>CM062919.1:121982500-126982500 GCA_031878705.1 Tapirus indicus | reverse complement strand
CTCACTGCAAGCAGCATATGCTTTTAGGACTCAGGAATTGCAAAGTCACTGTCCACAAAGATGGGCTACGGTCGTTCTGCTTGTGTTGCCAGGTATGATGCTTTATAATCAAAGATTTTGTTTAAATACAGCTATTTAAACAAATAGCTGGGCAAGAGGAACCAACCTCCAGTGACCCCGCTCACTCTCAACTGTGACCGGTTTGGCTGGTAAATAGAGGCAGCCAAGTGAAACGGCTCCTGTAAGCCCTAGCGGGGTTTGCCAGGTCTAGCTTTCTCCACGTATGTCAGTGGGATATCTGCCCTGTTTCCCTTGGGTGAGAAGCTCGTGTTTGTATGAATGAATAAATAACCAGAAGAATTAACCACGCTGTCACAGATGGCAGAAAAAAGCTTTGTGCGTGTCTGACGATTCCCTTAAGAGCACATTTTCTTTTCACCCTAGGAATGCTATCAAACAAAACGTGGGTCAATACTGGCATCCTGTGGCCGGAGAAATTCATGAAATCTCTGAAAATCTCAGATCCTCAGGTTCTGAGCATTCCCTTGGCTATCCGTACTGAGCAGCCATTCACCATTTTCTGAACGCTTTCTGGTTACCTCGCATTTTTTATGGACGCAGCCTAGGTAAGATGTATTTTGATAGACTATCGTTTCACAGGGCTAATCTGTTCATGTATATTAGGGTGAAAATAAATAATAGTATAAAAGCTAAAGAATGTCACCCAACAAAAAAATGTGATGTTAAATTGCTGAACACGCTGCTCCAAGCAGAGGCTTGGAGGCTCTCTGGCCTCCAAGTTCAAGGTGAGTTTCTCTCTAACAACAAGGAGGCAGCTGCGGGGGTGGGGTGGGGGGAGGGGCACGAGGTGGAGGATCCGGACCCTGTTGTTTTGTGTGTCTATGTGTGAGTGTTTTGTTTTGGCCAAAGGCTAGGAAAATACTTGCTATGGCAGCCACCAATATTATGAATTTTCTTTATTTTACTACAAGAAGCTTCCTAAGAGGAAAATCAAACAAAATTACGGAGGATTGTTGCTTTTTGCTACTCACTTTCAAGGCAGCTATAAAGATAAAGGGTTACAGTGATCGCAGTTTAAAGGCAGAATTGCCATGTTCCCTGGTTAGATTGAAGGGCGTTTTTGAGAACCAAATAACCATTATGGGACCACTACATTGCTGCTACTTTCACAAATGGCTAACACTAAATTTGGAGCCCGTGGAGATATTCAAAACATCATTAGAGACAGAAAAATAACAAAAAACTTCAAATTACATGAGCATGGAAAAACATCGAAGAAGTATCAAGCATGAAAACTGGTAGTTCACAGGCACTGACAAAGAAATGGTAGAAAATCCATACATGTTAGCAAAATAAAAGAACTTTTAGAGTTGGCTGACTACAAACAGGAGGAACGAAATGCCTACTAAGTAAGAGAGAACAAGGAATTTGCTCTTTCATCCTGCTCCCTTCTGATTGTAGTCCAACTCTAGGGCTACCAGTTCTTTCTTTCTAAGTTCTCTTGGTTTTCTGTGGTGCTCAGCGGTTTTAACTGTCTCTAGCCAGGATCTGAGAGAGACACAGATCTCACAGTGATAAGCACTAATCTGTCCTGAACACTGGTAATGAGGAAAACAATCCTAAAAGCAATATTGTTTAACAAGACTTTGCTTCTTCAGAAAAGGCTCTATATTTATTGCCTACAACAGAGAAAACATAACTAAAAATATTCTACAGAAAACTAGTCTGATCTAACAAGAAACAGAGAATAAATACCATGCTTGGCGATCAATGTGCCTATGTTAGCCTTAAAGAACCTAACTTTCATAGTAACACTTGTTTAGGGAACAGTGTTGTCAGCTAGAAAACAAAATTCAGGTATAAATAGTAGTTTAAGGTCTAAAGACACCATGTACCAATTAAAAGCCAATAAAGATTAGTAACAAAACTATTTTGAATGAATGACTTCTAAATGAGTTTGTGTAGAACACTAGAGATTCAATATTTACACCAATTTGTTTTGGTTTTTCGTTTCTTATTTTTTATTTTTAGTAACACTGACATTATTTATTAACAATCTTAGCAGAAATTTCCCTGAACATTTTACTAGGCTTTTAAAACTTAATTTTGGTAAAGTAAATAAATGAGAAGAGCAAAAGTTGTTTTCTAAACTCCTAAACTCACCAGTAAGAACATATCTGCTCCTCTGGCTGTATTTTTTACCTCTCTCTCTCTTCCACCAGTCATCCAATCTAGAAAGATCATGGACTTTGAAATCCAGCAGATATGGGTTCAAATCCTAGCTCAATGGTTTAAAAACTGCACACTCAAAAATAAATTCTCCATCTCCCTGAGCCCTGGTTTCCCCACTGGGGTAGAGGAATAACAGCACCTCACACCTGGATCTTGCGGGGGACAGAATGAGATGCTGAGGGAAAGGACTTGCCTGGCAAAGCCCCTAATAGAGGGTTGAGCTTTCAACAGAGGCTGTTCCTAAGCACCCTTCCTACTGATCTACTATCTACTGCTCTACTATGTTTTCTTCTCCCCCAACTTACCTGGTCACCAAGCTCTGTTGTTTTTTCTCTCTTCAGTATCTTTCTTTCTCTCGGACCCTGCTGACACTGCCTGTGCTCAGACCCTCCTCAATTCTTGTCAGGATTACTGCAGTAACTCCCAAACTTGATTCTCTGTCTGCAGCCTCAATCATCTCTCATCCATCCCTACTGCCCAGGATGATTTTCTAAAATACAGAACTGCCTGATTTTGAATTCTAGCTCTTCTACTTAATAGCTGTATGACTGAGAACAAGTTGCATAATTCTCCCATGCTATAACTCAAAATCTATAAAATGGGGATAATAATTTTTCCTACCTCAGTAAGTTGTTATAAAGATTAAATAAGGTCATATATGGCCTAACATATAGAAATCACACAATAAATGTGAGCTGCTATTCTTCTCTTCGTTGTTCTTATGACCCTCCTGTGATTCGCCATGCTTATTAAATAGGGTAGTATTATACTCATGATATTTAAGACCTTTGCAGGTCTCTGCCTAACTCCCTACCAAACCCCATATCACTCATCAAGCAGTATGTTATGACATAGAATCGATAAACTGCATTCAACCCAAAATAAAAATAATTAGGTTAGTGAGGGATTCAGAAGAGGAATTAGGTCATTTACAGAACTGCTGGTAAAATTCTAACAGAGCTGTTCTCCTAAGAAGTGATTAGAGAAGCCCAAACTAAATATCCCGAAAGGATTCAGTGGCTGTACCTTAAACATCATTCCTGCTTTTTCTTCTCTTAGTTCTAATTAAAATGCAATAACATATTCAAATTAGCAATTACACATATTTTTAAACTTTAAGATGTGCATGTTACGTACATACACACGGATGGGTTTTCTACAACCTGGTCTCTCAAAAGGTCCTGAAATTGCTTCAGAGTCTTACCTGATGTTCTTCTAAACCACCTGGGTTTCTTGTCCCATATAATGAAGAGATAGTACGCAGGGACCCCAGTCAGAGTGATGACAAAGCCAATCCCTGTACTAAATGGGTCCGAATAAAGGGAAAGAGCAACCATGAAGAGACACGTGAAGGAGAACAAAGCTGGGATGAACAGCGGCACCTGGCACCCAGAACAGAAAAAAATTACATCAAACATAGTTCAAGAGACAAAGTGGGTTCAAGAAGAGTATGTCAGTCACGTGATCGAGTGACCCACTTTAGTCCTGTAAGCAGGTGACAGGCACCAGCCTACCTTACCTTAACAGCAAAATCTTTTTAATGGGGCACACAGAATGCATTAAACATATTCCCTTAAATTTGTTTTAATATTTGAAGAGAATAAAACCTAAGGACAAATAAGTGTGTTTCATTAGAGATGTTCTGTTTGAATTATTTTACTAGTTAAGTACTGTTATGATGTACGTTTTTTATTTTAAAAGATTGGCTCTTTGATAATTATGATTAGAATCCACTTTAATGTGGAGCCAAGAGCACGGACTGCTTGTTACATGTTAAACCCTTTCAGTGCATATTGATTTTTCTGTTGGAGATTCACAATAAGACCTGACAAATAAAACAGGCCAACTCCTATTCGACCGCTAATAAAGATGTTGCCAACATTAGGGAATGAATATAATTAGAAACAAATTCTGACAACATGACTGACAACATTATCTGTGTTATTTCTTAAAAGCAAATAAATAGTGAGGTCAAATCAATCCATGAATATTCTAGGCCGAAGGAGATGAAAAGCATATTCTTCAGCCCTCCCAAAAGGAAATGCTTAATTATGGTAAATGGGCTTTCTATTAAGTGGTAAATTCATACATCTTTGCTTTCCCTGTATATTTTAGGTTTTTATTCCTTCTAGAGGGTAAAATGTAGAAAACCAGCATGTAATAAGTCGTCACATTTAAGAATATCTAAAATGCCTACTTTGTAAAGCAGCATCCTTTTTAGAGTTTTAATTAGTGACAATTCCATATGTATCTGCCTCACTCTTTCTCAGCACGGCTGTCCACAACTATTCAGCATAAAGATAGAAGAAAATATCCCAGACTTTGAACATATCAGGTCGTTGGACACATCCATGAAAAATCAACATAACAAACATCCTATATTAATACCACATCTTTTCAAAAATATGACAAAGTTCAGTACAACACATAAAAATTGAATGAACTATTTTTCCAAGCTAAAAATAAATCCACTATGAAGGCACTACCTGCAAGAATTAAACACTTTATTCCAGAGGATGCTGTCCCCTGCCCAGGCTCCTCATCATCAAGCGAAGACAAAGGGAGGACTAGGTATTAGGAGAGAGATTTATGTAAACCCATCGAGATTGCTGAGGTTACCTTGAAAGGACGATGCATATCTGGGCATTTGTATCGAAGATAAATCAGCCCAGCAACCGCCAGCCCAATAAAAAGCCACCTGGCAAAACTGAGGAAATTCAAAAGACTGTAGAGGTCCCCAGAGAAGAGCATTATCATCGTCAAAGGGTGCTGGAGGGAAGGGGGAGAAAAACCACACTTGGTGAGTTACAAGAGAACACAGATGATATCAAACAATAACATCACCACACATTATTATTATCTTTTTCAAATGATTATTTATCCTGATAAACTACCATCATGGTTAAAACCTATATTTGACTAACCTCCTTCCTATATTCTGCTCTTACAATCCCTTTACACACCAATACCATTATGTGAGGGCCGTGCTTATTGCACTGATTCAGACAGAATTTTATATGGATGTTTGAGTTTCAGTTGCTTTTACATTTGCGAGAAGAGAATGTGTTTTCAAAGAGTAAAACACAGGATACTCAACGATTCAAAATTTAAAGACCCAGAGGCTGGGATGATTAGTAAGTAACTAATAATAAAAATCAGAAGTGTGTCCAATTGGAAAAATTCACAGAAAACTCTGCAAATGCTTTCTGATGAGCTCTTGGCTATGCACACACATGAAACACAGCCACTTCTAGGTAACTCAGTCATTTCCTGAATGCAAAACATTGACCTTTTCTTCTTCCACACTGCCTCTCCCTGTGTGCTTGCCATGTGTGACCCTCAAGACCGCAGAAAAGAATGAAGCGCAGAGATCAGTATAGCAAGTCTCTGCAGCTGCGCATGCCAAGGACAGCATGACTGATAGCAGAGGCTTAAAATGAAAGCCCTCTTCAAGGAATAATACAGTCTGTTCCCACGAGTGACGTTAACTTTCTGCACAGAGAGTATGCGTACTTTACAAAGAAATTTCAAGGAAACATTTTGAAACAAATTAAACGCATGAAAAAAAAAATGTTCAGTGCATACTATGGTGCTCCTGACAGCAGATTGCATTTGAGGAAAATATTGCAAAATCGTAGGTAAAACTGAATATAACATTGCCAATGGGTATTTGATGACTTTTACACCTTCCACAATCTTTTGTATCCCACATTTCACAATTACTTTTTTCTGCATAAAGAATTCTACAACTCAAATTTAAGTTTGGGTGCTTTTATTTCTTCCCTTTAGATCTGCTCTCAAATGTCTCACTTTTAATCACAGAATCACTGCACTGTGATTCTGTGATCTAGGATTTCATCAATTTTTTTCTATAATTTTGTGTGCATTTCATTATAATGGGCTTATGATGAGACATCTGGGTGTTTTGGGACTGTAGCTCTAAGCTCCGCTTTCAGTAAGTAGAATTGGGACATATTACCCTACATCCTTTTTTGTGAGTTTCTATGTCAATGACAGGACTAAGCTTATCATTTCCCTTAGACCTCACAAATTGCTACACAGGTGAAAAAGAAGTGATGTGATTATTGCCCCATAGCCTCAGATATACATCAGATACTGACTACAGGGAAGCCACGGAAAATATCCTGCCTCCCAGACTCCACCAAGATACACATAGAGCCGATTTAGCAACGAATGAGAAAGTGAAGCACAATCTCAACTCTGGTCTGAAATCTTCTTTGCTAACTTGCTATTCGAGGTTATAGCTAGATATACTTGTTAATATGCATTACCAAAACAATAACAGCTGGCAGAGGAGTGTGCTTGCGGACATGAATCATGGAGAGGATTTCTGGAAGGTGACCCTCTCGAGACGCAACATAGAATAACCTGATGGGAGAAAAATGTGGGTGGAGTTGACTGTGTAATTGATCATTTCAAAGGGAAAAATCCAGAAATCTAAGAGAAAACTTGCCTCTTTTTTGTACCAAGTGGTTTGGAAATTCCTAGTGATTACTTAGGTTTCACTTTTCAGATAAGGTAGAAAACATCATGAGAAATCTGACCTAGAATTTTATAAAATCTGCCAACATATTATATTATTCTTTGAGGAGAAACAATAGCAACATCTGAGTCAGCACAGCCCTCCCTATATATAAATAGCTGATGGTGAATTTGATTCTAGATTCTCAGCATTGTATGTGTGTTGTCGATCCAATCCAACACCATACGCACACACACACACACACACGTAAACACACACGCACACACATATAACGTTCATATTTATCTGATTGTTTTAATCTTGTATTAAAACAAAAGCAACTTTTGCATCAAACAAAACAAAAGGGATACAGCTGGTGGGGTGGTGATTTTTGGTGTCTCTTACTTTACTTTTTTTCTTGATACCTTTAGAGAAACAAAAGATTTTATCACCAGAAATAAAAGCTGCTGTTAGACTCTATGGACATACTATAAAACATGCTACACGCCGTCTTCAGAATAGGCTATGAGTAGACAAGCAGTGCCCTCTAATGGGCAGAATAAGACATGCTGTTGATGCTTGAACGAAGACTTCAATCTTGCATGTCCCTTTAAAAACAACAGGTTTGGAGGCACTATTTCTTTTCTTTTTAAACTTATCCTTATCACATCCAATCACAAAAACAGAAATGCATTTCTAGAAATGCTTGAACTCACTCACCTGGAGACAGCAAATACACCACCATTCATGGAGCCAAAGCAGGAGAGGGCAACAAAGATCGGAACTGCTAATGAGAAATTTCCCAGTAGCCGCTCAGAAAAGGTCTAGTGAAAGACAGAACGAAGCAAATTAATGCTTTTCCAGAAAGTGGAATAAAATGAAACAATTTAGACCAAACTTGCTCTATGACTTTCTTTTAGCCTGGTAATACATGTCTGTTTTATAATCCCTTCCTTTTTGGTTAAGGTCAGACTAACTTCTTAGACCATAATCAAAAGCAGGTACAATGGTATTGCTTGTTGCAAAACTATGGGCAAAGGTCTAAACAAGTAACGTCTCTCTACTTTCAAAAAGCAATGATCTATTTATTGAATCTTTATCTATCGTCTCTGACTCTGGTAAGTAGAAAAAAACTAGATTCAGAAGTTCTGCTTTGGAGACAGAAATACTTCTGTACAATACTTTCTCTTGAGCCTGGAAAGCCACATTTTTTATAGTGAAGTACAAATGTACATGGAGAAGTATTACAGATACTTATTTCACATCCCAATCCCACTGTTATGACGTAAAAGTGTGGTGAAAAATAATTGATGACAATCATTTATATCATATACACGAGCAGTTCCGAAAAATCTTTTGTGCAGAATAATCATCACATTAGCTGAATTTCTGTTTATTGAGTCCCTCCCTCCCTCTCAGGTACCTGCCATTTCCTTCCGTGGTTTCCTATAAAAGGGCTAGAACACAAATACAAGTCCAAAGAAATCAAGCCACAGAAAATATAAAAGATAAACAAAACTTCTGAAATTTCCTGTAAGGCCATGGTATGTGCAACATTGCAAATTTCCACAAAGAATGTATTTTCAAAAAAAATATGTGAGATTCTTTAATTGTCCTTGATGCAGTGTAATTAATGGACCACATTACGTTCAAAGAATAAGTGCTGCCCTTTGTCTAGTAAGATGCGATGGCTGACCCGACATTGGTGAGCTTTGTACATTTGGTTGTCTGGTAGGACTTACAGCAGTGGGCAAAGTCTGTTCTTAATACAGTGAACTCACACATAAACTCAGATGAAATGAGATAATTTGTTCCCTGTGGATCTTGCTGATATGAGGTAATAGTGACTATTTTAAAAGGAATTGACATCTAGGGATGGAAAGTTATTTTTTCACCCTTCATTGTTATGCGGTCATGAATGAATGCTCTCTTACTAGCTAAGTTTTTATACAATATAAAAGTATGTGTCACAGAATAACAGTCTCATACCATGACCTTTGAGAGAAAAGATGGTCCTGGAGTCAAATACATTTTGGAAAGTGCTGTAAACTGATGAGTATTCACTTATGCATTAGCATAAGGGAGTTAAAATGCACATTATCATCTTTAATAATAATCTAACAAGTACTATAGCAACAACATCTTTCAACTTTGAATAACTCAGTATTTCCCCCAAATCAGTAACACTCCAGGACTATATTCAAAAGAATATACTAGAATAAACAAGTATATATGGTCCACTGGGAAATTCTTAAGAGGTACTTTGGGGAAATAATTTTAAGTAAGCCTTTGAAAATTTACAAACAGAAAAGAGTATGAATAAATTGCAATTTGCATACAAAAAATTCATTCATTTACATTCAGTAATTGTCCACCTGTCCTTAAAGACATGTTGGAAGAATAATGCCTTCTATTCAACAGGCCTTGATAGATTTTCAACCATATATATGTGGAAATGTTTTACATGAAATTAGCAGTACAGAGAAATCATACAGGCTTTTAGCTATATCAGTTAAATGGAATACGCTAAGGTGTGTTCTAAATTTTTTAAATACTCATTATCATTCAGGTCAAGAAAAGATTACTGAATTTCAAAACACTTTCTGCTGGAGGGAGCTACTATAAAATTGCATCAACTCATTAACCCAAATTCAAATTGGCATTTTTCCAGCTTGGACTTACCACTGCCACTGCATTTGAAAGCAACAGCTCCTCAGCACTAATGGTTGTAAAGTAGGCCACATTTGTTAGCACGTAGCCAATGGTGACTATGGCCATGGATATACATATTGCAAGGGGGATGGTTCTGAAATGCACAAAGGAATCACTTATTAGTCATCTTTTATTAGCCATTCTCTGAAACCAAAAAAAGATAACAGGCTAAGTCAAATGAAAAATAAAATGGTACAGACAATAATGATAGGCTCTGTTGGGTATATATAAACATTTCATCAGGGTGAAGTACCACATACTCTTTTGTAATTTAATAAGGTCCATGGGGCAGATATTTCATCTGTCTCATCTCCTGCTCTACCCCCAGAACATATGAGTCCATCCCATTATGTTCTCCATAAATGTTATAGCAGAGTTGCTCAAACTTGAGCATGTGTCACTGAGAAGGCCTGTTAAAACACGGATTGCTGAGCCCCATCTCAGACTTTCTGATTCAGTAGGATTTGCATGTCTAACAAATTCCTGGGAGAGTCTGACACTGCTGGCCAAGGGACCACTTTAAGAACCACTATCCCATATACTTTTCTAACACTAAGTGTCCACCTTGACACTTTTCTAATACTAGTCATCAAAACCATCTTTCACATTCAGTGTCTTCCCCTTCAGTAGCTTCCCTCACTAGCAAATAGGTGCACACTTTTGGAATTATGAGAGCAGGATGTATCTACGTTTCTAAATGATGATAATAACTTCGTGTATAACAAAAATCACAGAAGTGCTCACAGTAATGACTTTGCACCGCCCTGCTGTGAGTTCAAGGGAAGCTCAAGATCACGAGTATCTATTAAAGCAACAGCACAGATAATCCCACGAAATTAGAGGTGACACGCTGTGAAGTACATATGACTGGACAGTGCTGACACTATGTGGCATCAAGAAGTACCTGACACAAATGCAATGTTATGTCTTCATTTAACGCACTGGGAAAGCTAGGAAGTTACTGACCCCAATAGTTTGATTCCATGTTAGCGATACACATTACTTGCTTAACGTAATCACCTCTTCAGACTTTCCAGTACAAGCAACTTAAACCTTCAGCTCTCTGCACAAAGGCTGATGGGGTTTTTAGCCATAGAGCTCATCAGCCCTCATGGAGCCTTAACCTTGTTGGATGCCACTAATGAAAACCTCAATATAATTTCTTCGAAGATGAAAATACAGTTCAGAACCAGGAAAAAAAAAGGGGGGGACACAGCCTGCCTCACTCCCCAAGCTGAATGTGTTTAGCACACTAAGTCCCAGCTCATTATGCTGAGCGGCACTATCCCCTGTTGAGAACAGGCAAACGGAGCCAGTCAACAACTGCCATTCATTATGCTGCTTGGAGCCTGACACTTCTCCTGATCCCCAAAGTCTTAAGCCTTGATGGGGAAACACATTGACCCCTAAATCCTGCCATCTTAATATGAAAGTAGCAGATGTTCCTCTTCCCCAGTGTGAAGAGGGTCTTGTGGAATTTTCTGTTAACATCATGACATGCATTGCTAGCTGTGATTGATAAATGCTAAATTTAAGCAAAGGAAACCACAGGGCCAATTAAATACAAAGGGGTGAATGGCATCTGGCGAATTAAAAATGAATTCTGTTTCTTTGAAAGAAAGGCTATATGGAAAAGCAAAGGGGTAAGAAAGAGAACATGAAGGTGTGATGCAGATTTTCGACTGTGTTATTTTACACTCGAATCCTTTTCAGCTTTTATAACATCCCAAACGGAGTGTTAAGTTCTTTCTATGGAAGAGAGAAGCAGAGAGGGAGAGAGGGCAAGAGAGAGACTCCCTATTCCTTGCAAGAATAGGATTAAGAAATGTCAAGGTTCTCTTAATAAAAAGTGAGGTGACATTGTTAAGTGTAGTGAAGTAACCTAACCTGTCCAGGACAGGTAGCACTGTCACATTGTATCATGCTGCAAAATAGTAGAGAGAGGTAAGTCTGAAGTTTGGGCTGTGCCCTCCCAGCATAGAATCTAGCCTTCCAGCTCGGCTCTTCTTAGGTAGCCATCCTGTCTGTTTCCTGCCTGGAAATTATGGTCTTTCTGAGAGAGGTTTTCTAAACTGATCTTACCAGAAGGGATCCTGAAAAAATCTAAACTTCCAGGTTAGTTTCCCTTTTTTTTCTCAGCTTGTCAATAACAAAAGCAACTGCAGCAGCTGATGCCATTGACATGGCGACATGGCGGCTGCTATGTGCCCCGCATTTTATTAGGCACTTTACATATTTGCCGCATTTTATCCTTGGAAAATCCTGTGAGTTAGGAACGTCGTCATCATTTTATATATGAGGAAATGAAGTAGAGAGTTTAAGTAACTGTTCAAGGATACAGAGCCTGTAAATGGAAACCCAGACTTCAGCTGCCGATCTATCCTATCTTGAAGTCAAAGCATTTTAACCACTGAAGTGTTCTCTCCCTCTCATGCGTGTGGGTTCTCAAACTTAGTTTTTAGAGAAATCATACTTGTTGAACATAATGTTTATTGGAAAGCTCTTATCAAGACTGTATTTGTCACGGATTCACTGCAAGGCAGTTTCATCACCTATAAAGGAGGATAAAAACTCATTCCATGATTTTTATAATTTTTCTGTGTAACATGAATAGAATGTGAAGAGAATGTTTTCAAATAATTTCAACGTTTAGGAAATAGTTTGTTGTTTTAATTTAAAAGACAACAGAGGCTCTCAATAAATTTCTGTAGACAACTTTTGTAGAAAAAGAGGAAAAGTAGGTATGCTTGTCAGATAAGATGAAATTATTTACAATTTTACTATCTGCCAAACATAATATATAGATACTAGAGGAAACAACCAAGGGAGCAAGAAACATAGGAGAAAAGAGAAAGAGGGTCTAACCTTATCACAAATCACAACACACCCAGTAATTCCTTTCTAAGTAAAATTAAGCCATGGGGATCGGAGGGGGGTTGGCAAAATAGCCACTAGCTCTGTCCTTAGGTTCCACTGTACTTTGACAAAGGGGAGGAGGGGGGTGCGTGGCCACCTTGGCATAAACAGCAATCATTTACAGAGGAAAGTTGTTGACTTGTTCAGAAGGGCTTGGCACCATGTGGTTAACTCCTGTGTTTGAAGCATCAAAGCTTAAGTCCCACTAGGTGAGCTGATAAAAGCTATTGGCCATGCCACAGCAATCTTTCTAGAGGCTTTACATGCAGAGGGCAGATAAGCATGGTTAGCAACCCAAGATGAAGGCAAATGGCACATGATAATAAAAGGAATTCATGGAACTGGAAGGCCACTGATATGTCAAAGCCTCTGTGTTATTGTGAGTATGCACCCATTCTAAGCGCAACAAAAAGCACTGTCTTTAAGCTGAATAAAAATGACTCACACCTAAGACTCCACTCTTTCTCAAATGTTTGTGCGTGTTTTTTATGATTAACAAAATAAAAATGTATTGAAAAGAATTACTTAATCTTTAAGAGCTTTTTGTCATTATATATAGTCTTTCTTAATAAAGGACATTAAGTATATGAGAATCTGATATTCTTATTAGTTACAAATAGTCTTCAATCGAAAGGTCTTGGATAGTCTTCTTTTCTTGTAGGTTTATTTTAAATTGGCACCTATAACCAGTCTATGTCACACATGGATAAATATGTATTTTATTTGAAATTGTTAAATGGAACCCTCCGGAACATCTGCTTAGAAGCTCTCTCATTCTAAGAGACAGACTTCTCCAGGAATCCAAATGGTCCCAATAGTAATGGCTGATAGCTTATATTTGCATAATCTACAAAGCACTAGCAAATATATTTTATTTTATCTTCAAATATACATACGTCATTTCAAATCCTTTGTGAAATGAGATAGAGTATGAATAAATAACAAACAAAATTCACAACAACCCATTGAAATAGGAGGTAATACCCCCATTTTCAAACAAGGGAACCAAGACTCAGAGAGGCTGTACTGTGGCCAAGGTCAGAAGAGTAGTGAGTGGGAGGGCTGGAACTCGAACCTGGATCTTCCAGCTCTAAGTTTCACATTCATGATATATCTTGTCATGATATCATGACTGCTTTGTGCTTACTTTAACTCTAGGTACAAGGTCTATATGATTTTTACATGCTGACAAACAGGTATTATATTTTATACAAATGATGCAAATATCAGAGCCTGACTGTTACAATGTGACACATTTTAAGCTAAGTATATTTTTCTGTGCACCTAATACTCATCACAAATAAACTTGCAAATAATGCAGCAGAGAATGCATTTTTAAATACGCTTTGCAATTGTATGATAGAACATCAGAAATGACCATAGTTCCAGTGCTTCATATTGGCTATAAAGACTCTTGCTATGAAAACTGAATGAATAAGCCTAGTTTGATTCTCCAGAGAGTTGAGGACGACTGAAGGTTACAGGGATTTCTGATATTCAGACCATATGAGTAATTCTGTAATCACTTAAATTTAAGATATTCCTAAAATTATTTTATAACTTGAACAAAATCTGAGATCTGTGTGAACCAAAATGTTTCGTATAATTCCCTGTACTGGATACACACAATGGAGACCATAGAACTCATTGATCCTGGGGCATCTAAAATTGTCTTTGAGCCACGGGGCTGGGTGTGATAGCAGTCAGTTCTGTTAAAACTTACTCTTGTGTGTTCTGGAATTTCCTAAGAGAAGTGGCTGGTGCTTCACATTTTCTATTCAAAAATCATTAATATTTTAACACATATATTTGGCATTCAGGAAAACTGAAGGAGGAAAAAAAGGAGAGATTAACAAGGACAGAAAATGGCAAACTTCTTAATATGAGAGACGAAAAGTAAAAGAAAAATGGTTTTTCAAAGTATTTTTTATTCTACTAGTAAACTAGGGACTATTTGTTTATATATAATTGAAATATAACTGTGATTCATCTCAACATAAAGCATTTAAAATTATATAAAAGTACCTTTTGATTCCAATTATTTATTTTAGAATCATACTTATTGCACATTTTCTTTTTAATGACCCTGTAGAGACCATGAAAGTTTTTCTGTAGATCTGACCCAAAAATGAATCAAGCATCCCATACTTCTCTCTTTTGATCCACCAATTTTTTTTTCAGAATTACTCTTTTTTTTTATTACCACTGCTGTTCATTTTATCCCACTCCTTAAACTTCAGTCATGTGTTACTGACAAAAAGATAAATAAGGGGATATCTCAAAGAAAATCTATCTATATTTGTCATTCACATGATTTTTCTTCCATACATTTTTACATGCTTTCCCTGACTTCTTCTCACACCAAACTCTCCAGAGGCCCCTGGACATGGAACTGTCCTCTCTGGTTATGTGATTTCTGACATTTCTAGCAGGGATTGAATAACAAGTGTTCTTGATAACTTTCCAGACTTGAAGCAATTAGATTACAGATCACTGGAATCATATCAATGCCTTTGTGTGTTTTTAGTGATTTTGCTTCATTGTCATTTAGTGCCATCGCCCTAACTCTAGCTATCCACTGTGAGTGGGGATCGGGCTTTTAAAAAACATCATAAAAGAAACGTGCTTAAGAAAACATAGCAAGTTGTTGGGCGGAAGGCATGGGTTGTCCCTGAAAGAAAAAATGTAGCAAGAGGAAGAATACGTTCAATAAACCTATTTGTGAACATTTTTAAAGGTCCATGGTTCATGTTCTAACTTAATGACAGTTTCTGGGCCAATGCTGAACACAGTGATGTGACAAGCAGATTGTCACATAAAGGTACACAGTGATCCCACTGATTTCAAGCATTAAACACCTGCCCTCTGCTTCTTACAGTAGCGTGGCAAGGCTGTGGGTGTTTTCAGAGACACTTTAAATTTCAACACTGCTGATGTCTAATCTAAATCTCACTATTCTCCATTGTCCACAGATGAAGAACTCCGTAAACAAAAAGAGAAGACAGAGAGACCTGTAGGGAGATGTAAGAAATGAACAGACATGGATTAAAAGACCGCAAGGCTGAAGGAGGCTCGTGGAAAAATGTACACAGACACATAAAGGAGGGAGAAAAGTACAGCAAAACCACATACAAAAATGAACTAAAATGGAATCTTGCAATTTAGAAACAAATGGTAATAAGCAAGCAGAAGCATTAGTATAAGTGTTTTTATCCCTTACCATCCTTTATTTTTTATCCATCAGAATAAATTCAGGCCTCAATAAAATTATTCAGCAAACTGTAGCTTGAGAGTAAATATTCATTTGCTTGCATTTCATACAAAGTCAAAAAATTTGCATTTCTGCATCTCATTTTTTCTCATTTTCTAAAGATTTACAGTGTGTCTTCCAGATATATTACAGTTATCCATATTTATCATGGGTAAACACAAAGATATTAATAGGCAAGTTCTAATGTACAAAACAAAATTGGTTTCAAATAAAATGTTAGCAATTAAATAACTAAGATGACAAAATATTTTAATAGAATAAGTTAAATCTCACATTAATGCTCAATTATTATTTTTGTTATATTGTTTTTACAAGGTAGCCTTTAAATTTTTATTATTTTCCTCAGGATTTGTCTAAAATATACTAACAAAATGCAACATCTCAGTGAACCATTTCTTACCACACACTTCATGAGATTCAGATTTATGGCTGAGGCAATCAACTACCCACCACAATTTTGTGTTCCTCTTTCCAAAGTTTAAGTTATTCCTGAGAAGCAGCTACCCAGATAGACCACATTTCCCAGACTCTCTTGTATCTAAGTGGGAATGTGACTCATTCCTGTGTGTCAGTTGAAGGCCAATGTGGTTAAGAAGTGGATTGCCTCGTCACACCCTTTCCCTAACTGACAGCGAGTTAGAGGACATATAGAGTGGCAAAGCCATTGAAAAGAATCTGGGTTACAGATTCTTAAAATAATGTCCCAAATGACATTATTATGACATATAAAATCAAATAAAAATATTTACATCTGAAAAAGGATAACAAAAAATTATTATTCAAACTTCCCAGAAACAGAGCAAAGATAGACCCCCTTGTTCACTATTTTGAAATATAAAATCTCCTGCATTCTGACGATTGCCACCAGTTCAATAAAGATCAAAGCACAACTGCCCCTTGTTTTGCCCAAGGATACATAATAGACAATGCAATGTTAAATAAATATACTCTTATACTAAGAACAAGGCAACTTTAAAATAAATATACCCACTTTGGCATAGTAAATGGGAATTAGAGTGGAAAATCCCTCTGGCCATAAACACATGTCTTAGAAGGAACTGATAATACTTCTCCTACTATACACACATAAATCAGGTCCAGTCACATTTCTGAGCAGCCACACGATAAGGAATGGAACAGGCAAACACGGAGACATTCAACCAGGACAAATGGACTACTGCTTGTACCCAAAAACTGCCTGCACCATTTCTGACCAACAATGACAAGACTAATTATTAGTATGCATACTGCATTGATATTTGGTGGTCAAGTAGATAACTGGCTTTCCAATGGGTGCTCTGGGAATCAGAACTGAAGGTGGACAATTGATAGGATCACAGACTACCCTGTTCTCACTCACTCCAACCAGATCAATCCTCTTTTATGTATTGAGATTCTGCAGGCAGCTGAAGTGATCCAGTGCTTTCAAATAGTTTTAAAATCATTGCTCTGGATTCCATAAGTCAAATTATGTCTTTTGGTCAATTTTTAGACCCAATGATGGCTTCCTAAAGTAGTTTTTAAAATATATGAATTGGTTTCATAAAGTGCCTATTATGAATGATTATACAGGTATGTATGTATATATTTAACCCTATAAAATTGAAAATAATTTTTCACTGCAACAAATCCCTATTTATACTCCTAGGGCAACTGAGGGAAAAATTCTTAGTAGGAAAGGTAGGTTCATAGGGAAGCCAGTAGCTATGACCTGGCTTTAGTTGAAGTGATAAATCCACATGGCAGGGCCACAGAGGATGGAGCAGTAGAGAAAGGTGAAGATGAGAAACAACAGAGATAATGGACTAAGCACCCTGCCAGTTTAGAGAAATATGTCATTGTCAAAAAAGTGATGGTGAAGACTCCTGATTGGAACAGTGACAAGGTCCTCCCTGAAAAGGTCACAAAGGCCCACAGAATGGCAGAGTCTCCTGCAAGCCCTCCCTCTCCTCTCCTCAGGCTGTCCATTTACGAAGATTCATATTCCCAGTAGAAATGGAAATTTTGTGATCTTTTATCTTTCAGCTCAAAAGTTAAACCTTTTGAAAAATAAGCCTTTGTGCTTTTATTTTACATTTACTAATGCTTTTTCTCGGTCTATAAAAATTCATAGGCAAACCTCTCTCTAGGGATAATTTTCTCAAGCGAAGCATCCTGTGCAATGGCTGAGGGACTATCTGCCCTAGGGCAGCAGAAGTGGTCCTTACATTCACTCACTCCTTAATTTCCCTTCTCTTCCATATGTCTCTTCTATACTTTTCCTCAGCCCCATTCCCCAAATTCCTATAACCAAGAAAAAATTTATATATGCCATCCCAAGTGTAAACAGTCTCTTCGCAACATCTTTTCTCTGGAGTTTTGCCTTTGATATTTGTTTTAAATTGATTTCATAGAATTATGAAACACTCTCTGGACTCCAATCTGAAGGGTGGGTCTAGTCATGTCCCAGTCACTAGCAGGGATACAGGAGATCACTGGACCTCTTTGGCTTAAACTTCCTCATCAGTTAAAGAGGGTGTTGAATTAATAAAGTCTAAAGTCCATTTTACTTGAAAGTTCATTATTCAACCATTTTAGCAAATAAACCTAATTCATAAAGATTGTTTAACAGAACATTTTGAAAACTCAATTGAGCACTTGTTCATGCACCAGAGCATCCTAAGGAAACGTCTGCCTTTGCCTTGTTCTGTCATTCAGAGGAGAGAATAGGATGGGGACTTTATGATCTCTTCTCCTGTGTTCTGAAGATTACGATTCTATCCTCAAGTGGGAATCCAGCACATCAAAGCACCTTCCATCTCTACAACTTCAAAGTATCGGCCTGGCTGAAAACATTGATCATTACAGAAGATCATTTAAAGGATAAGTGGTCTATCCACTCTTCCAGATTCTAAAACAGTATCTGTAGATCAAATCAGACCTCCGAAGGCCACATTACATGGACCCTGTCATCATAGATACACATGGAATATCTTCATAAGCCACTATATTTTATGCCTTCAGTTTTTATCAAAACTTTATTGCAAATATTTATTAAAAATCATCTGAATTTTCAGAGGACGTTTGTAGCAATATTATTAAAGATATTGTCATGTGCATCTATCAAAGTCCTTTATAAAGAGTTCATCCATTTAACCAATGTTTATCAAATATCTTCTTTATGCTCGACACTGTTATAAGTAAAAGGATAAAAACATCAACCACAGCAAAACATTCATTGTCTTGTGGAATCTAAAATTCAAACAGGAAAAGACAGGGAACCCCCCCGCCACCACTCCATTCTTCACGTGGTCGCCTCATTCTTGTTACTTAGGCTCAGATCAAAAGTCCCCCCGTCAGAGAAATCTTCCTTTTTGTATGTATGCCTCCCACCCCCACCCATTCCCGATTCCCTACTATTTTAAATATGAGGAAATACAAAACAAAACATCTTCCAGCTCCTCATAGTTTTTTCAAATATCTTTACGTATTCATACTCACCAAATTCTACAAAAAAATTAAGGCCGTTCACTGAGCATTGTAAAGTACCCTCCAAGTATTTCCTCTCAATCTCTAGTGCAAACATTTCTGAGAGGAGTTATCAGGACTGTTTGTCACCCTCAAGGACAACTCTGCTTTTCGTGCAGCTTGTATCTGCACATGGAGACAGTTCCTGGCCTCCTTGGCCTCTGTTATTTTTTTGCTTTTGATCAACCTTTTATTTCTAGGACATGTCCTAAAAGAAATAGTTCATTAAAACAGGGAGAGAAGATAACTACTTTGGAAGATATAACTTGGATTTTAAAAAAAACAATTAAAATTGAAGTGTGTTTACAATAGTGATGGGAAGACTCACAAAACTTACCAAATTGAAATTACTTCAACCAAACTAAGCTATTGTTTTGATTCCTCCTTTTACACTCTTTTCACAGCCATGAGATAAATCTGTACAAACCTCCCAAAAGAAGTCTTTAGAATAAATAAATAAATGGATGCAGTGAAGAGGAAAAAGAAAAAAAGTTAAGAGATGGCTTTAACAGAGAAAAGAAATGTTTATTCCACCAAATCCTCATGTGAATTCTAAATTATTAAATCTTTGAGAACACTTGATTTATGAACAGGATAACACAGCCCCTAGCCAAAATCATTTTTAATAAAAAGCAAGAAACCTCCTGAAGTTCATCTCAGATTTAATACCAAACACAGCAGCCACACATGAACATTTTCCCATAAAGCACGAACACAGCATGAGCACAATCAGCTGGCAGCCGACAGTGGGGAGTCAGCAGTACAAACAAACAGGGTGCCAGAACCATAGAAGGGATCAGGCCTCACAATCTAGAGGGAGCACTCAATGGAAATGGACCCCAGGCTGAAATGATGTTACCCAGGAAGGGAAAGGGGAGTAAGGAAGACTCATTTCTAAATTTCTACAGCAGGTGGCTCACACTCCCGGTCAAAATACTGAGCTTCCTGATTGACTATTGGATTTGAGAGAGCAACACAACTGTGTTTCGTGTTGATTTTTATCCATAAATTTAGAATATATCAAGAATTGGAACCACAATGAGAAAACAAAGGCTCGTAATGACATAATCTAACATTGCCATTCTCATTTTGTAAGAAAAGTAGCAAACATCTAAGAGATGCATAAAAATACGATTTGAGGGGCCGCCCGGTGGCGCAGCGGTTTAGTCCGCGCTTGGCAGCCCAGGGTTCGCGAGTTCGGATCCCGGGCGCCCGCCGACGCACTGCCTGTCAGCCATGCCGTGGCAGCGTCCCATATAAAGTGGAGGAAGATGGGCACGATGTTAGCCCAGGGCCAGTCTTCCTCTGCAAAAAAAGGGGAAGATTGGCGACGGATGTTAGCTCAGGGCTGGTCTTCCCCACAAAAAAAAAAAAAAATACGATTTGAATATTTTCAACAGATATTTGGTTCAAAGATAAGAAGGATGTCGAGGAAAAAGTATCTTATTCTTTCTAATGTATGCTGCTTAGGAACCATGTTTATTACCATGTTTATCATCTATGTGGTAAAGAATTAATTCCTAGAAATATAAATTCAACTAGTTGGATACATATATGATAAATTTATTCATATTTAATCCCTTATAGGGCAGTTTCAGCAATTATAAGGCTCATAAAGAAATAATTTTTTGCATGTTTCCATTGATATTTTCATTAATATTTTGGCATTTGGTATTTTGTTAAAAAATATTATGGAAAATAGAAAATTTTTATAAAAGATGCTCTATTAGTAGAGTTCAGGGATTTAAAAAAAAAAGGCCAAAAGGGGAAAAAGTAAGACTAATATCATTGGCAAGTACCTTGTAGGTTACTTTAGTTAGTATTTTAAAAATCTGAAAGAAGAAAAAGAAGGAAGCAAGTTAATAATTAACCATAGTATGCAGAAAAAAAAATTTCTGGACTATAAAAGATTTAGCCATACATGTAGAATATATCTTTATACAGTGCAGATTGTATTATGAGATAATACTGCCAAGATAATTTGGAAAACTATGAGCTTTAGATGCAAAGCACTATACAGATTCTCTTCCCATGCATGAAAAGCTAAGAGTAGAAACTGCTTCCATACAAACATAACTTACATTCGATGTTGATTTATTCAGAGAAAATAAGTAATAATTAAAGCCACTTTTCCCTCCAGATAAGAAAAAGAGTACTAAAACTTTTAATAATAAAAATTGTATAGTAACTGGCTGATATGTCAATAGAAAGATAAGTGGAGCAGAATAGATTACCCTTGAAATACAACTTAATATATAATATGATGACCAGTGTCATAATTTATAATGTGAGTGTTAAAACTAAGTAAGTAAATATCATAAACTAAGGGGGGATATGACTGTTCAACCGATGCTGGAACATTGGGAAATTTGGGGGAAAATCAGGAACCTACATTTTATCACACTAAAAGAAATCTATTCCAGATAAGTTAAAAATTTCAATGCAAAAAGAAACAAATAAAACAAACAACAGGTAAAAACAAACAGATAAAAAATATAAGAGAGATTTAATGACCTAGGAATGCAGAAAGATTTATGATATAAAGCTATATAGAGAAACTTAAAAATTGTTACATTTAAATGTAGTTAAATTTAAATATTTAACTTATTAAATTACTATATTTAAATTCAAAGTTCTATAAACTGAATCATAAAGAAAATTTAGTTACATGAAAAACTGTGACAAAATTTCTGCAAACAATATAATAGATAAAGAATTAGTAACCATAACATGCAAAGAATTCTGTTGAATCACAAATATTCATGCCCCCAAATGGCAACCATATACAGCTACTAAACATGGGAGAAATATTAGGTCTCAGGTGTGATAAAAAAAATGCAATTTAAAACCATGAGGTATAATTTTTGCTTTTCAATTGACAAAGATTTTTGTAAATAATGACACTCAATGCTGATTAAGTATTCTTCACTATCGCTATTGGGAGAGGAAATTGATATACCCACTTTGGAAAGTAACCTGGTAATACAGAAAGAGACTTCAAAAGTTCATTGCCTTTGACATAGTAATCCTCTTCTAGCAATCTTCCTAAGAAAAAATAATTCAATATATACAAAGATTTATATATTAAATGTATAACACAACATTATTATACTAAGAAAAATTGGAAACATTTTCAACGCCTAACAGGAAAATGAGTAAATATTGGTACATCTACCCAATGAGATATTATACTATCATTAAAAATGATGTTTACTAAGATTCTGAAGATCTAGGAAAATCTAAAGAAACAACATCAAATGAAAAAAGCAGAATAGATCTAGATGAATAGAAAGAGCTAGAACTGAGCTTGAGATACAGCAAATCTAGGTGGCAGGGCAGACTTCATGTTGCCTTCAAGCTGCTGGGGATACAGCAATGAATGACACAAATGAGGCCCTGGCCCTCAGAGTGGAAACAGACAATAAATAAACAAGCAAATACATAATATAATGCCAAGGTTATAAAGAAAAATGTATATATAAATGCATCTCAAGACTTTAACACAATACATACACGCATGTGCGCAAACCCACCCCCCCCACACACACACACAGAGGGGAGAAAAACCAAAATATCAAAATAATAACAGTGAGTACTTCTATTTGATGTGATTAAGAGATTGTAGGTAATTTTAATTTTCTTCTACATATTTTTTGGCATTTTAGAATTTGACTTATTATTAAAATAAAGGTGGGAAAGGCTACATATTGTTATTGAAAATACTGTGAAAATCATAAACTCTTACTTTGACTTTTGCTAGTAGTTACAGAATACATAGAAATTTTGCTATCACTTGACTAAATAGATCATTTGACCACACCTGCTAAGTGGAGATTTGTGTCCCAGTCATTTAAAAATGGAATAAACAAGGTATGTCTGTTAGGAGAAATAAGAGACTGAGATAATCAGGATATCTTGTGCTTCTAGGTGTACCTGGATCAGAGGTGTGGAGTTGGGAGGCTAGGTTGAGAGGTGAGGGAATTCGCCCAGGAGTTGCTATGGAAATGACAACAGGAGCAGTATTAACACTATCTTTTGGAGAACAGGAAACTCCTGCTCTGCCTCGTCACAGACTTGCATCATAAATTCCAGGGCTTGAAAAGCACCTACATATCCAAACTGAAGCTTTCTCCCACTCTGCAGTTCAGAGTTCAGGCTGTGGCTTGGCATGAAGACAAACAGCTCCATGGCCCAGAGAGATATATCACTGAGTTCAATTTGTAGCTGCTTTCTCCCCACATCTGCCACTTGATCACCTCTCCTTGGCAAGAGCACATGCCATTATGAGGATCAAATGGCTGAACACTTACATACATTTAAAACACATTTAACCTTTTTTCCACCAGACCCTGAGCAGTAACAAAACAGTGTTTTAGAATCATGACCTCCTCTTGCTATCTATCTCACTCATTTCTTTTGTCATTTTCTGGCTCAAAACAAAGTTAATCGTGTCTTCTACATCAATTTCCTTTTGCTTACCTCAGGCCAGAATACAGGAAGTGAGATTTTGATTGACAATATCAAGACAGAAAAATTAAATATTGCCCCCCAAAGAGATATCAGAACTATTTTAAGAACCGGTCTATCTGTAAAGATGTTAAAGAAAATAAAAAGTAGCTGTTTCCTTATAATATTCTAACATTTCAGCATTTCATAAAGTTCCTGTTTTAATCTTGTAACCAATATGACCTTCAATAAACGACCTGGAATAGATTACTTAAATCAGCTAGCCTCGGACCTCTTTCATTATGTGTTTGAATAACAGCCGTAGAAAGTCGAATGCAGGCAAATGTTAATGCTTTTACACATTTTTAAAAGCAGTTTTGTTCTATTCTCAAACGACATACAGGTCACTCTTAATGATTACCTTCTTCCCCAGCTAATTTCAAGACTAAAATCTTGCCATATCCATCTGTCTTAGATTTGTATTCAACAAACTAAGTGTTTGGAAAGAGAATCAGAAAGGAATCAGGATTTTAACTTGTAAAAATAGGCAAATTAATCCATCTCTATGGCTTCAATTTCTTTATCTTTACAATGAACGGGTTGGAAAATTTGACGGCTACTTTCCCTCCAATTCTAATATCCCAGGTCCTTGTGATTTATTTTCTCTAGGTTAAGTTCATTGTTTTTAATTGTGACAGTGAATTAGTCTAATAAACTAGGCCACCCGTGCCAATGTGTGAATGGAAGAAGGGAAATGGGTGGAGAACAATTAGTACATATAAACAACATGGAAATTGAAACAATCTAGAAATTCAGACATTATCACATCCTTTGCTATCCATCCCTGAGAGAATGGCCATGACAGTAGAATGTCAGGGAGGAAGGAGAAATGGCATCATGAAAGGACAACAGGAAAGACACTTTGGAGGAGGTGGGAAATGAGATGCCTATAAAAAGTACTGTGTAATGAGCAGTCTACCAGACCCTAGAAAGGACTCTGCTTGGCAAGTCACGCATTATAATCTTCAGTCTCTTTCTCATTTTGTGTTAAATGACTACATATTATAAGCTTTAGTTTTTCAAATATCATGAAATATTTGTGTTATGCCATAGACTTAGTTTCATAAACTATTTTCCATATAATGTTGTATATCTTACTATATAAAACAGTGGTCTTGATATTTGATCACTGTGTTCTCAGCTACTACGCAGCAGAATTGATTATTGTTAACTTTTGTCACAGATAGCTCTCTCTATCTGTTCCACATCTATAATTTTAAGAGCAAAGGAGAGACTATGAGAAAGGGGAAAAATAAGAATATGACACAGTGTTAAACAATTATCTGGCAAAACCATCTTATTTTTAAAAGCTATGAGCTTGTCTTCTTAGGAAACCAACAAAATACTATGTTTTTGAAAACAACCTCCACAGAGATTAGAAATTCCTAATTCTGAGACTGAGATAATTTCTGCTTCCCATAGCAAAGTGTTCCAAACAAAGGTGTCGTTTGCCTTGTCATAACAGATTTCAAACCCAACACTTAAGCAGTGCAGGAGACAAGAAACAGCTTGCCCACATTCACAAATCCTGATCTGACAGTCCCTATTGGATTACAGTTGAGGTAATGACATGGTATTTGATAACAGTAATAAAGAGTAAATGGTCTACCATTAAATAAGTGTCTATTGTGAGCAAGGTATTGTCAGACACATCAGTATATTATTTCTAATTCTCACAAAAACTGAACATACATTTTTTGCAAGTTATTACAAAATTCTCTCTCTCTCTTTCCTTAGGTAGGTGCCATAAAATTATAAATAAATAAATGCAGTCCTAACTGGATTATTGGAAACATCTAATGCTTAAAGTAGTAGACTTATCAGAGAAGATACCTCTTTGCATAGGCAATGCCCTCATAATATATGTCTAGACTCTTGAAAAAAATAAACACATAGTAAAAGGCTAGTATGAGTATTCTGTACCACAGAGGTTTATAGACCATTTTATACCTTCTGTAGGCATATGTGATAAAAATAGTCAATAGAATCCAGGATTTATCATCACACACATTACTGACCACCCTAACAAGTGAATTAACATCTCTATTTCCCCTGGAGCACTCCACATATCACAAGACCTTATACTTAAGGAGTCTCCTTAGAAAACCCACTGAATTAGATTTCACAGCTTGGATTTAACCCTAGATCTTCAGATCTAATAATGAAGTTCCCACATGGTGGGGTGCCAATCTGGCTTCATCCCCCCACTTGTCTATTCAAACTTCTTACCATTTTCTGAAATAGCTCAAAAAACTTTAGTTCTATCTAATCTTCCAATCATCATGAGATCTAGAAACTGACCACAGAATCCCTTTCTCCGTGTCTGTGTTCTTGACACTTTTTCTTCCTGAGATAGATCTCCTGTATAAATTTCTATCCCTTGGCCATGCTCCCAAAAGGGTATCTTCTACTAGTCAAACTAGATACTTGTGTGTCATCTACAACAATCATAGAACATACTAGGGTTGAAAGGAAACTCAGAATTTGCTATTCTACCATTACTTTTCTGCAGCTGAGAAATCAGAGGCTTGGATAGGATAAAACAATGCAGCTAAGGTCACAAAATTAAATATTTCCAGGACAAGATCTAGAACCTTAGTCACTTGACTCTAAGTTCAGAGCTCTTTCCACAACACCAATGTGAATCTCACCGTGCCTGGCAGTGCCAGCTGCCTCCTAGCCCGATTCTTGTCCTGTACTGGCATTGCTATTTCCCTCTCCTCCTTAACCCACCCTTTCCCTAGACCAGCAAATGTTTGAAAATCAGATCTTTAGAACAACTTATTTGAAATATTTCCAAACTCTGGCCTAGGATTTCTATTTTACCATAAAATCTAATTAAAGTTGTCCTTTATCTTACTAGTATGCGACACCCCTCCCTAATAACATAGACCTGAGGTGAGTATATGCGTCCCCACATTGGTTCCTATATATTCACTAACCTAAAAATTGAACCATAATGTTATAGAACTAAAAGCAAACTCGGGCAGTGGTCTGCCTCATCTTTTCAACCTGAATATCTGAAGAATTGTGGCTAAATGATAATCCCTTCTATCTCTATTTTGAGAATTCCAATGCCTAACCAAATTCTTTGCTTGAACACTTTTGTAATATAAATGTTATTTTGAAATGAACTCTCTTCTCATGTAATTTAATCTCATTTGCACTTCCATTGGCATGGAGAATAAATGATAGCATCTTTTTCATTAAGAAAAAGACAACTCGGGCGGGCCCGGTGGCACAGCGGTTTAGTTCACGCTTGGCAGCCCGGAGTTCGCGGGTCCGGATCCCGGGCACCCAAGGACGCACTGCCTGTCAGCCATGCCGTGGCGGCATCCCATATAAAGGAGAGGAAGATGGGCACAGATGTTAGCCAGGGCCAGTCTTCCTCAGCAAAAAGAGGAAGATTGGCAACGGATGTTAGCTCAGGCCTGGTCTTCCTCACCAAAAAAAAAATAATAATAAGACAACTCTATATTCTTGAAGAGAGCGTGTGAACACTATGTTTACTCATTCTTTTTCTCTAAGCAATTTAGTCTATGTCTTTGAGTTGGGACAGTGTGGAGATTATGATGTTATTCGCCAGAATTTTCTGCCACATGATTTGCTAACTTTTCTGGCTCTAGCAATGGTTCGAGTCTAGGAAGCAATGAACTTTTCAAAGATACTTGCTTTTATTAAAAATAAACATATAAAAGGTTGAAATGAGACTTCTTGAACTACAAGTCTATTTAAACTGTATATATGTCACAAAAAGAAAATCCACTGAACCTGCCATCAGGTTCCTCTTCCCCAGTC
This sequence comes from Tapirus indicus, assembly GCA_031878705.1. NCBI lineage: Eukaryota > Metazoa > Chordata > Mammalia > Perissodactyla > Tapiridae > Tapirus > Tapirus indicus. Next base: position 126,955,054 of record CM062919.1, on the reverse strand, counting down.
ACTGTTTCATATACACCAAAAATTTGCAACATACCCCACACACCCCATCCCTCTGGCTACCGGATCAGGTCCAAAATTCTTGTAATGGAAGCTAAGGCTCACCACATCCCAGCATCCACATCTTCCTACCAGCTTGTCTTCTACTCCTCTTTACAAGCCTTAGCTTAGCCAGAGCAGTCTACACATTATTCTCTGAAACCATTAAATGATTCCATGGCTTTGTGTATGCCCCTGTCTGAGATGCCTTCTCTTCTCTAGTCTACCTTTCTAGGCCCCACTCTTTTTCCAATTTCCTCTCCCATTGCAAAGTTACTTCCTTAGTCAGCCATTACACCACCTTGTATCCCCATGGATCACTTCTGTTTTGCCTCCCAAAGAGACCAACTGGCATGTTGGAAGATTATGAGCTCTGGAGCCAGACAAATATCCATGCATGTCAAACAGGGATTATAATCTTAGTCTTCTCGGGTACGACTACATGGCCACAAGAAGTTACTTCACGTCTATGAGTTTCAACTTCCTCAACAGAAGAACGGAAACAAAACACATCGTATTATTCAAAATAATCTGAAGTGCTACTCTGTAATCTATCTATTACTCAGATCGCAAACACTATTTACATTTTTAATAAAGACTATGCATTTTTAAATTAGGCAAAAATTCATAAAAAACCATCTGGGGGTAAACCTAATACTTGTGTTCTCCTATTTGGTACTAACTCATTATCTTTTTTTCCTGGAAATAAAAATAAAAATTTAAATACATGGTACCAGCCACTCAGATCAAGACCTTGTTTGTCAGATTTCATAAAGGAGTATCTCGGTAAGATAGTGAACCTAAAAATAGGTGACTGCAGTGGAAGTACAAATAGTCCAATCATTATATTAGCACCACCAGCCAACAGTGTGATGGTGACAGCATGGGTGTGGGCATAGAAATATTTGGTTCAGAAGGAAAAAAAAAATCTGCTAAGAAATTCATTCTGATTATGATGCGTGAGCGCATTGCCACCTGAGGGAGGTTAGAGACTATTAAATAAAAAGCAGTTCTCATCATCTCCTGAACCTTTTAACTACTAATAATTGGGTACTTTGCTGATGATGCAGAACAACTTTTCAAGCTGATTAATAGGTCATGTGTGTAGAAAAGGCACCCCCGTTCATAAAACAATTATGCTAATCCTCTAATTTTTTTCAAAGATTATGAAATATTCTAATCTTTGAAGAATATAGGTTTTGGTTGCAGATGGTGTTTGTATATTACTTGTCGAGCTCATTAACATTTTTGAATTTTACATATTTTATCCTCACAACCCTGTGAGAACCATAATATAGGGATTATTACCCTCTATTTAAAAGTGGTAAACAAAGATTCAGAAGCAATTTAGCAGTCTGCCCAAGGTCAAACAGCTAGTTAAGAGGAGACAGGATTAGAATTTGATTTCCTGAACCAGTGCTATTTTCAAAGACTCAGTGAGGAAATATTTTTACAGTTCATAAAAGTGAAGGAAGTCTGTCTTTACTAAAAAGTCTCAACTTCATTTGGTTCATTTTAGATGTTTACATTGGTAATACAGTTTTAGCTTGCACCTATACAAATTCAAAAGTTGCTCATTTTCCTGAGTAGATCGATAAGCTGAGTCAATGTTTGAATATGACAAGAACAAAATTATCAACATTATTTCAGTGCACAGCAAGTGTAAACATAATGGCCTGGATGCATCTTGTCTCTGCCCATAATGAACAACATGGGATATCATTCTACTTGTATGAGAATCTTAAACGACATTGAATCTGAGTGAATACCAAGCAGCAAGCCACAGACTGGATATTAGTGATCTAAGAAGTTTCTCACCAAATATAACACAGAATGTAAAACTTCTTTATGAGCCACCTTTTGGGTACAATCATCAACTTTCAATATCAGGCATATAGAAAGGTAGCTGATTTGCATAAATGAGAATTTGGATGAGGGGAGCTACTAAAGAGTGAACTCGAAAGCAGGAGACAATCTACTGACTGACTTATAATTATAGAAGGTATTTCCTTTCAGATGAGAGGATTCTAACTCTGTAATCTCTGGTGTGTACTTTAATTCCTCATTTGGGTTGTACCTATTACAGTCAAGATATTTGACCCACTCTACTTATGCCACCCAATCAACAATCCATCAAACCTTACTATATCGTGCTCCCGCCAGGAGTCTAGTTGTCATCCGTCACCGTGCACATGTGCCCCTTTATCCCTTTCGCCCTTTCCCCACCCCTCAATCCCCTCTGGTAACCACCAATCTGTACACCCAAAATTTATACGCTATCTCAGTAAAAAATAAAATAAAAAATTAAGAAATCTCTTCAGTAAATGAACAAATAGTACTTTTCTCATTGTAAATGAATAGCTGTAAACCAATAAATGGAAATTTTAGCATACACTCACACAAAAACTTGAAATGGTCATAGCAATTAGCAGGTTGCTAACCATATCTGCAAGTGAAAAATATTGGTAGCCCATTTCAGTGAAGTTATAGTCAGTTATAGTCATTCATTTTATATGAATAATATAAAATGTTTAAAGATATAGAGGCGATTCGTGCGTCTGGTGAAAAGATAGATTAGATAGTGTCCAAGGTCCTTTTAATTCTGAAATTCTTTGATTCTACTCATCATACTACTTGATTTTTTTATCTTATGTTATGGATAATTAAAGGGTACAGAAACATAGCATAAAATTAAATCAGCCATCACCATTGCTTCTAAAACATGAGTTTATGATTCTAGACTCAAAATACAAAATTCAATAAAATTAAAAGTAGAATTTAGAAACAGCCAATATGAAAGGACATAAAACAGTCAAAAGCATTGACCTTCAAATTTTTTTCCTCGTAATAGTGTTAGAATCCTTAAAATTAAAAAAAAAATCTAAATGGCTGCTACAAAGCACTTGAAGGATTAATAGCCGTCTTCTTTGATTACTGCTTGATAAAATATTATAATATAATCCTATAATTTCTGCACTACTTATTTGACACTTCAGCCTTACATGAACAAACTGTGTTTGAGCCAAATGTATTTTTTATGCATATGTCAAGCTAAGAAATGCAAGAATTTTGATCCCAGGGTACATCAACCACACATTCCATTAGTGAGAAATTTTTAGACTGAGCAAAGGCAAGAAAAAGTAACTTGGTAACCTTGTTCTCTGAACACAGAATTATCTCCTCTCTGTGACATCTGGCCAAATACTGACTTTTTGTCTCAGTGGTCCAGCCAGTAAAATTATATTCCTTTGTGAGACATATTTAGAAATTGATCTGCCAAACTTTCTATATATATATATATACTTCCAGAAGAAATGCACAAAATAGAATGATTTTAACTTAGGTATCAATTAATTCAATGATTAAAGAGAAGCACTGTCACGTATTAAGATAATTCTAACAATGTCACATTGTCATTAATAAAGAGATGCCTTATTTTTCCAAAGAGATCTTTGTAAACTTGAGTATAAATTCAATTTCACAAATTAACTTGATTAGGAGACATCATTTTTTAAAGATTCATTTAGCAAAATTTTTACAAATTAATTCTGCTTAATAATCCAGATTTTTCTGTACACATTTATTTATAGTGAGGTACTTTTCTGTAAAAATTAGTTTACATACCTTAAGAACATCTATCACGTGAGTATTTATAAAAGAAACCTTGGAAATATTCTAAAAATGTAGATAATATTACTTTGTAATAAAATAATCACAAAATATAATATTGCTATAATCTACACATGTATAGTCAAGACAGTATATGCTATTTCCTAGCAACTGTTAAGTTAGAAAGTTATAAAGCATATGAAGAGGAAGATTTACTCTCATAGAAAACTGCATCCTTAAAATGCCAAAAGGCGAGATAAAAGACTTCAAATCAATTTTTGATGTTTTGTGATGTAACTTTGTTAACAGCACCTTTGGGCAAGGTTTTTAATTTGCTTTGTTTTGCTGTGTTTTTAATCAGGTTAATGGTTTTATATGTCCTATAAGCAATAGGCCTTATGAAATTGTACAATATTATTAATAAATGCCTTTACTCTGGCTTAATACAAGTCAATAAGGAATGAAAACACATATAGTAAGAATTTAAGATGGCAACATTGGAAGTGAATGCAAATACCGTGATTCTTTGTGGACCCTTTATGGACCAGTCTGACCGATCACCTTGCCTTAAATGTCTTTGGGCATTTTTCCTAAACCGAGTTTCTCTTCTTCTAAATTATCATTGGTACAAGGTGTGATGACTTTCAGGCATCAATTAATATAAATTGGAAGCAGGCAAAGTATTAATTAAACATGACACTCTGATTATTTAAACCTTCTATTAAAGTTGATTATTCAGAGCATGTTGATAGGCTGCTCTTCAAAAATGACTGATGATATCAAGCTTTACTGACTTCCTCTAAGTCCACTATTTCCAACTCTTCAGAACAGAAGGAATAAATGAAGTGAGAAGAACACTGGAACAACTCTAATAGACAAACCGACTAATCTCAGACACCCAAGGTCAAAGTAAAGCAATTCATTTCTTGGCTTTCATCAACACAAGACATGATTTATCAATCTAAGAGCAGGATTACAAACATTATACATCTCACTGATATGTGCTTTGCACTGTGTAACTTTTTGAACAATGACAGATTGCACAGTCACCACAGAAGTAATGTCATAAGGCAATACTCATTATATTTACAAATAAAAATACTTTGATTTTTAAAAACCAACGTACACATTAGCAATCATTACTACTACACATTTCATTTGGCAGGGGGAATAACATTTTAAAATTCAGATATTCCTTGGGATTCTATCACCTTCATGGTCCAAATTTTGGACATGCCATGTTTCTCAAAATACTGTTCTTACTTAATATTATTCATTTCTGGAGCCAGCCAGCATACTATAGATAATTATTAAATACAGTATTTTTATATTATTACAAAATTTCAATGAAAATTACTGTGTTTTCACATAAAAATGTTAAATGCCTCTTAAAGGATTAAAAATTCCATAGATCTAAAGCTATTCTTAGAGAAGAAAACATTACAAGAAAGACCATGGGAACATTTTTTTAACATTATAAATGTAATCATATGACAACAATTTGGCCCAAAATTTTAGGATTGGTGCTTTAAAAGCTTTAAAGAACAGGTGAGATTTAATAAAAGAAAGAAGTCATGAGCTACTTATTCTGATTCTATTAATCTCCCAGTTTCTCTCTCACTTGTTACATTTAAGGAACTGCTCTATAAGTCATAATAGCAGTTCAGAAATTATTCTATAGAGTAGTATTAGGTGATTGGAAAGATTTCACTGAAATTAAATTATACGGAAAGAGTAGTCAATTGTGATGATGAAACTTTATTCTACATTCTATGTATTTTAAATCACACTGCTATTTTCACTGATCTAAATTAGTGATCACTTTTTCTATTAGGTCACAATTTCAGGTAAATTTTATTGTCTAGGTGGAGGAAGATAGTACAAGGTGTTATATTTTCAGCTGATGATTCATTTCACCAGCTGCCAAAAAGTTGCACATCGCAGCACACCTGGACACATGCACCCGTGACTGATTAGGAAACACATTTATCTTGGCATGTCACAAAGGAGATGGAATTATAATTATTCTCCCGTGTAACTAAAGATATTTTGGAGTGGTGTCTACCTACGAAATAATACAAATTACACATCTGGACTAGGTCCACATAATTTTACCATCTGTTCTCTATATTCAACCATAAATATTTCCCAAAGCATTCTCGGTGTTTGAAAAATAAGATTTACTTTTAAAAGACCTGGACTGATTGTCAACATTGCAGAGAAATGTTTTTGTAAAATTAAGACATTCAAAAAATTGCTCCAAACCCTGAATTTCTTTGGTTGATAAATGCATAATCCAAATTTAACCTTCACTTTCCATTGAGGGGATTTTGTGGATTACTCATATTCTGATTTTGAGAAAATATATATGTTGGCTAAGTTTTACACAAAATCCTCTGTGCAAAAATTGAATATCTGAGAAAGTAGCATGAAAGAACAGAAAGGTATCAGAGGTGGTTTTTTTTTCCACTTAAGTCTTAGCAGTTACTCATTATCTTGACCTCAAAAATTGAGAGATTCTTATTTAATCTCTCCCGAGAAGTCCCTTAGTTGAAGACCTTAAAATATAATATCAAATTAAAAGTACTCCAGGAATATTTAATAAAGTTTGCAGAATCACAATTTCTAGGAAATGAAAATATTTCATCCAACATAACCAGTGATAATAATCTTAGTCTAAATCAGTTTTGATAGTTTACTTTTATTTATTTTTTTATTTATTTACTTTTTGTGTGTGGGAAAGACCAGCCCTGAGCTAACATCTGTTGCCAATCCTCCCCTTTTTTTTTGCTGAGGAAGACTGGCCCTGGGCTAACATCCGTGCCCATCTTCCTCCACTTTATATGGGACGCCGCCACGGCATGGCTGACAGGCAGTGCGTCGGCGGGCGCCCGGGATCCGAACTCGCGAACCCCGGGCTGCCAAGCGCGGACTAAACCGCTGCGCCACCAGGCGGCCCCGATAGTTTACTTTTAAATTATTATAAAAGTCTTATATCTTATATTTTTCTTTTAAAATACAAGTTTATTTTCTCTAAATATAAAAATTCAATGAAATCAATCCTCAAGAATGGAGAGATCATAACATGCATATTCAACTTCAGTACTGAAAAAGTTTCAAGAACAGGCTTCAACAGGGTATGAAATAATTCTTCGTGTTTCTTTCAAAAACACTAAAGACAATTCCTCGGATATTGAGACCAGGAAACACTTATGTGAATAACAGTTCACCTTGTTCCTAAAATAAGGCTATAATAATAGTAACAAAACCAAACAATTGTATAGACATTAAAAAGTGACAGTCACTACTCCAAGTACTTTACACACATTAACTAATTATCACAACCCCATGAGGTAAGGGCTATTATTATTCTCATTTTTTGAGATGAGGAAATTTCTTTGTAAGAAAAAAACACTGAATCAATACATCACTGTTCTTTAGTTATTTGTATATACTGAATCATGGACATTATTAATGTGTGAAACTAAGGCCCTTCAATTAAGAGAGAGAGAGAGAGAGAATTCTTGACAGGCATACCACTCTGGTAGAATACATCAGAAATTATGATCAGGATAATAATGGCAGAAATAGTTCAAAAATATGCTTAACATACACAATGGTACTATTGTATACACGGCAAACAAAAACTTTGCTTAAATAACGTTAAAAGAAAATGTGAACTATATCTATGCCACTCATATACCTTACAAAAAATGTTATGTTATAGGTCATAGCCACAAACTTACAGTTTGCCATTTTTTTCATAGGAAATATTCTCTGATATTAGATTTTAGTAACTGGTCTCTAAAAAGTTTTTAGATTTAAAAGAGACAGTCATAAACCATAGTAATCTCTTTCACACAATGGAAATTCAATAAATATTTTACATAAAATCTGGTAAAACCCATCTTTTCCCAGTGTTGCTACTTACATACTAATTATTCTAAAAAAAAAAAAAAAAAGACAGGCCAACCTATTTACCTCTGTCATCAATTTCAACCCTTAGGCATATTCTCCAATGTCCAGGCTATTCTATACCATTGTACTTGTTGTTTGTACTTGCTGTTCCCTTTGCACTTGTTTCCTTTCTGTCTCTCTATCTCCATCTCTATCTCTATCTCCCTCTCTCTCATATTTACCTAGGGAATACTTACTCATCATTTGAGACTATAAATATCTCCCTAGATAGAGTTAAGTATTTCCTCCTTTCTCTTCTGTCAAAATGAGTAAATAATCTATTATAGTATCAGTCACACCATGTTACATTTATTTGTTTACACAATTGACTCATTGAATAGATAATAGAATCTTGAACCCAAGTCTTATTCATCATATAAGAAGTTCATAGCATAATGGTTGAAACATGGTAGGTGCCCAACAAAAGTCAGATGAACTAAATAACTTTATAATTCTGTTTATATCTTACACTATACTTCTTAAAATTTCCCTCTTCTGCCCATAGAGTGTGTTATTCTCCTATACAAAGTAAAATGTTTGTATACAAATCATAAAAATAATTCATTTTTCTAAGTTAGTCCATTTTAGAAACATATATGTAAATCATCAAATCATCTAATCATCAAAAGCTTTACCTTAAAACAGAAAGAAAAAGCAATCCTCTAGCTCTCAAAATTTACAAGTTCCTACAATATTCTAAAGTTATTTCTAGGCTTTCATAACTAACTGTTTATCAATTACATCATTCTCTGTAACTGGATAGTTATGAAAAAACTCACGTGAATTATTAGCAATAATCAACTTTTGGAGTTCATGTCTTATGGAACACTTGTGGGTAATTAAGAGTCCATGTTAAGTTGTACGCATATGTTTTTATGAGATAAATTACTGAAAATATGACTTTATTCTTTTCTGCTTTCAGATTATCAGATAATTTAGTATTAAATGTAGAATATACAATAAAGTTATTTACATGTAATTTATAATACATCAAATGATAATGATGGTGATGATAAAATTGATTATCTCATGATGAATCCCTTTTTTAGGTCTACTTTTTCAACTATATAGCTTTACAGTTTTTTTGGTAGTTAATGCCATCAAGTCAATTCTGACTCCTAGCAACCCTGTGTACAGCAGAGCAGAACCCTGCTCGGTTGTTTGCGCCGTCCTCTGACCTTCTGGCACTGCGTTAGACAATGCTCTGCTGCTATTCACAGAGTTTTCATGGCCAATTTTTTTTGGAAGTGGGTGGCCAGGTCCTTCTTCCTAGTCTGTCTTAGTCTAGAAGCTTTGCTGAAATCTCTCCACCACGGTGACTCTGGTATTTGAAATACCAGTGGCATAGCTTTCAGCATCACAGCAACATACAGCTGCCACAGCATGACAACCGACAGATGGGTGGTGTGGTTCCCTGACTGGGAAACAAACCTGGACCACACAGTGAGAGAATCTTAACCACTAGACTACCAGGACTGGCTAACTTTACATTTTTTTCCTCATAAATATTTCAGAGTAAATATGGTTACTTACTTTTCAGGATTTTCCACTTCTTCAGTAACAAAGTTGAGATAAAACCTAAAAAGATATAAATGAATTACAAACTATTAATACATTTTATAACTATAGTCCAAAGTTTCAAATTCTAAATATTTAAAATCAAACTCAAAATTATGAAAACTTTGTAAAACAGTACTTATAGTAAGACGAACATCTCCAACAACCAAAAGCTCCCACAAATCGTTTTGCTATTAAACCATATTTATGGAGTTCTTTTTTTATTTCTTAACATTTTTTTTACAGGTGTAACATACAAACAGTAAAGTGCAAAAATCTTAACATATAGCTTGAAATTTCACATATTTATACATCTATGTAACCAACAACAAGATCAAGAGATAAAACATTACTAGCTCCCTAGAAGTTTCCCTCATGGCCTTTTCCAGTCAATACCATCTCCTCCACCCTCCTGTAAAGGCAACCATTATTCTGACTTTTATCACCATTTTTGCTTGTTTCATCACAATGGACTAATATTGGCTTGAATAACTATAATACAATATTTACTCTTTGGTGCTGGCTTTTTTGCTGGACTTCAAGTTTGTGATTCTTATCCAGGTTATTGTATGTGGCAGTAATTCATTATTTTTTATTGTTGCTTTTCCTTGTGTGAATGTAACATTATACATTCTACTGTTGATGGACATTTGGATTACTTCCAATTTATAGCTCTTATGAATATAGATACCATAAATATGCTTATACATGTCCATTTGGGAATCACGCAATCATTTCTCTTGGGCATATACTCAGAATATGATTACTGGGTCATAGGGTAGTTGTAAGTTTACTGCCAAACTATTTTCTACCATTTTTGTGTTCCCACCAGCAATATATGAGATTATCACGTCAGTCACTGGGGGAATGAAAGGGGAAAATCCATAGTCTCTCTCCTCAAGGAGCTCATAGTTTATAGAATGGTCTATAGAATAGTGTGATACAATGTGGGAAGCAAGGCTGGAGCAGGCACAAGGCACCCTGGGAGCCAGGGGTGAGGTCTAACTCAGGCTGGCAGGGCAGGGAAGGTTTTCTAAAGAAGGGATCACCCCAGCTGAGTCTTCAAAAATGCTTAATATTTATCCTTGGTGAAGTGGTGAAAGGACATTCCAGACTAAGTATAGCCCATGAGCACAGTGGTGTGGCAGAGTAGTTATGCACAGGGATATAAGCAACAGTTTAGCATTCGGCAGCACAAGGTGTGGCAGGGGAAGTGAGAAGAGAATTTAAATACAAGATGGCCTTTGGCTTCTGGGAGTCCAGATTTTAGTAGTGGTTACAGGTCAATCAAAACTTATCGGGCACAGAAGTATGACAACAGCATGTCTCAGTTTTAGGGAACCGGCTTTCTTGATATAAACACAGAGGGCAAGTAGGAACCGAAAATGGGATACAAATTAATAAATTCTCAATTCACATTTCTTCCTTTCAATTCACTGTTTTCCAGGATGTATTCCATCCAAATAACCTCAAGTCACAAGACTATGAAGTTGTTATTATTCTTTTTTGCGTATTTAGGGAGCTAATTTTAGGCACACTGTTGGTCATTACGCTATAAGTTGATAACTAAAGAGAAGAACATTTTGAATAGTTTCCAAGTCCTGAACACTTTTCTGGGTCACTTACATGACAAGAAGCATTCTAGGCACATAATATTTCACTTTCAATTTCCATAGGATTGCAAATATTACCCAAAAGTTATGGCCCTAGAGAAATTCAGATTCCTTTCCTTTGCTTTGTGACAGTATTTATCCCACCCAGGAATACCTAACCCCTTGCACTCTTGCCTTCTTTTTCCAATCTAAAGGGACTGCTGGAGACTCTTTAAAACCCTTAGAGTTCTCTCTCAAGGTTCCAAGATGTAAGATTGAGACAGACTTCATTTTCAACAACCACACATAGATAACTGGATTGTGCAGATGGGAAAACTCAGGGATCATAATGGGGAGAGCTAAACATATGAAGACAAAGACCTTTCTATTTCTTTATTTCATAGCCTTAAGAAATTTCGACAAAATAGAAAAAGCCATATTTTCAATATACTCTTCTGTTCTCTTATTATTGCTTAGAAGATAAAATAGCCATTATGTAGGTATACAGAAGCACAAATCTATAGGTAAAAATTCTCTATAATCCAAACCAAATGGCTGGAATATTAGCCCATCAGCCTTTAATATACTTTAGGTATCTCACAACTTAAAACAAAGATGAGAAAACCTGTCATATTCCACCTTTATAAAACCCCCCTCCAAATTCACAAGTAGGCAGTGGATGTTTATGTTTCTTGTTAAATATGTTTATGTCTTGTTAAAAACAAGACAACTGGCCCAAAATGGAGTTGCTTATGCTAAGCTCCACTCACCAAACTGAAACTTAACTATAGTTTTGGCTCTCCTATAAATGAAATCTTAAACCAGTCAATCAGGAATCACCTGATCAGCACTAGTTAGGTAATCTGCCTAATAGACCCCTGCCATCCCCTAAATGAAAGTAACCTTGCAATAACCAACTGCTTTTTCGCCTAGTGTAACTTCCTTGGTTCCCACTCCCTTCTGCCTATGAAACTCGTTCATTTTGTACAGCCCCTCAGAGCTCCTTTCTAAATTGGATGATGCCTGACTCAAATCCATTTTTGCTTAAATAAACTCTTGACATTTTTGATATGCCTCACTTTATCTTTTAACAAGGTTAAGGTGTCTAATATTTTAAAGACTATGCTTTAAGTAGAAACATTTGAACAGCTGAGAGAACAGGAACAATAAAGGTAATCTAAAAAGTTAGCAATCGAGGATGTTTTTTAATGACTACAAGGTAAGTTTCTAAAAATAGAGGTTGTAGTTATGCCAGGAAGGCAAGAAACAATCAATACTTATATCTAGAATATTCACTCTTAGGGATTTGATGTGTTTGTTATAAGCCTGAAGCAATGAGAAGTACAGCAAGAAAATGTAAAAACACAACCCCAGCCCTCCACCCCTACCCACCCCACCAAAAAAAAAAAAAAAAAAACACTACACACACTAAGAAATATTTCCAGGCTTCTCATGTCAAAAATAGCTAGTTCCTTCTTAACAGTTGTTTTAGAAACTGGTGTTTTCCAACAGTGTTAAAGCAAGAAAGGAAATATTTATGAAAAAAGAATACAATTTCAAATATTTGCCATAGCTCTAGAGAAAAGGAAAGGGCTTGGGGCGGGGTGGGGGGTGGGAAGGAGAAAGCTTCTTATTTTGGTCCAAACATTCACATCCTGTGGGAAATACATCTTTATGCTCTTCTAGTCTCCAGCAATGAGTCCAGAGCATCCTCATTGCTTTACATCTTCTCAAGGCCTCTAGAGAATGTTCACAAGATCCATTGTTCCAGCTTTTCCATGATGGTGTATAAAAGGCACCACAAAGCTGGCAATGCATTCCAGTACCCAACTATGTGAAATATTTTAAAAAGAAGCTTATTCTTTAGATTAGATTTGACACAATGGTACAAAATAATTCCAGCAGGTGCTTTAGAAAGGCTAAATCCACTGAGGATAGGATTTAAAAGGGAGAGAAAAGACACTGAAAAACTATTTTCTATCACACAGTTAAAAAAAAAAATCCCACCAAGCAATATTTAACTTTGGATCAGGATATGGGACGGAAATTGGTTGAGTTCCCCTGGGCCACACAGGAGACTGGCAGACATATTTCTCTGAATGCAGACATTGGAAATAATATTAAAGTTGTTCCGACCCAACTCTGTGACCTGGCTGGGTTAATGATTTCTTTCCTTCTAATCATGTTTGTGTGAAGGAGTTTTCATCATTCTAAAAAGGTTCTGCACTCCTTATGGCCAAAAGCCTACCCTATTCAGATCCAAGTTTTGGCAGTGTCTTTTTCCTATTTAACATGAAAGAGGTGAACTGCCAGCAGAGCAAGGCCTCCAGGACAACAAGGTCTTGCTGCTTTCACTCACACCCTAGGTGGTTAGCTTCTGATGACAATAGCTGGTCTGTCTTACTTATTTGCCATGCCCCCCACACTTTTTTTTTGCATCCAACATTGTCACAGCAGCAGCACGGGGAGTGGAGCCTCATTTACAGTGCCCCATTTATAATTCCACAACCCAGTCTTGTAATTATACCACGAAGGACAGAGAGAGGTCAGAGAGGCAGGACCACATTTGGAAAGAGAATAAATACCCCTTCTCTGTGGAAACTCTTTTAGTCTCCATCTTGCTCCATTTATATCCAGATATTAACTTTTCCTCTGGAACTCCAAACCAAGAGACTATTTCTTCTAAACGCAGCTTCCTTTCTCTTAAACTGATGACCACTGATTAACAACCCGATTATTTCTACCTACCCACAAATCAGCATCCAGGTAGCATAACGACCTGTTATGGAAACATAATTACTTATCTGACCCCTACATACGCCACTTGTATCAGATAACATTCCATTTAAAATTGTGGTCTTAATTTCTGATACTATGATTGAACCCTCAAGAATATAAGAAAATCAATAATTTCCTGTTCTTTAAAACAGGGAGTAGACATAAGGATTATATGGATAGAAGTACAAATGAATGTTCATGTAAACTTCATTTACTCTGTAAACAGAATGTTGAAATAAATTTCTAGACCCAAGATGGAGCCAGTCAATCTGCAAATGCCAAGCCAGCTCTAGCCTCTATACTTATTTCCTTTTTCCTTATTCATTTTCGATTTTTCTTTTCCTTGTTCTTTATTCTTTATTCTATAAAAGCTTCCTGTCTTCTGCCTCATTGTGCAGTTCTCTGGACTCCTGAACGTGGAGACTCCCTGCTTCATGAAGTATTAATTAAAGTTTGTCTCACCTAAATTGTCATTTAGAATCATTTTAAGGAGAGTAACATTTTGGATTCAGCATCAATAAAACTAAATGTTAAGATAATAAGATAGTTCAAAATGAAAAGAATCTTTATACATAGGGAAATCTCTCAGCCCTCAAAAGCCTACAGAAGTGGAGAAGATTTGCTCTCCATAAAGTAGCTGACCTGAATATTCAGTGCTGGTAGTGAGGGGATGAGTTGGGTAGAAGAATATTTTAAGATTCCGTGGGAACAGATGCATGGTATTCACAGGCAAAAGAAACTTCATTCAATAGAATTAATCAAATCACCCTTGTGACTGTCCACATTCCAAATTCCTGATTGAATATTGCCGTGCTCCCAACACTTGGCTCTAGCTGAAAGCTTTTGCCACCTCCCCACTTCACTCTGGCTTCTCCTGGTGAGCCTCTCAGTAGCTTGGCTGCTGCCCCAGGGCTTCAGAGCTCTGATCCAGGATGAAGAACCACAGAATAGTTTATTTTGCTACTAACCCTGTGATCAGAACTTTGTTCTTTCCTCACATCACATTATACTTGGGACAAAAAAAAAGAGAGAGACTTCAAAACTACTGAGTGATTCAAGACTAATGCTTACACGCAATGGCTATAAAAATATTCCAGGAATATACAAATATTTTACACTAGACTCCTTAGACCTACAAATTTCTAATGACCTTCAAACATATTTTGCTTCAAATGCCATGTTAAAATTTTCAGTTCCTGTACTCTCCTCATTCTCCTCTAATGCTGTATTTTCATAATTCAATGAGATTAATAGATTAATAGATTAGATTAATAGATTAATTAATAGATTAATTAATTTATTTTGAAATGTATCTTTATATTCCATGCATTAGCAGGAAGGTAAGACCCTAAAACACTAAAGAAACAAAAGGAAATTATATTTGTGTTTGAAATGCATTTACATAATTTTTGAGCTATTGTAGTTTTCTGGTATTATTCTTAGGCTCCTAGAACATTCTCACAGCTAAAACTATACAACTATTAGCTCTATAATAAAAGAGAAATATTGTTCCTAATTACTTCAAAACAGTGAAGTTTAATTTTACTACAACGATTTTGATGTTTAAATAATGCTTTTCTATGTAGTGGGTTTTCTTGAAACAGTCAAGTTTCCGAACAAAGCGAAGCATAAATACAAAGTTCTAATGCTTCAACAAGAACAGTATCACAGCTGGACATGCATCAAAGGAAGTGTGCCCATGGCATAGTGATTTTAATCATCTTTACCACAGATTTGGCTTTCAACTGTTCAGGAAATTTTACGGATTTTGTAAGGTCCTTTAAAATGCAACAGATTATCTCATACACCTGATTTCATGATCTTGGTTTCTCCTTTCCTGCCTTTAGAGTACCATCTTACCTCCTGAGAACATCTTACTTATTTCTATATCTGAATTCTTTCTTTCTCACGGCAAGGTGGAGAAAAATCAATTGCTATTTGTAAACACCCTTGGGGCTTCAGCTGAGAGGCCTTTTGACAAGCAAAGTACTAATCTTTAATTTCTCAGGGCACTATTATATCCGTACTGATACATACTTAAAAGTGATTTCTACTGGTTCTTAAGATCCAGCATTTGTTTTCTTTTTTATAATATCAGGCTGCATCTGGTAGTCGCTTTGACGGGAAACAGTTATGTTTGTGTTAAGTCACATGCACAGTAATTGGCCTGGGGGAGGGAGCCACGCTATCTTTCTTACTTCAAGTAAAGCATATCACACTGGATTATGGCTCTTCACATTTGCCTAGCACCTTGCTTAGTGCTTAATCAAAACACTTGAAGGAATTAATGAACCATACAAACCACCAGATCCAGAGATATCAACTTACCAGCCAGCATATGCATACATTCCGTAATAAAAAGCCAGTGGCAATCCCATAACACTTGCATCTCTTCCTGAAAAGGCATCTTTAAAGTGTTGTGTTTGCCCTGCAATGAGCACAGAAAGATTTTAGGACTTTTCAAAGAATTGGTTATTATTCATTCTTAACCATAAACGTGAGTGAGGGAAAGGGGAGTTGGGGATGAATTATACAATTTCAGGTCTAGATTTCTTTCTCTCTGCACATTGCCAACTTTATCTATTAATACTGTACCCATTCTAGAGGAGTCCCCAAAGCATATTGATTATCACTAACACTACTTCATATTTCTCTTTAAATAAAATCATAGAAAAGAGGAAAATGGCATTTAAAAAACAATCCCTTCTTTAAGCATGCCTCTACTCTTAACAGAGTTTGACCATGAAAGAAGACTAAAGGATCTTCTATAAACTATAGTTTTTAGGAGTGTGATAGAATTTTTTTAAGATAATACAATGCTTAGGAAGAAATATAGAAGGGTCTACTCTCAATGAGGAGGTGGCAAGAAACCCCAAAACTACCTTCTTATATCATTTAACTTTCTGCTTTCTGCTTTTCCCTTGTAGTTCACTAAATACCAACAGGGAGTGGAAAACTCTGTGGACCAAATCTGCCCCCACCCCCAAGCTTCTTTCTAAACAAAGTTTTACTGGACCACAGTCTGGCCCACTTTTTTACGTATTATGACTTATCCTGTCATTCTATGGCTGATTTCACGCCACAACAGCAGAGTTGAGTAGTTGTAACAGAGACCATACGGCAGGCAAAGTTGAAAATATTTACTATCCAGTCTTTACAGAGAAAGTCCACTACCCTGTCCTAGAGAATGGCATGGTTTCCTTCCAGAAACACTGAAAGAAATTATACCAAACTCTAAAATAAATAGTTTTTAACAAATTTTGCATCCACATGTGGGTTGAATCTTTTACTCATCACATTTTTCTCTACTTTGTGAATCATAGTGGGCTTTTTCTTGTATATCATTTGAAGAATTTAAAGAACTAGAAATTCACATTTACCTCAGTCGGGCAATATTCAAGGTAAGCATTAAAAAGTCTCTGTTTCCCAAAGAATACAGCAAATGAGATTATCCAAATGGGACATGTGACTTTGTTTCAAAATTAGTCTTCACATAAGTAAATAAAAGGGAGATGAGAGATAGATGATGTATATGAGACCCTCTGTCTTCACTCAGATCTCAGTTTTACTGGGGTTGCTAGACAACAACATATATATCGATATAATATGTGTGAGTTTTGAGACCAAAAGTGGAGAATGTTGAGTTATACACTAAATGATTTTTCCCTCAAAGCATCCAATACCCAAATATAGCTCATTTTTTAAAATGATAGTGAATTCAGAAATGTCTGTTTTACTAAAACATATCTGAGTCCTCATAGATGGGAAATATAAATACTGGATCTCACATGAAAATATTTGTTGAATATTCTTGTATCACAATCTGTGGTCTCCTTGGCCTTACAGGAGACTATTCCTAAGAGTCTAGCACTGAATAATCAATAAGTGAAACCACACTTTGTAAAGACCAGATCCCCAGCACAGATCCTGAAAAGGGCCATTTTGAAAGTATTACAAAAAAGAGGCATTTCTAAACTTCAGGAATATTTTGGCTGCATAACAGAGGTCTCAGGAAGATGAAAGTCCTGATATTCAAAGGAAAGTTTAACAAATCTTTGTAAGTGAACATAGAACATACAAGTATTTTCAGGATCTGATTAGAGTAGAAATAAATGCACAATCTGTACTAGTAAAGTTTTTCTCTTCCTGGAGTTTCAAATTAATGTGAAAAATATGTGATTGAGTTAGAGAAAATGAAAATCACCATTTTATAGTAATAGAGTAAATATACCTGCTAAGAATGCTCTCCAAAATATTAAAATTTACTTTAAAATGTGGTAACACTCTCAGGGCATTTCTCTATTAAGTGAGACATATGCGAAAGCTTGGTCACATTAAACATTGACATTATAAGAATTAATTAAATGATCATTCTTTTGTAAATGCAAAAAAAAGATCTAAAAGATATATCACGACTCTGCTCTCATAGAATTTGCAATACAGTAATGTTTGGCTGCTTCACCTCACCTCACATCACACACATTAATAAATAAGTGTTAAAAATTCACTACAATCTTACATCACACCAAAAAGAAAAAAATCTTAGTTTTAAAGGATAGTATACCATCTTTTGGAACCTAAACTAGAATAAAGTAGGTCAATGACCCCGAGTTTCTACACTTTCCAAAAATGGAAGAAACTCCTTACAGAAGACTAAAGAGTTAGCCCAGAAAAAAAAAGCACTAACCAAACAGATTATTTTCCCAACATTTCTAATGGATCAGATAAAACATGAGCAGGCCAGCTCTGTGGAGGCCAATGTGAATCAGAAGAGCAAGCACACGTCTTCTCTTCAATGTAAGCTATAGCGTTAAAAGTCTTTCTTGTGTTTATTCTGAGTTGGCAGAGGTTGCTGGATTGCATGCAAACATTTAGCTAGGAGAGCTCTAAGATCTCCCACTAGGCTTATGAAATGGACAGCAGCAGCTTCCTCTCCCCAGCTATGGAGTGACTGATCTCTCAATGTTTGTTATTGTTTAATACCTCTACCATCAGTGATGATTTTGCTGAATTTTGACATTTCCTTTTACCTTGTGTAATTCTTCTCCTGCAACTTCATTAAATTTATCTATAAATTCCCTTTCTTGGAACAGACGGTATCAATGTAAACATTAGATACTTCACATGCCCAAGTTATACGTCACTTTCTGACAATTTCATCTCACTTTCCTATTTATTTCCTACTATCAAGCCCATTGCTAATTACATAATTCACCTCGACTTCCTTCTCTCCCAACAATTTCCACGAAATCCAAGCAATTGTATGTGCCTTCCTCCCTAAAACAACTGAAACTCAAAATGACGTTACCCCTCAACCATCTCATCGTTTCTTATTAAACAGTCAACTCTATAAGGCAAATACTCCCAGAAAATGGAGTTACATTTCTGTAGAAATGCAGATTTACATTAAAAATAATGTAACAATGAAAATTAAGTTTCTACAACTATTTTTACTGTCAGATAATATTTGGCTTTTAGGACTGCTATTCCCACATCTCACTCCCCTTCAGACAGGTTCCATTCTCAAGGTAAAAGAAATAACTATAAAGGAAAAGAATTATTGATCATCTTTCATTATTTTCCAGATAGCTTTTTCTCTTTAATCTTTATTACTACCATTGAACTACTTTAAAGTAAAAATAAGAGGATTTATTTATTTGTAGTTAAAACTAAAGGCAGATTTTTTTTCTACCTGGAGTTTTCACTCCCAGCAGTTTATACCGAGAGAATTCACTGATGCCTCATTGTGTTGCTTGGCCCACTCTTAATCCTCTTGTTACCGTTCAGCTGTAAATACCAACTCATCCCCAAGGTAGCAGCCTTTCAAATCAATTAGATGACAGTATAGAGACTAAGTTCCACAAGCAGAGACTAATTAAGGGATTCTGCTAGTATAAGCGAAAGTCGGTATTAGAACACACCAAAAGCAGATTTCGTATTTTAAAAAGCATTTACTTTTCAGCCCATACCTTTAATTAGCTGCATAACTCCAGGGACTATAATTATCACAATTGCTGTGAGCTTGCAAAAGGTTAGGAAAATCTGGATCCGGGCGCTCCAGCTGACACTCATGCTATTTAGGACCATCACTATAGCTGCAAACAAATAGATGAAGTTACAAAAGGTGAATCCTCATTGGCATGAAGACGTCTTGGATTCTGGCTACTCAAAGTGCCATCCATGAACCAGCAGTGTAGGCATTACCTGGAAGCATTTTAGAAATGCAGAATCTCAGGCACAGTCCCAGACCTGAAGAATACAAGTCTGCATTTCAACAAGCTCTCTAGGTGATTTTTATGCACATTAAGGTATGAGAAGCTTGGATAAAATCTCCAGAGAGTAAGAAGTCATCTCTTGTTCTTTGTACATGTCAATAAGAGTGGACAAATATTGTGGTGCCCTGACAATCATACAAAAATATCTTCTAAGGAAATCCTGAAGTCATCACAGCATGCAATCAGATTGATGAATGTGACTCTTTAGCTTGATACGGCAGGCAACTATTTTCTCCCTCAATGATTGCATGCATATTCACCTGCCAGAGTGGAATCACATTCAAGAAGGGAAAATATGTTGAGAAGTTGGCCAGGACCTTATTCTTCATTCTCAGGACGAGCCTTCGCCAGCAATTTTTGGGATTTCCCCTCCTCTTTCCAATTAGCATGTCAAGGAGAAACTTTCAACCTACCCTAAAAGTAGAGGCTTCCAAGATATGTTTTGGGGACTTGAAAAAATGTTATAATGATGAATCCAAAGAGTTCCAGACTAGAAGACACATTGGATCTAAAGCCAGCAGAATTTCCCTTTCTTAATGATGCTGTCTAGTTTTTTGAGTCACATTCAACTATCCACTCTGCCCACATGGGACCATGAGAACCTTGAGAATAGAACAAGCATTATTCATCTCTGTATTGCTAGCATCCAGCTCCATACCTGACCCAGTTTTGTCGAATAAATAAGTGAGCTGTATCCTCAATTTAAAAAAGCCACCTTCAGCCAAGGAGGCATGGAATGAATGGTGATACTCTAAGACCCTGCCTCCCATACTCTGTTGGAATGACTGAAGTTATTCTAGACAGTGGATTTCAACTTTATGCTCTTTCCAAAACCTTATGCTTAGTTATACTCCCCCCTAAAGAGCTACTTCTTACCTGGCATCTGCAATTATTATCTATAAGCTTTATTTTTTAAAAGGTGAATTCCCTGTAGACAAATAACAAAACTGTATGAAGATACTTCTCCAGTATAAAGTAAAACATAGACTTTTTATAATTCAAGTTACAGTGGGAAGTTTTCCTTATGTTCAGTAATGAGTTATCTTCATAGTTTCCATTGCCTGCTATAATCACTAGTTCATTTCAGAATTTAAGAATCAGTGCAAATGTTATCAACACAGAACATATAATGGCAAAAATTTTAAAATAACCTAGACTCCGATAGGAAGGCTAATTAAGGTACATCTTTTTTAATGGTTTACTATGCAGCCATTTAAAATCATGATGCAGTTAAATACTTATTACATGAAAGAGTGTTCACAATATATTACTGACCAATACAGCAAGTTACAGAGAGATGGATAGATGATAGATAGATGGATGGATAGATAGATACATACTTACATACATAAAAACACAAAGACAGGGGTTGGCCCAGTGCTGTAGTGGTTAAGTTCACATGCTCTGCTTCAGTGGCCCAGGGTTTGCTGGTTTGGAGCCTGGGTGTGGACCTACACACCACTCATCAAGCCATGCTGTGGCAATGTTTGCATACAAAGTGGAGGAATATTAGCATGGATGTTAGCTCAGGGACAATCTTCCTCAAGCAAAAAGAGGAAGATTGCCAATAGATGTTAGCTCAGAGCCAATCTTCCTCACCAAAAACAAAACAAAACACAAAGACAGATAGAAAGGGAAGGAAAAAAATCTGAATGAGTGTTTACTAAAATTTTAACAGAAAGTATCTATAGATAATAAAATACTGAACAATTTTCAGTTTATTTTTCTGCATTATTTTAATAATTTTTATAATGAACATACAGCATTTTTTTTTTTTTTTGGTGAGGAAGACCAGCCCTGAGCTAACATCCGTTGCTAATCCTCCTCTTTTTGCTGAGGAAGACTGGCCCTGGGCTAACATCTGTGCCCATCTTCCTCCACTTTATATGGGACGCCGCCACGGCATGGCTGACAGGCAGTGCGTCGGCGGGCGCCCGGGATCCGAACCAGCGAACCCCGGGCTGCCAAGCGCGGACTAAACCGCTGCGCCACCGGGCCGGCCCCCAACATACAGCATTTTTAATTTAAAAAAATCAATAAAGCAATCTTTATTTTTGAAAAAAAATTGAAGTAGGGAAAAATAAGGGATCAGTAGATCCCAAAGCTAAATAGGGGGTTACTAATGAAGAAATGTTTCAAAGGAGCAATGATGAGAATGTTAAGAAAGGCTGGAGCCGTGGATAAGCCACAGGGGAGGCTAAGGGAAATATTTCATCTGTGTTTGAAACTGAAAATATGAAGAAATAAACAGGTCCATCGTTAATAGCAAAGTGCATTATTTTATCAGAGGAAGGATAAAAAATAAAAATTTTTTCTTCCCTATATAAAGCACTTATATATTGAAAATAATTGAATGCAAGTCTGCTCTCATCTTCATCATCCAGCTATTCTTTTCCTTTTTCTATGCAAATGACTCTGTAATAAATGAGTCATCATATGAAAAGGATTATTTTTTTGGCAAGGAGATTCAGCATTGGCCTGAAAAAAAATTGGACTCATGTGCCCACCAACAACAAAAGAGCACTGTTTTCTTTTACATGGAGCTCCTAAAATGCAAAACAATCTCTATTTCTGAAAGTGCTCCACAATAGAAAAGAGCGTTGTATACAGAAAGGGAGAAAAAGGAGAAAGAGAAGGAGAAAAAAGGAAAGAAGGAAGGAGGGAGGCAGGGAAGGAAGGAGGGAAAGCAAAGTGAATGTAAAGAGAGCTAGAGGGAGGGAAGCACAGTAAAGTGGGAAGGGAAGGAAGGAGGGAGGGAGGGAAAGAAGGGTGGGAGGGAGGAAAGGACAGGGAAAAGAAAGAAAGCATTCTTATTTTTGGAAGCTCTATCCATATATTTGAAAAGAGGAAAGAGAGTTTGTTACTTTCATAAAGAATGTTAAGTACTTAAAGCCTACTGAAATAGAAAAAAGTGAATATTTGAGATTTTCTATTTTGTAAAGTTTTCTTAGAAAAATGGAAGACAAAATCAAACAAATATTATGAATTGATAATCTCACCTTGCTTTCCTCAGACAGCTGAAATAAAAATTCTGGTGAAGATTGATTTCTCTCAAAGGTTTCTCAAAACCCTGCTTTATCCGAGCATCCAGACATTGTATTCATTATTTGGTACACCAAATTCCAGCTGAGATGCACCTTTATGACCTCAAGGACACAGCTTAACAAGCAACAAGGCGGCCAGTACAGAGGCACCGTGAGGGTCCTCAAGTGGCCAGAACTGCCATTTCATCGTGTGCCTTTACAGAGAAATTTAAGTCTACATTACATTGCTTATCCAACAACATTGAAAAGGGATTTGGGATTCACTCAATGCAAGAGCTTGCTGAGTTTCTGAAAACAAATAGTATCTACTTTTTTTTTCACTCTATCTACCCACATGGTAATAATCAAAAAAATCTGAGCAAGCTCTCTGCTCCTAGTTTTACTTCCTTTGAATAATAATTGCTAATTGCACAATTAGGAAATACTTATATCAATTTGAGGTTTTCTTTTTTTGTTTGTTTGCTTACCTTAAATGTTGCCAATATGAAAATACAGGGTCATATAGTTTTTATTTACTTATTTATGATGCAGAATCCTAAGAACTGAAATGCAGCCATGAAAGCTATATGTATAAATCCTGGAGATAAGAAATACACATTTGAAGGGAGAAGTATTTGAAGAGGATGTTTAGGGGAATGTTAAGGACTAACGCTGTGATTTAAGGACTGGCAAGTATTTCTTTCTGCACTTCCATAATTCAGGTCTGTCTTTGGTTTGCAGAGAGAGATTACTGAGCCTGGATATATTGGATTTTCTCCCAGGTTCAGGTTCTCCCTGGCTTTTGACTTCTGATTGCTTCTTGCTAAAATGGTAAAATATATGGATGCTGCATGGATGCTGTGTGGTGAATTAAAGTGGATCCTTCCATTATTTTTTGTAACAGCTGCCTGGGTTGCCTTTATCTCTTCGTTAGCATTTACTTCCTGGATGCATTAATTTCAGAGAGGATGTGTACCAGTAAACACCTTTAAAAAGCAGAGGACAGTCTATATCTAGGATCTCACAATTGGGAATAAAAATGGTAAGCATTAAATAAATGCAAACTGTTATTATATGACAGACATTGTACAAAGACTTTACATCAATAATGTTATTTGATCCTCATGTCTCTAGGACATGGTTCATCATTTGCCTTATTTTTCAGATGAACTGCTAAGACTCAGGATATTTTTTAACTTGCTTCTGTTCACATGGGTAAGTGTAAAGATAGGAGTGGAGCCCAAGGTAAGCTGACCCCAGAGTCCACACTTTTATTGCTAGTTCACAGGTAACAATGAGTAAGTAGCTCAAAAGACATAGATAATCTCACTAGTCTACCTCATTCTTTCACACCCCTGATGCTCTTCCTCTCTGAGGTTCATGTTTATCTTGGCTGGGATATCAGGACACTTTGATTCCACCTTTTATTTGTCATCCTCCTGAAGGATTTGGTTGTTGTTCCACAGTACTTGTTTATGTCAACACTATAGATATCTACCTAAGAATTGGTTGTCTTGGTAATTTAGTTATGGTACAAAAGGAGGAGAGATAGCCAGACTTCAGAAGATTTAAACAGAACCACCCCACGTGCTGTATTTGAAATGCTAGCACAGAACTGGTCTAGATTTTCTTTCATGTAATTTAATGATGCCAGGAAAACATAGTTCTGAAAAAGAAAACAGAGTAACGCGTTCGTAGAACTGGCTAATTTTTTTCACAATGCAATATAGCAAGGGTCATTTTGTCTGCTTCACTTAATTATTCCCACAAAGTATGAGAAACACGGCAGGCTCATTACCTATATAAACTAAACTAGTGAGGACATTGAGACTCAGAGAGGTTGTCAGGGATGGATCTGGGACTAGATCTCACATTTTGAGGAAAGTATTTTTACTATAATATTCTGCCATTCAAGTGTATACTTATAAAAGTTCTGGTTTCAGGAGACCAGAACAAAAGACCAAATATCATTTTAAAATTGAATTAAAATTCAGAGCTTATTGAAGCTACAAGGACAGTGAAAACTCACGGAGCTCCATAGAAGGTAAAGGGAGTAACATCAGTATTGGGCTGGAGGGAGCACCAAATGTGAATACATAAGATCTCCCAGTTAAACTTCCATGTGCCTGACATGTTTACCAGAATGGACAGGATTTTGGATAAGCAAGAACTTTTCATCTTTGTTAATTTGATAGAATTGAAGTAGAGTAATTCAAAAAAAAGGGAGGTCATAAATTAGCATTTAGTAACTCCCCACCCTCACCTCGTTATCATTTCTCAAATGGCTGGTTAACATCTCACAAAACTTGAAATTCTTTTTTTCTGTGGTCTGATTATAACAAGATCCTTCGGGGTTTGCTCTTCTACACTTGAACTAGAGATTTCAAACTCCCACAAACTGTTTCCTTCCCCCAGGGAATACAGAGAAGCAACTCATGCAGTTAGACTCTGTTTTCTACATCTCACTAACCTTCCACCCTTAGCAGGCAGAAAATCACCTACACTCACTTGAACAAAGAAGAATGTGAAAGAATTGCCCCCAGGTACATTTCTCCTTCTCTGTCTCCATCTCCACCCCCTGTTGCTCCATTAAAGCTAAATTTTTCTCAGAGACAGTTTGACTTTCCCAATTAGGCCACTGATTGACATTACCAACCACTGAGTCATAAGAACATCCGGTTTTCTCTTTCAGTGCCTCTGATTATAGGAACACATTTCCTCAGAATCTCAAGCTTGCAACAGGAACATCAAAATTTGTAAACTAAATTAATGTTATAGCTAATGGAAAAAATAGAAGGAAGTGTCTAGGTTCATTCAAGATTTACTCAGGCTCTTTAACTATTCTATCACCAATCTCTACTATAGGAATTTTGTAAACAGCCCATACTTAGTAATCCTTACCTACAATTGCTTTAAAATTTTAGTTGGAACAGTTTCCACTTACTCCTCTAAAACACAAATTTTCCCTTTACACAGTTTAATAGAATTGGGATAAATAAGAAGAGGGTCACCTAGACTTATCAAAAGAGTAATATGTTATCATTATCCATCTCATTTCAAGCCCAAGCAGGCAATATTTGTGGATTTGTAAATGTTTACGTAAAATCTACTGAAAGTTTGTTGGTTATAGGCTTTAATTAGTAACTACAATTGTCAATTTATAGAACTCTCAAAAATGCTACCCCATCCTTCTCTTTTCAAATACAGTAATTGTCATATAATTCTACCTTAGTCATTTGAGGAATAGGAATATAATGGGTACAACAACGGCTGTTAGTCCAATCCTTTAGTGGGACACCAGATTTATTAAGAACTTTCTATGGGCAAGGCACTCTGCTAAAGGCCTTAAAAATCTGACCTAATTTCATCTTTCTGCAGCCATTTAAGACAGATTATCTTTTCACAGGTATTTTACCCATAAATAAAACTGATACTTAAAAAGGTTTAATATTTAGCTCCAGATCACGTAACTAAGAAATTGTGACACTAAGTTTCAATTCTAGGTTGTCTGTCTCCAGAGCCTGAACTATAACCGCTATGCTAAGATGGCTCATCCCACAAAAGCTCATGGCATTAGATCCGAACATCACATTGAGGAAACTCTATTTCATTTACCACCATTTTCCTGCTGCCCGAGAAAATTGAAGATGTGTCATCTTCCAAATTTAACAAGTAGACATTCCATAGACTTCTCTGCTAGAGAAAAATTCTTAGACGTCTTCTCATAAAAATCAATCAGTCAACAAATATATATTTGTTGTTTATAGGTTGTTTCCCATAATATTTGAGAGCTTGGAATCTAGACTCCTATGGGAAGTTAGAGTCATACTTGGCTTCATATCACTTATGTAATGTGCATGTTCCTCTTTTTTATTTCCTTTTTTAAAAAAATTCCTAATATCTCTGCCCATTGATAAAAATGAACAACTTCCTAATTTGGAGATCTAATTTGAGAAATGTTACTAATAACCAAATATTGAAGGAAGACTCTTATCTTGACAATCAATGGACAGCTAGAACTATAACACTGAAAGTGACAGCTGCTAACAAGATAAAACATATGAACGCTGTACACACCCAACACACAAACATTGCTCCATGAGGATAAGTGGGTTATAATTCAACATGTTATCGCTAAGGAAGCGTAATTTCCCACTCAAAAAATCCATAAAATAATTAAGTTTTCATCTGTAGAATTCTATTTTTATGTACAATCCAGTTACAATTTTACTAATGTGGTAGGTTTTGTTTGCCTATTTTAAAAGATTAGCCATCATATCTACTGACTCAGTGCAAAACTGGCACGTAATATAAAATCAGGGATCATTCCAAATCCTTCTTTTTTCTTTATTTTCCAACACAAATTTGCCAAGGAACTGTAAGCAAAAAAACACGATGTGGGGAGCAGTTCCACCATGCAAAAAGTCTGAAGAAACTTTATAGCCAATCACTTTTGTGGGGTTTTTTCTCTTTCATATTTATACCCATGATACTCACTTATGCCTACAGCTGTAATGAGCTTGATTGCAAGATCAGGAATTTCACAGTGAATAAAAAATGGCTCCAGAATGTAGCGTCCAAATGCCAGAGATATCACAGCAGTGGCTGCAGGGCTGGAAAAAAATATATTTAGGTTAACTACAGGAAAAAGATAAACAGCATCTTCACTAAACTTTTCTACCTTGAGGTAGTGTTATTCAGCATAAGGAACATGTTTGTTAAACACACAAGTCTATAGTTTTCAGGATGCCATATTTGATTAGGTCGTCATAGACAAATATTGCCTATCACATTGGTGGCTAGTTTTTAAACTTCACGTATCCATGGGAGCATGACTGGGTGCTATCAATTTTGCTCTCCCATAGTTGGTTTTTTTGCCCTTAAAAATCTAGTTTATTACTGGAGATCCTGACAGAGCTGGGCCTCACAAGAAGCAGTCTTCTTCTCAATAAATCAACAATTAAACTCCTGCCACAGCATGAATATGTTAACAGTACAGATGTCCTGGGTCAGGGCATGATCAGGAACACGAACACAAAACGACTTAAAAAATTAGTGTTAATAAGTGCCCATCACAAATAAATGCTTACGTCCTCGACATTGTATTATTCTTATTTGTCCCGTACAGACAAAAACTTGAAGAGCCAAGTGATCATTCTTAATTCCACAGTAATATTTAGATGCAAAGTATAAGCTGAAAAATAATAGTACTCTTGTAATTTTATACAATTGAGAAAACATGCATGAGACAAGAAAATGAAATAAGTTCAGGTATATAGCAAGGTAGGTAACAAACTATTCTACTTTAATTCTTCAAATATTTCTATAAGAAAATTACACGTGCCTTTCCAGTTTGTATATGTACATAGGAATGCATATTCTTTAGATACACAAAGTCCATGGAATTATTTAATTGTTCATGCCAATCTTCCCTTTTAGCTTCTCTTCCTTTTCATGGTTACCCAACACCCATGCTCAATCCCTAGACTGTCAGAAAACCACCCGCCATTATGTGTTCCAACTTTGGCCTGCTTGTGTTAGACAGCACCATAAATTTCTTGACTTTCTTCTTTTCCTAGAGACCCTCTCCTCCTCTCCCAAACAAGAGTATTTTTCCTGTTCTCCATCATTTATAAATTTTTGATGCATAAATTAAAATTTGATCATGTCATTTTAATGCTTTGAAAACATGTTCAGAATGTGCAAAAATCCTTCAGTTAAGGCTCCATCTGGTCTAAGCTTTCCCTTCCTCTTCAGTTTTCTTCTTCCCACTAGAAGGATCTGAATAGTCTACCTGGAGGCCCAGCAACTCATTGACAGTTTTTTTATGCCTCACATCTTAGTCAATCTTCCTTTGCCCAAGGAATCTTCTCCAACCCTCTGATTGGGTTAGATCTCCAAAGAATACTCTCTCACTAAATCTCATGGCTTCCCCTTCCCAGTGGTTATCACAGTAGTAACTTTATATTCACTCATGTGATTTCTTGATTGATAACTATTTCCCTCATGTGATCCTGAGCTCCATGAGTACACGATCGTGTCCATCTTAATCACTATTTTATCCCCAGTGTTCAGTACAGCATCTATCATCCAGTGGAAACCCAATAAATATTGAATATATGGTGAATGTATGAACTCAATCTAATGACCCCTGCTATGTACTGATGTGTGATATTTCTTTCCTTGAAATCTCTGTTTTATATATTATTTCTGGCAAGAGTGACTTAATCTGAAGTATAGTCTTAATAGTAAGTATTTAGGTACCATGAGTGTTATCAACTGAAGAGAAATGTTAAAAGTACATAGGTATCTTGTCACCCCTCAAGTCATTCATTACTCTGCCTGTTTGAAAGACCAACCAAGCAATGTGAGTCCATTATTACAAAGAAATACAAGAGTCTCTTAAAAAAGCTTCTAGAATACATCTAGGTAATTTCCTCTGTCAAAACACACACATATACCATGAAGCAGCTCTCTTGCAATTTAAGTAACGTTTGATTATGGGCGACTTGGGAGCAGGAATTGCAGCTAAATCCACTTTAGATCTCTTTAATTTGCCATTCGCCATTCAGTAGCAGTTCATGGAATGAATAAATGAATGAATGAGCACTGTATCTGTGCTACTGCAAATGGAATGATCGTGCTCACCATAATGCCAAGCAATTAGTCAAAGCCATACAACCACTACATGGCTAAAGAGGGATTCAAGTCCAGCTGGATCAGGCTCCAAAGCCCACCATCCTCACAGGACAGCACTCTAAACAAGTAGTATACTCATCTGAATACTGAGGATGCTGTATTCAAAATAGTATAACCTTAAACTTTCAGTCACTGATTCAAAAAGAATTTAATATCTATGATACTCAGGGCACTGAAGTAAGGGTAGTATCAGGGTTACAAAAAGTGTGAGACCTCATCTTAAGTGCTTGAAATGCTTGCAGTTTTAATAGAGAAACAGAACACAGACACCTAAAATGTTAAGTAGGAATATAAGTTATCATGTTCAATGTCAAATGAGAAGTGGAGACTGCTTTTTCAGAAGAATTAAGAGAGGAAAAAAATACTGTAAACCACGATGAACAGGATATTAACTGTAGAAAAGATAAGAGTTAAGCTGGCCTTTGAAGAATAAGATTCAGATCATCAGAAAAGAGTGGAAGGCACATCCCAGGCAAATCTGAGATTTTAGAAAAGGAACAAGATCCTTCTTTATCATTATTTCACTATAACAAGTTTTAAATAATGGAGAATTGTTGAAAACGAGAACAGACTTAACAAAGGAGTAAATACTGCTCTGAAGTTAAACAAGAGAGTCCTAGGACTATAAAAATCATGATTAGTCTTAAGTCAATACTTAGCTCTGCATTTGCCACTTAGCCACAGGAGAGGATGAAAGCTCAGGTAAGCTTTCAGCTGTGTATGTCTGATCAGTTTACAGTAAGAGCAAGTTTCCTAGTTACTTCTGTTAAACTCTAATCAGAATGTGCAAGTCATGTTTTATGAAAGCATTTAGCCCTATGGAACTCTGATACTCTAAACTTCTCATATGACATCACAAGTTTCCCACAAAGTTGAAGGAAATTTGCTATTCAGAATGACTGAGCACTATTTGGTTTGATTGTAAACCAAGATAATCAGGAAGAGGAAGATTTTCTAACAATAAAATCAAAAAAGATTTTTGCCACTGTAGTTCATTGATTTGTTTAACGTGAGGATGTGAGTCATTTATGTCAAAGTTTTATTTGTGGTAAAGCATAAGACTTGGTGACACACTAAGTTGTTAGGCACAGAAGTTTCCTAATTAAAAAAATTAAGTGAAGTTAAATGACTCAATGGTGTAATCTACAGAAAGGAAAACTCCAGTTCCTAGCATGACATTTAATTTTGTCTGGCCAGTCCAAAGGTATGATTTTTCAAGGTGGATTTTGATGCTTCATATCCTTTCAGGTCAACATCTTTCCTAGAAATGTCATAGAGTAACTGAATATTAAAGAAAGGCAGATACTTTAAAAGTTTGGCATGGTTGGCAAACTACTGCCAGGGGCAAAACTGCATTAAAAACATTAATTGAAGTATTTCATCACAGATTTTATGTAGATGTATTTACAACATTGTCACATGACATGCATATTTCTAATTAGTTAAAAATAAAGTGATTCAAAGAAGCATAATGAATAAGTTTATTTTTCCTTAATTTTTCTACCTATGCTCTTACCGTATTATGAGCAGTTCCACCCAAACTCGTACGAAAGCTGGTAATGGGCCAAAGACTTCCAGAATATATGTATAATGACCACCAGATTTCTTGATACTCGTTCCCAATTCAGCATAGGACAAGGCTCCTGTGAAATATTTATAATAAAAAGGCACAAAGTTAAAATATTACCAAGTCATCATGCAGTAGAATTGATAACAACAATGTTTATGTTGCATGAGATGTTACTACATTCTTTGGTCTCAATGACATCCTTATTTCAAGACAAACAACGGTCATCTGATAAGAGCCACAAATTCCTCTTGTAACTTCTTCACATTTGAGATCTAGTTCATTCTATTCAAACAATATAATTTTACTTGAAATGGTAAAGACAAATTTCTTAAACACTATCATATCATTGAGAATTTTAAATCTCAAACCTGAGAACAAGAGAAAAAGAGAAGACAGATGCCAATTACTAACCTATTTTTAGAAGAATATAAATTCACAGCAAGACAAGAAATTATTCCAAATTGACCTCACTATATTGAGAATCCTTTTAATAAATTTATTTCTGTGGCACATCAAAATAAACAAGATTTATCTGTACTTCAGAAAAGTACGGACTCTAGGGCTTGCAAGACTTCATTTAATTTGTAGGATATATTTTGTCTGTCAACAAAATGAATTTTGACTCAGATATTCTATTTCTAGAAAAGATTTTCTTGGATGTTTTTAAGTGTATACTTCTGGGTGGTTGCAATAGCATACTTTTAGAAAAGAGCTGCTGTAACTTATATCTATGTACATTAGGCAAAATTAATTATAAACCAAATCTTAACATTTAGCAATACAATTCACATGGACTTGAGCAAGTTTGTGACCTCCCAAAACCTCAGTTTCATCCTCTGTAAGATGGAGACCTCAATTCTCCCCTCATAAGGGAGTTGTGTGTATTAAACGTGATACTGAATGCCAAGAAAAGAACTGGGCCTGACACATGGAAAGCACCTCATGAAATATAGTTATACTTATTAATTTAAGCAATTGATTATTGAGAAAGTGAAAAATATAATCTTGATATTGTATGAAAAGTTCTATCCATAATGCTAAGGACTCAAATGTAACACACAATTTTTGCATGAGCTACGTCAGAGATTAAAGTGTGGGAAATTATTGCTGATCATCAGTAAAGCTTCAGGTAGGACTGTCTGATATGAATATAATCTAGATATTCAGTGAAATCTTAGTATCACTTACCCTATTCCTGAACCGAGCACTGTATCAGAGTCATTGAGAAGAATTTTTTATTTAAAAACAAACAGAAAACAGACTCTAAGGCCATACCCCAGAACTACTCTCTAACCAAGAGACTTCAGACTCTCCAAATGAGGGACCCGAGAAAATCTATTATTTTCAAATTCACATAGATGATTCTAAAATAATGAGTCTCCAGATGGATATTGGGGGATCACTGAGAGTTTGCCTATTTATAACTAATTATAGTTGAAATTCAAAACTCTTTGTTGGAAACCAGTTGCCATGTTGGTGGGCTATACAGAAAAGCGTCCAATATAAAATGTTATCGGAAAGAGTCTTAAGTACCTCGGAATTTATTGCCAGAGAATCAATACCTAGACCTGTGTATGCTTTGCTGAAACTCCAGGATGGTTGCCCTAGGTTTAAATTGAACTCTGGAGGAATGAGATTTTCATTTAAAGGTCTTAAGCTTCATAATCATTTTACCCAGTTGAAAAAAGTTCAAAACAGGATGTAAAAATCCATGCATTGACCTTGGCTTTAAAAAAAAAATTGTAAACCACATATATAGATTCTTTCTTCTTAGTCTCAGAGTTCTAGAATTTTAAGAGAAAGGACTTTTTTTTCCTTGTGATGTTTTTCTTCCTGTTAGGGAAGCACTTAAGCAGCTCCTAGTAACTCAAGTGACAAATGCAATATAACTGTAGATAAATAGATTAATACAGGAGCACACTCATTGCAATTAGTAATCAAAGAGTACCAACTCAAGCATAACCTTAGCTAGTCCCTTTAACTTATTTTTTCTGAGCTTCTGCTTGTGATGATGTAGTTATGCAGAAGCGTGTTTTCATAGTCATGTCACATCACTTTAGCTAGTTCAATGCTCAGAGTGATCCATTTTGTTATATCTGAATAACTTTTTATTCTGTACAAAAATCGAATCACATAGCGGAAGCTGCATGCACATAGGTATGCAGAGTCCAGGAAACTGGTTATGGTTTTTCCTGTTAGACATTGATTTTTTCTGAATATACCAAGTGTTGTAGAAGATTGAAAACTGGGGGCGCACAAAGTTAAGAAGAGCAACAATTAGGTTTCTCTTTATTTATAAACGTACATGCCAGAACCATATAGAATACCACCAACTCATATTAAAAACCTAAAAATAATTCCCCTATAGATATTTCTATACTAAGGCTTTGTTTTAACAAGTTTTATTTAAAATACCTTCTATCCAGTAGTGGAAATTTGAGTTCTCTAGCTGAATGACCAAATTAATGCATTAAAATATCACAAGACCTTAAGAATGAATGGACTGGTATGTGTAGGACCAAGAATTAGTACTTGGTCCTAGACTTACGACAAAGAATTAGTACCTTTAAAGAGTAGTGTTTTTTGGAATCAAAACACACTATTTGCAAGAGAGGAGCAAGCATATCTTAGATATTTACCCCATACTATAAATAAAATTCAATTGTTTTGACCATTCACCAGTTTTTGTTACCTTTACAACTAACTCATGTAGCTTTCTGGTAATTTGCCCACCTCATGAGGGGAATTTATTACCTTTTTACTATTAATTATCAAATCAATACAAGAGATCTAGATTGTGAAGAAAAATTAATGATCATACATCTTCTCCCAGTTCAGTTCTGATTAACTCAGTGAACAGGTGGTCAAATTATCTGTGTCCCTGGAGACCAACAGAACTATAAATGAAGAAAACAGATCAGTTTGCACGCATAGCAAACTAATACCGAATTCCAGTTTTACAATTTACAGCACAAAAATTTATAGGTATTGGGGAGAGATGAAAGGTTGAAACAATTTGAAATATGCTCAGACCCTTGCAATATTCCCACTTAGGGCAGGATTGAGTTATGCACCATCACACATCTTTCCATGTCAAGGATCTTTGAAAGAATATTAGGAACTGGCAAGCAAATGAAGTTAAAAAAAATTTTAAGGAAAAGACTGCCACCCATTTGTTTTGCCAATAAAAAGTCAGTAAAACTTCTGTAAACACTCAGTTCTGTGTCTAAATAGGCCACATCGGGTTTCACTTCCCAGGTGTTTCATTCAGCATGTCAGCTGCCAAATGCCCCAAACGTAAGTAACTAAGCACAACTCCCCCGCACAGAAAAGCTCAAATGTATTTTACTAGGTCATCAAAGCTAGCCTTTGCTCTCATCGCCACAGGGTAAAGCCAGAAAATTGTCTGTCTTAGGAAAAGAGAGTACAGCCTGCAGGAAGCAATTTGAGGGAACTCAGGATCCTGCCAACAGTGGACACCGTGTTTGGGTAATTCACATACCTAAACAGAAATCAGAAAATTCGGTGTAGCCTTTGCCATTCATTCACTCCTTAAAAATTACCCTTTCTTTCCCAGAAAGCAAACTGCCCAGCTCCACAGACACACCCCCAGAGAAGAAGCTGCACTCACCAAACAGTGACAGGACCCCACAGACTGTCCAGATAATCAGAGACATGCCCACGCTGCCCGTGTTCTGGAGCACGCCCTTCGGAGAGATGAAGATTCCTGCTCCGATGATGGTGCCAATGATGATGGAGATGCCCCTCAGCAAAGTGATTTTCTTCTTCAGCACCACTTTCTCCTGCCCAGGTGGCTCCTTGCTGCCCAGGGAAGGCAGCCTCCCGTTAACATTCCCCTGCAGGTAACCTCCATTGGAGATGGTGGACACAACAGGCTTTCGGACCATTGTAGTGACACACGGGGGAAAAATGAAATAGAGGAAAAAAAAGCACACACACAAAACTTTCAACTTGGATGCCTCTTGGTGTGACCGACCAATCTCTTCCTCTTTGGTTTCAGACTGTCTCTCTCAGGGCTATTGTGTTCACAGGTAAAAACTCAAAGGTGTATTTTCTCCTTCACGGCTATCTAATAACTCCTCCGAAACACGTGTGAGTTCATGGTGCTCTCGGCTCCTTCACCTCCTCGGACTACCTCTGCTGCTGCGGCTGCTGCTGCCGCCCTATCATTACAGACCAGCTCAGCTTCCTCGTGGGCTGGTATTTAAGCTCCTGCCTGTCACACCAACTTACTCCAGCTAAATGATGATGCAAATTCTCCAGGTTTGCATCAGCCACATGAGAAGGCGCCAGCATTACTCAGCTTTTTTTTTTTTTTTTCACATCAGCAGCGTGTTGCTCAACTGACCCAAGCTTTTCAGGGAACAAAGCACACACTTGAAAGGGATCTTAACCCATCCAGAAGTAGTAAATTCGGAACAGAACTTCCCAGAGATTTAAAGCAACTCCTAGTGAGGGGCAAAACTCCTCACACGGAAAGAAAATGAAAAATGAAACAGGATATGATCACTGCATTGTAAAGAGTTTCTTTTTTCTTTAACTTCCGTATAAAACATCTTACACGCAACTGTTTTGATAATAGAACTTAACACAGAGCTGCATTGTTTATTACAACACAATTTAGATTTCATAATGTTTCCTGCTTAAGTTAATTTTTTTTTTATTTTGGGTTTCCTAGCAACACAGTCAAATCTAATATTTACAAAGCTAGAATGATTCTGTAAAGCTGCTGTCATGCACATATCAATTGTGAGTCTTACTCAACTTTAAAAGATAAAAATTATTTCTTACTACCCATAACAAATCAGTGTTTATAATCACCATATGAGTGTGACAAATTTAAAAGTCACAGTGACTCTGGAAAATAGTCATTTTATGATTCTCACTAGCACTAGCTGATCTCCTAAATGAAGTAAAAGATACATAGTCTTCATTTGGATATTGTTCCATCGAATTTCAAAAAATATCTAATTTCAAAATTAAGCACTAATTACAATGACATAAAAACATGCATATAGCAAAAGCTTGAAAAGGAATAGACAGAATAATAGTTGTGGGAGGTGATGATATTACATATGATTTTTTTCTAAAGTGTAAGAATTATTGTTATATTATGATTATAAATTTAAAATGAATTAGAAATATAAGCTAAAATTAAAATGCTTACTTTGAAAGAGTAAAAAAGGCAAAGCATTTCTAAACCCTATTAACTCTCTTAACCAAGTGTCCGTAAAACAAATACTGAAAAGAAATCCTAGATATCACTTTTGGTTGTGGTTATAGGTGGTTTTGGATTCAGTGAGAACTGGATGTTATCGTTACCCTGAAGCTACATTTACAAACGTCTAAGGAAACGTCTTAGAAAATGTCTAAGGAAAAACAACAGACAAAAAACTTGCGTGTGAGAGGTGGAAAGGGGGAGGGTGGGTTGGGATGATTCAAGAAAGAAATAGCCACTAGGAAAATAGCATGAAGAAGGTCAGAGCCATTTTCTGTTATGTTAGCACCTGAGAAAATTATACCACATCAATGCTCTATTATCCAAATAATTGAGGCCACATCATTTCCTTTTTATGTTATCGACCTAATCCCTACATCATTTGCTTTGGGTATACCAACTCAGGGTTTTTACAGAGCCAAAATAAATACTTCTTCACAGCTGTATGTCTTCCAAAAAATAAAAATGGGTAGTTTTCCTCATTCAACCTTGTCGAAATTCCAAAAAAGGAAGCAAAAGGAAGATTATTCTCCTATTTCTCCTCCTCCTTCTATGTGTCCTTCCACCCACCCAATTCTCCTGATTAATGCACATAATGGAGAGAGGAGTGGGTTTTGTTTCCCCCAAAGGGGAACAGATTAGCTCTGAGGAAACATGAGTTAAAAGTAGAACACTCGAGATCTCAGGGCACGACTTCCCATCTCTAACTAACTCAGGGCTCACGTCAGTTTTAAACTTTGTGCTAAATGACTGAACTCATAAGTTGAGACTGAGACTGCACTCAAACAGGAAGTTAGATAAATTCTACAGAAGGGAAAAAAATGTTCTTTAAATACCAAATAACATTCTCTGCCCTTGCAATATTTTAAAAAATGTTTATGAAGAAAAGTTGCTGAAGTTAGACTAATGGCTGAAAGGATTATACTATCATATAGAAGAGAGTTACACTGAAAAATTCTGCAAAGCTGCACACAGTTACCAAAGACACCAGTATACCTCTTCCAATCACCCAGAAATTTGCAAAAAATGCAGGTTACAAAGAAAATGTTGAGTTACCTTCTATGTTAACAAACCCTTATAATCAACAGTCCTAAACTTATAAATTAAGAATTTGAATGGTCTTCAAATGTGTGTGTATCATAAAAATGAGTTCCAAGCAAATGAGTTCATATTCTTGCTCCTGCTTTAGGCCTTATTTTAAGCATTCCTGTCAAATTAGGAGACTATGCTAATACTACTTATAAATATTTATTTAGTGCTTACTGAACACAAGGAATAGCCCCAGGTCCCTAAAAGCATCTCATGGAAGAAATAGATATGATACATACACCATGGTACCTTCTCTTTTCTAGTAATAATTTCCGTTCCATGATTATATGTATGGGCATATAATGACCTGGTCAAAAATAATCATCTCCCTGGCTTCAGGGTATAGGAATGTGACCCGAGCTGGGATATTTCTAAACAGAATTAGATTTATCTTTTCTCATCTGTTGGAAATTGTAAAGATGTGACCCCAGAACAATTAATGCCCATGTCCCCTGCAATGTTGAGAAAATCTTCATGAAATAGAAGAGAATATGCAGAGACAAGAGATACTTATAAAGTCCCAGCATCATCAAGCTCTGTTTTAGTTCCTAAGTGACCCAGATTGGCCCTGGATCCTGAAGATCTTCCTTTAATTCTATAAGCCACATAGTTTCCTTGGTAGGTGTGCTACTCATGCCACACACAAAAAACAATTGCATATGGGGGGCACCGGCCCCATGCCTAATGGTTAAGTCCAGCATGCTCCACTTCAGCAGTCCAGGTTCGTGGGTTTGGATCCCAAGCCCGGACCTACACCACTCATCAGCCATGCTGTGGCAGTGACCCACATACAAAATAGAGGAAGATTGGCACAGATGTTAGCTCAGTGCTAATCTTCCTCAAGCAAACAAAAAGAAAAAGAGGAAGATTGGCCACAGATGTTGGCTCAGGGTGAATCTTCTTCCGAAAAATAATAATAATTTAAAAAACAATTGCATGTGGATGGTAGAGTTCAATGTAAATGGAATGTCATTAAAGTTTCTAAACTGAGTTGATATGGTATATAATAGCCATTAGACACATGTGGTTATTAGCACTTGAAATGTGGCTAGTCTAAATTGGGATGTGCTGTAAATATAAAATATCCACTGGAATTTGAAATCTTATTTTAAAAAAAACAAAAAGTATCTCAATAATTTTATTATTCATATTAATTTCACCGGTTTCTTTCTATTTTTTAATGGGCCTACTCAAAAATTAAAATTATATTGGTAGTTCAAGTTTGTGGCTCACATTATATTTCTAATGGATAGTGCTGATCTACAAGAAAACATAGAATATATCCCTCAACTTGGTGTAAACAGGATTTCATAAGATGATGAACACACAAAGTACTAACCGTAAAGGAAAAATACATTGGAATATATTCAAATTAAGAATTTCAGTTCATCAAAAGACACGATCAAAAGATTGCAAAAGCGAACCCATAAAATGGTAGCATGTATTTGCAACTGGCAAAGATCTCATATCTAGAATAAATAATAAATTTCTACAAATCAATAGGGAAAAGACAGATAACCCAATAGAAAATGGGCAAGAAATTTGAACAGACACTTGACCAATATGTTCATAAAAAAAAATTGCTCAACACTATTAGTCGTTTAGGCAGTTAAAACTAAAACCACAACGGAATATTAATTCCCACCATCATAGCGGCTCACTTGGAAAGGTTGACAATACTAGGAGTGGTAAGAATGTGGAGCAACTAGAACTCTTACATTCTGCTGCTGGAGGTACAGTTGTTGCATCCATTATGCAAAGTTGTTTGGTAGTATCTACTAAAGTTAAACATAGACATACACTTTGACTAATAATTAATCTCACTCCTAGAAATATGTCCAATAAAAATTCAGGGCATCCATGTACCAAAAGGCATGGATGAGAATATTCATAGTAGCTTTATTTACAATAGCCAATACTGAAAATAATGCAAATGTCCATAAA
Source organism: Tapirus indicus (assembly GCA_031878705.1). Classification (NCBI taxonomy): domain Eukaryota; kingdom Metazoa; phylum Chordata; class Mammalia; order Perissodactyla; family Tapiridae; genus Tapirus; species Tapirus indicus. The sequence continues at coordinate 126,915,686 of CM062919.1, read as the reverse complement.
CTGTAGAATGGAGAGATGTATCATTGTATTTATTCAGTGAAATACTACAAGATAATGAAAAAGACTAAACAATAGCTATGTACAACAATAGATGACTCACATAATGGTAGAAGACAGATGCCAAAAAAAATACATACTGTGTGATTTGATTTACATAAAGTTTAAAGACAACCAAAACAACTCTATGGTATGAAAACTCTGGTAGTTACCTTTGGCAATAAGTGAATTCTAGTGATTGAGGTGGGCACAAAGGCAGTTCTAGGGTCCTGATAATGTACTGTTTTACAACCTGGGTAGTAATTACCTGAGTATTTTGTGATAGTTCACTGGGCCGTACACTTATATTTTTGTACTTTTCTGTATTTATGTCAAAATTCAATGTTTTAAAAAGTAGCATTTTAGTTAAAAATTTATGCTATCCTCTCAAAAACAGATAGATTAAGGAAACAAATAAGCAAAACTATAGAAATTTTGAAGAGTATGATTAATAAACTCAGGAGAGGAGTTCTATAGAGAACTTCCTATCCACCAAATAGAAAATACAGATTATTATAAAGCATTAACAAACATGCCAGTCTAAGACACAAGGGAAACCCCAATAAGTTCCAAAGAATTAACGTGCAAACTATACACTCTTACCACAGTGCAATAAAATTAGAAATGAATACAATTATAAAACTAAAAAATTAATCTTGTATGTCTGGAAATTAAAAAACATACTACCAACTTATCTTTAAAGAAGAAATGTGAGAAAAATATTCACAAAATACTTAAAATTGAATAATAATTAATATATGTTAAGATTTGTGAGACTCAGTAAAAAATTAGTGAAAGGAAAATTTTAAACTATCAGTTACATTAACCAGAAAATAAGAAAGACTCAGAGCAAATAACCTAAATATTCAATGCAAAATTTGGGAGAAAAAGACTATAGTCAAAGAAGAACAAAAGATAATTCCAGGAGTGAAGAAAGTAAGAACAAAAAGACAATAGAAAATATTCCCAACAGCAAAGTCTAATTATGTGTAAAGACTAGTACTATTGATAGAAGTCTGACAAAAGTGAACAAGAAAAAATTAGGAAATTAAATGTAAAATTTAAAGGAGAAAATATTATACAGAGCTAGAGAGACTTTTTAAATAATAAAGGAATATAGTGAGCAACTTTGTGCCAGTAACATAAAAACCTAGAATCAATGAACGTAAAAACAAATAAATTCTGAAAGGGCACTAGAAGAAACAGAAAAATTGAATACATTGAAAAATTGAATAACCATTTATCTTGGTAGTCAAGGATATCTTTGACTCAGAAAAACAAAACTAGGCCTCATTTGTTTTACAGGGAAGGCCTACCAAATTTTCATAAAACAATCTCTTTCTTAGAGAAGTTATTTAAGAAAACGAAAAAAGAAGAAAAACTATCCAACTCATTTTGTGAGTCTAGTGCAGGAGTTGGCAAACGTTTTCTGTAAAAGGCCAGGTAGTAAATATTTTAGGCACTATGGCCACACATGGTCTCTGGCCAATGTTCTTCATGTCTGTGTGTGTGTGTGTGTGTGTGTGTGTGTGTGTGTGTTACAACTTTTTAAAAATGTAAGTTATTCTTAGCTCCTGTGTAGCTGACAACTCTTGGTCTAATAATATTTTGATTGCAAATAGAATATGGCAATCCAAAGTCATTGCAATGGCTTATAATAAGCTCCTTGTAAATAAAGTTTTATTGAAACGCAGCCATGCCCACTCATTTATATATTGTCTTTGGCTGCTTTCACAATACAACAGCAGAGGTGAGTAGTTGCAACAGAGACTGAATGGCCCACAAAGTGGAAAATGTTTACCATCTGGCTCTTTTCAAAAAAAGTTTACTGACCCTGGTTTAAGAGGGGAGGAACTTACAACCCATTTCTTCTTTGAATTGCTCTCTTACTAGTAAGTCTCCTTGCACGTTCAGAGCTTGCTATTCCTACATGATGGACACGCTCCAGCCTTAGGGCATTTGAAATTGCTATTCCCTCTGCCTGAAATTCCATTCCCTTAATATCTACATGTTTCATTCTCTCACCTCCTGTACTAACTTCTATCACAATAATCATTATATTGCAGAGTTAGTTTGTATTAATTTTCTCTGTCTCTCATTAGATTGTGAGGTCCCTGATCTTGGATTGAATTTTTATTTCTACGTCTCAAAATGCCTAACCCATTGTCTATTACAGAGTAGTAACTACTGGATATATATTTGATAATTATTAACTCCTAGAAACAAAAACAATATTAATATATAGTTTTATTGCGAAAGTGAAAGGGGTGGATTAGGGGGAGCAGCAAAAGAGCCAATCATCACCTTTCATAGTAGAAAGTAGATATGTAACATACAAAACTATAACTATAAAATGACAGGATAGGCATATTATTCGGAGAGATGGAGGCAAAGAACAGAAGAAAATTCAGGCTCGGGGAAATGTGTTGCTTGTCAGGAGCAAGAAAAAGGAGTAGGGGAGGGATGGAAAGAGATGCTAAAAAACTAGGACACCTATTTATGTTATTAGTCTTGTGGAATTACTTGAATTTTCAAACTATGTTCTTGTTCTTTGATAAATATAAAACAAAAAATAAAATTAAACAAGGTATAGCTAAATTTAGATAAAAACATAAAAAATAGGAAGTGATTAAAGTAAGATTTCTAAGGTCCTTTTATTTGGGGATAGGAGTGTAGAGACATTAATAACTTGGATTATGTAAAGTCATGTATTCATGTGAATAATCTAAGAGTAATCATAAAAAAGGAAGGGAGGAGGGAAGGAAGGGAAAGAAAGAGAAAAGAAAAAGAAATAATATGTGACTCCCAAACCAGAAGAAAGGAAAAAGAAAATAGAAAAACCTCACTCATTTCAAATTGTAATCAGGAAAGAGACAAAAAAAGGCAAGTAATGGCAAGCTAAGCAAAAATGTATAAAATTAGGTTATAAAAATATATCAATAATACAAATAAGTTTAAATGTATTGAAAGCACCAGTTAAAAGACAAAGATTTAGATGGGATTATAAAAAAATCAACATTCAGTTAGGTTCTATTTACAAAGAGCACATGAAGTTAAAGTAACTTTAATACAAAAAAATTATTATGAATGAAGAGAATCATTGTGCAGATAAAACACATCTTTATGCACCTAAAAGTATAGCCAGAAAATAGGTGAAGCAAATATAATACAATTACAAGGAAAATTTGATACACAATTTTTGTTGGGGATATCAACATTCTTTTTTCAATATTTTGAATCAATAAGAAAAAGTGTTATCAACTGTAGCCAATTATTGATATTCTATCCATATTTCCTCATATCACTTTTCTCATTTCTGTACATCCATTTTCTGGCTTGTGATTCTCCTTTATAAAGGCATACCTGTGACCTTCCTTAGAGGACTGCCCTTGGACTAATGGATCCACATATCCCATGGGTTCATAGAATGAGAAGTGCCTGGGACTTTGCAATCTTTAAGGGATGTTGGCCAATGACCCAGTAATCTGATGATATGAAAGTCCAATATCCTTGCCTTGAGTTGAGAGAAATTGTAAGGTATAATTTACGCTCAAGTGTTCTCCCTGCAGGATCAGGCTGAGACTTTACCTCAAATTGTATCTTTGCTTGTCTCCTTTCCTCTCCCTGCCCTGCTTTCTGCATTCCCTTGCCAGTATTCATGAAAGCATTTCTTAGGCAAATCAGTTGCATACGATTCCTCATCTCACCATCTTTTTCTAGAAAATCTTAACTAAGACGGTTCATATGAAAGTAGTCTAGAAATGCAAACTCTAAGAAAGGGATCTGTAGTTTACTCATTCCCCCATCAAATGGTAGTAAGGATTCCATCACTAGTGGCAAATAGAGTATTGATAGCCCCTGTCAGGCTGTTATATTACAATTACTAAGACTTTAACCTGAAGTGAAATGGAGTAAACACAGCTGGAAAGGGATGCACTGCCCTCTGCAAGCTCTTTGGTATCTGGAAACATTAGAAGCATTCTTCTTAATGTCAGGAATGAGACAAAGAAATCCATTGTCACCATTATCATTTAACATTATCTATGAGATATGAGCCACTGCAATTAGACCAGAAAAAGAATTTAAGCATTTAAAAAAATGAAAAGCAGGAGGTAAAAATTCTCACTAATTGATTATTATCTGCAAAAAACAAAACAACACTAAAAAATCCCTACTACAATCAAAGTATTTGTAAGGGAATGATAAAAATAGATAAATATAGAGAATCTGTAGATTTTATATAAATAACAAGTTAAATGAAATAATGAAAGTGGTTATGCCATTTATAATAACAATAATAAATTTAAAACCAAAGGATAAAATTCACAGGAGATTTGTAAAACTTATATATTAGAAATCAGCTTGACCAAATGGAAAGGTATGTCACGTTCTTGGATAGGAAAACTAATATCATAAAGCTGTCAACCTCTTAAATTAATCAATAAATAGAAGACGATTCAGATGAAAATGCCAAGAGTTTGTTTGTTTGTTTTTAAGTAATTCTGCAGTTGTATGAGAATATTGTTTTTTATTTCTGAAAAATAACAGCACGAGGAAATATTAGGTTATCAAAATATACTACATTTCTTCAGTAGTTAAAACTTTGTGGCATCAGTACATTAAAAACAGAGTAACAGAACAGAATACAAAGCCCAGAAGCTAACCCAAATACATTCAGGACTTTATCAAATGATAAAAGTGTCATCTCAAACTAGAGAGGAAAATATGGACTATTCAGTAATGATGTGGGGAAAGCTGGAAATCACTTAGAAAAACATAAAGTTGAATCAATTCTACACACCATACAACAGGAATAAAATCCTAATAGATCAAACGTATAAATGTAAAAGTGAAATTATAGGACTCCTATAATGAAACATGGTAGAATTTCTTTAGAATCTAAGAGTGCAGAAGGTTTATCTAACTGACACAAACTCCAGAAGCCACAGGAAAAAAAAAATGATAATATCAAGAGGATACAAATTTTAAAATCTATGTGGCAAAAAAAAAAAATCATAAAGTCAAAAAATAAAATGGTAATGATATATTTAATATCATAGCCAAAGATCTACTCTCTTTAAAGTTAACAATTTTATACAAATCAATTTAAAAAAAGACAACCCAAGAGGAAATGAGCAAGGGATACTAATATATTCTTCACAGAAAAGGAAATACAAATGGCTTTCATACATGTGAAAAGGTACTCAACTTTACTCATATTGAGAGAAATGCAGTTTCATAAATCAAGGACATGCTCAATAATAAATAGAGCCGGTCAAAAAGAGAAGTTTTCTTGGAGCCAGCCCAGTGGCATGGCAGTTAAGTTCACGTGTTCTGCTTCAGTGGCCTGGGGTTCGCTGGTTCGGATCCAGGGTGCAGACCTACTCACCACTCATCAAGCCATGCTGAGGCGGTGTCCCCCACAGAAGAACTACAACTCTACAACTATGATACACAACTATATACTGGGTCTTTGGGGAGAAAAAGGAAAAGAGGAAGATTGGCAACAGATGGTAGCTCAGGGCCAATCTTCCTAAAAAAAAAGGGACACTTTCTTCAGGAAGTTGCTATTGTCCCCACTGGGATAATTTGAGCATCAGAAAATATAATAATTGCAATGAATTACAACATTTTTTAAAATTATGAGTATAGTTTACTTAGGAAAGAGAGGGAGAAAGAATAAAAGGAAAGTTCTTTAAAGAATCACAGCTAATATATGTAACAGGAGTGAAAGAATTAGAAAATCAATGATTTTGAAATTCAGTGCAATAATTGATTCAGACAAGGATTATTAATGAGTGTCAAAACCACTGGGTGAAATCTTGTTGAAAAAAGAGAACATTCACATAATCTTGAATTATCTCTCCAGAGATTACTTCCAAATTTTAAGGAAGAGAACATATCTTTACAATATGAAGATCTGTCACCATCTTAATTATCAAAGTAAATATCATCAATAGTGCCTCGTGATGTAACCAATATTGATAACTCAATATCACCTATGTAGAGTTCTTGTCCAGAATGTTTATCCTGAATCCAGTGATGAGGAAACAATCAGAAAAATCCATAATAAAAGAAAATCTATTCAACAATTAGGCTAAGATTTTCAAAAAGCTCAATGTAATAAAAAAACAAGGAAGGATGGGACTGTTCTCTATTAAAAGAAACTAAAGAGGCATTACGACATAATGCAATTTATGAAACTTGATTGGACCTCAGATTTTTAATGAAGGATATAAAAGATATATTTTGAACAACTAAGGAAATTTGAATAAGAATTATATTTTGGATGACATATGGAATTTTTGTTAATTTTCTTAGGTATGATAAAAATTGTGATTGCATAGGAGAATATCATTATTCTTCAGAGATGTGTGTAAAATATATATGTCATGATATATGCAATTTATTTCCAAATGGTTCAGCAAAAGTATTTTTAAAGAGAGATAACTCAAATGCAGTAAAATATTAACATTGCATCCTAGTGTGTAGTAGCCAAAGTTTCAAAAAAAGTCAGTGCCCATCAAAACCCAAATGGATAAATAATCAAGCAAATATACAATGGATTACTAACCAGCTATTTAAAAAGAAACTTCAAACTTCTTAATGTTGATATAAATAGATTTCTGAAATATTATATATATGATATTAAGTAACAAAAGAAGGACAATAATTCTGTGGGTGTGTGTATAAATATGACTGCATAAAATCTCTGCATGAAAATTTAGCAGATGGGGTCAGAGTAGAAGAGAACTTTTCATTGTATATATACTTTTAATGCTATTTGATATTTAACCATTGTAAATGAATATCTCTTTTAACAACAACTACAAAGCTCTAAAGAATGTAGAGAAAAAGAGGATAATAAGGTAACAATAGAAGTTGATATAAATATGATAACAAACAACAAAAGCAACATATGATTCTACGAAAAGCTAACAAATTAAGCATACTTCAGGGAGGATGGATAAAGGTTAGCAGAGACAAGGGAGAAATAAGTCTTTGTAAAAGAAAAATAAGGGTCATAACTACCAAGAAAATATGGGTTTAAAAACTGTAATTAAGTGGTACTAATTCAAGCCAATTTATTTGAAAAATCAAATTAAAAGGACAATTTTTTAGAAAAATCTATATTATCAAAATGACTCAAGGACAAATAGAAATTTTGAATTCTTTAATAGTTAGAAATTAATTAGCAGTTAAAAAAGTCATATATAACAAATGAGCAAAAAACTTACAGGTAGTTTTACAGAAAAGATCCACAAACATTCAAAGAATACACAATTCCTGTCTTATGCAAACTGTTACCCAAAGTAGTAAAGGAAAAAAAACTCCCAATTCTTTTTATTAAGCTGGTGTAATCTTGATATCAAAAAACAGAAAAATATAGCAAAAACAAGAAAAATGAGAGTCCAGTTTTACTTGAAACATAGATAAATGCATGCTAAAGTATTAATATAAATCCTAAAAATACTAATAAACTACATTCAACAATGTATTTAATAATTCATAATAGTCAAATCATTCTATCTCAGTAATATAAAGTTAGTTTACCAATAGAAAAATCAGTGTAATCTTTAATTGTTTAATTAATGGATGCCCCAAATTATAAATTTATCTTTTATATATAATATATTATTTTTAGATATGCATACACAGAAAAATGTACACATACATAGTCTATTCAACATTTTATTAGAATTCCTAACGAACACAAAAAAGACAAGAAAAAAACAAAATTCTAAGATTTTTATCTTAAAAAAATCTTTTTTATTCACAGATGACATTATTATCTAAATAAAAAGTTCAAGAGAACCTATCAATAAATATATGAAAAAATAATAAGAATGTTCAGTAAGGTTGCTGGATATAAGATCATTATACAAAAAAAATATATTTCTAAACACAAAATAAACAATTATAAAATAGAATCTTTTAAAACGTATCATTAAAAATATCATTAGTTGAAATTTGCTAAATGATAAGTCTGTGGAAGAGGATTATATAAGCTGGTATTTGGAAATATATAGAATACTAGTAAACAATCAATAAAAGTGAATGCTGTTATCTCTTCTAAAAAATATATGATTATTAAGTGAAAAAAATTGCCGAGTACCTAAAAATAAATTAAAAGTTTAGAGAATATTGTATCTTTACTGAAGGACTTATAAGATTTATAGTACAGATATATAGCCTTTCCTTAGACGGCAAAACTCAATATCTTAAAGATAGCAATTCTCACTAAACGAATTGATATAGCAAACTAAAATCAAAACTTAATATTTTGTAAAACTAGGCAAGCTCATCCTCAAATTTATGTTATGGTGAAAAGCCAAGAATATCCAGGACAAATTAGAAAAAAATTAGTAAGAAGAGGATTCCACCAACGAGAAATCATGACATCACAAACACATGGTAATTATATTAGTGTAATATTGTTACAGAAACAAATAAATAGACCAATGGAACAGAATAGAGAGCTTATAAAAAAGACTCAGTTATATAGAGAGCTATATAACAGGTAGTATTACAAAACAGTAGAAACAGAGTGGCCTTTTTAATACATGGTGTAGGAATAGCTATCCAGACAGAAAAAAGTGAAATTACACCCCTACCTTACACCATACACACACACAAAAATTCAGACAGATTAAAGGCCTAAATAATGAAACGTAAATTTAAAAAAATATTTTACAAGAATGTACAGGAATAAATTTTATATCATCAGAATAGTGAGAGATTTCTTAAACAAAACAGATAGCTACTCAGCCTGCTTCCTCACCTAATAAGTTCTCTACTCTAATGTTACCTAATCATAAAGGCCATCTTTGACTACCAGATAGGAAATACTAGCCCCCATACCTAATTCTTGACATTCTCTATATCATTACCCTGTTCTATTTTTAATCATAGCAATTATTACCACTGCTGAGATGGGAGTGGGGACTTTGTCTATTGTGTTCACTCCTCCATCCCCAAGGCCTAGTACCTAGCACACAGTATCTCCTCAATAACATTTGTAGAATTATAAAAATACCAAAAAAAATTTAAGAAAGTATTTATAAATTACCACATTAAGTTGAAATTTTTCTATACATTAAAAATCACCATAAACATAGAAATAGGCTGTGTCTGATAGATGATATTTACATTTCCCATAAGAGAAAGACTTAAAGTCCAGAATATATAAACATATACATGCAAATCTATAAGAAAATAAAAATAATTAAAGGAAAAGGATTTAATCAGACTATTTACAGAAAAGAAAACCCAATTGGCAGAAAACATGAAAATGTGTATTTTATTAGGTACACAGCCACTTTATTGACAAATTGCAATAATAAATTTGACTGAAAGACTAGCACCACTTGGGAAAATCAAATGAGGTTTACCTACCTAAAGCACAGAGAAGGAAGCAAGTGCACTCAAGATACACCTCAGAGATCTCAGCTACATTCTTCAGCACAGATGGAGGTTCAAGTTCACCAGGTGCAGACAATAACATATGAATGAGATGACTGAGGGCCCCCTGGCTTTCTTTTAGCATGACATCTGCTCTCCAGATCTAGCCTGACATAAATAATCCCGGAGCAATTCTGTATGTAAACTAATCTGGGTAAGTGCCACCATCACCTCATCTGGGCCGGGTTTATCTCATCAGTCTTAGGAGTATACAACCCACAATTTGATAACTAGTTACCCTATGTTATGCCTAGATTTGAACCAGGCTAATATAGTCTCATCCAAGACAGAATCAGAAGAACAAACACATTCCTAAATGGAACAGCTACTACAGTTGACCACGTACTAGGCCATAAAACAAATCACAACTTTTCAGAGAAAAGGTATCATACAAGTTCTCTGACCATAAAACAATTAAGTTAGAAGTTGGAAATAGGAAAATTAAAATTCTCATTAAAAACTCCTTGGTCAAAAAATAAATGGTAAGAAATTTAAAAGTTCTTATTCTTAGAGATGAATAAAAATGAAAATATTATGTCTAAATTTGTGAGGAGTAGTTAAGGCCTTGCTGAGAGGGGAATACACAGCCTTAACTGCACACATTAGGAAAGAAGAAAGACTGAAAATTAAGGCGTAAATGTCCCGTGTAAGAAATTAGAAACAAAGAATAAAACCCAAAGAAAGTAAAGAAAAGGAAATAATTTAAATAATGAAATAGAAGATGAGGATGAAATAGAGAAATTCAATAAACTCTAAGTCAGATCTTGGAAGGGTGACAAAATAAAAGCAAACCTCTGGTAATACTGACAAATAAAAAGACACAAAGAATGCACAAATCATGTTATGAACAATAAAAGAAACATAATACTAAGGATGCAACTGAAATTAAGAAGATAAGTGAATATTATCAACAACTTTATGCAAATTTTATTGAAAACCTAGGTGAAATGAACAAATTCTTATAGAAAGTTAACCTAACAAAACTAACCTGTGAAGACATAGAACTCCTGAATGCCATCATAACAGTTAAGGAAATTGAAGAGTTGTAAAATCTTAACAGAGTAACACAGATTCAAATGGTTTTGCAGGTAAATCTTGCAAACTTTCAAAGATTACTAAGTTGGAAATTTGCATACCCTACAACCCACCAATTCTACTCATAGCAGTTTAACTAAGAGAAAGGCTTACACGTGTGCACTAGGAGATGACCACAAGAACAATCAGAAAGCAAAAAATTACAAACAACCCCAATTCCCTTCGACTGGAGAATGTTAAATAAATTGTGTTTTATTCAGATAATAGTGTGTGAAAATGAAGAAACTATAGCTGCATGCAACAACATGGATGAATCTTATATAATGTTAAGAAAAATAACGTCCCAAAAGCTATTCAATGTGATACTCTCTTCATGAAGTCCAAAAACAAGCCAAAGCAAACAAACACACTAAATTCCTAAAAGGCAAGGAAATGATAAACACTAAAATTCAGGGTTATAGGATGCAAAGGGAGAGGGCTTGAGAGTTCATGAGTGTTTATGACATTATTTGTAAACATACAGGTAAATAAAAATATGGCCATGAATGGACTAGTAATGATTTTGTTTCATGAACCTAGGAATATAATGAGTGTAATTCCTTGTGCCTGAGATCCTAAAGGAAATAAAAAGAAGCAATTGTATCTTCTGGTCTCATAGTAACAAATCTTAACCAGCTATTTTACACAGGGAAATGAAGGAAAAAGTTAACGTTTCACCCCTCTCAGAGTGACAAATATTTAAGAAAGATAACATCCACATGTAGGTGAGATTATGGGGAAAAGACACCTAACTATTGATCTGAGCATACATTTATACAACAACTTGAGAGAGCAATTTAGAAATATTTAGAAAAGTTAAAGTTGACTTGCCCTATGAGTTGTGAATTTCACTTCCAGAAATCTGCCTTAAAGAAATTTACATACAAGTGCTCAAGGGGGCCAAGTAAAAGGATCTTTCACTGCAGTGATGTTCATGACAGCAACAGTGTGGAAGCACCCTAACTATTCATCATAAGGGAATGGATAAACTGTGGTTTATTCCGATAAAATGTGATACAACTGGTAAAACATATGAACTAAATTTGCATGTATTAACATCTCAAAAACATAAGCTTAAGTGAGAAAAAGCCAGTTGTGGTAGGATGCACACAGCATGATAGCATTTATGTAAAGTTTAAAAGTACACAATTTTGCATATTGTTTATGAATCCATTCCATGTAGTAAAAGACCAAAAACACACATGGGGATACAACCAACTCCAGAAGAGTGGTTACCTTTGAGGAGGCACAAGAGGAAAGGGTGCAGGGATGAAGTTTGCTGAGATCTTTAATGTTTTATTTCTTTCAAATAAAAATAAGGTTTGAGCTCAAGGAAATATGGCAGAATAACATTCATTAAATTTGAATTGTGCACCCTGTGTTTGTTATTATTTTACAATTTTTTCTGTAGGTTTGAATTTTTCATCAATAAACTTTAATTGAATTAAATGACAAAATAATCTGACATCTCAAACTCTACCTAAAGTCCCAGTGAGTACCGTCACTTCCAGTAAGAATTCATAGCACACTCCAGTAAGGAAATCATTGGAATCATAAGATGTGTCCAGTCTTGCCTGCAATTATTTCACTCAACTAAGCCTAAATTGTGACATGAAAGAGATTTTTGAGAAGAGTACTTAGCCTCTTGTAATATACGTTTTTATCAATCATCAGGGAATGCCTGAAAGTGCTCTTTTGTAGCAGATAGTTGAGATTATATTACACCTAAACAAACTAAAATCCTTCATAAATGAGCAATTTCAAAACATCTAGAGTCATTAAAATCTTTAATTTTTGCACTGTGATTTTTTTTGGAAATGTGCAAACTCCAAAGTAAATATTCAGAAGCAGTGAAGGGAAATTATGAATATGAGTCATATGTATAGCTAAAATACCATGACTCCTATGGTATTTCCATTTCAAAAATTCAAACTATAAAAGAATCATGTGCCTTGATTTCAGTCATGAGTTGAGTCACCACAATATAACTACAGGCAAGTTTCAACTTGGATTTCCACTCCTTGTTCTTTTAAGAAGCAGGAAATCGTATAATCTTTGGAAAGGATACACCCATCACCACTACTAACAGCATATCTACAATATGATTTATGTCAACGTTCACTAGAATAATTTGTTAAAGGCCCTGTGCTTCATACTTTGTACTGGGAAAGAGCTTATTAAAGAAATTTGCCAGAGGATAGTTAGAAATAAAATAAAAGCATTATCCAAAGGAGGGGAGGGTGGAATCCTTGTCTTCAACATAAACAAATCCACACATTTTATCTATTATACAAACCAAGTAATAAACTGTGAATTCAAACCTAGTCAAATAAGGCCACAAGTTATATGAAAATCTCAGTGTGAAATTCAGGGCCAGAATTCACCAGAACAATTTCTGTAAAACGGCTAATTCACTATAGCAAGTGTCATAAAGAACGATAAATTGTAAAATCTAGAAAAAAAGTAAAATTATTTTGCTAAAATTTGATTAGTTTTCAAATTTGTTTATGTTTGTTATGTAAATATCCAAATTAATTCACTAGGCAAATTCTCTTTCCACCTGCATGTCCTTTGAAGGCATATAAATGATTTACAAAGGCATACACCTGACTGTGTATAACCCTCAGATGAGAGCATCTACTTTGGAAGAACCAATCCATAAACTGACCTTTTCAATCTAGCTCTTCCGCTGTGCATCTGTCCTTTTATCCCTTTCGTCAACAAACATTTAATGAATATTTACCATGTGCCAGGCCTTACACTAGGTGGGGATATTTAGTAGTTAATAATAATAATAATGTGTGTTATGTGCCTGGCACTGTATAAGCACTTGACAATCCCTGCCTTTGTGAAGTTTGCAATCTAGTAGAGAATGAACAACTAATAAATTGATTAGTTATAATAAATGCTAAGAAGGAAACCTATAAGAGTCTAAATGATAGGGAGATGGTCCAAAAATCAGGGATGATGTCCCTGAGAAAGCACAGGAATCACCCCTCCTTATCTAGTCTCAGTTGTCCAATACTGCTTGTCTCTGGAAGCCGGTGCTATACCCCTAAGGACCTTACTTAGCCTTTTCCTCTCACCTACCCCTTTCTCTCCCATGTCCTGACCTGCTCTGCAGTCATGAGCTCATTCTTGGCTTCTATCTCCATATTTAGGCAAATATACTCCATCCCGTTGAATATGCAAAGACTCACGTGAGCACTCATGCACAGTCATTTCCCTGCATCGTATAAGTAAAACCAAAGAGAATGCAGGAACTGCTGATCGACGGCTACCTTTTCCCAAAATTCTGACATGTCACTCCCACCTCTCAATCTGTTCTCTTTCATTGCAAGGAAGAAAATGAGAACAGGAGGGCAGGAAGGAGGAGGGAATGAAAAGAAGGGAAAAAAGAAGAGAAAGAAAAAACGGGAAAAAAGGAAAAGAGGAGGAGAGAAGGGCACTGGCAGAAAGTTCATGATCAATTTTGAAAGTATGGGAGAACTTTGACATGCCTTTTCCTCCCTCTGTTTTTTTCTTCTTCCTCTTCCTTCTTTCACCTTTCTCTTTGTGTTCTTTTTTATCTCCTTTGGCTATCAATACACATAAGTGCACAATTTAAAACTCATATCATGGTATCATGGTGTTAATCTAATCAGAGATCCTTCCTACAAGCAGATTACATTGTAATGCAAAAGTCAGCCCCTGGATTCAGTAAGTGCTTCATAGTATTGAGGTCACCTTGTCCCTTAAGTAAAGCTGCGCAAATCTCTCATTTCATGTATGCTACAGATTTGGAGGGAGAAGACGGCAGTGCTTATAACTCTGCCAGCCACTGTTGGCACTGAGTTTTTACCTCTGCTGAATTTTATATCACTACTCTGTTGTGATTTCTTGCTTATTCTTTTGATTTTCCTTGCCTCTTCACCCCACTGGACACTGCCCCAACCTTTTCACACACACCCAAATAGCAACCACTCAAAGTTGTATATTTACATGTATCTAGCAGACGGGTGTGAAATTATGGTGCAATGGGAGTTGGAGAAGGGGAGTTTACATATCAGAGCAAAACAGTGAACAACTAGAAATTAAAAATTAGATATATCTGTTTTCAGAGTCTCTTAGCAACTCCTGACACTGGAGACTTTTGCCTGGCCGCCCTCCTTCCATACAGAATGCCAACCATTGGAAAGTTGCTAGTCATCTGTCTCCCCTCACCTACTTTCATCTTCTCTCTCATTCTCAGGCTGCCTAGAGAACCTCAAATTTCTTCTTATTTTGCCATTCAGAGCAATTGGTTTGCCTTTGCTTCACTCCTAGCCCAGCCTGTTCTTACTCTGAGATACACCATTCCACAAACCAAATGGCCCGTCACAATACTTGTCTCAAGAAATGCATTTATTTCACCGAAGAGGAATTCTTCCCTAGTTCTTAAACTAACAGGTTCTTTTCACCGCCCCACTACAATTTTGAAAGCATAATTATAAATAAAAATAAAAAATAGGGGCCGGCCCGGTGGCGCAGCGGTTTGGTCCGCGCTTGGCAGCCCGGGGTTCGCTGGTTCGGATCCCGGGCGCCCGCCGACGCACTGCCTGTCGGCCATGCCATGGCGGCGTCCCACATAAAGTGGAGGAAGATGAGCACGGATGTTAGCCCAGGGCCAGTCTTCCTCAGCAAAAAGAGGAGGATTAGCAACGGATGTTAGCTCAGGGCTGGTCTTCCTCACCAAAAAAAATAAATAAATAAATAAAAAAAATAAAAAATAAAGCAAAAGTAAACATAACAAATCAATCTCAAAGGAATAATACTGAAAATTAAAATATGCTGTAATAAATATGTTTACAAGTCCTGGCTAGTGCCTTATAGCAACAATGCTTTTATTGAAACAATTATAATGGAATTCTCTCCAACAAATAAAGCGTTGTTTAGATTGTACATATATATGTGTATGTGAGTGTGTATCCATCAGTCTCCAAAATAGTAATAAGAAGTCTAATATATGGCATAACAAAATGTGAGGACAAAGAGAAAAGAATGTTAAGACTTTGGCTAACAGCCAAGCAGTAGCAGAAACCTCAGAAATGTAGGCATAGTTATGACCCCTGAAAGTCAAATCGATTGTGCAAGTCTGTGTGTGTGGGGGGGGGGGGTGGAGAGGTGTTGGTTGAAAAGGCAGGACTAGTAAACATGAGAACCGCTAAAGCAGCCACTCAAATGACAACCATACAAAACACACCAACATGGTACATTAGTTCTGCCTTGCAGTGAATCGCTGAATTGATCAGTCTGCCAAGTTAATGAGCAAACTGCAACCTAGCAGTCTGTCCTGTCCAACCCTACAATGATCAAATGAACAATGTCTTGTGAAAGAACCAAAAAGGAAAGCCAGGCTGGAGCTAACCAAAAACATACCTCATGTCCTGGGAAAGTGTCAATGAATCTGGAACAAACATTGTTTTGAAAAAAAATTAAAGGAAGAAAGTATCAAGACTTGACAGGGACTCTTTGGAAGTCTGAAAGGAAGGGGAAGACGATAAGTAAAGCTGACATAGAGAGAGCATGTTTAAAATTTGCAAATAATGAGGGTAGTTATGCTATGCTTGGGGATTACATACTCAAATACAGCATGATTGACAATAACTTAAATCTGCAAAGTTCTAAGTTGGAAGTGACTTTTTAATTTGGCAGAGGCCTTTTCCTTCCACTAACGTCAAGTCAGAATGCAGCCATTTCAGTTAAATACCCAGCTGCAACATTCAGTGCATTTGTCATAACTAGTTATTTGACCACATTTTTGTGACTTAGATTTCTTGATAAGAATGGTAGGAAATTGGACCAATTACAGCTTTGAAGTCTTGGTATTCAACATGCCAGTGAAATAAGGGTACAAACTGTACCTATTCGTCACATACCATTTCCTAGCAAACTGAGTCAACACTGGTTTGCATTTTAAGAAAAGGAAAGAAGAAAGGAAGAAAGACAGAAAGGGAGAGAGGGAAGGGAGGGAGGGACTAAGGAAGGAGAGAGGGAAGGAGGGAGGGAGGGAGGAGGAAGGCAAGAGAGGGAGGGAGGGAAGTAGGAAAGAAGGAGGGAAAGAGGAAGGGAAGGGAGGAAGGAAGGAAGGAGGGAAGGAAGTCATTCTCTAAAAATATGTACATGGCTGGGTGTTTTATGGTCATTTTAATTGAGAATGCCATATGAGAAAAGCATCCAATTACAATAACTCATGTTTCTCTGACACATTTTAAATATAAGAGAGAAAGAAATTGGAGTCAACCATTTTTATGAGTTTGACAGAATCAAAATATTTTGCTGTTTTAAAGATGAATTACAGGCAATCTGTGACATGTAAAGTCTTCCAAAGAAAACATTTTCAGGGGCAAATTTAGGAAAATGGTAAATTAGGAAATATAATCCTAGCATCCTTCATTCATCCTTTTCCCTCCTTTCAGCTGAATATTTTTATGTTTTTGATCTATTGAAATCCCCCAACTGAATCCACTTTTCAATACACTGCTTCATAACATAACATAAAATAATCCTTTTTTCATGAAAATGCCCTTTCTTTTACATAGAACAATAAAAAAGGCAATTTTATTGGAGAAATGTATAATAAGTGTGATATAAGCCCAAACTCAAAGGGGTATTTTCTAATTAAAATCAATTGATGATATGTGTAGGAAGTTTTGTTTTTTTGTGTGTTGTGGGGTTTTTCTTTTGGCATGGAAGAATTCAAAGCAAGTCTTGCTTACTCTGATAAAGTAGCCTTTTATTCCATGTGTTTTTAGACGACACGATAATTCAACAGGTTTTTCTAATAGGTTGCTAACCCTTGCTCCAAACTGACAATTTAGCATAAAGGCTTCTTGTGATTCCACAGCACTGCTGCCCCTATTATTCAGCCCAGGTGCTGCTGAGGACAGGTAGTGAAGTTTCGGCCTCACTCACTCAGGAGTGAGGATGAGAAAGTCTTGTCACCATTTCCCCCACAGTCAGGTATGAGATAGCTCCTGGGCACCCCTGTGCCCAGCCTGTCACTACTGTTCCAAACCCACAACATGCTACCCTGGCCCGTGTGAATAATTTTCTGCCTCAGTTTCTCCACATATTTTCTTCTGCTGTAACTAGATCCCTACCCTGACTGCATCTCTCTTGTGAGGCCTTGACTTCTCATCCCTCTCAGGAGCCAGAGTTCTGTAAACATCTCACCCACCACAAGCAAACCAAACACACTCACTTAGCCCAAGTCCCTTTATCTGTCACATGGAGCTAACATATCCTCATGAGGCTATGAGAAATACGTGACCTAATGTACACAAATACTCAGCACAGTGCCTAACATATAATATGTTAAATGGCTTTGACTTCCATTCTAAATAAGAGAGGTCTGTCACAGGAAAATATTACATATAAATTTGTACTGGGCCAATAGTTTTTTACCAAGTGTTAACAGTTTGGGTTTCAAATCCCTAAATGATGTATTTTTGCCTTTTCTGTGTTCCTTCAAAACCTATTTTAAAAACAAAAACAAAGCTCCATTCCCAGATTTGTGAATATTTAAAATAATATTAAAAGTTTCTGGGAAGCAATGACAGTGGAGGCATAGTTTTGGGATCTCTCTGAATCTTCTATATAAACAGCAAGCAAAGACCCCAAACCAACAGACAATAGCTACAGCAAAATTAAGTGACAGAGTATCCTTACAAATCCCAAAATATGAATCAGTGGGCACACGCCACCCAAAGTGGAAAGAACCATATTGTATCAGCAGCTGTTAAGGAGAAAGCAGAGGAAAGGCAAAGGGGACTCCTGAAGGCCCTGGGAGCTGAAGAAGCCAAATATTGAAAAGATTAGTAGGCCCAATTGTAAGCAGCCATCAAAATGCAAATGGGCTTTGCAGGCTCCAATTCATGGGTGAGTGCAAAAGGACGACAGTAAGGGGTGACTGTGCTGGAGTGATCTGGACCTTACAGACTCCCGCAACTAACCAAAGGAAGCTGCCTTCCAGGATGAAGCCCTGCACAAAAGAGGGACTCGAAAGCAGGGTGTAAAACAAAGAAGTGAGGCACTACAGAGGGGGCAGGTTGGTAGGAAGAGCACTGCTGTTTTATATAGTGAGTTCAGGAAAAGCCTCACTTGTAAGATGACATTGAAGCAGAAACCTGAGGAAAATAAGCGAGTGTGTTAGTTTCCTACTGTTGCTGTAGCAAATAGCACAGACTTAATGACTTCAAGCAACACAAATTTATTATCTTGCACTGCTGGAGGTCAGAAGTTCAAGATCAGCCTCACTGGGCTAAAATCAAGGTGTTAGCAGGGCTGGTTCCTTCAGGAGCCTCTAGGGGACAATCCATCTCCTTCCCTTATTCAACTTCTAGTGCCTGCCTGCTTTCCTGGACTCATGGCTCCTTTCGCGTCACTCCCAATTGTTGCTTCTGTTGTCACATTTCCTACTCTTCTCTCTGATCTCCCTCCTCCCTCTTAGAAGGATCCTTGTGATTACATTGGGCCCATGTAGATAATCTAGTATAATCTTCCCATTTTAAGATCCTTAACCACACCTTCAAAGTTCTTTTTGCAATGTAAGATAACTCATTCAGAAGTTTCGGAGATTAAGATATGGATATCTTTGGAGGGATATTTTTCAGCCTACCACAGGGAGCAAGCTAAGACTAGCCTTTCTGTATGGAATGCAAAGTAAAATATGCCTTCTACTTACATAAAGCTAGGATTGGTCTTTGCGTTCATATCTCCACTAGGACTTAAACTACAAGTTCCTCGGGGACCTCGATTATTTTGAAAAAAAGAAAATCACTGTACTTTGGGCTGTAACCATGTTACTGGAACCTGAACAGAAGGTGTTTCAAAGATGAGAAAGAGGGTTTAGATTTAAGGCAAATATCTATTCACTTCAGTCTATTTCAAAATCTGCTATTTTCCTGAACAGACTTAATTAGGATGCCAAATCATGCATTAAAAGAAAAAAAGAAATATACTGTACTTTGAAAAACAGCACGTTTACCTTAACCTGCACTAGCTAAAGACTGTCAAGACAAAAAAGATAAATTTATAAACCAATGTTTTAAATAGCCTCCCAAGGCTGAGCATTCATGTGTTAATTTAAGTAATATCTGATATGATTTACAGAAACTGTTTGCTGACCTTCAGTCCCTGCTACAAAATACAGTAAGTGGAAATGTAAGGATATTTTCATTTACTCGTGGTCATTAATATGAAAGGCAATGTGTTTTATTAAAAACTATTAATTAGGCCTTACAGTAGAAAGAAGACAGGATTTATAGAAAAAATTTAAAATACACACAGGCAAAATTCTAAAACCTCATCTAATGTCCTAGAAAGGAGAACAGATTAATGTCTGGACTCTACAATCTGGAATCAAATCTTCTCAATGTGTCTCACTAGCCCTGTGGTCTTGGACAAGTTGCTTAAACTTTGTAAGCTGATTTTCCTATCCATAAAACGGTGATAAGATATGTCCTACCTCTTACATTAGTTGTGAGGATTAAATGAGATTATGGAATGTTAAATTTATACAGGGTTTAGCCATAGAGTAAAGCTTTCAAAAAATATATGCTACTACTCTTATCACTTACTCTTTACATTTTAAGATTTTAAATAAATCATCTCCCCTATCTCCTTCTCAGATCACTGAGTACTCGAAACACAGAAGCCAGATTGATTGTTGTTCTAAGGTCTCTCTTCTGGTTTTTATTTCATGCTCGGTGATAGCAGAAGTCCTTACAAGGGCCTAGAAGTTCCAGCAGTCCTTCTCTGACAGCATTTACACCTCCTTGCATCCAGTCCATTCCCACATTGCCTTTCCTGCTGTTCTCTGAGAATGCCAGTGTCTTCCTGCCTCAGGGCATTTATCCTTGCTCTTTCATCTGTCTGGAATATTTTAACACCAAGAATCTGCTAGCTCCCTCCCTCTTTCAAACCTTGAGCAAGGAGGTCTTCGCTGACCACCCTTAATAAACATCTCTTTATCCCATACAACATTCCCAATCACTTTCTGCCTGATTTTTCTCCAAAGAACTTATTCCCTTTCTATTATATGTTATAAATTACCTATTTATCTTATCTATTATCTGTATTTCCCATCCGTATATAAACTCTAATAAATCAGGAAATTTTGTCTCTTTTGTTCATTGATCCATCCCTTTTGCCTAGAACAGTGTCACAGAGACATAAGATATTCTGGTACCCTTATTTGAATTGATGCCTTCACTTTTTTTCTATTGAGAGAGAACCAGACCAGGGCCCACTCATTCACTGCAAACTTTTTCTACCTTCATCTGAATGGCTTGCTCCCCTCTATTATTCTCCAATGTCAAAAACAGGTAGTTTGTGGGGCTTCCCTTCCAATAATTTTTACACATACTTATCTTATATAATTTATCTCTTGATTCTCACAGAGCAAGACCAAATATGACTAGAATGTTTTCTCAAATGGGAAAAGCTCCAAACTGCTTACTGTAATTTGATAAAATTTTTTGTGGCCTTGTAATCGTCATTTCCTGCTATTGATGTTTTACTCTGTTAATCACATATTATCCCACTTAATGCTCATAGTAGCTCTATTGGGTATATGCTACAATCTCTATTTTACAGATGAGGGAAAAGTCTCAGAGAGTTTAAGGAATCTGATACATGGTTAGTAAGTCCCATGAGGAATGATTTGAACTTAGAGATATCTCTCTCCAAAGTCTACATTTTCGGCACTCTGCTATATTGCCTTTTCAACTCTGGAAGATCTGACATCATTTTCAAAGAGTCTTGAAAAATGAAACCACATTCTTTTCTAGAATCCTTAGAGACAAATTAGTATTTGAAGTATATGTGAAAGTATTTCTACTCTGCACAATTTCCAATAAAGACAAATGCTTTCTTTTCATGTTTTTTATAATAGGTGAAAACTCCAAATATAACTCTGCAGCAAAACATTCTCTGTATCATTGTAGAAGGAAGTCATCACTTCTGCTGATAAAGGGATTGCATAAGAATAATCAGGATATCCATCTAAGATTTAAATTGGATCCAAGCAGAAACTGATTTATAAAGTTGACTAAGTAATAGAGTCAACTGGCAGCGAGCCACTTTCAAAAGAATACAGACAAAACAGAAAACAAAAGAAGGAGGAAAAAGCCACCACATGAGTCAACATAGATTCTCTGTACTAGGAAAGAAATTAAAATAAAAATGGAGAAAACATCCCATGTGTGAAAAAAAAAAGTATTCTGGATGAATAATATCAGATCACATATAATGCTCTCAGAGTTAGAGTTGAATTGCCATCAATGGATTCTAGAGGGGCTCATTTTCCTGACAAATGAATGTGCATATTGCATTTTCCTAAAGAAAAAATGCTCAATCTGAAAGAGGATCACTTGGAGCCCAGCCAAGGAGGTTACCAGTTTATAGGAGCACAGCCTATATTTTATTCTTGCATTTTTATTGAGATCATTATTTTAGCCTTAGAAATATTTTTCAAAATTTATTCCCACTTCTTCCTTTTTTGGCTTTCTGAAAAGTATCAGAGCTTAACTTCTCCACTTCTACAATATGCTCTTCAGTTCAGCATATTATCTTGAACAATTATGTCTAAAAAGTTGCAACCTAATCATAACAGAAAAATGTTATCATGTTGAGTTGAATGTATTGCATAAATAACTTCCAACAATCTCCAAGGATATTTTGTACCTAGAGACTCATGTCATTCTCCTAGTTAAAAAAATTACATCTAAAATATATGCCTAATATTTGCCCAATTATAGGTTTCTTGAGGATAATAATCATAAGCCTAACTGGTGGGGGGGAGGGGAAAATTTCCCCCCTCCTCCTTGGTTCTTATAGCTGTCAAATAACTAAAATAACATGAGGCAGTTTAACAGAAGAAAATTGAACACAGTTTAACAAGTACACAAAGGGAATTCAGAGAAGCATGAAGAATTCCAAAGATGGTCAGGCAAAATGAGGTATATATGTCATTCTGGACTAAAGAAAAGGGGACAGGGATCTCAGCCTTCAAAGGGAATGGAGGAAATTTACAGGAAGATGAAGAGTTAATGTTTGGTAAATAAAGCTTTGTTGGGCCATCTACAAGACAATAGGACATGAGAGGACTTTGATCAAACAGGCCTTGCAAGGTTCCTCCCTGTCTACCATACCTGGTTCCTAGTATACTATAGTTATCTGTGGTAATAGGTCCTTCCTGGAACAGGCCTTCTATCTTAAATTATTTTAGGTAGTTACTAGGAAGGTCAAAGCTTTTTCCTGAGTCTTTTCTTTTATGCTGAGGAAGATTCGCCCTGAGCTGACATCCATTGCCAATCTTCCTCTCTTTTTTTTTGAGGAAGGTTAGCCCTGAGCTAACATCTGTGGCAGTCTTCCGCTATTTTGTATGTGGGGCACTGCCACAGCATGTCTGGTGAGTGGTGTAGGTCTGCACCCAGGATCCAAATTCACCAACCCAGGCTGCCAGTGAGGAGTGCACCAGACTTAACCACTACACCACGGGGCCGGCCCCCTGAGTCTTTTGTTCTTAAAAATAATGAGCCCAAAATAATCCCCAAGCCAAAAAGACACATTTTGGGGTGGCAAATTCTGCTCGCCTACACTGGCAAATCACTTCATCATGTACTTCGTATTGCACCTGTTGCATAATAACTTTTAATTGACTAAATTGCCGTATACAAATACAATATTTAAAAACTAGGAAAAGCTAAAGATTTTAAGGTAACAATTAGACTTTAATCAAAAATCACAAAATCTAATATGAAAGACAATTCTATTTCCTCATTATCTAGGGTAAATATTCAGAAGGCATTGACGTTTTGCCCTTTTCTTCACCTGCAATTGATACAGGCACCAGTTGCTGCATGTTATAGTAGAATCAGTATACTGATCTTACTGAACTCTAATTGCTCTATGTCACAGACCAGGGAGACACTGAAGCAAGTTTCAGCTTTAGCTAAAGTCATTATCTTGACAAAATAATCCCAGCTGTAACTGTTCATTTACTCTCTTGACACTGGTGACGTCACTACCAACAATGACTTCATCTTGAGTAAGCTTATGTTCATTTTAATTTGAAGACCATTTCATTAAGATGATCCTAATTGCTAACTTTTTGCAGATTAACTTTTTGGAGGCTAACTTTTTGCTATGTTCACTTAAATGCTTGGCATTTATTTATCCATTTAATCCTCATAACAAGAGCATTAGAATTTACCTCAAGGGGTAATGAGTTATGTGCAGCATTTGTAGATTATCGGTTTTCTCCCTAAAGCTTTCTTAATATAGAGAATATTTTTCTATAAAGATCAAGGAAATATTTACTATACGTAGAAACATTCTGAGTAGGATAAATTACAAAACTGCTTAGAGTAGCACATAGCTTATGATCTAATTTTATCAGGAATGTAGTACCGTAACATAAATTTTGAAGTATGAACACCATAGACATTAAATAGACAATATGGTAACTAAAGTAAATCAATCTTATGGATAATATTTTACCAGTCTTTTGAAAATTATATGAAATATTTAGGGATTTTTGATGGAGTTTAGAAACAAGTCAGAATTGTGTCAACACACCCATTTTGTAGATGAGAAAATTGAGATGGAGACAAGATAAATTATTTGCCTAATGTTCCATTAGTATTCAGTGTAGAATGGACAGTGAGGTCTAATGAATTGATATATATTTAGTTCCTATCTCATGATAAGAATTCAAAAGGTGCCAACCATTTGGTAAGTAGAATTATTATCCACATTTTATAGTTAGAGAGAATCCTTAAATTATAGAGCTTCCACTATCCATGCTCTAGTCCAAGATTCTCTGTTCAGTATGAAATTAGAACTCATGTGCATAAGAGACGACACACATATCTTTAATGTCATAATCTTTCATTCCCTTCCCATACAATTCTACTCTTTGATCTCATTTCTCACCAACCTCCATTTCATACCCTCTCTGACAGTATGTTTCCTTGCTTCGGAGTGACCTTTGAGCCCATACACGAGCTATTTCTTACTTCTGGAACAAATTCCAGGAAAGCATATTGCATCTTATGTCTAATTGTTTGTTTCAAGGTCTACCTATTTTCTGAAGCTTTCTAGGGTTTACTCCATCTCTTTTCAATCTCTAACTTACCTGTATCATCCTTGACCTCTTAATATTCTTCATTTTTTTCTTTGTGTTGAGAAGTATGCTTAGAAACACATCTGTTATTCTCTCTATTGGATTCTTAGGAAGTAGCAACTTTATTTGAAGTCTCATTTGTTATTCTCTACAAAGCCCCAACTTATAATAAATTGTAAGCTTCTAAGGATGCATCTATCAAGAAGCTGCATCTTTGGCCAACATGCTCCAAAGAATAATACTCTTATCAACAAAATCATTTTAAAAATTTGATTACAATATTCAAATTCCTAAGTTTACTAAATATTGCACAATCGTGAAGCATAGTTGCAAGAATCAAACTACTTCTTTTTCCTCCATTTCACAGGTCTGAAGTTCAAGAGCAAGAACATACTCTCTAGCCATTTATAAATTGTATGTTCTGTGTCTAATAACTGAAGTAGAGTGTACAACTACATAAGGCATGCACAGCATTCAAATAATAAATCACCTTGGTATTTAGAAAATATTGTGCCATGAATCAAAGCCTTTATTAGAATCATAAGATATTTTACTTATGCTACATCAGAGTGACTGTGAAATATTACACAGATTTTCAATATGAAGTTATGTAAAGTTTTCCTGAAACTAGATTTAAATTTGATACATGTTACTATTGCAGGCTCACATCCTAGAAGGATTCCTACACTAGAAAGTGAGTGTGATAGGTTAATAGCCCTCACTGTCCATTCTACACTGAGTTCTAATGGAACGTTAGGCAAATAATTTATCTTGTCTCCATCTCAATTTTCTCATCTACAAAATGAGTGGGTTGACACAATCCTGACTTGTTTCTAAACTCCATCAAAAATTCCTAAATATTTCATATAATTTTCAAAAGATTGGTAAAATGTTATTCATAAGAATGATTTACTTCAGTTACCATATTGTCTATTTAATGTCTATGGTGTTCATACTTCACAAATAAAAATTTATGTTACGGTACTACATTCCTGATAAAATTAGATCATAAGCTATGTGCTACTCTAAGCAGTTTTGTAATTATCCTCAGAATGTTTCTACGTATAGTAAATATTTCCTTGATCTTTATAGAAAAATATTCTCTATTAAGAAAGCTTTAGGGAGAAAACTGATAATCTACAAATGCTGCACATAACTCTTCAATTGTGTGCTTTTAAAAAATTAACTATTTCTTTAAAGTAATTACAAAAATTAAATATATTTCAGAGAGGCAGGACTGTTTTGTTCCATTATTAGGATCCACATTTTCCTGCCAAATTCTCTCTCTCCTTTGCTTCTGGGCCTCTATTTTCTACACTCAACTTAGAAATGCTGTTGTGGGGGCCTGCCTGGTGGTGTAGAGGTTGAGTCTGTGCGCTCCACTTCAGTGGCCCGGGGTTTGCAGGTTCGGATCCTGGGCACGGACCAACACACTGCTTGTCAAGCCATGCTGTGGCGGTATCCGATATAAAGTGAGAAAGACGGGCACAGATGTTAGTCCAGGGCCAGTCTTCCTCAGCAAAAACAGGAGGATTGGCAATGGATGTTAGCTCAGGGCTAATCTTCCTCACAAAAAAAATAATACACAAAAATAAATAAATAAAGAAATGCTGTGTGAAGGAGAAGACGTATCAGAAAGCAAACAAATATATCATAGTAAATCACACCCATTTTCTAAGCATGGACATTGAATGTTTCTTTAAAATGATCTCTGCCCACATCAACTCCGCTTATCAATGGTTTTAGAAAACATATTCAGACTGTAGAGACATTCAGACTGAAGTCCAGGATGCCAGGGGGGAATAATGACTTATTACAAATAAGTCATTTCGGATAATACCAGAGATTTATTCAACCAGATGCTGCCGGATTCTGATGTCCGCCGGCTGTGCGAGAGTGCCTACATGGTATCTGCCTCAGGCTGTCCAGAGACAAGAGCTTTTAAACATTCTTTATTTCAAAATGGATTTTTGTAATGGAAGGGAAAATATCAAGGACAGTGGAAATCAAAATATTTTTTGCTTTTGCCTTCTAACCACTTTAACACAGATTCAGGGATTATTTTGTTAAGGAATTTGCTAGCAACACACAAATAACTCCATTTTCAAAGTAAAGTGAACAAGGATGGCATGACTATAAACACATCAGCTACCTTTCTGGATTTGTCCTGGTTTATCTCATCACCAAGTTTTTGCTTGATTTACGTTTGATGATTCCTGTTTAGGATACTTATACTGAAGGAAAACATGATTTGAAAGGGAAAGCCGGAACAAAGATCCAACTTACGAAGTAGCAGAAGAAAACCTCCATTTGGATCTACTGCTTTTCTTTATCGTTTACTTATAGACTTTTAGAGCTAGAAAGAAAATGACACAATTATTGAACTCACCTCCTCATTTTAAAGTGAAGGAATTTTTGTTTCATTAATGAAATGCAAATATCATTGCTGCACTACAGTAATTCAATATTTTCTACCACGAATGTTCCTTGATCCTCTCTCCAATATTGCTATTTATTCCAAAGAACATTCTTTTCAGCAAAATAAACCTTAAAAGTGAATAGCAATTGGAAACTTCATTTCTGAATATATTTGTGAGTAACCCTGTCCAACTTTGAAACCCTAGACTTGGGAACACATGTGCGAGTTTTTTTTAACAGTTACCCAGTGACCTTAGGGTAGGTCACACCTCATCAAACTGGTGATATTACGTGCTGTTCAGTGTGAGGCCTGCCGAATCCATTAGAAAAGACGTAAACTGAAATATGGGCTGTGTCTTGCTAGAATTAAAAATCAGATGTTATGTCTGTTTTTCAGTTTGATATGTGCCTTTGATCTTCAGCTGTCAGAGCAACTTTGGGTGTTATGCTTTTTATGGCTTAAAAAGTATTTACAGGTGTGAGACCTCAATTATTTTAAGCAAAGTATATTTCTTCACAATTTAGAAAATCTAATAAATGAATTTGTTTGTTTATAAACTATACCTTATTGTTACTACTGGGATATTACATCATAAAATAGCAAAACAGAAGTCTATTATGGTCCTATGTTTAAAAAATATATATGTACATACTTATTATTTATATATATCCACCCACTTTTGAAATATATTAATTATAAGTCATACAACTAAAAATTAATACATTGGATGTAATTATTAACTTTTATTCAAAGTTTGCAAACTAAACACAAAGTTTCACAATTTATTGGCTTACAAACCACATACAGACATACAATCATCAGAAATGGAGAAGTTTTCTCTCCTTTTTTTCTAATACTAATTCTGTGGAATTCATTCAGAATATCAAAGTAAAGTTTGGAAAGAAAAGGGAACCAAGAACTACCAGCATCTGTGATCATTGTCTCCATTGGATGGAAAAAAAGTTTTAATAGAAATTTGTGGGAAAATACCATTGTCAATATTATAACAAACAGACAGATAAGAATAGGGAAAAGAAAGGTAAGACATAAGCTAATATGGAGTTAAAATAAATCTTTATCTTGCATTTTATTCCACTGGATTTATTGAAGGCTATCCAGGAATATGTCTTTATTGGCCTTCTTAATATTTTTTCTCCAGTAAAATCTGTCTTCAAACATATTATTTGCTAAAATCTGCATTGCTCCAAAGCAAACTATTTTTAGAAAACTACATTCTACTTAATAGGAATAATTAGAACCAGGAGGCTTCCCAGAAATTTTTGGAAAATCTATTTAAATCTTTGTGAATTTTTAAAATAAGAACTTCTGCTATACACAGATTATTGGGTCAATATTTATATTTAAATAGAAATATAATTATAAAACACAAACAGAATTATGCTTGGCTATAGCATTTTACATTTTCCAAAATGTTTTAATGTACTCTACCTTATTTAGTTGTCACAACAAGCCTATATCATAGGTAAGTTACTTATTATTATACACCTTAAGCACCTCCTGTAACCCAATTTCTCTCCCTGCTTTCATCCAGCATTGTCTTTTGTTCTTTTCCTATGACAATGAAAGAAAAAAGCCTGAACTTAACCTGGTAGGGAGGCATAAAGAATTCATTTTATATGCATCTGTGTCCCAAATCATAAAGTATTAGCAATCTAACCTTGATCCTTATTTTAAATATCTGAACACTAGTTTGTCCGGTTGTAAGGAAAGAACATTCACTGCTGGCAGGAACGTGATGTTATTTTTGTTAAAATGCCTGAAAAAATAGAAATACTTTATGTGCATATCATATATGCAGCACACATCTGCAAATATGTATATATGATATCACTATTTAAATTACAAATTCAAAAGTGCACAATAAGCAGTAGCAGAATTCAACATGATGAGCAACATTTTATTCCCAGACTTGGAGAGATGTCTTTTTGACTTTGATATTCTACCCATAATTGGGCAGAATGAGGAAACAAGAATTTTAATCTGAGGTTCCTCAGATGCTGGCCTCATTTAAAATTACAAGCATTACCAGTTCAGTAAGTGCTGAATAAAACTGTCAGTAGTCCAAAAGTGATTTCAAGATCTAAGCCTTTATCTAGATAACTAAAAATGAAGTGAATATAAAGACGTGCAATATATAAACAACATTGGCCAATATTATTCTAAAGTCATTACTGATGGTTGTCAAGTGAGCAAAGAGACTCTCCGAGGGATCCTGGTCCCAGTTATCCAGAGATTTCCTACATTAATCATATGCCTGGGTTTCCTGGCCAACAAAAGACTGGGACTCAAATATTTGTAGTATATAAGTGATCTCCCTCCCAAGAGTCAAGTGTTACCTACTGGTTTACCTGAGAGCTGAGATGTCTTCTGGAGGAAAAATGAAACTTACAACTTTGTGTTTCGAAATATCTACTAAAGCCTCTGGGACCGGGAGAGGGAGAGCAAAAGGATCCAATATTTATGGATGCTAATACCCTGGGAGAGTGCATTTTATAAAGGCTGAAGGAGATGGCACAGGATGGTGGATTTCATAAGAGGACCTGAGCGTTGAAGGAGAACCCATCTACATCCTTCCACACAGGAAGCACTTTTGTGTACTCCAGGATAAAAGTGTTGGGAAGCAGAGACGGGTTTACCATGAAGCTAATGAAGCTTAAGCTTCAAGGACCCTCAATGTGCTAAGAGGGTCTAAAGAAGTGTTCTCATGGTCATAAATTTTTGGACATTTAGCAAACATAAGATATTTTAACCCCAATCACTAAAGACTACCAACTCTTTCCATCCTAATCTCTGCTCTGGAATTGGAGCAGTTGCAGGCATGTTTGCGATCCAGTAAAGTAGAAGCTGAGTCAGGGTACATTTATATTGAGTTTAATGAGAAATATTTCTGTGGTTCTCAGTCATTTGTGTGTGTGGTTAAGTCATTGCCAGCTGGGAGAGGCTTCCAGGAACACGTTACTGTGTAGACACACCCAGGTTCATGACACAAACATACAGGTCCAGAGGTCAGATCACAATGTGAGCCAAATCTATGGCACCTGGAACCACAGCATGTGGGTAGAGAAGAAGCTAGATGTGAAATGTACTGAGCCAGAAGCTAGACTGTGGAAAGTTTTTCCAATCATTAGATAAGTTAAAATTGTAAGTGGAGAATTTGATTCCCATTGACATCTAGTCAAAAAAAAATTGGACTCCTGTCAAGAATATGCTTGATAAAAAAATGTATACAGTTATAAATGCACTACAGCAATTTTCTTAAATTTTACAATCCTAAAAATAGATATGATGGTATCAATAGTTTGTGGTGAAAATACAAGTAAAAACTAACTTTACTCAACCATCCCAGAGGAAAGATTAAATTATCTTTCTATACTTTATAGAAAATATTATAAAATCTTTCTTGTTTGAAGAAGTGTTCAAAGAGTATTCAGCCCAAAAGTAGAGGAAGAAAGTATCCTAGTGTTTGGGGGATTTTGTGATGTGCTCAGCATTAGTTAACTTTTTAAAATATGTTGTGGTCTTCTAATTCTATATCATTAGTTTCTTTCATACCTAAATTTGTATTCATAGTTTCATATTCTTTTCTTAAAGAGTTTCTACAAAATAGTATAAGCTTCAGGCTTCATAAAACCGATATCTTCCCCTAAGTAGTGTATTAGTACTAATTTTCTCTCATTTATACCTGAATCAGGATGCTGGATAAGACATTCCTAATAGTTTGAGATTGCTACTAAATTCCCAAAGTTGAGGAGGATCAGTACTGAATATCACACACACTCTAGAGAATGCCAACAGACACATTTCCATGTGACCTACCAAGGGTTCTGTCTGCTACCCCAAACATCACACACCCTCCCAGCCTTATATAAAAGCAGGCTAAAAAATTCAGAGAGAATGTGTAAGAATCAAGTCATTAGTCTAAGGAGAGAATGTTATGTGCTTTCCTCCCCTGCGGGTTCACCTTCCAACCTTTCTCTACCCCTCTCTTCCCCGAGAGGCTGACCGTAATAGGCTGCATCAGTGGCTTCTCATGTTCTCTGGCTGTCCTTGGAAATATCTTGGGGATAATGGGCAGGAGATGGGACAGAGAAAGGAGGAGAGATATAGTGTTACCAAGAGCTGGCTGTACCCATAAGGTGAAGGACACAACTCCTGTTGGATGACATTGTCCACACAGCTCTGTCTCTGGCTCCAGTAACCACTTTCTCCCCGGTAATTCAGTCTTAGAGGTAGCGACTGTATGAGTTCAAGGGTGTTGAATTCTCCTTTTTGATTTTCCTATCTCTTTCCCACATTTTTTAAAATAGTACTTTTTAAATGAATAAATAAAATTTATTGTTTTACCTTGATCACTTTAAACAAGTTAGATTTTCACCTTCTCACCCATAGGCTTTCTCAGGTGAGGTGGGGTTTTGTTCCAATTTTTTTTAGTGTGGTAAAATGCAAAACATTGACAATCTTAAACACTTTTAAGTGTACATTTCAGTGGTATTAGGTACATTCACATTGTACAACCATCACCACCATCCATCTCCAGAACTCTTTGGATCTTGCAAAACTGAAACTCTACACTCATTACACAGTAATTCCTCATTCCCCCTCCTCCCAGTCTCTGGCAACCACCATTCTACTTTCTGTCTCTAAAAAGATAACCCACAGAATGGGAGAAAATCTTTATAAATCATATATCTGACAAGGAATTAATATCCAGAATATATGGAGAACTACAAAAACTCACCAACAAAAAACACAGACAATCCAATTTAAAAAAACAGCAAAAGGCTTGAATAGACATTTCTCCAAAAAAGATATACAAATGGCCAACAAGCACATGAAAAGATGTTCAACATCACTAATCATTAGGGAAATGCAAGTGAAAATCACAATGAGATACCACCTCACAACCCATTAGGATGGCTATTATTAAAAATAATAATAATAACGAGTACAGGTGAAGATGTGAAGAAACTGGAGCCCTTTTGCACTATTATAAAATGATGCAGCCACTGTGGAAAACAGTATGGTAATTCCTAAAAAAATAAAAATACTATTATCATATGATCTACCAATTCCACGTCTAAGTATATACCCTAAAGAATTGAAAGCAGGATCTTGAAGAGATATTTGTACACCCATGTTCATAACAGCATTGCTCACAATAGCTAAAACATAGAAGCAACCCATATCCATCGAACAGATGAATGGATAAGCAAAATGTACTACATACATACAATGGAATAGCATTCAGTCTTAAATAGGAAATGAATAGTCCCTTTTTAAAATTTTTTAAACCTTTCCTCATTTGAGCCATTGCAAATGTGATATCTATTTCTCATTGTCACTCAAACTGGTATGTCTACCAAAATCACAGCGGGAACAGGGTGGTGTATTCAAAAAAAACCACTCAAAGAGATTAGGTGTGAACCAAAAGGGGAAACAGGCTTTCAAATAACTTTGGACTTCTGCTTATTCAGTGGACTTGCTGATCTTCTCTTGCTGTGGGGTCTCCTGCCAGAGGCAGGAGCTGGGGGGACTCAGAAGAGGTCACACAGGAACACATTCCTTGGGTCAGGGAGTTGAGCACTGGGAGGTCACCTGCAAAGCCTCCTAAGAGTATGCATGTGCTCCTGTGAGAGGACCCGTATTTGAGCTCCTGCCATTCAGGGCAGTGAAGCAGAACCCTAAGAATCAATCAAGAGGGAATTGCTTATTATCATGTATTCAGTTACACAAAAGGCATTTTTCTCATTCCTTTCCACTTTTCCAAGCTCCAACACCCTGGAGGATCCAGAGGCTATGAGTAGGGTTACCAGATAGAACACAGGATGCTCAGTTAAATTTGAATTTCAGATCAATAGCAGCAAAAAATAAATAAATAAATTAGTCTAAGTATTTACTATGCAATATTTGGAATATTCTTACACTAAAAATAATTTGTTTATCTGAAATTCAAATTTAACTGGGTATCTTCCTTTTGTTTTTGTTTTGTTTTATTTTGTTTGCTAAATCTGACAACCTAATCTAAGAAGAAGGAGATAATGTCTCAGGATTAGAACTTCCCCCACCCCTACCCACAGACACAGTTTTAGGCTGATCAGTGAAGAAGAGAAGAGAGAGTTTTAGATCAGAAGTTAAATTGAAATTCTAAACTATTCATGACCAGACTGGACTTTTTTCATGAAAAAGGGACAGTAAAGTCCTGGAGTCTGTCATAAACCTCTTAAAAAGGTGACAAGGAGAAGAAGTAAAACAGGCTCACGTTTTTGTGCCCCACCAATTTCAGGTTTGTTCAATAAGATAATTAAATGTCCTGAGCTTGATAAAATGTCCAAATACAACCCTAGATTGTCATTGATTCTAATGTGAAGCATATCTGTCTACACACAGACTAACTACCATCCCTAGAAATAGATGCAATAAGGTTTTGGAATAATGGCCATGATATTCTTTGAGGACACATGCAAGAGTTTTGATAGGGGTCCTCAGAGGTAGGCGCAAGCTTGGGAAATACCAGAGAGCTGAGATGGTGATGAAAATGAGGACTCTCTAGTCTCTTAGTAAAGTCCCTGTGCAGACATGAAGTGCTTGGCTGGAGGTTCAAGTGGAGTAGCATGAATGTCACCTTGATAGAGCTTGCTGAGGATGCTGATTTTTCTGCCATCTCCAGGGAAATCCTGTGAAAGAGTGATGTCTAGAAAGTGATACTTAAACACTACCTCAGACACTCAATTCTTTTTCAAAAGACTGAACATGTTCCTAATGAAAGAAGGAAAAAACTGTAAGAATGGCCCAAGTCTTACAACTTGACACCCCTCCCTAAAGTGTTTGGGGATGCCATAGAGAAACAGGCTCATCCTATAGAATGGACAGAGGAGTGTGCTATCCAGCCTTTTTTGGAAACCAGGAAGACATAAAAACACAAGTAATTCTGGACCTGTCCCAGGGGAAGAAACTTTGGAACCCTAGTTAGAATAGGTTGTTGAAATGTGAGCCTACTGTTCTGAAGTTAATGCAGCTAATTTGGGGAAAGGAGGAAAGGAAGGTCAAAGTCCCTGAAGATAGAAAGAAGGAAAAGACAAAAATTGTTGATAGTCGCAAAGATCCCTGGCAGGGCTTTAAGTGGAACAGATGACTACTCCTTGGAACATTGTACAGTGATATCTTCAAAGGCTTGAGACTCAGTAAATCAGACAGGCAGACCCTGCTTCCTCGAGTGAGTGCTCAGGTGTCAGATGCCAACTTGGTAGGTCTTTTTCTCATCAACTAATAGGATTCCACCTGAAAGTGAAAAATAATAGAGAAGGCCTAACTTGTAGAGACAGAGATAAATTGTCCTACGTAAGGTTGTCGGAGAAGCCATTTCTGAGAATGCAACGTTTAAGACAAGGAGTCAGCCTTGCAAATAGCAAAAGGGAAGAGCAATTCAGACTGATGGAACAGTGCATGGTAAGACTTCACAGTGAGAAGGAGCTTGGCATGCTTGAGGTACTGAACAGAAATCCATTTAGCTGAAGCAGAGTGAGAGAGAAAATGGCTCAAAGGAGTTAGGGAGGTAAGTTTTAAGTTGAAAAAGAAGATGAATAAATGAGTGAATAAATGTGTGATT
Organism: Tapirus indicus; assembly: GCA_031878705.1. Taxonomy (NCBI): domain Eukaryota; kingdom Metazoa; phylum Chordata; class Mammalia; order Perissodactyla; family Tapiridae; genus Tapirus; species Tapirus indicus. Next base: position 126,880,919 of record CM062919.1, on the reverse strand, counting down.
ACTCTGAAAGATGTTTGCATGAGCAAACTTATGAGCAAAATTTGTAAAGAAAGGATCCTCTAAGTACAGAGTAGTGGCTGTTTTACCCAGAAAAGCAAAACAAATTCCTAGAACATACAATAAGAAAAGAATTCAAAGTCTTGGGGAAAGACAATATGAATGTGAGAAGTAGATATGAGGCTTCATGGTAAAAGAGACAGACTTCTCTCCAAGCTCCAAGAAAGCTGATGAAAGAGACATTCCTGCCCCCCCTCCAACCCCCGACTCCCACATTGGGAAAGCACCAGTGTGAAGAAAACTCCCTTGTTTCTTTCCATGAAACTACAAGACCATCACTCAAAACAGGTGTTAAGGGATACCCTGTGTGCTTAGGATTTTCTTACCTTTCAAAGACCACCTCCTAGGTGACTGGTTTTTGAGAAGGTGGTAGTCATTCCCACTGACAATTAGTAAGTATGATAGTCAAGAGTGAGAAGAATTATTTAGATAACTATGACGGTAACTGTCAATTCCTTGAGACTTAAGTAAAATTTAGTCTTCAAGTAAAGAGATCTTTAAATCATAAAATTTTGGAACTGGATGATAACTTGAAGTACACATCATCAATCTCTCTATTTTGCAAATTAGGAAAGATAAAGTAAGTGATTTAATGACAGCTATAACAGGGTCAATGGCTACTAGTTTAGTGCATGTTCCCCTTGTACTTCCTATTACTCCTAAGTTTAATATAAACAAGACTCCTAAGACCTCTGAAGAGTGTAAATGGTGTCCAAGCACAGCCTTTCCAGTCATGAATTAAATGAATGGAATGGAAGTTTTCATCCATTTATTGCTTGTAAGAGAGAAATTTGGGAGGCTTAACATCTCCTTTGAGAATACAGTCATTTGTTCACATGTTGACTTCTAATCGCACTTGTGATGCTGCCTGAGGAGCCGTGCTAGAGCTGGCTCAGTGAACTTGCTGCACAAGTAACCACTGATCAAAGGAAAAGATAAGTAAGACTCTGGACTCAAAGACTTGGGTCTGTAACAATTCTTTGCCAGCAAAATGTACTTCAGAAGAAGTAATTATTAATTTTGAATTAAATGACCCTTTTATTTCAATGGCAAACATATCCACTTTTTAAGTGTAAATAGTAAAAAAAAAAAAGAGGTATCTTTATAATACAAATTGTCAAAAAAGGGCAATAATTCAGGAATAACTACTAAAATGAATAATTCTAGAGTTTGGGACTATACAAATTTTTGGATGTCAAAATTTCAAAGCAAATTTTATAAATCCTATATCTCAAAGTATATTTATTATCTTTGAAATGATCAACTCTTGTTTTTATTTCACAACCAGGAACACACTTTTCAACTTGAAGGCAAAATTTTAAAAAATAATATACGAACTGCTGATTTAGAGTGTGACCTTAAAAAATTTATTGTCTCTAATTCTTCCTAATCCATTTCGATATATATTTCCTTAAGCTACGAAATGATGTGGTAGGCGGGATAATGGCCCCCTAAGAGATGTCTCCTCCTAATCCTCAGAAACAGTGAATATGTTAATTTACATGGCAAAGGGGAAATCACTGTGAAGATGGAATTAAGGTTGTGAATCAACTGATCATAAAATAAGCAGATTATCCTGGATTATCCAGATAGGCCCAAGTTTAAGCATCCTTAAATGTGAAAGAGGGAGGCAGAGGAGTCAGTGTCAGAATTATACAATGTGAGAAAGACTTGAATGGCCGTTGCTGGCTTTGAAGATGGAAAGGGGCTGGAGCAAAGTAATGCGGGCAATCTTTAGAAGCTGGAAAAGGCAAGAAAATACATTCTTCCCTAGAACCTCCAGAAAGGAAGGCAGCCCTGCCTTCATCTTGATTTTAGTCCAGTGAGAACGATTTTGGACTTCTGATCTCTAGAAGTCTAAACAATTGGACTGTAAGATGATAAATTTGTTATCATTTTAAACTACTAAAGATGATAATTTGTTACAGCAGTCATAGAAAACTGACTTACACAACAAAGGAATATAAAATCACCCAGGTTTGCAAACAATATTAAATAAATTGCACTTAAGAAAAATAATTGAATTTGGAAATTGACTTCCCAACAATTTCATGCCACACTTTCCAAAATGAAATCAGCAAACAAATTCAGCTTCTAAAAGAGCATGAAAGAAGTAGTATTGTGTGCACAGAATATACAACTTGTTTAATGTTATTTTCACCCTAGCCACATTCTCTATTCTTTAGAACAATTCTTTCTTTTAAACTTTTACATTGCTTATTATAAATTTAAAAATAAAATTAATCTGTACCATTTTCATTAAGTATTCTAATCAATCACTCAAAATTTGTTGAGTTCTCTCTGCCCAGCTGTCCTCATAGAACTTACAGTCCATGTTGAGACTAATTTTTTTTTAACATAAAAACAGTGGTACAGTAAAAGTAAGAATTGTACAAATAAATCAGATGATGGGATTTGAGAAGATTCTAATAAATATTCACAGAAACATTAATAAAATGATGTTATTATTCAAGACTTTAAGGAATAAGATTAAGATCAGTCCGAATATTTGCAAACTTTCAAAAACTAGAAATACAATGATAGCTCTTTTAGGTATGTCATACAAATAGAAGTGCTTATTTAAAAAAAAAAGTTGGATTTATATTTGTACTATATAGTAATAAATGTCAATCATTATTAATAAATAAATATGGCTCACAATTTAAATAGTCTTACCCTTGTAAGAGGAAACTACCATACTCATTACATATTACAAAATCTCTGATTATTTGGGAATTTTCGCCTTTGCATATCTTGTATTTATTATTGGTATATTTTATTAGAATTTACTTTCAAACTACAAAAGCAATGTATGTTCATTTTAACACAGAGAATTACAATAAATATGATAAAGAAAAAAATGACAAATCTTGCCTTCTATCATTCTCCCCATTAAGATATCAGTATTAATAGCTTGGCATTTGTTCTTCCTAACTTTTCTTTAAGTTAATACAAATGAAAAAAATGTATTTCTAAGCATTAGAATGTATTGTTACAAAAGTGTGACCTTTTGCTGTACAAATCGGTCTTTTTCTTGTCTTTATTTTCCTCTTACTAATATCTCATGGATGTCAATATCGTCACTAGTTGCATAATATTCTATAGTTTGGATGGTAACTAGACTGTGATTTCTTCAACATTTCTCTATTAATGGATATTTTCGATTGTTTTCAGTTTCATCACAGAACACAATGCTGATTCACATTTTTTAATATATACTCATATATTTATGGTTTATGTCCTTAAGATAGATTCCCAAAAGCACACTGCTATGTTAAATGAAATGTACACTCTCAATTTTAGTAGATATGGTCAGATTACATTCCAAAAGTTATGACAATTTAACTCATAAGAGCAATGCATGAAAACACCCATTTTCCTACCCTCTAAATAACTGGATATTTTAATCTTCTAATTTTCAACAATCTTATGGGTAAAATGGAATATCATTAATCTTTTGTTTGAATTTATCTCCAATTAAGCATCTTTTCATACATTTATTTTCCATTTGCATTTCTATTTCTGTGGATGGCCTGCTTTTGTCCTTTGTTCAGGTTTTGCACTGCGTAGTTTTTCCTTTCATTTCCTTCTTAACTGGTAGGTGCTTTTTATATTCAGGTATATTTACACTTATTCTACCATACATGTTGCAAATATCTTCTCAAACAATTTTTTATATTTTGATGTTTTATGGTGTCTTTTGCCTTGCAGAAAATTTTAATTTTTATATACTTCTACTTGTCGTTTTCTACTTCTGAGGTACCATTATAATTTGTTATTGAGAGGAAAGTACTGATCAAGCACAGTGCATTGGTCCTGTTAGTTTTTCATTCATTTCTTACCTCACTAAGTTCAATATTAAAAACAATCTGAAATTTGCTGTTTAAGTACCAAATTCTCTAGCATTATAGGGTTACTGAAAATTATTTTCAAAACATAGCAGTTATGTCTAAAAATTCCTAAATAATTTTAAAAATTGCATACTTCTGTAGAATTTGAAATTAGAGAGTAGATTTTTATTTGATTGTTGATAGTTGATATTTGTTGATATAATAGTGGTGTCACTGGCTAAATTGCTCCCTAGAACATTAAAAATATTCTGTCATTATCGATAAGAAATGTTACACCTGAAAAGTAAGAGGAAATAAATAAATGTATGTGTCTGTGTGTTTGCCTGTAAATAAATAAATTAATGTAGAGATAGATTACTAGTTTGGAAGCCAGGTAAATTATCAGGCTGGGATAATACCATCTGCAACTTATATTTGAGAAAAATTCAGTTTACTGTAAAATTTTATCACATTTTGTGTTATCTGAATCTTCCTAAACCTATCTTGCCCTTTTGTGGTAGTATAAAGGCAATAATAACTAAAGTGAACATTTTTTTCCATGAAAATCCAAAATAAGTGTAAAACATAAATCTCCCAAGAAGAACCTCATTATTAGCAAGGAGAAAAATTTACAAGCAAATCGATGGGAAGTTCCTCAGGATTATCACATTAAATCTGGCATGTGGCAGGTGTAGAAATCACCTAAGTGCCAACTACCCTGACTAAATCAAGTGACTAAGAGAGTTATTTGAAAATTTGAATGGCATTATATGAGAGATATAAGCATGCCATAATTCCAAAAACTTTTACACCATTCTATCTCATTCAATTGAACATTACCATTGAGTGACCAATTTTTTTTCTATTCAATAACTACTATCTGTTCCTTAATGAATAATCATCATACAAAGGAGTTGATAGGAAAGCAATGGAGAGCCAGCCCTGTTGGCCTAGTGGTTAAAGTTTGGCGTGCTCTACTTTGGTGGCTCAGGTTTGGTTCCTGGGTGCAGAACCACACCACTTATCTGTCAGTAGCCATGCTGTGGCAGTGGCTCACATAGAAGAACTAGAAGCACATACAACCAGATTATGCAACTATGTACTGGGGCTTTGGGGAGGAAAAAGAAGAAAGAGGAAGATTGACAACAGATGTTAGCTCAGGGCAAATCTTTCCCAGAAAAAAAAAAGAATGAAGGTTTAAAAAAAAGGAAAGCAATGGATTATAATATTATCCCTTAATTGTCAAAATAATAACAGCCGACACTTTGTGTATATAATACAGCAGAAACTATTTTAAGTGCTTTAAATGAATTTTTAATTCGTCCTTTACAACAAACCTTGAAGTAAGGACATTTATTATCCTAAATAGGTTAAATGACATGCTGAGGTCACAAGACTAGTAAATTGCAGATGTTGGGTTTAAATCCAGGAAACATGGATCTAGAACCTATACTCTTCACCATTATGCTACAGTGCCTCATGTAAGTATACAATTAAAGTAATAACATCACCCTTTTCCAAAATATAGTCAATGCTTAATTTAATAGTTTGTAACATCAATTGACTAGAGTATTTTTCTTGGTATTAGAACATCTGTGGGTTATCTAAGTTCATAATAAAAGGATTCTGCTTCATTTAAAGATATTTTTGTTACAAAAATGTATTTATAGGTTCTTATTCCAGTAAAAGCATACCAGGTAATTTGAATCAACTCTTCTGCTAAGAACAACTGGAAAATTTAGGATAAATATTTATTTTTTAAAACTGTTTCAAAAGCCCAAACATCTTAAGAAAGCAGTCATGAATTTCAGGGCCAATATCTGGAGAAAAAAATGAAACTTTGGGTGGCTAAGAAAGTTATTTATAAGTCTGACACCATTATACGAGAGATTTGGAATTAACATTGTTCTGAAAAACCATTACATCATTACACCATTGTATCCTATTCAGTTGAGGTAGATGTGAAAGGTGAACCTGACATTTAGACCCTCTTTTCTCCTAGGGGAATCTACTGATTTCAGAATTAGTATCTATCAGGCCTAGAAGCTGAGCAGAGCTTTGACATCCTTGTGAGGCAAAGGGGAAAAGTTTTAGAGTCAAAGGTCCTGGTAAATCTCTTATGCTTTAGATTGGGAACCTGAAGGCTACAGATTAGAAGAGTAAATAGGAAATGCACCAGCCCTCACAGGGGCTTACCTTCAAATGAAAGAAATGTGTTAGGATCATCTAGGATTGATAGAATTCTTATCCACCTGACAGAAGCCAAGACAAATCTTCTCTAAGTAAACATAATTGTATCTTAAGCCTCAAATTATTCCTACAAATTTTCACACTAATATCCAACACTCAATCACAAATAAATAAGCACAGGAAGAAATGGGTTAACTTGATCAAAAACAAGATAAACAATAAATAGTAGAAACAGATCTTCAGAGATCCACATGTGAAAAGAGATTTTAAAACAAACATACTGCTGAAGTTCAAGAAACTAAAAGACTTAACTAAGAATTTTGGCAGAAAACTAGAAACTATAAAAAACAACCAATAGAAACTCTAACTGGAGTACAATAACCAAAATGGAAAAGACAGTAAATAGATTTAACAACAAATTAGACACAACTGAAGAAAGAATTAGTAAACTACAAGACAAGTGAAAAGAAAATAAGCAACCTAAAGAATGGAAAGACAAATGAATGAAATATACAGAATAGAGTATAGAAGACAGAAGGAATATACTAAAAAAAGTGAAATTGTCCATTATATGTGTGATTGGAGAAGAGAGTGGTAATGGGCAGAAGTAATATTTGAAGAGATAATAGCTGAGAATTTTTACAGTCATACATTTCTACAGTCTCCAACCAGTATAGTCATACACTGGAACATTGTAAAGCAATGAAAATGAATGACTTCCAGTCAAACCAAAACAATACGGATTAATCTTAAACACATAATATTGAAGTGAGGAAGCCAAACACAAAAGAATACCTAGTATATGATTTATATATATAAAATATAACTTCAAAAACAGACAAAATTGTATCATAATGTCAGACATCAGATTAGTAGTTATCTTTTGGACAGAAGGAGAGAGAGAATATTGATTGGAGGGTCACAAGGCAGGTTTCTGAGTTGACAATGTTCTATTTCTTGACCTTGGTGCTGGTTACTCAGGCATATTCACTTTGTAATAATTCATATATTTTTTGGTTACTTTGTGTTACACTTTCTGTTACACTTCATATAAAAGTTTAAAAATAAACAAAAATAATTATAATATGCTTATGGTAGAGAAAAATATTAATTCCAAAAACAAAAAGAAATTTATTATTTGAATATGGCTCTTAAATTAAGAATTACATTTTAAGATTTACATTTTAAATATGCAACTATTAGTTAGACTATAGATCATTTCAATTTTCTGTCCTTTTCATAGTTTCTGTAATTTAAGACTCCCATGATGAAAAAAAGGTTTAATACATCCTACTTTAACAATGTTTTCCATTTTTCCAATTTCCAAAATGGTCAGATAGAATATATCAGTACTGAAAGCTACATCTGAATGTCTTTACTTTTTCAGAATCATTATTTTCTTCTATATACTAAGATGTGCAGAAGGAACTTGCTAGCCACAATGTTTATTCCGGTTTGGATGTAAGGCAGCGAGGAACAAGAGGTGTCCATGTTAGATTATCTAATTACATTGACTGAGCAAATCTTGATTGCTTGCTTGACATGGAATCACTGTTGTACAAAAATCTTTGTGATGAGATCTGTGGCCTTAAATCATATTTTAATGAGACTTGGAGAAAGTATATATAATCAAAAAGAGTTGAAACTATTTAGTGATTTTAACAAGAAAACATCAGCATGCCAAACATGAAGTAAACGTGTGAAATTATCTTCTCATTTTTAGGTATGAATGCTAAAATTGAGGGGTCATTTCATTGTTTAACAAACTCCTAGGAACAGGAAGTCTAATCATTTATAATAGAAACTGCAAGTGACTGTTAATAATCTAAAATATAACTCTGAGACTTGCCAAGAGAGATCTGAAAAGACATTTCTTCAACCAAGTGTAAGAAAAGCAGTAACTATCAACTTCAATAATAAATGAATGTTAAAATATCAAGAGAACTGTTATAAGAACTGATCTATATATCTCTGCATCCTTTTTAAAACTTCTTCTCACGCATTTTTTTCCTTTAAAAGAGGGCAACTTGCAGAAGAATAACAAAATTTAAATGTACAACACTGTAAAAATTTTTCATATAAATAAATCAGCAGGTACATAGAGATCCATATGTATCTCTATAATTGCATATTATGTCATCCTAAAACTGTTTATTTACTTATTCTAGCAGTGCACTGTAAGCACCCCATGGGCAGGAACAATATCTTATTTACATCCCCAGAATCTTACAAAATATGATGCTCAATAAACACTTGTTAAACTAAACTGAGCCTTAAAAAGTAGTCTTATCCCTAATATCCCTCTAAATTAAATTATAACAAGACACCTTAACTGTAGTTTCCCACTGTGTTATTTAAAATGAAGAGCTGGGAAATAAGGCCTGTGGCAGAGATGCTATTTGCCTCTCAAAATCCATTCTCTCCTTCTTTAACAGAACTCCAATTTTTAGCTGTGCACTTGCCATGTAATAAAAGGGCCACATTTCCCTTGTAGCTTAGTATGGTCATGTTAGCATGGCCATTCTGGCAATGAGCTCCTTCAAAAGGAGAAGGTAAATGGATAAATTATATGTTAAAATATGAAACATACCGACAAAGGTAAGTATATAGTCAAATTCAGAATACTCTAATACTGGAATATGGTGGTGTACTCAACTCTAGTATACTCAACTCTACTCAACTCTAGTATACTCAACTCTAGTATAAGGGTAAAAGGACAAGGGTATTAAAAATAACTATAGCTACAATAATTTTTAAATTAATACACAATATAAAAAGAGGTAAATTATGACATCAAAAATGTAAAATATAGGGAGAATAAAAGAGTGGAGTTTTTATATGTGATTAAAGTTAATATTAGCATAAAATAGACTGTAATATGTATAAAATGAACCTAATGCCAACTATAAAGCAAAAACCTATAGTAGAGTCACAAAAGATAAAGAGAAGGGAATCAAAGCACACCACTATAGAAAATCACTGATTCCAAAGGAAGGCAGCAAGAGGAAGAAAGGAACAAGGGAACTACAAAACATCCAGAAAAAAATTAATACAATGACTTTAGTAAGTTCTTACTTATCAATAATTACTCTAAATGTAAATGGCTTAAATTCTTCAATCAAAAGGTGTGGAGTGTCTGGATGGATAAAAAACAAGACCCAACTATATGCTGCCTATAAGAGACTCACTTCAGCTTAAGTATTGATCAATATAGATGCAAAAATTCTCAACAAAATATTAATAAATGGAACTCAACAGTGCATGAAAAGGATCATACACCATGATCAAGTGGGATTTATCCCTGGGATGCAAGGATGGTTCAACATAGGCAGATCAATAAATGCGATACATCACATTAATAGAATGAAAGATAAAAATCATATTACCACTTGATAGACTCAGAAAAAGCATTTGACAAAATACAGCATCCTTTTATGACAGAAACTTTCAACAAAGTGGGTATGGAAGGAATGTACCTCAACATAATCAAAGCTATACATGACAAGCCCACAGCTTACATCATATACAGTGGTGAAAGGTTGAAAGCTTTTTCTCTAAGGTCAGGAACAAGACATGAGTGCCTATTCTCACCACTCCTAGTCAACATAGTACTGGAAGTCCTAGTCAGAGCAATTAGACAAGAAAAATTAGTAAAAAACATCCAAATCAAAAAGAAAGAAGTAACCTTGTTTCTGATTGCAAATGGTATGACCTTACATTTAGAAAATCCAAAGACTCCACCAAAAACTGTAGAACTAACAAACAAATTTGGTAAAGTTGAAAGAAACAAAGTCAACATACAGAAAACAGTTGTATTTGTCTATACACTAACAATGAAATACCTGAAAAAGAAATAAAGAAAAGAGTCTCATTTATAATAGCATCAAAAACAATAAAATACTTAGGAATAAATTTAACTAAGGAGGTGAAAGACTTGTACAGTGAAAACTGTAAGATTTTAATGACAAAAATTGAAGACACAAATCCATGAAAAGTTACCCTATATTGATGGATCAAAACACTTAATACTGTTAAAACGTCCATACTACCCAAAGCCATTTATAGATTCAATGCAATCTCTATCAAAATTCCAAAGTCATTTTTCACAAAAATAGAACAAACAATTCTGAAATTGTATGGAATCATAAAAGACCCCAAAATAACCAAAGAAATCTTGAGAAAGAAGAACAAAGCTGGAGTAATCATTCTTCCTGATTTAAAACTATACTTTAAAGCTATAGTAATCAAAACAGTGTGGTGTTAGCATAAAAATAGACCATTGGAACAGAATTGAGACCCCAGAAATAAATCCACACATACACAGTCAACTAATATTTGACAAGGGAGCCAAGAATACTCACTGAGGAAAAGATGGTCTCTTAATAATTGGTGCTGGGAAAACTGGATCACATGCAGAAGAATGAAACTGGACTCCTATCTTACACCGCTCACAAAAATTAATTTGAAATGAATTAAAAACTTAAACATAAGACCTTCTAGAAGAAAACACAGGGGAAATCTCTTTGACATTGGCCTTGGAAATGATTTTTTGGATATGACAACAAAAGCACAAGCAACAAAACAAAAATAATAGATGAGACTACACCAAACTAAAAAAATTCTTTTGCTTTTACACAGCAAAAGAAACAATCAACAAGCTGGAAAGGCAATCTACAGAATGGTAGAAAATATTTGCAAACCACATATCTGATAAGGAGTTAATAGCAAAATATATAAGGAACTCATACAACTCAATAGCAAAAAAACCCCCACAATCCAATTTAAAAATGAGCAGAGGGGGCTGGCCTGGTGGTATAGCAGTTAAGTTCATGCACTCCACCTTGGCAGCCCGGAGTTCACTGGTTTGGATCCTGGGCGCGGACAATGCACTGCTCATCAAGCCATGCTGAGATGGCATCCCACATAGAGCAACTAGAAGGATGCACAACTATGATATACAACTGTCTACTGGGGCTTTGGGGAGAAAAAAAAAAGCCAAAAAACAGGAAGAAGATCAGCAACAGATGTTAGCTCAGGGCCAATCTTCCTCAAAAAACAAAAATGGACAGAGGAACTTAATAGACATTTTTCCAAAGAAGACATATAAATGGCCAACAGGTACATGAAAAGATGCTTGACTTACTAATTATCAAGGGAATGAAAGTGAAAACCACTATGAGATATCACCTCACACCTGTTAGAATGGCTGTCATCAAAAAGACAACAAATAACATGTTGACGAGGATACGAAGAAAAAGGAACCCTTGTGCACTGTTGGTGGGAAGGTAAATTAGTACAGCCATTATGGAAAACAGTATGGAGGTTCCTCAGAAAATTAAAAATAGAACTACCATGTAATTCAGCAATCTCACTTCTGAGTATATATCCAAAGGAAATGAAATCAGAATCTCAAAGAGATATCTACACTCCCATGTTCGTTGCAGCATCATTCACAATAGCCAAGATATGGAAACAACCTAAGTGTCCATTTACACATGAATGGATAAAGAAGATGTGAGATAGACATATATAAATACACACACACGTATATATGCATCCATACATATACAATGTACCCATACACATAAAATGGATAATATACAATAATAATAATGATATATATAATGGAATATTATTCAGCCATGAGAAAGAAGGAAATTCTGCCATTTGTGACAACATGGATGAACCTGGAGGGCATTATGCTAAGTGAAATAAGCCAGATAGAGAAAGACACATACTGTATGATCTCACTTATATGTGGAATCTAAAAAAGCCAAACTCATAGAAACAGAAAGTAGAATGGCAGTTGCAAAGGGCTGCGAGGTGGGGGAAATGGAGAGATGTTGGTTAAAGGGTACAAACTTACAGTTATAAGTTGTATAAGTTCTGGGGATCTAATGTACAGCATGGTGATTATAATTAGCAATACTGTATTATACACTTGAAAGTTAAGAGAGTAGATCTTAAATGTTTTCACCACAAAAAAGAAATGATAATTATATGAGGTGATAGATGTGTTACCTAACAGTACTCTGGTAATTATTTGCCAAAATATGTGTATCAGATCAACAGGTTGTGCACCTTAAACTTATACAATGTTTTATGCCAATATATCTCAATAAAGCTGGGGAATATACCCTATGAAATAGTGTTTCCACTCCCGTATTACAAGTAAGAAAATCAAGGTGCAGAGAGATTACATAATTTGTCCAGGTCATTGACTTAGTGAGTGGTAGATCTGGGTTTTGAACCCATCAATCAGGATCCTAAGTCTGTGCTCTTAACCACTATGACCATTTCTAAAGTATCTGGGTAATGGAGATTTAAAAACAAAAAACATTCTGTGAAAATTCTTTAAGTTATATACTGATGATTTATGCATATTTCTGCATGTACCCTTCAATTTAAAAAATTTACTTTAAAAATGTACCAAAAAAAAAAAGAACTATGGGAATTTTTATTGTGGTAGGCACAAGAAGAATATAAACCAGGGTTGCTGGCTTCAGAGGATTCTAGGCAGTTCACACCTGAAACAATTAGGGGATAACAGGTGGTGGAAGAAGAGGAAGGTTGCATCTATGAAAGGAAGGAGGTAAGAAGATATCTTAGTTAGAAGCACATTTTTTGCACCAAAACAAACTTTTTTCAAGCTCAAACAACTATATATATATATATTTAAAGACAGAAGAAAAGAAAACTTGTGCATAGAAGGAGGCAAAGTTAAAAGCAAGAGCCCTCATTATTTGGCAACAGATGAATCTAAATCACATAAAAGGGTCTAGAGCTGGGGTTGGCAAACTACAGCCCGAAGGGCAAATTCATGCCACTGCCTATTTTTGCAACTCCAGCTTTAGTGGAACACGCCAATGTCCATTCATTTATGGATCAAGCAGTTAGGGCAGAGACTGTGTGGCCTACAGAGCCTCAAATAGTTACTATCTGGACCTATATAGACAAAGCCCGGTGACCCTTGATCTAGAAAAAGAAGTTAAAAATTTGAATAATCCATGTTTTTTAACAAAATTCTGTGAAATGAGATCCATCTCATTTTTACAAATGTCTTCTAAAAAGCCAAGGTGGCTGACTCTACTTCTCTAATTTTCCCAGTTCTTTGTGTGAATGTATGTGTGTGTGCTTAGTGGTCAATGCACTTCAAAAGTCAAGGCCACTTACTGTCAAATTAGAATTGGGGGTATAGCTATAAAATGCCTTAAAGAAAATGGAGATTAATTAGGAATTCAAACGCATTAACATTATGTGAATGGTCAATTAAATAGCTAATTATGTTGAAAAATTAATTGCCTGCTTAAGTAGATAACCACATCCCACCACATATCCTTTCTCAGCCTACACATGTACTCTACATCTCCAAGACTTCAATAAAGATTTGGCTTTCATATTTAATGGCCGGAATAGCCAGACACTTTTTTTAATCATTCAATTATCTATTCATTCTACAAGCGTATAACAAATGACAATTTTGTGCTACAAACTACGTTAGCATTTAGGATTATAGTGAAGAAAGATGGTCCCTGACCTCAAAAAGCTCACTTTTCTCTCGCATATATTTTAGGTCTTATTCCAAAAGCTACATATCCCTATGGCATTTAGTTTATATCTCTATAATAGAATGGACAAAGAAAGAAAAGGTGCTACTGTTACAATTGACGCTGAAGGAAGACTGCTTGCTTTGTGAAACATTTGTCTGGGTCCAATGGTTGTGCCCAGGCTGGCTCTCAGGATGTGTGGAGGAGAGAGGTTGAAATTAAACGGGGCATATTTATTCTGCATAACTAATTGTTATCAACTTTTGATTCTGCCTGGTGACTTGGAAACTTTTACCTTACATTTGGGAAATAGAAAGGAAATGTGAATTTTGGTTAGTACGAGGGTGAACCCCAGCAATATGTGAGAAGCCTGGGGCACAAGGAAATACATAATGCGTGAGTGATTTCCGTATACCAGCAATGTCTGACCAAAATGAGGAATTTCAGAATAACATCTGATATTCAAGTTTAGTTGGTCTCTTGTTCTGTACTATAATGAACTTCCATTGTTTCTAGATTTTGTAACACAACACAACAACCTTATGTTAGTGATTCTTTTGGGAAATGAAGAACAAATGTCCATGCTTAGGGTAAAGCCCTGAGAACCAGGAAGAAACAGGCAGGAGATGATGATAAGTGATGCAGAATAGAGTTTGGAGTTAAAGATGCAGACAGGCATCTGCTGGGAGATTGTAAGCACCAGCAAGCAGGAATCTTCAGAAACACTAGAAATGACATTGAACTCCTCACAGTGTGTGGGATGGGGTCTTAAGTTGTTTTATTTGGATATAAAAGAAAAAGCATCCAAACAGCCTTGGGGACTTGAAAACTTTCAGCTTATTATTATGAATCTGATTTTTGCCTCATGTTATACTTATTTAAAGTCACATTGACCTTCCCCAGTGGAATGTAAGCACATGTCATATTTATCTTTATATTTCTCCTGTACCAAGATTAGTGTATTGTAGAGCAAGGGCTCATTAAATTAAGGAGAAAAAAAGATTTCAGAAGCAACAGGAAGACTGTATGAGGATGATAGTCTTGGGCCGGCCCCATGGCCCAGTGGTTAAATTCGGCATGTTCTGCTTTGGCGGCCTGGGTTCACTTCCCAGGCATGGACCTACACTGCTCATCAGCAGCCATGCTGTGGCAGCAACCCACATACAAAACAGAGTAAGACTGGCACAGATGTTAGCTCAGGGCAAATCTTCCTCACCAAAAAAAAAATGATGGTCTTTGTTTCAGTGTAAGAAGCAATATAGAATTGACTAAGGGTTAAATAAATTACTTTTGTCTAGTTGAATTTCCCCAACTGAAAACAGTTTACCCAGTTAGAACTGGGGAAGGCTAGGAAGGGTGTCAGGGAGTGGATGTTCAGAATAGTTGTGAATGGAATTGAAAATGGAGAGAACTTTTCCTGTAGCTGGGAGAAGAAAACATTTTAAAGGAGGGAATATATTTGCCTTTTGGATAAAGAGAAAATAGGTATCCCTAATGCTAATTTGACTTATTCTATGGATCATATATGATATGGACCAGAGATTTCTAAACATAACTGTATAATAAAATCACTAAAAACAGATTTGTGGGTTTATTGAAAGTATATGCTCAGGTTCAACCTCTGGAGATTCTGATATTCTTGGTCTGAGAAAAACTCTGAAATCTGTATTTTTATTACATTTCCCACAACACATTTAGATCCTAGAGGAAAGTTTCTACTCCTATTGATCTTTTTAACCCCAGGTCCGACATGCTTACTGAATTACTGAATAATGTGTTCACCACATAAAACCTGTCCCTCGCTCATAAATTCAAAATTTATCAATAAAAATAGTTTAATCCAATCTAATTTTCACCCTGTTTTCCTTTAAATGAATCCCCACAATGCCAGTATTGTATGTACCTAATACACTCCTCATCCGCCCTAATAAGCAAAAACTTAGGGGAATAGCTAAAGTAAAGCTCTCATCTAAGGAAAAAATCAGTAGCAAAAAAAAGAGTACTGAATAAGTAACTTTTTATAATGTCGTTAATGGACAATGATATTTGTAACAGCAGTATATATAACAGAAAAAATACTGGTTTCATGCTTTGGACTTTCAATCTGTAATTGTGTTCTGGCATTCATCTTAAATACTATAATAGATCAATCAATCAATTGCTTAATCGATAGAGATAGAGACAAGAAGATCGAAACAGAGATAGAGAAAGAGATAGTAAGGAATCTTGGAATTTAAAACATGTCATGCAAAAAATCCAATTACAAAAAAGAAAGGGAAATAATTTTTCAACGTACATTCTTTATGAGCAGTTTTACCTTAAAGGTTAATAATGCCAATTTCTGGCATATAATTATGTGGTTTTTTGTTTAGATGATGATATAATGAAGGTGGCTTCAGTACTTTTATTCATTATTTGTTCATGAGATTCTAAGTTGGGCATCATTTTTTTTAACAAATTTAAACTGAGAGAGTACAAGATATTTTGAAAGAAAGCTAAGAAAAGGAAAATTGTTGCAAAGCTCATTTTCTGATAGGAGTTAGTAAAGTTTGGAGCCCACACAGTACCCACAAATGTTGTGATATAACAGTTCCAAGGATTTGAAACTATTGAAGGAGGCAAAAGTCTATATCCCCCATTGAAAAAGCACAATCCTGGGATAGGTCTACTCACACCATACCAAAGCATTCAAAATTATCCACATAACATTATCTCCTATGTCTCCTTAATTCCGAGATGTCTACTCTTGGTTTTCATACAAACATATACACACACACCTTTTTGAAAGAGGATGCATTTTACGATTAATGAGAATATTTAATGTGGTTTATTTTCCATGAGTAATATTAATAAGTCAAAGGTATATTTTGCAACTAATGGCATGTTAGAATTAAGAAAACACTGCATTTAAGTTCCAAACTCAATGTTTGGTTTTTCTGTTTAATTGAAATTGTGCTGCACTGATTCTATGAACCTAGTTCTAGAGAAGAGAAAATTCTTTGGAAGCCAAGAGAACTGGGGGAAAGATCAGCATGATACAGACCGTACACTTAGACTGAGTATAATTCATTTCACAAGTTATTGGACAATCCAAAGGTCACAACTGTTCCTTTACTTCATTCAGGTCCTATATGGCCAGAAGGGTACTGCCCTGTCAGATTAACAAAAACTGACCAAGACCAGAAAGGTAATAAAAATAAGTTGAAAGAAGAAAATTGGAGCAGTTCTAAAATTAGCCAGGGTAGGTACCATATTCACATTTTTCCACAGAAAGAGAATAAGTATTTTGTAGGTGTGCTGGAACAAACTCTTATGGACTCCTTCAAGCTGATTGCTAACTATTCAGGAATTTTGCAAGCCAATTATTAAATTGTTGGTAGCTTGAAATTGGCCATCGTGGGAGTATCTACAACCCAGAAATCAGGAAATGCTACAGGTCAGGGCCTTTTATTACCCCAGAGAGCCAATTTACCTGCACAGCACATGCAAAAACATGTTATAGTAGAATGTTTGCATTTTAGAAAGCGGTAAAAAAAAATGTTTTATTGAAAAAACATTTGCTTTAGGACAACTGTTTCTCTTTTTCAAAATTTATTAACTTTTTATGCTTCCATTTATAGAAATTATCTGGAAAACACATGAAACTCTATTAATGGGACTGAACCAATTATCTTTAAAAGCAATATTTTAGGTCAAAAAAGAAGTTGACCCAGTTCTGGCCTAGCCTTATCAACCCAATGTGATTTTAAAATATTTGCTAACCAATATTTCCAAAGACACAAGAAGTCTTCCTACACCAAACCAAATAAAAACTATTGATGTCAATAAAAATTAAATTACACACACACACACTGACATGCGTCATACTATTCTAATCCAGACACAGTGATTACCATCCACACAGAAGACACCACTTTCATGTCTGAAATCTGCAGGGAAGACAGTAGAGCTCCCAGCAGGCAGAACCCATCTAAACATGTCTCCCTGTAGATACCACAAGGTACAAAATAATATTCCCTCACTGTTGAAATCCTACTGCCTTCTCCAATGAAAACACAGGCCTCTGTGAACCCTGAACTGGGGATAAAGGATAAAATGTCTGACTTTATCTAAGATTCTTATGCTTTTCGTATGTGAATGCTTTGAGAACATTTTAAAATTGAAACATTTTAAATTGTTGAATTTAGTCCAAATATGGAACTAAATGGGTCATGAACATCACAGTCTATTTTTATAATTTTCATAAATATTGAAGAATATATTTCTTGGGAGCATAATAGGATTCATATAACTGTTTCTCATATTAGAAATTGACCTGGTCTCAGTTAATCTGGTTATGGCAAGGTAATCTGTACACCACATTGGGAGAAGGCTATGGCCAACAATATAACGTAAATAGGACATATATTTGCTACATGTTCTATAGGAAAGAAAGAGCCCTTACAAAGCCTTCACAAAGCTTAAAAGTCTTGAACCAAATCTTAGTAGCAGCGTTAAACAAAATATCATTCCTAAGCAAAAGCAATGAGAATGCCAGCTCAAGTATTCTAGTACACTTACTTTGCTGGGAAATAAGGCATGTTTACAGAAATAAATAAAGGTCTTGAAGATTAAAGTAACCAGGATGACATGTCTCTACTTCAATTTTCTTTTTAACTATGACATTTTAAAACCATGAAATTTTAAATTTAACTCTATTTTAGTTTGGTCGAGTACTAAATGTCCATATCCAAAGGTCTGCTCTAATATATACTAGTTCCCTTGCTATTCCTAAAATAGTTCAATTATTCTCCCACCCCAGGGCCTTTGCATTTGCTATTTCCTCAGTGTGGAATGTTCATCTCCCTGAGGTCAGGATGGCTCACTCCCTCACTTCCTTCCTGCCTTTGCTTAAATACCACCCTGTGAGTGAGTCCTTCCAATATAAAAGAGCAAGTGGCATTCCCTTCCTCCATCCAGCCTTTCCTGTCTCCCTTAGCCTTTCTCCACAGCACACATCACCACCTAATATAGCACATATATACGCCTTTAAAATTTTTGTTGTCTATTTATTGTCACAAGAGCAGGATCATTATCTGTTTTATTCAGAGCTATAACCTGAGCACCTAAAGCAATGCTCCCATGTAGTGACAATGTAATTAATGAATCTTAAAGAAATGAAAATAGCCAAAGGGTCAGAAGGAACTCAAATGTTCTCTGGTAGCTTCAACATTAATCCACTGCAAAAACACAACTAGAATTGCTGCCCCCAAAATCCTCGTGTTTAAATATAGTAAACACTACTTCTGCACAGTCATTTTACTGAATCTTTACAAGTTCATTATTCTAAAAAGGAAAAGCTATTTACAATTTTACTTCCTCTAGCATTCAAACTGTAGGAGAAGAAAAAGCTCTATGGACCAAAATTTACCCAGGTGGGGAAAATTAAACAGGGATATCAATAGAATCTTGTAAATGTTGAATTTATTTTTTCATTAGAGAAAAATTTAATTTTACAAGTATAAATTGAAACAATCTTCTTGATTCCCAGTTACTTAAAAGGAAGATCATCTGAATTATAATGTAACCCAGAGTGGTGGTTGAGAATTTTGTTCTCATAGACTTTAACTTCTGATGCGAATAATCAACATCTCTGGAAGATGAGAATAACCTCTCTTACTGGGGCACTTTCTATGTTTCAGGAGCTGTACTTGTATTGATTACTTTTCTGCAACAATTCTGCAGTATAGGTTTTTCTTTCCTATTTTTATAGATTAAAAAAAAAAAAAACAGAGGGACTAGGATTTTTGCATTGAATTAATGTTGAAGATGTCAGAGAACATTTGGGTTCCTTCAGACCCTGTGGTTACATTGAGAAAAACCTCAGACAAATCCAAATCTAGGGATAGTGTACAAAATATCTGACAAGTACTCCTCAAAACTGTCAAGGTCCTCAAAACAAGGAAAGTCAGAGAGGTCAGGAGGGCATGACAACTAGATGTAATGTGCAACCTGAAACAGAAAAAGGACATTAGGGAAAAATTAGTGAAATTTGAACAAAGCGTGGAGTTGAGTCAATAACAATATAGTAATGTTAGTCTTTTAGTTGTGACAAATGTACCACAGTAATATAAAATGTTAACCATAGGGTTAATTGGGAAAGGGATAAACAGGAACTCTCTATGCCATCTCTGCAACTTTTTGTTAATCTAAAACCATTCTAAAATAAAAAGATTCAATATATATATATTCAACTTCTTAGACAAAAATGCAAAAGGACATACTCTCATTCCTGACCAAGCACATTTACCATCCTCCAACCAAAAAAAAATGATGTCAAATGCAGCCCAAGATAGTCCAACTGGAACCACGATGGATAGTGGTTTACCTTGGATGAGTGGAGAATGACTCTGTTGGCTAAACATAAGAGAGAGGCTGGAAAGTATAATTACCTGGATGAAAGATATTGGTTTTTCTAATTTCAGGGATGGATAGAAACCAAAATCTCAGCTGAGCACTGGAGCAACAGGGAAGCCTTCCTTCTTATGCATGAGAAAAGGCTCATTAAGAATTTTTGTTACTTGAGGTGAAAATCAAGAAGGAGTTACTTTGGAGATGTTGGGAGTAGATTCTGGGAGCTCTGGGAGCAGTAAACCACAGGAAAACAATTGTAGGAGAGCCCTTGGGGGTTCAGGGGCAGAAAAGTTTATCTGCTCAGTGGAATGTAACTCTGAGTGCTCTGAGGAGGAGATTCCTGCCCGAGGGAGACCAAGGCCCAAAGACGCTGTAGTCTGCAGGTGCCATGTGGGTGTTGTAGACCTGAGGTTTACAGGGTTTTGTTGTTGTTAATTAAATCTCTCTCTAATACCCATGTTAAGAATGTTTGCAAGTTAGCATATATTTTCCCCATGTGGGATAAGCCAGGGAAGTTTTATCCTCTCATAATGTAAATTTGCTATCTGTGTCCCTGAAGTCTTGAATGTAAGGAATCAGGTATAATTCTCAATTTGAAAGAAGCCCACACAAGGAAATGAGGGCTACAAGAAGCAGCATTATGAGAAGTAAATTCCATTTTTGCCTTGATTATTTTGCACCTCTTGTCATACTTACATAATCAAAAGAGGAAATGAAAAGAATGGGTTGGTTTGAAAACGAGGTCTGCCTTTCTGGAAAAGAACCTAAAGGAGACACACACTTCAGGCAAAATAGAAATATAAACCTTTCTATTGGGCTCTGGTCACTTACTGCCCCATGTATGATTGCCTTCTCATGGTGGAATAATTTATTGCCCGTTAGTTCATATTTTGCAGGTTCCCTTTTCTCTCTTTGGCTGCATGGGTGACTCCATTAGTGGTAATGAAGTGCATCGTGGGTAATCACACCACCAAGACCCATCTACCTTAAGCCCTGAAGCTTGAAACCTTCTCAGCACTCAGTCCTGCAGGGAGAAAAAGAGCAATGACCTGCAAAGTAGAGACCTGGGAATCTCCGGAGATATTAAGTTGAAGCTTAATAGTGAGTCATTAATAAATAAGATGCAGTATAATTATCAATATGAACCACATTTAATAATTAATACCTTGCAAACAAAAGAGAAATGAAATTCCAAGTGGAATTAGACAGAGGTTATATTTGGTTCCCCTTGAAGATCCTGCCTTGAAGGGGAAATCACAAATTGCTTAAAATTATGAAAGAGCCATTTTACCAAA
Organism: Tapirus indicus; assembly: GCA_031878705.1. Lineage (NCBI taxonomy): Eukaryota > Metazoa > Chordata > Mammalia > Perissodactyla > Tapiridae > Tapirus > Tapirus indicus. The sequence continues at coordinate 126,859,607 of CM062919.1, read as the reverse complement.
GCTCATGTAGTGAGCCGCTTAGCAAATAGGATGCTTAACGCTCATCCATCTGTGCTCTTACAAGTCTCATCCATGCTTAATTCTAAAAGTACACCACCTCCCATTTAATTACAACTTTTCACCTTTCATTCAAGCATCAAAAGGTTTTGGTGGAAGTGTGTGATTTATAAAAATGAGCGGCAAAAGTAGTTAAATATAGCCTGTTTCATATGCCATTCTTATTATCTAGGATTCTTAGGCTAGAATTTGTTGGCAATAACCTCCAGTTTCTGTTGACAATCCCAATTTTTGATGACCTATACTTTGTTGAATAAGGGAAGGGAACTAATAATTACTGAGCACTCACTAAGAAAGATGGACTATCACATCAGTTATCTCATGTAATTCTCTAAACAAGTCCATGAGATCAGGCTTTTTAATGTCAATTAATAGTCCAGAAGTTTCAGGCGAAGAGAGGCCAAACCACGTACCCAAGATCTAAAGTAATGGATTGGGAATCTGGTTCCTGATCTTTTCAATCCCTAAGCCTGTCATTTTTCAATTCTGGATCCTAAATATGTCTGTAAATAGAATATGAATGTCTACTTGATGCTTTGTAAATGACCATATCTAAAGTAATGTTATGGTTATTTATATAACATTTTACCAATGCCCCATAGTATTTAGCAGGCTGTCAACAGTTGGAAGAATAGTTTTGTCAAACAGCACTTTCCAAGTCCAAGTCACTGATTCAGAAGGGAATCCAGTCATTGCCAGCACTATTGGCCAATCGAGTCTGTGACGAAGGGAGAGAAACAGGCTTTCACCATCACCCGTAAACTTAGCCATTTCACCAACCTGTCCCCACTGCACCAGCCACTCAGCTCTACCTGGATGTTGGAGGGGAGGGTTGCAATTTCTTTCCATAATTTCTAGCCTCGCACAAGCAATTTTAATCCTTATCATGAAAAATATTCACTTTAGGCTAGAATGAAATCAGAGGTACCTCAGGATCCGTTATAGGGTATCCAAGTGTAATGTATTTCTTTGTTTTCACTGTCTTGTGCTAGAAAACCAAACACCAGGATCTGAGATTTTCTTAGGAATGGAATGTTAGTTTAGTCATGAACCTCCCCCTTCATCATCAATGGTGTCAGTGACCCCAATCTCACTTTCTCCCACAGAGCATCTCCTGGGGTGCTATGAACACAGTAGGTATCCCATGCTTTTTAAATTGAATAAATGTGTGTTTATATTTCAGATTCTGTTGAAAACACTCATCAGATTCTGTTTACATTGTCTGACTCTTACAGTCAAATTTTACTGAAAACATATTTTAAGGTAATAATAACAATAAAAAATAATAATAGTAAAACAAATACTCTATCTTAAACGAGTTTCATTACTTAAAACGACTTAATACTTAAACAAGTATTAGAAAAAAGATTCAATGCTTTTTATAGTCAACGATTGCTTTCTGGCTGGATTGAACAACACAACAAAGGCTTAGATTTTAGAAATTCCCTTGTGAAAAGGGTCAGATAGGGAATTAGCATCATCGACTATGATCAGAAGGAAAATGAAAAAGAAACAAAGTTGCCATAGGAAATATGAACTTGGCATAAACTTGTCAAAAAGAAGTAATCTATTCAAACAGAATTAAATTCATATCTACTGTATATGCATCCTCTCATAAGAATAGCTGCAAAATAATGAATTCACCTAATTTCAGGAAATGTCCTCTCTGCTCTGTGACCTATTAAAACTCTAGCTATCTTTCAAAGCTCAGATCATCATATTTGCTTCCTGAAGCCATTGGCTCTTACTCTGGTTCTTTCTCCATTTCCTAAACACTATGAAATGTGGGGTTGTGCCACACAAATTAGCATATGGCACAAGTTTATATTACAGTGTAAGGTGGTACACATATTTTCATGTGTCACTCTCATCTCTTACACAAGAAACTGAGCCTCTTGAATGCAGAAATTGCTCCTATATTTCTCCACTGTAGCTAGCAATGAGCTGGGCATATATTATACCTAATAAATGTTCATGGACTGACCACTGATTCTCTGGTTTTCTGTGTAATGTTATGCTTTTGGCATGCTTTCGTTATTTTGTTGGAATTTCTTTATTTCCTTTTTATTTTCTGATCCTGACATGCAAATGTCCTTTCTCTTCCTTTTGATCAATTCAAATGCCACACCTTATTAAAATCTATCCTTAAATCCTGTCTCTTCCAAGAAATCCCTCTAATGCCCGTGTGTGTAGCAATCTTTCCTTTAGCAGTTGTAATTGAAATGATGCTATCATGTTCTTAAACCCCTATTACTTCACGCTATTCTTCAGTGTCTTCCATTGCACATCTTATTTCTCCAAGTAAATAATAAGCTGCCTTAGCTCGGGAGACATGCCTTCTACTTTCTTTGTATCCTTCACAAAAATAACCACGTGAAATTTAAGGAAATATGGATTGCTCTGGTTTCTGATTGATATGCCCAGTCACATTTTGTGGTCTCCTCTGTCCTCAGCTCCATCATACACTCTTTGTTCCCCAAAGAATGATTGTTTTTTTACTTTACAACTTAGCCATACAGAAATTTTATTTAACAGCTTAGACTCCTTAAAATGGGCCAGCATTTCTCTTGGATTTCCAATAAGATGTTTTTATGAAGCTCCCAATTCCTGAACATTTTAAAGCTCTTTTTTTTTTTTTTTTTCTGAGGAAGGTCCACTCTGAGCTAATATCAGTCACCAGTCTTCCTCTATTTTGTATGTGGGACACATCCACAGCATGGCTGATGAGTGCAGTCGGTCTGTGCACAGGATCTGAACCCGCGAACCACCAAAGCGGATCGCTGGGAACTTGAACCACTCGGCCATGGGGTCGGCCCATTAAAGTTCTTTTTCTAAACTTCTCATTTCAATTTTTTCTAGTATTTGACCACAGTTCCCTTTTCTAAAGTCAAATAACCAAATGGTGGACTTTTTTGATTTGTTTCTCCTTATAGTCAGAATATTTAGATAAATTTAATTATGTTGTGAGAATTACAATAAAGGAATTCACTGTGAATTACTGTATCACTTCCTTTCTGCTCCTTATACACACTCACTATATTTGTCCTTGTGGGTTCTGAAAGTCTTGTCTAAAGAAGAAGTCCTCTCACCAAAATATGGAATCACAGACAGAACCCTTATTTTAAATAAGGTCACATTTTCTCTCATTTTACAAATCTATAGATACATCATTACAGTGAATATATTTTTATTGTTAAATTAACAGTGCATTTATAGAGAAGAGCATAAATTATTTTGAACATCCTAAAGTTGTTAAAATTGAATTAATAACTAAAAGTTTTGTTTTATCTTAAAGAGGTCTCTAAAAGAAGTACATTAGTAAAAATATTTAATATTCATGTATAAAGCAAAGGAAGAAAAACTAGGGTGTATATAAATATTAGTGGATATGAATTTTATTGGGATGGATTTACACTTTTATCCTCATCTGCCATAGAAATATCACTATTTAATATTTTAAGATTTTTCAATAAGAAATTTGAAACACACATATATGTAATTGCTAGTTACTTAATCTAGACAATTGAACTTTTATTTGTTAAATTACGATCTGATGATAAACACCTCTTCCAACTGCCTTATTGGTTAAAACAATGTACTCCTTTATTATCAATATCAGTTATATATAGATTTATGAGCTTCTCTCCATTGTAATGGTGCTTGCTCTGTAAATAATATATGCTTTCTTCAAAGTAATTATAACTCTAAAAGAGAAAAGTATGAAGTTGTTTAAAAAAATAGAGGAAATCGAGAATTTTGAAGAATACAAGACAATATTGAGAAGAATAAATATTGAAAATAAAATGTTTCATAATCAACTATATAAAATATAAAGGCTTCTTTGAGTGCCTTCATTTATTTTTTAAAAATGGAGTCACATATATATATAGACTGTGTTGTAATAAGTAAACATATGTCTGCCTACCTGTCAGCTGCCAGCCCAATCCCCTTCTCTCCACAATAGTCTCTTCTACCCTTTAGGGTCAGTCCTCTTGAGCCCCTTCCTCAACTTCTTATCTCTTAGTTTCTCAATTTACAATTAATTTGATGAGAATAATAAATTATTTATTAGCCAGTAAAGCAATTTAAAGAGACAAACATCATTAGAACTTAACAAATAAAGTTCTACTGTCCTGATGGTAAGCAGTGAAAAATCCTGGGCATAATAACATGCTGTCTGAATTCTGATGGTGTCTCTCTGTAGCTCCCAGGCAGGGTTGCTGCTTATTGCTCTATTTGAATCTGTTCTCTACTGGCACCCCTCCCTGGGCATCATAGGTCTATGGTAGCTTATGTTTTCCACAATGCTGAGGTGAGTTGGAAAAATGAGTACCATTTCCACAAAGCTTTATGAATAATCTAAAGAGGGACTCTCATGCCCGTGTCTCTTCACTCTATGCATGCTAGTTTTTATGCCCCAAATTCCTTCCCTCCTTTAGTCTTCCTTCCTTTCCTTCTTGTCACTTCCCTTCCTCCTACTTCTCCCTCAGGACTCACCTGAGCCACCCTCTTTTCCAAGAAGTCTTTGCTGACCCTCTGAGGTCAGATGAACTATTCTATCTCTCTGCCTCTGTGCTCCTGTGCACTAATTTTTCATGGTAGTTACTATTGCTCTGCAACTGCCTGTTTACTTGTCTCTCTTTCCAACCATTCTGTCACCCACACAGAGGGTTCCCTCTAAGTGGGTACTGTGTCTTTAACCTCTATGTCTTTGCCAGATAACCATCACAGAGCCTGAATTATAAATTTAAATGAATGAATGAATGGCTGTCTTCATGAACTGCTGCCTTCTTCTCACAGGATCGTCTAGACTTGTTAGCGTGTTCCCAGATTTGCCCCCTTCTTGCTTTCCCTCTTTGTCTCCTGCTCCTCTTCCTCAAGTTGTCTGGTCTCTCAAATTGTTTAGTCATCCAGGACTTATCCTTTCTCGCATAGGCTGTGCAGTTTTACACCACAGGTCTGTAAGAGTCTTTCTAATTAAAATACATTCTGTACTGTGTGCAGTGAAAATCAAGATGGGGCTAACATCTTTGTTCAACACTAATACAGCACAAATTACATTGTATCACAGCTAGTAATACATCTCTCCATCTTTCCCACCACCCTAAACTCTGTAATGAGAAAGAGTTGTTTGGTTTGTCTTTGCACTTTCGGAGACTCTAAGTGATTTGCCCAAGTTCACAAAGCTGGAAAAAAAACAGGAGCAAACCCAGGTATTCTGCCTGCAAGTCCAGTACTCTAAAAATATTTCTTCTGAATTTCCCTTTCTCTTTAACACCTGCTCAGGGACTGTATTACTTTCAATACTATTAACAATAATACCAAACACACACATGTGCGCGCACACACACTTTTCTTTGTGTCTTCTTGTACATGTCTCAAATAACTCTAGAAACCAAAATGAATGTACATGGTAAATGTAGAGGCTCTTGTTGGGAAGAATTTTGAATGGAAAGTCAGACACCAGCATATATTCCTAAAGCTATGCAAAAGTCTGCTGATACTGTCTGTCATTATTATGCAGCCTCCTTTGCTGATGTTTCCTACTCCTAAATTGTTAAGAGTTCTGATACACAAGATGAAGACCAATGAAGGCAGACTAAATTGTTTTAATATCTCTACATGGAAAAAAAAAAACATAACCTTGAAAATTCCCTACATGAAAATCGGTTTTAGAGGAGAAACTGCCTGTTAAGCTATAATGAAGCTCAACCGTTACTAGCCAATGTCTGGTATATTTTCTAGGCTGTCTGTAGAAGTCTTTCACATTTGCTGACAGAGTTCAAATACTCAATGCAGGGCTCTGGGGGCAGGAGGGAGGGAAGGAGGACTTATTTAAGTAGGCCAAGTCGGCTTGCAATAACTACAGTCTGAGCACAGGTCTTGGAATCTGAGGCTTTCAACTGTAATCCTAGCTCAGACACTGATCCCTCCTGTGACCTAGGATAAATTACTCAACCTTTTTCCCTTGGTTTCCAGATCCTCTAAATAAGGATAATAATCCTGACCTCAGAAGGCTAGCATATGAATTAAACATCTGAGAGGCCTGATCTTAAAGATAGACTGAATGAAGCATCTCATTCCTTGCAGATATAGTAACTCTTTCAACTCAAGTTCTGAGAACTATTTCTGCTGAAGGGGCAAAAGATGGCTGATTCTGGTATCCAGGTACCCTGAAAGTGTTGATGTAGCCTCAGAAGGAAGTCAAATTCATAAATGAAAGAAACATGAATCTGAAAATTGAAAACAAAAAGAAAAAAATGTTGACTTCACCCAAAACCACCATACTTTTGCTATCTGTGGCCAGACAGTGTTTGCGTTGGAACGTAGTTGGCCTTTCTGAGCACTGTTACTGCAAACTAAGCCTTATCAGAATATTTTGTTATTTATTTCAATAGTTTAAATATATATTTAGTTAGAGAAAGATTCAAACTATAATCACCAATAGTTTAAGGACAAGACTTTTCGATTATCTGGAAGTTATAGTAAAAGTGCTTTTTTTGTGTGTGTGTGAGGAAGATCAGCCCCGAGCCAACATCCATGTCCATCCTCCTCCACCCTACATGGGATGCCGCCAAAGCATGACTTGACAAGTGGTGCTCCGGTCCACGCCCAAGATCCAAACTTGCAAACCCCAGGCCGCCGAAGCTGAGTGCATGAACCCAAGCACCACGCCACCAGGCCAGCCCCAAAAGAGCTATTTTAGATTATACAGAACAATAAGATTCTATCATCTTAGCACTACAATTAAAATATATAGAATCAAGTCACTAATAGAGTAAGTGAGGCAATGTGCTCTAGAACATCACACATAATTCCAAATTCATTCAATTCAAGATTAATTTTCCCATAGGAATGGAAGTAAAAGAGGGGAAATGCATTCTTGCAAAGGTTAACTCTAAAGCCAGTATAATGTATTTTTGCTTTCATGCTGCTTTTTTTTCCTCAGCATTGTGTCTCATATCTCTCAGAGTCTGCTCTCCTACATTAACAACAAACCAGAACAGGGTGGTTATTTGCCCAGTGAATTAGTTATTTATTGCTGCATAACAAATTACACTCAAACTTAGCAGCTTAAAACAACAATACCTATTATCTCACAGTTGCTGTTGGTCAGGAATCTGGGCATGGCTTAGTAGGGTCCTCCGGCTTAGAATCTCTCACAATCAAGATGTAAGCAAGGTGTCAAGAGGAGCTACAATCATCTCAAGGCTCAACTGGGGAAGGATCTGCTTCCACGCTCACTTGGCACATGGTTGTTGGCAGCATCCAGTTCTTTGTGGGCTGTTGGACTGAGGGCCGCAGTTCCTTACTGAACAACTTACTCTCAATTCCTTGTCACATGGGCCTCTCCATATGGCAGCTTATAACATGGCAGCTTGCTTCATCAAAACAAGCAAGCAAGAAAAGCTGGGGAGAGAGACTGAGAGAGAGACAGCCAGCAAGACTGAAATTAGTCTTTTGTAACAATTTCGGAACTGACATCTCCTCTCTTTTGCCATATTCTGTTAATTAGAAGTGACTTGCTAGGTCCAGCCCACATTCAAGGGGAGGAGATTACACAAGCCTATGATGACCAGAAGGTAGGGACCACTGGGGGCCATCTTAGAAGGCTGTCTGCCACAGACTTCTACATACCTTAGATTGCATCTCATTTCCTTTCCAACATTATTGATATTCAAGAGTGGTTTTCAGTGTTCACATAAGCTTTATTACTCAGTAAATACTTGTATAATCATAGTATAAGATGTGAAAGAGCTTTTCAAGTGTCATAGTGGGTGTTAAAATAACGGCACAAAAGCCCCCAAGACACTCGGGGAAGTACAGGAGTACTGATGTATCACCAAGAATGTGGACAGCAGGAGACCAGCAGGATGGCAGGGGCTCTGTGGAAAGGATAAGATGGCATCACCCTGTGACAATACTATCAACTCAGTTTACAATTTATTCAAATGTGCTTTCAAATAATGCAATTCTTGAAAATTGGAAAAAAAAATCTTAATTTGCATTACTTTATGCCCATAAGTGAGACTTTGTTAGCATGTCTGTCACACAATTTCAAATTTCTGGAAAATATGACCACACTCTATGTCTCTGTGTGTAAATATGTTTGTAAAAATAAGGCCTGTATTCCATAAATGTTCCTCTGTGAAATGTTTTCCAAATTTCATCAGTTAGCTCATTTGGACCATGGTGTTAATTCAAAGTCATATGCTTGATACAGACATGTTACCTAGTATCACAAGAGAAAAAACTGTTGCTGAAAGTATTATCCTATTTCTGTGTTGTTACAGTCATGTGCCGCATAACAACATTTCAGTCAACAATGGACCCCATATACATTGGTGGTCCCATGAGATTATAATGGAGCTGAAAAATCTTATAGCCTAGTGATATCGTAGCTGTCGCAGCATCATAGTGCAACGCATTACTCACGTGTTTGTGATGATGCTGGTGTAAACAAACCTAGTGCACTGCCAGTCATATAAAAGTATAGCACATACAATTAGGTATAGTACATAATACTTGATAATGATAATAACAACTATGCTACTGGTGTATGTATTTACTATAGTATAATTTTTATCATGTATTAAAGTGTATTCTTTCCACCTATAAAAAAAGGTTTAGTGTAAAACAGTATGTCGTGTTATGCCAGCAGCAGCCTTATACATCTTGTGTTTACTACGTCTCTTAATTTCAGCATTTCCTCTTGATTTAATCTTGTGTTGTTTGTTCATCATGACCCCTAAGCATACAAAATCCACTGCTAATATTGCCAGTAAGAGGCCATATTGAGTGATTGACCTGGAAATAAAATTAAAAGTGATTAAGGACTACAAAGGTAGAAAATCACTGATGGTTAATGCATGTCCCATTCCACCATACCTACAATCTTGGAGAGCAAGAACAATGTGATGGAAGCTGTTAAAGGATCTGCTTCACTGAAGGCAATGACACTAACAAAAATTCAAGAAGGGCCTATATCAGACACGAGGAAACTTCTAATGACCTGGATTGAAGACAGACACAGAAGCGTATCCCTCTCAACACCGTGATGATCACAGCCAAAGCAAAATGTTTGTTTGCAGTGTTGAAAGAAAAGGCTGGATCTGACTACAATGTTGAATTTACTGCTAGCTCTAGGTGGTTTAAACAATGTGAAAGTGAGTGGTGAGTCTGTAAGTGCTGATGTGAAGGCAGCTAGAGAATTTTTGGAAACTCTAGATAAGCTGATTGTAGAGAAAAATTACTTGCCAGAGCATATATTCAATATGGGTGTAACTTCCCTATTCTGGAAATGGATGCCTAAAAGGACTTTCATCCATAGCAAGGCCAAGTCAATGCTAGGTTTCAGGGATATAAGGATAGAATAACAGTCTTGCTTGGGGGCAATGTTACAGGCCACAAATTGAAACCCTTTGTGATCTGGCACATGGAGAACCTCCAGGCCTTCAAGCATTTCTGTAAGCACACACGGCCAGTGCACTACAGGAGCAATAAGAAGTCATGGATGACTCAGCTCCTCTTCCAAGACACCCTCCTGAATTGCTATGCCAGCAAAATGGAGAAACATTGTTTGGAGAATAACATACCTTTCAAAATTTTGCTTATTGTTGATAATGCTCCTGGACATCCTCCTTTTACTGGTGATCTTCATCGTAATATCAAAGTGATATTTCCCCCTCCAAACACCACTTCTTTGATCCAGCCAATGAATCAAGGAGTTACAGCAGCTTTTAAGGCCTACTCTTTGAGGAGGGCCTTTGCCAAGGCTATTGCTGCAACTGAAGAAGATACTGACAAGACACTGATGCAATTCTGGAAGGATTATAACATCTATGACGGCATCAAGAATCTTGCTTGGGCCTCAGGTTATATGACCAAGGAGTGTGTGGCTGGCATCTGGAAGAACACACTCAAGAGGTTCATCCATGACTTTGAAGGGTTTGCCAAGGATGAAGAGGTTGCAAAAATCAACAGGCCGTGGTTGAGATAGCAAACAACTTTAACCTGGTTGTGGGTGGGGAGAACACTGAGGAGCTCCTAGACGTGGTTCCTTAGGAACTGACAACTGAGGAGTTGTTGGAACTGGAACGGGAATGCGTAGCTCAAGAATGAGCAAGAGAAAAGGAAATTACAGGAGAAGAAAAAGAAGAACCCCCAAGAAAATTCACAGTGAGAAGTTTAGCAGAAGCTTTTGCAGACCACAACAAGCTCCTGAAAAAGTCTGAAAACATGGAGTGCAACACCAAAATGTTTTCATTAATAGAGAGAAATGTTCATGGTGCATTATCTGCTTACAAGCAAATCTGTGATTTAAAAAACAAAAACAAGCAAACCAACATGGACATATTTCTGAAAAGAGTGACACCTCCTCAAGAAGAGCCTCACGCAGGTCCTTAAGGGGGTGTTCAAGAGAAGGCGTTGTGATCACAGGAGATGATAGTTCCATGAAGGCCTTCCAGTGGGAGATGATGTCAAGGTGGAAGACAGTGATATTGATAATCTTGACCCTAAGTAGGCCTAGGTTAATGTGTGTGTTTGTATCTTAGTTTTTAACAAAAAAGTTTAAAAAGTGAAGAAAATTAAAAATTTAAAAAGTACAAAAAAGCTTATAGAATAAGGATATGAAGAAAGAAAATATTTTGGTAGAGCTGTACAATGTGTTTGTGTTTTAAGCTAAGTGTAATTACAAAAGAGTCAAAAAGTTTTAAAAATTAAAAAGTTTATAAAGTAAAAAAGTTACAATAAGCTAAGGTTAATTTTTATTGAAGAAAGAAAAATATTTTTATAAATTTAGTGCAGCCTAGGTGTGCAGTGTTTGTAAAGTCTACAGTAGTGACAGTGATGTCCTAGGTCTTCACATGCACTCACCACTTACTCACTCACTCACCCAGAGGAGCTTCCAGTCCTGCAAGCTCCATTCATGGTAAGTTCCCTATACAGATGTACCACTTGTTATTTTTTATACTATATTTTACTGTACCTTTTCTGTGTTTAGATATGATTAGATACACAAATACCATTGTGTTACAATCACCACAGTATTCGGTACAGTAGCATGCTGTAAAGGTTTGTAGCCTATAAACAAGAGGCTATGCCATATAGCCTAGGTGTGTAGTAGGCTATACCATCTAGGTTTGTATAAGTACCCTGTAGGACGTTCGCACAACAAAATCTCCTACTGAAGCATTTCTCAGAATGTATCTCCATTGTTTAGCAATGCGTGACTGTATATACATACATATACGTATTGTATAGCATATATATTTGTGGGTGTCTACAGAATGTGGACAGATTAGAGGAAAAATATATTACTGCCTTTATAAAAGCAACTCAAGGTATATTACCTACAAAGAGAGGGTCAACATCATGATTACATATTCCTTCTCAACGGCATCCTTTGCTTGGAAAGATAATACTTACTTAAGAACACCCATTCAACTTTCACTCTGATATTGTTGAATAGATAGTTTATGAGAAATGCTACTTTTAATATGTTTTGTTATATTTATGTTATAGTTATGGCAGAACTTTTGCTGACTAGCCACTCCTTTAATAAAAATTTCTTCCTTTCTTCTGAAATGTTTTATATCGCTATTTCCAAGCTCATGGTTATTTAGATTATCTTCAGTTTAGTGGTCTGAGATAAGACATATTACAAAAGACATATTTCCATTTCTGCGTCATCTAAGAGAAAAGGCGGAGAAAAATAGGAATTTTTTTTTTCTCAAACTATATCTATGATGAATGAGCTGCTGACTTTGTGAAGAAAGACTCCCTTCCACAAGGGTCTCAAAGCAACATTTGTAAGTCTAAAAAGCAGAAGTTCTCTGTGAGTCAATAGTTTAAGCTGTTAAAATGCTCATCTTAGATTGTGTTAATTGAGGAAGAGAACTAGAAAAAAGAAAAAGTTAAACAAACCACTCTGATCTTCTGTTCACTTGTCAGACCACATCTAAAGTAAATTGTTAGTCTTGGCATCAGATTTCAAGTGGAATATTGATACATTAGAATGATGGTGGTCAAAGGCCACAAGGATAATAGTGTCACAAAAGATAGTTGAAGGATGTATGGATGTTGTATTGGTTTGCTAGAGTTGCCATAACAAAGCGCCTACCACAAACTGCGTGGCTTAGACAACAAAAATTTATTGTCTCACAGTTCTGGGGGCTAGATATCTGAAATCAAGATTTTGGCAGTGTTGGTTCCTTCTGAAGGCTGTGAGGGAAAGATCTGTTCCACGTCTCTCTCCTTGGCTTATCGATGGCGTTCTCCCCATATCTTCACATCACCTTCCCTCTTTGCATGTTTCTGGGTCTAGTCCCCCTTTTTTACAAGGACAACTGTTATACTGGATTAGGGTCCACTTTAATGATCTCACTTTAACTTGATCACTTCTGTAAACACCTATCACCAAGTAAGGTCACATTCTAAGGTACTGGGAGTTAGGACTTCAACACATGAATTTGGGTGGGGGGGCACAATTCAATCCACAGCAGATGTCTAAGTTTAGTAAGAAAAGTATTAGAGAGTATATAATAACTATTTTCAAATTTCTGAAGGATGAAGCTGAAAAAGAGGGATGTGATTTTGGGGGGCCTGCTCTTAAAAAAAACTAAAATGAATATTTGAAATTAGGGAAATAAGAAATTTCAATTAAATATAAGAAAATGCATTCTTTGAGAGGTCGTATGATATCCTAGGAGAAAAGCTTTAGATCCTGCATTCATTGAGACGAGAATATAAAATCTCATCACTAGTAACTGCTAGCTATGGACCTTGGACTTGTTTTTTAATTTCTCTCTGCCTGGGCTATTACTCTTTAGGAAAATGGAGATAATAACACCTACTTCACATGGTTGCTGTGAAAGCCAAATGAGATGATGTTTATTCAACATCCAGCACAGTGCTCAGCTCAGATTAGAACCTCAGGTAAGGTAGTTATTAATATCATTATTATTCCTATATGGAGTTTTCTAATGATCATAAGGTAATGAGATAGTTCTGAAGAATTAAAACCATGGCTATAGGGCCACTTTTCACAGATATTATTATAGGAATTCTTACACTATTTGAAGGTGCATAGAGGATTTTTAAAGTCACTTGTGAATTACTATTTTGTGGTTCTAGAAGGTAGATAAGTTGGAAGTAGATTTAGCAGCCCCAATTTTACATCTTCTCCCCTGAACAAAAACTAGAGTTGCTATTGCTTACTTTGATTATATCACTCCTCAACTTCTTAATTTCATAACTTGTAGTAATATTTTCCCTGTCATGTGTTTGATTAATGTTGAAAAATATCTGTACAAACACCAACATCAATTTTAATGTAATCTTCAATGTCAAATATTATCACAAAAAGCAGCACTGAATGTTCTACTAATGCAGCTCCTTGGAACTGAATGCATGCCTCTAAATGCAAGTCCATTGGGGGTTTCTTAGAGTAAATACAAATAAATCTCATCCTCATGCAAAAATATAGAGAGAATACATCATCCATTCATTTATTAATTCCTATGTCACCAACATACACTTCAATACCCTCTTATGTGTCCAGAGACTGTCCTAGGCACTGGGAATACAAAAGTGAAAAAAAATAGGTACGTTCCCATCTTCGGAGAGTTTTCAGTTTGGTAGTAAAAACATCCAAGTAGCCAGTCAATTACTGATGTGTTGGTGCTATGATAGGTGAGGGGGTAGATAGGATAGGCACCCAACCACAATTTTGATGGTCAAGAAGGACTTAGCAATGGAAGTGTTCCTAAGCTTACACCTAAAGGGTTAGTAGAAGTTTGCAAGTAAAAAAGAGGGGAGAGAGGATTTTAGAAAAGAAAAAAGTGTATGTGAATGCTCAGAGTCAAGAAAGGTCATGAATCAAAGGAGGAACTCCAGTTTTACCTGCGGTGCGAAGGAACACGGTGTGGGAAAATTGCACTGAGCCAAGAGTCAGAAGACTTGACCTGGTTGTTAAATAGCGGTGCCCCTAACTCCCACCCATGAATGCAGGGTGTGCTGTGTAACAAAACTGTCAACCAGTTTTAAAGTTCATACATTATTTAAGGTCTTTTATGCAAACAAATTTTAAAAGATCATGGTATACTGTCACGATGAGATATGGAAAGAAGAATGGTGGGTTACCAGATGTCGACCTTCTAAAAGCCAAATCTCTTTTTCCTCGTTTTTCCAATGACTCACGATGCCTGGCCCTGTAAAATTGTATAGAATTGAACCAAGAGATACTTCTCTCTCAAGAAGGAATTTAAGATGAAATTAAATAATCAGGACTGGTTTCTCCAATAGGGAAATGAATAGGAATGGACTTGTCAAGAGGAGAGATGAAACTGTCTGTGGTGCTTTGGCAAACACTCAGGACAGAAATTAGTCATGGAGGCCTGGCATACCTGCAGCAGTGCTTCTCAAACTAGCTGAATATAAAGTAAACTTGGTAATTTTTTTTAAAAATACAGATTCTTTGGTTTCAACTCCATATAAACTGCTTTATTCCAGGCGGAAGCCTAGGAATCTGATGCACACTCAAGTTGGGTGGACAGAATCAAGTTCATGCCCCTTTCACTGGCCCTTTGCTGTGTTTCCAACTTTTTGTCTCACTTTAAACCTTCGCTCACTCCTTGCTTCAATCATAAGGAAGCGGCTCAAACACATCAGTTTATTTAATGTCTCCATGCCTCGGTTATCAACACTCTTTCTGTCTTGAAATGCTTTTCCTTGAGCTATGCATGTCTGTGTCCTGTTTGGCATTTAACTGCCCACACATGCTTCAAGAGTCTTCTCCTTTCAATATCGCCTATACTTCCCTTGTTTAAACTTCACCACTCACTCCTTAATGTCCTTATTTAGTCCTTACCTAAGAGTATTGAATAGTGCTTGCCTTCTTGTCATTTGGCAAATGTCATGTAACCTATAACACATTTCTGCACATAATTTTTTTTATTTCTTTCTCCCCTTCTACAGTGTCTGATATAATAGATACTTGATGAGAGTTTGCTAAATGAACAAATGCACAAATGGATGAATGGATGGGATACAATACAGTACAGTGCTTAAAAGCATGAATTCTGGAGTTAGACTGCCTGGTTTCAAATCTTTTCTCTACCACTTACCAAGTGTGTGAATTTGAGAAAGTGACTTTAAGTCCTGGGTCTCAGTTTCTCAACTTTAAAATGGGAATGATAATAATTGTACCTGCCTCATAGAATTGTTAAGAGGTTTTAAATGAGTTAATATTTGTAAGCACTTAATAGAGTGTCAGGAACATAGTGCTATATGTGTTTGTGAAATGGATGAATGTACCAGGGGGTAGAGATGGTGAGTGCTTGAATTTAGATCTAGATACAGAGACTAAGAGCAGAGACAAATTCACAGGATGTAAGGAAAGAGAATTGATAGGACTTGATGACTGAGGAAGAAAAAGAAGTTGGGAATAACTCTCAGGATTCTACTACAGGTCACGGAAAGGGGTAGGCAGCCTTCTTCCATTAGTTCATTGCTTCTAATCATTTGATCGACCAGAAAAGCAAAGAAAGTCTGGCCGTGAAGAATGATGTATGGTCAATGTCACTGGAAAAGAAGGAGTCAGATGTTTAAAAAGCAATAACAACAATGTGCCCTGAATAGTAGAGAAACAGAAGAGCAACTGATCCAAGAAGGGAAGGCCCAGATTTAGACCACAGTGAAGCCCCGGCAACAGAGCAGCCCCTGGATGGGAGGGGATGTAACTGGGACTCTGGAAACAGTGTAACATGGTGTGTTTAGCCAACAGATAGGGCAGGTTAGGGGAATAACTCTGCAGTGTTATAGTGGAGAAAGAACGTAAGACAACAGCCATAGGACCTCAGCTCAGCCAACAGCAAGTGTAAATTGTAAAACAATTTCTTGATCTCTCTAAATCTCTCTATTCTGTTAAATGGGAATGATAATGCATATTTCAGAAGTTACTGTGAAGATTAAATGAGACAGCATTTGGAATTACTATGCAACTAAAAAATATGGTACAGGCAGTCCTCTGTACAGGCCCAGTAGTGTGGGCCCATCAAGACAACTGTGCAAAGCAATCTTAATAATCAGTGGGAAAAATTCTGACTGTCCCTAGGCCTTTAAAAATTTTTGTCATAACATTAAAATTTTTCTTACTGCCATTTAAAAATATACGGGAAAATAACAGATAGTAAAACATGTTTATTTAGTATACAGTAAGTTAGAACATTAAATTTAAGTGTTTTACTTCTTCATAAAACATTTACCAAGAGTATAAATGTACAAAGAGTATTGAATAGTGCTTGCCTCCTTGTTGTCTAACTAACGATGTGGAGCAAGCATCTTTTTTGTGTTTTGGCTAGTTGTCATACTCTTTTCTCAGCTTGGATTGGCTTCCAACGTTTTATTCTCTGTGCTTTCAAAGTCTTGAAATATCTCCAAGAGATTTTTAATGTGAAGTTTTTTGCCAGACATCTTCACCCTGTTCATCATCACCGCTTTTCTCATTTATGTCGATCAGTTCTCTTGCAGTAAGTTTCCCCACCTCACATCTAGGGACTCTCAGGCAACAGCAGGGTCAACATTCCCACAGTCAGCTATCTTCTTATTACATCTAATTTCACATCCAGCACTATTACTTTTCATTGCTTTGCTGCACTTTCATCTGTTGCACAATTCCCTCTTTCAATCATTCATTTCTGTAACATGTCACATGAGTTTATCACCAGGAGACAAGGAGGCAACACAACTACATGCTTTGCTGTCTGTGCACTAACACTGACTCACAGCTGTACAGTAACCATGCTGAGGAGATTGGCCACTTGTCATGATGCACATCTGTTATTTACATAGAGATTTCTGAACTGAAGCACTATCAGCTAGGTTTGTTCTTTGTGCAATTGCAGCAAATATATTGTAGTAAATGAAATTTGAACTACCTTATTAAGGGACTGGTATTATTTAACTAAACTATGGTAACTGAAATTCATGTATACATGTATGCAAATATATATATGTATTCATTTACTCATATATATATGAATATGCAAAGCAAAGGATACTAGTATTTTAAATTTCCTTCTTTAGGAGAGAAGTTCTTAATTTTTCTTTAACCAATGAAACTTATGTTAATATGAGCACCTTCACAATGAGAATACCAAATTTTGATGGTTGAGCTGCAATACGGGTAGGAGGTTTGGGATGAAGCTCAGTTCCTAAACACTCTCTGAGTGCTCTTCCTGGTCCACTCCAATCCAAACAGCCAATTGTGACACATGCTTGGGATGGGAACTGTTGCTCTAAAGCCCTCCACAACAACTGGAAGTTGAGTCACTAGCTTGTTTACTTGAAAAATTTCACTAAGAAAGCCATGAACTTAGAATTTGTGTGTTTTTGTTTTTAATTATGTGTTTTATTTTGTTTTTGTTTATTTCATTTCCACAGAGATCATTGCAAAGGAATGGCTCTAACAGAAGGAAATTTAAATTAGCTTTGACTTTCCAGGGTGTGTTCCAGGATTCCACTTCACTCAGATATCACTCCCTTCTCCTCTTTCCCTCCCCACTTTCCAAGAAGTGAAATGAAGGATAAAATGTAAGGGGAGACAGTATAGGTAGCAGAGACCACAAATTTTGCCTCATGTACATTAAAATGCTAAAAATGAAAAGATATATTACATATTTAAAAAAGATTTTCCCATTAAAAGTAAGAATGAACTAAGCATTTATGCTAAGGAAATAAATTTTGGGGGAAAAGCATTCATGAGTATGCTCATTTTAGGTTTATTTTTAATACCAAATATTGTGAACAACCTAAATTCTAAATAGTGGGGAAATGGCTAAAAAAAAATGTAACATACTAACTAGATGGAATACAGCAAAAACTTAATCAGTATAAATATAGGTTTTGAATAGATTGTAGCAACAAGGAAAAATACAAATGAAATAAAGGGAAGTGAAAAATGAAACGCTTTCAGTCTAAGATGGCAATACAAGGGAGTTGATATTTCTGCCCTTTTCCCCACAGTAGAAATGCTACTGCTCACTCCTTCCTTGTTCCAGCACAAGGCATCAGCTGATGCTCAGCCAATTCCTTAGAGTTATCTCTCAGAAACTCTTCATGGAGCAGTAGTACTGCTGGCAAGGTCCTGTTATCTCCAGGTTCCTGGCATTAATAGAATCAAATTAGTAGACAAAACCCTTCCTGATTCCTAACATAAATTTAGTAGTATGCTCCACCTTGAACCTCCAAGCCTACCACCCCAACTGGATCCCAAATAGTTCACCAGTGTGGTCCATTACCAGAAAGAAGATGATAATCTTCCTAATCATGTATTATACAGTCATGCTTTGCTTAATGATGGGGATAAGTCCTGAGAGATGCATTCTTAGGCAATTTCATCATTGTGTGAACATCATAGAGTGTATTTACACAAACCTAGATGGTATAGCCTACTACACACCTAGGCTATATGGTACTAATCTCATGGGACCACATCGTATATGCAGTCCATCATTGACCAAAACGCCATTATGTGGCACATGACTGTAGTTATATCCAGAGGGATAAGTCAATCTGCCTGGAATTCCTTCTCCCCTTGTCTTTCTCCTCCTCCCCCTCTCCTCCCTCTCCTTCTCTCTCTCCTTCTTCTCGTCCTCCATCTTTTTCTTCCTCTTCTTCTTTTCCCCTTTTATATCTATCTGTCCTCTTTGCAGTATCTCAGTTCTATCCTGGGAGAGTTCCAATCTGATTAGTCCAGGGGAGTTGTCTTTTCTGGTGACCTTCCATCCTGAATTGATGCAAGTGGATCCATAGGTCAGTGACCCTGTGGTCTTCCGAGGGAATCTGTTCCTAGAGGAGTCTCTACAAGAAGACAAACCAACCTCCCTCCCAATAATGTTAATCCTCTCTCATAACATAACTGGATATGTGTCATTTTTCTATAATTCTCTTCCTACCATAAGTACGAATGGGGAAGAATAACAGGGATGTTAAAATATATGTACTTTTTGACAAGGTTAAAGACTCTATGAAAATATTGAAAACAGAGGATTGGGAATTTATAGAAACCCTTTATTCTCTGGATACTGTTTTTCTTACCTCACAACCACAAACCTTACAGTAAATACATGACTGAAGACAAAGGGACAGAGGTCATCTGGGCCAGTGTCAGATCACCAAGGTGCTTCTTAAGATGCAGACTCCTGGGGCCCACTGCAAACCTACCATGTTAGAAGTGAGAATGGGGATGGGGTGGAGGTGGGATGGTACTGAGAATCTGCATTTGTAACAAGTTATCCAGGTGATCTTTATGAACTCTAAAGTTTGGGAATTACTGCTAGCCTATCTTTTTCCAGTCCTAAGAAGAAAGACCCACAGGCCCCAAAGTATCACATATTACTTCTATAAGCCTTCAAAACAGACCAGAAGTGACAAAAATGGCATTATTCATCCCAATTATTCATTTCCATTCCTGTTCCTAAAAGAAGATTATATGTCCCTAATTTTTGCCATGTGACCTACAGTGCTTCGCTGGGAAAGACATACTCCACTGCCACCTCATTTGCATCACACTTGACCATGAAACTTGCTATGGAAGATGCAATATAAGTAAAGGTAATATATGCAACACCTGGGCGGCTGCTTCCATGCCATTGCATGGCTCTGCCATTGCTCTTTCCCCTGCCACAGGACTGAAATAAGGCCTTTCCTTTAGTCTGGATCCCCGAATGAAGAAGATATGTGAGGCAGAGCCACAGCTCTCCTAGAACCTACATGACAGAGTGAGAAATAAACTTATTTTTGTATACCACCGAGATCTTGAATTTATTTTTTATTGGAGCATAACATAGAGAAAAGTTTCTAATCCAAGGAGACAAAAGACTTTTTGCTTAAACTTCCTTACCTAAGACAAAATAATGGTAGGTATGGCCCCATACACACAAAAAAGTAGCTTGCACTGCCCCTAAGGCGAGGCAGTAAGTGCACCTGGCAACATCCCATGAAAGGATGGACCCAGTGTGTACACCAGTTACACACTGGTCTCACCCGGCCACAGCTCCCAGCCTGCACTGTCTCAAGGACAAAAATAACCCCTCTAATCTGTCCTCAAAGCACTGCAAAGAGGGCTTATTTGTCCTGCTCCTCTCCTACACGCACCCACAGTTTGGGCAAGAAAGACTATCACTGGGCAAATACATAATCTATCTAATTCCTTCAAGGCTTTTTCTGTTTGCTTTCCAAATTCACCTTCTCATCTTCCATGATGACAGGACAAGACAAAATGGTTCTGTTTTAATAGTCGAGAGCTGTTGCTCCCGGACAATGTGGTGCTGTTCAGCAGAAAAGCCCTATTCAGCACGTAAAATATTCCTTTAACTCTTCCCTTCTCGTCATTTGTGAATTAAAGAGACCCTGACCAATATCTTTGCCAGACCCCTGACTTCATCTTCCTGACAGCACAGGTTACAAACACAAATCAGGATGAAAAGTAAAGTGCATGGCTAAACCATTTGCTATCTACTCATTTCTTTCTGTCATTCAACAAAACGACAGGATTCTGAAATAGATATACAACATTAGCTTGATAAATACCATTTGGATCTGGAGTCCTATGCATGGAAAGGAATTCCCAGAAGATACCTTTCTTTAACTTCTCATCTTCTAAAGTAAATAAAATTTAATAAATTTTAGTAAAAATTAAGTAAATTTTTAAAAAGAAGAATTCTAAAAGATGCTAGAAACAAATTTAATTAACATGCTGCAAATATACATGCAGATCTATTCTGTATCTAGGTGAAAAGTTACATGGAATTTTATTAAAGCAATTATCACGTGTCATTTGTGCTTCATAATTAGTCTGGCATCCCTATATAGTTTAAAATCAAATGCCTCTGTTGGATAATAAAAAGCCACTAATTCTTCCAGGTGTAATTAGAGTCATGTCATTTGACACAATGTGTTTTAAAATGGTATGTGGCTACCTTCAAAACCAAAGATTTATCAAATATAATGTTTCAAGTGTGTTTAAAGTTGCTAACATAAACTAGAGCCCTTAGCTCCCAATATCTTGTTTCAAATGTAAAGAAGAGATGCTTCCATAAGAAACAGAGCTATTTAGGAGTCATGATCAATCACCAAGGAGAGACATTTGATTCAAATGTCCTTTTGCTCTATGACTCAAGCCAATTGAGGCAGAGGTAGTGATAGTGGAAGTCCCTCTTGTTACCTGACTTAGAAGCCCCTGAATGGCACTGCACTATTTATATTTAACTCTTACCAGGACACCAGCATAGACCAAGAGTTTCTGAGGCTATGAGTCAAGACTGGGAAAACAAAAGTGTCCTAAACTCCAAGACTATCTCCATGGGGACAGTTCTGGGCCAAGATAACCAGTGGAAACCTGATAAATTATTTACAAATTCTTTCCCCTTCCTTCCCTAACTCCAAGAATCCAAGACATTCCAAAAGGTCTAGGAACCAGTCACTTGGTCCAGTACTTCCTGGAATACTTCAGATGGCCCCAGCATTGTTTTATAACCCCAGGGAACATCCAGATTTCTGTAACTGACAGGAAAAGATACACACACACTGATTATGGGCTGGGCTATGTGCCCATTAGCTCAGACTCACAGCCAAGCAAATACTCAGATAAATCCAGTCTCCCCAAAGTTAAGGGGTACAAAATGCCAGGTTTCTTTCATCAACTGGCAGTCACTACCACAGGCACCTTCATCCCACCAAATGAATCATCACTTTGATGGGGACAAGGATGCCCTCCATCTCCCATGGATTCTTTAATTTCTGTTTCTTCTTATATCAGTTTCTTCTCTATCCCACCTCCAAAATATATGGCCATAATAAGAATGCCATTTAGACTGCTTAGGGAATTTGTTCATTAAAAAGCCAACTCTAAGCTAAATGAAGAGCCAAAGATCATTAGAGGTGACGGAGCATGGAATTTTTGAAATGAGTACCTCCCATAAGGCCTCAAATATCACCTTGGCCATTTATGACTCTCTTGGTGTGTATTTTATACACCATTTATTTAAAACAGCTTTGAGAGAAGGTCATTCGGGTATTTGGACGTGGGTTAACATCTAAAATGAACCATGGTTTATTATTATTCTTATTGTCTGCTTAGTAAGGATAGTATAGTAGATACTTGAAGACTACGGCTTCGTTAGAGAAAGTGCAAAAACAGCACTTTTCCTCCATTCCCATTAGAATGAATATCTTGGTATTTAAGGCTCTAACCCTTTAGGAGTGAAGGGTAATTTTGTGTGTATAGTATATCTGTACCTCCTCCTTCTAATTCTTGAGCATAATACTCTAAGGTGGAGAGGAGCTGCAGCAAAAGGACATTAGTGTCTGCAGCAGTGTTCTGTTTAAATGAACTGGATCTATAAGACAATCTTATCAAGCTTGTTTTAGTATAAGTGGCAGCTTTATGTTGAAGAACAAGAGGAAGTAGTGAAGGATACTGTGAGGCATCATAAACCTGCAGGATTTTTATAAGCCAAGATAGATGTTGATAATGAGAACAGATTTATGTGTCAGAGGCTCTGATGTCAAACTTGAGTTTTCTATGATTTTCAAAAAGAATAATTTTTAATACATTCACAACACAATAGCACTCACCAGCAATTGATAACCCACAGAAATGTATGTAAATTAATATCAAAGAGAAGAATCTACCTCTGATTGTCAGGAATGCCTGTCGGTAATATGAGAGTAACTTTAAATACTGATATTTTTGAATGTTAACTTTTGCAAGCTCATCTCAAGTTTGTTCTCATTATTCTAGAACTAATTGAAGGGTCATACATAGAAAGACAAAAAGTAATTCATTTGAGACTTTGAGCAGGATTTTTATGAAACTTCTCCACAAGTGGAACCAAGGAAATTTTGTAAGCATAAGCAAAAGATGAAGCACCATCATTAAAATATCTTTGAGATGAACTGAGAATTAAATGGTTAAGATTCAGAATGTAAAGAGGTTAATGGTAGGATGCCCCAAGAGTATACTTTAAAACTGTTAATGTTCAATGAATTTATTAACCTAAGAGAAGAGTGGGTTGTGAATTTAAAAGTTTGCTAATGTTATAGAGTGTTAAGAGAATCTAGAATGAGTGTATTTTAAGAGCTACCAGGAGCCATCTGATTCCTTTCTATGATGCCCTCTGGGTGAAGTCTGGAAACAGGCCTGATGGAGAATGGTTCTGCATTAAGAGACCACGTTTGAGTTCCCTAAACAAGGACCAAAGAAAGTATTTTGGATTCTTAAAGGGGAAGAAGGGAAAGGCACTCTAGTCAGAACTATACTAGAAAAAAGAAACATTTTAACTATTTGTGGCTTACTGATAAATGTAATCATTGGCCACTGAGGTAGGAATCTATTCAACAAGTATTAGGAATCAAAGAGAATTTGGAAGATCATCTCAAACTGGCTTAAGAAATTAAAATTGAGGAAAAAAGATAAATAGTCTGTGCTAGCGTATAAACCAGTATTGCAGGCGTATGGTGAACACCATTTGTGAGTTTGATAAGCAAACTTAGTAGAAATTTATTTTAAAATGTAAATGGATTTCAAGCACCAGGTCCTATTACTTCCCTCAAGACCAGTATCCCCAGCTGCTCCAAATGGAGCAGCAAAGTGAAATTAACCAACTCCCTTGAAAGGGTGTAGTGGTTCAGCTTCAGGGGGTTGTTAATTTCCCTTCTCCAGGGGTTGCAAGTGAGGCCTGAGAGCAGAGCAGGGAGACAGAGAGAAAAGAGAAATTAACAAGCTTTCTAAAGCATTGCTACCCCCACTTCTTTCAAGGGAATTGGTTTATTTCACTTTGTAACTCCATTCAGATCAGCTCGAGTTTGAGAAAAGCCCCAATTAAATAGAGGGAGAGGGGATACAAAGGCAACCGGGTAGAAAAGAGAGGGAATGGATAGAGTTTAAATCAGTGACCTCCATCCAAAGCAGTCCCTCAAAATATTCAAAGCACTTTACACATAAAGATTAACAAATATTTTTAAAAATCTGGTCAGGGTACAGAAAAGTTTTCTTCTCATTTTTATTAATTTTATCCTTCCTTAGAATCTCGGTAGAACTTCTGAAATACAAATATTTTCTACTTTACCTGAATCACAGGGTTAAAGGCTGTTTATGTCTGATCCATATAACACTTATTCACTCTCTTCAAATCTGGATGATGTGAATCCCTCTAACCATTTCCAATGTGAAATAAAAATATCAAGTGTTTTAAAATTAAAAAAGAGAAATAAGCACCTAGAAGAGACTTCTCATAAGCACTGCCTTGAATTATGAAAAGTGAAAAAAATGGTAAAGTCATGAAAGAAACTAGTAGAAAAAAATAAAGGGAGGATAAGTGGAAGAGGCTTGAAGGGAAGAGATATATGAAAATAGTAAGTGCATGTAAGTCACTTAAGGGCATGAGGTATCATATTTTTTTAAGGTATTGTGAAGGGTGTAAGTAAATACATACATTCAACTTATAACATCACTAAATAATGGACAAGTTCTCACTAAGAAACTAGAATATGTAAAATCACTGAAATAAATAATTTAATACAGCTCTTAGGCTAGTATAAATGTGTTCAATAAAATACTAGTATCTTGAAATTACTTAACCATTATCTACTTTGTTACTGTCATAGAGTCAATTCCACCTCCTAGCACCCCCTGTGTACAGCAGAGTGGAACCCTGCCTGGTCTTTTTGCTCTGTTCTCTCATCTTCCAGCACTATACCAGACATATTCTCTGCTGCTATTCATAGGGTTTTCATGGCCAGTTTTTTCAGAAGTGGGTGACCAGGTCCTTCTTCCTAGTCTGTCTTAGTCTGGAAGCTCCACTGAAACCTGTCCACCCTGGGTGACCCTGCTGGTATTTCAAATACCATGGTGGTGAGAGGGCCAAATCTTAATCACTAGACCACTAGACCATTATCTATAGACCACTTCTGTTCATGCTTCTCTTTTATAAAGTTTACAAAACTCTTTCTTTAAAAAAATAACCTTTTACCTTTGACACATTTGACTGAAATCAACCAACAATATTGATACAATTAAGGATATATGGAGTTAAGCCTTTTTGTAGGCACCATGATGAAATAGAAAAAGCACAGCTTTGATGCTAGATAGCAAAAGAAATCTAAGTTCATCATTTTGTAGGTAGATTCCATATGTGGCTTTGGGCAAATTACTGGGCCTTCCAAAGAAAGAAATGTCAACTTTCAAAAAATGAGTATAATAAGATCCACTGTGAGAGATTGTTTGATTAGAGGATGTGTATGGAAATGCATATTAAGTGTCCAACAAATGGTAGCTATTATTAGCATTATTAAAGTTCAACATAGACAAGACTAAGGCTGAAAAGTAATTTAAGAGATAATCTAAACTAGCAGTTCCCGAAACTAGTTTTGCCTCACCATAACTGTATGGAGCTTTATAAAAATAGGGATTTCAGGACCCCACTACAAATTTATTAGATCAGAATCTCTGTGAATGCTGTCTAGAAATCTATTTCCAATCCAACATATTATTTTTATTAATGATACTTAAATAAGTCACTAGCCAATATCTCACAGTGGCAGCACAAAAGCCAGAACCCTATGTTTCATATGTCTTGGCTTAAGCTTCTCTGTTATATGCTATATCTCTATGCTATATCTCTAACACTCAGCTACAGTGCTAGACTCAGAGTGCCCTAAGGAGTCTGATGAGTCTTTTTTTTTTTAACGTTCTGTGGTCTGATTCTATACACTGGGTAAATCCTACTCTCTTCTTTCGAAACTCCAGATTCTTCCTGGCAAACAATACCCAAGCACATATATTGCCCACTTTCTATAGATTTTCCCTGTTAATTTGTCATTGTTTTGTTTATAGCGACAGAGTTAATCAAGTCTCCACATGTACCAGCTTTAATGAAAGCACATAAAAAGACTATTTAACTTAAATGTAAACTTGTACTTCTAAACAAGATAAAGTAACAGGGACCATATTTACCTTCCTGTCTAAAACAAGTGAAAGTCTGGACAGAATATATAAAACAGTTCTTAAGATATTGCACATCAGGCAACTAAGGGGGTTCAGAGCATGCTACCCCAAAATATGCTTGGTTTGGCATATTGACTACCTGAAGTTAAAGACATTTGAAAAACAGCAGATGCAAGAAGGGCATGCTGACCTCCCCTTTTCTTCCTTAAAACAAGAGATAAAAATCCCAAGGGAAATATGCCATCCCTATAACTGGAGGAAGAAAACATTCTCATTATGAGAGACAGGTAGTCAAAGCCAAGAAAAATCTGTACAGACAAACCTTGTTAAATAACCCTAACCTTCCTTTAGCCTGCGTATATATATTTGTTACATTCCCACAATTACTATTCTTTGTTCAACCTAGTATGTAAGCAGTTAGGCCCAACCACTTTTTGGATCTTCATTTTCCTATTGAAGGCTCACAAGTACATGTAAAAATAAAATAATATGCTTTTCTCCTGTTGATCTGACTTACATCAACTTAATTCTCGGGCCCAGCTGGAGTCCCTAAGAGGGTACAGGAAAAGTTTTATCTCACTTCACAACAGATGATGATCTCTGCAAAATGGGAAATAAATAAGGTAATACCTACAATGTCTCAGCTTACTCCCTAAAGAGATTTTTCAGGCCATATTGTAGGGAGAGGAAAGCTAGGACAAGATAAAAAGAGTTCAGGTCATACAAAATATCTTCTCTGACCACAGTGGAATTAAATTAGAAACCAATAACAGAAATATCTCTGGGAAATCTCCAAATAGTTGGAAACTAAATAACACTCTACTAAATACTCATGGATCAAAGAAGAAATCAAAAGTGAAATTAGAAAGTATGTTGCACTAAATGAAAACACACATCAAACTTTGTGTGATGCAGCCAAAGCAATACATGAGGGAAATTTATAGCACTAAGATGCCTATATTAAAAAAAAAAAATCTCAGTTTCCACCTAAAGAAAAAGAAGAGCAAATTAATTCTGAAGTAACCAGAGAAAAGAAAATGACAAAGATCAGAGTGGAAATCAATGAAATAGAAATCAGAAAAACAATAGAGAAAATCAATTGCAGAAACCAAAATCTGGTTATTTTAGAAGATTAATAAAATCTATAGACCACTAACTCTACTGATTAGGGGGGAAAAAGACAAATTCTCAATAACAGAAACGAGAGAGAGAATATTGCTAGAGATTTTACAGATATTAAATGAATCATAAGAGAATATTAGGAACAACTATATGGTAACAAATTTGAACTTACACAAAATGGACAAATTCATTGAAAGACACAAACTGCCAACACTTATGCGAGAAGAAATAGCCTGAATAGTCTTTTATATACTAAAGAAATTAAAATTGAAATAAAAGTCTTACCACAAAGAAAAGTGGTAGGGAAGGATTATAATGGGGCATTAGGAAAGTTTTGGAAATTGATGGATATATTCATTATCTTTATTGTGGTGATGGTTTCAAAGGTGAATACATATGTCAATACTTATCAAATTTTACATTTTATATATGTGCAGTTTATTGCATGTTAATGAAAATGATAAAAATGTAATGTAAAAAATACTAATTCCATTTAGTAAAGCTGTGATATTTGGTAGCCTATTCACTCAAGAGGACACCAAAAATTAACCATCAGAAACATACAACTCCACTCTTTGTAAGTGGTCAAAAAGAGAACCAGAGAGTAAAACTCCCTGAAGCTTAATGACATCATAGATCTTCTAGAAGTGTTCATTTCCTTCTTTGGGTCAAATGTGATTATTTGAACTTCTAGGGGAAAAAAAAATCTAACACTTTCAAAAATCTTGTATTTACTCATAGAGAGAGAAAAATATCTTTAATAACTATCTCTGAAATCAATACCTCCATGTCAGAGTGTGGACAGTCTATCTCTCTGTTATTTATCACTAATATCTGTCCCACTTCTCTTATAGGTCTCTTGTGAGAATATAATAAAACTATCTGAAAGGAGTTTTTCCTATAAAGTATTTAAAGTTTCTGATGCTTTGAATGAGCAAGACTCCTAGAGTGGAATGGAAAACAACTTTATTCTTTTCTTGAGTCTGCCTATACATATTCATTCAAAGGTCACTACTCCAGCCTCCAGCCCCTTCCCATACTCCCAGCTTATATGGAATCTAGGGAAGGTCCCATGATTTTTTGATAAAGTTCACATAATTAAAAAGACGGCTTCAGTCTCCCAGGCAGTTCTGAGACATTAATGACTATGTTCTGCCTAGTGTCATACCAACTCTGTATTTAACTCAGTGCTAAAGCTTATACCATGATTCATACTGACCACCTACAGTGGAGGCAGCTAGAAGAAATGACTGTCTTCTTCCCTTTTTCTCCTCTTTGTGCTTCAATATCTCTTCCCTCAGCTTACTGCTGTCGATTTGTCACCTCTCCAGGATCTAAACAGAGGAGGTAGAATAGGAAAAAGAGCAGGAGAGTTCTTACACAACAGGCCCCAATATGGCTGTGTTGGGGTTTAAAGCAAACTTTTTCCCTTATGGAAGCATTCATGGGTTCTTGAGAGAACCTCATCACAGAAAATCTTTTGCTAGCAGTTCTTAATGCAGGTTTTCCTTGGGTGA
Organism: Tapirus indicus; assembly: GCA_031878705.1. Taxonomy (NCBI): domain Eukaryota; kingdom Metazoa; phylum Chordata; class Mammalia; order Perissodactyla; family Tapiridae; genus Tapirus; species Tapirus indicus. The sequence goes on along the minus strand of CM062919.1, from coordinate 126,830,900 downwards.
TTGCTCAGAACTCTTCTCTAAGCCCTTGGGCATCTGGCTGTATACTTCCAACATCTTTCTGCTGAGTTTTCCTTGCCCCTTCAAGCAGTCCCCTTGAACAAGATCTAAAATGACCCTCTACCACTCTTTCTCTCATATGGCTCTCAATCTGTCCATGGGAAACTGCCTAAACTTTGCTGTCATTAAGAGCGCAGTTACACAGTATTAGTTTTCTAGGGCTGCCATAACAAAGTACCACAAACTGGGTGGACTGAAACAATAGCTATTTATTGTCTCACAATTCTGGAGACTGAAAGTCCAAAATAAGAGTGTTGGTAGGGCCATGCTCACTGGGAAACCTGTAGGGGAGAGTCACTCCTGGCCTCGTCTACCTTCTGGTATTTGTCAGTAATCCTTGACATTCCTTAGCTTGTAGATACATCATTCCAATCCCCGCCTCTGTCAGCACATGGCCATTTTCTCCCTGTGTGTCTCTGTCTCTTCTCCTCTTCTTATAAGGACACTAGTCTTAGTGAATTAGAACCTACTCTAATTCAGTATTACTTGACTGAACTACATCCCGACTTAACTACATCTACCAAGACCCGATTTCCAAATTAGATTATACTCACAGATATTGGGGGTTGGAACTTCAACATAGATTTGGAGGGGAAACAACTCAACCCATAACACATACCAACCATTCCAGTGGTAGCCCTGTGGTCTACTGCCATGGGATCCTCAAGCTGATGCTAAAACTTCAGATTTCTCAGACATGAGACAAACACCAATCCTCAGTATCCCTCAGGTTCTCTTAATGGTGTCTTTAGAGCCCTTCTCATTGCATCTGAGGTGAGAGGAAAACACCTCCTTCCCAGCCAACACCTGCTTCCTTTAAAGTCCCACATAGGTGGTTTAACATCTTTTCGAACATGGGTATAGTAAGCACCTATTATATTAGGACCTCAGTCAAAATTGAAGCTGAAAGAGCTCAATATTTACATACACAATTGTAAGAGTAATTTAACAATACTTCTTTTAAAGCAGATGTATACTAACCACATCTGTGATCAGAAATTTCATTCTCAAAAGTTAAAATAAAAAGCATACATTGCCCAAAGTAGGAGTTTCTGCCTTCTCTGTTGCTTCCTCAATGGATGAACTCAGATGATCTTTATTAAAAAGTCATGTGGAAATGGGGGAAGATTGGCACAGATGTTAGTTAGCTCAGGGAGAATCTTCGTCAAGCAAAAAGAGGAAGATTGGCAATGGATGTTAGCTCATGGCAAATCTTCCTCAGCAAAAAAAAGAAAAAAAAAGTCATGTGGAATTACTGGCTCATAAATATGCAGCGTGATCATGAGTAATAAATCCAAAAGCATGATTACTGAAATCATACAGAAGACTTAAATTAGCCTGTAGCTTAAATGGCCATCCCTCTAAATGATTTTTGTTAAATAAATAATAAAATTGGTCAATTTGACATCTTTCACCTAATTAGCTTGTAGGTGAAATTCACATGATAATAAAAATGTCCAAAAACAAGCATAAAAGAGCAAAAAGTGAAAGTAGAAACTTAAAGGATGGGAATAGTCAAGAAACTGAATAATTATTTTAAGAATTATTGAATGCATTTAAAATAATAAAAGGCAAAAAGCAAAAAAATTTTATTTCACATGACAACAACTAATTTTTGTAGGATCTATTTCTTATGAGAAAATTATCAGCTGCACATATAAAAGCTAAGATTAAATGACTGTGTTGGTAATCACTCTTGAGTTATGGAATGTACCTGCTCACACACTTATAACATGCACTACTACCCACTGCAAAGCTCATGGCCCCATTGATCATAATTCGCTCTACCAAGTGTCAAGAGCTATCTGAATGCTACTTGAGAGAGGGTAATGAAATTTACTTTATATTTTCCAGTTCCATTAGATAACATCTTTCATTTTTCCTGCCAATATATACCTCCATTTGAAATTGTAATGTCATTGCATATGTTCAAACTACACCATTGAGTCCAAAATCTACTTTGTCTATTAAAAAAATTCTGCATATATTTACAGTAACACCTCTCCCCCCTCATACCCCCTGCATTTACATACACTTGACTTAAACTGATTCTCTAATATACAATTTATTCAATGATATCAAATCTCATTATTACCTAAGTACTTTTTGCAAGTCAGGCGGGCGTCCTGTGACACAAACATGGTTTCCTGTGACATATACATGGTTAAAATTACAAAATCTCTTTGGGAAAATCCAGCTGTGACATTCTCTCACTTCCTTATTTCACCCACTCCAACCTCTGGCTCTTTGAGACTCTCCATTCTCCCAGAGAATCTGTTACCAATAGGCTCTATTTAGTTCCCATTTTATGAATGAAAGTTCTTAAACTTTGATCTCAGCTCCAGCTCCATTATCCCAAATTTTCTGTGGCTTTGAATGGAATTCCAAAACATATGCAGTGTTTGAGGAACAATTATTCTAAGCAATTTGGGGTACACCTATGCGGGACTGAATGGACAATCTTAGGAAGTTTGGGAGGTAGATACAATAGTTTTTACTCCTATCTGTCCACATTCATCTTTTCTTAGCTTCATTTTCTCCTTTTTCTTGTCTTCCCTCCTCTGCCAGCAAGATGTCTTCTATTCTCCAGCTCTCTGGTACTAACATGATGGTCAATGCAAAAATGACCTAAATTCTAATGTTACACTTTAGAAATATCTACATTTCTAAATAATACTACACAAAGGGAAGAAACCCTTTAAAAGTGGGAATTAGTATAAAAATCAATGAATTATAAAACTAGAAGAAACATGAATCCTTCTTAAATTTCATTACATTCATTGAACAAATATTTTTTGAGGGCCAATATGTACTTTCATAGTGTTTACATTCTTTTACCTCATCACAATCTGTTCTGTACCAATATTAGTTGGACATTTCTCTCTAACTAGTGAACCCCTTTCAGGCTGGAATCATAGCTTATTTAGTACTTACACAATAAATGTTGAGGGAATTTAATTTGGTCCCACCCAGCTCCTCACTTCATAGTTAAGGAAGAAACTACAGTGAAATGTTAGGGGCTTTTCCAATGTTCACACATATGGTCAGTGGAAAACACTAGCAAAGAATCACTAGCATTTTAGGTATTGATGTAGAAAAAAACTTTTTCCATAAAGTTAATCTTCAAATTATACCATATTGGCTACCTATCTAACTATTCCACCTAAATGGAAGAATGGTCTTATTTTTTAAATACTTATGACTCAAATTTGATCTGTATCACTAATTTATTTGAAAAGTATTAATGTATACTTTTAATATGTTTTTTATCGTAACTATTAAGCTATTCCCGCTCCTGATGCATTGTAGAGGTTTTTGTTATTATTGCTGTTGTTTTTGAGGAAGATTGGCCCTGAGCTAACATCTGTTGCCAATCTTCCTCCTTTTTTCCTTTTTTCTCCCCAAAGCCCCAGTAGGTAGTTGTATATCATAGTTGTACATCCTTCTAGTTGCTCTATGTGGGACACCGCCTCAGCATGGCTTGATGAGCAGTGCATAGACCTGCACCCAGGATCCAAACCAGCAAACCCCGGACCACTGAAGCAGAGGGCACAAACTTAACCACTACACCACCAGGCCAGCCCCATATAGTTTCATAATAACTATGTAATGTGCTATGACAGGATCAGTGGCAGCACAAGCGTCCCTATGCTCAGAGTGCATTTGTAAAACAAGCCTCAGTTTTAAGAGGAATGATATCAACCTAGAATAATGTGGGAAGAGGGCGACTACGCTGGCAGAGGATGCAAACACAGTTGTATGGAAAATGGCTGGATTTTGGACCATAGGGGACCTGGAATATAAAGGATTTCAGGGGGCCTATAAATGAAATTTTCAAATCTTTGAAAGTATTTAATGAGGTAAATCAATACTTTTTTTGCGTCTATCTTCAAAAACAAAGATAACACCAAAGTTTCTGTGAAGTGAAAGGGAACCAGATTACTATCAATTTAAGTATAATTGATTTATTGAATCAGCTGGACCCAGTAGGATACAAATAGAAGGCATGGAAGGAAGGGAGGGAGGAAGGGAGGGAGGGAAGGAAGGAAGGAAGGAAAAACTTTGTCCCTCTTCCCAAACAGTCTTAGGGCATTCCTCTTTCCCTAGGATTGATGGCATCTAGAGCCAGCCTCTCGGCCCCATTTAGTCACAAGAACAATTTCATTTCCATAAGTTTAAAAGCCCCACCCAATAACATAAAAATTCTGAACCTTATCCTCTTTGAAGCTTCTCCCTTCCCTCTCTTCCCCTGTATCGGGGCTGGAAATCTGAAATGCATGAATGATGACCTCCTCTCTCTTCTTAACCACCCCCCCAACCCTTTCTCACTCACTGGCTAGTCTTGATGACTCCAGGGTCAGACCCAGGTAGTGAGAGAGGAATAGGAGGAAATAGGTCAGTTGTAAGAGGTTGGTAGAGCTACTATCAGGGCACTTTGGGTGATAGCTCGTCTCTCTGGTATTTTTGCAGCCTCCTTGGGGCTCTTCTGCCAAGCATCCCCAACCACAGGTCACTCAACCTGAGCAAGGCCGCTTCTCCAACTGACCGCTTACCACTGATGCAGGCTTCCGGAGGTTCCCTCTGCTGGGGTCTCCTTGTCCCTTTAGTCAGTTCTTTTGGGGGGGATCCCTTTCAACTGACCTATAATCAGTTCCTTCAGCAGGATTGAAATCTAGATGTTGGTAGGGACACAGCTGGAGCAAGTTCAGGTCATTCCCAGAGATTCCCTTCCCTCTGCCACCAGCAAGGGGCGGCTCCAGTCGCACACAGCCTCTCATCATTAGACTATTTAAGAAGAACACAATTAACATGTCTTCAGTCAAGATCTTGACCCACACACATGTCAGGGTCTTCACCTGATCCCTCCCTGAAGCCTTCTCATTTAGAGTGGGGTGGGGGGGAAGTACTTAATTCTACTTCTGCTCCCCAGCAACACATAGAAAAGGCTCTCCAAAGAAATGTTTTCCCTAAAGACTTTTCAACCTCCATCTTTTATATATGCCTGTGGTTGGGTGATAGCTGATGCAAGCAGACCCAGGTTAGGATCAGCCTTTTGCAAGTCCAGCTCCTTGACGTAGATTGTTTTGTTCTCTAACTTTGGGCCTCCAGAGACAACAGAGAATACCACTGGACATCCTGTTGCTTACACAAAATGCTTTAATAATTAGAACAGTTCAGAAAATGTAATTGTCAGCCTTGTGAACGCCTGAAGAGTTCAAGCGGAGGCTAGATCTTGATTCTAGAATGAAGAGCACAGGTAATGCTTCAGCAAAGGTTGGGAAGTCAATCATCTCAAAGGGGCTTCTTAGTTCTTAAAACTTGATGATCCACAAGCTGCCTCCGTATAGGATGAGCAAAGAGGTTCCTCTAGTTTTCAAGGACAAATAGAAGAACATCAACAGAAAACTAGAATATGATGCAACTCAGTAAACATCTCCACATACCCTACTTGGCTATCATTTATGTGATCTCTTCTCATTTTGTTTGAATTGGCTTATCACGATAGCACCAAGCTTGTTTCAACTTTAACATAAAATCTCTAGAGTTTATTCCTGGGTTCAGATACATCAAGGATTCAGATAATCAAAAGAAGTTTAAAAATAAAATAGTAATAATTGGAATAGTTAAGTAATGTGGAAATATTCAACACTGCTCTATTTAAAAATAATTAATGATTACAAGATAATAATTTTGTTCTCTCCTTCCTTTCCTTCAGGCCCCTTCGTTTTAATTGCACTTTGCTATTTTCTTTCTTAGGCCAGATATTGCCCAACTCAGTTAGGGGCCTCCTGGCCCCCCACAAAGTTGCTTTGGTTTGGTTTCTGTTCAGTAACTGAAAGAAATGTTTAATCTCTAGGTTAGCTTTTTCCTGATCCTCTTGCTCTGGAGTTCATCCACACATGCACTTTTTTGCTCTTTCTGAGAAAACCTGGATGCAGAACTCATTACTTCTCTGAATTTTCCTAAGGAATACACACACACACACACAATAAGTGAGCAACACAGATTTTCTAACATTTGCATAAGGATGATGGAGGAGACACCACATATCAAACAACTAAAAACCTCTCAAATATCCTTGCTTCTAACGTCATCCTTAGGTAAACCTCCACGGGAGATTTTTTTCTTCTTTTGAGCTCTCCCTTCCTTCCTGCAATACCTGGACTCTGGCTCTTTTCTCTTCTCTCCAATATTTTGCTCAAACATTTCCAATTCTCCTCTCCTTTGTATGTGAAATAAATCCACTCTACCTCAGCACCTACTGCATATTTTGCAATTCAAACACATCCCAGTGATGTTCAGCAAACTAAAGCCCCTTACAACAGCCCCTGCCTCCCTGAGAATATAATTTAGCCAATGTAACCTTTGATTAGCAGAACATGCTCACCTGGCTCACCCTTCCTCATCTCTAGAGATTTGCCCAGATATTCTTCCGCAGGAGATGTTCTCCTTCTATTTAGATATGCAATCTGAGTGAAATAATGCAAATTTTCTTCATGATTTGTTTGTCCTGTCAACTGAAGTTTAATGGATACTTTCTCGTATTATTCTTCACAGCAGTCACAGTAGAGAATTCAATCAGATGACACGAATACACCACAAAGCGGGAAGTCTGACTTCAGTTGTGGAAGATGAAATGGATGGTGCCACCACTGTCCTGTGCTCTGCATTTTGAAAGGTCATGAGTCAGCAAGCCCTGAAGTCTTTGCCAATAGGACGCTTTTCCTTTCCAGGATCCACATTTCTCATGGCCCGGAGGATTACATTGCACAAGATAATTTTTTTTCTAACCATACATCTAGAAACTTGTTTAGATGGAAATAATGACAACAATGATCCAGATAATTATACCTCGATTTATGGGGCACTTTTCTGAATTCTTCTCAAGTATCTAAGATGCCCCATCATTTCCCTTCCCTAAATATCATAATCCAAAAAGTAATGATTGTACCTATAAATGCAGACTTATTTCAAGAGTTTAAATACATTTTTTAATGGCTAACCCTAAATATAAAGTACTAGCATATTCCACCCATACCCCACTCCAGGTCTGATAAAATAGGAAGCTGGCAGGGAATTAGTGCCTAAGGTGGTTGTAAAGTATTTTACTTTCTGCCTGAGTAAGGCATTAAGACATGCGTCAGGTATCATTAGAGAAGGCGTTCAGCAACTGTTAGCCCCCAAATAATTACAGACCACAGTTTCTTTTAATATGTGCTCCCCACTTTCTACACGGTGGTAACTGCCTTACACCACCTGTTCTGTCAGCACTGCACACCGAGAATGCAGGGGACAGGCCTACTGCTCACCTGATGTTAATGATTACCTTGTGGCTTTTCTACACCGTTTACACATTCTAACATTTTTCCTGCTGTCTTATCACCTGGCAACTTCTACAGGGAAAGAACGAAATGCACTGTGTGTCAAAATTACCAGTAACTTCCTCATTGACGTGTATGCACATGTGTGTTTGTGTGTTTAATCAACAGTGTTGTTACAGTACCTTTAAACCAAGTTGAAAAAGGAAGAACCAAAGATAAGGGAAGGATTTGAACCAAAATCATCTCTCCAAAGGTGTGTTATTGAATCATAGAATGAATGTCCTTTTAGGGGTGCAAAATGATGTTCATGAGGGTTATCTGCATAGGATAGATATTATTATTGCTCTATTGCTCTAAACTGATATTTTGCAAATGTGCAGATAGGCATAAACACACACAAAAACATATCAAGAACTTTCATCTATATTTCTTAAATATTGCCCTTACTAGGAGAGCACAGGTCTTTATGTGGTTAGGAGACCATAATTTTGGCCCAGCAAGGCTGCTCTTTATGTTGAGAAAATGAAAGCCCTTTGAAGATTAACAGGTCTGTGGGTCTTCATTCATTTTGCAAGGGCACAGCTATGCTGATTCCTACACTGTATCAATTTAAGGAAAGCAAGTATCAGCCTCACCTGAGAGATATGAATCATGACGCGATCTTCCCCAGATTGCCCCCATTTGTTCAGTCTTCCAGAACCCTTCCAGTTCACTATGTCAATACTCATCTCCTCCAGATACTTCTGAGAAAAGTTCAAGCTGGATGTCTTTGTAAATATGAAAATATATGAAGGGGTCAGACATCTTGCCCAACAAGTTAGCAAGTTTAGTTGAGCACATTAGAACTCCCTGAAATGGTGTTTGGGGCCTCTTGGGACATTTTCTTCCTAAGGCAAATGTGATGCAAAAAAAATTGTGTTTCCCCAACATGCATCTTCCCATGTTTCAGGCCCATCCACAGGAAAATACAGCTGTCCTGCTGTGGCTTCCCCTGCCTGGGTCCCTAATGAGATTCTGCTAATCTCCAATTCCTATAAGTGGCTCATTTTTTACTGCATCTTGGGCTTGCAGCTGTGTGGCTTGTGGGCTGGGATTTTTTTAAAAAAACCATGTCTAAAGGCAATCCATTTGATTAGAGAGTAATATCCTGACTTCCTTTTTTATCATTTCCCAGTAAGACTTGGGCTGCAGGTGGAATCCTACAGTTACTTTGTTTAACATTAAAAATAATTTCATTTCCCTGCCAGAAGCTGGTCTTACTGATCATGTTGCTGCTTAGAAGCCTGGAGAATCATGGCTTTCACCTAACTTTTCGTAGTGAGAGATGGCAGATAATCCTAATTAAGAAGGAAACACAGATGAGGAGAAGGACTGCCATATAGAACAAGAAGAATTACAACTCTACTGTAGTAGCTATTTCCATAATCCAAAAGAGAAAGGCAAACTGTCAAGGCAGCAAGAATTGCTTTCAAGAGCAGTCTTCACTCAAGACGAAAGCAGAGATGAGGCTAAATTTACTCAGATCTGCTGCTTCTTTCTTCAACTCAGTGAGGATTTCAATTTAATCTAGTACCGCAAAACCAATAGTTCAGTAGAAACCACCACCAATTCTGAAGGGAAAATCATTCATATTCAAGAAGTAAAAATGATATATTTGACTATTGCATTAACTCAGTTTGAATTCAGAAGATCTGAAGATATTTTCCCCTAGGCATTATTTCTTCTTTTCTTCAAATCATCTGTTATAATTTTTTTATTTGAGGACACAGAGTTGATATATGAAATGTCAGTGCCTATAGTACTGTGACATACTGCAGTTGAGAGCCAGCCTCTTGACTTTGGGGTGTAATACCATTGCCAAACAGTTGAGTGCTTATTAGTTATAGCCCTGGGTAATGGCAATGAACATTATCCAGGGGAGCATAACATGAATGCTAAATCCGAACACAGCACAGAGAAAATCCAGGAATCTCAACAAATCAGAACCTATTTGTTTATATGGCTCCCATAACAGAAAATAGATGTCCTATGTACACGTGATAAAGAACAGCAAGTAAATTTATGTCTAGAGTTTAACATAGAAAGGGCATGGGCTTTAGGGTCAGACAAATCTAACTCTACATAAACACATAGAAGCGATACCGCCTACTGTATAATTCATAGTGTTCACAATTGCCATGGTTTCTAACTGGTATAGGCCACTCAATAACCCCCAAATGGAGGCAATTGTGGAAAAGATCTTGGCCAAAGAAATATTGAACACCAAATATCTCTCTTTCAACCCTGAAAATTTACAGAAATATTCTCTAAAATTCAGAATCTAAAAGACTCTTATAGAGTCTAAAGGACTTACCCAGAACAGTATCAAAGGTCCTGCAACCAAATGGAGAGATAAATTCAGGTTCTGTTTTGCCTATAAAGAGAAAAGGAAATAATTTCAGTTGAGTTCCTATTGCATCTCAGACATTTTATATACAGCTCATTTATTTCTCAGTGCAGTGCCAGTATTATCTCCATTTTATAGGAAAAAAAAATTGAGACTAAGATAAGAGTAGTAACATCCACAATGATTGTTTTTATTACTATTATAGTTAACATTTGGGGGAACAATGTGCCCAAAATCACACAGCAAAACAATCATGCCAAGATTAAAGCCCCAGTAACTTCCACCAGGCCACAAACACCTAGTGAGGTAGATAAAATATACTTTACTTGCTATAAATCCTGGCATTTTGTAAGTTACTGGTTATGTGAAATATAGCGGGCCTCTCTAAATTACTGCTAACAACTGCAATAATTAAAAGCTTATAGTATTCACTGGGAAAATAAAGGTAATATTTAGAGCATCAACTCTAGTGTCAGGTATCTGAAGTCTAGTCAGTGATATACTCAGAGGGAGTATTACAGTTGTTAGTGGCAATTTAAAGAGGCCTACCTACATTAGTATAACAAATAAGAAGCTTTGTGCATACAACTTCCCTGAACTACTTACCAAGAAATTTCATGGCGATATAAAAATTCCTTTGATCATCAATATATTCTTGTACTCATTTCTCTTTGTTATTTAACCTGTATTTGAGGGGCCGGCCCAGTGGTGTAGCAGTTAAGTTCACATGCTCCGCTTCGGTGGCCCGGGGTTCACCAGTTCAGATCCTAGGCACAGAACTACTCACCGCTCATCAAGCCATACTGAGGCGGCGTCCCATATAGAGCAACTAGGATGCACAACTATGACACGCAACTAGCTACTGGGGCTTTGGGGAGAAAAAAGCAGAAAAAGAGGAAGAAGATTGGCAACAGATATTAGCTCAGGGACAATCAAAAGAAAAAAGAAAACAAAAAAAAAGAACCCGTATTTTATTAAAAGCACAATTAATTATTGACAATTATTAAAAGTTGTTTTCAAAGAGTGGGGCCTCTTGAAGATTTTGTCAGCCAAGGTCACATTTCTTTTTTGATTATTATTACGCTGGAAAAATTATGGAATATCTTAAAATCTACAAATTAATAAACGAAAAGTCCTGTGAAGAGGTTTGGAAATAGCCTCATATTGTCCTAAAGCGCCAATAGGATTTCAAAGTGATTTCGCCAAACATATTTTCTAATGTAGGTTTTGGAGTCTCTGGAGTTTTACTTACTGACTGTGTGATGGAGCCAGGAACTCTTAGAGCTCATCCATACCAGTGTGCACCCTTCTATGTCCCAACAACCCTCACAGGTAGGTTGATCTTGTGATTGACATCACACAACGGACTGTGGGCAGAGGTGATGTCAGACCATGCTCCCAAAATATTGCAAGTAATTTCCCAAACCCACTCTCTCTGGTCTGTGCATCTGGAAGTGAAAGTCTCAGAGATGGTGAAGCCACATAACAGGACTCAGATCCCTCAGTAGCCACTTGGAGTAAAGCCACCCAACTAGAAACCTCCACAATGGTATTTGTGAGTGAGAATTAACCTTTGTTGGGGGTAAGCCACAGAGGATGTTTTAATAGCAGCCAGACTTATTTATAGTGACCTTGGATCTAGAAAATTAGGATTTTATTGTCCACTTCATGAAGTCCCCGTGAAGACAGAATGAGATAATGAACTTACACGCATATAACTCTCTCCCCTTCTTTAAGTGAGTTTGAGTCTGTAGCCTATAAACTCTCTTTTTTTGGTTTGTTAGCTAAAAAGTATAGACAGTTAAATATGTGTTCTATAACATATGTTTATATATATAAATATCCATACATTTATATATATATGTATATAAATACACATCTCACCCAGTCCATACTTTCCTCCACTGTTAAAGTATGGAACGGGGCAGTCATTACAATGGCCATTTGGTGGTTACCAGCTATAGAAAAACAAGGCAATAAAACATGAATTTTAGAACAGTCTTTTGGAGCTCATGCCAGACTCCCTACCAGTGTTTTCTCCTTCCTGGAGCAACAGAATTAAGGACTGTGATTCATGTCGATTCACAGAATTCATGTGATTTTACATGAATCAATTCTACATGTGATTCATTTATAATCATAGAATGACAAGTCCACAGAGTGAACTTAATGTAGATCTTTATATTGAAGGCCCAGAGCTGGAGTTCAGGTCTGTGTCCCAAATAGATGGCCCAAGAGAGAAAGCAGTTGTGGCTGAGTTCTGGGACTTTTAGAAGCCCTCCGTACTCAACTGAATTAAATAGCCAAAAAGCTCTTTCTAACAGTGGTGGCTTCTGCATCAGGCAATAGGGAATGGGGGATCAAATTCTAGAGAGATACTAATACCTCCTTACTAAAAGTTAGAAGAACAACTAGAACAAACAGTTGAAATTAGTTGTATCTATAGAAAAAATATAACTGTTCAAGTCTAGTGCATTATATGCTTAAGCTATGTAGCTATTGGGTCAGATTGGTTCCAGAGAGAGATCTAAATTCAAAGTCCAAATCTGTCCAAGCACTTAACCTCTTCCTTCCTCTGAAGGAACTGAGCCAGGAATCCCAGGCAGGCTAGAATTTAAATTCCAGCTGCCATGCATTATTTACAATAGCTAAGACATGGAAACAACCTAAATTTCCATCAACGAATGAATGGATAAAAAAAAGGTGATACATATATGCACACAATAGAATATTATTCAGCTATAAAAAAGGAAGTCCTACCATTTGCAGCAACAAGGATGAACTTTGATGGCATTATTCTAAGTTGAATAAGTCAGACAGAGAAAGACAAATACCATATGATCTCACTTATATGTGGAATCTAAAACAACCAAACTCATAGAAACAAAGAATGGATTGGTGCCTGCCAGGGGCAGGGGTGTGGAGTGTGAGAAATGGGTGAAGGTGATCAAAGGGTATAGATTATAAGTTAAAAGATGAACAAATTCTGGGGATGTACAGCAAGATGACTATAGTCAACAATACTGTATTATACCTTAGCAACCTGAAAGTTGCTAAGAGAGTAAATTTTAAAAATTCTCACCACAAAAGAAAATTGTAACCATGTGAGGTGATGGATGTGTTAACTATCCTTATTGTAGTAATCATTTTGCAATGTATACACACATAAAATCATAAAATCACAAATTGTATGTCTTAAACTTATACAATGTTATATGTCAACTATAGCTCAATAACACTGGAATGAATGAATGAATGGATGGATTGATTCCAGTTGCCACCACTGGCTTATCCCTCAGATCTAAATGTGTTTCTGAAACCTTGTTGTCCAGATCAGTCTTCTTGTTCAAAACTTCATCATCTCCTGCTTTATTATTCCACATGTTTCATTGCCTGACTTGTTGTCTTGGCCCCTCTGGGTTTTTCGACTCTAATTTCTGAGGGTGGATACAAGCTAAAAATATATCTGTAACTCTGGCCCCTTGATACCCTGCTCCCTGAAACCTTTTTCCTTTCTGTACCACAGTTTATTCCATCTGGTACTACATGGGGATTAAAAGAAGGGAAGGTAGGTATTCTAGGACAATACCAGATTACCGCATAAGATGATACAGAGATGGAGACAAATAATATAGGAAAACAGCAGGAGCTCTCATGATGATGACAAGAGCCTATTATAAAAGATACCAAAGCTGCCGTCCTTTGAGAGAAACCAGATCAGAGCGGAGGGTATAACCAAGTACTCCCAAGTTTGAGCCTGGAGCTTTGGAGCCAAGCAACACATTCTGCCAAATAGGAACTTCTTCCACTGGATTTGAATTTGGCCTCCTGTCAAATTCTTAAAATTCTTAAAGCCATTCTATCCTAATAATATATACTAATATACATACTAAGACCTTCAAAAATTACTTGAATGTACTGGATATCTTTCTAGGTATATTCCCTTGCTAGGTCTGCTATAACAAACTATCACAGACTGGGTGGTTTAAACAATGCAAATGTATTTTCTCACAATTCTGGAGGCTGGAAGTCTGAGATATCAGAGGGATCACTTTTTCTGAGGCCTCTCTCCTTTGTATACAGATGGCCACCTTCTCATTGTGCCCTTACATGGCCTGTTGTCTGTGTGTTCCATCCTTTGTGTCTCTTTGTGTGTTCAAATTTCCTCTTCTTATAAGAACACCAGTCATAGTGAATTAGGGCCCACCCTAATAGCCTCATTTTGACTTAACTACCTCTTTAAAGGCCCTCTCTCAAAATGCAGTCACATCCTGAGGTCCTGAGGATCATAGCTTCAACATATGAATTTGGGGAACAAAATTCAGCCCATAATACTAGGTCATGAATTAAATTTTATAAGAGAATAATCATAGACCTTAGAAGTAATTGTATAAAGAATAGATCTAGGTTGACCCAGGAGTGGATGGATCCAGTAGTTCTCAATCTAGTGAGGATCTTTGCCAATAATTCATTTAAAAATATGTTTGAGTGTATTCTTCATGCCAGGTACCACGGTAGGTGTTGTGCATAGACATGTTGGCAACAGTCTCTCTCTTTAAGTTCAGAACCCAGTAAAAAGACATGAGCACTAACAATTTAATGCAATAATAAATAAATGCTAGAGTAGAAGTAAAGTGAGGTATCACGAGATCAAAAGGAAGTATCTCATTCTTCCTGGAAATAAGGAAAATTTCACAGAATAAAGGACTCTTCAGTGGAATAGAAATTGAGTGAGAAGGAAAAAGGAAAAAAGGGAGAGGGATCAATCTGGGTGAAATTCAGAGTAGCAAAGGTTTCTGTGTGCCTGGATTAGGGTGTGAGCTACAGAATGATGGAGACTTGGTCAGAAAAAGGAAGAGCCTGGTGGTCTCTCTAAAGCACTTGCACATAATCTAGAGCAGTGCTGCCCAATAGAACTTTCTACATTGAGGGAAATGTTCTATATCTGCTTTGCAATGAGGTAGCCCTTAGCACTTGAGACTATAGAGTACTTGTAATATGGCTATGTCACCAAGGAACTCAAATTTTAATTTTAATTTAAAATTTTTAATTTAATTTTAATTGTTGTAAATTTAAATTGCCACACTTGGCTAGTGGTTACCATATTAGACAGCACAGATCTAGAGGAAAGAATTTTTCTTCTTTCTTCTGCCTCTACACAGTCCATGTGCATAACAAACTCTGATCAATAACACTTCTTATTACATGTGAGATGTGTAGTATTTAAATGGAAGTTTGGCTGGGACTGTAAGGCAACAAGTATTAGAAAGCAAAATGAATTGTGAGATAGGTCACCAAGTGCATTAGGGTTTTCAGAAAAACAGAACCAATAGGATGTACATATATGAGTTAGCAACCCGGAGACCCAGAAGAGCTGATACTGTGGTTCCATCCCAAGTCCAAAGGCCTGAGGAGCAGGAGCGCCAATGGTGTAGTTCAAGTCCAAAGGCAGGAAAAAGCCAAAGTTCAAAGGCAGTCAGGCAGGAGGAATTCTCTCTTACTCGGGGAAGTGTCAGCCTTTTTGTTCTATTCAGGCGTTCAAGTGGTTGGATGAGGCCCACCCACATTGGGAAGGACAATCTGCTTTATTCAGTCTACCCATTTAAATGTTAACCTCATCCAAAAACACCCTCACAGAAATACCCAGTACAATGTTTGGCTAAATATCTGGGCGCTTTGTGGCCCAGTCAAGTTGACACATAGAATTAACCATCACTCCAAGTAAAAACTAATAAAGGTACTTACTGGAGACTCTTAAACCTCTCACCTATGTAAAGAATATAAAAGAGTTGAGGGAGGAGTTTGGGGGAAATCCATGGGGACTCCAGAAAGAACTACCTGTAGGTTGGTCTGCTGAGAGAGAGACATTGTTCACCCCTCACTCAACCCTAATGAGAGAGCATCAACAGAGAGCTTGATAGGTGTCCTTGCTGTTGGGGTGATGCAGCAGATTGGAGTCTGACTCCCACCTGAAAATTCCAAAAGCAGAGTGGGGCTGGATAGCTGTTCCAGATAGGAGGATAGAAGGAGAGGCAGCAAATTTCAGTTGCCTGAACTCCCACACTTGTTTGACACAAAGTATGCAGGAGTCTTTCCCATGACTAGAGGTGGGCTACATGGGAGTTCCTTTAGTATAAGATCACCCACAGGGCAAAGAGGCTCCAGCACAGTGTCCCTTAAAATATTGTAGCATTCCTAGAGTTGGAGAAGAAGATATCACCCACATCAAGGGAAATGCAGGTAAGAGCTCATCAGTGCTGAGAGTTCTCAGAAGACTCACAACTTTACCCCCCAAGAGGAAAAAGGCTTTTAAGTTCAATCAGGTCCTGAGAGTGTGAAATCAGGTTTTGTAGATACCAATCAAGGAAGAGATTTTCAGCCCTCATACCTCTCCCTCCACCATAGTTGAGAGGATCAGGAAGCACGGTTCCCAAGTTGAGGAAGAAGAGCTAGTGCAAGAAGAAAAAGTTGACCACATCCTCTTCCCCGGCTGCAAGCTTTCTACCAGCTGGCCTCAGCTAGGAAAAGGGAAATAGCTGTAACTTGAATGAGGTTGGGGATTTTGTCTGTAATGTGGAACTAGACAAATTCAAGAGATGTCTAAGAGGCAGAATTGACAACTCGTGATGGACACATTTTATACAGGTGGTGAGGAAAGAGGGTTTTGAGAATTATGCTTGGGTTTCCGTCTTGGGTAATTCTCTCTAGTTATAGTCAACGACCCTATGACTTTGCATTACCTAAGATTAATTGCTGACTCTGAAGATGGAAGGGGGCTGGAGCCAAGGAATGCTGGCAGCCTTAGAAGCTGGAAAAGCCAAAAAACACATCCTCCCCAGCACCTCCAGAAAGAAATGCAGCCCTGCTCATACCATGATGTTATCCCAGTGAGACCCAATGCCAACGTCTGACCTCCAGAGCTGTAAGATAATAAACTTGCGTTGTTTTAAGCCACGAAATTTGTGTTAATTTACTACAGCAGCAGTAAGAAACAAATACCACGTAGCCTTCCTCAGCAAATCACTGCTCTCAGACCTATGTACCTAATTTGTTTACCTCTAATGCTTTAAACTTTTCTTGACTAGTTGCAATTTATTTAAACAAATATTTATGAGCTGACTATTATGTGCCTACAGCTGTGTGACTACTTCTGCAGTAAACTACCAGGTATATTTCCTGTGAAGAGTTAGGCCCATTGAATTATCTCAATACAAACAAGAAAAAAAGAACACAGTGATAGAGCCTTTTTTTTACCCCGCTTATCTAATCACCATTCAACTAAAATATTTCTCAAGTAATAAATAATTTAGTTATAAGATTTAGACAGCTTTCTGTCACAAGGTATATTTATTTTGCTGTTGAATTAATTAATGTTTGGGAAATGCCATGTAAATGTTAGCTCTTATCCTTTTCTTATTTATAGTAAGTACACAACCTTAAATTTAATTCCATGCAATAGAAAATGCTATGAAATATATGTTGTAATGATGGATAAACATTATTTGCCCTTCTGACTTCATTTGTAACTTACATATAACATTCAGAACTTGAAATGATGAGGATGATATCTCTCAGGCCCAGCTTTGCCCAACACTCATGAAACATAGATGTGAGTGATGTTGGCTAGAAGACTTAAAAATGAATATAAAGGCACTACACCTTTCATATAACTTTAAAATGAGGAAAAGGAGAGGAGGAGGAGGCAAGACTCTTGTCAAAATTGTGTCTTTGGGGCAATGAGAATATTATATGTATTTATATAAAGCCCAAAATATATTTCCAAACAGAGATAAAGCAAAGACGATCTTGGTTCTGTTTTAAGGTGGTAAATAGTCTAACATCAGGTTTATATTGTAGATCACTCCCCTGGAAGATGGTCCCACTTGGAAGAGTACATTATATTCACTGTGCCACTGCCAGATGTCCTAGGGGTTAGCAGAAAAGAGCAGTGGGGCCCCCAGAGACAAGGACTATGTCATATTCTTTGTAGGACTAGGAGTGATGAGAACATTATGTTCTTCCACGAAGTGGCAGCCAGCCAGACAGGCAAGGGAGCAAAGAATCTGGCCTCTGGGTTATCCTTAGTTACAATACCACCACCTAAAAGGACAAAAATGTAAAGTGGGTCAAGAAGAAATGTATGTAATAAATAAGAAAGGGACATTGAAACGACTCCAGGCACAAAGCAATCTAGAGATACTCTACTATAAAATTCCAGAATTTCACACCCTGGCCTATACCCGTAAGCCACAGAGACACAAAAGCCCCTCTATGAAAATAATACTGGAAGCTGTCATTTGATTAAGGTTGAGGTACGATGTTTATAAATTGCATGCAAAATAACAAATATTTAAAACATTTGAAAATTGTTTGTTGTATTTCTTAAAATTGAGCCATATGCTATAAATCTCAAAATGCTAGATAATTGCAGTCTCTGTGGCAAGTCTGTTTGTATACTAAAACCTATATTTGAGCATCTCCAGAGAACTAAGGTGTAATCTGCCACCACTGTGTAATTGAAGAAGCTCTGATGCATGGAACTACACAAGTTATTTTCAACTAGCAGAGCTCAGGATATTTTTCTTTGAGAATAAAAGTGTAGAGTTCTGAGTTATAATTGTATTTCTACCACACAAAAGGAGCTCACAAATGCTTATGTTGTGATAGAAGCAGGTCCTAAAATAATCCAAATGTACGGAATTTCACCTCTACTTAACAATGTAATTTTTAACTGACTCTTAAATACCATAAGCAAAATTCACCTGAACCCATATACACAGTGAATCCTGGGTGGGAATGTTAATTCAACTGTGTGCTTTGCAGTAAGTAAATATCCTGAAATACACCAGCTTCCTGTTCACATCATCTGCCCCTCCCGAATACTGAAACCAAAGTTATTTCATGGCATATTCCAAAGAATATTGTTTTCTGCCTATGTATGCATAGGGTGTTCCAATCATTCATAGACTCCGGTGCAATACCTGATACTTGGAACCTTCCACAGCCTATGCTCTCTGGAAGCTTTGTATTCCATTTCCACTTATTAATTTGAAAGTCATTGGTTTGTCCCTGGGTTTTCTTGGGTGAATTGACTTTCCAACAAGTATTATCTAGAGGGTTTGATTTCTGAATCTTGTCTTAATGAATAAAAGTTGCAGTTCCAAGTAGCTGGTTATGGTCCACACTTAGGTATGCCTCTGAAGTAACCTAAGCACATCTTTAGATGGGAGAAATGACCCAAATCCTTCTCTACCCTGTGAGAAACTAGCTAGAGAGAATAGCACAGGATCACCAGGGACAAGTTTCTAGCTTTTTGTTGGTCATTTCAAAAAACACCATATCGTTTGTAGGACTTGGGGAAATGAGGAGACTCTGTTCTTCATAAATGGACCTTGAGTTTGTTTAGAGGCACTAGCAGGGAGTGCAACTCCTCATACAGCCCTCACTCAAGATCGGTGTCTATCTAGAAGGGCAGCCTGTCTGACTAAGAACACAGCTTGGAAGGGACTCACATGAGGAGGGGAGAGAAGGGGGCCAAAAAGTCAACCACCCATGTCAGCCAAAACAGGATTCAGCAAGATGGTGGGTGCCACAGGGAGATAGATTGCACTTTGTTGCCTTTTGTATCTGACTATTTTCATTTTCTCCTTATTGTTGTACAATAATATCCCTAACTTTGCATAAGGCATGGTGCTTTAATAACAACACTATATGAACATGCTAGAATTAGTTTGTTCTAAACACTAGAGAAGTGTTTATTAATTTGATTTTTTTTAAGTGTCCCTTAAGTGTCTAGTGTCTATGTTTTTCTTAACATGGATATTTCCGACAGTTCCCTGGAAACTTTGAGTAATGAAATATAAAGCAAATATTTAATGTCATCCATAATGCCACAAGATTGATCATACCATATCTGAGTGCAATTGCACCTTTCATTTTACTTATTAAATAGATGTGAGTGGACACCCACAAAGATATATGTTAGGATTTTAGACATATTTAAGAATGTGAAAATTCTCATTAGCCTGAGACAGTTTACCATTGTTTGGGAGCAACATGATTTACTAGAAAACTTTATTAGTCTCATTAGAGGGGTTGTTCACAGTGGGTACTTAATAAACACTCTTAAGTGACTGACTGCTACGGGAATAATAGAAGGCTTGAGCACACAGTGGAAATGAAAGTCTAATTAATGATGAAAATGAATTTTTGATCAATGTAGGCAAAATACCAGTGCTATTAAACCCTGGGGAGCTATAATCGTGCCCACGCTCCTATTTCTTTAGTTCTTTGGGGCAGACTCAGAAGCAGAGCAAATGTGCAAAAGATTCAGTAATACGATTCTCAGAGCATGGTTTTCTTGATTTTTTTTCCTCCTTCTTTCAGACCCAAAGAGAAATCTCACAAAGATGTAAGATCCCAACTTTGCCTGCATTAAATACCTATCCTTTGCCCAGTTTCTCTTGGAATGTGGAGGGAGCTCATGACTTAGATCACTTCCTATCGAGTTATGCAGAGCTGGGAAAGTGTGGGAGCAGGTCAGTGAAGAGAAGAGGGATCACTGTGCCTCCAGCTTCACCCTGGCAACAGATTGCAAGGGCTTAATAGTCCAGAGTGAAATGATCGTGATCCAAAGCTTGAAAATCCCCATTAGCGGAACACTTAGAGCATTAGCAGAAAATGTGCTATTCTTTAGGGGTGACTGGCCGCAGAGCTGCTGTCTGTCAGTCAGGCTCTGAGAAACCTCTCCCCCCAGGGATGTCACAAGCCGTGCAGCTCTTCCCTGTGATGGGGATGGCGCCTCATATGCTCTCAGGCAAGGTGAAAGCCGGAAAGAGGAGGACATTGGCCTCTTCTTGACCTGACCCTCCATGAAGCCTTGCAAGTGTTTAGGTAAGAAGCCTGCAGCCTAGGGAAATAACGCACCCCACAGACCAAGTAAAGGATGAGTGGTGGGGCAGAATAGAATTGTGATTATTCTCATCACCAATATTATTAATTAGAGAACTTGGGTCAGTTGGTGCTTGATTTGTTTGCAAATTTCCGTGATGTCAGACAACTAAGTAGGGCTTATGGGATTACTACATTCTCTACTTTTAACACACATATACAAAAAGCACAGTCACTCAACGACCACAGGGAAAACTTCCAAAAATCATCCTATGCATTGGAGTCCTAAAGAGCCTTTCAGGTCTTGACGATGAATTCCATGAACACAGCAAGAGAAAATTCATTAAGTTTAGAGAGCCCTTCAGACAGTGACAGCCACCATGGAGTAGTGATTCAGGGCTTGGCTTGGCCAGACTTGAAATCCTAGCTCTTCTACACAATAGTTATGTGACTCTGTGTAAATTATTTAACCTCTCAGTGCCTCAGTTTTCTTATCTATAAAATGGGGATGATGATAATGTACAACCTCACAAGTATTAACAAAAAGGGATGAACTTGGAAGAGTGTATGAAATTGGAGACACGTAGGAAGTGCTTAATAAGAAGTAGTTATAACATCTAAATTGTCATTTAAACATTATGTGAGGAGGAAAATTGGAAAAAACAATAGTGGCTAGGTTCTGTGATCTTACTAGAGGATGAGAAAGTACAACTGAAAATGGTTTTTAAAAAGGAAACCACAAAAACCCTTAGGAGAGTGAAAGGGAATAAGACCCAAGACTGTTATGGTCACAGATTACATGCAAGAAAAAAAAGGATCCTTGTACTATGGCAATGAAGTTAAATGTGTTTTTCACAAACATTTAAAAACTTCTGTGATTGCATCAGCCATCCATTAAATTTTAAATTAAGAAAAGTCTTATAGAGAAGATAGACAGCCATCTAGACAACTAAAATGGGGTTTAAAAAAATAACTGTTAATTTGATTTTCACATAATTACTTCATAAGATTAATATAAATACCTGTAAAGTAGACTAGCCTATGTACATCAAATTTTATATCTTAAGCTTAGATTAGGTATTTTTAACAAATCAAGCAAGTTGTCCATAAAAAATAAACTATTGCTTTCATATGCAAACACATATAAATAGCTATTCCAAAAGAAAAAGGAAGAAGAGGTGAAGTCAGCATCATGGCAGCATGAAACACTCCCCTGGCCTCTACTCTCCTATCTACAACTAGATTGAAGGACATTTATAACTTAACAAAGGTTCCTCTGCTTAGCACACCAGGATGCCAGAGGGATCCACACATCTGTACATCTGAAAGTGGGTGGACTAGAATGCATAGAGGAGGCAGAATTGAGGGAACAGTGGAGGTGATGTCCATGGCCCCAGACCCCAGCCACAGCAGCTGAAACCAGAGCCCCAGAAAACCTGGTGGCAGTGACAGAGGTGGGGCCCACGACCCTACCCCCCTCCAGTAAAATCAGTGCCCATGTGTCCAACCCCCCCAGCTCCAGTGGTGCCCACACCTCCAGAGAACCCAGTAGCAGCAGCAAAGATGGTGCACATGACTCTGGCCCCCAAGCTGCAGCAGCACCTGTGACCACAGGGCAGTGGCAACAGCAGGGCCCACAATCCCAGTCCTATCAGCCACAGTGGCACCCATGACTCCAGCCCTCTCACCTGTGGTGGCAGCACCTGTGAACTCAAAGGCCTCAGATGCAGAGGCACTTGCAACCCCAGTTCCTACCCCATGCTCCCCCTCCTCCCTGCAACAGTGATGGTGCCCAGGGCCTGGAAAAATCCAGACACAGTGGAGATGCCTGCCATCCTGGTGACTTCACTGGTGATGCACACAACTGCAACAACACCAGTAGCAGCAGGACACTGGCTACCCCAGAGGCATGGGCAGCAATGACAAGGGCACTGGTGACACCTCTGAGAGAGGTAGTGGAGGGTGGAAAGTGCCAGTTCTCAAATACAGTCAGAGGCAGCTCAGGTAAGAGTAACAAAAAACTTGTACTATAGCGCCACCTACTGGAAAACAAAAGAAAGGCCTCTAATTATCAATCTGTTGAACTGTTAGAATCAAAGAAAACAAAACTATACCTAAATAAGAAAAGTGTTTACTACTTCAAATGCACTGGCAAAGGAACAACTCAGCAAACATCATTAAAAACCACGGTAACATGGTATTGTAAAAAGAAAATGACAATTCTCCAGAAACCAAACTTAAAGTCACAGAAGACTATAATCTAGCTGATAGAGAATTCAAAATATCTGTCATGGAAAAAGTCAATGAGCTACAAGAAAACTCAGAAAGGCAGCTCAATAAGCTCAGGAATAAAATAATGAACAGAATGAATACTCTACCAAAGAGACTGGACTCTAAAAAAAGAACCAAACAGAAATTCTGGAGATGAAGAACTCAATAAATGAGATGAAGAATGTATTAGAAAGCATTGGAAATAGAGCAAACCATATGGAAGAGAGAATTAGCAAGCTCAGAGATAGAAATCTAGAAATGATTCAGGTGGAAGAGGAGAAAGAACTAAGATTTTTTAAAAATGAAGAAACTTTATGAGAAATATTCAACTCCATTAGAAAAGGCAACATAAGGATAATGGGGATCCCAGAAGGAGAAGAGGGAGAAGAGAGCAGAGAGCTTATTTAAGAAATAGTAGCAGAGAACCAGGGAGGAACCTGGATACACAATCAACAAAGAAAATGGAATATCTAATTATCTCAATGCAAAAAGACCTTCTCCAAAAGACATCTTGCTCAAAGTGAAGGGTAGAAGATGATACTCCAAGCAAATGGTAGCCAAAAGAAAGCAGGTATAGCCATACTTATATCAGACAAAATAGACTTCAAGCCGAAAAAGGTTATAAAAGACAAAGATTGACAATATATAATGATAAAGAGGACAACATCAAGAAGACGTAGCATTTATTAATATATATGCACCCAGCATAGGAGTATCTAAATATATAAATTAACAGACCTAAGGGGAGAAATTGACAGCAACACAACAATAGTGGGGACTTTAACGCACCATTTACAATAGGTAGATCATCCAGACAGAAAGTCAACAAGGAAACATTGACCTTAAATGACACATTAGATCAGATGGGCTTAATAGATATATACAGAACATCCCATCCAAAAGCAGCAGAATATACATTCTTCTTAAGTACACATGGAACATTCTCAAGGATAGACCACATGATGGGACACAAGTTATTAAGTTTAAGAAGATTGAAATCATATCAAGCATCTTTTCCTACCACAACGTTATGAAACTGGAAATCAACTACAAGAAAAAAACTAGAAAAATCACAGATATGTGGAGATTAATCAACATGCTACTGAAAAACTACTGGGCCAATGAAGAAATAAAAAGAGAAATCAAAAATACCTAAAAACAAATGAAAATAAAAATATGACATACCAAAAACAATGGGATGAACCAAAAGCTGTACAAAGAGGGAATTTTATAGCAATACAGACCTACCTCAACAAACAAGAAAAATTTCAAATAAACAATCTAACCTTACACCTAAAGGAATTAGAAAAAGAAGAACAAACAAAGCCCAAAGTCAGTAGAGGAAGGATATAATCAAAATCAGTGGAAATAAATGAAATAGAGACTAAAAAGACAATAGAAGAAATCAATGAAACTAAGAGTTGGTTCGTTGAAAAGATAAACAAAATTGACAAATCTTTAGCTAGACTCACTAAAAACAAGAGAGAGAGAAGGATCAAATAACTAAAATCAGAAATGAAAGAGAAGTTACAAGAGATACCACAGAAATGCAAAGGATCACAAGAGACTACTTTAAACAGCTATACACCAACAAACTGGACAACCTAGAAGAAACAGATAAATTATTAGAATCATACAACCTTCAAAGACTGAATCATGAAGAGAGAGAAAATCTGAATAGACCAGTCACCACTAAGAAGATTGAAATGATAAAGAAAAGTCTTGCAAAAAACAAAAGTACAGGACCACACAGACTCACTGGTGAGTTCCACCAAACATTCAAAGAAGTTTACCTATCCTTCTCAAACTCTTCCAAAATTGAAGAGGAGGGAATGCTTTCTAATTCATTTTACAAGGCCAACATTACCCTGATACCAAAACCAGACAAGGACAACAGGAAAAAATAAAATTATAGGCCAATATCTCTGATGGACACAGATGCAAAAATCCTCAACAAAATATTAGCAAACTGAATTCAACAATACATTAAAAGGATCATACACCATGATCAAGTGGAATTTATTCCAGGGATGGAAGGATGGTTCAGCATTCATAAATCAATCAACGTGACATATTACATTAATACAATGAAAGGTAAAAACCATATGAGGATCTCAATAGGTGGACAAAAAGCATTTGACAAGACGGAACAGCCATTTATGATAAAAAAAAATTCTTAATAAAATGGGTACAGACGGAAAGTACCTCAACATAATAAAGGCCATATATGACAAACCCACGGCTAACATCATATTCAATGGTGAAAAACTGAAAGGTTTTCCTCTAAGATCAGGAACAAGACAAGAATGCACACTCTTGCCACTTTTATTCAAAATAGTATTGGAAGTCCTAGCCAGAGCAATTAGCCAAGAAAAAGAAATGAAAGGCATCCCAATTGGAAAGGAAGAAGTAAAACTGTCACCATTTGTGGATGACATCATTTTATATATAGAAAACCTTAAAGACTCCACCAAAAAACTATAGAAATAATAAATGAATACAGTAAAGTTGCAGGGTACAAAATAAATATACAAAAATCTATTGCATTTCTACACACTAACAATGAGCTAGCAGAAAGAGAAATTTCTAAGAAAACAATCCCTCTTACAGTTGTGACAAAAAGAATAAAATATCTGAGAATAAATTTAACCAAGGAGGTAAAAGACCTGTACACTGAAAACTATAAGACATTGTTGAAAGAAATTGAAGACAATACAAAGAAATAGAAGATATTACATGTTCATGGATTAGAAGAATGAACATTGCTAAAAAGTCCATATTACCTAAAGCAATCTACAGATTCAATGCAGTCTCTATCAAAATACTAATGACACTTTTCACAGAAATAGAACAAAAAATCCTAAAATTTGTATGGAACCACAGAAGACCCCAAATAGACAAAGCAATCCTGAGAAAAAAGAACAAATCTGGAGGTATCACACTTCCTGATTTCAAAATATACTACAAAGCTATAATCAAAACAGTATGGTATTGGTAGAAAAACAGACACACACATCAATAGAACAGAACTGAGAGCCCAGAAATAAGCCCACACATACATGGAAAACTCATTTATAAAAAAAGAGTCAAGAACATATGTTGAAGAAAGGAAAGTCTTTTCCACAAATGGTGTTGGGAAAACTAGAAAGCCACATGCAAAAGAGTGAAAGTAGACCATTATCTTAGACCATACACAAGAGTTAACTCAAAATGGATTAGACTTGAATGTAAGACCTGAAACCATAAAATGCATAGAAGAAAACATAGGTGGTAAGCTCCTTGACATCAGTCTTAGCGATGTTTTTGTGGATTTAACTCCAACAGCAAGGGAAACAAAAGCAAAAATAAACAAACGGCACTACATCAAACTAAAAAGCTTTTATACAGCAAAGGAAATCATCAATAAAACCAAAGACAACCTACTGAATGGGAGAAGATATTTGCAAACCATATATCCAATAAGGGGTTAATATCCAAAATATCTAAAGAGTTCATACAACTCAACAAAAAAACCTGATTAAAAAAATGGGTAGAGGATCTGAATAGACATTTTTCCAAAGAAGACATACAGATGGCCAACAGGCATATGAAAAGATGCTCAACATCACTAATTATTAGGGAAATGCAAATCAAAACCACAATGAGATACTACCTCACACCTGTTAGAATAGCTGTTATCAAATAGACAAGAAATAACAAGTATTGGAGAGGCTGTGGAGAAAAGGAAACCTTCAAACACTGTTGGTGGAAATGTAAATTGGTGCAGCCACTATGGAAAACAGTATGGTGATTCTTCAAAAAATTAAGAATAGAACTACCATATGATCCAACTATTCTACTTCTGGGTATTTATCTGAAGAATGCAAAAACACTAATTCAGAAAGATATATGCACCCCTATGTTCATTGCAGCATTATTTACAATAGCCAAGATATGGAAACAGCCTAAGTGTCCATTGATAGATAAATGGATAAAGAAGATATGGTGTACATACACACACACACACACACACACACACACACACACTGGAATACTACTCAGGCATAAAAAACATGAAATCTTGCCATTTGAGATAACCTGGATGGACCTTGAGGGTATTATGCTAAGTGAAATAAGTCAGATGAAGAAAGACAAATGCTGTATGATTTCACACATATGTGGAACAAACAAACAAAACAAAACAAAAGCAAACTCATAGATACAGACAACAGATTGGTGGTTACCAGAGAGGAAGAGGGTTGGGGGTGGGCAAAATGGGTAAAGGGGGTCAATTGTATTGTGATGGATGGAAAGACTTTTGGTAGTGAGTATGCTGTAGTGTATACAGATGTCAAATTATAATGCTGTACACCAAAACCTATATAGTGTTATACACCAATATTACCTCAATTAAATAAAAAAGAAAAAGTAAGAAGAAAAATGTGTGCTTTTTAAATGCACCCCAGGTAGCAACAATGTTATTAGTTTCATTTGAGGTTTATTTATATATTCATTATATGAATGATGCAAATAGGTTAATTTCCTCACTACTATATTAGGATTTGCACAAACCAAGAATATGATGGACTTTGAAGCATTTCAAATCATTGACTACCGACTCTATTCAGATTTTTAAAACAAGCCCACAAAGGAGAACCAACTTGCCTAAAATCACAAGAAAAATAATTCGCATAAGTGTTTGTCTCACAGAAAGAGAACTGCTGTCATTCAGGGAGGACAATGCAACACTGCACTGCCACTGTATTAGTTTCCTAGGCTGCCTTAGCAAATTACCACAATTTGAGAGGCTTAAAACAACAGAAATGTAGTTTGTCATGGTTCTGAAGCTAGACGTCCAAAATCAAGGTGTAGGCAGGGCAGCACTCACTGTGGAGGCTCTAGGGGAGCATCCATTTCTTGTATCTTCCAGCTTCTGGTACCTGTCAGCATCCATTGGTTTGTGGCCTCCTCTCTCTCTGCTCTCTCTTCAAGTCACCTTCTCTGTGTGGATCTAATTCCAAACCTGCTCATTCAGAACCCACCCAGATAATCCTGGATAAACCCTCCTCTCAAAATCTTTAACTTAATCACATCTTTTGCCATATAAAGTAATATTGACAAATTCTGGAAACTAGGTTGTTGTAGACAAGTCTTTTTTGGGGGGCGGGGTGGGAAGCAGGGCACAATTTAGCCTGCTACAACCAGGCAGTGTTAATGAGCCTGCAGATAATTCTAAAATAGAAATTCCATCTCTGAAGGGTTTCAGATGATAAAAGCCTAAGAAATTATTGTCCTTTACCATTTGCCCTACAAATCACTCTTTTTAATTCATTGGAATGTTACTATAGATCTACAGAATTCTATCATTTGCAAACCATTTTTTTCTAGATCTCAGGGTTCTAATTAACAATGACACATGGATTCTGCTTAAACATGGCAGATTGGATACATCCAATGATGTCCGCTCATTCCTGAAACTCCACCAAGAAACCAGTTAAGGAATATAATAGGTAAAGACATACGAGGTCAAAGATTACAGTAGAAGATATAAAAATAGAAGCTATATATCAACCAGATTTAGGAAGATGGAAAGCAGATGGACAAGTCATGACTGACTTAACAGAGCATAGAAAGACAACTCTAAGTCTGCAAAGGGAGAAGTCAATACGTCACATATGAATTTGTACCTAAAAATTCCCAAAAAGCTGAGGAATTGGAGGCATTATGGTAACCTGGAAGGCCATGTGAGATGCAGAGATTGAATAATGCCTTACCTGCGATTCCTAAACCCCAAATTTCTGAAAACTAAAAATTTTTTAAACTCACTTGGCAGCAAAACTTGACATTATCTGAACTAATTTTCTATCAAAATGATTTAAAATACATAAAGCTAATTATAGTCTTTATTCACCCCTCTTAGTGTGAATATTCATGTTCCATTGCAGAAAATTCATTATGTTTGATTGAGAAGGCTGTCTTAGGTCCCACTAGATAATATATGGGTCATGCACTATACCATTTTTTGAAATTTTTTAAAAATCAGGATTGGATTGCCCAGGGGCTGGCATAGAGAGGGAAAGAATAAGAGAAGTAGGGAGTGGGGCTTCTCACTCTTTCTGAGTGTTTTATGTTCCCTTTTTGGCTCCTCAAGCTAAACTTCTGGAGCTTTCTCTGTCTGAACCACAGTGCTCAGTTCCAGGGTTCTGGCTGTGTTAGGTACAGACCAGGGGATACCAAAGGGAAAAAAAATAAAACTCAGTGCTGGTTTGGAGAAAAATCACAGTGAATTTAGGTATCACTAGAGTGACAGAAGTCAATAAAATCAGAAATGAAAGAAAAGACATTATAACTAATAACACAGAAATACCAAGGATCAACAAATCCACTATAAACAATTATACTCAACAAATCAGATAACCTGGAAGACATGGATAAATTCCTAGAAACCTCCAATATACGAAGACTGAATTATGAAGAAATATAAAATCTGAGCAGACCAATTACTAGTAAGGAGATTGAATCAGTAATCAAAAACCTCCCAACAGACAAAAGTCCAGGACCAGATGGCTTCACTGGTGAATTCTACCAAATATTTAAAGAAGAATTAATACCAATCCTTCTTAAACTCTTCCAAAAAAATGAAGGGGAGAGGACACTTCCAAACTCATTTTGTGAGGCCAGCATTACCGTGATACCAAAGCCCAATAAGGATACAAAAAGAAAAGAAAAGTACAGGCCAATATACCTGATGAACATAGATGCAAAAGTGCTCAAGAAAATATTAGCAATCTGAAATAACAGTACATTAAAAGGATCATACACCACAATCAAGTGAGATTTATTCCTGGGATGTAAGGATGGGTCAACACATCTACAAATCAATGTGATATACCACATTAACCAAATGAAAGATAAAAAGTATATGATCATCTCAATAGATGCAGAAAAAGAATTCGACAAAATTCATCATTCATGATAAAAAAACTACATTTTATTGATGGTTTTCTACAACAAGTTAGATGTAGATGGAATGTGTCTCAACATAATAAAGTCCTTATATGACAAGCCTACATTTATCATACTCAGTGGTGACAGGTTGAAACCTTTCCTACTAAGGTCAGGAGCAAGACAAGAGTGCCCACTCTCACCATCCCAATTTAACATAGTACTGGAAGTCCTAGCCAGAATAATTAGGCAAGAAGAAGAAATAAGTCATCCAAATCAGAAAGGAAGAAGTAAAATTGTCTCTGATTGCGGATGATATGATCTTATATATAGAAAACCCTAAAGACTCCACAAAAAAACTGTTAAAACTAATAAACAAGTTCAGCAGATTTGCAGGATACAAAATCAACACACAGAAATCAGTTGCATTTCTATATACTAACAACTAATTATCTGAAAAAGAAATCAAGAATACAATCCCATTCACAACAGCATCAAAATAATAAAATACTTGGGAATAAATTAACCAAGGAGGTGAAAGATCTATACACTGAAAATTACAAGACATTGATGAAAGAAATTGAAGAAGACACAAAAAATGGAAAGATAAGCTGTATTCATGGATCAGAAGAATTAATATTGTTAAAATATCCATTCTACCCAAAGCCATTTACAGATTCAATGCAATCCCTATCAAAATTCCAACAGCATTTTTCACAGATATAGATAAAACAACCCTAAATTTCGTATGGAGCCACAAAAGACCCTGAATAGGCAAAGCAATCCTGGGAAAGAATAACAGACACACAGACAAATGAAATAGAACTGAAAGCCCAGAAATAAATCTACACATACACGGTCAACTAATATTTGACAAGGAAGCCAAAAATATACAATGGAGAAAAGGATAGTGTCTTTAATAAATGGTGTAGGGAAAATACTGGACAGCCACATGGAAAAGAATGAAACTAGACAACTGTCCTACACCATACACAAAAATTAATTCAAAATGGATTACAGACAAATGTAAGAGCTGAAATTGTAAAACTTCTAGAAGAAAACATAAGGGCTAAACTCCTTGACCTTGGTCTTGACAATAATTTTTTGGATTTGACACCAAAAGCAAAGGCAACAAGAGTAAAAGTAAACAAGTGGGACTACACTAAACTAAAAAGCTTCTGCACAGCAAAGAAAACCATCAATAAAATGAAAAGCCAACTTATGGAATGGGAGAAAATATTTTCAAACTGCATATCAGAAAGGGGGTTAATATCCAAAATATATAAAGAAATCATACAACTCAATAGCCAAAAAAACCAAATAACCCAATTAAAAAATGGGCAAAGGGGGGGCCGCCCGGTGGCGCAGCGGTTTAGTCCGCGCTTGGCAGCCCGAGGTTCGCGGATTCGGATCCCGGGCGACCGCCGACGCACTGCTTGTCAGTCACGCCGTGGCGGTGTCCCATATAAAGTAGAGGAAGATGGGCACGGATGTTAGCCCAGGGCCAGTCTTCCTCAGCAAAAAGAGGAGGATTAGCAACGGATGTTAGCTCAGGGCTGGTCTTCCTCACAAAAAAAAAAAAAAAAAAAAAAAGGGCAAAGGACCCAAATAGACATTTTTCCAAAGAAGGCATACAAATAGCCAACATGTACATGAAAAGATGCTCATCATCACTAGTCATCAGTGAAATGCAAATCAAAACCACAATAAGGCATCATCTTACACCTGTCAGATGTCCATTATCAAAAAGACAAGAGATAACAAGGGTGGGCAAGGATGAGGAGAACAGAGAACACTTGTGCACCCTTAGCAGGAATGTAAATTGGTGCAGGCACTATAGAAAACAGTATGGATATTCCTCAGAAAATTAAAAATAGAACTACCATATGATGCAGCAATTCTACTTCTGGGTATATATGCAAAGGAAATGAAATAATTGTCTTGAAGAGATATCTGTACTCTCATGTTCGTTGCAGCCTTATTCATAATAGCCAAGGTATGGAAACAATCTAAGTGTCCCTTGATAGACGAGTGGATCAAGAAAATGTGGTGTATATATATATATATATATATACAATGGAATATTATTCAGCCTTAAAAAAGAAGAAAATCCTGCCATTTGCAACAACATGGATGAACCTGGAGGGCATTATGCTAAGTGAAATAAGCCAGACAGAGAAAGACAAATATTGCGTGGTATCATTTGTATGTGGAATCTGAAATATAAAGTTGAACTCACAGAAACAGACAGTAGAATGGTGGTTACCAGGGCAGGTTGGGGAGGGGATGATATATCCATCTAATGTATTAATTTTAACAATAGCATGTAAACATGTAATCGTTCAAAAATATTACCTCCTAGGCATCACAGAAAGCTGCTGGAGGACATACTTCAAGAAAACCAGGTAGTAAAGAGGAAATCATGAAATCAAAGAAACAGAGTCAACAGGAAGAAAGGCAACTGGAATTTTAAAGACAATATGCCTCGGAATAACATATCCTGAGAACAATCTTACAAAGTACACATTCCAAATTACTACAGGAGAATGACTGTTCTACCGAATGCTGAAAGATTTTTAGTAGATTTCCTGGTATGCTTGACCATATTGAAAGAGCCATAGAAAATTAAGTAAATAAAAACAAGGCAATTATTACCTTCAATAAAAACAAAATGTTGTATACAAAAGGAAACATAATAATCATGGTAGTGCACATGGCTTTGCTGTACACAGTATTTTTATATCATAAAATGAAAGCATTGATTATCAGTTTGAAATATGGTTAATATGTCTTCGAATAGTAATTCAATATGTAGTTACTGTATCTTCACAAGAAGAATGAGGGAAAGAAATTATAGGAGTGAATGCAGGTGATTGCAGGTTGGTGTGAGAATGTAAAACACTCATTTTCCAGAGTAGAGAGTCAAAAGATACAATCTAAAATTTAAAATCAAGAACTAGCCATATACATTTAAAATTCAGAAATAAGAAGGTAGATGGTAGAAGAAACAGGTAAAAGAGGTGAAAGCTGTTACTTCTGAGACAGACACCTAGGATTGTTCAATTTGGACAGGAGACTGTTAGTTTTCATTATAAATTTCTGACTTTTAAAAATATGTGTTAATTTGATATAAATAAAAATCAAATTAATTTTAATAGAGACTAGTGATTGTGTTAGCAAATAAATGATTAATATCACTGTAATTTCTTGCCTGTACAAGTTTAATATTTTCCTTACTCTCTTTTTCTATCTAATCTGCATATTTCAATCTAAATTGGATTTTTTTTAACCAGATTAGTCTTTCTACATTACAGCTCAAATCATGTTCTCAAAAACTTTAAATGGCTAAACTAACTAATTTGGCTTGCGAGGTCTTCACAACTTATTCCCCAAATTTTCCTTTCACTTAATCAACAGATGTTTACGGATCAATTGCTGTGTGTTCTGTTGGAAGAAATGAGGATACAGTATGGACAAGACAGACATAATTCACTCTTTGAGGCACTTAAATTCTACCTACTTCCTGCTAACACCCTCTTTTTTCAGACCTTTGTTCTCATACTTTTGACTTCTCAGTCTTCTCCTTCCTCTTCAAGTAAGTATATACAAACCCTGGATATTCTTCAAGGCAAAATGCAAATGCTACCTCCTTCACCAGTCCTTTGTGGGCTCCCCAACTCCAGGTGGAAGTAATCTTTTTCTTTTCCAAACATCCTTTGAAGTTTAGCCATGCGACTCATATGCACTTATTGCTTTTTCCCTGGATTACAGAAACTCATAAACACGTCTTCCCTGGTAGAACCCGAGTTCCTGGAGAACAGCGTCCTTGACAGATTCATTTCTATATCCTCCACAGTACCCCTACACATAGCAGATAATAAGCAATTATCTAGAGTATCTACTCGGACAGTTTCACCCGCAAGCCTTGGAGTACCATATTGTTTTGTTAAATAAATGTTTTATTTTACAACAGATTTAGATTTACAGAAAAATTCCAAAGAGTACAGAGAGTTCCCACGTACCCCACACCCTGTTTCTCCTATTATTAACATCAGTATGACACGTTAATATGGTATATTTGTCACAATTAATGAACTAGTATTGATACATTATTATTAACTAAAGTCCGTACTTTATTCAGGTTTCCTTAGTTTTTACTTAATGTTTTCTGTTTCTGGATCCCTTCTAAGAGACCACATTAAACTTTATCAAGTCTCCTTAGGCATCTCTTGGCTATGAGAGCTTCTCAGACTTTTCTTATTTTGGATGACTATGTTAGTTTCCTATTGCTGCAGTAAAATATTACTACAGACTTAGTTAAAACAATATAAATTGATTATCTTCCAGGTCTCCCTGGACTAAAATCAAGGTGTCAGGAGGGTTTGTTCCGTTCTGGAAGCTCTAGGGGACAACTTGTTTCCTCACCTTTTCCAGTTTCTACAGGCTGCCCACATTCCTACCACAATGACCTTAGTAGTTTTGAAGAGTACTCTTCAGGCATTTTATAAAATGTCCCTCAATTGGGATTTGTTTGATGTTTTCTCATGATTAGACTGGGGTGATGGGTTTTGGGGAGGTAGACCATTTAGGTAAATTACCACTCTCAGAATATATCAAGTGCACATGTTATCATCATGACTTATCACTGTTGATGTGAATCTGGGTCACCTGGCTAACGTAGTCTTTGTCAGATGTGGTAGACAGAATACCCACTCCTGAAATATGTCTATGTCCTGATCCCTGGAACCTGAGAATATGTTAGCTTACATGACAAAAGAGAATTAAGGTAGCAGATGGAATTAAGTTTTCTAACCAGCCGACGTTCAAATAGGGAGGTTACCCTGAATTACCTGGGTGGGCCCACTATAATCAAAGCGCAGAAAGGAGAGTCAGAGAAAGAGATGTGATGAAGGAAGCGGCTCTGACAGATGTGATGTGAGAAGAACTGGACCTGTTGTTGGCTTTGAAGGTACAGGAAGGGGGTCATGAACCAAGGAACACAGGCAGCCTCTAGAAGCTGGAAAAGACAAGGAAACAGATTCTCCACTAGAGCCTTCAGAAAGGAATGCAACCCTGCCCACATCCCTGACAACACCTTGGTTTTAGCCCAGTGTTAGACTTCTAACCCACAGAACTGTAAGATGATAAATTTTTATTGTTTTACACCACTAAGTTTGTGGTAAGTTGTTACAGCAGCAATAGAAACTAGTACATCAGGTTTTTTTCACTGAAAAATTATTCTTTTTCCCCCCTTTTCATAGTCTACTCTTTGGAAGGAATGCACTATGCACAGTCCATACTTGGGGAGTGGGAGTTATGCTCCATTTTCTTGAAGGTAGAGTAGCTATATAAATTATTTGGAATTGTTCTGCAGAAGAAATTTGTCTATTTTCCCCATTTATTTATTTACTTAATCACTTATTTATGTCAATATGGACTCATGGATATTTATGTAATATTTAGGATTATTAGATTTCTATTTACATCCCCTTGGCCAAAAATGGGTCATAGGTCCAGCGCTGACCAGTTGCTGGCCAAAAGATCTCTATGACTGGTTTTGACTGATTATGATTCACCATTGGGCTGTACACAAAGTCTATACCCCCGCTAAAATATATATATAAACACAAGGAAGAGGGAAGGAATGCATAGTTTGCTATTCAGTGGGCAACAAACACCATGCAACTAAGAGATAATTTATTTTTGTTTTTGCGTTGTTTTAATATGAAGTAAGTTCAAAAGACACTGATGTTCTAAATCTGTCAAGCAGACACTGGACTTACTGATTTATCATCACATTTGATAATAAATTTCTTATGGTCTCTACACACAAAGGCAACTGAAAAAACAAAAGCATACTTTTCACATTGAGGCAAGAAGTTTGGGTTTTTTTTTTTTTTAAGTTGAAAGTCTTAAAAGGAAAGTTAAATATTTCAGGAGTTTGCTATACATATCCCAATAAAGATTCCCAGAAAACAAAATTTACAGGGTGAATTGTCTGGGTTTTTCTCATGTGTTATCCTAGCTAGGCTACAGTCACCATTTATTCAATCAAATAGCATTTTAGATGTTGCTGTGAAGGAACTTTGCAGATATACTTAAAGCCCCTAATCAGATGACTTTATGTAAGGTAGATTATCCTGGATAGTCTGGACGGGCTTGACTGAACCAGTTGGAAGAATTTAAAGCAGGGCTGAACTTTCACTAAGAGAAAAGAAATTGTGCCTATGAACTACCATCCATGCCCGTATGTTCAAGCCTGCCCATGATCTTCCCTTCCTGATTACCTGCCTGATGGATTTGGGACTTGCTTGGCCAGCCCCCATAATCAAATAAGGCAATTCCTTGTCATAAATATCCCTGCATCCCTCCCGCCTCCCCCTCACCTATCTATCAATCCATCTATTTATCTATTTATCCATCCATCCATCCATCCATCCTACTGATTCTGCTTCTCTGGTTGAATTCTGACCGATACACTTAGAGACAAATTACTTCAGACAGGATCTTCTACTAGCTGAGTATTATAATAACATTCCTTCTTCACCCTAGTATTTCTATAATGCTTTTTCTTTTAAAGTTGTCATGTCTTACAGATAAAGAATTATACAGTTTCACTGTTCTCCAGTAAGTGTTCAATGTACTCTGCATTAGTCACATTCTCTAGAAGGAAATTTCTTCTGAGCTTGGCTAGATTGGAAGGGAAGGACTGAGCTCAGGAAAAACCAGGTCAGAGTGCAGAAGGTGGGATTATGCATTCACAAGATGAAAAATAATACATGTTGATGTTTTGGCAAAATAAATATGTCTAAAACATCTGCTAGTCTTGGGGTGTTTAGAGTCCTCCACAGGCTTGTTGACATAGTGCTAGAAGTAAACAAGAATCCAAAGCTGACTGACTCCAGCCCTTGCCTTTCAACAGGGGCCAAAATAAAAGAAAATTTTATTTGCTTGAAAATTAAACCTCTTTAAATCGTTTAGCTATGATGATATGCCAACCTTTTTTCTCTCCATTATAATTGTTCGGTCTTTATTGCTCATTTAGAGAATAATTAACAAACCATAGAAATTATCCTTTCCCATGAATCCATCTCAGGCAATCTCTTCAAACCATAATCTCATGTTCTTGATATTTTTCTGTAATCAAAGTAGCACAAAGTTTGAAGGCAGAATTCCTGGGTTTGAATCCAGTCAAATCTTGTATCAGAACACTCTCTAACCCCCTACCTCTTTATTTTCCACCATAATACTCACCACCTTCTTCTATTCAATATCATTTATTTATTCATCTTGTTTATTGTCTTTCTCCCCCACTATAATCTAGAATATAGGGAGTTTGTCTGTGTATTTGCTGCTGAATTCCAGTAAGTAGTACAATGCCTGGCACATAGTCAATGCTTACTGAATATTGACCAAACAGATGTCACTCTGTTATTGAATCTGTAATATGGACATAATAACAGTACCTAATTTATTAGGTTATTATGAGGGTGAAATGATAATGCATGTGACACTCTGGAATATCCCAGGCAACCTGAGTTCAGAAACTTTCTATAGGGATCCCAACATCTGCTTTCTTCCAAACAGAGTGTAAAGGAGATAGAGAAATATGGGACAGAAATAAAGCATTAATTAATTTTACCCTTTCTCAGAATTTACTATCCTGTTATCTAGAATTCTTTATCTACAAAACTGTCTTGGTTTGGAATCCATCGAAAAGTTTGTTTGCTTTAAACCAGTCCTGCATTAAGTAGGGATTTAGGAAGAACCTTCTGCTGCTTATCATTTAGTCAAGTCAGTCAGCCAGTCAATAAACAGGATAGTTGCCCGGCATTCTGCTGCAAGTGGTGAAGTATTAAAGCTCAATCAGGCATTTGTTCCAGTAACTAGTAATAATATCAAAAACTTTTCTCCAGACATAACTCAAATACCTTATGTTGCACTTTGCAATTTATCCTTCTTATTCTTTTTTTAGTGGAAAAGGAAGAAATATGGATATCCCTTCTACAATAAAATACTAAAGAGAACTTGCAAATAAATTCTTTTCAATATTCAATTTTGAACCCTGAGACCAAACAACAGAAACTTGCAAGGCTTCATTCTCCAATATTCTAAAATTGAGAATAAATGATTCAATGTTAAAAAAGAAATACTCACAAATGAAGTTCTGAGGAACACATGAAAATGTTAGCAGTGGTTTTCTCTAGGTCACAGGAAAATTTTGTTGTTGATATCTTTATTTTTTCCCACAGTGAGCATGCATTATTCATATACATATATATTAATTTTTAAAAAGGGATTTTTTTCTTTAAAATGGCATTTTAAATCTCAGGGTAATAGAAATTTTGCAAATGTCTGCAAAATCTTATCATCATTAAGTAGAATGGGAGAAAAGATCAAAAGTAAACAGGAGTTTAAAATATGAAAATAGGTAACTACAGGTCATACAAAAAATATGCAATCAAAAGTTCAATAAAACAAACCATTTTGGCAACACAGTTAACTCAAACTACTTATAAGCAACTTCTCTTGGCCGTTCTGATATTTTCACATAAACACTAAGATGTCACTGTGTGCAGGGACTGCCAGGCTATTGGCAGGGGACAAAACACAAAGCACATTTTTTACTAATAATATTTTATTGTAAAATGCCATTGATCTCAAACTACCTCCACAATTGCAAATTGGGGGCTTTTCAAGTAATTTATAGGGAGAAACTCTGAAGTTTATCTTTGAAATGAAATGAAATAATACCTGCATTTCCTACTTTGGGGAAATTTTATGTTAAATCACCCCGACAGGCAGAGATGACAAAACATTGAGAAATATTTAAAGATTTCATTTCTCTTCCTGATAACGACAAGGTTCATTTTGTGCTCTCAGAGGGGAAATCAAATCTGATTTACCGTCAACTACCTCAGTGCCGCGATCCACATTTCACATTCTTTAAACAGCCTCAGCATAGCAAGGATATTACTGTCCTTTCACAATGGGTTGATCAAGTGCCAAATGCCTGACAAATCATCAAACGCGTTCACTTAAAGCTACCAGTTTCCTTATCATGATAAAGCATGACACACAGCATGTGGCAACCCATCATAATTTTATGGGTAAAAAGAAACTTGATTTATACAACCTTTCTTTGAAAGGGCAAACAACAGCAGTGAAAGGATGGACTACAGCTCCATATATTCTTCCGTTCTTTTCCTTTTTCTTGCTTTCTTTGTCTCACTCGAACAGCAAAATATCTCACTCCTTTCCTTGGCCCTTTCTAAGAACATCTCAAGGAAGATTTTAAAAAAGCCTGGGGAAGCAGCTGAAAAGTAGCATAGACGGGCTTCTCCCTCATAATCCCCAAATTACTATTCTGATCTTGAATCCCGAGCAGACCAGCAGTGAGCTAAGAGGAAACGTTAGTGAACAGGCTATGAATTTCAACATCCAGCAGCAAAGGAATTAAAATATTTAATCATTCCACCAAGCTCGTAAGCAAAGAAAATGCTGGCTGCCTAGACTGAGGTGGGGGTGGGTGGGGGTTATATTTTATTGTTTCTAGTGTTTTCCAAGATCTAGTTCCAAACTGGTCAAAATTGTGGTGCAAGGTCAAACTCCCAAGGGCACATCCCTATTCTTGAGCTTGCCCCCTGTCATCATGAGAGCCCTGATGGATTTTACTCTTTCTTCTCTGGCAATTGCCATAAATTCTCAATGATGAGATTTGGAAGTAGAATGAGGAAGGGAAAAGACAATCTACTGTGTTCTTGAAGAGATACCAAGATAAAGGATATAACTCTATCCATCAATGTTCCCCTCTTGGATAACTGAGGGCAAGAAGTAAGAAAAATGTTTGGAGAGCTGGTTAGTGATGCCAGGAAACTGAATTCATTGCTTAAGGAAAGCAAAGCAAAACAGCATGGCAAAGGCTAATTTATTTTATTTATTTATTTATTTATTTATTTATTTATTTTTGGTGAGGAAGATTAGCCCTGAGCTAACACCTGTTGCCAATCCTCCTCTTTTTGCTGAGGAAGATTGACCCTGGGCTAACATCCAGACCCATCTTCCTCTACTTTATATGTGGGATGCCTGCCACAGCATGGCTTGATAAGCAGTGCATAGGTCTGTGCCCAGGATCTGAACCTGTGAACCCTGGGCCACTGAAGTGGAGTACGAGAACTAAGCCACTACGCCACCAGGCCAGCCCCAGCAAAGGCTAATTTTAATACAAGGTATAATTAATTGCCCCTTTTTTCCCATTCCAAAGCCTAAAAAAGTTTGAAAGAGTGGCATCAAACTTGTTTGGAGAGCAAACTTGAATGGAGAGCATTCAAAATCATTACTTTTCTTTAGAATCATGTATTCCCCACCAAGACACAGATTCTCCTGCCATTCACTAAAGAACTACCTAATTTATCCATTTTTCTATTCAGCCATTCAGTCTTGTTATGGGTCCTCCTTTCAATTAAATATTTTCCTTTTTTGTTTTTAGGCAACAAGAAAGTGTGAAATATCTTACTATCTCTGATGGGTACAAGTGCACACAGAGAAGAAGGGAAAGAGTAGTCACCTTATAAAATAGGTTTTTTATTCAGGAGAGACTAACCTCACCCCACCTCTCTCAACTCTGAAGCCCACAGACTGCCTTCTACTGAAGGTGACATCACAGAATTTAACCCTTCAGCAGTGTGCAAAACTGTAATGATCTGTCTTGCAACAGGACCACAGAGCTAGCTCCTGCCATCCCACATCCCCCCTGCACTGTTGGATCAGTCCCGATTTCCAGGCTGGTGTGGGTGTTTCTCTGCAGCCCGATGTCTAGGTTCATGGTTTTGTACCCAAAGCCCTGGGGACCTACTGCAATGTCCTTTTAGGCACCTGCTGGATGATCCTACTGTGTCTCTCACCATCACCTTTGATCATCTTCTTCTTTCAAGCATAAAACCCAGGACGCACTTACTCACTCTGGTCCAAGAGCACAGAAAGAAGGAGGGTCCGATCAGTCTGCTGGGCTCCTTACCTGGGCAGTCTTGCCGTTCATGACATGACCCTGGCTGTTGGGCAGGGCCAACATGTGTGAGGAAAACGTGCCCAGTGGGCAGCATTGGTCAGTTCAGCTACCTCCCTTCATTGTAGGATTACTAGGAAACACGGACCTAGGATTATCTATTCAGATGACCAACCCCTATTCTGCAGAGGAAAGATGAAAAAGCAAAAATGATGTTGCCATGTTTAGGCAAAAGAAATTCATGGCAAAACTTGGTGCACAAATTAGGGTCTGCCAATTTTCCCATTTGCTGAAAGTATATATAGCAGATTAAAGAAAAATTTAATCATTCATGTTTTTAAGAAATGCAAATGACCTCTCAACAAATTTGATAAATTGACCATTACATCCTTGTTAAATCTCTGTTCCCTTGGTTTATGGACACTTTAGTCTCTTGGTTTTTCCCCTACCCCTCAAGTTACTAGACAGTCTCTCCTTTAATCTCACTCCCTCCGCTACTGAATTGTTCAGTGTTGGGATTCCATTCTTTGGCTTGTATTATCATGGATATGTTACTAAAATGTTTATTTTTCAGGAAAAATTTTGTTTATTATTTACAATCCTCCCACTCCCTCCTGCCCCCACTCAACTTTGGCAGGTAGCTTCTGAAATAGATCTTTGTTTTGCAGAGAGGACTGAGAGGTGACCTCTATGGAAATAAAGGATCTGTTGTGAAAGATGGGGGGGCCCGTGGTAAAGGTGAAGATGAGGGTTGTAGAAAGAGAGGGTGAAGAGATGTGGCAGATACTGTTGAGAAAGAGCCTTTGGGAAAGAGCTGAAATATTTGAAAGGAACTATGTGAGAAGTGTTGCTATGTGATATATAACATATCCTTTTTTGTCTCTCATAAAACCTTCTTAAGAAATCCATATTGTTCACCAAAGTTTCTGGAGGTGGATTTGCTTGTGGGGAGTTTTTGTCTTTCTTTGTTTGGGGTATGCGGAGACACGTTGAAAACGATCTCAACAGAGGAAAAATAGAAACAAAAGTGGCTCAAGTTCTGTGTCCCATTTGGACCTATTCATTCAGCTATATATTGAATCTCCAACTGCCCTCCTCCTGTGCCCACTTCAAGCAACTAAAACTCAACATGGCCCAAACTAAACCCCAAACTTGCTTTTCTTCTACAATTTCCACTTCAGTAAATGATGGCACTGTCACCCAGTCAGGTGTGCCATAAATCTGGAAGGACAGGCCTCTCTTGCCCTCAGGGCCGTCATCATGTTCTTCCTCCTTAATACATCTTGAATCATCCCCTTCTCTCCATTTTCTGTGTCTGACCCAAGCTACCATCATCCCTCTCTTGAACTATTGTTAAAGCTTCCTAACTGGTCTCCTGCTTCCAGTCTTACCTTTTCTCAACCAAAATAACATTTAAAATATATCACGTCCTAAGAGCAGAGCTTCCCATTATTCTTAGAGTAAAATTCAGACTCCCTATTTTTACTGACAAGGCCTTTCATAATACAACCGCAGCTTTCTTTTCCACCCAATCTCATAGATCCTCGTTTCCTTTCTTGGTATTCTCAAGGCGCATGGTCATTTTTTTGTCCCTCTGCAGTGCTAAGTAACTTCCTGCCACCAAACATGTTGTTTGCTTGGTCTGAAACCTCATCCCCACTCAATCCCTGATCTTCACCTAGCTCACTCCTCTCTTCTACTCACACTTTGGGTCTCAGTTTGAATATCATTTCTTCAGAGAAGCTTCCCTATCCTGCCGCCTCCACTCCCTTGTCACTTCCAAACTGATCAGGTCTCACTGTTATATGCTCTTCTAGCACAATACACATTTTAGTCATAGCACTTATTTCATCTATAATTAAATAGCCTTTTCTATAATTATTAATGTCTGCCTCCACCATAGACTCTCAACTATATGATTCATATCAGTGTTCCTGCTATTATGTTGGTGAAATTGCTGATTATTTAATGTTGTACAGACAGTCATTTCTGGGCTCCCCATTTCTGTGACAGATTCTTTTAAATCTAAGACATTAAAAATTAATGTTTCCTATTTCTCTATACTTTGGAAGAAAGAATATACCTAAAATATTCAATACGTATAGGAAATTTGACTTGAAATGAGGATGAGACTAAAATAAAAATTCTGGGAATTTTGGAGGAATGTCATTTTTTCTTCAAAGGACATGTCAATCACTAACAGGGGCAAGATCTTCCACCTACAAATGCAATCCTTGCACCTCCAGAAATAAAGAACTAGTATCTATTTTATCCATCAAATATCACTGTGATTGCTAAGGGAGCTCAAAAGGAGTTCATTAGTGCCAGCTGGGGTGACAATTTATGGGTCCATCATTATATCTGCTAATAAATGAACTGATGATATGAATCAAATTCACTAAAATCTCTGTTCATCTTGAACTACGATGTAAAAAAATCAAAGTGAAGATGATATGCTCCATCGTATTTCAGATGTAATAAAGCCTAAAGTTCTCACTGCAAAATGAGAATGATGTGCAGTGAACTTATTTAACCTAAAATGTTTTGGGGGCTAATGGCCCATAGCATACTGCTCATCAAATGGATCAAGAGAAAAGGCATGGTTGCAATCAGTGTGCTGACTCTATTGCCATTCGTGACTGTTTGCACCTCTAAGAGAATCAGTATAAGCACATCTCCCCACAGATATCTTAGATGTTTTTCCCTGGGAAGCCACTTTGGCCCTTTCCTCCATTTAACATCCACTACTTATAATTCTTGATTCCCTCATTTGATAGGAACCTAATGTATATTCAGTGAATGTTCATGCTATGTGCTGCTTTAGGCTCTGTGGAAAACTGTGATATAAAACAAAATATACAGTCACAGCTTTAAAACTAGTTAGCAAGGTGATATTTATAACTTTCATATACACATATAAACAAAAGTAGTGGACAACTATTTTGAAAAGTAAAGAGTCTTTTTATATAAATCACATGGTGGGTTTTAAGTGGGTTTCAAAATAAAAGAAAGGTCATCGTGCGGTAAGTTAAGTCTAAGAAATATTGTTAGAGGAACACAAAAGAGTTTAGGGTTTTACCCGTGCTTATACCTATGGTAAAGTTACAAGTACAAGCTATACCTCGTTGACTGTGTTAGGTTGAGGGAAGTTGAAGAGAACAATCTGGCTGATGTTGAAAGCACTAAGAGAAAGTATTGATAAGGTTGGGCCACATTAAGAAAAGATTTTAAATACTGGGATGAGAAAATCTGAACTGTATTAAAAGGGCTGAGGGAGTGTCATAGTCTTAGTGAGAGTGGCATAATAAAAGCGGTTCTACAAGGAAATTACAGATTAAGGAATGGATATGCAAATATGAGGGACACCAGTTAAGAGATTGTTGTGGCAATACAGGTGAAAATGATGAGGGCCTTGATTAGTTTATAGAGAACGAGAATAAATAACATGATTGAGAGTGACACTGAGAAATAAGAATCTGTAGGATTTGGTGACTGATGAGTTATGAGATATTAGGAGAGAGAGCTATACAAGAGAAAAGATGATGAACATTTTGATACTTGGAGTCAGGAGAAATGATGATTTAATTAACAATCTTGGAAAATTGGATGGGGACATCAATTTGGGAATCACTCAAGTTTGGTATATAGGACTTTGCAGTAAAGGAGAGAAATTCAAATGAAACTGCCAAAATTTTAGAGTTGAGAGACCCTTAGTTTCCATGGGGTTCAAATTCCCAGCAGGATTCGGGGATCCTTTTTATAATATTCCTAACAGAGGTGAAAATATTTTTTGTATTTAGGAACATTGTTAGGAATACCTTCCTTATATTGAATTAAAATTTACTATCTTGTAACTTGCACCTAAAATTTCCATTTCTACCTTCTGGACAG
The DNA here is from genome assembly GCA_031878705.1 of Tapirus indicus. Taxonomy (NCBI): domain Eukaryota; kingdom Metazoa; phylum Chordata; class Mammalia; order Perissodactyla; family Tapiridae; genus Tapirus; species Tapirus indicus. The sequence continues at coordinate 126,786,154 of CM062919.1, read as the reverse complement.
CAAAATATGCCCCCTTCTATATGATAATTTTTTCAAATATATGACAGTCATTGCATCCCTCTTTACTTCCAACTTTTCAATAATAACCATCCCTTACCTCCTTCGGGTATATTCATTAACATAACTTGTAAACTTCTTATTTATTAACAGAGATTAATAAGGCATCACAAATATCTCCCACTGATTGCTATTTTAGTCTCATGGCTGGATTTTTATGATCCTCTCTTTACAAAAAAGGACAGGCAACTCTTTTCCCTGAGAGTAAAGAATATAAAAACCACATTCAAAACTAAAATATCTACGTCTAATGAAAACCCAACCATCAAGCCCGAAGAATTTGTGGTTGGGCGCCTAATTTAAATGAAAGAATAAATTTAAAAGAATCAAATTTAATTTCCCAAAGAATTGTGATTTTTGACTTGTATTCATGCTACAAACTTGGCAGGCCATAAAGATTTTAGAAAAATTATTGTTATTATTGTCTGATATTATTCACAATATATTTGCTTCTAAACCTTGAGGTACATTCATGAAAAAGAAAAATCCATTTAAGTATCTATTATCTCTGAATGGAGACTGGATTTGATGAAACCTCCATACAACTAACAAATATTTGCCTACCCAAATGACTTCTGCTCTGGCATTATGCCTCAGAAAATAAATTATTATTATTTATGATCATAATAATGTGTATTTACATAATAAGTTTCTCAGAGGAGTTGAAACCAATTTTTGCTTATTCTACAGCACCTCTCATTTGTAAAAGTCAGAAAACTGCAGCTTTGTTGTTCCAGGAAGGAAAACGTGTTAGAAAAGCGCAGGCCTATCAAAGCAAAAGTCAGCATTCAATGTGCCAGCAGCCAGAGGGTACTCAGGAATCAACACTCATGATGTTTAAGCTTTTTACTCAGTGTCAACTACTCTTATCAAATAAAAATCTTAGAAATTTAAAAATAAATGCCAAATACTGTAAGCCCCTACTGTGTGACCAACGTTACATGATATGGAAGGAGTGGCCCAGTGTAATTGAGAAGACAAGATATCAAAACAAGACATAACTTGAGACTCTTGTAAGACAGAATATAACGATTTGGTCAGGGGAAGCAGTAGCATTCCTAAATTATGGGATGAGGAATAAAAAGAGCTCTGTTTTATTTCCTACTCTACAACCGACCTGAAGCTGGTTATTTATCCCACCTGTAAAATGCAATTAAACCACACACCACCATCCTATCCCAGAAGGATAGGGGAGGATTAATCAACTGTAGGTGTCTGGAGGTTCACAAATGGTGTTGTGACTATGAATTGCCAAACATTCATTTCGCTTTCATAACACATTCATGACCCTTACACACTGGGGGGTACCTTTGATTGCCCAGATAGTATATCAACATGCATCCATCATCCCTCCTCAATATCTCCGGAGGATTAGCTGAAGACCAAGCTAAAAATATGATTCAGTGATTGCACATTAAATCATATAAGGCTGAGATGTACAAGGTGTCAATTTACTTTTGTAACACAAAATTAACCTTGTAAGTACAAAATTACAGCATTATTTTACAATTATAGATATATCCTCTACATTTATGAGACATTACAAAATACCTGACCTTCCCAATGTAGGTTGGCTAATTATTTTGTATCTAGCAAGAGCAAGTTCATTAAACCTGTATCTCAGTATGTGTGACTAGCACTTCCTCATCTTACCAGTTTCTATTATGGTGGTTCATGACACATTAATTAAATTTCATTTGCAAGTATGCATTTAGAATTTAAAAATTTAGCCAAGTGCACCCCAGTGACTGTTGTTTATAGTATCAGATTCTGAGTGTAGAAAAAGCCATAAATGACTTTATATTTATTATCTGTATATTTATTTTCTCTCTCTCTACTAGACTATAAGCTACTTTGAGTCAGGGAAATTTATTTTTCTAATTCATGCTTGTAACCATAGATCCTAGAAAGACACTTTGCACATGGTAAGCAAATAATAAGTATTTGTAGCATGCTTGAACAATATTTGGATGGAAATGAAAGATACAGCTGTTTCAGTATATTGTGTTATCACGTGAGTACAATGCTGTCAGTTTATATTGGTCAGGTTTGAACACTGGTCACATTCTAATTTATACAGGGTTTAAACAATTGCAAATATAAAACTCAAGATTCCCTCTAATGAAGCTATATTTACTTGGCTTCCCTTTTGATGATCTTTTCTTAAAGAGCACAACATAGTATAGTCTTCTCCAAATAGAATCAAGGTGTGGATTCATTCTTAATTAGAGCAGATTTTGAAATCTGCTTTCTTATTCTTTATAGAATATAGAAATCATCCTTTCTTGTTCTTTAATTACAAATATTCATTTTGAGGAGAACTATCTCAATGTTCAAATGTGCCTAAAAACATTTTAGTAAATAAATATTGAACGTTATCTTGTAAGTATAAAACTGAGAAAATACTTGATGTCAAATTTTTGACATATGCTTTCTCCCTGATCATCACACTATCCTTCCTTAGATTTTTTTCAACCTACAACTTTTTCTATATCTTTTTTCTCTGTAAAACATGCAAGAACCATTTGCTTGCTACTCCTTCCTCTGAGCAGAAATCATAGTAATTCTGTATTTTCAATATGAAAGTTTGAGTTTAAGAATTCCTCTAATTTATATGGAACAACAAAAGACCTTGAATAGCCAAAGAAATTCTGAGAAAAAGAACAAAGCTGGAGGTATCACACTCCCTGATTTCAAAATATACTACAAAGCAAAAGTAATTAAAACAGCCCGGTACTGGCACAAAAACAGACACACAGGTCAACAGAACAGAATTGAGAGCCCAGAAATAACCCAAAAACAAATTTTCAACAAGTGAGACAAGAACATACAATGGAGAAAAGAAAGTCTCTTCAATAAATGGTGTTGGGGAAACTGGACAGCCACATGGAAAATAACGAAAGTAGACCATTATCTTACACCATACACAAAAATTAACTCAAAATGGATTAAAGACTTGAATGTAAGACCTGAAACTATAAAACTTCCAGAAGAAAACATAGGCAGTATGCTCTTTGACATCAATCTTAGCAGCCTCTTTTTGAACACCATGTCTCCCCAGGCAGAGGAAACAAAAGAAAAAAATTAACAAATGGGACTACATCAAACTAAAAAGCTTCTGCATAGCTTAGGAAACCATCAACACAATGAAAAGACAACCTAACAATTGGGAGAAGATATTTGCAAACCATATAGCTGATAAGTGGTTAATCTCCAAAATATATAAAGAACTCATACAACTCAACAACAAAGAAACAAACAACTCAATTAAAAAATGGGCGAAAGATCTGAACAGACATTTTTAATAGACATTTTTCCAAAGAAGATATACAGATGGCCAACAGGCACATGAAAAGATGTTTAACATCACTAATTATTAGGGAAATGTAAATCAAAACTACAATAAGATATCACCTCATGACTGTCAGAATGGTTATAATTAATAAGACAAGAAATAAAAAGTGTTGGAGAGGATGTGGAGAAAAGAGAACTCTCATAAACTGCTGGTGGGAATGTAAACTAGTGCAGCCACTATGGAAAACAGTATGGAGATTCCTCAAGAAATTAGGAATAGAACTACCAAATGATCCAGCTATCCCACTACTGGGTATTTATCCAAAGAGCACAAAAATATGAATGTGTGAAGATATTTGTACCCCTATGTTCATTGAAGCATTATTCACAATAGCCAAAACTTGGAAACAACCCAAGCACCCATCAGTGAGTGAATGGATAAAGAAGATATGGTATATACATATACAATGAAATACTACTCAGCTATAAAAAAAGATGAAATCTTGCCACTTGTGACACATGGATGGACCTCAAGGGTATTATGCTGAGCAAAATAAGTCAGATGGAGAAAGTCAAATACTGTATGATTTCACTCATAACTAGAAGATAAAAACAACAACAACAAATAAACACATAGACACAGAGATTAGTTTGGTTGTTACTGGAGGGGAAGCAGGGAGAGAGGAGGGCAAAAGGGATGATAGGGTATATGTGTATGGTGACAGATGGTAATTAGTCTTTGGGTGGTGAACATGATGTACTCTACACAGAAATCAAAATATAATGATGTAGGGGGCCGGTGAGGTGGCGTACTGGTTAATTTCACACGCTCCACTTCGGCGGCCCTGGATTCGCAGGTTCACTCCTGGGCATGGACCAATGCATTGCTTGTCAAGCCATGCTGTGGCAGCATCCCATATAAAGTAGAGAAAGATGGGCACGGATGCTAGCCCAGGGCCAATCTTCCTCAGCAAAAAAAGAGGAGGATTAGCAGCAGATGTTAGCTCAGGGCTAATCTTCCTCACAAAAAATAAAGAAAAAATTTAATTATGTACATCTGAAATTTATAAAATGAAAAAAAAGAATCCTAATATATATTATAAGAATTCCTTATACAAAAGGAGAAAAATCAAGGTCCGTATACTAAGACATAACTATGGAATTAGGTGAGATATTGTAAAAGAGCTTCCCTTCTTAACATATATATTCCATATGCCCTGTAGCATTGGTGCACAATCAATCTGACATTACTTAAGTGAGCTGCAATGTTAGTTATTTTTAAATAATTTATTTAATTTCTACCAAGAATAGAAAACAATTAGGTGCTGATAGAAATGCAAAGGAAATAAAGAAGCTGGATCTTGAAGAGCTTAAAGTGAATGTGTAGGAACAAAACATAGATTCAAGAAATGAGTAAGAATAATTATAAATAACAAGTCAATAAGTAAAATCCATACTCTACTCATTGAATATGTAAGTCCTTTAGAAAAAAAGACACTAATGGTTAACAATGGAAGTGGTTTCACAGGCTGGCAATTCCCACCAGTAGATTTAACAGGTTATAACAGATGATAATCAGCTTCATTTCACATTCACCCGTAGCACATAAATAAGCAGCATCACTGGCCACAATGTCCATATCGAAACAGTAGATGAATAAAGCCAGGAAAATGACAATGACCAGGCTGTAAGAGTTTTCTCATGACACATCAGCTTTGATCCTAAAGCACTTGAGTATTCAATCCCCCTCTGAAGAAGGAAAGAGAGAGTTGGTGAACACACAATAGCATTAATACTAAAAATATGTGTTGACATTATTTGGAAGGATGAATTAAGATAAGGAAGAGATTTTCCCAGAATCAGCAGGGAAACTTTATCTTTTATACCTGAGGTAAGAGAAAACTAGGAATTGTGGTAAATCTTCAATATAACATATGGCATGAAAGGGGAGGGAATGAGTAATATTATGGCTTAAGGTGGAATTTCAACAGGAAAATATGTATTCTATTCCAGTACAGGAAATCTCAGACTTCCTAGCTTTTAACATAGGACTGAGAATAAATACAGTAGCTTATGATTGCTAGATCCTATTTCGAATTCATAAGAAACAAGAAAATAGTATTAAAACTATTTATATACTTAGCTAGCCTCTCTTGCCATTTAAACATCCTGTAAGTCAAATTATCAGCCTTTTATTCTTCGATTGTAAAACATACTTCCCTAGAAGGCAAAGACTGGAAATATTTATAAACATAACATAAAATCATAAGTAGGAGAAGACTTCAGAAAATATTCTCACATTTTCCTGGCATGATTAGGACATTTTTAGTGAAAAGAAGATAAAATTGGGATTTCTGATAAATGGAGACCTAAAAACAATAGAAGACTCTGTCTGTAAAAATGGTATTACATTCTTGGTTTCTTCTCTATTTTATATAAAAATCCACTGCATTTCTAAGTGGACATAAGTAAAATTATATTAAACATCAATTATTAATTAATAAATATTAACCCTAGTGTAAGTTTAGAAATGAGTACAACAGATTTTCCATCTTCTTTTCCTGCCACTAGATAAAAACACACCCTTTTTCTTTACTATTCAATTCACAGTGAGTATCAGAGCAGGTTTGCATTGCTGTTGTGATCAGAGAATTTAATCAAACTGTAAAAAACAAGCAACAGATTTTCTTTTTCCTTCTGGAAGTTAAATTGCATGTGGAGAAATAGTTGTATTTTCTTTTTCTACCCTCCAACTCTGAAGTTCAGTTTTAAGTTAATTTATTGACTTGACTTTATGGTGTTTCAATCCTTGATGAAGCACCTCTCAGGGGCTTTGGGCCTGGAAAACAAAAATAATATCAAAAACTACATCTTGAAACCTAAATATATAAATAAGGAAATTCAAAAGCGAGCAAGCATTATCAAAAAACACCGAGTAACTAGATTTAGCTTGTGCTAAATCTAGATTTTTTTCTAGAGAGAACTAAAAGCAAAAGCACTCTTTTTTTTAATTATAAAAGCGTGCCTTCTCAATGGTGTTGGTTGTTGTCTGTTGATCCAATATGGCAGCCATACTTGTGTTTGATAACTCCATCCAGAAGTGGACATAGGCTAAGGTAGTGGTTCTCAAATGTTCATTTCATCTCCTTCAGAACCACCTGGAGGGCTTGTTAAACAGACTGCTGGGCCTGCCCACCTCAGAGTTTCTAATTCAGTAGGTCTTGGGAGTGAGGTGGGAGGGTCCTCAGATTTTGTTTTCCAATAAGTTCCCTGGTGCTACTGGTTCTGGGAGCATGCTGTATAAACACTGGACTAAGGGAACTGGGAACAAATGAGACTGAAGAACTGAAATGTGTAAAGATTCCGGCTCCTCAGAATCCAGCTGAACAAAGAATTCCAACCCAGGAATTTAACTGCTGATGAGCGTGGTATGTAGAGGGCAGTAAATATTTTCAGCTCTGTCTAGAAATTACCTAATAAACGCTTTCTGGATGTAATATCTAAGATTAATCTCATGCACATAAGAATCAATGTTATTACCACAAAGAATTAAAGATCCAGAACCAGGAGCAATGCCAGATAATTCATTTGTCTTACATTACCACCAACACACTCCTTTCCTCATTGTGTACTTCTTCAACAAATGTGTACATATGTGTACACCAAAATGCCCCCTCTGCCAGGCCCACCAATAACAACGGCAGGGCAGGCACAAGAGTACAAATGAAGATCCACATACCACGTGTCTAAATATTTAAAAGTTACAAAATCACCTAAAAAATCTATTAAAATACATTCTATCCACTTACCTTGACAAATATACTTTCATAACAACTGCTCAGGCCCAGTTTAATTTAGAATATGTAGACTCAGAGTTTTGTGCCTAAATATTGAGACTCCAGAAAAACCAGTCACCAGCTTACAAGTCATTCTCCTTCTCTTTTCAACCTCAGCACTGACTTACACTGTGAGGGGCCTGGAGATTTGTCTACACCCCACAAAAACAGCTGCCACCCCTTGGGCCCACAGTGTGGACACTGTAGCATGGTCTACCTTAGAGGGGTGGTCTCATGGAAGATGCCTGCACAGGCCCTGGGGAATAAGCTTAGGGCCTTTTGATCAGGGAACTCTGGGACCTCTGGGACCTGAAGTCTAGTCTAGAAGAGGGAATGTGGGCTCCAGGTGGGAAAGTCTCCACGGCCCCTGCAGACTTCTCATTCAATCAGGTGGACAGAGAAAAGTCAAAGTAGGCCTCTAAAGAACAGAGCCCAAAGCTCTGTACTCCTCTTCAGAGGCCTAGATCTTCATTAATTACATATTTTTCCATCAAAACCTCAAATACTTCATTCATCCTAAATTTACAAGTAACTAATTTATAAAGCATAAAGTGGTTTTCCTCCTAAAGACATGTTTACTCATATTAATGCTTCCATTAGAAATACTCTAATGGTAGAATTTCAGGCCTTGGTAGGATGGGAGGGGAGGAGAAGTGAGTCAATGGGAAACAGACATTTCTCCTTGATGCTATTAAATATCTACTGACATATTACCCTCAACTCTAGTCAACATAATTAAAAAATATACGAATTAGGAAACCTGTGTTCTAGTTTCATTCTGCTATAAACTCATTGCTGCCTAAATCAAGAGACTGTGAGTAAAACACAACATTTCTACCACTCAATTTTTTATTTTAAAGACAGAAAAACTAGATTGAATCTTAATTTCACAAAAGGTGTCCTACAGGCTGCCAATAGACATTACTTGAAAATAGGTGGCAGGGGTGCTGGCAGTAAGGATTGGTCCACAGTCCAATAAACTTAGTTCACACTGAGTTAAACACTGCTAACTTGATTTATTTCCTACTAATATGTATTTTAATTCTCAAAGAGAATTAAATAAATTGAATCTATTTCAAAATTATTATATACATAAAATGTATAGTGTTCCTTAAACTTGTTAGAACAAGGGATTATTATTTAAAAGAGCATCTAACTGAATTAGTGCTTCTAACACATGTTGAAATGGTGAATTATATGATGCATTAGTTATCTATTGCTGTGTAACAAATTGTCCCAGATTGTGACTTAAAAATAGATATTATCTCTAACAGTTTCTGTGAATCAGGAATTTGGGGGAGGCTAAGCTGGGAGATTCTGGGTCAGAGTCTCTCATAGAATTGCAGACTACATGTCAGGCAGGGCTGGGTCATCTGAAGGCTTAGCTGGGACTGGAAGTTCATTCCCAGGTAGCTCACTCACATGACTGACCAGTTAGTGCTAGCTTTTGGAAGAAAGCCCCAGTTTCTCCTCACAGGACCCTCTTCACAAGGCTGCTTGAGGGTCCTCACTACATGGTGGCTAGTTTCCCCCAGAGTGAGAGGCCAAGGCAAAAGTCACAATGCCTTCTATGACCTAGTCTCAGAAGCCACACACCCTCACTTCCACTATATTCTGTTGATCACAAAGTCAACCCTGATTCAGTATAGGAGAAGACTATGCAAGGCCATGAATACCATGAAGTGTGGCCCATTGAGCACCATTTTGAATGCTGGTTACCACAGATGACCTCTATGGACTCTTCAAATCCTAAGATTTTATGATTGTAGAGGATTTAGAACAGTAATTAATAATTTTGAAATACATTCAATTGAAAATAGACTAAATGTTATAGATGCATAAAATCATATGTAGCAGGCAAAATAATGGCCATTCAAAAATGTCCATCTCCTAATCTCTAGAACTGGTGAATATGTTACTTTACATGGGAAAAGAGACTTTGCAGATGGGATTAAGTTAAAGACCTTGAGATGGGGAAATTATCCTGGATTATCCTGGTTGGCCCCATCTAACCACATGGGTAGTTAAAGAATCTCTCTTGGTTGTGGTCGGAGGGAAATGTGACTATGGAAGAGAGAATCAGAAAGATGGCAGTATGAGAAGAACTCAGTGCCCCACCATTGTTGACTCTGAGGATGGAAGAAAGGGACAAGAAATGCCAGTGGTCTCTAGAAGCTGGAAAAGGCAAGAAAATGGATTCTCTCCTCATGCTCCCAAGAAGGAGCCCAGCCCAAAGATGCCTTGACTTTAGCCCAGTGAAATTCATGTTGGGCTTCTGACCATAGAACTGTGAGAATACATAAATTTGTGTTCTCTTAAACCACTAAGTTTGTGGTAATTTGTTAGAACAACAAGAGAAAACTATAATCACCATAACAATTTCATTTTTCAAACACTTGATAGCATTAAAATCTTGAGTTAGTTCACCATTTAAGATAAATATAGATTATTGCCTAATGGGATTTGTAGTCCCTGTGTTATTAACACTATATTTTACTTCATTACATTAACGCTCAAGTTTTGCCTTGAGACCAAATGACAAAAATCAAAATCTCCCAAGTCAGAAAATGTTTTGTGGTGAAATTTTTTGAAGGGCATGTTCCACCTCTCAGGAGACTACACTGAATTTCATTTTTAACAACAGTTCTTGTGGAAACCGTTAAAGGTAGATGAGATTTAGAAATTGTAAAGACAAGTTTTGAATGAGGTAGAAGGTTGAGAACACTTACATAAAAAATCAATTTGATTGTATAACAATATTTCAAACTATTTTATGTCAGTGTCAGATTTAAATATCAGTAGGGAAAAGATATTAATTACTTGACCAGTAAAATGTACTTATTATTTAGCATGCGTAATGTTTTTGTGTAATGTAATTGTATTTAGCATTTGAGTACCTAACACCAATATACTCTAAGGACCTGGGAAAGCTATCAAGTTTAAGACTTTATTATTAACCTCAGAACATGGACAACCTAAATGAGAATACAAGACAAAATATTAAATTACAGTTAAAATTAGCAATAGAAGAGATGACAAACCACCAGATGATTAATTTCCAATAAATGATTCAGGAAGTAAACTACATTGGACTTGAAATGAAGGAAATACGATTAAGTGAGACCAGGAAAAAAACCACGATAGAGATGCTATTTTACCTGGTTTTTGAAAAGGGCAAGGAATTGTATAGTAGGAGAAAGGAGGGAAGGAATACTAAATGGCTAATCTGGAGATAATAAAATATGTCTATCATTACACAAATCACTCTATATTATAATTATTGGTGACCTATTTAGGAATTCCTTAAGGACAAGAACCAGGTCTCACAATTTCACTCCAGGATTTATGAGGGTCCAAAGCATATAGTACAAACTCAATAAATATTTAGTATGTGAAACAGATGACTTTCAGAACATTGAAGTTATAGAAGGAAAAGTATCTTCACAAAATAAATCTGAAGGCATTTTACAATGTCCAAAAGAGTCTCAGATGCCTGTTAAAAGGTTGTCTTAACTTTCTGAGAGGAGATAATAAAAACATGTACTGAGGGTTGGCAATGACAAAGAAGAGATATAAGACATGTCAATAAGAAAGAAATGATAGAATTAGATGTTGGAGTAAGGGAGGAGTCAAGATGAAATTTGATGCTTAGATCCCAAGTGACTATGACAACGATGCTGCAATTAACAAGGATGAGGAAATGAGAATGAGAAGGCAACTTGTAGGTGAAGATGCTCAGTGTGTTTTCAACATGTTCAGTGAACTATGGAACAAACGAAATACATATGGACAGTGGGAGTGTCCTCCAGTAACTTAGGAGGGAGGATACATATTTGAAAGCTATGTGCCCATAAACCATAATTGGAGCCACAAGAAAGGATGAGATCACCAAGTGAATTTGTGGAAAGAAAAGAGTTAAGGATACAATTTAGGAAACTCCCACATTTAAAGAAATAAAGGAAAAAAGAGAAACTGGTAAAGGAGACAGAAGAAACAGAGATGCCCAAGGGAGGCATGGGGAAGATAGGATAGATCAGCCATTAGGGCCAAAGGCTTCCACAAGATGAAAGGAGTCTTTGGACTGAGGAAGTGTTTTTGGGTTTGTGATAGGTGGCTGCCTGTGACCCGTAAGACAGCACTTTCAGAAGAATGATTGAGAACAATTAATATTGTGTATCTCAAATATCTTTTTGCTCCTGAAACTTATTAAATCAAAAGTGAATACATTGAAACTAAAATAATAGGGCTCTCCACAAGTATCCAGTACCCCATTGCAGTCCCTCCCCAGAAGTTTCTCCTAGGTGTGTATCAAAGTAGTCCAAGTAGTTGCAGATTAGTGGAGCCGCTAATGGCCAAAGTGCCCACCCACGTTAGCTCGGGAGCATGTGAGGGGATGGGGTGCCTATATCTTGAACCCAAACCCCGTGAAGCTGACAACCAGAAGGATTTAGGAAACTCAATTTTATCCTGGCAGGGAAAGAGATGTACAATCTGTGTGGACCCAACACTCCCTATGTAGAGAATTCAAGTCACTGTGGGCATTTCCTCATGCTTTGGGGATACCTAATGTCTGAACCACAGAGGAAAGAGAATAGCCACCCCAACACCCAAATAATCAGTGCAGCAACATTTGCCCAAGACATACACCACGATATAGAACAGAGGTGGTTTCTTCTAAAACGAGTACTACCTTTACCAAATTTACATTAAGGATTTATAGTAAGCCTGCAAGATGAAAACATGTTAAATTAGCAAAACTTGGGGTTCAAAAAGGTATATCTTATATGCCAATAGATAAAGCATGCTGCCTCTGCTCATGCTGACATTTTTGTCAACACACTCTGCTAATTATTCAGGATAACATTTTTCATAATTGGCAAGGCCATGCCCCCTCCGTGGACTTTCTCAGTGAATGTTGAAAATTGTTAAATACAATTTACGCAATTTATTTTTGTCAATGACCTTATTAGTGCTTCCGCTGCTGAACTGTGGTTGTGGGTAGATGTGTATAGGAAAATGCAGTCTTGACTTTCTCAAAAAAGAAGTTATATAACTTTACCCTTCATAAATTTAACAACCAAAATGTTATCTGTAATAAGTGATTCTGGGAAGCACTGTTTTACCACTGACTGGTTTGATGGGAGTTGATTAGATAATGGTTTTTCATCTGTGTGTTGTTACCGATATTGGCTCCATTCCAGTTGGCTGCTAAGGTGTCTAAACACTCACAAACAAAAATTACCCATAAAACCTGTGACAGCGTTCTCTGGGTTCATAGCTACAGATCACCACACATCTGGATGGGTCGTTTCAGCTGAGTTTATAATGTCACATCCTTTGTAAACACGATACACCTGTCTCTCTGTTTAACAGACAGCTTTTGAAGCCGAAGCATTTATTTTCTCCCAGAACTCAGCAGTGGCACATCATTTACCGATATTGAAGCTGGGAGTTCCTAAAATATTCCAGGATGTCCATTCTTTACTTAAGCAATAACTCTTAAGTAAACTAGCAGAAAAATGGGCTTTATTTTGACATAAAGGGGAAATTAAAAGGGCCTCAATGAGCGAATCAAATTCTTGATGATTTCCATTATCTTTGAGAGATTCAAGACAGGGATTTGTAACTATTTTCATTTTTCACATGTGGAAAGTCACTTTTGTTGTCAGTGTTACAAAAAATTAATCATCAAACTGTCCGTGAGCATCAACTATGTGTGAGGCTCTATGTAACAGACTCACAAAGTTATGAAGAGGTGTAACACTGTTGTCATCCTACTCCAGAGGGGCTCACAACCCAGTTAGTAGGATAGGATGGATATGCATGAAAAGATACTAAACTGGACAGTAAATAGGTGTCAACCATGTGCAAGGTGGGAATAAAGCAAATGATGAATGGAAATGCCTGTGTCCATAGGAAGCAAGGATGAAGTCTGCCCTTTGATTTAAGGTCTGAGCTGCTACCCACTGAGTCCATCCCTGGTTGCTACTTTACCCCTTCCCTCAAAATCATTGATTTCAAATGAGCCACTTTATTAGGGTAGGCCTCAGGATTTATTTCCGGCAATGGCCACAAAACATATACTGGATTTTCTGCTCTTCATCCCCTGTGTTCTTCTGCTAAGCCTCAAATACAAACTCCCATTCCTAAGGTATGTATCCACATTCACACTCATCTTTCCTTTTACAGAATATACCAGCCAAAATAATTATGCTGGGAAGGAAGCACAGATGACAATACTTAAACACTGCTAGGGCATTTGGAGTTGGAGGTTGAATAATTTTCAGAACAAAACTCCTGAAGGTGTATCTTCATAATTATGGTTCATGTGAAGTGGTTCAAGATAAAATGGAAGACAAAGAGTTTCTGAATAAGAAAACATATGCATCCATTTTCTTTATGATCATGGGACTTAACTCCCATAATTCAATATTGGTGGATTAAAAGTTGTCTTAGATCTTTTTATAATTCATTCACTTCATTCCGTATATATTTATTGAGTACATACTATATGCTAAGTTCCGTGACAGGTGCAGGAAAAACAAGTTCTGTGATAGGTGCTGGGAACCGATCTCTACACTCAAGGAGTCTGCAGTCTCGTAGGGGAGACAGACAAGAAAATAAGCTAGGGAGATGTAGGCATGCAATTCTATAGAAGCACAGGATAAGAAAAAGGAGGAAAACCAAGAGGGGGGAATTCTTGAATTGAGTTTTAGAAAGATAAACAACAAAAGGGAAAGTACATAGCAGGAAAAGGAGACAATACATGTTTGGCAGGTTTATGGGGCCCCAGAAAATAGTATCCCTTTACCCAAAACAAGAACCAATTGAAAAATAATCCAAAGAAGACAGTAGTTGAGAGCCAAACAGAAAAATCTTTACTATCAAAGGAGCCTAGGATGGAGGATACAGGTTATATCTGCGGGCAAGAGAACACTAATAGTGAGTTGGCCAGACTTACTCCTCCAGTCATAGGCAATACAGGACCAGGAGAACAGGGGGGAGCAAAGGTGAACATGCTAGCTCCCAAAGAAAAGGAGAGAGAAGGGGCTGGCATACTCATGCTCTGTTTCTCTTTCCAAACCTTCTAATTAGACAAGTCACACCTTACCTTCTCTGGAGTGAAGTGTGTGAGAACATGAAGAGAGGTCAGAAATGTTACTCTAGTGGAACTTCCTCCACACTCATAGGAATACCAAGAGCGGAAAAGAAACCCCCTAACATTTGTGCAAATGCACAGATATGAGAGAGCATGGCCCAGAAACCTCAAATAAGTTGATGTGGCTGAAGCAAAGTACATGTAAACAGGTGTAGCCAAGGATGAGACTATTGGACTCCATATCGCGAAGGGCTGAAAACAAGGAGCCAAGAAGCCTCTATATTTTATGCCTTAGTGCCCACCCTGTCCTTAACACCATCAACCCATTTCCACACAAATCTAATCACAGTTTCAACATTTTGAGGCCTGTGACTAAATGTTGGTAATGTTGTCAATCTGTGGGAAATATATAATTAACCAGAAGTCAGCAGGCAGGGTAAACGGCTAATGATGGAAACAGTATGAATACTACTCACTAGAAGCAACAAACTATCCCTTCTGCCCGTTGATTCATTTTTATGTCTTCTAAAGCATAATGTTACTCTGAAGATTTTGAAGTAGCACAGAGTTACAGAAATATTGTTTTCTATATCTAAAAATGATCACTCACAATAGTCTATATGGACATATTTTTTAGTTTTTAGTTATTAACTACCTTGTGAAAGATCAATTGTGCCAACACATTTCTTCTTAAATACCCTGCAAAATCTAGATTTTATTTTGACCCACAGAAACAACTTTCTGAAAGAACTAAGTGACATTAAAACAATTGTTTCTAATTAACTCCATTATTAAGATGCTTCTATCTATAAAGGATAATATGCAAATTGAAACCATAATGAAATATTGCCTCATGCCTGTTAGAATGGCTGTCATCAAAAAGATAAGAGACAACAAATGGTGGCAATGCTGTGAAGAAAAGGGAGCCTTTGTGCACTGTTGGTGGGAATGTTAATTGGTGCAGCCACTATGGAAAACAGAATGGAGGTTCCTCAAAAATTTAAAAATAGAACTACCATATGATCTAGCAATCCCACTTCTGGATATATATTCAAAGAAATGAAATCACTATCTCAAAGAGAGATCTGCACCCCTGTGTTCATTACAGCATTATTCACAATAGCTAAGGCAATCAAACAACCTAAGTGTCCATTGACAGGTGAATGGATAAAAAATACATGGTACATGTATACAATAGAATATTATTCAGCCGTAAAAAGAAGGAAATCCTGCCATTTGAGACAACATAAATAGACCTTGAGAGCATTATGCTAAGTGAAATAAGTCAAATGAAGAAAGACATGATCTCACTTATAGATGCAATCTAAAAATACGGAACTCATAGAAACAGATAACAGGTTAGTGGTTGCCAGAGGTAGGGAGTGGAGGTGGGAAATTGGTGAAGGTAGTCAAAAGATACAAAATTCCAGTTATAAAATAAACAAGTCACGGGGATGTAATATACAGCATAGTGACTATAGATAACAATACTGTATTGTATATTTGCAAATTGCTAAGAGAGTAGATCTTAAAAGTTCTCATTACAAGAAAAAAATTTGTAACTATGTGAGGTAATGGATATTAACTAAACTTATTGTGGTTATCATTTCTCAATGCATACACATAGCAAATCATTACATTGTACACCTAAAACTAATACGATGTTTCATGTCAATTATATCTCAATAAAACTGGTAAAAAAATTTTTAAACAGATAATCTGGAAGGTCTTAACTAAAAATTTGTGTGTATATATATACACACACACATACAGACCCCACAAACATATATTATATATATGTATGTATATATGTACGTATATATGTATGTGTGTATACACACACACACCCACACACACATATATTATGGTATCTCATTCTATCACGCACACACACACATATGCATGTGACAGACTGAGAAACCATAAACTGTTTGCAGAACAAACTAAGAATATAAGTATAAACTTGAAAACATACACATAAATACCACAAAGGAAAGAAAATCTTTCTAGTAATGGTCCTCTGTTGTTTCCCTATACATTGAATAAAAATTGCATGAGCCTGAAGTTTTCTCCTCTAATGGTGCTCAAATGTCCTGAACAAAATATCAAAGGAAGGGTGCCTTTATTTGCATAGTGTCACCTCGCCTTCAGAAAATCCCCTCCCTCTCCTCTCTCTGCTCCTTTGGCGAGTGCGGTCCTCTGAAGCCTGCTGCTGCAGTTCCTGTTTGCTCTCCGGATCCTTTGATCGCGTGGGCCCAGCAGAACAGCATGAAGCTGTTGCCTGTTTGGCACAGGCTTGATATTCAACAGTAGGTGGTTTCTCACCAGTTTGGCCTTGGCTTTAAGACGATGAGTGACAAGATGTTAGCTCACACAGCACGACTTATGCAACTTACAAAAGAAAAAGATCGGGCTGGAAGTTTGTTCTGCAAATCAGCGAGATTTTCAAAACAAGAATAAAAGTCTTTTCCCAGCATCCCAAGATAAAGATGACTCGGGCAAACTAATAAAGGGCGACTCAATCAAAAGAATGAGTTCATGTAGAGAATGTCATTTTTAGGTTAATGACATTCAAAATAGCCAGACTGGGATCCCTGAAGATTTCTTTTTGCGGGGAGTTGAAAACAGAAAATATTGTTTATCAAGGTGTTCACTTGTTGAAACAGTGGCCACATTAATATTATAAGGAATGTAAACCTAGAAAAAATGTCTACCCCAGAGTTTCAAGAAATCAAAAATTACACAGCATAGTTTGCGTGATCCTGATAAAATTCATGTAAATGCTTGCCTCTTGCTTAGAGATTTTAGCTTCACAAAAAATGGTTGTTAGTAATTCAAGCATCCCTTAAGATGATAGCTCTGAAATAGTGTTCTTTGAATTTGAGAACTAGTGTTTTTGAGGTCTCCATGTGATTTATTATCTCTGCTCGCAGGATAAACTTGCTGAGAAATTATATAATAATTGTTGCAACTCAGAGTCTAGATTTCTCAATGAATCATAACTCCTTGCTGCCTAGGAATAATAGTCACATTGCAGACAAAATTTCCTAGGTTGCCCAATGTTCAGTTACTACGGTTTTCATGAGTTTAAAGAACAAAACGAACAAACAAACAAAAACAGAGTCTGTGTATCCCTCTGGGATTTGGAATGCAAATCTCAACATACTTTCCTATAATTACGTCTGAAGGGGGCAATTTCCCCCCAAATTTAAGAAAGCAACTAGATTTCACCAGGTAATTTAATGTCCAGTCCCTCTCAATACCAGTCACACACATATCCCTTTTTAAGATTGCTTCCCATTGCAATGATAGGTCTGTAGGACTCCTTTCACCTCTACCTCCAAGAAGTTAAAAATTTTCACATGTATTTGAAAATAAAGTAAGAATAAAATAATTTCCACAACAATTCTACAATCTAATTTTCAAAATATGACTGGAATAGAGGTCAAATACATTGAAAAAACAATCTAAAATGTTTTCAGTAAGCTAAAAGCAAAATGAGTATCCTACATATTACAAGGTTCTATTTTTTTTAAGTCTGAACATAGTATTAGAAGGGTTATTAGCAGTAAATAAAGTGTAAAGGTAGAGTCTGTCAACACAAATAATCCATAGCCGATCTATAAATCAAAATCGGGGTGAGTTTATTATGAGCCAAATTTGAGGACCATATAGTCCAGGGCCTTCCTTCTCCAAGGAAGGAAGGGCACCAAAGAAGTGGGGTGTACAAAGTGGTTATATACCATCAAAGAGCATATATCACATATGAATGCAATGTCCTTTTTACAATAGTCACAAGATTACCCTGTCGGCACAGAAATTGATGGACACCGCAGGTAGCAGGTCTGCTGTCTCGATGAGCACATCAGGTATCAGGTCTGTTGTCTTGAGCTGGGTCGTCACAGGATGAGCACAACAATCAAATCCTAGCCTAGGGAGAAATGCTTATCCTTAAGGAAATGCCAATGTGAGGGAAGTTGCATCCTTATCTTAAGGGCATTTGTTCTTGTCTCTGGGACATGGTAAATGCTCAAAGCAGATATACAACGCATGTTCAAAGGCCAGTCAGGCCCTTTTGGGAAAGCAAGGTCAGGCCAAATTAGTTTTACACCAAATGGCTTCCTCATATACTCCAATATATCCTACTGCTTGCCATTTTATTTATCAAGTCGTATAGTGGGACAGTTATTTTACCAGTGACAAAAGAAATGGGTTCTTGCCAGCTCTACCACTAACTACTGTGACCTCTCCAACTTGACCTTTCTAAGACTCTGGATGACAATAGCTGCTCTGTTCACCCACTACACTAGGTGGTTGTGAAGTTCAAATCATGTCATGTAAGTAAAGGTGCTTGATGGATTGTAATATACTCAGAAAAAGGTTAGGTGTTATTCTGCAAATGTAAGGTGTTACAATTTTGTTAAGATCAGGTGAAAACTGACATTCTTATCCTTCTATTCCCATTTTCTTTCTTTATAAAAGAGAATGATAAAAAATCAAGTGCATGATTATAAAGTCTCCATGAATCAGAGTAGCAAAGCTTTCTACTTATTTCTTTAATGCTCGCTTCCATCCTGTGGCCCTGTTATGTCATATAATTGCATACTTTAAATATGGGAAGAACATTAATCAATTTCTAGTACCAACACATAATTTTACAGACAAGGAGACTGAGTTACAGACATAAAATGAAGTGACCAAGGGGGTGTCTAAAAGGACCCAATTGCAAGCACAGGAAGTCAACTGGCGGTGGAGAGTGGGAATTCAGCCTTAGCCTTCATTCCTTCTGGCTCCTTCTGTGGCTGACAGTAGTTTTAAGAAAGAATTATTAGTCCTGGGGTCATTGATGGCTAATAGGTATCTGCAAGAGCACAAGTGTTGTAAATATCATTTCTATGAAAGTTGGAAATAACAATCACATTTGATCAACTGTATTATTTGTGTTTGAGAAGTGTCCATGCTGACTAAACAAACACGCTCGGGCACTGCACATCTGTGCTCTGTAGCATCGCAGGGCTTTCATCACACTAAGCCCGTTTCTTTGAGAGAGACCGGATTCATGCTGAACTCAGCATGAGGACAACAGGGCAGGACACCAATTAGTGGAGGCATTTGCACCAACTTGACAGGAGCACTGTGCAGAGAAGTTCACTGGATTCCCAGCAATGGTGGAAGCATGTCCTTTGGCAGTAAATAATTAAACTGGAAGTAAAAACTTTATCCTTCATAGATATAGGTTTGATTTATGTTCAAGAAAATCTGCAACCTTTAGAAAAGCTGATCAGTTGCCAAGCCCACGTGATCCTGACAAAGCCACTAGAAAGTGCATTGTTCTCCTGTGCCACACTTCCTTTGTGATCTAAATACACTTTTTTGACCTTCAGCAGGATAGGCAGGGAAGCAGAGATCATAACTATAATTTTAAGTGTTATATTTTCTAAGTTTTTACATCACAAATTGTTTTCTGGGCAAAAAAAAAAAAAAAAGGTAAGATAAGTAGCCATGTCTTGGCTGTATTTTTTTGTAGCACATGTTTTGCTTTTAATCCCAATTTCCAGATCTAATTCCCTCTTGGTCTATTTCTATTCAGACTGATCTGCTAGAAAATACTAAGAAAAGATCACAAACCAAACCCTATGACAATATCCTCAGAAATTTTAAACAGCTCTAAGAGGTTTGGCCTCAGACCCAAACATTAACATGATCGCTCAATTTTAATGAGATCAAACAAGCCGCTGGGCATCTGGCCGGTGATCAAGGTCTTGGCCTGAGTGGGGAGGGCCATCTTGTTCTTACAAAAAACGTAAGATATAGTGACAGGTGATAATGTAATGCACGAAGCTACTGCCCTCGCCCGCTTCATCTTTCACCCCACTGGGATCCCAAAGGCAACGTCGCTTTAGCCAGATGTAAACAGTAGCTGAGGATCTGAAGAAGAACCACATCGTTGCAGAGAAAAATTTTAAGGGATTCAAATAAACCCCTAACATTTGTCACAACATGTTCATCAACCTGAGGAGACAAGAAAGAAAACAGACCTCGGGAAGTGATAGGCAGAGAGATGAAGGCTAATAAAGAGCCAAGTTAATAGAGCTACATTTTCATCTTGATTTTAAACAGTAAATGCTAGTGCCCAAAAGACATATCAAAGATCTATATCCCTTTACAATTTCTCCCCCTAAAATACTATCTTTGAAACAATTGTCATTCTTG
This sequence comes from Tapirus indicus, assembly GCA_031878705.1. Classification (NCBI taxonomy): domain Eukaryota; kingdom Metazoa; phylum Chordata; class Mammalia; order Perissodactyla; family Tapiridae; genus Tapirus; species Tapirus indicus. The sequence continues at coordinate 126,765,655 of CM062919.1, read as the reverse complement.
AGTAGACTGCTTTTCTTTGAGTAACAGCAATATACATAGATCTGAATCATTTACTAACTATACAGAGAAGCTCATTAGAGGCCAAGATCAATAAAGAAAGAAAAATATTTGAGCCTGAAATCTAAGAAGTAACTCACTTGACAAACAATTGCTTACATTTTCCTCCCAATTGTTCATGTGAATCTTCATCTTAGTGTCACGATCAGTACAGAGCCTGCTGTGGTACCAGTGGGGTCCATGTCACCAAATATGGGAAGGAGAGAAGCACCTATAAATAGTTTAAAAGCTTTACTTTTAAAATAAAACATTGAGATTAATACATATATACAGGAATGCAAAAGCAAAAACTGTGAAGTCATTTTCTATTAATATTACACTATCTTAGAATCTGCAAAACTCCACTATTTGACTGATACATTTAATGGGTTATGAAGAAATTGAAAAGGGTTTAAAATCACAGAAATCAGCTTAAGAACCTGGAACTTGGTTCAGTTGACCTGTAAAAAACATCCAACTACCTTATTACAGAAGTTGTGAATGTTCTCTAATAAAATTTGGGAAAGTCCTTCATCAAAAATGAATGATGAAAATATAAGGCAAGAAAAGTGATGAACTCAATGGCTTTTCCTAATGCTCAGTGAGAGAAGTAGCATATGAATAATCAGCCAAGCGGGTAAAGATGACTATTTTCTGAGATCAGAGAGAGGCTCCCTGAGTCCCTCTTGTGTTAAGTCCTGTCCTATTGTTAAAAATATGTGGATGGGGTAGAAATTATTTTACCAACTCCAAAATTCTCTTCTTATGCATTCAACAACCTAAGACTATTCTCACAAATCTTTGAAAGGTACTTTTCTGTGTCACTATGAGCATGTACAGAGGAGATCAGGGTAGCTCTACACTAAGGAGCACCATGTGTTAGAACTTTCTGCAATGTTGGAAATGTTCCGGAGCTACAATGACCAATATTGTAGCCATTAGCTACATGTAGCTACTGAGTACACGCAATGTCACTATTGTGACTGAAGAACTGAATTTTTTGTTTCAATTGATTTGCGTGTGTGTGTGTGTGTTTGTGTGTGTGTGAAAGACCAGCCCTGAGCTAACATCCATTGCCAATCCTCCTCTTTTTGCTGAGGAAGACTGGCCCTGGGCTAACACCCATGCCCATCTTCCTCTACTTTATATGGGACGCCGCCACAGCCTGGCTGACAAGCAGTGCGTCGGCAGGTGCCCGGTATCTGGACCCGTGAACGTGGGGCTGCCAAAGCACGAACTAAACAGCTGCGCCACCAGGCCGGCCCAATTTATTTTAATTGATTTAAACAAATAGCCACTTGTGGCTAGCGGCTACCTCATTAGACAGAAAAGCTGTAGAGAGTAAGCACAAAGCTTGTAGACTGGTAATCAACTGGATCTACTAAAAACAAACGTCAGTCTGCACTGTAAAGAACCTTATTCTTCTTTGACAGATCTATTTTAGTTCCATCATCACCAGTTTCGGTTCTCTAACATCACCAGCTGTTGAATTTCTGAAAATTGGGAAATTAAAGCTAGGGTAGAAAATCTTATTAAGTCAGAATATACCAGGTGATAGAAAATAGTGGCAACATGGGCATTCACCTATGCAGCCCATGTATAAAGATGGCATCACATATTGCATTATGCAGCCTATTCATGTGTATGGCAAACAAGTCCACCAGCAACTATGAATAACAGATATTTAGCTTAGAGAAAGAAGCATAAACTTGACTTAATAAGAGTTCTCAGGCCAGTGGAGGGGTTCTTTTAAGAATCAACCGGTTTTTTCTCCCATGTGGATAGTCCAAGAAGAAACAGCCATAAGTGTATCAAGAGAAATATAGTCACACGCAAAGAGCTTCAACTTCACTATTAAGCAGTAGAATGGGTTTGCAAAGGGTGACTAATGGAATCTCCAACAGAGGACCCTGTCATACATGCCATGTGGTTTAACTTACTGGTGTCATCCACTGCATGCTATTTCTAGAATTGTGTGCTTCTTTTCCGCTGAATATGTTTAGCTGAGTATCTTACATAATGGTCTTGCTATATCTTTTCCAGACTCAACTCCCACATAGTCTAGTGCATACGCATAATTATTTCCTTAAAAGTATATGTTCAGGTAAGATTAATATGTTCAGTTAAAGTTAATGAGCTCTCGTATATGTTGTTACCAAGGCAGTTGTTTAGTTGTAAAAGGTAACAATGCGGTTGGCACTATGTTGAGGCACAAACAATGTAATTCTTAACCTGAGGGCGTAATCTAAAATTTAGCCAAATGAGAGATAAAGAGATGGCAATGATTTGATTATTCAAAACCCTTAGTGGTGGGTAAACTAGGGAAAAATGAGTTTTTAGAAGCACTATGGAGCAGGATGAAATGATATTCATTTCAACTTTTAAAAAGTAGAGAAATAAGAAGAAAACAAATTGACATACAGGACAAGAATTCAGAGAGTAATAGACTTGGTATGTATTCATTAGTAGTCAACAATAAATTTAGAGGATTAATTATTAACTGTGTTGCAGAGAATGAAATCCTGCTATAGGCTGTATTTATTAAATGTGGTTTTGACAAGCAACAATTACGTGAGCCCAGCATTCCTTTTCAGAGTTTTTTTTAAGCTTCCACCATTCACTATTTGCTCCAAAATGTGATCTATAATACAATACCACAGATGCAAAACCTTCAGGTGGTCTGTGTGCACATTTTCAGACTTCTGCAAACACACTCTGCTCTTGGGAATCAGTGAATCTTTTTTTTTTTCAATGAGGAAGATTAGCCCTGAGCTAACATCTGTTGCCAATTCTCGTCTCTTTGCCGAGGAAGATTAGCCCTGGGCTAACATCCATGCTCATCTTCCTCTACTTTATATGTGGGATGCCTGCCACAGCATGGCTTGATAAGCCATGCATAGGTCCATGTCTGAGATCTGAACCTGAGAACCCCAGGCCGCAGAAGCAGAATGCCCGAACTTAACCACTATGCCACCAGGCCAGCCCCAGGAATCCGTAAATTTTTGAGACAAGCTCTTCCCTACATCATTGCCCACCTCCTCTCCAGGCAGAAGCAAAATGTAAGATACAAAATGAGGTGTTACAAGCTGATGAGAAAAAGAGATTTGGGTGGAGAACAAAGCAAAGATAGATTTGAGAGACTGCAGGTGGTGAAAGAACAAAAAGCCTGAAACAAAGAAGGAGTTAGGAGGGTTGAAACTTCAGGAGGCCTGCTTTCCTGGGCCAAAACTGTGAGCAGCAGTGATAGCGAGGGCTTGTAACAGATGACTCCCTTGCAGTACTTTCTACAGGAGATCATCTGACTCCTACCACCAGCATGGCAAAGACCACAGGAAGGTCTGGGCTGAAAATCAGGTCACCCTGCCTCTAGCTGGTAAGACTGCCATTAGGTTTGCCCTAAGACTCCTGGATATTTTGTATGACAGGTGCCATTGGGTAACCCATTGGTAGGAATATGGGTTTGGAAGTCAGGCTGCCTGAGTTCAAGCGTCACACTCTTGACGAGCTGTGTGACCTTAGGCAAGTTAATTACTCTTTCCAGGCCTCAGTTCCCCCAACTGTGAAGGAGGAAGCAGTAATACTGACCTGAGAGCCCTGTGAGTACCAAAGGAGATCATGCTCAGGAGGTCTACAGAACGGTGGCTGGCTTGTAATAAACACTCAACAAATATTATTCATGACTATTATTTGTAGCATCCTTTCTGTGTTGGAATAGTTTTACTGTATTTTCCATAACAAACAAAATTATTGATATTTAACAGCTACCTAACAGATAGACATCGTAGTTTTAATGGCTGGTAAATCTCATTAAATGTTTCTAATAGCCAGCTGGTATTTAGTGAGCATACTGATGGTCTTATTTCCCTTAAATTAAACCTTATTTCAACCACTTAATTTCTGTTTATAACTTATACTTCCATCCTTTAAGAGAAGCATATAAAGCTCCTTTTATGAAAGAATAATGATGTCCATTGATTCCTTTTCTTCCCTGTTTTATTGACTGCCTAAATCCTTGGAAGCATTTGAGCAAAGACACTTTGAGCTGTTTAATCCTGTTAGGTCATACGTTGTTGTGAAATTATTTTCTGCCCAACCACAAATACGATATGCTTGTATAACTTCCTCTTTTCTATTTCAACAGTGTCTGATTCACAAACAGTCCTAATATCACATGCAAATTCTCTTTTCATCTGGCCACACAGCTTCTATCTTTATGCTCTTCTTTCTTATTTCCCTTTACGTCTTTTCCCCTTGTGGATGACTTCAATCCCCTCATTTCCCTTCCTGTCTACTTGCAATATCAATATTATTTTATCATTGTGTTGATCTGCACTTTCTTCTATCCCATACTTCCTATCAGTATAAACTCTTTCCCTAGATTGACTAACCAGTCCAGTTTAAGGTACTGTTTCTTTGTCTGTCTTCAGTTGATAGTCATACATTCATCAGGCACTGGATAAAATTCATGGCTTGTGCCACAAAGTAATAAGGGCTCATTTGCTACTAAGAGAAGACACATTTACTAATCACACAGCAAAGAGGAAGCTGACCTCTGCTTGAGATCTCGCAGGGGGATGCAGAAAACTCACAAAAGCCCCCATGAAGCTGTCAGCTGCAAACATCTGTCAAGTTGTCAACTGTAAACACCTCCCAAGATGCTAGACCACCACAACAGGAGCTGTGAAGTAACATCTTTGCTGCATTTTTTACCTCTTCTCCTTCCCTACTTCCAACCCTTGAAGAGCCAGAAACCTCTGTTGGTAAGTTGAAGAAGAAAGAGTAGAAGATTAGGTAATAAATCCCTCCCACGTCCACTTCAACTTCAGGCTTCCCACTGAGCTACCAGACAGGAAGAAGTCTCAACTTTAATTCAAAATCGAACTTTTTATTAACACACGCAACTGACAGTTAAAGTACTAAACTGAGGCAGTTTTCTGTGACCTGAGGTTACCAGAAAACCATATTGCCCAAGAGTGACCAGAAAAATCATTGAGCCTGCCTAACTTTTCCTACACTGATGGGAAAGTCTAATCCCACAGACTACATTTAAAAGGATAGAGAGAGACAAAATCGAAACTACTTTATAACTATAGTCTGCAAGTCCTCTCTCTTCCATGTGTCAGTTGCTTTTTGGAAGACAAAACAGTGGTACTAGAGGCCAAAATGGCTTCCCCAGAAATGAAGATGCCATGCCCAGGCCAAAGCAGAAAGGCAGAACCTAACTTGGTGACATGCCTTGAAACCATGGAAACCATCCTGGGCAGGAAACATTTCACTTATCATCACTGGGTCAAAGATTGCTAGTCACTCCTTCACATTTCATCTGTACCTAGGGACAAGGGAAGGCACCAATCTACAAGTATCTCCATTTTCCTGCTGCTGAGAAGAATCCATCTAAAATGTTTCTTCCTTGCCTCCCAGCAAGGTGTTGTGAAGATTCTTATGAAGAATTATTATAATCATCCTTTTAAATAATGATCTAGACATTCACAACAGAAATGTTTTTCTTCTGCATGATAATAGTGCCATCACTTAAAGACATGACTTATGACAGCACGAACTGCCCAGAGAAGAGGCTCTAAATCAATGCAAAATAACAAAAGGATAAAAAGCATATCCCGGAGACACACCAGGAAATGCACGTCGTTTTGCATTTATTAAAATGCCGATGTAAGCATAAGGCATAAATGACAATATTAAATTGAGAACTTAAATTATGTAGAATATTTTATAAGATTATAACTTTGCTTTCCTTTGAGGAAACAAGGTGGGTGGGAAATGTAGTTTCGTAAGACTGTTCACGGTTGATTTGAAGGCGTCTAGTCTAATATTTGGCATTTATTTTTTAACGAATGAACGAAAAACAAAAGAAGGATCCAGTATCATTCAAGAAAAAGATTTATGCTCTGAAAGGTTTGAAATAATATTGAAACTCCAAAATTACGTGTAAATCCCCCCAAACAGCCCATTAGGCACATTTGCCCAATCTGATTTAGAGGCAAGACCTCAATGTCTGTTTCACTCCCTTGAAACACGTGATCTACTTTTTTGAAATTTTCCAATGTGTACACAAGATATGTGAGTATTTGCTCTGTTTTAAATAGAAACACTTCCTAACTGATTGCATTTTATTTCTTAGGCCTTAAGGAATCACACCCAAAGACACTGCACTCTAGGAAACAGAACTAGCCTAGGGCCAAGGGCCTCAGTGGCTCTTGCTCCATCACATTTCAGATGTGTAAGACATTTACCTTACCATAGCTTATGTATCTTTAGAAAGCTTAAATAATATCAATTCAATCTAATTTGCAAGTTACTAAGAAGACCCAACAAGACAAGGAAGATGAAATCCTATGAAGATTTAAAGTAATCTAAAACAAGGATGTATTTGATTCTTTTTTTTTTTTTTTTTTTTTTTACAGTACTTCAGTGAGGAAATTCCATCTCAGTAGAGGACAAGGAAAATAAATAGAAAAATAAAAGAGAAAGTAAGAAGGCATAATATTATGGATAAGGACCACGTATCTCTCTATACCCTGCTTTCCCTAATATGTAAATAAAAAGAGCAACAAGGAAAAAATAGCAACAATTGAAAGAAAAAAGGGACCATTTAAGATTGAATCACAAATGCTTCTGGCAAATCCAAAACCCATCCACTTTAACAATCATGGGGTAATCTCTTCCAAGTTCTCTCTTCCTCCACCTTGCTGTGACCACTGCCCCAAAGGAGTGGCTGAGAGTTAGCCATCAAATAACTTTTGACATCTAGATTTAGTCTTGACAGTCCTCATGTTTTGCTCCAATAAGGTGATATTTTATTTCCTCCATTCCAATTCTACATCAAAATAAAACTATGCTATTTCTTTCCTATCCATGTTTGGAGTATTTGCCTTAGTCTTTTGGGGCAGTAGTCAAGTTTTCATCCGCAATTTGATAATTCTTATTTCTTTAGCAGTAGTTTGCATTTTTTTGGAAGTCCCAACAGAAAAAAAAAATGTTGCTTAAAATTCTTTTCTTAATTTTATTTTCCAGATTTTAAAAATAGTAGGGGCACATTGAAGAATTTTCCACAATTCCATACACAAGTAACCATGGCTAAAACATTAGTAAGCCTTCATACAATCTTTTAAAAATAATTATGTTGGGGTTTGTTTATTCATGTTGATCTTTAATATAGTAAAACTCATATTGCATATACATTTAGTATCCAACTTTTTTCACAACAACATATTATAAGCATTTTTTCTTGTCAAAAATTATTTGTATAGGATTTAATGCTAGTTACAGTTTATTATTTAGATATACTTCCCAATTTCATAATATTGAAATTTAGGTTGCTTTGTATTGGTTTCTAAAAAATGCTAGTTTTCTGTCGAAGTTTGGATCTACTCATAATTTGTTTTTTTAAACATCGGGAATAGTTTTGAATTGGAGCAAATGTCTGTATGCCACCAGTTGAGATATTCATTTATTTTACTCTTTAACATGTTAAAATATGAGTTGTTACCTTCATTTTTCTCCTTTTCTAGTTTTACTACACTACAGCTGGAAAATGTGATCAGAAATATTTTTCCTTTTTTAGAATGCTCTGAGATTGTCTTTGGGAGTGACTCTAGATACTTGAATGCGTTACTTACAATATGCATGTTTCAGCTAAGTATTTCAAGCTTTGACAATAGGGAAAGAAGCTAAAGGTTATTTTTGATAAATTTAGAGGGTCATTTGCAAGTCTGTTTTATCTCTACTTTATCATTTATCTACAGAATAAATGATATGACTATGCCCACGTGAGTTGGTCAAAGCTAGAGCCCAGAGGGCATGTGACTGTTCCTCCCTCAAGCAACCAATTCCTAAGAAACACTTTGAGAACTCAGACAGTGACCAACCATCCTAATTTGTCCTGGACTGAGGGGTTTCCCAGGATGAAAGACTTCAGGGCTGAAACTGGGACAGTCCCAAGAGAGCTGGCGTGGTTGCTCACTCCAGAACAATCTCTCATTGTGAAACTTATCCAACATCTGATGCCTCAAATTTTGAATCCAATGAGTAAACCAGTTCCTGTTGAAGAGGTTCACACTTGTAACCCTTTTGCTATGACAGGGGAAGTCTTCAGCCTCATCAACTGAATGATCATGATAATCTTGAATGTACATTGGGTTTACTCCCTTAGCTATGATATTTTAAAAACATCTGTGAAGGGTGCATCTAACAATTATAATATACCATAACCAGGTGATCTGCCCCCAGACACCTCTCTGTCTCTGCATCTTCCCCCACCCCTTGCTTCTTTCTCATTGCACTCCAGTCACTATGGCTTCTTGCTGTTCCCTAAGCATTTCCACTTGCGGTTCCCTCTGCTTCCGTGTTCTCCTGCCAAATAGCCACATGGTTTGCTCCCTCATTCAAATCTTGGCACAGATCTCACTTCCTCAGAGAGGCCTTCTCTCACAACCTTCTATAAAATAACATTCCCTCCTACCCTCTCTATCCCTTTACCATTTTATTTCTCTTCATCGTAGTTGTAACCACCTAACGTGTTTATGTATTTGCTTAGCATTTGTTTTCCCTCCACTAGACTGTAAGCTCCAGAGGATAGGGCAGGCACTTAGTAGCTATATGTGAAATGAATACATGAACCATATGGGATAGTGGTAAACACACAGATTCTGGAGTCAGAATATCTAGAGTGAAAACTGAGTTCTGCCTCCAATAATTATCTGACCTTGAGCAGGTTACCTAACTGAACTTCTCTGGGCCTCAGTTCCCCCAAAGGTAAAATGGGCAACAACAGCCTCTACCTCTGAAGGTTGTTTTGAGGAGGAAACAAAGTAATACATGGGAAGCATTTTAAGAGCAATGCCAGGTGTGTGACAAGTCTTCAATGAATGTTACTGTGTATTTCTATTCTTCCACTTATTAATGATTATGTTTCCAAATATTGCACTAAATAGAGGCATCAAGCCTGGGGCTTCTGAATATAAATATGTGAATAATCAAGATCACCAAATGGCAAATGCTGTACATCACTGTTTAGTTCTTCAGACTTTATTCTAAAGTTTTTTGAATGTCATACTCTCTCAAGCTGCTCTTCATTTTTTTGCAGAAGTTTCCATTCCATAATCTTGACTCTGGTTTCAAGCAGACTGCTAATCCAACACTTTTGGGCCGAGTAGTAAGTGACTGTTTAAGCACATCCTGCAGGGCTGGTCTTGAGTTTTACTGAGTGCATTTGCACTGTGAACAACATTTTGTATTGGGAATTGTTCCTTTAATTTCTAAAGCATTTACAAGACCAGTTTCCCTGAATAGGATCATTTTCTGGACCATAAAACACACTAAATTTGGTTTAGTCTGGAGCATCAGTGGAAGGCTTTGTCATGGATTCCACCGGCAGAGATTTCTTATGACATGTCGTATAAATTTTTCTGAAATTTTACAGAGTTGAACAGATGGTTCAGTTCCCTGATATTGGCCGTAATGGCCTCACAAAGCTTTTTATTTCATCTGTAAAATTTTAGTCTTTAAACAATGAATCATGAAGGTGGGGAGAGGTTGGTCATCGAGAAGTACTTGTTTTAATGATTCATTGATATCATTCTGTGTGTCCATAAGTGATCAGAAACACAGGTTCTTTTTCACAATCTTCCAACCTATTGGATTCAAGATGTTTGGGAAGAGAAGCACACAGATTCAAAATTTTAAAATATGTTTATGTCACTTACTGAAGGAAGAAATAAGGGTTGAGACCAGTGGCCAGAAGCTAGGCAACTACCACACCTCAGGCTCTCCACATTAGTTGCATGGCTCTCTTTGATATGAGGGCAAATCATGACCCTCCTCCTCCATGAACTGCTTTGTGGTCCACAGGGAGGAAGGGCCTCGTGACCTTCAAACAGCCCTTGAACTCACAAGTTAACAAACTTCAAAACATTATTTGAAAGGGAAACTAATAATACATATTTAAGAAAGGTCACAATACTGTTTGAAGATCTATAAAGGAGTCATGATCTTTGTTCAAGGAAGTAAAAAATTAAGGAAATCTTTGTTAGTGGAGTTCTGAACTGAATGTGTCCTATGAAGTTCTTCTGATTATGGAAGCTGCTTTCTTATTCAAAAATAAAATAAAATGCTCTTGATATGCTAATAATAAGGATATCCTTTGGTATCAAATAATATCTAAAAGCAAATTCTGCAAAGTGTCTCAGTTCTGTTTATTTAAGGACATTCTGGTCAAATTTCAAGGTGGAGCCTACAGGCAAATATTTACCCAGATTATCTGAAAAGAGATTTTCATCGATTTCCATTGTCTAACTTTATTTTTTAATGATATCAGATTCTTGCCAGAAAATAGTACAGTTGAGATCAATAATAATAAAGTAATAATAGAATCCAAAATTTTCTAACAGTTAATAACTCTGCAATAACTATAATTAACTCTCTTTAGTATACAAATAAACACATAAGGTGTATTTCCCCAGGTCACATCAACCAGGGCAACATAACTCACCCAATAACAATTACAAAAATCCTCCTTGGCTTAGATAAAGAGCAAAAGTAGCTGGAAATTTGAGTTGTAAAACCATCCTCCACTAGCTCAAAAAGGTTGCCAGGTTCTTTCACTTCACCACATGATTGTGACCACCATCTTGTCCTACTTGTATCCTCCACTTCCTCTGTTCTTCCATCGAGTAGCTCTTTATTTGTACTATTGTATTCTGGTAAAAACTGTTGCTTCTCTTGTTGGCCCCCTCAGCTCGACTGAACCCAGGAACTCTGGCCTGCAGTGAGATATTCTGACCTGAGGGCATAGCTGCTCGCCAACTTAGCCTGAGTTCCATGGTTGAACTCCGTTACTAGGCAACAGTGCCTTATGACCATGGATGCTGGTTTCATATGGATACATCTTTTCTATTCAATTCACTTTCTGTAATAGTCTCCTCTCCCTGGGATCTGAGACAAGTCTTTGGAGACTGGTCCAGAAGACAATTAGAATGATTAACAAACTTTATATAAAATTACTAATAATCCTCCATGGCCATGCCCCCATCCCATGTTCCAAGCTCTGTCAGAGGAAAACCCTAAACCAAAAGAACTTATTCAAAGCTGGCACAATTAGGTCATGGAGAAAAAGACACAAGATAGCCACATTAAAACCTAGTGTAGCTAGTTCTTTTGTCAAGACACCAACCTTAGGCAGAGGGTGAAAGAGGCCATTGTTTGTCAACCATCCTCTACCTAAAGCTCCTAAGAGGAGACTTATGCTCATTCTGCTGAAGCCTGGGGTAGTTAAAAGGTCAGTCTCTGAAAATAGAAGACCGAGGTTTGAATTCCAACTCCCTTATTCTTTGAACACGTTTTAACCTCTTTTGGCTGGAATAAGTGTCTAAAGGACTGAGGACTCTCACTCAGAAGATCTTTAAAAATAAAACCTTTTAAAAGAATAGAAATGATTGTCTGAAGCATGCTAGAAGATAGAAGAATGGATGACCTTTGAAACCTCAAATGACAGAAGATAATTTGGAATAAACCTTGGATTTCACATAGTCTCACGTTATACTCAATGCATTAATTTTTATTAGATCTGTGAATAAAAGCACTTACAAATTCCTTATTTACTGATAAGATTTGTTTGATTTTTTAAATAATATCATATCTTTAAATATTTAGATTTAAAGCACTGTCCCTCTGACTTTCATTTTTTCTTATTTCACTTGCCACATGTGTGAAACATAAGATATTCCATGTAGCCATTAATAATTCTGTGACAAGTACACGTAGGATTGTAAAATACATGTTTTATGCTTGATTATTGTTTTTATATCTTTGTCCACTAGTGTGATCCATTCTATCAATTTAACAACTTGGGTGTCATAATAGGTATGGCAGGGCTGGGGCCATGTAGTCTCCATCGGGAGTATGGAGTTTTGGAGGCCAAATAGGGGCACAAGATGAAACAACAGGATAATATAGCTGAAAGGATGTAGATAGTGACTTGATGACTTTCATTCTAGTTTATATGAGTATTAAAATGGTCAGAACATCAGTGATATCAAATGTGCAGTAAGTCAAATTCTATATGAATCAGCCACTTAATGATGCTTGGAGCTTTCATTTGAACAGCAGTTCACTATAACCTTTTTTGGCTACTGGTTGATTAGGTTCCTGGTAGCTAAAGTCATTTCTGCTGTGAATGATACTGGTCTCTTAAACACACTCAAATATTTGAACCCTAAAACATAAGGATGCTTTAAGACTATCCAAAAGACTCCAAGTCATAACTAGGAGAATTCCTACAAATCCGCTGCCAAAAGATTAGACACATCAGCAAGGTATTCCCCCAAGGATTTGAGATACATTGATGAGATTAAAACCCGCCCCACACATTGCCAAGTCCAAGGTCCATCCCAGACGATACATAATCAGTATTTATTGTGCCTCTCCAGAATCAGACAGGGAGGGCTAGGAGCTAGGAGATCTGTCCAAGTTCTGCCACTAATGAGCTGTGTGGCTTTGAGACTGTCACTTGGTGTTTCCTGGCCTTGTTTCCTTCTGCTGTAAACTGGGCAAGATAATCTGTGGTTCCATCCAAAGAATTCCTCTGTTCAGTTAACAGGGCCATGGCCATTTGCTGGAAACTTTTATTTTAAAAGTCCATGGGAGGGCAGAACATAAAACTTTATAACTTCAAGCACTTTTCTATTTTAAGCATCGTTATATTTGAGAGAAAATAGTCCCAAAAGTGTTTAAACTAAATCGTCTTAGCAACTTTCTAATAGTCCCCAAATTATTCAAATTAAGTAGCAAATTGAGACATCCTAGAGCAGATATACATTTAGTTTTAAATTGCTGCCTTTATATTTTACATATCATTGAATTTTCAAATAATACAATTAGCAACAGGGCAAAAATATAAGTGAATTGAATTTAAATTATGAAGCTACAGGGATAGAAGTTTTTAATCTCTAGATGTTCTGTAGCATAACTGAATCAAGTTGTTTATGATAATTTTATTACCTCGGCCCTCTATTTAACAGAGTCATTATATTTTCTCATGATGTATGATATCATACTTTTGAAGCCCTTTCATTAATTGGTACTCTGTGAACCTGGCTTCTAAGGCTCATTAATGTGAAAAATTATCTTAAAAGTTAAATAAGTACATTCATTTCATTTTAGTCTGGAACTTCCAACTATGAAAGATATTTTCTATATTTATGACAGTATTTCTGATTAGAGATCACCTCTTTTTGTCAACACTATCTTCATGAATTTCATTTACAGTAGGCCTATATGTACCAGAAGGGTTTTAATTTTTCAAACTAAAAATGTCAAGGTGTACATTTTGCCCAAATTGCAAATTTTGTTCCAGAAACCTTGATTGTTCTTTAGAATCACCTTGGCAATTTTGGAGAAAAAAAAATCTATAGCTGGGCCCAGTTCCAGAACATTTACAGCAGAAACCCTGGAGGTGGGCAGGAGATACTGGTATATTTTAAAAGATCTCCAGGGAATGTGCAATCAGGACTGAACTGCTGACCTAGAGTTACTACTTATGTCATTGAACTTATATCAGCCTCTATGTCATTTTGCTGTTTGGCATCCGCCTGCCTACACGTGCTGTGCCACATGCCCTCTGTTTTTTTCTATCTCTAACAGTTTTTTGAAATGGTAGTTTATTTTGTCTTTATAACAATTCTGTAGAATTGGTAGCACATGTATTATCCCATTTTACAGATGACGAAGTCTGGGTTTGCCCAAGGGAACACAAACATCAAGTGGTATCATTAAGTGATAAAGGAAGAATAAGGACTCAGGTGTTCTTCTGTCAGGTCTAGCACACTTCCATGCTTGGAACCCAATGTCTGCCTTTAATCACTCCTGGTCTTCATACGGAACTATCCCTTGAGGATATCCCAAGAAAATGACAAAAAAGAAATAGAGGTGATTCATGCTGTGTGTCCTTGAGGCCCACTGACTGCCAGTATTCAGCCCATAGTAATTCCTTTAAGAGTTCTGGCAAGTCCTTCAAAGTTTTGTTATTGAAATTTTATCTTACTAAAGATGGATCTTTTGAATAAATTAATTAATTCACTAGTTTTTAGCCAATTGTCAATTAGTTAAAAATTATTAGCCAGAATTATGCGCTAGCCTGTTTTTCTCTGTCGCTGTATTCTTTGTCCTTTAACTTTTCTTCCCTAATTAAAAAAATTCTCAACTCTTTAGCTGTTTCTTCTCTCTGGCTTCCAGATCTGGAAAGAAAAATGAGAGTCTTTCCATTCTGGTAACATATTTAAAATGTATATAATTAAAATGTTAAAATTAAAGAAAAATATCACATGGTAAATATTTTCAGAGCAAGGTATCTTGACTCCAAGATCTGGAACACAGAATGACACAGAATCCTGTGAATAAGATCAGTGCTTTTGATTCTCATAACTCAGTCTGAAATCTCAACCTTTTTTCCTCAACAATAGATTTATATTCTTTTGTTTCAATAATCCAAATGATTGGTTCCTCTGCCTATTTCTCTTTATTTCTGTATAAAAACAGACCATGATAATATTTAAAGAATAGGGCTCACCAGAAGAGATCTCTAGGCATTGAAACACAAATTATATTTGTAATTTGAAAAAAATTGATAAACAGTAATTAAAGAAGTCTTGCAGATTGATTTTCATTTGTTGGCCAGTGGTAAGCTGAAAAATGGACATCCCTGGCCAGTCCAAACAAACAAAAAAGGGGCAAGAATTTCCCTGCAGCCACTACATAGAGGTAGCATGGGGTGTCAACGAAGAGCAGAAACCCAGGGCCCAGTCCCAATACTTCTCAGTATTGCCTCAGATCCCTCATCATAAAAGGAAGATAATAAAAGTTTCTGCCTCATAGAGCTGTTGTAAGGATTAAGTGAGTTAATGTATGTATGAGCCTTGTAACAGCACCTGGCACCCAGAGCAAGGGCTACCTACCTAAGTGGTAGCTAGAATTATTATCAGATTGTTGGCGTAGAGATACTTTTTTGGTTTGGGTTTTGTTTTTTTGTGAGGAAGATTAGCCCTGAGCTAACATCCTTTGCCAATCCTCCTCTTTCTTTTGCTGAGGAAGACTGGCCCTGGGCTAACATCTGTGCCCATCTTCCTCTACTTTATATGGGATGCCGCCACAGCATGGCTTGACAAGTGATGCATTGGTCCATGCCCGGGATCTGAACCTGCAAACCCCGGGCTGCCGAAGCAGAGCACACGAACTTAACCGCTAAGCCACCTGGCTGGCTCCCATAGAGGTATGTTTAACCCTTCCCTCCTAATTCTTCTCTCTCCAAGGTTGCTTCACTACCAGAAACTTTTGTTCCCAAACTCTGAAACCGTTGTTGGTACATGAACTTCTATTAAAGTGAAGGCGTGATGACTACACTAGGATTCACACAGACAACACATATATGAGAGTCTCAAAAGTGGATGAGGAAAACAGAAGAGACAAAGCAATCTCATTTATCCTAGTGGCTAGATCCCTTGGACAGACATGCAGGGCACTGATCCACCAAGGATAAAGTGATTTCTGAGATGTCCACAATGATTTCAGAGCTCCTCAACTTACCTTAAGCTCTGCTGCTCCCTACCACCAACACACACAGCACACACACGTGCACTCATACACGAACCCCCCCCCACACACACACACCACACCGTGTACACACACACCACACCACGTACACACACTGCCAAAAGCTCTTGCAGCAGTAACAAGGAAGTGGCTGCAACCTGAGCACACAGGCCTGGGGCAGAATCTTAACATCTCTACTGCTTTGGCTTTCTCTTACTTCAGCCAATATTAACTAAACACTCTTCAAGGCACATTCTTTCATTTGATGCTCATTCTGATCTGTATCTTCCTTCTTTATAATTCCAGAACACTTTGACCCTAATGAGGCTAACATCAAGTCCCTGAGACAGAGACTTTCAACCATCCCTTAAAAACTTACAAGAGAGCTAATAGCACAACTATTAAGAAGTAATAGTAACTAGCATTTATGAGCACTGTCTTAAGCACTTTACAGACATTATTGGATTTAATCTGCATAATTAACTCTTTAAGGACTACTTAATAAATCAAGCAGGTTTTGAACTCAGGATGACTTGATTGTACAGCCCACATTTTTACTCACGAATAATATTTTGCTTTAAATAGTACAGTTAGTTGAGAAAGTACAAAAGAATAGATCTCTTCAACATGATTTGGGTTGTTTAGAATTAACAGACAGTGAGAACAAGATTTTCCACTTGAGGCAGAGAACATGATACCTCATACACACACACATCACTCACTCAAATCCTGTAATATCCTTTTCTTCTAAGCAGAATAAAATTCTATCATTTGTAACTCATACCCTTTTTTATTACTTAAGATGAACAAAATAAATTTTGTAAGTTTAGAGGAATTTAAAACCTAGCAATAGAATTATAGTCCTTATACCTTTTGCAATAACCCCAATGCTCTTTAAATGCCACTAGTGAATGAAAACTAATTACAGTTCTTTCAGGCTAAAAAGCAGTAGCTGAATACCACTAATTATGCAATGAAGCTAACAATAATACTAAAAACATTAGCAATAAATGTATTCACAAGAAAGACAAATAAAGAGTAAATGCAGCAAATCAACTATTGTAGGAAAAAAATGGCAAATGCTGAAATCTTCATGTGTTACACAATGGATATTTTTAAATGCTTAATTATCATACAATGATTACTTCTAGCTCATCACAAAGGCAATTTTCATAGCTGTCACATACTCCCAAATGCATCTCTAACACATATTGATGACTGCAAATTTTGTATTAATGGAGCCATGCCTAGGCTCACGTGGCAAACAGCTAGAGTCGACATTCAGTTATGCCAATAACCGTAGACCAGTTTACAAGAACATGGTCATCCAAATGATTGGGAAGGAAAACACAGGGTTTTGTTTGGATTGGGGGGAAGTAATTGCAATTCAACTATGCTAACCTGGCCAAATTGTTTTTCCACGCAGACTTCTAGTCTAGTCAAATTAGACGCTACATAAAATCCTAAGGATTCAATTGGAAATGTATGCCAATTTTATCCTTAATGTGGACTGATTTAGGAGAGACTTACTAGAGGGAGAGAGAGAGAGAGATTGATAATATAAATACAAACCGATCATAGCTGGGATCTATTTTGATAATGCCATCAACATCCCCACCATTCTTCTCAGTAAGCATTTGCCCCAGAGTGAGCGAGAGATAAGAAACCTGAATCAGCTCTCATCCCACTTGGCCTCAGTTTTCATGCGTCTCTCATGGGGGGAGCACCTCCCTTGCTTATGGGCCATTTAAGGGACTTTCAAGGGTAATGTAGTAAATTTGACTCTATGTGATTTTTGCCTTCCATGCTCTCTTTAGAACCTAATTGTTGTAGGGAAATGATTAACACTGAAGTTGAGTTTCTCCACGATAATGCATAATTTATGTAAACGAAGTAAGGATTTTAATAAAGTCTTAATGGTTTGAGCTTGGGTAAGTACTAAGCGCTGTAGAAAAAGCTTGCATACATTTGTGATATTTTAGAGGAAGAAGAGCTAGAAAGGCTGGAACTAATATTAAAATAAGAGACAGCAGACTAGGTTCTAGAACTAACTCTGAAATTAATTACATGAGACCTTGAGAAAGTCATTTATGGTTTATTTACTTACAAAATGATCTATGATTCTATTATTTTTAGGATTCTTAATGCTAAATTCTGTATTATTTCTGAAACTTCTTGATCATTTAGGGGGAAAACAAGAAAATAAAAATGTTTTTTATAAAAGAAGTGAAGTAAAGAAAGAAACAAAAGGAAAAGTGAGGTTGAAAGAATATAACACCATCTATATGTCTGCTGGAATAATTGAATAATAGACTAGGAGATCCAAAATCTCCTGGACCTTAAGCCAAGGGGAAGGGGTTCAGAAAAGAGCACAAAATTATGAAAACAAAGTTAGGTGCAAAAATTAGTATTTGCTTTGAATGAAAAAAAGGAATTATAACAAATTCCAAATTTTAAAAACTTTTGAAGAACTAACTAAAGTCAAAAAAGTTTTTAGGGGGCTGGCCCAATCACGCAGTCGTTAAGTTCAGCGCACTCCACTTCAGCAGCCCAGGGTTCACAGGTTTGGATCCTGGGTGCAGACCTACACTACTCATCAAGTGATGCTGTGGCAGCATCCCATATACAAAATAAAGGAAGATGGGCACAGATGTTAGTTCAGGGCCACTCTTAAGCAAGAAGAGGATTGGCAACAGGTGTTAGCTCAGGGCCAATCTTCCTGACCAAAAAAAAAAGGTTTTTTTTAAAAAAGGCATTTTGCTTACAGGGCAAGAGAGAGCCTAGTAAATCAAGAAACAAATTCAGCAGGACCAGCAGAGCTAAAAAGCAAAAGGGGAAGTTCGTTCTATATGGAGAGGATTCTAATTGGTTAAGGGAAGAATTGTAATATTCTCAGAATTAGTTATTGCTCTCTTTTTCACTACAGTAGATCCAGTACAGTTTCAAAGTGGTCAAGCAGCTCTGTCCAGGGTCACATAGGAGGCATTGTTTGTGCTCACACTTAGGAGCTGGTAAACTCCCCTATAGCACCACAAATATCACAAAATCCCTAATAAAAAAAAATGTTGTTTAGTAACTGTCATACTCTATATTCTTTCTGGCTGCATACTCTTGATTCCCTTTTCATATGACAATTTGCAACATACTATATTCTTAAATCAGCATTTCCTCTATTTTATTTTATACTTAAAAATCAATAATACAGATCTGTTGCACAACATTGTGAATATACTTAACATTACTGAACTGTACACTTAAACGGTTAAAATGTAATTCTATGTTATGTATTTTAAACACAATTTGAAAATGTTTAGCTACTTTTAAAAAATCAATAAGATAATTTAGAAAAGTTTCCTTCAGCTTCATAATTTATTATCAGTAACGTACATTTTTAAGACTCTTGTCAAACTGGGGGAAAACCTTTTATAAATTAAGCTTGTCCAAATTTGCCTGTGCAGTGAATAATCTTAAATACTCCGAATTGTTGACCCTCCTTAACAAGTTTGTCTCTGACGTCCTCACTGTAGCAGGGCATGATAAGTTTTATTTTATTTTTATGTCAATATTTATGTCAAAACACCAAGAAACTTAAATCTTCTCCCAACACGTTCATATGATTCATTCCTCTTCATTAATTGGGTTATCAAAAATCTAAGCCCCTATTCATTATCTCTACCTAAAATACATCTCTTCCCTTAAATCAATTACTGCTTTGGGTATGATTTTTTTTTTTAATGTTACACTATGATTTTTGCAATATTCCATTTTTACCTGAATATTTTCTTAGTTCTTTAAAAATTAAATCTAAAGATGACAAAAGAAAGGTTTACTGAAACATTTCAAAACATTTTTCCAAAATGCATTTCAAACGGAGTATTCAGGCTTTATCAATTGTTTTGAATAAAGATTTATTTTCATCTACTTATTGTTTGGGTTTCTCTTTTGAGTGTCCTTAATATCTTTAAACCCAAGTTGCCAGCTTGAACCACTTTAAAGTTCAAACCATCCCATTACCCATGAGCTCTAAGGACAAACTCAAGTTGGCTTGTGTGTTTAAAGTGCTCTATCCAAGCAATAAACTAGAAAAGGGAAAAGGACAAAGAGTTTTCACTGAAGTAGTCCCCAACCTCAAGGCTTGTGGAGGTGGTGGGGCAGAGGGAGGGGGAGGGTGGGCCAGCAGATAAGGTGGAGTAGGTGGCTCTGGCTTGGGCAACTGCACCTCCCACTGAGCAAAGTTAGTACCACGATTCGGAAGACAGGAGTAGGGATGAGTATTTGCTACAAAGGATCCTGGGAAAGTGACTTTGAGACTGGTGTGGCCTTTCAAGGGAGGACAGTAAGAATGGAAGAGACAACCAGCCATAGTTCTTCAATAATAAAAGGAATTCTCCTTGAAAGCTCCCAGTGTCCTGCTTTTTGAGGGCAAGAGTCAGTCTGGGATCAGAGTGGTCTCCAAGGCCTCACAGAGGCTTCTCAGCAGACGTCCTTGCCAGCTATAATTTAACCACTCACAGTAGTATCCACAAACCAAATAACAATATCCCACCAAACGCAACTCAATCCCCCAACTCGACCCCCCTTAGCCAAATGCAGAAACACCCACAGCCACTTAACCATTCAGGGGGAAAGGAATTTTCATGGAGAGGGAGTCAGAGTGGGAAGTCAAGGGTTCTCAATAAATTACAGACAAATTGGCTTACTTTTACAAAATATTTTAAAATGTGTGACCCTATGAACATATTCCTACGGCCCCTTCTGGAGCTCTGAATGGGACCTAGACAAGTGAGTGGCCCTGGAGCTCAAGCTTTATTCTCTTCACAGTAGATCCTCCTGCTTTGGACTTCTTGAGGACAGGAACCACATCTTCTTATCTTTGCGCACCCGACTCCTTACACAGTGCATCAAACAGTGATATTTCAGAAAGAAATGGAGCAACTTTGATGCATACAAGACACGGTGTTAGCAAGCGGAAGTAATCCACTCTTCATGACAAGATGAAGGGAGGAACCAAGAAAAGCTTCTGAAATTTCTGAAATCAAATGATATTTAGGAGGAATGTAGTAGACATTTCCAATTGATTATTTTTTTTTTGCTACCCTTCTGATTTCTTCTTCCTAAATTTGGAAGATTAGCCATTAGGTGAGTTTTGTGACAGGCTATGTCTGCCTCTCATTACAGAAGCAAAAAAAGCCAGCTGTATGCTTTCCTTACCTCTGGGAAGCTAAGTTACAGGAATGTGACCTAAACTGTGCCAATCGGATACAACCACTAAGGACTTACATCAGAAGTTAGTGACAAAAATCCATTCCAAGAGTGGCAAGAGCATCTAATGATCAATGCAAAGGGCCAGATGTGTGATTTCCAGGCAAGCAGTGGTGTTGGCACCAGGGCCAGAATTCATTGTCTAGCAGCATCTCTGGAGATGCAGAGCTGCACAGAAACTTATTTAGCCTCTCCTCCTTTGTCAATATGATAACACACTCTCCTATTTCTTTCTTTGTCTCCTATGTTGTCCTCCTGTCTCTCTGACCATTTCTTCTCTGTCACTTTCGAAGGCTCTTTCTGCTTTCACCAGCCTTTATTAGATCTCCAAGGATCATCCTTAGACCCTCTTCTTTAGCCTCACTCTCTAATCTCCCACAGGCAACCTCCTCCACCTCTCTCTGCCCTAGTTCCAGACACCATCAGCTCTAGCCCAGACTACCACAGTAACATCCTTCCTGTCCTCCCACATCCATTCCTCGTGGCTCCCTATCCTCCACCCAGCCTCTGTAGTCCCATCTCTATCTTGAAACCAGAGTGGCCTTTCCAAATGACAATAAGATCACCCCTCTGTGTAAACCCCTCACTGGATTTCCAGTGCCTTTAGGGTAAATATCAAAATCCTTACTATGGCCTATAAAGCTCTGCATGGTCTTACTCCTGCCTAACCCTCCAAACACATAACATGACACTTGTCTTTTGATGAAACCAACCCAGTTCCTCTTCCCCAATCCTCCCTTCATAGAACTATTTCCTATTCTTTTTTCAAATCTCAGTTCCAGTAAGACATTCTAAGGAAAGTCCTCCTGACCCAGACCAACTCTGATCTCAGCATTTAATGTCCTTAGAGAAGCAAATACTGTTCATTCATAAGACATCATTTGGAATTATACTGTGTGTGATTATAGCATTTGATGTCTAAATCCCCAATTAAATGGTAAGAACTATAAGGAAGGGACCCTGTTTTGTTGTTGTTCACTATCAAGCTCTCAGTGAGTGCACAAGACTGAACCATAGAGATTCACAATTAGCACGGTGAATGAAAAAGTGAAAAAAGTTCAATATTCAAAGAATTTAATACTAATCTGTTAATAACACCCAACTCTACATTCTCCCATGCTCAAAACCTGGGAGCTGTCATTGTCTCTTCCTTTCCTTCATTCACTATTTAGCCATCCTGTCTCATCATTCCTACTTGGAAATTTCCTCCTCCATTTCTTATTTTATGTTCATAAACCGTCACCACACTAGCACAAACATCATGCTTTCAGAAGTAAATTTTTATAATTGCTGCTCTACGTGCTTGAGGCTCTCCCTCCTATAGTATATCCCACGTACTGCTGCAAAATTTAGTATACATCCCAGAAATAAGCAAAATAGCCATTATTTTATAAGCTAATAGTGATAAGTTTAAGCAAAACCATCAGAGATTTTTAGTATATTAAAAGTTTGTTTCTTCACCTAATCATTCCTAGTTCATCAGACTCTGCAATCAAAGTAGCTAAACACTTCACTGCCTAAATTTTCCCAATATAAAATAGCACTTTTTGCTAGGAAAGTCTAATCATGTTCTAATTAGCATAATTTGTGATTCCCATCTCTTCTTCTTTTCTCAAATTGCTTTCACTTCCTAG
The DNA here is from genome assembly GCA_031878705.1 of Tapirus indicus. NCBI lineage: Eukaryota > Metazoa > Chordata > Mammalia > Perissodactyla > Tapiridae > Tapirus > Tapirus indicus. Next base: position 126,743,123 of record CM062919.1, on the reverse strand, counting down.
AATGTCCTTATCTTGTTTTGACTGTAAAAAAGTATAACCCGCATACAACTGAGACCTCACTTGGCCCAATTTCTCATAACCTTCCAATGACAGAAAAATTTAAATGAAAACAATTCTAGTTTGCACCACCTTCCACCAATGGGCAGGATGGCAGAGATAGGATCAAGAGATACTCAGTTCACTGCAAGACATAATAAAACCTTCTGTTTCTACTACCTCTAATATTATCCAATTCTTTCTCTTTGACTCTCAAGTTCCAACCCAAAACATTTTCCAAATTCAGCCCATAGTTCTTCAGTTTCCCCCCAATCCTCTCTAATTTGAATTTTTCTGTCTTTCCCCTCATAGAGATTTCTAATAGATCATACTTTTTATTATAAATCTCTTTAACTCTTCTGCTTTTGTGGATGGAATCTACATCACGTGCTACGTGGATGTGGGGTGAGGTATAGGAGCTCTGAACACTCTTACATGAATAATTTTTGTCTTTGTTCCAAAATGCTATGCGTCCATAAAAATGAGTCTTAAGAATTATTTCTTCCATAAAAACTTCTCTGATGGTTTCATCATATACTTTATATACTTACATAATTTAGTCCTGTATCACAAATTTTTAGCTCTTAAATCCGTACTCAGTGATCAAATTTTAAAGCTGGAAAAGTTTTGGGAGATCATCTAGATTAATTCCTTCCTTTTATGGATGAGAAAATGAAAGCTGTTGTTTCTCATCCGTTTTCCAGATGTCTGCCTTATTGCCTCCCGATAGACTGAGGTGCCTGGAGGGTGAAGAACAGTTGTGTACTACTTTCATATCTTCCTCAGCCTAATGCATAGTACTAAGCACAAAATAAGTAAATGCCTATTTAATATCTAAGTTGAATGAATAAGAGAAACAGCGTCAAGAAAGTGACAAAAATGGAGTCACTTGTCCAAACTCCTCAATTTCAAGGAAGGAAACTAAAGCCTGAAAATGACAAGTGCTTTGTGTAAGATCACACATCTAGTTAGTAGCAAACGTAAAGTATTTAAATATATGATTTTTATATTATATATAATACAACTATTAAGAAAGAAAAGGAATAATAAATGCCGATTCAAGATAATAGTTTTACCTGAGGAGTAAGGGAAGATGAAAATAATGGCAGAAAGGAACAGACAAGGCATCAAAGATAATGGTATTCTTAAAATGAGTGGTGGGTCCATGGGAGTACAATGTACTAGTATTCTTTAAGCCTTACAAATGTTTTTGTAATGAAAGCTTTCCATTAAACTATAACATACATATAGAAAATTGCATGAATATTAAGTGAACAGCTTTGATGAATTATCACCAAGGGAACACACCTGTTTAACTGGTACATAGATTGGGATACAGAAATTTACAAGAACCCAAAAGCTTCCTTGTGCTCCCTTCCAGTCATCATCCTGCAAAGGTTAACACTATCCTGACTATGAACAACATAGATTAGTGTTGTCTGTTGTTGAACTTCATACAAATAGAATTATTCATTATGTACTTTCTGGTGTTAGTTTCTTTTGCACAATATGTCTGCGAGATCCAACCACGTTTTTACTTATAATTCTTGTTTGTTCATTCTCATTTCTGAATAATCTAAGAATGCTAGAACTTATTTATCCTTTCTATTGTTGGTGAACATACATATTCTTTCCAGAGTTTGGCTCTAATAAATGGTGCTGCTATAGATGTTTTTGTTCACCTATTAGTACATACTTCCGTCAGTAACATACCTGAGCATGGAACTGCTGGTTCATAAGGTTAATATATGTGCATCTTTAGTAGATCCTAAGAAATAGTTTTCTGAAGTGGTTGTACCAATTTTTAGTCCTACTACCAGTAGGTAGTCCTTCTAATTGCTCAACATCTCCACTAATTCTTGGCATTCTCAGTCTTTTTATTTTAGACATTCTACTGGGTGTCCTACACATATTTTGTAATTGTTTTGTATCTATTCAATTTTGTTACAAATAATTTTCAAAATGTGGAGCATTTTAAAAGTAAAAGTTCTCATGATTTAAGAATTTGCTCTTAATTGAACTTCTTGTATCATGAAAACCTGAACTTCTTGCATAATACCTTATGAAGGATTGATGGACTAATTGATAGACAGACATTGGTGTAAACACAGTTTATGATGGTCATTAGAGAGGCAGATTAGTATAATAATTAAGAGCCAAACTCTGAATACAGACCATCTGAATTAAATCTTTAATATCTCACGTATTAGCTGTGTAATCTTGGGAAAGTTACTTAAATATGTTTGCCTTAGATTGCCATCTACAAAATGTCAATAACAATAGTATATACTTCATAAGATTGTCAGGATTAAATGAGCTAATATATTAAGTACTAAGAATAGTGAGGAATACCGTAAGCAGTGAAAAAATATGAGTTGTTCTTATTGCATCTAAGCCTACGTGAGACTATTTACATAAACACACATTTTTACATAGCCATTAGCTAAACTTGTGTGAATTAAGTGAAGCCCACCTTTCTTCTCCCCAATTCCAAATACACAACTAGGAAAAATATCCCACAGTAAAAAAAAAAAAAAGAAGAAAGAAAGAAAAAAGAAAAGAATGAAAAAAGAAAGAAAATAGGGTAACATAAGCACAATTACTCCAAACTTCTACTTTGATTTGCCTAGATTCTTTAGCAAATTTAAAAAAAATCATAGAACACATTAAAGTCAACTTGTCCAAACTTTTCAATTTCAAATAAAGAAAACGAAGCCTGGAGATGTTAACTGCTTTGTGCAAGATCACACATCTAATTAATAGCAAATATAAAGCCCAGTGACCCTCAACCCAGTGCTCAGCTATTTCTCCAATAAAGCCTCCCCATCTGTAGCAAGATTTAAGATGCTAATCAATCAGCCTCCATATATCGGGGTCAGAATAACAAAATAAATTCAAAACTACTTGAGAAGGAAGGCAAAAAGTTAATATTAATTGAAAATGTACACACATTCTATCATCAAAGCCCAAACTTATCTATTTCAAGATGTCAAATAATTTATAAATGATTTATGTACTACATAAAGACAAATTTATATCTTTCCATTGAATTAATACTGTAAGAATCAATCATATCATTTAATACAAAAATACTATCAGATTTGCAAAACTTTGTATATTTCCAAGGAAAATTGATATATCTTTCAATTCTGAAAGATAACACCATCTTATTCCATGTTGTTTTCAGTTATTTATATTTACTTTTAGTGAGAGCTGAAATGAATCAGATTAAATATAAAGATCATTAATTTTTATTCTTTTGGACTTAATGGAAGATACTTTCTTGCAAAATTCTTTGTTTTTTGGAGTATTGCTTTGTTTCATGGAGTGAAATTAGATTTACAAATATGAAAGCTAAGTATTAGCAAAGGTCAAGATCTCTCTACAGTTCAAATAATTTTTTTACATTAACCAGGCTATGAATCAATTAATAAGCATGTAGTTTATTTAAACAACTGTGTCTTCAACCCTGAAACAGGCCATAAACAAAGACATTACAAAGCCATCCTTAGGAACACAGATTTCAGTAAAAGCACAGGTTTCAGGGCTTTATCCCCAGCACCGCTATCCTGTTTAAACATCCTCCATCTTTTATCTCCACAGCTATTACCATCTGGCTCAATCTATCTATCCACAAAATTTACTGAGATAGAACATGATTCCTGCCAGAGCTCAATGGGATGAAAACAAACTGCCAATCTACCCATTAGTAAAAATTCTAGTTTTTAAGGAAGTACTCATGAGACATGGGCCTGGCACCTGGTAAGCATTTAATTTGCTCAGGGAATGACTATGAACAACATAGTAGTTACTCTGCTTACATAGTCTTTTTTTCTGCAACATTTCATTATGAAAATTTTCAAACCTACAGTAAGATTAAGAGAATTGTATGGCAGTCACCTGTATACCTACCACCTAGGCTTTATAGTTGTTTACATTTTCTTAGACTTGCCTTATCATATACTGTCCAGCTATCCATCCATTAATCCAGCATATTTTTTGATGCATTTCAAAGTAACTTGTAGATTCCATTATCCATCACCCGAAAACATTTCAATACAACTTTTTATTTTAGTTTTTTTCCTGAAGTTAAAATTTTATGTTCTATGAAATACACAGATTTTAAGTTTACTATTTAAGAAGCTATAAGAAATACATACACCCAAGTAATCCAAACCACTATCCATCACCCCAGCAAGTTCCCTCATGACACTTTCCAGTCAATTTCTACCCTATATACACAGAAGCAAATGCTGATGCAACCTTCACCATGGACTAGTTTTACCTAACAAAGAACTTCATATAATGAAATAATACAGTATTCACTCTTGTGCGAGGCTTCTTTCACTCAGCATAATGTTGCTTTACGTATTGGAAGTACATTCCTTTACATTTCTGAGTAGTATTCCACGGTATTTTTATAATATCCAATCTCCTTCCAATGGCTAGTTTAGATACTATTCTAATATTCTATATTCTAATTCTAATATTTCTATTAGAAATAGCCCTAAACTATTCTTTCGCATTCTTATATGTCTTTTTGTGAATTTATACGTTACTTCTGAGTAAATTTTCCAGAGTGAAATTATCGGGTCATGTTTAATGTATGTTTAATTTTATTTAAGAAAAAAAACCTTTAAGGACTTTTCCCAAAGTGATAGTATCATTTTACATGAGCACCAATAACCTATGAGTATTTTGGTTTATCCATGTCCTTACCAACATGGTGTTGTCACATAGTCTTTTAAAAATTTAACTAAATAGGGGCCAGCCAGGTGGTATAGTGGTTGAGTTCATGCACTCTGCTTCGGAGGCACAGGGTTCATGGGGTCAGATCCCAGATGCAGACCTATACAATGCTCATCAAGCCATGCTGTGGTGGTGTCCCACATACAAAGTGGAGGAGGTTTAGCACATGTTAGCTCAGGGACCATCTTCCTCAAGAAAAAAGAGGAGGATTGGCAACAGATGTTGGCTCAAGACCAATCTTCCTTACCAAAATACAAAACAAAAAAAATTTAACTAAATAGATTATAGTTTCTTTTAAATATAGCACATCATACCACATTTTCCCAGATAGCTTCATGAGATTTCATTGTGTTGAAGTGGTTTGATGTTAAGATAAAACTGTGACAACCACATGCAATAGCTTTACTAAGTATCATAATGATTGCTACTGGGTCACGTAAGCACGGACTACTAAATTTTCAGAGTCTAATCGCCATTCCTTGCTCAACTGCAGCTCCCTGAAGACTGGTTTATCATTCCTTATAACATTAACAACTCCATAAATGTTTATTGGATTGATTTCAGCAGTTCTATAGAAATTATAGCTGGATTAAATATAGATGCAAAATTCCATGAGAGAAGAAACCAGGTCTGCTTGCCCACCATTGTCTTCTCAGTGCCTAGCATAGTGCCTGGGGCATAAAGCTCTCAATAATTTATTCATGATGAAAATACTTATCTGCCAAATAAGAATTCCTAACCATTCCTCCTCTAGTTCTCTATCTGGAAAAATGGTGACAGCTTCTCAGGGTTTCTTTGAAGATTGAGACAAGATATGTAAAAGTAGCTAACATTAAGTCAGGTACATAGTACATACTCAAGTATCTTCTTGAACTGCTTTTCATAATTACAGGGACTACTCTGAGAGCTAACTTGGTTTCTTTTCTTTTCTGCTTACATAGTCTTTACATCTGAAATTTCTTCCAATCTCATAGCTTCAGTTCTCATCATTAACCCTGACACCTTACCTAAGTTCTTGTTCTATGTTCCCAAAAGACTGCTGCATATCACATCCACATTTGATGGTAAAACTCATCATTTCTTCAAACTCAATGTGTCTAGAAACAAACACACCCATTTCATTTCTAATGGAACCACGACACACCCAAGCATATCCTAAACTTCCTTGACTCCTTCTTCTTCTTTTCCTTCTTCAGGCATTTGCTTGACAAATCCAGTGAACTCTCCCTAATGTGAAATATATTTATATTTTATTTCCCTTCCCATCTCTATTCCAATTGCCAATACCCTAACTCAGATTATTACTTACCTCTGAATTATAGTATTGAAATGGGATCCCGACAATGTTCCTTGTCTCCAGTCTCTCCCTATCTTTAACCCATTTCACATTTTGCCACAATTAATCTCCTTAGAGCATTCCTAAACTCATTTTGCTCAGCCTTCAACAACTTCTCATGACTTCCCATTGTCTGCCAAGTAAATTCAGATTACTTCACCCAATGTTCAAATTCTCCTCCCTCCAGCCCCACCCAACCATTGCAATCTCATTTCCCATTCCTCTCTTAAACCCTAGTCAAAAAACTTAAGACACTATTGCCCATAAATGACCTATCACTTCAATCCCTTCATAACCACTAATATTGGCCCTTGTGTTGGGAATGTATCTTCCCTCATCTCAAGTCCAAATTCCATCCTTCATTCAAGACCCAAAGAAAATGTCACAAATCCTTCCATGAACCACTAACTGAACAATCTCATTTTTCTCTTACCTGAGGGATACTATATTTATACTTAGATTATGGCACTTATCCTTTCCTATGTTATGTAATAGATTTTTATGCCACTTATTAAATGGTGAGGTTGGCCAGTCCAGTGATCCTATATATGTTTTAGAATCAGATAGTCAGAAGTCCAGATCCTAACCCAACTACTCACTAGCTAAGTGACATTAGGCAAGGTAGCTAACCTCAGACATATTATCTATAAAAGCAGGGATAAAATTAACTTCGCCTATTATTGTAAAGATTAATTGTGCATAAAAAGTGCCTGTCACACAGTTGACATTCAAACAGTAGCAGGTATTTTTTCAAGCTTCATATGTGCCAGCAGATTTCACAAGTTAATCTCACTTAGTGCTCACAACAGTGCTATAAAATAGGCTTAATGCCAGAGCCAGCCCTGTGGCCTAGTCATTAAGTTCAGCATGCTCCACTTTGGCAGCCTGGGTTCAGTTCCCCGGCACAGACCTACACCACTCGTTGATGGCCGTGCTGTGGCAGCAACCCACATACAAAACAGAGGAAGACTGGCATAGATGTTAGCACAAGGAAACTCTTCCTCAAGCAAAAAGAGGAAGATTGACAATGGATGTTAGCTCAGGGTGAATCCTCCTCAGCAAAAAAAAAAAAAAAAAAAATAGGCTTAATGCCATTTAGCATTTGAAGACGCTGAGGATCAAGTCACATACATGACTACATGACAGAGAGTAAGTGACAGAGAGACTGTGGGCTCTTTATTCAAGTTCACATTCCTCATAACAACATGCCATGTACATAATAGATGCTCAGTTAACAAGAAATAGTGAATGGGTGATTTAAATTGTGCAGAAACAATCAAAAATCTACTGACCAAAACCAAATAAGAAAGTATCTACACTAACAAGTCAATCATAGTTACTATTTTATGTTACATTTCTTTATGATGTGCAAAAAAGGTAATCAAGACATATGTTTTAAAGCGGTTCTAAATTTAGAAGTCATCCTAAGAAAAGAGAAGGGAAATAGCAAAGTAATATCCTGCTGCAGACAAACCAAACTTAATTTATCTTAGGTAACATAATGCAAAACACCTGGAAGGCAGTAATGACAAAAAAGACCTGGAGGAAAGACCAGATAACAGATGATATATGGGCTTGCATTACAATACAGAAACGGGGGGGAAAGAATAAAAAAAAGCCCAATGTAATTTTGCTGTAAGCTCAGAGGAATCATGATACCGAACAGAATTTCACCTGGAAAGCTCTGGTCAGTTCTGGATATCACGGTGTGTAATAGTTGTAAAACACTGGAGGCACTTCCAAGGAAAGCAATAAAAGTGAGCCCAAGAATAGTTGGATGTGGGCTGAAACTGTGCAACGCTTCTGTGCGCAGTCGACTGTCAAATTCAGTCCCAACCATTCATTTCCGTTAACACAGCAGCAAAGAACAAATCGACTTGACGAATCAAATGATTTTGTGAACATCACCATTTGTGTGTGCAAACTTATTACATCTTTGAAAAATTAGAATATAGTCTCTTTTCAGAACTTAAATCCTGGAGTAAATGGTCCACTTTCCAGTTTTCTTTAGACATAAGACAAGCAAACCCAGATAGACTTTGTTTCCAATGAAAGTTTAAGCTGCCACAAGAAGTGAGACAATCAGGCAAAATTAATATTAACAAGGAGAGAATGAGTGGCTTGCTAAAGAAGAGGCACAGTATTCCAATGGTTAACACACTGGGTTCTCTACCCATAGGCCTGGTTTTAAATCCCAGCTCCACTAAGTACTTAGCTATGTTAACCTTAACTCATTCAACCTCGCTGGACCTCAGTTTACTCAAACAGACTTAATGACAGCACTCATTGCCAAGGGAGGTAAATAAAGATTAAATGAACTAGTATAGCTAGTGCGATTAGAACAGCATCCAACACACAATTAGCATTCACTAAGTGTTAGTTATTACAAATTTTTTCAAAAAGCAGGCTGGAAATCAAATGATAGAGAAGTGAAGATCAGAGGAAATCATCCAAAATTTATAGTCAGAAATTGTGGGTTGAAATTGCAGTTGGGGGACTTATTTGGTGTGTGACCTATGAAATGATTTTTTTCTCTGTACCTCTCTTTCCTCAGATGTGATAACGTTCCTTTCTTATATCAAACGATTTTATGATGATCAAATTTTTAAAAAGAGGGAAGTCTATAAAAGTCTATATAAGTATTATTTTATTATTATTGTCTGCACATGTTAGAGTGCACAGTGTTTAATAGATGTTTAGGAAATGTTGATGTTAGATGAATCTCATGATAAACAAATTGTTTTGGAATATTATTTGAGGAATTATTTTGAGGTAATTGTTCAGAAAAGAGAAGAGGAGAGAAGAATTCACATAGCCAAAATAAAACAATCCATTGGGGGTTTAATTGATTGATTGATTTGTTTGTTTTAATCTTCCAGATAATTATCTCAGATTTCACTGCTGCATATATATATAATCAAAGGCTTGTATGTAAAATATAAAAAATTAAACTATTTTTCTAATTAAGGAAAGAAAAACAATATGTAGAGTTACTCAATTTAAATTGTCCCCAATATATTATATGTCAGGCTACCAGATAATAAGTTTCAGCTATTTCAGAGGTGAGATCCATGGACAACATCCAAAATGTATTTACGCCAACAGGTCCAGTTCATTTCCCCACAGACCTTTTCTGGAACTGATTGCAAAAAACAAAGTGGGATAATTTTAAAATAAGAACCTCTGCTATGGAACATTTTTTACAAAGGATACTTCTTGAGGTACAGCAAAAGAATTTTTTGACATAAAATCATATCTTGATTCCACAGCAAATAGTAAATACATAGAAATTTCTCCAAGAACAAGCTGGAAATGTGAAAAGATGAAGGGATTTCTATAAAGCCATAAGGGACATGTTCTTAAGGCAGTTGTGGGAGAAGGAAGAGTGGAAACATGTGGTGGAGTGGACCTTCTTGATGACCAAATTACCTATATGATGATCTAATACTTTGGTTGGTTAATGAGGTGAATTGACCATCAATCAACCAACTTCCTAAAACAGAATTAAGCATATTTTCCAAACATGAGTTTCTAAGTGTCCCATTTCATGGGAACTACCCCTACTTTGAATTATCATTGCTTTCCAAAATTTCAATCTCTATCTATCACTTCTCTTTGTAATGGTAAACATCTGTTTCTTTCCTAGCTTTTGGCCCTCATATTAAGACATAAAAAGTTACTTAACAATCCATTAGACCCAGCTTATTTCTCTATAATGGCACTAAAGAGATATTTTATGGAACACCCAGATGTTTTATGGAACAGTATATTAATTATTAAAGCAACAATAATACTGAAAATATTTGTTGACTGTATACTACATGCCCAACAAAAGTGGTATAGCTTTTAACAGTTACATGGCATTTTTCTATTTATTAGTGCCTTGATCCTAGTAACAATTCTATAAAATAAACAGATAACATTATCCCCAACTTGAAGAATATCCAAAGCCAACCTCATACTTAAGAGTAAAACTGTTAACAACATTCCCATTAAGTCAAGAATAAGAAAAGAATGCCTCTTTTGTCATTCTTGTGTAGCATTGTTCAGAAATTTCTAGCTAATGAGGTGTAAATGTTGCAAAGAAGACAAAATTTATTTTATTTGCATGTGGCTTTATTGCTCAACATAGAAAACTCAGTATGATTAACTTAAAAACCTGAACAAAGAAAAACTCTGCAGCAGTTAGGTTTGTGTTTGGCTACAAATGATAAAACAACTGTAATAAGCAATGGCTTAAATTTACAAAGATTATTTTCTCATGTAAAGAGCATGGAGGTGGATGGGAATTCTATAAATTGGGAGAATTCTACAAATTCTACATTAAGGAGCCAGCTTCTTCCAGCTTTCTACCCTGCCATTCCTAAGGAATATATATCCTCACGGTCTAGGTTGGCTCCTGAATCTAGCAATCACTGCCTTCCAGCCAACAAGGAGAAGGAAGGAACAAAGAAATACATATAACTCCCTGTAAGAACCACCATCCGGAAGGCACATATGATATTTCTGTTCATATGCCATTGGCCACAGCTTACTCACACGGCTACACCCAATGGCAAAGGAGGCTGAGAAATGTCTTTATTCAAGATGATCACGTGTCCAACTAAAAAATCAATAATTTTGTTAAGTGAGAAGGGGAGAATGCATTCTGAACATCAACCAAATGTCACTGCCCCCAGTACAGTTCAAAATATCCACAAAAAAAAAAATGAATTTTGAAAGAGTGAAGTTAATAGAAATTGCATTAGAAACTATAAAACCTTGCTGAAAAAATTTAAATGTTTTAAATAAATGAAAATAAATATTGTGTTCCTGGATTGGAAGATTCCATAATGTAAATATCTGAACTCTCCCCAGATTCATCAACAAGCAGTGTGTAATTAGAATAAAGTTCCAATGGAGTTATTTGGAAGTTAACAAAAATGATTCTGAAGTGTTAGAAAATAAATGGATGAAAAAAATTTTTTTAAATAAATAAATGAATGAGAATTACTGGGAAATTTTAGAGCAAAAAGGAAGAGAGCAGCTGACTTATTCCATCAGATATTAAAGCATACCATCAAGTTACAATAATTAAAGCAGTGTCAAAAAATGTCACAAGAAGAGACAGAGATAACCATGAACAAATATTGAATCTAGGGAGATAGATAATTATTATAAAAATTTAGTAAATGAGGGGCCGCCCGGTGGCGCAGCGGTTTAGTCCGCGCTTGGCAGCCCGGGGTTTGCAAGTTCAGATCCCGGGCGCCCGCAGATGCACTGCCTGTCAGCCATGCCGTGGTGGCGTCCCATATAAAGTGGAGGAAGATGGGCACGGATGTTAGCCCAGGGCCAGTCTTCCTCAGCAAAAAGGGGAGGATTGGCAACAGATGTTAGCTCAGGGCTGGTCTTCCCCACAAAAAAAAAAAAAAAAAATTTAGTAAATGATAAAACTGGTGATATAGGTACATGATGAAGTAGCACATGATAAAAAAAAAAGACAGTCAAAACTCAGAATATCTAATCATAGTGCCTAATCTTTTGTTTCACCTACTAAAATGGTCCTTAGCTCTTTCCTTCTCAGCAATAGTTCTGCTAACTGTTATGAAAATTATAAATCCTAGTGGCAAAGACCTGAGGGTCTGGAACCAGAAAAGGCTCATTTTTTAATCAGGTTGTTTGTTTTCTTATCGTTGAATTTTAAGAGTTCTTTGTATATTTTGGATAAGAGTCCTTTATCAGATGTGTCTTTTGCAAATATTTTCTCCTCATTGTGGCTTGCCTCCTAACTCTCTTGATATTGTCTTTCACAGAGTAGAATTTTTTAATTTTAATGAAGTCCAACTTAATTCTTTCTTTCATGGATTGTGTTTTTGGTGCTATATCTAAAAAGTCATCGCAATACCCAAGGTCATTTAGGTTTTCTTCCATGTTATCTTCTGTTGCTTTTATAGTTTTGCATTTCACATTTAGGTCTATGGTCCATTTTGGCTATCAAGTCATGAAAAGACACAGAGTAACCTTAAATGCATGTTACTAAGTGAAAGAAGACAGTCTGAAAAGGCTACATATGGCGATTCCAACTATATGACATTCTGGAAAAGGCAAAACTACGGAGACAACAAAAAGATCAGTGGTTGTTGGGAAGGAGGGGGAGGAAAGGATGAGGGAAAGAGATGGAATAGGCAGAGCACACAGGATTTTTAGGGCAGTGAAGATACTCTGTATGATACCATAAGGATGGATACATGTCATTGCACATTTTTCCAAACCCATAGAAGGTACAACATCAAGAGTAAACCCTAAAGTAAAGAACGGACTTTGGGTGGTTTGATGAGTCAGTGTGGGTTTATCCTTGGTAAAAAAACATACCATTCTGGGGGCCAGCCTGGTGGCATAGCGGTTAAGTTCTCACGCTCCACTTCTGGACTATCCCGGGCTTGGACCAATGCACAGCTTACCAAGCCATGCTGTGGCAGCATCCCATATAAAGTAGAGGAGGATGGGCACGAATGTTAGCCCAGGGCCAGTCTTCCTCAGCAAAAAGAGGAGGATTGGCAATGGATGTTAGCTCAGGGCTGGTCTTCCTCACAAAAAAGAACACATACCATTCTGGGGAGTGATGTTGGTAATGGGGCAGGCTATGCATGTGTGGGGGCAGAGGATATGTGGGAAATCTCTGTACCTACCTCTCAATTTTGCTGTAAACCTAAAACTGCTCTAACAAAATGAACTCTTAAAAATTTTTTTTTAAAAAGGAAAAGAAAAAGAAAAAAATGGAAGAATTGCACAAAACCTAATAAAAGATCACTCACAGAAAGTCAGGGAATGGAGTGGGTAGGGAAAGACGGTACAATGTTCCTCAATCTACATCTTTTTCTACAGTTTTGATGTTTAAACCGTGTGCACCTTTTAGCTGTTCAAAACTAAAATTAAATTAAAATGAACATTTTTAAATGAAAATACATGTCAAAACTTGTGGAATCAATGAAACTAGAGGGAAATTTAAAGCCTAATGTACATATATTAGAAAAGAAAGAAGGCTAAAAATTAGTAAGCTAGGTATATAACTTTAAAAGATAGAAAACAAATTTGAAAAAATTAATGACCTAGGTATCTAACTTAAAAAATTGGAAAAATAAGACCAAAAGAGAAGAAGTCAAGAGATAAAAAAAAGGATAAACAAATATTTTTAAAATCTGAAAATAAAATAGGTAAGGATCAACAAGAAAAAGTTGTAACCTCTAGGCCAGAATGATCAAGGGGAGGGAGAAAGAGAGAATATTAGAATTCAAAGTAAAAATAAATATATCTGGAGAAAGTGCGGCTGAGTCTAAGGGCATTTAAGGGGCCACCTACGGTTACATATGCAACAATGTTTAGAGCTGGGCCTCAAACTCAGGTCTTCTGACTCAAAACCAATATTTCCCTTACTCTCCTGTGTATTCCTGAGGCACATCTTCACAAAGTCAATTCAATCAATAATCATTGGCCTGGATAAAGAGAAGGAAACACTAGTAAGTACTTCATTTTCTTCTCTCGGGCTGCCTCTCACTCTTTGTATGTACTTTTTTCTACTTCTTGGCATGGAATGCGATGGTGTGAAGATGTGACAGCCACACAAATGAGGATTACAGCAGCTGCCTTCTCCTCTAGAATTGAAAGCTTTCAAGGCCAAATCTGGAACTTGAAAGGAAAGAAAATCCTTAATATAAGCACAATCTTAAATAACTTGAAATCTATCTCACTCCTGTTGCTGTTGCAGCAACATGTACGCCGCAGACATTCTCTCCAAGAGTTCACCAGGCCATGTCACCTGGGTCATTTTCCACAGGCCCATTATGCCTCTGAATCCACGTGGCATTAACAAAATCAGTGGTATTGGCCTGAGCACTCTGCATATTTCCTTCCACTCTGTCATTCTGTGAGTGTGTGATTCCAGGAATATGAGAAATCACTGAAGGACACATTTCAAAGATTTAGATTACAGTCAACCTTGTGTCTGATTAAGGTTATCACCGAGCAAATGGGGATGAGACTCTCAAAAACTAGTAGAGGTTGCTAAAGCTGAATATTTCCCATGATCCAGATACTCATATATTCTCTACTCTCCTTGATTTACAAATTTAAAGACAAAACATAAAGGAAAATTGTATCAAAACAATGATCAACATCCACATACTGTCAAGATTTCAAGTTTCATGTATAAATTCCAGTCTGATTCTGAGGGAAAAGAGTTACCTAGAGGTGACAAAAAAAAAATATTGTGATACTTGTAACTCATCTTTATACCTAGATCTATTGTCAATTTTTTTTAATGTTTTGCTATTCCTGATTGCATTTTCTTTCTCTTTAAAGAGGAAGCAAATCACCTAAAGACCTTATTTAAAGAATGGAATTATTAGTTCCAATTCTTCATCCCCTAAAGTAATAGTACACATCACACCCATGATAGAGTAGGTGAGTGTATGTCACCATACTCTGATTTGGGCTTGGCTATGTGACTTACTGTGGCCAATGGGATGTTAGCAAATGTGATGCAAGTACAGCAATGCAAGTGCACTTGCACTCTTGTGCTCCTGCCTTGGCCATGAGAACAACATGCCTCAGGTAGTTGCTGGTCCAAAAAAGGAGAAGAAATACATAAAACAAACCAGGACCCAGCCCTCAGCCTGAATCCAAGTGAGGCTAGTAGAGATCAGCTGATCTCGTGGGTGAGAAATATATGATTTTGTTTTATGCCACTGAGATTTTTGTGGTTGTTTATGTAGCATTATTATAGCAATATTTGAGTAATATACTTACCTACCAGACACACATATTATGACAACCATAACTATAAAACACTTTGTCAAAAGAAAACATGTTTTACAATTTCAGAGTACTAACAAAAAGAGAGTAGAACATGTTTAAAAAGTAGATAATAGGGGCAAGGAGTGGGACTGAATACCACTGTGATAGCGTATTACAGTAACAATGCCCCTTTTAGGAAGTGTTATTACATCTGTTTTGGAGATCATAAAACAGAGGCTCAATAATTTACAAGAAAATGGTAAAAATAGGATTTCTGCTTGGGTTTTCTAGTTCCAAATCCTGTGCGCCTCCAGTAAGTAAGGCTCGTCTCAAATATTCTAATGAGTAGAAAGTACACAAAGTAGTCTCTACAGTTTTGAAAATGTTCTTCATCACTCAGAAACTAAATAAGGATATGTTCTAAAGCAGGAACCTTCCAGTTCAAGTCGCTAAGCCATTGATGAGCTTCTTTCCTCATTAAAAACATCTAGAAGTGGAGTGAAAGACATTTAAACAGTATTTTCTAAGAAAAGCTTTAAAGACTAGATGAAACAGAATGTTCTTTATAAAGAGAGAGGTGAAATCTCCATGTCAAAACACCCACCCTTAAGACATGAACTTATTGTCTTTTCAAAACAGAAATGAGAGTTTTCTCATGGATACTCATTTATGAAAACTCTCTTTTATCTAAAGCACATGCTCTGCAGCTGGCTCAGGAATGAGTATCTATTCTGCCATTGAATGTATATCATTATGTAAACATCATGATCTCCACATCCCCAGAGTCATATAGCATTTTCTCTTTCATTCCTGTATCTCAAGAGAAGAATGCAGAGACATTACATGAGTTACTTTTTCTCTAGTGTGAACATTTGGCAGAGGTGATATCATTTCCAGATGCTTTCGTATTTTTCATAAGGTTTAATGACCTTACTCATCAGACAGTTGGAGGGTTTCTAAGTTTGGCTCCATATGGGTATTATGGGGAAGAATGTTGAAAGCATTCTCGCCAGCAGAGTCTCCATTATGACTGCCAAATGAAGCTTCCAGTACATAAAATGTCTCCGCTCTTCCTCTCCTGTTCAGTTATGGAATAATCTATACATAAAGTAGTAAAATTATTAACATCTATAAGGCCAATAAGAAGGAGTTTAATCTAAGCATCACATTGTGATTCTGCTGCCCAGCTAGCAGTTGATTGTCTTGTGGACATCAGCAGCTGTTTTAGGGGCAAGATGAATGCAAACCTCAGATTCATCAGCTATTGAAAATACTTGAGTACACAGTGATGAAAATGTTGGGCACAGCCAGACTACTCAAGAAAACATGTGCTTGGAAGATCTTTTAGCATGACTGATTTCCCAAGATTCTCCCAGTGGTTCTAATCTCATGTCTATTGAGAATTTTACAAATACCATTTAGGTGTCTTATTGTTGCATATTGGGTTAAATTTATTTCCAATAAAGTAACAGAAGAATATATAGACTAATCTAATTAACATGAAGTAGTATAGAAGCAATTTACCTATACAGAATTCAGCTATGCTGCGGTTTCATTGAACCAGAATATCTAATAAAACTGGAAATGAGCAGAAAAGACCTAATTCCAGGGAAACTGAAATAGGTTTGACAAAATCAATCCTCCTCTCAGAGCCCATTTATTTGTATTTTCAAACATTTGTAATGAGTCTGATTTTCCATTCTCTGTAGCCAGAGTTGATCATTTAAAATAATTTAGAAACCAGTTTGGAATGTCCTTTTTTAAAATCATAACTTTTAAAATTTGGTATTGTGTTTTCTTTGAATTTGTAAGATTTCATAATGAGAGATTACGTTCTCTTACTCAGAAGACTTTGGAAACTTTCATTCCAAAAGCAACATACCCACAAACTGACTAATTTTAGAGGACTAAAATACGCCGTTATGCTTTCCCACATCTAGAAAAGAGGCAACCTTGACTGTCCCATACCCGTACAGCGACGTGAAAGCAAGGGCTGTACACTTCGCTCTGTGCACACAGACTGCGACCTTGAGCTCATTTGGGCATTCATCTTTTTGATGCTCGTGCTAATGACCATGAAGAAGTCTGGTATGAACGTTTTAGCCCATCTATAAACCTTTACAATTCTCCTGTTATTTTCTATAGAACTACCATGATTGGGGGAAAATCATATCAAATGATCATTTCTCCATGCCTTCATTTTTAATTTAATATTATCCTGTTTGTACCAAAGCATTTGACTTTCATATTTTTGAGAATTGCACATAACTTTCATAGCATGTGAAAACCATGTCTTTACCAAGAGCCCAAAGACAGGGTGGTGACTAATGCGACATTTGCACTGTCTTTGACACGGGATGGTGCACGTATGGTTCAGGACATCTGGAAGGGTCAGGACAGCGGGAAGTCTCTTCCCCTTGGCTCTCTCTCTCCCGTTCTCTTTCCCTCCTCCAGGGTCCTGGCTTTGTCCTGCAGCTAGCCTTTTGATCTCTTCCCAGTTCCAGCTGGAGAGGAGTACAGCGAATCTTTCTTCTTTAGAGACTAACATTTACAAAAAAATAAAAACAAGGTTATCTCCTGCTAATGCTGAAGGCATTTATACACTAAAAGATCCTCCTCGCCCAGAGTGAAGTTGAAAGGATTAAAGAAATGAAAGAGAGAGATAACCATGTTCTGTTCACATGCACTTTCACCAAAAATCACAACGAGGTACGAAAAGGACAGGGATCCTATCAAAGCCAAGCCTTTTTGCATTCTATAACGTACAGCATGAACCGGGCAGAACTTTTTCCAACAGCATTTTTTGTTATTTCTCATTAAAGAGAGCAGAGCCATAGCCTCAAGCCTGTACTGTCAAATGGCAGTGGAGGTGATAAGCCATTCCCTGGTGAAGTGACATATTTCTAAATGTAGAGATTTCCTCTATATTTGCAGAATGACATACAGGATTATCTCCTAAGATAGACCATCAACCAATGTCTGTCTAAAATTTTGTTCCTGTTATTTAGGAGGTTTAATTTTTTTTCTTACAAAAGATACGTAAAATTAAGTTTTTGAAAATTTTCTCCCAACCGAACAAAACTAGAGTTGAGTGAAAATTGACCTTCTAAATAGATCCCTATTTTAAGTATCCATTCTGATCAAAAATATCAAACTTAAGAATGTATCATTACTATATAAAGCTGAAATTTAATGGGCAACCTAACCTTTTCAAAAGGAATTTCTAGTGTGAACCGTGAGATAAGGGGCCCACTTAGAAGATTTTATTTGTATATTGTATATGCATATAATAAGCTAAAGGGTTTTTTCTTTATTTAGAATAAGTGAGATGAAATAGTTGTTATTCTTACTTTGATGTTCTTGAAGGGCAGATCAAATGAAGCTTATCCACAATAATAATGATTGATGAGCTTCATCTAATGATAATCCTTAATACCTTAGAGAACAATCCCAATAGAGGCAAACAGCAACAAAACTCCTGCTCAATGAAGGGCATTGTGAGTACACACAAACATGTGCAATTAGTAAGGTTTTTAAAAAAAGAAAAGTTTCCATATCAATCCCAGCATGGCATGAAGGAAAGAGAGCTGACATTGTCATTTTAAATTCCTGGGTGTTCATCCCAGCTGTGCCACTTAAGAACAGTGGACATTGGGGAATTTCACAAATTTCTGTGAAATTTAGGGACCACATGTATAAAATGGGCATTTGCTTAGTTGTTTCTTTTCTCTCTTGATTTTAAATTCAATGAGGCTAGAGACCTTGTCTCTCTGGCTCATTTTTGTTTTACAAGTGTCCAGCACAATGCCTGGTAAGTGGGGAATAAATATTTGATGGTTGAAAGAATGAAATCATTCAGCATTCAACAAATATTTAGTGTGCACCTCGTGTGGTCCAGGCACTGTTCTAGTTGCTACTTATACAGTTGTGGGGAAGGGGCAGGGGAGAAAAATCCCCATATATGTGGAGCTTACATTCTAATGGAGAAGACAATTAACAAAGCAAGAAAGTAAAATTGATACCAAAAAAACAATTAAAACTGGAAGAGAAGATATGAAATGTTGGACGTTGGGAGGGTGGTGAAATTTTAGTTAGGATTGCTAGAGAAGTCCTTGGTGAGGAAGTGACTTTCAAGTAAACACCTGAAGGAAGTGGGCTGTTACCCAACTGGCCATCTTGGAGGCGACCATTCTAAACAGAAGGGACAGAAAGTATGAAGTCCCTGAAGGAGGAGTTTCAAGAAAACAGCACAGGGTCCAGTGTAGTTATGGAGCATCATGAATGAAGGGAGGGAGGGAAGATGAAGTCAGAGAGGTCAAGGGAAGGCGGCAAATCATAGGACTTGTAGGTTGTAGCAAGGACTTTGGCTTTTACTGTGAGAAAGACAGGAAGTTACTGGAAGGTTCTTAGCAGAGGAGTGACATGATCACTCTGGCTGCAGTGTTAATAATACACTGCATGAGGGCAAGTGTGGAAGGAAAATAAACAACTCCCTTGTGGCATTTTGGTAAGTTTACTCAGAAACACACGTGTGGATCCTAGTGCAGACCTGGCACTAATCCCCCTCACACGCTAATGGGGAGCTGTTATCTTTCTCACAGATAACAGTTGTGCTCTTCCAGCAGACACACATACTGAGGCTTTGTGTGGTCACTGTTAACAATCCCAAGAGACCATATCTCCTTTATGGCAGCCTGGGAATTGGGATATTGAATTCACATGAGAAAGAATACTGAATGGATTCCCAAAAGACAAGAAATGACCGTCGCACCTAGTAGAGTTATTCAGGCAAAGTGAAGCAACCCCCCTGTTTACTATCCTTGCTCTGAACCAAGGGCTCTCATTCACTTAATGGTGAGGCATCAAAGAGTTGTGAGGATGCTGGGAATTTAGCTTTTATCAAAATGTTTGTCTAAATTCCACAGTACTAGCATCAAAGGGCAGCCATCCCCTTCAACATCTTCAAACAAAACACACGGGGTGCTTTATTCTCACTCCATGTCTAATGTTCTCCTGAGGAAAGGCCAAAAGCTATGTGAAACATGACAAAATCCATGAACCCTAATTAAATTTCTTCTTAAAACTCCATCATTAGACATTAACTAGGGATCTTTTATTCCCTGAAGAAGTAACTGGTTGGTTTTATTTTTGCTTAATAAAAAAGAACCCAACAGTTTGAGGGGAGGCTGTCCAAGCAGTCTTGACCTTGCAAACAACCAGCTGAGCAGGTGGTGTTTCCCTTCCCGTTCTCCCCTGGTCCTGCTCACCGATGTTGAAAGACCCCCTGTTCCTATAGCTGCCCTCACCCCAGGGCTACTCCCAAGAGGGTTTGCAGCAGTTGATTCAACAACAGTTTACTGAGTGTCTGTTTTGTGCCAGGTGCTGTTCTAGATGCTAACAATAGAGCAGTGAACCAAATAAGGCACTGCTGTCTAGGAGCTTACCTTCAAGTGCCCAGGAGGTTAAAGGAAAAGAAGTGAGGGTAAGAAAGAATAACCCACCTCCAGATGCTCCCTCTCACTGCACCTCTGTCCCCAACCACTCTCATCAGGTAGCCTTCAGTAGAAGCCAATAGCTTTCTTTGGGTAGGAAAACTCTGGAGAACAAATCAGGGCATCCGTATGAAATGTTGATGAATCACGTTTTACCTATAGGGGATCTAAGCACATACCACATCAACATATGCATTTGTGTCTCTACATGTAATATTGAGCAGAAAGGAGGGGAGGAGGACATATGTTGGAACTTTGTTCATAGCAAATAAAGTAGAATCCAGGAATATCAGTTTTTTATTTTTTAAAGTATTTTTGAAACTCTAATCTTCCCTTTAATTACCGTTTTTATCCATTTTAGTTTTAGTTTCTACACTTATTGCATTATCCAGAGCTACTGTTTTTCAGAGGATATTTACTAGAGTCAGCCACTATACAAGACACTTTTGGTTGCCTACTCAGCATCCTTTCCCCATTCTATCTTCCTATCAGAACCCAAATTTTATTCAGAGATTCCCCTTCCCATTTATGATTCCGGGCAAACGAGACCCCTGACGCCAGGGTAATTCATGATCAGCCTCAGCCAATCAGCTTAGGGCATTCAGGGGAGGTGTTAATGATTTCATAGTGGACATGTGACCTAAGATGGCTTAATCAGATTGAATGGAAGATTCTACAACTGGAGAGAAAGGTTTTTTTATCTTTCTGCCCTACTAGAGAAAGCAAGAGATTAAAGTTAACACTGTGAGAAACAGAACTTGAGCTACCATTGAGCTCTTAAATGAATCAAACCTGAGGCTATAGAAGATGATAAATTTCTTTATTGTCTAAGCCAATCTGAGTCGGGTACTCTGTTACTTGCAGCCCAAAGCATTATATCAGATACACACTGGAATTGTCACAGCTCCGGGCAAATGCAGGATTTATTTGCAGTTCAGATTCCAAGCAGGAAAAGATTCTTCACATCACAGAGTTCTTTTAAACCACTTCCGTTTTTATGACATGAAGAAAGAAAGCTGTGCCAGCGCACAAAAATGTGATCCTGGCAGAGAACATCAACACAGAACTCTCAGGTTAGATTTTAACACTACAGACACCCTGTGTTATCAGATTACTTTGAACACTCAAAGGTGGAATTTTAAACAAGTGCATAAGTAAAGATCATAGTATAATAATACATTTCTGAAACAGAAGTCCTATAGAGAGCTTAACTGTGTAGGACAAGAACAATGTAGGACATAAAGAAAAGGATCCAGATAGGACTACACTGGTTCCATTCCTAGCGAAGAGGAATGGGTGACAGATAACAAAAACTACTGTATGTCTTGTATATTCTATTGTACCATAAAATATGTCCAGTATATATGTGTAGTAAATTTTATCATCTTCCTTATAGACTGTTCAGTCATTCTCAGCAGATCCTATTCTTTTTGTTTGTTTGTTTGCTGAGGAAGATTAGCCCTGAGCTAACATCTGTGCCCATCTTCCTCCACTTTGTATATGGGATGCCAGCACAGCATGGTTTGATGAGCAATGCATAGGGAATCCAAACCTGTGAACCCCGGGCCACTTAAGTGGAGAGCATGAACTTAACTGCTCCGCCACTGGGCTGGCCCCCAGATCCTATTCTTAAACCCACAAATAAATTCTAAGTATTGTTACCTGTAGACCTATTGATAGATTAGGGTAAATCCCCTCTGGTAGCTTGTTTGCAAAAGTGACTTCATCGATTCCTCCCATTCCTGGAAGCTTTATGCCTTTGTAAAGTGATTTTGCCATTCTTCTTCTCAAGGCGGAATTAGTTTCCTTCTCCTTGATATGGGCTGACCCTACTTGATGTAACCAATGGAATGCAGCAGAAGTGAGGTTGTGGGACTTCACAGTCTCAGCTTCAAAGGCCTTGCAGCTTCCTCTCTTACCCTTTTGCTGTCCCAAGACTGCCACGTAGGGAAGCCCAGGCTCACCTCCTTGGGGATGGGCCATGAGGAGAGAGAGAGAGAGAGAGGCCTTGTGGAAAAAGTCCCAGCCATCTCCACTGAGACCCAGACCAGCCAGATGTTGTGGAGATACTCTGGGACCAGCCAGCCCCCAGCTGACACACCAACTGACAGCAGCCACATCAGTGACATCTGCAGAAGTCCACCCAGCAGAGCCCAGCACATATTGCAGAATTATGAGCAAATACATTATTTCAAGTCACTAAGTTTTGGGGTAGAAAACTGACACATCCTCCCTGATTATTGAAGTCAAGATTCTGATACAAAATTAAATAAATTATACTCCTTATTTAGAAGCTTTTTCTCTGCTTGGATGTGCAATATGTTATGCTACAAATGTCTTAGGCCACAAAGCGTTTTTGAGGGAAGAGTCATCCTGGAAGGAAGATGACCTTCTCCTCAGCAAAAGGTCTAGTTCCCTCCATCTATACCTGCAACACCTTTCCTAGCCCTCACAACTGCTGTCCCATCTCCCTGCCATAGGTCACAAGAAATACAGTCCACATTTAGAAGTGGAATGGTAGAAAGCTGCTAAAGTTCCCATTCCACTAGACACAGCCACCTATGTTGGCCACATGTCACATTCCATCAGTACAATCGTTTATGTGCATTGCACAGTGGGCTTTGGAAGCTGGTCTGAGAGCCTAATACCCATATGCAGCATTAGTTATGAGTTCCAAACTGCTAACTTACAAACCCATTTTGTTACGACTGTAACCAACTGATTTAAAATCGAACTCAAGAGGGTGCTATCAGAAGACAGATTTATTCTCCCACACTGCCTTCTGGCTCATTCCATCCAGTCTCCCTCCTCTGCCTGATGATAGCACTAGGTTCAGACTCCATAGATTTTTGGATCGCTTTCAGATTTTAAATACTCCAATCAATTCTAAACATTTATCTCTGAGCTAATTCAAAGCTTCTCCCCTCCTTTCAGCAGAAGCCTTACCCTGGATGTTCAGTCTAAAAATTCTACACTCTACACTAGGATTCCTCAACCTCAACACCATTGACACTTTGCATCAAACAATTCTTTGTTGTGGGCGGCTGTCCTGTGCATAGTAGGTTGTTTGCAGCATCCCTGGCTTCTACCCAGAACCACACCCCAGTTGAGAAGCACTGCTGTAAACCAACAGGGGGGTGTGACATCCGTTCTTTCCATCTCCTCTCCCTCATTTACTCTGCTCGGGTGAGGAAGAACCAAAGGAGTAATCTTTTTACTTAATCTATTGAATTCCCTCTGCCATGGCAAGCATCCAAAGATGGGTCTCCTTGAAATGTGGGCCTGGGCAGTTTCTAACAGATTGCACTCCCCACTCTGTACCACTCTGTGATATGGGCAGTACACTCTAGCTACTCTCCCACAGTCAACCACACACAGCATCTTTCTATTGGGAGCCCTCAGTCTCTAGGCAATTCTCTTGAGTGAGATTATTTAAAGGTGGATTTTGTTTGGCTACTATCTTGGTTCCACTAACCCAGGGGAATTGACTGAGGTTCACCCTGCCCAGAAGTGAAAGTAACTCTAGCCACCTCCAGCCTTCATGCTTCTCCCAGTCACCTGTCTCTGCACCCCCAGCCTCCAGGGAACTCTTATCAGGATCTACAAAGAGCTCTCAGGCTCTCTGCTTTGGTAGCCATACATGGAGCAGCCTCAGAAAACACAACTTGTGGCTCAGCAAGCCTCCAGGCTGGGAGCCAGATACAGGAGTCCCCCACTAGGGTTCCTGGTGCACCCCACAATTGCCTTGTGGGGGAAGCCTCTTTCTCTCCTCCCTCATCCACTGTTCTCTTAACTCAGGTGAATCCCTTTACTACATGGGCTGGAGGTGGGTAAGCAGAGTTAATAGTTTGGCCACATTTTAGTAAGTGCTTTAGGGATCTATATAAAATCTCTCCATAGAACATTTGTCCTCAACTTTGGGACATCACTAAAAATTCTGAGACAACAGGATAACATTCATTAAATATCCAGCTATACAACCCATTAGTCAATTGGGACTATACATGGAAGGAAGACTCTAAGCCAATGTTTCCCAGTTTGTAGGCTGAAAAACTTGGTGATTTTTAAGGGTTCCACACACTGATTCATATTCTTTCATTCACTCAACAGTTAATGAGTATCGATCAGGAGGACCTGTGGATATTGCAGAAACAAGTCAGGCAAAGTCTCGGCTCTCATGATGAATGGCCTAGCAAAGGAGTATAGCCGATAAATAATGTAATGCCAGATTGTAATAAGTGCTACGAAACAAATAGGGCAGGTAACGTAACAGAGAGTGATTGGAAGAGGGTGGGGGGTGGGAGTGATGTTTTGGATTGAGTGGCCATAGAAAAGGTTTTCTGTATAGGGAACATGTGAGCTAAATCCGGAATGACAAGAAAGAGCCAGTCTTGTGAAGATCTTGGGGGGAAGAATTCCAAGGACAGGAAGAGCAAGTGCAAGGACCCTGAGCAGGAGTGGGCTGGGCATATTCCAGAGAGAGTGCAGCCGTGAATCAGGAGGTGGTGACCATGGGGAGAATGCTATTTTAAGTCACACTGCTCTTAGACGGAATCTGTTTCACACATACATGTGCTGCTATTGTCTAAATGCATGTGAATCCTGAAAGTGACATAGGTGTGCGTTGAACAGCATGCTACTAAATGCCTAGCAGGCTTCCATTTCCCCACCACCATAGGGGGATGGTGAAATTTGTTGATGTTAAAAGTCCTTATCTCTGAAAACACTAGAAACCACTACCTCCTCTGACTTCCTGATATTAGATTTATTTGTACAAAATTGAGTTTCCATTCATTCTTCTATTCTGAGGAGAAATAAAACTTTGCAAAGAGGAAAATGTACACAGATGCGCTCTACATCCTTCTTGAAAGGACCAAAATCTGTATGCAACAGACAAACCTTTTGGTAGTTTATGGTGCAAGCAGAAAAACCAATATTACCTTCAAGCATGTATCTCTGCATTTTGGTACAAAAATCCCTCCCACATAAGCACAGTGTTTGATATCTCCAGAGATGCTGCAGATTTACATTTCAAGTAATTCTAAGTGGAACAAAAATTGTATACCTTATCACCTTAGCAGGCATAGATTTTTACTGAGAGACATTATAAATACAGTTATTCATAATGATATAAATTGGAAGCAGACTGTTTTTAATGGCTGATGCCAAAATCATCATGGAACTAACTCCAACTTACTATCGGAGGCATATTTACCATAATTGACTTTCTGGTTGTTTTACCTTGACTTTGACCCTGTACTCCAAGCATGATGCTCTTGAATTTAAAAGAGAAAGTGATTAATGTGGCAAGCGCAGAGACAGTCAAGCTCGTATATGCCAATGGGGACCTCGGAAAAGCCTGATAAATAATAAACACTGCCACTTCTCACACTCTGAATCTCCCTTTCACTGCATCTTTCAGGCAGCCCTTTAAATGAGAGGTCACTTATTTTAAAGCCAAATATACCTCTATGCTATTTGAAACTTATTTATGCCATGGTCAGGAAAAAGTATTTACATCTAAAAATGCTGAACCATGAAACCCTAGCCACGGGAAAGGTTACTTGTATAAAAAAACCAGAGGTTTGTATCAACATAATTTCCATAATCATTTTTTCTTATAAAACAACTCGCGTCTCTGCTTTGCCTTGAGAGATTAACTTATGGGTATCCTGCTCAAATTTCTCTGAGACAAATCCAGAATCAAAAGCTTTTGAGGTTGAATGTAAAATCCTTTAGCTATGAGGGGAAAATAACAAAGAAAATCAATTCTGTGAATACACATGATAGAAGAACAATGGTTTTGTGAAATCAAAGAATGACACTGAATTTCAAATTCATTCTGTGTAGGACGTACAGAATTAGAAATGGAATATCCACTTTCTAATTTCTTGGTAATCAGGAGTTAATGAATACTATAATTCAGTTTTGTTTTCAAAGACCATTTCTATCTGCCTCCCACTATGACCTATTATCTTTTCATCCTATTGCTCCTTGGGTCTATCTGATAGCTATTAGTTTACTAGAAATTGTCCTCTCTCTTTCTCATAAGCAGTAAAGTGAGTCAAGGCACAGAATTAGGTACTGTGGAAAATTCAGTTAACATATCATTGAGTGTATTAACAGAGAAACGTAATAAGCAGCATGTGGAGAGAAGAAAGATACCGGAAGGAAGAGGTGAGAGAGCACCATTAAAAGGGTCTCACTGGCATTTAGATTGTTGGGCTAGAAGTAACAGTTACGTTCCTGTCAGTTTCCTGCTTCATTCAAATACGTCAAGATTATTCTATTTTAGTGATGATTCAGTCATAATTTGCCTCCAGTCCCCTCCTCACCTAAAGTTACAAATTTGAATCTCTATTAATAGATTTACAGTAACTGTGGGAAATGCATTGCGTTTAAATCTTGGCTCTACCTTTTAATACCAAGTCATTTAAACCCACTAAATTTCAATTTCTTTGTCTATAACATAAAATCATGATGCAATAAAATAACACAGGTGGCAACCTCTGCTCTTGACACAAAGTAATGACTTCACCAGTACTTGAGGGTGATCCTGCTACATTTTATGTCTCCGTTTTAGGAAATTCTTCCATTTATTTCTTTTCTTTTATTCTTGTAGTCATTTAAATATTTACTGAGCGTCAAATATACACCCAGATTTGAATCAGGTGTTAGAGATACATGACATGACACAAGTCCCTGACTTTAAGGAATTCGCAGTCGAATAGGACTTCAATTGAGACACTACCAAGGGTTCTTTATAATTTGTTAAGACTTCTGGTCTCATTTGCATCTTAATACTTGTGCCTTGTGGAGTACTAGACAGATTTTAAGACAAAAGTCACTTTCTCAGAATTACTCAAGCCAAAACTTAGTTTTTACCATATTGCAGCCAGTATAATAAAGCACAAAGTATAGGACAAAGGAATTCAATGTTCAAACTTAATAATAGAATATGTGTATTTATACTAATCTTTTAAATCTCCAGATGTAATAAAAAGGAATCCCACTTTTGACAGACCTTTCATAAGACAGTACCCAATTCCCTCCAGCTCCTCTTGGGTGTGATTTAAGGCCCACTCATGTCAGAATCAACATCACCAGGGGAATACTAACAGAGAGAAAACAGAAGAGGAAGAGGCCACCATAGTGCTTTATTAGCTTGTGATATTATGAGATAAATGACATTAGACTGTCCCTCCAATGTTTTGGGTGCTTGAGTTGAGGTAAAGAGAATTATTGCTGATCTATTTATTTCTTGCTTTTCCCCTACCAAATAGAATGACATATGGATTCCAGGAGGACAACACATCTGACTTAACACTGACTGTAGAGAGAAACAAGAAATCTGAAAAGAACATAAATAGACCCTTATAAATATAGTCAACTGATCTTTGACAAAGAAGCAAAGGCAATAAAAAGAAGCAAAGATAGTCTTTTCAACAAATCGTGCTGGAAAAACTGGACATCTATATGCAAAAAAATGAACGTAGACACAGACCTTACATCCTTCACAAAAATTAACCAAAATGGATCATAGACCTAAATGTAAAACAAAAAACTATAAAACTCCTAGAAGATAATATAGGAAGAAATCTAGACCTTTTTAGATACAACACCAAAGACACAATCCATGAAATAAAGAATTCATAACATAGACTTCATTAAAATTAAAAAGTTCTACTCTGTAAAAGACAATGTCAAGAGAATTAGAAGACAGGCCACAGACTAGGAGAAAATATTTGCAAAAGACATATCTAATAAATAAATAAAGGATATATCTAATATACAAAGAACAATTAAAACTCAACAATAAGAAAACAAACAACCTGATTTAAAATGGGCCAAAGACCTTAACAGACACCTCACCAAAGAAGATATGCAGATGGAAAATAAACATATGAAAAGATGCCCCACATCATTTGTCATCAGGGAAATGCAAATTAAAACAACAAGATACCACAACACGTCTATTAGAATGGCCAAAATCCACAACACTGACAACACCAAATGCTGGAAGGGGTGTGGAGCAACAGGAACTCATACATTGTTGGCAGGAATGCAAATCATACAGCTACTTTGGAAGACAGTTTGGTAGTTTCTTAAAAACTAAACATACTCCTACAATAGGATCCAGCAATCATGATCCTTAGTATTTGCCCAAAGAAGTTGAAAACTTGTGTCTGAACAAAAACCTGCACATGAATGTTTATAGCAGCTTTATTCATAATTGCCAAAACTTGGAAGCAACCAAGATGTCCTTAACAGGTGAATGGATAAACTGTGGTATATCCAGACAATGAATATTATTATACAGCACTAAAAAGAGATGAGCTATCAAGCCATGAAAAGACATGGAGGGAGCTTAAACGCATATTCCTAAGTGAAAAAAGTCCATCTGAAAAGGCTACATATTGTATGATTCCAATTATATGACATTCTAGAAAAGACAAAACTATGGAGACAAGAAAAATATCAGTGGTTGCCAGGACAGGACGGGGAGATGAATAGGCAGAGCACAGAGGTTTTTAGGGCAGTGAAAACGCTCTGCATGATACTATAATGACAGATACACATCATTATACATTTGTCCCCACAGAATGTACAACACCAAGAGTGAACTCTAAGGTAAACTATGGACTTTGGGTGATTATGATGTGTAGATGTGGGTTCTTCCTTGAAAAATGTACCACTCTGGAGAGTGATGTCGATAATGGGGAAGGCTATGCACGTGTGGGGGTGGAGGTATATGGGAAATCTCTGTACCTTCCTCTCAATTTTAGTGCAAACCTAAGACTGTCTTAAAAAATAAAGTCTTTAATTTAAAAAAAGGAACATAAACATGACCAATCTACTCCGTTTGGTACATGGTTAACAAACTTACTATATATTTCAAACTCTCTTTATTAGATAGTAAGTGTTAGTATTTACCAAGATTTTTAAAAATAAAACTAGTTTTTAATTTTAAATGAAATGACTAATAAATTACATTTAAATATGTAATATGAATGTAGAGGGCGTACAGGGTAGTGCCTTACTGAATCTATTTTCTTGATTTACTATTATAATTGTCTCATCACTTTTCACCCCAACCACTGATTTTTCAAATGCTATACATAAGTAAGGCTGAATGACATCCAGCACCAGCACACTTTGAAAAAGCCAAGATTGACCAGAAAATTTTGAATCACCGGGGCAGAGACAGGGAGACTGTCCCAAGCCGACAAAACTAGAAAACTCACTGACACATAACTCAATGTTCCTGAACTGAAACCCCAACATAGACTAGATTCCAACAGGGAAGATATGGATTAAAGACAGTGAGGTTTTCTCTCAGGCACCAAAATAGCCAGTTGATTCAGACATGAAGTGGCGGAAAACGCCAATTGTATTGTTCTATTGATCTGAAACAGAATTAAGTCAATCAAAATAATCATTCCTGTTAGTCCACACACTAAATGGGGAAAAGAACAGAGTCAATTATTAGGGACTTTATATCAAAAACAAAACAAACTTTGTTCTATAGTGGATATTTAACATGTGCAAATATTTTTAGCCTGATCTATTCTAAAACATACAATAGTTCTCTACTTCAACTAGAATAGGGGCCCGCCCAGTGGCGCAGCGGTTAAGTTCATGTGTTCCGCTTCCCCAGCCCCAGGTTCACCGGTTTGGATCCTGGGCACAGACCAACTCACCACTCATCAAGGCATGCTGAGGCAGTGTCCCACATAGAAGAAATAGAAGGACCTACAACTAGGATATACAACTAGGTACTGGGGGCTTTGGGGAGAAAAAAGAAAAAAAGAGGAAGATTGGCAACCGATGTTAGCTCAGAGTCAATCTTCCTCAAAAAAAAAAAAGTACTCGAAGATTATGAGATGTAGACATCTCCACATGCATACTCCCTCCAGCCTTGGGCTCCATGTTTAAAATAAATAAATAAATAAATTAGAGTAAGGAGATGCAATTAAAGCTACCAGTGAACATATCATTCTCATCTAAATGAACTATGTGGTGTTATCCCCTCTTTCTATCACACACACACACACACACACACACACACACACACACATCAGTCATCAACTGTGTCAGCCTGAGGAAAAATTAATCATTCAAATGGATTTTGTCAATTCAATTCAGCACATTTTTATTCAACGTCTTCATCAGGGACGCTTACCCTCCTTTTGAGGGTTACTATCACTTTCAGAATCTGAAGACATTTGATGGACCCTCTTTCTAGAAAAATAACATATATACATACTCTCAAATGCATAAAATATCGATTTCAGGGACTTCACAGATTTTCCAGGTCATTAACTCTGGGTTAAGAACCCTGCCCCATGTACCTGGAACTGAGCTAAACACTGACGCCCTGAAGCAAGGAAGATAGGGACCCGTGAATAAAATGATGTGATTGAAGAAGTAATAGGTTGATAACCCTGAACCACAAGGTAGAATAGGGAGGCAGAAGACAAATGGTAGGCAGGAGCCAGGACATTGAAGGCTGTGTATGTCACGCTAAGGAAGTGGCACAGGATGCTCTAACCAAGTGTTTCTTAGCGTAATCTGAGGACATTTGCAGAGAATCACCTTGGGTGATTTGCTGAATTAAAATCTTTGAGAAAGGGCCCAGGAATATGCGTTTTGAGGGTGCTATTCACGTTATACTAATTTGTATTAAATTTTAGAACCACTGCAGTGGGCTGGGAGAGGGGACATGGTTGGTGACGAGAAGGTAACAGCAGCACAAAGGCTCTAAGGGGGCTGGAGATGATGGTCAGACCTTTACTTTAGCTACAGCACTCTGCATGCTGCAGAGGATGAGCTCAATGAGGCCACTTAGAAGGTTACTATCATGGTCTTCCTGAGGACAGACGCTATGACGCACGTTGAAGCAGGAGTTGTGAGGAAAGCACAGACGTGGAAGATTCTCAGGGAGTAAAAATTGACAGACTGCATCATTGAGAAGAGAGAAAGGGAATCAATGACCAGTCAGTTTTTTGGCTTGAGAGACTAGCTAGATGGCAGGATTGCCACTAGGATGGGAAACCTGTATAAAGAACAGATTTAGGAGGAAAAATAAAAGGCTGAGATTTGGGTTTTGAGATGATGGTCAGGGAATATCTAGGTAGAGATAAACACAGATCTGGATTTTGGTGGAGGTGTCAGTGCATGAAAGACTTCAGACACCTGTCTTGGCAGGTCCTTTCTCCTGGGACAGTTCCTTCTGAGGAGGACACCCCAACCTCAGGCAGGCTTCAGGCATTCTGGGAACGTGGTGGAGGAGGTGGTGGGGATCTCATCAGCCACTTAATCTCCCTATGCTCAGGCTGCATCTCACCCCACCTTCCATTGTGCCTGGGTCCCCAAGTCTGGAGCCACTCTGGCTCAGTTCTCCTATGGCAACTCCTGAGCCTTTCCAGGACTCAGCTTTCTTCTTGTCACCATTCTCTCTGCCAGCATTGCCTTCCACATCTCTGGTGAGTCAGCTTCCACCCCTCCATCACTTGTCCATCCTCACGTCGCATGGTTCAGGTGCCAGGTGTCTCCTAGTTTCACAGAAGAAAGTGTGTTTTGGGTTCCATCCTCACTGTTATTTGGGAGGTGGTTTCTGGAAGGAAGGGTGGAGGGGGACAGAAAGATCTTTGCAATCTT
The DNA here is from genome assembly GCA_031878705.1 of Tapirus indicus. NCBI lineage: Eukaryota > Metazoa > Chordata > Mammalia > Perissodactyla > Tapiridae > Tapirus > Tapirus indicus. Next base: position 126,711,077 of record CM062919.1, on the reverse strand, counting down.
AAATTTAATCAGAGTTGTCCTTAAAATAACATGGCCATTTATTTCATTAGTAAAATAATGTGGATATTTATTTCACTGACTCAGAAATTCCATTTAGTGCACAATGGTGTATGTACATTGGGTTATTTCATCATTGTTTGGGAAAGAACAAAGGAAAAAGAAGCAATCATAACAACCAAAAGGAGAGTGATGAAGTGAATTATGGAACATTTATACCATGTAATACTATATGGTAGATAAAAAGAATGAGGGGAACCTAAAAATTCAAGCTTAGGAAGCTGTATTTTGTGGAAAATGTTCCTGCCTGCAATTTACCACCTAAAGAATAATTATTAATTCATTAATATCTCGGCCAATAAAAGGCTCAGCCAGAGGGAAGGAAGAGATAACTTAGGCCCAGAAGTTCCAGCTTGACAAGTAGGAAAACAAGAAATGTGTGAAACACTAGTGACAGTTGCACAAGACCGGAGCCCAGTTGCTGAAAGCTAGAATATCTGATAATATTGGAAAAAACAAAAATACAGTTTTGAGAATTAGGATATAAAGATAGAATTAAATCAAGAGAAAGTCAAAGTTAATATTGAGCATCTGCAGATAGTGCTCTATCAGATAGCAAAACATACTAAAATACTCTACTAATTAAGACAGTATGGTATCATGCAGAAATATAAAAACAAGCCAATAGAATAGAGTCAAGAAGTATACCCACGTATACATGGGACTTTTAGTTACAAAATTTATAGTAAAGTTCATGTTCAAATCAGTGGGGGAAATGGACTACTCAATAAATGGTATAGGGAAAATCAGCTATTTGTAAGGAAAAAAAGTTCAGATCCCAGTCCCACAACTAGGGCTGCAATATCGCACACAGCATTTACAAACTGCAGATGGATTAAAGAATTAAATTTGTACGTGCATGTGTTAGAGAAAAATACAGGGGGATATTTTTGTAATTTTGGAATGTAAAAGGCCTCTCTAAGCAAGCCATAAAACAGAAAAGTCCTAAAGGAAAACTGACAATTTTGAGTTGATGAAAATTAAAAGCCTTTTCATTTTGTTGATTGTTTCTTTTGCTGTACAGCTTTTTAGTTTGATGTAGTCCTATTTGTCTATTTTTGCTTTTGTTGCCTCTACTTTGGTGTCATGTCCAAGAAATCACTGCCAAGACCAATATCATGAAGATTTTCCCCTATGTTTTCCTCTAGGAGTTTTACACTTTCAGGTCTTACATTCAAGTCTTTAATCCTTGTTGAGTTAATGTTTGTGTATCAGGTAAGATAAGGGTCCACTTTCCTTGTCTAGCATGTGGATATCCAGTTTTCCCAGCGCCATTTATTGAAGCCACTGTCAATAGCATCATTTCTTCATTGTAGATTCTTGGCACCCTTGTCAGACGTCAGTTGACTCTATATGTGTGGGTCTATTTCTGGGCTCTCTATTCTGTTCCATTGGTCTATATGTCTGTTTCTATGCCAGGACCATATTGTTTTGATTACTGTAGTATTGTGATATATTTTTGAAATCAGGAAGTATGATGCCTTCAGCTTGGTTTTTCTTGCTCAAAATTGCTTTGGTTACTCAGTCTTTGGTGGTTCAATATAAATTCTAAGATTGGCTTTTTTGTTTCTATAAAAAATGTCTTGAGATTTTGATAAGGATTGCATGAGTACGTGTTTTTCACCTTGGGTAGTACGCACATTTTAACCATATCAGTCCTTCCAATCCGCGAACGTGGAACGTCTGTCCATTTATCTGTGTCTGCTTTAATTTCTTTCATGAGTGTTTTATAATTTTCAATGTACAAGTCTTTCACCTCCCTGGTTCAGTTTATTCCAAAGTAATTTAATTTTTTATGGTATTATAAATGAGATTGTTTTCCTAATTTCCTTCTTGGATAGTTTGTTGTTGATGTATGGAAATACAACTGAAAAGCTTCTGCACAGCAAAGGAAGCAATCAACAAAATGAAAAGGCAACCTGCGGAATGGGAGAAAATATCTGTAAACCATATATGTGATAAAAGGTTAATACCCAAAATATACAGGGAATTCCTACAACTCAATAGTTAAAAAAACAAATAACCCAATTAAAATATGGGCAAAAGACCTGAATAGACATTTTTCCAAAGAAGACATACAAATGGCCAACAAGTACATGAAAAGGTACTCAACATCACTAACCATCAGGGAAATGCAAATCAAAACCACAAATCAAACACCTGTTACAATGGCTATTATCAAAAAGACAAGAGACAACAAGCGTTTGCACAGATTTGGAGAAAGGGAATCCTTGTACACTGCTGATGGGAATGTAAATTGGTACAGCCGTTATGGAAAACAGTATGGATGTTCCTCAAAAAATTAAAAATAGAACTATCATATGATCCAGCAATCCTACTTTTGGTTATACACTGAAAGGAATTGAAATCAGGATCTTGAAGAGAGAATCTGCACTTCCGTGTTCACTGCAGAATTATTCACAATAGCCAAGGTATGGAAGCAACCTAAATATCCATCAATGAATGAATGGATAAAGAAAACACTTTCTATAATACAATGGAATATTATTCAATCTTAGAAAAAGAAGGGTATGCCATTTGTGAGAACATGGATGAATCTGGAGGACATTATGCTAATGTGATATAAACTAGACACAGAAAGACAAATATACATGATACCACTTATATAAGGAATCTAAAATAATCAAAATCATAGAAGCAGGGAGTTGAAGGGTGGTTTTCAAGGGCTGGGGGCGGGGGGAAACAGGGAGGTATTGGTCAAAGGGTACAAAGTTTCAGTTATGCAAGATGAATAAATCCTAGGGATCTACTCTACAGTATAGTGCCTATAGTCATCAATACTGTATTGCATACTTAAAAATTTGCTAAGAGAATAAATTTTATGCTGTGTTCCTATCACTAATAATGAAAATAATAATTAATAAAGAAGGCATGTAAAAACTTTTGCAGTGATGGATATTTTTATGGCATAGATTATGGAGATGGTTTTGCAGGTGTATACAAATCTCCAAACTCATCAAGTTGTATACATTAAATATGTACAGCTTTTTGTATGGCAATCATATCTCAATAAAGTAGTTTAAAAAAATTAAAGGTATTATTGCAACAAAAGACTCAAAAAACAAAGGTGGAGACAAGAGACTGACAGAGAGAAAACATCCATAGCATATTCTACGGAGGCTTCATATCTACTATATATAAAAATGACTTGCCCATCAATTAAGGAGAGTCAAACAACCCAGCAGAAAATAAACATAGCAAGGGGACAGGCAATTCCCAGAAGAACCAAAAGCGATCAATAAACTTATGAAAGGACACCACCTCACTGGTAATCAGGGAACTATAAAGTTTTAAGATACAAGAACATGTTTTTATCGTGGTTAGAACACTCTCCCCTCTTAACAGAATTTTAAGTGCACAGTACAGTACTGTTAACTATAGGCACAATGTTGTACAGCAGATCTCTAGAACTTACTCATCTTGTAAAACTGAAACTTTACGCCCACTGAACAGCAACTCCCCATTTTTCATCTCTTAGATTGGCAACAGTTAAAAAGACATATTAAGTGTGGGTAAGGAAGGCAAATACTGGCATTCTTGTACACTTTTGGGAAGAGTACATATAAATTAATGAAATCTTTCTGGAAGGCAATTTCAGGGATGAAATTCAAAGTATTTAGCACCCAAAGTGGCACAGGCCCTGGCTCATCAAAACATGCCACCTATAACCAGTTGATAATGTTCTGCCAGTACACTCTTCCCAACACCTCTCAGCTGAATATCAACTCACGAAAAGTCATCCAGTCTTAAAGTGTGCATCCCTTTTGACCTAGCAATTCTATTTCTAGGAATCTATCCCAAAGAAAGTCTCTTTTAAGTGCACAAAGATATATGTACATTGATGTTTATTTGTTATTGTTTCAAATAGCTTAAAAAATGGAAGCAATCTTAATGATTACCAAAAATGGAGTGGTTAAATGAATTATGGCACATTCATGTCATGGAATACTATACAGCTATTAAAAAGAATGAGGTGAACCTAAATGGACCAATATAGAAAAGTATAGTACAATATTAAGTGAAAAAAAGCAAGTTGCAAGTCACAGAACAACTTGTACTTTTAATCCCATGTATTTTTAAAATATTTATACATTTGTGTGTGTAAGTATGCATATAGCATGATGTGTGTGAATACATATTAATGCATAGAAAAGAGGATGCAAGCATGTGTAATAGTAGTTATAGGAGCTATCGCTAGGAAAGAATGGACGGCAGAAGAGGGTAGTAGAATTTTGCTTTGTGTGCTCTATATAGAAGTTTGAATCATCTACAAAGGGAATACATATATTAAAATGTTTTTAAAGATATAAAAATATATGTATAGTAAGCCCTCAAACTACTAGGCACATTCTTCAAAATCACTGCATGACTGAAATCCACATTCACCTTCAGACATGAAAGTCAATATCACTTCTCAACATATAATCTGAAATATTCAGTGTGCAGAATAAGCCACATCTCAAGGGCAGCATTCTAAATGGAATTTATTGGACCATTTTTAAATTAGCTAATTCTCAGTTTTAAATATTTGACCTCCAGGTATCCAGTGTCCTTAAAGTCTCTTATATTCTTAATTTTGTGTTTTCCTTTAAGGAGAATGCCTAGAAGCACTTAGGGAAAACAGGCTAGCTCCCTTGTTAAACATGGAATAGTCTGAACCAAAAGCTCAAATGCATAATTGTCTCCACATTTTTTAGAGCAGAACATCATTTGCAATTGATATTCTTCTCCATAGTTATGGTATTTTATTTCATATTCTGTATCACTAACTCCACAAGGTGAATGGCCAGACTTCCAGATAAAAATATCTGAGCCTAACTCTTTAAAGTCTGTTACATCTACTGTACAATGTGCCATAAATGTGAAACTTGGTTCTTAAAACATTCAACAGAACTTAAAGATAACTCTTAGAAATATCCAGCAAAAACCTGTATACAACAAGATCTAGCCCTTGTAGTCAAGAATGCAACCACTCAGAGGATGTTTTATTGGGTAGCCTTAATCAGGAAGGGAAAAGCCATGTAGGTGAGGGAGGGGTCCTTGCCCTGGGAAACCTAGAGCTACAAATCTTGACTGTCCCTGCCTAGTGAAGTAACACGAAATGACCATGGTCTCCAGTGCTGGTATATTCTGAAGAGCTGTATTCTTCACAATCAAATCTGTTCTACCTAACTCACAGTTGGTGCTGGCACATATTTCCCAGTTATGTTTATTAAATCTATATAACTTTTAACATCACATATTCACCAAATTAACACTTTTAGAAGAGTTTTGTCAAGGAGTAAAAGAACCACAAGACTCCCACCTCAATTCTATATCATATTATCTCTCAGAATGCCTGGAGAACAGAACAGCAATTTGAATAAATGGAATATATTTTCCTTAGGTAATTAGATTGTGCTTTCATTTAACTTGTCTGACGTACATTCCTCTTAGATCCCTATGAGACAAATGAACCATTGTTCTCAAGGTGACAAGAATATTCAATGAATTTGGGAAAACCTAATGAAGTGATAGTTTAAGTCTAAATATGAGACAATCAAAACTCTGTTATCCTTGCAGTAATTTTGGCCCATTGATTTTGCCTCTGGTTTTAATTGTGAATTTGACTTTTTGCTGGATTTACTGTGTGAGATTACAGTTATTCAAATAAAGAAGTTTAAATGGTGTTAATGTACTCATCTTTATATCCTTTAGGGAAGAACTTTTTCACTGTCATTAACTTGGACGTGGCTCCACAAGGCAGGATCCAATACTTCTCTTTCTCAAGCTGCTAAAAATCACAGAAAAGCCAAATAACTGGGCATTTTAAAACTGGAAATATTTAAAATTTAGGTCAAATTTTTATTTTTTTATTGGTCTATCTGTATCCTTGAGAGATCTTGTATAGCATCTAAGCTCAAGAAATCTTTTGAGAACAAAATGTACTATTACTGAATGTCATAGAGAGACCTTTTGTTTCCACTGCAATTTGAGACATAATGTTCCAGAAATCAAAAATTGCATAACAGAGCAAATATTCACACATTCTCAGCTGTTTCAGGTTATTTGTTTCAAGAGGTCATGGCTTTAAATACAGGCAAAAGCAAGATGCCTATTTGGGTGGCCAAATGGAGAGAGATGAGGTACACAGAAAACAAGGCATGAACTGCCTACCTAACCGTAATTATTCAGAAGAGAGAAATAAAAAGGGACGTGCGCACTGCTACATTGCTAAATCAAGAATTATTCCATTTCATATCTGGTGCGTGTCTGACCACTGGAGGTCTATATTTTGCCAGGTGTCTAGGCAACAAACCTGGCAGGTGGCTAGCAAAGTCGGGGGAAGTGAAGACTTACTGTTTAACCCACATTCTTGACATAGATAGGAAAATATAGCATAACTGAGGTTATTCAGTCAGCCCTTGGGAGAGCTGGTTCCCCATTTCTTCTTCACCCAATCTTTCCAGGCTATTGCTCTGATAGGGCATCAAAGCCAGTAAAAGCACATTTGAAAATGAAAGGTCTATCACATTCCACGCTTCTTTTGAAACATCAAAAAGCCACATAAAGAAGCGGTAGGACTAGAGAAAGCTGACAAGGAGCAGGACAGCGCCTGTTAGGACGGCAGGAATAGCTGGAGGTGAACCAATGTGAGGTCTATGAAAAGGCGAGTGAGAGAGCCAGAAATTTGCTGCTAACAAGATGAAACAGCCCACAGCTGTGTCATGCTAATAAAAAGTTAATTTCAACTTTCAGACACTCTTCATGGTACTTTACAGTTCAATGGCACCAAGCTCATCCATTGTGCTGCATCACCTGCAGAGGCTGGGTCTATTTACAAGCTCTCAGAATCCAAATAGAATTTGAGGAAACTATTTTATTTCTGAAAGATGTCCCTGGGGATAAGAACATCTGTGATCAGGTTGGACAGCTACCTCAGTGTCCTTGCAAACTCGAGCCTCAGTCTTAAAATAAGTCCTGAAACATAGACACAGGTGGATCAGGAGCTTTTCCATAGCTGTAGTTCATGTCATCACTGTCAAAATCGGGATAGGCAGAGTTTCAGCTGAAATAAAAAAATCTTAAATTTCTTGATAAATCTGTGGTCACTCTCACGACCTAGTTCTTTCAGGTTGAAACAGACAACTTACAAAACTTTTTTTAAAGGCATGTCACTAAGTTTTCTACTATGTTATTTCCTGAGACCATAAATCCAAGCTGTTATGTATACACAGAAGCTGCCTCTAGGAATCTTGTACTTGGTGATGTTTGAGAAATACAAGTAGAAAACAAAAATTCAATCATTGCTCACATGCTCATCTTCTGGGAGCTTTTGTGTCCTGACTGCAGAAAAAGTCATAATGACTATTTCACTTTATAAAGTAGGATAAGCATTATATTTCTTATAAAGACCATGTGATTTAGAAGTGCTACATATGTGAAATTAAAAACCCTGGATTTAAGTCTCAGCTTTGTCACTTTTGTTTCATTGTAAGCTGAATTTTTAATTCTATCCCAAGCCTCAATCTCTTGATGTGTAAAATGAGATATAACAAAGCCTGCCCTGCCCTGCTCACCTTATAGGGTAGTTTTGAGGAGCAAATGAGGAAACACTTTCCAAATAATATAGAAAAGGATGCCATTATTAGACTTAGTGACATCTAGCAGTGCCAGACACTGAATACATTCAACATACTTGTTGAATTAATGGAAAAATTAACTACTCATAATATTAAGTCAGGAAAATTTACCATACGACTTGATTTCAATACACATGTTAATTAAATATGCTTTATGGTTCATAATTACAATATCCTTAATATTCCACTGAGTATCCCTGAAGATATTGATTATACTTATTTTAATATCTTCTGTTTGCTATATTAACTCTTTTTCTTTGGATACAGTCATGCACCACATAATGACGTTTCAGTCAATGATGAACTGCACATACGACGGTGGTCCCATAAGATTTGTATCATACAGCCTAGGTGTGTAATAGGCTATACCATCTAGGTTTGTGTAAGTACTATGGGGGAAGAAGACATTTTTCTCTACCCTTCTAAATTCTTCTGGCTGGTCTTAGAATTGAATTGACATGAGGCAGATTAATAGGAGAAAAACAAACAAAAGTTTTCATGGGAGAAACCCAGGAAAACCAAATAATTCATCAAAATGGCTGAAGACCTCACCTTAAATACCATCCTCAGCTAAAACAAAAGAAGATGTTAGGGGTAGGGAGAGTTGGGGACTTTAAAGGGAAGGAAGGCAATTCACAGGTAGGTGACAAGGAGCAAGCGTTTGGAAAACAAGTGCTTGATGGCCACACAGAAGCAGCAGAACACAGAGGGGAGCCCATCAGACAGGCTTTTCTAGGTTCCTCCCTGTCTACCACCTAGTTCATGTGGTGCTCAGACGATAGCTCGCTTCCTGAGACAGGTTTTTTAATCTGAATTCTTTTAGGCAGTTAAGGGGGGAGGTAACAAGAAAAACTTTCTGAGTCTTTTGTTTCTTAAAAATAAGCAGCCTAAAATAATCCTCATGTTAGAGATGCATTTTGGGGTGGCAAATTTTGTCCCCCTTCAGTACACTCTGTGATGTTCCCACAATGAGAGAATCACCTAATGACACATTTCTCAGAATGTAGCCCCATCGTTAAGTGACACATGACTGTATTAGCTCTTCTGTTCACTGGATTTAGTGTCTCACTTTTATAGAGTTGCTTCTCTTCATGTTTGGCGAGTCTTTGCTATTTGAGCACCTTTGTTTTTGAGAATGCCAGTTCTATGGCCTCTCTGCCGCAGCCTCCTCAAGATTATTGTGGAGGAAATGGTGAGACATGGGCTTGGTGGGACATACTGATAGACTCTTTTCTGTGACGAGGAATCCCAGACCCTCTTGGTCTTGGTAAGAACCAAGGACACTGTTCTGCCTCTGTAGATCCAAAACACACAGTGACTTCATCTGCTGTGGGCACATAACTCTACTGAGCCATTCTAGAAAAAGCAAGGTTCAGGGAAGAGGCAACCAGCCCAGCTGTTCCAACTGATGCTACAGGCTGGTTGTTTCCAGGTCCCCTTCCACCTACTTTCTGTTGACTGTGAGCTGAGAGAACTGACAAATAGCTCCAACTCACACAGGAGTCTCTGCTTCATGTGTATTTGGTGTATCTCTTTGAATCCATCTGCTTCCTATTTTTCAGAAATGCTTCAATTTCTCTTCCTCTGATAATAATTTATTCTTGTTTTTGATTCAGTGATATGAGGGAAGTGCTAAATGTAGTATGGACAGAAGAAATTACCTGGGAAAAATTCCTATGCCATTGGTTTGTTTATCACTCTGTCTACCTGTCCACCAACCTATCCATTTATTATGAGCATAACACATGCTTTTGGTCAGAAATTCAAATACTACAAAAAAGTAACCAAAGAAAAGTAAATCTCCTTCCCACCCTAGTCCCTCTGAGTTACTCCCCAGAGATAACCACAGTCAACAGTTTCTTGTATGCGTTTCCAGAACTTTTCCATGCAAACACATATCTACAGACACAGTTAAGTACCTTCCTTTTGTTCAACTTAACAATATATCTTGAAGATCTGTCAAAATCAGCACATGTCGATACACTCTTTTTAATGACTATATAACAATTTATTATATGACTGCATCAAAATATTTTAGTCAGTCTCTTGTTGATGGACATGTAGGTTGTTTCCTGTACTTGTTTGTGGTTTTTTTTACTATCGTAAATAAGACCACAATGGACAATTTTTGTTCAGATCTCTCTGCACTGATGTGCAAATAAAACCAGAGGACAAATTACTAGAAGTAGGACTAGCAAGATTTGCACATTTTAAGTTGCACATTTTGATAATGTTGTCCAGTTGCATTCCAAAGAGGTTGTATTAGTTTTCACTTTCTTGCACTGTATATATAGGAATACCATCATCCACTGCAAATTTCCAAAGTTTATAACTATCACCAAACTGATAGGTATAAAATTGTCTCGTGCTCTGAATTTGCATTTCTCTAATTATGAATGAGACTGAAGATTTTTCTTATGCTTAAAAGATATTTTTCTCTCTAAAATTCTTTTTCATATCCATTGTCTGTTTTGTGAGATCTGTTTGTATTTTTCTTGTTGATATATAAGAACCCTGTTTAAGTATTTTGAGGATATAGGTACATATATAGTACAGGTGTGGAAAAATTGTATAACCTCTTTGAAATATAATTGGACATGTATAGATTTTTTTTGCCTTTAATTACTGTATTTTTCTATAGAGAAGTTTTAATATTTTACAGCAAAATTTATCTCTATCACTCTTGTTTTTAAATGTCTACTTAGGTTGTTTCTTACTTGAGAAAGTCTTATTTCAAGATTACTTTAAAATTTTTTCCATGATGCCTTATAAAACTTCTACAGTTTTACATTTTCCTTTTAAAATATAGAGATCTAATTTTTTTTCCTAAATGACTAAAAAGTTATCTCAATACCATTTATTAAATAATCTATCTTTCTTCACTGATTTAAAATGCCACCCTTATCATACACTAGATTCCCTGAAGTATTTGGACCCACTTAAGATTCTATTCTGTTCCATCGATCTGTCTGCCTATGCAGATATTTTAGAAGTGAATACATTTATGGAGCTATAATTTAGCATATTTGGATATGGAAATATGGCTTTAGTTATTCGTATTCTACAGTATGTTTATTTGTCACTGTGTTCCTCTGGTTTGACTTCCTCAAGGGCAAAGATTATGGATTCTCTTCCCTCTGTAATTCCCTAAAACACTAGTCTCTGCCAAGTTTGACATTTCAGAAACTGAAAGCGAGCCATGTCTTTAGGTAGAACCAATGATGGTCTGAGTGGTTTGAGCAAATGAAGCCCCAGCTCAAAACATTCGACCCCTAAAGACAACATATAAAACACTGCAACAATTAATTTCTTTTATTAAAGGGACTTTCCTGTTAAAATGTAAATATTTTTGCATGTTACTGAGAATAAGTTTATCATATTGTCCCCTTGGTCTAGGTTTTGATAGAAAGGCAACATGAACCAACATTTAGAAAGCCATGCAATCTGGTAAGAATAGTACATATTCCATCTCATTTAATACCACCAAATAGCCTAGGAAATTGGTATCATCACTCTCACTTTACAAAGAGGAAACAGGCTCAAAGAAGTAAGTTAACTTGCCAAGTTAGTTAGTGGCAAAGCCTGGATTCAAACCCAAGCCTGTCTGATTCTGAATATGACTGATTCAAAGCTCAGTTATTTGATTTGACATATAGTTCTAAAATGTTCTTGTGTTTTCCCCTGCTGCCTCTCAGAGATAGAGTTCCCCGAGCAAGGATGCGAAATAATTTCCACTTCTTGTGCCAGCTCTGCAGTGGCTGCCTTGAGCACTGAATGGAGAATAATTTCTAGCTGCAACCATGCTCAGCAGGACAGAGGACCGTGATAAATGACCAAAGTCTGCCATGGAAGTTGGAGGCAGGAGTGGAAGTGAGGGACATTGTATTTGCCACTACTGCCTGAAGCACAACATTGGGGATCAAAGAAACATTTTACCAACTTCACAGTTGTGTTTAGGAAAAACCCTTAGAATCAGTCAATCAAAATTTTACTCCCTAAATAAAGTCTAAGGAGCCAATGGTAAAAATAAGTGTGGGGAAATATAGTAAATAGAAGAAAGTGTTACTTATGGTATCCAAAGTAGACCACATCTGCCACCTTGACATGCTAAATGTTTGGACTCATTTTGTAATAATCAACTTGGCTCTACCAGTCATGGGAAGGCCCACTTGACCTTCTACCTACATGTCACCAAGGACACTACCTCAAGCCAGTTTTTCCCAGCAGAAGAGAGACAAGAAATTCTAGGCTGGTAGGTAAACGGCACAGCAACTACTTTGCCTTGTTTATAGCTCTATTCTAGAACTATACATCAAACCAAGTAACTGAGCTTTGTGTCTTGCTCTACCCAGATTTACCAGTTCTAAGAAGGGGTCCCTGGATTTATGTGATAATCAATAGCTCTAAGACCAACATACAGCTTCTCTGGAGCAGCCATTGTGGGTGGCCACCCATCTCCTACTCCTCTTCCTTTCCCTTAGAGATCTACAACCTTGTTTAAGTATCCCATGGCTCAGGAAAGTTTAGCCCCACCCCAGCTCCTGACAGTTCCCAAACATGCCCCTTGTCAGTGACTAGCTTAGCATGTAACAGTGTTCAGACTCCTGAGATGGAGGCAGAGGTTTGCTCTAAGCATCTGAGGACGTTCTTCCTTGTTCCTCTAGGAGGGCACCAGAGAACAGCTATTTCTTTCTTCCAGCCAGTATTCTGTGCTGATATGAGATCCAGACTTGCTGCAGCCACATCTCTACCCAGTCGTCACTCAGAGGAGAGCAGAGTAAAAAGAATCACAGGGAAATGAATCAGGACTCAGCCCTGATGACCACAATAACTCTGAACTTGCAGTTACTGAGTAATAGATGTGTTTAAACTATAAGCCGTTACTTGCCTCCAAATGCTTCCTAGCTGACCTCACTCAGACCCTTCCACCACAGTCTCTGAGGTAGCCACTATCTAGACTCTAGACGAGGTCTCCCTGAAGTTACTTGCCTACTTGAAAGACAGTGTAGGGGTTAAGAGCACAGGTTCAAAGCTTGGCCCTGGAGCTTATTTCCTGTGTGACCTCAGGCAAGTTACTTCAACTCTCCATGCCTCAGTTTCTTCATCTATAAAGTGGCGACAATAGTCACATCCCAGAGTTGTATGAGGATTAATGAGATAAATCATGCAACGTGCTTAGAACTAGGCCTGGCATGTAATTACTGCCGTTATTACAGGAATTTGTCAATGCCTACTGCCTGATTTCCCTCTCCCCAGCAGCATGGCCACAATTCCACACTCTGTGTCTACCTGGATCACCACCTGTAATCTCCAGCCCTGAATCTAATCCAAGGGTCTGTCTAGCCACTGCACCCGGTCATTCCGAGTTTGGACTGACCCTTTTCACATCCAGCTATAGTCGCTAGAATTTTCCCATCAAGGAATCTCAGGGAGAATACGGCTAATATCAGCTTGTAACCTAAAGAAATACAAATCCAGTGCTAGAAGGTTTCTTGTAGATTTTAACCAGTTTTTCTTGCCACAGCACTACTTCTTACAGGCCTATTCTTGTGGGTTAAGGTGTACAGAAAAATAAGCCACTAATTACTATTCATATTTGGCTTTGTTTCTCCATGGATAATCATCCTGCCGCAGTAGCCCTCTCTATTTGGCCCCGGCTGTTTAATTCATTTTGCATTATGTTTTTTTTTTTCTTTGCTGTAGAGTCACTGTGAACTGTTATGCTGAATTTCAAAAGGAGAATGACCAGGGAATTTTTCAAATACTACATCTTTCAAATTTCTGTTCTCCTAGAAAATGAAGTCGAACAGTCCTTACACCATTCAATGTGGCAGTTGAATTGATGGGACAACTCCTTTAAAAGCACATACCTATGGCTGTTTTCCATACTCTGGCATCAGCTTGTCTGCCACTTTTCATACCGCTTCCCTGGGAACTGCACCGTATACAGCAATCATTTTCTGCTTATAAAAAGGAAGTGAGAGATCAGGATTGTTAGATTCTATAAACACTTGAATGCTTGAGAAATGCAAAGCAATGAGCTATTTTACAGGGCTGCTGGAGACAAGGAGTGGAGAGAGGGAAAAAAAACTATATCTTAAAACTCCAATGCATCCCATTCTTACATGATGTCTAAAGAGATAGGAACTCAAGTTGAGCATTTGAATGTTAAAACAAAATAGACAATGCAATGATCTTCCTAGCAAAATAGCTGTACTGCCCTGAATGGAAAAAGGAAGAAAAAGGAGAAACAGAGATAAAATGAGACGCAGGGAAAAGAGAAAGATGGATTGTCCAGGGAGGGTGCAGTTAAGATTATTGTAGTTTTACATGAAAATAATTCTGTTATATAAAGGGAGTTAAAATAAGAGACATAAGAAAAAGTCAGGCTGAACTTCAGAATCTATGATTCCCTGACATAGAAAATTTCCTCATCTGATTCTAGCAATTTCAAGTGGCTAATTCAATACTATATCACTTCTAAAATGATTCATGGGGTCAAAGAAGCAACTTTGGAGAATCTAAATCCCCTGGTTCAAATCTGAGAATGTTATTTTCATATTTTTCTTCAGCTGCTCCACAGTTCCAAAGCAAATTAATAGAAAGCCAATGAGATTTCAATGTGTGGGCTGCATTGTTCTTTTTTAATGTGGTCTGTATAAACTTTCCCCGTATGCACAGACACAGAGAGGCCTGTTTTGGTGTGCTTTTTTAATTTTCTGCTCTTCAATGAAATGGAATGCTCCTGAGAAACCAGAGTGGTAAAGAACTTAGAGCAGGTGATAAAAGCTCTTTTTTGCACTGTCGCTCAACGACATTGCACTGCTGCTGTTGCCCGGCAGTAATGGCCACTGAAATTATGCTGGCCCACCAGTTACCTGCACAGGAAGAAAACTAACTGGAGAATTGGATTTTATTGAAAATCAAGTCAGCTGACAGGATGCTCTCTGAACTCACCCAAGAAACTCTTAGTCAGAGTCATTGGATATAACAATACAATTGGATAATAACAATATAACAATATAATAACAACTGTATATAACTCAGAGAAAGATTTAGAACTTAAATTTAGAGGATTGTTTAAAAAATACACATGCAGACACACATCCAGAGTGAATTTTATAAAAGAATATAAAAGGTTGCAGGAAAAAGTGGAATTAAAGATGGTATACCACAGCCATCCAACACCTAATGGATTTTTAAGTTCAATAAATTCCTAATAACCATAACTGAGCCTGAAAGCACAGAGTAGAAAAGTGAGCAAAACAAGAAAGAATAATTTTAAGGTTGAAGGATAATATTTTTCTAAATAAACATAAGGAGGTACGGGTGTATATAAAGGCACATATAATGAGTGTGATTATATAAAATAGTAATTCCTCACTCATATTCCACACCTACTCTGGGCTAATGTCTGTTCTGTGTGCTGTGGGTACAGCTGTGAACAAGACAAGATTTCTACTCCTACAGAACTTGTTTTCTCATTGGAGAAAAACACAAATAAATAAATATATTTATGTAGATATATTCAGTGTCTGTAAATGATCAAGATCAACCGCTTCACATGACTTTTATACCAGCTATAATAAGGAAGAAATGTAAAAACCTATTTGGATCATCACACATTTTCATAGACACCAAAAACATGGCTTCTTTAAAAGTAGTATGATTATATTTATGAAATACGTATTCTTTATTTTTTCTTAGCTTTCCAAGTTGATACTGATAAATGAAATGGCAAGCAATAGGATATATTGGAGTATATGAGGAAGCCATTTGGTGTAAAACTAATTCTACCTGACCTTGCTTTCCCAAAAGGGCCTGACTGGCCTTTGAACATGCATTGTATGTCTGCTTTGAGCATTTACCATGTCCCAGAGACAAGAACAAATGCCCTTAAGATAAGGATGCAACTTCCCCCACATTGGCATTTCCTTAAGGATAAGCATTTCTCCCTAGGCTAGGACTTGATTGCTGTGCTCAACCTGTGACCACCTAACTTGAGAAAACAGACCTGCTACCTGCTGTGCCCATCAACAGCTGTGCTGATAATTCAATCTCGTGACTATTGTAAAAAAGGATATTGCAATCATATGTGATATATGCTCTTTGATGGTATATAACTCTGTACACCCCACTTCTTTGGTGCCCTTCCTTCCATGGGGAAGGGAGGCCCCAGGCTATATGGTCCTTAAATTTGGCTCATAATAAACTACCCCAGTTTTGATTTATAGATTGGCTAGGGATTATTTGCATCAACAATACACAGAAGTCATCTTGAGGCCAATGAGTATCTGAACTAAAGACATGACACTTTCAGCAGATCAAAGAATTTCCATCTCTGCTTTATCATTATGTTTAACATTTTCAGGTTTCTATTTTCAAATATTTTTTAACATGGTCAAATAAAATGCAATCAAATATTCAAATAATTGGACAAACAACCATACAAAAAGACAAAACTGCTGAAAGTGAATTGTTGTCTAGCACACGGCTTCACTATGCAACAGCTTGAATTTTTGTCAGCTGATATAAATAAGTCCAAATTTAATGAGTGAAAAATGATTTAGAAGGGTGAAAGTATATTTTAATAAAAGGGTGGATTGTATGGAAGTTGAATTTAAGGAAGTCTCTATACCAAGTCAGTCACACATGCTGTGCTGCCGTAATTAACAACAGAAACTTCCATTAGAAGGATGTCCTGGGACCCAACATTGCAAGTCTTGCCCTCTCTGAAGTGGGAAAGACAGGGGTCTGAGCCTCTGAGTGAGGCCCAAAGGAGCCATTAACATAATATCCACCAAAAGACAGTTCCATTCAAATGATAAGGAAGACCAGATGCATTAGTCTTCTACCCGGAGTCAAGGGATGAGAGAATGAGGACCAGGTGATTGGTGCCATTTCTCTCTTTTCCTTCATATCCACACTTAATCACATAGGTGGGCTAGTGAGAACTGAAATAGGCCATACATTTTTTAAGGTAGTCCACAGAAGCCATTTTGCAACAGTGCCTTTCAGTGATTCCCTTAACCTCTCTGAGGATCAGTTTCCTCATCTCTAAAATGAAGAAGAATGATTAAATGAAATAACGCATTAAAAAAAAAACACTATTATGCAGGGACATAAAAAACACTCAATGTGGGTTACTGAATAAACAAGCTAGTATCATTCTTAACACGTGACCAAAACTGCCTATCTTGGTAAAAGTAAAAGTTCACAAAACCCTTGATATATCTACCACCTATCACTAAGGTAACAGAATAATCAAGAATAATTTTTAAACTAACATTAGAATTTAAGAACAAATTCCTATCAAATACATTGAAGTGGATATAATTAGTGACTACAGGAATTTAAAATGCCCTATGGGATACAGAATTCAATTTCTGATGAATCAATTGCCCATCTTCTTTTTCATATTTTTTGGTTTGGTTCTTGAAAACATACTAATTTCTATTATTATTTATGTGTATTTTCCTAATCAAATTTGTTTTAGCAGAGGAATCATTGGTTATGAATTTATGATTTTGTCTATATATATATATCTTTCAATCAGCTATGGAATAATATTTTTAAAGCATATAAAAATACAAACTTTCTATCCAAGAAATAATTGAACATCTTAACTGCTTTCTAAACTCATTAATATTTTTCATAATCCCATTACTCTCTTAGTAATCATGTTTCCTACTACCTAGTTTTCAAAGGCTCTTTGTGAGATACTTTCTTGTTTTCCTTAAAGTGGGTTGAATAGAGTTCAAAATACAGCAAATATTGCTGTATTCCATGTATGTCACCTTCTCACAACACCATAAATAATATGTAAAAATCAATTACAATTTTATATCTGATTGCTGGTTCAATGCCATTTTGTAGGAAAGAATCTCTTTGTGTGGATTCCAATATTCTTCTATTTTTCTCTTGAGAAAATTAGCCAGTAAATTTGCAGTCATTTGTCCTCAATCAGATGAATTTTACTCAGGGTTCTTTAAAAATAAGTGGAATTGAGGATAGGATACAGAAACATATTCTACTTCAGTTCCTTTTCAATAATGTTAGACTTAACTAGGCAAGATTAATTTGCTAAACGTCATATGTTTATTTTTAAGACAATGAATGATTGGCATTTTAATAAGTAATATTTATTATTACTAAATACTCAAAATATATAAACTAGTTAATTAATACAATATCTATATTTATAATGTTTTTAAAAATCAGAAAATTAATGTCTACAAGGAACGCCACATATTGACCATCATGAGAACCTAATCTGTATCTCTCAGAGCATCTCTCAGAGCCAGCACTGTGTAATGCCCTCACAAGCCTCCTTGAAAAAATCAGGTTGGGCAAGTTATGCTGCAATGACAAGCAACCTCCAAAATCTCAGTGGCTTAAGACCAATACCACAAAGCTTTATATCTGGCTCATGCTATGTGTCCATCATAGGCCAGCAGGGGCCTCTGCTCCTCATAGACTCTCAGGGATGCAAGCTGCTGGCTGCTCCATCTGAGCTTGTGCTTAAACAATCACTGAAGCAGGAGGGAGCAAGAGCTTAATGAATCAAGCATTCAGCATTAAAGATTCTTCCTAAAAGTCACAAACATCACTCCCTCTCACACTTCATTAGCCAAAGCAAGCTCATGGCATCATCCAAGTTGATGTGGGCAGAGAAGTGTCATTCCTCCAAGTGCCAAGGGTAACCAGACATATCTGGTGGGCAGCACTCATGGCTATCACAGCCCCACTCACCTTGTCATCAAGGAAAGTCTGAGAAGGCAGGGGTTTTAACAACTGGCCCAACAAATGCCTAAACTCCTTTCAATGGTGTTCATCCTCTTTCTTTCTAACTCAGACCCGGGAAGTAGAGGGGTGAATAGAGTAAGAGTTACTCTTTTCTCTCATAGTATCACCTACTTGTAAATGCAGATATGCAGCCTAAACTGATCCTTTCCTCCTGTTATGTTTCCACAATATTGCTAAATGTGGACTTGGCTAGCTCCAAAACTTCCCAGAAAAATTAGGAAGAGGTTAGCACAGACTTGAGAAAATTAGATGAAAATGCATGGTCTCTAACATTTATTTAGTTTTGATGCTAGATGCTATTCTTAGTGGTTTGTATGTATCATCTCATCTAATCTTCATAGCAACTGTGTGAAGTATGTAGATTCTAAGATCATCCCCCTGCCTTGAATGAGGAAGGTTAAGAATATCACAGAACTCATTATTGAAAGAGGAAGGAGTCTGTCCCAGCTATGGATTCCAGAGTCTGCACTCCCAACCAACACATGGCAGTGAGTAATACTGGTAAAATGTTTTATTATAAATGCCATTTGAACTTGTGTAGTTATTTCCTTGCCAGCTTACAATCGTAATTCTGAGAAGGGGGTTCCAAAACAGCATTTCAGCACATTCCCCCATTAAAAAAAAAATAGGACTGGCTTTTAACTTTATTGGATTCTTTTTATGCATCAAATGGCAGGATACGTAAAGAGCATTTTTGAAGCTACTCTATAAACTTTACATGGCTCTAGGCTAATTACAGACCTCAAAATATTACCAAAAATGAATAAGACTAAAGTTTATGAGTATATTGAGAACATGACAATATTCATAGCTGCCACATTTTACAACAGTGGAATGACATTCATGGAGGTCATGTAAATGTCGCCCCCTGGAGTTGTGCAGTGCACAATGTGTGTGACCATATGTTTTCTATGGGAAATCTGCTGTCATCTGCATTCCTATTCCAAGATGTCGTGTCTTGACAAGAAGTCCCATTTTGGTTTTGGTTTTCCAAATATCCTTGAAGAATTTATAGTAGAGAATGCTTTCATGGTGATATGATAAGCATTATTAAACCCTGTCTTAAATTTAAGTACCTCTTCTATTATCATTCCTTTTGCTAGAATAGTCAGTATCTGAGTCTGCATATGTAAATTATATTAATTGAAATGGGAATCTGCAAAAACAGTTGAATTTAAGGAACTATACTTGAGTATAGAACAACAGCTATTCAGCTTGACTATTTTAAAACTTTGTAGCAATGTATTATGTTGCATTGTGGACTTTGTGTGTTTACTGACATCTACGGGGAAAATCATAATTATTTTCATACAAGAAAGAAACACCACTTCAGTCCATCCACTTCAACAGCTTCCTATCACAATCTCCAGAAAACTGCTGGTTTATTCCTCTCCTTCCACAGGACCCCATTACAGGCCCCGCAGGATCTCTTCCCTACTGCTATTGTGTCTTAATTTTGTTTAATCATTTTTTTCAATCCCTCAACCCACTCTAGTTTCAGCAAGCTGCCGTTGATCTTGAGAAGTCCTTTGTTGCAAATCCCACGGAGCAGCTTTCTACAGAGAATTGCCCCCTTTGAAGATGTGCCCAAGTGGTCTTTGTGTTAGCTGCTTCAGTGAAGGAATAAAGAGGCATGCCTTAGGTAAGAATTTTTGCAATGCCTTTTCAAACAGTATTTGTACACTTTAGTAGTCATCATAGAGTCTCTGCTGACCTAAGAGATTTGCAGCTTTATAAAAACTGTGGCAGATGCTAAGAATATTCGTCAATCCTTTTCTTCTTTCGAAACGGGCCCAGAAAGGAATGACTTGTGGGTAAATATTGATTTCTTTTCCCAAAGATCAACTATTAAGTATGAAAGGACACCTAGACATGAAATTGAAAGGTTTACATCATCAAACCAGGACAGAAGGTAGAGAAATAGGATTGTACTTCCCTACCTCAGAATGCAAGGGCTAAGGAACAAGTCAGAAATGTAATGCCTGCAGCACTTCTTATGGAAGGGGCACTTCTTCTCTGGAAGCTGAAGGTAAATAAATGAAGCAATTTAGGGCAGTGCTTCTCACACTTAAACCTTAGGTGCATATGAATCACCAGGGATCTTGTTAAAATGCAGATTCTGATTCACTTGGTCTGAGTTGGGTCTGCATTTCTGATTCGCCTCCTGACTGATGCTGATTCTGCTGGTGCAGAGACCATACTTTGAGTATCAAGGGTTTAGGCCACTTGCTAGTAGCACCTGACCATGGTGTCCTAAACAACAATATCTGAGTTCTTTCCAGCAAAAACAGCAAGAGCAGGCAGTGATGCTACATCTGCATTGCCTGCCTCAGAGAATAAAGAAGCGTGAGGAGCCCCCCAGTGGCACTCTTGGCCCATGAAAAGATTACATCCACACGAAAAAGGGATTGAGTGAGGCAATGGGTTGGTGCAGTGAGCTCAGCAATCCCTCTGCTGAGTGATGGGGGCACTGGGTTTGGTTTTCACATTATCAGCCTCAGCGAGGTGGAACAGAGGATTACAAAGGGATAAGCTAAATGGCAATTGCAAGTGTATTGTTGTGGTCACCAGCACCTTTTTCATCAATAATTTTCCATTTCTCCAAAGCCATATGGAGCAGTTAATCTATTTAGGTGATTTCTTAAGAGAAAACAAATACATGTTCCCAAGTGGCAAGTGTAGGGAAAGTTAAAAATGATATTTTCTTTTATCCCAAAGCCTCCGAAATGTCCACAGATCTTACTATTATCATAAAAATAAATGACAAAAGGGATTTAGTTCAGTTAGAAATCATTCTGCTATTGGCCATGCAGAGAAACTTAAAACACACTGCCTTCTAGCCCTCGGCGCCTTCTGGCCTTCAGTATTGGGATAAAGGTCCAATACGAAAGCTCCTAATGATCTATGATTTGAAGAGCTGGCTGTTTTAACAGAGATCGTGGCCAAAGAGTTAGAAAAAGAGAGATTTCAGATCCAAGAATAAAAATAGTAAATTTATGCTTAGATGGGTTTCGTCCTTTAGAGAATGCACCATTGATCTTACTGAAATTCTTCCAGGTGAGTTACTTGCTCTGTCCAGGAGCAGCTGCCATCTAAAAAGTAATAAGGCATTTCTAAGCTAACAGTTCTCTCTAGCTGAGTCACAGACTTTGGTCAAATTTACAAAGAAACATTTTTCCTTGACTTTGCAAAGACATATATCAGTATTAAAAGTGTGAAAGAAATTAAACACAATTGTTTAAGAGCCAAGTGTGATTGCACCAAATCGACAATGGTAGAGGTCTGGGTTGAAGCCTAATTAGAAGGTAATGATCAAACAAAACCTGCCCTGATTTATGACTCCTCAGGCAACAACAATCTAAGGACAACCTTAGGAGGTGGCCACTTGTATGAAATGAAAGGATTCTAGGGACTCTTCCTCTTTCTCAATCCCAAAATATCTTTTGCCTAAAATTCCAAATTAGGCACCCTATTCCTGTTAATACAGCCATGGGAAGTAAGACATTAAATTGTTGTTGATTCCTTGGTATAGTTACATTGATTTAATTATTAGAGCCTCTTCTCATTATCTAGCCATGAATAGATTTTGTTTTCATGAAGGGAGTAAGAGGAGGAGCAAAGCAAAGGGTAGGTCTAGAGCCCACTCAAGACTGATTAGCAAGCCATCAAGGGGTGATGGTAAGGGTATTGGGATATCTGGTGCCTGAATACTGAGCTGTGCCTTTGTCAAAGACAAACTTAATATTCTTTATATTTTTGCCTGCAAAGGGATGAAAGCAATCACAGAATGACAGGCCAAAGCTGGTGCTGCACACAAGTTAAATGTACATGGTACCCAAAGAGTGGCTCTTTTCAACTAGAAACACAAAATGACTGACGTTAACTGACAAAATTTGGGTAAAACAACATAACTGAATGTTGCCCACCTTACCTGTAGTCGAGGTGTTCATAATAGATGGGAAACGAAGTTCCTAATACCCAGGGTCAGTTATACACACATAGGAAACATATCCACCCCCCCTCCCCCGGCAGGAGAGCGTCTCATATTAAACAGCTGTTTTCACCTCCTCCTTAAAAATAACTGTGATTCACCTGAGTTCAAGTTATCTACTCAAAACCTGTCAGGAGTTGCTTGAGGCTGAAAAGGATGCATGTTGCTTTTTATGTAAATGGGAAAGTAAAGATGTGGGGGTATGGAGGCCACAGGTAATGCTGTCACACACAAAAAACTTTAAACGAATACCAGACACAAATTCTCCTGGTCCTCTGAGACTCTTTTTCTGCTTAACCGCATTGTTCCCCCCACCCCAGGTGTCCTTGATGCAACTCTGAACACTCAGAGAATGATGTTCAAACCAAATACATTTCGACAAGTGTGGAATGGATACTCTGTGACATAGAGAGATGAGCTGGAAAGAAAAGATGAAATTTGCACATGTTCCTTTGCAACCAGGACTTTCTAGTGAATTGCTTGATGCGGAAGGTAATTCTCCCTGTTTTCCAGTGTTGGAAGCAGTGTGCTCAAGCAGGTAATGGATCTATTTCTGGCCACAATGCCATCTTTGGGATGCAAACCTTGTCCAGTGGGCATCAGATTGACCTTTGCTTCTCAACTCCTCTTGATCTTGCTGCATGCTGGTTTGTTCTTCTGGAAAGAGGAGAGGCATAAGTCTTGGGCAACCCAGCACAAATAAATGAAAAGAGAAGTTTTTATTTTTCTTCAGGTAACTGACTAACTGAAGTCTCTCCAAGGCTTTAGAATCATTTATTCACATATTACACATGTGCACATACACACACGTGTGCGCACGCGCACACACACATCACCTTGAACCTTTCTAGGCACAGGGGATAAAAGAGTAAGCAAGACAGAGACTCTGCCCTCATGAAACTTATTCTGTTGGAGAGTTAGACAATTAAGAAACCAAAAAATCCTGTATACGTGTAATGCAATATTGTGTAGTAATAAGTGCTGTGAGTTAAAATAAACCTGGATAAGGGCACTGAGGTGAAGACGGAGTGCATACCCAGAGAAGACTCATCTGAGAAAGCGATATCAGACTGAAGGCTTGTATAAAATAGGAGGGCAGTCCTTACAGATATCTGGGGGCAGAGCTTTCCAATCAGAGAAAATAACTTGTTCAAAGACCCTGAGATGGGCAGCAAGCTCATTATTTGTGAGGAACATGAAGATCCAGTGTGGCAGAGCTGAGAGTGGCAGGAGATGAGATTGTGTGGACAGGAAGAGGGCAGATCAAATGGAAGCTTGGAGACCCTAGTAAGGCGCTGGGTTTTTATTCTGATTGAATAAATCCACCGGAGGATTCTGAGCAGAAAAGTGACTGACATGACATGATTTACATTTTAATCAGACAAATCTGGAGCTCTTGACTTGGGGGTGGGCGAGATTAGAAGCAGAGAAACCAGTTAGGAGTCTAAATGGAGGTCTTGGACTAGGAAAGTAGCAGTGAACATGGTGAAACTGATTAAATGCTAGATATATTTTGGTGGGAGATGATTTTCTGATATATTAAATGTGAGGTTTGTGTCAGAGACAAGCATCAGGGATAACTCCCAGGTTTTGACCTGAATGACTTAGTGAATGGTGGTGCTGTTTACTAAAATCAGAGGAGGGAATGGTTGGGGAAAAGAGAATCAAGCGTTCTATTTTGAAGATGTTAAATTTGAAAATGCTTTTTAGATATCCAAGTGGAGTTGCTGAGGAGGGAGTTAGACATACAAATCTGGAGCCCCAAGAAAAGAAAAGAGCTGAAGATATGAATTCAGAACCACATAGATATAGAAGATATTTAAAGACATGATAATGAATGAAATGACCTAGGGAGAGAGCACAGAAGTAGAAAAAACAACCAAGGGGCTGAGCCCTAGAGCACCCCCAAAATCTTTAAGCCAGAGAGAGACAGAGCCAGCAAAGAAGAATGGGAAGGCACAGCCATTACATAGGAAGTAAACAAGGGAAGGATAGAGTTACCCAAGCCAAGTGAAAAATGTGCTTCCAGAGAGTGGAAGTGAACAACTGGCACTACTGACAGGCCAGGTAAGACCAAGATTGAGAAATGCCCATAGGATCTGGCAAGATAGGAATCATTGGTAGCCTCAACCAAAAGAGTTTCAGTAGAGCATTGGGGATGAAAGCCTAAGTCGAATGAGCCAAGCAATGAATATAAAACATGGAACCTCTCTTTCAAGGACACCAGAGAATACCTGAAAGGGGATGTGAAATCTGGTCTAGAGTGGGTGACTTTGTCAAGGGAAATTTTAGAATATCTTTGAATGCTGGTAGAAATTATTGTACAGAAAGGGGAGAAAATGATGCCAGAGAAAGAGAACATAATTTCAGGAACAAAGTCCTTGAGTAGGCAAGAAGGGATGGAATCTGGTACATGAGTTGGGCTTTGAATAAAACAGGACTTTTCATCCATGTAACAAAAGGGAAGACTGAGTGTATGGATCACGGGGACAGGTGGATTTGTGATGGGAACTGGCAGAAGTTCTGTATCTGTCTTTGTTCACTCAGTGAAGTAACAGACGAGATCATCAGCTGAAAGTAAAAGGAAAGGGTATCAGATGCTAGAGTGAGAGAAGGTATGAAAGTCTCAGACAATGGTGGAGTGAGTTGACCAGAGGACCTAACAGCTGTCCAGGCAGTGCACGTACCCACTTGAGATTTGTGGTCACAAGTTCAATGGCTCTCTGCCTCCCATTGCTTCACCAGTGTTGCTAGATGGGAAATTTGGATGTTATCTTTACATTCTAAGATTTTTTTTTTCTATTTTGAACTAGAGAAAATAAAACTAAATAGAATAAGAATCATGTTGCAATAGGAAAAATGCACAAGTGGAAGAATGCTTAAAACCAAATTTTCCAACCCAACTTTAAAATCAAAATCGTCTTTATTCTCATTTTCCTCTATACAAAAATTGTCCCCATTTAAGATTAGAAGGTCATTTTCTTTAACTCAAGGAGTACTGTACCATCAGGAGACCTACTTCTAATCTCTGCCATTAGAAAATTGTGTGATCCAAAGCAATTATTTAATCTCATTGTGAAGGATATAGGAGGTTCCCACCCCCAACATCCTTTCTTCCTCTTCGTCAGTAACAGAACTCTTGATTCTTATTTGAACAGATGACTCCCAGAATTGAGACTATGTTTCCCAACTTCCTTTGCAGATAAGTGTGGCCATGGAATTAAGTTTGGGCCAGTGAGATCTAAAGAGAATTTGTATGAGGCAGGTTCTAGGAAACTTCCTTTAAACACATGTCATGTGTTCCTAATCTGGTTTTTAATCCCTTCCTCCATGTTAGCTAGAGTTCCAACCATCATCTTGAACCATCCTAAGAAAGGCAAAGCAGTGAGCTAGAGAGAGCCAGAGTCCCTAACAATTTTGTAAAGTCCCCACAGACCTGGAATACAAACCCAGCCCTCAACAATGTGAGCAAGAACTATATCTCTCCATTGTGCCTACTGAACTTAATCATGACTGGTAGACTCTTTAAGTCTCAGTTTTCTCTTCTTTAAACTAAAGCTATTGTCAAGTCTCCTGTGCAAATTTAAAAATTCTCATTTACAATGTCATATCTCTGTTTCAGAGGTCAAAGTAGTATAATCGACAATAGCTAGAATCCAAACTTTCTGGCTCCAACCTCTTAGTTTAATGCCATTCTGAAATCTGTTTCGTATTGTTAAGGCAGTTGATATCCAGAGTTTTAACACCACTCTTCACACTTATATTTCCACAGAGGTGGGCGTTTATAATGTTTGATCTCTGATTCAGCACAGTTCTGACACCCGGCTTAGTCTGGTATGTGGAGCAAAGAGGTTGTTGAATACTTTCTATGAGCTACCAGAACACTCACCCTGCCCCACGACAATTCCACTAGCTCGAACAGTCTACTGTACTATGCACAAAACAAGAATTGAAAATAACTCTTATGAAAAGCTACTCCCCAAATTATGTACCTTTCTTTTGCCATTCTGAATGAAATGAACAGTATCTGCCCATAGAACTTATTAATTAACCTAGAGCACCTTTATTTTCATTTGTAAAGTGCTATCACAAAAAAGATGGAAGGAAATATGCCAGACAAAGACAATTATTTGGAACAAGTTTTGTGAGAACCATGTCTTTAGAAAGTAAAATGTTGAACTTATTTTGATAATTTGTAAGTAACTTTCAAAATTTTTTTTCCACACTCCATTATTATTAAACTTGAGCAGAACTCTTTCCCTTGAGTTATCGTTTATTAAAAATCTCCCTCGATTTTCAGGCAGTTTGGGGAAATGTAACTTGCAGGAGAAAAAAAACATATAAAATATAATGTTTTAACAAAATTCCTCTTTTTGAAGAAGCAGTTGAGCCTTCTGCACTCTGCGAATCGCATCGAGCCAACAGGAACTGCTGTAAAAGGCAGCAGTGGAAGTCTGTTTCCGTATTCTCTTTTGATCTCTCTCTGGATTTAACGCCCTCATGAAGTTCGAATGGAATATATGCATGTCACAACATGGCAGAGGGATAATATATTTCCCGCTGCTTCGCTGAGCATGAGTTGTGTATCTTGCCTTCTTGAGAATCCACAGTGTGGTACATTTATCCCCATTAGAAAAGCTCACTCCAGTAATATATGGATGCTGCAGCCATTTATGACAAATATGTAAAATCATAACCTTATACATTCTGGAGATGGAGTATATACATGGAATCTATTAACCACACATTGACAGATTTTTGTTAAAATTTCATTTTCAAGTCCAAAGACTAATAGGGCAAATGTATTGATTATATTTGTATGTATATGCAGCCTCAAAAAGCTATAACTTTAATTCAAAGACAGAAAAAAAGAACAGTGTTTCCCACTTGGGCCATATATGAATTCACTTTGCCCATCCTGAGCAAAAAGCTATACAGATCAGAGTGTGTGTTTATAAGTACTGTTTGATTTGCAATAATACATTCAGCCTTCTCTAATCTCATTTTGGGGCCAAAGATTACAGCAGTGAAAGAGTACATTTTTAAATGCAACCCCAAAATAAGAAACTATTTATGGTTCAAAACCGAACATTTACTAGCGTGTAACCTTGGACAAGTTTACTAAACTCAAGTCTCAGTTTGCTCACCTGTAAAGTAGGGATAATATTAATACCTACCTTATAGGATCGTATGTAAAGAGCTTAAGTACACCATTGGCACTAATAAATGTTGGCTATTTTGACCGTGATGATTGTCTCAGGACTCTCACCTGTGTACCAGTGGGAAGGACTGAGCATGTGTGAAATGCTGAGAACCACACAAAGCCCTGATAAACCCAGAAAAAGTCTGGGTTCTAGAATCAGAAGCTACAAAATTTAAATCTGTCTACATCTAATTAGTACACAGAAAAACACCTTTCAGCAACTTTATAGCCAAGAGAATAATGGCCAGGGGGCACTTGGAAGAGAACGATAGGGTTAGTTTTCTCTCCTCTGTAACCAGAGGTTACAGCATTTGCATCTTTCTAAACTCAGGTTTAGCATTTGTTGGAACAAATCATGTGAAAATCTGTCAATTAGTTGATTCTCTGTGTTGATAAGGCTATAAACTCACTACTCAAATTCTTTGGCTTTGAGGATGAAAGCTGTGGCAATGAAAAGTAATATTTTGCACCATTTTCCATAAAGTTAAGGATTCAGATACATTATCAATGTTGAAATCTCATAGATGTTCTTAATATATCTTTTTCTCCAATTAACACAGCACAGTCATTAATACACCATATTATGTTATCAAGTCGTAACTGCAGCCAAGCAGAAAATAATTACCATCTACCAGCTTTCATGTTTTACAAAAGCAAACTTATTTTTCCTTTGTTTTAGAAGTTCCCCAGAACAAATAATAGTTTTACATTGGCAACCCTTTCATTTCATGACCCAACTGCCACATGTCTCTATAAAGCTGTCATATATTCTTCTGGCTCAACTCACATGTAGCTGTTTCAATTTTAAAATCTAATCCAAGGGCAAATCCTCCTGATTCCATTGTGAACACCTGGTCCAAAGAACAGTGAAAAATATTGAGTCTCTTTCAAATATATCTCCATGTGAAAACAAGTGATTTTACACATCTCTCAGATCAGACCTATAAAAAGAATTTATTGCAATTAATTTATGTCAGCAAACCTATAACGAACACCTACTCTCACATGTGTTGTTGGGCAATATGCTCCTGGTGGTGCAGAGCCCTTGCCCTCAGGCAGCTCATACATCATTGGAGAACAAGACAAGTAAGGGGCACAAATAACTATAATACAAGGCAGAATAAGGCCTGAAAGGAAGATAAAAATAATTATAAGATTCAGAAAAGGACAGCTCAAAATCATCTAATTAGATAGATTGACATCATTGAAAGGATACAACATAAGGTTGGTAGAACTTCATCTCACAAAAATGGGGCTGGACA
Organism: Tapirus indicus; assembly: GCA_031878705.1. Classification (NCBI taxonomy): domain Eukaryota; kingdom Metazoa; phylum Chordata; class Mammalia; order Perissodactyla; family Tapiridae; genus Tapirus; species Tapirus indicus. The sequence goes on along the minus strand of CM062919.1, from coordinate 126,682,115 downwards.
TTCCTGGCAAAGGGAACAGCATTATCAAAGAGCCTAATGCAGGAAAGCACGTGGTGTTTTGGTATACACAGGCAGTCCTCCTTGCTTGGGTCAAGAATAATCTCTGTAATGGATTTCTGTTGTTTCTGCTACCCAAGATAGTTTAATATTTTAACAAATGCATGTGCAGTGTAATCACCATAATCAAGATATAAAGTATTTCCATCATCCCAAAATTCTGGCTCATGCCCACTTACAGTCATCCACTCCCAACCTCTGGCCCCAGACAACCATAGATCTGCTTTCTGTCACTATAGGTTGGTTTTGCCCATTCTAAAATGTTATATAAATGTAATCATAGAGCATACACTCTTTGTGTCCAGCTTCTTTCACTCAGAATAATGTTTTTGAGATTCATCCATGTTGCCAGGTATATAAGTAGTTTGTGTCTTTTTATTCCTGAGGAACATTTCCTTATATGGATGTTCTACAATTTGTTCATTCATTTTCCTATTGAGGGACATTTGAGTTATTTGAGGTTTTTGGCAATTATGAATAAATCTGCTAGCAAAATGTGCATACAAATCTTTATAGGGGTGTGTATTTTCATTTCTCTTGGTTAAATATCTAGGTGTGGAATGGCTGGGTCTTAGGGAAGGGATATGTTTAATCCTATGTAAGAAACTACCAAGCTGTTTTCCAAAATGTCCGTACCATTTTACATTCCCACGAGCAGTGTATGAGGGTTCCAGTTGCTCCACTTCCTTGCCAGCCAGCTCTTGGTGTTTTAGTCTCATTAATCTTAGCCATTCAAGTGGGTACATAGAGGTATCCTGCTGTGATTTTAATTTGCATTTTTCTCATGTCTAATGTTGAGCATCTTTTCATGTATTATTGGCCATTCTTGTATCTTCTTTCATGAAATATCTGTACAAGTCACTTGCCTATTGAATTGTTTGTCTCCTTATATTCTTCAAAAAGGAAATCTTTAGACCTTTCTGGTTTGTCCCATGTGATCCACTACGCATTGGATGACCTTCCTCTCTGTCTCTGACAGAATTTTTTTTTTTTTGCTGAGGAAGATTCGCCCTGAGCTAACATCTCTGCCAATCTTCCTTTACTTTGTATGTGGGTGGCCACCACAGCATGGCCACCAAAGAGTGTTGTAGGTCCACACCCGGGATCTGAGCCCAGGCCACCAAAGTGGAGTGTGCCGAACTTAACCACTAGGCCACAGGGCTGGCCCCCTCTGATAGACTTTTTTAAAGTCTGGCTAATTGTTCCCCTTCTCTGTGTAGCTTTCCCATCCCCCCCACCACCACTCCTTTCTCTGTGCTCTCACAGGACCTTGTTCCCACATTCTTCTATAGTGGCACTTACCATATTGTGTCGTAATTCGTTACATATCTCTAGCCATCCCTAGACAGGGAGCTGCTCAAGCGTACAGGGTGAGTATTTTTCTTCTTTGAATCTATCCAAGGTTAAATATAGTACCTACCACATTTAAGTACTCAGGCTCGCTTAAATATGATTTTAGACATATAAGAGAAGGAATAGAGACCTATTGACACTAAAGCCATGGAAGACTAAAAGTAGATTCAGAATACTGGGAGAGTCACTTATTCATTCATTCATTTAACAGATATTTCTCAAGCTCCTACCATATACCAGGCACCTTAGATGCTAGGATGCAGAGATAAATGAGCTAAACAGAATCTCTGCCCTAGTGGAACTTAGCCTAGAGCAAAGGAGACAGATCCATTAACCAAAAGTTAAAATACAGTGTGACAAGTGCCATGATAAGGAACACCTAGCATGCTAAGGGAGCTCAGAGCAGAATCCCTAAATCAGGCTTTGAAATCAGAGGAGAGTTTCTGGAGAAGTGAGATCTAAACTGAGAAGTGAAGGATGCATCAAAGTGGTCCAAGTCAAGAGATAGAGGAATAGCAGCTCATGCAAAGGCCCATAGCCAAGAAAGAACAAAGCTCATCTGGGGAAATACAAGAAGTGGGCAGAGCTGGAGAACTAGTTATTGGATATAGGGAACGACTGCAGAGGAATGACAGATATAGGATAAAGGATTTTTACAAAATTTTATTTTTGTTGTGTGAGAGGATCAATCATTTTTCCCCATCATCCCAACTCTAACATTTACTGACTGTGTGATCTTGAGAAGGTGGATCCTCCCTGTATCTCAGTTTCCTCATTTGCATGGTAAAAATAATGTCACAAAGTTGGCATAAAGTATGAGCTAATGTGGGTAAAATGCCATGTCAGAGATGAACTAGATGCTCACCCAATGTTTTACTCCTCCTGGGCACAGTTACAACACATTTTGAAGCAACCTTATATCTAGGTGGGCCACATAACTAGTTATCAACAATAGAATGTGAGCCAAAGGGTTGTGTCAGTCCTGGGCGAAGGTACTTAAGAGCAGGTGTGCCTTTCTCATGTGATCTCTCTCTTTCTTTTTATGGTAATGTTGGAGTCCACAAGTTTAACCTTCACCTGGAGGAAGCCTGGGTCTCTGGATGACTGTATGGAGCAGAGTCCCTTCGCACCACCACACACCTACCCTCTGCTTACCTCATTGGGCTGTATATCATATATCAGCAAAAAGACAAAGAACTCGTATTGTGTTAAGACACTAAGGATTTGGGGTTGTTTGTTACAGAAATTATCCTACCCTCATTTATTCAAACATTTAGCCCAATGTTTAGCACATAGTAAGTACTCAATAAATGTTCACTGAGGATACTATAACTGTTATTTGTTGTTTTGTTATTATTATTACACGAGACAATATGGCACAGTAGTTCAAGGTCAAGCTCTGGAATCAGGCAAAATTGGCTCTGACTCCTGACTCCACATTTACCAACTTTGTTTACAAGTTACTCAGTGCCCTGTGCCTTACTTCACTCATCTGTAAAATGCAGATAGTGACAGTGCCTGCCTCAGCAGGTCACAGTGAGCACTGAATGAGATAAAGCATGTGACTCTTTTGGCACACTTATACATAGTAAGTGCTCAATAAGTGGAAGCTACTATTACCGCGCAAAAGGCACGATCTCCTCACCACAAGACAAAAGCCAATCCATCAAGAGGCAAGATGGTGGCAGAGAAAAGCCATTTTATTAAGCAATGAGCTAGCTGATTAGAAGATGGTAGACTAGCATCCTAAGGAACAATCTTAAAGGGGCACAGAATCTTGAAGCAGTTATATAGGGCTAGTGGGCTATAGAGGAGAAGATCAGGAATGTTGACCCTCTGGCATTGCAGACTGGGACTCGCCTCACCTGACCTTTCAGCTGTCATCGATGATGGATACCAGTATAGAATCTCTGTCCAGGGGTTGTTACATTCCTAAAGCACTCAAAAGAGCAAAGTTATCTTATCACAGCTGGGAGGTACCTACAAAAGCAGGGGCCATAAAATCTGCAGAGCATGTATATCTCCTGGAGGATTTTACCCAATTGGGTTAATCAGAGGTCATTCAAAGGTACAATATGGCTTCTTTTCTATAATATGACTTCCCTTATGTCAACCTTGTGTTGAGCTGGTATCACCACTAATAATATTATTTTGAGAGTAGGATCTGATATTGGGGAAGTTTGAAGATTTACTACTGCATAATTTTTGGAGAAATCTCCAGGGTAGTGTATCTCCCTTGCATTTTAACATCTCAGCCAGAAAGTTCAGCATTTCTCCCTTTCTGCTCCAGGACATGTGCAAGAATGGACTGGTCACTTTGGCAACCTGAAAACTGTACTTCATGCAATCACCCCAGGAATGTTTGTTACTCTGAATGCATATCCATAATATTGTCAGGTCAGTAATTACTCCAACTGACAAAGATAATAATGTGTTAACAGATCAGGCCTCCAGTGCTCATAAATTATTCTTTCTCTCCTCTCTCAGAGAGTATCTTAGGGATCCAAGGGATTTGAGTTGTTATTGGCCTCCGAGGTTTTCCAACGGCTGGTTCTCTCACTGCTAATACTCCTGGCATGCTCCATTTTCCCAGCACCACAAGTTGCAATCAATTTGTGCTGGCAGTTGACATCTTTTAATATTTGTTGCTCTCTTTCTGCCTAGCACTTGTGGCTCCATCTTGACATGAAGCCGTTTCTGTTATTGCCATTACTAACTAAATAGCCCTTGGACTCTAGCTGGGAAACAATGCCATAAATTGCTTAGAGTTATCCTATTTCCTGCAAACAAAAATCCCAGCAGCTTCAGGCCCATTTTTACTTTATTATTTATATGGCCAGGCCATTTGTTGCAAGATACTGCCTCTCTCTGGGTTGGAATAGGCAAATTATTCCATTTTCTATTGTAAACGGTGTAACTCCTGATTCAGCAGCCTTGACAGAAGGTATACTTGGGATGGAAGTATTTGCACATTTGTTTCTGGAGCAAGAAATCATTATTTCTACCCTGTTCTTCTCTGGCACTTAAAACAGAGTGGGATTGAAGAGACGGATTTTCATTTCTCTACCCATTGGGTCAGGTTATTGCTAGAGAGAGAAAGATGGAGAGAGATAGCTTGGACAGCACGAATTCATTTTAATGGTCTATTGGTTCCACTTAGTGAAGGCCTATTAATTGCATAACATGCATCTGTATCTGTGTCTTTCAAATAACATTTCTAACCACCTGGGGAACTGCTAAGAAGGCACAGAGGGATATATAAAGAATGGGTGCAATTAGGCAATTATGATCACGGATGGAGAAAGGTTTGAAGGGAGAGAAGGGAAAGATGCTTCTGCTTCGATGCTGTAGGATTTTTCCATAGAAAAAAATCTGTTTAGTTATGAGGCCTCTCTTTTGTAAATTGCTAAACAGGTAACACAGAGGCTAAGGGAAGTAAATTCATTAGTGAAGGGATCAGGTGTGCTGTGAAAAGTAGAAGGAAACCTAAGAGATTTCTGATTGACTGCAAAGAAACATTTTTTATTTTGATAAAAACCTGCTAAAATCATATTTTTCATTCCCCTTTATTATTTCCCAATGAAATTCCATTTTCATGAAATCTGTGAATAAATAACTACTTGGTATGTAGCTATTTACCCTACCTAGTATCTTATGCCCACTGAGGGACCCCAAAGTGCATTTCTGAAGAAAAGGAAACATCCTGATCCCCTATAGGAGGAACTGCCAACTAGTAGGATACTTGTCATTTCCTGACAGTACCACTCATCTACATATATCAGAGTGCTCTCTCCCTTAACAGACCATAAGCTGTTAGAGAACAAGGGAATTTCTTTAAGTATACTGTTTTGATTATCTCACCTTAGGAAAAAGAAAAATAAGTACCTTAAAAATGTGAAAATATTTAGGTTTGTTATGTATTTATTTGAAAGAAGGAAACGAGTAACAACAGACCCTTTCTCTTTTTATTTGGAAGTTACTACATTTTGCTTTGCTAGGAAAGATAAAGCATCCAACAAGAGGTGCCTCTGCTTCTAGAAGAACATTCTTAGACAGAAGGAATAAGCAAGTTAGGAGTGAGCCCCTTTCCGATGTGGCCACCTTGGAAGAGGTGGATTAGCAACGATTAAGCTCTCACCTCTGATGTCAGGGGGACTGGGAAATCATTGTAAGAGGACTGGAAACTGGTCTCTGCCTGTAGAACACACTTGGCTTCTTTGGATGATGCTCTGAAAATCAATTCGATTCCTTGGCTTTTGAATAGGAGCCCAGCAGTAGACAAGCTGTTGTCCAAGAGGCATGACTGATATGGTGCCCACTTCCAGGCAGTCTCAGCCCAGAGAAGGACACCTGGACAGTGAATTTATCTTGTCTTGGGCCTCCAGGTGGCTGTTAAGGGGATAAATGATTGGTACCTCTACTTTAATGTTGGTCCACCAAGTGCCTAAAAAATGAGACTCTGCTTTAAAAGTCTAAGTACCAAAAGAAGTAACTAAACAGGTGGGGCATTACAGTGAGCTATTTCTCTGCTAAAGTTGGCCATCTAATGAGATAACTTCTTGTCACTAGGACCCACTACTGATGGGACAATTTACATATTTTGTCTGCTTTTTTTGTGTGTGTATGTGAGGAAGATCAGCCCTGAGCTATCATCCGTTGCCAATCCTGGGCTAACATCCATGCCCTTCTTCCTCTACTTTGTATGGGATGCCACCACAGCATGGCTTGACAAGTGGTGCATTGGTCCCCACCCAGGACCCGAACCTGTGAACCCCGGACCGCTGAAGCAGAGAGCACAAACTTAACCGCTACTCCACTGGGCCGGCCCCCTTGTCTGCTTGTTCTTAACATTTGAAAAGAGACATGAAAGAAAGACAAGTCTTCTACCACCCTGCTCTCAAAATCTCAGATTGTTCTGGTCATTGATTAGAGGGATCCACCTCCACCTGGCTAAAGGCCAGAGAAAAAGGAAAGAATTAGTGCTGTTTAAATATAAAGTAGTGTCAAAAAAGTCTTTACTAGGGAAAAGATAAACCCAAACAATATGAAATGAAAAATACTAGGAAGGAATATTCCCAAATATTCCATAAGGAATTGCATCATTCACTATCACTTAATATATTAGGAAATGCAAGGCCATCTCTACAATAGCTGAATCATTCTCCTAAGGGAGGACTTTTTCACCTTTTCACACATGGAACACATTGAAAATAATAATAATAACAACAACAAAACTGTGAAGTATACTGTAGTAAACACTTACCGTGGACAGAGATGACCTACAGGGATGGAGATGCACACCTCAAGGCCAAGGAGATGTGGATCTCAAACATTGTCCCTTCTAGAAGAGTGATTGGCAAACTTTTTCTGTAAAGGGCCAGATAGTAAATATTTTATTTAGATTTTTGCCTAAATAAGCCTCTGTCTCAACTACTCAACTCTGATGTTGTAGCACAAAAGCGGCCATAGACAATACATAAATAAATGGGCACAGATGTGTTCAACAAAACTTGATTTGCAACGACAGGAAGTAGTAGGATTTGGCCCATGTGCCATAGTTTGTTGGCCTTTACTCTAGGGGGATGAAATGGGAACTGAGGAAGTAGGCCCTGAGCCTCACTGCCCCCAACACACACACACCCACTTCAACCAAGGAAGCTTTATTTTTATCTATTTTACATATTGAATTTCCATGCGAGATATTGTTTTAAAATAGTTTTACTACTGAAAATCAGATAAAACTTTGAAGGCTGGTTTGATATTTATTATAAAATATGTATCTTTATTAAAAGTATAATATTATTTAACTACATTCTACTACTTTTTTCAGAATGTAAGTCAAGATTTAAGGGAGAGTAATACCTGAAGAAATACTAACACCTAGGCACAAATAAAGTATTTTACTCACTAAATTTAAAATGGCATCTATTCTTCTTTTGCTAAATCTAGATCCTTCTTTTTATTTTCAAAGGGAAAAAAAAGTTTGCTTGGTTTTTTCACCATTTATGTACTTATGGAAAAATTCTAAGGGAAACATCCCTTGGGCTGTTTATGAGCTCTGAACAAGTTGCTTATAACTTAAGCATGAAAAGAAGTTTCAAGGCTTTTATTTACTTTCTTAACTGATAAATTTAGAAGCAAACCTTCCTGGGATACCTTGGTACAGGAAAAGTTTCTGGAAACTTAGGGTGGGAAGGATAGATAGATGACTCTTTCAACTAATTTTTACCTACCATTCTTGAAAGAGCTTCCTTGCTAATCCCAGGGAAAGCTTTATGCAGACTTTTCCCTCCACCGTAATTTGCTAGTAGCTTTCAAATTAGAGATGTATAATATTCAATTAGGGATGCTTATGGAAAATGTAGAATCCAATGATTCTCATTCAGAAGACCTGAGGTTAGGCCTGGGGATCTGCATTTGTAACAAATATCCCAAGTTAGTGAACCACAATTTGAGAAACACCACTGTAGAGTGAAATAGTGACATAACCTTTATTGATTTACTGCAATAGGCTCTTATCATTCTGAAGGGAGGAGGAATAGGATAATAGTATATTTTTTAGACAAGTGTTCTCTTTATTGTGATTTTTTTCAATGACATGTGTTCGCCTTAGGTATCTGAAGAATATTTTAGCTTCTTTGTTGTTCCATTCGCTGATGTTGACTGATGTCTACTCCTAAAGGAAATGTTTTTAAAGGGTACAGGAACACAACTACACACAGATATGATCTATATTTTAAAGCAGCACTTGGGTTGTGAGACCTTTCTCAGATGTCTTTGGGGAGGTGAGTTCATACTGAGTTCTAAAAGTACCAACCCTCAGTGGACACTAGTGCTGCAGTCAGCCAAGTCGAAATCATTGCACAAGGAAGCATTTTTAGCCAGTTCCAGATTCCACTCAAAGGGAATTAAAAGTTTCTTTTACTTCATTTTCATGAGAAGTAGCTGCTATAACTTCCAAGAAAGAAAAAGGAGTCACAAGAACTAGAAATATTGATCTCTGATTAAAAATGAAAAAAAGGAATACAGGAGAAAAAGAGCAAAGTATATTTACTATGCCAAGTGAAAGCATGGTAGCCATCTGTTAACATTCAGAAAACACAATAAACACTTCCTCAGGAAGGAGAGTCATCATTTAGTTGAGGAGCATGTGCAAGGACAAAGAGTAATGGGTCCTGATTTCTATTTAGTTTTCTGTCAAACTCAAAGTTGCTGATTACATAGTTTCAGCCATTTTTGAAAAATGTTTTTTGGCACACACAGGTGAAGCTCTTAACTAGTTCAGGACTGCTGATGTGAATGTAGTAAGAGTTTATTTACAATTAGACCTCACATTCCCACAGGTAAATCCATTTTTAAAAATCTTTAGGAAACTTACCTCTGCAAAAACTCTACTCTCCCCACCCCCAAGGGTGTCAACTTGGGATGAGTGAGTCAAATAATAAATGTGCTGAGTAGCACAAATATTAGTAAAAAGTTTGCAACTCTCACAATTTCTGCTACCTCTTAAAAGCTTGCAAGTTCTACACTTCCCTTTCAGTAAGCCACCTTAACCAAGAAACCCAGGAAAACACTGAAGTTTGCCAACCTGGAAGATAATTCACATCCCCAGAGTAAAAAATGCTACTTATCCACTCCAGGCCACATGCTACATCTGCATTTATGTTTCAATACTGATTCAAATATCACTTGCCTCTTTCATCGTGGTTTCCTCCCGGAGATTTATTTCCTCAGAAAGGTCAGTTCTGCACCATACTTAACATATTTCTGAGACTAGGTCTTTCTACTTTGCCGTGATATTTTTTTCCTTGTTATTTTACCACATTATGTCTTATCAGTAAAATTGATAGCCCCCTGGAGAAGAACTGGTTTGAAGTGGTGTGTAGAGTAATCCAGTGCTTGTCTAAGGATATTTCCATGCAATGGGAGTTCCTGGAGTGTGGTCTACAGTCCAGGATCATCAACGTTACCTAGAAGAAATGCAGCAATGCAGACTCTCAGGACCCATCCCACACCTACAGAATCTAAGTCGTCATTTTAACAAGATCCCAAGATGATTTGTATTGTTGAAAGAACTTTCTAGGGCCAAGATGGAGCCACTCTTGCTCATGGTGCCAAATCAGCAAACCAAAACTTAGGTAACTTTTGTGTCTCTGTAAATGCTCAACTTGACCAGAAATGCAGTATATCCAAGTCAGCCAATCCCCAAACGCCAAGCCGACTCTGGGCTCTATACCTACTTCCTTGTTCCTTCTCACCCCAGACAAGGTTGACTGCATGGCCCCAGCCAATCAGATATTTTCTATTTTTCTCTTCCTTGTTCTTTATTCTTTATCCTGTAAAAGGCTCCTGCCTTCCAACCCATTTTGCAGTTCTCCAAATGGAGACTGTCTGCCTCACAAAATGTTAAAGTTTTGTATCATCTAAATTGCCTTCTTTAATCATTTTTTAACAGTATACACTTTAAAGCTTGAGAAGCAGAAGTTCTTACATGGGCAAGGAGCATGAGGAGGAGGAAGAGGGAATCAGAATCACCAAGGAGGTTGTTTTATGCACACATCTGGCTCACACTTCTCCCTGGATTCTGATTCTGCCATGCCTTCAGGGACTGCCCTGTATGGATTGGGTGGAAGACATGCTAGAGATATGTCTCTCGTGTTTTCCCACAGTGGGAAGAGTAGTAGGGTGTCATTTAGCACTCTGTCTAAGGTGGGCCCCATAGATGGGTCAAACTCTAGAGAAACAATTAACTATTCTCAACCATTATATGTCCAGTGCAGAAGGCAGTACCTAGCATATAAGAGATGTTCACTAATAAATTGTAAATGGAATCTAAAAAGCACGAAAATCATGGATGAAACATATAAGCATGTCACAACTTGAACAAGACTTCTTGGTGTGATCAACATGAGATTACCTCCCCTCACAGATTCATTGCTACCAAGTCAAAATTATTGTTTTGTAGAGTTTATGGTCTGTTCCAAATCTAAATCTTGACAAAAGTATAATAGAATTTGGTTAGGCTAGTGACTCAAAGCTACTCGTTGACATCATAGAGTACGTATTCTAAACTTTTGAGGGCTTGTTGAAACCTAACTATATGGTACGGGAATGGTGGGAACTCTATAAATGCTGCTGACAGACTGACAAGATTCACTCACCACTGGCTTGAATCTTGTGATTCAGTGCAACCTCAAAGGAAAAGAATTCACAATCTTCACCATCCATTCTGAAGCTGGGCAGCCTTTCACCAATGCAGAGAACTAATTGCTTCTTTGCCTCTGGATTGCATATTGCTTATTACTGGCATGACATTCCAGTACCCAAGAAGCACAAATAGTGATCCCTGAAGCTGTTTTAACCTTTTCAGACTATAGCAACTTGATCATTCGCCTCATTACACTCTCCAGACCTTCTCCAGGATGACAGCCCAAAATGAAGGGTTCCGCCGGCATCCTTCATTAGCACTTTCTTCACCATTTCCCAGCACAGCTAATGTCCCGGGAGCACAGGCAGAAAACTTCAGCAACCATCCCTCAGTATTTTAGTCCTTTAAGTCCGTGGGCACATTTCCTAACTATTAAATCATGTATGTGCTTTCAAAACCATGAGCTTAATGAGCTTTGCCCACCCCAGCTGGCCCCAGGACAAACCCTTCACTAGAAAATTCCTCTCTATGTGGTTTTCCTATCACAAAGCAGGAGCACCAGTGAAAACTCAAAAGCTCAGAAAAGTAAGATAAGGCATATAAAAATGAAACAGTTTGAAAAAGGCTGGAAAGTTAACCCGAAATTACAATTACTATCATATTTGTATCAGATACAAAGCTCCTGCTAATCTGATCTCAGTTGCTTTATTCACTCACCATCTCCCTTTACCATCCACAGACCCCTGCCCCAGTCTATGCACTGCATCCCCAGCTGGCTATGCATCCTCGCAAAGGCACACCAGAGTTTTACACATTTGGGTCCTCCACTCTAGTTGGTAAATGTCTACTCATCTGTGATGGCCTTGTTCAAATAACTTCTCCATCAACCCTACTTAATCCTTAAAACTTAAACCATCTTCCATCCTGCAAGCAACCTATAAACTTTACATAAACCCTATTTTAGTGCATATCACATTTATAGTGATTATTTACATGTGTCTCAACTCTAGAATATAAGATATTTTAGAGCAGGGATGGGGCCTTAGGCAACAGTACATATCCAGTGCCTAGTTAAGTATTTATGCAAACAAGAAAACTAAAAGCAATTAATAGTTTATGCCTAAAATTAGAGACATTTTAGGAAACATTTAAGAGCCACTAACATGCCTCCATATTTTGAAAAAAATCTATTGATAAAGTAAATGTGAAAACATATACTGTAATGAAAAGCCTAATAACAAACTAATGGGCCACTCTCCTTTGAGGAGTTTAAAAAGAAGAAAACTACAGAAATTGCTCCTACACAGCAGGAGTTAATTAATTCTCTTTATCTAAACTAGAAGCAATAATCTCATTAATTTGAATGACTGAGAAGCGTCTCAATCTTTACATGGGCCAATTTCATCATATGGTTCCAAAACTATATTATTTTGTTGAAAATGTTGTTAAAATGCTAATGTGAGAGCATCCCAAAGCAAGCCAAAAGTGATATACTTTTATTATCTTTTAATATAACAATGCAGTTGAAAAAAAGAAGAAAAGAAATAAAATTAGGGTCTAGAAAAACACCTTGAGGAGATAAAAGTTTATCTCCAAAAATTACCATTCCATTGATTAATTTCAAATATTTTCTACGAGAAAAACCTGTGCTGTGTTATCTAGCCATGAGTTTTGAGTTCTAAGAATATTCTTCACATAGAAGCACACATTAGAGGGAATATTTTCAGTCTGAGAAATACATTGCGTGCCCTTTGCTAAACAGGGATAAAGAAAGGCAGAGGGAAATGTTACTCCCTTATGTATTTTAACTTCTAATTAAACAGCCACAAGAGCATCAAAGAAAAAGCCTTCTTTTTCAGAGAAAAATATGATTCTAGAATATTTGAAAATGTTTCTGGCAAACACATGATGAGAGGAGCCAAATGTAGGATGCTGAGTTTCTGAACACTCTCATTTCTTTTTTTTTTTTATACCTAAGAAATCCATTCTGAGTCTCTATTCTTATATATGAAATATCCTTCCTGACATACTAATATATATACCCATTTCCTCACACACATTATTTATACACCAGGCTATCATAATCTTCTGGAAGGGGTCAAATTCAGGTGTTGAAAGTATAGGCTCTGCATCCCAGCCACCCCACTTAATAAATAATTCAGACAAGTAGCTTCCCCTCTCGGCCTCATTTTCCTCATCTGTAGAATGGACCTGATAAAAATACCCTGTTTCATTAATTGGAAGTCAAAAGCTTACACATTTTAACATTTCTAAATTAGGAAGTGTCTTACAGTTGCTATCAGGCTAAACAGAAGTGAAGTTCTGACTTCTTCACAAGTTCACATCTTCACAAAGAAAGGATTTTTTGTGTGTGTGTGTGAGGAAGACCAGCCCTGAACTAACATCCGTTGCCAATCCTCCTCTTTTTTGCTGAGGAAGACTGGCCCTGGGCTAACATCTGTGCCCATCTCCCTCTACTTTATATGGGATGTCACCACAGCATGGCTGACAAGAGGTGCGTCTGTCCGTGCCCAGGATCCGAACCTGAGAACCCCGGGCCACCAAAACCGGTACACCACCGGGCAGGCCCCCAGAACAGACTTTCATATGCTCCTGACAGGAGAATTTTCTACCCTTCCTGCACCCAATGCCAAGATTGAGCCACACAAGTCTTCTTTCGTTACTCTTCTGGGTGATGAATTTATTTTCATTTACCCTTATCCTGAGGGTGGAGGACCCAAATTTACATGAAGGCCTCCTATCTTGTGATTTTACAACTGAAGACATCTTAGACGTGATGAACTACCACAGAGAGCAGAGGTGAGGAGTAAGTGAGATAATGCACAGAAAGAGCCTAGAGCAGTGCAGGGCACATGATAAGCATCTTACAACTGCTAACTATTAGTTCTGTCATGCTATCAATATCTAATTGTCACTAACCAGATCAACATGTTAATTACTTAATTCTCTTAAATCCATGTTCAAAATGCAAGCATCGAAGTGAAAAAAGAACGCCAATTGAAATAGCCCAACTAAAGCATGGCTCTTTTGCATGGCTAGGGTAGCCGTGGCCTATGGCTGGCTATGGCTTCAATGGAGCAAGACTATTTTTCAGAAACGATCTTGCCAAATGTTTCAAATCCCTCTGCTGGTTAAGACTGGCCTTACAGAGAGTGTTCCCTTTTTTGTTAATGGAAAAAGGGATTTAATCTCGAAGAGTTCCTTCTTAACACGCTCAAAATGGACTCCCTGGAGTTCTGCAGATGCTGCATCAGCAGGGCAGGCGGGCTGGCTGGCAAAGATGCAATTCTCCTGGTATCCCAAAGACTAGCTCGAAGGTCATGCTACTTTGCTAATTCACTGAAACATAATTACACTGACAAAGCTGGTTCCTTTTTAATTCCTCTTACTGATATACAAAGTTATTGCAATTTAAACTGTTAAATATTCACACACACATATTCAGGGGCAGTGTGTCCACATCTACTCAAAGGCTCTGGATTTGGGCGTTAGACTGGAGAAGAAGCCTGTCAATATGCGCAATCTATAGCCAACTGCAATAATTTCTCTCCCTTTCCTGGGGCCAAGCCTTTTTCCTCTGCTGCTCCAGTATGCGAGAAGCAGACAAGTGATGGCAGATTAACCATCCTTTTCCGAGCTGCTTCATTGCACAACAAAGGGGCCCATTTCACATCACAGTCTGTGTGAGCGGTGCCCCCTGGGATTATTCTGGGCACAATTCCTGCGGCTACAAATAGCAACCCTGGTCCCAATAATTGGAATCAAGGCAAGGTCTCATGAATTCTTCTTAATCAAAACATTCCTTTTGCGGGCAGGCCCAGTGGCGTAGTGGTTAAGTTCAGGGCGCTCTGCTTGGGCAGCCCAGGTTCACAGGTTCAGACCCCAGGCGCAGACCTACACTACTCCTCAGGCCAATCTTTGGCAGCCACCCACATACAAAATAGAGGAAAATGGGCACAGATGTTATCTCAGGGCCACTCTTCCTCACCAGAAAAACACATTCCTTTTGACTGTGATGATGTCTCAACTAAGAAAATATCATACCTTAAAAACTAATTAATAACTTGCAAATACTATAACTATAGTTTTATAATTATTATCTTCATCAAAATCTATTACTTGTCCAAACAGAAAGTAATCTAATAGATAACATATATGAGCTTTCAGTGTTTAAAATAAACCAGCTTTTTTGTTTATAAGCACCAACCTGGTGTCGGTTTAAGTGGCAGAAAATACCAGAGGGTTCCTTAGGCCTCCAGCTTATCCCCCTGAGTCCTATCTCTTTCTGAAAATCTCCACAGAAGCTCTTCACCTTCTGTGGTTACCCATTCCAATAAGTCACTTTTCTTAAGGTCACAGTTTCTTCCTGTTTTATAACAAAATCCATCCTTTTACCACTAAAAGCATTTTCTGAAGGTGAATCCTTAGGGAGATAAGGAGGGTTTTTCTTGTTAGCATAAGTAGTTCACACTTCCAAATTTTAAGTCCTCCTTAAAGAAATCTGATATTATGAAATACCTCCTGCCCCAAGTAAGAGTTTCTAAGACCCCTGTGTGGCAATGTGTTCTCTATAATCCTAAATCAGATGAAGTCTTTTCAGAGTTGTAACAAACTTAGAAATATTGCCCAAATATAATGAAATTTTGCCCATAAAGCATTGGTTATTCAAACTTATACATAATTTTAAGTAATTATTATTTCTCCCGGTTATTTGATATTCTATGATTCATTTTTTTTAACAGCCTTTATTTAATGCTCTTCCCCCTCCCCAGTCCTGAATTTGGAGTGAACAATGTTTGTACCACCTAGTTTACTGTCTTCAGTGTTAAATTGCAAAGAGCGGAAAGGGGGAACTTTTTCCTTTCCGGCAGAACAAGTAGGCACCGGTGTCAGGGTAGGAGCAGCCCTCATGGCCCAGAGCAGGGCACGGAAGGTATCCCCATGAAGGGCCTGTGAAGAGTGTCAGAGCTCAAGCAGTGTGAGCTGAGCCTCACATGAGGATCCACCCAGGATGGGGGGTCAGAGCCTGAGAAGCATGAAGAGGGTGTCCACACTGGGAGATGACGCCGTGTGGAGCGTCTGAGCCCTAGCGAGGAGAGGAGGGGATCCACATAGGCGATGGCCTGGTGCAGGGATCCAACCATAAGCAGGGTAACAGGGGCTTCCACAGGGTCGGGGAGAGAGGTCGTAGCATGGCGTGAAGTGGTAGAGCCCAAGTAGGGTGAGGAGGGTCTCAGTGTGGGAGAGAAAATGGCAGCAGGGGTGGGAAATTGGCCTATATAGGGGATGATCAAAGAAGTGAACAGATGAGGATAAAGGGTACAGGTTTCTCACTACCGGAGAAGTGGGTTACAGATATGGAAAATAGGAAAACTAGAATGACCCTGTGGTATTGATGTATTGAGTAAGAACTGGAGATATCAGTGTGAGCTCATGTTTTTCAGTAGATAGATGGGGAAAGAGAGAGAGATTTGTAAATAGGTGTTTGAATATTTGAACATGCATGTGGGTGGTTGGGGAGCTCGTGTTTGTGTATATACATCAAATACATATATATGTATGTGCATATACATACATATATATACACACACACGTATATATATATATGTATACACACACACACAGACCCACAAACTCCCTAGGACTGGTAGCTGTGATATGCCAATAGCAACGAGTACACTTATTGCCCATATCTGGGCTCCTGAATACCATTTTCCAATAAAAGGAACCAGGGCTTCTTGAAGAGCTGTCTGAATCCAGGGCTGGGGAGAAAATGTACAAGATGATCCTAGAACATCTTTTTATACCAGAGAGCAAGGAAGTACTCAGAGAATAACAGGGACATATGTCAAAGCTTTAAGCAGCCTCTACTGCCAAATCAGGAAAATTTGAGTATCAAAATAATGATGCTAATGGGTTATAACCCACTGAATAAAATAGGAAACCAAAAGTCCACGAATGAATAAATTGAATATCTGATGATGAATGAGACATTTATATCATTTCAAAGTAGCCCCCCTCAATATACTCATTAATTATGAAGGGAGAAGGAGTAATTTTGCAGTGGAGAAGCCTGGAAGGCACAACCTTCATCAAGCGATCCAAGTAAAGATTATCAGTAATAAGTGATGAATAAATGAAAAGTAATAGGATCTGTTGGAGTATACAAGGAAGCCATTTGGTTTAAGACTAATTCAGCCTGACCTTGTTTTTCCAGAAAGGCCTGACATGGCCTGTTGAGCCTCGTTGTACATCTGCTTTAAACATTTACAATGTCCCAAAGCCAAGAATGATGCCCTTAAAGACAAAGATGTTGTCCCCCATATCAGCATTTCTTTAAGGATAAGCATTTCTTCCCAGAAACCAAGAATTAATTACTGATCTGCTTTAACTCATCTTGTGACCACTGACCTGCTGACCACTGACTTGCTGTGCTTACCTTGTGACCACTGACCTGCTGTGCTAGCAAAGCATCTCATGACAGTAGTAAAAGAGATATTCCTGTCATATGTGATGGATGCGCTTTGTTTCAAGATAGTATATAACCACTCTGTACTCCTCACTTCTTTGGAGAGCTTCCTTCTTTGCTGGAAAAGTTCTCCTGGGCTAGTCCTCAAATTGGCTCATAATAAACTCACCCCAATTTTGATTTATAGATTGATTATGGATTATTTGTGTCGATATAAGGTATATAAAAATTGTGTGCCGCCTAATAAGAAACAATGAGAAGAACACAGTATCATATCTGCAATATCCATGACAACCATGCATAACCTGAGTCACGAGGGAACAACAAACAAACCCATATTGAAGGGCATTCTACAAAATAAATGGCCTGCAATCTTCAAAAATATCAAGGTCATGAAAGTCAAGGAAAGTCTGAGAACCTATTTCAGACTGAGGGAGACTAAAGAGATATGACAACCAAATGTAACACAAGATTCTGAACTGGATATTTTTCTATCAAGGATATTATTGAGACAATTGGCAAAACTGAGGACTAGATAATAGTAATGTATCAATGTTAATTTCCTCCATTTGATGACAGTTCTGTGGTTATGTAGGAGAAACTCTTTGTAGGAAATACACACTGGAGTATTGGGGAGACATGGCCACAGAGCATCAAATTGGCAACTTAGTCTCAAATGGATCAGGAATAAAATTCTTTGTACTGTACTTTCAACTTTTCCATAATTTTGTGATTATTTCAAAATTTTAAAAGTGTAATTAAAAATCAACTAGATATCAAGAAGAGCATAGGAAAAATGGGCAAAATTTTTAAAATAGATTTTATACTAGATAATAATATTGCATCAATGTTATATTTCCTGAATTTGATCTTTGTATCATGATTATAAAAGAGAATGTCTTTTTCTAAGGAGACGCATGCTGAATTATTTTGAAGTAAAGTATCATGATGCCTGCAATTTACTCTCAAATGGTTCAGAAAAAAATATTAATAATAAAATGCATATATATATATATACAGAGAGAGAGAGCACAAGTGTGACAATGTTCACAACTGGTGAGTCTAGATGAAGAATATATGGGAATTCACTGTACTCTCTTGGAACTTTTTTAGGTTGAGATTTGTTTCAAAAGAACTTTTAAAATGAAATAAAATAAAAATCACCTGGACCATGGTTCCCAACGTTAGCTGCATAGCTGAATCCCCAGGAGAGCTTTACAAACTAAAGATTCCTGATATAACTCCAGTCTTCCAAATCAAAATCTCTGTGAGTTCTGCCCGGAAAGTTTTCAGGGGTTTGAATACATCTCACCCACTGACAAGCATCTGGGCCCCACTAATCTACTCTGCCACCCTCATTTTACAAATGAAGAAACAGGCCCCAAGAGGTTAAGGGACTTGCTTAAGGTCACATTGAGAGGTAGTAGCAGACAGAGGACCAGAATCCAGCTCTCCCGACTCCCAGTTCAGCCTTCTTTGATCACAATTCATAAATGGATGACTCTCAGTAGGATTGTTTTTTTTTTTAAAAAATCTTGATCTTCAAAGCTTTCTCAACTTAAAATGCCGTTGTGTTCAACCCCAAAGCTTCCCGCGGAGCTCTGCCATGCAGCTGTGACTGTCCTCAGAGCTCACGGCTAATTTGGAGACCTGGTCTTTGAAAATGCAGACACTGGCTTGTCATCATCTTTTTCAAGTCAAAAAGTCAAGTCTCTTAATGTTGCTGGAGTTTATGGGTTTCAACCCTGAAGGAAATAAAAGCAGTTGGAAGAAAGAATTGGGGGAAGCAGGTAAAGAGCTTCTGTTGATGGAGATAATTTCTGATGAAGTCTCAACTAGCTTGACTGAAGCATTGCCTGTCCCCCATCTCTAGAATGCAGAAGCAGTTCTATAAAACAAAGAAATCATATGAATTTGCACTGGTACAATATGGTGAAATCTGTGTGTTTCCTACCAAGCCTCTCTCCTTTTAAAAGAAAAAGGGAAAGGATAAATTATATCAGGTTATTCTTTTGATTCCCTTTGCTGAGCCAGTTCCTGCTGCAGTGAAGGAAACCTTATAAACAGATTTGTGCAAGTATTTCTGTCGAGGCTTGCTGAGCTTTGTCAGCACAAAATGTTTATAAACTGCTAACATACAGTGTTTTTTTTTTCAGTCAATTTGTATGGTTTCATTTAATTTCACTTTACTTCACCTATAGACCAAATATTTCATTCCACAACAGAGAAAAGGAAAAACTACTCACCTTGGAAACCCACTATTCTCTTATTACATAAAAAATTGGGAGACCAGAGAATGTCATTAACACGAGCGTAGCTAAAGAATCAAACTCTGCTTTCTGACAGTCTGAGAATAAGGATGAAATTCACAACATGCAAAGATTTCTACCTAGTTTGGATGCATTTAATGTAATTACTAAATAGGATTGTTAAACATTACCTTTGAGCTAGAAGTAAGTCCACCAGCCCATTTCACTGCCTATTTATCAGCCATGCCACAGTCTTGGGTTCTTCTAGATACTACTATAAATTAGAATATCCATAGTACAGGAATGGTGCAATGCCAGGCCTGTAGTGAGTGACAAGCTATATTTCCAAGAGAGTTTTATAAACCCAACCAAATATCCCCCTAATGATCCAGTTCAGAAGCCTAGGAGTTATCTTTGATTCCCTCTCCCTCTTCTATCCTATGCAATAAGTCTCCAAGCACTGTAAACTGTGTCTTTTCCTTTCTCTTGGGTCTATCCTCTACCTTCTGTTTCCAATGCCTGGGTCAGTCTCTCAATAGCATTCTAATTTGTTTCCATGTCATTGATCTCTCAGTGTTCCATTCATTCTTTACAGCACTACCACGTTAGTTTCTTGAAAATACAGAATTTATTATGCTGTACACTTACTCAAAAGTCTTCTGTGGCTCCCCATGGCCTACAGAATAAAGCCCATCTCTTTGTGTGGCTTCCTCAGCTCCACGCTACCTTTCTAGCCACATAATTCTCTCTACTCCTTTACATAACATGTTCCATCCACACGAGAAATCATCCACTTCGTACTTCTATGCTTTGGGACTTCTGGTAAAATGGTAGATTGAGATGGGATAAATGGGTTCACCTCCCACAATGAGCACATGGGAATTCTGAAACAAACAGAGCAAAAAATTTGAATACATAGCTACTCCAAAAGAAAGAAGAGTAAGATCTAGGTTATAGAAACAATGAGTGATGGTAAAGCCAATACAATAAGCAGAGGATGATGCTCATAACAGTTTTAGCCCCAGATGAGGACCTGAGAAGGTGGGGGCTGAGGTTCTAACACCGCTACATGGAAAAAACATGTAGTCTTTGACCTGTCAAAAAGGAAACCGGATCTAAAACCCCAAATAAATCCAACAGCCTCAAATATCTGGCCCATCTATGAAGATGAGACTATAAAAATTCCAATCATTAGCCCAGAGAAAGCTGCAAGGAAGACAGCCATTTGACTGGGCCTGTTAGGGTTGGGGGCAGGAGAAGAGATTCCAATCAAAAGTCAAAGCCTGAAGTTCACGCCAGAATGAGTCTGGGTCTACATTTGCATTGTTGTAAAGGAACCCCAAAATAAAAATTGGTTTATGCTGTTAAATCTATAGAGTCCAGGCAGAAGCAAATGGAAATCCATTTAGTAAGGACACTTACACAGTTCAATACCCATGGACAATTCCCAGAACAAAACAACATCCACAGAAGATGATTTTACAATAAAAAATTACAAACCCCAGGAAGAAAACAATGCAGCATGACCCAAGAAGATACAACAAACAAGAGAGTAGTTTACCAAAACTAGAGATAGTAGAACAATCTGACAAATATTGGAAAGAGTGGATACAGAGTTCAAGTGGGCCTCGTGGGACTAGACTCGGAAACCAAAAACTATCAAAACAAAGGCAACTACTCTTTGCAAAGTTGTCTCTTTTAGGAGCCACATGCTATCTTGATGTGAGTTCTCCCTATACATTTCCTTAATTCTCTGTTCTTTTCAGATTACCTTTATCCACGTACATGCTAAATACTATACTTAAATAATGAATAATAAATCCTTACTTCCATTTGGAAATTTCTTCCATATCCCATATGGAAGCCAGTATAGCTTAGTGCTTGTAAGATTAAATTCTGTAATTAAAAGTCCTAAGGTCATTCTGATTCCTCCACTTACTGGCTATATGATCTTAAACTTATCCTCTTTTCCAAGCTCCTCATTAGTAAAATGAGAATGATAGTTTGTATCTACCAGGATTGATGAAGAGATCCCATGAGATAGCACTGTAAAGCTCTCAGTCTAGGGCTTGGCACAGGGAAGTATTAAATAAATATTATTCATTATTATTCATTGCTAATTACCTTACACACATTATATCCCTACAAGAATCTTGTAAAAAAATATTATTACCTGCTTGTTACACATTAGGAAAGAGGGTTCACAGAGGTTAAGTAATTTGCCCAAGGTAACGCTGCTGGTAAGTGGTGGAGCTACAGCATGAACCCAGATGTCTTCGACTCCCAAACATACATGGTCAGCCTCTACATGATACTGCTAAACTTACTCAGAACCCAAAATGGTCACCTCAACTGAGAACATTATTATCCACTAACTCTAGGACTTCCCACTGATGGACAATTTCTATGTGTCTTAATAAATTCATTTATTTACTGAACATATTATTGTGCTTCTTATATGGGTCTAAGCTCTGTGTAAGGCACAGGATCTACATAGGGAATAATGCTACTTGCAATTTAGTGACACAATCAGACAATACCTAAGTAAGAACGTGTGTGTGTGTGTATAGTTGAAATTGTAAAAGACTTGTGAAGAAAATCACAGGATGCAGTGAGAGTAACAAGTGGAACCCACCTTAGCTAGGGTGTTGTGGAAAGGCATCTGCTAGAAGATAAAATTTAAGCTAAGACTGAAAGTATTCAAAGGAGCCAGCATGTGAAGAATGAACAAAAGATTAACACATGAGGAAAGGCATTGTGTGCAGAGGCCCTAATGTAAATGATTAACTTAGTATATTGGAGGGATTGAAACAAGGTCAGAGTGGCTGGAGGACAGAGAGCAAGCCAATGACAGGAGTGATGAGGGAGGAGAAGGAGTCGGGGGCTGATCATGGAGAGCCATGTTGTGAAGCTATCCTCAAGTCAGTGGGAAACCACTGAAATTCTTTAAGTGGCAGAGTGACATGATCTGATAATGTCTTTAAAACATCACTCTAAGAAGAATGGACTTAGATAAGATGCCGCAAATGAAGAAACCAAGTAGGAGGCTATGGCAACATGTTGGTAGTGATAGGATGTAGCAGAGGAAAGGAGCAGATCTGAGATATATTTCTGAGAGAAAATGAAGAACATTGCTGATAAATTGGAGAGACTCTGATAATAGGCTCACTTATTCAAGATTAGGCCTTATGCATCTTGAGCCACTGCTTGGGCAATGGATTGGCTTCCTCTGGGCTCTGTGTCGTATTCCCAACCAACTGGCTATGATCAGAAACAGGCACCAGGGGCAGAACGAGGACTAAGTCTAGGAAAGGCTGTGGATGAGGCAGGCGCTAGAAAAATGCTGATTACATTCTCTCTATCAACCTCCCACACTAGAGAATGAGCTCCTTGATGACATATAATTTCATGTTGTCTAATTTGTGCCCCAAGTCAATTAACAATGTCTATTATATAGTACATACTCAATAAATAAATTTTCAATTAAACTAAATTACTCAAGACTAAAATCAATGCCATATGAAATTGAAAAGCTGTCTCTTTTTTCTCCCTCATCTCTTTCTGTTTGTTCCCTTTCCATATCCACATTCCTCTCTCTTCCACATAACTAGTATTTTTTTAACTTGCTGTCAGGCTTTACCATGCAGAGACGACCAAAACAAAAGGAAAAATTGGTACAAAGAGAAAATCAGCAGTTCTGTTCAATAATAGCCAATTGTTTCCCTGACAGCATCCAGACAAATAGTCTAAATCACAAATGCATTTGTGACCCTCATTTTGGAAGGGCTGCTCTAATCTTAGTGACTGGAATTGAACTTCAAAAATGGGTATCAAGGTCCTTGGGGGCCCCTCAATTTGCTGTTCCAACACCCCAGTGGCTGAACTGCTACCATCCTTTTTCATTCGCTTAATAAAAATAACAAGAAAAACCATAATAGCCAAATTTTTCTCTCAAATGCCAATGTAGAGAGCAATCATTCCCAAACTCTAAGGCAGTAAAAAGGCTACTTTGAACAATGATTTATTTTTACCTCATTTATTTCTCAATTTTTATCCCCAGATTAGATATATACGTATAGAAGAGGGGACAATTCCATGAGCTGCAAAGCAAATTAAGCAAAGAATTATGTATAATCACCATTGAATCCCTCTGTCCATCATCCTCCTCTCATGCCTTTGTATAAGAAAGTCAAAAGGTAGCCTAGATTTAAAATGAAAAGAAAAATCACAGCATAACTGAAGATGGGTTCTAGAAACTCCTTTTTAGGAAACAGCAGATCATGAAGCAGCCCTCATTGGATAAAATAAAATTTGAGTAAAAACCAACTAAAATGCTACAGAGATTTGAAAATACTATCTATTGATTTTACACTATGATTGCTTTCAGATCTGTGCTAGACAAATTTTCAAAAATATGCAAATTTCTTAGCTCTCCATATGTACATAAGCACTAATATATGCATGAACACAGGATGTGGATGTTTTGTAAAAGGGCTAAAAATATATTTCTGTAAATATTCTCCCTCAGGAATGTTTTATACAACTGAGTTTGAATGACTTACATGATTAGACAACTAAAAATGCTTACATATTGATTGTCTGAATAATATTAAAATATTTTAATGGCACAGTCTTCGGTTAGTGAATGTTTCAGTGAGTAATATATGTACTTCTTTCAAAGGAAAAGATTCTCACAGACTCACAATAAGGACTTAAATTTATTTTATTCCAATGTCAATTTAATATGTACATATGAAAACTAAATATCAATAAAATGTATAAACACATACTTACTGTTCTGATTCAGTATAAAAATGACATTAATTTCAAATGGCAAATGAGTTGTTTTGTTAAAATTAAATAGCAGGTTTAACGAAAAAGATATATTTTAGGTCTAGTTTCCATGTATTGTATCTACAATGTAACTTCAATGACAATAATGTGGAGAATGACTTTCAAATAAGTATGTTTTCCAGAAAAGTTATTAATAACCTCAAATCTTTGTGTCCTATTTCAGGATAATCAGATCGCACACTTATTCAAATCAACAAATGAGAATAGAGGTTTCCCTTGATAATTCTATAAAGCTATCTTGTTTCCTTGAACATAAGATTAGACTTGTGGCATTATTAAAATCTGAATTGAAATTGGTATCTGGTCCAATTATAACGGGAACTAGGAAAAGAAAGTTCTTTATTTATATATATACTATTATACTTAACGTCTAATAAATTGTTGCGGAATAATGTGAACAAAAATGTGATTTATGCAATACATTCACCCCAAATCATAATATATCATTAATTTCTATGGCACAGATGCTTTTGAATTTTGCATACCTATACTGAAGTATGCCACATTATAACTATTTGTCCACCATTTTTCTGTATTTGAATGATTGTGAAAAACCTCCATGTATACTGTGTGCTAAGACACTATTTAGCCTTTACGTGGTATGAAATAATCGTGAAGCACAAAAACCATAGGAAATGCAGTTCATCCAGAATGTTTATATCAATTTTTAGGGTACAATCCAAGTAAAACACTAAATTTAAGATATCTCCTACATAACTCAGATCCCTAAGAATCCACACACACACACACACACATACACACACACCAGTCTGAAGAAACACTAGCCTTTTAGAACAATGATAGTCCACACTCTTTACCCCTTGACACATAAGCAGGACACGTAAAGGAGTATTCCAGGGTTATACTCAATTCTTGGTGACTATTCATAACTCCACCCATCTCTCTCCCACTCAATACAAGTCACATGAACGCATAGAGATAACCCAGAATATGATCTAATTTATTTACAAAATAAGGCTTCTGCTAAATTAAATATTTAAACCATAATTAATAACAAGTTATTTGTGGTACATTTTAGAATACTGGGAATACCATTGATTTCACTACAGTCACAATCAAAACTCAAATACAATTCAGGGGAGCCCTAGAGGGGAAGGGGTATTCACCATTAATTTAGATATACATTTTATTTCAGAATCATCATTATTAAATGTCAGAGATAATTTTAAATAAAATATTCATTGCATTGTAAATCCTTTATGCCATTGAAAGACATAAGCTACAGTAGTCCCCCCTTATCCACAGAGGATACGTTCCAAGATCTCCAGTGGATGCCTGAAATCGAAGATAGTACCAAACCCTATATATACTATGTTTTTTCCTATACATACATACCTATGATACAGCTTAATTTATGAATTAGGCACAGTAAAAGATTAACACAATGACTTCTCCTCAGCATACCTGAATTGCCAGCATCACTACTCTTGCACTTTAGGGCCATTATTAAGCCAAATAAGTGTTACTTGAACACAAGCACTGCGATCTGATAATGTAGATGGCTACTAAGTGACTAATGGGCTGGTAGCACATACAGCATGGATACGCTGGACAAAAGGATGATTCATGTCCTGGGAGGGACAGAGCAGGCTGATGCAAGATTTCATCACGCTACTCAGAACAGCGAGCAATTTAAAACCTATGAATTGTTTATTTCTGGAATTTTCCACTTAATATTTTCAGACCATGGTTGACCACAAGTAACTGAAACTGAGAAAAGAAAACCGCGGACAAGGGGGAACTACTGTATTTGGTTTAACTCACGGTTTATTTGATCTTTTAGTATGAATTTCCCACACCTTTTTGACCCTAGACATGTTTTTCAAAACACAAACTACATGCAAACATATAACTCAGTTCTAAATTTACAAGTTCGATGTCACATGATACATACTGAATGAATTATTTATCTTAACTAACAAAAATGCTTGTTTATTTAAAGAAATATTTTTTGATTGTTTTGGTTTTTCTGCTGGCTGATTTACACCTTTAAGAATCATTCTTATAATTGAATTCAGTTTATAGGCGGGTAGAAGAACTAAGAGTACAAGGGTTGAAGTTGGAGAGACATGAGTTCAAATCCTGACTCAGCAACTTACTAGCTGTGTGACCTTGAACAAATCACTGACTTCTCTGTGCCTCAATTCCCTCCTTTGTAAAATGAGCATCGTGACACTTAATCACACAATGTGAGTGTTCTTACAAGAACTAAATGAAACAATACAATATAAATCTCTTCATATACTGCGTGGCACATAGCTAGAGCTCAGCAAATGTTACCATTCAATGTATAATTACTCAAATTTAGTTAAATCAAACCTCTAATATACTAGCATCTATATCACTATTTGATGAAAAGTCTAAAACCAGATGATTTTCCTCACTCCAAAATATAATATAATCATGCAATATAATCACGTCTCCTGTTATGTATGCATATTACTTAGTCTAAATTTTTGCTTAATATCAAGAATAGCTGGCTAATATTAACATTAATCTTTAAAAATTAATTTCTGAATGTCAAGATTTTGCTTAAAAATCAAATAAAATTTGCCACTTTGTAATTTTTTAAAGTACAATTGAGGGTCAATAATTATTAGCATATTGAGGCTTAGTATTATTTTTAAAAACAAAACTCTCATTTGTAAGATTAGAACCAGTACAATTATTCACATTTCATTAATGAGAATACTGAAATTCAGAGGTCAAATCACTTGTCCCCAAATCAAACAAATCAAAAATATTGAAATCTTAATAAAATCCTAAGTCAGTCTGATTCTAAAGTATGTGCTCTTCCCATCCTACCTTGAAACTTCCAGACACCAGAGGAGCAGCAGACCCTAGAATGATCCCTGAGTTGCTTCAGCAAGGTGGTAGGGCTCAGTAGACAAATGTTGGCTCCTGCCATCAGAGTACCCAAGTTCCCATCCTCCCCCTGCCAGATGCTGGCTGTGTGACCACAGGAGAGTTGTTTTATGTCACTGTGCCTCTGTTTCCTCATCTGTTAACCAGAGATCATCCAGTATCTACCTCATAGAATTCCTGAGAGGATTAAATGCAGTAAAGCACATAAAAATCTTAAAACAGTGCCTACCATTACCATTAGCACTCAGGAACTATTTATTAAATTATGTTGTAGTTATCACTATTACTATTATGGTTGTTTCGTAGGGCCAGTAGGATAATAGAACTGTAGTATTCTAAAAAGTTTACTAAATAATTAGGTTATTTCCCTATGGTTTAAAAAAATTAGTTGCAGAGAGAACTGCCCTCCTGAAAAGTGTGCCAATAATGTCTCAAACTTCCTCATGAGGCACAATTTCAAAAGCGTAAAGGGAACCACTTTTTAGTAACCATGCCTGCTTGAGCCAATTAGAATTGAGAATTTGTTCCAAGTTTTCATTTCAGGGACATATATTCTTTGTAGTGAAGACTGGTCCTCCTTTGTCAGAAAAGCCACATTCTCCTACCAAGCGTTCAGAACCAAAGGGACACACAGGAAAAGGGAGGGGATGCCCACCTATCAAGCTTCATCAACCATTGTGGGTGACGACTGTCAAGCCTTCGTCACCCCCAAATCTAACTAGAATTGTCACCCAAGGCCTCCTGCCTGGGAACCCCAGAAAGTCCATAGGGAAGATCAATACAGTTTCTCCTTCTTTGTGAAATCCTCCAAGTGTATCATTAAGGCTCCAGAGGAGAGATTCAAACCTAAGGTATTTATTTTCTTAAAAAAGACTAGGTATGAGATACCTGCATACAGAGGATGAAAGGCTACATTTATAATTATATAAGTTGCGGAAAATTACTGTTGTTCAGAGGCTGGCCATGAGTGTGGATGAAAAGCTAAGATGAGATTTTCTATCCAGAGGTTACTTAATTCCTCCAGCCACCCACCACTCCTTCATAGCTTTATAAATTCTCCAATTAGAGAGTCTTAAAACAGAACCTTCTATTTTGGCAAAGATTCATTAAAATTCATTTTACCTCCAATTTCTCATACCTGAGTTAGTTATACATTATGTTTAATTCTGACTTGTAAAACATATTTTAAAAGACACATTCTTTATATTTGTACCACGTATGGTATAATTATAGACGACAGGGTACTCTTTTTGGACATCAGGTACAGAGTGTTGTCTTAATCATAGTCTTCAGTTCACAGCACATTATTAGCACTGGTCTGTACATGGCACTACCTAGTTTTATTTCACTCCCTTTTAATTCTATAACTCACTCACATTCCTCTCTCTCCCCTTAGCCAACAATTATAATGTGGTTGATGTCTTTCTGTTTGCATGTGCTCTTGCAATATGCACACTGTCGGGTTTTTTTTGCATGCATGCATTTTATTTTATAAAGTAGTATATACTTCAGTCTGGCTATTTTCTTTTTGACTAAGCAACATGATTTTAAGATTAATCTATGTTAATAATGTCTAATCACTGGATTCTGACTGCTGCTCAGAATTTACTCTGTATGCATTTCTGCCACGTTTTCCCTACTCCCTCTCCCCATGAAGGACCCTCCCTACCACTGCAATGAACATCCTCATACATGAGCACTTATGGGTCAGATGACCATATTGTCCAAGGCAGGTAATCTCTGAGAGTGAATGGGGGGACCATTACTGGGCCTGCTCAGAAAACCAGGTTTTGTGGTCACCCTACTTATGGACCTATGTAGGACCATTTAGGATCTACATCAAGGAGTAGCATGCCAATATTCTAATCTAACTACTACCCAATTGCTCACTAGAATACAGTACTAGTCCACATTCCCATCAGTCCAGACAGTTTCCATTTTTATACTAGTTTCACTGTAATATTTGCCTGCATATATGTTGTTTTTAAATTTATAAAACGTTTTTTAAAGTCATGTCAAGCAAAACTAAGCCAAATGCCTAAACAATTTTAAAGTCATAAAAAAATGGAACTGTCTAAGATATAGCTAGTAGCCAAATGCATTCTCAGAGCCATAGATTCATTTCTCTGTACAACTGACAGTCTCTGCACAAAGGAGTATTGGTAAAATCTTATTTATCAACATTTCCAAATCTTTTCTTCCAGAAGGATACCCTTGATGACATTTACATTTGGGACTACTAAGATTATTTGTCTAGGGTTCATGATAATATGTCCACATGTTGTAAAATCACCTCTTTATCTCCCACTGAACGTCACCCAACACTGTGTTAGAACACTAGCTTTGAGAATGATTGAGATTTATTTCAATATGTAAATAAAATACACTATGCATAATCCACCCTATGTAAGGAAATCCTCCAAATTGCTAAAGCTTATTTCTCTAAGTGCCCTAACTTCAATTTAATTCTAACCATACTTCCACATGGGATTCAAAAGCATAGCCAAATATAGAAACAAGTGCTTTAGAATACTTTCCCTGTACCAGCCACCCCACACCAACCTCTATTTTTATGGCTCCCTGGATAATGACTTTGTTTTCCACTGTTTGTTGCATGAAATCTATGAAATATAGGATTTTTATATGCAAATCAAAGACTTAATATATTGTGAGGTTACCAGGAAATCTGGAATCACTGGAAATTATGACTTGTGCATTGAAGGTATTATAGACCACGATCATCAGAGAAAATGAGAAGGCCCAGCAATATAAATATTAAAGCGTCTCCCCATCCCCCAAACATTTTGGCATATGGCAGGTTATGATGATGAGAGGAAGCAGAATAGGAGAACGTGAGAGGAGGTGTTGAAATATCAGGATGCATGTCATCTTGGTGAATGTTTCCTTCTTTGAGACAAGCTTGGAACATGATATGTTATGCTTGCTTGGTGCACCAGCGACCATGAGGGCAAGGAACTCTCTTAAGAGTCTATGAGCCAGACCAGCCTACATCTTCTCTATGCTACTCAGAGTCTTAAAGGGCCATAACAACTACTAGAAGAGGGTCCAGGTATGAAGAATAGGCATAATCATAGTATTTGGCAATAGCAGGAAAGAAAAAAAATTTGCTCCTGCTTTGTGACCCTCAAAAAAAACTCATTAAATTTTTATTTTTTTTATATTGCCAAGTAATGAGTGACACAAACATCCTCACTCCGTACATCTCCCCCTCACTCTAGTTACACATCCTTGACCACCACTTCATCCTTCATATTTTTCCTTTTGATTAGCCCAAATCATAATGATACCTTTTTAAGAGCAGCAATTTGTCTGAGTGCAGACGTGGTCAATAACAGAAAATCAGGTCTTTGTGAATGGACTATTTTTGCCATTTCCATTTCTAGTTGTTAAATGCTAATATAGAAAAAGTATTGATTTTTCATTTTGTATCCAATCACTTCACCAAATTTTCTTATTAATTCTAGCAGGTTTTGCTTTGGCTTGGTTTGGTTTTGCTTTATTTCATGTTGTTATTGTTGAACTATTTATGTTTTGTTTTGGTTTTTGTTTGTTTGTTTTAATAGAGTACGTTGATTTCTCTAGATATATTATTTGCCCAAAGAAATTTTTTTTCCAATTTACACTAATTTTTTAACATTGTTATTTTTCTACATTTGCAAGCTTCTCCAAAACACTGTTGAACAGTAACCTCTGTTAGTTCTTCATTCTAATTGAAATTATTTTAGTGGTGCCATATTTAAAATTGTGTTTGGTGGTCTTAGCAAATATAGTTTATCATACGCAAGTAATATCCCTCCATTACTTGTTTTGGAATGGCTGTTGACTTTCCAAATGCCTTTTCAGCATCTATCCATATGTCAGTGGTGTGCCTGAGCCAGCTCACCCAGACTGTGGAGACCCAACTGTACAAATCCCTTCCCAACTCCATTCAGTAGTATCATGTTGGCTAATGGTTGAAATGTTCTAAAATGGCCACGGTGGAAATATTTGCACCATAGAAATCAGCAAATGCAACAAATCAGAGCACTTTTTTGTTGTTGAGTGTTGCTTGTCAAACATTTACCACATGCCACTAGATATAATAGTATACTAGTCTTTCCTTTGATTTAATTAATATAATCCATTCATTCAACAAATACTTATTGAGCAGATACTACATGATAGGTGTTATTCTAGGTACTGGGATCTAGCAGTGAAGTAAACATGCAAAGTTCTTTCCCTCATACAAAATTGTTTCCCTCAACATCTAGTAGACTTTATATTCTATGATGTGATTGTGTTGATAGATTTCTTGATATTCAACTATTTTTTCATTATGGAATAAACCATAACCTGTCAAGGGTATATTATTTTGGTATACTACTGAATTGAATTTGCTTATTTTATTTAGAATGTTTACATCTATAGTCATCAGTGATAATAGTCTTTAGATGGGGAGTTATTTTTGTATTGTATTGATCAGGTTTTGCTATTAATGTTAATCTGTTTACATAAAATTAATTGAGGAACTTTCAGTTGAATTCTGAGGTCTGGAATAGTTTAAATAACATTGGAATCATCTGTTCTTTAAAGGTTGGATCGAAACTCAGCTGTGAAACCATCTGGATCTGGGCGCCTGTTTTAATGGTGGATCTTTAATTGTCCTAACAATCCCTTCTATGGCAATGTGTTCAAACTTTTTATTCTTTGGCATAACATACCTTTTGATTGAAAACATCCATTTTGTCTAGATTTTCAAATTTATTACCAAAGAGCATCACTAAATGTTATTTTATAATTTCTAAAGCCCTTCCACTTCTGTGCTTTATCCACTCTGTTTTCTCTCTTACTCTTCATGAAGCTTGTGGAAGATTTTATCTATTTTGTTAGTCTTTTCAAAGACTGAGCCCTTGGATTTATTTTACTTTCCACTCTTTTTGTTGTTGTTTCTACATCAATTTCAACTTCTATCTTTAATATGTTTCTACCTAATATCTTTTGGTTAATTTCATTGCTCCTTTTTCTAATTTCTAAAGCTGGATATCAAGTTCCTTTATTTTGAGTGTTCTTCTTTAATAATGATGGCATTCAGTGTTATACGTTTTCTTCTTAATACAGCTTTAACCACAAACACAGATTTGTATTTAAACTGATATTTTTATTTATTTCAAGATAGTTTATAATATCAGTTTGAATTTCTTTCTTTTTGTTTTCCTTTTTTTGCTGAGAAAGATTTCCCCTCAGCTAACATCTGTGCCAATCTTCCTCTACTTTGAGTGTGTGTCACCACCACAGCATGGCTGACAAGTGGTGTAAGTCTGCGCCCAGGATCCGAACCCATGAACCCTCGCCACCAAAGCAGAGCACACCGAACTTAATCACCACACCACAGGGCTGGCCCCAGTGAATTTCTTTTTTTATTTGGATTAATTATGGAAATATATCTTCATTTTCAAGTAGTTGATACTCTTTGGTCATTTTATTATTTTTTAATTGAACTATCATTAAAATTTTGGCTCTCCATTTTTTTTACCTTTGAATTTGTTAAAGTTTTCTTTGTGGTCAAGTACACAATCAATTTTTATGAATATTCCATGAAAATAAAAATGTAAATACTCCATTTGTGTATTTAAAGTGTGACAGTGTTATGGACTGAATTTTGTTCCCCCAAAATTCACAGGTTAAAGCCCTAACCCTTAAGGTGACTATGTTTGGAGATAAGGCCTTTAAGAAGGTAATTAAGGTTAAATGAGGTCATAAGGGTGGGACCCTAATTCAATAAAATTAATGTTCTTATAAGAAGAGGAAGAGATACTGGGAAAGCTCATGAATAGAGAAAAGGCTGTGGAGGCAATTGTCTGCAAGAAGGAGGGAGGCCCCTGGAGAAACAAAACTTGCCCACATCTTAATCTTGGACTTCCAGCCTCCAGAACTTTGGAAAAATGAATTTCTGTTGTTTAAGCCACCTAGTGGTATTTTGTTATGGCAATGCTAGCAGACTAATACAGAGAGATAGGGAAAAAAGGTAAAATCAAATTTATTGGTCACATTATTTCTATTTTATATTTTCTTGCTTAGTTTGGGGCTGCTAGATTCAGCCCATTTGGATGATGTGTATGGAAATTTCCCATTATGCTTGTATATTTATCAGGTTTTCCTTATATTTCTAACAGTTTTTTCGTTATTTATTTTAATGTTCTGGTGTTTAATACATACAGGTTTATAATTTACTCATAAATTTTGCCTTCCATAATTGCATAATATCCCTATTTATCCTGTTAATGTTTTTTATCTTCTTAAGTGTTTTCAACTTTAGTTTTATTAATTATGGCCTAATATAAACATTGCCACTATTGCTTTCTGTTTGCTTTTTCCTTTATCCAACTTACATTTTCAAACATTTTTTCTATCATTCTGCTTTAAGTATTTCTTGTAAACTATATATTTTTCAATTTTGTTTTTAACCTGATACAATGATCTTTGACAGCCTATTCACATTTAATTTGCTAGCTTTTATTTTTTCCATGACATTTAATACTCATTTAACTTTGTTGTTTCTTTCCTTTCTCTAATTTTGAGCAGTTTAATGAAGTTAGTATTCATTCATTGTTTTCTTTTTATTGGGAATTTTACTGTGGTCTTTACTTCAAATAGCGGAACTTTCCTTTCCTGAAACTCATGTTATACCAATTATTTTCACCAATAAGAAGTTCTATGTCCCAACTGCTTCCCATTCTAACCCAATTAGATTAGACCTTTAGGATACTTTGGCTTCCTTACTCTCCCAACCAGATGAAATCTTTAGATTGATTTTACCTCACCTCTCTCCATACTTAACAAACAAATTCCTAAGCTTTGCTTAATTTAGTATTGTAATTTTAGACTACTATTGATTCCATTGCAACATGACTCTTCTATTCCAATAATTTGTGTTTTATAATTTATTTTCAGGTATTCTGTCATATTCAATTTAACTATATATTGCAAGTTTCATTGACCACCACTTGTCTCTTCATCTTCCCCTATATTAAAGGTTCTCTTCTATTTATTTGTTGTCTGAGTAGTGTTCTTCCTGTAGTCTTTTCCTCAGATAAGGCAAGTGGATAGCACATTTTCTAAACCCTTCTCTATATACAAATAGATTTCTTTCATCCTGAGAGATGATTATCACCTCTTTTCCCTCAGGTATCTCAGGTTTTCTAGCTTCCAGTTTGCAAATGAAAAGTCTGATGTCAGTCTGATTCTTTCTTATTTTAGAAGTAAATTCTTCTTTCTACCTAGAAGATTAGAACATAATCTCTTTATTCTTGGAGTTCAGGAATATTCCCAGGACATGGTATATAAGTTTTATGTTTAACTTTGTGAGCTCCTTTAATTTGCAGACTCAATCTCTTTTCAGATCAAGGAAATTTTAATCTGTTGTTTATCTCCCTTCCATCTGTTGTTGTTTTTTTCTCCCTCTGAAATCCTATAATTTGCTTGTTGGAAAATAAAAATGTGTCAACCAAATCTGTTATATTTTCCCTCATGATTTCCAATTCTTTTTGTTTTGACTCTCATATTCAGATTAATTCTTCTATTTGATCTTCCAGATCTTCAATTCTGGCCTTAACAATTTCCCTTTTAATTTATCTACCAAATTTTAAATTGAGAGATCACGGTTTGTTTGCTTGTTTGACTTAGATCAAATGTGTCCTTTATTCAGTAAATGGATCTCCCTGATGCTCTATTTTTCAGTTCATGTCATTTTCTGTCTCTTCCAGCAGTTCCTCTTCATGAGGAGATTTTTGTTCTGGTGTGCATTCATTTACTTATTCATTGATCTATTCAACAAACATGTGTTGCATGCCTACTATGTGTCAGGCACTTTTTAGATGCTGGGGATACAATGGTGGAAAAGACAGAAAAGGTCCCTGCCCTCATGGAGAGATGAAATAGATACATGAAACACACAGTGTGTCAGAGTGATAAATAACCTAGAGGAAAGTAGGCAAGTAGACTAAGCAATTCAGGGTAAAGGGCAGATTGCAATTTTATGTAGATAGTCAAGGAAATCGTCATTAAGAAAGTAAAAGTAGAGCAAAGACGTGTGGAAGGTGTAAGCCTTGGGAGATGAGCATTCCAGGCAGAGAAAACTCAAGGTAAGCGTGGTAAGAGCAACTGAGTGAACAGGGTGAGAGTAGGAGATATAATCAGAGAAGGGAGCAGCAGCCAGATCATGTAGCCTATCTCAGGGCCATCACCTTGTACAACTTTAGAGGAAGGATTTACATTAGAGTCTATACAAATGAGAAACCCTGTGGTATAAAAAAATATGGACACAAAGAGGCCAATTAGGAAGCTATTGCAATATTTGGGCAAGAAATGATGATAGCTTGTACCAAGTTGGTAGTAACAGAGGTGATGAGTGTGGTCAGATTATGTTGGTATTTTGAAAGTAAATCCCCTGTTCATTCATTCATTCAACTGGAGCTGGCTTCATGGGCATGCAGCCCATGCAGGAGCACAGGACCCTATGCTTAGAAGGGCCCCATGCTTGGTTTGATGCTCTGCTGTGGCCATTTTGAAGTTCATAATAATTTTTGAGCAAGGGCACCCAAATTTTCACTTTTCACTGGACCCACAAATCACATAGCCAGTCTTGACTATAGCAAATATTTATTAAGGATTTATTATTATAGAATCTGACATTATATCAGGGGAAAAAGAACAGAAAAATTATTACTCTCATGGCGCTTACATGGATGAAGCAGATAATGGACAATAAACATAATAATAAGCCAATTAATTAGTATGTTGAAGTTTATTGGTGCTATGGAGAAAAAAGTAGAAGCTGGTAAAGGGACTTGGGGAGGTGCAGAGCTCAAACTACATGATTAAATAGGGTGGTCAAGACAGGCTTCATTGAGAAGGTGAGGTGTCTGAAGATATTTAAAGAAGGTAAGGGAGTTATGAGGACAATTCCTGAGGAATGAGGTTCTTTGGGATTAGCTAGCAAAAGACCCTATGGTGGGAGTGTGCCCCCTATGTTCCAAGAGTAGCATAAGCAAAGGAGAAAGTTGGAGATGAAGAGGAACCACGTTGGGGGCCAGATACTACAGGGCTTTGTAGGCCATTGAAGCACTTTGACTTTTACTGAGTGAAATGAGAATTGTTGCACGGATTTGAACAGAAGAGTCACATCTGACTATGTTTAACAGGGTCATGCTGTGTAGAAAATCAACGATAGGAAGGCAAACATCCAACCAGTTTGAAAACTATTTCAGTAATGCAGATGAGAAATGATGGTAGTTCAGATCAGGGTGATAGCAGAAAATGTGGTAAAAAGTGGTCAGATTTTAAACATATGTTGCAGGTGGGACAAAAGAACTTCCAAATGGATTGGATGTGGGGTATGAGATGGAGGAGTCTAGAATGGCTCCAAAGTTTTGGTCTTGAGAAACTGAAAGAATGAAGTTGCTGAGAAACTGGATGAAAAGAAACAAATCTGGAGAAGAAGATCCTGAGTTCAGTTTTGGACTTGAGTTTGGAGTGTCTCTTAGACATCCAAGTGGAGATGGGGTAGAGTTTTGTCTAGAGATCAGACTAGAGGTCTGTGCTGGAGATATAGAGTCTTGGAATATAGATGGTACTTAAAGTGCTAAGACTGTATGAGATGAGCAAGAGAATGAGTGTGGATAGAGAAAAGGGCCAAGCACTGAGGCCTGGGGTGCTCCAACAATAAAGGATTGGGAAGAAGAGGAGGAACCAGCAAAGGAAACTGAGAAACAGCAAGCAGTGAAGTAGGAAGTAGGGTCACAAAATAATGGGAAAAATGAAATTCATGACAGTGAATGTAGACAGTTCTTTCAAGAATTATCACTCCAAAGTGGAAGAAAGAAATGGGCAAAGCTGGCAAGGGAGTGAGATCAAGAAAACTAATATTGAAGATGTTAAAAATAACAGCATGCTAGTATGTTAAGTTGTGTAAGGCGTAGTGGCTAAGTTCAGTGTGCTCTGCTTCAGCAGTCTGGGTTAACGGGTTCAGATCCCAGGCACGGACCTACACCACTCTCGTCAACCAAGCTGTAGCAGCGACCCACATACAAAACGGAGGAAGATTGGTGCAGATGTTAGCTCAGGGCTAATCTTCCTCAAGCAAAAAAAAGAGGAAGATTGGCAACAGATGTTAGCTCAGGGTGACTCTTCCTCAGGGGAAAAAAAAAAAAAACGCTGACACAGATTAGTGTCTCCATGAGACTCTCTATTTATAAGGGAAAAAGCAGCATTTCATTAGCAGCCGAATGAAAATTTGAGACAATAATTGACCATATACTTAATCAATAGCATTACATTTAAGTTTTAGAGTAACATACTTGAGCGCAAGTATAATCAAGATAATTTTCAGTGATTACCTCACTATCCCTATCACAAGCATATCAAAGACCATCCTCTTTATGGCAGATACCATTAGTGCTCACAAAATATCCATGTATTCCTTTACATTTTGCAGCCTCTTTTGAAGTTAGGTTGCCAGGTGAGAAGGTTCTGGCATGTTGGTAGAAGTGATGAAAGCTACTGCTAGGACTGGCTCTTAAAAACATCCTATAGGATGCCTCCTTTACTATGGTAAGACACTAAGAGTTCCCGAGTTTACCTGTTGTAGCAGGTAGCACTAATTACCTTGACTAACAGACTCATTATTATCCAGAAGATTAAACTTCCTACTAATCCATGGATCTATCAAGTAACAACTTCCTTCCTCATTAAACCCGGCTCCTACTCCTCTTTTCCCTTCCCCACAAGAGGACAGACACTGAAAAGATGGTACTGTTTCATGTGACAAGGCAAATAAATTATGAGAGTCTTACTATATCTTGAATGACAGTTTTATCCCATCATATTAAGCCATAACAAATGCATAAGTAATCCTGTATTGTGATTTAAGTCAGACACAGTGAAAATGATTCTATTTTATGAATTGCCTTTAGCAACTACATTCTAAAGAATTTTGTATGCAGCATACTATTGAAATAGCTAGCTAATATTTTATCTAGTACTTATTTTTTAACTTTTTATCTTCAGATGATTGTAGATTCACAAGAAGTTACAAAAATAGTATATAGAAACAGTACATAAGAGTTCCTTGACCCCTTGCCCCAGGTTCCGTAATGGTGAGATCTCATTACTATAACACATTATTGAAACTAGAAAATTTACATTGGAACAATACTGTTGACTAGACCACAGAACTTAGTTTTCATTGGTGTTTACATGCCTTTGTGCGTGGGTGTATGTGTACGTGTATGTGTGTGTGCGTGTGTGTTACTATGCAATTTGATCTCAAGTAAAATTTGTGTAACCACAACCACCATCAAAATACAGACCCGTTCCATCACCACAGAAGAACTCCCTCACACTGCTCTTTGATATTTGCACGCACTCCCTCTCAGCCCCATCTCCCCTGGCAACCACTATTCTCTATCTCTATAGTTTTATCATTTCAGGAATGTTATATAAATGCAATCATACAGTATATTTTCTTTTGAGATTGGCTTTTTTTTCCCCCACTAGGCATAATACCCTTCAGATCCATCCAAGTTGTTGTACGTATCAATAGTTTGTTTCTTTTTATTGCTGAGTAGTATTCCATTGTATGGATGTACCACTGTGTTTTTAACCATTCACCCACTGAGAGACATTTGAGTTGTTTCCAGTTAATGCTGCTATAAACATTTGTGTATTGGTTTTTGCATGAACATAGGTTTTTATTTCTCTGGAATAAATTCCAAGAGTGCAATTTATAGGGCTTATGCTAAGTGCATGTTTAGTTTTATAAGAAATCAGCAGACTTTTTTTCCAGAGGAGTTGTATCAATTTATATTCCCAGCAATAATGTATGACTGATCAAGTTTCTCCACATATTTGCCAGCATTTGATATTGTCACTATCTTGAATTTTGGTTGTTCTAATAGGTGTTTGGTGAGATCTCATTGTGATTTTAATTTGCATTTCACTAATGGCTAATGATGTTAAACAACTTTTCACATGTGTGTTTATTTGCCTTCCATAGCTTCTCTTTGGTGAAATATCTGTTCTTTTGCCCATTGTCAAATGTCATATCTTTTGCTCATTTTCTAATTAGATTGTTTGTTTCTTTACTATTGAGTTTTGAGTTATCTATCTAGATACAAGTTATTTGTCAAACATATTGTTTGCAGATATTTTCTCCCAGTACTCTTATTATTAATCCCTAAAAAAGTGTTTCAAAGAAGATCTAAAGTTCTCACAGATTCAAATGAGTTTGAATAAACATGTTGATAAATTGCAGATACTTTAAAAGACTATCAATAATAGTCATTTCCCAACTTTTTCTGAAACAAGGAGAAATTATTATTGCATTTTCGGTAGCAGACACATGAAGGTTATTGAGACCCAGTGGGGAAAAGTTACATTTTAGTGTACCTACAGCAGATTGATTAATTTTCATTACCTTAAATTGAAGACAGAAGGATAAGAACATTGAAGCGATTTATTAAGAAGTTTATCAAGCATATGCCAATATAATTATTTTTTTAATCCAACAAGAAAATAAGTGTCAATAAATAAGTCATTAGAAAGCTAAAGGGACTCATTTCCAGAGTATTGAAATTGAAAGAGAAGCTTATTTAAAGATTAAGAAGACATCAAGGAATACATTTCAGAAAGATTAAAGGCTACTGTTAATGAGCTAAGTGTCTGTTTCCCTCTAAATAAAAGAAAGGTCTAGAAGCAAGAAAAACTAAGAAAAAGAAAAAATAACAAGTGGAAAATGAAACATGCAGTATACTGTCAAGAACAATTATCATTATTACTAAATATTTTTAAAACTAATAAGAAAAAGCAAGTCATCTTAATAAGGGTGAGAAAGGGATATTTGCTTACTACAAAATAGAGAGAACAAAATAACCCTCTAGGGTAGTTTCAAAAATAAAACACTTTAGTAATTGAAATAAAATTACATCAATCACTAACTTACACTATACACAAAAATTAGCTCAAAATGGATTAAAGACTTGAATGTAAGACCTGAAACCATAAAACTCCTAGAAGAAAACAGGCAGTAAGATTCTTGACATAGGTCTTGGTGATGATGTTTTGAATTTGACACCAAAAGCAAAAATAAACAAGTGTGACTACATCTTACTAAAAAGCTTCTGCACAGCAAAGGAAACCATCAACAAAATGAAAAGGCAAGCTACCAAATGAGAGAAAATGTTTGCAAATCATGTATCTAATAAGGGGCTAATATCCAAAATATATAAAGAACTTATACAACTCAATAGCAAAAAAACAAACAATTTGATTAAAAAATAAGGGGGCCAGCCCAATGGCATAGTGGTTAAGTTCGCACGCTCCGCTGCGGTGGCCCAGGGTTCACAGTTCAGATCCCAGGCACAGACCTATGCACCACTTATCAAGCCATGCTGTGGCAGGCGTCCCACCTATAAAGTAAAGGAAGATGGGCATGGATGTTAGCCCAGGGCTAATTTTCCTCTGCAAAAAAAAAAAGAGGAGGATTGGCAGCAGATGTTAGCTCAGAGCTAATCTTCCTCACCAAAAAAAAAAAAAGGCAGAAGAATAGATGTTTTTCCAGAGAAGAGATACAGATGGTCAACAGGTACATGAAAAGATGCTCAGCATCAATAATGATCAGGGAAATGCAAATCAAAACCACATGAGGTATCACCTCACACCTGTTAGAATGGCTATTAGCAAAAAAACAAGAAATAACAAGTGTTGGTGAGGATGTGGAGAAAAGGGACATGTGCACTGTTAATGGGAATGTAAGTTGGTATAGCCACTATAGAAAACAGTATGGAGATTCCTCAAAAACTTAAGAATAGAACTACTAGATGATCCAGCAATTCCACTTTTAAGTATTTATCCAAAGAAAAAGAAAATACTAACTCGAAAAGATATATGCACCCCCATGTTCATTGCAGCATTTTTTACGATAGCCAAGATATGGAAACAACCTAAGTATCCATCAATAGATGAATGAATAAAGAAACTGTGGTATATAAATACAGCGGAATATTATTCAGCCATAAAGAAATGAAGTCTTGCCATTTGCAACAACATGAATGGACCTTGAAGGCATTATGCTAAGTGAAATAAGTCCAAGTGATCTCTCTAATATATGAAATCTTAAAAAAAAAAAAAAAAAAAAGCTGATAGATACGGAGAACAGATTGGTGGTTGCCAGAAGCAGGGGGTAGGGGTGGGAAAAATGGGTGAAGGAGGTATAAATTTATTAAATAGAAGAAAAAGAACAGCTTACTCTTACACTTCATCAGGTAAAAAAGAAAAAGGAACTATTATTATGCCTATTTTCTGAGTTGGAAAACTGAGTGCCAGCATTGTTAACTGGCTTGCTTAAAATCATACAGATAGTGAAAGCTCCCACCACACAGCATTTTCTTTTGTGGTAGATTACTAAAGGAAAAAAAAAGAATTTAAGAGGTTATCTTAATTACTCAGATCTTAATTTCAACTCTGTTTATTAAAAGACAAATGCAAAAAAATTATAATTAATGGATTAGATTCTGTATATATGCAGATAAAGTAGTAATATAATTAAGCATAATGATGAAAATGGAATAGAGCATTATTGGTGAGAACTTGTTTCATATTATCAAATTCTAGAGAAACAGTAGGCAATAAAGACGATGATTTTTAACACGTCTTCACCTTGTATTAATAAGCATATTAATATAGTTTTTAAATTGTACTAAAACTATCTGCTAACCTGTCTAAACAAGACTACTCTGAAAACTATATATTCTGAAGGATCCCATTTCAGATGCAAATTCTACTTTAAAAAAATAGTCTTACATAATGATTCCTATGTTTAGGGGAACCCTGAACCGCAAAAATGGAACTAATTTCTTACCTCCTAAAATGAAAAGGCTACCCTGTTCTAGTCTATTGACAGGAAAACACCGCATGACTCTTCATGTCTGCTGCTGGATTTGGAAACAATCAAGTGAGAGCTCCATCCAAATCCCACATCTGGGAATTGGAGTTGGCAAAAAAAAAAAAAAAAGGGTATCATTATCTAAACCCCAAGTTTTTTATCTTATCACCCAAAACCATTCTCCCTTCTTAGCACCACATGTCTGTCAATAGTGCACACTATTCTTTCACTTACCCGGGTTTGAAAAACCTTAATCTTTCTTCCGTTTTAACTATTCTGTCAGGCAGCCACATGTTCTGCCAGAACTTACATGTGGGAAAGGGTTTATTTTATGGCCTAGGCCTTGGTACTAGAGTTTTTGAAGCCTTAATGAGCAGAAGCCGGGAAAACCGTCATTTTAAAGCCTCCAGGTCTTTTTAAGCTTCGTGAGTGGTAGACGCAGAAACGCACCTGTGGAACACAGGTTCTTTGGGAGAAGTCAACAGAATGGGTCCTTTAATTACACAAATGTAAAGGACTGATCCATTCATCCGCAGGGAAACTTTGAAGTCATCATCAACCTGTTTTATGTTTTAGAAAATCTGTTTCAGACAAGCTGAGCGTGCTGTTTAGAAATGCAAACAGAACTCTGCCTAGGAGCTGCCCTTGTTCGGGTAGGAGAGGGGAGAGGAAGGTATGGGGCCGGAGAGGATATTTGCTCAGGTTCTGATGCAGTGCGCTGTATTTCTAATTATTCCTTGTTATTGTATTGTTATTGTTAGTCCTTGTATTGTTACTGGAGGAATTTTTGGTTTCTTTTGTGCTGTTGTCTCACTGCCTTTTACCGTAAGTCAACATTGAAACATTCCAACATTGAAAAGATTGTCATAAAAACTTGCAGACTTTGTCTTTGATTCACATTGGAGGAGAGAGAGTAAAAAGGAGCCGCGCTGGACTGTTATGGGCTCTCAGGCTGGGGTTTTTCAAAAGGCAAGGAAGCCAGAACGCACAGATGCTGGCCTGCTGGGCACTATCCTACAAGACCTTGCGTGGTTTCTCCTGAAGGGAGAGGACATTCCCATATTCAATCATGTTGAACCAGAAAATAGTTTGAGGAGTTCCTCTCCCTCTCTGAGTTGCATGGTAATTGGGCATAGGCTCCAAAGCAGCCTGCTCACAGCCCTGGAGTGTGGAAAAGGGTGTTGTCAGAAGCGGAGTTCAGGCCATAGGCCAAATTGGGACTGTGAGATGTAGAAGAACAGTCAGGTCTCATAGCTGGTTGTAAATTAATTCCCGTGGTGTTTCCACCCATTACCCCTAAACTGTCAGTAATGTTAGGTGTCAATTCTGTGTAGGTAGTTAAATGAAGGTCCAAACCTAATTAGAAATGACGGTATGAAAGACAAAACAGGACCAGAACAGTGAAGCCTTTGTTTCAGTCTATAAGAGTGGATTGAAGCTTCAGGAGGTAATAGACAGAGACCCTGGCAGGGCTGTTTGACAAGGAGCCTGGAGTAGAAGAGCTGGG
This sequence comes from Tapirus indicus, assembly GCA_031878705.1. NCBI lineage: Eukaryota > Metazoa > Chordata > Mammalia > Perissodactyla > Tapiridae > Tapirus > Tapirus indicus. Next base: position 126,638,633 of record CM062919.1, on the reverse strand, counting down.
GAGTGTACCACCAAGCAGACTTAAGACAGGACTCCCAGAAGAAAAAGAAGGGAGGGGCGCTGTGAGAGGGCCTAACATCCTAAAAATCGCAACAATTGCAAACTCAACATCAATTACCATTTATACTTAAATAGAAAATTCAGACTGATGTGGGCTGGAAATGCAAGTAACAATAGAGTATCTTTTGACTTAATCCCTTCCCACTCTATTCCCAGCACCGTCATCACTCTGTCCAGATCCTCAGGGTCGGTTGCCTGCAACAACCTCCTGACTAGAATTCAGAAACCCACTCCCTCTCCCTGTCATATGGCCTGAACAACACCATGAGGTTAATCTTCACAAAACATTGACTTCATCATAGGGCTGTTCCACCCACACAAATCATATGCAATGACCCAAAATTCCATGTCCTGGATCAGCAATAATGATGCCAGAGACAGGAGGCAGGAAAACACAGACCTTGAAGAACATGAAGGAATTAGCCAAAAATCTGGTCTGAGACCCTCACCTGAGAGGAGAGACTAGAAATAGACTTCACACTTCTCAGTCGAGTGAGACCAGCAAGAAGAGGAGCGAGAACAAGGGTGCTCATCAGTGAGGACAGTGGGGGCGTAGAGAGGAGAGCTGTGCTGGAGTCCGCCAGGCAAGCCCACTGGATTAGAGCTGAGAATCAGAGGCCACAGTGCCCTACACCCCCTCAGAAGGACGCAGTGTAAACTTGCCTAGGAATCCTGAAAGCAGAGTATGTGATTAATTTCCCCAGTCAGAAGCTGAAAACAAAGTATGATATGGTGATACTGTATTCCAGCTGGAATTGTGGGTGGCTAATAGAATGATGGAAGTCACATGTGTTCAGTCAGAATTTACGAAGAATCTGCTTTGTGCTGGTCCCCAAGGCTGTTTGGAGGAGGAAAAGTAGAAACCCAAAGTCCTTGCCCTCAGGTTGCCAAGACTTAAGGGTGAAATAAACAAGTTAAGAGATATTTATGGTAAAAGGTGATGGGTTCTTTAATAAAAGTGAGCACAAGCTGCTGTGGGAACACATAATGGGCCCATCTAACTCGGATCCGAGGGCCATACAGGAGAGCTTCCTGGAGGAGGTAACACCTGAGCTAAAATAGCAAGAGTAAGTAGGTGCCAGCCTAGCATAAAAGATGTATCCGTTTCTTATGGCTGCTGCAACAAATTACCACAAATTCAGTGGCTTAAAAACAGAAATAGAATCACAGTTCTGAAGGCTAGATGTCTGAAACCAGTATCTCTTGGCCGAAGCTGGCAGAGCCGTGCTTCCTCTGGAGGCTCTCAGGAGAAGCTGTTCTTGCCTCTTTCAGCTTCAGGGGGCTGCCAGAATTCCTGGCTTCTTCCCGTATCACTCCAATCTCTGCCTCCGTCTTTACAATGCCTTCTCCTCCACGTGGGTCAAATCTCCCTCTGCCTCCCTCATAAAAGGATGCATCTAATTGCACTGAGGGCCCACCCAGATAATCCAGGATAATCTCCCCATTTTAAGACCCTTAGCTTCATCCCATGTCCAAAGATCCTTTACTTTTTTTTTTTCCATAGAAGGTAACATTCACAGGTTCAGGGGTTAGGCGTGGATATCTTTTGGGGGTCCACTTTTCAACCTACCTCAGACAGGCTAGGGGAAGGGCATTCTAGGCAGAATCCGAGAGAAGTTCAAAGTCTCAGAAAGGCGAGAGAGAATGAGGGGCTGTGGGGAGAGCAAGGAGTTTCATATGCCTCAGGGGTTGGTTATAAGTTGGGAGTAGAAAGGAAGAAAGCTGGATGGGGTAAGAAATGTCTACAATATACAGGTTTTATGGCTTAATCTCTTACAATTTAAAGAAGAACTTCACAAGAAGCCTGAATGCTCCTGAGAAGATCCCTGTGAACCACTGAGCATTAGAAACTGCTCTGGGACATGAGAGACAAGAAAACATAGATCTTAAAGGACATGAAGGAGAAAGGGAACCACTGCAAGGACTAGTGTTCTCATGCACCAGAAAGCCAGGCAGACCTCTTCTGCAGGCAACCGTGTGCCCACTAGGTAACTAGCTTCTTTGGGGGGAACTTAGAGATGGGAGTTAGATGCTGAACTCCAGCTGCTTCTTATCAGAGCCTCTCAGTCATTCCTCTCTGACACATCTCAAGGTGGAATGTGTGGTTGGGATAAACTAGCTTGAGGTTTTTTTCCTGGGAATCCTTGATCACAAATAAGCATAAAGATTGCTGTTGAAATATCTCTCCCAGAAGCTCCTTCATCCTATCCAGTGAACACACTCACCAAAGTTTTCCTTTTTTTTTTTGGTCAATGACTAGTGACTGAAGAAGGGCCCCTGTATCAACTCCTTTTTCCCTTAATAACTGGTTTTTTCAAGTGAAAGAGAGAGAGAGAAGTGGATGCTCAGAGAGTGGGGGGACAGAGAGAAACATACAGAAGAGAGAAGGGGAGAATACATGAGCAAGTGAGTAAGTCCTCTAAGTATTTGCCAAGTACCGACTATGCACCAGGCACTACTCTTGGTGTGTAGAAAATAGCAGCACACTAGACACAAGGGACTCACATTGTAGAAGTTGTGCCAGGCCATTCCTGGGCTTCTACTCCATGCTGAGCACTGTGCTAAATTCTTTGTGCATTATCTCTTTAAACCCCAAAGAAATGGGGATGAAACAAAGGTCGGAGGCAGAGATGGGACTGCCCTCAATATAGAGATGGGGTAGAAATGGAGAAGGTTGATGCAAAATTATCTGGATTCTGCCTTGCCTATAGACACCAATATTCTACACTTATTCATTTTAGACTCCATTCTGGAATCAGATGGTTTTCTGGAAATCTCAGCCAAGTTTGTAAAGCAAAAGAGTTCCAAGGATAAATAAAGGAAAAAGTTCCTAAGTTTGACCAGCACTTTGGGCCGTGTTAAAGTGAGGCAGACTTGGCTGGATACTCCCAGTTATTTATAGAGCAAGCGAACACTAAAACACCCTGCAATTGCAGATGGCTGGGCCAGATGATCTGTCACGGTCCCTTCCAACTCCATCTATTTTGTGATTTTTTATTTTTGCCCTAGTACCTATCACAAGGGCTAACAAGTGAACCATTATTAAGTGGGAGAGAAGAGGCTAGACAAAAGATTTTGAATAGATTTTGTATCATAAAATCCATTAAATAATATGAAGGAGGGAATTGCATTTCTAATTTGAGGAAACCTAATCAGCAAGGGTATCTTCCAGTCCTTGTGCTGCAGGTGGTTTCCTATCGCCATGACGCCATAAAGGGCCTGAGAGGACATCAGAAGAGCCCACTCATTTCATAGACGAGGCTACTGCGGCCCAGAGAGTGATGTGGCATGCACGGGTCTTGTGACTCCTTGTCCAAAGGTCTTTTAGCCAAACCACAGTTCAAATCATTTTAATACAAATTGCCATCTCAATTAAGGAACTTCCAACTAATTCTGGTCCCAGTAAAAGTTAAAATAGATACATTTGATGTACTTGACATGCTAATGTGTGTGATATGTGATTACAATATAATTTTATATATACATTCATATAAATTTAATGATTATCTATACAGACAAGTTCTCCTAACTCAAAAGCTATACTCAGAAGTTATTTAACTCTTTTACAATAAGAAGATAACACTAAAGTAAATCATAGCCTCAGTGGTACATTATGTTATATCTTATTTAAATAATTTCCAAGGAGACCTAACTTAAATCTGGGGTTTGGCTCACATCAGCGTTCCCTCTGGGATTGTGAAGAATAATCTGGCAATGAAATATCCTAGCTAGAAACTTTTATTCATCTGCATAAACCTAAGGACAATATTTTATTTGAGGTACTATAGGACTCAAGTATTTTTTTTCTGGGCTCCTTTGTTTTTAATAGGAATATGAGATTTTCAGTCAAGAAATATTTTTATGGGTTTTGAGAATAGGAGGAAAACATCAAGATGTCTTTTGAACCACATCTAGAGTGAAAAAAGCCTAAACATGCCTAGTGAGAAATATAGTCAATCAACGGTTGGTTGTTTTCCATGACAGTAAACTATCTCCACTTATACATTACTGAATCAATCCAATGGCTGGTTGTTTGAGAGTTGAATAGATTAAATTCAGATTAAGCAAAACAATATTCCAATCATCCCAGTAAAAATGTCAAACATCTTCCAGAATGTGACTAGAGAGAGAGATTTTTTTTTTTCCGTCTCTCCAGTAGCCTCTGTCAGATGACAAAATGAAAACAGTTTCATAATGATTCTGATGACCTTTACTCAAGGGAAAATAATCCACAGATTGGGGGATTACGGTGCCTCACAAGCAGTGGAGCACTCTTCCCGAGGGATTTGGGGCAAGAGTGAGTTTCATAGAGCGTTAGAAGCAGCAACGTGGAAACAGGGCATGATGGGCTAGTACTGCATATCTGACCTTATTTAGAAAGATCAAGGAAAGGCATAGAAAACTAATACTCTGTGAGTTGACTTGGTGTTTCAGGATTGGATATACTGTGTTTCTGGTCAAGCAGAGCCTTTACAGGAACATGAAAGTTCAGTTTGCTGACACGGCACCCCAGGCAGGAGCAGCTCCATCTTGGGCCTAGAAATTTACTTCAACACCTCTTATTCTGATAACCTTTATTATCTATGGCCCCTCCTCAATCCCCTTTTTGTTCATCCATTGCAAAAAGTAGAATAGAAGGCCAGCAAATCTATTATTACCTGTGTATGAAGTCTCAGTCCTTATTTATGAGGAAAATCAATGCCCACAAAAGCCTCTTAGTGATAGCTTTAGGAGAGAAAGCTGCGTTATTACCACGATAAAGAAAATAACTTAGTATTGAGTAGAAAAGTAAAGAAATTAACATTTATGGAGTACTTACAATTAGCTAAGTACTTGAATTACTTATTTAGTCTTCACAAAAATCCTTTAAGGTGCCCATTTGGCAAAAAAAAGAAAACAATGTCCATAATGGTAAATAACCCAAGACCACAGATAGTAAAAGCTATGGATAGAAACCCAGTTCTCTCTTCTCTCAAGTTTGCACCCCTGCATCACCTGGAGGTTTTTCTTGTCAAATAACATGAAAGGAGTATTGGAATCAACTTTTCAGAATATAAGAGGTGACCTTCTCTTTTCAATACAAGAAAAGAAATTGTGGATGAAAACATCTGAGATTCCTTTCGTTGGAATTATATGTTAGTTTTAGCATTATTTACCCAAGAATTTCAAGGATTCTGTAGTCATGAATAGGCAGCAATCATTAAGAAAAAATCTCTGATGATTGCTTTTGCCTCAAATTCTGTAGTCCTTGCCAAGTTAAACGCTTTGTTTGTCATTTGAGAACACCAATATTTGTTGCCAGTTCTCTGGAGGGCATAAGAGTTAATCAGAGGTGTATGAGTATGTTCTCTAAATGGATTTTACTCAACAATAACTGAACACCTAACAAGACAAGAACTTGTGATTTATGAGAGTTTCTAACTGATGGGAAGTCTATTGACACCCACACGTGCTCTGAAATGGAGGAAATTGTACAGTATCTGTCATGGGATTACACATGCTATTTTAAGCACTTGTGATGAAGATTTTCTGCCAAATATGATGCACCCAAGAGGGACAAAAATCTATTAGACTTTTTGGTGGCTTTAAAAAATCCTATTTACAGTTACTTTAAGATAAGTTATTACTGAAAAGAGTAACAACTTCTTAGAAATCATCGCGTACATGTAAATGTATTCATGGGGCCATTTCAGAAAAGTTTTGCCACGATCGTGTGTGTGTTTCCTTATGCAGAGGAGGAAAGACTTTCCCTCTCCCCTCCTATATTCAATAACTGTATCTGTGAAATAAACCAACAAGCAAATTAATAGGAAAAAGGTATACAAATTCATTAATTTTTAATATTATGTGCATGTGGGCATTACAGGAAAAAAGTGAATACCCAAAAAAGAGTGAGATTTGAGAGCTTATATTCTATCTTAATAGAGGACGGGGAGTAGAGATATAAGCCACTTAAGGGAGAGTAAATGATTTTTAGGAAAGATGAATGGGCCCTTAGAAGAATAGATGGAAGGTATGATAGTTTGTGACAAAGTTTGTCAGTTTGTGACAAAGAAGTCAAAGTTGCGTATAGTTCTATTCTCCTCTCCTAGGGTACGAGTCCATCTTCCCTAGTGGATGAAACTCTGGGAAGGGGATTTATGGCAATTAAGGTCCCTTTGAAGGATCTGCCTTACGGGAAATAAATGGAGTTCAGAGGAAGCCTCACCCTGCATTTGCTGTTTTCCAAGTGCCTTCAGCTCAAAATAATCCTTATGCCAAAGATTTTATATATTCTGCCACCCTTCACTTATAAATTATTTTGCTAGGTTTTACAACATCAAGTTGATTAAAGATGGAAACTGTGCTTCCCAAAATATCCTTCTCTGTATGGTTCCAGGTTAGAGTTGGCCAAAATAAAGGAACTTGTATGAAAATTTGGAAGGCAGAAGTAAAACAATAAATATTGTCAGATATGGTCATGGTCATGATCAGAGGCAAGGTGCCCCAAGGGTCCCGGCCTGCCCTCCTTCTCCTCTGCTCTGCATCGAGCTCTTCTTCCTGACTTCTGGCCCTGCTGCCCAACAGTGGCCCCAAGCCCACAACCAGACATGAAGCTGTGGGCCCCCAGAGGCAGTAGCTTCTCAAAGGCCTCTCCATGAGCTCCCCCAACACAAGAGCCAGTGTGGTCCAAAAGCGTGGTTTGTTCACCCATGCCAGGGCTCCAGGAGGGCTAAGGACTCTTTCCTGATCTGACCCCCACTTCCAGACCTTCACTTCCCCAGCTCCTCTCACAGTTGTGTAAGGACTTATTCCTATAACTTACTCTTTATTCCATAATACACAGAATGACTCTGCTTTTCCAAATGAATTCTGACTGATAATGGTTACACATATTACATACATATATACATACATTTATACATATACACATATATAATTCATTAAATTCCTTATATGTAATATAGTTTTTATATATAAGTTCCTGAGTCATTTGCTATACTCTCAATACCTAGCACAGTATCAGATACAAAATATCTGCTTAATATTTGTCTAATGCAAAATGAATGGCAAGCTAATTTTTAGATCACTTACAAATATCTTTCTACCCAATGGAAGTCAATGCCCAGTAATTCTGGGAAATTACACCAGACATCAAAGGGCTCTTAAGTTCAATTTTCAAATGTAGAGCTAACTATAACATGCTCATTAAAAGTAGTATTTAGAAATGAGAGATTCCAGACCTGATCAACTGTATTGTTTTTCTGCAATGTCATGTCAACTCTTATTCTTCTCTTTAAAAAGCAGGAAATTTCAAGTGTATAATTGTGAGGTGACATCCCACCACAATCCCATTTCTGTGTTATGTGTCTGGGGTTGTTATGTTGCATTCCAATATGTTTATCCTTTGGAAACAGGCTAGGTCAATGGCAGACACCTGTGGGTGGAGAAAGTCTGCCTGGGGAAGAAAAATTGTCTTCTAATGAGGCTGACTCGTGGAGGCTGGAGGAAGAACAAGCCTGATACCTTCTCTCTAAGGCCTGGATTTTGAGAAGAATGGATATCCATGTAGTCAAGGACAAGTAAGGCAGCTTCCACCACCTGGTAGAAGGCCAGGAGCTAAGAAAAATCTGTATAATAGAACACAGGACAGTCAGCAAGCCATGTACTATAATTAAGATAATCCAGTTTATATCACCCTGTATTGAATGAGCCCAGAGTAGTACCAGGAAGGAGAAACTGTGTCTGTTTTGCTCACCAATATATCTCTAACCCTAGCACAATGCCTGGCGTATAGGAAGCACCAATAAATGTTTGTTAAATGATAAGTGAATGAATATTTTCTCATGGCATCACTAAAGTCTTATTTAAACAAGACAGCCTTGTCTAGCTGTGCTATGGAGCCAAAGGAAAGGAATTTGAATCCACGTTTGGTCTAGAGCATTAAGGGGGAGCAATGTCTACTGCCCACACCCCAGCCCTGAGCAGTAAGAGTGTGCAGCACGGCAGTCATGAGCAAGTACTCCAAGAAAAAGATGAGTTCATGGAGAAAAGGAGGAGATCCTACAGTCCAGTCATTTCCACCCATCAGGACATTCTCCTCCTCTGGTCAATTTTAAAGATTCTGATTTTTCTACTAGTGTAGAAAAGTCATTCATTAAGAATTTACTTTATCAGGATATTGAAAAATTACCAGTGTTTTGTTTTTATATGCTGCAGATTCATCAGAACTAAATGAAATGTATCCTTCCCTTCCCCAGGAGAAGAGTCAGTCATCTAATTTTTCCTCCTAATATTTGGGTTTCCCTGACCTCAGAGGAGGGGAGGATGACTTTTCAGTGTGAGGGTTGACAAGGAGGCATCAGGCAGGTCTCCACTTTTGTAGATAATCCCTAAGTAGGCATTTTAGTTTCCAAGGTCTGCTCAAGAATTCTCAAACTGGTGGCCCAAAGACATGTTTCGTTTTGTTTGTTTGACATGTATTCAGTGTTCTAAAATTTGTGAATTGGCTGCAGTGGAGAGAAACAAACAGGATTATCCAGTGAAGGACAATGGAGCGCAAGTTCTTAGCACTAAGCTAACCAGCACCTGGTGAACCCAACTTTCATGGGACCAGGGGTTCCTTCTCTCAGGAGGGCAAATCCAACTTCCTGTGACTTTACCAGATAGCAGCTGGCATCCCCAAACAATACCCTGTGTAGCTAGTGTTTACACCAGACTGCTTGTTGCCTAAACTCAAAACTTTATTCCCTACATCAAGGTGGTTTCTCACACTTGCATTATTAGAAGGTAAAGTAGCAGGTGTGCACAGTTCTTCCCCAGCAAGTTGCATATCCAGCAGCTTCTCCTGACCCCAGGCTCCTCCCCTGTGGAGTGATAAAAGGACAGAGGACTAAATGCCTGTTCTTTCTTGACCCTCAGCTTTGTAAATCCCCCATAAAAAAAAAGCTTATTTCTTAATCCCCTCCATGTGACACTGTAGTATTTGTCTTCACACCTTGCCATAGCTCCTCATTGTCAACATTTAAAAATTGAGAGATTTTACATGAAAATCTGGATTGCCAGTGTGTCTTAAAGTAGCCTGCATTTCCAAATCACAGCAAACAGCTAAAGCAGAGAAGCCAGTGCCCCACTATTTCTTGAATTCAAGCTTTAGCTGTCATTTAGCATCATGCTTGCCCTGTGATTTACCTGACGGTAGAGTAAGAGAATGTGAAACATTTCTTGGACTCCCAGCTCTATCCCATACTTACCCCACCCCCACACATTTGATACCTGTCTGGTCCCTGTTGGGATGTGAGTATTACGACTCTGATCTAAGTTCACTAAGAGATTTTAGCCAGATTGTCTAAAGGGGAAAGTGGAGGAGACCCTGTATTTCAAGTGCAGTTGAAGGGACCACCATATGAGAAAGTTCATGGTTTCCAAGAGGACCTGTGAACTGTGGGAAAGAACACTCAGCTGATGGTGCAGCAGCCTGCCCTGAGCAGCAACTCCAGAGAAGCAGTGGAGGACCAGCCTTCCACAGGGCATCATGTGGAGCCAGGAGTGATGGCCAGAGGACATCTTGTCAGGACTGCAGAAGTTGCTCTATATGTAACTCAAAATAAAGAGCCCTAAAAACTAATATTGGGTTTCCACCCATAGTGGTGAGGCTTACGTGATATTTACTCATGACTTAGATGAATAAAGACTTGCATATCCTGTATCCTTGGGCCATATATCTCCCATTTGCCCCTCCAAAGCCACTCTCCTCTCTTCTCCATCTTCGTCTCTGCTCCAGGGCAGCTGACTTGTGGATGACATCAATAGGCTCCCAAGTCCTCTGGCTTCCAGTTGAGTTCAGTTAATGGGTAGCCCAGGTGGTTCTGAAAGATAGACGCTCCCACGGCGCGAGGTCACCTCAACCTGGCTATACCCCCTACAGTCACTGCTTTTCCCCAGGAAGCTAAAGCCGCACCACTCTCTCCAAGTTCTGCAGGCCTGGGGGTAGTAACACCCCTGCTTCTGCTAGTGCCAGGTTAGTACACCAGTCCCTGTGGTTCCCCTAGTCCAGACCTTTTTAAATAGGACCTTTGAGAATAAACCCTTATTGAATTAACCTATTTCAAATATGCCATCTGTCTCCTGCTAGGACCCTGACTGATACAACCCCAATGTAATGGAACAATTCACACCTGTCGCCTAAGAAACGCAGCATTATAGTAGCAGGAGTGGCTGTGATGGGATCAGAACCCAATCACTGAAAGAGATTTCCCCCAGATCCAGAACAAAAATCACTTCACCCAAGATCACAGAGCTTCATAACCAGAAGCACATACTTGCTTTCAGTGGAAAAAATACTCCACAAGTTATATTAGAGTCAAAGCTGCCCCCATTGTATTTAAATTAAGCATTTGAAACACAGAACTCTATTCAAAAAAAAAAGTAGCCTCAAATAGTAATTGCCAACTAAAGGAGAAAAACAAGAGAGGGAAACAGAAAAGGAAATATTTTATATAGAAGGAAAAAGACACACAGAATGACAAAGAAAAAGAGATGCAAAGAATATGATGGTTAGAATATGGGCCTTCTAATAGGATGGGGCCAGGCATCCTCTGTATGTGGCTAGGGAAAGGCTTCTACATGGTAATCATATGCTTGAAGCGGAACATGGGCTTTGAGGCACAGTGTACGGTGCACAGACCTCTCATCCCACCAGATCCTGCACTCTTTGTAACCCTTGAGCAAATCATGCTGAATGTGGGGTACAAAACAGGATCCAGACAGGGCCTTCCAATACACACCTGGAAAGGTGAAGCAAGAGAAGGGATATCTCCCCATTTGTGACCTGAAATGCTTGAGAAGGCTATAGGAACTTTCCTAGCTTTATGTTCAGGGTATGGCTATGGCATAAGAAGAGCCAAACTCATTCTTCCATCTGGATTCCTTTCCTCCATTGTGGTGGTGCTACCAAGCTGTGGTTGTACAGTTGTCCTCGTTCTGTCACGTGGAGGGCAGCAGATCCTCCTGTGTACGTGGAAGTCTTTGAGGTCAGGTCAGCTACTGTGGTGGAATGTTCATAAATAGTATGGGGGCACTATGGGAGTTAAAACTGTAATTGTATGAAGTGCTTGCTTTGTGTGAAGGTTTGAGATACAGCTGGTATAACAAGGTAAGTCACATGGAGGTCAATAGCCTGGGTGCCCTAAAAATAAAAAGTAGAGCATCTGAGTTATTGCACTAGAGTATAGTTTGGGCATTCTTCTTGACTACTGACCAGGAGCTGGTGTATAGGAATAATACGTGGGCTTAGAACTGCAGCATCTCCCATTAGACCTTCCAGAATCTAGACAGGACTTACAGTCACCATTCACACATGAGGTAATCAGAGGGACTATGGAGTCAGTTCTCTTCATTGCCCCAGCCCTCTGGCTCCAAACTTCACATAGAATTTACAACATTTTCCAAAATTTAAATATATGCAACTTAGTATGGATCACAAACATCACATTTGTGCTGTGGTTAAATGATAAAAGAACCCAACTTTTATGCTGTTTAAGACAAACCTTCCTGGAATTGGTTCAGGGGCTAGGATTGACTTGGGAACTGATCCATAACTTTGGAGAAGCGTTTATCCATCATTCCCCATTGGTTGAGCATAGCCCCAGGAAATGCTAACTCCCCAACACTCCCCTTTCAGGGCTCCCCTCTGTGTCCCATGCTGTGTCGTTGGAGAAGCCCTAGAGCCAAATGTAAAAGTCACACAATGCATGCTTGAGGCATGATACTGTCAGCACAATGTGAGTTGAAGCTTGCACAGATCGTAGCTAGTTCCTCTAGCTATAGTTGAAGTCAGAAGTGAGTCCAAAAGGACGTGAGGCAAAGTACAAGGGGTGTCTGGCACACAAGGTATCTCAGGAAACACAATTCATAATTGGAAGTGTGCTTAATGATTGTGGAATTAGAGCAGAAAGACTCCAACACTCTTGGGGTATATTTGGTCCTAGCTGCAATAGACCTTGAAGAATTAGAATTGCTTCAGCATAACATACATCTTTCTAAAAACCAGGATATTTTTGTCCATAAAATAGTTTTTCCTTTATTGATTGCTAGATAATCACACATTTTGGCTATGTCGACTCTGCTTTTTTATATCCTCTTTTTTTGCATTTTTAATTTAATTTCTTTAATAGACGCATTCAAGAACCAAAAAGTCCAAAAGCAGCTATTTTGGAAAACTGTCTAGCAATATCTACTAAACTGGACCCACATATCTTGTGACCCCACAATTCCTCCCATACATATATTCCCAGCAGGAATGTATGCCTATGTTACCAAAAGATGCCCATGAGAATATTCATCACAGCACTATTCATGAGAGCCCTGTCAAATGCTGGCTCCCCAAAAATACCTCCAAATAATCTGTTGATAAGAAAAAGTTAAGTGTATTGCTTATCACAGTAAAGGAGAGCATTACCTTGCCAGAGTCTTCATAGCATCTCAGTAGAGGGAAGGATATTTATGATGTTTTGGATTTAGTTTAAGGTGGGTCTTTCAACATGGAAAGCTTGATTAGGATTTGGTAAGGATCAAGATATAATAGGATTGATGGACACAGGAAGGTGGGTATTTGGAGGTAAGGCTTTCAAAGAGTCTTGGAGAGTAAACCATCCTTTGGTGCTATTTATTGAAAAGTTGAACAGTCGGATTTTTGTTTAAATGGAATTTTTGGTAAGTTCCTTAAACAATAAAGTTATTTTCAACTTGTACCTACCTGATCAAACATTTCCTGAAATAAAACAGTTACATTAAAATAGACAGTAATTGTACATGTCTAAAAGGTTTAGATCAGAGGTCAGCAAACTACAGTCTGTTGGCCAAATCTGGCCCTCTACCTGTTTTTATAAATAAATATTTATTGGAACACAGCCACATCCATTCATTATGTATTGACATGGCTGCTTTAGTGCAACAAAAGCAGAGTTGAGTAGTTGCGACTAAAACTGAAAGGCCTACAAAGCCAAACATATTTATTATCTGTCCCTTTACAGAAGAATTTTGCCTACCTTTGGTTTAGTTTCTCAACTCAAAACAGAAAACAATCTAAATGTCTGTGAACAATAGAATTAATAAATAAATTGCAGTATAGTCACACAATGAAAATGAATTCACTAAAACTGCACACAATGAAATAAATGAATCCAATAAACACAATACTAAGAGGAAGAGGCCAGAAATGTTATATGTGAATCTATTTACACAATATTCAAAAACAGACAAAATTAATGCATGACATATCAGAAAAAATAGGGAGAGACTTTGAAACGGGCAAAAATGATTACTGGCAGTCTAGTCGATGAAATAATGGGCATTGTCCAACACACCCTTCGGGTTTATCTGCTTCTACAGGGACCTGTGCCTTCCACTGTCTTTGGGCTACTTTATAGCTCTATAAGTTGTAGACGATGGATAGTAATGAAAATTATTCTTGTCTATAGATACACAAATGAATTTTGTCAGGTGAAGACATTATTGATTATTGTCCTGTGGATATTGGCTACGTTGCATCTATCAGCTATTTCATTTCAACATTCCTAATTACCTATACATGTGTCTGTTCTTTGGATTCTTTTTGAACAGTTTTGGGTTTTCCTTGGGGGTGGGGGGTTTCTGTGTGTGTTACCAATTTCTTCATTAATTAATGAGTTAAACAAACTCTTTGACTCCATATGCATTTAATATTTGTCTGAGTCGTGATTTTGCCTGTTTTTAAAGATTAATTTTTAATAGAAGTGAGAAGTCATGATAGTGGGTACTGCTGAGAGCAGGTAGTGACTGGAGGGCATTTGAGGCAAATAAGGCAGTGCTAATGTTCTTTTTCTAGATATGGGTGCTGAGCACACAGATGAATACTTTGAGCTGTAGACTAAGGCTTTTGCAATTTTCTGAATATATGTTATACTTAAATGAAAAGCTCATTTCAAATTAAAAATATATATAATTAAATATAAGTAACCAAAAGGTATACAGTGAAATATCTCTCCTCATCTAACTACTTTCCACCTCAGCATTAGCCACTGTTAGTTGTTTTTATTTTCCTTTTAATATATCATTCCAGATGGTTTTTCTAAGCATATAGAAGTAAATAAGGATCCTGATTCTTATTCCCCCGGCATTTTTTTGCACAAAAGACACAATATACACACTGTCGTGTCCTTTTATTTTTCACTTAACAATGAATTTTGGAGATCTGGTCTTATCAGTACATGGAGCTCCTCCATTCTTTATTACAGCTCCATTGTATTTCATTAAATGAATGTGCCACACTTTATTTAGCCAGCCCTCTCTATTGATGGGCATTTGGGTTGTTTTTAATCTTTTGCTCCATAGAAATGTATCAAGCTCCTAGATAATAATAAGAAAAAGACAGGAAGGGAGACAGGAAGGAGGCAGGGAAATTGGAGTGGGAGAGGGCTGTCATGGGACAAAGGCCCCGAGCACTTGTGAGGGTGGGAATGTCTAAGATGGGTGAGCGTGCTGTGAGACTGAAGATCAACTATTTTCCTCTAGAATTTTGCCTTCTACCAGCCTTGACACTTGTCTTTAAAAGGCTACCTTCCCTTCCTTAACAAAGGGAAGTCAACAAACACTGTCTTTTCTCTAGAGAAGATGGATAGCGCACATACCTTGGACATACAGGGGCCTATATACAATGATTCAAATACTGGGGTCTCCCGCAACTCTGAAAAAGACAAGAAGAGCTGATTCCAAACAGCTAGGATTTTATTTTTAGGAATAAAATGCCAATAGTTTCCAGCTTACCACTTACCCTAAAGCAAAGAGAACCAGGTTGCTAGGTGGGCCACCAGAGGCTGTGACTCCCAAAACCACTGCCCAGCAGAATGACAAGCCCAATTTGTAATTCTCCTTTGTTTTCCATCCCTCCAGGACTGAAAGGCCCAGCTGCCTCTTCCTAACCGAAATTTATTTCATCAAGGAAGCACCATGTTTTATCAGCTCTTGAGAAGCCCACTATGAACTGGAAAAGACAAAATGATTGTTCTCATTTGCACAACTGCTTGGAAAGAAAATGAGATTACTGGCATCATGGGAAAATTTAAATTTTTCCCCAGGCAAGAAGAATTGACTTCCTGCGCTCCAGGATGAAGGTAGTGGAGAATTTACTGCTCGAGCTAGCTGAAAGAAAATAAGGAGTCTCATAAACCCAGGCAATTTAAACACACACATGCACGTGTACCCGGAAATTCTCTGTGCTGTGATTTATGCAAATGTGTTAATTCATAATTAAAAGGTAATTGGGATCATTTTAATGGCCTTTTCTTCCTTTTAGACTGCCTCAGTGGCAGACCCCTGTCACATCAATTTCGGGTGTTAATATATCAGTTCCAATGATTTTATTGTCTTAAAAATAACTTAGCTGCTGCAGAGCCTGCCTTGGGGAGCTTGGTCTCCAAGGAGGAAGCTATCTAAAAGCCAGTCCATTCTGATCTCCCAGTTATTGACATGCAGAAAAAGAAACATTCACTTTTAATAATAGGGCTCTCTTTCATGCAAAGATAGTAGAGGATTTCTGCGAATAAATAATTCATGCTCCTCCAAGCTCCCCGAGAATAAATTTGTTCCCTTTCTGTTTTGTTTTTCTTCAAGATATGACATCTTAGGAAGAAGGGGCTAGGGGAAAGAAAGCACTTTCTGCTTCTGTGGATATAACACACTGAGTGTTTCATTCCCTGGTGCAACAAAACCTCCAGATCAACAGACAAGAGCTGAAAACCTTTTCCCACCAGACAGACACAGTGCCATATAAATGTTCTCTCAAAAGATAGCATCTCATAAACAATCTCAACAAAGGGATGTCAGTTTTCCCTTTACTGTGCATGCATAACATCACTTTTCAAAAAAAAAATGACCATAACCAAATCCAGAATGAAATTAATTATATTTAATTGATCATATGACTAGCTGGCTACAACTCCCTCTGTATTTTGAAAAAGTTCTATATTCTTTGTGTATTTCATTTTATATATCATTAAAAGAAAAAAAACATAGTAGTTTTCCAATATACTAACAGTGATTTTCAAATTTCAGTGTATATGTGAATCACCAAAGAAATAAAATACAGATTCCTAGGCATTGACCCTCAAAGTTCCTATTCACTTTGTCTGGTGTAAGGTCCAGGTAATTCTGATCTTCCTATACCAGGGTTTGAGAAACATTACACTATAATTCTAATGAAATATAATGTGGCTTAATATCTGCTATGAACAGAATGTTTGTGTCCCCCAAAATTCATATGTTGAAGCCCAAATGTGATGGTATTTGAAGTGGGGCCTTTGGGAGGTAATTGGGTTATGAGAGTAGAGCCTTATGATGGGGTAAGTGCCCTTATAAGAAGAACTAGCTCTCTTTCTCTCCTCCATGTGAGGATACAAACCAGGAAGAGGGCCTTCACCAAGAACCCAACCATGCTGGTACCCTAATCTTGGACTTCCAGGCTCCAGAACAGTAAGAAATAAATGGTTATTGTTTAAGCTACACAGTCTATGGTATTCTGCTATAGCAGCCCAAACTAAGACAATACCACATACAAGAATGTGCTCCCTGACATGATTTCATTGGTCATTTCCTAAGATTGACTGTTGATCTTTATGTGCCCTTAAATAGACTGCTCTTTTGAAGGAAATTATATATTTGGATTATCTGAATGATGCCACAGAACCATAATTCTTTTTTTTTTAGTTTTTTTTTTCTTTCTTTCTTTTTTTTTATTGATGTCTTAATAGTTTATAACACTGTGGGGTTTTAGTTGTACATTTTTATTTGTCCGGAACCATAATTCTTGATTAAACTGAAGCAGGAATAGAGAAATGTTATAAAATCCAAGCTGCTAGAATATTGATTGAAAAATTGGGGAGCAACAGGTTGGTGGAAAAACTGGTGAAAGCTACGCACTCTTTTCCAAGAAAAAAGGTGCCTCCCCACAAATTTTATATCATTTTGGTAGTCTCACAGACCTTAGGATAAAATTTCCATCTTAAACTAACATGTTTCAAGGTCACAAATTTAGGGGCACCTCTTTATTTGAGCTTGGGAATGTGAAGAAAACATGTCCTGTGATAAGGTGGTGGCCACACCGAAATGTCTTGTTGAAACATGAAGCAGGTCTTCCAATTCCTAGAAACAAAAGACACTTGTTAACAAACATGCCACTTCCAAACTATCTAAGGTAAAATAAAGTTTAGCAGCCAACTAGCTCACATAATCCTTAAAAATAGCCAAAGCAGATAATTTTTATTTATTTATTTATTTATTTTTGCTGAGGAAGATTCTCCCTGAGCTAACATCTGTTGTCAATCTTCCTCTATTTTTTGCATGTGGGTCACCACCACAGTATGGCCACTGATGAGTAGCGTAGGTCCGCACCCAGGAACTGAACCTGGGCCGCCAAAGTGGTGAGAGCACCAAATTTAACCACTAGGCCACAAGGCCAGCCCCTAGCCAAAGCAGATAATTGTAAGTCCTAAAGTACAAGAATTTAAGAAAGAAAATGTTAGGAATGAAATACACAGGTGATTTTTTTTTTATCTTCCTCAAATAAACCTGAAAAATCCCTAATTTTGCCTGCCCTTTGGTTCTCTATAAGTAGTAAAGCATTCCATTATGTCTTCGTGACTATTTCCCTCATGGGCCACCTATTATATCATTTATAATCATTCAGCAAAGAGGAGGAACACTAGCAAGGTCTAAGCAGTGCCAGAAATTCCATGAAGATATTAAGTTTGCTCATCACATTTTATTTATCTAATTGCGCAATTAAAGGAATGGTGAGATCATGTCTACAAAGCAAAGTGAGCCTCTCTTTAAAAAGGTATTATTTAATGCAAAGCATTGCTTCATCATCTTAAAATGGAATATCATTGCCATCTATTTATTTCACAAGAGTTCTAGGAGAATTAAATAAACTGAGATTTTTAAAAAGACTTTGTCCATATTATATAAATAGTTAATAGCAAATGGATTGCGTAGAGTATGTTATAACAAATGAAAGACTTAAAGGATCTAGAGAAGAGAAATTGAAGTTTTTAGAAGGGCTGATTAAAAAGAAGGCAGAGATGGAGAGACAATTCATCTGTACTCTATCTAGCTGTCTCCTACTGTGTAAGAAACTACAACAAAACTTAGTGGCTTAATGTAATAATTTTCTTGTAACTCAGTGGATCAGCAGTTTGGAATGGATTCAGCTGGAACAATTTCATCTCTGTTCCATATGGTGTCAAGTGGGCTCACTCACATGTCTGGGGTCTCAGCTGGGACAGTTGGAATGGCTGAGATGACTAGGGTATCTGGGTCTCTCTCCACATGGTCTCTCATTCTCTAGGAGACAGGGTTCCAAGGGGACTAAAACAAAAGTGTCAAAGCCTTGTAAGGCCTCAGCTCAGATCTCACATAATGTTACTTCTGCCGTATTACGTATATTGATAAAGCAAGTCACAAGACAGCCCAGACACAAGCAGTGGGGAAATAGACTCTACCTTTTGATGTGAGACATTACAAAATATTTGCAATATTTATCTACCATAAATATTTACCATATTTATCTACCAAAGATACTATTCTGTAAAACTATCTACCAAAGATACTATTCTGTAAAACTATACTGCATGCAACACAAGACTTTTTTTTTTTAGAGAAGAGACTGCACTTCATTAAGACTATTGATCTGAATGCTAAAGAGTGATTAGTGGATAGATGTAGTTTGTAACTGTTTGTTGCACTATTGTATTTTGTTAGGGGTGGGAGGTGCAGAAAGACAGATAGAATGTTTGATAAATGATGTGACCATTGGGTAAATTATTTTGATAATAAGTTTGAAAAACTATAAGAAACTGTTACCTCTATGTTTAATGATTATTATAAATTGATGGATTAACAAATATGATGCCAATACTAACATCTAAGATAAAATGATATTGTAATTCAATGCCGAATACATGATGTGATGAACCCATGGCCTGGTTAATCATACCCAATTGTCAAATAAACTGTTGCTCACATAGATTTTTTAAATGGATAGAAAAAAATAATTTTAATGAGAAAAAATGAGTTGTGGTATAGGATAATAAAAAAATCTTTCCAGATACTTGTCATCTACCTCTCCATTATAAAAAGAAGAAATAGAGAAACAAACAGGGAGGAAACTTTACCAGATTTGGAGTTAAAAGATGTATAGTCTTACTATAGAAGCAGTTGACAGTTAGCTATCGATGATTAGGTAGCTAGTAACTAAAGGTTTTTTTTTTTTTTTGCAATTACCAACTATAGCTTTTAGTTGTTCCCCCACTCATTGTTAACTGTGTTAACTTTCCGACTCCTACTAGGTTCCTATAGATAACATCTCCCTGGTGCCTGGGTCACCATGGTAATGGACGTTTGAGCTGTTTTTCAGGAATTAGGACCCCCTTGTCAGTTCAAGTCAGTTGAAACCACCAACCCATCAACTAGGCCCATGCAGGTGCCCAATCAGTGACCTTTTTAACATCAAGAGGCTAAAAACTCCACCCTCGGCTCACGCTAACATCACCATTTTGTGAACATGTGCCCTATGAAGGGGCATGATGTTTGACTACGCTTGCGCAGATCATCAATTACCTCACTTCTCCTTACCTCCAATCATCTATCCCCACACTTCAGACCACCTTGCTCACTACACCATAAATATCCCTGAGTCCCCATTTACAAGGAGGCAGATCTGAGACACGTTCTCCCACTTCCTCACTTGGCTGCCTTGTGATTAAAACCCTCTCTCTGCTGCAGTCTCCTCCTTTCGGTGATTGGCTTTCTGGGCAATGAGCAAAATCAAACCTGGTTCAGTAACACTATGCCAAGAACTTGTGACACAACATTATGTTAGGCAGAGTCTCCTCTAAGTGATCAGAGTGGTGGTAGATGATCCACGCAGTTTTTCCAGTTGAAATATTATACACACACATGCACACACAAACACAGAAATACATACATGCAAACGTGCATGCAGACAAAGAAAGAGAAATAACTCACAAAACGCATCAGTGCTTTTGAGAAGAGCTAAATTAAAGAATTCCTTTGTTGTTATTTCTCTTGGCCCTTTATTCCCAAAGCTAATTATTCAAGAAATATTGTATCTCTAAATCTTTCATTTCATTTTAGCAAAAGCCTTTGATATTCCATTTATGCTGAACATGGGAGACTCCCTTTTGAAGAATTCATCTTAGCAAATATTAAAAAGACAATAATCTTACATTTGTTTGTCCCATTTTGAGGATATCATAAAAAGATTGTAGAATTCTAGAAATTGAAGTCTCTAGTATTACTTCGGTTTTTAGGTATGAAATGTATACTGCTATAGCTTGCATTCATAAAGTTCTATTTCCAACAATTTTTAAACCATTGCCTGATATTGTTTATTTATATGTAGCATACCTCTATGAAAGTTGAAGGCTGACATTACTGTACCAATTTTGCATATAGAAAGACTGAGTAATAAATTGATGATAGAGGACTTGTTGCTATATTCTTGTTAACAGATGACACATTAAAAGATAGAAGCCCAGATAATGGGAAAACTTGATCAGATTCAAAAGACTTCCCACAAAGACAAATAAAATTTTTCTAGTTCTAAAAATGTACTTTGGTAGGTTGACAAGCTTTAAATCAAATGCAGTGAGCAAAGATTTCTGCTATCAATCACAATGGAGATTAGAGAACTGATCTACCCTCATCTAAAACAACTAAAATCACAGGCAAAAATATATGAAAAAATAGGTTCAATTCACTAAACATCAAGCAACACAGGACAGTGATTCCTGAGAGAGGGAAAAACAAATGAGGTAAGCCCTATATTACTCCAGCTAACTGATTGGAGAGAGTTTCCAGGATGCAGCACATGAAAGAGGAATCCAGGAAGAACACAGAGGTATCTCTGAGTTAAAGAAAGAGAGCTGAGAGTTCAGAGAGGACAAGACTGTTAGAATTTTGGGGAAAGAGTACCAGAGAGAAAACAGCCACACAGATAGATAACTACAGAAAACTGCAGAAGATCCTACTTGAAATTTCAAGGTAGTACTGGTCAGTACACATGTGAGAGGAAACTACCTGAGGCTGAGAAAAAAAGCAGAACCCAAAAGAAACAGGGAAACATCTTTGGAGCTCACAAAGATCAGAATAGTGTCTGTTCCCACCAGTAAGAGTGAGAAATCACCAAATTCATGAGATATCAGGTCGAAGTCTAGAAGGTATTGTCTCAGCATTGGGGCAATATTAGATGCAAGTTAAATGCTGCTCTAGTCCTGCCTAACAAGGCTTAAAAGCAAGCCTAGAAAGATCAAACTATTTTCAAGTTATTTAACTGCATCCTAAAACAAAGATCAAGAATATTTATAAAGAATTCAAACACATCCAGCACTCAGCAAGGTAAAATCACAATGTCTGTCATCTAATCAAAAATTATCAGGCATACAAAGAGGCAGGAAAATATGACACATAATTAGTATAAAAATAAATCAAGCAAAACTGACCCAGAAGTGACATAATTGGTAGAATTATCAGACATGGGCATTAAAATTGTTATTATAACTCTATTCCATATTTTTAAAAAGCAAGATGAAAAATTGAACATGTTAAGTAAAGACATAAGAAATAAAAAAGACCATATCAAATTTCTAGAGATTAAAATAAATATGAGATAAAAAAAATACCTTGGATAGAATTAACAGCAGATAAGACATTGCAGAAGAAAAAAAAATGAGTGAACTTGAAGACACAGCAATAGAGACTATCAGAAATGAAACAAAGAGTAAAAAGAGAATTTGCAAAGATGAACAAAGCAAAAATGATCTGTGAAAGAACTACATCCAGTGGGAGTCTCCAAAAGAGAGGGAAAAGGATATAGGAAAATACTTGAAAAAGTTATGGCTGAATTTTTTCCAAATTTGATGAACATTATAAACACATAGATCCAGGAAGCTCCAAGAACCGCAAGCCTAAAAACATGGAGAAAATTAAACTAAGATACAACATAATTGAATTGCTTAAAACCAGTGATAAAAAAAATCTTAAAAACAACCAAAGTAAAAAGAAACATTATGGACAGAGGAACAAAATATGAATTAAAGCAGACTTCTCTTCAGAAACAATGCAAACCAAAAGATAATGGAACAACATATTTAAAGTACTGAAAGAAAAAATAATTTCAAAAATCTTGAATTCCATACCCCAAAATAAAGGCAAAATAAAGACTTTTCAGACATGTAAGACCTCAAAGAATTCATCACCAGTACACCTGCTCTACATGAAATATTTAAGACAATCATTCAGGCAGAAGGAAAACCAGATGGAAATCTGGATCTACACAAAGGAACAAAGAGTGCCAGAAATGGGAAATATGTGGGTAAATATAGAGTCTTTGTTCTCAGTTTTTAAATACCTTTAAAACATTGACCAGTTAAAGCAGAAATAATAACAATGTTTTGCGGGGTTTACAATACATGTTGAAGTAAAATGTATAACATAACATGAAGGCCAGGATGTGGGAAATAGAATTATATAGTTGTAAGATCATATACACACATGAGGTGGTATAATATCACTTAAAGGCAGACTAAAACAAGTTAAAGGTGTATACTACAAACAATGAAATGACCTCTAAAAATGCAAAATAAAGAGTTAGATCTAGTAAGGCAACAAACGAGATAAAATGGAATAATTAAAAACAAGCAATCCAAAAGAAGGCAGAAAAGAACAAAGAAAAAATGGGGCAAATAGATAATAGCAAGATAGTCAATTTTAAGCCAATTTTACCAATAACCACATTAAATGTAAATGGTTTAAACACCCCAATTAAAAAGCAGAAATATTCAGATTGAATAAAAAAAAGTAAGACCCAACTATATGATCACTAAGAGAAACCCACTTTAAAAAGAAGAGCACGAGTATTTTAAAAAAATGGAAAAAGAAATGCCATGCTAATGCTAGTCAAATATTATTAACAGCCTAACTAAAACTTCATTAAAGAAGCCCTTGCTATTTGCATATGTGAAAGCATAATATCTTACATGCTTTTTAAAAAAAGTTCTATAACTGCCTTTTAAAATAGTAATTACACAATCTTGCACACTAGTTCCCTGCGAGTTGAGGAGAACTGGAAGCTCTGAAAACAGGAGATGAAAATGTCTCTCTTCATATTTTATTTCTTTTCTTTTGGGTCTTTTTTCTGTTGACTGAACAGCAAAAGAAAACAGCAACATAATCTGGAGCTCCTTTTGCTCAGAGCACCAGCCGCATTATTGATCTGGTATCATAGTGCATATAAAGCAATGTTTGCTTCAGTGACTCCAAGCTGTATTCCAAATAAAAGCCTGTATATATGAAGACAGATTCCTACAGAGGTAAATTTAAGAGAAAATATTCTTTTAAGCTCACTCTATTTTCCTTCCCACTCCGTTTCTCTCATAAGGAACTATCATCTAACGAAATTACCTTGTTTTATCATGCTAGATTATTGAATATCACTTAGCTTATTCAAAGATTTTTGTCAAGTTGTCTTTTGAAGAAATTTGGTTCTGTGCCTGGGTGACGTGCCATCAGAAAAGCTAAATGCATAAATATTTGAAAGCAGCACTTATAGTTCATATAGATATAGTTTATTTCTTCTTCTTTTCTGATCCAAGGTTTATAACTCCTTCTAAAACTGGATAAATGGGGAGTGAAGGCAAGGGCAGGATGTGAAATGATAGCAGCAGCTGGATGTGCTCCAGGTTAGATGCAAAGTTAGCATGGAAGCATGAGATCCCTGTGCGTCTGAATCTGGTTGAGGAGAGCTGGAGATTGGACAAGCGGGTGAATTCTAGCATCTTGACTTTAGATGCAAGCTATAGCAAGCTATAAGAAACAGTAAAGGAAGAATGATTTGTCCATTAAGTGAATTCATATTGCTATTAGTTCTGGCTAGTGCAACCAGACAAAGAAGGGTGCCAAATTTCAGTGGAGGATTTGGAGGTAAAGTGCAAGAAGTGAATAAATTTGGATAAAAGATTAGACCAGGGAACTGTAGCATGTCTTGACAAGCTCTCAAATCAACCCCATGAACTTTATAAGCATAATATCACTGGTACCCAGCATAGGCTAAAGAGCTTTAGTTCCTGTCTAGAACTAATTTGTTTTGACCCAGCGAATGCCCATCTTGATCCCTAAACTGAGAAGAATACTGCACAAGTATCTCTCCTTTGTGAGTGTCCAGATCAGCAGACTAAGAGAAAGGACACCAACACCAAGGGCATATTCAGGGACACATAAGTTAAAAACAAATTTTAAAAATCTTCTTCGAAGACTCCCAAAATGCATTACCAACATTAGCAGGTACAGCTAACTCATATTTGTCAAGAGGAGTTAAGTCTTATCATATATAATAAAGACAAATTGTCAATTTTCAAATTATTTAGACTGTAGTGAATGCCCTGGCCCTGTATTAGTAAAGTAAGACATAACTGAATCAGCATCACAGCACCATGATTCTGTGTGAGAGTTGGGGAGGAATGTGCATGATGAATAGAAATTTTTGATCGTTTGCAATTCCACTAAATAAGATATTACTGTATTATTCTTACTTCCATGTTGAGAATATAGAGGAACTCTAGATGCTAGGAGGCCAATTTATCATATGAGCCTGAGAACACCTGTATTCTTCCATTAACGAAACAGCAGCTTTGGATAACAGCATAACCAACTCTCATGTCTTCATTTGGACCTTCAATGCCATATTATCTGCTGTGTGACAGGTCTTGACCCAGTAGCAAAAATAAAAGTAAGTTAAGAATTATCAAAACATCTAGTCTCAAGCATTGCCCGTGTCTGAGCACAGGTGAGCATAGGAGGTAACCATCACCCATCCAACTGTCAGATGAAACTAATTATCTGCCCTTTGGGTTTCTTAAATGTCTTTTAATTTGATTCTAATTCCTCACCATGCTTCGAAAAGACTCAAATTATTGCTCCCTTTTCATAAATAGATGGAAATATTGTCCACCCAATTGTCAATAAATTGGTCCTGCCAGGACCCTCTTGGAAAGAAACGGCTTAAACCTACACACTCCTGTATTTTCTTCAATAAACACAGTTCAGTCCCTTAGGAACTGAAAAGAATGTATCAAAGTTCTGACATTCATTCCAAATTGAATTCATGCCTTCTTTAATTACCAAAACAAACCGTTTGAAACTTTTTAAATTAATATATATAAAATATATCTACATGTAAAATATATCTATAAAATATATCTATATGTGTTCCAACTCAGGTATTCTCTAAAATCCATTGTTCTTGCCAAATAATGTATTCACTCAAGGTATATTCTGGACATGATTCTGAGGGAGATCAAATATGCAGTGGAATCAGTAAATATTAATACTTACTAAGTTGAAGGTACACCTACTGGACTGAAAACTCAAGCCAAAGAGACATAGAATAATTGATCTTCTGTTGTCTTCTTGGCAATCACTACAAGTAGGAACCCTGTCCAGGTTTGCTTTTCCTAATTCGATATTTTACACTCCACATTTTCTTATCTATTACGGGTCTCCAACATAAGGAAGTACACCCATTAAAATCAAGGCAAATAAAAAAACTGTCAAATCTTATTATTAGTTACATTAAAACCTGAGCATATGACTTTATTATTATGTCATGTTTACATTTGATATAATCTGGGTAAAAATCTTGAACGGTAATGTTTAGTTCTTAAAATTAGGCATGCTTAAAAGGCAGGGGTGGGGAAGGTGTGGAATCAAGGTAAAGTGGAATGAGCTACATGTTGGCTATAAGAAGAGACACGGGATGAGGAAGGACAGAGGAGAGCAGAAGCAGTTTAGCAGGATAATCGCTATCATTTTTTGAGCATGCCCGAACAACTTTCCTTCCATCATCTCTAAGCCTCACATCAACCCGCAAGGCAAATATCATCATCCCCATTTTACCAATGAGAAAACAAAGGCTCAGATAATTTCAATAAGGACTGAGGTCAAATAGCTGTGCCAGAGTCATGTTTAAACAAGAACCTATGTAATACCAAAGCCCAAGTTTGTTTCAGTAAGTCACAGACGGAGGCGCCCTGAAGGCCTCAAATGACCGATTACGGAGAGTAAAAGGACAATGGGAAGCCATTGGAGGTTTTAAACAAAGGAATGCTAACATCGGATCTATGTTTGTGGAAGATTCTTCTAACAGCAAGAAGTGACTGAAGGGAAGCACAGTTACAAATCTCTCCAAGAGCAAGGGGTTAGAAGGGGCTGGAGGCAGTGGTGAGAGCACGCACGAAAACGCAGGGGCAGATGGAATGTGAGGTATGCAGGGAGAGAAGCCACAAAACTTGAAAACTCATTAGTCACAAATTGTCTTTGCAGATCTGGTGCCCGCAGCGTGAGCCCCAGACATGTCAGATCCTCTGTCAGCCTGGTGCAAACCTACAAACAGGCAGATTCCTTGACATCCCCTCATAATAACAAAAGTAGGTGTTGTTAGTAAGGGTTTACTATATGTTATCTGTGTGATAAGCATAGTACATGTATCATCTCATTAATCCTCATGGCTAGAAATAGGTATACTTCCCAATCCATTTTCAGATAGAGACTGAGGCTCCTGGTTAAACTGTTAACCATGCTCCAGCCCTGTACTCTATCAAAGCCTGTGTGTTAGCTACAGGGCTGGGCCACCTCTCCTGAAATTGATCCAAATTCTTCAAATTCCAAATCCAAATTCCTTCAGTGCATATTCAGAAATTCAGTGAAGAGGTCCAAAATTAAAGAATTGGCCAGCTCAGGGGAATCAGGCTCTGAACTGATGAAAATGCTTTCCCCTATGACCACGCAGAAGAAGAGGAAGGAGGAGGAAGAGGAGAGTTATAAGGAGAAGAAGAAGTCAACCTAATTTTTACATTTCTATGAAGTCAAACAGCAGGTTCTGGAGCCAGGCCCTGGGCCACCTGAGCTGCCATTCTCAGGAGAGGTTTCCTGCCCATTTCCGATGTACTCTTGCTGGGGCGTGACAAACAGACCACCCAAGTCCTCCAATAAAAGAAAGGTCAAAAGTAAAATGTAGTCTGTGGATAGCAAGGACAAAATGTAAGATGTATGCAGTATTTGATTTTTACATCCTAGAGTGTGGTTTTACTGCTAATTACAATAAAGCTAAATCCCCTGCATTACCCTGAATCCAGATTCAACCTAACAAATATTTATGAACTATCTACTATATGCTATATCGGTAATTTGCTAAGCACTATGAAGAATACAAAGAGATTTGTAAATTTGTGAAATGTGGCCCCTGACTTCAATGAGCTTACTCTATAGGATGTATAAAGAGTGCTCAGATAATAACATCGAACATTGTAAGGCAAAGGCCATGAGCCAAGCCAGGATCTACCAGTTCAGTAAAATGGTGCCACCTTCAGATGAGTAGGCATACACATCTAACCTCACATTTCATCTCATAATCTGAAAAAGTACAACATTGGGAGAATGTGTTCATGGTGTGAAACTGCATGTGTTTGGATTTTCCAGTATAAACATCCCCAGTTCCTTCAATAACTTTACATAACATGGCTTAAAGACACATTCATGCATTTGACAAATATTGAGGCTGTGCAGTAAACCAAGTGCTCAAAATGTTAAAAAAAAAGATAACGATAATGGGAAAAGCATGATCCTTACTCCTAGGACATTCACAGTGGCCTCGGGCAGAAAGCCAGGAAAAGAAACTCTGATGAGGCACGGGGAGGTGGGCTATGACTTGGGCAGCACACAGTGCTGAGGGAGCTCAGAGCAAGAAGCCAAGTTCAGGATCACTTTCCACACTGTGAGTTTGTCCCTGACCCTCTCAGAATGTAAGACAAAAAGGCAAATGCAACATTCAAGGACACCTTGAAATGGACACCATACTAGCCTAGATTTACTTTCCTCTGTCATCTGAGCTTTGAAGATTCAACAGGAGTTGAGCAAGCAGAAATGGCTGGCAAAGGTGCAAGGGCTCCTAGTGAAAGAGATGGAGAGAGCAAAGCCTGAATAAATCCTGCCACACTTGCTCTGGGTTCATTTTTAGCCTCCAAGCAATCAGCCTCCAGTGCCACTATTTCTTCAGCTCTCATTCACTCCTCAAACCTCTGAGGAGACTTATGGCCCTACCACATAATCAATCTGTTCTCAACGAGTCCCCCATGACCTCCACATTGTCAAATACGATGGCAAGTCTCTATCCTTGTATTTCTTGTATTTCTAATATATACTTTCTTGAAATTTTGCATCCCTTCTCCTAGCCGAGGAGACTACTCCTCAGTCTCCTTTGTAGAGACTCCTATTTCTACTCTGTGTATATCATGTCAATGCTGTTGTTTCTAGTATTTCTGTCTGACCATCTTCTTCCCTCACTTCTAGATATCATCCCAGGATGACCTACACAGCCCTACCTCCACACTTGGAGCTATATCACAGGCCTCTTCTGGGGCTCTAGACCCATATATCCAACTACCAATTGGCCAAAAATAGAGATCTACCCAAGGCAACTCAAACTGAACATGTTCCTCAAACCTGTTCCTCTTCCTGAATTTTCTCTCTCAGCAAATTATTATCCACCAAGTCACACTGGTAAGAATTTCGGAAATCAAATTGGACTCCTCCATCTTCCTCTCTCCATCCCAATCACAGTTTTGTTGATGATAATTCCTTAATAACTCTAGAATCTGACCCCATCCTTCCATCTTTATTGTCACTGCCTGAAATGAGTTCCTCATAATTTTTTACCCGGACAACTGCATCAGTCATTTCAGTGGTCTCCTTGACTCATCATTTCTGATCCATCTTCCAAACTGAAGCCAGAGTGATCATTTTAAATTACACTATCAATCATGTCACCTACTAAAAGCCCTTCATTTGTTCTCCATGCCTTCAGAATGAAGTTAAACTCCTTACTTTGGCCACCAGTGGCCCTAGTCTACTTCTAGCATTAGCTCATGCCGTTCTCCCACACACCCCACACTCCAGCCATATCAAACTACTTTCCACTCCCAAGGGCACCAAGATCTTTTATGCCACTATGTTTTCCCACATCCTTTTCTCTTCATGGAAACCATTCCTCTCCCTCTGTCTCTACCTAGTTCCTTACTATTGCCCACCAAGAATGCACCCGACCTCATCTCTGTGCTCTTCCCTCCCATTGGGCCCAGTGTACTTCATTGTTGGCCTACAGGTCAATCTCCCTGACTAGACTCTTTCTTTAGCCAACAGACAATATACATTATTAATTTATTCCTAGCACAGTAGCTGGCACATATCAGACAATCAATAAATGCTTGTTGAGATAATGACTGAAACCTGTTCCTCCTCCTAAATTTTCTCTCTCTTCAAATTACCATCCACCAAGTCACACTGGTAAGGACTGAACAAACACACCATTCTTCATTGACGTGATTTTCAGACTCTCACTTTCCCTCTCTTGTAGCCCACTAGATTTGTGTAATCTCCATATGAAAATTCGGTGCTGAGAACTAAACACAATATTGTAGAGGTAGTTCAACCAGTGGTATTAGCTGACTCTTTGTGGGTCAATATTTAGGAACCATAATATAAGACTAACTTATATTTAACTTACTGTCAAATAAAAGGCCAGGTTTTCTTTGGTTTGGTTTTTTTTTTTGGCAATAAATTTATATAAATCAATTTTTTTTTTACTCTTCCATTCATTTGCCTTTTTTTTCCTTTTTAAGTTTGATACTTTCCTGTCATTCCATTAGTAGATCATATTAATTTAGACCCATAACTCTACCTTGGATTCTGAATCTGTCATTCTGTATGTTATTGCTAATTTCAGTTTAAGATATTTGTATATTAGGTAAGTATGTATTTTAAGTATTAATCCAAGTAGTTAGGAAAACAAAAAACAAAAACCAGGAACAGAATCTTGAAGCATGTGCCAAACAATTTCCTCCATTTTGACACTAATCCACTAGTCCTCATCCTTGGGGCAAAATTCTTTAATCTCCTGTTTACAGCCCACTCAGTATTCTTCATGAGGTATCCTGAAAAATCCTATAAAATGATTTGCCTGTAGCATTTAACTTACCTAAGTCTATTAATTCTATCAGATGATATTCGTGGTTAGTTTAACATGACTTGGTTTTGGCCAACATGCACCCTTTCACATGTTCGTCTCTAAAATTGTTTGGCAATTAAAATCAAATTATCAAGTTACCAGTCGATGTTTTCAGGACCCACATCTTCCCACTTTCTGAAGGGTAGCACATTTTCCATCTTTTGGCAGCATTCCTCCAAGTTTGCAAGTAGTGTGTTCCATGATCACTTCTTCAAGAACTCCCAGCATCATGGGCTGTGGTTCCTCCAGGCCAAAAGCCTTAAACTCATTTAACACAAATGGAAATTCTCTCACTATCTCTTCAGTTCCCTCTCTCCTCGAATTTTCCTACACTTCTCAGTTTCAAAACCAATTACCTTCATAGAAAGGAGAGGAGAAAATTCAGATTTGTATTGTTGTGCATTCCTTTTGGTCATTGGATCAACTTTGCACCATTTGCCCCAGGCATTTTGACAGCCCCCAACCACATTGTCCTTACTCCAGGCAAAGCAGAACAGTCCATTAGTGTGCGTGTCTGGATTAACTAAACACTTCGGATCCAGCTACATTGGAGCAGCTTTCTCCTTTGGCCTATTCTATAAACTTTATTTAGAATTGGTCTATGTCTTTCTGAAGTCCAGCTTTCTTAACACTACATTCGTAGTTTCTTAGCATTCTTTTCTTTCAGTTCTTGGTTAATGAACCCTCCCTCCACCTTTTGTCCTGTCTCTTTAAAGGAAGGATCCATCCTATGCTCCCTTCCAGTTCTGTCAGTCCCTTTTTATGAATCCAGCACATTTCATTCGCACTTCCTACTAAGCCTAAAATGGTAATTTGTCAAACATGCATCAAACTTCCTCCACCCATCTTCCCAGCTGCTACAAATTTCACTTCCTATAACTATTAGCACATGCTGAAAATCTGCTCTTACACAAGCTCTGCAGAATTTCTCACCCTGCTTAGGCAGGTGCCTGACCTGGGAATCTGGAGAAAATCATGGTCTAAACAACTTGTTCTAGGTCATTATCCTTCATCTAAACTTAGAGCTCTTCCTTGACCCCAAAGTGTACTCTGTATCCTATAAGCTCTTTGTATCTTAACTGCTACAAAACATTATGTACATCTGATCTTGAGACAAAAAAGTACAAGACTAATGCTCACAGTAGTGCAGCAAAAGGAGTTTTCTTAATCCCCCAAAGAAAGCTAATGTATGAATTTTTTCTTGTATTCCAGATGTCATTTGGGGTAACCCAGCCCCATACACAAGGATAAAATAGGATAAACTAGGCTTAAGCTTGCATTACCTCTCTAGAGAAAACTCCAATGCTCTCTTCATGAAAGCTGCAAAGTCTCAGGAGGTGAACATTTCATAGCAACCCCTGGCTCCAAGTTTTTACTTCCACTGCATTCAACTTATGGATGACCTCACCAGTTCATACTATGGTTAACTTTTCTGGATTTTCACTGAAAACAAAGAATATTCCCATAAGATGTTTATGTGAGACGGTCTTGCTTCTAGCCCCGGGATGAAGCCATTAGGGGAGAGAGTGGAAGAGAAGAGAAGGAAGGGGGTCTGGAGCCTGAGGAACTGTGTCTGAGGCCTGCCCTGCCTCTGGACCCCTCACTAGGTGAATATTATGTCTTCTCATGATGTAGGCAGGTTGACTTTGGCTGTAAATGTAATGGATATACTCTTCAACTCCTCATTATCTCACATCCCACATGTTACCCCAGTCGGTAACACAGGCACAGTACAATTTGTTAGGTTTAACATTCCAAGACATGCACACCTCATATGATACCAAGCCTCCAGAATTCGAATTTGGGACTGGCCTTCAGCTGCCCCATTTATAGATTATCTCTTTTGGTCAATTGCTTCTAGAATGACTGATCACATTCATTACATGTTTTGGTTGGTTGTTTTGTTTTGTTTTTCCTAACTTCCTTCCCAGAAAGTAACTTTAACTTCAATCTTGAAGATATCGTGCGGTTACCTCCATTTACCACCCACAAGGGGTTGAACTAAATGTTCCTTAAGGTCCTTTCCAGCAGTAAAATTTATGACTCTATATAAGAACCAGTTTCACTATCTGCCAGAGATTACACATAAATGCTTTTCTTTTATCTGAGCTTATGTCAGGTGGGACATTCTCTAAATCTAAAAGCAAAACCATTTTATTTAGGATCCTTTAGAACAAATAGAAACAAAACAAAACAAGCAGCTGGAATATGTTTCCATTTGCCATAAGAACAGAGAAATAGAGTATTTGTGCCCTTAAATATATAATTTTTTCTGTTGGGAAAATTATTTACACTGTTGATTTCCTATGAAAATAGATTCTAATAAGCATTTGGAGTAACACCCATGATGGGGAACATTAAGAGGCAAATAATAAACTCTCAAGTGAGTGAATCTTCATCTAACTCTAAAACCTCCTATCTTTTATTGGGCCTGAATCCCAGTGGTAAAATAAATCAATAATGCAACATCTGATCCTGCACTGAAGGAAATTTGGAAATACCTTGTTCCACACCTAGAAAAATCTTGCAGTTGCAGAAGAGAGCAGCACTATGCATGTTCTTTTAAGTATATGGCTTTTTTAGTCAAAGAGAAGAGAAAAAAAGCAGCTAGTATGTGTCTCTCCCTGGTTTCTAGCTGTCACCAAGGCAGAGGCTGCTGGGCCGTTGAAGCTGATGCTGGCTGACAGTGGCAGCATATTGCTTGCTGGAGTGTGATGATACAATTCAGAGAGAACCTCTGTAGCCCTCATTATCTGCTGCTGTGCTCGCTCGATCCCGCCTCTGCTCCCTTCAGAATCAGGGGGAATTATTAAATGTAATTCTACTAATTATGGCTTGGTAGAAAAGTTGGATGGGTCCAGAACCAGTGCCCCAAAGGAAGAACAACATGAGGTAAAGATTGGAGGGCTTTTATGGTGGTGCTTGAAGATAATTATAGGTATAGAGACCAATTCCAGGGAGAGAAAATATTCAGCCAAGCCCAGACTGTTTTCATAAGGCAGCATAGCTCCCTTTTAACGTGAAACATTAACTGGTTTTCCCTAAGGGGGAGAAATTCTCGCAATGTCAGTCTCCTGGACCCAGAGACTCCAGCTTAGGGTACCAGGCAGCAAGTGGGAACTCGGAAGACTCAAGTGCCTGTTGCAAGTTTCCGTCCTTTTGCCAAGGCAGCCAGGATGCAGCCTAACTTATTTTGCTGCAGGTTCTCCTGTGAGCAAATAGACAGTAAAAATATTAGACCCCTTAGAGTATACTGCCTTTTACAAAGATGATCTGTTACCTGTGAATTGATTCACAATATGGAACCAAAAGTAGATGTGAATAACGATACTGACTCATCATCATGCACTGGAACATTCCATGTGTAATCTGTTAATATCAAAGAATTTAGTCCTTCTCTTTAGGATATTATGACCCAGAATAATTACTCTAATAAGCATTCTGAAGGAGAGCCACTTTAATTCTACAAAAAGGATTACAAGTACATTTCAGATGGCCTTTTTAATGGGTTGGGAGTTGGCAATAAAACTCCATGAGGGCATTTGCCATTGCTTGGCAATAATAGACTCTAGGTTTCTATTTTGCCATCTAAAATTTCTCTGATTTTTTGGGGGGGATTCAGAGGAACAGCCCTGGTTGTAGGAGTTGTTATCTGGATGCACTATTGGGGAATCCACACCCTAAAAATGGCTCTGAAGCAGTCCTTCAAATCTGTGGAAACCTAACAGAAAAGCAAGAATCCAGGCAGAAGAGGGTATACATGAGAAATATGATAATTCAGTGTTTTCTATAATGTGGGACATGTATTCACAATAACCTTAACCAATACAGAAGATAGATTTCAGTATTAAATGGATGTAAGACATGGACTTAAATACCAATGAATCACAGGATGAGAAAGCTACCCTCTTTTCAATCCATCAACCCATTTTATTTAACCAAGGACAGAGTCTCAGTTTGGTGCTTCTCTTTCTCTAAAACTCGCTAATCCCTCATTTTACCCAAAAAACAGCAGCCATCAGGTATCAGTTTGTAATTTAATAACATTGTTGTGTCTTCATTGTATGTACTTTCACAATGACTTTACATTTATGCAAGCTATGATTGTTGTTCTTTTTATGATAGCATTATAAAGTTTCTCCTTAAAATGAATAAATTTAATATTTTTGAAGTGAGTTCCATTTGGGGAAAAAACTGTTAAGTGAAAACTAATTCAGGTGGTGTGTGGATTTGGCAAAAATAGTGTAAGTGGTAGACGGATGACTGAAGTTTGGTAAATGCTGTACTGCCCACTGACCTCTATCCACTAGATGCCAACAGCTCCCCTCCTCCCCCACCATACCCTTGTGACAACCAAAAATGTCTCCCGACATTTCCAAATGTCCCTTGGGGGAACAATCACTCTGGGTTGAAAATCACTGATTTAGAGCAATATGGTGTCTGAGTAATTGTTTTAGTCAGAGGGCAGATAGGGAGTAGTGTTGGGCTTTATGGAAGTGACAGTGTGAAGAATTCCAGGGGAAAGCCATCCATCAAAGTGGTACATGAAGTCAGAGAATGTTGGGTGGATTCATTTTAATAAAGACAGAGATCCTCTTTGAGGGTGCCTCCCACCCACCGATTCATTCAAATATATTAAGATCAGCCATCCTACTTCTAACAAAGGATTCCAGATATGAAGCCCCAAAACAATCTTGCCAATGGTGTTTGCCTTTGCAATTCATTTCTCTATCCAACTAGACAGTAGAAGGGTTTGTGAATCTTCAGGGGGCAAACACAAGCTCCAGCCTGCCAATCTGGCATGCCTCGGCAGGCTGAACTGGCCTGGCTTTTTTATGAGGTGTTTGGCAGCCTGAGTATTTAATTTCATTCTTTTATTTTATGTTTTGGGTGAAAATGCCCAGAGGCCTTTGGACAATTGCTTCTTTTTTAATAAAGCTAATAAGTGCCCATAGGAAATTTACCTATATCTAAACTGACATAACAAAGCTGATACATCAGAGGGGTCAGGCATGAGAGATTCCAGCAATTTATATAAACAGAGGAAGCTGGCATGAATTTAGACTGCCTGGAGTTATTACTCAGGCATTGGCAGTCTTCCAGGCTCTTCATAATTTTAAATAAATTCTGATCTCGGTGATGTATACTTATTGATCAAGTTTTCAGAAAGTCATCACCATGTACTCTTTCACTACATATTGATCTGAAATCTCTACAGTTCCTGAGAGAGGTCTGGCATTACATTAGCTATTATCTGTACCACAGTTCATCCTTCTATCTGAATCAAGCCTGTGGATAAGTGACTCATTCTCTTCCACTTACTGTGGAAAGATACCTCGATAGTGGCTGGAAAACAGGATTCTTAGGTCCTGTATCTCAATTCATCACTAATTTTCTTTGGTTATTTCACTTCTCAAACCCTCAGTTTCTCTTTAATATTAAAAAAGTAACTAGTGTCATCTGTGGATAAGAAACTCTTGGTTTTTTCATTTCAAATTCCTGTTCAAAACCATGCCATCTTCTATGAAGATCCTGCTCCATCTCACTTGGAACTCACCACCCAAATCGCCAGAAACAGTTGGCTGGCCAGCAAGTAGTTTTACAGGATCTGAGAGACAAAGAACATGTGCCTGCTATGCATACACCTGCTAATCATTGACCTTCTTGCTTTCAAAGAACTGGGCTGTGTTACCTCTGAGCCCTGTCCACACCCTAGATGCTCAAATCTCTCTATTCTCTAGCTTTCTCCACCACCAAAATCTACAGTTATTTATACTCTCCTTAACTTCAGCTCTTTATATTTTGTTTGGTGATTGTGGTGGGTAGAATAATGGGTCCCCAAAGATTTCCATGTCTTAATCCCTAGAACCTATGATATGTTATGTCACATGGTATAATGGAATTAATGTTGCTAATCAGCTGGCCTTAAAATAAGGGCATCATCTTGGATTATCTAGGCAGGACCAATGTAATCACAAGTGCCCTTTAAACGTGAAAGAGAAAGGCAGAAGATTTAGTGTCTGAATGATACAATGTGAGGAAGAATTGACCAGCCATTGCTGGCTTTGAAAATGGAAGGAGGCCGCAAGTCAAGGAATGTGGGCAACTCCTGGAAGCCAGAAAGGACAAGGAAATAGATTTGCCTCAAGAGCCTCCAGAAAGGAATGTAGCCCTGCCAACACCTTGATTGTAGCCCAGTGAGATCCCTGTTCTTCTAACCTGCAGAACTGTAATATAATAAATTTATGTTGTTTTAAGCCACTAAGTTTGTGGTAATTTTTTACAGCAGCTGTAGGAAACTAATACAGTGATATTACTCCAAAAGGAGTACACCACAAAGAATGATTTGTGAAAGCTCTCTGATTTCCTAACAGCTACAGATGTTAAGAAAGGATGAGCTGAAATCACATCAGCAGCAACTTTTCCAGGACCTGGAGTCTACCTTGTCCTAGGATGGTTCTACCTGGCAAATCCACTTCCTCTTCATACTCCCTTTTAGCTTAAGTCCAGGCTCCCTCTGTCCCCCAATATCTCCAGCCTCAACCATTCCCACCATTCTGATCCAAGAAAAAAAGAGAAACACATTTCTAGAATATTCAACAGTACTTAATAGGCATTTAACATTTTTTTACTGTAAACTATCTCCCACTTATGATATTCCCTCTTATATTCCTGTCTCCTATATCTTTCTACTCCTAGTAATAAAGTTCTATAATAAAAATATGTTTTGGAGGGGGCCGGCCCAGTGGCATAGTGGTTAAGATTGTGCATTCCACTATGGCGGCCCGGGGTTCACAGGTTCAGATCCTGGGTGCAGACCTACACACCACACATCAGACCATGCTGTGGCAGGCAACCTCCATAAAGTAGAGGAAGATGGGCACAGATGTTATCTCAGAGCCAGTCTTCCTCAGCAAAAAGAGGGGGATTGGCAGTGGATGTTAGCTAAGGGCTAATTTTCCTCACTCACAAAAAAAATATGTTTTGGAATCTTTGGGAGTTATTTACTACCAACAATACTGTGTAGTTTAACAATCCCATTCAGTCAGTCACTCAGCAAACTTTGAATGTATACATGGTGCTGAGTGGAAATGGGGATGAATAAAGCAGTCTCCTCCCTCAAGGAGTTCACAATTTAATATGGCATGGAATAGGAGAGACATCCACTCATTCCACACATTCTCACCCAACCCCTGGCTTACATCAGACGTATGCTTAATTATAACGCAAGACAGAAACATGAGTTATACAGCTACAAACAAAAGTGGTAATGAAAAGTGAGTTCTCTGAGCGACAGCGATACAAGAACATACCAGCTCTCAAAAACTCAGCTACCTGGTATTCAAAACACAGTCAAGAACTAGGAGGAAAAAGTCTCATGGTCAAGCGACGTATAACAAAGTCTCAACACTGAAACTCAATTATTTTGCATATAGGAGGGCCTCATCTACCTTCATTCGGTGCCCATTTTCCCATATTTCATGCACCATTCTAAAAGGTTCACTTATCTTTTATCCTGGCCCACAGGTAATTAGAAACAACAAATTAGAAAAGAGAAACTCTAAAGATAGTCATACCAATAGCAAAAATAAGCAGTATGACAGTGAGGCAGCAGCAGAAGAAACAGAAAGACAATCGAAAACAAACTTTAGCAAAGTGGGGCCAGTTATGCCATACACATGCAGCCTGTGCCAATCAATAAGCCCTAAGACCATCCCAGTCATACACGTCACACAGTGACTGGGTTTCTAATGATTCTGAATCTCCTACCAAATGTTCAAATTATGTTCTGCATATTCTATTTAGGAAGCAAGGAGGTATGCAACCACTTTTACAGAAACTTCATCAGAAATTGTTAAAATCTTTTAAATTTTGGTGTTTTCTGGAGGAAAATGTTTCACTGTTCCATGTACTGAGTGCCCATGGGTCACAGACAGCCAAGGAGCATGGGCAGTGGGACCATGCAAATGGAAACAGAAGATTCATTCCAGCACTAAAACATACTAACTATGTCTACTGAGTCAGAAGCTAAGCAACACAGATATCCAGAATATCAATGTCTGCTATTAGAAAAGTCATAGTTCAGAGGAAAAGATTTTAAGCAATCATCCTGGGCTGGGAGATCATTTGTAAATGTCATGTCGAAAATATAACTCTATTATGAAAAAACTATTTAAGTTCATCACTAATGCCTGACATTTTAGGATGGTTCTTGCTCTGTTTTTACTAATCACACTCAGGGTAGCTCTGTTTTTCATAGTACATTTATGATTAGAAAGCTGAACTTTACTGAAAAAGTTCCTGGGTGAAGCTGTAGAATTTGATTTTCTATGTAATCTTTAGCAAGTCAGTTAACAGAGGTCTGTCTTCAGCTCTTCCCTTTTATATAAATCTAAGTCATTGTATCAGCCTCCCTTTTATGAGGAACAAATAAAGTCATAAATCATATCAGTGCATTCTGGAAAGATACGTTGCTATGGAATCCCATAGCAGGGAAATTCACCCCTCTGCGCTTCAAAATGGGTTAGGAATATGCACTTGTCTTGGTGGTCTGGCTTCTGCCAAAGACTGCACAGACCCCAGTATGCACAAAGTGAACTTTCCACATATTCTGCCTGTGCCTGGGAAATAAACGAACACCAACTGACAGATCCAGAATGTATTTGTAGTATCACTAATCCTCTCCATCCCCATACATGAGAAAGAGTGAGCAAACTCTTCAATCATTATTTTTCCTTACCGTCATCCCAACCTTAATTAAGAACTAGTGAGCAGGGGCCACCTGGTGGCACAGCTGTTTAGTTCATGCTTTGGCAGCCTGGGGTTCGCAGGTTTGGATCCTAGGCTCGGACTGATGCACCACTTGTCAAGCCATGCTGTGGCGGTGTCCCACATAAAGTAGAGGAAGATGGGCACGGATGTTAGCCCAGGGCCAGTCTTCCTCAGCAAAAAAGAAGAGGATTGGCAATGGACATTAGCTCAGGGCTGGTCTTCCTCACAAAAATAAAAAAAACTAGTGAGCAATAAAAATAACTGATACGTATAGACCACTTACTCTGTTGCAGGCATTTTATAAGGATTATCTTATTTAATTCTCACAGCATCTCTATTCTGTGGATATTATCATACCCATTTTACAGATGAAAAAACAGGACTTGGAGGAGCTGAGTAGCTTGCTTAGGGCAACACAGGTAGCTAGCTAATGGGGGAATCGAGCCACAAAATGCCAGAGACCAACCTCTTAACCACTAAAATATTGTGAATGTGAACATTTTAGAAGTTGGGCAATAGCAAGTGCTATAATTTATAAATATAGGCAACTAGCAACAATTTAAACATTTATCTCCATCTTTGCTAGAGTGTTCACATGCTCTAAGAGTATTTACATACTCTTTGTTTAAACAAAATTGTTTAAATAAAAGAAAGGAAAAGGTGAGGCTGGCCCTGTGGCATAGCGGTTAAGTTCCTGCGCTCTGTTTCAGAGGCCCGGGGTTCACAGGTTCAGATCCCGGGTGTGGACAAACTTACCACTTGTCAAGCCATGCTGTGGCTGCATCTGATATAGTGTAGAGGAAGATGGGCATGATGTTTAGCCCAGGGCCAATCTTCCTCAGCAAAAAAGAGGAGGATTGGCAACGGATGTTAGCTCAGGGCTAGTCTTCCTCACAAAAAAAAAGAAAGGAAAAGGTACTGAAACTAAAAAAAAATAATTGTGTAATGGAAAAACATGCTAACTAATCATCCTCCAGCTCTTTCTGTCCTCAAAAACTGACCTGATTCTTTTTTAAGAGGGAATCTTTCCCATTCCTTTAAAATCTGTGCTATCTCATTGTTTTTCTTACACATTTCGCCTGAGGCATTGTGTCACCCCAGTTAATAATAACTATTAAGGGTGTGTGCCATGCCACATGCCCAAAGTAATGGACTGAAAGACTTGTTGGAAAGAGCATGAACTGATCATTTTTCTTGTCAAAAAAACCAATACCGTTTTGAGTTCTAACTAATTGGAAAGGTTTTATTTTTAGAAGAAACATATGTTAGTGGAAATGGGACTAGCCCTAGGGATCAGAAATTTAAAATTCTGGCTAGAGTTCCAACACTTGGGAAAACGCATCACCATCATCTTTAGACTCAGTTTCCTCCTCTGCAAAATAGGAATGACAATAACAGCCTCACCATCCCCCACAATTGTTGAAAGGATCAAATCAATGTAAATGTGATCCATGCCTACAAAACCCTATACAATGTAAGGTAGTATTATAATGATGATATACTAAAAAAAAGTGTAAGAAACAAAAGTGGGATGAAAATGTACCAAAAGAGTCACAAGTAATTATAATGAGTCTTTCCTGGGAAACCGAAACATTATATTAATAATAGCCATAAGCTATTACTCTATGGAGTCATACCTACTACTCTGTCTTTCATGTAAAACCCTTCAAGTTCTCCTAAGTAATCTCTTCTCTTGGTTAAATGTTCCCCCACTTATTCCACATGAGACATGATTTGCAAGACCTTTTATAATATTTGTCTTTTTTTTTTTGGTGAGGAAGACCAGCCCTGAGCTAACATCCGTTGCTAATCCTCCTCTTTTTGCTGAGGAAGACTGGCCCTGGGCTAACATCCGTGCCCATCTTCCTCCACGTTATACGGGACGCCGCCACGGCATGGCTGACAGGCAGTGCGTCGGCAGGCGCCCGGGATCCGAACCAGCGAACCCCAGGCTGCCAAGCGTGGACTAAACCGCTGCGCCACCAGGCTGGCCCCTGTAATATTTGTCTTTTCATTCAGGTTTGTCAATGCCCCACTTAAAGTGAATACAGTATTCCAGATATGGTCAAATTAGCATAGGTGTTACCACCAACTTTGATCTATAAAACGCAAACTCTCAGTGCTTTTTGTTGGGGTGGACTGAATGTCCCAGGTGTTTTCTTCATGTGTGTTTGCCTAACGATGCTTGCAAAAGTGGTTATTTTTTAACCCTAAAAGCAGGATGTTACTTTTATTCTCCTGAAATATTATCTTGTTCAGTTCTACCTTTTTTCCAATCTGTTGAAATCATTTTGAATGATGATACTCATCCATCATATTATATATCTCTCCCAGGTTCTGTCATCCACAAATTTGATAAGCAAAATTTCTGCGTCTTCATACAAGTCACAGATAAATATATATACATATATATATATATATATATATATATATATATATATATACAAGACAGACTTAAGACAAAGCACTGTTAGAAGGTGTCTAAATACTACTTTCCAGGTGAATGAGTCACTCATTAGAAAAAATTCTTTGTGAATGGATATCAACTAGCCATGAATCTCCCTATTTATAGTCATGGTTTATTTCTAGAAGTCAACCATCTACATATCTGACAGGTTTTCCCATTTTGATAATACATACACCATTTTCCCATGTTTGATCTCTTGGAAACTCTTCATTTCTCCACAATTTTAAAATAATTACCAAAAACAAAAATCTGTTATTACATGTGCTAGGTCTTTTAGTGGCCTGAGATAACATCATTAATCAAAAACTTGAGGTTTTATTTTTTAATAGAGACTATCAAATTATTTTTCATCTACCTCAGGTTTCAACTACCTATTAAATATTTTTGCAGTAGTTTCCCCAGTCTAAGCACCAGTCTCCTTGAGAGAGAAAGCAAAATCAAAATAGAATTTGAATGGTCTCTGCCTTCTCCCTTTCATCTGTTACATCACACCATCTATAACAAGCAGGGAATTCTTGATTATTTATTTTATTTTTATCATAACTCTAAAAGCATCTTTGTTGCCTTTTACATTTTTCGTAAACTTTGGGGGGTTTTCCTGTGATTTGTGCTTATCTGTTAT
Organism: Tapirus indicus; assembly: GCA_031878705.1. Classification (NCBI taxonomy): domain Eukaryota; kingdom Metazoa; phylum Chordata; class Mammalia; order Perissodactyla; family Tapiridae; genus Tapirus; species Tapirus indicus. Next base: position 126,596,562 of record CM062919.1, on the reverse strand, counting down.
ATTTTTCTCTTCTCCACCTACATGTGCTTCTTTAAAATCTGCACTCATAGAACTGCTTGTGCGCCTATACTTCCCATCATGGCGCATTCCGAATTTCATCTCTAGAGCCCCCATCTGTCTTGAACTGTCTTCCCTTTTGGAGTCACCTTTCTCTCATAAAACAATTACCTGGTTGATATCATGTCCGGGCTTTTTGCCTTATTAGAGAATACTGTCATGGGATTGTAAAATTCAGAAAAATTTTTTAATAGCAGTAATATAAAAATAATTTCCAATACTATTGAAAGTTATTATTAACTATAAATCTATCCACTGGCTTTTAATTAAGAAGGAGAATAAAAACAGCTTAAGTACGTAATATGTACATATTCAAAAATGAAAGTATCAAAAAAAGAAAGTATCAAAACTAGCCTTACAAAAATCATAATTGCCAAATAAACAACCTCAGCATCCATAAAGAATCCATCAAATTGAAATCACAAAGTGAAATAGTGATATATTCATCCTTCACACAGGGCTAGACCACATAGGGATTACAGCGGTAAATGAGACAGAAAAGATCCCTTTCCTCATGGAGTTTACAATTCTGGTGAAAAGATATGTAATAGTAAGTAAATAAGTAAACCATCAGACTGAACAGATTGGGAGTAGCGATAGTGCTCTTTCAGATAAGGTAGTCAGAGACGGCCTCTGAGAAAGCGATATTTGAATTAGAATCTAAAGGATGAGAATTAACCAGGAATGCAAAGATCTGGGGAAATAGCAATTTGGAGAAAGGGACGGTCAAGGGCAACATCCCAAAGATCCAAAGGAATAAGAGGCAGCAGGCAAAGGCAACCTGTTTAGAGAATAAAATAAAAGTTCAGGAATCCAAAATATTAGAAATATCTGTAACATGCCTAGAGAAGTGCCAAAGAAGGTGATGTAAAATAAAAGCATAGTAAAAAAAATATTTGAGAAGAATGTCACATCAAAGTAATTCATGTATGCTAACCCCTGGCCTATTCATACACATCAACTATAATAACTAGCTCACTAATAAATACGTTGTTCACACACGACTCTATAACTTCAAATATATCTTTAATAATTACATGTTTAATACTTGGGTTGCTTGGTTGTGGCCCATTGGATCAACTCAAACATCAGTTTTCTCTGCTGCTGCTCCACAGTTGCTCAGAATTACTGTATGACAGTCTTTCCCTCTGTCCTGACTTCTCAAGAGAATTCTCTGCTTGTTCCGCTCAAGTCCTGGGCATTTGCTAAAATGCTCAAGGTAACGAGTAGAGAAGGGAACTGGAGAAAGTCCAGAAAGATAAAATTGATTTATATAAAATAGGCCCTGGAATTACCCTCAAAAGTAAAGTAAAACATCTAAGAGGCTGAGAGAGGCAGTGGGGAAGAAGGGACGGCAGGCTGAGGACAAGAGCAAAGCTGGGTGGAGTTTTATAAAGGAGAAAAGAGAGAGATGGGGTAGCAGCTGCCATAAGTGACATCAAGAAGGAAAAAAACTAAAATTTATTTTTAAGAATTGTTACTGCATGTTGTGTGGTATAATTTCTTCCTCGCTGCCTTCTCAAGAGAACTACAGGATAAGCCTGAATTACTTTTCAAGGTTTTATGGAATAGAATTGAGAATAATAGCCCATTTCTATTCAGATTTTACATGCATATTGGATGTTCTACAAATTCACGCATTACAACCTCAATCGGGCCCCAACTAGCTGTTGCTTGAAAATACTTCACTTCATTCCCAACTGATTCTCTTTTCTATCATCCAAAATTAGTTTTTCAAAGGCTTTTCCCTTTTTTTTTTTTCACATTTCTAACCCTACTAATTCTTAGCCAAGTATTTTGCCCATTAATTCACCAAAATAATAGATAATATCACAATCACTCACTTTCCAGTCCCTCCTCTTCAAAATGCCCCCGGTCCTTCATCCATCATTCCCTCCTTCTTGATGGCCTTAGAGGAGACAATGGCCCTACTCCATTCCTAGCTAACCCCATACTGTGTATCAAAGTTCTAGCCCTTCCTGGCTCACCCAGGATAAGGTCAATTTGTTTTTCTTTTCCATACCCTGTCTCTGTGGCAGCCTCTTCTCCTTCTTCTTGTTCTCATTCTGTTTCTTTACAAAATAGAAGTGACTCCTTAGCCCAACAGTTCCATTTCTGGAAACACATCTTAAAGCAACACTCACACAATATACAGGCCCATAATCCAGATACCTTTTCCCGAAATTCTCCCCCAAAATGTTCCCAAAGACCCATAAGTTGTCTCTGAGGGACTTTAATCTCTCTAATTTTATATTTGACAGTATTTGAACATCCAGGATGTAGTACTTTTTTAAGAAAAACAGTAAGGATTTTTTGAATGCCAACAACTTTTTGCTTGTATCCAATTAGTCGTCCAATGCTACGGATTCTACTGCTGAAATGATGTTCAGATCTAACCATTCCCTACTGCTGTCCTCGCTCCTGCCCATGCTCAGTACTTCTCAGATATGAACAGATCAGCCCCAGGAGCTTGCTGATTGTTTGAGCTTCCCGACTCTGTTTCAGCACTTCGCAATTCTCCTTCCACAAAGCTCTCTCACCTAAAACTAATTGGATCGTGTCATCGTCAGGCTCAAGCACCTTCAGTGGCTTCCCAGTACCTCCCGACTAAAGTAGAAACTTCTCACAAGGTATGTAAAGCCTTGAGAGTATGGTCCCAACATCTTTTTTCAATCTTTTTATCTCTATTCATCTCCCTCCATGAAACTTCATTGTAGCCAGACCAGACCTCTCCTTTGAACATGAGACCTCTCCTTTCCCCTACTCCATCCTTTACTAGTGCCTCTTCCTAAATGTGGAAATTCCTCCCCCTCCATGTCTGACTAAATCCAAACCTTACTCATCCAAACCACACTCACCACCTTGTGAAGCTTCACTCATGCCATTCACTAAGAATTAGCCGTTACTTCTTTGTACTGCAATAGTATCCTCTGTCTCCAATATTGCACTTACACTGTGTAGCATAGTTATGTACAAAGCTTTACGTCCCTCAAGATTATAAGTGTTTTGAAGCCAGAGATTAATTTTATTCATTTTGCATTCTTTCTACACATATAATATTTGGCAGGGACTAGTTGTTAAGTAAATATTTGTTCTGATGAGTTTGATAGAATCACTCATATCAGCACTGAAGTTGATATCTGATATTAATATTATTTTCTACTTTGCTTGCATTTTCAAGCTTTACACAAAAGTATTACAAATAAAATTTTAAGCATGTTTTTGAATTTTGAGTTTTTAAATTGAGGGGAAGTGGAGCAGAACATAATTTTGTTCATGAATTTGGCTCTTTGAAAGTACATATTTAGGGGCCGCCCGGTGGCGCAGCAGTTTAGTCTGCGCTTGGCAGCCCGAGGGTTCGCGGGTTTGGATCCTGGGCGCCCGCCAACGCACTGCCTGTCAGCCATGCTGTGGCGGCGTCCCATATAAAGTAGAGGAAGATGGGCACGGATGTTAGCCCAGGGCCCCTCTTCCTCAGCAAAAAGAGGAGGATTGGCAACGGATGTTAGCTCAGGGCTGGTCTTCCTCACAAAAAAAAAAAAAAAAAGAAAGTACATATTTAATATTAACAATAATAGTTGCCTTTTATTGAGTATCTACTATATGCCAGGCACTGATTTAGCATTATGCATTCATTATATCATTTAATCTCCTAAGGAAACCTATACTGTGCAGCAAATACTATTTTACATCCATTTTGCAAGTAAAGAAACTGAGTCTCAGAGGAGTAATTAGTCCCAGATCATAGAGCTATGTGGAATTGCCAGGCAACAAAGCCAAGTTTGTGAAACCAGGATCAAAATGAATAAACAACTCACCAGCTGGGAGAAAATATTCACAAATCGTTTGTCTGACAAGGGATTAATCTCAGTAATATATAAAGATCTCATACAACTGAGCAACAAAAAAACAAACAACCCGATCAAAAAATGGGCAGAGGGGGCCGCCCGGTGGCGCAGCGGTTTAGTCCGCGCTTGGCAGCGCAGGGTTTGCGAGTTCGGATCCCGGGCGCCCGCCGACGCACTGCCTGTCAGCCATGCCGTGGCGGCGTCCCATATAAAGTAGAGGAAGATGGGCACGGATGTTAGCCCAGGGCCAGTCTCCCTCGGCAAAAAGGGGAGGAGTGGCAACAGATGTTAGCTCAGGGCTGGCCTTCCCCACAAAAAAAAAAAAAAAAAAAGGGGCAGAGGATATGAACAGACACTTTTCCAAGGAAGAGATACAGATGGCCAATAGACGCATGAAAAGATGTTCAACATCACTAATCATCAGGGAAATGCAAATCAAAACTACACTAAGATATCACCTTACACCCGTTAGAATGGCTATAATCACAAAGACAAATAACAACAAATGCTGGAGAGGTTGTGGAGAAACGGGGACCCTCTTTCACTGCTGGTGGGAATGCAAACTGGTGCAGCCTCTCTGGAAAACAGTATGGAGAGTCCTCAAAAAATTAAAAATAGAAATACCGTATGATCCAGCAATCCCACTCTTGGGCATCTACCCAATGGACATGAAATCAACCATTGCAAGAGGCTTATGCACCCTGATGTTCATTGCAGCATTATTCACTATAGCCAAGAAGTGGAAGCAACCCAAGTGTCCCTCGACTGATGATTGGTTAAAGAAGATGTGGTATATACATACAATGGAATACTACTCAGCCATAAGAAAAGACACAATTGTCCCATTTGCAACAACATGGATGGACCTAGAGGGTATTATGTTAAGTGAAATAAGCCAGAGACAGAAGGACAGATACTGCATGAACTCACTCATATATGGAATATAAATGAACACACGGACAGAGAGAACTGATTGGTGGTTACCAAGGGGAAGGGGTGGAGGGTTACATCCACATGGTGACGGACAAACAAAAATGTACAACTAAAACCCCACAGTGTTATAAACTATTAAGACATCAATAAAAAAAATAAATTAAAAAAAAAAGCCAAGTTTGTCTGATACTAGAACCTGTTCTCTCTCAACTCTGTCCCACCAGGTCCTCATGAACTGCTTTAGAGGGAGAATTATGATGACTAGGCAAGGACTCCAAAAAAGGAACCAGACTGGAGTGGGCTGACATTACAGGCTGTGCCCCCGAATGTCCTAAATATTGCATATTGATTAGAAATATGGGGTAAAGGCAGTGGGGACATTTGGGGACAGCTGTTACGTAACTAAGCATTTGGTAGTACAGGAAAACCCTTGTAATTTGCAAATTCGTGGTTTGGAATACTTGGTGTGATGAAATCTGCCCCTTCCTATCCAGTGTTCCCTTGTTTAAGCTACAACCCCATCCCCCTTCCCTGACCTTGACAAACCTCAAAAACTGCCCTGAAAATGGCATTGGAGCCTATATTCATTTTGGTCATTTTTATCTTTACATTAAAGTGGACATCAAATCAGAGACTGGGAAAACGTAGGTGTAACATTAGTGTGATTATTTCACGAGCCTCTCCAAGTGGCAACCAGCTTCGTACCTTTTTTCCATCTTTCTTTGAAAACGTTTCTGCATATATAGGAGAGGTCTTCAGAATAACACTCCTGAGATAACAAATAGAGAGGGAAGAAATGCTTGGAAGCAAATGTTGATAAAACATTTGGGAATACTTGCCCTGTGCTAACTCAGCTTTCATTTCTAGGTGGGTTACTTTGTCGTGTGTAAACCAAGATGGGTTTATGTTTTATTTCCAATGGCCTAAACCTAAGCCCTTGTTCTATAACCAAATCTACAGCGATTCCTTTTTATTCCCCTCCTTAAATTTCTTGGTAGAAGTCCTTTCCTCCTTCCCATTAAATGTCTCTACCATAACTGAGCGGCTGTTGGGAAAGGGCCTGAAGATTCATCATAGAAAAACGCCTCTGACCACGAAGCCAGATGCCAACTATGTCTACCCGAGGACAATTAGCCCACTTCTCCTTATTTGTTTTCTGCCTTTATGGTCTTGTATGTCTCATTAGATCATAGGCCCACAAGGAGAATTTGTGCTTTTAGGATCTATTCAGCAAGTAGCACATTACAAATGCTGAAAAGATGCTTATCTTTAGAAATACGCAATGAGGTAAAGTTATAATAGTCATGGAGGAAAAGAACTGACTTATTCCTTGTTGAAATTATCTTCAGTTTCATGTGTAAAAGAGTTCAAAGTCTAAAAGTGTTTTATTCAACATATTAACCTCCAGAAAACCTCCCAGGCTAATGGAAGGAGTCTTGGCTAGGAATCAGAAAACCAGGTTCCAGTCCTAATTCTTCCACCAACTCGTTCCATGAAATTGGACCAGTTTACCCATTTGTAGGAGTCCATGAAAGAAGCATACTAACCCCTTCCCTCTATCTTCACAGGGATTTCTAAGTATCAAGTGAAGTGAACTATGTGAAAATGCATTCAATAGTTTAAAACAATAATTGTCATGGTGGTTGTTACTGTTATGTGATTTGCCTTTTGGTGATTTCCAGTTCACCATAGTGAAGTAACACATGGATTTCCCTTTCCTCCCTAAAATCACACCAAACTAAGAATAATAAATATTTAACGGACACAAAGCCACAAAGACAAAGAAACAGCAGGGGATGAGAAATATCAACAAATGTTTGTAAGATGTAAAGCTAATCAAGGAACCAGAGTGAGGAGAAAGCTGAGTGCCAAGTGCCTAGAGACACAAACAGTTCATACCCCCAGACCAGAAAGGGCTCAGGAACTACGGGCGTCAGTTATCTGAGGAGGGGTGAGTGGGGCAGGGGCTCGACTAAGAGTGTTAGTTGGAAGTTGAGGAGCAGGAGCAGTCAGACTTCCTGCAGTCCTTTCTTCTATGTGCAGAGAAGCTCCTGTTTCATGGTAACAGGCTCAGTATAGAGGAAGAAAGAGACACTGCACAGAAATCAAGAGTTAAATGTCTAAAGTTCTAAATTCTGAACCATGAGACAGCCCCTTCTTCTGCTCCACTCCAAAAATTCCTCACCACCTGTCACACGGTGAAGACGAGCAGGAGACAAGCCCTGCCTATGCACGCATCAATGATTTAGAAATGTGGCGGTAAATACCAGGAGAACAGCTAAAAATATTAAAAGTGGTTGCCCAACAGGGCTGGAAATGCCTATATTGACAACAAAATCCTTGAAATACTAAATCACTTGTATGTATTACTTTGAAAAAAATTTAAATAATTTTTTAAAGATTTACCTTTTAAAGAAACCAAAGTATAGACTAATAGAAGGAGTTGGGGAACACTTTTGATTTTATTAGCTAAACCAGACTAAATTTAACAGATGGAGACTATAATAAAATTTATACAAAATGACACGTGCCACTTAGAATTTTTTTTAGGCTGAGTCAGCCCAGTCAGGGCAGAATTACATGTGCTTGATAGCATTCACTTGAGAGTTTATCACTTGTGGAAAGGGTGTCTTGGAGACAGGGCCATGAGTATTCTGGAGACCGTCCGCTGATACTTCCTCAAGTGGCCCTGGCGCCAGCTGCCTGACCTGCCTTGTTTGCAGGAAGAGAACTTGTCTGCTGACTTTCCTCCCTTCCTCTGGCGTCTCCTGATTCATTGCTACCTGAGCACTATTTCCAAAATGTGGGTCTGATCTAGTCATCCTTCCTCTGTAAATCTTTCAATGGCCCCATACAGACCTCAAAATGAAACCCAGTCCCTTCCACCCATCCAGCCTCATCTCCTAAGCCTCCCCACCCACTGTGCCCACCAAACAGAGAACTACCCACCCTGCCCTAAACTCTCCAGGTGCTTCCATGCTCCCTATCTCACATATGCTCTTCCCCTCCCTGCAAAGTTCTGTCCTGTCTTTCCTGGCAAAGACTGACTCCTTTAAAAAAGCAGCTTAAAAATCATCATCCAGTCTCAACCCAACAAAGCAAATTACTTGCTCATTATTCTATACTCCCTATGTTTAATACCCTGTGTTGCAGTTATTTGCTCCAACATCTGTCTCCCCTACTAGACTAGGAGTTCCCAAGAGAAAGGATTAAGTTTAATCATCTTTGTATCCTCATTTCCAAGCAAAGTGCCAGACACACAGTCAGCCCTCAAGGAGAGTTGGGTGAGTGAACCAGTAAGGAGTGAATTAATCTCACATTAATTTGGGCCTTGGCACACCTTATGTTTGAATGTCTATATAATGCAATTGTGAGAAAGTCTGATTTACATTCCCCTAGTTGGCTAACATCTAAGTTGCCAGGGCATGAGATCTAAATATCACCTCAAATACAGGAACCATATCAATGCTCTAGTCTCCTTAGAGATAATAGAGAGGAGGAGAAACAAGGAGGGACCCAATGGTGAAGCTGGTGTATTCAACACTTGGAGCAGATCATTTCTTTTTGTTTTGTTTTGTTTTGGTGAGGAATATTTGCCCTGAGTTAACATCTGTTGCCAATCTTCCTCTTTTTTTTTTTTGCTTGAGGAAGATTCGCCCTGAGCTAACATCTGTGCCAATCTTCCTCTATTTTGTATGTGGGGCACCGCCACAGCATGGCTGACAAGTAGTGTAGGTTGGCGCCTGGAATCCAAACCCGCGAATCCCGGGCTGCCGAAGCAGAGCAAGCCAAACTTACCTGCTATGTCACAGGGCTGGCCCCAGAGCAGATCATTTCTTAATGTCCCTCTCCTCCATACAACACAATTACTTTTTGTAATAACCATTACTTTCTTAAAGTGTTCTGTAATTTTAAAAAATTACCAACTTCAAATGAAGAAGAAATCTTAACTTTAATTTTCATGATAATATTCAAATTCAGTAAAATATTTCATGCATGAACTGAAAGGTGCACTTACCAAAGAAAAATATTATACCTCGCAGTTCATACTCAGTTTCACTTTTTAAAATACTGAACACAAACAAAAACTCCAGGTGGTCACAAAGATGACAGAATTGAAGTAACTCAAGCTCCCTTTCTTCATCCTTACAATCCGGTGCTATCATTGTTAATTCCTAACCTACTGTTTAAAGCAGGGATATGAAGTGCCACTGGGCTGGGAAATAGAAACTGCACTCCAAGGGAGCTCAAATGATTCTGAACCCTAATGAACTGACTCTTCTAACCAACTCCTGTAGCTGACTTGCCTGTGTCAAGGCCTGCCGTATAACCGGGACTTCTCCAAATTAACTTCCATGGAGAATGCAATTCTTATTAAAGGAGAGGTAATAAAAACATGTTCAAATGGAAGCTTAGCTATGTATACATAAAACTCAATAGTAACTACAGCAATTGTTTAGTACTGAGACCACAAAATATTTTATTTTGGGGGGATAGTATTTAACCACTGTCATTGTTTAAAATTGCTGGAGCAAGGTGACAATAAAAAGCACACGGATTCATAGTCAGTTTTATTATTGGTTTTAAATTTTCTATAGGCAATACATCCCTTTATTGCCTGCTCCCAGGAAGACTATAGGAAGTATCTCCCTCCTCTTTCTTGCATTTTATTATGACCTCTCATCACTTCCTTCTATGAGGTGAAGAGCAGGTATAGGACAGGGAGAGCATAGCCAGAGTAGCCTGCCCTGAGGAGTCAGAGTGAGTTTCAGTAGCCTTCCAAACTAGTCCGACAGCCTCGGCATTGAGACGTCAGCCATCTACCCGTGGTGATCAGCCACATGCCACCTGTTGTATGGGACTCGGACAAACTGCAAAGAAGGCCAACTCTATCATCCTCCTACTTCCTTGGTCCCCTACTGTATCAGTTTGCTAGGGTTGCCATAATAAAATACCACAGACTGGGTGGCTTAAACAATAAAATTTATTTTCTCACAGTTCTGGATACTAGAAGTCCAGATGAAGGTGTCAGCAGGGTTGTTTCTTCTGAGGTTTCTCTCCTTGGCTTGTGGAGGGTGGTTTTCTCCCTCTGTCTTTAGATGGTCTTCCTTTTGTGCATGTCTGTGGCCTAATTTCCTCTTCTTATAAGGACACCAGTCATATTGGATTAGGGCCCATCCATGTGACCCCATTTTTACCTTAATTACCTCTGTAAAGGCCCTATCTCCAAATACAGTCACATTCTGAGGTACCTGGGATTAAGACTTCACTATATGAATTTGGGGAGGATACAATTCAGCCCATTGCACCTACTCTCTGACTCTAAGGTACTCAACCCAACACTTCTTCTTCCTTCCATGTCCAAAGTTCACCATCCACTTTTCATACCTGGATCATCTCAGTCATCTGCCTTCCATTTCCCAAACTCATGTTTTATGTGTCTCTTATCGCCCTTTCTGATTACATGATATTTGGAATACAAGGCTTTGGCCCTCCCAGAATAAATAGAATTTTAGAGAAGTTGAATAACTAAAATGACACTCTAAATTAGTAGCACATGGAGTTGAAGGAGGTGAAGACGAAAAGCATCAGTCTCTGGGGTGCTTTTTGCCTCTTCTACTACATCTCATGCCACCCCCTTGCTGCCCATCCCATCCCCCAACAAGCACACAGAGTTTTCGGGATTAAAATACATAGTTTTCTTTCAATACCACGTCTCCTCGTCCCCTTCCCACTCAAAGCCGACATCACTGCTCACCTAGGGAGTGGACATGGAGTTCAGTAAAACATGAAAGGTCACTCTTGGAGAGAGCAACTAGGATCATTAAAAAAAAAATCACATTGCAAAACGCAAGTTCAAACGATTGTAAGTTCTTTTAGATATTATGCTTCAAAAGCTACAGTTTGACCCTAACACATTGGAATTTGTGTAATAACATCTATGCATCGCCAGCTTCTGCTGTGGCATCTAGTACCTAGGAAAATCATACCCTTTCACTTTTTTTATTATGTAATTAGCAAATCATAAGGACAGAAAAATTAGGATTGAATCTAAAAAGAGAAGATATTCCCAAATGGGCATTGTTATATGCCACAAGTTATATTTTATCTATCGTCCTTGTTATCCAAAAAACTATTCTGAAAAGCATATTAAAATAACGAAAAACAAAGTGAGTAGACATGTCAGATGCTTGTTGGCACTGTAAACCATAGCTTTCCACAATCGTATACGTAGGTTTCTTCTTAAGCTTCTGGAGGAAAAGGATTGATCCTTTCAGCCCCACCAGAAACCTTAAACAAAATGAGGCACTCTATAGCCATGTTGAACTGAACTAAATTGAATTGAATGAGTATTTATTTGCAGGCCTATAAACACATAAATAGCTTATCGATTTTCACCAGCGAAGTCAGCCACGGAAAGAGGATCAGAGCAGAGATTTCCATGTGACTATTTCAAATACTAAAATGCTCCAAATTTCTGAGTTTAAATAACACTTTCTACATTTCAAAAGTAGGAAATTTAAATAGAGCAGAGTTTTTCTTTTATCTATTATTATATCTGTTACCATTATTCCTAAATTCCTCTCAACACTCAAACTTGATCTGTTCCACATTTAATTATCCTTATTGCTCCCAAAGTCATCTGTGTTCAAGAAAAACATTAAATACACAATTTAGAGAAGAAGAAAAACATGACATTCAGTATTGTCTTACTTTCAGAAAATAATTCTGTATGCATGTAGAGCTTACTATGAACTAGGGAATAATTTCACTTTATGACCCTCATATTCAGCTGTTAATTATTTTTTCGTTGTCCTCAATATATTTCTATTGCATCAACGGGAAACTGTAGTAGTCCTCCAGTGACCAAAATTATACATATCAATTGTTATGAATATTAATTAAAAGCTTTGTGTCTTCAAGGAAAACTATCTACTTCCGACTTCAAAAGCATTGAATTTCAGCACTATAAAAAATTTACTTCAGTTAAAATTTTTAATCAATAAGATTATAGGTTCTTTTGTTGTTGTTTTTCTTCAACTTCTGGAAAGACAAATCTCTTTAAATGAAGTAATTGGTCTACAGCATTTTGTCTGTAAAAGAGCCTATTTCGAAAGAAAATAAATGTTCCATTTCAGACTTATGAAAAAAATATATATTACAGGAAGAAAGCTGTTTAGTTATTGAGGCTTTTAACAACAGAGCGAGCAGAAGCTGGAAGAATCAATCAACCGTGTTTGTTGTATGTCCAACCCCACAGTGGCAGAGAATAGAGTGGAGGTTATGAAGAATTTTCATCATCTTGTACACACGGTGCTTAGAGAACGAGTTTCAGTGTCTACACATATGTGCCCACACTTATAAGCACGTTTGGCAAAAGGGAAGGGAAGTTTGTGTGGAATGGAAGACATTAACTCTTATTCTTATGAGACTTTGTTCTTCTCTCTTATTTCCTTCTTTGTCCTTTGAGAAAACAACAGGCAACCAGAGAGTACGAGGAGAACAGGATTGAAGACAGATTGTGCCTGAATATTGTGCAAAACTGTCATTCTTAATCTTGGTTTTGCTACCTCCTGGAATAAATTTAATTATGCCAATAATATAACAAAATATGCAAAAATTTATCAAAGCAAAATTAATTTAAAGTGATTTTACTGAAATATGTACATATTATTTATCTTTGCCAGGAAGAGGGTCTTAGTTTGGAGGAAAATTGCAAATGTGGTTATATATTACAAGCAGAATATTATTATAAGATTTTTTTGTAAAAGAAAGTCAAGAGAAAGAAATCAACAATTACTGGGCAGCTAGGACGTACTAGCGACTCTTTAAAGTGTATTATGTATGTCTCAAAGATATTACCCAGATATTGACTGAAACAGCCTGTCCCAATTCTCCACTGGTTTCTGAGCACACTTCCCCTGGCATTCTGTTCTCAGAATGCAAGCTCCTGACATGAGCATCATTCAAGTCTCACTTGTGGCCCCCATTTTCTTCTCCCATGACCAGGCCTCTGCAGAAGTGGGATCTGGCACCCATCCCCTTCCCTAAGCCCACTGCACACACCATTTAAAATACAGAAGACTTTACTGAAGGTTGGAAAGATCAGAGGAAATCATATCACAAAACAGCTATCAAACTCAAAAATTAATATTTGGCTTTTCTGTTCTTAAAACATTTCTGATCAGACAATAACAAGGGTTAGCAAGGATGTGGAGAAGTTGGAACTGTCATACATTGCTGGTGGGAATGAAAATGGTTTGGTCACTTTGGAAAACCGTTTGGCAGCTCCTCAAAATGTTAAATATAGAGTTACTATATGACTCAGCAATTCCACTCCTAGTTATATTCCCAAGAGAAATGAAAATATATGTCCTGTTAAAGAAAAAATTATTCTGATACATGTTAAAATGGTAAGGAAGATTTTATTCAGGACTATTGTAATAGGTGCCAAGACTATCACAGTGGGGGAGAGAGAGCAGGCTCAACTCTGAATGCAACAAAGACAACTGGGAATTTACAGCCAATGAGCAGAGTAAGGGGGTCAGTGGATGGATAATTATTCAGAAGAGACATCAAGAGTTGAGGGATTCTTGCTAAACTAACTTAACAGGATCCTTGCTGAAGGCAGATCAAGGATATACACATCAAAGGTGGGATTGAGGAATTTGATCAGATATCAAGGTTGATCAGATATCAAGGGTGGGGGAATTCTTGCTAAACTGACTTAGCAGGATGCTTGCTAAAACTGGGCTATGCAGGCCTGGCAAGGACAGGGACAAAGTTAAGGCCTAGTCGAGAAGAGGGCTGAGAGGAGCCTGAATGAAGTTTGGTCAAGGAGAGAGTCTTCATCATTCCACACAAAAACCGTACATGAATGTTTGTAGCAACATTATCCATTATAGCCAAAAAGTAGAAAAAAACGAAATGTCCATCAACTGATGAATGGATGAATAAGATATGATCTGTTCATACAAGGGAATATTACTTCATAATAAAAAAGAATGAAGTATTGATACATGCTACAACATGGGTGAACCTTGAAACATTATGCTAAGTGAAAGAAGCCAGTCACACAAGACCACATATTGAACGATTGCATTTATACGAGATGTGCAGAAAAGGCAAATCCATAGAAACAAAAACTAAATTAGTGGTTGCCAGGGGCCAGGGTAAGGGAGCATAGGGAGTGACTGGTAATGGGTACAGGATTTCCTTTGAAAATGTTCTAAAATTACACAGTGGTGATGGTTGCATAACACTATAAATATACTAAAAACACTGAATTGCATGCTTTAACAGAGTAAATTTTATGGAATGTGAATTATATCTCAATCTCAGTTGTCTCTATCAATTTACTCTGATAACAAAATGAGCATTCTGCTGGAACCCCGCCCTTCCTTACACCCCAACAGACACTGACAGTTTCCCCTTTTAAAAAGAGGAAATGAGTACTTTCAGATTTCAATTCTAAACTTTGTGGGGTTTTGTAACCCAATGACAAAATTTCATATTAAAATGAAGTGTGTCTGTTGTAGTTTGAAGGCATGCACTTCCAATAAGTTTATTTCAAATTTTTAAGAAATTCAAAACAGGAAACATAAGAGAATTAGGTAATAGTTACAAAAGTGCTTAATATTTCTAATAATAAATATAACCAGAGAACACAATAATAGTTCATCTGAAATGGAACAACTATAGTCTTAAGCCACTATGATTAAATCTCAATTATTTAACTCCTATCAGTATTTATGTCCATTCGCATTATTTTAAGTAAAATACTAAATGTGTAAACAATGACTACATGGAGGGAGAAAAAATATGATATGCAAATCAAATGGAGCATGACATATGGCTATGCCATAAAATAATTTCGCTGACTACATACAATCAGCCACAAAATGTTTCTTTCAATGAAATAACAATGACTCCAGGTGCCCAATTAGACTGCTGGCATGTTGAAACTACAACCACCCATTATGCATAGCTTTAGATAACCCCTAACCTGAACCCTGACTCTTGTTTCATGTAGTTTGAAGACTTCAGATAATGCTGGGCCAAAGGCAGGAGATCAGAAGGGTACTGGGATCAGTTAACTCAGAGAAATGCTACTGAGGGTAGCCAATAACTGTATATAACTTTATGGAAAGGTCAAATACAGAAGTTTCCCATCAATTATTTCCTTGCTTTACTAAAAAAAGAACAACTGCAAACAGAATCAAATAATATGGAAATATCACTTAGGATTGTATTCTACTGCAAATAACAGAAAACCCTGCAATAGCAACTTAAACAGATAGAGGTCTCTACAACTAGAAGCCAGGAGTAGAGAGTCCAGGGCTGATAAAGTGGCTCAATGATGTCATCAGGGACCAAGCTCATCCATCTTTCCACTCTACCATCCTAGCATGTGGGCCTTTGTTCTCATGCTTGTTGCCTTATGGTTGCAAGATGGCTACTGCACCTCCAAGCATCACATCTAAGTTCCATGCAAGAAGAAGAAAATAAGGAGTGAAGGGGAAAGAAATGCAAAGCTTTCCCCTGAAATCTCTAACAGGTTTCTGCATGGTGCCATGCCAATAGGTACCTCTTGATGTAAGGTAATCTGGGACAGTGAATTAAAAACAAAATGAAGGTCCTCAAGGAAGAAGGGTAGAATGGATACTGGGTAGGCAACTAGCATTGGATTTTATAGATATATTCTCAGTGGTTTGCAAGTTCTCTATAAAAACTTTTAAATTTTTTGGGGTTTTCATATTGATTACAACATTAATATAATTTAAATATTGAGCTAGATGGCCATCTTATAGTTATTTGAGCCAAAAGTGCTTCATGATTTTGTTGTCCATGTTTAAGTCTATATTTATGATAAAATTGATGCCAAATACCATTACTTTAAATGTCATGGGCTAAGGAGAAAAGTGAAAAAACAGGAGGCAGACAATACATAAATGATACACTTGGACAAAGTAAAGATCAAATGATGTCATGGCATGCTGTACTGTTAGAAAAACAGATAAAGCAGTCTGCAACATCGTTAGACCAGACTTTGCCTTTGGCCAGTCTCTTGAAAATGTATACTTCCAGGCAATGACAGGGAGGTATTTGGAGCAGTTTCTTTATTGCTTCCGGTGTCTAGAATCTAGGTAGTCAGAAGAACCATGCATTTAGAGAAGTACCAGCTCCTTCATTTCAATGTTTCATTTACAAATGTGTACGTTACTATTCCAAAAAAACATAAAAACCCAGAAGCTTTAAGAAAGAAAAAAGAAAAAACTGGGCATATGCACATTATTATGTCTAGCAAAAACTAGTTTCTTCTGTAGCTTTTTAATATAGTCTCATGGTTGCTTTTCAGAAAAAAAAATAAAACATTCACTGGAACTATGAACCGTAGTTAAAAAAAAAATAACCAACTTTAAAGTCACTTGAGAACTGGCTGAGAAATTTGGTGAGCTTCCATCTTGCTGTCCAAGAAGTACGGCATTGTGCTGTTCCCGAGTTCTTGCCCAGTTTCAAAGCATCTTTCCACTCAATGGTAAACAGAGCTGGTACAGGCGTCAGTGCCAAACATTTTATCACTGTGACCAAGATAGCTTGTGGAATCAAACTAACCCTGTCAGCTTACCTGGATTACTAAACAATCATATAACAATGGACAGTGATGGAGTCTCCAAAAGTACAAATCGTAGTGGCTCTGATTTAAAAAATCTAGAAGGGCTGTTTTTGATTCCCTCTCTTTGGAGAAAGCCATTCTTTGAAAGCTCTACAGCCTCCTGGAGCAGCTTCAGTAGATTTTGAACACTCTCCTCTTCTATTTAAAGCCCATAAAAATGAAAAATGCCGTTATATGAGGAACTAGCCATCAGTAGTAGGAACATGACAAGTACCAGGCTTCAAAATGAACTTGAAATGGCAGATTTTTCCATCTAAGGGTCATCTACTTAATGAGCTTAAACCCATGTTCAAAATCCCTCCAAGCCAATAAGACTTTCTTTTCTATTTGAGTTACATCTTAACCTTTTCCTTGGATAAATGGTCGTGAGTTATGCCCTTGGCTAGTGTGCAGCCTGCCCCTGGCCGGCTGTCTCTGCCTCACCCTTCTTCAGCCCACCCCCCAGTCTTCTGCCAGAGAAGGAAACTACCCAAAGCCCCTCAGAAGCTTTCAACGCTCAGTCTTCATTAAAATTTCATACAGATAGCAAGGGTGAAAGATGTTAACCAACACAATCACTATTTAATTCCTGGTGGAGCTGGGCTTCTAGCTGAGAGTTTTAATTCTTCTGGGGTCCCAGAATATACACGAAGATCACATTTATAACTGTTAGCAGCTCTTTTTAAAATCCCATTTCCTTTATTCCTTTTATTTTCCAGACTTTTCATACCAAAAGTGGCCAAAATCCTCTCTTTCTTTCTCATCCTCAACTTCCCACCCAAACTCTCCCAGAGGCTCCAAAGAGCCGCTTATTTTCTCCCTGCTCCTTCTGCCCTCCTCCCCTTCTCCTTCTGGCTTGGACCAGTCTGAGCCCTCTCCAGTGCAAATCCTCCACATCAGAATCTTCTTTCACTTTGCCCAGCTGATTAACTCAGTCTACATATTGGAAGGCAAGGTGTAGGTAACACCAAACAGGTATTGCCAAAGTTTACCTGAGGATATTGGAGGGAAGAAAGGCATTTATATCGAAATTTCACTAAATCTCTGTTCACATATGACTTTATAATACCATCTGGCCTCAATTGATCCAAATGCATCTTTTCCATAGGAAAGCTACCTCTCTTCTTTATTCACCAGCCAGCATAATTAAAGTCATAATTTGTCGTTAGTGCCATTGACTCCATGCCGACTCCTAGCGACCCTGTGTACAGCAGAGCGGAACCCTGCAGGGTCTTCTTGTGCCATCCTCTCATCTTCCAGCACTTTGTCAGACAATGCTCTGCTGCTATTCATCCGGTTTTCATGGGCAATTTTTTCGAAGGTGAGTGGCCAGGTCCTTCTTCCTAGTCTGTCTTAGTCTGGAAGCTCTGCTGAAACCTGTCCACCATGGGTGACCCTGCTGGTATTTGAAATACCGGTGGTGTAGCTTTCAGCATCACAGCAAGAGGCAGCCACCACAGTCTGACAACAGAGAGACGGGTGGTGTGACTCCCTGACCGGGATATGAACCCAGCAGCCCTGGCGAGAGCTGGAATCTTAACCACTAGACCATCAAAAGTGGAAACACTTACTGCCAGTTTGCACGTCAATACCATCAGGCACTGAAAGAGCAGGACTTCGTAATAAGGCGGTCATTCAGAATATGGCCTGATTCTCTTTTTAGGTTTTTATCTAAATAGAAACTCAAAATTTAAAAATTGCTGTGGCTAACTCACAAATCCCCAAGATTGCGTGACCTGCCTGAGAAGCTGTGAGTCAGATGGTCTCTGAGGTCCCTGTTAGCTCAGACGTTCTATGCGTCTGAGTGAACTAAGTCAACCCAGAAAGATGGTTTGATGCCTGAATGCCACTGTCGACGCTCTCAAACCTTAAATCACTTCTTTCTTCACGCACACTGAGGTTGAATCCGGAGATCAAACAGCTTTCTCAGCAGGAATAACAGGAGATACATCTCATGACTGGCACTAAGTAAGCCTTGTGGAGTTTAACAATGATGTTTTTAAGGCAATAAGAGGGAGGAATGCTACGTTTATAAGACTTCATTCATAAGGAGCCAGCCAGTTCGGCTTCTCTGCAGAATTCACTGCAGGCATTGCTGTAGAACCACCCGTCTACACAGTGAAATGAGTTCCAGCTGCCCATGCACATAGTTTCCACCCACCTGTCCTGGAGCCTGAAATTCACACCACCAATAATTTGATTATTCCATTTCCAGTCCTTCCTTGTGAGCAAATACTCTTGGGGGCAAGTTACACTTTCACCAAAAAATTAGTTACTTCCTATCGGCAAGCCCTGTTCATGTTCTTTTGCTTCTCCACATCACCCCCAAAGTAGCCTGCTGTCTCCTCTCCACTTATATAATCCAGTGTACCCTCCAAGGTTCCACTCACATACCCACCTCCTACTGGAACCTTTTTCCACTGCAGCTTAGAGTGAGCGTCCCTCTTTGCTTACTTCTTACACTTTTAATCATACATTGCTGTGGTTGTGAACTTTTGTCTCTCTCTCTAGCTAAATCCCAAATATGTTGTAAGATCTTTGAACTCAGAATTTAAGTCATTATTCTCTTTTGGGGGTGGGGAGGGGAATTGTCTGGAGCTAAGAGTTAATTACAGCTACATTTGACACCAGGTCAGAAGAGAGAACAGAAGGAATGGGTGACAGGAGATGACTGTTTTGATGAAGGAGCAAGAGGGGAGGTCTAGGGCTCGACTGGGGCTGAGTCATCCTGGCAGCAATCTGGAGCAATGTGGACAGCATTACGGGAGGCACTGGGAGACCCTCCTCCCATCCTGCCTACAGCTCCTCTGGGCTTCTGGTTTCCTTCTTCACTGCAAATTGGGCTGAGAGAAAAGACTGAGAAGAAAATGCTAAGGCTGACCCAACATGACAATTTAACTCTGCACTGAATTGTTTGGTTTTTTTTTCTTTTTCCTGGCTCCATCAAGATTTGTCATCAAGAACTACACAGGAAAACGTGTCTCCTATCTTGGTGCTCGCCTCCCCTTCAAAACAGATGAGCCATTTCTGGTACAGAAAGGCTATGAAGCTGCTTTCGTAAAGAACATAATGCAAGCTTAGTGGCCACACAGTTGCACAGACCTCTTTCCTCTGGTCAGAAAATATATCCAGGAACACAAGGTACCGTACATTCAGACAAGGTCCAAGTCCTTGATCCATCCAGAAAGCCTCATAGTTTGACTCCCTGTCCTGTATATATCAAGAAGGGTCAGGGAAACTTTCTGCATTAATTATGTATGAGGAACCCTGGGGAGGGATTGAACCAACATCCAGGTGCATGCTGGTGTTCCCCGACCCCTCCCTTCTCTGGAGCAGTGACCCTGGGGAGACACTTAAGACTGTCCTCAATTTCAGCGCAGCCATACAAGGCAGGGAATGTGAATAAGGGAAGGGGAAGATCAAAGAGCAAAAGAAGCAGCCAGGGGAAGAGGCGGAGAAAAATAGAGAGGGGGATAAAAGAGAGAGGAGGGCAGAGGAGAGCGAGGGAGAAGAGAAGCAGGAGAGAGTCAGGCAGGGACAGAAAGAGACAGGGCAGTAATGAGGCGGTTCGTCCTGTTTCATTTCCTCTCCTTGATATTTAAATGTTTTCCTTTGAGCTTGCCTTCTTCCTGACTGGAGTGGGTGGGATGGTGCTGGGGGGTGAGCCTGGGGCTCTGGGTTCTGATCCTCACTGGATCCTCACTGGGTACCAAGCAGGCTTCTCTGAAGCCCAGACACTTGAAAGTATCCACTCCAATCGGCTCAGCTATTTCAACTAAATCCATTTCCATCAAATTATCACTTCTAGTGGTGATAGAAAAATTAATGATTTCTTGAAGGGACTATTGTATTTAAATAGTTCCAGCCTGTTGGTGTGATGTGTGTCAGCAAGAGAGAAACATATTGGCTTGGAGCTGCAGCTAATACCGGCTTCTATAAATATCCTGTCAGACAAATAATGGCTCTCAGTGGAGCCAACATGATGTACACTTCTAAAGCAAGCAGGGTTTTGCCAAGAGGCTCAAAGGAAACTGCCATCACAATACCGCGGGCTGAATAATGGGATTTTCGTTCATCTTTCCTACCAGAGAAAGGAGCAGCGGAGAGGTTGGTTCTGCAGGCACCAAGGAGAAGGTAAATTGATTCATCAGATTCCACAAAGGGTTCAAACCTTGAAGGCCTCTACCTGAGCGCCTCCGGAATACCAAAGAGCAAGCAGCATTTGCATTTGAGTCCATTTGACAAAGGAGCAGCCAAGTTGGGGCACTCAATGATTGTTCCTGCTGGGAGAAGCAGAAGTCCCTCTCAGCTGATGAGAGCGGTGGACCAGGCAGGAAAAGCCCCAGGGTCTG
This sequence comes from Tapirus indicus, assembly GCA_031878705.1. Classification (NCBI taxonomy): domain Eukaryota; kingdom Metazoa; phylum Chordata; class Mammalia; order Perissodactyla; family Tapiridae; genus Tapirus; species Tapirus indicus. The sequence goes on along the minus strand of CM062919.1, from coordinate 126,575,716 downwards.
GGTAGCTCTAGTCAGTATTAAACATTGTAGAGACTGGGGCAGTGTAGACAGTTCAATGGTTTACTTTATATCTCACTGTCCCCCTTTCCTCTCCTCCCTCCTATTACTTACCCTTTCATCCACTTCACTGCACATCAGAGAACAAACCTTGCTGTAGACTAAATTTGTGTCCCCTCAGAATTCATATGTTGAAACCTAATCCCCATTGTGAGAGTATTAGGAGGGGGGGCCTTTGAGAGGTGATTAAGTCATGAAGGTAGAGCCCTCATGAATGGGATTAGTGCCCTTATAAAAAAGACTCCAGAGAGCTCCCTCACCCCTTCCGCCATGTGAGGACACAGTGAGAAGAAGGTCAACTGTCTATGAACCAGGAAGTGGGCCCTCACCAAACACCAAATCTGCCAACACCTTGATCTCGAACTTCCCAGCCTTCAAAACTATAAGAAATAAATTTATGTAGTTTACAAGCCACCCAGTCTATGGTGTTCTGTTACAGTAGCCCCAATCAACTAAGACAACCTAATCAGGAAACTTAACAGTGTCATTTTGCTGACTGTTAAGGGTTCCAACAAATATTAAGTGAGGGTTGGTTGGGTGAAGGGATTATAACTGCTGGAGGGAGAGGAGATGGTGTTATATTGTCTGTGGACTTCAATTACTCATAGACAGTTGAGGACTGACCCTATTACACTGGCATGCCCACAATTCATCTTCAAAAGACATTTGAAGATGAGAAGTTAGAGGACTTTAAAATCCTAAACAACACCATTCAAAGTGAAACAGTCACTTAGCCTGGACTTTTCTGACCTACTCTGGGTTTTAATATTGCCTTCTATTTAAGCAATTGAGAATCTCTGCTCTCTAACAGATAAACAGTGCTGAAAGAATAATTAAAATGTGCAGCAGAGAATGTCCTTCCATATTTCATATGAGGATGTGGCAAAAAGGAACCATGCAAATCAACAGTAATTCAAAAGACCTCATCTTAACTAAAGTTGTTTTGTTAATAAGTTAAAATAACACACAACTTTTTAAAACAAAATCCAACTTGCTAGTGTGCTACCACTGTGCTAAATTTCCTCACATAAATTAGATATCCCTATTTTCCTGCTAAAGATCCATCTAGGTTATTCGTGGTAGGGAAGAGAAACTATATTCACACACATTTTCTGGATGTGCATTTGGCTGAACCAAGAGAAATGCTTCCCCCTCCTCCCCAAGCATCGTGACCTTGAGTTTACAGAATTACTGCGGCATCACTGTGCATCTATTTATATTTGCAACGCCTTCTGTAAGTGGGATCTTGCTGGAAGTGTGGCCTTTGCACAGCCAGCAAAGACACAGATCTTCACTCTGCTTCTTGCACCAGGCATGGTCACACTGCGGACCCTGGAGAGATGACTCTTCTACCAGGTACAAGTGATGCTGAGTAAACCCTGGGATCTCAATCCCAGAGTCTTTGACAGCTTTCAGAAGAGAAAAATGATGGACGTAAAACTTGCCTTGGTATGTCATGTTTGTAAAAGAAATGGCCTTAAATGACAACAAACCAAATGGCCTCATGCCTCCTAGGTGCTCAGCTCCTTGGACACAATTTTAAAAAAAAAGAAAAAGAAAAAAACTGGTTCATATTTTTTGGGCATCTACTCACCTGTCTGAATTGAGTTCAAACAGTTTGAAAGCCTTTAAACCTTTAGTTACTCACCTCTCTGGCCCTCTACCTTGGTGACCACTAACTGTCCCATCACACAGACAGTGGGAATATCCTCCCATCTTCTGTGAAGCTATTATTTCAAATTCTCACTGCTCATATTGTAGACATGAGGTTGTCTTATACTAGAAAAGAATGTCAGCCCCTTCATATCCCACAACTGGTAGGGAAAGCCCTGACTTGAGATCCACCAACAGCCTCTCCTGACCAACCCATTCTCCTCTCCCAGCTGGGACTGATGCCTATCCCATCCTCCTGCTTTCCTCTTGGGGACTCTGAAAGGTGTGCAGCATCATGCCAATGTGTGGTGCTTCCAATCCTTTTGTCCACTTGGACTTGTCATCCCTACAAAGATGATACCTCTCACCCTCATCCAAGTACCACTTCCTCCTGGATATTTGAGGCTCTATTGCCATCCACACCTACACTCTCCTTCCTCTTCATTCTCTGGGCTTGGGTACATTTCTAAATTGACACACAATTTCTGAAAAGTTATGTTGCATGACTAGCAAGGGAAAAAGTGTTTCCTCTAAAAGTTACGGAAAGATTAGTTCTGAAGGCAGTTCCATTCATTCCTTAAATGACTCTCCATAGAGTGGGTACTGTGAGCAGGTCACTGCGCTATGCACTTGAGATTCAGCAGTGGATGACACAGGCAAGGTCCCTGCTCTTGTGCAACTTACCTCCTAATTTGAGGGGACGACAGGAAAGAAATAGAAGAAAAGGAAATAAAAATAAACTGGATAACCACACGTTGTGACGAGACCTGAATTTCTGACACAAGCCCCAAACAGGTCACAATTTTGGGGAGGGGGCAACAGCAACACACATACAACAAATTCCGTGGTCACTCTGCAGGGATTCTTCCGTTGCTCAAAAAGGGACTGTATGTGCATTCCTTTTTAGTGGACAGAGGAATGTTCTGTCCTTGGTGGGAACACCAAGTTGGGTGTTCCCCTGGCAAATGAAGTGACCTCTCTTTTTGTATGCAAAATCCCGAAAAAGTAGGGTTTAATATATTATTTTAATTATATTTTGTTCACCCACAAGCAAATGGGTCAAGAAAGTCATAAGGGAAAAATGCATTATTTATCCTATGTCCATGATTCCATCCTCATTCCTAAAGACCTTGCCCAGTTTGACTATCAGACTTTAGGAATATCAAAATAGCTTCGAAGAGTTGTTTTCTTTTTTTCAGTTTTCTATGTCTTTAAAGCTCTCAAAGCATTTTATCTTTTCCTTCAACATGTTAACAGGCCTCTATCCCCCACTAACAATCTAATTCTGACCCTCTTATTTCCCTTTGAAGTGACTCCCTGGATTTTTTATCTCAATTCCTCTCATTATGGCATTATCTTCTAACTTGAAACAATCTCTAATACTCTCCCTCTACCCTCAGCCCCTAAAACCACAAAGGACTCCCAGCTATCCCGACCTCTAATGTGAAAAATCCTTTCCTACATCTTCCCCAGCACATATTATGGCTGCTGCTTTGTTCTTCTCCAAGATCCTGCTGTCAACTGGCAGCAGCCCCAGGAACAGCAGCCACTTCTACAGATCCTCAGTTCCATATTCTGCTCGCTTTTCTCCAGCCAACCGTAGGCATCTTATCCAAAGTAAGCAATAGCTATTCTAGAAACCTTTTCCATACCAGCAGGCAGGGCTTTGAGACTCTAAAGGGAAAGCATAGGGAAAGGCAATAATCCTCACTCAAAGTTTTCAGCAGGAGATGGAATATCTCCAAAAGCAGACGGCCGCACTGGCGCTGGACAAAGATGGCAGGAAGATATGCCCCATGTCTCCAGCTATTCTTCACTGTGAGGCGATATTTCCTTTCACAGCAGCTGTGGATGGCATTTTGGAACTTCACATCTTTCTGAGCTCAGAACAAATTTTTATTCTCAAATAAAATATGAGAAGTGTTAAGTATTCCAAACCAGAGCTTTAAAAATACTATTCTGGGGCCCTCCTGACAAGGCTCCAATCCCTCTTTCCAACATTATCTTCCTTAGCTCCCCTTCATGCACATCAAACTCCTGCCAAAATGGCTGAAGCATCGCTCTCTAAACGAACCCAGCCCTTTCCAACCTCTGAGCATCTCGTCATCCGATTCGTCTGTCTTGGAATGCTCCTCATTCTGAGGCCTCATCTGAGGCTCCTTCAAGTACTACCTCCCCCGTGAATCCTTCCCCACCCCCAGCCAAAATCAGGCTCCCCCTTCTCTGTGCTCTCTTAACACACTGCTTATAGGTCTACAATAAAATTGGCCCAACTCTGCCTTGTATAATAGCTGTTGACTATAAATTCATTGAAGGTAAGTCCTGGGCCTTAATGACCCTGGTTTCCCTCCATCATCCAGCACATGTGGAAGGTAATATTTAAATATCTGTTAAATGTAAGTGTAAATCATAAATAGCGTCTCTTTCTCTTCAGTGATAGATTGTAAAGGAAATAAAGCTTCTCTTGGGACTATGAGTGTCTCTTCTCCCTTACGTATTGCTGGAACACTGAGCAGAGTGTCTGGTGAATAGTATTAATTCCATACATTTGTGTCATTGTGGAGGAGGAGGAGGAAGAAGATGACAATGTGAAAAAGAGAAAGGTAAAAAGAGAGAAACAACCACTGTGGTGGTTTAAAGATAGCCACAAATTCTTTAATCCTCCTCCCATGAAGAAGTGTGGTCCATGTCCCCTCAGCTTGAATGTGGGTGGGCTCCATTACTGCTTTGACCAATGAAAATAGAGTGGAAATGACACTGCGCCAGTTTCCAAGCCAAGTTTTTACAAGACTAGCAGCTTCCATGGCCTGTCTTTGGAACACTCGTTCTTGAAACGCGGTTGCCACGCTGTGGTAGCTCAAGCAGCCCAGGAGAGGCCCGTGGGAAAATGAATCAAGGCTCCAATCCAACAGTTCCAACCACATCTCCAGCTGACATCTGCACCAACTTGCCAACCCTATGAGTAAACCATCTTGGAAGTGAATCCTCCAGCCCTTCCAGCCACCCCAGCCTGAGGCCACTGGAGCTAAGCTGTCCCCATCAAACCCTACCCAAATTGCCATTCCTGGGCAAATTAAATGAGTGTTGTTTTTCAAGCCATTAAGTATTGAGATGTTTTGTTAAAGAAAGGTGAATAATTGGGACAACTACTTAACTAAGTTTCTTTTTGTCTTTTCAGATTGTAAGTCTCATATTTTAAAAATCTAACAATTTCCTAGATTTTTCAATATTCGTAACAGATCAGCTTGGCGAATTAATGGATGAGCCACTCTTTTGAATGAATTACAAGCCGTACGTGGTGTTCAAACTATATTCCACCAACAACCCCTCCGGGTGGAGGATGAGACTGAGTAGGATGTGGGCCTCACACAATTGCTTCAACTAAAGCTGTTCCTCTTTGCTCTTGTCATATCATGAGTTCCCCTTAAGAATCCATTTGAACAAAGGATTCTACAGATGCAAATGTTTGAAAAGTGCTATTCTACAGTATTAGGCCCAGCAAACTTGAGGCTGTGTTCTCTGCTAGTAGCTCTGATTACTTTCACAAACCAATGGAGCAACTTCTTAAATTGCTTTCCATTTATGGGCAAAACTAAACTGAAACCCTAGTTACGTTTTCTACTATATCTCCTACGCTGGGCATTTTTGCTTCTGCCTGGGATACCTAGTACAGAAAAGGCAACCCCTGTTGCTTTCATAAGCTCCCTCTATAAGCAGCAAAGCAGTGACACCTGCTTGGAAAAATTCCTCCTAGGAGTCATGGATGACATTTCTGGGAAAGATCCCAGAATGGCACATTGGAAATTAATAAGCATACCAAGCAAATGGCTCCTGTGGAAGATGTACCCTCTTGTTCATTCAGCAGAATTATATTGTCAGTGTAATGACCTCCCTGCCCACCCCCCCACCCCCCCGGGCCACTACTACTCACTGCTGAAGCCATTTGACATTATTTCTTATAGGTTTAGGCTTGCTTTAGACACTAGGACTTCATACATCCCTAGTCGGGGGTGATTTAGGAACATACGTGTCAGAAATGTAAGTGTTTGGGATGGAAAATGACCTTGATAGTCCCAGTCTGACTTTATGATCAGATTCCAGTAACTGGACACAATGCTCCTCCCACAACCGGCTGCCCACATTCCTCCCCAGTTTCCAGCCATTGAGCCCAGCCTTGCTCCCTACCTCGACCTCAGTTGCCTCACAACCAGAGCCCTGTCATTTTTTCTTCATTCAGTCTGGGCTCTGGCAGACTCCCTGACAATGATGCATGCTTTACTGAGTCTGAGCATTCTGCCTCTTCCAGACTCCTCAGCACTGGGCTCTAACTCCCCACAAGGACACAACCTGTCACCTCTTACTGGCCCACCTTGACGCTGGCACTTCTCCGGTCTGCCACCACACTTTTCAGAAACCACACCTAACACGCAGGGTGGCTTGCTCCCACCCCTAGAGGTAGAGTCAGCTTCTTGGGGCCTGCCCTACCACAAGGGCATGAACTGCTCCTGGGATGTTGTAGGGCTGCCATAACAAAGTGCCACAGACCAGGTGGCTTAAACAACAGAAATGTATTGTTTCCCAGCCCTGAAAGCTAGAAATCTGAGATCAAGGTATTGGCACCATTGGTTCCTTCTGAGGGCTGTGAGGGCAGGATTTGTTCCGGGCCTCTCTCCTTGGCTTGTAGATGGCCATCTTCCCTCTGCATCTTCACCTGGTCTTCCCTCTATGTTGTCTCTGTGCCTAAATTTCCTCTTCTAAGAGGGGTACCAGTCACGTTGGATTAGGGCCCACAGTAATGACTACATTTTAATTTAATTACTTCTGTAAAGACCCCATCTCAAATATTGTCACATTCTAAGGTACTGGGGGTTAGGACCTCAACATATGAATTGGGGGAGGGGGCACATAACAGCCCGTAACAGTTGCCACCCCTCCAGTTTGGTTCATCCCCGTCTACTTAGGTCTGAGCTTGAGAGGGTCTAAAAGTGGTGATCTTCAACTCAACCTCAGTCCCACAATGAGGAGATCCCAGCTTAGGAAGGTGTCCACCACTAGGCCTCAGATATGAGTGTGTCTTACAGTCTGGTGAGGCAGGATTGCCAAGAGCCTATTTTTACCTGAGAGACCGAGTAACCAAACTGACCCAGAAGAGGACCGGCAGATAAGTGGCCAGTGGGAAAGAGCATGGTGTCTGTCACCTGGATATTTCTTCCAACCCCTATAAATTCGTATTTCTTGGGGTAAAAAAATAGACTTCAAATTAAAATTGAAGGAGCTATTTTTATTCTTTAAATGTTTTTAGTTTTTGGAGCATAAGCAATGCTGCCTCACTACCTAGCTAATAGAGAATAACATTATCCTTATTTCCCAGCCTAAAATAGCATAGCTGGGTACACTGATGGCTCAGAGAACACAATAAAACTTTAATGACAAAGCCCTCTGGTACATCAACTAGATGTGACAGAAGTAGCAGCATCTGGTGGTTGCAGTAATACCCAGCAAAAGCAGGAGCAGGTAGTGTGGTGCCTAGTGGACACCAAGTGGTAGGTGCCTGCCCTGGTTCATGAGCACACACAAATCACATCACAGAACTTTCAGAAATTGTTGGGGGAGGTGGGGGTGATTTTGCAAGGAGCTAGAGTATGTATCATAGCAAGTAAGAGTAAGAGTTAACAAAATGCAAATTGTCTTTAAAAATAATGACTTTTTGTGCCTGACTGGATAACTAAGGCTACCAAAGTCACAGGTAAAGAAAGAATTTCTAGAAAACTGAGATTTTAAAAAGAGGAGCTCCTGATTGATTGCAATGTGATTTCAATTTGGCTTTAGCTAAGTCAGAAAGGTTATAATTTAATGTTAGCATCCAGTCGGTACATTTCTTCCAATAACATCTTGTTAAAGAGATGCATACTTCTGTCTCTTTGAACACTTGTAGGTTGTCATCTTCATTTGGGCAATGGAATTGGGTGTGGGGAAAGTCTAGTAAAAAGATGCATTATTTTATTCATCTCCATTATTGTGATCTCACTGAAGAAAAGTGATCAAAGTTAGAACCTCTTTGGTTGGCTTCATTTGGAAAAACAAAATTTTTAGAAAAGGGGGCACATGAGCATCAAGAGACTTCCAACAAACCAAATGGCTGCCAAATTCAACTGCATCAACTCCTAGAGTATCATTAAGCCCCACTGATTCCTAATTGTGGTTTGCAGTAAAAGCCTGTGCTGCTTGCAATGAACCCACCATCCAAGGTGGAAGGTTTATGACAACCTTATTTTCCTTGTCAGAAGGTACAAGAGAAAACCAAATAGAGAAGGGTAACAAAGCACAGAAATCCTGAGGCTAAATTACAGGTTTATATACCCGTGAAATATTAGTAGCCTAGTCAAATTCCAACTGTGCCTCTGCATTCTGTCTATCTAGATTTCTCTGTGGCTTCAGTGGGACACCTTGTTCTGCTTGGCTGCCTCGAAAAGTGTTGTTATTTAATAGTTGATGCATCGTACCCAGCTGTGGCAACAATTCCCCACAGAGGTTTTACATTAGTTTGATTTTTCAAAGCCTCACAAATTTTTTTAGTTTAACAGAAGTAATACACAGAGATGGGAAATTTTATCAAGGTTGTTTTAATGGAGCTATGACTAACTGGTGATGACTGATGTGGACCCCCAAGTTCAATTATCTGAGAGCTTCAGTCTAGAAAATCCCCTGACCTAGAACCTGAACATGGTAGACCTCCAACAAAATCACTTCCCTTCCTATTCAAGGTGACCACAGCATGGGCTTCTGCTCAATCATGGCACGAATTTTCAAATAAAGCCCTTAATGATGTCTGACACTTCACATTTTCTGACCAGATTTCAACTCTGTAAGGAGATCCTTCTGCTTTGCTACTGTATGAGTAAACACCCAACTGAATTCACTCTCTCTTGGCCACTGAGCTGGGTTTCCCAGTCAGTTACTTGGAGATCAGAAAGTGGGATGCATCTATGGAGAGAAGGGACACATGATGGCCTCAAGTCTAATTTGAAGGCTCGGTAGCTTTGAGACAGCAGCTGAAGCAGAAGATTAGGGCATGCTACGGTCTTTAGAAGAGGACTTCTGATTGTCTCCACATGACTTCTGACCTTGAGTTAAAAAGGCAAAGCTACGGGAAGTGGCCAGCAAACCCTGCTCTCAGCCTGGGAGGGGCCACAGACCCCTTTGACCTTCAGTTTTTGGTGAAATTAGGCCAATAGGGAGGCCTGCTAGAAGACTGAAGGGAGAGAAGAGAGTAATGGTAAGGTATTCATTCCCTAGGCTTCTTCTAGCTGACTGCAAACCTCTACCCAAAGGTTACAGGTCCTGTCAGGGCAGCCCACCCTACATGAGTTTCTCCTTCCAGGCTCCAGGAAAACCACCTCCCCTCCTCTTCTCTTGAGGCTTGGGGATGGTAACTGGCCCCAGGCACTTTGTAACTTACAGTTTCCCTACACCCCACCCTCTCCTTTGCAATTTGCCTCTTTATTAAATTATCCTCAAATTATCCTTTAAAAATGGCAGAAAAAGAGGTACTACATTTATTCGAAAACTCATTTTGTGCATGTCAGTACAATGATGACTCCTCAGCCACATTTATATGCATGCAATGATGGTCACTATGGACATCTTTGGACACCAATGTCCACCTCCACCATTCATTCTTTCAGCCAATATTTATCGGTTGACTCTATGTGCTGAATGCAGACAGTTCTAGGCACACTGGTGAGGGAGTGAGTTAGCTGGGCAGACTCACCTCTCCCACAGGGGAGATGAAGACACTTGGCTTGCCACTAATCTGATCTCCATGAGCTCTTCTCTGTGCCCTGCTGGCGTTCAGGCCTTTATCACCAGAGTTGACCGCATAGCAGCCTCCACATCTATACCCTCACCTGGCTTCTCTCCAGTCCATCCTCTGCATTGCCACAGTGCAGTCTTTAAAGCACAGATCTGATGGTGACATAGCTGATATGAGGTTACTTCCCAGCTCTTAAGCATGCCACATAGTCCTCGCCCACCTTTCCATCCTATGCTGTTGATGTACTGACGCTTGTTCCTCCGACCTGCCAGGCATTTGCATGCCGCTATGATTTTCACATACTGTTCTAGCTGCCTGGAATACTGTCTCCCTGTTATCCTCTTGGAAAATTCCTAACTCATATCAGTCTACAAAGCCTTTGAGGGACCTGCAGGAGGAATTAAATGCTCCCTCCTGTGTGGTCCTAGAGCAGTCCATGCACACTTCTGTCATATCACCCATAACATTCTGCTGCAAAGTTGGTTCTCTCCTCAACTCTCCTACTAGGCTTTGGTTGTAGGCAGGGGCCCTGTTATCTTAATTATGAAGGAAAACGTAGCTCTAAAATCTACCTATAGCTATTTCTGCATTGTAGGTGGTGCAATGGATTTATCTTTGGGGAAAATTTGTTTTTTACTGGAGACAACACTGTGGTGTGCTTCTCAACTTCCAAAGAAAATGCCCAGAGCCTGATATGAAAACAGAGACTGAGGCGATGAGAAAATCAAGCCCTTGTGGGGCCTGCTGTACCCCTAAGGAGACATTTTCTGGCTGCTAAGAAAGTCTTCCTGCTCTTCCCTTGTGAGAAACCTGAGGCTGGGGAAAGGGAAGGCATGGACGGGTGGGAGCGGACCCCACAAGCAAGATGGCTGCTAAGGGAGATGCTTTTGGAATAATGACGGCCAATATCTCGCTTCTGCTTTTTTCCCTTTGTTATAATTCTCTCAGGATGACTTCTGAGATATTGCCGCAATCTATTCACCCCTGCACCCCACTAGCAGCCTTGGGCAATGGAGGAAAAATATGTGTTTATGCCTTGGGGCAAATCAGAGCACAGAGAGCTGGCGCAGCAGCAGTCGGTGAAGAAGAGAGGAAGTGATGAGGGGGAGCCCCATCCAGAGAAGCACCCAGAGGAAGAAGTGACACTAGCTGGTGTGGTGCATCCTCATGTCGTCCTTAGGAAGAGTGACTAGATTTCCTGCAGTTCACAGAATAGCATGGGTCACTTTATTTGTCTATCAAAATAAAGAGTTACCCTGGAAGGCTGAAAACTTTTTATATACTTGGGTTACATTTATAATTTGAGAAATTAGCACGGTTCTGGGCACATTGACCATGCTCAAAAAAAATTTGATAAGTGAATAGATGCATGAATGAATAAATGAATGATTGAATAACAAATAAAGGGATGGAAGTTTTGCTTCAATACAGTCTCAAGTATTTGTTCTTCCTGACAGTCCCACCATGTTTTTCTTTCCTCTTCTTACTTTGTTCTTATAAGTTCTAAATGAACTGGAGAAGAGGCCAAAAGCAAAGAGAACAGGACCTCATAGTTATAAGTCCAGGGTAAAAACCTTGGTAGAAATGAGAGAAATGATTGGCTAATTAGTACAAGACATCTAAGAGCTCATGTGGGTTGCACTAGCCCCGAGCCGCCAGCCAGCCTCGTCTCTGCGGCTGTAGCAGATGCGGCAGGTCATCATTTCAGAAGGGCAGCATCCAATGTGTTCCTGGTTTTCACTTTCCTGGACCACTGGAATGATCTCAGGAAGCTGAAGGTCTAATTTCTTTAAGCCACTGGGGCAAAGAAACAGAAAGCAACACTGAGGAGAGGGTCAATGGGCCCCTGGCGTGGTAGGGAAAAGTTGTGTGTTCTGGAAGCCTCCAGAGAAGGAGAGCTGAGCCATAAGAGCTTCCAGGCTAGAGGTGTTCAGAAGTCTGAGGTCAGCAACTCTACGCTCCTGAATGTTTATTCAGAGCAAAACTCTCAGCCCTCAGAGACTCCACTGACTCTCACCAAGAGATCCAAAAGACATTCGCGTTCCCAACTCTGACCTCCACATCACTTCCTTCCTCTTAGGTGTACTTTTCTTTGGAAGTCATTGGATTTTCTCCTATGATGCACTAAAATTTTGCCCTCTCCAAAGTGGCTGAGAAGACAAGGTCGCAGGAAACCACCACACACGCAGGAAGCCCAGGTGTGCTGTGTGCTCAGAAAGATCGCCACTGACTTCGCTACATGTTCCCATGGCAGGGGGCCCAGCCAGGAGCATTGCACTTCCACAGGCCTGAGCTGCCAGGGAACAGGCCTGCAGGCAGGTGAGAGGAAGCGACCGACAAAGCTCTCCCACCAATAGGAATTCTCAACTCAGCTGTTTACTATTCTAATTGCGTCTGCAAAAGAATGGGAGAAACAGAAATGGTCAGAATTGTGAGCTGTCCATTACTGCTCATGGCTCAAAGCCTTGACAAGAAATAGGAAAATGACAGAATTAATGATGAAACAGGAGACAGAACAAAGGGGAAATGACAAATAAGCAAGGTTTGACAGTGTGTTTAGATATACTGCTCACTGCCTCTCAACACAGAGGGGTAAAGAGAATGATAAGACAGAACATGCACTTAGGTAAATGCATCCAAGTACTTTTGTGTGTGTGTGAGGAAGACCAGCCCTGAGCTAACATCCATTGCCAATCCTCCTCTTTTTGCAGAGGAAGACTGGCCCTGGGCTAACATCCATGCCCATCCTCCTCTACTTTATAAGGGACGCCACCACGGCATGGCTGACAAGCAGTGCGTCGGCCGGCAACCGGGATCCAAACCTGCGAACCCTGGGCTGCCAAGCGCAGGCTAAACCGCTGCGCCACCGGCCCAGCCCCGCATCCAAGTACTTTTATCATTTGGGACAGAAACATTAAAGCACAGGTGAACGTTATTATCAAAAGGTTGGCTGTTGGCTAAAAGAGTCCATATTTAGAATTTGTTTTTCTTGTTCATATGAGCACTCTCTTTTCTAGGAACACAAAGCAAAGAACTTTACTTTCTATTACATTTAGAACTGTTTATCAGATTTCCAGGATATAAACCTGAAAATATAGGTCCTCTATTTGGATTTTCCTAGCTATGAAAAAATTTTTTTCAAAAACAAGAGACTGGAACCAATTTGAGAATATAAGGGAAATCCTGAGTGGAAAATAAAGCTCACACATCCACAGCAAATGTAAATACACTCAAAAACCCAAAGTGGTTAATAAGTAATGAAGTATTGTAGAGATAGGTGGGATGGAAGAAAGGAAGGGAGGGAGGGAGGGAAGGAAGAAGGAGGGAGAAAGGGAAGAAAGCATGGATTTTAGAAATCTCCTAAACTGGGATTAATTCCTGGACCCCCCCAACCACTTTGCAGCAACCATCAGCACGTCATTCACCCTCTCCAAGCCCCAAATTCCTCCCTGTGATCATAGAAATCATGATATCTAAGAGGGGTAAGGGTTTAAAGCTAGCACGTAGCAGGCACTCAGGAAATGAGAGTTTCCTCCTATCTTCTGTCAGAACGGCTTTGAGAAAGCAACACTGGATTCTTTTTATAAGGTCCTGAACTTCAATTTGTGGAAGCAGAGCAGTCATAAGCAAGAAAACAGAAGTGAACTAATGAGTAAAACCCAGGCAAAAGGAAAGCAATCCTGAGAAATGGAAAATTGTTCTTGGTCATTACAAAAATGTGATAAATGTTTAATTCTGTTCTCTCACAACAGGCAGAGCAAACACCCACAAATGCATTGAAAGCCGACCACGGAGGCCCTTGCAACACCACCTGATTGTGACAACATCACTGCCCAGCCCCGCTCAGGAGCAGCTGACCAAGAAGCCATCTCCCTTTCAGAGTAGAAACCGCAGCAGGGACGACATCATCATCATAACCAACACGTTCACGATATAAGTAAAGGTTTAGACTCGGAATCCTTACTTGGTCATCAACTTTAGTTTAGGGCAGGGGTTTGCAATATTTAAAAATATAAGATCAGTGTCTTTTGTAGTGTCAAGAATGTCACAGAACTCCCCACGTGATACAAGCTGCCCTTTTAGTATCTATCAATTAAGAAAATTTATAGTTTTAAAAAGCTACTCTAGATTTGCATTATATTTAACCCCATAGTATCTATGTTGAAAACTGATCACGACACTTGCATGTAAAATACTATTTATCCCACCAACAGAGGACACGGTGCAAATACAGCTTTCTGGACCCATTGCAACAGTGTTGACAGTCTCCCTCCTGGGGATGCAAATCCCATGGATGAAGAACCATGGGGCTGGAGCACTGAGCCTCTTGCTTCTTTTATGTGAATCTCCATCAAAAAAGCTGAAGATCAATAATGATTTGGTCAATTTTAAAGCAAAGTTTTAAAAATAGAAAAATGAAGAGATCATTCAAATACTGAGAGTAAATTTATCCCTAGTGTTATTAATGAAACAAAGATTTTTTTTTTGGTCAGACCAATGTATAGGACTATTCTCTGTCTTTCTTAAAGAAGAGATCAGACATTCCAATATCTCTACTCTGAAGCACTAGAAGAAAACAACAATGAAGAAAAAAACACCATTTGGTACAATGACATAGCTACATGTCAGAGTTTCGAGGGGAAATAAATAAAGCTGAGTAATTCTTGTTATTAATTATATCTGTTAAAAACGGAGCTCTGTGTTGTTGGATGAAATTTAAATTTGCCCTAACAGGAAATAACTCATAAACTAGCCCAACGAAAAGTCTTTAAAATCCAGTTGCTAAAACAGAAAGAGAAAACTTCCAACATTCATATAGTTATCTGGCACGCTATGCCAACAGTCTCAGGGAAAAACCAAAGCAGCTGACTAAAGACTCCATTTTACTGCCTGAGTCTCTTGAAAATGACCAAAAAATAATCCCCAAGAATATCTACCACCTGTCATCACAGGATCCCTCCTCCCATAAAAATGAGACAAAAATGCCATTTTATAAGACTAACCTCAGCAACCATGTCCATGGTTTCGATGCAAATGGTGTGTTAAACCACATCACTGGTTAAAGTCGGAGGCATCCATCAATCCCGTCCTGTTGGAATAGACTTGAGCATCTGCCTCCCGCGTTTGGTTATGGTCTATGTCAACAAATACAGCAGCGGAGAAGGCCCAGCAAAATTATTCATCAGGGACCTGTTTACATTTGTACTGTCAATTCTAATAGGTTTTTTACTGAATTAAATTCTTCGGCCCTCATTAGAATCATGATTGCCTGTCAGTGAGTATGACATGTTTGAATTCCCACGAGGGTGGTACATTCTCCATCTTGTATATTGCCCAGGAGGGATCGAGGACACGGCACAGTTGAAAATTTTACATGTCAATCCTTGAAATTACAGTATAAATACCTATCGGCAAATAAGTAACAGTGCTTCACAACAAAGCAACCCAGAGAATTCTTGGGGTTCTTTTGTCTCACAGACACACACAACTTGGTGGGTCCTGACATAACCAGGCTGACCAGCCTCCCCCCAACCCCGGCTTGTAGATGTAGCCCCTACCGGTGTCTCAGGTCTTCTTGGAAAAAACAACAACAATAGTAACAAACTAAAGTATCTGAAGGCTACCAAGGCTTATGAACACAGACAGCCACTTGACCGGAGCTACGGTTTGAGGTAAGGCTGATTTCTAGAAACAGTAGAAGATATACAGAAAACGTGGGCATTGTGGAGGGCAGACGATTCTCTGCTAGAGAAAAGAAGAGAAGCCCCCAGGGGATGGTCAGGTTTATTGAACACTTATTTTGCTAAGCACTTTTTATACCTCATCTCATTTAACAATTACAATTCAGTCAGGAATAACGATTCCACCCATTTTATCAACGGAGGGAACTAAAGCTCCGATAGTCATTTTCCCACAGTCGCAGAGTAAGTAAGTGGCCGATAGGACTGAGACTATATCTGACTCGAATATGACAGCTTCCCCTACCACAGTGGCCCAGGGCAGAGGCCAGCTTTCGGAGATACGGAATGTGGCAGAAGCTAACAAGGGGGACTTGGGAACTCAGAAATGGCTCCAGCTAAGAGGATTGATAGAACCATAAGCCCGATTCCAAAGTAGAGAGATCTATGAGCACGAATACACTCCCCGTCTGGACCGTCCCTAAAATGTGTTCATAGTTTGGAGTCTGGTCTTTCTTCAGTAATTACGTGGAAAGAAAAAGGAGACTTTACTAAAGAACTATGGTGGGAGAAAAATAAACCATCCTCTGGTTCCTTTATCCTTAATTTCCAATCAAGTATACAGAAGTCCCTCCACGAGAGCGTCTTTTTCGGGAATTTTTAACTAGCATCAAATTAGATTGCTTCATCCTCTGAGCCCTGAAATTGTCACATTTTACAACTCAACCTCATTTCCCAACATTCCCCAGCCTGGATTTCTCTTAGAGATGCTGCCTGCCCTTAAGAATCCAAATCTCTGGGGCTGGGGTCTAGGCAAGTATATTCTTGATAAGCTCCCCCGGGAGGTTCTAGAGCCCACCCAAGTGAGAGTCCCCAATACATAAAGCAAGTTAACATTTTGCAGTTGGACATCAATCAGTCAGTGATGGTGTCTTCATTTGTGGAGAAAATGGAGAGAGGCTGCGTTTGGACAGGAGGCTGTGAGAAGTGGGCTGGCTGTAGGGAAACCCACTTTCTCATCACTGATCGAATCCTTCTCCAAGAGATTTGAAATCAACTATATTGGAATATTTGAAAAAATTTCTCCAATTAAAAGCAAATGTAACCTAGAAAGAGTAGAGTAGAAAGACAGAGCTTGTTTGCTTGCTTGTTTATTTGACCTCATGAAATTAGGACTTGACACCCAGTTGGGGAAGCAGTTTTACCTGGTGACTCACTACTGTCTGGTTGTCTGTTGAAATGACTTGATTTTCAGCCATGTGTCTTTAATGATATAAAGCAGGAAAACAACATAGACAATTTCTCTTCTCCTTTCTCTACCTCTTCTTTTCTCCTGTGAAGTCTCCTTTCTTATTCCCTTTTTCTCTCATCTTCATTCTCTGCATCCCAACTTTCTTGGACACCCTATCCATACTTGGCCTCTAGATACTTCCTTCTGCTTGATTTTTTCTTTCCTTTCAGACTTCAGGATGCCTTCTGTTCTAGCATCACTCCTTTCCCTGCCATTCACAGGCTCCTGGTTTGGTACCCAAGCTGTTTTCTGTTCACTGGCAGCCAGCCTCGAATTCCATTCTGCCACAGGATTTAGCTCTAAGTCAGGCAGTAAATGGGCTCTTTACAAATCTAGCTTAATTTAAAGAACTCTCTCCATGAGCTGCATTTCTGGGGACATTTTTCAAGGGTGTTAGCAGTGAGGCTATATGCACTTGCTTGTACAACAGCAGATTGGCTACAGTTTCTGTCACTCTGAGAGACCAACATTAAGGCTCAAATTAACTAGCAATTGTAAAACACAGGAACTAAGAGAACGATTTCACAGACTCATTTTTTCTCTTCTATGTGTATAATTTTAGCAACTAGGGCATGAGGTGCACAGCCCCAAGTGTCAATGTGGTGGAGGTAGCAGGAGAATAATGAGTTGATCAGCTGGGGGCAGGTTGGATGTTGGAGGATGGGGAACATGGGGAGTCATTAATTGTGACTCCATCACTCAACCTGGATGACTGGCAGAGCTGTGGTAGTTCAGTCATTGTCTTTTGTTCTTACTATATTTCATGTCCTACCCCCTTTTTATTGTGTCTAATCGGAACCATAGACATTTGCTTCATGAGGCCACTTTTTAAAGGGCCCATTTTGATAGACAAACTGTCAACTAGTCTTATGTATGCATTAAATCTCTGAACAACTTTGAAAATCTACACTAAACTGGGCATTTGACTGCCAGGCTGTGCAACACCATGGCAGAAGTCCATACTTATGTTGGAAGATACAAGACTCAAGTGTCTGGAGAAGACATGCCCACCTAACTCATTTTGTTTAGAGAGAACACAGTTTTCATTGTGATTAAGATCTTTCACCACACCAGGAAACAAGGGACTATAGCAGAATATGCAAAACTCCATTCTCCTCTCTCTCCTCAGATGCTAATGGGGAGGGACATGGGCAAGGCGAAAGCAGCAGAGGGGCATGGTGAGGAACAAGAGGGCATGGTGAGATATGATGAAAAAACTACAGTAATAACAGGACTGTGGTGCAAACCAGCCCTTCCATGTGATAGTGCAATGGTCAAACTCCATCAAAAAAAATCATTAATTAAAGACAAACATCTCCCCCAGATATTGTGGATGCAGTCCAGTCTTTCACTGCCCAATATAATATCCACTGGCCATAGATAACTTTTTAACTTTAAATTAATTTTAAATGAAAATTTAGTTCATTAATCGCACCAGCCGCATTTCAAATGCTAATAGGCATATTTGGCCAATGCTTACCATATTGGACAGGCAGATACAGAACACCTCTATCATCACAGCAAGTTCTTTGGGACCACACTGCTCTCATGTATTCTGGTCTGATGGTGTGCGCTGACCTGTAGCTCAATGGGTAGCCATTCTCCAGCCAAAAGAAAGCCCTAAACAGCTGTGTGCAAGGAGAAAAGCATCCACTACACATCGAAGGGAGCAGCCTGACAGGAGCAGGAGAGACAGTGGCAGCCTGGCAACAAGGTTGCAACATAAGCACTCAGAACTCGCTGCAGACACAGCCCAGGAGGAGGCAGAGACGGGAACGTCTCCTTCCAGAATCGATTGCTCCTCTCCCCCTGCCCGAGGGTTCAACTGGGAGCAGCAGGTTGAGGAGCAATTCCTCATATAAATTAAATGGGAAGGGAAGGCTATCCCAGCACTCAAGGCCTCAGAAGCCAGTAGCGCCAACATGATTAAATAATTGAACTGTCTCACCTTGCCCAGTCAAGCTAGATTCCAATGAGGGTAATTAATCTTCATAGTCCTGTTATTCCCTGCCCTGTGCATACCTCTGCTCCTGCTCAAAGTCAAGTTTCCCAACCTGCCTGTTTCTTGCAAGAGAAGAAAAGGGAGGAGAAAGCAAACTAGAAAGACTGCTTTGTAGAAGTGCTACCTTCAAATCTGGTCTTTATGACCGCCCCCCCCACCCCGCAAAATGGCAGAATTAACACTATAATTATATGCAACTTTAAATGCAAATTTCAGAGAAACAAAAACGTTTTGAGTTTATAGCTGTTCTTGGAGGCTGAATTTTAGAACTTTCCTTCAAAGAACTCTCAGCCGTTGTAATTCCACAAACCCAGAAACAAAACAAAGACGAAGATGGGGAAGGAAGCCAACTCAGGTGCCCAGCCTGACCTCAGTCCCAAGTGAATCATTGTTCAAAGGCAAAGCAAAGGGAAGGGGAGGGGCCATCACCGCACACATGTTCAAAGTCATGCATCCACTCAGCAAGTTTACTGAGGGCCTTCTATGCCAGGCACTGTTGTAGGAATTGAGGCTACATCTGTGAACAGACACAACCCCTGTGCTGGTGGGACTGACATTCCTAAAGCTGATGGTTGGAACTGTTTTTAATCCACCTACACTTTACCCCTTAATAATATGTCAACTTTAAACATGCAAAATCTTAGCATATATTTATTTTGTATCACTCCCTATAAAATGTTGGCTTGACTCCTATAACAGTGTGTTTGTGTGAGTACATAACAGTAACTATAATCCCCAGGCACTTCCCAGAATCGTGCAAACTGTGAGCCTAGTTTCACACCAACGAGGAAAGGGGAGGGAGCTTTCCACCCAGCTCTACACGCATCCACCGGGCTCCACAAAATGACCAGCAATGCCAAGGAGTGGCCAGCTGCCGGCCTTGTGTCTTCCTGGAGGGAAGTAGGTAGGAGAGTAGCTGCTTGGCAGTAAGACAAGGACAGTGAGATGAGATGGAGAGCCAAACAAAAAGTGGGAAAAATGAAAAATAATCTCACTGCATTATCTACCACCCCTAAGTGTGTATTAATGGACCGACAAAGTATGCCCTGGAGAGCCTTAACACCACAGTATTAAACTCTGTGCACAGAGAAAAGCAAAGATGGCACATTATAACAAAGAGAGTTTGGGTTCTGTGTTGTTGGTTTTCTGGTTCTTGCTAATGTTCTGGTTTTTAGCTTTGCTCACTTGGATATATTTTTCTTTAAAGGGCTGCTTGCCACAGAGACCATTTTCCAACCAAAGTGCAATGCTGCCCCCTGGTGATAGAATGATGCATGAGCACCCGTAGAAATAGACTCCACAGCGAACTTCCTACAGTTCTGCCTAGATTTCATTTTGCTGTCTTTTCATCTTCCAAAGTGCAAATATTTCATCCTTAAAGATTCTCTGCACAGAGATATTTTCTGGCTCAGCCTATTTCACACCACTAATCAACACAGCATTTTATTCTAAAATATGAACTGTGTGCTGATTACAAAACAAACAGTGGTAGTGAATAGATTTCTTCCCCTTTTGCTTATAAATTAAGCGATCTCCCCCGAGAAAGCTCAGAAATCAGGCCTTTTTCATATAACCTTTAGAATCCTGATTGGAATTCTCCCTGGAAAGACATTTACTGAGAACTCAAGCTCAAGGAAATCAATGCCTGGGTCTGACAGACATTCAACTCCCAGACAAATGTATTTGATTTCACATCACCCTTCAATCTTTGTACCGGGAATAAACCTGAGACCAGAAGCTCTGAAAATAACAATGCAGGTGATACACTGCACTATCAGAAGCCTCCTTCCTGAATTGCATGAAAACACAACGGCTATCTGAGAGAATTATATCATATGAAAACACGTGGTGGGGGGTGAGTGGGGCGCTCATCACACCGTGATTAGCTGAAGCCAAGTGTATGATCCCATTTTCCTCGAACCGTGACCCCAACTGCCTGCATCAAAACCTGGGAGTTTATTAAAAATACAAATTTGGCTTTAATCCAGGTCTATTAAATCCAAAACTCTGGGTATAGGACCTAGAAATCTGCATTTTGCCAAGGTCCTTGGGTAACTCTGTGCACACTAAACTTCGAGAATCATTAAGTAAGATTTAATAAGATTTTTTATTTTCATTAAGAAGGTATTCCTATTCAGGAATTCTCAAACGTTAAAAGCCAGGAAATACATATTTATCAATTAATACATTTCCCTGATTTTCTACAAAATTAAAGAATATCTTTTGGCAATGCAAGGCACTCTCTAACCAGAAAACAATGATAATAACCCAAATTATAAATACCACTTGGTCATTGCTGGTGATAATTTCTAATTGTACTTCTCACCCCACAGCCATTCCTTCAAAAAGCCCCATCAGTAAGTAGTATGAAATGATTCATTAAGCAGAAACATTCAATAAATCAGAAGATAAGACAGCCTTGAGAGTACCACACAGCTCTCTGCTCTCATGGAGAAGGACCTGACAAAAATGAGCAAAAAAGAAAAGGAAACAGAAAAAAAATCCAAGCAACTAGCTCTTCGTCATTTTTCACCCCTTCTGACTGCATGGCTGGTCCTGGTCCTGCCTCTTGCTTCCCCTCACCGTCCCCTGAGCCACTGTTCTCTGCTTTGTTCTGTCATCACTTTGTGGCCACTTGTCATCGGGTCCTATTCCAGGCCATGGTGAAATGGAGTGTGCTCTGGTCTTGCCCAGCCCGGCTGAGGTGCCAGCACAGTCAGACTGTTTCCACACAGGCTGAAGTGACTGAATGAGGGCCAGTACCACAGGTTGCATTTCATTGTTCCCCTTTATTGCCTGACTGAGCCACAGGAGGAGACAGCAAGGGCTGGAAAAGGCTTGTGTTTTTGCCTAAAGGAATCGGCAGGAGGCTTAAAGAGGGTCTACCAATCTACTGACCATCCACTCAGCTGTCACTCAGTCATCAGCAGGAAGAGCCAAAGAAGCAGATCCTCGAAGTTTCACAGCCCACACGTGGGGAGGGCAGTGCCTCAGCTTCACCAGGCTGGGCTCTTAGGAGAAACCAACCATGGAAAGAGATCTCCCTCACGCCCACATCACAGGGGGAGAAGGCTGATGTGGAAACCTAGAAAGGCCAAGAGCAATGGCTCCAGGGAAAGGTCTGAACACACAAATGACATTAAGAGAAGAGCCTTTTGGTTTATTCCTAGGAGGGCTACTGGGTCCATGTCAGCTCTGTTCTGGGAAAGAGATCGAATATTATAGAGCATCCTTTACCTTCATATAGAATTTCAATACCTCTGTGAAAGTGGGTTCTAAGTCACCACTGCCCACTGACAGCAAAGACAGGTCTAGGACAAGAATTTACCTCACAAATTGGCTCTTGGTGTTTATTTCTGGCTGCAAAGAGAAGCAAATTGCAAATTTAATGATAAAACAGTTTAGAAGAGAGGGGGTTTTTCTTAATGAATCACAACAAATATATATGAGTCCAAGTATTTTTCCAGAGGGAGTATTTGAATTTTCCTAAATCAGCTAATATCTTAGTCAATTCTCCTCCATTTGCATCTGGCCCATGTCACATCTTAAAATCCATACCACTTTATATCTCTCCTTACTTGCACCACGTGGGTAACTTGCATTTAAAACTACCTCTCTTTGCCATTTGACCTTTAAAAGATTAGAAAGTAAATTTTTCATCCTACAAAACTAGCATACTTCCATACACGTGAAATAAATCACAAAGAGTACAGTTGAACAGGAATTCAATTAATGTTTTGGCCATATTCAAGCCTCTATGGGAATGAAAACAACTGTTTCAAGAAAAGGAAAAAAAAGGAATTCAAAAATGTACTGGTGGTATTGCTTATTTATAAAAACTGATTTTCTCGTCTACTTTTGCCTTTTGTTCCTGTGGTAGGCAGAATAATGGCCCCCAAAAATGTCCACATCCTAATCCCTGGAATCTGTGAATATGCTATCTTACAGGGCCAAAGGAACTGTGCAGATGCAATTAAGTCAAGGACCTTGAGATGGGAAGATTATCCTGGATTATCTGGTGGATTCAATGTAATCACTAGGGCCCCTCTAAGGAAGAGGTGATGTGGTGGAAGCAGAGGCAGGAGTGATGTGATTGCTGCCTTTGAAGATGGGAGGCAGCCTCCATCCAAGGAATTTGGGGAGCCTCTGGAAGCTGGAAAAGGCAGGGAAATGGATTCCCCTCTAGAGCCCTGCTGACACCTTGATGTTAGCCCCAGGAGACCCATTTTGGACTTCAGACCTCCAAAACTATAAGATAAATTTGTGTTGCTTTAAGCCCTTTAGTTTGTGGTAATTTGTTCCAGCAGCAACAAGAAACTGACACAGTCTCCAAGTCCTTTCTGAAAGGAATTATGACCGCCATTTTTTAAGTTTCAAAAATTGACAATATAGCAATGGCCAAGCACTCAAAGTTGGTGATATTCCTGGGCACAATTAGGATCTGACACATACTTTATAGCTATGGGAGCCAAATACTAGCAAAAAATGAATATTGAATGTTTTCTTTCTTAAAGTAAAAATTATTAAGGACTCAGATTACAATGAATGATGAGATGTGTTCATGTGAACTGACATGGCAGCCATGTTTTACATTTCTCTGATCTTCATGATTTAACAAATAGTTGGCACTTGACACAGAAATATGATTTTAAATGAGGGAGAGAGACCCACAAAAATGGACTTTTTGATCTGCATATCTACCAGATGAACCAGAACTCATTTGGTTGCTAAAAATGGAAGAGATACCTGCATCCCAGTCATAGAAGACCATGGAAGGGATGAGTGTATGGGGAAGCCATTACAGAGCACATCCCTCCCTCCCACAGAGGGAAAACACTCTCCAGGCCTCACCAAGAGGGAAAAGTAGGGTGTCTCACTCACTGTAGGAAACCCTGCCTTTGAACTGGACTCATAAATACCGACTCCTCCTAGGCCAGCCCAGGAAGAACAGACCAGGACGCCATGCCCCAGTATGAAGGGATATCATCACACAGCTTTCTCTTTTATAATCCAGACCCTGGACACTCCACCAATGCACAAGTACTTTCTGCTATTTAAAACTGGGAAATACTCTAAGTGTTTTTTAAAGAATATTTTGGTCTTCTCCAAACCCCATTGAAACATCAAACTCTTGGAAGCTGTAGTTTTCAGTATTTAAAGTTTCACTTCCTGCAGAGTTTTGGTTTCGTTTTTCTATCCAATTTTGTTTTCTTGTTTTTTAGATTAACAGTATCTTGAGAGCTGGCCAGGAGAAAGAAGGGTGTTTGAAAAGGAGAGAAGGTGGAAAATGAAGAGGCAGCAAGGGACCCACTCGGGCAATCAGACAAACAAATCATCTGTCTTCCGGGCTCAGGCTGGGGAGGAGCAAAATTCCGTGTGTCTGCACAGCAGCCCAGAGCAGGTCTGGTGCAGTAGATGCTCTCTGGCTCTGAATGAGAGAAACAGATAAAACCCTCACTTCTCTCCGAGCAGTAAGTGCAGAAGATGAGGCTGTGTCAGGCTCATTAGGAATAATAGACAGAAATTGCTTACAATCATCTCTAATGGGTTGCCAGTTTTCTGACAATGGGCTCGGCAATTAGTTTGTCAATTTTTAACCAAATGCAAAATAATCATCATCCCCTGAGTGAGCCTTTGATCTGAGTGCAGCACCTACCACCTTTCACCTGAGCCGTCCGGGGACCCCGTGCACCCTCCCCCGGTCCTTTGGCATTTGCCACGCCCACTTCTGACCAAGGAATTAATCCACCTCCTACAAGGTCTCTCAGGCAAATCCAGTGGAAAATCCTGGCTATTCACCCTTTCCTATCCTGGTCCTCCAAAACCTTCCAAAAAATACATTTTCCCTACCTTTTGAACCATACATTGTCCTTCATTATAGCCTGGGCTAAATCAGAGACTGGCCTTTTAAGATATTTGGCCTCTGACCTCCTTATATTAAATTAAGTTTATAATTAAGAAGCCGTGGCTGCCAAGAAAAGATCTCCACTTTGCTTTCCAGTCCTCTAACTGACTATTGTAAGAAAAGAGTGCAGCCCTGTCAAACTCTGGTGGGGAGGTGACAGTGAGCCCAGACAGGACCCCGGGGTGCAGGCTGGCTGTGCCTGAAGGGATGAGAGGGAAGTAGCCAGAGGAGGAGGGTAGAATCCAAATATCTGCCTAAAGCAAACGGCTGGTTGTTAATGTACTGAACCGGCAACAAGGACCCCCGTGAAAGGTCTGGCTGGTTCTTCTACCCATGAAATTTCTAGCAAATACCTTCAGTGCCTTTGTGCTTCTCTTCCTCTCCTGAGAGAAAATAATGCCAAACCCTATTACAGCCTCTCTTCTGAGCACTTGAGAGAAAACTCCTAATGAATTCAAAGCCCAGTAACCATGTTATTAATATTTCCACTGCAAGGGCTGCATTCTTCCCAAGGCTTGACATGTTTTACTGGCACCTTCTTCCCCTCATCACAATGGTAGACAGCAGGCTAAGGGGACAGAGAGAGTGTTCCAGCCAAGGACACAGGGTGAGCCAGCAAATTCCAGAGCAAATTGCTCCTCTTCCTGAAGCTTGTATGTGAACCCGTCCATTAGAAAGAAAAAGGGCGTGAGAAAAAGCAGGAAAGTCCACTGATGCCACAATCCCTGTAGCCACCACATTTGCTTTTCTTCACAGCCCTTCCCTAATTCTCCTATCCTCAAGCAAGTGTCCCTTGGACAGAAGAAACTACTAAGAGCTCATTTTACCCTGTGCCAGGAGCTGTGACAAGCGCCACACAGACATTATCACATTCTCAGGAACCTTCTCTGACCACTCTGTGAAAACCAGCAACACCATTATTCTGTTTGCATCCTTCATGGCTTAATACAGTTTTAATTATATGCTTGTTCTCTTCTTCATCTCTCTGGAGGGCAGACACTAGGCCTGTTTCATTCCAGCACCTAACACAGTGCTCAGCACATAGCAATCAATATCTATTGAATTAATTAACCATAATTCTTATAACGACAGTGGAAGCCAGGTATGATTTCCTCCTTTTACAGTGAGAAGCCTGAGACTCAGAGAATTGTAGTGATTTTTCCCAAGGTCACAGAGCTAAGTAACTGTGGAGGCCAAGATACAACTCCAGGTATCTTGTTCCTGGACCATCTCTGTCAACACAGGATATTCTTCCTCTTTCCATCAGCCAACTCCATCCCTGCCACTTGATTACAAGAACCTCAAAGTCCATCTGCTTCTTGAAGTTTTGCCCATTATTTTCTCCACAAGCGCTGACCTTTTCAGTGGACTCTCATATTTACCTACATAATAGCTTACATGTGGCCTGTTTGTCTACCTGAGTTATACAATGATTAGAAAAGGAAAGAAACTGGAGGGAGGGAGGTCAGGAAGAGAAAATGGAAGTAAATGGATTTCAGAACAGGGGAAGGTATTTGTGCAATGTAACCTTGAGAGAGATAAAGAAGCTGAAGAGAGAAAGCAGCTGAGGTCGAGAGAGCGCATCCTGCCCACTGGGAGGAGGGAGCCAGCACGTGCGGGACTCACAGCCACACATGGAGGGCTCATTCTGCTTGGCTCTGCTGTGATCCAGCATGGAGTGGCCATGGGTGGACCTCCAGTGATGCAGCCTTGGATACTGGGCAGGGGATGGGGAGGAATTCCTGGCTTGAGCAGAAATTGTTCCTTAAGCTCCATCAGTCATCGCTCCTGGCTCAAGTTCCTCACTTTGCTATTGGAAGCACACCAATCCCTCAGCACTTCAAGCCTACAAACAGCCTGGGGTAGGGATGAGGGGCAGGGGGCAAAGGCAACAGACTGTAAAGTCTAGAGGGCAGAAACCCTGTCCATTCTTAACACATACCTGAAATGTTTAGAGCAAACCCCTGCTCTATGTGTTTTCCTATAATCCCCTGCTGACTGCCTAACCATCTGCACTTTAGCAGAGGATTTCTAATACGTTCAGACACAGACAAAATGAGTTCTTCACCATCCCTGGCTCCTGCATCTCAAGAGAGCACAATTACTTCTTCAGATCTCTTTACTCCACCCCATTTGAAGTGCTTGGCTATCTCAAGAGTGAGCAGAGAAGGGAGGACTTAAGATGCAAAGTGGAAAACGGCTCTCTGGCTATTCAACACTGTCGATATAGTGGAGCAAGATTTCAGAAGCATCTGCACACGCTATTGAGTCCAGTCACGACATAAAGCAAATCCAGAATCATTTATGGGTTGAATGCCTCCATCTCTGCCTTAACACAGGTGGGCCCATCCCCTGGCCCACATTATGCAGGACAAAAGAGATAGATATAAAGGATCACCTATTTACCAGTTCTTTACTCTATCACAGGGAGGAACAGAAGCTGACACCCACAAGGACCCTTTTCGGCAAGGGATTATACATCACACTACAGAAATACATAAAAGACAAATTATCCCTGAGATCATCGTGCCTCCATTGACCCGCTCAAGGTTTAAAGGCAGCTGCAATTAGATGCCATGGTCACAGATCTGCTGGCAACTTAGAGCGCCTGCATTTACTTTAATCTTGCAGAAATGAACCGGGATGAATTTTGTGGGCATGTACTTCGTCTAAGTTTGAATTCTGTGGGTCTGATTCAGATTTGTGGGAGTTCAGTAATTTGCTTTTGGTAACAAGATCTTTCTCAGCTTCAGCAGTGTTTACTACATGAGATCTAATTTTGGGCTTAAAATGCTCATGAAAATTAACTGCATTACTTTTTTAAATGCAATTGGGAAGCAATGGAGAGGGAAAATGATGTTACATGCCACAAATTTACCATGTTTCCATATTTGCCAGAGAGTTCTCCCAGGTGCTGGCAACTGATAATCACAGATGCTATGGTTCTAGCCCTTCCATCAGTCCTGACTCTCTGACCTGGGGACATATTAAGAAATCTATTTTATTGCTTTTTGTAATAAGAGAAATTGAAAATCTATTCAGGATGGGAGAATCAAGGTTTTATTAATTTTAGCACTTAAAAGGCATACAAGACCCCTAATGCAAAGCTTCTGGAGCACAGTGGAAGTAGCTGCAATAGGAGTGATATAGGAGTGATTATCATGGTGCCTTTTTTCTATAACAGTAGCTTTCACTTACTGAGTGTTTTTCACATGCCAGGCACTATTCTGAGCACTTTTCTTACACCACCTCCCAACAGCCTGATGAGGAGGCTGAAGCACAGAGCAGGAAAATAACCTTCCCAAGCCACACAGCTACTCAACAGCAGATCCAGAATTCAAATGCAGCTTAACTGGCCCTTGACCCCTCACCCATCACTCTGATATGCTGCTTGCTCTAAACTGCTTCCTATTAAAAAAAAAAAAAAGTCCTTTAGAAAAGATCCATTAGATTATGACAGCCACATCCCCTGAACATAAACAATACTTAGAATATCTGTAGTTTATGGGTTTAATAAAAGCCAGCCAGGTGAGTTTCAAGCCTATAATGCAAAGGATGGATCAGTCCAAATGATTCAAGAAATATGGGTGTGAACTTTTAAAGAAAAAAGCAGCTTATTCAGAGCACAGGGATTTCGTGTGTTGCTTCCGGGAAAGGTCAGCTGGCTGTCTCCAAAGAGGTCAGGTCTGTCCAGCCAAAGGCCTAAGTTCTTCCCTACACAAAGAGTGGACCCAGGTCTATCTCTATGGTAGATGAGGAGTAATAATCATGTATAAAACCAGAATCCCAAAGCACTAATTTCCAACAAAAACTTGATCTGCCCTGTGATCCACAAGGGAACACTATCCACCTCAGTCTTCCCTCAGGCTGACCTACAGGGGAAGTCAGCCCATAATCAGAAGCAGCTTGGGTGAACATGAAATCAGAATATATGTCCTTAGATGCAGATTTAATGGCATCTCATGATGACAGTTTATCAAAAATCTAGTTCCACCACAGGGACAGCCTTGTGAATCAGACCTGAATTCAATTGACTGAGGCTTCCTCTTTCTTAGACAAGAATTTGAGGTGGGGAGATTTCTGTGAGCCTCTTTGTTCTCTCTACCTATGACTAAACAACACTCCTTCTCATTGACAAACTGTCAGGTTATAACCAAATCCTTGCTTTCCTGGAAATCAGTCTGTCTTTATTCAGTGATGTTCATATACCTGTATACTGTTCTCATAGGGGTTGAATTTTAAGGGTGTCCCAGGTTAAGTACCTCGGGAAGCCAGCTTTGAGATAGGATGTATGTTAAGGGGTGCTCTTGGGATCACCACCTGTACAAGGGAGGGGAAGGAAGTATGAGTGGGCAGAGAGGGATGTTGAGCAACAATGCAGTCCCAAAGAAGACCTCAGCCAACTCCTCAGGGAGCTCTGGATCTGGGGTGACCCTTCAGAGTTGTCCCAGGTTGGGGTGAGGTGATCAGGCCTTTATACTCCTATACCCATCAGTCACTGGCTGTGGACCACCCTGGAGAGTGGGCAAGGTGGCTCTCTTCAGCTGAAACAATCCCCAAAGGGAGCTGAAATCTGAGAGTTCTCTGTCAGCTGAGCAGTTGGGGAAATAAGTCCTTCCTTCCTGAAACACATCATAGCATCCCCCACAAGAGATAATCCTAAATTCCTGGAGAAAACCTCACTTATTCCCTCCCACACTGAAAACCAGAGAAGAACTGAAGAGGTGATGGGGGTGGAGGGCTAATCAGGTTTGAAGTCAGCCCAGCCTTAAAGGCTCTGAAGAATAGGAATGCCTCCCTCCTGCCAGGGCTGCCTGATCTTTTAGGCAATCCCAGGTCTAGCCTCCCCCCCTGCTCCCCCACTCTACCCACCGGCCACCCTGACCTTCTCTCCATCCTCCAAGGGCCAGGCTCTCTCTCACCGCAGGACCTTCCCACACACTGTGCTGCTCCATCTACCCGGAACACTCCGTCATCCTTCCTTCTCACCTGATTCCTATTGTCTCTCAGCTCTCAGCTCAGACCCTAGACCCCTCCCCTGGACAGATGGAGTCCTTTGCTGACAGATCTCATAGCTCCTTTTACTTCTCCATCCTGGGTAACTCATTTATTTCTATACCTCCCTACTTCCCGCTAACCCGTAAGCTCTATAAAGGAAGGAATCATGTCTGTTCTACTCACCATAGTTTCCCCAGTGCTTAGCACAGAGCCTGGGAACTAACAGGCACTCAAGGAACACTGAGTGAATGAATGAATGAGTGAATGAATGAATGAAGGCATAAATGAATGAATTCTAGCACTTCAGGGCAGCTCTAGCAGAGTGAGAAGGGCCCCAGAATAGACCTCCAGCTCTGAGATGCCTCTAAAAATGATCCCACTCCAGAGACGACCCTCCCACATCTAGGTTAGGTGTCACAACAAAATGCTCCGGCAGCACCATACTCCTGCCACAGCACGGAGTATGGCGTCTTGTACTTGCCTGGTCACCGGTCTCTCTTTGTCCCCACTACACTGTAACATCCACGAGAGCAGAAGCCTTTCCTACTTGATTCACTGTTCTATCCCCAGCACTTAGCTTAGGGCCCGGCATATAATAGGTAACCAAAAAATATTTCTTGAGAGCCAGCCCCAGTGACCTAGTGGTTAAGTTCAGCACCCTTCGCTTCAGCAGCCTGGGCCTGGTTCCCAGGCGCAGACGTACACCACTCGTCTGTCAGTGGACATGCTGTGGCAGCAGCTCACACATATTAAAAAAAAAAAAGAGGAAGATTGATGGTGAACGTTAGCTCAGGTCAAATCTTCCTCAGAAAAAAAGAATATACACATATATGTATTTCTTGAATAAACAAAAAAGAGAGAAATGCATTTATTTAGGAGAATTCAGTGAAATATTTTCAAATTTACACTGGCGTTACATGGAAATGTCGTGGTGTTTAGCTTCCAACAGAGCTATAAACAAAAGAGCATGGATCTTGGGGGCCTTCTTTGAGGAACACGGAAGACTTGTGAACTTGGCTGCTGTGACAGAAGGGTCCTTCCTTCCACTTGAAGTGTTATGAGGTGACTGACACGTGATATAGTTCAATGATGGTTCTAATCATAGACACACTTTACCAAGGACTCACCAAGAGCCCAGCAAGATGCTAAACATGTGATGTAGACAGTACTGTCTCATTAAATGTCCATAAAAGCACTGTGATGCAGGAATTATTATCCCCATTTTTCAGATAATGAAATCAAGCCTTAAAGAGATTATCACTTGCCCCAGGTACCAAGAGTGGGAAACCAGGTGTGCCTGGCTCCGAAGCCTGTGCTCACCTGAAGAGCCATGGGAAGCTCCCTCTTCTATACGATACGGTCTCTCCAAACAAATGAATTAAGTGGGATGTTTAAATATGAGCACAAAAATGATACTGGAGTTATTTTAATTAAACTTTTTAATATCTTACCACCATTCCAATTTCTGTGATATCACACCTACAGGAAAGACAGCAGAGCTAATTACAACATCTAGAGGACTGAATAAAGCATCCACTTGGAAATCTTGACTATGGTCTCTCACCAGTTCCATCCCAAATGACTTCTCCTCCCATGTCTACTCAACCAAGTCCCATAAGCAATGTGCTTTGCTTTGCAAAGCTTATGCAGAACCTAAAGATTTTTCTATATGCAACCAAGGCAACCTATTCACACTGAAAGTGTGCATGTAAAATGTATATCTGGCAATCTGTGAGGCAGGAGAGAGAAAAGGAGGGTTTTGCCTCCTGTGACAGCACTGGAAGGATGACCCAGGTCAGGGCTGTGTTTTCATTCTCCCATGTCACACCTCAAGGGAAAGGGTAGGCTGATGTAGGAGATCTAAAAATTAATGTATGAAAACATTTTTCTTATTTTTTTATTTATATGTTTCCATGCTAACAGAGCCATCAACCAACAAATGTGTCCTTTTCTCCTGCAAATAAATAATATTTTCCTCAAGGAAAAAAATGATAACACATTTACCCACTTTGATGAGTAACATATCTTGGGAGCTTCCAATAAAATCCATACTTTTTTCCCATTCCTCTCCTTCTTCAAAGACTTGTCGAAGAATTAAAGTTTGGGATCAAGGAAAAATAAAAGTCTAGAAAAGCTTTCAGTGTAATAAAAACATGGGTTACAAACCTAGAAGGGTTTCAGTTGGCCTTTTTCCTGAACCAAAGAAAATCCTAAGATTATTTTTCCTCACCCTAAACTTCCCAGTACCTTGTTTCCAAGCCATCCTTAAATGTATTTACTGATTGGGGTCAATGTTGGAAACTTAATAAGCCCTGTGAGCCCCTGGGCAGACACTATAAAAAACCCCACAACCCTTAACTCATCCTGGAATCCCTGCTCCCTGCCCCCTCCCAAGCAGGCACTGAGAGCCGCCTCCACTCCACTCTCCTGGGTTCCCTTCTGGAAACAAGCCTCCTCATCTCTCCAGTGCTCCTGGAAGCCAGAGAGTAGCAATGAAACCAGCCTGTGCTTCTCAACGCCTGGGCGTTTGCGGAGAGGGCAAAGAGTTCCCCTCTCGCACATCTGACCTCAGCATTTTCGCAACAGCAAGTGGTCGATTAATTGAGGACTTAATAATCTGTCCAACTCTCTATTTTTCTTCCCTATAACTAAGATTTTGAGCACAATGTCTCCACACTCTTGTACTCGTCTTCGACCATCCTTCCCATGTGTTCTGTCCTGGACTGTGTCTAACTAGTGACAACTCCACTCCTCTCAGAATAACAGTGCTGTCGGATTTCCCCTACAAACTATTTTCTATATACTTAAACTCTCTCTTTTCTTCTATTCTTTCTAATTTATAAAAAAAAGAAAGAAAACGAGAAAAACTAACCATGTAATTCAGAGACAAGCACCCAAAATGAAAAAACTTCATCCTTGAATCTTCCTGAGGGCAATAGTGAGCAGTATCTCTCCACATGCGCTTCCTCTGAGTGGGTTGTGGGGAGAGAGAAGCGTAGGTTTGAAGTCCTTCGGCTAGTTCACTGGGGCTGTTCTGCGATAGCAATGGGGCGAGGACGGTGGGTTTCCTGTTCATCTGGAGGGTGCTCCTTCGGGAAGGTCCGTCTGTAGGTTGAGACAGTCTGGGCACCAGCAGCTGCAGTGACAACTAACTACCAGAGGCCCTGGCTCCTAATCTCACTGTCACCTCTGGAACCTAAGAGTAAAGTACTCAAGACTAGGCCCCCGGTGCTGGAGAATGAAATTCACTAGCTATGGGGAACAGCTGAGCCTCTGTAGCTTTAAAAAATTCCACAGGTGCTTTTGCTGTGTAGCCAGGCTTGAGACCTGTGGCTCTCAGGGTATGATCTCGAATGGAAGGCATGCGTGAGAGACGCCCTATTTCCCATCGCGCCTTCCTGATACTCCAGGTCAACATTAGAGATGAGTAAAAACAGTGAAATTATACAACAGGATTCATCTTCCTTTGCATTAATTTTCTCTTCCTGCAGTAACAAATTACCACAAATTTAGTAGCTTAAAACCACACAAATTTATTATCTTATAGTTCAGGAGGTCAAAATTCCAAAACAGGTCTTACGGGGCTAAAACTAAGGTGTCAGCAGAGCTGTGTTCCTTCTAGAGGCTCAAGGGAGAACCTGTTTTCTTGTCTTTTCCAGCTTCTAGATGCCTTGACCCACAGCCCCCAGCCAGCAAGCACATCACTCCAATCTCTGCTTCTCTGATTCTGACTCTCCTGCCTCCCTGTTTCACTTAAAAGGATCCCCTTGTGATTACATTGGGTCCACCAGGATTGTCCAGGATATTCTTCCCCAACTGATGATCCTTAATTTAATCACATCTGCAAAGTCCCCTTTGCCATGTAAAATAACATATTCACTGGTCGGGGATTAGACATGGACATGGAGAGAGGGAGGCAGGGGGATATTCTGTTTACCACACTTCTGGGAATGTTGAGATGGTCAACTAGAGTGGAGAGTAGGTATCTGCCAGAGGATTCTCTCATTATCAAAGTCTCAAAAATATCTTTGGCCTTGATAGTCTATGCTCATTCTGCTTGCTACTTATTTCCACTCTTGTGTTTCCTGGTTAATGATTCTCTCCTATTTCATCTCTCCTTGTCTTTGAAGATACATAGTTTGGAATAAGACACAATGCTCATTCCAAAATGAGACAAAGGCACTGTATTTGGCATGCACAAAAGAAAAATAATTTCAGAGCATAAGTTTACAAATGTTGTGCAAAATAAGCTTAGCAAACTCTACAGTCAAATATTGTCAATCAGCATTCCTGGCACGTTTGCTCATTAAATGCTATGCAAGTCAAGCAGGTCTTTATCGTTGTTGAAATAGCAAATCTGCACATTTTGTGTGATTCAAAATATTTGTAATAGAACTGCTACTAAATATATAAGCATGGCATTGGTCCTCACATCATCATACTGAGCAACATAGCTCTGGGGAGTTTTGCCCATAATGATAGAGTATTTTGGAGGGTAAGGAGGGGGAAGCAATTGTAAAACTGAGGGAGACAGGATATGGGGCTCTATTTGCTAAAGGAAAAACAGCTGGAAATACACTGTGGTTGTTAGAGAAAATAAGAAAGTCTCTTGGAAATTAAATTCAGGGAAGATGAAATTGAAAGCAAGGGAAATGAAAATTCTCTCTGATTTAAAGAAGGCACATTTTAAGAAAAAGTAAAGTGATGGTAAACATTTGTCAGATACCTCCATGTATTTCTTATTTTGTGAATGGCCAGTTCTTCTCTTTTATTTGTTTTTCTATTATAGTGTTCATCATTTTTTATTGATTTGTAAGCACTCTTTGTGTATTAGGGCTATTAACCTTTTTTCCTGAAATATGTATTGCAAGTAGATTTCCTATTTGTCAATCTTGTTTGTGGTAGGGATTTTTTCTATGCAGGAGTTTTAAATTTGTAATCAGTCAAATCTATCAATTTTTCACTTCATGCTTTGTGAATTTCATTATTAAGCTCAGAAAGGCCTTCTGTAGACCAAGATTATTAAAATTTCACCCACTAGTAATCAAAAAATGCAAATAAAAATGAGATTTCATTTTTTCACCTATCAAATTCATTCATTCATTTTGTTGAAGAAATGAACAAACATATGTCCTCAACAAACATATGTCCAGTGTCTGTTATGTCACAAGCATTGCACTAAAGAGCTGGGGATCCAGGAATAAAGAAAACATTAAAAAAGTTCTACCCTTGTGACATTCACATTCTGTTGGGTCCACCTAAGCAATAAACAAGATGCATAAGTAAACTATATAATATACTAGACAATAAGTACCATGAAATAAAATAAAACTGGAAAGGGGAGAGGAGATGCTGGAGGGTAGGGCAGGTGGTATTTGAAAAGGATCATCAGGGAAGGCCTCCTTAGTGAGCCATGCTAGTGATCCAGGCAGAGCTTAGGGCCAGCATGAGGTCCTAAGGCAGGAGCTGTTTGGTGTGCTCCAGGAAGAGCAAGGAGACCAATGTTGTCAGAGGAGGAGAAAACAAGGGTAAGAGCAGAAATAGGTTATGGGAGGAGAGCAACATCATTTAGGGCTTGTGGGTCATTGCAAGGAATCAGGCTTTTACTATGAATGAGATGGGATGGCATTGGAAGGTTTTGACTAGGGGATGATGTTATCTTACAAATTATCAGAATCGCTCTAGCTTCCATGTTGAAACTAGACGCTCATGGAAGTAGGACAACCTGTTAGGGGACGATTCCAATAACCCAGGTGAGAGATGACAGTGACTTGGGCCATGTGGTAGCAGAGGAATTGGATGTGACATCTGAAAGATGAGTCAAAGATGGCATCAGGTTTTTGACCTGAGCAACTAGAAGGATGGAGTAACCATAAATTGTGATAGGAAAGCTGCAAGTGAAGCAGATTTGGGGGTGGGGAGAAGAATGAGGGCTTAAGTTTTGGACATGTTGGCTTTAAGATACCTACTAGGAATCTAAATGGAGATGTCAAATAGTCAGCTGAATCTACAAGGTAAGTTCCAAAGCTCTCTTCCATCTCTGAACTGGAGATATACATTTGAGAGTGATCGATATGTCAGTAGAATTTAGGACCATGAGACTGAGTGAGATTACCAAGAGACTGGCAAAGATTAAGAATATTGATAATACCAAATATTGACAGGTGTATAAGAAAATGCACATTTTCATATGGCCTCCTCCTAAATCAGGATAAACTCTTCTGGAAAGCCAACATTTGACCCAGAAAATTTCTAGGAATTCATTTTTTGTGTGTGTGTGTGAGGAAGACCGACCCTAAGCTAACATCCGTCGCCAATCCTCCTCTTTTTTTGCTGAGGAATACTGGCCCTGGGCTAACATCCGTGCCCATCTTCCTCCACTTTATATGGGACGCCGCCACGGCATGGCTGACAGGCAGTGCGTCAGCGGGCGCCCGGGATCCGAACCCGCGAACCCCGGGCTGCCAAGCGCGAACCAAACCGCTGCGCCACCAGGCGGCCCCTCTAGGAATTCATTTTAAGGAAGGGATCCAAACAAGTGAGTGAAATAAGGATGCCCATGTCATTAATTACTATAGTGAAAAACTAGAAACAACCTAAATGTCCGATAAAAGGGAGTTAATTATGGCACACACATGATTTATATTATATGGCCATTTAAACTTACCATATAAAGATTTGTATTCATATGTGCTATGGTATCCGTAATGTACTAAATACTTAGCAAATATAGTATAATATAGATGGGCATGAGTTGTTTTTGTTTTGTTTTATTTTTTAATATATTTTAGGCTACACCCCAGAAGGGGACAATTGTTCTAATCAGGAATCCACACCCTGGGGCGGTCAACTAGCATTTTATCAGAAAGATCACACTCTGGAGGTGATTACTAAAAGCCCTTCTGTAATCCACGTCTCTAATCAACAAGAAACGTTTTACTAATTAGCATACTGAATTTCAGAAATGGGTTTTCATAGGGGAAATTAATGGGTTGTTAATGAGCACAACAGATATTAGAAATGGGCAATCATTGGTGAAATCTGTGGAATTCAAGAGATGTGAATCGGCTAAAACGTTTCAGAGACACCTCCTCACCTTGCAAGAACAGTAAAATATCTAGACAAGCTTGAGGCCTGTATTTTCAGGGATGTTCCAGGAGTCTTGATCCCTAAACAGTCCTGTCTCCAGCCACCAGTGTAAAGTCTTCCGGTTGCCTATTGCTGACACTAAGGTTTAAGAGAGTGTTGTCTTGAGAATTCAGTAGGGTTTGTCTCAAATGAACCTTTCATTGAAGTTATGGTTGGAGCCTCTAAGAGGAGAAATTACAGGACTTCAATGAACTTATAGACTAGGTTAGATGTATTGTGTTGTTTTGCTCCTGCTTGCTAATGATTGTTATTTACTGAATGTCTGCATATGTGGCAGAATTAGCTCAGAGATTCACTTTCACAGATAACCTGACAGCAAGACTGTGAGGAACAGCTTACCCTCGCCCCTCTCACTGTTCACGTGGCTACTCTTTTTAACTCAAAACCAAGGACTGTGCATGACTCAGGCAAAGAGCTGCCAAGGGACAACTCAGAAAGGGAGGTGAGACCCACACCATCTGCCCCAAGTTCTACAGGACCAGGATCCTTGAGGCGGGAAAGGAAAGAGCTGTTACTTGGGTGGCACTTTTATAATCAGGCAAAAAGAAAAAGCTCAAAATTGTCTTTTAAAACGTGGAGTCAAAATAGAATGTGCAAAGAAAAAGAAATGGGTGAGAAAATATCCAAGGAATTCCAGCCACTTAAACAGCCAGCTGGGAATTGACATTTCACCCCATTCCTGCCTCCACTACTTTTTTCAGTAGCCATTTTTAGGGCTGAAATTACCTAGAAAATTTCTTCTACTTTTTTTTTCACTCTCTCAAGATCAATCCCCATGTCCTAAGTGACAAACACTTTTGGATATGCAAAAACCTTGACATATTTTCTCTACCCAGATCTCCTCTCCTCCTCCCACAGACAGTCAGCAGTATTTATTAATTTATTTCTTCTCGTTTGTTTTAAGTAGTAAGATGTTATCCTTGGTTGTTCAAATTACTAGCATTTCCCATTGATTCCTGCTTCTGCCTTTCCTCCTGCCTCTCTCTCTTCCTTTCACTTCATAAAGTAATCCCTGCTTTGTTTCCCGAGGCCTCCTTTTTACCCTTCCCTCTCTTTTACTTTCTCCTCCCTTCCTCCGTCTCTCTTCTTATTCCTATTCTCTAGCAATCCCAGGCACCCAAAGAAAATCATAGTAAGTTAAGAAGCAGCCTGGTGAGGAGATGGAGGAAGGGAGTGGTTAGTACACTCCTCTATTACAGAAAGGGCGAGCTTTTACAAACCCACACTCAAAAACTTGCCCTCAATGAAGACTGGAAAAAAGAATGATGAAATGATAAAAGTTTTCCAAAAGCTTTTTTTCCCTGGCTTTGAAAAGTCAGAATAGAAACAGAGGAGGTGAAGGCTAAATCACAAAACCGGAGAACGCAAGCCTTACAGAACTCTGATAAGAATGTCGAGAAACACCATTTCCTCTTCCAGTGGCTTTAAAAAAAATACCGTTTGATTTTAAACTCACCAATCCCTGTCTGGAAGAACATAAGTTACCACACAATTATTCCCCTTTGAAAATATCCACTGCCCTACAAACCAGCAGGAAAAGGGAATTTTCTGGCAGGGGGTGGGCAGCAAGACATGAGATGCCTGACCCTTTTAACTGCTTTAAGTGGCTGGCTATTTCCTTCCCGTGTATCTTTTTCCCCCCTCCTGCTGCTACGACTGTTGTTTCTGCTTTACAAGGACATGTCATTCTACTCACTACTCTCTCTCCCCCTTCTTAATTGGCCTGCAGTAAAAATACAAATTGCACCACTGTACTTTATTATTAGCCATTTGATGGGCCAAAAATGCCTCCTAAGTACTGCCTAGAGGATATTAATCAGACCTGCTGACTCTTCTAAGCACCCACTTTTATATCTTGACCCCCAGATGAGGCCAGTGAGTGGTAATCATGCCCACCTCCCATGGGAGCATTTAGCTAGTCACTGCCTCCCCTTTAGCAAAGGCACAAGCAAAAGGTGTGGCGTCGGTCCCACACGAGGCGAGTACACAGCCCAGATCTCTCCTTCTGTCCATTAGCTTTAATGCCTGTTGTACTTTATGGACATGAAAAGTCTGTTTCATTTCTTTCCCTCTCTCTAGGTAATAGAGCATGGAATGAATATCTGAATCCTAAAATGGCAGCTAAGCATAGTAATCTTCTTTAAGTCTCATGGCTTGGCAAAGACAACCTTCTTTCCTGGAAGTAAAATCCATGAAAACTGATTCCAAAGAGGCTGATACAAGAGTGAGGCTCCAGTTAGACAAGCATAAGGAGCCGGCCCCGGGGGGTATTGTCTGCTTCGCTGTTTCCATCCTGTACGTCTAATTGTATGTTTCACTGGGGAATGCTTATTGAAGATCTGCTTATGTGCTAATGATGATATTAGGTTTATTGTGAGATTTCAGTTTTGTAAAGCTCGATTCTTTGTGTAAACCTCACCACCAACCTTCTTGTATCAGATATCTTGGAATTCAAATCACTGTGTGTACTCTGAAACATCAAAAAGAAGACGGCAGGTAACAAATTTTCAATGTAAATAAAAAGCAAAACAGTAGAATTAAACTGACTATGACCTAGTCTCTGTCTCAACGTATTCATTCAGTAACTAACTTACAAGGAGTGCCTCTGTACCTCCATGCCAGAAACGACAAGTGCCAGAAACACACCGTCCTATATCACCGAGCTTATTGGTGTACGCCCACAACTCAGTGTGGACTCTGGCGGAACTTCAGTATTATATTTAACTTGCTTTAATGCGTCATTTATAATTTTGTCTAAGATTTTCTCCACCTGAGGTCATTTCTTCAATATCTCTGTTTTCTGTTTGTAAATTTTCATGGGTTCCAAGGTTTTGTGGCCATAATGATTTTTTTAGAGGGCTTTTCAACTCCAAAGGGAGATTTCAATGCATTCCAGCAGTAGTTATCAGATAGTTAGAGGAACTCCCAACACAGTCCTTGCTTTCTGATGTTCTGTGGTTTCTGTGTTTATCTCAGAAGCACACACATCACTTATAGATTTCTCACTCTTCCACATTCGTGATGCTTCCAGATGGGTCAATGTTAAGTTCAGCAAACTGGAGGTTTCATGCCCCTTTCCTTTCTGGAAAATTACTTCCTCTCGGGCAATGAGCCCATAGAGAAAAGTCTGGGGACAGAACTCGGGAAACACCAACATTCAAACCCACAAAGAGAATGAGGAGCAGCGAGCAGGAGTAAAAATAAAGTAGGAGAAAAAAGCAAATAGCATCACAGAAGCCAAAGAAAGAATCAAGAGGACAGGGTCCCACGAGGAAGACACGCCAGAGGAACAGGAGGAGGAGGAAGAGCAGGCTGTCAACAAAACCAAGGGGAACACTGTGGAAAACAGAGGTGACGATCACGGCCATGCATCAGATGGCGTAGCTGGTCAACCACTTGAGGGTAGACACTGTGACTATCACTTCCCCTGTAGCTATCCTAACACCTGGCACAGTGCCAGATAGATCGATAGATGATAGATTGATTGATTGATTGATTGATAGATACTGTATATAATGAGCATTAAGTAGTTTCCAAGTACACGTTCATATATTTTTCTGCCTGAAGCACAGGAAATGGCATTCAAAATGTGGCTCATACTTAGAGTAGCCACTCTCAACAGGGCCTTGGCGAAACGTTAAGTTGGTGATATTTATTCAGAAGATAGTGTGGAACAGAGAAAAGTTGAGTGGACAGCAAGTTAAGGGACCAAGATTTGAACTCTGACTCTGCGATGGCTCGCATTGACCCTGAGCTAACCCTTAACCTCTCTGAGCCTCAGTGTCTGCCACAGTAGAATTAGCGTGACCTCGGGTGCTTGCTCAAACTACAAAATGTCACGAAGAGCCTCCTTTTTGCTCTCCCACCTCAAATCTGATCCTTTACCCATTCAGACAAAGATTTTTCCCTCACTACCAAGTCCTCCCGGACCCTTATGCTGTCCTCTGGCTGCACCTAATCCTCACACAAAAGCCTGCCCTTCTAGAAATGCCCACTTGTTCCAAACTACCATTCTTGCAGTTCCACTGGTCTCAGCTGAGTGTTATAAAGAAAATAAAAGTCTATTTGGTTGACTCTATTCTCACTTAGTAATTAGGGTAGTGCGTGGTATGTCTTCCATTCAGTGGAGATGCACCCTCCACCCCTTACTCTTAAAGGGTGTGCTAACAGGAAAGTCCTAATAGGAAATCGGTGGAAAGTAGTAAAGAGAACAAGGTCAGGGGACCTATCTCCCTGGCTACTCTCTGAAAGTTTCCCTGGAGATGACTGACACCTTCATCGAAGATCACCACTCCTTTCTTGAGAGGGCACACTCTATGAAACTCTCTCTTCTTACAGGTTTGGTAACTGGTTGGGTAACCTCTCCTTCCTTACACTCTTTCAGTCCCAGGGGTGGTAACAGCTCAACGGTTACAATCCAGTTTCCTGAACTATCCCTTCTGGTTTCCATGAACCCACCCCTTTGTAAATAAACCTCCTTAGATTTTTCCTGAATTATCTTAATTTGAGTGTTTCATTTGTTTCCTATTAGGACCCTGATATATACAGATAGGTATACCTGGGTTGGGGGCGGAAGGAGGGAACGTTTTAAAACCAGCTTGTTTATGTAAATTAATCCCTAGTTAGTAAAATGAGGCCTAAAGTTGTGTTTTGATTTCTTAAGGTTGAAGTTCATTCATTCTCTGGCCTATTCATGGACCAGCCTGGTACCCTTCACCCTCCTACAACTTCTGAAAGATCGTGATACTTGATCTATACCAATCCAAACTTTGATCAGATTTTACTCACTAGAATTAAAAATACATCTAAAGTCTAACATGAACTCAGGAATAATTTATGCAAACCTTATGATTCCCCCAAAATATATGCTACATATGTAGACACAATATGTACTGTTTGCTCTACTTCTTTTGAATTATTGATTTTAAATAGCCTACAAAAGGTAGACATCTATTTACCATTCACGAGAAGGTTCTGTTATAATGTGAGCACCTGAAAGTAGGCAGCATCAGTCAACGTTACTGGACTTCCATGAATTTCCAAAAGAGGAATGGCCAGACTGAACAAGGAAAGAGCACTGAGCCAGGTGGAATTAGCCATCCTTAGAATACTTTCCAACTCCCACAGCAGAGGCCTTCGAGGAAGTTACACCACCTCACTTGACATGTCTTTTTATATTGTATGTTACAGGAGATTCTTTTTTTCTTGACCTGATTTTGTAATCACTTTGCTAAGCAAGCACCATATTTGGAAGTCTGGAGCAGCTCCTGAAAATAGAGATGTTCTTCTTATTCAGATACAGCAAATGTCTAATTCTTGCCTCTAAATAGTCTCGGTTAATTGCCTCACTTAATATCCTATGGTAGCAAGTTCTACAGCGTAACTCAATGTTACACTAGAAAAAAAATTCCCTTTGTGTGAAATTGGGCCTTAAGTTAAACTGGTGGAGGGGGTGGTGTGGAATAGGTATTAGAGTTTACCTTTCCTCCAAATAAATATTATCTCGGTTAACAGTCTCTGGAGAAAAAGTAAACACATCTTACTCTTCATGGAGCCAATCCAACATGTACGTATCATCCAGTAAAAGCTGGCTCTGTAAAGCATATACAGAGAATCTTGTGTCTCTGTATATAAATCATGTCTCTTTCATATGACAAGTCGTGTTCAGGCAAAGCTTATTACAAATTCCGTTTGAGATCTCAAGAAGGAATAGGGAAAAAATAACAACAGCTTTATGGAGCTATAGTCAGGAAATGACTTGAACTCATCCCAATTTTAAAGTTCCATTCTATACAGCAAGCAACTAAAACCCCATTTTCTGGGGGAACTGCCCTTACAGGGAAGGTGTGGCAAAGCCATCTGCTGCTTTATAGTGATGGTTTTCAGCCTTGTTTTTCTGGTCCAGCTATGAAATTGCACTAATCACAGAAACAGACTGTTTGGCCAGGAAGCAGTGTATGCCAGATACAAGTGAATTTAAGCCCACATGTATTGAAGCTGCAAGCTTAGTTTGCAATTTATGTGCAAGTGGTTTTCCATTTATTGATCTGGACCAAGTGCAGGTATTATAGGGGAAATATGACAGATTTCATCTGTCTGACAGCCAAGTCTAATTGTATTTTTGGTCTGAAATGACCAAAGACAAAAGTGCACATGTCGAGAGTCTTCACTCTGATGCCATATGGAGTATTAGATTCAGGGCTGTGGTCACTGTAAGTGTTCATTTTAATAACTAGACGCAGACTGCATCCTGAACAGCTAAAGCAAGAGAGGTGAGAGTTTTTAATTCAAATCTGAATTAATAGACCATCTGATTCTGCCTGAATGTGGGTGGGCCATTTTAAAGAATGCCTTTTATAGACATGATTGGGGGGAATTTAAAAGATGTCTCATATACTATTGATTCATCTGGATCATGAAACTTCCGAGCCAAAAGTCAAATACTTCCCACGATGGTTGTCACTAAAATTATAACCAATACTTCTGGGAAAAACTGGCCTCTTAAAAATCAAAAACATCTTCTATAACCTTACTTTCTAGTTGGGAAGACTGATGGCCTGTGAGAATAGTGATCTATGATTTCTCTGACTGTGTCTCTCTCTGTCCGTCTCTCTCTCTCTCTCACATGCACACACACACACACACTCACACATTGTTACAGAATATCACACAGACACTTCATTAGAAGCCATTATGTAATGAAAGAGAGAGAGGACGATGAAACATACCTCAAAAGAATATCGCCTAATACCCAGCGATCCAGAGGCTGGGTTCTAATGCAGTGTCATTCAGGATTCTGAATTCTGATTGGCCAATCTTGTACGAGTCATTTCTGACACTATAGGTCCCTCCTCCTCCTTGGCTTCAGTGACACCACCCCAGGCAAACTCTCTCCCTCTCTGTTCGCTCTTTCTTTGGCTTCAGGAGCAGCTACCCTTCCCTAACTGTGTACATGGTGTAAAGGACCACTTACTGGCTGTTTGATTAACGGCAAGTTACTTAACTTCTCTGATTCTGTATTTATCATCTTTAAAAATGGTGCTAACATTATGTCATAATGGACAAAATGGAGGGCTGTTATAAGGATTAAATTAGTTAATACATATTTAAAAAATAAAATGTACTCTAACACTTGGTCAAAGCAGGTGCTCAGTGAATGCTAGCTGACCTTCCCTCTTCCCTGCTATCTTCAGACTATCTCAAAGAAATCTATTTTTTTTTTTTTTTTTTTTTTTTGTGGGGAAGACCAGCCCTGAGCTAACATCTGTTGCCAATCCTCCTCTTTTTGCTGAGGAAGACTGGCCCTGGGCTAACATCCGTGCCCATCTTCCTCCACTTTATATGGGACGCCGCCACAGCGTGGCTGACAGGCAGTGCGTCGGCGGGCGCCCGGGATCTGAACTCTCAAACCCCGGGCTGCCAAGCACGGACCAAACCGCTGCGCCACCGGGCGGCCCCTCAAAGAAATCTTTTATGTTCACTTTCAGCTCCCATCTCAATCTTTGTCTTCCAGAGGCACATCTTCAACCCCAACTCCTCATCTATTATTCATTCTATTAACCTAATTATTATCTGTTCATCTATTGTCATCCCATGTTTCCCCAAACTCCAGGGCTTGACTCTATCAATGCTCCAAGTTCAACATCATTAAAACCAGGCTCACTGTTAATTCCACCCCAACCATTCTGTCCTGCTGTCCTGCAGCCTGCCATCCACTCTCACTCCCCTTTCCATCCTCCTCTCTTATTGAATCGAATCACTATCCTCTCACTCTTTCAGTCTCAAAACCCTCAGATGATGGAGCAGCTTCTTT
Source organism: Tapirus indicus (assembly GCA_031878705.1). Taxonomy (NCBI): domain Eukaryota; kingdom Metazoa; phylum Chordata; class Mammalia; order Perissodactyla; family Tapiridae; genus Tapirus; species Tapirus indicus. Next base: position 126,531,357 of record CM062919.1, on the reverse strand, counting down.
GTTCCTCACAATCAGTCGGTCACCAGATCCTGCCATGTCTTACAACATTTCAAATCCACTCTTCTTCTCAGGTCCCAGTGTTATCCAGCCCCATCCTTATCTCAGGGTTGCCACACTCATCCCAGCTGTTCCCTTCCTTCTAGTTGGCTCCAAAGGGCACTCTAAGTGGGAGCACTTTTGACCTACAGGACTGGGCCTTGACTATTGTTCTAGTTTCCTATTCTGTAGAACAAATTACCACAAACTTAGTAGCCTAAAACAACACAAATTTATTATCTTATAATTTTGGAGATCAGAAGTCTAAAATGGATCTCACAGGGCTAAAATCAGGAAGTCAATGGGGCTGCATTTCTTCTAGAGGTTCTGGAAAGTGATCTGTTTCCTTGCCTTTTCCAGCCTTTAGAAATCATATGTATTTCTTGGCTTGTGGCCTCCTTCCTCCATCTTCAAAGCCAGCAGTGTAACATCTTCCAGTCTCTCTTTCTCTCTATCTCTGTCTGTCTCTCTTTTCTCATTCTGACACTTATGAGGACCCTTGTGATTACATTGGGCCCACCGAGATAATCCAAGATAATCTCCCCATCTCAAAATCCTTAACCTTTTACTTCTGCAAAGTTCCTTTGTCATGCAAGGTAACATATTCACAGGTTCCGGAGATTAGGGCATGGATATCTCTGGGGGGCCATTATTCTACCTACCACACCTACCTTGCCAGTCTCATTTAATAGAATTATCCCCACTATGAATCCCCCTTGGTGTTCTTACAATTCCTCAAATAAACCATTGTTACCTCTGCCACATGACCTTTTATACAGGTCCCTCTACTTTCACTTAATTTAATCTTAATCACCTTCCAAATTGGGTCAAGTGCTCTTGTTAAATACCTTCACAGTATCATATACTATTCTTTCTTAGCACACACATTATAGTTTTCAATTACACACATATTTTTGTGATTACTTGATTAATGTCTCTCTCCATCACTAGACTCTAAGCTCCATGAGGGACACAGACATTGTCTGATTTTGCTCAATTTTGTACCAGGGCCTAAAACAGAGAGCTCATGATAAGCACTTGATGAACATTTGCTGAATGACTAAATCAGGCCAATGGGTGATGACTCTCTGCCATCATGGATATTTGTAGGAACTGACATCCCCCCCACCCCATTCCACACACACTTGAGTCAAAAAAATAACTAACATTTACTAGAACCTACAATAAGCTATAATCTGCCTTATCTAATTTCATCCCCATAAATAACTTCTGAGATGGCTACTATCATAATCCTCATTTTGTAGATTAGGAATTGAAGAGAGGAGAGGTTAAAGAATTTGCCTAAGAAGACACAGCTAATAGGTAACTGAATCAGGATTCTATCCCAAGTGGGTTTGCTTCAAAAGACCATACGAGTACCCTGGGATTATTTTCATATGAGCACCTGCGTGGCTGGGACCATGGAACAAACCCAGGTGAAGCACCTGGGTGAGGAGACTATACCCACGCACATACTCATGGGCCCACATGCATACACACAACAAACACACCTCCCAACTCCTCTGTCAACCATTTGGGCAGTTTGGAGGACATTCACAGAAGACCACAGACTGACGCAAGCATGTCAAATAAAGTAGTATGAATGGGATTGGTGAGAAACACCATGACCCCCACCACACCGGTAATGAACTGAGGAAGGTAAGGACTTTGAAAAGTGTGGGCACACAAAAGACTGACCAGAACTTTCATTAATGCCACAGAGGGTGAACTGCAAACCCCAGGAGAGGGGAAGGGAGAAGCTAAGGTATGACACAGATCCCTGCTGGCCTCCCCCGGAGAGAAGAAGAGAACCTAGCAAAGGGAAGAGACCCAGCTAGATTCCATCTGCTCAGTAGAATGTATTGCGGGTTAGTCGTTCCCTTCCCTACCCTCACCTCTGCAGCCAAGGTAAAGAAGAGTCAGAAGTCATATCAGGTTATCAGGTAACTCTCTTATCTGAGATAGTTAAGTCTCCCATCTAAACCATGGTGATGTGAGGACAAAATGGGACAGCAGCAACAGGCACCAAAGAGATTGCAGGGGCCTCAAGAGGTCTCTGGAAACTTGGCTGAGCTCACATATGAGGTGGAAGAAGACAGAAGCAGCTCTAAAGTAACTACATGCCACACGGGCCAAGCAACCAGATCAAGTGACTTCAGCCAACCAAGACTTCAGCAAGGTGACCCAACTTCTTCTAGATGAATCTTTTGAGAAAGCAGACAGAGACGGGGTAGAGGAACTCCAGAAGCACTTCAGCCTGCAGTGGGAGGAACCCAGAACACCTTCAGAACTCCTTCCAGTCTTTTTCCTTTAAGGTCAAACCCCTGAGAAAGGACATTCAGGAAGATTTTCAGAACTGGAATACCTGCCTCCCTTCCCAAAAACAGTCCCACTTATCAGCCAGGAAAGGGGAATGTGGGAGAATGAACTCCACTTTATCCCAAGACAGGCCCAGGGAACTCTTTAGAAATAGAGTATGGTCTACTCTACCACCCTATCAAAACACCTACCAAGTGGGTACTTATGTTTAATTTGGAATTAGCCATAGGAGAAGCTTGGGAGTCCTGCTCAATATTTATATTCTTTACTACTTCAATCTCAGCCTGTAGAGGTGTTTCCTTTATGATACAAAAGTGATGTAAACATCTGCTATAAGAATTCATCTAGATCAGAGAGAAAAAATAAAATTATGGAAGAGATCAAATCAAGCTTGAAGTTTGAAATATGGGTATAAAATTAGAGATGGGGGCCGACTCGGTGGTGTAGTGGTTAAGTTCGCATGCTCTGCTTCAGCGGCCTAGGGTTCATAGGTTCAGATCCCAGGCGCAGACCTACACACCGCTCATCAAGCTATGCTGTGGCGGCATCCCACACACAAAGTAGAATAAGATTGGCACAGATGTTAGCTCAGGGCTAATCTTCCTCACCAAAAAATAAATAAATAAATAAAACAAAATCAGAGATGAAAAGCAGTAACATTCTAGGCTGGGATAATTTGGGTCCACATGAGTAACAGGAAGTATTATCTCCAAGGAGTCCTGCTGATGAGATTGACAAGATGGGTCCTTGAATGCCAACTCAGGAATTTGGATATTTTCCTATAGTTTGAGTGCAGTTAGCAACTATAGATTTTTGAGCAGGAAATAGCTTTTCTCATACCACAGAGGAAACTTCTACCCTTAGCAAAGAATCAGCAATAACAAATTTATAAAATAGATTTACACATTAAGGAAGAAACCATTTTTTTCTTTTATTAAACCACACACATCAATATCATTAATTAGCATTAATACATAAATTTATTTTTGTAACTTCCATTTAACTTCATTGAATTTTTACCAGGTAGCCAAAGTTAGCCAGTCAGAACTCTCGTGGTGAAGTCAAGCATGACTTTAACAAACAATTTTAAATTAAAGCACAAAACTCAAGGATAATTCATGAGTGTGTTAGCTTTTCTTTCCAGAGCTATTGGCTGGTTTTAGCCATAACGTATCAATTTTCAAAGAAATGAATAGTACCTAGGACAATCCCTTGTGTCTGGGATTACTGTCAACTCAATTGAAACAAATTCTAAGTTCTGCTTTTAATGCTTCCTTTCACAGGTTTAAAAGACGCATTTTGGAGTTTTGCACTGTTGGACATCCAATTTATGCAGTTGTGAGGGCTGCTAAGCAGTTTATCTCCTATCCATTTTAACGATCAAAACTGAATTCCAATGATATCCTTATACTGTTAGTATTGTACTACTCTATACTGAATGTTGACGGGGTAAAAATGGGACAAATTTACAGCCAGTTTTATTGAATGGGGTTGTAAACAAACTACTCTGCATAAAAACCTACAAGTCGAGTCAGGCTTTGGGGGCAAAAACATGATGAAACATGGGACCTGAAACCAGCCTGCCTAAGCAGGAGTATCCTCCAAGAGGATCAAAACATCAGCGCGAACAAGTTAGAAGAGCCTGTCCTCAGACTCACGAACCTGGGCCGTACTAAAGGAGGACTTGTGCATTGTGTGAATTCAAAATTAATTTGCCTTCTTTTTTCCTTCTGCTGTAGTACCACAAACAACTGACTTGTTTCTGGTTTCTAAAAGCAGCAGGGTTGGTGGTGGTCGTTGCCATGTGCATTCTCACTCAAGTGGAACCCACGGGAAATGTTGCCAATAACTTGGTTTATTTCTTATCTTCAGTTCTCAGCAGACAACATATTTGTCTACATTTTTACAAAGAGTCATAAATTTTTCGGTTAGTGTACAAATAATAACACTATGTGATTCCATTTGGTCTCAGTCCTCAGGGCTTTGGGAGAGGAGAAGGAAGACCCCATCATCTTGATCAACAGTGTGGACCATGCTTTCCGCAGCCTTCTGGGAGGTCCTGGAAGAGGGTAGGGGAAGGGCGATGTGCACAGTTGTAAATCCTTAGATGCATTACCAAAGCAGCAGGTGGCATTTAGCCAGATGACTCCAATTGACTTTCCCTACTTCAAGGCTACGGCAGGAACCTTCACCACCCAGGCTCTAAGAGACGGAATGAACCCAGCAGTGTGGGGCAACATGAGAAGGTTCAACACTCACGTGTGTGTGAATCTCTCTTTCTCTCTTTCAGCCTTGGGCAAATTACTTCACTCGTATGTGAAAATGAGGAAATACCTTTCAGGATTATTTTGAGGTTGAATTAAAATAGTAGATAAAAAATGCCCGGTGCGCATTGTAAATAGTAGATCCTCCACAAATGTCATCTCTCAACCTCCTTTAAATTTCCCCATGAAAAGGATCTCACAGAAAGGGGATCCTCCACACTCCCCTTACTACAAGTACGGGAATTACAATCACACTTATTAGGCCCTGACCCCAACCCTGATTTTGACATAAATTCGATCTCAATTAAGGCCATACCAGCAGTCCACAAAAACATGTATCTGAACTAGAAAAAATCAGCGTCTTCTTTTTGGGATCCAGTGTAAATCTATGATATTCTCTATCATAAGGTCTCCCAAAGAATTAAAACTGGACCCTATTACTTCGTGACCGTGCAATAGAGCCAGCCATGAATAAATGAGATTCCATCAAGGGCTTTGCAAAGCTCTCCTCTGCAGTCAGGTAGCAGTCACGAGGTACTCACAGAGACGTTACTCTTCAGCCTCTGAGTCTCTGTTACAGAAACCCAACTCTCCTACAAAGGCCCGTTCTCTGCCCCGCAGACCACCTCACTGTGGCCTTTTATCTGACCCACTAAGAGACCAACACTCGCTAATGCCACGTGAGGACAATATCGCCTGCTTTTTCCTCAATTCTAAGGCTTGGGGGAAGCACACTTTTTGCAGCCATCCTAATCCTCTAGCCTCAGACACTTCTCTGCTCTCCAATCAACCTTTGCCCAGCATTACACATATTTCAGTATTTTTCCCCTGCTCAGATGAAGAAAGGCATTCACTCCAAGGCACGTTTTTTTAAGCAATAAACAGCTCACTTCTTTGTGGAAAAATAGGCAATTTTTGAGTAGCCTTTGGAAGCATCTAAATAACCCTCACATATTTATGGCTGAGTGACTCTTTGGACTGAAAAAACTTGAAGTCTGTGTTTGCAAAGATTTCCATTAACATCTTTGAGCAACCTCTCATTTCATCTAAAAACAAATGGCTCACTCAACAGAATCTGGGTTGTTTTTCCCCTCTCTCCTTCCCCAGCTTGGCTTCCTAAGCAGAGATTTGATGTGCACACAGAACAGTGGTATAAGCTCAAATGGTGAATCTTCACCCAGAGGTCTCGGGGTCCTGGGAGTGAAGGCAAACAGCTCCGTGGTGTCCAGAGTCAGCCTTTTAATCTCATTTTAAATGAACCTCCATTTCACCTCACCCCACTCCTTCCTTTTTGCAAGAATAATTCCCCAAGGAAAAGAGAAGGAGCTCTCATCTTCCTACCACCCCCACACTGCAGCAGAAATGCACTGTTTTTAAAGGGTTTGTCCTCAGGAGAAAATGCCATAAGCTATATTTATCTCTAACTAATCCATTTCTCCCTACTCGAAGATTAAGGAATTAATGACTGCTACAGCTGCTGTCCTCAGCACATTAATTACTGTAAATTGGCTGCAACCTTAAAAAAAATCCACTCAACGACAATGGTGAGAGGGCAAGGTTCTACACAGAGCATTAGATAGCTAACGTAATAATAAATCAGTGTAGCATCAAGTCCGAGAAGATATATACAAGCGTGGGCACTGGGTTTCCACCCACAGGCTGTAAGCATGGAGCAAGAGTAGAGGTGGGTGAGAGAAAAATTCACTGTATATACACATAACTTCCTTGAGACCCAGAACAGATCAAATACGAAGGAAAACTACTCTCTTTTATATTCATAAAAGCCTGCATCATTACAAGTCCTCTTAGGTCATTTTTCAGTACATCAGCTGTTTTTACATTTGGTAAAATCCTTGTAGATGGGATACAATGAATCTGAAGATGTTCAGAACAACTTGTCTGCCCAGATTTCCCTGCTTCCCACACTCCAGGTCACCAAGTCCCCATTCCCAGGCCCACACGCTTCCCTCTTCAAAATCCATTTTCTCTCTCTATGACACATCTTCCCCTTTTCCGCCTCTTCTCCATCCGACAAAGTTTCACTAATTCTTTGCCCCAACTCAATGTCACCTCCTCCAGGAAACTAAGTTCTCCTAGATCTTCCTACCTACCTCCATGGAAGTTACATCTTTGTTGCCCAGCTTCACAGACCCAAGGCTATGGGCACCCCGAGGGCTGGGCTCCGGTCATTTTTACTAACACATTGGTGCCCCACCCCAGCTCCCTCCTTTTTTCTTCATAGCCAAACTTCCCCTCCAGGTCACTTCCTCACCTCCCTTTATACCTTACCCCTCTCTATTTTGGCTTCTTGAGCCCATCGCTCTAACAAAATTACTCTCTCTAGTATTGCCGCCTGCCAAATCCCAAGGCACACTATAGACCTATCTAAATTTTCTATGGAAACCTGGGGCTCATTCTTAACTCCATTGTTACGGTTATCCCCAGCTCTAGGTAACAACCAGCTTCTGGCAGCTCTACTTTTCAAGAAGCCTCAAGCCTGTCCCACTTCTCTCCACCCCTTCTGCTACTGCCTTCTTTCAGACCTCATCACCTCGCACCTGGATGCTACAATGCCCTCCCAACTGGTCTTCCTGCTTCCAACCTCGTCTCCCACTACTGCACCAGAGAGATCCTTCTTAAAAGCAAATCATATTATTGAAGTCCTCTACTTAATGTCCTTATGTATTTCCCCCTTTGCCTCAGGATAAATTCCCAATTCCTTCACATGATTTACTAGGGCTTTTGTTGTCTCTCTCCAATCTCACCACTTTTAACTCACATTATCTCCTCCAGCATTCTAAATTTTTTCTTTCCTTGAGAGTGTCATGTTTCCTGTAGTCACCAGGCCTTTGCCTATGCTGTTCCCTAATTCTTTTCCAGCCCCGTTTGCCCAGCTAATTCTTCCTTGTCATTCAGCTCTCATCTTAGATGTCCTCTCCTTCAGGAATCCTTCCCTGCCTCCTCCAGTCCTGACTGGGTGTCCCCCAAATCTTCCCACAGCACACAGTACTTCCCCCATCATGGCACTTAACACAACTTGGTAACTGCCTGTTTTCTGCTTTCTATTCCACTTTCTCTACAAAGAGCAGAGATGCCCTCAAGCCAGACCAAGCTGCATAGGATTTATTGTAAGGATGCAGGGGGTCTCACAGGCACCTGAGAACGTGAGTTCCACAGGAAGCAGAACAGAAAAGCCATCAGAAATGGGAATCTTTCTTTCCATCTCCCCTCAAGAGACCCTAAGGTCACATCATTGCTCCTGTCTGCATGTCACTCCACATTCTCTCCCAGCCAGCTTCCCCTACTTCAGCTAGCTCACCAGCCCACCCCAGCCTGTGCTATATTACCAAACTCTCCCTGTCACCTTTCATCTTCTGCCTCCGGTGCTAACAGCTGTCGTCTCTCAGCTTCCCAATTCCAGGTTCCTAAAGGAAGAACATGATTGGTCCTTCTCGTCTTGTGATTCTGTGCCACATGCATCTTGGTGGATGAGTGCCCTTGATTCAGGTCTCAGCGTTACACAAGAAGGGTAGGGGGTCATGGCACAGAACATGGCTGCAGTCACCTGGGGGTATGATCTCAAATAATAGACACCTGTGGGATACCTGCGTTATACTGTATCTCCTACAAGGTAACCAAATTATCATTGTTACATACTCATTGCCTGGCAGTGAGTCAGGCACAGGGGAGTTTGCTGAGTAATGGTCTAATAAACATTTATGAGAACTCTCCTATCCTATTTGGAGATCCTTTTTCAGTCAGACAAGGCAGGGTAAGCAAGTTCTTGATCCCCATATAACAAGAAGACAGCTTTTGTTCCTTAAAGGGAGTTGCCCAGATAATAAATGTTTTCCGATTCTTAACTTCACTTAGAGACAAATCCACCACTTAGCTGATAACAGCTCCTAGTAGCTTTAACCAAAACAGCAATAATCTTTTGTAACTTCAGTCTGCTTGTTTGACCTCCTCTTAAAAAAATTGCTAACATGGGCTTTAGAAGTCTAGAAGGAAATCAGATAGCATAAACAGGATTCATGCAATATTTTAGCATTGGTGTAATAACAATTGCCTCAAGATTTGCCCAACTTGAAGTTCACCATTAGACTCTGCAGATTTACAAGCCACCAAGCACTGAGTGTGGCTTTTGACTTAGGGCAGATATGAAAGGCTCTTTCTTAAGTCAGGGCTCTTTTGTAAAATCCAGGTTTTCACTCCTTATTACACTTTGAGATATCTCCTTCTCTCTCTTTCTCTTTTTTTCTCTCTCCCTCCACCCTCCCTACCCATTCACCGCTTTGCCTTTCAGTACTCAAAACCAGTAATCTATTTTATTTCCAAAACTTCTTAGAAACCAGTAATCTCCTGGATGTACTAAAAGGAAGGAAGGGAAGACTTTCTAAGTGGTGAACACTCAGAAAGCCTTTAAGGATGAATTCATTCATTTGTAAAAAAATAAATAAACAAAAATACTTAGAGGTCCATGGATCTGCAAGGGACGAAAAATAGACTTTAGAGGCACTTATGGTCAGACTCTACAGTGCTCCAATGTTGGGCTTCTCCCTGTCCACCAGCCATACTCCCTTCGCCTTTAAGGCACTGCCACTGAAGACTACAGAACAGCAGATTGCTCCTAGACTTGCCTGAGCAGAAGAATCACCTGGAGGACTTGCTGAATATCCATATTCTTGGAACCTACCCCACTGACTGACCAAAATCTCAAAGAGTGATACCTGGAAATAAATTTTTAATGAGTACTCAGATGATCCTTATGAAGTGACAAGTTTGGAAACACTGTCCTACATGATCTCAGGTGTCTTTTCCCAAAGTGTGTTCCATTAATGTAGGGGTTCTCATCCCCAGCTGCACAGTGGAGTCACCTAGAAAGATTCTTACACAAGCTAATGCCCCTACCCAGACCAATTTGGTCAGAAGCTGTAGGGTATAGAGCCTCGGAATTTTGAGTCCCCCACACACAGCCATTTTTATTCAGATCTGCAGCCATGGATGAGAACCACTGATGCAACACCAGCTCTGCAAGATGCTCCATGAAACACAAGGGCTTTCAAGTGGAATAAGTGTTGAAGGCAGTAGTCTATAAGCCCCTCTTCTAGATTCCCCGTGCAAACTGTCATGTTAAAGACCCTGGAAGTCCTGCAACAAAGAATCCAATTTAATTTTATCTAAATTTGTTTAAATTTATTTAAATTGTTCTCAAAATTTAATTGCAAAAAGAACTTGTTTTGTGTGTTTGCTTGTTTGGTGGCCAGATGGTTGTTTTTACATATGAATGAGCATCCTGTATAGTAGAAACATATTTTAAAAAAGGCAGTTGCCCTGTTTTCTGAATGAAGAACTAGCCTAGATGTTCCAGTGCAGATTGTGGCAACTCCTGTACTACGATTCTACTTCCATTTAACTCCTGACCGAACACAAACACAGCTTTGTTTACCCACTGCACCAAGAGGGTCAATAAAGAAAAAAAAAAACTGAAACACCAGGCTTGTGGCAAGGAAAGAGGTTTACTATCTAAAGGCACCCAGATAAGGAGATGGGAGTTGGAACTCAGACCCACCTCCTCAAACAGGAAACAGTAGGGGTTTTTATCTGGGGTGGTAGGTAGGTGAGGGGGAGCATGTGGCCTTGCTGATTGGTGACTTCCCACCAGCCTGCATTTGGCCTTGAAGACAATTTCTTTTTCCCTGACTGTCTGGACTTTTCCGGTTAGTTTTCGTCTTCAGCCTGCATTTGGCCTTGTGAGACTGAATTTTGATGTTTGGACCTTGACTTCCTGGAAAAGACAGCTCACTCATATACTAAGGAGGGGCAGAAAGACCTGGTTAGTTCTGAACAACAGTTGATTATGTCGAGTATGCACAACTGCAGTTAGCAAAGCTTATCTCAAAGTTTTTGCTTTCGGGAAGATTTCTTAGCTTCTCCTCCTTGGTTTCATCCTCATTTCTATTTCTATGTACTATTTATTTCATTCCTATCTCTAGATTTTGTATGGGCACTGACGGTCCCAAATGTGACTGTAGGTTCTCCCTTAAAGAATTTAGCTAAGACAAACCCTTCTTACCCCTTTCCATTTATTTAACCTGACTTGAGGGCAGCCTGGAAGAACCAGCCCTGCCCAAATGCAATGACATGTCTCTATGTTTCATGCAAAGATATCATAGCCACAGAATTTAATATCACAATTTCCAGGTTATCCACTCCACACAAAAAATGGATAGAAAGTGAGAAAGTAGAGATCACGCATGCCCAGTAGCTGTTCCACAATCGGATCCTTATTGCAGGAAAATTAACACAGGAAAGAGGGTCAGCCACAATCCCCACATACACACACACTTCCCTATGCTGACCAATTTCCTGAAGGGGAGTAGAAGGAAGTCATTAAAAATACTTGAGGAAAACAAAGTGGAAAATAATGGACTCTCTACTCAGAAAAAGGAGAAAGAAAGAGAGAAACAATGAATTTTAGATTATTTGACATTAAATTTCTCTCCTACTTCTATAGTAGAAATTATCATTCTGACTAGCACTAACTCTATGGTAGGATTTCCCCACAGCAGCACTACTGACATTTTGAGCTAGATATTCATGTGCAATGTAGGATGTTTAGCAACATCGCTGGGCTCTACCTACTAGATGCCAAGAGCAAGACCCCCACCCCCAAGTTGTGACAATCAAAATGTCTCCAATTAAGAACCACTGCTCTAAGGCATAGTTCTTATATGTAAAACACTATGAAACCCAGCCTCAGCGGGGGAAATAAAAAAGTTAAATCACAAACCTTTTTTCTAAGTTATTCAACTGTAATCATATAATAAAATATGCATAAATATTTTTCCAAAAAATCTCCCCAAATTTCTGTTTCCTATAAAAAGTATTAATTACACTCTTTTTTAAATCTTCAGTTGATTGGTGGTGGGCAGTCTTTGGGGAGGAAGATACATTTCTGAGCTGAACCTAGAATTTTTTTAATTACCAAGAAAGTTGGGGAATTATGATTTTACCATATAAGAGTTTAAAATATTGCACGTTAAGAAAAAGATAGCCCAAATAAAAAAGGAAACAACAGGCAAAAATTCAAAATACAAGTAACAAAGATTAATGTTCAACATACAAAGTCTATCAAATCAATTCTGTGAAAAATGAAAACCACTAAGATTATAATAGATTAGTAGCCAAAGGATACATGCAAATAATTCACAAAAGAGGACATTCAACAGCAAATAAAATGAGCACTAGAAAATTGTAAGCATAACTAGAAATCAAGGAAAAGTAAATTAAACACAATTTTTGCCAATAAAATTAGTGTCTTTTTAACTAAAAAGATTCTACACCGATACGGAGATGAAAAAGATACACGCACATACTGATGGAAGAACTTTTTAAAACTAATTTGGCAAAATGTACTATGAGCCTTAAAAACATTTTCTTTGCCTAATCTGCCCTAAGAAATTACTCCTAATTACTGGAAAAGCTCAAAGATGCTCATTATAGCATTATCTAAGATAATGAAAAATTGTATATCACCTGAATGCCCAACAAGTATGTATATTGCAGAGGTTACTTGTAGTATTATGAAGCCTTTAAAAAGTTGCCTAAGAAAAAAACAGGCACAAAAATCATACTAAAAGACTCATTACAACTATATATATATATATATATATCCCCCCCCGGGGGGCTGGATAGATACCAACTGAAAGGCTGATCCCAATTACCTTTGGGTAGCTGGAATACAGGTGAAATTTTTCATTCCTTCTATTTTATATTCTAAATTTTTTTGTAATGAGCACGTATTATTTTTACAATGGAAAAAGTAAACTCCATAAAAAATGATTAACTTTTCTAAAAGTGCAGCTCAGTATAGTTTAGGCATTAAAATAAACTGGCTTCTCAGCCACGTTTGCTTCAGATTGAGCTATTTTGAAAACATTCTCATCATATGAAAGTTATTGAGGCCAAGGAAACCTAATCTGCTCTAATTTCAGGGTCATCAACCTGAGCCACAGAAACAACCAGGAGAAGATAGATTCTGGAATGCCCTTAAAGAAGCCTGAAGACATGATTTCTTCTCCCTTCTCTAGCCATATTTTTTCACTGAATACGTCAAACAGGTTCTTCTCCACACATCAACAGAAAATCCCAAACAGGGAAAAGCAACATCAAGTCAACTCATTCACTGAGATAACTGGAAAAAAAATTATGTCATGAATACTCAGTGTATCCCCTTCCTCATTATTGAAACCTGATCAATAATATTTATTATTACTCCCTTCCCTTTATCATATCACATTCATGAGACATAAGAAAAAAGCAAAAGACATGAACATCTCAATTCTGAGATAGTAATAAAATTAGGAAGTAGAGAAAAGATGGAGAGAGAGATGAACGGATAGATATAAAATCATTTCTTTTGGAACAATGCAAGTCAGAAATTCATAGAATTTAGGAATTAGAAGTTCCTTTATGTAGAACTAGTCCTAATTCTTCATTTTGTATATGCTTTTGGCAAAATTAAGAATAATACCATAGGAGAACATTGTAGCTAGACATCAAAGAAGGCCACAATGGTGGAGAAATCCTTAGAATCAGAGTCTTTGATTAAATTAAGATATTAAATTAACTTAAACAATTAAAATGGTGGTGTAGTGCCTTTAGCCATCAAAAGCAAGATTCTTCTCTACATCCCTGACAGATAAGTGTCTAGATGAGGTTGGAATCCTTTAAGAATTATCATTGATGCCTTCATCTTCATACCAAATTCTAGGTCATGTGAATTTTACCTTGAAAATATTTCTTGCAGCCATCCCACCCTTTCTATTCTTGTCAATCTAGATGAAAATAATAGTATTAATCCAGGCAAGAAATGAATATCTGGGTTAAGATAGGGAAAATGAGAACAAAGAGGATAGGGTGGAGATGAGATATACTTTAAAAGAAAGTACAGGAAGGGATTGATGACTGATTAGATATAATATGGCACCCATATTTTCTGAACCAAAAAAAATGGGATGTGTGGCCTGACAATCATGAGGGTACTTTTGAGTTCAATGGGGCAGAATATTTGCTCTCAGACCCAACTCAGAGTATGGCTGGGAGTTATAGAAAGGGAGTCAGGATGAAAGAGTGAGGAGAGCCAGCAACAGGTAGAAAAGAAAGCCCTCTTCAGGCTTTAAGTACTAGGCTATTTTCTTTTTCTATTCAAGCATGTTCTCTTCTGCTGGAAAATGCTTTGTTAAACTGATCTGAGGTCGTTTCCATCCTCATGAGAAATCTGATGCAGTATTTCATCCTAAACATTATACAGCTTGGCATTAAAAGCTTCCCAAAGTCTATTTTCCCCTGGAGTCAGGTATCATTTGTCATTTGCTCACACATTCCTTCTGGCAGACTGCTTTACGATGATTCCCATGGGCAGCTATGGGACTGGAGAGCATCCTTCACACATGACTTCCTTCTGAGTCCAGAGGCCAATGGACACAAGTAGAAAACCAACTCACCCCGTTATTGATGGAATCTCCCATTTAGGGCACACATATGTCGTCTTCCCTTCTTATTGTTCACCTGGGTTTATAATGCACCACCAAAACACAAAACTTGAAACCTGAGAATAAGTTCTATATAAGTGTTCATTCTGTGAATCCAAGTATTGTTCTTTTTGGGTGCTTGCCCATGCCTATCTGTTCCAGAAAGACAGGGAGTAGTAAGAATACTCTCAGGGTGAAGACAGAAGGATTGTGAAAAAGGGATATGAGCAGTATTTTAACCATAAATATGGTGATTACATTTTTCTGAAACAAAAAGTGTGATTTGTAGTCTGAAAAACATTTTTATATTCAATACAATGGAGGCCAAGAGAAAAATATTTTTGAAATTAAAACTGAAAAATCCAAAACATTGGTCACTATAGCTCTAGAGTCATATAGAGAACAGTCTTCATTTTTTTTCAATCTTTGATAAAAAGATTTTCATATCCTAAATTCTTAAATTTGGAAGGAATAAGGGAAGGATGGTGGGTATCAGAATGTATATTGATCTTACTAATTAAATTAGCAAATCAACAACTGTTTTTTGTAAACATGGCTTGCAGTCTAGAAGAATTTTTTGGCCCACAGCACAGTTCTGTAATATACTTTTAACCTACAGCCTAAAATGAGTATTGAATACAAACCCTGTTGGGAGTTGTGACAGGAAGGAATATGGGGGGATGAGTAGAGAGACGCTAAGAACAAAGCACCCTAAAAGAGCAGTTTTATAGTCTTGTGGCCTTGGTGGTGGACTGTTTCACCCTTAGAAAGCATGCCTAAGAGCCATTACAGCTAATGGGGGATTGTGAAGACACAAGAAAACAGCTCTCTAAACAGGATTTTTCAGCTGGTGTCTCTGTGAATGTGGGATGAAGTTTCTGGTATCTATTAAAGTTATTGATTAAACCACAGTGCATTTATATATCCAGAATGTAGTTTATTTAAACTTTTTCTTTTAAATAAAGATTTTCTATACCTTTCAGCTCCCTCATAAATAGTGGAAATTTTTCTCTCCTCAAAGGGCAACTGTTGCAGAAAAGGCTGCCACCTCTGGGCACCAAAGTGGGGGATTCCTGCACCACTAGAGCAGGCTTTGTGGTAGTTAAAACCATACCTACATGACCTCCAACACACGTCTCTCTCCATGCAGCCCCTCTGTGGTGAAGGGCTTCCCCTGAGGAGAGGGTAAGCCTGGCAGCAGGGTTCCCACATCCACAGCCCTAGCAGACCTCTGGAACTCCACTGTCAGTGTTTGGGCACAGTCTTGTATACCACACACAATGATCTTATGATTTCAAGGAAAGGGAAAGAAACTCCCACCTTGGGGGAATGAAGACATAGAGAACAGGTTGCAGACCTAGAGTAATTCATTTCCAGAGGGGATCTCCCACCCCTCCTGACGACCAAACAGATTCCGCCAAGCTCTAGGGAAAAACCAGGCATATTCTCAAGGTGTCAAAATGCTAAGCAAGCTCTAAAGGAAGAGGCTAGTGTCACTCACTCAGCACCACAGCCATGAGGGTTTTGTCCACACACAGACAGGTTTGTGTTTAACTTTCTGAGTTCAAACAACAGCCCATATAGCATATTCTAGAAACTTTGCCCCATGACTTAAGTCTATCTTTAAATTATCACAAACATAAATATCAATAGGTGTAACCGTTCTGGAGGACAATTTGGCAATACTTTTCAAAAGCCTTTATTATGTGTATGTACTTTTGAACCCAGTAATTTCCCATCTAGGAATTTGACCTGAAAAGAAATCATGGAGGGGTCAGTCTGTGGCATAGTGGTTGAGTTTGGTGCTTCCGCTTCAGCAGCCTGGGGTTTGCAGGTTCAGATCCTGGGTGCAGACCTACACCACTCATCAGCCATGCTGTGGTGGTGACCCACATATAAAGCAGAGGGAGAATGGCACAGATGTTAGCTCAGGGCTAATCTTCCTCAGCAAAAAAAAATCATGGATTTATGCAAAAATTTAGCTAGAAGATGTTCAATCTATATTTGTTTATAGTAGTATAAAACTGGAAACAATCAAATGTCCAACATTAGGGGACTGAATACATTCTAGTATATTGATAAGAAATGCTTTGCACCATTTAAAAGTAGTATTATGGAAGAATATTTAATGACATGATATGTTAACTGAAAAAAATATATAAAACAATATGAACAGTATGATTCCATGTGGGAAAGGTATCATAAAAAACATAGGCAAATTAAGAAAATCAAAATCTTCATCAACTTCTTAATATTTTGGTGTAGCTTCTTAAGTTTGTACAATGAATATGGGCTATTTAAAATAAAAATAACGTTTTTTAATTACTACTTTTAAATTTCAAACAATTAAATATTCCTCAATATTAATTATCCACACAGCTGTTGGGAAAGAAGAAAGAAGGGAGGAGAGCATTAACATGAGTTGTTTTTACATATGTTATTTCTTATTCAATTTCATTTAAGTGTAGGGTCAACCCAATTTGAATTGCCCCCTTTTGGTAGATGTCAAAGAAAATTAGAATGTATATTTTCTACTGAAAAAGCAGGAGGAAAATGCCCTGCTTTTTTTCTGAATCCTTTATCATTAAAACTCTATGATTAAGATTACTTCTATTTACTGAACTGGGTGAATTCTAAAGTTCTTTCCCCAGATCTCCCCCAGGTGAGGGTGTTAATTTGCATTACCTCTGATTACTCATTCAGAAGGATGAGCCAGGTTGCATCTGCTATATATTATTCAGTGAACTGTTGATTATCTGTGAAGACAAGGACATTACAAATAATAAAAATCCACAGAGAAGACCCAAACTTCATTTTAGCCAGAAGTGTCAACAGTTTGCCAGAGTTGTTAGCAAGGAACAAGGCTGATTTGAGTTTTATCTCCCAACTTCCTTCCATATGCTTGAGGATTATGCTAATAAGAAGTGAAATGACCAGCAGCAGAGGCAGCCCTGGGTAATTCCTAGTCCGGAGAATTGGTTTCTGATTAATCAAGATTTGGCTGAATTGGAGCACGGACACACAACTGTCTCCCAATAAGGATCTTAAATATTCTTCAAATGTTCATCATCTGAAAAATTCTGTTTACTTGACAACATGTTTACTAGAGTTTATTTCACTTATGAAACTCAATTCATGTAATACCCCATTTCTGCCCTACCTGAACCTACATACACAATGTAGAGTAAACAATGAACTCATTTCTCTTTGTCATGCTATCCTACTCAACTATCAAATTAAAATGTCTAAATATGTGTTATTTATCGTAATTACCATTCCATACACCAGATCAATCTATTTAGACAATATGCAATTAACCTAAAATTCAATAGCCTAAAATTATTAGGTTTCTAAAACTTGGAAAGAAAATGTGTCCTTCTGTGACCTTTCTTTAGTTGACATAATCTACAGAAATTCTACACTCCTACATATTTACACACACACACAAACCCTAGCAATGTCCACGATTTGATTTAACAGATGCCTCTGACACTCCATATGTCCACATATCTCATTTTAAATTTGAAATTAAGAAAGTTAAGACAGGCCTTTCAGACCTTATGAGAAATATCATTCCTCTAAAACTGCTTTTCGTTGAGAGAGTATCATAAATTGACTGACAGGGATGTTAACTGCATTAACTTTTTAAGATTCTTTGAATCCTCTGTCTTCTGTGAAATAACTCTAAATTTAGATTGGTGGTTCATATGGCTTTTCTCCCCCATAACAAATACAAGTAAGATAAATTGGACTAAAACTCTTTTATGCTTTATTGACTAACAGCCAGTAATAAGGCAGGCTCAGAGAGCAGATTCTAATATCAGATGCAGGTCATAGCTTTAAATATCTTCTATTGCACTGGATAACAGGTTAAAATCTGTCCCTTTACTAGGAGATCCAAATTGCCTCTTCTAGACTTTTCAATAAGAACTTTTCAGTCTCTCCTTTTGCTAAGTGATAAGACTTTACCTAGTTTATGTACAATCTATGTCCCCCTCCCAGGAAAATATTCCATTTTCACCATAAACTCAGAAAATACTAGGCATTCTAAAGAGAAACTGATTTATGATTTGCTGGTTTTCAACAGATAACACTCCTTCTATTGTGAATATTACAAGTCACTGTCACCAACTTAAAAGGCAAACCTGAGCAGTCATCCTCAGTGATCCCTATTTAAGTTCGAGAAGCTTCTCAGCTTCAGAAATTCAGAAAAACATTACCAACATAAATCTTTCTTGGCCCACATATTTGCTTTCTGACTCAGAATTTCTTCCTTTAAATAATTGGGCATCTCCCCCTAAAGTCTAGAGGTATAGTGGCTTTCTTCCGTGTGTGTGACTATTTCAAATCAAGCCTCATGTTTGCTTCTTCAGTGTCTCCCCACATGAGGCACGAGGAGAGAACCAATATACCGAAGCACTGCACTACAATTTCTGACATTCACTTCCTGATTTGGGGGTAATTTTTTCCCAAATGTTCTTGAATTTTTAAAAAGATAAATGCATACTTTCTACCTAGAAACTATCAAATCAGACTTATTACAGTATTTCCACATCCCATAAAATCCAGCTTCAACATTTATTGATCCTTTAGGACCTCAAAATGTCCCTGTTATTTTCCAAAAGTAAAAAGTTCAAGAAGTAGGATTAAAAAAAAAATAGCATTCACCTAAATATGAATGAAGATGCCATATATAGACCACATATTCATCAGGCATTCAATAATTGCTTACTTTAAGTGAAACAAATTCTAGTGGTAATGATAGGGAAAATTATGCCTTCTATGATAAAAATATGATGCCATTTTATGACGCAAATTTTTCCAGAATTGGCAACATTCTTTTTTTATTTTTATTTTTAACACTTTCCTTACTCTTTTATCTCACTTCAACTTTTGGCAGTGGTCCTGGGCATTGAGAGCTTAAACTCCAAAGAGAACACATATACTTATCCCAGAATCAACCTGAGCCCAAGTCCCTGAAGGTTCCTTCATTCCTCCCTTACCTTGTTCCAAAAATTAACTTCTGATTGGTTTTTTTCAACCATGTGAGAAGGAGGGGGGAAATGGAGAGCTATGTTTATTCCAACACAACCAATGTTTGAAAAGCCCTTTCATTGAGAGCACTGAAAATGTTACACAGTTTAATAATAAAAAGAAAACAAATAAATTGAAAATATAGTATTTAAAGGTCTCATACTGACTTTTATAAAGAAGCTGGAAATTATCCTTTTAAAAAAGGAATGAATCAAATGTGTTTTGTGTGTTAAAAAAAAAGCTCTTGATACAACTAAATGTTCCCTTAGGTTGAACATCTACTGCTTCTCTAGCTATTATGTGAAGCTAAGCTCATTTATATCGCGTACACTTATTTTAAACCAATGTATTAAACTAAACTAGGTCCTTTATCTCTGCTATTTTAAAAATTTCAAAAAGTGTCCAGAGTAGAGAAAAGATAATTTCATAGATTCCCTGTGAGGAATATTCCCCTTTAGAGGCAAAGACAAATTGGGAATTGAGCAACGGTCTTCTGATTTCATTAATTGTGTTAGCTATTTGAAGAATGCCTACTAAATGGAGTCTGGTTTTCTTTAATAGCAATATTTGGAGATATCTAGATATCAACTTTTTGCTTTGCTTTCCATGCAAGCCTGGACTGAAACACTCTAAGAATCCATCTTGCTCCTTTCCTCCACAAGTAAACTTCTCAAAAGAAAAGTCTGAAAGATTTCCTTTGCTGCCCTTTCTCTCCTACATGCGGACAACCTGCTTCTGTCCCCGCAGCTCCCTTCAACTGCTCTCACTAACATTACCAGTGACCATTTATTGCTAAATTTTTTGAATACCTTTCAGTCCTATGCCAGTTACATAGGCTGACCCTTTCCACCATCAGGCCGATCCTGTTCCCTGGAGACTGCACAAGTATGACCTTCTCCACGAAGGCGTACCCTGCCCATGCCCCAGCAATAACCTTGAGCATCCCATCCTCTGTCCTCCTGTGCTCCTGGAGTGCCTGTGCATGTTCTAAGAGAATTTCCATGCAGCGAGGTACCCATTTGTTTGTCTCCCCTACCGAATATGAGCAATGCCAGTGCAGAGGGTTTTAGCCTAACTTATCTTTATGCCCACATCACCTACTCAGTGTCTAGACTTGGCTGGCAAACTATGCTATGTTTTCAATCTCAGGAAGTAGAGCAGAAAGCCCCGGTTGTACTGCACGGTAGTTATCTCTCATGGCATTAAGACAGAGGGGTTTCGCCTAATTTCTTTCAAGGCACACTCCAGCAAAGTTCTCATCCATCCTCCCAAGCAAAGAGGATCCTATTTCAGACCACTGTGCCATCAAACATCTCAGGCTCCTTTCGTACCTGCAATGGAGCCTGAGCAAAAGTGGGGTGCCTGGTGGCAAGGAGACAGGGAGGAGAGCAGCAACCTAGAAAATTTCCAAAATAAATCCGCTTTTCCTGCCCCCTTCCCCTTCTCTATGCATTTTCATCTCTTTTGGAAGCACTGACACCTCCTAGCCACCTAATCAAGACAAATCTTTTATGCGGTAATTAAAATACAGCTCATCTTCAAGGGGAACAGAAAAACAAAGGCTGAAACAATTAGCTGACTGTGTCAAACAGCATGGTTCGCCCCCTCCCGCTCCCTCCCTCTCCCTCTCTCTCCCTCTCCTTCAATTGCTTGCTTTTAAGTATTTTCACAGGAAGGAAAACTCTGCTGAAAGGTAAGAAACTAAACAGACACTTAGACTAGGAAATAGTTTAATTGAATTTCATATGAAAAATGCTTAGGACTGTTTAAGACAAACGTCAGGCTCCCTGCTCAGCTTGAATTGCATTAGGCAAGAAAGGGAGTCAGAGAGGCTTGCTAATCTGTTATCGTCAGGTTAGAACAGAATATTGCATTAGCATGCAAAAGGACACAGGCCAGCAACACAGCGAAAGACAAGCCTTCCCAGAATGACGACTGCAGAGTAGAGAGGTAACTGTGCTAGTAATAACTCAGGAGGTGGAAAATGAACTTGTCCCTCGTAAGGCTGTGTGTGCCTTGATTGCATTAGCGCTACTTGCGATATTATGCAGTATATTCATTTTTATTGTATTAGCTTTTGAATAGTCTGTAAAAGGCCAGTGTTTTATTTGACTCCCTGAGCCACCTGTCTTTTCTACAACATCCCCTTCCAGCACATTCAAGCATTAGCGTTCAGGTTTTCTAAAATCTTTTAACCATTGATGGCTGCCAGCAGTCAAATTAAATTCAAAGGGTTTAGTATAGCTCCAGGTTTTAGCTATATAATTTACTAAGAATGCCCAAAGCACTTGCAATCTAATTTGCAGTTCAGCAATGAATACCATTTCCTAACTAAATCTGCCTGAAATTTCCTTTTGAGGCTCCAGAAAAAAAAATACACTTGTGACACCTGTGTGTCTTCCTTCTGGCACTGACTCAAAAAAAAAAAAACACCTGCCAAGAGAGAATGATATACCTCATGCAAGGTGGCACAGGAAAAGGTATCAAGAGAATGGATTTGTTTTTATTGCCAGGTTATCTGGGCCAGTACAGCCTCTCTATATTTCTTGTTAAAATTCACATTTTTTTTCAATATCTTCTAAATCCAGTATTAGCACTACATTCATTATAGTTTGACCAGCAACCAGCATAGGCTTAACCAAAATCTTGGCGCTCTGATAAATAAATAGTTAGATAGATAGATAGATACTTAGATATATAGATAAGTGGTAGATCATAGATAGATACATAGATAAGTGATAGATGATAGATGATAGATAGATAATAGATAGATAGATAGATAGATAGCACTGCAAGAAACCCAGATTTGATCAGTTCCATATCTCTCTGGAAGTAGATTTCATTTATTTTTTTGTGGCAGGCCTGAGTGTCAATTCCTAATCTTAGTGCTAATTCCGTTTCTATCACTTAATCCTGAAGCACCATTGCTCACAGTGTCCTTGTGCCTCTATTTCACTGTTATAGAAGAGAAATAAAGCAGAAAGTGACTGTAAAAGGTCCACAGCTAACTTACAGTATTGTTTTGTCTTATAAAAAGACGGTCCTCTCTTACCTGAGATTAAGGCATGAGGAATCCTTGAAGAGTGTTTTGAGAATTTTCTGTGAAAGTTGAAAAGAAAAAATGTCAATTTATTTACATATTTATTATATATATTATATCTTTATTATATCTATTATATTTATATTAAATAACTTTTATTATTAAATGTAATCTCTTTTCCTGGTATATAGGAATTCCAACTCCTGGCCATAATGACAAAGTAGCTAATGGAAATGCAGCTAACAACTGCTGGGTGAAATCTGAAATCTTACAAGCTCTCCCTCTCACAGCGATGGTGCTCACCACTAAAGGAGGCTATGGATATAAAATCATCAGGCTGACTTAACTTCATTAATATATGGCATAATTTGGAAGCCCATTAGAGAAGTGAGAGATGCTAGCTATACCCACAATGGCGTTAATCACTCACTGTCAAGCCAACTAAATGTAACTCTAGAAATCGAACCATTAAAGTATCAATTGGAAAAAGCCAAGTTTCTAATGACTCTAATGATCTAAATCTGGTTGTTGATATCTCTCCTTTCATTTCCCAGTCAATAGGCCCCTTTACACCTTACAATAAACTCTACAGTTTTTAAAATTTGAAAATATTAATGGGGAAGCATTTTTAAAGCCTACCAACATATCAGCCCTTAAAATGGAAAAAGAGGAGTCCCAAGACAGAAGGAGCAGAACCCTGAGACTGCACCAGCGCCTCCTCCAGGTCACACCTCCCAATCCTGAACCCCTCCTGTGCAGATTTTGAAGGCTGCTTCAGGTCCAAAAGTATGGCAGAAAATGAAACAAAATGCCACAATATTTTGATTTTTTCATTTCTATCACAATGGAATAAAAAACATAACTAATATATTTCATAAAAATGAAAATGAATCTGCTTTTCAAGCATCCCCTTTCTCCTCACTACTAACTGAACCCATCTCCACCCACCTCAGCTTATAACAAGAAACCGTATTTGTTTGTAGAGCACCAGACAGAAAATTAATGCAGTCAGCCGTTCCCTTTCCAATTAATTTAGTGAAGCAGCAACTAAATAATCCAATTGCATCAAATCTGAACATAAAAATATCAGCTGCATGGCACTTAGTAGAAATAGCAAGAGAAGTAACTCGCATTTTTAAATTCCTTCTACGTCAGGCACTTTGCTAGGCCCTTGTACATATTATTTCATTTTCATCCTTACAAGAACCCTTCAAGGAAGGAATTATCTCCATTTTATATAAACTCTCTTTTCATAGAAAACTTAAATAACTTCCCAAAGATCACAGAACAAGTATGTGGCAACCCTGAGACAGTATCCACGGTCTCTCTGACTCCTTGAGTTAAAATGAAAATGAATGAATAATAAAAATTATAACACTTTATTTATAAGGATACAGTAGGTGAGGGTCTATACTTGATATTTTTAATAATTCTGTTTACTTTTAAGTTTTAACTTTACTGTTACCTGATTATCGTATTCTTAGATACAGTCATTTACTTATTGAGAAACAACTCAATCTACATCCATTTCTTTCCCCTCTTTCATCTTCATCTTTTCCTTTCTTCACTGCCTTGGCTCTATCTCCCAAAGATCCAGGCAGGCAAAATGAGAAAGAGTATGACTTGATGGGAATTAATGAATTGTGTTTAATGTAAAATTAATTCTGAACACAGATTGTTTGTTACATTTTATGGATACTTCTCATGAGCATTTCTGATCGGAATAACTTTACAGAGGATTAAGGTCCAATAAAATCTCACAAGATGTACAGAGTGTGTGTCAGACATCTAAAAATTCTTGAGAAAGCAATTATACCGAGTGCTGTCTAATAATAAATCCAAATGGACAGCTATGATATGAACTGCATTTTCTAACAACGCTACCCCCACCTGACTCTGCATTGCAATCTTTGCTAGACTCTCGCAAAAGAACAGATGTTCTGCTTTGGGTTGAGAAATCAACAGTTACCATTCATATGTTCCAAAAATTCAAGGGCCTAGTGCTGCTGTTTTAAGAATGCTAATTAATTCCAGCCCTTATGCTCCAGTATTCTTGCAGTTTCAATCAATTGCATTCTCACAGGACTTCGGTCCCCAGTACCTCCTTTGAAAGCCTATGGGGAAAAACAAGTAGGAAACGTACACTTCACCGACCTGGGGGGGAAAGGATTAATCGCATACGCTCTGATTTGTCTATTTCTCATAGCATTATTATCGCCATCCTCTCTGCTATATCGATTTGAACAGGTAGGCACACCCCAGATGACAAATTTAATTAAAACAATGCCTAGAGATGCCTTTGGTCATATTTTGCCCATTCATTTACCATTAAAATATAGAATAATTTTGGAAACAGCATAGAAAGAGCTATTTATGAATTTGTTCCTGTTTTTATTGTATTGTTTATTTGTTTTTATATCTAGTGTTGATTGTATATAATATCCAGCTAGGAGAGTGGTAAAAATGCAGGTTCCTGGGCTCAAGGGCCACACATCAGTGGATCTGAGAAGGTACGAGATAACTACATTTTTAAAATAAATGCCCTATTCTGAGGCAAAGGACCTCAGGAAACGCTGTGTTCATCCAAGCACACTTCTGAACACGGATGTTAACAATCTGTGTGACCCTTGCCCCAGATGAGAGAGCTCAAGCAGAAATGGTGCTGTGGGTCAAGTACAATATAAAGATCCCATTCCACTTCCATTAACTGACCCTGCTCTGCTCCTGGCCCCACAGACATCCTTGACACCAGAGTCTCCCATAGTCTTCTGTGGTTTGAATCACCTAGGGTGATGGCAATCACTGGGACCTGAGATGGGGCCCAGGAATTTGCTTTTTTAATAAGCACCCCAGGTGAATCTCCTGCACCCTGACGTTTGATGAACTATGTAACACTGAAGCAGATCCAGAGACCAGAACCCCACCATGAACTTCCTTTGAAAATCAGAAAGACCACTGAAACAGCATCAGCTGAGGAGTCAGCCAGCCCTGGATTAGAATCCAAGATGCTTTACTTACAACTGCCTGATGTGAGCAAATTCCTTAACCTTGACTTAATCTCTATAAGCTTTAATTCCCTCATCTCTAAATTTGAAATACTAGTGTTACCTTTCAAATTGTTGTGAGAATTAAATATGATCATGTATGTCAGAATATATGGCACAGAGTAAGACTTTGAAAGCAACAGGGACAAGGGGTTTCACATTTGTGTGTTGCTCACTCATCTGAGGAACAGGACCTGTGACTCTTTCCAACAACTGTTCACATGAGTTGATACACAAGACTCTTTGGGGGTTTTGCTGAAGGAGAGTAAGGGGGCTATTTTTTGTTTTATAAGAATTTGGGAGGGGTGTGAGAAAGAGGAGGGAGAAATGAAGAACATAGAGAAATAATGCGACCCACCCTATCCTGTCACTTGACTTCATATTGTACCCCAACAAGGAGGAATTAGGACCACAGTCTGAAGGAGCTGTTTTCTAAAGGGACTTTTTGTGATTACATACCCAAGTCATGATGTTTTAGGGCCCTAGTAACAAAGTGAGGCAAAGAAATGGAGAGAAAGCCATTCTCTGTTTGTGGAACCCATTGCCACTCAGAAACCTGATGATGGGCATCATGAGAAGAACCAAAAGACAGCACTTGGCATAAGTAACAGTGGCCTTGTAGCTGCCACCATTAGAAATGGCAATGGAAAGGCCCCCTCAGAGGGCTTTGAGGGCTGGGGGCAAGGGATCACCACAGAAGGTAAAAAGTAAAGAAAACAGTCTAATGCCGCTTAATTTCTAAAGCTGAAAATTCGGTTATCAGACATGCCAGACTTCACTAGGGAACCCCTCACACACCTGGAGAGGTCTTGCAGGGAAGCTCAATGCCCCGCAGGAGAGATAAGGGACAGGAGCGGGAACTTTGAGTTCTTGATATCACTGTGCCTTGCTTTGCATCCACAGATGGGTGACAATTTTCACTATAAATGGTCCCCAAGGGACCAGCCAAGCAAGAACAGAGAGAAGTAAATGTTTTTTCTTTGCCAGAATTATATGTCAAAAAAAAAAGCTTAAACAGTGGTAATATCATTTCTACATGGACTCCGCTGTCACTGACCTCAAACAAACTATTTTAACTTATATATGATACGGTATCCTCATCTGTGAAATAGCCTACTTGACAGAGGCTCTCAAGGCTTGATATACGAAGATCAAAATAGCTCAAGGTGATTTATAGAGAGCATATAAAAGAGTCAAAAAATTAAGGGTTTGGTCTATATCTGATGGTCAAACAGTGCAGCCCTCTGTGATTTACATTGTATTCAGAGAGATGGGAGGAAGAGTGCAGAAACTCTTTGTGGGTTTCCTCTGCCAATAACAGCTGAGCGACCTTGAGCAAGTCCTTTAAACACCATAAGCCTCACTTTTCTCCTCTATAAAGGGAAGAGGTCTGTAAGGTCTATTTTGTCCCTAGGGTTCCGGGTAGAAGATGTCAGCTCTTGAGAAGAGCCACAAAAAATACGATCTCCTTGTGATGTCAAAGGAGTTACATCACCCCGCCCTTAAAAGAATCCAAATGTTGACAGAGACCTTCTGTAAGCAAAAAGAAACACTGAAAAGCCTTGTCAGGCATTCTGTAGTCGTTTGGTAATGCGGAATTGAATGTGTCTATCTTGAGCATATCCAGATGTTTACACCATTTGGATGTGTGGTAAAAAGTTAATGTTTCACTTAATGAGATGCATCCAGGCCCCTTTCTGGCATTAGAGCCACAGTGCAGAGTGGAGGAACAGGGCAGCTTGTCTTCACAGAGAGAATGACACCCTGTAGGCACCAGTTTATTGATCACACTGGCCATTTGAGTTCAACCTCTAAGTTCATTCATTAGTCACCAACAAATATTTACTGTGTAACCTTCCTAAGCTAGGCACTGTGCAAAGATATGAGAAAAGCAAAGAAGTCATTCCTGCCTTTCCTGAATGTGAAATCTAGTTTGAAGAGATCGGTATCCAAGCAATTACGGAATAAGATAGTATATCACAAGTGTCACATGATTCTAGGTAATAAGTGCCATTTATCCAATGGATTTTAAATTTATTCAATATCTTTCTTCAGCTGAGAGAAACATCAATTCTAGATGGAGTGCTCCAAGATTTTTCCAGTGAACGTGAAATTTGAGCTGGCATGTAATGGATGAATGTAAAGGGAGGAATGAACTGGAGGAGGCCCCCTCCAGGAAGGAAAATTAGCATAAACAAAGGTGCTAAATTAAGAAATCGCAAAGCAACCCACACAGAGCAGATTAAATCTTGCACTGTCGCTCAATGTGGCAACCACCTACAGGTCGCTATGCACTATTTCTATCACTCGCAAAGTGGATCTCATCAAACCGATCATTATAAACAGCTCCTTGACTCAAAGTGCTTCTTTCTTTAAACAGAATTACTCATTTCATCAAATTAAGTGGTTAGTTACTGGACTACAGTTAGAGATCTATAAATCCTATCTCTTCAATGACACAAGAGAAAAAAAATAGACCTTCCCGTTTGGGCTCACATCCAGTAAGAATACAACAGTGTTTGGCCCCCACTGCCCTCTTACCTTTAGGTGGATCTCTGTGTTTGGCTAACCCAATAGGTTTAATCCACAATAAAGCCATTGGGACATGTCAGGAGCATGAGAGGCAAAAAAGTCAAACAATGGGGGTTCCTAGTGGAAAACATGTTGATAAATATCCCAGACATATCTAGATTTAGCAGTACCTCATTGCTCCAGTGAGCATGTAATAAATCTTGTTAACCATTAGCCATTGGTGATACCAGATCCCCACCATGAGTTTTCTTTGCAAATCAGAAAGACCTAAAACAAGCAGCAGCGGCAGCCAGTGCTGGGAAATAAACTCAGGAACTAACACCAACTGGAAACACAAACATTGGGATAAGCAAATATGTTCAACAAAAGAGAGAGCCTTTATATAACACATCCGGCAGTAACCTCTCTCACAACTGAGTTGAATTCATCCTATTTAATCACTGTTAGCCTAAAATAATCCCCATTATTTTATATATTTTTCAGTAGTCTGAGTACTTTAAATTACAAAAACCTTTTTACAAATAAGTTATCTTCTTTAAAGGTTTCTATTTCAATTACCTTCTGTCACACAGCAGGTCTATTATTTTAAAGTTTGGTGTTTGTTCCTTCACCTTACACATTCCACCCTTTCCACAAGTTTCTCTCACTTGGCAGTTTCTATTTATATTTCAATGTATTAGTATAACAAATTTAAATAAAATCCTCCACTTGTATCATTAATTAGCATTTGGCAATGGGCCTGATTAAATGCCCTTGGCAGCAAAATTACTTAAGTATCTAAAAGGTTATTTTTATCATTTATTAAAAATGCCTGTTAGAGAACTATTACCACCAAGTTCTCAACGAGGTGAACTCTGCAGAGTCTAGTGTATTTCTCAGCGCTCCTCTCCAGGTCGTGCTGAGTAACTGGCAGTGAGCGTGGTCAATTTTTCTAACAAATGAGGAAAGCTTATCTGAATGAGAGGAAGTTTAAATGATTAAAAAAAATTTAAGTTTAAATGATTAAAATAATTCTTCTGCTAATCCATGGTGGAACTTCAGGAAACAAAGTTTTCTCCTCATTATTGATCATTTAAGGAAATATAAACAGGGATTTTTTTAACCAGCAGAATTCCTAATCTGTACTCTTCTCTTTTTTTTAATTTCTCTTGCTGAAGTATAGTAGACATACAATATTAGTTTCAGGTGTACACCATAATGATTGGACATTTATTTACCTTGCAAAATGATCACCCTGGTAAGACTAGTTACCATCTGTTATCATGCAAAGTTATTACAGTATTGTTAGTCATCAATATTTCCTATCCTGTACATTACATCCCCATGACTTATTTATAACTGGAAGTTTGGACCTCTTAATCTCCTTCACCTATTTCACCCTTCTCCCCACCCAGCTCCCCTCTCACAACCACCAATTTGTTCTCTGTATCTATGAGTCTGTTTCTGTTTTGTCTTGTTTGTTCATGTGTTTTGTTTTTTTAAAGATTCCACGTATAAGTGCAACCGCTATGGAAAACAGTATGGAGGTTCCTTACAAAATTAAAAATAGAACTACTATACAATCCAGCAATTCCACTGCTGCGTATTTATCTGAAGAAAATGAAAACACTAATTTGAAAAGATATATGCACCCCCATGTTCACTGCACCTTTATTTACAATAGCCAAGATATGGAAGCAACTTAAGTGCCCATTGGTAGATGAATGGATAAAGAAGATTTACACTGGAATATTACTCAGCCATAAAAAAGAATGAAATCCTTCCATTCGCAACAACATGGATGGATCTAGAGGGTATTATGCTAAGTGATATAAGCCATAGAGAAAGAAAAATACCATATAATCCATACTCTTCTAACTGTGAAGTTGAATGTACTTCTTCAAACACCCTGACTGAGTATGAACTGCATTGAGCCTGGAAATCCTTTGCTTTATAACTATGAACTCTCATGCATAAGTCTCTTGTTACTACTGTATGTCCAGCAACTAGCCCAATGCCTGGTATATAATAAGTGCTCAAATAAATATGTATTTTGCAATGAAGTAAAGAATATCAATTCACAGTATACCTCTTAAAAGAGAGGATGGCATAAAAATAAGGTGGATTGCCTTATTTTTTACTTGTTTGTGATTCCATTTAAATATGAGATATGGCTATAAAAAGTAAATAACATGGAGGAAAAATATTTGGAGCAAGGAATGCAGTAAATCTTGGAAAATCAGCTGCTGTGACAGTATATTTTCTCCCTTTCATGAAATGATCTAGGTGAGGAAGAAAGGAAGGAAGGAAGAAAGGGGAAGGGGGAGAGAGGGATAAAAGAAAAGAAATTTGTTCTTACCTAACATAGGAAAATATTGTACTTAAATAAATATTATCACTTAAGTATTTTAATGGATTTTTTAAATTTCTACAAATTAATATATACATGGTATAAAATGAATAAAAATATCCATTTGCTGTGACTTTTCCAAGTATAGTGTTTTGTGGTTTCCTGACTCATCAGGAGAATTGAAACAATGTCCCATGATAAGTAATGCTTTAGTGACTAGAATAATTGAATGTTGCAAATGGAGAGTCTAGTTTACTAGAGACACTCCTGGGCTTCTGGCATATGAGTAAATATTTATTGAGCAAAGAGATTTAAGTCATAAAGACTTCCTCCAGGGAGCTTACAATCTGCTTGTCTTCGAGAAGGATCTTAGAAAGAAAAAATATATATGGAGATAAAGAGGAACCTGTGTTTCAAGAAAACCTTCAAAAAAGAAGGAAAAACTAGAAACTTCCAGGATATGAGAAGAAATTATAAAATATAATGCATTTAACACCTGAAAGAGCCTCAAACTCCAGGGGAAAAAAATGCTCAGAAATGTAATCCACCACCACCATCAGTCATAGGTACACGGTTACTCAACTTCAGCAAAAAAGAAAAAAAAATCCAAATATTGAAGGAAATGAAAGTAGACCTAAGCTATATTGTGAATAAAATATTTATCAAACAAATTCATAAGCAGAAGCTGACTACTGTCCAAATATAATTCAACAGTGAACAAGGTGAATTTTAGATCATGTGGGTAAAAAAGGCTTGAAATAATTCTCTAAATATCAACACTGGGCTTTGTAAACACAGACAATACACTCTTCAGTATATTGGGTCGCCTTCATCTCAGGAAACATCCATTGCATTGCTTGCAAATTCTTAATTTTCTTTTCTTAAGTTTCGTTAGTGCTGCTAAAAGTTAAACAGCCCAGAAAAGGATTACCACTCTTTTCCTTGGGACAGTTATGGCAAAAGCATCAGACTAATAGATTGACTTGTGTAAGCTTACTCTGTGATAAAAGGGAGAAAGATGGAGAAGGGATCTTTATTAAGGGGCTTCCACATGCCAGATGCTGTATTAAGCATATTATATGGATTATCTCTTTTAATCCTTACAACAACCCTGCAAATTAGTGTTAACAGGAATATTATTTCTATTTTGGAGATAAAAGAATTGAGAATCAAATCGATTTAGCAGTTTTCATAATGCTAACCATTAGTGGAAATAGGATCTGAACAAAGGTCAGTTGGGCTAAAAACATCTGTGCTCACCCCACTAGACCATGCAGCATCCTTTACAAGAGAAAGTTTCAATAAAACCCCCACATACTCATTCTAGGCTGAAATATGCATTCATTCTCACACGACTAACTGACTGAGGACTACCCGTGACTACCCTTTTTTCCTTCTAGCACCTGTACTCTGGAAGTAATACTCATACATCTGCATCATGCCCTTTGGGGATACTTTTTAGGTAGTTCTCTTGTGAAGCTAATATTGCCTGCTTTATAGATATTACATTTGTTTACTTAGCTCATGTTGGCATCATCTCCACCTCCAACAACAACACTAGATTGTATTTTATTATTCTCTTCAGCCCCTAACACAGTGACTTGCATAGTGGTAGTAAATAGTTGCTGAATTGAACTGAAATATTCTGAACTGAATAGGATTATCCTGAATTATAGGATAAGGCAGCATAGTCTATAGCACCTTTGATTCAAATAATTATTGAGCACAACTTTGTGCCAGATGACATTGAATTTTGTAGTACCATCCATGGCATTTAGTTTTTCTACAACATCTTTTAAATAGTAAATGAGGCCCCATTGTTTGTAATATCATTATGGACTGGAGATATAAGATATTTGATACCTTTAAACTTTGCCATGTAGGGCTATAAGTCATTACGGTAGACAAGTCCATGGAGTCTTTCTATCTGACTTTTTTCTCCCACTGAGAAAGTGGAAATGTGAACATTTTATCCTAGAATCTTTTTAATTAAGAAAATTCAGTTCTTGAACTATGTGGGGCATCACAAGTTTGGAGGAAAGTAGGGAATCTGAAGCAATATCACGATGCTTTGTGATTTACTCCCCATCATGCTCCGATTTCCTCTCCACCTTTTGTTAAGAGTTCTGAGAACCACAGTCCCTGAGTAATTTCATCTGCTGGTTTCTGATCCTTCTCACTTCTTTTCCACATGGCCATTGCAACGTGGCCATTCTCGTTGTTAAGATACGTGAATCCTTGGGGATGAAATTAAGGAGGCAGTGAGATGTTTTCATCAAAGCACAGTTCACCTGCTGCAGCTCCACTTGCTGTTTGCGCGGGTTAACTACTTGGCAGTCCTTTCATGTCCCAGAGTCAATCTGTGTTTAAAGGATGGAGGTGAGTGGGCAGGACAGGGCAGTTTATCTTTGCTGCCTTCTCATTTATTATCACATTGCTCTCTCACATGGCACTACTTTCGCTGATCAAAATCAGGGACCACATATCACCAGAGTCATTGGGCTGAAAGGCAAAATACATTCTTTGTTCAATCTACATAAGAGTATTTAAAATAATCATGGCAATAAATTTGATGGAAATACCCAAACATAGAAATGGCTTATTCCAGAGCAGGAATTACTGTCTTCTTTTTTGGCTAGCTGCCCATGGCAGTTACAGACATCTTTCCAATATATGAAAATTCTCAATTATCAGATCAGCCTGTGAAATTGTGTCAGTCCACACACTCTGCCTGCAGCTAATGCATCTGCGCTTGATTTCAAACAGGGAATGGCCAGTTATCAGCAGGAGAAGTTGAACTCTATTCTACATCCTGACATAAGGCCATAACCCTTTGAAAGACTTCAGCATAAAGATGTTCTACTAAAATAGCATTCATCCCAATTGTGCTTTCTCTCTGTCCCTCCTAAAATTCAACACAATCAAAATTTATTAGATGCCTATCATGTTCCTAGAGGGTCAAAGTGAGAAGCCAGAAAAATAAGAATGGAAGAGACAGAGGCAGATAAGAACTTAGGGAGAGGGACAAGGAGAAACGCAACTCTGGAAGAAATCATGAGGATTTTTCAAAATACTGGAAATCAGACCACTGAAATCAAACAAAAGCAAAAATATGAAAACAGAAATTTTTCATCCATTGAAAAGTCAATCAACATAAATGTGACAGCCCAGGACTCTTAATGCAGAAAACTTGAAGCAAAAATCTGTGCCAGGAAGACAGATGGAATTCATCATTCCTTTGCAGTTTCCTGAAATACACAGAGCTTTGCAAACTGTCCCTCTGAACTATGAGAGTAACATCATTTAACACGGTCATTAAATGCAAGCGCCATAACATGTATAACAACTGTGTGTAGGTGCCATAAGTCTGCCGAAAGAAAACCCAGAACATCTCAAACTTTACTGGCAGACTGAACAAAAAAAAGTTGTATAGGGCTCCCACACAATGCTGAAAAACTCTGTTCCACCTAAAGCTATTGAGAAGAGACTTATAAGCCCCGACTTAACATCCTTCAATAAGCGCAAGATCAGGAATGACTCGTTGGAGAATGGCAATCCATGTGCCAAGAGATTGGACATGGGCTCCTCTAAATAGTAGAGGTGGTGGGGTACAGAGGGCAGTGGGGGAGTTTTGCATGACCTATCCACGTTAAGAACAAGATATTGCTTTCCTAGTTGTCTCTGAAATAGAGTATTTTTGCTGCAATGAAATGCTAGCTCTGAACAAGTCATTCCAGCACACAAGAGCATGAACTAGCAAAGCCTGGAGTCCAGTGGAGGCCACCTCCTCACCCTGTTATGTTATCTGAGACCAGTGGCCAGTGTTGCTATGACAACTTTTCAAAGTAGCCTTATTGGGGACCAAAAAAAAACCCCTCCAAGCACAGACTATATCTACAGGACATGAAAGAGCTGGTCAATTCAGTGTAGGGTAAATGGTCAGGACAGCTGTTAAGCATTATTTAGAAACCCTGTACCCCCAATTTTAAAAATTGTCTGCAATCTTCACTTACATTGTCATGAAAGTATATAGAAGTTTCTTTATAAACCTTAATACGATAATTACATAGGACCCCAAAAGGTTGCTCTTTCTGATTGCTATGATCAAAATGTAATTTTCCTCTGTCCCAGTACAAGCATCCCACATCACAGGAGATTTTTATAGCCTACTTGATATTCAAGCCCCATGAGAGAGGACCTTTGATGCAGAAAAGCAAGTGGAAACGGGAGATGAGAAAGTTCCCGTATCACAGTGACTCCATGGTCAAGGACAGGCAATCAAAATACAACAGATAATGAAGGACTTTTCCTCATTTTCCAATTCTACTAAGAAAAAAAATTACTTCCCTTAGTAATTATTTATTTTCCACTTTTCACACGTGGTTCTTGTGATAATTGCTAACTTTGTGAAATGTTAGAACACTGACACTCATGCAAAGCAAAGTGCCTTTTGACATTTGTGAAGTGCTGATTCTCTATAAATATAGAAAAGTGGTAATCATCACAAGAACTACTCAATGGAATAGATCAATAGTGAAGACAAATACTCTCCTTTCATTGAAATTCAGAAGGCAAAAAAAAAGTCCATTTTTTATCTCTTTGATAAACTAGCACATTCTGTGACTAACAAATAAGATTTAAGATCAGAGATATGACATAGCAGATGCAGGGAAATTTTAGGAAGAAAGGAATCATAGGTCAACTTGGTCTATTTCCTCTCCTCATGTAGATCTATATATAGATACATGTGTCAGAACACCTTTGGAGACAGATAGCGGCAGCTCTTCTGTCACTCACCTTATGATCTCTTACCAAAAAAAAAACCCACCAATTGTAGGTAGCTTGTAACACAAAATAAGCAATGATATCTATCACAAAATTGCTGGAAAAGCAGATAAGCTTCAAAGAGTGATTTGGGGAATATTAAGTGTAAATTGTGCTTTCGTTTGCAAGCAACATTTCTTCTTCTTCACAACCACAGAACAGTACTGGGGAAGACACAGTGTCTGTTGACACCTCTGTGAAGAGCACATGTACCCCAAGTCAGAAGCTTCTTAAAGGGCTGAAGGTGGCATTTATGCCTATTTGCCAATTCAAATCTTCTTAGGCTTGTCTGCAATATGAGTGGAGGCCAAACATCTACAAACGAGAGAGTGAGCACCACACCAGCAGAGGCTGTGCCCATCTTGTGAACTCAGCTTGAACACTGGGTTAATTTTAGCATCTGACAAATCTAATGTGGCTCTCTGACCCCTCCTCCCCACTACCTTTCATCATATTTTAAAATCTTAAAAGGATCAGGGATATGAAGGTTCTAATTCCCACATGGGTGATATAGGCCTCTGAAAACATGTCAAGTGGCATCATTCATTTATTAAACAAATATTTATGGAGCACCTACTCTGCATATGTCTATTAGAGTGTATAGTGTAGTGGTTAAAGTGTGGACCATGGAGCCAAGCTGCCTGATTCAAATCCTGGCTCTGCCATTTGCTAGCTGGGGTGGCCTTGGACAAGTTAATACAGGGTAAGTATTAACTTAACCAGTCTTGATCGAGATTTCTCAAT
This sequence comes from Tapirus indicus, assembly GCA_031878705.1. Taxonomy (NCBI): domain Eukaryota; kingdom Metazoa; phylum Chordata; class Mammalia; order Perissodactyla; family Tapiridae; genus Tapirus; species Tapirus indicus. Next base: position 126,495,655 of record CM062919.1, on the reverse strand, counting down.
CTTCTCATTTGTAAAATGGGGATAATAGTAGTGCCTACTTCATATGGATCCTGTGAGGATTAAGGAGTTAATACATGCGAAGCATGTCGACAGTGCCTGGCATACCCTGGTGTCAGCTCTTATGTCTTACCAAACATGCCAGTGTTGGGTAATAAGGTGAATTAGGAGCTCCAAGTTTCATCTGCCTTATCTGGTCTATACTATTTGAACTACTTCTCATCACCAAAGAAACATACCAAGCAAGACATTCTTCTATTTTTTACATATACCTAAGGTATCCAAGTGTTCAATAAACTGTTGATTCTGTTGATTCTCAGTCTTTCCAAAGCTATTTACCAAAATTAACCTCATAGTCCACTAGGACTAACTGAAAAAAAGTAGTTTGTTTCAACTTCAAAAAGGAAACATTCTAGAAACCATCAACAAAATGAAAAGACAGCCTACCATTTGGTAGGCAAATCTAATCTACCATTGCAAATATATTTGCAAATCCTATACCTGATAAGGGGTTAATATCCAAAATATTTAAGGAACTCATACAACTTAACAACAAAACAACCTAACAACCCAATTAAAAACTGGGCAGAGAATCTGAACAGACATTTTTCCAAAGAAGATATACAGATAGCCAACAGGCACAAGAAAAGACATTCAACATCACTAATTATTAAGGAAGTACAAGTTAAAACTACAATGAGATATCATCTCATGCCCATCAGAATGGCTATAATTAACAAGACAAGAAGTAACAAGTGTTGGAGAAGATATGAAGAAAAGGGAACCCTTGTACACTGCTGGTGGGAATGTAAATTGGTGCAGCCACTATGGAAAACAGTATTGAGATCCCTCAAAAAATTACAAATAGAACTACCATGTGATCCATCTATTCCACTTCTGGGTATTTCTCCAAAGAACATGAAAACACTAATTTGAAAAGATAGTTGCACCCCTGTGTTCACTGCAGCTTTATTCACAAAAGTCAAGACTTGGAAGCAAACTAAGTGCCCACCAACAGATGAATGGATAAAGAAGATGTGGTACATATACACAATGGAATACTACTCAGCCATAAAAAAGATGAAATCTTGACATTTGTGACAACATGGATGGACCTTGAGGGTATCATGCTAAGTGAAATAAGTCGAACAGAGAAAGACAAATATCATATGACTTCACTCATATGTGGAAGATAAACAAACAAACACATAGATACAGAGAACAGATTGGTGGTTACCAGAGTGGAAGGAGGGTTGGGGGAGGGCTAAAGCGGTAAAGGGGCATATTAGTACAGTGATGGACGGCAACTAGACTTTTGGTGGTGAACATGAAGTAGTCTACCCAGAAGCCAAAATATAATGATGTACACCTGAAATTAATATAATGTTATAAACCACTGCTAGCTCAATTTTAAAAAAAGGAAACACTCTAACATTCCAATTTATTATTATTAATAATAATACCTACCATTTATTATTTACTATATGCTAGACATTATGTTAATCACTTTATAAATTTTATCTCTTTTAATCCTTACAAAAAATTCCATCAAGTGGGTATTAGTTGCCCCAGTTTATAGGTGAGGAAAGTAAAGCTGATAAGGACTATGTACCTTGCTTAATATGACACATGTAATAGAGTAACACTAGCTGCTATAACAAACCCCCAGATCTCAGTGACTGGACAAAGTAAACTGTTCTTGCTCATGTCTCAGCCCGATGCAGCAGCGGCGATGGGGATGGAAAGGTGAGGAGGCTGTGCTACACCAAGGTCCATCAAGGACCCTGGCAACTTCCATCTTCTCGGTCCTCCTCCAGTTCCCCCGCCCCTCTGAGTCTCCTCTATTCAGATGGCTGAGGGGAAAAGGGAGTGATGATCGCATATGGAGGGGCATATTTCCGGCCCATGCCTGAAAGTGGCACACTCTGCTCCTGCTGCTCTCTTTCCAGCAGCCAGAATTCAGTCACATGGCCACACCTGAACTGCAAGGGAGGCTCAGAAACGTGGCCGACCTGTGTGATCATACTTAACGGTCTCTGAGACATGTTGCCAGTAAACAGCAGGGCCATTTCCTGAACCAGATCCACTGGGCTCCAAAGCCCTTACTCTTCCCACTGCACCACTCCTATCTGCACCCGCCTCTCAGATTCCTCTGCCTCATGCTGCCAGCTGACTTCTCAACAGATTGTAAGGCTAACTCACTCAATCTAAAGTCATACTTGTGAAATTTTTTTTAAAGTTTTATATATATCTAGTTGAATACAACTATTTACTTGACATGGTTTATTTAATCTCATCATGAAAATACTTAAGAACACTATATGACTTTTATTGACCTATCTCAATCTCTCACCAGCCTTTGATTCCATAAACAGGGGCCATCTCTGACTGAAACAGTACAACCTCTACTGGGATTCCAATTTATTGCTGTCTCTTCAAAGTGCATGTCAAAATATTACTACTACTAAATTTAAATTTATGACATATGAGATTCCAATTATGTGTATGACTTCTGTTTAATCATTTTCATGCACATATTCACTAGATTCTTACCCTTGAATGAAGGAAATAAAGACACATTGATGACCTATCTTATCAATAAGTCATAAACACAATGAAAAGCCTTTAAAAACAATATCCAAAATCTGATGTATTGATGTTACACTCAAAAAATAATTGATGACAGACATAGCAAAGATTATTACAGTCAATGTAGGACTACAAAATTATTAAACATCAGGGGAGTCTTGAGCCATATACAAAATAGCACCACAGAAGTCTTACAAACAGCCTAAATATTGTGTAAGAGTCTCGAATCTGATTAGTTAATTCTGCTACTTGAGCAGCACACTATTGAAAATCAATTCAAGAAACCTATCAATCCCTAACAATAGGAGCCTTTATGTTCAACAATTGGAAAAATTTTATTAGCATCATTATTTCCATTAACCCAATACTTTCAGCCTTCTATCTTCTTAACAGTCATCCCTGGTGGTCTAGTGGTTAAGATTCAGTGCTCTCACCCACGGCAGCCCAGGGTTCATTTCCCAGCCAGGGAACCACCTGTCTGTTTGTTGTCATACTGTGGCAGCTGTGTGTTGCTGTGATGCTGAAAGCTATGCCACCAATATTTCAAATACCAGCAGGGTCACTCATGGTGGACAGGTTTCAGCAGAGCTTCCAGACTGACACACTAGAGAGAAGGACCTGACCAACCACTTCTGAAAAAAATGCCCAGGAAAACCCTATGAATTGTAGCAGAGCGTTGTCTGATGTAGCGCCAGAAGGTGAGGGGACGGCACAAAAAGACCAGGCAGGGTTCCACTCTGCTGTACAAAGAGTCGCTAGGAGTCAGAATCGACTCAATGGCACTAATACCAACAAATCTTCTTAACACACGGTAGGAGTCCATTTCCCAAATAGTCCATTTCCCAAGTTAGGCATGACCATGTGACTTGCTTGGGTTTATGAAATGTGAGTAGAGGTGACAATTGTCATATCTAGGCAAAAGACTTAAGAAAAAGTACATGAAATCCAGATACAGGAAGCACTGAGAGCGCCAATCAAGATAAACCCAAAGAGGCCCACACCAAGACACAACATAATTAAAATGTCCAGAATTAAAGATAAAGAGAGAATCCTAAAAGCTGCAAGAGAAAGGCAAGTTATGTACAAAGGAAATCCCCTAAGGCTATCAGCCAACTTCTCTGCAGAAACCTTACAGGCTAGAAGAAAGTGGCACAACACATTTAAAGTGCTAAAAGGAAAAAACCTACAGCCTAGAATACTCTACCTGGCAAGGTTATCGTTCAGAATGAAAGGAGAGATAAAGAGTTTCCCAGATAAGCAAAAATTAAAGGAGTTTATCACCAAGAAACCAGTCCTAAAGGAAATGCTAAAGGGACTTATTTAAGGGGGAAAGAGAAGACCACAAATATGAAAAAATTATCTATTTTCACGATAAGAGAGTGACTGATACAAATGCACAAAAAAAGATAGATATGCTATCAAAAACATAAAATGTGGGAGGAGGGGAGTAAAAGAGTAGAGCTCTCAGATAGAGGTCAAACTAAAGAGACCATTAACTCAGTATAGATTGCCATATACATAGGTTGTTATATGTGAACCTCATGGTAATCACAAGCCAGAAACCTATAATAAATACACAAAAAACTAAGCAAAAGGTACCCAAACATAACACCAAAGAAACCCATCAAACCACAGAGGAAGAGAGCAAGAGAAGAAGAAAGGACAGAGAACTACTAAAACACCAAGAAAACAAGTAAAAATATGTCAGTAAGTACATACATGTCAATAGCTACTTTAAATATCAATGGACTAAATGCTCCAATCAAAATGCATAGGGTGACTGACTGGATAAAAAACAAGACCCATATATATGCTGTATACAAGAGACACACTTCAGACCTAAAGACACTCACAAACTGAAAGTAAGGGTTGGAAAAAGATACTCCATGCAAATGGCAATGAAAAGAAAGCTGGGGTAGCAATACTCATATCAGACAAAGCAGACTTTAAAACAAAAACTGTGACAAGAGACAAAGAAGGGCACTACATAATGATCAAGAGAACAATCCAACAAGAGGATGTAACACTAGTAAATATCCATGCACCCAACATAGAAGCACCTAAATATATAAAGCAATTATTAACAGACATAAAAGGAGAAATAGAGAGTAACATAATAATAGTAGGGGACTTTAACACTCCACTTACACCAATGGATAGATCATCCAAACAGAAGATCAACAAGGAAACATTGGCCTTAAACAACACATTAGACCTGATGGACCTAGATATATACAGATGGATCTGTTATATCTGATGGATCTGTAAATACATACAGAACATTTCATCCAAAAACCGAAGAATACACATTCTTTTCAAATGCACATGGAACATTCTCCAGGATTGATCACATAGTAGGCCACAAAACTAGTCTCCATAAATTTAAGAAGACTGAAATAATACCAAGCATCTTGTCTGACCACAAAGGTATGAAACTACACATCAACTATAGGAAGAAAATCAGAAAAGCCACATATGTGGAGATTAAACAAAATGCTACTGAACAGGAGGAGTGACATCAGCATCATGGCGGAGTGAGATTCCCTCTTTGAATCTCTGCCCCCTACGACACAACGAAAACATCATTCACATTCCAACAGAGCTCAATCAAACACTACGAAGGACTTCTGAGAAACCCCTGCTGCCATACATCGGACGGTGGAGGCGCGGGAAGCCCAGGAGAAAGGGAGGAGAGGTAGGAGGTTGTACTCCCCCTCCCCAATCGATCGGCAAAAACAGCACGGTTCGCGGACAGAGGGGGGAGGGGCGGCCCACAGCGGGGAAAACTAGCGCCATCCAGGTGCTCTCACAGACTGTTGCGAGATCCCCACGGGGAAGCGACGACGGACTGTTTAGGGGGTGTAGCAAACACCCTAAGAGAGCCAGAAAGGAAACCCCCGGGTCAAGCAGGAGAAAGAGAGGACCCCTCCCCCCACACACCCCGCGTTTCAGCATAATCCCGCTGGGGGCTGCAGCCGCCTCAGAGCAAACCGCTCGCGATCTCCATCTAGTGGCAGCAGGGGGAAACTGCAGGACTAACTTTAATCATGAGGGGTAAAAATAAAGCCGTCCCCGTCGGATCCTTGCAAAAATATGTCAGGGCTACAGACCAAAAGGAAAATGACAAACACCCAGAAACCAACCCTGAAGGCACAGAATTTGATAACCTGAATGAGAGAGAATTCAAAATAGCTATCATAAACAAGCTCAATGAAATACAAGAGAACACACAGAAACAAATCAACGAATTCAGGGATTATGTCACAAAAGAGATTGAAACCCTAAAGAAAAACCAATCAGAATTATTGGAGATGAAAAACAAAATCAACGAGATAGTGGAAAAAATGGAGTCTTTAAAGAGCAGAACTGACAATATGGAGGAACGAATTAGCACTATTGAGGATAGCCATGCAGAAATGCTCCTGGTAGAGGAGGAGAGAGAGCTAAGACTAAAAAGAAATGAAGAAATTCTTCGAGAAATATCAGACTCAATGAGGAAAAGCAACATAAGGATAATAGGTATTCCAGAAGGAGAAGAAAGAGAAAAAGGAGCAGAGAGTTTGTTCAAAGAAATAATAGCTGAGAACTTCCCCAACCTAGGGAACGAGAGGGAAATAACAGTGAATGAAATCAATAGATCACCTAAGTATATAAACAGGAATAAAAAATCATCTCGCCACATAGTAGCAAACTTGAAGAATACCCGTGACAAGGAAATAATATTGAAGGCAGCTAAACAAAAAAACAAAATAACATACAAAGGAAACCCCATCAGGCTCTCAGCTGATTTCTCGACAGAAACTCTACAGGCTAGGAGAGACTGGAATGATACATTCAAAATCATGAAAGACAAAAACCTTCAGCCGAGAATACTTTATCCAGCAAAAATATCCTTCAAATACGATGGAGAAACAATAACTCTCCCTGATAAACAAAAGCTAAGAGAGTTCATCACCACAAGACCCCCACTACAAGAAATGCTCAAGAAGGCCCTTAGGCCTGAAAAAAAACAAATGAGAAAGGGGATACAAAGATTTCAACAAGGAGAAAAGCAAGGAGACTAAACCAGAACAAAATACAGTTGGAAAACATCAAAAATTAATTCAAGCTCATCACTGGAAACACACATTCATGACACAATCTGGAATAAAGAGATAACAAATAAGGAGGGGAAGAGGTAAGGGATTGAACTGACCCAGCCTCAGGAAAAAGGAGGCATCTGAAAATGTACTTTCTTATCCAGGAGATCGCTTATATAAACCGCACGGTAACCACTAAACAAACAACCAGAAGAGAACCACACATGACAAATAAAGAGAAAACCAAGAGAATGAGCAAGCAGAAATACCAAATTGAATTTGCAGTCCGAAACACAAGGGACAAGAAACGAAGGAAATGCAAAAGAACCAGAAGATGAACAATAAAATAGCAACATTAAACCCTCATATATCAATAATCACTCTAAATGTAAATGGATTGAATTCTCCAATCAAAAGACACAGAGTGGCAGGATGGATTAAAAACCAAGATCCAACAATCTGCTGCCTCCAGGAAACACATCTCAGCTCTAAAGACAAACACAGACTCAAAATAAAAGGATGGAAAACAATACTCCAAGCTAATGGCAAACAAAAGAAAGCAGGAGTAGCCATACTTATATCAGACAAAGTAGACTTCAAGATAAAAAAGGTAATGAGAGACAAAGAAGGGCAATATATAATGATAAAAGGGATACTTCACCAAGAAGACATAACACTTATAAATTATATCTATGCACCCAACACAGGAGCACCAAAGTACATAAAACAACTGCTAAAAAACCTTAAAGGAGATATTAACAATAACACAATAATAGTAGGGGATCTTAATACCCCCCTTACATCAATAGATAGATCATCCAGAAAAAAAGTCAATAAGGAAATAATGGACTTAAACGAGAAACTAGATGCAATGGATTTAATAGATATATACAGAGCACTCCACCCAAAAAAAGCAGAGTACACATTCTTCTCAAGTGCACATGGAACATTCTCAAGGATAGACCATATATTAGGAAACAAGGCAAACCTCTACAAATTTAAGAAGATTGAAATCATTACAAGCATCTTTTCTGATCATAATGCAGTGAAACTAGAAATCAACTGCAAGGAAAAAACTAGGAAAGGGACAAAGATGTGGAGACTAAACAACATGCTACTGAACAATCAATGGGTCGTTGATGAAATTAAAGGAGAAATCAAAAGCTATCTGGAGACAAATGAAAAGGAAAATACACCATACCAACTCATATGGGATGCAGCAAAAGCAGTCCTGAGAGGGAAATTCATAGCAATACAAGCTCACCTTAACAAACAAGAAAAATCCCAAATAAATAACCTTAAATTGCACCTAACAGAGTTGGAAAAAGAAGAACAGACAAACCCCCGAATCAGCAGAAGGAGGGAAATAATAAAAATCAGAGCAGAAATAAATGAAATTGAAACCAAAAAAACAGTAGAAAGGATCAATGAAACAAAGAGCTGGTTCTTTGAGAAAAAGAGAAGATAAATCTTTGAGAAGATTTATTTATCTTTGAGAAGATAAATAAAATTGACAAACCCTTAGCCAGACTCACTAAGAAAAAAAGGGAGAAGACGCAAATAAATAAAATTAGAAATGAAAGAGGAGAAATTACAACAGACACCACAGAAATACAAGGGATTATTAGGGAATACTATGAAAAACTTTACGCCAACAAATTGGACAACCTAGAGGAAATGGACAAATTCTTGGATGCGTACAACCTCCCAAAACTGAATCAAGAAGAAATAGAGAATCTGAACAGACCAATCACAAGTAAAGAGATTGAAACAGTAATCAAAAACCTCCCAAAAAATAAAAGCCCAGGACCAGATGGCTTCCCTGGAGAATTTTATCAAACGTTCAAAGAAGATTTAGCACCTATCCTTCTCAAACTATTCCAAAAAATAGAGTAAGATGGAATACTTCCCAACACATTCTATGAGGCCGACATCATGCTGATACCAAAGCCAGACAAGGACAATACAAAGAAGGAAAACTACAGGCCAATATCGCTGATGAACATAGACGCAAAAATCCTCAACAAAATATTGGCAAACCGAATACAGCAATACATCAAAAAGATCATACACCATGATCAAGTGGGATTTATACGAGGGACACAGGGATGGTTCAACATCCGCAAATCAATCAACGTGATACACCACATTAACAAAATGAAGAATAAAAACCACATGATCATCTCAATCGATGCAGAGAAGGCATTTGACAAGATCCAGCATCCATTTATGATAAAAACTCTCAACAAAATGGGTATAGAAGGAAAGTACCTCAACATAATAAGGGCCATATATGACAAACCTACAGCAAACATCCTACTCAACGGGGAAAAACTGAAAGCCATTCCTTTGAGGACAGGAACAAGACAAGGGTGCCCACTCTCACCGCTCTTATTCAACATAGTACTGGAAGTTCTGGCCAGAGCAATTAGGCAAGAAAAAGGAATAAAAGGACTCCAAATAGGCAATGAAGAAGTGAAACTCTCACTATTTGCAGACGACATGATCCTATACATAGAAAACCCCAAAAATTCCATCGGAAAACTACTAGAAACAATCAACAACTACAGTAAAGTGGCAGGGTATAAAATCAACTTACAAAAATCAATTGCATTTCTATAACTAACGATGAAAAAACAGAAAGAGAACTCAAAAAGACAATCCCATTTACAATTGCAACAAAGAGAATAAAATATCTGGGAATAAATTTAACCAAGGAGGTCAAAGACCTATACAATGAAAACTATAAGACACTATTGAAAGAAATCAAGGAGGACATAAAGAAATGGAAAAATATTCCGTGCACATGGATTGGAAGAATAAATATAGTTAAAATGTCCATTCTACCTAAAGCAATCTACAGATTCAATGCAATCCCAATCAGAATCCCAATGTCATTCTTCACGGTAATAGAACAAAAACTACTGAAATTCGTATGGGGCAACAAAAGACCCCGAATAGCTAAAGCAATTCTGGAAAAAAAGAACAAAGCTGGAGGCATCACAATCCCTGATTTCAAAATATACTATAAAGCTACAGTAATCAAAACAGCATGGTACTGGTACAAGAATAGACACACAGATCAATGGAACAGAATTGAAAGCCCAGAAATAAAACCACACACCTATGGACAGCTAATCTTCGACAAAGGAGCAAAGAACATACAATGGAGAGAGGGAAGTCTCTTCAATAAATGGTTCTGGGAAAATTGGACAGCAACATGCAAAAGAATGAAAGTAGACCATCTCCTATCGCCATATACAAAAATCAATTCAAAATGGATCAAAGACCTGAAAGTGAGACCTGAAACTATAAAACTCCTGGAAGAAAATATAGGCAGTACACTAATTGCGATTGGACATAAAGGGATCCTTTCAGATTCCATGTCTACCCAGACAAGGGAAACAAAAGAAAAAATAAACAAGTGGGACCTCATCAGACTAAAGAGCTTCTACAAGGCAAATGAAACCAGGATCAAAATGAATAAACAACCCACCAGCTGGGAGAAAATATTTGCAAATCGTTTGTCTGATAAGGGATTAATCTCAGTAATATACAAAGATCTCATACAACTGAGCAACAAAAAAACAAACAACCTGATCAAAAAATGGGCAGAGGATATGAACAGACATTTTTCCAAGGAAGAGATACAGATGGCCAATAGACACATGAAAAGATGTTCAACATCACTAATCATCAGGGAAATGCAAATCAAAACTACACTGAGATATCACCTTACACCGGTTAGAATGGCTATAATCACAAAGACAAATAACAACAAATGCTGGAGAGGTTGTGGAGAAACGGGGACCCTCATTCACTGCTGGTGGGAATGCAAACTGGTGCAGCCTCTCTGGAAAACAGTATGGAGAGTCCTCAAAAAATTAAAAATAGAAATACCGTCTGATCCAGCAATACCACTCTTGGGCATCTACCCAATGGACGTGAAATCAACCATCACAAGAGGCGTATGCACCCCTATGTTCATTGCAGCATTATTCACTATAGCCAAGAAGTGGAAGCAACCCAAGTGTCCCTCAACTGAAGATTGGTTAAAGAAGATGTGGTATATACATACAATGGAATACTACCCAGCCATAAGAAAAGACACAATTGTCCCATTTGCAACAACATGGAAGGACCTAGAGGGTATTATGTTAAGTGAAATAAGCCAGAGAGAGAAGGACAGACACTGCATGAACTCACTCATATATGGAATATAAGTGAACACACGGACAGAGAGAACTGATTGGTGGTTACCAAGGGGAAGGGGGGTGGGGGGGCACAAGGGGTGAAGGGTTACATCCACAAGGTGACGGACAAACAAAAATGTACAACTAAAACCCCACAGTGTTATAAACTAAGACATCAATTAAAAAAATAAAAAAATAAAAATAAAAAAAATGCTACTGAACAACGATTGGGTCAATGAAGAAATCAAAGGAGAAATCAAAAAATATCTGGAGACAAATGAAAATGAAAATACAACATGCCAGAATTTATGGGATAAAAGAACAAGTACATGATTTGCCACAGTCCCATTTTCCTGCTATTGTGGATTTAAAATGTCCATAAATTCTTCATGGCTTCTTCCATCAAGAGGTGGGGTCTTTCCCCTCCTTTTGAATCTGAGCTGGCCCTATGACTTGCGTTGACAAATAGAATGTGGTAAAAGTGACAATGTAAGCATTATCCTCAAGAAGCCTTGAACTTCACCTCTCACTCTTTCTTGGAACAATGAAGCCCAGTATAGACTCCTTGAAGATGAGAGACCAGGTGGTTAAAGAAATCCAGCTACTCCAGCAATCTCAGTTGAGCCCCAGACATGTGAGGCCAGCCAGTCCCAGCCAGTCCCCAGCCAACCCACCAACCAACCGTGGCTGCATAAGCAACCCCAGGCAAGAACAGCAGAACTGCCCAGCTAAGCCCAACCCAAGTTGCAAAATACTGAGCAAGTAAATAGTTGTTGTTTTAAGCCACTAAGTTTTAGAGTTGTTTGCTACACAGCAATAGGTAACCAAGAAACCACCTGGGCAACTATAGAAGTAGATATGGAGCTTCCTTCAAGCCTAGATCTCTGGGTGAGGAGGACAGAGCAGCGTCCCTCAAAATGTATAATAGGAGTAAGAGATAACCCTTTGTCATTGAAGCTACTGCAATTTTGAAGTTGTCTTTTACCACAGCATAACCTAGCCACTCCTGACTGATGCAAAAATTGGTACCAACAAGTGGAATTCTGCTCTACCAGAAGAAAACTAAAAGTGAGGTCAGGGAGTAGACAGAGAAGAAACCGCTATCAGAAGCTACAAGGATGACAATTCCTATCACACGGTGATACAACGTTTAGCAAAACATTCACCTGTGAAAACACAGAAGGCAAAAATGCACCAAATGAAATGCACTCTCTAAGGCAGAGTGAAGAGGATGTGAAACAAACCCCACAGCCACCCTACAATGGACACTTAGCATGAACAGGAAACAGACCTCCTGTCTTAAGACACTAAAATGTTTGTGATTGATTGTTATCAAAGCATGTCCTAACTAATACAGCCTATGAGCCATTCTTAACACTAAAGTAGTGTCTGTCAGCACGGAAAAGAGAAAGACACCAAGTCACTGCTTTATTGTGGCCCATAGAGAAATGTCCGCCAACAAAGTGAATGTGGGGAATATTGAACTGGGACATAAAGTATTTGGCTCTGGGACACTGGGAAATGAAAACCTTCATTCCTGTGGCCAAACCTTCAAAAGAACCTGACTTTCTTGAGTAAAAGCATTAGGTAGCCTATGGAGTATAGGGCTGCAAATAGGAAGAAGCCCAGTGAAAGAGTAGAAAAGGGTTGTTTGGGATTTTTTCCCCTTTTAATATTCTTATGCTGTGACCATTGGGAGTTCTTTGTCATAAGTGACAACACTGGAGAAAACATAACTCCAAAGAAAAAGAGTAACTCTGTAATTCTTTTTATCAACGTGTAAGGCTGGTACAATCAAACACATAGAGTGCTATGTAGAATGTGACTCAGAATAAAAGAGATGGTTTTGCTTTATTTTTTATTGGGATTTAGAGTTAGTTTTGAGAAATGTGATTTTTACAAAACTGCAGGACATAGACAAGCTGGCAAAAATTTACAGTGATGCTTAGACCTACCCAAGCTTTCCTTCATATTTTTATAGTCCTGACCTCCACTCAACCTTTCTTCCTTCTGAAACTGCAACCACCATACTTGAAGTGTGCAAAACAAGACTTAGATATCAGCAGGAACTCCAGGTGGGGGAGTGAGATTTAAGTGCAATTGATATCAGGCATCAGATAAATCTCAACCAAGGGAATGAGTCTGTCCCTTCTCAAGCAGCAGGCTTAAACATGCCCAGATCTAGGGTTGATAGATGTGTGCCGCTGCTTCATATATACCAAGGTGACCCCATTCACTCAGCCTGCCATAGCAGTGATTCTTGAATAAATGTCCCCAACTGAGAAAGAAGTGCAAAAAGTGATTCTAACAAGCCAGACTCATCATCAGAATCAACATCCCTGAGCTCCAATGACTGAACGAAACCAGGCCAGCCCTGGGGAGCCCTGGACTTCATCAGTCCCACCGCATGCAGCAACAAATGGAAGTTTCCCCCACAAAAGCCCTGCTGATTCTGATGGAAATGGGCATCCCAATATTAACACCAGCTGGGCAAGCTAATAAAGCAAATATCAGTTATCTAAGGAGGCCACTAGCGTTGGCTATAAGTAAGGGAAGGAGCCATGAATAAAGTAAATAAATGCAAGGGAGGAAAAATGTAACACGTTGGAAGAAATATGAGCAGAATAGATAATGCTAAACTATTTGATCATTTAACTGGGAAAGATCTGAATGCAAGATTAGTGAAATTTGAAAAGTGGTGTATTTATGATTCCAAGGTACATTTTTTTTCCCCATAAAATGGGCACCAGCACAGAATCCTAACTTTTCCATTTAATACAGATTAAAGAATACCTTTTATTTAACAGTGCTTTCTTCAGGCTGAATCACTGTCCTCTCTTTAATAATACCTGTAGTTGAGGGATGTGGGGCTTGTTGATGCCATATAGTTATCAACTTGTGAAATATCTGATTTTGTTATTTACCATAGCCTTTAGAAATTTAATGCTATAATGATTTTCTGGCACTTGGATTCTTCTCATAGTGAATTTAAATATAAATACACAGCCCGATCCCTGCCACCACCTCCATGTTCAAGAATACAGTAAAAGCAGGCCCAGTGAACTTGTAGGCTCAGTGAAAAAAAGGATTTCATTATTCCTAGGATAAGAATACAGCTTTCTGTCAAAAGGCCCCTGAAGCCCATAAAAAAAGGAATAAGGTGACTTGAAACAGATTTTTTTTGTTTTTGTGTTTACACAAATTTTTTTCTTCCAGCTCTAGTGAGATATAATTGACACATAACATTGTGTAAGTTTAAGGTGTAGAACGTAATGATTTGATATATGTATATGTTGCAAAATAACTACCACACCAACGTTAGTTAACACCTCCATCACCTTGAAAAAAGTTGTAACCATATTTATCCTACACAAAAAGAACTCAATGAAAAATGAGAAAAAAACATTTTTAATATCCAACCAAATAATGTGATGACCTTTTAACGACTTTATTTGGTATTGTCTAGGCACAGACTATGTGGATGATAAAATATCAAAGGGAATTTTCTTCTTGCCCAAAATTTGGGCTCTGGGCTCTTCACACCTTGGTTGATACCAATTTCAACAAACATATTTTCAACCCAGGTCCACCACTTTATCACTGGTTAAGGAAAAAATCCTATTATCTAAACCAATCTCTGCAGCCTCATGTCCCACATGCACCCTTGCAGATCCCTCCTCATTCATCTATGACCCTGCCTCCCTAGGTCACCTGATGTTTCCCAAACATGCCAGACTCTTTCACACCTCCCTGTGCTGCTCTCCACACCTGAAATGTCCTCTCCTCACTCCTTAATGTAGTCAAATCCTAATCAGAGCCAGTACCAGTTACTCAACACAATTTCCTCTAACAACACGGCAGAATGAACAGCACTCTCCTCCCCATCCCTAAAGTCTTCGTTCGTATAGCTACTCAAGCAATCACTACAAACCATGTGCTCCTTTTAAGACAGAAATCATTCTTTAGCCATCATCATATCCTGATCATCTGAGAGAGTGCTATATTAGTTATCTATTGCTGCAAAAAAAAAAAAATTACTCCCAAACTTAGTGAATTAAAGCATCATTTATTATTCCACAGTTTCTGTGAGTCAGGAACCTGGGCAGGGCTTACCTAGGTGTTCCGGCTCTGGACCTTTCATGGGCTGTAATCAAGGTGCTGGAGGGGGCCATAGTCTCATCTGAGGGCTCAGCTGGGAGTGAACCTGCTTTCCAAGCTCACTCCAGTGGTTGTTGGCAGGACTCAGTCCACATCAGCTGTTGACTGGAGGCCTTCCTCAGTTCCTTGCCACCTGGGCCTCTCCATAGGGCAGCTCACAACACGGCAGCTGGTTTCATCAGAGCAAGTGAGAAGGCGAGAGAGTGCCAGCAAGAGAGAGAGTGCAAGCAAACCAGAAGTTACAGCCTTTTGTCGTGGTAGCGACTTCCCATCACTTTTGCCATGTTCTGTTTGTTAGAAGTGAATCACTAGGTATAGCCCACACTCAAGGGGAGGGTACTACACAAGGACATGAATACCAGGCATTGGGATTGTTGAGAGCTGTGTCAGAAGCTGCCCCCATAAATGCCTTACATAGTAAGCATTCAGTAAGGATTTATTTATAAAAGTAGCAAAGAAATGTGACATTTTCTTCAAATATCTCTAGTTGTGTGATCAATTCCATTAACTTTAAGGTTATGTAATAATAGAATTTATACAAAGCCTATGTTCAGAAACACATTTTCAAGATGAGCACTTGCATGCAAATAATTGATTTTGAAAAATATCTTAGAGATCTTGATGTCTGTAACTTATTTTCCAAAGGTTCGGAAGAAGAAAAAACAGATAGCTAAATAAGAAAGATACTAAAAATGTGGCAGAATATTAACAACTGGTTAATCTAGATGAAGGATATATGGATGTTGATTGTTTAATTCTTTCAACTTCTCTGCAGGTTTTGACATTTTTCAAAATAAAAAGTTGAGGGAGGATTTTAAAGAACTGTTTCCATACAGCTCCCTCATGAGCTAACAATAGCATCTCAAACGCAAATGTGAATGTGAATTTTAATAAGTAATACTAGCTGCTGAAATTAGCAAACCCAACAATCCAATGGCTTCACATGATAAAGATTTGTCACTCTTGTCATAGTCAGTGTAGGGCAGCTCTCCTAAATGACTTTCATCGACACAGTATGACACTGTCATCTCCAACACACCCCAGCAGGAGAAGAAGGTATGTGGATGTTTGTAAAGGGATTGCTTATATTGACTAAAAATATTTAGCAAAGCCAAAATAGAATTCAACCTCTATTTATGAGAAAAGTAACCGCTATTTGCATTCTCAGTCCAAACTTTCTCTTATTTGTGCCAAAGACTCCAGGAGACTAGGAAGCAGGGTGGAGGGGGAATGGGTTGTTAGGGGTGAGGGAGTGTGGAAGGCAGCCAGTAGAAGAATAATTAGAAGGCCCATCCAAATTTATACTGGTCTGTTAGCTGATGGGTTGTCATTTCAGTCCAGATGCTTTTAAGAGATTCAAAAAATTTAGAACTCTCATGTAAGTGAGTGGGGAAAAAAAGTGTGAAAGTATCATGCTATGTCTTTTTATATGCTTACAATAGAAATAGTCAAAGCAAAAAATATGTATATGTGTGTGTACGTGTGATATGTCCAACAGAAAAAACCCTGCCTGATAATATTGAACAGATTGGTAGAAAAAAGAAGGGCCTATAGATAACCACTCTGCCTTATGGGTGGTCTGCATCAGCACAGCAAGGGGAAGGGAATCATGTTTCTGCATCATGAATAATATATGCAGCATACTGAGCAACGCAATCTCTCTGTAACTGTTGGTATCTCTTTCACCAATAGAAATATCAGAGACAAAACTCTAGGACTTAATAGGCACATATTTTGTTACACATGGAGGAATTTGAGGCCAAGGGTACTATGAAAGTATTAACTATGCTTGCATCTTCTCAACACCACAGTTACAAGACAGAAGAGTTTAGCAGAAGGACAGCTATAATGCCAGCAGTGTCACTGCATTACATTAGAGCATGAATTCTTCATGACCATCTAGGTAGGATGCCTTGGTTTAAGTGGTCAAACACCAAGAGGGTTTCAAAGATCAAAAGGCAATCATTTCTTCGATATTTTTCAGTGCAAAGCATAAACTGGAACTATTTTGCTATAATTCAGCAATCCTTTAATTTACTAGGAAAACAAAAAAGATATCATTCTCTTCGGATCAAATTACAATTACACTCACCCTATGTATGTCTAGTTACATAGGAAGGAAATCACAGGGAAGGTTCTGTGTCCTAATAATTCTCCTATACTTCTGAAAAGTTTCACTTCATCCTTATGCTTCCCAAATTCCATTTATTACAGTAGGGCCTTGTAAATCCATAAATCTCCTGAAATTGTGCACAAAAATGTGCAATTTTTATATGGGCTTGTGTGATACTTTCCTGGAGACAGTGTCTAGGGCTCTCATTAGATTCCCCAAAGGATCTTTGAGTACGCTAAAACTAAGGTACTGGACACTCCTTTGGTTAGTAAACTCGTCAAATGCAAATCACACTTGGAAGGTTAGTGATGCCTTTTACACAAACAGTTCCCAAAGGCTGGTTGGCGTGTGGCTCGTACATGCAGAAATGTTTGCAATCTGAAGCCTCTCTCTTAGGAACATTTCTGATGACTCCAGTTTGGGTTAAGGAGGCACCCAGGTTGCACAGAACTATATGTCAGCAGCTGCCCCACAGTGCTTGCTCTGTAAGTCTCTTTTCAGAAAATTTGCTAGCCAGACACCCTGCTACAGCTTAATTTCTCCCATTTCTCACCAGCCCTGAAAAGAGAAATTGTGGAAAAGCAATGGGCAACTTGAGGGCTATAGTTCCTGAGCTTCTCTTAGTTCACCTAGAATATTTCAAACTGAGTGAACAAGTTAAAGAACAGCTTACAGTTTTGTCAAGTTCTTCCGTGTGAAATTTGATATTTGACAATGACTACGCTAAAAAAAGTTCTAGATGATGTTAGATAATCTTGATCTCTTGATGTAGATTGCTTAGTTGAAAATTTTACATGTAAAATAAAAGGAATGTTATAGTTTTACTGAATTCTATGTTTTAAAAATATACGTCATTTAAAAATGTGTCAGTATGAAGTTACCAACTGTCCTATATTAGGCTGAACTATCTTTTCTGGTAAGATTACCTCTATCCTAATTTGAATGTATAAAAGTAATTTTATTTTATAAAATTGCGGTGATAGAAGTTGAACAGAAAAGATGGCAATTCAAAATTTTCTAAATTTCCCTTATTCATAAAATCCAAAAGCCTAGCATTGATTTATACCATAATGTGAATTTACTTATCAACTTGATTTCCTACTTAGAGAGGGCTAAATGCTCTAAGGAAGAAAGGGTGAAGGCAATGGGAGACAGCATAAAGAGAAGTCTAGATGTTCTGAAGTTTTAAAACCCTGAGGGAGGGTTGGCATAGGTGGAGCACTCTTGCAGGGGTTTGGAGCAGTCAAGGGCAATATGAGGGATCTGGAGACCTGGGTGCCAAAAGGGAAGTGGGAAGGCTCCCCAAACAAATTCTCTCTCTTTTGTCATGTTACCAATGGCCTTCCCTGGCTGTCAGGGTATATTTGTGGCAATCACTGCCAAACAAAGTTAAAGCCAAAGCTTCCAGTGCAAAGATATCTTGGAGGTGTTATATTTTATATAAATTTAAAAGTTGTATTCAGAAAAGATCACTTGATGTGTTTATTTATAGAGACTTCTGAAAATTTTTATTTTACTTTTATAGTTCTATCCCTCTGAGGGCATTTTAATATCTGTAGAGAAACAGAGAGATGTTGCTTATGCACAGTCAAATCTAATAGATGCCAGAGCCACCCTGAGGGCCCAGTGATTCAAGTTCAGAACTCTCACTGCTTCAGCAGCCCAGGTTTGTTTCCCAGTCGCAGAACGACATCACCTGTCTGTCAGTTGCCATGCTGCAGCAGCGGCTCATGTAGAAGAACTAGAAGGACTTATAACTAGGATATACAACAATGCACTGGGGCTTTGGAGAAGCAAAAAAAAAAAAACAGGAAGATTGGCAGCAGATGTTAGGTCAAGGTGAATCCTTCCCTGCAAAAAAAAAAAATACTCTGGGAGAGAGAATAGTTTCTTTAGCAGCATCTCACCTAGCTGGGGAAGCTGAGTGTTCACTCACTACTCTCCCTTAAAAAAAAATCTAACAGAAAGCAAAGATCTGGCCTATATATTTCACTTGGGCCCAGTGACGTGGCCACATTGCATGGAAATTCCCCATAGATACTATTCCTGCTGTTCTGAAGATTCTCAACCATCCCTGCACCCCTTCAGCAAATATTTATTCGGAATGAGTTAGATCTTTCTACCCCATCCAATTCAGCTAACTCATATTCACCATCCAAACAACGATGTCAGATCTTTAAATATCAAAGGCCACATTTATATTAAGCAGAAAATATATTTTTAAATTTCTAAAAGCCCTAGCAGAAGCCTGGCTTTTTTTTTGTTTGTTTGTTTTTTTTTTTCTTTTTTTAAGAAATGTGACCATCAGTCTGGGAAGTGACCGCTCACCTGGTGGCCTGCTATTGAAATCTCTCTGGGACACTCAGCGCCTTTGGTTTACAACAAAGAAAGCCTCGTTCTACAGCTACATAAAAGGATCTTCTAATAAAAAAAGCTCCTTACCTGTCTCAAAGGAATATTGGAAGGATGAATTAGATAACGCCTTCAAAAAGGTACTTTTAAACGGTGCTATGGAAATAGAAGATGCTATCACTATTGTCATTTTGTTATAGATAATAATGTTACTTGTTTTTCTTGGAAAAGCGGTCTTTCCATCAAAAAAAGCCAAAAAGCAAATACACTTAAAGTGGTCATTTTACGGACTTAAAAATGTATTTGTGGCTAGATAGACATTTCCCTCCCCCTTTCCCCTCCAAGTCCAAGAAACCCCATGGGACCTGAGATTTCTGTAGTCAAGGTTGGGAGAAGAATAGAGACAAGCCATAGCAATACAGAAGCAGAGAACAAAATTACATAAACTTATTCTGAGAGGAGACCTTTGACAGCATGTAATTCAAATTCTTTGCTATACTAGGGGAAGAGTCGGACCCAGACAAGTTAAGCAACATTCCCAGCACTATACAACTAGTTAGGAACAGAGTTGTGGTAGTTCTTAAAAATAACCCAATGGATGGAAGGAGAGAAGGAAGCCTCCCATGCCTGTTTCAGCATCACCACCTGTCGTCCCAGAACCTGCCTCATACTCAAGCTCATGAAGAGGCCTCCAAGCCCTGAGACTCTACAGCATGCGGGTTAGGAGTTAGGACCCTCAAGTCTGGTGATCTGTGCTCCTTCCTAACCCCACCCTACTCCCAAACTGGGTAACCTTGGGCAAATAATCTCTCCAAGCTTAATTTCCCACAGCTGAAAAGTGGATATTATCAGTACTTACTCACCACAGAGTTGTTGAGAGGATTAAATGAGGCTACATAGACAGTGTTTAGCACAGTGTCTAATGATAATTGTTGCTTTTAATGTCTCTAGATAGCAAAATTAAATGAGGATTAAATGAGAAAATGCATATAAAGTGTTCAGCATGATGCCTGACACCTAATAAGTCTTCAACAAATATTGGGAAGTATTATTACTTCATACTCCCACACCTGCATCCATTTAACAAGTATTTGTTGAGTCCCTTTCTCCTAGGGGCCAGGAACTATGCTCCATCCTGGGGATTCCACTCCCTGAGCTCAACTTGCTTACAGTCAAGTGGAAAAGACAGATGTAGCCAAATAAATGCTCTATATCAGGGATGGACAAATGAAGCCCACAGGCCAAATCTTTGCCTGTTTTTGTGTGGTCTACAAGCTAAGAATGGTTTTTACATTTTTAAATGTTTGGGGGAAAAAAACCAAATGAAGAAGAATATTTCATGACATATGAAGAGTATATGAAATCAAAATTTCAGTGTCCTTAATTAAATTTTATTGAAACACAACCACACTCATTTATTTAGATATTGTCTGTGACTGCTTAGAACCTTAACAGCCGGGTTGAATAGTTGAAACAGAGACCATATGGCTGGAAAAATCTAAAATGTTTACTATCTGGCCCCTTACAGAAAAACTTGACAACTCTGCCCTATGTCTTGGTAAATACTACAGTACATATGTGCACCGAAGCAGTCTATAGAAACAGGAGTAGGGGATGGGGGTACCCAACTCTGTCTGGGGACTTGTGGAAGCTTCACCAAGGAGCTAAGTCTTAAAAAATGAGTAGGAGTTTGTCAGATGGAAAAGGAGACATGGATGCATAAAGACTCAGAATCATGACAGAGCAAGAGACATTCTGAGAAAACAGCAAGGCACTGGGTGCTTCTTTAAGCCAATCCTGACCTCATTGTCCTAGTAACATCCATAAATGCCATCACTATATGTTCCTGTGCAGAAACATACTAGGTTTTCAAATGTCTAGTAATCTCCAGAACATTGTCCTTAATGCCAGAACAATTCTCTTCTCTCAGAAACATCCCACAGAACTTTTGATCCCTTCTGAGGTTTTCAAGTTTCTGAAGAAAATGAGATTTAATGGCCTCATTATGAATACGCTCCTTCCTTGTGTCTATGTCCGGCCCTATTAGCATGTGTCACAGGATTAATCTGTAACTGTGACTCGTTCTTACTGCAGGTGTTAAAACCATACTTGGCTACAAAGTTTTAAGGAGCACTGTGACATGAGCTTCATGGATAAAAAGGAGTAGAGAATAAATAAACAAGAAAAGTGCAGGACTTAGCAGATGGCAGCAAAACGACACCTGGTAACATGAGAACAGCTGGCAAAAGGATGTTAAGGTCTCCTGATCCTGGGGCCAAAAGGTAACAGCACTGACAACTGGAGACATTCCCGAAATTTGAGACATGGAGGAGAAACAATGGCAAATGCATACGTGACTTCAGTCACCGGGGCCCGTGACACAGCACTGGCTTCCCTCAGTGAAGTCCATCAAAGGCTCTGCTCTTGTAAACTCAGAGACTACCATAAACCTGAAGTCACGTGACAGAAACTAAGAAAGGCAGAATCCAACTGTGAAATACATACTCAAAACAAAACAAAACAAGACAAAAAAACTCAAGTGTCAGTTTACCTTCTCCTCTCTGACTGGGAAGTGTCAGTTAACAGTCAGTTCACCACGCAGGACAGCCCTACTCCCCAGTCCTTCCCACTTCCATACAACGCACAGCAGTTCATCCAGCTCTGCCAGGCACCCCCAATGCAGCCTTGAGCACTACTTCATTCTTCCAAGCAAACTTCCTTCCTCCAACAACATGTTGATTGAGCTCCTCTATGAGGCAAGCACTACGCTAAGAGCTGGTGATACTGTAGGGAACAAGACAGAAGCCATGCCTGCTCTCATGGAGCTTTCTGCAGAGCAGGGAAGACAGATGTGATGGTCAATGAACTGAATGCTCTGGAATGAGACAATCAAGGGGCCTAAAGCAGCCAAGCTGGGCGGCAGCCTACGGTGAGGAGGGAGGGTAATGGAGAATTCCCCTCGCTGGACAGTACCATAGAGGCCCCTAAGCAGCATGACTTGTGTCCCATTTTTTGGTAGTGTTGATTAAACAAATCCTCTGGTTTTCACTTACAGCCACGAGGGCACAGGGGCTGTGCCAAGGAGACAAATCCAAGTCACAGGCAGCACACAGTACTCAAAACATCTCCCCCTGCTACTGAATCAATCTCCTCATGCCTGGCTCTTCCCACACCTAAGATGAGTGCTCTCCCAGAGGTCTACTCAGTCCCCCTGCCCATAGACTTCAGTGGGCATCCCCACCCGGCCAGCAGAGATGCCCAGACACTTCTGCACACCAGCAGAGGACACCGCTTGTGTTTGTTCCTGGGAAGCTATGCAGCCCCTGAGAAAATAAATTGAAAACTGCAATTCGTCCAGCCCCTGGTTCATTAGCTATATTGGACATGCCTGAACCACGCTTAGAAGCAAACCAGTATCCCAGCTACAGGCATACAAACAACACTTACTGAGTGACCCTGGATGCAAAAAAGATTGTGCGGTGTGGATTGCTGGGATCAAAATTGAATCCACGCTGCATATTTATCATCCCCCAAACAATATTCACACCATAAATCAAGCTCCAGCATTTTGTAGAAATGCTTTCAGGTAAAAGTGCCTCATTGTTACGTTCTTCACTCACAAACAGTGTATTTTCTTAAATGCAGAGCCAAAGGCAGCAAACCATTCAACCAAATAGGGAAATGCTCTTAATGCAACAAGTATTCTCCATGCTGCCAAACTCCAATAAAGTCAGAGGGAAAATATACTTCCTTTGCCCTCCATAGAAAGAATGTGCATAAGTTTGAGAAAAGCTGAGAGACCCACTTACAACCTCTCTCACAATAGCAATCAAACAAACTACCTGCTCTTTGTAAAGAATGACTACATATAAATCTCCTTCCATCAAAATGAGTAATATTGTTATTTTAATATTTATATGTGTGCCAAAAGTATACATAGCCTTATACAATAAATAAGATTGTACCAAACAAACCGTAAAGTCTCTGCCCTAAGGACCTCTCCAATCCAATGTATAAATAAAACAAGAAGGAAAACTGTAGATGAAGCCCTGAGCTGGAAATAGGAATTAGAGGTGGTGTGCTTCAGTCAGTCTGTGGGCTGCCTCTGGTTTCAAGCATGCACAAGGAAAGACTGTTATAGAAAGAAGAACAAAGTAGGGCATAAAAAAGAGAAAGGAGATAGGAACCAGCTGGAAAATGAAGTGTTGTCTTTCCCCCTGGGCTCCATCGCTTGGGCTAATGTTCAACAGAAACTCTTTCCCAAGGGGATCCAAAGCAAAGACACTGCAGCAAAGGGGATTCAGTTCAGGTGGTGATTGAGAGTATGGTCTCTGAGGTAAGACCCGGTTAGAATCCTGGCTCTCCCAGATGTGTGATTTCGATCAAGGTCCTTTATCATCTCTGTAAGCCTCAGTTTCCTTATCTGTAAGATAGGGTAACAATGGTATGGTACTTAGACTCACAGGGTTTCAGGAAGAATAAATGAAATCACGAAGAAAGTACAGTGCCCAACATACAAAAAAGTTCTAAATAAATCTTATCTATAATATTTTTTTAAATAAATATATTTGTCCTCACCTTGAAGAGAAAAGGAAGTGGCTTTTTGGTGTGATGAGGGAAGTACTGGCTGGTGTTCAAATGGCCTCGGTTTTGGTGTCAGCACTAGGCAAGTCATATAACCACTCTGGAGCCAGTTTCTTCACAGAATACAAAAATGTTGGACTAAATTATCCTAAAGCTCCCTATATCCTTAAAATAATTCCATGACTCTGAGATTAAAACCAGTAAGTTCCTGTCTAATTCACATTTCTTGCCAAAATGCCAAGCACCATATGGGCTCTCTTGCTCTCTGTAATCTGGATTCAGTGCTGTCACAAATCAAATCGTGTTTCCTGAGACACAGCTGACAAATTTAGACTAGAGTGTGGGTGTTTGTCCTGTTCCCCAACAAGAACTACCAGAAGGGGTCAATCGCTTCTTTTTCATAGTTCTCCATCAGTCCCAAGAAGCCCAGGCTATCTTTGTTCTGAAAGTCACTTTGGCACTTCTCTAGGGATGAGGTGGCAACCATTACCTTCTGCCTCTGGAAAAATACCCTAAGGAATTATGGAAATATATTCAGTTTATTTTGTGAAGTTTTCCCAAATCTGATATCATTGAAATTAAAAATACAAAGCTTGCTCTAAACAATAAAAATGAGGTTAGAACTGCATGAGTAATTACAGTAAAAGGAATCATGGAAATGCATCTTTTCTAGGCAAATATCTAACAATGGGTGATTTCCGAAGCCCAGGGTTGTGGTTCCAAGGGGCATACATGCAATTTCAAAATATCTCCTCACTCATATGCCTCATAACTATCAATGCAATAATCTTGCTCTTTTGATAAGATAGAGATATCATTTCATTTCCTTAGTGTTTCACAAGCATTTTGAAATCCTGTAACAAAGGGAGATATGAAACAGATGTATGAGATTTATCTAGAATCCAATTGTGTTTAGCAATAATACTGCTTATAGAAATCCCCCTTGTATAAGATCATATGTGATATATTTACACAGCAATATAAAATAGCCACAATAAATGACATGAGTGATTACTTAAGCTGCAGGTATTAATGTTGTCCTCATCTCCCTTTTCTCTGGCTATCTGAGTCCCTTTTGAACATAGCTCATTTCTATGTCATCCACATCCCTTTGGCTGAGTGTGCTGCTCCTCTCACATACAAATTAAATTAAATTCCCTAACAGCCTAAGAGAGTACACAAACCAAGAGAAGACCAACTCTGCATGTCTCCATTGTGCTTATAATAATAGATGTTGATTTGTGTTCAGTTTCTGTTACTGAAAAGCAGTTCCAATTTTTGAGATATAATACAGAATATAAAAAATAGTTTTATCATACTGTATTTTATCATAGTGACAAGCTAATTGGATGGCATGATATTGATAAAAGAACATGGATTTAAGTCAGAAAATCTGGGCTTCCTTCCTGGCTCCACCACTTATTCTATGTGTCTGAGACCCACTTGGCTCATCTGTAAAATGAGAGACAGGATATTCCCCTCATTGGATCATTATGAGGATTAAATAAAGTAATTTAGATCAATGAAAGAGCTCTATGCAAATATTAGCTGTGATTGTGTAATTTAATCAATGCCACCTCAAACCCTCTGTGGAAAAAAGTGGAATTATTAAATGGATGGAGATTAGGTAGATAGATAGATGATAAACAGACACATAGATGATAGATAGATAGACACACAGATGATAGATAGATAGATAGATAGATAGATAAATAGATAGATAGATAGATAGATAGATAGATGATAGATAGACAGATGATAGATAGAATAGACAGAGATAGGAGACAGAACTTACTAATAATAATTCCCAATACATGTATGATATTTTATCATTACAAACTAAACTTTAAAAGTCATGGAGTCTCTGCATACAGCTGTGCATTTTGTGGCCTATACCAGGATATCTCTCTAGCTGAGAGATTGAGTGGGGAGGATCCAGCCCACACTCCACTCACAGGAGCATGTCCTGGCACAGGACTGTGTCTGCCTGGGGGTAGAGACACCTTTTTCTAACTTTCAGAAAGCCCCCCTATGGACTAGCAGTGAGCCTGACCAGAATTATTGCATTAAATCCTCAGATGATTCCAAGAAATATTACTGCCCCACTCTTACAGATTAGAAAACTGAGACTCAAAGAACTGAAATAAATTGTCCAAAGCATTGAAGCAGGAATTAAGGTCTTCTGACACCATAGGCCAATGCAATGTCTCGTACACAATGGAAACCTAAGAGCAAAGGAACTCCCACACAAGTGTTAAGCAGACTGATATAAAGCTGGACAAGACATGACAAATGCTCAACCACGAGGTTAAACTTCATACTCCACTTATTTCCATCAATAGGTCCTGAATCCACAAAAGGGAGAAGTTATGTCAAGAACCTAGAACACAAATCTAAGACAGACAGCTACAACCTCCAGCACATACTACACAATAACATACAATTCTTTCCATCAAAATGCTCTTAATATAAGTGGAGGAGCAAACATATGGCTAAATAAACACAATAAAGTGTTAATTGGAACCACGATAGAAATACAATACAATGTATTTTCCAATTTGTATCTCTAACTGATGGAGGATTCAGATAAATGCTCTCAAGATGGTGTGACGTGGGGCCTGAGACTGACCGGATGGGAAGTTGGGAGGGTGGCCCTGAGGTATATGTTTAAGAACTTTTTGTGGTGAATCTATCAGAGCATGCTGGCTGACATAGGTCTCCAAGTGTGGGGCAGGCAGCTTCAGCATCCTGCTGGTGGGGATGAGCAGAAAAGACCCAAGGGATGCAAGTTGAACAGAGCAGATCAAAGCCTGTGACTGGAGAGATGGATCTCAATGACCCATTGATGGAGGTAAATGATCAGGGATCCAGGAAGGATGAGAACAAGGAACAACACACAAATGAGAGAAGGCTGAACAAGTAGCAGAAAAAGGTGTGCTCTATGCGCTCTTAAACATATTGTTTCTGTGGATGAACTATAAGAAGTTTCACTTAAAGGACCAAGTTCAAAAGGGATAAGAGGACCTAAGCCCTGGAGTTCTGGAAGACCAACCAGTGAACAAACAAAACATCTATATGTACAAGTCTTCAGCTTGAGGCTACGAAAGAGTCCAGTAGCCCTGGGGAGGGTAAAGTCTTCAAAAACTAAAGTAAATGGAGCTGGAAAATAGAAAAAGTATAGGGACATACACAAAGGAGGAAATCTAACACACAGTAGAGTAGCATTCATTCACTCATTTATTCATTCAACAAACTTCACTGAGTGTCCATCAGTAATATGCAATAGTAGCAGAAGCTAACACTTACACAGCACTTCTATGCCACACGTTGTTCTAAGGACTTTTAAATCATTTAATCATTCTCTCATGAGCTAGGTACTCCTATTATTACAGAGGAGGAATCTGAGGCACAGAGAGGCTAAATAGTTTGCCTGAAGTCATTCAGCTAGTGAGTGGCATGAGCAGGATTTAGACCCAGGCTCTCTGGAGCCAGAGTCCATGCTCACATCCTTGACTGTGATAATAACCTGCTACGTATGGTCTGGCTCTCTGCCCGCTTCCACAGCTGTGGTAAGGCCTGCCTCCTTTTCCTAAAGGAATTTACCATTCAATGGAAGTTCTGGGAGAGCAATAAGTAGGAACATGGAGGGGAAGGTCCCATGTGAACCTTCAGTCAGTCACAATTTTCCTGGGTAGACCAAATTTTCTTGCCCTTAGTTGGGTCCCATCCATGGAGAGCTCACCAATTACGGGAGCTTACCAGTGGCATTAATCAGAGGGAAGAGAAAGAATCAGACCTCCCAAACTACTCTTCTAATACTCCTCTACTCTTCTAATAACAGATTTGTCACACACACATTGAGTTTGAGCACGTAGCAGGTATCTGGAATTTATTTCAGGTTTACCTGAAATCCTTGATTTAAAAAAAAAAAGTCTAGGACATCCTTTGGCTTGTCATTAAATAAACTTAAGCCTGTACCAGGAAACTGTTTAAGTTGTAATTTAAGAAGTCCTCTGTGAAAGTTAAATGGCCCTTAAGAAGAAACTCTGAATATGTGTCAGTGTTAAAGATTACTTATGACCTGGACACATTGTAAGGGTACTGCTAAGAAGAGTGACACGTGTGTTCCTGAAGATGGGCAGGAATGTTCAGAGGCATTCAATCTGCCTTGTTTCAGAGCCCCATATACTTGTTTCACTGATGGGCACTGTGGCTTCTGGCTTCGGTCTGTATAGAGAGCCCTCGAAGAAACAGCCCTTGACTCCATGTGTGTTTGGCACACAGATGTTGTAAAGGATTGTTTGCTACAGTTTTTAAGTTCTGTTTAAATAAACTGTTCCAGTTATTTATTGCTACACAAGAAACCACCCTAAAACACAGAAGCTTAAAGCAACAAACAAAAGTTATTTTTGCTCATAAATCTGCAGTCCGGGCAGGGCTCATCTCTGCTCCACGTGGCTTCATCTGGTTGTACTTCTCCTCATCTCCACCAGGTGGTCTCTCCTGTATGGCAGCTTCAAGGTGGCCAGACTTTTTACAAGTAGGCTTAAGGCTTCCGAGGCCTGTGTCCCAAGAAAGAGAGCCAGGGGGAAGCTGTATTGCCTTTTATGGGCTTGCCTTGCAAGTCATAAAGCCTTACTTCCGCCATATTCTATCAATCAAGGCAGGCAGTCCCAAGGCCAGCCTAGCTTTAAGGGGAGGGGGAAATAGACTGCACCTCTTGTGTGAGAGTAACAAGGTTTTGGAAAATCACGTGAAATGGAAAATATTGCTCCTGTGATTTTTGATGCAGTCTACCATATGAACCCACAGGGAGAATTTGTTTCAGACCTTATACCAGGAATTAATGTGATACTAACCAAGAAAACATTGGCTGAGCTCATGAAGCTGTGAATCTTCTTTCTCTTTTTTTCCACTGGCTTCTAGAAAACTCAGAGACAAATATGCTGCCTTCCCTTAGCCAGACCCCTTGGCAAACTTCATATGCAATAACTTATCTTGTCTTCATTTTATTTTCCTACCATTATTTTCCCTTTGCTCCAATTTTTCCCACTTTTAAAACACCCTGTTGTTGTGTATTTTGTTAAGCTGCCTTAAACAAAGTGAGATATGAATTCTAAAATACTCTGAAAAACTGAGAACCCACACAATGGGAAATATATCTAGTAAAAAACAAGATACCAAAAGAGAATAAACCCCACTAATAAACAAAGCGCATATTAAAACAAGGCACCATTTTTACTTATAATTTAATGTGGATCCTAAGCTCAGTGGTTAGTCCTTCACTAGTCATGAGAATTATTAAAATTATTTTCTTTCCTTTAGTCAGGGACAGGGGTCGGGGTACAGACAATGGGACCAGGGCTTCCACATGTTTCCGGGAGAACTGTAAACTTGCACAATTGTTTTTACAAAATAATTTGGTGATACTTATTAAATGCCATAAACTTTCATCCAGTAAGACCCTTGTAGGTTCTAGATTAAAGAAATAATGCAAATTCTGGGAAATCTGTATTTCACTTTAGGATATATGCATTTCCTATTATGCTTTAGGATGTCATCTCAGCTTATCTTTTTTTAAATCCTGTGATAAAATATACATACATAAAATTTACCATTTTAACCATTTTTAAGTGTACAGTTCAGTGGCATTAAGCACATTCATATTGTTGTGCAACCATCAACATTACCCATCTTCAGAACTTTTTCATTATTGTCAACATAAACTCTGTACCCATCGAACAATAACTCCCCATTACCCACCCCCCAGCCCCTGGTAACCGCTATTCTATTTTCTGTCTCTATATATTTGACTATTCTAGGTACTTCATATAAGTGGAATCATATAATATTTGTCCTTTTGTGTCTGGCTGATTTCACTTGGCATAATGTTTCAAGGTTCATCCATATTGTAGCATGTATCAGAATTTCATTCCTTTTTAAGGCTGAATAATATTCCCTTGTGTGTATATATATATATATTATATATATATATATATATATATATATAATATATATATATACCACATATGTTTATCCATTTGTTCATCAATAGACATTCCAGTTGTTTCTACTTTTTGGCTATTGTGGATGGTGCTACTCTGGATGCTGGTGTACAAATACCTGAGTCCCTGCTTTCAATTCTTTTGGGGATATACCTAGAAGTGGAATTGCTTTGGTTTATTTTATATCAGTGAAAAACTAGAAGCAATCATCATGCACAACAAATAAGGGAATTGCTCACTAAATTATGGTTCATACCCTCGATATGCTGTCTCCTTTTCAAATAAAGACTCTAGAGACCACACAGGCTGCCTTCCTAGACCCCTTGTTCTCCACACCCTGGACCCACCTCCACCACAGCATCTGTCCCACAATGTTGTAGTTCCCTTGACTGCTTCCCGTACAGGGCTTTGTCAGGATAGAGGTTTTGTCTTCCATCTCTGGCCTCAGTTCCTCAATGGCTGGCACATACTACAATCTTGATGAGTGTTGGTTGGGTGAAAGATAGATTAGCTAAACGTGGGACAGTCAGAAATCACCTCACAGTAAATTTGATTCAGATGTTCATCAACTGATTGTGAAAATTTTATCAAGGACATGAACCTAGACTCTAATTTGGGGAATACAAAATGAAAATCCTAGAAATGAAAGGAAAATCTTAGGAGTGTGAATATACCTAGTATTTGAGGGCAGTTAAGTAGGCTGCTTTATTTTAGCATTTAATATACAGAGAGAGACTGCAGGGTTTTTAAAGACCTAGAATCTTTCAGGAAGGCCAGGTGAATCTTTCTCACACAGAAGCATTCACATATACACATAATTCTTTCTCTTCTATTCCAATGAATGTGCATACAAATATACACACCTGTATTCTAAGATAATAAATGAGTGTCCAATATTCTAAAATGCTAGAGCTAGTAAAGATTTAATAGCCATAACATATCTAACCCACTCTTAAGTCTTGAAGAAATCAATTGATTTTTAGTAATATATATCAGTAAATCCCAAGTTTTATTCAATCTAGATCTTCCCTCTTTTCATTTAATACTACATCCTCTTGAAAAGTGAGTCAGACCTTAATTCAATGTCACTTCTTCTTCCCTGATCCACCCCTTCCAGGGGCACACCCATCACTCTCTCTCCTTCCATGGCTTTACTCACTCTTCATGTCATTGGTTACCACCTCATATGACATATGTTTAATCTTTCCTTTGTTTATTTTCTGTCTCTCATTTTAGAATGGATGCCCCTTGAAGGCAAAAGATTTTATTCACCCAGTGCCTAGAGCAGCACCTAGAATACAGTAGAAATTCAATAAAAATGTGTAAATGGCTATATATATATAAAGTTAAGTTAAATTAAAGAACCAGGAACTAAATCATATAACACACACACACAGTCCAATTACGTGTAAATATACCAAAAGTTAACAGTAACATTGAAATTGTCACATTGGTGGGATTGTGACTATTTTTCTCTGCATTCTAAGTGTACTAACGCAATTTCACTACTTTTGTGGGTGGGCTGTGTACCTAGGGAAGGTGTTGCCAAGGTGGGCAGTTTGCTATTAAGAACTCTCATCTTGGCACTTCAGTGTATTTGCAGTGCTCTAGAATCTTTTATTCAACTGTGCAAGCTCAAATTGTTGATTTTTTTCACAATCTGAGACTAGATCATTCTTCTCTGGTTGCATTCACATTAACCTTGCCTATAAAAGACCAATATATAAAACCAAATGCAAATTATGTCTTTAAAACGAGAACTTTAACTGCCAAGGGGACCTCAGTTGTAACCCTTTGACTTAGTGAGTATGAAGTCAGATCAACAGTATTTGGCTTTAAGATTCTGATATTTAACAGGATCGATTGTTCTATATGTGGACTTGGTGGCCGCATCACCTCAAAAAAGCTGTTCCTGTCCCCAAACAGATGATGTCTGCTGGCCAGAACTCCTCCTGGTCAGAGCTGGGACGTAATGACAAGTCTGCCTCTGTGACTTTGCTAACTCCTATCACTGCCCATCTACTTCCTTTTCAGATTGACATGTTTATTAATTAAACCTAACTCATAATAGCTTTTTGACATGCTAATATAGCCAGTTTTGTATTGTACTTCCTGCTTCTGGACCCGAACAATATTTATATTTAAGTCATGTTCTGCATATATCTAAAGTCATTATTATGCTTTGATTTTATAGATAATTCCCCAAGACTCAGGAGTACCTTCTTTTCACTGTTGCCTGCATTAGAATTACAAAAATAATTTCTAAAGTCAGGAAAGCAAATAACCCATATTAGGAAAAGCTCCTTTTTAAATCGTGTTTTTAAAAATATAAATGCTTCAGAACTTGTAACAGGGTCCCAGCTTGAATCTAAGGTGTGTTCTCCCCAAATTTAGTATATCTGGACCTTGCAAAAGGACTAGTGGGACAGACTCACCAGGGATCTATTTTAATGATGATCAATGTTCTTCCTAGGAAAGAACTCATTCTAAGGACAGACTCAATGGCCTCAAATGGCCTCAGTTTGGAAGGGAGAAGTCAATGAGGGCATAGCATGTGACTGTCACTCAGTCTCCTCCAGCCCACATCAATGGCAGGTGGCACCAATGGGAGCCAAATACTTCTTTCTCTGAAGCCTCCATGGGACCTTCAGACTGTAAAACATCAGCAACATTGGTGCCAGTGGTGGCTAGGTGGTGGCAGCATCAGCGTTGTACACGTAGTCACCAAGGGTGGTGACTGCTTGAATGCTCTAGATATCAAGGACACAGAGGTCAGTGGCCCCATTGCCAGGCATCAAGTAACATGAACAATGGCAGCTGTGGTGCCGTGGGTGGACAGTGGTGCCGTAGCTGAGTTTGGCATCTGCGGTGACTGAAGTCATTATTATAGCAAGCCAGGAAAGGAGACATTTTTGACGTTTACATGACACAGACATTTCTTACAGACCTTTAGACCATTTTACCAAATTTGAGTGGGCTGGACTTTCTGCAGACCAAATGAGAATAGATATACAGAAATATTGCTTTGTGACTGTTGTTTATACTATTCCATCCAAGGTAGGTGTGACCTGGGAAAAATGGTTTATACACCTAAGAGTTAAGTTTCAGTTGAATAGAATCATTTCACTGATGGAAAATGATTCATTCACAGATTATAGAAGACCAAGTAATCACTATTATTCCTATTAAAATCAAGCTATATCTAGCTTTTAAAAATGCTTATTTTTAAATTTAGAAAAATTATTTTAAAAATACAGAAGAGCACAAATGACATCATAAACACCAATTTTTACCACTCAAAATGAATATTAATATTTTGTCATATGTGCTTCAGATCTTTATCTTTTAAGAAATAAAGCATCACAGTCAAGAATACTGTCACCTACATTCCCTTCCCCACTCCCATTTCCCACCCCTTACCCCACATCCCAAGAGGAAATCCTGGGTGCAATTTTTAAATACACAACAAACAATATAACACATTATTTATGAATACACAAATACAAAGCAAAAGTGTAAAGACAAGGAATAGATACATACCAAGCTAACATTTTAAAATGAGAGATGGGAAGAGAATGTTTTACTCTTCTTATTAATACTGTAAACTATAAAGAGCCTGATTCCTTTTGAATTCAAGCAAAAGTAATCAAGGATAGTGAAATACTTTCTAGAAAAGTATTATATAGCCATAATCTTACTCTTCCTTTTCAGTTGAGTGTGAGAAAATGACAGAAGAAAGTTGGAGCTGGGAACCAGAGATAAGATAGTGTTTCTTCCTTCCAGCAATTCTTCCTTTTTAGAAACTCAAAGAGGAGAAGACAAGGAGAGACCTACAGTTGATCTCTGAGCAGTGAGTAGCTGGAGGCACCTTGATATCAGCCTAGCCTAGAGGATTAAAGCAAATCCCTGGATGTGGCTTTTGATTCCAAGCTAAGAAACTCAAGGTAAGCAACAAAAAACATTCTAATCAGGGCCTACATGTGTTTGACTACAATAAATAGATATATCTGTAAAATTACTTTAAAAGCTACTCAATTTTTCCATAATCTTTCCATAGTCATTATTTGCTTTAAGAGTGACTATAAAGTTTCATTTAAATACAATAGTCATTAAAAGTATTTAAATAAGATTTTCAATTGAAAAGCAAAAGTAATGTACAAATTGGAAATCATATATCAGGGGTCAGATTTCTAATTAAAAAAGGAGACTAAACCTATTATTTATCTCTGTTCCCTCCTGAAACCCAACCAATATTAATATTAAAGGAATAAAAATATATCAACTCCCAAGTTCTCAGAGCGTGGGTGGGGTTTGGCAACGGATCCTAGACTGGGAGATAGAGTGCAAGTCTCCCAGAAAGCAAACCACAGGAAACAAGAGGGCAGACGAGCATAAGAGAGGTACCAACAAAGTTCTGGAAGCTTGAAAAGAGGTGGACTTGTGGTAACTGAGTTAGTCAAAGACAGAAGGCTGGAAAGTACCACAGTGGAGGATATGGGGAAGAAGACAAGAGGAACTAATCTCTTCACACCATAACATTCCAGAAAGATTCAAGATTTGGAGATGCTGTGAGACAAGGCTGATTGATACATAACATCCCCCCTTTTTTCTCAGTTTAGTACACACCAGTTAATATATAGATGGGAGCTGGACAGCAGGAGATCAAAATGTCACCTTTAATGCACAATCCTGGATTGGATCCTCGATCACAAAAAGATTTGTGGAAAAACATGAAATTCACATAAGAACCATGGGTTAGTTTATTGTAACATGTTGGGAATCTCCTGCTTCCTGTCATTGTACTGTGGTTACGTAAGATGTTAACATTAGGGGAAGCTGGGCAAAGGGCATCCAGGAACTCTCTTTACTATTTTTTGCAACTTGCCCAGAAGTCTAAAATCATTTCAAAACTTCAAAGTTTTTAAACTCAAATGTCTCCTTTATTACTGATCAAGCTCTTATTAGAAAACATAGCTTATCCTGCCTGAATTAGATAAATTTGCCGACTCCACTCCTGAATTAGACAGATTTACCCAGTCATGATCACAGGCAATGATGGGCCAACTCCGTTCTCACCACAGGATAGAGCCAGCAGGCCCTAAGCTGGCCTGTGGCCAAAAGCTGATGAGAAGACACGCTGTCTACAGACAAGCAAATCTTAAATTTGACATCTTAGGATCACCCGAAAGAGAGGTGAGAGGAAAGGGCTGAGCATGCTTGCTCCATTCTTCTCCCATAATCTCCAGTTAAGTCCCTCTTCTCACCTGGGGAGAAGTGAAGGAGGAAGAAGAATCTAGAAGTATTAT
Organism: Tapirus indicus; assembly: GCA_031878705.1. Taxonomy (NCBI): domain Eukaryota; kingdom Metazoa; phylum Chordata; class Mammalia; order Perissodactyla; family Tapiridae; genus Tapirus; species Tapirus indicus. Next base: position 126,460,279 of record CM062919.1, on the reverse strand, counting down.
TCTAATGCAGTGATCTCAGATTTTTTGGTCTCAAGACCCTTTCATATTATTAAAAATTATTGAAGACCCAAAAGAACTTTTGTTCATGTTGGTTATATATATTGCTATTTACCATAAAGCTGGTGCTTTTTAGTATTTATTAATTCATTTAAATAATACTAATAAACCCAGTACATGTCAACATGAATAACATATTTTAGGAAAGATAATTATATATTCCAAAACAAAAAAATATAGTGAAAAGAATGACTTGGTTGTACATTTTTACAAATCTCTATAATGTCTGGCTTAACAGAAGATAGCTAGATTCTCATATCTGATTCTGCATTGAATCTGTTGTAATATCACACATCGTGTTGCCTCTGGAAAATTCTCCTGTACACTCACAGGAGAATGTGAGTAAAAAGAGAAAATACTGTCTTAGTATGATTATAAAAATTGTTTTGACTTTTCAGACCCCTAGAGCAAACTCAGAACCGCTCTTCTAATAAATGCTCTTCTGCATGCAGTAATGGCAAAGTAAATGTTCCCCAAACAGCAGACAGCAAGCACTCCTGAAGGCTGGAAGGTGAATCTGAACGAGAGCAGCATTGGTTGCATGTCTGTCTATGAAGCAGTTAAACCCCTTCCCTTAAGTCCCCTCTCTTAACTGGTACAATCAGCTGACTGTCTCTCTCTCTATGCTGGCAATTTACTGAGAGCCTAAACCCAGGCAAGCTCCAGACTCAGAAACACCAGCCAGAGCTAAGGAACACCCTACTAGAAGAATAAAACTGGGTGAAATCATGCGTAAGGTACAATGAAATCCCCCCTCACCCTTGCCCCACTCAGCTCTTAGGATCCTGGCAGCCTGGTTTGTAATCCAACCCCCAACACACACACCCTAAGCACAAGATTGGGTAATTTTTTTCTGAGGAAACTGAACAACCCAAAAAAAAGACCTATAAATACTGAGAGTTGGGATATCCATCAGTGAAACAGCACCAACCAATTACCCTAAATTAAAGTCCACATCTTAACAAGCCCTGCCTCTCACATACAGTTCCAACCAGCTCTTCATGTATCACTCTTCAGTGCCAATAGACAGTCCAGGATTACTAAGCCCAACATTCTCAGAAAGCATCCAATGGGGGAAAAAAATAGACAAAATGATAAAAATAGAATAAAAAGACAAAGCATCAAAAAAAAAAGAAACAGGGGCAGGCCCAGTGGTATAGTGGTTAACTTCATGTACTTGGCTTTGGCAGCCTATGTTTCGCTGGTTCAGATCCCAAGCGCAGACCTACACAATACTTATCAAGTCACTCTGTGGCAGGTGTCCCACATATAAAGTAGAGGAAGATGGACATGAATGTTAGCCCAGGGCCAATCTTCTCCAGCAAAAAAAGAGGATGGGCAACAGATGTTAGCTCAGGGCTAATCTTCCTCAACAACAACAAAAAAGAAACATTCATCAAACAACAAAGGACTTCTTGGAAGGTAAAAATATAAAAGCAGAAATTTAAACATCAATAAAAGTTTTGGAAGATAAAGTTGAAGAAATCTTTCAGAAAGTAGATCAAAGAAAAACTGATGGAAAATAGAAAAAAAAAATACTAAGAAAACCAGAGATCAATACAGGTTAAACATGCAACAAATATAATCCCAGAAAAAGATAACTGAGAAAATTATCAAATAAATAAAAATGAAAACTTCGCAGAATTGATGAGCTTGAGTTTCCGAATTGAAAGGGCCCATCACAGACCCAGGGAAATACATAATTATATGAAAAAGAAAACACACACATAGATAAGAAACTCCAGAATACAAGGGATAAAGAGAAGAGCCTAAAAGTTTCAAGAACACAAAAACAAAGAATAAATGACAATGGAGAATCAGAATGGCATCAGACTTGACAATAATAACTCAGGAAACTTCATCGTAACAGAGCAATGCCTTCAAAATTCCAAAGTCAAATGATATCAACCTAGAATTCTAAACCCAAACCATCATTCAGAGATGAGGACAGATTAAAGATCTGCTCACAAATGCAAAGTCTGAAACAGATTACTTCCAAGGCAACCTTTTTCAGGATGCCACTAGAAAATGTAATCCACTGAAAGGAAGTAGTCAATCAAGGAGAAAAAAATGGAATCTGGGATAAAAGATGTGGTAGCCAGTCTTCAAGATGGACCCAAATGAGCCCTTCCTCCTGGTTTTCACATTCTCAGAAGACAAGAGATCTTGTGACCATCTTGGAAAATTCAATCTGCCATGAGAAGTAAACAAAAATATAAAGTCTCTACCCTCACACATATGTTTAGGGGCAGAAGGAGCCTGGCAATAAACAAATCAAGAGATAAATACGGGAAATATCAGATGATAATTCTATGAAGAAGAGTGAGGGAAAGGAAGGGATATTTAGGATACTATCTACCTTATGGAGAATGGTCACAGAAGGCTTCTCTGATAAGGGGCCATTTGAGCAAAGATTCTGGGGCAACTGAGCAATTGAGCCATGCAGATAGTAGGGCAAGAGCATTCCAGGCGGAAGAAATAGCCAGTGCAAAGATCACACGGGGAGAGAATGCTTCATGTGGTCAAGGAATGTCCAGGAAGGCAGTATGGTTGGAGCAGCGGCAAGGACTTGAGAAGAGGGCAGGGAGGCTGCTGGGGACCAATTTCACGGGGCCTTTGACCATGGTGAAGACCATGGACTTTGCCCTGAGTGAAATGGAAGCCGTGGCGAGTTTTTAGTAGGGAAAAGGAAAAATTGACTTGCATTTTATAGGATAACTCTGGCTGCTGTGTGACAAAGAGAAGCACAGCAGCCAGATTTAGGGTGGAAGTGGGAGACCAGTTTAGAGACTTTTGCAATCATCCAGGTGTGAGATGATGGTACCTTGAACAACATATTAGCAGTAGAGGTTGTGAGAAGTGGTCAGGTTCTAATGCTAAAAATATCAAACTCCATTTTTTCAGCATTCAGGTAATAAGCCACGTTTATTGATCTAAATATTAAAACCTGACTTTAAATAATAAATGTTAAAGAATAAAAATGCCTCAATTATCATGGGGCTGCATATCACAAGCAAATTTTCTTTTAACATAGCATTATGGGTTTTCTCAAACATTTCAGAAAACTTTTCCTTCTACAACTTTAATATTTGTCCCTCCTATGCCATAGTCTAGTCCACATACCCAAAGTGAAATGCAAAATTAAGGCGATCATCACTTAGCTAAAAAACATTTGACTTAAATATCTAGACAACTGAAGAAAAAGTGTTTTAGGGGTCCATACCATCTAGGTAATTACCTCAAATTTCCACTTCCCTTTACATATGCAGATAACAGTAGCAGCTGGGGTGAAACTCATGGGTAAGAAAAATGTCACCCCTGTGAGGGAAATGGCTTTGATAGGACAAGAGAATAAATCACTCTTCAGGGTACTAGGTGCCCTAGAGGAGGTCATTCCCTCCCACACATCAGATCACTTTATTCTCTGGGAGTTTTACATTCCTGTCGGCTCACTGACCACACAGTCAGGACGGTTAGGCAGCTCTTAATAGATTATGGGTTATGTCCTTGTTATGTGTGCTAAATGGTGGTACATCTAATCATTTTTATCATGTAAGGAAATTTCACGAGGGCTCTCTGGCCTAGCCGAATCCCAAAACAGGATTCCCTGTGTACTCCCTTATGCCGTAACCGAAAGTTAGTTGAACCAATTGAAGAGAACATAATAAGCCAATTAGTTGTTCTTCACTTTTCTTAATGAGTGTATAATGTGTGCCTGCTCAAATTACAGCTCATTTGATAAGATTCTTTGCTACGCTACTACTACAATTTGGCATTATTTCATTTCTTTCAGTGTCAATGGCATCAATCCAGTAGCTGAGATTCTCCTTTGAGATTCCATCGGAATTGAACTTCTCCTTACAAGATAATCATTCACCCTTTAAATCCAGCATCATGACCAGCAATGTGAATGGCTGCAACATGGCCCCTCAGTAAAACAAAGCTGAAGGCAAACCACATCCTGAAGATGAGGCACTTCCCAGGGGAATCAGCTGATACTCGGATAGAAGGGCTTTGGGTTCCATATTTCCAAATACACTATTACCTTGCTGCCACCACAGGTTAATCACTATGTTCTATTAGGTTCTTTTTGCCATGATCCATTCACCAAGATTGGCATGCAAAATGAGCAAAACCCATCCAAGGCCAAGATCCTATCCATGAATCATGGGGAAAGAAAAATTCTTGGATTTTCTACTCTAGTATCCAAAGGGAGAACAACCTAAAAACAAAAAAGAATAGAGTCAGAAAATTTTGTAACTTTGTCAACATTTATTTTCACCAAACAACTCATTAAATCACTATAAAAGTCAACACATATGGTCGGATATGACAGTTTAAATTCCAGAAAGAGTTATAAGTCAAGTAAAACTCATAATACATAATGTAGTCTGGGCGTCTCATTCATGAATTATAACATTTTTATTACATCCCAACTGCAAATTACCAACTTGTTCCCTGTCCTGCCAATCTCTTGATTAAATGGGGACTATTAAGCATTATGAAAATATATTATGGTAAAGGATGACTCCATCATTTATCTCTGTTATCTCAATATCTTTATTTAAAGCTTCATCACCAGAGCAGCTGGCCCAAACTGAATTGTTGATTTAGCAAAGCGATAGCAGCAGGGAAGAAATAGAAAAAAAAAAAATTTGGCCAGAAAGGCCCATGTTCCATAGTCATTATCTCGCTGTGTCTCGTCGTATCTTGCTCTAATATTTGTGAGCCTTCAATACTTTTGGTGTCCATTTTGATCACTTTAGTTCCTTCTCTTCAGAGTTATTCTTGCTTTACAGGCCTTATTCCCATGGGCCCAACTGAAGGGCATTTTATTTTGTGTCTTCCACTGATAATGGGGCAATAACTTGTACCCATCAAGTTTCCCCATAAAATGGCTTAATGTCTTGAAGCAGTGCCAATATGTCAGCTGAGGGATGAATCAAGTAGATATCATTTCACATTTATCAGAGATCCACACTACATTAGGTCCTCATAAAGAACTCACTTAAGAATTAGTCTCTTCTAGAAGCTGAGGTTCTAAAACTAAAGGACACATAAATATTTCAAAATATAAATAAGTACCTATATATTGATCAATTTTAATAATTTTCTTTTTGTTTTTGTTTTGGATTAAAGTGGTTTATTCACTTTTTTCTGCTTGCAAAGAAATACATATTCATTATAGAAAATTTTGAAAATAAAAAAGTCCTAAAAAAAAGCAATAATCACCCATAATCCCAATATCCAAAGATATGGATTGATAATTTTACAGTTTCACAATTAATTCTGATTTATGTTCTCCATTTATAGTAAAAGAAAATAAAATTAGTGCATTACTAGCAGAATTTTTCTCAAGAAGAAAACCATTTTTGTTTAGGAACACACCTAAATAGACATATTTGATTATAAACTTGAAGCCCACAGGCTTGGCTTGAATCTTCTAAGATAAGACAAAAGAATATCTAAAGGTTTTTCCCTGTAAATGGACAGGAATCATAATCTAGGAGGAGAGAGGAGGAATTAAAGGAGAGAGGGGCACCCCTGGCATGGTAGAAGAAATGACCATAATTTTTTTTTTTTTTTTTTTTTTTTGGTGAGGAGAACCAGCCCTGAGCTAACATCTGTTGCCAATCCTCCTCTTTTTGCTGAGGAAGACTGGCCCTGGGCTAACGTCCGTGCCCATCTTCCTCTACTTTATATGGGACACTGCCACAGCATGGCAGACAAGCAGTGCATCAGCGGGCACCCGGGATCCGAACTCACAAACCCTGGGCTGCCAAGTGCAAACTAAACTGCTGTGCCACCCGGCTGGCCACGAAATGACCAGAATTTTTAGGGCAGGTCTATCACAAGGGTAGAACAGAAATGTTTAATATGCTTTTAATAGAAGCAATGAACACTGTCCTCTGACCCCCAAATCTTCGGTAAAGTCTGCAATATACAGCATCTTAAATTGGTGGGACTTTGGGGAGAAAAGACATGGGATAAGGGCAATATGCAGCAGGATAACATTTGCGAAGAAAGAAACAGCATCCAAAAGGGCAAAATGCAAACTGGAAATCAATCATGGAACCAAAGTAGGAACTCACAGCCAGAAGTGATTACAAAAAATACCACTTCCCTGGAATCCCAGAGATCATGGAAGAAACATTGAGTTTCTCACTGAATTGTATTTAAATATCAAAGATAGATGACCCCTAAACAAGTTGGAAGTTTCAGACCTTGATATCTGGGTTTACATTTTTTAAGAAAATACTGGAAGTTTTAAATGATGATGATGATGATGATGATGTAGTTTACATACTTAAAGGTGGGTGTGATGGAGAAAACTATGGGAGTGTTTCTAACAGACTATTCAGTCAATCATGTAGCCAAATAAAATTCCAGTATTTGCCAAGCACTTCCTGAGACAGTTTGCTCAGGTGAATTGAATACAATCCTGACTGTGTCTAGGTTTCAGATCTGGTCCCATTAACAGCTTCTGGACCCACCCTCTCTATCCATAGCTAGCTCTTTGGAGAATCTTTGGCATCGGTTACATGGTAATGAAGGAGAAGTACAGAAGGCAGTATAGAATGGGATTGACTAAGTATGAATCCACTTGCATCATTACCATGGTGCCCTGCCCTGAATCACAGGCAAAAGGGACTACAGGAATATAACCTTCAATTCATAAATAAAACCACATCGGTGCTAACAACTACTGATTAGTGATAACATGAGGGAAAGTCACCAAAAATCAGAAGAGTCAGGCATGTTTGGTAACTTAAGCTAGACTTTAAAGAATGTATAGAATGTCAATGTACAAAAAGAAAGAAAAGGAAAAAAAGATGAGGGAAGATCATTCCAGTCTGGACAAGAGTTTGTTATGACATGGAGATGGGAGTTAGAGAAGAGAGTAACCCAATCAAACAGAAAGTTCAAACTCAGGCTGGAAATGCAGAGTAGGATCAGATTATGAAAGCTAAAAAGACTTAAGTGTCAATTTATTAGGAAATGGAGAGTCATTGTGGATTCTTGCTCAGGGACTGCCATGGTAAAAGTGGGATATTAGAAAGATCAGTTTTATCTAGTTAGAGGGATAAAATATAGTATGGAGAACACAGAGAAGGTTGCTACAGTCATCCAAGTTCAAAGGGATAAGGGATGTGACTAAATGGGCTCAGTAGTGCCATCTTCATATATGAAAATGGCTGTGTTTACTAGGCACCTGAGAACAATTACACAAAGAAACAAGAATTTAAGTACGTGCCTATTTCGATTTTATTGCCTAAAATTCCAATGGATTGACAAGACTAATAGGCCTCACAGCACAAGGCGGGGTGGGGAGAAGAGGAAGATGGGAGGGAGTTATGTGGAAGAGAGAGTTTAGGAAAAGAAATAAGCAAACCTAGTGTATTCATTTCCTAGTACTGCTGAAACAAATTATCACAAACTTAGTGGCTTGAATAACACATATTTATTACCTTACTGTTCTGGAAGTCTGTAAAGAGCATCTTTGTTTACACTCATTGGCCAGAACCTTGTCATGCAGTCACATGCAGCTGGGAGACGAAGGTTTGTGGATCTGAGATAGGCCAGCCAGCCATCGGTGTCTGTCACATCCGATAAAACTATTTCCTTAGTGGAAATAGAAAGCTTTCAAAAGGAAACAAAACATTGCTTCACAATCAAGCACCAAGAATGAGGAAAAGAAGGAAGAGGAATGAGAGAAGGAGGTGGAAAAAACATTTCTTCCAAGAGAGCAACTTCTTGATATTTGATAGCATGTATGGGACATTAGAAACTATTTCCTACTGAGATGGTGCCATGTTTTTCCCTGGGGATATTTAAGGATTTTCAATTGCAATCAAGTGGATGGAAATGTTTTAAAATTTTTCTCCTACTAGAAAGCAAGGAAATGGACAAGAGAGTCCCCTGAGTTGCCATGATAGTACCCTGAGTTGCCATTTAATCCCAAACTGAGCTTCTGGAATATCGGGTTTCTATCTTCTCAGAACTGTTTAGGAAAGTGTTCCTGGCAATAATCCAGAGGCTCCAAGACAGGAATGAGGCCGAGTAAGAAATGCCAGATATTAAAAAAATAAAGATATTGAAATATTCCTAGGAATACATCAACATTGCGAACGGTTTGATATAATGTCATTTTGTGTTTGAACAATAAGCTTAGGGTCAATATTACCTGTAATGAGTCAAATTCCACACATGGGCTTTCCCCATAGACCCAAACAGGTAAATCCAAGATGGAAGTAAAAAAAAAAAGAATCACAAAACCTTTCATGAATCTAGTCACTTAAGAGAGGATATTATAATCTCAAATGTTCAGGGAAGACTATCCAATTGAAAGAGAGACTGTGTATGTGTGTGAGCATGTGTGTGAGAGAGAAACAGAGATAGTTGGGAGAGGGGAGCAGTAAAAAGAAATAGAAGTGTTTTTTATGAATAAAACTCTGAAAACACTGCATTCTACCTGTACAGAAATTGTTGAGAGCAGTGTTATTTTGCTGACCCAGCAAGATATTTGGTTAGCAAATCTCCTGACTACATAAAAACACATTGTCAAATTACTTAACTTGTTAAAAACTTCAAAAAACAGAAGTCCTTGGCAGCATCTTTGCTATGGAGGCATATCTCTTGTTTTTGAGTTCATTCACTGCTCTTCCTGCAGCTACTGTTCCCACCCCTCCCTGATCTGGCAGTCTTCCCCTTCCCACCCTGGGCTCCAAATCCCAGTTTACCCACTTCTCTTTGTCCAAGAACCTGCATTATAGTCCTGCAATTTCCTGTGTACTTGCCCAGACTGAATATCTTCAAGTGGTTCCCTCCAATAATCCTCTTATCCAGGTCCGTATAATTTATGAAAAGGAATTTTGTGAAGGTTTAAACGTAGTCTGTGCCATATTCAATTTAATTCAATAAATATTTATTGAGTGCCCACCTAGAATTCTGCTATGCACTGTGTGGGATATAAAAGAAATATATAGCATAGTCCCTCCTGTCAAGGAGCTTGCAATATTCCTGGGAATAAAACTTGGATGCTGAAGTAATTACAGTATGCAAGATAGATAGAGCAATGCAATAAAATTATGTAACCAAGACCAAAACATAAGGTGCAGACAACATTATGTTTGGTCAGGGCAGGCAGGATGGAGCTTTGGGGAACAGTTCATAGAGGAGACGGAACTTGAGCTTGTCCTTGAGAGATGCATGGATTCGGCTGGGTGCTGCAGCAGAGAAGGGCACTTCAAGCAATGGAAAAAGTGCGAGTAAAATCAGAGAGCAGGAACAGTTCTCTGTGTAAGAGGGAATGTGAAGAGGCCAGACTGACTGGAGAGAATGGGAAGAAGGAGGGTTGCAGAGTTTTGTTAGAAAATGCTGGAGAGAAAGAATATAATAAAACCACATTTCTGTGCCTTGAAGGGCACAATAATGAATTTGGACTTGAACCATATGCTCTTAATCTCTCTGTATTTCTTCCTTGATGTTGATTCATTCACTGTCACTGGAGAATTCATTCACTGATAGCCAGCATGACATGTTGAGAAGAACATAGGCTACAGAGTGAGAAAGCACTGATTCTGCCTCATATGTGACCTTAGCAAAGTCATTTAACTGCTCAAGCTTCAGTTTCCACAACTGTAAAAATGGGACTATCAATGCCTATCATTTAGAGTTTTTGTGAAAAATAGGGATAATGTGGATATGTGCCTTGTGGGTACAAACAGATGGAGTCCTTTATGAGCTTCATTCATTTAGAACCTGTTTGTGGAATGTCTACTCTGTAGCCAACACTGTGTTCAGCACTAGGAAAATGAAAACAAAAACACACACTGCTTATTCTCAAGACATGAACAGACACAGTTTACAACAATGCAAAGAGCAGCAGCTTGGAGTCACATATACTTGGAGTTGAAGTCCATTCCCACCACTACTAGGCGTATGAATTTGGGGAAACTATTTAATCAGTCTGAGCCTCGGTTTCATCATCTGTCTAATTGGTCTAATAGTATCTACCTTACAGGTTGATTTGAGAATTAAATACAAATACGTAAAGAAACTAATATACTGCCTGACAATTGGAGGCACTCAATAAATGGTATTTGTTTTATAGTGGAAAGGCAGGCATGAAAAATAATTTTATAACAAGAAGTAAATGACTAGAAGGGAGTTAGAGAAGTTTTCACAGATGACAAAGTCCCTGCACTGAGACTTAAATAATGAATAGGATTTGCTGAGTGGACATGTATTAGGAGAACATTCCTGGAAGAGGAAAAATCATGTGAAAAAGTACAGAAACATTAAAGGGACTGGCACCTTCTAGGACGTGCAGATAATTAAGTATTGCTAGATCATAAGTTCAAGGCAGAGTCCAGGAGATGAAAGTGGTGAGATAGACAGGAGCCAAATTATGAAGAGCCTGGAATGTCACAGGAAGGGGTAGAGCCCATCCAACAAGCCATGGGGAGTCATTGTTGAATGGTGAGTAGTAAAGTGACAGATCAGCTCTCTATGTTGGAAAACACTCTGTGGTGTGCAGGCAGAAGGGCAGGAAGAGCAGTAGGGAGGCTATTGAAAAAATCCAGGTCAAACAAGGAGATGGAGAAAATGGGATAATTACTGAAGATATTTAGGAGTTGGTTCCAACAGAATTTAGTTTTGATTGGATTTTAGAGGAGGGTAAAGATGAGCAAAGAATCTAGGATGCCTCTCCTTGTCCTGCTGGAAGATGATGCATTTCTTGAGATCGAGAATACAGATAGAAGCAGGTTTGGAGTAAAGATGATGTATTCTGTCTGGGACAGATGATTTTGGGGTGCCTGTAGAACATCCAAGCAGAGATTTGGACATATTGTTCTGGAATGGAGAATGGAGAACTGAGCTGGCTGCCGATGTAAATCTGGAAGTCATTGACGTGTATGGATACTGGTTGGCCATGAGAATAGGCTCGCCCAGGGAAAAGGACAAGAGAAGAGGCAACTCTCAAGTCAGGCCATTGCTACCTCACCTTAATAATTGAGTTGCTCAAGTAGACAACACTCAAACCCTTTAAGGCAAAGAGATGAACCTCTGAAATAGAGTATGCTTAGGTATGCCCAAGGTCAAAGAAACCCATTTTCTGGCATACCTTTTCTCTACATGATGTAACTTTCATTTGTCTGAAAGAAATGAGAGAGAGTGCATAGAGAGCAGCTCTTGGATACTGAGGGACTACATACAGGATGACAATTATAAACACACTGTCTCTAGAAAAGCACTTCATTTACAAAGCAGATTTGACAGCTCAAGTTGCTTTTTGGCGGAGCGATCCTACCTGGCCCCTGTGCGACCTGGTGAGCTTCGATTACAGCTTTGATGCTAGCTCTAAAACAGAGACCCCCTAAAAGGGGAGTGATAAATGAGGCCCTGTCAGGCTTCATTCCCTGGGTGGCCTTGAATCTCTGCTGTTATCTGTTACCCTGCCAGTACTGACAGTGATGAACACAAGGCAGGCAGCTAACGACACCCCGATTCATTACCCAAAAAGAAGGGAGAGCAGAAATAAAGGGAAGGTGACTGCCATGTTGAAGCTTCACTCACGTCAGTGCCATCTTCCCCCTACAAGTCTGAATGGTGAAGAAATGATGGAGCGCATTTGTCTCAAACACAGGCTCTAAAGATACTCGGAAGAGAACAGTCACAATGAAGCTTGCTAGGGAAACTGTATGCTGGCCTCTTTATGGTAAAGCTCTTCACAAGCCTTACAAACATAAGAAAAAATATTGGGCAGCCTGATTTTTTTTTTCAGTTCACTCTTACTGTAGAAAAACATCAAAGACACATAAAATCATCAATCTATACTGATTGCCCATGCTAAATTGTTACTCATTCCAGGAGAGCACACAGTTTCTGTAAGATTATAGTAAGCCTGTGACTGCAATAGCAAACATTTCAGGCAGCCCTAACCATTGCTTCCCATAATAGACATTTATATCTTTAAGTGGTGTCTGGTTCCTCCCTAAGAAATATTTCATCAAGATTTTTGTTTCAACTGGTTTTTTTCTGACCTAATGGGAAATGAAGGCTTTACTTCATTGTCTCCTTTTTCTTATTAATGGAACTTCCTGTGATACCTGAAGACATTGTACATCTTCAATAAATACATCTTGAATTTAATGCCCAAGGAAGATGAGATTTCCCTTTTTAATCCAATCTATTTTAATCCAAGGTGTTAATCAGAGCACTGGTTCTGTGAGACATTAAGAGAAAGGAAGTTTTAAAAAAGAGGGAAAAAGATATTTCATGGTCAAATAGATTTGAGAAACCCTGGGTTTATTCCTTTCCTGCAGATTTCCTTCCTGCAGGACTTTTTCAGAGTCTTTAATATACTAATATGCATTTTGAGTCCCCTAAAGCAAACACAGTCTATAGCATTTCTCAATCTATTTTCTTCTACTCAGAATATTTTGGGAGGATAAATATCTGGACTAGCGTTATATAGAACCACACTTTGAGAACTGGTGGTCTAGATTTGCCCACAAACCCCATCTTCTTACTCATTTATCCCATCAACAAAATCAAATGATTGTAAAGCTATGTTCGAAGTATGAGGCAGACTGAGACAGTCTGAAGGTAAAATAAATGCTAAAGAAGTTGTGGCTCCCCCAAAGAATGCATAGATCTTGCCCCTATATCCTGTCCTCGTATATTGTGCCCTTTATCCTTATTTTCTGTGTCTAAAAGAAGGAAGTCTGGATTAAAGAAGATGCTGAAGCAGAGAGAAAGAGAATAATCTTAAATTGGGGACAAAGGCAATGGAGACAATTAACACACGGATTTTATCTTTGCTCTTTGCTAAAGATCAAATTATCTTTCTAAAAAAAAGTAGCATAAGACATTACCATTTCTTTTGGAGAGCATTCCAAGTGTTTTTATATAAGAACGAATGAAAGTGGTCAGAGCTTCATAAACTACAGCATAAGTTAAAAGATAAAAAAGTGCCAAATCCAAGAGCAAGCACAAAAGGATAATTCACTTCAATATTATATCTTACATGTTTCTTGTTATGTAAGACATATATACATTAGCAGCATTTCTCATGCTGGCTATTTGGTTTCTTCTAATAAAGTAAGCTACTAATTATGTCCAGAATAACTTAGCTGAGGAGATTTGAAGTCTGGGCTTCAGCAGAAACAAAACTGAAAAAGAGATATGAACTAACCAGCTTTGTTTATAAGCATTTTGTTTGTTAATTAAACCATGGAGCAAAGAAAAAAATTAAAAACAAACTGGAATTTTCTTTATTCAAAGAATTTTAAACTAGTATCAAAAGCAGTGTGTCAGCTGCAAACTTGTAATGACTAGAAATGGACTATATAGCCTCTATGATCTTTTTCATCTTTAAAAAGCAATCAGGATTCAGGTGGGGAGAACTGATCATCCAAGAACTAAAGTAATATCTGGGAGAGATGAAACTATCATTATAAATTAGAAGCAGCCCATCATTCATTTTTCTGCTATCTTCTCTCCAGGAGAAAGTAGACTCTCTGAAAAAGCTTACTGCATCCTTTCCCCGTGTGCTCCAGGAATTCAAAAGCCAATCATGATGTTTCCTAAATAAAGTACAAAGAAAGACACTTCCATTTTTTTTCCTTGTTCTCAGTGGCAGATTATTTGGATCCAGACCTCACAGAATTTACCAAAGATAGGATGAATATAATTCTGTGGTTTTTAACAGAATGAGGTTTATCCTTCCACCATTTCCACGTAAAATTCTTTCTTTCCAATTTCCTACAACCAATTGTGTAACTTCTCCTTTTCCTGCAAAGGCATTTATTCCTGTCTGGCCAATCTGAACTGTTCTGTTCCCTTGCTACCCACTGGTGACAAATATACTTCTTCGTTTCTAAGTTCTCTGAGGGCTGGAGGATTGATGGGCATGAAGGAAGAATTGGGATCGCCAATGCAAGGAAGGAATTCATCTTATTAGTCTCTGATTCAAGTTAATCACCAGGGAGATAATATTTTAAACTCCAAAAGACTTCTTGGAAGTTTCCAGAATTTCTCCAGAGACACAGATCAATAGACCAGAATAATCAAGGAAAAGGAGCGAGTTTGCCAAATGCCACTCACTTGGTAGGGTGTTTTACTTGAGTAAGCAAAAGGCTTTTAATGGAATTATTCCTACCCAGTGAAAGAAGGAACAAATCAACCCTCCAAGGAAGTGTCTCCAAACTGCAGCTGAAGATAAAAGAAAGGGTGACATTTTAATTCCAGTCTCCAACCCTCCACACAGGGACGTAGGTGGCACTTGTTTGTTATGGTGTTAGTTGATGAACAGCTTTCCCACAGCACAGAGCAATCAATGCCCTGTCCACTCAAAATAATGCATGATGATATGGGGGTCCAGGGCCCCATAATTTTGCAGACGAACCCCCGCCCCCACTTCTCTTTCAGCTAGAAGTAACTGAAAATGAAGTCTGCCTGATTGCTGCAAGGGCAACTTTGGCTTCTTTGATGTTTAAATATTAGCCCCCAGAGCTCAGAGCTAAACTCCCACCAGCAGAGCAGAGTTATCTGCCCTGTTACCCTGAAGTATGCATAAAACTCAAATTTTTTAAAGCAAAGCCTAAGTTTTAGAAACAACAGAGGAATCAAGCATGGTAGAGCACGAGGTAACAAGCAAACCACTGGCTCCCAAGAACATATCCCAAAATGGCTCCTTTGCCAGTTGTTAATTGTAAAGCGCACAGGACTCCTGGCTCACAGGATTTCCTCCTCTTTCTAGATGCCCCTCACCTTAACACTGCAATCTCTATCTGCACCTACAGCTCCCTTAGGACTTGGCTCCTTCCTAATAATTTCTGTCTTCAACCTGATATGTATGCTCTGCTCATTTTCTCATCCTCTCTCTCCTCTCTCTGCTCCATCTCTTTCTCTGTTCCTATTTATTCATCTCACTCTTCCTTCAGGCACCTTTCTTCTTTGGTTATGGCAGCCACTTAAGCATCCATGGGTGCTCCAACTTGGCTTACCGGGCAGGGGGCCACAGAGGCTACCCAAGAGAAAGGAAACACTAAGAAAGTGTAAAAACCTGAGCTAGAACAAAGCATTTCTTTAACTCGAAATCAAAAGTATTTTCCTTAGCCCGTGCAGCATGTGCTGTATTGTTAACTTCTATCAAAGGGGTTCATATCTCAGGAATCATGGGAAAGTTCCAAATATGATTGATGGCTGGTCAAAAGAACATCCATAGCGTGCTAAGCCACAGAGAGGGAATGTGCTGAGCCGGTTCAGGATTGCCCCAGCTGTGCCTTTCAAATTCCTTTCATCGCAATCGGTGACTGTAAGCACTGCAGGGTGAGAACAAGCCAGGACTTTGTGGAATATTCTTAACTGCTAATATGTAATCCATACAGCCAGTGGTATCAGCCCTAGGATAAAAGATTTAAAGAAATGGAGACACAAGGACTGATTTTTTTTGAAAGGCAACTTGGAAGGAAAAAAAAAGAGTGAGAACAGTAAGATTTATGTTAACCCATTGGGAGTGCTCTGGAAATCTCTTTGATGAAGGATTGAGATTGCTTTGAAGCAGACTTTATTGAAGCAAAAAGTAAGTGTGGTGCCCAGGGACTCGGGTTGGCTGGGTCACTTATCAGTCTTCCTGACTTTGAGTTTCCTTTTTCTTGCAAATTCTTCATGCTACCAAACTCCAAAATGCTGCTCTATAAAAATATTCTCCTTCTGAAGGGGTTTTTATTTAGCCTTAGTAATTGGTAGAAACTTGACAGATAAGGCATATGGTAAAAAGACACGGACCCAGGAAAGAGAATACATACACACACCCCAACATAACATGTAAAAGGCTACTAAAAAATCTTAACTGTTATGCACATCTTTTCTCACTATGAGCTCAAATTTCAAATACAACACTGCAGGAGAGTTGGGACAAACCCAGGGAATATCACAGAAGGCAAAGTGGTTAGCAGTTTCTATTAATGGAGGAATGGTGGCTGGGCAAATGCAGCTTCAGGAGCAAGAAGTAAAATTGGTTTTGGCTAAAAAGGAGAGAACAACAAAGAGAGGGGCCCAAACCATCAAAGAATTTGCCTAGAAATGGGGATACAAAAGCTTCTCTCAAACAAGTGAGACTACCAGTTCAGGAACCAAGGAAGAATGCCTTCACAGAAAAAGATTTTTATTTAATCAAGGAGGAAAAGAAACAAGTACCAATGAGTGACATAATGACTAGAAAAAGACACACTGCTGATGATCAAGGAAAAGTTGAAACTGGATTGTCCTTTCTAGCACGAGGTGTTGACCGTAGCTCTGCTTAGGATGTTATTATAATTATTCTTTTCTATCCTTGTCAGCTATGACCATAAAGTAATGAGGCTGATTTTTTTAACAAACTACAGCTTCTATATTCAGTGTTGATTTTCAGAGAAATCAATCTGCTGTTCTTAGATTTTAAAGTCCCTGATATCAGCAAACTATTTTCTTTGTGACTCGTGATTTGCCTCCAAAGGCAGTTTCCAAAGGGAAGTCCCAGAAATGGTTTGAACAATCACACAGCAGTGTTCGTGGTATCACTGGAGTTAGTGTTTAACCTTCCCAGGTAACTCTTTGGAAGGACAATACTAACTCTGGGATGCAAGTTCAAGAAAGGTAGCACAGAAATCAGGCATTGGTCCCAAAATGAAGTTATAGGATTATTGGAGCAGGAGGAATTGGTCCTCCTCTACAGCCCCGTACACAGACACTGAGAAATAAAGCCATCTGGTTACAATGACCAATGAAGAAACCATACTAGAAAATATGATAGCAAGTGCAGTGGAGATTCCACCTAGATCATTATAGCTCCTGAAACAAAATAAAGCCACTATGCTGCCATTTTCCCTGATAAAGAAATACAAACACAGTGCATTCTCAGATGCTTAGCCTATAGATATGTCCCATGGAGAGCCACAAACCCAACACTAATGGCCAAGGTGTTTCCCAGGGAAATCAATAATACCACTGCTTGGCAAATGCTGAAACCCACCTCCTCCCCTTAGATTTCCCACAAGAGAGCAAGAACACTTCAAGAGAAGACACAGAAACTTTAATATCCTAAATGAATAACTGTCTTTCTACAAGCAACTCATCCTTTCTTTATGGAAGGAAACTGTTCAGGGACATAACAGTAAATGGATACATCTCCTCTGCAAGAGGAGATCAAGCAGCACCAACCCACCCAAACTCCAAGAGTGTCAAATGATAAATACTCTGTTGTTTTGTAATATCTGGGCCAGTTTCCTGTGATTTATTACCTTGCCCACCACTGTTGGAGCTCCTCAGGGATGGTCAACTCCAATGCCATAGAATTATGGCATTCTCATTTGGTCTATGGGGAAATAAATATATTGAACACATAAACTTTGGGAAAGGTTTTTTTCTAGTATTTGCCGGCTTCTATAAAATCTATTGGTTACCTGAAGCTTTTTCCCAAATATGAGGGAACTGATTCAGTACAAAATGTTGAATTTTGGCATTCAGAGGAAACCCAGCAATAAAATAGGTTGACATATTGGTAAATGTGATGAGCTCCAAAGTAGCATCGCTTCTAAGTCACTGAGGGATGAGCAGAGCCCAAGTAGGGGAAGTCCTTGAGGCCATATCAGGGGCCAGAGTCAGAAAATTATCACAGGTGATTTCAGACTTGAGGATGAGTCATCAAACTCCAAGGAAAGGGCTCAAAAATAGTTTGAGGAAGGAATGATTTCTTTACCATAACTGGCCAATTTCTCTGACAAACCTAGATGATGCTTTCAGTTCAGCCTAAATTGATGTGCTAATGCACAACAAAGGAGAAAGAATGGGATGAACTAACATTCGTTGAGCCTCTATCATGGGCCAAAGACTTTACATCACAACAATCCAGTGTGAGAAGAATCATTACCTCCATTTCTGCACGTGAATCAATTGAAGACTCAAAAGTGAAGTAATTTATCCACAGTCACAGAGCTTGCAAATGGGGGCTACAAGATTCAAACCTGATCTCTCAGGTATCCAAAGCGAGGTACATTTCACATCCCTAAGCTGAGCTCAGGTAACATCTAACAAGATGTCCTACAGTTGTTTCCTGCTTTCATACAATCTGTACTATGAAAATCCAATTTTATGAAAGACTTTAATTAGGAAAAAAACTCTATTTTAAAAATAATTCACCACTGAGTTATTTTAATAAAGAGTTCACCCAGAATATCTTAATAAATGAAAAGAATTCATCTCTTGCATCAAGTATATGTATTTGTATAAACAAGGGGTCATTATTTTATGATGCCTGACAAGTTTCCTCCCAATCTCTCTCCTCACCGTGCCCCCCATCAACACCACTACCAACAACCTCCCTATAGTCACAAGCATTTACCTAAGGCTGGTCCTCTGGGGAGCCATAAAACAAGGCATTTAAACAGGTGAAAACAACTGAAGAGTATGAACTTGGTAATGATAGGACAGGGTATATCTCCTCCACTTCAGGCTCCCCTCTGCAGTATTGTTCTGACTCACCTTCCCCAGCCTCCCACTAGAAAGCTATATAGCATCCATTAAATAAAACACAAACACTAGACTCCACGGGGCCCCAAACAAAACCTAACGTGCAAACAGCACTTAAAGGCCCTTGGTCGCCATTCTGTTACTCCTATCACCAGCCTGGTTCAGAAGCCTCATAACTTGTCCCCTCCACAAGTGACTTGGCTACAAAGCAAGTTGTTTAAAGTAGCAGATAACAACCTCCCTTGAAAGAAACTAGTGAGGTATTTTGGAAAATAGGGTCTGTAGCAAATGTGGTCACAGGAATCACATAGCAACCTCTCAGGACTCGTTTCCTTCAGCAACACCCTGACGATGCTGCTTACAGTCTAAGTGATGGAGAATAGTTCTCCCATACCCCCTAAGGTCTGTGATGCCCCAGTATTTCCTCTGTATCTGATGCTGGGAAAAGTAAAAGGATGACAGTGCCAAAAAACTTTCTCCTGGCTAATAGGGAGAATTTGAGATCACCCGGGGAGGCTCATTCTATTGCAAAGACTCTTTGGGCAGTAATGAGACTGAGAGATTGATCTGCCTTCAGGCAAGCCCCCTCCTAAACCATCCCAGATGAGACTCTAGCCTATTTTAAAGACCTCCTAAGAAGGGAGGTTCTTAACTCTTCCCTTCTGCACAGAAATAGGGAGAGGAATGGGAAGGCAATTCATTTACATCTCAAATCAGCATATATGTGAGTCAACATAATTGGCCAAACAAAACTGAATTCCATGTTACTAGGTAGGTTGTTCTTAGATCATTCATAATGAAAGTATTTTCCTATCTATTGCCAATTTATAGGATCTGAACTAAGGAAATCCAACCAAATCATTTCCTTGATCAAAATTCTTCTATGGCTCTCCATAATCTCAGGAATCTCCTGTAAAGAAGATTGAAGAAAGAAACCCTCTTTTCACACGCCAGGCATGCTTTCACTTAGGGCTTCGCACTTATTGTTCCCAGAGAGCTTATGGCTCATTCTCTCACCTCCTTCAAGTCTATGTGCCAGTGTCGCTCTCTCACTCAGACTTTCCTTTACTACCCCACTTAAAACTGTAACACCCCAACACACACACACACACACACACACACACATGCCCTGTACCCCTTTCACACTTTTTCTCTATAGACCTGATCATCAAACATACTATATAAATTATGTCTTTTTAAATTATCTATCTTCCCCTATCAGAATGTTAGCCCCATGAGGGAAAGTATTTTAGTCTGTTTTGCTCACTGTTTGGTAACCCTAGTTATTAAAACAGAACCTAGCACATAGTAGGTACTCGTTATATGATTGGTGAGAGAATTGAAGGAACATATAGCTTCTGCAAGACTTAGAGTTGTATAAGCCGACAAATGATTACCTTTCTCAAACAGGACATGGACTGATGAATATGCAATAGCTATTCCTAGTTAGAATTTTAATTCTAGTTCTCTTTGAGTCTTCAGCCGTGATCTCTGAAGCCCTGGCACTCCTCTGAGATGTGTCTTCTCCTCCCACCAACCCCTGACACAGAGCCATGAGAAGGAAGACCAAAAAGCAGGGCTTCTGGCTTCCTGACTCCTGCTTCAACCAAACAAGCTCTTCTATTATCTGTCTTATGCACTGGCATTTCTGAAAGATGTTACTGGAGAGGAAACTGTTCCATTGCTAAAAACATAGAAAAATACTGGCCTAGATCATGAGACAGAAAAGCATGAAAGAACACTGGTTAGACTGTCATGGAAACACGAGTTTAATTCATGCCACACGTATTTATAGAGCATCCACTGTGTTCCCAGGCTTGTGCTAGACGCTGGGAATACACAGAAGATATAGTCAGACTCACATTTAACCAAGTTCACACAACAAATAATTATAATATCCTCAGAAATTCTGGGAAATCAAATGAGCACTGAAGAAGGTTGTCAGGGATGTGTCCTGCCAGAGGCATCTGCTGAGTCTTAAGGATAGTTGTTAGTCAGGTAAAGTGTAAGAAGACCAGCCTTTACTTTGTGACTTTAAATAAGACCTTAACCTCTTGAGAATTCAGTTTCCCCAAATATAAACAAAAGAGGTTTGAAAATTAGCTGATACGTTAAAGTCCCTCCCAAATGTTAAACTGTGTATCCAGCTTTTCCTACTCGCCCTACAACCAGATAACAGAAATCATTAGTTTCAAGTAATATTACTAAATATGGAATGTTTTGGCCAATTCATCTGAACATTAATAATGCATTTGGCACAGCATGATCAGTAAGTCCCAAGGAGAGTCGTTTAATTAATTGATGTTTTCTTCCATATATGAGAGATTTTTATTGCATCGTCCATATTCAATTTCAATACTTCCATTATAACTATCCTCAATACCAGACATGAAGCACTCTTAAAATAAGTTATGGAATTACAAACTTTATTGTTCACCATTAGTATCAAGTTTTTTTTTTACAGTTAAGCCATTCTTCCACATTTAACATATTGAGCAAGGAAGTAAAGCTCTCTAAATCTGTTAAATTTGGAACTACCAAAAATCTCAAGACAGTTTACTCCTCCATGCTTTCAAATCATAACTAACATGTCAGCCAGGAATTTGTTCATTGTCATCAACTTCCAAACTATCAAAAGTTAACAGGTTAGCACGACAGTAATGAGTGGGATTCTGAAGTACATTTGCTTGGAAAATGTCTGTGTTGGAGCTTTAGATGTGTATAAATCTCATTACACTCATGGTGCCCAACATGGTCCCTACCCAGGGGATGGAAGAAAATGACTTAGCATCAAAGGAATCAAATTAATAGCAATATTTCTAAACACAAATGTTGAGTTGTCCTTAATTTTAAGAGGAAACAAAGAGAAAGTGAAAGAATATGAAAAGAGATATTTTTAAATTGAGGTATAATGGATTTCATTTACAATTCTGGCACTGACTGGCTGTGTGACTGTAGATAGATCGCTTGAGCATTTTGAGACTGTGTCCTCATTTATCAAATGAGAGTAATAATACCTATCAGAGTGGAGACATCCCAAATTTCCGTCAACGGATGAATGGATAAACAAAATGTGGTATATACATACAATAGAATATTATTTGGCATTAATAAAGAAAAGTACTAATACATGCTGCAATATGGATGAACCTTGAAAACATTATACTAAGCAAAAGCCAGTCACAAAAGACCACATACTGAATGGCTCCATTTATATGAAGTGTCCAGAAAAGGCAGAAAGTAGGTTAATGGCTGTCTAGGGCTAGGGGGTGGAGGGATGGTGAAGTGACTGCTAATGGGTATGGGGGTTTGGGGAAGGATGATGAAAATATCCTAAAACTGATTGTGGTGATGGTTTCACAACTCCATGAATATACTAAAAACCACTGAACACTTTAAATAGGTGAATCGTATGGAATTTGAATTATATCTTAATAAAGCTGTTATTAAAAAATAATACCAAATCAGGTTTGTTGTGAGGATTAAACAATATAAAACATATGAAAACTCTTCATTAATTAAGAACATCCTACATAACATTAGTCATATAATTACATTTAAATTTTCCTTGAGAAAAGATGTTTTTGATGCTACCCTGTCGATGCAACAATATCTAAAATAAGCCTAAAACTATCAAAGCAGTCACTATTCACCACATGTTCTTAAATTAGCATGCGTAACAAATCTGGAGGCTGGCCCCCTGGTACAGTGGTACTCCAGGAGTCTGTCTCACTAAGATTCTATATTCCATCTCCATTGCTGAAAATTTGGGCAGCAGTCACTTTAGACCTTGTCAAATTTCTAATTGTCTCACTACTTGATATCTTACTCTGAATATACACCAATAAAGCAGCCAATGATAAATGTGCTGGAAGGTGTTTTGGACATCGGAAATCTACTGTAAAAACAGAGGGGGCAGGTGTATGTAAAACAAGAGAGTTGGAGAGAGAGTTTTCTCATGTGACATAACCATGTTGATTCCAATTCTGAAGCCCATTTGCCCTTGCATTTGGAGTACATCTTGGTGAACACAGCTTTCTCTTGTTTCACTTAACAACTGCTGTTAAAATTTTAGTGACAGAATGAGATAGCCATTAATGGAGATTGCCAAATGTCTAATAAGATGATGTTGAAAATCAAAGGAGGAAATCCAACTGCTAAATATAATAAGCTCAGGCATAAAATCATTGACGAAAAAGAAAATGATGCCTTTGCCTTGTTAAAATAGGGTACATGTATTAGGTATTTTCTTCTAGTCTCCATTGATTAAGTCCATTAGAACCAGTTACTCACTAAGTTTCAACTCTACACTGATTTCACCTCTGATCAAGCTAAGATCCAGAATTACTGTGAACTTATTGTAACTTGAAAAAACAAAAAGGAACTAAACCTGTCTTTCTAAAAGTATAAAAAGTAAAAACCATAAAAGAAAATATAAATAAATTTGATTACCTGAAAATCTTTAACTACTTTTAAACAAAAAACACGTAAACAAAGTTCAAAGACAAGAATCAGATTGTGAAAATATTTGAAACAAATATAAAAGCCAAAATGTTTGTATCCAGAATATAGGGAACTTCTATAAATTAATAAGAAAAAGACAATCCAATATGAAAATAAAGAATATAAATAGGCAATTCTTTGAAGAGGAAATACAAATGGCCAAGAAATATATGACAATAAATTCACCCTCACTAATAATCAGGGAAACACAAATTAAATCACTAATGATATTTTGTACCAATCAGATAGGAAGAAATCTTAACATTTGAAAAATACCATGCATTGGCAAGATTTTATAGAGAGAGGGATCTATTCATCAGTGGTAGCTGTGTAAATTAGAACATTCACTTTGTGCCACCTGTTAAAATAAAAAATGTTCATACCCTCGGGGCCAGCCCCGTGGCATAGCCGTTAAGTTCACAAGCTCTGCTTCGGCGGCCCAGGGTTCACAAGTTCGGATCCTGGGCACAGATCAACGCACCACTTGTCAAGCCATGCTGTGGCTGTGTCCCATATAAAGTAGAGGAAGATGGGCATGGATGTTAGCCCAGGGCCAGTCTTCCTCAGCAAAAGAAAGAGGAGGATTGGCAAAGGATGTTAGCTCAGGGCTAATCTTCCTCACGGAAAAAAAAAAAATGTTCATACCCATGACCTAGATTTTATACTTCTGGAAATCTACTCATTAAAAAGAAAACACTCTAGCATATGCAGATATTCATGCAATAGAAATTGTGGAATTGTTAAATAAAATGTGTACTCAAAAGGTGGAATATTATATCACAGATAAAATGAAAATGGAGTATGAGTGGAGTATGAGCCGCTGATATAAGAGTATGGGGTGTTTGAGTGTGTATTTGAGTGTGCATCACCACAGATGACTTTGTTTTAAAAGTAATTCACATAAAAATATATAAGATATAAATATAATACTTTTCATGTTATAGAGCAATACTATACATTTCCTAGAAATACATATATATATGTATTATTCCAGATGATTGTTTTTTGCACTAAAATCATCTGGAATAATACAAACCAAACGTATTATTATGAATACCACCAAAAAGGGGTGCCACTAACAAGAGGAACGGCAAGATTTAGGTGGTAGTTGAAGAGGACTTCAGCTCTATCTATCTGAAATGTTTTCATAAAAAACAGAAAAAGGAAAACATTGCCATGTGTTACTTGTATATTTTTTTTAAGTATATGCTTAGGAGAAAGCCTGAAAAGAAGTCTATCAAAATGTTCAAGTAGCTTCTTATGAGTGGTGGATATATTCAGGATTGTTATTTTCACATATAAGTGGGGGGGGGTATGAGTGTGTGGAGGAGGGTATTTTCCAAATTCCTCAAGTTAAAAAAAGTAGAAAATGTGGCCACTATAGTTTGATCTTCAGTCATATGGAATGACAAGTCCAACTGTCAGAGCGGCCCAGATTTCAAAGCGGTAAAAGCACCCTGTATATTATATGGGAGAGATAACCTACTAACTAATCCACTATTATCCATTAGATTAAACATTAGATTAAAATCTTTATTAAGCTTTAAGCTTTCACCCTGGAAATCAGAGAGCAGACCTTTGAAGAAATGAGCAGAACCAGTAGATTTTTTGTGATTAAATATTACTACATAATTTGTCTTAAACACTTTTCCTTTTTAAAATGTCAAGATAATTATACGTTAAATATTATCTTAATAAGCCCTAGAAATTCAGATTTTAATTATAGAAACAGAAAACGCGAGCTTCTAGCCTCACATCATTTAACTCTGGCCCCATGGAATTTGCAGGTTATGCCAGAATCCTTCATTACCTGGTTACACACTAGTGGACAATATGACATTTTGCTTGGAAATGATATAGGATAATATGGTGGAAAATAACTGCACTTTTTCTATTGTGCTTCTCCTGTAAGGCTATAAATAAGTTGAATTGTGTTCCCTTGATTTATGTTTATGACTATTATTATGAAGATTTATTTTGGGTTCAGTGCTGACAGTGTGCTGAGTACTGTACCAGAGTCATAAGAAGAAATGGTTATGCCTCAGAGGCTTACATACCAAGACAAACAATTCAGCCATAAAATACACCAGCTAAGAGATGCTTAATCTCAGCAGTGCAATGCTTCTTGGAGTTTATATGTAGGTGGAGAAAATTTCCTTCTCCTGGGGGAAGAAGGTTAACGCTCTTTGAAAGACTTTGAGGGCCAGTTTTCAAAGAGATTTCATACATGGGTAAAGAAACATTAAAGTGCATGCTCTTAGAGCATAGCAAAGGGAATGGCCGATTGAGGGTTCCCCAGCAAACAAACAGTTTTAGGTAGTGAGTTAGGTATTGTGGACATAAGATTGCCCTTCAAGGGCTTCAGTCTAGCGGGCATACTCAACTCTACAATTCCAGGTAGGTTCAACGTGTTACTTTTACATTACAACCATCTTAAATCTGTTCTGGAATAATATTGGTTATGGACATCTAACTATCTGGACCTGTATTTCAAAAGGTATATTTTAAAGAACACCAAGTTTGGAGGATGTTTTTAAGTAGGACAAAATTTTAAAATCTGTGGACAAATAAACTTGAGAAATGCTGGGTTAAAGTGAAAAAGTATCTCTACAGCATGAATTCTCTGAGTCATCCATCTGGTCATGAACACTATGAATCGCTGAGTTTGACTGTGAAATAATTTTTGGTAGAGCACTTCCTAGGACTAGTACTAGTACTCTGGGAACTACACATTGGGAAACACCCAAGTTTGGTAGAAGGGAGAACGAAACAGAGAATGAATTAAAACACTTTGTTTTAATCATGATGGTTGTTGGAGTCCTTTGTTTTCTGATTTGAGTGCTCAAAAGACATAATGTGCCCCAGTGTCTCTTCCAGCTGAACTGGAAGAATAACAAGGGTAGGATGAGGCATAATACATGAGTGTACACATTTGTGGTAGCCAGCCTCCAAGATGGTGCCCAATAATCCCTGCCTCCTGGTATTCCTGCTCTTGGGTGGTCCCTTCCCACAATAAATAGGGCTGACTTGTGTAACCAATAGGATATGGCATAAATAATGGAGTGTGACCTCCAAGGTCAGATCATAAAAGACATTACAGCTTCTACCTTGCTGTTTTGGGTTGCTTGCTCAGAGGAAAGCCAGCTGCTATATTGTGAAAGCACTCAAGCAGCCCTAAGAGAGACCAATGTGGTGAAGAACAGAGCCCTTCTGCCTACAGCTCTGTCAATGAGTCCTCTTAGAAGCACCAAGTCAAGCCTTCAGATAACTACAACCCCATGACAGACCCTGAGCCAGTATCACCCAGCTGAACTGCACCCAAATTCCTGACCCACAAAAACTATGTGAGATAATAAATGTTTGTTGTTTTAAGCCACTAAGTTTGGGGGTAATTTGTTACACAGCAATAGATAACTAATACAACATCCTAGATTCTTCAAGATTTCAAATATTCTGTCCTGTTGTTCATCCATGTGTCCTAATTTGGGGGTTCAAAACATTTGATCACCAAAATACCTGCTTGCCCTATACTCAGGGTTAGAGTCACTGAATCACAATCAGTACCAGGACAAAAAGAATGCTGTATGGCACTCTTTCAGAATATACTATCACCACCCAGTTCACTGAAAACTTCTATTTCCCAGATGGGGCAGGGCAGCTTTGCAATGAACTGATAAAATCACAGAGATAACTATCAAGATCCTTTTGGAAAATAAGCCCAATGACCAGGTTATTGAGAGTTAGAAAGTGGCCTCTACTAGGGGGCTTGACACTGATATTGTCTAAACTCTGCTATGGGGTAAAGCAAAAGGATCAATCTCTTACACCAACTGAGTTGAGGGAGTAGAGGTGAATCCAGCTCTCCCCTGTGGAGCATCAGAAAAGAGGGAATTGAATAGTGCCCAAGGATGAGGGCAAGATTGGGAATAAGAGAGACAATACAAAGGATCCAAAGAGAGCTGTGCAGAGGGGTGAAAACATGACAAGAAGCAAGGGGGCCTGGCACCAAGATAACAAGAACAGAGCCAGTGGGTCTAAAAGGGTATGTCCTAGCATACCAGTAAAGGCCCTGTCAAAGGGAGCTGTGAAGGATGCTGAGCAACTTTGGAAAGAGGGTGATCCAACCCAGATGTGTGAAAAATCCCCAGATCATACAGGAGAAGCAGACTGACCTGGAAGGAATAGACACAAAGGTTAGGCAAGGTTCACAGAGCCATATAGGAGCAGCATGCTCAAAAGAGGCTGTGACCTGTGTGACAGGATGCACATTAGTGGGAAATGGAGCATTAGGGAGCATTAGCATCCTATCTGAGTTCTGACCTTGGGGACATACCCAAAAATAAGTGAGGGGGGGAGAAAGGAAGAGAGGGGAAGGAGAGACACAGAGATATGCGGACTTCTTTGTTCATAGCAGCCAATGTTCCTGTTAAGGAAGTTTGGCAAACCCTTACCCTTACCTGTCTAGCTCAGCATGGAAGAGGCAAACCACGGGAAAATAACTCAGGGTCATTTGGACCACAGGAGCCTCTGATATAAGAGTATGGGGTGTTTGAGTGTGTATCCGTCTCCTTTTGCAAACTGATAACCTTTTAAGGAATTCTGCACAAATAAGTTGGAATTATTTTCTCCCGTTGCACCAAGTCCCAAAATAGTCCATGACCAATGATCCATTACAGCCGCCGGTAGAAATAAATTTACTTGAAACTTTGCAACAGGCTCAATACACAGTCTTCCCCACAGAAACACACGTAGCAGTAATCAGTATTCCTCTCTGGCCCCAGACCTGGTGGATAATTACAATTAAGCTTCAATGGATTAGCTGCCAGCGGGACAGTAGAGAGTGAGTGGTATTTTACATCTCTACTTTTTCAGCAAATTTGGGCACATGGGGTTTTTTCCTTCTCCACAGAAAACAAAAAAGATATTTCCAATTAATTCAGGAGACCATCAAAATTACTGAAAATTGTACTGTTCCCCGCGGTAGAATGAAGGAGGCACAGAGTGACTCTCCTCATTGTGTCAGGAATGGAAGGGTCACTCACATTACTCACACAGCCCCTAGTTTACATTTTTCAATTAGGAGATAATCAGTGTGCCATTATGAGTAAAAATTGTTGGAATGACCTGTGGCTGTATATTTTAACCAGCAAATCTTTGGGGAGGGTTTGATTGAAAGCATGACAGGAGAACAAGGCGAGTTATACTGATGATAAATAAGAACAATTATCACGCTTATTATCTGATAAATAATTTATTGTGATTTGCCATTAATCTATCTCAAGCCACCTCCTGGATAAAAACATGCCCCAAAGACTGACTTCCTCAGCTTTTCCCACATTGTGTCAGAAATTCTTGTCTGAAAAGCACCAAGGAAGCATCGACCTGGAGTATAAAGAGCTGTCACTGCATACTTGATCATTTTAATCAGTGCAGATAAATTATGCCCCTTATATAAATGGTAAATCAGTACTTCTCTCTCAGCTTAAAAAATATATATTCTGTGAGAAGACATTTTGAGGAGAAGCCATAGTGCAATACTTAGGATTCTGTTTTGGTTTTAAATCTTGCCTTCCCTTCTTCTTAAAAGCCATCAGCCTACGCATTTTTGGTCAATGCCTGCAGCATATTTCTAATTTCAGAGTGCACACAGTATTATAAAAAGATAATTAAATTCCTTACAATACTCCATAAATCCCATTGGTAAGGATTGGTTGAATCTATAAAAATGATTCTAAATATTGAAGAGCAGTGACAAATGTTTTTTTATTGCACTCTACTTGTTGCTAATTCCAACAGGCATATATGTATTATTTTTAACCCTGATACCAGATAAGTAATGTAGATCTTTTGGACATACAGATCACAATTCCCTAGTGACTTCATCTACTGATGTCTTTAAAAAATAGAATTAAGACTATTTTTTCCTTTTGTGCCCTCAAATCTGACCCCATGGTATCTCTTGTTCAAAGGTGAAGTTTTAATTCTACTTCTTCTCTTTTTTTTATAATTTTTGTTCCTTTTCAAAAATGGATTTTTTAAGTAAATTAATTTGATTTTTTTATTATTTACCTCTGATGTTAAACATACATTCCTTGTTAGGATTTTTTTTCCCATGCTTTTTTTCTCTTGACATTTTTGGCACTGCTTTGCTATTCTTTAATTACTCATCCTATCTATAAGATTGGAGTCATTTCACAGGATTCCAGGAACATTTTTTAATCAACAGAATATTCATCTCGGGCAGCAATCCATGTGTCGTTACCAGAAAGTACAAACTGGTCTTACCCATTGTGATCTCCCCACTTCGGAACTGAGTTATGGGCCTGAAGTCCTAACTGCCTTCAGGTATCCGAAAGACATTAAAATATTTTTTAAAGATCTGTTGAGAATCTGATTATATCACCATTCAAGTAATTTGACAACCTCAGAGTCAGGAAATTCTTCCTCATAGCTACCCAAATCCCTCCAGCTGCAATGGAAACCCATTTTAAATTTGATTTTAGGACTGGGAGAGATTCACTGAACTTCTTTATTTTACAGATGAGGGGACAGCGGGAAAGTAGACACTACAGTGCCTTATCATCAGGGCATCCTCAGCAATGGATGGGGAGGGGAGGAAGTAGATTTTTCGATAGGCATTCCTTACCCACAGTCAGAAAGTGTTTTATCCACCATCATCAGATGAGTCAGGATTAACTTCATAGATTCCGACTAGAACAGCCTTGAAAAACCCCAGCCCCACACGCTTTACAGGGTAAAGCAACAGAAGGGAGAATTATGAGTGCCCTTCATGGCATTATAATTTTAAATAATGGGTAAATTCCTAGATTATACTCAATTTAAGGACAAGGCTACTTTTCCTAATATATTCAATTTCTAATATATCATACACAAGCTATAAAACCACCCTCCACGTGGAATCATAGGAACTGTTTAAAGAAAGCTAAAAGGACCAGAAAAAAAAAATTCTGTGCAGCTTTCTCTTGTCTGACATGAGAAATAGATGTCAGTAATGCAAATCAGGACAACTGAAGGTCTCGTGATAATGCAGCATTCAATATTTTCATGCCAACATCAGGAGAATTTATGAAAGGGAAAATTTTTCTTTTTCTCTCTCCTGTGTCTCTCTATTAAATATATGTATGTGTCTGTGGATGTGCATGTGGCTCAGACCACACAAATACAGTACCAACAAAAAATAAATGGCACAAGAAAAGAAGTATTCTACTCCCTTCCAAAATTAATGAGTTTCTTACAGGTGTGTTCCTCTTCTTAAAAGATAATCCACTTTGAAAACTGATAATCCAACTCTCCCCATCTAGAAGCTCTCAGGGAAATTAGGTAGATGGTATTTGATTTACAGAGGCTAGCAGAATGCTTATGGGCAGATCCTTCTGTTTAAAGCAATTCCAGAAATGGCCCTTCTGTGACGATGTTTGTGATAGAACATTCCAGCACTCCCTACCAAGCAGAACAAAGCTCACATTTCACACAATTCCAGAAGTCCTCGGGCTTCCTAAATTACCACCTGTGGTTTGGATCTAAGCATAGAAACCTAAAAGAGGAGACAAATCATCAGTAAATCTCTTGGGTGCCAATCCACAAATACGAGGAGCCAAGGGAAATAACCGGGAAGGTCTTGAAGTGATGCTCCCAGAAAGGGAATTATGATCTGGTTGGCATCGGGGAACCTGTTGAGATAAATCAAATGACTGAAATGTCCATACAGAGGAATGCAATCTGTGAAGAGAGGACAAAGAGGTGGGGAAAGGAGGTCTTGCACTATAGATCAAAATGAGTTGGACCTGCAATGAAATACAGATGGATGATAAAGGAAGTAGCAATGCTGAAGCTTTATGAGTTAAGGTAAAAGAAATATATGAAATAAAGGAGAATTAGCAGCGGGGATCCTCTGTGCACTACTAAATCAGGATGAACTCACTGATAAATTACTGTAGAGCGAAAAAACAGATACCCATATCCACATAAATAAATAAAATGTAGCATGCAGTATAAATCTTGGCATCGATGTCTCCCTGATGCTCCCTACTAAAATGTTCCAGCGTTCTTCTCCTCCTTTTCCTCCTTCCGACTCCCAACAAGTGTGGGCACTAAGACCTCCGTTTAACTTTTCGCCTTTGAATTAACGAGAGTATTCTTGGTTTCAGTCCTTTAGTTCCCTTAGGCAGACTCTGACCACTCTGGGGTTTAAAGGCACAGTATAAATAAACCAAACATAAGTAAGATGCTAAATGACAAGATCACAAAACTCTGCTACTCTAGATTTCAATTACTGAGACATTTCTTGAGGGATAATAAAAAGTGCAAAATGCAGGTCATCTGGGAATTTTTAGAGCTGCGTTGCTATTAGTTGCTTGTTTCATAAAGTGCAAAGGGCAGCTAGAGGTGAGTCAATTTAGGCCTGCTCTCGACAAATAAGGAAGAAACAATCAGGAATCTCAAGGTGAAGGGCATTTGGGAGCATGACCTGATTCCATTTGCTATGCTGAGAGGCGCCTTATTTGTGCAACTTCTCACAGATACACAAAATAGGAAAAAGGTGAAGCCATAAGAGAGAATTCTACCCTGAAAGTCAAAACTCACAAGGGAAAAATCTGTGAAGCAAAATTACACTGTGAAATGTCATTCTCTAAAGGGCTTAAACAAGAAGTGTGATAAATGTTATTACTCTACAGTGCCATAAGGATGTTGGGGACTCAATCACTACTCTGATTTTGCCCAACAAGTGCAAGAAGGCAGTTATAGGAAAACAGACCCTGTTCCAAAGTGCTTTCAGGCTAAAGGCTGCAGGGAGAGAAGCAAAATGGGAAAACCACTAATACAGCCATCAAACTCATAAATGACTTTGGATCACTGCTGTCTAATTGCCCTCTTAGGTTTAAAGGCACCATAAGGTCAGGGTAAGCAAAAAATGAGTAAAGCTAAAGGTCAGAAAGGCCCAGAGAAAATCCACTCAAGAACCAAAGGAAAACCAGCGTAAACCAATCTTTAAGACTGATTTTCTTAAAGATCTCAGCAAAACACTTGCAAGAAACCCTCTAATGTCACTTCAAGATCAGGCAAGTGTGTCTAAGACTGAAGAAGAACAGCTGCACTTCTAATCTGGGATACAGATAAAAGAGTATCTAAACAGTTAGAAATTAACACCCATGGGGATGGTGCCCAGATATGTGATCACAGGAACTTTACAAAATGTGTGTGTGCATGCATGGATGTCAATACATACACACACACACACACACACACACACACACACAGAGACACACCATGTCATGTCATCATGGGCTCTAGTTGCAGTGCAAAAGAGACAGATTTTAATGAATTGAAAGTGTTATTTTAAACATTTTTTCATGCTTTGTTTTGACTTTTGAAATGGGTCAACATTAAGGCTAATTATCCAAGTTGTGAGCAAGCCTTCCAGGCTATAGCCACCTTAATGAGGTCCTCCATGAAGGGCCCATAAATTAAATGAATCTGAGGGCATCATGAAAGAGAAGGGCAGACAGGGTCAAGAATCCAAAGGAGTTTGTTCCCCCCAAACTCTCCTATGTACTTGAACAACTAGCTGTAAACAAGAAATGTTCTCTCCCAGTGCACAAGGCCACTTCCTGGCTTAGTAGTAAATCAAAGCAACCACCAAAAGCAAGATGGAAAATTCGAACTCAGGTTTGGGCTTCCCCAGCAGGGATGCCAAAATCCAGCCTCACAGACCTGCACAGACTGACAGGGAAATCTGCCGTTGACATACCAATTTTTTTTAAAAAGAAAGTTATAGAACAATATGTATAGTATGCTCCCATTTTTGTTAAGACACACACACACGTTACATATGTAGATATTTTACAAACATAGAAAAAGATCTGAAAAAATATATAAAAATCTTTAATGGTGTTTACTCTTGAGTGAAAGTGAAATTGGAGGGATAACATTTATTTTG
This sequence comes from Tapirus indicus, assembly GCA_031878705.1. Classification (NCBI taxonomy): domain Eukaryota; kingdom Metazoa; phylum Chordata; class Mammalia; order Perissodactyla; family Tapiridae; genus Tapirus; species Tapirus indicus. The sequence goes on along the minus strand of CM062919.1, from coordinate 126,427,242 downwards.
ACTTGATTCATTCCTGGGTTGTTTTAATTTTTATAATAATTGTCTTGTTTTTATAACTTGAAAAAACAACTTTAGTATTCTCAGAATTCAACCTTGAAACATCCTACCTGCTTTCTATGGTTGCTTGTTAAAATAAAGTAACATTTGTCCATCCAACTTCCATGAAATCTCTTAAGGTCAAGAATTTACCTGCTCTATGAAAGACAGAGAAACATTGAGCTGATGCTCCAAGTTAAGGAGACAAAAAACAGGGTAACTATATACAATGCATGTGCCTGGTCTGGATCTGGACCCAAGGAAATTATTTTTTTGTCTTGTTATAAAGGACATATTAAGACAACTGACAAAATTTGAATAAAGTCCATAGATTTAATAGTATTGTCAATTTAAGTTCTTGATTTTGATAACTGTATTGTGGGTATATAAGAAAACATCCTTAGAACACTCACTGAAGTACTTAAGCATGAAGGGACATCTATCTTGTCTTCTACTTACTCTCAAATGGGTCAGAAAAAAACATAGATACAGATACACACACATAGGCGGAGAGAGAGAGAGAGGAAGTAAATGTGGTAAAATGTTAACATTTGGGCAATCTGGGTGAAATTTATACAGGAATTCTTTATACTACTCTTGCAACTTTTCTATAAATCTGAAATTATTTCAAAATAAAGTTTTTTAAAATCCAGAAGGAAGGAAAGGAGGGAGAAAGGGAGAGAGTGAGGAAGGAAACTTGCCTTCTCTTCTACTCCTTTCTTACAAAGGATGCTCTGGTCATCTTCTCTGGATTGTTTGTTTAGTTGTTTTATTCATTTACATAGTTTGATCTGTCAGTGAAAGCTGATATATCTTCAGAAGGAACAGTGAGTTTTCACAAATATTTGAGACTAATAAACATCTCAAAATATTTCAGAAGCAAATATTGATAGCAAGTGTGATTAACCCGACTTACCAACAGGTCAGAAGATTTAAGGAATTTAGACAAAGTCAGAGTAAGTCAGTGGTAGGATTGGAAATGGAAACCAAGTTTTCTGGCAGCTCATCCAGTATGATTTTTTAAGCCAGAATTTTGTAATGCAGCAGCTATTCTACAGTGGGAAATTGCCCCTGGGAAGCTACAAGAGTTCATCAAAGGCAGAGGGCCAGTCTTCTGTCTGCTATGGTGAGACACTGGTCATCTTGCTATGCACTCCATAAATCACAAATAATAATATCCCGAGGCATTCTCTTCTGTATTAAAAGATAAGAACTCTGTTTTTGTTTCCAGAAACATTGCTCTCTTTCCCTGCTTCACATGGCTCATGTAATTCAGAAGATAGACTTCATTCAAAGAATGAAAAATAGGTGAGTCTGAATCCCGGTGCCTCTCTCCATCAATTCAGCAAGCTGCAGAACGTTATCTGCCTTGTAAGTAGCTCAGCTCCCTCTAACAAGATGAATTTCTTTCCTAAAACAGGTTTGTACTTAGGGCTCCCCCACCAGAATGTTAGCACCACTCTGAGGAAAGGATGTGTTGCTATAAGAAGCCCAAATACGGGCTTTATAGTTTGCAGGTAGACCTCATCTTTGGAGAAAAAAAGATTCATATTACTCATACATAATGGGCCTTAGCCAGAAATGGTAAGGAAACATTCTCTATGAATCCTGGCAGAAACAGAGAGGCAGGCAGAACTTCAAAGTCATCTTGAAACTAGCAATGGCTTCAGAGACTTTCTGCAGGCAGCATTCACATGGACTTAAACCTTTCCACCCAAAGGGTAGTTCATACACCAGCAGCTTCAGCACCACCTGGGAGCTTGCTGGAAATGCAGAATTTCAGGCCCCCCCATGGACAGGTTGAATCAGTATCTGCATTTTAGCAAGATCCCCAGGAGATTCTAAAGCATATTGGAGTTTGAGAAACACTGGACCAGAGTAAGTAATGCAAAAGACAGCTTGAGCCTAGAAGAAGCAGAGGGAAACAAGACCACAAAAGAAGACCCCCTGTTCTAGTCTGAACTACCCACACATTGGCATCTACTACTCTGCCACTTCATCCCTCCGCCCCACCCATTCTCCCACCCCTCCCATGGGTCTTGGATCCATGACCTGCATTCACCCTAAGCAAAGGGCAGGCACTAAACAGCCTCACGGACTGTTATCTTAGAAAGATGATCACATGATTTTTATCTTTCATTCTATTAATGTGATGAATCATATTTATTGATTTGCATGTGTTGAACCATCCTTGCATCCTAGTGGTGAATCCCACTTGATCATGTTGTATGATCCTTTTAATGTGCTGTTGAATTCAGTTTGCTAGTATTTTGTTGAGAATTTTTGCATCTATATTCATCAGGGATATTGGCCTGTAGTTTTCTTTTCTTACAGTCTGACTGTCCTATTTTTAATCATCTGGGAGAGTAAAAGAAATAACTTCCATTTATTGAGTGACTACTATGTACCAGGCCCTGTCTCAGGCACTATACATATATCATCTTATTTAATGCTTGCAACAACCCTGTAAAGGTTGTAACATCAGCTCCAATTTACTAATTAAAAAAACTGAAGTTTCGGGGCCGGCCCAGTGGCGCAGCAGTTTAGTCCGCGCTTGGCAGCCCGAGGTCCGCCGGTTCGGATCCCGGGCGCCCGCCGACGCACCGCTTGTCAGCCACACTGTGGCGGCGTCCCATATAAAGTAGAGGAGGATGGACACAGATGTTAGCCCAGGGCCAGTCCTCCTCAGCAAAAAGAGGAGGATTAGCTACGGATGTTAGCTCAGAGCTGGTCTTCCTCACAAAAAAAAAAAAAAAACTGAAGTTTTGCCCAAGATCGCACAGCAAGAAAATGTTTGAGCTAGGATCACACTCTAGATTCTGAGTTCTCTGTTCTTTCTCCTATACCACAACTACACAGAAATTAAGATTTTTAATCTTCTTTCTTAAAGGAAAAAAAGTCAATTCTATTTGATTCCACTTCCACAGGAAACTAGATTCTGTCCAGAGCAGGATATCTAGTTTTAGCAAGGCCAGAAATTGTTCATGAGTTGTTACTGGAGATGGGAAGAAAATTTATAAATAGTGATGGAATCTTTGTCTGACAGCATTCTAAGGGCCTCTAGAGGTTGTCCAGGCCAAATACACCCCAGACCACACATTTCCCTTAAAGCATTGATTTGAATGGTGCCATGAGGAGAAATTCACTTCTACAAGAAGCTACCCATTCCATTTAAACGTTTTGCTCTCAAATGGAGCCAAAACAGACTCCAGTTTTTCTTTGGAAGCCACACAGAATAACCCCAAACCTCTCCCTTCAATAGCTTTTCAAGAAATAAAGACAATAAACAAGACACACACAAAAGTAGAGATTCTCTTTTACCATTAAATAGGCTTGGTCTTTGATCTCTTCCTTATGTGACATGATTTTCAATCCCTTTTCCATCCTGGTTCCTTCCCCAGGCACACACCAATCTGCCCATGCCCCACTTTAAAGTGACCACCTGTAACCCATCTTGCAATTATGGCCATGGTGTGGCTGAGGCAGAGACATTTTCTCCCTTTAGCTTCACCTCATCTCTCTCTTTCCATCCTGATTTTTACCCCAGCCCCTCACATACAGCTGATCCAAAAGGTAATCCATCTACCGAAGAGCGGTGCTGCTGATAACTACACAAACGCATTAACTCTCCGCAGTGTTTCACCAACCCACCCACCCACCTGCCTCTGAAGGCTCCCGTTTTGAAGTGGCAAGGTGATCAATCAAGTCAGTTCCATGTTCCACAGCCCACACGGTACAGGGAAAAAAATTAATGACGCTGACTGTTCTTGCTAGAGAAGCAACTCAACTAGACAGCAGCCTTCACAACAACAGGAAAGGAACACTTTTAGCCATCCTGTAAGAGAACAAAAAAAATACATATACATATCTTTTTAATATATTAAAATATATATATATATATATATATTTGTGTTATATATATGAAGTAAAAAGCCATTTGCCAAAAAGCCACAGCAGGGCTTATGCTCTACTGACCTAAGTAAAAACTAGGATTCCTCTTTTTAATCAGTGCTTAAGCACTTCACAGACACAAAAGGCAATGAAGTCAGAAATACTTGATTTAGAGCCTAAACTCAGCCCCTGTGATTTGCAGATTAGGATTTCCAAACCAACTCAATGTGAATGGATGCACTACAAGGACAGGAAAGGCCCCTCTGTGCCATCCATCACAGCTCCCAGTAGCTCTGCTTCATTTCCTGCCCACCAGACCCAGGGAGTAAAGGCTGGCTACATTTCTCTTCTCTCTCTCTCTCTCAATCTCTGCCTGCCCCTCAACCTTGCTTCAAGACAAGCCCAGGGATCAGCTTCTCCACTAGAAAACAGATCCACCCCTTGCACAGGAAGAACCGTGAGGTGTTAAGACCTACTCTGGTCAGCCTTAAGCAGAGTTGCCAGGCCCTACCTCTTTCTCTCACCATCCTCAGAAGGAAACGGCATCTCTGTACACCTCATTTCTATTTACCAAGACCTACCCAGACTTACCCTTAAACATTGCTTCCTAAATTAGATTTCCCACCACCAGCAGGATTTACACAGAAACAGCAGAGTGATTTGGAATTTGGACCATAGAGAACTTACTTTAGAGCAGTGGTTTTCCACCTGTCTTGCACAGAAACCTAAGGTATCTTGGAACCTCCTCAGGGGGCAAAGGGAAGGCCCACGGATGGGCTCCAGACCCCCTTGGATTTCTCAATTTTATATATAGGGATTCTATGTAGGATTTTTCTTTAATGGGAATATTCTTCCAGGCAAAAGAAAAAGGAACATTACTACCAGGAAACATTCCTTCCTCACTTGTCACCCTATGACTATGAAACACACACAGAACGATGCGTGCCTTCTCTACCCTGCCACGAAAGAGAAAGAGTGAAGAAAAGCCTTTGTGTTGGACAGTAAAAAGCCACAAACAGGCAGAATGTTTACTGCTTCAGAGTCTCCCAGGGCTGAGAATGACACAATACCAGAGAACTCAGGATCATCCGGTCCAGCCCTTCATTATTCAGATGTGAAAATGGAAATTCACAGAGGTTAATGACTTTATTTATTAACTTAGAAGCAAAGTCGCTACCACAATTTTTTTACACATAGTAGACACTCAGTGTTGAAAGAATAAATGTTTACATAATTAATTTGTTAATATATACCCAATTCATTCCAGAAAAGAGTTCAGGTGGTTTTCTAAGAGACATAAAACAAAACAAAAAAGAATGGTATTTAATAGGAGTGGAAAAAAGAATGAATGGACATGATTAAAGTTTTCCTTGTCTTGAACTCAAGCTCCAAAAATTTGCTCTTTGGTGCCTCAAGTACACAAGACTCTGAAAATTGACATTCATTGCGCTTTTCCAGGCTGTTCTAAATTTTGAGGAATAGTAATTTTCTAGTTAGAACTTTAAATAACTAGTGAGAAACCAATGAGGATTTGCAGGCAAGGAGGTTTCTTTGTGGATAATAGCTTCTATTTGGTAGATTCTACCTTGATTTCATGAAAATTTGTTTGCTCTTCTCTCAAGACCAGAGTCTTTCTACCTCCATTTTCTGTAAGAAAATAGAATCGGGTTGCGATGAAGAGTAGGCCAGGTAGAGGGCCTAATGTGCCGCGTGGGTTGGTGTGTGTTGGGATTCGCCTACTCTTTGTGAGCAGAGACCTTACAGGAGAAGGCTCAAGTCTCACTTCTCCAAGGTGTACCCGTGGACCAGCTTCATCAGCATCACCAGGAGCTTGTTAGACAGGCAGAATCTCTGGTCCTTCCCCAGACCCACTGAATCAGAATCTGCATTTGAACAAGATCTCCACATGATGCGAATGCACCTTCAAGTTTGAGAAATAGTGATCCACAGCATCCTTAAACTCTCAGATGCAGATGTTCAAAATACAGCCATAGAAAAACTAAATAAACCCTAACTCAGACAGTTGGAATGGGGTACATCAATGAGAGGTGGCTTTTTGGGGGCGACAGGAAGGGTTGATTTGGGTTTGTTTGTTTTTAGAGATTTTTGTTAATATCCCTGTTCCTCTTTAGTGAAAATATCAAGTGAAAGTCAAAGGGAAAAAGGTGCTTTTTGAGCCAATTTGATTAGTCATACTTTGGCACACATTGACAAAGATATTCACCCCCAGGGGGCACAATTGTTCTTGAGGAATGACTTTGTTGTAGAGAAAACTTTTGTTTCCAGAGGCGCAGGCTACACAGCACGGAGTGGAATAGAAATATGGCGATTATCCAGTTCATTTACTAGCTGTACACAGCCAGACAAACCAATCCAGGCAGGCTATAAAAAACATTCTGAGGTGCCTGAATTATCCAGGTTCACTGCTAACATTGTTCAAATGAACTGGATCATAGCCAGACTCACACATCATTTTGTGCTTTTAAACATAGTGTAAGGGAAACCTGCACAGCAGACTTGAGAAGGGAAGGGGCAGGTGTAGGTAACCCCTGGACCCAGACGGCATCTGATGAGGGGTGACATTAGGCTTTGGCAGAGCTTCTGCAAAGCAGTGATCACATAGAAGGCAGGGCAACCTGCCAAAATACAGACACGGGGACCAACCAAAGGATAATTGCTATAAATTCCACACAGAGAGCGAAGACAGAGATGTCAGCAAAACACGTCGCCTGACTGGGTAGCGGCTCGCACAGGACTGCAGGGTAGAGTCGGACAAGAAAGGCAAGATTTTTCAAAAGGCCAAATTTGTTCAAACCAGGTATGGCAGGCCAGCTGGAAGACATGTCAGTCAAGGACTAGACTCTCTGCTCAGAGGTATTTCTGTCACATGTACATGACAGCTTTGCAAAACTAAATAGAAAAAAAATTATAGCTAGATTTCCTCCAGGCGTGGGGTATGTTCTGATTGCAATTCTGGAAGAGGGGAGATTAACCAGTATTTGTTCAGCCCCTCAAAGTGCCAGGTCTCTTTTCAGGAGCTTTGCACATGTCTTACAAAAGTTAGCCATCGGGAGGAGATGGGAGTGTAACCTAGAGATCAATCACACGTAAGGGGCTCTTGCATGAACTTTAGGGATCCTTAAAGTTCCTGAAATTGTATGAAAATCTTTGCATGTTTTTTTTATCTGGGAGGAGAGACCATACCTTTCATCAGATCCATGACCCCCCAAAGATTAAGAATTACATTTAGCTGGGGGCCACCCGGTGGCGCAGCGGTTTAGTCCGCGCTTGGCAGCCCGGGGTTCGCAGGTTCGGATCCCAGTCGCCCACCGATGCACTGCCTGTCAGCCACGCTGTGGCGGCGTCCCATATAAAATAGAAGAAAGACGGGCACAGATGTTAGCCCAGGGCCAGTCTTCCTCACAAAAAAAAAAAAAAAACAAAAAGAATTACATTTAGCTGAAGGATGCAGGAACTAACATCTATTGAATATTCTCTGCCAGACCCTGTACTTGGTGGCATCATTTAATCCTCCTAAAAACCTTAGTTAGATAAGTGGTATTATCCCCATCTTACAGTTAAGGAAGAGAAAGGCTAAAAGAGGATGAGAAGCCTTACCAGGTAAACACACCAAGTAACTATAAGACCTAGAAGGTAAACTCAGACTTATCTAGTCCAAAATCTACACTTATTCTATGATACTATGCTTCCTGGGTGTTTTATTTGCAGGGGGTGGGGCTTAAGGATTAGTGAAGAAAGGGCTGGCCCCGTGGCCTAGTTGTTAAGTCCGGCGCACTCTGCTTCAGTGGCCCAGGTTCGGTTCCCAGGCATGAACTTACACCACTTGTTGGCGGCTATGCTGTGGCAGCGACCCACATACAAAATAGAGGAAGTCTGGCAACAGATGTTAGCTCAGGGACAATCTTCCTCAGCAAAAAAAAAAGAATTACTGAAGACACTAAGGAAGACCAACATGACATTTTAGCAGGCTCTTGAGGACTGAGTTGAGTTTGGACGTCTAGAGGTAGAAGGAAGGAAATGCCAGGTGGAGGGGACAAGGGAAGAGGCAGAGCAGTGAGAAGGAAGGATGTCACCTCCCCTCCTATTGGCTCAAGAGCTTCCTCAAGGCTGAAAGTCAAGTAACATTCACAAGACTAAGTGCATCCAGGCACTTAGGCCATTTGGTTTTAAATTTTCTGTCACCCAAACCCCAGTGCAACCAGAGGATAACCACTCCTATCAGAGACCCTGACAGAAAGATCAGAAGCTGCGTAATGCCCGGTATCGATTCAAACAAGTGCATTTTGTTTATTTCTAATGCGTCTTGAGCTGGGAGAGCAGGTTTAGTGCAGGTCAGGAAGAAGCCTTATCCAGGGCCACTGGAGCCCCAAGGGCAACACGCAGCCTCTCTGGAAGTAAAAGATCATCCGTTGAGTGTGCAGGTTTAGTGCATCTCCAGTCCCCCAAGATGCTCCTGTCTCGATATAAATAATATCCAGAGACTAAAATATTCCATGTGCACCGCAACACATTTAATCAGGCTTTTAGACACGCATTGACTATATGGTAGGATCCTGCTGCCTTCTGAAATGGAAAAGCCACTTGACAAGGGACTATTAGCATGGAATCCCACATAATTGAATTGTGGTTTTAAATCCTGTGATTAACAGATGGCTAAGTCTCGTCCCAGTGTACTCGCTTCCCTCTCCTTACCCTGGGGAGACAACATAAACCTCTTTGGACCATCACCAGCAGCCATGCTTTCTTCAGCTCCAGGGTTATTTTTAGCATTTAATTCTTTTCTATAAAGGAGCATTTCACAAGCACCATTATTGCTCAGTTAACAACTCCAACCAAATCTTCTCATTGGCTTGTAAATGAATTTAAGTGTATAATAGCCCAAACCTTTCGCGCTCCCTGGATGGAAAATCTTGAGATGTTATTTCCCACAGATGGAAAGCAAAAGAATATTAAAAGGTAAAGGTACCTGAAATTCATCTTGTTTCAGTAGATCATAAGTTCTTCGAGGGCAGGGAGAGGTTATTTGGCTGACTGATTTAATATTTATTGAGTCGTAACTATCTTCATGGACCATAGCAACCAATCTATCAATACACTTCATTACAAGACAAACTCACTGCTCTCCTTAGATGGGACCAAGCATCATTCCCTTTGATGCCTCCTTTCCTTGTACTGATTAACAACTTGAAAGAGCAGCTCCTGTTCTAAAAAATATATGAGTAGAAAATACTGCATTTGATTCCATAAAACTCGAATAAAAGATTCTCCCTCTCCGAGATAACTAGTGGCAGGAAACGGAGGAGGTTCTGGAGAAGGGGACAGAGGAGCTCATCATCCCTGAAAACATTTCACTTTCAAAGCACATAATTTCAAAAATCCTGTATAATTGTGAGATTTCATACTTAGTATTTCCCAAACCATGGTTTCAACTGGAATGGATGGGCTGCATAAAGAAACTTAAAAATAACATTTTTAAAAATACACCAAAACAAATTTCTAACAGTTACCATTAAGACTAGGAAATGTGTGCCTACAAATGCATTAATTGTGCCCATCAGCATGTCACCTAAGAGTGCTACCTTTAGGCAGGGGGAAAATGACACAGGAGAAAGGGTGGCTGCATTCCTACCCACAGGAACGAACAGCAGGCCCAGCTACCAGAACAGCACACCCAGAGCTCCAGGAAAACTGGGAGCCCAACTTCGGCAGCTTGTTATCAATTCAGTGTGGGTGCTGTTTTGTAAACACATCTAATTTGGTTTTAAATTTTAATCCATAAAGTCATTACTAAAGGACTTCAGGCTGCTGAAATGATGAACCAACTGCTTCTAAAGCAGACAGGAAGGCACCAGAGCCAGGCAGGGCTTTCTGTCCACGGCTCCCTTCTTTGCCTCCCTCGTTCCTCTCTCATCTCTGATTTCCTTCTCAGCAATGTGCTGACTTTCCCGTTCATATCCTTCCACTCACACGGAAGATTTTCTGTTGCCACCTGACTGTGCTCTCTGTCCCTGTCTCTGTGTGTGTGTGTCTCTGTGTATCTCTCTGTCTCTCCCTGTCTTTCTCTGACTCTCTGTCTCTGACTCTCTGTCTCTCTCTCTTTTACACACACACACATACGTGCACACACTGAAGCTCCTTGCCTCTTTTTGACCCAGTATTCCAATCACTGCCTCCTCGACTCTTCCAGTTTAATCTACTTCTCTAACATAAACATTACTCTTTAACAAAAAGACCAGGCTGAGTGAGTTTTGGGGAAAGAAATTGTCTTAAAGAGCTGCTGGCAGGGAACAGAGTTGACTGACAGGTGGACTGACCAACTGCCTAGGCCTCCAGCATCTCATCTATTGCCCTCCTTTGAGTATTGGTTCTCATGGGTAATTAACGCTAAGATGAGAGAGTTTTTTTCAATGGAGAGATCAGAAGGTGAATCTTTCAAAATGTGGCATATTATAAAATTTGGTTTCTTTGACAAACCATGTATCAGACCTGGTTCTAAGGGACTTACAAATTTTAACCACTTGTTTACTCTTCATAACAACCCTGTGAGGATGGTATTATTCCTCTCACCCACTTTCCAGGAGACTGAAGCACAGAGAGGTCAAGTAACTTGCCTAAAGTCACACGACTAGAAAGTGACTATCAGGATTTCCACCCAGATAGTTTGTCGCCAGAGTCCATACTTTTAACCACTACACTCAGCTGCTTCTTATTTGATTGATTGCATCCTTGTCTAATAGGAAAATTTACATGCATTTTTATGCATTTTACCTACTATTAAAGCCAAGTTTTCTCTATCAGGGAAAACAGATGACTGATTTACCCTATTGGGTAATTATTACCCTATTCATCCTATTGGATCAATATTTATCCTATTTCATTTACTCTCTTGGGTAAATATCCTATTGTGCAAATCACTTATTGCTCAAAAATCATGTTTATGCCCCCCTACCATTAACAACACATGTGTTGACTAGAGATGTTCTAGACCAACCTCTCACCTTCCTTTACCCCATTTGTTTTGCTAGTCCATATAGCTAACCATATACAATTCCCTTTCCAAAAAGCAGCTTCTTAAAAAACCATTCTCCAGGACTTTGCCCTCCCGCTCAGTGAGGCCTAATATAGCATCCCAGAGCAGTCAATCAGATATGGCCCCAGAGTACCTGATACAGAGGCCCAGGAAGTTTCCCTAGAGAGGAGTCAGTGTTGATCTAGAAATTCTCCATGTTCTGTGCTGCTCTGTGATCACCTACCTAAATTCCTTTGCTTCAAAGTTGAAGCAGGCAAAATCAACCCTAGACAATGTGGGAAAGCCAGGAGAGAGATTCCATTCTTTTCTGCAATAATAATAATATTTTCTGTTCTGCAAGACTGGTGTTTTTAGTGAAGTTTCTTCCAAAGTTTGCTCTGCTTTAGGATTTTAAAGCCCAAAGGCCGGAGGATTTTTCCTCTTTCAGAAATGGATGGTTCTGCTTTTCATTTAAGGTACAGTTTAGAATGAAGCAGCCTGTGAAACCAATTAACTAATTGGGAATCACTTAATGACTGTGGCAGCTATTTTGGATTTCTGGCGTTGGTTCGCAGCAGTCAAGAGAAATTGCTTTCCAATATTATGATAAGGTAAACTGTGGAGGTCTCACAGGGGGCGGCCGAAGGCTGCTGAGAGAAACAATCAGCTCTAATATGCCCACCAAAATAATGGAGACATTATAACATGGAATTCAGTGACTGTAAAGTAAGCACAACAGAAAAATCCAAAGATGTGTGGAGATGTGCTGAGAATAAACATGCAGCTATCGTTTCTTGCTACGATTGTTGAGAGCTTACAGTCTTCTCATGGACATGATGCTACTGAAATTGCTCTCACAGAGAGACCAGGCATGGAAAGGGAGGTGACACGAGGAGAAGGAGAAAACAGAGGAAATGCTCTCTCTAGAACAATTGCCCAAATAAGTGTTTTAGTATGAACAGAGTCATTGTTCATATTAGGAAAATAATCTAGTTAATTGCTCAAGCATTAACATAGCCAGAGAAAATAAATTACCCCCAACAAGATATTGTATCCATTTTATCCATTTGCTTGTTTCAAGGTAGTGAATTCTCTTAGTCTATTTCTAAAAAGCATAATTCATCAGAACAAAAATCATCACTGTAGAAAACAATAGCAGCAGTCTCCAATGGTGTATCGAATCCCTTTTTACTTCATTTTAAAAGAGAGGCATAGGGATATGCATAGGCCTCAGTGATTTAAAATTGTTTTGAGGTAAACAATTGGTTCTTATTCCTCCTGGGCCTCAGAATTATTTTGTGAGTATGGCAATTCTCTTCACCTCTCTTTGCCTTAGTTTATTCAGCTATAAAATGGCCTGACACCTGTTAGAAGAAATAGTTATTCAAATGATGGTCGAATTTTGCAAACATAGAGCCAGGCTGCTATAAATTCTTCCAACAATAACAAACTTTTTCTTCCCCATTGGTACAGTAAGTTTGGGCAACAAAGACTCTCTCTCAGAGATATTTGCTGTTGTTTTCCAACCCGAAGGAAAGTCTCCACACATGCTTGTCACTCCACTGCCTGCATGTGGACCTGACCTAGTCCCCAGCTTTATTAATTTAGTGATGATGAGCAATGTAGATGCCTCCACTGGGTACTGCCTTAGATGCTTGCTTTATACCCAACCACGACCCAAAGGATGGAAAGTGTTCTCTTTTCAGACAGCAACATAAAGATGGGGCCATCCACACAAATTGCTATGCCAAGCATTAGCCCATCAGACCATAGGACGCAGTCAGCCCTTTTCTCTCACCCGCCTCAGATATTAAGTGCTCATTCAAAGCAGGCTTCACTTATTAGAGCCACATCCCTAGAAGTCCTCCACACACGAAACACCGGGGCAAGAAGGGCAACAGTAAAACTATAATAAACTGATGATTCTTCCTTTAAAACAATGCTTCATCCTGAGTAGGGAAAAAAAAGTGTGAAACTTATTACCTTTCTTGGGATTTAATTTCTAATCCGCAATCTAAAAAATTACATCCTACTAATTTCAAGATTACATCAGGACAACAGGGCTGATAAACTAATTTTAATTACCAGTAAAGATAATCAGTAAGTAAAACAGAACATTGAATTTAATGATATACTGGGGAAGCAGCCACATCAAGAATTCCCTGGATGTGAGTTGAACTCCTCCTGAAATAGGAGGGAAACATTTTCATCTTCTTAATAAAAGAAAAACCTGCAAAATATCAAAGGAGAAAAGTCCTGTGTAAACGAACCTTTCAGATTGATTCAAAACATTTTCCAGGATGAAGGAAAACGTGATTCAATTGATAGCATTCCAAAGCTTAGCTGTCCCACTTACAACACGTTGCACACTGACCCAAAAGTAAAGTGATACCTTCCAAGACAGGCTGAATGCCAACTTGCACAGCCTCATTTGCAAAGCCCGGCACTCTGAAGCTTAAATGTCCCTGCTTAACAAATGGTGGGCAGTTTAGTCCACTGCACAAAGACAAGAACAAGCCAAAGTCTACAATAGCTCCCCTCTCTCCAAGTCCTGGAATTAGTGAATGTTATTACAAAAAGAAAATATATTTTTATCTAGGTTGTTACTTCTTCCCTCTGCTGTCTTCTGTGGCTTTGCCCACAAGCTCACAGTTTGCAGTTAAATTGGACAATTACTGAGCGAGAAGTGAATAATTAATGAACAGTCACCGTATATGTTTGGGAAACTGTGACCCAATCATTGAACAGATAGCTGAACCACTAAAATAAATGACTTGTTCAACTCATTACCTGATCAGCATTTGTTTAGAGGTTCCTAGGTGCCCTATCAGAATTCTAATCAGTTCTATTTAAATTACATTTTTTGCACTGCATTGTTATAAATGCTAATTTATGCCTAGTATGGAACAGCTTTATTTCTTACCTCCTGAAGAAACGGATGAATAAAAACATACTTCTACAGGGCATAAAAGATTATCAAGGTTCAATGAGTATTGGATTTTGCACTTGCCAAAACACATCCTGAAACTCTGAGCTGAAGCTTTAGGAGACAACAAGGACGTTCAAATCCTCCCACAACAAAGCTGTCCCTGTGAGGAGGCAGAGGACTGTCACAGCAGCATCTGCAACCACCACCAGGGACTTCCTGCCGTTGGGATGGGAGCAGCTTTTGGGTTGAGGAAGGGAAAGAAGGGGAAATTCTTCCTGTTTGAGAATAATGATCCAGAGGATCTTAACTCAGATGGTTATTTCAGAATCTCTGGGCAACTTTCTTGCACTGAGAGGAATTTCCCCAAGCCTGGTACCACATCTGCTTTTGCCAAGGACGTCCACCTCCCCCAGCTTGGAGGAGATGACAGAGTTGCCATATCAAATAGTAACTCCACATCTTTTTTCATAATTAGTTTGGTCTCCAACCTTAGTACCAAAGTGCCACTCTAAGCTACAAGAGCGGCTCCACCCAAGAGAAGATGGAAGCATAGTTTTGCTCTCTCTGGTGTGAGAAGCCAGGCCACTTGAAGCCTAGGGGTGGCCCAGGCAGGCCCCAAGTCTTTTGGGATCTAGAAGAGCTCAGAAGAAAAAGAAGATTGAGAGTGGTGTTCTAGAAATAGCTAGAAATCTCCTAATGAGACCACAAAAGTTCTACTTGTAAAACTACTTCATACAATACAATGCTCCCCATCCACCCCAGGCCTGGTGTCTGTGGAAGTCAGTGAGCCTGCCATTATTCTGCCTGGAGTGGGAGGCATCAAATTCAGAATTCGTTGCTAGAAGTTTTTTATAAGCTGAGGAATTACTTTGAGAGGATTGAATTTCCAAGTGCAAGTCAGCAGCTGCTGGGGAGGCTGAGGCCACCTCAATCATCCTGCACCACCAAGTCTCTTGTGGAGAGGGGGCAAGGCGAGGCCGGATCAGCTTGGCTTAAGGCTGCATGGCTGGGGGGGTGGAAAACACAGGTTCACACAAGCATTTAACCTCTTTTAAGCAGTGCAATGTGGCTGAGGCTTAAAACAAGGCTGGAACATTTTCTCGCTTATTATCACCTTGATAACCTGTTCTTGTAGCTAAGGAAGGAGTGTCGCAAAGAAGGGGGGCCGAGGGAGAGCACTGGAAGAGGAGGGGCGGGTCACAGCACTGAACAGAGGAGAACAAGCTGCTGTTTTCCTGTTTTCTGTGTGCAGTTGGGAAAAGGTGAGGCAAGCTTGCTCTCTAAACAGTCCTCCTAAATAGAAGCAGTATTTTCCAGATCGCATGGTTAATCACTGAATAGGAAAGGGAAGAAAAAAATAGCTTTCGTTCATTTTCTTAGAAACCTATTCATTAGTTTGAAAGCAAAATTTCTCTTTGAAATAACTAAGTAATGGTGGCATTTCTACAAGATCTAAGGTTGGGGAGAGGGAGCTGAGAAGGGAGAAGTAAGGAAGAGCCAGGAACAGCTGTGTCAGGTCATTGCAGGGGAGAGGACGATCAGGTGGGACAGATGTGGCTGCAAAGGTTTTTGCCGTTGGGAGTGGTCCTCAGGGAGAAAGCAACGGGGAACCCCCCCATACCTTCCCAAAGCAGCCTAAAGAAACACGCCTCCCTGCTCCAGGGCTGAAACCGATCCTTAAAGGACTCTTTTTTGAGAAATTACGTTGTACAGTTTCTCAATCTTGTCTAAACTATAATAATAATTGATTCTAATATTCATAAAAATCTGTCATCCTCCTTTAAAGTTTTTTGAATTAAACCCCAATCAAAGCTCTATGATGGGAGCATGTTTGTGTAACAGCCTCTCTGCCATTCCTACCATCCAGGGGCCTCTAAAACCTACACAACAGCCTCCTGCCCCATAATCTTTAAGACCAGAAACCAAAACTCCTAGATGATATTTCTGGTCAAATCCTTGTATCACTTACATTTGAATCATAGAATTTCAATTTTCTAATCTGAAAAGGAAAATGAAGTCACTGGTTGAATATGTATTGTAGACTTCATTTGTTACCAAATTTTCTCAGAATGTGATGTTTGATCACCATTGTGATTATCTTATTTTCTTTGCAGAAATTTAATGTTAACTGAAGGGCCACAATTTTCCTAACTCTATCCACAATAAATGATATGGGGCTTTCACAAAATCATAGTTACCATTGAGTCCAGGCCAGTAATTTGGCTTTTTGTTTCAAAAAGTGATGTTCTCAATCAAAATTTCACTCACATTAGAAATATGAAACAAGAGGTCAAATGAGAAGACATATTCCATCTGTGAATTGATTCACATTTTCTTTTCCCGCTGGGAAAGATTCGCCCTGAGCTAACATCTGTTGCCAATCTTCCTCTTTTTTTTTTCCTCCCCAAAGCCCCAGTATATAGTTGTATCTTCTAGTTGTAGGTTCTTCTAGTTCTTCTATGTGAGCCACTGCCACAGCATGACTATTGACAGACAGGTGGTGTGGTTCTGTGCCTTGGAACCAAACCTGGTTCACCAGAGCAGAGCGCACCGAACTTTAACCACTAGGCCATCAGGGCTGGCTCTGATTCCTTTTTTTTTTTTTTTTTTTGGTGAGGAAGATTGTCCCTGAGCTAACATCTATGCCAATCTTTCTCTATTTTGTATGTGGGTCACCACCACAGCATGGCTGAGGAGTGGTGTAGGTCTGCACCTAGGATCCAAACCCGCGAACCCAGGCCGCTGAAGCGGAATGCACCAAACTTAACCACTACACCACAGGGCCAGCCCCTGATTCACATTTTTAACATATCAGTTTAGCCTCCATTCTATCAGTTATAAAAATATTGAACAAAGCCAAAAGTAGAGTGCTGTGACATATCACTAGAGATCTCATTCCAGATTAAAATCAGTAATTAATATTACATATATATGCTACTGTTCAACCTTTTTAGCAATTACTTAAAAGATGAAATAGAAGGGCATATATGTTAAACTTGAAGATGGCATGAAGCTGGGAGAGAAAGCTAATATTTTGGATTGCACATGACTCAAAAGTTCTTGCCAGGCTGGAGCAATCACAGGAGTAAATGTAGCTCTGCACTTAAGTTCAAAAAGCCATTTTAGGCACATTATATTTTACCAGCAATCATGTGAAAAATCAGCGAGGCTCTTACTTTGCCATAAAATCAGTATAAGCCGGTGTGATACGGCTGCCCAAAATGCTAATTCAATTTTAGATGACATTCATAGGCATCTAGTCCAAAATAGGAGAGGTAATTGTTGTAGAATCGTCAGACACCATATCACTAGGAGAGAAAAGTTACCACAATCTCTTTCACCAACTATGTGAATTTGAACAAGTCATGTGATTTGAGCCCTAGTGTTCTCATCTTAAAATGGAAATAATAACAGCTGACAAACATATTCCCAAAAATTGCTGTAAAATCAAATAAGACAGTTTCCATAGAAGTGTTTAGAAAATTATAAAGCATCATTGCACTGGATATCTGCTGTTTGTTACCCAAAAACCACCGGCCTCTTTCTGATAAATGCAATCCAACTCTCCTTTGGGGAACCTCCCCTCCACCGTTCTCAGCTGTGTAGTGGGCCCTAATTGGCTGAGGCCACAGGAATTGGTTTAGGAATGGGCACATAACCCAATCAGAGCCAACGAGACATAAGGAGAGTATGCTATGGCTTTTGAAAAAAAGACCTCGTTCCTTTGTCATATTTGGTCAAATAGGAAGGTGAATCTTGGGATAGTATCCTACTACCCAGGAAGGAATCACAGAAGAAGGCAGAAATGAAGGAGACAAGAAACAAATGACCTCATGGGATATTCTGAATCAGACCCTTCCCCCAGATGAAGCCAGCATTCCCCTGGACTGTGCTGCATTCTAAGCCCATATATTCCCTTCTTTAAATCAATTAGAGCAAGACGCTTCTGTCACTTGCAGCAAGAAGAGTTCTATGATTGTACATTTGTTTTAAGGTCTTAGAAAATCCAGTTATTCACATATATGGAAATAATAAATGGAGAGTTTTCAAATGGAGATATATTTGTTCAACAAAAATCAAATCTATGTTTAGATTGTGTTAGATTGCCATGTTAGATTGTGTTTCCCAAAACAAACAAAATTTCATTCTTGACTATGCCTTGGATCCTAAGACTCATATAAGGAACTACATAAAAATTTTGTTCTAAAGATAAATTTTTAGCATCCTGCCTCTGGAAAAGCCATGTTTCCAGCCTACCCCCATCTCGTCTTCCTTGTCTTCCTGCTGAGCTAATAGCCAGATCTCCAACTAAAACAGCAGTACCCATCTCTGATTAATGGGACCTTTCTCCCCACCTTTTTTAATGGCTTCCTTCCCATTGCGATTTCAATCAGAACATTGCGGGGAATCCCTCCTGGTGCCTCTCCAGGACCACTTCTATTGCCATTTTTTATGTACTCCTCCTCAAGAAGAGAAAAGCCAAAGAAATGTCTCCATATTCCAAGGCTGAAATCAGTGTGGAACGTGAAGAAACTATAGCACTTTCTAGCCAGAAAGGGCCTATAACCATCACCTAGTCCAGAGGTTGGCAATGGGCTAAATTTGGCCCAGCTAATTTTTATTTACAAAGGTTTTTGTAAATAAAATTTGATTTGAACACGGCTATGCTCATTTGTTACATATTGTCTACGGCTGCTTTCGTGCTACAACAGCAAAGTTGAGCAGTTGCACCAGAGACCATATGGTCCAAAAACCCTCAAATATTTACTATCTGGCCCTTTATAGAAAAAAATTGCAAACTTCTGATCTAGTCACATCATTTGGTTTTTAAAAAGAAGCATAGGCCCAGGAAGGCTAGCTAATAGCAGACAAGAGGCCAAGCCCAAATTTGTTCCACGTGGTGGTATGTTCACGTTCATCTCTTATCCTCCTATTAGATTAGAGGTGCCTTGCAGGCAGGGACTGTACCTCTTGTTTCTGTGTACCCCAAGCCATGGGGGCTGAATACTGACGTCACCAATAAAGCTAGTTAAACAAATGCAAAGAAATTGAGGAAGTAAGGAATTCCTTCAGAGACTTCTGTTCTATGTAAACCATCACCTCTCTTGCCTCCACAGCCTCCAAATATTTGTAGCCACAAACCTTTTCTTCTCCCACTGTACATGAAGCTACTATCTGTGACATCTGTGGACATAATAGTATCCACCTCCCAGAGTTGTAAGGGTCAAATGAGATAAAGTATGTAAGAAACAGCACAGTGCCTGGCTCATGTTAAACACTCCAAGTGTAGGGTTTATTATTATTATTATCATAAAAGTGGAGGCATCCTGAGATATAACTGGGTATTGGGGGGAACATGTAATTACTGAACTGGGATTTCTCTTAGATCCCTCCACAAGAATGGGGAAAAACACAAGAAGGTGGAGTTCCAACACTCAATTTCTGCAAACAATTGAATTCATATTCAGTTGCCATCACCCAAGGAAGTCAGAGCACAAGAAGGGGAAACATTCTCCCAGATCCTAACAGTACCTGTAGCACTGTAAGGAGAGAAAGAAGATTCTTTCCCTGGGGCTAAGGCATTACTAATGTCAACACATAATAAACCAAGGAAAAATTTAGCAGTGTGTCAAACAGCACGTGTATTATGTGGCCCCAATTGAGGTCAAGGACATTTGTCCTGATTCTCCCCACCTGGGAATGGTCCCACCTGATACCAGGGGCTCCCCTCAGGCTACACAGGCTCCTGTCTAGCCTGACTAACCCTTCCTTCTTTAGATTTTATGGCCATAACTCTCTCAGTCAATAGGAATTTATTGCCATTGCTCAACAGCATACCACATACATTGTATGAAAGACTTTTAACTTGGGGCAAAATATTTTGCCACTCATTCCATCCTTTTGCCAAAGAATTATGCTTATAATGTTCTTTGGTATTTGATAGTGCCTCATATGGACATCAGAAGGGAAAAATAAGCCTCACAACCCCATGCCAATGGAAACAGCCAAGTACTCCTCCTCGATCCCACCTCTCTTTTCGGACTAAGATGGCAGATGGCAATCCCCCTTTAGATAAATGCCCCTTTAGAACCTAACAGGGACATTTAAAGCAATGTAGTCTACCCTCTCTCTTACCCAATCTCTTTTTTTGATGCTAATCACAGGGAGTAAAATTTTTCCAGGGTTGCTTAGCCCAGACTGGGAATTGAACCCTATATGTGGTCCTCTGTGATGTGCTAAACTCATCTGCTTATGCCTCAGCAGCCAGAAAAGATTACTGGGGCTAATAACCAGTAAACTCCACTTGAGGAGGGCCTTTCCCACCCCAGCCCTCACTCCTACTGCCACCATCTGTGTTTGTTCTTTTACTATATAAGAACTCAAACTGGGTGGCGGGCCTGTTCTTTTTAAAAATCTTTCAGTAGCGTCTATACCCAGAACTGCCTCATCACAATTATCCTCACCAAACGAGGAAACTTCACATTGAGAATGGATATGGTTTTCAGCCAGCACCAAATGTCTCTCCTTCTGCCTCTTTTGTCTTTCCAATCAATCAGAACATGTGAAACTCCCAAATGAAGAGTAAACACCAGCCCAGGTTCCTTTCATCTCCTAACATATGTCATGAAGGGGGAAAGAAAAAACCCTATTCCCAGCTTCATTCAGCCATTCGTTTTCTGCAATTTGAACCTTAAACTGAAAGGGACGTTCTGGGGGAGCTGTGGAGGAGGGTGAATGTCGGCCGGCTCCTTGGAAGATAATAGGTATTCGCCGCATACCTGAATCTTGGAGTCATTATCTCCCCTGTGAGCACTTCTGTATTTATATATAATGAGATCATTACCAGGCAGCTATTCCAATTTTATTCAGACTTTAATATTTCTTGAAGAAAAAAAATAGCATACAAAAGGGTTTGTGATGCCAACTCAATGAGACATGCTGTTGATGGAGAATTATTCAAGTGCAAGCCAGAACAGGAAAAAAAAATCATTTCAGAGAGGTGTCTGTCAAAGCCGAGTTCTCCTGTGATGATGTTTTGAGTGAATGTGCAGAAGTGTCCAGAGGTGAGGAAGGAAAATAACAACTAACAGAAGAGAGGATTAAAAACAAGGGGTGTTCCAGTCTAACCATTCAGGCGGGTAGGACAGGACCTCCCGCCAAGATGGGCTCCCGCCCCCGCTTTCAGGGGGTAATTAGACTAGGGAAGCAGCTTTACTTACTGTCAGCTTCGCAAGTAGTCAGGTGTTAGAAAGTAACCCTTTTGTGGCTGTTATTTCCTTTCATGATTGAACTCTGGTAGTTAGGCGAGATAGGCAAGACAATCACTTTTTCCTTTCACAACAAGCAGCTTTACTTAAAGAAAGGGCTTTCGCACATCTCTGTTGCCTCTGCTGGAACAAGGATACATCAGGATTTCTTTCGCTCTGTCCCCATTCATACAAAATGGCTAGAAATTCAGTGCCCCTAATAATCAAATATTCTGGCTAAGGTCTAATAAACCATACTCTATCAGTTTTCAGCAAATTAGAAAGTCAAATGAAAGAAATCAAATACTAAGACTGAATGAAAAGGAGTCTCTCTTCGACAATCCAGATGGCACCTCAGGATTATTCCACGCCCTGGGTGACAATTATGAGAGTTATTCATCACTGGCCAGCACTTTTAGAAATGCGCCTGCTCATGTGAGCTCTCTGGATGCCTGAACTTTGGATAAACACGAGCTTCCTGGTTCATTTCTAGGATCTATGGTTTACGCCGAGATTACAAATCCAAGAAGAGGATCATTTTAGCTATCAGCTCTCAGTCCTGAACTGCAGATGGGAACAAGCAGTTGGAGCAGGAATGAAGACTTGTCATCACAATAAATGTGAAATTAAAGGATTCTGGGGGGGGGGGGTTATGGTGATTGTAAAGCACCCATTATTTTTCCCCAAGCATCTCCTAACAGGCTAAACTAAAATAACACTGGAAGAAAATTTACAAAACGTACACGCTGTCCACTGAGCCCCTAAACATGACTTGAACATAGAGTTGGTGGATTTTTTATTATTCGTGTCGTCCTACCTTAAAGAGATATCTTGCAATGGTTAGTAGTTAGTTCTGGTTAAATTGTTAAGGCTATTTTATAGATCCTAGTCTTGGGATGTACTCAACATTGAGAAATCAGTCTGTAAGAGAAAGAAAGGGAGAGAGGATAGTGATCTCACGTCTCCATGAAATATGGCTAGCTCCACCGTAATCTATAATGTGCAGGCAAAGAATTACATCAAAATAGTCCCCAAAACTCATGAACTTAAAAGAGACTTAAACAGGAAAATGGGAACAATTTTCCCTCTCTACATAAACCCACAATTATAGCAATCATTGTGGTGTTAACTCCTTGAAAAGTGGAAGAATCAGCCCAAGTAAGAATTATTAAATTTCTATCCATCATTCACTATTGTGTGTTAGTGTGTGTGTGTGCGCACACACGTGTGTGTGCGCACATACACTTAGAAAGAGATTTTTCATTTACCATTAACATGGACCAGAAGAGCATGACAACCCAGCAGTGGTCCTCCATTTGCCTCCTTTGCCTCTTATCTACCTTTTGGTCTTCCCTCAGCCTTAAAAGAAGTCTCTCTTTTTCTCAAAAACCAACGGCCTTTCCAGCATCCTCAACCTAGCCTCCACTGGTCCTTTCTTTCTGACATCAAATATGCTCTTATTCCTCTTCTGTGGAAAATCCTTCTGAGGCTGGATATCAGGAAATGTACATTCTAGCCCCCGTTCCATGTATTTGCCATGACACTGGCAAGACTGCTGGGAGCATGATTTCTCCTCAAGCTATGTTTTCACGATTCAGCTTTGCTCCTGCCTGCAAATACTGCCTTATTTTAATCGTTTCTTCAACAGCCATCCCTTCATTACCTCACCACCCATTCTCTCCTTAAATATCTAAAATACAGTTTTAATATCCAGCACATCACTGAAATTACTCTTCAAGATCATCCAATCCAATCTTTTTGCCAAATCAAATAGTCTCTATCCTTTGGACTTTTTGGATATATCTGATATGACCAAGGAAACTCGTCTTGCAACTCTTTTCACCTAACTCCCACATTGTCTATTCCCCTCTGCCTCAATTTTATCTGGGTCCTACCCATCTGCTCTGGGGCACCTGGGTCTACTCATAGCTGGGCAGGCAGCTATATGTGTGAGGGCTGCAGAGACGATAAGATATTGCTCTCCAACCTCACCATCCCCACCACCACCGTACACAGAGCACCCCTCCACACCAGATACGTGATTGAGGTGTCATCTCTTCAGGTTAAAGTACTGTATCTCACAGAATCTTCTGTTTAAAAAGTAAATGTCTTTAAAAAGCTTGTACATTAATTCATCATCTATTAATACAAAATTATTTTAATAGATAATTAAATGTTAGCTCAGAAATCAGAAAGTAGCACGCTGAAGTAATGGAATATAAAATGAGTTCATTTTGAAGGAATGTCAACTCTATTGTCTAGATGGAACAAAATAAAATCATGCCCAAAAAAACAAATCTACTTTAATACCTATATAAACACTGTTCACATAATTAACACAATATAAAAATTTCCATAATTGACAACTGGCAAGGTAATATCCTATAACTCTCCAGAACTCTGATTAAGATGACAAATTTGATGCCCCCTCAGAGACTCAAAGGTCTATAGTAAGGAGGATTCTGGGAAAGTTAATTATCAATATCTGTCTATGAAGGTTCTCACATACTATGTTGATTTACTGTCAGAAACATGAGAGAAAAATTTCCCTTTCTACTAAATGTTGTGGTGCTTTTTAACTGCCTTCCCCCACTCTAACCAGGGAAAATTGGTCACAGGTTTCTGCTGAGACCCAAGGACCTAATCATTTTTCCCATAAATAGCTTTCTTGGCACACGTGCTCTGTGGGGAACACGTAACCCTGTGTCACTGCTGTTGATAAAGTCTTGGAGCCTCACCCTATGATAAGCTCGCTACCATTTAGACTAGTGTTAGTAATCAACACGCTTTGTGTAAAGCAACTGAGTGTTTATTTATCAGAGTTCACTTCTTAATTTTTGCAGCTGCCCAAGATGCTTCTTTTCTGCAGTCCCAGAACCTAGATCACTGAGAAGGAAATAAATTGTCTCAATATGATATGTGAAAGTGACCAAGATTAAATTTCTCTTTTCTCTGCCTGCAAAATGTACTCTGGTACCAGATTAATAAGATTACGCCTCCACTCTGGAGCAAAGTGCCACCTTTAATCATTTCTAGAAGTGGGCCACCCGACCTTCTGCTTGTAGGTTCATGAACAACAGTAAAAAGATCACCAGGCAGTGTCAAGGGCCAAAAAGACCTTTTCTCTGTAGACCTTCTCCTCATGAAGGGTCTTAGGGATCAAAGCAAGGGCATTAGCACCTGGTATTCCACAAACAGGGGGAAATAATTGAAAACCCCTAGCATTTGTGCTAAGAGAAACTGTGCAAATTGTGTCAATATCAGAACCACACAGCATTTGCAAATAATATCTATTATGTTGTATGCTAACATCATGAAATGAAATTCAAGGACAGCATAGAAATTGGGTGTATTGTGGATCTGACTATGAGGTGATTCTTAAATTCTCTGCCTCTTTATGAACCTGACTGACCGTATCCTGTGGGAAAAAGCAAGCTGTGGTCAGAGGGCAAAAAAAAGACACTCTTGCCCTACTATTAGTAAATTCTACCATGAAAAGAGTCTAAAGATAGGAAATAGGAGGGGCCGGCCCAGTGGCGCAGCGGTTTAGTCCACGCTTGGCAGCCTGAGGTTCGCCGGTTCGGATCCCGGGCGCCCGCCGACGCACTGCCTGTCAGCCATGCCGTGGCGGCGTCCCATATAAAGTGGAGGAAGATGGGCACGGATGCTAGCCCGGGGCCAGTCTTCCTCAGCAAAAAGAGGAGGATTAGCAAAGGACCTTAGCTCAGGGCTGGTCTTCCTCACAAAAAAAAAAGATAGGAAATAGGAAACCTAAAGGTATTTAGTTCTTCTTTCATGAAAAAAGACACCCACTCTACTTATATCAACAGGATGTCTTCTTCCAGAAGCCATAGAGCAGGAGTTCTCAGTTGCCCTATATCAGAGGTTGGCAAACTATGGCCCACAGGCCAAAGTCTGCCCCACTGCCTGTTTTTGCAAATAAAGTTTTATTAGAACACAGACACACTCATTTGTTTACATATTGTCTATGGCTGCTCTTCTGCTATAATGGCAGAGTTGAGTAGTTACAACAGAGGTCTTATGGCCTGCAAAGCCTAAGATATTAACTATTTGATCCTTTATAGAAAAATTCTGACCCCTGTCCTATATCTTCCATTGCAAAGTTTAAAATAATTATATTAATGGCCAATGTTTATCAAACTTTTCAACATGCAATGCAGTATTAAATATGTTTCATGAATTATATCATTAAATCTCCACAATAGCTCTATGAAGTAGGTATTTTTGTTTTCCCCACTTTAAAAGTGAAGGACCCAAGGTTAACAGAATAATAAGGTCCCATGACAATCTTTTAGGAAGTGGTGGCAGCTGGATTCAAAGACTGTCAGTCTGACTCCAGTACCTACTGTCTCGACCAGTAAACAATATTTCCTCTAATAAAATAATAATAACAGCTACCATTTGCCAAGTGTTTACTATACACTAGTCTTTATGTATATAGTCTCTAAAGCTCCCCACTGCCTACATCTGTACTTTCCAAAGATCAGAGAACAGGAACCCAGATCAGTTAAATAATTTACCCAAGATCAGATAGCTCAGAGTAGAAGATTCTGTATTCAAACTCAGACGCTGTAGCTCTTTCAATACATATGCCACCTCATAGCAGAAAGACAGCATTTATGAAACAATATAATAAGCATTAGAAATAACCATTTTTTTCTAACTTTCCATTCGGTCTAGAAAGACTATGGGTCACCACACTCAGGTACTAGCCCTTACTTAGTCATTGACTATCTGTGTGGCACTTAGCACATCATATAACCCTTTCAGATCTCAGTTTCATTGTTGGCAAAAGGAGAGAGTTCTGGCTGGATGCTCTTGGAGATCTTCCAGCTCAGATCCTCTAGAAATCTTCCACTCTATCGCCTCACAGAGTTATGTGGTCATTTTTGCTCTGTGTGTATGCCTGTGGTCCTGGTAATTCCAAACACCTATCACAAAGAACCAGTCAACTTTCTGGTTTAAATTCCTCCCACGGGATACTCTCTCATTATGGACCCTAACTTCCTTCCATTCAAGAGAGTTGAACTCAAGTCAACTCCTAATGGTCACTTATCATTACAGGATGGCTCATGAAAACATCTGCTTCCCCTTAGAACACCAAGAGAACTCCAGACACGTCTGACTCTTGCTCCTTGTTCATTCATTTTGTTGTCTCTTACTTGGAATATTTTGGCTAATTTATTAAACAGCCAGTAAGATCTAATTCCTGAAGCCAGATGGGTCAAATGCAGTAAAAATAATACATTGAATACTATGTGATTTGGTGGAGATGATTGTTTTCCTTTATTGTAATATTTTATGTCACTACTATCCATCTGGCAAATTAGAATAGTAAGGCCTATAGCTGTTCTTAAAAGTAGAACTTTCCCAATGAGCTCTTTTATCTATATCTTATTTTCTAATTCTATTATCTTTCTCTGTAGACTATCAAACTTTAAGGACCACCGAAGTCACCGTATAGGTGCCTTCATCAGGTTATAAATGGCTTCCCAAGCAAAGGCTGAGTTCTAAAATCTGCCCTTTAGAGTTTCTCAAATGGCGGCTCTTCTCAGCCTGGATCCCTTCACTTTGACTGATGGGCAAAAGTGATGTAAGGAAATACTTCTATTGAGTTTACTTCTTTAAGTGACTTGGTTTTTAAAAAAGGAAAAAAAAAAGGCCATCTTGCCAGTGATCCCTTTAAGCCTTTTTAATTGCAAAATTCTTTTTTATGGTGTTGCTGACCTAGCCTTAGCAGAGTTCATTTCAGAAATGTGCTGAAGTGGGTCCCAGAACTGACAACTAAGGCTGAGAAATGTTTTAAGTATCACGACTCTACATTTTTCTTCTGTCTGTGAGGTTCAGGGATTCATCCTGTCTGAATCACGCCTGCCCTTTGTTTATGCATGAATAAGATATTTTAGACACCGAGGACACGGCATAGACACTAGCTCTTCCTGGAAAAATAAGACCTAGACCTCAAATCAGGGTGAGTCCACGGAATGTCCCCAGTGCCAACTAATTTCCAAATGTGAATAAAGATACATTGGTTAGCAAGCTTCCCCACTTCTCCTATTGGCCCCTAACCTTTAGCAAGGCAAAAATGTCACATATAATGCATCCTAAAATTAACAGCACATTTTGCTTTTCAGTTGATCAGAGCAGCTGAGAATGAGGTCAGTCTCTTACCTCCTCAAGATAAGAGGTTGTCATTATTTGAGTACATTTAACACCACCACAGACATCAGGCCTCAGAAAATATCTGATAACTCAGAAGCTCAGAATATGGATCAGAAATAAACCTGCAAAAAGTCATTGGCCTCATCCTCCACTTAACTCTTGATAGGGCCACACTTAAAGCATCCTGTTCCTATATCACTTAGGAAAATCTCTTCTTTGCCAAGCTTTGCTCACTCATTTACTAAATAGCCATTTATTGGGCACCTGCTATTTACAAGACACTATTCTAGGCACTAGGCATACTCTGAACACAATAGACAAAGTCCATGTTGCAATAGAGCTTACAACCTAGTAAAGGAGACAGGCAATAAACAAATAAGAAAAAATATATGGTAGTAGTTAGTGCTATTTTGAAGATAAAACAGGATAATATAATACAGAAGAACTGGACCACTTTTTAGAATAATCAAGAAAGACTCTGAGGAGTTGACATTTAAGTTGAACCAGAATAAAAATGATGATACCCTGTGAAGATCTTGGCTAGAGGAAGAACATTCCAGGCACAGGGAATACCTCCCGCAAAGGCCCTAAGATGGAAGGGAACTTGAAGTTTTCAAGACATGGCAAAAGCAGAGTGAGAGAGAGGAAGAGAGATAGGAGATAAGGTCAGATAGGTGGGCAGAGGCCAGATCTCACAGGGTCCTGAAGATACGTGGACAGCTTCACTTTGGCCTAATTATTATGGGCAGCTATTAGAAGTTTTTAATAAAGGGAGCTTTGCGACCTAATTGTTTTTCAAAAAGAGTACCCTCACTGCCGGAAGGAGAATGACTCTTCAGAAGGCAAAAATGGAAGAGGGAGGGTACTTAGGAGGTGACCTCAGTGGTCCAGGTGAGAGATAATGGAGGCTTTTCCTGGGTGGCAATTAGTGAAGATGAAGAGAAGTGGGAAGTTTGGAGAAATGTTTTGGAGATAGAATGTCAGGATTTGTTGATGGATTTGATGTGGGGGATGAAGGAGTCAAAACAACTCTCGGGGTTTGGGCTAGCTCATACACATTGACCCTGTTCACTGCTTTGGCATCTGAGATTGTGGTGTTTCAACCAAATGGCACCAGAAGCATGACCAATCACACTGTAAATCTGAAATGCACCAGAGGAAGCTGGTATATTTTATAAACTATCATCAGAGAAATCATCACTGTTCTGACTCTCTCCTACAGAGCAATTTTGTTACTTGGGAGAGCCTCTGAGCGTGACTGCATAAGAGGAGTGTTCTTAAGCAGAAAGAGTGCCTTTCCTCATTATGTTCCTGTAGCCAGGAGACACATGAACCAGAGAGTGGGCTGGGGATTCTGTGCTTTGTTAAAGTGAAGGGACAATCGGCACCAGGAACATTAGCCATGGCAGTACATAGGATTGCTCAATGATGTATGAAAAGAAAAACCAGCCATCTGAATTGAATTTTCAGCTGGAGCCTAAGAGGCCAAATTTAATCAACCACCTAAAATTATCACACAAGTCAATACTTCCTCCCTTCTCCTTGCAAAGGGAAAGGGACTGATTCTTTATTTTTCAATCAAGCAGGTGGCCCAGAGGCAGCTAACCAGCTGGCTGAAATCTAAATACCTTCACCAAGACAAAAGCCAGTAACATGACTGATTATCTTCTCATTGTAGGAGAGAACCTCCCCCAGCCAATCAGCATGCAGAACTGCTATCGGATTATCACTGAAGGAACCGACTCAGAGCTGATAAACGAAGGTGCAGAAATCCCAGGCCCAGATTGGCTGGGGCTTCACCTACCAGCTCAATTCCACCTAATGTATTGATTTCTAACAAGGTTCAGTTAGTTTCTTAGTTGTTAAGCCTGGCTTTCTTTTTCAGACCCTGAATAGGCAACCACACTCCCAGTTAATCATTTCAATATATCTGCCTCAGAGTTGGAATTGGTCTGCGCCAGAGAGAAGGCTCTTCCTCCAAACATCTTGGCAGTACAGACTTCTGAGCAGCTCACAGATTCCTCCCAAACTCCCTTCTATGTCTTCTAGGGGTGAAAAAAATGCCTTGTGTACGTCCCACTTATTGGGGGCCCACAATTATGACCCTATCTGACCATGGTTTGTTGTCCTGCATCCCAAGCACCTTGAAAGCAGGAAGTAAGACGGTCCACCTAGGGCATCAAACCTGAGTTCTTTGCACAGGGAACTACCAGGTGAGGGTAGAACCAGGCCAAACTGCCCCCATGAGGTGGTGCTCTCAAACCTCGGTGGGTTTCCTGCCTCTGTCCTGAAATTCTCATGGGCATCTACAATATCTTCTGATCTCAAACCCCGGAGGAATATGAAAATTGAGATTAACAGAGACTCTACCTGAATAAGCAGTTGAACAAAGGTTTCAAATTCCACTTGCTCCTTGAAATTTACCAAGCCTATCCATACCTCAAATTCCTCATCAGTAAAATGGAAAGAAAGAGCCACAAAATAAAACACTAGACAGAGGAATGTAAAGCAGGAGAATGGAAATCACGTTCAAGGATCAGAATAACTCCTTCTGAAACACTGTAATGAAACATTGCCCCTTATTCCTAAGAAAATCAGAGGATGGCGTTGACTCTTGGGAGTCTTCTTTTTTCTTCTCTGTGATTGCCGTGTCATGATTTGTAATGTTGGCTACCAGCCTTGATATTTGAGCTTAAGAAAAAGGCCTTTGGAGAAAGAAGTTGTCACAGAGGCAGAAGCCAAGCACCCAGTACCCTAAAACTCTCCTCCCACAAGATCAGGGTGAAAGACAAGGTCTTCTTGTCGTGGATCATAAATCTGTCCTCTCCAGCTCCAGACGGTTATTTTCTTCCTAAAAGCTGAACATCTGACTTGTCAAAAATTTTTTCTTATTGATCAGAGACAGAATATTGAAGTTGGAGAAATATTTGCTGAGCCCTCTCCCTTGTTTCAGGGAAAAGCTGAAATTCTAACGGTGCCCCTGACCATGAAGATTATAATAGAGGTTGTGTGCGGTTGGAGGTAGTGCAGAGTTAGAGGCGCTACTCTCAGCCTAGAAGTATAAGCCTGATTAGTAAAGGCAAGAATGCCAGCGATCAAGCAACATGAGTCCGGGGGAGGGCGGGGAAGCCAGGGGACAGCTTGGCTCCTCCCCCCACCAACTGGCTTAGAGAGGAAATCACAGGAGACCCATAGCTGCTCTGGTTCTTGCATCCTCTCCTTCTACTCTCTCAGGCAGAAGCACAAATACGTCTTGTGAGAAACCTAGTAGCGGTGGCAGGAGAGGAATATTATTTTCCAGGGAATCAGAGCAGTCTCAGCTCAGTCCTGGGGGTCCCTGCAGAGCCTGCTTCCCAGCAAGCCCATTCCTCCCGGGGCGTTTGCCCAGCACAGCGGCACTGCCACATTCTGTAGACTCGGTGGATGTTTTAAATGTCCCCTTACTCAGGGTGATCAAAGTTTAGTTATGGTTCTAGCTACAGGAAAGGAAAGGTAGACAAAAGCCTTTCTGTGGTTCTTTTCCTCATTAATGGTATCCTTTATATTCAGTGGGTTTTTTTAATGGTAAAAAGAGAAAGGAAGGAAGGAAGGAAGGAAAGGAAGAAGGGAGGGAAGGAGGAAAGAAGGAAAAGAGAGAGAGAGAAATGTTAGAGAATACTTTTAAAATCAAAGAAGTGACAGTGAGCATGCAGACACAGCGTGAAGCGTAGCGCCCATGGGCAGCGCACAGTGGGGTGAGGTGTTACCCGCAGAGGGTCACACAGCGGCGCCCGGGGAGGCGGGGAGGATTAGCTATCAGAACTGCCTGTGCAGCTTTCCCAAAATACCATTCCTCTCCTCCACCTGGAGATTCTGAGGTTGACCTACGGCTAACAATTGAGAAAGATGTCCAAAATGTAAGTGAAAAACGCAAGATGCAGAAGGGTTCATTTGGTAAGATCCCATTTTTGTAAATAATATAGCCAAAATTATATGTCATATTTGCATGTCATTATATGCCCAGAATAATATATACAGCAGATGTAAACAGTGATTTTTCTCTAAGGGATAGTGTTATAATGGGCTTTCACTCTTAAATTATACATATGGGCATATTTCAAATTATTAATGAGTATGTTCCTCCCCCTAACTAGACTCACCAAAACCCTTTACTGGTACCCTGGCATGAGTCGCATGCAACAGAATAAGAAAAATGTTGTAAATAATCCATTTAGGTCAGGAAGATTCTGTCATATGCTAACAGAGCAAAGGGTTGAGACTAAGTGAGACACGAAGGAAAGACCCCACGGGCTGGAGAGAAGACTTGGAGGACGCCCTGTCAGGGACAGGAGAGGGTGACAAGGAGAAGCCGTGAGCCCCACAGAAGAAAGTCAGCCAGCTCCAGGGAGCTGCAGGAAGCTGTGTGGCCAAGTTATCTTCTCTTTGCCCCATGGTGAGGTCCACCCATAGCCAAGGGTGTTTTGTCACCCAGTGATGTCCACCTTGAAGTGATACTGATCCACTCCCCCAAGTGTACCCAGGACTGCCCCAAGCCTGCCTCCCCACCCACCTCCAGTGGAAAACTCCCAGTATTGATTCCAGCCACACTAGACATTCATGAGTGGCTGCCTTGCCCCAAATCAAGTGAGATGTGAGCACTAGAGAGTGATTACAGGGTGAAAGGAAAGCCTTACTCTGGACCAAGATGAAATGATATGGAACAAGCTTGAAACCACTGAGCCAGAATGGTAATGGAAACGCACCACCCCTGTTAAACGAACATTTCATAATGTCTTCATTTTTTGCTACATGCATGTACTACTTTTGTGATGAGAAACATGTTTTGAAAGAATCCATTATGACAACATTCACTGTTTATCAAATCTAAACTCCATATTGGCTCTTAAGACCTTCCCTCCATCAGCTTTCTGTCGGGCCAATTCAGTGTCTAATTAATGCTCTGAAGACACCGTTCCCCCATCCACAGGTACACAAGCACATGTGTGCGCACACACACACACACACACATACACACACACACACCTCATGTAGTCCCTTCTCCTTTCCATTTGCTTGTCCAGGGTGTCTGCCTGGAATACCTTCTTCCCTCCCCCGCTCTCACTCCTTTAGTTATTAACTGCTGACTGAATTTCTCTTTGGCTTTTGAAAACAATAACATTGTTTCTCAGTTATTCAATATGCCATTGTGTGCCCTCACCCAACCTGAATTGGGGGTTGTGCAGCAACAATGGTTAGTTTCCAATACACAGTCATGGCACCCGATTTACCACTGTCCACCGCCTCTGATACAGTATTTGAAATTAACTGCTCCCCTACCAAAGATTATCACTCGCTAATAATCCTGGAATCTAAACATTGTTTCCAGAAAGTACATTTTCAAACTAGAAAAGGTTTTTTAATATTTCCTGGTAGTAGTTGTAATAAGACTCCGTTATCAGATTAGCAGAGAATGGTGATGCTAATAAGTGACATTTGCACAGAATTCTGTAGTTGACAGAGACCTCTTCGCATGTGGTCTTCACTTACCAGACCTCATTCAGTCCTCAAGGAATGGGATATTAGAATGAGACTCTTTCTGCCTCCATTTCAACTGAGGTGCCAGAAAAATTGGTATCTGATATCAGGATGCTTGGGACAGACCTCTCTCAGCAGATTTACAGAGATGATCCAGGAACTCCTTCCACAGCTCTTGGTGCTTGTATTCTGATAAGGATATGAAAAGAGGGCAGAGAGGAGAAAGAATTTTTGTGAGGGGTTTTGATGAGAATATCTACCAAGAGATATCTTCAGAGAGAGTTAAGCTGCTGTGCGTCCTGTGGGTACCCAACAACCCCCTTGTGGAAGAGGGCGGTGGGTTCTACCCCAGAGCAGTAAGGGGACTTCAGGGGACCACGTTGAAGAGTGTTCCCTGCAACTATATCCTCACATTCTGACCAGAGTAAGGAACTCTCAGGAGAAAGAGTGGCTGAAGTGTGAAAAACCAGATCTGCGCTGCATTCAGTTTGCTCCATGAGTCTGACAGCCCACAGAAGGTCTAAGGGAAAAGAGTTCGGCTGGAGAAGGAGCTGGAGGCCAGCTTGGGCTCTCTCCCTACTGAGTCAGTGGCCTCAGCAGCTGGGGAGGAGATAGAAGTTTCTGGTCCTGCTGTGGTCACATCCCAGCTTCTATGGCCCAGTTGTTGGGGAGCAGGTGATACATCCCCTAGGCTTGACCTGTGGTTCCACATCACTGACTAAGGATGCAGCCCAAGGAGACAGAGCCATTTCCCATTTGAAGACCAGAGACCATGATTTACCTCATCTCAAAGAGAAAGAAAGAGACCCATCTCCTTGCCTGGAGCAAGACAGGGGAGAACGGGGGAGGAGAGTACAGGACAGGACAGGAGACGACAGCAGAAGAGAGGAGAGGAGAGACATTGCAGCTAAGTCTTTTGAAGTATCAAAGAGAAACTCAAAGCCTGGAATACATCCATCTGCTTCCTATATTATTCTATTTCTGGAAACGAAGTTTGACATAAAAGTGTGTCAATGGGAGAAGCAACACTTCTCTCACCTCGCTGAGAGTTACTGCTGTGTTTATCCCAGGGTCTAAATATGAATACGTGCCTTATTGTACACTGACACTCCTTTTGCAAATGGCCACATGGGTCTGGACTAAATATGGGATGACTGTTTAGCATTATGGAAACCAGTAAAACACCATCAAGCTCTGGAAAAGAAAGATATTGACCGAATAAATGCCTCTAACTTTTGATACACAGTAATAAAAACAACAAACCTATTAAAAATAACTGTGCCAGGGGCTGCCCGGTGGCACAGCGGTTTAGCTCACGCTTGGCAGCCCGGGGTTCGCGAATTCGGATCCCGGGCGCCCACGACGCACTGCCTGTCAGCCATGCCGTGGCGGCGTCCTATATAAAGTGGAGGAAGATGGGCACGGATGTTAGCCCAGGGCCAGTCTTCCTCAGCAAAAAGGGGAGGATTGGCAACAGATGTTAGCTCAGGGCTGGTCTTCCCCACAAAAAAAAAAAAAAAAAGGTACATAAAAAAAATTAAATAAATAACTGTGCCACATTCAACTTTGAGAATCTTGGTTTGATTTCTTTGAAAGGCAGCAGGATTAGTCTCATTTTTGTAATGGAGGTGTGGTGATTTTTATCCTACTTTTTCCAGTCCGAAGCTTCAAGGTCTCTAGATAAACCTCTGCCTCTGGAAGGGTCCATCTAAAATAGGCAGATTTCAGAACATGACACCTACAAAACATAGGAATTAACATGTTCTCTCCATACAGGGCCCACAGCCAGACCTTTATGCCATTCTTTCATCAAGCAAGTAGACTGAGAACCCACTGTGTGCCAGACGTGATGCCAGGGGCTAAGCACACAAGGCCTCTGCCCTTCCAGTGCAGTTCCAGGAAATCAGTTTGGAGAATTAGCTGGGAATCGATGACAGGTAGAGATTTTAAAGGAATTGTAACTCAACATCAAATTAAGTTTTAGGTTTGTGGGTTTTTTCTTTCTCGTTTTTGTTTTTACTTAATCTCACATTTTGCACATGATAAACAATCAACGTGTAAAGAGTTCACCAAGATACCGAAAGGGGCATGATAATCAGGAAATTTTAGCCCTGTTTGTTGCATGGCACAGCTAAGAAAAGGACTGATGTTAAGAATAAATTGAGATGTAGGTGAATGTATGGTGCTCTGTTTTCATATAGATTCTGTAGTTGATTCTCTCATTTGGCAATTTTTGTTTAATGTTCTGCGATTCCTATCACCCAGGTAACATGGGAGACCGTGGGAAGGGAACAGTCAGGGCAACAAAGAAATGTATTTCTATCCCACTAATATTTTATTCTTAAGCTCACTCTCAAGTAGGTAAATACTTTTTAAATGGAAGAAATTAGTCTCTGCTTTTCCCTTAACTTCCCTTCCAAAATGAAGGAGATTTTCTGTAAATTTGTCTCTCTAACCTGCAGATTCTGTCTCAGTGGATCAATGAGAAAACATTTTTGACAAGTCAAATGTTCATTTTTTAGGGGAAAAATAACCCTCTCTATCCAGGCTGCCAAGACTGTGGCTTACGCGTTCTCAGTCCCTCAAGCCATCAGTCCGCATTTCACTGCAGACATGGCCCAGATGTCTTGGTCAGTGCACATTAAAGGCTCCGCGTGCCGGCTTCTTAGGAAAGAGATTTAACATTAGCACATGTTAGATATTAAGGAACATCCTTCTCCATTGAAAGAGAAATTTTATTTCTCAAGGAGAAAAAAAATACAACATGTAGTCACTAGGATGCATTATGAACCTGTTATTGCGTGTGGGATTTATGATCAAGGTCTCTCTTCGGCAAGGATTCTTCAGCTGAGGGCGGAATTACAGATTTAAGGAGCCTGCAAGGAAATGTTGCGCAGACCTTTGGCGCCATCTAGTGGCCGTATCCTGTCAGGTCTCGCAACATTTTCCTCGGAATTGGACGAGAACGAGAGGCTCTGGCAGTGAAAGCTTGAAAGCTCATGCTCTAAACAGGCTTGGCAGAGGACAGAGTTGGCCAACACAGGAACTGTTGTGCCTCAGAACACTGTTCTGGGTACATGACATTTCCTCGTAGATTCCCAGAGAGAGCTGCAACCGGCTCTCATGGCATTTTCAAAGGAGCCATTTTCAAAGCAATCTGTAAAGTGCTTTTGCTGTCTCTGCTTAGTCACCTGCTTGAAGCACACTACCTGGAACGCACAGTGGGCGGGTGGCGAGCGCACGTGGTTGGGGGGCAGCATGAAAATGCTCAGGGCTTATGCTGAGCTCTGCCATGCCAGCTGGCATCAGAAAGGGACATATGCAAAATCACACTCCACATGGCCTCTAAATTTAGATAAGCTGTCAATATCTTACACTAGAGGGGCCTTCTTCCTCCATTCTCTGGTTTAAAGGCTTAAAAACAGAAGCCAAGTTTAGCCCATTTGAAAACTCAGGCGGTTAATGGTGTTTCCAGAAGGATGTCAAATAGCAGCTTACACTCCTGACTAAATGCGGTGGAGATCCCACAAGCCTCACAGAAGCAGCGACTTGGGTTCAGTCCCCTCCCTCTCTTCAACCCTGCACCTGCCAAGAGACACAGAAGCCAAATGGTCAGAGATGTGGGGTACTGGTCCTTCCCTTTTCCTTCTGCTCATCCACCCCTCAGGAGCCACTACTTGGCCAATAAATTTTAAGAGTAAAGGTCATCAGAAGTTGGGCATAGATGGAAACACAGATCCTCTTTCATCCAGCAAGTCTGTCTTCCTTGGGGGGAGAAGGTGGCTGGAGATGAAGAGAAGGCATCGTCAGCACTGTAGGGCTCAGAATGGCTCTGACAGAACACTTAAGCAACCCATGTGTCTTACAGATGTCCTCAGGAGCAGACCAGCGGCCGAGGATGATCTCGAGGTGACGACGAGCACCTCACTCACGTCAACTCTGGCAGATCATGAATCCCGTAATCATTGCCCTGTTTTCTGCCTGCCCTATTTATCTTTATTGCCCTATTTTTAAAACTATTTTTCCAATTATTTTTGCCTGTCAGTAGGCAATTTAAAAGTAAAATGTGGGTAGGACAGAAATTCATATTTTGAATTCCCTTGACTATTTAATCCCTAAGCAGAATGTGTGCTTTACCCTCAAAAAGATATCAGTTACCTCATTAACCCCCTTCCTGTAAAACAGGGCTATTAATAGTATCTACCCCCATTGGGTTATTGTGAGAATTAAGTGTGTTAGTAGATGTGAAATCTTGTAACAGTACCCAAGCTTTCAAAAAATGTCAGCTATAGTTACTAAATTCTAGCAAGTCAAACGAGCAGGGCCAGCGAGCTGAGACTATTTGCTCTTCAAAAACTCTTTTTGTAGGTTGCATGACTATGTTTGTTTTGGGGAAATGCATGTCTCCTTTCCAAGACCTCAAGCTCCTTAAGGAGGAGGCGGCATTAAGAGATCCTCTGTGGGATTCTGCAGCCTCCGCGTTCCATCCACACCTCAGGAGACAAAGAGAATTTGAATGGGAAGATGTGGACTGTGACTGCCAACAGGCACCTGGGGACACCTCCTTGATGATCACACTAAAAGGCCTCTGGGACCCTTCAGAGAAGAGGGCCCCACTGTCAGCAGCTGTGATCACCTGTCTTGGAATTTCTGAAAACCCTTAGGAAGCATTATAGATGTATGCTTCAACTTTCGGGGCAGACTTGGAATTTTAATTCAATGAAACTATCTGAACAGTCCACTCAGGAGAAAGATTGACATGCCGTGGGTGGGGGGAAAAAAACTGCTTCATTATTCATCCTTCCTGAGAAGACAAGTAATTTCAGCCTGACGAGACCAAAATGAGAAGAGGCAGACAGAGCGAGCAAGTGAGATAAAGAGACAGAAAGGCAGATGGATGGAAGGATGGACAGACCGACAGACAGATGGACAGGTACGTACATACATACATGCGTATAAGGAAAGATACATACATACATAGAATGAAAGATAATACATACATACATGGCTAGATCCACAGGATGCAGAGGAGAAAGGTAGAATGAGAGACACATTAAAACAGGCTTTTTGTTCCTCGCCGGTGAAACATAACGGCATCCTAGATTCCAGCCTGTACATCATCTCTTAAAAAGCTCATTGAGAAGTTCGGTCATGATCCTGTCCTTATCCCAGAGCTCTTGGGAAACCTTGCCATTAACTCTTACAATTGCTGCACCTGCTCATTCACTCCTGGGAAAATGTCAAGATCTTTTTCCTTTTGTGGAACAGAGGCTACAGGGAAGGCACTTCTCTTTTTCTGAGACTTTTTCAGATGGTGTTGTTTTTTTTTTTTCTGCTGTGATTCCAAAGATTCTCTTTTAGACCATGATAGAAAGCACAAAGAGGCATTCAGCTCAGCCTGCAGATTGCCAGAAAACCCTTCACATCCCACAAAAATTAGAGAGGCCGCCGCACTCATCAGCAATAGTGTATAAATTTGGAAGGAGTGATTTTATAGAATCAGACCATTTTAGAATGAGGAGAAACATTAGTCCATCCGCTTCATCTCAGAGATGAGGGGACCGAAGTACTTAGATCTAATCTTTGACTACTCAGTGCCTCCTTTTTCTCATCTGTGAAGCAGAAGGATGATAGCACAGTGGCTAAATTAACAAATTGATATTCAGGGCTGTGCTGTTTATGAGCCAATGTTGTCTCTTTTGAAAGCCCGGAGCCCGGCTGCCTTCTCCATACTGCTGAGCAGAAGCAAATCTATCCCCCTGCAGACCTGCAGCCCTGCAGCCCCGCAGCCCTGGATCCCCATCCCAGGCCTCCTCCTCCCTGGATTCCCAAGAAGTAAATCCAGGTAGACGGCCTGGCTAGTCCTGGGCTGCCTCGTGATTACAATTCTGAGTGTTATTTACTCGACAACTACATCAAGCACACGCCTTTGGTGGGGAATATTTAATGCAGATGTTTGGGAAGGAGCTTTGCCAAAATTGCCAGAAAATGCACGCGAGGAAATTATCTCCTAGTCCCTCGGTGGGTATTATGTTTTTTATTGTCTCTGTATTTTGAAGTATTTTCTTTTTTTAAAGATGTGATTTTGAAAGACTGCTCCACTGAGGGCACTGGGAAGGGGGGAGCAGGGAGAGAAGAAAACAGAGGAGAAAATGACAAAGAGGAGCCCCCCACCCACAGTAAGGGAGGACTTGATCATTCCACTGCTGTTCCACATGGAGCTGCGAGCTGGAGGCCCGTCTGGGGAGAACAGGAACTTGATGTGAAGAGAAACTCCTGGGAGCTAGAAGGAGGAAGGAGACATAAGGGACGCAGGCTCCTGCAAAGCAGGATGGCCTCTCCCATGGGGCCAGGCCATGCCAAGAGGGTAGGCCCATCGGCTTATAGTGGTAGGAAAAGATGCTGACATTTGACCAACATAGAATCATCCTTAAGGACTGGCCAGTGAGGAGCAGCAGCAAACAAGACAGAGCAGAGAAAGCAGGCTACAGAAGAGAGTGGGACTTCCAGGGGAGAGTCTTCAGGAAGGCTAAAAGAGGAAATCTTAAAGGAGCTTTAGGTGCCAAGCCAGGAAATGTCAACTTTCTCCAGAGGAGAAAGGAAAATGATGGTTATCTAGACTAGAGCCTGCGAGATCACCACAGGAGGGAAGAAGTATCTGGAAAAAGTTATAGAAAGATGGCCTGCAAGGTAGCACGTGTTCCCCTCCACCCTTCCCAAAGAGGAGTATCCACATGGCTGAATCCAAGTTTAAAATATGAATGGACCTTGGGGGCTACAGCATGGAGCTTTCAACAGGGCAGTAAATATGGCTGGTTTCTTTTTGGATTCACCCACGTCTTGGAGGAAAGACAGCCTGGGGGTGTTCCCTTCTGAGAGCTGCCCCCCCCCCCAAGAATGGTCTGGGAAGGGGATAGAAGAGTTCACAGAAGTAAACAAACAGGTCATGGACAGTCACCAGCCTTCTGGTGTCGAAGGCCACAGAAGGCTGTCTCCAGCCTAGGAAACACGAGTCAGTATTTCACCCGAGCTTGCCAGCAACTACATTGGGGGTTGGGGTATAACCCAAACAGCAAGGAAGAATGGCTTCTACCTGGCTTTGTGCTCCGTGCATGTGCTTTTAAAGAGTTCATGGGGAAGTGGACGTCACAAGAGAGGAGCACATAGCCTGCACAAAGCAATTTTGCAAAGCAATTCCTAAGGGCCATCTCAGGGAACCTGAGGGCCACTATGAGAGTCCCAAACCTGGAAAGATTAGGAAGGAGGGCTAGAAGGACCCACCACCCCCATCAGTCTGAGCAGTTTAGGCAGCATCCAGCCCAGTCAGACCTGGGTCGCTAAAACTGGCCAGATAAAATAAGGATATCCAAGAACATCCCAGAGAGTGTGCCACACAAGTTAAGAGAGACATAGAACTATGTATCCTGACTCACTGCCATAAGAATGTATAAGATGCCTGAGATATTTGCTATATCTCTGTGGCTGTTTCTTTTCACTTGTTCTGTTTCCCCATGGTGAGGAGCACTGGAGCCCTAGGACCAGATGCTCCACCCACTGCAGGAAACGGGAGAGCTAGAGAAAGAACCTCCTACTCTACAACCAGACTTAGATTGGAAAGGAGAAAAAGCCCCCAAGAAAAAGCAGAAGATGACAGCTCAGAAGAGGAGCATGAAGGCCAGGCTGAACCTCTGAAGCCTTCATAGCTCAACAGGGGGGAAGCCAGTCATAGGGCATGAGGAGGGACACAAGTGGCGAGAATTCAGCCCTGAGTTGTAGGTGAGGAGCCAGGAGTGCTGGTCGCGACTCTGTACCTACCTCTGTGGGCAAGTCTTCACACCTCTCTAGGTCTATGGTGATCAGTAAAGTAGGGGTTGGCTCCTTTGCTAAGAAATTAGCCAAAGCAGTAGTGTACCAAGGTGGGTGTGGAAGTGGTCAGCCCCGGGAGCAGGAAATGAGGGGTGCATTGTTATTAGAGAATTTTAAAACAATAATAAGACTGATCATTATTATCATCACACAAAGGCAATTAAAAGCAATATCTGTGCTAAAATGATTCTCCTTGCCAGGGTATTTTACCACACACACACAAACACACATACACACACACAAACCCTATGCTATGAGGCCAGAGAGCCCTTAGTTGGCAGGAAGTCCAATGAAAATCTTTCCAATGCTGCTCAATAATTACAAACAATTAGTGCTATACTAACACTGAAACACAATACTGCCGAAAAACTCAGAGAGGTAGTGTAGCGGGCTGAAAAATGGCCCCAAAGATATTAGGCTCTAATTCCTAGAACTGTTAATGTTACTTTACTTGGCAAAAACTTTGCAGATGTGATTACATTAAGGATCTTGAGATGGGGAGATTATCCTGGATTATCTTGGTGGGCCGTAAATGCAATCACAACCATCTTTATAAGAAAACGGCAAAGGGAGATTTGATATAGACAGAAAAGAAGGCTTTGGGCAGCCACCAGAAACTAGAAGAGGCAAGTAACAGGCTCCCTAAGCCTCTGGAGGAAACGCAGCCCTGCAGACACCCTGATTTCAGCCCAGTGACAGTGATTTCAGACTTCTGGCCTCCAGAACAGTGAGACACTAAATTTCTGTTGTTTGAAGCCACCAAGTTTGTGGTAATCCGTTACAGCAGCAGTGAAGGAGAAGTAAGTCCAATGAATGGAGAATATCTTCAAGTGGAATTACGGTCTCTATAGAAAGGACTTCCGCGGTTCCATGGCTCACTTAACCTGCATCTTCTCCCAGAGCCCAGCATTCCAGATCGTCAGAGGGCAGCAGGAAATGAAGCCTTGCGAACACAAAGTTGGAAAGACAGCTTTGACAGTGCCAGTCCCCCCAGGTGACCTCTGGCAAACTCTGCCCCAAAGAAGGTGGCGCTGACCACCACCGTCGTGAGCGCCCTTGGGTACTAAATGTGAATTTGCCACCAGACCAGAATTCCCGCAACCCAAAGATGCACACACTCATGCTCAAGTGACATCCTGGACAATTCCTGGAAAGACTTCCTGGTTGGCTTTCCCTCTCGCTGTCTGGCTGGACTGTCCCTTTGGTAAACATCCCTTGTGTGCTGTTCGGATGGCAGATCATTTATCCATTGCATGAAGCATTTCATTAGTGACCTACTTTCTCACTCCACACATCACAGAAACCAAAATCCCTGCTTAAAGTGAAAACAGAAGAGAGCCAAGAGTTCAAATAAACGGGTTGTTTTAAGCCCCAATGGGCAGAAGTAAAACAACAGGCTCATCTGGGCTTGACTTCCCTCGTAAAAGAAGCAAACTTAAAAAGCAGTAAAATGCCATGAGAAATAAGGATTAATATTGGTTAATAAACTTACAGAAAACGTGAGCTGCCTCTCTTGCTCATCCCAGTTGTGCCTCACGTTTACAGTCAGTGTACTGCTAGAAAAAGCCCTCTCGGTAATGAATTTATGTGAATCAAAACACGGCTTAAATACACTGAAGAAGAATTGCTCACTAAAGAAACCTCCCTGCAAATTCTTTACAATGTGAGGACTCCGTTTTTAATTTATTTTTGATGAAAATCTGGATTCTTCCCATCATATTTGCTTAAAGAGAGGTGCAAATTTACAAGTACAAATTCAAGTAAGTTCTGCTCCACTGCCAAGGTTAATTGCCGTCCTTCTTTCAAGGTTCTAAGCCTCAACTGCGCCACTTTTGCAAGTAATAACTTGCCTGGCCCTAGGAGAGTTCGCCTAGCGATTCCCACATCTTACTCCCACGGTGAGGAAAATTCGGGCCATTGAGTCAGAAGACCACCGAGGGTCCCACAGGGGTAAAATGCACCTAATTTCAGGAGGAGGGGAAGTTTTTAGTGAGCAAATAACAAAAGGCAATAGTGATGTTTTTAAACAAGAAAATGAATTCAAAATATTCTAATTCTGTTACATACTTAGTTATAGAAATATGAGAGAGGAGAAGAAAAGGGCTTGGGAGAGAAAAACAGAGAGGAAGAAGGGAGGAAAGAAGATCAAAATAAAGAAAATCAGAGAGTTAAAGGAGGAAAACTAAATATTAGGGAAAGAGAACGAAGGCTGTGAGGAGAAAGAGGTACAGTGGGTTCCAAACATTTGGAAAATCTCTTTTATCACTGGGCCTGTGAATTAAAAAGCTCCCCCTGGACTACTAACTTCTTACATTTGCACAATGCTTTACATTTCCAATGACCTTCCTTTTGAACCTCACAACATCATGATAAGTGCCCCATTTTCCATGAGTGAAGAGAGGCTGTTTCCTGCCTGATACTCTGCAGCTAGAAGTGCAGCACCCAGGTCTCCGGGTATCTTTCCCATCACCCTCCTGAAACACAAGCGGGCGCAGGAGGCACCATGGAATCCTCACCTGCTTCTTGCATTGTGTTTAAGCAGATACCTTGAAATCACCCTCAGTCCACTTGCACGGAATTATGTCTATAACTTGTCTTAGTCTGCTCAGGGTGCTTCAACAAAATACCACAGACTGGGTGGCTTAAACAACAGATATTTATTTCTCACAGTTCCGGAAGCTGGGAAGTCCAAGATCAAG
Organism: Tapirus indicus; assembly: GCA_031878705.1. Classification (NCBI taxonomy): domain Eukaryota; kingdom Metazoa; phylum Chordata; class Mammalia; order Perissodactyla; family Tapiridae; genus Tapirus; species Tapirus indicus. The sequence continues at coordinate 126,383,847 of CM062919.1, read as the reverse complement.
GTGCCAGCACATTCGGTGCCTGGTGGGAGCTCGCTTCCTGGCTCGGAGATGCCGCTGTCTCCACGTGTGCTCACCTGGTCTTTCCACGGTGCAGGCTCACAGAGAGAGCTCTCCAGTCTCCTCTTCTTCCTATAAGGACATTAATCCCATTGTGGGGCTCCACCCTCAAGACCTCATTTAAACCTAATTATCTCTCAAAGGCCCCATCTCCAAATACCCAAATGCCATGACGTTGGGGATTGGGGTTTCAACATATGAATTTTGGGGGACACAAACATTTGGTCCATAACATAATCTGAGCCACAAAATCCAGGGTCTGTCAGAAGTTTCCCCTAGGAAGTAGCGGGGCTGGGTATTGGTATTACCACTAGCTATTGCTAAAGACCACTGGCCTATGCTGACATGGGGAGCCTCAAGGAGGGGAGAGAAAGCAGAGGAAAGGGGCTCTAGGAAGCCCCCTCCTCCCTCAGCCTGCCCCAGACAGATTGCAAAGTGTGGGGACTTTATTCTGGATCCTCCTACCCTTCTCCTGGAAGACTCCTATCCTTGGATAGCATTCCCTCTCCTTCAAGGAAGCCCAGGGTCCCCAGTAGCCTACCCCACCCCTGCCTGCCCCCTGCTATGGACTGACTGTCTGTGTCCTCCCAAAATTCCTATGTTGAAACCCTAATCCCCAATGTGACGATATTTGGAGATGGGGCCTTTGAGAGGTAATTAGGTCATGATCCCTCATGCTGGGATCAGTGCCCTCATAAGAAGAGACACAGACAGCTTTCTTCCTCTGCCTCTGTCCCCACCATATGAGGAAACCAGGAAGTCAGCTGTCACCAGAACCTGATCATGGACTTCCCGACCTCCAGAACTGTGAGAATTAACTGTTTGTTCTTTAAGCCGCTGAGTCTATGGTATTCTTGTTATAGCAGCCTGAACTGACTGAGACGCTCCCCCAACTTAAAAACAAACATCTTTGCTTTCCCAGTACACAGCTCCTTATAGCACCACCACCCCCAGCTCACACACACTCCCAGTCTTGTGCTGGTAAATGTTCATCAATCCACTCTCTAAAAGAAAAAAGGCCCTGATGTGTAGGATTTGCCACTTCAGTGTGTAAATACTACCACCATGGCTCATTTCAAGCGACCAACATGACGTCACTGAATGGGGAACTGGGGAGAGATGCACAATAACACATCATTGCATAGCATTTTTACCGTACAGATACAACACATAAATAGCCTAAAGCATAGATCATTGTAAAGTGTAGTAAAATTACTAGGAACCCATGAGTTTTGAGTATTTATTACCTTTATTTCTAATAGAAGTTATTGAATTGTAACTTTATATAAATTCTTAATAAGGATGCCTTTGTTTAACAACCAGCTCACAAAATTGCAGAAAACTTAACAATCGGTTCTCTCCAGTCTGGGGGGACCAGCTGCAGCAAACATCTGCCCCACCCACTCCCCACCCAGGCCTTTCTTCTGTTTGCTAAAGTGACTGCTAATTGGTGGCATTTATTATGTGACCCAAAAGAGCAACTACAAAGGTTGAATTTCAGGTAACTGTGCAGGTCGACAAAGTAGATACTTCCTGGTCTTCTCTCCAATTGTAAGTGTTTTTCAGTAGAGACTCTACCACCAGATAAGACAATGACCCCACGTGCTGTGCCATTTGGTGGCTGCGGCCCCTGCACTTCATGTCAGCTGGAACACATTCCCACAAACTCAGCATGGCCCCCAAACATGGGGATAAAAAGTGAAAAATCCAGTCAGCCACTTGCTTTGGCGACACAATGACAAAAGACTGGTTCAACTAAAATGTTTTTCTCCTCTGAACTGACTGGGTATTTTGATGTTGTATAGACAAGGCCACATTCCTCAAAACAGCCACGCACAGACACCGATCAAGTTCTTTCTGAAAAAGGCTTGCACAGCCTTGAAATAGACGGGAAGAAGCAGGCTGCCAACTCTGCTCCAACGCCCTTGACTAGAAGGTTAGCTTCCTCGCTCTCCTTTCCCAGCACACAATATTTGAAAAAAGGACAGCAGAGCCTGCAAATCCTCTCATCAAAGAGGCATTGACTTTTAATTTTACAAATGTGGCTCTTTTCCATAAGGAACAGAGAGAATTCATTAGTAATCCCACTCTGGAGACTTATTCCACCTGCATGTTTCTTTCTTCTGGCTATCATATAATTACACCCCAGATTTCTGATTACAGAAACTTTCCCCCTTAACCTCTACACAATTTTAGAACCTCTCATTTTCCAGTCTCTCCTTTTCCAGTCTGCCTTAAAAAGGAGAGAAAAGCCGGCCCTGATGGCCTGGTGGTTAAAGTTCAGCACGCTCCGCTTCTGCAGCCCAGGTTCAGTTCCTGGGCACAGAACCACACCACTCGTCTGTCAGTAGCCATGCCACGGTGGTGGCTCACATAGAAGAACTAGAAGCACCTATAACTAGAATATATATAACTATGTACTGGGCTTTTGGGGAGAAAAACAAAAGAGAGAGAAAACAAGAAATTGGCAAAGATAAGTATATGAGTAGGTGCCTTCCTTCCTAGATTGCACTTCATCTGTAGATAAGAGCAATGGGCAGGAATGCTGTGCTAATGAGACCATCACTATCCCTAGAAAACAATTCCTATGTATGTCCTTCTTCAGACGGGGCAGACACAATCTGAACACTACCCTCGCATATGAATAAAAGAGGCATTGAAAATATAAAAGAGGCATTTAAAACATGAGACACTTCAAAAACCCGTAAATTGCCACATATACCAGCCGTGTAGATATCTTCACGTCATAACCTGTCCACGGCATTGTTTTACCATCTGCTGAAGTGCACAGAGAAGGAAATTACGCGAATCAGCAGCCTTTACTACGTGCCTCACCTAAATCCTTCCTCTGCTCTCACAGAAGCGAGGCCATTTCCAAAGCCACTCTCTGTACGAAATTGCCCCCAGCATGTGTGCTCCGATGAGCCATTGTACAGGGAGAGGAGAGGGCGTGTAAAACACAGAAAGAGTCGCTGATTCAAGGAGGAGGCACCTGATGGGCCTCCTATCTGCCTGTGGCAAGTGCGTGGCTCTGCTAGTTGGAAGAACAACAGAACATCTGAGCTGTTGCAATGTCTCTCCCCTACTCACACATTTACGATTTCTTCTTTTCAAAAAGAAAGTTTCTCTTTAGCTTTGTGTTATTAGTCTCCAGTGATGAACAATAGGTTGGAAATTCTGAGAAAATAAACCACTGAAATTATTATTCACTCCTTGCTCCAGATTGCTCTGTGAGCTACAGAATACATGTTCTGCATTCGGTGACTGAGGCCCCGTCCCATGTGCTTTCCCAGTTCAATCAACTGTGCTAAGAACTGTCACAATAGCCCTTGACGATAAGAAAATAAAATTTAGGGTAGAATGGAAAGTCTGACTTGCATCCTAATTCTTGTTTGCACCTGTTTCTCCCCCTCTTGCTTCATTTTCCCCCCTTGTTGACAGCATTTGTGGACTTTTCATCCACCTTAATGACAAAGGAAAAGGAATGGGTTATCTTTCTAGTTTGGATAATTACTTCTGAAATGTTGTCACAATCTTCCAAATGACTATATTTCTTTCATGTCAGACCACTGTGATTTCCAGGCCTCGCAGGTTGTGGTTTTGTTAGGATTCTGGTCTGCTGAGAGCCTTGGGAGTTTGGTTTTTGTTTTTAAGAAAAAGACAAAGCAAAAACCAAATAAGTCACCATGATAACTTATGACAGAAAAATCAACATCTGAATCGAATGATAATCGCAGGAGCCAGGCAGCAGGGAGAGGATGTGTCTTGTGCCAAGAAAAGAAAGGCACGGAAAGTTATTTAAAACTGATCGAAACCCACTAGGAGTCACAATCCCATCATGGTTTCCCTTTGGAAAAGCAGTTTTCAGAAGCCCCAATTAACCTTAATTGAATTCTGCCTTCGTAATATCTGGAATTTTAATTGACTAGGAAGGTGATCATAAATCTCCGTTCATCATGTGGCTTAGCCATTAGTCAATCCCCGGATGGCACACAGCCTTGTCATGCAGGGGACTTACTATTCTGCCGGTGAGGCTGGTTTTTAGATCATAAAACAAACATTCAAAAGAGAAAGCCCCTCACTGTCAGAGCCAGTCTGAAAGGGGCTTCCGTACAGAAGTTCAGGGTGGAAGGAAAGGATTCCGATGAATCAAAGGTTCACGTTTGTGCTGTCGGTTTCGATGCTTTCCTAGAACAGGAACTGAAGCACCAGCCCTGCAAGCCCCTCGACAAGAAATTATCCTTCCAATCACTTAAGTGTAGTATTGTTCGTGTTTTCTCTTTCAGCAAAATCAACCATTACTTTACTCCTTTTTTATTAAAACCACTGAGACCTGGGAACTATCTTAAGCCTTTCACATTGCCTGAATGTGGCTATTTAACTTGAAGGCTCTCAAGGAGGGTTGGGAGGCCTGTCAGAATGACCTCCGTGCCTTTTCAGAACCCCAAAGGTATATCAAAAACTGAGGGAAGTCTGAGCATGTGCAGTTTGAAAAGAAGAGAAATATACGTGGTAGATTCTGATTTGGAGTTCCCTACTACCCTCCAAACACACTTCAGGTTGAAAAACCACTGTTAGTGCTGTTGAGCCAATTCTGACTCCTAGCGACCCTGTGTGCAGCAGAGCAGAACCCTGCCCGATCTTTTGTGCCATCCTCTCACCTTCCAGCACTATATCAGACAATGTTGCACTGCTATTCACAGGGTTTTCAAGGCCAATTTGTTTTGGAAGTGGGTGGCCAGGACCTTCTTCCTAGTCTGTCTTAATCTGGAAGCTCTGCTGAAACCTGTCCACCATGGCTGACCCTGCTGGTATTTGAAATACTGGTGGCACAGCTTCCAGCATCACAGCAACATGCAACCACCGCAGTATGAGAACCAACAGACAGGTGGTGTGGCTCCAAGGTAACCAGGTTATGGTGGCGAGAGTGCCAAATCCTAACCACTGGACCACCACTAGAAAAACCATGGCTCTAATCAAATTGACAGACCAACTCAATCAAACGATCAGATGGATTGATTTTTGTTTCATTAAATTGAACGGATGACGAATTAACTAAGGTCATCAGTTATTTTGAAATTGTCTAGAAATAGTTCAAATGTGATTTGACATTGTAGGAGAAACTGTGGTTCCAACAGTTAAGTTACTCTCCTGCTCCTCTCCGTTTTCACTCACATATTTTGATCCCTCTACCATAGTCAGAGAAAAACCAGGGTATTTCCCCTGTATAATATATTCCTTGCTTTTGTGCTTTTCATTCAAGCCTTCACTAACACTGCCAACAGAGACCATTAAAACCTTAAAAAATCATCAGTGGAAGGAAAGAAAGTTCTGTATTCTAACCTGGTGGGAAAATGAGTGAAAAGGTGAATTTAAAGAGTCCTGGTTGAGCATGGGAAAAATTAGTCACTCTTCTAAAGATTCCCAAGTCTCTTCTCACTTCAACTATCACTACATATTTCTTTCAGGGTCTACTGAGTTGTCCAGTGGTAAAACTGGTCAGAAATGAACTATGGAAACTGACACTGCAAACTCAGATAAAGGACAGGGTCATTTCTTCACTTTCAAACTCATGAAGAATCCCGGAAGTAATGAACTAGACTGAAACTGCTAACTTCCTCTCCTTACCCTGCACACATTTTCCTGAAACTTGAAAACTTGAAAGAAAAGGAAATAATAGTTGTAAACCTTACCCTTTAATAATTTTACAAATCCTCTCCTATCTTTTTCTTACCTAGCTCTCTCCCTTTCTGTCTTCTATACACATTGTGAAGTCTTCTAATCCAACCCACACTTTTTAGGAATGACATTAAGAAACAGGGAGACAGGAAAGGAAGTTAAGGAAATCTAGACACCAATTATTTTTGCCCCCTGCTTGCTGTGTAACTTTTCAAGCCTCCTTGGTAAGTGGGAATAAGAATGTCAACGATTGATGAAAGTTAAAGAAGATGCCTGCAGAACAGCACCCTCATTATATTAATTTCCCCAATATACCTCATTTTGAATAAAAATATCAAAGAGAACAGAGTGAATTACATGAGTAAATCTGGCATTTATATGGCATAAGTATGGGAGATTGGCATTCCCGGTATACTGATATTTGTTTATCAGTTGGCCTATTTCAGGAAATATTTTCAATTACCTACAATCAAGGGCAAATCACAGAGCAAGGCCAGAGAGGAGACATAGACTATTTCAGAGTCAATCTTTAATATTTAGGCCAATACTTCCAAAGTGTGATCAGTGAAGCACCTGCATCATAACTATCCTGGGTCCTTATTATCAATATAGATTCCTCAGCCCCACCCCAAACGTACTGAATCACATCGCTGAGAATGGGGCTCAAGAATATACATTTTACAAGCTATTCAGGCTATACCTATGCTCATTAAAGATTGGAAGTCACTAATGTAGGCGGCAATAATTATCACTTATCGGGAATTTTCTTATCAAAATAAGTCAAGTGGTCTAGTTGTTTAAAAATTGGACACAGGAGAAATTTTTTCCCGGGTCTGTCATTGAGTTGACAAACTAAGTCAGACGTCTTATTTTGTTCTGTTTTTAAATTATGAAGAAATGAACTTACACCCTTCAGGACTGGAAAGTCAAGTGTTTGCAGTAGGGTGATAGAATAACTCGTTGAGTCCTTTGGGTCTGTATAAGGCTGGGAGAGTGATGATATTTATGATATTGGCCAGGAGTCCATCAAATGACAAGGTGAATCAATTAGTATTTGCCACATAACAAACCACTCTGAAATTTAGTGGCTTGAAATAACAATCATTTATTTGCTCACACTTCTGAAGATTGGCTGAGGGTTTTTTGGTTTTGACCTGGCTCAGGTGGAGCTAAGTGGTCTAGGATGGCCTCACTCACCTGTCTGGAGACTCAGCTGGTGCTGGCTCGTCTCTGCTCCCCAGGGTCTCCCTCAGCAGGCTAGCCTGGGCTTCCCTACGTGGTGGCCACACCAGAGAGTGCAAGCGGAAGCATGCAACACCTCTCAAGGAGCAGGTTTAGAACTTGTACAATAACACTTCAACCACATTAAGTATGTAAGGACAGCTCAAATTCAAAGGAGGGGGAAATAGATTCTACCTCTTTATGGAAAGAGAGGCAAAGAATTTGTGACCATTTGCAGTTATACTTCATAGGGTATACAGGCAGAGATATGGGGGATTCTGGAGCATTGGTGGTGCTGAAAATAAGATCAAAGAGGATGCCAAATTTGCACCCCTCACACACTGAGCAATGTTCTGGCAGCATGGCCCCCCTTCACTTAATAACTCTCATTCTCTTCACATCCTTTTCAACTGCTTATCTCTCTCCTTTTCTGTTTCCACTCTCCTTTTCAAAAACAATGAAGCCTCTTTATGATGCTAATATTATCAGGACCAGAGAGTATGGTAATGGTAACACTTTTCCCTGAGTTATCCAGCCTCAAAACTTCTGAGTCAACTTTGACTTGTCCCTCTCCCTTTCCCCTCACAATGGTCATTGCCTGTGAATACTATCTCTGCACTACTGTTATGTCCCCAGAGCACGTCCCCTGCTGAGGACTCATGCCAGCATCACCCTTCCTCAGGCTCTCATTACTACTCCACCATTTCCTAGTTGTGAGACCTTGAGCAATTTCCTTTACATTTCAATGCCTCCGTTTTCTCATCTGTAAAATGCGAACAATAATGTACTTATCTGTCAGAGTTGTTATGAGGATTAAATGAGATATTGCACATGAGGTATTTAGCAAGAACCTAGCACATTCACAAATGTTCATTGAACAGAACCTGTTACACTCACCACAGCTCATCCTTCTTATTTGCCAGATTGTTTCTTCAGTTCCAAAAACACCAATGAGCCCCCTCGAAGCCTTTGAAAATAAATTCCTCAAGCTGGCATTTCACATCTGAAATTGTACCTTTCCATCTTTCTCACTTTTCCCCTCAAAATTCCCGATTCTTTTGAAGACCATCACCCTTTTCCACCTAAGTCACACTCATCCTTCAAGATATGTATCCACAAACACTCAGTGACCACCTACCTACCCAGATGCTATATTAGTGTCCTCAGATACTCAAACAGCACAGAGTCCCTGCCCTAGGAAGTTCACTGTCCACTCAAAAGACCCCCCTCTTCTATTACACTTTTTCTCATTCTCGATTCTACAATCCCAGCCTCAAATGATCTGTTCTTCCTTTGAACATCCAAAATAAGGCACCTGTGCTTCTCTCATGGCATTTATACTCTGTCTGGTATTGTAGTCCTGACTAAACTTACATACTGAATTGCAAGCTCTTAGAACCATATCTGCCATCTAACTTCCACAACTATGTTTAATCTGGTGTCGTGCACATAATAGAACCTCCATAACCATTTTCTGAATTAAGAGATAGGACTAACCCCTGCCTTATCAACATATTGGAAGTATATCAGGCTATCTAGGTTATATTCCAACTCATAATTTAGCTGAGCTGATATAATAATGCACCATAACATTACTATGTTCTGTTGCACTTGTATCAACACATAAATATGCACAGTTCACAATTTGCCTATTTTTGAAGAATTTGTGGGAGCAACAGGTGCTCAAAGCTCTCACTCACTCTTGATTTTTCACTGCTTTTCATAGGCCCTGTGGGTGAACTAGCATCTCTGACTGATGGTATTTTAAATTTATCCAATGATATTTAAATTTATCTGATGGCATTTTAAATTGATCTAATTTATTTAATCTAATTAAACATCATCTCTACCTGACGTTATTTAAATTAACCTGATGGCATTTTAAATTTATCACAGTTCAGTGGTTAATCAGAATCAACAAAATTGGTTTAGGGCAGTGGTTCTCAAAGTGTGGTCCATGGACCAGCATCAGCATCAGGATCATTTGGGGACTTATTAGAAATGCAGATTCTCAGACCCCAACCCAAACATCCTGAATCCAAAACTCAGGGAGTAGGGCCCAGCCAGCTGTGTTTTAACAAACTTCAAGGATTCTGATGCATGCTAATGTTTGAGAATCGCTAGCAAAGAGACAAAGTGAAATAGTTTCTGGGCAAATAAACTGGTAATGCAGATGGAAGATGGGAAACACATTTTTTGATGAAAATCAACTATTCCTGGGTTACGGTTTGCATAGATTTGCAGGAGACCAGCAGAGATAGCAGATGAGTGCAGTGGCTGAGACCCAATTTCTGTGATTGGCCAAGGTACAAGCTACACATCTGTTTATTCTGGAACTAAGGGGAGAGGGATTGTGTCATAATGTGACACTGTCAGCACCCAGAGTTATTTTTAGAGCTGGGTTTTTGCTTCACAGGTGGAAGAAGAAAAGTCCAAAAGATTTAGAATGTGCTCCGAAGAATGCAGTATATAAAACATCTCAGAATTCGGGTTTCCCCTTCACAATGGGAGATCCAGAAATAAAAGGAAGGAGCAGAGTGATTGATGGCACTGTGGCTCACATTACAGTGGAGCCAGCCAGCCTACCTATTCAAGCATGCAAAGCAGTGGCTAGGTGGCTCGAGAGCCTCACCTGGGCCCCCAAGATGGCCACTGGTGGCGCACATGCTCTCACACACACTCATGTGTAATAGGATTACCTTAGTAACCTCTATGACACTGGGGGGCCAAGCAAATCAGATCACATTTTGCTGCATCACTACTTCTTATCTTCGTTAAGTCTAGTGACAGCATTCCACCAGTACAAAAATATGCCTTAGCCTATGTCTGAGGACTCATTGCTAAGTCAAGTTAAGCAAAATCTGTGATTTTCTGAAAAATATATAGTATGGGCATGTAAAAGTTTAAAATTCATTCTATATGGATGGCTGTTGGATATGTCCTAACTGAAGGATTTTCAGTGATTTCTTAGAGAATCAAATTGGCTGCAGAGATTTAACTATTTTAGAGATGTGCAGGAGAGTTGGAGAGAGAAATAAAGAGTAAAGCATAACAAGATGCAAAGAACTTCCATGGAGACAAGAATTTTGCACATAATACCTAAGGTTTTAAAAACCAGGGTATGAGTGGTAACAGCTAACAGAATACAGTTGGAAGTCAAAGTGAAGCTAAAATCAAAGTAGCTGCATAAAAATATGATTATAAAACAGTAGAGAGAAAATAAATTACATTCTGCATCCAATGCAGGTTCTGACTATTTAATGGCACCAGTCACGATAGACAGTGACATTCATTGACAAACAGCCTGACATAACTTTGAGTCCTACAGTCCCAGTAATTTTTTTCGGCTTTATTGAGGTATAATTGACAGATAAAACTGTAATATATTGAAAGTGTACAATGCGATGATTTAATATGTGTATACAGTCCCAGTCATTTTAGAAGGAATTGACTTCATGATGTCCTCTCCTCCCCTGCTTCCCAGTCCCACCTCAATAAAAACATAAAACCCAAGAATTTACTAACAAATACATTTTAAGAGGGAGAAGAATCTCTTATCCTTGACAAAGCTACAGAGGAACTATCAGTACAGTCAAGAACAATGTGAAATTCTTCCTCAGATTCTCTGCCATCCCTGCTCACCTTTCAGATTCAAACTGATTTATTCAGTACACAAATACTCATTGAGCTCCTAATAAGTTCCAGATGCTGTGCTATAAACTGGGAATACATTCAAGGAATTTGCAATCAAATCCAGCGGACCAAACTTTCATCAGAATCACCTGAGGAGCTTGTTAAAACACTGATTCTCAGGCCCTGCCCCAAATCTTGATCAGAATCTCTGGGGATGGAACCTTAGATCTGTGGGCCTCAGAGGCCACACTAAGCATTAAAGCCCACTGGTCTGTGTTAATGGGAAAAGCTTCTTCCCCCTCCTGCAGATTAAGACAGCTTTGATGGCAAGTGACTGCTTTTATGGAATGGAGGCTGCATGCTTGGTGGCTTCAAGCAAACGTTCCCTCCACTCTAGCCTTACACAAAGACATCCAGATTTTGGCAAAGGCAAGTGAGCCACTAGGGAAAGTGACACCAAACCTCTTAATCTCAAGTTCCTGTGACTGATGTGCAGTAAGCCAATCACTGAGATTGGTACTTGGAGATGGAAAAAGGCTTATTCAAATTGGCCAAAATGAGAAGGCAGGAGGATACTTTCTTTCAAATCTGCCTTTACAAGAGAAGAAAGCAGGGGGTTTTATAAAGCTAAGGGGTTTGGCAGGAGGACTTTCAGAGAAACAAATGGGTGATCCATGCTTCTTTCACTCCAGATAAACCCTTGGGCAATCTGACTTCTGGGTGTCAACAGCAGCTGGAGGCTGGTTATCTGGTAATCATAACTTCCTCGAAGGCATTCTCTTTAGTCTGCAAAACAAGCTTATATATCCTTATGATGCTTGAATCACTCCTCAGGTTAAACAAGAAAACAGTAAATTGACAAGATTAACTTCTTTTGGTCTGTCTGTGTTGGGAACAAGGTCAAAATGTAATCATGTCCCTGAATATTTACAGTTATCCTCAAGTATCTGTCTTCAAAAGGTTTAGGCCACTTGGCCTTCAGCTAAGGCTCTTGAACCATGAGGAAGTTCTCAGCAGAAGCAGAGCAGGCTGCTGCAATTTTATCTAGATTGCATTTAGCGTGTGTGCTGGGGTGGGGTGAAGGTTCCAGTAAGTCAGCAGAATGAAAAATTGGAGGTGATGATTTGGGGGCTTTAATGGAAGAATGCTTAACTCAAGGACAGAAGATGCTTTTTTCTAATTTTACATCCTTTGGACTTTAACATAAGTGAACTTGTAATTTCAAGGAGATTTAATTATTGAACTTTAATTTCTCTCTGAGAATTTGATAATGGCAAAGACTTTTTATCCAACTTTAGAATATCTCTACGTTGTTAGCATTCTATTATTGGATCTTGGCATCATTTAAGCTCCTTATAGAATTCTTCCACATGCTATGGAGAGCAACAGGGCTGGAGGGAAAAGGGTGCTATCTCTTGGGTCCTCTGTGTCTTCAACAGCCTTGTAGTATAATCAGTGTCTCTAAACAGCAGACACTTGCTGAGGGTCTGTCAAGTGTTTGTTCTGACTGGGTCCGCTGGAAATTAAATGTCTCTGGCTTAGCTGGTGCTGAAATATCGAAGGAGGCTGGGGCGAGAAAATTGGCAATGTAGTGGTTCTGTGACATCAAATAGACTTACACCTGACTCCTAAAAAGCAAGGCCCAGAAGCAACCATAAGCAGCATTTGGAAAGCGAGGTTTCAAAGACTCCCAGACTCCTGTTGTCAGAGCTAGACCCAAAAATGGGACCGGGACCCACGGAGTTCAATCAATAGTTTTAAATTAGTGGTTCTCAAAATATGGAACCCAGAACAGCAACATCAGCACCACCTGGGAAGTTGTTTGTCATTTCTGTGTCTAGTCAAGTCATTGGTAGGATTCCAGAAAAACTCCTGCGTCAGTGTACCCAACATCATGACACAAAGATGAAGGGCTAGCAGTCACACAGCAAGGTGAATGTGTCTGAAGGCTAGGATGCCCTGTAATCTATTGTTCAAACCAGCTGAGCTAGCCTAAAGGATCAGGTTGTCAAATGAGACACACACAAATCAGAGACGTTACCCAAAATCAAGTTATACTAGTAATTGTAAGGATATAAGCAATCAAAAGGCATGAGCAAAGCAGGGTGATGTCTGGAATGTCCTGCATGACTCCCCAGGTCCTTCCTTCCCACATCAGACACACGCCTTCTGACCAGAGTAATAACATACGGGGTCTCTAGATGAGGTTTATGCATCACCTCACTCAGCAGGGAGTTTTTAGGTTATGAAACATCCCAATTTTATACCCAGATGGTTGTATAGGTAACATGATCTTCTCCAAGGATCATGACTTATAAATCTAGAGCATCTAGGTTTATTGACCATAAGTAATCCTAAACCAGGGATTTCCAGCTAAGAATATTCCATATATAAGTACTCTCCTATCAAATATCATTAGTCTACCAGGAGGTCCATTTATCCATACGTTTACAGGGAGATGAAACCAGGCCACCTCCTTTCTTTTCCAGAAGCATTCCTCTGTGAATCAGAGGAGAAACAAAGGCAAGCAGCTTTAACTCCTTTCTCCCCATTAGGACACTTGTGAGAGGGAAAAGAAAGGCCCTACTAATAATTCTGCCAAGACAACAGGTATAAACTGGGACTGGCCCAGATAAACCCAACGGTATTATCACCCTGTCTATAGCACCCTGCACAGGAAGTTTGTGGGCAGCAGAAGAGAAGCAAGATTTAAAATGTAGGGAACCAGAAGCTAGTCTGTGGAAAATTTTTTTAATCTTCAGACATGTAAAATTGCAACTGGAGGATTCAATTCTCATTGAAACCTAGTCAAAACAAAAGTTCTTTTCTGTCAGGAATGTACTCGGTAATGCATGATATACAATTATAAATGCAGTAGATAGTTTTCCTTTTTTGATGAGAATTGTGCAAAATAGAATTTATCATAATTCCTTTATCATAGGCAAAATCCTATAGTTGTGTTAATGAGTTTGTGTGTGACATCACATGATTTATGCATTCTCAATTCTAATTTTTAAAAAAGCGTTGATAATCATGCTGAAGGAAGGACTGAATTATCTTTCTATTCTCACTACAGAAATTGATATTACAAAATCATTGTCATGTAAAGAGGCAATCAAAGCATGCTGCCCAAAAAAGTAGAGAAAAGAACAAAGGTATCCTGGAAAATAAATTAATAAAAATAGTATGTTATTTTGGGGATTTTGTGATGTTTGTGATATTTTTCAGCTTTTAGGCTAATTATTTTTAACAGATGGCAGACAGGAAAAGTTCTGAAAAGTAAGTAGAAGTTGCCCTTTTGTAAGACACATTTACATTTGTAAGGGAAATCTCTATTTGTAGGGGTGTCTCCCTCTCTGCACCAGGAAAAGAAGGATGACTCTAAATCTCTAGAAACTCTTCTCAATGGAGAAAGCAACAACTTAAATCTGCACAACAACCTTACTCTTGTTTACTGTGCTTTCCCTGGTCACCTCCCATAACTGACACCCCGCCCCCAACATCTTCTTTTGTCTTTAGCTGGAGATGTTATTTAAGATGGTGGCTTGGGCCATTTCAGAGAGTTACTCAGTTTTCCTGGGTACCTCCCATGTATATAGGAGGTATACATGTGATTAGACCTCTGTTTGTTTTTCATCTGTTAATCTGTACTTTATTACATGGAGGTCTTAGTCAAGAACCTAAAAGGGTAGAGGGAAAATTATTTTTCCTTCCCCACAGCTCCATTAGTGTCAACAATTAAGTGGGCAAGTTTCTTAACTTCTCTGAGCCTCTATTTCTATCTCTCTTTCTTTTTTTTTGGCTGGGAAAGATTCACCCTAAGCTAATATCTGTTTCCAATCTTCCTCTCTCTCTCTGTGTTTTTTTTTCCCTCCCTGAAGCCCCAGTACATAGTTGTATATTCTAGTTGTAAGTCCTTCTAGTTCTTCTACATGAGCCTCTGCCACAGCATGGCTAGTGACAGACAAGTGGTGTGGTTCCACACCCAGGAACTGAACCCAGGCTGCCAAAGCAGAGCACACCAAACTGTAACCACTAGGTGATCAGGGCTGGCTCTATTTCTACCCTTACAAAGCAAGGAAAATAATTCCCATTGTGGGGGAGGAAGACAAATCCTCTACCCTCTGGGTCCTTCTGGCTGGCCTGGGAATTAAGTTGACATGAGACAGAATAACAAGAGAAAATCAAACAAAGCTTTATAACATGTATACATGGAAGAGACTCAGGAAAACTGAGCAACTCAACAAAATGGTGGAGGCTGTCATCTTAAATATCATCTTCAGCTAAAGACAAAGGAGGATATTGGGGGTAGTGCTTTGGGACTTCAAAGGGGAGGAATGCAATTCACATGGAAATGGAAAAGCAAATGTTTGGTAAACAGAACTTTGATAAGAATGGGCTTAGCAAGGACCCTCCCAGTCTACCTATGCCCAGATTTATTTATGGTGATGGCCCATCCTGGGGACAGACTTTTATCTTAAATTCTTTTAAGCAGTTAGGGGGAAGGCCAAAGTTTCTTTCAGAGTCTTTTGTTCTTAAAAATAATCAAGCTGAGGCAAAGAGACACATTTTGGGGCGGCCAATTCTGACTCCCCACACCATCTTACAGAAATGTAAGAATCACAGGCCATTAAAGTCACTGGCATTTCATGGGTGTCAATAAGTTAGAATTATTTGTCTTCAAATAACAGGCCCCAGTGAGCCAAGGAGTCCCTCCTCTCAGCTTCCTCAATGAAGGTGTAGGGGCAGAAAACTTTCCCCTTCTTCCCTTCTAGGTTCTTTGGCTGGTCTAATAATTGAATTGACATAGGACAGATTAACAGGAGAAAAACAAATTTCATACATATGGGAGCCCCATAAAAATATAAGACTCCCACTGGCAGCTAGGTAATTGAGGCTTATATACCATCCTGAGCCAAGGAGAAGGGGGTAGGGGTCTGGGATTTCAAAGGGGAGGAAGACAATTCACAGGAAGATGAGACGAGCAAATGTGTGGTAAATAAATGTCTGCCACACAGATAAGTCTTTCTGATACAAAAAGTTATCCCTGGTAACAGCTCTCTTCCTGGTACAGGCCCCCTGTCTAAATTCTCATAGGCAGTTAGGGAGGAGGTAAAAAGCTCTTCCTGAGACTGCTGGGCCCCAACTGTCTTCATCTTGAGATAATCCACATGCCAAAGTGGCACATTCTGGGGTGGCTTATTCTGCTTCTCCACCGAGGATTCTGATCCATTTGGGAGGACTTCACTCGTGACCCCAGGCCCTGACTCCCTGCTTCCCTTCCTGTTACCCAACACCCACTCAGATTCCCGGTGACTCTTCTAAAGGCAGCCTCATTTTCGACTTTGAATATCATGGCTATCTTATCCGTTGTTTTGAATGAAAGCACCTAACTAGCCTTAGGGCAACAGGACTTCTACCTTTTACATGTATTTCACGATTTTTCTTTTTTCTCTCTCTCAAGTCTGTACTGTGTACTGTATTAGACTCTGTATGAATAAAGAAAAATGAGGGGCCAGCCCGGTGGCGTAGCAGTTAAGTTCGCAGGCTCCACTTTGGCAGCCCAGGGTTCGCAGGTTCGGATCCCAGGTGCAGACTGACGTACCACCTGTCAAGCCATGCTGTGGTGGAATCCCATATAAAGTAGAGGAAGATGGGCACAGATGTTAGCCCAGGGCCAGTCTTCCTGAGCAAAAAAGAGGAGGATTGGCAGCAGATGTTAGCTCAGGGCTAATCTTCCTCACAAAAAAAAGAAAAGAGAAAAATGAGTTGTTAATTGGAATGTCTGGGATCTCCCCACACCTAGAAATTAAATGATACACTCAGGTCCCAAGAAGAAATGGGTATTGATTCCAGTTTAACTGTTAGGGATGTTCTCTGACTTCCAACATAGCCTCTGTTCCCTTCCCCTGAAGCCAGAAAACAGCATATTTTAGGTAATGTGGCCTGACTTACCTAATGTTAGGTATGAAGCCTTCATTTAAACAGCAAAAGTACTAATCTAACACCCTGAAATGAGGTCATTTCAATGTTGTACTTGGAGCAAACTACAAAACACTTTCATCAAACTTTCACCTTCAATGTCAGTTTAATCCACTCATTGATTTTTTTTTTCCTCTGTTTTTTTTTTTTTTTTTTTGTGGGGAAGACCAGCCCTGAGCTAACATCCGTCGCCAATCCTCCCCTTTTTGCTGAGGAAGACTGGCCCTGGGCTAACATCGTGCCCATCTTCCTCCACTTTATATGGGATGCCGCCACGGCATGGCTGACAGGCAGTGCGTCCGCGGGCCCCGGGATCCGAACTCGCGAACCCCGGGCTGCCAAGCGCGGACTAAACCGCTGCGCCACCGGGCGGCCCCCACTCATTGATTTTTACTCATTTATAAACCACTAAGGCCCCATGTGTTACTCTGATAGGCACTCCTCAGATACAAGGCCAAAGAAGCAGAATTTTACCACTGAGTTTCTGAATTTAGAAGCCTAGGGACTGCAAAGACACAACATCTGAAAGTAAAGAAGGAGGGAGGGAGGGAAGGGCATCAGCTCCGTGTCTCCGTCAGTGTCCATCGACCCATCTACACGCCTGTAGAGAAGAATACTGCCAGCTCACACCCATCTTTAAGACTGACAAGAGATTTTTCCCATATTGGGGTACATGGGATAGCTATTCTGGTTCAAAACTGATTCGGCTTGAACCAAAGAAATCTGACTTATGGCCAATCAAACACACATTGTACATCTGCTTTAACCATTAAAGTCAATAATGCATTAAACGTTATCTCAAAACGAATACACTCTTTGAAGATAAGAATGCATACTTCCCCTCCTCCACCCACCAGTATCGGTAATGCCTGTATTGGTTTTCTCAAGTTCCCTTTCCTGACATCAGGGTCATGTTGACCACTAATTTGCAACTGAATACCTCTTAGAAACTTTGATGAATATGTATCCTGTGCGTGTTTAATGTACGTTCTTTGTTCTAAAAAGGTACAAGACTGTACTGAAAACCGTGCTTCTCCGGAACACTTTCTTCCTTTGCGGAACCTGCCTTCCCGGATTATAGTCCTCACCCTGGCTCAGATGAAGCTCACCTATCTTTCTTACTTACAGAATGGTTATTGGTTATTTTGCAACAACAGGCCTCATGCCCACCCAAAGTTTTGGATTTTTTAAATGAGACAGACCCTCATAGAACAACAGCTCTCACAAAAGGAAAATCATCAATATTATCCCAAGTAATTCCAAGGCATCATCATCTTAAACTATTTAGTCTACATATCCAAGCAAGAAAGGTCTATGTTTTCCCATCTTTAAGGGTCAGGCCACTACCGCACCACATACAAGTAGGCCCATGATGTCACCTAGTTGTTCCTGGCCTCTGAACTGAGCCCCTCTCCCCACTTCTCACTCTGTTTCTCAGCCAAGGTTGTATCTTCCTGATTGTTGACCTTAATCTCAACTGCACCTGAGAACTGATGCGCAACGTCCCCACTGGCACTAACACAGTCAAGGAAGAGCACTCAAAAGACTGCTACAAAAATAGAATTCATTTTTGTAAGAAATATAATTTAAATGAGTGTATGTGTGTGCATATATGTGTGTATGTATGTGTGTATACATATATAGAGACAGAGAGAGAAAGCCAGATATATACACACATAAGCTTCAAGATTAACTGAATCATGTTGTTTAGGTGACTTATGTGTGCATGTATTGTATATTCTCTTCCTTTCCTTTCTTCCTTCCTTCCTTCCTTCCTTTCTTTCTTTCCTTCCTTTCCTTCCTTCCTTTCTTCCCTCCTTTCTTTCTTTCTCTTCCTTCCTTCCTTTCATCTGTTTCAGGCCAGAATCTCCAGGACAATACCCATACTATCAAGGAGTGATGTAAACTCCTGAAAAGGCTTGGACTTTGTTCCTGTCTACACTCTCTCAAAATTTTAGGACAGCTAGGCTCTAAAACACTTCACAAAGCAGGACTTTTGATTCCAACTGCAATCCCAAGAGTAATCTCAAACCTGCCTAAAATCCTGGAATATAGTCTGCAGATCCAAACAAGTCATGGACAGAAGCCTATTTACTGAAGATCCCCTGAGGTGTGTTAACTGCTGAAGAAAACAACTGGTGTCCTTCATAAATGAATATAATGGAGTTGACTCATTGCTAGTCAGGAAAGTACAGGACTGGCTTTAGAATCACAGACTCGAGTTAAACTCTTGGCTCTGCCACTCACCAGCTCTGTGACCTTGCGTTAAATAACCTCGCATAGCCTCCATTTTCTCACCTGTAAAACAGGAAGAATTCCATCTACCTCATCAGGTTGTCATGAAGATGAATGAGATGAGGTTGCAAAGTGTTCAGGCAGCATAGAGCCTGGTTGTGTAGGTGCTAAATCAATAGTACTAATCAATATTGAAGGCTACTGATAACACTTGGGCTTTAAGCTATTTTTATGGTAAAGTACAACCCAAGCAATTAGCATCCCCCTTACGAAGGCCAGCTTTCTTTGGTAGGCATTAATAAAGAGGAGGTTTCAGTTACCTCCTTGCTGAGCTCTCTACTGTGAAGTGCTCCCTGATGTGGAGCAGGTCACCACTCTCTTTGTGGCTGGT
Source organism: Tapirus indicus (assembly GCA_031878705.1). NCBI lineage: Eukaryota > Metazoa > Chordata > Mammalia > Perissodactyla > Tapiridae > Tapirus > Tapirus indicus. The sequence goes on along the minus strand of CM062919.1, from coordinate 126,364,649 downwards.
CACTGTCTGGGACTCCTGGACACAGACTTCAGATGGATGCCGATGCTTTCTAAGGGAGCCAGCAGAGAGGGATGTGGGCAGGCAGCACTTCCTTTTATTGTGCTGTCTCTTTATTCTCTGCATCACTTGGCCTAAGGCCACATAGGGATGTGTATCAGATTTCCCTAAAAGCTTGGGGGAAATAAAAGGAATTACACCTTGGAAGAGAATACAAGCTCTACGTTAAGATGATGTTTCCCCTAGTCTAGGGGAAAGGACTCAGATAGGTAACTCCTCCTCAACGAGGGGCACATCCCACTTCCTAACTCTGCTCTCCTAGCCTCAGGTCTGCCCTTCTCTCAAAAACATGCCTTTCCTTTAACCTCTGCAGCAGAGACAATGCTATGTATTCACCAATCTTGTTTTATTTTCCTCTTGCTGGGCACACGGGAAGACTCCATTCTCAGCCTATCTTGCAGTTAATGTTAGGGCATACAACTGGGTTCTGGACAAGGGGATATGATTGGCAGTGATGTTTGCTACTTCCAGGCCTGGTCATAAACTCCCTGCAAGAGAATATCCACTCCCTCTCTTCTCCTGCTGTAGTGTTTTTGTAGGCCACATGTTCCATATGGCATTGCTACAAGATGGAGCAGGGCTGCCCAACTCTATGAGACAGAGTGTGTGCTGTGAGCAAGGAGGAAACCCTTAGTGTGTTAAGCCACTGAGAATCCAGGGCTTAGTGTTAATTACCCATACAAATATACCTTACACTAAGATTCTTCATCTACCCTTCGAGAAACCCTACCCTCAGGTTTTAGTCTTACTCCAAAGTCTATCTCTTTCCTCATAGCTGTACATTCTACCAAATCAGAATTGTTCATCTCAAATAATGCCCCAAAGAAAGAAGTGAGACTTTAGTAGAATAGTCAGTGATGACTCTGGCACTTCATTCTCCACAGAAGAGTCCAGCAAGATTTTCTCAGATCAGGAGTCACAAACTCAAATGTCTAGTGTGTTCACACAAGTAACACCAATGAGTGAAGTGGGGTGGGTACAAAACTCTGGCAAAGTAGGTAAGGCACATCTCATCCAAGGAAGCAGCTTCCACCACCCTCCTCAACTGTTACCAGGCAGATCGTGGGCTGGTGTCGCCAGATCATCCAATTGCTTAAAAGAAGATAGAAATCTGGGTTTCTATATAATATCTCCAAAGTTTTGAAATTTGGCAAATATGTCAAATTAAAAACAAACAGTTTGTATGCCAAACAAAACTGAGCTGCCTGCTCTAGCTGGCTGTGCCATGTCAGATTACATTTTACAGCCTCTCTTCCAAACCTGTATGATTTATTTAATTCTTGCCCTATAGTTTGCAAGGCTGCCTCTCTTGCAGTGAAGTTAATATCCCACATAATTATGCAGAGCAATACCATTCATCACCAATCCTCCCTCATCCCCAAATTCAAACTGTGCCCCTATGGCCAACTGGATATAAGAATCCAACCCATTGATAAGTCATGTATATATTTATCTTGACTGCAGCTCCCTTACCTACACCAAGGCCTGCCTCCAGCTTTAAAATTACCATATGCAAGGACTCCATTAAATTCATAGCCAGGGACTGCCCTTGCTCCATTCTCTCTGGGGAAAGAGGGAGTAGGACCATTAGTGATTATGGCCTCACACTGGCCCACCTCTCTCATCCAAATATTCCTGTGAGCAACAACCTACAACTGTGAAATAACAGTTGGGAATTAGAACTATTTTTTTGTCTGACTGTACTACAATTTTTCTGAGAACAAGGCTAGCTAGCTTTTAGAAGGATCAAATAGAATTTGAAAATCACCCTACTTTATGTGGCAAGAGCTTTAAGAATATCAAATATTTCTTACCAAAGAAAAGCATTTGCAAGCAAATGGGTCGGAAGATTTTTCCACGATTATCTCTTCCAGAATAGAGCAGTTTGAAACCAGAGAAAATAGGTGTTGCCAGGGCAAAAACAAAAAGCAAAAAAACAAAAGAAACCACTGCTTTAAGAGTACAAGAAAGCCAGTCCCTGAGAATCTCAGAAATAGAGATGGAATAACTTTCTCCTACTGCACATGTGAACTCCAAGCACGAGAGAGGCTGCATTTCAAGCAGAAAGCTCTTTTCAAAGCACAAATATTGGAAAAATAGACCAAGACATCAGCGCATGCTAAACACAGCTGTGTTTGTCCACACCTACTTCCTGCCAGGCTGAGTTTGATTTAACCTGGCAATCCAGGGGTGAAAGGCTCCGGCATCCTATTGGTCCATCTCTGAGCCTCCTCTTCTCCCAGCATTATTACGGCTAACTTCAGCCGATATAGTAAATTGACCTCTTATTAAATGTTTCTGCCAACAGAGAAGTTTTAATAATCTTTGGAGTTTCATATTAAATGTGTGTTTAGAGGGCTGTGATTTGTATTCATTCCGGGAAGGAAAAGGTCCACCACCTGTTCTGGGCTCCTGCTGGGATGAGCATTACCACCCGGCTCCTGCCCCAACATAATGCATCTGAGTCACAACCGTCTCCAGGAGAATGTATCTATTTGTATTGGAAAAAAGAATGGAAAACAGGACGTCAGATTTGCCAATCGGTTGGGCTGGGCAAGTTACAGAGTTCCAAAGACGATTTTGAGAGTTCTGGGTCGCCTGAGAGTGAGGAGATCACGGAAGTTGTCAGGGAAGTTTAAAGCCCCAGGTTGTCATCAGAATAATGAGCTGGCCTGGCTGTACAGTTTACCTCCAGCCTACACCGCGACGCAGGGAAGTTTACAAGAGAACACTGATGGTGCAATGTCAGCATGTCCCTAGTCAGGGCCTGAGGGTACAACCGACTGAGCATCAGCATCCAATAGCTAACAATAAAAGCCATTATCTCTCTCCCGGCTGGGCTGCCAAGTGCAGGGGCCAGGACAGCCTGGTGTTTGCAGTTTCCATAGCAGCACTGTTTTGTTCTAGCTGGCAAAGTACACAGGGAAGACCGGATAAACATTACAGCAAATGACACGAACAACCCAAGGATTGAGCCTGGGTCTCATAGCAGGCTTTGCCCTTTGTGAGTCAGCAGTGGAGGTAAGGAAGGACGCTTTTCAGGAGATGCCTGGAAACTGACAGCTCCTTCAAGCACAGTGCCTGGCGAGCACGGCCATCCGGCCAAGGCTAGAGCTCTGGCCCTCTCTGCTTCACTTCCCAGAGCACTGGAAAAGCGTACAGGGCCTCAGAATGCTGTTAAAGGGTTGAGAGAGCCCCTGCGCAGGCAAAGTGAGGGATGGGAGTGAGGCGCTGCTATCCTCTTATGCCCAGAATTCTTTAAACCCTTTGATCCTCTCCCACCTCAGTGCCACTCGGCCACCCACACGGCCATGGAGGGAAGACTGCAGAGGGGTCTCTAAAGTCCCAGTCACTGATTCGGAGCATCACCCTCCACGCCTGTGTGTTAGTGGCTGCAAGGGAGTCAACACCTCCTTGCACTAGAGGCCACTAGGGAGGGCGCAGAAGGGGGTTTGCATCCCTTATGTGCTGGACATACAGCTACTGTTTACCACTAAGGAAGGAAGGAATAAAGGAGGGAAGAAGACCAGGTCCCAGCCTTTCATAGGAATCACTCAGTATGTAACAGGTCTAATTCTCTGTCATTTCAATTTTCATCTATTGGACAGAAAGTGAACTAGCTGTCTCAGAAAAGGAAGCAGAGCTATCTCTGGCACTAAGGAAATTCAGCAATTTCTTGGTATTACAAGATCAAAGCACTCAGCAGTATTTTTAGTGTTAAAGTCCTCTAATTAAAGATTCTTAAATTATTTTTATGCCATCCCTCACTGTCATCACCATCTCAATCTGCCAAACAGGAAAAATCAGAGGTCCCGTTAAGTTTTATGTTTCCAAAAGATTACAGATGTCAGACGAAGGGGGAGAAGTCACAAGTTCTGAATCCTAGTCACAAACTCATCTCACTAGCCTGGTGACGCCCCTTGTTCCCTGCCCTACATGTACACAGAGGGCTGAATGCACATAAATTGGCTGCTGCATCCTTCCTGTTCTGTATAATGTTACTTCTCTTATGTATGGATCCACTGAACACATCCTCATGTCACTTAAAGTCCTCCCCTGTCTGAATATCTGTGCATTTGGATCTTCAGGTTAATGGTCTTAAATGTTTTTTGTTTACATGAGCGGGAAAATAGTAAAGTCTTGGCTAAATCTAAAAGGTCGAAATTAAAAGGGATAGGAAGATAAACCCAAGATGGAAGGAGCTGGAGAAAATCCACATATTTAAACCTGCACAGTAAACAGAGGACAACTGTCCTAAGAATCAGGTTCAGCAATGATCAAAAATCAGATCTCATTTGTCTTTGTTTCTCCAGATTCATAACAAGTTGCTGGGCACATGATCAGTGGTCAAAATTATCTGCTGAACTAAGGATCTTCCCCGGGCTCCAGCATCAGTGTGAAGAGAAGCGTCTGGAGAATGGTTAAACGCACCTGAGGCTCATCTGCTTAGCCTCCTGCCTGCTCAGCCTGAGTCCTGTGGGGACCCAGCCCACGGGGAGCCCGAGTTCACAGGTCACTGTCCTGTTGCTCCCAACTGATGCTGGAAACCAAAGTAGGTCATGTCTTGAGGAGAAGACAGTCAGCCAGCTCTGCCTTTCTGTTTCAGCACTAGGCGAGGACTTCTTCCTCATTATGAGTTAAAAACACGAATACTTGTCTCCCTGTAATCCCTCAGGAAACAACAAGGGTGTCATCATCCACATCACTGCATGTTCATGCAAACTCTGTTGGAATTTGCACAAAGCACTAAGACTGATTTGGTGGGAGAAAATAACAAAACAGAACAACACAAAACAAAAAGCCACTGACATCTAGGAGCTTAGAGCTTAATATTAGCCATCATGGAAGGAGCAGTTAGCAACTGCCATGCACTGTGCTAAGCATGTCACTAACACCTGATTTATTATTCATACTCATAAACTGAGGTGCACCTCATTTTCCAAGTGAAGGAACAGAGCTCAGAGAGGTGAAGGAGCTTGCCCATGATCACACAGCTGGTAAGAGATGGAGCCAAAATTGCAATCCAGGTTTGACTGACCCCAAATTCCAGACATGCTCTTTACCATTACATTAAGCTGTTCCCTCCAACCTAGAGGCAGTACATGTGCTATATAAATGATAAATGAGTCTACAGAAGTATTCCAACCACTGCTCCCCAGACAGGCAAGAGGGAAAAGCATTAGAAATGCTCAGAATTTTTTTCAATTTTTTTGAATAGATAACACATTTACAGGTTTCAAAAATCAGTCTTCAGAGGTACAGACTGAAACATCTTTATTCCCATCCTGTCCTCAACTGGCTCTCTAAAAAGGTAACCACATTATTGGATTTTGAGGACATGCTTCAGAGTTCCTTCACGCAAATACAAGCACATATGAATAGATGTGTTTTCCTCGTTTTTCACAAAAGGTAAGGCACTCTACACCCTGTTCTGCACCTTGTTTTTTCCTTTCCACTTAACCAAAGACTTGTCAGTCTTTCCATACCAATACATAGAGACCTTCCTCTTCTTTTATACTTCAGTGTAGCATTGCTTAGCATTCTGTTGTACTGACACATCACAATTGATTGAACCAGTTCCATACTGATGGACAACTGGATTGTTTCCAATCTTTCGCCATTAAAAAAAATGCTACAATGGATAACTTTGAACATATACCATTTCATATACGTGTCAGTACATCTGTATGATAATTCCCAGAAGAGGATTGCTGGATCAAAGGACATATGCGCTTGCAATTTAGATAGCTGTTGGCAACTTGACCTCCAGAGGAGATATGCCAATGGGTAGTGGCAGTACATGAGAGTGCCCGTTTCCTCGTCAGCCTTCACAAGAGAAGGTATTGTCAAAGCTTTGAGTTCATCCAATCTGATGGGTAAAAAAATATCGTATCTCCATGTACCTTTAACGTTCCTTTCTCTTACTATGAGTGAGGTTCAAGATCTTTTCATATACTTAAGGGACTTTTATACTTCCTTTTAGGGAACTCTCTTTTCATGTGTTTTGTCCATTGTTTTCTATTGCCATTATTTTCCCCATTTCACAAATAAGAGCGCTGAGGCTTAGAGGACATGAAAGCCTGTTGCGGGAAACAAAGTTGTGAAGTAGTAAGGCCAAAATTTGAACCCAGGTCTGTCCAGAACCCGAGAGTTTAACCACCAACCCATACTATTTCATATTATTTTAAAAAGGAATTATTAATGGAGTTGTTTGTTCATAAAGGGTACAAAAATGAGATTTCAATTTTCTCTTAATGTGTTTAATAAGTTTGACATAAAAGATCAAAGATGATATTTAAGCTCCATCAGATTCATTTTCATAATAAAAATTTTAAAGCAATGGTGGGAATAACTGACAGAAATTTGTGAGGCTGGTCTGCAAGGCCTCAGTCCAATTAACTTGCACCCAGTGGTTGTGATGTTCTAGGGAGAGTATTGTAGGAGCTCTGTGTAATCTTTGGTTCCAAAAGGCATATACTCTAATTAGGAAAGGCCTGAAATCCACATGTGAAATGTCGGTCAAACTGGAAACAAACATCCCAACTTTACTAATGAATTGGCTAAAATAAGGAACAATACTAACTGCCAAAACCACACATTATTCATTCATTCATTCAATGTTCTTAAACATTCTTAAATTTTTATTTCCAAAGTAGATAAACAAGGATGGGCTAGAGTAAATAAAGATTGGGTGGACACTGGCTTCTGTTTGGGAATTCATGTGGTTCCAGGGGAGCCAATTCTCTCACAAGACAGAGCCCCAGCCGGAGTCCACCCCAGTCAGCACTCTCCAACCCCCTGGTCAGAATGGCAAGCTCAGCATGTCCATCAGAGTGATTCTCAGGACCCTGCTTGGAACTTTAGGATAAAGGTATCTCTCCTCCTCTGAAGAGTGTGAAATAAAGTATTTTTTGTTACCATGAGGAAAGCCAGAGGGAAACAGTACTTTAAAATTAAAAAAAAAAAAAACACATAGCTAGTGTCCTGATGATTTTGTGATGGTGACAATACCTTTGGATCAGCCCAGTTTACCTATAGACAACTCAGTGACATGAGCCAATAACATTTCTTTACTATTTAAGAGAATTTGAGTAAATGTCTGTAGTTTGAAACCAAGAACTTATCTGGAAGATTTCATGAGGGTGCTAGTGTTTGACTGGGTCTGAATGACACAGAGAACTTGGATGGTACGGTAAGTGGTAAGAACATTCCAGGAAACAAGAGTGACCTGAGCAATGGCAGGAATGCCCCTTAGTGCTTGTCCCTACTTTATGGGATTTGCCTTCAAGTTGTGACAGCACTCAGAGAGCGTTATGCTCCACACCCGGTGACTTGGCCACGACTAAATCATCTCTTTTTCACATTGTCTTAACTAATTGGAACCACCTACCATTCGTCTCTTTTTTTCTCCATCTTTATGGGTTCTCATTATTACTATTCTTTCTCCAGCAAATAATGGACTCCTGAATTTCCCTCAGGCAGCCATCAAGACTCTGAACTTCAAAATGTGTCAATACTTTACATGAAGTAGATTCTCAAAAAGGGGCTAAGTGCCCCCATCCTTCATATTCCCCATTTTTGCCTGCTCTATGGGAACGCTTTTGTTTATCTAACCAAATAATCACGATCTAATTTATAACTAGACGCAGTCCTAAAACTGATTACAATTAACTACATAAGTTCAATTTCATTGCAATTTATTTTCACTTGTACCTAAGTTGAATTTATTCTAAATAGAAAACAAGTCCTATTCCACAAGGTTCTGGCAAATTTGCCTACAAGACCTAAGGTGATATTGATTAAGCAGAAAAATTCATTCAGCTCACTTTAGAAGTAGTTCAGTTTTTGACAGGATGATGGGACAGAGATGGAAGAAAAAGGGGATACAGTTTTAAGCGTTATCTATTCCTGTGTAACAATATTACCACACCTTAGTAGTTTTAAAAAAAATGTACATTTGTTATCTCACAGTTTCCGTGGGTCAGGAGACTGAGCACAGCTCTGCTGGGTCTTCTGCTTAGGGTCTCACAGACTACAGTCAAGGAGTTGACTGGGGCTGTGGGCCTCTGAGACTCCACTGGGGAAGGATCTGCTTTTCCTCTCGCTCAGGTTGTTGCAAAATGCAGCTCCTTGTGGTTGAAGGACTGTGGGCTTTAGTTTTTTGATGCATATCAGTAGGAGATGGCCTTCAGCTTCTACAGGCCACCTGCATTTCCTTACTACATGGGGTTCCATTACATGGCTTCCTGCTTCTTCAAAGCCAGCAAAGGAGAAAGAGAGACTCCAGCAAGATGGGAGCTGTAATCCTGTGTAACAGGATCATGTAATCACGTACACATAATCTCATACATCCTGTCACCTTTGCCATATTCTGTTTGTTAGAAGCAAGTCACAGGTCCTGCCACCCTCAAGGGAAGAGAGTCCTGTGAACACCAGGAGGCTGGAGCTGTGGGGGGAACCACCTTAAAAGTCTGTCTGCCACACAGTGAGAGAAAGCTTCGTCTAAAATGAAAACCAAAAAAGTCCCTTTTTAAATATTCTAGCTTACTTAGTCTCCTGAACTGAGATATCCACTCCTTCAAGCTCCTAGTTGAAATCAACCTAAAAATACCAATGTCAGTTCAATAATGACCCACCTTCACCAGACACATCGAAGGCTACCTCACCACGAGCACCGCACGCTCTTCCGCTCCGCCTGCTTCTGTCAACCTCTCAGCGCGCACCACCGGCAGTGGTAGAGATGGGGGTTGTTTGCAGGCATGTGGAGACAGTGGCTTTTTTCCCCGAGCACATTGACAGGGTCTGCATTTGCGTGTCTGTGTGTGGTACTAAGCTCCGAGGCCTTGTAACAGAGATGATGGATCCCCACTGAAGAAAAATGACAGTCAGAATGAGAAGACGAAGCCAATTTGTCACTTAATGCAAAGCCTGATTGTGCTGCAACAACAGCCTGGCGCTGGGATTGATTACAAACAAGACGACACTTCCCTGTGGGCTGCCTCACGCGTTATTATAAATAAATAGCATTCGTTTTAGCATCGGCATCACTGCAGAGGACAGATTACACCTCAGCGCCTTAGGTATACAGTAAATATCCCGGGGAGTACAATGGCCCTCCGCAACCTACAACAGTTTTGCCTCAAAACACCGTTTCATAAATAAAATAAGGCTGTAGCACAGCGCCATGAGAACAGAAAACGAACACAGAGTTTGACTGATATTAGGGATTCATTCCCAAGTAGGGCAGACTTGAAAGTGTGCTCGGGTTTTGTTCCAAACGGCCTGAGGCCCCTCAGCAGCTGTGCCAGCATCTCTGATTGCTCGCTGGTAGCGAAGCCCAAGAGGAACACTTGACTCCTGAGACTATTTCCTGAAAATCAGAGTTCGGTTTTCAAGATGGAAATAAATCTGTTGGATTTTTGAAATATCTCCTTGCCCTTGCCCTGACTGTTCCAAATCTGTCATCCTACCGTTTTCAAATAAATAAGCTATTTTAACCAAGGAATATAGAATAGCTGGATTTTTTAATGTATTTCCTTATGCCCCTCTTCAGTACAGGGTTGAATTTGATCTACCTGTGAAAAAATATCTTTTTCCCATTTCCATACCTAGCCACTCGTTTTCTATCTTCCTCTCTACCTCTTCTCAACATTTCCTCTCTCTTCTTTCTCTCCTTCTTAAACACAGTGGGGCACTGGAAGGTTCCAGCCCCTCCCTGTCTTAGGTGTAACACGAGCGCCCCCTGCTGTCGAGAATGTGAACAACTCCTCAGCCGGGCAGGTTCAGAGCGGACGGGCAGGTGGGAAGAAAACATACAGACGGTCTCCCTTCTCTGGGCAAACACTGGAAGTATTGTTAAGATGAATAATTTATTAAACCACAATTGTTTATTGACTGCCATTTCATTATTTACTTTTCAGTTATTAAACACACTCGGCGGAGTGCCTGGGTGTCAGCCCTTGGCCGACTTGCAGTTTCTGAGCCAATGATGTTCCCAGCCCCCTCGCTTCTCTCCACAGGAGACATTTTCGATCTCTCTTGTCAGGTCAGGGTCAAACTACAGTTGTTCTGTGATGACTTTATCAATTCTCAGTTGATAGACTCTAAATGAAAAGAATGCCTACTGCTGCCTCGTCGCTGCTTAAGAAGGAGAGTTATTTGTGTAACGTTCTGTCAGTCTGGCAGGGTCTGTGACAGATGCAAGGAATTGAGTGCAGTAAGGAAAAAGATGTTTTTAACGCCTTTTATTAGTCTCCCTTCCTTACATCAAGAAAGAGATGACATCCATCCCGGGCTGTCCTTCCAAACCCAAACAGGCAAGGTCTCCCACCCCATTCAGAAGGTAATAAACCAGACCTACTTTAAGTAAGTATGCTAATTATCGCCCTTCACCTTGAGGTGATACAAAGTCAAAAGCACTGGGCACAGGTGGGAAAGGGCCCTTCTCCCAAGAAGAAAATTCTCTGACTCCAGATTTGAAGGGAAGCATGAGTCTGCCCCCAGAGTGGCCTCTGCTTTTAAAGGCAAACATTTCCACCATCCAGAATTTCAGGAATATATGCTGTTACCCCTAAATAAATGAATAAATAAATCAATAAGGCTCAAGGCAAAGAAGGAGCAGAAACTCCTGAAAATGAATGGGAGATTTTATTCCCCAGCATTTAAAAAAATTTGGTTGACACTGACACTACACACAGGCATAAGAAAGCTTTTACACCTCCTTCTCCCTCTCTCCATCTTTCTCTCTCTTTCTCTCTCTCTCTGTCCTCCTGAAATAAGAGTAGAGTTTCAATTCCAAATAACTCATTAGGGATTTATGTTTGAATGCAAAGGGACCTATTACCAGATGTTGCCAAAAGACTTTAACAGTAAATAAAATTAGAAATTTCATCAATTTATACCCTTCCTCAAACTAAATATGACTTTTAAGACTCACGCCTTGATATTTTCTCTCCCAACACTAATATTTGCATGTTCAGCATCTTGGTGGGGGCGGGACACCAGAAGGTAGTCGGGGAGAGGACTGAGGAGGGATCCTACCAGCAGGTATGCATAAACCAAAGCATTGGGACAGTTAGTCTATAAGATACAGTACATTTTAATGGTAAAGAGCAATAAATTCGAAGTGAGTCTGACCTTCTGACCTGGGTTCCAGTGGTGGCTCTGCCAGACAATCAGCCGTGTGACTTGAGCGTGTCTCATAAATTCACTAAGTTGCAGTTTCCTTGTTTGTACAATGATGCTTCTTCTTTTATGAAATTAACTACGAGAGTGCATTCATGGTCCATAAAGTACTTAGCACAATTAGAGGTGCAAAATATATGAGATGTGTGTATGGGACCCTTAGCTTTCTATTTTCATTCCCTTCTTTCCATCCCAGATTGTCCCAGTTTTAATCTTCCTAAATCCTGTCTGCCTTCATTTATTTATCCAGCAAATATTTATGTTCCAGGTACTATGCTAGGCTCTAGCTACTCAAATATGAAAAACAGAGTCCTCACCCCCTAGAAAGAGAACACATAAATTAATAATCCAAATAATAAAATTTAGTCTCTATTTCTCTCTTTGTTACTGGCACCAAAATAGTTGATGTCATATATGGCTATGTGGCATAGATGAAATCCACTTTGGGGGAGGGTGTTTAGGGTAGGAAGGAACAACAATTATTTTTCTTTGCATGCAAAGTAATATAACACATCATTTCATTCAGTGTAACACAGTATGCTAAAAGTTTAAATTTATAAATCTATGTATTTTGAACGTTGCCATAACTTTATGGATGGTAAAGAAGGCTCAGAATGTTCATGAATTTTATTGTAGTTGTCCATTTTTATTTTCTTATATTTTCCCTGTGCATTCACATAAAAAAAATCATGCTATGGGGGCCGGCCTAGTGGCATAGTGGTTAAGTTCGTGCACTCTTCTTTGGCAGCCCAAGGTTCATGGGTTCGGATCCTGGATGTGGACCTATACACCACTCATCAAGCCATGCTGTGGCAGCATCCCACATACAAAAAGTGGAGGAAGATTGGCACAGGTGTTAGCTCAGGGCCAATCTTCCTCACCAAAAAAGAAAAAAAAAGTCATGCTAGGAAAAAATGTCATCTTGAAGATAAATAAATCTTAGCTCCACATCAGCAAGAGCTACGAAAATTTGAGAATTTTGAGAGTCCAAAATTTTGAGTCTTTTTCTCCATTGTGTCCCCAATTCCTAGTCCAAAATCTGGCATAGAGTAGGTGCCCAGTAGATCTTTTTTGGCAGAAAGAAGTAACAACATGAGGGCTGATCAAGAGAGACAGTACCCACTCAGAGCCACGGGGCACCCATTCAGGAGTGGCAAGAGAACCAAGTGCACTTCTGAGCACCCAGAGATGAGTGGCATCCTCCCAGAAGCTGAGCCCAGTGCAAGGAGACACCTAAGGAGGAACCCAAGGGGTGGAGGCACCTGAAGAGACGTGCCACTCTTGCCATAGGGAGAAAATACAAATAGAACTTCCCATGAGCCCCAAATTGATTATTCTGAATCTAATATTTGTTCAACATCTGAAATTCATCTCAATCGCCCTAGAATAGAAAGGAAAGTCTAACGGATGGGCTGTTCCAATGATAAAGTCAAAACCAATTCTGATCTTATCATCCAGAATCCAGAACATTTAAAAAATAGCAACAGAGCCTAACATAGTACATTTTTAAAGGGTGCAGACAAGAGAAATCAGTAATTAGTCCCAGTGAGTCCCCCAAATTCCCCCCATTTGCTTCCAAATGTCTGCAGTGAGCGAGTGGACTCAGATTCGCACTCGCTGATTTTTTATGAAATTGCTTCCCACAGGGGGCATCCCCCACCAATATTGATTTCTGTGTTCCAGCTTACAGAATGAAAAATGCAGTATAAAAAGAAGCTTTATTACTAAGTTGGAAATTATTGTAACTCTGAATTAATTATTATAATTTTAGAAAATCACTACAATTGAAATATTTATTTTTAGTCTTTCCATTCAACTTTAACAATGATTAATAATTGCCCTGGTAACACCAGGTAATACAGCCAGTTACCAAAAAAAATGGTGAGTGCAATGATCGAGCTCCGTGCAGAGTATTGTGGAAGCAGCAAAGAGAGTCCTTAACCCGGTTTGAGGGGTGGAGAGAGGAGAAAGGAAAAGAGGCAGACTTCCCGAAAGACTCAGTTGAGCGTTAAATCTTCCTCTCACCTCACTCCAGCTCCACCCTCCTTTCTGTTTGTATCTAGATATAAGTATGTATGACCATTTTGAACTGAATCCGTAAATCTGGAGACTGAATATGTCCAAACCCGAGGAAAGAAGTTTGGAATTGAGACCTTCCAAGCATTTCAAAGACTACTATGTTGTCACATTGAAGCAAACTGAATGATCAAATTATCAATTTTCAGAATATTTTTATTTCTTCAAAGCAAAACAAGAAAAAAAGGAGGAGGAGGAAGAGAAGAGGGAGAGAAAGAAGGAGACTGAACAAGTCCCCCAGCAGAAAGGAACTGGAAATCTTCCTTTATGAAGAGAATCTTTCTTCCCATAAATATATCTGTCCACCCTGATGAGAATTTACAGACAGCTTATCATCATAGCTCAAGCACTTTTCATTATTTTTATCAGAGATACAGAGGACACTTACACTGGTAAGTGCTTCAAAATTTCCTGAGCAATGATGCTAAGTGCAAGAAGGTGTTATTACGTCCTCCACCTTCTTCCCTGATCCATAAGGCACTCTCAGGAGAATCGTGAATGTTGGGAATGGATTAGAATGATGTGAGGTCAAGGAAAATGGTGGCCAAATGTTGGTAAAGAGATCTACAAACGACACCCATGTCATCTTTTCAAAAACACGTTTCACTCAAGCAGCAAGAATAGAATTTTTGATGAGCTTAGAGAGAATGAAGTAATATGATTGTCTGACAATAGCCTGAGCTTTCTTCCACACCCTCTGTAGGGATCTATTAAAGAAACAGGAAATGGAAAGAGAAGCTCAGTGTGTGATGAATGTCAGTTACTATTACTTTCTATGAAGCTCTTCTGCAAAGGCCTTGGGTATAGACTGGTATGTAACAAGGTAAATACACAAATAAACAATCACCTGCATTCCAGGGTTATTTGCCTCAGCCCTTTCTGTGAACTTGGTGAGGTTACAAAAGAGATTCTAGACAGAGTGTAATAAGAACTTGTCGCTGTGCCAATATGCTGAACAAAACAGAAAAGATTTGTGGCTTCTGTCTGGGAGATCTGATGGATTAGGGTATTAGATTCTTCACTTGTTGGTAGAGGGGAGAAAAGAATACTCAAATCCCCCTTGCCTTAGTGTTTGCTTCTCAGCACTTTTATGGACGGTTTTGTTCTGATCTGGAAAGTCAGGAAGACTAGGACCCTTGACAGGCAAGTGATAGGAATAAGAGAAGCCACACGTGGCCTTGCTTATAATAAGCCATGCTGATCTATCTGTCTCCAGGGGAGAATGTTTGGTAACAAAACACAGACTTTCAAACAAGTGATAATAGTGTTTTACGGTTGCATGGTGTCTTTTCTCCTGGACGCTTCTTCAAGCATTTTACAAACATATAAAGGGTCCCTCCCCAGTCATTGGGATGCAGTTGTATCTAGGGCAGAATAAAAACAAAGACAGTCACTCTGCCAGAAAGCAAGTATGTTTTCAGGAAGAAAGCTTATTTTGTAAGTGTGCTTATGAAATTCTCGATTTTTTCCCTTTTTCGGGGCATTTCTGTGTGAGAGTGGAGATGGGCTAGTGGGTACAGAGCTCAGGACTATTCCTATGGAAGCAAGCTAGGGCACTCCATCTGCTGCCCACACCCTTCACCCTCCCTACAGAGGTGGCTCAAATGAGCCAAAATGCATTAAGTTAAAGGTCCCAGGCAGTTGGAAGTATGTGTGCATCTGTGAGAGAAGAGTTGGTTGCAGAGGGGGCAATGTTCTTTGCAGATATGAGATTGTCATGGGTTAATTATAAGGGTCTTAGGTCTTTTTATAGCCAGCTGGCAGAGTCAGAGTCCCTTTCTTCTCCCCAGCAGTCTGGGTCCCCAAACCATGGCCCAGGCCCAGCCACCAACAGAAATTGGTATGGATCCCCGAAGGGCCAGCTTCATGGGCAGAAACCTGTGCAGTCACACAGGGCCTCCCACTCAAAAGGGCCTTGCCCTGGATTTCATGCTCCATTGTTGCCATCTTAAAATTCCTAATAATGTTATCTTTGAACTTGTGTTTTATAAGTGAAGCCCAAGGGGACAATGGAGCATGAGCATGAGTAGAGGAGATACATGTGTGCATATGGGGTTACGCTACTTCCCTATTTGCATATAGCATTTGCAACACCCCATGCATAGAATGCCAGGGTTCCCACGATGCATGGGAGTCCAGCATGACTCTGTCACATCATGACTGAATAAGTGGTGCCCCAACAGCACCCCCCCCCCGAAACAAAAGAGGCCACAACTTTCCCTTCAAACCAGTTTGGCCTGAAAGAAGTCAACAAGAACAACCAAGGAAACCTATCATGTCCTTTCCTACTCGTGTTACATCCCTGTATTAGCTGAAAATGATGACACAGAAGAAAAGGGGAAAATAGGGCCACCCATGGTTCTTTTTCCTTTCTATCTTTCCTTACTCAGTAAGCAGAATGGAGAGAGTGTTGGTAGAATGTATCATATCAAGTCTGACTTTCACATGGACTGGAAAAAGCTGGTTTGAGTTCCAAATTACATCATATTTTTAAAACTTTTGCATGTTTTGTTAAGAGCATCCAAAAATATAAAGGCAGTTGACAAACCAATTGAAAAATACTTAGAATACATGTGACAGAAAAATAACAAATTTCCTTAACATTTTTAAAGCTCTTACAAAACAATAAGAGAAAGGTAAACATACCAATAAAAACAGGATTAGAACACAAGTAAGCACATCACAAAAGAATGTCACATGACCAACAACAAGCATTTTAAAGTGTCTTAAAATTCGCTAGTAAAAGAAATGCAAACAAAAACAACAGTGACATAAGTTTCCACACAGAAGGTGAGAAAATATAAAAATAAAAATAGCAGCAACTCGTACAGGCCTGAAGTGGAATGTAACTGGAGGACAGTTAACTACACAGATCAAAATATTAAAAAAGAATGCCTTTTGATTCAGCAATAACATTGCAAGGAATCTACTAAAGAGATAATAGGACATTTGTAAAGATAAATTTGCAAGATTTTTCACTACAGCATTGTTTAGAGTATCTAAAAATTAAAATAACCTAAATATCCATCTATAGGGCATAGGTTTAATCAATTATGGTAAATCCATACTACATATGCAGATGTTAAAAAAGAATTTGATAACTATATACGTACCCATCTGGAAAATGTACTCAGTAAGCTGTGAAATTTTTTTAAAAAGCAAATTATAGAATACAAAATGATCCCATCTGGGGGGGGGGGAAGTGTGTTTAAAAGTTTATATATTCTAGGGCCAGCCTCGTAGCCTAGTGGTTAAGTTTGGCACACTCCACTTTGGCAGCCCAGGTTTGGTTCCCGGGCACAGACCTACACCACTCATCTGTCAGTGGCCATGCTGTGGTGGCAGCTCACAAACAAAATAGAGGAAGGTTGGTGGCAGATGTTAGCTCAGGATGAATCTTCCTCAGCAAAAAAAAAAAAATTAAATAATTTTTTTTAAGTTATATAAATTTTATATAAAGTTTATATAAATTTATAAATTTTTTGGAGGAAATCATATTTTAGGATTACCTTTGGAAGGTGGAATTAATTGTAAAAGAGAAGAAATAAGTGAGACATTTTTTACTTTATGCACTTCTGCAATGTTCAGGAAAAAAACATTTCAGAATCATATATCTCTTTGGTAATTTTTTAAAATTCAAATATTAAGATGATAAGTTAAAATCATTTACTGTATATCTCTACAATAGAGTATTAAGTAGCCATTAAAAATGATGCCATAGATCTATACATATTGACCTCAAAATATGGTCACAACACATATTTGTTTAAAAAGAAAAGCAGATTATTGAACAATATATGTAGCACAATCACATTTCTATAAAATTGTTTTATCTGTTGAGAGAAGACAGTCAGCTCACCGAAAAGATGCTCATCAAATATTAAAAGTAGTTATCTTTGGGTAGTGGTAGCTTCAAAGATTTTTACTTTCTTTATGCTTTTCTGTGTTGTGTAATTTTTTTTTACAATGAGTGTGTATCCTTTTTGTAAATCAGAAAAATAAAGCTATCTCTATTTTGAATTCTAAATTCAAACACTCATTTTTAAAATGAGCTAGGAGAAAGAGAAGAGTAAGAAAGTTCCACAAAATGAATTAAAAAGGACTTTCTTCCTAATTCACAATAGTATCCCCGAAGTCAGCACAAATAAAGATTATAACCTAGAACCTGAATAGTCTCTGACTTGAATATTTTTGCCCCAATTTTGCCAACTTTACTAAGAACCATATGTCAAAGCCCCCCCAAATGCAAGTTCATCCCTAATCTATCTATTCAGCAATATATTTTCATAATAACCATGTACTAAAATGGTTTTTTTCTAAAGCAACTTATTCTCAACTATTTTATTTGTCTCTTAAGCACTATATTTAATGTTTAAGATAAAAAAATTTAAAAAGGGGGGCCAGCCCGGTGGCGTAGCTGTTGAGTTTGCACGTTTCAATTCAGCGGCCTGGGGTGTGCAAGTTCGGATCCTGGGCGTGGACCTACTCACCGTTCATCAAGCCATGCTGTGGCAGCATCCCGCATAGAAGAGCTACAACTCTACAGCTATGATATACAACTATGTTCTGGGGCTTTGGGGAGAAAAAGAAAAAATGGGCAACAGATGTTAGCACAGGGCCAATCTTCCTCAAAAAAATATATATATACAAAAAAATTTTTAAGCACTTACTTGACCTAATATTAGTGCTACATGAATGTGCAGGGGTAATTTCCCAATTTTGTCCTAATGGCAATCATTATTTCAGAACCTTGCTAAGTCTCCCTTCCTTATCAGTCTTTCCAATAATTCTCACTAGGAAAAATGGCAGTTTTATCCTTCTTTTCAACAGACATTTAGAGGCCAAGAACTATAGTGAATTCTCACCTGACAAAGAGTTTATTACGTTTTCAAGATACACTGCAGGACGTTTATTAGTAGACCATGAAGTATTTATCACCAATAATTAAAACTAAACTGTTCCTATTGTAATAAATGTACAGAGTCAAAGACGCAATACTATTACTTTTTATTGTTTGTTTGCTCTTGCTTTAATCTAACATAAAATTGCCTTTACTAATATGCTAAGGCATTCATCTGAAGGCTGATATTAAACAAACCTGATTGGTTTTTACTAAGAGGACTAGGGGAAAGCATTGGAAGTCACTATAAAAACATTTCTAAGGCAACAGTACAAAGATCCAGGAATGTTTGTGTACTCCTAATAGAAATAAATGTAAATTGACTTTTAAAAGATAAGAAAGTAATCTGCAAGATGGAGGAGGCTTAAAATTATACATGCCCTTGACCCTATTCCACTGACAGTTTTTATCCTAAAGAACTTATCATGAATATACGTGACGTGATAGCTACAAGACTGTCCAACCATTGGTGATTGGTTTTAAAAACTGTCCAAATAACAAAACACTTTTATGGCCATTAAAAATGATGTTGTAGGGGCCACCCGGTGGCGCAGCCGTTTAGTTCACGCTTGGCAGCCCTGGGTTCGCGAGTTCGGATCCCGGGCGCCCGCGACGCACTGCCTGTCAGCCATGCCGTGGCGGCGTCCCATATAAAGTGGAGGAAGATGGGCACGGATGTTAGCCCAGGGCCAGTCTTCCTCAGCAAAAAGGGGAGGATTGGCAACAGATGTTAGCTCAGGGCTGGTCTTCCCCACAAAAAAAAAATAAATAAAGACAGGAACACAACATAAAAAAAAAAAAAAATGATGTTGTAGGTAAATATTTAATTACAAGAAAAAAATGAGGGAGAAGTAGTTTACAAAACAGTATGCATAACATGATCACAATGGATACATGGATGATAGATAGATAGATAGGTAGATAGATCGATAGATAGTGTCGGGGAGGAGGACTTTCCTCTTTCTACCCTTTTTGGTTCTTACGGCTGGACAAATAATAAAATTAACACAAGACCAGATTAACCAGAGAAAAACCCAGTTAAGACACATGTATTGGAGATCATAGAGAAATGATGCTTGGATACAGAATAAAGCAGGCAGTCCATATATATCTTTTACATAAAGAAACAATAAATTTGTGAGGAATGACAGGACGAAGAAACTTAGGTTTGAGGTATGTAATTAGTGAGGAATCTAAGCAGCGTTTAGGTTTGAGGTCGTAAATTAGCAAAGTTTGTTTACATAGGCTTCTTTGCCCTGAATTCCCTAGCTCTGGTGATAAGGATGCAGGGAGAGTACCTTTCACATGGGAGATTTATTTCCTGCTTTCAGGGAAAACAGAGCTAGGACGGCCAGAATGTCCTTTTTGCCTCTCAAGTATCTTTAATTCAAAATAAGCAATATGTGGGGCCGGCCTGGTGGCGTAGTGGTTAAGTTCACATACTCCACTTCGGAGGCCTGGGGTTTGCAGGTTCAGATCCCAGGTGTGGACCTATGCACTGCTCATCAAGCCATGCTGTGGCCAAGTCCCAAATGCAAAGTGGGGGAAGATTGGCACAGATGTTAGCTCAGGGACCATCTTCCTCACCAAAAAAAATAACAATAATAATCAATATGCTATTGTTCAATATTTTGGGGCAGCCTGCCATAGACCCCAACAATGGATAGATGACAGATAGGTAGGTAGGTAGGTAGATAGATAGATAGATAGATAGACAGACAGATAGATAGATCGAGATAGAGGCCAAAACTGGGACTATATCAACCAAATATTAATAAATCACCAAATCATGAATGTTGAAATCTCTGGATGGTAGAATTATGGATGAGGTGTATATGCTTCTGTGTGCCTATCTGTATTTTCCAAATTCCTACAACGTACATGTACTCCTTTTATAATGAGAAAAAGTTCTTTATTAAAAGATAGTAATTAAATACTTGTGGAATGAATAAATTCAATTCATTTTCTTATGTATTTCTCCTACTTTGAGGATTATCCATACACATAAAGTTGTAATTAGGGAAAGAAAAGCTTCAGGTGTAATTCAAACCCAGTCTCCTTTAACTGGGTTTGAATTACACCTAATTCACTGCGGTGTGAACAACGAATTAGGACCTGAAAAAGAGACCAAGAACAAGAACGCCATTAAGACCTGAACAAGAACACCAAGAATTGTCTCAAAATGACGTCACACAGAGACACCTACACATGAGAATTGAGTATGTCACATTCTAATATCAGCCAAATTAGGTCAAATTATGGTTTAGGAATAATGGTTTGGGGGCAGCCACAAGGAACCCCATCTCACCAAAGCCTGGGACCTATGTGAATATTCTATTAAATTCAAAGCACGTAAACATCTAAAATGTAATAGCACGATTTTTTGTAAAACCTCACAATTTTTTGTGTGCATGTGTGTGCACACACTTGTACATGCAAAGTAGACCTAAAAGTTCTGGTAAATGATGGCACATCACACAGACATGCAGCAAATCTTTGCTAGATGAGTTCTGGTTACCAGCGCGATTGGCCCACAGACTTCTAGAAAGTAGAAATCAAGTCAGTTCACACTTGAAATTTCAGGCCTATTCTTTAAACTGTCACCTTTATTTTTGTCATTTCGGGGATACTGTTGTTTTGAGAATCCTAAGGAAGAGAGTTGCTTTAAATTAATATCTAAAGAGTTTAAATTACCTAAAATGAAAAGCAATTCTGGAATCCCTGACCAATTCATACGTCCAGAGTTTACCAAAGCCATACAAAGCAATATCGCCAGCAATAAGATGCTTCCTATTTCCCTTTAAAGTGTTGAAATTGTAAAGATGTTTTGTAATGTAGGGGGCATCTGTGGTGTAAAAATCATGACAGAATTTAAACATAATATCATACTGACTTGCCTTGTTCTCCGGTTCTAAGACAACCGCTCTTTAGTCAACCTTCTGGAATAAAGGGGGACATGACAATCATCCATGAAACACTGCTTCTTGTTTCAGCCTAAACAACATGAAAATAAAGAACTTCCTTTATGCATTGTTAATTCTTTAGGTTTCTTTCACCTTGGCCATCCAATTAAAAAGTTCACACATACATTTCATGATGGAAAAAGCCAGGTAAATCAAGAAAATGAAATTAAGTCAATAATGCTTCCTTCACATTCAAAGGGTCCTTTCTGAGATGGTGTTGAGAGAACTGGGTGTGGGAATTCCCCGCATTTCTAAGAACAGATTCAAATGCCAACACCCATCTACAGCTCTGTCCTTTGCTGAGGAAATCATTTCAGAGGCAACCGTATTTCAATCCAGCTACACACCTGTCTAAACCCCATGACACAGGGCTGGAAAGAGAAAAGGCTGTCATTGACTTTACTCCTCTTTCCTTTAATGAGTTTTGAAGTGTTTCTTTTTACCAAAGAAATAATGAATGCCTCTTGCAAACTGTGGGGGGAAATGTCCTATTTGGAAGTAATTGAAAATATGTTTTGCAGCCACTTACTAACTCTTTTCCAAATAGCTTTCTTTTCTAATTAAATCGCCACAATGCTTAGTTCTGAAATTCACTGGGTAGAGAGTGACATCTAGTGTGTAATAAAAGAATTTGAAAGACATAAATTCAGGTAAAGGCCTAAGATCTAGGTTTATAACCATGATTTTTACGTGCTTCCATTCTAATACAATAATAATTGCCAGATGGAAATGCAAGGCTAATATCATAGAAGTTTCAAGAAGATTTGAAATTATGAGATTGTTTTCTCTTTAGATATTTAGAAAATTTTGGAAGTTTTAAGGTGCATTTTGTCTAAAAAAAATATACTGGTCCTAAAAGCAATTTGTGTGGGGACAAGGTAGGGTCATAACACCTTGGAGATGAAATATGGCCTTTCCCTGAGGTCAGAAAAGTAATTTTCACTTTAAAGTTAAAGTGGAAGGGATCGGAGATGATCAGCGGCCCCTGAACTCTAGTCACTTGTCATCATGGGAATTTATCTAGGCTATGCAGGTGGACAGTTCAAACCTAATGCAGGAAGAAGCAGTTATCCAGTTTCATTGACATGCAGACACCTAACATGTGCAATATCTGTGCTGCAGCGACCACAGGTGGAGCAAGGCAAGACAAAGGCCTTAATCAAAATGTAAATAAAGTGTAATATGGGGACTCAAGAGAGGAAGCAATCCTACAGAAGGAACAGAAATTATTTAGTTGAGATGATCAAATTATGAAGAAAATTTTTGACATGTGCAAATGGGAAAAAAGGGCATTCCAGGTCAAGGAAACCCCACGAGCAAAATCGCGGATCATAAAAAGTTCTGAGTGCCACTCTACTCTCATTGAGCAGCAAGTGGTACATCCTGACTCAAATGCAAGGTAGATATGGAGGAAAAACAGAAGATGACGTTGATTAGTATCATCTTGCACAGACTCTCACTTGTCAATGGAGGAATTTCTACAGGGTCCTTGGTGCCTTGCATCACTGCTGTTTATCAGGGTTGCATGCCTGCATTGTCTGATCCACAGAGCCCATAAAGGAGCACAAAGCAAAGCAGAAAAGCTAGTATACAGTCAACTATGACAATTAAAAGACGTAAGGACAGCTCTAATTCTTGTCAAGGTCATTCCAGAGCCCAGGCATCCTCTGTTAACATCCATCACTGAGAGTGAGCACTAAGCAGGGAAGTTTCTCCCCCATGTCCACTCCCCACCTCCAGACTTAAAGAAAACGATATTAGATATTCCACAGGAGGAACTTGAGCATTTCTTCATAGGGGAGCATTTCTTCATCTTTGACCTTATCTGTTCCACCGATGAGGCAAAAATCTTTCTAAATAGATACACATCAATAGCCAGACCATACCTGCTTGCTGAAGTCAGAATTACATCATTAAAAATAGTTCCCCATGGGGCCGGGCTGGTGGCGCAGCAGTTTAGTTTGCGCTTGGCAGCCTGGGGTTCACCGGTCCGGATCCGGGGCGCCCGCCGACGCACTGCCTGTCAGCCATGCCGTGGCGGCCTCCCATAGAAAGTGGAGGAAGATGGGCACAGATGTTAGCCCAGGGCCAGTCTTCCTCAGCAAAAAGAGGAGGATTGGCAACGCACGTTAGCTCAGGGCTGGTCTTCCTCACAAAAAAAAAATCGTTCCCCATTCCCAGTAAGTCATCTCTGGATACAGTAAGGGAACCGAGAATTATTGACCAACTGAAAAATGGCTGGGCCCCATCAAATCTACTTGACTTTCAAAGGACAGAGGGCCTTTTCTTCTTTGAGGCAGTGGAATAGGATATTTGAAAGCCAGCATCCAAGCACAAAATAAGGGTACTTGGGAGAGTTCTTGGAATTCTTGGAATTCACTAGTTCAACATTTGAGGTATCAGTTACACTCAAGCAGCTCCAAAGATTCATAATATGTAATAATTTGTCATTTTACTGAGATACAAATTTGAAGTAAGCCTGGTGTCAGGCTCAACCTTGTGGCTCTCTATATGTCATCATACTCTGGAATCCTGGAAAGCTAATCTCTAGTTCTTAGAGGGAAAAAGGCAACAGATAAGAGAAAAAGTGTTGGTGAAAGTTGAAAATCAGGTTTTTTGGAAGCATGATGATCCTACAATTTGGGGTCCTCTATAAGAAAAAGAATTTTAAAATTAGGTAAATATCTATTTAGAACCTGTTGAGGCCCAGGGCAGGCCACCCCAAAATATCCCACAATAGCATATTGATTATTTTGAATTAGAGTTACTTGAGTAGCAAAAAGGACATTTGACTCCCCTGTCTCTGTTCCCCCTGAAAGCAGGAAATAAATCTCACATGTGTGAGATGCTCTCCCTGCATCCTCATCATCAGAGCTAGGGAATTCAGGGCCAAGAAGCCTACATAAACAAACTTTGCTAATTTACTACCTCAAGCCTAAACTCTGCTTAAATTCCTCACTAATTATGTACCTCAAACCTAACTTTCTTCGTCCTGTCATTCCTCACAAATTTATTGTTTCTTTGTGTAAAAGATACATATACAGCCTGCTTTGGTCATTCTCCAAGCATCATTTCTCTGTGATTTCCAACATGTATGTATTAAGCTGAGTTTTTCTCCAGTTAATCTGGTCTTTTATCAGTTTTATTATTAGTCTAGCCATAAGACCACAAGAAGGGTAGAAAGGGGATTTTCCCCCACCCCAACAAATCAAAAAACAAATCTCAACAAATTATAAATTTTTAAACCTGTCAAACACCATAATCACCACAAATAGGAAAATAACTTGGTATTTTTACTAATTAACTACCTGACACACTTCTATAATACATTTTGTGTGTGTGTGTGTGTGAGGAAGACCAGCCCTGAGCTAACATCCGTTGCCAATCCTCCTCTTTTTGCAGAAGAAGACTGGCCCTGAGCTAACATCTGTGCCCATCTTCCTCTACTTTATATGGGATGCCACCACAGCATGGCTGACAAGCAGTGCGTCGGTCTGTGCCCGGGATCTGAACCTGAGAACCCCGGGCTGCCAAAGCACGAACTAAACCGCTGCACCACCGGGCAGGCCCCTATAATACATTTTTTATTACATTTTTTGGCTGCATATCCTTTGCCTCTTCATATCATGAGATTTTTATAAAATCACTTTCTATAGAAAGAATAAAAAGATAATTCAGTCTTTCCTCCATATGACTGATCAAAATGTGTTTTTTAGGGCCAGCCCCAGTGGCTTAGTTGTTAGGTTAGGCGTGCTCCACTTCAGCAGCCCAGGTTTGGTTCCCGGGCGTGGACTTGCACCACTCATCAATCAGCATCCATGCTGTGACAGCAGCTCACATACAAAACAGAGGAAGATTGGTGGCAGATGTTAACTCAAGGTGAATCTTCCTCAGCAAACAAGAGGAAGATTGGCAATCAATGTTAACTCAGGGCAAATCTTCCTCAGCCAAAAAAATAAATGTGTTTTTATTATTTGATAGTTTAGAAAGGTTTCTTTTAGCTTCACAACTCATTACTGAAGCCATGTAAAATGTTTAGAACTGTTGCCAAATTTGAAAATACCTCTAACAAGTTTCTTTTATACATGAGATGTAAAATTTCAGGGCATTTCAGGTTTTCTCGAGCAGTAGCTATTCTTAAATACTAGTTGACTAATTGACATTTCACTAAACAGCTTGTCATCAATACCCTTGATGTAATGACATATTATGAATTTTATATTGTCTTCATCAATATTGGTATTTTATCAAATAAGTAAGAAATGTAAATCTTTTCCTAATGTGTTTACGTGATTCGATCCTCTTCATCACTTGTATTATCAAACAATCTAAGAAAGACCTTATTCATTATTTCTGTTCAAAATTTAGTTCTTCCCCTCAATGGACTACCACATTAAGCATGATTTGAAAAATTTATTACAATTCACTTCTTGATATCAGAAAAATTTCTATGATTTTTGTCAGTCCTCACTTTTGTTTCACATTCCACTTATTTTTTCTCATATTTTCTCCTTTTTTAATAAAAATTCTAAGGATGACTAAAGAAGAAACTCTTCATGTAGGTCCAAATCAAGTCTGTAATTTCTCAAAAGTATTAAAATGTTGCAAAATTTCATTCTTCAAATTCACTTCTTACAGTATCTTACTATTATAAACTTTATAAAAAACAGATGTCCATGTGAACACATTGCTAAGAATCTCCCAGAGACTTGAAGGGTCCATACAAAAGAGTAGCCCTGAAGCTTTAAGCCTCATTTGTCTCATAGTAAATCCATTTCTGTTGAAATGACAATTAGTTTGGGGGTTTGAGGATGATGCAAAGAACCCTCTGATTCTTATAAAATATGTGATTCAGGAGAAAACTTGGAGCTTGTTCAAATGTGATCATATTAAAAATTTGGGGAATTTTGAAAAGTCCTTAAATGTATCCTGGAGGAATTCCAAAGTTGACTTAAACTCAAGAGACAACAAAGACATTAACACCTTATAAACCAGCCTATATCATTAAGTGCAACAACCTGTATCAGCCAGAGTTCCACCAGAGAAAAGGAGAGAGAGGGATTTATTATTTCAAGGACTCGGCTTACACAGTTGTGGGACTGGATAGGCAAGTTGGTAATCCATAGAGCAAGCCAGCAGGCTGGACACTCACTACAGTCCTCATGGAAACTTCAGTTTTGCTCTTCAGTCCTTTCATTTGATTGGATTAGGACCAGCCAGATATCAAAGACAATCTTTACTTAAAGTCAACTGATCGTAGATGTTAATCACATCTGCAAAAGATCTTCATAGCAACACCTACATTAGTATTTGATTGAATAACTGGTACTATAGCCTTGCCAAGTTATCACATAAAACTAACCATCACACATTTATTGACATTTACTAAATGTTAAAGAATACACTAACAAGCAGACTACAAAGATAGAAAACAACTAGTTTTGACTCAGTTTGGGTTCACAGAAGCACAGAAAAGGAGATTAATTCTGCTGCAGGGGTGGGGTCAGGATTAGGGAAACTTCATATACCACATTGGACGAGAGTTCAACTCTGGAGTCAACCTCTTGGGTTCAAATTCTGCCTCTGACACTCACTTCCTAAGAGACTTCCTTATGCCCTCGTTTCTTCAATGGTCAAATGAGGATAATAATAGTACCTATCTCATATCTGTTGTGAAAATTTAAAAAGATAAACCATGTAAAGTACTTAGAAGAGTGCCAAGCATTCAACAAATGCTTAATTATTAGCCATCATCATTATTATTACTTGCTATGAGACTTGAAGGATGAGTAAGATTAATCCAGGATAGGAAGGACATTCCAGGCACATGAAACAGTAAGAGTAAAGACACAGAGTCATGCAAATACCTGTCACATCTGGAGGAGAGTAATTAATACAAGGTAGCCAGAGCATGGAGGGTAGAGAGGAAAGATCAGACGTGAAGGGTTGGTTAGAGTCAGCTGGTGAGGAGACTTGAATATTATGTAAAAGAGTTTGCACCTTATCCTGGCAGCAAGAGAAGACAATGAGGTTTTTCTTCTGCAAAAATAATAATAATAATAATCAAGTCTATGAATACCTGGAATGCCCAGGATTCATCAGCCTACGAGTATACGTGAGGCCACATTTGAATAATTTCCCCAGATCTTAATACTCTGAGTACTCACTGTTGAGTAACAGGAAGTCCAGTCTTTTCCCAGGGTTCCTCTTCCTGTATATTTCCAAAAGTCTTCCAGAGTTGTTTATGTAAGTTTTTCAATCAATCCTGGTGGCAACTTACTGCCACCATGACTGGTGGTGCAGGACCCCATGCATATCCCTCAGGGGAGGACTCCACCACTACTAAGAGGGGTCTGCTGTAACCACCACCAACTCAGTCCTGGATGCTAGAACCAGGAGGTCCCTGTTGAAGAGAGAGAAAGCTCAATGCAAGATTGTCCCATGTCAAAATTATCTGGATCTCAAAGCATTATAATCATATATATTCACATACTCAATGTATCAGAGAGCTGTCCCCCAAAGATTCTTTCTACCTGCCATAATAGTAGAGTTAAAGCTGGGCATGTAGCCACCTAGCTAGGGATTACAATTCCCAGCCCTCCTTGCAGGTAGATGAGGCCATATGACTTCTAACCAGTGAAATACAGGCACAAATGATTATATGCCACTTCCAGGCCCAGGCCTTAGAATATCACACATGCATTTCTCCACACACTTTCACCTGCCCTCAAACTAAAATACTGACTGATTATGACTCCGTTTCAACCATATAATTGGAACCTAGGATTCAGGAGATAGTAGAGAACAGTGGGTATTGAGTACCTGAATGACTTCGTGGAGCACAGCCACCTTGGACTGTGGCTAACAAAGAAATAAATTTCTATCTTCTTTAAGCCACTTAATTACTGTGAGTCTCTTTATTACAATGGTCTAGTTTTACCCTAAGCAATACACTTAACTCTTTCCCCCCAAGACTCATACAGGTAGCCAGGTAAAGCTTGCAGGTAGAACCATCATCCCCATCAAATACTTAGACCTTGACCTCAGGTTGGCTCATTGTGCCAGATTTCCTATCATGAATTCTAATTCACAGTGTGTGTGTGTGTGTGTGTGTGTGTGTGTGTGTGTGTGTGCACCATTATCCCTCCTACAATCTGGTTTATGTCAGAACCTCCTGACAAGGCTTGAAGGGTTCAGTTTTTTTTCTTGTGGAAATTTTTCCAGCCTTTAAGCAATGCCATAAATATAAATGAATACCTGGGGAGGGAAAATGTCCAATACCTCTTACCAGAAGCACCTATGTCCCTGATCTGCTCAGCCACAACTCCCAAGATCCAAGGCTCCTAAGATTCCTGAGAGAGCTCTGATCACTGTAGGGAGAGTAAGTCGAGAAGGCAAGGACAAGGCTAGACACAGGGAGAATGTTGCAATTATCCAAACAAGAGATGGTGAGATCCCAGCCAGGACAGTGCCAGTGGGAATGGAAAGAATTGAATTCAAGAGACATGTCAGAAATAAGAACAGTAAGATTTGATGACAGACATTTACCACAGTAATCACTTGCATATTTAAATACTTTTGGTGATAATACTGACAATAATAATGGTGGTGATGATAGTAATATTGCAGAATTACTTGATTTAGATACATCTGCTTGGTCCTGGGCCACGTTGTGGGAAAACAGTTAAAACAACAACAAAATGTGCACACACACACACACAATGCTGCATAACAATTGTATTTGTAAAAGTTTCTTTTATGATTTAAAAAAGGAAGAGTGGGGAGAAATTCAGATATAAAAAAGGAGTGGAAGGTGAGTGACAGAGAAATACTTAGGCCACTCTGGAAATGAACAAGTAATATAGATTTTTAAAAAATTGTCAGACATTGCAAAATATTCCATATTCTCTGCTAGAAAGCCCTGATTCACAGAACTTTTTTTTTTTTTAGAAAACCGGGTAGAATTTTAAAAAGGAAGAAAGCAACCTAGGACTCACTTTAATTCCAGCCATCTTATCTTAAGTTTCTTTTTTGTTTTCACTCTATATGGTTCAGGCTGCTAGGCTGCAAACAATATAATCTACTTTACTTGATTTAAGTAGTGTTATGGACTGAACGTTTGTGTCCCCTCAAAATTCATATGTTGAAGCCCTAACTCCCAAGTGTGGCTGTATTGGAACATGGGACCTCTAAGGAAGTAATTAAGGTTGAATGAGGTCATAAGGGTGGGGCCATGATCCGACAGAAGATAGGATTAGTGTCCCTGTAAAGAGACACCAGGGAGTGCTCTGGCTAGATCACATGCCCCAAGTCTCTCTCTCTCTCTGTCATACTCTCTCTCTCTCTCTCCCTCTGACTCATCGCAATCATGGAAGAAAGGCCATGTGAGGGCACAGTGAGACGGCAGTTGTCTTCTGGCCAGGAAAAAAGCTCTCACCAAAAA
This sequence comes from Tapirus indicus, assembly GCA_031878705.1. Lineage (NCBI taxonomy): Eukaryota > Metazoa > Chordata > Mammalia > Perissodactyla > Tapiridae > Tapirus > Tapirus indicus. Next base: position 126,335,026 of record CM062919.1, on the reverse strand, counting down.
CCAAATTGGCTGGAATCTTGATCTTGGATTTCCAGCCTCCAGAACTGTGAGAAAATAAAATTCTGCTGTTTAAGCCACCGAGTCTATGGTATTTTGTTACGGGAGCCCAAGCAGACTAAGACAAGTGGTAAGGTGTTTATTACTGTTTTTCATTAAAGCTAAAATGCTGCCATTTGTAAGGCACACAATTATTTTATAAACCATTAAGAAAGATACAACACTGCTAATTAAACTATAATATGTCATTGATTGTAAGAAGCATCCCAATTTCAAAGACCAAAAAAATGGGAATATGTACATCTTAGAATTGATGAAATACACTATGAACTTTATAGACTTCCCAATAAGACCAGGGAAATAGATCTAGATGCTACACAGCCAGAAACAAAGCAGCCTGGGAAAATGCCCAACCAATCCATGGGGCTAATCCAGCAGAAACAGCATTACCACTACTGTCTGTCACTCAATACATATAAGACATCAGAAACTGCCACAGCTGCCTGAGAAGAACTAAGGTCCCCACCCAGGGACTTTCCCAAACAGCCAATCACCACCACCAACTTCAAGTCCCAGCGATCACCAAGAAAGAGGGTGAAGAGGGCACTTTTAATAATTATGCTATGACAGCAGACATAAACCAAACCGCCCCAGGAAAACCAGACATATGGTTGTGCTTGGTGGAACCTAGAACCCTAGGTGCAAAGGAGTCTGGGAAATATTTTTAGCTTTCCTACCTCTGCAGTAAAGGAAGATAGGCTAGAAGGAGGTTGCAGTAAGGGTCGAGCAAATATTAGAGAGTTCATGGGTAATATATTCGAAAAAGATTATCAAACAAGTATTATAATAATTTTGTTATAAGCAAAGAGCGAGCCTCTGTGCAAACTGGAAATTGTTTTGAGCTGGATTTGTTGCAGGGACTCTTCTGCTTCTATACTGTATAGCACCCCAGCGAGGGAAAAACAAGCCTCACGAAGACAACATTTCATCAAGGACGATTCTCATCCATTTTTGCCACTCTGAGCTTCAGAATTTTGATGGTAAACTTGCCCTGTCCGAGCAGCTTTATATTACAATACCTGAACGGTTTCTTTAAGTTAGAATTTTATGAGGATGACAGGATTTGCTCTATAACGAGAACTGTTTATATACAATGATCTGTAAAGGTTACATGGAAGTTTCTGGACTCAATCTCCAGTCCCTCCTCACGGAGGAGTTGGTTATGACCCTTGAGCCCTATGGCTAGGAGATTCATTCTGCTTCATCCTATATCTCACTTTTCAGGATTTTACATTATTCTGGCCCCACACTCTTGTCCTCTGGGAGATGTTTAGTTCCTGCTCCAGAGCACTTTTTCACTGATCACAGAGTTTGAAGCCTTTGTTTTGTAAGGAGGTAATATTTTGCAAATGTTATAGCTCTGCATGTCATTTCCCTCTTTAAATTATGCCCTCTAGAAGCTTCCCACTCCCAGGAGACATCACCGAGACCTGGGGCCCCAGAGCAGGAGAGAGGAGGGATTTGGCCTCTTTAGCAAGATTCTGAGCTTGAAAAACAAGGTTAGGCAATCTTGCTCAGGTGCTCAATAGGTCACCACTGGCATTTTAAGTAGGACAATTATTCCCTGTGGGAACTGTCACGGGCATTTCCCCACCTCGCTAAAGGCCAGTAGCACGATGCAGTTACGTTGCAATAAAAAAAGCTCCCAATCGTTTCTGAATACCCCTGAGGGAAATGGAACTCCCCTAGTTGAAAACTACTGAAAAGAAGATTCCCTCCATGTCTTGAGCACAGCACAAACCCAAGTCCAACTCAACTCCGCTCACAGGGTTCCTCTCAATGTGCTGTATGTGCAATATAACCCCGTGGGCTTAAGAGAGCTGGGCCCAGGGTGACCACCTCATCCCAGTGTGCCCGGGACTGTTCCAGTGGTAGCAGCAATCCCCAGCAAACTAGGAATATTGATCACCCTGACTCAGCCATGAGGCTTATTGTCCTACTGAAAAGGATGAGACAGAAATGCTCATTTCTTCCAGTCTGGAGGAACTCTGGGAAGAGGAAAGGGGATAGAAGGGATGGAGAGAAAAAAGTTCACCCAGGGTTCTTTCTTTCTCTCCTACCCCAGACACACCCCAAATCCCTCCTTGGGGCCCAGAGGGCCTGAGAAACATCCAGATCTGTGTGAGGCACTTGTGGGCAGGGGCTTCTACCCTGCTTCCTCATTAGGAAGTAGCGGGGTACCCCAGCCCAGCCCCGGGGCAGCCATATCTGGCACATTTACCTTTCTGTAAAATGAGGGAGGTGGAGATTTCCTCTGGGGCCCTATTGACTCTCACACTAAATAACTCCTAAAGTTCTGTCCATTTAACTTTCAGAACTTTTTTTCAAACTCTGGGGAACTGACAACTTAAATTTTTCAAATGAGGAATCACAACCATCAGGATAGTTTAAGTAAAGGAGCCATAGAGGGTGGAAAGTGATTCTGTAATGAGCAGAGCTGCCTCATTCCTCTCCTCTGCAGCTCTCTGCAGGGTGTTAGAAAACCCACTGTCTTAGTCTGCTAGGCTGCCGTAACTAGTACCACAGACTGGAGGCTAGAAGTCTAAGATCAAGGTGGTGATTTCTTGGGCCGGCCTGGTGGCTTAGTGGCTAAGTTCCTGTGCTCCACTTAGGCAGCCCAGAGTTCACGGGTTCGGATCCCAGGCGTGAACCTACGTGCTGCTTCTCAAGCTATGCTGTGGCAGCATCCCATATACAAAGTAGAGGAAGATTGGCACAGGTGTTAGCTCAGGGACCATCTTCCTCAAGCAAAAAGAAGATTGGCAACGGATGTTAGCTCAGGGCCAATCTTCACCAAAAAAAAAAAGGTGGTGATTTCTTCTGAGTACTCTCTCCTCGGCTTGTAGATGGCCATCTTCTCCCTGTGTCTTCACTTCCTCTTCCCTTGGTACATGCCTGTGTCTAAATTTCCTCTTCTTATAAGGACACCAGTTGCATTGGTTTAGGGCCCATACTGATGACTTTGTCTTAACCTAATCATCTCTGTCATCTCCTAAATCACCTATCTTCTGGGTGGGCGAAATGGGTGAAGGGAGTCAAAAGGTATAAACTTCCAGTTGTAAAATAAATAAGTCATGGGATGTAATGTGCAGCATGGTGACTATAGTTAATAACACTGTACTGTAGATTTGAAAGTTGCTAAGAGAGTAAATCTTAAAAGTTTTCATCACAAGAAAAAAATTTTTTTAACTTTGTATGGTAATGGATGTTAACTAGACTTATTGTGGTGATCATTTCACATTATATACAAATATCGAATCATTATGTTGTACACCTGAAACTAATCTGTTATATTTCAATTACACCTCAACATATATATATATATGTATTGCCAAACCAAAACCTAGAAAGAAAAAAATTCACCTATCTCCCAAATAAGGTCACACTATGAGGTTCTGAGTGTTAGAACTCAACATATGAATTCTGCAGGGACACAGTTCAGCCCATGACACCCACCTCCCTGGACTTGGCATTCTTTCCTCTGCCCTCAGGTCCTTGGTCCACCTTCCTGGAAGATTACAAAGCCTGAAGAGAGTCTTTAGATAGAACCATTCATGACCCGTTGATGTGATGACTCTCTCTAGCAGCTGCTCCTAGCTGTTGGTGGGAGTCAGTGTGGTCGAGATAAGCTCTTTTTAAGGAAAACCTAGAACACCAGTTCTCACAGTTTTTGGAAAAGGTAAGTAACATGTTACTATTATGAAAATAATTTTGACCCCATGGACTCTCTGAAAGGGTCTCAGGGAATCCTAGCTATCCCTGGACATACTTTAAGAACAATTGCCTTAGGGAAAAAACCCTCTGTGGAATCCCTCACCTTCAGATTCTACTTGACTGCTCCTCCTCCCTGGCCAGTACTGGCCTTCCCCATGAAGCTGGAGAAACTTCTTGCCCCACTCCCATCCCAACCCGCCACAGAAACACAGAGCAAGGCCCACTTTTTAAGAGCTGTGCTTGCAGGTGGGTCCAGAAGACCTGGGTCCCAGGAGACAGCACAAGGCAGGAATAGACATGAATAGACATTAAAGCAAGCCAAGATGCCTCCTGGCTCTATCCTCCACAATGAGATCACTTCATCCCAGTTGTCCCACAGGTGAGTCAACAATTCCCTGTATTAGGTAAAGGATAGTGAACAAGCCTATATCCATTAGAATTTAGTTTAGCTGAACATAAGAACCCCCCCAAAATTTTTTTTACATTGTCTTAAACAAGATAGAAATGTATTGGTCTTTGATAGAAAAGAAACCTGGGGGTAGGCAGCCCAAGACTGGTATGGTGGCTCCCAAAATTGTCAGGGACCAGCCTACTTTCCAGCTCACAGTCAGCCTTCTCTAAGCTGTGGTGCTCATCCCTGAGGTCCCAGGTGGTTGCTGAGCTTCAGTCGTGGCAATCATATTCCACCCAGGAGAAATGGAAAAACAATACTTCCCAGGAGTTGTGTATACTTCTTTTTACATCTCACTGGCCAAAACTACGTCATATATCTACAAAGGAAATTCGGAATGTCCTCTTTGAGTTGGGTGACAATATGTCTAACCAATGAAGAAGAGGAGACTGTGTATTGGGAGGCACCAAGCAGTGTTGACCACAAATTGTCCATTAGTTGCTCTTCCCCGGTAGAGAACAGCAAAGCCAAGTTGAGATGTGGACACTTAGCAACCATGATGTGACTCACCAACCAGACGCCTCATTCCTACCCACCAGCTTGTCAGCAAAATTGTGTTTCTACCTGTCACAGCAATCCCTTCCAGATTGCTAAAAATATTCACAACTCTGAATGTTAAAATTCTTGAATGCAAAGAGTCTCCTATTTAACATATTCTCTAGATTTCCAAATTGTATATTTTCATATAAAAATTACCATCTGTATCAAACGTTGAAGGAAAATACACTGAAACATTAACCTAAAATTATTACAGAACATTTTTCTTTGTTTTTTTTCGTTCTTTTCTGTAGATAGAAATGTTCTTCTAACGTATGTATGTTGCTTCTATAATTAGACAACACAGTAATTTCTTTCCAAGAGTCCAGACTTCTAGCCCTGTCATTCACTAGTTGAGGGATTTATTCCTCTACAACCCCCAGTAGCTGAGACCAGAAGATAATTTAGGAAGTCTGACTCTTGAAGTAGTGCTTTACCCAGATCCACTCCATTTCATGCCATGTTTCTTGGGTTAAATATAAAAATTGCATCGTGACCTTTCTTATTATTTCAAAATAAGAATTTCTCATTATTTATGTCTTGTGGTTTAAACAGAATCTGAAAATAAGTTTAACCTACAAATGACATTTCTGAAGAACAACCATCAAGTTCTACTCTGCTATTACAATTAAACATGAGTCAGAGAAAGAGGGAAGAACTACAGTCCAGACTTTATAAGGAAAAAGGAATGCTTTTATTTCCCAGAAACTCCCCCGGAGGAATTCTCCTTCCGCATTTTTGACTGTCATTTTCCAGGGAATTCTTTGTAACTAAAAGTGATTCCGGCAAATTTGGAAACAGCTGACTCCCATGGTGTTGCTCAGTGCTGACCATCACTGTGCTGCCCGGGGCTCCTGATGGAATGATGGGCAGCGCCGGTCCAGGCAGCTGCAGCCCCCAAAGATGCCCAAGACAAGTCCCCCACTTCCAGAGGAAGCCTATTAATGACCCCACACTCACTCCACACTGCTTTTTCTCCAAAAAAGGCATTAACTGCAAAAGTGAAAGACAATTCTTCTCGGTTTTTACATTTGTGCTTCTTCCTACCCCTAGAGCCAAAAGACTGACGATCAACCAATTTAAACACACCAGCCTTGCTGGAAAAACACCTGAAGGCACATGTATAAAAGCATGAACTTCACACACAAAGAAAGCCCCAGTTACATTTGCTGAAGTCTTATACAGTGCGTGGGGATACAGAGAGAAAATGGGTCTACACCGGACATGAGGCTGAGTTACTTGTCTCAGGAAAATAAAGAGGGTACTGATTATTGTATTGCCTTGAATCTAATCCATACCTAGTCATTAATGAGCACAGGAAAGGCGGTGGATCCTACAATCCACACTGGACCACAACATACAGTGAACCTGCCCAGCGCAGCCCCAGCTGTCACATGTGCAAGGCACACGGCAGCATCAGAAAAAAATATAAAACTTTTATGATCTGCAGAAGCCGATTCTCCTTCAAGCTAAGGAAGCTTAAGCTTCAGGACCCCTCACTTACACAGTCTCCTCCCATTCTCATCCTAAATAAACATTTGCTTTCTTATGTTATTTTCTATTTGTATTTTCTTCCTATAAAAGGGGTCCCTAAATTTTATAAGCTTCAGGCTCCACAAAACCTGGATTCTCCACAGTGAGTAAAACAGTGGGTCGAGCGCTCTTACATTTTTTTTATCTTTTTAATTTTTAATCGTGGTAAAAAACACATAATATAAAATTTGCCGTCTTAAGCATTTTTAAGTGTGCAGTTGAGCGGTACTAATTGCATTCAGTTTATTGTAAAACCATTTCCATCATCCATCTCCAAAATGTTTTCATTTGGCAAAACTGAAACTCTGTAACTATTAAACAGTAACTCCCCATTTCTGCCTGGCCCCAGCCCCTGGCAATCACCATTCTACTTTCTTTCTGTATTAATTTGACTACTCTAGGTACCTCATATAAGCAGAATCGTACAGCATTTGTCTTTTTTGTGAAGAGCTTATTTTACTTTGCACAGTGTCCTCAAGGTTCATCCATGTTGTAGCACATGGCAGGATTCCTTCCTTTTTAAGGCTGAATAATATTTCACTGCATGTATATACCACATTTTATTTATTTATTTATCCATTGATGGACATTTGTACATTTTTTATTTTAAGATAAATGCATGTAACCATTTGGAAAGCCGGGCGCTTGCTTTAGAATTAGTTCTGTACCATATGCAGCAGTGGTCCCTTGTCAGTCACATCTATGTGAGGACTCAGTGAGGATTTTTGAAAGACACTTCTCGGTTTTTACATTTGTGCTTGTTCCTACTTTCTGACTTTCTGATGTCAATGAGGAATCATGAAGGGACAGTTGTCTTTTCATTGCCAGCTTGTGAATAACCCCCTAACAATTAACACAGTCTGCATTTCCTCACCTGGGCATCCCAAGTTTCTTTCTGTATTTCTCACCTATGCTGGTATTCTTTGTTTTTTTAATTTTATTTATTTATTTTTTTTACCTACCACCTACTGGGCTTCTATATTCTAGTATTCTTTAGTCAACCAACACATATGTATTGAGAGATATTATTTCATTTTATTTTCAACTATTATTTAGCACCTTCAATGTTCTGGGTATAATACTCCACTTGGGAAGGCAAACAGAAAAAAAAAAAACAAAAAGTAAGCCTGAGTAAGTTCACATTCCAGAGGAGGAAACAGACCCACAAATTCCAATTCAGTGTAACAAGTTCAGTAATAGAGGTATGTACAGGGTGCTGAGGGAGTACAGTAAGGGAAGGATTAGTTCAGCATAAATGAATCAAGCAAGACTACCCAGAGAAGGTAGCATTTAAACTGGGCATTGAAAAAGATATTTGCTTGGTGATGAAAGTTGCAAAGAGTGTTCTTTGCAGAAGAAACAGAGTAAGCCAAAGGCTTAGAAGTATTTGTTGTTATGTTCTGGGAAAAAGCAAATACTCTGGTGTCTAGAGGGCAGAATGCATTAGTAAGGGTAGCAAGGGAGATTGGGGCTGGCCCATGAAGGTCTCATGAGGCGCTAAGGAATTAGGACTTTCTCTGGCGGGAGCCACTGAAGGTCTTGAAACTAGGAGAGGTGCCGGGGGGCAGGGAGCATCACGATGAAATCTGTGTTTTGTAAAGACCTTCCTTTCACCACTCCAGCTGTGTGCAGGAGAGGGTAACCTGAAGACAAACTGAAAGGATGGGGGCAAGGGGAGGAGAAAAGCATGAGGAGAACTCTAAATTTGAGTGAATATTTAACCAAAGACAGTGTTTTTCCTCCATCAGCAGAAATGAGAGCTGAGGAGCAGGTTGAATTCAATCATGAAAAGAATTACATTTCTGTTCATCTGAGTTTTTAAACTGCTACACACATGTTTCGGCGTGTACATGTCATACAAGATAACGCTAATGTTGGCAACTTTTGGGTGGGAAATCAAGAGCAATTTTTATTTTCTTCTCTATGCCCTCCTCTAGTTCCCAAATATTCTATACTCCAATGTATTTCTTTTAACCATACGAAAACAATATTTTTAAAAGACCGTTTAGTTTCTTATCATCCCCAGCTCTTTAATGTATTGGAAGTTGTCATTTGACTCTGTGGTGGGTTGAGAAGGGAAGCGATAGTATCAGGGATCCTTTAAAACCTAGGTCCTCTTATCCCTCACCCCAAAAATAAATGCATATGAGTATTGGGGAAGGGGAGAGGAATATACAAAAAACGTGTGACACTTTTATATTCACACAGACAGTGTAAATATTGTGAAAAGTAAATGAGGCAGACAATGAGGAAGATGGGAGCTGGAGAAAGGAACCCTCAAGATGATTTGAATGCTCAGAGAAGATGGTGGGATTTGTCCTAGTTGATCTCTGAAGGACAGAAAAAGTAAAGGCTAGGAGGATGATTTTCCAAGCTGGCAGCATGGTGGGAGCAAATAGGAAAGCATGGGAGGGTCTGGCAGAAGGTGAAGAGAACTTGGAACAAAGGATTCATGCGAGACATGAGGTTGGAAAGGTGGGTCTGAAACCAAGGATCCTCTAGGCAGTGGGGACTCAATGCTAGTTCTGATGCAAGAAACACAGCACATTAAGATCAGTTTGAGGGTAGTAGGCAGGAGACATTGCCAGGAAGGAAATGCAGTTGAGGTGCGGCTTCCCAATTGCCACACAGATCCAAATGTCTGTGGCCAGTGCTGTATTTTCACTGGTTCCTCCTAAACGTGCCGTTTCCTTCTTTCAAAATAAAAACTACATTGTTGGGATATAAGTCACATAACATACAATTTACCCATTTAAAGTATGGAATTAATTGTTTTTGAGTATATTTACGTGGTTGTACAAACATCACTACAATTTAATTTTAGAACATTTTCATAGAAGAAACCTCATACCCAATTAGCAGTCATTCTCCATCTCCCCTAACCTTCCAGCCCCAAGCAACCAGTAAACTACTCTTGTTACCGAACCAAGTGGGCTCACCTCCTGGTGAGTTAAATAAGACTCGACACCAGTGGAAGCTGTCTCACAAAGTAAAGTATATTTGCAGCAGATAGGAGGCCATGAGGAACCATTTCCAAAGTCATGGTGTCCATGAACAAAGGGAAGCAGGAACTTTTCTTTTGCTTAGGAAATGAATATTTAAAAGGGAGAGGGGAGTATTCACCTGCACAGGCTCGGTTGGAGAACATGCCTCCACATAATGAGGCCTAAGCTCCTCCTGGAGAGATCTTTGCATTAAAAATAAGGCAAAGGTCATGGGCGTAGCTCTTGTGGTGAGGCTTGGTCAGTTTCAGGATGGCTGGTGGTTACATCTCCTTAACATACAAAAGGAAAAGAAACAACTTGGAAAAACAGTTAATTGCTTCCAAACCCACCTTTGAGTTTCCCGAGGCACCTAGTCGGTGACACTTCCTGTCTCTATGGATTTGCCTATTCTGGACATTTCATATAAGTGGAATCATATAGTATTGACCTTTTGTGTCTGGCTTCTTTCACTTAACATAGGTTCATCCATGTTGTAGCATGTATCAGGACTTCATACTTTTTATTGCCAAATAATATTCCATTGCATGAATATACCACATTTTGCTTATCTATCCATCAGTTGATGGACATTTGGGTTTTTTCCACTTTGGGGGCTATTATAAATATTGCTGCTATGAACATCCATGTACAAGTTTTTCTGTGGATATAGGTTTTCATTTCTCATTGGTATCTCCTAGATTAAAGTTGCTGGATCATACAGTCACTAGATTCTCTGTTTCTGACCTATTCCTTTACATGCTTTCTGGTGAATCTCAACTGTATGTTTGTTTGGTTTTGTTTGTTTGTTTTTGAAGCTTGTTTATGTCTCACCCAGTATAACTGAATTCTACCCATCCAGTGGAGTATGTACCCTAAATTAACTGAGCCTCACTTGTGATTGCAAAGCCAAGAAGGAAGTAGATGTTGTGTCAGAGCCTTCTACCCTGCTCAAGAAAGCAGATCTTATCACAGAGCAAGTCACAGCAGCTCACATTTGGGCTGTCTTTGTGCCTCCTACACTTTCATACTAAAGGAAACCAAATGTCAGTCTCTCTCTCTCTCAAGTCTGGGTAAATCAGAAGTATCCTTATAGAAGCAGGAGATTTCAGCTCAGTTAAGGATCTTCTGTCAGAGCTCTCTTCCGTCTTGGCTAAGACAAGGATTCCTTAAGGAGGAATCTCAGGATCTCAAAACTGGTAAGAGTTGGAGCAAAAGTGGGAGCCCAATGCTTTAGAAATGGGTGTAAAATTAGACATATCAAGAGCTTTGGGGTTTTTAGGGTTTTAAGCGAGAACACCTGAGAAATAAATGACAACATGAAGGGGAAAAAAACACAACACTTTGGAGCCCTAGAGGTCAAGGTGATATCATTTGAAACAAAACAAATTTTTTTAAAAATGTAGCCACAGGGAGATAAGAGAGAGCCTTGAATAAACACCTTGTATCTTCAGATTCCAGAACACTTCCTCCCCTAGGAGCCAGTGTAATGGTAACCAAAGTCACAAGTCACGTACAGTACTAAAAATGCTGTGTTGGTCAAAACCAGCTAATTGACCTGTGATCGATCTAAAAGCCATCAATGTGTAGTTAAGCAACAGCAAATGATTGACCTGCACTGAAGACTTGACAATGGAGAGAGCAAGATTTATACCTCAATATTGTTCTAACAATATTTCAACATCCTGCCAGCCCTGTGGGATTATAAATAGATTCTGCTAAGAGTAATAAGCTGACTCCCAGAATCCTCTATGTATGGGAAATAAGGTGCCAGGGGAGCAGACATACTGAGACAGAGGTGTTATAAAACTTGAGTTAGGAAAGAGATTAATGTTAGATTGCTACAGAACAAAACAGCCCAAGGAACACAAGATGATGGCCTGTCTCATGTTATTGGGAGCTTGTAACCTAAAAAGAAACATTGGAGGTAACAAGTAACTCGATGTTGGAAAAAATGAACTACCTGCCTTAAGAAAAGAAGGATTTCAGTCTTGTGGTACAAAAGTATTGTATAAACTCACTTGCTAAAAATCAAGAAAGTGTTCTGTTCAATTGGAAGAGGCAGATAATCCTCCTTCTCTTGTTTCTGAACTCTCCAATTCTGATTAACCAGAACATCTTCTGGAGAAATAATTCAAAATGTCTCTTTTGAAGTATTCTCAGAAAAGAATCTTTCTGGGGAATTATACAATCACAGGGTTTCTGCAACTCCCCTGGTTCCAGATATCATTTTACTCAGTCTCCTGTTGCCATGTGCCAGCTCCACTTCCCTGCCCTACTCTGAGCTTAGAATCTGATCAGCTGGACACCCCAGTGGGCCTTCCTTAGCCAGGCACTTTCCCTGTCCCTAGTCCCAGATTCTTCCCTTTACCTCCTGGCTGGCTGCCTCGAGATTGACTGAGGTTATCGCAGTGCACCTAAAGGTCCATAGAAAGTCAAGGATACGCAGGAAGTGTGAGATCAGCCTCTGACCTTGTACATGTGAATGTCATTGCATCACTTCAATCTCCCTGCTCTCCTTTCATGACCTGCCCAAGACCAAAAATATTGAAAAGAGAAGAAGGAAGAAAGGAAGGAAGGAAGGAAGGGAGGAAGGAAGGAAGGAAGGAATCAACCTCTGGTGTTTGAAAGTTCATAACAGCCCATCATACTCAACAGACTTCCACCAACTAGCAATGCCTTAAAAAGTCTTCCTTTTAATACTAAATTTCCAATAAGAAAAATCTTGCATTTAACTGAGTTCTGCTTATGTTCAAATTTCCTTTTCAGCAGCCAGGTTGAAGGCCCAGCAGGTAGCTTTTCCAAGGTGAGAAGTAGCAAATTATGTTAATTGACATTTAAAGAAAATAAATATCTTATCAATGAGAAAACAATTCCCCTGCCTATGATGAAAATGATTTTTTTTCAGCCTGATGGATAAAAAAGTCCTAAAAAATTTCATATACCTTGGTTGCATCTAATGTCTGCTTATGGAAAACAACAACAATCTATACAATATATGAACCACATTTCTCTCTTTTATAGTTAATTTTTTACACCACAAATATGCATTTGCTGTTAAAATTTTTAACAATACAGAGGTATAGAGTAAAATGTCAAAATCTTTATTCATCTCTGCTAGGGCCCCTCGGGGAAGGGACTCACTATATCATACTTCCTGAGATAGGGACGGTTAACTGTTTGCTGTGTGTTCTTCCAGACTTTTTTCTACATATATGTGTCTAGTTACACATATAGGTGTTGTATATTTTATTTCTTTACACATATTGGATTGTTCTAAACATGTTGTTCTGAAACTTGATTAATGCTGAGTCAGTACATCTAGCAGTACTTCACTCTCTTTAGCAGATGTAGTTATCACTGTACCACAAAGTATTCAAGTATTTCCCAATTTGGCTGTTTTCAGTTTTCATTAATGCAAACAATGCTGCAATAAATAATCATGTACACTATGCATATATTGCTTACTCAATGTGTATGAACATCACTGGTTTGATAGATGTTGCCAAACTGCTGTCCATAAAAGGTTATAACAATGAGCATTCCCACCAACTGAATGTGAGAGTGTATTTTTATTTATTTTTGTGAATTTGGGGCATGAAAATAATGTGTTAGTACTATTTTTATTTATATTTCCCAGACTGTTGGCGAGGTTAAGTAACTTTTCGTATGTTTCTTGGCCATTTCTGTTTCTTTATCTGTAAATTGCCTTATGTTTCCCATTTTTCTTTTCACTTACTTTTTTTTGTGATTTAAAGGAGCTCTTTATATATTATGGTTCTTATACAGTTCTGTGAAAACATTTTTTCTCTCTGCTGCTTGACATTTAGCTTTGCTTATCCATCATTCACTAAATAGAAGTTTACAAAATACTGTCAATCTTTTTCTCATAGCTTTTGTGGTTTGAGACTTATTTGCAAGGCCATCTTCACCCTCAAGATTATTTAAAAAAAAAAAAACTCCTATACTTTCTTCTAATACTTTACATAAATTTTTTTTATATTTGGATTTTTAATTCATTTGAAATATGCTTCTGAGTGTTGTATGAAACAAAATCCAAACTAATATGGTGATGGTGGAATTCCTATTCTGTTCCATCTTTAATGGGAATCTCCTAATTCCCACTAAAATATTATATTTTCAGTAGTTTCTGCCTTTATCAAAGCTTATTAATAGTTTCTCTTAAAATAAGGTATACATATTGAATTCTAGCAGGTGTTTTCATCATCTAATGAGATCATCGTTTGATTATTCTCCTTTAATTTGTTAATATAAGAATTACATTATTGAATTTCCTAATGTTAAAATTTCATCATTTTCCTGGAAGTCAGATTTCTCAGTTTTTCAGTGTCTCAAATTTCTGCTGTAAAAAGAAATGATATTTTTATCCCACGTTATTTAAGAAGATTTGAAAATGAAAATCTAATTATTCTGCTTTTTCAATGTCCAAAGTCAAGTTAGAACACAGAAGAATGTGTTTATTTTGTTTCTTTCTAAAAAATAAGTACTCAAGTTGGTATTCCAGCATGTGGCCCCAGCATGAAATTTGCTTTCCTGAGACTTTTGTCTCCTTGACCCTTTCATTTGCATTCAGTTGAAGGTCATCTTGTAATGCAGCAAGCATTTATTAAGCAGTTTCCATGTGCCAGATTCTGGGCTTGCTGTGACAAGGGATTCAAAATGCCTAAGAACTGGTCAGTCCCCAGTCCACTGAAGCATCAGGTCTCATCTTTTTAATCTATAAACTCAGAGAGAAGATATGTTTATGCTACCTTATTCACAGAAGGCATAATGTCAAATGTTTTAACAGCAGCCATGATTGTGTTTATGTGTACGGACTTCCCTGGGTATCATCTGTGCACACTATCATGTATAGTTAAGTAATTAATAAATTCCTTTTAGGGCCAGCCCCAGTGGCTTAGTGGTTAAGTTTGTTGTGCTCCGCTTCAGCAGCCTGGGCTTGGTTCCCAGGCACAGACCTACACTACTCATCTGTCAGTGGCCATCCTATGGTGGCAGCTCACATACAAAAAGAGGAAGACTGGCAACAGATGTTAGCTCAGGGCAAATCTTCCTCAGCAATAAATAAATAAATAAAAATTCCTGTTGAATAAAGTTGAGGATGATAGAAGTTGATGATGATGATGATAGTGTTAAGGAATAATGAGAACTGGCAGCCATAAGAAGCATTACACAAATCAATGTACTACCATATAGGTACATAAGGTCATTTAAATCATCTTTGTATTCTTACCAGTGACGTATGAATTGTTTCGAAATATCCTCAGTGACCTCTCAACCTGAACTTAGTTCTTGTTTTCACTCATTAGAATCACATCAGGGATTTTTTCTGTCAAGTATTCAAATAACATTAACTGATGTGTTTCGACCTGTCAATAATTGACGGCAAAAATTCCTGTATTTACTGAAAACATATCTTAATAACTTGTATTAACACATAATTTATGAATCAAATATAATTTTTTCAGGCCCGATTATTTGTGAAAACTTTTGGTAAGCTTTCAATAAGTATAAATCAAAAAAGGAATGATCTCTTATAAAGACCTTTTCTGTAAGTCAATTGGAAATCAAATGAATGATAACATTAGAATGATATTGAAGAAAATGAAATAAGGAAATTACATTTTTTAAAAGTAATTTCATTTCCTAGGCACATCACTAACTTCCTAGTTTTTTAATAAGAATTTCTTCAGCAATTCTAATAAAAGGATGCATTTGTTTTTTTAAATTTTTTCTGTTGTTTTCTTTCTCTAAAGAGGAAGATAATTAAAGAGACTCAGATATCTGAATGAACTATTAGTGGGTTACAAAGAAATTATACTCAGAGACAACAGTAAGAGGAATAAAGATTTCCCTTTTCTATTTCTCTTTTCAAATTGTCTTTTCTCCATAATTACTCCCAACTGGTAAGTGATAGAGAGCCACTGGTATAGGTAAATTCAAAATGTCAGATCCCCTTTGTTTACAAGTGATTACCTGCTTTTAAAATAGGTGCTTTTTTGTTCTGAATTGGTTCTTTAAAAACTAGGAAAAATACATGCTTGTTAAAAAAAATTTTAACACAAATGTACACGTAGTAAAATGTGAATGTCCTCCTCACCCCTCATTCATTTCTATTCCCACTTCTCAGGGCTTACCCTGCTTAACAGTTTTCGTATGGATCCTTCCAGATCCTTTTCTGAGTAGATCCAAATACAGTTTTTCATATGAATATAAATATATGATTGCTTTACACATTGTTCTACCACTTTTTTTTTAATATGCCAAGTTCACACAGCTGAAAAGACCTGTGACTGAGACATGTCTCCTGGTCTGTCTGAGTCTAGAACTTACTTTGTTTCCAATGCATGATCACCAAAAACACACCACCAATTTGGGAAGACTGCCTGGTGGTATTGTATAGTTATATAACATCAGTTGAATTCTTGATTTAATCAAGACATTCTTGATCAGAAACTTGTAAATATCGAACAAGCATGAAATAGTGTGGTACATCAACTGGATCATACATCGATTGTGAAAATTATGAAAACTAGGTTCCAACATGGGAAAGTGATTGTGGTGAAATCATAAAAGAATAATAGTATCTTCTGGTGATTTTTCCCAAAACAAGAGAATTTTGCACCAAAGCTAAATTGATATTTTACCTCCTGTAACAAAACTACCACCTACACTTACTAGGAATTTCCCCCTTTACAAAAAATAGAAACTCCTATCTCCCTGGGCAGAGATAATAAAAACCTTCTAGAAACTCTAAAGTCACTAGACAACTATTGATTATTATTTTCCTACAGATGATGGAAAATTGTCATGGGTTGAATAGTGTCCTCCAAAAAGATATGTTGACACCCTAACCCCTGGTACCTGTGAATGTGACCTTATTTGGAAATAGGGTCTTTGCAGATCTAATCAAGTAAAGATGAGGTCACTAGGATGGACCCTAATCCAATATGACTGTTGTCCTCATAACAAGAGGGAAATTTGGACACAGAAAGAATATCACGTGAAGACACAGACACAGAGGGAAGACTGCAATGAGATGGAGTTATGCTGCCACAAGCCAAGGAACATCTGAGGTTACCAGAAGCTGGAAGAGGCAAGGAAGGAGCCTCCCCTAGAAGCTTCAGAGGGAGCATGGCCCTGACAACACCTTGATTTTGGACTTCTGGCCTCCAGAACTGTAAGAACAAATTTCTGATGTTTTAAGCAACTCAATTTGTGGTGCTTTGTTATGGCAGTCTAGGAAACTAACACAAAAATCATTAAAGATTTTTAAGACAGGGAAGGATGGAGACCAACATATATTGAGAACCTATGATGTTGTTCCAGGCTCCACGCTAGATGCTTTACCTGTTTTATTTAATTCTAACAACTCTGGAAAGAAGGCATTTTACAGATGAGGAAGTTGTAGCTCAGAAGCTAAGTAATATGCTGAAGTTCCCTCAGCTGGAAAGGGCTGAGGCTAAGCTTCTGCTTGTAAAGCGCACAATGTTTCCAGCGCACCATTGCCAAGGACACAGCGTTGGTCTGAGAAGGCTGATTCAGCAGAACTGCGTACACTGATGTTACCACGTAGATCAGTTACCACGCAACCTTTACCCAGGTGAACCAGACTCGCATGGTCTCCTTAGCAGATATGTCAACATCTCTTGACTGCCAAGCATTGTTGCGTATAGCACTGAAGCTTCATAATTTACCAACTAGTAGTCAAACCCTGTATTTTTAACCAAAAGTTAATTATAAGACTGAGTTTGTGAATAAACAATCCCATCTATTTACTTACAGACCTTCATATTGAATGCGAGAAGTAAAACATGGTATGGTACTAGAGTGAATGATTCTTTCCCCAGGAAATACCAAATCACAGACAATATCCTAGTGTCTAACAATTTTTGGTTTTAAAAGGTTTGCTTCAACCTTCATAATCTCCCAAGACTTCAATAACTGCTAGCTGGTAAATGATAAAGCTAATTTCCAGGAATATGAAAGCTTAGTACATTATTAGTTTACAAAGTCAATATGGTATGTAGTTAAGAATTCAGATTCTCGGGACTAGCCCGGTGGCACAGTGGTTAAATTTGCATGCTCTGCTTCAGCAGCCTGGAGTTCACAGGTTAGGATCCCAGGCACAGACCTACACACTGCTCATGAAGCCATGCTGTGGTGGCATCCCATACACAAAATAGAGGAAGATTGGCACAGTTGTTAGCTCAGGACCAATCTTCCTCACAAAAAAAAAAAAAGAAGAATTCAGACTCTGGAGCCTTAGAATGGCTGGGTTCTAACGTGCACAAAGACACATGCTGGGTAGGGGAGGCAGTGGGCTAGATATCAGGCTCCACTCAGCCTTTCAGCTGGCATCCTTGTGCAGGGTACAACCTGCCCAACCTTGCATGGCAACCCTGCAGGTAGGTTTCCACCTCCCCTGACTGTGGGTGGTAGTGTTCTCCATGTCACACTAAACACCCAAAATATCCAAGTGAAAAGGAAGCAAAACCATCTGTGAGTTCAAAACCATTCAGTATATTTGATACTCAGATTGCTAATGAAATCATGCATTCCCCCCACAAAAAAGGGAAGTAGAAACTGTAGATTTTACTCAACCACCATAGTTTTTCTCAAGTGAGACCACTTTGGGAGAAAAGAAAGGATTGCAGCGGTGTGGTATTGGGATTTTGTCAGCATGCGCGTGCACACACACACACACACACACACTCATCTAATTCTGCTCAGCAAGCAGTAGTCAGAACATGACACCCTGGGTGTGGTTCGGGATCTGCGTCTCCGGGAGGACTAATTAGCAGCTCATGGAGAAGAAACCGTTCTCTGGTGCCCCATTAATTACAGCGCTCCCAGCAACTCAGGCTGGCCGGCATGAATGCCTTCTGCACAGAAAGGTCACATCCTGGTATTGCTAGTCAGATCTGTGCAAGATCTTATTGCCGTTCACGGTTATTTCCCCGATAATCGCTCCCCAGAGGTCAGGCCGGCTACAGCCTAGAATATTTGAGCACCGTAATTTGCAAGATTTATGGAAAACAATTTTTCAGAAATGTGCTCTCAATTTTCATTGGGCCAATTCCTCTTTCTCTGGTAAGTGCTGGAGCATATGGAGCAGGTAAATGTTTTAATGGACAGCATAAAAGTAACATTTTTCTTCTGAAGTTGAAGATTTGCACTTAGGGCTTCCAATCCCATTTTTTACTGTGGCAAGTGTTCAGCGCAAATTAAAGGGAGAGGGAAAAATTGCGATCTTTCAACCTCGCTATCTCCACAGCTCAGTAATGAGGGCAGCATTTCACAGACTCATACTATCCTCCTCTGGTGCTCCCATCCTCAGGAAGAAATTTTATTGAATTTTTCTACTCCAGGTTTTAGTCTCCTACCTGTCTCTTGTGTTATATACATTGAACTCATTCTTTTCTAAGATTTAACACAAGATGAAAATGGCCAAGGGCAGTCTTTCTAGTCTCTGGGAGGAAAGATTAATGGTAAAAACAATCACCTAATGAAAAGTTAGGAAAAAAAATATAGTGCAGGTAAACATTACCCATGTGGATGTGTACAGCGCCTGGGCACTCTTTATAATCACAACAATTGCAACGATTATTAAGGTTTTTTCTTTTATGACATGAAAGAACAACAAAGGGGGTCTTGGAATCAGCCATCTAACCATTTGAAGTTAAAACAACAGCAATACAATTCATTCATTTGTTCAGCCACATCCATCTATGAAGCATCCACTATGTTTTATACACCTAGTTTTTTATATCTCCAAGTGTAAACCAACTATTACTCTCACACATGCATTAGGTAGCCTTTCTCTATTCTCCTTTAACACCTTCTATATCTCTCTAGCAATGCATTTATCACTTTATATTGCAATTACCTGATAATATGATTGTCCTCTAAGTTGACAGTGGTCTAGAGGTATTTGGTGGGGGCAATGACACATCCAGTTCTCCTTTGAATACTCAGCACCCGGACCAGGTGTTGAGTAATGAATGACAACGTTAATTCAATAAAATAATGAGACCTCACATGATAGCAAAATAAACTCTATTCTCCTCAGGCCTACTCTGAGAGTCAATCGGAAAGAATGGGCACTTCTAAGGAATTATGAAGTTAAAAGAACAAGCTTTTTCTCTAAACGTTAAATATCAGAGGGCTCTTTAAAAGCTGCTATTAGATGTTTTTTAAGCCCTACAAGGAATTGTAAAGATGATATGGCAGACTCCACTCCTTTCTCTGCCTCCTCTACACGTAGAAAAATGGAGGTAATGAAATCTGCTTAAAATCATGCAACTTGTTGCTGACTGCAGCATAAGTGGAGTCCAGGTTATTGGGTATTCCCAGTCCGTATGACTTGAAAGGCAAAGCTGACCCAAGACAGACCCCTCAAACACTGACTTCTGCGTTCATGAATGCAACTCTGTTTTAAAATGAGAATCAAGGAAGAAACATCCCGAGAATCTTGTTCTGCTGCCCCTCTAACAGTTTGTAACTTATTTGACCTGTTCACAGCTGCCTCGGGATCTTTGCACCTCCCCATCAATGCAGGGAAACCTTTCCTTATGATTCTCTCACCCCTAGGCCAGATCAGATTCCCCTTCATACACCAGCAGGGCACATGTACTTCTCCTTCATGGGACTTGTCACAGATTGAAGTTACAGAGTTGTGTGATTTTTTAAATTAACATCTGTGAGGTGTCTCCTCCATTAGATGAAGAGGTCATAAGTTTGGCCACCCCTGGTGGCCTAGTGGTTGAGTTTGGCACACTCCACTTTGGTGGCCCAGGTTTGGTTCTCAGGCGAGGACCTACACCACTATCAGTGGCCATGCTGTGATGGCAGCTCACACACAAAATAGAGGAAGATTGGCAATGGTTGTTAGCTCAAGGAGAATCTTCCTCAGCAAAAAAAAAAAAAAAAAAGAGGAAGATTGGCAACAGATGTTAGCTCGGGGCAAATCTCCCTCAGCACAGAGAAAAAAAGAAAAAAGAGGTCATAAGTTATGTCTCTAGGGATAAGAGGCATTCTAAAAGTACATCCTCACCCATCTTTTCTTCATCATACCAACCTGGAAGTAGAAATAGGTTTAGTGTAATAGTATTAAAATTATTTCTTTGTATCTATCCCACTTGCTGGTGCAGGTCCTTCAAATTCAAGACACCCCCCCCCACCCCCACCAGGGTTCTAAGAGTCCGAAGGTGTGTCTCTCTTGTGCTCACACTTGAGTGCTCTCAGCTCTCCTTGGACATTTCACACCTTCTTTCTGGTGGGTGCTGGCTCCTTGCGGCAATGTGCTGCTGAGGTCCCCAGGAGCCTCAAACACTCTTTTGTGCTGTTATACATGATCTGTGGGTCCCAATCACAGAGATTTTAGTCAAACCATTCTCTCCATTTTTATTCCCAGCCCCTGCTCTCTACGGCCCAAGACTGGAGGCCTTCAGGGTTGGCAAAAAAGACATCTCTCTCCTCTGATCTGGAAGCAAAGGCTTAGATCATGCTTGTGTGCCTTGACTCTAACCTTGGGACGAATTCTTTGCCGGAAGCCTCCTTGGTGGCTCATATAAATCGACCCTGTATGGCCTACCAAAAGGCCTCCCAGTTACCCAGGCCTGTGTGCATTTAAAGGGAACAGAATTAAGTCTCAAGCTTGGACCCCTGGCAAATTCAGAGAAAGCAGCAGAATGTCAGTGCTTGTGGTAGGAGAGGAACAGTAAGCCGAGCCTTTATCCCAGCTCAGAGGGGAGGAGAACTTCCTCTTGCACCCACTCATTCAACAGCTGTACTTGGAGCAAGGTTTTCCGGGAATGGCCCATGCACAGGCACTGAAAATTCTAGCCAAGGACTTCATGACTTGCAAATCTTGGCAGAGGCATTGAGGAATACGACCGTGTCACTCCTGGAACAGAGGCAGGGGTGGAGGGGAAGCCATCAGCTAAGGACTCTGACACAACCAGTTTAAATCTTGGCTCTGACCCCTGCCAGATGTGTGAGCTTGGGCAAGTTTATTAGCTTCCATGAACCATAGTTTCCTCAGCCATACACCAGGACAATCTCTATCTCTTAGGAACGTTATGAAAATTAAACAAAACCAGATTGGTAAATCATCCAGCCTAGTGCTTGGGACATAAGAAATGCTCATTAAATGGTCATTCCCTTTCCTGTGATTTTTTTATCTGTTCTGACATTTACAATCATTCCTTCTCCACTGGCTTTGATTAAAACTTTTTCTATAAAAATGTTAGAAGTATATATTTCATTAGGTACTAGCTAAAAATTCTACTGTACTCCTAGAGTTTATTGTTGCATCATTAAATCCAAGAAATTAACACTCATTATTAGTAAGCTATTTCCTGAATTCGTTCCTTCTGATGTGGGGGACACTATTTTCCCCCACTTTGAAAATGGCTTCCAGTTCAACAAGCCTGTCTGAGGTAAAAGGATGGAAAGCTAATATTTATTTATAATCTACTATTTGCCAAGGTGGCAGTAAAGGTTGATAGCTAATTGCTTGGGCTGTGGAACCACATTGCCTAGGTTTAAATCCAGACTTCACCCCTTAACTAGCTTGTAATCTTGGGCAGGTAACATAAATTCTTGGTGCCTGAGTTTTTAATCCATAAAATAGTGGTGATTGTACACACCTCATAGGATGGTTGTGACAACTGAGTTAACTAGTACAACGTGTGCCATATAATAATGCTCAATAAATATTAGCTATTATTACTTTCCCATGTTATATATTGCTTGGTCATCATAATAGCCCTTCAAGGGCTGTGTTTTCCTCTCTAATCTTCCCTGAATGAGAAACTGGGACTGGGAGACCTGCCCCAGAGCCCATGGCTAGCACACAGCACCCTAGCATTCTTGTCAAAGGTTTTACAAGCCCAAAGCCCTGACTTTTCTTCTATAGCCCAACGCTTTCCAGGAAGCCGCAACTGGTTCTCTTGAAGTAGTAAAACAATAAACAAAACATTAATTATGAGATGGATATCACATATGTTCTATAGCACGGTGACATAAAACTTGTTCCCCTACATTTGTCTAACTAGACAAATGAATTTTAGAGCTACATTTGTTCCAGATTAAGTTATGGCCATATTCATGGTGACTGAACCCTGCAGCTACCCGGCAGCCAGAAGAGAGCACTTCAAACCAAAAGCTACAAAGCTGTTTCAGTAAACAAAAGGGGAAAAGGAACTCCTATTTATTGAGTGCCAATATGTTGTGCTAAGTATTTTACATTTGTTATTTAATTCTCTTGACAAAGTAAGTACTATATGCTCCATTTTCTAGATGAGGAAATTAAAGCTCACACAGGTTATGTGACTTCTCCAAAGGTCAGATATCCAGTAAGTGTCAGAGGCAGCATAACAACACAGGTAGACACCTGGCTCCAATGCCGTAGAAATAAATCATCTCCATCAATACTTGGCATCTCTTTATGACAGCCTCTCAAACCCCTTGCTAAAGCTTATCAAGTGTTTACCATGCACCAGGCTCTGTTCTAAGCACTTACATGCAATATTTCATTTAATTCTCACCACAGTCCTAGGAGGTTGGTACTATTGTTCTTCCAGTTCACCTAAGAGGAAACCGGCCTTGAGGAGTTAATAGCTTGTTTCATGTCACGTATCCGGGAGCCTGGTGATTTCAGGGTGTGTGATCTTAAACACTAGGCTAGGCTTCCTCCCATATAAAGAAGTATGAGCATGGCAAGTAAACCCAATATGCTTTCCATAGCAACATGCTAAAGTAGAAAGAGCACTGGACTAGAGACAATTGATCTGGGCTCTAGTCCTGACTCTCACTGTGCAATGTGGAGCAAATTAGTCACTCTAGGACTCAGTTTCCTTGTCTGTAAACTAGAGAGGTTGAACTTGGGTTTATTCCGCTGCTAGAATTCTGGGATTTACGGCATATCAATGTAAGTGACATAAGCAAGTCAGTAGATGGATTTCATTTGGCCACAGATGCTCTTCCTCATCAAAGAGACTGCTTAAGGGCTGGCCTGGTGGCATAGGGATTAAGTTTGCACACTTTGCTTTGGCGGCCCGGGGTTCATGGATTCAGATCCCGGGCAAAGACCTATGCACCACTCATCAAGCCCCACTGTGGCAGCATCCCACATACATAATAGAGGAAGATTGGCACAGATGTTAGCTCAGGGCCAATAATCCTCATCAAAAAAAAAAAAAAAGAGAGAGAGAGACTGTTTAAGACTCTAAAGCAGTTTGTTAACATTTACCTGAGCTAGAAACTTGCTTTAAAACTCATATTTTGCTATCCTAGAGAATGCACTTAATATATTAATTCAGAATTAACATGCCATCCATGTGAAAGTGACAGCTTAGCATACATAACATGTAGATTTTTACTGTCTGGGATAGATAGGTGGATGATTGTATAGATAGATAGACAGGCAAACAGATAGATAGAGCAAGCATTGGAGCTAGGTAGAGCTGTATTGTTATGCTGCCTCTAACACTTCCTGGCTGTCTGACCTTTGAAGAAGTCACATAACCTGCTAAGCTTTGACTTCCCCATGTAGGAAATGGGGGAAATTGTACCTATCCTGCTGAAAGAATTAATTAAAAAATGTAAAATGCTTAGCACAACGTATCAGCACTCAATAAATGGAAGTTCCTTGTCCCCTTTTGCTTGTTATAACAGATAGATAGAAGGATAGATAGATAGATAGGTAGATAGATAGATAGATAATCCTTAATTTTAAAAATTCAAGGGCTGATAGAAAAAAGAAAAAGACAAGGACTACAAAGAAATAATCCAAGAGTGAATTGAAAAGATGGATTTCTTAAAGGCATCTATCAAAATTCAAATGTGCCCTCCAGTGGGGGCAGGGGCAAGGAAAAGGATGAAGAAGTCACAATAAGGTTGCCAAACACTGCAAATCCACTCAGAATTGTTTACTGACCTCTTCTCCACCCGCTTCCTCCCAAGCTTGAAGGAACATAACAGAGAGCTCTAAACTCTGATTTTTCTTATCATGGACTCTCCCATGGGAATTCATGTTGTAATTCACTAACGGCTCTGTTACCAACTTTAACCTCTTAAAGTCATGGAAATCTGCTAAGGAAATGTTTGCACTATTTCCCATACATGCTAAAAATAACAGCCTGCTTTGACATATTTAGAAGAGTCATCAGAAACAGTTTCTGGTGAGCTGACACAGTTCCTGGGGCACAGGAAGAGAATAGGAACAAGGCCTTCCTAACAGGTTAAGGCAAATGCCAAGAAAGGCAGCCAGAGAACAGAGAAAGCTGATTTTATTCTTTTGTTTTTTAATTGAACTTTTTATTTTGAGATAATTTTAAATTTACATGCAGTTGAAAGAAATAACACAGAGATCCTGTGTAGCCCTTACCTAGTTTCTCCCAGTGGTAACATTTTGCAAAACTACTACGACAATATCACAACCAGGATATTGACAATGATGCTGTCAAGATACGGAACAACTCCATCATCACGAGGATCTCTTATGGTGGCCTTTCATAGCTACGTCTACTTCCTTCCCTCCTTTACCCCTGGCAACCATTAATCTGTTCTCCATTTCTATAAGTTAGTCACTACAGAATGTTATATAAATGGAATCACACAGCATATAACCTTTTGGGATTTAATTCTCTAGAGATTCATCCAGGTTGCTGTGTGTATCATAATTCTCTCTTTTTATTGCTAAGTAGTACTCCATGGTGTGGATGTATCCCTTTTTGTTTAACCATTTACCTGTTGGAGGACATCTGGGTCATTTCTAGGTTTTGGCTATTGCTAATAAAGCTGCTATCAACATTCACGTACAGGCTTTTGTACAAAAGTCTTCATTTCTCTGGGATAAATGCCCAGGAATGCAATTGCTGGGAGTATGGTAGTTGCAATGTTTAGTTTTGTAAGAAACTGCCAAACTATTTTCCAGAGTGGAAGCAACATTTTAAATTCCCACCAACAATGCATAAGTGATCCAGTTTCTCCCCAATCTTGCCAACATTTGGTGTTGCCACTATTTTTCGTTTTGGCCATTCTGAGAGGCATGTAATGATATCCCATTATGATTTTAATTTGCATTTCCCTAATAGCTAATGCTGTTGAGCATCCTTTCTTGTGCTTATCTGCCATCTGTATACCTTCTTTAATGAATTGTCTCTTCATATCTTTTGCCTATGTACTTATTGGATTGTTTGCTTTATAACTATTGAATTTTGAGAGTTCTTTACATATTCTAGATACTAGCCCTTTGTAGGAGATGTGGTTTACAAATATTTTCTCCCACTCTGCACTTGTCTTTTCATTCCTCTTAACAGAGTCTTTTGCAGAGTAACAGTTTTAACTTGGATGGAGTCCAATTTGTCAATTTTTCCACTCCAGGATTGTGCTTTTAGTGTCAGGTCTAAGAACTCCTTGCCTAGCCCTAGATCCTGAAGCTTTTCTCCTATTTTTTTCTAAAAATTTTATAATTTCATATTTTACACTTAAGTCTGGGATCTATTTTGAGCTGATTTGTATATAAGGTGTAAGACTTTGGTCAAGTTTCATTTTTCCCCCTATGGATATCCAATTCCTCCAGCATCATTTGTTGAAAAGGCTACCTGTCCTTCATTGAATTGCATTTGCGTCT
The DNA here is from genome assembly GCA_031878705.1 of Tapirus indicus. Taxonomy (NCBI): domain Eukaryota; kingdom Metazoa; phylum Chordata; class Mammalia; order Perissodactyla; family Tapiridae; genus Tapirus; species Tapirus indicus. The sequence goes on along the minus strand of CM062919.1, from coordinate 126,309,090 downwards.
TTGTCAAAAATTAGTTGGGCATATTCATGTGGGTCTTATTTTTAGGTTCCTTATTCTGTTCCATTAATCAATTGACATCTTTCCACCAGTACTGCACAGTCTTGATTACTATAGCTAGGTAATAAGTCTTAAAATTGGGTAGACTGATTCCTCCCACTTTATTCTTTTTCAAAAATATTTTAGCTATTCTAGTTCCTTTGCCTTTCCTCATAAATTTTAGAATAATCTTGTCTATATCAACAAAGAATCTGAGCTCTTGATAGGAATTGCATTACACCTATATATCAATTTGGGGACAATTGTCATCTTTGCTATGCTGAGTCTTCCATTTATGAGCATGGTATGCCTCTTCCTTTATTTAGAAATGGATTACTTACCAATCAAACCTTGATTTGTGGCACTCTGCCTTGATTTCTTTCATCAGCTTTGTGTAGTTTTCAGCATACAAATCCTGTACATGTTTTGTTAGATTTACACTTAAGGATTTCCCTTTTTTTTTGTTTTTGAGCAACTGTAAACAGTATTGTATTTTTAATTTCAGTGTCGACATGTTCATTGCTGATATCTAGAAATACAATTGACTTCTGTATAGTTTTTTTGTTTTGTTTGTTTTTTTATCTTGTATTCTGTGACCTTGCTGAACTCACTTAGTAGTTCTAGGAGGGTTTTGTTGTAGATTCCTTGGGATTTTCTACCAAGAAAATCATGTTACCTGCAGATAGGGAAAATTTTATTTCTTCTTTTGCATCTATATGCCTTTTATTTCCTTTTCTTGCCTTATTGTCCCAGCTGGAACTTCTAGCACTATAATTGAATAAGAGTGGTGAAAGTAGGTATCTTTGCCTTGTTCCCAATCTTAGGGGGTATTACGGGCTGAAATTTTGTCCCCCACATCCTCAAATTTTGTATGTTGAAGTTCTAACCTCCAGTACCTCAGAATGTGACTGTATTTGGAGAAAGGATCTTTAAAGATGTACATAAGTTAAAATGAGGTCCTTAGGGTGGGCACTAATCCAATACGACTGGTGTCCTTATGAGAAAAGGAGATTAGAACACAGATTTACACCAAGACCACGTGAAGACACCAGAAGAAGACAGCCACCTGCAAGCTAAGGAGAGAGCCCTCAGAAGAAACCAAACCACCTTTGCTGACTCCTTGGTCTTGCACTTCTAGCCTCCAGAATTGTGAGCAAATATATATCTGTTGTTTCACCCACCAAGTCTGTGGTACTTTGTTATGGCAGTCCTACCCAATTAATACAGGGGTATAGCATGCAGTTTTTCACCAAGTACAGTAGTTACCCCTTATCTGCAGGGATACATTCAAAGACCCCCAGTGGATGCCTGAAACTGCGGATAATACAGAACCCTATATACTATGTTCTTTCTTATACATACATACCTGTGATAAAGTTTAATTTACAAATTAAGCACAGTAAGAGATTAACAACAATAACTTCTCTTTGGCATATCCGAATTGCCACCATCACTACTCTGGCACTTTCGGGCCATCATTAAGTAAAATAAGGATTACTTGAACACAAGCACTGCAATACTGAGACAATCGATCTGATAAAGAAACAGCTACTAAGTGACTAATGGGCGGGTAGTATATACAGTGTGGATACACCAGACAAAGGGATGATTCAAGTCCCAGGCTGGATAGAGTGGGTCCACTTGAGATTTCATCATGCTACTCAGAACAATATGCAATTTAAAACTTATGAATTGTTTATTTCTGTAATTTTCCATTTAATATGTTCAGGCCACAGTCAACCATGGGTAACCAAAACCATGGAAAACAAAACAGAGGATAAGGGAGGACTACTGTATAATGCTGACTGTAGGGTTTTTGTAGATGCTTTTTATCAAGTTGAGGAAGTTCTCCTCTATTCCTATTTTTCTGAGAATTTTTATTATGAACGAGTGTTAAATTTTGTGATATACTCTTTCTGCATCAATTAATATGATCATGTGATTTTTTTCTTCTCTAGCCTGTTAACATGGTGAATTACATTTGATTAGTTTTCAAATATTGAACAAGTCTTGCAACTCTGGAATAAACCCCACCTGGTTATGGTATATAAATCTTTATATATATATTCCTGAATTCTATTTGCTAATATTTTGTTAAGGAATTTTGCATCTATATTCTCAAGGAATATTGGTCTGTAGTTTTCTTTTTTGTATTGTCTTTGTCTGGTTTTGGTGTAAGGTAATACTAGCTTCATAAAATGAATTGTAAAGTGTTTCCTCCTCTTCTATTTTCTTAAAGAAATTGCATAGATTTGGTGTTAATTCTTCTTTAAATGTTTACCAGAATTCTCCAATGAAACTATCTGGGCTTGGAGATTTCTTTCTTAGGAGTTCTTAAATTATAAATTCAACTTCCTTAATATTTATAGGAATATTCAAATTATCTATTTCATATTGGATGAGTTATGATAGTTTGTGTTCTTCGAGGAATGGTCCATTTCAGCTAAGTTATCAAATTTATGTGTGTAGAATTGTATCTATTATTCTTTTTTATCCTATTTATTTTTAAATATGCTGATCTATTTAACTTTTGTTCCAAAGTAGAAAATAGCTTTATTATTTTTCTTACAGTAAAAAGTAAAACATACTCAGAGGAAAAAAAAAAAACACATAATAGAGAATAGTACCAAAAAAAAGGAAGTCAATCTAACCAAAGACTGTTAACATTCTAGTGAAGATCCTTTCAGACATCTATCTATCTCTCTATCTATCTATCATCTGTCTATCTACACAGACAATAAACACATGAGTATATATTTAAATATGCTTTATATAAATGGAATCATACTATGCATGAGAAGGCGAGAAAGAGCATTCTCTACCCACTGAGGGTCCTTTATGGCTGGGCTTCAAATTAAATTGACATGAGGCCAAATAGCAGGAGAAAATCAAACAAAGCTTCATAACATGTATACCTGGGAGAGATTCAGGGAAACTGAGTATCTCTGGACAAAATGGCAGAGGTTCTCCTCTTAAATAGACAAACAAGGGTACTGGGGGTTGGGTCAGCTATGGGAGATTACCAGAAAGGCAAAGTAAGGTTATTATGCAGATTTAAGGCCTCACCTTCCACATTAACAAGTTTCTGGAGATGAGGTCATCCACCTCTCTTCCCAGTACAGAGAAGGAGATACCTTTACAAATGGAGATTTCCCTTACAAATGTAAATGTTTGATAAACAGAACTTTGATAAGAATGGGCAAAGCAGACTCTCCAGTCTATTGATACCCAGAGTTATCCAAGGTGATGGCCCATCCCAGGGACAGGCCTTCATCCCAAATCCCTTTAGACATTTGAGGGAGGTGAAGGTCAAAGCCTCCTTCAGAGCAAGGTAAAGAGACACATCTTCAGGTGGCCAATTCTGATCCCCCACATTTATATATCTAACTATGTGTGAGAAAATAAAATAATCTATCAAGTCTTCTGGGATGACTGGGCTTTTTAAGTTCCCTTTATGCTTCTTTTCTAGTTCAAAAGGCTTAGAGGGCCTCTTCCTGTTACTTGATTGTTTTTTTTTTTTTTTTTGTAATTTCATCAGTATTTTGCTCATATTTCATTATTCACTGTCATTTCCATTATCACAGACTAATATTTCTTCAGTTCCTTTTGGAAACTATATGACTTGGTGACACAGGTCCTGTGGCCAGATCATTGAGTTATCAGCCATGCAACTAGAACTTTCAGTAAGCCCAGGGAACTGATGGAGTTCAGCGCAGGCCACCCCAAGATGCATCACTCTGGTATGCAGATTATTTCAAGCTGAAGATAATAAAGGCTCAGAAGAATCTTGAAGGGCATTTGATCTTGGCCCCCACAACTGTCTAAAGGGATTTGGGATGGAAGTCTTGTCCCTGGGATGGGCCATCACCTTGGATAACTCTGGGTATCAATAGACTGGGAGGGTCTTTGCTATGCCCAGTCTCATCAAAGTTCTCTTTACCAAATATTTACATTTGTAAGGGAAATCTCCATTTGTAAAGGTATCTCCTTCTCTGTAGTGGGAAGGGGGGTGGATGACCTCATGTCTAGAAACTTGTCAGTGTGGAAGGTGAGGCCTTAAATCTGCATAATAACATTATTGTGCTTTTCTGGTAATCTCCCATAACTGACCCAACCCCAACATCCTCCATTATCTTTCTATTTAAGAGGAAAACCTCCACCATTTTGTCAAGATACTCATTTTCCCTGTGTCTCTCCCACGTATACATGCTATTAAACTTTGTTTTATTTTCTCCTGCTAACCTGCCTTTTTAATTATTTGGCCAGCCATAAGAACCTTAAGGGAAAGGGCAGGGAGGGGTGAATTCTTCCTCTTCCCCAACAGAACCATAGTCAAAGTCTGGAAAAGAAGCTAAGAAAAGAGCTCACCATGCCTTAGGGGCCCTGAAGCCTGTTTTCCTGTCACTCCTCTGCTCTCTTCACACATACACAGGGCTGTTCCACAGTGCTGGGATCCGGGAAGAAAACACTCTCATGGCTATGGAGAGTGGGATTAAAGGGGGAGAGTCTCCCATTTCTGCCATGGTCTCCAGCTAGGAGGTCACTGGGGAGATAGCAGAGTCTGATTCCATTCTCACCACACCCCCTTAAACCCCTTCACTACCCAACAGCCAAATGTTTTATGTTTTACATTTTATGTTTTAAATGTGCTTTATATTTAACATAACGTAAATCAGATGTTGTTTCTTTGTTGCTTACCCTCCAATGGCTTTCCATTGCTCTTAGAATAAAGTCCAAACTCTTTAGATGACAGTTGTAATCTGGCTCCTGTCACATTGGCTCCTTCTGTCTCTCAAAGTCATCAAATAATTTTCCCATCTTAAGGCCAATACTCTGGTAGTGCCCTGCCCCAGCCCTTCCCACAGCAGGGCTCATTCTCATCCTTCAGTCTCAGTTCAAGTATTACTCACCCTCTATCACATCCTCCTATTTACTTCCTTCATAGCATTGACCACACTGTCTAATTATCCTATTTATTTTGCTAGCTTATTGTCTGTGTCTCCTCCCTCAACCAGAATATAAGATCCATAAGGGTACCCTTGTCTCTCTTGTTCACTGCTGTATGACCAGCACCTAGCACTGTGCCTGGAATATGGTGGGTACTCAGTATAAGTCTTTGTGGAATTCACAAAAGAATGAGTGCTTAAAGATCCTGGGGGGGGGGGGGGGGGAAATTTTCCTCTACTCTTCCAGGTTCTTCTGGCTGGTCTAAGAATCAAATTGAGATAGATTAATAGGTGAAAATCAAATTTAATTAATTTCACATGTATGGGAACCCCACATACATGAGAGGTTCAGAGACAAAAGGGTAAAAGGAGGTATATATGCCATCTTGAGCTAAGGAATAGGAGAGGGGCCTGAGACTTCAGAGGGGAAAAGGGTAATTCATGAGATAATAAGAAAAGCAGATGTTCACTAATTAGAGGTTTGCCCTGCCATATACATAGGTCACAAAAAGTTATTTCTGGTAATAACTCTTCTTATGGGCAAGGCTCCCAATTTAAATTCTTTAAGGGAGAGGTAAAAATTTCTCTTGAGCCCACAGGGTCTCAATTGCCTTTAGTTCAAAATATTTCACATATCAAAGAGGCACATCTTGGGGCGGCCTGCTCTGAACCCCTTCAATCCTTATACCCTCTGCTCCAAAATCAGAATTAGTGGCCATGAAACTGAGCTCCCCAATGCACACCATCTTATGGAAAAACACGTATCCTGAAATCTAAGAATTTATAGTCTCAAGTTAGTTCTTAAAGAAAAAGGCAAATATTCAGTGCACTAAGAATTACAGTTAAGGTGTCTCTGTCCCACCAGAATAGATAAAATCAGGATGAATTTACCATTGAAAACAGAACACATGCTGGCTGGTTCCCCATCTTCCAAGTGTTGTAGCAAAGACCAGGTGTTTGCTAAATCTCCAATTGGGGTGTATCCTCAGGAAGATAAGACTAGAATGCAGAGTTGTTAAGAAACTTAAACTTCCTTTGAGTTGTACCCAGAGGGCTACCATTTGAATGGAGTCTAGAAAAATAAGCACCAGAAGGAAGACTCTACCTGTTTCTCAAACACTGTATATTCTAGGAGAAAGAATATTTGTTTCTAAATAACCAAGCCTTCTTTAAACATAATTATTCTCCAAAAGCAAAAAAGCAGTCCTTTCCTAGCTAGCAAGCCCAGGGGCAATTGAGACAGATGCCCGATGGCTCCACTGTTCCCCTCTCAGGCTCCTCCTCTCCCTTCTATTCTGCTGTTCCAGGCACCACAGCTCCTCCCTTCCTGCCTTAGGCAGGAAGCTGTTTGTAACAGTTGGGGGGAGCAGGGGGGTGGAGGAGGGGATGAAAATAAGGCTGCTCTTCTGTTGTTGGAATGATTTAATATCTTAAGGTGAGACTGTATTCATGTATTACTTACAATAAAAAGAGAAAATAATTTTACTTTGAAAACAAACCTCCAGCTTATCTTCTCAGAATAAGGCCTTCTGTCTTCTTGGGTAACAGCCACTTGAAAAAGAATCTGGCAGTTTTTTATAGAAATACATTTACCATGCAATCCAGCAATTCCACTCCTAGGCATTTATCCAAGGAAAATGAAAATGTGTCCACACAAAGACTAGCGCATGAAGGTCCATAGCACTTTAATCTTAAAAGCCAAAGCTGGACATAATCCAAATGTCCAACAACAGAGAATGGATTAACAAATTGTAGGATAGTAGTCCCCGCTTATCCACAGGGTATATATTCCAAGACCCCCCTGTGGATGCCTGAAACCTGAATAGTACCGAACCCTATATATATACTATGTTTTTTCCTGCACATACATACCTATGATAAAGTTTAACTTATAAATTAGGCATAGCAAGCAATTAACAACAATGAGTAACAATAAAATAGAAGAACTATAACAATATACTGTAATAAAAGTGACAAGACATTTTCACATATTGAGGTACATGGGGTAGCTATTCTGGTTCAAAACTGATTTGATTTGAACTAAAGAAGTCTGACTCATGGCCTATCAAACATACATTGTACATCTGCTTTAATCATTAAAGAATGGAAGTATGCATTCTTATCATAAGAGTAAGAATGCATACTTAAGATAAGAATGCATACTTCCCCTCCTACATTGCCATCAATAACACCCTATCAGTAATGCCCACATTAGTCCCTTTCCCAACATCAGGGTCATGTTGACCTGCTGCTTCGGCACTGAACACTTCTTTGAAATTTTGATGGATATGTATCCTAGGTGTGTTTAATGTATGTTCCTTGTTCTAAAAAGGTACAAGACTGTACTGAAAACCATGCTTCTCTGGGATGCTGCCTTCCCGGATTATAGTCCTCACTCTGGCTCAAGTAGAGCTCACCTTATCTCTCTTATCTATAGAATGGTTATTGGTTATTTTGTATCAACAAAAGTTACTGTGGATCTCAGCAACTCCAGCATATAATTTTTTTCCTTTTCTTGTTAAGTTGAGGACTCTCACCTTTTCGTTTAAAGGAAGCATTTTACCACTTCTCTTTGGCATATCTTTTGGCATTTACCAGCATCACTACTCTTGTACTTTGGGGCCACTATTAAGTAAAATAAGGATTACTTGAACACAAGCACTGCAATACCGAGAGAGTCAATCTGATAACCAAAACTGCTACTAAGGAGCTGATGGGTGGGTAGCGTACACAGCGTGGATACGCTGGACAAAGTGATGACTCATGTTCCAGGAAGGATGAAGCAGGAGGCTGTGAGATTTCTTCATGCTACTCAGAATGGTATGCAATTTAAAATTTACAAATTATTTATTTTTGGAATTTTCCATTTAGTATTTTCAAGCCATGGTTGACTGCAGGTAACTGAAGCTGCAGAAAGCTAAACCACAGAAAAGGGGGAATACTGTACAGATGGAATACTACCCAGTAATAATATGGAAGGAATTAATAAGACACAACAGCATGGATGAATCTCAAAAGCATTATGCTGAAGAGTACATATCGTATATTCCATTTATATAAAACTCTAGAAAAAACAAATCTAATCTATAATAATAGATAGGAGATCAGTGGTTGCCTGAGGCCAGGATTTGAGGGTGAGATTTATTAGGCAGAAGCACAAGGGAACTTTTCAGGGGTGTTGGAAATGTTCTCATCCTTATTGTGATAGTGATTACATGAGTGTATACATTCATCAAAACTTGTAGAACTGTACACTTACAAGAGAGGCAAATTTTGAAGTCACTGGATTATGAGAGGATTAAGGAGTCTGGACTACACTGAAGCCATCAAGAAAATATTAAAGGGATTTTTAGGTAAATAAAAAGGCAGGGAAACCACTTAGGAGGTATTGAAATGTTCCAAGTATAAACTGATATAAATAGAAAGGCAGGGAAACCATTTAGGAGGTATTGAAATGTTCCAAGTATAAGCTGATAGTGCCTGAACCATTGAAACACAGTGGGGTAAGGACAGTGGTTTGCTGGTAAATGTTTAACAAACAGCTCTCCAGGAAGGGAAGGAAAGCCTTGATTTTGTATTTGTGTAAATCTTCCACCATGGTAATTGTCAAGCTACCAAGGTGATGTTACTGAACAGGGGTTAAAAAGATGCACACAATTGGCTCTCAAGAGCCAGTCAAGCCAGCCCCAGCACACCACAGGGTAGAAGGCATTGTTAGGTTTGAGAACAATCATTACAATGTGTGCATTAGTTAGGGTAAGGCAAACTGCATCAACAAATGCATTTCAAAACTTAGTGGCTTAAAAATAGGCTTCTTTCTTTTTAAAATAACAATTAGCAGCCGAGATTTCAAGTTGGTGAGGGCTGTGGTTCATACAGATATTCAGGGACCCAGGCTGACTGAGTCTCCACCATCAACACATTGCTTCCCAAGTCACCCTGGCCATCATTGTAAAGGCCAATTCATCACCTGAGAGGAGGGAAGAAAGAACATAAAGGTAAGTACACGGGATATTTTATGGACCAAGCTTGGAAGTAACACATACCCCTCCTATTCATGTTCCATTAAAGAACTCAGTCACCTGGCTCTATCTAACTCGAAGGGAGACTGAGAAATTCTGGGAAGCTGGGACACCAAATGGTAGAAAAAGAGAGAGCATTCCGGAGCCCAGATAGCAGTCTGTGCTACTTTTGGAGATTCTGAGGAGGTAGGGCTGCCAGATGAAATTAAATTTGAATTTCAGACAAAAAAAAATGAATACTTTCATGGTATAAGTATTCCCAAATATTACATAGGACATATTTATACTAAAAAATTATTTTTAGTTTATCTGAAATTCAGATTTAACTGAGCACCTGCATTTTTATTTGCTAAATCTGGCAAGAGTAATTACCAGGTTTCAGACTTGGGTGAAATGGTAAATGGTAATGTTATTATCTGGAGGGAAAGATGACAAGTTCAACGTAGTCAAACACACAAGAGATCCACTTATAAGACAGAATGCCAGTTTGTTAATTTAAAATGGGACATGTACTTGGTAGTATTAACTAATACTTACATTGGTACAGGTCACTCTGGGTACTTTTAGAACAGTCTAGTCAAGAAACAATAATCATAGATCAAGAAAGTAGGATGGAAACAACAGCAAATAGAACAAAATACAGAATGACCTCCAACATACATTAAGTAAAAAAAGCAAGGTGCAGAGTACTGTGTACAAGTTGCAGGGGGAGGCCCATGGCCTAGTGGTTAAGTTTGGTGCACTCTGCTTCAGACCAGGTTCAGTTCCTGGGCACAGACCTACACCACTCATCGGCAGCCGTGCTGTGGTGGCGACCCATACACAAAATAGAGGAAGATTGGAACAGATGTTAGTTCAGGGCGAATCTTCCTCAGAAAAATAAATAAATAAAATGTGTGTGTGTGTTTCTTGTATATGTATGGAGTATCTGGAGGGAAACACAAGAAACTGGTAACAGAGATTGTCTCAAGGGAATGGAACAGCATAAATGAGTGACAGGACAATGGAGGGAGAGAGACAAATTTTTTACTGTATAGCCTTTCATGTTCTTTTTAAATTTTTTTATCATATGAATGTATTAGTCATTCAAAAAAATAAATCTTTAAAAAGAAATAATACCATTGCCCACTAAAAAGAACCAAGCCTCCTTAATGAAATGGCTGCTTTTAGGGTTGAGGCAGAGAAAGTACAAGATGAACCTGGAACATCTTGCTGTGCCAGAAAATAAAGATGAGCCCCCCCGAAATGGTGGGAACACGTCACAAGGACACAAGAAATAGCTTGAAGGGGCTACCACTTGCCAAATATGCTGCAACTTAATCCTGAAAATAAATAATAGTAATGGATTTTAACCTACTAGAATAAAATAAGAATCCAGGATTCTATACTCATGTATACAAACATATATATTTACATATATACATTTAAAAGTGAGGGAGAAGGGAAAGATCTTCCTTAAATTAGAATGCCAATTAATAAATGTAGACAGAATGATGGAGTCATAAATTTATTATTTTGCAATAATTATAGTAATAAATGATTTAGCCAAAGCCATCAATGGATGCTACTTTCCAGAAGCTATTTACTGACTTCCAGATCCTGCCTGGACTAGATAATTTATCTCCTTTGACTAATATTATATATGTAATGTACTAATATTATATATTTATATATAAATAGATTAATGTTATATAAATGCATATCTTATATATATAAATATATATATAAAATATCTGTTAGGATTAGGTTCAGCTGGATATAAAAGAACTCTTTCTCCCTCCCATTGCAGTTTTTTTAAAAAATAGAAGCTTATTTTCTCTCACATAAAAGATGACCTGAGGTGGGCAGTTCTGGGGTGGTATGCCAGCTCCATAAAGTGGTCAGGGACCCAGGTTCCTTTCAGTTCTCTGTTTCACCATCCATAAAGTGTTTCCCTCATTCTCATGGTTCAAAATGGCTTCCATAGTTCCAGTCATCACACCCACATTCCAGGAAACATTATGGAGAATTCTCAGAAGTACCATCCTTTTACACCTTGTTAACCCAATTTTAGTCAAATGACCTCACCTTCATTCAAAGAAGGCGAGAAAATGTAGTCCTTTAACCAGGGATACTGTGCCCCTCTAAAACTTAGGGTGCTGTTGCTCAAAAAGGAGGGAAAATGCATAGCCACTCTAAGGTAGGCATTATTAAACCATTTTATAGCTGAGGAAACTGAACCTCAGAGTAGTTAAATAACTTGCCCAAATTCATGCAGCTTCTACATGTTACAGCTGGAATTTCACCTCAGCTCTCTCATTCCAAAGCCGGTGTACTTCCCGGCTCACTCTCAGCACGACAGTTTGGTCCTTACAACATGCCAGGAGATTCTCTGAAGCCACACAGTAAATATAGCACATCTTCCATGAGATACACATTTTACTCTGGGATTTAGAAATAAAACAAGTTTATTTATAACAAATGTAGATATATTACGGTGTAGAAGGCCAAATATGCACAGATTTTTGTGATGAAGCAAGAGACTTGAAAGAAATTTTACAATGTGTCAGTCCCTTGCAGACCAGCCAAGTCCTTCACAGCCCTGCACTCTCTCCACTACACTCTCCTGCTCATTGTTATATGTTGACTCTACTCACTTCTGTTTTCTTGTCCTTATCAATTGCAGAGTTTATTCTATTTAGAACCTATAGTCTTCTAGACCCCAACAGCACCCACATCTTACATAGCATCAATTTTACAGGCTGCCAATTATTATTCTAAAAAAACACTTTGATTTTTAATAAAAATGTTCTGAAGCTTTTCAAGGTTTAAAAATGGTTGGTGTTACATTTGGATAGAGTCCTTGTGTAATAATATGTGGTTGCTGCTACAAAATATAATTTCCCAATCAGTTCACACAGGTTTAAGAATATCTGCTGAGGGGCCAGCCCGGTGGTGTAGCGGTTAAGTTTGCACACTCTGCTTTGGCAGCCCAGGTTCAGATCCCGGGCATGGACCCACGCACTGCTTGTCAAGCCATGCTGTGGTGGCATCCCATATAAAGTAGAGGAAGATGGGCACAGATGTTAGCCCGGGGCCAATCTTTCTCAGCAAAAAGAGGAGGATTGGCAACAGATGTTAGCTCAGGGCTAGTCTTCCTCACCAAAAAAAAATATATCTGCTGATTTGCAAGGAAGGGCCTCAATTCTGATGTAAATAATTCTACGTGGCCCTGCAGGCACACAGTCTTAATTCATGGTTACATTCACAGCCTAGAAGTGCCTTTGATGCTAAGACAAAAGTTCCCACAGATGGATTTTTCAAGGATGGAGTTTTTAATAGTGGAGCTTCATGTGGCTGATGAGATCCTATTATGTTGTCTGCTTGAAGGTTGTGGTTCAATTTTAAACAAAGCTTTGGTAGAATTACTACCAATTTTGGTGTTTGCTCCTTACAATTATTATACCAGCTAATGAAAAGTTTAAAAATACAATTTGGAGGACTATCAAATTGGTTCCAGACATCTGATGGATGGGTATGCAAATGAGTAGAAGATTTAGATACCCATTAAAAACATATTTTGTTTTTTTAAGGTACAGATACAGAAGGCCTTATCAAAGCATGTGAAAGTTTGATTGTAATGAGATAAATTGGTTATTATTTATATGGACAAGTAGCTCAGAGACTGACTCTCTAATGTCACCAAAATTCGGGTGGGTTGGTTTGCCTTCATGCTAACATATAGCTTTGCTAGGTGACTGGATGGGGAAAAAAGAGAGGAGAGAGGATCTGAAAGTTTAGATACGGGTAATTTCACTTTCTAATAGTTTGTTCTCTCATAAACAGATGATACTTAAGCCAAACAAAAAAGTAAGATTGGGGCCATTGCATTTGCTACACTGGAGGACAGAATATTTAGACATTGGGGAAAAGATGGCTAAGAACATCCTGAAAGTAAAAGAACTTGTGTCCTTTGGGACCCATAGCTCAGGTTCTGTGATGACCCTGTTAGTAACACAGCTCAGGATGGTTGGGCCTAACTCACCCAGGCAGGATTTAGCATAGGACAGGAAAATCATGAACTTCCTAGTCAGTATGAGGTGAAGAAAAGCAGATCTCAAAAGAAGGGTTAGGAAAAGACTGGTTATAATTTACACCTCTGACGAATGTAGATATTGAATTTCGTTGAATTTAAGAGACCATCTCAATTTCCAAGGTGTTAAAATGTGAAGGAGAAAAAACAAACATGTATCTCTTTTTTTGAGGAAGATTGGCCCTGTGCTAACATCTGTTGCCAATCTTCCTCTTTTTTTTTTTTCTTTTTTCTCCCCAAAACCCCAGTACATAGCTGTGTATCACAGTTGTAGAGTTGTAGCTCTTCTATGTGGGACACCGCCTCAGCATGGCATGATGAGCAGTGAGTAGGTCTGAGGCCAGGATCCAAACCCCCCCAGGCTGCCGAAGCAGAACACGCAAACATAACCCCTAACGCCACCAGGCTGGTCCCTCAAACATGTATCTTAGAATTGATGACACACAGCTTGGTAGATGAGCACTGGACTAAGGAACACATTTCCTTACCTGGGAAAGAAGCAGAAGAAAAATGTATGTAAAAACATAATGGCGATTGTTTAAGGTTGGCAAAAATGTTGTTGAGACAAGATTCAGAACTGGGTATGTGCTCAGGACAAACCGTAGGCTAAGTTAATTAGGAGCTCTGAGTGGGGAGACTATTACTAGATGAATTCATTAAGAAGAGGATCTGCATCAATATCTAGGCCCTGTGAAGTCATTCATTTGTACAAACACTCACACCTCCAAGCCCATTGCATTAGTCTTAAAGAGATATCCAAGGAGAAACTTTTCAACTGGTTTCTTATTCCAAAAAAAACAACTTCAAGGAAGTGCAGAACCCACATGATCATTAAACCAATTGGTATGTCATAGGTTTTTTTTTTTATTGTTATGTGTTCCTCAAATGGACACTGGGTATTTAAATAAATTTTGGTTGCCATGGTAGGCAAGTTATCAGTCTTCTGTCAGCTGAAGACTAATAACTCTAGTCAAAGGATTCTATCCTATCATGTTTATAGTCATAATTACAGTGTAATATTTTCTCTGCTTATTCATTTACATTTTTAATGACTGGCTTTGGACTATTGGTTTTAACACTCTACATTTCTGATCCTGTCAATTGTCTGTATAACCAAGACAGTCTATATTTTGTTACTTCGCTATCAATAAAGAGGAGCTCTCCTTAATAATGGAGGCATGTAACATGAAGCCTGGAAGATAGAATGTTCTTGACTGTACAGCTGCCTGCATTGTCCAAACCTGGTTTATTGGGCATATATTGTGGAGCTAGAGAAACAGATACCTGTTTCAGAAAGGCCACGGTGGCATCCCAACTCTCTTTGCCTTGCTACACGATGTAGAACCTCTGGTCCAAGTTCTATAGAGAGAAGACTACCCTGAATAGAATGCTGACTGGGTAGTGTGAGACCCAAAAAGTTAGAGAAATTTGGACTCTATAGAGAAAGTAACAGGGTAAAATTGCAGGCTATTTGACAGAGTATAATTGGAAACAGTATTTTAGGAAATTAGTCTGGCTACCACAGTGCAGAGAATGGACAAGGGTAGATAGGAACTGACAGTTTAAAACCAGGTCCACACAGAGCCAGCCCTGAAGGCCTAGTGGTTAAAGTTCAGCCCTTTCACTACTTCAGTGGCCCAGGTTTGCTTCCAGATTGTGGAGCCACACCACCAATCTGTCAGTTGCCATGTTGTGGCAGCAGCTCACAAAGAAGAACTAAAAGGACTTACAACTAGGATATACAATCATGCACTAGGGCTTTGGGGAGGACAAAAAATGGGGAAAAAAGAGGATGATTGGCAACAGATGTTAGCTCAGGGTGAATCTTTCCCTGCAAAAAAAGAACAAAAACAAAAAACAGGTCCACACAAAAACAAAACAGTGACATAGATCAATCAGAAAGCATACCATGAGATGATGTAATGCTGTGATGAATTTTCCAAAAGGAATTAAGATTGTTGAACACCTACTATGTGCTAGACTCTACTGCTAAGGGAATTTCCATTGTCTCATCTAAGCCTAACAATCGCAAACAATTGTAGAATAAGTACGACAGCTCCCATAATACAGATGAGAAAGTAGTTTGATGAAATTGTGTAACTTTCAAAATGTCACTCAGTTTTTGAGTGATAAAATTGGGATTCAAAACCAAACCTAACTGATTCCAAAGCCACTGCTCTTTCCACAAAACCATACAGTCCTTCTACTTTAAAAACTACAAAGTATTGTTGGAAGAAATTAAAGAATACCTAAATAAATGGAAAGATATCCCATGTTCATCAATCAGAAGACTTAATATTGTTAAAATGGCAATACTACCCAAATTGATCTACAGATTCTTCACATTTCCTATCAAAATCCCAGCTGGCTTTTTTACAGAAATTGGTAAGTTGATCCTAAAATTCACATAGAAATTTAAGGGACCTAGGATAGCCAATTTAATCTTGAAAAAGAAGAACAAAGTTGAAGGATTCATACTTTCCAATTTCATAACTTACCACAAAGCTACAGTAATCAAGACAATATGGTATTGGCATGGGACAGACATATAAATAAATGGAATAGAATTGAGAGTCCAAAAATAAACCCTTACACTCATGATAAAATGATTTTTGACAAGAGTGCTAAGACAATTCAAGGTTGGATCCTTACCTAACACCATACACAAAAGTTAACTCAAAATGGATCATAGATCCAAATGTAAACGTTAAAACTGCAAAGCTCTTTGAAGAAAATATAGGAGTAAATCTTTATGATCTTGGGTTAGGCAATGGTTTCTTAGATATGACACCACTAGCACAAGTGATACAAAAATAAATACATTTGACTTGATCAAAATTTAAAACTTCTGTGCCTTAAATTACACCATCAAGAAACTGGAAAGACAACACACAGAATAGGAGAAAACATGTGCAAATCACATATCTGATAAGGACCTTCTATCTAGAAGATAAAAATAATTCTTACAACTCAATAATAAAATGACAAATAATCCAATTGTTTTTAATGGGCAAAAAACCTGAATAGACATTTCTCCAAACATCATTAATCATTAGGGAAATGCAAATCAAAAGCAAAATGAGACACCACTTCGCACCACTTGCTAGGATGGTGGTAAATGAAGAGATAACAAGAAGTGCTGGTGAGGATGGTGAGAAATGAGAACCCTCCTCCCTTGTTGGTAGGAAAGTAAAATGGTGCAGTTGCTTTGGAAAACAGTCTGACAGTCCCTCAAAAGGCTAAATATAGAGTTACCATATGACCCAGCAATTCCACTCTTATGTATATGTCCAAGAGAAAAACTTGTGCACAAATGTTCACAGCAGCATTACTCATGATTGCCAAAAAACAGAAACAACTCAAATATACCAACTGGTTAATGAATAAACAACATGTGGTATATCCATTCAATAGAATATTATATGGCCATGAAAAGTAATGAAGTACAGATTCATGATATAACAGCAATGAATCTTGAAAATATACTAAGTGAAAGAAGCCAGCCACAAAAGACTACATATTGTATGACTCCACTTACATGAAATGTCCATAATAGGTAAATCTATAGAAATAAAAAGTAGATTCACGCTGCCCAGGGATGAGGGTTTGTGGAGAAATGGAGAGTGACTGCTAATATCTACGGTGTTTCTTTTTAGAGTTATCAAAATGTTTTAAAATTGATCATTGTGATGGTTGCACAATTCTGCAAATGTATTAAAAGCCACTGAATTGTATACTTTAAATAAGTGAATTGTATGGTATGTGAATTATACCTCAATTAAGCTGTTAAAAAGAAAACCCTATATAGTCTCTTTGTTTATATTTTCAAGCAGATGTTGTCCACATATCAAGCTGACAACTTTTTACTTTGTTTCCCTTATCAGCAATGTACTCAGATAGCCTTTTTTAAAATTACAGCCAGTATGGGGGAACCGAATCACGAGGCTCTGGTTTGATTCTAGAGGCTTGGTTTCCTAGAAAGTCTATTCTATTAATACCCTAACCCTGACGAGATTTTCACATATTGAGGTATATGGGGTAACTATTTGGGTTCAAAACTGATTTGCCTTGAACTAAAGAAGTCTGACTTATGGCCTATCAGACATACATTGTACATCTGCTTTAACTATTAAAGAACGCACTCTCTTAATAAGAATGCATACTTCTCCTCCTGCACCCTATTGGTAACTCCATATTAGTCCCTTTCCAGACATCAGGGTCAGGTTGACCTGCTAATTTGCAACTGAATACCTCTTTGAAACTTTGATGAATATGTATCCTGGGCATGTTTAATGGATGTTCTTTGTTCTAAAAAGTTTTGTACTGAAAACCATGCTTCTCCAGACTGCTTTCTTCCTTTTGTGGAAACTGCCTTCCTGGGTTATAGTCCTCACTCTGGCTCCAGTAAAACTCACTTATCTATAGAATGGTCATTGGTTATTTTGCATCACCCTACGGGTCACAGTTTTCTCATTTGTACATAAAAAAGATTGTGCAGATGATCTCTACAGGTCCTTCCTGTGACACTAAAAGAGCTTTAACTCCATCAGTGGAATCACTGTTGATTGTCTTCTCTTCAAAACCAAGCAGTCAAAATCTGATGTGATTTCAGTTTACTTTGATGGTTATCATGGCCAATTATGAAAAACCTCTATTAGATCTTTGTATATAAGTAAAGACAACAGATGCATAACAATGTGAGTTTAGCATTTGTGGAGGTCTCACACTAGAACACTAGAACGTACTCACGCTAGAACAGTAAATCAAGTCTCCAGTGGTTGTGTTAACTTATTTTTAACCAGTTTATAGATAATCAATCAATCAAGAAAATTAGAAAAATGTAGCCAAGTAGGGGGAAAAAAGGGCCCAAGCTTCGACAATAATCACATTATTTTGGAGTATTTTCTCCCAATAATTTTGCATCATAGTTTTTCTTCACTCAACACTATATTACAAGCATTTCTCCGTGTCATTATGTAGTTTTTATATACGTCATTTAATGTCGATGGAGGTATCAAAGTTTATTTACCATTACCCTATCAGTGGACAGATAGATGGCTTCCAGTTTTTCCCTATCTTAAGTATTAGGAAAAAAGATTAATATCTTTACAAAGAAAGCTTTTTGGTATTTAGGATTATTTCCTTGGATAGATTCTCATCCTAATAAGTAAAATTAATGAATCAAAGGATAATTCCATTTCATAGCATTCTTCCAAAAAGTTATGCCAAAATATATTCATACTGAGAAGTGATAAAATTAATTCATATATCTGGACCCACAAAATGGAGGCTGCCCAGTGGCCCACCCCACATCACAAATCTAAACCTAAGTCAGCCTGCACTGATGGGAAACATTTCCCAAGGAAATCTAACATACACCAACCACAGTCTTCCAACTCAGCTTTAGCTAGCTTACCTAACCCTAGAAAACAGGATCTGCTAGCCTTATAAGGAAATCCCTGACTTCCTAGCCAATCATGCCCTGTTTCTGTGTTGCCTCTTCTAACACTCCATGAAACTCTCTTGCCCCAAATCCGTCAGGAAGAGCACTCCACTGCTGGTGAGGTACCTACTCTCCTGATCCATGGATTGTTTCCTCTTGAACAAAGGACACCAAACTCGTTACGAAACTGTTGTAGGTTTGTCATTTGACAGAGATAGATAAGATAGATTTAGTGTGCTACAAACTGTGACTTAAGACCTGAAATTTATGTTATGTCTTCATCATTGAAATATTTATTTAGTTATTGTTCATTGTCTATATAATCCTGCTAGACTATAAGCTCCACAAGAGCAGGAATCTTAATTTGCTGATACAGCTCAAGCATCTAGGATAGTGCCTGGCATATAGGAGACAGTGAAATATTTGTTTCAAGAATGAATGAAATAGGGACATTTGTTTTTTAATCATTATTTTTGTCAGTCCCAACAATGAGATGGCAAGATTCAATAGCAGGTTGCAACAGGATTAGCAAGTGAATATGTTCCTATTTCTATCCCATTCTCTGGTATTATTTATCATGACACAATTTAAGCTTGAGTCATTTATCATGTTTACTTCAGATATAAAATTTGCATTCCTTAGTTCTTATATGTAGCAGAAACTGCTAGTTGCCAATTTAATTTCAGGCTCTCTTGCTTTCTCGAAAGCAACGTGCTCATCTTGAAGACCACATATCTAATCTCCCTTGCAGACAGGTGTGGTCAGATGACTACTGAGATATATATGGAAATCATTGGAAGTCTTTCTAAGAAAGCTCTTTGAAATGGGAACAAATAGTGTCGTGGTCCCTTGTTTTCCTTCTTCCTTCTGCTTCCTGCCAAGAATATGGACATGACAGTTCCAACAGCCCTGTCTTGTACAGTGAGGTAAACTGAAGGATGGCAACTCTGCTCAGTGGATGATAGAACAGAAAGATACAAGGAGTCAGAATCTCTGGTGATGTGGAAACATCATATCAACCTTGGACTGCCTGACTCTATGCTATTTTACACAAGAAAAAATAAAGCTCTATCTTGTTTCAAGCCACTGTTATTTCAGGTTTCTTATCAGCTAAACACAATTTCTAACTGATAAACTATAGTAATTATCATCTTTCTTAAATCTTTGAAGATTTCAATAATGCCATAAATGTTCTTTAAAAATAATGAGAAATCTTTTGCTTTATGTACTTATCTTTTAAAGAATAAGATATGTATTTTTTATCCTGAGCTAACTGCCATGTTTTAATTTTAATCATGAAAAATAATATTTGATCCATAGACAGGAAGCAGGGAATAATAATAATTTCATTTGGCATCATTGGACCTGAACTTCCACGAGTAAGACCATGAAATACCTGGAACTTTAGATAATGTTTTGACTCAGGAATAAAGAGAAAATGTGATGTTTCCTTGGAGCCCATGTAGAAATTAAACTAAATGAGGTTAAAATTTAATTCCTCCTGGTACTGGACTACTGCAAGAGTTTGAGTGTCCATTACTGCTTCAAAGAAAACAAGGAAAGGTTTTTTAATTTGCTTTTATATTTGTACCTGTGTAAGTCTGTGTCCTCTAAGAAACAGATGGCAAGAAGTAATTGTGAAAACTGAAACCAACTACCCTCATAGTTTATCATCTACATTAACATGACTTACTCTTCCACTGTCCTCATTAGCATAACTTTACTATTCCAAGAGACTTTTGACCAAGCAAATATGTAACATTATTGTTCATTACAGGAACTGGTTTGAAAGATCATCAACCCCTTAACAGAAAGCATCAATAGTTTTCCTACCAACACTCTTTGGACTCCTGGCCTCATATTCCTTGCCTTGCTGTTTCCACCAATCCTGAATTACTATTATATCACAATTCATACCTAATTTCCTCATTTATAGACTTGCCTTAAACCAAACTGTCCAAATCTCAATACAATCAGAACTTGCCCTTCCCCCTTTGAGACACTAACAAAGCTCTCTTTTGAGGTGGCCCATGCTATCTTGCTGGTGACACTTGGGAACTGGCCTTTGATACATACAAAAGACTTGTTAGGGCAACGCCTACCAAGAAAACCCTGGGAAGAAACCTGGAGGAGACTGAGTCATTCTGCAGAAGACGTCTGAGTTTGGTAAGGCCATTGGGGAATTCCCGAGCCCAATTCACTCCTCAGAGTAGACACATGTCTCATAGGAATGGGCCTGCCTTAGTGTCCCTGGTGTACTCAGTTGTGCGCTGGGAGCATTTCAAGGGAAGCAAGGCCCCAGCTCCACAGCAATGATGGGTGTCAGAACAAAGCCATAGATCATAGGGGCCATAGATCAATCATACATTTGCAGTCACATGAGGACATCTGAGAAACACATTTCCCCGGCTCAGGAGACCTGATGATCCTCTGAAACAACACCTGAAAAGTGTTACCTTCTGAGAAAAAGGATATAATGAATGAATGAAAAAACTCCAAAGGAGTCTAACATAGATTTTTGAATGTATGGGGGATCAGAATCGGCTACCCCAAAATGTGAAGATTATTTGGCACAAAGATTATTTGGGGCTGGTTACTTTCAAAAAACTGCAGACATGGGAGAAGCTCTGAAAACCAAGTAGAAGTTAACCTTTGTAAGAGACATTTACATTTGTAAGGGAAATCTCCATTTGTAAAGATCTCTCTCTCTCTGTACCAGGAAGAAGGCGGGATGACTTTCCCTCTAGAAACTCTTATCAGTGCAGAAGGTGAGGACTTAAATCTGCATACTCTTGCTTACTATGCTTTTCTCATAATCCCCCACAGCTGACAACCCCCACTATCCTCCTCTGTCTGTTAAAGAGGAGAACCTCCACTGTTTTGTTGAGAGAAACTCTGTTTCCCTGGTCTCTCCCATGTATACATGTTATAAAGCTTTGTTTGATTTTCTCCTGCTATTTGGTCTCATGTCAATTTAATTTGTAGCCCATCCAGAAAGGACACAGAGTGGGTAGAGGATCGTCTTCCTCCCCTTCAAATGAATATCTTTATTAACCATAAAAATCTGGTCAAAGCAATTGGGATTTTCCTGCATTTTTAAATCTGCTAAAGGCAATATCACTTCTGTTATTAAAGACTGAATAATTTATAGTAATGGAATTAGACAGTCCTCATTACTTTTTGTTTTGTTTGACTACTCATCAACTGATATACTCCCAGTCTTTGACAGTGCAATGGACTGAATTGTGTTCCCCCCCCAAAATTCGTATGTTGCAGCCTTAACCCCCCAATGTGGCTGTATTTGGAGATAGGGCCTTTAGGAAGGTAATTTAGGTTAAATGAGATCATAAAGGTCATAAGATTGGTGGTCTTATAAGAAGTGTTAGAGATGGAGAGATTTCCCTTCCCCTCAAGCCCACATGGGTGTTATTTTTATACAGCTTCACTTCAGACAGCTGAAATTAGACGTAAATAGACAAAGGAACTAGTGGAACTGCTGGGAAAATGGGAGTGCTAAGCAGAAAGCCTCAAGAACAGAGAAACTACAATTTCTCCTATGTTTATTGGCTCCTTCTCAACTTATATTTTGAGGTTGCTCCAATCTTAAGAAGAAAACTCACCTGGTTCTTTATCCCATTCTTTCATCTGATAAATAAAATGGCAAGCGATAGGATATATTGGAGTCTATGAGGAAGCCATTTGCTGTAAAACTAATTTAGCCTGACCTTGTTTTTCCAAAAGGGCCTGACTGGCCTTTGAACATCCATTGTATATCTGCTTTGAGCATTTACCATGTCCCAGAGACAAGAACAAATGCCCTTAAGATAAGGATGCAACTTCCCCCACATTGGCATTTCCTTAAGGATAAGCATTTCTCCCTAGGTGAGGATTTGATTGTTGTGCTCATCCTGTGAGCACCCAGCTTGAGACAGCAGACTTGCTACCTGCAGTGTCCATTAAAGGCTGTGCCGACAGGGCAATCTTGTGACTATGGTAAAAAGGACATTGCATTCATATGTGATATGTGCTCTTTGATGGTATATAACCAAACTGTACACTCCACTTCTTTGGTGCCCTTCTTTCCTTGGGGAAGGAAGGCCCTGGACTATATGGTCCTCAAAATTTGACTCATAATAAACTCACCCCAATTTTGATTTATAGATTGGCTATGGATTATTTGCATCAACACATCCATCTCTTGCCTTCCAGCCCCATTAACCACGGCCACCTGGTTTCCACCACCACCACACGTCCCTGCAACTATTCACACTAAGGGAAAAAGTGGCCTTTGAATTGTCAAACCCAAAGAATTCAGTCCCTGCCTTGACCCCTTGGGAGCATTCATCACTGTTACATCCTTCCAGAAATTTTCTTTCTCCTTACTTCTAAGACATCAATCTCTCCTTGTTCTCCTTCTTGGACCAGGTCTCAAGTCTCTTTCCCTTCCACCAATCCTTAAAGGTATGTGTTTCACAGGAATTTCATCCTTAATACTTTTCTTATCTCAGTTAAAAGACTTTTTGTGGGTGACCTCATTATCCATGGCTTCAAGTACTGAACTCTCAAAAGTGTTTGGCCCTGATCCTGCTATGAACTCCAAGTCCATAGGTCATTTGCCTACAAAGTGACTCCACCTGGGTGTTCCATGGGCCCATCACAATTATATGTTCCAATCTTAACTCAGTGTCCTCCCCTGAGAGTGGCATCTCCACCTGTTTTCCTAATTTGGTATCATTATCCATCAGTCACCCAAGTCATCCCTAGACCCCTTTCTTTCCTCCCGCACCCCTTAGATTTAATCTGCCACTCAACCCTGTGGTTTCTGCATCCTTCAAAGTTCTTAAACCCATCTCTTTTCCACTCTGCCTCCAATTTATTTGTGTGGGAGGTAGCACTGAGGAAGGAAGATGTGCATCAGAATCACCTGTGTGGTTTTATTTTTAAATAAGCATGCATGCCCTGCCCCTCCTCCCGAGATTCTGAACCAGCAGGTACTCTTCCTCACCTGCGCTGCTCTGATTCTTCCCCAGTCTCCAATCCATTTTCCACACTGCTGACAGAATGAGCTTTCAAAAATGGAACCCTGATAGTGCAATCTATCTGCTTAGTCTTTCAAAGGTTCCCCAGAACCTTCAGGATAAAGTCCAAACTCCTCTGAAAACCCTTCACGCTTTGGTTCTTGCCCACAGCTTCCACCGCCTCTCCTGCCACTCCCTTAGGGGCACCCGGCACTCAAGCCTTGTCAGAGTGTAGTACTTGCTGTTCTGGAACATCTCCTCTTTCCTCACCTTGCTGTTCTCTTCTCAGTGGATATCTTCCCTCATTCCTTTCTGCTTGGAAGTCACCTTGTTCAAAAAGCCTCTCCTGACTTCTCCAGGCAATTACGTATTTCCCCTTCTGTGTTTTCACAGTACCTTGTTGATATCATGATTCTATATTTATTATCAAATAATTATAAGTATTTGTGTTTATATAATGTTTCACCCACTAAACTGTGAACAGACTTGTTTCAGCTCATTTTCGTATGCCCCAACGTAGAGATTGGCACATGATATGTACCCAACCAATGTTTACTGAATGAATTTTTGAAGTGAATAAGTTTTAATTTATATTTTTCTGATTGCTTAAAGTATATGGTGTTTAATATATGACAAAAATACTACTACTGACCCACTTTCAGGGTAGCATGCTCTTTGAAATCCTTTTAATAATGACATTTTATATTTGAACAGTACTTTTAATTTTTCAAAGTACTTTTTTCCTGACACTTTATTATGAATATTTCCAAACATATGGAAAAGAACTGTAAGTGAACACCCATATACCCATCACCTAGATTCTAAATCAACATTTTGATTTATCTGCAAAACATTTTTTATAGGCTCATTTTATTATCATCTTTTATTTCACCTAATGACTAAGGTATGATTCTATTCTGTTTTATAGATAAGGAAACTGAAACTAAGAGGGTTTAATGACTTGCCAATGGGCTTGTCTCCCAGAAGTTGTGATCAGCTTGTGTCAGCTGACTCATCCACACCCTCTAGGTGTTAGATATACAACCCAGGTCTGAAAAATATTTTGAATATACTTGATAATGAAAAGCTTCCTATTCCACAAGATAGGAGAATCAGCAAAATCATGGAACAAGACAACAATCCTAGCTCATAGGTCATTCAGAGAGGAATCCATTCATGGGTATCCCTCCCTTTCACCCCAATTCCATTCCTGGTTAGTCATCATTTCCTGCTCAATCTATCTGAGATGTTTATTCATCAACTCTTTTCCAGTACCAGATCCAAGTCTAGAATATCTTTCAACTCAGCTGGTCTACTCTCTCCTGCCTTTTCATGTGCTAGAGATACATGACCTCCAATTAAAGCACGGCCCTAATCATATTCTTACCCAGCTCACATCAACAGCTCACTGTTTCCTACCAAATTAAGTTTAATATAATCTCTGCCTTCCACAATATAACCTAGCCAAGCATCTGTCTTCTGACTCCTTAGCTTCCATCCTATATAACTAAGGAGTTGTTTCCTCAAATACACCCAGGGCTTTCTGCTTCTTTCTCATGTATAAATTACCACCACTCCTCTCCCAAATTCCACATATGTAAAATTCTAGACCTCCACGTCATGGCCCAACTCAAATGCCAGTTCTTCTACTAAACCTTCTAGAACCCCCAAGCCTGTTATAACCTCTGTCGCCAAACTTGCGGCATCTTGTGGTATAGATCTTAATCTGGCTTGTAGAGCTTTCTGATCTGATTTCTTTCGCCACTTTCTGCCCCCTTTGCCTGAGCATAACACCCTTGACGAAAGGGCCGCCGTCATATTCACGACTGCCCTCGCACGCCGTCGGCGTTTTACCGTGCTTAGTTTCGTTTAACGCAACATATCCCGCCGAAGGGGTCGCGGGCGGACGCCCTTTGCTGTACTGACACAACTCACACACGGATGCTGTCTTCCACTCGGACAAACACGTGTCCCCGGGGCCACAGCCCTGGAACTGTGTCCGGACTCCCCGCCTTTGGGCGCTTCCATTCCAGCCGGCGGAAGGGGAGGCTCATTTCTTTAAAAGCGCCCCAATGGGTACTTGTTAATTTAATCCTCCTCCAGCGTCCACCTTACAAAGAACTTAAGATCTCCTTCGTTTCAAAATAGTATTACCCCGGGTCTAGGAACCTCAGCCTGCTCGCGCCGGGGTTCGGTCCCCCGGATCTCCCCTCCCGGTCCCGCTTGGTAGCGCCCGCTTTGTCAGCCCTGCGCTGGCCGGTTACCTTCCAGCTCCGACCAGCCCGCGGCAGACGGTGCTGCTGCCGCCGCCACAGCTGCTGCTGGTCTCGCGTCTCCCTCTCGGACTCGTTTGCTCAGGACTCCGCAGGGCCTGCGCTGGGCTAGAAGGAGCCTAGGAGCATCCTCTCGGACGGCCCCGAGAGTCCCTCGACTCCCCCTTCTCGGCCTCGGCCGGGTTCCGCTCCTCCGCGCGCGAGGGGCCGCGGCGGTTGTGGCGGCGGCGCCCGGCATGTATCAGAGCCCGCGGCGGCTCTGCTCTGCGCTACTGCAGAGGGACGCGCCCCGCCTGCGCCGCCTGCCCGCCCCCGGGCTGCGCCGCCTGTCGCCCCCGCCGGCGGCCTCCCCGCGGCCCGCGTCCCCCCGGCTCCTGGCGGCGGCCTCAGTGGTCTCGGGCGCCGCGAGGTCGTGCTCCCGAACAGGTGAGTGCAGGGCGGTGCCGGGCGGAGAACCCTGCGCTGCTGCCACATGGACACCGCGCGGAATGAATGGGGAGCCCCGGTCGCCCGGGGTGTGGGGTCGGGCCGGGCAGCGGGCTCTCCTCTCCCTGAGCGGCCGTCCCTGCTCCCTTTTCCTCTGTCCTTTGCCCTACCTTGCCTGTGGTTTGCATCACGTCTGATAGGAACTGGAACACTGTGTTCAGGATGCCGTGCTTTTCAGTGTTTCTCCCTCGTGCCCTGAGTTGAATTTCCCCCTTCGGAAGCCGCAAATTACTTGTGTCGGTTTTACTTCTTATTGCACTAATTGTGGAAATTTTTATGCAAAAAAAAAATCATCTGAAGTGACGCTTACTTGATCATGCAGGTTGCATGGCCTAGGTGTTCTGAATATTTTTGAAAATCATGTTAACAATGTATTATAACACATACTGGCTCATTTTACATTTATTTGAATTTTTTTTTGGAGCCTTCCACTCTCAATGCTTATGAGATTCTGTGTCCTGCATACCTGGGGTAAGATCTTGTAAAGGTGATGCCTTCTGCTTGCCAAGACCCAATTTTATACATCACATACCCTGGACTTTCTCTTCTTTGCCACCTCCGTTTCTACCTGAGGATACATTACCACCGTGGCCACAAATTACATACAAATTAATCGTACTTTTTAAAATAAGAAAGTTTCTCTTTCAAAACTGGCAGTTAATTTCACACTAAAAAGTGTATTTTGGCTGTACTCAGGTTATTGCTGTCTAAGACATTTGTATAACCATCCTAGATTATAAATAACTACTTTTTGCTCTGAAAGTTTGGGATGAATTTAAGGACAAATTGGGCAGTAGAAAGAATATGTTTAACGTGGCTTTCTTTTATTAATGAACGCGATAATCCAAAATGTGATTGAAGCCAAAGCTTTAAACTCTAATCGGATTATTGGTGGACGTTTAGGCTGAGACATACTTTTAAAATTAGGATGCTAAACTGGTTCTTGAAGACTCTAAACTCAATATTGTTCTTTAGAAAGGGTGAACTTGACAGTCATAATCAGATTTTTTTTTCCAGTTCTGTAGGAGTTTGGCACATTGTGAAATAGCTGTTAGAATGGGTACCACCTAATAACTGTTAATGTTTTTTCTTGCTGGAAATTTTCAAGAGGAACCTTGTTAAGTTTGAGGTGGGAGAAGTGAAAGGAAACCAGTTCGTATCTCCTGTTACCAGCACATGTCTTAAATTCCCTCCAAGTCCCTCAGAGGCAGAGTTAGTCAGTAGGAATGTCTTGGGAATACAGACGGCTTGTGTAATACAGATGGAGATAGCTGGGCTGCTAACGGAGGATAAAATGGTCAGATCAGATGGAGCACTGGGAATCTTAGGCTTTTGACACAGAACGGTGTTGAATGAACTTTTTAAAAGTCCTTTGAAACCCCCTGGTTTTACAAGTAAAGAAATTGAAAGGCTTTATGGTAGTTAAACTATTGTAAACAGTTACTGCAAAATCTTAGGCAATCTTCTGGTTTTGGGCAGTTTTAGCTTCAGGTACTTGTCAGAAGAAACTCATGAAGACGTTCATGCCTTAGTCTGCCTTTGAGGAGCTTCCTGCCAGTAAGAGAGATGAGATTTGCACAAAGAAATGACTATTTAATGAAATATCTTTTATTCTATTAAAGGTTTGCAAATGGCACAAGGGTGCTGGAGAAGGGAAGTCCCTTGAAGCAGTGGTGATCTTTTTAGACTTCAAGAAGTGGTTGGCATTTGGGCTGGGCCTTGAGGCATAGTTAGGATTGAAAGAGATTAAAACATTTTGTTTGGGAAAAGCCAGGAGCAAAGTGGGGAAGGCATGGGGCAGGGATGTCACAGGGTGAGAGAAGAAGCACCTTGCAAAATGTGTCTCAGAACCAGCATTAGGCGCTTTTTTAAAAAATGCAGATGCATGGATCCGACTGTAGACTTATTAAACAGAATCGTTATTTTTGGGCCCCAGATTCCACATTATTTAACAAAATAAGAATAAGCTGGATTTTTCGTATTATTATATGCCCCAAAGTTTGGACACCTGGTGAGAAAATACTTCAGATTACTGAAAGCTACTCTTCCCTTCAGACAGCCTTTTGGGGGAGAGTAGGCCAATAAGTCACAACACTTGACCCCATTCGATAATCAGTTCCTTCCTATCTTACACCCCTTGGCAATCAGAAGTCCCTGGAAAGATGAGTACAGTCCCTTTGGAGTCATCAAATGCTAGATTGTTAGAATTTAAAGGGGACTTTGGAGGTGATTTCAGTGTTTTGCTGTCATTTCTCACGGAAGGATAGCAGCCCCCATAAAGGAGCAGCAGTTGCCACAGTTACTCGACTGGATGAAATGCAGTCTTGAGTCATCTGTGGGTTTATAAATTCTGTCCTCCAGATCCCTCCTCCTCAGATAATGAAGAGTTGGTTGAATTACTGTTCTCCACCACCGGAGCACGTTGCTTTTTTCTTGGTACAATTTTAAAATCAAATACCAGCTCATTTGAGGAGGCAGCTTTATTTAGTATGTTCCTTAACTGTGTGAGTAAGCGCTTATGAGAGAGAAGAAATGGGAAAGCTGGTAATTATCAAGCTTTTACAGAAATAAATTGCTTTCCTTGTGGGAGAACTAAGGTATTATTTTCCTGTAGCATTCAACAGTAAGAGTTTAAATACAGTCAACTCTTGGGGGCTTTTGAGTTAATAACCATGGCTCCAGGATCACATTCAACACACTTATATATGAACATTTGCAAATCATTTAAACTTACTTGTTCTTAACACTGGACTTTACCTGAAAAAAATAAAGAAGATAAATTGATATCAGTTTATCCACAAGTTTTATGGAACACAGTACACTTAAAAGTCCAAATACTACATTGGGTCTCAGGACTAATGGCAGCAGGAATTGAGAAGAAAGAGACATCAGTGTGGCTGGATTTGTTGGAAAAAACTTTGCTTTGAGTAGGTGAAAGGATGGTGCTGGGCAGGGGGAGACCACAATGCCTGGAGGAAGCGGCAGGTATGGGAGCAGTGAAGAACTCCAGTGGAAAAGAGGTACTTCTAGAATCATCTGGGACTGTTGTTAATGTTCAGATTTCTGGTCTTTCACCTATCTGTTTGAATCAGTTTTTCCTGAGGAGAAGCCTGATTAAGTAGTATATTTAACAAGTGCCCTAGGGCTTTCTTTCTGGAAAGCTTGGAGAGTATTTTATAAGCTCCACTCCTCCTTTACATAGGTACTTATTCCTGGAAAGTTTGAGAAACCCTGGAGAGCATACTAAAAGAGTATTAAGATCTTTGAGCTTGGGGCCTAAGGCAATTCAGGAGACCTCTGAGCAAGAACATTTACCTGAACAACGGTGGGCTTTAAGAAAGGGAAGGAATTGGTGTATTTATGAAAGTTCAGTGAGAAAAAACTTGAGACTGACCTTTTCCTGGAAGTGCGTCGTAGTAGTACAATTTATAGAGTGGTTAGGTGGATACATATGATACCATGTAGGTTTCTATGATGTCCACTAAAAGAGAAATGAGGCAGTTATAGTCTGGTTTCTTGGAAGGAGGAGGAGGAAGGGAGACTCACAGCATCTATATTTGCTGTTAGGAGTCACTCATCAGAATTTATAGGACCTTGATAACCACTTGAATGGTTATCGTACTTGAATAAATGCTTAGAAATTCGCAGCATGATGTGCATGGGTATTTGGCTCCATGGTAAACCCACGTGTACTTTCGTGAAAAGTGGCTAAAATGTTTTGCATTCAATGTTATTCTTAGAATAGGGGAAAATCTGCCTTTCCAAAGGAAGGAGTAAGACCTCAAGTGAAAATCTTAGCTAGCTGTCCTCTTGTCTCTCTGTGGTCTCAAAGCAACACTTGAAACATACTGGTTACCAAGAATTCAGTGTCAGGGATGTGGGCAGGACTGCCAAGAGGAAAGAGGGCTGAAGCAAATTATTCCAGTCAGATTTGAATGTCTCCATAAAATACTTTTTTCTACTGCTGCTATCAAAAAAAATGCCTGGGCCCCACTCGCATCATCTGAATTTTAATATCTGTGAGTGGAGGCTGAGCATCTGGTGGTTCTGACGTATAGCCCAGGTGGACAGCCAATGAGGAGATTTGTTTTACTAAATGCTTAGAAGCCTGCTAGAAGTTTCTTACTAATGTGTCGAATCTCATGCCTCCAAAAGTTAGAGACTGCTGTTGGATTATGAGGGATTGTGCAGAAAGGAAAAGTTAAAAACCATTTTTATTCCATCTTCATAATTGGGGTAGTATGAGCAGTCCATGAAAATAAGTGCTTAAAAGTTACAAGCAGCCAACATTCCAGTAAAGAATGATTGTAGGGGAGTGACGTCAGCATCATGGCGGAGTGAGATTCCCTCTTTGAATCTCTGCCCCCTACGACACAACGAAAACATCATTCACATTCCAACAGAGCTCAATCAAACACTACGAAGGACTTCTGAGAAACCCCTGCTGCCATACATCGGACGGTGGAGGCGCGGGAAGCCCAGGAGAACGGGAGGAGAGGTAGGAGGTTGCACTCCCCCTCCCCAATCGATCGGCAAAAACAGCACGGTTCGCGGACAGAGGGGGGAGGGGCGGCCCACAGCGGGGAAAACTAGCGCCATCCAGGTGCTCTCACAGACTGTCGCGAGATCGCCACTGGGAAGCGACGACGGACTGTTTAGGGGGTGTAGCAAACACCCTAAGAGAGCCAGAAAGGAAACCCCCGGGTCAAGCAGGAGAAAGAGAGGACCCCTCCCCCCACACACCCGGCGTTTCAGCATAATCCCTCCGGGGGCTGCAGCCGCCTCAGAGCAAACCGCTCGTGATCTCCATCTAGTGGCAGCAGGGGGAAACTGCAGGACTAACTTTGATCATGAGTGGTAAAAATAAAGCCGTCCCCGTCGGATCCTTGCGAAAATATGTCAGGGCTACAGACCAAAAGGAAAATGACAAACACCCAGAAACCAACCCTGAAGGCACAGAATTTGATAACCTGAACGAGAGAGAATTCAAAATAGCTATCATAAACAAGCTCAACGAAATACAAAAGAACACACAGAAACAAATCAACGAATTCAGGGATTATGTCACAAAAGAGATTGAAACCCTAAAGAAAAACCAATCAGAATTATTAGAGATGAAAAACAAAATCAACGAGATAGTGGAAAAAATGGAGTCTTTAAAGAACAGAACTGACAATATGGAGGAACGAATTAGCACTATTGAGGATAGCCACGCAGAAATGCTCCTGATAGAGGAGGAGAGAGAGCTAAGACTAAAAAGAAATGAAGAAATTCTTCAAGAAATATCAGACTCAATGAGGAAAAGCAACATAAGGATAATAGGTATTCCAGAAGGAGAAGAAAGAGAAAAAGGAGCAGAGAGTTTGTTCAAAGAAATAATAGCTGAGAACTTCCCCAACCTAGGGAACGAGAGGGAAATAACAGTGAATGAAATCAATAGATCACCTAAATATATAAATAGGAATAAAAAATCATCTCGCCACATAGTAGCAAACTTGAAGAATACCCGTGACAAGGAAATAATATTGAAGGCAGCTAAACAAAAAAACAAAATAACATACAACGGAAACCCCATCAGGCTCTCAGCTGATTTCTCGACAGAAACTCTACAGGCCAGGAGAGACTGGAATGATATATTCAAAATCATGAAAGACAAAAACCTTCAGCCAAGAATACTTTATCCAGCAAAAATATCCTTCAAATACGATGGAGAAATAATAACTCTCCCTGATAAACAAAAGCTAAGAGAGTTCATCACCACAAGACCCCCACTACAAGAAATGCTCAAGAAGGCCCTTAGGCCTGAAAAAAAACAAATGAGAAAGGGGATACAAAGATTTCAGCAAGGAGACTAAACCAGAACAAAATACAGTTGGAAAACATCAAAAATTAATTCAAGCTCATCACTGGAAACACACATTCATGACACAAACTGGAATAAAGAGATAACAAATAAGGAGGGGAAGAGGTAAGGGATTGAACTGACCCAGCCTCAGGAAAAAGGAGGCATCTGAAAATGTACTTTCTTATCCAGGAGATCGCTTATATAAACCGCACAGTAACCACTAAACAAACAACCAGAAGAGAACCACACATGACAAATAAAGAGAAAACCAAGAGAATGAGCATGCAGAAATACCAAATTGAATTTGCAGTCCGAAACACAAGGGACAAGAAACGAAGGAAATGCAAAAGAACCAGAAGATGATCAATAAAATAGGAACATTAAACCCTCATATATCAATAATCACTCTAAATGTAAATGGATTGAATTCTCCAATCAAAAGACACAGAGTGGCAGGATGGATTAAAAACCAAGATCCAACAATCTGCTGCCTCCAGGAAACACATCTCAGCTCTAAAGACAAACACAGACTCAAAATAAAAGGATGGAAAACAATACTCCAAGCTAATGGCAAACAAAAGAAAGCAGGAGTAGCCATACTTATATCAGACAAAGTAGACTTCAAGATAAAAAAGGTAATGAGAGACAAAGAAGGGCAATATATAATGATAAAAGGGATACTTCACCAAGAAGACATAACACTTATAAATTATATCTATGCACCCAACACAGGAGCACCAAAGTACATAAAACAACTGCTAAAAAACCTTAAAGGAGATATTAACAATAACACAATAATAGTAGGGAATCTTAATACCCCCCTTACATCAATAGATAGATCATCCAGACAAAAAGTCAATAAGGAAATAATGGACTTAAATGAAAAACTAGACGCAATGGATTTAATAGATATATACAGAGCACTCCACCCAAAAAAAGCAGAGTACACATTCTTCTCAAGTGCACATGGAACATTCTCAAGGATAGACCATATATTAGGAAACAAGGCAAACCTCTATAAATTTAAGAAGATTGAAATCATTACAAGCATCTTTTCTGATCATAATGCTGTGAAACTAGAAATCAACTGCAAGGGAAAAACTAGGAAAGGGACAAAGATGTGGAGACTAAACAACATGCTACTGAACAACCAATGGGTCATTGATGAAATTAAAGGAGAAATCAAAAGCTATCTGGAGACAAATGAAAAGGAAAATACACCATACCAACTCATATGGGATGCAGCAAAAGCAGTCCTGAGAGGGAAATTCATAGCAATACAAGCTCACCTTAACAAACAAGAAAAATCCCAAATAAATAACCTTAAATTGCACCTAACAGAGTTGGGAAAAGAAGAACAGACAAAGCCCCGAATCAGCAGAAGGAGGGAAATAATAAAAATCAGAGCAGAAATAAATGAAATTGAAACAAAAAAAACAGTAGAAAGGATCAATGAAACAAAGAGCTGGTTCTTTGAGAAGATAAATAAAATTGACAAACCCTTAGCCAGACTCACTAAGAAAAAAAGGGAGAAGACGCAAATAAATAAAATTAGAAATGAAAGAGGAGAAATTACAACAGACACCACAGAAATACAAGGGATTATTAGGGAATACTATGAAAAACTTTACGCCAACAAATTGGACAACCTAGAGGAAATGGACAAATTCTTGGACGCGTACAACCTCCCAAAACTGAATCAAGAAGAAATAGAGAATCTGAACAGACCAATCACAAGTAAAGAGATTGAAACAGTCATCAAAAACCTCCCCAAAAATAAAAGCCCAGGACCAGATGGCTTCCCTGGAGAATTTTATCAAACGTTCAAAGAAGATTTAGCACCTATCCTTCTCAAACTATTCCAAAAAATAGAGGAAGATGGAATACTTCCCAACACATTCTATGAGGCCGACATCATGCTGATACCAAAGCCAGACAAGGACAATACAAAGAAGGAAAACTACAGGCCAATATCGCTGATGAACATAGACGCAAAAATCCTCAACAAAATATTGGCAAACCGAATACAGCAATACATCAAAAAGATCATACACCCCAATCAAGTGGGATTTATACCAGGGACACAGGGATGGTTCAACATCCGCAAATCAATCAACGTGATACACCACATTAACAAAATGAAGAATAAAAACCACATGATCATCTCAATCGATGCAGAGAAGGCATTCGACAAGATCCAGCATCCATTTATGATAAAAACTCTCAACAAAATGGGTATAGAAGGAAAGTACCTCAACATAATAAGGGCCATATATGACAAACCTACAGCAAACATCCTACTCAACAGGGAAAAACTGAAAGCCATTCCTTTGAGGACAGGAACAAGACAAGGGTGCCCACTCTCACCGCTCTTATTCAACATAGTACTGGAAGTTCTGGCCAGAGCAATTAGGCAAGAAAAAGGAATAAAAGGACTCCAAATAGGCAATGTAGAAGTGAAACTCTCACTATTTGCAGACGACATGATCCTATACATAGAAAACCCCAAAAATTCCATCGGAAAGCTACTAGAAACAATCAACAACTACAGTAAAGTGGCAGGGTATAAAATCAACTTACAAAAATCAATTGCATTTCTATACACTAACGATGAAAAAACAGAAGGAGAACTCAAAAAGACAATCCCATTTACAATTGCAACAAAGAGAATAAAATATCTGGGAATAAATTTAACCAAGGAGGTCAAAGACCTATACAATGAAAACTATAAGACACTATTGAAAGAAATCGAGGAGGACATAAAGAAATGGAAAAATATTCCATGCACGTGGATTGGAAGAATAAATATAGTTAAAATGTCCATTCTACCTAAAGCAATCTACAGATTCAATGCAATCCCAATCAGAATCCCAATGTCATTCTTCACGGTAATAGAACAAAAACTACTGAAATTCGTATGGGGCAACAAAAGAGCCCGAATAGCTAAAGCAATTCTGAAAAAAAAGAACAAAGCTGGAGGCATCACAATCCCTGATTTCAAAATATACTATAAAGCTACAGTAATCAAAACAGCATGGTACTGGCACAAGAATAGACACACAGATCAATGGAACAGAATTGAAAGCCCAGAAATAAAACCACACACCTATGGACAGCTAATCTTCGACAAAGGAGCAAAGAACATACAATGGAGAGAGGGAAGTCTCTTCAATAAATGGTGCTGGGAAAATTGGACAGCAACATGCAAAAGAAGGAAAGTAGACCATCTCCTATCGCCATATACAAAAATCAATTCAAAATGGATCAAAGACCTGAAAGTGAGACCTGAAACTATAAAACTCCTGGAAGAAAATATAGGCAGTACACTAATTGCGATTGGACATAAAGGGATCCTTTCAGATTCCATGTCTACCCAGACAAGGGAAACAAAAGAAAAAATAAACAAGTGGGACCTCATCAGACTAAAGAGCTTCTACAAGGCAAATGAAACCAGGATCAAAATGAATAAACAACCCACCAGCTGGGAGAAAATATTCGCAAATCGTTTATCTGACAAGGGATTAATCTCAGTAATATACAAAGATCTCATACAACTGAGCAACAAAAAAACAAGCAACCCGATCAAAAAATGGGCAGAGGATATGAACAGACATTTTTCCAAGGAAGAGATACAGATGGCCAATAGACACATGAAAAGATGTTCAACATCACTAATCATCAGGGAAATGCAAATCAAAACTACACTGAGATAGCACCTTACACCAGTTAGAATGGCTATAATCACAAAGACAAATAACAACAAATGCTGGAGAGGTTGTGGAGAAACGGGGACCCTCATTCACTGCTGGTGGGAATGCAAACTGGTGCAGCCTCTATGGAAAACAGTATGGAGAGTCCTCAAAAAATTAAAAATAGAAATACCGTATGATCCAGCAATACCACTCTTGGGCATCTACCCAATGGACATGAAATCAACCATCACAAGAGGCGTATGCACCCCTATGTTCATTGCAGCATTATTCACTATAGCCAAGAAGTGGAAGCAACCCAAGTGTCCCTCAACTGATGATTGGTTAAAGAAGATGTGGTATATACATACAATGGAATACTACTCAGCCATAAGAAAAGACACAATTGTCCGATTTGCAACAACATGGAAGGACCTAGAGGGTATTATGTTAAGTGAAATAAGCCAGAGAGAGAAGGACAGACACTGCATGAACTCACTCATATATGGAATATAAGTGATCACACGGACAGAGAGATCTGATTGGTGGTTACCCAGGGGAAGGGGGGTGGGGGGGGCACAAGGGGTGAAGGGTTACATCCACAAGGTGATGGACAAAAATGTACAACTAAAACCCCACAGTGTTATAAACTAAGACATCAATTAAAAAAAAAAAAAAAAAGAATGATTGTAGTAGGATGCCCAGGAAGTCCCTTAGTCTTGTTGCATCCTCCCCTGCTGTCTTCCTTTCCTTTTTCCATCCTTCCCCCAACTCTCTGAGTTTCCAGTACATGGGCAGGTCCACTTGCCAGTCCCCAAATATGCTTGTGACTCTCAATACCTCATCCAGTACAGGGTACAAAGTCAATTACTTTGCAGATTCTAATGATACCTTGGATATAATAGTTTTCTATTTCCTTCATATATTTTGCTTCCATGATGTTAACTGTCCTTGAGGAACAGCTGAAGGAGGATGTTCATCTTTCAAATCTTAGAGGTCAAATAGATTTGCTGAGATGTATTCTAGAATAAACGTCTCTTTGGAGTTCATTATTCTGAATTTTATTTGGAAAAATTTCATGATGATTTTTAAAATAAAATTTTTTAAATTACAGAAGTAACTTAATAAACTTAATAAACATAAAAATCTTTTTCCTCAGAATTTTAAATGTCTTTGTACTCTCTCCAGAAGCTTATAGGATTTTTCTCATCTTTGGTGTTCCAAGTTCCATCAAGATAAATGTCTCAGGATCAGGTGAGCCCATTCTATCTAAAGACATACCATTTTTTAACACAGGAAAAACTCTATTATTTCTTGGATTATTTAATCCACTCTTTTGCTCTTGTTCTAATGTTCTTCAACTCCCATTAGACAGATTCTTGGCCATATGGATCCATCCTCTGTGTCTCTTCTCTTATTTTTTCATGTCTTTGTCCCTTCTTTATTTCATGAGATTTCCTGAACATTTCTATTTTGTCGTCATTTTAAATTTCTAGACATTTTCTTTTCTTTTCTTTTTTTTTTCCACTGAGGAAGATTCACCCTGAGCTAACATCTATTGTCAATCTTACTCTTTTTTGTTTTTTGGCTTGAGGAAGATTAGCTCTGAGCTAATATCTGTGCCAGTCTTCATCTATTTTGTAGTCGGATCACTGCCACAGCGTGGCTGATGAGTGGCGTATGTCCGCACCTGGGATCTGAACCCACAAACCCAGGCTGCTGAAGTGGAGTGCACCAAACTTAACCACTACGCCATGGTGCTGGCCCCTCTAGACATTTTCTATTTCTCTGATTGCTCCTTTTTTCATAGAAGACGATTCTTGTTTTGTGTCCGTAATATTCTCCTGTAGTTTTAAATATATAGAGATCATGTATGCCTGTTTCTCCCTCAGGCCCCTCTCCTAAAGGGGAGAGCAGTTTGCATGCTCTGTCAGTGGGAAGGTTATATGGAGGGTGGACAGCCAGGTTTCCTGTAGAATGCCTGAGAGAGAGCGGGCTTGGAGGCCTCCACCTTTGCCAAAGCAAGGAAGGCTTCTCTCTGTGTTCTCGAATCTAACTCCTCATCCTCCTTGTAAAAAATCCCTGAGGTCCACAGCTAGCTCCTGATCTGGTCTGGTGCTCTTTCAGGTCCATCGCCCTTGGGAGCCCTTCCAAAGCATGTTGCCCACTTTCTTTGAAGCATTTTCTGGTTCTATCCGGCAGGCAGAAGCCACCCTTGCCAACTTCTGTCTGGGGGAGAGAGGGAAAGTGGGGTAGCTACTGCGCAGCTCTTTCAAATGCCATTCTTGAATGAATTACCCTAACAGTTGTCCCTCAGCTTCCCCTGCCCTTTGTCTTTGTTGACTCAGCATGGAGTTTCTTCAGAGCCTCCTCGAGAAGAACCATATTTTACCTTTGGTAGGTTGTTCTGCATTTTCCTCCACTCTGGTTTCTCTGTTAATTCAGACCTGTTTTGGTCTTCCTGCAATTCTTGCAAATTTTTGGCCCGTTGATTGCATCCTTTCTTTTTTTTTTGCTGTATGATTGTTTCATGCTTTTTAAAAACTTGAATACCTGTACTTTATTCCTGAAAGCTCTTAAGAAGACAGAGTAAATGTGTGTTCTACTTCCTGCCCGATCACCTATTGATTGTATGCAACATATCAATTCCCGTTTTCAAAATGAGTCATAGGAATAGAGATTTTAAAACCATTGACAGTTTCACTTCCAATTTTTAAAGATGATTCTTTTCCTACATACACCTTAATTATTCAAGCAAGGCTATGGAAATTTATATATGAAATTGTTTTTCCTACTTTAAGTCACTGAAGATCTTTCAATGGTTTTGTAAGATATATAGAAACTGACTATGCAATTTTATTTCAATATATTCTAGAGCAGGGGTCTGCAGACTTTTTCTGTAAAGAACCAACTAGTATTTTAGGCTTTGTTGCCCATATATCTCTATTACAGATACTCAACTCTGCTGTTGTGGTGTGGAAGCAGCCATGGATGATACACAAACTATTAATAGACACTGAAATTTGAATTTCATAGTTCACACGTCATGAAATATTATTGTTATGGGGGTTTTTTTTCCAACCATTAAAAAATATAAAAGATCACAGGCAGCGCACAAACAGGGTGCTGGCCAGATTTGGATCACGGGCCAAAGTTTGTGGACCTCTGATCCTGAGGGAAGAACTCTGTGCTCTCAGCAAAATTCTCCTTTTAGCTTTCATATTTCCATTCATAACTGTAAAAATGGACCATTTTCTTGGGCATCATGTAGTAACACAGACCTAACGTCTTAGTGGAGAGCAGTTGTCCCAGCAGATTCTCTTAGTTTCTGCTGTTTCGTATTTCACTTCAGAGCATGATGCTAGAAAAGCCCAGCTAGTGGCAATGATTGGCCAGCCAGCTAACAATGAGCACCAACTAAACAAGTTAACCTAAGCTTTTATTGTGGAAGGATTTCTTTTTCCTTAGTGATATTCTCTAGATGAATCTGGCATGACTGAAGGTACAGCTCAGCCTCGTCTGGAAAATACTTTGGCATTCGTGTCTAGTCTGTGACGGCTGCCTCGCAGAGAAAGGTCGTTTGGATTGTCACAGTGTCTAGGTGCTTGTATTTTTAGACACGTTAGGTTGAGAGTCGTGACCTTCACTTGATATCTCTGGTAATGCCGTGCGGGTCACTACACTGCTTTGTACACTTTGTGCGGTGCCAGAGCGTGTGCCGTGATGGCAGTGACGTCGACAGATGGAGGTGCTGGAATTTGACCTCTGTTTATTCCTGTGTGTGCCCTTGGCCAGGCTCCATCCAGTTGTCCTGACTCAGGATCAGTCCTGTCAGAGATGCTGATGACGGCAGTCCAGGGTGCAGGTAACTTTCTCGAGGGCCAGACCCCTTCCTAGTTGTGCAATCTTGAGAACTGTGTAATCTCTTAACCTCGGTATCTGTCTATAAAATGGCGAATGTAATACCTACTTTGCCAGATTGTTGGAAAGAGTGGTGAAAATACATGGAAGAGGTGTGGCACATGCTAGGCTCTCAAATATTGATAGCCTCTTTAAACCCAGGAAGTGAACTTCACTAAGTGTAACTGAATAGCTAACAGAAAAGCCAATATTAACTGACCACTTGGGGTGTGCTGGGTATGTCTAGTTTAACTCAAATCCTCACAGTAACCCAATGAAGTAGGTAGCAGTGATCCCCAGATGAAACAAAACAGGCACAGAGAGGTAAATAACTTGTTCAGGATCATAGTAAAAGGAGGAGCCAGGATTTGAAACCAGGCAGCCTAATTCGAGCCCATGTGTTTATGCCTGTTTGGCCCCTACTGAACTGTAGCCTGATCTTACTGAGAAAAGTTGAAGCTTTTGCTGTAAGGCTCTCTCACATGCTAACGTATTCTATTGCTAAGTGCTCCAGGCATGCCTGTCACGTTCAGTCAGTGGTGCTCATAACAGAAATTTGAAGACTGGTCACTAAAGTATTTGACCCTCACTAGAAAATAGTATCTTCCCAAATTGACACTTGGAATCGAATCTATAGGATCCAAGAATGAATGTACTACCAGTCCACACACATACGCAAAGTTTGACCTGCAGGGGACATTTGCACTGTGTTGAATTTTGGTTTTCTAGCTGATGGGTGCATACCAACACAGAGGCAGAGAGTTACATGTAATGGTGACTCAGGACGAGTCAGACTTCTGAAACTCAGTGTCCTCATCTGTAAAATAGCCAAGGAGTTCTGGAGAGGGCAGCAGGTATCAGCAAGTAAAAGTACTTAGTATCCCATAAGGTGCTCCACCAATGTGAGGCAGTTCCTCTGTCATTGTTTGACAGGGTGCCTTGGCACTTTGCTGTCACTTGTCATCCTTTTTTTTGTGTGTGTGAGGAAGACTGGCCCAGGGCTAACATCTGTGCCCATCTTCCTCCACTTTATATGGGACGCCACCACGGCATGGCTGACAAGCAGTGTGTCGGCGGGCGCCCGGGATCCGAACCGGCGAACCCCGGGCTGCCAAAGCGCGACCTAAACCACTGCACCACCGGGCCGGCCCCTGTCATCCTTTCTTTCATCAACATTTTTTAAGGTACTGGGCTGCGTGCTGGGGGAAGTGGTAAACAAGGGAGACCCGGTCCCTGCCCTTGAGCTCACAGTCTCATGAGTAAAGAACAGGGATTTTAGTTCGAATATCAGGGGCAACTTAAGTAAGAGAAGCAGCCCAGGTGTAAGAAAAAGGAAGCCACTGGGGCTTGATTCATAAAGATGTGCAGGCATGGAGGCTATTAATCTTTATTTATTGATTTCTTCAATAAATATTAAACATAACGACATTTATTCAGGAACCTACTCTAAGAAGCCTAATGAAAATGAGCAACTGAATTAGCTGTCTAGACTCTGAGGTGGTTGAACACATGGCCAGCAGATGGCAGCAAAGGCTTGTTTCAGTGATGCCTTCCTGTGACGTCTGTCCTTTACAGTTTTGTGTACTTACTCTTTGAGGTTTCCTTGGGCCCAAGGTTGGTCAGCTCCAGCAGCTTCCCAGGTGTGTACCCAGGTAATCCTGGCTTTTGTTTAGTTTTTGGTTTTTAATCAGCATTTTTGCCAAGTCACCGTTTCAAGAGACTAAACTCAAACTAATTGTGAGAGAAATTATTCACAGACTGAATGGTTTGAGCAAACTCCAGAATAAGCCCTTGCTGGGTAAATAGAGAAAAGTTATGTGGAGAGATGTCTCTGCTGTGACTTCTTAGTGCCGTCAGGACTGCCTGGAATGGTAGGCGCAGTCAGTTTGGGTCTCGACTGTTAGGTTCTCATCCAGCATTCTAATTACTGATGTGAGGTTGTTTCATTAAACCCTAATCGTTTCCCTCTGATGGTCGGCACTCTGGCACTTAAACTGTGGTCTGCCTGTTGCTTTAGAAGTATGTAGTAATTGGTCGTATAAAGAGTAAACATGTATTCTATATTTTAATGGTTGGCCCACTTCTGTTTTGCTTTGTTTTTTAGGGAAAAGTTGGCTAAATGGGGGAAGTTTACATACTGTATTTCAGGAATCTATATAATCTGAATTCTCTCACAAATCTTTAAAGGCTATTGTAAGAGTGAGAAGAGTTTTTTAATCCTATAAAATAAAACAGCAGTGAAGTACTAATAATGCAAGGAATGAAGGCATCCAGTTCTAATTGTATGTGGAAATATGCTTATAGAAATAAGAAAAGGCAGGGGATTGGAGTGGTGTTGCAAATGCGTAGCTAGGAATAAGAAAGCTGTTTTGATCTGCCTGTTGCCTGTGTAAATTATATAATGTGTATGACCCCAACATTGACATTGACATTCATCAATAACATTGAGAATGATGGCTAGAACTTTTTCTAGTAAAGTGGCTTGGGGCAAAACCCAAATCCAGTATAGGGTCAAATTGAAAATACCCATCTCCAAATACATGTAAAATTGAACCTAGAAGCCGGTATGAGTGCCAAATAAAGTTCAGCGGCGGTTTTGTTAAGATACCATACTTTTCAATATCTTACTTGCCATATGGATGAATACTTGTGCTATCTCTCCTCAGGAAATGGGCTTTCAATGCTGAACTATTCTGAAACTTTGATGATCTTTTTAAAGTCCTATGTAGTAGCCCCTATTAAGGCATAAAATTTCAGTGGGATGGCTCGAAATCTTGGAATCAGACATGTATTTGTGTGAAAAGAATTTTTTTAAATGGTTGATACTCTAGAAAAATGAATGTTATTTTTTCAAAATGGGAGAAACAATGAGAATTGTTACTAAATTACTCCCTCATTGTAAAAAGGGCATTATAAGAGTAGCTGTCTCCTAGAAT
Organism: Tapirus indicus; assembly: GCA_031878705.1. Lineage (NCBI taxonomy): Eukaryota > Metazoa > Chordata > Mammalia > Perissodactyla > Tapiridae > Tapirus > Tapirus indicus. Next base: position 126,266,424 of record CM062919.1, on the reverse strand, counting down.
TGGGATGAAAATTAATTGACAATACAGTCAGAGCAAGCAGAATTTGTGAATGGTGCATATTAAGCATTCAGTAGTCATTAGCTGTCACTGGCATCATTCTTAGGATGGGAGCCAGAGAAAGGAGCCCCGTAATCCTCAGCCTTCTTTTGTTTTAAAATTTAAATAGCCTTACTACATTGCAGGCCTTAGGTGGGTCTGAGCCTTGGCACTGTGTTATAAGTGCAAAAATAGTATGTGGAGTCTTGCTAGTGTTCACCTTTACTTATTAATTGCCTAGTCTTGGGTTTTACACTTGCCTTGAAGTGTTGTCTATACATTACTAGAAAGTTGTGGAAAATACAGCCTTGAGAAGTAACTGAGTAAGCTCATGTGTTCTTGGGACTAGAAGCAGAAAAGAAAAACTGAACACAGGAAGAAATGAATTGGGACTTCTCCAAATCCCTTCTGATTTGATTCGGTAACATGACTTCATGAGAAGAATATTTTTGAAGTATGGAAAATCTAGATTGAATATTAGAAATTAAGGACAGAATTAAGGGAAGATTATCCAGGATTTGGAGATTGTTTTAGCCTCTGGAGCAGCAGGGAAACAGCTTTATAGCAGTGACCTCCCAGCTTTTGTGATCAGATGCTCTATCAGTTTAAAACAAATTTAGATGTGTGTTCTGTTTGTGTGAATTTCACACGTCTACTTTCAATCTATTATTTTATTTCATCTTTTTTAGATAAAAAAATAAAGTTCTCATTTTCTTTCCAAGGGATTGCTTTGTTTGTGTCTCCCCTTGACTTAAAAGATGATTGATCTGGAATAGAAATTCTCACTTTTTATTCTGTGGATCCCTTTACATTCTTAAAAAATAGTGAGGACCCCAAAGAAGTTTTGTTTATGTGGCTTATATATTGATATACATCATGAAAGGAAGTAAAACTTGAGAAAATTTTTAAATGTTTATCAAGTCACTTAATAATAAAATCACTGTTAACATAAATAACATTTTTATGGGAAAATAACTATTTTCCAAAACAAAAAGAAATCAGTGAAAAGAGTGGCATTGTTGTACATTTTCGGAAATCCCTTCAAGTCTGGCTTAATAGGAGACAGCTGGATTCTCCTATCTGCTTCTACATTCAATCTGCTATTGTGATATATTGTTTTGGTTAAAGTATATGAAGAAAATCCATTCTCTCACAGATATGTAGTTGGAAAAAAATACTTTAACAGCCTTTTTAGATAATTGTGGATATTCTTCTTTGTGGTAGTTTCTATGTTAATAGTTATTTGCAATGTGGAACCTGATACCATATCAGTGAACTTTGTTACACTGTTAGATTAAAATCCATTGATTTGTCTAGTACTGTCAATGGATCTTTTATCCCTGCATGGTTTTGTGTTGGTCATTTGGGAATTGTTGGTTAACTGGATTATGCAGATCTTCCAAATGTTATACAATAATGAAAAAAAACATTAATTAATATCACCACCAATCTTGTCAGAAAAGTCTTTAAGTGCTGGGAGCCTGTCAAGCTCCTGATGGCTGATACAAGTTTTCCAAAATTTTCACTTAACAATTTTTATCATTTACACAAATACAGTCCACCACTCGATATCTGCAGGGGATTGGCTACAAGACCTCTGCAGATACCAAAATCCGAGGATGCTCAAATCCCGTGTATAAAATGGTGTCGTGTTTGCATATAACCTGCGCACATCTTCCTGTATACTTTAAATCATCTCTAGATTACTTAAAATACCTAATATTATGTAAATAGTTGTTATACTCTGTTGTTTAGGAAATAATGACAGGAAGAAAAGTCTGTCCATGCTCAGTACAGACGCAACCATCGCAGGCCTTTTGTTCCTCGGTTGGTTGAACCCGTGAACACAGAGGGCTACTGTACTGTCAGTTGTTTTCCTTAAAGTGAAAATGTCTGCCTGATGTCCGTATCTGATTAACTTGTCAGTTGTTCTTTCAGATAAAAATGGTGTTCCATGGAAATAGGGGCTAGTTCATTTTGCAGCTCACTCACCCAAGTGCTGTTCTTTCAGACCTAGTATTTTGGTATGCAGCTCGAGTGCTTATGTGTACTTTCTGTTGTGTCACATATGAAAAAGACATGTCATCAAGGTTCCAGATTTAACAAAAATCTTGTTACTGCCCCATTAGGGACATTTAAAGTAAAACGTATTTTTTTCAACTGAGAGTGTGTGGTGGTGAGGAATAGAACGGGCCCCAGTAGAGTCTGATGCCACTGCCTGAGCTGTGCTGCGACGGCCGCGGTTTTACCAGGTCGTGGGTAGAACAAGTATCAGCACAGTGAAAAAGGCAAGTGATGTCTTAGTATCATTATGAAAATAGTTTTGACCAGGCATACCTCGGAAAGGGTCTCAAACACCCACAGGGGTCTTCGACTCTCCTTGGAGAACTGCTGCTAGAGCCGTGTTTCATCGGTGGGTTGTTAACTCGGTTTAGTTGGGTGAAGACCAGCATTTTAAAAAATGAAATGGAATACACTAAAAAATACTGCAGTTTCTTATGTAGAAAAAAATATTTGTTTTGTGAAACTCATTTTACATATTTTGTGCCACGTGTGTGTACTGAGTTGTGAATGTAGAATGTGTTTGTCATTTCAATTTTTATATTTACTGCCATAAATATATATCTTATAAGTTAAACATATAAGTATATAAATATTCATGCGTATTTATTATGTATGTTCACATAGCAACAAGTAAAATGACATTTTTAACTTAAAATGTTCATTGCCACAGAAATGCCATATCTGCTGGGGAGTGATTAGACAAGGTGTTGAGACCTCCTAGAGCAAAAAAAATCCCAAAGAAAATTCCTTAGATATAATATTATGTTTTTAAAAAATGTTTTAGACTCATGTCTTTATTTTTATCCTTACAATAACTCTGGACATATAAATATATAAAATATCTGTTTGTAGCATGGAAAAATAGCAAGTTGGTGGTAGAGATAAAAGAGTGAATAATAGCTAGTGGCAGACAGCAAGTGGGAAAACAGAGCCACACATATACACATACTGATAATTATTTCTGTATCTATACAACTATATGTATAGTAAGGGAAAGATGTATTCATACTGATGTCTCTGACTCCAGCTCAGTATCACATGATTCCTTCTAGCCTTTCCTCCTAGTTTATCTGTAACTTCACTCTCTGTCAGTGAGAATTCTGGCTCCCACCCTCCACCATCCATTTACTTATTTGTTCAACCCCCAGTAGATGTGTAAAGCAGTTTCGGAATTGTTACCACCTACCCCCGAGAGAAACAACTTTACTGACTGGAGTTCAGTTCCTTTAGTCTTGAGCCATATAGTTTCCCATTAAAATGTTGTTGTCCATAGTTACTTAGATCACAGCTCCTTTTTCCCTGAACCCCTTCTGTGAGATTGTCATACATTTGCAATAGATTAATTTGTCAGAGTTGCATTCCCTCTTGAGATCTCTCCACCTCCTGGTTGATATTTTAAATTTGCATACATTCAAGTTTATTCTTTGTGATGGATAGGTCTATGAATTTTGACGAATGCACAGAGTCGAGTACCCCTAAAACTTTTCCCAGTCAGCCATTGCTCCCTTCTCCAACCCCTAGCAACCACCAATCTGTGTAGTTTTGCCTTTTCCAGAGTGTCATATGAATGAAATCATACAGTATGTAATTTTTAGAGTCTGACTTCTTTCACTTACAAAATGCATTTGAGATTCATCCATGTTGTATGGAAGAATCCTGCAAATCACCAGCTTGTTTCTTTTTATCACTGGATACTATTTCATGGTATGGATGTACCACAGTTGTTTATCCATTTGCATGGTGAAGGGCACCTTGCTTGCTTCCAGATTTGGTGGTTATTAATAAAACTGCTTATAAACATTCATGTATATATTTTTACGTGAACATGAGTTTTTTCTTTTTTTATTGATGTCATAATAGTTTATCACATTGTGAAATTTTAATTGTACATTATTGTTTGTCAGTCACTGTATAAATGTGTCCCTTCACCCCTTGTGCCCACCCCCCAACCCCCTTCCCGCTGGTAACCACTAAACTGTTCTCTCTGTCTGTGTGTTAGTTTATCTTCCAGATACGAGTGAAATCATGTGGTGTTTGTCTTTCTCTGTCTGACTTATTTCACTTAACATAGTACCCTCCAGGTCCATCCACGTTGTTGCAAATGGGACAATTTTGTCTTTTTTTTATGGCTGAGTAGTATTCCATTGTATATATATATACCACATCATCTTTATCCAATCATCAGTCGAGGGACACTTGGGTTGCTTCCACTTCTTGGCTATGGTGAATAATACTGCAATGAACAGGGGTGCACAAGCCTCTTTGGATTATTGATTTCAGGATTTTTTTGGATAAATACCCAGTAGTGGAATAGCTGGATCATACGGTATTTCTATTTTTAATTTTTTGAGGAATCTCCATACTGTTTTCCATAGAGGCTGCACCAGTTTGCATTCCTGCCAGCAGTGAATTAGGGTTCCTGTTTCTCCACATCCTCTCCAACATTTGTAGGTTTTTGTCTTGGTGATTATAGCCCTTTTAACAGGTGTAAGGTGATATGTTGGTGTAGTTTTGATTTGATGTTGAACATCTTTTCATGTGCCTGTTGGCCGTCTGTATATCTTCCTTGGAAGAACGTCTGTTCATGTCCTCTGCCCATTTTTTGATCGGGTTGTTTCTTTTTTGGTTGTTCAGTTGTGTGAGTTCTTTATATATTATGGAGATTAACCCTTTGTCGGATATATGATTTGCAAATATTTTCTCCCAGCTGGTGGTTATGAACGTGAATTTTCAGTTAACTTAGGTAACTATCTAGGGCCATGAGTTCTGGGCCGTATGGTAAGTCTGTGTTTAATTTATTTAGAAAACTGCCAAACCATCTTCCAGAGTGGCAGTACATGGGAAGCAATAAATGGGGGTTTGTGAAGGATTGGTATTATTTCTTATTTAAATATTTGATAGACTCACCAGTGAAGCCATCAGGGCCTAGGCTTTTCTTTGTGGGAAGATTTTAGCTTAATAATTCAGTGTCTTTGCTGCCCTAGTTGAACTGCTCTCATAGAGCTGAGGGGGAGGGGCAGGAATGTCACAGACGGGCATTGTTCTTACCTGAGATTTAATAGCTTTCACAAATAAAAGCTTCTCAGTTTGTTGTATGCCCTTGGTCTGGATCCAGAGCACTGAAATGGTTGGTTTTGACAGTTTTGTCCAGTTTTATAGTTGCTTTTTGGGGAGAGGATTTGTCGGCTTCCTCAGGCCATCAGGCCAGAAGTCTCCTGCTTCATCACTTTTTCCCTCTACTGTGTCACCGCCATTAGCAAACACACTTGGTATAATAGCTTCCAAAATTCTCTTACCTCCATCTCCAGCCACTACTCTGTTTCTCTCATCTTTGGGGGCAAAATTTCTTCAAAATACTTCTCTACTCTGTCATATTTCCTCTTCTGCCCACAACTCCACCAAAAATCAGAAATCACTATTGTTAAAGTCACTAAAGTTTTCCATGTTGCTAAATCCAGATCTGTTCTCACAATCTTCATTTTCCTTGAACTATCGGTAGCATTTGACACAGGACATAGTCACCTCAGGGATGAAACACTTTCTTGACTTCGTTTCCAGGAAGATCACTCTCTCCTTGTTTTTCTTCTACTACTCTGGCCATGTCATCTTTGCACATTTTCACATCTTCACCAGTCTGCCCCAGAGCTTAGTCCTTTGACCTGTTTTCTCTCTAAACTCACTTTAGTCTCATCTGCCCACGAACATCTCCCAAATGTTTATTTCCAGTTTGCACCGCTCTCCAGACATCAGTCATATCTAAGTGCCAAACTCCTGTTTTCTGCAAACCCTACCAAATCATCCTAACCATATTGGGACTGGCAACTTCATCCTTCTAGTTGCTCCACCAGCAACCTTGGACACCTTTTTGACTGCTTTCTCTCACAAACTACATGCAACCAAACTTGTTGGCTCCAATTTTAGATTTAGTCAGAATCCAACCACTTTAACTGCTACCACTAGTCCAAGCTACCACTGTTTTTTTGCCTTGATTATTGTAGTATAGTGTATTTTTAATACATCAGCCAGTGAGGTTTTGTTTTTAATGTAAATCAGATTCTCACTCCTGCCTAGAATTCTCCAGTGGCTTCCCATCTCAGATAAAGGCTCTCAAGTCCTTAGAATGGCCTGCAAGGCCCTACTTAATCTGCTCCCCTGTCCTCGCTGCCCTCATCTTCTGTTCCTTCTGTCAATCACTGGAATCCCATTGCTGTTCATCAACCTTACCAAACATCTTCCTTTCTCAACGCTTTTGCTTTTGCTGTTCCCTCTGCCCAGAATGTTCTTTCACTGGCTCTCCATAAGATTTCCTGACTTCCTCGCCACCTTCAGGTCTCTGCTCAAATTCCCTCTTTTAGTGAGGCCTCTTGGAGCATCCTATATAAAGGAGCAACTCACTAGCATTCCCTGTCTCCCTTTCTCCTTTACTTTTCTCCATAGCACTTGTCACCATATGACTATCTGTCTGTCTTGTTTCTCCCCACTACAACATCAGCTCCACAAGGACAGAGATTAGTCTCTTTGTTCAGTGATAGATCTCCCATGGGCTGGAGTAGTGTCTGGTGTCGAGTGTGTCTGTGTGTTTGAGATTGTGGCAGGGGATTTGGGGGCTGCCTGTGATGGACCATGTAAGTGGTATAGTCAGGAATTAGAGCTCTGTATCTTAAGTCCTATTTCTTTGAAGTCTTTTTCTGATTACTCTTATTCATCGTGATTGTTTTAACCCTCATTACATACACCCTAACCCATTCCACATAGTAAGCACTTAGTTTTTCTGTCCTTAATTGAGGCATATTAATCTTTCCCCAAACACTTGTTAACCTCGTGAGGGAAAAGATCAGCACGTATTTTACTGGTCCAAAGTGCCCTTCCCAACACTCAGAGAATAAGGAAATAAGAATGTAGAATTAACATACTGCAGACAGATTATTCCTGAGGATTGTGAGATTAGGTTAGATTAAGACTATAGTTTTGCCAGTGACCACCACCCGAGAGTAAACTGCAGAGGTGAATAAACGGCAGAGTGCACAGTGAGGACAGAGCCTGGCACATCGGAGGCCCTCATTGTCTAGGAGGAGCGTGGACTAGTGGACACATCTTTCAGGACCATCTGTGTCTCTCTGTCCTAATTTCATGCTCTCTGTACAACAGGCTGATTCATTCATCAGCTTCCCAGGTACATTAGTATTCGAAGGCATGTTCTGGGTTGCTTTCTGGTGTTCAGGTTTGCATCAGTCCATCATGGGGAACATCTTTGGTCTCCTGTAAGATCTAAGGAGCAAGACAGGACTATAGTAAATATTCCCTAACAATTCCCCTCTACCCAGTCTCTTATTCAAAATTTAACCTAATGACATCTTTCTCGGGTAGATGAATCTACAGTGAAACGAGCAAAAGGTCTGTCTATGCCAGTAAGCCTTTTTTTTTTAGAGGCAATTTTCAGTGCATTCCATACCTGAGCACTGTTATCACACCTGACAGAAATTGTCCATTCTGGTCTCAAAATAGGAATAAAAGTCATTCTGAATGATACATGCAAGTTTTCTTAATTGAGAGAAATGTTTGTGTCTCTAGTGCAAATAATAGAGATGTTATTTTGAAGTTGTTACCTGTTGTAACCTGGACGCATTTTCCAAATAATCTTTGTTTAGTGTTTTTTTTATATATTTATTTATTTTTGTGTGTGTGAGGAAAATTGGCCTTGAGTTAACATCTGTGCCCATCTTCTTCTATTTTGTATATGGGACGTCACCACAGCATGGCTTGATGAGCAGTGCATCGGTCCGCGCCTGGGATTCAAATCTGTGAACCCTGGGCCACTGGAGCGGAGCACGTGAACTTAACCACTATGTCGCCGGGCTGGCCCCTAAATAATCTTAAAGAAATTATGATCACTTAACAGGCCCTCATTTTAACAATATGTAAGTCAGTCTAGAGAGTTGTGGCACAGCTAAATAGTGATAGAAGTGGGACTAGAATTGGTCTTTTGATGCCCATCCCATTCCAGGCCTTAATACTTAGCCATGCTGCAGTGCCATAGTTCCTTCATGTTTTTTTGCTGCAAAGCTTTGTCTTTTGAGGGTAGATTTCATTTTTGAAAACCACCAAAAGTCTTTCAGAGGCCGAGTCACAAATAAAATGGGTGATCAGATTTAATAATGTTCTGTTGGTCCAAAAGAGCTGGCTTTAACAAGAATGTTTTCCTTTAGAGTAGTTGCTAATAGCCTATAAATGTATTTCCAAAACGAAACCAAAAAAAGGCAACAGGAAATGATGGAATTAGAATATCCAATTTGCTTCACCTTAATCCACACACAGTGTCAGAATAACAGTACTAATACTGTCATTACTAATTGTGATCACTGAAAACAGTTTGAAGTTCTTTAATTGAATATGCTTTCCTCATTCCGGCCCCTGCTCTTTCGGTTGTATTAAATCGCATATGTTCATTGTTGGATCACATAGCCAATACATACTGTCCTCATTTAGACTTGATTTTCTAAGTACTTGCATGTTTAATGCTCACCACCAGTTCTTAATATCAGCATCTCTCTGGTCCTTTTGGTTTGAAGCTTGTTCTCTAGTTCCAGGGATGGCAAGATTTTTTTGAAAAGAGCTAGATAGTAAACATTTAGGCTTTCAGGGCCAAAAATGATCCCGTCATATATTTGTGTGTGTGTATGTGTTTAACAACCCTTTAAAACCATTCTTAGTTTGAGGACTGTACAAAAATACCTCTGGCTGCAGTTTGCCAACCTCTGCTTTAGTAGTTTCCTCAAGAAGGGTTTATGGAGTCAATATTCCAGTTTTGCTGGATATAAAATCCTTGGCTCACATATGGATGAGCCAAATATATAAAGCTTGACTTATATGTTTCAAATATGTAACTGCATTTACTTCTGGCACAAAACATCGCAGTTGAAGTCTGGTGATACAGTAATTTTATTTTCCTTGTAAGTTACTTGCTGGTTTTGCCTAGATGCCCAAGGGATATTTTTCTTTTTCTTTACAGTCCAGTTGGTGTTGGTCATTCTGGGTTGATATTCTCAGGTATGTGATGTGCTTTTTCAATATGTATTTTCAAGTATTGTGTTGGGTTTTTTTCTTTTTTCCTTTTTTTTTTTTTTTTTTAAGAATAACAAAGGCAGACCTTTATGTATTGATGTTTGAATATTTCCATGATACATGTTTTTTTAACCTCATATAATTTTTTTCTTTTAAACCATTTTATTTTTTCCAGCTTTATTGAGGTATAATTAACAAATAAAAATTGTATATATTTAGGATGTACCACATGATGTTTTGATACACATATACATTGTGAAATGTTTACCTCAATCAAGCTAATTAACATATCTGTCACCCTACATAGTTACCTTTTGTGTGTGTTTGTGGTGAGATCACGTCAGATCTACTCTCTTGGATGATTTCAAGTATACAATACAATATTATTAACTATAGCCACTATGCTGATGCTGTACATTAGTTCCCCAGAACTTAATTCATCATGCATGATTGAAACTTGGTGCTCTTAAAAGTTTTTTGATTTATAGATTTTAGTATTTGTTTCATTTCCATGCATTGGTTTAGCTACAAGAACTCCTGTTATCCATATGTTGGATCTTCTTTGCTTAAAATAATCACATAATATTTGCCACTATCTCTCAAATGCTTTGTCTTCTCATTTCTTTTTTATTACTAATTCCTTTTGCTGCCTCATTTCTGAGTTTTCTGATTTAAGCTAGTCTATCATTTTCTTAATGACCGTTAGCTCATTTTGCAATAGGATACAGTTTTGATTTGCTTTCTGGGCATGTCTTTCTGGCATACTTTCATTGTCTGAATGGATGTTATTCTGTTCCTTATTCTATTTATATGAAGGTTTTTCTAAATTTTTAAAAGGAAGTGTGGTTCAGGATAGTTTTTCTGGCTTCACATAACTCCTCAAACCTTGGACTCCTATTGGACACTTTCCTGCTTTTTCATATTCACTTACACATGGTACTTGCTTTATATCACAGTAACCACCCCAGAACTCAGTGTGGCAAAGATATGATATCATCAAAAAGATGTAGAGCAGTCCTCTCGAAACTGAACTACATCAAGTTAGTAGTCGGCCTAGAGCCTGACAGATGTCAAATATTGCTGTTTTCTTCCAGTTAAAATGCCCTGTGGTGCCCTCTGACACTGGTCCACAGTTCCAGTGATACTGATGCTACTGATCTGGAGACCACACTTGAGAAACCAGTAGAACCTTTATCTGTTTTTGCATTTTGGGTTTTTTTGGTGAGGAAGAGTGGCCTTGCGGTATCACCTGTTGCCAATCCTCCTCTTTTTGCTTGAGGAAGAGTAGCCCTGAGCAAACATCTGTGCCCATCTTCCTCTATTTTGTATGTGGGACACCACCACAGCATGGCTTGATGAGAGGTGTTTAGGTCTGAGGTCTGCACCCAGGATCTGAACCCGCAAACCCTGGGCCACCAAAGCAGAGTACATGAACATAACCACACCACCAGGCCAGCCCCTTTAACTGCTTTTTTTTAAAACTAGAAGTTCAGAAGAAAAATTTTCAAAGTTGTACTTCCAGCCAAGAAGAAAATTTCCTCCTTTGGATCCATGTACTCAGATAGGCAAGCAGATTGATTAAAAAGAATTTAATATATTCAAATCAAACAGTTTGGAAACAGGTGTGTGCGTGCGTTTTTGCATGTGCGTGTGTGAGAGAGAACAGGCTTGCAGATGCACGTACACTTAAATGTATATTGGGAAAACTGGTATGTGTTTCTTCGCCTTGATCTAGTTTTCTTACTGGGGGAAAAAAACCTGATTTGATTAAAAGGAACAATCGAGAGCATGCTTGCATGCTTATTGACATTAATGTTTAAGGACTTTGATGGTAAATATTTGAATTTGCTTTTGTGACCAACCACAGTGAATTTGATTGACTGCTAGTTTCAGATGCAATCATCCTGACTATGTATTTTATAAAGAAAACTTTGTATCTTTCAAAGAAGGCAAGGATATGGATATGGGAGGGAAATCCAGATTCCTCCATACCAAGATTCATCATGTACAGAATCTTGGAAGTTGTTCCAAGTAAAACTTGCCCCTAATTTATGCTGTAATGAAGAGAAAACATGGTTGACCTCTAAAAGAGCCATCAACTGCTTACAAGTGAAGTGACAGGTAATACTGTCCTCATGCTAATTAGTTGAAGATTGTGCTCTGTTCTCCGTAGTGGATTATAATCTATTAGGATACAAAGTGGAGCACTTTCTAGCAAACGCACTGAGGACAGTGTACCTCCCGTACCTCTCCTCACCCTGTCTCCTTCCAGGATCCCAGGAAATGGGGGCAACCATCTCTTCCCCCCAACCCCTTTTCTTATTTTTAAAAAATCTGGCAATTGATATTATAGACTGTATTGCTCAGTGATGTTCACAGAGTTCTACAGAAAGCCAGAGCCCCGATTTACGGTTAACATCTCAGAGAATTGGGATATGGATTTAATCCAGCCATTTCTTTTCAGTACAGAGGGATCTGTATGGATGACATGGCTAGAGCAGCAGCCTGCTACAACCTAATCTCTTCTCCAGGATTAACAAGGGCTTTCTAGCATCTGGCTCTTTACAAACTGGTCTTCATGTGCTTACTAAAATATATAGAAAAGGAATGTGGGTTTTGTTTAGCCATGCTTTCATAAGACTGGGTTTATAAATTACAAAGACAAATCCTAGGTTAGAAGAGGTCATAAAGATCAAGGTATTTCTCCCTTAAAAGAAGTAATCATCTTAGTTAATCAGAGACCAATTTTAAGAGCAGTATTTCAATTACCTGTCCTAGTAGAAAGTTAAAACCTGGAAGCTCCTTTAATCTACCTCTGTGGAAATGGCTTTTTACATGAACATGGCAACATTGCCCTAAATTGAGCTCTCTTGGCTTCTATGGACAGTAAATGCTTTATCTTCTAGTTGAGCTGGGTGAATATGGATGAAAGGCAGGAAAAGGAGCTAAGTGTGTAATTGTGTTTTCCTTTCCTGTAGCGTATTCCATGGGAAACGGTACGAGCAGACTCTATAGTGCTCTCGCCAAGACACTGAACAGCAGCGCTGCCTCCCAGCACCCCGAGTATTTGGTGTCACCTGACCCAGAACATCTGGAGCCCATTGATCCTAAAGAGCTCCTTGAGGAATGCAGGGCTGTCCTGCACACTCGACCTCCCCGCTTCCAGAGGGATTTTGTGGATCTGAGGACAGATTGCCCCAGTAGCCACCCTCCTATCAGGGTCATGCAATGGAACATCCTCGCCCAAGGTATGCCTCATGCGTTTGTGCCTGAGCAGTCGAGTTTGCTGTGACTGACTTTCTGCTTCTGCACATGCTCAATGCACTGATGTCTTATGTGGAGGAAAGAGGTGTGGGCAGATGGAGGTATAGGAAGATGGGTGACTAGGGCAACTCGAGGAGCTCCCAGAAGGGGAGGTTAGGAAAGGGAGTCATCTGGTTTCCACTAATAAATCTGGCAACTCAAGATTTATTTCTTACCTTCCAGGTTTATAGGCTATCCAAGTACAATGAAAGGCTGTCTACTTCCCAGCACATCCAAATTTAAAGGACCCTGTCTTTTATCAGCCTCAAACTTCCTGTTGTCTCCAGCTTTCAGTCCACAGCACTAAGATAGCATTTGCAAGGGAGAAACTGAATCTACTGAATGGGCAACATATAGAACTTTCTGCAGGGAATGGGAGCTGTGTGAGGGTGGTGGTGAGTTTGAGTGTTCTTGGGGCCAGATTTCCATCCATATGCATCTATGTAACTTGAGGCCAAAGAGATGTTGCTTCAGTTCTCTATTACTTTGTTATCGTAGAAAGGACTCCTTTACAGCATCTGCTGAGTTAAAAAAGATGTCAGTCAACTTTTTGTTGTATTGCCTCTCATGTAGCAATTTAAATTTTAAGAAAAAGAAACAAGGGCCACTTTTTTTTTCTGCTAGGGAAGAAGGGCATACACCCTGACTTTCCAATCTTTGATTCATTTATTTTTTCCAGGTTTTCATCCATAAGTAGGAAAAGCTGCCCATTTAAAATAGGTCCCATTCATTTTGAGTGGTGTCTATATCAGTTCATATGGTTTATTATAGTCAGTGTTGAAATTAGTATATAGAGTTAAATTTATTTCATCTGACATAGTTTAGATCCCTGGGACTGCAAAGAACACTGTTTAAGGCTAAAACCTAATATCTTATGTTCTAGAATATAGTTACATGAAATAGTTTTAATATGCAAGAAAATCAGTTGCTCACTTTATCTGGATGGTAAGAGGTTATTTAATTTGGTAAATTAATGCAGTTTAGACAGAGAAGAATCACCCAAAGCATCTGAAGCACAAGAAGCATTCTGAGGGTCTTGAGTAAGTGTCAAACCTAAGTAGAGTCCCAGGTACTTAGAAGTAATGGTTCTGTAGTATGGTTCTGTCAGCTGACAACTGACTGGCTTTTTATTTCAGCTCTCGGAGAAGGCAAAGACAACTTTGTACAATGCCCTGTTGAAGCACTCAAGTGGGAAGAAAGGAAATGTCTCATCCTAGAAGAAATCCTAGCCTACCAGCCCGATATATTGTGCCTCCAAGAGGTGGACCACTATTTTGACACCTTCCAACCACTCCTCAGTAGACTGGGCTATCAAGGCACATTCTTCCCCAAGCCCTGGTCACCTTGTCTAGATGTAGAACACAACAATGGACCAGATGGTTGTGCCTTGTTTTTTCTCCAGAACCGATTCAAGCTAGTCAACAGTGCCAATATTAGGCTGACGGCCATGACATTGAAAACCAATCAGGTGGCCATTGCACAGACCCTAGAGTGCAAGGAGTCCAGCCGACAGTTCTGCATTGCTGTCACCCACTTAAAAGCACGTACTGGCTGGGAGCGATTTCGATCAGCTCAAGGCTGTGACCTTCTCCAGAACCTGCAGAACATCACTCAAGGAGCCAAGATTCCCCTTATTATTTGTGGGGACTTCAATGCAGAGCCAACAGAAGAGGTCTACAAACACTTTGCTTCCTCCAGCCTCAATCTGAACAGCGCCTACAAGCTGCTGAGTGCTGATGGGCAGTCGGAACCTCCATATACTACCTGGAAGATCCGGACCTCAGGGGAGTGCCGGCACACCCTGGATTATATCTGGTATTCTAAACACGCTCTAAGTGTGAGGTCAGCTCTTGATTTGCTCACCGAAGAACAGATTGGACCCAATCGGCTACCATCCTTCAATTATCCTTCGGACCACTTGTCTCTAGTATGTGACTTCAGCTTTAATGAGGAACCTGGTGGACTTTTGTAAATGCTTGTTGGTGTTTTTTTAGTCACAAGAGTCTTAACCAGGGATGTTTCAGGAAGCTGAAATAGGATAAGAAGTTGCCTGAGGAAGGATTCCCAGTTTCTCTCACTTCACTTTCCCTGTTTCCAGCATGCCCCTGGGAAGGAATCCCCTTAGTTCACAAACCTTTTCCATTAAAACCTACAGCAAGAAAGGTGTTTGCACTCCAGTATTGGCTTGTGTTGTTTTTTTTCCCTAGCTTTACATCTTGATCATTTAAGGGCATTAAATTAGGCTTGTTTTGAGGCTTTTTCAGTTTGAGGATGCTGTATAAAAATAGAGTTGCTTGAGTCCTCCATAATTAACAAGTACGCAGGAGCAATTTCTCTGGACACCATTACAGGTTATTTATTTCTGGGTTTTTTAAATGTCAACAAGACATGCATGGCAATATTTATTTTTTGTATCTCCATGTAAAATTAAGTAAATATAGCATTATGAACATTTTAAAACCATGCAAAACATAAGTTATAGAGTAATTTATAGTAATGTTCTTAAAGCTTTAAGATGTTTTTATTTAGGGTCTAACAAAATAGCATACCAAGGAACTATTTAGCTTGGAGGGGTTTTAGTTTGTTATTTAAGTGGAAATAACATCAGGTCTCCTTGATACGTTCTTCATGAATAATCCTTGCTGTGCCTTCATGTTCCCTATTACTGTGTTTCTTGAAGAGATTCCATGGCCAATCAGTCATTATTTAATCACTGTTACACATTTATAGTTTTTCATTGGAATACTATTGGTATATATTTGAGGTCACTCAATGTCATTATTTGTATTAGAATGTGCTTTTCACAATAGGTTATTTAAGAGCTGTTACATGGCAGTGGCAAAGGAAGTCAGTGGGACCTTCTTTTCAGAGGTGGGAAACTAGAAAGACTGTTAATGAGGCTGTCATTGAAATTTCCTAAGGTAGCCAGATGACTGATTCAAAATGTCTAGAAAGAATATAAAAAGTTAGAAAAGTAACCTGGAATTCTCTTTCATCCGAAATAAACGTGGTAAAGATAACAGGTGAAGCTCTTTCCAAACAAAATCCCAGCAAATAACCTATTGATAAATTAATATATTTTAATCCATGAGTTGTAAATATTTAAGATTAATAAATGGCCTTTTAAAGCTAGTGCTTTTGTTATCTTGTCTTTTTAATCCAAAAAGAATCTGGGAGTAGATTTGATCCTTAGATACTGTTGATGTGGTGGCCCACACTATCCATTTACACACAGAACTTTTTAAGGGACACAGGGGGATCCATAGCTGCACACTGAAGGCACCTATGCTCTGCTTATGTGGTATCTCTCAGCACCAAGGTTGGAGATCCCCAGAATGGTTCACCCAGATATTCTGCATTGGAACCACTTTTGAAACGTTTTCAACACATTGTGTACACAAAATCTTGGGGCTACCTGGAAGGAATAGCAAGCAGGAAGAACGTCTGTACCAACTGCCATTTCCTTCAAATCTTAGCATGACTAGTGGTAACCATCTGTTGTTGAAAAGCAGAATACTGATGAGAATACTTATTAGAACAGGCATTAAATATTGTTTACCTATCCCAAAGTACACCAACCTTGAAGAGAAATTATGACAACCTTAATTAAGCAAGAAAATGATGAGAATGAAAGCCAAAATAATGTTTGAATTTCAAATGTTGTTGACCAATATATAAATTAACAGCCTGTGGATTGAGGGTGGAGTGAGTTAGGGGTGGGTGGGAATGCCACTGAACAAAAACAGTTCTGGAAATAATCAACATGTGATTGATTGAAGTGTGCCCATAAACTAAGGAGATGGAGGAAAATCCACAATGGATCTCTCCTTATTAATTATCCTTTGGCATTATCACAGCAGTAGGCTAAACACTTACTTCAGTATGCTTTTGTTAATGTGGTGCTTTTGTATTTGTCTTCATTTAACCTGTAATTACGTGAGCATTCTATGTAAACAACTTTTTAGGAGTATATAAACCTTGTTGGATTACACTTCATATTTTATTTTTACTTCCCCTTAAGTCTATCTTTGTAGACAGCTTTGCCTTATGGACTGTCAGAGTAACCCGAAGACATAATGGTAAATAACGTCTGTATTCTAAATTTTTAAGTATGTTCCATTAATGAGTTTCTCTTACTCTATCCCTATGTACCTTTTCATTCCAGCTTTTACTTTTATATCCCATAATATTTTGATTGTGATTATAATAAGAGTCTTAGAAGGTAAATTGTGCAGATTTAGAGAGGGAAGAGTGGCCATGGATTTTCTTCCTCCATGCCATATTTCAATAGATTCAACTCTACAGGATGGTAGGAATGACCATCTCATTTGTTTAAATAAATAATGGTGTATACATAGGAAGAAACTATCATAACTTACCTCTGGCTCTAAGAGCTTTACATGTGATCTTACAATTGCTCTTAATTTAAAATGGGGCTTAAAAGGTCAAATAATTTGACCAAAGTGACAGCTAATAGTAGCAGAGCCAGTATTCAGGTCTGTGTTGACTCCAAAGTGCTCATCTCAGCCCACTACCATGTTCCTGTGGCCTTGAGTACAAATGGGGAGAAAAGTAATATTGTGGGGGAGGAAGAGATCTGGTAAATGAAAAATGGTCAAATACTTTTGTAGTACACATACAATATAGAAGTGAGATATGGTGGCTGACAGAGTGGATTTCAGTTATTCTGACACAGTAAAGTAGTTCTACCAAAAGTGGAACATCTGATACTGTTTGCATACTTTGATGGTATCTTTTTTAAAGGAAGCAATAGGAACAGCTACTCTAGTAGTTTCAAACTAAAGGAAGAAACTGATGTAAATATTTTCTATTTGAACCATTTTGTGTGTGTGTATGAGAGAGAGAGAGATCAGCCCTCAGCTAACATCCATTGCCAATCCTCTTTTTGCTGAGGAAGATTGGCCCTGGGCTAACATACGTGCCCATCTTCCTCTACTTTATATGTGGGACGCCTAACCACAGCACAGCTTGATAAGCGGCGCGTAGGTCTGCGCCCAGGATCTGAACCTGTGAACCCCAGGCCGCCGAAGCAGAGGCTGCCAACTTAACCACTACGCCACCAGGCTGGCCCCATGTATTTGAACCATTTTTTTTAAACATCAAGATTTTATAATAATGAAGGGAATGTTGCACATAATTAGATGTCTTAGACTTGAGGAAAGATTTCTAAGATTTAAATTCTAAGAAGATAAAAACATGCTCATAATCATAATTGATTTCAATTTTAGAAAAGGAAAGTCATCAAAAAATGAATGTGCTTGCATAAAGAGCTTTGATGAATTCTTTTTTTAATGACATGTATAAAAATATGGCATAGGCAGGCATTTATCTAGAGTGAATGGATACCAGAATGGCAAAGGCCTGGAGCTTGGGCTTATAAAACAAGGGGAGAAAAAAAGCAACACGTAGAAGGGCACAACTCTAAGCGAAGAGACAGCTGTGACCAGTGTGGCCCTGAATGAGTCACTCCATCTAGGGCCTCAGTTTTCTCATCCACAGAGTATAGCATCATACCTGCCCTGTCAACCCCATAGATCTTGTGAGATGTTTGTAAAACAATATTATAAATTGTATTTACAGGGAATATGTCTGACATTTGATTTTGGTTTCCATAGATGGGTAAACCTGAAGAGAACACACAGCAAAATTCTGCAACATTTTAAAATTTAGTTTGCGAGAAAAGTAAGGATCAGTACATGATAAGATAGGCTTATTCAGAAACTTGTGCCCCCATCCCCCCCCCCCTTTTTTTTTGGATGGGAGGGAATGGAGGTTGAGGCTAAAACTAAACTGGGAGCCAGAGTAGCAGTTCTGTTTCTAGGTCTGCCACTGACTAGCTGAACTAAACTGATGAGTCAAAGTTTTTCTGAACCTCAGTTTTATTTGTAATAGAGGGAGTAGACCAGAAAATCTCTAAGGTTTCTTAAAGCATTAAAATTCTGATCTGCACTTCAAAACAATTTGAGTTACTGCTGCCACTGCTCAAAAATATGTTTGAAACTTTTTGAAACAGCTTCCATATCCAGTTCTATGAAGGTCTCAAAACTAGTGTGAACTTTATGGCCACATCTCATTTTGAATCAAATGTGGCATTACCTAGCTTGATTCACATCAATTTATTAACCTCAAGTGACTTGGCTATTTCTAAAACTAAAACCTTCCTCAGCAGGAAACTTGTCTCTATTAAATGGTTTTTAAAATTTTAGGTTCTGCTCCAAGAAGCAATTCAGAAGTATTTTTTTGAACAATGGTAGCATTTGTTGGCATTAGTATATAGCTTTCCAAAATAATTTCTTTTAAGGGACATGGCACATTAACATGGTATACTGTTTCATAAGACTCTAGAGACTCATCCTGATTAGAGATGTTAAATGTGAGAAAAAGGCTTTAGAATCGATGAAATTTTATACGGTATGTAAGTTTTTTAAAAGCCCTTTGTAATACTTAACAGATATATCTCGAACTGCCTTTTTCCACTGGACATTTTAGAAAAACTTAGGTTAGGACACAGACCCCTAAATGTAAAGCTTTCCTTATTGTATCTATATATCTATCTATACATTGGGCAGTGGTTCCCAAATTTGGCTGCACAATGAAATCACCTAGAGATGTTTAAAAACTACTGATGCCTGGCTGCCCCCCCCATACATTATAATTTTAGTGGTATAGAGTGTGACCTGGGCAACAAGATTTTTTAATCTTTCCAGGTGATTCTAATGTGCAGCAGTTTCCACTGTATTACTGTGAACTCAGAAATAATTGGCAGATTATGTAAAATGGTTTAGTATTTCATTTTATGACAGTGATAGTATCACTTCATTAAAGAAAGTCTTCTAAAGTAGACAACACTTTCTCAAAGTTAAACATAATACAATGAGATGAGAGGAAACAATATCTTGGGAGAAAACTCTATTAGTTCACAGCCTATTTATAGTTCAGTTTTGTTTTTGATGTGGAGTATTATGCATTAAACAATCATGTTTTGGTTGTAACTTGTCACTTTGGAAGTTGTGATGTATTGTTTTTATGCTGAACTCACAGCGTTACTGCTGAGTCGCAGGGTTCAAAAATACCGATAGTTTTGAGTGCTTAAAAAGTGAAGCAGGAACACATCCAATAAATCTCCCTGCTGCACTTGAGTTTTTTAAAGGTTTGGAGGTGTGATGCAGAGGAGGCAAATCACTGCACTTGTGATGGGTGAAGGGTACCTTGTCATTCTCATTAGGACCGGCGTCACTGTGCACTGAGTTCTACAGAAGGTAACAGGTTTTAATTATGGAGGACAATGATTGTAACAAAGGCGCTGAAGTACAGATGAATCACAACCACAGAGGACTTGTACTGTGAATGGTTAAAAGCTATAATAAAGGGAAAAGTTGCTGTGATGGTGGTGGAACTAAAAGTAGGATTACTTTTGCCTCCCCAAAATAATGTGCACTGTAGTGCCCTCATAAAGTAGGCCAGGAGACTTAAAGGAAAAGGATCATAAGATGCTTTGTAAATAACCCGAAAGCCAAAATTTTGTCTTTGGGAAGAAGTTTCTCTGGTTATTTATAATTAAATGATTTGTTTATATAGTGACCAAAGATGCACTCTCCTGAGTCAAGTGTGCAAGGCGTCAGAGGCAAGCCACAGGCGATGTACCAGGTGCCCCGTCCCTTACATTCTGGCTTCAGGGCCATCCCCTACTGGAACTGCCCTCTTGTCACTGTATCAACAATCTCAGTGGCTTTTTCTTCGGCCTTATTTGCTTGGCCCTTCCTGCTGCACTTGATACTGTTGCCCACCATATCTTGAAATGTTACCTCATCTGTCCTGTTAATTAATTCTCTATGAATAATCCTTAATTTCCATTGCTGACTCCTTTCCTCTCCCCTAACCCTTGCCTTTATATACTTTATGGTTTTCAGTCTTTGTACTCAGAGTTCACTCAGAGTAGACCACTCCCCACCCTAAGTGGTTTTCAAGCTTATTTCAGAAATTTTTATTTTGCTGTCTGTCACCTCTAACTCATAAATAAAAGTCAACTCAAATCTAGGTGAAGGAAGAGAGAAGCCATCAATGAAATGGCTCAATGAGGTGTGGGTGCCTGGAATATTTGAGAAAATGAGATATGTCAATATGTCTGTAGCCCAGAGATGCCTAAAAGAGGAGTGACAAGAGAATACGGCTTGGGAGATGGGCAGAGGACTTTAAATGTTATGCTTTGGACACTCATCTTTTTAGCAAGAGATGCCATTGAAGAATTTAAAGCAATTGCAAGGGAGTGATGACTGGCATTTTAGAAAGCTCTCAGCTGGTAGCACAGAAAATGGACTAGAGGGAGCCTTGATAAAGCAGTAAAGGGGGGTAGGGAGGATGGGAAAGGAAGCTATTTAGAAGGTACCATCAATAGGACTTGGTAAATGACTGGATGTAGGAAATAAGCTGTCTAGAATGGCCCTCAGGTTTCTTCTGGTATGAGTAATGGCGGTAATGTCATTTATTGAACTAAGAGGAACAGATTTTAGATGGAAGAGAGTTCAATTGGACCTTCAGGAGGAAAGAGCCAGTAGGCAATTAGATAAACTCAGCTAAGACTTAAAGTCTAGACTAGAACAATAGATTTGGTAGGAAAAACCATAATGCACAGAAGAGATTATCAAAGTTATGTTTAAGTGAAATCATAATAGTAAACATTTAATAGAGTGCTTGCTATATGCCAGCACTGGTTCTAAATCCTTAACATATTAACTCATTTAATTCTTAACAACTACTCTATGAGGAAAAGAGCTCCAGAGACAGAATCTTGGTAAGTACTAACACTGAGTGGGAAAGCAAAGTAGGCTAAGAAAGAAGAGTTGGTCAGGCAGGAAGTAAACCAGAAGGGTGTCATGGAAACAAAAGGATAATTTTAAGAACTAGGCTGAGGCACAAGATCACAAGAAAAAATGAAGTGTCTGTCTGATTTGACACTTACTGGAGAGATCTCAGTAAGAACTGTTTCTAAGCCAGAATTCAGACTGCAAGCTACTAAAGAAAGAGACAGAAGGATGAGCTATTACTGCTGGAACAAGGAAACCAAGGAGGTACGAAAGGGGAAGAGATGCTGAGTACAGGAGGAAGGCATACCTGCCTCCTTCCTGAGACAGGTGGTAAGGTGGATGCTGAAATAAGTAGATGGTCTTATAGCAAGGGGTCTAGAAATGGAGGGAGTTCACACTCATGACCTCCATCTTCTCTGTAAGAGGTATAATGGCCATTTGGTAAGCAGAGTGGTGAAGGCTGGAATTGTTGCTGGAAGATGACCTGAGGAATAAAATGGATAGATCATGTTCAAAAGCCTGGTGAGGCTGAAAAATGTAGTGCATCAAGCCGCTGTTACATGGTTCTTCTCCAATATGCTGGACACAAAAAGCAAATACAAGTTATAAAGATTTACGGTTTGTAACGGTTGAGATTAAAAGCCATACTACTGATAATTTCAATCAGCAGAAACACTCTTAACAGTATATACAGTCAACATGTATGTTTCCAAATCTAGACCTTAAGCGTACTTATTCTGAAAGAGACAGAAAAATGTTCTGGTAGAGTGGTGGAGGTAAGCTAGGTAGCCTTGGCTTAACCTAATTAGAATTAGTTAATAATACAGCATAGAGGGAAAGAATTACTCACTAAAATTTGTTTCTTCAGCTCTCCTCCATAGCACATGACAGATTCTTAGCAAACATGTTACCAAAATCAATAAATGTCTGAGTGTCTAAGATGCTCAGCACTTGGGGAGGGGTGTAGTTATGGTATAAGCTATCATCTTTGCCCTAAAAGAGTATTATAGGACTCGATAAATGAAACTGGTTTAAAAAAGACAATGCTATTAAGTGCCAAAGCATACAGTATAGATTTTGAAAGCTGAAATATTTAGGAAATGTTTTAAAAGGAGGCAGAATTTGAGTTTAACTCCCAAATGGGATAAGAATCAAGTGAGTTTTTCTTTGAACTATTACTAAAAAGTACCATCAGGTATGTTTATGGAAAAGATAAAAGATTACAAAGGGAGCTGTTATAAAAATCTGTCAACCTAAGTAGTATCTGATCAAATGCACAATTAAAGGCCCCAAATATTAAGTATCAGTTTATTTAAATTTCTAAAAGATGTAAAAATAGAAAACTTTTCTTTGTAGTAGAAAGAGCATTAAGATGTGGAATCACAGGACCTAGTTTGGTGTGAAATTAGGAAATTCATGTAATCCCCCTGGGACCTCCACTTCCTAATTTGTAAAAGCATTGTTCTTCAAAACGTTTAACTAAGAAACAAATGGTCTGATTTAAAATACAAATTCTTTAAGTGTGGCCAACATTAAAATGGTAAATTCATTATGGTAAGTAGAATATTATAGTTCATGATAGTAATTAGAAAGGAAGTTGCAACCTGCAGGTATTTGCCAAATATTAATGCAATGGAACAAAATAAGTAGAATTTCTTCACGCAGAAGTAGGGAAGGAGAAGTAGAACTTCTATTACTTAACTAAAACAATGTCTCTATACTGGCTTTTGAATATTGTTATAAATATCACCAGAGACCAAAACACAAGATAAATTTCATTTCTATATTTCAGAAAACCTACTTGAATACACTTTGAAACAAGAGTACAACAAAATAGAATATACTTCAAATGTTGAATATACAAACTATTATAGTTCAAATCTGAACACTGGTACTTTCCCTCTTAAACTTCAACTAAAAAAAAAAAAAAGAAAGAAAGAAAGAAAGAAAACTCCAGGTATTAGAGCTACCTGACAAAAATTCATGCTGAGCCTTAACTTCCAAGTGACAGTAGAACTGAAACTGATATGTCTGCACAGATGCCAGGGCTAAGTGAGTGACACAGGCATGTTACAGCAAAAGGCCAGAGCCAACTGTTAATTTGTCCACAATTAAGAAACCAACAGACTTAAACTACCATATAAAATGTTACATGTAAATTCTATAACAATACTGTGCTAGGTACAAGATTTTTAAAATTTTTCTTTTAATAAAAAAGCTTTACACAAACAAGCCATTAGCTTATTTCAATAAAGAAAACCGAAAATTAGTCTAAGGCCTTTGTTTTTAAATCAGCTTAAGCTATATAATATATAAAAAAAAAACTTCGCACTAGATCTTTTTTGCTATCCTCTTTCTGAACTTTTTGGATCCATTCTTCAATTCACATTCTAAAATACCTATATTAGCAGAGTCTTCACATAGCACCAGTTAAGTGAGTTCTGTGTGAACACAGTAATAATTGCTGGTATGCATATAAAATGCATCAAAAATTGCTATATGTAACAATGAGATCACCCATCCCAACCCCTCCCCACCGAAAACTATATAACCTCTTACAGAATGTTAGTGTTCCAAGTCTTAGTGTAACTTGATATTGTAGTGAGTTGCTTGGTCCCTTTCAATCCTTTTTCTTATTGACGGGTTCAGTTGTTTCCTACTGTAAGAGGCAGTTTTCTGTCAGCATCTCAATATGTAGTTCATTTCCCACTGAAACATGGGATAGGTAATTTATTTCCAGTAAGTTTGATTGTTTTCTTATATGCATTAAAAATGTTTTAAAGTCTTCGTTTGACTTTTCTTGATGACATCCCTTGCAAACATTTATGTTAGTACTATCACTAACAGTCTAAAGTCCATGGTAGAGCTGCTATTCTATTTCTCGCACGTCACGAGTCCTTCTGTTTTCATAGTCACAGGAAGGGCAATAGCTGAAGGCGCACTGACAACCACTACATGGGTCACTGTCTTATTTCCATCTGCCGGTTTTTCTTCTTGTACCAGCTGCAAAGTTTTCACATCATGTTCCTGCTTTTTTGCCACTGCTTCTGATTTAACCTCTGGCCCTTTTATGACTGCACTGATAACTCGGGGAGGAGTCTGGCCAGATGCCTGTTGAGTAGGCACTGAGAGTCTCATAACAGGTGTACCATGGGCTATTGAAACAGGGGTAAGTGCTCTCACAGCCAATGGGGTTCCAACAATGTTAATGCTTCCTGATCCAGTCAGATTTGACTTTGTCTGCAGTTGACACTGTGCAAGTTGTGTTGCTGGGATGGTAATAATTTTGGCAGGCTGCATGGTGATTTTCTCTCCGTTTTCCGTAGAGGCTGGCATCACAGTAGGGATTGTCTGAATAACTACCTTTGGAGAGGTTGCTGTTGTTGGACTAGTGCTGGTTATTAATGGTGCACCTGCATTAACTGACTGAACTGCCACAGTTGAAATTTTCTGACCCAATGATGTCATTACAACAGGTACTTGCATTGCCACACGAACTGTCCTAGTAAATTAAAAAAAAGAACTCGATTATATTTAATACTAAATTAGAAAATAGGTCTCATGAGCAAAAAGATGAATGCAAACCTAAAATGTACAAAACTAGCGCTCCCAAATCTTACAGATGTACTGACAATCCCCAAAGTTTAGAATATGAAATACCATGAAATAAATATATTTAAAAAACTAAACCCCATATTAAGTTCCATCTCTAAAACCATAAAAACCACTTCAGGTTGGATGACACATCTACTTTAACAAAAACAACAAAATACATTTAAAATATCAAGCACTTTTCAAAGTCCTGACAACAGTAGGTTCTTAGAATGCTAATACTAAAAAAGGAACATTACACCTAATAGTTTCCCTTACTTACCTTGGAGCTGCTGTTGCTGATACAGACGCGGTAGTAGTAGGAGACCTGGATGAAGCATCATGACCAGGAGAAGTGATGTTCACAACTCTAGCTACACTCTTCTCTGCTCTGGAGCAGTTTAGAGGAGATGAGTTTTTTCCACTACGAACAGAAGTTGCTGCTTTCAGGAGACTTTCTGCAGACAGTGACACTCGTTCTAATGATTTTTCATCAGTAGCTGCTGCTAAATCTTCATTACAGGTTTCACTTTTGTCATCATCTATGACCACTATGTTTTTGGGCATATCTTTGAACTGATATACAAGCCTCTGTCCTTCAACCTTTGCAAGAATACCCCTTTGGTAATAATATCTGTAAGGGAAAAAGTACTGCATGAATCAAGTGTATTACATTTTTCCACCAAAAAACCATGTAGAATGGATACTAACAGAATATTCACTTATTCCTGTAAAAGATAAGAAGGAGCTCTTACTGCCTGGATTGTTCAAAAGGCTAAGAATTTGGAGTAGGAATGAACTTGGAACCTGGTGCCATAGGTCCTATAGCCTTGAGATCTATAAAGTTGCTAAAAGTGCATTTTCTTTCTTAAACGAAGTAATTTAACCTAAATAAAGAATATTTTACTGTATTTTATGGATATTGGTAAAAATTCAACTCTGACTACATAGGTTATAAAAACAGTCTGATGTTATGTGGAAAAATCACCTAAGCCATGCCTAGAAGAGATGAATCTGTGGGATATGTGAGTCCTGTCACATAAACTATGTATTCATTTATACACACCCTTAATTAGAAGAAACCATGTACATTACAAATCATGTACATTACATTTTGTGGGTTTCTCAAACTGACAAAGAGAAATTTTCATATCAAGATAAATCCATTATAACACATTCACAGGAGTAAAAAGCAGATTAACAGTTTGGAAACTGTATTTCGTTTGGGTTTAGTTTTCTTAAAGGTCTACAACTTAAATTTCTATTAAGGAATAGCCCTAAGTGCAAAAGCACATTTTCTGCAAAAATTCATTTCCCAATGATATTGAAATTTTAGGCCTCTAGACCAAACTCCTCTCTCCCCATCAACCTCCAAATCCAACAAGTTCCTCTAGAATATCCCCCCAAACTAAAAGTTATAATAAAGGATTTTTAGAGCTTCTCTTTAAACAGGTAACAGACAATATAAAGAGAGAAGTAAGTTTTGTTTGAAAACTTGTTCTTTTGTGTTGTTACCTCAAAGCGCGTCCCATAGTTTCATAGTTCATGTCTGGCTTGTTCTTATGCTTTCCCCAAAGCTTAGAGACAGCCTTTGAATCCACAAGCTTGAATATGCCTTTTTCTCTCTGAGTCCACTTAATATACCGGGGACAAGTATTTTTATCTTGAAGTAGATCTAAAAGAAACTCCCACAAATAGGTTGTGTTTCCTTTGAAAAAACAATGATAGACATTTGATCAAAAATTCATCAACATAATTAAATACATAATTAAAAGTATCTAATTATGCTGAATAAAAATCAATTCATTTACTACTGGTGAAACACAAATGTACTAAGTCTGTCATTATGTACTTGACTACATCAGCAATCATTTGCAGTGTCAAACTGAGTTGTCTAGTAAATAACATAAAGTATCTTTCATTATAAAAATCCTAAATATACTTGTGTGCTGGTTTTTAAAAATAATATCCTATGATTCCAGTTATGATAGTGATATAATAGAGATTCTGAATTTTGTACTGTCATATATCACCCTATCCTAGATTTTGAGTTCAGTAAAGGCAAAGGCATAATACATAGCACAAAGTGAACCTAAATTAAACAGAATCAAATTTATTAATTTACAGATTTAAAACTCTGAATTTATTTGCACCTATATGTTTATTATATGATAAGCCCAAATTCCATGATCAAAATTCATCAAAAGGTACTTATTAATTTATTGAAAAGGTAAGCAATATGCAATGGAATTTACATAACTTTTAGGCATCAGTCCTAGGGTCTTTTTGTAAGAAACACACTTTTCTTTGATTCACCTATAGGAATGAACTCTGAGGTACATGTCTTATAAAGTGCTAACTATCCACGACCCTTTAAACATTCTCTTTCATTATCCTCTGGACTACTAGTCAATTTAGATTTGATATCAATGAAAGCTACTGCTTCCAAAAACAGATTTTTTTAAATTGCTAGTCTCTTTCTACTGATCATACCCAGTGAAAAGTAATATATTAGAAAGATTTCATTACATCTGAACTCAGTTATTAAACACACTTGTGCTTCAGTATTAAAATATGAACTCCTTAAATAGAAACACTAAAAAGTGATATGGGAATTCCTTAAACTAGGCAAGTATTCATCAAATGTTAACTATATATAACATCTGATCATGCTATTAGCAAGATCTGAAAATGAGGAAATATTAAAATATTTCTGCAGAATAAAATAACATTCAACACATACTATGCTTTAGTGTAGTAGACAATACATAGAAGCTTTTAAAACCTGGTCCCTGCCTCAAGGAATTTACAATTTAGTTGGGAATAAAAAAAAAAGTACATGACAAGTTAGATAATACAAGAAATAAATAAGTTTGAAACAATATAAGATATATCACAAGGCAAGGCATACTTATATTCCAAACGCATAACAGAAAATAATGTCTGGGATTTCAGGAGTGAAAATAAAGTGGATTGGTAAGACATCATGAAGTCTTGGAGGATAGGTAAGATTTGCATAGAAGAAAAGGAGGGAATCTGGGTAGGTAAAATAAGGAACTTAATCCCAAAAGGAAGAAAGCATCACTGTTTTTTTCCTTTGGAAGGGGGAAGAGTAGTGGGCAGTGGTTATGAGAAGAACCAGGCTTTTCAGGCTGCTGTTTTTCTTTTATTACATTCATAAGCCTCTAGGTGCAGAGGTTCTTCAATTGATGAAAAAACAAAAAAGAATCCTGAGAAGAAGATTAGAATACATTTGCCACCACTGAGTCATGAGGTCATCTCTAGGCTCCTACTCACTGTCCCTTTATTATCTTCAAATCCAGATCCAAGTAACAGCTACATAAGAAGAACCTCTAAGAGTGAGAGGCTTCCAAACCAAGCCACTGCTAGTCAATAGAAACACTGATGCTCTTCTTCTAGCATTTCATTTTCATTCTGGATTTCCCGGAAAATTCAAAGACTCTGTTAACCCATGGTTGAGCCCAGTGTGCATCTCTTGACCTAAAAAGATTAACCTGCTACTTCACAATGTTACATTTGTATCTCTGAAGCCCTGTTACCTCAGCATCAATACCTAAAAACTCTTACTATTAAACTGCATAACTTTCAACTACATCAAGATGTATAGCTGGGGCATTTTTATTTTATTTATGACCAGGAGATTATCAAGCCCTATGAATGGATATAGTAAAAGTGAGCAGAGAACTTATTCTGGAAGAAATTTTTGAACAACATAGACAATGCCTTGTACATAGTAGGAATCTTGATGCTTCCATGCCTATTGAATTAATTAGACTCATCAACATTCCTCTGATTATTTTTAAATGCTCACCCCAGTTCCCATCCCCAAGTCAAAATTAACAATTCTATTTCTGGTTTTAAGTAAAAGAGAATTCAGAAAGGGAAGCCTTCTTTATCAGACAAGGTAGTTCATTAAGCCTATCCAGACATTATCATAATTTTGCAGAGAAGGAAACACTGGCTGAATTTTTAATCCATGTGTGACTATAATAACTTTAATCTTCACATTATAACATGTTGCCTCAAGTTTAGTAATACAAGACTGAAATTTTAATGAAAGGTGATTTTGATTGGTAAAAATAGGTCATCACAAAGTTTTTCTCCAATATCAAGCATAAGGTCTTTGAGTACAAGAGATACCACTGACGATGATAGTTATTTAAAAAACAGTAATAATTGTATATTTACAGTTTAGCTTTCCAATATTTACTATTATATTACTTTTAAAGTTTTCAATATAAATTCAAAGATAAAACCTAAGATGTTAGAAATGTAAAATGACCAAAGACAGACAAGGAAATAAAAGTATCCTAAATCCATCCCAAACTGAATTATCAGTTCCAGAATAAGTAAGAGTTGACTCTAACTGGATTTTTTTGTCTAACTAAATTTCTCAGTAGGCTTACTAGAGACTTAATTTTTTAAATAGACTTAATTTTTGCTTTAATTATTTAAAATTAGATAAGTCAGACCATCTGTTGCAGATGGAATAAATCTGAATATATTAATCCAAAATGTATCCAACTATTGAATATTGGTCTGAAAACATTTATTCATGGAAGTGAAAAGTTTTTGGTTATTGTATTATCAGAACACACCTAAAACCATTATTAAAATATTACTTGAAATCAACTTACCCAACAAATTACGAGGGCAAAAAATGTGGGAGGCTTGCTGCTATTTTTGTTTTTAATGAGAATTGTGATTCTAAAGCAAAAATATGTTAAATCTTTTGTTCTGACTCCTGACTGATATGACTGAAATTTGTTGACTGGGAAAGTAAATTCAGCTTGCCTTGAATTATTGCATTGCTTCTATCAGTTAAGAAGTTATGTATCAGAAATAAGTCTTAGTTGTAAACCCCTTTCAATTCTAAGTGGCTCTATGTGAGGAGGAGTGCCATTATACATACACGCATCCCCTAGAACAATGGCTCTTAAGAAGGATGTGCATCAGACTGCACTTAGGACCTTTTTCAAATACAAACACCTGCACCCTTCCACTCTCCATAGTATATCCATGGCTACAGAATCTCAGTGGCATAGGGACCAGGTATAGATAGTTTGAAAAAGCTTCCCAGGTGATGCTGATACACCCCTGATTAAGAACTACTACCAAAGACAGTACTCCCACATGTGCATGTACCAGAAATAATTTTCTTACAAATGCAAAAATGTCACCTGACTGAAAAAAAAATTATCTCACCTCCAAAACAGCCCTCCCCAAATTACCTTTTCCTTCTCTGGGTTTCTTCTTTATACCTAACTCAGGAGACCCATTAGAAATTGGTGATTGCTGGGTCTTTGGTTTACGGCCAACTGAAAAAATAAGATATTGAAACCATACGTTGAAAACAGGAAAAATAATAGAAGCATGATTAGCAGACTCTTTGATAACATATTATCTGTGAAACTGGACACTAATTTGTGGATTAATATACTCCAAGTATATAAAAAGTTGCTTTTAAAAGGGGTATTAAAAGCACTTCTGCAATTTTAGATTACAGCAGTTAGTTGGTAGTAATCTCAATGTATATGCCAAGTCAGGTACTACTAACCCATTATTTACATGGTCAGAGCCTCAATTTGCTACCCTTTTCCAATAACGTAGCAATGGAAACAAATTCTAGTACAAACTCTTTTTTTTCTGTTCTACAGGATTGTTAGAAAAAGCTTTACCTACCTATTGCAGAAGATCTGATAATCTGCGAAGCCCTTTGAGCTCAAATGAGGAAAAGTAAAAAATATTATTTTAAACACTCTCTACTGCTCTGAGCCAATCATTTCCCCAGAAATTCAAGCATAAGTGTTCAAATTTCCCCACCTCAATATGCAGGTACGTTACAATGGTAAAAAAAAGTTCCAAGTAATTATTTCCTACATCTAATAAATGTTTGTGCTCTTCCTTTTGTTTCTCCTCACTTCTGCCATAAGGCTCTCGAGCATCCACAATGAGCAGAAAAGCAAGAACTATACTTCTCTACAATAAAGAAGGCCAAAGTCTGAGATGCATTGTATTCAAACCTCAGCTCTGATGAATGAATGTTGGCAGGTGAGGGGGTGCCTCAAGAAAGAGGTTGGGAATATTCAAGTGTATTATATTTTCAGATTAAATATATTAATAATGATTTGGTGATTGTCACACATCTGGGATTTCTGATGTCACTCTTCATTAGCAAGGATTATTTAAGGGTAAATAAAGAGCTAAATTAAAGTGTCTTAATTTATATTTCAAAATGCATAGTTATTATATTCTAGGATTTCATTATGGTAATTCTAATCAATAAGAAGTGTGCTTTGGCAAAAATTAAAATGGAAAGTTCACTGGTCTCCTTGTTAAAATAGAGCTTAATTTCTTAATTTAAATAAATATTTATATGTACATATCAGTCAGTAATAAGACTAACATCTTTACCATCTCCTGAATTCAAGCACAAAAGCCCAACTTCCTTAATGGAAAGGTTAGCACAAAAAGACTTATTTTCTTATAAAACAGGCATTTCCCAAATCATATTCCTTGAGAAACAGGTTATTCATCAGTAGGAAAAAGGGTTCTTCGGTCAAAATAACTTTTAGAACACTGTATGCTATCTTCTCTTGGAGATTCACATGCATATTAGTATACTAAAAGCTCCAGAAATAAAAAGAAGGCTCTGCTATTAAAAAATAACCTACCTTTGTATGTCCTAAATGTACTTAACCACAAATAAATAAATAATGTTGTTATATACAATTTTTAAATGGTCATTCATTGAGACTATTTATTTTCAAATATATAAAATTAATATTAAATTGGCTAATTATTTCCTGGTTTATATCATACTACATGGGCACAGCAACCTGTTTATCTAGAGATCTTGGTCCCCTAAATGATCCCAGTTTTTCATGGTCTTTTCCATCTTCTTCTAAATCTAAAAATTTCTTAAATATCTTGTAATAGCTCCCACTAGATACAACCAACCAAAGGCTACCACAGGCAGTGGGTAAACAAGGATATGTATATGTATGCCTTTTGTTTTTAAACATTTACAGCAGGAAGTAATTCTTCCTTCTAAATGCTCTCATTCATACCTCTCTCAAGATACACGTAACCTATACGTATTACTTGAGGGAAGGCACTCTTATTCTTCATTGTATCCCTCACAGCAGTAAGCACAGACCCATGAACATCACAACAATCTGACACGTCTGTCTAATAAATGAAAGAAAATACCATTAATTCTAACCCAAGTTTTCCCTTATTTTTGCCTTTTTTTTTTCCTATTCTAAAATGGGAAGAAAGTGGAATTACATGAGTACACATTTACACAGGATTTCATGTCTCAAGGTTTACCTGTGATTCAAACAGGAAAAGAACTTGCCCATCTCCTCAGGATGTTGGAGATGTGCTGGAGCCTTGTGCTTCACCCACTGGCATCAGGTGAGCAGAAGTGTCAGCAGGAGTCAAATAGTAAGTGGAAATGCTCTCTGCCCACTGGTGAATTTATTTCCCTTACAAGTCCCTATCAGCAAATTTAGTGTTTTAAAGCAGAAGGTAGGGGAAAAAAATTGGGCTTTTTAATTTATTTATTTATTTTGTGTGTGTGAGCAAGACCAGCCCCGAGCTAACATCCGTTGCCAATCCTCCTCTTTTTGCTGAGGAAGACTGGCCCTGAGCTAACATCCGTGCCCATCTTCCTCTGCTTTATACGGGACGCCGCCACAGCATGGCTGACAAGTGGTGTGTCGGCGGGCGCCCGGGATCCGAACCCGCGAACCCTGGACTGCCAAAGCACGAACTAAATCACTGCACCACCGGGCCAGCCCCACTGGGCTTTTTATTTTAATGCCTACAAAAAAGTAGGAAGGTAAGATTATGAAAAATAGAGAAAATAAAGAATAAAATGTTTGTTTTTAAAAAGTAACCAAGCACCTAAAATGAACAGAAAGTAGACAAATGTGCAGTGAATCTCTGATCTTCCTTCTGTGTGTCCAACACCTGTCATAATCTCATCATATTCAGGGAACTACTTATAGGACTCAAATACTAACTTCTTTATAAACAGAATGAATATATTAAAACACAAAATTAAAATCTCAATTTGTTGATTGTTTGAGAATATCTAGTTAAGATAACATCAATCATAAAGCTACAGCATGTATTTCTTATGCCCTTAGATGGGGAAAAAGATACCAGAAAAAATTTCACCCACTTTTCCAGAAATTTATAAATATACTCTACCTTTTTTCTTTTTCATTGGTTCATGGCTATCTGGTGATGTAGGAATAGGAGAGGTATCCATTGGTTCAGATTCTTCAGTTGACACCTCCACTACAGTTTCTGTAATG
Organism: Tapirus indicus; assembly: GCA_031878705.1. NCBI lineage: Eukaryota > Metazoa > Chordata > Mammalia > Perissodactyla > Tapiridae > Tapirus > Tapirus indicus. The sequence continues at coordinate 126,233,195 of CM062919.1, read as the reverse complement.
ACATCTGGCCTCATAGCAGCATGGATAAATTCTGGAGTTGATACACAAGGAGGAACAAACACTTCCACTATAAAAAAAAGTTGAAAAATTAAAATCTCCCACCCCCATTAATGCTTCTTAATGCGGATAATTCAATATTTAGTAGAGGTGAGGTTTATTAAGAATTCATCAAAGCAGGATAAGAACTTGAAGTTAATTTGCTAAATATGCAATATGATCTACAGCATGTAAGGAAATAAATGCAAATAAAATTGACTTGAAAGAAATGTTAATCCTCTGGGTAAGGAGGGGATCTGAGTAGTCACCTCCCATTCTTCACACTTTTAGATACTTTCAAGCTCACTGCAGAAGTCTTTGAATTATTTTGACAATTGGGAAAACATGTGAAAATAAAATAACAGTATACAAGTTCTTTAATAATTACTTTCCTTCCATGTACCCATCATTATTTTCTAACTAGGTAATACATGCATATGGTATAAAATTTAAAATATCTAATAAACACGTATTCAGTGAAAAGTAAGTACTTACAATTCATTTTAAATTATGAAGGAAAAGAAAACCTGCTCAATACAGCTCAATGAAGATCATCTTTCAATATTTAAAATTGTATTTAATGGAACAGTCCTGATATTTCAGGTCACTAAAACAGTCTATACAGATTGCTATTTGGTATTCTATTACACACAATAATGTTGCTCTGGCTTCTTTCCAAAGTGCATGAATAATCAGGATATGACATTTCTATTTCAATTAAGAGGCAGTTAATATACCTATCATGGATTAAGACATTGACCAATATGCCCTAATTTTCTTCTCATATCCCTGAATAATACATGGGACTCCTATTCTAACTAAAAAATATGGTTGCTCTTAGTATTTATTGTAAATCCTTGTAAGAAGAAGGGTCAATCTTAGTGTATTAAGTCAAATTAACATTTGGACATTAAAATTAGGACAAAATGACTCTCAAAGGCAGTCTCAAAGGAAAAAAGGACCAAAAGACAAGGAAAACTTGCAGCCCAGAGAGAGTGAGAGGAAATGGTGGTGCTACCTCCTCTCTCCACCATGGACGGTTCCCTGGAGCTACTGCCTATTTATTACTGAGTACAAAATTGAAAGTGGTCATAGAAAGCCCCCTTCTACCATGCTCTTAAGGACTACAAAGGTTTGTAATTTACCCAGAGTTAAGGAAATAAGACATGATGGTATAAATAGCAATTTAATAAACACTGGTCTGTTTCTAATTGCTCTAATAGGCATTTTCTGTATCATTTATTATGAAAATTAAGTATTTGAAGTATTTAAGACTTGGGAACTTTGACAAAGATCAATTATTGCTGGCACAGGTATTCATACATAACAGACCTTGAGACCACCAACAATCCCCCTTGTACTTAAAAAAAAAAAAAAAAACTTTCATTCTGTATATGAAGTGATGTGATGGCATGTTTAAGATAAAAAAGGACAGTTCACATACCAGGACTTCTTGAATCCCTCAAGCAGGTAGGAGATTCCATATGAAGCAGGGCTTCAGCAGCTTCAATGGTCTTATCTGTACAGTGTGCATTACTGCTATGAACTGATGCTTCCACTAGGGGGAAAATAAATTCTACTCAATTAAAAATGCACTGAACACATTACTAAATTAAAACACATCACTGTATAAGAAATAAATAAAAATTAACTCTCATTTGAATAACTAAGTCAGTCATTGATACACATTGGTCTATATAAATTACAGAAATAATTTAAAAACCAAAACAATCTAGTATCTACTGGATCTACTCTGTAAAATGAATGTTGATTATAAAGCAACTATTGAGATTGATTAGAAATTACTGAGAAATTTCTGAATCTTATCCAAAGGAAAACAAAGATAGACCCTTGAAATTTGAACCCTGTATCAATTTTAGGCCAAAACTAACTTGAGGAGAAAAGGATGGTTGTAGATCAACAATCCTATGAGGTCAATTATATATTTTGATATACTGCTACAAAATCAGGGGTAATACCTAGCTAGCAGAATCCGGAAGAAACACATATTTCTAAGTTAATTTAATGAAGTAGTTCAATTCTTACAGACCCTTGTGGGCAAGTGCATTAGCTTTAGCACCAGAGCACTCGGGGATTTGCTTCACAATAACCTTGCTCTCTTCTTCAGGACCTCACTGGACTTTGTTTACCCAAGAAATCTTTTTTAAAAGAGGTTTTTGGGTTTTTTTTCCACAAAGCCTTTTCTAATTCCACCACCTTTTGTAACTCTCTTCTAGCACTTACTTTATGCTTTGCTGATGAAATTATTTGTGAAACAGTAAAGTGTACAGCAGTGGTTTGGGCTTCCAGGTCCAACAGCTTGGGTTCTAGTCTCTGCTGCTTATAATTTCTGATACCCTAGGCCAGCAATTTAATAATCTTGTAAGGTTCAGTTTCTTCTTTCACAAAACAGGAGTATTATTCACCTCATATAGTTGTGAGAATTAAGTGAGGTGATTCCCATAAAAAACATGCACAATGCCTGGCATACAGATAAAAATTCAATAAATAGTGATAAATTTCTTATCGCTCCTATAAGATTATAAACTTCTTGAAATCAGGGGGGCTATCTCAGTTCATCTTTGTATCTGTTATAGTTCCTAACATAGACTTTTCATATAGTAAGGCATGCAAGTATTTCTTTTGTGTAATGAAGTTTAAGGACAACCCACTGAACTTACAGGAAAATTGGCAATTCAAGCACACAAACTTATTATCTTAATGATATAATAATTTCATATCCTGACTTAAAATATTGAATATTCTACTTGGTAAGAGGTTCTGAAACATGAATATGTAACAGTTTCTAATTTGATAGATTTTTCACAGAATGTTCTCTTATAGGAACTAAAAGGGAAATATTTATACATATTTCATAAAATCATATTACAAATTCACAAGTTCTACACACTAAAGATATGAATCCTTTTAAACTGTTTCCAGGAAACTTTTAATTGAAAAAAAATATATCACTTAGTTTCAAAATTCACCAAATGCTAAAGCCTCAGCCTTAAACACCAGTCATTTGGAGAGCATTTATAAAAAAATTCAGTGACTGTTTTACCACCTGTTGCACATCATCCACACTCTCAACCAAGGTACCGGGTCTCTCCAGTTGCTCTTTCCATTTATGGAAATCTTCTCAAAGCTAACCAGTTCCAGAGAGGCAGCCAAACCTCTAAGTAAATCTATCTTTAGGTGACCCTGCTTACTCTTATCTGCAGCCTCACTGAAGCAAAGGATTCAATCAGTCCTTCTAATTCAACTTTAAGAAACTTAGTAAGTATAAAATATATTACCATTCTCAAGTATTTTTTTCAAAGTACCTCTGTACAATACTCACACACACTAAAGAACCTTGGAAAGCAAATTCTCAGGTTTTTAAAATTTATTCTAGGAACTTCATTCTCTTTAAAGGTTGCTTGTGTTGCAATTTAGCTGTTGTCTTAGGTGCTATTAATAAACCATCCTGGGTAAACTAATTCCTTATGTAATTGTATTAAGACACACCCTAAAAACTCTACTGTACTAAAATCAGAGCTTCAAGTATTTGATGATAATACAGCAATAGAATTATACCAGATTTTTTAATGTTTTAAGGTACAAACAAAATGAAATCTGCCTAACGGTTATATATTATGCTGCCTTGAGTTATTACATAGTTTGAGGAACATTTTCAAAACCATGATTTCATGTCAGTTATGTCACTGGAAATTCTTTCTTGAAAGTGTATTTTCTTGTTCATATTTCTGACCCCAACCTTCTCTTTTCCCCCAAATTCAACTTATTATTTCCCAGAAATATTTGTGTGTGTGTGTGTGTGTGTGAGAGAGAGGAAGACCAGCCCTGAGCTAACACTCGTTGCCAATCCTCCTCTTTTTGCTAAGGAAGATTGGTCCTGGGGCTCATCTTCCTCTACTTTATATGGGAAGCCGCCACAGCGTGGCTTGACAAGCGGTGCATCAGTCTGCGCCTGGGATCCGAACCTGTGAACCCCGGGCCACCAGAAGCAGAGCACCCGAATTTAACCGCTACGCCACCGGGCCAGCCCTCCTAGAACTATTTTATAAATAGAGTAAACCAAATAAAATACATACAAACTCAAGAAGAAAATTTACTTATTCATACTTAAATTTAGGATGAGAATATCAAAAATGCATAAATTCTCTGAATTATCAATCAGAAGATCTAATACTCTGTGTAGAGTCAACAAGTGTTGAGCATTTACCACGTGCCAGACCCTGTGCTATAACTTGAGATACGAGTGTGAAGAGATCTCTGGCCTCATGAAGCATATACTAGTAGTTCAGAGAATATCAAAAACATAAACGGAAATAAAATATTTCAAAATTAAATAAAGGTGCAAAATAATTTAAAGTTATTCTATATGCTAACAGCTTGTGAAGAAGAGCACTGATTTCCTTCATTTTTTGATGCTTACGAAGTTCACTTTTTGTCAGTTTTATTTACTAACTAAAATAATTCTAAGCATATTTTAAAAAAAAGAATACCTAAGAGCTCACACTTTGATCAGTTTACAATAATGTAGCCATGCCAGTTTCCAAGAATACCTCACCCATTTTGTAAAAGTGAGCACTGTATCTTTTGACTTTTCTTTTGTTGATGTAAGTCAACAAGTAATTTTTATAATAGAAATTTAAGAAATATTTCTCTATTCAAGTTTCTGTAATTTTTGAAAACTTTTCAATACTATTTTGTTCAGATCAGTAATTCAAATACAATTTAAACTAAAATTTTGCACACATCTTAAGGATAAACGTGAATTTAACAGTGTTGTGCAATCAAAGTAAGCAAGTTATAAGCAAGGGCTGAAAATTCCTTATCTCTTACTTAAACTAGATTTACTGCTGTCTTTCTAGACCTGTGTATGAGATTTATGGGAGGAAAAACATAAGTAAGTCATTTCAAAAATAGAAACAATGAAGCTAAAAGCAAGCTGAGAGCTATCATTTTCTAGTTACCACCAGTAGTTGGTGTTGCTGGTCAATACTCCTTGAAGAAATAAATGAATCAAATATATTTCCAAGCTATTTTAATTTTAGTTATAGTGCCAAAAATTAAATTTACTTATGCCCTCCTTTACTATTGGTTAAGAGTCTTCTTGTTCCATTTCTAGCTTTCTAATCAACTGGTATTTGTATGGTAGACTATTCCGGACTCACTCAACAGCTGTTACTAAATACCAAACTTGGTAATTAAGTCTGACAAGAGACATACCTCTCAGCTTTGCAGAAGAGAATGCTGGCAATGAATCTAGTTCATAACAATGCTCTTAAAGTCAAAAATAAAAATTAATAGCAATTTAACTTGAGAGCAATGGAAAAAATTAGAAAACACTTCATTGGGTGATAGTGGTATTCCCCTACAAGCAAGACCATAAACTAATATTAGAAGATCATCATTCAACTACCACACCTGACTTACCACAGCTTATCCTAATACCCCAAGGCTATAACAGTAATAGATGAGTGAAGAACATAAATTAATGCAATAAAAAGGGGGGAAAGGTACCTGTTCCCCTTTGACTTTACCTGTTCCCCTTTGACTTTCTAATCAATATAGTTGTGTTATAAGGTTTAAAAGAAAAAGAGAATAAAATTATTTTCTAAAGTAGAGCTGTCCTATAAAAATATAACGTGAGCCACATATAATTTTTAAATTTCCACTAACCACATTAAAAAAAATAAGCAGAAGGTGAAATTAATACCTTTCACAGAACCCAGTATATCCAAAATATTGTCATTTCAACATATAATCACTATAAAGAAGTTTTCCACTGCTTCAGTTTTTACATTTAAATTAATAAAATTTAAAACAATTTTTAAATCCGTTTCTCAGCCATATTTCAAGTCCTCAATAGCCACAAGTGTCTAATGGCTACAGTATTGAAAAGTATAGACTAAATAAAACGGTAATTCAGCTATTCTCAAACTTTTTTGGTCAGAAGACCCTTTTACATTCATATTATTCAAGACTGCAAAGAGATTTTGTTGATGTAAGTCTTATCTATAGATATTTACCCTATTTGAAACTAAAACTAAGAAAACTTTATAATATTAATTCATTGATAACAATAAACTCAATACTTGTAAACATAAGTAATATTTTTATGAAAAAACCTTCTAAAACAAAAAAAAAATTTAGTATCTGCTTTACAGTTTTGCAAATCTTTTAAAAACATGGTACAAAACAGCCGGATTCTCATATTTGCTTCTTCATTCAATCTGTTGTAATATCAAGTCATGTAACCTCTAGAAAACTCCTCTGAACACTTGTGAAAATGAAAAGGCAAATAATTTCTTAATATTATTATGAAAACAACGTTGACTTCACAGACCCCCTCAAAGTGTCTTTGGACTCCCAGAATCCCCAGATCAGAGATTTTAGTTTTTAAGAACTGCAGCTGTAATTTATTATCAAACATAATTAATAACACTCAAATTCTATCCTCATGTTTCTAAACATAAACATCAGTGTGTAGGTAAAAAATTACAATTCCATTTCCATAAGTACAATATTTTGTCCACTTACACATGAAGGACTTTTTAAAAAGCTTTTCATAAATATTTCTTTGCATCCCTTTGAACATTTAAGCTATAGATAACACAAGGAGTTTAAATAATTATCAAGAACCCTCTCCTGCCTGCCCCTCTCCACCAACCAAATTTGTTTCTAAAGGAAATTGTTTTACGTTGAATTATCCTGATTGACTGATGTTCCCCTTCAACTCAGTTTTTATATGAATTTTAGTACTAATGCTGCAATGAATTCTTAAGAGTAATTTCTTAAACACATTTTCATATAAATTTTTAAAAAAATTAATGCCATTCTTCCAGTTTTATTAACACATGCTTCATTTTTCACTCTGCTCAGTTTTTTTCAAATTGATGATCTTTTCAAGATTGATACTAGATATTCCAATTTACAGTAAATTAGAAATAAGATTTTCAACTTCAAATTTCACAATGAACTTTGACAAACTAGACAGATTTGTTCTGTCAGTGAAAATACTTAAGCTAGGGGACCGCCCCGTGGCGCAGCGGTTTAGTCCGCGCTTGGCAGCCCTGGGTTCGCAGGTTCGGATCCCGGGTGCCCGCCGACGCACTGCTTGTCAGCCATGCTGTGGCGGCGTCCCATATAAAGTGGAGGAAGATAGGCATGGATGTTAGCCCAGGGTCAGTCTTCCTCAGCAAAGAGAGGAGGATTGGCAACGGATGTTAGCTCGGGGCTGGTCTTCCTCACAAAAAAAAGAGAAAATACTTAAGCTAACTTTCCAATAAAATTTCCCCCTTCCATTTAATATGCATTGAAGTACAACAAAACTTCTGGTGACCCTATTTCTCAATTCTCAAATTCTCCAATTTCTCAAAAATATAAGAAAGAAAAAAGTCAAGGAAAATATACTGGAGAATAAAAGACAAAATATTTTAAATTGAAAATCTTCCAGAAAATCCAGACCATATGCACACAATACTTTCATATAAATATTAAGATTGTTTTTCCTACAGACGAGACATTCGTTTTTCCTATAATAAGCTATATATATATATAGTGTGTGTGTGTGTATACATACATATATATACACACACACAAGAAAGCCTAAATTATTAAATAAACTATATCGTAGTCTTACTCAACATACAGATATGGCCTCAAGTTCCAATCTGGCACACAGATTGGCTGAAAGAAATTAATCTCACAATTATATAAGGACCTTACACACATATTCACTCACATAGTGTAATGTAAAGAAATCTAAGAAGAAGAGAAGCCTTCACTTTCCATTAAATATTTGAGCCACTTATAATTTTAGAGCTTTAGAATTTATTAGCAATCACCTAGTCAATTCTGTTCTCTCACAGAAAATGAAGCCTTGAAGAAGTCACTAGGACAGAGCCAGTTTTGTGACAGCTAGATGTAGATCCTCATCTCCTGACTTCAAGATCAAGACTCTTGATCAAGACTCTTCCTCATACATCATGTTGCCAATGAAAGTTTTATAAAGTATGTCAAGTCTTTACCACAAAAATGAAAGTGATTTTTACCAAATAAGCTTATTTATTTCATTCTTTACTCAAACTCCTCTGACAGCATAAATGTTGGCAACTAAAGCTGAAGTTGATAGCTAAAGTTGATAGTTAAGCCTCTAAAGGAGACAAATAAAAGCAAAAATATATCCTTTAGTACCTTAACATATAACAATAGTAGTGGTAATATTAAGTGCTTTATACTCACTTAGAAAGAACAGCTATGTTAACAATATTCAACTTAAAGCTATCTCTTCTAGAAGTTTTCCTTAGTATCATTGTACACTAATCATCAACTCATTATAGCAATCACTGCAGTTATATTAACATTTATGTATTTCATCTGTCTCAATTAGACTGTAAAATCTTTGTGAGGAAGAAATATGTCTAAAACTTGATGACTTCCCTCAAGGAAATAAAAAGGTATCATTCTGTCCATTTTGCAAATACAAACTTTACAAACATTACTCTCCCAATGCCACTGGAAATTGTCAGCAATAAAACTTTAAATCCATGATTCTTAATTTTCTGGGCCACTTTTCCTCCCCAACTTTTAACTCTCTGAATAAACCTTGAGTGAATCTGCAAACCTGTCTCAAGTTTCTTTCTAAAATAGGGCTTGTAAAGGAGCTTCAGATTACATGAACATGACTGAAGAAATAATTTGAAAACAATTATATGTAAAACGTATTCTTTACAGAACATTATAATCATAAAGGAAACTTTAATTGTAAGGTTTGTGTATACTAAAGAAATGCAGTAGGGTTAGAAAACGGCATTTAACTTTCTAAAAAAAACCCTATCAAAGGGAGATAAAACTTTGTATTTTCAAACTTTAGACTGTATGTATCCACTCCATGGAAAATATCTACAGGTCACATTCAGTTTTGCTGATAATTCCAAAGGCTTATGAAAAAATATCTTTGGCAAAATTAAGCCCTCTTATCTTTACAATATTTTTCAAAATTCTAATCTGCAGGGGCTATTCTAAGCTTCTTCTTCGTATGTTCACAACCACTGGAAACATTTCTTGAAATGTACATGTTCAACACTCACGAAAATACCACTGACCAAAACAATTATAAGTTTTGCTAGTACCAATAATATAAGGCCAAAAGTTCCATCTCTCAATTCATACTGTATTATTAATGGACTGAACATACACAAAGGAACCAAGTTCTCCTAGTACTCTGCCTCTTATTCACTAATACTTAAGTTCTTGCTCTGATCAGAAATTAACTGTCAAATGTGTTTTAATCACTACTCAGTAAACTGTGATTTTTCTTTCGGACCTTTGAAACGTGTAGTGTTACATTTTACAGAATAAAAGGCTGGTCGCTCATTATATGTTATACAATACATAGCTATATTATTCCAGACTTCAAGTTCTTCTGTTAAATCTAGAAATACACGTGTTCGTGATTTCCACCAATCGAACTGAATCACAGTTTCACCAACCAAACCACTAATTTCACGCTCCCTACCTAAAAACAATGGGTAGAAAACAGAGGATAAGATCTTTTACACCATTACTCTTGGTGAATATTCCCCATCTTCCAATTCCCATCGATGGGAAATAAAACCCGGGGAAAGGAACATGTATGCTCATTATTACAGTAAGTAAATAGTACTCAAGCACTGCTACATCGATTCAGGGCCCTCACTGCGCTGCGTGCTATTAAGTAAAGCTGCTTTTTCTATGTAACTTAAGTCCGTGCCCTTCCGCTGCAGCAGTGGCGCTGCACATCCCCCACCCCCGCGGCCACTTCCGTGTTTACACTCCTCTTCCCTCCAATTCCATGCGTACATTGTCAGCTTCACTCCCGCCCAATCTTCATTGGCCCAGCCTGGGACTGGAGTCCCGCCCCCAGAAATCAACGTTCTTATTTGGAACATCTCAGAGAGCAGATTGGAACCAGAGGCCTGTCAATCCTGTCCGTTCTGTCCTCTCCGAGGCGCTTCCGCTATGGTGGGAGGTTTGGGGGGGAGGGGAAAAGGGGGCAATTCCGTGCTGAGACTTCCCTAGGGCCAAGACTCCCTCCTGCCCGCCCCACTCCTTCACACTCACCCACCGTTTACAAAAATAAACGTTCTCCTCTGACGGCCCAACGCTCCAGGTCAGGGGGACAAACTATAGCCTGTGTCCTTCCCATTCTGCCCCCTAAAAAAGCAACCCACGAGGGAAGGGGCATAAGCCTACTTCTTCGCAGCCACCCATTAAATGAGGAAAGGGAGGAGGGCCCCTGAGAGAAACACCATCCTGGGCTACTCCACGTTAAGTGACCCTTTCCAGAACCGTTACTCCGGAGACCGCACAAGGTGGGGATGTGAGAGGAGGGTCAGAGCATTTTTTTGGCGGGTATCGGTCTACCGGACATGGCCCGGGGCTGCCTCGTCCATGCGGAAGTCACGGATTCGCAGACCCAGTCTGAAAGGAGAGCGGGGCGGGGGTGGGGAGCGCTCACGGAGAAGCCCGCCGCCCCCGACCGCGGGCAGCAGCGGCCTCTCCGGCCAGACAGCGTGGCAGGCGCAGCCGAGAGACAACAGCCTCACTCACTTCCTGGTTCCTCAGCAACTGGGGTGAAGCGCACAACTCGTCCGCCCCCGAGTCCCCAACTTCACTGCGGCTCGGTTCTCCGGCGCCCGCTGCCAGCACGCTGCCCGGCAGCTGCCGCCGCTGCTCGCCAAACCCTCCCTGAAGCGACAGCGCCGGATTCGAGGCAGGTTACTCTCCAAGGTGATCACTTCCTGATTCGTCGCCTCCATTACTTCATTCACTACCCCCCTCTCCCCCGGCCGCTCCAGTGACTGAGGTGGACACCGTACCCCCTGCACTGACTGCTACAGGGGAGTCACCCCGCCTTCCGTGCACCCCCTCTCCTGCTGCACGGATGCACAGGAGAAAAGTTCCGCTGTCCTTACCAGCCCGGATGAGCAGATCCAGCTGGTTCGTGGGTCCCTCATGCAGAGACGTCGCCATGTTTATCCCGGGGCTGGAGCTGCTGCTTCACATTGACTTACACCGTGAGCAGCGGCGGCAGGGGAGGAGGCGGAAACCGCGGCCGGAGACACACGCCGTGCGACCGACACACACTCACGCACTCGTACACACTCAGACGCCCGGATCCTTGCGCGTCCTCCGACAGGAAGCCGAGGCCGGCCCGCCTCCCGCCGCCGGGCTGAGAAACCCCACCATCTAACGGCAGGGGCGGCGGCGGCGGCGGCGGCCTCGGCTGGCAACGCGATCCTTCCGCCCCGCGCCCAGACAGGAAGTCCCGGACGCCCGCCCCAGAGAGCGGCCGCGGCCGCGGCGAGAGAGACACCTGAGGCTGGAAATCGCCCTGGGAGTCGCGGCTAGGACGAGGCCCCGCGGCAGGAAGAGGCACATTTCACGCTCTGCGGAAGAAAAGTCTGCAATTGTCCCCTCTCTGGAAAAGAGCCATTAATCAAATTTTCTTCCTCGAAGAGATCGAATACCTAGTCCCGCAGCTGTAAATAAAAGTGGCAATTGAACTTGTTTTGGCCGTTTCAAAGCTTATGCAACATGTAACCCGTTCTCTTGAAAGAGCTGCGCTTTAAAACAGGAATACCAACAAAAAAAGGCATACCCACAAAATATTCTAAAAGCTTTACTTGGAAAGTAAGGAGCTTCCAACTACTTTAAGAGACTTCGTCCTTTTCCCTCTACGGGAGTTTTAAAGAGCACACTAAACAGGTATTTATTAGTAAACAACATGCCAACCTCTGGGAGATTAGATTATCCTTCCCCAATTTGCTAGTCATGAAATTCATATACCCTTTCATTTCTATTTTGTTCATTTGGAAACAACTAAACGTATTTATATTATCCTCTACTTTAAAAAAACTTTTTGATAGAACTTAGCCTTATTAAAAATAAAGTACATATTAAAATACAATAAAAGAGGGAGATAAATTGCCATTTAGTGACTATAAATTTATTGACAACACAAGAGATCAATCCAATAAAATGACTCAGATGAGGCTTCATTAAAACAAAAAAGTGCTTCCCTGGTTTCAAGATTTTATAATATAAAAAAAGTTTGAAACAAAATGTTGCCCTAAAGTTGTGTCTACACAAAATTTACCTAAAACAATGCCTCCTACAGAGTAAAGTGCTCAATAAGTATTTGCTAAATAAACACAAAAAGGATTTGGCAGTTACAAATTTTAAATAACGAAGTATAATTTTTGTGGTCTGAATTGAATAAACTGTGCTGATAATCTTCAGAAAAAAATTTTTCCAGTGGTAATATTAATGCAATATCATTTTGCAAAAGTTTACCTAACATATCAGTGCAACTTCAGAACAGATTTACATAGCCCATGACTATTTTTTTCATTTCTTCTAAATACTCCTTTACTCTCCTGGTCCTTTCCCCTAGCCCTACTACCATGATCCCCACCCTCCCCAAAAAGAACCTGTATACCATTTCCAAAGTACAACTCACTTAAACCAAGTAAGGATCTCTTTCTTGCATTAGGTAAACTTGCCATCTATTGGACAAAAGGAACTATATGACTGGTAACTTTTATTTTTTATTTCTAGTCAATTTAAAATAAAGATCATCCATTGATTGGCAGCATCCTAAACTGAGACATTTCCAGGTGGGGGATGATAAGGAACACTAAGAGGTAATTGCTGGCTTTAGGCAGAGCACTGAAATTGATAACAAATCTGAATTTCCACTCCTATCAATCAGAAGTTTTTCATGTACTGTATTCAGAAGGGAGGAGACTAATGTTAAGGCAAAGGTTTATTTTTTCTGGACGTGACAGGTTAACTTGGCTCAAGAAGGAGCACTCTTCTCAATGTGGGAGTCAGTTTGAAGCCTGATACATAACTTTTACCTTACTGTTTGCTCCTTGAAATATATCTTAATAAGTGAATAGTATGTATGTATGTATTTTACTCTCTGTACATCTTCATTGTATTTATCCATGTCAGCCTCATAGTTTAAATTCCAAGAGAAAAGAAGCTGTATCTATTCCTGCATAATACTTCACAGTTATTATATATACATATAATAGATATGCATGTGTGTGTTTATAACAACAGAAATTAATGAAGAAAGACTGGAAAATATTCCTATATATTTAAAGCTCTTGTAAAAACAATTTCCTGGGCTTTAATGTGATTCTACCTTGCTACTGTAACTAGGCTTTCAAAAGCCACCAATACTTTTTAAAAACCAATACTACTATACTGGGAATAGCAAGTAAGGATAGGTTGCTGCTGGAAATATAAATTGATACAAACTTTCAGGAAAGCAATGTGGCATTACATATCAAGAGTTTAAAAGAGGTTTATGTATTCTGACCTAGGAATTTCATTTCCAGGGCCTAGCCTGATGAAGGAAATAATCAAAACATTCAATGGATTGTTCTACTAAAAACATGTTTGAAGAATTTTTAACAACATGGTAAAATATTAAAAACATAAATGTGGCAGGACTTAAATATATATGTATTTCTTACACACAATATGACTCAGACCATGTAGTATATGTGAATATATGTGTAAATAATTGTATATATTACGGAATTGAATATATGTATATATAAATGTATATACACACATACACCTGCATTTCTCAAGTCTTCAAGATTAAGCAGGTATTAATAAGCAGAAAAAAAATTGAGTAAGAAAAGGTAGGTCAGCATGGTAGACACTTTAGAGCAAATTCATATTCTGCTAATAACATTATAGAAAGACATCCCCTATATCAAAGTTATTGCTGTGTCCTAGCAGGGAAAAAAATGGTAAATAATAGCTAACTCTTATGAAATAAAAGCCACTATGCTAAATGCTTAACCTTCAGCTTTTTCACTTATTCCTCTCTACATTCCTATGAAATAGATATTACTACTGTGCTCATTTTGTAGATGAGGAATCTAAGGTTCCTTGGCCAAAGTCAGAGTTAATAGGAGGCAGGGCCAGGATTTGAACCCAAGCACTCTGACTCTAGAGCCCTTACTCTCCAACAGTCCTCAAGCACCAAAGTAACAAAGCCTGTTTATCTGTTATGATGCATTTAGTACCTATGGATTTTCTTGTCTGAAAATTCTGTTATTCCTCTCTTTAAGAGGTGGAGCTTTAATTCTCTCCTTTTGAGTGTAGGCTGGACTTAATAACTCACTTCTAACAGAGAATAAAGCTGAAGTGATGGTATGCGACTTCAGAAACAGATGTCTGCTTGATCTCTTCCTTTTGGGTCACTCTTTTGGAGGAAGCCAACTGCCATGTCATGAGTACGTGCAAGTAACTCTGTGGAAGGCCTGTTAGGCAAGGAACATGGCATCCTGCCAACAGTCATGTGACTGAGCTGTCTAGGACACAGACCCTCCAGCCCTAATCAAGCCTTCAGATGACTGCAGACTCATGAAAAACTCTGCGCTAGAACCATGCAGGTAAGCCACTTCCCAATCCTTAACCTTAAAAACTGTACAATATAATAAATGTTTGCTGTTTTAAGATGCTAAATTTCGGGTAATTTGTTAATCAGCAAAAGATAATACAGAAGGAAGGAGCAGTTTAAAGTCTCAATTTGTCACATTTCACAGGTTAGATAAAGAAAGAAAATGGTAAAGTTTGTAAATGACCTCTAACTTTCAACTACAGGGTCCCGGGCAGTTCTTTCCATTTCTTACTTCTTTATAGTCTGGGCATCAACTCTTTCATCCTCCAACGTCTCCATTTTGGAAATAAGTCTTCATAATATAATCATTGGCTATTTGAAATGATTTTATGCTCCTCTAGTAACCAAGATGCAAAAAATTCTTGAGAAACATGTAAATATATAATTGTTTCCAATCCCATATAGGTTTTAAATGTTTTCATTTTTAGCTCACCCTGGTGATTTCATTTGTATTTTCTCTTTATCTAGTACATAGAATCATAAAATGTTATGGTTGGAAAGGAGCGTAGAGACCACATCACTGAGAGGTTTTCAAAAAATAAAAAACCTGGACATCATGATTTCTTTTCCTGACTACCATGAATTAGATATATTACACTTTGAAAACCAAATACACAATTGTGTGCTCTATCAGATACTAGTACAAACAAAGTGCAACAGACTTTAAAGTTTTAAAAAAAATTATGGGTAGGAAATCAAAGCAAGGAGACATTCTGTCCATTAATTATCATCTGCCTATAATTTGGGAGAAGGATGCCAATTTCCTATTTTAGTAATAACAGCTCTTTAATCACCAATGGTAGAGAATCACTGATTTAGTTCAATGCCCTCATTTTACAGGTCAGGAAACTGAGGCCCCAAGAAGTTAAATAATTTGACCAACAGCACACATTATCTTATGATTTCAAGGTCAAAAATTCTACAAAACAATCTTCTATAAAACTTAGAAGTTATAAAATGGATGAAAAGTTAAATCCATTTTACTGTTGTTATATTTATGAATAGTAAATTGCAAAATGAGTGATGTTTTGCTTTTTAATGTCAAAAGCTAAAGCAATGGTTAAGTGTCTTTCTGAAAAATTAAGAAAAAAATGGAAAAACTTTTTGAGCAGTGAATGCTGGGAGAACTATAAGAGAAGGCCAAACAGTCTAAGCTTTTCTGATACAACCAAACTAACAGTGAAATTCAAAGCCGGGGTGTGGTGTGTTGGGCATGTTTAGGAGGAAAAAAGGGTCAAGATAACTAAGCTATAAGAAAAATATGTCTATCAAGGACAACAAGCTGCAATCAGGTGATTTAAGATTAAGTAAAGCTTGATTCATCAACAATGGAAGATAGACAATACAGAGTGCAGTCTATAGATTTACAAAGAGAAAAGATGAATTATTTCATATGTCATACTGTGTAATTCTCTATTTGCGATTTTTTATACTACATGATTCTTGTTTAGCATGTTTATGAAAAAATTTACAATGGAGTTTTTTTTTGTTGGTGAGGAAGATTCACTCTGAGCTAACATCTGTGCCAATCTTCCTCCACTTTGTATGTGGGTCGCCACCACAGCATGGCTTGACAAGTGGTGCATGTCTGTGCCCAGGATCTGAACCTGTGAACCAGTAGTCATATATTCATTCATTTATTCAACAAGTAATTATCCAGCACTTACTTTGAGCAAGTTTCTGTTGTAGGCACCTATTACTACACCTGGTAGCACTAAATTATGTAACAAAAGAAAAAAATTAAGCCTTCTCACTTCACACAGAACCCCCACTAAGGGTGAAATTCTTAGAGACAGTTTGATATACAAAACTGCTTGCAGGATGGCCCAGTAGCATAGTGGTTAAGTTCGCATGCACCACTTTGGTGACCCGGGGTTCACAGGTTCAGATCCCAGGCATGGACCTACGCACCACTTATCAAGCCATGCTGTGGCAGGCATCCCACATATAAAGTAGAGGAAGATGGGCACAGATGTTAGCCCAGGGCCAATCTTTCTCAGCAAAAAGAGAAGGATCGGCAACAGATGTTAGCTCAGGGCTAGTCTTCCCCCCCCCCCCATACACACACAAAAACTGCTTGTACATGAAATTAGAGAACAGTGGGTATATGCTACATTTGGACTATTACCCAGGAAAGTTAAATTATTTATATGTATAAAAGCCTTCATAAGGCATGGATTTTGTGGAGTTCTCAAAGGCAAAATTTTGTTAGTGAAACGTGCATTTTTCTGAAGAAAAAGGCCATGGCTATTTTTAGATTCTCAAAGAGGTCCATGACTCCCAAAAGTTATTTTATCATAAGTTTTCTTGCCATATGCATTTATGATCATGAAAACCATATCATGAGTAAGGATCCAGTATGTACCATTTTTGAGACTGATGATTTGGCTTAGGTTCATGTTTTCTGCATTTTACTTAAGTTATCCCTGGGCCAGAGTCTCCCTGAGCTTGTTGATTCTTCACTTTAGGGTTTACACTAGGCAAAACACTGCTCCCAAGGCCCAGCAGCCACTCCTAGAAGACTGTCAACTGATGACTGCAGCTAGTCTCTTCTAATGGATGTTAGACAAACTGTCTTCAAATAGAATGTATTAAGCACCCATATGTGCGTGAGGCCCTGCAAAGTGTGTTAAAATGGTTAATGATCTCTGTATTTTAATAACATTTATAACAACTGATTTCAAGGGCTTGGGTTCTTTATTATCATTAGAGAATGTGTAGTATCTTGAATACTCTGGAATTTTTTTTTTCAATTCCTGTGAAACTTTACAAGGGCTAATACATGATTCTTGTTTAGCATGTTTATAAAAAATTTACAATGGAGTCTTTTTTTTTTTTGGTGAGGAAGATTCACTCTGAGCTAACATCTGTGCCAATCTTCCTCCACTTTGTATGTGGGTCACCACCACAGCATGGCTTGACAAGCGGTGTAAGTCTGTGCCCAGGATCTGAACCTGTGAACCTGGGCTGCCGAAACGTACCATATCGGACTTAACCACTACTCTACGGGGCCAGCGCCTACAATGGAGTTCTTAACTAAAATATATTACAAGTCAAATTCTATTTTCATTGATTCCAAGAGAAATATTCAGATTAATCTCTTCTCCACTTACAGTATAGCTTCTGCACCCTACCCATAGAGAAGTTCTTCAAAGGTCAACATTGAGCTTTTAATTGCCAAACCCAGCGACCTTCTCAGTCTTCACCTGACTCAACTTCTCCAAACAAATGACATTATTGACCACTGCTTATTGAAATCCTTCCCTTCATTTGATTTTCATGATAATAAACTGTCTGGCTTTGTTTTTTCCCTGTTTGTTTCTTTTCAGTTGACTTCACCCACCTCCATACAACCCTTAAATGTGACTATTCTCACAAAGTGCAATCCTTAGGAACCTTTTCTCTTCATTCTCCCCTCTCTCAAGAATGGTTTTAGGATCCATTCACCACCAGGGCTTTCAATATAATTTCTATACTGACTCAAAAATCAGCATCTTCAGGCTTGACTTAATTTTTTTTTTTTAAGCTCTAGGTTCTAATTTCCAACTGTATGGTAAACATCTTTATTTGGATAATCCACTGGTACCTAAAGGTCTTTTACCTGCAGATCTCCTTTGTTTCCTCTATCAATAACATCACCATCATCCCAGGCTAGAAATCTGTGTTTCTAGTTTAGGAACTCACCTCATACAATTTTTGAGAGGGATTTAAAACATAAATGAAATTAGAAAAAATTTTGTAACAAATAGTCATGTCCCCACCACTCAGAACCAACAACTGTTATCATTTTGTTATTTATGTTTAAACTGTTTTTTCCCCTAAGAAATAACACATACAGGCGACGATAACATCTTTGAATACTACTCCTAGTCATTCACCATTCCATCTCTCCAAAGAAACGACTATCATCAGTTTTGTGTATATTGTTCCAATTTATTTTTAACACTTTTATGTTTTTGTGTGTGTATATAATATATTTTATGTGTGTGTATATCCCAGAATGATATATAGTATTATTTTTGCATGCTTTGGGTACACAAATGACATTATACTATATATGCCATTCTAAAAGTTACTTTTTTCATTCAAGATTTACGTTCTGTCCATGTTGGTATAAGTAAATGTAGCTATCCTTTTTAGATACCACAAATTATTCCAGTGCCCCGTTTTATTCATCAAATATCTACTGGTAGGCAAATAAAGTTGTTTCCATTTTTCACTTTTATAAACAATACTGCAAAAAATTCTTATCTATGTTTTCTTAAGCATGTATACTAGAATCTCTCCACAATATGTACCTACAAATAGAATTTTCAGGTCATAGAATAAGTGCATTTTTCATTTTATATGTTACTCTCTCCAAAGCAGCTATGCAAATCTAAAATCTCACCAGTGATGTGTTAAAAGTTCCCATTTTTCTCACATTCCTGTCAATACAAGATATAATCAGACTTTTAAACATTTTTGCCATCTGTTGGGTGACAAGAAGTTTTCACTGTTGTATTAATTTGCATATATTTAATAAGTACTGAGGATAAACATTTTTTATATACTTATTGGCCATTAACATTTCCCCTATGAACTGCCTATTCATATCCTCTGTCATTTTTCTATGACACTTTTTGTCTTATTGATCTGTAGAATGTTAACATATTCTAGATAATAATTCAGATATGTGTTGCAAATATCTTCTGCCAGGCTGCAGTTTGACTTTTAATTTGGTTGGTCTATGGTATCCTTTGTCCTACAAAAATTTTAAGTTTTGATATAGTCAAATTAATACATGTTTTTCCTTGCAGTGTATGTTAAATAGTCCTTGGAATAAAAAGGAAATCATAAAGGAATTAATAAATATTTGAAATGAATTATAATAAAAATAGAACATGTCAAACTATGTGTGATGGCTAAAACAGTACTTAGAGGTCAGGAAATGAAAAGGTTTAAAAATAAACAAGCCAAACGTTCAATTCATAAAGATGGAAAAATCACCAGAACAAACCCAAAGAAATAAGAAGAAAGAAAATAATAAAGAGCAGGAAAAATGAAACAGGGAACAATCATTTAAAAAATTAGAGAAGATTCATAAAACCAAAAGATGATTTTGAAAAGATTAATAAAATAGACGTTGGCAAGAGTTATCAAGAAAAAAAGGTGCAAATATAATATAGAACAAATGGGGAGAAATAACCACAGATACAATAGATATACAAAATAATAAACCAGTATTATGAACAACTATATGCTAATAAAGTTGAAATCTGGATGAATTATATGAAGAAACTGTATAACTTGTATAGAGAAAAAAATTGAATAGAATAGTAAGTAGTAAAGAAATTAAAATATAGTCCAAAACCTCCTCTCCACAAAAAAAAAAAAAATCCCAGGCTTAAATGTCTTTGTAGGCAAATTCTAAAATTAATTCTTATAGAAATTGTTGCAGAAAATAGAAGAGAAAAATAATGAAAGCAAGCTGGATTATTTTATGAACCTAATGTAATCTTAATTCCAAAATCAGATCTAAGGACAATACAAGAAAAGAAAATTATAGTTCCATATTACTTATGAAGGGTCCTTAAAGCAAAACAAAGGAAAATGATGAGCAACATGTATCCTCAAACCCAAGAAGAGTTCAACATCTGAGAATCCATCAATTACCAGCCACATTAATAGATTAAAGCAGAAAAATCATTACTTATCAAAGAATGCTGAAAAAGCATTTGATAGGACTCCACACTTACATATAACTGAGACAAAAACAAAACCAAAGGAACAGATGGAAATTCCTTAACTTGGTACATATCACATACTAAAACCTACAACAAACATTAAACTTCAAGTTGAAACTTCAGATACACTCCCTTCAAGATTAGGAACAAAACAGGGATGCCAATTAGTATCACTCTCTTTAACATACTGGAGTTCTTGACCAACATCATAAGAAATGAAAAAGAAATTTGATGACTGGAAAGAAGAAAGGAGGGCTGAGTGGTCCCAGCTGAAGCCCTCTCAGACCAGTAAGCTCCCAGCTGATCCACAGATGACCTCAAATAGGAGAGTAAGCCCAGCCCATCTCAGCAGAACCATATAGCTAACCCATAGGCTCAGGAGAAACAATACCTGGTTCTTGTTTCAAGCCAATAAATTTTGGGGTGGTTTGTTATGCAGCAATAGCTGATACAAGTAAGGAGTGAAAGGTAAGTAGAAAGGTAAAATGTGGTGAGTGTCTATCATGAAGTATTGTGCAGCGGTTAGAAGCAATAGATTAGAGATATACACAAAGCAACATGCATGGTTACGTACAACATGCATGGAACAGTACTTACTAAAAAAAGTAGGAAACAGAGTTAAGATACATAATACCATTTATATAAATTTAAATATATACAACAGGATATATGCTCTCAATACACTAAAAAAAATAATCAAATTAAATTTGATGCTTATGAGGGAGGGAGATGAGACTGTGTTATAAATAAAGAGGAATAAATAAATCAATTGAAAAAATAAATAAAACAAGAAGGTATGAAGGACCTAATTTCACTTTCTCTATATAAAAAGTCAACTGTCTTAATATAATTTATTGAATAGTCCCTCCTTTCTCACTGATTTATAACTCCATGTCTATTATATACCAGGTATATGTATATGCTTACTCTGTTTCTGAGATCTCTATTCTATCCTACTATTTGTCTGTGGGCCAATAACACATTTGACATTTTTCTACAGCTTTAGAATCACTCTTTATGGATAGGAGAGCAAGTACCCCACACTTGTTCTTTTGCAGAATTGTCTAGACCATCTTTGGATCTTTACCTAAGAGTTTGTCAGATTCCACCAAAAACAAGTCCTCCTGGGATTTTGACTAGAATTACACTGAATTTATAGATTAACTGGGAAGAAGTAACAGCTTTACCATGTCTGGTTTTCCATGTGTGTTAAAGATTAAAGGAATCAAATTATTTTGGTCTGTTTAGGTCTTCTATTTCCCGTTAAGTAAGTTGTATCTCTCTTCATTTATTTATACCCCTCACTAAGGTTAAATTCTTATTTTCATAAAAGTATTGCATATTATTGTTAGATTTATTCCTAGATACCTCATTGTTTTTTTTACTATTATAAATGAGATTTTTGTTTCATTTTCTGATTATTGCTCTTGTATACAGCAACCCTGATGAACCCTCTAAGAGTTTTAAAATCTATATACTCTCTTAAATTTTTGGTGTTAATGACACTATCTGCAAATAACAATTTTATTTCTTCCCTTCTGATCTTTATTTCTTTTTCTTGTCTTATTGACATTTGCTAGGATTCCCAGTTAATAATGCTAACTGGTAAAGATGTTAGCTGGCATCCTGTTTCCCCATTATGGTATTTGCTATAAAATTTTAATATATACCCATTATCAAGTCCCAGTCCAGATTAAGAGCCTTTATCCTCAGAAAATGATGAATTTTAACAAATGCTTTTTGGGTCTCCTGAGATGATTATATGGGTTTTCTCCTTTAATTTATTCATGTGGTGAATTATATTAAAGATTTTCTAATATTTAGCCATCCCTGCCTTCCTAGTATGTGTTTAGTTATTATGTATTTTTAAATCAGTGCTAGATTTGATTTGCTAGTCCTTATTTATAATATTTGTAGCTATGATCACACATAAATTTGGCAAGAAATTTTCTTTTTTTATACTGGATCAGTTTTAAGGTTAAGCTTATACTAGCTTCATAAAATGAGTTGGAAAGCTTTCCCTCTTTACTATTTCCTATGATAGTTTGTATATGATAGGGATTATATATCCCTTGAAATTTTAGTAACAGACCTGGGTCTGATGGATTTTATTTGAATGAGGGGATGCATATGTAAAATTAAAGAACTTAAATAGTTATTGATTTGTTTAGGTCTTATATTTATTCTTGAGTCAGTTGTAATTTATATATATTTTTAATTGTCCACTTCATAAACTTTCAAATTCCTTGGCAATAGGTTGTTCACAGTATTGTCTTATGATTTTTAAACTCTCTATTCTGTTGGGTCATATTTTTGTTCTTCATAGTGCTCATTTTTCCTTAACCTGACTTTACAGAGGTTCATCCACTTTTATTAATTTTATGGTTTTATTAATAATCCATTCTGTTTTATTTTCTATTTCACTAATATTGACTTTTATCTGTTATTTCCTTTCTTCTACTTAATTTAGATTTATTCTGTTGGTCCTTTATTAACATCTAGAGTTGAATATATGCTCATTATATCAGTCTTTCTTATTTTCCAATAAGTACATTTAAAGCTATTAAATATCCCAATGAGTTCTGCTTAAGTCACATCTCAAATTTTTATATGCAATGCTTTTGTTGTTATTTAGCTGCAAATATTGTATAATTTTCATTTCTTCTTTCATCCAAATTAATAAGTTTTCAGTTGCCAATATTATGAATATTTTGATTATCTTTTCATTGTTGATTTCTAATTCTATTGCATGAGGAAATAATATATTTTGAATGATATTGATTTTCTGGACATTGTTGAGATTCCTCTATGGCCTACTAAACAGTTAAAAAGTGACCTACATATAACTGAAAAAAAAGTACAAGGTTGTATTTTCTTAGGTTAGGTCCAGTGTTCTATATGATCTCCAGTTTATGAAATTTGTCAATCCTATGGTTCAATTCTTTGATGCCATTTTTTAATTTTATGTCTGCTTGATTTTTCAGTTTTGACAGAGGTGTGTTAAAGTCTCACTGTTCTGTAGACATGTCCACTTCTACTTGCAGTTATGAAAGTTTTTGCTCTAAATGGTATATCAAAGCTATGTTGTTAGATGCATATACATTTATGATGATTATATTTTCTGGGTTGTTTCTTTTAGCAGTTTGCAGAGTCTCTCTTTGTCCCAATTAAAATTTTTTTACCCTAACTTCTATTTTATTACACCAACTTCTTTTGGTTACTATTTTTCTGATGAATATACTTTTCCATTCTTTTTATTTAATTTTGTTTTGTGTATCTGTTAAAAATAGCACAGACTCATGTTAAGATCCCAATAGGTGATTTTCATATAATTCCTGATGTTCTGGACTTATTTTTACTATCTTGATTTATAATTTATATTTCCATAGTTTTTTTATCCTTTGTTGCCTTTTGTTAGATTGGTCAAGTTTAGTTTATTCCCTAACCTACTCTCCAACTTAGTATTTTGGAAGCTATACCTATTATTTTAGTATGCTCTAGTTGCTTAAAATAAACGTCCTTCTTTTCACTTCTCATCTTCTCTAGATCATGTTTCACACCAGTTCCTAACTATTTCATTCAAGGGCCAACACAATCTGGTTCCACTCTATCTTTCTAGCCTTCTCTCTCTCAACCATATGCCTCTACAAAGCCTAATCTCTAGTTAAACTACATTACTTGTCAGTCTCTAAATAAAATACAAAATTCCTGGCATTCTGTTCTGGGTCATGATGTCTTCTCAATCACTCACTCATTCAACAAATACTTTATTGAAAACCTACTTGTGCTTGGCTCTGAGCAATACTAGTAAACACAACGGATCTGCTCTCTGGCTTTATGAAGCATTGTGTGGAAACATTAAACAAATAAACACAAATATAAATATAATAGAGTAAAACTTCATGAATACATGAATTCACATAAGTTAACTGGTAATTGGCTCCCATCTTCCACTCTATCCTCAAACAGCAGTCACTGAAGTACACAACTACCACCAGGTGGCACCAAACCACAGCCAGACCTTAGACGGCTCTTAACCTGATTTGGATAACCTTAGTCTGAATCCTGGAACCCATTCCACACACTTTCTCCTCCACACAGATTGACTCAGGTCATTTTATTAAACTCACAACAATGCTATATTTTATGTGATTTGAATTTTTAGGAATTATTTACTACCTTAATGTGGGAGTGTATTGTATCAGAAGTTGTAGGTGCTAACCAAAAAAAAGAAAAATGGGGGGCTATGACAAAAATAACAAAACAGGCCTAATTGAGATGGAAGACTGTCAGCTAAAGCCTTTCTCTCTCTCTGAGAAAGTGACATTCAAACTGAGATCCAAAGGATGACCATGAGTTAGAAGCTGAAAAATGGAAAGCAGTATGTTCCAGAAAGAAAACGGCATATGTGCGTGCCCTGTGAAGGTAAAGTTTGAATTAATGGAAAGACAAAAAGACAACAGTGTGTGTGTATGTCGGGGTATGCTATAATTCATCAGAGTGTAATGTTTAAGAGCTTGGGCTCTGGAGCCCTACTTACTGTCTGAGTTTAAGTCCTTGCTCTACCACTTAAAGCTGTCTACCCTTAGAAAAGTTATTCAGCCTAGGGTTGTTGAAAGTATTAAATATATTAATATGTAAAGCCCTAAGAACTATTCCTGGCAATATAGTGAAGAAATTTTAAATGTTAGGGTTTTGTTTTTTATTGCTATTATTGTTGTTATTGTTTCTAGATGGATGAGAGGAGCCAAATTATTAATTGTCTTGAAAGCCATGTTAAAAATCTTGAATATTATTCTAAGTGCAGTCAGAACCCACTGAAAGGTTTTAGGGAAGGGAGTATCATGATTCAATTTATAAATATATATTTTAAATCACTTTGGCTACTGCTTGCTAGTAAGTACTATTGAAAAACAGAAGGTAACAAAATTAAACATAGGGTTACATGATTTTACAGTGGTCGCTAATCTATAGTTCCTGACTCCCTTTGTGAGATGGTAAACTGAATGCACTGGCTTCTCCCTTTTCCTTTTATTCCCAAGGATGAGGTTCATCAAAAGTTCTTCCTTTTTTTTGCCTCTCTTCCCAGGACATAGGCTTGCAGATGAAGCCTAGACATAATTGGTGTCCTCTTGTCTCAGGTAGAAAACTGGCACTTCTGAGGGCCTTCTAAATAGGCATGTAATGGTAGGAAAGGAATTAAAAACAAATGTGTTTCTGCCAACCTTGATTTTTTCCAAGCCAAATGGCTATAAAGCTTAATGTTGTAAACCCAAATAGATGCTAACTGCAGACCAATGTCTCTAGAGAAGAAAAAGGAAGAAAAGGATGTTAATGTTTATTTAGGAGAGCAAGTGTCTCAAAAAGAAATCAGTACTTTTTGATTTCTTTCTCTTCTTGAACTAAATCCTTGATTTCCTCTTCAAAAGAATTTTTTCATTCTAAGTTATTATTCTAAATCTTTATTTTCTGAAAATTAAGTTGCAGGAAAAAAGGTGATATGGAAAAAAAAAAGGATTCAGATTTTCCTAAAAGTCTTGTCAAACACCATGCACAACAAGAAGTACATTTATGCTAACCAGATTAGAGATATAACTCTTTTTGATGTAAAACTTTCTAGACTGATCTTTTGCAAGCTCATCTAAGAAAATCTCTACTAAATTCTGTCTAACAAATAATTCATTTTGTTCAAATATATTAAGTAAGTCCTGGAGGATAACTACACATTATCACCACCCAGTCTAATATAAAACATATGAAAAGTATTTTTAGTTGAATTTAAAAATTTAGTTGTTCATTCCTTTTAAATAGTATATGTATTTTGGCTGATTTACAAAGTGAAAAGAAATCAAACATCCAGTTATTATCAAACAGTGACCTTAAACTTAGAGAACATGGGATATCTACTATAAAAACTTCTACTCTATAATAATGTCTAATGAAAAGAAAGAAAATGGGCTATATTCTTTCCTCCCTTGATATACTCAATGAAAAAAAAAATACAGAAATATAAAAAATAAAAATTATTCCTACCCTCATCTCCTAATCCCACTCCCAAATTGTAACTAACCACTGCAAACAGGTTGAGTTCTTAGTACTGTCCCCTGATTTTTTGTGAATGGGAAAAAGGAGTCCCTCATGTTTCTAATGGTACTATTTCCACACATAAAAAAATAAAAATGGTGAGATTTAAGAATGCTTAATTCCATTTGACTTGCTCCTCTGCCCCTAAACCCAGAGGCCTTAACCGTCAACTATGCCCTTATGATGAAATTTAAATATGACCCACCATAACAGCAATAATGCAGTCTGGAACCTTTAGATTCGCTACCATACTTGGCAATTCTTTGTCTTTCCTCAAATTTCCCTAACTCTGTCTACTCCATATTATTATTTCCTTGAATGCTTGTTTTTCTAAACTTAGCTGGTAAGCTTCTTTGAGGCCAGGCACCATATTCTTATTCAATATGGAATCACTTACTCCCTAGGAGCTACGACAGTACTTTGTATATAATAGGTACTTTGTCCATGATAAATATTAAGTTTACCAATATCTCAGTTGTACTTAATAACTGTCATATAGAGGAAGAGGGAGAATTTATCTGCTGCTACAACTGCTTGAAAATAAACAATTCATGAGTTTATTATTTTAGCGTAATTGCAAATATTAACTCTAAAGAACAATTTCAGGAGTTGTTAATTTATGTAATCTAATTTGTGACAAACCAATTTTACAGAATGGTGAAGTTACATGTCTTCTCCACTAGATTCTAAGCACCATGAATGCAGAGACCTTAACTGTCTTGTCTACCCCTCTAGCCCCATGCCTTAAATAGTGCCTGGCATATAGTAGATGCTCAATGAGTGTTTACTGATAATAATGTAATAATAAAGTAATAATGCATTACATCATCTCTTATAAACCTGAAAGAATTTTAGTATCTTTTTACCCCCAACAGCAATCTTTTGTGATGGGTATAATATAACATAGTAAGAATAATTACAGTATTACTTGGGTTTTCACAATGGCAAAAGCTCACTTTTGGTGCTATCGTTCCCAACAGTCTAGGTAATGGTTCTCAAAGTATGATCCCTGGGTCAACAGCGTCAGCATCAGCATCACCAGGGGACTTGTTAAAAATGCAAATTCTCAAGTCCCACCATAGACCCACTGAATTAGAAATTAGGTGGGGGCCTAGTAAACTGTATTTTAACAAGCACTCCAGATGATTCTGATGTTTGCTCAAGTTTGAGAAACACTGGGCACAGAAATTTTTGTCACGGAAATAGAAAGGATCTCAAACAACTGAAGAGGTCATAAGATATTAAATGAGCCTTTAAAGAAATATACTGAATTTTCAAACATGAGAATGTTTTAGAATAAGTTAAATTAAGTCAATCAATTAAGGGACATAAAAAACTAGCAACTAGAGAGTTGAGAGGCTTTTGTTTCCTTAGCAGGGATCATAGAACTGTATTCAATAAGTGACACCTTTAAAATGGTTTTCAGACTATCAGTTATTAGAGAAAAGAGAACAGAAGTAGGAGGAGGAAAGGGTGAAGAAAAGGTGGATGACGGCTAAATTAGTACATGGATGAGACCTGGGAAAATTATCTTTTAGATTCTAACTGAAATTTAGCACTTTAATTTTAAATAAAGGTACAAACCACAGTAGTTTTGGCAGTATCTTTGACTATGACCAAGAGAAATCAAATTATTTTCATATCATATAACAGTTGTTACAATATCTCAAAATATAATCTGTAGTCATCACTACTTTGAAATTACAGCAGCAAATCAGATCTGCCACTAGATCTCATTATTTAATGCGTTATTAAAGAAGCATATGCATTAATATATCACAATTAAAAATTAGTCTGAAAGCTACATTTCAATATATTTGGTTTCTTTGTAATCCTAGGTATTTTATTTATTTAAAAACATTATTCTGAGAGAGGGTCCACAGGCTTCACCATCTGGCCAAAGAGGCCCATGACACAAAAAGATTAAAAAACCATACAAAAGTTAACAGTTAATAACTGTGTTAAAAGTGTTGACCTCCTCTAAGAGATGGAATTCAGGAATCTGAGAAAACTTAGAGACGCTTTTCCCAGTTTACAAATAGGCATGGAGGATGCATAAGGGACACTGATTCCTCCTCCTGAAACAGCACTGTACCAAAGCATCCAGCTTTTACTTCCAAAAAGAAAGGCTAGCTGTGTAACTACCTTAATCTCTATAACTTTTAGCTTAGTATGGGCAATGAGCATACCTATAGCCCAAATCTGTAGAGGCAGACAATTTAGTGGAAGGTGAGTAAGAATAATTAACTAGCTATTACAGAGCTATGAATCAGGAGCTAAGGAGTTCAGACTATTTTACTTTTCTTTTATAGTACTCACTATTTTGGAAACAACTAAATTTGTATAAAAAACTTACTTAGTTTAAAACTCTTAAAAGGCTTCCCATTGTCCTTAAGGTAAGGCCCAACAAACAGAAACAAAGTCCTCAACAGTAAAATTTTTTTACCTCTTTAGCCTAATTTTAATCCCCTTTCCATCTCATAATCCATATTCTAGCCATATTGAACTCCCTTCTGCTATTCAGATGGGCCATGTTCTCATTCCTCCAGACTTTCCACCATGCTGTTCTCTGCTTAGCTAATTACTTCAAACCCTTTAAATCTGTTTAAATGTCACTTCCTCAGGAATGCATTCTCTGACCTCCTACGCATTCCCCTGCTGTATACTCCCTAAATCTTTTATTAATCCTATCATAACACTCATCACATTTTAACTTAATAACATGTTTAATTGTTCATCTTCTCCACAAAGCTGAAAGCCCAGTGAGGGCAAAAACAGGATCTTGTTTACTACAAGATTCTCAACTCTGAGCCTGACATGCTGCAGGTCCTCATGAAGAGCTGGTAGAGGATGAATGGATGTATGGATTTACCTAGAGATATGTTTTAAAGCACTCCTGTTTGTACATCTAAGAACCTTGAGCTATCCCTACTTGGCAACACTTGTAACCTTATGCACTACTCATTTAAAATTCTATATAATCCTATTTAGCCCTCTACTCAGTCTGAATTAATAAAATTAGATTACTAAGACACATTGTTATATAGTAAAATTGAAAGTTTACTGGTGTTTCTTTTAAAAAAAAAAAAGTCTGAGTGGAAAGGAATGAATGCTAATAGCTTCCAATACCAAACATCCTTCAATGGTCTATTTTCTAGGTATCTTTCCTTTTATATAAAATAGATGTCTCTTGAAAAGTGTACAAATTCCATTTAAGATCATTCCTTTTCATTTCTGCTTTATTGACAGGGTAGTTCTTTGCTTTTGGCCACCATATTCTCCTTCATATAATTAATAATCTGTAAAACATACATTCAAGTACACTAAAAATCAGTGGCTATTTTAAAGAGCCCTTAAAGGATCCTGTTTTAAAATGATAGTTTAGAAAGCAGAAGTTTTATTTCATTTTCTTTTTAGAACACAAAATCCAATTAGAAGGTGACACTCAATTATGACAAAACTCTATTTATTGCTTTAAGTAAATGTGTCATATTAAAATACTTTTTAATCTTCTATACTCTCCATAATTTAATACCTTATGGTTATTTTGTATACATTTTAACAAAATTAAATACCCTCTCTTAAAAGACAGTAAGGACTTTAGAGATCTTATTCAGCACTTACAGGGACTTCCACAACTGCAACTCACCTCCATTTTTCATAAACCTGATATTTTAATGTCCTATTCCCAAGTAAATGGGAATTTCAAGAAGATTCATAATTGCATGATACCATATTTCATTAATTCTAAGATGTACATTTTTTCACATTTTGACATTTCTGAAATCAGGATTATCTTAACAATTGATAGTATCCTAAAATTTATAATTGGCAGCAGTTTTTCTTTTAGTGGTCTAAAAATAATGTTTCTTACAATTGATGGCATCTTAGGCTAAATGAAATACAGTTATTAAAATACTAAAAACTTTTCTCTAATAATGCTTTCTAACTGATCTAAATCACAGTCAGTTACAATTCAAACACTTCCAGAATCAAAACTAAATGAACTTAAGATTCACATTTTACCTTTTTAGAAAACTAACAACTAGGCTAAACTCAAGAAAATAGATAACTGGAAGAAAACAACTCTTAAAAAAATTTCGGAAAAAGTCTAGATTAGAAGCAGAAATAATAGAAATGAAAAAAAAGAAAAGACTTGAAAATGTTCAGTCAGTAGTAGCTTCTAAGGATGTGGAGGCATGAAATAGCCCTAGAGCTTTATCTATAAGAAGAAACAAATATTAGGAACATGGCAGGAGGTAACTCAGCAAATTGTTTAGGAAGAAAAATACTATCGTATTATTTCTCCCTCCTTAAGGAGGAATCATTGTCACTCTTTAAACAAAAATATGGTAGAGGTAGTTGAAATAACTGTAATTAAATGTAAAATTGTATACATTCTTAATAAATTAAAAACCAACCTACCAGCATTGTCTTCCTTCTGGCTCAATCTGTTTCACCTTCAGGTAATCCTAGGATAGGGGCTCCTTTTCAGATCCCCAGTTTTTCATGTCGATCTTCTACCTCCCTGTGGCAACAATATTTTCTAATTAAAAGAGTCCTTTTGTGCCACAGGGAGGATTTCTGACAGTATAACAAATACAAAGTTATCACAGCTCATCATGAAGTCAACTTAATCCTGTGATTCTTCAAGAAAGAAATTTGGCTCCTTATCTTATTTTTCAAGATAGAAATCTGGTTTTATTTTTTTTTAACTGCATTTTAAAAACCTAAATTTTCATTTACTAAAAAAGAGCACTGCTTTTTTATCTATCTTTTCAACAAATCTCTGAACACAATTTTGTTGATCATGAAAAAAAGTTTTCTAGATAATTACTTTAACTAGTAAGACCAACTTTTTATGTTTTGATACCTGGTTAAAAACCAAAGTCCTGCTCCCAATGATCAGAAGAGAGAGGTAGGAAGCTCCCAGACCCCTTTCAGCCAATGTTTGTTAGTAAAGATTAATAAGTCTACTTATTACATAACACAATGTTAATTATGCTTAAAATGTACATTAAAAAAATGACCAGCAAGAAATGTAGAAAAGCAGTAGTTACTGTCCCCTCACTGGTAAGATTATGGGTGATTTTCACTGTTGGTTTATTCCTTACAATACTTCCCAATTTTTCCAATGAGCATGTATTGCTTTCATTATAAGAAAAAAAATCAAATTTAGATGTAAGCAAGAATGATTAAAACCTACTGTGATTTTAAGATGAAGTTAATCTAAGTATGACAACATTATAGCTTTGATATATTTTGGATGACTATATTTACATTTTAAATAACCTTAAGGTATTCAATATTTAGCATATAAACAGAAAAAATATATTTAAGATTTTATATAAACGGTTCTTGATTATACCACAATACTAAGCCAAAACTCAATTTGTTTCAGTCTATATTTCCTAACAACTATGTGTTAAACACTGTATTATATACTATATTTGACAAAATAAAAAAATATGGTCTCTGTCTTCAAGGGACTTATAAACTCACTTTGAAAACAAAAGGAGTATACACACAAGGATAGTATAAGAAAATAAATGATCAAGTGCCTAAATCCATATGGTCTAAGAGAAGATCAGGAAAGGGCATGTTTTAATGTAGGCCACGATCACTGTGGAAAGTTTCACGTAGTTGGGCCTTAAAGAATAGATAATACCTGAACAGATTCTTGATAGAAAACTGTATTTGAGCAAAAGCTCAGGAGCATAAATAGCACAGTCCATGCAAGGAGCAGCAAAGAAAAGAGCTAGAATACAGTGCTGCAGTAGATAAGAATGCCAGATTAGAAAGGATCTACTTCTGAATGATTCTGTGAGTCACTGAATTTAGCAGAGGAGTGGCCTTTGAAATATGATAAACAAAGAGCATCAGGAGAATGACAAATGTAGATGTCAAAACACAGTAAGTTAAGGAAGGAATGACGAGGAAAAAGTACAGACCAAAGGTGTAAAGCATTTATTTTTTTTTTAAGTGGAAGTGAAAGGAAAGAAAAAATTACAACAGAGAAGTAAACAACTGTTCTGTTTTAATGTATAAAAGACCTTCTCCATATCTGAAGACACAAGAAAAGGTCCTAACAAAGTTAAGGGAACATTTATGGATCACCTACTACATCACAAGCACTGTGCTTTATATATTTATTTTATGAATTCCTGTTTTATGACAGTGAAACAGACTCTGAAAACAGTTAAATACTGCCAAGTAAGTGATAAAGCAGAAATCTGAAATACCAATCAATATTCTTCCCTTTCCTCCTAAAGAGAGCTACGTAAAAGGCTAAAAAGAAAAAAAAAATTAAGCTCAGGAATAGTCACCCAGGATTTTTTATCATATTTGACTCCTCTCTGGCTCTTCTTCATGTTCCTCAAAATGTAAACATTCCCTAAGGTTAATTCCTTAAGTCTGTACCCTTTGTTTACATCATAGAAAAATACATAATTTAAATATCTTCCCCCTTGGGGAAATCTCTCAAATACCTTTCCCCTTGGAGGTTTATTTCCAAAGCTTCAATGAGGATGATTCCCAAATCAGTCTCTCCTTGGCCTTTGTCTACTAAGCTTCAGTTGTACTAGATATTTTCCATTTGCCCCTCCAGATCTATTTTCCACCCTTCCTCACTCTGCTGTCTGTCTCAGGAGGCCGAATTCATCAACAGGGCTCCCATGGCTTTGGAAGAGGTTTGGTCAATGGAGCTCCTTAGCAGGGGATTAGAAAGAAAAAGGAGAATAAAATCAGAGTACTTATTCCCTGGCTCCCTCCTTGTGGCATCATACTCAAGACAGTTGTCTCCTTTGACCAAAGGTCCCAGATTCTCCCAAAGTGACCCTCTCTCCAGAGCTCTCTTCTTCTGGGTTCTGGTAACCCT
Source organism: Tapirus indicus (assembly GCA_031878705.1). Lineage (NCBI taxonomy): Eukaryota > Metazoa > Chordata > Mammalia > Perissodactyla > Tapiridae > Tapirus > Tapirus indicus. The sequence goes on along the minus strand of CM062919.1, from coordinate 126,199,987 downwards.
TCCCTCCCTCTGGCCCTTGGGCAGAAGGACAGAAACAGCTCTGCTATTGCTAGCTCTGGACAGCCCTATCTCTTATGGTCACCCTATGCTTGCCCACATATTTTTAACTAGACAGCTATTAAAACATTCCTTAAATTATCCTAATTTGAGTATGCCATTTCTTTTGTGTTGAGACCCTGACTATACATTTGTGCATCTCTGGATACCTAAATATTTCCCCTTAGATGCTCTGCTTCAACTCAAAATCAACACGCCTATTACTAAACTTGTCTGCTTCCCAAAACAGTCTTGCCTTTCTCAAACCCCTATATGATACTATCGCAATCACTTAGGGTCAGAAAACTTGAGTAATACCTTACCTAACTATGCCTCTCCTCCCTAATCTGTCATGTCAAGTCTTGTTAGATCTTACACAGTACTATCACTTCTATAAGCACCTTCTGAAGTTCCTATTGCTTCCACCTTGTTTTAGTATTTCTCAAGTCATCCCTTGACTCATAGTACAACAGCTAGTCTTCCTGCCTCATCTTTTCCCCTACAATTCATCCTGTATCTACCGAGATACTAATTACATAGTACTTTCTACTCAAAACCTTCCAAATCTTTCTGCTTCTTATATGCCTAATTACTAAGTTGGGTTCAAATCACAATTTAGTCACAACTCTTAATGGAACCGCCTACCAATGTCTTATTTACTCAATATCTTGTAAACATGCCTTGAATTTCAATATTTCACCCATTTATTAATTATATTTCCTTCAGTCTACAGTGCCTTTTGCCTACCTCCTATCTGCCCTTCCACATCCTACCATCTGTCCTCCTTCTTTGCTTTCTCTAAAACAGTCCCTAATCCTGTAAACTGAACTTTCCTCTTCTGAGAATTTCTCTGAATTTATAAATAGTGCTCAATTGATTCTATACTGCTGTATATTTTGAATATAATATATATATTTTATCTCCACAACTAAATTATTAACCCCTAAGGGAAAGAAACATGTTGAAAACAGTGCCCTTGGTCCATAACAAATGCAAAGTATTTATTGATATATTCTTATAAATTAAAGCGGAAGGTGAAGAGGATAAATATAGTAAGTTAAGATGCAAGATGAAGAAGCAGATCCTAAACAGCTCAATCTTCTCAGCCAAGTCTTGAAAGATTTCTATCAAAACTTATCTACTATTGATTTGCACTGGTATAAACTTGCTACTTTTTAAATGGTAATCTGTAATAACCTTTTAAAATTTGTATATTCTTTATATACATAATTTTTTTAAGAGTGATGATAAAAACCACATTTTCAAATCTCAGTAGGGAAACCAAGAGGCTCCTTTCCACTCGCAGCTCACCATATCATTCCACCCAGTACGCTGCAGAGTGTGCAGTGTGCAGCCACTGGCAAAGGTATGTCCAGCCTGCCAGAGTCAAGATCACCTTTCATCCACACTTCATTACTATTCCTCAAAGGCTCTGTATGATTGCTAATATTCATCATCAAAAAGCAATTTGTAGGCTTAGATGAATATGCCTATTTTTAAAGTTTCAAAACATATGTGGTTTTTCCTATAAAATTTAAGAGAGAATTACTATTACACATAAGCTCTGTGAGGGAAATGTAGACTTTAAGTCTATAGAAAGGTGAAGCAAAATAGCCTATAATTACTACTAACAAAATGAGAAATCCCTTTATACACCATACATAATGAAGATGGCTAAATGTACATCATTACCTGATTTTAGTACTCCTGCCTGGATGATATCATGAACATTGTTTCTGGTATGGACATATATATATATATATATGGGTATATAGGAATAAAAGAAGAAAAACCTCAATGTAAACATGCAGAGAACTGATATAACAAGTCAATAAATATAATTTTGAAGATTTTCTAGACTAATATAATCTAAGTTATAATGTAGGAGCATTCCAGAAAGTGTTTCCTAGATGTGCAAAAAAGAAATCTTATTCTATATGGATCTGATTTCCACCAATTTGCCAAATAAAAACTGCTATAGTCATCTTATAAATATGCCTTTCCTTTTCTTCCCAGTCAGCTTCTTCTGCAAAACCTACACATATCTGAAATTTAAGTTAAAAGCTTGTATTACCACAAGAAATGAACCTGATCCTAATCTACTAACTAAAAGGAAACGTATTACACTAAGTCATAACAACCTTTATTCATCTTTCTATGTTCCAGATGTCAAAGAATGAAAATTTATTTAGATTTTAACTCATTTAAAAATGCATTTCATTCTTTAAATAAAAACAAAATTAAGCTCAGATTAGCTAATTCTAAACTAATCTATATATATTAACAATCCCTATAAAATTACATTAAAAATCCATGAGCCATCATATTTTAAAATAACTTAGTATATTGTAGTCTCCAAGTTCTGCATGCCTTATGATGAATAAATGCAAATGTTTTAAATTGTTCAGATTATAGATGCATGAGCCAGCAGTTTTCAGTCTAAATTTGGCATTGCCTTTAAAACAGTTGTATCTGAATTCTAAGTTTTACAGTGTTGTTCTGTAAAGAGAGACAAGAATAGCTATACTATACTATTCTTTATTTTTAGAAGTAATAGAGCAAGCATAGATTAAAAGAAAAAATTCATGAGCCAGAATGAAATTTAACAAGTAAGCTGAACTTCTCAGGTACTTTCAGACTATTTTAGAATAATGTAAGTTGTTTACTAACATATCCTTTCAGTTTTGAAGAAAAATAAATAAATGTATCAAGTATTCAAAAACCACTTTTAAAATATCACAAAAGTAACTGTTCTTTTACCCAGACTTTGTATATCCTCTTTTTCAATATCACAATCACTCATATCTCTGCCCTGCAAATGATATCATCACCCTCAGAGTTTAAGAAGACTAAGAAAATAAAATCCCTTAAATGGTTTATATTGGCTTCCTATTTGGAATTGTTTTACCTGAGTAATTTAAATTAATGAAGTGTTGACCATCAATTATACAGCCTGCTCTAGTATTTTAATGTGATAAATATCGTAATTTTCTACTGATGCAAATATGGCACTGTAGTTTTCATTTTTTACAAGGTTTCCAATTTGCTTCCAAAATCAAAGTCTTCCTTATTTTTTTGATAAGACGTTTTCCAAAAATTTCAACAGGTTATATGGTTATATATTTTTTTCATTCAACTTAAGCTATCACTTTTTTTCCTATACTATTAGTTTTCTACTTAGTTATGCTCCTATATTAAAATCAGTACAATATCTACTTCAAAATATCATTCTGCATAATACTTTCAACTGCTCTTCCTATTCTTTTCCTCAAGAAGAAAATTTATCTCTGCCACTACACTAGCTTCAGACTGGAAAACTCTCCCAACTCAAAAAATCACATGTGTCTTCCTGCCACTTGCATTATCTACTGTAAATCAAGTAGCACGTCAGATTGTAGTCACAAAGCCTGTATGGAGTGTTTAGCTACCTGTTTTGATAAAATGAATTGATTACCACTTCACATGGGGTTTGTTGGCACTGTTGTCCTCACTGCTCTGAAGAGCAAGGTAACTTCCAATCCCTCAGCTCAATAAAAATAAAACTGAAGGAAGAACAGCTTAAGCTGGAAGCAGCTAGTAATCCCAGGGAGTGCTACTGGGCCTCAACAAGCAGAAAGACATCAAATACTAGAAATTTTTAATCATGAGACTTTGCCACATTTATGGAAATTTATTTAAATACTTAAGAATTCTTATTAGGATTATAAACCAAGTGTAAGGATTCTTTTTGTCCATTAATAGCTAAAGATAAATTTTAATGTTTATTATTATAAAATAGTCACTACAATCCTGTGGTTAAAATACTCTATTTTCTTCATGGTCAATGGCAAAAATGAGAAAGTTTCTCTAAGAATTATACATACTAATCCCCAATTAAACATATAGTTATCTCACCACAGACAGACTGAAATACCAAAATTTCTAGGGAGACAAAAAGAGAAAAGGAATATGACAGACTACTACAAAGATGTTTTTGACCTAAGAAAAAACTGCTCCATGATACTGATTCAAAGAAACTCTTAATCTGTTATAGAATGAGAATATTATATTTTTTGAATTAAAAAAAAGTTACCCTTATATACTAGCCTATTGACTTCTATAAGTAAATTACAACTAGTCACTATTCACAGTCCCCCAAAAAAATGAAAAAAAAAAATAATTGTATTATTTTGGTCCTGTAATTTTGTCCTTAGGGCCCATGATTATGAGACTCTGTTATACTTCAAAGAATTATAATGTAGAACTTCTTATATCTATGTAAATTCCCTTAAACAAGAGATGTTTCACTGGTTTCCTAACTATACTAAATAGCATTGAAAAGAGGTTCTTTGGTATATTATTCATCTGGCAATAGCAATGTTGACATTTATAAAATGAGACAGTTATAAATAATGAACATTTTATGAGATGTCTACCTGTTTCCACATTCTCGGTCTCAACTTCTTGTTCTTCTGCCACATCTTGCATCATGTAAGTCTCATCATCATAAACCAGAACCTGGGCTGCATAGCCCTGCTCTAATCTGGCACTTGGAACTGGCTCCACAATCACTGCTGGATATTCAGAAACCTTTTCACTTTCCTACAAGAGTAAATTTAAAAAACAATCAACCATTTTATTCACAAATTCTGGATTCACTTATAAATCCTTAAGTTCATAAAGTCTCAAGGAGTACACACAATCAGTTTCATTTATTATAAAGATGAACATAAAAACCAAAACAAGAGATGAAAAGGGGTAACTTTTAATAATCTTTTCAAGTCTCAAGAGGTGACATAGATTAAACATTTAATCAGGGCTTTAGAATTAGGATGGCAAATTAAAAACATGCATATAATTTCACTCTCTCATGAAAGCCCAACTAAAAGGTAGTAAAAAACTTTTAGACATAAACCCGTAAGGAGAAGAGATAAGAGCAACAATATCTTGGAAGACTTAAAGTGGATGGATGAGTGTTATTATTAAGTGGTTTAGCAGACCAGGAAAGCCAAATATCATAGCCTGGCAGCAAAAAAAAAAGCTGACAAACAATACATTTTACACTGGAGAATCCACAGAAGGCAGTACCAATTACTTCTAGAAATGGAGGAGCAGCAGGTGGTGCAGAAAGAGGAGGGGATTAAAACAAGAAAGATTCCATTAAAGCTATTTGAAAAGCACTTTGATTCCTAAACCTGCTCCCTCCTCCATGACAACCGGCCCTCCCTCACCTCAGCAGAAGATTAGAGAGTTACTTTCTGGAGAGGAAAAAACAAGAGCATCTTTGAGGTATATTAGGCACATTTGCTAGTATCATTACTGTATCAAAAAACAGAATTTCCAATCAGCTTTTTAGTTCTCCACTTTTAATCATGAGCAGACAGCCAAGTATTACTAGTCATCCAAGGAAAAGCCTCTAACACAGGATATATACATACGTATATATTCATATTCTTCACAGAGATAAGAGAAGATATTGTATCCATAAAACAAGAACAGAATACAATTTAATAAGCATTAAAAAATAAACGGTTCTTAGAGATTAAAAACATGATAGCTGACATGAAATAACAGAGACTTGTAAGACAAAATTGAGGCAATCTTCCATGAGCCAGAAAAAAAGATAAAGCAGTGGAAAATAGGAGAGAAAAAAGCATAGTATTAGAAAATCTGGTCCAGAAGTTCCAATATCTGAATAACAGGAGTTCCAGAAAAAGAAAGCAGGGGGGGAATAAAAGGTTGTAAAGAAATGAAAGAATTCCAGAAAATTTTCTAGAGCAGAAGGATATGACCTGCCATTTGAAAGGACCTATGAAGTGTTCAGCATAAAAAATTAAGGGAGACCTACACTGAGGCACACCATTGTGAAAAATCACAATACTAGGGACAAAAAGAAGATTCTGCAAGCTTCTAGAAAGAAAATATAGGTCACATACAAAGAATCAGGACTCAGACTTCAATCTTCTCAACAGTAACATTGGAAGGAAGATGAGAATGGAGCCATTTCTTCAGAATTATAAAGGAAAATTATTTCCAACCTAGAATTCTTCACCCAGTCAAACCATCTTATGAAAGTAGAATAAAAGTATTTTCTCAGATATGACAGATCTCAAAATATTTACTCTCTATGTATCCTTTCTCAAGAAGCAACTCGAGCATGTATTCCATGAAAAAAATTGCGAATTTTTAATAAAGACAACGATTTAGGATACAGAATATAGGAGATCCAACATGGGAGAGAGACAACAGTAATCTTCAAGGAGATTGTGAAGAGAGATTCCAGGATGCCAGCTGTGTACTGGATTTAAAGGGTAACCAGTCCATATTGCAGCAATGTGACTCCTGAGATAGCATGATAAACTGTCATCACCAAAATAACCACTGACATTGTTCCTAAGGATAGAATGTCCAGGTCATTATTCATATTTGGCTGCCTTGATGTACCTACTCACTCCACCTTGCCTTGCTACCCGGATCAGCTGAGAACACTCATTTTACTTCCCAGATGTGTTCTGCCTTGATCTACTCCTAAGTGTTGGAAGAAGACCACAAAGAGCTTAGAAACCAAAAATAAAGAACAGCACTCTGCTCATGTGACCATATACTTGCTGAACAAACCTGCAATACCAGGTCCATACTGTAGCACTGCCAGATACCTGACCAAGATGGCCCTCTGTTTCCAAGAACTAACTCATGACACTGCTTACTGATTACCTGAGCAGAAGCTTTTGAAACTCAGTGAACCTGATGCCAGAATAGTCAGCCCTTTTCCTTGAAGGCTTCATCTAACTACAGCAAAGCGGCCCTTTCCTAACTCAGTTAGCTTGGTGCACTATTTCAAAGTAAACAATATGTTGTTTAGGAATATATCCACAGACAATAAAACTATAAAGAAAAGTAAAGGAATAACACATAAGTCAGGATAATGGCACCTCTGGGGACAGGGATGGGGATATGAGAGAGGGGCACACCTAGGACTCTAAAATACTAGTAATTTCTATTTTTTAACCTGAGTGATATGTAATATGTATTCTTATGTTATTCTTAAACTGAAACATATATATTTCATACACTCTTCATTTTGTGTGAAACAGTTCACAAAAAATTTAGAAAATTACAAAACGAAGATACAGTAAATTAAAAAAAAGAAAGTACATGCTGAAGATTAACATTGAATTTCCTTCTCTGTATAAGGCAAAAAATTTGAGTCCAACTTTTCTAATGTTAAAAAAAATTCTTTCCCACAAATTGGATATACAAACAGCTGAATCTCCATGCTTCTTGCTCAGCTTTATAACCACAGCATGCAGACAGAACCACCTAGCTATAAAATAGCTGTTAATGAGAACCATGGGATAGGTAAAGACTGATGAGGTCTCCACTCATTAGAAACTCAGAAAGCAACAGCATAAGTAGCATTTGAACTAGTATTGACCCAAGCAGTGAATATTTTATTTACATATAATCCAAGGGACTTAAAACTTCTTTCATTCCTCTGAAATCTAATGGTATTTTTAACCGTAACATTAATCTGAGATTATTTTATATTATGAACTCCCTACCCCCACTCTACCAGTAGGAAATAAATCAAATTTTCTAAACTATGAAATACTTGAAGACTAGAATTCTGTACAAGACCAATTCCTCTATCTATACTCTCCTCCCCATCAATTAGAATTCTGGACGCACTCTTCCCTCTCTTGTATTTTAGTTGGGTTTTGTTTTGTTTTATTATTTCAATGGTTCCTTCTCTTTAACCATAAAAAAGCAAAAATATTTTCTATTAAAGAAAAAATTAAATTCTTCTTTCTTTTAACTAAACTCCAGATCTTTGCTTCTTATACTTGTATACACTTCTCAGAAAGATAGTCTAGCTCCTTGACTCATTATCTATACATACCTTGTAATCTGGATCCCACCACCTCTCTGAAATATGTCAAAATGTCAATAGGGGCCAAATTCTATTTCAGTTTTCATCCCCCTTTGCTTTTCTGCAGACTCTCATACACTGACCATCACCTCATCTTAAAAACTGTATCTTCCATCTTTTTTGTTCTCTTTCTACCACTTTACTTTTAAGCATCTCCTCTGACTCTTCCTCCATCTCCAGTGACTCAAATGTAGCCAACTTACCAAGGTTCTGTCCCAGCATCTGCATTTTTTTACTCTATACTACCTTCTCAGGCAAACCCACTCATTCTTAAGGTTTCAAATAGCACCTCTATGCTGATGATTACTAAATACTTGTCTCCCACTCTGACCCATCTCCTGAACTCCAGAACCAAATTTTAAACTACCAACTTAATATCACTCCAGGAGCATTCAGCCAACATTCCAGCTTCATGTGTCAAAATGGAACAAACTCTCAACATCTCCCCCACTTCCCCCACACTGTGTTCTTCTCTAAACCTCAGTGTCTTCATATTTAAAGAGATTGTTCATACCTCACAAAGTCCCTTGAAAATTAAATGGGCACAAAGTACTTAGCACAGTGTCTAGCAGAGAGTGAGTACTTCATTAGTGATAGCTATCATTACATTGTAACAATAGTAATAGTATTCGCACGTAGGTACTTACACATACTTGCTCTCAACTTTGGAGGACATCTTTTCACATTACAATCAGAATGGTTTGTATTACTTCTTTGTACAAAAAGCTTTCATGACTCCCCATTTGTCCAAAAGGAAACTTGAACATACTAAACAATCGTTTTTAACACTCTTTGAAATATAACCCTCAACCCACCTGTTAAGAATTGAATTGTGTATCCCCCAAAAATGTTGAAGTCCTAACCCTCAGTATTTGTGAATCTGAGCTTATTTAAAATAGGGTCTTTGCAGATGATCCAGTTAACATGAGATCATTAGGATGAGCCCTAATCCAACATGACTGTGTCCTTATAAAAAAGGGAAATTTGGACACAGAGAGAGACATACAGAAGGAAGATGATGTGAAAGCATAGGGAGAGCACCATCTATAAGCCACACCTGCAGTTACCAAAAGCTAGGAGAGAGGCATAGAAGATTCTCCCTCACAGATCTCAGAAGGAACCAACTCTGTCAACACCCTGATTTCAAACTTCTAGCCTCCAGAATTGTGAGACAATAAAAAACTACCATTTAAGCCACCCAGTTTATAGTACTTTGTTACAGCAGCCCCAAGAACCCAACAGACCACGTTTACAGCCTTACTTCCTACATTACTTCACATAACTGCTTGATTATTTGCTTTGCGCTAATTCCCAAACGTGAACGCTTCCATGACTTACGCTCACATTCATTTTGTAGCCTGAAATTACATTCCATATCTGTCCAAATCCTTTTCATCCACTCAGGGCTCAGTTCCAGGGAGTCTTCCGTAACCCCCCAATCTGAATCAATTTTTCCATCCCAAGTACTTCTAGAGCAAGTCGTTTGCCTAATAATATCACTGTTCATCCTGTATTATAATTATCTGTTTATATATCCAACTTCTTGACAAGACAATAAGATATTCGAAAGCAAGAGACATCTTAGTCATTTTTTATATCCTCCTCATCAACATGCACTTCATATAAACTTAAGTGGCATTTAAGTATTTGTAGCTTGGTCCAAAAAATTATAAAGCTCAACAAATTTTAATATTAACAGGTATTCATAGATTCAACATTTGCTAATCTATAATGGGAGGTAACTTCATGAGCTTTTTCTCTGCCAAATAATAGGGACTAGAGGCCACTGCATACAGATATACAAATAATTATTGCTTTGTACTGTGTAGAGGAGTTAGCTATTTTTACTGGGGAAGGAGGGTGGAAAAGGAAGGAATCGGGAGTCTTTGTTTTATAAGAATATAGTAAAAACTTACATATCCACTACATTATTTTACTTAAGATTACTATAATCTTGCTCAAGTCACCAAAATATGCAATAATTAAAATGCGCGAAATCCAGATTCAGCAGGTCTTGGCACAACCTACCTAGTTCCTTATAAGCTACGGTTGTCAGACTTCGCAAATAAAAACACGAGATACCCAGTTAAATTTGAATTTCAGATAAACGACAAAAAATAAGTACAAGAATGTCCCATGCAATATTTGGGACATACTTAATGTAAAAAGTTATTTGTTGTTTATCTGAAATTCAAATTTAACTGGACAGCTGTATTTTATCTGGCAATCCTACTATAAGCACTAACAGGGATCTCAAAAACTTCCATTCAAGGAGAGAGATTCTTAGTTTAAAGAGGCAGGACAAGTGCAACACTGCAGTGTTCACCCAAAAAGTGCTTTTGTAATGAGCTCAAGTCATTGTTCTCCAGGTATCAGACATTTCCAAAGACAAACACCATAAAATGGCTGAAGGCAGTGGCATTGTAATCCTTTTATCACTGTATATTAGAAATACATTGAAAGACATGAAATTCAGGAGTATATTGAAAATGCATGAATTTGTTTCACATTTTTTCTTTTGTGGGAGACAAAGGCCACTTTCAAAGCTTTATCAAAAATAAAACATACAGGGGCCGCCCAGTGGTGCAGCGGTTTAGTTCGCGCTTGGCAGCCCGGGGTTCGCGAGTTCGGATCCCGGGCGCCCGCCGACGAACTGCCTGTCAGCCATGCCGTGGTGGCGTCCCATATAAAGTGGGGGAAGATGAGCACGGATGTTAGCCCAGGGCTAGTCTTCCTCAGCAAAAAGGGGAGGATTGGCTACGGATGTTAGCTCAGGGCTGGTCTTCCCCACAAAAAAAAGATAATAATAAAATAAAAAAAATAAAACATACAGGGTGGCAGGCTCTGGGGGACTAATCTCACCCCAGCTGTTTACCTCCCAGAAGTCATTCCAAATAAATATGTCACTAAAATAAAAATAGTGTGCTTGCTATGCAAACACAGTTTTAAGACAAGTTCCCTAACCAAGATGTTCACAATGCAGAAAAGAAAAAGAAAATATAAATCCATCAGAAATGGACTGAATAACTACTGTATATCCATACAATGACAGACTGTATTCAGCATCAATTAAAAGGCTAAGGCAGACATCTATGTATTGTCATGGAAAAATATCCATGATACAAATAAGTGGAGGAAAAAAATGGGTAACGGAACACTACTACTGTATGAGTCCATCTACATAAATATTTATTTTACATATGCATTAAAAAGTCTGGAAAAATCTATCTCAAACTATTAATAACCTGGTAAGAAAGAGGGGAGCAGACAAAAGAGGGATTTCCATTTTCTCAGTATGTCTGAGTTTATTGTTTTTTAAAATGATCCTGTATAAGTAAGAAGAAAAATCAAAATGCTTTTTTTTGTCATTTAAAAATAAAAAATGGGGGGCCGGCTCGGTGGCGCAGCGGTTCCGTCCGCGCTTGGCAGCCCGGGGTTCGCGGGTTCGGATCCCGGGCGCCCGCGGACGCACTGCCTGTCAGCCATGCCGTGGCGGGGTCCCATATAAAAAGTAGAGGAAGATAGGCACGATGTTAGCCCAGGGCCAGTCTTCCTCAGCAAAAAGAGGAGGATTAGCAACAGATGTTAGCTCAGGGCTGGTCTTCCTCACCAAAAAAAAAAGAAGAAAAAATAAAATAAAAAATGGAACAACAATAACAAAAAACCTTAAAGTCAATAGGAGTAATTTGAAAACTTTAAAAAGAAATACTATTTGCATAATATAAAACTTACGGAGAATCTATCTCAACAGATAAAATAAATCTTATTTTTAATCAACTTTACCTAGATATATTTATATAAATAAAATGCACCCATTTTAAGTATACAGTTCTATGGATTTTCAAAAATGTTGACATCCCTGTAACTACCATCACAATCAAGAAATAGAACATTTTCATCACCCCAAAAGGCTCCTTTGCACCCCCTATTCCAGTCAAACCCTCACCACCACAACCACCACCTACTCCCCTACCGGCCCACTCTAACAAGTCTAGGCAACCACCAATCTGCTTTCTAACCCTATAAACTTGCCTTTTCTAAAATTTCTAATATATGGAATCAACAATTTGTGCTTTTTTATGTCCAAGTTCTTTAGCATAATATTGAGGTTCATACACATTGTTGCATGTATAGGTAGTTCACTTCTTGTTATTGCTAAGAATTCCAGTGTATGGATATATCAAATGTTTATCCATTCACCGGTCTTCATATGGCTGTAATGCTCCTATTAAAGTCCCTGCTCTTCCCTCCCTTCCTTTCCATTCCATTCCATATTTACCTGGGAGTCAAACTACCAGATCATATGGTAAATTGTACATTTAATTTTAAAAGGACTGTCAAATTATTTTCCAAAGTGGTTATATTATTTTACACTCCCACTAGCAGTGAGAGTTTCAGTTGCTCTACATCCTTTCCAACATGTGGTATCACTCTAATTTTCTCCATTCTGTTTAAGTATTTAGTAGTATCTCCTTGTGGTTTTAATTTGCGTTTCCCTGGATGGCTAATAATATTCGGCATTTTTATGTGTTTGTGGCCATTTATATAATTATCTGTTCAATCTTTTCCCCATTTTAATGGATTATCTCCAACTTATTCTTTTATATATTCTGAATATAAGTCCTTTGTCAGTGTATGTATTGTATATGCTTTTTTCCAATCTTTGGTTTGCCTTTTCATTTTCTTAATGGAATTTTTTAAATAGTAGAAGTTTTAAATTTAAATGAAGTTCAATTCATCATTTTTTTCTTTTAAAGTTCATGTTTCTTGTGTTCAATCTAAGAAATCATTGCCTATTTCAAGGTTGAGAAAATTTTCTGTATTTTCTTCCACAAGTTTTTATATCTTAAAACATTTAATTCTGTAATCAAGTTATTCATTGTGTACCATGTAAGAAAGCATTGTAGTTCATTTATTTGCATATGGATATACAATTGTTCCACCATCATTTGTTAAAAAGACTTTTCTCCACTGAATTACATTAGTACCATTATTGAAAATCAATCAGCCTTATGTGGATCTATATTATGTTCCACTGATCTACATGTCTGTTGGTTTACCAATACCACACTGTCTCAATTACTGGAGCTTCATAGTTAAGTCTATAAATCAGGTGTATATGCCCTCCAACTTTGTTCTTAACCATAAGTCTTCCAATCCATAAACATGGTATATCTTTCCATTTATTCAGGTCTTTAATTTCTCTCAACAATATTTTGTAGTTTTCTGCTACAGGTCTTTCACTTATTTCATTAAACTTACCCCTCTGCTATTTTTGATGCTCTGTTAAATAGTATTGCTTTTAAATTTTCATTTTCCAATTGTATTTTGCTAGTATGTATAAAATACAATTGATTCATACATATTCACCTGTCCTAAATTTATTAGTTCTAACAGTTAAGTAGATTTCGTAGGAATTTCTATGTGCATGATTGTATCATTTAGAAATACAGTTTCATTTCTTCTTTTCCAATCCATGGATCTTAGTTTTCTTGCCCTGTAGCAATGTTACCAGTGCAATGTGGAATAGAAGTGGTTAGAGCAGACATCTTTGCCTTGCTATCAACCTTGAAAGGAAAACATTCAGTCTTTCACCATTAAGTATGATGTTGGCTGTGTGTTTTTCACAGATGCACATATCAGGTTGAGGAAGTTGCCCTTTATTACTAGTTTAGGGAATCTGTATAATAAACAGGTGTTGAATTTTGGCAAATAGGTATTCTGTGGCTACTGATATAATCACATGATTTTTTCCTTTTTGTTAATAAGAATGATATTGATTGATTAAACCTACCTTCCTGGGATAAACCCCATTTGGAACATATGATCCTTTTTATATGCTGCTGGATTTGATTGCTAGTATTGTATTAAGAAGGTTTCTATGTTCATGAAGGAAATTGGTTGTAGTTTTCTTTTCCTATAATATCTCTGTCTGGTCTTGGTATCAGGGTAATATAAAATGAGTTATGAAATGCTCCCTTGTCCTCTGTTTTCTGAAAGAGTTATGTAGGACTGTATTATTTATTCCCTAAATGCTTGACAGATCATCAGTAAAGCCATTTAGCCCTGGAGTTTTCTTTGCAGAAAAGATTTTGACTAGGAATTCAATTTATTTAAAAGATAGAGGGCTATTCACATTTTCTATTTCTTTTGGAATGACTTTCAAGGAATGTCCATTTCATCTAAGTTGTCAAGCTTACTGGCATAAAGTTGTTCATAATATTTAATATGTATAGTATATTATATACATATAATATATATTTCATTCCTGATCTTGCTTTCATTCCCAATATTGGTAATTTTTGTCTTGTTTTTTTTTTCTTGTGCAGTCTTAGAGATTTATCAATTTTATTAATCTTTTCAAAGGACCAGCTTCCAGCTTAATTTCTCTATTGTCCACTTTCTATTTCATTTTTACTTTTATTATCTCCTCCCTTCTACTTACTTTGTGTTTAATTTGATCTTCATGTTCTAGATTGTTGAGGTGAAAGCTTAAATGATTGATTTTAGACCTTTCTCCATTTCTAATACAGTCATGTGTCACATAATGTTTCAGTCAACAACAGACTGCATATACAACAGTGGTCCCATAAGTTTAGTACCATTGAGCCTAGGTGTGTAGTAGGCTATACCATCTAGGTTTGTGTAAATACACTCTATGATGTTCACAGAACAACAATATCGCTTAACAATGCATTTCTCAGAATGCATCCCTGTCGTTAGGCAATGCATGGCTGTATAAGTTCTGAAGCTATAAATTTCCCTCTAAGCACTGCTTTAGCTGCATCCCTCAAATTTTGATATATTGTTTTCATTTTCACTCAGTTTGAATATTTTCTAATTTCTCTTGTTATTCTTTAACCCATGGGTTATATGAAAATGAACTGTTTAATATCCAAATATTTGTGGACTTTGCAAGTATCTTTTTGTTGTTAATTTCCAATATAATTCTGCTTTGTTCAGACAACTTTCTCTGTATGATTTCAATCCTTTTAAAATTATTGAGACGTATAACACAGCATATGACCTATCTTGGATCACTCTTCACATGCACTTGAAATGAATGTGTATTCTGGTGCTGTTAAGTAATGTGTTCCATAAATGTCCATTAGGTGAAGCTGGTTGATAATGTTGTTGAAGTCTTCTATATCCTCACTGATTTTCTGTCTAATTGTTCTATTAATTACTGAGAGAGGAATGCTGCAATCTCCAAGTAATACTGTGGATTTATCTATTTCTTTTTTCAGTTCTGTAAGTTTATGCTTTATGTATTTTGAAACTCTAATATTGAGTGTACAGATTTAGGGTTGATAAGTCTTCCTGACAAAATAGTCCTTTTATCATTTATGAAATGTCTGTCTTTATCCCTGGTAATGTTCTTGTCCTGAAACCACTTGAGCTTTCTTATGATTAATGTTTGCATGGTATATCTACTTCTATACTTGTAAACTGTATTGTTATAATTAAAATAAATTTCTTGTATGAAACATCTGCATTTTAATTGGATTGCTTTGAATATTTACACTTAATATTATCTATAAAGCAGGGTTTAAATCTACAATCCTGCTCGTTATTTGTTTTATTTATTCCTTGTTCCTTTTATTCTGTCTTCTTTTGAATTGACTACTTTTTAGTATCCATTTTAATTCAAATACTGGCTTATTATCTATATCTCTTTGCCTTATTTCTTGGTGGTTCTCTAGATTTTACAATATGCTTCTTATCACAGGTTACCTACAAACAATGGTACTTGATGTATAATGTCAAAAGCTTATAATAGTATTTTTCCAATTCCTTCCTCTCATCCTTTGTTCTATTGTTGTCATACGTTTACTTCTTCAGGTGGTAAACTCCACAGTACATTATTATTTTTGTTTTAAACAATTATCTTTTTAAAAAATTAAAAACTGATTTTTAAAAGTATTTTATATTTATCCACACATTACCCATTTCTCCAGTGCTTTTCATTCCTTTAGGTAGACAAGTTTCCATTTGTTATCATTTACCTTCTCCCTAAAGAACTTCTTTTAATATTTCTTATAACACAAGTCTACTGGTGATAAATTCTCTCAGCTTTTATTGGTCTGGAAAAAAAACTTCATTTTGAAGGACATTTTCACTGGATACATTACTGTGGGTTAACAAGTTTTAGTCTTTCATCATTTTAAAGAAGTCATTATCTTTGACTTGCATAGTTTCAGTCAAGATGTCTGTAGTCATTATCTTTGTTCTGTATGTAACGAATCTTTTTCTCTGGATGTTTTTAAGATTTTCTTTCTGACAGTGGCTTTCAGCAATTTTATTATGATGTGCCTCAGTGTCTATTTGCTCTCTACTGTATCCTCTTTGGGGTTTAAGATTCTCTGATCTATGGGTTTATACTTTTCAGCAAACTTGAAAAATTTTATGGCCATTTCTTCATGTTTTTTTCTGTTCTCCTCCTCTCCTCTCCTTCTGGGACTCAAATTACATCTATGTTAGACAACTTGATATTGTCCCACAGGTGATCAAGTCTTTTTTTTTTTCAGTTTTTCTCTCTGTGCTTCATAACGTAGTTTCTATTGCTCTCTTCAAATTCACTGGTCTTTTCTTCTGTAGTACCTAATCTATTTTTAATCCTATCCAGTAAATTTTTCTTTTCAGATAGTATATATTTCATTTCTGGAAGTTTCTTTTGGTTCTTTTATGTCATTTATGCCTCTCTTCTCAGGTTCACATTTTAACTTTTTTTTTTCATGGTGAAGATCAGGCCTGAGCTAACATCCATTGCTAATCTTCCTCCTTTTGCTAAGGAAGATTAGCCCTGAGCTAACATCTGTGCCCGTCTTCCTCTATTTTGTATACAGGATGCTGCCACAGCATGGCTTGAAGAGCAGCGTGTAGGTCCACACCTGGGATCTGAACCTGCAAACCCTGCGCTGCCAAAGCAGAGCACACGAACTTAATCACTACACCACTGGACTGACCCTCTCTTAATTTCTTGAGCATATTTATAACAGCTGTTTTGAAGCCTTATCTGCTAATTTCATGATCTCTATCATTTGTGTTTCTGTTTTCACTGACAGTTTTTTCTCCAAGTTATAGGTTATATTATTCCTGCTTCTTTGCATTTAACATGGTTAGGTGTTGGATATGTAAATTTTACATCGTTGGGTGCTGCAATTTGTTCTCTTATTTTAATAATGTTTACTATGACAGTTAACTTACTTATGGATCAACTTTCAAGGCCTGTTTTTAAACCTTTTTAAGACAAGTTTGGACTACCCTTTATTCTAGCACTAGTTTAACCCTACTATAAAGCATGACACTTCTGGAGTCTCTTAATAAATGCCTGGACATTTAATAAGGACTCTCCACTCTAACTGGTTGGAACTCTAATATCTCCCAGCCCTGAGTGAACTCTGTAAATTATTAAGTTTACACCTTTCTGATCATTCTTTGACTGGCTTCATGGAGTTTCATACCACACCTGAGCAGCTCATTCAGCTGAAGACCAGGGGACCCCAAAGCAGAGTTCTAATATTCTTCCTCTGGGCAGTTTCTCCCTCTCAGATACTCTGCTCCTCAAATTAGTTGCATTAGCCTCTCCCAATTCCAAATTTTGTTTCCTCCATTCACTGAGACTGTTACACTCTACTTGGGTTCCTCCTTCCCACACTGTGGTCCAGAAAGTGGCTCCAAGCAATAAGCCTGTGCAATCAGAGATTACCTTCTCTTCTTTCAGGAAGCACAGTCCTGCATTGCCTGTTGTCCAACTGTCTTAGTCCATTCGGGTTGCTATAACAAAATGCCACAGACTGGGTAGCTTATAAACAGCAGAAATTTACTGCTTACAGTTCTGGAGGCTGGAAGTCCAAGATCAGGGTGCCAGCATGACTTGGTGAGAGCCCTCTTTTGGGTCACAGACTTCTTGTTGTATGCTCACATGGCAGAAGGGGCAAGGGATCTCTCTGGAGCCTCTTATAAGGGCTAATACCATCATCTTTGGGAGTTAGGGTACAACATATGAATTTTGGAGGGACACAAACATTCAGACCTAGTACCAATGTTTCAAAACTGTGGTTTCCTATGTTTTGTTCATTTTCCTAATTGTTTACGGTGGGAGTATAATTCTGGTCTCAGTTATTCCAACACAATCTGAAGTGGAAGAACTCCCAATCTTGTTTGTGTGGAAGCAAATGCCCTCTAACACTTGTATTCACTGTGTTTTCGAAAATATATTTAAATCCTTTTTTAATTTTTTTCTGCATTAATTCCCCATTTCTATGAGACTTACCTGCTATACATTTCCTTTTCAAAAACTGCCCTGGCTATTCCTGAATGTTTACACTTCCATAAAATATTTACATTCATATAATCAATTTCCGCCAAACCTACCCTAACATTTGATAGAAATGGAATTAAATATATAGATTAATTGGGGAAAATTGACATCTTCCACATTATTAACTCTTCTCATCTCTCCAATCCAATTACAAAGTATATCTCTTTGTTTACTACAGTCATCTTTCATGTACATCAGCATCATTTTCTTCAAACAAATCCCATATATCTTCTATATTTATTCCTCAACATTTTATATTTTTTTGTTAATTTTCTGAAAGGGATCCTATTTTCCATGATCTCCTCTAACTAATTACAGTCCTTACAAAAGCCAGCTAGTTATTTTTTATGTTAATTTTGTACCCACCTAACTACCAAGCACTCTTATTAGTTCTAGTGGGTTTTCAGTGGATTCCCTCTGGTTTTCCCAGATGAGGAATCATATTATCAGCAAATAATAATTAGGTATCCATTATAACATTTATATATGTTTTTGTTATCTTGCCTGAATGCAAGAAAATATTAAATAATAGTAATGGTAGTGCCCACACTTGTCTTCTTTCCAATTTTAAAGGAAATACTCCAGTACTTCACCATTAAACAGAATTCTCGCTGTTGATTTGTAACAGTCATTTTTTATAATGTTAAGGAAATACACATTTATATTTATTTTATTAAGAGTTTTTATCAGGAATGGATATTGAATTTCATAAAATCCCATTTTATGAAGTATTTTGTCCCTAACATATCATGTCATATATCATATTAGTAGGGATATATATTAACGATTTTCTTAAAATTAACTTATCCTTGTGTTATCTAAATCCTATTTGCTAATGGGATATTTTAAATATATGATTGCATTTTATATATTTATTACTATTTCTTCATGATTTTTGCATCTATACTCATCAATAAGACTGTAGTTTACTTTTACTGGTATCGTTGTCAGAAATACAATTATCCTAATTTTATGAAATATATTACTTTTATAATCAGGAATAAAGTTATAAAAAATAAAGCCTGAAAATCATTAACAACTCTCCAAATCTCCACCACTTTTTAAACATTTATTTTTTCGTCAGATTCTAGAACTTGGATTATAAAATCTTGACAGGTCAGGTTTTTTTTTTTGCCTTTTTTATTGATGTCTTAGTAGTTTATAACATTATGGGGTTTTAGTTGTACATTTTTGCTTGTCCATCACCATGTGGATGTAACCCTTCACCCCTTGTGCCCACCCCCCACTCCCCACCCCCCTTCCCCTTGATAACCACCAATCAGTTCTGTCTGTGTGTTCATTTATATTCCATATATGAGTGAGTTCATGCAGTGTCTGTCCTTCTCTCTCTGGCTTATTTCACTTAACATAATACCCTCTAGGTCCATCCATGGTCTTGCAAATAGGACAACTGTGTCTTTTCTTATGGCTGGGTAGTATTCCATTGTATGTATATACCACATCTTCTTTAACCAATGATCAATCGAGGAACACTTGGGTTGCTTCCACTTCTTGGCTATAGTGAACAATGCTGCAATGAACATAGGGGTGCATAAGCCTCTTGTGATGGTTGATTTCATGTCCATTGGGTAGATGCCCAAGAGTGGGATTGCTGGATCATACGGTATTTCTATTTTTAATGTTTTGAGGAATCTCCATACTGTTTTCCATAGAGGCTGCACCAGTTTGCATTCCCACCAGCAGTGAATGAGGGTCCCCGTTTCTCCACAACCTCTCCAGCATTTGTTATTTGTCTTTGTGATTATAGCCATTCTAATGGGTGTAAGGTGATATCTGAGTGTAGTTTTGATTTGCATTTCCCTGATGATTAGTGATGTTGAACATCTTTTCATGTGTCTATTGGCCATCTGTATCTCTTCTTTGGAAAACTGTCTGTTCGGATCCTCTGCCCATTTTTTGATCGGGTTGTTTTTTTGTTGCTCAGTTGTATGAGTTCTTTATATATTACTGAGATTAATCCCTTGGACAAACGATTTGCGAATATTTTCTCCCAGCTGGTGGGTTGTTTATTCATTTTGATCCTGGTTTCATTTGCCTTGTAGAAGCTCTTTAGTCTGATGAGGTCCCACTTGTTTATTTTTTCTTTTGTTTCCCTTGTCCGAGTAGACATGGAATCTGAAAGGATCCCTTTATGTCCAATCTCAATTAGTGTACTGCCTATGTTTTATTCCAGGAGATTTCAGGTCTCACTTTCAGGTCCTTGATCCATTTTGAGTTGATTTTTGTATATGGCAATAGGAGATGGTCTACTTTCATTCTTTTGCATGTTGCTGACCAATTTTCCCAGCACCATTTATTGAAGAGACTTCCCTCTCTCCATTGTATGTCCTTTGCTCCTTTGTCGAAGATTAGCTGTCCATAGGTGTGTGGTTTTATTTCTGGGCTTTCAATTCTGATCCATTGATCTGTGTGTCTATTCTTGTACCAGTACCATGCTGTTTTGATTACTATAGCTTTATAGTATATTTTGAAATCAGGGATTGTGATGCCTCCAGCTTTAATCTTTTTTGTTTCAGAATTGCTTTAGCTATTCGGGGTCTTTTGTTGCCCCATACGGATTTCAGTAGTTTTTGTTCTATTACCGTCAAGAATGACATTGGGATTCTGATTGGGATTGCACTGAATTTGTAGATTGCTTAAGGTAGAATGGACATTTTAACTATATTTATTCTTCCAATCCATGTGCATGGAATATTTTTCCATTTCTTTATGTCTTCCTCAATTTCTTTCAATATTGTCTTATAGTTTTCATTGTATAGGTCTTCCACCTCCTTGGTTAAATTTATTCCCAGATATTTTATTCTTTTTGTTGCAACTGTAAATGGGATTGTCTTTTTGAGTTCTCTTTCTGTTGGTTCATCGTTAGTGTATAGAAATGCAATTGATTTTTGTAAGTTGATTTTATACCCTGCCACTTTACTGTAGTTGTTGATTATTTCTAGTAGTTTTCCAATGGAATTTTTTGGGTTTTCTATGTATAGGATCATGTCGTCTGCAAATAGTGAGAGTTTCACTTCTTCATTGCCTATTTGGAGTCCTTTTATTCCTTTTTCTTGCCTAATTGCTCTGGCCAGAACTTCCAGTACTATGTTGAATAAGAGCGGTGAGAGTGGGCACCCTTGTCTTGTTCCTGTCCTCAAAGGAATGGCTTTCAGTTTTTCCCCATTGAGTAGGATGTTTGCTGTAGATTTGTCATATATGGCCCTTATTATGTTGAGGTACTTTCCTTCTATACCCATTTTGTTGAGAGTTTTTATCATAAATGGATGCTGGATCTTGTCGAATGCCTTCTCTGCATCGATTGAGATGATCATGTGGTTTTTATTCTTCATTTTGTTAATGTGGTGTATCACGTTGAGTGATTTGCGGATGTTGAACCATCCCTGTGTCCCTGGTATAAATCCCACTTGATCGGAGTGTATGATCTTTTTGATGTATTGCTGTATTCGGTTTGCCAATATTTTATTGAGGATTTTTGCGTCTGTGTTCATCAGGGATATTGGCCTGTAGTTTTCCTTCTTTGTATTGTCCTTGTCTGGCTTTGGTATCAGGAGGATGTTGACCTCATAGAATGTGTTGGGAAGTATTCCATCTTCCTCTATTTTTTGGAATAGTTTGAGAAGGATAGGTGCTAAATCATCTTTGAATGTTTGATAAAATTCTCCAGGGAAGCCATGTGGTCCTGGGCTTTTATTTTTGGGGAGGTTTTTGATGACTGTTTCAATCTCTTTACTTGTGATTGGTCTGTTCAGATTCTCTATTTCTTCTTGATTTAGTTTTGGGAGGTTGTACGCGTCCAAGAATTTGTCCATTTCCTTTAGGTTGTCCAATTTGTTGGCGTAAAGTTTTTCATAGTATTCCCTAATAATCCCTTGTATTTCTGTGGTATCTGTTGTAATTTCTCCTCTTTCATTTCTAATTTTATTTATTTGAGTCTTCTCCCTTTTTTTCTTAGTGAGTCTGGCTAAGGGTTTGTCAATTTTATTTATCTTCTCAAAGAACCAGCTCTTTGTTTCATTGGTCCTTTCTACTGTTTTTTTGGTTTCAATTTCATTTATTTCTGCTCTGATTTTTATTATTTCCCTCCTTCTGCTGATTCAGGGCTTTGTCCTTTTTCTAATTCTGTTAGGTGCAATTTAAGGTTATTGATTTGGGATTTTTCTTGTTTGTTAAGGTGAGCTTGTATTGCTATGAATTTCCCTCTCAGGACCGCTTCTGCTGCATCCTATATGAGTTGGTATGGTGTATTTTCCTTTTCATTTGTCTCCAGATAGCTTTTGATTTCTCCTTTAATTTCATCAATGACCCATTAGTTGTTCAGTAGCATGTTGTTTAGTCTCCACATCTTTGTCCCTTTCCTAGTTTTTTCCTTGCAGTTGATTTCTAGTTTCACAGCGTTATGATCAGAAAAGATGCTTGTAATTATGTCAGTCTTCTTAAATTTATAGAGGTTTGCCTTGTTTCCTAATATATGGTTTATCCTTGAGAATGTTCCATGTGCGCTTGAGAAGAATGTGTACTCTGCTTTTTTTGGGTGGAGTGCTCTGTATGTATCTATTAAGTCCATTGCGTCTAGTTTTTCGTTTAAGTCCATTATTTCCTTATTGACTTTTTGTCTGGATGATCTATTGATGTAAGGGGGCTGTTAAGATCCCCTACTATTATTGTGTTATTGTTAATATCTCCTTTTAGGTTTTTTAGCAGTTGTTTTATGTACTTTGGTGCTCCTGTGTTGGGTGCATAGATATTTATGATTGTTATGTCTTATTGGTGAAGTGTCTCTTTCATCACTATATATTGCCCTTCTTTGTCTCTCATTACCTTTTTTATCTTGAAGTCTACTTTGTCTGATATAAGTATGGCTACTCCTGCTTTCTTTTGTTTGCCATTAGCTTGGAGTATTGTTTTCCATCCTTTTGAGTCTGTGCTTGTCTTTAGAGCTGAGATGTGTTTCCTGGAGGCAGCAGATTGTTGGATCTTGGTTTTTAATCCATCCCACCACTCTGTGTCTTTTGATTGGAGAATTCAATCTATTTACATTTAGAGTGATTATTGATATATGACGGTTTAATGTTGCTATTTTATTGTTCATTTTCTGGTTCTCTTGCATTTCCTTCGTTTCTTGTCACTTGTGTTTCTGGCTGCAAATTCAATTTGGTATTTCTGCATGCTCATTCTCTTGGTTTTCTCTTTATTTGTCATGTGTGATTCTCTTCTGGTTATTTGTTTAGTGGTTACCGTGAGGTTTATATAAGCAATCTCCTGGATAAGATAGTACATTTCATATGCCTCCTTTTTCCTGAGGCTGGGTCGATTCAATCCCTTACCTCTTCCCCTCATTTGTTATCTCTTTATTCCATCTTGTGTGGTGAATGTGTGTTTCCAGTGATGATCTTGAATTAATTTTTGATGTTATCCAACTGTAGTTTGTTCTGGTTTAGTCTCCATGCTTTTCTCCTTGCTGAAATCTTTGTATCCCCTTTCTCATTTTTTTTTTTTCCCCAGGCCTAAGGGCCTTCTTGAGCATTTCTTGTAGCGGGGGTCTTGTGGTGACGAACTCTCTTAGCTTTTGTTTATCAGGGAGAGTTATTATTTATCCATCATATTTGAAGGATATTTTTGCTGGATAAAGTATTCTTGGCTGAAGGTTTTTGTCTTTCATGATTTTGAATATATCATTCCAGTCTCTCCTAGCCTGTAGAGTTTCTGTCGAGAAATCAGCTGAGAGCCTGATGGGGTTTCCTCTGTATGTTATTTTGTTTTTTTGTTTAGCTACGTTCAATATTATTTCCTTGTCACGGGTATTTTTCAAGTTTGCTACTATGTGGTGAGATGATTTTTTATTCCTGTTTATATATTTAGGTGATCTATTGATTTCATTCACTGTTATTTCCCTCTCGTTCCCTAGGTTGGGGAAGTTCTCAGCTATTATTTCTTTGAACTCTCTGCTCCTTTTTCTCTTTCTTCTCCTTCTGGAATACCTATTATCCTTATGTTGCTTTTCTTCATTGAGTCTGATATTTCTTGAAGAATTTCTTCATTTCTTTTTAGTCTTAGCTCTCTCTCCTCCTCTAACTGGAATGCTTCTGCATGGCTATCCTCAATAATGCTAATTTGTTCCTCCATATTGTCAGTTCTGCTCTTTAAAGACTCCATTTTTTCCACTATATCATTCATTTTGTTTTTCATCTCCAATAATTCTGATTGGTTTTTCTTTACGGTTTCAAACTCTTTTGTGACGAAATCCCTGAATTCGTTGATTTGTTTCTGTGTGTTCTCTTGTATTTCATTGAGTTTGTTTATGATAGCTATTTTGAATTCTCTGTCATTCAGGTTATCAAATTCTGTGCCTTCAGGGTTGGTTTCTGGGTGTTTGTCATTTTCCTTTTGGTCTGTAGCCATAACAAATTGTCACATGGATCCGATGGGGACGGCTTTATTTTTTCCCCTCATGATGAAGTTGGTCCTGCAGTTTCCACCTGCTGCCACTGGATGGAGATCGTGAGCGGTATGCTCTGAGCCCGCTGCAGCCACCAGAGGGATTATGCTGAAACGTGGGGTTTGTGGGGGGAGGGGTCCTCTCTTTCTCCTGCTCCACCAGGGGGTTTCCTTTCTGGCTCTCTTAGGGTGTTTGCTACACCCTCTAAACAGTCCATCGTCGCTTCCCAGTGATGATCTCTCGACAGTCTGTGAGAGCACCTGGATGGTGACAGTTTTCCCCGCTGTGGGCCACCCCTCCCCCCTCTGTGAGCTGCGCTGTCTTTGCCAATCGATTGGGGAGGGGGAGTATAGCTTCTTACCTCTCCTTGCGTCCTTTTGGGCTTCCCGCGCCTCCACCGTCTGATGTATGGCAGCAGGGATTTCTTAGAAGTCCTTTGTAGTGTTTGATTGAGGTCTGTTGGAATGCGAATGATGTTTTTGTTGTGTCGTAGGGGGCAGAGATTCAAAGAGGGAATCTCACTCCGCCATGATCGACAGGTCAGTTTTCTACCCTACCGTACCCCACATTTTAGAGTACAGATATTATTGTGTGTGTGTGTTTGTGTGTGTGTGTATATGTATATATATATGAAACACATTCCTGAAAAGTTGCTTGTAAGACAAAAATCTATCCTCCAAATACCACTTTCCCCCAAACTCCCTTGGTAAAATCATAAGATATTTCAGATACTAGTGACTTTTCTTTCTTCCTGGAATTCTCTTCCCCCAGATGTTTCTATGGTCCAATCCCTCACTTTACTAGTATAAACTAAAATGCCACCTCTTTGGAGAAGCCTTCCCTGACTATCCTAATTAAAATACCCCCTGCCACCTCTCCTTTCATCTCTAGCCCTGATTTATTCTTCATAGCCATTCTGAAATACTTTATCCTCAGTACCTAGAAAAGTACTTGACACTCAGTAAGTGTTAACTAACATTTGTTGCAGGAACAAACAAATGAAAGTAAGCGGGCACCTATATAGTATAATCCGAAGAAAAAGTTCCCCAAGAATAGTTTCCCCAGCTCTGGTGCCACGCTACCTAAAATGCCTGTGACCACCCTATAAGGCTACCACATAAATCATTAGTCAATAATGCCTTGGTAAAATGATTTCATTTATCAGATTCTTTCTTCCATAATAATCAGTTCTCCAGGCCATGAACACCTGGGGTTCCATGTAAAGGAAGAAAAATATAAGGAGTCTTCCAGAAGCAAACTGTTGTACTCTTCTTCCCATATTAACGGTACCCAATCAACCAAGGCAAATATATTCTGCCTATAGTTCTTGGCAGCTCCCGTCACAGGGTTAAACAACAACAGAGTAAAACTATATAACAAAGAGAACTGTACTTGAAGTAGAAGCAATAATTGGTCTGAGTGATGTAGGAGGGGATAGAAGTCCCCCAAGTCCCTGATCTCTTTGGTGAATCATACCTGGAAGTGATCAACCAGAAAGTGAATCTTCAAAGAAGAAGAAATTGATTATGAGAAAAAGTATGTTCTGTAGCTGTGGCTTCTCTTAATGGACTTTGAACCAGTTTTAGAGTCAAATATGACTGGAACATTTGAGTTACCAAGTCCACTGAGAACAAAGGAAAAGTAGTACCTTCACTTTATCCCCCTCCCACTGGATTTGCCCATAGCTATCTTGGAAGACTGAGCAGACACCAAGCAAGAAAGAAAAAGAGTGCAGACTCCAGAACACACAGCCTGATGTCTTAGCTTGTTTCTCAGTCATGTCATTATACCACGATGCTGGTGCTAAGTACTAGTAACAGCAGTATCTTTCACAGAATATAGAGAAAACAGATTTTTTAATACAGTAAACTCTCCATTTTCCCACCTTATCTCTGACCAAGTATTTGTCCCTTATTGTGACAGGATTATTATATTTTAATTTAGATCCTTCCAATATTGTCTTTACTGAATGATGGAACAGGAGCCAGGCCCTGGAAGGGTATATATTTCTGGTGCTGTTATTTTTCTATATTCCCCATCTCTTATTCTTTAAAATTATCAATAATAACAAAATACCCAAATATGCTAATGATGCAGAATTCTACGTGTATAAAATTTCAAAATCTGAATTTCTTTTCCGATTTACAAATTATCTAAATTCTTAAGTGTATATATTGGATTAAAATATGATGGATCCCCACATCAAATTAGATATAACAGAATAACCAAAAAACAAGATGACAACTAAAGGAGATACAAAATTCTAATTTAAGATGAATCTAATTTAGGTATTTAGGTACAGTATATACCTACATACTCTATAATCCAAAACAATGGATTTTATCAGGAATTTAAATCTATCTCTCAACTAATACTAGTTTCTTTCTTTCAATTTTTTCTTCCCAGTTCATTCTAATATATGCATTCTAACAACTCAGGTAAGCCTGGAAGTACTTTCCTCAACCTTCCATTACCTAAACTATATGAGGACACATGACATGCACATGTACAATTTCATGCATTGTACATTTCTACTGTCAGATGCCTGTTTCCCATTAATTTCAAAATTAGTTCATGCATTGATTTCTATGAACAAAACAGAAATATAATACATTGGATGCCTAACCTCTTGATTTTCTACTCCATTGCTGGAAAGCTCCAAAATAGAACCTCCACTGTCAACCACTGCTGATGCCATTGTTTATTCCCTGAGGAAGCTTCAAACGCTATTAATCAATGTAATTAAAAGTTCATGGATGACTGCCAGTATTACAGGTTTGCATTATCATGTTTTAAAAGTCAATAGAGATGGAGTAGAGTAGATATCCAGAAATCCAGTCTTCTAAAGATGATTAACCAGAGAGCCTAAAAAGAGGAAGAATTTGAAAAGTTATTAAAAATATACAGGAAGGATATAAACACCTATTTTGCAATCTGATTTTTAACATTTTTGTAAACTATTAGGAGATAGGCTTATACAGCCCTGTCAAAAGAGGGCAGTAATGAGCATTCTACTTCTTAGAGTTGTCAAGTTGATGAATATACTGAAATAAGGTCTTACCAAGCTACTGCACACAGGTAATGTTATGATATTTACATTCTAAGAGATAAAATGTTATAACTGTCTCCCTTTATGAAGATGTACTTTTATTCCTGCAATATTCTGGTAGAAATTTTCAAAATGTTTTATGCCTTGAAGGCATAAAATGTGCTAGACCCAGCCAACTTTTAAAATTATTTGCCTATTTAACAAATTAAATGATTTACTGGTCTGTAAACATTTCATTATTCTTTTTTGGCTCATTTGGTTTGTTTATTTGAATAATGTAATTAGAATTGGTTTTTGCTTATGGTAGCAATCTGATTTTGTGTTCACATTTTGAATACTTTACAAGGAGTGTAAAACAGATTAATTTGAGTTGCTTACTTTCAAATAGAGTAGTTTGAAAATAAAGTAGTGAAATCACTTGGAATGCTTTTAATATTACTTCGTCATTCTTTCCTCAATAATTTTTTTGCTATTGGTTCAAAATGCAATATAGCAAATGGTTTCAAGTAAACCTAATTCAAGCTTTTTTTCCCTAGTAAAGATGATTGTCAGTATGTGCACCATCTAGATTTATGCATTAGACTACTCCTAAAAGGTTACATTTTATTTGATTTTGTGTATTTAAATTTTTCATAGAGAAATTAGAGATTTATTTCTAACAATTTTTTTCATATAAAAATTAAAGAATGCAGCAAAATTAAGCATATTTAAAGAGAAAAGAATATGAATTTCTAATAAATCACTCCATTAATATTATGTCCTATATTGACTACTGGTACCATACAGATATGGAAAAAAATAATAAAGAATTTCCATACCTTCTACAATAGAAAGAAATGCCTGCAAGTAAGGAGAAACTTCAGCTCACTATCTAAGATCCATTCAATACCATCAGAGTCTCCTTTTTGATCTTATCAATAGAAAATGGGATAGGAAGTATTTGTATCTTAAGAATAAAAATTAAGAAAAATCCACAGTCCCATCACACTAAAGCTCACTATTATCATATAAGGTAATGACTATTTTCTAAACATATTGATAATAATAGCAGAAATAAATTTTACTTACAATTTGAATGTTAAGTAGTCTAAGCATCCTTCACTATTTTCACAACTTGGCAAGAGCTAAAATATAAACCAGCAGTTCTTTGGAACTACTAGTAGGGGGGAAAAAGACAGTATTAATATAATTCTATTAAAAAATATTTTGCCCCAAAAAGGTGTGATTCAGACAGTATGTACTTATTAAAACAAGCCATCTCCAAAGCATGAAGACACACACTATATGATGAACATAATAAAGAAATTATTTCTAGGCTATGGAGGAATCAGCAGTTTTTATCAAACAAAGTTTTAAGTCACCACTAAATAACAATTATTGAGTAGGGACAGATCTAACATACATAGCCTATGCCCCATATTATGGGCTGTATTTGAATCAACCAACAGGATCTTAACAAGTGGCTGCAGGTATAATCCCAGATTCCCAGGAGTAGAAAATCAAGGTTTAAAAGACTAACCCCAAAAACTACTATCAAACAATGTTAACAATGTATTATTGCTTATTAAGTCACTTTCCTGCTCTCACCCTCCAAATTTAGCATCCATACACATCCACACATCCCAAGCCTCCTCAAACAGCCCTCCTCCTTTCAAAGGCTAATCTACTGCACTGGGTCTTAGGCCTTACTCCATCAAGTATTCCCTCTTTTTCCTAAACCTCCTCTTACTTAACATTGGGTCCTTTCCCTCAACATCTAAACATTTACAAGCCTCTCTCATCTTAAACATGGAAAAGTCCTCCTCCATGACCCTGCATACCCCTCCAGCTACTGCTCTTGTTCCTTCCTTTCTCAGGTAAGGTTCTAGAAAAATAATCCTCTGTACTCTCTCTCCACTTCCTAATTTCTCAGGTATTCCTCCTTCTATGGAAGTTTGGCATCCATCACCATCAATTGAAATTTTTACTAAATTCTGGTTGTCAAATCCAATGGATACATTTCTGTCTTCATAGGACTTAATGTCTGCAGCATCTGACAGTGTTGATCATTCCCTCCTTGAAACTCTATCTTGAATATATCTTCTCCCTCTCTAGCTACTCCTTTTTAATTCCCTCTTACAGGCCCACTCTTATTTTCAAAGGGCTTGGGGCAAGAGTACAAATGGAAGCCCATATGCCATGTGTCTAAATATTTTAAAAGTCATAAATGAAGCTAACAAGCTGTTAAGTTATTATTCTATCTTCCTATCTTGACATATACACTTTTGTAACTACCCTAAAGGTTAAGTTCTGATTTGGAATTCTCAGACTCCCTCGAGTTCTATGGGGGCATGCGAGGACCATACCCTCTTCCCCTGGCCTGCAGCCTGTCCTTTTTATCTTTCCACCTTTGGCTCCATGCCATACTACAAGGAGCCTCATATACATACATGTGGACATCCCAGCCCACATGTCCAAGCTCTGGCCACACGCCTGCAAATAGCAGCTCCTTGGCCAACACTTAGGCCTAGACCATAAATGTAGTACAGTCAAGAAAGGAGAGAATCAGGGAAGAAGCCTATGAAGGGCGACATGGGCAGAGAATTCTGGGGTTCAAATACTCAGAGCTTGATTTAGAAATATGTACCAGGTGGATTAATTCCCTCAGCTTCCCCAAATCCTCATCCTATCAAGAGGGGTGTAGGTGGAGGTAGTCCAGTTGAGGACCTCTAAAGCAAAAGGCCCACAGCAGGGTTCCCACTTGGCTAAGTCTAAGGACAGTGCTACTCTGTGGTCAACCCTTACATGTAGGTGTTTCCAGGATCCCATCCCTACTCCTCTTCTGACTCTTTACACTCTCTCTAAGCTATCTCATGTACTGCCATGGCTTCACTCAAATCTCTCTTCCAGTCTAAATCATTTTATAGGCTCTAGTTTATCTACCAGACACTTCCTTCCCTCTACTTCTTTGTGAAATTACATAGGGTATAAATAAATAGTAAACATCTATTCCAGGGTATCCCAGGAACTCCGTTAATTAATTACCTCTTACAACAAATATTAACTGAGCACCTATTATATGCTAGCACAGTTTTCAGTGCTAGAGGTACAGCAGTGAATAAAGCAAAAGTCCTTGTCCTGATAGATAGTAAATTCCAGTGGGGCGAGATGAAAATAGGCAAAACATGTATAGCATAAATCTAGATGGTCTTAACGGCTAAGGAGACAAATGAATCAAAGGGAGAGAATAATGTATTTGTCAAAGAAGAGGGTTGCAATCTCAAGCTGGATGGTTAAAGGAGGACTCAGTGAAAAAGTGACATATGAGAAAAGACCTAAAAGTAGGAGTGAGCTGTGCCAACGACTGGGGGAAAAAGCTTCTAGTCAAAGAAAAGAGAAAATTCAAGGTCTTCAAGAGGGAGTACACCTGACTAGTTCAAACATCAGCAACGAGGCCAGTGTGGCTGGAGTGAAGTGATAAATATGAAGAAAGAACAGAAGATGATGACAAAGAGGTAAGGGTAGGGGGCCATGTAGGCCCTCTGTGAGGACTCTGACTTACTCCAGGGAGAAGGAGGGTTTTATGCAGGAAGATGACCTGATTATTATAACGATCATTCAGATGCTGGCTTGAGAACAGACAAGGGGACAAGCGCAGAAGCAGGGAGATAGTTAAGAAGCTACTATAAAAATTAGGTGAGAAATGATAGTGGCTAGGACCAGAGTGGCAGGTTCTGTAGAAAGTGAAAAGTGGTCAACTTTGTGATATACTTTGAAGATAAAATGGACAAGATTTGCTAGCAAATTGGATGTGGGGTGTGAGATAAAGAGTCAAGAATGAATCCAAGGATATCACTCAGAGCACCTGGAAAAGCCATTAAATGTGATGGTGAAAAGTGTGGGAGGAGAAATCCAATGTTTCAAACTAAACTCATTTTTTTCTCTGCTACCTCTCTAAAAGTATTACCTCTCCTACTGTGCTTAGCTCAGTAAGCTACCCCAACACCCACACAAGTTGCCTAAACAGAGATCCTAAGTCATCCATAACTCCTTTCTATCAACATCATCATACTCTCACTCTTGATCTCTTCTCTCTAATCTCATATCTTCTTCCCTAGTTGAGTTTCCTTATCATCATTTTTCTATATTGTTGTAATAGCCTCAGGATTTGCCTCTTTGCCGCTAATTTTCCCTCCCTTCCAATCCACCTACTGCGATATCAGGGTGATCCAAGATGCAATAATGTTAGGCCCCTCTCAAAATTCTTCAACAGTTCATCCCCTGCAGGATGAAATCTCAACCTCCTTGCAAGCATCCTGATTTAGTAAGAATAAGTGGTCTAGGTCTATTTCTCAGAAGTTATGAAATATTCATTCTGACATGCTCAGGTATGGGAATCACGAATCTAACCCATGCTCACTTGTCCAGCCTCATCTTCCTTTACTCCCTCCATCTAACTTTATACCATAGTTGTTTGTAGTTCTCTATTTTCCTCTCTCTCTTGTCTTGAACATCCTTTCTCTGCTTGCCCATTTGGCCAACTCTTAGCTATCTTACAGGTCTCAGCTCTCATGCAACCTCATCCCCTCAGGGCTCAATATCATTTTCTATAATTCTCTTCCCCCAATCCACATTGTATACCTCCCTTACAAAAACATCAAAGAAATAACAGCTTCCAGCAGATCATTCACTTGCCACCCCCTATCAACCATATCAAGCCCAACACCTATGCTTTTCTTTCAGTGCTCTCTAAAATCCTGCTCCTTTTTACCTTCTTAATCTTACTTCCTACTACTTTCCCAAAACACCAAGTTTTAAAAATCTGTGCAACCAGGTTTTAAAAATCTGTGATTTCTACCACCTAAATCAGTGCCTTCCATATAGTAGATACACAGTACAGACGTGATGACTACACGAATAAACAAACATGTTCCAATCAGACAAGTATCTTCACTGCTAACAACACATACTAAGCTCACTCCTATCCCTATCCCTTTGCTGATGTTCCTCTCTCACCAGGAGTGCCCTCTTCCTTGGTTATTCAAATTCCACTGGCCCTCAAAGACAACTTTTTCCCTACAATGACATCACCTCTTTCCTATCTCTACTACACCAGTTCTTTCAATAATATTTACTGAGCACTTACTATAGACCAAACACAGCACTATGCCAGGAACCCAAAAATGAAGTCAGGACAGCCTTCAGACAGCTTAGAGTCTAGTAAAGAAAAGCATATAGAAGCAATTACAATAATGTAAATGCCATAAAGGAAACTACAAAGTACAGTGGGAACATAAAAAAAGGAAGACCCACGTTGGCCTCAGGGGTTCTAGAGAGACTTCAGAAAGGAGCCACCATTTAGTCTGGGACTAGAAGAAGGGGAGGAAATTGGCACAGCAATAGGAGAAACAACTTTGAATAATGAATACTAAGGACTGAAAAATAATCTATGCAAAATGATAGCAAACCTAAGTATCACCCAGAAATAAATTCTGCTCAGACTATAATTTAGTTGCCTAGAGTATAGATCACACTCTCATCAAAAAAGTTTATGTGTATGACTTTATTCAGATAAAGTACAAAGACAAGGAAAAGTCAACCTATGATATTAGAAATAGGATACTATATCACAAAAGGCTAATATCACTAATATATAAAGAACACTTAAAATAGAGGAATAAAGGATCAAAAAATCCAAGAGAAAAATAAGGAAAACACACACACAATTCACAAAAACAGATATAAAAATGGCCCTTAAACATACAAAAAGATGTTCAAATTCACTCATAGAGACATGTAAATTTTTTTTAAATGAGATACCATTTCTCTCATCTATCAGACTGGCGAAAATTAAAATGTATGACATCATATTCTGTTGGTAAGACGGTGCACACTTATACATTGCTGGTGGGAATGCAAACTGATATAACACTGAGAGGGGAATTTGGCAATATCTAACAAAACCACATACACACTTAACTCTTTTTAAACAGTTTTACTGAGATATAATTCACATATTATACAGTTCACCTACTTAAAAGTATATAATTCAATGGTTTTTAGTATATTCACAAAGTTGTGCAATCATCATCACAATCTAATTTCTAGAATATTTTCAGCACTGCCCTTAAAAATCCCATGTCCATTAGCGGTCACCTCTCATCCTTCCCCTTCCCCTAGTCCTTGGAACCACTAATCTACTTTCTATCTCTAGAGATTTGCTTGTTCTGGCCATTTCATATAAATAGAATTATACAACATGAGACTTTCATGACAGGCTTCTTCACTTAGTATAATGTTTTCAATATTCATCTATGTGTAATATGTGTTAGTGTTTCATTTCTTTTTATTGCTGAATAATATTCCATTGCATAGATATATCACATTTTATTTATCCATTCATCAGTTAATGCAAATTTCGGTTATTTCCACTTTTTGACCATTGTAAATAATGATGCTATGAAAATTCACATACAAGTTTTTGTGTGGACATATGTTTTCATTTCTCTTGAGTATATATCTAGGAGTGGAGCTGCTGAAATAATATAGTAACTTTATGTTTAACATTTTGAGAAAACACCAAACTGTTTTCCAAAGTAGCTACATCATTTTACATTCTCATCAGCAGTGTATAAAGGTTCTAATTTCTCCACATCCCCACCAACACATATTGTAGGTAATCTGTTAAGCAGCAATAGATAATTAATACATCATCATGGTAGATGCAATAAAAATCACTTAAGATTTTATAATTTTAAAAAATGCAGCCAAGACTCAATGACAAATATTTAAAACCTTCCCCCGATACTGGGAACAGAACAAACGTACAGACCATTACTACTTCAATTCAACACCACACTGGCAATCCTAATCAGTAGAGTTTGATAAGAAAAAAATTAAAAGACATAAGAAATGGAAAAGAAGAAATGAAGCTATCATTGTTTATAGGTGATAAGCCTATCTAAATAGAAAATCCAAAACAATCTTCAGATATTAGAATAAGAGGGTTTGCAAGGTGTCTGGATATAGATCAACATATAAAAATCAACTTCTTCTATATACCAGCAACAAACAGAAAATGTAATTTTTAAAAAGGATACCATTTACAATAACCACAAAAACTATAAGATATCTAAGACCCAATCTGACAAAAGATGTATAAAGACCTCTATGGAGAAAATCATAAAATTTACTGAAAGGAATTAAAGTATGGAGACATCATGTTCATGGATAGGAAAGCTCAATATCTTAAAGATGTCAGTTCTCACCAAATTCATCTAACAAATTCAACATATTTCCAGTCAAACATTCCAAGAGGGTTTTACAAAAAAATTGACAAAGATAGTAAAACAAAATGTATGTAGAAGAGCAAAGAGCAAAAGTTAGCCAAGACCTCCCTACCCAGTCTATAGTAATTCAACATAAATAATGGTGTAGATATTGTCAAATACACCAATGGAACAGAATATAGAAGTCAGAAAAAGACCCATGCATATTGGAAACTTAATACAGTCACATGCCACATAATGACATTTCAGTCAATGACGGACCACATATACGACAGTGGTCCCATAAGATTAGTACCATATGGCCTAGATGTGTTAGTAGGCTATATCATTTAGGTTTGTGTAAGTACACTCTATGCTTGCAGGACAAAATCGTCTAACATCCCATTTCTCCTAATGTATCCCTGTCATTAAGCCATGCATGACTGTGTAGGGCAGATGCAGTGTTAAATCAATGGGGAAAAAAAAGACTATTTAATAAATGATGCTGGGACAAGTGATTATCCATACAAGATAAAAAATTAAATCACCACCTCTCACCATTCACAATAAACTAGAGGTGTCCTTTGTTGTTGTTAGTGCTGCTGAGTCAGTTCCAACTCCAAGTGACCCTGTGCACAGCAGAGCGGAACCCCACCCAGTCTTTCTGCGCCATCCTCTCACCTTCCAGCTCTGTATCAGCCAATGCTCCACTGCTATTCATAGGGTTTTCATGGCCAATTTTTTCAGAAGTGAGTAGCCAAGTCCTTTTTCCTAGTCTGTCTAGTCTGGAAGCTCTGCTGAAACCTGTCCACCATGGGTAATCCTGCTGGTATTTGAAATACCGGTGGCATAGCTTTTAGCATCACAGTAACGCATTTGTGAGAGCACAAATCTTAACCACTAGATCACGAGGGCTTGCTACAGGTATACCAAAGACCTAAATATACAAAATGTTTTTTTAAAATTGAAGAAAATACAGGATATCTTCATGAATTCACAGTTAAGGAAAAATTACTAAATAGACATGGAAAGTAAAAAACAAAGGAGTGCTAAACTTGACCACACCAAATTTTTTTTAAATTCATACAACAGAAACCGAAAACAAAACTGAAAGAGACTAGAAAAAGTTATTCCCCTCCCTCCAAAAAAAGGGGGGAAAAGGAACTCCTATAATTAATAATATACACAACCAAAATTCTATTAAAAATTTTAAAATAAATTATATTAAGGCATACTTGGATGAATATGATGTGAATTCTTTTCAAGATTCTAGTTCTCATGTTAAATGACAGATTCATGTGTGTTTTATATTTCTAAAAATAAACAACAGCTATGCTTGGGCTAATTATTTGAGTGTGTCATGAATCAAGGATTATGATTCATCTAATTTTGTACAGCTGGAGTATTGATATTATTACTTTCTCATCCAAAGTGTGAAAACTGTTCACCTGAATTCTTTCTTTTTAAATATGTCGTGTAAGTTGAATATATTTACTAATCCTTTAACAAACTCTTTTTATAATTTTCCAACAGATTGTGTTCATTTTTTCTTTTAATTACTTCTTAATGCAATTCCTAATTTGTGAGAAAACTATATCAGCATAGGAGTCAGTTATCTTACTTGCTATTGCAACAACCTAACAGATCAGAAAGAGGAAGGGTGCCTCCATTTATATGACATTCAAGAAAAGGTAAACCTGTAGGAACAGAAAACAGATCAGTGGGAAGAAGTTGATCTCAAAAGGCACAAGGAAACTTTTTGGGGTGATAGGAATGTTCTATATCTTATGGTAATGATTACACAATGGTATGAATTTGTCAAACTCATGGAAATGTAAGGATGAATTTCACTATATATAAATTAAACTTCAATAAATCTGACTTTAAAAGAGGGGGAGGGAAATGTTGACAATTAGAATTTAATCTATTAAAGAGACATTCTTATTCAATATTAATAATATCACGATACTAAGAACTGTAGCTTGTAATCTAAATCTGTGTAAAGTTTAATTCTCAACTGGTTTCTGCCTGGATCAGTAAATTCTTCTTGCAAAAAAACCTTATTCTTCTTAACCATTTTATTGGTAAAATTAAACTTTTAATATGGAACTCAATTCCTGAAATACTTCTGATTCGTATCTTCATTGTCTATTTTTAGAAATTATCTACCAAGTCTGACAGGAGTTATATATATAGTCTATAATGCTGATATAATAATAGTCTCAATAATAATCTCAACCATGTATTTTTCTTCTGATTGAACTAATCATTTTTATGCATTCTTTTCATCCTTCCAATGGCCCTGTAAAATAGGTATAATCATCTCCCTTGTTACATGAAAATTATTTTGACAGTATGCTTTACATTTAAGAGCTAGTATGATTTAACAGTTAAGAGTCTATTGGCCACTGTATCCCCAGAACACAGTAGGTGCTCAATAAATATCTGTTGGCTTTACCTCTGACTATGTAATCTTGGACAGTTACTCATCTCTCTAAACTTCTATATCCTCATCTATAAAAAGAGAGCAAAAAACACCTTTGGGAAGTTGGTGTGTTCAGTTCTTTCCTTTCTTTACATAAAGTGCCTGGCACACTATAAGCAGTGAATGTCACTTAATTTATTATTATCTCTTTGATAGCATCAGTCAGAGCTGTATCAAATTGCTAATGCTTCATATAAGAATAAAGCAGTAGCAGAACAGATAATACCTAAAACCTAATTGCTCCTCATGCAAAATTGAGATGTTCACTCATAATTTGTTTAAACAAAAATTAGTACAACATTGTAAAGGGATAAAAAGTAAATTAATGAATCTTTTAAAGAAAGAATTCCCTTGTGAAAATGGGAATGAGCTCATTTTGAGGGAACTAAGTCTAAGAGTATACAGTTTAAAAATATTTGGGCCCATAAGTCAGGACTGGAAATAATTTGGGCAGCAAGAATTCATGTCATGGGACTTACTTTAGGGTAAGGTGATTGATCTAGATATTTAAAATTGTAAGCTAGAAGTTTACAGGATAAGAGAAATTGCAGGAAAGCTCTTTTAATCTGGAAGAGATCTTAGAGCTCATTTTACAGAAGAAACAAATTGGAGAGGCTAATTGGAAAATCGAGTGAAATAATCTGCCAAATATAAAAACAATTTTGCATTGAGAGTCCCATACCATGGATAAACAATATGTTAAAACCCTCATTTACTCATGACCCTAACTTTGTTATCCAATTAAGATTTAGATGTATATTCTTAATCTTATATATTTTTACGTGAGATATACATATGAATGACACATAGATAAGTGAATTTAGATAATCTGTGACTTCATCTAAGTTCTAGTTAAGATATTTTTTTGCTTTAAAACTTTGCCAGGCATGTTTTGGTTGGTTTCTTCATCAAACAAAGAACTACAATGGCCAAGTTCCCAGGCATAACCTAATCAGTGTTGCCAATCTACTTTGTGATGGTGAAAATCTAACAGTGAAGTATCATCTAAAAATACCATAAATAATCAAACTTTACAGTTATTTAAAGAACTGATGAGCAAAGAGACAGCAAGACAATTCAACCCTATTTGGCTGCCCACAGTCACCACTGGAGCTAAAAATGATATTGCTGCCTAGCTACACTCCTTTAATATTTTTATTCTCCTAATCTCTCTGTTACCATTTTACATATACTCAAATCCTAGGGCAGCAATAAGGGTAAGAATAAATATATGGAGGAAGTGATCACATTAAACACATCTTAGAATCCAACCTATCTTGAGGCTGAAGATAAGCAACAAAGGTCTATTAATCAACAACCCTAAACTTACATGAATATTCATTCCTAGACTTAAGCCAGGAACTATGTATAAGAAATATTAAATTATGGAAATAAATGTGTTTAGCCAAGTATATGCTGTAAATAAGCAAATTCCCAAGTCAAGTAAGAACCAGACAAAAGGTCACGTTCTAGGCGATTTGGTTAGGGGAAAAGTAACAAAGGCAAGGCTTCTGTCCTGACCATTGCTCAGATGACTGAAGCCTCAAGTCTGGTCATAATAGCCTCTTGTATATTCAAAAAGCAACACAGGGGCCAGCCCCCGTGACCTAGTGGTTAAGTTTGGCACACTCTGCTTCAGGGGCCCAGGTTTGGTTCCCGGGCACAGACCTATACCACTCATCTGTTGGTGGCCATGCTGTGGTGGTGGCTCACACACAAAAAGAAGACGACTGGCAATGGATGTTAGCTCAGGGTGAATCTTCCTCAGCAAAAAAACAAAAAAGAGAGAGAGACACACACACACATAAAAGACTTGTTTCAACTGGCTTAATATTAGCCAAGCAACTCCTTTATAAGAGACTGGAGCTAGAGGTGATCAGAATATTTGGCAGATTCCCAGTCATTAAGAAAACCCAGCATCTAGTTACGTTTATTCAACAAAACAAATTGGGAGAATTTTTCTTTTTTAAGGAGGGATAAACTGCCAGTCCAACAATTGCCATCCTAAAGACCCTATTGCACACAGTTTTAAAACTTTAGCCAACTTCATCACTTTCATAATTTAAAAAGGAAGCATAGACCTGCCTTTTACAAGAATCTTTTTAATATACTGGTTTGATAGGATAAGAATCCATTGAAGTGCATTTATTCTAGAAGAAAGTCAATAACTAGCTTAGTTTAAAATATTTTTCCTTCTTCCGCCAAACAATAAGGGGATAATAATAGCTAATATTTATAGAGTGCTTACGCCATGCTAGGCATTACTCTAAATTCATTATTTAGATTAATCTACACAATCCTACAAAACAGGTATTAATATCCCCATTTTACATTTGGGGAAACTGAGGCATGGAGAAACATAAGTAACTTGCCCAAGATCAAACAACAGGTAAGTGACAGAGTCAGAATTTCAATCTAAGCAGTCTGGCTCCAGAGTCTATGCTCTTAATCTTAAAGTTTTTGTGCCTCATGATTATACAAGTTTTTTTTTTTTTTTTTTTTAATTAAAACTGGGAAAGAATCACATAAAACCTCTCCCACCCCACCCTGGGAGATTTTTCTACCTATTTCCTTATTGGCTCATAACATGGGCTGATTAGAAGGTTTAAAATATGTTAAATGGAAATTACATATATCTTATCTATGTAAGTATACAGATTTTTTTTTCCCTTTCCAAAAAAAAAACAGAGATGGGTAGTGCGTGTAAAGGAATTTTTTAACTCACAAATTCTCTCATATAAGTTCTGTACGCCTTAGGGAGAAACTGACAGAAAGAATTTCTGTCTTTGCTCTCTTCAGGGTTGAGCTTGTTTGTTTTTTAGAAGAAATGTTGGCCTGCAATTCTATATTAGGCAAGAAACAAAGATTCTCAGATATAGGCCTCATATCCTAATTCAAGTTTACCATATTTCAAGTAAAAGAACTACCTGGAACCAAAATATAAGCTTTTTTGTAGTGCTAAATAAAAAGGCCCCTTGCAGAAGCAACTGGGGGAAAAAGTGCACCTAGTCTCCCATATTGAGGCCTAAACTATTTATAAGATTATCTCCCTTTACCTAATTAAGCCAAGGTTTATAGCTTCTTCCACAGGGCCTGGAACATGGACATTTATGGGCCTGTAGAATGTATATAAGTGGATGAATGAAAAAACGTATGCTTATTTTTATCTGAAGGACTAAATATCATCTCCACTGTATCCGGGACGCTAATCACCAGGCAAAGGGAAATAAACTTCCTCAGAGATTAAAACACAAATCTTCACCCTCAGCAGGGCAGAATATCTTGTAGTCTTGAAGAGGTATATCAGGGGTCTCACAGAACTGAGCAAATAGTTGTACTCATGGCTATAATAAGGATATACAGCAGGTCACAAAGGAAAAAGACAGATGGAATCTAGAGGAATCCATCTGCAAGCTTCCTTATGCTCCCTCCTTCCCATGAGAAGTTACACAGAGCTTAGCTTACTTCTCCCCCCCCCCCCGCAAGAAAAATGACCAACATCTGTACAATGTTTCTGTCCAGGGAAGCCCATCAAAGACTCAGCACCCAAGATTTTACTGGGGGGTGGTCACATGGTCACCCTCTGCTTTGTGTGTACGAAAATTCCAGAACCCCCAGAAGTAAAGCAAGTGTTCAACGTAAACCATGTTATTTGCAGAAACAGTCTAGGCACAGAGAATCACCCTTATCAGTTACAGGGAATACTCTGAGAGCCAGTTCCCAGATGCCAGCCAAGGCCCAACCTAGCAAGCAGACCTTTCCAAGGACAGCAGTCGCAGACTTGAGATGTTAACTCCTCTCTGCACATCAAGTTATTTAACTTCTCAAAATCTCACACTCATCTCTAAAAAGGGAAAAATAATAGAAACTACTTCACAGCTGTCATAATTATTATAGTGTAAGTAATTCTCATGGTATTGTTATCTAGTATGGTGGCAAGACTTCATAAAGATCAGTT
Organism: Tapirus indicus; assembly: GCA_031878705.1. Taxonomy (NCBI): domain Eukaryota; kingdom Metazoa; phylum Chordata; class Mammalia; order Perissodactyla; family Tapiridae; genus Tapirus; species Tapirus indicus. The sequence goes on along the minus strand of CM062919.1, from coordinate 126,158,519 downwards.
GATGACAGTGATGAGGAAGATTACGGAAAGTTACAGATAATGTAAAACTTAAACTTCAACCCAGCAACAACTTTTAGAGGAGGATAAAAACCAGAATGATCCGGAATAAAGAAGACATAGACCCTGTCTTTCCCCCATAAAATATACGGGAATTTTAAAATGCTTTATCATTTATTTTAGAGTGATATCATGATTGAGTTTAAATACTCAGATACGACGTAGTAAAAATAGCATCTCCACTTCCAAAAATTGAGTAAAAATTCATGAAGGCAGACTTCCTGGAACATTCTAAACTCATCCAGATTATGAAATAAAACACAAAAAATGAACTTGTCCTGAAAGTTTATTTAAGCACACTATTAGAAAACAAAAAGGTAAGAGGAAAGAATTCACTAATTCTTTTTAAAATGAATATATTTTCTAGTTCTTACTAATTATCTGAAATTAAGTTAAGATAATCATGAAATTTAAAGTTTAGACTGGTACATGTTTAACACAGAATTGAGTTTTATAAGGAAAACCTACCTTTGTATTCATGTTATCTAAATGGCATCCACTGCAGGTTAAAATAAAATTAGTCAAATTGGAACGTTTATTCACAAAAATATTGGGACTTCGGCCTTCAAGTTAGATAAGAACCCAAAAGACTCAGTTTTAATATTAATTCCGCAATCACTATATTATTTGTTATACCCCCAATTCATGAATTTAACTTTTTTCTTACATCATTTATAAAGCTTAGCCATATAATCAATCTACCACAATGCCCTGCTAAGTTTCCTCACTTTCACTGATTATGACTGAGTAGATGCCTATAGACCATATAAATTACCAAATTAGAGAAGTTTTTTGGTTTTGTTCTTTGGCCCAATTTATAACCCAATAATGCAAATTAACATATGCTAGCTTGGGAACCAAAACAAACTAGCTTTATCCTATTTTAAGTGAATCATATCAAGGATACTAAAGATATCAGGCAATAGACAAAATATTTTTCAATTGTCTGGATTTTATCCTGCCCCAAACCAGCTTTTTGTCATTCCTCTGCAATGAGGTGCAGGGTGAGGTTTTTATTTACAGGCTTATTGCAAATCTTTCTATCTTTCTACCCACTCCAACACAAAATAGAATATAAGCTCCATTAGAGCTGGGCTATAGCTATTTTAATCACCATTGCATATACACCTCTCAGAACAGTGTCCAGCACAATTTTTACCCAACTCAACTTTTTCTTGTGCCTGGTTTCCTTCTTCTATTTTATCATCTCTAATATACATGTGTCCTTTGTTAAGCCACTTTATATCATTTGGGGGAAAAAGTAAGCACCTTTTAACAACCATACATACAATACTGAATACAGTCAGAATAAACGGCTACTAAATAAAGGGGCAAGAAATATATTCAGATACTCATTATATCAATATTAACACAGAAATGGAATAATTTAAAAATACCTTCCAAATTATGGTATATCTAGGTTGACTTGATATACCTGGTTTATCTCAAATGTATTTGGTTTCCTTATAGAAAGGTATATTTTAAATATTAAAAGCATTGGGGCCGCCCGGTGGCGCAGCGGTTTAGTCCGCGCTTGGCAGCCTGGGGTTCGCCGGTTCGGATCCCGGGCGCCCGCCGACGCACTGCCTGTCAGCCACGCCGTGACGGCGTCCCATATAAAGTGGAGGAAGATGGGCACGGATGTTAGCCCAGGGCCAGAATTCCTCAGCAAAAAGAGGAGGATTGGCGATGGATGTTAGCTCAGGGCTGGTCTTCCTCACCAAAAAAAAAAAAAAAAAAAAAGCATATATGACATTATAAAAGAAAATATTGGAGGTTACTGTTCACTTTATAAAAGCCATACGTTACTTTTTTTAATAACCAATAATGGTACTTTGAAATGGTAGCTTTTTTTGATTTTGGGGAGTTTTCTTGTTTGTTTTTTTTGCTGAGGAAGATTCTCCCTGAGCTAACATCTGTTGCCAATCTTCCTCTTTTTTTTGCTTGAAGATTAGCCCTGAGCTAACATCCACGCCAATCTTCCTCCATTCTGTATGTGAGTCGCTGCCACAGCATGGCTGACAAGTGGTGTAGATCCACACCTGGGATCCGAACCCAGGCTGCTGAAGTGGAGCACACCAAACAACCACTACGCCATGGGGCTAGCCCCTTGAAAATGTAGTTTTATCTTCTAAAATTTTATTCACATAAAGCTTTGAAAGACTATATTCCACATTGTCTAATCTGAGATAATTTGAAGTCATCATTATTTTCTGTTAATATTAGTTAGGCAAACAAAAATAACTGTGACTGTTTCTACCAGTGAAATAAAAAATGTTTACATACCAAATTATTTAGAAAGTCAATCATACAACCACATAAAGTTATCTATATATTTTAGCCCATAATTTTAGCTGAAAGTGTAATTTCATAATACTAACATAAACTGGCTAAAGTTGTTATCACAAGACTCTTTGCCATTACTATAATTGTACTACAAATTCCAAGTTTTACAGACATTGGTATTTTACTTTATTTTTAGAGAGTTAAATTTCAAGGAAGAAACATCAGGAAAAAGTTATTTTCCTACTATTCTTTATAAAGGTAAAATCATTTGTAGAAAATCCTACATATATTTACTCACACTCAGAAACTACTGATAAAATTATATACTGAGCTGTAAATTAACTCTTTAGTCAGAATGAAGGTCATTGCAATATTTTTCCAGTGGGTTCCCACCACACTTAGAAAGAAAATCTACACTCTTTAACATGGTCTATATAAAGATCAACCCAAGGCTAGCCCACCCCACCTCTCTGACCTTATTCATCCCTCACCTCTCCTTCACTGGCTTGCTAAGCTCCAGCCACACTGACCCTATTCCAATACACCAAACTTATTCTGCACCTCCTGTTCTCTAGGCTACAAAGCTCTTCCAGATCATCAACAGACTGAGTCCTCCTGACCCATCATGCAGATCCCACATCAAATACCACCCCTTCAAAGAGACATTTCCTTCATGGCTCCTCTCCCCCAAATTACATTCCATTTCCATGTAGCTCCCCCAACATTCTCTATTTGGTGTCACATTACCCTATTTCATTTCTTCATTATATTTATCACTGTCTAAAATTATCTTATTTGTTTATATGTTTAATGTCTGTCTCCTCTACCAGAATGTAAATTCCATGAGAGCAGGTACCGCATTTATTTTGTTTACTGAAATCTCTCAAAGACCTAAATGGATGAATACTATACTATTAAATGTGCAGGCTGATATAAAGATTTTGATATTTTGTAATCATTCTAAAACATTATATTGCTCTCTTAGGCTTCTTCCATTTTTTTCCACTTATTAGAACCTATCATGAGAGAACTGGTTAACAGCAAGAAATATGAACAAACAAGCAGACATTATACTGTATATTCAGTTCCAAGACTGAGGTAAGGTTTCAAAATTAATGATATGTCTTTCAAATTGTACACTGATCCTATGTCAAGAAACATTAGTAATTATAAGTAAATTGTTAATTATGTTTAAATAAAAACTATCAGATGAAATTTGCATTTATGAATAATATACTTTCATGCATATCATGAAATACAGAAGAAAAATATGGAATATAATTTAGAAGTAAAACAAACATCATTTTAGAATTTAATGCATAGTATAGATAAAATCTTCTATTTAAAATTTAATTTCATCTCTAAATAAAGAAACCACATTTAAAGAATTAAAGGAGAGTATGACAACTATAACTCATAAAATAGGCAATCTCAATAAAGATACAGATATTATTAAAAAAGAATAAAGTGGAAATTCCAGAGTTGAAAAGTACAACAACTAATATTAAAAATTCAATTGAGGGGCGAGCCCAGTGGTGTAGTGGTTAAGTTTGGGCACTCCACTTTGGCAGCCCAGGGTTCACAGGTTCAGATCCTGGGTATAGACCTACGCACTGCTTATGAAAGCCATACTGTGGCAGGCATCCCACATAAAATAGAGGAAGATGGGCAAAGATTTTAGCTCAGTGCCAAGCTTCCTCAGCAAAAAGAGGAGGATTGGCAATCGATGTTAGCTCAGGGCTAATCTTCCTCACTAAAAAAAAAATTCAATTGAGCATAGCTCAACTGCATATTTAAGAAGACAGAAGAAAGACTCAGTGAACTTGAAGATTTACCAATAGAAATTACCAATTCAAAAGAACAGAAAAAAAATTTTTTAAATGAATAGAGTCTCAGAGACTTATGGGATACCAAACATACCAACATACATGTAATGAGAATCCCAGAGGAAAAGGAGAGGGAGAAAAGGACAGAAAAAATATTTGAAGAAATTATGGTCAAAACTTAGCAAATTGTTGGAAAATATTAATTTATAGATTGAAGTTTAATGAGTTGAAAGTAGGATAAACACAAAGAGATCCACACCTAGACAATCATAGTAAAACTGTTGAAAGCCAAAGACAGAGAAAATCATGACAGCACAAAGAAAAAATCAACACATTAGAAACAACAGAGGCCATGGGGCTGGCCTGGTGGCATAGTGGTTAAGTTCACATGCTCCACTTCAGCAGCCCGGGATTTGCAGGCTTGGATCCTGGGCGCGGACCTATGCACTGCTTGTCAAGTCACGCTGTGGTGGAGTCCCACATACAAAACAGAGGAAGATGAGCACAGATGTTAGCTCAGGGCCAACCATTCTCACCAAAAAAAAGAAAAGATTAAATGATGATTTTTTAAAAAAAGAAAGAAACAGTCAAGGCCAGAAAGCAGGAAATGACATATTCAAGATGCTGAAAGGAAAAAAATCTGTAACAAAGAATTCTATATCCAGCAAAACTATTCTTCAAAAATAAAGGCAAAATAAAAACAATTCCAAAAAACAAAGACTGAGATCATTCACTGATAACAGAACTGCCTTACAAGAAATCCTAAGGGAGGTCCATCAGACTGAAAGGAAATAACCAGCCTGTAACTTAAATATACAGAAAGAAATAAAAAGCATCATAAAAGGTAAATGCATGTGTAAATATAAAAGATTGTTTAAATTTGTTTACTCAACTATTTTAAAAGACATACAATTGCATAAAAAATTATAAACTGTATTCCTGGGCTTCTAAAACATAAAAATTTAATATACATGACTATACTAATAGACAAGATGGGAGTAGGAAATGGAGCAAAGTTTCTACATTTTACCGTAATTAAACTAGTCAATCCAAAGTAGACTGTGAAAAATTAAGACATGTATTGCAATCCCTAGAGCAAACTAACAAAATAACTCAAAAAATCTAGTTAAAAAACTAACAAAGGAATTCAAATTACACCCTGGAAAATATCCATTAACTCCAGAAGACACAATAAAGCACCAGCAAAGAAATAAAAAAGAAATGAGACATGGAAAATAGCAAAATTGCAGACATAAATCTATTAATTACTACAGTAAATGTGAACAGATTAAGCCCTCTAATCAAAAGGCAGACATGGTCAGACTATTTAAAAAAAAGCATTTTAACTACCTGCTGTCTATAAGACACACTTTAGATTCAAAAAACAAATAGATTGAAAGTAAAAGGATGGAAAAAGATACGCAATGCAAACAGTAAGCAAAGAGAGCTGGAGTGGCTACACTAATACCAGACAAACATTACTACAGACGAAGAGGGATATTTCATAATGACAAAAAAGTCAAGTTATCAGTAAGATAAAACAATTATATATGTATACCATACTTAAAACCAGTGCCCCAAAAACATGAAGCAAAAATTGACAGAACTGAAAGGAAATACAGATACCTCAATAATATTTTAATATTTCACTCTCAATAATTGATAGAACAGCTAGACAGAAAAATGAGCACAGACATAGAAGGCTTGAAAACTATCAACCAACTTGACCTGACACCTACAGAACATTCTACCCAACAACAGAATACATATTCTTTTCTAGCACACATGGAACATTCTTCAGAAGAGATTACAAACGAGGCCATAAAAATGTCTCAATAAATTTAAAATGCGAAAATCATACAAAGTATGTTCTCCTACTACAGGGCAATTAAATTATAAATCAACAACGATGAAATTTGGGGAATACCCAAATAATTGAAAATTAAACAATACCTTTCTAAATAACCCATGAGTCAAAGAAGAAATGACAAAGGAAATTAAAAAATACTTAGAACTGAATGAAAATTTTAAAAAGCAGAACATATACAAATGTATGGGATGCAGCTAACACTGTGTTTATAGGAAAATTTATAGCTTTAAAATGCCTATATCAGAAAAGAAGAAAGATCTAAATCAATAACCTAAGCTTCTACCTTAAGAAACCAGAACAAGAAAGGCAAACTAAACCCAAAGCAAGAAGAAGGGAAGAAATTATAAAGATTAAAATGGAAATCAGTGAAATAGAAAACAAAAAAAAAAACTGGAAAAAAAAATCAATTAAACCAAAACTTCTTTCTTTGCAAAGAGAAACAAAATTGACAAATCTTTTGCTAGAATGAACAAGTAAAAAAGAGAGAAGGCACACGCTACCAAAATGGAAAACGAAAGAGGGACAGCACTACCTACCCTTGCAAAATTAAAAGCATATATAAGAATATTATGAACTGTATGCCAAAAATATTATATAGCTTCGAGGCAACGGACAAATCCCTAGAAACACAATTACTGAAATTAACTCAAAAATTCGCAGAAAATCTGAATAGACCTATAACAAGTAAAGAAACTGAATTAGTAGTTTAAAAACTTCCCAAAGAGAAAAGTCCAGGCCCAGATGATTTCACTGGTGCATTCTATCAAACATATTAAAGGAGGTAATAATACCAATCCTTCACAAATTCTTACAGAAAACAGAAGAAGGAACACTTCTCAATTCATTCTATGAGGCTAATACTACTGTGTTAACAAAATCCAAAGACATCACAAGAAAACTACAGACCAGTATCTCTCATAAAGACAGACACGAAAATGTTCAACTAAATATTAGCAAACCAAATCCAGCAACAAAGAACAAGAATTATATACCATGACCAAGTGGGATTTATCCCAGAAATATAAGGCTGGTTTAATATCTGAAAATTAACATAACATACCATATTAATGGAATACAGGACAGAAACTACATGATCATTTCAGACACTAACGTGACCAAACTTAGTTTGTCTGTGAGAGTTTTCCCAAGATGCAGGACCTTCAGTGCTAAAACCAGGACAGTCCTGGGGAAACTGTGAGAGATGGTCATGCTAACAGATGCACAAAAAGCATCTGACAAAATCCAATACCAATCGTAATTAAAAACTCTGAACAAATGAAGATTAAAAAGGAACCCTCTACCAAATATAGAGATCTGCTATAAAACATTTTGCCTATAGTTAACAATACTGTACTGTACACTTAAAAAAGTTAAGAGGGCAGATCTCACATTAAGTGCTCTTACCACAATAAGACAAAATTTTTTTAAGATTTGGGGGCTGGCCCGGTGGCACAGTGGTTTAGTTCACGCTTTGGCAGCCCAGGGTTCGCAGGTTTGGATCCCGGGCACCCGGTGACGCACTGCTTGTCAGCCATGCTGTGGAGGCGTCCCATATAAAGTAGAGGAAGATGGGCACAGATGTTAGCCCAGGGCCAGTCTTCCACAGCAAAAAGAGGAGGACTGGCGACAGATGTTAGCTCAGGGTTGGTCTTCCTCACAAAAAAAAAAAAGAAAAAAAATTTTAAGATTTGTACACTGAAAATTACAAAACATCACTGAGAAAAATTAAAGATCAATAAATGAAATCTTCATGTATTAGAAAACTCAATATTTTAAGAAGGCAATTCTCCCCAAACTGATCTACAGATTCAATGCATTCCTCATCAAAATTCCAAGACTTTTTTGCAAACACTGACATGCTGATCCTAAAATTTTTATATAGGACCCAGAACAGCCACAATTTTTAAAAACAAGAACAAAATTGAAGGGCTCATACAACTTTATTTCACAAGTTACCATAAAGCACAGTAATCAAGACCAGGTGGTACTGGCATAAGGACAGACATACAGATAATGGAACAGAATTGAGAGTCCAGAAATAAATCTTTATTTACAATCAATGGAGAAATGATGTCTTTCTGACAAATGGTCTAAGACAATCCATATGCAACAGATGGATTTAGACCCTTATTTCATACCATACATAAAAACTAACCCAAAATAGATCATAAATCTGAGAGAGAAAACTATGAATATCTAGAAGAAAACAAAGGAGAAAATCCTCAAAACCTTGGATTAGGCAGAGAGTTCTTATGACAACAAAAGCATGATCTATAAAAGAAAAAGTATGGAAATTAGACTCCATCAAAATTAAAACTTTTGCAATTCAAAAGACTCCAATGAAAAAATGAAAAGACAAGCCACGGAATGGGAAAAAATATTTGCAAATCATGTAACTAATAAAGGACTTGCATCCAGAATATATAAAGAATTCTTACAACCCAATAAGAATAAGACAGACAAAAAAATGGGCAAAAGATTTGAATAGTTATTTCACCAAAAAGAATCTATGAATGGCTAATAATCATATGAAAAAATGCTCAACACCTTGACTCTTCAGGAAATTGCAAATTAAAACTGCAGTGAGTTAACCACTTCATATCCACTAGAATAGTTATAATAAAAAAGACAATAACAAGTGTTGACAAGAATGTGAAGAAACTGGAACTCTCATACATTGCTGTTAGGAATGTAAAAGTACCGCCACTTGAGAAAACACAGTTTTGCAGCTTCTTATAAAGTCAAACAGATGACCCAGCAATCCTATCCCTAGGTATCCACTCAAAAGAATGAAACCACACATCCACATAAAGATTTGTACTCAAATGTTTCAGCTGCATTATTCTCAACAGTCAAAAACTGGAAACGATCCAAATCTCATCAACTGGTCAATAGATAAATGTGGTATATCTATACAATAGAATAATATTCAGCAATAAAAAAGGAACAAAATACTGATACCTGCTACAATATGAATGAATCCCAAAAACACTAGGCTAAGTGAAAGAAGTCAGATGCAAAAGACTACATTCTGTATGATTCCATTTATATGAAATATCCAGAAAAGGCAAATCTATAGAGACAAAATACAAATCAGTGGTTGCATGGGACTGGGAATGAGAATGAGGGTTAACTGCAAACAGGCTGGAGGGAATTTTTGGAGGTGACAGAAATATTCTAAAACTGGCCTGTGATGATAGTTTAACAATTATACATATTTACTAAAAATCATTGAATTGTGCACTCAAAACTGATTAGCTTTTTGAGTTATTTAATACCAAAAGTTAATTTTTTAAAAAGTGTACATACCCAAGAGAAATGAAAACATGTCCACACAAAAATTTGTACATAAATATTCAAAGCAGCATTATTCATAACAGCCAAAAAGTGGAAGCTCAAATGTTCATCAACTAATTAATGGAAAAATAACAAGTGGTATATCCATACAGTGGAATATTACTCAAAAATTCTTTAAAAATGAAATACAAGGGCCGGCCCCAAGTTTGGTGCACTCTGCCTTGGCAGCCCGGATTCAGATCCTGGGTGCAGACCTACACCACCCATCAGCAGCCATGCTGTGGCAGCAACCCACATACAAAATGAGAAAGACTGGCACAGATGTTAGCTCAGGGCAAGTCTTCCTCAACAACAACAAAAAAAAATGAAATACGGTTGTCCCCTGGTATCCACAAGGGGATTGGTTCCATGACCCCCAAGGACACCAAAATCTATGGATGCTCAAGTCCCTTAGTCAGCCCTCCATATCCATGGGTTCCAGATTCAACCAATCCCAGATGGTAAACATAATATGCGATAGGTTGATTGAATCCACCCATGCAGAACCCACGGACAGGGAGGGCTGACTGTAATGACACAAGCTACAACACAGATGAACTTTGAAAACATTATGCTAAGTGAAAGAAACCAGTCACGAAAGAGCACATATTGTATGACTCCATTTACATAAAATATTCAGAATAGGCAAATCTATAGAGATAGAAAGTACATCAGTGGTTGCCTAGGGCTGAGGGTGTGGAGGGGGAAATGGAGAGTGAGGGTTAATGAGCACAGGTTTCCTTCTCAGGGTGATGAAAATGTTCTAAAATTGATTAAGGTGATAGTTGCACAATTCTGTAAATATATTAAAAACCACTGAACTGTACACTTTAAATTGGTGAATGGTACTGAATTATATCTCAATAAAGCTGTTACTAAAAAACAAAACAAAACTTGATGTACAATCTGTGAGCAGGTAAAGCCATCAACACTGGTAAGCCCTACCACAGCCACAGTCACCAATCTATTTACTCAGGAGAGAAAAACCTCTAAGTTACAAGTTCTTTTCAATCATACTCTGACTATTTTGTTCTTTTTTGGGGGTTTTTTTGTGAGGAAGATTAGCCCTGAGGTAACATCCGTTGCCAATCCTCCACTTTTTTGCTGATTATTTTGTAAATGAGTATACATGTCTGAAATGAGATTCAAAGATTAATCAAAGTAATTAGTTAAGTCACTGCTTAAAAAATAGGTTGACATTAGTCAAATTCCAAATGCCCAATATGTTCAAATTTTCTACTCGTGTTTACTAGGATATCTTAATATCCATATGAACACAATGTGTAAACTATATTGCACTATAAATACTTTAATTATTCCTAAATTCCTTTAAATGTAATTTGATAGTTTCCCGTCCTATATAAAGTCATTCTACCTTTTGAAAAAAGGAAGAAGCTGAAACACAAATATCCAAGCCTATCTTAGGAAGGAATACATTCTCCTGCGATTGTGGCACTATTCTTTTGATTATGGCACTAAATAAAGTGCAGAATTTACCTCTCGACAGAGACTCACAGATAAAAAGAAAAGCAAATCTGATTACCAAACACAAGATCACTGTTCTATCACCACTGGATTAAAATTTAAACCACAGCTGAAGTAAATGTTCAAGAACACAAGAAAGGGGGAAATTTTACAGTCTTACGACAAAGTGTCCCCCTCTTACTCATTTAATGAAGTACTAAGAAGTTAAAGAAAGGCTATTCTGCAGTGACTCTAGCTCCCAGAAAAAGAAAGCCCAAGATACTGGCACACGAGAAACATTAGAAACTACAATCTGGATTACTCTCGGAGTTATGAAATATCTTCTCTGTCCTTTACTGACACGGAATAAAAATGCCCAAGTGGAGCAAGAGACTGGGCTCGGCTGCCCAGCTCGCAAAGCTGCTCAAGCAGTCAGTATCAGCCCGAGTAGAGCCCTCACCGTCCTCCTCCCGCGCCCCCAAAACATCCAGTAGCACCGGCCCCGAGGGCCAGCTTCGCGAAGAGAGATCCCGAAGGCGGTCACCAGACGCGCGTGTTATAGAGCCCGTTTTTGTTTTGTTTAAAAACAGATTCCTATCAGAGCCAAGCCTCCCTACCCCCGGGAAACAGGGGGAAATGGCAGCAGGGGGCCGGCGTGGAGAGCGAGAATAAAAGAACGACCGACTACAACCTGCCGTGCAAGCCAGCGGCGGAGAGACGGAAAGGTAAGAGGCGGCGAGAAGGCCCGACCGGGAAGGAAACTGGTCTCCAGCCCTCCACGCCACCCCGAGCGGCCGGAGCCTCCCCGGTCCCGCCCCGCGCCCGCCGCCCTGCCCCGGCGCCGGCCGCAGCCTCCCGCCCTCCCAGACCCTCCCAGGACGCGCTTCCTCCGGAGCCGGACCCCCGCCCTGGCCTCCCGGCGGGATAAGGCGGGTCAGTTCAGTCCGCTTCTCGGCAGAGGTGACTCGCGCTGAGATGTAAACACAGCGGGACCAGCTGCGCTCGGCCCATCCCCCCCGCCGGGGTCCGTAACCTCTTCCCTCAGCCCGGCCCCGCGCGCCCCGCGGGCAGCGCGCCGTCCCCTTTCTCCAAGTGCCGCTTCCCGACCGTTGCCCGGGGCACTCAGCCCCGTGCCCCAGCTCCCCGCCGTTGTCACCGCCACAACCTCCGGAAAACCCCTCCGCAAACCCCGGAGCAAACAACACAGGCGCGGGGCGGGGGCGCGGCGAGAGGCGGCGGCACTCGGGACAGCGAAGCTGTATCGCCGCGCCCTCGGCGCTCCCTCCCACCAGCCTCGGCTGCCCGCGCTCTTACCTGCTCCCCGCGTCGCCTGGGAAGACCTCGGCGTCGCTTTCCCTCCCGGCAGGGCCGCGGACTCGCCGCCGCCGCCGCCGTTGGCCGGGCGTCCGGAGGGAGCCGGGGCCTCCCCGGCAGCCGGAGCCGCTCCACTGGGAGAGGAGGAGACAAAACAGCGGCGCGCCGCCCCTCGCAGAGCCCCCCGCCCGCGCCGCCCCACCGACCCCCAACCGCCGAGGCGACGGCGGCGACACAGAGCCCGGCGCGGGGAGCAATGGTGGCCCCCCGCCCTCGCCCCACTCCCGGCCCCCTCCCTCCACCCCCCGCCTCGGCTCCTCCCCCTCGGCCTCCTGCCGCCGCCACCAGGACACTCGAGTCCGCCTCCCCCACCCCGCCCGCACCGAGCGCTCCTCCCCTCCCCACGCGGCGGGGGGAAGGGGGGCGACACCGCCAGCCACCGCAGCGCCTGTCAAACCCGGGCCGGCTATTTATACCCCGCGGGGCCCCGCCGCCCTCGGCCCCCGCCAGCCCGCCCAACCTGCCTCGGTGGCTCTCTCGAATCTCGGCCCCCCCCCCTTATCCCCCAACTTCTCCCAAACCTGCCTTCTCAGGTAGACTCTCGCCACTCGTCCCGCACCCTGCTCCGGGCTCCCCCATCCCGCTCCCTGCTCCGGCCCGGGACTGGTGCGGGGACTCCGACGCGCAGGCAGGCGCGTGGGGGCGGCGGGGCCGCGCGTGCACCTGCAGCGCCGCCCGCTTCTCCCAGCCGGCCCGGACCGCACTCACACCCTCGCCACTCTCTGAGATCCCCCGCGGGCCCTGGCTGTCACCCCATCCCCAGCTCTGGACTCCCGCCCGTCTCCTCAAGGGACAGCTCCGCACTCGGGCAGTGTGACAGTTACTGGGGGCCGAGGGTTGGAAAAACTCCTAGCCCGGGCTCCTCCCGTCTGCACTCCTCAGCCTCCACTAAGTAAAAGGTGGGGGCGCGGGCGGGCAGGAGCGCGCCGCCGGTCCCACCCCCGGCTCCGCCCCGGCCGGTGACGCTCGTGGCGCACCACCCCGCCAGTCTCGCGCCCCTCGGCGCCGCCCGCTCCTCCTCCTCGCTGGCAGAAGCCAGGCCTCGTACACCCGCGGACCCCGCCCCATTCCCAGAAATTACCACCCGCCCAACGGCCGGGCCGCGAGGCGGTTGGTGCCCGCGCTTGCTGCCTGTCGGGCGGCGGGGGCTCAGCGCGCAGCTGCGGAGCGGGGCGGGCGGCCCCTTGGCGCTGCCCCCGGGGCTGCGGGCGTCCGCACCGAGCTATTGTCGTTGGTCGTTCGGTCAGCAACGAAGTAACTCAAGTCCGAGTATTGTTGGTGCGAGTATGCGGGAGTGTATTGGTGCGGGAGCATTTTGGTCCAAGTGCCTACGAATTCGAAAATGAAAACCCAGCAGTTGCTGCACGCTTCTGGTTTCCCCACTTTCACACAAAGGGGAACCTCTGAGCAGGGCACTCATGCGCCTTCAAGTGCACAAAAGCCAATGACACGGTGCCCTGGGTTGTCCTGCGTTTGGAGCCCCTCATTAATGATCTTTCTTACGCACAGTTATGCATACAAACGCCTCAATCTATTCCCCCACCACCACACTTCGCCGCCGCCGCTTTTTCTTGTATTTGTTTCTTTAACAAAGAGCAGTGACTGTCCCGGTGCGCGTGAGGACTGATTCCGCCCCCGTCTCGGGCTCCTGCAGCCGCACTCCGATGGCCCTGGCCCGGTATTCACCAGGTTCATTTCTGGGCTCCAGCCTTCCTCTTTTTGCGGCTCCACAACCAGTCCTGAGCGAAAAAGAAACCCGGAGGAACAGAAGTGGTAGCTGTTCTTGAAAGTTAACGTGGGAACCATGGAAATAGCCCTAGACTAGGGCTCAAATGTCATTGAACCACAGGAGGCCCCACTAGTTTAAGTTTCTGAAGAACCTAAGAATTTAATGATCTTTTTTAAAACTCTTAATGCCTATTTTATTTACTGAGGGGAGGTGTGAGGAATTCTTCCTTTCCTATCTTAAAAAGCAACTCTAGGGACTCCTTTTCTTAAAAGATTTTTACTTTTAAACATAGGGGAATCCTGGATAGCAAATAGGGTTAGTCAAAAAGGTCCCCTTAACTCTGATGAAGTTTTATGGATTCCTGAGTTCTAAAATATGGTGACTCTTGGTACCCTTTTGAACTAAAGAATTTATAAAGCTTTATACATTCAAAGCTTTAATACACAAACAGGATAATACAAACAACACCCTTTCTGGGGTAGTATTTCTAATCCCCTATTTGCTGTAAAATAACCTGTCATTTATGGGAACCATTGTCCACTTTGATATTTGTAAAAAATTAATAATCTTGACTACTGCATCTCCATGACAATAACATGGCATATTAAGGAGGAGCCAAGGACAAAGTCTGATTTCTATAGTTAGGAACAGATCTCACCTGCTGGGTCAAATCATTCCTGTTTTCAGCTACCATGAGAAGAACTATATCTCCTCTACTACCAATTGGAAGTAAGCTGGAAAGTCCCAGGTGGTTAACAGTGGTAAATAACATTATTGTTCTTAATTCTTCACTGCTCCATGCTTGCATGCCCTTTGAAATGTGGCTTTGGAGTTCCACTCATTAGAGACAGAGTGTTTCTCCACCCCACTGATGTCAGGATTAGATCATTCCACTGCTTTTGGCCAAAGGAATATGAGCAGACATGACAGTGTGACAGTTCCGAGCCTGACCTTAGGAGTTATTGCATGTTTCTGCTTGCCTCTATCACATGCCTACCTTTCACAAGGTGAAGAACATGCTTGGGTAGTTTGCTGGTATAAGAATGAAGGAGAGACATGGAGCAGGTGTAGAACCATCCCCAGCCTGGAGCCAGTGACCTACGCACAAAAAAGGACTGTTGTTTTAAGCACTGTGTTTTAGGCTGATTTGCTACTCAGAATTAGTGTAGCGATCATTGACTGGTACAATGGGAGATGGAGCAATCTGCTCTCTTGGTATTGGCCTTGAAGATGCCAAACTTGATGTCTTGGAGGCAGCTCTTTGATAGTTGGTCTTGGAAAGGACACACGCATTGTGGAAGCTGGCCAAGCAAGAAACCCAGAAAGTTTGTAGCGAAGCATTCTAAAGACCTCAGGTTCAGCAGGAAAGGGCTGAGGTGGCCTGTAGTCCTAGAAACACGCTAATGATTATAAAATACAAGATCTTTTTGTAGTAACTAGATTGCTTTTGCTTCTGTTTTTTAATATTCCACAATTTATTTTTGAATTATACAAGTGGTTCATTAATACATTATCATCAATTTTCAAATAATACAAAACAAACCTTTTTAGAATAAAAGTTTTTTAAAAATCTCCTTTCCTTCTCTACTTCTCTTTCCATTTCTCACTCTCCACAGACCCAGCCATCTTATACCTCTACCCTTCCACAGGTAAGCATAAATGATAGTTTAGCATTTAAGCTTCCAGACTTTTTTTAAATGTATATTTATATACATATACATGCATTTATGTAGATTAAATATAAATGAGATTGTATAATATGTGTATTAGGTAGAATGCTTTTGTATTTCTTTTCTCTGTTTATTTCCCCTTTGTTCTAATTATCCAAGAAAGTCTTTTTTGAATTTCAGTCTGTCTTCAGTATGATAGGCTAACCAAGGGGAGAAGTTTTCCTGCTTTTATATCAGAATGTTAAATGGGAGAAGGACCTTTTAGGGCCCAGTGTAGGAGAGGGAGTGATAATCAACATGAGAGACACAGGAGAAGAGTAAATTCTCCGAGTGGTAGCCAGTAACTCCTTTGCCCCTCCCAAATTGGAAATTCTCTTTCTTGGGCTAATCCTTGGGCACTTTTAGTTATAGTTGATTAAATAAGGCTATATCCCCTTATGATATTTCAAAGTGAGTAGTCCAAGAGAATAAGGGGATGCTGTGCTACCCTTTCTGACCTAGCTTCAGGAGTCACACCCCCATCACTTATGCCATATTCTGTTGGTCATACAAAACAGTCCTGATTCAGTGTGTGAGGGTGCTCTAAAAGGACATGAATTCTAGGAGATGAGGCTCACTGGGGGGCCATATTGGAAGTTGGCTACTATAAGGGCATTCCACAGTAGTGAATTTTGAGGGACTGACACAATCTTTAAATTTGTTGGATTCCCTCATTGCAAATGGGCAAATCTCCAGTTTACCAACAACTATGTAAACTTTACAATAACAGCCAGAAAAATCTCTTGCCTCTCCTTAAAGGGTAAGTGATTCTGGGCAACTGTCCAGTTGTATTCTGGTGTTAACCCACCTTGTTTGTGAGCCACTATATCCATCCCTTCCACTGTCCCTTTCTGGGCTTCTCCAAAGATAATGATTTATAACTCTCCCATACGCTGGGTCTGCAAAGGAACCCAGTCCCCAAATTCACTTTTTGTGTTAGGTATCATCTTGCCTTTCATGAATCAGAATCTCTTAAACATTGTATATGAAACAAGTTATAAGAGGCCTGCCTTAGAGAATGAACAAAACTAAAATAATTTTGGGGGGACGTGAAGTTTCCAGAATCCAATGAAATAATTCTTGAGAATGAAATTTGTACCATCAAATGCAACCAGGTAAAATAAGCAGAAAGTATAAAGTTTTGAATATAGAAGGGAAGTTAAATCCTCATGATTTGCACGTGTAATTTTACCATGTAATGTTTCCCAGCAAAATAAGTACTTAAAGTCATCTCATAATTAGAGTTCTTGATGTATTTTAAAAGCAGACTTATCTTTAAAAATAGTGCTTTAGTTGGAAGCATTTTATTAATTCTATCCACAAATTACTTTTAAAGAACATTTTATTGCTTTATTAAAATATTTGAAGTGTTTAAGATGGATTACACTTTATTCTGCTAGAATTTCTAATATTTACAATGTTAAAACCAATTTTTGTAAGCAGATTTTGCTTCCTTATCTTTATTATAAAATTAAAAGTCCAAATGAAATGTACATAGACATTTTATTAGTGATTTAAGATCATATTATTCTTTAAAGTTTCTGAATAAAATTGGTTTCTTAATAAAATTCAGGATAAATGCTATAGTAGTTAATTAAAACACAAAGATAATATCTTCCATGGGGAAAGATCTGAAATACATTTCCATATTTGTGAGCTGATTAGTTTTCAAGGGAATTTAACTCTCTTTCTTCCATGCTACTAAGTTAAAATGAGTTAATAGAAATTTTTCTTTCCATTCATTTCCTGGATCACCCTAAAGATTAGAAAAGAAAACCAAAAGCCTTGTTTCTTCCCATTATTCATTTGCTTTCTTCCCTGGGGGATTTTCCTATTGGTCAGCTAATCAGAGTGGGTAGCATTTTGGTAATCGTAAATAATAACAGCAATAATAACCATAATCTTTTAAGTTCCCTATAATTATCTTCATCTTACAGTTCACGTTGAAGATAAGAGAGGTTAAGCCACTTGTTCAGAGTTACACAGTAGACAGTGGAGTTCAAGATTGAATCGTCTAAAGCCTGTGCTCTTAACCACTAGTACTTCTAAAATGCAGCCTTGTTTCAACTATTCATGTTCAGACATCAAGGATGAAAAGTATTGCCCTCTGCTTCAGCCTTGACACCAGCCACATGTCCTGTTCCCCCAAATTCATAGGGCACTGCTGCCACCTTGCAGCCCTGCTCACCTCTTTTGGCATCCCTGTTCTGCCTCATGTCGCAGGCACTACCACAGATGGTTGAGTGTTTCTGGCCACGTTCCCTATCTCACTCTCTCCAGACACTCCCTTCTCCACTGGTTGCCAACTCCCTCTCCTCCAGCCCGTGGCTCCTGTATCCTGTTCTTCCTGTCTGCCGCATTGTGTCTGAGTAGACTTTCCATATCTGCTGATGACACTGACTGCTAAGCAGAAAGAGAGAGAGAGAAATTTAAGGCCAGGATAAGAAGCCAATCAATCTGGAGGATAAAAGGGTCACAGGAGGATGATAATTAAAATGTGAATACCAGACAGAAAAGAATGGAATCAATGGGGAGAGGAGCTGAGAGTTTTAAAATATTGTGAATCTGCATGAAAAACTAGAAACTCCCATAATGTAAAAGAGAGAGGGAAATAAAAATAGTTCTATGGTTAAAATTAATATTCAAGAGCCCATGAAAAGGTATGGTAATTGATTATATCTGTACTTTTACAGTCAGAGTCCTAAATACCAACAAAATGCTTTTGAAATTTAGCATCATCTTAATAGTGTTGACTGAATGTGTACTTTCTTTTTATCTTTTCTTTTAATTCTCATAACAACCCAATCAAGAAGGTATTATTATCATTTTGCAGATTATGAAACTGAGGTGACTGAAGGAGTAGAACAACTTTCCCAAGACCACCAGCAACTGAGTAGTGGAGCCAAGCAGGAAACCCAAGCAGGCTGGCCCCAGACTCCGTGCTCCCAACAATCTGCTCAGCTTCCTCCTGCTCCTTCTGCGCATGTAAGCATGGTTAGGCCAGCTTCTCCCTACAGTGTGCTCTCACGGATAGGCCAATACCTTTAACATGTGATTTGAGGAAGGTGAAGCAGCCCAGTTCACAGTTCAACAAGCCTAAAAATGGCTTACATTCTACTAGTAGAGAATTTCAGAGCCCACTTACAAAGTCTGCATTTTTATTTGGTTACCTGGGTGGGGAAAGAAAATATTATGGCCCAGTGTGAGAGGAAAGCGGGTGCCTTTGTGGTCAGTACAAACTAGAGAAGTAAGCTTTGACAGATGGAAGAGGCAAGGTTGGAGGCCCCACACTCCAGCTTTTAGTCTTCTAGATCTGTCAGGAATATTACATATATTTACTCCAACTCAATCATCCCACAGTTAAGGACACTGAAGCCTGAAAAATTAAATGCCTTGCTTTTATACAGCTAAGCAGAGTTGGAATTTGAATACAGGTTTTCTTATTTTTACAAGCTCCCTTTTTGAGGTCACTGAAGTAGAAGCTGGGGAAGAGGAAGGTCTTTGGAAATGTTGACACACTTGAGCCTGGAGGACAGAGTTTAGCAATAACCGGCAGTCTTTAATTGACTAGGTAGGGCAGGGCAGGAGAGGGAGGGAGGGAGGGAGTTGGTGGGTGGGGAGGGCAGGAAGCCAGGTATAGAATGACAGAGACAGGCTGGATCTCCTGAAGCAGAGAGAGAGTAGGGAAATTAGGGAAAGAGCTAAAATTGGTCAGGCAAACTGTGGACTCAAATGTAAACAATTACCTACTTTACAGTTTTGTCCGTAGCTAGCCATATCCATATGTTCAAAATTATTTTGCTTTTCAGTTTTTCCTCAGGATGTCCTATATATTTTTATAAGGTGGTTTACATCTATTATGAGCCAATTTTGCTGTTTTTCCAACACTTTTATGAAGGAACACTTAATTATTCTTCTATTGTTTTATTGAAGTTTTCAGTCTTTAATATTTTTTATTTGCCATTAGCCCAAAGAGCCCTTCAATCATTAATGTAATAATACTTGTTACATTAGGCCGTAACTAGACGCTAGAGCAAAGGCACTAAATCCTGCCTCTCAGGCTCTAAAGGACTGAACTTCCAAGTGACAGCTGCTGAGAAGAGCAAGGGACAAATTTTTATTGAATAAGATGCACTTCTGGTTATCAGACCAAGTGAGTAGCACTAAGTCTTTTTGAGTGTAAAATTTTCAAATGGCAATAGTAGGTTTTTCTGTAATTGGTCTAGATATCTTGAAAGGAGATCAGTGAGTAGTTCACAGGAGTGTGGTGCATGTGATTGACTTTGTGGAACCTTCTCCACACAAAAATATCTTAGCCACGATCCTGTCTTCCAGTAGCAGGCTTTTGGGGCTAGATAAATGAATGAGGTAAAGTAATGAAAAAGGAAGATAAGAAAGCAAGAGTCTTTTGTGTACTTCAGGTATACTGCCTGTTTATTCTTGTAGGAAAAACATTTCAAAGATCTGATCGAGAAAAAAAGAGAAGACAAATTACAGTAAATATACATATATTTACCAGGCCCAAGGTCATTCGGTATGCTAGGTAACAAACACTTTATTTTTAATTTTTTTAGATTTTACAACTTATAAAGTTAACATCAGTCTGAAATGATAGTTTTATGAGGGTAGCATATGAAAAATCTTCTTAAAAAACTATAAAGAGGTAAAATCTTTCTTTGGAAATATCCTCACAGATAAATGAGCTTTGGAATATTATAAGGGAATATGGCCTCACTTAATCAAATATAACTCAAAGCTTCCAAGGATTAGCTCAAGAAAGTGAATTTCCAGATTGGGAGGGGCAACTGATTTACCTGCCACCACTCTGAGAATTTAGTCTTCCCTATGATGCTCACTTTGATCGTCACCCCCACCCCCATACTGAGCCATAAAGGGTGCTCCTCCCCTTCAACATTCTTGTTTTACTCCCCACTCTAATCTCATCAGTTGTGAAGCTCTCTAGTTTTTCCGTCTGTGCTCATATACTTTCATTCCTACTCAGGACTCCTCTAGTTCAACCTCAAGGGGATGCCTTTGGGGTTTGAGCTCAGGAGCCAACCCCATTCTGTAACAAGCAGACCCTGGTCCTGCCCCCAGCAGCCATGCTTATTCCATGCAACTTTGCTCTCTTTGGCTACAAGCAACTGATTGATCCAGCAAGATGCACCTCATCTTAACTGCACCTATCATATTTGTTCTTAGTCTCTTAATGTGTCTGGAACCTTGTATATGTATGTTGGTAGTTGTGGGAGAGCCGTGGTCTGCCATATGCAAACTGAGAGCAAGGAAAGCCCTTCAGCTGTGGTTCAGCCACAAGGAGAAGCAGACAATAGAGAACAAGAGAGAAGTGTGTGGGTTCCTGGTAGCCTTCTGGATCCAATCTGTTCCAGTGGCTGGAGATGAATCCAACTTTTGTAGGGCCTGAAGCTTATACAATGGGGGGGGGGTCCTCTTTTGAAAAAATAGAAAATTATAAATATAAAATTAGGTATGAATATGAATACTTTTTTTTTTGGTGAGGAAGATTGGCCTTGAGCTAACATCTGTTGCCAATCTTCCTCTTTTTTTTTGCTTGAGGAAGATTGTCACTAAGCTAACATCTGTGCCAATCCTCCTCCACTTTGTATGTGGCATGCTGCCACAGCATGGCTTGATGAGTGGTGTATAGGTCTGCACCCAGGATCCGAATCCATGAACCCTGGGCCGCCAAAGCAGAGCACACAAACCCAACCACCACGCCACTGGGCTGGCCCCATGAATACTTATTTAGAATATGAAATAAATCACAAAAAAATGAATATGTGTAAAAGCTGATCAATACTTCAAATATTATAAAACTCAGAAAAAGAAAATATACTATTTTTTTTATTAATCAACTGCCTGACATTCCTCTAAAATAATTTTCCTACATTCATTTGCTAAATACTCTCTAATTGTTTCTTCACATGATGATTTTGCACTATTATTTTCTATGGTGAGAATAGAAAGATAATTAAATTTTTCCTCTAGCTTAGAAGATTACAATTTTTTTTACTATTGATAATTTTGAAAAGTTTCTTTCAGCCTCACATCCTGTTATTGGTAATGTCATATAAGTTTTTAGGATTGTTTTCAATTTAAAGGAACTTCTATCACATTTCTTTCATATAGAAGGTTTCAGCACATTTCAGTTTTCTTATGCAGTGACTAATCTTAAATATTCTTTGATTTGAAAACACTCATTAATTAGTTTGCTATTTGATGTTCCATGAGTAGTGATTATGAGTCTTATGTTATCTCTACGGATGTCACTATTTAATATCAAATCAGCCATGTATTTACATCTTTTGCCAATGCATTCCTATAATTCACTCCTCTTTGTCAATTGCGGTATGAAATAATCCGGAGATTACTCATTACTCCTTTTCAAAGCTTATCTTTTCTTTTGAATGATTGCTTTTGGCATGATCTGAAATTATGATCTTGAATTACTGTTTTTAGAGTGACCATCATCTTTATCACTTTTGTTTCATAGATAAATTTTAAAATGATAAAAGAAGACAACCTTCAAATCCATCCAAATCAGGACTCTAGTCTAACTGGCTTAAAATGTTCCAAAATGTTTTTTCAAATTGCAGTTAAAATGCACACTCAAGATTTATCATCTTTTTTTTTTTTGGCTGCCTTGTTTTTATTTTATTGAGGTCATAATAGTTTATAACATTGTGAAATTTCAGTTGTACGCTGTTATTTGTCAGTCACCATATAAATGTGCCCCTTTGCCCCTTGTGCCTACCCCTCAACCCCATTCCCCCTGGTAACCACTAAACTCTTCTCTTTGTCTGTGTGTTAGTTTATCTTCCACATATAAGTGAAACCATAGGGTGTTTGTCTTTCTCTGTCTGGCTTATTTGGCTTAACATAATACCCTCAAGGTTGATCCATTTTGTTGTGAATAGGACGATTTTGTGTGTTTTTATGGCTGAGTAGTATTCCATTGTATATATATACCACATCTTGTTTATCCAATCATCAGTCGATGGGCACTTGGGTTGCTTCCACTTCTTGGCTATTGTGAATAATGCTGCAACGAACATAGGGGTGCGTAAGTCACTTTGAATTGTTGATTTCAAATTCGTTGGATAAATAGTCATTAGTGGGATAGCTGGATCATATGGTATTTCTATTTTTAACTTTTTGAATAATCTCCATAGTGTTTTCCGTAGTGGCTGTACCAGTTTGTATTCCCATCAGCAGTGTATGAGGGTTTCCTTTTCTCCACATCCTCTCCAACGTTTGTTGTTTTTTGTCTTGGTGATTATAGCCATTCTTAGTGCAGTTTTGATTTGCATTTCCCTGATGATTAGTGATGTTGAACGCCTTTTCACCTGCCTGTTGGTCATTGGTATATCTTCCTTGGAAAAATGTCTGTTCATATCCTCTGCCCATTTTTTGATCAGGTTGTTTGTTTTTTTTGTTATTGAGTTGTGTGAGTTCTTTATATATTTTGGAGATTAACCCCTTGTCAGATACATGATTTGCAAATATTTTCTCCCAGCTGGTGGGTTGTCTTTTCGTTTTCATCCTGGCTTCCTTTGCCTTGCCGGAGCTCTGTAGTCTGATGAAGTCCCACTTGTTTATTCTTTCTTTTGTTTCCCTTGTCTGAGTAGACATAGTATTCAAAAAGATCCTTCTAAGACTGATATCAAAGAGTGTACTGCCTATATTTTCTTCTAGGAGTTTTATGGTTTCAGGTCTTACATTCAAGTCTTTAATCCATTTTGAGTTAACTTTTGTGTATGGTGAAAGATAATGGTCTACTTTCATTCTTTTGCATGTGGTTGTCTAGTTTTCCCAACACCACTTATTGAAGAGACTTTTCTTTCTCCATTGTATGTTCTTAGTTCCTTTTTTGAAGATTAGCTGTCCGCAGATGTGTGGTTTTGTTTCTGGGCTTTCAGTCTGTTCCATTGATCTTTGTGTCTGTTTTTGTACCAGTACCATGCTGTTTTGATTACTATAGCATTTTAGTATATTTTGAAGTCAGTGATTGTGGTGTCTCCAGCTTTGTTCTCTTTTCTCAGGATTGCTTTAGCTATTCAGGGAATTTTGGTGCCCCATAAGAACTTTAGGATTCTTTGTTCTATTTCCATGAAGAATGTCATTGGCATTTTGATTGGGATTGCATTGAATCTATAGATTGCTTTAGGTAGTATGGACATTTTAACTATATTTATTCTTCCAATCCATGTGCATGGAATATCTTTCCATTTCTTTATGTCATCATTGATTTCTTTCAATAATGTCTTATAGTTTTCATTGTATAGGTCTTTCACCTCCTTGATTAAATTTATTCCTAGATACTTTATTCTTTTTGTTGCAGTTGTGAATGGGATTGTATGCTTGAGTCCTACTTCTGTTAGTTTGTTATTGGAATATAGAAATGCAACTGACTTTTGTAAGTTGATTTTGTACCCTGCAACTTTGCTGTGTTGACTATTTCTAATAGTTTTCCAATGGATTCTTTAGGGTTTTCTATATATAAAATCATGTCATCTGCAAACAGCAAGAGTTTCACGTCTTAATTGCCTATTTGAATTCCTTTTATTTCTTTTTCTTGCCTAATTGTTCTGGCCAAAATCTCCAGTACTGTGTTGAATAAGAGTGGCGAGAGTGGGCACCCTTGTCTTATTCCTGTTCTCAGAGGGATGGCTTTCAGTTTTTCCCTGTTGAGTGTGATGTTGGCTGTGGGTTTGTCATATATGGCCTTTATTATATTGAGGTTCTTTCCTTCTATACCCATTTTGTTGAGAGTTTTTATCATAAATGGATGTTGGATCTTGTCAAATGCTTTCTCTGTGTCTATTGAGATGATCATGTGGTTTTTATTCTTCATTTGTTAATGTGGTATATCACATTGATTGATTTGCGGATGTTGAACCATCCCCATGTCCCAGGTATAAATCCCACTTGATCATGTTGTGTGATCTTTTTAATGTATTGCTGTATTTGGTTTGCCAATATTTTCTTAAGGATTTTTGCATCTATGTTCATCAGCAATATTTACCTGTAATTTTCCTTCTTTGTGTTGCCTTTGTTTGGCTTTGGTATTAGGGTGATGTTGGCCTTGTAGAATGTGTTAGGAAGTGTTCTGTCTTCTTCAATTTTTTGGAATAGTTTGAGAAGGATAGGTATTAAATCTTCTTTCAATGTTTGGTAAAATTCTCCAGAGAAGTCATCTGGTCCTGGATTTTTATTTTTGGGGAGGTTTTTGATTACTGTTTCAATCTCTTTACTTGTGATTGTTCTATTCAGATTCTCTATTTCTTCTTGATTCAGTTTGGAGAGGTTGTGTGAGTCTAAGAGTTTATCCATTTCTTCTAGATTGTCCAATTTGTTGGCATATAGTTTTTCATAATATTCTCTTATAATCCTTTGTATTTCTGTGGTATCCATTGTAATTCTCCTGTTTCATTTCTAAATTTATTTATTTGAGCCTTGTCTCCTTTTTTTCTTAGTGAGTCTGACTAAGGGTTTGTCAATTTTGTTTATCGTCTCAAAGAATAAGTATTTGTTTCATTGATCCTTTCTTCTGTTTTTGTTTGTTTCAATTTCATTTATTTCTGCTCTAATTTTTATTATTCCCCTCCTTCTGCTGACTTTGGGTTTGTTTGTTCTTCTTTTTCTAATTCTGTTATTTGTAGTTTATGATTGCTTATTTGAGATTTTTCTTGTTTGTTGATGTGGGCCTGTATTGCTATGAATTTCCCTCTTAGGACTGCTTTTGCTGCATCCCATATGAGTTGATATGTTATATTTTCATTTAATTTGTCTCCATATATTTTTTGATTTCTCCTTTAATTTCTTCAATGATCCATTGGTTGTTCAGTAGCATGTTGTTTAGTCTCCACATATTTGTCACTTTCCCAGCTTTTTTCTTGTAGTTGATTTCTAGTTTCATAGCATTATGGTCAGAAAAGAAGCTTGATGTTATTTTAATCTTCTTAAATTTATTGAGACTTGCCTTGTTTCCCCACATATGGTCTATCCTTGAGAATGTTCTCTGCGTACTTGAGAAGAATGTATATTCTGCTGTTTTTGATAGAGTCTTCTATATGTATCTATTAAATCCATCTGCTCTAGTTTTTCATTTAAGTGCACTATTTCCTGGTTGACTTTCTGTCTGGATGATCTATCCATTGATGTAAGTGGAGTGTTAAGGTCCCCATTATTATTGTGTTGCTGTTAATATCTCATTTCAGGTTTGTTAATAGTTGCTTTATGTACTTTGGTGCTCCTGTGTTGGGTGCATATATATTTATAAGTGTTATGTCTTCTTGGTGGAGTGTCCCTTTTATCATTATATATTGCCCTTCTTTGGCTCTCCTTACCTGTTTTATCTTGAAGTCTACTATGTCTGATATAAGTATGGCAACACCTGCCTTCTTCTGTTTGCCATTAGCTTGAAGTATCATCTGCCATCCCTTCACTCTGAGCCTGTGTTTGTCTTTAGAGCTGAGATGTGTTTCCTGGAGGCAGCATATTGTTGGGTCTTGTTTTTTAATCCATCCCACCACTGTGTGTCTTTTGATTGGAGAATTCAATCCATTTACATTTAGAGTGATTATTGATATATGAGGGCTTAATGCTGCCATTTTATCACTCATTTTCCAGTTCTTCTGTGTTTCCCTTGTTTCTGGTCCTGTGTGTTTTGGACTACCAATTCAGTGTGGTAGTTCTCTATGATAGTTTTCTTAGTTTTCTCTTTATTTATCATTTGTGTCTCTGTTCTGATTGTTTAGTGGTTGCCATGAGGTTTGTATAAAAAATCTCATAGATGAGATAGTCCATTTTCTGATACCCTCTTATTTCCTTGGACTAAGCTGATTCCATCCCTTTCCCCTTCCCCTTCTAAGTTATTATTATCACAACTTATTCCATCTTGTGTTGTGAGTTTGTGGTTAAAATGACGAGATTATATTTATTTTTGATGTTTTCCTTCCCTTTATCTTTAATGATATAATTGTTTGCTAACCTGTTCTGATAGAGAGCTGCAATTTTCTGATTTTGTCTACCTATTTATCTCCTTGCTCAAGGCTTTGTAACTATTTTCTTTCTTTTTTTTTTCAGGTATGAGGGCCTTCTTGAGCATTTCTTGTAAGGGGAGTCTTGTGGCAATGAACTCCCTTGGCTTTTGTTCATCTGGGAAAGTTTTTATTTCTTCATCATATCTGAAGGATATTTTTGCTGGATAGAGTATTCTTGGTTGAGAGTTTTTGTCTTTTGGAATTTTGAATATATCATTCCACTCTCTCTGAGCCTATAAGGCTTCTGCTGAGAAATCTGCTAAAAGCCTGATAGGGGTTCCTTTGTAAGTTATTTTCTTCTGCCTTGCTGCCCTTAGTATTTTTTTTCTTTTTCATTGACTTTTGCCCACTTTACTACTATATCCCTTGGAGAGGGTCTTTTTACATTGATAGAGCTTCTTTCGCTTGTATTTCCAGCTCCTCCCCCAGGTTTAAGAAGTTCTCAGCTATTATTTCTTTGAACAAGTTTTATGCTCCATTCTCCTCTTCTCCCTCTGGAATACCTATAATTCTTATGTTGCATTTCCTAATTAGTCGGATATTTCTCAGAGGATTTCTTTGTTTCTTTTTAATTTTAGTTCTCTCTCCTCCTCCATCTGAAGCATTTCTATATTTCTGTCCTCCAGAGTGCTGATTCTCTCCTCCATAATATCAGCTCTGTTATTCAGGGAGTCCAGATTTTTCTTTATCTCCTCCATTGTGTTTTTCATCTCCAACATTTCTGATTGATTTTTCTTTATAGTTTCAATCTCTTTTGTGAAGAATTCCTCTGTTTGTTAATTTTGTTCCTGATTTCATTGAACTGTCTATATGTATTTTCTTGTAACTCCTTGAGTTTTTTTATGATAGCTATTTTGAATTCTCTGTCATTTAGATTATAAATTTCTGTGTGTTCAGGATTGATTTCTGGGTTCTTGTCATTTTCCTTCTGGTCTGGAGTATTAATATATTTCTTCATACTGTTTGATGGTGTGGATTTATGCCTCCACATAGTGATAGTATCTGGTTGGAGCTTACATCTGCCACCACTGGGTGGGGGGTCAAGAGCTGTGTATTCTGAGCCCACTGCAATCCCCAGCTTGCTCAATCACAGCTGCTGCTTTCCTATCATATGTACAGGCGCTCTTGCCAAATGGCTGAGCAGGAGCACTGGCTTGGGGGGAGGGGTACTTCCTTTCATGCTCAATCCTGGGGTCGTTCTTGCTCTGCCCTCACTATCTGCTCTCCTGGGGCGCTGGCTTGATGAAGACACCCTGCAATAGCTTAGCCACCTCTGCGTGTGGCTTTCCTGCAGGCTGTGAGGGAATGTGGAGAGCAAAGGTGTTCCCTTGGAGGGCTGCCCCTCTCCCCCTCCTCTCAGAGCAGCATGCAGTCCCACACACTGGGTCAACTCTGTTGAGGGAGGGAGAGGAGATCCCCTTACCTCCTTCCACTTCCTCCAGGGGGTCCAGCACCTCCACCTTCAGATGTATGGCTGTGTGGGTCTCTCAGAAATCTTTTGTGTTATGTGAATGTCCTCTGTTGGTGTATGAATGTCCTTTTTATTGTATCATAGTGAGGAGCATGTAAGGGAAGAGTTCACTCGGCCATGAGGTCATTCCTTTATCAACTTTTTGAATAAACATTTTACATCTTATTTTTATATAAGTTTCTCTTCTGAATCCTCAAAAAAAGTGTATTTTAGAATCCTCAACTTGTCATTGTACCCATGCTGCAAGGCTTGAACAGTTTTACAATGGACAGACAGTTTTTATACGTAGATCCCAAAGACAAATCTAAGTCATCATTTGTCTTTAAATGCTCCATCTAAGGGTTAGAAATGGGTCGTCTAAGACATGAACCTAGAAAGAAAACATGTAACTGTTGCAAAATACTGAAGTAGTCCACAACTTCAGGTACTGTGGAGGCAACTTCCCCACTTCCAACCCTCTCCCAAGAGAAAATATAGCCAGCAGTGGCTCGTGCAGACCCTGGGAATGAGAGAGAGAGACAGTGATCTTAACCAACTGTGGTTAAAATGTTTTCCTTTTACAAATTTTACAAAACACCTGACCATGTGATTATATTGCTAGGGCCCATCCCAGGTTCTCTATAGCAGTCAATTTAAGTAAGAGACTCTGAACTTAAAACTTACTTACCTGAGGCCCAGCTCCCCACCTGCCCCAGCATTCTCTGAATCACCTCAGTTCCCTTATGCTCTCCTTTTCAGCTTAGGCTACATCGAGTTGGTTCCCATTTTTCACAAACCAAAGTGTCTCACACAAGACTCTATTATATTTTTTCCCAGATTACTGCTTTAGACCTGTTACTGGTATGCTTAATGCCATTCCCGATTCCAATTTGTTTTATACATCCCTGCCAGATTAATCTTCCTAAAGCATAGCTCCGATGATGTCATTACTCAGAAGCTCTGAGTACTAACTCCTCAACTTGGCATTGAAGGTGATAGGGTTCAGGACACATTGCCCAAAATACAGCACCTTGGCATATTGACTATTTTAGACTGAAGGAGTATGATAAAATGACAGAAGCAGGAAGGTCACTCTGATCTCCTGTCCAACGTCTTCTTCCCTGAGACAGACCATAAAACCCTCCTGTGAGAGGTGCCCTCTCTACACCCCAAGGAAAGGAGCATCCTTATTTCTGAAGAGAAAGGGACACCAAGAAGAATCCTAACAGGCCTTACTAAGTTTCCTCCAGTTTATTAAAATTACCTCATACTCCTTAACCTATCATATCCCTCCATGACTGTCCACTCTTCATCAAACCTAGCAGAAAAGTATAAAGGTCTGTTCCTTCAGGTCTTCATTTCCTTATGAAGATTCCCATGTCAGGTAAAATTTATATTAAATAAGTTTGTATGCTTTTCTCCTGTTAGTCTGTCTTTATCGGTTTACTTTTCAGACCAAGCCAAGGACCCTAAGAGGGTCAAGGAAAACTTCTTCCTCCCCTACAAAGGCCTCTGTAAAATGGCCCACAGCCTGTCTTTCCAGGCTTACTTCCCACCCCTTTTCTTGATGGAGTCTTGGCACCAGCCACAACTGGCTACTCACTAGTTATTCCCTGAGCTTCCCCACCCATGTGCCTTTGCTCAGGTTCCTCCTTCTACACATAACTCCCTCTCTTGCTCTGGCTGTCAGAGCTACACACCCTTCATATCTCAAATATCATTTCCTGCATGAAGCTTTTCCTGATTTCCCAACGAACTTCCCAAACCCAAACTAAGTGCAATTTTTGCCCTCCTTTGCCTCACCATAGCTTTTGTTTCTTACTTTGCCAATGATGCTATATTCTGCCTTAGTTTATAATCATTGTATACAGCAACCTTACGTCTTACACAAGGGTTAGGCTCCAAAGTCAGCGAGCAAGGAAAAAAAGTTATAGTCTAAAAACTTCCTGGAAATTTCTTAAGAAGGTGCCAATTTAGAGAGCAACTTACTGCTCTCCCTAGGTCAACTCTGGCACTGAAAGATATCACTGTTGCACCCCAGATGAAATGAACTGGCCTGCATGGAGGAACCCTATTATAAGCGCTATAATATCATCAAAGCTAAAATCACCCTCAGCTTGGTGAAATGTGCACACTTTGACAGTCACAGGAACTGAGCAAGACAGTTCTTCATCCCCCATAACATGCTCCCTCCAAGGCATGTGCCAACTGAGTAGAATGAGAATAGGAACTGCCTTGCCCATTTAAATTCTTATCTCATTCTCTGAGTGCATATGGTTGAATTCATGTAAATTAAATGCATATATACTGGGACTTTGTAGTAGAGAAAGGACATATAAGAGTGGTTAAGATACAGACTCTGGCATTAGATTAAGTCTGTTTGATTCCTGGCTTTACTACTTACTAGATGTGTAACCATACCCGAGTTATTTAATCACTGATTTTCTCTACACCTCAGTTTACATTGGTAAAAAGGAACAATATCGGGCCTAATTTATAAACTTATTGTAAGGATTAAATTAGTTAATCCGTAAAATAATATTACTTTCTAGGCTTTAAATGATAATTAAATGAGCTAATATACATAAAGCACCTAGCCTGGTATATATTAGTGCTCAATAAATATTAGCTATTATTATTACTTGTCTCTCTTCTCACTTTCCTCATATGCTCATAAGGGATTAAATGAGAAACACTTAGAACAGTGCCTATCACAGCGTAAGTACTCTAGAAGGGTTGGCTATTATTATTATTCCACTCTTGTACCCTCCCTATTGCAAGTTTCTTGGGGACAGGAGCATTGTCTTACACAACTTTATATCCTGCAGTGACTCAAACAGTGCCTAGTACATATGAGTCACTAAAAAAATTGTCATAAAATCAGATAATGTTTCACACACACACAATATTGAATTACATTGATTTTAATTTTTACAAGTTCATAAAGAAATAAAAGTATACTCATGAACACCTGAATGACATTCCTACCCTCTTAAGCTGTCTTTACCATCTTCTGCAAAATTCTTTCTTGCAAGAACTCCCCCAGGTGGCGCTGAATAACTTCCTGAATAAGTAGTTATTCAAGTACCAGAGTTGGACTGTAAATTACTTGGGGATAAATGTTAACTTTGGCTTCTCTGAGTTTTACTAAGGACGTTTGCGCTATAGAAACTGATCTTTAAAGCTAGTAATTCATGATCTGTGGTTTGAAATCACCTTGGAAATGATGCCAGGACACCAAGAAATGCATAATCCTAGATTTGTAACTGATGACAAATCTTTTTGTGTCTTAGGTTTTCTAGCTTTTAAAGAAAGATAATAATACCAACTCACCTCAAAAATTTGGTGACGAATAATTAACAAAATACTTAGGAAGTTGATATGACTAGTCTCTTAATTAAAAGACTCTTTTTCAGAGATGACGTTTTTTTCCATGTATATACTTATTTAGGAAGGTTTTCCTCTTTCACTCATATCTTTCAAAGGGACGACATGGAGAGACAGAGAAGACTCTCAGACAGCATCATTATTGAAACAACCTTTCCAATCAATGGAATGACAGAGGTGTCAGCCAGATAGAGCTCTGTTAACCCAAGTAGGTGTCAAATAATCCTCTTTCTTAGTTTAACAAATGGGGAAATGTTATTCTCCTAGGAACTCTTGTGATCATTTCTCTTAGGAATGAGACACACCTGTGTTGGGAAAATTCCATGTTCAGCCTGCTTGGAAGCTGAGACTTAAGTATGAAGAACTGTGCAGCCTAGAATAAGGAGAGGAATTTGTTGATTGCACTGGAAAGGTAAAGGGTAGAGGTGGAGACATTGAGATGATAGAAAGCTAGCTGTGTCCTGTGAGATGCATCTATCTAGCAGCCCTACAAATCCATGGCAAAGTTATTAACCTCACAAAGTGCTTGGTGGGTTTGGAATTCCAGTGCAAAACAGTGAAGAGAGTGCTTCTAACATCCATCTTAGCCTAAGGCAGAAACACAGGGAGCCCCGAGGAAGCAAGATTGGAAGGATTCACAGAAATCTCAAAGGAGTATCTGGACTCTCATAGTCCATAAAACAAATGGGTGCTGGTACCAAGTTTTCCTAAATCTCTGAAGGGTGGGGAGGCCCCAGTCCCATCTGGTTTACATTAGTAGCAGTATTAGGATGAAGGTAGCTTATTTTCAAAATTATGAATATTTAAACAAAATGGAAAAATAAGAAAAAAACATTTTTAAGTACTTTTAACTAAAACAGTAGAGCATTTTGCCTACAAAACCAGGCAAAACACTTTCACTATTAGAGCAGAAATAAATTATAAGAAGGAAACTTCCTTGCTGTTAACAATTTTTTTGTTGTTTACACAAGCCTTACTTTTTTATTTTTTTGAGGAAGATTGGCCCTGTGCTAACATCTATTGCCAATCTTCCTCTTTTTTTTCTTTTTTCTCTCCAAAGCCCCTGTACATAGTTGTGTATCATAGTTGTAGAGTTGTAGCTCTTCTATATGGGAGGCCGCCTCAGCATGGCTTGATGAGCAGTGAGTGGGTCCGCACCCAGGATCCAAACCAGCGAACCCCAAGCCACCAAAGTGGAATGTGCAAACTCAACTGCTACACCACCAGGCCAGCCCTGTATTAACAATTTTGAGCAAAATGTGGGAAAGTACTTTAAAACAGAGATTACTTTACTCTATTGTAGCACCTACCTATATCCTACTAGACATTAAGGGCCCTCAAATAGAAATATGAATTTTATCCTTTCTTAACTGAAGATTTAACTTTTTTAGAACAAAGTTGGCCTTTTTTTCTTATTATAAAAGTAACACGTAGCCATTTTGGAAAAGTTTTAAAATACAAGAGAGTAAGTCAACGTCTTTTTAAATTATAAAGTAAATTGATCTCTAGCTCCCCTGAAATGCAAAGATCATTCTCAGTGGTATCTGAAAGTGAACAAAGTTAGAGAAGTCTAATTGCTTTCAAGACTTCCTTTATGGCTACAGTAATCCAGACAACATGGTATTGATTTTTGACAAAGCTGTCAAAGCTGGTGTGAATAGCATATGCTGAGAGCAAATTAGTGGCGAAGGTTATAGAGCTGTCATTGTGTTTTTGGAAAAAAAAAATAAAAGAAGAAAGAACTTTGCACTTCACCCATTGAATTATCAGGACTCTTGATGGCACATGACAAAGACTGACTTGAGCCAGCTTAACCAAATATGGCAATAAACTTATTGGCTTACATATCCAAACCATGGGACTGGCAAGAACAATTGTAACAAAATCTCAAACTTTCAGGATGCTCCCTCTCCATCTTTCTTTTCTGCTTCTCTTTGTAGCTGGATTTATTCTCTCAAGCCAGCTTGCTACATGTGAGATATTGTGGTCTTCAGGCTCACATCCTCACAGTGTCCGTGGACTTCACAAATAGGGTGAGAGTGGACCACTTCTTACCAAACACAGGAGTGCTATTTACAGAAAAATAGAAAAATGTTGGGAAAAAAAATTTTCGATATAGTTCATTCTTTCACTGCTGCCTCCCTGGCCACACACACTCATACACATGCCCTTCTTCCCATACATACAACTCCAAAAATGTCCTTGCCTAGCCACTATGCAGCCACTCATACCCTTGTCCCAGCTCCAGGATCTTTAGGTCCTGTTAATTCATGATCTAGGTGGATGAGACACCTCATTTCCTTACAACTTACAAATAAACAGTAAATCTGAATATCCTCAATGCACCTAAATATACAATGGTGGAGATAAAAATAAGATAAACATTCTTTCAAAAGGAATGTTCAAAAGATGGAAAATGGAAAAAGCAACGTTCAGAGCATAGACCACTTCTTCTGGAGAGAGATAGCAAGTCTTTTGTGGACTCAGAGCACTGAATCTTGGAGAGAGCTTTGTAGAGGGTACCACTAAGGCTCTATATGTGCACAGATATCCTAGCTGAATGGGCAGAATTCTGAATTTATAGATAGAGTACAACTGCTGCAGTTTCCATGTGGTGGCTTTTTGCTCCCAAAATTTTGCAGAGGCTGCTTGGACATTACTGAACTTAGTGGCATTTGAATTAAAAGGAGATTAGAAAAAGATGCAATGTATACATATATAATCATTATATTGTACATGTTAAACTTATACAGTGTTGTCATGTCAATTATATCTTAATAAAACTGGAAAAAATAAGATAAAAATAAATTTAAAAAAAGAAAGAAGAAGGAAAGGGAAGGAAGGAAGGAAGGAAAGACATAAAAAAGGAAAGAAGCACTTGCTATCTTTTACAATAGGCATTTACACCTTATTGTTGTACTGTATGCAGGATTTTAGTTGTTTTGTTTTGTGGGTTTTTTCTTTTCTTTTCTTTTTTTTTTTTACTAAGATGCACTTTATAATTGAACTTTGTAAGCATTAAATTTTAGGCAGATCTGAGTGGAGGGTAAAGAAACTCCTAAAGGGATGCTAGGATACCCTTCTCCTTATCTAGGAGAATCTTTAGCCAGTGTTCTTTCTTTATTTTTATGAAGTAGCAAATATAAAAACTTGTTGGTAAGTATGAATATTGACAAAGAAAGCAACTCCATGAAATGGCCAGTATCTTGGGAAAAAAAAGACGTTAACATGGCAGCAAAGACAAGCAGATGAACAAACAGTACAGTAAATTATTTGGTTCTAGACTGACCCTTTTGGTATTTAGATGGAAGTTCAGTGGGTCCATTTCAAGTCAACTGAGGTAATGCTGGCCTGTATTTAATCCAGAGATCCCTACTGTGGGGTGACGATGGGAGAAGAATCTGATGCTGGCCCTGACTTTTAGATGTGCCCAAACTAAAGGATTGGGATGGACGGGGAAGGGGCGGTAACTACTAAAGTGTGCACAGTGAAAAAGCGTGTCCGATACTTTCTTGTTTCACAGAGTTGTGGGTTCAATGGATTCATAAAAACATAGTCATCTGCACAGAGCATCATGAGGTGGCAAAATTTTTCATATATAATTCAAAAATATAAAAGTTTTATGAAAGTTAAGTTCACACAACTCAGAAAATATAAAAGTCAAGTTTTTAAAATAAGGGTTAATACCACATCATTCACATACAAGTCACTCAATTCTGAATGTAAAATTGTTGTTGAAATGAAAAATAGAATTGAATTTACAAGAAAATGTGTTTACTGGATTATTCGAGTTAATTTTTTAATTCTGAATATTCTAGTTCCATTTGTATTTATTCACTTAAGAGAAGAATAGAGAAAACCACGTCAGGTAAAAGAAAATTTGCAGCTTTATGTTGATCTTTATGGAGAAACATAAAATTCATAATGATACTATCAATATAACTAAAATATAAATTCAATATTTATAAAATTAATGTAAGTCACTTATACATTTTTTCCTTAACTTCTGTTTTTAGGCTATAAAGCAGCTGCTGTTTGTCAGATGGCAGTCTCTCAGACTTGTGTTTTTGAGTTTTGTGTCTATGAAATTCCTAGAAATGGCAGGGAAATGACTCCCCAAATATATATTCAAAAGTAGTTTAATAATTTTGTTGAAAATGAAAAAAAGATTACTTTCACTTTGAAACTTTACTTCCTTATTTCTTACATGCAAAGGAAGAAAAATATGTAAACATTCTGAGTGAAAAGGATCTTCAATATTTTAGTAATTGTTCAATAAATTATTTTAAATGGTAAGGTAGACTGTATGCTTAAAAATGATTAAGATGGTAAATTTTATGTTATGTGTATTTTACCACAATAAAAAAAATTGAAAAAAAAGTTAAGGTAGAATTAGATTTGTAGATGGCAGTGCATCATAGATACATTATTAAATTTGGCACTTAACTGATTGGTTGGATATTTTTCCAGGACCAAAAAATAATATGTTCCAGACCTGCGCTGTCCCGTGTGGTAGCCATAAGCCACATGTGGCTTTTGAGCACTTTCATTGTGGCTTGTCCAAATTGACATGTGCTGTTAAGTATAAAAACTTGGATTTCAAAGACTTAGTACTAAAAAAGAAGAATGTAAAATAGCTCAGTAATAATTTTTTTTATTGATGGCATGTTGACTTAATATTTTGGATATACTGAGTTAGATAAAATATATTAAGAAAATTAATTTCACATCTGTTTCTTTTTACTATTTTTAATGTGGCTACTAAAACATTGACAATTATACACATGGCTGGCACTATATTTCCAGTGGACAGTGCCTGTCTTACAGCAGGAATAGCTTAGCCCTTGTCTGCACATCCTGGGGAGAGGGAGATGGGGGACAATGTGGGCAGTTCTCCCAGAAAAGGAAAACCTCAAACCTAAAAATCAAGAAATTACTCTTACAATGGGATACTGAAATATTTGTTTTGAACTGTATGACCCTAAAATCTGTTCCAACACCATCATTTTATGAAGTTTTACTTTTTAGGTTTAACCAGAAAAGCTAAATCCTCTGACACTTCTCCCAATAATTTACCCAAAATATTTGAAAAGGAATTTTCCAATGTGGATAAAAACAGTAAACTATAGTATTTTTTCTTGTAGAATAGAATTTTACAGAATTTACTGAAAGAATTTCATGTTAAAAAAAATTTTAAATGAAACTAAGTGGCATTCAGACCAAAACTGTTTCATCATAGTCTAGCCTTTGTCCATATATTTAGAAAATGAACACACAGACAAGATCTTATCAATTACTTGTTTCCTTTGTTTACACAATTTAGCATTTAGATTCAGTGTGCAATTTACTTCTTTCAGTCCTCTCAAGTCAATCTCTTCTTGGAGCATCACTCACAAAATCTTAAACCCAATAATACCTTGCAAATCCCAGTTGTTATCTAGCATAAAAGAGAAATCACATGAATGTTCACTTCCTTCCTAATTTGCAGTTGCAGTTGGGTTTGATTTTGAATCCCCATCGATCAATTGTCCCTCTAGCCTTCTGCTTCAATCTTCTCCCTCTCCCTCCCCCTCGTGTGCACCCTGGCTTCTCCCTCTCTCACTCTCACTTTCTCTCTCTCTCTCTTTCACTTTCTCTCTCTCCCTCTCTCAGTCTCTTTCAATCTCTCTCCCTCCCTTTCTCACATCTCTGGGGAGCGTGAAGTTTGAAGCTCTCCTACTTAGTGCCCTCTTCTGTTGAAAACTTTCAGTACTCATCCAGGCGGTTTTCCGTGTTCCTCAGGCAGCCTGCAAGAGCTTGAAACTGTTGAGAGCAAACCTAGTAGGTTTGTACACAAGACAAAAATCATGTAAATGAAAGCTTCTGAGAAACGTGGGGAAAACAAAAGAATTCAAAAGGGCTTTGTTTTCATTACCTTGACAACAGTAGGTCTGAAAATTAGATTTGTCTCACTTTCCTTTTCCAAAACTATGCCTAATACATTTAAATGCCCAATATTTCTCAGTTAGTGAACATCAGTGCTCTTTTATAGGTCAACAAAAGCAGTTTGCTTGCTTTCTCATTTGGCAGGGTGTATTACCTAAATCGTTACATGAATGTGAAAATTTTTAAAGTTGTTCTGACAAAAGAGAATGTTTGTTTAAATTTGGACCATGTCCTTGATGACAGTCCTATGGCCTTCTTTATCTGCTAGAGGTGTGGAGCGGGACAGAGGACAACATTCTCCATTCTAATCCAATTAGAGACACTCATGGAATAGAGAATGGGAGTACCATAAATGCCACCCTGTGAATGGCCACTCAGGGTTCCTTTCCCAGCATGATCCTTCACCTCATTCCTGTCCCCTTTGACCCAGACTCAAATGGACGAAGCCCAGACCCAGATTCCCAGAACTGGTGTTCTGCACTGTGAGAAGCGAGGGTAAATTAGCCATCACTTTACAAAGGTTTCAGTTTGTAAAATGTCCTTGGTCTTGACCACAATTAAATTATGTTGCCACCAGCGGAACCAGGTGTCTTGGTTATATCTCCTGGTCCAAAAAGTGATAATTCCCATAGTATGAATCTCATAGTTAAGAGATAAATTTGCTTCCTCATGAAATGGTGATTTTTACCAAAATATACATTTTATTTATTTTTTTGTGTGTGGGGAAGACCAGCCCTGAGCTAACATCTGTTCCAATCCTCCCCTTTTTGCTGAGGAAGACTGGCCCTGGGCTAACATCCGTGCCCATCTTCCTCCACTTTATATGGGACGCCGCCACGGCATGGCTGACAGGCAGTGCGTCGGCGGGCGCCCAGGATCCGAACTCGCAAACCCTGGGCTGCCAAGCGCGAACTAAACCGCTGCGCCACCGGGCGGCCCCCTCCTCTTTTTTTTTTGCTGAGGAAGACTGGCCCTGGGCTAACATCCGTGCCCATCTTCCTCCACTTTATATGGGACGCCGCCACGGCATGGCTGACGAGCAGTGCGTTGGCCAGTGCCCGGGATCCGAACCTGCGAACCCCTGGCTGCCAAGCGCAAACTAAACCGCTGCGCCACCGGGCAGCCCCTAAATTTTAAAGTTGCTAAAATGTTAACCAGTATGTACTATGTTCATTACTTTCACAGTAGTAGAGCTCTCTCCTAAGTGTCAGGGGATCTAGGTTTCAATACTCAGCTTTGCTGCTAACTGGATGTGTGACTCATGACAAGACACATATCCTCTCTGAGTCTTACTCTTCTCATCTGTGAAATGAAAATAATAATACCTACCTTATCTTCCCCAAAGTTTGTTGTTGTGAAGGATCAAATGAAATAACATGTAAAAATGCTTTTTAAACTGTAAAGCCAAAGGTGTTACCAAATATAAAATTAAACAATCCCTTTTGGATTTGAAAATGAAACCATTTGGGAGCCCAATCTGATGTTTTGCATAGTAAAAGGATTCTGTTTGTTATAAAAGTTTAGCAGCAATATAACTGTCCTCAACGGCTTAAAGAGACCTTATAAACCAATATGATCGAGATGCATAAGGGGAAAAGTTTCAGCTATAGTGAATCAAGTGGTCCTCAGATCTGAATAGTCTATGTAAGATTTTTTTAAAATAATTTTTAAATTATGGTAATAAACACATAGTATAAAATTTACCATCTCAACTATTTTTGTGTGTGTGTGTGAGGAAGATTAGCCCTGAGCTAATATCCTTTGCCAAGCCTCCTCTTTTTGCTGAGGAAGCCTGGCCCTGGGCTAACATCCCTGCCCAGCTTCCTCTACTTTATATGGGACGCTGTTACAGCATGACTGACAAGCGGTGCGTCCGTCCAGCCCGGGATCCGAACCTGCGAACCCCAGGCGGCTGAAGCAGAGCGAGCGAACTTAACCACTATGCCACCAGGCTGGCCCCATCTGTTTCAACTATTTTTAAGTGCACAGTTCAGTAGTATTAAGTATATTCACATTATTGTGCACAGATCTCCAGAACTTTTTCAACTCTATACCCATTAAACAATACCTCGTTTTCCCCACTCCCCAGCCCCTGACAACCACCACTTTACTTTCTGTCTCTATGAATTTGACTACTGTAAATACCTTATATAAGTGGAATCATACAGTATTTGTCTTTTTGTGACTGGCTTATTTCACTTAGCACAATGTCCTTAAGTTTCACCCATGTTGTAGCATGTGACAAGATTTCCTTCCCCCTTTTTTTTTCAGTGAGGAATATTGGCCCTGAGCTAAGATCTATGTCAGTCTTTCCCCTACTTTGTATGTGGGTCGGTGCCACGGCGTGGCTTGACAAGTGGTGTATGTCTGCACTGGGATCCGAACCTGAGAACCTGGGCTGCCAAACTTAACCACTACACCACCTGGTCGACCCCAAGATTTCCTTCCTTTTTAAGGCTGAATAATATTCCACTCTCTATATATACTACATTTTGTTTATTCATTCACCTGTTGATGGACATTGGGTTGCTTCCACCTAATATATTTAAGATTTTTTTAATAATAATATTATGTTCTGAATTAGCTGGCTTGTGTAGGATTAAAGGAACACACACACACAGAGATCACCTTCAGTGATAGGATGTATTGCAAGGATATGTGGGAAGTTGGGGTTGCAAGAAAGGAATGTGGCTCTGGAAGTTGCCTTATCCAGCTACTCATACTTCAGGAGATTGTGTAAAAGATACTACAGGAATCGGGACTTTTATTCATGGTAGTAACCTTAGCTAACACAACTCACCCTCTTTTTGGTATATCTAGCATTTATATTTCCCAAAAGAGATTTTTTTATTTGAGTTGGCTTATCACCATTTATTGTGGAGTATTGTCCAGGGGCAGAATGCTAGCCAGATGGCCTCAGATGTAGCTGGTCCACCTCCTGCCTTCTGTTGTTACCTTCAGCTCATGCTTCAGTCCTCCGTCCAGTCCGCTATGACCGGGAGAGCAGGCTTCCTTTCACCTGAAGTGCACACCAAAAGGCAGAATAGCTCAGATAGGAAGCAACCCTTTAGTCTCTTATTCTAGGATAGAGCTCTGAATGTACAAGTCTATGCCTTATAGAACACATATAAATACACACAGACTAGTTACATATCTCCTCCATTCTTCCCTTTAGCACCTTTCATTCATTCATTCACTCATTTATTTGTACTGTCATTCAACAAAAATACATGAGTCCTCTGGTGTCTTTTTTTTTCATTTTAATAGTTGACTTTTGCATTCTTTGCCTTTATAGTAAAATAATGAAAAGCAATAAAATCTGCTGATTGATGCAGATCATCATAAATGTTTGTTTTAATTTGTTTTTTGAACAGATTGAAATGAATGTAATACAATATTAAATAAAATGTGTGACATGAACTTTGGGCCAACAAATAAATGTTGTTTTGAAGAACATATATTATATGACTCAAAACAAATCTGGTAAATAGGGAAAAATACCTCCTAATCATATTTAAGATTCAACATAAATTAAAAGTGTATTAATACCACATGGAGGACTTTGTTTTTCAGACTGAAAAATACCTAGAATATAGATTTCCTAAATTTTAAAAGTCTGACTTTTCACTGTGAATGCTAAAAGGAAATTATAAACATAATTATAACTGCTAATGCCATTGACTTTTCATTAGAAACTAAACTATTGTAGTCATTTATCTGACTTTGAAGAATAGAAATGTCACCTCTACAAGGGAAACAAAAGAAAAAGGAAACAAGTGTGACTTCATCAGACTACAGAGCTTCTACAAGGCAAATGAAACCAGGATCAAACTAAATAGACAACCCACCAGTTGGGAGAAAATATTCCCAAATAGTATATCCAACAAGGGATTAATCTCCGTAATAAATAAAGAACTCACACACTGAACAACAAAAACACAAACAACCCAATCAAAAAATGGGCAGAGGATATAAACACACATTCTTCCAGGGAAGATATACAGATGGCCAACAGGCACGTAAAAAGATGTTCAACATCACTAATCATCAGGGAAATGCAAATCAAAACTATGCTAAGATATCAATTTACACCTGTTAGAATGGCTATAATCACCAAGACAAAAAACAACAAATGTTGGAGAGGTTATGGAGAAATGGGAAACCTAATTCACTGCTGGTGGGAATGCAAACTGGTGCAGCCTCTATGGAGAACAGTATGGAGATTCTTCAAAAAATTAAAAACAGAAATACCTTATGATCTAGCAGTCTCATTCTTGGGCATCTACCCAATGGACATGACATCAACCATCACAAGAGGCTTATGCACCCCTATGTTCACTGCAGCATTATTCACTATAGACAAAAAGTGGAAGCAACCCAAGTGCCCCTTGACTGATGATTGGATAAAGAAGATGTGGTATATATATACAATGGAATACTACTCAGCCATAAAAAAGACAGAACTGTCCCATTTGCAACAACATGGATGGACCTAGAGGGTATTATGTTAAGTGAAATTAGCCAGAGAGAGGACAAACACTGCATGATCTCACTCATATGTGGAATATAAACTAACACACAGACAGAACTGGTTGGTGGTTACCAAGGGGAAGGGGGTTGGGGGTTGGGCACAAGGGGTGAAGGGATGCATCCATATGGTGATGGATAAATAATAATGTACAACTAAAACCCCACAATGTTATAAACTATTAAGACATCAATAAAAACTCCAAAAAAAAAAAAAGAAAAGAAATTTCACCTCTTAGAAATCTAGGTAAAATAATATTTTTCTTTTTGCTCATCTTTTAAAGAAAAATACTCTAAATCAGACATCATTAGCATAAATAGAAGGATAAATAGTGCCTTCATTTCCGCCTCCCACCTACCCTCTCAGAGGCCCTGAGGGTACCCTTTGCAGGCCGCATTGACGCTCTGAACCTATTCAGGCTGCTTCTCCACATCAAAAATTGGAGGTTCAGTGCTTCAACCCTTCAGAGCTCTGCTGTCTTAATTAATTAATTAACACATTAATTAATGTGGCAAAATGCGTGTTAACTGGTGTTAAGATGGTATGCTTTTCAGGTAAATTATTTGCTTTCAAAATAAGGCCCTTCCAAGGACAATGCTTTCACCCAAAGGAGCAAAACTTTCTATATAATTTGTGGGGCCCAGTGCAAAATGAAAATACAACCCCCCCTGTTAAAAAATTATTAAGAGTTTCAGGACAGCAACGACAGTAGAACATTAAACCAAGCACGGGGGCTTTCTAAGTGTGAGGACCAGTGCAACGGCACAGGTTGCAAACCCATGAGACCAGCTCTGCAGAGCAGTGATATCAAATTGGAATTTGAAGCAACATGGCAGGCCATCAGGGAAGATGGCTTGGATGGGCAGTTCTCTTACCATCCTTCAAATTATACCATGTAGGCAAGTCTGTGTTGAAACCACTTATAAAACTATGTTTACTGGGGTAGAAAAAAGACTAAAGCTCTCTGGAGATCACTAGGATGTAGGAAGAAAGAAGAGTCAAATAATAATAGGAAAATGGAGAGGTTAAATAATGTGCCCAAGGTCACATATTCAGAAGTGTTTGAGCCAAGACTACAGAACCCCTGTTCACTCCTCTCTACCCCTCTGCCTGCCTCCAGCACTACAGTGTCCACAAGGTTTGGAAATCCAGGAGAATAGCTTATTTTAGTTTGTTCAGATTGATGTTTGGACCTATTGCTTTAAATGTACCTGAAAAGGTATCTGAAGGTTGAAAAGAACACGTTGAACATATTATTTGAAAATGTAACTAACATACTGTTTAACAATAAACTTATCTTAGTGGAGATGGTTGGTTGCATGGCATTGTGAATGTACTTAATGCCACTGCATTGCACACCTAAAAATGGTTAAAATGATAAATTTTTTATCATGTATATTTTAGCACAATAAAAAAATAAAATAAGATAAATTTATCCTAGATTTCCCAACTTTTCAGACACCCAGTACATGTATTGACACTGACAGACATCCAATATATTACTGAGTGAAGAATCATATTATTCCACACTATGGATAGGATGTATCAATTATATGTAAGAACACTAAAATGGACAGTAGAAAGGAGCAGACAGTTTCTTTTTAGTTCACACACTTTTGCATTATTTAAATTGTTTACAGTGAACATATATATTGCTTTAAAAATCATTTTTGAAAACCTATCTCTATTTTTTGGGGGAAAAAAGAAACAAATATATCAGAAAGAGGCCTCATAGTCAGGAATAGGAGAGAGCCTGAAGTTGCAGGTCTTGGGCTGCCTGACTGGCCATTGTTGACCACTCTGAGATCAGTTTCGTTATTTCTAGCACAGACCAGTCCCCTGGGTTCAGAGGCATGCTCTAAAAATAACGTGGACCCTTAGGTTTAGAATGGACCTGACTAGTTACCTGGTCTAATTTCCCACCAGATATACAACTTTCTACATCTACTTTATCTCAACTCTGACCCAACAACTTCCCATCCATCCTGTTGCTATATTCTAATAATTGTTAGAAAGTTCTTTCTTATATGAAATCTGCCTCCCTATAGCCAATAATTATTTATTCTAGTTCTGCTATTAAGGGGATAATAGAAAAAAAAATGGATTCCGTCTTCTATATGCTAGCCCGCAATTTACCAGTTGCCATGTCTATCCTTACTCTTCTCCTTTTCAAGCCCAATAAACATTCTCAGTCAAGCTCCATGTGATCCCACACGGTTTTAGTTGTTTTTCTATGGACTTTAGTTTATCTCTTTTTAGATGTGGCACTCTTGAGAGTAATACTTTGGATGTGACCTGAACAAAGTCTAGTAAACTGTGCCTCTTTTATGCAACGTAAGATTGTATTAGCTTTTTTAGCAGACACATCATACTGTTGGCTCTTGGTTAGTTCATAGTCACGTGAAACTCACAGATTGCTATCCAAATAGTTTGTTTCCTTTCTGTAAAATTAAGTTTTTGAATCTAAATGCAGACCTTATCTACTTTTTCAGCTTAATGTTTCAGTCTATCAAGCTTATATGTGTAAGAATGTAGTAAACTTTGTGAGCTTCTTTCTTATTTCAAAAATTATTAATACATATTCGCCTTGATTTTTTTTGAAAACCTATATATAAATAAAAAGAAGAAACTAAAAATTGACAGTTAATCCATCATCCTGACCTTATTACTATTAATATTTTGATATAAAAATAAATAAATAAATCCATCCCCAAGTCTTTCTATGCATAACTATATTTTTCCTAATAATTGGATTATACTGTGTACATCATTTTATAA
Source organism: Tapirus indicus (assembly GCA_031878705.1). Lineage (NCBI taxonomy): Eukaryota > Metazoa > Chordata > Mammalia > Perissodactyla > Tapiridae > Tapirus > Tapirus indicus. Next base: position 126,113,734 of record CM062919.1, on the reverse strand, counting down.
TTTTGTTTCTTCACCTATTAATGTGACTCCTATTTATGACTCCTTTTCTATGTTAAATATCTTCCCCCAGCATGTTAAAAGACTGTCTTCCCATCATTTGTTTATTTATTTATTGAATGTACCTTAATTTATTTATTCAGTGACATGGTTCTGGATATTTGTTTCTGTTTTTTTCTGTGTTGTAAATAGGACTGCAAATACTCTCCTTGAACTTACATTTTTGTGTTTATTCATGATGATTTCTTTAGAAATTATTCCTAGTAGAATTATGTAAAAGGGTAAGCATTTTTTAAAGTTTTGGTACCCATATTAGTCTGCTCAGACCACCATAACAAAATACCAGACTGTGGGGCTTAAACAACAGAACATTCTGGAGGTTAGAAGTTTATAATCAAAGTGCCAGCAAATTTGGTTTCTGATGAGAGTTCTCTTCCTGGCTTGTAGATAGTCACCTTTTCTCTGTGTCCTCATGTGGCCTTTCCTTTGTGCACATGTAGAAAGAGAGAGAGTTCTGGTGTCTCTTCCTCTTTTTATAAGAACACCAGCCTTATCAGATTGGGGCCCCAACCTTATGATCTCATTGAACCTAATTGCCTCCTTAAAGGTCCTGTCTCCAAATATAGTCACATTGAGGGTTAGGGCTTCAACATATAAATTTGGGGGGGGGGGACACAATTTATTCCATAGCAATACTTTTTGTCAAACTGTCTTTTAGAAAGAGCATACAAATTTATACTCCTGTTCACAGTGTTTGAGAGAGCCTACCCTGCACTCTCACCAGGAGTTCAACATTTAAAAATCTAGATTATTTTGAAAATGGATTTTTGTGGTACTCCAGAGTTGAACAAATGTTCATAATTGTACAAACAGAAGGTTCGACTAAGGGATTTAGGTCAGGATACACATTTCAATATTAAATGCTTTATAGATTCTCAGATTCATTTCCTTGCCTTTGGGTTCCACAACACCTACAAACCTTGATGCATCTTTGGGCCTCAGAGGCACCCGTACCTCATAACTCAAAAAAAAAGTCTACATGTGCACGCACATACTTGGCTAAAACCCAGATGGAAGGAGTGCCTTAGTGCAACCTTTAGAAAAGATGGGAATGAATTGCTGAGGGGAAACTAGAAAGTGTTCTGGTAGATAAATTGGGTGGAATATTGAAAGAATGTGAAGGGAGGGTTTGTCCTGAGTACTGGGATAGGGAAGAATTCTTTCATATTGAGTTCCATGGCCTTAGGGCACTTAGGTGATCACAGCTTCTTTCCTAAGTCCTAGTGGCAGCTGAGCCTTAAAGGGCCCTGTTTTCACTCAAATTGACCAAGGAAATGATGACCCTTTCTCTCTGTGGATCTCCTTGCCAGACAGGAATAGGCCATATATTCCTAACTTCCAGACAAGAATGCATAGACTTTTTTATGTACACTGAGGTCCTGTTACAGACTGCAGGGGCTTAGCTGCTTACAGGAGAGGGGGGAGTGCAGCTCTGCTCTGGTCTTTGCTCACTTTCTCTTCACTCCTGGGTCCAATGGCTTCACGCTTCTCTCCTAACGGACAGAACCCAGGTGGAAATGGAAGAGCAAAGAGTACTTGGAAGTTATTTTATCATTTACATTTAACAACAGCTTTACCGTTTGTTTGTTTGTTTGTTTTGTGAGGAAGATTAGCTCTGAGCTAACATGTGTTGCCAATCCTCCTCTTTTTGCTGAGGAAGATTGGCCCTGGGCTAATCCGTGCCCATCTTCCTCTACTTTATATGGGACCCCGCCACAGCATGGCTTGATAAGCGGTGCGTAGGTCTGTGCCTGGGATCCGAATCTGTGAACCCCAGGCCGCCAAAGCGGAGCATGTGAACTTAACCACTAAGCCACCATACCAGCACCCCAGCTTTACTGTTTTTGTTTAAAAAAAAAACACACGCCAATTTTAACAAATTCAAATACAGAAAAGTGTAAAGTACAAAGTGAAAAATCATCTACAGGCTTATTACAGAGACAAGCATAGTCATAATCATAGATATATAAAAGCAATTTTATATAAATGAGCTCATACATGTATCTGTGACCTAAATTTATTCAACCACAAGCATGAACTTTTTTTGAGTTAGTAAATATAGAGGAGCATCATCATTATTAGTGATTGCATAGCATTACTCTGAATATATATATAGTATATATAATTATATATATATTTATTACACACAAAATTATATTTTTTAATATATATATATATAAAATAATTCACTTAGCCAGTTCTCAGCTAGGACGTTTCTAATTTGTGCAGGTACTATGAACAAAGCTGAGATAAATGTCCTTGTGCATGTCTTTCACTACCTTTACAAATATTTAAATGATCATGTCTAATGCTTTTGGGATAAATAGCATGTTAAAGATTATGAAGTCATACTCAGAAGAAATTGAAAATTCGTACAGCTTCTCTATTCTCTATTTACATCTATAGGAGGTTGTTGTCTCTACCCTCCTGTAGAATACAAGGACCTTGCAATGCTTTAATTTTGGTCACCCCCTCATCCTCTCTCATCTCTCATAATATTGTGTTGAGAATTTTGAGTCTATCTTGTTATTTTTTAACTTTAACTTTTTTAAGTGGAAAAATTTCAAGCATGCAGAAAAATGTGAAAAAATAGTTCAAAGAACACCTGTATAAAGCTCATTATCATTTGTTAATATCTTCTCTCCCTCCCTTCCATCTCTCCCTCTTTCTTCCTCTTAGAGATATTTCTTACTTTTATGCAAGCTCAGCTATGCATTTAAAGGAACATTTATTATATTTTATCCAAAATTTCTAGATATGACATGGTAAGAAGTTTTTCAGGTTATCCTGTTGGCTGTATTGCCAGAAATGGAAGTCCTATATTTATCAATTTGTATTCTACTTTTTTCACAGAGCAGTACATACATTTTATGGTTCCACAGAAATAATTGGATGCGAACTTGTTCTTTATAATAATCTGAGAAATAATTTAAAATAATTAATAAATCATTTCTTCAAAAGCAATAATCACATTCAACTTTTTCCACCTGTGACTTGTGTGGTAATATCATCCTTCAGTATTTTACTTGTCTATTTATACTCTGTCTATATATTTAATCTTATTTTCATAAAATTCTGCCCTCTGACCTACATTCTGCTTAATTTTTAAAAAAGAAATTTAGAGTATGTTGATTAGGGAAAAAATAGACAAACACCAAACTGCATCATGCTGTATTTCTCAGACATGGAAAAGATGCAAGAAGCATCCTAGGCAGAGGGACTTGCATGTGCAAAAGGCCTGTGAAAGAAAGAAGTAAGGCACATTTTCTAGGACTAGAAAAAAGGCCACTGTATTGGAGCATAGTGAATGACAGGTATGAGATCAGGCTGAAGGTGTAGATGGGGGTGACCCTCAGGACCTTGAAGATGACTTTAAGGATTTAAGTGTGTCCTTTCAGAATAATGCTAAGCTACTCAAGGTTTTAATTAGACTTGTATTGGAAAAGATGACTCTGACTGCAGTGGAAAGAACAGTCTGGAAGGCACAAGAATGAGTGTGGAAAGACCAGTAGAGATTATTGCAATAGTCCTGGCAAGAAATAATGGCTCGGAATGGGGTGCTGGCAGTGGTGATGGAAAGAAGTAAAAGAGAAAGAGAATAGTTAGGAAATGATCTTGCTAAAGTGATGAGCAAAACATTTTTGAGGGTTCACTTGGTCCTGTAATGGGAAGGAAAGTCTCTGACAGATAGAAAGTCCCCTGCTGTGGAAGCCAAGGAGGCTCCATGCTTGGATCTCCTTTCAAGGAGAAACTTGCTGTTCAGCTGCAAGGAATTATTCACCTTGACTTTCAAGCTTAGGCCACACTCTTCCTGGGCAGCCCCAGTCAATGACTGTGCCTGGCAGGGCTACTAGATCTGATCACTTCTGCCCAAAGCTGGACTCCTCTAACAGGCAGTCTGCTCTGGATAGATTGGCTGAGACTTTATCAGATCTGTATTGGCCTGAGGCTCTCTCTGCCCCATCCTGCTTCCTCCTCCTTTTCCTTTTACAAGTGTCAGATCTGTATCATGCTCTGAAGGCTATCTCTACCCAATCCTGTATTCTTCCCCTTCGTCTTTCACAGACTTTATTCACCAATAAATCTCCTAACTCTGTCTCATTATCTGCTTTCCTTAGGACCCTGCTGATACACCTGCCAATTAACGAGGTTAGGGATATCTGATGAAGGATATCTGATCAACTACGACATTATCTCCATAAAGGCCATAAGAGCTAGGCCATAATTCACTAATTGTCTGCTAAATTTTCTCAGAATACTAAGCACCAGACTCTCCCATGCTTCTGAGGAGTCCTGCACATCGTTTTGGAATAGTTGTTTGGACCTACAGAATTCAGAGGGAGACTAGTACAGAAGAGACACGCAGGCCTAATTATCTCTTCAGGCAGAAGGCAAGGCTGTGAAAAGAACTAGCCCAGGCTTGATATAGTTCACTGTGAATTGTGTAACTGATTGGTTTACTACCCATGATATCATTTAACACTATATAACCCAGACTTTGGAAAACATACTTTTGAGCTGCACTGTGAGAAACAGGACCAAACTTCACACCTATATATATAGGGTTGAATTTTTCTCTGAAAGAAAACTATGCTCCCACTGTCACTCAGCTTGGGAAAAAGTTGGTTCCGGGACAGAAAGAAGCTGAGAAAATTTTTGATTATAAGAGCATAACTGGTGATTTGCTGAAATGAAGACCAGAAAAATAAATATATAAACATTTATGAATTATGATTGCTTTTATTTTATACTCATCAATAGAACACCCAATAATATAATATAGTATGTTGTATAATACAATAATTAATCATTAAATTCATTCATCTTTAATATTTTGCCAATTTTTGGTCTTATTAAAAAACATAGCTTTACACATATTTCAATTTATTACTCTGAAGGTATATTTCTCAAGGTTGGAGGATAGAATAGACTTTATTAAACAATTTGTCTAGTGATTTATAATCTATACCTATGTAGATATAAGGTATATGGGTCTTCATTTGAATTCTTGCTTTACTTTCCTGACTTAGCCTCAGAAACTTGCAGCGCTGTGGGGGCAAGGGATGGAGGGATGGAGACTGTCCTGGTCAGTCTATCATGTGGGAGTGTTTTTGGACTGACAGGGCTAAGAGAGAGAATGGATCTATTCCCTGCTTTTGTGGCAAAATAGACAAAATCTGCTACATGGAACTTGGCCAATCACATATGTCAGAATTGAGGGGGCATATACATCCCCACCCCCCACAATATCTGAGGAGTTCTAATCTGGCAGGCAGGGCAGGTCAGCAGGAGTCTCCTGGTGGGGAGATGTTAGTCACAGTGGAGTAAATGGTCCATCTAGCCTCCAGCAGGGCCCCAGATAAGTTATAGGGGATGGAGGCCCAGTCTAACCCCTTGGAAAGAAAAATGACAAAACCTAAGCATATTATAAGTTAGTAGTCAGGAAAGATTCCATTCCAGCAGAGGATCCTGGTGTCTAAAGTTTAGGTGCACACACTCTAGGCAAAGACAGCAGGTGACTGGGAAGGGTGCGGCTTAGAGGTAGGTACTAGCGTCCCACAGCTCACCCAGTAAGTGTGGAAGTAGCAGAAGTACAGGGCTAATAACAGTAGAATTAATCCCAGACACAATCTGTGGGTGAAAATGAGCTCGAGATATATTGCTTGTCTTGGTCAGGACTCTCCAAAACTGGAAAGTCCCTGGCTGTAGTGCCAGATCTGGAAAAGCAAAGACTGTCAAGCGTTTGTAGTTGACTGCAGGGGGAGCTATTTCTGACTAGACAGTCTTTCAGCACCCATCACATATAGCATTCCAATTACCCACTCCCATAAAACATTAGTTTTGAGCAGAAACAAATATATTCTGGTTCATATTTTTAAAATACTCAGCTTGCTGAGTGACAGTACCGTGTAGAGGTAGAAGCAGGGCAACTGATCAGAAGACCGCAGCAGTAGTCTCCATTATGACCAGTGCACACTGGTGTCTTGACCTAGAGAGGCAGTGCTGGAGAAGGAAGGAAGCGGGATGGTCTGGTCGAGTAAAGAAGAGGAAGTTACAATAGGAGAAAGATGAGAAAATTACCAAAGTAAAATCCTTGGGAAGAAGTGAGGGGATAACAGCAGAGCATAGGGAAGGGCTGGCTTGGGCATTTATTGTGGTCAGAATGAAGGCAGAAATGTGGAACAGAGGATCCATAAGATTTACTCAACTCCTCCTACGTGCCAGGACTGTTCTAAGGAGTTCCATGCATCTTAATTCACTCAGTCCTCACAACAACTGCCTGTGGCAGATATTATTCTCTTCATCATACAGAAGAAGAAACTCAGCCACTGAGTGGATAACTTGCCCCTGATCCCACAACTAGCAAGCAGCAGAGTTGAGATTTGATCTTGCCCCCACACCTTGCTCTTAACACCATACTAAATCCCTCCAATGGGATGGCTGGTAGATTTGATAGTGGGAAGAATTGCAGAGAATGATAAATTATGCCTCGCAGGAAATTTGCTTCTAATTGGTTATTGGCTTCCAATAAACAAAAAGGAGCTCTCTGTCACATGAAATCCCCAAATATAATGCCTCTCATTTAGGAGCATTTGAAGAATCTGGTATGTATTCCGACTAACAAACACAATGTTCTTTTTTTCATCCTGGCCACTAGGGGGAAGAGTGGAATGTCAAAAAATTTAGATTATCTTCCACCAGTTCCCAGTTCTCAACGGCTACTAATGAGTGTTAGTTTTTTCCCTAACCTTAGCAGTACATAAAACTTCTTTAAATTTTTTACTTGTGACAGATCATTTTCGAATAAGACTCATTAAGCATCCATAAACATTTTTCTCCACTTTCTAAAAATAATCGTATTATGCTAAGTGAAAGAAAGTAGACACAAGAGACCACATATTGTATGATTCCATTTATATGAAATGTCCAGAAAAGGCAAAACTCTAAAGACAGAAAGTAGATGAGTGTTTGCCCCAGGGTAGGGCTTAGAGGAATAGAGGTGACAGTAAATGTGCATGAGTGATCTTACTGAGTGATGAAAATGTGCTAAAACTCGTACATGGTGATAGTTGCACATGTAAAATAGTAAAATAATTGTATTAAAAATCATTGAGTTGTACACTTGAAATGAGCGAATTATGTGATATGTGAAATATGCCTCAACAAAGTTGTTGAAAAAAAAGAAATGCAGTATTTTATAAATCAAACCAAAAAAACCCTATGGATTCAAAAAGATTGAAAATTTAAGTTTACGGATGCGTAGAAATGTCTAGGAGGATAGTCACTGTTCACAGTGATTAGCTCGCAGAAATGCTATCGTGGGGGAAAACTGGGAACTTTTTTATACTCTGTCTTTCTGTATGATTTTGGGGGCAATAACTAATTAAATATTTAAAACATTTTTGAGAGGTAGGAAGTTCAAATGTATAAAATGCAATGGAATTATAAGTATGACTACCTTTGGATAGTGAAATATAGCTTATATTTTGTCTTTCTACATTTATTTTCTGATTTAAAAAATGATTATATATTACTTTTACAATAAAAACTGGAAAGAGTTTAATTTAAAATAAAAGTTCAAGAAATATTCAGATAGCTTTTTAAAAAGTCACCTTTAGCACAATATTTATTGTGTTTCATATATAACAGGACATTTTTTAGCTCAGCAAAGGCTTGGAGCTTATACACTAAAAAGAGGTAACATCCACTGGCATTTGAGCTTGGATGCTGTCTAGTGAAGCTGGATTGTATTCTATTCTCATTTTTATTTGCATCTAAAAATTTATACTGGGATGGGAGAAAAGTGAGATTAGGAATTGGAATGTAGCTCCTTCCTTTTAAGGTTCACATTTATTAGCCCATGTCTGATGGCAAAGATAGCTGTGGGGACCTGGCAAGAATCAGATAGTTAAAATGACAATGGGAAAGGAAAATCCTTCAGAGGAAATTTATTACAGGGGAGGAACAATCTGAACTGCTGACCCAGACCTGTCTGCAGGACCCAACTCATTGGAGGCAGATGTTGACTTGGGGCAGGAATTTCTCCCTACCTAGGTGCTGTGGGATGCCTTGCAGAAAATGTCTGCATGTGACAAATTGGAATAGCTGTATTGAGAAGGCCACTTGTAAGAGTGACACTGGAGCAAAGTGCCTGGAAGAAACACTAAGCCCCAGCCACACTGGCAGAGACCAGTATCAGAAGCCATAGCAATGGACACCAGGGCACCAGGACTAACAGAAATGTACCTTAGGATATAAACCTCTTCAAAACTAGGATTTTTGTCTATTTTGGTGTCTGCTTAGAATAATGCCTGACATGTAGTCAGCACTCCATAACTGCTTATGGAATGATGAATGAATGAAAGAATGAATATTTGAGCGGGAGCCCAGCCAGGTCCTTGGCCTGCGATGCTGTCTGGGTTTCAGCACCACAACAGGTGTCCTGGCAGGAAACGAAAGGCCCTGGAGGCCAAGGGGAAGGCCAGGTGAGGTCTGCAGTCAGTGATCAATGAGTCAAGCATGATTTACCATAAAAGCAAAACTTTTCACTAGCTCATTCTAGAAGGTCAAGAGCGAGGGTTCTCTGTCATCCCACTGATGACCAGGAGTGATTCAACTGACCCTCCCTGCTCATGTGTGCCCCCTGCCACTGTGACTCTGCCTAAGAGAGCAGTCTTTCAGCATACAGTGCAGAGGGGGTTCTAGACAGCATATGCGAAGTTTCAGAAACAGAAATGATCACTTTGTGTGGTCCAGAAACGCAGCTGTAATCTTGCTTAGAGTTTTTGGGGTTTTGTGGGGGGAGTGCAGAGGTGGGAAGAATGTCAGGAAATATCCTTTAAAATAATGATATTAAAAAAATTATCTCTTAAGTGAGTCACATTTATAATTTAATGGTTAGGCTGTGGATGTGTGTATTATTCTTCCTGACAAATGAAGATTTAAGTTCAAAAAGTCTAATAAAATGCCTTATTATATATTTCTTTCTTCTGAACCAAGAAAATGCCCAAGAATTCATAATTGTCATGTTTTATTGCCTAAAAAAAAAAAAGGGAAACTTTCTGATTCAAAAGTAGTACAATGCAATCCAGATAACTTAGCTGAGACAAAGAGTAGTCAATAAAATACTTGACTAATGGCAAAAAAAGTTGCCTCTACGTACTGGTGTTTTAATTGCATAACATCCACATTCTGAAAAAAAAAAATTAGTTCATGTGAAAGCATGGAAATGCTTTAGGCATGAAGACAGTAGTAATTGTGTAAAGGGACCAGAAAGGTGATGGTCCTGTTCATACATGTCCCTACTCTGTGATTGTTATGGCTGTATTCCAAGATGTTAGAGCTTCAGGTAGCACTGAAAATCATTCAGCATACGCTGTGGCATACACTCCAAAACAGCAGCAGTGCCTACAGGCATCACCGGCAGACCCCAAACATCTTAGACTCTGAATGCTTATCCTGACTGCTCCCTTCACCTGGAATGCCCACTGCCCCAAGTCTCCACTTCTTCGTCTGGCTAACCCTACTCATCCTTCAAAACTCAGGTGAGCAGTTATCTTCACCAGGAAGCCCTCTGTGACCTCGATTCATTTCCCCATTCCTCTTATAGGCTCCCATAGCTACTTTCACATTTCTGTGTCATCACACTTTTTATAGCACATTTTGTTTATTTGTCTTTCTCCCCGACTAAAATGTAAGCTTCTTAGTCTATCCACACACCTCATACAATGCCAGTACCATAGTAGGCAATTCAGTAAATGTCTACTAATAAATGTTATTCAGAGTCTTGAAAAGTGGTGAATTGATTTGACCAAATAAAAGTCGTTGCTTAGAGAGCTCTATCAACAAGAAACCTCGATGATGCAAAGTTTTCAGTGGTCATTAAAAGAGGAAAAAATTGAGAAGCACTGTTCAGTTTTCTTTCAGTTTCTTCTCTCCAAGAGGACACTAAGAATTCACTAGGGCTCAGTTTTTATGCTCAGAAAAATCTCAGAATGAGGATAATCACCTGTTTTTCCATTTTCAGCAAGGGTTCTTGCTGTGTGGCAGGGAAAATGACAAGTAGGAAATTATAGCCAGGTACTGCTCTGCAGAATCTGGACCCTTTCTTTCTCTTCCAGGTTCGGGATGGCACATTCCCAATTCCTTCTTGACCACAAAAAATGAGAATCTAGCCTCAGATCTGCAACACCTATGGCTTAGGAGAAAAATTGTTCTTAAATTTCCATTTAACAGAGACATACAGATGCAGAGCAACATAACCACTGCTCCTTGATCACTCAGCAAATCACAGAACCTGTAACAGATCCCAGAAGGGAGTCATAGGAAAGTATTTGGTCCTATAGGCTGGGCAACCTCAAAATGGAGCTGAACACTTTTACCATATTAATCATAAGGCAATCAAGTCCAATCTTTTTTAAGCAATTGTAAAAGATGGCAAACATGTACTCTTCTTTGGATACTTTAGCTAGGGCCTTATGTAAGTATTATTTATCCTTAAGTCAGGTAGATCTTTCTTTATCCCCATCCCACATTTTACATTTCTGAAAATAAAGCAGGAAATTACTTCAAGAAAATGCCTGGACGAAAATCAAATATTTTCAAACCATGCAGAGGAAAGGAATTTTTTTTAAATTAAAACTTGCCAAAGGGGAAAAAAGCAAATAATGTCTAATTCTTAAAATCCCAAAGAGGAAAAAACCCAACTTTATTATTGCGATATCTATACTATCATGATTAGACATTCCTTTCACTGAGTTATTCATTGTATCTAGGAGCACACCAGGACCCTCTCTGACCTGTGTCCCAGCGGTCCAGAGGAGGGGAAAAGGTAGCTTCTCGTCTGTGTTTTCTGGCCATGGAGAACACTTTGGCTGTCACTTGCAGCTCTGCTTCCAAGCCTTTAGTGACTGGGGAAGTGCCTTGCTGGTTTTATCTTTTCTGAATGTGGAGGATGCAATAGACATCCAGAAATGCCTTCCAGAAAATGCCATTTGTTCATGTTTTCTGGGTCTCCTACAGAGTTCTCTGGGACTCAATGCAGGGAGGCAGAAAAGGATTCTGTCTATGACTTTTACTAAGTCATAAGATTTCAAGATGTAGTAAGTGGGACTCATTCTCATCATAATTGAATGAATTCTCATTATCTGCATTTCTTTTTCATGTTAAATACAATATTTGTGCTCCTTTAAAACTAATATTATAACTGAAATCAGTGTAGTGAGTGGTTAACTTTGAGTGGAAGGTTTAAAGTACTAGAAGAGTTTATATTTAATAAAATTACTCATGAGTCCATAATTATTGCCTCTTCTTTCTAGCTATTTTTACATTTTCCTATATTAATTTTCACAGAGTATGAATGTGATTTATTGTTACTATAAATACTTTTTGTAGTCCAGATAGGTAATATTATAAGTAAATAACAAATATAAAATTACATTTCTTTAATCATCATTAACTAACTTTGAGTGCATATGTGTCCTGGCACTATTCTGTATACTGCGGAGGAAAGCTAAGGAGACATTTTCTGTCCTATGTAGACTGTAACCCAGAGATTCACATAAGGAGTGATATCCTATTATACTATTTATCCACCATAAGTCAGGCATTACCTTTGAGATGTTTTTCCAGTAGTACTCATGAGCTTGTGCTGTACCAACCACCTTCTCCCAAGTGGCCCTTTCTTTGACTAATGGCATACATTTTTCTTAAAGTCTTTAGCTGGGAGTTTGAGTTTTGTTCTTGGAGCAGAGCAGAGATAACTAGAAAACATGGGTACTAAACATGGGAAACCAAGCCTGGCCTGATTTCTATCACCCTCTACCTGCTAGAAGAGAGCTGAGTGCAGAGAGGAACGTTTCCCAGTTTTAATTGTGACAATTATACATCAGCGTGTGACACTACACTCTAATGAATTGACAAAGATCAAATCAACAAATACATAATGCAATATATGATGATATATGATAAATAATACATAACGCAAGCTTATTTTATTTCTTTGGGGGATAATGGTGAAAGGAAGAACAGAAATAGATTTAAGGGAGAAAATAATTTATTTTCAAATATACAGAATGGCCTCTGAAAAGGCCAAGAGACAGAAAGGAAATGGAGACCACGGAAATTATTTTTTAAAAATAAGGGAACAAAAGTACCTGATAGAATCATAGATTGTGCAAAGATATGTTGGATAATGAAGGCCATTAGGACAGAGCCCACTGGAGGAAAATACTGGAGGCTGAGGTCAACACCTTTAACTTTTTTAGAAGGGTAGAATTTTTGAGGCCTAAAAGACAATAGATGTGGCGTTCAAGAGAAGGATTTTAAGATCAGTAAGAAAATAAACCACCTAGAATCAACTAGATTGATAGATAAGGGTAACACTGTTAATGGAAGAAGAGCTGTGGGAAGTTCTGAGAAACAGTGTAATTTAATTATTAACCTTAGGGCAAGGGGCAGAAAATAAGACCAAATTCCTCAGACATGAAGTCCGTGACACGTGTTACTCTTCAGTAGGGCTCTGGGCACTGTAGCATTACCGAGAGTTCAGATCAGATGCCCTGTCTGCCTTTAAGACGAACATGGTTCCCAGCCTCCTGGCAGCCGTTTACTGTCAGAATAGGTCCCTTATGGCAGCAAGGATTCTTCCTTCCACCCATTCTCACAGGCACAGTGATAATCTCAACTCTTTAGAGTCAGAGGAAACTTAGAAGACATTCTAGTTCAATCTTCTCACTTAAGAAGTTAGGAAACTGAGGTCCAGAGAAGATACATGATTTGTTCAAGGTCACACAGTTAGTTTGGTGCTGCAAGAGTGAAACCCACGCTTCCAAGCTCACAATGTGCTATACGTCAAATGTATTCTTTTTTTCTGTTTCAGAAGGGCCAATTAGCTAATATTCTTCTCGATTTTGAAAAGAGGGATAAAGTACAATGTTAAACACAAAACAGTGAGGTTTGCTCACTTTTGTCTAACATTTGTGTTTCAAAATATTTCAAACATACACAAAAGGATAGAGTATAGTGCAATAAATGCACATGTACCCACCATCTTGCTTTGATATAACATAACATTTTGCAATTTTTGCTTTACATATTTTAAAGAAATAAAGCAATAAAAATATAAAATCCCCTGTGTATCTTTCTCCTAGCTCATTACTCTCCCTTCCTCCTCAGAGGTAACCACTACTCTGAAATTGTATGCATCATCCCCACGCATCTATTTATACTTTTATAATATACATAGGTATCTACAAACAACAGAATATTTTTCTCATTTTTAAGTATATGGCATCATATACTACATACAACTTGCATTTTCCACTCAACATTAGATTTTTGAGATTTATCCATGTTGATACGTGTAGTTCTATTTCTTTCATTTTCACTGCCTTATGCTAGTCCCATTCTTTTTTTCCCCACTGCTTTTCTGCTTATAGAAATAAAAATGTATAAACCTCCAATTTTTTAATTCATTATTGATTACAAGAAAAGTTGAAATAATAGGTCCTAAATTTCAATGGCACTTGAAAAACGTTAAGAAGCTATTGGAACAAAAGATTTTGAGAATTTGTAGTGCCAGCTTGACAATTATCCTTTAATTAGAAAAAAATGTAAGGATGAATATTATGTTTGCTTACCAGTTACCAAAAATTTAAGTGAAACCTATATATTTTTCCTGCCTTGTTAACAGAAAATTGCTTTTCTAAGTTTGCTTACAAAAAAATGGCCAAAAACCCACTTTCCTATAATATTTAAAGGTTTATTTCCATCAGTAAGTGCATTGGTTAAAATGTTTGCTGTAGGAAGCTAAGTTTGTCTACCTCAAATTATAAATTATGTTTGTCATAGGAGGTTGATTGTTTTATTGATGTCTTAATAGTTTATAACATTGTGAAATTTTAGTTGTACATTATTGTTTGTCAGTCACCATATAAATGCATCCCTTCAACCCTTGTGCCCACCCCCCCTCCACCTTGCCCCTGGTAACCACCAAACAGGTCTCTCTCTCCATGTGTTATTTATATTCCACATATGAGTGAAATCATGTGGTGTTTGTCTTTCTCTCTCTGGCTTATTTCACTTAATATAATACTCTCCAGGTCCATCCATGTTGTTGCAAATGGGACAACTTTGTCTTTTTTATGGCTAAGTAGTATTCCATTGTATATACATATACCACATCTTCTTTATCCAGTCATCCATCAAGACACACTTGAGTTGCTTCCACATTTTATCTATAATGAATAATGCTGCAATAAACATAGGGGTGCATAAGCCTCTTTGGATTGTTGATTTCAGGTTCATTGGATAGATACCCAATAGTGGGATAGCTGGATCATAAGGTATTTCTATTTTTAATTTTTTGAGGAATCTCTGTACTGTTTTCCATAAAGGTTGCACCAGTTTGCCTTCCCACCAGCAGTAAATTAGGGATCCCATTTCTCCACAACCTCTCTAACATTTGCTGTTTTTTGTCCTGGTGATTATAGCCATTCTAATAGGTATAAGGTGATATCTTAGTGTAGTTTTGATTTAGATTTCCCTGATGATTAGTGATGTTGAACATCTTTTCATGTGCCTGTTGGCCATCTGTATATCTTCCTTGGAAAAATGTCTGTTCATATCTTCTGCCCATTTTTTAATCGGGTTGCTTGTTTTTCTGTTGTTCCGTTGTGTGAGTTCTTTATATAGTATGGAGATTAACCCCTTGTCGGATATATGATCTGCAAATATTTTCTAGGAGGCTGATTTTGCTTGATAACTTTGGTACAGTTAACCACTGACTATCACCTGACTGATAACGTAAAACATTAAAATTTTTCTTATTAATGTGGATATATAATTAATATATAATGTATATATAATATATAGGAGTATTCCTCTTTATAAATAAGTTGTTTTCCTAGAAAAATAAATAAGGGACTCAAATATATTAACTTTAATATCCATGTAAAATCTCAAATTTTCAGGACACAACTGTATCAACAAACCATAAATTATTTCTCTATTTTCTATTGATATTCTTGTAGGTTATTTCCAATTTTTTCACTATTACAAACAGCATTTCTGTGACTATTCTGGTACATATCATCTTGAGCACATGTGAGAGTTTTCGTAGGATATATACCTAGAAATGGAATTGCTGGGTCAGAGGGGATGAGTATCTTCATCTGTACTAGATACTGTCAAATTCCTTTCCAAATTGAATCTACTAAAAAGCATTGACTATACAAACACATCACTTTGTATTATGAGATTTTTGAAAATTTTGAAAATCTGATGGATATAAATTTTTGCGTATTATTGTTTTTGTTTGTGTTTCATTGGTTACCAGTGAAGTTGAGGATCTTTTCATATATTTATTAGCTACTTAGCTTTCTTCATCTATGAATTCTTATCCTTTGTGAATTTCTACTTAGGGTGTCTCTCTTTTTCTTGTTCATTGTTAGAAACTTTTCAAATATTCTAGGATTCTTATACTTTGTTGGTTTTATATCTTGCAAATATATTCTCCCTGTGGTTTATCTTTCCACTTTGTTTTCCTTTTTTTTTTTTTGCTGGGAAAGGTTCACCTTGAGCCAACATGTGTTGCCAATTGTCCTCTCTTTCCTTGTTTTTTCTCCCCAAAGCCCCAGTACATAGCTGTATATTCCAGTTGTAAGTCTTTCTAGTTCTTCTATGTGAGCCACCACCACAGCATGGCTACTGACAGACCAGAGGTGTGGTTCCGCACCCAGAATGGAACCTGGCTGCCGACACAGAGCGTGCCAAACCTTAACCACTAGGCCATCAGGGCCAGGCCTATCTTTTCACTTTCATCATGATTATTTTTGTTGTACAGAAGTTTTTAATATTAATGCAATCAAATTTATCAATCTTTTTCTTCTATTTTGTAATTTTGATTCTTGGGGTATCCTTCCCTTTTCTGAAGTTATAGAAACATTTTCTTCCAAAAATTTTAGAATCTTTCTTCTCATTTTTAAAGTGTTAACTATTTGAAATCTTGTGTGTGTGTATTATGAGGTCAGGGGCTAATTTTATTTTATTTTTCATATGGATACCCAATAGTCCCTGCACCACTTACTAAAGAATCATCATTTCCTCACTGATTTCTAATCAGTCACAATACTCCTTTCCATATATGTGTGGGCTTCTTTCTCAGCTCCCTACTCTTTTCCATTGGCTATTTGTTTATCCTTCCACCTATACCAACTATCTTAGTTGCTATAGCTTTATAAGTCTTTATATTTAGTAAAGTAGGTTCACAGACACACACATACCTTCCTTCATTTTTTAACCATATATTTTTAGCCATATATTTATATTAGACTGCAAACTATGGGGACTTGACTAGACGAAACTCATCCACACAAAGAGATTCCACAGAGTCCAGATGATGGCCAACTGCATGCACTGACAAGAATATGAGAAATTCTGCTTCCAGTTAATACTGAGTTGTAAGGAAACAGGAAATTGACTTTTAGGGAGAGGCAGGAAATATTACTGTAATCAAAATAGCCAATAGGTAAAAAAGAGTTAAGATGGCACTGGGAACCCTGCTTCACTCCTGCTGTTTTCATGGAAAAATCTTTTGAAGTGAGTTATCATCAGACAAGAAATGCCTTTGCAAAAACTTATATAATCTCTTATATCAAGTTTATCATATTGACTTGATTTTTGAATGAGTTTTAAGGAATAATATGAAAATATTGGGTGTTTCTGTTCAATTTTCACCTTAGGAGAAAGCCAGTCACTGGTATGAAGAGTCATGTTTAAATACTTGGGAAACAATCTCTTCAGAAACAGTGAAGCTAAAATAATGTGAGATGGCACATGTAATTGCACTGGAATCTGCCTGCAGCTACAGTTCTCATGTAAATTGATTAACATGGTGATGCCCGTTCTGAAGCTGAAAAGGCTTCCCAGAGCACTGTTGAACCAAAGCCCTATGTTTGCCCTCTTTAGATTATTAACAAAGATTTGAAAGGGAATGGTCTAGGTAAAGACATGAGGAAGATATCTACAAATGTAATGCTTTCCAAAAAAAAATTTACAAATGGAAGAAAAATTCCATTCAGAATAACAAGTGGGCTTTGTACTAACAGAAGAAAAATCTAGGCTGATTTCTTTATGGAAAAAAACACATTTATATTTGGGAATTTCTTTAGTTGAGTTTCCATATAATCTGAGAAAATTCTGTGTTTACATTAGAAGTTATAATTATTTTAGTGAAGTTAACAATCCTAACTTTTCTCAAGATTTACCTCTTGGAATATGTTTAGATTGAACCCCATGAAACTGCTGTTTTTGTAGGTCAAAAATAGCCAAATATCAACAGCTTCATAGAGTTCAACTCTATAAAATGGGCCATAACTCCCTGTGCCCCAATTTCATTCAACAAATATTTATTGATGGTCCTAACATGGTCTTTCTTCTCGGGGAACTCCTATTCTATTTGGTGATTCTAAAGGATAAACAAATAATTAAAAAACAGAATGATAAATGCAAGAATAGAGTAAGGTACAGAATGGCACAAAGGAGGGGGTGATAGATTCAGCTCAGTCAGGTGAGGAAGGCTTTGCAAAGCAGATGATATTTGAGTTGAGTGAATAGAAAGGAGTTGAACTGGTTGAGAGATTGGGAGTGTCTCTCCACGTGGAGTAAACTACATGTACAAGATCTTTGAGGCATAAAACAGAAGGCAAATTCAAGTACTGATGCTGTTAAATCATTTAGGCTGTCTGGATGATAGGAGAGGGAAGGTGGCTGGAGGCTGCAGGAAAATAGGAGTAAGGACAGAAAATAAGACTGGAGGGAGATTGGCTGGGTATGGTTTGTGGAAAGCCTTGAATATCATACTATAGAATAAGAATTTTGGCTGTAAAGTAACAACAAACTTAAATGTCCGCAATCAGATAATGGTGGGCTGGTGAAGAGTTTTAAACTGAGAAGTAACATGATCAAGTACCATTTTAGAAGAATGACTGTGAATTGAATAGTTAGGGAGAATTGTTAAGTAGCTAAAGATGTGAGAAATTGAACTAAGGTAACAGTTTGGAAATGGAGAGGACTGTGAGGAGAGAGAGATGGTGGTAAATTCAAAAGGGCTTAGTTCCAGAATATTTTGCTACTATTTGAGTTCTTTTTAAAAATATAACATTTTCTTATATAGGCAGTACACTAATTGACGTTGGTCATAAAGGGATCCTTTCAGATTCCATGTCTACTCGGACAAGGGAAACAAAAGAAAAAATAAACAAGTGGGACCTCATCAGACTACAGAGCTTCTACAAGGCAAATGAAACCAGGATCAAAATGAATAGACAACCCACCAGCTGGGAGAAAATATTCGCAAATCGTTTATCCGACAAGGGATTAATCTCTGTAATATATAAAGAACTCATACAACTGAGCAACAAACAAACAAACAACCCGATCAAAAAATGGGCAGAGAATATGAACAGACAATTTTCCAAGGAAGAGATACAGATGGCCAATAGACACATGAAAAGATATTCAACATCACTAATCATCAGGGAAATGCAAATCAAAACTACACTAAGATATCACCTGACACCCGTTAGAATGGCTATAATCACCAAGACAAAAAACAACAAATGCTGGAGAGGTTGTGGAGAAACGAGAACCCTCATTCACTGCTGGTGGGAATGCAAACTGGTCCAGCCTCTATGGAAAACAGTATGGAGATTCCTCAAAAAATTAAAAATAGAAATACCTTATGATCCAGCAATCCCACTCTTGGGCATCTACCCAGTGGACATGAAATCAACCATCACAAGAGGCTTATGCACCCCGATGTTCATTGCAGCATTATTCACTATAGCCAAGAAGTGGAAGCAACCCAAGTGTCCCTCGACTGATGATTGGTTAAAGAAGATGTGGTATATATATATATATATATACAATGGAATACTACTCAGCCATAAGAAAAGACAGAATTATCCCATTTGCAACAACACGGACGGACCTAGAGGGTATTATGTTAAGCGAAATAAGCCAGAGAGAGAAGGACAGACACTGCATGAACTCACTCATATATGGAATATAAATGAACACATGGACAGAGAGAACTGATTAGTGGTTATCAAGGGGAAGGGGGGTGGGGGTTGGGCACAAGGTGCCATGCATCCACATGGTGACGGACAAACAATAATGTACAACTAAAACCCCAAAATGTTGTAAACTAAGACATCAATAAAAAAAATAATTTACATAATCAATTTTCTGATTCTACTTACATGATATAATTTATATGAAATAAAACATTTTTTTCTAAAAAAACATAACATTTTCTTTATTGAAAGTTTATATGACTAAAATAACTGGGTTGTGGCTTTATAAAACCTGTTATTCTAAATATCTTAATAATAGAATAAAATCTGCATGGTTAATTCAATCAATTATCATCCAACCTAAAGATGAATCTTAAAAAATCAGTTTAATTAGTTATTCTATTTGGTTTCTGCTTGAGACATAATAGACATAACCACAGTCTTCATAGAATCTTCCACTCCATAGGCAGATTCCTTTTCCTAGTTCTAAATGAAAGCATTTCTGATATGTAAGAAGGAATTCTCATTCTTAAAGGGGGGGAATGATGCCCACAATCTTCTCATCTTCATGTCACTTGATAAAAGAAAAAGCTAATTTTCTCTTCAATCTTCCCCACCCCAGAAATCACTATCCATAAGAAATAATTTCAAAAAATAAAAGTTAAGGTTTTATATTAGTTTAATCATTAATTTGGGCAATGATTGCTTAAAATTATATATCCATGTGAAAAATTCAAATAATAATATTTAACTTCCCAAATTCCACCAACTTATTCACTAAAATATTACCCTAAAAGTTAAATAAAATAAATAAATGTTTCTCTAGAAATTTCTTTAGAGATATTTTTAACTAAAGAAAAACATTGTATGATGTGCTTTATTATAATGGACAGCATTGCTTCTGGTCAACAGATGCTATCTGACAGGACGAATACTTGGCACAGAAATTACTAACACATTCAGAAACTAATCTTCCCTGAATCCAGCTTCAACTCTCAAAAGCTTGCTGTGGAATACACTGTACTTTGAAATAGAAAATTCACATTTAAAACCAATGGACAGAGTAGTTATCTCAGATCCACTGTTCAAGACCACTCCATACATTTCTGTCAATATTAAAGTAATATTTAAATTTCATGGGCATGTCATTGATTAGAAGACGTGTTGCATTTTTCTAAACTTTTTCTTTGTATCCCTATCTACATCAAAGAGAAGTAGCTTGGATATCTGATTCTGCTGCCAATTTTTATCTTTTGCAATGGGTTTTACATTCTACGCCCCATACTCTATTTATCCCACTTTGACTTTTTCAATGTACATTTTTAACTTTATTAAAATCAGTCAATGGTATAATAAAAATGCTGCTTATGGAATACTGTTGTTAAACTTTCATTACATTGGTTGTTAAAGTCAAAAAAGGTTAAAAAAATATCGGTTGCTTTTGGACTTGATAGCTGCTGCCTCAAAGGTTTGTTTTTAAGTAAATATTGAATTTTAAAAGGAGAAGAAATCCCTCTGTATGTATGCAGTCACATTTGACATTTAGTTATTGTAAAAAAATTTTTCAGAAAAAGCAACAATTGGCCAGGAAGTTAAGTCAAATTCTGGATCTGCTGGGCACAGCTGGTTTCTCATCTCTGTTGAGGAATGTAAAATGCAACAACACTAAAGCTAGTCTGCACCAAATTCAAAGTTAAGTCTTACTTCCTAAGTAGCTTAACTACATATTGCTGCTTACACTACCCCAACTTCATAGCTTAATACACAACCATCTTATTTGCTCACAATTTTGTGGATCAGCAATTTGGTGTGTGTTCAGCTGGGTTGTTCTTTTCTGGTTTTGCCTGGGGTCACTCATACGGCTGCAGGCATGTGGCATCCAGGCTGGAGCTGGATGGTCTATGATGGCCTCACTCACGTATCTGGTATTAGCGTTAGCTGTAGGCAGGGCCTCTTTCTCCAAATGGTCTCTCAATCTCATGGAGGTTAGTTAGCCCAGGCTTCTTCACATGGCGGTCTCAGGATCCCAAAAGGGTGAGAACTTTCACAAAGTCACTTCCACAGCATTCTACCAGTCAAAGCGAAGTACAAAGCAAACCCATATTCAAGGAGATGGGAAAATATCTCCATGTCTTGATGGGAAGAGATGTAAACTCACACTTCACAGGAGCGTGCATACAGAGGTGCAAAGAATTTGTGGCTATTTTTTTCCCATCTACTACACTAACAATGGTTCAAAATTCAGAAACAAAGGGGAAAAGATTGATCAATTTGCATAAAAAATAAAAAATCTCTTGTACTACAAAAACACCATAAATAAGTAGATAAATGACAAAATTGAAAAAATATTTATAATTTATATCATAGACAACAGTTTACTATCTCTATTATAGAAAGAGCTTTTAAAAAATAGAAGATGAAAGGACTGATAACACTATAAAAAGTGTGCTAGAGATATGAACAGTTTGTAGGAAAAGAAATATATGTGGCCCTTAACCATATGAAAAAATATTCAACCTCACTCTTAATAAAGGAAATGCAAATTAAAATTACACTGAGATATCAGTTTTCATCTATCACATGAGCAGAAATCCAAACGTTTGACAATATACTCTGACAGGAAACAAGCACTCACATACATTGCTATTTGGGGAATGCAAATGGTATGACTCCTATGGAAGGCCTTTTGCAATAGCTAGCAAAATTACATATGTATTTGACCTAGCAATCCCTCTTTCAGAAATCTATCCCAATGATACCGTGGGGGATCAGAATTGGTCACCTCAAAATATGTCTCTTTACATTGATTATTTTCTCTGCAAGAAACTTTGACCTTCTCCCCCACTAACTGCCTAAAAGGATTTAAGATAGAAGTCCTGTCCCCAGTACAGGCCATCACCATAGATTACTCTGGGTATCAACAGACTGGGAGGGTCCTTGCTAAGCCCATTCTTATCAAAGTTCTGTTACCAAACATTTACATTTGTAGGGGGAATCTCCATTTGTAAAGATGTCTCCCTCACTGTACTGGGAAAAAGGGGGGGATGACCTCATCTCTAGAAACTTATCAGTGCAGAAGGCGAGGCTGCATAACAACCTTACTGTGCTTTTCTGGTAATCTCCCATAACTGACCCACCCCCAACATCCTCCATTGTCTTTCTATTTAAGAGGAGAACCTCCGCCATTTTGTTGAGAAACAGTTTCCCTGGTCTCTCCCATGTATACATGTTATATACCTTTGTTTGATTTTCTCCTACTATTCCATCTCATGTCAATTTAATTTGTAGCCCAGCCAGAAAGGACCCAGAGTGGGTAGAGGATAGTTTTCCTCCCCTTCAATATACTGGCAAAATTGCAAAAAGACATATTCATGAAGCTATTCATTGCAGCACTATTTGTAATGGCAAATACTAGAAACAACTCAAATGTCCATCAATAGGAGACTCGTTGAGTAACCTGTGGTACCCACACATGGAGTTCAGTGCAACTGTGGAAGGTAATAAGGAGTTTCTCTGTGTACTACAATTGAGTGGTCTTCAGGTGCATAGTTAAATGAAAAAGCAAGGTGGAGAAATGTATGTCTAGTATATTATTGTTTATCTAAGAGAGAAGGGTGACAAACATATATATATATAGCTTATATTAAAAAAAATGGAAGGAAAAGCAAACCATAAAGTTTTATGGGTTTTTTATAGGGAGATGGAAGGAATAAAGACAGAAGGTAGACTTCTCTGTATATGTCTTGTTTCATAGATTTGACTTCAGAACCAAGTAAGTAGTTTACATGATTACTAAGAAATTTAAAATAGTTTAGGGGCTGGCCCCGGGGTGTAGTGGTTAAGCTCGCACACTCCTTGCTTCAGAGGCCTGGGATTCTCAGGTTTGGATTCCGGGCGCCGACCAACGTACCACTTGTCAAGCTGTGCTGTGGCGGCGTCCCATATAAAGTAGAGGAAGATGGGCATGGATGTTAGCCCAGGGCCAGTCTTCCTCAGCAGAAAGAGGAGGATTGGCAACGGATGTTAGCTCAGGGCTAATCTTTCTCACAAAAAAACCCAAAAAAACAAAAAACCCCTCTAGATCTCAATACCAACTTACGGACTGTACAGGGGAGAGGAACACGTTAAAATAAAACAAAAAATTACATGTGGTTGCAATAAGCAAAACCCAGACTGTGAAAAATTCTACAGATCAAGTTTATTCAAAAAATAATGACCCAGTTTATTAAAAAAATAAATTGCAAAGGAAAACAGAAGACAGATAGAGGGGGAGCCTATAGAAAAAGCACTTAAGGATATATTGACCAATTGCAATTTGTGGACTTTAATTGGATTCTGATTCAAAAAACAAACTAAAGGGGGAAAAAAAACCCTTTATGAGGCAGTTGAGGAAATTTGAGCACTGAGTAGATAATTATTAATACTAAAGAATTATTATTATTATTATTATTATACATACAGGGAGTAGAGGTGGTAGTAGTTAAGTGGGTGGAACTATGAGTACAAGATTTGCCAAGAGCTGATAATTGGCAAATCTGGGTGTAGGGCACATGACGAGTCCCTATACTGTTCTCTCTACTTTTGTTTGAAATTTTCCACAATAAAACGTTAAAAAGAAAAAAAAAATGCATTTAACTTATTTTTTTAAGATGAGGAAATTCTTTTTGAAAGACTTCTAGTGGACATTATTGTGGCTGAATAAAATACCTAGAATTATGGTGATTCATCCTGTGATTATGAATCCTTGGCTTATCCTGCCAAGGATAAAGCCAAACATTCCTGATTGTAGGGAAGAATAACACAAACAACCTGGTTCTTGACAACCAAGCTACAGAATAAACCAGCCCTAGAGCTGCCCGACCTCTGATGTCTAGTTAGATAATAACTATCTCTGTTGTTTAATCCATTTTGAGTTTGTTTCCATTTTTTTGCAACAGAAACTATCCTAACCAAAACAATGGAGAAAAATGCATTTTTTGGTATGTATTAAGATCCTAAGAGTGGTACCGTATCATGTTTCTCCTCTGTTTTACAGAATGTTTGGTAAAACAGCATCCCTTAATAGACTCCATAATAGACTTATGAGTCTAATGCAGAGTTGATATTGAGACAAATTCAAAACAAATCCAAAAAACCATCCTGTACCTTAGAGTCACGCCTGCTCTGCAACGATTAAGTCCTTACAGTTACTGTTTTTCTGTACCTTTCAAATTCCAGAGGCATTAAGCCAGCTAGTATATCACTGTCCATCTATATTCCGTCCCAGTTTACCATGGGTGAAAATCTTAGCAATCACACAGCTACAGAAGGCCAGGGACTAGCAATCCTCCACCGACCACCAGTGATGGGTCCTTGTTGCCATCTAGCTGGAGAGGGATACAATTCCACAATCCAATTCTTAGAGTCTGCTTCCTAGGATCACATCCAGTACCAATGCTCTTAGGTGGAGTTCCCTTGAAACAGGAATTTCTGGGCAAGTGATTTATTGAAGGAGAGCCTCAGCAGAATAGGGGGAGGAAAGCAGGATAGAACAGGGGAGAAAAGTTAAGCTAAGATGTAATTGAAGCTGGAAACCAGCTTCAACCTGAGCCCTGGGGAGCTCTGGAGCAGGAGCTGTCCCACAGAGTTGGCGTCACCTTATACCACTATGGCACTCAGTCATGGTTGTGAGCCGCCTGCAGTGAGGGTGGGGGTGGGGTGTGTGTGTAACACTCACAGCAGCTAGGAGTAAATGTACTGGCCCAGTTAAGGGCATCTAGACAGAGCAACGACAGCATCCACTACAACTTCCTAACTTACTGCAAATAATAGCCAAAATCTTACTAGACCCTGCATGATCTATCCCTGCATACCATTTTCTCTCTCTCTCTCTGAAATCATCTCCAACTACTCTCCCTCTTTTTCACTCCACTTTAGCCACACAGGCCACCTTGCAATTCCTCAAATTCCCCAGCATATTCATGCTTCAGATCCTTGCACTTCTCAGTTCCCTCATCTGGAATGATCTCCACCCCCACCCATGTCCTCATGACTAGGTCCCTTATACATCCTTCAGGTTTTTACTCACAAGACAGCTTCATAGTAAGGCCTTCTCTGGCTGCCCTATCTAAAATCACAACTTCCACCCCTAGCCACACTTATCATCCCTTTACTTTCACTACTTTTCTTTTTAAACACTTATCAGTATTTAGCATACTACATAGTTTTCCTATTTATCTTGTTTATTATTTGGTCCTACTCTAGAACATAAGCTAAAAAGGGTAACAAGTTTTATCTTTTTTTAAAATCTTAGCACTTAAAACAGTGCCTGCTAGGTTACAGGTACTCAGTTAATATTTGTTGAATACATGAATGAATGAATGAATGATTCCTAGCACAAGGTGTAAGTCCTCAATAAACATTGTTTGATTGAACTAAACTGAAATGGAAAATATCTGCACAGCCCCCCATGTAACAGAGATGGGAGAAAAGACACATATTGCTATATGCAGAGTTCTCCATAGATTATATGTTTTCTTTGATAATATTGCAATCTTCATGTGATGTTCTATATGTATATGTTAATATATGTTATTTATACATAGAAATATTAGTGAATAAAAATAGAAGCACTGGAGATTTTCCAATTTTATTTAAGTTAGTTCAAATCAAAACCCAAGAATATAGATTTACATATATTAAAGAAAGTTAAAGGTATAGCAAAATTATAGTGAATGCTGGTTGTATAGATAACTCCATTCCTATGATATAACATTTAAATCCAAAGATGAAACTCTTTAAGCTCTTTACTGCAATGTCATATTCTGATTTCAGAGAGTGAAAAACTATTCAGACACGTAAAATCTCAAATCTCTCAATCCTGAAATCTATCAGTAGATACCAAAAATCTTCAAGGCACATTAAAATTTTCTAGAAAAAAAGCCTTTTTAAAAACTAAGATTACTAAAACTTCAAAAGCATCTCTCAGACACTCTACGACATTTTTTGCTGAAGCATCAATAGGCATGAGATTGGTCTTAAGCCTAGGCGGCCTCAGAACCAGCACTGGTTTCTTCCTGTAAATCATCCCCAGCAGAGGATTCTGACTCAGTTGGAGAAGTTTCTTCTTCTAGTTCAGCATATTCACCAGAGCTCTCGTCCTCTGTTGTACCTTTATCATTATTGATGGCAACAGCTTCATCCGGAGCTGCATTTGTAACCTCTGAGGTCGGTTCAGTGCTGACGTCTGCGGTTTCCCTGGTCGCTGCATCTGTAACCTCTGGCCCAGTTTCAGCACTGACTGTGGTGGTCTCCACTGGAGCAGCCTCCACGTTAGGTGGAGAGGCTGAAGCTTCTTTCACGATTGCAACTGTCACATCTGGAATATCTTCAGCATCTACCACCTGAGCTTCCACTAAAGATACTTCAGGGGCTTCTGAACTTGCTTTCTCAGCCTCCACAAGGTTCTCTTTTTCACCTTTAAGATTTAGTTCATTAAGCAGAGCATTAATTTAAAGAACATAGGAATACAGTGGAACACTGTGCAGTCATTTTAAAAAATGAGACAGATCTATACGTATCTATATGCTATGACATAGTCTTCAAGGTAGACTAAATGAAAAAAGCAAGGAGAAGAGCAACGTATACAGCGTGGAACTATTTGTGTTAGGACAAAAGGAGGGTAAGATACACCTAAATTGTTATATTTGCAAAGACTGTCTTCAGGAGGATACAAAGAAACTGATATTATTGGTTGCCTCTGGAGAGGGAAAATGGGGGAAACTGCTTTTCTGTAAACTCTTTTGAACCTGTTGAACTTTAAAAAATAATAATTTATATGTATTATTTATTCAAATACAAAGAACATGGAAATAAACAGCCAATCTGTCATGTGAAATAGCGTGACATTTTCTTCTTTGGCTTTCTTCATTGGTTACTAGAAAAGTAGCCAACTTAGCTGATAACTCTGAGGAATCACTAATCCTCTCTCAACCTCAGTTTTGTCATCTGTAAAATGGGGATATTGATAATATCTACCTCACAGAGCTATTGTGAGGATTGATTAAAATAATGTGTATGAAAAGGGGTTTAAAACCAATAAAGTGCTATGGAAATGCTATATTTTATTTTTATTATAATCAGCCTTCTCATGATTACACTTAATAATGTTTATTGATGATATTCTGTTTCTTATTGTTGTCATGACTAAAAGGTTAAAACTGGTCCAATATTATCTCTGTCTCTAAATAGTGATCATAGTAACTGATAATAATGGCATAAAATTGAGATGGAAAAAAGTATGGTTTAAAGCAAAAGTTTAAGGCAAGAAATACACATTAGGGTGAAAATGTAAAGTTTCTCTTCCTATAGTTGCCATTTTATCAATCAGATCAACTGAGGGACTCAACAGACATGACTGATTCTACTAATGTCAAGTGTACTTTGGGCAAAGACACATGGGTGGTCTTAGCCAAAACTGAACCAAAAATTAGTTTTATGATTTTAAAAAATAATGAGGGAAATGAACAGTCAAGCTGCTGAGAGAAACAGACACTAAAATTATGCCTGCATGAATGGAAGTCTGAGTAGGGGAAAGTAATATTACCACACAAAGAATGCAAAGCCTCTGATCAGCAGTACAAATGTAAAACGTTTTCATTTATCAAATGCACTCATCCAAAATGTATAACAATATTCTTTAGGTTTTGGTTGGACTTTTTCTTTCTGAATGAACTCCTACTCAGAGCCATTCTGGATTAAGTTAGTAAAAAAGCCAGAAGGAAATAATGTTCATTGACTAAAATGAACTAAGACTAAGATGATGGAAATCAGTGCCTCAAAGGGAAAAAATAATAAATTCACTTTACCTTGAAGTGGATGTAACTCTGCTTTGGTTTTTTCTTTCAAATTTGTTTTATGTTCCGTGTGTTTGGCTTGCTTTGATGTGACTGTCTTGTAAGTCTGAAAGCAAATGTGTGCTTAAGTTTATTTCTTGAGCTCTAAGATTCACGATAAAAGGTGTATACAATTCAAAGAAGAGAAACCAATGCACACCATCTACTCTTTTGCTTCCCCTTTGGAAACCTTTGTCATTAAGTAAAATGCTTAAAAAAGGAAAGAAACAAATGCTCTAACAGAGGTCAAAGATAACTCAAAACACACACAGTACAGAGAAAGATGAAGGCAAAGAAGAAAAAAATAAATTATGCTAGAATCAAAATATTCTGACAGGCATTTAGAAATATCCTCCAGCATTTATCCCAGAGAAATGGAAATTTATGTGCACATGAAAACCTGTACACAAATGTTCATGGTAGCTTTATTTGTAATAGCCAAAAAGTGGAATCAGCCCAGATGTCCTAAAACAGGTAAATGGTTAAACAAACTGTGGTACATCCATAACATGGAACATTACTCAGCAATAAGAGAAATGAACTGTAGATACAGGTAACAATTTGAACAAATCTCCAGGTAATTATGCTGAGTGAAAAAAGCCAGTCACAAAAGGTTATACAACTTATGATTCCATTTATGTAAGATTCTTGAAGTGACAAAATTATAGAAATAGAGAACAGATTAGTGGTTGCCAGGTGCTAGGATGAAGGGAGGGGAGGACAGCAGAGGAGTGAGTGTACTTATAAAAGGGCAGCACAATGGAGCCTGTAGTGACAGAATTGTACTGTATCTTGGTGGTGGTGAAAACACGAACCTATGCATGTGATGAAATTGCCTAGAACTAAATACACACACACACACACACACACACACACACACACACAAATGCATGTAAAACTGTGAAATCTGAATAAGGTCAATGATTGTACCAATGTCAATTATTTGGTTGAGGTATTATATTATAGTTATGAAAGGTGTTATCACTGGAGGAAACAACGTGAAGGGTATATGAGATCTCTCTGTATTAGTTCTTATAACTGCATGTGAAACTCAATTATCTCACAATAAAAAATTTTTTAAAAATCTTCCAAAACGACATATTTGTAGACTCTACTGAAGACTCCTTATGTAAGCTAAGGTTAGTCATGAAAAGCAACAGCATGACCTGACCATGGGTTATACGAGAAACAGAATTGGGAATAAAGCTATTTTAATCATAGATACAATGTAGGCTTCCTTTCATTTCATATTCAAGTAGTCATCTCTGGCCTGTATTCACATTAGCCAATGATATTTTAAAAATGAAAATCTCAGGGCTGGCCTGGTAGCATAGTGGTTAAGTTCACGTGCTCTGCTTTGGCGGCCTGGGGTTTGCGGGTTCAGATCCCGGGCGCAGACCTACACACCCCTCATCAAGCCATGCTGTGGCGGTGTCCCACATACAAAAAATAGAGGAAGATTGGCACAGATGTTAGCTCAGGGCCAATCTTCCTCACCAAAAAAATAAAACCTCACTAGTTAGACAATATTGTTTGTATTATCTCAGCTTTAAAAAAATGTTGGTAGCAATTTCTGTCTTAGTGGTAGGATTACAGATTTTTAAAATTTGTATATTTATATAGTATTTTCTAAAATTTTAATAATCATAAGTCAAGCACCTTATTAAAAATTATACTATGCAAGTTACAAGCCATTTTATAGTATGTTAAAATTAGACTGTGAAAATGAAAAATCCATAACCTCAGGGGTGGAAATGATGCAAAAGTGGCATCAAACACCCCAGGGTTTGGTGAATTCAGACTTGAATCATCTGACTTTGAAACCTGTAGAGCAAACAGGATCAGCAGGGATGACAATCAACATTTTTGTATAAAAGCAGGGAACATTTTCCTACTAGGGTGGGAGCTCCTGACAGCTTACAGGACCAATATGCTGAGTCAGCGCTCTCTGTTCTCAGCACACTAAAGCTGAACCTGGTCACATTCCTGTAATGACCATGCTAGCGGCAACATCCCAAGGGACATTAGTCTTATTGTGCAAAGGGCTAAAACACAAGGTGAGAGAAAAGACTACTTTAGGCAGAATCAAAGAGATGACAATGTTAGAATAATTGACACTCAAGTGTAGCCCAGAGAATCTAGCTTTTCCAAACCTAACATAGTCAAGCACAGAGTAGAAGAAAAGCCTATTAGAAGAGGAGTTCTCAAATTTAGACTCTGGAAGTTCTTTCCAAATGGTATTATTTATTTATTAAATGTGAGTATTTAAAATATACCACATCTTTTATAGACTGGTCTGGCATTACATTTTTTTTAATATACCCAGACTCTCAAAAAACTGAAGTGACCTGGGCTTTTCTCAGATTCTAAGAGGCCCTAGTAGTGGAAGATTTTACTTGGAAATGAAAAACTGCTCTTGGTTACTGAGCATCTCTGGATTCAACTCAGACAAATCTAATATAGAACTTATGTTAGTACAGGACAAGGAAGAGAAGGGGACTAGAATACACGTTTTCAAATGCCTCACATTCTGTATTTCCTCCGGTAAGTAGCCTAAGATTCCTGAGAATTAAGGCTTCCAACATTCGAGATTAAAATGACTTAATCTTAGAGGTATAAAGAGACTTAGAGATCATCACCTGTCCAGCTTCCACTCCCACTGTGAGAGAATGAGGCCAGACAGGGCTCTCAGGAGGAGCCCGTTTAAGATTGATTTTGCAAAGAAAGACTTAGCAGATTGGAGAGGTTCATGCCTGGCACTAGTAAACACAATTAGGGGTGTAGTGATGTCCAGATGCAATTCAGTCTTCCAGTGTCCCACATAATCACATGGCCTAGTCCAGTCTCTGTTTTTCCAGTGGCCTATATCCAACTGTCGTAGCCCTGGGCAGTGAATTCAACAGTAAGTAGGAGAAAGATGGTAGAAGCAAAGGAATCTGGGTATGAGTGAAAGCTGGTAGATTAGTGGAGGATAATAATATAAGTGACGTGTTTGAAATTTCTTGGCTTCTTGCGGCCGTCAAAATTCTGAAGATTAGAATATATATTTTGGTTTGGCCATCTACATAGTCCTACAAACTGCTCCTAGTTATGACTAAAAATCCCTTCATGCATATTTCTGTAGGGTCAAACAAAAATGTAGTGATTGTGTACTTTTATGGTTTCTGAAGAATTTATACTTATTCTACTTTTATTCATAATGAAGATTAGATTTTGATTTAGAAAGTTGATGACAAAATGGGGAATGATTTAATAGGCTTACTTATTTAACTCACAAATGTTCTGTTGTTTTGCTTCAAAATCAGGCTATTAAAAGCTTTGTTTTATAGTGACTACCTGAGGGGAGTGGATAGGGGGACCAGGGCACGGGGAAATTCCTTTAATTTTATACATGTCTATTTTGAATTTTAAAAAAGTATGAATAAATATTACTTTAAAAAAATAATAAAAGTATATAAAGATATAAAACTAATAAAAATGATGGAGACAGTAAAAAGATTGGGGAGAGGGAGGGAGGAATGAATGGGTGGAGCACAGGGGATTTTTAGGGCAGTGAAACTATTCTGTATGATACTGTAATGGTGGATACATGTCATTATACATTTGTCCAAACTCATAGAATGTGCAGCACAGAATGAACCCTAATGTAAACTATGGACTTTAGTTAATAACAATGTATCAGTATTGGCTCATCATTTGTAACAAATATACCACATTAATTCAAGATTATTTATAGGGGAGAAGGGGTAAGAGGAGGTATATGGGAACTCTGTACTTTCTGCTCATTGTTCTTAAACCTAAAGCTGCTCTAAAAAATAAAGTCTATTAATTTTTTAAAAGTTAATCTTTCAAAAACAATTCTTATTAAATGTTAATAATAGTACCTACCATATAGAATTGTTGTAATTATTAAATGACATGTAATTATTAAATGACATATGATGAACACTCAAATGTCACCTATTATTATTAGTATATATATATATATAATAAACATTGTTTTTACTGAAAAATACCCATACTTAGTGTTATTTAAAAATGCTGATTTTATACTTAAAAAGAAATCTTCATAATCTTGCATATTTAATTAATTCCATGTCCTGACCTTGACATTGCTTTGAGTTTTACCACAGGTTGTAAAATATATGAATTCCTGAACACTACAATTATTTCAACACTTACATAATATCCACCAGCACTGACTGTGAAACCTACAACCAGATAATAGATCATGTTTGATCCAGATGATCCAGGGAATTTGTTAGATGACATCCAGCGAAGAGGTGCTAGGAAAACAAGTTGAAACACAGTTAGCTCCACCGCTTAAGCAAAACTATTAAAAAAAATTATATCTTTAAAAAATTTTCTCCTCAGTGAACCTAGAATCTATTAATATCAAGTGATTTTAGCTTAAGGGAATGCAGTATTACAAGGTAGGGTAATAATTCCACTTGACATTTTCCCAATCTAATTTAATAAGTCCTTATGAAACCTGTCATCTTGATGCTTAGCATCATGCTTTTCTTGGAAGGAGTGCAGGCGTGGGTAAGGAGAAATGACAAAAGCATTAAACAATTTTAACAGTCAAATGAGATGCATGTTAGCAAGAGAAATCCATGTACTGTACGTACTCCACCACAGGATTCAGTGGAAAAGATTATTTTTCCAAAAAATAAATTAAATATGTTTGTACTTAAAATGTATATGGTCAATAAAACATTTATGTTGAAATCGAACACATTTCTATAAATCTATAACACAAATGTAGCTATAGGAAGAAACTTTAATTTTTGTAATATAAAGCCTTTGAAAAGGTGCAGATATAAGCTTTTTTAAGACAAATGATTGCAACAAGGTCATATCTGAAATAGAAGTACAATTCTGTACAAACTAATAGAAATAGATAAAAGTACTGTATTATTATATTTTAATATATTTACTCTGTAGTGCTGGAATTTGTATATAGCATATGCCCTGGAATTGAAATTTTTCTAATAGACTCAAAGTTAGAAAAAGTTTAAAGTTCATATAGCTCAAATTCTTTAATTTAAAGATAAAAAAGTAGAGACATTTATTCATTCAATAAATACAGTTGACAACTTACTACATGTTTGGCATTGTTAGAGGCATTAAGAACGTAACTGTGGGGTCGGCCCGGTGGCGCAGCGGTTTAGTTCGCGCTTGGCAGCCCCGGGTTCGCGGGTCCGGATCCCGGGCGCCTGCCGACGCACTGCTTCTCAGCGGTGCTGTGGCGGCGTCCCATATAAACTAGAGGACACGGATGTTAGCCCAAGGCCAGTCTTCCTCAGCAAAAAAAGAGGAGGATTGGCAACGGATGTTAGCTCAGGGCTGGTCTTATTCACAAAAAAAGGAATGTAACTGTGAACAAGACACACAAGGTCCCTAACCTCAAGTAGCGCACAGTCTAGAAGGAGGGAACAGATATACAGACAAATAACTGTAGACAAATAATCACAATGCAGTACGACAAATGCTATAATAGATGTAAGTAGAATCTGCAACAATAGCATGAAAATACAGTGAAAAAACTCTGCTAGTTGGCTCAAGGTAGCTGTCACAATTAAAGAGACATGACCTGGGTTTTGAAGGAAAGTATGAGTTTGTCAGATAAATAAGGGAGGGAAAAATTGCACCTGAGGCAGAAGGCACAACAGGTGCAAAAGCAAGGGAGTTGTGTGACTGGAAAGTGCAAAGTAATTTGATGTGGCCTGACATAGTATGGGCGTGGGGACTAGCAAGAAGTTACGATTTGCAGAGGGCAAATCTTAAGACATTTGGACTGATTACAAATCTTTGTAGTGGTAACATTGGAAAGATTTCATATATATGTTCTTAGTTTGGATATAAATGAATATCTCTTGGAAAAAATATTTTTTCCCTACAAATGTGCCCGAAGAGGCTATGCTAAGAGGTTATGGCTTTGACTTATAGTGGGGCTTTTAAAAGTTTAAAAGTATATCTGTTATTAAATAGGGAATGTGTAGCTTTCACAGTTGTCAACCAGACATAAATATCAAAAATATTTTTTGAAATAGGAAGAAATAAAGAAAATTATCAGAGATTTAAGTAAAGACAAATAAAATACAACTATGGCAAAGTTATTTAAAAGAGCAATGAAATGGGAATCATTCAATAAACATTAGACAAATTTTAGCATATTCATACAACGTGAAACAGACATGATAATTTTTGCAGAATATTCACTTACAAGAGAAAATATTTACAATATATTAAGTGAAAAGTTATAGCAAAATATCTGTATAAGACTAGCCCAGATTTGTGGATGCAATGTGTATAAGGAAAAAAAAATGTACTAGGGAAAAAAAAAGTCTGGAAGACTATACATACCGAAATGTAAACGGTGGTATTCACTGGATGGTAGGATTATGGATGACTTTTATTTTGCCTTTCTGTGTTTTTTCCAGTGATCTATTATGAACCTAAATTATTTTTTCATTAAAAAGTTACATTTTAAAAGCAAAAGCCGGGGAACAAAATTGGATGAGGCACAGTTAAAACTTTATCCTTCAATAAAACTGAAACAATTTTATTCTTCATCAAAGTAGAAAGTACCGATAAAAGGTTAATGTCCATGACTGAAGCCAAATTCCCAGTCATAGTTCTTAAAATACATAAATCAGTGCTACAAAAAAAAAGTAATTGGCTGAAAATTAGAGAAAGACCAGTACTGCTACAACCAGTATTGCTAACTAAAATTTTAAACTACTTTTCTTTTGCCCTAAGTTGGGGAGGAAATTATTTGAAACACGTGCAGCTACAAAAAAAAAAGTGTGTGTGTTTGTGCGTGATGACGGTGGGGGATGCGGACAGATAACGGGAAAGGTCACGGTCAGGGGGCTCATCTTTCTCCCCACCCCGCCCCCAATCACAACAGCTCCGTTATTTTCAGACGTTTAAAATGAACGGTTTCTACCTGTTCCATCAGTGAAAAATTTGCTCTATCTTACTGGGTATAAAGATCAAGGAAAAAGAAGACGCCTTATTTCTCTTACTTGTGAGGCAACTTCTTTCCACCAGTGTTTTAAAAGAAAAATAACAGTTAGTTGGACAGACCTTCCTTCCCTCCCACGACCACCATCACCACCCCCACAGGCCTAATCAAAGTGAAAAGTCTGGCCCACGGAGTTTTCCGCAGCAGTCTTTCTCTCTCCCCGGCTCAAAAGCACGAACTAGGCTGAAGCTACCTCACAAGCCTTAGGAAGTGAGGCGAAGTGAAGGGGGACCTCCACGAGGTTAAGAGCCGCCCCGCTAATCAGGAACAGAAGAGAGAAAGGAGACGGACGAGGACTAGCAAAAGACTGCCCGGGCGGAGCTGCACCGGCGCGCAAACCTGGTCTCAGGGCCGCGGGAATGAAAGATACCCTGACGCTCGCACTGAAGCACCCACGATGTTCCAAGGCACTATGCTAGGCGCTTTCGCACATGTCAACTTTATTTAATAAGCTCTCAGCTCACACTGCAACTTCTCCTCTAGGCAATTTCTTAATGCCCTCCCTTTCCCCATGCATTCGCAAACCTAAAGGTGACAGATCCATGAACGACAGAGCCTAACGGCGGGATAGCTCCAAGTCCATCTGCAGGTCCCAAGGAAAGGGCTTCGAAGGCCGCTTCCTCACCGGGGGATGCCAGGGCCAGGCTCGTGGGGTTCAGGCTGCCGAGCCCTGGCCGAGTCTTGAGTTTATTGACTCAAGAGCATGTACCCAACTTCTACTAGGCCTGCACTCCCTCCCGCACCCTGCCTCGCTCGCTGATCAGTGTCCATCTTCCCACCCATTCCTCTGCTTCCTCCTGAAGTTGGAGAGCGCATTGGTCCCTATAATATAAAAGTGGAAAGAGACGTGTGTTAGGCACTTTCCTAAGCGCTTTTAACTACATATTAACTCATTACAACTCACAGCTATTGTTGTCCCCATTTTACAGATGAGGAAACTGAGGTTAAATCACTTGCCCAAGATCAAGATTCGAACCCAGGAAATCTAGTCCGGACTCAGAAGCCGCTATAGAAAGGCTCTCTGCTTCCAAAATCTCCAAGCACTTGGGGGCGTCTTCCTACGCGACTCTCCCGCATTTCTACCCCCAGCCCCAATCTCTAGCTTCTGCTGCTCTGGGTCGAGTTTGCCCCACCGGGTGCAGGCGGGGACCGGGGCACCCGCGGGATTCGCGCGCGAGGCGCCTGTCATCTTCAGGCTTGGACCGCGGGAGGGGCGCCCGGGCAGCGCCTGGCACTCACCGTCATTCCGGAGCGGCGCGGGGCTGGGGGTAGCCCTCAGAGGCAGCGCCAGGGTCTTGGAGACCGCCCTGCGGAGATACATCGCGCCCGGTGCCCACAGTGCAGCCGCCTCTGAAGCCCGGCGCGGCGGCGGCGGGGCGCAGAGCCCGGGCGAGCCCCGCCCCGGGGAGGGGCGCCGACCCCTGCCCAGCCCCGCCCGGGCGGCCTTGGGGAGGTAGGTAGGAATTTGTCGTCCTCACCATCCTCGTCAATCCAACCTCCAGGCTCCGTTGCTTTCTCCCGGGTCCAAGAAGCTGATGGCTGCATCTCAGACAAGGGATCCAGAATCGAGAAGTCGCCGTCACCTGCCTGTCCCGTACTGTTCCACTGAGTGGAACTCCTCAGTATAGGCTGGAAATGTTTCGGGATTTGCATCCAGAATAAGACATTGACAAGGTTTATCACGCCGGCTGAAATCTGAACCCAGTTTCTCTCTCGCACTCCGTTAGCGTTCGTAGGAGCGGAATGGGTAGCTGGAAGTTTCCTGGAGATGGAGCCTCAGCCTTCCGTTAGTGCACTGCGTGATGTTCAGAATCTTAAGAAACTCCCCAGGCAATGGTTGAATCTCTAGGCAATTCACTGTTAGAGTAACTTTCAGTATAAACCCCAGTGCTGAATATTCCTCTACCGAACGTGAAACTACTATTTCCACATCAACTAAAAATGCTAAATTATTAGTTTCTTCCCCCAGATTTCAATTACTTGCCTCATCGTGGCTACAAGAATTTGTCATGGTTAGAATGTGGAAACCAATAATTTATGCTTTTAACATTTTCTAAATGATTAATCTGTGAAAGGTACCGTTTCCTACTATAATAATCCCTTATGTATGTTTGGCACTTGACAGTTTATAAAGCACTTTTATATATATTATCTCCTTTAATTCTCATTTCAACACTTTGAGGAAGGCGACAAGTCTTCCCTTTAGTAAAGGACCAGGTGGAGGGGAGGAACCTCCAG
Organism: Tapirus indicus; assembly: GCA_031878705.1. NCBI lineage: Eukaryota > Metazoa > Chordata > Mammalia > Perissodactyla > Tapiridae > Tapirus > Tapirus indicus. Next base: position 126,076,457 of record CM062919.1, on the reverse strand, counting down.
GGACTGACGGTCATGATTTTTTTTTTTAAAGGACATGAACACATAGTTCTTCTAGTTCCAAGTTCTCTTGTCATGTTACAGGCAAAATGTTTGCTCATTTGCTATGTCAGTAACTAAACATTCCTCAGAGGTTCTAGTACTGAACCCAACTCTAATAATATTTAACATATTCTCATTTGAAGGTACAAGCCAATGGTCAGAATTGGTTTTTTGATACTCAGAGTAGCTTGCTATTCCTAGTCATTAAACACTTAAGAGAAATTAGGTAATCTGTAGTAAATGAGAGGTCAAATTCAGACTTCCAAAGCAGCACAAGTGGCTAAACCCAGACCCTCCACCAAGAAGTTAGGTAGTCCTGAGAGTAACAAAATGCACATTTAGTACACTTGCTACTTTTGACCAGCATCAAATACACATCCTGATTAGCTGTCTCACTTGGTGGTGTAGAATGTTGAATGAACTGCTAGCAGCTAGAACACACTGACAAATTAAACCAAATCTGTCTGTCTGGAGCGACCCTAACCACTTCTGGTTTGGTGCTATCTGATTTAAAATTTAGAAACAAATCTGTCTACTGCTTCAGCTCATTCTTTCCCTGGTGGACTGAGGGCAGAATTTTGACTTGGTTGCCAGGGAGAGGAAATAGTCAAAGGCAGTAAATGCATTTAAATGAATTAATGCATGCATTATACTGTTATTTAAATGTGTTGGAAGCTCCCCTAAAAAAGATTCTTTCTGAGTAAACATTTGTAAATAATGATGGCTCCCAGGACACTGTTTCAGGCTTCCCTTCAGAATTTAGTTGTAGACACAAGGTCTTCTGGGTCATCCCCAGTTTCCAGTAGCAGCCACCTAATATCAAACTGTCTATAAGTATCTGTTAAAATGCCAACAATATGCCAGGGATAGCGCTGTGTGCTGGGATTGGTTACAATTTATTTCACAAATATTTATCGAGTATCTAATGTGCTAGGCACTGTTCCAGGGCATTCCTCAAGGAACAAGATAGGATTTCTGCTATCACTCACAGAGGTGATTGTTTCAGGTTAAAGAGACATGGAACCAACATCTTTTCTCAGGGGTAGCTGCCAAGCCCACCATCAATGGGGTCAATGACCACACAGAAATCTCTGACCAGATATCAATAATTAATGTAATCTAAGGGTTTTGGTTAAAACAAAATTGGTTTAAACAATGCAAAAATAACACACAGGTATATAGGACTTTAAAAACTTTTCCCAAAGTATTATCACATCTATTTTTATACTTCATTCTCTTAACAACCCTAAGGAGTAGGTAGAGGAATGGTGATTATCCCTATGTTACACACGAAAAAAATCGAGGTAGTATAATACTGTGGTTAAGAGCATGAGTTTGGGAGTCAGATACCTGGTCTGAGTAAATTGTGGATGATTCTTTTATTCATAGGCTTGTTTCGAGCTCTAAAGCACATTAGGTATGAAATGTGCTCAGCTAGTTGGAGGAGGTAGTGCTAGATTCTACTTCCAGCCTAAGCCAAAATCAAGGCTCCCTTACTATGCTCTGCTGCCTTTCAGTGTGCACATGGCAGGATCCATTATATTCCACCATCTTATCAGATGGTAAGGTCCAGTGGGGAGCTTATCACGTCCTCTAGGTTGGATGTGGCCATCCCAGCTGGGAGAGGCAAGAACTGTGAGGTAAATAGTGCCACTTCTCCAGATCTCTTTTCATCATGCCTCTTGGATCAAAGGGAATTTTCTACCTGCTCTACTGTTCCTGTAGGATATGTGGCTTTCCATTTTGATGGCAAACTCTTTTCACATCTTGATGACATATTTTCCAAGAGAGGACATGCTGTGGGTCGTCAGTTCACTCTGTAGCAAGCTGTTTCTCCCAAACCCGAGAATTTTAACATTAGATCTTTGCCATGGAAGACTCTGTGAGCCTCTGACAATAGTTTCCCAGCTGTGAGTCATATTGTTTATAATGCTGCCCTTGAGAACATCCTTGACATTTTTCTTGGGAAAACAAGAATCTAGAGTCAGAGATTTCTTGGCTTACCTAAGATGACCTCCACCTAATTGGGATTCTTGACAAAGATGATATTAGTTTTGAAAACATATTGTAAGGGTCCTCTATTGACAATGTTAATCATACTTATTCAAGGCTTAAGTGATATATAATTAAAAGCAGTTTTCAAAGACTGAGTGATTTCTTAGGCTCCACAGAAAGCTAGAAACAGCTTTGTTTTTCTTAACACTAAATTCTTAGGCTATAACCTGTACTTTCAACAGATCACTATGGATATAAAGTGAAACAATTTAGAAGAATATCTAGGAAGGCAAATGGGCAAGCAATTAAGAAAGTCCTGATAAGCATCCATTTGATGACCTAAAATATTTAGACAAAATGAAGGGGGAAGGGTAATCAAGATGGTAAATTCTTAAACTATTCTTGGAGGTCACTCAGTACTCTCCCCATAGATTCATTTTCTCTTCTGTAGTAAAATAAACATGATATTCCCTAATACTTCTGTATTATTCCCTAAGGCTACCATAACAAATTAAACTTGGATGGCTTAAAACAACAGAAATTTATTTCCTCACAGTTCTGGAGGCTAGACGTCTGAAATCAAGGTGTTCGCAGGGCCACGCCTGCCCTGAAACCTGTAGGGGAGACTCCTTCCTCACCTCTTCTAGCTTCTGGTGTTTGCAGGTAATCCTTGGCTTGTGGACGCATCACTTCAACCTCTGCCTCCATCATGACACGGCTGTCTTCTCCCTGTGTCTCTTCTCTTCTTACAAATATACCAGTCATATTGGATTAAGGGCCCACCCTACTCCAGTATGGACTCATCTTAAATAATCACATCTGCAAGTGCCCTATTTCCAAATAAGGTCACATTCTGAGATACCGGGGGTTAGGACTTCAACATATCTTTTTGGGGGAACAGTTCAACCCATAACAACTTCTTATACTTGAAACTGAGTTCATATAGCCTGTTTTTTTTCCATGGCAACTTAAGAAACTAATTTAAATGACTACTTCACAGACACTAAATCTGAAAAAAGGTCTACCTGATTTTGATCTAATAAAAAACTTGACTGTATTTGATATATGATTTTGCTTGCATCCTCTTTTTTATGGAAACTCTTCATTACCAAAGGAACCATCATTTGACCACAGTTCCTCCTGGGAATTTAGAATCAGAATGACTCTTGTTTAGTGCACTTGAGCTGATGTAAACTCAGGAACTGTTGACTGTGGCCTTCTCTTTACAGTGGGGACTAGGGAAGAGGTCTGTGTGCAAAGGAAATAAAGCAGATACACAGACAGCAGAACCAAGAGCAAAAGTCTTGATGACATGTGAGTTTCAGGCCCCAATGATTCCTGGGCCCAGGTGCATTCCTGTTCTTGGGGTCTGTGATTCACTCTGTATCCTCAAAACCTTTTTTTAGCTTAACATAGTTTGAGTTAGGTTCAGAAAGCATTTTTTACCAGTGCCACTATGTGCACAACTCTATGAGGTGTTACTCATAGAATGAATCTACGTCTGTGCTGTCCAATACAGCAGCCACCAGCCCCATGTGGCTATTTGACTAAAATTGAATAATATTAAAAATCCAGTCATATTAATCACATTCCAAATGCTCAATAGCCACTACTCCCATGTGTACACATTTCCATCACTGCAGCAGGTTCTTTTGAACAGCCTTGGTCTTTATGAATGGCTCCCCCTGGAGTTATACAGGCACAATCAAGATCAAAGTCCACACAGGGTAGCTATAAACTTAAGGCCTGACATACAGCAGATATCATCTATTAAAGTTATATTTTATTTCCAACTAAGGCTATGAGTTTCCAGAATTTCAAGTGTCTTAGAGTTTTCTGTTCCCTTTAGGGATATGAATTTCGAAGTGTTTCTTTTAGTGGAAAGTGCCTTGAACTGGGAGTGGACACCCAAACTTCTTGGTCTCTATTACCATGTGACAATATTAGTTTCCTACTGCTGCTATAACAAACTTAGTGGTTTAAAACAACACAAACTTATTATCTTACAGTTTTGTAGGTGAGAAATCTGACACAGGTCTCACTGGGCTAAAATCAGGGTGTCAGCAGGGCTGTGTTCCTTTCTGGAGGCTCTTTGGATGACTTGACCACTCCTTGGCTCTTGCTCTGCTTCCATCTTCAAAGCTCCAAAGTCAGTTGAGTTTTTCTCACATCGCATCACTCTGACACACTCTTGTGCCTCCCTCTCTGACTTAAAAGGATCCTTGTGATTACATCGGGCCCAACAAGATAATCCAGCATAATCTCCCCATCTCAGTGTCAGCTGATTAGCAAACTTAATTCCATCTGCAACCTTAATCCCCTTTTGCCATATAACCTAACATAAAGAGATTTCAGGGAGTAGGACATGGTCATCTTCAGGGGTTCATTATTCTACCTACCACAGTGATGTTGGGCAATTCACTCATTGGTCTATATGACCCCTAAGGTCCTTTCCAGCTCTATCAGCTAGGACTCCAAACTGACAAAAGTTAACAGTTCACTGTTTATCTAGGCTTTCACCAAATTTGGATTAAATAATTATTCTGATATAATGTTAACTCTGAATTTATGTTCAGAAGTGACTTCCAAAGATACTGGGCCATAAAGCTCCCAGAGGAAGTGTTGGCCAGAGCCCAAAACACATACACAAAATCAATTATAAGGTAATAAACCTTTCCACTTAACATCAGAATGGAGACCAAACAGTGAATTTTTAAATGTATGGTACACTAAGTGTTTAAATTACAAGTTAATGAAGTGGCATATAAATAAGTTTTAACTGAGTGACAAGAAAGGGTTTTGATGAGGGATAAATGAAGTGTATTCTAATTTGTGTCTATTAACTCTCACCCTCCTCCCCTCTTTTTTTAAACAGTCAGGAGTTTGCTAATCATTGGATGAAAGTCATATTAGCAAACAAGGACAACAAACTTTGTGCTGCCATAATCAGTGAGTAAAAACAGTCACCCAAATGAAAATCATTCAAATTTAAGGAAGTGGCGTCAGAAGAAACTCTGGTAATAGGATTCATCTTTACTTTCTGACATACCAAAATGCCTCCTCTAGAAGAAAACAGTATTTGGGTTCTTTTGTATTTTGAGTACTTAAGTAATTCTATCACTCTGATACACTAAAGAATAAGTGTTTTGATTAGAAATTAAAAGTAGATATACAGAAAAAATCCTTCAGCAGTGATTTTTTTAATCTATCTCCTTAACAAATTTTCTTACCACAGTGTCCTTAATTACCACTGACCCTATTATCAGATGGTACATTCCACAAGAAATACTTCTAATATACCTTAAAATTGACATTTTCTATACATTGTCACAATATACAAAATCTGAAGAATACATAAATATTTTATTTTTTTCATTTAATGATGCAAAACACAAATGATGACTTGACATATATTCACATATAACTTTTTCTCATACATTTACAACTCAACAGATTGGTGAATCGAGAGGAACTGCTATAATCACTATATGGAGCATACCTATAATGAAGAGAAAAAAAATTAAAACTAGAGCATTAACCAGCAGAAATAATATTAAAATTAGACCATTCTGAATAATTCACCTTAGTGCATCAAAGAAAGTCTAGAAAACAAATTCACAAAGAGTATCAACCACTCATTTTACTTAAGTTTTAGCAAAAAATATCTTTGTCTGAACTACAAAAGAGTAGCAAAAGCATCTGGTTTTGATTTAAATATCTATTTTATCTTTACCTTTTGACTGGCTGAATGAAAATGGGCAAGGTGATATTAATAGAAAAAAAGGAAGCAAAAAATTGGGATAATCAAACCCTAAAGAGCTGAGTTTGAGAGCTCTTCCATATGAAAAAAAAAGTGTATGTTAGTGATTACTATTTTATTATCCAGCAGATATAAATTATCTACTTTAATCAACCTAATCCATGAAAATTGAGATTTAGAGGAGTGATTTTTCACTTTACAAAAGGATTAATATAGGATTTCTTTAAAGGGATTTTCAGAAATCCATCACATATATACATATAAAATAAACTCACTCTCCCTTTTAAATCACAAACCATGCAGAGTATGTTATCTTGTTCACAGCTAGGTTTTACCAAGAACTGTCAAACTGGGTGTTAGTTGTAGTGACAATTGTAATGAAACGGTCATGAAGTAAAAAATTTAACAATCTACTGCCCGTACACATTTATCCATTCTACAAATATTAAACTCCCAGTTGGGCCAGGCACTGGGCAAGTTGCTGAGTACACGATGAAGAATAAAACAGACAGGATTCCTGTTCTCATGGAATTTACATTCAAGTATGGTATAGGATAAACAGATATTAAAAAATACATTCACAAATAATGATAAAGTGCTATAAAGGCACTATGTACAGCACAATTAGGTTTAAGAAAATATGATTTGAGTCATTCTTAAACACAACTTTCTTTGAACATAGTCAAAGTGTAATGATTAAAAATGATCATGCTAAGAGATGCTTGAGCCAAGGTATTAAAAATTCATAAATTTGCCACAGACAGGAATATACGTGCTAAAAAGTACAAACCTAATTTAAAAAACCCAAAATACGTTATTTTAAAGAAGGTCAAATTAACTTGCATAATTTATTCATCCTATAAAATTACATACTTACTATATTAGTACTTCAAAAGTTTATTCCAACCCATTTCTTCTTTTATACTCTAGAACATCTTCATTATGTTGTTTGATGAGCTAGAAGTAGGTAACAGTTAAAATTAGAAATATAATCTCCCTAGCAACTTAAAGAGTAGGAGGCTAACTAATGATATTTATATTTTGCAAGAGGAATAAGGATAGATTAAAAGAATTACAACTATTCTAGTTAGAAATGAAAGGCTAAGAAATGCAAAAGTCCAAAAAACTATGAATGGTATACTCTTGTTCACCACAATCTGACATACTAAATTTGAGAAGGCAATCCTTAAAAGTTTAAATTCAACTTCTGCCAAATAAATGACTTCATTTAGTGGGTAATTAATGTAATGGAATGCCTTGCCACAGAGGGGCTAAACCAACAGGACAAAGCAGAACTTGGTTATTAAATGGGGTCCAGGCTGGTTGGTGGGTGTGTATTATACTACTAACCTTAGGAGTCTGATACTGTGAGTGAATGACGAACCCCACCCCCCAACTCTATGTGTATTAATTAGATGTCATGGAAGACAGTCACTTTCTTAGAACCACTGTCTGACAGAATATGCAACTGGAACAATGGTTGACACAGGGTGACATTCGCTGCAATCAAAGATCCAATTTCAACCAGAGCTTTCAGCAGCAATCAAGCTTCTTTTTTAGGAAAACTTTAAATTAAGAACATATAAAATTTCACCATAACAAACATTTTGAAAAAGGATTAGTTACTGTTGTTAAGTTGTAGGTGACTTTCAACATCTCTTAGTCCTTCCCACTTCAAAGAGCTGAACCACTTTAATGAGAAAATCCAAAATAAGAGATCCAAGAGTTGGAGGTGGCGGTCAGTGGAGGAAGCCTCAAACCCATTAGATACAAAACAAAAATTTTAAATACTAATGTAGCACAGATAGCTTTGAGTCAATTTTTAAAAAGGCAGCATTTCACAGTGGTCTATAGTGTAGCTCTGAAGTCAGGGAGAATGGGTTCAACAAACTAATTTTTCCAAGTGTTTTCTTCAGCTATAAAAGGTCAACAATAATAGTACCTACACATAGTGTTGTTGAAAAGATTAAATGAGTTTTTACATGTAAAGCATTTGGCATACTATCAAGACAAAAAAAAGGGTACTACACACTAACTACACTTTCCAACAATTATTTATAGAACATTGATTAAAATCTTATGTTTTGGAAGTCTAATGGGATTTAATTTGTATAGCTTGTTCATTGATGGTTTGTCCCTATGGCATCTGAAAAAAGTGCCTCATAAAACCCCAGCTTCCATCTTCCTTAAAAAATGAAATAAATGATAATTAATCCGTAGTAAAACTGCCATTCATGACAAAACCATGCTAAATAATTATGAATTACAGACATTTCAGTCTCATCATATTTTACCGATGCCGCTGAAATCTTAATGTGTTTTAGTCCTTGGGATTTCCCTCATGGAGAAATATGTTATTAGCAAATATATAAATATCCTATTGTATGGGAGATTGGCTCAGCAACATACAGTCTCACTGCTATTTCTCCTCCCCACCGTGTTGGGGTCACACGATGTCAGGGAGTAAAGACTTACATAGATCCACAAGAAGACGGAGGTGCCCAAGGTCAGTCCAACTTTCAGCCAGTCAGGTTTGTCATGCGGCGGCTCCCGAATGTAGAACTTGGACCGCGCTGAAGCTGAAAGGGGACAGAGTCTGTAAATCTATAACGTATGTAGGATACACCTAACAATTATGTGTATTATCGCATTTAATTCTCCCTTCAACCTCGGCCCTCCGCCCCCCCCCCGGCTTAAAAAGCCAAGGAAAGAGGTTCAGAGAGATCAAGGAAGTCGTCCTGGGCCAGCGGCAGAGCCAGGCCGATCGCCCCTGTCCTCCAGGACGCCTTCAAAGGTCTCGTCCAGGCTCCTGGGGACCCTCAAACTCGAGAGTGGGCTGGTAGGAAGCGCCCCCGGGAGGATCTCCCCTCCCCGGGTCTGCAGGACCGAACCTGCAGAGTGGGTGGAGGGGGGACCCAAAGCCCACTCGCAGAAACCAAGAGGGGTCGGGTGGCACTTGGAGGAGGGTCGGTGACCGGTGATGGGGAGCCGAGTCGGGTGGGGGCAGGCGTGGGCACAGGGCCGCGGGCCGGCGAAGGTCACCGCAGGGCGAGCCCGCGCCGCAGCCGCTCCCCGCCCCCGCGGGCTGGGTGCGCTCTGGGAGGCGCAGGCTGGGATGCTGGGTCGGCCTGCTCGAGGAGGGACACTCACAGCCTCTCGGGAGCCTGGCCGGGGCCAGCAGCCTGGAGAAAGGACGCAACAACGTGGACGGCGCCATCTTGCCGGGCCGGGCTCCGCCTCCCGCGGCCCTGCCGTTGCGGTGTCGGCGCCCGGCCGAGCGCCCCCTGGCGGTCGGAGGCGCGGGACTTGCCGGCGCTGCAGCCGCGCTGCGTGGGGATCACTCCCAGAATCACGGTCAGGGCCAGGTACTCGCGGTCCGCTGGTCTCAGTCTTCAGTCTGTTAAGTGGGGTCAGGAAGGAAATGATTGACGGGGTGGTGGGGGGAGGTAGTTTATCCACCTCTCTGCCCTCTGAGAGTTTATTTCAGACCCCCTTCCCAGGGCCATTCATGAAGAGATTTACTAAAATCTTCCACCATGAGCCAGAATACTGAAAATGCAGTGTCGTGTTGAATAATAACTAGCATTTTGATTGAATTCTGTGTTCTGGGCACTGAACATTACTGTATCATATGGTTTATATGCGTTGTCTCATTTCATTTTCCCAACGACCGCATGATATGCCGAGAGGATTATCCTCAATTTACAGATGACGCTAAGACAAACTATCCATCCAAAGTGATATATTATACATTATATTTGAAAAGATCTCTTACAGTTCCCAAAGTCGGTTTACATGCACTACTCATAGTAAAGCCTCACAACCCTGTGAGGAAAAGAGAATCCTTGTATGTATTTTAGAAGTGCCCTGACCGGCTCAGGATCACACAGCTGGGGGAGGTGGGATTCAGACGGAGGTCTTCTGACCCCAGATCTACTGATCCTCCTTAGTCCACCCAACAGGCTTGGACAGTCCCCTGGGGCCATGAGCTGTAGAGCAGGGTTCAAAGTGCCAAGTTCAGAGTGCTATTCCTGCTAACCACTTTTTAGCTGTATGATTTTTAGGCAAATCACTTAGCCTGTCTATGCCTCAGTTTTATATCTGTAACATAAAACCTATCCGATAGGGTTGTTGGGAAGCTTAGAAAGTGTCTGGTAGTTGTAAACAACTTGTTTTTGCCTATCAAAGACATTGTACTGATCAATAGATTTTATCTTTCACAACTGAGTCAGATTTTTGTGCATTCAATCTCAATTCAATCTGATGTCTAAAGACTATGTAAAAATATGTATAGATAAAAGAGATGATAAATTGTAATACTTTAACTCTAATCCTTTAAACATAATGCCATTTAGGTTCTTTTTTTTTTCTTTTTGCTGAGGAAGATTTGCCCTGAGCTAACATCTGTGCCAGTCTTCCTGTTTTTTGCATGTGGGTCACCACCACAGCATGGCCATCAATGAGTGGTGTAGGTCCGTGCCCAGGAACTGAACCCCTGCAGCCCTACGGGAGCACATGGAACTTAACCACTAGGCCATGGGGCCAGCCCCAAGGTTCATTTTAAAAGCAAAATAAATATTAGCAAATCTCTTTTTCCTTCTTTATTTTCTTTGGCAATGTTATTGAAAAATTTTTGACCAAAGATCACTGACCAAAGAGTGAAATAATTGTACTATGCTTTCTGGTTCATTTTTACATGCAACTAATGGCTAAATAGATTGCTAAACTCTGAGTCACTTTATAGTTGGTAACCTAGTTTGAGCCTCCTCGGCTTAAGCTCAAGTAAGCAAACCACGCACTGATACGCTGAGTCAGCTGCTGGTTCTTGGCTTCTCGTCCACTCAGCAACCTCTCAGTTGTATATCCTTTCTACACCATCCCTTGGAAGCTTGTCCTGACACAGCTTTTGCTAGTATCCAACAAGTTGGAACAGAAGCCCTGTTTAGTCAGAGTATACAGAGCCAGTAAGCAAATGACTAATTTCAGTACTGCTGTTGGAAAAGGCTGTTTTGTTCTTTTGGTCCCTGTATCCTTTTACTAGTGTATATTTTGGGAAAGTGATGAAGTATAGACACATTTCTCTCAGCATATTAGAGCTGATGGAACCCTACACTTGGAGTAGACAGCTGTAGGTGAAACTCCATCTTGAAAGGAATCCTGATGAAGCAATTCTAGCCAGGAGCTAATAGCTATGATATTTGGTAGAAGTGGCTACATTACATTCATTTAAGCATCTCCAGGATTTTAATAATAAAACCTTATTTATGACCCAGGCAAAGGGAGAAGGATTTGAGTTAGCAGCTAGAAAACCAAAGTTTTAAGTCCCAGATTCTTCCACTGGGAAACATCTTACTCAACTCACACCTCCCAGGGAGAGTTAAAGAAGAGCAAGAGTTGAAAACAGTATAAAATGTACTACAAAATGTTTATTGATTTATGATGCATGAGATCAAATTCAGGATCTGGAGAGGGATGGAGCTCCTGATGTATATGCGAGTTTTTATTTTAAAAAAACAGAAGCAATCACAAAATGTTAACATTTGTTAAATCTGGGTGGCAAATTGATTTCTTTTACATTGTATTTCTATAAAATTTAAATATTTAATAATTGAGATGTAAAAGTGTCAATAGAGAACATCATACATATATATGAAGATGGAGAAATTTCACTCTACATATCCCTTTTGTAGAATTAAACTTTGCAAGGTAAATGACTGATTGATTGATTTCTGGTGAATTTTTTTTGGAAGAGGCATTTTGACAATAGTGATATACAAATACATCATCATCATCATCATCTAGCCTTGGATATGTTAACTTCCTACATAACCGTCATTCACAGCATAACTCATTAAATGGGATCTTCATTTGTCAAACAGCAGTGACCTGTTAGAGTAGATATTTTATTGTTGAGTTCAGGCTATCAAGTCACTGACTGTGTAGTCCAACTATTATATGTAGGTGCATTTTTACTAGGATATAGCTCAGATAAGTGTTGAATCAGACTAGCATTCACTGAGTCTTAAAAATTGCTATTGGGGCTGCCCCGTGGCATAGTGGTTAAGTTTAGTGTGCTCCACTTGGCCTGGGTTCAAGGGTTGAGATCCCTGGTGTGGACCTACACCACTCCTAAAGCCATGTTGTGGCTGCAACCCACATACAAAATAGAGGAAGACTGGCACAGATGTTAGCTCAGAGCTAATCTTCCTCAACCAAAAAAAGAGGAAGATTGGCAACAGATGTTAGCTCAGAGTGAATCTTCCTCACCAAAAAAAAAAAAAAAAGCTATTTATTCATCATCAGTCAAAAAGAATGTAACATTTGACAAATTATATTGCTCACTCATCTATTCGGGTACCCAGCTTCTGGTGGAAACTACCGTTTGTTTCAAAGACCAGAAATTTTTTTCCCCTGAGGGAAAAATAGTATATTATTTACAGGAGAAATTTAGAAAACCATAGCAAGTAATATTGCTGTAGGGACTTTTGGATATGAAGCCAGAGATTTGGAAACCTAAATTAGTAGCTAAGCTAAAATTATCACCTGAAGTTAGACAATTTTTCTATCTTTTAATAGTTCAGATAGTTATTAAGACTCTTGTGAGCAGTGAAGTTCAAGGTTATCACTAAATAACTGTTTTTATGAATTCTAAGTTTGCTCTTAGTTTTATTTTTTTTTAAAGTTAAAAGTTAAAAAACTGGCCATATTCCAAAACTCAAATGGTTTCCTGTAGATACAATTTTCTTAGTGAAACTTTTGAAGAGAGATCACAGAATTTGAGGAAATTCCAGGATTTGACTGCTAAAACCTTATTTATGACCCAGGCAAAAGGAGAAGGCATTCGAGATAGTAGCTAGAAAACCCAAGGATTAGTCCCAGATTTTTCCACTGGGAAACATCTTACTCAACTCACACCTTCCAGGGAGGGTTAAAGAAGAGCAAGCTGAAAACGGAAAATATCTGTCAATAAATTTAAAAGAGCAAAGCTACTGCACATATTATTTAATGATTCATGATGCAAAGAATGTTACAAATGGAATTCAGAATCTGGAGAGATCATCAAAAAATAATCAAAGGTAAAAATGGGTCATATGATGTGAAAAACTGTAGGTCATCAGTGGAATGCCCCTTTTAAAATAGTTTTACTGTCGATTGTTAATGAAATGACATATAGGTGGAAGAGGCCCTATTCGTTATCTAGTCTGACCTTGCCTACTGCAGCAGTTCTCTAGTATTCTTGCCAAATACTCTTCAGCTTCTAAGATTTGAGGATTTCTGGTGCTGGGGAGTTCAACGAGTCACAATATTAAGCACTAGCTTGAAGCCAGCACCAGGAGAGTTGGTGTCCCCGAACTCTCCACTTCCCCAAGGTGACTCATGCAGTCATCAACCCTGCATTGTATGGATTCAACGATGAAACAAAAACACACACTTTAACCGTCAGATGCTTCTTTGGCAGTGCAAATATGACACTTTTTAGATCTGGCTAACCACCTTTGCAGGCTCATCTTAAGTAATAAATTTAATCACCAATAACCCAGCCAGGCCCATTTAATTGGTCAAGCTCTTTCACGCTTTTCAGACTCCATCAAGCCCCCGCCTCTCCATATCTGTTTACAAGTCTCCACTGGGGAGAAAGCCTTCATTTCCCCTCCGCCTCTGCTGCTTAGTGAGGTACTTCGTCCACGATCAAACACAACGCTTTTTGAACACCTGCTTTTTAGCATTTCAGGCTCAAACTGTGATCCTACAGTCTGGGAGAATCTACTCAATGAATGAAAAGGCCAATCTAGCAGGAAGGAACAGCAAGGCTATTTTTAATGCGGAGGCGGTCAGAACCTCAGCCTGCCACTATCCCTTCGCTACACCGGCGCCTCCAAAATACTCTGCGCCGAAAGGATGGGCGGGGCCTGCCGCGACCCTCGCGGCCTCCGCCGGCCGGCCTCCAGGTTTCCCAGCAAGCTTCAGGACAGGGAAGGTGGGGAAAGGAGGTCATCGCGCCTGCGTGCTAGGAAGTGTGACCCGGGTGGGAAAGCCCTCCGCGTCCGCCATTTTGGCTGCCTCTGTCGGTCTGTTCAGTTACCACGTGAACCGCCGACGGAGACCCGTGGGGGGGTAGGCGGCGGCAGCGTTAAGTGAGAAAGGAAAAAAGAAAACGAGGGGAAGGGGGTGTCGGGGTTGGGCAACGCGGTGACACCCGAGACCTGGTCGTGGCGGTGGATCGGGCAATCAAGGCTGAAGCAGCCAGGGAACGGCGGCGGCAGCGGTCGGACAAACAGACTGACCGAGCCGGGCGGTGGCGGGAGCAGCGGGAGGAGCCGGAACGATGCCGGCCGTGAGCCTCCCGCCCAAGGAGAACGCGCTCTTCAAGCGGATCTTGGTAAGTGTGAGGCTCCGGGCAAGCAGTGGGGAGGGTTTAGCCGGTACCCAGGCCTGTCACTCCTAACCTCGGCCCGGCGGGCACCGAGCTACCCCCGCCCGGGACCCCGCCTTCGTACTCCTAGTCAGGCCGAATGCACTCCCTTCTTCTCCCTGTGGTTCCCATTTGGCCTGCGCGCCAAGGACCACAGGCTTCCTCCCGTCCCCACGCTTCGGAGGCCGTGGTTCCGGATTAGGCCCTGTTCTCCTATCTTCTAGACTGTGGGTTTTCATCCACTCTGAGCGAAGGGAGTAGAGGCCCGGCCTTTAGCAGGGTAGCGGGCAGCACGGGCAGGAGTTGCGGCCCGGGTGGTACGGGAACCCTGCCGGGGTGGCACCCTTGGAAGGAACAGGTGGTGCGGATGCGGCGCAGCTCATTCATTGCCCAAGCGCGGCTCTCGCTCCATCGTCCGTCCCTCCCTCTTCTCTCCTCTTGGGATTCACCTGTCTCCGCCCGACCCGGGGTCACTGAATGACCTGGGAGGAGGGAAGGAAGGAAGGAAGGAGTTCAGAAGAGGAAAGGAAGCTTTCTAAACGACTACCTCCTTGTAGTCAGTTGCATACTTGAGTCTGCAGCTTCTCGTCCTCTCTTTTTCCCTCCTTTCGGGAGTAGAGAAGAGACATTTATTTCTTAGTTTCCGAGCGGGAAACAGCCCCACCCCGTCACCCTCCTCGGGAGGTGGGGCCCATTGTGAGGAGGCGGTCCCGTAGGAAGTGAAAAGTTAAGAACTTTTAGTTGAGTCTTTCTAGACACGGATTTTCTTGCAGATTAAAGTGTATTAACATTGATGCAAAAATTTACCAGCAGAGAAAAGAGAATATAAGAACTTTTGAGATGGATCTTTTTGACACTAGCTCAAACTTACTTATTGCCTACATTTCAGATGTGTGCAGTTTGCATTTTTTTTCATATCATAAATGATATTGGAGGGACTGTTTACATTGTAATATATGTCTTGTAGCCTTGGCGCTATAGTTAATACATTGTAGCACATTTTTTGTTTGGCATTTAGTGTGTGGCTTGCCCCTATCGTGCATACATTTCTTTGTGAAAGAATTAACTGTATTTGCCAAACTTAAGACTTAAAATTTGGAGTGTGTGTTTGAAAGTGTTAGCTTTTCCCCTTGTTATTTAAATTTATTTCACTTGTTTGGAAAGTAGAATAACTCTGGGGATCCAGTTTTTCTAGGAATAAGAAAGGAATCTATGTTGAACTAACTTTGATTTTACAAACATATGTATATGCCCTACAGATTTAGTCAGTTCGTGTTGAAAAACAGAAAGTTACACCCAGTCTCTCAGGATTGTAATTTAGTTACACTCCAACTCTTAGTTACCTTGAAATCCATATTGCCATTTTTTAATTTTAAGACTAATTGGGGTGTGGGTGGGACGATAGCATAGTTTTACCAGAACAATTTGTTTATTTTTAAACATTTAAAAGACTAATTGGTGTGTAGGTTCGACCATAACATAGTTTTAGAGTAGCAATTTGTCTTTAATCTTTCCCCCCAATTATCCCCCCTCCCTTTATTTTGGAATTCAAGCTGAAAAGTAGAGAGAAGAGTACAAGGAGCACTCATAAATTTAAATGTTTAGTATTTAACACTTTGCCAGATTTGCTTTCTGTCTCCATACGTATAAAAGAGTTAAAAGTAAGTTGCAGACATGATACTTCATACCTAAATGCTTCAGCAAGCGTCTCCTAAGAATAAGGACATTGTCTTGTATAACTACAGTTCCATTAACAATCATTCTCTAATATTGTCTGATTTGTATTCATATTCTTCCAGCAGTTATGGTAGCGCTTTTTAAAAAATCAAACTTTTTATTCTGAGATAATTGTAGAGTCACATGTAGTTTTAAGAAATAATACAGAGAGATCCCTTGCACCCTTTACCCAGTTTCCCCAGTGCTAATGCCTTGCAGAACTGTAGTTCAATATTATAACATTGATATAATCTACCAATCTTATTCAGATTTCTCCATAGTATTTGTACTAATTTGTGTATTTAGTTGTATGCAATGTTATCACATGTGTAGATTACATAACCACCACTACAGTCAATATACAGAAGAGTTCCAGGAGCACAAGGATCCCTCTGTTGCTCTTTTAGAACCACACTCTCCCACCTTCCTCCCATCCCTTCTACCCCAAAACTCTGACAACCACTACTAATCTGTTATTTCTAT
This sequence comes from Tapirus indicus, assembly GCA_031878705.1. Taxonomy (NCBI): domain Eukaryota; kingdom Metazoa; phylum Chordata; class Mammalia; order Perissodactyla; family Tapiridae; genus Tapirus; species Tapirus indicus. The sequence goes on along the minus strand of CM062919.1, from coordinate 126,060,051 downwards.
AATTTTGTCATTTCAAGAATGTTTACTAAAGAGAATCATACAGCATATAACTTTCTAGGATTGGCCTTTTCTTTATGCAATATAATTCCTTTGAGATTCATCCAAGTTGTTGGGTGTATCAGTAGTTTTTTCCCTTTTACTGCTGAGTAGAATTCTATGATATGGATGTGCCACAGTTTGTTTAACCATTCATAGAATAGCAGTTTTTGATTAAGCATCTTAAACAGTTTTTTTTTGTTGGTGATAGTGGGGCAAAACTTTTAAGTTCATTGCTAAAATCAAAGTGCTAAAGGATTTATTGTGACAAGGTGTGTGCAAAAGAAATGTGAAAATCACTAAATGAAAGAAAAGGGGATGTAATGTCCTTATTATTCTCTTCCATTACAAAAGAAGATATTACTTACCAAAAGTATAGTTAGTATTTGCTTTTTCAAAATTGCTTCTGCTTCCTCAGTTTTTATAATAGTTAGCTCATTTGATTTTAAGCTTTCTTTTTTTCCCTGTCTAGAAAGGTAAAAGTTGGGCATACTCTAATGCCTTATGATTAAGTGTTACTCAATTGGTAACTGTTAAATCATTCCAGCAGTGTTCAGTTTTCGAGCTGTTACTTTGTGAGTTGTACCATACTTGTTTGTAGTCAACTTGGTTAGGAAATGAAGATAGTTTGTATTTTTTAAAAATTTGAAACCTCAATTTCAAAATAATGAAGTATGTTTTTCCCTTAATTTTTCAAAGAATACCTTGTTTACATATCAGTTTGCAAAAAATTTCAGAGTTTCTATGGTGGATTTGCCTGGCTTGTTCTAGTCTAGTTGATACCTAAAATTCAGTTTTGTTACGCTTGGCCCATCTTTTTTTCCGGATTACTCTACTGTTTTCTGACTAAAGCATTGTCATAAATCAGTCAAAATGTCTGTAAATTGTGTTTTGTCTATAATTTGTCTAGAGAAAGGTTGGGGGATGAATTTAATGTGATGTATATTATGTGGGAGTTTAGTTTAAAGAAGAGTTATTTGTTTTTGCCATAAGCTTTTTTTTCTTGTAACTACACACTGTTTTAACAATTTGGAAAACTAAGTCATTAGAAAATTGTGGCTTTACTTACTCTTGATGCTATTTATCTAAATAGTTTGAGGGGTATTACCAGATCTCTACACTACTTTCTTAGGATATAGATTAAGGGTAGGAGAAATGAGATTGGCAGAGTAGAGCGAAATCAACACCTTTTTAGATTTTAGCCCACTGGGAAAAGTTGGATGTACCCTAATGCCTTGTAGTCAGGTGTTGCTACTGCTGCTTTCTTCTCTTTTCTCTCTTCAGATGTTAATGTGAGCTATAAGAAAAAATCTAAGTTGGGAGTACTTAAAATATTGTACATCGTTAACCTATTTTTGGACTTCTGCATGAATGATTTATGTTGTTAGTTAAGTCTAAAGGACAGAATTTTCCTTTCCTAGAAAAGTGTTAAGAGAAGTTAGCGTGGTGATAATATTTGTGATTTACTGAAAATTTACCATTTGTGCTGCACAATAGAACTTTGTGATGATGGAAAAATTCTGTATCTGCTCCATCCAGTATGATAGCCATTAGCCATATATGGCTATTGTACACTTGAAATGTGGCTAGTACAATTTAGGAAGTGAATTTTTAATTTTAATTAATTTAAATTTAAATTCCAATAGCTACATGTGAATGGTTACCATTTTGCACAGTGCACTTTGTACAATTCTTCTTTATTCTCAAAACTTCTCAAGGTGGGGACATTTTTATTATGGAAACAGACTGAGATTAAGGTTAACAGCTAGTGTTAGTGTCAGGAATCAAACTTTTTTTCCAGGGCATTTACACCACACCTGCCTACTGTTTATCTATTTTGGGGGGGAGAAGTATAGGGAGAGTGAGTTTTTTGTTAGGTGGAGGAATTGTAATAATTGTTAGCTAGCTGCACATATTGTAGGTACCTACACATTGTAGGTAAATTATTTCATATGATTTATTGCTTTTGGAAAAAGTGCTATTTCTACAGTCAATGATACTTAGGTTGGAGTTAGTTGCAGACGAAATTAAGATTAGGAATTGTAAACAAGTAGATTCCCATATGCACATGGAAGGTCAGCTGACTTAAATTTCTATGTGACAATTCTAGTTTTGCAACTGAGTGTGGAGAGTAACCTTGAAACTGGTTTTAATATACTTTTGCCTGTACTATTTAGAATATAACAAAGAAAAAAACAAGAAAAGGAAACAAAGTTTTACCTGTTCTAAAGTCCACTTTCTTCTGTACAGAGTAGGTAATCAAATGTTTAAACTAGAATAAATTTCTGTTTAAAAGTGTACTAGAAAATGAAATGCAATTTTGCTATAATGTAAATATATTATATTTTCATAAAACTCACAAAATACTTTTTTTTTTTTTGGTGAGGAAGACCAGCCCTGAGCTAACATTCCTTGCTAATCCTCCTCTTTTTGCTGAGGAAGACTGGCCCTGGGCTAACATCCGTGCCCATCTTCCTCTCCTTTATATGGGACGCCACCATGGCATGGCTGACAAGCAGTGCGTCGGCGGGTGCCCGGGATCCGAACCCGCGAACTCCGGGCTGCCAAGCGCGAACTAAACCGCTGCACCACCAGGCTGGCCCCACAAAATACTTTTTTTAAAAGTCTAAAAAATCTTATGAGAAGAAAAATCCTTTTGATAATGTGGTAAATTCACTGTTTTGTTTTATTTTTCGTTTCTGCCCTAAATCTTTTCTGGAATGGAGAGTATGAACAAATAAATATGTTTTTATTTAAATTGACAAAGCATATATTTTTTAAATGCTTTATTGTGTTAGATACCCGAAATGTTTCAAAAATGATTCTTTTGGGTTAAGAGAATAGGTTAAAATACTTGTTTGTGCAGAAAAGCGTAATAGGGAACTGAATTCAATGATCAATTCTGCAGGTATTTCAAAGCCTTGAAGTCTTGGGTCGTTATTGGGGAATACTCAGATTAAGTTATCTGATAATAATAGAGTTGCCATCCCAACTAATTACTTTGAAGCACTGGTTAAAAGACAGTTTCCACAGAGACAGATATGGTGCCCCATATGATTGGAGACCTGGCCAACCAGCTTTGACTGAAGGGGTCTCTTTGCTTAGTGTGCATTCTTATTTCATTTAATTTTTCTGTTTCTAATAATGCAGTTCTCACAGAGTATTGATTCAGATATATGTTCTGTGTTCATAAAAGTGTTTTTGGACATAAAAAGCTAGGACATATAAGAGATCACATGCAAAGGGCTGTTTGTTCAGAATTTTTTCCCGCAGATACCTGCACGGCTCATTTCTTCTTCTTTTTTTTTTTTTTTTTAGAATTCTGCTCAGATGTCCTCTAAATGTTATATAGAAGCCTTCTGTGACCAGGAGAAGTCCTCCTCAACTCAAACTTTTTATTTTCTTCCTTGCTTTATTTTTCTCCATATCACTTATCACCATCTGACATATATTTACAAGTAATTTGTTTGTCACGTCTTGCGCGATTAAAATGTAGGTTTTATGAGGATAGGGACTTTGTTCTGTTAATTGCTGCACCCTCATTGGTTAGAATAATGTACCATCATAGATATTTAATAAATATTTGTTGCATGAAATGGGTGTTGAAACAGTGACTGTAGGGCAAGAAAGAAAGATCTTTGGATTGTATGCTTGCATAAAGATTTTTGGAAAAGGGGGTTAAGCTGCGCCTTGGCATTGTAGAGTACATTATTACATGAGGTAATTGTAGGATATCAGGCAGAACCTGTATTACCTGGTAAGACCTTGGAGGTTTCACTTATGAATGAATCATAGTATTTATTTGTTTAGATGGCCTTTCTCCTTTTACAAAAGCATAAGAGGAAAATTTTATTGTTTCTTTTTTGGTTGTTTTAGCATTGAAGGAAAAATGCCCTCTGGATTAAATGAGGATGCTCGTGGTGAGAATCCTGCTAAATCAGATAGTAAGGCTTAGTCATTGGTAGTTTGATAAAGTTCTGCAACTGATTCTGACACAAAGTCAGGGGTGAGGACCACTGGATATGATGTTATGAAACAGGAATATAAAATATTAGAAGGGAAAAAATTTGTAGTTTAGAGTTGTTTTGTGAGTGTTTTTCGGAAAACTTAAACATGAAGCTGGATTCTTGGAATTTGGAACGGTATGCTGCTAGGAAGCTGATGGCAGAGCAAGCCACTTAACTAATCATTGAGCTTAGCCAGCCATCAGCATTCACATCTAAATACATCTTTGCTATTTATAGGCAATAGCCCTATTGAAAAGAGAAAAAACTTAAGATTCTTAGTGAAAAATGGTTTTGAGTGTCAGTTGCTGGTGCTGATGGTTGTCAGTTGCTGGTGCTGATGGTAAAAAGAGCAAGTGAAGAGGTTTAAAGGAGTGATGGTTCTTAGTATAAATATTAGGGTATGGAGGGGAGGGGATGTTATGCTATGATTGTATTACTAACTTTTGAGAACTTCCCCTGGAATGTCAGCTGTACGGTTACATCTAAGCTATTTTATGATGCGTGCTGTACAAACTTGTATTGAAGTTGTAACTTAAAAAAAACTGGTTTAACTTGTTGTGTGTGGTTTTTCCCCTTAGGTAAGATATGAATTATATTGTTTACTACTTAATTTAGAATTAAAGTAATTCCTTAAAATTTTAATTTAAAAAAGTAAAGTAAAAATTGCAGTATAGAAATAAATGATACCGAGGTTAATGTTTTTGTTACTTGGTATGCTCTATTTCACTGAGATTTTGTTTGGTTAGTATATTAGGAACACATTATCAGTTGAGATAATTTGAAATTTCTAAAATCTACTGGGGAAATTATAATTTTATTTGAAGCTAGTGATATTTTTAGTGTTAAAGATTTCATTTGATTTTGTTATAGAGATTATGTAAACATTCCTGTGTGTCATCTGTAAGAGTTGTTTTATCTCATTGTACATAAAAAGAGAAATGAAAGTTTCCTTTTAAAAATATAGACCTGGAGGGCCAGCCCTGGTGGTCTGGTGGTTAAGTTCGGCGCGCTTTGCTTCAGCGGCCCAGGTTCGGTTCCTGGGCACAGACCTACACCGCTCATCTGTCAAGGGCCATGCTGTGGTGGTGGCTCACATACAAAAAGAAGAAGATTAACAACAGATGTTAGCTCAGGGTGGATCTTCCTCAGCAAAAAAAATAAATAAATAAATAAAATAAATTAAAAAAAAAAAAATATAGACCTGGAAAAAAAAACCTTAGAGTTGGTTGTCTACTTCCACACATGGTGGTGGTTGCAATTTAAAAAAATTTTTTTCCAGTTATGATAATTACTTCCACATTTAACATGGTACTCTTTATTTTTCAGAGAGATCTCATTGGAGATTACAAGATCACCTTTGACTATCAGTGCTTGGAAACTGAATCAGAATCTTTAAGAAGGAGGAAATCTAGTAAATTGGGATTTATTGAACATCTGTTTTGTGTCAGAGTTTATACTAGGCTTTATTACACATTAGCTGATATAAACATTGCATCACTTCTTCAAGGAAATTATATGTATAGTCAATACTTATGATCACATTGTTAAAAGTATATTTCTGATTGCTCTATATACAGTCAATTTTGCTGTATCAGGACATATGGGTTCCTGAAAGTCGTTGCACTATGCAGAATCATGCAATAAAAAAACCACAGGGTTTGTGGGAAAAATAGGTTTGGGTACAACACTCAACAACTTCATTAGTGACAAATTAAAAACAAAGATAAGAACCTAATAAAAATGATAGCACAGTTTTATGTATGTTAAATGGTTAACAAATGCACATAAATGCCACCATGTAAATACTGCACTTTACCTTGGGAAAGACCTGAAGTTTGCTTGTGGAAGTGGGTGTCAGAAGGATTGCAGCTTGTGAATTACTGTGAAGTGAGGGAAGGAAAGTTTTATCTGAAACCTGAGGGAAAGTAGTAATACCAGATGTGGATGGGTGTGGCTCATAACACACAAGGTGAACTGAGGTAGCTGGTAGATGTTTGTGGTGTGTGTTTGTGCTGTGTATGCCTATGATGCGGCCCGTGTCAGCTGGGTGCAGTCTTCTGTGTTCACCTAGTATTTCTGGGGGACAGAATTCCAGAGAAGCAAACATGAAATTTGGACTTTATAGTATGCTCAAAATATTCCCTAATATATCAGTCACGTTGGAGCAAATGTGTATTTTCAAAACAAGCATCATAGGGGAACTGACTGTACTATATCTAACCTAAGTGATGTAGAGATCACACAGCCTAGGTTTGGGTAGCTTGTTCTTCTCTCTGAAGTGTGACTATTTACTAAGCCAGAACTTCTTGCATCTGGTACCTGAGATAGTATCACATTATTTATCTCAGTTGCCACTGTCTCTGAGGAGACATAAACTTCTTTCAACATTTTTTTTGTTAGAAGTTTTGTACCCAGAGTATCGAAAGTTTCAGGCTGATTGATTCTAAAGATTTTTGTGGGGAGACTAAGTAATGTTTTAAAAACAAGGAAATAAAATATTACACATTTCTTCAATTTGTGTTCTGAGACAGTTTTGATGTTCAACAAGGGAAGCCTGGTGTGGAAAGAACAATAGAAAGATTCTGGGTTTGAATGCTGACTCTGCTTTACTTTATCCCTTACTCTTTTAAGACTCAGTTGGTAAATCTGAGTAAAAAGAGAAAAACAATAGTTTTCTGACCTACCTCACTGGTCATGTAGTGAAATATGTATGAAAATGCCTGGCAAATAGTAAAGCATGTGTATTAGTACTTGCTCTATTGTGGGTGTAGTCTGTTAAGAACTTTAGCTTTTTCATTGAATTGATCTCATCTTTATTTTATGTTATCCTTACCATGTGTCTTGTATTCTGTTTGATAATTTTATTTTGTTTTTGTATGTTTTTTGGTATTTTGGAAGGTTTATATTGTTGTTCTAGTTACCTTTATTTTTATACTTTAAAAAAATTCCCTTAATCCTCTTTTTTCTATTCTTTTTTTTTTTTTTTGGTGAGGAAGAGTTGCTCTGAGCTAACATCTGTTGCCAATCTTCCTCTTTTTTTTTTTTTGCTTGAGGAAGATTAGTCCTGAGCTAACATCTGTGTCTATCTTCCTCTCTTTTGTATGTGGGTTGCTGCCACAGCATGATTTGACAAGTGGTGTAGGTCCACACCTGGGATCGAACCCGCGAACCCAGGCTGCCAAAGTGGAGTGCAGTGGACTTAAGCACTACGCCATGGAGCTGGCTCCCTCTTTTTTTTCTTATTTAGGCTTCTGCTATTTGATTTGTCAGCTTTATATTAAATCCAGTGAGTCTTATTTTCTTATGTGTGAAGCAGTGAATGAGCTTATTCTACTTTACCTTTTTTCTATGCCTCTTTTCCTTTGACTTTTTAAAGTTATTTTTACTTCGTGAGAGCATGTCATGTTACATATTATTCTTCCACACTCATCAATACTTTTGTTTTGAATTTAGTTCTATAATTAAGTATAGTTATCATTCACCAGCAGACCTTTTGCTGAAGTTTTCCCAGTCATCTCTTGATTGGATGAAGCTCACTGTCTTAGAGAGATTCCTCAGCAAGGCTTGTGGAAATCTCTTAAGTTTTTACATGTTAAAACTGTTTTCCTGTAGCCTTGATATTTGAAGTACAGCTTGGCTGGATATAAAATTCTTGACTCACATCCTGAGTTTCTTGAAAATATTGCCCTGCTGTCATCTTGGTTATATGTTGCTGATGCCAATCTAATTTTCTTTTCTTTATGGATGATATAGTCTTTCTTTTTGGAGATCTGAGGGGTTTTTCTTTATCTGTAAAATTGAATTGTTTTACTAGGATATGTCCTTGTCCACTATTCTGGATAAATTTGCCCTGGTATGTGGTTTTAGAATGTAGATTGATGTTTTCTTTAAATTCAAAAATTATAGCTTTGAGTCCTCTGTTCTCTTGTTTGTGATCTTTGCCTCTTGAATCTTTTATGGCTCACTTTTATATCCATTACTTTTCCTTTGATTCTTTTCACCTCTGTTGCTTTTTCATTTGTTTGAGAAGCATTCCTGTCTTCTCTCTAGATCATATATCTTGTAATTTAGGTCTTCATTTCTGGGATGATTTTGTGGGTTTTATTCTGTTTCTTAAGTTCTGTCTGTTCTTGTTTTATATCTTCCTATTGTTTGTCCTCTCTATTTTAAAATTTGAATGTCTGATTTGAGGTATTCTTTTACGTCTGCATTTGTTATTTAATTATTTTTAATTTGTGATGGAGCATTGTGTTACATCTTTCCTCTGCTATTATTGCTAGAGTTTTTGGTGTGTTTTCATCTGCCAAAAAGTTTTACACTTTTTTTTATTCCATATAAGTAACTTGGTATGGATGCTGGGTTCTTTTTGTTGTTGTTGTTCAGGTTATTTGTGATGGATTTTGCTGGACCAACAGTATAGACAATTTTATTTTTGGAATGAGGTTTGGATGGCTTCCTCAGTCTTTTTGTTCAAGAGCACCCTCTTTTGTGCTACTGTGAAATGCAATTTTTTAAGTAAATGTGTGTCCCGTCCCCGTCCCCCCACAATTGTTCTATCTTGTTTTAGTAGGGCCTTTATCTTCAGTTGCTTCCTTTTCACAAGCCTTCAAGTGGCACTTCTTCCTTCTAAGGTGCTGTCTCCTCCTCCAAAGATGTGCCTTGCTAAAATTGCCACCTTTGGTCTTACAGACTTTCTAAAAGCCTCTTTTTGACTCTCCAGTAGCCATTGCTCTCAATCATCGTGTCTCTCAGTACTTCCTCTCAACAAGGAGCCCTCTCCTTCTGAGAGTGAATCTAGTTAATATTACATGTATTCAGTCACCACTAGGCCCCTGCTGTATTGCTCTTTTGGACAGTTCCCATTGGAGCTTCTGGTCTTGGATGCTTATGTACTTACATGTAATTTGGAGTTTTTAGTTGTCTCATCTCCTTGTAATGCTATGGGTGATTTTATTTGCTCTATTTCTTGGCCTTTATGGTTTTTAATGAGGATTTGTGGAGTGCTTAGAAATTAGGGGGCAGTCATTATCCTATAAGAAATTCATTTTTGTTTTTATGTGCTATACTTGAAAATAATAGAGCTTGCTTTAAAATAATTTGCAATTCAGGTTTTATATAATTGTATAGTTGGTTATACCTCCATTTCTGTGTCCCCATGGTTCCTCCATTGTTCTCTTCAAACTCTTCTGGGAGTATTTATCATTGAAATAATTATGAGGTTCTATTATATAGCTGACTCTCAATCATATGTATATATCTTGAGTTTTATTGAATTTTGTCCTGTCCCTGGCATCAGAGTTCATTGCTTATAGCATTCCTTTAGCAGAGTTCTACTCATATTAAGCAGGAATCCTAAATCTTACTTCAGCTTTTCTTTTCTCAAGTGACATAATTTTTTTTTTTGTGAGGAAGACCAGCCCTGAGCTAACATCTGTTGCTAATCTTCCTCTTTTTGCTGAGGAAGACTGGCCCTGGGCTAACATCCGTGCCCATCTTCCTCTACTTTATATGGGACACCGCCACGGCGTGGCTGACAGGCAGTGCGTCGGCGGGCGCCCGGGATCCGAACCAGTGAACCCCGGGCTGCCAAGCGTGGACTAAACCGCTGCGCCACTGGGCCGGCCCTCAAGTGACATAATTTAATGCTGCAAAAAAAAAAAAAAAAAAGAAAGAAAGTTAGATAAAATCTGGCACATTTTACAGTGCATTAACAGGGGTATAGTATCCAGAAAGCAGATGGTGATTGTCATATTCAATTCTGCTCCTAGTAAAACCATATCTGTAATTTAACTTTTGGGCTCAAAACTTGGAGAGAGATAGACCAATGACTTTCTAATGCTGATACACTACAAAAATATTGGTGTAAATTTCCCACAGACCTTTCTTGTCTGTTTTATTCTGAGACTGTGTACTTATTACTTTCAAAATATTGAAATGCCTTTTGTTGGGTGAAATACTGACAGATTCTAAAAAATGATTTATTTAGAAAATAAAAATTTAACAACCCTATTTAAATTATCCAAGTTTTTTTTTTTAATTTTACTAGTTTTTAGAAATATACAAGTATGGGAACAATATTGTATCAACCTCAGAGGATGGCCCAGAGTGTCAAAGGACTTAAAACTTTGATATAAGGAACAGCTAAAAGAACAAAGGTTTTTAGCTTGAATAAGAAAGCTGAACTCTTACAGAGCTAGAATCAATAAACAGAAGTTAGATGGAGATAGAGTTTGGCTCAGTTTATCTGAAAACATTTTAGTAAAGAATGAGCTGGCACCAGACATGAGCTGTGTGACCACTTGCACCAGATGACAGTGAAGGTCTTTTCTGACTAAGAGATTCTATAAAATGGCCTTGATTTGTTAAGTCTTATCTCAATGGATCTTATTTTGTCTTTTTATTATAGAAGTAAGACAAACTTATTTTTTAAAATAGTATAAAACTGGAAAGAGAAAAATCATCTTAGAATTTGTTTTCGTGGTTGTAGTAGTTTGCCAGAAATCGTATGGTATAAGGACAACATATGTATTGTCTGCGAATGGAAGCTTTAACGAAAAGAATTTTAGGAAAGGGAGGATAAAGATAGTTTTCCTGAAATTCTATGTTTTCTTTTCAAAAAACATTTAAAGTAATTAAAGTATAATTCACCTAGTAAAATGCACAGGTCTTGAGTGTACTGTTCTGTTAGTTTTGACAACAGTATACTCCAATACAACCTGTACTCCTTTCAAGATGTAGAACATTTTCATCATCTCAGAAAGACCCCTTGTTCCCCTTCATTGTATATTTTAATTCAGTTTCTGCTTTCATATTTCTCTATAATCAGTCAAGCTGGGTTGAGTCTAAATATTATAAGCTGTAACTGATATCATAGTGCTTCATTTAAACATTTTTATTGAGTGCTTACTCAGGTTCTTTATATATGTCTGCACTTAATTCTTACCTAAACTCTGCAAGGTTAGGTCCACATTTTGCAGGTGACACAGCTGAGGCTCTAATATGTTTAGTTCTAGGCCAGTGATAACAAAGCTGTTTTTTAAGTGGTTGCTAAGATTTGAACTGTAGACCAGTGTTGTCAAATAGAATTTTTTGTGTTGATGGAAGTGTTCTGCATCTGAGTTTTCAGTACATTAGCTACTAGTCACGTGTGGCTATTGAACACTTGAGATGTGGGTAGTGTGACTGAGGAACTTGAGTGAAGAATTTTAAATTTTATTTAAAATTAATTAATTAAAATGTTAAACAGCTACAGCTCTAGACTCTCCAACTCTTAAGGTTGTATGTACCCTTTATCCATACTTTGCTGTTCTACAGAAGTAGAACTACTAAAGTAGTTCCAATACACTGGGACTACTAAGTGCCAGCCAGGCTCCTAGTAAGTTCTTAAATGCTTCTTGATTTGATTTTGGTATACCAAAGACTCATTTTCTTTTTAAGTTTTTAATTATGAAAAATTTCAAACATATGAAACTAAAGAAAATAATATAATGAACCTATCCCTTAGGTTTGACAGTGAACAACTTTTGGTTCATTCTTTTTCTTTTATCTGTGTTCCCTACCCCCTAGGTTATTTTGAAGAAATCCTAGGCATCATTTCAACATAGCTAATTTTTAAAGCCATGTTTGGCTTTTTCATTTAGCTTGATTTGAGGTTGCATTCCTTTTAATCAGTTTCAAAGAATGAAATGTTTTTTGCTTTAGCTGAAGGAAAACAATGGAAAGGTATATTTAATACTAAAGACAATTATGTAATCTTAATGCCAAATCTAAATTGTATGTATTTAATTTAAATCTTTTTGTGTCACTATCTTCTGTTGGTGTAAATAGCCTAGTTTCTTTATTTGCCATGTCACAGTTCCCACTTCTAAGGAACGTTTTTTTTCTGTAACAAGATTTTGAAAAATTTCTTTTTCCAAATGGATGATGAACTTTGTTTCTGCAATAGATTACCTTATGTAGTTTTTCTGGGCTTTTCACAGCTTGTCCAACTGTTCTATTTATATAAGCAGCCAACTGTTTGGAAGATTTCTTAACCTCCTTCATATTGTTATTAGAAATCATTTTTCTAGGAAGATCAACGGAATGATTTTCAATATTATGACAAAGGTCTCTCTCTTAACATTGTGACTTTCAGATACTATGATCTCATGGTACTATAGTGCATGCCTCAGCTGTGCTGGTGTTAATGGACTGTGCCTGGCCACCTAGAGAGTCCCTTCTGGGATTCCTCTGGCACAGGTGACTAACGCTTTGTTCATTTTTTAAAAAATCTCTTCACTCTCTGTCATTCAGATTGGATAAATTTTATTGATCTGTTTTACAGTACACTGATTCTTTTCTGTTATCTCCGTTCTGGTATTGAGCCCACACAATGAGTTTTTTTTCTGCCTCAAAAAGTGTTGCAAAGTGTTCACTAATTGCTTCCTCCAGCATTTTTATAATAGCTAATTTAAAGTCTTTGTCTCTGTCATCTACACAGTGGTTTCTGTTGATTGTCTTTTCCCAAACAAGTTGAGATTTTTTTTAAATTAATTAATTAATTAATTTTTTTGCTGAGGAAGACCAGCCCTGAGCTAACATCTGTGCCCATCTTCCTTGACTTTATATGGGTGCCTACACGGCATGGCTGACAGGCAGTGTGTCCGCGGGCGCCCGGGATCTGAACCGCGAGTCCCGAGCTGCCAAGCGCGAACTAAACCGCTGCGCCACCGGGCGGCCCCACAAGTTGAGATTTTTGTTTCTTCCCATGCCACGTAATTTTGGATTTTATCCTGGACTTTTTTGCGTGTGTGTGTGTGTGTGTGTGTGTGTGTGTGTGTGAGGAAGACCGGCCCTGAGCTAACATCTGTTGCCAATCCTCCTCTTTTCGCTGAGGAAGACTGGCCCTGGGCTAACATCCGTGCCCATCTTCCTCTACGTTATATGGGACGACGCCACGGCGTGGCTGACGAGCAGTGCATCGACGGGCGCCTGGGATCCGAACCTGCGAACCCCTGGCTGCCAAGTGCGGACTAAACCGCTGTGCCACCGGGCAGCCCCTCCTGGACTTTTTTAAAAAATTTATTTTATTGAAGTCATATTGGCTTATAATGTTGTGTACATTTCAGGTGTTCATCATATTTCAGTTTCTGTGTAGACTGCCTCGTGTTCACCACCAATAGCCTGGTTTTTATCTGTCACCATATATATGTGCCCCTTTACCCCTTTCGCTCTGCCCCCACCCCCTTCCCCTCTGGTAATGATCAATCTGTTCTTATCTGTATGTTTGTTTATCTTCCATATATGAGTGAAATCATATAGTATTTGTCTTTCTCTGTCTGACTTATTTTGCTTAGCATAATACCCTCGAGGTCCATCTATGTTGTTGCAAATGGCATGATTTTGTCTTTTTTTATGGCTGAGTAGTATTCCATTATATATGTGTGTATTGGAGTATATAATTTATACACACACACACACACCCCATGCCTTCTTTATCCATTCATCCATTGAAGGGCACTTGGGTTGCTTCCATGCTGGACATTTTGAATATTAGTTTATCAGACTCTCCTATGGAGAGTGTTTGTTTTAGCAAATCTGGTTGGGTTCAAACCAAGTCCCAACTCATTCTGTGGTCTGTGGTTCTAATATCAGTTCAGTTTTCAAAATCTTTGTGGTCCTATTTGGATGTGTCCTGCTTATGTGCTACCCAGTAGCTAGTCTAGGGCCTAGACAGTGTATGTGTTAGTTCAGTTCTCAAAGTCTTTAGTGTTGTGAATAGGATCAGATCATGTGTATGCAGTTTGGGGATGAACCCTATGTTTATGAACATAAACAACCTTGTGGGGTTGCTTTCCCCAGTTCCTCCTTTTCTGTGATCTTCCTGATAACTTTCTATTTCCCTGGGGCTCCTCTTTTCATCCTCTGGCTGGAAAGCTGGGGCTCTAGTTATTTCACTGTGCTGTGCACTTTTGTGATTATGCCTTTGTAGAGGTTTATCAATTTTATTGATCTTCTCAAAGAACCAGCTTTTGGTTTCACTGATTTCCTCTATTTTCTTTTTTCTGTTTCATTGATTTTGCTCTTACTGTTTTAAATTTCCTTTCTTCTGATTACTTTGAATTTAATTTGTGCATATTTTTCTGATTTCTTAAGGTGGAAGCTGAGATGATAATTGGAGACTTTTTATAATAGAGGCTCTTTTATGACTACTTCTACAGATTTCTCTTTTGTTGTTATTTTTCAGTAATTGGATTGTGATGTGCCTGTGTTTTTTTTTTTTTTTTCTTCCTATCTTTTTCTTAGTTTATTCTGTTTGGGATTTATTGAGATTCTTGGATCTGTGAGTTTACAGTTTTCATCAAATTTGCGATTTTTTATATTTTTCCTGTTTTGGTCTTTCTGTCTGCTCTGATACTCCTGTTACATGCATGTATTAGACCATTAGACCACTTGATATTGTTCCACAGGTCATTGAGTTTTTGTGCTCTCTCTCTCTGTTATTTTACTTGTTTAGCTTCCATTTTGGATCGTTTCTATTATATGTTTCCAAGTTCACTGCAGCCACTTTAAATTCTCTGCAGTGGTTTTATGTTCACTGCCCTAGCTTCAGATTCACTGCTGTGTCTAAGACTTTAAGCCCATATGGTTACCTTTTCATTTTTGGTGTTATGTTTTTCTATTCTACAATTTCCATATTTTTAATAGTTTCCATTTCTCTATTGAGATTTCCTATTTGTTTCCTGATTGTGTCCATGTTTTCCTTTGAGTCCTTTAATATTACATAATAGTAACTGTTGTGAAGTCTTTGGTTCTTCCATCATTATTTCTCAGTCTGTTTCTGTAGATTGATTTTTTTCCCCCCTATAAATCATGGGTTAGAATTTCCTGCTTCACATTTCTAGTAATTTTTGTTTTTTCATAATATTGGATACTACGGACACTGGGATCCAGGAATGTCTGGATACTGCTGTCTTTCTTTTTTTTTTTTTTTTCTCTGAGGAAGATTTGCCCTGAGCTAACATCTGTTGCCAGTCTTCCTGTGGTGTAGGTCTGCGCCCGGGAACTGAACCTGGGACGCTGAAGTGGAGTGCGCCGAACTTAGCCACTAGGCCATGGGGCTGGCCCTGTGGATCCTGTTGTCTTTCTTAATAGAGTTTTGTTTTGGCAGACAGTTAATTTGTTGTGCATCAGCTTTTCTTTTCAGGGCTTGTTTTTAAGCTTTAATAAAAGTGGATTTATGGGGGCCGCCCGGTGGCGCAGCAGTTAAGTTTGCGCTTGGCAGCCCGGGGTTCGCAGGTTCGGATCCTGGGCGCCCGCTGACGCACTGCCTGTCAGCCATTCCGTGGCGGCGTCCCATATAAAGTAGAGGAAGATGGGCACGATGTTAGCTCAGGGCCAGTCTTCCTCAGCAAAAAGGGGAGGATTGGCAACAGATGTTAGCTCAGGGCTGGTCTTCCCCACAAAAAAAAAAAAAAGAAAAAAAAAAATAGGATCCCCAAGGGGGGAAAAAAAAAAAAAAGTGGATTTATATTAGCCTTGCCAGCCCTGGTGGTCTAGTGGTTAAGATGTGGCACTCTCACTGCCATGGCCCAGTTTTGCTTCCCAATCAGAGAACCACACCACCTGTCTTTTGGTTGTCAATACTCTTGTGACTGCATGTTGCTCTGATGCTGAAAGTCTGTGGTATTTCCAATACCAGCAGGGTCACCCATCGTGAACAGGTTTCAGCAGAGCTTCCAGATTAAGACACACTAGGAAGAAGGACCTGGCCACCCACTACTGGAAAAATTGGCCATGAAAACTCTATGGATATCAGTAGAGCATTGTCTGATACAGGTCCAGAAGGTAAGAGGATGGTGCACAAAGACCCGGGCAGGGTTCTGCTCTGCTGTTCACAGAGTCATTAAGAGTCAGAATTGACTCCAGCAGTAACAACAACAAAGGTTAGCCTCCCTCCTAAGGTGTGGTCTTTCTGGGTCTCTGCTGAATCCTGGAGTGTTTAATGAAGTCTGTAACTGGATGTTTGGAACTCAAATGTCTCCCAGTTATGTATCAGCACCCATAGTTGTTCAGCTCATGGTACTTGGTGGTAGTTCTTTGCCCAGCTTCAGTAGAATCTTGCAGTGTACCTGCTCAGCTTCATATTTGACCAAAGATTCCTAGCAGATTTCTGAAGCTTCATCTCTGTACAGTTGTCTCTGGTGCCCTGTCCCATAAATTCCAGCCATTCAAGCAGTTTCTAACTCAGATGTCTACTTAGATCAGTGAGACTGCCATGCTGTTTGGGTTCCCCACCCTATTCGATAGACTGGGAAATGCCTCTAGGCACAAAAAAAAGGATTTTCTTTGTTTTCCTTCTGAGATCACAGTCCTGTGTTGGCTCTTGTCGAATGGCTGAAAATAGTTATTTCGTATTTACTTACCAGTTTTATGCTTGGCAGGAGCATGATCTGGTGTCAGTTATTCCTATATATTTGGAAGCAGGAGTCTCAAGAGTATATGGTGCCAGCATTTAGCGCATGGGATTTTTTATCTACTAGAACAATTCATTTTGTTTTAATTATATCCTGTGTTCCTTTACTGTTTCTATAGCACAGTGTTAATATTTTAAAATTTAACTGGTGGTGAAAGATAATCTACAGTATTTTAATATTTTTGAAACTGTGTATTGTGTTTATTTTGAATTATCATGTGCCCATGTTATAGGCAAGAGGACAAATAGAGTACTATGGCATTCATTCCATACCAAGGGAAATCCTTATTCACAATTCTGAAATTTCAAGAACTCCCCAAATACAAGAGTTTCAGAGACGGGATTGTATTTTTTTTTTAATTCGATGATTCTACTGTGGAGAACTTAATATGTCTGTCTACCGTGTCATTTTACAAAACCTGTTTTAAATGAATTGAATATGAAACCTTTGCTCAATGTATACTACATGTAATATTTTGCATCTCTCTTTCCCTAAATAAAAGTAAAGTAAGTTCCCTGAAAACTTACTTTAAGCCTATAGTTTTGGTTAAGGCAGCATTAAGAATCTTGTCATGATACCTTTCTTCTCATATAGCTGTATAGAATGAACATTAGTGATAGTGTTACATGGGATTTTTAAAAACAAGCAAATAAATCTATTTTTTCATTTTGTACATTTACACCTTTTGAATGATTCAAAAAAGGACTCCTTATGGTTATATCTCCCTATTATATTTTAAGACTGCTTTCATAAGTTTCCATTTAAGTAGACAGAAACCTTTGTTAAAGCTTAATTTACATAAATTCTGGCCTTATGTTTGGGGGAAAGGGAAATTGAATGAAATATGCTACACTATTTCCTATTTTTCTTGTTAACCCTATTTGCTTCTAGAGTTTATCCTAGAGCAAGAGCAGAAATTTTAAGGAAAATGTATGGGATAAACTAAGTTGAATATTTGTTATTACTTTTTCCATTAAACTGAGAATACTGCTGTCATTTGTAATGAGTGACCTGTTGTAGAAGTAGTGCTTTTAGGAAAAGAAGAGATTGAGATCCATTTCCTTAAAACACTCACCGATTCTTTGTGGGGCAGAAATTAATTCTTAGCAGTTACTTGGAGGGGTATGCCATTCTGAATTATTTTTACAGGTCACATTGACAGGAGATAATTGGGTTAATGGCATTGAGTATAATTTCAATATGGAAGACTGCCAAATTTCATTAATTGGGAACATAATCATTAGGAACTGAAACTTAATTACTGTGCTGAAGTGTGATAAAATAAGAAGCTAAGTGCTATAGTATTATCAGGTCTCATTCAAAGAAAGTAGAGTTTGGTTTTTAATTTTCATTTGGTAAACTCGATTATTTGGGGGATTTATCCAGTTGATTAGTCATTCTCTGTGTGTGTGTTCATATTTCTCACCTTATTTTTGCATTTTTATTGCCCATTTGATGATAATACTGAGTAAGCGAAACAAAAGGTAAGATAACAGTTGAATTTGTTGATTAGAAGATCTATTAAAAGATTAAAACTCTTGGCTTTAATAACATTTATGTTAATAAAATTTCTGTATGTGGTGGAAAGAGCTCTCAGCTAGTATTCAGACGGCCTAGATTGTAGTCTAAATTTTGCCACTAACTAGATATGTAATCTCAGGCAAATTGCTTGTTTTCTAAATCTTACCTGTACAAGAAGGATTGAACCTTTTGTGCTTAGTTTACAGGAGTATCATGAAGACTAAATGAGATGTTAGTGTGAAATCCTTTTGAAAAATGTGGTACTGTAAACAGTGCAAGGTATTTCCAGTAAGACCAAGATAAAAACAACTGAAATCCTGGGTATTTTAAGTTCAACTATACAAAATAAAGTCACATTGTGCATGTCAAGTAAGAATATTAATGTCTATGATTTTTATATGCTAGTAACGAATTGTATTTATACAGGTTCACATTTATACTGTGGGATAGTAGACTGTTCTGTAAATTTTGGATTAAAACTTTGTTAAAAAAAATCAGAATGTTAATAGCAGTTGTCTCTGTAATGGGAATATGGATTAATTTTTTTCTCTATTTCTCTCTCTCTCTCTCTCTCTCTGCTTCTTCAATGGCTTTATATTACCTGTGTTAGCAGTTTTATTTTTTTAAAAATACCTTTTTCTTTCTTTTTTTATTGTGCTAGGCTACTCTGCTGTAGTAGAGAGGTAGATATAATAGTTAAGTGTAATGGCTCTGAATCCAGATTGTCTGGGGTTAAATCTTTTTTCCATTACTTAGTAGCTGTGTGACCTTGGCCAAATTATATAACCTCTCTGGACCTCAGTTATGTCATCTAAAATAAGGATAAAGAGAGTACCTGTTTCACACCATTGTTAGGATTAAATGGGTTATCCCTATAAAGCACTTTTTTTTTTGGTGAGGAAGACCAGCCCTGAGCTAACATCCGTTGCTAATCCTCCTCTTTTTGCTGAGGAAGACTGGCCCTGGGCTAACATCCGTGCCCATCTTCCTCTAATTTATATGGGATGCCGCCACAGCATGGCTGACAGGCAGGGCGTCGGTAGGCGCCCGGGATCCGAACCCGCAAACCCCAGGCTGCCAAGCGCAAACTAAACCGCTGTGCCACTGGGCTGGCCCCTATAAAGCACTTTTAGCACAGTGCCTGGCACACAGTAAGTATTAGCTATTATTACTAAGTGTTGTATGTGTCTTTCTCTGATGATTTATCTCCATGATTTTAGGATTTTTTTTTTTGATACTCAGTGAAGTACTTAAGATTACATAAATAATTTTATTGTCTAAAGTCATTGTTTGAAACCAGAGCTATTTGATTCCAAAGGCAGCTCTTTTCACTACTTGACTAATTCTTTGAAGTGGATTTTTCCATTCATAGTGTTTCTGGTATATAAAAATTACCTAGGAATATAATGCTAGAATTATGACACAGTCATGACATTTTATGATTTGTATACAGTCATGCTTTGCATGACGATGTTTCAGTCAGTGACATACTGCATGTATGATGGTGGTCCTGTGTAATTGGTACCATATAGCTCAGGTGTGTAGTAGCCTATAGCATCTAGGTTTGTGTTAGTACAGTATGATGTTCGCACAATGACGAAGTTGCCTAATGATGCATTTCTCAGAATGTATCCCTATTGTTAAGCAGTGCATGACTGTACTTTAATAAAGAAAACCTAGACTCCTTTACTGTATTGGCTTTGGTAAATTGAAGCCTTAGGTGTAAAAGCAATTTTTAATTAAGTAAATTAAAAGAGACTTAAGTTTTTCATGGCTTACTACTCTTAGTTCAGGTATGATATTAATTTTATGTTGTCTTTTTTGTCACTTTCATGTATTTTTTTGTAATCTCAGCTATTGATAAATGTTGTTCACATTTTTTCTGTATCTTGGAGAATTTATGTTTGTATTTCTGTTGGATATATACCTAAAATTGGAATTGCTGGGTCAGTGTTCGTGTATGGTTAGTTTTATTAGATAGTGCTAAACAGTATTTTTTTTAAATTTGGTTTGTTGAGGTATAATTTTTATACCATGAAATTCCTTCTGCCAAGCAGTTTGAACCAATTGCTTAACCAATTTTCCCTCCTTCCTGAAATATATGAGATTTCCAGTTGTTCCACAACTTTATCAATTGATATTGTCTAATTTAATTAAATTCAATGGCATGGCATTGTGGTTTTGATGTAAACAAGCACCTTTTTTGTGTTTATTGGCCATTTGGGTGTGTTTTTTCAAGGCTCCTGCCTAGTTTTAATGAGCTATCTGTCTTATTATAGGAGTTGTTTGTATATTCTGGATATAAGATTTTTGTTGGACATATTTATTGCAGATATCTTTTGGCTTGCCTTTTCTTACACTAACTTGAACATTTAAAATTTCCTGGTTAAGGAATCTTGTCTACCCAACATTATGAAGATATTATAAAATATTTTCTTTTAGAAGCATTATTGTGTTAACTTTCACATTTAGATCTGCAATGCTTTTAGAATTTATTTTTCTGTTGTAAGAAGGGTCATTGTGGCTCAGCTGATTTATTTTTTCTATCTTTTTTCTCTCTGTACTTCAGTTTGGGTAGTTTCTATTGCTGTGTCTTTCAGTTCACTGATCTTTTCTTCTTCAGTGTCATAATTGCTTTAATCTTATCTGATGAGGTTTTCATGGTAGATACTGTATTTTTCATCTCTAGAAGTGCTATTTGATTCTTTTCTATGTGTTTTATTTCTCTCTTCATATGTTTGTATTTTCTTTAAATTCTTGATCATGTTTAAAATAATTGTTTGCATATCCTTATCTCATGATTCCATCATTTCTCTCTTTTATTTGTCTTGGTTATGGGTCATGTTTTCCTGCTTCTTAGCTCATCTAGTAATTTTTTATTGGATGTTGGGCATTATGAATTTCACATTTTTTTACTGGATTTAATTGTCTTTAAAGAGTGTTGGACTTTGTTATAGCAGGCAGTGAAGGTATTTGTGTATCAGTCTAGGGCTTTGTTAGGGTGGATCTACACTACACTTATTCTAGGGCTAGTTTTTGTCTACTATTGAATAGATCTTTCTGTGGTATTTACTGAATTCTGCAGCTGTTCATTTCTCTTCCAGCTACTTGGAACTCTCAGTGCCGTGTGAGCCCTGAGAATTGTTGAACTTTACTACTTCCTGGTCATACTTTGTTTGGCCTCATGAAGTTTCACCCTATATATGCAAGACTTAGACCTTAACAATTTTCAGCTTGGGGACCCCATGCAGATTTTTGGATCTCTTTCTCTGAATAGTTCCATCATTTTCAGTACTGTGCCTTACAGAGTACCTCAGCCTCACTGAACTTCAGTCTTTGTCTTTTCAAGTCTGTGGACTATTGTGCTCTGCTTGGGATCCTTCTCTCCGTGCTGTGATCTATAAAGCAATGGCACTTCTAGAGCTAGCTCATCATGTTTTTTTACCCTCTCTCATGGTTCACAGTTCTGCACTGCCTGTTGTCCAATGTCTGACCACAGTTATTTCATAAATTTTGTCCAGGTTTATGGTTTATAGTAGAATGGCTCTCCTTTCCTACTTATCCCCCAGATCACTCTGCCTTCTGAGTACATAGTTGACTGTGGAAGAGGCAGAGAGTTAGGAAGCTATTGCAGAAAAACTGGGACTGATGGGACCTAAGAGAATGGAAGTATGAGGGGAGGAAAGCACCATGGATAATTAGGTTTTTTGCTTCATCATCTGGTTGGGTGAGCTGAGGAGAGTGTATCTACTAAGATGGTGAGGACTTGAGGAAAAAATCAGTTGTGTTTTGGATATATTAGGTTTGAGATGTGAAACAACAAAGTAGAGCTGGTGAGTATGTGGTTGGTTATAGAACAGCTCTGTAGTTGGCTGTAGCATTGAGCTTAAGTAATTAATTGCTTGATGCTAAATGTAAAATTTTACGTTTTCATTGTTTTGTTTCTGCACATTTTTCTACTATGATTTTGTTATTTGCATTAACTGTCCCTCCCAGATTTTGAATATATTGTTTGAAAAGTTGTGAGTAACATTTGTTTAAATTTATGGCAGTGAATTCTGGCAGTTATCTTTTAGATGCAGGGTTTTTTTTGTTTATCTTCTGTAACAAATATAACACTTTTAAAAATAATTATTATTATGAAAGCACATGTTAATACCTAAAAGTCAAGTAGCACTAAAAGGTTTATGATGAAAAAAATGCTCCCCAACTCCCATTCCAGAATCAAACATCCTCAGTCCTTCTAGCCATTATCTCTGGTATTTGCTTTCTTGTTGCTTAATAGTATATCACTGTTTCTTGATACATGTCTTTTAGACATTTATTGACTTCTGCATATAAAAAATGAGGACTTAGAACTTTTTTCACACATTTCTCCATTTTCCTTTTCCTCATTCCCCTCATCATAGATATATCACTTTTTTTATAAACTAGCATTGAATATTTGCATATATATAATTATGCATGTATTGTTCACTGTTAAGCCAAATATTACACTAAAACCACACTTTCTGTCTTACACTAGCCTTTATTTCTCCTAGAGTTAATACCTATTTTATTTATTCCATTGCCTGGTTTTCTGTAGACCTGTTGCTCATTTTCCCCAGATGTACCTGTATTTCTGTCATGTGCTTATAAATAATATTATCCATATTCTGAAGTATACCAGTTCCATTTTTGCCCTTGCTGGAAACCTATTCCATGGTGGCTTTTGGCTTCCTCTTTCATTTTGGAGTGGTTGTTCTCTAGCCCTTTTTTTCTGCGTTAGATTCTTTGTTTACTAAGTCCCATGTTGTCTTTTTTAATTTGTTTTTTAATTTAATTTTTGATTCCTTTTAATAGCTTCCTAAGGCAGAGTACATAGAGATAAAATTTTAGCTTTCTAAGAAGCCTTAAAATATCGTTTTACTCATATATTTGATTGATACTTGGGCTAGGTATAGAATTCTAGGTTGAAACTTAACTTCACTCTGAATTTTGAAGTCTGTGTTGTTTTATAGCTTTCAGCAATATTCCGTTATTACTTTGAAATAAAAGTTCAGTGCCGTTCTGGTTACAGATCCTTTATCTGTGACTTATTTTTTCCCTCTTGGGAAGTTTTTAAGAACTTTTTATTTCCAGGCTTTGAAATTTCATTATGATGTGCCAGGGTGTGGGTCTTTTTTTCCTTCATATTTTGCATGCACTTAATTATCTCTTTTGGCTTAAGAGACTTCTTCAGTAAAAAGAAAATGTTATTTTAAAATATAATTTGTACACCTTTATTATTTTCAGTTTTCACTTTCTGTAACACTTGTTGGACCTTTTAGAGTGAGCTAATGATTTTCTTCCTTTTCCTAATTTATATTCTGTTCCTTTGTCTTGCTTTTACTTTCTGTATTTGAACCTTCTGTGTATATATATATTTTTACTGGCATTTTAGTGGGATTTAGGAGAATATGTAAATAACCCTGGCTCACTCTTTTGTATTTAACAGAATCAAAAATTGAGCATTGAATTTAAAATTGTTTGCATTTCTTGTTAAATCAAATTTTTCTTTTTGTTTTGACAGAGATGTTATGAACATAAACAGTATAGAAATGGATTGAAATTCTGTAAACAAATCCTGTCTAATCCCAAATTTGCAGAGCATGGAGGTAAGTGTAAATACTGTACACTTGTAAGTGTAAGTAGATAAGGCTTTGCTCATTTGTCTGCCTTCACTTATTTGGGTTCTATTACTCCCAGCTACCTTAAATATTTTCTAGAAAGAATGGACCTTCTTATCTTTGACTCCTGTGAGAAGATGTTTAATATTGTATTTTGAATTTAATGTCAAGAGAATGATAACACATTCTACTTGAGTTCTGATTTGTTCCTATTTTGAATATTAGCACCGTAAGAAAGGCAGAACAACCTAGTAGGACAAATATGCTTATTTAAGTTAATAAATAAATTTATTTAAGATGTTATAAGAAAAATTTGCTTTAGAACTTTGGTTGAGCTGGAGAAATTCTATTCTTTATGATAAGCTTATTCAGAAAGTGCCCATGTGGTCCTTTGCTCATGAACCAGCATCTTTTTATTTAGCATTCCATCTTAATTAGTTTTTCAAGACAGTAATGTTTAAGACATGATTTGTATATTGTAATATTCTGAAAGTTTACATAGCACTTGCCTGTGTGAGGTAGAAGATTGGATGGTGAGATGCTTGCAGAGTAAGGGGAGAGAGTGTGTAACTAAATTTGAGAAAAGGCAAAGGAAAAATAAGTTTTCAATAGGTCTGATTTGTACAGTTAGGTTAGGCAATGTACAGTGGCTCTTTGGTAATTATTTGATAATGTTCTCTTAGTATTGAAGAAGGAGAGAGTAATAGTTCTCTATTAGCTTTCTTTATTCTTGCATATTTTCACCATAATAAAATTATTTGGAGACGGAAAACAATGGGAATAAAAGTATCTAAATCTATTTCTCTTCTTTTCCTTGTTAAAAAATATTTCTTATTGCTGGCCAGCTGGATATTAGATTGTTTTATATTTATTTCTAACGTATGCACACTGGTAATGTAGCTTTTAGTAATGTAATCATTATAGAATTTCAGTACAGCAGAGCACCAAATTTCATTGTTTCTAAAACGCAGTTTCCCCCATATTTTAACATATCTGAAATGAGGTTGTATGTGAAATGTCATCATTTAATTGAAAATATTTTTTTAACAGTACATAAAATGATTGTTTGCCTTAAACTTAATGGCAGCCCTGGGTTTCATTAATTTAGGCACTTTAAGATGTTTGGTAAAACCTGTAAGAATAGATTTTACCTGTTTGATAATAAAGGGCGACTTTCTATCGTACCTTGCTAATTTGGCTATTTCCAAACATGGTTTTTTTGTTTACTTTTCCTTTAAATTTCTACATGATTTATAGTGATTTGTACATGATTTCCCCCCTCTTTTTAAATTCTGTTTCTTTATGTGTATTTTCCTATAAATATTGACTTTTCCTCAGGATAATGTCTTTAATCCTTATCTTTTATTCCTAATTAATTTTTCTATAAATTCTAATTTTTTAGTCCTAAAAGGCAGATAAATTGTAATGAATATTTTTTATTCCTTTATGCTTCATGCATTATAAAATTAGAAATCTTGGTTTTTCTTTTTCTGAAATCTTGTTGATTGTGAATGACAGGTATCTGACATCTTCTACTTGTATATTTAATAGTAATCCCAGAGAATCATTTTAAAATACATTTATGAAAATCAGAAATGTAGATAGTAATTTATGTGTATGTCTTAATCATTGAACAGTGAATTTAATCTTTATGTAACTTGGGTTTACAGAAATAAAGTCTGTTTAAAGATAAAGGTGTTTTTTTTGGTGAGGAAGATTAGCCCTGAGCTAATATCAGTTGCAATCCTCCTCTTTTTGCTGAGGAACATTGGCTATGGACTAACATCTGTGCCCATCTTCCTCTGCTTTACATGCGGGATGCCGCCACAGCATGGCTTGGTGAGTGATGCTTAGGTCCATGCCTGGGATCATCTGAACCTGCAAACCCCGGGCCACCAACGTGGAGTGCGTGAACTTAACCACCATGCCACTGGGCTAGCCCCTAAGATTAAGTTTTTCATACTTTAAAGGAGTGGTTGTATAAAGTCATCCCATGAAATTCCCCTGAAGAACAGTAACAGAGGCATTGTATCTTTAGCATATGAATTACCAGATATTCATGCATCTTTGTATCTTTTTATCTAAAAAGAAAAATCTAGGGAGGCCAAGAGTATAGAAGTGTGTGTTTACATGGGTTGTCAATTTTTAAAATACTTTAATTCTGTACAAACCTGGAAAGTTTCCCAGTATCTTGAAGTTTTCAAGAAACTTCATCTTGAAGTTTTAAATCCTTAGGATAATGTAATATTTGTTTTTGAGATCATGGTTACCTTTTTTGTTGTTAATTATTTTCAATATTTAATTCCTTTCTCTTTTCTCTTCTTTTTTTTTAAAAATAGAAACCCTGGCTATGAAAGGATTAACATTGAACTGTTTGGGAAAAAAGGAAGAAGCTTATGAATTGGTTCGTAGAGGTTTAAGAAATGACTTGAAGAGTCATGTGTGTATCCTTTTTGAGATATATTTAAGGATTGGATTGGGATATCTTGAGCTAAGGCAGCAATTTGGGAGTCAGAAATTTTAGATCCTTCTTACCATGTAACTCCAGAGGAGATGGTTCTTTCTTAAGTTGAATAACAGCAACTGCCTTCATTCAGGGAACATTTTTATATACCTACCATGTTCTAACATTATATCTATTCACAGATAAATGGGACTTGCCTTTTAAAATATCTAGGAAAGCTCTTTCCACACTTAAAAAAAAGGAGGCACCCTGTATATTTCATCATGATCATAAATTTAGGGAAGGATATATTTATTATAAGGAATATTAGAGAGACGATATAGTGTACTGATAATAGCATAGGCTTTGGAGTATACTTCACTTAGGTTAGAATCCCAGCTTAGTGTCTTTCTGTGATCTTAGGTCATAGTTTCCTCATGTGTAAAATGAGGTCATACCCACCTTGTGGGGTTGCGAAGATTTAATGAGGCTTAACGTAGTCCCTGATAATGCTAAGCACTATACTAGATAAATTTTATTTTATTAAGGAAAGTGTGAGGGTAGGAGCAAGTACAAATGTCTGAGGGAAGATTGAGAAAAAATTGTGGGTTAAAAAGTAAAAAATACTTTTTTAACAAGTATTTCTTTACCTACTTTGTGGGCTAATGCAATTTTAAGTGCTGAAATACTTAGGAAATTTTCAAGTGTGTACCAGGCCCCTGGCATAGTATAGACTAAGAAAAGGTACAGATTTTGCTCTCAAGGAACTTACATCTAGTGAAGGAAGATAATTATTAGGAGCATATATAGAACACTTCCGAGTATTACATAAAATGTTACAGCTTATTCAAAAATTATCACTAATCCAGAAAAGCAGAAGTGAGTGAGTTGGGAATAACCGAAACTATTGTAGATATCTTTTTAATAAGACTATTGTAGATATCTTTTCATCATTTTTAATGATTGCATAGTGTTCTCTACATATTTGCTATTATTTATTTAATTGGGTTTCTCTTGATGGACATAAGTTTCTTTAAATTTTTGGCAATGTTAAACTCCTTGAGGATAGATTTTTAGGAGGTGAAGATTACAGGCAGTTAAAAGGTGTTGCCGTGCCCAAGAGAGGTGATCAGGTCCTGAAATAGTAGGGTCTTGGTGACTAAAATGGGGAGGAATTGGAAGATAGGTGATGGGCCAGATTCTGAAGGATAATGTGTCTTAGGCTTTTTAAAACCATTTTCCGACCAACTGAGAAGGTTTTATTAATCTTTACTTTGTCATTTATATTATGAAAACGAAGATAATTTTTCAAATAAAATTTATAGTATTAAATATGTATTTTCAGTTATACATGCCATCCTAGACATTCTGTATTTTACTGACTCTTTTGAGGATCCCTGGTGTAAAAGTTATTAGATTGAAAGTTTGAACTTGATCTGAGAAACATTTTAAGTTTCTGGAAAGGGAAGTGGACTTTTTTCTTTTGATAATCTGTGTTTTAGAAAGGTTACTGTGGCAGGAGAAATTAAAAGCTGAGAGACTGAAGGTAGGAGGATGGGTGACTATTGCAGTCATCAGTATCTAAAGTGAAAAGGACCTGTATTACGGGAGTGGAATTATTTACATATTTTTCCCCTTTATAGCATTTTTTACTACTACTGTAATTTTGCTTACTTATCTGTGTCCCTTACTAGACTTTAAGTTCTTTGAAAGCAGGAGACTGTCAATTTTGGTCATTTATACTCTAATTAAGAAATTTTAATAATTATTTGTTAAATGAGTGTATGTTTTTATTTTATATGTGGTTGATTTTTAGGAACTTTGTACTGTGCTAAGGGTTCTGTCCTAAGGACCTTGTTAGCAAAAGAAAAGAAAATATACATGATTTAAAATAATTATATGTCATTGACACCCATTCCCTTTTTTCTTTGAAAAATAAAGATAATTCCTAACATTTATTGAGCACTTATTTTGTGCCAGCCAGTGAGCACTCTATATATTTTATTCCATATATTTAGTTACCAAACTGCTATGCTTTGCTGTGTAGGCTTTCTGTTTATATTTTATAATTGAAGAAAAATAACAAGGCTAAATAACTTGTCCAAGGTCACAGAGCTAATAAGTCAGGCTAGACCTCTTTTTTTTGTTTCTGGCTTGAAAAGCTGTGCTGTTTTCCATTGTATTAAACTACCTTCTATCTTCATATTCTCTCTCTTTTTTTAAGCTTGTAATTTTATAAATAGCTAAAGTTCTGAGTTTCCTGGGGAATATTATTTCTTGACTTGTAGGTTGTATCCTTAACTAAATCCTTTAGGTTGGCATGTTTATGGCCTTCTCCAGAGGTCAGACAAGAAATACGATGAAGCCATTAAATGTTACAGAAATGCGCTAAAATGGGATAAAGACAATCTTCAAATCTTAAGGGACCTTTCTTTACTACAGATTCAAATGCGAGATCTTGAGGGTTACAGGGTAAGTAAAAATAGAGAAAATTTTTATTCTAAGGGGAAAATATTGTTAAACTATTTAAAACTCTTTTTGAGTACTTTCTGATGACAAAATTTTCCATTTTTAAAGAAGAATTTAATCTTACCTGCCTCGCCCCAATAGTGATTGTGTTTATGACTAGACTAATCAGATTTTAAAAATAAATTGTTTTACTGTGAGGCAGAGTTGGATTACTGTATAGGATTGAGTTAAGTCAGTGAAAATTAACATTAGTACTTGTCAAATAGGCAATGCCTTTGTCTGTTATTAACATGTAAATACAACCTTTAGTTCTCACATTTTTCTGGAAAGCAAATTTTTTTGTTTCTTCTTTTTGCCTCCATTGAGGCTAATATTCTATCTTTGTAGCTACATTTTAACCCTTAAATCAGTCTGTTAAATAAGATCTATGTAGTTCCTCTTTTTCTTTTTTTCCATGTACTATACCTGCTGAGTTGTTTTCTATAGATCTTAACTCAGTAGTTGGGCGCTGTATTTTTAAAAAATTTTTTCCTTTGTACTGTCTTTTCTATTTTGTCTCTTTTCTCTTAGAGTAAGTAGATCAGGAAATAACAAAGGGTACTTGGTCTTAACTTTTTAAAAATTGACAAGATTACCTTGGAGACTTCATTATGCTTCTTAAATTTTTTTTTGATTCTATAAAGCTACACAATATGGATGTTTGAAACTATTTTCTATTATTATTCCTAGCATTGTGTTGCAGATTGCTCAGTGGTGTGGGGTAAATTAATATGATCTTTTTAAGGAGCATTTGCTTTCACTGTAAACCTAAGAAAAAGTGGTCTTTTCCCCTTAAAGGAAACGAGGTATCAGTTACTTCAGCTTCGACCTGCACAGAGAGCATCATGGATTGGTTATGCTATTGCTTATCATTTATTAGAAGATTATGAAATGGCAGCAAAGATTTTAGAAGAATTTAGGAAAACACAACAGGTAACAACCAGAAGCCAGACCTAGTAAACTAGGTCTGATTCTAAGTATAACTAAAAGAAAGAGGTGTACATAAACTTGCTAACCTTTTATTTTGAAATAGTTTCAAATTTACAGAAAAGTTGAAAAAATAGTACAAAGAACTCCATATAGGAGTTCACTCACATTAACTAATTGTTAATATTTGACACATTTACTGTACAATTTCTATATCTGCTTATCTATTTAAATTTTCTTCCTGAAACATTTGCGAGTAATTGCAGACACCATGTTCTTTTACTCCTGAATGCTTCAGTGTGATATTTCCTAAGAATAATATAGTCAACTCTGTAGACAGTATATAGAGTATCAAAAAATTAGAAAATTTCATTTTTTTTTTTTTTGGTGAGGAAGACCAGCCCTGAGCTAACATCTGTCGCCAATCTTCCTCTTTTTGCTGAGGAAGACTGGCCCTGGGCTAACATCTGTGCCCGTCTTTCCTCTACTTTATATGGGACGCCGCCACGGCGTGGCTGACAGGCAGTGCGTCGGCGGGCGCCCGGGATCCGAACCTGCGAACCCTGGGCTGCCAAGCGCGGACTAAACCGCTGCGCCACCGGGCGGCCTCAGAAAATTTAATATTGATTGATAGATTATTATTATATAATCCACAGCCCGTATTCAAAATTTTCTAATTGTTCTATTTATATCCTTTCTAGGATTTTTTTTTTCTATTTCAGGATCCAGTTTAGAATCATACTTTGCATTTAATTATCATTTCTCTTCAGTCTCTTTTACTTTGGAAGTTTCAAAGACTTCCTTAGTATTTCATGACATTGATATTTTTGAAGATTGTAGGGCAGTGCTTTTGTAGAATGTTCCATCAATTTGGATTTGTTTGATTCTTCATTATTAGATATGGTTATGCATTTTTGACAGGGAACCACAGAAGTGATGTTGAGCCCTTCTCAGTTTATCATATTAAGAGGCACATGATGTCTGTCTGTTCCATTCAATTACTTGGTTAAGGTGGTGTCTGTCATTTCTTTCACTATAAACTTATTTTTTTCTCTTTGAATGTAATAAACATTTTGAAACTTTATGAATAGCCTGTTCCTCATTAAACTTTCACCACTAGTTTTAGCATTCATTGATTATGATTCTTGCCTGAATCAGCTGTTCCTATGATAGTTGCAAAATGGTCATTCTCTAATGCTCTTATTTCTTCTAGATTTATTATTTGACATTCTACTGTTAAATTAGAGCTTTCCTTTTTCCTGTATTTATTTATTATATGTAAGGACTTATGGATTCTTACTTTATTCAATGAGTTATGTTAATATTGCCATTATTTACTTAGTTGCTCCCTAGACAGATATTTAGAAATTTACAAAAAATAAGTTTTATCAATCAGATATTATCCTTTGACTTCTTGTATATATTTGAGTGTGTAAACAATTTTCTCATGAAAACAAAATTTTTACTGTTAGTATTCCTTATATCCACATATAGACATCACCTGATAAAGTGGATTATGAATATAGTGAACTACTTTTATATCAGAATCAAGTTCTTCGGGAAGCAGGTCTCTATAGAGAAGCCTTGGAACATCTTTGTACCTATGAAAAGCAGATTTGTGATAAACTTGCTGTAGAAGAAACCAAAGGTATTTTTTTAAAGAATGTCATTTATTCTAGTATTTAATTCTGACAAAGAGCAAGGCTGTGAAAAGTCTAGTTGCTGCTGCTAATTGCGTATAATTCAACTTTTTGATGATAGAAAATCTGTTTCATATTCATGCACTTTGAATAATTTGTAATGTGGGAAAATACACATTTAAACAATGAATATTACTGATATAGGGAAAAAAATTGTGAACAATAAAAAACAATTATTGAAAGATGTGACCCAAATATTTTTTCTTTAAAGAAAATATCCTTCATCTGAAAATATTATAGGGTTTGATTAAAACACAGGAGGCAATTTCTTAATTTTATAAGACGGAAGATTAAATTTCTTAAAAAACATCTTATGAGCAGAACTGAGTGTGTACACCAGATTTCTTTATTGCCGGTAATATATATGGATAAATCACTTTTTACTTGAGTACATATGGGACATTCTTAGGGGTCTTTATAATTTATCTAAATGTCTTTCTGGACATAGAAAGAATATCAATTGAAACAAGAGACTTGGGTTTATATCTGGATTGTGATAGGAAGGCAAGATGCTTAAATAAAGATCTCCAAAGCTACTATTTATTAGAGAGCTGAGAAAAAGGAGTCTTATAGTTTTAAAAGTTGAAGAACTGATTATGGAAATTGAAAGAAGAATAACAAGTAATTGAAAATACAAGTACTTTCTAAGAATTACCATCTGAGTAATTCGCCCTTGTTAGTCCAGGGAACTGAAGTTCCTTTGGCTCTCCTTGAAGTTGAACACTAGAAAAGCATGGTATCTGTGTGGATAGTGGATATAGCCATTATTTGCTAGGTGAACTTTTGGCAGAGGATAATGCTACTGGCAAGAAAAAATAGAAGGCTAAGGCTTCTAGAGCTCAGTTGTGAGCTATAGATCCAGGACAGCCCTCTTTCACTTGAGTCGAACATCCCTTAGCGGTCTTAGTTATAAAGGGAGGAAATTTCTGACTTAATAGAAAGATCACAAGATTGGAAGAAACTAGTTTGGGTTCCTTCGTTGGCTGCTAACTAGCTGTATGACCAGGGGCAAGGTTTGGGCCTCAGTTTCTTTATGGAAATACATGACAGTTTTCAAACTACTCTTAAGTGCAATTATTTCATTTGATCCTTTTGATAACTTTATTAGTGAGGAAGAATGAAAGATCCAGTTAGTTGAGGACTCAGAATTGACCAATGGATTTTAGCAGTTTGAAAGTCATTGATAACAAAAGCACTCTGAATATTTGGAAGGAGGGTGGAAAAAGCCCAAATAAATCAAGTAGATTTAAAAGAGATTAGGAGTAGAGAAATTGAAAATAGCATGTGTAAATGACTCATACAAGGAGTTTTGCTGTGTAGGGAAACAGGTACGAGGTGGTGGTGGATGAAATGGGATACAGGGTCAAAAGATTTTTTACAGCATGTGCTTATGCTCACTGGAGAATGATTCAGTAGACACAGAATATTTGATACAGTTGAGGGGATCTGATCTACGGGGTAAGTTGAAGGATTAGCTCTAGATAGCAACAAAAATAGTTCATCCACAGTAATGAGAGATGGTAGAGTATATGGACAAGTAGGTGTGTAAATATAGTGGGTATTTGGGAGTTCTCTTCTTATTGCTTCCATTTTCTCAGTGAAATAGGAAATAGAGTTCAATCCACAAAATATGTATTGAATACCTACAGTGAGTCAGGTATTGGGGACAGGGTATATAAAGAGAATAGAAAGGAACTGAGAGTAGAATCACCGGTCTCTGGAAATTCTAGTAATAAAGGCATTGTTGCTAGTGGTGGATGTTCAGGATAATTTAGAAACTTGTGGTATGGGTGAGTGGGCATAATTAGGCAGAACGTTTCATTGTTAATTTTTATACCACCAGTTCCTTCTACAAAGAAAAGATGGGAGAAGATTAAGGGAAGGAAATGTGGATGGGTGTAGTGTAGGGGAGAAAAATTGCAGGATGTTTTTTATGTTCTTAGTGAAGTAGGCTTTTGGTTAGTATAGAGCAGGCTGTCACCCTCAACACTGTTGACATTTTGGGACCAAGATGTTGGGGATGGAAGTCCCCAGTATGTTGCAGAATGTTTAGCAGCATCCCTAGCTTCTACCCATCAGATACTAGTGGCACCCCCCCCCCCCACCTTACTGTGACAACCAGAAATGTCTCTGGATATTGCCTCATGTCCCCTGGGTGGCAGAAGTGCCCCTCTCTGGTTGAGAATCACTGGTATAGACATAAAGAATATGTGCTCTTTTAGCCAAATTACTTGGCTTCAAATCCTGATTCCAACAATTAGGTATCTGTATATGTATATTGACCTTCAGCAAGTTTACTTAAGTTCTCGCTGCTTTAAAATGATGAAAATAATAGTAACCTATCTCACAGAGTTTTGAGAATTGAATTAGTTAATGCACGTGAAATTTAAGAGTCATTGGCCCACAGTAAGCACTCAGTAAGTGTTCATATTCATTATCTGATGAGAGCAAAGGGTGCGAGGGTAAAGTCGTGGTTTGAAAATAATACCTTTGGTGAATGGAAGCCCATTAAGAAGAAGGAAAAGGATTTCTGAGCAGTGTTTGAGGCTTTATGTCAGTTTGGAGTTTATATATTTCTAGTGAAACCAGTGCCTCTGTCCCTTCATCTGGCAACTTGCTTCCTTTTGTGAGAATGTGTAGCAAACAATCGGGATGACCCAGGCCTTAAAATTGGTAACCAAGGGAGCCTAGGTTTTGAGATTGATTTTGATATTTGGGGCTGCTAATGTCATCAGAGATGAGATTGGTCATGTAGCCCAGAGGAGACGAGCAATGAGTCTACTGAAAGGCCTGACAAATAGGGAATAGTTTTTCTCTAAGGTTGAAGGGTAGAATTAGTGACACAAGAAGAAGAAAGACAAGACAGTGAAGCTTAAAGCAAGATGCCTATTTGGTAGTTGAAAGAGATAGAAAAAGCAGGTTTTGACTGTGGCCATGATTATGGCCTGATACAGCAGAATCATTTTATAGTTAATTAAGGGATCATAAGGTTAGCGTATTGGATTGGGACATTAATTTGGATGTTGAAATTGTCCATATGTCCTGTCCATGTCAGGAATAAGTAAGTAGTAGATAATGGCTTGGTGACTGTTCAGTGAATTCTGGAAAGTAGCCTGGAGTTAGACAAATACCTGAATAAATTGAGAATGTGAAGACTGGCATTTCTAACTATGAACTTCAAAAAAGGAGAGACAATAAAATAACATGCTAGATAGTTTGTTGAAGGGAATTGGGAACTCAGGAGAATACCACATCCATCTACTTCCCAATGTTGAAGAGATTTTAAGAGTAACTTTGAGGGAAAGTGAAAGTTATAATCAGAAGATATTTAGTTAATTTGATTTGGTTTTTATCAGGGGAACTTCTGTTGCAATTATGTCGTTTGGAAGATGCAGCTGATGTTTATAGAGGATTACAAGAGAGAAATCCTGAGAACTGGGCCTATTACAAAGGCTTGGAAAAGGCACTCAAGCCAGGTAGTGTTGTTTAAAACTTACTTTCTAAGTTTTAATTGCTTCTTTTGTTAATATGTATTTTATTAACTCATTGAAAGGCATAACTAGAAAAATAGTGGTTAAGAATTGGTTCAAAATCTGAATACAAAAGTACATTTGCAAACTTCCATTTAATATGGCCGACTGAGCATTTCTTGAAACCTCTCTTCTACTACAAATTCATACAAATAGTTGAGAAAAGAATTTTAGAAACAACTTTTAAAAATTCACAAACGCATAGCAGCATCAAAAACATGAAAGGGAAATTTCCACTGACAGAAGTAGAGATGTCTCCCTAAAGGAAAGAAGGAAGCATAACTTCTGTGGTAACTTGTGGCTACAGCAGAGTAGCCTTCTAGGGGCACGTGAATGTAGCCAAGCAAAAAGAGTAGCACTGTTTCCTCTGTGAGAAGAGGGACTAAATTTCCATCACTCAAATACTTGGGTCCAGAGACTCTCTTCTCCTCCCCCTCTCCCTCCATCACCCTCTCCCGTGAATGGGACCCACTTTGAGGACAGGCCCACGAACATGTCTTAGCCAAGATGATCTGATTTGAAGCTGTGTTTCCCTCAAGACTGGTAGTGAGCCATTCCTGATACATTGGTATATGCAGGAGAAACCTTGTAGCAAACAATGTTATACTACCTAGGAACACCACAGGAATGGTAATCATCAGCGCCAGCAAAAGGGAGACTAGAGATGATGAAGGAATCTAAGATGAAGAGAGGGAATTGCAGCCATGAAATATGAATAGTTATGAGAAAGTACCAATTAGGAATCTGGGAAATGAACAACCTACTTATGGACATAAAAATCTAATAAACTAAATCAAAGGGAGGCAACAGCTGAGGAGAAATCAATGAAGTGGAAGATTGAACTGAGGAAAGCTTTCAACTGAGAGTAAAAGAGAAAGTATAAAAGAAATATGGAGAAATGGAAGATAGGAATAGATCCAGAAGCTCCAAAATAAATCAAAGGAGAGGAGTTAGAAAAGGAGAGACTGAGGAGAATAGTGGAGAAGCCATATATGGAAACATAATAACTATGCCTTTCTCAGAAGTAAAGTAAAGGAGTCCTCAGATTTTGAAAGGCTCCCTAAAGCAGACTAGGATAAAGAAAATTATGTATTTTATGATTATAGGTATTTAAAATATGAACATATTAGAAGGAAATATTCTAAAATTATTGATATATTTAAGTGGTTAGATTATAAATAATTTTCTTCCCATCTTCAAATTATTTCTTTAATATCATTTTATATACTTTGAGAGATTTGTAATTAGCTAGAAAAATATACAAGTTATAATTAATGTAAAAATAATTTTCTTGTCTGCAGCTAATATGTTAGAACGACTAAAAATTTATGAGGAGGCCTGGACTAAATATCCCAGAGGACTGGTGCCAAGAAGATTGCCATTAAACTTTTTATCTGGTAAGTGAGAATAATTGCAAAGGAATGAAAATGATGTTTTGATTTACAGTTTCTTTCCTTGGTTTTAAATATATGAGTATGCACATTAAGATTGAAATGTGCATTATTTGAGTTGTCTGGGTAAATATAAGTCAACAGGATTTTTTTCTTCCAAGGTGAGAAGTTTAAAGAATGTTTGGATAAGTTCCTAAGGATGAACTTCAGCAAGGGCTGTCCACCAGTCTTCAATACTTTGAGGTCATTATACAAAGATAAAGAAAAGGTAAAGCAAAATAAGATTTTCTTTTGATTGTCATTTCTTTGCGCAGTGTTTGGAATAGTTGATTCTTGTTTTTTTGTGCACATATTATATCCGATATCAGTCTTCCTAGCTTGCGGTTTAAATGCTTCTGTGCCTCTCTTCCCTTTCATCCTTTTCTCTCATTATCTAAATAACTTATTGCTTATTTGTTTTCTCTGTCTTTTGTTTCTACTGTATACTTTAATGAGTCAATGTAGGGATGAAAAGTTAGTAAGGTAGTGATTTCTTCAATATTTTCTCTAATCCCTGCTGATGGTGAAAGTCAGAAGTGACTTTTTTTTTCTTTGCTGAGGAAGATTAGCCCTGAGCTAACATCTGTTGCCGATCTTCCTCTATTTTGTATGTGGGTCGCTGCCCCAGCCTGGCCACAAGTGGTATAGGTCTGTACCTGGGAACTGAACCCAGGCTGCTGAAGCAGAGTGCCAAACTTAACCACTAGGCCACCAGGACTGGCCTAGGAGTGACTTTTTTTTAAAAACTAAGTTTAGCTTAGTAATCTTTCTCCTTTTTTGTTTGGTAGAAAAAAAAATTCTGTCAGGAGAGTTTTTTGCTGTTCCAGTAAATCAACCTACTCTTTCAGCTATGTATTGTAATAGTCAAAATGCTTGTTGAGGTGGTGTTTTGATCTTAATTTAGATTATTTTGCTTCCAAGTACAGTGGCATCAAGATATGTTGGTTGGATAAAAAAAATCAGTTAACAATAAAGAATCAGAAAGATGTGACAGATTAAACACGCTAACCTAAAGCACGTGAGGTGCACTTACTTGCTAGTCTTTTGTTGAGAGGCCCAAGGTATGGGCTTTATTGATGACTGTTTCACTTTTTTTTTATTCCTAAATCACATTCATGAAATGTAATCTGTCATTTCCAATTTTGGTAGAGTGAGAACTTGATGCTTGCAAAACAGTTTTTTTTTCCGTGAGGAAGATTGGCCCTGACCTAACATCTGTGCCAGTCTCCCTCTATTTTGTATGTCGGATGCCCACAGCATGGCCTGATGAGCAGTGTGTAGATCTGCGCCTGGGATCCAAAACCATGAACCCTGGGCCGCCGAAGCGGAATGTGCAAACTTAACTGCTATGCCACCAGGCCAGCCCCGCAAAACAGTCTTGATTGTAGAATCCTATATATTTTTATGATTTTCTCCTTGATGATTGTCTCATTTAAATCTAAATTGGTTAAAAATTTATCCTTGAGTCTTTCCACGTTATTCAACTTATAGAAACGGTTCTTTCTTTTTGTTCTCTTTTCTTAAGTTTACGTAATATTGAATTAAATTCTGCAATGATGATAATAAATGCAACTGATTCAAACAGGTTTGGGAAAACAAAACTCTTAGTAAGCATGTAGCTCAACTTGTGGGAGCAGAAGAACATGGGCGCACCAGAATAACCTAGCTGTGGCCATTCAGTCCTCACAATTTTCTGAGGTAATGGAGAGAGCTGGTGTTAATCTGTTGAGTCAGTTAAGTTGAAGTCATTTAAGGGAGCTTCCATAGTAACAGAAATTCAGTATAGATGGATTAAGCAAATAAGGGAATTAATAAATTAAAAGTATTCACAGATCTCTTACAAAGCCAGAAGCAAGTAGTATAGTCATGACTCAGGAGAAATGAGAACCTGGACAGCTGCTCATTCTCCTGGACTTCAGAAACCCACCCACCGTTCCGTGTTTCAGTTTTACTAATGCTTTCCCCTGGATTATGAAATTTAGAGTTGATGCTGTCATCTACTTATGGAATTTCTCTTTTCATATAGTATTTAATTCTTGATTCCTGAAGAGCAAGTGTTAACTGTGGTTATTATTTATGTGAATTGAGATAAAAATGAACCAAGATAAAAATCATCCACAACGGGGAAACTGCAGGACTAACTTTAATCATGAGGGGTAAAAATAAAGCCGTCCCCGTCGGATCCTTGCGAAAATATGTCAGGGCTACAGACCAAAAGGAAAATGACAAACACCCAGAAACCAACCCTGAAGGCACAGAATTTGATAACCTGAATGAGAGAGAATTCAAAATAGTTATCATAAACAAGCTCAACGAAATACAAGAGAACACACAGAAACAAATCAATGAATTCAGGGATTTTGTCACAAAAGAGATTGAAACCCTAAAGAAAAACCAATCAGAATTATTGGAGATGAAAAACAAAATCAACGAGATAGTGGAAAAAATGGAGTCTTTAAAGAGCAGAACTGACAATATGGAGGAACGAATTAGCACTATTGAGGATAGCCACGCAGAAATGCTCCTGGTAGAGGAGGAGAGAGAGCTAAGGCTAAAAAGAAATGAAGAAATTCTTCGAGAAATATCAGACTCAATGAGAAAAAGCAACATAAGGATAATAGGTATTCCAGAAGGAGAAGAAAGAGAAAAAGGAGCAGAGAGTTTGTTCAAAGAAATAATAGCTGAGAACTTCCCCAACCTAGGGAACGAGAGGGAAATAACAGTGAATGAAATCAATAGATCACCTAAATATATAAACAGGAATAAAAAATCATCTCGCCACATAGTAGCAAACTTGAAGAATACCCGTGACAAGGAAATAATATTGAAGGCAGCTAAACAAAAAAACAAAATAACATACAAAGGAAACCCCATCAGGCTCTCAGCTGATTTCTCGACAGAAACTCTACAGGCTAGGAGAGACTGGAATGATATATTCAAAATCATGAAAGACAAAAACCTTCAGCCGAGAATACTTTATCCAGCAAAAATATCCTTCAAATACGATGGAGAAATAATAACTCTCCCTGATAAACAAAAGCTAAGAGAGTTCGTCACCACAAGACACCCACTACAAGAAATGCTCAAGAAGGCCCTTAGGCCTGAAAAAAAACAAATGAGAAAGGGGATACAAAGATTTCAACAAGGAGAAAAGCAAGGAGACTAAACCAGAACAAAATACAGTTGGAAAACATCAAAAATTAATTCAAGCTCATCACTGGAAACACACATTCACCACACAAGATGGAATAAAGAGATAACAAATAAGGAGGGGAAGAGGTAAGGGATTGAACGGACCCAGCCTCAGGAAAAAGGAGGCATCTGAAAATGTACTTTCTTATCCAGGAGATCGCTTATATAAACCGCACGGTAACCACTAAACAAACAACCAGAAGAGAACCACACATGACAAATAAAGAGAAAACCAAGAGAATGAGCATGCAGAAATACCAAATTGAATTTGCAGTCCGAAACACAAGGGACAAGAAACAAAGGAAATGCAAAAGAACCAGAAGATGAACAATAAAATAGCAACATTAAACCGTCATATATCAATAATCACTCTAAATGTAAATAGATTGAATTCTCCAATCAAAAGACACAGAGTGGCAGGATGGATTAAAAACCAAGATCCAACAATCTGTTGCCTCCAGGAAACACATCTCAGCTCTAAAGACAAACACAGACTCAAAATAAAAGGATGGAAAACAATACTCCAAGCTAATGGCAAACAAAAGAAAGCAGGAGTAGCCATACTTACATCAGACAAAGTAGACTTCAAGATAAAAAAGGTAATGAGAGACAAAGAAGGGCAATATATAATGATAAAAGGGATACTTCACCAAGAAGACATAACACTTATAAATATCTATGCACCCAACACAGGAGCACCAAAGTACATAAAACAACTGCTAAAAAACCTTAAAGGAGATATTAACAATAACACAATAATAGTAGGGGATCTTAACACCCCCCTTACATCAATGGATAGATCATCCAGACAAAAAGTCAATAAGGAAATAATGGACTTAAACGAAAAACTAGATGCAATGGACTTAATAGATATATACAGAGCACTCCACCCAAAAAAAGCAGAGTACACATTCTTCTCAAGTGCACATGGAACATTCTCAAGGATAGACCATATATTAGGAAACAAGGCAAACCTCTATAAATTTAAGAAGATTGAAATCATTACAAGCATCTTTTCTGATCATAATGCTGTGAAACTAGAAATCAACTGCAAGGAAAAAACTAGGAAAGGGACAAAGATGTGGAGACTAAACAACATGCTACTGAACAACCAATGGGTCGTTGATGAAATTAAAGGAGAAATCAAAAGCTATCTGGAGACAAATGAAAAGGAAAATACACCATACCAACTCATATGGGATGCAGCTAAAGCAGTCCTGAGAGGGAAATTCATAGCAATACAAGCTCACCTTAACGAACAAGAAAAATCCCAAATAAATAACCTTAAATTGCACCTAACAGAGTTGGAAAAAGAAGAACACACAAAGCCCCGAATCAGCAGAAGGAGGGAAATAATAAAAATCAGAGCAGAAATAAATGAAATTGAAACCAAAAAAACAGTAGAAAGGATCAATGAAACAAAGAGCTGGTTCTTTGAGAAGATAAATAAAATTGACAAACCCTTAGCCAGACTCACTAAGAAAAAAAGGGAGAAGACTCAAATAAATAAAATTAGAAATGAAAGAGGAGAAATTACAACAGACACCACAGAAATACAAGGGATTATTAGGGAATGCTATGAAAAACTTTACGCCAACAAATTGGACAACCTAGAGGAAATGGACAAATTCTTGGACGCGTACAACCTCCCAAAACTGAATCAAGAAGAAATAGAGAATCTGAACAGACCAATCACAAGTAAAGAGATTGAAACAGTCATCAAAAACCTCCCAAAAAATAAAAGCCCAGGACCAGATGGCTTCCCTGGAGAATTTTATCAAACGTTCAAAGAAGATTTAGCACCTATCCTTCTCAAACTATTCCAAAAAATAGAGGAAGATGGAATACTTCCCAACACATTCTATGAGGCCGACATCATGCTGATACCAAAGCCAGACAAGGACAATACAAGGAAGGAAAACTACAGGCCAATATCGCTGATGAACATAGACGCAAAAATCCTCAACAAAATATTGGCAAACCGAATACAGCAATACATCAAAAAGATCATACACCACGATCAAGTGGGATTTATACCAGGGACACAGGGATGGTTCAACATCCGCAAATCACTCAACGTGATACACCACATTAACAAAATGAAGAATAAAAACCAAATGATCATCTCAATCGATGCAGAGAAGGCATTTGACAAGATCCAGCATCCATTTATGATAAAAACTCTCAACAAAATGGGTATAGAAGGAAAGTACCTCAACATAATAAGGGCCATATATGACAAACCTACAGCAAACATCCTACTCAACGGGGAAAAACTGAAAGCCATTCCTTTGAGGACAGGAACAAGACAAGGGTGCCCACTCTCACCGCTCTTATTCAACATAGTACTGGAAGTTCTGGCCAGAGCAATTAGGCAAGAAAAAGGAATAAAAGGACTCCAAATAGGCAATGAAGAAGTGAAACTCTCACTATTTGCAGACTACATGATCCTATACATAGAAAACCCCAAAAATTCCATCGGAAAGCTACTAGAAACAATCAACAACTACAGTAAAGTGGCAGGGTATAAAATCAACTTGCAAAAATCAATTGCATTTCTATACACTAACGATGAAAAAACAGAAAGAGAACTCAAAAAGACAATCCCATTTACAATTGCAACAAAGAGAATAAAATATCTGGGAATAAATTTAACCAAGGAGGTCAAAGACCTATACAATGAAAACTATAAGACACTATTGAAAGAAATCGAGGAGGACATAAAGAAATGGAAAAATATTCCATGCACATGGATTGGAAGAATAAATATAGTTAAAATGTCCATTCTACCTAAAGCAATCTACAGATTCAATGCAATCCCAATCAGAATCCCAATGTCATTCTTCACGGTAATAGAACAAAAACTACTGAAATTCGTATGGGGCACAAAAGAGCCCGAATAGCTAAAGCAATTCTGAAAAAAAAGAACAAAGCTGGAGGCATCACAATCCCTGATTTCAAAATATACTATAAAGCTACAGTAATCAAAACAGCATGGTACTGGTACAAGAATAGACACACAGATCAATGGAACAGAATTGAAAGCCCAGAAATAAAACCACACATCTATGGACAGCTAATCTTCGACAAAGGAGCAAAGAACATACAATGGAGAGAGGGAAGTCTCTTCAATAAATGGTGCTGGGAAAATTGGACAGCCACATGCAAAAGAATGAAAGTAGACCATCTCCTATCGCCATATACAAAAATCAATTCAAAATGGATCAAAGACCTGAAAGTGAGACCTGAAACTATAAAACTCCTGGAAGAAAATATAGGCAGTACACTAATTGAGATTGGACATAAAGGGATCCTTTCAGATTCCATGTCTACCCAGACAAGGGAAACAAAAGAAAAAATAAACAAGTGGGACCTCATCAGACTAAAGAGCTTCTACAAGGCAAATGAAACCAGGATCAAAATGAATAAACAACCCACCAGCTGGGAGAAAATATTTGCAAATCGTTTGTCTGACAAGGGATTAATCTCAGTAATATACAAAGA
This sequence comes from Tapirus indicus, assembly GCA_031878705.1. Classification (NCBI taxonomy): domain Eukaryota; kingdom Metazoa; phylum Chordata; class Mammalia; order Perissodactyla; family Tapiridae; genus Tapirus; species Tapirus indicus. The sequence goes on along the minus strand of CM062919.1, from coordinate 126,017,150 downwards.
TCTCATACAACTGAGCAACAAAAAAACAAACAACCCGATCAAAAAATGGGCAGAGGATATGAACAGACATTTTTCCAAGGAAGAGATACAGATGGCCAATAGACACATGAAAAGATGTTCAACATCACTAATCATCAGGGAAATGCAAATCAAAACTACACTGAGATATCACCTTACACCGGTTAGAATGGCTATAATCACCAACACAAAAAACAACAAATGCTGGAGATGTTGTGGAGAAACGGGGACCCTCATTCACTGCTGGTGGGAATGCAAACTGGTGCAGCCTCTATGGAAAACAGTATGGAGAGTCCTCAAAAAATTAAAAATAGAAATACTGTATGATCCAGCAATCCCACTCTTGGGCATCTACCCAATGGACGTGAAATCAACCATCACAAGAGGCGTATGCACCCCTATGTTCATTGCAGCATTATTCACTATAGCCAAGAAGTGGAAGCAACCCAAGTGTCCCTCAACTGAAGATTGGTTAAAGAAGATGTGGTATATATATACAATGGAATACTACTCAGCCATAAGAAAAGACACAATTGTCCCATTTGCAACAACATGGAGGGACCTAGAGGGTATTATGTTAAGAGAAATAAGCCAGAGAGAGAAGGACAGACACTGCATGAACTCACTCATATATGGAATATAAGTGAACACACGGACAGAGAGAACTGATTGGTGGTTACCAAGGGGAAGGGGGGTGGGGGGGGCACAGGGGGTGGGGGGTTGCATCCACAAGGTGACGGACAAACAAAAATGTACAACTAAAACCCCACAGTGTTATAAACTAAGACATCAATTAAAAAAAAAAAAAGTCAAAAAAAAAAATTATCCACAACGTTCTCTCTTTTTGTCCAACCTTTTCCTGATTTCTAGTTCAGCTTGGTGCTTTATTTTCTAGCAGGGAAAGCAGTTGTCAATGAGTTTTTAGAAAGTTATATCTTAATACACACCTTCAAAAATGTATGGTTTACTTTTAAATTTTTATCCATAGCTTAAGAGATTTATAAATGTGTGTGTATGTGTTGGAATGTTTATTTAGCCCTTTAATAGTAGATAACACATTTTGCACAAGAACAGTGACTGTGTGTATGTATATATGTGTGTGTGTGTATGTATATATATATATTTTTTATTAAAGTCTGCTTATGTGTTTACTCTAGGTGGCAATCATAGAAGAATTAGTAGTAGGTTATGAAACCTCTCTAAAAAGCTGCCGGTTATTTAACCCCAATGGTAAGTGCTCAGTTTTATGTTTTAAAAACATCTTGAAAATTTTAATATATTTATGAAATTCTTAATCAGAAGGTCAGTTTTGTTCATTATTTAGGCAGTAAGCTTGGTATATTTAAACTTCTTTTCCCCTTTAAGATGGAGATGCATTAATTTGCACATTGTGTGAAAATATTTGGTAAGAAGAAGATCAGGTTAGCTTATTGAAAAAAATTTTATGTAAAATATAAAACATGTGCAAAACCTGATATAGTAATATAAAGATCCTCCAGTTAACCACCACCCAGCTTCAATAATTTTTAACTCATGGCCAAACTTTACTTCATGTATATTCTTACCTACTTTCCTCTACTCCCATGTTATTCTGAAGCAAATTCCAAACGCATCATTTCATCCATGAATATTTCAGTATTTTAAAGATAACCATAATATCACCACACTTGAACATTAATACTTTCTTAATATCAAAGAAAAAAAGTCCGTGCTTACATTTCCAGTTATCTTAGAGATGTCCTTTTTTCTTGTTGTTTTTGAAGTTTGTTTAAAGGAAGATCCAGGTAAAATCTGTACTTTTGAGTTTGGTTGATATGTCTCTTAACTCTCTTTTAATCTATAGATTTTACCTCCATCTCCTACTCTTCCTGCAATTTATTTGTTAAAGAAGTTGGTTTTTTTTTTTTTTTTTGCATTTTTCTACAGTCTGGATTTTTGCTAAATGCACTCCATGGTGTTGCTTAACACGTTATTCCTCTGAATTTATTATAAATTGGTAGTTGGATGTAGAGCTGTGCTGTCTAGTATGACAGCCATTAGCTACATGTGGCTATTAAACTTTTTAAAATCTAATCAAATAAAAAATGCTGTTTCTCAGTTGTAGTAGCCGCATTTCAAGTACTGCTCAATAACCATGTAAAACTAATGCCTACCATATTGGGCAGGGCAGATGCAGAACATTTCCATCTTTCAGAAACTTCTAATGGACAGATCTGACTAGATGCTTGATGAGATTCAGTTTTTTTTTTTTTTTTGGTCGTTTGCTTTTTGTTTTGTTTTAAATATGAGAAGGGTGAGCACGATTATTTCATGGGTGGTGGTATGTTCTTTGACGAGGCTTGTAGTGTTTGTTTTATATGTTAGCAAGTGTTAGGAATTATAAACTGGTGATAGTCTATCATTTATTTTTTTATCAACTTAAAAGAGAAATTCATCTGTTATTTGCTTATCCAGTTTGTATAGGAAAAGCAAGATAAATGCTACTTTTTCTTCCCTGCCTCTTCTACTTCTTTTTTTGTCCTTGACCAGTTTTCTAAATAATGAATTGGTTTAGTAGCATCCTCCAAAAATGACCAAGACACATTTTAAAGGTATTTTGAATTCATGGATTTAACATGTTTGATACCAGTTTTGGCGTGCAGTTCATCTTGGACACTGCCCATAGCAGACCTGGGATCAGTTGTTTCTCCCAAGAAGCCCTGGTTCCTACAGTGGGAAAGCCCAGTATGGGACCTGGGGTGCTCATTGCTGTTGGGTTGATCATTGTTTCTAGGTCTCAGATTAATTTTAACAGTACTTTTTAGAAGGCGTTACCATAGTTTCAGTGGTTAATCATCATGATGTTCCTTTGATTATCAGCATTTTCCTACATATTTTACAAATGTGGAAGAGGTTCAATGACATGCCCAAGAATATGCAGCACTTTAGTTGCAGATCTATCAGATCGGGAGTTGGTGAGTTCCACTCCTATTATTTGTCCACTGAGCAAGCCTACTTTTACTAGGATAAACATAAGCAATCTATTGCTTTCCTTGAAAGCAAATAACAGTTCTTAGATTTTGAAACTTGTATTTAAAAAAAAAAACATTTTTGGGGGCCGGCCCAGTGGTGCAGCGGTTTAGTTCGCGCTTAGCAGCCCGGGGTTCGCAGGTTCGGATCCCAGGTGCCTGCCGAAGTACTGCTCATCAGCCATGCTGTGGTGGCGTCCCATATAACGTAGAGGAAGATGGGCACGGATGTTAGCCCAGGGCCAGTCTTCCTCAGCAAAAAGAGGAGGATTGGCACAGATGTTAGCTCAGGGCTGGTCTTCCTCACACAAAAAAATAAATGAATAAAAATAAAAATAATTTTTTTAATGTGTGGGTTGTATATTTAACTTACACATTTTCTTGTACTATATAAAAATTAAATTATGAACTAAAATATAGAATAAGCATTTTTACTTATCTCATTTTTTTGGTATACTTTTATTTAAATTATGAACCGTTGCATATTCAGCATAATATTAAAATATATTAAGAATATTATAATCACCAAAATTCAAAATAATCACATCACAAGTATATTTATGTAGTTTAGTACATTAGCTAGAAACCCACTTAAGTAGTTAGGCCTTTTTTTTTTTTGACCTCACATTAATGGAAAATTTCTTTTGGTTCTTTTTTTTTATTCCTTCACAAATAACATCCTGATCAATATACTCTCATAGTTCTAGTACAACTTGATTCCCCTCATCCCTTTCAATTTCCTTTTTAGGTAATTCGTTATATCTTTGATCTTATTTATCTGTCATATTTATTATATAAAATTCTTACTAAATGCAAGGCATTGTGCTAGGGGCTATAATGATACAGAACAGAAAGCGTAGTCCCTTCCAAAGATCTTAAAAATTTAGGGGCAGTTTTATAGCTAGATACATAAATAATGTGGTTCAAACTACTTTCCTTATTAAATAAAGATATTGACATTTTGAGGTGGGTACTCTCTTAATATATGTAATGACTAATCTTGGTTTCTTTCCTCTCCCACCTCCCTTCCCCACTTTTTAAAGATGATGGAAAAGAAGAACCACCAACCACATTACTTTGGGTCCAGTACTACTTGGCACAACATTATGACAAAATTGGTCAGCCATCTATTGCTCTGGAATACATAAATACCGCTATTGAAAGTACACCTACATTGATAGAACTCTTTCTTGTGAAAGCTAAAATCTATAAGGTAAAAATCTTCCCCCCCCCTTTTTTATAAAGTAGTGAGACTTTTCATAAAAATTTTTTCTATATTATAGATTCTAAATGCTGTAAGAAAAATGACAGTTGATGGCTCATAAAACATGGAATGACAAGTATAGTACATTTCTCAGTTTGATTACTTTTAGACTTGTCATAGTCATGGTAATTTGATCGTTCATCTCTCTCTCTCTGTATATGTACACACACATACATACACATATATACATACATATGATTATTCATGTATATAGTTATTCATATCATACTCATACATTGACACATACACATACCTGGTTATTCTCTTGGTTTTAAATAAAAGTATAGATAAAAGTAATTACATTTGCTGTGAAATATTTGTTTCTATTAACATTCGAGTATGATCATAATCATTATCTGGTAATCTTAGTGAAATGAAACTGAAGATTCTACTATGAATTCTGCATTTTATCTCTTTTGGCTCTCAACTCCCGGGTCCTGCTTGAGAATTTTTAGTCATATGTTTTAGCATCATCTTAAAATAAAGCTGGCTCTTCTCTATCTTAATACAATTACAATTTAGTAATAAAAGCTCTTGGGGAAGAGATTGTAAACCAATTATTTATCAGAAAATAATGAAATTAAGTAACATTTTAAAAGCACTTTTCAGAGCCAGGTTATGCTCATTAATTTGTGGTTTTGCCAAATGGACTAGTTAGGCGAATTAGAATAAGAATCATAGTAGAATGTACACTAATGTTTCCATGGTTCCTTTAGAGTAGAAATTTGTCCATCCTTTGCCTTTTATGACGTTTACATTGAGTTATGTTTTTATGAGTTAAAGATTTCCATTATTATTTATCCTTTGATTCAACCATTATTTTTGAGTATTCACTAAGTGCCTGGCACTGATTGTGCCACTGCAGGCAATGAGGTTATAACAATAGACACATTGTTAAAACAAGTCTTTCCTGTCAGAGAGCCTATATTCTACATGGTCAAAAAGATAACAGAACTTGTATTATGGTAGAATTTATGCATCCACATTGGTTAGGGTCTTAAGAGTCAGAAGAATTCCTTTTCTTCCATTTGTGTTTCAGTTATCAACAGGTAACTAATGACCTGCATGGTAAAGTTAGCATACTGACCAATTTATTTTGCTTGTGTACCCTGTAAGCATGCTGGGAATATTAAAGAAGCTGCAAGGTGGATGGATGAGGCCCAGGCCTTGGACACAGCAGACAGATTTATCAACTCCAAGTGTGCAAAATACATGCTAAAAGCCAATCTGATAAAGGAGGCTGAAGAAATGTGCTCAAAGTTTACAAGGGTTTGTATAGCTAGTGCTCTTACGAATAAACAATTTATACTTATATACCTTCCTTATTTTTCAAAGTTGGTTTCTAATATTTTTAATATCAAAATAGTCAAGATTTTAATTGTCACCTTATCAGAAAAGAAAGTGAAATCAGTATTAGCATTAAACATTACTTTCTTTTTAGATGGTGATACAATGGGTTTTTAAACTCTGATTTATTCTGATGTATGTTCAGATGAATTTTTTAGAGGTGAAGGGAACTAATATTATTGAGAACCTGCTATGTGCTAGTGTTATATTTCTTATGTTACTCTCCAACCCCAATTATGTAGATCTTTTGATTAATCATTTACCAAAGGTATGTATTTTTTTGTTGGTTAGAAATATTCCAATTTCTTTCACTTATTAACTATTCTTTCTTACTCTGAGAGTGGTTAAAACAATAGAAAATGATTTTGAAAGAATTAAATCAATTTACCATCTTTTTCTTCTTAAATCCTATCATGGAATAATATATCTGGTAAGAAATGATCTTGGGGGCTGGCCCAGTGGCGTAGCGGTTAAGTTCGTGTGTTCTGCTTCAGTGACATGGGGTTTGCCTGTTAGGATTCTGGGCGCGGACCTACTCACTGCTCATCAAGCCATGCTGCGGTGGTGTCCCACATAGAAGAACTAGAAGGACCTACAACTAGGATGTACAACTGTATACTGGGGCTTTGGGAGAAAAAAAGAAATTAAAAAAAAAAAGAAATGATCTTGAATATATGTGATTTTCATACAGGAAGGAACATCAGCGGTAGAGAATTTGAATGAAATGCAGTGCATGTGGTTCCAGACAGAATGTGCCCAGGCTTATAAGGCAATGAATAAATTTGGTGAAGCACTTAAGAAATGTCATGAGATTGAGAGAGTAAGTACCCTTATACATATGAGTTTCTTATACATATTCAGTTATATGTTGAAGGCTTTGAGCAAATGCTATAGCTTTTTCTTTTCTCTCTTTTTATAATTCACAGTAAGTGATTTGTAGAAATCAGTGTTGACATTTTTCAATTTTTATAATGGAAATATTATAGACTATATTTTCAGCAGACTTCCCCATTGTCTACTCTTCCTGTGAGAATTCATGTAAAACACTTTATGGAAAGTTTATATCTTGGCTGTGTTTTCATTTATTTTGAAAGTTCCTTTCAAATTGCTGCTTTTTCAGTAATACATACAATGCTTACTAAGTTATCCTAGAAACCTGTTTTTTGTAAGATTGATTGGTGATTCCATGCCATATACCTTTGATATTTATAAGGTATAAGCTTTGAAGCCTTTTCACAATATTTCTGTAGCCTGTGTAATTCCTCATCTTCTGATAAATTTATTGTTTTCTTCGTCCTCTTTACTTTTGATTCATTTCTATCATGAGTAGTTGGCTTTCCTTTTTTGTGTTTTTCACAGATTAGTTTATATAATTTCACGCTTATTGTGTTATCAAGTGGAGAACCCCAGAGCTTAGTTAAAATGTGTTAGTTTCTGGTTGCTTGCCTTACTTGCTAATTGATTTCTCGTCCACATATCAGCATTACATTGAATAGGATTCAGATTTGTATCCTCAGAAAAATGACCAAATACTTCATATATTAATGCTCTGCAGATTGTTCCAAATAGAAAAACTGACTGTTTATGTGTAAATCTATTGTACTGCACCTAATGTATACTAATAAATTATGTTCTACTTGTCATGATAGCTTTATTTAAGTATGATTAACAAAGGAATAAATATATATTTTAAAGCATTGTGTTTCCTTTTCATTCACCAAATAATTCAGTGCCTGGTGTATGCCATATACTGTACTAGGTGATGGCCAATTGTGTTTTCTTTTTTGATATGCGAAGTATTTATATTGAATGATTGTAATTTTTTCTGGTTTTTTTGTTTTACTAATTTTTTCATGCCTAAGAAGTAATTCCAAGGCTTTGATTTTTGTAGTTTTCTTTGACATTGCTATACTTCAGTATAATAAAAAGATAATTTTGTTAGCATTTTATAGAAATCACTGACGACCAGTTTGACTTTCATACATACTGTATGAGGAAGATTACTCTTAGATCATATGTGGACTTATTAAAACTAGAAGATGTACTTCGGCAGCATCCATTTTACTTCAAGGCAGCCAGAATTGCTATAGAGATCTATTTGAAGCTTCATGACAACCCCCTTACAGATGAGAATAAAGAACACGAAGCTGATACAGGTACAATATTCAAAGATTTCTTATTGTTTGCTATGGTGTGTGTATGTATATTTATGTTTTTTGTATAATACTAATTTTTCCTGAGCTTTTTTATTCAGCTTTTGGGAAGACGTTATATATGTTTAGAAAGTGATGATGGTCATTTTGTGAATTTCTCTAAGCAACAAAAGAAAAATACTGTTTTTATACTTTTCAAAAGTTAAGCAAGAATTTAGTTTGTAACTGATCATTAGTTTTTAAGGAATTGGATTTCATGAGTTTTACATTTAATATCTGGTTAATCCAATACTATAAATTGCTAACTATATGATACTATAAATTGTGAACTATATAATTAATGTTGAACTCTACATTAGTGTTGGCTGTCAGTATATCTCGTTATTTCTTTTTAATAGTAATTTATAAATCACCTACTAAAAGATGAATATTGCTTGAACATAAAAAGTCAGCTTGGAATTAAGCTGGTAAAATTGCCCAGTGACTTTATCATTTGACCAGTTTTTAACCTGCCATTTTTATAGCAGGATTACAGGATGTGTAGAGAGAAGTCTTTCTTAGATAATTATTTGGGAAAGGATCTCAGAATGAAAGGATCTAGGTGTATAGAAGGATATAAATTGTATTATCAAAATATTTTGTGACTTATTCATGGCAAAAATGTTACAGGAGTTGGGGCATAAAAAAATGTGTCAGATTATTTTCTTTAGTCCTGAGTTTATTCCTCTTCTGAGGTTGTGGTTGATTACTTTCTATATGCTTCCTCCTGCTAAAGACCTTTGAATCATTTTGTCAATTTGTTAATAAATTTTATTTCCAGTGCCTCAGAACAGTTTAGAACTTTCTAAGATCACACATCGAAACCCCTGTACAGATTTCACTTGAATCTATCTCTACCTGTTGCTTCTTCAACTAGAAAGAAAATGCCAGTAAGAATCTACAGGACTTTACAGTTGAAACTGAGCTGTGATCCTCTGACTGCTTTTGTTTACCTTTCTGTTCACTCCTCCTGCCTTCCTCCTCTTCAAATTTTACAAATAATACACACTTAACTCTAATTATACAAAGTTGAAACAATTCAGAAATATACCTGGCAAATGTGAAAATCCCCTTTCACTTTTCTCCTACTCAAAGGTTGTCTTCTTTCAAAGGGTTATCCCTATGAAAGGTTCAATTTCCTTTGTGCACAATTAAAATTTTCGGAGTTTTATGTGTACATATACTTGACACACACATTTCAGGGTGGTTCTTTTTAGTTCAGTTTTGCTTTGTTTTACTTTTTAGCCCATAAATGGGATGATATCATACCCAGTGTTCTGCAACTTAACACTTTTTTTTTTTCTCATTTCATAGTGTTGCTCTGTGTCTGCACATAGCTTATCATCAGTCATTTTAATGGCTATGTAGGAATCTCTGTGGATTTCTTTTTTTCACCATTGCAGTGCTATGGTAAATGTCCTTATACATCATTACACACACGTTTATTTAGCATGGATTGTTAGAAGTGGAAACTGCCAGGTCAAAGAGTATGGGAATTTCAAATAGTGTCAAATTGCCTTCCATAAAAGATTCATTAGTTTTTATTGCCACCAACACTGTATTGAGATTGTCTTTTTTTTTTTTTTTTTGGTGAGGAAGATTGGCCCTGAGCTAATATCTGTTGCCAGTCTTCCTCTTTTTGTTTAAGGAAGATTGGCCCTGAGCTAACACCTGTGCCAGTCGTCCTGTACTTTATATGGGATGCCACCACAGCAGGGCTTGACGAGCAGTATGTTGGTCTGCGCCTGGGATCTGAACCTGCGAACCCTGGTCCACTGAAGCGGAGCACACAAGCTTAACCACTACGCCACCAGGCCGGCCCCAAATTGTCTTTTAATTTATTGCTAACACTGAAAATTTTCTGTCCTTTACATTTTTGTTATTTTGGGGAAAATATCTAATTTATAATTCCTAGATTTTTAAGAGTGGAGCATCTGCATGTGTTTTCATGTGGCCTTTGCATTTCTTCTGTGAATTGCCTGTTCATATTTTTTGCCTATTTATTTTTAAACTTTTTGATTTGTAGGAGTTCTATACCTGTTCAGGATTTTAATCCTTCTTTATGTATTGCACATATTTTCTTCCTGTCACTTAGGTCTTATCTTTATTTATGGTGGGTATCTTTCATTTTTACATGCAAATTTTGCTTATGTATGAACTGTAGAATTAGCTTGTCTTTAATCTTTTGGAGTTTTTAATTCAAATTACATTTAACACACAGATTACTATTTGGAGTGGGGAAATCTTAAACAATATTGAGACTGCGTGCTAGAATGCCCGTATCTCCTACCATTGTAGATTCAAATCCAACAGGATTTGGAATCTTAATTTCCTGTGTGGTTTTTTTTCTCTCTCTAATTTTGTATGGCAACTCTATTATTATGGACTGACATGAGTCCTCTTAAGGCAGCGGCAGGTATTATAGAATAGGGTCACAAACTAGCCAATGGGCCAAATGCTTACTGCGGTTTGTTTTGGTAAATAAAGTTTTATTGGTACATAGCTGAGCACATTTGTTAACATATTATCTATGGCTGTTTTTGTGCTACCACAGCTGAGTTTGGTTGCATCCGAGACCTGTGGCTTGCAAAGCTAAAAATATTTAGTATCTGGCCTGTTATAGAAAAAGTTTGCTGACCCCAGGTGTAGCATAGTGGAAAGAAAGCCTAGACTTTGGAGTCAGAGTGAAGTGGATTTAAATACTTGCTCTGCCTTTTAGTATCAGTGAGTCATTATTTTTCCTCTGAAACTCAGTTTTCTCATACATAAGATAATATTATACTCTAATACGTGAAGTTGTTGAGACTATTAAATAAAATGTGTTGTATTTAGCATGGATTAAGGATGTAAGCAGTAGCAATTATTTTACATATCATTAAAAGGTCAATTTATGTGGCCTCTCATTCATAGTCTTGTGTTTCCAGGATATAATTTTTGGTCGTTGTTTGAAATTTTCTTTTTTATAGTAAGGGATTCTTTACCAGGAAAAAGAGAAACAGGTGTTTGTGTTTGATGGTTGTTACCTATTGCTGCATAATATATTACTTCCCAACTTAGCAGCTTAAAACAACCATTTCCATAGGTCAGGAATTCAGAAACATCTAGGTGGTTCTGGCTCAGGGTCTCTTATGAAGTTGTAGTTAGGACATTGACTGCGGCTACAGTCATCTGAAGGCTTGTCTAGGGATGGAGGATCCTTTTCTGACTTGGCTTACTCACATGGCTTTTGGCAGGAGGCCTGAATTCCATAGTCTCTCCAGAGGGCTTCTTGAGTTCCTCAAGACATAATGGCTAGCCATGACAGAGATTAAGGAAGAAGCCACATCTTTAATGTTCTGTTCTCTTGACATAACACCTAACACACTTCCTTCACATTCTGATTTGTAGAAGTGAGTCACCAAGTGCAACCTATACTTGAGTGATGAAGAGAATCAAAGAATTTGTGGACATATTTTTAACTGTCATGTTCTGCATTTTGGACACAAATTATTTACCTTATTCTTACACACAAAATACACTTGCCCCTCCCAAGGCCTCCAGAAATTTCATCCCATTACAGCATTAGCTCAAAGTCCAGAATGTTATCATATAAATGCGGTGCGGGTGCTGATGAGGTTTCTTGAATATGATCCTTTAGTATAGCTCTTCAAATATAGTTCTTCTTGGTATGAAATCCTGTGAACTAAAGAGAGAGGTTACCTGCCAGCTACATTGTTGTTGTTAGTGCCGTCAAGTCGATCAGACTCCTAGTGATCCTCTGTCTAGCAGAGCGGAATGCTGCCCCGTTTTCTTGCACCATCCTCTCAGTGCTATATCAGACAATGCCCTGCTGCTATTCATAGGGTTTTATGACCTTTTTTTTTTCAGAAGTGAGTGGCCATGTCTTTTTTCCTAGTCTGTCTTAAGGTGGAAGCTCTGCTGAAACCTGTCTACCATGGATGGCCCTGCTGGTATAGCTTTCAGCATCACAGCAACATGCAGCTGCAACAGTATCGACAACCAACAGACAGATGGTATGGTTCCCTGACAGGGAACCCAGGCCGTGGCAGTGAGCACACCAGATCTTAACCACTAGATCACCAGGGCCGGCTACCAACTACAAATCCAATATAAAATGATGGGAGCGGAATAGGGCACCCACCATAAACATTCTTGTTCAACAGGGGTGGTGAGGGGAGAATGGGAGGCACACAGGAGTTACTGGTTCATGTTAATTCTCAAGTGCACTTGGGTACAGGTTGGCAGTTCTTTAATTAGGACTCAAGACCTAGGAATAATTCTCCATGGCTCTTGGTTCTGCCGTCTGGGTTCTTGGTTCTACCTTCTGACTCATCCTTTCTTTTTCTTGAATGTTAGCATTTGTTTGCAACTGAGTACTTTTTTAATCGCTTCCAAAATTAGGGGGTCTAAAGGCCTCTTTTCATTTTATACTGTCTCTTCTTTTTAGTCAAAATTTGCTATGTTTCTGCTTATATAATTCCCTTAAAAACTTTATGGATCTTTTGTGAATCTTTTTTCTTTTTTCACATGGAGACTAGAATGTAGGAGGCAAGAGAGAAGAATAGACTGTAAGGGAGAATAAGTAGAAGCAGGACATCTGTTGCCAATGTTCCTCTATTTTGAATGTGAGCTGCCGTCACAGCATGGCCATTCACAGATGAGTGGTGTAGGTCTGTGCCTCGGAACCAAACCTGGGCCACTGAAGTGGAGTGTGCTGAACTTAACCACTAGGCCACTGGGGCTGGCCCTAGATCTTTTGTGAATCTTACTGGAATCCACATGCACAAATATCTTTGTCTGCCTTGAGCTTTTGCTGAGAGGACAACAACACCCTTAAGTTTCTTTAGTTTGACTGGTAACCGAGGTACCATTTTTCTGAGTCTTAACAAAAGATTTTAAATCCAAGGTCTCTGCTTTCCCTCTTGACATGTTTTCCTGGTAGTGCCCTGGATTTAATCTCTGCTCAGTAGCCTCTGGAGAGGCTGAGAATTTTCAAAACCATCGAGTCCCTGCTTCTTCCTTTAGTTTCTCTCTTGCATTTTTTACTATAAGCAGCAAGGTGCCACCTTTAACACTTTTTTCTTTTTTTTGGTCTAGAGATTCCCCTAGCCAGATCACCCAGTTTATTTGATAACATTTTATAAGTATTGCTAAACTTTCTGCCTCTACATGACTATAACATTTTCCTCACTTCACTTGAAGTCCCCACTTGCAGACTCTTCAAAATCTAGACTTCTGTTAATAGTCTAAAGCTCTTTAAGCTTCCATTAATGCTCTTCTCTAAGTGTTTCCACCTTTCACCACTCCCTGGTTCCAAAGTCACTCCCACATTTTAGGTTTTTACTGCAGCAGCACCCCACTTCTAGGTGTCAGAATCTATGTTGCTTACAACATAACAAATTGCTTACACTTAGCAGTTTTAAATAGCAAAACATTTATTATCTCAGAGTTACTGTGGGGCAGGAATTCAGAAGTCACTTAGCTGTATGATTTTGAAAGACTTAGGGTCTCTCAGGAGTTAAGATGTCAGCCAAGGCATCTGAAAGATTGACTTGGGTTGGAGAATCTGCTTCCAAGACAGCTTACTTTCATGGCTGGAGGCCTGTTCTTGGCCACATGGGTCTTTTCATAAGGTTGTTTGGGTTTCTTCACAACATGGCAGCTGAGTGATCCAAGAGAAAGCAAAGAGGAAAGCATAGTGCTTTTCTGTCCTGATCTTGGATGTCATACACTTTGATTTCTAGCACATTCTATTAGTTAGAAGTGAGTCAGTAAGTGCAGCTCATATTTAAGGGAAGGGAAAATAGGCTCTACCTTTTGGAGGGAAGAATTTGTGGGCATATTTTTAAATTACCACAGTGGTGGTGTATTTTAGAATGACTTTTCATTCTCAGTATTAACAAATGTTATCTAAATAAATACTGATCGAACATGTAGCTTTCAGATTTATTGCTTGAAGTCTAAACAAGATAGATTTTTCATTTGATTATAGCATATTTGTCAGTGATTCCCAGTTTTTGTTTTGAGACATTCCATAGTTGTACTGCAAAGCATATTGTTAATTTTGTGTCAGATTTTTAATTTACCATTTAGTTATTCATTATTCTGTCAACAAATAACTATCAACAAATATTTGAGTGTTTTCTGTGTGTTTTGGTATGCTTGCTAGGCCCTGAGAATACAAAGATGATGAGTAAGACAAGTTCTCTTCCACCAAGGAGCTCACAGTCTAAGGGAGAAACAGATGTATAAACAAACTATTCTTATTTTTGGTGAGGAAGATTGGCTCTGAGCTAACGTCTGTTGCCAGTTTTCCTCTGTTTCATATGTGGGACACTGCCATAGCGTGGCTTCATGAGTGGTGTGTAGGTCTGCGCCCGGGATCCGAAGCCACAAACCTGGGCTGCCGAAGCAGAGCATGCGAACTTAACCACTATGCCACTGGGCCGGCCTTAAACAAAGTATTCTGACAAGCAAAATACATAAGCTGTAGTGGCAGCACAGAGTAGAGAATGAATAACTGTTTGACAAAGTTAGAGAAGGCATAACTAAGAGAAAGCATAGTCCAAAGCCATAGAGATAATGAAACAGCTTGTTATATTCTTACAGTTGCAAGTAGTTTAATATTACTGGAGGAACTCATATGCTTTTATGCTTTGCTGGGGTTGCAGCACCAGGTCACCATCTGGTTTCAGAAAATTTTTTTGAAGAGGTTACATACAGTGTTCTGTATCAAATGTGGAACCATTTGAAGGCTAGGCACACATAGGCACATGAACGCACATAATGTAATATTTTTAATGCAAGTTTGTATGGGAATATTAAGTAGCAGTAACTGATCATTACTAATCTGATTAACATGCTTACAATTTCATTAATTAACACTTATTGCCTACAGCAAACATGTCTGACAAAGAGCTGAAGAAGCTACGTAATAAACAAAGAAGAGCTCAAAAGAAAGCCCAGATAGAAGAAGAGAAAAAAAATGCAGAAAAAGAAAAGCAGCAGAGAAATCAGAAAAAAAAGAAGGATGATGATGATGAGGAAATTGGAGGTCCAAAAGAAGAACTTATCCCCGAGAAACTAGCCAAGGTACTTAATAATAGTGATTAGCACAATTGAGTGAAATTTCATGACCATCTATTGTCATTTTATACTCTTATTCAACCAATTTGATTATAGATTTTAGAATGAAAAATCATTTTAATTTTTGGTCGTCTTTGTTTCCAATCATATTTCACGTTTAAAACTTGAAATAATGATCCTGATCCAGAGTAACGTAGTATGGTATAGTGGAAGGTTTTGGCATTTGAGTCATTCTGATCTGGGTCCACGTATCAGCTCTTAACACTTCACTGTGTGTCTTGGACACTTTGTCTAACCTCTCTGATGGTTTTCTCATCTAGAAAATGGGAGTAGGAAAAATCCCTAATAGGTAGAGATGTTAGGACTAGAGTAAATATATGTGTAAAGCATGTAGCGTCTATTAAAAGTGGTAATATGCAAGTTTTTATATCTAGGCTAAATTGAGTTTATTAAAAAGTGAGTTCTAGATATGTATCTCCCACTTAACCCATGTTGTCAGTTACCATATTTCTTTATTGGACTTTGCTATTTGAACCTAATATCTTAAAAGTCCCTAAATATTTTCCCCCAAGCCAAAATCTTATCTACCATTTTTAACCATTAAGCTGAAAACCAAGGCATTCATTGTCATGTGAACCATTTTGATTAAAAACATACTTTTGCACTTTTCTTCTGGCCCTTGACGTCCTCCTACTCTCATGTGAAAATAATTCATGACTTATTAGGTTAAAGCAAAATAGTAAGCACATTGCCTTAGAGTTCACTTCTAGCCTCACTAGTAACTAAAAATTCAAAATCATTGACTGCTTTATAACTAAGGAAAATTATAATACCTAACAAATAGAGTTGGAAAATATCTTTAGAATCATACAAGAGCAGATGGACAGTAATGTCTTATAGCAATATTGCTATTTAAGAACCATAGAGAAATCTAACTTGGATTTCACAAGGATATATGGACATTTTTCCACAAATAATTCTGTACTTTCTAGGAACAAAGATACTAGCTTTTTATTGTTGTTGGGAGTTTATTGGAAGAATACACAGGGAAGTGAGGAAGCCAGAAAATTGACCTTTTAGGCCTCCTGGAGAATTGCAGCTATTCAGGGATAATATCAGCTTTAGGGGCCTTCCATCTTTATGCCTCAGCTTTCTTTATTACTACCATTTTTACCACCATCACTGACTGCCTGCCACCATCATTCTTTCTACTTGATTTTTCTCTATCCCATGACTTTCCTTAATAACTTTTTTCTTATAACTCCTCATGTCTTGCATTATAGTTCTTAAAGAGAGGATCTGTTTGGATTGTTTAGTCATTGTCTAATAAAGAGTACCCCCACAGAACAGAATTCTTATACCAGACCTCCTTATAGACTTGGTTGGGTTTTCCTTGTGGTCAGGCTATAATGACTGCTTTTGGGCCAGATGTTAAGTTGTAGTCTAATAATTTGTAGCTAGAGGTGGTAGAGTCTCAGAACAAAATAATGCCTATAGAAAGGGGTTTTGACTGCTTTATTTGGAAGGAGCCTAGTGGAAGGCACCCAGTTTCATGGATTGCTCTCCAGTATATAACTATTCTTAACTGTTAGGCACATAACACCCCTCTTTTGCTGGGATAACTGCCTCTAAGTTCCCCCTATCTAATAGCATCCACACCTACCCATGTCCCCAATGTGGTGGCAGTGCCAAATTACACCAAGCCATCATAACCAGGAGAGGCATAGTAGGCTATTTTAAAAGCTGCTTGCCAAGTCTGGATCTACAGTCTGTAGTTGCCTATTTTGTGATCCTATATTTCAGCATTATTCCATGTGGTAAATGGTAAATTTAGTGTCACCAGTGCCAGATAATATATATAAAATAAAATAAAAGCATTATTAAGTTAGCAGAAATTCCAGTTAAGAAGGAGAAAAGGAGACTAGGAAGAGGTTTAGTTAGTGAGTTTAATAGTCAGTTAACTGAGTATAAATGTGAAGTCTTGGTGGAAGCCTTGTTGCTGGTTTCTCCAGCTTACCTTGCATGAGGCAGTAGTTGGTATTCATGAATTCTCTCATGCACCACCCATCCTATTATGTTCCTCCTTGCCTTCAGTCAGCCTTCATCTCAAACTGATTTTTTTCCCATTTTGCATACCCATGTTCCTTATCAAGGGTCATGAGTCCTTCGTATTCTGTTTGTATAGTGTTTTAATCTTTTTGTTGCTGTGCTGGGAGTATAGAGAGAGATACTCCTATACAACATATCTTAACGTGTAGATTAGATTTCAGGTCAATTTATAAATTACAATATTGCATATAATCAAAACTGCCCTTGCAAATGTCTTAAATTGCTCGTCAACTGTCCCATTCTACATCTATTTAACTTAGGTAAATTCAAATCTTCATGACTGGATGTAATTTTTTTTTGAGAGAAAAGAGTACGCATAATGCCGGCAGTTCCATCCAATACTCCACTTAGTGAACATAGTACCCCAACTAAGTTTGAGATGGGGGAGGTATGACTGCCGTTTGTTTGGTCCATATCAGTTCTTGTGTGCCTCTCATAGTGTGACTATCTTTCTACAATGATTGTGATTTTGGTACTTAAATATATGGTTTTCATACACATAATGGAAACTAGTGATATTATATATTTACATCTATATGTCTGTCTTTACAACTTCAGGGATTTTCAAGGGTAGTTTTGATGTTATTTTTCTTTTTTTCTTTGTTTTGTCTTAAACACTGATTTTAGAACCTCGTTCCTGTTTATATGCTTTTGTATATCTAACCCTGTACTGCATTATGTATACGTAAATGTAGAATGTAGTTAGCTTTATTGTGGTTATATATGTATATTTAAACACTTAGATTTAGCCTGACAAAATCTTACATGAGAGGCACACAGAAACATGTGGGGACAGCAGATCCAGATCTCCTTTGGGGGCATATGTTCTCATTAGAATTGCACACAGAATTAATTTCTCTCTTTTCTCTTTCCAAGTTCAAATACTTGATTTCAGTAAGTATAATGCTTATATTGATTCAACTTCCCTATATTCCTTGTTGTTTCCATTTTGTAATTGCAGCCATATCTCCCTGTTAGTAAATTATCCTGGTCAATACAGTGACCCTCATTTCAGTCTATACTCCTAGAGGCACGAACAGCTGGATATAGCTGGCTGGCAGTTTCAGTTTCTAGTTTTCTACCTTTCCCTGGTAACCATTTCTCCCCTGTATACCATAAATTCCAACTCAGTAGAACATAGAGCCATGGGAATAAGAACCAAAATATTTATAAATGGGTGAGAAAGGCATACTTATAGAGCCCCTATTTTCTCCTCTATCTCTTGGTATCTACAGCTATTTAGAAGGTCAGTGCCATCCACTGATTTCTGGTTTAGAGCATGTATCCTTCAGAATAATGCTAGCTGCTTTACATGCTAGTACAAGATAAATCCCATAGACATCACTTCATTGCTTAACTTTTGTTTTTTAATGGTCTGAAATAATTTCCTTGGCCAGAATCTGTATTGGTGAAACCATAATTACTGTACTGGCAGAGGCATGCTGGACAGATACGGCAAATCCAGATTCCATTAAGGGTAAATTGTTATTGTGTCTCTGATGAGAGAAGGTGAATAAACCCCAGATGTTCAGTGCCCTTCTGATAAATACGTTGTTGTTCCCCACCACCAGCCCAGTCTACAGAGACTAGTCTTGTCTCAATACTCAGTCTAGGAGTGTAACACTAACACAATTACGTAGCGGACCTTAACACCTGCCCAGTAATGATTACAAATATGTAATTAATATGATTTTTATATAACTAATAAAGGGTGGTAGAGATAGAGTTCTATAAATATAAATCTTTTCAAATGCCATCTCACCATTAGTATGGCATTTGAATGAATATGGATTTCTATAGAATTTGCAGTGGAACAAAGCAAAACAGAATGGATATTGTACTATTTTTAATAGCTTGAATACACTTAACTTTGTTTGAATTTAAAAAGAACATTCACTCATTCTATAATGTTCTCTATAGTTTCCTTCTTATCCCTCTTCATCCTGTCTCACATCCCTCCTCTGTCTTTTTTTCCCCCCTTGGCTGTCTTACCTGTTTCTCTTACTGTCTTTCCCTGGTTCTATTTTATCTTCTTCCTTACTTGTTGGATAGTTTCTATCCAGAGATAATGTAATCTGTGTGGTTAAAAACAAGTGAAGAGTTCTAGAGTTCAAAATCCCCTTCCTTTAGATTATGGGAGGTTAAAATATGACTTTGTATTTCTGAGAGACTGGTAAGTGATTTTTACAAAAAAAAAAAAAAGATGTTTTTAATAGAAAGAGTAAAATCACATCCCCCAAAAATCTTGCTTCCATTTGTATAATATCTTTTATTTTTGTTAGGTTGAAACTCCACTGGAAGAAGCTATTAAATTTTTAACACCGTTGAAGAACTTGGTGAAGAACAAGATAGAAACTCATCTTTTTGCCTTTGAGATTTACTTTAGGAAAGGTAGGCAATTAGGGTATAGTGGCCCTGATAAAATTGATCACTGTATTTCTTCGATATAGTCGCCCAACTCTGATAGCCTCACCACTGTAGGATTTTTTGGCAAATGCCAGTGCAGCTTCCTCACTGAAATGCCTGCTATGTAAAAAATGTTGTGGGGAGGTACAATACAATTATCTCTTCTAGAACATTAAAATCAACAATAGATGTACTTAGGTAACTAGGATTAAGGTCAGATATAGTAATTATCATGTACATGTGTGGATAAAATTAGTTAAATATGTAGAGCTTAGAATAGTGCCTGGTACACAGTAAGCATTCAACAAATGTTAGCTATTATTAGCTATTGTTATAAATAGAAGATGTGATGTTTGAGGCATATCTTGAAAGATAGATTGTATTTCTAAAAGAAAAGATACATAGAAGGGAAGAATATCCATTAAGAAAACACAAGGGTGAGTAAGTAATGTTGAGGTTATTGCCTGAGCCAGCTGAAAGATAAATGAAGGGTCTTGGTTGCCAGGTTTAGAATACTTAGACTGTATACAGTGGATACTAAAATTTTATGGTATTGAATTGATGTAATCCAAGTGGTTCATGGGGGGAAAAAAGCATATTGAAGGGAAGAGAAACTGGTTAGTAAGATCCGATAGAAGGTTGTTGTTCCAAACGGTGTCTCTCTCCTACTAAAAGAGATTAAATAAAATGGTATCTCTATAGAGTGTCCATTAAAAAATCATGTTTATCAAAAGTAATAATGTTGGAGAAAGCTTGCCATATAACGTTGTTTCAAAATAGGATGCAAAACTATAGTTTGACTTTAATTTTTATTAAGATATTTATATAATTTTGTTAAGATATTAAGAAAAGTGGCTGGGAAGAAATAAATCAAAAGATAACAGAGATTGTCTGTTGATGAAACTTGAGTGATTAAAATATTTTCTATTTTCCACAGTGATTATGTTATAATTTGGAAAATAAGTTTAATAAATAGTTTAGTAGTTTAAAAACTTTTAACAGTTAATACTACTCCCTTTTTAACAAATATTCTTAAATAGAACCCCAAAGTATAAAATACAAAAGCCATTCTGTTTAAAGTGGGGAAGGGCAATCTGAATTCCATTCAGTTGGCTTCTTGGCTATGTTCTAATCTCTGAAGGGCTCTCCAGCATTTGGAATCCACTGCAGTAAAGTGAAATGGGTAGTGACAAAGGGCATGGCAGTATTTTTAGCTTTCTGAGTGTTGGGGGTAAGGGAAAAGGAATTGCTAAAGGAGTCTGGGATTTTGCATTTTCATATTTGGAGAATGGTACCAAATTAGGGAAGTCTTAACAAAGAAGTGGTTATAGATGAGACTTGGAAGTGTGGTGAGTATTCAGGTGCAAATTTACATTCAGCAGGTGAAACACTACTGAAGCTTGGGAAGCACAGGAGATAAGAGTGGGGGCATAGCATAGAGAGAAATTAGAAAATGACTGAAAACATAACCTTGGTCAATACTCTACCTTTCAAGGGGGAAGAGGAGCCAAGGATTGACAAGGAGAGGAATAGTCAGGAGGGAAGCCATTTCACATGTCACAAAACACAAGAAAGGAGATATTTTCAAGCGTAAACAAGGAAGTTTTCTAAGTAGTAGGGAAAATCTCTTAATTTTGATTAAAGGAGGTTAGGAAATGAAATGGCTTCAATCTTCTTTCTTTGTTTATATAGCATTAGTTCAAATATTGTTGAATACTATCTAAATTTTTTATACTTCATAAAACCTTTTCTTAAAGAATGTTGTGTGGAAAATATTAGCTAATGTTGCTAATCTGAGGAAATCATTTGCTTCAGTCATATGTTGCAGTTCAGATGTGATTGGCTCTAAATTAGTTTTCTATTTGTAAGATTTTAGTCCTCCAAAGGAGGGCATCTTATTCTGTCAAATGATCAAATATATCTTACTTTTTCTTTTTATAGAAAAGTTTCTTTTGATGCTACAATCAGTAAAGAGGGCCTTTGCTATTGATTCTAGTCATCCCTGGCTTCATGAATGTATGATTCGACTCTTTAGTACTGGTATGTTTTTGTTTTCCATTACTTAAGTATTTGATTACAGTAGTTGATAGTGACTGTATAAGTGATCTGTACAAGTTTATCATAAATTCAATCATTTGAAGCTGTTGTGTATTAAATTAGCTGGGGGAGAAAGCAGGGTTCTTTTCTTTGTGATGAAGGTCTTTATTTTAAGGCTAGAAACATTACCTGATTTTGACAGAATCGTTCAGTCCAGGTATTTGAGAATCAGCTTTGTTTCTGTTTCTAAAAAGTTACATTAAGTTTGAGTTTTGAATCATACTTCATTATGTAAGGCTTCTTAGTAAATTTGAAGAATCTCTTTGAAATTGATGTTATCTCCTTATTTATGTCTTTAGCACAATTCTTTGAGTAATAAAATTTTTGTTACTAAATATAGTTTAAAAAGAACTTTAAAACAATCATTTTACTTTTCAAATATTTTGACAGATCCCTACATTAATTTTAATGTGAAGTAGAACTACAGAATTTTAGAGAATGAAAGTTGGACTTTTATGCTAATTGTCTCTCATTTTATAGTTGAGAAATCTGGGATCTTAAAAGATTAAATTACTTATTCAAGGTAACATAGATAATTATTGACGGGAACTCAGGTCTTCATATTGTTTTTTCTACTACAAGAGCTTTAAATTTAGAAAAAAGTACTCTTGTAGTCAAATAGTGTTGTTTTGATTTTTAAGTGACTGGAGAAGGAGAAATTGAATCTTTAATAGAATAGCCTGTAGAATTTGGAAATACTATAAATACTATTAAATTACTTATCTCATTGCTAAATACCAGGCCCCATATGAATACATACATTATATAAATATAATGAGATTACAACAGGCATCCTGATCATTCTTTTGAAAAATGCTAAATTGTCCCAATTAAGAACACTGTTTTGATTTCTAAGAAAAAGTAAAACCTTATTTAAATTATATTTATGCTTGTCAAAAAAATGATCCCTATTATAGAAACTGAATCATAAAAATGTTTTTCCTCAATTTTTTTAAATTCTGAAAGTATTATATAAACACATTATAAAAAATAGAAGAAAGAATTGCTGTATTTAGAGACAATAAAGAAGTTTCCTTTTTGTACTAAGCTTTGAGATCATGAATCAGAAAATTAACTCTGGAAATAATAGTTTTGTTGTTGTTTTTGTTTTTTTGTTTTTGTTTTTTTTTAGTGAGGAAGATTTGCCCTGAGTTAATATCTTTTGCCAATCTTCCTCCATTTTTTTATGTGGGTCACCACCATAGCATGGCTAATGAGTGGTGTAGGTCCATGCCCAGGATCCAAACCTGCCAACCTGGGCCGCTGAAGTGGAGCTTGCCAAACTTAACCATTATGCCATGGGGCTGGCCCCTAGAAATAATAGTTTTAATCTATTGTCACTTAGGATGGAGTGCACTTAAGCTATTTTCAAAACTAACATACACACTTTGTTTTATACTATCAATTCTTTCCTGAAAGGTAGTAAAATAATACATATAAATCCTATGGAATTAGAGACTTTCCTTTGAAATATGAATTAAAAGTGGCATATTTAAGTGTATTTGCTTGTAATGAGTATGTGGATTGTGAACATGTGACTGTTTTCTTGCAACAGTTGTTTCAGAAAATTGAAGTGCTCACGGACTTCAGAGGAACAAAGCCAAAATGGTCCTGACATAAAAGTCAAAATTATTGAGTGTCCATGTTAGCTGTGCCCGTTGCTCCAGGTGTTCAGCTGACATCATTGTCAGGAAGAGATTTACAAAGTGATCCTTATTTTGATTAAGTTTAGGTAATGAAAGCAGTGATAATTTGTGGTTAAAGATGCACTGTCTCTTCAAAAAGCTTTTCTGGAGCCAGCCCGGTGGTGGCATAGTGGTTAAGTTCGCATGCTCTGCTTCGTTGGCCCAGGGTTCGCAGGTTTGGATTCCGGGCACAGACCTATGCACTGCTTATCAAGCCGTGCTGTGGCGGCATCCCATGTATAGAGTAGGGGAAGATGGGCACGGATGTTACTACCCCAAGGCCAATCTTCCTCAGCAAAAAGAGGAAGATTAGCAACAGATGTTAGCTCAGGGCTAATCTTCCTCACCAGAAAAAAAAAAGCTTTTATGAAGATGGGTAGACTGCTTATTACCTTTGTTAAGAATAAGTGTGTACTGAAAGGCATTTGTGAAACTACAGAGACACAAAATAGGGGCATCTTTGTTATACCTCACAGGGTTCCTTCCTTTAACTAATATATTTATTTACTACTTTAAAAAATAGGTTTAACTTTGAAGTAATGTTTCAGGAACATATCTGTCATGTTAAGTTATATTGTAAGTTATATATGTAAGTTAAGTAACTCCTCCTTGGCACAGAAATTCTCACAAATAACACCTTTCTGGGGAGTATAGAGGGGAAAAAAAAACCTCTACATCTGTTTTATCAATTGTAGAAACTTCTCTAAAGTGAATATTCATTTTAGCATGATTATGGGTACTCTCCAAATCTCCAGAATGTTGTTATACTACCGATGTAATTAATATTTGCTACACATATGAAGTCATTTACCATATAGGACATCCTTCTCCCCCTTTTTTATGAGGATGATTTGGTACCCTCTTCAAGTTTTTTTTTTTTTAAGTTGGAGGACTTAAAGTAGTTTAAATTAAATTTCTGGTCAGTGCTAAGTAAAAGATAGGAGCTTAGGTATTCATTTGTTTTGTTATTCCATTACGTGTTTATATTCCCTTACAAACTTTTAAAATTAACATTTGGTCACCTTAATCTACAATGAATCTTATGTATCATTTTCTTCTCTCATTTATACAAACTCTCATTTCTTTCTCTTTTTTTTGGTGAGGAAGATCGGCCCTGTGCTAACACCTATTGCCAATCTTCCTCTATTTGCTTGAGGAAGAGTGGCCCTGAGCTAACATCTGTGCCAATCTTCCTCTGTTATGTATATGGATTGCCTCCACAGCATGGCTTGATAAGTGGTGCAAATGTCCACACCCAGGATCCGAACCTGCAAACTCTGGGCCGCCCAAGTGGAGCACACAAACTTAACCACTATGCCACCAGGCCGGCCCCTGTACAAACTCATTTCTTTTCTTTTATCTGCAGATTATTTTCTTCTGTACTTATGTATTTCCCCCAAAAAACCTGTGCTTAATACTCTCCTTTATCTATTTTGCCATTTTGAGTGGTAATCACTTAGTAGGCTGTGCTATAACCTAGTAGTGAGTAGTCACTATCTCACACAAAATATGAACATTTTCTACTCAAATTATTAGCAAAAATGCCAGCTAGCCTGGGAACCCAGGGAAACCCCTTTTGCCAAAAATCAGCCCCCTCTTCAATGTAACTTTTAACGGTTGGTGATTACTAAATTTGTTCAATCTGTTAATAAGGTAATAGCATGAATCAAACATTATTTTAATTTTAGAATGTCAGAGGACTCAAACCAAAAGCCCCTTACCAAAGGTTTTATTCCTCTCCCACCAAACAATTATTACTTTTCCTTGATTCACAAGACTTATTATTGTATCATGGAAGGTAAGTAAGTAGTCTGAGATATTTTACTTTCCTGAGACCTCAATATTTCTGTTTGTTTTTATCACTTTCAAAGGATTTTTAGATTGATTTTTCCCCCACTAGTCTTTAGCAATAAAAGGTTAGCTAAATAACCTGAGACATTTGAGGTTGCTCCTTTCCCCAAAGGTTCAGGTAAAATTTCATTATACAGAATTCCACAGGACATTCTAAGTTTTACTTGAAGTAGAATTTTTTTTGTAATTAATATCTTCCTGGAAATTACAGTTCTGATCTACATGATTTAGGGAAGAAAAACAAATCGGCTTCTAACAAGCCTCATGTGAATTCGGAAATGTTTTTAGAAACAGCTATTAGTGGAAGTTGGGAGTTATTTAATTATTTCCTCTTTCTACATCCCGAACACCATAGATATATATTTACATATTTGTTTTAATTGTGTGGGCTTTTTAAAAAGCAGTTTATTTTTCTCGGGAGATGTTTAATCGAGGAAAACAAGTTAATGAAGATAATGAAAAACATGAAAAGCTTAGCTTGCACCTATAACCAACTATAATGCTAACTATACAGTTACTTTTCCATCTACATATAAAGTGTCCCGAAAGCATGTCAGGCAAACCAACAAGGCCTATGGAAATAACATATTTTATAGAAGCCCTCTGTTTTTTGACATAATGTTTATTGTAATTGGCTATAACCTATTTTAACAACTTTTCTTCCTATTCTCTCTGCACTCCTGTACCCCCTGAAAAACAGATATTGATAAATTGCCAAAACCAAGTTGAAAGTACAGCCATAAGGGAGGTTAGCTAAATTCTTTAACTAGTAGCTTTATTTATTTGAACCACTCTATTCTGTAAAATGATAGAAGAAATGCTATTTAACCAACAAAGGGCATATCGATCAATTATTTGGTTCCTAATTATGTGTAGAATATTTCACTTGGATGTTTACTACTCAAGAGTTCAGTGTTTTTTAAACTTAGGGTAGTGACCCATTAGTGAGGCAATGAAAGCAATTTAGTGGTTCACTACCAGCGTTTGAAAACTTAGAATAGAATAGAGTAGAAAATACCAGCATGTGTTACACAAAGTGAGGGTCAGTGAATGTTCTGTGAAACTTTTTTGCTTCACGTAGTAAGTTATGTATATAGGATACATATTCATCAGAGTACAAATACTTGGTTGTAGTCAGAGTTTGAAAGCCACCACCATAGTTCCTAACCATAAGGAAAATCTATTTATGTTTTTAATCTGTGACGAAAATAGTAACTACAGTGTATCAAATACCTATTATATAATTAGCTCTTTTATAGTAGCTTTTCCTTACTGTGATCCTTCTAGGTTAGATATCACCTCAATTTTACAAATCAAGAAACAGGTTCAGAGAGGTTATGATTTGTCCAAGCCTAGAACCATACCCAGGTCTGTCTGGCTCAAAGCTCCAGACTGTCTGTCTATACCAAAATAATAATGAAACAAAGCAAAACTAGGATTCAGTCCAGAGAGGTTGGTGGTCAGCTTTTTCATCTCCAAATCTCAAAACCTGGAAATATGACGACGAAGGTGTACTCATTACAGGAAAATATTTTGGTGTTCCTTTGGAGTTTATTGTATAGTGATAGCTCAATTCACATAGCCCCTGAAAATGCAGGTCAGTGAAGTCAACCATGTTTTTTTTTTTTTTTTTAATTGATAAATTTATAATGCCTTACTTGGGTGTAGAAGAAGATAGAGAGGGTGAGGGAAATTCTGTTGTTTTCAGCACTATCTGTTTGCTGTGACATTATTTATCAGGTAGGTGCCATCAAGCCCCTGCTTTGCAGACTCCCTTTAAAGTTGTGGGAGGCAGCCACTGGGGGCTTGGAAGGCCGTGAAACTACTTCTTTGGTCTTCTATTTTGCTTTCTGTTCTTTTCTGGAAATGAATCATCTATCAATGAAATATCTTTGAGTGCCTTTAGAAAATCATTAGATTATTCTGCTGACATACATTCTTTAAATTTATATACATAAACTCTTCTTCAAATGTTGAATTATCAATAGGCTTATCTAGTCTTTGTATATAATTGCTTTGTTTCATTGGCCTCATCAAGTAGATAATTTTTTTTAACTTCTACACACTTTATGAGAGTAACTGCTAATAGAGTTTGTTTTTAATTTGTTCAGCAGTGTGTGAAAGTAAAGATTTACCTGATACAGTTAGAACAGTATTAAAACAAGAAATGAATCGTCTTTTTGGAGCAACAAATCCAAAGAATTTTAATGAAACTTTTCTGAACAGGAATTCTGATTCATTGCCACACAGATTATCAGGTAATCACTTTGTTTTGTCCTTATCTTAGCCTTCTGAAACAACTTCAGTTTTTATTTTAATGACTCAATGACAAGGTCACACATTTTTCACATGGAAGAGGCAATGTGTATTTGTCACATTTTAATCCCATGGAAACAGGCAGCTTAAATATGCTTCCTATAAATTATTAAGTTTCTTAGATAAAATCATTACTATGAATTCAAGGTCAGTAGTTTCTCCTGGTTCAGCATAGGCAATATGAAGAAGCAAGTATAACTGAATTTAGCTATGTATTACATACAATGAAGGAGGAACTTTCTATTTCTTTTCTTTTTCCCATCAGTGTGCTCTTAAAATTTACTTGGATGTGACTGTCATCTTCCATTTCTTGTGCTTATGTAAGATATCAAACGTGACAATGCTAAACACCTGAAACCATCTCACAGGCAAGAGTCATCTGGCAAGAGTCTGTACTAGTGAGCCAAAGTCTGGACTTGATGGGACCACGTGGGTCGTACTTTAGTAGTGTGCTTTTAAAATACTTGGCTAAGAAGCACAGCAGCTTTGTATGCCTTTGTGGAATTCTGAATTCAGCTCTCTGGCTCATACCATTAAGGATGGGTATCCCCCCGCCCCACACACATACATATATTTAATGAAGTATTGGTGTCAACATCATTTTAGAAAGAAGAAAACTATCCATGGTCCAATCACACAAAGACAAGTATTAGAATATTTGTATTTCTTCATAGTCTATCTTACCTATCCTCCTAGTTTGGACAGTTAGGCTATTTCTGGTTTATCCTCTCAGGATTATTTTTTTTTAATTACAGTGTTTCAAATGGCTATTCCCATTTTCCTAATAAAGTGCCACACACTGTGTGCACACATACCTTGCGTTTTATATTTGTGTGGATTGGGGATAAGATGCTGGTTTAACCGTGAAATAAAACAAATTTCCTTTTTCCTTCTCATTTAGCTGCCAAAATGGTATATTATTTAGATCCTTCTAGTCAGAAGCGAGCTATAGAGTTGGCAACAACACTTGATGAATCCCTCACTAACAGAAACCTCCAGGTAAAGAGTTTTTCATAATCTCTCTGTTAGAGTACCTGACTACTTTTTGTTTCTCTTTCCACCAAGAGAATAATTTTCACCAAATAATTTTCTTTTGTAATTTATGCATACTATTCTCCAAATCATTATGAATCCATGTCAGAAACTCACCTTATCTTAAATTTATTTAGGATTGTGTATGTGTGCACATGCGCAGCAGGCTACTTGGCATTCAATAACTAGTTTCACATCTGTTACTTAGAATAATTTTTTTAGAAATATGTTTTACAAAAATCATATATACATTCCATAGTTAAATTTTGGATTTCAGTTCATATCTATGCATTTCTGAGCAAGCAGTGATCTCAGTGAAGATTTTGACATATTTAAGATGTATTTACCAAGGGTTAAATTTAAATGCTCATTTTATAGCTTGTACTATAACATGAGATTAAGTAGAGAAAAAGATAATATGGGTGTTTTGCAAAATACGGATTCTAGTTTAGACTGAAAACAAAGAATATTGTGTGATAATCGGCCAGATAAAAAAGCACTTGCCGAAAGACAGTTCAATATATTCCTTTAGTAGCAAATGAAGGAAATATCTTTTTTTTTTTTTGTGAGGAAGGCCAGCCCTGAGCTAACATCCATTGCTAATCCTCCTCTTTTTTTGCTGAGGAAGACTGGCCCTGGGCTAACGTCTGTGCCCATCTTCCTCTCTTTTATATGGGACGCCGCCACAGCAGGGCGGACAAGCAGTGTGTCGGCAGGCGCCCCGGATCCGAACCTGTGAACCCCGGGCTGCCAAGTGCGAACTGAACCGCTGCACCACTGGGCCGGCCCCAGGAAATATCTTTAAGAAAGAAAAATTTGACTTGTTGGATGCTAATTAATGCATCATTTAGATTAGAACCTTTTCAGACGGGCAAAGTTTGTGGGGTATTAAGTATCTGGAAACTATGTAGTGTTTTTAAGTGAAAAGATGAAGAAAGAAAACATGAGAAATGCAAGTCAACATGAATCATTTAAGAATATAAGAAGCAAAACTACTTAGGGGTTTGGTTGAAAGAATTATCAATTTTCATGAACAAATTTTTCTTGCATATGTGCACTTTGTGTTGGAGACCCTCTTTCCTGCTTTCTTGTATATACCTTAAGGTTCTCTTTAATTTGAATACAAGGTTGAAAAAAAAAAACGTTTATAATTTTGCTGATTGGCTCTAAGCCTCCAAAAACTTAAAGGCTTAAAGTGTAGTAATTGACAACAGCATGTCAATTTCCACATTTATACACAGGGCTAGGCTAGGCTAGGCTGAGGCAAGGTTGCTGCCTGGAGTCAGGCATTTGCTAAGAGTGAATTGTCTCTTTAAAAGTAGCACCCTACACACTTTGCTCGCCCTGCCTTAGTCTTGGCCCTGTTTATACATCCATCCTTTTGTATAAACCCTGCAATTCTGAAGAAACTAATTCTAATGAAATGTATATGTGGGAGTAAATGCTGTTGTTTATCTTAAATATGTACATTTGCCTCTTATTTTGGAAACCTCTTGATAATGAAATGTCTAATTAAGTTCACAGTAAAACCTTTTTTTGGACAAGTTATAACATTAGCTTTTTTTCTTTCTTTAGACATGTATGGAGGTATTAGAAGCCTTGTGTGATGGTAGCCTAGGAGACTGTAAAGAAGCTGCTGAAGTTTATAGAGCAAATTGTCATAAGCTTTTCCCTTACGCTTTGGCTTTCATGCCTCCTGGATATGAAGAGGATATGAAGATCACAGTTAATGGAGATAGTTCTGCAGAAACTGAAGAACTGGCCAATGAAATCTGAACATCATTAAACAAGCGAATGGAATGACTTTGGACCATATCTAGTGTATAATATTTTTGTCACGCACCTGCTGCATTGCTCTAACTTACACAGAATGAGAAGAGTAAATGTTCTTGCCTTCAAATAGTGTTTTACGTTTTTTATCCTGCTGAAAAAGTATATATAAAATATCTAACATATTACAGGATATAGGTTCAGTTTCTTAAAAAATTAAAAGCTGCTAAAATTGAGGGGTTAAAAAAAGATACCTTATCCTATTCCTACCTACCCACCCATGTTTTTAAACTAATTTATATAAAATCTGGAGGCTGTTACAGCTAACAAAGCAGGTGTGTGGCAGAAATATTACTTTAAATTTGTCTTGTGAGATTTTACTATATCTCAGACAGCATAAATGCTGTTTTAGCACTGGATTCTTTCACTGAGCACAAAGAGTTGTTGGGGCTTTAGCATCTGACTGATTTTGTTACGGGGTTGATTCTGACCATAGGAAGTATGCAATGTGAATCACTATTTACAGAGAAACCTACAACAGATGCTTGATGTTGTAGAAGCTGGGACATATAGATACCAAGCAGAATTATAAGAAACCTAGAGGGTGTTCAATACAATATGCTTGTTGTGTTTCCAAAATTCACTGTACATGATCAGTTTGGTGTTCTTGTACCACAGTTTTTAACTGAAGGAACCAGTTGGAACAATCTCAATTTTAACTAAAACTTGAAGAACTAAAATAACAATGCAAAACTTTCAGCATTGGTTTGGCCAAACTTGTTAAAACTGTAATGCAAGAACCAAATGCACTGTGATGTGGCACCAACTAATTAGCAAGCATGAATTTTTTCACCCAAGAGTGAAAAAAGAAAATCTACCATGGCTTGACGTTAAAGAGCAGAACTCCTGACTACCATTCTATGACTGATCAAGAGACTAATAGTTAAAAACCTCAGCAGGCCTTGTTCACGATATGCAGAAAAAAAAGTGCTGCAGTTTAGATACCTCTGGAATTTTTCCACAGTGTCACAGGTTTGTAATACTTGAAGCCCTACATTTCTAAGAATATATTTCTTGCTCAGTTGTTTCAGGCAAGCCCAAGACTTTGTAATTTTTAAAGGGCCCAAGATTTTTTTTTTCAATAACAGACCAGCTTCTTTTTCCTGCAGTTACAGATGTAATTTCCTTTTTGTTGTCAAACATAAGGTACCAAATATGATGCAATAAATTGTTTTGAAAAACAGTTGTGTGAATATTTCAACTAATCTGTGTTGGGCTTCTGTGAAAATACACAGGTGGAAACAGAGGTGCAAGCCAGAGACAGTGTAATATGGTGTAAGGCTAGTGCAGATGGGAGCTGTATAGAATGGGCTAAGTGCTGGTGTCAGGGAAATGCCATAAAGCAAGTATAGTGCTGCTCCTGCATTAAGATTTAAGTGAGGGCTAGGATGGCGGCAGGTACTATGAATGTAATTCATAATTCATTATTTGAAAGGAAAACTGAAAATTGCTATTTTGATTGAGAAAATGAGCCTTAAAATGTTAAACCTGTACAGTGAGAACTAGTCTCAGGCTCAGTATTGTCATTGCATTTGTAAGATCTGAGCAAATAACATTAGGTAAAATGAATCGACTGTATATATAAGTGACCTTTTTGTGGTACTTTTCGTTCATAGAAAGTGTATTCTAAAGGGAATTTCCAGGAGACCTGATCCTTTTACTGATTGAACAGTTGTGCTAAACTTAACCTTTCATAGTATATGACCTGCATTCCACATCCTAGTCTAACAATTTAGTGATGTAAAGAGAAGTACAGACTGAACTCCAGTGCTTTGTTATGTTTTATTAACTGGCCCTGTCTCAGGAACATCTTAACAGATGGCAAAAAAAACCACACTTTTTTCAACTTCTCCTATGAGTGGCAACTGAAGTTCTTATTGTTGGGAAAGAACACTAGTGCTACCTCTGCCACTAATGAGGTGTTTGGAGGAGGCACCAGCCATATAATAGGGGGTGTACGTGTGAATTATGTTTAAACTCTACTGTATATTAAAATGAAATTCATATATTTGTCTTGACAATGTTCAAATGATGTAGATTGTCTTAGAATGAATATTCATAAGTACTCAGAACTCTTGATGCAGATGCCACCCGAGAGGAGCTAAATTCCTAACATGTATATTGTATTCCAACCCAATTTTACTGGAACTATTGAATAAATATTTTATTTTCTTTCAGGTTTACTTGATAGTGGATACATTGTCTGGTGTCAGAGGACCTTGACAGGGTTCATTTTATGTCCAGACATCCACCCCTAAAACATTGTACTGTGCCGTCTTGCTCTGAGTAGTATCAACTGGATCATCTCACATTTGCCTCATTCACTCTATTAATTCCAAATGATACTGTGGGGGGAAAACAGGGTTAGAAAAACAAGTGGAAAAAAAAATGCAGTGATGTTGTAATCTAAACAAGTGCCTTATGTTTATTGCTAAGAACTGGTGTTATCAACCCTTTTGAGAAGAAAGGGTCCCTTGACCTGTATTAACATAGGAAAGTAAAGTTCTTTTTGTTTTTCTTTATATTTACTACTCTTGTCATTTCTCATTTAAAAATTAAAATCTGACTAGGTTAGTTTATTCAGCTTTAATTAGATAGTTGCCGTACATTTTCAACATTTTTCTATTTATTATGCACAAGAATAAAGTGTGATCTATAATAGTGTGACTGAAAGTAGTCCCGATATAAGTGAATAGCTTTTCTGTGAGTCTTATCAGGCCCTTGTTTTTCACGATAGCAATAATTTTATTGCTATTAGAGCTGTGAAATGAAAGCTGTGATTGTAAGAAGAGGCCAGAAGAGTGTGGTCTAGTTTCACGTAGGCTGTGATAAATTCAGGGAAGTCTTATCTTCTGCACAATTTCTAGGAATATTTCAGTTGCCATGTGTAGCTTCTGTTTGGAAAAATGTAAAAAGTGAAGTGTTGGATTTTCTTACAAGATATGTATATACTTGTCTTAGTAATTACCAGCCTTAAATTTTGAAATGACTCGTATTGAGAGAATTCACAGAAAGACTGACCTTTCAGATGGAAGGTAGTCTCCCTGTTCTAGCTCATGCTCCACTTCAAGTTACCAAGTTTCTTGAAACCATTCTGCTAGCATCTAAATCTTGCTGAATCCACTGCCAAACCTAAAATTAAAAACAAAGCCTCATAAAATGGTTATGTTGCACTACATAGGGAGCTGAAACCTTAAGTTTTGTTCCAATTTTGATGATTGGAAATCTCACAACGTGTAGTAATAAAACATTTTTGGAAAAGGTTATTCTTTATTGAATTGCACTTTCAACTTTTAGTAGGCAACCTACAAAATGGATGTTGACATAAAAATACTCATAGTGTGCGGGAGGTTTTGGAGAAAAGAATGCTCTTATTTTGATAAAGCAGAGGAGTATCTGTTACATACTGTACGCTATACAGCCTATTGAACCCTGCTACCTCCATCAGGGCATACCCCCATTCATGGTGACATAAAAATGGGCAGAAGGAAAGGGAGCAGTATGTGGTAGGAAAGAGGGTCTAAAGGTTTCCAGCTTCTGTTTATCCAGTTGCCTTTGAAATAATGCCATCTTGGGATTATAGTGAGAAGAAATAATTGGTAGTAGTTAAATTAGAACTTTTACTAAATTGTCAACTATAGACAAGCTTGGAATCTTAATCTTCAGTGCTTTTTACAGAGTTCTATGTGCCAAAAGCAGAATATAAACTGTTTCAAGGCTGCTTGTAGCTAAAGTTGATACTTGGCAATCTAACAAGACTATAATGTAGTTCTTATATTTTTAATATCAGGACTTTGTGTCTATTTTATGGGTCTGCATGACTTCATACAAGTAGTACAGTTCTTCCTAACAAAAAGTATTGATGGTGATGAATATATGATGGAAATTTTCTTATCTGTGATATAAAGATTTCTGCTGTTGCTAAATCTTCAACTTGGCCTCAATAAGTACAAACTGTCTTCTCATTTAGAAACAATTTAGGAGGTGAAGGGATTTTTGGAATATGTTCTGGATCCCATGGCTTGCTTTCAGCTAATAATTAGATTTGCCTTCTAGATCTAGTTATCTTTGCATTGTCTAACAAACAAGACGCCTCTCTATACCGTTCTGTGGCTATCTTTCCACTCTACCATGGTTTCCTAACACTGGGCTTTTATAAACTTGCCACTTGTTTACTTTGATCTGCAAGTTTATCAGGTCCACTGTCTAGTGCTTGGTGGCTCGTCGCAACTGGGATAGGAACTGGCTTTTCTAAAGTGTTCTCCCAAAACTCTGGTGTTCCTTCATTAATAGTGAATAACTAAATTAGCTACCACCTCTCATCTTTCTTTTGAACTACTTATTTGCCTTCAAGTAGACATAATGCTGGTTGATACCTTTAAAAATGAAAAGGGGGCCATTTAAAGAAGTAGATAATAACAAACCTGTCTCTCAGATCCTTCCCTTCCCTTTAAGTTCTGAACTATGGAATACTAAATACTAATTCTTCCCTTCATTAGTAAAAAAATTTACACATTAAAACAGAAGTATTCAGCAACATGTATTCCGCTGGTGGTGGTGTACTGTTAACATTATTTGCTCAGATGTTCATTGAAAAGGACCTAAGAATAAGCCAACTGTTTCACTTGTATATTTTTTTTATAACTTAAAAGTTTTATTCCAAGAGACTACTTGTTATTTCAAGCATTCCATTTCACATAGCATTTTTCACTCACCTGCTAGGATACTTTTTATTTGGAGAAATGTCTAATTACAGTATGAAGTTAAATGATTAATGCTTTGGTTCAGACTCATGTAAATCCATTTCTAATGTGATGTATAAAATCTTAAGGATTTACACTGGGTACACTTTAGTATAAAGCTGTAGTGACTAGGACAATACATAATAGTAGATATTCAAATCCTTGTTAAATTTGCTGTGAATATTAATGCCCTACAGATTGTAGAAAATAGCAATAAAGTACTACTAACTTGCAGGTCACCTGCTAAGGCTCACAAATTTTTTATCTCATATCTGTTGATTTAGAGTATTTCCATTCATCTTCCCCTTGTCCTTCTCTGTTGGTCTTAAGGAATTTCCTCAAAATACCACAGATCCATTTCATTTTATATATGTTGAGTGGATTTCTTACATCTGATTTTTGGATTTTTTCCTATAGTTTGTCAGAGGAATGGTTGTGACTTGCTTTGAAGGAAGCAGATGACTGGAGGACCATCCTCTTTCTCAGTTGCCTGTTCATTGTGGCATTAGTTGCCAGTGAATCTAGTCATCCTTCATGTCTTTAGCAACCAGCCACCCAAGTAACATCATGTCCAATGGAATTAAGTTACTACAAAGATTGTCACTTGGTAGTTGTCTTCCATCTTTCAAACAGTATGAAGGGACTGGTAACAGACACCACCTACCTGGAAGGCTCTGTTTTGTACAGCTTAGTATCTCCACTTTTAATCATTACAAGTAAGGAGACACTAGGTAGGGGTCCACAATGATTATTTCTAGACACTTGACCTACAGTCAGAGTTCATCACATACAGGTCCACAGTTAATCTCTACTTAGGATAGGCAGTTGAATTCTTTTAAGTCATAAATTCAACCCTGTTTGTATATTAGAATCCCAGGGGAACTATTTAAAAAACACACAAACCTCAGTGCCCAGGCCCACCTGCAAAGATTCTAATTTAGATGGTCAGTAGTCAGGCCTGGGTATTGGTCCTTCTTTCCTTCAAAGACTACTCCAGTGACTCTAAGGTACATCCAAAGCTGAGAACCACTGTCCTTGATGAGGAAGAAGTTTTAACTATGTTATAGTACTGGGTTTTTTCCTCAAAGGGGCAAGCAACGATGTAAGTACAAAATGATTAACTTTTCCCCATCTTACATTAAGGGGAAGAACTTGTATTTGAAGTTTCTGTCAAAAGCTTTCTGGTTATTTTCAAGTACATGCTTTTCTCTGCTTAAATAATGCTGCTACTATACTACCTGAGATGCTGGTATTCAAAGAAAAAATACTCACATCTTCATAGTTAGATGTCATGGTAACTTGCCTTTTGAAGCAACTTTTAAAATATAATTGCCATGGATAGATGCTGGAGTTTTTGAGTGGATGAGTACCAAAGCAAAGCACAGAGTGGCAGGCTTTTTAAAATAAGGGTAGGTCATAGATGCTACTCCCTGAAAATCCACACACACCTAACCTCCAATCAAATACATACTTTTTTCTCTCCCCAAAAGACTGCATTTTCCATAAACAAGTGAATTACTATTACAAATCTCAGATGTGAAAGGAACCACAATTCTAGGACAAACAATTCAAAACTAAATGTCGGCCTGTTAGTGTAGAACCTGGAAAGGAGATTTACATGCTACTATTTAGTTTGAAAATCATATTTCAAACTAAAACCTGCTTTAGGGGATCTGTTGAAATAACATTCTGGACAGATCTCCCTAATCCATCCATTCTAGTATTTTTCTTCAATAGGAATTATTTTATAGACTAACCCTCAATTCTATCTAGTTTGTTTCTCACTGGTTAAAGAATTTGATAAATGTGTCTGGTTGTGTTGATACTGTTCATCGCCATTTTTGAGTTTATAGACATGGATGATTTTCTCTCGCCTTTGCAACCTGGAAAGTCTAAATCATTTTAGTCTCTTCACATGGAAGGCTTGCCTTGTGCTTTGGTACTTTTCTCTGATCTTTGTGGCTAAATATCAAATTTCTGGTATAAACAATTTGTGGCTTGGTACAATAGTATGCTGTAGTCAAAACATAAGCTTTCAAGTCAGATAGAACTAGGTTTAAATTCTGGCTCTGGTCCCTTTGGCAAGATATTAAGAATTTCTAGTTCATATAGTTGTTGGAAGGATTAAGTAACATACTGTATATAAAATGATTACCACAAGTCCTGAAACATAGTAAGCATTCATTATAAATATTAGTACTACTTGCAAAAGGATGTGCTTTCCTGTTTAATTGTCAATATTCTACTTGATTATCCTTATTTGTCTATGCAGTACATTGGGCCAGCATATTCAAGAAATGGTTTATAATCTTTTCCTAGACACTAATGGCTCAAATTTTTATTTTTTCCTAGTACTTTATATGTGCTAGTGCTTTACACTATTTTGCCTTTTTACACAGTAGAGAAAACTACCTCTGACACCTCCATTCTCCATCATCATTTTGACATTCATGGAAACTATAATTAGCGTTAGTGAACTTGGCAGGTTTCTAGATGCTGCTGTTTAAAATTATTTAGAAGATGTGAAATAAGGCCAGTCCCAGTGTCCTTCCTTCCATCCATCCAGTAGTTATTGAATGCCTACTACCTCCAGGAACTATGCTTCCTATTGGGGATATATGATGTGCTCCTTGCTCTCACATTTTTCACAGGCTAGTAAAGGTGACAGACAAATCAAGAAATGATTGTAACAGCAATCTATAAACCCCTAGGAGTCAGTACTCATTTCTGTTTGGATGGACTAGGAAAAGCTTAACAGAGAAAGAATGTTCACTTGAGTTTGGAAAGATAAAGATGAGCTTCCTAGACAGACAAAAGATGGCATGTGCTAGAGGCCCAGATACATGAAACAAGATATACTGTCATGGGGCTGGCCCGGTGGCGTAATGGTTGAGTCTGTGCACTCCGCTTCGGCAGCTTGGGGTTTGGCAGGTTCGGATCCAGGGTGTGGACAGATGCACTGCTTGTCATGCCATGCTCTGGCGGCGTCCCATATAAAGTAGAGGAAGATGGGCACGGATGTTAGCCCAGGGCCAGTCTTCCTCAGGAAAAAAGAAAAAAGGATTAGCAACAGATGTTAGCTCAGGGCTAGTCTTCCTCACACACACACACACACAAAAAGATGTACTGTCATGTGCTGCATAACGACGTTTTGGTCAACGACAGACTGCATATAGATGGTGGTCCCATGAGATTAGTACCATATAGCCTAAGTGTGTAGTAGGTTTGTGTAAGTACATTCTATGATGCTCACACAACAATGAAATCATCTAATAATGCATTTCTCAGAATGTATCACTGTCATTAAGTGACACATGACTGCAGTGTATTCAGGGAGTTACTCATTTTATGTATTCAGTAAACTAGTCTGAATAGACTCTAGAAAATGAGGCTGGGGCTCAGATTAAAGAGAGACTTAGACACTTAGATGACTTACTAAAAGACTGGATTTGGCTTTGTGTAAGCAAAGGACAGTTATTGAAGAATTAGGGAAGGATGATAAGTGTTTGAGAGAATTCAGTTAGCAATGTGATGGTGAGATGGGGAGCAAAATTGGAGGCACCAAGACTAATCAGGAGACTCAAGCTGAACTAATGAATAATAGCTATC
Organism: Tapirus indicus; assembly: GCA_031878705.1. Classification (NCBI taxonomy): domain Eukaryota; kingdom Metazoa; phylum Chordata; class Mammalia; order Perissodactyla; family Tapiridae; genus Tapirus; species Tapirus indicus. The sequence continues at coordinate 125,978,558 of CM062919.1, read as the reverse complement.
CTTCACTGAGCTCATACCATGTGCCAGACAATGTAGTAAGCATTTTGCACCTGTTAGCTCATTGAATCCTTGAAAAAGCCATATGAGGTAGTTATCATTCCCATTTAATAGAAAACTTGAGGATCATAATTTGCCTATGGTCACACAGCTTAGAAGTGATTAAAAATCTGCACTCAAGCCCAGGTATGTCTAACTCCAACGTTGCTTGCTTCTGGTCAATATAATCCCTGGCAAGAAGTGGTAAGGACAACCACAGTAAGATGGAGAGGAGAGCAAGGATACAAGAGATGTTAAGAAGGTAGGACCTAGACTCTGTTGGAGGGAAGATAGTGGTGCATAGACAAGTAAAAGTTAACAACGATGCCCAGGGTTTTGGTGTAAAACTGTCTTTGACGGTATGATTAACAGAGTAAAAATTGGGAAGAAGAAATTGAGGAGAAAAGAGAGGTTTTTTTCAAACATGAATTTTAGGTGCTTATAGGACATGTCAGTCTCTTAAGATGTGTAGTAAGGCAGCTAGGTATATGGGTCTGGAACTTAGAAGAGAAGTGACTTGAAAAGTGAGTTGTGAGTGGTGTGGCTTGAACAAGAGTGCCTAAGAGAATGAACAAAGACGACAACTCACAAATACCAAGAGAAGGGGGTGGAGGAGGAGAAGCTAGCAAAAGAGACCAAGCAAGAGTCAAAAAGTTAAAAAAGTTTAAAAGTCAAAAAGCTAGGGGAGGAGAAGATAATGGTATTGAGGAATCAAAGTTTTTCAAGGATTGGGGTCAACAGGGTCAAAATCAAGATACTATAATTCACATCTATCAAGTTGGTGACATTTTAAAAGTGTGAATATCAAATGTGGGCAAGCATGTTGAAAAACACATAGGAACTCTCAGGCACTGTCTTTGGGAGTATAAATTGGTATAATCATTGTGAGGGCAACTGGCGATATTCATTTACTAAAATAAAACGTGCATATCCTATGAACCAGCAATTCCACTAGGGTGTGTGTGTGTGTGTGTGTGTGTGTGTGTGTGTGTGTGTGTGTGTGTGTGTGTGTGTGTGAGATATTCATTTACTAAAATAAAACGTGCATATCCTATGAACCAGCAATTCCACTAGGGTGTGTGTGTGTGTGTGTGTGTGTGTGTGTGTGTGTGTGTGTGAGATATTCATTTACTAAAATAAAACGTGCATATCCTATGAACCAGCAATTCCACTAGGGTGTGTGTGTGTGTGTGTGTGTGTGTGTGTGTCCTGTAAACATTCCTACACATTTGCCAGAGAGACGTGAAAGAATGTTCACTGCAGTATTGTTTATAATAATGAAATGTGGAAATAAAATGTCTATAACATAAGAATGGATAAATTGTGCTATGCTCATTTAATGGAATGCTGTACAGTTAAAATGAATAAGCTAGCATTAAGTGAATGAAGGATTACCCTCCAAAACAGTGGTGATCCAAAAAAAGGCAAGTTAAATGGCATCATACTATATTTCTTGTACATAAATTTTTTTTAAATGTAAAACAATACTAAGTATGGTTTATGGATATATTCACATAAAGTAAAAGTTTGAAAACAGGTTGAGAATTATAGACACAAATTCAGGACAGTGGTTCTCTTTAGAGGAGGGAGAGACACATAGGTGGCCTATAATTTTTATTTCTTAAAAAACATGTTTGAGGTAAATGTGGCAAAATGTTAAGATTTGGTGTTTTGTTAATTTGGGGTCTATACAGGATACTTTTTTTAAAGTCCAAAAAATAAAACAATTTAATTTTTTATTCCCCACTGAAAAAGCGGGTGGACAAAAATACTGGATAATACTAATTCACTCAGAAAGTAGGGAATCTACAATTGAAACAAATGCTGCTTTGGTTTCTATACTCTCCCAAAAGGTCAAGGGTACTTTTACTGATTTATCAAGAACGATGACAGAATGAAAAGCAGGAGGGAGGGTTACCAGGATGTGTGACATAATTTTTCAGGAGGAAAAGAGGCTCAATAATATCTAAAACATTATTACCCTTTGTAACTTCCAAAGTGATCATATGTAGGTATTATCTCTTCTTCACAGATGAAGTTATCGTCTCGGAGATGTTAAATGACTTGCTAACGGGCACCCAGCTAGTAATAGACAGCCAGGTCAATAAGCCATGCATATCTTTCCCTGTTTTGCTCCTCCCATTATCAGCTGGATGTTCAAGATCAGAGAACTGTAGATGTTAGAACAGGAAGTTGAACACAGATTTTTCGTTTCAAGGCAAACTAAACCACTCTATGTTCCTGGATCACATTATTTCGCCTAGAGAGCTATTACTGAAGTTAAATGCTTTGTGCTATTTAGAACTTCCTTAGAATTGTTGAAATAAAAAATGGGTATTTTCTAAACTGCATTTTTACACAGTATTTGTTTATCCCTTTTGATATATACAACATACTTTATGCTGACACTACTTTATGTTTCAAATTTATCTTTTTTGTCCCCATAACTTCTGGTTATGCTAGCATTTGGATGTCCTTTTACAAGGGGAAAGTGGATCTTTAAGATGGTGAAGATAAGTGTCTAAGATCACTTACCAATTCCGTGAATTAGAAACTACCATCCCTGTATTCCTTAAGTGTAATACAGTGTCCTGCAAAAGAAACTACTCCAGTGGGCAAGATGCAAGTAGTAAAGTGGCCAAGAGCTGTATGTTATAGATGTTTTGATTACTAGAGATTGTCAGTCTGTCTTGCTAAAGTATTATCATAAGAAACCAAGAAAATAGGGTCAATGTGTACTGACTGTTCACCCCAACCATAATGTTATGCTTTAGGCCAAAGAGTGACTCCTCCTGAGTAAAATGAGGGAAAACATTACCATTACTGAAAACTATTATAAACCCACAAATTCTAATGTTTATTAGATTTTGCAATTAGGAAGTCCTTCATCAACTTAGCAAAATTGGTTTCCACAGGGTAGTGGGAATTGAAGCCAGGGAAATGAGTTGAACAGCGAATGGGAGGTGACGACATAGAGACTTCAAGAGAACACCACTTTTTCAAAAAGCTTTGAATGAGATGGACAGGAAAGATGGAGGGCAGAAACCAGAAGGAGATAAAGTGTAAAAAGAGAGGTCATGATATTTGAGAGATTTGAGCATGACTGTAATTCGAATGAAAAGAACTTGCAGATAAGGAGGGAGAAAATTTATGGAGCCAGGTCCCAAAGGCGACACAAAAGGTGAGCCTTGAAAAAGATACCTTTTCTTAGAAACTAAAAGAAGGTAAGGGAATAGTTATAAGTAAATTTATAGCTGTGACAGGAGAGATTTATACTAGATGGTCTCAATATATTTTTTGAAGTAGGAAGTAATAGCTGATGTTATTTATGAAGTAGGAGCGGGTAAAAGATTAGGGGGTTTGAAGAGAATGGAGATGGTTTGGAGTAGACAGCTGCCTGAAGACAATTAATGAACAGTGTTAACCACTGAACTGAGTTTGGAAATAATGGAAGTATAGTGGTTTTATGATTGTTTCTAGTACCTCAGTTGAATGATCTATAAGACCAGCCATATTATAGGACTGACCCAGAATTGTGAGTTGGTCAACAGAGGAGAAACACAAGGATGAAGGGAGGTGAGGGCATTGGTGTCGAGCAGAATATAGCATTGTTCTAGAAATGTAAGTTGGAAGAGAGATACCAGGGAAGGAAAAATATGGAGGGGGATTGAAAGCACTCATGAGAGAACAGGTCATATGACCAATTAAGAGATCCAGGTCAGATATGGAAGGAAGTGTGACCAAAAATAAACTGGAAGAAAAGGCAATATTACGGGAATGGAGGTCTTGATAAGATTGTGGATCAGGCATATTGGGGTAATATGGATGGAAGGTTAAGGGTATTGAAATCACTCAGAACTACTCCATAACAAAGTAGAGTGTGGGCAAGGGAACGAGGTTGAAGTGGCCTTGGAACTGTGATGCTTGGGTGTCCAACAGACCATCCAGATGAATGTTGAAATCTCCTGGGAAATGATGAAATGAACTGAGGTTTAAAGGATTAACATAATCCAGGTATAATGTTATTGTAAGGGAATGATCTGGAAGTTAATGGATTATAGGGACAAAGCAAGGTAAAGGGTGGCAAAATTGGATGGAATGAACTTCAAAGGAATGGAAGTTTTTATGGGAGAGTGAAACAGGTTGGAAGAGGCTGTGGGACAAAAAATGGTGATACCAATTCTGAGCCTTGTGGCACACAGAGTTTGAGGAAACTGCAAAAGAAGCAGTATCTTGGAGAAAGAGCTAAAGGAAATAGAAGACATATTCAAAAAAGCTGTGGGTATAGGTAAGTTTATTTATAGTGGAATAGGTTGCCAAAGCCCACACTGGAAAGGGATGAGGGAGAATCCCATGGGAAAGGTGGGAATGAGGGGTCATGGGGGCATGCCATCAGGTACACAGCAGTTTGGATACAAGAAATGAGATGGGTGAGGGGGCTGCCTACTGAGCAGTGACCAAGTATAGTAGGAATGACAAGTTTGGATGGAATTATAGTTTGTTGGCTTTTGACCCAGTTGTTTTGAACAAAACCGATAAACTCAGGGTCCCAGGCAGTGTTTGACCTTATCTTTGTAGGAGTGTTTCTAGATCCATGGTATAGTGGTAATTGCTAGATCCTTGCAGGGGCAGCTGTGCAAAATGCTGGGTGTGGTAGTATTTGGCCTAGTCTCTGCTGGACTTCCTAATGGTTTAAGATAAGCAGCCATTGATTTGCCATGCTCTCGGGTAGGGATGACGTGCAGCAGACATCCCAGAAGACAGAACCCAAGGACTTTTCTCTATGGGACTGCACCCTCTAGCATAAGGATCAGTATCTGTGCTTTACATAAGACGCAATCCCTTTTTTCCTGCTTTTGTAAAAGACAGATTTCATTCACCAGTCTTTTGGAGAGTGTTTTGACAGAATGGAAAAAGCATGGATTCATACAGACTTGGGTCTGAATCCTGGAATCTTCTTGGGCAACTCACATAACTCTTCTGAGTCTTAACACATCATGAGTATATAATAGACCTTGTATGTAAAGTGCCTAAAACACAAAAAAGTACTTAATAAATTTTTTCCAATCATTAATTTTTTCATAAAAGTCTTAACTAAAGACTATCTGTCAGGCACTGTGCTATGTCCTGGGGATCCAGTGATGAATACGACATGATCCTTGCCTTAAGATCTTTACAGTTTAGTAGAAGAAGAAGATAAATATATTCAATGGCAGATAAAGGGTGCCTTGATAGATGCATAGATGGAAAACAGTGGGAGCCCAAGGGAGCAAGGGCAAGTTCCTCCCACCTGAGGTGGAGTGAGAAGGCAGGGAGCCTCCTTGGCTATTCCTTCTAAGTTTCCTCTGTTTGTCTTCCTTCCACTCTGTGGGCATGTCTATTTTCATTCTATGCACATTTCCTGAAACATATCCAGTGTGCCTTTCATCTACTCCCATGGTATCAGTGACAACCTATGTGCCGAAGAACTCCAGATCTCTTTACTGAACATCGTGCCACATACCCAGCTGTCAAACAGATATATAATCTTGGATGTACCATGAGTGCCTCCAACTGAACAGGAGCTAAAATTGAATTTTATAATCTTTTCCTCAAAACCTGCTTCTCCACATTTTGGGCACTTCCATCTGCTCAGCTGTCAAGTCAGAAACATGGAAGTCATGTTTGGTGTTTCCCTCTTCCTAATTCTCCACAGTTGACTTTTAGCAAGTCACATTTATTATATCTGCAAGACGTCTTTCAAATCCACTCTTCTCTCCATTTCTATGTTTATAATCCTAGTTTAGTATCATCATCTCTTGCCTAAATTACTCCAACAACCTCCCCCTGCCTCTAATCTTATCTCCTTTTAATCTATTCTCCATACTGTAACCAGAATATTATTTTTAAAATACAAAGCTAATTAATTCATTCCTTGGCTTAAAATCCTTCAAAAGCTTCCCATTGCTTCTAGAATAAAATAGTTTACAGGACACTGAGAATCTCATGTTTCCTTACCTCTCTAATCATTATTTCATCACTTCTCTCCTCTTACTCAATGATTTCATTTAAGATAAACTTCTTCCCACTAGTCTCCCCAAAACCCCCAACTGCTCCTGGTGCTCTTTGGAGCTTACATAGTTTCTGTGCTTCTGCTCACATAGCACCCACTACATTGTACTGAAATGTCTAGTTGTTTGTTTCCCTGACTAGACTAATCTTCTTAGGGTAGGGATCAAGTTGGTTGGTTGTTTTATTTTTGTTTTGCTCGTAGTGTGTGTGTGTGTAATAGGAAGGAAATGTAATTGGTTGTGGCCTTCTGTATGTTCCTTGAATAGCTACATAAAAGAGAAGTTTAGCACTGTTAGGAGTGGTTCAACAATATACTCAGTATTCAACAACTAGATGGCAATATTGTCTCTACAGTTTACATCTAAATGAAGAAGTTGATTAAAATTAAATTTTCTCTCTCAATGAATGACCTGTTTGCACACTGTTGCATGAGGTAGTAACAGGACTATTTATTTCATTATCTACTTATACTCTGAATTTAAATATTCCCTAGTATTTACTCCCTAATAAAGTCGAGCAATTTCAATCTATAGAAATAAAATATTGCAGACCATTTTACCTTATGCAAGGTACTTAATCATTTAACTATAATAGTTTGTAACTAATCATATAAGTACTTTTGTCTTTATCATTATAATTATCTTATCTGGTCCAGAAATTAAAACACACACACACACTGATCTTATTAAAACTTTACACTAATCTTTTACTCAGATTTGACATAATGGTATAAAACATGAAGTTGACGGTATGGACCATTAGAAATTAAATCAGTAGTGTCAATACTGCTCTAGGCCAGGCATTTAATTGATAAGACCCCACCCCTACTTGTAGTAGCTGTATGCTGTGGGCTGTGGATCATACAGCTTAGAGTAAACCCAGTATTTGCTAAGGACCAGTGTCAGCAGTATACATGGTGTTTCTGGAGTCTCTAAGGGACCAGTTGTTTTGTTGGTTTTATTTTTTGTTTTGAAAGTGGTAAGTTGTGAGAGAAATTCAGAGACCATTGGTTAGGTCCAGCAAAATTTTTCAAGCAATTCATGTTCATAGTCTCTTTCCAAAATAAACATCTTTACCGCTGTTTTTAAATCCTTTTAGACAACTTTAATTTTTCTGTTATGTAATAGCCAATACTTAGAAATGGTCAAATTTGATAATTGAGTTCAAACCTCAAGGGCCAGATGAATTATATCACAGGGTTCTGAAAGAATAATCCAGTATGATTACGGAACCAGTCCAAATTCTATTTTGAGGAGCTATAAGAAGAGGGGAGATTCAACAAAGTCCTTAAGGACAACTAGAATTTCCAGACAGTTCTGTGGATCCTATATTATTGGATATTATAAATTTACAGTGGGATCTATTACTATATCTCCAGCAGTTCTGAGGTAGCCATCTATTATTGTTTGCCCAGTACTCTCCTTCCTTGTGAGAGAACTGTTCCTTCCCTGACTCTACCATCTGATTCTAATGGAGGCTACCAATTCAAGTACCTTGTCTAGTTACAAGTGATTAGTCCATGCATGAACACCTGACCTTAGCTAGGCCAGAGTCCTCTCTTGGGATTTTCTGAACTAGAATAAGAGGGGAAATTCAGTAGCTTTCTAGGGATGGGAACCATGGGATATGATGCTTGAGCCTATTTCTTGTTGTGGGGAGAAAACCAGTCCATTGAGAGAAGCAGAAAAGACAGAGAGTGATTCCCTCACTCAGCAGCATGAGTTTCTAGTTCTAGCTATTCCAGAGGTCCAGCTGCACTCTTGACCTTCCTGTGGTTTGATTACATGAGCTACTTGGCATCTCCATTAAACTCTCTTTTTCTCTAAGCTATTTTGAATTGATTTTTTTTTCACAAAAACCCAAAAGAATTCTAGCCAAAACAAGTACTCAGAAGCCTGAGCACATGGATGAAAGGTAAATGATTATATCGTTCCCAGGCTGGATCTGAGCCAGGTAAATAAGAGAAGAAATGAGACAAGACATTTGGGAAAAGTTGGATCATGAAAAGCTGAACCATACATCTGGTCTAATTAAGAAAGGAAGTGTCAGAAGGGGACTCTTAGCAAGAAAATGAATGAGCTAAAGGAATAGATATTGAAATATAGGATTTAAGGGGTACAGCAGCTCCCAGTGGTGACAAACTTAGGTACAGTCATAGAGTAGACTTAAGTGTCATGTGTTAATGGTCATCAAATTGAGAAGGTTCAAGGAAATAGAAGATAGGGCTGTCCACATGGACAATGAAGTCATCCCAGATGATTGTGGGATCCACATGGAGATAAGGACCATAAACTAAAAAGAATAACTAGGAGCTTAGTAGATGACAGTAACCAGCAGGAGTAGAGAGGTAGATGGTTGAAAAATATAAGCCTGAAAGGAGAGGCTTTTCCACAAGGGCGAGGCAAATAACAACCTCCACCCAAGGTAGCAGTGGAAAGAGTAGTGTTCTAAAAGGAAACCAGGTTTCTGTTTAAAGCCAGGAGGTGGAAGAGGTATTTTGTTATAAGGATGAGAATATAGGTGAGTTTGTTTTGAATGGCAGGAGTTCCAGAGAGCCCAGGGGAAAGGGCAGAGCAAGAAGAGGAAGTATTTGGGAGGATTGCAGAACAGAATGGGAGAGACCAACCACCCAGAGAACCTTATATTTGGGGAAGTGCTGAGTGTGATGGGGAAGTGAGGATTAACTGGCCTTCGGGTCTCAGGGAATTCCCATGAAAAGACTTTTCAGAGTTGGCCCAGGCAAAGGCCTAAGAGGCATCAGAATTCTGAGGAAGGGTAGAGTTGGCAACTAGGTCCGGGGGTACATTTCTTTTTACCCTAGCTGATATTAGAGACATAATGCTACTAGCAACCTTTATTCAAGGTTCTTTCATTTACTCAACATATATTGATTGAGCATCTCCTATGTGTGGGGCACTGTGCCAGATTCTGGTGATGGAGTTACAATTGTAAGAGATAGGTACAGCCTCAGTCCACAGGAAACATAAAATTTTTGTTGTTAGTGTCATTGAGTAGATTCCGACTCCTAGCTTCCCTGTGTACGGCAGAACAGAACCCTGCCAGGTCTTTTTGCACCATCCTCTCGACCTTTTGGTGTCGTGTCAGACAACGTTCCACTGCTATTCATAGGGTTTTCATGGCCACTTTTTTCTGAAGTGGATGGACTGGTCCTTCTTCCCCATCTGTCTAGTCTGGAAGCTCCACAGAAACCTGTCCACTATGGGTGACCCTGCTGGTATTTGAAATACTAGGGGCATAGCTTTCAGCATCACAGCAACATGCAGCTGCCACAGTATGACAACCGACAGATGGGTGGTGTGATTCTCTGACCAGGAAACAAACCTGGGCCGCAGCAGTAAGAGAATCTTAACTAGACCACCAGGGCTGGTGAAACATAAAATAAAGTGTGGGATACAGGCCAGTTGCTATGGTATGAATGTTTGTGTCCCCCCTAAATTCATATGTTGAAATCCCGCCCCCCAAGGTGATGGTATTAGGAAGTGAAGCCTTTGGAAGGTGATTAGGTCATGAGGGCAGAGCCCTCATGAATCAGATTAGTGCCCTTATAAAAGAGGCCCCAGAGAGAGCTTGCTTATTGTTTCTACCACATGAGGAGACAACGAGAAGTCGGCAACCTGAAAGAGGGCCCTCACCCAACCATGCCGGCACCCTGATATCAGTCTCCAGAACTGTTAGAAATAAATTTCTATTGTTTATAAGTCACCCAGTCTGTGGTGTTTCGTTACAAAAGCCCAAACAGACTAAGCCACCAGTAAACAGACAATTATAATGTTTTTTATTATGATAGGGGAAGTGCAGGATGTAATGGGAAGATGGGCAGTAGGGGTGAGACACATCACCCAGATTTAGGAAGATCAAGGAATGCTTCGTGGAAAGAGTGCTGAATAACCTGAGACCTAAAGTGTAACTGTGAATTATCTAGTTGAGGGGAGGGGACAAAGGGCAAGGGAAGAGGAAGTAAGTGTATTTTAGGCAGAGAACAGTAAGTGCAAAGTCCCAGAGGCAAGAGAAAGAAAGGCTGAGACACTGAGAGGAGACTGTTTTCTGTCTTATATTGTTGTTTTGAGACTTAGCTCTTAGAACATTGTCTGGCACAAAGTTAAGTGTCCCACAAATATCAGAAATTATTACTATGCCTGGAGCATAGAATTAAGGGTGAGTGTGAAAAGAGGTGAGAAATAAGGCTATACAAGTAAGCAGAAGTCAAACTACAAGTTCTGTAAGCCACAGTACCAGGCATTTAGACAATCCAGGAGTCATTGGCAAACCACTCACAGATTGTAAATAGTGGAGTAAATGTCCTGTATTTTAGAAAGACAGGCTGACTAGCAGCAGGGAGACAAGGCAGAAGATCATTGTAATCGTGGTCAGAACTAGTGAGCGACAGTGATGATGGAGAAACATGGATGGATTTCAAGATATGTAGAAGGTAGATGTATTGTCCCAGGACTACCATAACAAACTACCACAAACTTGGGGATTTTAAATAACAGAAATTTATTCTTTCACAGTTTGGGAGGCCAGAAGTCTGAAATCAAGGTGTCAGCAGGGTTGGCAATACCTGGTGTTTCTTGGCCTATAGCAGCCAGTAACTCCCTCCGTCTTCAAGGGGTCTTCATATGGCCTTCTTCCCTGTATCTGTGTCTCCAATCCTCCTCTCCTTCCTCCTCTCCTTTCTCATATAAGGACACCAGTTATTGGATTTAGGGCCCATCCTAAATCCAGGATGCTCTCATCTTGAGATCTTTAACTTAATCATATCTGCAAAGATCCTTATTTCCAAATAAGGTCACATTCACAGGTACCAGGGGTTAGGATGTGGACATATCTTTTGGGGGGACACAATTGAATCCAATATAGTAGAATTAATAGAACCTGATCATTGGCTGGATGGGGTTGAGGGGGTTTGAAGGAGAGGGAGAAACCAAGGATAATATCCATGAACAACTGGGTGGAGGATGGTACCATTTACTAAAATAAATATGTATCACTGGAGGAGAAACAAGTTTGGAGATGGAAGATGACATCTTTACTTTGAGGGCTTGTGGAAATCCAAGTGGGGATCAAGTAGGCACTAGGTCACATAAATTGTGAGCCCAGTAGATAGAGATGTAAGTTGGGCATGCAGATTTGGGTGGTAACCGAAGCTATGGACGTGGGTAAGATTGCCAACGGAGAACTTGTAGACTAAGAAGAACTCCGATCAGAAGCCTGAGATACACACAATTTGAGGGAGGGACAGGAAGAGTAGCAGTCAGGGAAGTAGGAGAAAAACAATATGAGAATCATGTCTTGCAGAAGCTCAGGGAAGAAAATGATTAAAGCAGGAGTGAGCTGTTCCTAAGGAGTTTTAGAGAAACTCGAATGAATGAGAGGTAAGGCAAGACAATGAAGATAAAGAAATATTTCAAAAAGTTTGGCTGTGAAGAGCAGGAGAGAGAGATTGGCAGCTGATAGGAGATGCAGAGGATTTTCTTTTCTTCTTTGATTTTTATTTAAGATGAGAGAGACTTGTGCCTGCCGGAAAAAAAAAAGTCTGTGGCCAGGGAGAATCGAATTTAAAGGCTAAGTCAAGGTCATTGAGGAGGCAGGACATAGGTGAGACATTAACCTCAGACAGGAAGAAAAACATCTCTTCTACTTAAAAGGAGGGAGAGGGGAAAGGATGGCTCTGGAGGGAGGTAAGTTTGCTGATCTGATGGCAGGAAGTTAAAGGTTTTTTCATTTATTCATTCAACAAATATTTCTGAATGCCTGGTACATGCCAGGCACTGTTCTAGATGCTAGTGATACAAAGGGAACAAAACAAAGTCGCCATCTGCACAGAACTTACATTTCAGGGGGAAAGGCAGAATAAATATGTATCTATGTGTGTGTTTTACAATGCCAAGGGAGGGTAAATGCTATGAGGAAAAATAAAGAAGCATAAGGAGAGAGAGTCTCGGAGGGGTATCTGTTTAAATAGGGTGCCTAGGTCCAGCCTCTCTGAGGTGGGAAATGAAAAAACAAGGCATTCAAGATCTGGGAGGAGCATTCCAGGCAGAGGGAGCAACAGACATACAGGTCCTGAGGCAGGAGCATGCTTGGCACCAGCAAAGAAAGGAGGCCAGTGCAGCTGAGCAGAGTAACGTAGGAGAGAGGTAGGAGAATGGTAGGCGGGGGCCAGATCACAGAGGTCTAGGAGGCCTTAGTAAGGACTTTAGATTTTTCATCGAAGAGTGATGGGGAGCTCTTGGAAGGGTTTGAGTGAGAAGTGACACGATATAATATGAATGAATATCTTTGGCTGCATGTGAAGAGTAGATGGTGGGGAGCAAGAACGGAAGCAGGGAGTCCAGTTAGGAAGTCACTACACAGTCAGGTGAGAGACGATGATGGCTTGGTCCAGGACGGCAGTTGTGGATGGGTAAGAAATAGTTGAATTTGGGATCTACTCTGAAAGTGAAGCCCACAGGACTTATTGATAGATTGAAAGTAGGATGTGAAAGAAAAAAGTAGAAAGCCTCAAACACCTCAGCTCGAACACTGGCTAAGACAGAACTGATTCCTTCACAGAAATGCTAGCCCAGGCGTAGGAGAACACTTGGATGAGATAAGCACATACGCAGGGACAAGGGAAGGAAATGTCTAATTGCTAGATGCCTGGATGTCTCAGTTTCACGTGTCATCTCGTTGAAGCCTCTCCACCACCTTTGGTAATGTTATTATCCCTAATTTCAGAGATAAGAAAAAATTTAATTTAAATTAAATAATTTACTCAACTCATAGCTAATATGTGAATTTTAACTTGACTGTCTAACAACCAAGCTCTTCTCACTAGCTCACACTGTCCTCTAAAAATACATAGCTGGAAAATAAAGCAAATAATACTTTTACAATACTAGTACAAATTAAATGATTTAATTTATTTTGGAGCAAACCAGTACTTGAGAAAAATCAACTTTAATTAGGTGATGATTCAAAGTTATATATTCATTTTGTGAGCAATTCTGAAAGACTTTTCAAGGGCTTCAGAGGCTAATGGCACCAGTTATTTCAGATTTCTAATTTCACTTTTAGAAGACTTATCTCTAGTACAATTATTGCACTTACTAGCACTTATGCCATTTGTTTTGATGCACAAAAATAGAGAGATCCAGAGCTGGAGACCATTTTTCCCTGAGAATTTGGGCAAGAACCAGAAGAGAGAGGGGAAGTTCATGAACAACTGTGTACGGTGATCTTAACTCTAAGCTCTGGAAAATGAAAACTTAAGGGGCAACGTAGCATGGGTGAAAGTGGAACCGGGGAACCCAAGGAAGCCTATCCACAGTCCCAACTCTCTGACATAAGATTCCTTAGTATCTGGACACTGGAACAATTCAAAGTAACTCTGTCTCTATCTGGACAAGATTCTTACAAGGAGCTTGGGATAAAGTTATTTTATTCCTTATATTTCTCTCAGTAAGTGTTTATACTTACTCTCTTTTCGATCATGAGGAGCGTAACACTGGGCATAAGCTAAGAGTTGTCACCAAAAGCACTGAAGGAAGAGCCAGTGGGATACAGTGGAAAGTTCAAGGGCAATTCAGAGACTAAGACGGCACTGAGGAGGTTCGGGAGAAGCAGGTGGATCTCAGAATGCCCGGCTCTACCGCGAATGTGCAACCTTCGGTTAAGTCACTAACTTTCTCTGAGCCTCGAGATCCTCATCTTAAATGGAGATAAATGAGAGTAAAAATAGGACCTACCTCATAGGTTCCTATGAGAAGAAAATGAGACAATCTACATAAAGTACTTGGCAAAAGGGCTCAACAAATGTTTGTTACTATTAATAAGTTTCACTAACAGTCTGACTTTAGACAAGTGGCTTAAAGTTTTTGACTTATTTCCTCAGCCATAAAATGATGGATAGAACTAGGTGATACTGTAGACTTCTTTACAACTTTATAATTAAGACGTTATGTGCATTATTTCTTAAGATGATAGAAAAGAAATAAGCAATCTCTCTGTGGTAGTCACAGGTGGCAGTAGTGAAGAGTTTAACTGCCATCCCATTTTGGGGGAAATTTACTATTTTTTCAGTATCCAAATTCAAAAAACAACAAAAAGAGTTTAATCATCCACAATCCTTATTTCAAGGGAACTACTGTTAACAATTTTATATATAACCTTCCATCCAGGTTATTTCTTCACATATATATCTAAATTATTTTTTAATTTTACAAAAATAGGGATACTATTAGACATACTGTTTTGTAATCAGCTTTTTTTTTTTTTTTAACACACAAACATGGTCAACACCTTCCACCTCCCATTAATGTGGTTCTGCACCATCATTCTCAAAGGCTGTGTGGTCTTCCACAGGTATTTGTGTAAACCATCCTCTATTTGTCAAACACTGATTGTTTCCATTGTTTTGACATTACAGACAATGCTTCAATAAGCAGCTTTGCCATATTATCTAACTACTTCTCAGGAAAAATTTCCAGAAGTGGAATGTTTGGGCTAAAGGGTATGCACTTTTCTTTAGACTTTTGATACATACCACCAGTTTGTCTTTTCCTATGTTTTTATGTCTGGTAGAGCAAGGTCCTTATCAGGGCCTTTCTTCAGAATTTAATTGACTATTCTAAAGCATTTATTCTTCCTGATGAAATTTAAAATCTTTTTGTCAAATTTTGCTTCTCCATTTCCCTTCAAATTTTCATTGGAATTTTGATTGATACTGTGTGAAATTTGTAGGTTGACTTGGGGGGAATTTGCATCATTACAATATTATGCCTTTCCATCCAGCAACCTGGTATGTTTCTCTATTCATTCAATTCTTCTGTCAGTAAAATTTGAATGTTATTTAGTTTACATCTGGATATTTTATATTTTTGTTGCTATTAATAAGTATGATCTTTTCCTATATTTTTTCCAGTGGCATTTGCTGGTATATACAAATGCTATTAATTTTAGGATTATTGATTTTGTAATTGGCCACATTACTGAATTCACTTAATGGTTCTAATGGTCTTCAGTTGATCTATCCATTCACTCATTCTACAAATATTTATTGAGCACTTACAATGCCAGGCACTATTCTGGATCCTGGAAATAAGCGAAAAAAAAAAAATCTGTTCTCAAGATCTTTACATTCTACTGAGAGGAAATACTACACAAATAAACATATGACAGGTGGTGATAAGTGCTAAGAAGGTAGGGGTTGGGGGGAAGCATAGTAAGAGGATGGAAAGTGACTACAAAAAACACTATTTCAGGGGTCTGCCTGGCGTAGTGGTTTAAGTTTGCATGCTCAGCTTTGGCAGCCCGGAGTTTGAAGGTTTGAAGGTTTGGCACAGACCTACGCACCGTTCATCAAGCCATGCTGTGGCAGCATCCCATATACAAAATAGAAGAAGATGGGCACAGATGTTAGCTCAGGGCTAATCTTCCTCAGCAAAAAGAGCAAGATTGGCAATGGATGTTAGCTCAGGGCCGATCTTCCTCACCAAAAAAAAAAACACCCTATTTCAGATAATGTGTTCACATAAGTCCCCTGTGATAAGTTGAAGTTTGAGGAGAGACCTGAAATGATGTTGCATTTCTTGGGTTTTCCAGGTAGACACTTATATCATTATACCCTTTCCCACCCACAGCAGGATTTCCATGCTCCTGGGAGACTGCCTGTCCAGTGGAAGCAAGACCAAAGCTTTGTTTATAAAGGAAACTTCTAAGATTCCCAGTGTTCCTGGATTTAAATAATGCCTCCAGAGGTCATTTCTGCCACAACCCCAATTAGATTTTAGAGGCTCACGGAGTTCAGTGTGCTCTTGGTATGTCTACTCATCACCCCCCCACCAAATCACAATATCTACCTACTTCATCAATATAAACTGCCTAAGAGAACAATCCTGAGAAACTATAATTACAGGCTATTAAACTCCTTAAAAAACAATCCCAGGAGGTTATAATTAGATCTTCCATTTAAAGAAAAATTAGAAATAACCCCATCATACTCATATGCCTGTCTCTTTTAATAGATCAAGTCCATCATAGAGATTCTTAACCCTGTAATGCTTTCCTCTAATCTAGCCTAACTTCCTACTTCTCTTAATCTATTTTGATTCTTTCATTGTGCTGTCATCAGTCAAATCGCCTATATCCTCAACAACTTTTCTAAACATTCCATTTATCTTCTTATTCTACCCAAAAACCTAGCCATCTCCTGATAATATGCTTCCTTGCAATACTGTCAAGTTGCAGCTGTTTTTTTTTTTCAAATCCCTCATCCCACTAACCAAAGGGCCTAGAGATGAAGTGGGTTTCCTGCTTGCTCCCCATCGCCAATTCCTGACCTTTCCTCTTCCTTCCAAAATCCTAGTTCCCTTGAGGTGCATAACATTACATCATATCATCCATTCTCCCTTCTTGTGACAGTCATCTACTGTCCTCCTAGTCACTTGTCCTCATCACAGAAAAGTTTAGCATGTGGTGTCCTTTCCTTCTCTCCCCTGCTACTCCTGTCATTGTCCTTGACATCAAGAATCCATCTTGTACCTTAACCAGGGCCCTACATGATCCAGCATCTGCCTACTTCTTCAACTTCACACCCTGCCATTCTCCTCCTGTTAAGTCAGAGACCGTGAAGTGTTTGAGATTTCATCCTTCTTGCAAGCTAACAGGTTAGCCTGCCACAGTTTCACACACATATACTGACAGAAGACACCAAACTCTTGAGCTAGGGACATAAAAGAGTGGTTACTCATAGCAAAAAGCATGTACAGCAATATCTTGTGTCAGTTTCCCATGCCCCAACTCCCACAGGGTAACATGATGAGGGCCAGATGTTTACCTGTATGTGTAGTAGCTTGTATCACAGGAGAAGAATTCTGAATTTAGGAGAATCTAAGCTTTCATCAAGGCTGCTGGTAACCTGTCCATTCCCACTCTAGAGAAGTTACTTATTATCTTGAAATGTAAGCACATTTCCTCTAGGGGAGAGGAGGAAAGCATCTCTAGGTTTACTACCCTGGAATGTAACAAGCATTGGGGTTCTTTGGTAAATATTCATATCATTATGCCCTTTCCTACCCACAGAAGGCTAGTCTGAACTTGTAACCTGAATGTAGCCAGAACCTATCCAGGTTGACTGCCTGCTAAAACAAAAATATCAACATTCTCAGTAGAATTTAAACAAGACCCAGAGTCTCAAAACAGAATTTTCAAAGTGTCCAGGATATAATCCAAAATTATTAAGCATATGAAGAACCAGGAAAATCTCAATTCTCATGGGAAAAAAAAATGCCAACACTGAGAGAGCATAGGTGGTGGAATTATCTGACAAAGCCTTTGAAGCAGCTATTTGTTGGGAGACAATTTTCCATCGATCTCTTCTATTTCTGCAAGTCTTTTAGGCAGAGGCATTAATAGCTTTTTTCCTGGACTATCTTTTCAGGGATGTTTGTATAGTAAACATCCTTGGAAGATAGAGATAATGTCTTCCTCTGGGGCCAAAGGCAGATTTGTTTGCTGTCCAGGATAAAAAAGATAATGTCTCTTTCCAGGGCAGAGTTGGATAGGTTTGCTAGCCCATTATTACAAATTGGAGTTTCCCATAGAGTTTCTCTTCTATAATGCAACTCATTGCATGTTAACCAACTTGTTAACTTGCAAGTAAGATAAAAATCTTGGGCCCTTCAAAGTTCTTAACTCCATTATAAAAAATCTCTTACAAGCAATCAAGAGCACTTTTAAAACCAATGGAAAAATATAAATTAGCAGCAAAGAAACAGAAAATATAAAGAAGAAACAAATGGTTATTTTAGAATTGAAAAATACAGTAGCCAAAATTTTAAAAACTCACTGGATGGTCTCAGTAGCAGAGTGGATATGACAGAGGAAAGTGTCAGTGAACTTGAAAACAGATCAATAGAAATTATCCAATCTGAACAACAGAGAGAAAAAAATATTGGATAAATAATGAATAGAATCTCAGGTACCTGTGGAACAATAACAAAAGGGGCTGAAAAAATTTTGAATAAATAATGAATGAAAAGTCTCAAATTGGGCAAAAGGTATAAATCTACAGATTCAAGAAATTCAACAAAGCCCAAACATAATGAACATAAAGAAATCTATGCCCAAACACATTATAACAAAAATGCTAAAAAATAAAGACAAAGAAAAAAACCTTGAAAGCAGCCAGAGAAATATTATATATTACCTACATGGTAACAACAATTTGAATCACTGCAGATTTCCCATCAGGAACCATGCAGCCCATAAGGAAGTGGCACAATATTTTTATTTTTTATTTAGCTATTTAATTTTTTGGTGAGGAAGATTGGCCCTGAGCTAATATCCATTGCCAATCTTCCTCTTTTTGCTTGACGAAGATGGTCCCTGAGCTAACATCTGTGCCCATCTTCCTCTATTTTGTATATGGGATGCCACCACAGCATAGCTTGATGAGCGGTGTGTAGGTCCGCGCCCAGGATCTGAACCCGTGAACCTTGGGATGCTGAAGCTGAGCACATGAACTTAACTACTATGCCACTGGGCCAGCCCCTTAAAGTGCTGAGAGAAAAGAATGGTTAACACATAATAGTGTATCCATTGAAAATATCTTTCAGAAGTTAAGGTGAAATAACGGCATTCTCAGATGAAGAAAAACTAAAAGAATTCATAGGCAGCAGATCTGTTCTAAAAGAACTGCTAAAGGAAATTCTTCAGAAAGAAGAGAAATGATACCAGAAGGAAACTTGGAACATCAGGAATGAAGGAAGAGCACCAAAAATGGTAAATACCTGTATAAATATAATAGGCTATTCTCCTCTTGAGTTCTTTAAAATATGTTTGATGTTGAAAGAGCAAAAATTACAACATTGTCTGATGGGGTTTTCAACACATGTAGATGTAATTGATGACAACTATAACATAAAATGAAGAGGGTAAATGGGCCTATATGGTGGTAAGGTTTCTACATGTCACTTGAAATGGAAAAAAATATTGATTCTAAGCAGATTTTAATGTATATATATGTGTGTATATATATATATATATATACATATATATATCATTTGCTCCCTCACCTTTTTTGTCTGTGTATAAATGCCACCTCCTCAAAGAAGCCTTCTGTCACCACCCACATAAAATAACCACTTCTTCCCATCATGCTCTAACTTCTTGCTTTATTTTTCTTCCTTCATTTATCATTGACCAAAATTTTATTATATTTTTGTTAATTTGTTTATCTTCCCCCCAGCATACAGTCTTTCCATGAAGGCAATGGTTTGCCTCGTTCACTTCAGTACACCCAGTGCCTAAAGAGTGCACTGATTTTCGTTTAACCTATCAAGAACTGAGAGAGTTGCATGGAAATTTGCCATCCCTTATAGTGCTAACATTTTTTGCTGTGTATATTTTAAGTCCATTTTATTGGTTACTAACAGATTTAGAATTACTTTATTATTCTGGTGAACTGAACCTTTTATCATTAGGTAATGATACTTTCTATTTCTAACAATGCTTTTTGTCTTAAAATATTTTTCTCTGACAATATAGGTAAGCCAATTTTCTTTGGATTCTTTGCCTGGTATATGTTGTTCTATTCCATATCTTCTACTGTTTTGGTCTTTATGTCTTTAAGTGTCTTGCCCATGGCATATAGCTACATTTTTCTTTTTCTTTTAATCTGACAAATTCTATCATTTAATTGATAAATTTAATACATTTATATTTATTGTGATTCCTGATATATTTAGACTTGTTTCTACATCTTTTTTGTTTATGTTTGCCTTGTTTTTTTAATCCTTTTTTTTGCATTTTTAAAAAATTGAGGTTTTGGTTATATTTATCACATTCCATTTTCTTCCATTTATTTGGAATTCATACACTATATTTATTCTTTTTTTTTAGAATAGAAGTTCCCTTGTACTTCTAACTTAAAATGTAAACAGTATATTAACACTTCTTCCAAACAAAACAATGATTTTAGAGTAATTTTAACTCCATTGACCACTCATCCTCCCAACACCTACATGCTATTGTTATTCAAGCTATTAGTTCTGTTTTTTTTTAAACCTCACAAATCAGACTTTTTTTTTTTGGCTGACAATGTTTGGGTTGACAAGCTTATTTACCATTTGATTCACTCACCATTCTATCTTGTACCTCAGATCATTCTTCTAGGATAACTTCCTTAAAAAAAATTTTTTTTAAAGCTCTTATTTATAAAGCACTTATTTTATGCCAGGCTTTTTTCTAAGTGCCTTATTTTCTGTTAACTCATTTAATCCTCATAACAATTCCATGAGGTATATACTATTATTGTCAACATTTCACAAATGAGAAAACTGAAACACAGAGATGTTAACTAATTTCCCTAATGTCCCACAACTAGCAAATGGCAGAACAGGGATTCATACCCAGGCAGTTTCCAAAGTAAATGTTCTTCACCTCTATGAAATAGTGTCTCTCAACTATATCCTTTAGGAGTTCCTTTAATGCAGGTCTCAGAGATAAACTCTCAGTTCTCATTTATCTTTAAATGTTTCTATTTCACCCCTGATCTTGAAAGATAGTTTGGGTAAGTACACAATTCTAGTTGACTATTATTTTCTTTCAGCCCTTGAAAGATACTATTCCATTAACTTGTAGCTTCCATTGATGCTGATGAGAAATCCATTGTCATTTTAATTGCTGTTCTTTTGTAAGTAGTGATCTGTCCTTTCTCTCGGGATGCTTTTAAGATATTTTCCTGTGAGTTCTTCAATTTCTTTACAATGTGTCATTATGCATTTCTTTTTATTTATCCTGCATTGGTTATGTTGTGCTTCTTGAATCTGTAGGTACATGTTTTTCATCATCACAGCAAAAGTCATAGTACTATTTCTTTAAATATTGCCTCTCACTAGAACAGTGGTTACCAGTGGGAGGTAGGGGGCAGGACCTGACTGACAAGGGGCATGAGGGAACTTTCTGGGGTGATGGATATGTTCTATCTTTTTTATAGGAGTTCATGTTACACCAATATATGCACTTGTAAAAACTCATTGAATGGTGTATTTAAGATTTGTGCATTTTACTGCATGTAAATCTTGCCTAGAAAAAAAAGAACTATAAAACAATATTCAACACTAGTTAATGGTAAACATACTGATATCTTTAGTGGTGAGGTCTGCAACTTACTCTGAAATGCATCAAAAAAATATAATGCCTTGATGGATGGGTAGAAGAATGGATAGATAAGTGATATAGTATATGTAACAAAACGTTAATTCTAGAATGTAGATGGTGGCTATGAGTGTTCACTGTACAATTCTTTCAACTCTTCTGTATATTCAAAAAGTTTTACAAAATATTGGGGGAAAATACTGCCTCTCCTTTATTCTATTCTGTCCTCCTGAGATTCCAACTGGTTATATGATAGACTCTCTCATCCTAGCCTCCATCTCTTAATAGCCCTTTCATATTTTCAGTTCTTTGTCTCTCTACAGTATACTCTAGATAATTTCTTCAGATATCTTTTCACTTATCAATTCTCTCTTCATCTGTATCTAATTTGCTCTTTAACCTCTCCATTGAGTTTTGTCATTCCAACAATTGTATTTTTCATGCCTAGGAAGACTTCCCTCTCCCACTTGCCTCCCAATCTGCCTGTTCATTCCTTGTAGTCTCTTGTGCATCTTTGTTGTTATGTCCTTTACTTTTTTAAACATTTGGAACATAGATATTCTAAACTCTGTGTCTGTCAATTCCACTGTCTATGGCCCTTGGAGTTATATATCTATTGAATGTTATTCTTACAGATACTCCTAACAGTTTGGCTTCTTGGTGCTTGGAGTTCTTTGACTGTGAGCTTATTGCTTGACCTTAATCTTGGGTGTCCTCTTGACCTAAATTGGGGATGTTTCCTTCCAGAGAGATTTTGCTTCTGTTTCTCCTCATAGCCAGGGAGCGACACAGCCTTAAAACCAATTCAGCTCCCACAGTCTTATCTCAGTGAGGGAGTTCCATGCATGGCTTTTCCACTTGGCAGCTGGTCCAGGGCTCTGTATCTAGATTGCAGCTGTTAAAGACACATGTCCTCCTGTCTGCTTACTGTTCAGCCTGGGCTAAGGGTTCATGTGTGTGTGGGTGGTAGTAGAGATTCCTCAGGACTTTCTCGACCTCTTGGGGATTAATGATGCCTTATAGAGCATGTCTCAAGCAGATTATAGCCGTTCCTCAGGAGAAGGGCCCCTCAAAGAACCTTACCAGCCATACTTCTAGAAGAAAATGTTTGATATTCTTTATCAGCAAAGGAAGTATCCTTCTATTCCTAATTTACCTAAGATTTTAAAATTAAAAATGGATGTTAAATTTGATATTAAATGCCTTTTCAGTGTTTGTAGAGATGATGACAGATTTTTCTCTTTTAAGCTATTTATTAAAAATTGTTTTATCTCCTAGATTCATTGCCTGCTCTAAAACTGCAACTAGGCTATTTAAATATTTTTCCTTTGCCAGCTGGCACAATGTTAAGCTATGTCAATAGAGGGTGTTGGAAAGAATTTTCCTTCCCAGTTCTTGTTTGCTGTCTTGGCTGGCACTTGCAACATACATAGCTTCTCTAGCACCCCCCCCCCCCCCATTCCTGCAGTGCTCACAACTTTTCCTTTGCCTGGCTCCTGCAGTACAGGTGGCTTCCTAGTGGCTGGCTCCTACAGTGCAAGTGGCTTCCCCAGCACCAGGCTCCTGCAGTATGGGCAATTTCTCCAGCACCCAGCAGCTTCCCCACATCTACCTCAGACTGTTTTGTAGCAGAGTGGCTCCTGAAAGACAGCTACCCATGAACACCTTCCTCTGGCACCCTAGAGGGTGAATTTTCAGGAAATTCCAGAAGGTGGATTTCCCACATGTTTCACTGGCAGAGCACCATAGCAAATTCTCTGCCAGTCAAGAAGCCAGGGCCTTACCCTCTATAACAAGGTCTAGATCTCAGCCTGGAGCTGGTGGTTGGGACGGGGGGCACTTTAGGGAATCTATCTCAGCCCTAGGGGTAGTAACTGCTTCTTATATCTGATATTCCTATAATATTTAGAGTTCTCTTAACTTTCTATTAGCTAATCCCTTTATATCCCAATCCCATTGTAGTTAACAGTACTTTATATTAAACTCTGCATGGCCAAATTACTAGGTGGTTTCTGTTTCCTAATTGGACCTTGACGGAGAGAATTTTCAGTCATTTTAAAATTTATTGAGAATTTAAAAAAAACAACTCCCAGTTTACGGTCTTAGTGAATGTTCCATGTGCATTTTGAAATGTGTACTCTTGCCATTGTTTGATGTAGTATTCTATAAATGTCAATTAGGTCAAGTTGGTTGATAATCTTGTTCAAGTCCTCTATATCATTACTGAGTTTTAAAATCTAATTGTCTATCAAATACTGAGAGGGGAATGTTGAAATCTCAACTCTAATTGTGGATTTGTCTATTTCTCTTTTTCATTTTATCAGTTTTGATTTCATGTACTTTGAACCTTTGTTACTATATCCTCCTGATGAATTGACCCTTTTATTGTTATGAAACGTCCCATTTTATCTCATCTTGAAGATACGCCAAATTCCTTTTCCTGAAGTCTGCTTTGTCTTACATTAGGTATTCCAGGTTTATTCTGTTTGCCTATCTTCTCCCATCATTTTACTTTGAACTTATCTGTGTCTTTATGATGGTGATGCATTTATGTTGATGATGATAGTCAACTAAAGAAATTTAAAAATGAGAAAGAAGTCCTCTTTTTATTTACTCAGATATTTACCATTTTGGGGGCTTTTCATCCCTTTGTATAGTTCTGTTTCCATCTGGTATCATTTTCCTTCAGCCTCAAGAACTTCCTTTAATATTTCACATAGCACAGGTCTGTTGTGACAAATTTTCTCAGCTTTTTTTGAAAATGTCCTTATTTTGCCCTCAGTTTTGAAGGACAAGTTTGCTCCATAGAAAATTCTAGGTTGACTTTTTTCTTTCAGCACTTTAGAGATATTCATTGTCTTTTGTTTTTCTTCTTTCTGATGGAAAGTCAATGGTAATTCTTACCTCTGTTCTCATGTATTTATTGTTCTTTTCTCTGGCTGCTTTTAAGATTGTCTGTTATCATTGATTTTCAGCAATTTGATCACAATGTGCCTCAATGTTGTCCTCTTTCTGCTTATCCTGCTTGGGGTTGATGGAGCTTCTTAGATCTATGATTTTATAGTTTTCATCAAATTTGGAAGTATTTTGGCCATTACTTCTTCAAGTTCTGCACTCCCTCCGTGGCACTCCAATTACATGCATATCAGACCACTTCATATTTTTCCCCAGGACACTGAAACTCTTCCCCTTTTTTCTGTGTGCTGCAGTCTGAATAGCTTCTATTGCTGCCTTTAAGTTCACCAATATTCTACAGTGTCTAATTTGCTGTTAAGCTTCTACAGTAATTTAAAAATTTTTTTCAGATATTATAGTTTTTATCTGCAGAAGTTACATTTTATTCTTTTATATATCTTCCATTTTTATCATTATGTTCATATTTTCTTCTAAACCCTTGATTACACTCATAACAGCTTTTTAAAATGTCCTTATTGCTAATTCTTTGACCTCTGTCATCTCTGGTTCTGTTTCTGTTAAATGATTTTTCTCCTGCTATGGATCACATTTTGCTGAAGTTTCATATATCTAGTAATTTTTTTTATTATATACTGGTCATTGTGAACATTACTTAATTGCTGGTTGTCTTGATTTTGTGTGTTTTTCTTTTTTTTTCAAGAGTGTTGAGGCTTATTTTGGCAGGCAGTTACTTGTGGATCAGCTTGATCCTTTCAAGGCTTGTGTTTAAACATTATTAGGGCAAATATAGAGTAGCCTTTAATCTAGGACTAAGTTAGCCCTATTACTAAGACATGAGCCTTCTGGTGTCTCTACTGAATTCCTCAGCTGTTCAGTGAGGTCTCTTTACTCCGGCTGGTAGAAACTCAGAAGACTTCCAGTCCTACACAAGCTCTGGGAACTTTTCAACTTACACTTCCCTGGTAGTCCTTCTTTCGTTGGTAGTTGATCTTTGCCTGGCCTTGTGGAGTATCACCCTGCTCAGCTTAGCAGTCAGCCAAAGACTCAAGATTTCTAGAAATCTCAGATAAATTCCTTCTTCTCTGGTATTCTGTCAAATAAATTTCACAAGTTGGGTCTTTTTGCTAACCACAGCATCCTTAGCAACTCATATAGTGCCTGCTTGTTAAGTGGTAGGTGCTCAATAAAATATTTGTATGAATATATGGATTTATACATAGAATCCCCTTTATTTAAAATTCCCTCTGTATCTGAGTTTATCTCCTTTTTCATTCCTAACATCTTCTTTCCTGTTTAAAAATCGCTATTTTTATTTTGCCATATTTATTTTACTAATATTTCAAAGAACCAGCTCTTCCCTTTTTTCATCTACTCTGTATTTCTGGATTTGATTCCTTGCTTTCTACTTTTCTCTTCATTAATTATTTCACCCACTTTTCATTAAAACTTCATGTGTTTTTCTCACTTAAGAGGCATTATAGTGTAGTGGCCAAAAGAGTGCATGTGAATCTTGGCTTTATCACTTACTACCTTAGTGAACTTCAGTAAGACACTTAACCTCTCTGAGCCTCAGGTTCCTTATCTATAAAAAGAGGAGAATATTATCTACCTCATAGGTTTGTTGTGAAGATTACATGAGTTAATTTTTATAAAACATTTACAACAGTGTCTGACACATATTAAGTACTGTATAAATGTTAGCTGTTAGGTAGACCATTTGGTTTATTTTATTTATTTATATATATTTTTTGGTGAGGAAGATTGGCCCTGAGCTAACGTCCATCACCAATTCTCCTCTTTGTGCCAATCTTCCTCTATTTCGTATGTGGGACGCTGCCACAGCATGGCTTGACAAGCAGTGCATAGGTCCGTACCCAGGATCCAAAGCCATGAACCCTGGGCCACCAAAGCGGAACATGCAAACTTAACCACAATGCCACTGGGCTGGTCCCCCATTTGGTTTATTTTTATTTATTCTATATTGGTTAATTTTAAAACATCTGATCTGTGATTCTCCTCTATATACTACTTTGGCTGAATCCTTATGTTTCTATTTTTTTCATCCTTGTCATTAATTTCTAAATACTTTGTAAATCTGTAATTGTGGTTGTGATTTTCTACTTGAACCTGAATTATTTAACAGATTTTCTTTTTAGTTTCCAAGTAGATGGATTTCCTTTTATCTTTTTTACTAAAAATACTCAAAAAAAACTTATGCTTTTATTGCTCTGGTATCAGAGAGTGTAACTTAAAATTGAGATTTTTCTGTGTAGTTATTTTAGAAATCAATTTTTATAAATGTCTTGTGGATATTAAAAAGTGCCTTCTCCATCTGCAAGTTAGGAAGTTTAACACATCTGTTAAACCTCATAGTTATTTAGAGCCTCTTCAGAATTATTGTCTATTGCTTGTCTGCAGATGTGTCAAATACTGAGAATGCTACATAATCAAACATTCTATGGTGAGGGAGAAACAGAATGAAATGAAGAGGAAACAACAGAGGTCACATGACTGTATTTTTTACATACATCAAATATTTGTAAGTCTTGCTTATTCACATGTTGGATTTATTATCTAGAAGAATGCCACTACCACAGGCACACTCATCTTTAACTTATTGTCCACTACAAGGCCTTCCATCCTATCTCCCAGTCTGCCTCCATACTTCAACACATCTAGAATTTTTGAAGTCTGGGCCCATGCACCTCTAGGGTAAAATCTGGCATTCTATTTTATCCTGTGTTATTTGTTAATGGTTCTATGTTAACTTAGTTCTGTGGCTAGATTATAAATTCCTCATGGGCTAAAATCATATCATATTTTGTATTTTCTCCCTTGCCCCAACCACTACCACAGTACTGAGTATACAGCTAAAATTCCATAAATCCTCAATGACCCTACTTATGAAGATATGACTTGAATAATTCTAAAACTCAGTATGCTAACCTATAAAATGATGATGGTAATTTACTGTTTAGGTACTAAAATTAAAGTATTTGTTATCTATACTGTAATGTCTCTTGTATGATATTTGGGGTTACTATTAAACACAGTGATATGATAATCTGGTAGGGGCCAACAAGACTAATGCTTACTTCTATGGGGAACTGGAGTTCTGTCTTTAAGGGAGAGGTTGATTCCTACTATCAACTGGGGTGGACAGGAAACCAGACTTGTGAAAAGAGCCCTGATACAGGCTGGTGGTTATCAATGAAATGGGGGGAAGGGAGCACAATTTTACCCCTCAAGGGCATTTGGCAATGTCTAGAGATGGTACAGGTTGTTACAACTTGGGGTAGAGTAGTGGGTAGAAGCCAGGTATGCTGCTAAACATCCTACAATGCACAGGACAGCTGCCCACAACAAAGAATTATCTGGCTCAAAATGTCAAGAGTGCCAAGGTTGAGAAACCTTTAAGTAGGCAAGCAAGGGAACTCTCAGTTCTCTGTGCTCATGCCTGAACTTTAAAGAGTGAAGTTGTCTAGGAGCTATTCCTCGGTCAGACCAGTTAAAAAAGGCCTCTGCCATAGGGAGGTGGCGTCTCTGTAGTAAACAAAAGCTGAAAATGAGTAATTATATTTTGGACATAAGATTACCTATGTTGTTCTGTTTTTAATATCCATTCAATTTTTCTTCCCATTAGAAAAGTATTTTTAAATACCCATATAAATACCCTAAATACATTTGAAATAAATAAATCTAAATAAATACCCTAAAGCATTTGTTATATTCCAGTTTAAGTTGTATTGCTAAAGGACCCAAATTTAGTTTCTCCTCAGCTGTGTAGCAAAGTATTAAGGAAAGGGTTACATGCTTATACTTTGACGCCAAGTGGCAGTGACAGTAAGTAGTGAAGAACTTCAAGGACAAAATGAATTCTCAGAAAATAGGGCTGCATAGTCCATCCACTCTTTCCAAGAGTAGAATCTCCTTCAAGTATCAAACCTGGAGGTTCTGGGGTTATTCAATTAAGAACAGTGACATATATTTGAGTCACATGAGGAGTGTCTCAAACTATAAGCTGAAAATACAAAACTCCTCTTAACAATGTCAAGTGCCTACAGTGATTTTTCCATCTAAGTGGTGCCGAACCGTGTATAATTGGTAAAGCGTTCAAATTGACAATCCTTACACAAGAAATTTCTCACTTCACTAATTTACTCATCATTTGCTGAATAACACTGAGCTTTCAGTCAGTAGTCAAGAGTTGACAATCTAGTTGGTAGGATATGACACATAATTATTAAACTTAGAGAGTGAAGACAGTATTCAAAGACCAAATGAGTAACACCCCAAAAAGTGTATTAGATTTAGAATAAAGCAAAGAAAACCCTGAGCTGAAATAAACAGGAAAAGCTTCACACAGATGAGACTTTTGAGCTAGGATGTGAAATATGAATAGGATTTGGATAAACAGAGAAGACGAAGAATTTCTGATGCAGTTTAGCAAGAGCTAAACAGAAAAAGCTAGAGTACAAAAAAGAAAGAGCAAGGGTCTAGGGGTGCAAAGATGTTGATGCTTTTTTCACCATCCTTTGAAATTACCTGATTATCCACAGCTTTGAATTCTTTAACTGCTTTTGTCCTAAATCTTCAGATTTTCTTCTTTGAATGGGATAGGCAGAGTAAATTAGAGGAATATATTCCAAGGCTGCTAATAATTTGATTAATCTTCATGAAAATAACTTCACAGATAAACAATTAGAATTTTCCAGCCCCTGTTCTAGTTTCTATAACAGGAAACTGAATATATGTAACTGGCATACACATTCAACCAAGTGAGCTAACTTTTTTTCCTGGCTAACATAACTTGGTCTATTAGTGACTGTATAAAGCTTTTCTACCTCAACAGAAATTACTGTCTATTAAGGCTTTTGCAAATTCCTGTTAACTCTGGGCGTGCTCGGGTTCTACCAGTAGTTTGCTCTGACTACATTTTCAATTTATGTAATGGGATAAGCAGTTTATCTTCTTTCCTAGAACTTTTAGTGTCCTACTGTTCCCCTCACTCTATTTAAAACCTGCCACGTCCTCCTCTCCACAGTCCTTGACTTTCCAAAGGGCATAAATATTTGCTCAAACAGGAAAACAAAAAATAGTCTTGTGATCGTAAAACAAACCAACTTTTCACAAAAAAGCAACGTTTGCACATTTTAGACCTTTTGTAACACTTAATGTGGGCTAGGTTTCCTCTGAAGAATTCACAGTAACCCAGAGAAGATTCTTTAAGGTTGGGTGGTCTCGTCTATTAATATTCTCCTCAGGTAGTTTGCCAAAGATAACTGGGTGCGCTCAGTAACATTTAACGGCTACAGCATCGTCACCCAGGCACTAAGACATAACTAGGGCACACGGTGAGCTCTATTCTCACCAGAGACTGTCTAGTAACTACCGGGTTCAATGCCCCTCCCCCACAAGTGGTCCACATGTGATCTGCTCTACTTCTTGGGCCGGGGCATTAGCCAAACGCGCCCCGCACCAGAGACCCGCGGATATCCTCACGTGGCCTAGGAGGCGCCTAGCGAAATTCTCTGTGCCTAGGCGGTGGGCGGCCTCGAACTCCTGCCTGCTCACTGAAAACCGTGTCCCTGCGAAGACTGAAAATGCAGAACTCTCCACGGCCAGGAGCTCGCCTCCAAGTGCTCCCCGCGCCGGGCGAGCTTCCGGCGGCGCCTCGCGCCCCACCCCCTCCAGCCCTTGTGCTGTCCCAACTCCCGCGCTCCCGAGAGCCCGGAGCAGGCAAGAGGCGCAGCTGACTCCGCAACCCCCAGCTGCAAGTTAAGGGAACCCGCCTCCACCTCCAAGTCCGGGGAAGCCCCAACGAGACATCGATGACGGCGCGGAACCCGACGCACGAGCCTCTCGACGACCTTACGGACCCTCATCAGGCACACGCCCCCGTCAAAGGCGGCTCCTCGGCTGTCTCGCGAGAGAGCGCCTGGTGGTACCTCCTTCCTTTCAGCTGTCTTTATCTCCCCGCCCCCAGGATGATTGCGCGGCTTCCTCCGGAGGGCGGGAGCCTTGGACGTGGCGGGGCCCGGCCTGCCAGGGTGCAGGGCCTGGGGCGTTTTGCTTGACTGCTTGGCAGGCTGGCTTTCCGCGCCACCGTCAAACCCCAGACAGGTCCCGTGCCTTCCCAGGCGCCGGGCCCAGTGACGCTGAGGTGGAGCGGCGGGCCGAGCGGGAGGACCAGTGAGGCTGAGCTAGTGGGCGCCACACCTGCACGGGGCGGGGGCGGGGGCGGGAAGATGCGCACGCGCGCTGCGGGGCTGGAGGGCGGTGGCTCCTGGGACGCAGCGCAGCGGTGCCGGCGGGCTGGGCACGCTCGCTCGCGGTGGCGTAATCTCCCGGCTTGTCTGGGTCTCCTTTCCTCCGCCTCAGTTTGGGGCGGGTTAGGAGAATGGCTTCGGAGATGGAGTCCTCGCTCGAGGCGAGCTTCTCGTCTAGCGGTGCGGTGTCAGGAGCTTCCGTGTTTCTGCCTCCGGCTCGCTCCCGCATCTTCAAGATAATCGTGATCGGCGACTCCAATGTGGGCAAGACGTGCCTGACCTACCGCTTCTGCGCCGGCCGCTTCCCAGACCGCACCGAGGCTACTATCGGGGTGGATTTCCGAGAACGAGCGGTGGAGATTGATGGGGAGCGCATCAAGGTGAGCAGATGGGGGACTGTCAGGAAGGACGCCTCGGGATGACAAGTGTCCCAACTCCACCATGGGTTAATCGCTGGCCCTGTGCAAGCTGTGGGCACCATCGTTTCTCACGCTAATGTGGAGATTGGAGTTGGGGATTGGAAGGATTTGTATATAGCAAACTTCTAAGGCGGTGCTTCTCAAACTTGAATGTTATGCGATTTCCCCGGGGATCTTGCTTTTTAAAAGAATGCAGTTTCTGATTTGGTAAAGTCTCAGGTGATGCGGATGCAGCTAGTCCATTGACCACACTTTGAATAGCAAGAGTGTAGGGTGTATCCACTGACTCGTTGGCAGTGTCTGGTGTCCTGGGAGTCAGTGAAGTAAGACTGAAGGAAAAATAGTGAAGTTTCTCAAGCATGGAAAACTCATTTCATAAATTACTTACTGAACAGTCATCTGAGTACTGCCCCAGGTATTGTGGAAGTAAAGCCCCGTTGCCTTTGAGGAAGTACTTAGGTATTCTCTTGCGGTTTTGATAGTTTCTGTGTGACATTTTGTTTACAAAAATCTATTTTCTTGCAGAAACATTATGTACATGATAGTTCCTACTTGGGTTGCCGGAAGCACATTCTTGGCGTCACCCTTTCCTGATTCTTCTTTAGTTCTTATTGGTGGCTCCTGACACTAGGGACATAGTAATAGTGGAGAAGGTAATAGGCCCAAGGCCAAACCTGGGGTTCTGAGGGGTTGGAATGGGGGCATTGGAGAATGAGGATCAGTGATGGGACTGAGGCCTTCTGATGGTGTAAACATTAGACACACTTATTCATTCCAGACCACCACTAACTCCTCAGTCATCTGCTAATGCCTGCCCTTAAAACATGCAGACCCTAGGAACTGTTCTGCCTTCCTTATACTGTGTTTACTTTTTTACTTTAAGATGTTCGTCTTTACCTCAGTTCTCCCTGGGGGGAAAACAGCCTCACTTGCTTCATTCCTACCCTCACATCCTTGAGGCAAGAACAATTTATTTTTTGCTTCTTAACCACTACCCTCCCCCTGACCCCCAAAAGGGTTTAAATGCTAATGATGGTAAAGGAGAATTAGGGTTGAAATCAACTTTCTATAGGCCCTTTTGCCTTTTAATTTTTTATTGTCCCATTCAAACTGCCATTGGTGGTCCTTTGGGTGCACTGTATGAGGGAGTCAAGAAACATTTGTATACATTACAGAGGAAAAGATAGCATGAGAACAGGCTGAGTATTTTTCGTCAGAGTTAGGTTAGGCCCGAGAACCTGTGGGTGAGGAAAATAATGGGGCTTCTGAGGTTTGAGAGGGAGTTTAGTTTGGGAGAAGCAGGAATTCTGGGAGAAAGTGCGTGGGCTTTGGAGCCCAACTGACCTGGCTCAAATCTGAACCTATGAAAGGGTAAGGATGGGCTGTGTGTCCTTAGTAGGGTGACCAACTTTGCCTATGACTGTCCCAATTTTAAAACTGGAAGTCCCACATCCCAGGAACCCCCTCAGTGTCAGGCAAACTGGGGTAGTTGGTTACTCTAGTCCCTAGGCAGGTTCCTTAATCTTTCAGAGTCTATTTTCTCTTCTGAACAATTGGGATAATAATACCATGTCAGGCTGGTGTGAGGATTAGATGAGAACATATATGAAGCACCTGATTCGTAGTTGGTAATCTTAAAAAAATTCTTCTTCCCTGGTTGCTTAACATCATTATTCCTCTTTGGCACCATCAGTTCTGTAGCTGCCGCAACCAGAGAATGAACCAGAGATATAGTAGGGCGTAGACAGACAGCTGAAGGGGAGAGAAATTCCCCCCAAATGGGAGCAGGATGTTAAATAAGTACAGGGAATGGAGGCAGAGGAGGAGTTGGGATTTGATGGCCCTTTATCTGCTTCTGGGTTGCTATTTGTACTTTAGGATCACAGATGAATCAGGTGCAAATTTAAGAGATAACTTATATTGAAAAAAATGTAGGACATGTCCAGTTTGTAAAGTTGAATATTTAACTACTGGGACAAGTGCTGGCAGTGATAAGTCAACCAGAACCCACAGGTGTGATGAATCTGGGAGCACAGAGTTGATCTTTCTGGTTGAGAGGAGTAAGGAGAAAACATTTTTTCTGGGATTGTTCTTCCTGAGCTTTAGCATAACCTGTTATGTTGGCAGGGACCTGGACACTGAATTTCATTTTCTTCTTTCTAAGGCCTTAGCCAATGGCTTGTACCTCCAGCTGTCAGACTTGAAAGAGATTTTTATTGTAGTGTCTAAAAAAGAACTGAAGTGATCTAGGAAAGCTTTATTCCATGTGCTGCTTCCGCTTCTTTTTTGTTAACCTGTAGTACATCTTAAGTGCTGCTGAAATGTTTGTACTATGTTCAGATTTTCTCTTTGGAAAATTATAAGCCTGATCTGAAAGACATCTCCTCTAATTTTTCATCTTAAAGTGAAAGCTGGAAAGCTCTATGTTACTTTACTAATAAAATGACATTTGAGACATTTTTATTTGATAAACATGAGATATTGTGTTAAATGTTTTTAATTGTGGACTGGACATTTTTCAGAGAGCATGTCTGATAGCAGCAGTACCCTTTCAGAATCAGTTAAAATGTTTTATGAAATGTAATAAAATCTATATTTGTTCATCTGTTACTAAGTACTATATATGTATAGTTGAAAGAGGAAAATCTCGTTTGCAGAATTTTGGAAGTTGAATAAAATTACAGAATTAATTCCTTAAATAAAAATACATTTGACTTTTAAATTGAGACTCCCAACTCTAATCCTTATGCTCCGTCCTTGTATGTGTATCCACATCATAAGTAGCCATATTCCTTTCCTCCAAGCATTTTCATGATGGCAACCAACAGAATTATTAAAGCCTAGTGTTGCATTTAATCCATCCTCTCATGAGGGGTCAGCAGTTTCTATTTGAACATTGGGGTAGCTTACTTATCATTTGTAGTGGTATGACATTTTGCCATTTTAAATACAAGATGTTAATGTTAACTAAAGGAAAATAATCAGAGTCTCTGTCCTCATTGATAAATCAAATATTTAATAAATAATTGTAGAAAAGGAGACATTTTGTTAGTCACCAGAATTATGATACACTGCAGGGGTTGGCAAACTATGTTTGAGGGCCAAATATGGCCTGCTACCTGTTTTTGTTGGGGTCATAATAGTTTATAACATTGTGAAATTTCAGTTGTACATTATTATTTGTCAGTCACCATATAAATGCACCCCTTCACCCTTTGTGCCCACCTGCAACCCCCTTCCCCCTGGTAACCACTAAACTGTTCTCTCTGTCCGTGTGTTAGTTTATCTTCCACATATGAGTGAAATCATATGGTGTTTGTCTTTCTCTGTCTGGCTTATTTTGCTTAACATAATACCCTCCAGGTCCATCCATGTTGTTGTGAATGGGACGATTTTGTCTTTTTTATGGCTGAGTAGTATTCCAGTGTGTGTGTGTGTGTGTGTGTGTGTGTGTGTGTGTGTATATATATATATATATATATATATATATATATATACACCACATCTTCTTTATCCATTCATCAGTAAGTGGGCACTTGGGTGGCTTCCATTTCTTGGCTATTGTGAAAAATGCTGCAATGAACATAGGGCTGCATAAGTCTCTTTGGATTATTGTTGATTTCAAGTTCTTTGGATAAATACCCAGTAGCTGGTTCATATGGTATTTCTATTTTTAATTTTTTGAGAAATCTCCATACTATTTTCCATAGTGGCTGTACCAGTTTGCATTCCCACCAAGAGTGTATGAGGGTTCCCTTTTCTCCACATCCTCTCCAACATATGTTGTTTTTTGTCCTGATAATTATAGCCATTCTGATAGGTGTAAGGTGATATCTCATTGTAGTTTTGATTTGTATTTCCATGATGATTAGTGGTATTGAACATCTTTTCATATGCCTGTTGGCTGTCTGTATATCTTTGGAAACATGTCTGTTCATATCCTCTGCCCATTTTTTGATCAGGTTGTTTGTTTTTTTGTTGTTTCATTGTGTGTGTTCTTTACATATTATGGAGATTAACCCCTTGGTGGATATATGATTTGCAAATATTTTCTCCCAGCTGGTGGGTTGTCTATTCATTTTGATCCTGCTTTCATTTGCCTTGTAGAAGGCAAGCTTTAATCTGATGAAGCTGCTCTTTAATCTGATGAAGTCCCACTTGTTTTTTCTTTTGTTGCCTTTGTCCGAGTAAACATGGAATTCGAAAAGATCCTTCTAAGACTGATGTCAAAGAGTGTACTGCCTATATTTTCTTCCAGGAGTTTTATGGTTTTAGGTCTTACATTCAAGTCTTTGATCCATTTTGAGTTAATTTTTGTGTATGGTGAAAGATAATGGTCTACTTTCATTCTTTTGCATGTGGCTGTCCAGTTTTCCCAACACCACTTATTGAAGAGACTTTCCTTTTTCCATTGTATGTTTTTAGCTCCATTTTTGAAGATTAGCTGTCTGTAGATGTGTGGTTTTATTTCTGGGCTTTCAATTCTGTTCCGTTGATCTGTGTTCCTATTTTTGTAACAGTACCATGCTATTTTGATTAATATAGCTTTGTAGTATATTTTGAAGTCAGGGATTGTGATGCCTCCAGCTTTGTTCTTTTTCTCAGGATTGCTTTAGCTATTTGGGTTCTTTTGTTGCCCCATATGAATTTTGTATTCTTTGTTCTATTTCCGTGAAAAATGTCATTGGGATTCTGATTGGGATTGCATTGAATCTATAGATTGCTTTAAGTAATATGGACATTTTAACTATGTTTATTCTTTCATCCATGTGCATGGGATATTTTTCCTTTTTTTTATGTCATCTTCAATTTCTGTCAATAATGTCTTAATAGTTTTTATTGTATAGGTCTTTCACCTCCTTGGTTAAATTTGTTCCTAGATATTTTATTCTTTTTGTTGGAATTGTAAATAGGATTATCTTTTTGAGTTCTCTTTCTGTTAGTTCGTTTAATTAGAGTATAGAAATGCAACTGATTTTTGTAAGTTGATTTTGTACCCTGCAACTTTGCTGTAGTTGTTGATCTTTTCTAACAGTTTTCCAATGGATTCTTTAGAGTTTTCTATATATAAAATCATGTCATCTGGAAACAACAAGAGTTTCGCTTCTTAATTCCCTATTTGGATTCCTTTTATTTCTTTTTCTTGCCTGATTGCTGTGGCCAAAACCTCCAGTACTATGTTGAATAAGAGTGGCAAGAATGGGCACCTTTGTCCTGTTCCTGTGCTCAGAGGGATGGCTTTCAGTTTTTCCCTGTTGAGTATGATGTTGGCTGTGGGTTTGTCATATGTGGCCTTTATTATGTTGAGATACTTTCCTTTTAAACCCATTTTGCTGAGAGTTTTAATCATAAATGGATGTTGGATCTTGTCAAATGCCTCCTCTGCATCTGTTGAGATGATCATGTGCTTTTTATTCCTCGTTTTGTTAATGTGGTGTATCACCTTGATTGATTTGCGGATGTTGAACCATCCCTGTGTCCCTGGTATAAATCCCACTTGATCATGGTGTATGATCTTTTAAATGTATTGTTGTGTTTGGTTTGCCAATATTTTGTTGAGGATTTTTGCATCTGTGTTCATTAGCAATATTGGCCTGTAGTTTTCCTACTTTGTATTGTCCTTGTCTGGCTTTGGTATCAGGATGATGTTGGCCTTGTAGAATGTGTTAGGAAATGTTCCATCTTCTGGTTTTTGGAATAGTTTGAGAAAGATAGGTATTAAATCTTGGAATGTTTGGAAAATTCTTTGGAGAAGTCATCTGGTCCTGGCCTTTTATTTTTGGGGAGGTTTTTGATTATTGTTTCAATCTCTTTACTTGTGATTGGTCTATTCAGGTTTTCTATTTCTTCTTGATTAAGTTTTGGGAGGTTGTATGAGTCTAAGAATTTATCCATTTCTTCTAGATTGTCCAATTTGTTGGCATATAGTTTTTCATAGTATTCTCTTATAATCCTTTGTATTTCTGTGGTATCCATTGTAATTTCTCCTCTTTCATTTCTAATTTTATTTATTTGAGCCTTCTCTCTTTTTTTCTTAGTGAGTCTGGCTAAGAGTTTGTCAGTTTTATCTTCTTAAAGAACCAGCTCTTTCTTACATTGATCCTTTCTACTGTTTTTTTGGTTTCAGTTTCACTTATTTCTGCTCTAATGTTTATCGTTTCCCTCCTTCTACTGACTTTGGGCTTTGTTTGTTCTTCTTTTTCTAGTTCTGTTAGGTGCATTTTAACATTACTTATTTGGGATTTTTGTTGTTTGTTAAGGTGGGCCTGTGAGTTTCCCTCTCAGGACCGCTTTTGCTGCATCCCATATGAGTTGGTATGTTGTATTTTCATTTTCATTTCTCTCCAGATATTTTTTGATTTCTCCTTTAATTTCTTGAGTGATCCATTTGTTGTTCAGCATCATGTTGTTTAGTCTCCACATCTTTCTCACTTTCCCAGTTTTTTTCTTTTAATTGATTTCTAGTTTCATAGCATTATGGTCAGAGAAGATGCTTGTTATGATTTCAATCTTCTTAAATTTATAGATGCTTGTTTCCCAACATATGGTCTATCCTTGAGAATGTTACATGCCCGCCTGAGAAGAATGTGTAATCTGCTGTTTTTGGATGGAGTGCTCTGTATATATCTATTAAATCCATCTCATCTAGTTTTTTTTTTAAGTCCACTATTTCCTTATTGACTTTTTGTCTGTATGATCAATCCATTGATGTAAGTGGGATGCTAAGATTCCCCTATTTTTGTGTTGCTGTTAATATATCCTTTCAGGTTTGTTAATAGTTGCTTTATGTACTTTGGTACTCCTATGTTGGATACATATATATTTATAATTGATATGTCTTCTTGGTGGAGTGTCTCTTTTATCATTATATATTGCCCTTCTTTGTCTCTCATTACCTTCTTTATCTTGAAGTTTACTTTGTCTGATACAAGTATGGCAACACCTGCTTTCTTTTGTTAGCCATTAACTTGGAATATCATCTTCCATCCCTTTGCTCTGAGCCTGTGTTTGTCTTTAGAGCTGAGATGTGTTTCCTGGAGGCAGCATATTGTTAGGTATTGTTTTTGTAATCCATCCCACCACTCTGTGTCTTTTAATTGGAGAATTCAATCCATCTACATTTAGAGTGATTATTGACATATGAGTGCTTAATGCTGCCATTTTATCGCTCGTTTTCTGATTTTTCTTCATTTCCTTTGTTTCTCGTCCCATGTATTTCAGACTACCAATTCAGTTTGGTAGTTCTCTATGATGGTTTTCTTAGTTTTCTCTTTATTTATCATTTATCATTTATGTCTCTGTTCTGATTATTTGGTTAGTGGTTACCATGAGGTTTATGTAAAAAATCTTGTAGTTGAGATAGTCCATTTTCTGATAGCTTTTTATTTCCTTAGACTAAGCCGATTCCATCGCATTCCTCTTCCCTTTCTGTTATTATTGTCACAACTTATTCCATCTTGTGTTGTGAGTTTGGTTAAAATGACGAGATTATTTTTATTTTTGGTGTTTTCTTTCCCTTTATCTTTTTCTTTTAAATTTTTTGTGAGGAAAACTAGCCCTGAGCTAACATCCATTGCCAATTCTCCTCTTTTTTGGTGAGGAAGACTGGCCCTGGGCTAACATCCGTGCCCATCTTCCTCTACTTTATATAGGATGCTGCCACAGCATGGCTTGACAAGGGGTGCATCTGTCCGTGCCAAGGATCCGAACCTGCAAAACCCCGGCCCGCTGAAGCGGAGGGCATGAACTTAACCACTATGCCACCCGGCCGGCCCCATCCTTTCCTTTATCTTTAATGATATAATTGTTTGCTAACCTGTCCTGATAGCTGCAATTTTCTGATTTTGTCTACCTATTTATCTCTTTGTTCAAGGCTTTGTAACTCCTTTATTTTTTTTTTTCAGGTATGAGGGCCTTCTTGAGCATTTCTTGTAGGGAGGGTTTGTGGCGATGAACTCGCTTAGCTTTTGTTTATTTGTGAAAGTTTTTATTTCTCAAGCATATCTTCGGGATATTTTCACTGGATAGAGTAGTATTCTCGGCTGAAAGTTTTTGTCTTTCAAAATTTTGAATAAATCATTCCATTCTCTCCTAGCCTGTCAGGTTTCTGCTGAGAAATCTGCTAAAAGCCTGATAGGGGTTCCTTTGTAAGTTATTTTCTTCTGCCTTGCTGCCCTTAATATTTTTTCTTTGTCATTAGCTTTTGCCCACCGCACGCCTTACTACTATATGCCTTGAAGGAGGTCTTTTTACATTGATATGATTTGGAGTTCTGTTAGCTTCTTTCACTTGTATTCCCACCTCCTTCCCCAAGTTTGGGAAGTTCTCAGCTGTTATTTCTTTGAACAACTTTTCTGCTCCATTCTCCTTCTCTTCTCACTCTGGAATACCTATAATCCTTATGTTGCATTTCCTAAATGAGTCAGATATTTCTTGGAGAATTTCTTCCTTTCTTTTTAGTCTTAGTTCTCTCTCCTCCTCCATCTGAAGCATTTCTATATTTTTGTCCTCCAGACTGCTGATTCTCTCCTCCATAATATCAGCTGTGTTATTCAGGGAGTCCATATTTTTCTTTATCTCATCCATTATGGTTTTCCTCTCCAACATTTGCGATTGGTTTTTACTTTATAGTTTGAATCTCTTTTGTGAAGAAGTTCCTGATATCATTGTATTGTCTATCTGTATTTTCTTGTAACTTGTTGGGTTTTTTATGATAGCTTTTTTGAATTCTTTGTCATTTAGATTATAAATTTCTGTGCCTTCATTATTGATTTCTGTGTGCTTGTCATTTTCCTTCCTGTCTGGAGATTTCATATATTTTTGCATACTGTTTGAGGGCATGGATTTGTGCCTCTGCATGGTGACAGTATTTG
This sequence comes from Tapirus indicus, assembly GCA_031878705.1. Taxonomy (NCBI): domain Eukaryota; kingdom Metazoa; phylum Chordata; class Mammalia; order Perissodactyla; family Tapiridae; genus Tapirus; species Tapirus indicus. The sequence goes on along the minus strand of CM062919.1, from coordinate 125,938,832 downwards.
GTCGCAGCTTCCACCTGTCACCACTGGATTGGGGTCAAGAGCTGTGTATTCTGAGCCTGCCACAACTCTGGATCGCTTGCTCGCAGCTGCTGCTTTTCTCTCGTATGTGCGGGCGTTCTGGATGACCCATTGAACTGGAGCAGAGGGAGGGGTGCTTTCTTTCAGCTGCGCGATTCTGGCGGCTTCTTGTTCTGCCCTCGCTATCAGTTCTCCTGGGGTGCTGGCTTGATGAAGATACTCCCGCAATAGCTTAGTCACCTCTGTGTGGGGCTTTCCCACAGGCTGTGAGGGAACTTGGAGAGCAAAGGTGTTCCTGCAGCAAGCCACCCCTCCCCCCTCTCCTCTCAGAGCCGTGGGTGGTGCAGAGCCCAGGATCATTGCCATTGGGGAGGGAGCAGAGATCCCCTTACCTGCTTCCACTTCCTCCGGGGTGGGGCAAGCACCTCCACCTTCAGGTGTATGGCTGCATGGGTTTCTCTCATGTCTTTTGTGTTGTGTGAATATACCCTGTTGGTATATGAATATCCTTTTCATTGTATCTTGAGGGGAGAGTCTACAGGGAGAGCTCTCTCCACCATGATGTTGATGTCTCCTTCTGGTGTCTGTTTTTATATGGCCTGCAAGCTGAGAATGACTATCTTTTTAAATGGTTGGGGAAAAATCTTAAGGATATGATATCATGACAGGTGAAAATTATATGAAATTCAAATTTCAGTGCCCATAAATAAAGTTGTATTGAAACACAGCTATGCTCATTTGTTTACATTGTGCTTGCTTTTGTGCTATAATGGCAGAGTTGAGTAGTTGCAACAGAGACTGTTAGGCACACAAAGCCTAAGATATTTACTATTCTGACCCTTTACAGAAAAGCTTACTGACCCTGATACAGTGCATAGATACCTTGTTGTGCTAGATAGGGATAAGATTTATATACCTAAAAAGATGACCAGCAAAACCAGGCAGTGAATAGGTGTCAAGTTACTGTTTTGCACGTTGGGGGAGGAATCATTCTCACTTGGAGTGCTGGGTGAGGTTTCACAGAGGAAGGGCCGAGCCAAGAGGGCTTCTCTGATGAGGAACATCAGAGGATGCTCCAACAGGATCAAAGGTTCCTGTGGAAGAGTAGCAAGTGAGAAGCGTGTGAAGGTGTTCTTAGCAACATTTGTGAAGAGTTTGAAAACCAAAGCTAAAAATCCAGGTTTCATTTTGTATGCTTGGTAAAAAGTCCAAGTGTTTTAGGGAGATAAATGTGGCAGCAATTGAGGATGAATCCAGAGTGAGACTCAATCTGCCCCTTGACCTGTTTTTCTATGTGCCTTCTCTCCTTTAGTAGACTCTAGATCTCAGCGATCGCTTCTATGAAGATAACTTCCAAATCTTTGTTTGCCCCAGACCTTTCTTTTCATTTGCTGTCCTGCATTTCCTACTGTCTTCTAGACATGGCTATTTGGATAATCCTTTCTTCACCTCAAATGTCTGAAGTGAGGTGGCAAATCTCCCTCTCCTGTTTCTCCTTAGTGTCACCTAGGTTGTCCTGATGTTATCATCCTCATTCTTGAGGCCTCATCCCTCTCCTTTGTTCCTTAAGTTCACTTGGTTTTCTACCTGCACGGTTTCTCTCATTCATCCTTTCTTCAAAATCCTAGAGCATGTCTTTTTTTACCTCTCTTTGAACTGTTGCAGCAGCTCATCTCTCATCTCCAGTCTTCAATTACAAGCAAACCTCCTTTTTTTGCACTTCGCTTTATTGCACTTCACAGATATTGCATTTTTTACAAATTGAAGGTTCATGGCAACCCTTCATTGAGCAAGTCTATTGGTGTCATTTTTCCAATAGCGTTTGCTTACTTCATGTCTCTGTGTTATGTTTTGGTAATTCTCGCAATATGTTGAACTTTTTCATTATTATTGTATTTGTTATGGTGATTTGTGATCAATGATCTTTGATGTTACTATTGTAATTGTTTTGGGCCTCCGCGAACCACACCCATAAAATATGGTGAACTTAATCGGTAAGTGCTGTGTGTGTTCTGACATCTCCACCAACTGGCTGTTCCCCCATCTCTCTCCTTCTCCTCAGTCCTCCCTATTCCCTGAGAGACAAGTTGAAATTAGGCCAACTAATAACCCTACAGTGGCCTGTAGGTGTTCAAGGGAAAGCAAGAGTTGCTTATCTCTCACTTTAAATCAAAAGCTAGAAATGATTAAGCTTAGTGAGGAAGGCATGTCGAAAGCTGAGATAGGCTTTGAAAGCTAGACCTCTTGCACCAGCCAAGTTGTGAATGCAAAGGAAAAGTTCTTGAAGGAAATTGGAAGTGCTACTGCAGTGAACACATGAATGATAAGAAAGTGAAATAGCCTTACTGCTAATATGGAGAAAGTTTTAGTGGTCTGGGTAGATCAAACCAGCCACAACATTCCCTTAAGCTAAAGCCTAATCCAGAGCAAGGCCCTAACTCTCTTTAATTCTGTGAAGGCTGAGAGAGGTGAGGAAGCTTCAGAAGAAAAGTTTGAAGCTAGCAATGGTTGGTTCATGAAGTTTAAGGAAAGGAGCCATCTCCATAACATAAAAATGCAAGGTGAAGCAGCAAGTTATCCAGAAGATCTAGCTAAGATAATTAATGAAGGCGGGTATACTAAACAAAAAATTTTTAATGTAGACGAAACAGCCTTCTGTTGGAATAAGATGCCATCTAGGACTTTCATAGCTAGAGAAGAGAAGTCAACACCTGGCTTCAAAGCTTCAAAGGACAGGCTGACTCTCTTGTTACTGGCTAATGCAGCTGGTGACTTGAAGTTGAAGCCAATGCTCATTTTCCATTCTGAAAGTCCTAAGGAGATTTTGCTAAATCTACTCTATTTTGCTAAAAGAATTATGCTAAATCTACTCTGCCTATGCTCTATAAAATGGAACAGTAATGGCTGGATAGCAGAACATCTGTTAATTGAATATTTTAAACCCACTGCTGAGACCTACTGTTCAGAAAAAAGATTCCTTTCAGAATATTACTGCTCATTGACAATGCACCTGGTCATCCAAGAGCTCTCATGGAGATGTGCAATGAGATGAATGTTGTTTTCATGCCTGCTAACACAACATCCATTCTGTAGCTCATGAGTCAAGGAGTAATTTTGACTTTCAAGTCTTAATATTTAAGAAATACATTTCATAAGGCTACAGCTACTGTAGATAGCGATTCCTCTTATGGATCTGCGAAAAGTAAGTTGAAAACCTTCTGGAAAGGATTCACCATTCTAGATGTCATTAAGAACATTCGTGATTAATAGGAAGAGGTCAAAATATTGATGTTAACAGGAATTTGCAAGAAGTTGTTTCCAATCCTCATGGATGACTTTGAGGGCTTCAAGACTTCAGTAGAGGAAGTAACTGCAGATGTGGTGGAAATAGTAAAAGAACTGGAATTAGAAGTGGAGCCTGAAGATGTGACTAAATTGCTGCAATGTCATGATAAAACTTTAACAGATGAGGAGTTGCTTCTTAGGGATATGCAAAGACAGTGGTTTCTTGAAATGGAGTCTACTGTTGGTGAAGGTGCTATGAAGATTGTTGAAATGACAACAGAGGATTTAGAATATTACATAAACTTATTTGATGAAGCAGTGGCAGGGTTTGAGAGGATTGACTCCAATTTTGAAAGCCATTCTACTGTGGGTAAAATGCTATCAAACAACATCACATGCTACAGAGAAATCAGTCGTGAAAGGAAGAGTCAATCAATGTGGCAAACTTCATTGTCTTATTTTAAGAAACTGCCACAGCTGCCCCAACCTTCAGCAGCCACCACCCTGATCAGTTAGGAGACATCAGCATCGAGGCAAGACCCTCCACCAGCAAAAAGATTATGATTTACTGAAGGCTCAGATGATGGTTAGCATTTTTTAGCAATAAAGTATTTTTTAATTAAGATATGTACATTGTTTTTTAGACATGATGCTATTGCACACTTAATAGACTACACTATAGTGTAACATAACTTTTATATGCACTAGGAAACCAAAAAATCTGTGTGACTCATTTTATTGCAACATTCACTTTATTGTGGTCATGTGGAACCAAACCCGCAATATCTCCGAGGTATGCCTGTAATCAGTTTTGTACATTGTTGCCAAAATGCCAGATTAGTGTTGCACTTTAGGGAGGTTAATCTCCCCTGCCTCAGATGCCCTGGGTAGTTCTCTATTATATTGTGACGTTCCAACTTTTTAAATTAACATAGGACTTCCTTCATCTTGCTCCAGACTGCTTTTCTAACTTTTTTCCCCAGTTAATTTCCTTTAAATACCCTATAGTCCAGCCAATTATTTGCTGACCCCTGTGTTTTTCCCTTGCATTTCCCACTCTTTGCCTGGGATATCCCGCCTTTCCATATTTCATCACATGTAATTCTTCCTTATTCAACTCAGACAGTATGTCTCTATCAAAAATCTCCCACCTCTCCTTCTCCATTCTAATTCTTCCTTCTGTGAACTCCCTTTAGCCTAACCTTACCTGAGCCTTTAAGTGGTCTCTTGTCTCCTCGTTGTGTTATATAGGTGTCTACCTGTTTTATTAGGTTTTATTCAGGGCAGGATCCATGTCTAGTAATTCCATAGACCCCTTTCAGTGTCTAACTCAATTTCTAAAGTATGCAGTACTCAGGGGACACATACTGAATATATGGAGGCAAAAAGATTGATTGGTAGGCTGCTCTGGAAATCCAGAATTGAGGAGATAAGGGAAACTAATGGAAAGAAAGAAGTGATAAAAGAGATATTTTGACGATAAAGCCAAAAAGCTTCAATGACTGGCTTTTGGTGATGAGAAGGAAGAGGACTCACAGATGACTGAGGTTGTGAGTCTGGTTGACTAGAGGGAGGTCGTACCATTAGTAGAGATAAGGAGTGCAATATGGAACATTGGATTCTGAGGGGCTCTGTAAAAAGTTTTGTGTTAGTCATTTGTGAGATTGAGATGGTGGTATATTCAAATGAAAATGTCTGATTGGTAGCTAGAAATGTGGGATTGGAGCACAGGGGAAATCATCATGAATATGAAGATGAAGTTAGATAACTTAGAGGAAGCATAGATAGATGAGAACAAAACAGCCAATGTAGTTTACATGCACAGAGAGAAGAGGAAGGGTTTGTTTTATTGTGTGATGAAGATGTTATATAATGAATGCTGAAGCTGAATATAAATTAGATTATTTACTCATATCCATTGTTCTGTTTTGATCTTTATTAAAAGTAAATTAATATTTATAAGTCAAAGAATGTTTTATTATGAGGTCATCTTATACATTACCTTACAAGAATTAAATTGATAATTCATCTTAAAATGTGGTGGTGGTTAGGGTGATACTAAATTGATTTTCTTGATTATATTCAATTTGATTTGCATTATAATTTGGTGAGTGAGAGTGTTAGCAGTTGGGGTACCCTAAAAAGAATGCTCAAGAATCTTAATTTGTGACTCCTTAGCTCAGAAAACTTTGGGGTTTTTGATACTAAATTGATTTTCTTGATTATATTCAATTTGATTTGCATTATAATTTGGTGAGTGAGAGTGTTAGCAGTTGGGGTACCCTAAAAAGAATGCTCAAGAATCTTAGTTTGTGACTCCTTAGCTCAGAAAACTTTGGGGTTTTTGGGTCTGGTCGGACAGAGATTCTGAATTGCAGTGGTTTGGTCCTGGGGCCTGCGTGGTATAAGCAATACATATGTGTTTTCACAGACCCAAGCCTTCTCACTCTCTGAAGGATCCCTGGAACCAGGTCAGAGCTCCCATGGTTCTTCCAGCCTGATTTCAGAAGCCTGTGATTCTTGGACCTCTTCTTATGAAGATGGCAACATTGATGTGTGTACTCTGTGTCAGGACTCTGTAGTCAAATTAGCTTCAGCAGAATAAAAATTTGTTTCACATAACTGAAAAGCCCAGAATTGAAGTTCTCTTTTTGCCAGTTCCCACAACAGTCCTAATATGGAGACTCAGTGATTCTGTTTGAGGATTAGCACACATGCCCATTCCTAAACTGTAGTGTAGGGGAGTGTGCAATGCTCTGTTTGGTCAGGCCCAGGTCACATGCCTAGCTGGGGAACCAGGGGTTCACATGAATTGAAAGCAGTGGAGGATTGGTTCCCCAGGGAAAATGAGATGCTGTTAGCAAAAGTGGGAGGGGATGCTAGGCTGGGAAAAACTGTGCGTACCACAGAATGAGTCAGCCCAGGTTTAAATCTTGACTTGAAGACTTAGCAGTAGCTTTGTGACTTCAGGTGAATGACTTGAATAAACCTCAGTTTCCTCATCTGCAGGATTGGGTAGTTATTACAGAGGGTTGTGTATCTTAAATAAGATAATGCGCGTAAAGGGCTTAGCATAGTGCCTGGAAGGTGCTTGCGTTGTGCTAAGCCCCAAATAAATATAAAAGTTGTTTAAGAGTAAGTGCTCATACTTTCAGGAAAGATGGTAATAATGAAAAATAAATAAATAAGCAGAGAAAGGATAAGGAGGATAGCTAAGGTTACTATTTCCAAATTGTGTGTATTCTTTGCTCTAACTAATTAAAAAATAGATGAGTCCCTAATGTTACATAAATTAGCCCAATTTAAGATTGAAATCATCTCTTGAAAGGCTCCATGACTGAATCCAGGTCACACAAGTTGGTGGCAGTGCTAGGATTACAGCCCAGGTCTCCCGGCTCTGGCTTCCTTTCTCTCACTGCTTACTGTCTTCCTATCCCTTTTCATTATGCTATAATTAAATTCCTCATTTTAAAGAAAGTATTTCTTCCAAATAGTCACACAAAATTTGTTACTTCTCCTTGTTAGGGAAGCTAAAATTTATTTTAAAAATTTTCCATTTGGATCAATATATCAGCTGTACATAGTTCTACTCTGCATACCAAAAGCAAAAAGAGTTCTCTTGAAATGTTACTAATACTAGTTACAACGGTGATTTACAACTTACTAAGTTGTTAATAGAAGTGCTTATGTAGTTATCAGATCTTTTATATAAGCTACTTAGAAGCAAAAATAATAAAAATGTGTTCTTTGGGAGATAGCTGATAGCTGATCAAAGAAGGAAAGATCATTTGGGTTAATACATTTGTATTTTTAGGCAAGCAAAAAAAAGTATTAAATCAGTTTAGCCAGATCATTTCTCATTTTGCTAATAAAACTACTAAAAGAGCTTTCGTGAACAATAAGAATCTACTGTTAGGACTTAGCAAATAGCTAGGTTGGCATTTTTCTTAGAACTTGATATTGGAATTTAAAGTAGAGATTCATGAAATATTATTAAAGGAAGTATATTTTATATTGTCTTTATAGTGTTTAAAATAGGAGTATTATCTGTGGGAACATGTATTAGCCATTTTTCCTAAGATAGTAAGTATTCAATTGGGAAAATTTGCTCTGAAAATACTTCCTAATTTAACGTTTACGAGGCAAAAGCATGTCACTTTCTTGGGTTCCAAAGTGTCATTCTCTCTTCTTTTTTAAACATGGTGAACCATTCCACTCATAGCTAAACCTCAAGACTTTTCTAGCCTGTCATGGGATTTGTTCTCCACCTAGTTTCTCTGTCTGTCTCTCTCTCTTGATCAAAGTTGTCTCTAGCCTTGTATGTCTGACAGTTTTTATCAGTCACCCTGTCCTTTCTTTGCCATCTCTCACTGCTCCTTCCCCGGTCCCCTTGCCATCATCTCAGCGTCCTGTGCAGACATCACAGGCAACAGAGAGCCGTGTGCCCAAGCCTTCATTTGTTTCAGCAATTCTCTGAGCGAATTTTTATTTTTTTTATTTTTTTTTTATTATTATTTTTTTTTTGGTGAGGAAGACCAGCCCTGAGCTAACATCCGTTGCTAATCCTCCTCTTTTTGCTGAGGAAGACCGGCCCTGGGCTAACATCCGTGCCCATCTTCCTCTACTTTATATGGGACGCCGCCACAGCGTGGCTGATATGCAGTGCATCGGCGGGCGCCCGGGATCCGAACCGGCGAACTCCAGGCTGCTAAGCGCCGACGAAACCGCTATGCCACCGGGCGGCCCCTCTGAGCGAATTTTTAAAGCTTCCTTTTAAATACTCCTTTGTAAATGCCTCATTAACTTAGTAATTACTTTTATGGCTCTCCAATAAAGTATGAAGAGTTGTTATTTCATACTTCTTGTTTCCTGGAAGTCTCGATATGATGAGAATGCATAGAGTTTTGAGCAGGATTGATGAGAAGAGGATTATTGTTGAGTCAGTCCATCCTAAAACAAACAAAAAAGGTTTTCTTAGGGATAAACATCTTCATAATCACAACTTACATTTATTGAGGACTTCCACAGTTCTTTGAGGCAGGTTTAAATTCTGAGTAATTATTGTTTTTTTAAAGTTTAGTTTGTTTTTATAAAAGAAATGCATGTTTGTTATAGGAAAGTAGAAATAAAGAGGGAAATTGCCGTAAAGATAACCATTGTTAATATTTTGCTGTACGGTCATGGATCACTTAACGACTGGGATCCGTCCGAGAAATGCATCATTAGGTGATTTCGTCCTTGTGTGAACATCATAGAGTGTCCTTACACAAACCTAGATAGTATAGCCTACTATACACCTAGGCTATATGGTACTCATCTTATGGGACCACTGTCATATATGCAGTTCATCATTGACTGAAATGTCGTTATGTGACGCATGACTGTATTTTCCTTTCTGTGTGCTTTTAATTTTTGTAACTTATAAATATACTTTGCTTAACACATTATAAGTCATTTTTTTAATAAATGATTTTTGAATACCTGAGCTACAGGAAATGTTATTAAAAGAGAGAAGATCAGCTCCAGTTTCTTTGGACAGCTTTTATATAGGCCATCTATATTATTCCCAAAATATCTTTCTAAATGTTGAAGATACAGTTTGGAGTGGGGTTTTTTTTTTTTCCTTTTCATTTTAAAAACGGATATATAATTCATATACTATAAGATTTGCCCTTTTAAAATATACAATTCAGTGGCTTTTAGTATATTCACAAAACTCTGCAACCATCATCACTGTCTAATTCCAGAACATTTTATCACTCCAAAAAGAAACCCCCTACCCTTTAAGCAGTCACTCCCCATTCTTTCCCTTTGCTCAAACCCTGGCAACCACTAATCTACTTTCTATCTCTATGGATTTGCCTATACTGGACATCTCATATACTAGCATCTTACAATGTGTGGCCTTAGGTGTCTGGTTTCTTCACTTAGCATAATGTTTTCAAGATTCATCCATATTATAGCATGTATCAGTACTTCATTCCTAATGTTGTACAACCACCACTCTATCTAGTTTCAAAATATTTCCATCACTCCAAAGTAAAACCCCTCACCCATTAAGCAGTTTCTCCCCATTCCCCAGCCCCTGGCAACCACCAATCTGTGTTCTGTCTCTATAGATTTATCTATCTTTGATATTTCATATAAATGGAACCAAAGAATATGTGACCTTTTGTGTCTGGCCTCTTTCACTTAGCATATTTTGGAGGTTCACCTATATTATAGTACTTCATTCCTTTTTATGGCTAAATAATATTCTGTTTAACATTTTGAGGAACTGCCAAACTGTTTTCTAAAGTGGCTGCACTATTTTACATCCCCCACCAGCAATGTGTGAAGGTTCCAGTTTTTCCACATCCCTGACACCACTTATCATCTGTCTTTTATTATTATTATTATTATGGCCATCCTAGGGAGTGGAAAGTGGAATTTTATTGTGGTTTTAACTTGCATTTTCTTGATGACTAATGATGTCGAGCATCTTTTCTTATGCTTTTTGACCATTTGTATATTTTCTTTGGAGAAATGTCTATTCAGACCGTTGCTGATTTTTTAATTGGGTTATTTGTCTTTTTATTATTGAGTTGTAAGAGTTCTTAAATATTCTGGATACTAAACCCCTATCAGATACTTTATTTGCAGATATTTTCTCCTATTCTGTGAGTTGTCTTTTTACTTTCTTCATAATGTTCTTTGAAACACAAACATTTTTAATTTTGATGAAGTCCAATTTATCTATTTTTTCCTTGGTTGCTTATGCTTTAGGTGTCATATCTAAGAAACCATTGCCTAATCCAAGTACACAAATACTTACCCCTATGTTTTCTTCTAAGATTTTTATAGTTTTAGCTCTTAAATTTAGATCTCTCATCCATTTTGAATAAATTTTTGTGTATGTTGTGAGGTAGGGGGTCCAAACTAATTTTTTGCATATTGTCCCAGCACCATTTGTTGAAATGACTGTTCTTACCCTTATTGAATTGTTTTAGCTCTCTAGTTGAAAATCAGTTGACCATAGATATATGGATTTATTTCTGGACTCTGTTCAGTTCCATTGATCTTTATGTCTAATCTTATGCCAGTATCACACAGTCTTGATTGCTGTAGCTTTGTAATAAGTTTTATTTTATTTATTTTTTTTGTAAGGAAGACTAGCCCTGAGCTAACATCCGCTGCCAATCCTCCTCTTTCTTTTTTTGCTGAGGAAGACTGGCCTTGGGCTAACATCTGTGCCTATCTTCCTCTACTTTATATGGGACACCGCCACAGCATGGCTTGACAAGCGGTGCATGTGTCCATGCCCGGGATCCGAACTTGTGAAACCCCGGGCCGCCAAAGCGGAGCGTGCGAACTTAACTGCTACGCCACTAGGCCGGCCCCTGTAATAAGTTTTAATAGCTATAGTTTGAAGTATTTTTAATTGTAAGTTGAGTATTTTATTCTTAACGTGTTAGTTGGGATAAAAAAGTTGTATTTTTTTTAAAAAAGGAGAATTATATTTTTAAAGGATTAGACATTTCCTTTATTAGCTCTTTGCATAGTCAGTGTAGCTAGTCTACGAGTGGTTATTTTATATGGTCTGAAACTAAATTTTACTTTTACTGTTGAGGAACCCAAGGTCTAGAGGTATAACAGTAACCTATTGGCACATAGTAGGTATTGAATAAATATTTGTTGATTTAAATAGTCTTAGATGTTAGTAGTTCTTAGTTTGCTTTGCTGACAACTGTTTGCTTCTATCTCTGACTTAGATGATACTGAGTCTTTATGGCCCATCTGCCAGTTATGTTGTTTACATCACAAAGTAGGTATTTTGTAATGATTTACTTTGTGACGTCATCTCTACAAATGCATGGAGGCAAAACCTTGTGATTTCCTGAGTAAATGTTAGTGTAAGAGGAAAAGGTTTTAAACAGTGTACATGGTAAATAATTTTAGGATGGCATTCAGCTACATGTAAGAGAAATTCAACTGTGATGATTTAATCATATAAGGTTATATTTTTCTCATGTAATAAGGAGACCAGAGGCAGCAGTCTGTATGCTGGTAGCCTCTCAGCAGGATTCCAGGTTTATGCTAGACTTGTTCTCTGCCATTCTTGTGTGTGCCTTTCTTCTTCATGCTCATAAGATGGCTACTGAACCTCTAAGCATTATATCCCATTCCAAGCAGAAAGGGTAGGGTAATAGAGGTGCAAAAGGCACACGCCACATGCTCTTTTTTTAAATCACAAATCAATAGCTTTCCTGGAAACCCCCACTGAGAAGACTGTTCACAAATTATTGGCCAGAACAATGTCACTTGGCCTCCCCTAGTTCCAAGACAGCCTGAGAAATCAAGTTTGTATGGTATTTTGTATTTCTGCCTAGAGCAAAATTAGGAAGAAAGGAAAAATATTAAGAAAATGGAGAAATTTGGACTAAAAAGAACTATCAAAAAAAAAAAGATGAAAAAATCAGAACTGATAAAAATTAAAGTAGCATAGAGAAGATTGGTGATATTTCCATGTCTAATCACATTTTTTAAAATGTGTTTCTTTATTCATTCATTACATCTTTTTTTTTTTTTTTTTTTGGTGAGGAAGACCGACCCTGAGCTAACATCCGTCGCCAATCCTCCTCTTTTTGCTGAGGAAGACTGGCCCTGGGCTAACATCCGTGCCCATCTTCCTCCACTTTATATGGGACGCCGCCACGGCATGGCTGACAGGCAGTGCGTCGGCGGGCGCCCGGGATCCGAACCAGCGAACCACGGACTGCCAAGCGCGGACTAAACCGCTGCGCCACCAGGCAGCCCCCATTCATTACATCTTAATTGAGCACTTGCCATATCCTGCCATGTTCTGAGCACTTCATATCTTATATCCTCCTTACTTTTTGGGCCATCTACAGTATCCCCTCAGCTTCCCTCTACTTCTGTATTGCTCTAGGAGGAATCACCAGTTTAGGCTTCCAGTTCATTCTCTGAATATCTGTAAATAGTACAGATCTTTCAGTTAAAAGTTGTCTGAAATAAATCTGCCTCTAGTGTTTTCCACTGTGACCAGTAGTACCCTCATCATTTAACTGTTTTTTAGGAAGTAAACAAAAGCAGGATAATTTAGTGTTTTAAGAGAATCATAACACATGACTTGTATTTAGCCTTAGATATCATTTTCCCCAATTCCCCCATATTTCAATTAGGAGACATTGGAATAGTTTGTTGGTAAACATGTTTAGAACAGATGTGATTTTCTAGCCTTTTAAAATTTTCAAGGGAGCCTGAGTATCATAGAATGTATATATATGCTGGTTTGGGGGCTAGACCTCATGACTTTCAACATTTGTCCTAAATCTACTGTTTTAAATTAGACTAGTGAAAGTTAGAGAAGGGCATATAGTAACCAAATTTACAGGAGTTAGACACTTAGCATGTTTGTTAAAACCTGATATATTTTTCTCTTAACATTTTAAAATCAGTTTTTGAGCTATAATTTCGTCCAAACTAATTTGATTTACTGAAATTTAAATGCTAAATTAAAATATTTGTTCTGACACTTCATTTATTATGTAGTAACTAGACTAGTATTATGAAGTCTGGATCCTATAAATAACACTGAAAAGGCATTATGGAAGGGAACAAAGTAATATAGGTGAAGAAATACTAAAGAGCATGCAAATGTGATTAAAATTTTTGATGTGTATAACTGGAATGAAATTTTCAGTTTTCCTCATTTTCTTTTTCAATTTCAGATCCAGTTATGGGACACAGCAGGACAAGAACGATTCAGAAAGAGCATGGTACAGCACTACTACAGAAATGTACATGCTGTTGTCTTCGTGTATGATATGACCAACATGGCTAGTTTTCATAGCCTGCCATCTTGGATAGAAGAATGCAAACAACATTTGCTAGCCAATGATATACCACGGATTCTTGTTGGAAATAAATGTGACTTGAGAAGTGCCATTCAGGTACCTACAGACTTGGCACAAAAATTTGCTGACACACACAGTATGCCTTTGTTTGAAACCTCTGCTAAAAACCCCAATGATAATGACCATGTGGAAGCTATATTTATGACCTTGGCTCATAAGCTTAAGAGTCACAAACCATTAATGCTTAGTCAACCCCCTGATAACGGAATTATCCTGAAGCCTGAACCAAAGCCTGCAATGACGTGCTGGTGCTAAATAACAGCCTTTATTATACTATCTAATTTGACTAAAGAAATACTTTTGAAGTATGACAGTGATAAGTCATAAGACTTAATTTCAAATGTAATGGATCATCCTGACACTTTACTTTTTATCATTGTCATGCTTACTTTTGTATCTACTTAATCAAGTTTGTCATCGTGACAACACAAGGGAAAAGTTGGTTGTCAGGAGAGGTTGAAAATGAAGCAAAGGTAGGATGAATCAGAACATCTTTCCATTGAGAGTCCAAAGGAGGAGGCTTTAAATGAGAGCGTGATGGAATTTTAAGTCAGTGACTGTTCAGTCCTCTGTTCCTGGGATTGAAAAAAAATATTAAGGGCTTAGTACACACTTACTGGTATGTTCTTTGAATCGGGAGTGTTTTCGATAGGATAAAAACTGGTATTTGCCTCTCCCTAGAGTTCTGTCTTTGTATTATTAATGTATTTAATTGCATTATTATTGTACATCTTAGAGCCAAGACTTTAGTTCCAGTGAAAGGAGAAGACATAGAATGGTTTCTGGTTCTCAGTCCATAATGAATGACTTTTCCAACAGTTCTAGATGCTTGATATTTCTAATCAATATCAATCAGGTCTACAAAAGTCATTGTTATTTTTAAAAGAGTAATTTGAATTGTTTTTTTAATAAATTTTATTAAAATATGCAGAAATAAGTCAAATTTTAATGTAAATGAAGTGACATAAGGTGCTTTATATTTTATTTTGATATCTTTAAACAGTGAAAAACTAATTGGAAGCATTTGAGGAATTGTAACTTGGGGGGAAAATAGGTAAACAGGGTTCCTGGCTACCACGGGAGACCTATTCTTAGCTTTTAGTAATTTCATGTTGTGTATCTGGCGTAGTATCTCTTGCTCTCCCTCTGACTAAAGGCAGAATTAACAAATCAACCTCCATTTGGGTTGTAGCTATGAGGGCATCCCTCTAATTGCTATGAGTCTACATATATTTCTATAATAGTATTGTGTTACAGTACATCAATTTCAAAAAATCTTTAAATTTGATGGTCACAACAAGCCCTTCCTCCTGAGTATGAAAAATAAATTAGATATTGAAAAATATCTTGTCTATCCCTCAGTGGTGGAAAGAATATTTCAAAAAGTTTTATACCCTAAATACTTTTATTTTGAATTTAAGACTTTGCACATAGAAAATAGCTTGTATATGAAGCTATTACATGAATGGAATGTAAGCCATGAACTTTAACGGAAGTGTGCACCTTCACTAATTCTGATAGATTCCTGTCCTTGATAATTTTAGAGGAAATTAAGCCAAAAGATGATTGTACTTACCATATTTTCAGAATGTGGGAAACCAATTAAACATGTAATCTAATCTAGTTTAGAATTTTTTGTTTAATCATTATGGTGGTCATAACTGGATAATTTAATTATAAAAACAAGATAATTCTATTAAATGAACTAACAAAGTAATAATTATAGGAAATAGTTTTAAATATTAGAGCTTAAGGAAAAACAAGTTGGCTTTATTTGTGTTTAAGGAGAGTAATCCATTTTTCTTATCATGCTAGAATTAAAAATTATTTGACTTTATCTAAATTAATGTTGATTTGTAACTATTTTTATAGTAAAACAACGACAGCTGTAATAATTGTGGTGAGTGTAACAGTTTTTAAAAGAAGGGAATCTGTTTATTGCTTTTCAAAACATTTTCTAAAGTGTGGGAAGAAAGTTTACAGACTTCCCAAGCACATTTATGTTTTTTCAGTGCTGTTAATAATGGTTTAAAAAAAAAAAAGGTAATTTAACTTTATTTCTTTTTGTAAGAAGTTGGTAGTGAGTATCTTTTACAGTTTTGTGAAAGGACTATTTTTTCATTTTAATATTTATTAATTTTAAAATATTTGTATCTCATTTGTAATGATTTATTTTAATTGTTTCTATGTGTGTTTTCATTTTTAAGAAGAGCATAAATATCAGTTGAATGGGGATAAAGCTTTTAGATATTTTCCAAAATATTTATAGAACATTTCACTGTTGAGAAATCACTTCCAAAATGGTGGCTATCAAACAACTAATTATTACTTTTTAAAGCACAGATCACACATTTTGTAACTCTTGTATGAATTTATTTTAACTGTGACCTTTAATTGAAAACCTCAGATATGTTTTGGAAAAGTCTTAATTTGAGAACACCAAAGGAAGCTAATCCAGAATCTAAGGTAGTTTGCTATTAATGACAATGCTTTATTGACAATATATTGCTAATACATTTCCTCATGAAATCTCAAGTTAAATAATTTTGTTGTGGAGTCGTGTCACTGTAATGTTTCCCTTATAAAGTTCAATAAACCAGCTTTGCCATAAAGAAATTGTTTTACTTCCTTTGTTTGGTTACTAGGTTGAGTATAAAATAAAACAAAAATTCTCCTTTTCCCTGGCTTCTAGGTGATGTATAATACATTAGAAACAAAAACTACCCATCGGAAATTTATTTGGAAATACATTTGAGGTTAAAGAACTTTTCTGAAGAAAACCCTAAGTATTAAAATTAGCTGATAGGGTAGCTTTTTTATTTGTATGGCTGAGTAATCCAACTTGTTTAAGCACTTCATTGCAAACAGCAGGTACTATGAGTGGTTGAGATCTCCAGATTTGGAGCTAAAGAATTTAGCAGATTAAGAACTTCGAAGTGTATGAAAAAGAAGAGAAGGAAGTACGTTGCAGGTGTAAGATTGCAATTTCTCCATTCAAATAACTGATTTAGGCCCTTAGGGGAGTGTGCATTTGGGGCTTCAGGCCTCTGAAGTTGATACTGCTTTCCCTAGTCAGTTTATTTCACATATAAGTTACTCTTCTGGTTAAACACAAAATTACATTATTCATGAAAGACGGCTTTCTTAATCAGATATTAAGACAATAAGTTGGTCAAATCTTTGTGGGGGCAAATTTGCTGGACCTGTGTGGCAAGGGCTAATTCACTTCATTTGTTAGCATAAACTGATTTATCAATAATTTGTCAAGTACCTGCCGTGTTTTCCAGTTGTGTTAGGCAGTGAGGTACATAAATGAATGACTCTGTCCTTGAAGAAGTTATAAAATAATATATAAGCAAATAGGAACTCTACAATATAATGTAGTAAATGTAATCAAAGAGGCATATACAAAGGACAATGAGCACAGAAGGTGAAGCGATCTTTTGGCTTTGTTGCAGGGCAATGAGTGTGCTGTGGAATGAAGGGCTGGTCAGAACAATGGGAAATGAAACTAGCAAGATAGGTGTGGTTGAACTGCCAAATCGCCATATGCGGTGGGATTAGGACTGACTTGGGGGCAGGTGTCAGAAACTCAGCTTGAATCAGCCTTCAAGGGGGAGTTTATTGTTAGGAGTCTGACTTGTCACATTAGACTCCAGGACAAGGATGCAGCTGGACTCAAAGAAGAGCTGAGATTCAGCACTCTGTGGGCTCAGCTTCTCGCACATCTTCATTCTCTCTCTCTTTCACAAATGGATTCTCCACTTTTCCAGTTCAGTTGACAGAAAACGTGGCCACTGACTGCTTCTGAACTTTTGCATGCTACAGGCATCCAAAGAGAAATCAACTGATTGTCAGCCCCAAGTTGAAATTTCCAGGATGAACTGTTACTGGCCTGGCTAGTCAGATGCCCAGCCCAAGACCACTAGCCAAAAATGATCAAATAGGCAATTTCCATAATTGAGGGAGAAGGAATGTGGGGGAAGGAAAGGAAAAAAGGATAGCCACGTGAAAACATTTGCACTTTACTAGTTAGGCAATGGGTAACTAATGAAAGCATTTAAGCAAGGTAGTGAGTGAGACCATGAGATTTATGCTGTAAATTCCAGTGGCAATGGGAAGGATATGTGGGAATGGAGCCAGAGTGGCCAGTTACTTTCCTATAAGAGCCTAGGAGAAAGGGCTTTCACTGGGATGTTGGCAGAAGAATATAAATATAAGATGTTTCCGAGTTAAAATCTCCAGGAGTTGAAGACTGATTAAATGTAAATTGAATATAATTCCATGAACCAGTTAGTATGGTTCTTTCCTAGGGCTACACACTGCACTCATATATGTAGCTAGATGTTTTTAATTTTTTTTTTTTTGGTGAGGAAGACTAGCCCTGGGCTAACATCCATGCCCATCTTCCTCTACTTTATGTGTGAGACACCTGCCACAGCATGGCTTGATAAGCAGTGCATAGGTCTGTGCCTGGTATCCAAACCCCTGAACACTGGGCCACCAAAGTGGAGCACACGAGCTTAACCACTATGCCACCAGGCTGGCCCCTGTAGCTAGATATTTTTGAAATGAATGTTTTTGGTCTTATTTTTCAGATTACAGTAGTTCCCCCTTATCCATGGTTATGCAGTCAACTGTGCTCCGAAAGTATTAAATGGAAAATTCATAAGGTTTAAATTGCACACTGTTCTGAGTAGTGTGATGAAAACTTGTGCCTTCTTGCACTGTCCCACTCCATCCCACCTGGGACGTGAATCATCCCTTTGTCCAGTATATCCAGGCTGTATGTGCTGTCCGCCCATTAGTCACTTAGCCGTCTCGGTTGTCAGATCCACTGTCGCGGTATTGCAGTGCTTGTGTTCAAGTAATCCTTATTTTACTAAATAATGGCCCCAAAGCGCAAGAGTAGTGATGCCGGCAATTTGGGTATGCCAGAGAGAAGCTGTAAAGTGCTTCCTTTAAGTGAAAAGGTGAAAGTTCTCCACTTAATAAGGAAAGAAAAAAATCATATGCTTAGGTTGTTAAGGTCTACAGTAACTTTTATTACAGTATATTATTATAATTGTTCTATTTTATTATTTGTTATTGTTGTTAATCTCTTACTGTGCCTAATTTATAAATTAAACTTTATCATAGGTATGTATGCATAGGAAAAAACATAGTATGTATAGAAACTGCGGTATATCCGCAGTTTCAGGCATCCACTGGGGTTCTTGGAAATTATACCCCACAGATAAGGGGGGACTACTGTAATTGCATTGCTTTAATTTACCTATATCAAAAGTGTGATTCCTGTGATCTGTTATTTCCATATTTGTTTTTCAAACTTTTTGAGTCAGATGAAAATTCTTATTTAAAATTATTAACTTGTATATCCTAATACTATTAGATATTTATTCTTTTAAATCATGTAATTACAGAAGATTTTGTATATTTTTCTTGGAGTCCTGGAACATTCTTTAAGTACTAAAACAAAAGTTCGATTTTCATTTTGGTCTTTTGTTCCATAGAATTAACAGAGTTTATGAAGGCATTTCATTACTTCTCTTGGTTCCTCATTATTAATCCTTTGGTGCTGAAAATTGAGAATTCCATGTATCTATAAAATATGATGAGGACTTCTTTTTTTGTGTGTGAGGAAGATTAGCCCTGAGCTAACGTCCATTGCCAATCCTCCTCTTTTCACTGAGAAAGATTGGCCCTGGGCTAACATCCGTGCCCATCTTCCTCCACTTTATATGGGACGCCGCCACGCATGGCTGACAAGCGGTGCATCAGTCGGCGCCCAGGATCCGAACCTATGAACCCCTGGGTCGCCAAAGCAGAGTGCGTGAACTTTTTTTGTGCATGTGAGGAAATTCTAGCCCTAAACTAACATCTGTTGCCAATCCTCCTCTTTTTTTTTTTCCCTGAGGAAGACTGGCCCTGGGCTAACATCCGTGCCCGTCTTCCTCTACTTTATATGGGACGCTGCCACAGCATGGCTGACAAACTGTGTGTCTGTCCGCACCACGTCTGTCGGATCCTGGGATCCGAACCTGCGAAACCCCAGGCCGCAGAGGCGGAGTGCACGAACTTAACTACACCACCGGGCCAGCCCCTAGGGCTTCTTATTTGACTAGGTTTTTGTATAGGAAATACACTCACATGGTTCAATATTTGGACCATGTACAGAAGAGTAAATGGTGAAGTCTCCTTCCCACTCCTCTCAGATCTCCAGTTCTTCCACCACAAGTAACTGGTGTCATGAATTTGTTGTTTCTTCACAAAACAACAAAATATCCTGGAGATGAATTCATATTAAAATATATAAGCTTCATCATTCTTTCTTAGGCCTCATGGAATTCTTTTAGTTGACCGTACTATATTTAGACAGCTCTCTATTAATGAACATGTGGGTTGTTTCCGATCTTTTGCTGTTATAAGCAATATTGAAATGAATAACTTTTTACATAAATCGTTTCACAAATGTGTGAATATATCTGAAGGGCAAATTCCTAGAAGTGACATTGCTAGATAAAAGGTACGAGCATTTGCAGGTTGGATTTCTAATTGCCCTCCTCAGAAGTACACTAGCAATTGGAAGAGTGCTTGTTTCCTCACACTTTCCCCAATACAGTCTTGGCCCTGGGATAACATCTGTGTGTCTTTTATCAAAGTTTTTTATCTTTGCACATGAAGAGGTGAAAAATTGTATCTCAGCGTCGTTTTAATTTGTATTTCTGTCATTGTGAATAGGGTTGAGCATCTTTGCATATTTAGTAGTCATTTGTATTTCCTTTTCTGTGGAATTGTCTGTTCGTATTTGTCCTTTTTTTGCCTTTTACTGATTTGTAAGAATCCTTTATATATTGGGGAAAATAACCCCTTTTTGTGATATGAGTTTTAAATCTTTTTTCTGGTGTGTTCCTTGCCAATTGATTGCTTATAATCATTTTTGGCATGAAAATAATTTTAATGTAGCCACACTTAGCAGTCTTTTTCATGATTTCAGTTTTGTGTCCTTGTTCTGAGATAATGTAAGAATTCTCACATGGTTTCTTGTAGTACTTTTATGATTTCGTTTTTTTCTTTACATATAAATCTTTGATCCATCTGAAATTTATTTCAATGAATGGTATGAGATAGGAATCCAACTTTTTTCTTTTTAGATGACACCTACTTGGCTTAACACCATATTTTGAATAATCTATCCTTTCCCCTTGAATTTGAGAGGTCAACTTGATCATTTACTAAATTCTCTCTGTATTTGGACTTATTTCTGGATTTTCTATGCTGTTTCATTGATCTGCCTATTCATCTGCCACTTGTTTTAATAATTATAGTTTATTGTTTGAATATCTGGTAGGATTAGTTCTGTTTTTTCTATCCTTTTCCAAAATGTTCATGGTTCTTGCTTATTTTTCCATTGGAACTTTAAAATTTAAGATCTACAGTCTAGTACAAAAAAAAATCCTATTAATGTTTTTGTTAGGTCCACGTTCAATTTTGAGGTTAATTAAAGAGAATTGATATATTTGTGCTTTTGAGCTTTCCTATTCAAGATCATGACGGGTCTTCCCATTTATTACACTGTTCTTTTGTATCCCTCAGGAGCATTTAGGGATTTTTTTCATATAGATATTCCTCATTGCTTGAGAAGTTTTATTTTTGATATTTTATCTTTTTTCTTGCCCCTTGAACGTATGTTTTTGAGATTATTAAGTGTTTTGAGAATGCATCTCAGAACTATTCTACACATTTGGTCAAGGTGGAGAAATTAGACTAGATACTCTCCAGTCTCAAGCAATTAGAATTTTGGACAAAATGTATGAAACACAGTGTTTAGACAGTGGACAAAAGACAACACAGGACTTGCAATCCCAGAAAGAAGACAAAAGAAATAAGATGAGTTCTACAATTGCACAACCGTATTGCTTGGGAGGCAATTTCCAGGCTATAATGCAGGGAGGCAGAGGCTAAAGAGAACCCTGGAAATCTTGCTAAGTTGAGAAGACCAAGGTTGGAGTTTAGGGAAGCCAAAGTGGCTAGGCTTTGCAGGGTAGAGTTGTGGAGAGGAGCAAGCATCAGAGAATCGCAGAAATATCCCAGGGCTTTTGCTGAGTACTGATTTGTGCATGTGTGAGAGGAATCTGCCTAATGCCCAGACAAGAACCACTAGAAAGGAGTGAAGAAGAATATTCAGAGCTCACACAGGGCTGAGAATGGTTTGTGTTCCCACCAACCAGAGAGGAAAGACCTTGTAATACTCAGGATATCAGGTAGAATACTCAGGAGAGTATCATCTTAATAGTGGGGCTAATTTAGGACCTGCCCTAAAAAGTTTAAAAGCAAGCCTTGAAAGAATGTAACTAATTTCAAGGTGCCAGAACAAAAATCCAGTGCTATTTATAGGAATACAAAAAAATCCAGCACATAACAATGTAAAATTCAGAATGTCCAGCATCTAAATAAAATATTACTGGTCATTCAATGAAGCAGGAAAATGTGACCTATAACCAGGAGAAAAAATTACTAGTAGAAAAAGACTCAGAAATGGTAGAAATGATGGAAGTCAGAGACAGGGATGCTAAAGCAGTTTTTAAATATGATTCATTTAAGAAAGAAAATCATGAGCACGATGAGAAAAGAAATGGGAAATAGAAAAGAGAACCAAATGGAATTTCTACAGCACTAAAAAGAAATGAGCTATCAGTCCAGAAAAGGCATGGAGAACCTTAAATGCATATTAGTAAGTGAAAGAAACCAATCTGAAAAGGCTACATACCGTATGACTCCAACTATGTGACATTCTGGAAAAGGCAAAACTATGGAGGTAGCAAAAAGATCAGTGGCTGCCAGGAGCGGCATGGAGGGATGAATAGAGGGAGCACGGAGGATTTTTAGGGCAGTGAAACAATTCTGTTTCACTATAATTATACGGAACTATAATCGTGGATGTATGTCATCATACATTTGTCCAAACCCATCGCCAAGAGTGAACTCTAGTGTAAACCTTGGACTTTGGGTGATAATGATTTGTCAATGCAGGTTCATCAATTGTGACAAACATACTACTCTGATGGGGGATGTTGATAATGGGGGAGGCTGTACATGTGTGGGGGCACAGGATATATGAGAACTTGCTGTACTTTCTCTTCAGTTTTGCTGTGAACTTAAAATTGCTCTAAAATATTTTTTTAAAAAACCCACACATCAGAGACTGCAAGTTGCCTACCTAATTTTTGTCTTTCCCTCTTTATTAGTGTCCTGGGACTGGACAAAGTACCACAAACTGGGTGGCTTAAACAACAGATATTTATTGTCTCACAGTTCTGGAGGCCAGAAGTCTGAAATCAAGGTGTCAGCAGAGTTGGTTCCTTCTGAGGACTGTGATGGAGAATCTGTTTCAGGGTCTCTCCTGGCTTCACAGCCTCAGGGATTCTTTGACTTCTAGATGGCTGTCTTCCTATATCTTCACACCGTCTTCCTTCTATGCATGTCTGTCTCTGTGTCCAAATTTCACCTTTTTATAAGGATACCAGTCATATTGGATTAAGGCCTACCATAATGACCTTATTTTAACTTGATTACCTCTGTAAAGACCCTAATACATCCTGAGGTACTGGGGGTTATCCCTCCAACACGTCTTTTTGCGGGGCACAGTTCAACTCATAACACCCCTCTTCCCCCTTTCTTACTAACAGAACACTGATTTTGTTTGGCATGGCCATGTATCCCACTAAATAATCCTAGCCTCTACAGCTAGGTATGGCCATATGCCACAGTTCTGGTCAAAGAGATGGAAGCAGATGCCTGCCGGGGATTTCCAGGGAATTTTGCTTTCCTGTACAGAGGACTGCCCTTTCCTCTGTTTGCTTCCTTCATTTTTGTTCCTGACTGGCATGTGAGAGGGAGCCTAGAATTGTTATGGATATCTTGTCATTACAAATGGTCTGGAGAATGGCATCCTGTAGCCACCACACCAGCTCAGGCTGCTTACCTGATGGCTTCTGGTGAGAAAAATAATCCCCACTTTTGGGAGGATTTGGTTACATGTAGCTGAACTCAATCCTAATTGGAAGAACACTTTAGGTGAAAGAGTGAAGGAGACTTGGGAACATTGAGATTAAGGCTTTTGAACAAAGATTGCACTCACCCACTCTAGGAACTGTGCCTGTGTGGGCAGGGAAACCAACTTGGTGGCCACACGCTGCCCTGGTGCACTAATCCTTCATGGGGAGGAACTTTCTTGGAGAGCTTGAGTTAGTACCATTCTATCATCCTCTAAACCTGCCGTACCTTTTTAGGAACTTAGGGGAAAATGTGTGAGCCATGCAGACATCACTCCCAGGCAACATCCTAGGAGTGGCAGAGCAACAAAATAGAAGGATGCTGTGTCCCAGATGCTGTGTAGCTACCTTTGTATTTCTGGACTGCTTATGCCGACACTGTTAAGTGAGAGTCAAGGAGAAGACTTGTATCTTGTTTAAGCCACTGTTATTTGGGGTTAACTACTTCCTTATCTAAGTTATCCCAGGAAAGTATGTCTAGCTTCAAATTGTTAAAATTTGTCAATCTATGATAAAATTAATGGTATAAAATTTTACCACTGAATGTAAAACAATATTTGTGTGAAGTCTGATACAGAATTGGTATAGATTAGAGGTTTCTTCTGGCTTGTTTAAGATGAAAAGGACTTTTTCAAGGGTTTTAGGTAGCTTATAGAATCTCCCAGAAGATCTGGGGCCAAGATCTGGGTGCTACAAAGATAGGAACAGGGGCTGGTCCGGTGGCGCAGTGGTTAAGTTCACACACTCTACTTCAGCATCCCGGGGTTCACGGGTTCGGATCCCAGGCACGGAACTACACACCATTCATCAAGCCATGCTGTGGCGACATCTCACATACAACATAGAAGAAGACTGGCACAGATGTTAGCTCAGGGGCAATCTTCGTCACCAAAAAAAAAAAAAAAAAGATAGGAACAATATTGGCCAGGAGAAATGCCTAGGTGTTGTGATAGAAAGTCCACTGCAGTCTACTTCTCAGGACCTGACATCAAGATGTCCTCAGAGCTGCCTAGAAGGCCTGAAGGCTTCCAACATCATGCTGGCAAGAAGGGCCATTCTCCCTGTCACCCTCTTACTGCACATTTCCTCCCTTCCCAAATGGCAAGCCTGCTGGGCAGAACCTAGACCAGTCCCAAGCTCACGCTGCAAAGTACTCTGGGAATTGCAGTTTTTAACTTTCCAGGCTCTGCAACAGGAAAACACATTAGAGCAGGATGGAGAGGCATCGAGGAGCCAGTCACGGCATCTACCACAGAAAGTGATACTAGCTTACACCTGTGAATGCTTTTTGCAGGGAAATACAGCATACCTCTGTTTTCATGCATTTCTGAAGTACTTTTGAAGAATGAACTAAAGAGGTCCTCACTGATTTGGTGATTTGTTGTATTTTCGTAAACTACTTGTGCAAATGTAAGCTGAATAAACGTTGCCTGCTTCCTGGCGTCTATAATTCCATTGTACATCCACAGATGCTATATAGCACACATTTTTAAATTCTGAAAACATGGGGAACTTAATCACATGAGGTCATGTGTATCAAAAACTAGACAAGGAGGCACTCCCTAAAGCTTGCCCTCTTCCTCTTCTCTTCTGGCTGAAGTTCCTTCCTCTCATGATCTCTTCTTCGGAAGGCACTTGATTCTCGAACCCACTTCCAGGGCCTTGACTTAGCCCCTGAATTCCTGTGGGCCATCTTCCTTTTGAGGTACCAGTCAAATAAACATGTCAAAATCCAAACTCATAATCCTCCTCCCTAAACTTATTTTTCTTCTGAGTTTCCTCAAAACCTCCAGGTTCTATTTGAGTTTCCCTTTCCCTCGTCTCCCACATCTAGTCTCCTGCCTGGATCTATTGCTTCCACTGCCTTTGATCCTTGCACTTGTCCTCTTCTTTCCAAGAGGCCGTGGGCACCACACATAGACTCTGAGGTCCAGCTATGTGGGCACTGAATCCCGGATGTTTTAACAGTGAAACCTCTCAATGCTTCAATGTCCCCTCATTTTTAAAAAGGGGCTGACAATAACTCAGAGGGTTATTGTGAGTACTAGGTGGGTTAATATATGTGCAGTATCCATTGTTGCATAACAAATTTCCCCCAAACTTAGATAAAACAACAATCATTTAGCATCTCTCACTGTTGTGGGTCAGGAATGTGGGAGCTGTTCAGCTGGGCAGTTCCGGCCTGGGTCTCTCTAAAGCTGGGAGGGGAACACTCAAAACGCTGGGCTGGAACAGCTGGCACTTCTCTGGCACCTCTCTCTCTGGTGTCTCTACATGGTGACCACAGGGTGGACAGAATTTTTATACGGTGGCTCAAGACACCCAGAGCAAGTGGCCCAAGATAAACTTGCAGAAGCCCAGGACTTTTTCTAACTTAGCTCAGAAGTCCCACTCTATTCATTTAGAGTGGCAATCGCAAAAATCTGCCTGCATTTCAGGGGAGGAGGCATAAGCTCCAACAGTGCATGGAGGCCTGTTGAAAAACTTGTGGACATTTTAAAAAACCATCACAGGAGTGATCATGAAAATGTTTTGTGCCATTCAAATGATTCACCGGTTATCTCATGGCAGAGTAATTAAAAGACTTATCAAACTGAAAGATGTGCTACACATTTTTCTTTCACAAAGAAACATGATCCAAATTGTTGACAATTTCTATAATACAAGTGTCTGGCATGTATTTCATACTAAGGAATGTATTTCATACTTAGTTATTTCTAGGAAAACAAACACACTTAATATCTCTTCCTGGTGGATGTTTGAAATATTTCCATCTGATGTGCTTTTGTTTCTTAAGTCTGTGCCACATATAAAAACTCTCCTATCTGAATGCTTTAAAAGCTAGAATTTTCCATTCTGTTTACAAATCTTCCATACTAAAACTTACAATATGGATCCATTTGTTAAAAATATAGATGCAACACCCAGTTAGTTTGCAAGAACGAAATGGGGAGATGGAGATATAACAAATGAATTCCAGTAAGAAGCCTTGCACAACTGGTAGGTAGAATTGAAAAGCAGGCCTCAGGGTTCAATAAACCTGGACAATGATCTTCTTTATTTGGACCCAAGGATCTTTATGAGGTCTTTTTTTTTTTTTTGTCTTTGATAGTCATTAAATGCAAGTAGCAACATAAACTAGATTTAGAAACAGACCTTCACCTTGCTTTATCATGAAGTGTTAAATCAAGATTTTCAAAATAATGAAGTGTATTTAACCCCACCACTTTCACTGAAAAATATCAGCAAAATAGACCTCTGTGTATGTGAGAGAGAGAGAGAATAAAAAGGCTTTCTAGGACTAAGTGAAAAGAAATAAAAACAATTATTTAAAAATATTCTTTATTTCATCTCATCCTTTAAATTTCTATTTTGTGTTTCTTAATCTACTTAATGTTATCAGTACAGTTTGTGATTATAATTTTAGATGAACCAATGAATGTGCATTGGAAGCGCTGGCTCACACACTTTCTGATAAGGGTGTATGGTCTAAAGAGTTTGAAGACTACTGACATAAACACTTCTGTCAGCGGTTTGTAAAACAGCCTTAGCAGATGGCTCAGGTGCCTTCAGCTTTGAGGCTTTGTGGCTACGTGCCTCTTTACTGTGTGGGAAGAGGTGGAGGCAGGAGCCACTGCTTGAGGATGCATGCTAAGCATCCTCCCCTTGCTCCATTCCTCCCTAGAATATTAGCATGGGAAGGAGGAGGAACTGCTTTAATTAATTCTGCTTATAGTAGCCTTGATTATGTGTAATAGTCGCCACATCTTCACAGTCAGTGTCTAGTATTTAAATGTCATTTGTTTCCTCCACAATCACCCTCTTTCCCAAAGTGTTCACCATTGGAAAATCACTCACATCCTTAAGTGATTCCTCTTGATTCTTTAACAGTTTGGCTCCAAGGGCTTTCAAGAGGAAAAAATTCCTGATATGATGGTTGAGTCACGCGTCGTGAAAATGAGCAATTCATGCCCGGCACGATGATGCTATAGCAATATTCCATAAAGACTTTGCTGACAACATCTATCTTCTGGGAGTTTTGTTACATGAAAGTAAAAATGAAGTCACTCTCCTTTTAACTCCTTTGTTAAGCTTAACAAAACAAAGCGGCATTTCTTAACTTTAAAAATATAATTAACTTAAAATACTGAATTCCTCATCATTTTCTCTTGTATCATAATGGCAAGGTCCAGTTCTGCCAGCCGAATCTCGGCAAGACTCCTGCAAGACATGTTACAACTCTGTCAGCCTCAGTTTCTCCATCTGCTAAATGGGGTCAATAATAATACCTGCTCACTTTTATGCCCAAAGACACTTATTATTAATTGACTTATACTAATGAAATCCTCTTAGAAGTGTAAGTAGGACTTCCTTCTTCTGCAATTGACAAAGTAGTTTCTAATACAAACTTCTCTACTTTTATATTTTCTCTTACGGGAGCCATCATCCCCAAGTTTCCTACAGGCAGAATCATTTTTGGCCTTATGAGTTGAATTCAAGGTAGATACTCTTGATTTCAGGCATCCTCCACAGCAGCAACACAACAAACAAAAAACCATCGAACTCTTCCAAACTATGTGCCCCAGTCTGGAATTTCGGGCCAGCGCAGAGGCTTGCTCAGATTACATCTTGTTAGTGTCTCAAAGGCTGTTTCCCTCAGAGGTGACCCATTAATGCCAGCTGCACAGGCAGGAAACTGATGTCTTCTAAAAGAAGCTTTTCTCTCTTCCCCTTTCTTCCCATTTGAGCCTCAGGATTTCTCACTTCAACCCAGTTTTTGGAACTCTGGTGGTGGCAGCTGCCTCGGGGAGGGGGAAGTTCTGGGTTTAAGATGGTTTCTATTTTGGAGGCACATGCTGAGTCACCCTCTCCCGTCTCCTGCCCCTAGCCAGCTCTCTTTATCCATTAGGCAATTTGTGCACCGTGCCTAGGACCAAGGAGCTTTCTGAAGACCTTTGACCATTTTTGAGACCTGAAAAAAAAACAAGGATTGGCCCCAAAATTTGAAAATAAAACAAAATTAAGAAACAATTAAATGTCTACAAACTAAAACCTGTGCTGATATTAATTGATAAAATGTTAATATTCATAAAAATAGTAATTATATCAGAAAGCAATTAGTAGTTTAGATTATTTCCCTTTAAAAAGGCCGTGGACCATGCTTGCTGAGAAACTGATTACATAGTGAATGTTTTACTTGTAGCTGCATCATTTTAAAAATTTTTCAGAAAACCAGTACTGTGGGTACATTTTAATATAGTTGATATGATGTGGAGTGAGACCTTCAAAAGCAAGAGAGCTTGGAGATTTGAATACAGACCGTGTGCTGGATGGTGTTAGGCCATGACCGGTTACGTTAATGGTATTGAGGTGAAGTGGGAGAATCTCAGGAGATGCATATGGCGGTATTTAAGGGATGCAGTGTCGGGATGTCAGCAACTTGCTTCAGAATGTTCAGCAAAATAATAACTACATAGGGAAAGAAGGAGGCACTAGGTTCATTTATTCTGCTCATAGTAGCCTTGATTGCGGATAATAGTTTCCACATCTTTGCAGTCAGTGTCTTATATTTGAATGTCATTTGTTTCCTACAAAATCATCCTCTTCCTCTAAGTGTTTGCCATTTGAAAAGCACTCAACACATCAGCCACCTGCTTTCAAAAGGTTCTGCAAAATGATAACATATATGTATGTGTGTATTTATAAATACATATACATACACATATCCAGAGAGAGAATAAATGTGGTGAGATGAAGACAATAATAAAACAGGTTAAGAGGATAAAGAATGATGGAGGCTGAAGGGGCATTACTTGGATAGCATGGTCAGGAAAAGCCTCGTGGAATAGTTATGTCTGAACCAGATCTGAACGAGGTGAAGGAACAAGATATAGGAAGATTTTAAGAAAGAGTATTCAAGATACAGGGGAGAAGGCATATGCAAAGGCCCTGAGGCAGAACTTAACAATACTTGATACCACCCAACTAAACTTGTTTTTTGTTAATCTGGTGAGAGCAAAATGGACTCTAATGATTTTAATTTCCCTATCTACTAATGAGCAACTTTTCATATATTTATTTGCTATGTGTGCATTTTCTATGAAATTCTTGTCATGTCTTTTGCCTATTCTACTGGGTTCTTTGTCTTTTTCTTATTGATTTGTAGGAGTTCCTAATATATTAATATTCTGGAAATGACTCCTTTGCCCATTATAATGTGAGGCAAATATCTTCTCCCTGTTTATGGATTGTCTTTTCACTATTTTTATAGTGTCTTTCAAGGAAAAAGTGTTCTTAATTTTAATACAACTGAATTTATCAATCATTTATTTATGGTGTGTGTTTTTGTGTCTCATTTAAGAAAATTTTTCTTACCCTGAAGTAAAAAGGGATGTTCCCTCCGTGTTATTCTAAATGTTTTATGGTTGTGTTTCCCGTATTGAAGTCTTTAATCCACCTAGAATTGATTTTCATATAGTATGAGGTGAGGGTCTAATTTTGTATTTTTTTCCATATGAGTATCTCATTGTCCTGACACCATTTATTAAGTGCCCACCCTTTCCCTCCTGATCTGTAGTGAGCATTCTATTATCAATAAAGGCACCGTATGTGCATGGGTTTGTTTCTGGGCTATTTTATTCCATTGGTCTATTTGTCTCTTCCTAGATTGATACTAACCAACCTGGTGGTCTAGTGGTTAAGATTCGGCACTCTCACCATGTTGGCCCAGGTTTGTTTCCTGGTCAGGAACAGTATGATACCCATCTGTCAGTTGTCACACTGTGGTGGCTGCGTGTTGCTGTGATGCTGAAAGCTACACCACCGATATTTCAAATACCAGCAGGGTCACCCATGGTGGACAGGTTTCAGCGGAGCTTCCAGACTAAGACAGACTAGGAAGAAGGACCTGGCCACCCACTTCTGAATTAGGCCATGAAAACCCTATGAATAGCAGCAGAAAAGACTGGGCAGGGTTCTGCTCTGTTGTACATAGGTTTGCTAGGAGCCAGAATCAATCAGACAGCACTAACAAGAACAAGGTTGATACTACGCATCCTGATTCAACTTGTCAAATTCTATGAAAAACACTGTCAGGATTTTAGTTGGGATGCTTTGAATTATCAGTCAATTTAGGGGACTTGATATCTTAACAATGTTGAGTCTTTCTGCTGAAGAATGTGGTATCTTTCCATTTATTTAGATTTTCTTTAATGTCTTTCAATAAAGTTGTATAGTTTTCACCTTAAAGGACTTGATTTGGTTAATTTCTAAGAACTTTATTTTTTTGTTCCTTTTTAAAAGTATCCTTACAAATTTTCATTTTCTAATTGCTTGTTGCTGATGTATGGAAATACAACTGATTTTTGTATATTGGTTTTATCTAGGAACCAAGTGAAACATTTATTGGTTCCAATTATTTACTTGTAGATTTTTCTTGGTGTTCTACATAAATAATCAATCACCTGCAAATAAGAACAACTTTTTTCATTATTTCCAATTTCTATACATTTTTTACCTTTATATTATTTTATTGCACTGCCTAAGATGTCCAACACAATATTAAATAGGAGAAGCGACAGCTGACACACATCTTGTTCCTGATCTTAAAGAGAATGCTTTTGATATTTCACTGTTAAATATGAGGTCTGCTGTAAGTTTTTCATAGAAACGTTTTCCAACACGACCAAGCAATTCTCCAATTCTCAGCAGATACTGACTGGGTTATCCCACAAATTTAACTCAATTCTGACACTGTCTACCTGGAGATAGTGTCAGATCCCACAGGTTAAGTGTTCAGTACCACAAGACTGCCTCACTTCAGATGCCAATAACAAGCCCAGGTTGTCATCTGTGCTACTGACCCACTGGCTATAAATCAGAGGTTCCCACGACCCCCTCCTTTGCTAGAGTGGCTCACAGAACTCAGGAAAACCAGTTTACTCACTAGATTACCAGTGTATTACAAAGGCTATCAAAGGGTGCAAATGAACACCTGGATGAAGAGATACATAGGACGAGATCTGGAAGGGTCCAGAAAACAGGAGCTCTGTCTCCCTGGAGTTTGGGGTGGACCACCCTCCAGGCACGTGGATACGTTCTGGTTCACCAACCTTGAAGCTCTCCAAACCCATAGTTCAGGGATTTTTTATGGAGGCTTCATTACATAGATATAATTGACTAAATCATTGGCCATTGGTGATTAAACTCGATCTCCAGCCCCTCTCTCCTCCCTGGTGGTCAAGAGAGGGGGCTGAAAGTTCCAACTCTCTAATCACATGGTTGGTTCTGCTGGCAGCCAGCCTCCATCTGTAGGTTACCTAGTGGCTTTCCAAAAGTCACTTCACTGACATAATGAGGTGTGGTTGAAAGGGGCTTGTTCTTAACAACAGGACACCCATTTCACCTTTATTGCTCTGAAGCTGTTTCAGGAACCAAGGGCAAAAGATCAAATATTATAACAAAAGATGCTCCCTTTGCTCTTATCACTTAGGAAATTCCAAGGGTTTTGGGAGTTGTAAGCCAGGAACTATGAATGAAGACCAAATATATATTTCTTGTTATAGATCACAATGTCACACCTTCCCCCTCCTTTTCCTCATTACGTTCCCTCCAAGCCCACCTTGCTTGTTTTAAAGTTCTGACTTTATCCCTCAGCTCCATTCTGGGCCAGCTGCTTTATTTATCATCTCATTTCATCTTCACAATAACCCTTATGAGGCGGGCATTATTGCTTCTCTTAGAGAGGTTAACTTTTCTAAAATAATATTGCTAGAAAGGGATTGAGCAAGGATTGTCTAACTTGGCAGGCCCTGCTTTTCCCAGAAATCTTTGCTGCCTTATCTTTGGGTTGAAATTTATCCAATACAGGGAACACTAAGGAGACGAGTCAGAGTGGTTGGTTTGAACAGAGGAGGCCTGCGAGGAGAGGAAGTAAAGAGAAATGGGAATTTAAATGGACAGTGAGAGCTGCCTCACCCCTGGCATGTGATGCTGAGTTTGCAGGAAGCAGGCATTTCACCTTAACTGACGGGGTCACCGTCACTTCCAAACATCTTAAACATCTTCTCCCAAGACTCCCTCAGGTATCTATAGCTGTGGCAATCCAAATAGCTGTTGGGCGGTGAGGGTGACTTGGTATTTCCCACTACATTCTGTTCTCAGCCAATCACAATTGCTCCTTTACTTTTTTTTTTTTTTGCTATCAAGTTGGCAGCCCTGATTAGCCCTTCCTGGAAGTCATCCAACCATCATACATGTCCTGCATTAAGTGCTTGTTATTCCCACTATGAACTCTTGTTTAGCCTCTCATTTCCTTTGATGAAGAAGTGATGAATAGAAGATGGAGATCCATAGGGAAGACACATTCATTTACTCAGCAAATAGTAAGTATCTTGTATGTTTCAGGCACCATGTGAGGGGCTAAAGATAGAGCAATAAACAAAACAGACAAAGGCTGTACCCCAGTGATGGTATATTCTAGTGATAGAAGACAAACAACTAACAAGTAAACACATACACAAAATAACTGTGGTTTGGGATAAGGGATGACAATGAGACAAACTGGATGATGAGGTAGAGGGTAAATGGAGGGGGTCTTCTAAGATGAGATGGTCAGGGAAGGCATCTCTAACATGGACTGTTTGAGTTAAGAGCTGACAGTTGAGAGACAGCAAGCCATGCGAAGAGCTGGAAGAGAGCACTGGGCAGAGGAATCAGCAGGTGTAAAAGCCTGGAGCCAGGAAAATGCTTGGCAAGTTTGAGGAACAGAAGGTCTGGCTGGAGCACAGTGAGTGGTGGAGAAAGGACTGAGTGATACTGGAGAGGGAGAGGGAGACAGGCCATTGTAAATAATTTGGATTTTATTCTAACTGCAATGGAAAACCATTGAAGGGTTTCAATAGGGCAATGGCATGATCTGCTTTACTCTTTTAAAGGATCACTGTGGTTGCTGTGTGAGAAGTGGATTGGAGAGCGAGAGATGAAGGCAGCGTGCCTACGGAATGTCTTTCTTTTACATAGCTTTCCTGGAGGTTCCATTTAGTGACAGCTCACCCTCCTTGCCACATCTCATTGGCCAGACCTGGGTCAGGTGGCCAGCCCTAGCTGCAAGGGATTCTTGAAATGACACAGGAAAGGCAAGGGGAAAAATGGCTCGTGAAAGCCAATCCAGGATCTGCACCGGGGTCATCTGCATTATTCTTAAAACAAGCCTGTGAAATAGGTGGGGCAATTTTTATTGGACTCATTTATAGAGGGGAAACTGTATTAAAGAGCACAAAGCTCGTAGGGCTTGAGTTTCTACCTTTTTACTTCAAGTGGAATGTGCTCTCCTTACTACTTTTTATTGTTCTGGGCCCTGCAAAAGGCTGATCCCAGTTGCACATGTCCTGGTGTGTCTACTGGTGAACTATTCTTCCAACTCTGTGTTCAGTGTCCATGTAGCTGAGCAATTATCATGGCTGAACAGGCACTGGGGGGGATGCCAGGTTATAGGACCAGACTTTGGAATGGAAGGAAGCCTTTTAAAAAAATGAGAAGAAAAAATAAAATAATAAATAGTGTCCTCTGTTATACTAGGAAATATTGTTCCACCAAACAGAATGATAAGGTGGAGAGCAAGCACCTCAGGGGATGTGGAAGACAATCCATTGGAGTGTGGGAAGGACATTAGAATTGTGTGTTTGTGTGAATATAGATGATATAGATATGGACATAGAAGTTCAGCATTGCTAATAATTAATACATGAATTGACACGGATGTCAGACAGGCACATGACTTACACGCGGGGAATTCAGGTATCCCGATTCCACAGTCTGCACTGTGGAGAGGTTAACAGCAGCACCCTCACTGTTCTTTCACTTTCAGTGGATTGTGACAATATGGGTTTACAAGTGCCTGGTGAAGTGGAATTACTAGTAATATTATCTTAAATGGTAAACTCTTTACAATTCTTTGTAATGAGATGGAGAATGTCAATGAAATTCTACTTAGAAAAATAATGTGTAATAATCATTACATACATACATTCACATGGCATTGTAGCTAGAATATGACATATATTATCTGCAGTAAGTATTCAACATAGGTACATTACATACATACGTATGTGTGTAATTACATACCACGATGTTTTCTGTTGTGAAAATAAGTGAGATAACTAACGGAAAGTACCTAGTACAATGCTTACTGTATACTAAACATTCAATAGATCAAGGAGAGCAGCCACCAGCTGGATGGGATGTT
Organism: Tapirus indicus; assembly: GCA_031878705.1. Lineage (NCBI taxonomy): Eukaryota > Metazoa > Chordata > Mammalia > Perissodactyla > Tapiridae > Tapirus > Tapirus indicus. The sequence goes on along the minus strand of CM062919.1, from coordinate 125,904,312 downwards.
TATTCACCTGGCTGGCCTCTTCCCAGAGGTTCTATCAGGAGACATTCATTATCTTGGGAAATTTTCCTTGCCTCAGTGCTTTTCCTGGTCTTTATAGGCTCAGAACCTGGATATTTTGTCAGCACTTTATGAATAGCTCCACCCTTCAGGACACAGTCATTAACGAAATTCATAAGACCAGGATCAAAACCAGAACCCTAGTTTGGTCACAAATAATGAAGAGACCGTCACATGGACTGAGGAGCTGTGCTAGATGATCCGAGTATTTTCTCCCTGAAGGCAGACTGACAATCAGAGGATTGCTCGGTGAGCAAAGAATTAGAACAAGGGGAATTTTCACTTATGTACACATAATGCTTAATGCTATCTGAGAGAGGTATTTCACAACAGGTGTTAGTTTACCAACGGGACCAGGAAATTCAAAGGAGGCAATTACTTGGACAGAATTAAGACAGGTAATGTTTGCCTCTGTGACACTTGTTTTTTGATATATGTTTATAGTTAATAACTTTCTTTTTTAAATTTTCTCTTTTTCTATAGCTGTTTATTAAGAAGATTTTGAAACCTATAAAAACATACAGTATAAGATAATGAGCTCCCATGTACCCATCGCCTAGCTTCAGTCATTATCCGCACAAGGCCAGTCTGATTTTATTTACATCCCCATCCAGTTCCCCCACCTCCTGTATTGGAATTTGAAGAAAATTCTAAGCATCCTGATTGTTTTTTTGGATATTTTATCAAATCAAGTCCTGTTGATTGGAGAGCCATTTTTCTTTCTCTGGTGACTTTAGCTATCTCTGCTCTGATCTTAACACTGCTCTCAGAGAGAGAGTTTTGAGTTCTTGGGGGAAGCCTATGTTCTGACAACAATTACCATTATCATTAGGCAGAGTACATTCCACTTATTTTTATCTTAATTACTCAGGAATATCATTCTGAGGATCACTTACTAGACTGCTGTATAAAACAGAAATGCCAGGTTTTCTGTGTTCTGCAAAGGGGATGTGATCCACATGCAGGATCTCTGGGAACGGGATCCAAGAATCTGCATAGTTAACAAATCTCCAGGTGATTCTGCCCACTGAAGGAGAAGCACTGGCCAAGAGTGTCGGAGATCGTTAAGGTACATAGGTTTCAAGCTATGGTGCTGAAAAGCTGGAAAAGAGACTTAGAAAACCAGCCACATTTTTCTAGTTCTTCTCTCTCCCCTCTCTCTTGCTGGCTCTCACATCTTACTGGGCCTGAGGCTCTGAGCCTGGGATCTGATGTTTCCCGGTGGCTGTGTCAGGGAGTTCTACAGAGCAAAGTGCGTGAACTTTGAAATTCATTCTATTGGCTACTCTGAAGTCATTTGCTTTTGCGTTTTGTTCCATATAGCTGTAGGTGCTTAAGTCTTACCTAGAAAAATGGTGTTCCTGTACACATACACACACACACACAAGCAGACAAACACACACAGGCTGAGTGCTTTATTTTGAATACCTCTACCTGTAATGAAACTTTGAGAAATTTCTCTAATATCTCCATTTTTTGGGGATAAATTATTTTCCTTTTAGGGACCAATGTCAGTAGGAATGGGATGGACACAACTCCACCCAGTGTAAATCCCGCTCTCATGGTAAGCTTGACTATGACTCTGTTTTTTATTTCAAGCTACTTAAGATTTCCTTGCTTTGGAGAAACTGCATTTGTCTGCCCCAGCTAGGAGCTAGATTCTAGAGTCTAGAAGAAACTCAGGAGCTGCTCTCTGGTGAAAGTATCTCCACACTTCCATTTAACTCTGTGTAGTTTGTGCGGATGGTTAACTAGAAGGTAACTTCCCCTGGTGATCCATGACTCTTTCACCACACCATGGTTGACTCATTAAAACAAACAAACAAACAAAATGATAGGGAGGCCGGCCTGGCGGCGTAGTGGTTGGGTTCACATGCTCTGCTTCGGCGGCCCAGGGTTGGTGGGTTTGGATCCCAGGCACAGACCTGCGCACCACTTGTTGAGCTGTGCTGTGGCAGCCGTCCCACAGGTAAAGTAGAGGAAGATGGGCATGGATGTTAGCCCAGGGCCAATCTTCCTCAGCAAAAAGAGGAGAATTGGCAACAGATGTTAGCTCAGGGCTAATCTTCCTCCCCAGAAAAAAAAAAAATAAACAAACGTGATAGGTCATGGAAAGTACAAGATTAGATTAATTTAGGACTAATAAACTCATAACCCAAGTTTTTTAGAAAACTGTGCTTTAGCCAGATAGAGATTTAAAGAGCTATATGACATAAAAATGCTTTTGTTTGTTTTAACAGGTAAGCTTTGTTTAACTTAGTTTACTGCAGGCTCCAAAAGTGGTATAGCCTTTTTGAAATTGGGGCTTGTTTAAAAAATAAAAAAGCCCTAGAAGTGATATCTTCATTTGGCTACTTAAAGTTCAACCTGATGACAAGAATAAACATCCACCCAGTTTTCAGGTTTGTTTTTAAAATGTATAAATTTATTAAATCATCCTTTCACTAAAGTTCTTTTTGTTTTCTAGCTTGTCAGAAATGGTACGAGGACAAATCCTCACCACAAGAGGGAGCTGGGCAATGAAGAAATGAATGGGTTGTTTTGGAAATAGAAATAAAAATCGGGAGAGTGCAAGTGATTTAGGATAAGACCATCAGTATCAGCAGTGGTGAAGAAATTATTTTCACAAGGAATTACTCCAGTCTTTTAGTTGCTCAGACCAAATATCAGAGTTGGTCTTGATTCCTTACTTCCTAATCTATTAAGCGTGTCTTTTTATTCTGATGCTTTAACTTCTGGGGCCCTGCTGACCCTGGGCTACCAATTCCTAGAGACAGCAAATAACTCGTGCCTTTCACATGCAAACCAACCAATCCAGAGCTCATACTGCAACCAGCTTCCTCATACGGCTCTTATACAGATCTTCCTCAACTTACGATGGGGTTACCTCCCAATAAACCCATCGTAAGTTGAAAATATCTTAAGCTGAAAATGCATTTAATACACCTAACCTACCGAACATCACAGCTTAGCTTAGCCTAACTTAAAGGCTCAGAACACTTACATTAACCTACAGTTGTGCAAACTCATCTAACACAGCCTATTTTATTATAAAGTGTTGAATATCTCATGTAATTTATTGAATACTGTACTGAAAGTGAAAAACAGAACGGTTGTATGGGGACAGATGGTTGTAAGTGTATCAGTTGTTTACTAGTGATCATGTGGCTGACTGGGAGCCGTGGCTCACTGCCACTGCCCAGCATCACGAGAGTATCGTATCACGTATTGCGAGCCCAGGAAAAGATCAAAATTCGAAGTATGGTTTCTACTGAATGTATATCGCTTTTGCACCTTTGTAAAGTCAAAAATCGTAAGTCAGTCAGTTGTAAGTTGGGGACCGTCTGTACTTTGGGCCATTATCACCCCAGGGCCAGGTACCAGACAACTAAGGGCAGCCCGTACACCCCAGAGCCTGTTGAAATTATTCAAGCTAGCCAATCCTAAACCTTCTTGCCTTGCCTCACCCATTCTTTCCCCCAGAAACCACAATAAAGGCTCTTGCCCATATTTTTCCCTCCTGACCAACCCTGGTGCTTCCCTATGTGACCCTCCCATGGGATGGTGTGCCCCTCCTCTTGGAAACTGTGAGTAGTGAGCTATCTTTTCAATGGCACTTGTCTCCTGATCTGGTGGCCTCACCATACCTGAATAATAATAAAACCTACATTTTAAAATACCTAATTCCACCTCTCAGCAAATTCTGTGTCTCTGCCTTTATGGTATATCCAAAATTCAACTACTTCTCATCACCATCGCCCCCTTTGTCGCACCCACCATCATCTTGTACTTCCTGCCTCCACCTGGGTCCCCCACCCCGACTCCAGTCTATGCTCCACCTGTTAACAGCTAGAGTGATCCAGTTACACAAGGAGGGCAGGTCTTTCCACTCATCTGTTCCGAGCCTTCCAAAGAAAGGGCTAATAGCAATTACAATTTCAAAAGTGTTTTTGGAACCTGCAGTAAACTAAGTTGGACAAAGCTGATTTGTTTTTAAAACCAAATAAAAATATTTTACGTCATTTGTTGTCTTCCCATCAAACTCCAAGTTAAACACAAAGTCCTTAAAATGGATTTGGGGACCGCTGTACCATTGGATTCCCTGCTCCCCCTCTGCGCACATAACCCAATCCTCTCTCCTTGCCCCTGCCCTGGCCTCCCTGCTGTTCTTGGACATTCCACGCATGCTCCCACCTCAAGGGTTTGGCTCCTTGCAGCCCCTCCTGGGCCTGGAAAATTTCCCCAGAGCCCCCGATTTGTGCTCTCCTTTCTTCAGTGGTGTCTCCCTGACCTTGCCCTTGCACCCCTCTCCTGGCACTCCTTACGTCCCTCCCTTGTCCCATAGCACTTACCTGACACAAAAAGTCGTTCCCTTGCTTGTTTATGACCAGTGTCCCCATGAAAATGTAAGCTCCACAAGGTGGGAACTTTGTTCTTGTTCACTGCTGATTTGTTAATGTCCTAGAAGAGTGACTACCAGGTGGTAAAGCTTAAGAAATATGTATTGAATGAATGAACAAACTGAGAAAATGATTTAAAAAAAAAAGACATTCTAGCTCAGTCATTCTCACATCAAATATTTGGAGAATGCTTTGTATGCATCCAATAAGATATACTTGTTCCCCAAAAGCCAGTGTGGGGGATCAGGCTTGGCCACCCCAAAATGTATCTCTTTGGCTTGATTATTTTTAAGGACAAAAGACTCTGAAGGAAATGTTGACCTTCCCCCTAGCTGCCTAAAAGAATTTAAGATAGAAGCCCTGTCCCCAGGATGGGCCATCACCATAGATAACTCTGGGTATTGGTAGACTGGGAGGATCCTTGCTAAGCTGATTTTTACCAAAGTTCTCTCTCTTGGGTCACATTGTTGATAGATGACCCAGCAAACATTTCTTTACCAAACATTTGCTTTTCCATCTCCATGTGAATTGCCTTCCTCTTCTTTGAAGTCCCAAACCACTACCACTAACACCCTCCTTTGTCTTTAGCTGAAGATGGTATTTAAGGTGGTGGCTTCAGCCATTTTGGCGAGTTACTCAGTTTTCCTGAGTTTCTCCCATGTGTACATGTTATTAAACTTTGTTTGATTTTCTCCTGTTATTCTGTCACATGTCAGAAGGACCTAGAGGGTAGAGGAAATTGTCCTCCTCCCCTATACCAGCTAGATGTTCCACTCATTAAGCAATAGAGAATTTGCAGTGTATAGCCTGGTGTGGCCTGTCGACATCCATGGGGTGCAGGGAAGGGGGACCAGCGAGGGCAGGAATTGAAGAGTCAGGCTAGCTTCCCGGAGCAGAGTGCCTTCACCGGGGCCTCTTGGAAGGAGGCAGGCTTTGGTTATGCCTGGAGAGGTGGCATTCTAAAGTAGAAGGGACAGAGTTAGTGAGCCTGCTCCATGCGTCCAACACTCAATCTTTTTTTTTCAGGTATCATTATTAGTGTAATTTTACAACTAAGGAAACTGAAGCATAAAGATGTCACAAAGTCGGGAAATGGCAGAGCTGGGATTTCAACCTAAGATGATTACCGAAGTTCCCTTAACCATTACAATCTACTGACTCTCATTCATTCATTCATTTATTGAGTGCTTAGTATGTGCCAGATATTAAGGATCCATCAGTGAATGAAACAGAGTAAGATCTATGCCCCCCGAGCTGACAGTGTAGAGGGAGGAGAAAGACAATAAACAAACATAACAGATAATTAAATTGTATAGTAAATTAGAAGGTGTTATGTGGTATGGAGAAAAAGAAAGCAGGGTAGAGTGGTTTGGGGATGCTGGGAGAGGAGGATGTTGCAATTAATTTAAGTAGAGTGGTCAAGGAGGCCTCATTTCAGCAAAGACTTGAAGGAGGTGAGCGAGGGAGCCATGTGGATCTGGGGGAAAGACATGCATGGTCTGAGAGGGGAGGGAGTGAGCTGGCATTTCTAAAGACAGGGAGGTGAGAGTAGCTGGAGAGAAGGAAGGAAGAGGGAGGGAGCAGGGCATGCAAACACTCAGTCTTTTCAATCCCAACACAACCGCGGGCAGCAGGTTTCATCCACATTTGCTAGAGGGCAATCTAAAGACCAGTGTCACCTGGACAGTGGCAAAGCTGATTAAAAACAGTCTGACTCCAGCACCCAGGTCCTTTCTACCCCGTGACCCTCCTTGGGCACCACCACAGAGAGGCAGGAACACTCATCACTGAGGAAGCTTCCTGTGGTGGAGGTGAGGAATGAGAAATAAGATGGATGGGGAAGCTCTGATTGAAATCCAGGCCGAGGGTGTGGAAGTTCTGAGTCAGGGCAGAAAGTGATGAGAAGACAAGTACAGGCAGCAGGTCTGGGTATCACATGGATTGGACCAAGGAGGGAGAGTGGTCTGGGAGATCAGTTGATTGGATGGCTAAGTGAATGATCAAGGGAAAGGAAGAGTAAGGATATTAACAGTTGGCCTTAACAGGTAGGGAGCATAAAGGAGTGAAGGGCAGAGGAGAGAGGAGCTCTCATAAGTGTGGTTAAGAGAGCAACCTGGAGCCCACCTGCCTGGCTTCATACTTTGCCTCTACCACTTCCTAGTTAGTTCTGTGACCGAGTTACCTAACTGCAAGTTACTTAACATCTTTATGCCTTAGTTTTTCCTTCTGTAAAATGGGGTGATAATGTAATCAACATTGGAAACGTAAGTACTTAGAGGCATAAGTAATGCCATCTTGGAACTGTAAATGACCCCAGCCTCTCTGGCATGTGACTACTCGCTGCTCTGCACATATCTAAAATCATTCACATGCTCTTCTGATTTATGGCCTCTGCTTATGTAGGTACTCCCATATAGCTTGATAAATTAAAACTTTGTTCTATGAGTTTCTCTCCAGGAACAGGCTGAACTCAGGCGGGAAACACACTTGCAAGGTATCCATCACAGCTGACAGGAGAATGGGACAATGTGATGCCTGGAGCCCGTCGCGGCTGGAGACCAGCATCCCCCGGCCCCCTCGTTACCGCCCATTTTCCCTACATAACTGCCTCAGGTTTCTGTAATTCTCTAAGGTGGGTTTTTTTGAGACATTAGTCTGCCATCTTCTGATTATGCTGGCTAATGGAATAAATGCTTCCTTTCTTGATCTCTAACTTGTTGTGATTGATTGGCTCAGATCACAAGGAGCAGAATGAGCCCATTGCTTGGTAACAATAACAGTATCTGTATCATAAGGCTGTTCAGATATAATTGCATAATCTAAAACACTTAAAACTGCCTTACAAATGCTACATTAATGTATCTTTGTAGAACCTCTCCCACACCCGCCACTGGAGAATTCTCTAAATTGATGTGAATTAATTTAAAAAAACCATTTATTTAATTGAAGAGACTAATCTTTCTTCTCTGAACAAAATAAAACAAAACCCGTGATGCAGATGAGGCAGACACTGTGGGTAGTCAGCCCAACTGTCATTTCTCCTTTCTTCCTTGTTGAGAGAACCCCAGCTTTGTTCAGGCCATTCACCCTTCTCCATACAGCCACATCCTTCACTCAGATTATCATAGTGTCCTCATGGCTCTTGCAAGTGATTGGTTTAGGTCTCCTCAGTGGTGGAGACCATAGAAGAGACTTTCCTTTTCACCCACTGGATGCTGCCAAATCTGGCTGTGATGTCTGGAACTGTGGCAGCTCTTTTGTAACTCTGAGGTGAGCCAGCCCCTGAGGGCAAACCTGACAAGCTGAGAATCGCAGAGCAGAACGATAGAAAGAACCTGGTTGAGTTGCTGAATTAACCAACTCTTGGGTCACTCAACACTTTTCTTGTTAAGTGAGAGAGTAAATCTTCTTTATTGCTTAAGCTATATTGAGTTTGGTTTTTATGTTTCTTGAAGCTGAAAGCATTCTGATACTTGCAGAAGTAAAGATTTGGTAGCAATCTAGATGGATTCGTTAATCTTTTTCTATGTACATTGCAAGAAGCGAAGCTCTAAATTCAAAACCATGTCTTTGGTTTTCACAAAGAAACAAAACTTTAAGAAAAACACACACTAATATGTTGCAGGGGAGTTAGCATTACCTTTTTTTTTCCTGAGGAATATTCACCCTGAGCTAACATTTGCTGCCAAACTTCCTCTTTTTGTATGTGAGCCACCACCACAGCATGGCCACTGATAGACAAGTGGTGTAGGTCTGCACCTGGGAAATGAACCCAGGCTGCTGAAGCAGAGCATGCTGAACTTGACCACTAGGCCACCAGGGCTGGCCCAGCATTATCTCTTTGTATGAAAGGCAAAAGTTGTTTTCTAAAATACATTTGGGGCAGAAATTTCTTATTGAACAACCCAGATGCTGAGTTGAAACTAAATGTCTCCTGCATCATAAAATCCTCCTGAAAGACTGTTATCTAATTCTCGAGATGACCACTAAAATAATTTCAAGTCCAATATGAACTAGCAGACTGCATAGTCTGAAACATTAAAACCCAAAGGCAGATATTTAGTAAGAAGTACATGTGGAATGATTACTGAGACTAAAATAATTTGGTTTAAATCTTCCTCACATTACCTTATTCTATGATCCTTGAGTTCCATGAACCTTAACCCATGAAAAATTGCCTGATCCTTCACTTTTGAGAGTTTAACTTCTTAGACTTATCCCAGTTTGTATTAAAATTTTAATCTCACACCTGTCTCTCCCACAAGGAGGAAGAATATTAATATTGGGTGTTAGTGGGTAAAACTCTGCTTTAAAGATCCAGCATATGGATGTGCCTTCATCCGAGTGGTGAAGGTAATCCAGCACCAGTTTGGACTTAGTCATCTCACTTGCTTCCATTTCCTCCCTTCAATGGAAGGAAATGTGATAAGATCTGGGATCCAGCAACTGAGGGAGGTAAAGTAAAGCAGGAGGTCTCATGACTTGCTTCAGTTTGATGCCTCACTAGTGCCTCATGTAGCGTAGCCCAACTTACTAGAATTCACTGCTTTGGGCCCCTGGGCAGAAGGCCCACCTAATAGCAAAGCACTATTTTTACCCGCTGTGTCATTGTTTCTTTTGTGCTTTGGGAATGCTATAGGGGAGAGTGGGAAGTCTGACTGTGACTTGGGCAAGAATAAGGGGATCCTGGGTTCCTCTGCGCAAAGCTGTCCTAAGATCACCAAAATCTATAACATCTGACAAAGTTCCTGTATCTCCTTTAAACCATGAACTGAAGTTTCCCATCCTTCAGATATTTCCCTTGAGCATCTTATTTACATTCAGTACACTGAATATTCACACAGTCAATCAGACATTTTTGGTTAATGTTGCTAATTTTCCTGGATTTGTGAGTGTGTGTGGAGTCACACCAAATACACAGCAAGCTTCTAATCTTTCTCTAACCCTCCTCAGGTCTTACTATCATGCATTGAAAATCATAAATGGTTAATAATATTGTTTTGTGTGTGAGGAAGATTAGCCCTGAGCTAACACCTGTGCCAATCCTCCTCCACTTTATATGTGGGATGCCGCCACAGCAATGGCTTAATGAGCGGTGCATAGGTCTGCACCTGGGATCTGAACCTGTGAACCCCAGGCCGCTGAAGTGGAGAGCGCGAAATTAACTGCTACGCCACCAGGCCGGCCCCTAATAATATTTTTAAACAACTTAAAATGTAAAGTTTGCTTGGTAACTTAAATATACAGGTAAACAGGTCATAAGAGAAATGTTACTTTCTTTCTCCCCTTGACAATGAAAGGAAGACAATGACAGTTGATTGTATATTTTGTTTAATACTTGCATTGTTTCTATAGCGCAATTATAGCAATCTTTAAATTTACTTTTCATTACAAATATTTGTCAAGTTTTGTTTCAGAAACATTTTTCCAACTCTCTTGCACATGCACCCAGACACACTACAAAAAACTCATTCATAACACAGTAAGGGCAAACATTATTCATGTAAACATCTTTCATTAATTTCCCATAATTTAAAAAAATCATAGAATTATAGATATTGAATAAGGCTCATAGATTTAGTTCAAATTCCACAAAAGACCAATCAAAGATGCTCGTTAACTGTGATGGGGTTAACTTTTGGTTGCAATACACGCTAAAGTGTACCCCTGGCTTCCAATCCTTAAACATACCTCACAACCTAATAAATGCATTTCAGGATAGAAAGAGAACATAGAAAACCCAGGAGGAAAAACTTCTGAAGTAGGGAGCTCAGAACCATGAACCTAATTTCTACTATGATAAGCAGGCATTTTGTAGTCCCTGTAGTTTCTCAATATATGAATCGAGATTAATTAGAGTAACCCAAAACGTAACCAAGTCAATATGTTAAGATACATTGGCATGTGGGTACATATTGCTAGTATACACAGTGAAAATTTGTCATAATATTTATCATTTCATTATATCCAGGACCCAAGCAGAAAAAAAAAACCCCACTCAAGTTGAATATCATTATAAAGGAGTGTTCTAATAACGTAAGAGTCAGGAGAGTTGGGAGGTATGTCCTAGGGATGTGATTGGTCTTGATATTAAAATGACTTCTCACAACGGTGTGTAAAGTTACAGACAGAGGAAGCAGGGATTTGCATTATCCGAGGACGTCTCTCTCTGGTTGGAAGTTGGGTGCTTAGGTGCATAGTCTCCCAGAGCTGAGACAGGAAATGTACTGTGCTGAGAAATGGGCCCCTTGCCAGCTGCTCCCTGCTCCTTCCTCTCTGTGAGGTGGAGGTCAGGAGGCAGGGACTGCTGGCAAAACCGTGAAGTCCCACCCTGGGGTCTGAACCCCAACTCCACTGAGGGCAGCGTCCCTGACATGTGTGACTAGGCAGTAAGGGTGGCGGTTGATGGCGGCCAGAAAACCCAGTTCCGAGGTTCACGCGGCCACATCTGGCTTCTGATTCTGCTGCCCTGCAAAGAAATTGTGCTCCGGATAACTGCACCGGTGTCGCTAATGCCTCTGATTCACTCACAGGCCCTCCAAGGCCCGGAGTGATGTCACTGAAGGGTGGACACACCTCCACGAGCACCTAACTTACACCAGGAAGCGGCTGAGGCACTGGGGAAGCCTACAGCTCTCTCCACATCGGATGCAACAACACAGGGAAGTTGCCACGAGTCACAGTTATTTGTAGGCTTTTGATTTTTAAAAATCAAAATTGATCTGCATTGTATCTCAATAGACTCAGATAATTCTCACCAAAAATTTTGTAATTTGTTTAAATAGCACTGGAATAATTCAACTTCATTTAAATATATTCATTCTACCATGAAAATATTTCATACAAACATCTATGTACATACAAACACATTAAAATTTGTGAAAAGGGTTCAGACCCCTGTGGTTGTATGGCTTGAAATAGTTTCATTGCTTTGAATATGTATGCACACATTTGGCAAAATAAAACTATTAAAATTTAGTATTTTTAAAATAAAAATGTGATGCGGAGGCTCCAAATTCCTGAAGGGAAAGATCAAAGAAAAAACAATCTATCGAGGTACCTCAAGTAGATGTAAATTTAATATAGTTTGGGAACCTTTGATCTGTGGCAAATAACATCACAAATTATCAGTCTTGCAACATAGTTTTGCTCGCTTTTCTAAAACAAAAGATGTCTGGATTCTAAATCACTACTCGTAAGACAGAAACTTGAGGCAACCATTTTAAAACAAAGCAAATCAGAAAATTATACCTTCCTGGAAGATCTTAAATGCATTTTGCAGTGAGTGATTTCAGATTTTACATATGAAAGGAGAGTTACTAAAGTGCCACATACTGTCTCACTGAGAAGACAACCCTTTCATTCACGGTTCACAGTTACTGCAATTTTAACAGTTACAATTAAATGTAAATGGTTACACTTGGCCTCCATCTTCAGGTTGTTGGTGATGAGGAAGTAGTTTTTCAAGCGTGAAGAACCCCCAGAGGGCAAATAAGTTTTAACTACAGCCCCAGACAGGTTCAAAGAGGTCTCGAAAAACGAATACCCTTCTTCATTTCTCGGGTAGACCAGGGATGGAGCAGGTTAAAATAAGAATAGGTACTACAAAACTCAAGTCTTCCTTGCCTGTTGCTTTTAATCTCATCATTCCTTTGTGTCAGAAATTCAGTCCTTACAGTTTTTGTTAGTCCATTTAAATGTCCATTTGGGGACATACTCCTACAGATTAGTTCCTATTCCTAAGTCTAACACAAGATAATATTTTGTCATAGAAAAGCTGCTAAGGAAAGTTCTAGTCATGCAGGAGTTGGACTGAGACAGCTCTGAGTGAATCTCCTCGAGACCATGGCATCATGCTCACTCACAATTGCCAGCCATTTTGGGGGGACAGCATAGTTATTTCTTTCTTTCCCACCACACAGAATCTTCCACATTTCTGTTGCGATTATGATGCTGACAAAACTACCAGATTCAGCTGCTTCCTGACATATTTCCTTCCACAGCGATGTAAAGCTTTAGTAGAAAAATACATCCCGAGGCTTTCCCCCTCAGACTTTGGCTCAAACAAGGAACAAACCTTTACTTCCTCACCAGTTAATTCCTTATGGAACCTCAACCCACTCGACTTCTTTACCTACCTACAGAACACAGTGAGTCTAAGCTCCCCTCCGATTCCACCCTGTGACAAAGCTTTACACTTGGAAATGCGTATGTGTGTGCATGGCGGGGGGTGGGGGGAAAACAGGAGCGACAGAGCCAGACATGGACACAGGATAAATGGAGAGAGGTACACAGAGAGGGTCCGAAGGGCATACATAGCCAGAGGGACTAGCTAGAGAGGAGAGGAGCTCCCAACATGGAGGGAGAGAGGGCAACTGAGCAGGAGAGATCAGATGGGGTGTTGTCACACACAGACACCCAGGTGTTCTCACAGACAAGAGAGAAAGAGGAAAGAGATAGGGCAGGAGAAAGAAGAGCCAGAAGACTCAGGAAGAGAAGAGGGAGAAAGACAGAGAGGTCAACTTGGTTGTAATGTTTCCTCTGATTTGTCTGAAAGTCACGGACACGCTTCTGGGTTTTAAACTCAGAGTGTTATCATTCAATATCTAATTGAAAAATGGATTAGTTGGTTAATCACTACTTACCACTCAAAAAAAATTCCATTTGAATGGGGTAATTAGAATAACCCAGTAGGACAGAAATTATATGCCACTGCAGCCTCAACCAGTGCGATATCGCCCTTAGAAATGAAATCATTCAGAGCATAGTTACATCGGAGGCGGGATCTGCGCCATCTTCTCCCTGACTTCGCAGCCTGACCTGGCTCCACCCCCCAATGGACTGGGGTTAATTAAAGCCATGTTTCTCCTGAAGACAGTCACTCACTTTGGGAGACTTTGAATTAAAGCACCTATCAGAATACAAGTCCCAAGACTCTGCCCATCTGTCACAGTTTACAGAACGGTCTCTTTCTACAGAATAGAAGTGATCCTATCCTGGTGCCTTTTAATCTAAAACTCTATTCAGTTCCCTTTGTGGGAGATCTTTCTGGCAACCCTGACTACGTCTCATGTGTGAACCATCAGCTTATCTCCCTGAAACCACTGCCACCTAGCTGCACTGCATGCACTGCGTGCCCGGGCCGCATGCTCTCGCTCTGCTGGGGAGAGGGGAGCTCCTGGAAGCCTCGCCTTGCCAAGAGGGAAGGGCCACTTCTGTCATTGTCTTGAGGGCTGAATCCTGTGCCCAGGGGCCGCCTGAACTGAAAGTTGTGAGCAGCCCTGGATCAAGCCCTAAGAGCAATGTGTAACTGACAAGAAATAGCAAACTTCCTTCTGTCTGTTTCTTTCCTCTTCTTCCACCCCCAGCAAGCCTTCTCTACTCAGCCAGAGCTCACTATCGGTTACAGCTTGGAAGGCTTTAGCTTTCAAGACCAAACTGGCTCAGGCAACAGGTGCCACCATTGACAGTTGCAGGTCGGAGCAACTGCTGCTCTCCAGGCCTCCCAGCTGCCTCATCGAGGCATCGAAAGAAGACATAGCTATGGCATGTGGTGAGGGTGCTTACAAAAACCCAAAACTCTCAGAATTCATTCAGAGCAATCCCAGTTATGTTACATACCTAGTTAGCTAAACTAAAAAACAGGGTTTTTCTCCTTATTTCTGCAGTTGTGATTACACATATCGCTTGCAAAATGGCTGAAATGCTATTGATATTGTTGCTTTTAAACTATACAGGTGTTATTCTTAATTCACAATGCTTTGAAACAGGTAAGTGTTTTGAAATTACAATGATAAAGAGTTTTAGCATTATGGTTTGACTTGTACCTAGTGACCGGTATGTCTCTCTTAATAGTAGCGATTAAAAAAAAAAAAATCAACATTTGAATTCCGTGTTAGAATTCAAGTTTGCTATTTGACTTTTGAATTCAATGCGCTGGGCCACAAGCCAGACTGCTCTATGTTATGTACATTTAATGTGTACTCGAGGAGAAAAAATTACTAGCACTATTGAAGATATTGCAAAATTGCCACAGTTACTGCTTAGAAATACTAATTTCCCTCTCTTCTTTCTTAAAGTATATATTACAACTCTTCCATAACTTAATGCAAACAAAGTAAATTCATTTCTTCTCACATCTTAAAGCAAAGATATCTTTGTTTACATGCGAGAATAATAATTCTATAATAATATCCCGGCCCTATGAGCCAGTTCTTTATATTAGGACATAATAATGAAACAATGAGATAGAAAGAGCCAGAGAGACCTACACACTGGCATGGACATAAAATCCATTTGGAAGTTTTCTCTTGTGAAAAATATCTAAGAGAATAGGACAGGGGGGTGAAACGACCCAAAAGTGGGGTTCTGTTTGCTAGGGAAAAAACAAAGCCATTCTATTGCAAGATACAGATCAAAGGTTAAAAGGCAAATTATACTACATTTAGAGAATAAAAATGTAGTAATTCTCCAGCCTCCATACGGCATGTATCCAAGTGTGAGAACACAATTTGCATCGGCCGTAGGAAAAAACATCATGGAAAAACCACTGACTAAAAATGACTGAAAAACCCCCTTTCCCTTTTTCAGTCTAATCATTTGGCATCTCTGAATGTGGTACAGATTTAGAATTGAACCACCCAAGAACATCACGCTGTCTTATGTCAAGTGCTCGACAATACCTCTCAGTAGGACGTTGTTGCAAGGCTAGCTAATTTTAAATCTGGTATGAGTAATAGTCAAACCTAGTTAGTATGCGAGAAAGTCGTTGCAGAGTGAGAGGATGTGATGTCACAGCACGAGCAGTCCCTGGTTGTCCTGTTGTCGGATAAACGTAGTGCATAGATCCAAGTTTCTATTCCAGGTCTCTGAAGCCCAGAGCCAGGCCTTTCACTTCTGCTGGGTGGCCTGGAAGGCCTTCAGCTCCACCTGGTACCACTCGGGAGCTTCAGGCCCACTCTTCCCCGGGGGGCTGTGATCATAGCCGTAGGCAACGGTGAGCTCCTCATCGGCCTCCACAGCTCGGAGGGTGCGGATGCATTTGATGGGCCCAAAACGGGGGTGGACAAACCTAGACATCAAGATGCACACAGTCATTCCCGGGCCAGACCAGGAGGTTAGAAGCAAAAGCTAGAGGGTGCTGATGCAGGAATCACCCATGTGCTCTTCCCCGGACACCAGTGAGAGGTCCTGATGGTGTGGTCCACAGCTCAGCCAGCATCCGCTTCACCTGGGAGCATGCTAGTGACGCGGAGAATCTCAGCCCCACCCCGGACCTGCCGAACTGGAATCTGTATTTTAACAACACCCCCAGGTGACTCATGCGCACATTAAAGTTTTAAAAGCACTGCTCTGTCTTCCTTGTTGAGCATATTTGGTGCTCTGTATTTATAAATCAACGATCACGGTCAACAACAACAATCTGTCCTTAATGAGACACCAGATCCAGTGCAGCCAGCCTGTCAGCATTTCACCTCGTCTGGTCTGGAGCATCAGGTTACCTGGCTGGACCTTGGGGGAAAGTCTTTTCCAGAGCACTTCTGGAGTTATAACAAAGAGCCCTGTGGATTTTCAAAAACAAAAATCTCTGTATTCCACCCTGTACATATAGAGGAAGTATTATTTTCTAGCATAAAGGTAGATGAAGGTTTCTTTCCAAGAGAGAAGTCTGGACCTCTCTGCCAACCTGTTTCTTTAATGTTTCCCCATGAAGCCTTCTGGGAAGGGAGTGGCGTCTCATCACATAACAACTCCTCTCGGAACAAGAGGCTGGGCTAACACTATGACTACATTCCTCTGCCAGAGGCTCCCAACCCAGTTCACCTGCACAGCTCCCTGCAGGAGAACAGGAGACAAATGAGTAATCGACTTAGTTCACCTGACAGCCGCCAAAACCCAAGACGTAAGACACGGCCAGAAAGAACTTAGCTTTATTTTTATATGCATCTGGTCAAATGAATCTCAGTCATTTATAGTCACATTTTGAACAAAGGGCATTGACACACCAAAGGCGAAGTTTCCAGGCCCTAAGTTAGACTGGCATGTGGGGGATGACAGTGAGTACGTAGCCAGTTCTCTCCATCGGTGGTGGGAAAGCAGTGTGTCTGTGGTTTAGGGGCATCTTTTATGTGGGGTAAAAAGGAACAACTTCATCCTCACTCCAAGGGGAACTCTGCGTCCACCCTCCTGGGTATTATGTTTCCTGGAAAGTACACCTGACTTTGTGAGGGTCAGAAGACTTGGTGTGAGTCCTGGGTCCACACATTCTTACTACCGCCTCTTGGAAAAGTCACTTCAGTATGTCTGAATCTCACTTTCCTCAACTGCAAAATCATGATAATACTAGTAATCTTTGTCACTATAGGAGTCTGTGGTGACAAAATAGGGCCACATATATAAAGCACCTCACACAATGCCTGGCACAAAGTGAGGACTCAGCTAATATTAGTTATGATGCGTGTGTGCGCATGTGCACGTGCGCAGAATTCTCAGACTGTCCTCCATCACAGAGGAGATCCCTGGACCAGGCATTCAGGAATCCCTTACTAAAATCACAGCTCTTTGTCTCTAAATTAAAATATTTCATTAAAAAAATAATACTCCTGAAATGGAGCTCTAGTTAATTTTCTGGTACACTGAAAAAAAATCCCATGAGAAGCCTAAGACTGCTCTTATAATCCTCTCATATTTTCATTTTCCTGCTCATTATCAGTATTTTCAGAGAGTAGAAAATGGACAGACCGAAAAGAAAGAATTCCATTTCAGTGTTGATTCTTCAAGTTGGCACTAAGGTACAACGGTTAGGAGCACTTAACTACTTTGACTGAGAGATCTGTGCTTCCTGCCTGTGATCTGGGATAGTCACACTAGTTGCCCAGAGTTACCGGGAGAAGTGACTGAGATAGTGCATGAGAAGCCTCTAGCACAGCACTGACCTAGAGCAAGAGCTCAGTAAATGTTAACTGCATGATCAGCTGTCAAACCAAACCTCTACACAAAATGGTTTGGTCCCTTGTGAACACGTTACCTATATTTCCAGCTTGTCTATTTGTCCAACTGGCATTTTGTACTACAGTTAAAACAGCTTACAGAAATGTTGTTTCGTTTATGAGAAAGTGTGCATAACAATGCCAATGATTTTAGGAACAGATGAATACCATGAATTGGTATCTAAAATTTTATATTTGATTATTATTCAGGTAGTCTTCTCATTACCCCAAATAACTAATTCATCACACTGGGCTTGGAAAAAAACTCCTGAAGAGTACAATTGGTTCCTTCTCTTGTCTCCTGTGCTCTCTGCTTTTTGGTGAGAAAAATCATACCCTTGCAATGAATCACAGAACTCGTTTGTTTTAAAAGAGTCGTCTAAGTAGCATTTATTATTGTTAGTTACCACTGCTTTAAAGGGTTGTTAAGCTGTGTGCAGCTTGGAATGATGCTTTGGCCTCATTCACATTGGCCATGAAAGCCTTGGAATTAATAACAGTGTCAGTTTCATTTCACATGACACATGTCCTTTGCCATTTCTACCCGCCCTTTAAACAGAAGTTGTAGCTTCAGTACTTGTTACTGCTGCCAAGGAGAGCAAGTCACTGCCAGAACAATTTTTAAGCCATCTCAGGGATGCAAGAAGGGACATTCAAAGACTGGCAATTTTCCTACAGACTAAATGCACATGATCTGATCCTGCTTATGTTAACAACCTAGAGGACTGAGGGAATGCAAGCTATAGCTGAGCAGAAAAGGCTGCAACCCAGCTCCCAGACTCCCAGGAAGAGCTGGCATTCTCAGACTGAGCTAAGGAGAGCAATGATGATAGCACAAAGAATCCCACTGTATCCTTTAAGGAATATTCAGAGATGCTTTTCTTTGGGAAGAGAACATTCAGGGTACATATATTTGTAAGGCTACAATGTGGAAGAGAGTTTGTCACAGTGCACAAAAAATAAAGGGAGATAGTTAGAGCCAAGGGCTGGATGTTACAGGGAAACCCACTTGGGTTCAATAGAAAGAACTTTCTAATCATCAGAGCCCAAAAGCTAATTCCATAATATCGATTTCAGTTTGACCAGATAGTCACCTTTGTGGATAACGGTAAGCTCCTCATCAATGGAAGTTTCCAAGAAGAGGTTCAATGAGCAGTTGGAAGGACAGGCTCAAACCCCAAGAGGGTGGTAACATTATTTCATTTTTTTAAAAAATAACAGCTTTGTTGAGATATAATTTACATATCATAAAATTAATCCATTTGAAGTGTACAATTCAGTGGTTTTCAGTTGTGCAACCATCACCACCATCTAATTTTAGAACCTTTTATCACCCTTAAAAGAAACCCCATATTCATTAGCCATCAGCCCCTATTCACCCCACTCCCCCCAGCTCCAGGCAACCAATGATCTACATTCTGTCTGTATGAATTTGTCTATAGTGGACAATTTATATAAATGGAATCATACACGGTGTGGTCTTTTGTGACTGGCTTCTTGCACTTAGCACAATGTTTTCAAGGCTCATCCATGTTGTAGCATGTGTATTTCATTCCTGTTTATTGTCAAATAACAGGGACTTTTTGATTTTATAGGTCTTTTCCAACACTGAGCTTTCATGCCCTAGACTTAGGATTTCATTTTCCTCCTTCCTTTCACATCATAAAAGAGTTCCCTAATCTCCATTGTGCAGAGTAATTTCAATTTTTACTATTATTTCAAATAACACTATCCTTAATTTTCCAGAATGAGGCAATTGAAGGACAAAAAGATGCAATAAAACAGCAACCACTAAGTATAGTATTTCCATTGCATTTCTACTCTTTGAAGCACTTTTCTTAGCCTGCCGAGGCCAAAGAGTGGGGCTGTTTAGATTCTGAATTTCAAGTCATAACCATAAGGCCCCAAGAAGAGGACCTCAGCTATTCTGAAGGAGGGGGCTTCATCTGGGCAGGGTAACATCTGGGACATGCCCTCCTCGGTCTCGGGCCCTGAAGCATAGACGCGCCAGGCAGCTCGGTGTCATACTTACATATCATAGATGCAGTTTGGAGTGAAGGAGTGATTTGCCTTGTGTCCCAAGGAGGCACAGTACTTGGTTACGTGGTTGTAGGGCTCAGGCACATCAATGACCGTTTCTTCATCAAGGGAGAGGGTGTTCCCATTCAGGGCCCAGTCCCTGCTGTCAACCTGCAGAAAACAAGAAAGCGAACATTAGAGAGGACTTTTCTCCCAGGAGTTCAAAGGACATCAGGGATATTAACTCATTTATCCTTAAACTTCACAGTTTGAGTGCCACATACGTGAAAGGAACCTAAGGAACCCCTCTGCACACTGATGGCGCAAAAGGCATATGTGGGCAGCACCAGGCAGCTCAACTGACTATTTCTTGACTTTTCCCTTTCTTATATGAAAAAAAGGATTTAAAGTCCCTTCCAAAGACACACAAAAATATAACCAGATATCTTGAATTAAAAGTAGGTGAGTATTATATAAATGAGTCAAAGATGGCCTCTATGTATTGGCTCCTAGGTTATTTCTTCACTGCAGGCTGAGACCTGTTACCTCAAAAGCCCACAGCATCAAACTCAAATTTTTACACATCCAATTGTTTTTTAAATAGCAAACAAAGCAGAGTTTTAGCCATTTAGAGTCTGCTTTTGTGGCATACCTCATGAAACCTCACACCACATCTGCTAGCAATAGATAAGATAAATCCCGGACCACAAAGACCCCAGATTGTAGCCGTTGTTTGGAGCTGTCCGTCCCAGAGACTCCTCACCATGCTACACGTCACCCAGACATGTCAGCCCCCTCTCTGATCCCTCTCTTTCCCAGGCGTTCCCTGTCCTCCTCCCCTCTGGATGGTGGCCCCTGGGCCATAAGCCTCTGAATGGTCTAATGCTGGGAGGGCATCCCCTCTCATGCAACCCTGTCCAAGCGCTACCCAGTATCTATAAAGCTTGTTGTGAGCTGCTGCCTCTTGCGGTCATATCTTTTTCTTTGATCAGCCCCTAAATCCCTTGAACCTCTATAGTGAGAAAGATGAGGCAAAAGAAAAACGAAAGTAAGAACATCAAACGGAACCAGAGATAAAGGAATGCAAAACTACACTCCAGGAAAGTCCTCCACCTTTGCTCCAGAGGGGCAACCAATGTGAGCAGCAGACAGCGTCACCAGTTACCTGGATGCTTTTTTATCTACAACGGGACTCACTGTCTGCAGTGCAACCAACGGGTTTCCCCTCCCCAGTCCACTCTCAACCAACACACCCCAGGATCTGTCGATGCCAGAACAGACTTTTGGAGCAAACAGGATCACATTTTCACACAAAACTGTTGACTCTCAGAGGTATGCCATCTCTCCTGTCTCTAAATTACAATTACAGATATTCACGAGAGTCTACCACATGCCAGACACTGTTCTAGGTGTAGGGGATACAACAGTGATGTAAATGAAAAAAATCTTCATGGATCTTAATATCCCAGACCTGTCACTGATATATGGCACTTGGTACCATCTACATTATGTTGTCACTAGTTGTATTTTTTCTTATCTCCCCAACAGAATCTAAATTTCATGAGGGCAAGGAAGGTGCCTCATTCATTTATACAGTACAGCATAGTGAATTTCAGCACAGAGCCAGATTCTGCTATTTGGAACCCTGCTTGGACTCTGCTAGTTACTGTACTTGGGACCTTGGGCAAATGGCTTAACCTCTCTGGGTTCAGTTTCCCTATCTGTAAAATGTTGGAATAAATAAATTATATATCAATATCCTGAGCCACCTGTCATATGCTGAGTTTCTTGGACTTTCTGGATTGTTGATACAGAGGTCTGGCCATCACAAGGGGACACCGTGTGCCCAACCACAGCTTAGTCTGAGTGCACTGACATCTTGGCCTGTGCGACTGCTCTGAAGGTGCAATGACTTGATTATTTCATAGCATTTGCCCCTCTATCATTCCATAGGAAGAAGTGAAAAAGTGAAGACAAGAATGTGGAATGAGAGCGATAAGCTTCAGTCCCATATTCTCGATGCAGTGAGACCAGGATGAGCACTAGCTGTGCTCAGAGCATCAGACATTCTGCCCCTAAGTATACACTTAAGGAAGTTAATTGTGAAGTGAAGAAACAAAAACAACCCGTATGAAATCTGGGAAATATATCAAAGATTATGTCTTAAAGACAAGAGGTGATTCAACTCTTCAATGTTTTATTTTAAATTTTTTTGGCAACAGAACATTTCCTGGCAAGATGTAGACTACTGTATGGCCTTTGTACAAACAGAAGTAGGGCGCCTTCCTATAAAGGACTCTGCCCAAGATCATAAATTAATTACTGACAGTCCAATTGGATCTCAATTTTTCAGACACTGGGTGTAGCCCATTACAAAGCAGTTACTGTGTCACTGACAGCACAATCCCACCTTCTATAAAATAGCTGTAGAACTTAAAAAAATCATACTAAGGCTCAAAATAAGGAGGAAAATATCTGCTATAGACCGAATGTTTACGTCCCCCCAAAATTCATACGTTGAAATGCCATCCCTAATGTCATGGTATTTGGAGGTGGGGCCTCTGGGAGGTGCTTGGTCATGAGGGCAGGCAGAGCCCTCATGAATGGGATTAGTGCCCTTATAAAAGAGGCCCCAGAGAGCTCCCTCATCCCTCCTGCTGTGAGGTTACAGCAAAAAGAGGGTCATCTATGAACCAGGAGGTGGGCCTCACCAGACACTGAATCTGCTGACACCTTGATAATGGTCTTCCCAGCCTGCAGAACTGTGAGGAATAAATTTCTGTTGTTTACAAGCCACTCTGTCTATGATATTTTGGCTACACTAGTCCGAAGTCTGTTATAACACAATATCCAAGCAATTTTACCAAAAGCCTAGTTGTGTGATCCTTTACATTTCTAGTGAATATTAAAGTAAAGGGACTAAGGACAAAATTAAGAGGGTTTGAAACAAAGCCCTTTAACCAATCCACTTGATTTTCCACTTCAACCCCACTTACCTCTTGGTGTGTAATTCGGACTCCATTATAAAAAGACATAACAGTATTAGGTCCCACGGCTACCTTTGAAAACAGTCCTTCTCCAGCACTGGAGATGAGAGATTCAGCAACATAAACCCTAAATAGAAAAAAGGGTCAAATAATAACTTTTTTTTTTAGTTTGATATATCACTCCTTATATCAACCACCAAAATATCATTATGGCTATTGAATCCAAAATGTCAGTACATAATACTCCAAAGAGAAAGGAAGAGAAAGTTAAACCACGATATTTTGGGATTGGAAATTGAAGAACTGGTACTTAATATCTCCTTTAAGAGTGGTGTTTAAAATTGCTCTCTAGTAAGGGGATTATCGTTATATATTCATAAAATAACTCAGTGCTTGAGATAACGTTTTTAAAAAAACTTTATGTTTTTAGTTAATGACAATTTTCACCGTCTTCCTGGACAAGTAAAACATTTTCCAGAGCTAAAGCTTTACCCAAGTTTATCAATGCCTAATAGGAGGGAAAGATTGTTTTAAATAAGCCCCAAGATTGATCTGTTACATGAAAGAGTAACAAACAGTTAATAAACTATATCCAAGAAGCACTTCTCAAAAAAGGAGTTTATAATGGGTCAGCTAGCTAGGGCCTGAGGGCCAAATCTGGCTGCTGCTCATTTTTGTAAATAAAGTTTTATTGGAACGCAGCCACACCTATTTATTTAGTATTGTCTATGACTGCTTTAGCATTACAAAGGCAGAATTGAGTAGTCGCAATAGAGACCCGCAAAGCCTAAAATATTTACTATGTGGCCCTTTCAGAAAAAGTTTGTCAACCACTGGTTTATAAAAAAACAGCACTCATGATTTCGAAACTGGATTTAAGACAAGAGTACTTGCTCCGTCAACAACTATTTCAGTTCTTTGGGCACTGTGATGTAATGACTTTGGTGTAACTGATCATCCGTAACTCTTGTTACTAGATCTTAAACTTATTTTATGGACTGGAAGACTGAATTATTGCTTGCAACTCTTTACTCCCTCCCTGTGATAGAATCACACATCTTGCTACTTGGCCACGTGACCTTGCGGTGCTTCCTTCAGAGTGTGCAGAGGATACATTCCTGCCCGACTGATTTTGGGCTTGACCGTATGAACTGCTTTGCTATTAGAACATTGGCAGAAGTGACTGCATGCTAGATCTCAGGTGTAAAGAAGCATGGCAAGTTTCCACCAGCTTCTGTGAGTTTCCATTCATCTCCACAAGAAGAAGATGCCCCAGGGGGCTGTTGCTCCTTTAGCGTGAGTCTTGGAATGAAGACATGTGAAACAGTCCTGAAGCCAACTTGAAACCTGGAGTCCAGCCTTGTCTAGCTGAGCTGAGTTGAGCCCAATCAAAAGTGGCTGAACTTCAGCCAATCTATAGAACTACGAGCATAAAACAAAATGTTTGCTTCTGTAAATCACTGATAGTTTTGAGGGTATCATTATGCAGCATCATCACAAAGACAGTGACAAAAAAAGATTGATGCATATGGTTATGGTACTGCTGTGGTTGGGGGCTAACAAGAGACCAAACCTTTCCGTTTGTAAAGGGGCCACAGCCTCATGTCAAGAAAGAGGCCATTCATTCATTGTGACATTGTAGTGTCAGCCCTGTCAGTTAAACCAGGGAAGAGGCCTATTCTCAGATGGGAACAGAACAGAAGCTGAATGGAAGTCACGCTTACAAAGAGTGAGGGAAACCAACTGCAGATGGCGCTCTTCCTCATCAACAGGCCAGTTGCTAGGGAATGAGAATCCCAAGGGGGTACTAGAGAAAGCCAAACGGAGAATCAAGAGTGAGAGTTTAGATGAAAGGCAACAGGACTTGACACTCTGGGAGTGAGTTTATAGAATCAGAGACTTGTAATTTATAAGCTGGAATGTTTTTATGCTTCTTATATCTTCTTTGTTTCATTCCTGTCCCCCCTTAGTGAATAAAAAAGTTATCTTGTGTTCCAGATCCCCCTTGGCTGGGCTAAGTAGAAAAGGAGGCGTTCTGGTCCCTGCCCAGGCTAGAGCTTCAAAGAGTGCAATACTCCCCTAGGGGCCAGCGTGTGGAGCCCCAAGAAAGGGGACACTTGGACAGGGCATAGCTGGCTGCCTGGCTCGACTGCTCTCTCTACATAGGGGTTTCACTCTAGGACTGACAAATGGGCTATTCTGTGCTTTATGCATACAGAAACTCTCCTACAGGGACATATTCTATATGAGAATGAAAACACTTTTCCTCAGAACATATGAGTATTTTTTTCTGCTCAGGAACTTGCCCTGAGCAGAGAGCCACAGAGGAGCATTAGTTCCCACCACTCGGATTATTCAACCTCACATAAATAGTGCCATTAAAACCACAAGGAAAAAAATTACCTCTCGGATTCATAAGGATCTGGAAGAAGAGCATTGGTAGAAATACAAGATGAAGTCGACTTATCAAAGTGGTACACCGAACCTGAAAAGCAAATGAAAACCTCAGTCCAGGTACAGAGTTAGGGAAGGGCACTTAAAACATTTCTCTCTATCCATGCGACCAGAAAGAATTAAAAAACAAAAAATTTTCAAGTTATACCAACTAGAATGAAATTCTTCAATATAAATGGATAGTTTTTAGATTTATTCTTGAGTTTTATTTTCAAGTCTTAACGCATAGCCATCAGAAATCTCTCTTAAAATCCCATTTTTGCTTTCGAATTTTCTTTATTCAAATGATTTAAAAGATGCTTGTGTAATTAAAATTTTTAATCAAGAAAATGCTTTGTCATGAAATTGTGAGATCTCTCTGGTCAGATCAGATTGGATAATGGTTTTAAAATTTTCTTGTGGTTTTCTTCAGACTATACACAGTCTGTAGACTCCAACCACCCAGCCCTGGCAATTGTCTCCTTCACTAAAAATAACCATTCAGCTTCACCAGAATTAAGGAGAACAGAACTGCTTTTGATAAAGCATTAACAAAGTCATCTTATTTCTATTAAGGTAGTTCAGAAGCCAATTAGTAATTTATTCCAAAAACTAAGGTACATGACCGTCCTAGAATTAACATTGGTTCTCTGCAAAGGATTAGCCTTAGAGAATCCTCCCAGGGCACAATGAAGACATATGATGCTCCAAAGGCTAATAAGTAAAGAAACAAGTTTTGGAACTGGAGGGCTTACTCCTGCAAAGTAAATTATTGCAGGCACTAAAGCATCAAAAATAATTCCATTAAGCAATTCCTTAGTGGTTACCAATAGTTACCAGGTCCTCTTTCTGTTTTTTCATACAATCAAAACCCAAATTAATGTCTCAAACTAAAAGTGAGAAAACAATCCAGATCCGTTAGTGTCTAACCAGGAAACAGAGCATTTGAGTATTTCAAAGAGAGAGAATTTAATTCAGGGAATTGGTTACACAGAGGATGGAAGAGTTGAGAAGCCAAAGCGGGCAGCGATGAGCCCAGAAACTGGCAAGAGCAGGAGCCACAACCCTAAGCCAGAGGGACAAAGGCAGAGGTGGTGTTTCTGGAGCTCTAGAGCTGGGGTTGCCCAGGGAAGCAGAACCACGGGGACCTTCCTGGTGGGAGATGGAATCAGGAGACAGGCCACTGCTGGAGATGATGCTGGACACAGAGGTGGAGGGCTTCTCCTTGCTCCCTTCCCTCCTCCTGTTCTGGGCCAGTGCCTCCCTGTGGCCAAACCCAGAAAGAAGCCAGATGCATAGAGCCTGGAAAATGCAGCCTGCAAGGGACAGGCCAAGGAATGCACTCGAGAGCACCCTGGTAATAGACCAACACACAATCCATTAAAGGAAGTTTGTTCGAAAAAGAAAAAAAAAAAAACCACACTTTTTAACCAAACTTTTCTGTGGAATACCTGTTGCATTGTGCAGAAATTCTTCTATGAACTTCCATCTCATTTCCTGAGGCTAAAACTTTCATCACAAATGTACTAAGTGCCGACTATGCGTAAGGCACCGTGTTAGGGACTGTGCAGATACAGGAGTAGCATCTCTTCCTGCTTTCAAGGAGTCAATGCCACCTTTTCCAGCACGCACCGTCCCTTCCTCTCCTCCCTGAACAGGCCCATACTCCAGGCAAACAGAAGGCATCCTTTATTTTTCCTCCTTTCCTCTATAGTTTATACTGTGACCTTTGACTAGAATTCATTCATTCACTGGACAAACATTAATTCTAAGAGGTGGGCCAAGCCTTCAAAATGGAATAGGAATTAGCCAGGGAACGGAATTCCTATGTGGAGAGGTGAAGAGATGAGGAGGGAAGAAATTCCAGCTGGAGACATAATGAGAAAATCAGCATGAAGTCAGTGGAGAACTAGAAGCAGTTTGTGGTTACAAAAGCATAAAGAGAAAGAGTGTGGTGGGAGAGGTCAGGGAGGGCAGGTCTAGAGTAGTTTATGTGAGTTATTTGTATTCCATTCTCCTCCTCCTCCCCCAGTCACTGGACCCAACAGCCACATGATCCTGTGAGACCTGATCTACCAGCTAGTCAGCAGTTCAATAATTGCAACTGAAGACGGAGCGGGGGAGTAGAAGAACAATAAAGACCTGTGCATGGGTTCTTCCGAGTCACCCAAAGCAGCCATGGTTCCTGACCTTTTTGGGACCCAAATTGTTCAACATATCTTTAAAATAACAGGCCTGCCAGAAGCTTGTCAATAAGTATTCCCCCCACCTTTTTTTGCCTTAAGTTAGTTTGAAGAGGGTGTTTGTTATTTGCAACCAGGAAGTCTAAGGAAAACAATCATTCCCCTGAGAATGATCACTCTTACTTCCCAAAATGTGTTTCTTACTTATCCCAAGAAGAATGTAATAAGAACAATGACTTTCATTATATGTTTTATGGTAGGTGCCAATATCCATATTCTATAATGAAGAAACAGGTTCTGAAAGGATAAATAACTCGCCCAGGACCATAATACAGTTAATGTTGGAGATGAGACTCAAATTAGGTGACTCTTGAGTTCAAGGCTCTTGCCACTAAAAATATTGCCACTTCTGAAGTTTTAAAATTTGCATCACCAATTGGGATCCTCCCCTGGCCCAGTCTCCTCATTTCTAAACATTATAACACTGTCTCCTTTCAAACATAAGTGAAGAGCACAGATGTTAGAGTTTGAAGTTCAAAGATTACTGTTTCACTTAAAAAAAAACTATTCATTTTGGAATGATTTTAAATTTACAGAAAAGTTGCAAAGACAGTACAAAGAGTTCCCAATACCCCTCACTGTTTCTCCTAATGTTAACTTCCTACATTTGTCAAAATTAAGAAACCAACTACATCGCTTTTAACTAAACTCCAGACTTTATTCAGATTTCACCAGTTTTTCCACTAATGTCCTTTTTCTGTTCCAGGATCCAATCCAGAATCCCACATTGCATTTAGACAGCCTCAATTTTTAACTTAAAAAAAACAAAAACAGACATATAAAACAACCCAAGTTGGACCTAAATGGAAAGTGCTAGATTTCCTGTTTTTGGACAACCACCCTTTGGAAAGTCTCCTTCAGATCACAAATAGCTAAATATTGTTTAGGTCTATTAATGCCTAGATTCATTATCTTTTCTACTTTTTTCTCCTTTTAACTTAACTTGGACTGGAAATACATGCATATATTGTTTTCAAGGACTCAGCCAATTCCAACAGGTTTCTCATCCTGTGCCACTCAAAATATAAAAACCTTGACTTTTTTTCCTTGTATGTTTTCCAGATTTTCTACAATAAACAATTTTATAATCAGAAAAAAATCTTTAGTGTGTCATACTGTACTTCTGAAAGGAAATAGGATTTTTTTCTAATATGGATTCCAATGGGCTCATTCATATCTGGAGCATTAATTCCACAAAGATGCTGGGCTTTGAAGAGGGCAGGGATGCCAATACACATTTACCTTTCCCAATCAGAGCTCAGGCTGTATCAGCCCTACAATTCGTACCAACTTAGAGATCTAACTAATTTGATTCTTGAATATCATGAAACTGTAGTTCAGTTTTTTCTGAGACATAATGTTGGAGACTGATTGAATTACTACTGTCATTTTTCACTCCTTCCCCATATTAGAATTATACAGCTACGCCCTTGTCAGGTAGCTTCTCAGCATCTGCCACTAAAGCGCATGGTATATATTTCCCTGTCTCACTGATGTTTAGCTTGGCCATGTGACTTGCTCTGACCAATGAAAAGTGGGCAAAAGTGACATTGTGTCAGTTTCAAGCTGAGGCTTTAAGAGGCATCACAGGTGTCTGCTCATGCTCTGGCCTCTTTTGCCACCCGAGAAAATCCTGACCCAGGCTGCTACTGTCCCTTCAGACTGGACTCCAGAATTAAGACATATAGAGCAGACTCAAATCTGACTAAGAAGCCTCAAGTCCAGCCTAGCCCAGCTTAGCCCAGCTGGAGTACATCTGGTCAGCAGACCCGTTTTTGCTGTTGTAAACCACTGAGGTGCTGAAATGTCTGTTATGCAGCAAAGCTGATTAATACACCATTAAAGTAGATTAGACAAAGAAATGAACTTCTCTCAAATAAGCCCTAACAAACTGCTTTGGGAATAGAGCAACTCATATGAAGCAGATTCAACTTACTTCCAGGCATCAGTTCAAAGTGAGGCCTTCCTTCTTCAGTGGACATAAGGGTGGCCAATTTTCCTTCAATCATCTCTCCATCAATGAATTTTCCATAAAGAGCAGTCCTCTCATCAGGGTACACATAGGCTATCTTCTCTCCAGTCATCTCCCCATCTTCGTTTACTTCTCCTACAAGGCTGCCTCCATCCTGATGGGAGAAACCAAAAACCAGAAAATATTACATATAGTATTTATGTGTATGACACGAGTCCAAGAAATTTCTCTTGTGCACTCCCATTGTTAATAGCACTAATACGGATAATAACAGTTTAAGAACTCAGAGCTTTTCACATGAGTGAGAAAAATATGATGCACATCTCCCCCTCCAGCCCCATACAGATAAACTGCTACAAGCTGTATGCATAGGGGGCATATAAGCCTGACTTAGAGAGTCAGAGACTGAGGTGCACTTTATAATTCTAGCCGAGTTACTCTATCTTGGTTTGCTATCTAAGAGACAAATATGTTTTATTTGTAATATTAGTTACAAATTTAAATATTAGTACAAATTTGAAAATGTAAAAATTTACATTTAAGGGAAATATAACTGTTACTTTGGGCCAATGTGAAATGTGATGATTTGTAGCAAGACAGTCTACGACTATTCAAATGATCTCACTTCTCACTGTTGAATTTTGGATTTCTGGTCTATTAAGAAAATCTTTAATTCAAATGTACTTAAGAATTAATTTACTGTAAATGAGTAAAGAGAGTTGTCTGCATTTTTTAAGAGATAAACAAAAGGATGTCTGGACACTACCTTTCTGAGAATCCTATACCATCACTTTTTTTGCATGTGTGGGAAGAAGACTGGCTCTGAGGTAACATCCATTGTCAATACCCCTCTTTTTGCTGTGGAAGATTATCCCTGAGCTAACATCTGTGCCCATCTTCCTCTATTTTGTATGTGGGATGGCACCACAGCATGGCTTGATGAGTGGTGTGTAAGTCTGTGCCCGGGATCTGAACCTGCGAACCCTGGGCCACTGAAGTGGAGCACATGAACTCAACTGCTATGCCACTGGGCCAGCCCCACCACCACATTTTTTGGAGTTAGAAAGAAAAGTGAAAAAACACCAACAAAATTCTACTCCCTTCCCCATCACTTCTTTCTACTCACTCTTCTTTATTTACTGTTCCCTCTTGCCTCCTTCCAGGAGAGGAGCCAGCTGTGCTTCCTGTTTACCTCTGTCATTTACTTCATTCCTAAGGGTCATTAAATGCTTTTGGGCAGAGGCTATCATGGAATTTGGTATCCTGGTAAGTGCTAGGGACACAGTGGGTGATCCATAAATACTTTTTGAATTCAACTGGGATACCACAAAATAATCTAATAAATAATAAAAAATAATCTAATCTAGGGGTCGGCCTGGTTGCATAGCAGTTAAGTTCATGCGTTCCGCTTCTGGTGGCCGGGGATTCGCATGTTCGGATCCCAGGCGCGGCCTGACGCACCGCTTGTCAATCCATGCTGTGGCGGCGTCCCACATAAAGTAGAGGAAGATGGGCACGGATGTTAGCCCAGGGCCGATCTTCCTCAGCAAAAAGAGGAGGATTGGCAACGGATGTTATCTCAGGGCTAATCTTCCTCACAAAATAAATAAATAAATAAAATAAAAATAAAAAAATAATCCAATCTAGGGTGCAAGAGATGTTTTCTTTTTTTCCATCCAGAAGGTCCTTATGGTATAACTTTGAAAATCTAAGACCTTTGTGGATCTGATATAACAAAAGTAATGCCATGACATCTTCCAAAAGCTTGGTTATTTCCTCAACTCAAAGGTTCTAGGAGCAGCTACTCAAAGTCAGTGATGTAGGATGACTTCTGTGTGATCCCAAAAGCTGCTTTCTGAGACACAGTAGGAATAAATAACATCAGGTACATGATTTCTACAGTTTATGGTAGTTTAATTGCTCTTTGGAGAAAAAAGGGTTATAAATTTAAAAACGAATCATAGCACTTCCATAGAAAGAAAAATACTGAGAAGCTTTTTTCATGGATAGAAAGTGCATTAGGGATATATTATTGCTCTTTCTCCTCTCTGAGTTAATTCTTAATAACCCAGCCTAAGTGGGGATGATACTTTCTGCGAGATCTGCCTTCAGGCTTTCAGTGATTATTGAACTGAAGAATGTGAGAGCATTTGTGCTTCTTACATGCCGTAACTAATATAAGCCTTCAACATTGCTATTTATTCTGTCTTTCTAGGGTCTCACATTTTTTCCCTTAAATACTTTAAACTTCTGGTTTTGGGGGCAATTGAACTTATTTGTTAGAATGATAAAGCAGACATTCTTCTTTATTTCCAAAAGGAGTGATGAATTTTTAATTAAAAACTTTACATCACTGTTCCAAGGTAAAATTCTGAAAGAAGTAAACTGTCCTCAGAGTGAGTTTATACATACTGTAGGGAGACTCATTATTTTTTCCTCTCTTTGTTCCTGTTTTGACCCCATGTCACAAAAACTCCCTTGTCTGCTGTGTCAGGGAGTGTTGGGGAAGAAGCTGCTGCTTTCTCTCCTCTGCTCGGTGGCTCCTCCTGGTGAGAGGAGGAATCATTCATCTGATTAGTGAGAAGTAGGGTCTGACACCCATTGATTCTCATCTCTCTACTGGGTGGGGGCTAAGAGGGGAAAGCTTGCTGCCTCCATGTGTCCTGCTGCATTTTCGCTCACCCTCTTCTGGGTCCTGGGAACTGGCAGCGCGGCAGGTTGCACCTGTTCCCCTCTCCATTCCTGTCCTCTCCTTGGGGAAGCGCCCCAGGCAGGCCCTACTCCCCCAGAGGAAACCTGCAGCTTTCTAGCCGCTCTGTCTGCAGCTGGTCCATCTGTTCAGTTCAGAAGAGAAGGAGTAGAAGGCCACACCACATCTCCAATCCAACACTGCCATAACAAAAAACGACACCTTGACCCGACACCTATGTCTATTTCTTCATTGATTTCGAATCCAGAGAGCAGAGGGGTATGATGAGTCCCCTCAACTGCCGACAGATACCATATATAAAGCAAGCGTTACCAACCAAGTTAATTTTGAAAGCTTGTAACTCCCCGGTGCTTCCTTCCTAAGGCAGAGTCTTCTCTTGGTATTTAATAAGATAATAATTAAGGCTAATGGCTAAAATGTAGCTGCACATATAGGTTTCAAAATGCAACTATATCGAGTGAAGTGGATCCATTCACCTTAGTGCTTCTTTGATCTCCTCTAGGGACTTTGATTATAATCGCAAGTATAATGAATCTGGTAATCCATATTTCGCCTCTTTTCTATACCTAACCTCACACAGAGAGTTTCACTTTCCCTGACTTCAAGATTCACTGTCATATTGGCAGCTACCTGGCACTGGGCAGCAAGATGCTCAGTGTGCCTACCCATGAAGTAATGAAAGCTTCAGTCTCCCTAACTGGTAAGGACCTCCACCACTCGCCTTTTCCTGCTTGCTTTACGGGCAGTAACTGAAAGGACTTCTGATCTATTGCAGAGCCTACCAAAAGGATGTGTAAATGCTTTAGAAATTACTAAAAAATGTTTTACAATGTGTTTTTCTTATGTCCTGTTCCTAGAGGATAACATTTTTTTTTTGAGGAAGATTAGCCCTAAGCTAATATCTGTTGCCAATCCTCCTCTTTTTGCTAAGGAAGATTGGCCCTGGGCTAACATCTGTGCCCATCTTCCTCTGCTTTATATGTAGGATGCCTGCTATAGCATGGCTTGATAAGTGGTGCGTAGGTCCATGCCTCGGATCTGAATCCGTGAATGCCAAGCTGCTAAAGCAGAGCGTGTGAACTTAACCACCACACCACTAGGCCAGCCCCGAGAATAACTAATTTTTTAAGAACAATAATGTATAAGTAGATTTAGCTGGGACTACTTTTCTTGTTATACATGTAATAGACACTTTGTTTTTATTAATACTTTTTAATCATAAGAAGATAAGAGTTCAGAGTAAGAAAAAAATGTATTTTGACTTAAGCTCTGGACAAAACAAAATATTAGAGAAAATATTTTCTTGGGTCTATTTTCTGAAACATTCTCTGGAAATTCACTAACAACAGATGGGGTATTTGAAATGCAAACAAAAATTAGAGCATTAACTCCCAACCATGGGTTTTGCCACATCTTTTTGCTCTAATAAACTACCGAAATATCATAAAATGTTATCAAATACTCAAAGGCAAGTTAATTTTAATTACCCTAATTTAAGGAATATAAACCATGAAGCACCTTATAAAGTAGGGAGTAGGATTGTAAAATCAAGTAACAACAGTGTAGTAAGTCCAAAAAGATACGAAATTGCTGGAGTAGTTCTTATGTATGAGAAACAGAATAAAATTAATAGCAACAATGAAATATTCCACCATCTCTTTCTATATACCGAAGGAATATTTTAAAAGCAACATATTTTTGTCTTTATTAGTGGTACCATAAAACCAATTTGTCTTATTCATGATTAATCATTCCTTTTCAAAACAACACTGAAAAAGGATTCATAGTAGATGGAAGGACCAACAATCTAAGTCAGTAATGAATAGCAGTGAGATGGCATATCTCATAAACTGTCGCCTTCAGCTACAGTGAGATGGCACATCTCATAAACTGTCGCCTTCAGCTACTGTGACCCTCAAGTTTCACAGCTTCACATTTTCTAACATAGAGAATACGTTTTACTCTTTATTGTGAAGAGTCAAAGCATTGTCTTAAAACGTGTTACTTTCCAGCACAATGAAGTCACAAGGCTTACTGGGTAATATATCCAGCACACTCCATGCCGAATGTTGTCTTTATATTGCCCCTTGAAGATCAGTCTCCCATCTGTGTCGTATTCCTGGGCCAGTCCATTCAGCTCTCCGTCCACATACGTGCCCTGGAGAACGCCCCCATCCTCATATGTGTAAACTCCCTGGCCCTGTAGGGCATCATCCACGTAATAACCCTCCAGGGTGCTGTGAAAGAAGGGGGAACAAAAGGGCACAGTCAGACCACAACTCAAGTCTCTTACAGGAAAGGATCATATCTGAGGAACTGCATGCCCAATCCTGTTTCAGTGCTGACTTGCATTCAGTGCATCCTCCTGAATTCTCCTAGACTGCTAGGAAAAATACTCCCAAGATATGGGTAGAATTAGGAATAAGGAGGGAGATTTAATTCCTCATCTCCTGGCTCCTATTAATCCTTTTTCTCTGCTGGAGGAGATAGAGAAGGAAGAAGCCACAAGTGGAAAATGAGAACAAGCTTCATCTGAATATGTTTCCAAGGCTAGATGCGGACCAACACCAGGCCATAGAAATGCTGGTGTTACCCTTTCCATAGATAAACCACTCGTGCTTAATTTCTCTCAAGAGCGGTCCAGAATTCACTGGTAGTTCTCAGGGGTCTTTCAGATGGCTTGTATATAGTGGTTTCTAATAACACAAATGTGGTATAGAATGTGTAAATGTCTACAGATTTGTTTTAAGTCATTAATGTATTATTTATCAGTGACAGCCATAATTGGTATCCTATCAAAAGGATCCCCTTCCAACTCTTTGGAAGATATGTGGGGATTTACTTAAGTATATGTATGTATGTATGTTATGTGTATACCTGATCATGGCAAATGGGGGCAAGTAAGGAAGACTGCAGGTGACATCTTGCTAATCTCATCAGCAGCCTGGTAAAGTGGCCCCAGAGTCCTAGAACAGAAGAAAGCTCATGACGGTGCTCACGGTGATTTTACAAGTACCTCTCTACCTCTCTCTCTCTCCTCATAAAACACTTTTGGAATTTCAGTAACATGTTTTCTGTGTTAGCCGCACAAAGGCCATTATGCAATCAAACTAACTTTACCAAAAATTCCCTTTATGTACTGAAATTTGGAACAAGGGGAAGACCAGCTCAGTTTTTAAAATTTAAAATGTAAGATGTTTAGCAACAAAGACAGTTTGATTATTTTAACATGTGCAGATAACATTCATTCATTAATGCAACTAACAAACATTTATAGGATGCCTTCTAAGGAGCAAGCATTGTGTGAAGATCTAGAAAGCATGATGAACAAAACAAACACATTCAAACAGGAGAGACTGGCAAGCTCACACTGTATACTGGGGACAGGTGGGACCCAAAGGGACCATGGGGACCAAGGTGGCTGGACCTGACGCTTCCTGGTCAAGTCCTGTCTTTCTTTAATGAATGACAGAATGATCTGTAGTTATTAGATGAAAAGCACGGTCTAAATCATGACAGCCTGTGATTACATTGTAATTACACTATTTGTAGTCTCCCAAGGAGATAAATAGTTCTCTTTCAGTTTTGTTTGTACTATCAGTGACAAATAGGTTTAGTAAATTCATGAAGAGAATAAAGTGCACTTTAGCATAGCCCTTGCATAAATAATCAAAATTCTAAATCCGTGAGGTTGGAATTAATGAGATTCAACTGTCATTAGACTCACATTAGACCCACAGTGAAAAAAAAAAAAGAACAACCTTGATGAAGGATAACTAATCAACTGAGATAATGATGTAATACATAGTGCAAAAAACTATTTAATCTTCTATCTTGATTTTTAGGATTGCCAGATAAAATACAGGATGCTTGGTTAAGTTTGAATTTCAGATAAATAACAAATTTTTAGTATAAGTATGTCCCAAATATTGAATGGGACATAGTTATACCAAAATATTTTTTGTTGCTTATCTGAAATACTATTTTAATGGGGTGCCCTGGATTTTTATTTGCTAAACCTGGCAACCTAATGACTTTAGATTCTCAGCAGCTTTCAAAGGGTTACTGTGTATATTTGGGTAGAATTATCCCCTGGCAGTCGAATCTGCCAATATTTCTCAGGTTTATGATCAAATCTATAAGGCATGGGTCTTGTGAATCAGTTAGACAACAATATGGACTTGCACATATTCCCCTCTAACTGTATCCAGTAGCTTGTCCCACCCTCCCTTACAATGGAGCCCATCCTTGATAGTATCACAATACTAAGAACCAACTATTTCCTCTTAGCCCAACTGACATAGATACACAAAAGCAAATTCTTAGGGCACTGGAGAGCAAAACTAACTGCATTATTTTTCAGCACCTGCCTGAGCAAACAGCTTAGCTTTCTTGGAAAATTTTTATGGTAGCTTGGGTGGAATCCGATGACAAAAGGGGCATGTTATCACATGAAC
The DNA here is from genome assembly GCA_031878705.1 of Tapirus indicus. Lineage (NCBI taxonomy): Eukaryota > Metazoa > Chordata > Mammalia > Perissodactyla > Tapiridae > Tapirus > Tapirus indicus. The sequence continues at coordinate 125,868,045 of CM062919.1, read as the reverse complement.
TGGGTTCTCCAGGGCAATAAAAATGATAGGCTTTGAAATCCTCTGTCACTAAGGACATAAAATAAAAGCTTCTCGGTCTGGTGTTAAAGGCGTTACCTTTCTTTCTAAATTTTTCCTCCTCTAGAGGAGGTTGGCAAACGGTGGCCTGCTGCCTGTTTTTGTAAAGACAGTTTTACTGGGACACAGCCACGCTCATTCCTTTCCGTATCCTCTATGGCTGCTTTCAAATTACAACAGCAGAGTTGAATAGTTGCACCAGAGACCGTATGTGGCCCCAAAAGCCTAAAATATTTACTATCTCACTCTATACAGAAAAAGTTTGCTGATTCCTGCTCTAGAATCCTCTGCTTACATTAGTTTATTCACTAGACCCAACCACACCTCTATATATCTTAGCTTCCAGGCTATATTTTCCTTTCTTCTTCCCTTAAAGCATATGGTACCAAACTTTTTAAATCCCTGGACATATTCAGGAAAAAAAGTTATGGGTCACATTTTCTTCTTTTTTGATTCAAAACAAAAATAACTTTGGGATAATAATGAATATTCTCAAACCTCTGGCATTTTTCAATTCAGAAAAGAAAGAAATTATGAGAAGATGGCACTACTTTGTAGCCACTAAAGTGTTAATATCTGGTTATATTTGAGAAGTTGCTACATCGAAGTGGCTGGCTAATCTTTCTTGCCGCAGTTGGATTGAGAGTTGTGTTTTAGAGGAAGTCTGCTCATCATTGGCCTAACCAGAGCCTACCCATCCTCCACACGGAGCCCTACTTCCCACAAAGTTTACCCCACCCTCTGCAGCCACAGTCCATGTTACTCATCGGTGCCTAGTCGTGGACTATTACAGGACTTTCCATGTCTTTATCAACATCAACTTATGTGTCCTCTTTCTCTAACTGGATTGTAAACCCTTTATTATAGGAACAAATTAGGCATTATTCATCTATGTTATCACTCACATATAAACATAGCATATCTTCAAGTGGTATCTCCTAAAGGAAAGACTGGAAATGGGAACTGGGATAATTTTGCTCTGAGAAGATCGAGAGGGAACATGTTAACAATGTTATCTGAGTGCAGGGGGTATTCTTCATATGAGGTATATGTGCATATGGTCTGCACATTAGAAAAGTTCCTTCAACTCTCTGTGCTTTCCTTCTTCATTGGTAAAGTGATGCTACCAATAGGGTTGTTACAAGGATTAAATGCATTCATATATATCAAGTGCTTAGAAGATGGTCTGGCAAATAGTGATTGCTTGAACAAATAATAGCTATTATTGTTAAGCATGCGTATGAAGGCGAGCTTTCTACTGAGAAACTGGGCTTAAAATAACAGCATCAGAGAAAGAGTTATGAGACACTGGAAGAGTTAAAGAAATTTACAAAACTGTTTAAATTTGAAAAAAACTGAAAGCAAGAAAGATTCCTCTGTGTCTGGAATAATTTACGGTGATCCATCGAATGGGGAAAGGATAGAATAAATGCTTCTTTAAGTGAAAAAGGTAATATGTATTCATCATAAAACAAACAAACAAATAAACAAAAAAGAAATCAAGCACTGTGAAGATGTAGAAAGTGGAAATTCCCAGTACTCTTACACAATTTGGCATATATCATTTAAGACTTTTTTCCATTTATATATCATGCACTTTCCCACCTTTTGTTGTTGTTTTAACAAAAATAGGATCACACTATACACAATGTTCTTGACTCATATTTTTTTAAAGTCCCTTTCAAAATCTTGGCAGATTCTTCAGTATGTTAAGAAACTAAAAAAACTGGTCTTTCAATTGTTTTGTTTTTCTGGCAACAGCATCTGAATCAAATAACTGGAAAATGTAGAGGAAATTAAAACATCAATTTTAATTAAATTTCTTTCTCTGCATATACACATGGACCATTTTTACCTGTTTTATCAAAGCTCTTGTACTTAGAGTTAAACTTCCAGCAATAAATTAAATTAGGAAATCTAACTTACAAAGAAAGAGAGAATTTTTATAATTGTTTACCTGGACTGATACATCTGCATGTACTCAAATATTACTGTATTTTCATTTTAAATGAAATTCTCTTTTATTAAATTCTCTTTAATATCTGAATATACAAAAGTGTTCTCAGAAGACTTGACAGCTTTGGCTTTTCCTTCATAGTTTTGGGGTCTACAGGGTTTGGGGCTTTGCACCTCATGAAGCATAAACTCTGTTCCCTTCCTTTCATCCGGTACAGTAAAATAAGAACCAAGAGGGAAATTTAAAATAATTCATAATTCTACTTTAAATTCCCATCTCTAACCAAATTAAATCGTGACTCTTAGTATTAAAACATTGCTTTAGAAATTATTTTATATGACAATATATATGATCTCTTAAAATATTGAAAACTAAGAAAAGAAGATCAACAACAAACCCAAACCATCTGCTAGGGCTATATCCAACCAGAAGCTTCAACTTCTTCCAAGGGGTGATAAGCAAGCTAGATGGAGCACTATAATGCTTCCATGTAATATATTGTGCTATCTTCAAAGTTTTTTACTCTTTAATAGAAAGTCGGGGCCTAATCAGTCTGTAGGATCTGATTATTATAAAGGCTCAAGATAACAGTAAAATATTTGAGGAGCAATTAGTGAAATTTAGTTTTGCTCTCTAAAAACAAACTCTAAGAAAACTCTACTAGCCATTGTTATCAACTAATAGTAATAGTAACAACAATTATGATAAAAGATCATCATCGTCATCATCATAATCATCATCATCCATCCTCGACCTTGAGGGCATTATGATAAGTAAAATAAGTCAGACAGAGAAAGACAAATACTGTATGTCTTCACTTATATGTGGAATCTAAAAAAGCCCAACTCAGAGAAATAGAGAGTAGAATGGAGAGTAGAGTGGTTGCCAGTGGTTGGGGGGGTGAGGGAAATGGTACCCTCAAAGAGTACGAACTTCCAGCTATAAGATGAATAAGTTCCGGCATCTATTGTACAGCATAGTGATTATAATTAACAATATTGTATTATATACTTGAAAATTGTTGAGAGTAGATCTTAAATGTTATCACTACACACAAAAATGGTAATTATGTGAGGGGATAGAGGTGTTAACTAACTTTATTGTGGTAATTATTTCTCAATATATACATATATCAAATCATCACATTGTACACCTTAAACTTACATATGTTATAAGTCCATAATATCTCAATAAAGCTGGAAAAAAACGTCGATACAGAGCAATAGAAAAAAAAATCCATGCTTCCCTGTGAGCACCTAACAGTTGCCCTCCACTCTACAAGGTCTTTACAGGTTTTCTCATTCAATCTTCACAACTCAGAGAAGTAGGCATAATTATCTCCATTTTACAAAAGAGGAAGAGGGCAACTTGCTAGAACAGGGCTCCTCTGAGTTGATTCCTCAGGAAAACCTTCCATCAATCTGCCAAGCTCCTACCAAGTTGTTCAAGCTCCTACAAGAAAGTAACTGGACTCATCCCAGGACTCCTTTGAACTTTTCACAATTACACTAATGAGTGACCTCAAGTAAAAATAAAGCATGGAAGAAAGGCAGTTAAGGTCATAGGTATTTCTTTCTTTCTATTTAGAGGAGGGTAGTAGATGTAGTCAAAAGAGCGGTGGCTCTGGAATGGAACTCACCTTGGTTTGAATCTCAGCCCCAACCCTTACTAATGAGGTGAACTTGGGCAAGGTATTTAACCACTCTGTGCCTTAGTTTCTTCATATGTAAAATAGAATTATAAAACGTACCTCACAGATCGCTATGAAGGCAACATGTCCAGTGTTGAACAAATGATAGGTATTCAAAGTTATCCATTTCTTTTCCACTCCCTTTCTTCTTGTGTGTCACAAAAATTTTTGCCTTAATCAGAACTGTTCATTAGAATACAGAGGAATATATGTGTTGAGCCTGGCTCCAACAAAAGCTGGATGACTGTCAGGAACATAGAAGGGACTTTTGCCTTGTGTGGGAGGTTGGAATATATGGCTTCAGAAGTCCATTCCAACTGCAATTTCTCTGAAATGTGACCAAGCACTTTCTAAAAACCAAACACAAGAAATTCTGCATGGACCTGTCACCTGGAAAATGTCAGCCTTTCTCAGTGGCTCATCAGATGGGCAGCCTCACTTAGGTTATTTGTCCAATGATAACTTACGAGGAGTTCTCTTAACCAGACATATTAATATAGCAAATCAGCCTCAGAAAATGACCTGGGCACAGGAGAATCAAGTCACAGAGTAGTAGATAATACTTTGAAATCTAACTGGCACGTCAAAAAGAAGCAACAACAATAAAAAAAATAAAACTGAATGAAGTAACTCATCTCTATTTCATAATCAGGCTAAAAATCATGTGACTCCCTAATATTACACAGCCAAAAGCCAATCTGCATTGAAAGCTCTCTTTCTTGTTACCATTCTAGGATTTCTAGAAGTCCTGCTCAATTGTGTTTACATCTATAAATCTTGGTTGAAATGAGAACAATTAAGGAAAAAAATACATTAAAAATCACATCAGAATTGGAGATTAGTATAAAAATTAGAGATGTGTATATTGAAGTATTTTGCCTACTAAACATTTTCATAATACCCTACAGTATTCCAGCGAATCCATTGATGCCAGATCGACTCCAGAGCCACACCAACAAAGCCTCAAGATTCCTTTCTTCTCACTACATAGACGCCTTTATCTCAGGACTAGAGCAGGTATTAAAAAGTCCCAATTCTCTACGCCTAGAGCAGGTGTTAAGAAGTCCCAATTCCCTAATCTTAAGACAATTTTCTTCTTTCTTTTAAAAAAGGGGAGGGGCCGGCCCGGTGGCATAGTGATTAAGTTCTTGCACTCCACTTTGGCGGCCCAGGTCCGTGGGTTCGGATCCCAGGCATGGACCTACATACCACTCATCAAGCCATGCTGTGGTGGCGCCCTATATACAAAATAGAGGAAGATGGCCACAGATGTTAGCTCAGGGCTAATCTTCCTCAGCAAAAAGAGGAAGATTGGCAGCAGATGTTAGCTCAGGGCCAATCTTCCTCACACACACAAAAAATAAATTAAAAAAATATATATACATATTCTGCTTCTGGGGTCAGCCTGGTGGCATAGTGGTTAAATTCATGCATTCCACTTCAGCAGCCCAAGGTTTGCCAGTTTGGATCCTGGGTGTGGACATACTCACCGCTCATCAAGCCATGCTGAGGCAGCACCCCATGTAGAAGAGCTACAACTCTACTACTATGATACACAACTATGTACTGGGGCTTTGCGGAGAAAAAAGAAAAAAGAGAAAGATTGGCAACAGATGTTAGCATAGGGCCGATCTTCCTCAAAAAAAAAATTTTGCTTCTATTGAGGAACTTCGTTAAAAAATTTAACAGGGCCATTTTTCCTGGTGATCTGAATATTTAAAATTTCTCTTCAGGTTTATTGTATTCTTTGATAAGGGAAAAATTGATTCTAGAATTTCTTGATATAAATTCATATTTGTTTGAAACTTTCCCATATATCACACACCTAGTTAATGGCACAGATTGTGGTGATACAACTCGTCAGGCTGTATACCCTAAATACGTACAGCTTTTTGTATGTGAATCATACCTCAATAAAGTGGTTTAAAAAAAAAAATCACATACTTGGGTTCAGGTTTTACATAAGACTAGAATGTATCAGGCCAAATCTTATGTCAACACACTTTATGGTTTTCCAAACACAGGTTCCCACAATTGCAAAGAAACCCTTTGATGGGAAGATAAGCCCACACTACAGGTTTGAACAACTTAAACTCTAACAGAAACTTTTTGTTTCCTCACTGTTACTTCAGAACCTTGATTTCAGCCTTTTTTGGGGAAATTTTTCCAGACCAAAGCCTCCTGACTGGCAGTAAAGGCACAGAGTTCCCACTTTATTTTACCTAACACATCAGACCCTAAAAATTGAGAGTGGTAATAGAGAGAAAAATTAATAGACAAATGTAAATTAAGGTGCATTCTTAATTTAAGTGTAATTTAAATGTAAATTAAGGTGTATTCTTCATGTAGAAACAACTGACTTCATGACGAAATCTTGTATCCCCCTTAGAAAGACCTACTAGTTTCCACAGACTTTTTTTTCAGTCCTAAGACTATCTCACTAATTTTTACAGCAAATCCTTTTAGCGGATGTCTCATAACATGCTCAGTACTGGGCTTAAGAAAAAAATGTGATGAGAACCTGTCACCACGTGGCTTCATCACATGTCATTTTGCAAGGATACTGACCTTTTCCCCTCAGGGTGTTAGTCCCCATCCATCTGAAGAAGGCAAACAAAGGTAACCTCTCGAGATGCTCACTAATACCATCATTTTTTGAGTCTACTCTTTGACCTAAGTCTCTACAGGTGTTTGAGTGGTAGGTATAAAACCTAGTGAATTGAGGCCTCAAAAAGATAAAAAAGTCTATCAATTTACTTCTATCCCATAGATAGTTATTGGCCTAGTGCTTCAGCCTCACTAGAAGCTTCAGCGTTTTCATGTCATGGACACATGCAAATCACTGCGTTTGTATGACACACTGGGGTCACTGGATGAAGCTGCTTAGAGCCAGAGGTGACTAGCTTGACAGAAGGAGGGAGGTGCTCAGGAGGTGTCAGGTCCCACTCAGCACCCTAGGGCTGAGAGGATCAGTATCTCAGAGCTCACGGGCAGCTCATTCTTGGCACACTGGTTCAGAAGCCCAGTCTAGCCCATCGATACTCTGTGTATCAGGTCTGTGAGGTAAGCAAGTAACCAAGACTAAATTCAACCAAACCTGCTGGACTGTTTTCCCAGAGTCAATCAGTTACTGGGTATGATCACCAAACTACTAGATTTAAAGCATGAGTGTGTGTGTGTGGGTGGGTGGATGTGTGTGTGGGTGAGTGGGTGTTCTGGGTGAATTCTACTCTCTCTCTCAACTCTCATATTCATTCAGCGTTTTTTTTTTTTTTTTTGTATCAAATTAAGAGAAAATGCTATAAAGCATGGAAGATGAAACAGACACAGACTCTGCCCTCAAGGAAACCTCTGTCCTGTAGGGGAAATAAGACATTTGCATATATATATATATATTTGTTGAATGAATAAAAGAATAATTGCAGCATGTGGTAAAAAGTAACACCTTCCAGAAAAGAGCTCTAAGTAAAGTGCTGTGGGAATGAGGCAAGAAGTGTCCCTCTGGACAGGCTAAAGGGATCAGGAGAAAAGCAAGCACTGACACCAAATCTTGAAAGAGGCCTCCACGCGACTCCAGCATCCACCAGGTATTCCCAGCAGAGCGAAAGAAAGGAAGTAAGATATCTGAACATTTAAAATGTATATTTTATAAGCAAAGCTCTGCTAAAGAAATGTGGGATATGGGGTTGGGGGCAATGAGAAAGAGAAGGTTGGAATTAATAACTAAAAGGAAATTTTACAAAAGTTCTATGATGGGTTTTTATTGCTTTTCTTCCCCCTCCTTACGTCAGATCATTGAGAGCCTGAGGAACTGTTAATATCTTTAAAAACAACCCATTCCACCTACAGAAACGGGGTTCTGGGTCACAAGCTAGTCCCTGTGATCACCCTTCAACTGCCAGCTTAAGACATTTTCTTTCCCAAAGGAATTCCAAGGTTTAGGAAGCTTCAGCTTCTTACCAATGTCAGGAGCTTAGTAAGGGGTGCTATGTCCCACAGAATCCTATAACCTTCTGTAGCAAAATCCATTTCTGTATTCCCCAGTCAAGTGGTCTGAAAAGAGCTGGCCCTTCCATGGCTCTGAATTCCTCTAAATTCTTGAGAAATTCACATGGCCACTCTTCATTTCTGAAGCTGACATGGTTTAAAAGTCATTGTTGGAAAGCTGGGCCCAGGCAACCCCATCTCTTCTTGAAAGAGAAAAGTCCTATAGTCATTTCCAGCCATCTCAAGAGAGTAGGGAGCTTCTGCCTCATAGCTTCCTCATACAGGAGGTGAAAGCAAACTGAAAAGAACCTTGCTGTGAAAAATATTTTAACTAAAGGTAGAACATAGAAAATACTAGTTTTGACATTAGCATTAAGGTATCTCACATCAAGACCAGTTATCCCAAAGACAAGCACCAAGAACACCATGAATCTGGAGCTGTCTACCTGTCCATGTCTTACTCCTTGGACGGTGATGATGTGGCTTTGAACAACTTTGCTAAATATTCTCTTGACTAATCTCATGAGGAAAGAGCAACAAGCTGAGAAAATTATGAAGCTGCAGAATCAACGAAGTGGCGGAATCTTCCTTTAGGATATCAAGAAACCAGTCTGTGATGACTGGGAGATCGGGCTAAATGCAATGGAGTGTACGTTACACTTGGAAAAAAGTGTGAATCAGTCACTACAGGAACTGCACTAACTGGCCCCTGACAAAAACATCCCCACTTGTGTGATTTCATTGAGACTCATCACCCGAATGAGCAGGTGAAATCCATCAAAGGATTGGGTGTACAAGGTGCAGGCCCCGAATCTGGCACAGCAGAGTATCTCTTTGACAAGCACAACTTAGGAGGCAGTGATAATGGAGCTAAGCCTTCAGCGAGCTTCCCCATAACCACAGGGGTGACTTCCCGGGTCCCCAAAGCAGTTCATGCATGTTGGGGTTACTTTTACCTTTTCTATAAGTTGTACCAAAACATCCACTTAAATTCTTTCATTTGTATCATTCCTTCAAATAAAGTAATTTGGTAATCTCCCCCCAACCCCAAACAAAACAAAACTGAGTGCTACCTGCCATCAAAGAAGAAGAACTTCCCTCGTCCGTTCTTTTCTCCGTGAACAAAGTTCCCCTCAAATCTGTCCGTGGAGGAGTAGGTGACTGTGCAGAACCCATGTGGTAATCCATCATCATCCAGGTGCCCTGGAGGAAGGGAACCACAAGGCAAATCTTAATATCTTCAATGCTGCCCTACTGATGTGTCAGCGCTCAGATGCTGCCAGTAAGTCCCCTGAGCAGCCAAAGCACCCTTCCCTGCCCGAGGGGAGAGTGAACGCAAAGGCTTCTCACCTCACCTGCATCAGCAGTATCAACCTGTTATGTACACTTTGTGAACAGACGCGTCCACAATAGAGGGACTTAGACCCATTTCAGAATATGAACCAAAAATAAGCTTGCATTTTACTGGGGACTGAGAGTTATTACAGTAATAACATCTGCAGTGCACTTTTCAATTTACCAAGTCCTTTCCCACATAGTACCCCTCATATTTGGAATTAAGGCCCCCAAACTCTCATGCTTAACGGAAATGCGGCTGAGATAGCACCATTTTATGGGTTATTGCCAGATACATTATCTTTGCGATAACTTATCTAATTCTAGAACTAAGTATACAATATGACTTTATACATAATTCTGTAGTATGATGTGGAGGACTGCTAGCAAAGTAACTTCTGAAAACCCCATTGCTATTTGTCACTCAAACAAGGGACATAGCCAGGTCTCTAAACTGCCCTAATATTTATGTGCTTCATCGTACTAAGACCTGGACTCAAGAGTCCTTCTAAGCTTGAACTTAAGCTTAACCTTGAATGTACTCCTTTATTTTACAAAATCTTTCAGCTTTGAATGTTTAGTCATCACCTCATCATATACCCTCTACCACTGCGTTCAGAGGGCTTGTGTTTTAAATGTAGCTAGAAGCATCCACATGGCCATTTAAGCAATGATTTTGAACATGAGCAGCAGGTATTACACTGTGATCTTTAAACTGCTGGTTCCTTGTGGGTCACGGATTGGTATCTTCTAATATTTATGTTTATAGTCAATGTTTAGGTTTTTTATTACTGTCTCCATATTTCACAAAACCCAGAAATCACCTCACTGGTGTCTCCCCAATCATTCTGGTGAGCTGATTCTGCAGAGGTGGGTGAAAAGGAAGGCAATAGGTAATCTCCTGGGTCACAGATGAAAAGGTATAAAAGCATTAAACACTGTGAGCAATGCAGGGACATTAAACACTTAAATGTGGCTTCCAGATGGCTCACAGACATAAAAGAAAACACAAACCATATCACCACAATGAATGCTTTAGTCTCCTAAAATGATTTCTTCTAAAGTGATAAAAGAATATCATGCCTTGGAAGAGATGGTAAGTAAGCACTCCTATAAAGAACAAAAAAGCTCTTTATTTGTATTATTGATTACATAAACATGAAACAACAATGAACAAATACACTGTTTCATTGCTACATCTGACTCTGTATAGAATGAATTACCTAAGATATATTACAATAAAACATGGCTACTTAAATAAATCACAGTCGGTAAGGTTCCTTTCCTCTTAACACAATTTTTTTCTACCAGGGGCTAGGAAATTAGTGGTTAGGAGGGAAATAGGCCATAAGTGCTCTCTTCTCGCTCAAAAATCAACTGTACATGACATAATTCAACAACACATGAGTCATATGAAACAATTCGGACAATTATTTTCCAAATATCTAATGATGACATCCCTTTCTTCAAAATAAGTTAAATCCACTTTTTTTCTTTTCATTAAAAAAAAAAAAAAACAACACTCAGTGTAGCTAAAAGCTTTTATGAAATGTTGTTGGGATCAAATCAAATTTAGCTATTAACATTCCTATGAATTTAGCATTCTACTTTTGATTTAGGTATAAATAGCAGAATAATCATTTTAGCCTTATATTGAAGTATTTCCTAATTTGTTGAAAATGCTTTCCCCATAGGAAACAGTTTACATATTGCAGACTTCAAAAAGTTAATGTTTGATAAAATTTGTTATTCTACTTTAGATCAAGAGAAATATTATGATTAACATGAACAGTAAGGGAAAAAAACCCAATGTAAATTCATTTCCACCTTCCCTCAGTCACAATGTCCCCTCCTATTTCTGAATAAAACACTGCAAGTGCACCCTCGGCAACAGAATTTAGATATTAGAGAAAATGGGAAGTGTCCTATAACACACTAAAAGCACGTGAGGGACAGTACTGATCCCAAGTGAGATGAAAACAAAAATATGAACCTTGCTCCATGAAGGATACTTGTTTCAATGCCTCTTTCAATAGGCCAGTGAAGAGGGGTCCCATCCCCTTCTTAGTCTCTAGGGAGAGAGAGGAACAGAGAAGAGCTGCTGAATGATGGCCACTTCTCCGGTGACATCACGTGTGTAGAAGGAGCTGCTTGGACGTGTGACACTTTCCTTCCATTTCAAAGGTGTTAGGTTGCTTGCTGTGAGAAAATTCTAATATCTCCTCTCAGAACACAGCAGGGCCCCCTTGTTGGCTTGTTTGTTTTGTTTTCTTCCAAAAGGAGGACGATGTGATCAATTAACAAGATGTGATCAATTAACAGGCTCCATTAACTGGAGCTAGATATGAAGGGGTGTGATCATTTCAGATTTCCACCCTGAATATTTAATAGCCTGGAGTGGTTGTCCCAGCAGTAGAACTTTATATCTACAACAGCAGCCACAACCAAAACAATAAGAACAACAAAGAGACTTTTTGAAGAAAGAACTGTAGGGAAGAGAAGAGATTGGGTTGCTATGCTCTCACATCTCTTTTCAACATTAGTGCTAGAAGAGCTTCTGGTACAACTCTTGTTCAAACGCCATTTGGACAATAAGATTATGTAACATTTGTCTTGTCAGGAATAGTCAATTTAATGGAGAAGGATACACAGAGAAGATACTGATACACAGAGAAGAAAAAAGTTTGCATACCTGCTATGCATCTGGCACTGGGTTGGGTGCTTTCCTGTTATCTAAATTAAACCTCACAACAATCTCCCAAATTCCGGTGTTATAGACAAGGAAGCCAACGCTTTGTGACTTGCCCAAGAAACACATTAACCCTTCTGAACGTGCTAACGAATGCTGCAAGTCCCTTCCCCAAGGCTTCCAATTCCCTTTTTCTCTAGATAAGGGCAAACTGGCAGGACTCCCATTCTTCCCTGATAATGGTGGAAGAAGGTACCTCTAAACAGGCAGGTGTGCCCAGGTTCCAGGTTGAGAAGTGGAAGAACTTTTGTAGTTAAAATAATTCTCATAGAACCACTGGGATTTTTCAACAGCATACCCTGGTTGCAAATTCCTGTCCTTTCCAAGTGTTACCTAACTCAAAGAGAAACACTAGTCCTCCTCGCTCTGACTGAGGCCAATTTGTAAAATGTGCCAAGTCAGCCAACAGCCTTCCAGGCCAGTTTCCACTAAACAGAGTTTGGACACCAGGCCCAAACAAGGATAATTGCCTTGAATGACTGCTCTGTGTTGATAATGCCGTCCCAGCTCATGTGCCATTTATCTGTCCACAGCATGATTTTAAATATTTATAGAAGTTAGAGAAAAGGAAAAATATCTAACAGTCTCACAGGTCTACTTTTTCACTTTGTTCTAAAAATCATTATCTACTGAACAGATAGATAGTTAAATTTTTCCTCTTGAGTTACCTCTGAGCTTTTTCCTTAACTGATGAGAGCCAGGCCTGTATTCTGGGCAGTAATGGTGCATCTCGGCAAAGGAAATTCCCTCTGGATCAGACACCCGACTGCTTACTGCCTCAGGCTTACTCACAGGAGATCTGAGAGTGGGGTGTCTATACGTGTGTGTTTCTCTCAGAACAAGAGATCCTTACCTGCACTGTTGGTTTTGTAGAATAGAAATGCTTAAAAAATAATAATAAAAGGCAGTGCAAAGAACATGCCCTCATGATGATGCATTTACACTGGCTGTTAAAAACATAATTTGATTTTTGAGAGTAATTCTTTGCAAGAGCTCAATTATTAATTGTCAGGGTCATAATTTTAACGTATGGCCCACACAGAGAGGGTGATACCAGTACACTTAGCATGCATTTTTCCTAAGCACAGAGCAAGAGCAGTCTTATTAGAGACAAGCAGGATGAGATATTAGGGGGACTGTTAAAAATATTCTTGATATTTTGAGAGGGTTGAGGTGGTGGAACACTGAGATGCTTGTTTTCATTCTGGCTCCTTAGTTCTGAGATTCTGCTATTTCCCCTTTTTGAGGATTCTTCCTGAGTCTCCTATATGTTTCCAGGCTTTTCTGTTTTTTCCTGTCCTCATAAACACACATCTGAACTATTACAAAGAGCCTTCTAGGTGATCGCCTCATCTGCTCATTACTGCCTTCATCTTCCCAGAGCAGAGCTCAAATGCTGCCGTTCCCAGCTCTAAAGAGCCCCATGGCCTCCCACGGCTTCCAGCACGAAGTCCACACTCTCGGCCTGCGACACACACTCCTTTCCCTGTCTCACCCTCCACTTTTCTCCTTCTGGGTCCTCTGTTACAGCAGAAGTGAATGATTCATCTCTGAACATTCCTGCATAATTCCATATCTCTATGTCATTACTCACAAAGTTCCCCTCTCAACTCAACTCCACGTCACGGCTTCTGGGAAAACTTTCCCTGTCTCCTTTCCTAAGCTGGAAGTAATTTTTACTTCCTCTCAACCACCATAATTCACCTGTTTAGATATGATATATTTATTTGAAATTATATTAGGAACCACACTGTATTCATCTTTGTATCTATGGATAGACAAAGAAACAAATATAGTAATAAATATTTCTGTTCCCAAAGCTAAACACCACTCCCCACTGAACCAATGAGGCTCAAGGTGTTTTTAAAAATCTATGGCAGGAGCTCAGGTGGAATTTTCAGGCCCTCTGAGGCCCAGGGCTTGGTGCCTCCCCAAAGGAGCACAGCCAACACACATACACAGACACTCCCTCCACCACCAGCTCCCCTCGGGGTTTCATCCGCTCTGAGTTTACAACTTCACCCGAGCTACAGCTCTACCCTGACGGAGAACCAAAATGTATGATGTGACAAAAGACATTTAAACTCAAGTCCTGAAGAGACCAATTTCTTCCCCAGAGTAAATTTCTAAGGAGGAAGAAAAAGGATATCTGTTGCAGAGGCTTTAAGTTAAATTCTCTTTCCCCAGATACACTTTTCTGAAAGTCACTGAACTCTGTCCGAACCTACTCTCTAAAGAACTACCACTGATCAAGACTGCTACTGACATAATATTTAACTGTTGCTTCCAAACTCAGTTACCAAGTGTTTCATATATTTGACTGACTCATTAAAATAAAAAAGTTAGAAAAATGGAGGAAGACAGTTGGGTACGGTGGAGAGGGGTTCTGGAGGTATGAGCCTGTCTCCCACCCCCACTTCTCCACGCCTCAGTTCCCTCCTCTGTAAAATTAGGATAATATTAGTACCCACCTCAAGACTGAACGGATACTGTGTGTGTGAAACATTTAGCACAGAGCCTGTGCAAAATAAGAACTAAACAATTACAGCAATGATAATAATAGTTAAGACAACAAAACGACTGAGAACAGAGGCTTTGTTTATGGAAAGAGGTAGGTTAGTTGGTACTTAAACACCAAGATATTCAGACTAGCTTTAAACCAGTCCCCGTGCGAGTGTTAGAAGTTAACTAAAGACTATTACAGCCGGCACTAAAAAGGCCAAGAATGGCTGGAGAAAAGCCCACTGGTGCAGTTTACTGCGAGTACTCATGCATACTGCAGACGCTCTGTGAGTTCGGACCTTAGAAGCTTCTAAGGACTTAAAAAGTCTGTGTTACTGTAATTGTTTACTGTTAGGTACAGCTGAGTGACCATGTGTCCTGGATTGCCCCAAACATTCAAGGCTTAAGCCAACTGTCTCAGCATAAGTATTAATAGTGATACCTCTCCTTCTCAGGCATGTTCTGATTTTGAACAATAATGTATATGGTCACCCTATATAACAGAATCTTCCTTGTTTATATAAAGAACTTTCTCTGTTTCTATGCATTGGACAAGCTCAAAAATAACATTGCTACATTTCTAAAGTTGCTTGTTCACATTCTGCAACCAGCCTGGGGACCATGGACAACTGGGCCTTATATTTCTAGACAGTTTCAAAGGGGAAGGTGGTTTAACCCAGGGAGCACTGGCCACCAAGGGTCTGTACTACATTTTTACAAGTAAAAGTAAACTTTGAAGAATGAGAGCAAACCCTAACAATTTGAGAAGAGCATTTTTCATTTATCTTTCATAAAATGGCACAAGAAGTCAATAATTTAAATAGTAAGGAGGCTTCCAGTGGATCAACACAATATCTTTGGTCCCAAGAAACCCCAACATTGACTTTACTTATTAGAGAAATAAATAGTTCTGTGAGTTCACAACATTGTGAAATTAAAACAACAACAAACACTTTTCGAAGCTGAATAAAGAAATGTTTTAATAGTTACATTAGAACGGATATCTTTTAGAGAATTCAGAAATATTATTCCACTTAATCTCATCCTAGGACCCCAGGAGCACTGCAAAAGGAGTCAATTATGTTTTATGAAAACATAATTGATTTCTTCTCCCACGGTAGCAATAACTATGCATCCTTATGCATTTGTATAATGCTGCCACTTTGTTCCTCTTTACCATTTATGAGAATTTGTTTCTACCAATTAAACAGAAACCAGATTCAACCAAAAGCTAAAAATTATTTACTTAGATGCTTAGTTTGAAATATTTTGGAATAATACCACACAACATTGCAAAACATCACGACGTAGTCTGAGGTAGAATCAAATCAACACGCTAAAGAGTATTTTCCAGGATTTACTGTTACAAAATCTTAACATCCCATGATACAAACAACGAGATTGTATAACGTCCCCACCTCGCTTTTTAGAACTGGCAAAAAAAGAGGTGGAGAAACTCAGCAAAACAAAGTGGCGAGAAAAGTCGGGGGAGGGGCGCTAGAAGAGAAGGGGCGGAGAAACACGACACCAAGGCGGTGATATCACCCGCAGCCAACTGCATGGAATTCAGAAAGTTAAGTGTCACCCAGCAATTTCGGCCCGGGCTCGCGGCGCGCCTGCACAGCGTGGCGGCGGCCGCCCCGGGGCTCGGAGGCAAGAAGGGGGAGGGGGCGGTGTGACTGAGTTCGCTCGGGGGCAGCAGAGGAGAGGGCCACCCTCCTCCTGGTCGGCGCGCGTTCAAGCCCCGGGTCGGGAGCGTCGTCCATTGCCCTGCAATGATTGCATCTTTTCGGAGGAGCGGCCGCCCGGGCCGCTACTGCCACGTGCCAGGTTCGGCCCCGTGCGCTGCGCCGGGGGACCGACCCGGACGCGGCCGCGGTCACCGCGGGTCGCAGCGGTGAGCGGAAGGAAAGGGCTGGCGGCCGGACAGGGACTCGGGGTTGCCAAAACCTGAGGGGGGTGTTGCTCCGTGGAGACCACAGGTCTCAAGGGGCTGTCCTCCTGGGCACCCCCACCTCCCATCCCCAAAAGCGGGAAGGCCAGAGTGCGGGGCAGGTTTCGCAACTCCGAGGGCGGATGGAGGCGGTGGCCAGGCGGGATGAAGCAGCCGTGCCCTCCCGGGGGCCCCGGCCCGGCGGAGCCCCGTTCCCGGCCTGCGCCTCACCGCGCAGTGCGCGCTCCCGGCTGTGTGGCGGTGGCGGACTGGCCCCTGCCGGAGCCGGGCAACGGGCCACCCGCTTGGGGACAGTGGCGGCCGCGGGGCCCGGCGCCGCGCGGGTCGCAGCCCGCCACTCCTTCCGCGTTCCGAGCCCTCGGCGCCTCCTCCCCCAGCCCCAGAGAAATGCTTGTACCTTCCACCGCCTCCTCCACCATTTCGTCGTCGCTATCCATGGCGGCTGGGGACCCTGCCCAGCTCGGCGCCGCGCGGCTGCCTCCTGTCCCTCCGGGTGCTCCCGGCGGCTGAGCGAGCGCTGGGGCTGAACCCTGCGAGTTTGGAGGAGGAGGAGGAAGAGGAGGAGCAGTCGGGGCTGGCTCGCACTGCCTCCCCCTACAGCCCTTTCAATTCCTTGGCCTTCAGCTGCTGCGGCAGCGGCCGTCCCCCCTCCTTTCGCCCACTTGCCCCTCGCCTCCGAGGCTCCGGGGTGCCGCCGTGGCCGCCGCCGCCGCTGCAACTTTCTCCTCTAATACCCCCTCTTTGTTATCGAGCAGCTGATCCGCTGACATCACCCAGCGCCGGTGCGCTCCCTCCCTCGCTGATTGACAGTTCCCTGTCCCTTCCCAGAAGTAAGGCTCCTTAAAACGAAAGGCGCTCCCGGTCCACGCTGACTCTGCGCGCCAGCCAACCAGCCCCCGGCCCATCAGGGTTCATCTTTTGCTTCTTCGCGGCTCGGTGCGC
This sequence comes from Tapirus indicus, assembly GCA_031878705.1. Lineage (NCBI taxonomy): Eukaryota > Metazoa > Chordata > Mammalia > Perissodactyla > Tapiridae > Tapirus > Tapirus indicus. The sequence continues at coordinate 125,850,872 of CM062919.1, read as the reverse complement.
TCCGAGCGCGCCACGCGGTCCTGGGCGCCGCGGGCTTCTTGCGGGCACTTGGGACGGCGGGATACCAGCCCTCGGGGGGCTCAGAACTCCCGACCTCCAACTGTGCCAGGGGCAACTTGGAAGTCCGCCGTGCAGTGCCCGCCGGCCCCCCTCGGGACAGCTTCCAAAGAGCAAGGGAAGCTAAGGAAGCGGCTCCGACGCGCCGGCGCCTCAACTTCCTCTCGCCCTCGCCCCCACTTCACCCCGTTTGCCACCCGGAGCTGCACGAGTGCGGCACGCACCAGAGCGCAGGTGTCCCCGCGTCGCCGCATCACATCCGCGAGCAGGTTTCCCAGACTCAAGGGGGTGTCATGCAGCCCCGATTCCGCCGGAGTGCTGCTCCCACCCCAGAGCGCCGCGTCCCCACCCTCTTCCGGACCGCCGGGCGTCTCGGGTGATTCAGAAATTCAGTAAATCCAAATGGCAGCGGGCTCTTTATCAGGCAGGAAACAAGCGGCACGGAAGGCCCGGCAGGTTCCTCCTCGCAATGGTGGTAATGGAAAAGGAGCCACCGAGTGGAGCTAACGGGGAAGGACCCTCCGTCTGGCGCGCCTCCTTCTCGCGCCTCCCGCCCTGTACGTGTGATGTCCCCAGCTGTCTCCCTGTTTCTCCGAGTGCCAACCACTCCACGGAATGGGGCTCTTCAAGTGGAGAAAATCACGAGGCACCCGGTTCCCAGCCTAGCCACTTAGTATCATTATGGCGTTGCCTCTTACAGGTGGCAGTAAAGGGCGGCTGTAAATAGCTGGTTAAATGGATGCAAATATACACAATGTACCGTGGAATTACCCGGTGCTGCTCTGGGCCTCTGCCAAGAACAGCTACTGCACGGAGTAGGGGGCAGGAGGGAGCAAAGAAAGTTCCTTTTTGTTTTCTGAACTGAAATGAGACTTGGGGGATTTCAAAGTACTTCCAGCCCCTGGGAGACCACGCCGTACTTTTGGCTCTGTGCTGAAATGCCAGGTATTTTTATCGGGTATTATGAGTTTCTTCTTAAATTCAACTTTCCTCTGTGAAAAAGAGAATGATGTTAAGGACATTCCCCCATACACTGCTAGAAATTTCAACCCCTTTTGACTGTTTTAGAAAGACAGGGAAGGACCCTGGACCAGGGGTTAGGAGACTTGGGGTCTGGCGCTGCTCACCTGCGGAGGGGGCCTGGGAGGCCACCCGAATTCCTCCTCCAGGAGATAAGAGGCTTAGGCTGCACTGGAATAAGGTCCCTCCAGTTTAGCCTAGACCACTCTGAGGTCCCCCAGCTTAGTCTACACCCCTCTGAAGTCTTCTGGCTTAAGTTTCACCTCCTTAAAGTCCTCTAGTGCAGTCCTCCAAAGCTACACAGAGAAGGTGTTCCTATAGTGGAAAATGAAAGAGCCACTTCAGGTTAAATCATTTTCAAACATGAACCACAGAAACAGGATTTTATCTCTGATTTAAAAAACCAAAACACGCCATCATGTAATGAGCATCATCACTAACTGGTTTTGAGTTACATGATAATTTTTCTTATTTTCCCTTTTTTAACATATCATCTCTTCCCTTCCATATTACACTGATGCACAAAACACACCAGATACCCATCTTCTTCCCCAGTTTCCAGTTTATTTTCTGGGGCAGAAAAGATGCTGAAAGCCAAAGGAAGCAAAAATAATTTATTCCTTTATTCAAAGGGGACTGAGGCAGGGGAAGGGTAGGTTGGGAGAAATCTCCCCTCAAGACACACAGCTGGAACCACAGAGACCCAAGTTCATGGTGAGTGGGTGTGTGGGGGCAGGAGGAGGAATTATGTCACAAGTGTCCTGCCGCTATCTTTAGGATCAGAGGAGAATGTCCAGCCATCCCCTTGGTGCTCCAAGGTTTTCCCAGGCTGTACTGCACACCCAAACTGTCAAGTGCCCCTTTTCCACCTGCTACATTGAGAACACCTGGACCCCTGCACACAGCCCCCATCACTGAAGCAGGCCTCCTCTGGACCTGTAAGGGGTTGAGTGGGAAGTGACCAGGGTCTTCCTGCCAGAATGGGCAGTGACGGGAGGGAACGCTCCCTGAGAACCTCCATCAGACTTGCACATGAGGTAAGCAGCAGCTGGGACACACTCCCCGGAGTCCCCCTTCCGCCACCAGTCATTCCTGCTGGCTCTGGGCCCAAAGTTTAGGCAAAATGTTTTTATGAGTCCCTTCAGATACATTTGTGTCTTTACAAATCATGCTGTGTCTGTTTTCAATCCCCTTTTCTAGACTGACTGATTCTTGCTTATCGCTCCAGGACCCAACACAGTGCCTGGTACAGAATGAAGGGTAAGCATTGTCAGTGATGCTTACAGCACTGAGTCTTTCTCACAGACCGGATCCTCTTCCTGTGTTTTGGCAAAGTGCTTTGTTTCAGCACAAGTCTGAAGAGCGTTTTTGAGTTGCTCTACTTTCCCACGTCTACTGGCCCCAAATCTGCTTCCATCGCATTCTTTCCCACAGTTTTCTTCATTGAGAGCTCATTTCATAAACCCACTTTCCACTTGGCTTCCTGCCATTCTCCTCTGTCATACTCTGTCCCCACCAATGTGGTCATGGGCTCGAAAAATCAATAAAGCTCTTAATCACAGTGTGCAGCAGCAGCAGGTGGCCCAGTTCCTAACTCAGCAGATCCCAATGCGCCAGAACAAGCCCTACCAGGGAGGAAAGAGACTGCACAGGATGTCCACCAGCCAGGCCCTGCCGGGGGTGGGACTTGCTTCCATGCTCACACCAAGGAGTGGCTTTTCTAAGCTGCTCTGGCTGGCTTCCTTTGCATCCAAGGATATATCCCTTTCTTCACACTCAGCATGGGAAACAGAAGTCCCTCTTCCACTGCAGCAAGCAGGCAAAATACTGAGTTATTTTCTTCATTTTAGCACCCATGTCTTTCCCCAGAGAAGGCTGGTCCTCACTTATAAGACTGACAGAACTTTTGCAATAAATAGATTTTTATAGGCATCTTGTATTTTATGCACCTTCCTGCATTTAGGGGAAAGAACTCTGTCAATTCACCACTATATGCACTGGAAAATTGCGAAAAACCTAGTGGATGGGGCAGTCGGGCGGAATTCACTAGTGCTGGCTGTCACTGACCGTCATCCTGCCCTGCTGATTGGGGCTGGAGGATCCCAGGCAGTTTTCCGAGACTCTATGCTCCTGGGAGGCAGGTGCCTCTCTAGGTGTCCCTGTGGATCTATGGCTGGTGTCCCGACTCTGCTTTGATGGTTTGATTACACTGCCAGCAGAGAGACAAGAACAGAGTGAGTGAAGGAACTCTTCAATCATCCTCAAGTCTCATTTTGGCACTGCTCACTCCTTGACAAGATTTTTTTTCCCACTAAATTCACCATTTTGATTGAGTTTTCACCTTATTTGTTCTGGTTCCTCCAAGAACTAGCCATGTAACTGGTCAATTAAGCTCTCTGGACCTTAGTTTCCCCACCTGTAAATGGGGAGTTTGGGCTAGAAAACTTCTAAGCCCAAACCTTCTCTGCCTACCTTTCCTGGGTGGGCATGAAGAGTCCCAGGACATGCACAGAAAAAGGAAAGGGGAAGAAGCTGGGGCAACTCTAACAAACAGAATATTCAAGTCCCAGAGTCATCTCAACTTAATAGCACTGAGATGTGGGACGAGGAGGGACCTTATCTTATTCTAGGAGGAGAGGCACGGGCCTTTCAGGAGAACCAAGGTCCTTGGCTTCTGAATCTCTGAGTCACTAATCAAGTGGCTAACTGTGTTAGTGACAACTGCAGAAGCTGGAGGGAGGGGCAGGGAGACGAGCAGCGAGAAGGAGAAGGGTGTGGGGGAGGAGATGTGGATGAAAGGGAAGCATTTACAGCGTGTGGAGCACAGCGAAAAGCAACCGGGAACATCAAGGGCACCAAATAAAGGTCTGGGAGCAAAGGAAGAGATGGAGAAAATTCGTTCTGCTGGAAATAGACATGACTGCAGTCATGAAGAGGATTCATGAATTCAGGGTGACCTGATTTGATTACGGCAACAGGAAGTGCAGGAGTGAGAGGGCAGAATAACCTGACCTGAGGAAGTGAATTAAATAATAGAGAAGACATCATAGTTGCCATGGCATTAAAACACCTCGCGCCACATTAAGCTTCTTTTTTCTCTTTTGCTTGATTCTTGTTCTTGCAACATGTTAATGTCATTGCAGTATATCCAGTAAACTAAATTTAGACCTTTTGGGGCATGGAGGAAGGGAAGATGCAGCCCTGATCTTCCTGTTTGGGTCCACTCTGTGCAAATATTTTTCCTTCCCCGTGTGCCTGGTTCTTTAGGTCTTTGTATTGTGGGATGTGAACCCTTGTCAGGTTTGGGTCTGGTGAAGCTGCTGAGTGAAATTATTTGAAAAGAAAAGGAAAAATTGGAAACAATTTTCAAAGAGGCAACTGCTTTAGAAATTACTTCAGAAAAATCAATAGGATGCAGAAATTTGAAAAACACAACTACCATCAAAACCAAATGTGTTTTATTAAGTATTTTATTTTATTGCTTTAAAAAATGATTTTACTGGACTATAATTGAGACAATTGGGACCTATAATTGGTCATATGCAAATGCTAACAGTGCAAAGGGTGGGTACATTGTGTACTCCTTTGACATTAGTGTACACAGAGTGAATGGAAGGATATTTCCAGCTGACTTATTTACCACAAATATGGCAATATTCATCAAGGCCCAGATCCTTAGCTTCCTCAAGTGGACTCACATTAACCAGACCGCAGAGACTGATGTACATACCTGAATGATGACCGACAGACCAGAATACTCATGTTATGGCAAGCACAGTCTCCCTTTGTAGGTAAATGTACTTGAGAAGACAAATTCCATCCAGATGTTTGCTTAATTAGCTTGGAGTTTGAAGAAATGAAATTAGTTGTGTGGTCTACATGAGAAATATTCCTGACACAATGTCCTAAAAGAATAAGGCTACCCACCCACCCCACCCATCCCTGCTTAGATGACCCTGCCAGCTTCTGAGACTTGGGCTTCTTTTTCACATGCGCTAGTCTCTTCAAACCAGTTTCTCCATACAGCATCCTATACAGCCAACTAGGCAGATTTATACTTCTAAAGTCATAATCACATTCTATTTCTACCTTTCTGATATTACAGTCAAGTCACTTTGATGGGAAGGTTTGGAGTATCTCCAAATTCTTCAGTCATTGTCTTGGTTTACTCCCACTGAATTCTAGTCAAATCCTTTGTGTGTGCAGATTTTGCTAGTCTACCTTTCTGAGGGTGACCTGGTGCCCAAGTTCTTGGAGAAGCACATCATTTTTGCTTCATGGGCCACCAACAGCAACCTAATCTTGCTTAGGCTACTATGCACTTTGGATAAAGAGATCAGGGTTATTAAGGTCCACATGTCCTGTGCTGTGGTAGAATTGTCCATGTTTTCCTGGGTACCCAGCTCAAGGATATTTTTCCTCTTCTGTGTGGGAGTGGAGAGGTTAGCCTTTTGTTGTGATGACTTAGGCTGTGAAATTTCACCTTGAGGGTACAGGTGCCACCTACTGTAACATAGATGGAGAGCATAGAGTCCTCCTCGTTGTCCATTGACTCTGATTTTGAACTCAATATCCAGAAATGGAAATATTCACACAACCCTGTTAACTCAAGTCACAAACAAGGACAGGTTGATGAAGTGGTTCTGGGTCCCCTGGCATTGAAGTGACACCTTGACCCATAGGCAGCCCACACCCTTGGGCTTGAAGCTAAGCCATCCCTTCCTGGGATGCACTTTGCTGGGACCTGCCTTGCAGTCTTTTTGAATATAGAGTGTCTTTCAGGTCATTTAAGGTCCTATTGATCCTCCTTGCTGAGTCCATAGATCAATTCTCAGGAAAAGATGCTGCGGCCAACTTTTTGGAATATCTTTCAGCCAAATTTAAAGAGCCCAGCTCAAATGCTCCTGTGCTCAAGATAGAGGGACACAAAGAAGCAGCCTATGGCAGACCTTGCACTGCCTTTTAGGAGAATGATGCTAGTTGAGCAGCCCTGCTGTGGGGGCAGGTCTTCTGTAACCCCTAAGCATCTCTTCCCAACCTGGCCTCTGGGCAATGCCTCGGGCCTGGGCTGAGCCTGGGTTCCCCATCAGAATGGGCATCCTAGTTATTGCTCAGCCGGGAAGGAGGGGCACCTTGTCCACATTGCCTGTACTCCCCTTCTCTGGACTGGCCTCCCTTGCAAAGGTCTACCCATGCAGGTGTGGCAAAAAGTTGTGATTTGAAGCAGGTTAGGTTCATTCTCAGTTATACAGGGGATAAGAGAAAGGAGCAAGTCAATTTTCTTTTCCCTCCCACCAATCCTCTATAAGATTTGGGTATTTTGCAATTTACTTTCCTATTTTACAATAGTTCCTCTGAAAATGCTTATTGAAAATTTTGGGGTTATACAATGGGTTTATCTTATTTTTAGGTTCATTTTCATCCAGAGAATGATTTCTCTTGCTGCCACACTCTTTTCTAGTATTTAGAGAGCTTTGTCTTGAAAAAAAGTAATTTGGCGTCTGTGATCTCATTTGTATCTCATAGCAATCCCCCAGGACCAGGATGGTTTAAAGACTTGCCAAGATCCCACCACAAAAATGGTGGCCAAATAGGGCTCAAATCAAGGCCAATTAGACCATCAACCATACAACACATCTCATCAGAGAAATGAAATCCTTCAGAGGGTGGGCATAGGAGGGCAGGAGAGAAATAGGAAGAGAATGGCATTTAGAGACAATCTACTGTATCCCGGGAGCTTGATCCGTGTGATTTTATTTAATCCTGAAAATGACCTGATGGAGTATTATCTCCCTTTATAGATGAGGAAAGCTGAGACCTGGAGCTTAAATAACTTGTCTGAGGTCACATAACTAGTGGTAGTGGGACTGGAGCCATAGCTGTCCTAACCAGGAAGAGGTACACACAAAGGAAAGGCAAATAACAGGACAGAGGCGGAGAAACAATTCCAGAAGATGGCTGAGTAAAGGAAAAGTTTTGGAGGAAGCTCTACATCAAATTTCATGGTGCCATACAAGCACCCCAAGACTTGTGGGGGACAAAACCACATACACGGCTGGCCTTGGATGGCAGAGGAGAGCTTTGAATTATCTCTGAAGGTCCGCTTTTATGGGGGTGTCCCAAATGACCCTCCCTCATTTGAGATGATGTGCTACTTGAGTCCAAGTTGCTCAGTTTGTTTTTCTGGCTGTGGTGGCTGAGGTAGAGGGCAGAAATCCTGCTTGCTACTGCTGGGTTAGGCTTCATGGTGCCTAGCACGGTGCTGGATGGGTACGTGTCCAGGAGATGTTCTCTGCCATCGAGGGACCATCCAAATAAGCCCACCAGAGCAAGTTGCTGAGTATGGCCGTCTTGGGAGCCATTTATGTCTGACAGATGACTTTTGAGCTGCGGGCATAGAAGACAGAAAAATGCTTTTTGGAGAACTTCATTAAATTTTTAAAAAATCCCATCTTAATCTATAATTTTAAACCGCCATTTACTTTATTACTTTTAGAAGGAAAACAGTCATTGTAGAGATATTAGAAACATGGAATATCAAGAAGGAGAAAGTAAAACTCGCTTGAAGTCTTACCGAGAGTAACCTCTGTATACAATGTGGTACATATCCTTTCAGACACTTTCTAAAAATATATAAACATAGACAAAATATGCTTATAGGATACATAATATTCTGAAATTTTTCAATTTACTCCATTCTTGAAATTAATATTTCATATTAATTGACTCTCCAATGGTATACTTGATTCTATGTATTACAATTCAACATTTTTTCACACTGTCATTCAAGATGGATTTGTGGACAGCATTCTTAAAATTAATGAAAATGTGAAAAATCTGTAATCTAGGAATTATGTCATGTATAGAAGTAAACAGTCATATGCTTTTTAGAACAGTAGATAATATATTTGCCTAGCACAACATCTGGAAAAATATAAATCAAAGTGTTAACAGTGGTTATCTGAGGGTCATGTGATCTCAAGTGATTTAATTTTTGCTCACTTGAAAAAGTTTTCTTATAATGACTATTATTAACTTATATAATTATAAAAGGAAGTTATTTTAAAAAAACTTACCAGGGGAGGTAAATTTCTTTACTTTTCTAGGCTTTATTTTCTTTGTGTGTAATATGGAAATTCGAATAATTTCCACCGCATAGAGTGGTTGTGAGGACTGATCAGTGTAATGCAGGTAAAGCCCGTTAAAGAGTTCCAGCACACACAGTCCCTGATGGCCAGCACCATCCCAACTGTCAGCGTATTAATTAATGCTCCTGCTTCTACTCTTGGCGTCTCACAGAGTAGGAGAATGGCCTTTCAAGTCAGATCACATATTGCCCTGCTTAAAGCCTTCCAATGTTGTTCTTGCCCTTAGGATCAGATCTAAACAGCTTACCCTGGCTGCGTGGCCCTGCTGCAGGATCTGGTCCCTTGCTATCTCTGAAAGCAACTCTCACATTACCCTCCCTTCTTCTCAGCTGCTACACTCCAGCCACACTGACCCTTTTGTTCCTGGGATAAAATCAAGTTCTCTCCTACCTCAGGGCCTTTGCACTCACCATTCCCTATACCTGGAATTCTCTTCCCTATATCCTCTTGTAGTTGGGCTTTGGTCTTAGTGTCGAAGTTCCTTTTCAGGGAGGCCTTCCCTGGCCATCCAACCAAAAGTAGCTGCCCAGAGACACTTCTCCTGTTTAGTACTTCCCCTGTTTAACTTTCACCATAGTACTTGTCACTACTTCACATGTTCTTCTTTGTTTTATTCTGTTGCCTAATGTCAGTCTCCCCATAGACCATGTTTGTTGTGTCAGAGTTTTCACTAGAATACCTAGAACAGTGTCCAGCACATCAGAGGTACTCAATATATGGTTGCTGGATGATGTAATTAATTAAGTAGATTATCCTTGTCAAGTGAATGAACAATTTCATCGCCTCCCACCACCTTCTCCTCAGAGGGCTGGTGTTTTCCTAAAGAAGAAGGCAATTATGTCACTTTATTTCTACACCCCCCCCCCTTTAGAAAGAAGATGGTAAAAAAAATATCAAAACAGTCTGTTTCTCAGGATCCCCCACATGTGGCCAGATTCATAGCTTTCCATCCCAAATTGAGACTTTTTTAAAAAAAATAGGCTGCTCAAATTTGAAAAGAGAATGCTTGCAGGCTTTAACTCTGATACAGGAGGCTGGGCAGGCAGTCCCCATTCTACAAAGAGGTTGTGTTCCCAACGTTTCTTTGTGTATGTTGCTTGTTTCCAACACAGAATGCATTTTTCTCTGGAAACAATGTTCCCAGACTAGCCTACAAAAGCCTGTTTAACCCATGATGCTCAGTAGAAAAAAAATATGATGAAATTGTAGGACACAAAACAGGGAAAATGAATAAGAAATATAATTTAAATGTTGATCTTGAATACTAGTGTTTGAGGAAAAGCAGCTTCTCACAAAGGAGGATGAAGCAATAGGGCCAGCGGTGTAGCAGATTCAGAGAGCAGGGTGGAAGCCAGCTGTCAGGGCCACACCTCAGTTCTGTCTGATGGGCTGAGCCTGTGGACAGAAGCCAATCCACCCTGTCAGGACAGCTCCGGCTTGGGCAGGTCTGAGCCTGTCTGAGGGAATATTCCTGCAGATCTATATGCAACAGAGGGTAGATGGGGGCTGATGCCAACACTTCCACCCATTTAATTCTAGAGGCTAGAATCAACATGTGAGCATTCTTCCATAAAACCAAGATCCGAGTATGTAATAACTGGTGTCTCATGAGCTTTCTCAGGGAATTTCTGCTTGAGTGTTCTAAGCATAAACATGATAATACAGCTTGAAAAATAGTAGGTTCAGTTTTGGTTTCATCATTGAAAATCATCATTTCATCACTGAAACTACCACTAGGTAATTTCAGCCATTTTTCCCCCCATCTGATCTTTGTGCCGCTACTTGGAGGCTAAAGCTTTTATCGCCTAAAAGTTCGGCCTCACAAATCAGAGGGGTCTCCTTATATGGAAGATCATCCAAAATTTCTTGTGTTATTTTGAGTAAGAAAGTGTTCTATTTGGGAAAGACCCATTAACTTGAAACAACTCCAGTCAACCCTAATTGTGCAAGCGTGTAGGGAGTGTCTCCTGGTAGAACTGGTAAAGAAGGAGGGCAAAGAAATATAACACACGGTCGGTTAGTCACTGTTCTTTGAAAGAGGACCTCACAATTGTTAAGTACTGTGTATCATTGTAAATGAACTCTTAAAGATCACGTTACAGCAATAGCAGTATACTTGTAGCAATGATGAATCTATATATAAAGGACAAATACAAAAAGAGGTAACATTTCCAATGCAGTGTCTTATATGGAATTTTAAGTACTCAGGCAGGAGAAGAATGTGCTCTGGAAAACTGTGCTTGAGGATTCCAAAGAGGGCCCTAGTGACTAAGAAGACACTAATGCTGAAGATGTTTGTGAAGAGTTTGAATAAAATTGTTTCATGAAATGTGAGTTTGAAAATAGCAATATTTCTTAAGATATTATTTTATATAATGTGTGATTTAAATATATATGCAACCAAATTAATATACTAAATATTACAGACATTTGACTCTTTCATCTACAGTCTTCATAGTTTATATATTTAACTGAGCTAATTCAGGAGGAAAATCTAACTGGAAAAATAAGGATCACATTATATATGTCATCTCTTTATTATTAGGCATATGTGGAATACATCACATACATGTTTGCTTCTACAGGAGGCAGAACATACTGGACTAAGAGTAAGAGGGCGAGACTGTCCAGGCCCTGGTTCTGGACTGATTACAGCCATGTCTGTTGGGCAAGTCACTTCTCTCTCTGAAACAGCTCAGTGTCATCAACTGCAAAAGGGAAACCATCACACTTCTTACATCACTGTTTTTATCATCTTTATTTTAAATGTATAGACTCAATTATTGATTAATTTATACTAATAGAAGCAGGGTTTGGATAATCTCAGATGACCTAATTTAAAACCGTTTTACATTTTACTTAATAGTGTGTTTTGGTATTCACCTGTTGTATCTGACCTGCAATTTTACTTTAAACAAAATAATGAGACTAGGCCATAAGTATTGGCTTCAGTGGTTGAGGAATTGCTTAGGTTTTCTATTCTAGGTTTAGCTCTTCCATAGAGTTGGTTCTACAGTATCAGTGGCAATATAGTATGGAAGGCTTTGGGGTCAGATAGCCCAAGATCAAGTCCAAGTCCCATCCCTTTCTAGCTGTCTGACCGTCAGCATATTTCTTCATCTTACTCAGGCATGCCTGCCTCTTTTCTAAAATGGAGATGACAATAAAATAAAAGTGGGGATGATAAACCCACTTCCTTGAGTTATTGAGAGAATTAAATGAGATCGTGCATGTAAAACCCAGGAACAGATGGTGGCTATTATTTTTGATATTATTATTTTAAAATCTAAGTTGGTAACTATATTCATTTCCTAGGGTTGCTGTAACAAAGTACCACAAACCAAGTGGCTTCAAACAACAGACATGTATTGTCTCACAGTTCCAGAGGCTAGAAGTCCAGAATCAAGGTGTCGACAGGGCCATGCTCCCTCTGAAATATGTAGGGAATCCCTCTTTGCCTCTTCCTAGCTTCTGGTGTTTGCCAACAATCTTGGGCATTCCTAGGCTTGTAGAAGCGTCACTCCAGTCACATGGCATCTTCTCTGTGTGTGTCTTCACATGGTCTTCCCAGCGTGTGTGACTGTCTCTGTGTCTAAATTTTTCCTTTTTATGAGGACCCTGTCATATCGGATGAGAGCCCACACAAATGAGCTCATTTTAACTTGGTTACCTCTGCAAAGATCCTGTTTCCAAATGAGGTCATATTTTGAGGTACTGGGATTCAGACTTCAACATCTTTTCTGAGGAGGTGGGGGACACAATTCAACCCATAACGTAATAGAAGTTCTTGTTTTTTCAAAAATGCTCCAAAGTAAGAACTAGTGTCTTACATTTTGCTATCTAAAATCTATTCCCCACAAGATATTATCATTGCAGACATTTTGCTCATCAGAATGTTCAGATACAAAAACATAAACTCTTAGGTTGGGCGGTTTGTCAATAAACTTGTGGGCAAAGAATTTTCTTTGCTTAAAGAGGGAGTCATTCTTTCCAGCAGGACTCTCTCAAGAACATGTCACAAACTGTCTCTGTTTCTAGTTAACTATTCACTGCCTTCCATGCAGACAGGCAAAAACCAAACCTTATTCTCTCTTGGGTGGCAGCCAAGCCCCTCACTGGGTCTTAATTTCAAATGGTCATCAAAATTTATCCTTATGGTCTCTGGTGTGCAATAGAGACTAATGTCTCTGTTTTACTGACATTTGGGGTATACTTGGCAATACCAGGAATGGAGGTGCTATCAGGCTGCCCTTAGTGGAGTAAGGGAAAATTTGTTAATATACCACTTAGAGTTGGGAGGTGTCTTAGATATCATCAAATTCAATGGTTCCCAAATCTGGCTGTGGGTAGGGATGGCCAGGGAACTTTTAAAACATATTGACTCTTAGGCTTCATCTGAAGGATATTCGATCAGAGTTGCAAAGTAGAGCTGGATTATTAAAAACCCCTTTAGGTGGGGCTGGCCCCGTGGCGAAGTGGTTAAGTTTGGCGTGTTCTACTTTGGTGGCCTGGGTTCGTGGGTTCAGATCCCAGGCATGGACCTACACCACTCCTCAACCATGCTGTAGTGGTGACCCACATATAAAGTAGAGGAAGATTGGCACAGAGGTTAGCTCAGGGCTAATCTCCCTCAGAGGAAAAAGAAAAAAACTCTCCAGGTGATTTGGTTTTGGTCAACCTGGCACCAGCATTTGGAAGTCACTGGCAGATGTGGAGCTGAGGCCCGGAGAGGCTGACTGACTACCCATGGGTGGTCAGCAGTTAAGTGGTTGACTGGCTCCTAGTTAAAGGCTGGTTCCAATGCTCCAACTTTCTTCTCTGATGGTGCCAGGGCTTTAATGCTGGTGATATTTGCACGAGGAGCGCAAGGGCTTGCTCACAGCCTGTGGTAGCTCCAGAGAGCCTTTGAAGGGCATAGCAGGTGGAGGTATTTGTGATTTCTTCAATGTGCAAACTAGCTTTGCAATGGGTTGCACAGGTCTGGTATGTCTCCTAAGAGTTCTGTCTTTTATGTTCTCTGTTCTGACATAATTTTTTACTTCACTGAATCACGCTTCCACATTTTAAAATATAAACTTTTTTTCCCATTATTTTTTAAAAGGATAGTTATAAAGAGCCATCAACACCTTTCTGTCAGAAACCACCGTGAAAGGCAGAAATTGAAGGGAGTGGGGGCAGGCCAGAGAGAAAAGTTGCAGGAATCAGCTTCCCACAGAGGTGAGATGCAGGGGGGTGGGGGGGATGCAGAAGAGGAGGAAAAGGCCACCCCTGGAGCATTATCCAGCTCCCTATATTAAGACACTGTCCAGCTATCAGTGCAGCTGGTCAGCCATCCAGAGTTAGGCTGAATGTGGAGGAATGTAGAAGTTAGGAACATGGGTGTTGAAGTCAATGAGACCTGGGTACAGATTCAAGCTCCATCACCAACGAGCAGTTACTAATGTCTCTGAGCTTCAGTTTGTTCATCTGTAACATGGGGGTAGTAACACCTCACAGGGTGGTGGTGAGATTTGGAGTGTCTGACACCCAGTAGACAGTGTACAAATGGTGGTGCTATTATCATGGAAGAATTATGTGCTGGGGACATAATTTTCTATCATTGCTTGAGGCCTTCTGCACATATCCTTCCTAGGGAGAACTTGGGCCTGTACTCCACTTGAGCAGAGTAAGCAGTATGATTTGAATGTGGCCCCACTTTGCTATCAGAGGGAGGAGACAGTGTCTATGGCCATCCATCCCCTTCTGGTCTACCCCTGGTGGATCTGAAATAGTTACCCTTTGCACAAATGAGGTCAATGCAGGAGAAGCAAATTATGTTTGGGAGGGAAGATGGAGTGGGAGGCCTAGGGTAGAAAAGGGTAGTTGCTCTGGAGAGGACCTGGTTCCAGGCCAGAGAGGGTACGCCCAGACACTGGGGTGTTGGGGCAGCATGAGGCTGAAGAGCCAAGTTCTGCAAAGGAAGCAGGGCAAGTAGGAGCAGAAGAAGGGGAGACAGTAAAGACGGGACAGCCTTGTACATCTGAGAATTCCACCCAGGCCCACCCTGCTGAGTGGACTTTTTTTTTTTTTTTTTTTTTTGCTGAGGAAGATTTGCCCTGAGCTAACATCTGTTGCCAATCTTCCTCTATTTAGTGTGTGGGTCGCCGCCACAGTATGGCCACTGAGAGATGAGTGGTGTAGATCCACGCAGAGGAACCGAACCTGGGCTGCTGAAGCAGAGCCCGCTGAGGTGGAGTCTGCCCAACTTAACCGCTAGGCCACTGGGGCTGGCCCTGGGGGGACTTAATTTTAAGCTTTGAATTCCTTCCCTAATTATGACTGGTCTACCTGGGCAGGATGTTCCTCTCCAAGTCCCAGCTCTTTCATCTCCAAGATGGACAAAACCCAAGGCCTCACTCATCAATTGATTAGAACAAGTAGGCAATAGATCAAGAAGAGCTGTAAAAATCTTGATTCTATTCCTGGAGGGAAACATTAAGAGACCCTCGAGGGCACCTCCCCTCTCCCCTGGAGCTTTGGAGGGGGCAGTCTGTAACCCTGGAAAGGACTCAGGTGGGTCCATGGGAGCCAAACTGCATCAACCCTATTTTCAAAAGCTTTATCCTTCGCTCTCTATGATTGCAGCTAAATTTAGTGGAGTTGTATTAACACCGGGGTAAATGCTGAATTGGGTGTGAATACACTCTTCATTCCTCAAAGACAATGCCCAGATGTTATTTATATCCCAGATCCATTCTTCTCTTCTGAAGGTTTCTAAGTCCTTTGATACAGTGATTATCACTCAATCACTTAATATATTAGCAATGAAGTTTCTAGACAAAGCATAGATCCAGGTAATTTCTTCTCTCTGAGCTTCAGTTTACTGTGTAAAAGAAGATTGTTTGAGCAACAACTAAGGCTTTTCATTGTGATAAAATCCTACATCTCAAGAAGCACTGGCCCCGGGCAGTCCATGGTAAGGATAATGCAGGGCAGTGTTGTCAGCTGTAACAAGCAGGTGAAAGTAGGATAAAATGTGTGTCAAGCGCTCTCTCAAAGGGGAAGAATTAATCCATTCACTCTTCTTTTATCTTTCATTCAACGAACATGTATTGAGCACCCAGAATGCATAAAGGAATAGCAGGGACAAGGTGTGATTCTCAAGGAGCTGCCAATGGAGGGAGGTGGGGGCAGACCACAGACCTCTTGGAAGGGCTTGCGTGTCGGAGACTGTCCAGGAAGTGACAGGAAATGCAACCTATGCCCTTTGATTTAAAAAATCCTGACTAGTTTCTCCATAAGTACCATTCATTTGTTGGGCATGTACCCTATTTGGGGCTCAAAACATTTGTTTAGGGTACCCATAGGGTCAGAGAGAATCATGAAAAAGCACCCTCGACCTCTCCCCCAACCCCCCACCCAAGTCAAAGGCACAAGCCAAGGGCTGAAGGGGCCCAATTTGCCCTGATGGTGGTGCTGTGCTGGGTTAGCAGCTCAGGTTATGCGTGTGTATGAGCTCAGGGGTCTTTAAAATACTAGCCTTCCCCACACTCTCCCTGAGTTTGGGAGAAGGTGGGTAGAGACTGGGCCACGGTACCTTAGGGCCAGCTCTGCCTGTGGCTTTTCTTTTAAAAGCTCTTTTCTAGATCATGTAGTGAATCCACCCACCAGTCTGTGATGAAGGAAGAGGGGTTACTATCTCTCATATTTCACACACAGGAATATTAAAGAACTAAAAGCTTAAGTAATGTTCCCAAGGTCCTAGGGTGAATTAGTAACGGAGACAAGTAAAGCATTCAGGTTTCTGGTTCTTCCAGTTTTGTTGTCTCAGCATTAGATCTTGCTGCCTCTTTGCATCCCACATTTAATTAGGATTAGGGCCTGTAGCTGTGAATTAGTTCCATCTTAACTTTCCTCATTAAAAAAAAAGTGGGGTAACCTCTGCTTTCCTAATCTTCCACTGCAAAACTGCTTTATGACTTTACTGAGCAAGACCTAAAAGGTCGTCGAGTTTTCCCCTCAGCACGTATGCATGTTCTTGTTCCTCCAGCTATTGGTATTCTGCAGCAGCTGTCTGTTGGAGCCTGAAGAGCTCCAGCAAGGACGGGCCGGAACTCCAGCTGCTGGTGAGCAAGTGTTCACTATTTATAGCGAGAGGGGGCCTGCCAAGGAATGGAATTTTTTCCTTCTGAGTAGTTTTGATGCAATCAACAGGAAGTGAGCTCCAGTAGATGCTAAATTCTATTACATGAATGAAGTCTATTACAGTACTTCTCAAACTTGAGTGTGCATCAGAATCACCTGGAGGGGCTTGTTAAAATACAGATTGCTGGGCACCACCCCCAGAGTTTCTGATTCAGTAGATCTGGGGTGGGGCTCAAGAATGAGCATTTCTAACAAGTTCTTGGGTAATGCTGATGCTGCTGGTTGAAGAATCACTTCTCTATTATAACGAGTGGAGTATACAGGGAAGGACCGTCATACATGGCAGCAGACTGAACCAAAGGAATGCACTGACATGCACCAGACTCTTTCCGCTGATCTTACTGTCCTTGTCAAATCAAAATCAGTCACTTCTGAGCCAGCATTTCTAGGGTGAAGGTGTTATTCTATAAATAAAGAAAATGGCATACAATTTAAAGGATAGGGATCATAAGAAATACGTATGTGTACTCATTTGTAAAAATAATTTTTCTTCTGTCTTCTTTTTCCAGGGGAAAAATGCAATTAATCTGGTCATTTTATCACATCATAATGTTTGGAGTCAAGGCTACCAGATTTGACCTCCACTGTCAACTCCAAGCTGAGTCAAACACTGGCCCTGTCGGCTGATGAGACATCTGTCTTTGATCAAGGGTCAGGGACAAGCACGCTGGCAGGCACTGGAAGAATGTGGCTGATCTGCTGAGTAGACCAAGACCTTGGCTTTGGCCTCTCAGTTTCTTCCATGACATTGGCCTGTTTAGGTTTTCTACTTCTTTTTGAATGAATTTTGATATTTTACATTTTGCTCAAAAATTATCCATTTTGCTCATATTTTCAAAATATTAGCACATATTTGTACAAATGATTCTTTTACAAGAATAATAGTTTCCTATCTATGTGTGTTAATCCACTTTCTAATTCCTAAGTTTATTTGTATTTTCCCCTTTTTTTCTTGATTAGGCTAGCTAATGGACTATCTCTTATTGTTACTGTTTTCTTTTTTTTTTCTTTGAACCAGCTCTGGATTTCTCTATCAGTATGAAGACCTGCAAAGGGTCTGAGATTTTGTCCTACTTGCATGCTAACAGGTTAGTCTGCTGGCAGAACACAGGAGCCTCCCAGGTCCGAGAGAGCTAGAGGGTCAGCATTTACGCCAGTTCCCTCAATCCCAGTCCCCAGTGGTCGGCACCATGAAGGCCACGTGATGCCTGCCCACACAATGCGTTGCGTTACAGGAGAGGAATTTGAATCTTTTAGGGAACTTGAATCTATTATAATGGACGGTAAGAATATCTGCCCTTCGCTCCATGTAGGGGCACTCTCTATCTTCCAAAGTTGTTTGCTACACAGACCTCCTTGAAAAGATAGTCCAGAACAAAAGCAGCCAGCGCCTCTGCTCCTGAGATGTGCAGAAATGCGAGAGACACGTGGAGAATTGTCTCCCAACAATCAATTCCGCTGATTTTGTTTTCAACCTCGTTATATTCTGCTTTCATTTTTAATTCCTTCCTTCTAGTTTCCTTAGATTTTAAAAATTATTCTTTTTCTATCTTCTTGAGTTGAATAACCACTTCCTTCACACTCGTTCTTACACTAAAAAGGTTTTAAGATGATGACTTTTCCTCTGAACAAACCTTTGACTACATCCCTTAAGTTTTAATAAGTAGTATTGTCTTAATCATTATTTGCTAAGTTATCTAGCTTTTTTTTCTTATTTACAGAAGTCAACGGTTTTGAACAAAATTAATCAATCATGGTTGGGTCTCCTTGGTCTCTTGGTTTACTCTGGAAGCTACTGTCTTTTCCTCGGATCCTTGTAGATTAAAGCTACAAAGCCCTTTTAACAGGATCTCTGTGACTTGTGTGCTAAACAAGGTTAAGTTGCACTTCATTGCAATTTAGGAGGAAATGGAATTTGGAAGATGAAGGTTCAAGTCCTGATTCTGCCACTTCCTACTGGTAACCAAATAAATTACCTCCTTGGAGTCTCACTTTTGTCCACTAATGTGGGATTGAATTACATTATCTCTAATGTCCTTTTCAATTTATGACTCCAAGAGATTTGGAGTTAGTTTCAATTAAACTGCTTTAATGATTTCTAGGCTGACTTGTTAGTTGGGGCAGCATGATCAAATTGAAAGATCCCTGGCCTTAGAAACTGGAAAGCTGACTTCAACCCTTGCTGTGGGCAAGCAAATGCCTCTGTTTCCTCACGTTTTCTTGTGTGACCGTCTCAGAGGAGAGAAAATCATATGGTCCTGGAGGCCCATTTCCTCCCCTCTTGTAGGAAGAAGCCTGCTCAGTTGGTCAGAGTTAGCTAAGGGAGGAAGAGGCTGGTCCTGGAGGCTGAGCCCTGGAGCCTTCCTTTTTAGCAAGGCTGTTTCAGGGCTCAGGAAGCTCCATCAATACAGTGTTATCTAGCTTTTTCCGGGCTTCTTTCTCCAGATGTGTGTAGAGCACTAAAGGCACAGAGCTCCTCTCCAGGGACCTTTCCATGGTGTGTGTCTGTTCTTTTTGCACAACTCATACTGTTTGACGAGCATAATACTAAGAACTTTACATACATTGTCTCATTTAACCCCCATAACAACCTTACATTATTCCCATTTTACAAAGGGGGAAATCTAGTGCTCAGAAAAGTTAAGCAATTTTGCCCAAGGTCTCACTGCTGGAAGAGGCAGAGCTAGAGTTTAAGTCAAATTGTTTGGTTTTAGGGGCCATGCTTTTAACTCTAAAAGGGCGCCATTCGTATCTTAGGTGTCATAGATAATTTTCCTGCAGATGGCCCTAATGGGTCTTATTCAAACAAAATCAGTATACTATGACAATTTTTTAATAGATGAAGGTAAAGTGTAAAGGACACCTTCTCTAATTTGTCCAAAAGCACCACATGGACAAGCAGCAGCCCTGAGGTAATATGACTATGTCATAGGAGGCAATTAGTACATGGTAATCACAATGTATTTCTTTTTTAAAAGAAATGTTTAATTCAAGACACAGCACTCAAAAAAACACAAAGCCCAGTCTCAGGACAAAAGGAGGGAAGTGGGCAGGGACCGAGGGGGCCGTTCAGAGAGCCCAATACATTGACCTCAGAGGTCCTAAGGCCAGAGCATTCAAGATACCCGCAACTTCTCACTCTTTCCTTACTGCTTGTTGACACTTATTTTCCAGATCTCATAGGAAAACTATTGGGAACTAGAGCATCTGTGAGAGTTCCACAGCATTGCTGCTTGAAGGAAATAATTCATTGTCCTATTGTTGGTATGGAAGTCTGTGACTGGTAACATCTGTTAAATACAGGCAGATGGGGGAAAATCTTCATTTTTAAGAAATTAACTTTATTACGTTTCATGAGCTAAAAATGACCCCGTGGATCTATAGTGTTTTAGATCCACATGGGGCTGTAGAAATTCCTTACCTTCCTAAGAGCATTTTGTTGCAAAATATTCTTTAATTCTTTTCCATAAGGCTCAAATGTCCTACTTCCACATGCTATTTTCAGTTTTTGTGAGCAAAATACTTTTCTGAGATCTGCCAGCACTCATGTTAACTCATTACCTTCTTTTCTCCATGGCTCAGAAAATGACAGATTCTCTGGGGTCCAAGTAGGGCCCAGCCTTGTACATTCTCCCTTGACTCAACTTTCATCTGGTTTAAACAGATTATCACTTCAGGGCAGCCAGCAGTCCTCAAAGTGTCCCTGGAGGACCTGTGATACATATACGCTTTCAACACCCAGATATGCATATGTGTACATCCATGGCTGGGTGGTGTGTCTAAACAGTGAGACGAATGGTCACGTAGGCTTGTGAAGTAAAGTGCAAGTCTTTGCTGTCATCCTATAAACCCGTACACCAACATGCCTGTTAGTGCAGATGCACAGAGAGGCACACACAAACACATGCACGTGTCTGTACAGAAATAGATACATTACCCAGAGAGAGTAGATGGATGAATGGAGGCCTTCCTGTAAGAGGCACACAAAAGCCTTCATAGGCTCCTGAATTAAAAGGATCCCAAAACTAAGAGAAAGGTAAAATTGGCACAAGCTCAAGAGGAAGATAACTGCCTTGATAAGAATATGTTCACAACCAGCCAAAAGCAAAATAATAGGGCCCTGGAATTTCATATAAGTTTAGTTCCTAGCTTACAATCTAGGAAAAGGAATAATTCCAACAATATGATTTGCTGTGCTTCCTCAGCATTACCACGAAGGGGGAGCACTTTGATCGACACTGGAATGTCCCCAGTAGGAAAGTGGTTTTGTGCAAGTTGTATGAATGTTTCATCTTGTACTAACGTCCTTTAAGTCTATGCATTTACCATTTTGCTGATTCCAAGTTCTTCTGTATTAGCCTTCTTATAATTAATTTGGCTCCCTGAGAGGTTTCTAACTCCCGCTCAATCAACAGGATTTTAGCAGTACCAAAGAGAGGTCCCCTTGGGGTTTTTGGGGTGCTTCCTAGGGAAATATTGAATCAGGTTTATCACTCACAGCAAAATAATAAATGTATCTGGTGTAAAAAGTAGTCTCCTGAGAGTTTGGTTAATATAAATTCATTCAGTAGAATTTGAGCTAAGAAAATTTAATTTCTTATCTTTAACATCAGCCAAAATAGCACTTCCTCAGGAAATTTGTCCTAACCCCCCAGGAGTAATCTCATAGCTTTAATTCATTCATTCACCAAATATTTATTTAGCACCTACTATGTGCCAGGCTCCATTCTAGGTGGAAGGGATACACCAGTGAACAAAACACACAAACTCTTGTGGCGCTTATATTCTAGTGGAGTTAGCCCCCTGGACTCCCCTTTCATGGAGCTGTGCACAGTGTGTAGTTACTCATTTGTGTGATCGTTTGTCACTTTCTCCTCTTCTGTAAGATCCATGAGGACTTGGTCAGTTTTGCTAACCTTCGTACATCTAGCACTCACATAGTGCCAGCTTCTAGAAGGCATTCAATAAATATTTGATGAATGTGTAAATTAGTAAATTCTCAAAGCTTCCTAACTGGACTCTGGGCCTTGAGCAACTGATCCTAATCTCTCAGAACCATAACAAGTATGCAGGCTTGGAAATTACTAATGGGCATTGCTCTTGTGGTTCATGATCTCTGTCCTATCCAGTTTCTGACACAGCCATACAAGGTAAAGTGGTCTGATCAGGGAAAGGGAGGTCCTGAGCTTAGCTTTCCTGAGCTGCCCTCAGCTCCTACATGGTGCAGAAGCTGAACTGAGAGTTGGTTGTCTTACCATGGGGCTCTCTGTGAGCACTGGATGAGTGACCCCACAGTAGGGCTTGGGTAGACCAACTAGCCAGATGGAGAAAGTGGTGAGAAGCCCAGGATTCTGCAGTAAGAACTGAGATGAGGCTGGGTTAATGAAAGAGGAGTCTGCCACCCCACCCCTGCTGTGTCCCTGCATTGCCTGCCCTGGAGTTGCTGGACCAGCAGTTGCCAACTTCTGCATTTGAGGCCAGAGGCACCAGGAGAAAGAGGAAGATTGTCTAGAGATCAGCAACTTGCAGCCAGCAGACACCCAAACACAAGCATTAAGCCAGGGTTTCACCCTTCACTCAGCACCGTGGGGACAGTCGAACACATGTGCTAATCAAGCACATCAGAAAGCTGCCAAACGTGTCTCTAAACCAGCTGTGTATCCTGCCATAGTGCAGGTGAAAATGTTTGTCAGTAAGGGACTGAATGATGACAAAGGAAGAACTCTGGACCACAGCTACGTTGGGACAAAACAATACAGGGGGAAAGTACCAGATTTTGCTATTTGGGTTACATCAAGCAGAAAACCCTACCTCTCCCCTCTTGGGGAGGCAAATGCAGATCTCACCCGTTTCCTTGTCTTGTCATATCCTACATTCCTCTTCTGCTGGGGAAATGGCTGGGCTCTCCATTCCAAGACAAACCAGGGACACAAAGGTCTCTTCCCTCATATATTAAGGAGACATTTTAGGAGAGAAGCAAGAGGAAAGAAAGTCTACCTGAAAGAGTGAAATTTTAAAAGTTTTTATAATTAACTTTACTGACATATTATTTAAATACAATAAAATCACAGATTTTCAGTAAATAGTTTGAGTTTTGACAAGCATACTCATGTCACCAACACCCCAAGGAAGATTTCTATCTTCATTGGTAGAACATTTCTATCACCACAACATTTCAGTCAGTCCTGAAGGAATGAGCATTTTTATGCAAAAAAATTGACTCCTAAAATGAACCACATAAATGCTCAGATCAAAACAAACTTATACATGGTGGGACCTAAGTTAATTTTCTTCTGACACATCTATGGTTTCAGAGCTAAGGAAGAAGATCAAACTAATTATAGACAAAACAAAGTATCTTTATTCATCTGTCTATCTCAGTTCTAGTGGGAGCTAACTTTGTGTCCTTGATATATTTGAGAAGTTGAAATATTTCATGTTGGAAATTAAGAGAATTAGAGATAGACTGAAATTGGGGAGAAAAGAATATTTAGATAGAGGTAGGCACACACAAAAAAATGGTATACCCATGTCCATAGCAGCATTATTCACAATAGCTAAAAGGTGGAAGAAACCTGAGTGTCCATTGACGGATGAATGGATAAACCAAAGCTGGTATATATATACAGTGGAATATTATTCAGCCTGAAAAAGGAAAGAAATTGTGACACATGCTACAACATGGATGAACCTTGAGAACATTATGTGAAGTGAAATAAGCCAGTCAGAAAAAGACAAGCACTGAATGATTCCACTCATGTGATGTACATAGAGTGGTCAAAATCACAGAGACAGAAAGTAGAATGGTAGCTGCCTGTGGGAAGGAGGAATGGGGAGTTGTTTAATGGGCATAGAATTTTGCAAGATAAGAAGAGTTCTAGAGATGGATGGTGGTGATGGTGGCACAACACTGTGGATGTTACTTAACACCACTGAACTGTACACTTAAAAATGGTTAAGATGGAAAATTTTATATTATGTCTATTTTATTAGAGTTTAAAAAAAGAAAAGGAAAGGTGGGTGATCAGAGAAGTACCATGTGACTCCAAAGCCAGTGCTTTACCATTGTGTACACAGCCTTCCATAGGCCAAAGGGGTACCAGCTCACTCCACCTTGCCTTAATCAAAGGCACAACTGTGGACCATGAGGCCTTTCTACCACGACCCCCTGAAGATGAGTTTGTGTGGCATGCATGCACATGCCCATATCCTCCTCTGGCACACACATCTCTAGCATTCTCCTCAGTGCAATTCAAGGTGGTAACTGGCATGTGGACTTGTGGCAATGAGCCAATCAATAAGCACAAACTGAGTGATCTTTGTGATCACAATGAACCAAGCTCAGTGGAAAATGTTCACAAATTGTCACTCCTCGTAGACTGGCCGAATGACGGTCGTATTTAAGGTTTTGGGCTAGGAGTTGTGTGTGGGGTGTGGCAGCATGTGGTAGGACTCAAGATGGAAGACCTTAAGGAGGTGTGCTCTAGTGGGGGAGGTTAGCTTGTATGTCCATAACTACAGAACAAAGTTCAAACTCACCAATTCCACAGTGGAGGGATAGATAGGCTGTTGGGAGCAGGGCAACTAGAAAGGGAAATTTATCTGCACTGATCCTAGCCCTGTGGTTGGCAGTTTCACAAAAATAACTTCATGCAATTTTCCAAACAACTTTGAGATGGATATTATAATAGGAATCAGTGAAGTTTAGAGACAGCAAGTGACATCCCTCCCCAGATCACATAGGCAAGAAGTGACAAAAGCCTGGCTTCAAATCCAGTCTTTCTGACTCAAAGCCAATGTTTTATTCACTGTACCCATTGTCTCAACCTGGGGAACCTAACCTGGAGCTATTCTGAGATATTTCAAAGGGTCCATGGGTGCAGGTGATTTTAAGGATATGGTTGATTTTTATCGTCCAAAAATAGCTTCAACAGCATTTCCCATCCACATGCTCTTCTGGAACCTTGCCACACCCTCATCAGAAGGAGGAGTCTATGTATCTTTCTCTTGAACTTGGGTGGGCCTTTGTGAAAATCTCAACTAGCAGAGTTGGCAGAAGTGATGATACATGGCTTCTGAGGCTAGGTCCACCTGGCTCTCCCTCGGGATGCTTGCTTTTGGAATCCAGCCACCATGCTATGAGAAAGCCCAGACCTCATAGAGAGGCCACATGTAAAGGAACTGAGTTGGAGGCCCCAAGACCACCCCCAGGTTTGATGATTCACTAAGAGGTCTCATGGGACTCAGCATATGGCTGTACTCGTGGCTAAGATTTATTATAGTGAAAAGATTCAATGCAAAATCAGCAAAGGAAAAAGGTGCATGGGGCAAAGTCAGGAGGAAACAGGTGCAAGCCTCCAAAGTCCTCTCCCAGTGGAGTCACACAGGACACGCTTAATTCCTCCAGCAACAAGCTGTGATAACGCATGAGAAATGTGGTCTACAGTGCCCAAGGCTTTTATTGAGACCTGGTCATGTAGGCACCCTCTGCCTAGCATATACCGAGATTCTAGACCCCCAGAAGGAAAGCGGGTGATCAGCATAAACCACATGGTTTGCACAAACAGTTTAGGCACAGGGAGCACAGGGAGCACTAGCCTTACTAGTTAGGGTGCTAGCAACCTTCCTCAAATCCTAATTTCCAAACACCAGTCAAGGACTAGCCTTGCAAGTAGGCCCTTCTAAGAAGAGCAGTCAGGCCTGCTGTGTTAGCTCTTTTCTTCTTAGGACCTAAAGCCTCTGACCTCCACCCTGACTGAGCTCCCAGTTGACAGCCATCAACAACTTGACATCCGTGTAGGGAGTCATCTTGAAAACACATTCTCCAGCCCTGAGTCAAGCCACTCCTGCTGATGCCACGTGGAACAGAGACAAGATTTCCCCCTGAGCCCGGCCCAAGTTACAGATGTGTGAGCAAAGTAAATGATCATTCTTGTTTTTTATTTTTACTTTTTTGTGTGAGGATTAGCCCTTAGCTAACATCCGCTGCCAATCGCCCTCTTTTTGCTGAGGAAGACTGGCCCTGAACTAACATCTGTGCCCATCTTCCTGTACTTTATGTGGGACGCCTGCTACAGCATGGCTTGATAAGCGGTGCGTGGGTCCGTGCCGGGGATCTGAACCTGTGAAACTCAGCCACAGCAACAGAGCACGTGAACTTAATCACTGCTCCACTGGCCAGTCCCTGATCATTCTTGTTTTATGCTACCAAGTTTGGGGTAGTTTGTTCTGCAACAGTAGATAGGGAATACTTTTCCAGATTCTAATCTTCCATTTGTACTCTTCTAAAACTGATCACCTTGAGAACCTAGGGTCAAGACAGACCCTTTCACAAAGGCCATTCATTCACTTTACAAATTAAGGTGTATAATCATCCTCCCGACCCTCACCAGGCTGCTTTGTTCTGGATCCGGAGTCAGAAAACTTTACGTATAAAGCATCAGAGAGTAAATATTATTTCAGAATTTGTGGACCACATACTGTCTTTTTCAGGTTCTTCTTTGTGGGTGTGTGTGTGTGTTTTACAATCCTTTAAAAACGTGAAAACCATTCTTAGCTTGAGGACTGTGCAAAAACAGGCTGGGCAGGATTTGGCCAGCGTAAGCTGGCCTGAGTTGGCCAACCCCTGTCTTAGATAATTAAAAAAGCAAAAACCAGCAAACAAGTGAAACAAAATCTCAAGTGTAGCCAAGAAAGGGACAATGTGAAATAATGGTGTCAATACTGAAAAAGAGAATGACTCAAATATTTGGGTAACAAACTCTTTTGTAGGCCAAGTGGGTTCTAATTTTTTGCTTTCAACTGTATTGAAGGGGAACCTAATCAAATTTTTAGCTGGTAGGTCATAAAAAATAATTTTAGATGTTAGATCTCTATGTGGTTGTCGGTCTATAGCTTGGCTGGCATTCAGAGAATTAAGCAAAATTGCAGCTACAAAATTCATTCCATTTTCACCTGCTTATTCATGTCAACAATATTCTTTGGTGCTGTGTCTATTAAAAATAGGAAGAGAATTCACATAGAAGCCTCTATCATTCTAGCAATAAGGAATATTAATTAAAAAATGCAAGCACGAACTGAAAAAAAGTCCCATCTTGAGATACATTTCTAATAAAATTTTACTTTTCATCTTTAATAAATACATATATGCTGTTTTGTTCAATTGTATACTACTGATAATTATAATAATAACTTAACCCAAAATAAAATTTTTAAACACTCAGAGCCTAATAGTTATAGGAAATTTAAATAAATTTTAATTTCAACTTCTATTCATGTATTTATGGCAGAGATATACAAAAGAGTGATCAATAAAATACTTTTAAGAATAAAATATATTACATTAGCATAAAATTTAATGGAGGAAACAGAATGGAAATAAAAGCTCAAGGAGAAAAAGAAGCAATATAAAATTTCCAATTGTCGAGAAGAGCTTATTCTTGTATTTTTAAAAATGGATGATGTTGTCTCTCAAATTACTGTGGCTTTTAGATTCCACTGGATGCATTTAAAAGAGTGATATTATTATTATTGTTATTTTAAAAGAGGTATATTGTATATGTCAATATATACAATATATGTATATATGTCAATGTATACAACATACCAGAACAGCAGCTCTCAAAGTGTGGTTCCGGAGCCCTCAGCATCGGGATCACCTGGGAACTTTACAGAAGTGCAAGTTCTCAGGCCCCACTCCACACCCACTGAATCAGAAGCTCTGAGGACTGGCCCCAGCAATCTGTGTTTTAACCTGCCCTCCAGGTGATTTGGATGCATGCTCAAGTTTGAGAACCACTGTATCAGAAACTGCTGCCTTTGTAGTTACTTAAACTTATAATGAAAATCTTTTAAGGTCAATTTAAAACGTGTGAGGGGACACATGGTCTCACAAAAATTATTTGAGGTGTCCATAAGCAAAAATATTCGAGGACCACTGCCCCAGACCCTGCATCTCTTTATGTCTTTAAACCAAAGAGAATTTTCTCCCATAAAGGGAGTGTGGGACCGGGACTAGCATTGTGGATGTTTTCGCCTAGAAACTGGACAGGATTTGGACATACACAAGAGAGAGAGGAGGATGGCAGGCAGAGAGGACAGTATGAAAAAGGCTTGGAGGTGAGAGAGCAGAGGTGTGAGGGAGGGAAGAGTTGGGTGAGGCTGGAGCACCGAGTGTGGGGAGAGAGTAGTTGGAAATAAATCCGGAAAGACAAGATTGCGGCAATGCCAGGATTTCATTTTGAGCAGGAGAGAGATGTGGTCAGAGATGTGCTTTGTTGGAAGAGTCTGGCATAGATTAGGTGGGAGAGACTGGAGTCAGGGAGACCAGATGCTGGGGGGCACCCTGGAGCCTGTCCTCACCCCAGGCGGGTCACCACCCTCTGTTAGCTGGACTGGTCCCTGTCCACCATCCCTGAAAAGTGCAGGTGATGCCCACGTGGGGTATAATAAGAAGTACATTGGTCTTTGTCCCCAGTTCCTGGCACAGAGCTCCTCAAACCCTTGGAAACTTCCTGAGTAATTGGTGTGTCTTTTGGTATTCATAAGGCAACCCTTTTGAGCATACCTGAGTTTATGTTAATGAAGTGATTAGGGTGGGGCCCCTCCATAGCTTCAGGATGGGGCTGGCCACCAGAAAGACCAAGTGATTGGAAGGTTGGAACTTCCAGACCCACACACTGACCTCTGGGAAGGGGAAAGAGGGGAGCTGCAGATAAGTCCTATAAAAACTCTTGAGCAATGAGATTCGATGAGTTTCTGGGTTGGTGAATGCATCCACATGCTGGGAAGGTGGTGCACCCCAGTCCACGGGGACAGAAGTCCTGCTCTTTGAACCCTCCTGGACCTCGCCCTAAGTACCTCTTCACTTGGCTGTTCATCTGTATCCTTTATAAGAAACTGGCAAATGTAAGTAACTGTTTCTCTGAGTTTTGTGAGCTGCTCTAGCAAATTAATTGAGCCTGAGGAGGGGGTCATGGGAACCTCCTATTTATAGCCAGTTGCTCAGAAGCACAAGTAACAATCCGGACTTGTGAATGGTGCCTGAAATGGCGCCTGTGGGACTTTAGCCCTTAACCTATGAGATTCAAGGCTATCTCCAGGTAGTGTTAGAATTGAGTTAAACTTGTAGGACACCCAGTCAGTGTCCGCTGAGAATTGTAGAATTGCTTGGTGGTGTTGGAGAACATTCCAGACCACCCAATCCAGGACAATGCCCATCCAACCCAGGGAGACTGGCAAACCCTAGGGACTGAGTCTTATTGCTGTTTGGAGGTGGCTATGGTCCATCTGTCACTTTGGGCTCCAGCCTGGAGCCACGTTTGAAATCTTTGCCATTCCCTAAGTAGAGATCAAGCCTAGCTCCTAAGATCAATGAGATGTCTGCAAAATGCCAAGAGTTGTTCAGGCAGAAGGAATTCACAAACTCCTGGAGCACATTATTGTTATCTTTGTTTCTGTTTAACTGAGGACTTGCCAGGGAGAGAAGGCATTGCATCATCAAAGCAATCTCTCATTGGCTGCCCATTCCCCAAGGGGAGGCTTCTCTTTCCAGTTGCTTAGTTCTCCTAAGTATTACATGCGGCACAGAGGCCTGTCCTGTCACTTCAGCTTCCAGATTCAATGCCTCTGATGTCATTAGGTTACGGCAAGAGAGTGAGACAATGCAGTGATGGTAAATTTTAGTTGACAGAATTATGCACCTTAGAGTAAGCTGCCCTGAGCCTCATGCTTTCCCCTTTAAGATTGCTTTCGATTTTGCATTACTACATTAATTCATAATGCAATATGCATGAGGGACAGGGATAATGAAATTGTGACACTGGCTCTTCTATGTAGTGTCCTATAAAATGGGATGCAAATGAATTGGTTCTGCCGGTGCATTTTATCACAAAGCTTCAATTTACAGTTCCTGCAAGGATTGCTGTCCAAGTGCTTATGAGTTTCAGGTGCCATCTCAGCTTTCATTATCTGTCTCATTTCTTGAAGGTTAATAATTGAACTGTTTTTTTTTTTTAAAGTCTTATACAATTATGTTGAAGAAAATGAGGAAATTGTCACCATTTCTTTTCTCTAGACTTGAATTTGATGTTCCTTTTGGAGGAGAGGAACAGTTAAAATGAATGCCTCACTTTCTTGGCAGTTAAAAAGCAACATAACTCTAAAATGAAATTTCACTTAATCCATCAAACAGTTCCAATCACTCGATGAAAAAAATGTAAAGAATAAAATTTCAAAGGGATTTTATTTTAAAATAGCTACTGGGCATGTACTGTAATAAAACTTTTAATGACCATTTTATTTTTCATTTGTGAGCTTATCTTTAGTGAAATTACTTGGTGGTGAATAGAACCAGAGTGATGGCCTGGAAGACAAAAGTTTTTGGTTTCTGAAATAATAAAACATAGCATCCTCTGGTGATCTAGAATCTTTCTCAGGAACTCTCAGCTCCCTCTAAGCAGCCTCACCCAATCCCCTGCACATTCCCTTAGGGCTGGTGGTCAGGAGCATTACCATGCCTGCCACCTTTGTCTGGCCTTGCAGATGTGGGGTTGAGGAAGCCATGGGAGACAAAGGTTTTCTGAGGATGCACAGTCCCTGAATCAAATGAAACCAGGGCCTGGGGACTCCTGGGAACAGCCTTCCCACCTATGTCTCTCCTAGAGTTACACACCCAGCAGCATCATAGTTCCAGTCCTTGGAGATGGAGAGGCTGCAGGGGAGCCAGATCTCCTGAGGCCTCTTAGCGTCATACAGCTCCAGAGGATCTGCCCCAGGATGTGTTTTTCTTTCTCTCCCGCACACTAATCTTTTTGGAACACAGAACAAATTCACTGCAATGATGTCCAAAGGAAACTTTCCATGAAACTGCATTTTGTGAAGGGCTTTTCTGTTTTCAGAGAGGGTTTGTGGTGGTGTTTTTACATCTGAATGTTAAGAGCCAATATGGTATCGTGGTTCAAAGCTCAGGGTTTGGCGTTATAGTGGATTGGGCTCCTGGATTCATTCAGCACTTGCTACCTGTGTGGCCTTGTGAATGGAGACTTTCTGAGCCTCAATTTACTTTTCTGTAAAATTGGGATACTAAATCCATGTCATAAGCTTGGTGTATGGATTAAATAAGATCATGTATATATATATATATATATATATATATATATATATATATATATATATATATATATATAAATGCTTACCCAGTGCCAGCACATAGTAAACACTCAAAAAAATTAAATTTATTCTTATTAACACTACTATTATAAATTTGACCCATTGTTGAAAAGTTCTAGATTGCTGAATCCTTTTCTCTCTGCAAGATACCCCAATAGTGTGAACCTGAGAGAAGTGGGTGGAGAAAGAAATACTTTTGGTAGCCACTTAAGGATTCCTTCTCTTTACTTGGGTTCTGGGAGGCGGGGTCAAGGCTGGAATAATTCCATTGGTGTCCCCAGCTCCACCATAAGCAAGCTGAGGGTTTTCTGTCAGGTATAGGGTATGGAGGCCTGCAGAGGAGCAGTGGGATGGATCTCTCTTCCAAAGGGCCCTAAACCTGCTCCTATTTCCCCTACAGTTTCTGCCTTTTGCTGAGATTGGAAGCAGTCTGCTGGGCTATCATTTTAGAAGATAGACCATTTCCAGTCCTTAGAAAAGATCTTTCTAAAGAAGTGTCTTGGCTGGAGACAGAGTGGAGACTCAGATGGTTGTGCTAAGTCAAGTTAGGCTACAGCCTCTTCTTGCTTCAATCTATTCACAACTACTGATGTCCGGAGGGGTGAGTAGCCTCCCGGGGAAAATGGGAATCTGCTGACAGTGAGATAGACTCCACTGAAAGAGCTGGAAAAGGGCTGTTTCCAGAACTGCCTCCCACCCAGGCAGCATGATTTCATGCCCAGGGGAGAAAAGGGCTTTGAGCCTGAATTGAAAGGGCTTGTGACTAAGGCTTGTGACATTCTGAGGCTCAAGAACCCTTGTGTTGTCAACTCTCTAACTGAGTATAACCAGGGAGTGTTCTCACTTCACCAGAGAGATGAGGCTTCTCTCCCACATGAGTTTCAGAGCCTGTTCAGCCCCACAGGCACCCGGGCAGAGTTGTGGCTCTGGGTGGGGGGAGCAGCCACTAACTCAGACAAGCTTCTCTGGGGTCAGGGTTGAAGTTCCCTCTCAGCCAAGCTCGCAACTTATAAATACACACCCTGGGGATTCCCAAATACATTCAAGTGAGGGGAATTTTGATGTCAAGCTGGTGGCGGCTGTGAGTCATGGAGATCTGGATATTAACACTGATGAAATCCCATTTGTGGTCACAGACTAGTGAAGCTTGACACAGTTTGCCTACAGAGACACAGAAACAATTTCCACAGATGTATTCTTCAGGATTTAGCACTCAATTCTTTAATTTAACCATTCATTGTCGTTCACTAAACAAAACAAAAACTGCTCAGGATTTAAGCTGTAGCTTCTGGATGCCCATTCGGTGGAAAATCCAATCAACCACCTCATGCTTTCCTCCACTGAATGACAAACGACTGGGTTTGCATGTTTAGCTGCATTGATTGATTTGACCAGATGTTTAGCAACGTGTGACAGACTTTCAGTCAAGACAGCGGGATTTAGTGAATTTTTCACTTGTCAGATTGTTGTCTTGGTTCCTGAGGTGACTGCATCATTCTCTAGCAATAGTTTAGAATCTTGTAAAGCAGTTTCTTTAAGTGATTTTCCTCTCAGAGCCACCAGTGCTATTAAGGACAACAAGGCTTTTACCTCAGGAACTTAAAATTAGGAAAATGGTGTGATTCTAGGCAGCAATAACTCAGGCCTCAGTCTTGCTGCTTTCTCCTGACCCTGCGTGGGGCTGAGTCAGACGACTTTCTCTTCCCGCTGAGTCAGACGCCCTAAACACTGACCCATCCAAGAGGCTTTGCCGATGGAAAAAATAATAAAACACTTCGGAGATATACCTCATTATTAGCTAGCTTAAGGGTATTTGTGATGCTTTCAGGTATTTGGTAGATATCACTAACTTTCCCACATCACAAAAGAGGAGCTACATGAAAATTGCAAAAGCTTGTTATAGGAAATCACAGAGGAAATTTCAACTTTTACCTGAAAGCCCAGGTCTGAGAATTTGTAACTATGACGCCATGGTCAGAATAAGGAGTTGATGTCTCCCTCCTCCTGGAAGCAACTTCTTCACTTGGCTTCCAGGACCTCACCCTCTCCTGCTTCTCCTCCCACCTCCCTGGCTCTCCTTGCAGACTCTTAGCTGGTCCTCTGCATGCTGGTGCCATTTTCCTCTCCTAGCTGCACTGCCCCCAGGTGACAGCCTGGGTCTCATGGCTTTCAGCACTATCCACGTCCTTGTACCTCTGTATTTGTATCTCAACCCATATACTGCCCTGAGCTTCAGGCCTATTCACCCAACTGCCTGTTCAACATCTCCACTGAATGTCAAAGAAGCATCTCAAGCCCAACATGTCCAACCCTGAGGTCCTGAACTCCTCTCCCCAATCTGTCCAACCCACATTCTTCCCAGCTCAGTTAATGGCGAGTTCATCAGTGCAGTTGCTCAGACTAAAATAAATTACCGTCATCTTAGTGAGTTGAATGGTGGCTCCCAAAAAGATAAGTACATGTCCTTACCCCAGTGCCCGTGAATGTGACTTTATTTAGGAAAAAGGTCTTTGCAGATGTAATTAAGTATCTTGAGATGAGATCATGCTGAATTATCTGGGTGGGCCCTGAATCCAATGACAAGTATCACTGTAAGACACCAAAGAGGAGACGACAAACAGGGAGTAGAAGGCCAGGCGAAGATGGAGGCAGAGATTGGGGTCATGCAACCACAAGCCAAGAAATGCCTGGACCTTTAGAAGCTGGAAGAGGCAAGGAACAGAATATCCCCTAGAGCTTCTGGAGAAGGGGCAGCCCTGCCAACTCCTCCATGTCCGACCTCTGGCCTCCAGAACTGTGAGAGAGAAATTTCTGCTGTTACAGCACCCACAGGAAACTAACATGGTCATCTTGCACCTTTCTCTTC
Organism: Tapirus indicus; assembly: GCA_031878705.1. Classification (NCBI taxonomy): domain Eukaryota; kingdom Metazoa; phylum Chordata; class Mammalia; order Perissodactyla; family Tapiridae; genus Tapirus; species Tapirus indicus. The sequence goes on along the minus strand of CM062919.1, from coordinate 125,817,428 downwards.
TTTCTCCTTCTCTTGAGCCTTGCCTCCGTCTTCTCAACAAATCCTGTTGGTGCTATGTAGGCGAAACCCTAACAGGTGATTTTTTTTTCCTTTTTTTTTTTTTTATAATGCAAGTGGCTGACTTAAGCTTTGATTGCTGGGCATACAACTTCAAAGATGACTATCCGGAATAAACACATTGCCAGCCACACGACTAGATACGGAGCAGGCTGTCTTCCCCCACTGAGGCTCCTTTGTTTTAGAGATCGTGGCTGATTTCAGTAACTAACCATTTGGGCCAGTTGTTTTTTCTCTCTTCAGGCTTTAAATTCCCCCTCTTATGTTTTAAATTCACCAATAAAGAGTGAGCCCATGGAAACGCTAGGCCCCCAACCTCAACCCCAATAAACGCAGAACCCCAAGCCCCCTCTCTCTGTCTCTCTACCTGTGACCTCTCTGTGTGGCCCCAGATATGCTGTGTAATTTCCAGGTCTTGTAAGTAACTAACCTTATTTTTTCTTGATAGTTATTGCTGAAGGGCATCTTGCAATCATGACAAGAACCACAAGGGCCCATCCAACCACAACGCTGGTTATTGATAGGCTGAGACTGGCACACTAAACATCCCATCTCCAAAATATACCCCAAATCTGACCACTTCTTATTACCTCCATTACTATCTACCTGGTTTGAGTCCTCAGCATCTCTTACCTGGAATATCGCAATCTTACTAGTCTTCGTGGTTCTGCCCTTGGCCCCCCTCAGTGATCCTTTTAACATGGAAGTCAGATCATGTAAGTCCTCTAGCTACCATCTCAGAGTAAGAGCCAGTCTTACTAACAATGGGCTGCCATGGCCTTCATGATCTGGGATGGCCTCTTCTGTTTTGTTTTTTAAGAATTAAAAAAAATTTTTTTGGTGAGGAAGATTAGCCCCGAGCTAATATCTGTTGCTTATCTTCCTCTTTTTGCCTGAGGAAGAGTGGCCCTTAGCTAACATCTGTGCCCATCTTCCTTTATTTTATATGTGGGATGCTGCCATAGCATGGTTTGATGAGTGGTGTAGGTCCATGCCTGGAATCTGAACCCGCGAACCTGGGCCACCCAAGTGGAGCTCGCTGAACTTAACCACTATGCCACCAGGTGGGCTGGCCTCTTTCATGTCTCTCACCTCATCTTAGACTACATCCCCCTTGTTTACTCTCCTCCAGCCACTATGGCCCCTTTGCTCTTTCTTGTATGTACCAGTCATGCTTCTGCCTCAGGGCCTTTGTGCTGACTTTTCCTTTTATCTGAAACACTCTTCTCCCAGATACCTACATGGCTAACTCCCTTATCTCATTCAAGTCTTACTCACATATCATCTTCTCAGTGAGGTCTTCTCTGACAACCCTATTTAAGATTACAACCCGTATACCCACTCCCTCTGCCTTCTCCATAGCTCTTATTGCCATCCAAATACCATATGTCTTCCTTATTTATTTTATTTGTTTTTATCCACCTGCTGGAAGGTGAGATCCCAATGGATAGAGAATTTTGGGGATCTTTTGTCCACTGCTATAACTCCAGCCTCTAGAACAAAGCCTAGTACATAGTAAATGCTCAATAAATATTTGTTTAATGAATAATTGAAAATCAGACAGCCCCAGTGCAGTGGTTTACAGGAATAAATGCAACAAGATGGCACATCCTTGCTATCTTATGTTCCCTCTCAACTTCTGGAGATCAAGAAGGAAGAGAGAACTCTATGCCATCAAAAGCTGTACTTTTAAGAAATTTATTTACTTTTAATTGTGGCAAAATACACAAGTTGCCATCCTAACCATCTTTAAGTGTACAGTTCAGTGGTGTTAAGTACATTCACATTGTTATACAGCCATCACCACCATCCATCTCCAGAACTTTTTTCATCTGGCAAAACTGAAACTCTGTACCCACTAAACAATAATTCCCCATTCGCCCTCCCCCTGCCCCCTGACAACCACCATTCTAGTTTCTGTCTTTAAGATTTTGACTACTCTAGGTGCCTCATGTAAGTGGAATCACACAGTATTTGTCTTTTTGTGACTGGCTTCTTTCACTTAGCATTACATCCTCAAGGTTCATCCAGTTGTAGCATGTGTCAGAATTTTCTTCATTTTAAGTTGAAAAGCTTTACTTTCCAGTAACACCTATTATTCCACTCGGGCTCACCTGGAGGGATCCAGGCCCCTCCCCACATTCACTACCTGTCTAGCTTAGGATGAGTAATGAAACTTGACTCCAGGGTGAAGCCATGAGGTTGAAAACCATCTATCACAGGATTTCCTGCAAGTTCTCTTTCCCACTGCATCAACCAGCTTTGCTGGGCCCACTATTGGGCCCACAGAGGGAAGCTCGCAGGTTTTTAGGTTGGAGAAAGCCCTTTCCCTGCCACAGCATTCTTTCCAGTACTCACACACTCATCTCCACATGACCTTTTTAGGGGGCTTTGCCTCCATTTTAGTGGGTGCAAGTCAACTCATTACCCCATGAAATAATCTCTGTAAACCTTAAGAATTAACTCAGGCAGCCTGTCAGGCCAGAATTAAAGGCTTTTCATAGTGACTTTCTCTCCCTGGGAGAAGTGACCCTTTTGGCTTAGACAGAGGGGATGAAATGGGGCAAAGAGGAGCAATTCTTATCGCTGGCAGTCAGGTCCAGAGAAGGTTGTCGATTTAAACTTAGAAAAGATATATATATATATATATATATATATAAAATATATGTGTGTGTGTGTGTGTGTGTGTGTTTTCTGTGTGCCAGACACTATTCTAAGGGCTTCACAACATTGACTCATTTAATTCTCTTAACAACTTTATGTGTGAATGTGTGTATGTAAGAACACTGAGCATGAGATCCTCTTAACAGAATTTTAAGTGTAGTTATCTATAGGCACAATGTACATCAGATATCTAGAATTTATTCATCTTATGTAACTGAAATTTTATACATTGATTAGCAACTCCCCATTTCCCTCTCACCCCAGCCCCTGGCAACCACCATTCTATTCTCTGCTCCTATGAGTCTGACTATTTTAGACATCTCATATAAGTGGAATCATGCAGTATTTGTCCTTCTGTGACTGGTTTGTTTCACTTAGCATAACGTCCTCAATCCATGTTGTTGCACATTGTAGGATTTCTTTCTTTTTAAGGCTGAATAATATTCCATATTTCCATATTTTCTTTATGCATTCATCTGTTGACAGGCACTTAGATTGTTTCCATATCTTGGCTATTGTGAATAATGCCGCAGTAAACATGGGAGTGCAGATACCTCTTCAGGATCTTGGTTTCAATTCTTTTGGCTAAATAGCCAGAAGTGGGATTGCTGGATCATATAGTAATTCTATTTTTAAAATTTTGAGGAACTCCCATACTGTTTTTCACAGCAGCTGCACCATTTTGCATTCCTACCAACAGTATACAAGCATTCCAGTTTCTCCACATCCTTGCCAACACTTGTCTTTTTTTTTTTATAATAGCCATCCTAATAGGTGTGGGGTGATATCTCACTGTGGTTTTGACTTGCATTTTCCTGATGATTAGTGACTTTGAACATTGTTTCATGTAGCTTTTTGCCATCTATATGTCTTCTTTGGAGAAATGTCTACTGAAGCCCTTAGCCCATTTTAAAATCAAGTTATTAGTTTTGCTGTTGAGTTGTAGGAGTTCCTTATATATTATGGAAATTAACATCTTATCAGATATATGGTTTGCAAATATTTTCTCCTATTCCACAGGTTGCCTTTTCGCTCTGTTGTTGGTTTTCTTTGCTGTGCAGAAGCTCTTTAGTATGATGTAGTCTCACTTTCTAACTTTGCTTTTGTTGTCTGTACTTTTAGTGTCAGATCCATGAAATCATTGCCAAGACCAATGTCATGAAGGTTTTCTCCTATGTTTTCTTCTAGGAGTTTTACAATTTTAGGTCTTATGTTTAAGTGTTATTTCATTTTGAGTTGATTTTTGTGTATGGTGTAAGATATGGGTCCAATTTCATTCTTTTGTTTGTGGATATCCACTTTTTCCAAAACTGTTTGTTGAAGAGACTATCTTTCCCCATTGTGTATTCTTGGCAACCTTGTCAAAGATCAGTTGACCATATATGCGTGGATTTACTTTAGGGTTCTCTATTCTGTTCCATTGATCTATATATTTGTCTTTTTGCCAGTACTATACTGTTTTAATTATTGTAGCTTTGTGATATATTTTGAAATCAGGAAGTGTGATGCCTCCAGCTTTGTTCTTCTTTGTCCAGATTGTTTTGGCTACTTGGGGTTCATAACAACTTTAATACATAGTTACTATCTTTACCACCATTTTACACATAAGGAATATGAGGCACAGGAGACAAAGTGACTTTCCCAAGGGTGCAGAACTAGTAAATGGCAATGCTTGTTTTCAGAGCAAGCAGTCTGATTTTAGAATTTATTCTCAGTTATTATAATCTATTGCCTCCCAAGTCTTTAAAACAATCACCTCACCTCTCTGCCCCATTCCTATATATATATATACTTTTTAAACTGATTTCTTTCTAGGAAAAACAAACAGTAAACTCTCATCAAGTGCAGAATCATCTTGCAAACAGTTGCATCTTGCAGAAAGCAGTTGCATCATAAGGCTCAGTTCTGAATCTTTGTAAGAAGCAAATTGGGGATGTCAGTGTCTCACGGGTATATATAGATGTACGGGACTTTGAACAAATGAAGTGAAATTGTGAATATATAAAACAAACAAATCAGACGGTGGTTGTTTACATGATAAAAGGATTCTTTAATTTAGAAAAGAAACCAGTACCTATAAATAGCGGCTCCCTAGTGCTTATGAGTGCTTGTTTATTTGACTAAGTGTTTGGGGTCAGAAAAACCTAAACTAAACTAAAATGTTAGCAGGCTAATGTGATCCTTTGAAGATCAATCAGAAATGGTGGCCAATTATCACCAAAATGATTATATAATGGGCGAGAAAAGAAAATTTATTTACTCCCTCCTCTCAGCTTGTCTTAAAATGACACTTTGGAAAACACATCCTTGACATGAAGCTCAGCATATTCTTGCACGCAGTGGCCGTGTGGAACAGTCTGGCTTTGCAACTCACGCAGAATTAAAATCGGAAGACAGGGTAGCTGTCAGCATTTTCAAACAAGCTCAGGAGATAAAGTAAGTCTGTTTACAGACAGGCAGCCAGACCCATAACTTCTCATTTACAAACAGCACACACACAATCTTTTTTTGTATGTGATTTGTTAAAAAAAAAAAACAAACTTGATTTTCAATCACAATAAAAGTTCAAGGGCTTTGGAAAGCACTATAAGTCTTGGTGATCGTAAGCAACCACTTACAAGCCAATGTTAGTCTTCCAAATGATATTTAAATTTACCGTAAAAACCACAGCTATTTGAGGAGAAAGTATTGTAGTGAACAGAACCTAAAATTTTGTATTTTACAAGAAAATCTTGATATTCAAAACAAAACACTCAAAGGGACATCTTGCAAAGGCTTTGGAGGTAATATGCTTTGTGTAACTTTTATCGACTTCATGGTTAAATATACAATTCCAGTTGATTTCTTTTAAATGTAAGGACAAAAATCCAGTTTCCCTGTAAATGAGAAAATCCCATACAGCAGCAGGGAACTAGATTTTTGTCCATCTTGACAGCCTTAGAACAAGAGACAATTCATTTCTGTCACCAGAGGGCACCAAAACTCAAGTTGCTGGGAATACTGCGAACCACAGGGTCACTGTATCAGGGACTAGAACATCCCTAAAGGTCACTATTGTGGCCTTCAGACAAGACCTTACCTAATGATTTCAGAGGACTGAGACATCTCCTATAAGAAATAACTTCCCTAGCTTGTTTTCATAGACCAGTCTATTATTTAACAACTCTCCCAGCCAAGAAATTCTTGATACCAGCTCATTTATTCATCCAGTTTATATATGTTTATTGAACACCTACTATGTACCAGGCCCTGGGGAAGCAGTGGTGGACAAGAAAGGCCAAGCCCTCTTGAACTTGAAGTCTAGAAGAGAAGACTGACTTTGAACAAACCCTTACAATCCAGTGTGATGTGGGTCATGAAAAGGGCAAACGGCATCATGGGGGCAGTGAGCAGGGGCCCGCACCTTATCTGTGAGGTCATGGAGGTGAATCGGTTTCCTGTGGCTTCTGTAATGAGTTATCACAAACTCTGTGGCTTAAAACAACAAAATGTTATTCTCTCACAGTTCCAGAAGCCAGAAGTCAAAACAAGGTATTGCCGGGGCCTCCCTCCCTCCCAAGGCACTAGGGGCAAACCCACTCCTTGTTTCCTTCATCTGTGGCTCCAGACATTCCTTGGTTTGTGGCTGCATCACTCTAATCTCTGCTTCTGTGGTCACGTCACCTCCTCCTCTTCTCCGTGTGTCTTCTTCTCTGTGTGTCTACATTACAAGGATACCTGTGATTGCATTTAGGGCCTGTTATGGACTGAATTGTGTCCCTCCCAAATCCATACATTGAAACCCTAACCCTCAGTGTGACCATGTTTGGAGTTGGAGCCTTTATGGTAATTAAGGTTAAATGAGAGCATAACGGTGGGTTCAGTTCAGTAGAACTGGTGTCCTCAAAAGAAGAGCAGGAGACATCAGAGCTCTCTCTCCAAGGAAAGGCCAAATGATGACACAAGGAGAAAGGGCCGTCTGAAAGTAGGTAAGAGAGGTCTCCCTAGGAACCAATCCTGCCAGCACCTTGATCGTGGACTTCCAGCCTCCAGAACTATGAGAAAATAAATTTTTGCTGTTTAAGCCATCCAGTCTGTGGAATTTTGTCATGGCAGCCCAAGCCGACTAAGACAAGGCCCATCTGGATAATCCAGGGGACTCTACTCTTGAAATCCTTAGCTTAATCATATCTTTTGCCATATAAGGTAATAGTCACAGATTCCAGGAACTAGGACATGGAATAGCTCTTTTCTGTGTGTGGGGGGGGGGAGGGTGCGGGGGGCAGGGCAAGGAAGCATTCAGCCGACTACGGAAGGCTTCCTGGGGAAGTGACATTTAAGCTGAGACTAGAAACCTAAGAAAGGGTCAGACAAGTTGAGAGAAGGAGAGGTATATCAGAGGAGGACTGTCTCAGGGAGGGAGGAACACAGGAGGCCCAGGGTGGATTGTGGAGAGCAGTAGGACAGGCAGAGAAGTGAGGGCTCTGGGAGACCTGTCTGGGAGTCTGTGTTTTATCTTAGGGGCCACGAGAATCAGAGAGGATTCCAGAGGAAGGGAGCCAGTGCAGGACACAATCCAATGAACGTTTTAGATCATTCAAAGCTGTTTGCAAGAGCCAGGCAGGAACAAGGGGGACCAGTCAGGAGGGTTTTGCTATATACCTTAAGTAAGGGCTGGTGGCCTGGACCAGAAAGTGGCAGTGAGGATGGAGAGACAGAGTTAGATGGACAGATACTTAGAATGGAGAATTGAAAGACTTGACTATTGATTGGATGTGAGGAGTCAAGAGAGGGAGGCTTCAAGAATAACTTCTGAGTTCCTGGCTGGAGCACCGGGGTAAATGGTGGAATCATTACCATGAACAAGGAAACCTGCAAGAGGAGTGAGTTGGGAGGATGGAAGGACTAATGATGAGTTCCGTCCAGAACATGATGAACTTGAGGGATTTGTAAGAGATAGATCCAAAGGGAAGTGTCAGTTGTCTATATGGAGCTCAGAAGAAAGATCTAGACTACAGAAAAAGGCCTGAGTACTGTCAGACTTTAGATGGTAAATGATGCCTTGAGAGTAAGTGAACTCATCCAGGGAGCCTAGGTCAGAGCCCTAGGAGAAAACACAAAACAAAACATATCCTTTGAGGGTGAGGGGGTCTAGAAAGGAGACTGAAAAGGAGCAGGGAGAGAGAGAAGATATGAGACCAAGAAAGGCTGATATCACAGAAAGCAAGAGAGCAGGGTGTCTGCAGTGGCAAATGTTGCCTGGATATGAAGGAAGATACAAACCAAAGAGAGTTTACGGCAAAAAGCTTTATCTGGGTCATAGGTAGCTCTGGTGAAAGCTATTTTGGTGCAGTGGGGAGCCAGAGGTCAGCTGGAGTAGAATGAGTGAAGGGTGTGGATGGAGAAAATAGATAAGTCAGAGGAAAAGGAAGGAGAGGAAGGAGACAGGTTAGAAGTGGGGACTGAAGGAGAGTTTTGATTTTATTTTTTAAGATGAGGGAAAATGAATATGTTTAAATACTGATGGGAAGAGGGTACAGAAAGGGAGAGACTGGAGATAAAAAGAGGAGCTAATTCATCCCTGAGAAGGTAGTTGAGGAGGGGTCCAGAGTTCAGAAGGATAGGATGGAGGAGGGTGACCTGTCCATTGTAATCAGAGGAAAGGGAGAAGGTGGAAAAAAGTGGGTGTGACGATTTGGTGGCAAATGTTATAGGTGTTCTTTTCTGGCAGCATCTGTTTTCTTCTACATCAAGCAGGGAGAGGTGATCTGCTGAGGGTGCAGTGGAAGAGAGAGGATCGCAGGTGGATATTTGAATCAGTCACCCTGGAGATCGGGAGAGAGTTGACTCAAGAAACGAGGTGGGGCTGCAGAGGTCCAAGAGATGTTATCTCCGAAGGAATTGAGTAAGCTAATTGGAAGGGTAAGAAGTTACTGTTTTATGTATGATTTCCGAGGAGAAGTAGATCTGGTGTGACAAGGTCAAGGGTGTGTCCATGAAGTGAGGAACTCTGGTCATCATGGTGGATCTTGAGGTCACCTAAAATGCTGGCAGGTCTTGGGGTGGAGGGAAAGAGTTCAAATCAAGAGCCAAAATCTTCACTGGAAGACAGGAACCTATGTGGAGTAGGGTTTTAAAGGTGAGTGGAGGAGTCCTGGTCCCAGGAGGTTGGACTGACTACGGAAATGGTGTTCCTCCGGCTGACGAAGGTCTGCAAACCAGTCTAAGGTTGGCCTGTTGTTTTCAAACTGTGATAAAAACTAATTAAGACACCTTAGCACAAAAAATTACCAAAAATGACCTACCAACTGGTCCAGTCAATTGTGCAATCAATGAATGCAGCAGGGAAAAGTCTGCAGAACAGTCAGTGGTTGCTTTCATAAAGATATTCTTTTAGTCAGTGTCAATGACTTCACCTCAAAGCCAAACAGTTTCTTACATTATAAACTGGTTTGCATTATCCGTTCCTTGATTCCTTTTTCTAGGTGTGTTTAGTTCTACTTTAAATGCCATAGTTAAGCCTCATAGTTCCTTTCTGTCTTAGTGGAAATGGAACAGAGCTGACCACCATGCTCATCATAATAGCTTTTAATATCCTTACTGAAGACAGCTATTAATTTCACACACTCTGCCTTCTTTTTTCCTGAGCCAAATCCTGCTTCTGTTATCTCTTTCACAGTGTATATTTCTCTACCCCTTAATAATTGTATATGTAAGCCTAAAAACCCTCCTTTTAAAAAGCAACAGATCTGATGGAACCATGTATTTATTAAGAGCATCTAAAGACAAGTCAGTACTTGAACACTGGAGATACCGTGTCGAGGAAAACTTCTACTGTAACAAGGAATTATGTGTTTGCAAACATAATTTTTGCTATCCCGTGGATGAGCCGGGGTCTCTCCTTCTCTGATCTTCAGCAGAATGAAACCAGTCCAGGATGAGTTTCTTTCTGCAAACCTCTCTACTGGTTAGCATGTTACAGCAGTCACAGCTACTGCATGCCATTAGGTGAGAACTGACAATGTGCCAGGCTCCGAGCTGAATATCTTCTATACGTCTGATTTAAACATCACAAGACCCCCGTGAGGTGGATATTTTTATTATCCCCATTTTATGGACAAGGAAACAAGTTTAGAGGGTGAGTACATGCCTGATGGGCACAGGCAAATAAAAGCAACACTTGGATTCAAAGTTAGATCAGTCTAAATCCAAATTCCATGCTGTTAATGAACTGTTGCCTGCTGTGATGAGAATACAGGGTGAATGTGTGTGTCTGTGTATGGTGTGTGTGGGAGAGAAGGGGGGGGAAGGGGGTGTTGGTGGTGAAGATGTTGGGAGTGGGGTGGGGAAAGGCATAGAGAGAGATGATAAAAAGTGTGGTGAAAGGTTTGGGAACAGGTGAAGTGGAGGAGCACCAGAACTAAGAAAAAAAAGTAAAGCAGCACAGATATATATATTTGATGGCCAAACTACAAAATGAGGTGTGGGAAACCCTTGTCCCTTCAAGAATATGCTTTTTCACTTTTTTGCTTAGGGATTTGGGATTTGGGACTGCCTAGAATAAATTTTCTTAATAGTATTCTGATTTTCTTATTTGTAATTGTCTCTTCTTCCTGGGTGGGAGGACTATCATTAGAGCCTGGGAGCAGACAAATAACCCCCATTAAGCCAGTCAGATGTTAGTCTTCTTTTGGAATTTGACTCTTAGAGGTGCCACCTCATCCCAGTGGCAGGTCCTCACCAGAATTTTCCTGCCACAGGGTTGCTATTAGCCTTCGAGTTTAAATCTGGACTCTCAATTCTATTCCATCAATCTATATGTCTTCCCTTATGACAGAGCCACAGTCTTGATTATTGTTGCTATAAAGTTTTAAAATTATTGTTGCTAATAAGTTTTTAAATTGAGAAGTATGAGTCCTCCAACTCTGTTCTTATTTTTCAAGATTGCTTTGTTTATTCTGGATCCCTTGCATTTCCATATGAATTTTAGGATTAGCTTATAGATTCATTTTGGCAAAAAAAGGCAGCTGAGATTTTGATAGGGATTGTATTGAGTCTGTAGATCAACTTGGGAAGTGTTGCCATCTTTTTTTTTGCGAGGAAGATTAGCTCTGAGTTAACATCTGTTGCCAGTCCTCCTCTTTTTGTTGAGGAAGACTGGCCCTGGGCTAACATCCATGCCCATCTTCCTCTACTTTATATGGGAGCCACCACAGCATGGCTTGATAAGCTGTGTGTAGGTCTGTGCCTGGGATCAGAACCTGTGAACCCCTGGCCGCTGAAGCGGAGCACAGGAACTTAACCACTGCGCCACTGGATGTTGCCAGGTGTTGCCGTCTTAACAACATTATCTTCCAATTCATGAACTCAGGAAGTTTTTCCGTTTATTCAGACCTATAATTTCTTTCAATGACGCTTTGTAGTTTACGGTGTACATGTGTTGCCTTTCTTTTGTTAAATTCATTCCTCATTATTTTTTTGATGCTATTGTAAATGGAATTGTTTTCTTAATTTCACTTTCTGGTTGTTCATTGTTAGTATATAGAAATACAATTGATTTTTCTATATTGATATTGTACCCTGCAACCTTTCTGAACTCATTTATTAGCTCTAATAGTCTTTTTTTGGTGGATTATTTAGGATTTACTATATACAAGATTATGTCATCTGTAAATAGAGATAGTTTTACTTCTTCTTTTCCAGCTTTTATTTCATTTTCTTGCCAAATTGCCCTGGCTAGAACCGACAGTACAATGTTGAACAGAAGCGGTAAGAACAGATATCCTTGTCTGGTTGCTGATCTTAGAGGGGAAGCATTCAGCTTTTTACCACTAAGTATGATGTTAGCTGTGGGCTTTTCACAGATGCCTTTTATTAGGTTGAGGAAGTTCCCTTCTATTTCTAGTTTGTTGAGTATTTTTACCATGAAAGGCTGCTGGAATTAAATACATGAAAAAGACCTGTGTTCCATCTCTCCTTTCCCCATACGTGGAGCAGATCCACCCTTTTTGGAGCAGAGTGATGGAAGAACTCCACATGTTGCTGGAACTTTGATATGCATCATAAGATGTTGTGTCCGTTAGGATTATCTTTGCATGTAAAAGAATACTGACCCCAGTGGCTAAGCCAAATAGTGGCTCATTTTTCTGATGTAACAAACAGTCTGGAGGTGGTCAATCAGGGGCTAGTGTAGCTGCTCTTGCATGTCGCCAAGGACCCAGGACCCTCCCAGCTTCCTACTCTACCATCGTTAGACTTGGTCCTCATCTTCTTCACTGAATGGCTGTTCCACCTGCATGACCACATCTGTGTCCGTGCAAGAAATAGAGGAAAGGGTGACAGGCAAGAGGGATGAACTAGGTGAGTTTGCACTTTTTTTTTTTTTTTTAACTATGAAAACAGTAGTATTCCCAGAAGCTCCATTCAGTGTATTTCTGCTTTTATCTCATTGATCAAAATGAGTCCCAGGGTCATCTCCAGTTGCAAGGAAGTCTGGAGAGATGAATATTTTTAACTGGGCACATTGCTGCCTGGTTAAAAATTGAAGCTCCATTGGTTTGGAAGAGGGGAGAATGGATATTGGTTAAGCTACCAGCTGTGTCTACCAATATTATTGGGGAGAAAAAAAATAGATGTCAAAGTCAAGAAAAAAGGTACCATTTAGCCGAGAAAGGATTCTTCTTATGATTTGGAAATTTAGATTTTCTTCTAATGCTGTGTGTATTTTTCAGGTGTTTCCTGGTTAACTGCAGTTAAGTGTTTCGAAAAAGGACTGAATCCATAGCTGCCTCGTCACAGAACTGGTTTAGAGAGCAGCCTTCTTGGGTTTATGTGGCAGAGTTTGCTCCTTCAACCACGTGCTGCCGCTCTCACCCCTCAGTCCTAGGGTCTAAAGGGGGAGTCGGCACACTTTTTTGTAAAGGGCTAGATAGTAAATATTTTAGGTTTTGTGGGTTATACAGTGTGGTAGACTGAATAAAGGCCCCCCTGGAGATGTCACCTCCTAATCACCAGAACCTGTGAATATGTTACTTTATATGGCAAGAGACTTTGCAGTTGTGATTAAATTAAGGCTCTTGAGATGGGAGATTATTCTGGATTATCTGGGGGTGCTCAACATAATCATAAGGGCCCTCATAAGAGGAACACAGAAGGGTCAGAGTCAGAGGGAGAGATGATAAAATGCTACCCTGCTTGCTTTGAAGATGGCAGATGGGACCATGAGCCAGGGAATAAAGATGACCCCTAGAAGCTGGAAGAGGCAAGGCACCAGATTCTCCCCTAAGGCCTCCAGAAGGAATGCAGCCCTACTGACACCTTGATTTTAGGACTTCTGGCTTCCAGACTGTAAGAGAAGACATTTGTGTGGTCTAAGCCACTTCTTTGTGGTAATTTGTTATAGCAGCAATAGGAAATGAATACATATGGTTTCTATCACAACTGCTCAACTCTGTAGCAAAAGCAGCCACAGACAACACATATGTAAATGGGTGTATCTGTGTTCCAATAAAACTTTATTTACAAAAACAGTTAGGCAGGCTGGATTTGACCCATGGGCTATTGTTTTCTAACCTCTGGTCTGTTGTCTTACATATGTACCACAGTTCTATGTAATCTCCAATTCTGAGACATTAGTTTGTTTCCATTTTTAATTAAAATAAATAACGTTCAAGTGAACATTCTTGTGGGTGGGTCATTGGGCCTATCTCAGATTACATCTCCAGAATAAATTCTAGAAATGTAATTCCTGAGTCAAACTGTGTATATCCTTTTTCTTACACTGACGTTTTGCAAAACCACAATGACCCATACTTTTAGGGGAGCACAAGATGGTCTTTCATGTGCTTAAAGTGGCCAATTCTTGGTAAGTAGATATAGGGACTGGAGTAAAACACTAGAATAAGGGCTCAACTTCATATTTTATATGTAAACTTTAAAGTATTGGAGTAGGTTATTAATCTGGTAACCTTGAGATTGGACTATTTAATGTGCCATTTTAAATATGGGCAAGAGAAAACAAAATATAAAATCTTATTCCTGACACTTAAGAACACTGGTGAATGATTGCAATCTTTACATTTTACTTGGCCCCTACAATTCAGAATATTCTTAGCTGGCAACAGTACTTGAATTGGTCATCTAAGTATTGGTTCATTGGGAATGGAAAATGGCTGGGTGCGTGTGATTTTCTCATCAATTGTCTAAACAGGGACAATGTTGTCTAAAAGGACAATATTTCTGGAATTTACTCTTGATCATTTTTTTTTATAAGAAAACTTATCCTTCTATTCACAACCTTATTTCTGTTGGTTTCTTCAGGAGTTTCACTTTGGAACCCCTGATTTGGGGTGGCAATATATGGGGAAAATTATTGGTGGATTCATTCTTTGCTATTTGGAGGAAAGAAAAGTCAGTACCTCCTATTTTCCAGCAAAATTCTTTATGTTTCTAAGACTGTTCTTTGACTTCTGATTTTTAGCAAGGAACTCCAAATTGGGGGTTATGTTCAGATTGGCCAAGAGTCTTCCTCAGATTCTTGGGGGAACTCCACACGTACGGCATCAGGATCCTGTGTTAAAATGAGATAAGGTATGTGAAGACGCTGGGTGCATGGTGAGAATAGCTCACATTTGTTGAGGATTTAGCATGTTCTGGATGGGGAAAACTATCTTAATTAACTCTTACAACATCTTTGAGAGCTAGGCATTTCTATTATCATACCTATATTATTGTTGAGGAAACCAAGAGGATTAAGTAACTTGCCCCAGGCTAACAGCTAATAAGTAGAATTGCTGGGAGTTGAACACAGGCAATTTGATTCCAAAGCCCATACTTTGCATTATGGATTATAATAGATAATCAATAGATGCATTCTTCCTTTAATTTATTTATCCAATCAATCAATCAGTAGGTGTTTATTTATTGGGCTTAGTATACATCAATAAGCAAAACAGATGAACTTTTAGAGGTTTACCTTCCAGTGGGGGTGGAGTGGGGCCCAAGACAGTAAACGATCAACAGTTAACACAGTATGTTGGAAGGTGTTAAGTATAATGAAAAAAAGAAATAGAGCAAGGGAATAGGGACCGGGAGTGGGTGTATGTAGATAGGCTTCTGTTTGAGCACAGATTGAAGGAGAAGGAGTTCTTTGGATCCCTATTCAATTCGCTTTTTCTATATGGGTTGCTTCACAGCAGGGATATGTTCTGAGAAATGTGTTGTCAGGTGATTTTGTCATTGTGTGAACATCACAGAGTGTAGTTACACAAAGCTAGGTGGTATAGCCTACTACACACCTAGGCTATATGGCATAGTCTATTGCTCCTAGGCTACACACCTGCACAGCATGTTACTGTACTGAATACTGCAGGCAACTGTAACACAATGGTAAATATTTGTGTATCTAAACACAGAAAAGATACAGTAAAAATACAGTATAAACGATAAAAAATGGTACACCTGTATATGGCACTTACCATGTATGGAGCTTGCAGGACTGGAAGTTGCTCTGGGTGAGTGAGTGAGTGAGTGGTGAGTAAATGTGGAGGCCTAGGACATCACTGTCACTACTGTAGACTTTATAAACACTGCACACCTAGGCTGCACTAAATTTATAAAAAATATTTTTCTTTCTTCAATAGTAAATTAACCTTAGCTCACTGTAACTTTTTCACTTTATAAACTTTTTAATTTTTTACACTTTTTGACCATTTTGTAGTAACACTTAGCTTAAAACACACATTGTACAGCTGTACAAAAATATTTTCTTTATATCCTTATTCTATAAGCTTTTTTGATTTTATTTTTATTTATTTTTATTGATGTCTTAATAGTTTATAACATTGTGAACTTTTAGTTGTATGTTATTGTTTGTCAGTCAGCATAGGAATGCACCCCTTCACCCCTTGTGCCCAACCCCCCTCCCCCTTGCCCCTGGTGACCACCAAGCAGTTCTCTCTGTCCGTGTGTTAGTTTATATTCCACATATGAGTGAAATCATGTGGTGTTTGTATTTCTCTCTCTGGCTTATTTCACTTAACATAACACCCTCCAGGTCCATCCATGTTGTTGTGAATGGGACAATTTTGTCTTTTTTATGCCTGAGTAGTATTCCACTGTATATATATACCACATCTTCTTTATCCAATCATCAGTTGAGGGACACTTGGGTTGCTTCCACTTCTTGGCTATAGTGAATAATGCTGCAATGAACATAGGGGTGCATAAGCCACTATGGATTGTTGATTTCAGTTTTGTTGGGTAGATGCCCAATAGTGCAACAGCTGGATCATAAAGTATTTCTATTTTCAATTTTTTGAGGCATCTCCATACTGTTTTCCATAAAGGCAGCACCAGTTTGCATTCCCACCAGTAATGAATTAGGGTTCCCATTTTTCCACAACCTCTCCAACATTTACTGTTTGTTTTCTTGGCGATTATAGCCATTCTAACAGGAGTAAGGTGATATCTTATTGTAGTTTTGATTTGCATTTCCCTGATGATTAGTGATGTTGAACATCTTTTCATGCGCCTGTAGGCCATCTGTATATCTTCCTAAGAAAAAAAAATATCGAACGCTTCACGAATTTGCGTGTCATCCTTGCACAGGGGCCATGCTAATCTTCTCTGTATCGTTCCAATTTTAGTATATGTGCTGCCGAAGTGAGCACCATTTTTCCATTTTTAAAATTTTTATTTTCTTTTAACTTTTTTGTTAAAAACTAAGACACAAACACACACACTAGCCTAGGCCTACACGGGTCAGGATTATCAATATCACTGTCTTCCGTCTCCACATCTTATCCCACTGGGAGTTCCTCAGGGGCAATAACACGCATGGAGCTGTCATCTCCTATGATAATAACGTCTTCTGGAATACCTCCTGAAGGACCTGCCTGAGGCTCTTATTGAGGAGGTGTTATTCTTTTCAGAAATATGTTCATGGTGGTTCATTTCTTTTTCTCATCATAGATTCGCTTATAAGCAGATAATGCAGCATGAGCATTCCTCTATACTAACGAAAACCTTTCAATGTTGGGGTCCATGTGTTCAAACTTCTTAAGGAGCTTGTTGAGGTCTGCAAAAGCTTCTGCTAAACCCTTCACCATGAATTTTCTTGGGGGTTCTTCCTGTTCTTCTCCTGCAGTTTCCTTTTCTCTTGCCTCTTCTTCAGCTATGTGTTTCTGTTCCAGTTCTAACAACTCCTCATTAGTCAACTCCTCAGAAACCACCTCTAGGAGCTCCTCAATGTCATCCTCATCCACACCCAGGTTAAAGTTGTTTGCCATCTCAACCATAGCCTTGTTGATTTTTTCAACCTTCTCATCCTTGGCAAATCCTTTGAAGTCATGGACGAACTTCTTGAGTGTCTTCTTCCAGAGGCAATTCATACACTTCTTGATGACATTATCCCAAACCCAAGCAAGGCTCTTGATGCAGCCATAGATGTTTTAATCCTTCCAGAATTGCATCAGTGTCTCCTCAGTTGCAGCAATAGCCTGGGCAAAGGTCCTTCTCAGGTAGTAGGCCTTAAAAGCTGCTATAACTCCTTGACCCATTGTTTGGATCAAAGAGGTGGTGTTTGGAGGGAGAAACACCACTTTGATATTGGGATGAAGATCACACAGAAAAGGAGGATATCTGGGAGCATTATCAATAATAAGCAAAATCTTGAAAGGTATGTTATTCTCAAAACTAATTCTCCATTTTACTGGCATAGCAATTCAGGAGGCATCTTGGAAGAGGAGCTGGGTCATCCATGACTTCTTATCGCTCCTGAAGTACACTGGCCTTGTGTGCTTGCTGATATGCTTGAAGGTCCTGGGGTTCTCACTGTGCCAGATCACAAATGGTTTCAATTTGTAGCCTGCAACACTGTCCCCAAGCAAGACTGTTACCCTGTCCTTAAAAGCCTTGAAACCTGGCATTGATTTGGCCTCCTCATGGATAAAAGTTCTTTCAGGCATCTGTTTCCAGAATAGGAGGTTTCATCCATATTAAACACTTGCTCTGGCAAATACTTTTCCTCCACAATCAGCTTATCTAGAGTTTCCAAAAATTCTTGAATTGCCTTCATATCAGTATTCGCAGACTCACCCTCACTTTCACATTATGTAATTCTTGAATCACTTAAAACACTAAATTCAACATTATAGTTGGATCCAGACTTTCCTTTCAATTCTGCAGACAAATATTTTGCTCTGGCCATGCTCATCATGGTGCTGAGAGGGATATGCTTCTGTGTCTGGTCTTCAGTCCAGGTCATTAGAAGTTTCTCCATGTCTGATATAGGCCCCTCTCAAATATTTGTTAGTGTTATTGACTTCAGTGAAGCAGATCCTTTCCATCACCTTGTCCTTGTTCTTCAGGATCATAGCTATGGTGGAATAGGACATGCCTGACTGGTGACAATAACCATCACTGATTTTCCACCTTTGTAGTCCTTAATCAATTTTAATTTTGTTTCCAGGTCAATCACTCGATGTGGCCTCTTTCTGGCCACATTAGCAGTGGATTTTGTATGCTTAGGGGCCACGATGAACAAAACAACATGAAATTAAATCAAGCACAAGAGAAAATGATGCAGTCAAGAGATGCAGTAAACATGAGATGTATGAGGCTGCTGTCATTGTAGCACAGCATACTGTTTTACAGTAAACTTTTTTTATAAGTAGAAAGAGTATACTCTAAAATAACAATAAAAACTATAGTATAGTAAATCCATAAACTGGTAACATAGTCATTTATTATCATTATCAAGTATCATGTACATAGTTGTATGTGCTAAATTTTATACGACTGGCAGTGCAGTAGGTTTGTTTACACCAGCATTGCCACAAATACATGAGTAATGCATTGTGTTAGACTTTACAACAGCTACAACATCATGAGGCAACAGGAATTTTTCAGCTCCATTATAATTTATGGGACCACCGTATATGTGGTCCATTGTTGACTGAAACATCATTACGTGGTGCATGACTGTACTTGTAAATATTTCTCAGTGAAATTTAAACCAGTGTAATATCTGCCACCTCCTATCTACAGGGTGATATTGTATTTACAGTACTGTCTGTAGGCTTTTTGAATTTTTGACCAAGCAGAGGACCAAAACTTAGACTATCAAGTTACAGGAAACTGTAACTGATAATATACAGCTTAGCCTTAATTATTTGGACAGTAAGTGAAAACAGAGGTCCCCCCACCAGTATATCTGATTTATGTACATATGTTGACTCGATCAGAAGGACATTTATAAAACTCAGGGGGCAAGATAAACATCATAGGCAACTGACATAGAGAACCAGAGAGAAGCTATGGAAAAATAAAATGAAACACCTGTTTTCTCTCTGGTGTTGGTTGTCATGCAAAAATCCTCCAGTGAGAACAGCATCATAGTACTTGAGAAGTATTGGGTTTTTAACATTTTCGTTTCCACCTTAGATGCCTGGTGTTTTGACATAAAGTATTTATTGAACTGCTTTTGAAAAATATTTTGGTATGTCAATTATTACAAAAAGAAAAAAGGAATTAAAACTGGCATCAACATGTAAATGTCTGGCTGAGCATTCAGTTTGTTTCAGTCCTTCACTGGATTGTAAGCTCCACAAGGCCGGGGCACACATCTGTCTTGGTGATGCTCAATACTTATTTGTTGAATCAGAGGATGAGAAAAAGAAAGAAGGAAGGAAGGAAAGAAAGAAGAGAAAAGAAAAGAAAGAGTAGATTCTTTTCATTCAGCTGCTTTAGATATATATATATTGAGCAGTCTTCGAATAGAGGATAGTAATGTAAGATTACAATGCAGGACAAAATGATTAACTTTTGTGCTGTATGTGTACTAATTGTTTTTTGACTATCACAATTGTGAAAGAGGCATTTGTGTTTGCAGAGTGACACTAATTCACTCTTTTGCTAGTATGCTAATGCCTGTCTTTGGGAGGTAAAAATCAAGGCAGTAGCAATAATTTTCATAAAATTTTTTTTTTGTACATCAATGTCAATCAATGTTTGGCCATATACATATTTGGTTTGAGAAAAGATCTTTTTGTTAGTGATTTCCAAATTGCAGAAATCAATCTAACTGTGACCAGCATTTTAAAAAGTGATACAGAACAGAAAAGAATAGAACAGACCCGAGGGGATTGCATGCTGTGAGGGTACTGTATCGTGTATGTGTATACTGGATTAAGAGGCAAAAAGTATTTCTTACTATGAAAAGTGCTTTAAAGAAAAGTTTGAAATTCAAGCTCTAAATCAACAAAGTGATTGAGTTGGGGTAGGTATGATCTCCAGATCATGAGTAAGCCATTGAAATCCCTTCTGAAGCTCAAATGGTATTGAGTTTAGTAGAGAAGCATTGAGTGAACTTTTATCCTGGCTCAAATCCATCCTCTACCACTTCCTAACAGTGTGACTCTGGGCCTTTGTTGCCTTATATATAAGATGGCATAAGAGTAGTCTCCACTTCGTCAAGTGGTTTCAAGTAGTAAGAATGAGTTAATATATGTGAAGTACATAGAAGAGTGCCTGGCACATAGTAAGGATTATATGAGTATTTGTGATTATTTCTGCTACTGTTGTTGCTGTTGTTATTATGTGGGGAACACTGTGGGAGAAGACACATATACAATGTTTCATTTAACCCAAGACCAAGTATGAGTTTCAGCACATACAATAGTTTGTACCTTGTCCCAAGTAGAGCCTGGCTAGCTGGCTTTTCAGCAGAAACACCCAACATCTTAAAAAGCAACCATCTTCCTAGCTGTTCTTCTACATTAAGATCATGTGTAGTAACCAGAGGCCACATTTCATTTGGATCGGCAGTGGGTTTTTTTTTTTTTAACATTTTTTAACTTTTAAAATTTGAATGCCCATAGGCAGGGTTTGCACTCTCCTATTTACCCCAATCCTTATCGCTTCCTGTTGTCTTAGTTTAGCCACTTGACAATTTATATTACCTGTCGAACCCTGGATGCATTTGAGTTTTAAACCCTTGCTAAAGAATGAAGTGCCTATAACTTCCTGGCTCTGCACCTAGATGCTCTTCAATTTCAGGTCTTTAAACTGAATTAATACATGTACTACTTAACTGGGCTTCCACCTTTCTCCCATGTCTCCTGGCATTTTACCTAGGATGTGGAAGGCAGCAGTTGCTCTGGTGTAAGCATCTCATCCAGTGGCCTTGTGGGAGTCACTCTGAAATGGAAAGAAAAGCCTCTATGAAGTACGTATTTTGTAGCCACAAAGCCATGTACATCTGTCTGGGGACAACACCAGACTCATGTTCTGAGTTCCAGAACTCTTAAGATGGCAGGTAGAGGAGGTGTGGGAATATCCTGTGTTTTTATTGAGCCTAGAGTACAACAAAATATATGTAAATTGGTATATTGTGGGCCTTAGCTCATTTTTAACAACGTCTTGGATTTATATGGCACTATTCTCTAAAAAGCTAGCAATGTTACACATCCTGGATCTAACACATCACCAAATCATTCCTTAAGAGTAGATCGGTGTGTGGCATAGATCTGGGGAAGATGCAGCCATCAAATGGCTGCCCACACTAAAAATATCTAAGGTTGTATAGATGGAAAAGCCATAGGTTTCTTCTCTTCCACGCCAGGAACATGGAGGTCTGACTTTTCTGGTTAATCTGATAGACGTAGGTAGCCCAGAGCTACATGATTTGGCCATCCCTACTGATAACATTTGCCATTTTACTTAGGGCTGTAGATAGACTCCCAACGTCTACAGTTTCCTCAAAGGCCATTAGAGTCACTAAGGAAAAAAAATCTTCAGAAAACACAGCGTGAATAACAGCAGCAAGAGAAGAAGTTCCTGGTTATAGCCCACTCATATATTTTTGAAATGTAGGTCAGCTCTGGAGGAAGTGAAAGAAACTTCCTGTTGGATTTTCATTTATAGCATGTGTCTGAAAATCTTTAAATGTAATTTCTTAGTGTAAAATAAACTGCAGAAATCTGGAATGTGTCAGTCTGCTTTATGTTTATTGAAGCCATTCTATTTGAAGCTGAAATGTTGTAAAATTATATAGTGGAGTGAACAGCTACAATTAGTTTAACAGACATGACCGTATTCCTGAATGGAAAAGCTGTCAAGACCTCAACAATCAGATACAAAAGAGACCCAGGAATCCCATAAAATCCTGTCTCCTAGGAAGGCTAACATTTCCCTTTGGTTGCTACACATCCCTTTGCATAATTTACTACCTTCTACTCCCTTTTTTGTGTCATTAAAAAAAAGAAAAGAGAAAAGCATCACCCAAAGAGAAACAGTCATGAATGTTTTAAAAGATTTGAACTGGTTGGGTCAACTTGGATGTTTTGACGACCCCAACGAAGCTCTCAAAATAAACAGAGTTTGGGCAAAACTGTAAAAGTCTCATCACCACAGTGTGGCAGACATCCCCATTTAACTAATCTACAGTCTACTTTGATTTTGGATTTTTCTTCTAAATTGAGATGGGGACTCTATTAGCTGTTAAAGTGATGCTACTTGATAAATGCTACTTGGTGATGATGAAGGTCACTTGATGTACCTATAGCAGACTGTTGATTGCCTATCTCACCAATAGTAGGGGCTCTGGTTTTGTGGTTGTGTCCACCCTCCTTCATGTGAAAGTGCCTCATATGCTCTGTGAAGGAGACTCTGTTTCTCATTGAAGGGTAAATCACAATTTTGTTGAGCCAATCATGGTAATCCCATTTTCCTTGTCAGTGATTGGTTTGAGTGGGCTTCTGACCTAATAAGACATAAGTGAAGGTCTCCTGGAAGGCTACCTGGAGAAGGTGTCCTCTCTTCTTTTGGAAGCTGTTGTCTTATCTGTGTACCATGCCTGGAAGAGTGGTAGCTATCTTGTGACACTGGTACAAAGCTGACATATTGAGAGCAGAGAGATGAAGTGAATCTGGGCCCTTTATAATATCATTAAACCATCAAACTCTGAAGCAACCTACACCAAAAATTTTCAAAATGTGAGATAAGTAATTTTTCTTAATATGTAAGCCAAATTCAGCCAGGACTTTCCCTTAATTGCTTCCTCAGACACCCTAACTAATACTGCAGCAAAGAAAATATCTCTGTAATGCTATTGGGGATACAGACTTTTGCTTCATGGACTGAGCTAAGACTTGGCCTCTGACTAGAAGGCAGCACACTATTGAGCAAAGAGCCCTGGACTTAGGGTCAGAATAACTAGCTCTAAGTCACACCCATCATTTATTATTTGTGTGATCCAGGCAGGTAATTTAATCTACCTCAGCGTCAGATTAATAATACTAACTCATGGGCTGGTTGTGAAGATTAAATGAAGTAACATGTGAGAAAGGCCATCAGATGGAGCCTCCTTGAGGGTAAAGGTTGTATGGTGCATATCTTTGTAACCCTATCACTGGCTAGCATATACCAGCAAATACTTATACATCACCTACTCTGTGCCAGTATTTTTCATGTGTTAAGTATTTTTCACGTATTAACTCATTTCTCTGTCACAACAACACTATATTATTGTTCCTCTTTACAGATGAAGAAAGAGGCTCAGAGAGATTAAGTAATATGCCCAAGGTCATCCAGATAGAAAGTAGTAGAGCCAGGATTTGAATCCAGGCAGTCTTTTGGAGTTTAGGGTCTCAACTACACAATATTCTGCATAGCATGGGCTCAGTATTTGTTAAATGGTGAATGGTACTGGTAGGAATTCAGTTAATGTTTATTGAACAAATAGAACATAGTAGTCGAATAACAATTTCTTTTTCTTAAGAAGCAATGTTACATCATGATTTTTTTTCCTATTGGGGAAAAAAAAAGAAGTTCTTCCACGTTTAACAGCCTTCTGTGATCATGGGTTAATTTGGGGGTACTGTTCCATGGTAATGAGAGTGGCCCCCGAGGCAGCCATCTGGAGGATCAGGCCTGAATACCAGGATTATTCTCTCTCAAGTCTGGAGAGTCTCTGAAATGAAGAATATGCCTAGTTTTCCTATTCCCTCCTCTCCCAAATGGCTTGTAAGAGCACATGCTGGGACTCTTCTGGCTACTAGAACATCCTGATCACACACCCACGACTAGTCATAGCTAAAGATTGGTTAGGTAAGCGAGTTTGTCTCGTTGCTCTGCCAAGTCCCCATTCCCATGCCTCTGTTCCCATCCTCAGCACCAGTACTGCTCTTTCTGCCACACTACCCACCCACCCCCATTAAAATCTGTGGTCAACAAATAGTCCTGAAGGAAAGAATTCTAACAATGAAATCAAACACATAAAGGACAAAAATAATAAATTCTACACTAAGATATATAATTGACTCACAGTTTAATGAATGTGTTCTTCCTCTGGGGACAATAAAAGGACATTTCTCAACTCTAAGAGGTCAAGCTGACAGGCCAGTGGAAAGAGTTGGGAAGGAAGCATTGTGACAAGCGACATCTTAGAAGGAGGCCACCTACTCTTCTTGCCAGGCCATACATTTACTTTTCTCAGTGATCCTATCACCTCTGAAGTATATGCCCTTCCTCCTTCCTTCTCCACACCTCCTTTCTCTTTCTTCACACCTCACTCATTCCCATCTTTCCAGGGAAGCCATAATTTCCATTATTGATCTAGAGTCTATTATAGGCTGCAGAAAGCCAGTCCTAGAACTGGTCTTAGTGGAAACACTGCTTTCAAATCACTCCATATTCCAGAACTCACACACCTTATAAATACAAACAGAACAAGAAGTTTAGCAATTTTATAGAAAAAAGGACCTAATAAACATTTAACTCTAAACTAGCACTGTCCAACGTGAGCCACATAGGTAACTTAAAATTTTCTGGTAACCACATTAAAAAAGTAAAAAGAAACAAGTGGAATTAATTTTGGTAATATATTTTATTTAATCCAATATATTAAAAATAAAATCAACATGTAATCAACATAAAAATTATTTACAAGCTACTTTATATATTTTTCCATACTAAGTTTTTGAATCCAGTTTTATACTTATGTTACATCTCAATTCAGACTAGCCACATTTCTAGTACTCAATACTACATGTGGCTAGTGGCTACCACATTGAACAGCGTAGCTCTATATTATTCACATCTTTTCACATATTCTTCTAATTTTTCTGAACAGTTACATACATTTTTGCATGTATCTAACCAGTATGTTTAAACTCTCTTGGATTCTTTTCCCCTGAATTACTGTATACATAAATACATGTCACATATATGTTGCATGCATTATGTATATGTAAATATATAGTTATCTCTATGATAGGTGTGGTCCATATAAATGGACTACCATTTGTAAAATCGATCTAATGATCTTCTGTTGTGTTACTATACTGATTTTTCGGGCATTAACCTATCAGGAATATGGGTAATTTGCCATTGTTCTCTGTTGTAAGTATTACTGCTATGAATACCTTTTTTCAAAGACTGGAATTCATTTTTTTCTCTTTCTATTTCTCTCCCTTCCTCCTTTCCTATTCTACCGTCTCTTTCAGGATTACAGAAAGTGAGGTTGAGACACCCTCCTTTCTCAGTTGGTCCAGGACCAACCAACTTCCCACTACACAAGCGCTACCTGGGGGCATCTAGGTCTTTGGTGATAAAGCTGGTTACCAACCCTGGGCCCAAAGTTAATTCATGAATGTGTAGAGAAGGAACAAAGGCATGCTGGTGGAGGGATCCTGAAAGGTGTTAGGCGAACAGCTTCTTTCATAAAGGCTTTTGCAGGAGAAAGGAAAAGCTCCCTTCATTTTGAAGTCTAACGAGGATGTAGTAGCAAAAGAGAAAACACACGCATGAATATGGATATAGCTCTCCACACAGCCCCACTGACTCAGAGACCACAACGAAAAGACTGTTATGGATCCTATTACAAAGGAGATGGGCTGGATGGAATTAGGGATTAAATCTGAAATTCCCAGTACATACCCAGCGTCTCGGGAACTTGACAAGCTGCCATCACTCCAAGATCCCTGGGAGGAGAAGTGCGGCTGGCTTAATCAGGAAGGGGGCATCGGCGGGGGGGGCTTCTGCCCATAGCAAGCCACTTACCACAGTGCTAATGAACAGGGAGGTCTTCTAAGAGGGGAAGTGGAGCGGTGGTGTCACTTTCCCTTTGTTGTGTGCACATCAGCTGGCATCTCTGAAGGGGCGGTGACTTGTCAGCAAGGAGAGAAGTTGCTAGGTAACCAGGGAATATGAGGGAAGCCCCCTCCCCCATCCCCAGGGAAGCAGAGTGCCAAGGGGGTTCCAAGAGGGATTTGGTGGTTAAAAAACAAACAAAAACAACTACAGCCTTGAAGATGGAAAGATTAAGTGCTACGCTAAGGAGTAGCATGCTACTAATTTTTTTTTTTTTGGAAGGAGAAGTTTGCTTGGAGGAGAATTACTGTGACCTGGGAGTGGAAAGGGAGGAAAGAAAGGAAGGAATAAGGCCAGAAAGAAAAGGAGAAGCATGTATTAACAAGGGAGAAAAGGAGAAGATAGTGGGAAAGGAAGCATCTCCATCAGCTCTGGAAATGACCCCACTACAGGATGGTGTACTGGGGCCTCCATTAACTTCAGGGGCCTCAGAGGGTTAAGACAGTCTGTGCAAAAACAGGCTAAAGTATGGTCTCCAGACCAGCCATGAATTATCTGGAAACTTGTTGGAAATGTATCAAGCCCCACCCCAGAACTACTGCCTCCGAGACTGTGTTCTAACAAGCCCTCCAGGTGATTCAGAAACACACCAAAGTTTGAGAGCCACTGCTACAAAGGAATGAGATGGCTTTGGAAGGGTAGGAAGTGGGCATCAAGGATTGCACCAGACAGTTCAACAGGCAAGGAGAACTTTATTCAAGGCTATTGCAACCAGGGCGAGAAGCCAGAACTCAGTCTGAACTCAAATCCCCTGAAGCAGAGGGTGGCAGGGTTTTTAAAGGCTGGAGTGAGCTAGTGGAAAAGTACTGGAGGACTTTGTGGGGTGGGGTTATAGGCCATTTGTATTTACTAATAACCTTTTCCTCTCTTTATAACAGGAGGTAGTTTTACAACTTGGAACAAAGTGTCCCGCTGAAGTTTGGCTCCTATCTTCCCACTGAGACTGGGAGGTAGAGGAGCCATCTCCTTTGATGATTCCATTTCAAACAGATGGTCCCTAGGTTCTAGAGAAAGACATTCCTAGGTTCCAAAACTCTCAGAGACTTTTAAAAAGATTTACGTATATCTCAGAGGGGCAGAGAAAGAATTTGCAATTACAAGTTTTCTAATGAAAACGCTCTAAGAAAAGAGAGATGAGGAAGAAGCCTGTCTAAAATTTTTAGTCACGCTGAATGGAGCAGTAGGCTGTCCTGGTCAGGAGGAAAGGGAGACCCTTGGCACAGTCAAGCGAATGTTGTCCCCTCTTTAAGTTGAATTGAATTATCTCTTGGATTTCTCCTGCTTCTCTTTGGAGTCAATGCAGCACCTCAGAGGGCTGGATCGCACATCCTACAGAGCCACACTGGAGGTGACAGGAAGAAAGACAGCTTCTTCCAGAAAGTGACTTCTTCAGGGTGATGGACGGGAAGGAGAAGGATGGGCGGGGGGGCAGGGGGGGATGGAGAAAACCAGCTTGTGCGGAGCCTCTTTCCTCTCTGCTGCTGCTGGTTTCATGTCCTTCATGGGAAAACAGACCAGGACACACAGAGAGGAGGGCAGCTCAGGCTTGATTGCTTGATTCTCTCGGAAGGTTTTTGGAAGAGCTGATAACAAAGTGGCTGCAGTTCAGACAACAAGCCCGGGGCTGCCCTGGCCACCTTAAGCCAGGTCTTTTCTGCTGCACTAACAAATGCAGCTTCCCATAGGCCTACCCCTGAGGGACTTGGCCAAGGTGAATTGCCCTCCAAGATGGATTTACTGGCAGGCTTCGTGCCTCCAACTGTGGGGCTCCTGCGGAAACAGCCACCCTTGTGTTTGAGCATGAGAAGTCCCACCAGAAGGGCTGGCTTTCTTCCCATCCCCATTGTCTGCTGTGGTTGTGCCTCTTCCACATAGCTGGTGACTGAGCATGCAGCACTGATCAGGACTGAATTATTCCAAAGGACAAACAGGCTTTTGCTAGTGACCTTTTAGATAACCTGCCTTTTTTTTTTTTTTTTTTGGCTTTTTCTTGGAATGGTAAGGAGGCAGCTGTTCCTGGAAATCCAGCCAAGAGGCCTGGTGTGGGGCCTTGGCTAATGTGCTGTGGGAGGCTGTGCAGCTCCTGAATGCCCAGTCCTGGTCACCATACCCCCTATAACACCTTTGCTCAGCTGACCGCCTCCTGCCTAGAACAAAGGATGAAGCCACCAAAACCAGGGGGCTCTGATGCTTAAGACGGGCTCATCTGAGTACCATCGTCTGCTACAGCCCATCCCATATGTAAGATGCTCCTGGGCCAACCAAACGGTGACATTTAATAAATAAAAAGGCTATGAAAATGTCCATCATTATCCCTTCATCTTGTAATCATTGGCTTAGTTGTTTCCCTAGACTGTGGGCTTCTTAAGGCAGGGCTGAGTCCCAATAAATGTCTGTGTCAATGTATGAGTGGATGAATGAATGAATGAATGAATGGAATGCCCCAGAACTCCTTTCATCCACTCTAGTGTTGCCTTTTACCATCTTTTATTTCATCCATAAAAACGTTTCTGAGTTCTGTGCTTCCTTCACCATGCTTAGGAGTTTGAGAATCGCTGCCAGAAGAACTATCAGAAGATTGGCGATGTTGGTAACATTTACAGGTATTAAATTAATTTAAAAAAAACTAAATTAATCAGAGAAGAAAATCATCTAGCACATGGCAGCACTTTTTGATTGAACTGCTAACAATGCAATGAATATGGGGGAAATGCCCATTTGTGAAAGGGATGTACAAAATGGCCAAACCAACGT
The DNA here is from genome assembly GCA_031878705.1 of Tapirus indicus. Lineage (NCBI taxonomy): Eukaryota > Metazoa > Chordata > Mammalia > Perissodactyla > Tapiridae > Tapirus > Tapirus indicus. The sequence goes on along the minus strand of CM062919.1, from coordinate 125,788,823 downwards.
TTTAGAGTGTGAATTAGTCTAAGATAAAAGATTAATGCAACCGCACCATAAGTAATTCACCAAGGAAATTATTTAGTGAGTGCTTACTGTGTGCTTGGCAGGCACCTGGCCAGACAGGGAAACACTAAGACCCAGTTAACCCCGGCAGGTCAGCAAGCAAGATGACCTAATGAAGCACAGATGCCCAGGGAGCCTGGAACCGTGCATGTAAAAATAACATTTCCAGGGCAAACGGTGTTAAGAGACCCATTTAAAAGACATGACTTTAAATTTTTTTTAAAACCAACATTAAATGGTTCCTATTTTAAACTGTTCATCCTATAGAATAAAGTAATTTTCCCTCTGATATAAACTCTGAACACAGCAAAACCAAAGGATGATCTGGAGAAATTGGTTTTAGCCATACGACGAAAAGGCTGGAAACACACCAACCCATATCCTTCCAAACTGTCTTTATTCCGTCTAATTCTAAACAGCCAGGCGGGATGCTCCTGTAATAATTTGCATTGCAAAGTAGGCTGGAAATTGGCCTTGTTTAAACAAGCGCTCCTCCAAGGCCGCCCTCCGTCGCCCGCCCTTGGCAGCAGCGACCTGCCCGCGAGAAAGGAGGCAGCCACGTGAACGCTGCAGCTGAAAAGGAGCCTTTGAGCTGCTCAACTGCTTACCTCATTAATGCAGTTCTCCCCCTAAGGTTGGAAGTAAAGGGAGGGGGAAATGAATTTGCGAGCGACACACCACTTCGGGTCTATTATATGCTTGCAAAGAGACACACAGGTACCCACGCTGTGCGCAGTTTTCCAAACCCCTCGCGGAATCCTCCCTAATCCCCCGCCCTCGGTGGATCACAGTGAGGCCTTTGGCTGCGGAGCGGCTCTCAATGGGTCGATAACAACAGGAAAGACTCTCAAGCTGCTTTTGATCCTGGCGTAAGTCAGAAGGTAAAAAACATCCACGACTCCCACCGCGGAACTTCAGTTATCTAACCTGGGAGCTTGAAAAAGTAAGTGAACCTTTGAGAGGACTCTAAAGTAACCCAAGATGAAGGCAGAGAGCTCCCAACTCAAACAATTGACTTTGTTTGAGGCAGAGTATTGGCCTCAGTCTGACAGCCAGCCCCAGAAATCCAGGGAATGGAGGACAGCAAATGGGGGGTGGGGGGTGGGGGAGGGCTGGCCCGGTAGGAGCCAGTGTCCTGTTGTGTGACAAATCTGCATATGTCATATTGCTCCCCTTCTCCCTTTCCCTCTCCAATTATGCCACTAGAGCCAGACCTATGCAAAATTGTGAAGAAAAATCTAGATTTAGTATCCTAGATGAACCTCCCCCCCTTATTATTATTTATTTTACTTTATTTATTATTATTATTTTCTTGTATTAGTCTGCTTGGGCTGCCATAACAAAGTACCACAGGCTGCATGGCTTAAACAACAGGAATTAATTTTCTCACAGTTCTGGAGGCTGGAAGTCTAAGATCAAGACGCTGGCAGGGTTGCTGTCTGGTGAAGTCTCTCTTCCTGGCTTGCAGATGGCCACCTTCTCACTGTGTCCTCACACAGCCTTTCTGCTGTGTGTATGCATTCCTCGGGTCTCTTCCTCTTCTTATAAGGACACCAGTCCTATTGGATGAGGGCCCCACCCTTATGACCTCATTTAACCTAATTGCCTCCTTAAAGGCTTTGTCTCCAAATACAGTCACACTGGGGGTTAGGACTTCCACGTACGGGTTTTGGGGGGACATGATTCAGTCCATAACACATCCCTTCCTCTTCTTTCCACTTTTGCAGGCCTGTCCTTTTTACTTTTCTCCCCAAAACCCTATCAAAACATTCACACAGGAAATGGCACAGCTGGCATTGTCCAAGGCATATTGGGTATGGAGAGCTGGATGTTTGGGGAGTGTGCTTTGTTAAGGTCTCCTGAAGACGTGATGAGTGTAGATCACCAGGCGGCAGAGCAGAGTATGGATCGTGACATGCAGTGCTGGAGCCCCGTGGCTACTACACTGCCTGTCTCCTTTTCACATTCAGCTTCTAGAAAAAGGCAGGCATGCTTGTTTTATCCATTTTCTCATTCCGATTCATTCTCCAGCCTTGCCTGGCTTCCACCATGATTCTGAAATGTTTTTATTGAGATGGCCTACTAAACATCTCCTCGCATTACACTCCTGTGTTTCTCCTCTACTGTCACACCACTACCACTGACAACACTTCCAACACCAGATGAGTGGGTTTGTTCCCATGCTGATCAATTCTGCAGCACCAGCTCGGTGTCCTATAATTCAGTTCAGTTCTGATGCTACCTGGAGCTAGCGTCAGATCCCACAGGTGGGGCTCAGCCTCACAAGGCTGGCCCCCACTCCACTTCAGATACCAATCACAGTCCAGGTTGTCACCTGTGCTTCTGACTTAGAGGCTATAAACTGGAGGTTCCAATGACTCCCTCCTCCTGTTCAATTAATTTGTTAAAGCAGCTGACAGAACTCAGGAAAACAGTTTACTTGCTGGATTACTGGTTTGTTATAAAAATATATCTCAGGAAGAGCCAGATGGAAGAGATGCATAGGGCAGGATATATGGGAAGGGGCAAGGAGCTTCCCTGCCCTCTCCCAGGGAGCCAGTCTCCCAGCACCTCCACACGTTCACCAACTTAGAAACTCTGAACACTGTTCTTTTGGATTTTTATAGAGGCTTCAATCAATCCTGTAGGCATGATTGATTAAATCCTTGGCCATTGGTGATTGATTCAACCTCCAGTCCCTCTCTCTTCCCCAGAGATGTGTGTATGTGTGTGTGCGTGTGTCTGAAAGTTCCAACCTTCTGGAATCACATGGCTGGTTCTCCTAGCAACAAGTCCCCATCCTTAGGGGCTTTCCAAAAGCCACTTGATTAACATAAACTCAGGTGTGGTTGAAAGGGGCTTCCTATGAATGAAAGACACCCATTTCACCTTTGTGGCTCTGGAGCTATTTCAGGAACTGAGGCCAAAAGACCAAATATAACAAAAGATGCTCCCATTGCTCTCATCACTTAGGAAATTCCAAGGGTTTTAGGAGCTCTGTGCCAGAAAATGGGACAAAGACCAAATGTATATTTCTTATCATAAATCACAATATCATATACACCTACCCACACTTCATTCATTCATTTAAGCATGCATTCAACCGAGTATTGCATTTAGCCCCAACCCACTTTCCCCAAGTTTGCATACCTGGGGCCTTGCAGACAGATCTTCAGTTCTTGAATCATTTCCTTACTAGACTGGGTTGTGGGATTGTATGTAAAATTTCTCTCCTCTTAGATTTGAATTAGAAAAGTGCTTTTCAGATTTTAATGACTGTTGCCTACAGGATGTGATTTTATCTTGGGTAATAGGAATGTGATAAAGCTGCTTTATTAGAACAACTCCATGGCTGTTGCAATTCTGCATTTTGGGGAAGGAGCAGAATTCCTCTTAGAGACTGATGGCTCTTTTCTTTAGGAGGAGACCTTGAAAGGCCTTTTGGAAATAGGTGGTACCTCCATGGAGGCAAGGGTTGTGAAAGAACAGCACTGTTGCGTGTACGTTTGTGAATTTAAGAGTGTTACCCTGGAGGCTTGCAAAGAGGGGACTTGGGGGACGAGATGACCCTGAGAGGACGAAGGTAGAGATGACTCTCCGTAGAGAGAGGTGACCGGAACAAAACTGGCAGAGTTGGGACTTAAGGGGAAAAATGGTCCTTGAGAAATTGTTGTTAACGACTCCAGGACTTTATGTGTAATGTTCACTTTTAAGTTATTTTTAGCCGTAAGCTCTGCTGTGGTCTCCTCTTTTCTGTGCAGATATTTGGTAAATATCTATTATACACATAACAGCTTTATGCTAATGGGGCTTGGGGAATGGAGGGGTAACCATGGCCGTGTATGGAGCGTCATGGTGAGGGAGAGGACAGCGGATGCAGAAGAGGAGAGACAAACTTGGATCCCCATTCTCCAAGATTTAAGCAAGAGATGAGAGACTCAAATCCTTTAGAAGTCTTAGAGGAGTATTGGCTTTTCAATATCCATGTAGATAATCCATTCAACACCTTGACCTTGCAGTCCATTCTCTGCTCATTTCCATTGATCTCGTCCTCCAGCCTGTCTCAGCCACTCACTCCCATGGTCTTATCGTATATCTTGTCATCACCAATTACTGCGTCTCTTCCAAAATTTTGATTTCAAGCGTCCTAATCCCTAATTACTCTTAATTATTCTTTCTGCTCACTCCCTGCAGCAGCTTTGTTCTAAAAATGATCAACCACACATGGATTTTTAACCCACTGCCTTTCCCATCTTTCCATTGCTGCTCACCCTTTCATAACCTCGCGCATCTCCTAACCCGGCTGAGAATCTTTGGGCCATCCTTAAAATCACCTTCAGCTCCTTCTCCTTCCATCAGTTTTTCCTGGCGAGACTCCAGCCCTACTTAAATGCACGTCTCCACCTGCTCTGTGCCTACACTTGAAGAAGAGCTGAATGTCACACACCATCCTTATTGGCCTCACATGAAATTTATGAACTCAAACTTCAGGTGGGCTGTATCAGTCTGGGTCCATTTAGGCAAAAACAAACTACTCTAAGTGTCTAAAATAGTGGGACTCCAATAGAGGGAATTGGTTCCATGAGATGGATGGACTGAGAAGTCAAATGAGCTGGGGAGGCAACCCAAAGATTAGCAACAGCATGAAGCTCTCCCACCCTTAGGCTGGAGACAAAGATGGAGACAGTATCACCAGGGCCCAGGAGCAAAGTCACTGGGTGACAGGTGAAACCATGGTGGGTGTGTTGAGAGAGAGCGCTGGAGATAGAGAAGAGATGCAGGCAGGACCAGAGATGTGCCTGAGGCAGTTGAGAGGGAGAAATTCCTTGGTTTTTTCTTCCCCCTGCCCTCCTAGCTCTCATTACAGTTTCACTGGCTAAACCAAGCTGGAAGTCAGCTGAACAAGGAGCCTGGGAAACACAGCCTGCATGGGTCAGTCCCTCGCAACACAGAGCTGGGGAAAGAATATAGGGAAAGGGTGAGGAAGAGAGCTGAGGAAAACCAGGCATAGTTCTTCCCTTTTGTTACTTGGCATCCATTCTCATCCTTCCACTCTGTGTTGGTCAGAGTTCAATCAGAGAAGCAGAAATGCACACATATACAGACACATTCTCACACACACACATGTATATTTCTTAGTTTGGGCTCCTTTAACAGAATATCACAGACTGGGTGGCTTATAAACAACAGAAATTTATTTCTCACAGTTCTTCAGCTGCGAAATCCAAGATCAAGGTGCCAGCAGATTTGATGTTTGGTGAGGGCCTTCTTCCTGGTTCATAGACTGCCTTTTTCTTCACTGTGTCCTCACATAGTGGAAGGGGCGAGGGAGCTCTCTGGGGCCTCTTTTATAAGGGCACTAATCCCACTCATGAAGGCTCCACCCTCATGAGCTAATCACCTCCCAAAGGGCCCCACCTCCTAATATGATCACACTAGGGGTTAAGATTTCAACATATGAATTTGGGAGAGAGACAAACATTCAGTCTATAGCAACATACCTAGGTATTGTAGGGATTTTATAGGAGTTTGACCTTGTGCAGTATGGGAGCCGGTTATCCAGTCTATCTGTGGCTGTTGCTTCTGTTGCTGGGGCCTGACGTCAGCAGGGCAGGCAGTTGAGAAGGGAAGATGGACATGAAGGGAGGAGGCAAGGACACACTAGATCCTCCAAGGATGAGCTGGAACCCACGAGGATGGACTGAAACTCACGTCAGACTCTCATCACCTCCTACCTCCAAGCTGCTATTCACAGGGTTTTCATGGCCAACTTTTTTGGAAGTGGGTGGCCAGGTCCTTCCTCCCAGTCTGTCTTAGTCTGGAAGCTCTGCTGAAACCTGTCCACCATGGTTGACCCTTTGGTATTTGAAGTACTGTGTGGCATAGCTTTCAGCATCACAGCAGCTGCCATAGTATGACAACGACAGATGGGTGGTGTGGTGCCCTGACTGGGAAATGAATCTGGGCCACAATGGTGATAGCGCCGAATCTTAACCACGAGGCCACCAGGGCTGGCTTCCATCTTCTATTACTTCATATTTCCTTTGCCCTTAGCAAATTTCACTGGACATAATTCCTTGCCTGGTGGATGATCCAAACCTTCATTCCTGAAAGGTCTGGGCCACTAGCAGTCCTGACAATGTAGTTTTCTATGGGCTTTCATCCAGGGCATGAGAGTACTCAGGGACACCTAGGGGAGCTCCTGCATTCTAGACATGCTCCTTGGGATTCCAAATTCCCCTTGACAATCAGGATGGATCACCTCAGCCAGTATGTAACTCTCTTCTTTGTTGATTTACTGGCATGAGAAACCCAAAATGGCCAGATGGCAGTCTCAACTTTCAGTTTAATGGAACCATTGCTGTGTCCCCTGGTGGGAGCATTCCTTTCTTGGGAACTAAAATGTCTAGGCTAACAGAGCCTGAAGTTGCAGGGATGAGAAGCAAAACCTTCCTAGAGAATGTCATCGTTACCCAAGTAATCAGCCAGTCCCATGGTCCCAGGTTGATTACAAAAGACCACTTTCCTAATAGAAGGAGAAGCACTTTGTTCTCATTAAAATAGGCACATATTCTGGACACCGATTCACCTTCCCTACCTCAATGTGTCAGATCTGGACTCTGAGGCTGGACTCACAACTATTGCATATACTCAGCTGTGGCTCTAGCATCATATAACTTTACTTGACTACTTGAATTCAGAAATCTTCTCTTTTTTGTGTGTGTGTGAGGAAGACCAGCCCTGAGCTAATATCCGTTGCCAATCCTCCTCTTTTTGCTGAGGAAGATTGGCCCTGGGCTAACATCCATGCTCATCTTCCTCTACTTTATATGTGATGCCGCCATGGCATGCCTGACAAGTGGTGCATCGGTCCACACCCAGGATCCGAACCTGTGAACCTCGGGCCACCGAAGTGGAGTGTGAACTTAACTGCTATGCCACCAGGCCGAGCCCAAAATCTCGTGTCTTGAAGAAGGCAAGTTGTCCTTGAGAGGGCCAAATAGGGAGTGGGTTGAGAACATTGTAGGTTGTCGGACTAGTGCTAGACTGCCCTCTGAGGGGAGAGCAGAGCAATCTGGGAAAAAGAAAAGCAGGTGCGGGTGATTCATAGATGTCAAAATGACCACACAATTACTCCCCAGTTTAGGGGAACTCAGACCCCAAACCCCAGGCCTGTTGGCCACAGTCAAACAGGAGCTGCCTCCTTTATTCTCTAATTACGCATTTTCCTTGTCTCTCTTCTACAGTTTCCCTCTGGAAAGGAACAACTTCTTTGGGATTTCTTAATTCTTTATGACTTTCTTCTAAATGAGGCACCATGTAGCCTGGTCTGTGATGCTCCCAGGTTGAACAGATCCTCTGGCCTAAATTTTCAACCTGGAGACAACTCTGCCGCTCCTACAGCCATCCAGGGTGTGTCAGGTAGATCCAGGTTGCCGTCTAAGAGCCATCTCCCAGGTAGAAAGACCCCAGAGAATTAGTGAGCTCCGTGACCTCCAGGAGTGCTCTGTATTGGGGGGCATTCAAAGGAGAGAGATGAGGAGAAACAATGCTTTTCATAGAGAAGTAGACACTTGGTAGTGTTCTAGTTAGTCCGTCAGTTAGAGACCCTAAACTAGATTCATCAGGGCTACCATTTTGCAATTTCGCAATTCCTTGGATTGTTTCAGCCACACTTATCCCTAAGATCACACAATTGATGAAGTTCATGAAGTGACCTTCACGAACATATTGTGACCTATGATTTTCCTGTGACTTCTTGGGGTCAAAATTAAGCACAAAACCTAAGTGATTGGGTATTGTTATGGACCGAATTGTGTGTTCCCCAAATTCATATATTAAAGCCCTAATCCCCAATACCTCAGAATGGTACTGTATTTGGAGATGGGGCCTTTTAAAGAGGTAATTAAAGTAAAATGAGGCTGTAGGTGTGGACCCTAATCTGATCTTACTGGGGTCCTTATAGGAAGAGGAGATTAGGACACACAGAGAGACGCCAGGGATCTGCACACAAAGAAATGGCTGTGTGAGGACTCAGAGAGGAGGAGGCCATCTGCAAGCCAAAGAGAGAGGCCTCAGAAGAAAACAAACCTGTCTACACCTTGATCTTGGACTTCCAGCCTCCAGAACTGTGAGAAAGTAAATTTCTGTTGTTTCAGGCACCCAGTCTGTGGTACTTTGTTATGACAGCCTGAGCAGACTAAGACAGGTCCCTTAGACCAGTCTGTGCCTGTTGTGATGTGTGTGTGTGTGTGTGTGTGTGGTGTGTGTGTATTGGGTAAGTGGGTGGGAGGGATGTTTGGGAAGTGGCCCACCAGTTGCTATGGGGAAGGACTGCAGGCCTTAATTCTCTCCACCACGCAGTTTGGCTGCTGCCCTCTCTCTTTAGGACACACTATTCCCTGATGTGTGTGGGACGAGTGCCCTTGTGTCAGAGATGGAGAGAAAATAGAATCAGAGATGTGGGTTAGCAGTAGGATGGGGCAGGAAGAAAGAAGCAAATTCATTTATAGTCTGCAGAGAGCCAACCAAGGATCCCGGTGGGAGACGGGGCCAGGCAGCAGGCTTCACTTTCCTAAATAGAACTCTGTTTTGACATGCTCCATGCAGCTGTTCTCCCCCACGCTTGTCTGTCTCGCCAAGAGCACTGATAAAAAGCTGCAGGATTTTAGCCTCTCACTGCGCCGTCTAGTGGCGCTCAGGGAGAGGTGCAATGGTTCTTGCGCACGCAGCCCGGTCTCCCCGCAAACTTATTAGAGACACACGTTCTGTCTTGTAAGAGTGATAGAGGGGTGGATACCAAGATTCTTGGGAAGAAAGTGATAGTGCAAAGAGCACGGGACGGGGTTCAAAAGTGGCTTCTGCATATTATTAGCTGTATAATCTTGGGCAGGTTAATTAATCTCTTCGTACCTCAGTTTCCTTGTGTAAAAAATATGGGTCACTAATATCAGCAGGATTTTGTGAGGATTCATTGAGATAAAAGCCCCCAGCACAGTACCATATTGCGATATGGCACCTCTATAAAAGCTTCATCCCTCCTAACCTACTTTCCTCTTTGTGCTTTTCCCCTTACATGATTGTGTAAATAATCGAAAGTTATTACTGCTCTAGACACTGCCTTTTAAATTTTAGTGGCCGGGTTGGGGTGATCTGGAAGAACCGGAACCTGTGTGTTGAGAGAACAGGAGGGAGTGGGTCATGGGAGGCGCATGGCCCTGCCCTGCAGGAATCTGAGCTAGTGTCCTCAGGCCTGACCTTGACCTCTTGTTTCAGAAGGGGACCTGGCCTTCCCATGATCAGGAACAGGAGGTTGTGGGCTCCCACCACCTTAGGCATCCAGACACGGGCGATCGTTTAACATTATCACCTTCTGAGATCTCCTCCGGGTCCCTGAACTAAAGCAACATGGACAAGAACATGAGTCAAAGCTACCAATTATCTAAATAATGCAAAACAGACTAACATTATGCACATGTAGAATATTTGCAATTTGGGTTAAAGGTGAAAGGGAGAAGAAAGAGGAGAGTTGCACGTTGAGGAAGGGTGACTAAAACATTTTCCCCACACATTAAAAAAAATAATAAATCTGACGGTATCTCTGCTGTATCTCACCTGGGTATAGGGCATGTTTCTGTGTAGGGCAGCTCCTGCAGATGCCATGTTCTCTCCTGGGGGCTAACTCTGTCTTCTTTAACACACTATTCTTGAAATACCTGATTCAGCTGGGCGAGGGTCCTAACCTAAGACCTGGAAAATATTCATCACACAGGAAAGAAGACTCAGAGACAGACCCTCAAGGCCCCCCGGGGCCCTGTGGTCTTAGGATCAGTGACCTTGACCATCTTTGGTGACTTGGGCTCCCACTTCTTGCCGTATCCAATGGACTCACAGAAACTTCAAACCAAGTCCTCTCCTCTTATCTAATTGCACCATCTCAGTAAATTGCACCATCATTAATCTACCTGGTTGCTCAGAAACCAGAAGTACGGGAATCGTTGACTCCTGCTTTCCCTCTACCTTACCCCTTTATCAGACATATCTAGTGCACCGTGTCCAACGTTCTTGACCCCATCTCGCTCCTGAATCCTCAGCTGCATGCTCCACCCCGGTTCTACTGTGGCCGATTTACTCCCTATGCAGTATCTGTAATCTACCACCTGAGGACCACCAGCCCTACTCCTGGTGTCCCTGGCTCCTGTCTGAAGTGCCACAGCATAGGGCATGGGATGATGTCAAAGGGGCCCAATGATGCAACCTGGAAGCCTGAGTCATTAACTTGTAATGAGGTTGTTCCGGTGACTACTCAGCTGTGACAAATTACCCCAAAGTTTAGAGGTTTAAAACAACCATTTAATTAGGCTCATGGGTTATGTGGGTCAATAGGCCACAGTAAAACTGGCTTGTCTCTTCTCCTTGAGGTCTGAGGCCACAGCTGGGGAGACTCAATGGCTTGGAGTGACTCTGCAATTGTGCACTAGAATCATCTGAAAGGATCTTCACTCACAGATCCGGCAGTTCATGCTGGCTGTTGGCTGGGACCATGATTGGAGCTGTTGACCACAGCTCCCTACACATGGGATCTCTATGTGGCCTTCGGGCACCATGGCAGCCGAGGGATCCAAGCAAGGTGCTCCAGTGAGCAAGGCAGAAGCTGCATGGCCTTTTACGACTTACCCTTGGAAGTCATACAGCATCATTTTTGCTGCATTCTCCTGCCTACGAGCGAGTTATTAAGGCCAGTCCAGATTCACAAGAGCGGACGTAGTTCCTACCTCATGATGGGAGAAATGTCAAAGAATTTGCAGATATGTTTTAAAACTGCCACAGAGGGAAACTTTGAGCAATGAGAGATGGGAGATAGAGGCTAAATTCCCCTTTCCTCCTTGTCGACTGTTCTGAGATGAAGTTTTTCCGCAGCCTATCCAAAGACATCCTGGGTGGCTGGCTGGGGGTGCCTGCTCAGTGACTATCTGTGTCACATCGAAGTTCATTTCAAGCAGTGGCCTGGGTGGAAACACACTGCTTCCCATCATTCTGCCCTTTTCTTTCACTCTTGCCGCCCTGGTGTTGTACCGTCCAAATAAAGCATCCGCATTTAAGCCTTGCCTCTGGCTCTGCTGCTTTAGAGAGCATGGGCTAAGCTGCCCTCCACACCAATCTGTCACCAAATCCGACTGATTTGTTCTTTTAAATATTTTCTTACCCTTTCGCTTTTCCCCACCCACACTGACATGCCCCTAGGCCAGGCCACCGTCTTCTCTTGCCTAGACCACAACATACCTTCCTAACAGATCCCTTTGTATCAACTTGCTAGTGATTCTCTCTCATCAGTCCACACTGAAGGCAGAGTGATCTTGCTGAAACAAATCTCATCACAAACTCTCCCAGCTTAACACCCTTTAGTGGCTCCTCGTCCTCATTATACAATAGGGCTTCTCATCCTCAGCACTGTTGACGTTTTGAGTGGGACAATACTGTGTTGTGGGGGTTGTCCCGTGCAATGTAGGATATTAGCAGCATCCCTGACCTCTACTCACTAGGTATCAGTAGCACCCCTGTCCCCAGTTGTAACAGGTAAAGATGTCTCCAGACGTTGCCAGATGTCTCTGGGGAGGAGGAGGGAAGATCATCTCGGTTGAGAACCTCTGGTCTAAAGTAAGCATACTTAACAAGGCCCTGTGTGAGCCGGCCCTGCTCCCCAGACCCTGCCCTCTCCCAGGTCTCTGTGCAACAGCTACCCTGGACTTCTCTCAGGATTCTTCCATCATGCCATGGCCTTTCCCTCTTCAGGCCTTTTTACTGCTGTTCTTCTGCCTAGAACATTCTCTTTTCTCCTACCTGTTCACCCCCAACACACACACCTGCACACCATTTGCCTAGGTAAGACTTTATTATCAGTCCTCAGCTAAAACGTCACTTTTGTGAAGGCTCATCTGGGCTCCCAGACCAGGTGAGTCCCCTGATGCATGCTCCATGGCACCTGGGACTTCTCACAGCACTCGTGACAATGATCGTGGATGAATCCGCTTTGTGAAGCCGTGTTAATGCTTGTCCTCACTCCTTGGTAGACTCCACAAGAGCAAGGCTGCTGTCGTCTTGCTCAGCCCTGTATCCCTGTACTTAGCACAGAGCTTGGCGTATGGTAGGTGCTCAATGCGTTTGATAATGAATGAATGAATGGGCAAGTACTACTTACATGTATTCTTGGGAATATCTTTGGATTCCCTCCTTTCCTTGCTTTAGATTTTTTTCTGCTGCCGCAAAGCAGGACCCTCACTTGGATGGGGGTGAAGGCCCCATTCTCTGGTGTTTTCCCAACCAGCCTACCTGGCCTGAGAATCTCTCCAGACTCTGCCCAGCTCTCTGACCTGCTCCTTTGCAAAGAATTTATGCAAAGTACCGTGTGGAGTACTTTTTAATTTTACCAAACCACTCTAGAAGCCAGAGGTGCATTGAGGATCAAATCAAAGTCCAGTGTATGGTATCTGATTCCTCAAAATATTTATCAAAAAACGAGATCTCCCCCCTTGGCTGTCGTGTCCACCAAATGGGACTGCTTTTGTCTATTCTCACTGCTGACTACCTCCTGCAGTCTCCAACAGGGATGCCAAATTTGAAGTGTCCTTTTTTGGGTCCTTTCTTGATGGAATGTAATTCTCTGGGGCAGAATCTGTGTTTGTTTGACTTGTGTCTAGTTTTGGGTGAGTCAGGACTAAGGGTTAAATCCTTTTATTTCACATTTAAGCACCTGTGGTTTTTGCTCCTGTGATTTGAGGCTCCAGTGTGTCACCAGGCTCTTGCTGGAAATGGTCAATATGTTGATCTCCGAAAACCTGACATTTTTTAGGGCATTGTTTAGAAATGATTTTGAGAAACAATTTTTGTTAACTGTGTTCTAGTTTTGCTGATGTGCCTTCTTGGGGGTCCCTGGAAAGCTGGAGGAGGAAGCTGAATCTGAGAGCCCCAGGTCTGACTGGTCTTAGAACTCCAGCTTCCTTCTGAGGTGTCTCATCTCCGGAGTTCTGGTAACCCTGGGATGTACTCCCCCTAGTGGCTTGACAAAATATAACTTCTCTTGATGGAAAGAAAGTTTAAGCCACAGCTCCCAGCTCTGAATATATGGCTGTTCAGAATCTTCCAGTTGCAAATTGGGGATGAAATGAGATGATGAGCAGGTGGGTCCTCTGGGAAGAGAATGGAAAATAGGCTCATGGAGGTGGGGGACGTAGAAGGGCGGATGAAGCTGTTTTGTCTGGAATTCCAGTCCCAGATAGGTTTGGCTGGGATCTGCCAGACTGAAATTCTGAGGATGCTTTGCTGATGAGGTCCCAGATACAAAGGCAAGAACCAAACACAATCTAAGGGAAAGCAGGACAGAAAGGAAAGAAAGGAAAAGAAAAGAGAACCAGGCATCTAATCTCTGAAATTCTTTATCCTCTTGCTCAGGTAGCAGAGCAAAACAGTCTCAGACTTCATGCCTCATGGTGTTACACTAGGGTTTCCTGTTCCAGGCTGGTAGGTGTTGTGTTTTGTTTTTTACATTTCTTTTTCTGCAGGACACGACTTGGCCTACGGTCTATTCAGATCAGTGTTGTCATGGGTCATGTTATAACAGGCTTGTTGCAATTACTGCTGTCTGGTGTGTCAGCCCAGACGCAGGTTTAGTGCCACATTTCAAAGTGAGTAAGAGCTGCTTTTAACAGCTTGTTCTTAATCTGCAACCTTTTGTATTTTCTCATCGAGAGGGAGATAGCTGCCCTTTCCTTTCGCCTTAACAAGCCCCAGAGAGACACTTAGGGAAACTATACTACCCCCTTTTTTCTTAAGTAGCCCAATCGCTCTACACCATCTGTGCTGGATTCCTTTACATCTACATAGGTTGCCTAATGAAGGAACCGGGCAACACATGAGAGACAAAGTAACATTGAAACGTAAGGACAAGCCGAAGAGAAACACTATGTTTTGGGTTCAGAGGAGGTGAGGTCTCCCGCTTTGGTGCATAGAAATCTCAGTAAGTTCTCTGAGGCAGTAGTTGGCTATCCTGGTGTCACAAAATCCAAGAGATTTTTCAGTTAAATTGGTGTTTATTTAAAAAGTGCCCTTGGTGATTCTAATGTGAAAACCACTGGTCTAGATGGACATCAAAGCCAGTTAGCTGGCAAGTACCGGTGGACCCGACATGTAATGAGCTGAAACGCAGGCTCCAGCCAGACTTATCTCTGCTGATACCTCAGAGCACCCTTTCTCCCCCATCTCAGCCTCGATTTCCCTCCCATGTCTGTCTTCTCCTCCCTCCTCCACCCAGGCACCCCAGAAAGTCCTCCCATGGAAATCTCCTTACATTCCTCCTGGGCTGCACCCCGAGGTCCACAGGTCCTGTTCCTCCCAGTCTCACCTCTTCCCTCCTGCCATTGCAGAACCTTCCGTACTCTTCTTCTTCCTTCTTGTGCTCCACTCATGCCCACTTTGGCTTCCACCAGCTTGCTCATTCCCCCCAACCCCACCTCAAAAGGGTGTAAGATCTTTCCTCTTTGGGAAGCAGTGAGATGGGACGACTAGGCAAGCTCCCAAAACCTTCTGGATCTGTTTCCTTATCTGTAAAATGGGAATAATTTCCAACCTCATAGGAGTGTTCAGTGAGTTATGTGAGGCTGTCTATGCTTCACCAGCATGAAATGGATGCTCAACAACGGATCTTGGATGAGGCCTAGAAATCTGGATGTTTATATCACCTCGGGTGATGGTGAGGCCCACACTGAGAAATACTGGTTAAGATGGTGGTTCTCCACCTTGGCTGTGCGTTAGAATCATCTGGGGAGCTTTAAAAAAGTTCAGGTGCCCAGGCTTAACCTGAGACCAATTAAATGAGAATTGTTGTGTGTGGGGGAGAGCTAGGCATCAGCATTTTTAATGACCCTCAGGTTATTCCAACATGCAGTCAAGGTTAAGAGCAAAGACCTTGGGATCAGTAGGACTGGGTTGGACTGACCTTAGGACTGAGTTGGACTGACCTTAGGCAAGCCACTAACCTCTGAGCCTCAGTTTCTCCACCTGAAAAATGGGAATAACATATGTACCTCATTGTTTGATTATACAGATTAGTTCAGACAGCTCTGTACGGTGGTTGGCACAGGCCTGCCACCCTGCTCAGACCTTCCCTTCTGTTGACTGGAATTGAGAGCTGGGGGCATTGGACATCAGAGGCCCCGTTGGACTAAGGCCCTCTCAGCAGGCCCAGGCCTGTCAGAGTGGCTCAGCCCTCTGGGCTCAGGGATTTCCTGCTTCCTGCTGCTCTGGTCTCAGCTAGGTTATGAATTCGGCTCTGAGCACGGCCCACAGAGAGCCTGGCTTCTCCCCACGAGGGAGGGGAGAGCGCTCCTGCCAAATACACTGTTCTGAAGTATTTCATTCCAAGTATTATTCAGTTAAAAAGTTAGTAATGATGAAATGAAAGAGGCAAACCAGTAGTTTTAGTTCCTTTTTTGTTGTCGAATTGTCAATGTGCAGTACGTTCCCTCACTTATGGGTTAAAACTTTGTTTAATGTGTGGTAACCTGGAAACATGGCCACCATTTATATTATTTCCTTGAGAATGTGTGTTCTGAGGTCTAAACATTCAGTTTACAAATCCCCCTTTGGCACATGAGTGTAGAGTGAATGTGTCAGTGTGTATGTTGAGTATATGAGTGTGTGAGTGTGCATGGGTATGTATGAGTGTGTGGGATTGCGTTTTGAATATGTGCATGGGTGTTTTGAGTGTGTGTGTATACGGGTGTGAATGTGTGAGCATATGTATGAGTGTGAGTGTGTGGATGTGAGTGTGTATGGGTGTGTGTATGAATCTGTATGTGAGTGTGTGACTGTGTGTGTGTGAGGAGGGTGCCTGTGCTGGGAGTCGTCAAGAATAAGGGTTTCTAACTCTTCACCAGTCTCTAGATTCTGCTCTACTTTATCCTCTCTCTTAAGCCTTATGTAAACTTAAGACAACCCAGGGTGAGACCCTCTATGACTGTCAAAAGCCATTTTGAAGCAATTCACACACTCTGTTTCCATTCTTCTGGGAAATCTGCGCAGTCTCAGAAATTATAACAGCATCCTACTATCATCTGGGGCTTTGTAAAATGGCCTTCTCCACAAATATATCTCTTCTGCACCCGCCCAGGGCTGGAGGGCGCTGGTGGAGTGGCAGAGAGAACTTCGGACAGCCTGCCACAGGCCTAGTTCTGTGCTGTTTGCTCCCCTCACGTTATTTCATTAACTCATCAAAGGAGCTCTGTGTGGTCGGTACTATTATTTCCCTTTGGGAAAACATATCCAGGACGTTTAGGAACTCGTCCAACACTACACAGGGACGTGAGCCTGGATCGCTAGCTCAAAACTTGTACTCTTTACTGATGCTGGGAACTGATCTTCATGTCCTCTCCTTTTTGCTCTTCTTTTGTTTCTGTCTTTGAGCCTTGATGGGACATTCCTGGTGTTGCATGACAGGCAGTTTCTGCCTGAGACTTGGTGTAACCCGCCTGTAATCCTCTGCCCTGTGCCCAGCCTGTCCCAGAGCGGAGGCCTCCTCAACGGGGGAAAGTGCCTTGGCCTGCCTTAGCTTGATTTTCCACACCCAGGGTCACAGAGCAAAGTGCTCCAGTTTCTGAAAGGGGCAAAAATATTCTGCAGGATTGCTGCAATTCTCTAAATTTTTGCAACATGTAGGTTGGGGCATAATTTCAAATTTGGCTTATCTGAGCTTTGTCTAAACACTTGCTGTGTTTTTACCATATTCTTCAATGGGTCAGAAGTTCCAGCAAGAGAATGCAACAAACTCTAGGCACATGGAGAACCTTACAAGGTCCACTTTTTAATCAAGAGTATTATGGTCATTGATATTGTGATCAGCCTGATTATTTCTGGGCATCCTTGGGAACGGGGTGCTGTTGGCAGCAGAGACAGCCTGCGCAGTGCCAGCAGGGACCAGGATGACAAGCTGTCATTTTTGGAGGGATCGGGATAGAACAGAGAGGGTGAGGCGGGGAATAACCGGGGGGGATGCAATTGGTTTGAGAGAGACTATGTCTAGAGTTAAATATATCATTTCTTTTCATGTATTATCAAAATTATACAGAAATAGATGCATTTGGAGTTTACATTTCACGACAACAGCTCTTTCACGTGGTTCGGAGTTGTTTTTATATTGCCAAACCTTGGCCTCTCTGTTTTGCCTTTCCCAGAGTATAATTTTGATAAAAAACAATGATTAACTAATCAGCTAAACTCTCAGAAACCCTTGGAGATTTCTTTTGAGTGTATATAGCATTATAAATATTTTAAAAACATGTTACTATAATTATCACTATGCTGTTTCTCTTGTTTTTCTTTTCTTATAAAAATGTAAAGAATGGGACACACACCAGAAGGATCTATGTGTGCTACATTCAGGGGAAATGTACAGAGAAACTCAAATTTTTGTTGGTTTCTGTCAGTGCTATGGCAGTATTTCAATCGTGGGATCCTTTGAAAGTTTCATCACCACAGAAGGTGGTAAACATTTCATTATCCAAATCTCCAATGCTTAATACCTTCCTAGAGGCAGAAACTATCTAGACTGACTTTCAAAATCTATTAAAGCAGATTACACATGAATGCGTGGGGGTTCAAAGGACTTGAGGCACTTTTTTTTTTCATTGTGTCAACCATCTCTTAGGACCTGGATTTGGGGACTGACTGATATTGGCTGGGAGATGTTGGTAGGAAATCTCAAGATTTGTCTGGAAAGTAGAAAGAAGGCAATTCAGTGGGAGCCAAAGAAGATCACTCCAGAGTTGTTTGTTTTTTTAAAACTAGTTTCCTAGAATGGATGTACCTGAGTTTCTCAAAACAAGAGCTATAAACACCCAAAGGTTGTGGCCATCAGCCAAGGGCCCCATTTCCCCGCTCACCTCTTCCCTCTGCTATTTCTCTTTCTTGGAACAGTTTTCTTACTTGGAAAGCCTCTGCCTGCCCACAGGCCCAGCCCAGACCTCTCCGTCCAGGCCTCTCATTTGGGGAGGTTATTTTAGTGGATGTCAATGTGGGTTCAGGGCAGCTGGCTTGCAGTTTAGAATCTCTGCAGTGTCTGAGGGCCAAAACCACAAAAGCAAATACACGTGAAAGTTTCAGCGGTGTCCTGGACTCCTAGGATCTGTCTTCTTATGTGTTCTTAGTCTTCAATGATTTCAAGAACAATGAGAACAGAGGGAAACTGAAGAAACCAACAGGCACTGTGAGCAGACCTGGTTTGTGACTATTTATAAGTTAATTTCTGCATTCTTTATTCCCTATTGTTAAAAACAAGACAACAGGCCCAAAATGGAGTCGCTTGTGCTAAGCACCACATCGCCAAACTGAGACTTAACTTACTTATTGTATCAGCTCTCCCAGAAATGGAATCTTAAACCAGTCAATCAGGAATCGCCTGATCAGCACCAGTCAGGTCATCCACCTGATAACCCCCGGCCACCCCCTAAAAGAAAGTAACCTTGCAATAACCAATTCACTTTTTGCCAAGTGTAACTTCCTTGCTTCTGCTCCCTTCTGCCTGTAAAAGTCTTTCATTTTGTGCAGCTCCTCAGAGTGCCTGTCTATTTGTTAGATTGGATGCCGCCTGATTCATGAATTGCTGAATAAAGCCAATAAGATCTTTAAAATTTACTTAGTTGAATGTTGTTTTGTATATGTGTGGTTCTTTGAATTCTCCTTTGAACTGTTTAAAATGTCATACTGATTCCCTCATTAATGAATTCAATATCTTTGATGTGTTTTCATTTTATATTCGTATAAGTGGCATGATTTTTA
Source organism: Tapirus indicus (assembly GCA_031878705.1). Classification (NCBI taxonomy): domain Eukaryota; kingdom Metazoa; phylum Chordata; class Mammalia; order Perissodactyla; family Tapiridae; genus Tapirus; species Tapirus indicus. Next base: position 125,769,938 of record CM062919.1, on the reverse strand, counting down.
CCTTATAAAAAATATCTTTTAAGTACATTATATGCTAAGTACTTTTCTAGATACTTTGTGTTTATTTAACAAATTCACAGAACACATTTTTAGGTGCCCTGTGCTGAGTGCTTTATAAATGTTAACTAATTCAATCCTCATAACAGCCCTATGTTATTTAAACTTCCCTTCAGGCCTTATTAGCCCATTTTATTAAAATGAGGCTCAGAATCCTGCCCAAGATGTGTCATCACTGAGTGTCCGGGCTGGGAGCCCAGGTGCAGGCCTGTGCGAGACTGAGACACATGGCCTTCCTGTGGACACTGGGGCTCCCTCCAAGTGAGCTGGGGGTAGGATGAGGAAGGGACCCCAACTTTGTTTTGTGGGAAGCTGAATCTTTAAAGAGCAAAATGATTGTGTTGACAGAGAGGAGGGACTCTGATGCTGGATTCTGCAGAAGAAGCTCCCAGCTGTGGAGGGATGGGCTCTCCCTGGGTGGTGTGGGGCATTGCTCTGACAAGGGAGAGGCCCTGGACTCGAACGAAGACCATGTGTGGTATTTCCTACTAGATCCCAACTTACAATATTGGTCCACTTCTTTTCTCAAGGGCCCTCTTCCTTCTCAGGACATAGAGCCTAGTTTTGTTTTTAAATTTATGCTACAGACTTCCAGTTATAAGATAAATAAGTCCTGCAGATGTAATGTACAGCATGGTGAGTACAGTTGCAAGACTATATTGTATACTTGAAAGTTGCTAAGAGAGTAGATCTTAAAAATTCTCATCACAAGAAAAAAAATTTGTAACTATGTGGGGTGATGGATGGTAACTAAACTTATTGTGGTTATCATTTTGCAATATATATATCAAATCATTATGTTGTACATCTGACACTAATACAATGTTATATATCAATTATATCTCACTTAAAAAAATTATGGTCATCATGATCATGGGAGAGTCAAGGTGACAGTGGGAGGCAGCATGGTACAGGGGATAGGGCACAATTGGAATCTACTGGACTTGGGTTCAAATCCTGGGTCTGCCATCTACCGGGGAATAAAGTTAAAATCAGTTTAAATTAGCATTTACATCTCAGTGTGATTAAGTAAATGCTTCCATCTCCTCACTTTTTCCACAGGAGGTGAGAAAGGCCTCAGCAAAGCCTTGGAACCAGGGAGGGGAATGCAGTGGTCCAGAGATTGGAAGAGAAGGAGAGGAAATGGTTTTCGAATCAGCTGGAGAAGCTGGTTTAACTGTAGATGCTGCTGCTGGAGGGCTAATCCTGCAGGCTGAGCGCGAGGCATGGGCTGGCGTAGAGACAGACAACGCAAGTTCAGGAAGCAACTCCTGGGCCAGATAAAGATCTGTGACTGGCAGCCTGGACATACCTGCCTTCCTGATTCCTGTTCCAGAGCAAAGGTCACCCAGCCTCTGGAACCCTCCTTTTTTTTCCCCTCCCCCAGTTTTGTTTGCCTTATAAGGAAGTTCAGCATTGCAAAATCGAAAGTGCCTCTGTTATCTTCCCCTCGATTTCTACAAATAGTTCCGTGAACCAGAACATTCCATGTGAAAGATGGCTGGGAATTCAATCTTGCTGGCTGCTGTCTCTGTCCTCTCTGCCTGTCAGCAAAGTAAGAGTCCCGGGCAGTGTGTTTGTGTGTGCGTGCGTGTGTGTGTGTGTGTGTGTGTGTGTGTGTGTGTGTGGCAGAGGGAGGGAGGTCCGGTGTTGGGTTTCATAATTCCTTGCTGGTGGCCCTGTAGCACAGTCTGCTCAGGGTCGTCAGTGCCTCCTTCGCTGGGGACAGGCAGAGATTTGAAACAATCCAGCGATTAGTTTTCCCAACAGGGAGGTGGTGGGCCCTCTGAGCCCAGAGATTCAGCCCAATTCAAATGAGCATCAGAAGTGGGCTTACCTGGGGGAGTGAGCTATATATTAGTTACTGTTTCAAAGGTAACATCATTCCTGCTTCTAAACCGTGGCTGGGATTTCTTGAACCCTGATCTTTTAATTAATGTGGTTTCTTAAGTAAACTGCTCATGGCAGGTATGATTATCAGATTTAAAAAAATCTCCCTCAGCAATATGAGCTTCAGATCAAGTAATTAATTCTAAATTTTAAAGCACCTCCCCACCAGGATTATTCAGTATCTCAAATGCCTGGTTAAGTAAAGGGCTTTTTCTCCAAGGAGGTCACGTTTGCTCAAGTCATATTTCCTACAATGCCGACTTAACATGCTAAATGGAGAAAAGGGTCTGAGCACTGGTGAGCAAGACTTCTCACCAAGTATGCACATTTCTTTATTTGTCCAAGTGCTTGTACCAGGAAACAGGGCAGGGCCGTGGACTGCTTGGGTGCCCAGACAGCCCGAAGCGTGAAGGCACCACAGCTGAGGATCAAGTCCAGCCTGCACGCATGCTCAATGTCTTGCCTAGACAGTCTGTTTTGTGAGTGTATGAAAATAGTATACCCTAAGACACGCATTTTGTAGTTTGATTCGCAATCTTTTCTGGAGTACAGCAGGATGTTTGTTTCCAATTTAAGAAGCACTTAGGTCTGAAGTGCTCCGTGCCAACCCCCTGGTTCACAGAGACCTACTCATAGGCACTACCTACCCCGCGTTTTCCCTCATCCCCGCATTGCGGAGACCACAGGAGCAGGTCCACGGATGCCCCCAGGCTGACAGAGCCTCTGTTGTCTTCACAGAGAGGCTTCTGTTTGCTGGTGGGTCCCAGGGACAGTGTGAACTGCAGGCAGAAGGTCGGGCAGCTAGGTTATGCAGTGGTTGGGAGTGGGAAGAGAGGAGAGAAGACTGGGCCAGCGGTGTTTGGTGGTGGACAGGGAGTGTTTAATGATGGGGTGGAAGAGGAGAGACAGAGAGAGAGAGAAGACGCAGTTGTTTAGTTGGCATTAAGAACCAGAATTTGCTGCTTTTGTAAAAGTCTGGTGTTTATGGAGATGCGACACCATGCGCCATGGTGGAAGCAGCTCAGGTCTTGAAGACAGACAGACTCCTGTCTGTCTGGTCCAACCACTTACCAGTTGGGTGCCCCTGGCCAGGATACACTGTCCTTCAATGTCCTCATCGAAGAGGGATAAACAGGACACTGGGTAAGAAGTGCCCACCAGGGTGCCTGGCCCGAGGTTGTCCATTTCCATCCTCGGCTGCCTCCCCACGGACAGGAGCTTCTGCTGGATTGAGAGATGCCACATGGTAAAGAAGCCCAGCTGTGGCTGGGGGGCAGTGTGTGTGGGGGTCTCCATTACTCTCCCCAGCACTCATATGTCCCTCTGGAGAAAGCTAGGGAAGAGAAAAGACATGGAAAGCCAAAGGAGATTATTCTCAAGTAGTTTTTAATCAACTCAAAAGAAGGGAAATAAAATGGAAGCTCTCCAGAAAAAGTGGTGAAATAGCCTTTCCACCCTCTTCATGTAGTCCCAAGGGTTGCCATGGTCTCTCTAAGGCCCTTGATCTGAGAGAACAGAAAGGGGCTTCTACCCCTTGGGGCTATGCTGGCCCAACTGAGTCCTTCCTGGGGCTGGGGGTGGGCTGGGCGGGGAGTAGTCAAATACCTCTTCATTTACTGAAGCTCGTTCCTCTCATTTGCTGCTGCTACAGACAGGTGCCAACCAGGTGCCATGAAAATGCCTGGAGAAAGCACTTCAAAGCTTTCACTTATTCAGCTTCATTTGGAAGCTCCAGGTTCATTGCTAATGTCAACCTGCAAAAACAGAAACCAGTTTAAGAGCCAAAGCATTTGTTTGGGATCAAAGAATTGCAATTTGGGGAGCACAGATTCAGGTAGAAACCCAAACAGTGTCCTGCTGGGGAATAAAAGTCGGGGGCTTTTAAAGGCAAAGAAGGAGGTTGTATGACAAAGAATTTTAATTGGAGCTGGAGGCAGAAGCTAGTCTTGGCTAAACACGGATTGACTGTTGACTCTGTCTTCAGGAAGTCCACAGTCATCAGTCTTTGCGATCAGGATGTCTGTTCTCCTGCTGACTTCTTAAACAATTGCTTGCAAAACAATCGCCGTTTTGGCCCCGTCCAAAGGTTTAGTCCAGTCCAAGGTTTAAGACAGCAAAGCAGTTTCTCTGGAAAGGCAGCTCCAACTCCCTTCAAAAATGGCTCCACTACAGTCAGTTTTGACACTAATGTATAAATCCAGGGGCACACATCTTTCATTGCTTCCATCTTTAGATGCCCAGTGTTTTCTCCAAGGCTGTGGCGGAGTTAGAAGCAATGGTAACAGCAGGGTTGAAGATGGCCAAGTCCCAATTTTCCCCTCCATGGATAGATCTCTGTTCTGGCTCCAGCTGGGCCCATGAGCCATTGGCCTCTCCAGATTTATGCTGCCTTGAAAGGATTTGGCCCAGGTTTGGAAATAATGCCTCATTCCCACTCTTTTCTTATCTTCACCCTGCTCTCTCAGGCTTCCATGTTGTGACTGCTGTTTGCAGGAGGAAGACTCCAGGGCTAAGTGTTTACACACTTCAGATGCTCAGCAATAGCTTTTAAATCTGAAACAACTGTTTATTTACAGCAGAGGGGAATTAGGGGAAGGGAAGTAGCCCGCCGTGAGACCCTTACCAAACCAGGTTCAATATCTACTGACTTCTTGTTAGGGGGGAGATAGAATTGCATTTCAGGAGGAAATGCATCACCCCACCACTGTAAGGCAACAAGAGATTGAAGATACAAACTTGGTGTGGAACAGGAAACTATTTTTAAAATGTTAGCAAGTAGGAAATTGATACAGGGGGACTAAAATAAGTGAGACCAGAATAGTGTTGGAGAGAATTGGTAAGGAACTGAAGCTGGAGGAAATAATCTGAAGGGAAATAATAGACTCAAAAGTTAATTATGGGGTGAAAAGAGAGAGATAGAGACAGGAGGTGAGAATACTCACAGAGGAGGAGTGTGAGTCTGAAAGTGAGAGGTTCCCAGAACTAATCACCAGATGCTGGTGATCCCGCACCTTCCATATAGCGAACGGAGGAGAAGGTCATAATCATTTTAGAATAGGGAAACTGAATTAGGCAGGGAGCCATCATCCCCAAAAGTTTTCTTGTGACCCTCCTCGCTGGCCCTCCTCACCTCCAGGCAACCACTGATCTGCTTTATGTCTCTATGGATTCATTTGCATTTCTGAGAATTTTGTATAAATGAAATGATATAGTAGTACTCTTTTTTTTTTGGTCTTGCCTCTTTTATTCAGCATAGTTATTTTGAGGTTCATCCATGTTGTTTTGTGTATCAATGGTTCATTCCTTTTTACTGTTGAGTAGTATCCTATTGTATGGATATACCACAGTTTGTTTATCTACCCACTTGTTGACGGACATTTGTGTTAGGGCTCTCCAGAGAAACAGAACCAATGGAATACACACACATACACAGATATTTATTTTAAGAATTGGCTCACGCAATAGTGGGAGCTGGCAAATCTGAAATTTGAAGGTCAAACTAGAAGGTTGGAAATTCCAGCAAGAGTTGATGTTGCAGTCTTGAGTCCAAAGGCAGTCTGGAGGCAAAATTCCTTCCTCTTTGGGGGACCTCAGTCTTTTCTCTTAAGGCCTTCAATTGATTGGATGGCAATCTGCTTTTCTCAAAGTCTACTAATGTCAACGTTAATCACATCTGAAAAAATACCTTCACAGAAACATCTAGACTGGTGTTTGACCAAACAACTGGGCACTGTGGCCTAGCCTAGTTGACACATAAAATTAACCATCACAGAGTTGTTCTTAATTTTTGGCTATTACAAATGAAGCTGCTGTGGGCATTTGTGTAGAAGTCTTTGTATGAACCTATGATTTCGTTTCTATTGGGGAAATTCCTAGGAGTAGAATGGCTGAGTCATATGGTCGATGTATGTCTAGCTAAAAAATCCCTTCCAAATGCTTTTCCAAAGTGGTTGTACCATTTTACATTCCCACCAGCAGTGTATGAGAATTCCAGTTGCTCTTATATCCTCACCTGTCTGTCTTTTTTAATTGGTATGATCTGTCTTTTTAATTTTGGACATTTTAATGGGTATGTAGTGGTATCTAATTGTGGTTTAAATTTGCATTTTATGAAAGAATAATGATGCTCCACATTTTTAATGTTAATTCCTCTTTACTTGCAGGCTATTTTGCTTTGCAGGTAGGAAAGGCAAGATTAAAATACAAAATTACACCCCCGGCAGTCTCCGGGTCACCAGAGTTTGACCGAATATTTCGTGCACAGTAAGTAGTGCTTCTCCTACCCTTCAGGGATCTGGGCCTGCCACATACACAAAATTCCCAATTAGGGGAAAGATGTGCAAAGAAGATAGCCTATTATAGCAAACCACTCTTCACGGCCAAGACCCTTCTTATTGTCCTTGAAGCCTGAAGTATCCAGTGCACAAAGTCTCTACCCACGTATATTACACATTCAGTGAATGCATCTACTGAAAGGCTGGTATCTTAGGAGAGACTGCTATACGTCTCTAAGCATGGCAATTTGGTTAAAGAGCCCCCTCAAGCACCCTGAGAGTTCAATAGCCTCAAGTTGGATTCGTTATGCTATCAATTTTCTATCTTTTCTATCTTTATTTCTTCCTTTCCACTTCAAAACAGAGGTGGGTCAGTATTATTCTCTGCCCAGAAGCCATTTCCTAAAGTGAGAAACCTGTAAGAAAGAGAAAGCGTTCCATTTCACGTGTATTCGTAGTGATTTTGATCATCTTGTACACCTTGCCTTTTCAGATCCACACAGAATGTTCCACCATAGACACCATGAATTTGCCTTCTGCAAGGTGTTAGGGCTCCCTTTACATTTCATTCCAAAAACTTAAGTGCTTTTAAAAACATTGCACTATCACCATATATACATCATTTTGTTCTTTTGTTAATATTTTGAAATTTTCATCATGTTCGTGAGTGAGGTTGACCTATAATTTTCCTTTCTTGTATGGTTCTTGTCTCATTTTGATATCAAGATTATACTAGTTCACAGAATGAATTAGAGAATTATTTTCTCAGAGAATTTTAATAAGGTTGGAAGAGTGTGTTCCTTCAAAGTTATTAGAATTTTCCTGTAAAATGCACTGAACTTGATGTTTTCCTTTTCAAACATTTTAAAATATGAGATTTGATTTCTTTAATGATTATGGGACTATTCACTCTTTTTATTATGTCCTGAATCAGTTTGGACAAGTCACGGTCCTTGAGCTGACAACGTTGGCCTCTTGTTCATCTATTTGCTCCAAGAGGGTTGCATAGACTATTTATTAGGCTTGAAGGTGGGATGAATACCACTGGTAGTGCAAGAGATAATTTTAAAAGGTGCACAGACATGATTTTTTAAAAAAAATTTATTGCGGTAAGAACATGTAATATGAGATCTACCCTGTTAACAAATTTTTAAGTGCATAATACATTATTGTTGACTATAGGTACTGTGCTGTACAGCAGATTTCTAGAGCTTATTCATTTTACTTGACTGAAACTTTATGCCTGAGGCATGATTTTTAAATCACATTGAACCACGTGATAAGAAAATCATTTCCATTTCAATTGTCTTTGAATCTTTATGGTTATGTCAAGTGAAAAGTATTGGTTTGGTAGCAGTATGTGCCACACACCAAAATTAATATTTATTTTTATAAGAGTAATACGTATATGTGGTCTGAAAATAAAGCAAGATTACAAGCCTTATACAAACAAATAACTCTCTTTACCCTCAATCCATCCCCAGAGACAACCATTGATACCCCTTTTGACTACTCCTTTTGGTGTTTACTTCCATATTGTGCTCTCACTGCTATTTATTGATTCACAAATTTTAGACATTATCAATTGACTTCCTTTTATGGAAGAAATAATTTCATGCTCCTCCACTTCCTCTTTTCCTTATCTTATCCTTCCAGTAAAGTTATATAACTTTGTTGAGTTAAATCAATAGCCAATGTTTATATTATTGTGATTAAGTAAATAACGTTCAAAGCTGAATCAAATAGTGTACTATGATTACATTTCCTTCTTATGCAACTTTTTGTTTTACCTGGGGTTAATGATTGCCTCTGTTTATTTTTTTGTTTGCTTAGTTTCCTCCCCAAGTCTTCAACAGAACTGAAAATCTATTCTTAATACATTCAAATACATTAAGTAATCTAGTAATACCATTGTTCTTTTTCTTGGAGTCATCTGCTTGAATCTTCCATTTTCTGCTCCAATCTGAAAGTTGCTCTTCATGCCTGATACACAGCTGTCATCCTGGGACCTCCTATCATCCTAGGAATTTCCCTTATACTCTACTGATTTGAATGACCTGTTTTCTGGATCGCACATTTTCCTATTTATTTGTTTTCTTGCTCATTTTGGTGGAGCACACACTGTGGAAGCTTCTTGAGAGAAGGTAAATGGTAGGTCAAATTTTGAGACTTTATATTTCTGAAAATGCCTTTATTCTGCCTCACAGTTGATTGATGGCTTGGTGAGGCATATATTTCTAAGTTAAAAATCTTTACCCTCAGAAATTTGAAAATATCACTCCAGTATTTTTTGGTTTCCACTGACGTTGTTGAGCTGTTCTGTGCTGTTCTAATTCCTGATCTGCCAGATCAGTTTGGAAACTGTGGAAGGTTTAGGATCTTCCCCTTATCCCAGTGCTCTGAGATGTTATAGTGTTGTGCTTGCTCAGTGGCATTTGTCTTCACTATGCTGAACCCTAGATGAGACTTTTTCACAGCCTGAAAACTCATGTCTTCTGTTCTAGAATATTTTTTTGATATTATTTTTTTCCCCAAATTTTCTCTACTTCATTTTCTTTGTTCTTTCCTTCTTAAAACAGATATTGTATGTTGACCTCCTGGACTGCTCACCTAGTTTTTTTATCTTCAGTTGTTTATCTTCTTGGACTTTTTTCTTTCTGGGAAATTTCTTGAACTTCTAACTTCTTAGTGATTTTTAAAAAAAAATTTCAGATATCAATTTTAGTTCTTAAGAATTAATTGTTATTCTCTGATTGTTCTGTAGTTGTTGTTGCTGCTGCTGCTGTTAAATCATCTTTTTTTGTTTCATGGATGCAATTTATTCTCTTATATCTGAGGATTATAATAATGTTTTGTTTTTTTTTAAAAAAATCCTATATCATCTCTGTTTCTTCCAAGTTCCTTTTTATTGTCTATCTTAGCTTTTGTCTTTCACTTTTATTTGTTATTCACCCATTAAATATTTATTGAGCACCTCTATATATCAGGCACTGTACTAGTAGCTTGGGATATAGAAGGAACAAATCAGATGAAGATCCTTGCCCTCTCGAAGTTGACCTTCTAGCCAAGGAAGACAGAAAATGAACAATAAGCAGATAATATTATAATGAAACAACACATTATATTAGAGAGTAATAAGTGTTACGAAATAAAAGAAAAGAGGAGAACATTGCATGGGGCCATGGGGGTGGGTTGTTATGGGGTGAGTTGGGGTGGGTTGCAATTTAAAATAAGGTGGTCGGTGTAGGCCTCGCTGAGAAGGTGGTACTTGAGCAAAGGCTTGAAGCAGGTGAAGGAGTGAGCCATGTGAACATGTAGAGAAAACACTCTTGAGGCGCAGGGAACAGTCAATGCAAAGACTCTAAATGGGAATGTGCCTGGTGGGTTGGCAAGAAAGTCAGTGTGGCTGTGAGAGAGAGCTGACAGAATGTGGTAGGACGTAAAGTCAGAAAGGTAATGGATGGGTCACATAGGGCCTTGAAGGCCATTGCAAGGAGTTTGGCTTTTTCTCTAAGTGAAATGAAAAATCATTATAGGGTTCTAAGCAGAGAAATTACATGATCTTATGTTTTAAAAGGATCGCTTTGTCTGCTTTGCTGAGAATAGTCTATATGGAGGCATTGGTAGAAGCAGAAAATTCAGTTAGGAGGCTCCTGCAAAAATCCAGGTGAGAAATGACGGTGACATGAACCAGGGAGACAGCAGTAGAGAGGATGAGAAATGGTCAGATTCTGGATATATTTTGAGGATAAAGCCAATAGAATTTCCTGACATAATAAATATGGAGTTTGAAGAGTCAAGAATGATGCTTAGATTTTTGGCCTGAGTGTCCCAAAGGGTGGAAGTGTGATTAACTGAGACAGAGAGGCTGCAGGAGGAGCAGTTTGGGGGGAAGACCAGGAGGTTCCGTTTTGACTTGTTGTATCTGAGATGTGGCTTGTCCTACAGCTAAGGAGAGGCTTTAAGCACTATGATCTACTAAGCTATTCGGATTGTTATTGCCTCCTAAACTGGCTAATATGTTGTTATTTACACATCCAAGTAGAGATAGAGAGTATACAGTTGGATAGACAAATCTGTACTTTAGCAGAGAGAGCTGAGCTGGAAATATAAATTCAGGAGTCACTGGCACATCAAGATGATTTAAAGCCATGAGACTGGATGAAATCTTTAAGGGAGTGGGTGTAGATAAAGAAGAGAAGAGGACCAAGGACTGAACCTGGAGCCCTCCAGCCTTACAGGGTCAAGAGTCTGGCAAAGAGATCTGAGCAGAAGATATCTTAGAGGCTTTACTTAAATGTTGGGTGATTCTTGACTGGCTGTCTGTGCAAATTTAAGAAAGAGGCTTTAGAGAATGCATGAAAGCTCTGTATGCATGGGCAGGGCTCACTGAGTGGGTAGCTTCACTAAAGGGTGATTGATCAGGAGAAAACTTTCTTCTGGGGGACACCCAAATGTCAGCACATATCTGTAGGTCATCTTTCTGAGACCATTTAGTTCTTTAGAGAAAACCCTTAAGCCCCCTGTAGAAGTGGAGGGAGGGAGGAGGACACTATTTCCAAATATGTCTCTTAAGTTGCTGTTTATAAAATAAGTATACAAACCCAATTTCCTTGTTAGAAGTGTTACCCATGGGCTAACCAGTTCATTCCAAAGTCTGCTTGGCTACCTATTCTTGTCTTCCAGGGTAGGCTCCCTTGAGCTCTGCAAATCCCTGAGAGGGAACACACTTTCTTTTCTGGCTTTCCTGGACCAAAGCATTGAGTCCCATCAGCCTCCCTTGAAGGTCTTATGGTCTTGGCTATGACAGAAATGCTGCATTTTCCTTACTCTTTTCTCCTGCTGCTTTGCCCTAAACTTAGCCAAGAAACCTGATGTTGTGACTAATTCTATCTTTAAGTAGAACTTGACATCTCATAGCAATCACTTCAAGGTCCGTTTGACCGCCACTTAAGTACCTGTTTCCTGTCTGAGGTCACCTCAGGTTGGATATTCATTTGCCAAGCAGAGATGATTATTCTGGATCCCAGATTACTGAGAGACCAGCCCAGGGCCCCTTCCTAGAGTCCTCATTCAAATTCCTTTTCTCCTCCTACAGGGAGGGCCTTAGAGACAACTATCTCTAGAGTTTTGCAGTCTTTTGCCAGAGTACATTTTTTAAAAATTATGAAAATAGCAATATAATTTCACCAAAGGCCATTCCTTCATGTTATTGCTGAACTTAGAAAATTCTATCTAGTCTAATTTGAACACTTTGATCCCTTTAGATTAAAGGCTTTTATAAATCTAAAAAGTAGATACAAGTAATAAGTTGATCTTGTAATTTAAATGTATTTGCTCTGATTCTATCCACACCGGAAGAGAAAGCTGCTGATGACCTCGCTCTTTTTCATATACTCGAAGACCATTATTAAGTGTCTTTCATCTTCTGTATTTTGAGGTTCAGTGGCACTAATTCTTTAGCTTTTTTCCCCCAATCATTAAAAAATTTTGGTTGTTCTCTTTAGACTAAAATTTTTCATATTATTTCTAAACCTGGAGCCTAGAAGTATATAGTATCCCAACAGTGGTTTCATCAGTTCTGGGTAAGACAGAAGAATTGCCTCTTATTTTGTTCTTGTTAATGCACCCCTATTTGCTTAATTCTGAATTATTCAGTTCCTGTTCCAGAATTAACCTGCCACAAGGCACAAATAAACCCAATCATCATGCGTCTGAGCACTCTTTAGAAATATTAGCCTCCTTTTATTCTGCTATAGTTTAATTTTTTTTTTGCCATTTCACTAACTTTTAATAGTCACTTTGAATTCTAGTCCTGAAATTTAGAAATCAAAATTAGTGACCTCAATGTATGTTTAAAAACTATGGAGAAAAGGAAAATTCACAAACATAGTAATTTTTCAAATATTCTGCAACACTAGGGTTATACTAATGTGGGTCAGTTGCTTTTGCAGTAAGTACAAAAAAGCAGAAGAGAGGCAGCAAACACATCTCCATTTTTCTTACAAGTGTACCCACCTTAGACATTAGCTGAAAGCGTAAGATGAACTTATGCACTGAGTTATAAAAGGCTTGGCATCTCCAAGAGGAGAGGATGACTAAATGAGTTCTTCAATCTCCATCCTCCTCCTCCACAAACCACCTGTATTAGTCAGCTGGAGCTGTAACAAAATACCACAGACTGGGTGGCTTGAACAACAGACATTTATCTTCTCACAGTTCTGGAGGCTGTGGGTCTAAGATCAAGGTTCTGGCCAGTTTGATTTCTGGTGAGAACTCTTTTCTCTTGGCTTGCTATGTCCTCACATGGCCTGTCCTTGGTGCATGGAGAGAAAAAGTGTGTCAGTCTGTCTGTCTGGTGGGAGTCAGAGAGCTCCCTTGTGTCTCTTCTTATAAGGACACCAATCCTATAAGATCAGGGCCCCACCCTTCTGACCTTATTCAACCTTAATTCCTTCCTTACTCCAAATACAGCCACACTGGGGGTTAGGGCTTCAACATGTGAATTTGCGGGGGGGACACAAACATTTAGTTCATGCCACCACCAGTCAGCTTCTGTCACATAAGCTCGGTGATTATCAAGTAGTCGGGGGATGAGAGGCAGCTGGATTTGAATGAATTACAAACCTTGGTCCCTTGTCTGCTCACCCCTTATCAGCAGCACCACTGAAGTGCTGGTTAGATTCATGCCCTCCTGCCACCTGCGGCAACCTCCCTCTGGTGTCCCTACACAAGGGTTACTTGACAAGGTGCAATTTAGACAGTTATGGATCTATGTAAAAAGATTAGCTCCAGCAACCTTTCATCCACAAGGCTTTTCTGAGCATATTAACCTGTTGCTCTGACCCCCAGCCAGTGTAATAATCCAAAAGACTTCCCAGGGTCTAAAGTCAGCAGACTGAGGCTGGGTCTTTTGTTAACAGTGCAAGCAGCTCATGGCGGTGTGCAGCCCACTGCTTCAGAACGGGTCACCAAAACAAAAGGAGAAAGAAAAAGGAGCAACAAAAACTTGAAAGGGGAAAACCTCCCTTGAGTTGCCTTGTCTGCTTTTTATTTTTTAAAAGATGTCATTTTATAAGCATGGCATTAGAAGTGTTCTGTGGCTGATCAGGTTTTCCCCTTTGCCAAATGGTTCAGATTTTCTATGAATAAGATTGTTACAAGCAAAGTTTCATGTTGCATGTTCATTAGGAATCTATCAAAAAGCAGAAATATTCAGAGTGTTTTAGGTCAGAGATGTCCCAAGTGATGTGTACACACTGAGGGGGCGCACTAAGTCATCTGCTGTGGGGGAGAGGAAAATATTGGAGCTTCTACTTATATTTACTCTTAAAATATCATCCTTTAGTTTCTATTTTGTTTGTGTTTTATAATGTACATGATATTCTTTTCCAGTAGAATGTTTTAACTGTGCTAATAGATCACCCGCATATTCCCAGTGGTTTAACATGATGAAGTTTACACCTTGCTCATGTCAAGTCCTATATGGGTGTTCCAGGTTGGGTGGCCTTCCATGTGGTCATTTAGAGGCCTAGGCTCCTTCCTTCTAAGGAGTCTGTCCCCATCCAGGTCCTCAGAGTTTCTCTCCATTCAACCAGGGCATTGGGGGAAGGGAGCTTGGCACACCAGCTACTTAACTATTTGGCTCAGAAGTGACATATTTCATTTTCACTTACTTTCCATTGGCAAGAAGTAGCTCCCCCAAATCCAAGGAGGCTGGGAAATGTGGTCCCTGACTGGGCAGCTCCTGCACAGCACCAACTTCACGCCATCTTTGCTGTCAGCGAGTCTCCCCGCTGCAAGATGACATGTGTATGTTATGGGGGTCATCCCACTGTTAGGGTTATGCAGTTAAAGAAGGCTGGGGACTAGTGTTTAAAGAACTGCCAGATTTAGGGCTACCAGAACACAATTTGATTCTTTTTTTCCAAAATGAGGTGAACTCTGTAGTATACTTAATGACTGCGATAGGGCCCAAAGAGTACATAGTTCCGGACTCACCTCACTGCTCCCAGCCCTCGATCCAGGAATCGGCAGTGGTCACATGTCCTGAGCCCCTAGGCACAGACTCCCTTGGAGTTGGGGGTGGACCATCAGGGATTCAACAGCTTTAACTACTCAGTCTTCACAGGCTCCATCAGTCCGTCCTTTAGGGTGACCGCTCTTTCCAGTTTGCCTGGGACTTTCCTGGTTTTAGCCCTCAAATTTCTGGGTCCCAGGAAACCGCTCAGTTCCAGGCAAACTGGGACACTTTACTTGGGACTGTCCTGGTTTTAAAACTGAAAGTCCCACGTTCTGAAAACCTTTTCAGTCCAGGGCAAACGAGGATGGTTGGTCACCCTACTGTCCTTCCAGCAAAGACTCTTCCTGTTATTACCTCTGGGTAGAATTTGAGGCCCATGGTGACATCTGCCTTTAACAAAGGAGAATCTGCTCCCTAATCTTTTTATAGGAAGATTAAATATAAAAGCACACAGGATTATTGTGCAAAGAGGGCTTTAACCAGGGAATGGGTAGACAGACTCGTTTTCCCTCAGTGTGGACATGCAGGACAGGGGGAGTCCATCAGTGGTCATAATCAGCCGTACCCTCTGTTTCCACACAAAGGGAAGTTGACACAGCTGTGGCCAGCTGTTTTCTGTCCCATTTGCAGATTTTTCCTGAGAATCTCTTGTAATAAGAGGACAGAATATATTTGCCTTCATGTCCAAAAAGACACCATAAATTATTTCCATTTTGGTTTTCATTTCAGTGTGACTGTAATTAGTCCCTGATAGGATTGTTCAAAATGAATTCTCAGAGTTTGAGTTGAACAATGTCTGTTGACAGCCTACTGCAAACAAGCTATCCTGGGACACATCTGGGCAGGGACCACTTATCCGTGGTATGGGGGTCTGGAGGGGCCCAGAAGTGCTGGTGGCAGAAGGACGTGGTCACATGGTAGAGGGGGTGGAGGAGATCATAAGGAGCAGCTAGAATGGGATTCCAGTTATTTCCAGGCCAAGCAGTACCTGGTGTTTTCAGCAGGTGGCAGCAGAGAAGACAGTTAGCAATGGCGGGTCCCCAGGACTGGCTCTCAGAGAATTATTTTCAGTCTCTGAAAAATGATACCAAGAAACAAACAAAGCCTCAGGGCTTAAGGCAAGTCAGTAAAAGAGGGACCAGGAAAAAAGTACAGTGAGCCACAGGTGGGACATGAGGTTGGGGTGAGACCAACAGTGACTAACTGTAGGGGACAAAGGGTCTCATTTCTTAGGAGAGGAGGCTGCAGGGATATGGTACTAAAATGCCCAAGTACTCCAGGCTTTGCCCTCTGGGAACACAAGTGCAGTTTCATTCACATCCTTGCCTGAGTCTCAATGACTTCTAACCACCCCGGCTCACCCGGGACCTCAGCACCCCTTTCCCCCATCTTCCCACTTACTTCCCAGAGCCCCTGGGATGTGCCCAGGGACACAGCCACAGCTGGCAAGCAATTTAAGGGAGGGGCTGTGCCACTGCCCTGCTCCAGTCCTCCAGTCTTGTGAGTGAGGTACCCTCCTCCAGTTTCTAGAGTGTTCCATAACTGTGACAGGGCTGCTCTGTGGTCCATGGCAGAGGGAGGCGAGGGCTGTGGCTCTCCCCAGCTCTTTGTCACTTTTGTCATCTGAGGCACAGCACCTGCTCCTGTCTGGAGTCTCACCAAGTCTTTCATGAAGACCATCCTTCGGCTTTCAGCCTGGTCTCCACTCAGGTGTGGCAGAAGGAAAGATCCCATAACATCCTTCCGTTCTCCCCATTTCCTCTCTCTTTTTTGCCCAAAGGCCTTCTTCCTCTTGCAGATAAGAGACATAAAAGTGCATATGCATGTCAGTGTGTGTGGACAGACACCACAGAGGCCACAGACCCACAGGTTCTGCCCTCCGCAGTGCAATTTGGCCTTGGCCAGGATGCTGTTAGACAATATTATCTCTCTGACCCACATGTCGAGCCAAGGGCACTAGTACAGTGGAAAGAAAAACTTCTAAACACTTAGACTTTTATGAAGAATAAAATGGACTGGTTTTGAAAGTGATTTTTTTAAAAATCTCATCATGGCTAATTTTGAGCAGTTTTGTGGAAAAACTTCACCTTTAAATTTGGAATAACTTAAGGTGTATTACAAGACTAGATAAAAGATGGGACAATTATGTTTTTTCTCCCAAAAGGATCATATGAAACTCCAATGAGTGTGGAAAGTAGAGCATTCTTCTGCTATCACTCTCTTTTACTGCATGGAAAACAGTTCTATGAATTTAGCCATGGAAAAGGAAATGTTGGGAAGCTGTTTATTCTTTACCATGGCTGTAATTATTCTGACCATAAAAATTTATAAAGCGTCTTTTCACTTAACCTATTATAGCAACTTGCAAACTTAAGACAGTAGTAAAAAGGCAGCCATCAGAAGTAAGATAATGCGAAGGATGGGAGGAGCAGAAAGAAAAATCTTGGTACTTCCCTAAGTACTAGAAAATTGTGGCTATGGTTTGTGAGGGTATCCCCAGAGTTAAGGTAGGGACAAGACATTCCTTGGGTCATTAGTGGCCTTTCAGGCCTTAAAGACAAAAGTGAAAACAATGAAGAAGAGGGGCCGGCCCAGTGGTCTAGTTGTTAGGTTTGTGTGCTCTGCTTCAGTGGCCTGGGGTTCGCAGGTTCAAATCCTGGTTGCTGACCAGTGCACTGCTCATCAAGCCATGGTGTGGCGGTGTCCCACATACAAAATGGAGGAAGATGGGCATAGATGTTAGCTCAGGGCCAATCTTCCTCAGCAAAAAAAAAGGGGGGGGGGGAAGAAGAAGAAAGCATTTTGCATTCATATTATGCATTTCTGATTTTTCTAGGGGTCTGATGATCACTCTCCTGGCTCTTAGAGAGCTGTGTGGTAACTTCACTGATGTCTTTGCTGGTGGGGGGTTAAAAATTTCCACTCATGCTTCAGGACCTGCACCAGCTGGGTCTTTATATGAGCATTGAGTTATGCAGTTAATTATGCAGTTTTCTTACCCAGCTTTAAGAGATGGTTGAATTATTATCAGGGAGCTTTTTCTCATGTAGTTGAGGCATAAACTAATAAGGTTGAGCTGATCCATCCACAATATCTGCTAATATTTTGTTGAGGAGTTTTGTATCTGTGTTCATCAGATATGTTGACCTATAATTTTCTTTTCTTGTAGTGTCCTTGAAGCCAGCCTTTTGGCTGGCTTTGTAAAATTAGTTTGGAAGTACTCTCTCCTCTTCCATTTTTTGGAACAATTGAGAAGGATTGGTATTAATTCTTCTTTCCATGTTTGGTAGAAATCACTGGTGAAGCCATCTGGTCCTGCACTTTTGATAATTGGGAGGTTTTTGATTATGGAGTCAATCTCCTTACTAGTAATTAGTCAGTTCAGATTTTCTATTTCTTTATGATTCAGTCTTGGTAGGTTGTATGTTTCTAGGGATTTTTCTGTTTCTTCTAGGTTGTCTAATTTGTTGGCATATAATTGGTCATAATAGTTTCTTATGATCCTTAGTATTTCTGTATTATCAATTGTAACATCTCCTCTTTCATTTATGATTTTGAGTCTTCTTTTTTTCTTAGTCTAGCTAGAGTTTTGTCAATTTTTTCTTTAAAAAAATCAGCTTTTAGTTTCATTGATCTTTTCTCTTGTCTTTTAAGTCTCTATTTCATATTTCTGCTCTGATCTTTGCTATTTCCTTTCTTCAACTAACTTTGGGCTTAGTTTGTTCTTCTTTTTCTAGTTCCTTGAGGTGTAAAGTTAGATTGTTTATTTGAGATCTTATTTTTTCTTACTGTAGGTGTTTGTTGCTATAAACTTCCCTCTAGAATTGCTTTTGCTGTATCCCATAGTTTTGGTATGTTGTGTTTCCATTTTCATTTATCTCAAGATATTTTTTGATTTCAGCTTTGACTCGTTTGTTGTTCAGGAACATTGTTTAATCTCTACATATTTGTGAATTTTCCAGTGTTCTTTTTGTAATTGACTTCTAGTTTCATACCACTGTGGTCAGAAAAGATGCTTGATATTATTTCAGTCTTCTTATATTTATTAAGACTTGCTTTGATCCATCCTGGAGAATGTTCCATATGCACTTGAGAAGGAATGTTTATTCTGCTGTTGTTGGATGGAATGTTCTGTTTGTCTGTTAGGTCTACTGGTCTAATGTGGAGTTTAAGCCCAATGTTCCTTTATTGATTTTCCATCTGGATGATCTATCCATTGTTGAAAGTGGGGTATTGAAGTTCCCTACTCTTATTGTATTGCTATTTCTCCCTTCAGATCTGTTAATATTTGCTTTATATGTTTAGATGCTCTAATGTTGGGTACACAAATATTTATAATTGTTATATCCTCTTGATTAATTGACTCCTTTATCATTATATAATGACCTTCTCTGTCTCTTGTCGTGGTTTTTGGCTTACAGTCTATTTTGTCTAAGTATAGCTACCTCTGCTCTCTTTTGGTTTCCATTTGCATCTTTTTCCATCCCTTCACTTTCAGGCTATGTGTGTTCATAAAGCGGAAGTGAGTCTCTTGTAGGCAGTGTAGAGTTGAGCATTGTTTTTCTATCCATTCAGCCACTCTATGTCTTTTGACTGGAGAATTTAGTTCATTTACATTTAAAATAATTCTTGATAGGTATGGACTGACTATTGCCATTTTGTTAATTATTTTCTGGCTGTTTTGTAATTCCTTTGGTCCTTTCTTCCTCTCTTTCTTTGTGATTTGATGGTTTTCTGTAGTGGTGTGCTTTGATTCCTTTATCTTTATCTTTTGTGTATCTACTATAGGCTTTTGCTTGTGGTTACCATGAAGCTTACATAAAACATCTTACATTTTATATAAAGACCTATAAATAGCAGTCTATTTTAAGCAGATAGCAACTTAACTTTGAATGCATACAAAAGCTCTACATTTTTACACTCCCTCCCCATTTTATGTTTTTGATGTCACAATTTATATCTTTTTATATTGGTTATCCATTAACAAATTATTGTAGTTGTAGTGATTTTTTTAATACTCTTGTCTTTTAACCTTTATACTAGAGTTTTAAGTGATTTACCCACCACCATTGCAACATTAGAGTATGCTGAATTTAATTATATTTTTACCTTTACCAGTGAGTTTTATCCTTTCATATGTTTTCATGTTACTAATTAGCATTCTTTCATTTCAACTTGAAGCACCCCCTTCAACATTTCTTCTAAGGCCTGTCTAGTGATGATGAAATCCTAAAGCTTTTGTTTAGAAAACTATTTCTCCTTCAATTTTGAAGGACAACTTTGCAGGGTAGAGTATTCTTGGTTGGCAGTTTTTTCTTTCAGCACTTTGAATATATCATCCCACTTCCTTCTGGCCTGCAAAGTTTAAAACTGCTTTTTGTTTGCTATGGTCCTGTGAGACTTGTGAATGCAGGCCCCATTGGCTATCAGAACTAGATGATTTGGGGGCCTGTCCCTCAGTTGGCAGCCATAAAAGCTGGGGTGCCAGATGTGTGAACAAGCTCCTTCCAGATGAATGCTGGCAATCTGGTTTTATTGTTGAAGCAAGCTGAAGTGAGAAGGCAGGAGAAGTGCCCATTGGCTCCCCAGGGCTCCAGAGAGGATCACAGCGAGCTCCTAAATGTGTTCTAAATCAGGGCCCTCAGGCATCAGCTTGTAAAATATGGAGTCAAACCCCCTCTTGGGGGGAGATGGGCATTTTTGCCTGCTCCCTCTGCCCTGCACCCTGGAGGGATAGCTGTGGTGAGTGCTCATGCACTCATTAAGAACTGCTTATTTATTTGCTATAGTCCTGTGGGTCTTATGGATGCAAGCCCCATTGATTTGCAGAACTAGGTCGTTTGGGGGCCCAGCCCTCAGGTGGAAGTCTTAAAAGTTGTGGTGCTGGATGTACAGTCCAAACCTTTCACTCCTTGGAGAGCAGCTGGGAATTGAGGGTTCCCTCTTGATTGTATAGTACAGTGCTGGGGGTGGTGTTTATGGAGAGAGTGTGTCCCAGCCTTTCCAACCCATTTTAGTATGGGTGTTTTCTCATTTGCCTGATACATAGGAGTCACTCAGTTGGCTTCTGGATTTCTTTCAGGGGGAATTGCTTTGTGTTTAGTTATACATTGAGTGCATCTATGAGAAGAGGGAATTCAGAAGCCTCCCATGTTGCCATCTTGGTCGCAAAAACAAAACAAAACCTTTTTTTTCATTGAAAAAAAATCACTCATGGTGACCTGGGCTAGAAAACTCAGTCTTTAAGAACCAGAATCAACTATTTCTGGGTCAATTGCCTCATACCCTTAAGTACTCAAGCTTTAAGGCTTATTTAAGGAAGGATTGGGATCATTTATAATCCTGTAGACTATGACTCTTCCACCAGGATCCTCTTCCACCAGGATCAACCCAAGACCTCATTATGAATTACACTGAAGTTTTTCTGGTTGTGATATTGTCAGCAAAGAGCTCAGCCAACCTAACCAAGATCACTTGGGGGCATAGAACAGGAAGGAAGATGAATATAATTCATCTTTTTTTCCTTTGCTAGGTGCAGATGAATTAATTATAGTTCTCAGAGAACTATTCCCTTTTACTTAAAATAGTATCAAATTTTCTATCCAAGTCTTCTATGAATAGAAGCAATTTGACTTGACATTAGGACAGAGCTTTGGAATCTGGAGATGACACAGTCTACCTTTGATTCTCTGAGAGGCACCAGTCAGCTTGGGCTCTCAGGCCTTAGTTTTTTCTCCATAAAATGGGAATAAAATATGCTCATTCATTTACTTCAGGAAGTTTTAGGGGAATTATTTAAAGACCATTTTTTTAATGTGCTGAAGATCTCAAGTGGAAGACAGTAATGTAAGGGAATGTGGGGGAAGAAATCCACTTAATATGAATTGAGTTATTTTCTGGGTTATTTAGTAAGACACAGAATGATCTTCAGGCTCAGAATCAGGACCATCTCAAGGCCTGTCTTTTGGACAAGAGCTATGATTCATTTCTACTACTGGCGACTGACGTGTAGGAGAGTGATTCTTGGTCTTGCTCTGGGGTTTGAGTCCTATCTTCAAAGACTCATTTTAAATGTAAGGACATTTAAGCTCTCCATGTAAATTCTTATGTTATTTTTGTAAGAAGAGACTGGACATTTACCTCTAGATGAAAACTCAATGCTTTGGTTCATAGTTTTCTCATAAAATAACCCATGTCTTTATTTTTTCCTGCAGACAAAACTGTGTGGAGTTTTACCCCGTATTCATGATTACATTGTGGATGGCCGGATGGTATTTCAACCAAGGTAACTTTAAAATACAGCCAACTCTGTCCTAATGGTGACTACAGTTAGTAGAACTATTGAGGAGCAGGCATGTAATCACACATCGCCTGACCCTGGAAATTGTTTTAAACAAAATGAGCAATGTCCGTGCATCACAGAGCACTGTGCTACAGATACGCTAACTCTGGCTTCATTCCAATTCAGTAATTTTTTTAAAAAAAACTTAGAACAAACTATATGTTGGACACTCAGGATGAAAAGGACACAAGATTTATCTTCAAATCTAACACTATAAATTCTAATTTGTCTACAAGAACAGAACACAGAATTAACAATTCATCCTAATTATTATAGCTAATATCTGTTTAGTACTTACTCTGTGCCAGGCACTGTTTTTAAGTTTTATACATATATTATCTCATGTATAGGTTTCATAGGATTAAAGACTTTCCTATGAGGCAGTTTCTATAATTAATTCCTACTTTACAGATGAAGAAACTGAAGAACAGAGAAGTTAAGTAATTTGTCCAACTTAACATTCACCAATGTAGGAGAAAATTAGCTTTCAAGCACAGGGCAGGGTCTATAGGTATTTGAACCAAACAACCCATGTATCTTTTCTTAAGAGTTCCCAAGGATGTAGCGCTATTGTTTGTATGTAGCAACTTTACAAACATCTACTTTCTGTCTGACTGGGGTCTTGGTGCGCTGAGGGCTTTACCCAAACTCTGCCGGTCCCTTTCACAGGGGGTGGGCTGGCGCCAGCTCCCTTAGTTGGAGAAATTCAATGCCTTTTGCTTTCTGATAACTCTCATTGCCTCATTTAGCTTTGACACTTGATTGCTAAGATTTAAATAACCCCAAATCCAGGTGTTTTCAAAGGCAACCCTATCACCTTCTGCTTGTATTTTTTACTGTCAACTGAGGAATTTCAGATAAAATGTCCTTTAGAGAAAGACTTCTTAACTTTATCCACCTCACATTTTTGTCCCTTAAGGGCATGAATGGAGGCGGTCATTCCTTGTCAGGTGAGACCACGTTAACAACTAATAAGAAAAGTGCCTTTTGATAGTGGGACTCAGTGTCTGCCGTCTGACCCTTTGGATTTCACCGTGATGGGCTGAATGAGGCTGACTGCCTGTCAGGAAAGGATTTCTCGGGTGTCTTGTCATCATTTTCTTTTCGTTCTTTCTCATCCAAAGCAGGTAGGCTATTAACTGCAGTGAACAGTTCTCGTGGGCTTTGTGGGAGTAATTCATTAGATAGGAACTTTCAAAATTGCAGCATGTTCACAATCTCTCCACTTCCTCAGACGCCAGCTGGCCCTGCCACCCCTTCTTCTCCAGCTCTCTGTTTGGCCCCCTTGTTCTCATCCTTCAGGCCCCAAAGCAAATGTCATCCCCTCAGGAAGGTCTTCCCTGACCCCTTTATAAAGGTGGCCTCCTCCAGTTCCCGCTGTCTCATCCCTCTTCGTTTCTTTCAACGCACAGTCAAATCTGTAATTTTCCTCTATTTGTTGTCTGTCTCTGATGATAAACTCCATAAAGACAGGGAGTTGTATTTATTTCACTGCTAAACCCAATCCTTAGAATAATACCTGGTGTATGGTAGAAAGTAAAGAAAATGTTTGTGACCTATTAACATAATGAATTTAATTCTATCCAGCCTATCAGAGTCCCACAGATAGACTCCAAGTGTGTTCTAGAGGGCTCTGGCAATTTGCATCTGTGAGGCACTGAGGAAGAGAGAGGGTCCCCAATATAGGGAAGATACTGATATTTTTTGTTGGACAGGATGGTAGAACACCATACCACACTTTACATTTCTTTCAGGTAAAACTTATATATAATGAAATGCACAAATCTTAAGTGTACCATTTGATGAGTTTTGACAAGTGTATACACCTATGTGACCCAAATCCCTATGGAGATATAGAACCTGACTACCACCTGGGAAGTTTCCTCATGCCTTTGCCAGTCAATCCCTTTCAGAGGCAAATACTGTTCTTATTTTTTTCATCATAGTTTAGTTTTGCCCATTCTAGAACTTTCCATAGTTGGAATCATACAGTATGTACTCTTGCATAACACTTCATTCACTCAACAAAATATTTTTGAACTTCACCGTGCTGTTGTGAGTTATCTGTTTCTTTTCACTGCCGAGTGGTATTCCATTGTATAGTTATCATAGTTTGGTTATACGTTCTCCTGTTGATAGACTTCTGGGCTGTTTCCAGTTTTTGGCTATTATGAATAAAGCTGCAACGAATATTCTGTACAAGTCTTTTTATGGACATATGCTTTCATTTCTCTTGCATAAATACATAGGAATGGAATTGCTGGGTCAAAAAGTTGGTTTAGTTTTACAGGAAACTATCAGAGCTTTTCCCAAAGTGGCTGTACTGTTTTGCATTCCCACCAATTAATGTATGAGGATTCCAACATCACCAACATTTTATGTTGTCAGTCTTTTAAAATTTTAGCCAGTCTGGTGGGTGTGCAGTGGTGTCATCTTATTGTGGTTTTAAGTCACAGTTTGCTGATATTGAATGATGTTGAATGTTGAAAAATTTTTCATATACTTATCAGTACATTTGTTTATCTTCTTATGTGAATTATCTATTCAAATACTTTGCCCACTTAAAAATTAAGTTGTTTTCCTTTCATTATGGAATTGCCAGAGTTCTCTACATATTCTGGACACAAGTCTTTTGTCAGATACACGTTTTGTGTGTATTTTCTGTTTTCACACAACATTTTGAGAGACTGCCATCATACACTGTATCTCCTCTGTTTTTTCTCTATAGTCTTTGCTACTTGTCTGGGTCTCGTGTACATCTATGCCCGTCACCAGTATTTCTGGGGATATTCAGAAGCTGCTAACAAAAGGTAAGGAGAACCCAAGAATTGGGTGTTTAGATAAAAAGTAGCAAGATGGAGTTTGAATTAGTTTCCTGTTCCTGAGAGTATTCACAGCACTGATGGTTGTGATTGCAAAAGTGATCTATGCTGCTTGAGGCCAAGTCTCACCAGGCCGTACACAATTAGATGTGAGACAGAAAATGCAAATACAAAACTGTGCACTGAATGTGCACTCTTTGACCACCACATCTTAAATCCTTGCAAAAACTTTGCACTCTCTCCAAAATGTTACCAAGGAAATAATCCTGCCCAGCTTTGATAATCCTTTGAATGTTTAAAGGAGCAATTAACCTCTGTAGGTGGCTTCCACTTTAATTTATGTGATGAATCAAAATTTTCAAATGGCAAAAACATGGGTGTTCTGGATGGTGTCGACGATGAGCAGGCTACTTTAGGACTTCTAGCTTCATTGCTGCAGCCCAGTTTATCACCTCTCTCCCTCATATCCGCCCTGCAGGATCACTGGTTTCCGGTTGAGTCTGGGGATTTTGGCCTTGTTGACTGTCCTGGGTGCCCTGGGGATTGCAAACAGCTTTCTGGATGAATACCTGGACCTCAATGTTGCCAAGAAACTGAGGCACTTCTAACTTGTCCCTCTCTTTGCTCAAATGCTTGCAAAAGATGTTTCCACGCTGAAGGTTAATATGGTGTCACTCGTTCAATTAAAAAAAAATAAAAGTCTTTGTTTTGTTTTTTTTGAAATGGCTTTGTAGAAGCATAGGCTTTAGAGAATACATTTCCTGTTTGTTTAAGAACTGAAGTCTGCTCTGAACCCCGGTTGTAGAAGTGCGTGCTGAAGTCATGACTGCTCGTGTCGGGGGAAGCAGCCTGACTTGAGTGCTGGGCTTTCTGTGGACCACTGCCACCACTCGCCTCTGACACAGCTTCTCTCTTATGGAAAGTTCCAGAGAGATGCTGATAAGGCAGCCGTACCCACTTCATTGGTTGCAGGAAAGCAATAGATGGTTGCATGTGGAGGAAGTCAGGCAAACACATAGAGTAGCCAGAGAAGAGAGACATCAACTAATAGCACAAAACAAATCTGGCTGTGAAAATGGACTTCATAAAGAAAAAAGGAAAAAGGAAAAAAAGGCATATCATTTTCAAGGAACCATCCGGAGACCAAGGCTCAGTGAATGTTCTTGGCCATGGGCAGGGGAAAGAGGGTCATGGTCACTGCTGGAGAGCGTAGGCTGGGTTCTGCTGCACTTCCTGTGTCACGTGAGATTTGGGGCTGGTGGCTGTTGTGACCCTGATGTGCAGCCACTGTCTGGCACAATGCAAATGACCTTTCTTCACTTTCTGTGAAATGGGAATGAGTCCACCTCACAGTGTTCAGGGACCTTAGGAAAATGCAATTATGAGCCCATATAACACATTTTAGCATCAGGAAAAGAGCTCTCTGTCAATTTTTCCAAAGAAAGTTGGACAGCCTTGAGTTAGGTGTGGGCATCTTTCAGAAGCTGTTTATTGGAACGTTTCTTTTTTATGGGTACAAAGGAAGTTACAAAGGGTATGAATAATAGAAAAAGAAATAAAGACTTTTAAACACTAGTGTCTCCAGAATAGTGGGAGAGAAGACACGGTAATCTCTTGCATCCAAAATAGCAGTACTACATATCTCCAAGTACACTAAGAACGTGTGGGGCTGGGACGGGGATATCGGGATACAAGTCCCGTTCCCCCACTCACTGGCTGTTTGACTTCTGATAAGGCACCTTATCAACAGAGGTAGTGTAGCAAGAAGTGAAGACTCCAGAGCTAGACAACGCTAAACCTGTTCTACCACTTGCCGGGTATGCTACCCCAGCACTTCGTAGCTCTCTGTCTCAGTTTTCTCTTAGGTAAAATGGGGCTAATATTCTAAAATCCTATGATTCTATGGTCTTTTTTACTTTTTAGTATTCTGATCAGTTATAGTGACTTGTATTGTGACAGTTTAATTGTTTGATACATTGAAGACAATGAAGGAAGAGAGAATGCAAATTTTTGACCTTAAAGCACAATTACTGCATAATCACATCCTTTGGATATGGGAAAAAAAACTAACTTTCCAAATCTTACACTTGAGGATTTTTAAGCAATTTCTGTTTTGCTTCTAAATTGGAACCATTTTAAGATGTAAACTTATAAACAAATACATACACACACAAACAGTTTATTTAAACGTGGAAAGAGAAGATGGCTGACCAGGACATCAGGGTTCTGTACCTTTAAATAGCTGAACCATAGAATTTATTTCCTTTGTTCTAATTCTATTGTCACCAAGGCAACTTCTTGATTATTTTAATTCCTATAAATTTGGCTACAGGGGGTAAACATGCCAGCCAGAGAGATGTGACTTTCTGATCTGTTCTACAGTTACATATATTATTTTTGTATATTAGTAAATTGACTGATTTTATTTTCAGAAATCAGATTCATTGCCTCAAAAAGACAATGTTATGAAAAAGGGGATGGAGAAGAACTTTTCTGTATTGAGTCTTAAAAAACAAAGAGGCATAAACACAAAATGCAATGTGGGATCCTTGATCAAATCCTTGTTAGAAAAAAACAGTTATGGAAGACATTTTGGAGACAATTGGGACAATTTGAATATGGAGTGAAAATTAGATGATACTAGGGAATTAATTGTGTTAGGTGTGATAATAATGACATTGTGCCTAGGGAAGAGAATGTCCTAATTGTTTGGAGCTGTGTGCTGAGAGGTTGAGGGATGAAGTGGCTGGAAGTGTATAACTTACTTTGAAATGGTTCCACAAAATACATATGTGAAGCATATATGGCAAAGTGTTAGCAATTATTAAATTGAGTTGGTAAGTGTATAGTTATTCATTGTACTATTCTTTCTATTTTTCTGATTGTTTGAAAATGTTCACAATAAAAATTTTAAAAATCTGAAGCAAAGTTAAAACCTAAAATCAGGTTCTTGGTAGCTCTGAAGATTTTTTATGTTGAGTGCTGTATGCTTGATTTGGGATCTGTGGTATGTATGGATAGAGCCACTGCATTAGTGCTGGCCCGGCAGCTGTCCTGGACGTGGCAGGGACACTTGGGCCCATGTGTGTGGATGCTGTTGTAATTACCTCCACCTGTTGCATGAAATGAGACAGGTGTCTGTGTTTGGTAGCTCGTCCAGAGGACACTAGACCCTAGAATTTAAAACGAAAAAGAGACTAGAGGGGAAAACCAGAGAGAAAAGAAGAGGAAAAAAATGAAAAAGAAAAAAGATAAAGGACTGATTACACAAACAAGCAGCCCTGCTCTCTTCCCAGGGATTCTTCCTCCCCCACTTCTCTTTCCAGGGTTGGAGGTGGGTGGGGTGTGGCCAAAAAAGCCATTAATAAGGAAAAAATATCAGGTCATTTGTTTTTCACCTTTTTTCTCCAGACACAGTCTTCCTTGAAAAGAACGGTCAAAGGCATAAATAGCTCATCGAATGCTTTTGAATGTTCCTTAACTTTTAGCACTAAAATACATTTTTCTCACTTGGGCAGGTAGATGCCTAGTGACTTCTTGGGTAGGTGTTTATTCTCTCCCTCCTTCTTTCTCCCATCACACACTTACTGCACTGGGATTTTATAAAGTCAATACAATTAAATATAAGAACTCGTTCTAAAGGAGAAAGGTATATTGCATTCATCCAGTGCAGAACAAATTTTCGTGTAAATAAAAATATGTGGTTTTAATTAATCAGGACTAGCAGGAGTACCCAACTTTTCTCAGCGCTTCATGTTTCTACTTTTATCATCAGCCTTCCACACCCAGGCCTGAATCAGCTTCTTTTTTGATCTCATGTTACCTGATAGAGTACTAAGTCCGTATTGTTGGGACAAAACCCAGGGTCACATTGTTTCTCCATGGTGTTATTTGCCAGCCAGTCTGGAACCACAGCTTACCAAAGGATAGGGCTGGCCTCTTCTTCCACAATCAAGTTCATTCTTTCCCTTGATTTGTATATATTAAAAGTCACCTCCGGGCCGGCCTGGTGGCGCAGCGGTTTAGTTCGCGCTTGGCAGCCCGGGATTTGCTGGTTCGGATCCCGCGCGCCCGCCAACGCACTGCTTGTCAGCCATGCTGTGGCGGCGTCCCATATAAAGTAGAGGAGAAAGATGGGCACGGATGTTAGCCCAGCGCCAGTCTTCCTCAGCAAAAAGAGGAAGATTAGCAATGGATGTTAGCTCAGGGCTGGTCTTCCTCACAAAAAAAAGTCACCTCTGCTTTGGGATTGATCTTTTTTTCTTTTTGCTGAGGAGGATTCACCTGAGCTAACATATGTGCCAATCTTCTGCCGCTTTCTATGTGAGTCGCTGCCACAGCATGGCTGACAAGTGGTGTAGATCTGTGCCCAGGATCCAAACCTGTAAACCCAGCCTGCCAAAGTGGAGTGCACCGAACTTAACCACTACAACCACCAGGCCAGCCACTTGGATCTATTTTTGATGATGACTTTATTCTGCTCTTGTGGCCTATTTTTCTGCTTCGCCCAGTCAATTTTAAAACATGTTGTTTTACTATGTTTTTAATGTTTGATGGAAAGTCTTAGGTCAGGTCTTCTGGAAGTGGAGGGGTGTTCACCTGTGTGTGATTTGTTCATGAAAGGATCCCAGGAGGGGAAACAGGACAGAAAAAGACAAGAAGCCGAGCAAGAGGCAACTTCAGGCAAGGTCCCAGCTGCTGCCTGATCCTGCAGGGGAGCTCTGGAACATAGGTCCTATCTCATAGCTTGTCCAGACAAATTAACTCGGCTTTCACACTGCTGCACCTGCCAGTCATTGACTAACCTCATTCTGGGAGATGTAAAGTTCTAAGCACTTTGAACTCTCTGTGGGCGGGTGCAGGCTAAGCCAGGCCCTGGCCTGAGACAGTTCTCCAAAGAGTTGTGTGTGCATACTGACAGTGTCCACTACAGTGGGACAAGACCCCTTTGTTACTTTCCACCTAAATATATTCCTTGAGTTTTCTTCCTTTTTTAAAAATAAACATTTTACTATCAATTTTCCAAGTCCTCTGAACGAACCAGGTGGAATTTGAAGAGTTATGGTACTGAATCTACAAATGGACTTCAGCATGCTCCTCTCAAAGTTGACTTTCTTCTCTTCCCTTTGCCACATCCTCTGGAGTGCAAATTTAGAACATTTTCGTTGTGTGGTTGAATTAAAAAGGCTGGGAATGATTGACTGATCTCTACCGTTACATGAATGCTTAAAAAATGATATCAAAATTTTGAGACACGAACTGCAGTTAATTAATTAAAACCTAGGCATAATATATCTGCTTAATTAAGGTTGGAGATCCAGGGACCATCCTAAAATAAACTAAACCTCAGATTGATTCAGATAACAATCTTTTATTCATTTTTTTTCTTTAAAAGTGGTATGTCAACATCACTTCATTTCTACATTTCAGAGTTCTGTACATTTCTTAAAAGGAAATAAGCAATGCTCAATGTACAAAGTAAAAACAGAAAACTAGAAAAATCTGAATAAAATGGAGCAAGTTGCCATAGGTCATACAGTACAAATTAGTAATTAGATGTCATCTGAAGTGCAATACCACTGCTGTGATGATGAGTTAAGGAATGAAATAAAAATACTCTATTTTAAACAAACAGTATATATATATTTATATGTATATTTTTTACAGATAGTAGACCCAGTGATATCTGCAGTATTGTAAAAACTTATTTACAAATAACTTTTTTAGACATTACATATACATCAGCACCTTAGGAAAAACAAAACAAAACAAAACAACCTTATTAAAATCTACCTCTCTATTAGTTGGTCCCAGTACTGAGCATTTGGAGGAAGCTTTGAAAGGGTAAGGGAGCCCCCATCTCCATCAGCCACCTCCATTTTCTCGTCATTGCTTATATATTTATTTCCTGTACCTTTTAGAAAAAGGTAAGTATGTATTCTGTGTCTTCTCGTTTGTTTACTTTTTTTTTTTTTTGGTTTTCATCTGTTTCCACTCAAGTTTCCCTGGTGGTGTCGCTCCCATGCAAGGAGTTCACGGTCACCCAGTCACCACCTCTTCCCAGAGGGAGCACAGCCCCTGCCTGGGCTGTCACCCACCTGGCCCCCTCTGGTCTCCATCCCGCCCCTTGCTGAGTATATCTACAGTCATGCGTCACATAACAACATTTCAGTCAACGACGACTGGACTGCATATATGATGGTGGTCCCATAAGATTAGTACCATATAGCCTAGGTGTGTAGTAGGCTATACCATCTGGGTTTGTGTAAGTACACTCTATGATGTTCACACAATGATGAAATTGCCTAAGGATGCATTTCTCAGAATCCCCGTTGTTAAGCAATGAACAACTGTATAACCTTGGTACACGGTTAGCACGTCTGGGGCAGTGTTTGCCAGCCTGCCACCTCACTATATCCTCTGCCCCCAGCTTTCCATTCAAACCCCCCTTTCTCAGGACCTTGTCCTGAGTGCAGCCAGTCCTGCTCCCCATGGCCCGGCCTGGGCTCTGGTGTGGCGAGTTGCATATGAGTGCGCAGAAGGGAGCCAGCCTTCGTTCATGGAGGGAAGGAGTGGTAGGAAAAAAGCACACACCATTCTTACTTAGGACAATAATTATGCCACATGGGCTCCAAAACAGAACAGTGAGAGGGGAGGCAAGGACTAAAGAGACAAGCCTTACATAGTGGAGGTTGTTGATCCCTTCTGACAGACTTTGGTTAGGGCAAATTTGAGTGAATTATGAAGAGAACAACTGTACAGAACCTTTGAAGTGGATTACTTTGCCCATATGAAAGGAACCATATCTTCCTCCTTTTTATCATCAAAATGTGTCAGGTGGACCGATTGATTTTTCAGTTCCTCATCTCAGGATTTCAGAGTTGTCTTTTCGGTGAGTAGGCATTAAGGGCACGGCCAATTTTAGAGCATCACCCCTAGGATTTTCTCAAAGGGAGCCAGAGCCAGTGACCTCCAGGCCATTCCTCTCTGAGTATACCAGAAGTATCAGATGCGGCTCATATAAACCCACCATCCATTATCAGAGCAGCCCGCTCAGTTCCCGGCAGACAATATTCATTCAACTCTACATGTTAGAGAAAGAACACTCAAGTTGCCTTTGCATTTCAGGCATTGTCTAAGTTCTCCTTGCATTTATTTTGACTCTGCCCAGGCTCCCCAAAGACAAAGCTTCATTTCTTCTTGGATAGACTGGAAGGAGAAGCAAGGGCAGGCTGGGGTGGAGGTGAGGAGGAATAAGGGCAGGGGTGGGGGAGAAAGGCAGCGTGCTGGCTGACACACAGCATCCAGCTGGAAGTAGATGGGAGCTGCCTAGACGTATAGGTATCGTCTAGGCCCCCAAGAGGTTCCAGCCCAACTACCTGGAGGGACGGCCACCATGGTCAGCAGCAGAGGGCTGTCCTGCAGGACTGTGGAGGGACCCTTCTCCAAGCTCACTTGGCTATCCTTGTGGAGGCAGCCGATAGCAATGCCTCTAAAATTCCTGAGGGTCATCATGTGGCAGGAGACAGACTTCTGGGTCCTCCGTAGTCTCCCTGCGACATCTCACTGCTGTGTCTACCCTCCAAATACAGTAGCTTGTCTTGAAGCCTGACATCTCTTTCCAGCCTGAGTTCAGCGCATTTCTGACCTGTGCTCTTGGCCTGTGCAACCACCCAGCAGCCTCGGTGGGACTCTCCCTGGCCCGAGGCTCTGTCTCGTTTGTGTCTCCCAAGCTGCAGTCTCTGGACCTGGGCCAGGAGGGGCAGACGGATACCTCACCTTGGGCAGGGTCCGCCTTGGCTGGCGCAGCTCTTGCTGGGCCAGGCGATCACAGGGAGCGCCAGGCAGAGGGGCTTCGGATTCGTCTTCCCCACCTGCCTCTGCTGTGTCTCCCTCTCTTGCAGCAGGGATCTGCGTAGCGTCTCGTCTCGACTGCTGTGTGGAAATCAGGTGAAATGAGGCCCCGCGGGGCTGTGGGTTGACACCCGGATCTTCCACTGTCAGCCAGCTGCAGTTTTGCTCAGTTTACGTGGGTCAAAAAAACAAAAAACAAGGATGGGTCAACATCCTGTTTCTTTTTCACGTGTTAAGCTTTAACCACTAGTGTTGTGGCTCCTGGGGCCCCTCTTGACTAGGGGTTTCCAAACAATTCATCAAGCTCCTGCATCCACTCATCCCCTGGCCCACCTTTGATGATGGAGTCCACGAGGTCTGCACTGTCCGAGAGGCCAGGGAAGGAAGCCCCAGCTGCTTCGCCGCTGTAATTGTATGACATGTCCTGAGGGGGGTTCCGCTCATAGGCTTGGCTCTGGCTACTTGCGGCAAAGCTGCCACTGGGCATCTGCTGCTGTGCTGGGGGCTGGCTGAACGCTGGCATGCCAGGGACACCCTGGCTTAGGCCTGACATGACCATCGGTCTGCCCTGGCTGGTGCCTTGCTGCCCCGGAAGCGGCGGCATCATCTGCCGCCCCATCGCAGCCGGATTGAGGGCTCTCACGGCGCCAGTGTTCGCGTCCACGACCTGGCTCAGTCCCTGTGGGAAGTGTTGCTTGGTCAGCCTCGGCTGGCCAGCTTGAAGTGGGTAGCTGGCACCATTGTTGAATGCTCCTAATTCTCCACTAGTCCTTCCAGGCATCCCCTGTAAGCTCCTCTGTTGCCAGCTCTGTGCCCCCTGCTGGACCGTTCCCATAATGCTCTGCAGCCTTGGTGGGCCTTGGGGCCTCGGCAGAGCCTGGCCTACCGGCCCTTTCATCTGCTGGTGCTGCTGGGGAATGGCTGAGTTTACCAGCATGCTCTGACCAAAACCACTCACCATCCCAACCCCTTGCCCGGAGGCGGGCTGCCTCGGCCCCTGGGCTTGGTTGTGTGTGATGCTCATGCCACTTTGGTTTGGGTGTTGCAACATTTGGGTCATTCCTGTGCTCATACTGTACATTCCTGGTTGGCTGGTAGGCGTGGTGCTATAAGGTGCCAGTCCCATCTCTGACTGGGCTGCTGCTGTGGCCATTGTCCCTGGGTTCTGGGAGGGTCCCATTCCCATCATGCCTGCGTTCTGCGCCATCAACCGTGACGTTCGCATGCTCTGGAGGGCTGCTTGGCTTCTCACGGCTGCTATATCCTGGGGAGAACCTGCAGGGACAAAAGGACACACGCCACTCACTCTTCTTGATAAGCAATGTACTGTCACAAGTTGTTGGAATTTTCTGTGGGAGTGACAAATTCTTTTATAGGAAAGACTCTGATAATAAATCCTTAATAAAAATGATTATTCTTCTTCTGCTTATAACATATACTGATTGTGAAAAATTTGGAAAATACGGAAAAGCACAAAGATGAAAATAAAAGTCACCTGAATTCCCGCCATCCAGAGATGACCACTGCTAACTATTATTAATCTATAAATAGACACACACACAAATTGGGATCATACTGGACACATACATGCTTTTGTAGTTGACTGTTTTACTTGATATACCCTGATATTATTATATTTCAGAAGTGAATTGTTTTTCACTCTTCTTGATACGACGCCATCCTCAACCAATGAGATACCATTTTTCTTGGAGGTGAGAGGAAATTCACCTCCTGGGCTAAATTAAGAAGAAATGGTTGACCACTTTGCATATTCTATTTGTGAAATGGAACATGGTTCGGGAAAGAATACTATCAATAAAGACCATTAGACTAATTTCCCTTGAGACTTGAGGAGGATTTGAAGGTTAAAGGCCACTGCTTCTGCTAAGAAGCTATTTTGACAGATGGGACATTTTTGGATCCACTCTGTAGATTTCCAAATGCTCCAGATTCCCTGAATCATAACATGTCAGTGAAAACTGGCCAGATTCCTGAGCTAGAAAAAAAAATCATCCTTGCTACTTGGCAATGAACTTTATGCATTTCTCCAGCAAAGTCCACTCCTTCAAACTGGCAGTGACTACTTCTTTTAGTAGATCCCTAATGTAGTTTTAATCATGCTGCTTAAAAGTTGGCCAGAGTGTCAATGCCAAGTCACTCAACTCTAATTAGGCATTTGAGCGAGTCCTTCTTTACATGTTCTCAGGAAATTTCCAAACCAGCCAAGAGAATAGGAATGTCACCCTTAGAACCCCAGTCAATGTTGCAAAGGGCTAGGAGGTACACCAAAATGGATTTTTCTATGTCTCTGCTAATGATTAAGTCTATGAGAAAAAGAAAAGTAGTTTTTTCCTGGACTTTTAAAAAAGATGCAGCATGGGAGCCAATCGATATGATAAGCAAATCTGATCCTACCTGAAAGTGGGATGAGAAACCAGATGACAATAGTGTAACCTTGTTATGCCTGGCACCTTGGCAGACAACTGAAGTGTGTTTTTGTCTTCCTGATGGGGTATTGATTTCTGGGCAGCAAATATGTCTCCATATTTTCTTTCTTTCTTTAAATTCAAAATGGGAATTTTGATTGACTTAAGTTTTTGTGACTTGAGATCAATATCCTGCTGCACTGAAAAATGAAATGGTTACTGTGGGGAAACATGAAAGATGTGGGGGAGGCCCTTAGAAATGTTTCAGATTTTTGTTTTAAGCTTAATTCTATCTAAGTGATTTTTTTTAAATTAAAAGCTCCTGATTAAACACTGAATTATAATCTTGTTATGAAGTTTTGTGACCTTAACGACTAAATTTGTATCCACTGCATGGCCAATCTGATCAACTGCGGTGAAACAGGTCATTGAGTTGTTTATAAAAAAATTTAAGGGAAAAATATTGCTGATTCAGACATTGATTGGATAGACCCAAATTACATAAACAGGCTGATGGGCTCCTGGAAACAGATGAAATGACTTTCATATTTTGGACATTTTTGTCGTATGTTTATAATGGATACGTTGAGGGACTCGATATTGTCTGGACTAACTTTGTGAATGAGAAATAGGTTCCTTTCTAAAGAAAGCAAAAATGCTGCGATGCCTTTTAAGAGATATTAAAGCATTAATCCAGGCCAACTTTTATTTTTACTTAGTTTAAATGACTGCACTATCTAGTTGTAATTCTACTGGTTAAAAAAAGAGCATTTTAAAATCAGCTATCAGCACCATATTTTCAACCTAAGAGAAACAAAAAGCCTCTTATTAATCTATTTTATGCCTTCAGTAATTTTAAATATACAAAGGAAAAAAATTCAAATTTGTCCAAAGAATTAACTTGTTTTTATCTGATTACTATGTATGTTAAACTCACTACTTTTTCTTCTCTTTTTATTTTTGTCTAACACAGATATTATTGTGAAACACTGTAGTTAAATTAATTTTCTTGTCTGCTGGTTAAGATCACAACGTCAAAGGAAATCTTCCATATTTGAACAGAGATGACAATATGCAATTTTTTCTTAAAAGGTTCTATGTGCTATTTTCACTCACAAGAAGTCCTATATTTGTGAAAAATAAGCTTTTCCCCATAAGCATGTAACACTGCCCAGAGGCACAAAACTTAGTAAAAGAAAGATAGTCATTAAAACCTTTGAAATGTGTGGTAGTGAGAGAACGTTTAGGGTCTCATGCAAGTTATTCCTACCAGAACTTCTTTCCAATGACAATATTTCTTATCTATCATTTTGCTCTATTCCCAGATATGTAACATTATGATATCTAGGGTGTTAGTAAAATACATGAAAATGCTGAAGATAGTAAAAACAAATGATCATATCAATCAGCTCAAAGACCCTAAAAATGTCACTGGTTATTTAGCTTAAGTGTAGCTAAATTTTCAGGTTGATTTACTGTGGTTTGGGGTTTTAGAAAAGTTCAAAGAGTAGAACTATTTTAAACTGAACCCAAAGCATTCAGAATAACTCATAATGTAGAGGAATTATCAAATTTTGGTGGGTCTCTTTATTTCAAATATAATAAATGTTGTGAACCTAGAAAACTCAAGGGACACTATGCTGGGTTTATCAGATTTTATATTTTTAATTTGTTCATAACATAAAGCACTGGTTCTCAAAGTGTGGCCCTCGGGCCAGCAGCAGCCACGACTCCTGGGAACTTGTTAGAAATGCGAATTCTCAGGCCCCACTCCAGACCTACTGAATTAGAAACTCTGGGGGTGAGGTGGGGCCGTCTGTGTTTTCACAAACTCTGCTAGTGATTCTGATGCAGGATAAAGTTCGAGAACCATGAGTATAAAGGAGGGCTCTGTGTCTGCAACAAAAACTATGCATGTAACAATGACTATTTCCCACTCCTTCCCACCCATGACCAAGAGAAACGTAATTCTTCAAAGATATTGGCACTAATTTAGTGCACAGAACACTTGTGGACAGCCCAATTCCTTTTGTCCTTCCCTGTGTCAAGTCCAAAGAGATCTGAAGTGACATAAAGGTCCAGGGATGGAAGGGAGTGGGAGCTACTCTGGCACCAGTGTTTTCACAGACATCTGCAGTGAATCTGGCAGTGAGCATTGGTGGCTTTCAGACTCTTTAAAACACAACTCACAGTGCGTGGTCCAGTATATACACATGTGGGTTTAGAACAGAAACAAAAGTTTCCCTTATTATGATATGCTCTGATAATTTTTTTCCATTGTATTTCATTTAAAAAATGTTGGTGTGGCCCATTACCTTATCTTCACAAGCTACTTGTATTGCAACTCAAAGACAAAAATGCTACCCTAGGCCATGAATTTTCAACCACAGTCTATTGAGGAGGGTAACACTTGTGAAATGATACGGTTTGTATATATTGACATATATGCATTTCCATGCAAGGGGCTTCACAGCTTCTGGCAGATTCTCAAAGGGATAGGTAACCCTTGAGAAGTTAGGACACAATGATCTAGGTCCCATAAAAAGGACAGAAGACAGAAATTAGGACTTCTCCTGTTAGATGACTCGCGTGGCCCCCCAATGCATGAGATTGGGAAGGGTCCTCAGGCTGATCCTCCACCCCATATAAGACCCTCAGGGGCTCTCTCCATTGGAGATGGAAGGGTTTGATGTTTGAGTGGACCTTCTACTTCACAAAGGAATGGCAATGCTGGGCATATGGTGCGCCCATTGCTACTGGGGTCATGATTTGGGATTTCCGCAAAGGGCAGCAGGATCGAGACAGTCCCATCAAACTCAAGGGCCTATTTGTCCTCTATATTCAGTAGAGATTAGTGGTGGCTGCAAGCCAGGTTCTTCCACTTTGGTTGTTGGAGGTGAGGGCTGTGGTCAGCTGAGCTGCTGGGATTAGTAAGAAAGACATGGCACAGGATTTTTCCCCTGTGGTCACTGAGATGACAATCTGGACATAAACAAGGCTGATATCGGGCCAACAGGCACCACCAGTATGTCCTTATTGGTTGTTAAACTATTAAAATACTTCTGTATCTTTGGTAAAGAACAGCTGCCCCAGTCCCACCCCCACAGCCACCCCGACCCCTCCTGGGGCCCACCAGGACCTCTCTGGGAAGCAGAGATCAAAAGGGCAGGGGGCCTCCAAGAATGCATTCTGAGTGGCTGGTACCTTCAGTTCTTAAATATTTTTAACATTACCTGGATACAAACACAGCACACAAGGGAATGTCACCGGCTACACATTCGCTTACACTTCACAACTAGAAGGGATAAGATGGAAGAGGTGTGCACTGGCCTCACCTTGAAACTGATTGACCTGCTGCACGGGGTACGGGTTCCGCTGCTGCTGGAGGTGTTGCCGGGGTAAATGCGTTTGCTGCAACTGCTAGAACGACAGAGGACAAGGCGGGGAGGGGGAGAAAGCATGCAATTAAATATCCTGGCAGCTCTAGGAAAGCAGTTTTTTTTCTAAAAACTAAACTTTGTATTGAAGAATAATGCACAAACAGGCAAGAGCACAAAGAATAAGTGTGCAGTTTGATGGATTTTCCCAAATGAACACACTCCTGGTAACCAGCATCTAGATCAAGAAAAAGAACATTGCCAGTAGCCCCCCACGCCCCTTTCCAGTCATTCCTCTGACTCTGGGGGAAGCACCCTCCTAACTTAACAGCATAGGTTAGTGATGTCTGCTTTTGTACTTTCCATAAGCGGATTTGTACAATGTATTTGTGTCCGAGTTCTTCCATTCACCGTTATCTTTGTGAGATTCATCCATGTCAGTGCATGTAGTTGTGGTCTGTTGATTCTCACTGTTGAATAGTATTCCATTGTATGAATAGACCACAATTGATTTACACATTCTACTGGTGATGGTCATTAAGAGTGTGTCCAGTTTTGGCCTCACGAATATGGCTGCTGTGAACATCCTTGTACACATCTTTTGGTGACCATCTGCAGCATTTCTGATGTGTGGACTTGTACTGAGGGAGGCAGTTTTGACTTTGACTTTCCAACACTGGCTTGCATGTTTTCCTTAGCATTGTGGGGACCGAGCTCAAAGGGACAAGCAACAAATTTTTAATGATCTAAATAGATGCTTTGGGGATAGGAAGATGGGATTCTCAGGGGTGACTAAAAGAAGGCTAATTTTATTCCTGTGAGGCCACACTGCCTGTAAAATACATCTCCATGAGTAAAACAGTATTTACTGCCTTGAGGAAACTGCGTGGGATTCCACATATACCAGGAGCCAGGAGGCCCTTGTTTTAGTCTTTCTTCTCTCCCTCCTGGGGATTCCGCAATGCTGGCGCTGTTACCAATATACGGAAAGGCTATTATGATCATTTTCAAGCTGTATGTGAGAAGGGAAAGAAAAGAAGAGCGAGGTGGAAAGAGCAGAGGAAGGGGTTTTAGGTCTTGGTCTGCTGTCAAGTAGTTGGTGACCTTTGTTGTGTCACTTAACCTCCTTCTGCAGCTGCTGAATATTCATTAAGCACTTTTCATCTGCAAGGGCCACAGAGAACATACAGCGAGGGCCCTGCTCTTTGGAGTGTTCATTATAAAAATAACACACATTGACCACTTCTTAACACATGTGTTTATTTCTATTTTTTCTCTTGTTTTTGTTCCTGGGCAGCTCTATAATTTTCT
Source organism: Tapirus indicus (assembly GCA_031878705.1). Taxonomy (NCBI): domain Eukaryota; kingdom Metazoa; phylum Chordata; class Mammalia; order Perissodactyla; family Tapiridae; genus Tapirus; species Tapirus indicus. The sequence goes on along the minus strand of CM062919.1, from coordinate 125,730,562 downwards.
TTTTCTTTCTTTTTCTCGACAAGGCCAGCCGGCACTCTGGCAACCAAAGAAAAGAACAGCCTCTGCCCTGTTCACCCCATCCCGTGGTGCCTACCACGGTGTTTTGCACAAAACTGTTGAAATTGGTGAAATTAATTAATTGTGTGGACAAGAAATCATGCTATTCTGTTAGGCAGCAATACAACGGCATTATTGAGAGCAAGCTGAGCATTAAAAGCTTCTCCTCAGGCAAACTTCTCATATCAGGTAAGAATTTAACTGCCCCACTTACACCTGGGAGTAAGCCCTGGGGCAGCCTGTGGTAGGTTGGGGATGGGGCCTCCAGTCAGGAGTCGAGAGGCCCAGCTCCAGCCCTGGCTCTGCCTCTCTCTAACTCTGCAATCTCAGATAAATCACATGAGCTCCCTGGCCTCACTTTCCTCATATTAAAATGAAGGAACTTCATGAGGTCTAATGTTTCTTTCAGACTTAAAATTCTAGGTTCTGTCGAACCATTGTGAATGGATGAGAGGTGACACGTTCCACACTATTTGAGAATAAGGCATTAAATGTTAATTCACGCCTGCTTTTAATCTGCTGTTCTGATTTCTAAGTCCCATGAGAATCATTGTAAAGTTCCCAAAGATATGCAAGAACCCAAATCCTTCTGTTTTCCTTCACACGTTCTTTCAGGAAACCCAAGTGCTTCTAATACGCTGGTTTCAAACTTGCAAGTGTTGGGTCGTTTTCAATGCTGCTGCAGAAACCAAGAACATCAACTTGGCATTGATATGGCAATATTCATGCTGAGAATAAAAAGTTGACAGCCTACCACTTGGAGACCCCCGGACAGTCTGCATCAGTAAGGAATATCTCCAGGCCCAGGTAAGACGCTACACTGACGGGTTTTTTTCAGCGGAGTCTCTGGGTTTCACTTCTGGGCTAGTCCCACAGGATGACTGGTACGTGTGGCTGTAGCTCTTACATCACACTCCGTGACACCAGGGTCATGTGACAGGTCCCCTAATATATTTGTGCAGTTTCCATAGAATTTTACACACATTATTCCATCTGATCCTTAAAATAGCTATAGGAGGAAGGCTGCTTGGTAAATTATTAAAACTGGACCTGGCAAAGGAGGAGAGAGGTTAGGTGGTTTTTCTAAAATCACACCACAAGCAAAAGATTGTGACCCTGAGTAAACTGTTCTTTTCTGGGTCCCTCATCATCTCTTGGTACACACAGTCACTAAGGAATTATACTTACTTTTTGCAGTTTCCCATTTCCTCATTTTTTCAGGAAGCCCTGTATCTCTCTGTGTCCTGGGTCCTGAGGGGTCTCCCCACATTCTCACCTCCTCGTCTGTGGGCACTATCCCGTGGCAGCTCTTCTCCCACTCTTCTGCCTCCCTCCTGTTCCCAGGATTTGGCTGACCTCGCTGAGTGGGGACACCTCTGGGCTGGCACAGCCGAGTTCTGCCTGGTTACACCGACTCCCCTCTGTGCTTGGTCACAGCACACATATCAAAGGCCATCACTGAAAATATCAGGCACACCTGAAATTTCCTGGGATTGGCTGGGGAGAGGATTTACAAAGCCCAGCTCCCCCTCAGCAGTTCCATTTATCACTGCCTGAGAGAGATTAGCATGGTTCCTTGTCACACACCTAATGCAGGGTGAGAGGGATGGAGGTTTGTTTGTACAAGAGCTGCCAGGCGGCTGACTGACCTTGGTGAAAAGGGAGATAATTACACAGCTGTTCAGGAACAAAAGCAAAAAAAGGAACATAAGTGAACTGTGCTCAACAGTACAATTTTTCTATTTGGGGGATGACTGGTGTTACTTTGAACCACCGCCCTTGGTTAGTAGGGACCTCAACATGCCTCAGTCTCACACAGTATCTTGTATGTAAGTGGTAGAAGATGCTTAATAGATTTCTAAAATTCCGATCCTATTAGGAACATTCTAGAAAGGTAACTGTGGGGCAGACCTCTATTGGGCCTTAAGCCTTATATGACAACCTCACACCTCCTATAATAAAAGAGCGAGATGCCCTGTACAGCACCCCCCCAGGACCCATCCAGGGATCTCTTATGGAAGGCCTCAGGCCTTTCCTGGGATACTATGAAATCAGGCCTGGGCATCCCGAAAAACAAAACACATTGAAACCTCCAGGAGCAGCCCTCAAGGAAGGCTTTCTTTCAAAGCTGGAGGAATTATATGGCAAGGGTGGACAAAGATGTCTAAGGTGAAGCTTTATTTGTGTTAGGGCTTCCTTTAACTCAAACATTTCCTGAGCTGTTCTAAAAGCTTTCGGGAATTTTCTTAAGTTCTGTGACCCCAAGTTCAGGTTTCCAGGTAGTTCTGTGGGCCCTATTATTCTGCTATTGTTCCATTGTTCATGGCCAATTCTGTAGAATTCTCCTCCTGACACTTTCCTCCAAGAAACAAAGTTCTCTGAATTATTTTCTTTTTTCTTCATGCTAGAAATTTTAGAGTTTATGAAGAATGTGAGGTAGCCCCCCTACCCCCCATGGTGATTACGCGACTCTGCTACCAGAAACCAGAAGACAAGGAGTCAGGCTTGAATCGAGGAAATGTCTCCAGCAAGTGGGCCTTCAAATTAATGGCTGAAGACTGTCTTTTAAGAACAAACTAATTCATTCTAAGAAACAGCCTAATTGAAAGGTCTAAATTCCACAGGTTCTTCTGTGATCCCAGGAAATGCTAGACTATGACTATCTTGACAAAGGACATGAACTGGAACACCCTCACAGACCCCAGGTGCTGAATAAATGCCTGTTGAAAGAATGACTCGCCCTGGGTGCATGTTACCTGCTCGGCGAGAATCTGCTGCTGCTGCCTCTGCTCCCGCAGGAACTGTTGCTTCTGCTGCTCTATCAGCTGGGCCCGCTGATCAATGAGCATCTGCTTCATGATGGCTGCCTGGGGCTGGCTGCCCAGGAAGCCGGGACCCGCGGGATTGGCTCCGGAGACCATGCCGCCTGAGCCCGGGGCCACGGAGGACTGCATGGGGCCTGTGGTCCTGGGAAGCCCAACCGGGTGCTGCTCCTGGGAGGACAGGACAAGAAGAGAATGCAGTGATTCCACACTTGAAGGGAAGCACCGGAGAAGGGGGAAAGGGGATGGGGCAGAGGCCCCAGCTCGTGGACCTAAGGGGTCCTGAGTGGCACACACTGTATTTCCATAAAAACAACCCAGTAGTCCTCCAATCTGGGCTTACCACAGTGGAATTGGAGACGCTACAGGGGAACGGTAACAGAGCATGGCTCTGGGAAACCTGAGACCAAGTCCAGTCTGTTTCGGATGGGACTGGCTAAGAGAAAAGGACTGGGTTTTCAGCTACATTCTGCGTTCCTCCAAAGGAAACGGAATAAGTCTTTAAGGTGGGGCTGGGCGCACCTTAAAAGTCTGGAACAAGACAGCCTGACCTTGCCTCTTATTACTGCCTACCTGGCCAACGGGGACTTCCGAGCTAGTAAAAGACACATTTACAGAAGACTGCTGGAATTTATTAAACAACAGATCCGCTATTTGATGGAATTCTGTTTAACTGCAACAGTTGAAAGCTTTGATGTATACGTAAAAAAAATCCTGCTAGTGAAAGTTGTTGATGGTGAGAATTGGGAATGTGTTACACTGACCATAGATATGTAATCTCCCAACATCTTTAAAAATAGAACTGAGTCCCGTATGTCTGGGATAATTTACATGTGTGTGTGGGGGGGGTGTGAATTGGGTCTCTTGATTCTATAATTGTGTGCCAGTCAGTCAAATGATGGCAACTTTTAAGGACTGGTCCTTAAGGAATAGGAGGTAAAGTGGTAGAGACATATTCACACACAGCCCAAGTGACTACTTGGAGAATGTGCTTAGAAGGGAAGTCTGTAACAGCCAGACAGTGTAGACCATTTGGGAAAAATAGCTGACGGGAAGAGTAGGTGTGTAACCATAAGATTCAGTTTCTAGACGCTCCCTTTCCTGTTCATTCCACCAAGCACACCTGGTAATAGCACATATTGTCTGAACATTTTGCAGAAATGTTCCTTTTAATCCATTCAAGTTTCAAGTAATAATCTGAACACAGAGGAGCTGATGTCCAAGATGTATACAAATTAAATGGGCACACATGTAAGGACATACATAGTCATATTGTGAAGCAGGATTATGAGACTTAAATCCTAAGAAATGAATGTGAAAAACTCTAGTTATTAAAAATTTTTTCATCCATTCAAATTGGATTTTAATATTTTTCCTATTTTTGCTTTGTTACTTCTTCAGTATAGAGAGTCAATCACGCTGGCAGTTTCCTCTTAAAATATAGTCAAGTTTGATTTCTGCCTCTGCTAGAGAAATAGAGTCCTTGATTCGATCCCCCCACAGCTTGGGCTTGCTGCACCTCCTTTCCTATATTGTGTGGTGCTGAGCCAGTCACACTTTTCTTTCTAGCTGTGAATTGCCTAAACTGCACCTTCTTCACTCCCTCCACTCATCCAAACAAAACAAAACAAGCAAAACACCATTAATCCTTTCACCCGGGAAACAGTGGCCCAAGAAGTTCTGGTTAGTGTAGTAGCCTAGGTCACCCAGCTAGTAAATGGAAGAACCAGAACTAGCAGAACTAGAACACTGACCTTGAGTCTAAATTCAGTATTCCTTCTACTAGCTCAGGACTCTCCCAGACTACCAGTCCAGGGTGCCCAATGTGCACCTAAGAACTGCCTGTAGACTAAATACATACAGGATGTCTCCCATAAGTGAACTGTGTTCTACTTTTTGAATGTAAGTGTTGTTGCTGCTGAAGTTAAACTTTTTGTCTCTGTGTATTTTCTCTGTAAATAGACAGTTATTAGGTAGAGAGATATGAAATATTTATATCAAAAAGACCTATACTCAAAAATGCCACGAACCTTTATGCTACCAAAAAGTTTACTTTAGGACTGACCCTGCAGAGGTCAAGATATTCAGTCTTCCCTTTCCCCCCCAATACTTGCTACTTGTTTTCCAAGCCCTTCCTTCCACTGGGATAGAAAGGTGTTTCTTGCCACCTTTAGAGACAAATGGCTGATTGACTTAACACTTTAACAAACGAACTCACACTGAAGTATAAATCGTTAACCAATCAGCCAAATTAGATAGTTTTTTTCTGTGTATTTCAGTCTATTTGATATTTTCCAGTTTTGATAAGGAGGAGAGGGTTGGAAAGAAAATGAGACCCAAGGGAAGATAAAGTTTTCTTCAGTTTGATTTTATGCAAAGGGCAGGTCTGGGCTGGCCCAGTTTACCTTCGTGCAAGTACTTTGAGATATTCTTGTTCTGTGTGACCAGCCCCCGCACAGCTGGGACGCATGCCCAGAAGTGGTAAGTAGCGCTGTGTTGCTTTCCCTGCCTTCTCCCACTCGGGAAAAAGAGGAAGAGAGAGGCAAATGAAATGATGATGACACAGTCGTCCCTCAGTATCCGAGGGGGATTGGTTCCAGGACCGCCCGCAGATACCAAAATCCGTGGATGCTGAAGTCCCTCAGGTCTGCCCTCCGTATCCGCGGATGCCGTATCCACTTATGTGGATACCAAGGGCCCACTGTACCGAGGGCTAACTGTACATCCAACCACTTTTGACACCTGCCTTCCTGGGGCAAAAAGAAATACTTTAAAAGCACAGGGGGAAGAAGTCTTCCCAAACGGATAGTTAGGTTATTAATTCACAGGATTATATATTTCCCCAAATGATTCCCTCCCAAAGGTTCTGTCTTCAGGTTTCTCACGGAAGACCTGAAGACCTAAAGGCAGGAGGGCTATGTGCATTTTTAAAGGATTGCCTTCCATATGAAACATTCGTGTACCTAGGCTGATACACCTTCAGGACTTTCCCAACCAGCTCTGCTGCATTCAGCAGTGGATGAGTGACACCCAGAGCCCCAGTCTCAGGTGTGTATTTCAAAGTGTGAAGACGCACCAAGTGACTCGCCTTACAAATTGAGCTGGCTGAGGCCATTAGCTGTTTCATATTACATGGTGGCTTTTAACCTCCAGTCTAAGAGGGCTTAATGAGCAACAGTCTGTCGAATTTCAGGATTTCAAGCCACCGTTCTTGTTTCTAAGGAGAACACACACTGTGTGTGCAATTAGAGAAAACCAGGCTGAGCTTTCGTCACCAGAAATGTAATGCCTTCAAGCCAAATGATGCAGTATTTTTAGTTTTAATTACCGGCTTGTTCTCTACCCCACCCCCCGCCCAACAACCTCCCTTGCTTTCTACCAAGAATCTTAATTCAGTCTCTTCCTCTTACAAATCCAATTGGCTACACAGATCTTCACTACTCCCCAAAACTCTCTTCAGTAAAATAAAGGCAGGGGGAAAAAAATCAAAACCAATGAATCTATTTTACATATCTTCTCCAGGGAAAAGATCTTAGCAATTTTCTAAGGGATGGAGAGAGCTGGAGGTGTAAAAAAACACTCTGCCTCCCCCAAAGAAGCAGTTTTCTACTTCAAAAACCAGCTGTGGTAAAAATATCTCCCAAGAGCAGCCAGCTGTTTATTTATAAATCTGTGCGTAGAGAAGCTTTATTTCTCTTGAGTGTTTTCAAGAACATACATAGTATTTGGAAGAGAGGGGCCGGGGTGGCTGGCAGTGAACCAAAGATTGCTGGCTCCTTGTGGGGGGGGGATCACAAAAGGCTGCCGGCGGTGATGAGTCTGGGGTGACGGGACTTCGTGGACAACTGGCTTAAGGATGCCCAGGGTTTCAGCCTTTTTTCAGGCGTTCCTCGTCGGGGGAACAAGGAGCAGCTGCTGTTCTTCCTCTGCCCCAGCAGATGGTGGTGTCAGCCCGGTCCTCGGTCTGCAGCCCGCCTGCTCGGCGCACGGCGTGTCCCCCCGCCCCCCTTTGCAGATGGCTTAATCATGACTCCCGTTCCTCCCCTCCCCTCGTCTCCCCGCCCCGCGCGTCTGGGCTAACGCTGCGAACGTGGAGCCAGGCAGTCAAGTGTTACAGCGTACAGCAGGTAGCCTGGCAACTGAGAGCATAATACCGAGCAGATGGTGTTCGCACGGCGTGATGGACATCACACACGACAGCCTGAGACAATCCAGGAATTCCCTGGGGACTCGAGGCCCTCTTTACACAAAATGAGTTCTCTCTCCATTGCCGTGTATCTCTGGGGTTATCTCCCCCCTCTCTCCGACTGACACTGAACTGGTTTCTTATTACCGACTTTTCTTCCAGCCCGAGGAGAGGGAGATTTCAGGAGGGGGTGGGGGAGGCCGTGGAAGGAAACGGAAGGGCTGGGAGCAAGAGGAGATGGGGGGGGGGGGGGACGGTGGCCACCGGAGAAGGGAGGGAGAGTGGAGTAAACCAGACCCCGGGGTGGACTGTCCGAGAGGGGCAGGTTTCCCTGGAGCCCGGGCTGCATAAAGCCGGCGCGGGGAGGGTGGCGCTGACGGGCGCGCCTCCACTCAAGAGTCTTGGCAATCGCATGGCCTACCAACAGCCTAAATGAAATTTAGGATTTTACTTAAAAAGTCCCCTAGGGCGTAATTTAGCCTCTCGACTCGAGCCTATATACTTACGAGTCTTTAGGGGGCTCTTAAGAAGTCAGGAGTGGGGCCCGTGCGCTCCCGGCAGGCCGGAAGATGTCTCTCCGCGCAGGCGCCCCTAACAAAGAAATCGACGAGGCGGGCCGGGCGCGGGCAGGGGCGGCGCGGGGGGCGCGGGCCGGCCGCCCCGGGGCCGCGGGGTTTCTGGACCCGCGCGCGCTGCTCGGGAGCCCGCGAAGCCACAGTGCGCTCCGGGGGCGCATTCCCCGGCCCCCGCCACACCGTGTGTGCCAGTGGCCCAGAAGGAAACAGGAGCGGAGGACAGGAGGGGAGAGAGCCGAGGGTTGTTGATAATAGGAAAAAAATAGTACATAAACAAAAAGGATTTCCAGGGAACAAATCTATGCTTTTCAGACACACTGAACTGGATCAAGTAATTAAGACAAAAATTAAGTCAATCTTCAGCCCAAATGCAATTTTGCCTAGATTCTTTACATCAAGAGACTTCTACGTCCAACCTCTCCCCAGTATCCAGAGGCTTTCGTCTGCAAAGGTACTATTCAAGTTTTAAGTTTCAGACGGAGGAAGTCTTTTCAAAGATGGAATTGAACGTTTCACGCAGAACGTCACACTTGCTGGGAGAGTTCAGCAGTTTCATGTCAGCAGCACAGGATGAATCCGACACCCACGGCGGGCTGGATGGAAGCATCTGGCTGTGACTGCCAGAGGCTCAGGGTGGTCAACTGGCTTTCTGAGGCTCGAGGACACCATCTGACCTCTGGGTTTCAGTCCCCAGCTCCTCAAATGAAAATCCTATTTATAAGACTCCTTCCTTGACAATGAAGGAGATGAAAAAGCTATTGAAAGAAAAGGGCTAAGAAGATGCTACCCCTCCCAGCCTTCCAGTCTGGGCAGTTCCGGAACAATAATGGGTTAAATCAGGGGTTTAAGTGTGGTTCCAGGATCAGCATCATTAGCATCACCTGGGAGCTTGTTAGAACTGCAAATTCTCAGGCTCCACCCCAGGTATACTGAATCAGAACCTCTGGGAGTGGTTTAATATGCCCTCCAGGTAATGAAGATGCCCCACAGTTTGACAATCACTGGGACAAATAATTCTGGTTATGGGCACTGACTGCAACCTGAGGCATCTGAGCTCTCTGCATCCTGATTAGATTGCAAACTCTGCACTGTCAAAAGCAGAGTGCTGAGTTGCTCAGGTTTCTGTTGCAAATTCTTCTGCATTTGGAACAAAACCCTCAAATTTTCAGAGGGCTGCTCAGGCAATGCAAACCCAAGAATTCTGAAAGGAGCCTATGGCCATGATTTTTCCAGAAAGATCAGTACTCCTGCAACTCTGTGGTGGAGACAGAAGAGCAGCCTAGATTGAGGAAGGGTTGAGGCCAGTAAACTCCTTTGCTCAGGGAGGAAGCGTCAAACATCACTAGACTTGCTGTCCCTGGTCTGATGTAAAGGAGAACTACGGAAAGCTATGATTGGAGGAAAGTCCCCTCTAGTTAGAAAAGGTTCTTCAAACATGGAGAAGACCAGAAGCAACAATGGAAGATGACAGCTAACATTTATGGGGCACCCACTGTATGCAAAGCACTCTGCTAGGTGCTTTCACCTGAGTAATTAAACTCATTTTGTTTATTTAGAAAAAACAAATCTCTGAGAGGTTAAGTGTTGTCTGATGTCCCATAGCTGGTGATGGTGTCTTTGGAATTCTAACTTTTCCACTGACCTTAACATGCATCTGGTGTAAATTGAGCCGACCACCCAAGAGGACTCTGGAGTAAAGAGAAATAGGAAGGGGGTGGGGGGAGAGAGGAATGAGCATAGAATAAAAAGGTAGAAACTGTATTGGGATCAAAGGATGAAGCTGAAAGAGCACAAAAATATACATCATTTTTTTATATGTTGCCTGATACCCAAAATTAGGATGCCTTTGCAGTATCAACTTCGACATTTACAGAAAGGGCATAAGATTAGGCCATTCAACCATAAGTGGAAGGAAGAAACAAAATAAAATAAGACCTTAGATTTCTCTTTGAAGTTGGTCAAGTGTCAAGGCAGGAACTTGGTTTTAGGATGGTGGCTTCCTTTACAGACTTTCTTTGTCCTTGTCCAGAAGAATTTTTTACTATGAGTTTGGAGAGTTGCTTACAATAAATTCATAGCAGAGCCCCAACAGGGCCCACCCCATATAAACCCCTCTGTTTTAGGAAATTATTGAAGAAGTTTGGATAAAAAGGTTTGATGATGTGTAGTGGTGGTGTCCCCCAGCACAATGAGTTTTGAGGCAGTTTACCAATTTAGGAAGCTCATCACTGAATGGCAGTGACTTGGGGCCCAATGCTAAGCCTGCTAAATGGGTTCAGCAAAGTTCTTTGTTCAACCTCTAAGAAGAAGCCGTTTACCTTGGGGGAATGCAACAGGCCTGGGTAGAAACTCAGCTCCATCATGGGCCCAGTGACTGGCCCACCCTGATCATCTAACAAATAGCTTGTTGTTATTACTGTTATTGCTATAACCTCTTGATCATGCAGTTCTAGAAAGTCAGGGTAAGAGAACCAGTGTTTCTGGTTCTAGCTTAGCTCCTAAAACAATGGGGACTAAGACTTGAACCTTGGTTTTCTTTCTAGGTTCTCAAAGAGCAGAATGGAGTTCCTACCCAGACTTTTGACTATTTAAAAAATACATGTTTTGCTGATTTTTCCCTCTCATCACTGGGAAAATTTGAAAACATTGTATAAAAGCACAAAGACAATGAATGAATACAAAGCAATATTCATTTTTAACACTCAAAGGCAACCATGTTAATATTTTGATGTGTTTTTGTATTTCTTCTCAGCTTTTTCCCCTGTATGCAATAATGTATTTTCCATGTTCATGATCACTGTATATATATATATGAGTGTACCACTGTTTCTTACTGGGTAACAGGAGAGATAGAAAGCTCCAACTTTCCAAATGCTTACAAGTTATAATTTTCCAGTAGGATGAGAATCTTACGGCATCATTCCTGCAGGATCTGTATGTTTTTTTATGAGTCTTCCAGCGTCCAGCACGGAGCTAGGTCCACAGTGCAACACAATAAATATTTGCTGAACTGAACTGACTATGATGAATTCTAGCCGAAACCAATATCTTGTCTGACTGGGGAGGAGAAAAAAGATGGCCCTATAATGAACTGCTTTTCTGAGCTACTGAGCGGAGCCCCCGCTGAAGAAATAAGAAAGGGTTAAAGTTGGCAGTCCAGTGCAAGATGTGAGAGTGCCATAGGCCACAGGAAGGTCAGGCTTTCAAGGACTTTCTTGGGGGTAAAAACAACAAAAATACCATTTGTCCTTATCAGTGCTTTGAACATAGTTACCATAGGTCCCTCCAGTGGAAACACAACTTTGAGAGTTATGCTTTTCCTCTGCCTTTGATGTAAATTAGAGAGTCCTTTTGATCGTTTTGTTGTGATTAATTCTACCACCAAAGCAACTCTAAATTGGTTAAAAGTTCATTAGTGTGCAACAATAGGAGCTTGATTAAATAAATTATGGCACATCCGTACCATGAATACTGGGCAGCCAATAAAAATCATGCCTTCTCAGACTATCTAATCACATAGAAAAAAGCTTACAATATATAGTTAGGAGGGGGGAAAAGCAGTTTCTAAAAGAATAGTCACAGAATAATCATGTTAGACAAATGATTTTTATACTCTTTCACATTTTCTATTATGAACATATTACTTCAAGTAAGCATATTTTAAAACACTTATGCTCTAAAAAAATAAAGTCTTAAAATTGCCTTAAAAGAAAGAAAGAAAGGAAGAGGGCCTATTTGCTTGTTTTCAAGGCCTCCATAATTCTGATGAGGAGTGAGGATCCCCCAGTTCCTGAGCAGCTGACAGCATCTTTGCAGAGGAGGAGGCACAAGCCACATCCCTGGCCCTTCCACACGGAGACAGAAGAGCACAGGGACCCAGTGGTGAAAACACCTTGCTGTGCCTGAAGCCTTCTCAGAGGAAGTGATGTCTCAGAATGGCTCAGGTGGACAAGAGGGGAATGGCTTCCAGAGCAGAGGAACAGAGTGATCAAAGATGTGAATACATCATGTCCTGAAATCCCATTTCTAAGGACTCTTCTCATGGAAATAGTCACAGCTTTATGCAAAGGTTTATCCTGAATAGCTTGAATGATTCAGAGTAGCAAAAAATTAAAAAACAACCTTAATGGCCAACACTGAGAGGATTTATTAAACTATAATACATCCCCCCCCCAAAAAAACCCAAACCTCATTAAGAATACTTAGTCTAAACAGACATGGAATGGAATATAGTGAGGTCAAGAGGGGACCCAGTTGTGTCCGGGCCCTGGACTATTTCTACCTGAGCCCACCTTATCCTCTAGTGGATAGACCAGACACTGTTAAGTGGCAGTTGTCCTTTTAAGACCTGGACGTGGCATGAACATGAACGATCTGAGTTTGGCTACAGGCTCAGCAACTAGGCCAGATTGGCGTCACTTTGACAAAAAGCTCCCAAGTCCCAGAAGAGGCTCTGAAGGGTACTGACCATCTTCCCAGAATTCTCTGATGCACCTGGACAAGCTTCCCTTTGTGGCACCACCCTGCTCTCTGTGGTTTTTCTCCATTCTAGGCTTGAAACCACAGAGCATGGCCAGAACCAGCCCAACCTTTAGAGTTTAAGAACTCAACAGACAGGGAAAACCATCATTTGCCTCCACAGGTTGTCTTCTCCGCGGGGCTGTAGGAAAACCCCAGCACCAGGGGCTGTGAGACCTGCCCCACAGAGGCAGGCACGGCATCTGCCCACATCCAAGTGGCCGCTGTTAGGACACATGGCCTGCAAATGGTTTGTCAGCTGCTCCAGGAATTAGGTTTTTTAGCCATATGTTTTCTGCCTTGCTTTCCTTGATGTGAAAATAGGGAGGGGGAGGAAGGATTCCAGCTGTCTTCAGCAGAGCTGCTGGGGAGAGTTTTTCTCCTGAGCTACTGTTCCCCCAAACCATACCTTTCTCTTTTATTGCCTCCTCCCCATTTTCTGATGAAATCATCACAGCAAAGATTGCATAACTGATGCAGAGGCCTATCTTGTGTTATCCTGGGAGACAGGCCAATGTTTCCGTTTATAGACAAGAGCACCACCGTGCAGCCAAATGGAACTCTCTCCTCAACCACTACAAGACAGGAAGAAGGGAAGGAATGCTTGGACCTTGAGGGCGTGCTGTGAAGAGAAGGCAGGGGCTTCCTCCATCCTCTCTGCAGCCTTGGGAGGGTGGCTGAGGGATGCTAGCTCTGACTGCTGGGGAAGAGCCCCTTCTACAAAGCTGCTCGCTCTTGGCTCTCTGATCTCCCTTCACTCCAGAAGATGCTGTCAGGTGTGGTGGTGGGGTTGGTGGTGGTGGGGTGGAGGGGGGAGTCCACGTCAGCCTGCTCTGCTGGTTTTCTGACTGCTGACCCTATCTGTGCGCAAACCGGGTATGATCACGCTGAGGCTGAGAGAGGAGGGCACCCCTTGCCACACCCCTGAGAGCAGAAGCCAGGCCACAGTTGTGGTGGGGTTGGAGGGGCCAGGACTCGGAGGAGGGCATGAGAAAGTGGAAAGAGAAAGCAGTAACACTGAGGAACCTGGGGTTGGTACTTTACAAATGTAGAGATTTTGGCTGAGAATCAGGTTCTTAGAGGAAGCGAGTCTAGCAGAGGGGCTCACGCAGGGTCAGGGGGGGCCTATGGGCAGGTGGGGACGGGGGGCCATCAGACCCTGGGCCTTCCATACACACTGATCCTCAAATTTAGATTTTTAGATACATTCTTCACACAAGGTTTTACACAGGGTGACTGAGAAATCCTGACAGGATTGAAAGATTAGCTTCTATTTTATGGCTTTAAGTTGTGTCCTGTTACTAGGTCACCCTTCTAAGTCTATTATGAATTAATACTCTTTATAAGTCCTGTGTTTATCTTGTGAATAGCATAATTACACTGCACTGTATTTTTTAAAATAAAAACATTGCCTTTTTTTTTAAACCCTATTGGCATTTCTTCATCTTGTAAATGTACCTGGTGACTCCAAAAAATAGAAGTGGGCCAGGTCTTTTGTTAACCTTGAGAAGAGCTGGGGGACAAACTGGGATAAAATTAGTCTTAGAAGAAATATGGACCTCAAAGAGAGTCTCCTCGATTGCACCTGCGATGCAGTAAACACAGCTCCTGACTCCACCGCCCCTCCACCCCCCAGTAAGATGGAGAAAGGAATCTGGAAATAATTAGAAATCCCCCTCTCCACAGATCTTACACTTTTCACTCATTTTATCAGAACTTCTCTCAGACAGCAGGATTCAGCAGGGCTTGCATACAGCCAGTGCTCACGAATGTTTGCTCTCATTGTCATCAATAATTAATAATAATGAGGAAATTAGAAACTTGAGGCAGGGCTTATATTTTTAGCTCATATTTTGTTCTTTCTTGATGGTCAGATCAGTTCCTCAGCCGTACGAAGGAAAATACCCCGTTCACAAATGACCACCTTTTGCTTAGGGTAAAAATTAAGTTGATAGCTAATATGGAACTAGACCCTAGAATGAAGGTGACGTTTATGTGAAATTTTCCTTTTAGTGAGGAATAAATCCACTCGTGTTGACAATAGTAATGTAGGCCTTCAAAGTGGGGGTTATGTGCCAAAAATCTTTTGCCACTGATCCCCTTTAAAAGCATAAATATTTTTGCTTAAACATCTGGGATGGATCACCAGTTTCCTATTCCTTTCTACCAGAAGCTAAAGCCAAGTCTGATCTCCTTCCCATAATGTCACCTCAGATGCCCAGCCTCTCCCCAGTTTCCCCCAGAGTTTCTTGGGCTAATTCTGCTTCTGGCTAGCTGACCGAATACCCCCTTCTGCTATGCTTCCCAGATCAGGCGAGCGCCTTTACATCACACACATGATTCACGTACACACTTCACTAAAACCGCATGCCTCCTTTAAGAGCGTTCACAACTACCACTTCTTTCAGAGTTGACTGCTCGTAGGAGGTTAAAATCAGAACAGGAGGGGCGGGCTGATTAATGCTGGCGTCGGACAGGGAGATCTACCCTGCTGCTCAGGCTGTTTATCACCGGAGCAAGCTTCCCCAGGACGAAGGCTCATGTTTCTGCTCTTTACCTTTTGATTGCTTCTCTAACATATGCACTAAGTTTCTTTTACCTTGGTCCAACTAATTACTTAACTTTCTCCCTTGGGTTTCTTCTCCTCTGTATCTTCCCCCTTATCTCAAAAATCAACAATTTCTCAATCAGCAATGATGAAATCTTTTCCAAATCAACCAAACCTTTTCTGGAAGCTGAAATTAAATATAAATGGCTGGAAACCTGCTGAAGGGTAGGCAGGTGGGGGATGACGAACCTCTAAATTAAACTTTAAATCTGTCTCAGGTCCCCATTATGCGACATACAGGAAAACCCAGCAAGAGAGAGATTCCCTTCTTTTTTTTCCCTTAGGTTCTCAAGGCTTAAATTTTACTGAAGATTACTTTCTATGCAAGGCCCAGTGAACACTCCCCTTTAGTTCATATTTAGAAACATGTAAAAAAGACTGACAAGGCCAGTCCAAGGAAAGAAGTCACTGAGTCCCCATTAGTCAGTAAACATAAGCCCTCAGGGAGTGGATGTCCATGCACAGGATACTGAGAGATACCTCACAACATGGAGGGGCCACCCCATGCCACAGAGCCCAGCCCATCACTGTGGAAATATCTGGAACTGTAGCAGGGTCCCACTCACTCTCAGCACCTTCCAGAGGCTTCTTGTGGACAGAGCTCAAAAATATCCTGCAGTCAGATGCACACACACCCTGGGTAGGAACCTAGAGAGGTCTGGAAGACCCTGATTCACTTTCTGCTAAGGGACTCAGATGAGGAAGGGTGACCGGGTCAGTAAAATATATTGCCAAGGCTGCTAACCTGAAGTAAGTTCAGGGATCTGGTCCAAGACATGGAACCTTACACCTGTCACTTGAAGCTGTACAGTACTGCACACCCCAACAGCATTTTCAACTTCAGTTTCCAGGCCTCAGAGTTGATTTTTCTTAGAGAATACTCAGCCACAGGTAAAATGAACAAACAAACAAGCAAAACAAATAAGCAAACAACTGACTGACTGACTAGGATGCAAAAATCTCTGGGTATGGCTCTGGGTATGGGTTGTGTTACAATTTAGCTTTGATTTGATGTGCAGTCAGATACTATCACTCCATGGCCAAAATCTATCTATCACCCAGAAAACAAGCATATAGCACAAACCCTCTACCCAAAATCTGAGCAATAGAACATTATGTGTGGAATGTATAATTTGCCATTAGAGTTTTCTTTCACTTCAGATATGCAGCCCACTTTTTAAAAAGCTTTGATTGCTCAAGGAGTCCCCAGGGACCTCCAGCACCCCAGCACATGGCAGGTGTTGAGGCTGGAATCTAAGGGAAGGGCAGTCATGGCCTCAGTCTTGTAGGGATACTAGAATCCCAGTGGAGAGACAAGATTTACCTTCATTGAAAAGCTCAAGGACGATTCCAGCCTGTCAAGGGTGAGACTGTAGCAATGCACCTGTTCCATAGGATTACCATAAAACCAGCCTGGTCAGACTGGGGATGGTCAGAGTTACATAGTAGAAAGGGGCTGGAATGGAGGACAGAGGACATGTGGGTTCTAGGGATTGTTTGACCTGGGGCAAGTCACTGAACATCACTGAGCTTCAGTATTCTCCTTTATAAAATGAGGACACCTGCCCAGGGGATCTCTAAGGTCCTACCTGCCCTAAAATTCTCTGGTTCTGCTTGGGAAGAGCTTCATGGATAAGGAGGGAGTTGACTGGGAGCCTTGATGGAAGCAAAGATTTGGATTTGAGTGAGCAGAGAAGGAGAAGGAAGGAGCAGCCACCTGTAAGGAGGGAGGTGTCTGAGCCCAGGCCCCAAGCCAAGGTGTATGCTGGGTGGGCGGGAGGAAAACTGCGCAGGGTGAGTCTGACCGACAGGTCTCAGTGCAGGCACTGACGCCTGACCCAACCAACAGACAGGGAGCCACAGTAGGCTCTTAAAGGAAATAAATCGATAAAAGCATTACTTTAATAAGATTAAGCTGGTGTCAGGTAAAGCGGAGATTAGAATGGGGCTGGATCAGAAGGAGAAAAGTGGGGAGGCAGGGTTGCGAGGTGGCCATTGGAATAACCCATCCAGGAGGTGAAGGGAAGCTGGCCGAGACTTCGTTACTGACTGTGGGAACCGAAGAGTAAAGAGTCAAATTTAATTGCAGGGTATATTTTGGCAAGAATACGAATCCACACGCTCTTTACCATATGCAAATGTCTGGGGCCACTGTCTGGTCCACTGGCCCCGCCTCCTCCTGCTCACTTCTAGTCTCTTACTCTGCCCTCACATGGCTACCAGAAGTCTGGCAGAGGTAGTGATCTCAGCTTAAAAATCGGGCATAAGTAATTCCAGTTTTTGTTGTCCTCCCTACTTTTTAAAAACTGAATTTATTTAAATGTGAATTCAGTATACAGTATTTTAAACATACCACCTGGTTTTTAACTGGGAGTAGGATGGTAGAATATTTTCAAAGCCCTAACAATATATTCTGGGGATGAAGAGAAGTTGCCAAACAATAATAGGAAACATGATCAAAACTACTTTGAGAAGAAAAAAACCTTTTCTTTTTTGTGCTTCCTTAACTTATTCCCCCAACTTTCTATTTCCTGTGAAGTGTTTCACTTAACTTTTTTCAAGAAGGCCTAACAAGGAATAATGAAAATTAGATGATGGCCCTATTAAAGGGTTTTAATGACAAGTAAAATTCATAACAAATATGATAACTAAGTATCTCCTAGTCTTAGTGGGTTTAAGTTCTATATTGGATTTTTTAAAAAGTCAGAAAATCACTCTTGGTCTTAATGCTAAATCTTGTCTGCAACAGAAGTGGTGTAATATATTTTCATAAGATAGTTAATGTTGCATTTATTCCACCAATCTTTTAAAAATCTAAGCCAGAGATGGCGGCAAAAATAATTTCAAACAAAATAATTAATCACTACAAAACCAGTCAGGCCATTGAAAATTCATGATTCAAGAAGACAGTGGTGGTTCCAGGTAAAAACACACTTTCTATCAGCAACTTGGAGACTGGGTGTCTTCCCTGGACAAATGAAAAATCTTCTCTTTGAAAATCTTCCTACCCTGTATTGAGACAACGTTGAGGAGAAGCAATACTCTGGTCTACAACACTCTGAAATTACCACCGGGCTCTGGAAAATGGATTGCTTCCCCTATTTGTTCTGTCTTCTAATCTGAGGGAGGGGCTGCAAATCTCCCCATCTGTCTCTCTCGCTCTCTGGGCCCCTCGTTGCCATGGTCTCTCCCACAGTGTCTGAAGGAACAAGATTCCTCTGACGTCTGACACTGGACCTCTGCGGGCAGCCAATTTGTTTTCCTTTGGCCTCCCCGCTCCTTCTCCTCGCTCCCTTTCTAATACAGGATATTCTTTCTGTGCATCCACCAAAAGTAATGTGTCAAACTATGATTATGTTTTCTTTCATGAAACAAGTAGAAGAGAGAGACAGATTGCTTTCCTTCTCTTGACCAAGGAAAGGTAATAAAAAGCCCTGGGAAAGTAGAGGTGGGGGGTTGTTGGCATCTGCTGTCCTGGGCCAGGCCAGTGCTTGTCGGCCCTTCATCTGAAGGGATTCTGGGCCACCCGTTGCCGATTTTACACAGTGGCCAAAGGCTGGCAGCAGTAGCTCTCACTGCTCCTGTATTCTGAACCCGCTGAGTGTGCACAGACCTCAGCCATTTCAGCCTGTGCTCTGGGGATAAGCAAAGAGGGTGAGGATGGAAGCGATCCCAGCCCTCAAAATGTGCAGGGAAATCAGTATTGAAACACCGTTTTCATAGAACGGACTGCTTATAAAGGAAGTTGGTAGGAGGGGGAAAAATCCATTTAAACTCTTAAAACTTACTACCAAATCCACACTCTCTGCACCGCTGAGAGAGGAAATGTAACTTGTGAGTTTGGGAGAGGGAGGCAGGAGAGCACAGAGCACAGGGCAACTTTCTTCCCCTTTTAGACAGGATTTTTCCTTCAAGCATCTGTATCCCCTTAGTTAGAGAACGAATTTTTGGGGGAAGAACTTTAAAAAATCTTGTATGATATTTTTTCCTTGCGCACATGATTTTATCACTGATACTTATTAAAAGCAGCAGGATCACATATGTAGAGGTGATGGGCCTTCGAAGAGGGGATGGGAAAAGAAACTCACAGGAACACCGGCTGTCCTCATTAGCTCCCTCTACTCACAGGCTCTCTCTGAGTGCCTCCATCCCCTTAAATTGTCCGGGACCAATCAAGAAGAGATTGGGAACTGAGGGTTAGGGCACTTGGGCCATGAGTGGAGATACTGTCTAGGTTGCTGTTTGCAGTACTGGTCACCATGAGTCTCGATGCTGATCACTTTCCTTTTAGGGAAATAGGAAGGGAAATAGGTCCACCCCTCCAAATTGAGGCACTAAGGACTAGAGTACCAGGAGGAGGGGCTAGAAGCTGAAGGAATGGAAATCAGGTCAAGAACCCCTGGAGAAAAGGATATTTGGTACCAAACAGCGAAAACAGCAAGGGAGAGAGGAGGACAAAATGCATAAATGGAAGCAATTGAAACTGAGGGAGCAGGATGCTGCAGGAGAAGAATCAGGCTGAGGAAAGTCCAAGAGCAGACCCTGGCTGGCAGACACCTCCATCCTCGTCCCCAACAGCAGGTGAGGTTTGGCTTGGAGACATTCTTATCCAAAGCTGTGCTTTCTGTTGTCTATAGGTTCTGGGGTAAAGAACAAAGGCACTACCGGGGTGAAATTTCTTATTTTTCTTTCAGTCCAAATGCAGCTAGCTTTGGAAAGTTGAGTAATTTCAAGTGAGTGCTCTTGAAGTTTCAGATTGTGGAAGGGCAGGGAAAAATGAAGGAGGGTCTCAGCCTGAGCAGATATTTTGTGGGCAGCCATTTTCAAGGCCTGTGAGCTCACCCTGGCTTTGTTTTGCTGGCCTCAGAAGAGAGCCTGTCTTGGGGGCCTCCCTTTGTGAGCATGCCATTTCTGATCACGTGTCACTGGCCAACACAGAGTGGGCATGATTTGTGGCTGCTTGAGCCCTTGAAGTGCCGGAGGGCACCTCCTCCTCCCCGTCTGGGGCCCCCAAACTGCCAACAAAAAATAATCCAACAGTTCTACACAGAGCTCAAATGGAACAAATATTTTCTTCCTCAGGAAAGATTAGGAATTTCTTCAAATTTGGGAAGAACAAAGAATGGTTTATACATGTATAGTTACTGTATTTACAAAGATATTATATACTCTGATTATATAAAATAAGAGTGAAGTTCATATGTGACCTAATGCTTTTGCTTTTCAGGTTTCTTTGCATTAATGCAGATTTTTAAAACACGAAACATACATTAATGCTAAAGTGCTAAAAAATTTTTCACTAAGAGAAATAGCTTCTTAAGAACCATGGGGCCAAGTTAAGGTTTGGTGGCATTCACATAGATATTTGCATATATTCTCTTCCTAATCTCTTTTTTCACAGATCCGAGAGAAAATCTGATTGTTTTCTGAGGCAAAAACCCAGCTGCAGGAACAGCTCGTAAACCTCACCACAGACATAGTATTCATAGCAACAGGAGCTGTTTCCTTTGGCTTATGAGCTCTGGTAACTGTCAAGGGGGGCCACTGATCAGAGAAATCTGGAAAGACGTGAGTCTGTCAGAACACGTGAAAGGACTTGACACGGAGGCCACATTCGTGTTGCACAATTTGCATGAGCACTTCTGGACAAATTCTGTTTTCACATGCAATTCACAGACCCGCAGCGGCAGTGCTAATTGGTGAGCTTGCCACTCAAGTGTGGTACCGAACAGGAGCTCCACTCCACGGATGAATAATACAGAGTTTGGAGCAACGCAGTAATTATTTTACAGTTATTTTGCATCACCATCATTCCATTATCTCTTTGTCCCCCACCCACCCATAGTGGAGTTGAATAAGAAAATCCATCCCGCCCCAAAAGTGAGATTCATGTTATTTGAAATCAGCTTAAGAACAGGAAAAGAGATGGCAAGGAACAGCTATCATTTCCTTAATATGGATGGATTATTCATGTCACTAGAGTGACAGTGAATTTGATTGTACACTGAAGTGCCAATAGGATGCCAAACACAGCCGTGAAAAACACAAGAAACTGTGAATGGTAGAGAGCTTTGGAATTCATCTACAAGAATTCCAGTCCTCCAAGATAAGGCAGCTCATTGCCCACATGATATTTCAATGCAAAATGAAGGGAAGGGAGGTTAAGATCCCCTGGGTGCCCCCACAGCTACATGAGAAAGGGAAAGAGGGTGACAATTCCCCAGCCCCTTCCTAGGTGGCATTAGAAGCTTTAGAAACTTAACAAGGGAGCTCTCCAATGGGTCCCTCTCCACCTCCAATAAAATCCATTGATTCGGAGGGAAGGAAAGGCCATCCAGGCGGGGGTCACTGGTCCTCCGGCTGCAGACTGTCCAGCATATGCTGCCTCTGCACTAAATGCCAACCAGGCGGACTCTAGAAATGGCCTTTGGTGCAGTTTTGGTTTTTCTCCCCCTTTGTTCCTTGGAGATATTGAGCCTTAAATCCTCTTTGAATCTGAGAGTTACCGACGGAGCTGTATCTAAACCATCTCGTGTCACGTGATGAAACCTGACACACTGGAATTCTCTCCTCCATTGTTCCCTCTGTCTGACCTCAATGCAGAAGTCTAGCCTGGTGCAGCCGAGAAAAAAATACATTTAAAGAGGCAGTTAAGCTCTCTTTAGGCTCAATTAACTTCTTTTTATATTTTACCTAAAAATGGTCTAAGACCACTATATTTTGAATTTCATGTTAGTGATACATTTTCACCTAGCATTTCCCATCTTCAAGTCTCATCACTATTTCCACCCCTCAGCCCCCTTTTTTTAATGGGGGTGGGAGGAGGTTTAGGAAGAGAGTTTTGTTTTGCTTTCACATTTCTGATGTTGGCCTTAGCTGAAAATGATCATCCTTTTACAAGTAGAAGCAGCGAAAGTGTCTCCTCCCGTTTGGGACAGCTGGCAAGTTGTCTCCAGTGATCCAGTCACTCTTTTCCCATGTTAAAGACTTTTAGACCTGAAAATCAGCCCCCAGTCTTCAGGCTCTAACTCTAGATCTGGCCTGCTGAGTAGGCAAAGGACGAGTCTTCAATGTAGGTGGGGAGGGTAGTTACCCATAGGTATGATTTGCCAGATAACAAAATGCCTCTTAAAAATCTCTCTCCCATGTCTCTGTCTCAATATAACATTTTCACATTTGGCTTTAGGTTTTCTAGGAGATTACTACGATAGTTAACATGTTACTTGGAGTGGACATAACCCACACATCCCCTAACCCTAGAGAGTGCTTAGGTTCTAAGGGGTGGTACACACGATGGGTAGGTTGGGACCCAGGGAGCCAGGAGACAAGACCTTGTGCCTGGCGGGAGGGAAGGAGAGGACACTGAAATGAACCCAGCCCAGGTCACAGTTTTGCCCACAGCAAGTCACAGAGTGACAATGACATCTTTGACCTCTAATCTACAAAAGACCCATTCTTATTTCATGTAGTGTCTGCATGCAAGGTTACAATACAGCCCCTTTGACAAAGAAAGGTACACATTCAAGCAGAGATCTCCACAGAGCCCCCGGGGAAAAGGAGGCCCGTACTGCATTTATTACTACTGTGGTCTGGGCCCAGCAGCAGAAATGTGAAGCTCGTAATTACCGGCCTGATTCTGAAATAGACTTGTCCTCTCTCTTGCCTGTGACTCATCAACTTTCATCAACTCTAAGACTCATACGTTTTAAGGCCCACATAATGTTTGTTTAGAAAGAAAGAAAAAAGCTGCCTACAAAACTATGCCATGCCTTCAGTTTTAAGATGCCTCCTGATTTCAGACATGCAAAGATGTGCATCTCGGGATCAATGAGATAGGGTATTTAGGCTCCTGTACAGCCAGTAGGACCAGAGTAGTGGTCACTTCTCCACCCACGGCAGTGTCCACCCTGGACCTAGCTTGGCTCCCTCTGTGCTCCGGGCCCCACCTCTGAAAAGGGGTGAATGAGGATAACCACTCTTCACTCTGTCCTCTGGGAAGGAAGAGAGGACGGCTGGGGAAAGTGGCTGAGGGTCATGGGAAGCCTGGGAGACAGGGCTTCCCTCTCATGGCTTCATTCAGAGCAAGACTTGGCACAAATACCTTCTGTATTTTTCTAATGATAGTTAAAAAAAAAGTCTTTACCACATAATATTGCACACATTCCTAAGAGAGCATGTGTATAGATAAGAAGTAACATCGCCACTTGAATAACCCCAGGACTAGCCCTAAAATGATTTCAGTCTGATTCTAGAAGAAAAAAAGTCTATGGGCAGGCAATAATTTTAAGGAAAAAAATGACTCTCTATATTTATAACCATAGTTCTTCAGGCCGCTAATGCTTATGGTCATCAGCCGCTTCCTTGTGGTAACACTGGGAAGAGCTAACAGGGTAAGGAAACGGGATGGCAAAGTTTTTGCAGGCTGGGGTGATTTTTTTGGAGCTATCTGCTAGGTCAAGATAATAGCATACAATACAAACCTGAAGAATTTATTCTTTCTGTCTTCAAAAAGACTTACTGCAGTCTGGAATCTTGTTCAGGAAAGGGCTCAACTAATAAAAAACAGATTTATGGAAAGAGTAGGTGCCATACAACTGAATTTCTATTTTCTCTTCCTTCCTTCCTCCCTCCCTTCTTTCTCTCCCTCCCTTCCTCCTTCTTTTCTTTATTGTGGTAAAATGTACACAACATAACATTTATCATTTTAATCTTTTTTTTTTTTTTGGTGAGGAAGATGAGTCCTGAGCTAACATCTGTGCCCATCCTCCTCTATTTTGTATATGGGGTGCCACCACAGCGTGGCTTAATGAGCAGTGCGTAGGTCCACGCCCAGGATCCTAACCTGTGAACCCTGGGCTGTTGAAGCAGAGCACCCGAAGTGAACCACTATGCCACCAGGCTGGCCCCATTTTAATCATTTTTAAGTGTACAATTCAGTGGCTTTCAGTACATTCACAACATTGTGCAACCATCACACTCTCTAGTTCCAGAACTTTTTCATCATCCCAAACAGAAACTCTGTCCCTATTAAGCAGCCTTCCTTTCTTTGTTCTTTTCTTTCTTTATTTTTTTGCTAGGAGCATTTTAACTACTATTATGGGTATTGATACAAATTTGGAAAGGAATGTGACAAGTGCAGAATGGGCAAAATCCTGACCAGAAAGTTAAAGATGAGTTTTAAGAGCTGGTAAGAGAACTATTATAAACAGGCTTTTGTAACCCAGGGTCTAAAACTTACTGTGAAATAAAATATGATTTTACAAAATGACTAAAGGGAAAAAAATCTCTATCAGGGCAATGGCCAACCTCTTATGCTCTTTACCTTGAGGCTGAGGTCAGAATGAATAAGTTTGCAAGGCTACTTAGCCAAATAGATATTAAATCATCAAGTCCTAGCCCTGTTCATTTCCTTCCCTCCATTGGTCTATCTCTCTTTCCTTTCACGCATCCACCTTTACTGAGCGGGGGTTATGCATGTGCCAGGCACAGTGCTAGGCCCTTTGGCTACAAAGTTACATGGGCATTGGCCCGCCAGAAAGCACCTCCTGCATCAGGAGGGAGACAAGTATGGAAACAAAGAGTTACATAATGAGTAAAACACAGACCATGGTGTTCCAGTGCCTGGGGTGGGGGCAGGGGTGGGAGTTAATGAAAACCCTCTTCACTCAAGGCAGACTTAATATTACCTACTGTGTGATTGTACATTAATATTTGTAATAAAGTTATGAATATGAAATTATAGACAATGTATAATATGGAACTATGACGGCAACTGTGTAAAACAAACAAGTGTATAAGGTGAAAAATATAAATATGCAGAACAAAGTTGTGTTAGGGTGATGAAATACGAGTGGTTTTAAAATTTAGAAATGTAAACATGCTCTTATATTTTCTTAAAATTGTCTTCTTCCTGATTATAAATTTATCCACTTTAGAAAATTTGGACAATACAGATAAATATCAAACAGGAAAGCAAACTCACTGGTGATCATTACCACCAAATGGTCATCACTTGGTAAATTTCCTTCCAAGTATTCAGTCAAATAAAATAAGGATCATATTATTCCATTGTATGGATGTGTTATCATTTATTTAACCAGTCATCTATTGTTGGACATTTATATCATTTTCAATTTTTCACCATTTTAATTCATGCTGAAATGAACAGTCTTGTGCATAAACATTTGTGCCTATCTCTGATTATTTCCTTCAAATAACTTCCTAGAAGTAGAAGTTCTGTGTCAAAGAGCATGAATATTTTTAAGGCTCCTGTTTTGGAACATATTCCCAAATTGCCCTCTGGAAAGACTTAACCTATTTACACTCCATCAGGAATACACAAGGGCCTCTGTATTACACTTTAGATTCAATTTTTAAAAATGAGCAATTGCCGCAGTGCAATTATGATTCTGCATGTTTCCTTCCTAATGAATACAACGGAAGACACTGCAAAGGAGATTAATTTATAGCATGTGGTCATCTAAGCTTTTCCCTTAGTTTCTCCTCCTCTCCTCAAAGCCTGGGGAGGAGGCATGGCCAGTCTTTGCTTTCCTTAATCAGCATGCTGACAACAGATGTCTCCTGCCCTGCCTCTTCAGGGTAGTGAGTGCCTGAATGCCACAAACACTGTTCCCGAGGGCTGTCACCTGAGATTCTTCAGCTGTCTGCTCAGAGGCAAGGCCCCCCGTGTATCAGAGTGAAAAGGCATGTCTTTATTTCTGTAGTTGGCTTGGCCAGCTGGCCAGTGCCAATTCTTATGAATGACAGCTGGTTTGCTCTTCCATATTTCAACAGCCTTAAGCCAGGATAACACCTGTAGGCTCTGGGAATGAAAAACGCCTGGAACAACGTTAGAAAAAGCCTGCTTTTGTTGCTTGGCTTGGACCTCACACAACCTTAGCATCTTGGATCAAGGATAACTACGCCAGCAATGAGAGCAACCAATCATGTTAGAATCCCCTGCTCTGTTACAACTGCAATTGATTTGATTCAGGGTTTCAAATTACGTTTTTGGTCCCCATATATGGTTTACTACAACAGTAAAAAAGAAAGAGAGAGAGTGAGCTTTTGTATGTCAGTATGAGGTGAACATGGATGCACATATCAAAGAGACACTGAGTAGTTCTGCTGATGAAACTACTAGAGGCTAGGAATTCTACTGAAATTTGTCTGGCTGTCTGAATTTTAGGTGGTGCATCAGGATATGGCAATAATTAAAATAGAAAAAAAAACCCCAAAAAACTCTACCTCTGTAATTTCTAATTCAATTTATTTAATGGACACTGTGGGGTCCAAAGCTGGCTGGGAACAGTTTTTACAAGTTTGAAGTCAAATTTCTAGCTCTGCAGAACTTACGTTAGAATGTCCTCAGTGGTCTGGGGAGAATAGATCTAAGTGTGAGAATGAGAAATGGAAAGGTAACTCAAAGTTATTTGTTCATCTACATAATTCATTAGGAAACCTGCACAAAGTAGAAGAAAAAAGCAACTTTGTGCAGAGTATTAAAGCATGTAGGTTGTCTGTAGAAGAATGCTACTTTGAACCTTCTAATCCTACCTTATTAGTTGTTTAGTATGTTTTTAAAGTAATCCCCCATGAAAAAGATGGCTAATTTTGACAAATATGGTGTGCATTGATCAACAGTGATTCACTTTTAAAGTCTACCATGGTGTTGAACGAAATGGACCTCTAATTTTGAGAAGATTTTTATTTATGCCCCCTCAAGACATACAAACTAAAGCCGGAAGTATGTTAGTCTATGTAACAGAATCATGTTATGGCTGAAGAGGGAAAGACGGCCTTAAAAAGTCATCTCTCAACATTCTCATAGAATATTCCAACAACTATACGTAAATCTTAAATTGACCCCAATGCACCAGTCAACTTCCTCCAAGCTGCCTTGGAGAAGTCGGTGTGCAAATTCAAGCTACTGGTGATGAAATATTTCTGGAAATGACTTGGACGTGTCTTCGCACTTAGGCTGTACGCTTTAGGTTCCTACCAGCATGGACAGCTCTTTGCTCATTGCACATGCCTCCCTCCCCTCCCCCACCTGCATTGCTCAGTTCATTGCTCTAGACTGAGTCAATGTCTGACAGCTTGGCACAGTTGTTACTATGAATGTCAGCACACAATATTCTTGAGAACCAAAGTAAGGATAATTCCCCAAGGAAACATTCAGGTTTTGCAAAGTCAAAATCCCCTGCCCTTCTCCCTAAGGTCTTTTTTAAGGGGCAGGCTCTCTAGCTTTGCAGGACCTGATATGAATGCATGACTAAGTCTCATGCCAGTATAGCTCCCACCATCAGCAGCTTGGAAGCAAATTCTCACAGCAAACAGATACTCACAGTGGAATCAGAATGAAATTAGCTACCCTATGTCCCCCTGTCCCCTCCAGTCCAGCCTCGAACTCATGCCTCTGAAAATGGTGCTGCCATCTTGCTGGCCTGATGTCTAAGCTGGGGGGCCATCCTAGACTCTTCCTGTCCCCTCTCATTCTTCAGGTCTAATCTGTTAGAGAATCTGGTAGATTTTACCTCCTTAATATCATCCTACTTGGTATTTCATGGGTCCAGGTCATCAACACTTCCCTTGGCTCACTCTGTTAGTCTCCTTGTTGCTTTTCCATTTTCCTCCTTCGTAGCTCTCCAGACACTCTCCAGTCACCCAGTCACGAGACTCATCTTTCTGATCATGCTTGCACTCTTCAATCCCGTCCAGCTCCCCGCAACTACATGCACAGTAAAAATCATATTCCTGAGTAGGGCACACTTCATGACCTGCTCCCCAGCCCTGTCTAGGGACTGCCCCCACCCCAGTCCCAACACTAACTCTGGCTCTACCAAATTACTTCTATTTGGCTGAATGTGTCCTGCTCTCCTCTATCTGTTTCCTCTGCCTCCAATCCCCCTACGTTCATTCTTCACCTGGCTAACTCTGTCTACTCATCCTTTAACACTGAACTCGACTGATATTATGCCCAGGAAGCATTCCCTGTCAATGGGCTCAGCTGCCTGCTTCCTCTCTGAGCATCCAAAGCACCCTCTGCTTTTTCTCCACTGGCCCTCTTTTTTTTCCCTCTTTTTCCCATTGGCCTTCTTATTGCCTGTATTACAGCCATGTGCTCACAGGTCCAACCCCCCTGTTAAGCTGTGAGTTCCCTGCCAGCCTTCATTTTTGTACCCACTTACCTCCTGTAGCACCTGTCACACGGCAGGAACTCAGTGAATGAGTGAGTGAATGGGTGAATGAATGACAGAAAACAGGTCTGTGATTACCTGCTTCATAGAACCTTCCTAAATTCCTACCTGACTCCTCCATGGGTCAACATTTTGTCGTGTTGTTCTCAGGAGATAGCCATCTGCTTTTCCTGAGGCTCCTATCTAAATCACTGTTCCCAGTAGCCATGGAAGAGAAGGTGTGCCTTCCTACTTGGCAGATGTGGCCCAGGTACACATCGCTATAGAAAAGAAAAGAACTGAGGAGGCACTGTAGAATCAGAATATATCTGTTAAAGTTGTTTGATAGTATGTTAAGATGTGGCTACCATAGCCGACTGTTATCTATCTGTGCGTGCGGAGATGGCCAGAGAGCCTGATGTATACCCAACTGTTCACTTGATACCAGACACATAATTTGATCTGTGTCTGAAACATCTACCTGTATGACCTACTGTTGCCTTTTGGGGTCAAGTTCTTGACATAATGGTTACTGTAATTTTCCTTTATCCTTTCCTGCCACATTCAACTGCAGGATCATGTTCTGTGTGTTATCAGACACTGCTTCTGGTCTTTCTTGATTTCCCCTTTATTTTCCATCAACAGCTTTCCCAGAAGAGGCTTTTCCACATTCTTACCTATGCCATCTTATGACTAGCTCGTCTCTTCCCCAAATCCCTCTATATAATTCTTATCTTCCTCAAGACTGTCCCTGGACTGTACTGAAGTTTTGTGAAGATCGCCAGCCACTGACAAATATACCAAGTGATATCCCTGTTTCCAAAATATCAATCACGCATTCAAAGAATCACTGAGCTGGAAGGGACCTCTGGGCAGTGCTGCACCTAAACTTCTCTTGAGGAGAATCTACAAGACGTTTTGTTAGATGTTGGTCCATCCATCCATCTGTGAAAAATCACAGTGACTGATTGAGAGATTGGTTCTAAACTGAACATATTGTATTTGGACACAGATGTCCAACATATCACAGTCACTCAGAGGGAACTTTCTCACCCATATGATTCCTCTTCTAATCCCTGATGTTCAAACTGACATTTGAGGGAAGAGAGAAATGTGTCCAGATAAAACTCTCAAGCTGGATAGTACGGGGCACAACAGTTATGACAGAAAGAGAAAAACCACAGCAGAAGAGCAGCCCATTCATTCCTCTGGGGAAACATCGAGAGGGTTGGGGGACGACCATGTGTTGCCTTGAATACCAGCACATTAAAGGACACAGCGTAAACAGAATGGCCCTGGTGGAACAGGGAGATGTCCTTGGGGCTCACAGCTGGGAGACCCCTGCCTCCCACCACTCCACAATCCATCCCACTCTTGCCCGGGGGGCCCAGCCTTCCTCCTCACCTTGAACCAGCATCTCTCCCTTACTAATTTTCTAGCTGTTATTAGGCTACAGCTCCTGCTCTAGGTGTGTGAAACTGTCTTTAGATCTTGGCCATGAATTACTTTAGCCCCTAGGTAAACTGCCTTCTAGATTATAAAAAGAATTAGTAGATGTCAGAGGCTATCTCTAGGGCTATTGGACAATTTTTTGTGCTTTCTTTACCTATAGTTGTACTTCCCATATTTTCATAAGAATTATGCATTATTTTAATGTTTGGGGAAAAGGAAAATGGTTTAAGAGAAAAAATTTTTTGCATCTGTGGTTGTGGAAACACTGCTGATGCCGAGAATGAATGAATGAATAATGGAAGATGAAAATGAATAATGAAGACTTGAGCTGAGGCAACAGCTCACTTTCACATCATGGGTAAAGGTGAACATGATATTGATTTCTGGCA
Organism: Tapirus indicus; assembly: GCA_031878705.1. Taxonomy (NCBI): domain Eukaryota; kingdom Metazoa; phylum Chordata; class Mammalia; order Perissodactyla; family Tapiridae; genus Tapirus; species Tapirus indicus. The sequence goes on along the minus strand of CM062919.1, from coordinate 125,700,777 downwards.
AAAGTTTAGGATGAAAGATTAAACACAGAATTTGTGAAAATATATAAAACAAAGAGGTCACCTTTCACACTATTTTTTAGTGCTGTTAATATGCTAGAGTGGAGGAGAGCTACATATGTGACATACTTCAAACCAATATGGTATTTAACAAACTCATGATGACTTTTGGATAAAATGGAAAAAGGTGCAGAGAATTCAAAGGCAGGTTGCTTAGAAGCTGATGGAAAGTCTGGGCTCTACTGGTGCCCAGATGGTGTCAACCTGGAAAGGGTTCTCTGATGGGGAGCTAGAAGGCACTGTTGTTGATCTGGATGAGGCAGCAGATATGATGATATAAACCTGAAATGATGATCTAAAAACTCGGTCTGTGGCATTTCTGAGATGCTGGAAAGTTGAGCAGAAACTCAGATCAAACTTGACAGAGGTAAGTCTAGAATGCAAGTGAAAAAGATCAGCTGTACAAGTTCAGGATGGGAGGTAGGGCAGTGGGTTAAATAGAATGTGGGCTTTGGAGTCAGATAGTCTGCTGGGTTCAAATCCCAACACTTTGGGAAAATTACTTAACCTCGCTCAGCCTCAGCGTTGATGGGAGAATTAAGTAACGTAGTGATGGTACAACGATGAGCACAGTGCCTGGCTCATGGGCACAGCATGTGCTCAATAACTAGTAGCTGCTGTTATTATAATTATTAAACATGGTCCACCAAGAGTTTGTTGTATGCAAAACACTAAGGAGTTTCACTGCTCACAAGAGCAATAAAACCTGACTAAGTGATGAGGCTGTAAAACAAGTGAATTCGAACTTAAGCTGTAGGTTCAGGAAAGAAATCATACCATTATACAGTCCATACAGATCAGAAGCCATCTGGAAGAGTGTTCAGCTCAGGATGCCATGTCTAAAAGAGATATCAAGAGGCTGGAGGGTGTCCAGTTGTGTGACACGATAGTGAGAAATAGCTGAAGGAACTAGAATTATTTGGTAAGGAAAAATGAATCTCACATGGGTCACAATAACACTTTTCAGATACTTGAAGTGTTATTATAGAGAAGACAGAGTCAAGTTCTTCTGTTCTAGAGGACAAATCTCTCAAAGTCTTCAGCAGAGTTTGCTTAACAAAAGGGAGATCTTTTCAACAGACGTGACAGAGGAACAGATTGCTTGATGAAGAGGCAAGTTCTCGGTCACTGCAACTGTTCAAAGAGAGTTGGGGTGGGTGTCCCCTAGGGGAGTGGGAGAGGTCTACACCACAACTGCTCCCCTTCTCCCCGCTCCCTGCTCCAGCAGCAACAGCCTCTACTGCTCCACCCAGCAGGCTCCGTTTTGTCCCGTTGATTACTATTAGGGAAAACGGAGAGTCTCTTTTTTTTTTTTGTGGGGAAGACCAGCCCTGAGCTAACATCCGTCGCCAATCCTCCTCTTTTTGCTGAGGAAGACTGGCCCTGGGCTAACATCGTGCCCATCTTCCTCCACTTTATATGGGACGCCGCCACGGCATGGCTAACAGGCAGTGCGTCTGCGGGCGCCCGGGATCCGAACTCGCGAACCCCATGCTGCCAAGCGCGAACTAAACCGCTGCGCCACCGGGTGGCCCCGAAAATGGGAGAGTCTCTTGATTCCTAACGTTTTCCACGAGGGCAGAGAAGGCACATTCTCATGCACAGATCTACATTCATCCAACAAGCATTCATTGGTAGCACTGTGCAGGTCAGGCCCTGGGCTACTTGACAGGGCCAACAAAGATGGACCCAGCATGCACGCAGGGAGCACCCAGGCTAGTGAGAAAACAGACCCCTCAACAGATCCCTGCCAAGTGGTGAGGCCAAGTACACTGACAGAGATCAGCACAAGGGGCCCTGGAGGCACAAAGGAAGTTCAACTACCCCAGCCTGAATGGGCCAAGGAGGGTTTTTCTGGGGGAGTAGATTCTGGAAGCTGTACAAGGATTGGTTAAGGAGAGCATTAGAGGCAGCAGGGACAATATGAGCAAAGGCATGGAGGTAAGAAACAGCTCCATGGACAATCTCATGTGCTGCTGGACTGTGAAGTGCAGAGCATGGGATAGGAGGAAATTGGGCTGGAGAGGTTGGAAGGGGTCACAGCTCAGACCCCCATGTGGGTTTCTAAGGGCTTGCATGCCACATGCACAGACTTGCACAGACACTTGCTCAAGCTGCAGAGTCCCAACTGATCCCTGCCCTCTAGGAATTATTTGCGCAATTGTTTGTTTCATTACCGTGTATTTGCTCTGCTTCATGAGGCAGAAACTTTGTCTATCTCATTCATTGCTATATGCCCAGTGCCTGGCACATAGTAGGTGCCCAATAAATACTGTATAGATTTCCATTGACAGAAAGATTGCGAACAGAAAGGATGTAACCTCACAGCATGGTTGTGAGGTTTCTCCAAGTTACCATATATATCTTGCTTAGAGTAGCACCTGGCTCTAGTAAGCACTAATAAGGGAGAGCTATGGTTATTATTATTCACCTGCATTTCTTGTTCTCCTGTCTTGTTGGTTTTGCAAGCCCACCGCTTAGTACCTTTGTTTTGTGGCTGCCCCTGTTTAATAAATTTTGATGAGTAATGGTGTTTGCCAAACAATAACAGCCCAAAAAGAAATCCTCCAAGTAAAGAGAGTTACAGAAATATTCAGCATCATAAACCACAAAATGACATGCGAAGGAGAGAGTTGAGAGGGTGGTTTTCTCAATGGGAATTCTCAGGCTTATCTTTGCAGGCCTCTTGGAGAGAGTGTACAAGTGTCAGACAGGCTCCATTGCTAAGCTGATGGCCAAAACATGTGCCTCCAAAGTGAACCCTGGATAAGAGGCAGGTAGCACAGTGGTGGGAATAAACAGTCAACTGTAGACCCCATTGACCCTAACAACCTTTTGAAGAGAGTTTAATCTGGTGAGGTGAGGGTAGGCACAATTCCATAGCCTCCCTAAGGAGGGCAGGAGCTGGGGTGGGGGTGTGTGTGCAGATTTGGTGGTCCAAGGGCAAAAGCCAGGCTTCTCATAGTGTCTTCCTGGTGTACGGATGGCCTGGGATTGGCTGATGCTGGTTACAGGGAAACTGACTAGTGGCATTTGGTGTACACTACTGGTTCTGAAGATTCAAGGGAACAGAACTTTCTCTGAGAATCCAAGGACTTATCCAGGAACAATAATGCAACTTGTTAGGGTCTGGTAAAAAGTCAGTACACCCCTTGTGGACAAGAACTTAACACCAGAGAGGAGATTTCTTCTATCACAGGCCTCTTACTAGACCCGGAAAGAAGTTAACATTCTTCTCCTTTTTCAAGTCCTCAAAGGATACAGTCCTTAAAGAAAATCCTGGCATTTCTCTCCTCCCCCAAATGACTAAGGCCCTAAGCGAGGTTGAAGAAGGGTCTGATTCTGTGAGAACATGTAAGCAGCTGCCCTACGTCAGCTGCTGTGGGGCCATCTGTTTAACTGGGTAGAAGTATAGAGCTAAGAGGAGCACGGTATTAAAACATACCTGGTATACGTCTCTGTATCAGCGCTTCTGGTCGTATCTTGAGTCAGGAGAGAATAAAGCTTAGGGGTTAAAAGCTCAGGTGAAGGTGAAATGACTTGAGTTGCCAAAATAAACAAAATTGCTTAATTAATCTAACTGAAAAAACCTGTTCATCATCGGATTAAAAAAAATCACGTTGATGCTGCCCCTGTTTATTTGGCCAAAGGCTGGACTGAGAAGGTATATTTAGCCTCAGTGTGCTTGCAGGACTGTGCCTTGCAGCTCAACAGGAAATATCTGGAGTCACAGCTAAAGATATTGCTGCATGTTCAGAAATTTACGAGCAGCTGTAAAAGTGGAACTATGGTGGTCAGAGGGCTGGAAAAGGCTCCCTTTCCAATGAGAGAGGCGGCTGAATTAAACACTTGAATATACCAAGTTCATGGCAGGCAGAGTGCACCTGACATGCTAAAAATAGCCAAAGTGGAAGTGATTCTGTTGCTAAAATAATACTGAACTGATATACTCCTTTTCTAAAACTACAAAGAAATGGGTGAGGGGGGAGAGGTGGGCTCTGAGATTCTAAAAAGTGTGTTAGAAACTGTGCCAAAGTGAAGGAAGTAATTTCCTACCTTTGCCACTTTTCAAAAATAAATAGCTTCCCTAAGCCGAGTAAACTGAAGCAGCAGCAATCAATATATTATTTTTTAATAACATGAGACAGAAATGGTAGCACCAAAAAGACACCGCATACTTGGATCTATAGTTCTGCTGACAAGCAATCCTGCTGACACGCAAACCTTTTCCATCTTGGTCAGGAACTATTTATTTTTCAACATCATTTTGCTAGACTTCCTTATCAGCAACCCCATGCCCTACTGACTAATGTCTGACTAGAAAGGTCCCTGCCTACTCATATCACATGCCTGGCAAAGCTGCTTACTTGACTATGGACAAGGGTGAGTGTGTGCGATTGCATGTTGCTGGGACAGAGGAGGCCACGACCCTTTCCAGAATGGCCAGTGGATCCAAGAATAACTTAACTTTCATCCTGTGGCCTAGGACATTGCCTCATCTTTCCAAGTCTCAACTTCTCTTTTGTATAATGTGGAGCTAATAAAGATCACCCTGATGACCTCCTAAGGTTGTTGTGGAGATATAATGAGCTAATATGCAGGCAAAAGCATTTTGTGAATCTGTAAAGCTGGAAGCCTGATGGAAGATGTTGTCGCTGTTGTTATTGAGCATTCTACTGGAAAAGTGGGGAAAGAATAGCAACATCTCCACGTGATTAGAAAGTGCTGTGCCCACAACGGCTAGACTGTATTCTCTTGTGGATGGCGCCATCTTAAGCAGGTAAAAGCAATGTCCATATCCCACATCAGAGCATTGGGGGCTACAGGAAATCTACTTGCTTTCAATCTTAATTTGGCTCATTGCCATCACTGTTGGCTCTACTCCTGCATCAGTAGCTGCTCCTCCTCTGGGCAGCTTACAAAGCAGGGCTGAGCCTGGAATCATTGGGAAGCAGGGACTGAAGCAGAAGTGGGCCCAGCCTTGATGTGAATGGTTGATGGTTATCACCAGTGCCTACTGAGGGACTAGTCCCCCAGGCTGGTTAGTTCTAGCTGGGAGGACAAGAGATGCGCACCTCTTAGGCAGCCCCGCTAACAGCGGTTGTTTTGGCCATCATTTAACTGAGGTGATTATTATTTACTTATTTTTGCTTCTTCTCTTCTCCCTCTGACCTGTCTTACATGTTACATCTAAATCTGATAAAAAATTCTATGTTCACTATGATGGTAACTGTGATGCATATGGACAAAAATATGCGTGCATATTGTCTAAATCTGGGAGGGAATATTAAAAGATGAAATTACTTGTTGTGCTAGGATGGAGGGATTATGAACGCTTCTTTTTCCTCTTTCCACACTGTCTATAATGTTGTTAAACAGTCTTTAAAATAAAAAAGGAAAGGAACTGTGATTGGAGTTTTAACATTTTACAAAATGGCATCCGGTTACCCTGATTTTGGCTTTATTGGACTTGAAAGTGCAAAGTTAAAGAAATGCCACAGTATTTAGCCACAGGCTAAAGTATTTCAATGTAACAATTATATTTTCAGCTTCTAAAATATTTGAAGGATGGCCCCCTTCATTTCAAGGTAGTTTTTGGAGTATGCAATACATGGCAAAGGGAGTGAGATGTTCAAAAATTGGAAGTCATATCACAGCTTTTTTTATTTGGAAAACCCTTAGAAATCTATAATCTTTTAAATTAATGAAGAACAAAGAATTTATTGAGGACCTACTATGTACTGACCATCATGTATTTCCCCTTAGTTTGTCTTTTTTCCTGTTCTCCTCCCACAAAGTGATCATCACTGGTTGTTTTGTAAGGCACTCTGCAATCAACTTGCTTCGTGTATGATATATATTTTTTTAAGCTATAGGTGACAAGATAGTGGCTGCGAGGGGAACTTCTAAAAACTTGTGTTTCCTCAAATGAACAACCATAAACCATTGCAAAATAAGGTTTGGCACCTAGGGCAGCTGGCCACACCCAGCTGTTTTTTCAGGGGTACAACAGAATGGCCAACTGCTCAGATCCTCTCATTTTTCTCCAGACAACTCCAAGCTCACCTCTCCTCTAGCTTGATTTCAAAACTCATTCACCCTTTTTGGCAAGGAGGTAAACAAAGACAAGGTAAGGTGAAGGTGTAGCTTCAGGGCACCCAGCAGATGAAGAACAGAACTGAAGAAAGGACCAAGGTTTGCTATTGCACTGTCTCCCTGCGCACCGGCTCTACAGCTGTGGTTATGGGGAGCTAGTGAACTTCATGAAACTTTATGTGAGGGGTTGTGCTAGTTACTTACTCTCTGTATTTCAGTATATACACAAGAAAAACTGCAGGTAATGATATATGTTCCTCTCTACCTCACAAAAATGTTTTGTGCACACATAACAAGTGTACATACCACCATTATTGCCCATTTCATTATCATACCAATTTGGCCACTTCCATAAATCAATTTATATCCCTTTACCTCCGAAAAAGAAACAAACAGACAAAATAAAACATCTACACCACAACAACTTTCCAGTTGGTACAGGTGATCAGTTCTAGCCTATAATCTCCACACTGGAGATTAGATGGCCCACCATCCGTCCATTCAGCTCAGCACTGAATCTCTTTTGGTGGCACCAAAGGGACATGACAGGGGACATGTTAGGAAAGATGGCTATCTATGTTGATGTAAACTTCAAGTGGTTAAGGCCACACACCAAACCATGGAGTTTTCTCTAACATCTCTCATCATAGATCTATCCTCCATAAAATTGGTTTAAGCCATTTTAAAAGCTATTTATAGTTCGGGTCTTACCACATCGTAAGTTAATGAAATTCCATAAGCTTATGAAAGCAGCCACGTAAATCAATGATGCTACTTTTTTTCTTTTTGAATTTGGCTCTTTCAAACTTCAGGGCCATCCTCTTGATTTTGCCTTACTATATCAGGATTTGGTGAACATGTCCATGTTTGCGCTAATCACACTTGCTGATTAAAAAAAATTCAATAACATACAGCTTCTCTCAGTCTTTATATATTAAGACAGAAGAATCCAAACTTTTAAATTTATTCTTACATAGTATTTTTTAAACCAAAGGTTCCTAACTTTGGTCTGAGTACCCCAAGTTGGCAGTGGATGGGCATGGAATTGATGCCAGGTGGTGTGTGCACATGCCTCCATTTCCCTGAGGTAAAGGCTAAGAGAGATTCTCAAAGGAGTCTATGACCACCTTATAAACCACCACCTTTGATCACTTGGCTCCTTCATGAAGCTTCTTTAGTTCTGGTAAGTTATTTCTTGAGATGCAGTGGCCAGAATGGCATATAACATTCTAGATGAGGATATGTCAAAATTCTGAACAAGATTATTTTGTTACATTTGTAACCCTCCACCAGATGATGTCTGCGATGTTGGTGGATTCTTTGGCTGTAATAGCTGCAACTATATCCATGTCTTCAGAGAATGGTGTAATGACCCTCATGTCTGTTTTCTGAATGCAATCTGATCCTTTACAATATTACCATGCCATTAGTACAACCTAATTTGGATTATTTTCCCTAGATGCACGGCTTTACATTTCTCCACACTGAGTTTCATCTGCTGCTTGTCTACCTCTCTCAGCTGCAGTCCCGTCAGACCTTCTAGAATTTATATAATGTGGATTTGACTTTTCATTGTGATAAAGTGTCCTCTGCAAACTGACATATTCTCCTGTTGACTAAATAATTTTTAAATAAGTAATCAAGTCAATATGGCAGAAATAACTAACTGCCCCCAAACATTGTGCTCGTCTTTCCATAGAAGAGAGTGGTGACTGGAAAGGGGCTGTCTGGCAGAGGCCACAGTTCCCAGAACTATTTGCACCTAGATAGGGCCACATAACTAGTTTTCACCAGTGGGACGTAAGCAGAAGTGAAAGGTGTCTTTTTGGCTAGAGTTGGTTAAGAAAGGGGGTGCTTTTTCCGTCATTTCCCTCCTCCACTTGCTAACGGGACTCTGGGAACTTGCTGATGGCAGAGGCCCAAGAGGGAACAAGCCTGGGTGTCTGCATCACCATGTGGAGAACAGCTCCCTGAAGACCAAAAACACCCACATGAGACAGTTAGGTCCTCAGTGAGAGATGAACGCCTGCTGCTCCACTGAAATGTGGGGGTTTCATTTACGATAGCAGATAGTATTCATATAGGCTACCACTTGGATTATTTCCATCCATAGAAAGTTCCACTTCTTTCTATCCTTTATTCATACGTGTCTGTGCCATTTCCCCATCCTTAACAAAAAGGTCCTCTTGTAGAACTGTTTGGTGGTTACCAGGGGCAAGGGGGAGGGGTTGGGTACAAGGGGTGAAGGGAAGCATTTATATGGTGATTGACAAACAAGAATGGACAACTAAAACTTCACAATGTTATAAACTATTAAGACATCAATAAATTTAAAAAAATGAAAAAGAGTAATGAAAGACAAAGGGGGCAATATATAATGTTAAAAGGGACACTCCATCTAGAAGATATAACACTTATAAATATATATGCACCCAACACAAGAGCACCAAAGTACATAAATCAAAAAGAAAAAAAAAAAAGGTCCTCTTGTAAAATCTTGGTATCTGAAGCATTTTAATAGGTTTTATAAAGGACTTCATCAAAGACATTTCTGATAGTTTTATGCCACAGGCTTAAGTTATTTGCCTAAATACAGGTTTTAGTAAAGGATAACATACCTGAAAAGAATTTTGCTTCTTAGAAAACAAGCTGCTTTATAATTCCCACATGCTAGTATTTATTATTGCTCAGCTTAATCTGGCCTTAACAATGTCACAGTAAGGGTTCTGCAGGTAAAGTACAAACACCTAGTTTGGTTTGTATGAGTAAGGACCTTCTTATGAATCAACAGCAATGTAGATAAGTAACATCAGATCCTTAAACAGTTCTACCAATGTTTATGAAATAAAGCCATATCGATATGAATTCTGGTGCTGCTCTTAGTACCATAACAATGGAGAGAAGGTGGCCTTGGTGGGCCAAGGTGGAAACCAGTTCTGCTGCAGTGTGACTTGGGCCTGGCAGATGTATGGGGTTTGGGTGGATAGAAGTCAAGGCCTGAGAGCTATCATGGCTCTCTTGGACCAACAGCTGGACATCTGCTCTTCAACAACCTGCTTTCCCTCAGGTCAATAGCATGTTTTCTTCCCTTTCCTCCCAGGTGGTAATATATGACAAGGCTGCTTAAATTTACTTGGTCACAGTCAGCATTGACACAAAGTGTAGATGACTCTACAGGAATGGAGGGATGGGAGCCCTGGGTTGTGGCTGAGCCAGTCTTGGCAAGAGCTTTGGTAAGAGCACAGTGTTTGGGAAGAATAGTTCTAGCCTCTTTTGGAAGCTCACCTCTTGGCGAATTCACTAAAGAAATTCCAACCCTCCCCAGAAGCAGAGGCCCTACCCTACCTCTCCAGCAAAGGCTTGGAGAACTCCTAGGTTGGTAAAGAACCCTTGGGTTTTGAGGACTCAGCCAGGAGCTGGGAGCAGGCAGACAGGGCTACAGAGCTGAGTGGTGCCTGCCCTTCTCCCACACAAGGGGAATGCCTTGCTCACACTTGGAGGGGCTGTGAGTCCCTGAATCCTGGTGTAGTAGCAGATGAAGTTAAGTTAAAACACACTCTCCTGAGGACATACCTCAGGGACATAGAATACAAAAAATGCTGCTTTGATTGTGTTCTCCTGTCCATTCTTTGCTGTAATCCATGGGAAAAGGGCATGACACTCTCCAGTTTACCATAACAAGCCTTTTCTAGGAAAACCATTTTGAGTGGTGTATCTTACAGGAGACTACAAGACTTAATAGTATAATCACCAGGAAAATCTATATATACATATGATGCTTATCCACCAGCAATAAAATGTGAGTGATTCTGAAGACCTTCCATGTCAAGGCTCCTTTTCTCAGGAGGATTCAGAGACATCTTGAGAAATATTTTCATTACTTTTGAATATGAATAAAGTAAATAATAGTATGGGAAAAAATCTTTGGACACTTCTGGCTTAAATGGTAAGCTTAGAGTGGAATCTGTTTGGAGTCTAACAGTTATTCCCACAGATGGGGCAAGGGAGGGGAAAGGAAAACAGAAGTCCCCACTTTAGTACTTAACTTACACTTTTTCTTTTGAAAGGACTATTCTGCTTGTGTCCCTGGTAACAAGCTCCTCCCAAGCTCCTAAGGGAGCTGGTAGGTAGGGAGGAGGAACAGAGATTGGTAGTAGTTGGGTTGAAGCAGGTCACAATAGGATCTTGATGTCAGAGGGCGAGGCAGGCACTCATTTGGAAAGTTGCTCTTTGTTCCTAAAAATAAAACATCTGACCCTCCTTTTTTGGATTCTTCCCTGGAATGAAGCCAGCCAACTACTGGCCTCTTTTTAGGATTAGCTCAATAGCCCTCAACTCCAAAGACCCTCAAGATCTTCTGGCCCCTGATGAAATGTTATACAATAAAATAAACGACATAAGGGCAAGTTTCTCTTGAAAGGATATTACTGCAGTGTATATTTGTAAAGCAAAATAGGCCCAGCAGAAAGGGTGAGTGGACAGGACTAGGGAGAGAAAACCTGGTAGGAAAGGCTGCCCAGAAGTTGTGAAAGGACTAATTGACTGGACGGGGCAGTATGCTTTAGAAAATTCTTTAGGAGGACTGGGTGGCAAGGATGCCTCATACAAAGATCACCCAATAAAGGATCCACACCCACACCTTCCTTCTAGAGAGTTCTCTACTGAATCTTTTCCAACTTTTCTCCATTCATGAAGCCTTCACCCAATGTTACAACTTGGGTTTATAAAATGACAGTGATGTATTATGCTGCCTATCTAACAAACAGAGGAGCCACAGACCCTCTCCTTTGAAGAGGCTCTGTTTGGGGAAGCTTTTGGGCAGCCATTGTATAGACCGACTGCATGCTGTGATGGGTCCAAGAATCGAAGCTGTTTCTCAGAGCTCTTCTAAGATGAGCCTCATGCTATGGGCTGATGGTCCTGTATCTAAAGAGCTTTCACAACACAAACGGACACTTTTTGCAGTGTCCTTCTTAACTATCCCAGTGTGCAGCCACTTTAAATGACTTAAATGCATAAATAAAACATCAGGAAGTGAAGAAGACCTTCCCTTCCTTGGAAGAGGGAAAAGATTCTGTGGGGATTAGCAGTAATGCTCCAATACATGTCGCTCACCAGCAAACAGTGGGAAGAAGGTTCACTAAGACCTAAATCATTATTTCCTGTATAAGTAGTTGGGACTATAGCCTGTAAAATAATGGGCAAAATTCACTAGTTAATCTGTACACTCTATGCCTCCAGAGTTTAGCTGTTGGAAATAATTTTCTGGTTGAGAAAATAGAAGATGTGAAAGATGTCTCAGGAAACTTTTAGTTTATCAGACTGCAGATTTCCCAACCTAGGCCAGAGTTTCTTCATTAGGTGGTCCAGAGAGAACATTTGTACCCGAATCAGCTGCAGGTGCTTTGAAGATGCAGTTTTCAGGGGCCCATCCCAGACTTGGCTCTCTGGGGTGGGGCCTGAGAATCTTCATTTGAACAAGCTCACCTGGTGATTCTTTTGCACACTGAAGTTTAGGAATCATTGCTGTGTTTTTAATCTCCCCTCATTCTTTAAAGAAAAAACAAACAAACAAAAAAACAACTAGAAAATGGATATTACAACTCTACAGGTATAGTTCTTCCTCACCTAGTTCATAGACATTTTTAAGAAGTTTTCTTAACGTTATTGGCCCTCCATTAACTTTTACATGTATTATAGCAAGATCTAAAAGGACGAGCTGTCCAAAATCGGAATGGGTTAGTGAACTTTCCATCACTGGAGGTGTTCAAGAGGAGGTTGGAAAACCACTTAGCAGGGATACTGTAGAAAGGATTCAAGTACCAGTATAGGGTCCCAACCCTGAACTAATGTATTACATTTCCTCCAGCTCTATGATCCTCTGATAATATGACAATATTATAACAAAATCAGCTTTAATACATCAAGTACTACATTTTTAAAAGTCTAAGCATATACTCAGAAATTGTATTAGCAGTTTGTAAAAGAAGCAAGAAAACTAGTCTATAAAACTGAAGTTCAGAAGCTGGGGATAGAACCAACAATGAACTCGGGGATTCTTAGCTTTAATTCCAGTTCTGAAACTTATTGGCTGACCATGTGCTCGTGACAACAAATAGATAAAAGGCAAAAGAGTTTGTCATCTTCACAATGGTCTCCACACCCTGAGCATCCCGATATCTGATGGCACTGAAATGACTGCTGGGCATTTTCACTCTTGAGCTTGGTGTTCATCATATTATAGACCTTAAATCCCTTCCAGTGCTTCAGGTTCCTCAACCCCAAGGAAGGATATCATGAAAGGACCAAGGGAATCTCAGTTCTCAAGAGGATAGATGCCGGCCTATGCTAGTTGGTACAGGTGTTTTCCTTTGCCCTGAAGTTTACTCTTCATAGTCAAGACCATGGAGTGTGCATGGATCACTGCTACTACAGAAAACTAATTCCAACATAGATGGTGGTGAAGGTGGGGTGGCAGTTAGCATATTACTGAAAGGCTCGGTGTTGATGGGAATAGAAGATGGGCCTGTGCAAAACAAAATAAAAAGGAGATCCTGAAGTTCCCCCAATTAATAATACCAATAATTCAGATGAAGCAGGGAGTGCATTTGTGGAATTATCTGGTAAAACCATGTACATGTATCAATTGATACAATGGTTCCCAAATTGCCCATACTTCATGTTGTGTGAACAGTACCCAAGCACCCTGACAGCTTCAGACTTCAGAGGTGAAATAGGCACTTTGAGAAGATGACTGAAAAGAGAAATGTTCAATTTGATGAGAAATTGCAAACAACAGAGTCACTGTGAAATCACGTTTATGGGTTTTTTCCAATTGTGCACTTCTGAAAGTTTTCAAGTTTTGGAATCTAAAACAAATGGTTAGGATTTGAAGCAAGCTACATCTGGCCATTCTAGCACCATGGTTGGCAGACAGTAGGAGTTTAATCCATAGTTGTCAAAAGGATGAAGGAATGAGTGAACAAATGAATGAATGAATGATTGGAGAGACTACAACAGACTCCAAAAGTAATTGGGGCTCAATCCTGCAGCCCCACTCCTAAGAGTGACAGCATTTTAGGAGACCTCAGTATTATATTATTTATTTATTTTTAAATTTATTTTGTGAGGAAGACCAGCCCTGAGCTAACATCCGCTGCCAATCCTCCTCTTTTTGCTGAGGAAGATTGGCCCTGGGCTAACATCTGTGCCCATCTTCCTCTACTTTATATGGGATGCCACCACAGCATGGCTTGACAAGAGGTGCGTCTGTCCGTGCCTGGGATTTGAACCTGGAAACCCCGGGCCACCAAAGCATAGCGCGCAACTTAACCGCTACGCCACTGGGCTGCCCGGGAGACCTCAGTATTTTAGATTGCTAAGTATAATTTTGTGAAGTATGAAAAGGATTTAAATTCTGTGTTGATCCATTAATGATTGAGACAGGAAGACTCCTAAGAAGGGAAAAAAGGTGAGGGAGGGGAGGACAACAGGGGGAAAATCATGTTTAAGAACTAATTGATGATATATGGTAGTAATTTTCAAATCTTAGACATGATTTATCTAAACCCTGATAACTGAATTCAGTGCAAATGTTGGTTGTGCAAAAGAATAGGGAGCTGTTATATGAAATTTTATTGAATCTTCACACTGCAAAATTGGTGGAAATTAAGGTGTTTGTAACTTACTTTGGAGGAAAGAGAAATAAATGTGCATGTAAGTGTTAATCAGGTCGATGACCTGTCTTTTGGTGCAATTGGATAACTCCACCTGGGATGCGAGCCAAACTCTATTTTGGAGAAGACTTACTTTTAGAATACCAGCAATCCCCAAATCCATAATAGTGAATTACGCGGGTCTGAGAATAAGAGGAAAAAGTCACCATGACTAGAATGATAGGATAATGCAGGGGTACTGAGGCTGCCCAGGGCTGCATGCTATATGCTTCTCTGGGTTTTATACTGCTCCTTCCTCAGCCCTCAGAACTCTTAATCCTATTTTCATTGCACTAGGTAAACTGGGAAATATTTTCTCCTCCTAGACTGCAGTTACTCACACAATAAACAGGTAATAAACATTTTACTGCCCTGAGCAACCTCCTGCCAGGTAGGCAGTCAGAAGAGAAAAGACTGTGCATAGAGTAACCCCCTACAGGATAAACTGCAGGGGACAAAGATGTGGTAACCCTTTAACAGCGTGCACCCTCTCCAGGCTCCAGGAGAGTGACTGGGAACCGCTGGGGCACATTAGCCGGCCCTCGTGGTCTAGATTCCTCTCTGCTTGAGGCTAGTAGGGAAGATTTGATTTCACCAAAAGGTAATTTAGTTGCCATTTCAAAGCTCTATCTAGCTAAATTAAGGATGAGGAATGAAACTGGAGTTTACAATCTCCCAGGTTAAACCATGGGCTGTGGGCCTGGAAAGCAAAAGGAGGGACAGTTAGTAGCCGACTGAAGTGGTTCTGGGGAGAGAATGATTCAGTTTGATTTCTGTTTGATTTCAGGCTTGCATTTTATTTTCCAACAAATCCTGGTTCCATTGTTACTGTTTATATCTTCCCCGTATATCAAATCAGATCGTCATTATCATCTGTTGACTATGTGAAAGGCATGGTGGACATCCTTTGACATCCTATTTTTCCACTGTACTCAGGGTTCCCTCAAAGCCTGTTACCTTCAGCTTAGTTTAAAGCATTTTATGGTTCCAGCTGCTTAGGAAATTTTTCAGTTTTCTTTCACGCTGAAGGTACAACTTGCAGCTGCTGGAAGACTCTGCACCTTCCCCCATCTCGGGGAAATAAGGGCAGAGCCAAATATAATACGATAAGCTCTGCTTCTCCCTCTGCCATTTCACTTATTTATGGGAAATAAAAATCTTACTTACATAAATATTTCCCACCAAACAGCATACCAAATCTGAATGTATTAACCCAAGGCAAATGATAAATGCATCTGCATAAACAATTTTCCAATTCATGTAGGTTGAAAAAAAATGATTACTTTGTAAATCAACAGTTCTTTGATATCAGTTGCAGTTAAATTATGGTATTTTGCTCTAATTTTATTTTGGAATAATAATTTTGGCTATATTTTGTTGCAGAAGTGTTGCAATTGTCTATCAAGAACTATAACATGCTGACACGTCTAAAGAGATAAATTTGAGATCTGATCATGTCCAAAGTGGCCGTGGTCTTGATACAGGGCCCTACAAAGCCCACACATGCCTTTCTGCTTTTGTTTTTCTTTTGAATCTTTTCTGGGAGGGTTAAGGAAGTGACTCCGCAGATTAGATGATAACCAATTAGAGAGCTTTGAAGTCGCACATTGATAGATAAGGGGAAAATAAAGAAGCTACTGGCCACTATAGAAAAAAGTGCAGGGCTGCAGAGGGCTTCCAGCCATTTTGGCAGTGGCTCTCAAGTAGAGTAAGTCTTTCCCTGAACTGTCTTTGGATGATTCCTACAAGACCAGGATGGAAATAAGGCCAAAGCAGATACTTGCAAAGTGGAACACTTAAATCTCAGAGCAAAAGGCACCAATACTGGATGACAAAACATGGGCATAGACAGAAGCAAAGGGGCAGAGATCACAGGTGGACCAAGGATCCCAGTTGGGGCATTCATGGAAAAAAGTACAGTATCCTGGATCCTATGATGGCTAAAAAGGAGACATACAGAGGGCAGGAAACAATCCTCCTGTTTTACCCGCATTAGACTATTATTAGACCTCTGTGTCCTATTTTGGCTGTAGCATTTACAAAATGACACGAAGAAAATCGGTGAGGACCCAGAGGCCAGCAACAGCCACGATTAAAGGGATAGAAAAATGGTCCCCTGAAGTGAGATAAAAGGATTGGATTGTTTATCCTGGAGAAAAAAAAAGGTTAAGGGTGACAGTGACAGTATTCAAAGAGAGGAAGGGTTTTGGACTGATCCACTCTTCTCCATGTGCAGGGGAAACTGACAAGAAGTTACAGGCTTAAATAAAAAGCTGAAGGGTATTCAGCTGGCTAGATGGAAGAATTTAGGGGAAAGCAGGGTCATCAGAATGGTAGGCCGGCCAATATGGATCTGGGACTTCTTATATCCCAAACAGAATTTCTTGTTCTGCTTTTCCCCTACTCCTGAAGTCTTACCTATTTCAATAAACAATACTAACATTTACCCTGTTGGTCAAGTGAAAAATCCTAGGAATCATTCTCATTTCCTTCCTTTCCTTACCCACCCCCAATCCAGTCCTTCAACAGATCTTGTTAGCTCTACCTCCAGAACCAAGTCTGAATTTGACCACTTTTCAATCTCCACTACCACCTTCCCAGTCCAAGCCATAATCCTCCCCTGCTTGGACCCAAGTCAGGAGGATCCTTGTATCCTCCTTCAATCCATTCTCCGTATGGCTGCTTTTTAGAGCAAAATCAGACCATGTTACTCCGTGCTCAACACTATCCAAAGACTTCTCCCATACTCTTTCACCATGGCTTTCAAGGCTCTGCATCATCTGGCTCCTGCTCACTACCAAGTCCTCATCTCAGCCATCCTTCTGTCCCTGCTGCTCACTTTAGCCACACTGACTTTCCTGCTGTTCCTGAACAAGTCAGCTTTGTTTCATCTCTGCACCAGCTGCTTGCTTCCTCAGCCTGGAACTGGAACACTCTTGCCCTAGCTCTTCACTTGGCTGGCTCCTTTTTGTCATTCTAGTCTCAGCTCCAGTGTCACCTCTGCAGGCCTTCTCCAGCCACTAGAAATGTACATTCTGAGAGTGGGAACTTTATTTATCTTGTTCACGATGGTATCCTCAAGCCTCAAACAGGTACCTGACACATTGGGGTAATGCAATAAATATTGGTTGAATGAAGAATTGGCTGACTATAAAAGCAGGTTGTTACTTGTTATCCCAAGAGTTGGAGGTGAGAAAAAGAAACTTGTTGTGAATGGACTAGAGGATCTTTTACTCAGAGATTCACAGGGCCGTGTACCTTTCAAGTGGGGGGCCTTGCCTACTCCAATGAGGTCCCAGAGAAGAGGTGAACCCCGTGGAGCATCATCCTTACTAGGGTCAAGAAATTTTAGGGGCATTTCCCTGAGCAAAAGAAAAAGCAAAAAGGACTGACCTTGGGTCTCAGAGGGCACACAGAGGAAGGAGAAAAGGATGGGGATATAAGATCCGCTACCCCACTCAAAAACCATTGAGTTGGGTCAAGAGTTAGAATGAACTGAGGTTTTTATTTTCCTTCTTCATAGAGCCACGAGAGGCTAAGCTGCTCCCTTACCTTTATTGAAAGCTAATCCCTAGCTCTACTTACTTCCATAACATTTTGAGGCCCTTGTGGTTTTAAGTTCCTAGAGGAAATGCTGTGAGTCGTCCTAAATTTACCTTCACACAGCCTACTTTGATTCAGAATTGGACAAAGGAGGAATGGGAAGGACCCCTGGAAGACACGCTATAAGATTTCTGTAGGCCTTGCATACAATGACTTACCAATGCCCCACCAGTTAGGCAAGGCCTTAAGACCAAGGTCAATAGCTTCTATTTTATTTTTGCTCTTAATTTCCCCAAAGAGCTGAGGGCAGTCTTTGACTAGGGGCTCTGTAAATGTTAATGACTAATTGACTTACAGACCTCACAGAATACACAACTCTAGTAGGTTTATAGTAGGCTTTGTTGCCCTTCAGTTCAAAATCCCAAAGTGTTATCATCAGGTGGCTGACAGAACTTGAAGATAATTGAAATTAATTTAGAAATTTAATTTTAAAAATAATTTATGACCTTCAAGTGGTCACAATTTTAATTGTGGTTTGTAAGGCTTATAGCCCTGATTTTTTTTACATTTAACATTGTTTCTAAAATGTTTGAGAAAAGCCGGTAAAATCTCATTAAATTTAGAAGTACACGTTAATATCTGCTGTCCATTTAAAAAAGTATTTCTTAGACTACATCTATATCCTGGATTTGCCAGTGATACATATGACCATAGGATATGATGACAGACTGGAACATGGACTAGATTCTTTATAAATCAATAATTGCAGGAGGGGTGAGGGACTGTCTGCTTTGGTGATTTCATTTTCAGCCACAGCTGGCCAATTGCTTATTGGAAAATAAAAGTCATAGCAAATTGAGCTTGACAATAACCAGGCTTGACTACAGAGGCCCTTCTCCACTCTCTGCAATTAGAATGAGTGGAGGAGGGGAGCCGGACAGGGAAAGACTTTTCCCCTACTCTGTCACAGATCAGTCTTAGTTTATTTTGTGGGGCACAAGCCATATGTCACTCGTGTAAGCGCTATTCTCTGTCAACTCGTGGACTCTGCTGTTCTCGTGCCTCTAGGCTAGCCTAGATGTGCTTCTGTTTCTGACTTCCAGGCTCCTTAAGAAGTACATGAAAATCGAGAACCATGCTGTTCAATACAGCACCACTATTTAAATTTAAATTAAATTAAAAAAAATTCAGTTCCTCAGTTGCACTACCCACTTTTCAAGTGTTCACAGCCACATGTGGCTAGTAGCTACAGTATTGGACCAGGCAGATATAGAACATCTCCCACATTCCAGAAAGTTCTACTAGACAGCCCTGATCCAGAAAACTCATTGGTACCCAGAGGCCCTTCTTTCTTTGTTCACAGATTCTGAGATCATGGCTACTTTTCTCGTGAAGAATAGAACTGGGTCTGTTAGAATTTGAGAATTCTCTGGGTGTTCTGCATCTACCTGGAAAGCGGGTGCCACAAATCTGTGACATAGCTCAAGGAACCTCAAACTAAGGACAGACTCTGAACTAACCTCAAATTTCTCAATAGAAGCATAAACTGTGCATTTACCCTATCAAACTGCAAAAGGCACGTGGAATGCTTTATGCTGTATTTGCTACCTTTTCAATGTTACTCACAAGTGATCCTTGATAAAACTGCTTTCTATCCTCTATGTGGCTATGCATGTGCGTCCCATCTCTGATGACAAAGAATTACAAAGGCTTTTGTAATTCACCTTTGCTCAGAAGACTGTCATTGAAATCATAATTTTGATGCTCAACACTCTCTGCTCCAAGCCCAGGCACTACAACTGGTTCCATTAGCTTCTTACCCAAAATGCATTAGTCTCTGGATTTTGCTTGCATTGCATATTATGAATTCTTTTTTTTTTTTTTTTGCTGAGAAAGATATTCACGGAGCTTACATCTGTGTCAATCTTCCTCTATTTTGTATGTGGGTTGCCACCACAGTATAGCCACTGATGAGTGGTGTAGGTCTGCACCTGGGAACTGAACCTGGGTGGAGCGCACCAAACTTAACCACTAGGCCATGGGGCTGGCCCTCATATTATGAATTCTTAAGTTCTTAATTTATTTACCACACTCAAATGTGTTGCTCATCATCATCGAAAAAAAAGTTGCAGAAGAAAACCCAAAAAAGCTCTAAAACATGAAGCAATATAACCCACCCTTTCTTATTTGGATCAGAATGTATGTTGTACAACTTAGTGGCTGAATTCAATGAAAGGGAAAGCCCTTTATACCTACACATTGATATAAAACTGGTGAGTTCTATAGTTTGAAAGGTTGAGGTATACTGTTTACATTTGGTAAACTTCACGGTCTTTAAGTTTGGTAAGCTTCAAAATCCCAATTCTACTCCTAGACTGAATTTATGGTGAGAGCTTTCTTCTAATGATCTTGAGGCATTTTCATACATATAATCTACATTGCACACCCATAAGGCTATTTTCTCTGCACTGGCCTCATTTGTTCTCCGGCATTAGGCAGGCTCAGCTATTATTATTCTAATTTCATAGGTGGACAAACAAGCAGAAATTGGTAAAAGACTCATGCCTCCCACGGGGCACTGAAGTGTGGCTTTACTTCTAGGACACTGAACACAAGCCAAGTTTATTTCACAGCTGGGGCACGTGAGCACTGGTTTTGACGCCAGCTACTCCATTCATAGTGATGCTGTCCCTTCTCAAAAACTTGAGAAAATATCTAGCATCCTAAGGTCAAAGAGACTGAGTAAAACAAATAGCATAAAATGTTAAGGATGACAAAATCCCTTTATAACACTTTTCCCATGTGCAAGTACCCCATTATGCCATTTGATTAGATAATATATACAATTATCCTTCTGGTCCAACAAAAGCTGAATCTGACTGAAGGGAGGGTGATGGACCAGGGGGAACTGCACCATGGAATGTGAGCTTTGAGGTAACTTGGTGGCAGGGAGAAGAAAAATGATGTGACTCTAGAGTTAAGGCTAGATCTACATGCCCAACTCATAAATCATGATTAGTCAAATCAGTTTTAAAAAATCAGCCAAAACATTTTTTGTGTGTGTGAGGAAGACTGGTCCTGGGCTAACATCTGTGCCCATCCTCCTCTACTTTATATGGGACACCGCCACAGCATGGCTTGACAAGCGGTGCGTCTGTCCGCGCCTGGGATCCGAACCTGCGAACCCAGGGCCGCGGAAGCGGAGCACTAGAACTTAATTGCTATGCCACTGGGCCGGCCCCCAAAACATTTTTTGAACACTGTAACTGGCTTGTTGGCTAACCTGGTACAGTGAAACTTACAGTTCACGTGGACACAGAGACTAAAGGGTTGGATCACACCTCTCTGTAGAAAAGACTTCCTTGGATGGCTCTCCCCACATTAACATGGCGCTCAGGAAGGGCAGTACACACACAAAGCGGAGGTGCCCTCCTTGTATCTCTCTCAGTCGGCCTGTAATGAACAGCCCAGGAGCACCTGTAGGCTGCGCTCTTTTACCGAGGAGTTGGTGGCCTGGGCCCAGTGGTGCATGTGTCTG
Organism: Tapirus indicus; assembly: GCA_031878705.1. Lineage (NCBI taxonomy): Eukaryota > Metazoa > Chordata > Mammalia > Perissodactyla > Tapiridae > Tapirus > Tapirus indicus. Next base: position 125,679,828 of record CM062919.1, on the reverse strand, counting down.
GAACCTGTGGCGTCTGTGGGTGAGGCTTCACTTTAAACAGGGGGCCTCTGCTGTCAACCCCACAGCTGTGGGCTGCTGGAACATGTTTGGGGCTCAATTTGGGAATCACTCCCACCTAAAAGCATTTTTTTCCCTCCATCTTTCAGATGGGGATTTGCAACATCCAAAATAGGGCCTTACAGTTTTATTTGCTGCTCTTTCCTATGCTCCAGATTTGGCTTTAGGCTGCCTATTTTCAGCATCTGGGAACCTCAGGAAGGGAGCAATGCATAAAACCTCCAGCTAATACAAATCCTTCCCCAGGGCTTGGCACTTAGCTGCAGCTCCATCAGGCATTTCAAATTAAGAAAAAAAAAAAAAATGGCACATGCAGCCTCTCTAAGTACAGGGCCTTAAAGAAAACATGGTCCTTAGAAGCCCTTTTGTGCTCTGACTAGCTGTAGCCCAGGATAATGAAAATGGATACATGTTGCCTGTTGTTCTTATGTAAATACTACCTCGAGGATACAGTCTTCACCAGGCAGATGGCTAATTTCTCTGCTCTAACCTCATTTCTCCAGTGTTCCTGTGATGTCCTGCCCCCGGAGTCAGGTCCTAATTGCTGTCAAACGTTCGGAGACAAAAGTGGCATCTACGCATCATTCATGCGAAGGCTGTTACGGGCTGTGAACTGCGGTGGCGGTGGTGACTGCAGCGGCTGCAACACGGACTCCGTGGTGGGCAGGACCTGCCAGCGCTGGGCTGCTCAGACCGGCTTTTCTGCTTCCAAGTGTCAAGCTGAACACTTTCCTTTGTTATCACTTGCAGCCCCTGGACTCCAAGGTGCAGAAAGCCCCGTGTCTTTCTGCTGGGATCAATACCCACTTCCTTAACTGCTCCTCTGTAGTTCAGACTGTCTCTTGGCATCAGTCCGACCGTGCGTATTTGGGCAGGGCCAAGAAAGGGCCCATTTGTCTTGTCACAGATTTGGGGGGGTGGTTAACTTGTGGCCCCTCGGAAGCCCCACTGCCACGGAGCCCACAGGTAATCCGCACAGCCGGGACCCTGCCAGTCAGCGATTGGCCGTCTGATTGTGTGCACGTTCATCTTCAAATTATGTTGTGTGACAGCCCGGGCTGCTGAACACCATTTTAACATGCAGATTGACTCCTCGGAGGCTCTTCATTATGCATTTAGCGGTCTGTTTTCAGACTAACCAGCATGTCAGAGAGTCCTGCTATCCTCTTTCCACCTGGGTGGAGGAAACAGCTCACTGACTGTGGGGGAGCCACAGATATTAAAATGCATATGTTTACTTTCCTGAGCATCCACGCACAACAGCTTTCCCTGATGCAAGAGAAGAAGAAGAAGAAGAGAAGAAAAGACCCATGGTTCTGAAATTCAAGGAAAATGGCTATGCAAAACAAGTGAGCCTTTGTTGAAGAGAGGAATCAACTAGGCCAGGCCAGCTCGATGCCCGCCCGGCTGCCCACTAGCCTGCCTGGGTGCGTCCACACAAGCGCTCCTCTTATCGACACACAGACCCTCTCTTTCTCTCTTGAACACACAGCCTGAAGTATTTTAAGCAGAACACTTCCAATTTCCTGTTTCTAAAACCGTCTTGCATCTCCAACGGCATTCCATGCGATCTTGGCGAGTGACAGGACAGGCCACCTCGGAGTGAACGAGCACAGTGGCTGGTTAGGTAGCTCTGGGATTACCTAGGAGGCTCTGGGGCCCCCTTTCCACCTCTTCCCTCTTCTCTTCCTGGTGCAATTTACTTCCACTTGCTAAGAATATTTCTCTATGGCCTTAGGCTGCTACTGCATGAACACTGATGTTTTCCTGTGTGTGTGTGTGAGTGCGTGCATGTGTGTATGTGGGTGTGTGTGTGTGTACAGTCGTGGGTCACTTAACAACGTGGAGATGTTCTGAGAAATGTGTCATTGTGTGAACATCATAGAGTGTACTTACACAAACCTTGGTGGTATAGCCTCCTACACACCTAGGCTATACGGTACTAATCTTTCGGGACCACCGTCTGTATATGTGGTCCATCGTTGAGTAAAACGTCATGATGCAGCACATGGCTGTGTCTCCTTTCTCAAGGATCTCTTTCACTTCCTTAAAAAGGAATCACATTTGCATTGCTTTTTAAAATTCCCACCTCTCCCCATTTATTCCCCCAATGCCCCATTCTCTCCCTTCTTCGGAAAGACCAACAAAACTCCAAGGGTGCCCAGTTCCTTGGGTCTTCACTTTGGGCTATGCCTTGGCTGAGGCAGCACCTGTTCCTTCTCCTCTGACTGGGGGGCTTCCCAATTTGGGGTCTGGGGGGGTTCTCCTGCTTCATTTCTTTGTTGCCACCAGAGAAAGATCCTGGACAGGTTGAGGTGGCTAGCTTGGACACAAAAGCTTACAAGGCCAGGGCTGACCCCTGCCTCCTGGGTGTCCGTTTTCTGAACAGCAGCCTTCCCCTCAGCTTCTGGGTCCTCCGAGGCATTGCTGGATCCTGATATCAAGGGCGTGGACGGAGTTTTGCTATTTACATGTGTTCATATTGAACAGCAGAGGCCATTTTAGTAGGGCTCTGGGTAGAAAATAAAACTGAAAGCAGAGCTGTATTCCTAATTCCCCTGGAAAGGCTGCGAGGAGGAATAAAATGGTTACTGATGCTTGTTCTGGGATCAGAGTGTTCCTGATGAGTGAACTGGGCAGTAAATGCAGCTTTTCATTTTTGTATGGAATATGGTGATCCCCACTGACAAGAACAGGTTGCATGTGGTTACTGGGCTGTTGCTCGGCTGGTGCCGCACTGTAGAGTATTGTTTGGAAAGATATCACCCAGCAAGAACAATATGGCTACCCAGCGCCTGAGGCGATGTGTGGAGAGATCCGTCCCGGCATTCACATATCTCCTCACTACTTTTTTTTTCCGTGATAAAACAATGGATTTCCTGAATTTAAAATCCTGCTGAGGGTGTTTGGTCCTGGAACTACTCTGCGTTTTAAGAAAGGTCCTTGACTAACAAATGAGCAGGGAGCAACTTGTGCTTTATAAACTTCTCATTCGTGAAAGGGGACTGTGAATTTCAATTCCAACTCAATAGTTACTTGCCATGTGACCAGGAAAAGTCACTAAATTTTGTGTTTTAAATTTATGGTGGTAAAATGGGGCTGTTGTGGGCTGCATTGTGTCCCCTCAAATTCACATGTTGAAGTCCTTACCCCTACTCTCAGAATGTGACTATACGTATTTGGAGACAGGGTCTTTAAAAAAGTAATTAAGGTTAAAATGAGATCATTAGGGTGGGCCCTAATCCAATCTGACTGGTGTCCCTATAAGAAGAGATTAGGACACAGACACACACACACACACAGAAGACATTGTGAAGACACTGGAAGAAGATGGCCGTCTACAAGCCGAGGAGAATGGCCCTCAGGAGCAACTAACCCTGCTGACACCTTGATCTCAGACTTCCGGCTCCAGAACTGTGAGGAAATAAATTCCTGTTGTTTAAGCCACTCAGTCTGGTACACTGTTATAATACACACGTTATATTAGCAAACTAATACAGTGTCGATGAGTGCTAATGTGCTTCAAAGATGTGAGAAACAATGGAGGGGAAAAGGGGGAGTTTCACAGTATTTGGGGGATTTCAAACATCATTTTAGCTGATATATCTTAGGAAACGTGGCCAGTCAATCTCAGCCCAGATGCTAATTTCACAGACATTAGGTGGAAATTGGGTTGTTTTCTGTTGGCAAAATACCTGTAAAAGTGTGGTTGCTCTTTAGCTTCCTGTTCTTAAGGCAGAACAGACATCTTGAACTGAGAAACTGCTGCGAAGGACCTATCTGGCCCTTCAAATAAATCTCTCAATTTTTGTTTGAGCCAATCAATCGGTTCTCCAAGGTGTCAGCCGGTAACAGACGTATCTGTCAATACAACAGTGCTGCCGTCACCGGGCAGCTTGTGTTCACAGCAGGAAGCACGGCTCAGCAGTTACTTATATTTGGAAAATGGATAACCCGGGATTATGTGTTTCAGGAGGTGAGGTTAAAGTGGGGTCAAGGGCCAGGTTAATGCTAGTACAGTTTCCACTGGAGAAAGAGAGCACGATATATTGATTTCAGGGAAGTGATATGTGTTGCCAGCCGTGCTTCCCAACCCTGCTTCTCCTCCATCCAGGGACATCCTTTGGTAGAGTCTAAACATCCTCTGCCTTCCGCAAGCAGCCCTGCCAATTGTTGCTAAAGGAAATGCTGAATCATGAGAGTATTGCTGGAGGGAAAATAAATATTCTGTATAGAGCAGAAATACATACGTGACTTGATTGGGGTTGGCCGCTGAGTCTTTTGGTTCAGTTTTTTCTCACTAGCTGCGAACAGCACTCAGCTGAGCCTTCCTCAGTTCACGCCCCTACTTGGTCTAGTATCCTGCAGGGAATCTCCTTACACTTCACTTACTCGTTCTCAGCGGAACAGACACAAATGTTAATGTAATTCTGTGCCCCTTAATCAAATACAAGTCCCCTCCTCGAACAGGGAAATCTACAACTTGAAGGAACACTGGTTGAAGATCATCTTATATCTCTGTTTAATATTCTCTTTTGTTGAATATTCTCTAGTGTCATGGGACACTAGAACCAAGGAGAAGGAATCCCTTTCTTTCCTTTTTTGCTGAGGAAGATCTGCCCTGAGCTAATATCTGTTGCCAATCTTCCTCTTTTCATATGTGAGCCGCCGCCACAGCATGGCCACTGATAGATGAGTGGTGTAGGTCCACGCCCAGGAACTGAACCTGGGCCCCTGAAGTGGAGCATGCTGAACTTAACCACTAGGCTATGGGGGCTGGCCCCAACAATTCTTTCCTAAATTGTTATTCCTGTTGTCTGTATGACACTTCTTCCTCTTTCTTCCAAAATGCCATTTTCCATGTCAGTAAGCTTATATAAATCCCAAGTTGCACTACTTTTCTAAACTATTTTCAATTCCTCTTTTGGGGATTTAATATTTCCTACCATAACCAAAACTGGACACAGAATAGCACTAAGGTTTTATACATTATCTTAAATTTTCTATATTATTTTTTCTTTTAACCCCCAAGCATCCTATTGGCTTTTTAAATTGCTGCTGTATACCAGACAGATATTTTCCCCAAGTTATCAGCCATGACTTTTAAATTATTTTACTGAGTTCAGAGTCTATCAGAGATTATGAGAAGTTTACATTATTTTTCCCAAAGTGCATTATTTTACACTTAACCAAATTAAATTTCATCTGCTTTCACACTTCCCAATCCCCCAGTTTGCTTGACTTTGCCTGAAGTGTCTCACAGCAAACCTTAATTTTTTATTAACCATGCAAATTCAAAGCTTCCTACTTAACTCTCTGCTTTAGAGTTTTTGCCCTCTACTCTCTTCACAGTTTAGGAAATCAGTGGGTTTTAGAAGGTATGGAAGTAGCACATTGGTAAGATGCTATGTTAAGCAAGATGTACAAGATCCCAACAAGTTAATGCCAACACTCCTGAAGGTGAGGCACTGGGGTCAAATTCAGCCTCAAGAAGCAGCTTCATTCCTGTGCTGAGAATAAATGACCCTAAAATGTTTCCCATTTCATTTGGATTTTACATTAAAAACTCAGCTAGGAATTCTAGCAGACTGCTAATTTTCCTCTATTCTGGCTTTCTTTGTAACCTGTGGTGGCAGCAGGGGGCCTTCCAAACTCCTACACTCCTCTCCCTCCCTCTTCTTCATGGTGGCTTTTCTTTTAATTGAATAGAAACTAGGATCAGTGAGTTCACTAGATGCTTTTCCATGGTTGTTTCCCGGTTTCCTTTCTCAGATACCAAGAGAAAGATAAATATATTGCATCTTCTCCCAAGTTTTTTGCTCCTAGCTGTCTCCAATCCTTTCCCCTACATAGCCGGAAGAGGATATTGGACCTGACAGAATGAAATTCTCCCAATTTAAAAATTACCATTAAGAATGTGGCTGAGAATACTAGTTGCCTACTAAGTATCATTTTTCCCATTTTTAACTGGGCTTAATTGCTATCCAGTTAAAAGGCTATAATCCTCAACTTCTCTTGAAGACAGAGTGGCCAAGAAACTAAGTTTTGGCCTCTGAGATATAAGTGAAAGTTTGGGTAGGTCTTCTTGGAAATCTCCCTCAAAGAGAGAATGACTTCTATTCCTGGAAGAGAAGTTCTGCCTGGAACTTATATGTGATGGCTGGAGCTTTAGAAGCCATTACAGAGCATGAGGGTCACAGTCTAGGGATGGCAGAGTAGAGAGTTGGAAGAAACCTGAGTTCTTGATGACTTTGTGGAGCTGCCATACTAGTCCTGGACTGCATACTCCTGTACTTCCTTTGTGAAAAAGAAAAATAAACTATACTGTTTAAGCCACTATTGTGTGGGTGGGGAGGTGAGGGTGGGAATAAGAGTGGGGGTGGTGGGGAAACTCTGTTATTTGCAGCTGTATGCAATTTTTACTAATACAGAAAGACTTGGCTTAGATTTATTTCATATAACCAAGACCTTTTAATGGTAGAGAGTGGCCTTAGGGATCATCCAGTACAATCTTTTCAAGTACAATCCAATTTATCTCATTTGTTGAATGCCTACTATGTGAAAGTCAGTAGACAAAGTGCCATATGGGAGACAAAAATACTGTGAAATATTGTTTTTCCCTTAAAGGAAATTTAATTACACAACAGAAAATAATGTAAGGCAGAATTCGTCAAACATCATAAGAGAGGAACTCGCAGTGTGCTGCAGAAACATTGGGAGGATTATAATTGATCAGGGGGTAGAGTGAAGTAGCCTGGACCAGGGAAGGTTCACAAAGGGTGTTTGAACTGAGCCTTGAAGAAGGGTAGCATTTCATAGCAAGGGTGGGCAAAAGGAAATACAGTCTAGACAGAGGGAGCCTCGTGAGTTAAGAGAGGTGAAAAGCAGGTCTGTGTGTGGGAATCGCTGGTGGTCCACTGCAACCAGATGCAGGGGCATGCGAAGGTGCAGCAGGGGTAAGTCTTGGATGGGGGCTTGAAATTTGAGTCTGTAGGGTTTTGAAAGTCATGTAAGAAGTTTTTATTGTAGTCTGTAAAATTGGGGAGCCATCCAAGCTTTCTGACCAAAGAAGTGATATATAATCAGTTTTTTTAGGGAGTCTTGGAATACAGAAAATATTGGAGATAGGAGAACAACAAAAAGGTTAATCCAAAGGTTTTTTACAACCTCAACAAGGGCAATGTTGGTGAATTTGGAAAGGAGGGGGGCAATGCAAAAGGCATGGAAGGATCCGGGTTGAATTTGCCCATTCTAGGTACCTCATATAATTGAAAGTGTACAATATTTGTCCTTTATGTCTGGCTTATTTCATGTAGCATAATGTTTTCACAGTTCATCCATGTTGTAGCATGTATAAGAATTTCATTCTTTCTTAAGGCTGAATATTTCATCGTGTGTATATATATATATATATATACACACACATATACACACACACACACACATATATATATATACACACACATACCAAATTTTGATTATCCATTCATCTGTTGATGGACATTTGGATGGTTACCACCTTTTGGCTATTTGAATAATGCTATACCTGAGTAATCTTACATTAAAATCTTCTTACCCAGCCAGCTTTTGACTAAGCTCCCCCAGCACCATGGGAAAACTTGAAAATTTTTATTGTGTCCCCTCTTTTTTGTTCTGGGAGTTTTGCAGTGAAGGTTATATCATTTAAAAAGACCATATTAACAAAAATTAAATCAAACTTTTGAACACAAAACTAAACTGATATCATGACAGTAAATTAAGCTTAAAGAAAATTTAGATAGAAATTTTGTTGAAATATCTTTTTAACTCTTAATATGTACTGAATTTCAAAAGTTTTATAATAATAGCACCTTATCCTTACATAAATCTTTAAAGTTTATAAAGGATATTCTTATCCATTGTCCTCAAAGGAAACAAGGTATCCTTTATCCAAATAGACTTGTAAAGTTATAGATAAAGTTCCTCTGAAATGTAATAAAAAGAAGTTTCATAATATATGTAAGTATTGCCTTCGGTGCATTTATTTATCTTTTAACACTCTTTTTTTTTTTTGTGAGAAAGACCAGCCCTGAGCTAACATCCACTGCCGATCCTCCTCTTTTTGCTGAGGAAGACCGGCTCTGGGCTAACATCCGTGCCCATCTTCCTCTACTTTATATGGGACGCCACCACGGCATGGCTGACAGGCGGTGTGTTGGCAGGCGCCCAGGATCCGAACCCGCAAACCCCAGGCTGCCAAGCGTGAACTTAACCGCGGCGCCACCAGGCGGCACCTTAACACTCTTAATTTTAAGATGAGAGTCAAGGCAGGTTTATTCATAATACAGGGAAATGCCCCTCCTGAAAGTTAACCATTGAGCTGGCCACAAGGCACATTATTCCAAAACCAATATTATTCCAGAACCCTGAGCATATTTTATAGCATTTCTAGTCCATTGTGTTTTAGCCACATGTTCTGTATTGCTTCCTCACCAACATAAGCTATTGTTAACATCCAGCTCCCTGGCATTGTTACAGAAGAAGAAGGTGTTCCTTCCCAGAGCAGCCACTGCAGACAAATGGACATGGCAGTTATGGAGGCTCTGTCTGCTAGGGAGGGCCAGATATGGTGGAATCTCTGAACTTAGAGGTTTTCAGTATTTGGGCCGATACATGTATAGGTTAGAGAAGCATTAATGCAGACAGTGCTACATAAGTGTTTGCTGCTTTGAGCAAATCAATTCAATTTAACCATTTATTGAGCACTTGCTAAGTCTCAGGTACAGTGACAGGGGCCAAGCAAGCAATCCTGCTCATGGGATATGAGCAGATATGAGAGTTCATTCATGAGATATGAAGAGTGCAGAACGAAAACACTGTCACATACAAAGGGATAAGACTCAGGCTCATAGTATATTAAATCTAAAAGAGACCCGAGAGGTCATCAACTCCAATTCCTCCCTTAACAATGAGCAAAAAGTATCCCTTACAAAAAGCATATTTAAAACAGTACAGATGATTTAAGTTCATGTCTTAACACCAATTCAAGTTTAAGATATTTAAGAAAGAAATTTTGTTTGACATCGATTTATATTCCTTATACATTAATATGTTCTGAATTACAAGCATTCTACAACCATACTATCTCACAACCAAATAGACGTTAAGTGAATTAACCAAGATCACACAGCTACTCTGTTCCAGTCTGTATTTTCACATATACAGCATTAAAAATATCATGAACTTCGTGCTTATAAGCTACCCAGATAGCAAAAAGAGTAATGCAATGTATTCAGTACGAGACTATGCCAAAAGCCCTTCTTTTTCTGTTTAATACCTGATTTTTAGAAGCTATTAACACCATTAACATTGCATTGGATGGCAGAATTGTAGCTCTGGTAGAATAGGTTTTCTTTAATAATGCTAATAAGGATGAGTGGGCATCACTTCACTGGCAAAATCCATTCTTACTTATCTAAAGAAAGGATATGCCTCTATTCATATAAGAGCTACCAGTTATGCTGTGTGCTCCTGAATCATTCTTCCCTCTAGCCCATCTGGCCTAAACTTAAGAGTTATAGATTCATGGAAAAAGCGCCAACCCAACCTGTTCACATCAGAGACATGAACGTGAAGATTCAAGGGGGCTGTAGGACCTCCCTGTAGAGAACATTTATTGATGTTAGTTTGCCCATCCTCCCTTTTGGTACCAGCACCCCAACTTCCTCTTGTGGAGCAATCTCCACTGACTTCGTGGAACTTTCAGGCAAGGTGCCCAGTTCTCCTCTCACCAAGGTGTTTGCATATGATGGAGGACATTCTCTCCCAGGTCTCTGAGTCTCAAGCAGATGGATACAAGGATGGAAAACACTTGGAGTTGACTCATTCTGATGGTGGCATCCTAAAAGCCTAAATACCACTTCCTGTCAAAAGAGCCACAGAGGTGCCCTTATTCCCATGATTTTCCAAACATGATTCTCCAATGTTCTAGAATCTGTGGGCTACCTAAGAGCTTTCCAATAATTTTTTTTGCGTAGGTTCACCTGAGTTGATTTCTATTGCTTTGTACCAAAGAACTCAACTTGCACACTCTCTGAGTCCAGAAATGGAGATATTCAGCTCTGGAGGGTATTATACACATTCTTCTATAATTTGTTCATGTGTTATTAGCAAGCACCTATAGTTGGATGTTTGAATATTCTACCTATAGTGTCTACCGGTGGGGCACAGCCCCAGAAGAATATTATTAGAGTTGTGCATTGAGAATACATTACTTTCCTAATTAGAAGGAAAAAGAAAAAACAAATAGCACTGCACATCTTAGCTACTCACCTTTTAACATTAGCCAGAACTCCGCGTCAGAAAGTATTCACATCCCTAAGGAACAGCCCTACATGTGTAATCGATGTTCATGCCTCTGACCCCCTGGCCCTGTTTGTGTTCCTGAAATAACTTATAAATCATTATCAAAGAAAGATTACATTGTACTGACTTCATTTTAAGGTAATGTGTTTTTTTTGAAAATTTATAATATTCATGTTCAGTATTCTTGTTACTCCAATAAGATAAACTAGAACACCATATTTCCTCAGAATGCCAGATAACAGACAAATACCCTTGGCTAAAGAATGATGCTCTACCTGGAAGGCTCTACTTCTCTCTGACTTGGCATGAAGTACCAGGAGGGACACATGTAGAATGGTGAGGAGGGAGGCCTGTTACTAAGTCAGCTGGTTACATCAGCAAAATCAACCCAGGCCACCTCCCAAGGGGGAGGCCGGTGTCCTCACACCCACTGGGGAGGCTGGTGTCCTCACACCCAAGCTGACTGTGCATTGAATGCCTGGGTGCCTTACTCACCCGACTCTATTCCTGATCCTGCCTATATGTCTATTCCTTGCTTAAGCATCCTGTTATTTCTAACCACAACCATCTCCACCTTAGCGGTTCCTTGGCTCTATAATGTGAACCACTATGACTTACTGAGATGGTCTCCAAATTTGGGCTTCTACTTGGTCTGAAAAACTCTCTTCCAGTTTTCAAAATGACTTTCTATTGGAAAAATGCTAGCCTCTTTGCTCTCAGTTGAGGGGGCACATCTGCATTCCACTCTGGAGGAGCACATCTGTTTTCTATTCTTGCAGCTGGCACTGCCAACAGCCTTTGCTCCTCCGTGGAGCTGGCCAGGATTATTCCTGTCTTCACACTGCTTAATAGACCAGGGTCAGGTGCCAAGAGGTTGCCTGCCCCGAAGGCTTCTTTTCTGAAGAAGGTAAGAATTGGTGGCAATGACACCTAGAAACTCCCAAATAGCTGAAGTTTTTGAGGAAAAAAAATCATTCTGCCTCACCAATATAGTTATCTCTCTTAGAAACTGATTGGGAGTGAAGTCATATAGCTGCTTCCCCAGGGCTCAGAAAGGGCAGCCACACAAAGTTAGGTGAGGAGGCACAGTTGAAGCTATGGAATATTTGCATCATACCTGTCAGGTATGTCAATAATCCATCCTGAAATCCAGGAAAGCCTGAAAAACTGTCTAACTTGAAATTTCATTAATAATAGTAATAAAAAAAGGACTAACTCAACAACAACCTAATGTAATGTTGAATTTCACAGACATTTTTTTGAAGAGAAAAACAAGTAAGTAAATTTGGAAGCCCCTTAAAACGTAGACTTCTGGCTGTTGTTTTTTAAAAACAAAAATATAAGGATGTCAACTAAATTTGAATTCAATTGAATGGGTCATGCTTTATGTGTCACGCATATTATACATGAAATGTTTTTGAATGCATTTTAGTGAGTGTTAAGGGTGAAATTAGAATGGTTTAAAAATCAGAAGCAATTTCCTGTTAAATTGTCAAAGCTATTTTGTTATAGGAGCTTCTGGGGAATGTTTAAGGCACCACAGTTCTTGTGTTCTCTTTTACAAGAAACCCAAAAAGTGGAAAAAATATTCAAAGTCACATTTTCTAGTAAGGAATGGACTCCATTCTTTTCTTCATAACACAGACAGGCATTCTTGGCATCAGGTTGACAAACCTCTCTACCACAGAGTTGTAATATCTTGAAAGCTGCAAGCAGGAAATCAGCTTGTGTCTTTTTAGTGGCCTTCTGGAATGAGGTTTCAAACTGACCCCACTGACAGCATGCTTAGTGTTGCTATCGGGATGTAAAACACTTCTGGAAGATCCTAAATTACTCTAAGAGAAGTCCACAGGTGTGTTCCCATGGATGTATGTGCATAGAAATGCACCTGCAAATACATACATTCTCTCTTTTTGTCTCTTACAGGCAGACACTCCCACTTCACCCACCCACTCACCTACCCCCATCGTAAGTATAACTGTATCTCCCTCAGCACAGGTTTATCACAACACGCGGGCATTTGGGTAGGGTAAGTTTTAGGTAGCACGTGGGAACCTCTTCTCTGAGGTTGGAAAATGAGTTTCTATTGGGCAGGCAAATTTGAGGTGAGATTCATCAGACATGGAAATGTAGGGGCTTTATTTTTTTGTTCAAGAGTGCCTTTTCTGTAATTTTTTATAAACAAAGGATAAGCTCCCTCTCTGACATTGAATTGGATTTGTTACACATTATAATCCTTGGCTTACAGAAGTGATGGACTATTATGAGGCTTCCGGAACTGCTGATATCTGCTAGGGCTTTAGAGAGAGAAAAAACTTTGAAAGAAGGAGATATTTTACGCTTCACGTCTCTGACAAGGGTGTGTGGGGCCAATTTACAGCAGGGGCTTAATATATTTTTGATGAAAATTGTTGCAATGTGGCACACAGATTAAAGAGAAAACAGCTATTTTGTAATGACAGCAGTAGATTCTGAAATGAAGCCCAGCTGGTACAAAGATCCTACATGGATTTTAAGAGATGCTATCCTCTTCCAATGCTTTTCAGTAGCATTAAAAGTCCTCCAGGCTGGAGTACCTTATCAGAGTTTTCTATGGCTGTGAGCTCCAAGGCTCCAACCTCTAAAGGAACTGGTCCATTATAGTGGAAAATCTAGTTATACGAATGTGTTAAAAAAAAACCAACTGGGGCTGGCCTGGTGGCATAGCAGTTAAGTTCGTGCACTCCGCTTTGGCAGCCTGGGGTTCTAGGGTTTGGAACCTGAGCACGGACCTACACCACTCATCAAGCCATGTTGTGGTGGTGACCCACATACAAAATAGAAGACTGGCACAGATGTTAGCATTCTCCCATTCTCGGCAGTGAGGGCACTGCTGGCTGGCCGGTGACCACATGGGGAGGCAGAGATCAAATTCAGGTGTAGTTGGAATTTGCTTTAAAAATACTTCAGCAAGAGGAAAAAAAAAGAATAAACGAAATAAATGTCCTCCTCTCCCCACATAAAAGAAACTTAAAGATGTAACACCCAGACGCAACAGGTGGACTTTGGATCATGACCAACCACAAAACCAAACATAAAAAACATTTTTAAGACCATGGTAATATAGACCAAGCAATTACTATTAATTTTGTTAAGTGTGATAATGACATTGTGTTACATAAGAAAATATCCATATTTTAGGATTGAAGATGTATATATACACAATGTAGGGGTGAAGTGACCTGAGGTCTAGGACTTGTTTTAAAATATCTCAGCAAAAAAATAAAAAAAAGTAGAGAGGTATTTATCAAGGAAGGGTGGCAATATCTTGATAATTGAATTTGGGTGGTATGCGTATAGATGTTCATTGTAGTAGCCCCTCAACACTTATTTGGTTAAATTTTTTTCATAAAATAAATTTTAAAAAATCAATTACTCTTTCTGAAACTTGGTGCCAAATATTTTAAATGAGTGGTATGCATTAGGCTGAGTCATTTGAAATTGCTGTTTTTGTAGACCAAAACAGTTGAATGTCAACAACTTTATTTGGTTCAACCCAAATCAAAGCCCTGCAAAGTGCCTTTCATCTCTGACGTTCTATCCATAATCCTAGACAGAGCTAAACTCTGCACACAGCTCAATCAATATCCTGAGTTGTTGGACAGAACTCTACAGGGTTAGGCATAAAAAGTTAGAGACTTAGCTAGCCACCTTCAATACTGCTTCTACTGTAACTGTATAATTGTACACTGTATAATTGCATTTGCTAGTATTGAAAGGCAATGGGCCCAACTAGACATAGGACAAAGCTTTAGAATTTTCCTTAGTTCTGCCACATGGAAAGTACTTATCCATCTCCAGGAGCCTCTGCATCTATCTTTAAAATGGGGATAACAATGCTACTTTTCTCACAAATTAGTTCAAGCTATAATGAACTTTAAAAAGGTCAGTTTTAAAGTTTTCTTTTGAACCTGTCTGAAACATTAAATGCAGAGTGTGAAATATATGTAAAAAACCCAAAATTTCCTTCTCCTTTGTAGCCCACATCTTACTCGTTATAAAGCACAATGGAAAGATAAAGCCAACACTGAAGCCATATCAATTACCTGCCTTGGCTTTATATGGTCGAGCCCACCAACCACTGTTCACAATGCGCTTTCCTGACATTATTTACCCTGGGAATCTCCTTAATACAAGGATCACATCGCTTAGAGTTTATGAGGTAAGAGAGATGGAGGCCAATCCCACAAAAATACTGCTTCTTCCAAGAGTAGAAAGTAGAAGCCCTCAGAGACTGACATTCTGCCAATTTTCTAAATTTAGTCTGGGCCTCACCTCCAAAATTAAAGAAAATAACAAAACTACTTTTGGTATTGTACTCTAAAATAGGGAGAGTTATCTAATTTTACAAGGATGTATGAGCGTTTCCTTTTAAATCTTGATCCTCTACCAGACCCATCTGTGACCTCCACCCATTAAATTTTGTAATTTTAACTATCTAATAAGTTTATCTATTTATCTGCACTGGGCAGATTAAAAGCAGCTGAATCTCTTGATCTGGAAGTAAGTATTTTAGGCAGTTAAAGCAGCCTAAACTTATGGGTAAGATTTTGAGTTTCTTTCCTGAGCTTTCTTTTCTGTTTCACGGTGAATAAGAGCATTCCAACCCCAGCCAGCCTTACTGTAACCCCTGCTCCCCTAGTTTCAAAGACTGGGCAAGGACATTCAAAAGCATGACCTTTATTGTTTGTGGGTGAGTAGGACCATTTTTGTGTGTGAAGTACTACACATAATTAAATGACCAACTTCTTCTAAAGCAAATCACTTCCATGAGTTATAACCATTTCTATTTGTTTGGGATCAACAGTCCTTCAAGGGATTCTTGCAAGGAAAAACATCCTGACACCATACATCAACCTAATGCTACAAATTGTCTAATGATAAAGGTAGCTATTCTACTTTCAAGGTTGAAGCAACTGAACTCAGAAAATAACTAGACAAATGTTCATAGACAAAGTGTACATGTGAGTGTGTGTGTGTGTGTGTGTGTGTGTGTGTGTGTGTATTAGGGAAAAGCAGATAGTTAAACCCTGGGCAGTGGGAAGGAAACTCAAAAATCCAAGGAAGGCACTTAATTAAACTCTTTCTGTCCTCATAAGACAATACATTATCAGGTTCATGTGCAGAACACTAGAAACGAAGCTTGTAAACTAGAAGCAGGATGAGACTGGGGCAGGGGAAGGGAAGGAAGACAGGAAGTAGCCTGATTCTCATCTTTTCCTCAAAGTTAAAGTGATTCATGTCTTCTGTTCTACAGAAACTAAAGACTGGACTTCTGAATCAAGCAGTTCCCTTCTACATCAAGTGAGGGCAAAGCACAGCTACAGTTGACTTCAATTGTGGTTCTTTACAATTATTTTTCCAGAGGGAGGGCTCCCAGTAAACTCTGTGACTCATATTTAAACAGAAGCAAATGCACTTTAATATTTACCTTCTCAAGTTTCAGGAGAAGTAAGGGAAACATGAGAAAAAGGGGAATATGAGACCAAATATTTATAATATCAAGAAAAAAGTGTAAATCGTTGTATAAAACACAACTGATTGTATTCTTCCATCATACTAAAGAATATATAAGTATATTATTATATTATTAAATCTATGACAAACATTATTTACATTTCAGAAAAGAGTAGTCAGGTTATTTTTTTCAGACCTCAATAACCCACACTTCTTTTTTTAAATGTTACCTGCACCACCCAATGTGAATATTCTTAAACGTTTCCTGGGGAAGGCTGATGAGTGCAATGATTTAGGAGTAGTTAGAACAGGAAGAAGGCCGTTTCCATGTCTAAATTTGCTTAATGATTACCTGTCCCATCTTCCTTGAGAAGGCAGACAGAGTCGCACAGAAGCCTACGTGTGTGGTCTCGGCAAAGGCAAATTGACAAAGATGTTGCCTTTCTGGAATATAAACGCCTGTGTATGAGGCTGTCATGAATACTTGTGTACTTAGTATTTGATTTGATGATGAGAATAAAGACGAAACACAGAGTGAAATACATAACTCACTGAAAATTATAAAGTTTCCGCTTTAAAAGTTTTATGGATCAGAGGGAGATTTAAAAAGACAAGAAAAAAAAGAGGGCTGCACCTCTTCTGTTGCCAACTGAACCTCAGCTACAAAGGAGGAATCTTCACTAGAAGACGGCACACACGCGACAAAACAGAAAGAATCAGAGAGGACTCTGATTTGTTTTCATGTGAAAACTCCAAGTCAGCTTGAATTTTTAAAAGGAATGGAAGATAATGACTCAAAATATGGCAGACTAGTTTTACAAACAACCATTTGCCCAAAATGAATAACAATTTTGGATGATGAGTTGTAAACAACACTGATTTCATTTATTTTGCAACCAGTAATCCTGTTGAGGAGAGACAGGGTTGGCAGATTATTAGAGTTATCTGCACTGTTTTGGGCCCTTATCTGGAAAGTTGGAGGAAATCCCGGCAGAGAGAAAAATAAAATGACATTTTGATGCTTGTAAAGAGTTGCTTCCAGGTAGGGAGATTTTTCAGGGATCTGGTCTGTTGCTTATTGGGCTTCGGATGTGCCTGGGCTTGACTGACAGATCAAGTTGGAATCTGCTTAGTTCTTAGAAATAACCAGGCTTCTCAGGGTACCTAGGAGCCCACTACTGGATAGGCCAGTTTCAATGGCAAAGACCACCTTTAGCACAGGGCTATGACCATCGCCAGACCTCTTCCTGAGAGGGCATGGAGTGCTCTCCCAAGGAGAGGCATGGTTCCCAAGGAGAGTTGCCAGATAAAATATAGGAGGCTCAGTTAAATTTGAATTTCAGATAAACAATTTATACTAACACACTTAACACACATACTAAAAACTTTTTGTTGTTTATCTGAAATTCAAATTTAACTTGGGCTTCCTGTTTTTGTTTGTTTGTTTTCAAAATCTGGAAGCTCTACTCCCAAAATGATAATTTACCACAGGGCAGGGTTCAGTTGCAGTACTGCTGGGAGTGATGAAGCCCTAAGGCAGGAGACCCGGCAGGGGAGAAGGAGAAGGGGAGCATAAAGCACAGGCTCAGAAACAGTGGACTATTTTCCATCAAAATGAAAGCCATAATAGATATGTCCCAGTGAAGATGACAAAACCGAGGACAGATTTTAGACTTGGGTCAGCATCCAAGGGAGGCCCAAATGTAAGGGAGCACGAACAGGGTGTGTGTGTACATATGTGGGCACACATGTCTGTTCATGTCTGCACCTTTGGAAATTCCAGGCTTAGTATCAGGAGCAGAGCAAATAACTCAAGTGCGAAAGTTGTTCAACGAGAAGAAAAGATGTGAAATAAGAGTCCAGTTTTGTAAAGAGTTAATTCCCAAATATAGGGCAGGTTGCAGCAGGTCGAGGCTCCCCAGATGTCCAAGTGACCTGGGTAGAAGGGGGCCAGATGGACAGACAGACTGCCCGCTTCAGGATGAGGGTGGGTGTGTGGTTCAGGAAGTTGTGGTCTGGTTATTTCTAAACTCCAAGGTTCTCTTTCGCTACAGTTTCAATCCTAGCGCTCAGATTAGCATTGGACTAATTCCAAATCCCAGTTACTAGTCGGCATGGGGAAGCTCTAACTCTCCAGGCCCACTGGGATCCAGCTGGTCCAGGATGGGGTAGGTAGAGGGCAGGATGGATAGTCTGAAGATGTCCTATAACTGGGGACATTTGTAATGAGGTGGTTCGTTCTTAAGCTGACTAGCACCTCCTACTGGAAGATAATGTACATCTTCTAATGTGCATCTGTCCCCCGCTTGCCTGGCTACAGCTGGGAATGCGTCTGTCACTGTGTTCCTTCTTCTCTCTCTTTGGTTCCCTCTCTCTCCTATCCAGAGGTTGCTGTTGGGTTTGTTCGCTGTTTGTTTTCCCATGAACGATTCACTTCTTTTTGCCTTCTGCTAGCCTGTCTTCCTCTCATTACCTTAGCCGTGGCTTACCGTTTTTCCTTTTGTTCATTCTCTGAATACTTCTCTATATTTCCCTCTACTCAAATATATTGGAATAATACAAACTGTAAAAGAAAAGAACAGTCATTACATTCTTTTAAAAAATCAAACTGAGTATACAATTGTTTGTTATAGGACCAGAGTCTTCCAGGTGAGAGACGGATGAACGTCAGAGGAGTGGGGTCAAGTCCTGGCCATGCTGATGGGTAAGTGTGGGCCTCCAGCCAGTCAATCTCCATTCCTTCATTTTAAAAATGAGGATAATCATTCCTTCTTAACAGGACTGTTGAGAGGATTAAATAAACTGTATATTTATATATTAAATATAATGTTGTAAAAGTGCTTTGAAAACTGAATAGCATTTTTCAAATGCAAGGTATTATTACGTAAACGACAGAAATGTCTTTTGCCTAATTGTACTCTATAGCAAATAGTGTTAAATGAACATATATTACGGTGCTTATAAAGTATATAACTACTCCTCTTCATAAATCTTCCTTTCTCAAATACCCAGATTTGTGACTCTTCCAAGATGCTTAATAATATGAACTGGTGAACTCTCCATGAAGTTTTTGGACCAATTTAAAATGCAGTGCTGCCAGATATAAGTTTTAAAAAACTTTTTTTTTTAAACCAGAGTTTACCATAATCCTTCAAATGTTACAGCTTACCATTTTTTGGAAAAAATAAAGATTTTATAAAGCAAAACAAAAACAGAACACCTATTATGAAGTTCTAAGAGTTACAGGTTCTTTTTCCTAGGCACATCATCATAAAGAGAATTTTTGTCAGCAGGTGTTTGGGAGAAGTGTAAGTTAATGACCATGTTTGCTATCAAGGCAGTGGAGACTGCTAATTAGCACGAGGCTGGCTCTGATGGAGGCTGAGATGTTTGGCGTATACGAGGTGGCAGATGAAGGTTACTAATGCTGCCACATGCCTTCACTGTGCTTCCCTTACCACAATTCCCCCAGAGCCATGATGAAAATAATAGCTAACACTTCCAAGCACTTTACAGTTTATAAAGTACCTAGGTATGTATGGACATACACACATCATCTCACTGTATCCTCTTTAAAACTCTGTGAGATAGGTCTTATTCCTGCAACTCAATTTCCTAGAAGAGGAGACTGAGGCCAGGGTCACACAACTGGTGAGTCCAGAGCCAAATCTTGAGAATTGAGGCCTTGGCTCCACATTCCACACTAGTTCCACAACATCCAGTTCACATGATGTGGACACACTCGTGTATATGATAGAACCTTCCTGTGTAGTGTGCAGAAAGGTGTTGCAGAAAAGGCTGGGGGACAGGAGACCCAACTTCCTGCCGTGGCTCTGCCCCGGAACAGCTGTGTGCCCAAGGGTACATCTCCGCAGCAACTTGGGTCTTTGTTTTCTCAACTGACAAATGAGAGGCTTAGAGAAGCCCAGTTGTTCTCAACTGTTTGCAGGGTCTTAGACAATTGGCAAGCACATGAAATTCAGCTATAGACTCTCGTCTCAGAAAATGCACGTATGAAGACACACACACACAAACACAATCTCACTAACAATTTCAGAGCATTCACAGATCTCAGTAAGAGCAGATGGCTTGGGAGAGTTGATTTTTAAGGTCTCTTTATGCTCTAAAATTCTGTAATCCTCTTTCTACAAACATATTAATTTATATATGCAGACAGTCTCATATGTAGATGTAAGTTTAAGCAGTACTACACTAAAATGTTCACTTTTGTATTGGAAAAATATATGTTTTTGGAAATCAAAATAAAAGTTTTACTGAGCTAAAATCTGACCTTGACTTAGGAGAGAAGTGTGACTTTAGATGTAGGGAATAATGTTTCTACAACATTGCCATTTAGTAATGACAAACGGCAATTTGTTTAAAAATGAATTTACTATATGTACAAAGTTCATTCATTCTTCACTTACTCATTGACTACAAGTGGTGTACTGTTAGGAATAGTCACTGGTGGTAATATAATAATAGCAGTTGGACATTTCTTGTCTGAGAAATAATACCTTAAAATGAGTTAATTTAATCCAATTAGTTTTCAGATGAAAATTATTTAATTACTAATGACTTCTAGCTTGTCAGGTTCTGTTGGGTTTTCTTCTGGTCTAACCCCAATTTAGCTAATCAGGACTCTTCTTTTAAAAATGCCACTTTGCAATGATTTCAGAAACAGAAATAATTAAACACTCGAGTTACCCAGGAACAACCTTACTAAGAAATGAATAGGAACTATATGAAGAAAATTAGAGAATCATAGAAGAGGACTTGAATGAATGGAGATAAATTTCATTTTTCTGAATGGAAAGACCGTATAGTGTAAAGAAGTCAGTTCTTCCCAAACTATTCTATAGATTTAATGTAATTCAAGTCAACATTCTAGAGGGATTAATGTATAAATTTAATGAAATGCCTTAATAGTTATTCTGGAAAAATAAACTGAGAGGAAGAGCTAAAGCAGCTAAAGACGAGCAATGTGAGACATTAAAACCTACTATAAAGCCAGAATAACTGAGAACTGTGTTATTGGTGTAAGAATTGATGGGTCAATGGAAGAGAAATGATAGTCCAAAAACAGATCTTAAGCATTCATTACATGTTAAAAATATGGGGAAAGGGGGCTTCTCTGGTGGTGTAGTGGTTAAGTTTGTGTGCTCCGCTTCAGAGGCCCAGGGTTCACGGGTTCAGATCCTAGGTGCCGACCTACACACTGCTCATCAAGCCATGCTATGGAGGCGCCCCACATACAAAATAGAGGAAGATGGGCACAGATGTTAGCTCAGGGACAATCTTCCTCACCAAAAAAAAAAAAAAAAAAAAATATATATATATATATATATATATATATATATATATATATATATATATATATATGGGGAAAGGAAGGATTGTTAAATAGACAAGAGTTGGGAGAAAAATTTAAAGGTAGATCCGTACCTCACAACTACACCAAAATACATTTTTGGAAAAGCATATAGTTAATTGTAAAAAAAGTAAACTCAAAAAAAAAGTTTAAAAAGTCAATTATTTAATGATTTTGGCACAAGGTCTTTCTAAGTATAAAATAACTAGAAGTTACAAGAAAAGGTTAACAATTTTCATTACATAAAAATTTTAAAACTGCACATAAAAAAACCTTAAAAATTAAGAGGCAAATTAAAAACCGAAATAAAATATTTGCAAAAAAAATGCAAATTTTAATATGTACGTTTTTAAAAAGAAGAAATATCTTATTCTAAAAATGGGGACTAGGCATGAATAGAAGACAATTTATGAATGAAAAATACAATTTAGCCAATAATTCTTAACAAAGGCATTCAATCTCACTAATGATCATACAAATGTACAGTAAAATATCAAGGTTTTCTTTTGCTATTATATTGGAAAAAAATTTTTGAAAGTCATAATTCTTAAAGCTGGAAAGGGTATAGAGAGGAAGTTTACTCAGATGGCTGGTATAAATTAAGATCTTTCTGAAAACCAATTATACAACACATGTCAAGATCCTAAAAAGTTGTTAATAGCTTCCAACTTCTCTTCTAGGAATCTATACTATAACACTAATCAGAAATTCCACTGAAGATTTGTTTACAAGGATGTTCATAAACACAAAAAGGTAAACAACTAAAATGTTCAACAATAGGGGATAGATTAAATTTTAAATAATTTATGGTATAGTCATACCAGGGGAAATTATGCAGGCATTAAAAATCATGTTTTATAAATAATGTTTAATGACAAAGAAAAACTTTCAATAAAATAAGTGAAAAAAGTAAGATAGAAAACCAAATGCTGCATGATTTAATGCTGTATAAATCAAAGCCTTCTATTAGTCTTATGTGCATAGAAATGACTGGAGTGAATCGCTTCATATGACATTGGAGAGATTATCTTGGATGGTATGATTATGTGCGATTTAAAAAATATCATGTGTATATTTTTAAAAATTTTCTAAAAAAATTTTTAGCATTAAAATATAATGTCAAAAGTAATTTGTTAAATTCACCACAATAATTTAGAGAGACAATAAATACTCAGTGGCAAATGAGATGAGATATCTCATCATCCAGCTTTCATTCCTGTTTCTGCCGCTTATTTGCTCTATGACCCTAAACAAGTCACTTATCTCTCTCCAAGCTTTGGTTTCTTCAGCTTAAAAACAGCGATGGATAAGACCTGCCATATGGAAAGCTGCTTTGCAAATTGTAAACTATCATACAAATATAAGCTATTATTGTTAGGTGTGTGTGTGTGTGTGTGTGTGTGTGTGACTGAATTTAGAACTCCAACCTAAATGGACCTTGGAGATTAAAGCAAAAATTTACCAACCATATCTGAGAAGCCTTGATCCTGAACATCTTAAAGTATATGTACTTGTTTCATCATACACAGGAGCCATCTCTGGTCCAATGTACAAACACATGCTGATCTGTAAAAACTGGCTTGACAGCCAAGAGAGGAATGATTAATTACTTCTAGGGTCATGGGTGGAGTAGATAAGAGAAAGATCCAACCTGGGACAGGCTGAGCTCAGACTCTACAGGATTCCTCAAATGAGCACACCTATACCCTAAAACACCTGCACTTTCACGGCAGAAGTGACTTGTGGTGGAACGCGCCTAGTTTTATGCCTGGGGTACACTAAGTGGAACACAGTTCTTTGCCAACACTTTGTTCTCCTTTTGAAGTTAGATAGATGGTGTCAAAAAAATTGGGAAATAAATAAAGAAGGTTGACTTTATTGTTAGCTTAACAAAGGTAAAATGGGCTCTGGGCACATGGGTACATAGCACATAATCGACGCACTCCAAGTTTGACATTTTTTCTTATCAAACAAAACAAATGACCATGAATTTTAGCTTAGCAGGTCCCATATTCATGGTGAGGGCAGGCAGCTCTGGTTCACAGCTAGGGCTAGTCTGACAGTCAAGACTGAAGGGTGGCGTGGGGAAATGTACACCCTTCCACTCACGTCTAGCTCTTCCTTTCCTCACTTTCTCTTCTCTATCCATGGGCACAATGCTGAGGATAGTTAAAACTTACAGTGTGTGGAGAGGGACATGGCATTCATTGGTCACAGAAGCTCTGCACTCTTCCTGGCTTTTCCAGCTGTGTTCATAACACAACACTGAACTCTACTCATCCATCATTCATTCATCCATCTACCCATTCATGTATTCATTCATCCATTCATTCATTCTTCAAACAGCTGTGTGTGCCTGGAGGAGCCCCCCCGCCCCCATCTCTGGTGGCCTCAATATTTTCAATGAACATACATTAGGGTACCAGTGAAGGGTGTATATCACCAGCCTGTGGCCAACCGCTGCAGGCACCATACCATTTCTAAGCCCTGTGATTTGATTATCACCATCTTTATTGGCCACAGAGGGGAAGGGATATTATAGCTTTGTGGCTTTTGAGAGTTCAGTCCTTAGTGAACTGCCAACCCTCAGCAGCAGCTCCCAGATCCCAGTGTGGGGGATTTTTATGACCACATCTCAGCTCTCACCCGAAAAGGCAAAAAGGAGGGAACAGGTGACACATCATAGAATAGTGGCAATGGAGAAGCCTAACAAAGCCAGATCATAACCATCCCCCTCTTACCTTTGTGTTCCTTCTCTCCCACTTTTCTTATCAGGCCTCCCAAGATCCCCTCCCAAACTGTACTCCATAAGAATTTAAATTGGCTCAAGCTCAAAGAGAAGGAAACATAAAACTGACTATTTATTATATTCTGTGCTATGCTCTTTTTTTTTAATATGGCTCGCTGAGCCCACTCCAGTGTGAGCAACTCCTCTCGGTGAGCCCTGAGAAGAGGGGGTGGGCACATGGGTGCATGTGCACGTGTGTGGGACAAGCTAGAGGCGACGGCACAGTGTGCGTGTGAGTGTGTATGTGTGAGAGAGAGAGAGAGGATGAGAATGTCGGTGTGTGATTCCCCCCCTTTCTAACTGCGGAGCCTGAGAGGCACTCCTCTCTCAGAGCAATTACTACAAATGATTTATGTGGCCAGTCAAGAGGGCCTGCCAGGGTTCTTATTTCATCTCCAGAAAAAGGAACTCTGCTGGAATGTTATCAGGGAGCTTGGGATTAAACTGACAGCTGCCTTTTGTTTTCCCCGTGAAAGAGCTTCTCCTTTGGACCGTGGCATTTGGTTTCTACACAGACAGCCAGAACTCAGTGTAGGCAAAGACCAGCTAGCAAAGGGCCACGAGGGTAGGGAAACATTTTTAAATGGGAGAGGTTTCTTTCTTTTCCTTCTGTATTTATCTTGAGAGGATGTGTTTGTAGCTGCTGATTTTAGGAGGCAGCCTGGCTCGCGTGGGACTGGAATAGTGTTTCTTTTTTCACTGTACAGAAACAACCACAGCACCAAACCTCCCCCTTGTTACCCGTGCTCATTTAGCTAGAGAGAGGAAAAGAAAAGTCCCTTCCGACTGAGGTTGTTAAAATGTGACCCTGGTCCCTGTCTGCTGCTGACACATGTTCGGTCACAGGGCGTGGAGTGTGAAACAAGGCAGGACGCAAAGCACTCCATCGCATGTGCAGGCAGGAAAACTCCATGGACGTAAAAACACAGAAACCATATGTGTTCTCACATTCTGACACACAAACTCTAATTGACCATTGCAGTTTTCATAAATCCTCAGTTGTAGGCTTGGCTGGCCACAACCCTCCCCTCCCATTAGCATCCTCACCTCCTCGACCCAACCTGGTTTACATGGTCTTCACATAGCTTGCTCTGTGAAGGGAGCAAAGGGAGCAAATTGGGGCTGATTAAAGAAACACACACACACACACACACACACACACAATGATAGTCCAATGACTGCATAATCAAGCTTTGTAGATAAGTAATAGTAAACACAAATTAAGGAATCTCTTAAGAGATCAAGGGAAGAGTATGGTAAAAAGAGGTTGGTGTGTGGTGGGACAGCTATAAAGGGAAGCAATATAAAGGAAGATTAAGGATTATAATAAAAGACATGGACTGTAAGATCATCTTCATAGTCTTATATTCTCTGTGTCTTATATTCATTCTATGCTAAAAATACATTTTTTGATTTGTGATTCCCAAATTTCATTTTTACTAATGCTCTGCCAACAGGTGCTGGTTAATGCTCAAAACAAACAATTTTTCTCAAGCAATATACATCTGTATAGGTCTTCACAGTATATGCTGACAGTGTGGTGTGTTCAGGAATCAGACCAATATCAGGGAACTAACATTTGTGGAGGCCATATTATATGTCTGGTATGGTGCTATGTGTCTTATGGACATTTTCTCCTTTATTTCTCACTGCAACTCTATGAGGTAGATATTTTTATTTTCAATTTACAGATAAGATTATGGGTGCCAAGTGAGATTAAATAACTTGCTCAAGGATGGACACCTCGTGCAGCAGACACTATTAGCTGCCCAGCTAATAGCCCTTTTCCTTTCTTCATTAGAATCCTGATTGTATTTGAGGAGGGATTTCCTAGCCTCCCTCACAGCTAGGGGTGGTCATATGACACAGTTCTGGCCAATGAGATGCATGTAAAGTATGTTGGGAATTTTTGATTGGCCCCACCCCCTTCCCCTAGTCTCTTTCTTCTTTTTTCTTGGGCTGGGAGTGCAGATGTCAGGCTGGTGGTGCAGATGCCATCTCTTGACCTTGGGATAGCAAGTATGAGGATAAAAGCCACAGACTGGGGTAGAAAGATAGAATGAGGTGGGAAATATCTGACAACATGGACCAGTTGCTTTTCCTCTCATCTGCCTATCTCTGGCTTCTTATTACATGAGGAAAATGAAACACCTTTTTAATTAATCTAGTGCTTCCTGCATATAGACAAATGTGATCTGAACTGACACCCTACCAAGGGGCAGAGCTGGAATTAGAACCTAAATCTAATCTACCTAAGGACTTCAGTCATACTATGGTACTATGATATACTATGATACAATGATATACTGTGTTTTCAGAGTGCCAACAGTCTAGAAAAGCCTTGGATAAAGGACTGAGTATGGTGTGATTTCTTCAGCTCATACCAAGACTCATAGCTTGGGTAGCTCTACTTCCTTAGGCTGTTCTGGAGTTTGGGGCTGGATCTCAGTCCAGAATCCAGGGAATTGGTTGGCTCCGATCTTCTGTGAATTTTAGACTACTTACTGGTAAACCAGGGAAACCTGACTTATGTTACCTGGGATAGCTCTAGAGCACAATGCATTTCTTAAAGGTATTTTGATGTGGACCCACATCACTATGGCAGCCTCAAGTGGAAATATTCCAGGATAAGGGACTTGCCAAGTAACCCAGACAGTTTTATTTTGATGCATAAAGAAAAAGGGTGTCCCTTAGAAACAAAGGGTCAGTTCATAAATTGCAGTTAAGCATGGCAGATTGAATACATGTTTATCTCCACTCCGTTTCTACCTTACCTCCCCACGCTCTACAAAAATGACAAAAAAGACATTTTTCTTTTAAATGCAAAACTCTACATTGACAGGATAGGAAAGGAGCCAAAAGCAGATATGAGATGTCAACAGAATTTTGGAAATGGGAAAGCAGATGAATGAGTGGTAACTAATTTAGCAGAGCAGAAAAAGCTGAAATCTAAACTTTCAATGGGTAAAATCCAAGGAGAAGCAAACCAATGTATGTTAAGAACCTTAAGGGGCCGCCCGGTGGTGCAGCGGTTTAGTCCGCGCTTGGCAGCCCAGGGTTCACAGGTTCGGATCCTGGGCGCCCACCGATGCACTGCCTGTCAGCCATGCCGTGGTGGCATCCCATATAAAGTAGAGGAAAGACGGGCACAGATGTTAGCCCAGGGCCAGTCTTCCTCAGCAAAAAGAGGAGGATTGGCAATGGATGTTAGCTCAGGGCTGGTCTTCCTCACACACAAAAAAAACCTTAAAAAGCTCAGGAATGGAAGGCACCAGGTACCTCTGATGATGGGGGTGTAGAGGGGGTTAAAAAACAGGAGGGTTGGTTGAAAGTCTGTATAAGAAGCACTAGACTCTGAGACCCTCCTCATTCTGTGCATGGCCATGCAACTATTCCTCCTACATCCTAAAAGGGTTGGTGGTTTTCTCCTTGAAGAAGTGGAAGCAGAGGGATCTGGCACAGGGACACAGAAGACAGTTGAAGGTGGGGGTACTGTAGTGGAAACAGGGAAATTAAGTGGAAATCTGCAAGTCAATGGTGAGATAACCATACCACACTCCAAACACTTGCTCCACTTGGCTTCAAGGACACTGGAGATAGAAGACTGGTAGACTCCTCTCTAGGAAAATTAACCAGCCTATGAGGAATGACTAATAGATCTGGGATGCCCCATGGCTGGGTTCCAGGCCAATCACTACCACTTGAAGGTCCTCACATATAAACAGAGAGCTCCCAGTTAGACTGTTAATACCTTCCTCTTAACAATGAATGGATGGGCAAGGATCACTACACATTTGAGGAAAGCCTCTAACACAAAATGCAGAGTTGAAATAAACAAATGGAAAAGAGAAAATAAAGGCAACAGGAGAATACTTTAAAACAATCATTAATATATTCTCAGAAAAAAAGTTTATTGAACCTATGAATGAAGAACAGAATGGTATAAAAATCAACATTTAGAAAATTAAAATAAAACTTTTATAAATTAAAAATATAGTAGCAGAAATAATATTAAACTAAAGGGTGGGAAGCTAAGGTTGAAGAAATCTTTCAAAAAGTAGAACAAATTTAAAGAGATGGAAAATAGAAGAGAAAAAGATAACAGGGTATTAGTACAGAAGGTACAACAAACAAATAATAGGAGGTCCAGAAAGAGAGAAGAGTGAAAACAGAGTGGAGGAAATTATCAGTAAAACCATACAAGAAAATTTCCCAGAACTGAAGGAAAGTTTTTCCATTCCATATTGTACTGGCCTAGAAAATTCCCTGAACAATGAATGCAAAAAGAGCCACATTAGGGTGCATCACTATGAAATTTCAGAAAGCCGAGAATTAAAAAAAGAGATCCTAAAAGTTTCCAAAGGGTAGGAATTAGAATGGCAATGGACTTTTTGACAGTGACCCTGGAAGCCAGAAGGAAATGCATGAAGTGCTTCAAAATTCCTTCTGAGAAGGATTTACAGTCTAGAATCTTATATCTAATCAGATGTGAGAGAAGAATAAAGCTAGTTTCATATAGGCAAGGCCTCAAAAATGTCTCTCTCATGTACCCTTTCTTAGGCAGTTATTAGAGAGTATATTCCACTAAAATGAGGACTAAATCGAGCTAGAGAAGACTTGGGATCCATGAACAGGGGACCCACCATAGGCTCAAGGTGAAACGAAGGATAGGGATGCTAGCTCTGCTGCAGTCTTAGCAGCAGTCCAGGTGGGAGAAGAAGGATGCAGAACTCCAAGAGGAATAAGTCCATGAAGAAATGGATTGATTACCTGATGTTTGCAAATGTATTGAGAGATTTACACTGCTGATGAAGACTGTGAATGACTAACTTAAGAACAAGAACATAAAAAAGTAAGCAAGCAGGCGCTGGCCCAGTGGCGCAGTGGTTAAGTTTGCGTGCTCTGCTTCGGCGGCCCGGGGTTCGCAGGTTCGGATCCTGGGGGCGGACAGAGGCACCGCTTGTCAAGCCATGCTGTGGCGGTGTCCCATATAAAGTGGAGAAGGATGGGCACGGATGTTAGTCCAGGGTCAGTCATCCTCAGCAAAAAAGAGGATTGGCAACGGACGTTAGCTTAGGGCTGGTCTTCCTCACAAAAAACAAACAAAACAAAACAAAAAAACTAAGTAAGCAAACAAAGCAATATAGCCAATAACTGCAGGAAAAGCATGAGATATATGAGAGAGAAATGTAATCAATGTCCACCATTTAGTTCAGCTGTGAACAACATTTATCTAGCCATAATACACACACACACACACACACACACACTCCTGATTTCACCCAAAGTTGTGATATAACAATAATTGAGAAGATGGAGGAAGAGGAAGCATGTTTGAGAGGTGGAAGGACTAAGTGAGCTAAATCCACATTTTCCATGGTAGGGAGTCAATAGGTAATATCTAAAACATGATAATCAAGAGATAACTGTAGAAACATGTTATTTAAAAATACAGAGGTTCATACCAGAAGAAACAGCTAAAATATTTTAAAGCTTTAGGGAACAGAAATCAGGAAGGGAAGAGGGGTGGGCAGGACTGCTGCTTTTCATCATATAAGCTTTACAGATCTATGTGACCTCTCAGATTATGAAGCTGTATTACTTAGATAAAGATACTGATTGGAAAACAAAAGAGCCAACTAGTTATCACTGGACACCTAAATGGGATGAAGGTGACTGAGTGTGTCTAATCCCCTCAGGCTTTGGAAGCCATCCCGAGGATGTTTCCTGTCACAGGGGAGCATTTCAATGCTACTAACACTGCTCCCCACAAACCTGTGCCTAAGCTTCTCTGAATCCTGATTCGTGGCTGTCGTGTAGATATGACCAAATTGCAATGAATTAGGGTTCAGACAATTTTGGGTATATCTCTGACAGCTCAAAGGTAGGTGGTGCAACTACCCGAGACTTTGCATGCCATAGGGATAACAGTTTCTGGGGGCTCACAGAATTGCTGGGAGTTTTCTGAGGACCTTCTGGATCCCACCTGCATCTGAGTTCTATAAGCCTCCTTTGGACTATTGCCAAAATAGTCCTGCAACTGGCCTCCTTTCCCACATCCAGTAAAGGGGTAAACCCAGAAGGGAGGGAGGGACCTAGGTGCTAGAAGACAAAGGGAAAACTTCTACAGAGTTTTCTATGTGATTACCATGGCTGTATTATAGAAATGAAACAGTATCATTAGGGCTTAGAGTCTAATGAAGCAGCAGTAGATAAGCCAAGGAAAAGTCATTGTATGTAAAATATAATTATTTGGAAAAGAAGTGCACTTGGATTTAGACCACATGAGAGCCAAAAACTAATTTTGATGAAATGAAACTAAAATTCTGCCTATGTGAAAGGCAGATTGGAAAGCTAGAAAGCTCTACTTATGAATGAAAGACAAAGAGGTCTGTTCTGTAACTTAGTGTCCACTTAAATGTCCATAAAATGGATGGCTTGTAAATTCAGAAATAAGGGAAGGTAAAATCCTGAGGTGTATTGTGCCGGCTGAAAGAAAACTCTTTTGATGATCAAGTCACTTCTCTTACAAAAGGTAAATATAGCCTGTTGAATAATAAATAGCCAACATTATTAAGAGCTTCTTATGTGCTAGATGCTGTTTTAAGCACTTATAAATATTAGCTTATTTAATCCTCAAAATAATTCTATGAGACATGTACTAGGATGTATAAATGGAAGGGAAAAGTCTCCATTTTACAGAAGGGAAAGTTAAGACACAAAGAAATTAAGTAACTAGCCCAAGATTACAGATAATAAGTGGCAGAGTGGAATTCAAATCTAGACTCCAAAAATCCAGGCTCTTAACTTATATCTATCTCTATAAATTATAAAATTAGTATAATTATCAGCATGCAGAGGCCTAGGTAGGAAAAGATATTTTGCATTAAGGGCGTAATGGTACTATATTCTGTTTGCTATATGCTTTGTAGGGATTCTAGCTCAGGCTTCCAGAATTCAACTGAGATAAAGTTAAAAGTTTCAGTTCCACCTGAAGTTTCCTCTGAAGATGAGTTTCAGAAATCAGATCAGGGTTCCCTCCCTTGCCTACCATACATCTTAGACCTCAGGAGAGAAACAGCAGCTTGAGCAGGAACATGGCAACAATAAGGATGACGATGAGCATAATAAATAATACTTATAACGTTTGAACCCTTGTGCCACTAGAAAAAAAAAAAAGGATATACT
Source organism: Tapirus indicus (assembly GCA_031878705.1). Lineage (NCBI taxonomy): Eukaryota > Metazoa > Chordata > Mammalia > Perissodactyla > Tapiridae > Tapirus > Tapirus indicus. The sequence goes on along the minus strand of CM062919.1, from coordinate 125,648,584 downwards.
CATTGGATTGAATGGTAGAAATATCACATCTGTGCATATATTCACTTCAGCCCCAATATAATTCTTTTAAGACTGCCAAGCTCAAAGACCTAGAAATGGTGAGTCAGTCGGGAGGAGGGGAGAGTGGGGGAGCAAAGACAAAAATAGAGATGTTGATGGCATTGTTACTAATTCAGTTTAGCCAGAGCCTGGTGAGTCAACAGCAGTGACAAGACGACACAAGAAAGAAAGAAGCGTGATGCTCTGTGGGGCTGAGCAGACAGCCACATCAGTAACTTCAAGCCAAAACGAGACCAACAGCATTGAGGCTGTGGTGTGAGTTCAAAAACAAACAAGTGGAGAGTGCCGAGGGATAAAATGGGCTCAAATCGATGAGGGGCAGTGTCGCTGACCCTCTGGTAGAAAGCTGCCTTTTGTAAGAATCCCCTGATTGTGGGGGATGGGGCCTGCAGACCGTGCACGTTAGAGGTCAACTTACACCGTTCAAACAGAGTATTGTTTTCTCTGGGGTATAAGGCTTACTGTGAGTCCAGACATGTCGCCATGGCAGCAGTGGGGGAAGGAGGGAGGGAAGAAGGAACAGATGGGGGTCACCAAGGTCCTAATTCTCATGCAAAGGCCCCCATCACTCTCCCCTTTCCTCTTGAGGAGCCCAGTGTTGAGCTGGGTCTTCTCTCACTACTCCGCTGATGTCAGTCCAATCCAATTGAAAGAGATCTTTCTGAGTGCCTACTATGTGTGGGTCTTTTACTTCTCATTAATACTTGCTTCCATTAAACTACCCAACCTCTGATTAGTTATGGAAAGCTGAAAAGGGAAAAAGACAGAGTTTCCACACTCTCAAAGTTGATCTTTTCCTATTCCCAAACTATATGGAGACACAGGTTAAAGATATATAGCCATATGAATGGAATATAATGAATGAATGTATATGAATTTGACGGTCATCCCCAAATGCTAACCTTACATTACAATTAGAAAGAATGAAGCAGTCCTTGAGCATCCTTAGAGTTACTGTAATGGTTTTCCTCCCCCTAGTTTTTTGTCTGTGTATAACACTGCTGGGTCAATCTTCCCAAAACATACCTCTGCCATCATGTTCCCCTGACAACCTTCAATGGTGATGCAACATCATTAGCTTGGAACTCAAGATCTGCTATAGTTGGTCCCCATTCCAGCTGCTAAACTTCCTCTCCTATTTTTCAAATGTTTCCATGTTTTTGGGAGGGCATAAGAGGCAGAATGAATGAATACACAAATAAATAATAAATCAGGCAAACAAACATCCAAAAACTCATTTCCATCTCCATCTTTTGGCTCATGTGGTTACCATATCTCCCTGTCAAGAATTATTTTTTCCCTGGCTTTCATCCATTCAATTTCTACCAAGGTCTAGTTCATATGTCAAAGGTTCCTCAAACTCAATATGATCCAAATCAAATGCATGATCTCCACCTTTTATAACTCAGTGACTGGAACCACCATCATCAGTCTAGTTTCACCATCCTAGGCTCCATCCTGACGCATCTCTCTCCCTCAGTCCCCATTTCAGAATATTGCCAAAGCCCTTTCACTGTCATCTCCTCAATATCTCAACTCCATTCATTTCCCTTTGTCTTAAAATCCTGTCACTCCATTCTATCAGTTTTCAAACCAGAGGACTGAAGTCTACTCCCCTCTGTCAGTCCTCCATGCTCTGGTCAGAAGGATGTTTTCAAAATGCAAATGATCACAGGCTTTCCATGGCTCTCAGGACAGCGGGCAGAATCCTTACCATGGGCCCTGAAGCAGTCTGACCCCAGCATATCTTCCAGCCTTGCCCCATCCCCCTATTCTCTCTGTGCTGGCCTCCTGGCAGCTCCACTTGCTTGTCATCATCCTCCCAGCCTTGGGGCCTCACTACACTATTTCTTCTGGCTGGAATGCTCTGCTCTCAGTCCCACCCCACCCCACTTCATCCACTGGTGCAGTGATTCTCAAACTTCAGAGTCCGTTGTAATCACATGGTGGGCTGGTTAAACCTAGAATGCTGGGCCCCACCCCCAGAGTTTTGCATTCAGTGGGTCTGGGGAGGAGCCCCATCATTTGCAATTCTAACAATCCCCAGGTGATACTGATGTTGATGCTTCTGGTCCTGGAACTACACTTTGAGAATCAAGGCCCTACTTACTTTCTATTGGTTTTCCAATCTCTGAGAAGTCTTCCCTGACTGTCCCCTCCTTCACTAGACTAGGTTATATATGTTCATGGCTATCTATACATTTCCTTCACAGCACTTGCCCTCATCCTGGGCTGTAATTATGAATCTTGTGTGATTATTTCACTAATGTCTGTCTCTGTTAGACTCCTGTGCCTGAGGTTAGGGACCATCTCTGTTTTGTTCAGCATTCTGTCCCCAGTGTCTACTAAGTACCTGGCACATAGTGTGTGCTCAATAAATATTTGCCAAATGCAGGACTAATCTCTTCCATGACGTTTCCTCTAGCTAATTGAGGGTATATTGCTTTTCCTTCCTGTGATGGTTAATTTTATGTGTCAACTTGACTGGGCTGAGGGATGCCCAGATTGCTGGTAAAACATTATTTCTCGGTGTGTTTGTGAGAGTGTTTCCGGAAGAGATTAGCATTTGAATCAGTAGACTGAGTAAAGAAGATCCCTCTCCCCAGTTCAGGTGGGCATCATCCAATCCACTGAGGGTCTGAATAGAACAAAAAGGTAGGGGAAGGGCCGATTTGCTCTCTTTGCCTGAGCTGGGACCTCCATCTCTCCTGCCCTCGGACATTGGCAATCCTGATTCTTGGGCCTTTGGACTCCAACTGGGACTTACACCATCAGCCCCTGATTCTCAGTCCTTCAGACTCGGACTGAAGTACACCACCAGCTTTCCTAGTTCTCCAGCTCACAGATGGCAGATTGTGGGACTTCTCGGCCTCAATAATCACAGGAGCCAATTCCTGTAATAAACCTCCCCTTATCTATATATCTACATATCTTATTGGTTCTTTTCTCTGGAGAATCCTGACTAATATACACTTCCTATGCATGACTATTTTACTTACAAGAAGCCCATTCCACTTCAGAGTTGATATATTCTAGAACCTCCCTACAATAGGAAAATCATCAAATACTGTTGAATACCAGTGATAATTGGCGAAAACCTGTCAGAACCAGAGAAGGTGTTTACAATAGATACTAGCATGTGTTGTGAGGCCCTCTTCCTTGTGACTGAATTAAGCAAATACCAGCTATCTTGTACAAACGATGGCAATCAGTACCTACCAGGGCCTCCTCTGAGGCCAGAGAGAGAGAGAAGCCCTGAGGAGAAAGGTGCCTGTGCAGTGGCCCTTTGCTCTCCTGGTTAAGAGGCTCCTCCAAGTCTTGGTTTCCTATTGATAAAATGGGGATAATCACAGTACTTAAACCTCATAACGTTGTTGGGATGATCAAATGAGATATTCTGTGGGAAAAACTTAGTGTAGTGCCTGGAATGTAGCAAATACTCAAAATGGTAGCCATTATTATGGGTTGGTATTACAGTAGCCTTCACAATCTAGGTCTCTTAGGATCAGTCTAATTTCAAAGATTCTGTCCCAAGGTCACATTTCTTGACATATTTTGTCAGGAAAATATGGTTGCACATATGGTCTGTATAAACATCTTAATATTCATACACTATCTTGTATTTGACTCAATTCAGCAACATGTATTAAGCGACTACTGCATGAGGTCATTTGGCTTGGCATCAGAGGCATTTGCAGATGAGTAACAATCTGATGGGGGAGAAAAACAAAAATAACAAGCCAAAATGTAAGGCAGAATGAAATAAACATTAAATGAAGGCACCTATAAAAATCTACAGGAATGGAAAGGAGGGTCAGATCATTTCTGACTGAGGTGGTATCTGATTGGACCTGGAAAGTAGACAGTGATCTTGATGAGCAAAGAAGCAGAGCATTTCAGGCCATTCCAGGCCAAGGGAACATAATGGGCTGAGATGCCGACTCCCTGAAGTGCGTGGCTCACTCAGGGGAAAGAGAAAAGAACAGTGTGCCTACAGAGATGAGAGATGCAGTGAGAGGGAGAGGAAGCTGGAAAGATCTTTGGGGTCCAAGATTATATATAATGTTGAATGTAATGCTAGGACGTTAGTATTTTGTTCCATAGGTAACAGGGTTCCAACTGTATCGTCTACATGAAGCTGCCTCCATATCTTATCATTTTTTCCCAGGGTTGGCTTAAGGAAGACAGGTGTAAGGTTTACAATCATTTGATTGGCTAGACTTGAAAGGCTAGCCCTCCATTTGATTTTTACTTCTTTTGGGGTATTTTCTTCCAATTGGGCTATATTGACACCAGGTAAGTGGTCACAGGTAGTTATGACTTTATTTTCCAAATATCCAAGTGTTCTCAGAGATACGATTAATTATGAAAGCAAGATTGGCACAAGTATCTAGATATAATTAGGTAGCTTTCTTACAAATTGTTGACTCAGATTTCTCTCCAGTCTAATTCTACTGAGATTTGAAGACTTCCTTCAACTAATTCTAAGTGTTTATGTTTTATACTTTATGTCAAAAGTCTTTAGGGGACACACAGCGTCCTTGTCTATAGCTGTTTCCCCACATGTTGAAGAAGCTGCTCATTTTCTTCTGCTCTGACTCCTCTGGTAAGATAGCATTTTGATGACTTGGGCTTTCTCATTTAGTCAATAGTGCTGTGCTCAGCACACCAATATCCTAACTTTCTCCCTCTCACTCCTAAGAGAAAGAAGAAATCAGCTTCTTTATCCATATGAGTGCCATAACAGAGGATGGCAGGTATGACTCATGCCTCCAGGTCTACAATACAAATCTCTGACTTGCCATTTTTTGATAAGGAAAAAGTTTGTCATCCACTTGACCAACTTGTTTGAAGATCTTGGCAATGAAGCAACTGTTACACAAATGGCATAGAGGCCACTGCTTTTCTTTGAGACTGCTTTTGAAGGAACACGAAATTGCAAATATATCAGCTTATAACTTTGGGTTAAATGTGTTTTAAAGAAAAGAAGAAAATTAAAGAGAAACATGAAGAAATTTGAGCTATCCATTACTCATTTCACTGAGAACTTAGACTGAAGGGAGAAAGTATTTCTTCCACTGTCACAATTTTCTCTAGGTTATTTCTTAAAATCTTTACTCCAGATTTAGTAATAGAAAAAAATACTTGTTCTCCATTTCACTAAACCAAAACTCTAATCTCAAGTTGTTTATATGCTCACTCTTCCTAAAATATTGGGATCATATGTAGTTTTATATTTTACCTTTTTTCATTTATTGTATTGTGGACATTTCCCCATGTTATTAACATTCTTCCAAAATACTTTAACAGCTCTGAAATATTGTTTCAGTTGAATGTACCATAGTTTATTCGACCAATCCTCTACTTTTGGTTATACAGTTCTTTTTTTCCCAGTTTTTCAACACTAGAAATACATGTGTTGAAATACACGTGTATAAAACACATCCCTATACATGTATTTTTGATCACATCTCTGATCACATTCTTAGGATAAATTTCCTTAAGTAGAATTGCTGGGTCAGGGAAGGAGTATTTTGAGGACTTCTCTATACATGGCTAGATTGTTCTCTGCCTGTTTCCCACATGTAAAATCTTTGATGACACTGCTTGAAGGTTCCTGTGAGAAAACCCATTGTCAAATTGATTGGAAGCAGCAACTTCTGTTATCAAAGTAAATCTATTGTTATCATGATAGGAATGGATTATTTTGTCTGCCTGAATCACTGAATATCAGTTTAAATTAATTAGATGAACTATCTATTGCAAAAGTTGTGAAAAACATGTATTAGGCAACCAGCTAGGTAAGCTGGGCCCTGCTAAAAGGCATGTCTTTCCACCACACACCTCCCAGGAGAACAGAGAGGCTGAGAGTGGGAGAAGAGTCAGGGCACTCGGCCTGTCCATTGGAACCTACCATTTCTGAGATCAAAGCCTGACTCTGTAACCCTGGTAGCTGGATAACTGTGAGCCAGGCTCATTTTTTTCTCATCTATGTAATATGGATAAGAATGCCTAAATTTGAAAGATGTGTGAGGATTAAGGGGATAAAACACTCATCATAGTACCAGGTGAACGGTGAGCATCCAGGAAGTACTTATTTTTGAAAATTATTAATTCCATGCTCACAATTGCCTACGGAACTTCAATATTTGGGGAGTAGATGAAACCAGAAATAAACCATCTATTGGGGACCAGAAGTTTCTAAAGGTCACACAGCTCTCTTAGCCCTTTGTGTTGTCAGGACCATCATCATCATCAACACCATTATTGTTATCACCATCAGTGGCCCTTGAGACAAGCCCTCAGTGACCAAAAGAACTGCAGCTGGGCTGTGCCTCCCACTCTGTGCTTAGTGCTGAGTTTCTAGTGTGAGTTCTGGGCATCAGGCCTCCTGCTAGCCCCACTCTGCCTCTCTGGGCAACAGGTTTGCTGCAGGAAGAATCAGTCCTCATACTTTTGAGTCTCAGGAGTCCCCTCATTGGGCCTAGACATATGGGCAGGGCGTTTCTGCCAGGGTAAGTGTTCTCCACACTTAAGCATAGCATCTGCTCCATCAGAAATAGGGCTTCCTTTGAATCCATTCCTTCCTTTTGCTGACCGTAAACAAAAAGAAAGCAGCTGGAGAAGTACACACAGACATCAGGATTTCGGCAGGATGGCTGCCTGTGCTGGGGAGTATGGGCCATGTCAGTGATCTGTTCCACATCTCAAACCCTAATCAGGCAGGAAGCCAGGAATCCTAATTTCAGTCTCAGTTAAGGAGTGGGAAAGAAGAATCAGAACTCTGGCTGCTTTGCTTTTCAACCAAATCAATGCCATCATCTTATAGTGATATAGCAAGCACAGCCCTGACTCTGAAGAACAGAAGAAATGGTGGTCTAGTATCTCTCCCAAAGTGCTCCAATACCAGGCAGGGGGGTGGGTATAGGGGTGTTTGCCTTGATCCTTCCTAATCAGCTGTAGGGGTAGAACACATGCAGGGAGGAAAAAACAGTTTTTAGATGAATAAAATGGACCATATATAGGGGAAACTTGGAAATTTTGTAGTTTTGTCTTTGGAATGTCACTGGATGTTAAGTAACTGAATATGCTGGCTTGGTCCTTCTTAGAACATCAATAAATGATTCCTCACTATACAGGTCAGCCAAATTTTAATAACTGTACCTTGTGATTCTATGAATATGACCATTGTCAGGAAAAGGAAAGTTTCACAGTAAAGGTTGCATGATGAACCACTGGCAAAGGCAGAAAAGGAACCCGGAACTCTAGCTGGGAATCCTGAACTGAACTGGGACTGTGAAGGCCAGCCCTCCACCCCAAAGGGAGGGACTTAATTATCTTTGCCCATCTTCCAACCCTGCACTCGTTCATAGACGTACACACACAGTCTACTATTGGCTGGGGCAGCCAGGGCTGGTGCAACAAAGATAACAAATTGTGGCCACTGCTGCTTGTATCACACCTCTCATGGATCTGCAGCTTTGTGTGTCTGTGTGTGTGTTGGCCTTCCCTTTCCTTGGTGTTTGGGTGTGGGCTCTGTTCAGGTGGGAGGCAGGGGTGAGATTTAAGGCATCAGCAGCTCATAAACCCATTGCCCAGGACCTTCTCTGTACCCTCTGCTAAATCAATTAAATAAGTAGGCCAGTAGGCTGAGGTGGTTCTAATACCTTAGTAAGTAAGCAAACCAAAACCTAAGTCTGTAAATGTCTCATGATTAAGAAATCAAAACCTAAGGACAACCAACCACAAACAGCCTACTAGACTCTTCCAAATAAGGTAAACGCTTAAGCTAATCAAATACGCTTAAGCCAATCAAATAATCTCTTGCTTTGCGGCTCCCTTTTTTTCTATAAAAGTCTTTCCTGAGCTCCTGTTGGTGGTGGAGTGCTCCTAACCACTTCTGGTTTGGCGCCGCCCAATTTGAATCGATTTTTGCTCAAATAAACTCTTAAAAATTTTAATATGCCTCAGTTTATCTTTTAACAGCACCTTCACCCTGCTCTACTTTTTCTTATTGCCATAGCCCTTACAACTCTCTCACATACTGTATAGTTATTTATTTACTACATTTAAAGTCTGCTAGAATACAAGCTGCACACAGGCAGGAATCGTTACCTTTTATGTACATGGGCATATTTTAAGCACCTAGAACAGTGGCTGGCACACAACCGGTACTCAATAAATACTTGTTTAATGAATGCATGCTTATTAGTCATTCTAATTTAGATTCTACTTAAGCAATTGATAAGTCCACAGACCAAGACCTGTTCATCTATTTGAAATATTTACCCCCACCCCCCACCCCTCAGGCTCAAAGCTGCTCCTGACGTCCACAAAGCAGTGAGCTGACACTGCCAAACAATCACTGTCACTTGGTAAAATTGAGGAGGAAGTAAAATATTTACTGAAGCAGAAACTCTGGGGGGCTGTAACCTGGGTTGTTTTCACTTAACTAATGATGCCCGCTGACATCCCACCCCCATCTTAGTATTTATTTCAGAAGCAAAACAAGGCAGTGTATGATTTTGACAGGTGATTCAAAAGTATTCAAGATTTTTGTTAAATCTGCAAATTGTTTATATTGCCACGAACTAAAATGAGAAAAGATCCTTGATTAAATGGCTTTCCACCCTCAGAGTGCCTTGCACATTTGTTTTCAGTAAATGTTTGAGAATGATCTTGAAAGTATGTGAGAGAACAGGGAACAAAAATAAAATCATACTAAAGCTGGGGATCTTTTAGCTTCTCCCAGTTGCTGAGAGGTATAATTAGGGCAAATATATAATTTTTCGCTCAAACCAGGACAAGTGGCATAAACTGGGACTTCTTGGGTGGATTCTACATATGGTTGTCTTAGGTATAATCAGCTTCTATCACATTAAAAGATGGGAAAAGGCTAGCAAAGATTGGTGCATCAGAGATGTCAGAAGCTCTGTGGCTTGCATCCTATTTGGTTTGAATTCAAGGGTCACAGATGTTGATCAAAATATTCATATTGCCAATTTACACTAATTTCACTAGTTTGTAAGTATTAGGCAAGACTGTTCAATAAATGACCTAGCAAATTAATCTATTTCCCCCCATTAGTTTCCGACTCTTTAGCATGACAATATCAGACATCCTGTTAAAGCAAAGGCCTCTCAGGCTGTGTAACTGAGCGTTCTGATTCCTCCTCGGAGACGCATCTGTCTCCTTACCACCACCCTAGCCTGCAGCCCCCTCCTCCGTTCCAACCAGGACCCTGCTTTTCAGTTCTTGCAGTACAATCAGAATAAGTGAAAGAGGACCCTGATTTTCCGGAGGGACCAGGCAGTCTGAAAAGGTACGTCTTCAACATCATTAGCAGTTCATCTTCTAAAACCTCAGGGCAGCCCCTAGGCAGCCCCTCCTGCAATCCGCCTCCCCCCTGCCACGCCACCCCTCTCTTTTGGTGTCGGCTTATCAAATTAATGAAGCCTATCTAGACGGGAGGAAGTTGTGGTGGAAGACAGTGGCTTAAGAGCAATTCAATGCAAGCCCCTCCCTCGCTTTAAAAAAAAAGTAAGAATAACGGGGAAAAAATTGAGAATTTCTTTCTCTTAGAATGGGAAGAGGGAAGGGAAATGGTGTTGGGGGTGGGGTGGGGGTTGCTGTGATTGTCTCCCGGTTCCCTGAAGGAGGAGATGTCTATTTACTTTCTCTGACTGAACATTTGCATGTTAAAAAGGAGCAGTTCCTTTGTGGGCAGGATTTATCAGGGCCGCAGGTTCTACTTGACAGAGCAGAGTGCGGGGTGAGCACTCCAGGTAAAGGATAAAGCAACTTCCCGCGACCTTCCCTCTCACCTTTTTATGACAGTCCCCTCTCTCACACAGAGTGTCAGGGAGGCCAGGGTGAGGTTTCTGCTACACTGTGCCGAGTGTCGGCGGGTGGCAGAGGGCAGATCCCACCCCGCACCCGCGGGCAGCGTGGGCTGCAAGGCACGGAGCGCCAGGCAGTGCCATTAGAGCCGCCCCATTCTTCCGCATCCGGAGAGGCAATTTTCAGCGTGAGGTACAAAACACATCAACATCTCTCATCACGTCACTGACCTAAATATAGACAATGACTTCAAGGGAAAAAAAAGTTGCACATTCTTTTATACCTGCAAATGCTGCAGAGCTCTTCAAACAAGCACTGGCAATGAGGAACAATAGATAAGCAGTCAGAAGTGAAGGGAGAAGAGGAGAGATGGGTGTTCTGGAATGACTGCTGTGAAAAGGCCATTCCAGTTTCTCAGCTTAACATCAATCCTCATTTGTAACCTGGGGTCTGGAGATCACTTTGGGAGTGGTTTTGCGTCCCTTGCCAGTTTTTCCATGGGGTGTCCTCAGGGAGGAAGGGGGCATGTGCCATAGATCTTCACTGGTCTCTTCACTGGGTAGGGCAGGACTCTGATTGGAAGAAAGAGGCCACTTGATTGAGAAGCCATTAAAGAGCGTGCTGTTGATTTCTTTGTTGTTCTTGAGCAGCCTTCCCCAGCAGCCCCTTTTGGCCATCCCCAACCCGAGCCCTCCACGTTAGCCTCTCAGGTCAATGCCCTCTTCCACATCACTTTAGGCGAAAACTTATTAAGGACTCTAGAAAGCTGGTGAGGGCTAGCTCACTTGCTTATGCCACGAGGGGTGTCAGGAAAGGTTACTTTCCCCTCACAGTATGAACTCGTGGTTGGGTAGAGCCTTTTAATGCTATGTTCATAAGAGTGCTTACCTTTTTATTAACTTGGGGATTATTTACCTGCTGGGTGAACAGAAGGGCCATATTAGAAGCATTTATGAACACGAATCCCATAACGAGGGACCTTGGGAAAGATATCTGAACAAACATTAAGTATGGATGGACCAGTGTCATCAGCAATTAGGACACAACTGTGGGCAATCAATTGCTGAGGAGAAGTCACGTTCTCTCACATATTTCTACTGCTCTTCCTGTTCTCTCAGACAACTATCTGCATAAGGAACAGCCTGCGTGGAGGCTCCCTGAGTGTAACATAATTGCCTGCTGATAGGGAACCAGCAAGCAGTTCAGGCTTAAGCTACCCACATCTCCCTCCCGTATTTAGGCTGAAACACAAACTCAGGCTCTTTTGTGTTAGCATAGCGTCCACAAATGCAGCCATCAGTTTGCTTCTTCAGAGAACAGATACACGACCCTTGCAGGAACACATTACACCATCACAAAAAGAGCCTTCTCCTTCAGAAAAATAACATTGGAAAATAATAGAAAGAACACATCTCAAACAAGATAATAAAAGGAAGCAAAAGGCACCACTACAAATGAAGTAAAATAAAAACAATGGAGGAATCTCAACAAGAGTTGAGGACACAAAGAAGTAAACCAGAAGCTCTAATTAAAAACAACAACAATGAAGAAAAGGTTTTGGCTGAAGCAGATCCATGAACCCAGGGTTAGTACAGTCTCTGCACATGACAGTCTGGATGTCAACATCACCACGGCCTCCCTGGCACAGCAAACCCTCTGGTGCTCACTGCTCTTCTGAAAAGTGAGGCTGAAACAGAGCATGGAAAATAGGGAGCTACATGTTCTCAGAATTAAAGACACCCGAAGGGTGACTGAAAAAACGGCTCTGGATTTCAAATGCCAGTGTGAGGTTACTACAACCAGAACAGAAATCTAGTTGCTCTATGATTTGTAAAATAAAAGATTCCCTCCCAGCAATCCCCTTCACCAACAGAGACTGACTGCTGATGCTTTCTAAAAAGGAACTGGGGACTGGGTTCAGGGGAAGGTACTGGGAGAACCTGGCACAGTAATAGGGAATTCTTTTCAGAAAGCTTGTTTCTATTGGGTTTTGGCTTCCCTACACAGATCCCTGGAAATATACTCTCCAGGAGAGATGCATGCAATTAACAGTTACCAAGGACCAGAGGGGGGAAAAATAGACAACAATTTGGTCAAGAAGAAATATGTCCAGAGTCATTTTTTGCCAATCCAATATCTTTGTTAATTAAGCATTTTCCAACCTATGTGGAGAATACTAAGAGTAATTTAATACTATACTACTCATTACTAATAAAACATATTTATGAAATGGAAATATAATGTGCCTATTTCCAAAATGTAGTTATAAATGACTTACTCTAAGCCACAATTTAAAATGGTTTGAGAAATGAGTCTTTAATAAAGAATTGATGAGGATGATCACTGCTGATAATAATTCTATTTGGTGAGATTATGTGGTTTGCTATGGCAATTTGAGCTGAGGTGATTGCTTCAAAAATTACTGCAAGTAACTAATATAGGGAAATTTAATTGATGATAAATACAGTGGTGGTATGTCAACTCTTGAAAAAGTGAGCATGTAATTGAAGAATCCAGCATCGTCTTGTCTGCTGATTACACTGTCATTACAGAGCTGTAAGGATATTATTTGTCTGACATATCTGCACATAGTAGGGATTTAAAAGATGAGTGAATAAGTACCTCTAATTATTCCTCAATGTGGGTTCCTATATGCAATTATAGTTAATCAAAAACCCATTAACATTTAGAAGAAAACAATTATAATATGGCTTAGGATAGAGCCATAATGGTATTCGTAATAGTCAGTTAAGTGGATGTTCAGCATGGTCAGAAGGCCTTGACACTAGGACACTAGGATCTGGCTTGAGCTTTTTAAAAGAGGGGAAGAAAAAACTCAAACCACCAAAGCTCACTTCTCTTTTTAACGGTATTACCACACTAATAGGTCAGGGTGTCTTGACTTGAGCAAAGCATTCGACATAACTTCTTTTGCTATCCTTCTTAACAAAGACAGTTAAGCGTACTAGTAGACCTGCAGAGATATCATATACACATATAATCTTACTACATACTAGGCACTGTCCTAGACAGTGGACTGCCACAGGAAGAACAAAACCCTTCCCAGTTGAAAGTCTGGGAAGGCCAAACAAATGAGCAAACAGTTGAATGCAACATAAGAAATGATAAATGTACTGATAGTGTGGAGTAGGTGCGTCAAGGAAATGAAGGTTGAAAGTGGGCCAGAGAAGGCTTTGCAGAAGAGGCAGTTCTCTTTTTTTTGAGCATATTTTTATCGCTAATGAATTATGGTCTTTACCCAGAATGTAAAAACAAAACAAAACAAAAATACACATGGAACAGTGGCTTCAAGGATTGGTCATGGGGTGGAAACTCTCTGGTGTGCCCCTTCCTCATGATCCTGACATAGAGCTTTAAGAAGAGTGATTCTTGAGTTAAGCCTTAAAGGATGAGTAGAAGTTATGAGTCAGATAAAGCATGATTAAAGCCTTCCAGGCAGAGAAATAGCCTGTGTGAAGACATGAAGAACATGTCGTGTTTAAGGAACTGTAGGAGTAGGTCCCAGAGCAGGTATGAGGGAGGGAACAGAGATGAGGCTGTGAAGGTTGACAGGGGGCAGATGATGAAGGTGAATGACATGCCAAAGGGGTCTGATTCTACTGTGTGGTGATGGGCAACCCCTGAAGGTATTTTGCTCTCCATTTGTATTAATGATTTGTATCCTGGCATAATAAGCAGGAAGAATTACAATTACAACAAAAAAATAAATCCTACCAGGCCAAGAAAGATAAGTATTAATACTCGAACACACAGATTCACAAACACTAACTGCTCTTGTACTGCGCTAGGAAAATCTTGTCCAAATGCGGTCTATATTAAAAGATTTGAGGTTTTTAATTGATGCAAGCACCTTAAGGCTGCAGGCAAGTTGTGATAATTTTTATTGAACTCTGCATTGGTCAAATGACATCTGCGATTTTATATACAGATCAGGAATCTCATTTTTAAAAAGATATCAGTTATTATAAGCATGTTAAAAAGAGGACAACCTTTGTGACAGAGGGTAAGATATCCATGCTAACATACGGAACTGGGAATGTCCAAGTTGGGAAGGAGAAGACGGAGAAATATGAAAGCTTTGTTAGTTCTCTAAAGGTTGTGTATGAAAAAAGGGGTGGCTTTATGCTGTGTCACAACATAAGAACAAGGTGGCAGTTATATGGAGATAGATTTCAGCTGAATGCAAGGAAGGACTTCCAAATCATTACATATCCAAAAAATGAAAATGGATGACTAGCAAGGACTCGACAGCCCTCCTGACAAAGAGTTTTGGAGGAGATTCCTGCTCTTGGCAAGAGGTTGAGCTAGAGGACTTTGACAGTCCTTTCTATCCATAGATTGTATAAAATGTCAATACATCTTGGCTATATCAGATATCTGTAATTTCAAATTACAAATTTTATATGATCCCATATAATTTACATTATGGAAATCTAGTTCATGTTAAAATAATTACCGACTGTTTTTGCACATTGTGCCAGGTTTTGAGGAAGATAAAAAAATAAGACATAGTCCTACCATCTTTCCTCAAGGAGACACACAACATGATCCCACGGACGATCACTGACTGCTTATGAAATTGGGGATTGATCTCAATTTGGCATGAATTAGGAAGCAGAGATCATTCAGAAATAGTTATATTAACAATGGAGCTTATAATGTACTTTGAGGATACGAAGGATGCCTTTGAGTTATGAAACCAAAACAATAAAAGGGATGTTGATAGAGTGCAGAGAGCATACCGGGGACTCCATATGCTGGCTGCTAGGCTATAAGGAGGCTAGCACAAAAATGAGAAGTTTTCTTTTCCAAATCTGTACCAATGACACAATCATGATCACCAAAATCCCTCAGAGAATAGGGGAGGTTTCAACTTTCATAAGCAAGAAACAATCAATGAGGTCATGGGGAGGAGGTTTCCAATTACTTGTTGCTAAACCAGTAGAAGTATCAGTTTCAGACATGAGAGATCTATTTCCACCTATTATTTATTACAAAATCCTCAGGGTAAAAGTTAACTTTAGTCTTCTGTTTTTAAATTTTTAGTGATTTTTAAAAGCCCAAATGAAGTCCCTTGGTTCTGTTTTGGGAAAATAATCAACACTCAAAATCTTAAAATGAAAAATCTGAATTAACCAAAAATTTTAAGATTCACTGACGCTAAGTCCCAAACCCAAACCCGAGATTCCAATTAGAGCCTTCAGAAAGAGATGCTCCTGTCTCACTGTAGTTAGTTTTCCTATATGATAAATACACCCCTCCCTGCTTATTGATAAAGGCATGTTACACAGCAACATCTTCTATCACTGACCAAGAGGATGTGGCTTCCCAATTCCAGGGATCAAGGTGAGAACCAGAAGAGTATTTCTCACCTGACAAAGGTACCAAATATACGTACACACTGGAGTGTAAATTTAGACCTGAGCACAGGATCGTCTTGTCCTGTGTGTGGCCAAAGCTGAGATTCTGAGCATGTGGCCAGGAGGAAAAAAATCAGTCAAACCAAACGTGATATCCTGTGGAACAAAGGCCAGTACCATTCCAGGGAGTTGATTCCCCACATATTTTAATAAGGATTGTTTTCCTCCAAATGTGCAGGAGGCTTGAGGGAGGAATTGGATGCAGTTACTGTCTGTACCTCTTAACTCCCTGGAAAGAGAAGAGATAGTAAATACAGCAGGAATTTTGCCCGCTATCTTCTTACTATACCTTCAGTCTCAAAAGTGAGGATGTACAAAAGTTATTACTAAAAAAATTTTCTTTAAGGGAAAACCTTCATATTAAAGTGAAATACATAGAAAAGCAGAGGTCCACATGATCACATAATCTGTGTAAACAAATGATCTTAAAGGTTATTTGGCAGTAAGTTAAAGTATCTGATATTCGTGTGTATCATCCTTTTGTGACCAGCATGGGTTCTTCCTCTTGAAATTTTAAATAATAACCTTGGAAGAAGGGGGCACATCTGCTTTATTTCAAGTTAAGAAAAACAACAACAGACCAGAGAGCATAACAGTAATTTATGATTTTGCTGGTGTATTATCATCCAGTAGTAAGTGCAACTTGAAACTGCCAATTATCTCATAAGAGAGGTATCACCTTTTCTCTTGTGAATGACTACATCAATAAATGTAGGTTCAGCTCACTCACTCTCTGTCATGTCACCAGCAGCTTTTCAGCGGCAGAAATGAGCCAGGGCAGCAGAGAGAGAAAAATAAAAACAGTCAAGACACAAACACTCAAGTTAGCCTAGCCTCTGGCTCGGGAATCCAGAGAGGGGCCAGAGGAAGACAGAGAAAGAAAGGGGGAGGGAGCAGCGTGGAATCGCCTGGAGCAGTCCGTAGGTCACACACACGCGGTGCTCGGCAGCAAACTCAGTTTACAAAGAGACATCTGTTCCATTACTCCAATGCATTGTGGCTAATTACATCCTGGCCCGTCTGTGAAATGACAGCCACTTATTCTCCAGTGAACCGTAAAATCTGTACATGTTCGATTTGGGGAGTGGGAGAGCAGAGGAGTGGAGGCTGGAGCGGGAGGAAAGGGGGGCAGCCGAGGGGAAAGAGAAAAGACAGGAGAAACCTGAAGAAATAATGCTTTCCGGGGAGACAATCATGGTCCTGGTGGAAGGAATATGATGAGAAATAGAGTGTTCCGACTCGGAGTTCAGAGGCCCTAAGTTTAAGATGAAAGAATTTGTTCTCACAGCTGTTGCTTTCGCTTCATATTCAAAGACTGCAGTGCCAAGGGTGGGTTGCTTGCAGTTCTCCATCATTACCCTAGGGTTGTGGCTTGGGGACAAACTGACTTGGCCATTTGCTTCAGTCTCCAGGGGCTTGTAAAAAAAGGCAGCTGGTCAGAACCAGGGTGAGGCTACTGATGGCTTGGGGGATGGGGGGTTCTCCTATAAGCTCTTAGAAGAGTAAATAGCTGTATCCACTCTACACAGGGACACTGCATCAGAGGGAAACGTCTTTGATAGATTGTGGGTAGTGGGTGGGTTTCCTGAAGAGTGGGAAGAAATCTACACCAAGGATTTTTAAGAGGAAAAATCAGTGAAAGAAGCTGGGGGGGAAAAAAAGGTGCTCCCCCTGCTTTTGGTTAACATTAAAACTTTATCCTAACAAAAATCCACAATCACTATGTAACTTGGTGACAGGTACAAGGGAAATAGAAATGGAAAATACAGTACACTGCCATTTTGAAATTAGACTTCAATCCACTGTGGGTTTTAATAGGAAACTTATCTTCATTCCTGTACAAAAGCTTTCTGCCAGGGGATTTACACACTTCTATTAGAATCTATATTAAATAACTGATGATATTATGGGTTTCTGGTGTGGTTAAACATCGATCTCTCTTCCCCTTGGAACAATATTGTCTTCTGTGGATCACAGTTGCTGGCTTGAAAGATCTGGCAGGTCTCTGGAGGGGGAGGATTCTCTGTAGCTTCTACTTGGTGCCACCACTAGACACAGCCTGTTCCTACTCTTGGAAACTCAAGTTTCCACCCCTCTATGAGGCCTGAGGATCCCTGTGACCAGTCAGTGCCATCTGTAAAACAAGGCTTTTCAAGCCTGAAGGTGCTCAGCAATCACTGTGATGGTGGTAGGTCCTGGGTGGGACCTGAGCTTCTGCATTTCTGGTAAGTTCCAAAGTGAAGCTGATGCTGCTGGATCCTCTGAGAGCAGGAATGCCCTAAAATACACCCCTACCTCTGCCCAATACTAGTTGGGCTGATGTGGGAAAAACCGTGGACTAAAGCCGAGTTGGTTGAACACGAAGCACTGCATGTAATGGCTCTGGGAATTTTACGTCAAAGTCATTTCAACAACTCTGTATTGACTACAGAGATCATCAAAGGGTGACCAGTCTTTTCTGGGAGAGACGAGAGGAGAGTTAAGTATAGTTAGAGAGAGGGTGTGGAACATGAACAAGGCCCTGATTTTATGTATACCCAAGAAGTTAATATGGTTCAGTTCACAAGAGAAATGTCATCTTAAAGGACTCCTGGCCTTTACTCACATTCCACCAAAATGTTTCCAGTTGGGTGAGGAAGCAAACAGCTCTGGCAAAAATCTCAGTTCTAGGGACAGGGAAATAAGACAAGGGGATCTCCCCTCTTCTGATGCTTCCCCTTGCATAGTCCTTCGGATTTAACTGAAGTTAACTAAAGTAAATGTTTTCACTAAGAGCAGAGGCTGAAGGAGAGAGGTGACCCCTTCATCCCAGCTCCGAGATGTCCCCACATGTCAGCAGCGTGTACAGTCTTGAGTGCGTGTATGTTTCTGTCCTGTGTTGGTAGTGAATGAGTTTTAGCTTCTGCCTCAGGGCACCTGATATCATGCTACAAATACTAAGAGTTCAGTGAATGCTGCTGACTGACTAAAGATGCGTTAATTCAGCTTTCATTCATTATTTGAGGTGTCCTAAGACTGATTTTATTTTGGTCCTTGCCATATTCCTTCCAGACCCTGAACCTACAGGTTTCCACAAACCAGAAAACTATGACTAGCCTGTGACTGGGTTTTCGAGTCGGTCCAGCAGTGGGTAGTAACATACAGACCCCCAGGATAATACTACATGCTCAAAGACTGGAAAAATAGTTTTAAGGCTGAAAGGAGCCTAGAAATTATCTAATTTGACCTCCTCATTTTACCAGTGGGGACCATCCCCATTTTGACCAATGACCTGTAGTTACTGAGGCAAAATGAGTAACGGCTAGTGTCAGCTCCTTGACTTGAACCCAACCTTCCTAATTCTCATTTGGGAGTTTTTTCTATCACATCCTATTGCCTCTCACCCAAAGTTTAATATCACTTTTCCAAAGAGGCCCTTCATTTCCTTCATACAATAACAGAAGAGTCAAATATTATTTCCACGAAGAAGGAATTTATTGTGTCTCAAAAGAAGCAAATCTAAATGCAAAGATTATAAGAAAAATTCCACCTATATAATGAAAAGGAGAATCACCTTGTAATTCAGGGAGCTGATATTCAGGAACACGTTTTTATGCTTACCCTTGAAGATAAAGGAGCCCTGAGTGAGGGGGTCTGGGGACTGCACCAGAGAGTACCACTGGGGTTCTGCAGGAGAGAGCAGATTACACAGAACCCATCATGGAAGCCAGTAAAGGTGGTGGATCATTGTGGTCCTTGGCTCTCTGGGGCTGAAATGCCAGTAAGATGTCAAGACTCACCATTCTGTCTCCTTACTTCTATAGCAGTTTCCAAAGATAAACCACATTACAAAATGCACCAAAAGAACAGATACATGAATAAACAGATAAATACAAATAGGAGCAGAAAGGTGTTATAGAGCGCAGACAAACACCTACATTTCAGCCTCTCAATCAATTTATCTGCTTTACTCTCCTATCATCTGCCAACTCATTGGTAAAAGAAAAAAATATAGAAAAGGAAGTTGGGAGAAATGCATCAATATAATAAAAATCACAGACCTATATGTATAAGATTACATGAGCAGGAGTTATGTTGGTGATAGGAAATACCCTCAGAGAGTTGTTATGAGAACTATTTCCAATTCAAAACAACGATGATGAACTTTATTCAATTATCAACTTCTGCTGTCTTAATGCCATGTTTAGAGGTGGTCAGATTATCAATTAAAAATGGAATACCACAGTTCCAGCGAGCAAGCCCCAGGAGCTTAGCAAAGTGCTGGAGCTCTCCTTTGATGGTCTAGCAAGGGGCCCTTCTCAGCTTCCTGGCACCTGTGCATTTCTCCAAAGGCCAAGGAATGCTGAAGAGCATGGACTAACCTTATTCCTGGTGGAACACATCATTATTCTCACTTACAAAACAATACCGTTCTTATTACAACTCCACTATTTTTCCAAGAAGGTATGAGGTGCTTGCAGACCTTTAATTTGCTGAAGAGTTACCAACCCCAACACATCCCTATTGCAATCTCCTTTCCCACAAGAGCACAGTTCAGCTCTCAGATAGGGTAAGAGAAGGCACTTTCTCCTACATCACACTTACATTATTTCATAATACTATTAATTATAAGGGTAATAAAAACTATTTTGGCTGAATAAAAACCATCTGTACTGTCTGCATTAGATGAAAAGGATGGAGGATAAGCTGATTGAGAGAGCTGTCCGTGTTAGATTATACTCCCAAGAAGGGGATGTCTGGATCAGCAAAGACTGGGCTTGTGATATGTTTTCCTAGATCATCATTACCAGGATAACTCAGGGTGCTGGCGGCTGCCCTGTACGCACCACTCAAGTCTCCCTCTGTTTGGTTCTAAGGCTACTCTTAAGAGTGATATTACCATTTATGTGGATCTACTCTTTTTTTTGTTTTTTTCTTTTTTTTTTGGTGAGGAAGACCAGCCCTGAGCTAACATCCGTTGCTAATCCTCCTCTTTTTGCTGAGGAAGACTGGCCCTGGGCTAACATCGTGCCCATCCTCCTCTACTTTATATGGGACGCCGCCATGGCATGGCTGACAGGCAGTGCGTCGGCGGGCGCCCGGGATCCGAACCCGCGAACCCCGGGCTGCCAAGCGCGGACGAAACCGCTGCGCCACCGGGCCGGCCCCTATGTGGATCTACTCTTAATTTGCAACTGGGCACTAGATTTTTAACCTTCTTTTCTGGGTTATTTCTTAATAAATACTGCATTTCAGCAGTATTTCCCTACCTTACAGATATTTACTACCCTATTGAAATTCCTTCCTTTCTGGTATCAATTTGAGTCTAATTTTGGGGAGGGTAGTATCCATTAGACATCGTCCAATCCATCGTTTTCTTCACACCTGAGCACCCATGCCTTGTCCACTGAACCAGTTTGGTTCCCCAAAGACATCTTTCTTAGGAAAAGGAATCCTAAGCTTAGTAAAATGAATTTCTGAGAAAAGAAAATTCTAGAAGTTCAGATCCTCGAATCAAACATTTTTATTCTTGGTTCTTCTATTCTTTGCTTTTTCCATTCTTTCTCTTGTAAAATGGGTGCAATGTCTAAATTTTCCATAGCCCATAGGAAAAATGGCGTTATATTTAGGACAAGATTCTGTTTTGCACATTCTAGTCCCTTTCACCCTAGAACAAAAAAAACCATTATTATTATTAAACACTAATTGCCACTTTCAAAGCATCCGCAGAGAATCAAGATATGGTATGCGCCTCTCTTCCTCAGCTGTAATGGTAAGGTTAATGATGGTGACATGGCTTGCCTGGACACTTGACACAGTGTCAGTGACACAGCTCTAAACAGATTTCCAAGGTCTTCTGACCTGTGGCTAAAGTCACTTGACAACATTCACCCTAAAAATTTCAGGTGGGCTAAGTGCCAAGCCTGAGCCACATTCTCAGTAAAACTGGAAAGTCTTTTAAGAGAGATTTCTGGAAGCCAGGTGGCTTGCACATCTGCAAGTCTGGCTTGAGGACACCATTTGCCATCAAGAACCTGCTGGCATCGTTCCTTGTCAGAGCAGCCTGTGATCCCCCCACACCCCCTCCCTACTCACAGGGAACGAGGTCTGCTTGAAGAGAATCAGACAGAGGCATCTGATTCTCAGTTGGCACAGAAAGTTCATCGCTGTCCACCATCACACAAATCAGATCCTACAAGAGCAAGGGGGGTCAAGGGTTAAGGCACTCTTGGGACACCTTCTTTACCAGGATCGGGGCTAAGAATCAATTGCTTTTGGCATATTACCCACACTTTTTCAAATATGGACAATCACAAACTAGCTCATCTTCTGCTATACAGTACCCCATTCCTAGTCCAATGGATCAATTCTTTTTTAAAATGGGGGTGCTTTTGTTGGCATTCCTTTTACACCTCCCTCGAAAGGAACTGTGTTTGAGAGCAGATATGCAGCCCTTGTGTACACCCAGCATGTGTTTTCTCGTTCCCACCCTACATTGTTTGTTGAAATAAATATGGAAATAAGGCTGAGCAAGACAGCCAAGCCAGCCAAACTGAAATAAATTCATCACTCATGGGCTCTCAAGGGAAGGAAACCGTGCATTTTTTTCTAAATGATTATTTCTGAAGCACTGAAGGAATGGCTATATCACTAATGAGGCCTGTACGCCATGGCTGCTGATTATAAATGACCTGCAAAGAGACAAGGAGATGGCGGATATGAAGGGGCGACGGTGGGGAGGGGCCGAGGGGGAGGAGCTGTGGCTGCTGGTGGCAAGCGGTGGAGATGAGTATCCGAATCAACTCTTCTGCTTTTCTGAGCCAGCACTAAACCCCACGAAGAGCATGAGACTTATTCTCTGTAAATTCAGATGAATGGCAAGGTGTCAAAGCCCCCCCCAAAGACAGAAAAGCATCTTGTGTACAAGAATTTATGCCACCGTGAACATCTCTCTCCATCTGTGCATGGAAGTTCTTGGCAGCATCCCAGGACCTGGAAAAGACCTGGATGGAGATGGCACCGACATGTGAACCACACTAAACCGCTACATGGCGCCATGGCTCCTGGCCCCTGGGATCCTGCCTTGATGGCTAGGTACTGGGACTATCGGAAAAGAAGACGCAGATATAAACACAGTTCATGGGATGGGATCTCTTCCCAGAGCAGCTGGTGGATTCTGGGCCGGGCTGACAATGGACTTGCAAACTGGGTATCAAAAGCCATGACAGATCCTGATAAAACTTCTCAGAGTTTTGTGATTTAGTGGCACTATTAGGTCATAGGATGTGTTTTAGAAAAATGCCCAAATATCTCCCGGCATGACCTAATAAGAATCATCCAGACAGAAGAACCCACCGTACAATGTTAACAGCAGCAGCTAGAAGAAAAGCCCTAGCAAGGGATATTCTTGACAAATGAAGTGATCCAGACTCCAAGGGCAAGGGCCGAATGATGTGGTGGTTGCTTTTTAAAATGGGGGTATTATTTGACCCAAGGAAATGCACTAATTATCCTTACATCCTGATGGAAAGGTAAAGGTGGAAAGAAGCTTCTGCAGCATGTCAAACAAAGAAGCGGTGACAGGGAGTGAGATATATTAGTGATGTGTGATGGTGCCAGAGTTCCTGAACTTATGGAAGATGGTTGCTCCGTTTGCCCTTTGCAGCCCGCGTGCTCTCCCACAACATTCTGACAGGGCTGCCCGGGCAGCTTCTCATCTGTCACGTGTACTCTGCTGCACGTGGATTCATGGACGGAGAGTCGTACGTGGAAAGAGTGAAGACCTGGGCTCTTGCTCTTGATGCAATGAGCACTCCAGCTGTTCTAGGTTATCACAACTCATCTGGTCACAGCAATTGCAAAATGAACCGAGGGTTCTGGAATAGCACCCTCCATTTCTTAAACACTCAAAGGGATAGCAAAACTAGAACCAAAAGGTTGTGGCTTTGAGTATGATAAGGCAGTCTAGTCACCAAATTTGTCACGGCAATACTCATAAAACAGGGAGGAAAAAGGAAGAAGCAAAGGACCAAGGATAAAGTTCCACTCAATTTACTTCCGCTTTTCAGCCTCGTTTGCTGTGGCAAGCAAGACACGTGCATTTCACTTCCTCTCTGCAACCCTCCTGGGCAACAAAGAGCCTCACATTAGCAAGGAGAAAAGCAACACACAGCAGGCCCAACATTCCTTTTCTTCATCACTGGGGTGAATGCTATTCCCAGACCTTTCTTTCTCTCTCATCTTCTCCATGTATAGTCAAAGAATAAACAGGGGTTCTCAAATAATCATAACAAAGAAAAGAATTAAAAGTCACCCATTCCAAGATGCAAGCTCGATGCCTTGCTGCTTCCAACAGGGGAGCAGGGAGAGTCCCACCAGATGCTGCCTGGCTGTCGGCTGATGCTCTCTAATGAATCTGACCCCCGGCTGCCTCTCTAAAAGGGTGCAGCAGCGTGTCAATGTAAACAGCTAAACCTAGTGTCATGTCAAGTGGTAACAAGGCCACTGCTGGTTTTTTACAAGCGCTGTGCACTTAGCAGATAAAAATGAGCATCCTATCGCTGGCCTCCACAAGTCACACTTATCAACAGTGAGAAGAAACAATGCTTTGTTTGATAGGTGTTGCTTGGTGCCAGTGATAGGAAGTTAAATTTCTTACAGGCTGCCCATTAGCATGATGAAAAGGCGAGTAACAGCTGCATTAACAAAATCTTTTTGTATGTGTCCACTGGTAAGCAGTTCAGAGCTTCCTGATGTTTCCTCCAGTAAAGAGAACTAATTACCCTCCACAATGCCACCTCGGCTTGAGACAACCAATGTCAGGAAAGGGCTTTGACAAACACGTTTATTTGTACAGGACCAAGCCCAGGGCCAGCAACCTCCATTCTTCCTGGTATCACAGCGGAGCCAGATGCACACAAGATCAATAAAAGGTCCCGAGTTCACTGCAGGCTGGGGGCAGTACCTGCAGACGAGGCGTCCCCTGGGAGGACAGACTTCCAGCCACGGCAGCGGCGATGCACTCACAGCGCGTGCAGAGTACAGCCGTGCTCCTGCACCGTGACCGGACACTGGGTTGAAGTTCTCGTTTGAAGAGAGCTGAGAGGTTTGAAAGGTGTCAGACAATGAAGGGGAGTTGAAAAGAAGGGAGGATTATTTTTTTGATGCTAAAGTACCTGCTTTTCAATAGAAGAATTTTAAGCAGATACTTGTTGATGTTATTATCCTTCATTTTATATACAAGGCAACTGAAGTACACAAGATACTTTAGTATCACACACATACTTTTCAGGTATGTGCCTGCATCACATATCTGAAAAAAGGAAGAGAACTTGCATTTACTGAGCACCTACTGTGTATCAGTCATTTTCAGATACATTATCTAGTTGAGTCATTTCCACAATCCTAGGAGGTAGAATTTCTAGACACACACACACACACACACAGACACACACACACGGGCTGAGGAAAGTGAGGCTTAAGGAGATCAATCACCCCACTAGGGCTGGATTCACACTTTGATCCATCTGACTCTAAAGTCCTTGCTCATTCCATTCCAACTGCTCAATGCCATTTTGAGCACTGAGCCTGATGAGCACTGGGCCCTGATCTGATTTTTGAAGTGATGGGGGTACTTTTCATAAGCTGCTGGGCCTG
Organism: Tapirus indicus; assembly: GCA_031878705.1. Classification (NCBI taxonomy): domain Eukaryota; kingdom Metazoa; phylum Chordata; class Mammalia; order Perissodactyla; family Tapiridae; genus Tapirus; species Tapirus indicus. The sequence goes on along the minus strand of CM062919.1, from coordinate 125,623,607 downwards.
CAGGAAGCTGTTGGGCCATCTGTGGGCTCCTGTTCCACCAGTGAAGCTTTAATACGCTAAGTAAGCCCGCCCCTTTTGTTGGCTGCTGATGCTTTCTCCCACTCTAGAGAAAAGGTAGGACTAAAACTATAACCAATGACATCTGTCCTTCCCCAAAGCTCTATGTGTATCCATTTGATAATGGAGCTCTGGCAATTACCTTACGTCCCCCAACCCAACCCCTCATTCTACTGTAGAGCTCAGCACACAACAGAAAGAAGATGCCTGTCTTTTGCCTAAAGGTGAGTATGTTACTAAGACACAACACATTTCTGGGTACGTATGCTCATGTTTAGAAAAACACACTAGATAATAACTTGATATATCACAATTTTAGATCTACTACCCAGTCCCAGAACAGGGGAATAGAATGTTTTAAAAACTATGAACAAAAATGCCAACTTATTGTCAGGTTTTAATTACTCACGTTTAAAGCAAAAAAACCCCTGGTTAGTTAACATTCATGATAATTTAATCGAGCCCACATTTTTACCTTCTTAGCTCATCAAATCTTTTGTTGGAAAGAAATTTGTCGACTATCTATTCATAGATATAAGTAATTATATACAGTTGGGGTTTTTCTAGAAGTTACTCCTAAACTAAAGGAACTGAATTTGTTTGCATCTTCTAATGAAACTGCTGCTATCCCGAGTTTAATAGCCAAAACTATCCTGCTTGGTCTGGTCCCGTCCTAGTCTGATTCCTGGCTGTTTCACGGTAGGAACTTCCCCTCATTTCCTGAGACCTCACTCAAAGGCCCGATGAGGTGACCTCCTGTGGGCGGCATTATGGCCATGCAGAAAAATCCCACCCACCAAAGGAAAAAGCTTTGCCCACAGGGCCCCTGGGAGGTGCCATTTTCGTCTTCTATTGCGCTGCACTGACATTTTTAAATTATAATGACTCCATATCCCAAATGAGTCCTAAGAACATTCTGAATCAGCTAATTAATAAATCAATTGCTCTTCAGAATGGCATTTATCAAATTCACAACTAGTATGTGAGGTGAGGTTAGAGTGGAAGTCTGCAGCTGCTACACCACTTGCTCTAGCAGGATCTGTTTATGTAGGACCCAGCTTGTTCCAAAACCTTCGCCATGCTCTGGCTGTAAGCTAAGCACCTTCAAGTGTCTATGCATATTATTTTGAGCCCGTTGGGGCAAATTTCATCGAGGGAGACAACAACTTATAGAATAATGAATAGTCGCTTGAAAGAATGAAGAAGAGGAGCATCCCTACTAATCAGATACTCAGTGTCCCATATGGTGGTAGTAATTGAAACATCCTCTGGTCACACTGTTGAACTAAGATTAAAATCAATTAGATGCCACTGTTTAGATGTTGGTGGCATTCTGGTGTCTTTATCTTGTTCATTAGGCACAGATATGATGTAGGAGTTGACAATACCAAGCTGGGCATACTCCTTTGCAAAGAGTAGACCATTTGAACTTTTCAATCGCTTAAGACCCAATACTTTTTCTATAGGCTTCAGAATCACTGCCAACACATTTGAAATCAGGCATGACAATTAGGCTGTCAGAGCAGCCTGTACCGCTCTAACCATCTACTTAGTGCCTTGGAAAATCTCTGTTTCTTGGCCGTAGACTGTCCCTCCCCAGCCTCGCAGCTGATTGCTCTTCACGTGCTGCTGAGGGGCTGGCACTGACAGTGTGGGTGAAAGAGAGGAACTATGGGAAAACAGCCTGAGTGTGCAGGCCACCTATAGTGGAATGACCTTGGACTAGAAGACAAGGCAGCAGAGAGATTGGGGGTTTGGTGAGCAGAGGCAGGGAGCTCAGAGGACAGAGGGCTGGGCAGAAGCCTGTCATTGGTTTAGTCCGATTCTGGCATACACTATTCACCCTCCTTTCCTTCTTTATATCATCAACATGGTTTTTCTCCTGGAGAGGACTTTTTTTTTTTTTGGAGAGATAATGGTGTTGACTTTTCAGTCAAATAGTCACTCAAGCCTAATGGCTCCCATAATCGAATCCTGAGGGCAGACATCAAGGAGAGAGTATGTTTGCAGGGAATCAGAAATGGCACGATGTCCAACAGAGAGGACACGCCAAAGAAGTAAGAAGATGGAAGGGGAGAAGCAGGGAGGGTGATAGAGAGGGGGAAAGAATTAGACACATGGCTGTACTAGACAGAGGACACGGAGAAGTGCACCAACACAGAAATGGGAAAAGACATAAATTAAGAATGAAAATAGAGAAGAGTGTCTTTAGCCAAGGTCAGGGTGTCTGAATCAGGTCAAATTGGCAGGGATACACAAGGAGGAACTGAAGTCAGAAAAACTAAATAAGTGCAAGGAAATCCTATTTTGCTGTATGACAAGTTCATTTCTGAACACAGAGATGTCAGAAAGTTTCAGTTAATGCCCATATTCTTTTCATGACTGTCCTAAAATCTCACACAGTAAGTGACATCAGGAATTACACTGGCTTGAGACCAAGACAAAGCAGGAAACTCCTTTGAATATAATTTTACTCATCTCAGTGTTTTTGGATTTGGAACAGATGGTTATCTGAACTAAAGCATTTGTGATATGATTTCTTATTTTCACATATGATGTGACTTCTTATTTTCTCTTTTGTAGTCCCATTTATAAATCTATGGTAAGTGGTCTATAATAGTTTCATTGGCACCACCATCTCCTATGCCCAATATTAATGATAATTCTGAAGTACAAACTGAATTAATACACAGGTAGGTCATTTTCAAAATGATTTTTATTTGCTCAACAGATTGAATCTGTGTGGTAGTAAAATTACAGTTGGTTAAGTAAATCTTGAGTCAGAGTAAGGTTTATCAGGGTAATGTTGATCTTTAACCCTTTAGTCTAGAGTACAGTTTTAGGAGCAGAAGGATATCCCAACATCCATATAAACACGCCCCAAGCAGACTTTCTTACAGTTATTTGTCACAGCTTGACAGTGACAAAAAAAAAAAATCAGGAGCTGGAACGCTTTCTCCCCAACTTTGTGGCTGACTTTTTATGCAATCCTCCATAGATCATTCTGTGCCTTAATTTCCCTTTCTGCAGATTGCCAGGAGCCTTGTCGACTAAGCTAAAGACTATAATAAGCTAGCACTGCATCTTATTTTTATTTCACTAGCCAGATTCTCTCACCAAACTAAAGTTTCTGCCTGTAATAAGAAAAGTTTAAGAAATAAGTGATCTATTAATAATAGTTTAAATATTCTTTTATATTTGAAGATGTAGTTTAAAATAGTCATTAGTTTATGACTTTTGGTGGCAGGTAGAGCTTTTCTCTACAGTTACAGTCCTTAAAGTATGGCTCCTTTTAAACATTTTTCCTTCTCCTCTATACTTAAAAATACCTATTGCGTGGCTTCATCAGGATATCCTGTAATTTAGAAAATCAAGGTGATTCATTTGATATTTTGGAGAGAAATTGTGTGGTTTTCCCTGTGAAGCTACTGATCCACGTCACAGCTCTTTGGTGGTAGAAAGGCAGTGTGTGTGTGTGTTGGGGGGGGGGCACGACCCCAAACAGTATAATGAGACTGGATGGATCTGCTTTTTCTCATATCATTTGGTAAGATTTTCACAGTTCACACTTAGGATTTTCTGAATCTAGGCAGGCCAGAGATGGGGTAATGGAACTGAGCTCTAATTGACTTGCACATGGGTACAAATTTCACTACTTAACAAGTCTTCTTCCTTCCTTCCCTCTCTCTTTCTTTTCTCAGTCTTCTTTCCTCTCTTCTTCCTTCCTTCCTCCATTACTCAGGTTGTGTAAAATTAGAACATTAAAAAAAACACACACACTCTTCTTTTCTTCTGTGTTAGTACAGATCACTATCAGTCCAGGTAAGGGTGGAAAGCTGGGTGCTGAGGGCAGAGTGGAGAGAACACGGTCGCTCACTGATTTAATCTGTCGAGCAAATCATAAACACATTTTTAAAGTGGTTCCTGCAAGAGTTATAAGGGATTACATAAGGCTTGTTTTAAACGTGTTTCCATGCATACGTGATACTGTCGTTCTCTCTCAAGAACTTCAGACAGCTCAGGTTATGAGGAAGTGTTAGGTAAGCTGGAACACATCTTCTGGCCTCTGTAAAATGTCTTTTAAATATGATTTAGAGAGTGGGGAATGATTAAGAAGCCAAGTGCTGTGGCTAGTGCTAGGAAGCTGACTACACCAGTGAACTGTTCAAATTAAGCACAGAAGGTAGAATCTTCAAAAATACTTTCCAGCCTTGCCTAGTTGCCAATCACCAAACTCTTGGTAATGAAAGAAAACATACTTCACCTGATTATTGTGACAATGGAATACACTGCTGTTTCTATTGTTGTGAAAGGCTCCCTTGAAAAGGAAAGTTAACCTGGAAGAATGAATGACCGAGCGCCAAGCCTAGGTCACAAAGCACGGGGCCCTCATAAACCAAAGTCCCTTGTCTGGGTGGGACTCAGGAAGAAACAGAATTTGGAATATTTTGTTTGCTTGTTTATTTGGTAGGATGTTTGATCTGGGCAGGAGACTATTTTAGGGATCTCCAATCACCTGTTTGATCTATGTTTTTCTTTTAAACATGAGTGCTTAGTAAATTATATATCGTTAAGCAACCCTGGGGTGTGCAATCCCATCTCTTTTAATATACTTCTCCATTCTGACAAAGGAGCTTCAGTGGCTTGGAATAATCCTCTTCAGCTGACAAAAGCAGCCCCAATTTCTAAGTTTTTAAACCATTAGTGGCTGATCAGTTGCAACAAATATGCTCTCGCCGCTGCTGCTGCACCTAATGATTGAATTTTAAATATTCATGATGGATGGGTGTCTGTGTGTGCACAGAAATGACAGCACCGACGGCTGCTTCTCACCGGGGCACCGTTAGAGCTGAGCAGAAGCTGCATATGTCAGACAGTTTCCGGTTAAATATTCCAGTCATTAAAAAAATTATTCTATCATATAGATCCAGTGGCATTAATGCGTGAGATGCAGGTGTCTACAAATATACAATGTTGAAATGGGCAGACTTCCTCCCTCAAAAATTGCCCTTTAGTCATTAAAGAAAAACACCAGTGACACACCAGCAATTTTGATAGTGGTTATTTTGAGGTGTTGTGATTTTCATTTTCTTATTTTTGCTTGACTGTATTTTCAAAAACATTTCTTCAATAAACAAATTATTTTTGTAATAAGACAAAAGTTAATTTAAAAATCTTACAATGAGAAAAATAACAATGTCATCATAAAATTCTGACCAATTAAAAAACTTCTTCATTGAGAAGCATGCACTTATCGGTTTTTTAAATAAACACAGATGAAGAGAAGAGAATAAGTTTTGTCTAAGTTTTAACTATGAAATAAATGGTAAATAAGACATATTTTTCCTCCAAGACTAGAAAAAAGGTGAGTCAATTTTTAGAGGAAATTCAATAGAGAGGATATAGTGATCAGAAAAGGGACATGTTTTATGCAATGAAATTACACCAAGTGTATTCTTTGGCCATTATTTATGGCTCAGATTATAAACAACTGAGAAAAATTAGCTGAGTTGAAAAATGCCCCCAGTTTCAATTTGCTAGGATGAGCCCTGGTTTCTTGTTTCTCTCTTTGCTTTCCTGCTCAGCAGTATCTCTGCTCCCTTTTTACTGTTCTCCTTTTCTGGAAATGTTCTTCCTGACACACATATTTAAACACTATTAAATCTCACTTTTCCTTGCATTGTACACGCATGTCGTCTTTTTTCATGGATACATATTTAATAGTATATACAACTATCCTGATCACAGGAAAAAGGAAAAAATAACCCACAAACACACATATCAGAGCAAAACCAGATATACTTGAACTGCTCCATGTGTGTGAACAAAAATTCAGGTTTGTCATTCTGTAATAGGATTCTATTAGTTCTCCAGACCAGTGACTAAGTGGTTAAAAGAAAAAATATATTAACTGCTTGGCTCTGATTGGTTCCTAGAAACTTCCTGTCGAAAAGGATTAGAGCAAATACATTGAAAGGAAGGCCCAGATTCTGCATCTGTAAGAAACGCAGGGGAAAAAATAAGACAAGGTCTGACCTCATGGCTGATAAACGGGTGAAACTGTACATCTGGGTTTGACTCTCCCTAGTTAAGAGTTTAGAGCATGAGTTTGTTCAGAAGAAGGAGAAACAGCAGGGATGGGAAACAGTGAAGGCAGAAGGAGCCTCATTGGAAAGAATAGTTTTACATTTTGAGTCTGAAAATCACTTGCATCCTAACAATACTGCACCTGGTGGCAACAAAATCCTCATACAGACTAGTTAACCCAAATGAGACCCGCTGTAACTCAGCTTTTAATTTGTCATGTTTGCTTGATCCTATCAAAATATCCCTTTTGTGGTTCAGTTCATTTCCTTGAAATTTTTTAAAATTCTGAAAGGCTATTTTTCTATAATTGGTGATATTTTATTTTATTTATTTATTTTGTGAGGGAGACCAGCCCTGAACTAACATCTGTTGCCAATCCTCCTCTTTTTGCTGAGGAAGATTGGCCCTGGGCTAACATCCATGCCCATCTTCCTCTACTTTATATGTGGGATGCCTGCTACGGCACGGCTTGATAAGCAGTGCATAGGTCCATGCCCAGGATCCGAACCCATGAACCCCAGGCTGCTGAAGCAGAGTGTATGAACCCAACCACTACACCACCAGGCCGGCCCCAATTGTTGACATTTTAAATAATATTTGGTATTTAGAGAACTTATAGAGAAAACCATCTTATAAGTAAACATGGCTCAGTATGCTTACTAGAAACAAAATTACATATAGACATTTACACTATATAAAAAACCATGGGGGCCAGCCCAGTAGTGCAGTGGTTAAGTTTGTGCACTCTGCTTTGGCAGCCCAGGGTTCGCAGGTTCAGATCCCGGGTGTGGACCTACGTACCGCTCATCAAGCCGTGTTGTGGAGGTGTCCCATATACAAAAAATAGAGAAAGATTGGCACACATGTTAGCTCAGGGACAATCTTCCTCAAGCAAAAAAGAGGAAGATTGGCAACAGATGTTAGCTCAGGGCCAATTTTCCCCACAAAATAAATAAAATGAATAAATAAATAAAACGTGTGTGTCATGACTTATGTGAGACTTACAGGTGAACAGAACTACTGGTATAGTAGACCATCTTTTTAGGTGGCTTAAAATTCTCACTTTCCTAAAACCCAGTTTTATTTAGATTCACTGGGTTTTTTTCCTTCTAGACCCTATTTATTTGTAGCTAGTTGTCCTGTAGCTTGTATCAGGACAAAAGAAAAAAGAAAAGAGCAAGTAGTATTTTATGCAATCTAAGCTTCTATATGATTCTGTGTAAAAGAGAAGTAAACATTTAAACAATGGCAAAACAAAATCCCCAAAAATAGTTTCAAGTCATTATTATTGCCTTATACTCTCTGTTCATCCAGTTAATCTCACTGTGCATAATTGAGATGACCATACCTCCTGACTTGCCCAGGATCTTTCCAGCTTACAGTGGCCATCCTAATGACCCATTTGGCTAGTGTCCCTTTTCACCCTCTAAAGAGTCCTGGTTTGGATGATAAATTAGATGGAATTGTTGGAGGTTTTCCATGAGCCCACAAGATAAGCTAGGTTGTGTTGTCAACCTCTAGCAGTGGCACAAACTTCAACCTCATGTATTTTTTTTTGCTTCCCAAAGAATTTGTTGAGAATAAAGCTTTCACTGTACATATAAAACCATGTTAAGATAGAGAGGACTATTTGCAAGATGAAAGAAAAGAGAGAGCACTCTACTAAAATGTAGAATATGGCCAACCTTAGAAGATTACCCATATTTTCAGAGCCTCTTTCCACAAAAGTGGGAAATTATGGTAGTTTTAGATGAAATTTCTTTGGATTTTTAACATTCACTCCTTTGGCGATTTGGGTTCCAGAACTTTCTCTAAATACGTTCTCCTTTCAAACACCGTCCCTTCAGGTACCTTCTTTCTGAAGGTACCAATGGCTCTATAATCTTGCAGACTCCTGACTGGGGCTCCTAGAACTGACCAGAACCAGGAACTGAAGGCCAACCTCTTCTCAGGTACAGAGCATCACAGTTATGACACTCTAACTTCTTTCAGGGTGCTGTTTATCTATGGCCTCCGCCTGCTACTGGCTGGTATGTTTGATTTCACAGACTTAATATGCCACCTGGGCTACTTGCTTCTTCTCCAGGGCTTTTTGAGACTCCTCAAAGGAAGGCCAGCTTCCTTTCACTCTGAAAATACAATTTATATTGCCAATACCCAAGGCTGTAAACACTGGAGCTTGGAGGGAAATATGGGAGAAAAGGAAGAAAAACAGTAAGAAAGAGCAACCAAATTGTTTTACGTCTTCAGGCTTTTTCTCTTCTCAAACACTGACAACCAACATATAAATAGTTTGTAATTTCCATTCTCCAAACAGAGGGTCCATGTTCATACTTGGCAACATGGGGCTAATACAAAGAAGAAGTGAAATAAGTTGGGTGGGCCCTTCTGCAGAAAGTGGATTTTGTGTACATGGCTTCAGGACGCCTCCTGAGAGTGCAAAGGAAATAGGAAAGCATGGCTATGTCTGCACACAGTGATTATTTCAGCTTGTAGATAGATGTTCTCACATTAAAATGATGGCTGCTTGTGAAGAGTTGATCAGTTAAGGAGGGTGAAGGGCCCTTCCTGTATGAACCTGACCTTAGAGATTTTTTGAGTGAATAGTTGAGGGGGCACTGATAGGATAAAGTGAAACCTGCCCTTCTAAGTCTTTACTTGGTCTCTCTTAAACAAAGAAAGGGGTTCTAAGACCTGATTACCTTGGGGCTTGCTGCTAATTGAAATCCGAGTTGGACTGGCAACACAGCAGTCTGCACCCTGATTCTACAAGCTATGTCACAGGCTATACTAACCGCACAGAATAATGCTGATTCATAGGTTCACCACCTATGGGAATCAGGCTCAAAGGAAGTACAAATTTTGGAATTATTGAAAACATATTTCAGAACACTTGTTCCATTTTGCTAAAAATCATTTAATCAGTATATCATTACCACGTTATTGAACAAAGCTTGATAAAAACTTTGTGAGGCATAATAATTTTAGGGGTAAGTTTCATCGTTTTTTATAACCTCTCTGCAAATCAACTTATGCCCACGTTATGGTCACAGAGTAAAACATAAAAGGGATAGAAAGCACCACAGGTCCAAAGACATGTGAAACCTATCATTGATAGCTTAATTTTATTCCCCGTGTTCACGAAGATTCAGAGGAATGTGTATTTTTAGTTGTATGGCACTTTTCCTATTTCTGGACTGGTAGGAATCCATTCCACGAACTTCAAATTTGCCAAAGTGCATAAGAAGCACTCTAGTTAATTATCTCTGCCTTCCTCATAGATTCAGCTATTGTGAAACGGAAAGAGCACATTAGGTTTGTCTCCTGGCTCTGCCCTTTATTAGTTGGGTAATCTTCGTCAAGTCTTGTACCCTCTATGGGCCTCAGTTTCTTTGTTTATAAAATATTTGTCCTTTCAGGTGAGGATTAAAAAAGGTAATGTATGTGAAAATGACCTGTAAATGGGAATGTAAAGTATACAAATTATTACTGTCCTCTTGTGTTATAGACGGAGAATTGACGACACAGAAAGACTAAGGTAATGAAGTGACCAGAATCACGAAGCGATTCCATTAAAGAACTGCAATCAGACCGAGCACCTACACATGCCAGGGAACTGCCCGCCTTCTCATCTCTGCTTCCACTTATACATACAGACCAAGGACAGGCTTCTAGGCTACTTAAAGTTTGATCAACTTCAAAAGGTACTATCAGAAAAGTTGCTACTTTCTTCATAACAACGGTATGTTCCCCCTTTGAAAATGGTAAAAACCAAACTAATTAACTTTGCTGAGGATGCTCAAATATTCTAAGCACAGAATACACAGTCCTTATATTCTCAGATAAATGAAGTGAAAGAGGAGCATGTGGGGGGGCCTGCAGGTGTATTTGCTGGGTGCAATGAGGGAGCAAAGCTGGAAGGATGCTTTGAGGATTATGGAGATGGCCCAGAGGTCCCTAAGGGGGCAGGGTTTTAGAGGCTGGGCAACAACACACAAAAAGGCTTTTCTGGAGGCAAATGATCTCTGATCACCTCTGTGCTGAGGACAGCAGTGAAGCTGAGAATAACACCTCAGTGTTGACTCTCTTGCTAAGGTCTTTAGGCACCCCAGTCAGAAAGTCAGAAGATGTTAAGGACGAAATTTCAGCATCCCCCACAAGGTTAAGGGAGCTCGATGGGGTTCAAATACCAGCTCCGCCTGTTACCAGCTATGAGACCTTGGGTAAGCTCCTTATCTTTTCCACACCTCAGTTTCTTCACCCGAAAATGGAGGAAAATAACCTCATAGGTTGTTTGAGAATTAAGTCTGATGTCTACAAAGCTTTCATCTCAGTGCCTGGCATAGAGTAAGGGTTCAAGAAATGTCAGTTGTTTTTGCTACTAATTCACCTTCCTCAGTTCCCAGGGAGAAAACCGAGGGTCAGAGAGGAATAGTGGCTTACTCAAATCCACAAGGCTCAGATTAATGGCAAAATATGGACCACACCCCTAATCTTTTTGCCACTATTACAATACATTTTCCTCCACACCCTTTGCTAATTCTGATGCCTGATGTGTCCCAGGGATGGTCATCTGTTGAATGGACTGGATAAGTTCTGAGGGCCCTTTTAGGTCTAGGTTCAGAATCAATGATGTTAAATGACAGAGTAATACATAAAACCATTTCTCAAGGTTCTGTGTTAACGGTGAGGAATATTTTCGTGGAAAACCCCAAGCTGCAGATGATCCACTCAATGCATGGTTTGCACAGAGCAAAACCATGGTCTCCGGTCCAGAATATTGCTGTCCTGAGGGTGATCCCACTCCATGCTTAAGATTACTTATCAAAGCTGAATGCTGTTTAAGGAGTAGGGCCTGCCCTTTGCTGCAGAATATGGTATTGGGTACTCTGGTGATCTAGGGCTCTTGCCAGCAACATGGTAGCTGTCAGACAAATTCCACTGGAGGAATGTCCTGATCTGTCAAGGCCCCAGCCAGGTTGTGGAATCTCATCCTTTGACTCCTAAGTCTCCTTGTGATCATTCTCTATTCCCCCTCACAGCCACCCTCCATTTCCTGAATCATCTATGTGCTCTCACCCAGGAGAAAGGGCATGAAGCTTGTTTAATCACTAACCATCATCTACCTCCAATTCTCAGTTAAGGGACCTGGTCCTGGGGGTGGCTCTGCACCTTAGGTGCCGTCGCTTACCCCTAGAGTTGGATCTGTTTATATGTCTGAGGTTTCTAGATGACTCACCAGAGGATGAATGGGGTGTAGCTGGAGCAGGTGTCATATGTTAAGCAATCCTGTGCTCACTCTCTTTGACTATGAACTTCATCCTGTGCTACATGCTGGTGGATAATAAATCTCATGATCTGACACTTTTGGAGGTCTGAGGGAATGAAGCTGCTGCGAGATAAAACGTGTTTCATGCAAAGAGATAATCCAACGTCAGAATAAAAAGTTTATCAGTGTACATAATAGAGAAGAGAAATTTGTCCAAACAAAATGGCTTCAGGGATGTTTTACAGTTAAAGCAATTTTTAAAAGGCCCCCCTCTATTCTTCTCCCTGTTTTTCGACACGTGTACAAGATTTATCATCCTAGTGGCATATCTACATGCATTGCATGGTGTTCTTTGCTTTATATTTCCAAAGGATTTCAGTTCTTCATGTTTAGAGTCACCAGGGAATTTATAAGGAGTGAAAATATTCCAGAAAGGTTGTTTGATAGTCCTAAACCTAAAACCTTACATTTGTATGGCTCCCTTTGCTTTACGAAGTGCTTTTATATATATTATCTCATCTTTATCATGGGCATCAAAGGTTTGATATCGTTTAGAGGGCACGAGACTAGTTGAGATTGTATTACCAACCCCTCCTTTCTAAGTTTTAATTTTCACATGGCAGCAAAAATTTTGTGAGCCTACAGGAAAACAAAATAAGCTCATTATGAGGAAATCATTACATGCTTCTTTAAAAATTGTTCTATTCCAAATGTTGGCTCTGGAAAACTCCCACTCACCCTTTAAGACTGTTAAGGTCTCACTTCTTCAGGGCAACCACCTTACACTGACTCCTTCCCCGTCATCTGGATGTGCGCCCTTCCTCGGGACTCCAGATGCAACTGTGCTTACCAGTATCCCAGCTCATCCCACCTAGCAGTGCAGATGTCTCTCTCCCCTCTGGACCACAAGCTCCTTGAGGGCAATGCCCATGTCTTGTTTTTATCTGCCCTGCTCTCATCCAGCACAATGTGAGGCAATTGGGAGGTATTCAGTGTATATGGGATGAATGGAGAGAAAAACCCATAGGAAATAGGAACCTTGTGGAACGTGTGTAGTGTGGACTGGGTGCCTGCTAGTGCAGTCAAAGAATATATATATTAGGTTAGTTATAGATATGTGCTTTTTATTTATTTTTTTGCTGGGAAAGATTCGCCCTGAGCTAACTTCTGTTGCCAATCTTCCTCTCTTTTTTTTTTCTCCCCAAAGCCCCAGTACATAGTTGTATATTCTAGTTGTAAGTCATTCTAGTTCTTCGCTGGGAGCTGCCACCACAGCATGGCTACTGACAGATGAGTGGTGTGGTTCTGCGCCTGGAACCGAACCTGGGCCGCTGAAGCAGAGCGTGCCACACTTTAACCACTAGGCCATCAGGGGTGGCTCAAAGAATAGTCTTAAGCAATAAGATGAATATAACTTTTTTCACTTATGAAGTCAAATTCAAATGGGGCAGAGGAGAGGAGTCACCAGAAGAATCCTCTTGTTGGTAAAAAGACTTGCAATGTAGGGAACCTGGATGGACACAAGCAGAGACTGACCTTAACTCTCTCCTCCAGCCCACAGCAGTTCTCTGGTCAGAAAGATACCGAGGAAGCAGAATGAGTGGGTAGTGCTCAGAGAGTCAAATGCCAGTGATCAGAAAGCAAACGAATGGCTTCATCCTGACAGGTTATACTCAGGCAGTTAAAGGTTGGAGTAAAGCCTCTTGGCCAAGTCCTGTGAAGCTGTGAATTGCTGAAGTCAGAGCTAAAGTTACACATAAGCTGTGAAAAGCTTGTGCCTTTAAGAAAAATGGCAATCTTTCACCTCTAAACATTGTGATTCTGTAAAGCACACTGGAGTGCCTGGTGCCCTATCTCACCCACCAAAAGCAAGTAAATCAACAATTATAACCTTTGCTATTATTGAGGAATATAATTTGTGACTTTTAGGAGACTGCAACTAATAAACCATATCTCTGCTATTTTGTAACATTAACAGATGCTCAAGGCAACAATAAATATTAATACACAAAGGAGAGGCAATGCTGTATATGAGTGTCTGTGTGGTTCCAAATTTTAAATTCTAATACTGAAAAAGTGAAGGAAAATTCAAATAAGAAAAAGTCAAGAAAACACACCAGAAAAGAAGATAATTAATTAGCATAGGCATAGTGAAGTTTTGTAATTTTAAACAACAGATAGAACCCAAAGCAAACAGGAAACACAAATATCAGTGACATTAAACACCAAAAAGAAAGAGGAGTGGGGAATCGGCTTAACCTCTGCAACGGGTTTACTGCTGGCTGAGGCAGGAAGAGGTTTAAAGGAGATTAAGAAAGATAAACAATAAGCAGTCTGTCGAGCCACTCTTTATTTGGCTGCACGCACCCAGCCACGCAGAAGGTCTGTTTTTGATCTAGTGGGTTCACATACACCCAACAAAGCCAGGAGGACAGGTGAGGAGGGAGTGCTCACTCCAGAACATGATGGAGGTCCCCCCACCCCAGCACTCCCACTCCGCCCGCTCAGTGAACCTGAAAGAAAAATTGCCATCACCAGATTCTGGACTGATGGTCTTGGATCTTCTTCTTTGGTGTATAATAAATCAATACATTGATAATAAGTTTCCTCGCTTATTGTCTTGACCAAAATAGCCCTGTTTATTCTCAGAATCACAGAGTTTCAGAGAGTGGACATTAAAGGTCACCAAGTCCACCCACCAATTCATCAAGTGGCCATTTGGCCTACGATCACCTCTAGTGACAAGGACTTCATTTCCTCCTGCGGCAGTTGTTACCATCCTTGAGCAGCTCTGAATATTAGCAAATTCTTCCTTAGATTGAGCCAAAATTTATCTTGCTGAAATATCTACCTTTGGCCCCTGGGTAGAGAATAAATCTAAACCGTCTACAATATGAGAATCTTTCAAATATTAGAAAATGCTATTTTGTACTACCTGAATCTTCTCTACTTCAGGCTAAATACACTCAGTTCTTTTAACCTTTCCTCATATGATTTTAAGCTTTCTCACCATTGTGGCTACCTTCCTCTGGATTCAATCTAGTTTCTCTGTCTCAAAGTGTGGCATTCACTGTACCTGTGCCACATAATGTGGTCTGATAAGCACGAGTCACAGTGGACCATCTTCACCCTTTTTGGGTTACCATATACTTCCATCAGGCAACCACAGACCAAAAGGAGTACTTGCTATATTTACTGAGCTTCTGTGGTGTAACAGGCACGGTAAGTACTTTACATGCATTGAGTTAAATACTGAGAACAAGCCTATGTATAGGGGCTGCCATTATTCCTATTTTATACCTAAGGGACCAAAGACACAGAGAGGTTAAGTAACTTGTTTAAAGTCACACAGTAACTGGCAAGTCTTACACTGATTCCTGATACAACTTTATTTTGATAGATTCTGCCCAACATTCCAAATTGTGAAGATCTTTCTAGGTCTCCATTCTTTCCTTCAATGTGCTGTATTCATTATTCCACCCAGCCCCATCTCATGTCCAACTTGATAAATGTGCCCTTTATAATTTTTCCAAGTCATTCATAAAACTTTTGAGCAGGACAGAACTATGGCTGGGTTGCTTGATGACTCTTGGCTCCTTTTTTTGCAATGCCAGTGGAAATTATTCCATTTGGTCAAATTAGGAGACTTTATTTAAAAGATGAATTCATTGTAAGTTCCTTGAATGCTTGTCATATGTTTCTTTGCATCCCACACAGCTAGTTAATGCTCAGTGAAATTCGTTGAAAGAAGTACAGTGTTCCGAAATGCAAAGCCCTAGGGAAGGTTCAAGGGGGTGGCACCTGCACTGCCTGCAGTTTTAGGGTAGTATGCAGTTTCTCAGCTACTGGCTGTTCCACCATCATCCCAGCCTCTCTCTGTTGGCGTATGCTATTCTATGCTTTGCTATGTCAGTAACACTGGTGAACAACTCCAGGATATAATGCTTTGGAGATTGGAGATCTAACTGGTCACCGAGAATTTTAGAAAATGAATCACATTTAAGACTGAATTTATCATTACTGGATCAGAAGTCAGGTCATCCGTAATAAAATCATGATGAGAAGTGTCTGTCCACCATGACAAGACTGGAGTCCAGAAACAAGAGTAAAATAAAGGGAAGTTTGAGGTATAAGGTTGCCGTCACGCATTATTACCACACCAGCTGTCAAGACATAATAACACCACAGTGTCAGAGGGCGGCCCAAGACCTTAGAACCACCATCCATCTCCGCATGCCGTGGATCTGCTAAAATGGTAGGTCAAATCATGTCCTCAGGGATGCATTCACAGGAACAACATCTCTGATTTTACCCTGAAAAGTCTCATCCTCTGACACCAATGTTATCAGAAATTCTACTATATTTTACATAAAATAGCTTGAAGTACACTGGAATAAAGAACTCTGAAAATAGTGTTAAACTTCAAAAATAGTAACAAACAATGAGTGCTTAATAAGCGTCAGGAACAGTGTTGATTGATTTACATGCATTTTCTTATTTAATAGTCCCAACAATTTTATGAGAAATATACTAAAATTATTCCCACTTTACAGCTGAGTAAACTGAGACACAGAGAGGTTAATTACTCTGTTTGTAATTAGCACAGCACTAAAGCCTGAATCCAACTTTGTTTAACACTGATCCTCTTACCCTCTTAAATACAGCATGTGTTAGTCCAGGTCTTCCAAGAAGCAGACACCAAGATGGTATTAAATATGCAATGGAAAATGCTTGAATGAGAGAAAATGGGGAGAGAGCTGTCAGAACGCAATGTAAGTCTGACCCCGAGTGAAGGGAGAGAGGGATCAGTCGGAAGGCCTTAGACTGTCACGCAGTCTGGAGAAGTTTCAGCATGACTGTCAGGGGGGCCCTGAATTAGAGTTAGCCATCAGAGGAGTCCCGTGTTGCCCTGGAAGGGGTCTGCTTTAGTCAGTCATTGGCTGGGGGTGGTCCCGGCAGCGTGGCCTCCATAGAAAAGCAGCAGTGGAGTCCAGAGAGCAGCACATGGGCCTGGAGTTTGGGGTCAGCCAGGCACGTCCTCATGGCCACCACACACTGCCTCCCATGAGGCCTCAGGAGAGAGGCCCTCGATTTGTTCTTAAGATATAAAATGTACATCTGATCAGAAGGATTTCCATTTATCAACAAAGACATTTCAACACCCACGGCCTGAGTTGCCAGAATCACTAATTCTCAGGCCACAGAATTAGTGGGACGTGGCCCATGGGAGTCAGGGTCCAGTTTCCATAAGATGCTGAGTGTCACCCCAGAGCCTGGGAAAGGAGGATGGAACAGTTTCCTACCAGCATCTGGAATAGACTCACTTCAGGTTTATGACTCTGATTCCAAAGAATGTTCTCCTGAAGACGGTTTCATGGATTCTCTGAAAAGCATTTGGGATAGGGGTTTCTCATGGCCATATTCCAGAAAGTTCCCAAAGAAGAATTTCCTATGCCACGGATCTCATGGAAACGAGTAGAGAAGGATCCAGGAATGGATCCTGGCTGAGCATAATGCTGCTAACACACTGACTTTTAATCTTTTCTTTCTCTTACAGTAGTCCCTCCTTATCTGAGGAGGATACAATTCCAAGACCCCCAGTGGATGCCTGAAACCACGGATAGTACCAAAGCTTATATATATACTATGTTTTTTCCAATCAGGCAAAGTTTAATTTATAAATTAGGCACAGTAAGAGATTAACAACAATTAATAATAAAATAGAACAATTATAACAATTTACTGCAATAAAAGTTATGTGAATGTGGTCCCTCTCTCAAAATATCTTCTTGTACTGTACTCCCTTTTCTTCTGGTGACAATGTGAGATAATACAATGCCTATGTGATGAGATGAAGTGAGGTGAATGATGTAGGCATTGTGACACAGCTTTAAGCTACTACTGATCTTCCGACAATACGTCAGAAGGAGGATCATTGAGCCATGACGATGTCGATGGTTAGACGTCAGGAGCAGACGATGTCAATGGTTACTTGAACACACAAGCACTGTGATACCAAGACAGTCAACCATGATAACTGAGACGGCTCCTAAGTGACTGGTGTATAGGTGGGTAGTGTATACGGTGTGGATATGCTGGACAAAAATGATTCATGTCCCCGGCGGGATGGAGCGGGATGCTGCGAGATTTCCTCATGCTACTCAGAACAGCATGCAATTTAAAACTTATAAATTGTTTATTTCTGGAATTTTCCATTTAATATTTTCGGACTGAGGTTGACCCCAGGTAACTGAAACTGTGGATAAGGGGGGACAACTATATTTTTCTTTTATTTTAATCAAGCCAACCTTTATTCTCCCACAAAATAAAGAAAAATGTGACAGATCCACTTTCTTTATTTTGTTGAAACCCAAGCAGAGCCAGGCCTATCTGTTCACTTTGACCACTGTCCTGCACCTCCCTAGTCAGGGACTGGGTCAGTTACAACTTCCTCGATCTTCTGAGCTCTGGCTCCACTTTAGGCTGTGTGCACAGAATACACACAGATTACAGGGCACTCAATTTATCCCTTTGAATATACTTACAAATATGTACCTACATATACACACATAAACACACATAATATACATATATGTATATAAAACTGCCTGAACTAAAAGATGAAACCACCCTTTTCCTGGCAGACCAGGACCACCATGCAATTCATGCATCATTCTCCAGCCCTTGACCTCTTGACCTCTCTGTGGTGTTGCCTGGTGGCCACACTCAGACATCAGGACATCACTCCTCCCTGGCAGTCCTCAACCTCCCAGACTCCCAGATACTTCTTTCTTGTCTTTCTCCTTTTGTTTCCTGCTTGCCTGTTTAATCCGTAAATATTGGTGTTCCCAAAGGCTTATCCTTGGCTCGTTCTGTGTACACTCTCACTGTATGATTTTTATCCACTCCCATGCTGGAAACCTGAGGTATCCTTGGCTCCCCCTTATTCTTTTTCTCCCTGCCCCTCCAACCTTGTCCCACCACCGGAAATTCCAACCAACCTCCCACAAGATATACTCCCCATTACTCTTCTGCTGGGTTAAATGTACTCATATGTATGAATGTCTGTCCAATGCCACACAATCTGCCAGGTGTTTTACATATATTATCTCACAAGCCTTATAACAATCAAGCAAAATAGATACTATAAATTTCACACTACAGATAGGGAAACTTAACCCACAGAGGTTCAGTTAATAGCCTGAAACATAAAGTTGGCCAAGGATGTCTTTACTTTGAATCGAAGTCTCAAACCCCAAAGGGCAGGCTCCCCCCACAGCCCACCAACAGGCCCTTGCACACTTGCTTCTCCCGCCCCTGGTGTCCTCTATACACCCCCTGCCGGGTGTACCCTTCGTGTGGACAGAGTTACTTTTTCCAGAAATGAGTATGATCATGTCTCTTTTTTCTAGAAGCCCTTGTTGATTATACTCCAGGATTAAGTCCTTACTAGCTGGTTTGACCAGTGGCTACCAAGTCATCTGCACACTGGAATCATCTGGGGAGCTTTGAAAAATACTGATGCCTGTATACCACCCCTAAAGATTGTTAGCTCATTGGTCTGGAACGTGGCCTGGTTTTGAAATTTTCATAAGATCCCAGGTTATTCTAATGGACAGACAAGTTTGGAAACCACTGCGTTAGGCACCAATGCCTCTCACATTCTCCTTCCTATCTCTCCAGCAACTGCGTCCCCCAATCCAAACCCTGCTGTGGCTTTGACCATCCAGTTTCCTGTCCTGGAGTCCCTTCTCTCTTTGACAAACTTCTACATCCTTTGATATTCAGCTCAAATGTACCTTTGATTTTCTCTGCCCTGACCACCCATGTTGTCCTGTGCTCTTGCCCCTGGCCACTCAGGCTACCCTGTAATCTAGCTGTTTACCCAGTGGTTTCCCCAAACGTGCGCTGGGTAAGAGTGGATACTCCTCTTCACCATCTCTGTGTCTGTTCCTAGGACACAACACCTGGCACTCAGTAATGCATGAATGAATGAGTCCATAAATACCTACATAAGAAGTGGAAGGGACACTGGACTAGAATAGTCTGGAGACCTACATCTAGGTGGCAGTGTGGAGTGGAAAAGCTTGGGATTTGGAGCAGTACAGACCTGAATTTGAACCCTGGCTCCAGTTACTGGCTACGTGATCCTTCTTAGGCTGTTGAAATACTCTGAGTTGCAGCTTCCTCTTCTGCAAAATGGAAATAATAATAGTAATACCTTCACTACAGGGTTGCTGTGAAGGTAGGAACTGATATTTGTGAAATGCTTAGCATAAGGTCTAACACTTAAGTATTAATAAAATATGTTCACTTTATTATTATATCACTAGCCCTGGTGTGTTCATTTGTGTGCTGTGAGAATTTTGGAGAATTACATACTTTTTCTGTGCCTTTTTCTCACCTATGAAATATGCACAGTAATAGTTTCTTCTCTCAAAAGGAAGATGAAAGTCTTCAGCTTGAAAGAATATAAGATGCTCTACAAATGCCACAAATGATGATTGGTGTACCACGTTTGTGTTTACTTCCTAATCTCTGCACTTTCTTCCTCTTTCTGCGATAATTTCAGGGCAAACATTTTTCTTGTACCACAAACCTTTGACATTTGAGGGGAAAGTATCTAGAAACATTCTTGAATCCAAATTTGCAAATACTACAAGAGCAGAAAAGTTTTCCCAGAAAATACAGCAAATTATAACTGAATATTTCATTAGGGTCATACCTTCAGACCGACAATGATTCGACAAATACTGGACCAAAGAAATTTTTTAAGCTTTTAAAATAATACCTGCCACAAAAATAATTTCCCACCACAGGCGTCAATGACATCACAATTGTAGCAATGTCAGACATGAACTTAACAAAATTTGTAAAATTTAAACAGTAGTGATGAATAATAACACTCTCATTTCACGAGTGCTACTTTTCAAGGTAGATGAAAGGCAGGGAAGCAGAGATGAAAAGAAATGCAGATTCTGGGTCATTCTGAGCCATTGTGCGGCTCATTCACAAACTCTCTGATTTGCTTGCTCCTCGTACTTACCTCAAATTCACATTCCGGTATAATTATTAATTACTCATACCATGACGCTTTGACTTTACTTGTGAGGAATAAAAATCTTGAATGACAAATTCCTGAATACCAGAAGTCAACTACGTTCACTCACTCCTGTCCTGTAATTGGCGTCAACATGTTTAGGAGCCAAGGGACAATGTTGGGTGGGATTAAAAGACTCTTAAGGAATCTCAAATTCCCTGCCTACTAACTAAACTAGGAATAAAGCTAAGTATGGATAAAAATGCTTTTAGGACAATAGTAACATAAAGTTGTATCTTGATTTGTTTTGCCATAAAACTTAACTTGTTACCCATATTCTTTCCTCCTAAATCACTCAAATACTTTATTCATAAAACAAAAACAGAATTTGGGAAATGGAGATAAATTATAATGTTGAAATGTCATTAGAATTTTCTTCAGTTCTACAGAGTATATTTGTGCAAAATTTAAAATCTTTTCTTCTTTAGTTCTGCAAATAATGCAATTTCAAATGCAGCAACTCTCTTCTCTTTGTTTTAGCTAAATATTCAATATTTGTACTTAATATTCTACATAAGTTTTTCTCAATATTCAATATTCTAAAGAGTAATATTTTTTCTTCCTGGAGAATCAAAATTAACCTTCAATTTTGTCCTCTTCTGGGGAATCCAATAAGGAGGAACACTTGCTTTCTGAATGGGTTCAGGGGCCAGTCTACAGCAGGCATATGGGACTGCAGAAACAAGATGGAGCCAGGTGACCTTGGGGAGAAATCATTCCTAGTCCCTGCTTTTAGCTCCAAAATCATCATTCTTTTTGCCTTTCATATCTCTTGTCACTGAATTATAGAGCCCTTTGGCTTCTGTAAAAGCAGTTTTTTTCATTCTCTAACTAAACACAATAATAAATTAAAAGTCTTTATCTTTATAGAGGTGGTCCAGGTCTGGCCTTCTCCATTCTTTTCATCAGCCTCTCTTACAACTTATTTGGCTCCTCCTAACATATTCTCCCCTCCCAAATTGAACTGAGTAGTTTTAATGATTTTGCCTTAAACTCCTTCCTAAGTCTCCCTTCTTCTCTTCAGTTAAGCCCTTAGACATAGGTATTGAGGGGCTCTTGCTGTGGCTCCCAGCTTTAGAGAGCCTGATCAGGTTTTCCTCTGGCCACATCCCTCCCTACCAGGGCAAGCAGTCTGCAGGGCAAAGGCAAGAGCCCATGTCCTCCTTCTAGACTGTGTTCTGGATACCTGGAAATCCCAAGTTCCCTGCCCAGAGGGCCTCAAGTCTCTTCCCCAGGTCTTTCCTCTGGAAGGTGGACACACAGCTGTGTGCACCTCTAGGTCCAAAGAGTAGCCAAGGGGGTTGTGCATGGACCTTGAAGGTGTGGGCTGGAGTGTCCCATAAATGTGAGAGGCCCCTGTGGTACAGCATAGAGCTGGGGATGGAAAGAGAATTGGGTGGTCCAAGGAACTCATGCTGCAGAAACCCCAGGAAGCAAAGGCACTACATTCAAACCTGGCCACCCCAGTTGCTACAAAGTTATACCTGTCAAGGTCAGATGATAGAACGTATTTTACTTAATAGCTTGATGTATAAGGAATAAATATGAAGCACATGGCATGTAGGCTTACATTTGTACTCTCGCCTTGGGTCCATAAATGTTAAGGGCATGCCTGTGTCTCATCACCCAACGATTTTCCAGCAGATCTTCTCCTGGGCCAAATTCTCATGCCATTTCGGCAGTGAATACCGAAGAAAGTCTGGAACTTCAATGTGGCGGAATTCCCTTTTCTATCAACCAGGCCTTCTTCTTTGCACCATTCTCCTTCCTCTTCAGATTCAGTCGCTGACAGAAGGCCCAGTGGTTAATTTGTAAACAGGGAAGAGACGCTGTCATGCATCCCACAGAGAGGTTTTCGTGAAGCTTGGGTGCTCCTGGGTCAGACCCTGTCCAATACGGAGTCTGTTGGCAGTGGTAACCACAGACAGACAGGTGACCTCTTTCTTTCTTACTGATTTTTCTCCCTTCCTCACTGTATTATTTCACCCCCTCTCTTCTACAATGCATTTCCGGCACAGAGGGAGAGGCTGTGATGGAAGTCGGCCAAGCAAAGACGAGGGGTGGGGGAGCAGTCGACAGTTCCAGTTTGATGCTAATGATTTGTGTACAATTCAAGGTCAGAGAATGATATGTGAAGCTTGTGCGCCCACCCACACAAGCATACACAAGTTAGCACTTGATTATATCAGCATATAGCGCTAATACATCTAATGCTGCCTTGTTCACTTGCCTCTCCAATTAGACAGAAAGGGCTGAGGGCAGGGACCACATGTTAAGCTTCTTTTGTTCCCCATAACACCCACCACCTTATTAGGCACATAATAGGCATTTGATAAATATGTTTTGTTAAAAGAGGCTTGCCTCTGTTAATGAAATAAATGTGCTCTTGAAATGTTCTAAATAAAGTGAGTTTTTTTGTAAATGGAATTCTATTTTAAGGATACTGGAAAAGTTGCAATGGGAACACTATAAGTCCTTTACAAAGTGGATAATCATTCCATTTGGATTGTCATATATTTTTCACCCTCTTGGGCCTAAACTGGGGAATCTTATCCTGGGGGGGAAGTCTAAGACTCCTCAGCAACTGCATCCAAATTTGTGTTGAGAATCTGTATTTTTCTGGTGATGCTGTTGTAGCTTTCATTGTATTCTCAAAAGGATATGCTACTTAAAAAGGAAAAAAAAGGGGCCAACCCTGTAGCCTAGTGGTTAAGTTTGGTGTCCTCTGCTTCAGTCACCTGGGTTTGGTTGCTGGGCATGGACCTACACTACTTGTTAGTGGCCAGGCTGTGGTGGTGACACATACAAAATAGAGGAAGATTGGCACAAATGTTAGTTCAGGGCAAATCTTCCTCAGCAGAAAAAAAAAAAAAAAAAGAAAAGTTAAAACCCAACGGGCCTAGAGGGTACTAGGGAAGTTGGTCTAAGCTTCTAGGAAAATAATTCACCAGCGTTGGTAAGTAGAAAATAATAACCAGAGCTAACATTTGTGGAGCATCAGCTACATACCAAACACTTGACATTCGCCATATTTAATTTTTCCTGAAAGGGAGGCATTATCATCTCATTTTGCAGACAAAGAAACTGAAAAGACTTGCCCTAGGCACATAGTTACTAAACGTCAAATGTGAGATTTGAACCAGGACCCATTTGATTCCAAATTGGGAAGTTTTTCATGAAAACAGTTTCTGTCTCTCTCTGATGCCCTGCCCAAAATAATAATACTGATAATGATAATAATAAATAAATTAACTTTGAGTATATTATTCTGCCCATTTCACAAATGGGAAAACTGAAGTGAAGAATATATATGAACTTCAAGTGTAGATGATAACTTGGGGAAGACTCCCCAGCTGGTAAGTGTATTCAAACTAAGGTCCATCCACGTCCTGAGCCCACTGCTCCCCACTGCCTGTCACAGCCTCTGTGGGGATGGCCTGGCTTCCCCAAGACTCATACAAAAACCAGTGGACTGATTCCTGGCTTCAACATACCATAATTATTCTTCTGGAATTCAATTCTTTTCCTTTGCATTTTCCAGAGATGAATCCCATCCTTCAAGCATTTGTAAAGCACTTCTTTTGTACCTAGGGCTGTGTTAGGTACTGTGGGAAATGGGAAAACATATCTGGGCGTGCGTGTGTGTGTGTGTGTGTGTGTGTGTGTGTGTGTATAGCAGCCATACTTTTTAACCAAAATTCTAGAGACTGTTTCTGATACACGATTGCACTTAGGACTTTTTAGGAAAATGATGACTGTGCACTCAACTGTGTAGCTGTAATACTCCCTGTTCAATCTTCAAGGAGCACTACCTACAAACTTAGCAGGAACTCAGACTGTACTGTCAATACTGGATATATATATGGAAAGTTGGCCACAGGATCATTCAAGACTCATTTGATATTATGAATTCATTCCATTTAGCTACTCAGCTTGATACTATGAGAGTAAATTAACATGTGAAAATGCTATTAGCTCTTTGAAAGAAAATAATGTTGAAATTCAGGTTTAATATATAACCTGAAAGACAGTTTTACACAGAAGTTAAGCAAAGTCTGGGCTCTGAATTCAAAGAGATCTGAGTTCAAATCTCTGCTCTCCCATTTAATAGCTATGTGCCCTTAGAAAAAAATCACTTGACCTTTGTAAGCCTCAGTCTTCTCACTTATAAAGGGAGATAACACTACCTTTATGACAAGCTTTGTGAAGGTTAAATGAGGACATGCATGTACAGCATGTAGAACAATGCTTGAAACATTGTCTTCACTCAAAAGATGGCAGCATTCTGTTTTTATAACTTCATGTCTGAAGAAATAGGATGCGCAGAAATCATGAATTTGTTACATTTCTCTCTAGAAATCAAAACAGGATAAAGGACACAAAGAAATTCTCCTTCTGCATGACTGATAGCACTGGTACTAAAAAGAAACTCAATTCTGACAATAAAAGTTCACAGGAAAAGAATTCTAAAATAAGTCTTTTCCTGTGCATAGGTTTATCCAAATTTCCTTCCTAATTTTATTTATTACTGTTGACACTTTATTACTTAAAATAATCTTGTGTGATCCAGAGAGAGCCGCAGAAAATGGGTGGGGCACTCTGAAATGTGCTATGGTCTTTCTGTACACAACAATGTCAGAACTAATTTTTTCATTCTCATGTTGGTGTGGGAAATATGGCAAAGGGAAGATAGATTGAAGAGCCTGATTGGTACTTTCCAATTCTTGCTTCTACAGTAATTTAGTATATGTAAGACAAAATTCTTTAAAAATCTTAATTTTCAATCAGAAAAAAAGGGGTGAATGGTGGAAGCAGAGCAGAAATATATGAGTGTACACAATAGTGGGGAACTCTACTCTTCCCTCTCAGCTGACAAGCAAGCCAATTAGATACACCGAGTTGTTGGTCTATGTTTTCAAGGACCCAAGGAAGTCAGCTTTCTAAAAGCAATACAATTTTTGTTTTTAATATGTCCTTCGGTGAAAATGACAAGGAGGTTGAGGTAACTCGAGGAGGCTGGAGACAAGAATTTACCCAGAGATAAAGGTGAAGAGACCCAGGAAGCGGGATGAGAGCAATGTAAGAATGTAAGTCTGCATTCTTGCCAGCGTGATAAAATAATACTATAAAGTATGAATTCTCAGACATTTTCAGATTGCTTCCCCATGACCAAAAGGCCTGCAGACCAGAAATATATCCACTCTCATTTGCACAACCAACCAAACACCACCCCCAACCCCCAACCCCAACAAAAGCACATAATACTCATTAAAAAAAAAAATCTATCTGGAAGATGAGGATGGAGGGAAGGCTGAAAGGAAAGAGACAGACAAATGTGTTAAATTTTTTTTCCAGTTATTGCATCCTAGGAGAATAAAAGTGGTTCTGAAGCCACTGCCTTGGCAAGGGTAGAAAAAAATGAGAGCAGAATGTCACATATGATCTTTAGGTGGCTTTCTTGTTCCCATTTCACTCTGTGTGTCAACATGGAGGCAAAATTGCACAATGTTTAAGAGCTCAGGTTTGGATTCAAATAGACTTTGCTTTGGTTCCTAGTTCCAGTGCTTCCTGTGTGACCTTGAACAGGCTACTTAACTTAATATGCTTGAGTTTCAAGATCGTTTAAAGATAAAATGAAATGATTCACGTCACGTGTGTAATACAGATCTTGGCACGCAAAGCATTTTATGGATGGTAGCCATTAATACGTACCTTCCTTTGGATCAGACTTTCTCAGCACTATTGACATTTTGAACTGGATAATCTTTTGTTGTGAGAGCTGTCCTGTGCATTGCAGGGTATTTAGCAGCATCCCTGGTCTCTACCCACTAGGTGCCAGTAGCAGCATTCCCCTCCCCTAGTTATGACAAACAAAAGTGTCTCTAGATGTTGCCAAATGTCCACTGGGGGATGGAAGAACCAAAATCATCCCTAGCTGAGAACCAATCCAAATTCTACAAGATGAGGATAACTCCATTCTTCTCCTTGGCATATATACCTTTAAGCCCCAGCTTTAGAAAATTCATACTCTTATTTTGAAAGCCTAGTAATAAATCACATAGCTATCAGGGTCTCAGTTTCCTCATCTTGAGACCATTATTTCAAGGTTCCCTCTTATTCTGACCCTGAAAATTCTATTCCTATCTCTTTCATTTCACCAAGGATTTAAAAATGATTTCTGCCTAAGAGGAAACTTATAAAAGTGATACATGTCCAAGTGGAAAAATTAGGAAATGCAGCGAAGAAAAAAAAGAAAGAAGGGAAAAGAAGAGAAATATCATTTATAATTCCAGTAGTTAGAACTAATTAGGGTTAACATTACAAATGGGTTTTCAGGTATTTTTTGCATACACAATATATGTGTTTATACACAAATACACATGTACATATACACTCACAATACACACACAGGTATTTCTTGTATGCTTGTCATTTTTCCCAGGCATTAATTCTAGCTATCTCTGGACCTAGTGCTAGACTCTCTATTTTTTTCTCAGGTACAACATCCCACAAGAAGTGGTTCATCAACACATGTGTTTTCAACTACTACCTGGACATGGATGAACCTGAAGCCCACAGCTTTAGTCCTTTATTTCTCCACTGAAAGATGTCTTTAACTGAATGTTTGACTGACAATTAAGCCAAACAGTGTTAAAATGATCCCCTTTGATCAACTCTCCCTTTCTCAGTAACGGATGGCTATCCTCAGTGTTTTACGTTAAAGGTTTAGAAGTCAAGTTTGACTCCTCTTTTCCTTACATGTCCCTACTCACGCCCATGGTCACCTCCACCCATCTCTTACTTTTTCTTTGGATCTTTGCCAGGGTCACGTCAGTCAGATCCTAATTATTTTGTTCTAGGTGTGCTGTTTCCTAGCATCTCTCCTGCCAATCACTTTGATCAAGATAGTACTCTCCTCTTTTCAGAAACCAACAATGACTACCCATGGCTTCTTGTATCACTGGCTAGATCTTAATAACGAGCTCCAAGGGGCCTCCTCACTGCCTGCAGTTCTCCTCCCAAGGCCTCGTCTTTTGCTACTCCTCAGCTTGCACTTTTTATTCCTTATCAACCTTTCACAGCCCACAATTCCCCTATGCCCCTTTCTGAGCAACAGTTCATTAAAACTGAAGTAAATCAAAGCATAGGGCTGATGTCTTTTAAAAAAGAAGAAAAACTGGAATGTTAATAAATTATCTTATCCTTCTGTTTATACTTCAGTTATAGCTAATTATTTATTATGTTAATGGGGGTATCTTTCTTACAGATTATTAATAAATGCTTTCTTTCTTTATTTTGGTTTCAAAAACACATTTCAACTTTCACCAGATTGGGTGAGATGTGTTATAACACTAGGAAGTAAACCTCACGAAACGATTTTCTTGCAGCAATATTTCTCATCAAGGCACATGCATTTACCTAACCCAAAAGACAGCTAGTTTTCTCAATTAAAAGGTATTGGAAGAATAACCCTTGAATTTGATCATTGTAACTCGGACAACATGTCACTCTATCGAATATAAATAGGAATCTGTGTGCTGTTATTATTTAAAAAAATTTTTTTAATCCAGCTTTTACCAGAGGATAAACTTCCTAAGGGCAGGGACCATGCCATTTACGTCTTTATGATGCTCACAGTAACGGGAATACAGTTTTGTGTGCAAATGGCCCTCAGTAAATGTTGCTAGGTGATTCATATTTGAAGGGGAAATTGAAAGAAAAGCCTGAAGGACTTAAAGCTTTTGCATGCATGCATCGTGCCGTGAATAATACAAATGTGGAGAGAGATGACTAGGTGGACAGCATGGGGCACTCAGGGCTTTGGCCCCTGAAATAGTCAATAATAGGAAGTTATAATGAGACTAATGGCAGCACCTGGGTTGTGAGATGGACAACAGAGGAACTGGAGGATGTGCTGGAAGAACTCCGAGGTGCAGCAGAAGTGAATCGCAGCATCAAGAATGCAATGCTTTCAGGGGGAAATCCTTAGGAGAGGGAGCACAGAAGACAAGGGAAGGAATAGAAACAATAGGAAAGAAACAATAAATGCTTTCAAGTGAACAGGTGAGGGAAAGAATTCTCAAAGCAGAAGTGAAAAATCACGTAACTAACAAGGTTGGGTTTAATGTGAACAAGAAAATAGCTCAGATGCTAGGTCCTCTAAAATTTTATTTCCTACTCTAAATAAAAGCAAAGGTTTCTTCACATTTGACCACAGAATTCTACATTAATTCTCTGCCATGAGGCAAAGCTTTGATATCGGGTCTGGGTCTGCAAACTGAAAAGCAACAAATTTCTGGTGTGTTTGGATTCTATGACATCCCCCCTCTGCCCTCCCCTCCCCTACTCCAGCACACCATCCCAATCCACAGGATCCACATTTCTCCCAGATGGGTCTGCTCATCTTTGCCAGCTCAGTTCTTCCCATCCTAAGTTTCTCTGTGCCAATACCACTTAAGCACTTCATGAAATGTCAAAAGCCTTTCATGGTAATTATGGTGTCTACAAATATGTCCACAAATTCTTGACACTCCCTTCAGAGGGTAGAACTAATTCTCCTCCCCTAGAGTGTGACTGGACTTAATGATTTGCTTCAAATGAACAGAATAATGAAGAAGCGAAGGTGCATGACTTCAATACTATGTTGTAAAGGCATTGTGGCTTCCTCCTTGCTCTCTCCTGAATCACACTACTCTGGGGAAGCCAGCTGCCATGCTGTGAGGACACTCAAGCAGCCCTGTGGAGAGGTCCATGTAGTGAGGAACTGAGGCCTCCAGTCAGCTGCCATGTGAGGGTTTCCCCTGGAGAGCAGATTGTTTAGCCCCAGTCCAGCCTTCAGATGACTGCAGTCCCAGCTAAAAACTGACTGCAACCTCATGAGAAACCTTGAGCCAGAACCACCCAGCTAAGATGCTCCTAGACTTCCTTACTGTGTAGGATAATAAATGCTTGTTATTTGAAGCTGCTAAGTTTGGGGTATAATTTGTTACATAGCAATAGACAACTAACACAGTAAATTTTCCAACAGAGCTCTTGTTCATTTGGAGTTAAGTCTTAAAAGTTTTACTAAAATGCCAGTTTTAATGTAAATAACCCCCTAGGGAAGAAAAAAAAGCATTTTATTTATTTATTTATTTTTGTGAGGAAGAGTTGCCCTGGGCTAACATCTGTTGCCAATCTTCCTCTTTTTGCTGAGGAAGATTAGCCCTGAGATAACATTTGTGCCCATCTTCCGCTATTTTGTATATGGGACACCACCACAGCATGGCTTGATGAGAAGCGTGTAGGTCAACACCCGGGATCTGAACCCGTGAACCCTGGGCCGCTGAAGCAGAGTGCATGAACTCAACCACTATGCCACTGGGCCAGCCCAAAGCATTTTAAAGTAATAACAGCTTTTTTTTTTTTTGAATACTTGTTTACCTGCTCCTAATGCATACAAAGGTGTCTTAAGTGTTCAGTTGAATTAATCCCACCTTCCTTTTTAGCTTCTGATTAACAAAGACATAGACGAATGATTTTTCTCATATAATAAGGTTCCAGAAATAACCAGGGAACTGTAAAGCCTCTAAGAATAGAAGAGACCTCTAAGGTAAGGGGTGGGGAAGTGGCTAGATTTTTTCTTGAGGTGTTTTCCTCATTTAAGATCATTTAACACAAATAAACAAAAAAGGTGGCATTTTCATATTGAATATTAAAGTATGACAAGTAATTTTTATTTTAAACAGAGGTAAATGCAGGGGGATCAATCTCATCATAGCCAGGATGATAGAAAACTCTTTTCATCAGCATTTAAAACTCGCTAAGAGTTGGTTTTTAAAAGAGAATGTTAATACACTTTTGCCACTTTGCAGTTTTTGCTGATATAATTTTCACATGCATATGATAACATGTTTCTCCAGAATCTTTCCCTCTTCATAGGCTCAATGCCTAGACATTTCAGGTACACAATAAATGTCTCCTGAATGAATGAATGAATGAAATTGGCTTAGAGGAAAACTGAAGCATAGTTACACTCTTCTAGAGGATTAAAAAATGTGAATAGCATTGAATCATGTGATAATGATTAATGTTTTTAATTTAAAAAACATATAGTACACACTATGGGTCTGATACTATTCTGAACGCTTTACATAAACGAAGACACAGAATTGTCATAATCACCCTATTATTTTCATCCTCGTTTTCTAAATGAAAATCCTAAAGCTCAGAGAGGTTGCGTAACCTGCCCAAGTTCCCACAGGGAATGAAGTCATGAAGTCAGGATTTGAGGATTTGTCCTGGTTTAGAGTCGACTCCTGACCTCTACCCTCTGCCACCTTCCCACAAAGGCAGCTGAGTCCCTGACCTCTCACCAGCTCACACCCAGACTGTTCTCAGATCCGGGGAGGGTGGAGGCGGTGGGAGAGAGTCCTGCAAAAGCGGACAGAACCGTGCCTGCTTTGTGGTGTTTTGGGGAATTGTGTTTATTCGCGAGTTTCTCTCACTAGACCACCAATTTAACACTCTGCCAACTGTCCAATTAGTCATGTTCACGGGGAGCTAAGTGGGTTCTTCTCCAGCTGCACACCTTTTTTGCTCAATGTAATTAATGAAGCTCATCAAAACCCTAGAAAACAAGCCCAGAGCACCAGCCACTCTCATTGACATGTTAATAAGGGGTCAGGTGCTCCTGACCCCACCACAGGATGTTTATACGGCCCCAAGGCTGCTCACAAATGTTCTATGTCGAGGAGAGAGTATGGATGAATAAGGGCTGCATTCCTTCTCCTGATAAGCAGTGACATTACACACGAATGGCTGTGGAAGTATCTGAAGGCAGTGGGCCACACAGATCAGGTGAATCCTAATGACAAAGGCACAGAACTGCGGTGTGTGGGTTGTCCAGAGGAGAGCAATCAGGGCCACTCGGATGAGGGCTCCCTGGCGGGGTGGAGGGCCACAGGAAGCACTAACCTATTCTGTCCAGTTCAGGATTATAGAGCTTTTAAAAGGTGACATAAACAGTCAGTGGCTCTGAAACAGCAAAAAAAATTTCATCTTGCTTTACCTCTGGTCCTGTCGATTGCCTTTCTGATCACAGAGCAGATTTTTTTGTTGTTGTTGTTCTAGACCTGCCCTGTCCAACACAGTGGCCACTAGCCACATGTGGCTGTTGAGCACTTGAAACATGACGGGTCCAAATTGAGCTGTACTGTAAGTGTAAAGGACATATCAGAGTTCAAAGACTTGGTATGAAAAAAATGTAAAGTATCTCATTAGTAATTTTTATACTGATTACATGTTGACATAATATTTAAATATAGTGAGTTAAATAAAATATATTAAAATCAATTTCACCTGTTTCTTCTTGCCTTTTGTAATGTGGTCAATGGAAATTTTTAAATTCCAAGGTTTGTATTTGTGATTTGTATATTTCTATTGCATGGTACTGCTCTAGACTTTGGAACATCTAAGCCTGTCACAGCCCTGAGAGGGACGCAAAGGCCAAATGGTTTTCCAGGTCTTTTCTCTGGGCTTTCTTGTCACATTAATGAAAATCTTAGTAATAGGTGATAATGAAACTACCATTATCCACCATAAAGGCTGCTCTACAGCAGACACGAAGTGCCTTGTGTTCCAGGACCCTCAGTCATTCCTCAGCCTGATGGTGTCACACTACAGGCCCTGACTGGCCACAGCACGAGCATGCATGGCACTGCGTGGCACACACAACTCAGATTCTTATTGCACTGACCTGAGAAGTTGACTCTCTGCTCTGCATTCAGTGGCTTTTGGGGAATGAGCAGGTGCACCCAGACCCCCATCTATGGTTGTACAGCTTGTGGATAGCACAACAGTGTCCAGCAGAGGCTGCAAGGGTGGCTGCCATCACACCTGGGGTGCCTGTGGAGCTGTGGCTTCAGTCCATCTGCTCAGAGGGGGTGTGTTCTTCCTAATTCTCACCAAGGCACCAGAAAGACTAGCAGTGGCCTGAGGTGGACTGCTCTCTACACCCAGAGATGACTTTTTTCCTTGCAACACTGCCTAACTTCAACTTGGCACTGAAAGTGTTCCTGGCCTAACAAGCCCATTAATGTCCTTTGTGCGAACTGGCTAGAGCCCACTGTGGAAAAGAAGTCCAAATAAACTCTCAAATACCTCAGATGCAAAAGCAATTAGAGAATGCAGGTATGTTTAGAAAACCTCTTCTAGGAAATCATATTAATAAATGGGAGTTAGCAGTTTGGATACTATTTGGGGTCAATATTTACTGTTTAGTAAATAAAAACGTACAGGTAGCCTACATAACGTCATGAATCATGTTGACTAATCATGACAATGTATTGGAAATCTAACTAACATGAAAGGTATTTTGATTCTTTATGCACTGGGTCAGATGCAAACCATTTGGTGTCAATAAAAAGATTAATTCCATAGAAACTTGCTCAGGAACCAAGATAGAATAGCTTTGTACAGAAAAACGGCATTTTTTTTTTCAAAGAGCTTTATAACCCCTGGAAAAGCCCAAAGTTGCTATGAATAGCTAATGAATGATGACATAATTTGTTTTAAAGCTTGGAAAGCTGGCTCTTCTTATACACTTGCATAATGACTATCTTTAGAGAGTGCTCTCTTCAAGTAATAGATAAGATGTGACCAAGTAAATCCTTATAACAGAAATATTAAGCAAAGGGAAGATACGATAGTCTGCTACTACCCTAAATGATGAAAACAACATTTTCATAATAATAAGAATTTATTGAAAAATAAATGCTTGTAAAAATAAAAAGGCCAACTAGGAGCCCAAAACACAGGAGTACCTGTTTATGACTCAGTTTAACACGAACTTTTAAAAAATTGCTATGAGCTTGCTTCATACCCTTTGTTGAGTGTGGAACAAGTACCTTAGCAAATGAGAAACACAAATCAGAAGAATAAGATAAACAATAACAAGTGCACAAATTGCTGTCAAATACAAACAAGATTCGATATTTAGATTTATATATGACACGCTCATCATCTTTCAGAAACTATTACACCACCCTACTATCTAACCTCATGATCATTTACCATTTGATTCATTTACCTTTCATCTTATCATATAGTCAATGACCAAGTTCTGTTATGCCTTTCCTCTAAATGCAGCTGTGCCTGTTTTCCTTAAATTTTAAATGTCACATCCAGATAGAGATTCCTACTGTCTCACACTTCAAATAGCAGAAAGTACCCTAACTGTTCTCTCCTGCATTTCGCCTCGGTGTTCCCCAGCATGAACCCTTCCCTCCAGCCTGGCTATAATCTTCATCGTCCAGTTAAGGAACAACCCTTTGTCTGTACTGGAACGCCTTTCCACCCACCCTGCATCCATCTAACTCATCCTCCTTCTTGGTCTATCTCAAAGGTTAGCTCCCCTTTGGAGGCTGCTCTTGTCTACTCCAGGCTATGCTGACCCTTGCCTTCTTTCTGCCCCTGATCCTCAATGTAGAATTTAGTAAGATGGCACTTAACCACCTGCTGCCTTGTATTGACTTAATGTGTGTGCCTCCTTATCTCCCTGAGACTGCTCACTGCTGGACACTATAGATGATATTATTCTGGTATCTCTTTTTAGTCCATAATATTTAGAATTTTAGGAGCGAATATATTGGGGGAGGGTATGCTTGGTCAAGTTTCATAATTTTCTATACTCGTGACAGACCCTTAAGCTAGTAGGCTTCTGTCGGTGGAAAAAATAAAGCTGGACCTACCCTCTTATGTGTGAATGCACTGGATATCCAGTGGGGGGCACTGGGCAGGGGCCTAGGGTACAGTGAATGACCTTAAAAGGAATCTCAGACTCAGGAAGCAGAATGAAATTGGGCATCTGGCTAAGGCAACACCTCCTCAAAGCCCAGGAGCACCTGGGAGAGGTGCCTGGATGCCATCCTTGATGGAGCAATCAGAACACGGAACAGAGTTGTGGCCCTACTGATGCGCCTGAGAGCAGTTTTGCCCTGTGGAGGACGTCCCAGAAGAGGTCCTAAGTAAGCCTTGTGCCTTCTTTAATGTGTGCACTTTCCATTCCATGGCAGTCTCTCTTCCTATAGACCTTGAGAAAAGCAGCTTGGCACACACAAGGCCATGCCCTCAGCAGGTCCTGAAACAGGAATGAATAACCAATTCTCTCTTAGAGAGATGCAGGGAAATTCCACCCTTCACCATGGTAGGAGTTGGGGGGGTGGGGGGGGGGTGTAGGATGGACTGCTTTGTTTTATTAAGAAAATCAACAGGAATAATTCTATGATTTACAAAACATAGCTAGGATCCACAAGATTTGATCTCCTAAAAAATTTTACTCTATTCTAAAATAGAAATCCATTAAGCACAGAATAACCTAATCTTTCCATCTTACTTGAAATGATATGTCTTAGACATGACAGAATTTATAGTCCACAGACAATAACTGCCATATCTAAGCAATGAAATAAACATAGGTTGCTTTAATTGCACTTTCAGAGTTATATACTATTTCTGCATTAGCAAACAGTAGTGGTGGTGGTGGGTTACTTATTAAAATTCATATCCCCAGGCCTCATCCCCAACCTACTGATTCTGAGTCTTTGGCAGTGGGATCTGGGGATCTTGAACAATGTCCCCAGGAGATTCTTAGGCCCACAAGTTTCAGAACCACTGTTGGATGGGTTGTAAGCTCTCTCAGGAAATAAGAATATTGTCGTCCCACAAAACCTTTAAAGAGTATTCTCATAGGGGGCTAATTAAAACCTTTTTCTTCCACAATTTTATTATGAAATGAATTCCTTTCCTAAAACTTTTCCTTTTCTGTTTACTCTTAGCCTCATATTTCTAAGACTGACAGAATATCAACCAGCATTTTCTAAATATGCCGGTATGTGTATGGAAATGACTCACTACACCCATGAAAAGGAAAATTTCATTTATAATCTGGATTTTTGTAGTATTTCTGCCCACTGGTTTCCCCTCAGCTGGGAGGCCCTGGATTCAGTCAGTGATGAGTGTTCTGTCAATATTTTACCTTGCATCTGAGTTGCCAGATACTACTGGCTTAGTCAGGGTAATGGAACTTAAATTGTTTTTACAGTCCTTGAAGTCAGTCAATATTTTCAGGATTCTTAAAACTACTTCATGGTTATAATTACAAGATCTTATTCTAAAATAGATGATGATTATGTTGACACTGCTGTTTTTTTGAATACATGTATGTGACATATGTAAATTTCATGTTAAGAGAGCGCTTCAGGTTTTATGAAACCAGCTTTATTAAAGACCAAAACGTTAGAAGCAATAATGTGAAATTTGCTGTAAAATATAAATTTCAATATTGTACAATATTTGACATTCAAACAGAAAGATGTTGAAAGTCACTGAGGGAGCCTCTGGTAGATTGAACACACATATTTTTCTTGGCTTTCTCCAACACCCCAGTGCAATGACAATAAAGGAATAAAAATGCTATAAACATTCAAGAACAAAGAGGATGTGAGATGGCAATAGCAATCGAGGGGTGTCAACAAAATTTTGGAAGACGAAAATCAGATGGCAGAGTAGTAAACAACTTAGCAGTTTAGAGAAAGCTAAATCCAATCCTACAGCAGGGGAATTCAAAAACAGAGCAAGATGGTTTACGCTATAGAATGCTGTAAAGATTCAGGAATCAGAAGCACCTCAATGTGAGGGCGGGATCCGGGGATACACACAAAAGGAAAATTGGCTAAAGTCCTGCTTAATTAAGAAGTGGACCAGCTATACTCCCCCATACTAGAAGAAGGAAGGTGTATTACTCTCTGGAGAGATTAAGCCCTAGCTGAGGGTGGGTTGAGGACCCATACAAAAACAGAGAGATTAAGTGAAAGTCTGCACAGTTTTACCGAGACACCCGTCACCATCACCATCACTTACTGACTCCTTTCCCTTGCTTAGCTCCAGAAAGCCAGCCTGCAGATTTCTAACTTACAGTAGTGAGATTGAAGGTGTCTTTTCGGACTGGCCCTAGGGAAAAAAATCTACAGACAGTGACCCAGTGAAATGGCTAGGTTCCCCAATCCCCCGATAGCAAAGCCCCACATTTGACAAGCACACAGAGAAACTAATTAGCTTTATTGTGCCTCACTCTTAAACAGACATTTGAGAAAAGCTGCTCATGTGAAAAAAAGGAAAAAGAACATGAACACATGGAAAAAAGGTGCTTGGGAGAACGAGAGACAAAGCAGGGAGCACAAGAAAACTTAATTTAAAAATGATAATTAATATCCCTAGATTGAAAGGGGTAAAATAAGAGAACAAGAAAGAACTTATGGAAATTAAAAATGTAATAAATAAAATGAAATATTTAATTTTAGAGTTGGAGCAGAAAGTTAAGGAAATCTCACAGAACATAGAAGAAAAGGACAAAGGCACGGAAAATTGAAAAGATATGAAAATTAGAGAACAGTCCAGGAGGTTCGATACATGATGAAGAAAAGTTCTGGAGAGTTAAAAAAAAGAGAAGAGGGAAGGGAGATATGATCGAAGAAATAACACAAGAATATATCTTAGGACATGTTTCCAAGTTTTTTTAAAAAGTTCACAGTATCAGACATAGTGAATGAAAAAGAGCAACAGTAAGGCATATCATCATGAAATTTCAGGGATAGAAAGAAGATTTGAAAAGCCCTCCGAGTGAAAAAACAGGTTACATACATAGAATTGGGGACCCAAATTTCACTGGACTTCCCAACAGTGTGAAAGCCACAAGACTGTGAAGAAGTGCCTTTACAATTCTGACTATGTTTTCTCAACTATAATTCTACTTCTGGCAAACTATCAATCAAACGTGAGGATAAAGACATTCTCAAAACATAGTTTTCAGGGACCGCCTGGTGGCGCAGCGGTTTAGTCCGTGCTTGGCAGCCCGGGGTTCGCGGGTTCGGATCCCGGGCGCCCGCCGACGCACTGCCTGTCAGCCCCGCTGTGGCGGCGTCCCATATAAAGTGGAGGAAGATGGGCACGGATGTTAGCCCAGGGCCAGTCTTCCTCAGCAAAAAGAGGAGGATTAGCAACGGATGTTAGCTCAGGGCTAGTCTTCCTCACACACACACACACACACACACAAAACATGGTTTTCATAAAGACAATTTCCCGTGCACCCTTTCTTAAGAAGCTCTGAACGTGTGTTCCACTAATTTGAGGGACTAAGCCAAGAAAGAGGAGGACTTCACTTAAGCAGCAGACCAATTAAACTGTAGTCAGAAGATTGGAACAAGAGTATATATAAGCCTCTAGGAGAGACACTGAAGGAAGGAAAGAAAAAGAGAGAGAGAGAGAACGGGGGGGGGGGGGGGGGGCAGGAAGGGTAGAGAGGGAAGGAGAGAGAGAAAAAAGGAAAGAAAATGTAAGAAAAATAGATTATTTGATCATATTGAAAGTTTTACAGGGAGAAAAGTTTGAGAATGGATTGAAGGTAGGTACAGAGATAACACCAATTTAAAAAGAGAGGCAGTTAATTCCAGGGAAAACAAAAAGTTGCACAAGAAAGGAAATATAATCATAGCATACTACATAGCTAAACTGTGTGGCACTATGCAAAAATCAGTCATGTAAATATGGAATACTTTAAAAATAATAATTTATGATAATATATAGTTATATTGAGAATTTGAAGAAAAGAAAAAGACTCAGTGTGTGGAGGGGGGTTGTGTATGTTTGTGAGGAGGTATTGTAAATGAGCTAAATCTTCATCTTCTATAGAATCAATTGAAAAATTGAGAAACAGTTTATGGAGGTAAATAAGAGAAAGTAATTTAAGGAATTGAAGTGGTCACCTTTGGGAAGCAGAAATTAAGAATGGAGGGGATGAAGTAGGGGGCTAATCTTTTTCATCATAAGCCTTATAGTACTATTTGACTATCTGAACTATGACACATATTATTTGAATAAAATAAATAATACACATTTTAAGGAAACTAAACAAAGGGGCTCCGGGTTTTTAAAGTTAAGGAAAATGTTTCTGCAAAGAGATTTCCATGATGGCTGTGAATATTGGAGCTCTGTTCTTTCTGTGGAGATTTTATGGCTCAAAAGCTTATAATAATATACTTCACATGGTACCCAACAAATTTCGGTAAAATAAAATTGAGAGCGGAAAACACTTTGTAAAACATGAACATATAAGGACTCATTCTGACACAGACAGCCACATGCAGAAAACGCACATGTACAGATAGTCTACGATTTATCTAGTCTTATGACTGCGACTACTAAAAATCAGCATCACATTTTGGAAATTATTCACTTTCCACTACTCCGTGTAGGAATTATTCCTGGGTTCTGGATGTCCCTGTAACCTTCCTTTACCAGCAAGCAGTCATTTGCTTTGGTTTACCTCTTTCATAGTTGCTCCATTGTCGTTTTGTTTGTCAGACACAGAGACTGAGTTTGCAGTCCCAGCAATCTCACTGTTGTTCCACTGGTTCAAGACAACCACCTCCTATCAAAGGATTCTTTTTAGACTTGCCTTTCCAGTTCTTCTATTTGATCTCAAAAGCAGCTCTGTTATTTGTGCTAATGCTCTCTCCACTGGAGCTGAGAAGCAACTGTAAACATATTCTTGGCCCGAAGTTTGATAATTGCCATGTTTAATGATTTATTAAACATCCTTATGTTTAGACACAGTGTTAGGTACTATGTAAAAAATAGCGAAAACGAGACAGAGAGAGAGAGGAGATCCTGCCCTTGAGAAACAACAAGATTAGGAAAAGATAACACACAGACATGACCAAAGTTAAGTTCTGGTTATTTCATTACAGAAATACATATTGTAAAAATTAGACAGCAATCCAGAAGGTCCAATACATGATGAAAAGAAGTTTCAGAAAGTAAAAAAAGAGAAAAGGGAAAGGAGAAATGATCAAAGACACAATACAAGATATAACCCAGAGAAGATCTGAAAGCTTATAATGGTGGAAATTTGATTGATTCTTTCATTGTCACTATTTTAGCTGAAGTTTTATAGGAATTAAGAGAAGATGGTAAGGAGTGAAAAGAAGATGTGGAGAGAGAAAGGAAAAGAGAGTGAGTGTGGGCAGAAGGATTTTAGAACTATCTCCTAAAGCAGGGATTTAGGACTGATAGATGTAAATGAACGGAAAATAATGTTATCACCTCAATCCAACCAGCAAATTGGATAAATAAGAATTTTTTTAAAGAATTAGTGAAGTATAAACTTTTTAAAAATAGAATTTCCCTTCCTTAAAAAAGTATTTTTCCTGATGGTAGAATTAACATACATGTATGATAGAAAACTGAGAAAATTCAGTAAAGAGAGGAAAACAATAATCACTTATAATTTTACCAACCAGAAACAGCATTCCTAATATTCCAGTTCTTCATTAATTTTCTATACATATTAAAAAACACAATCTGGATTGTAACATACAAGCTGTTGTATGATCTGCTTATTTCACTCATTTTATGAGCCTCTCCATGTGATTAATCACTCATTAACATCATGATTTTCATGTACATTATTTTTCTAAAATAATTTTGGTTCCAATTTTTCACTATCATAAGTAACACTATGAGCATAATCTTTGTACATAAATTTTTGTTCAATTCTCTAATTATAAGGAATAATGTTTAAATTCTGAGAAGTGGAATTACTAGATAAAACATTCAAAAATTTGAAATTTTTTTTTGTTTCTATTTTTGATTCCCTCTTTTTTAAAATTTCCAGGAACTGAGTGAATTTTGATTCATTCCTGAGAGAAATGGCATTTTCTGCAAATGTCCCAAATGAATAAACATCCATGTAAGATAATTACGTTGAAACAAGTGTTCTAGTGTTACTGGCTTTGGTGCTCAGGTCTTTCTTCAAAACTAAGTGCTGACCATGGTCCTTGTGGCCAACAGAGAATAAAGAGAATTTTCACCAGCAACAGCAGAAAACAAATTTGAACTATACCTATGTATAATTATATTTTATATCTCGCCTGTAATTCGTGCTTGAATTTGTGCAACGTACTCGCATATCGTGTAATTAACTACTCGGAGAACTATGTAAATACTGCTCCACAATCACATAAAAGCATGAAATAAACGGTATGTTTGCAGAAAGATATTCACATATTTATATATGTATTTTGAAGCTTGTTTCAAACAGTGGTGAGTTAATATTTCATTAAAAAACATGCCTTTGCTTGATGGTTCTTTATAAGGTTAAGAAGTGATTATTCTAATGAAGCCTCAAAAAGAAAGATTCTGTCTGCCCTGAAAGTACCTGGTGAGATGGAAGGAAGAGAGGAGGAGCCCCCAGACTGAATCCAGAAAACCATCACTTTCGTCTCTCCACCTGACTGAGCCCTTTCAAAACATGACCTCTACAGCTTCCGTTACTCACAGTGAGACAAGCATAAGGACCTGAAAAAAGTACCTTTAAAATTCATGTTCCAGCAAAGACAAGAACAAAGTTAGCAAATTTCAAAAGACATTCAGTGAGGGGGGCGGTGAGGATGGGTTCACATTGCACCCACATGTCTGCAGAGCCTGTGAGTTGGATTAATCATCTTTGGTCTGGCTCGGAGGAAATACTTTACTGTAGCTGGCGTAAAAACAGTGAACATAGAAGCACAATTTGTATTAAGATTAACAACAGACCCTTCTGACAGCTTGTGATCTCATAAACCTCTGATGCATCTGAGCTACAACAAACATCCCTGTATATTGCCTATATTTTTGCTGGCTTCAGAACTTAATACTGAAGTGTATAAAATGTTGCATTTTCCAATGGTATATATATTTTTAATGAAACCAAGATAAAACACAAAAGTTCACATTTCAATGATGTTTTTCTACCAGCTACTGATTGTAGTTGATGTAAACCAAGCTGTGTTTTTATTTCTCCAGACAGAATTTCTGTAGAGCTGGCCGGCATGTGCAGACAAGAAACCACTGTGAGGTTTTGGGGTTGGAAGGCTGTGAAGGACGAGAATCAAGCCACAGAGTTCAGGCCTGTCTCTGCAGGCCAGCACCACCTCCAGCCCTGCAGCCTCCACCAAGCTTTGGGAGGTTGGGTGGGGGATGGGACAGGGCACACTAGAAGATATGAGATGCAAACAGCTGCCTAGTGATGCAAGATCTGCCTGCATTACTTCCCAGTACTTCTAATGCATCCAATTGTTTACATACATCCAAACAGTAGTTAAAACCTGTTTGCATATGCGGGTCCCTAAAGCAAAGACCTTTCTGCAAAATCTCCAACAACAATGCAATATGGGCAACCTGAGTGACTGAGGCACAGAATAGCAACCGGCAGTAAGTGATGGCTTGGGAATTCCCCCATGTTGGGGGAAGGTCAGCAGAACAGTGCATTTCCCCACTCCTCCTTTCCTTCAAGGTAGACAAAGTGTTAAATTAAAGGAGATCTGGCTGCTTGCCACACTGGTCAGAATGAGGAGAGCGAATGCTTGTCAATGAGTATTCACTCCCCAACTGGTTGCCACTCATTTTTACCACGGATCATTGAAAGCCCTACACCCCTTAACTGGGATGTCATGAAGAAAGACGGTGAGAAAGAGGAAACTTTGTTTTGAGACAGCACTAAGACATATTCACCATCAAATTTTCCTGAATTAGAGCTGAATGAATTGGAGAGGTTTTACTGCACCGCCAAGTCGCAAGGTTGAAGCAGCTTCTAATTGCACTAGTTCAGCCATACATAAATGTTTAAACATTGAATGGTCCTACAGAAACCTATCCTCCACTTCACTTTGAAAATACAGAAAACTCTTCCACATTTGAACAAGAAGAATCCAAATTTCCAGCGTTCACAATTCAGTAGGACAGGAGAAGTTTGCTCAGAGCCTTATAAAGCAGTTGTAGGGATCCTTAAATGTTCTGGTCTTCCTACCACCCGCGTCTAGGATTGCACGACCTCGGAGAGAAGCTACAGAAGGAGCACCATGTTTTGCCATGTGACCTCTACAGCCTGCCTCCCTCAGAGTGAGAATTTTATGTAATTTTTGTTTTCTTATCTGCTGTCAGGAATGAAAGAAGTTTGATTCCTAGGCATTCAAATACAGGAAAATCTACTGTACCACCCTTTTCCATGTCTTAGAAGAGAGGGGAAAAAAAAATCAAACCTGGCAAGTACATGAGGATGTGTAGGAAGGATTTCTGCAGGTAATTAAACCCTGCCACTGCTGAAACGTGGAGAGCCTCACATGTCGACAGTCTGAAATGCACCACGAGAACTGCTCAAAGTGTGTCTCACTTTCACACTTACCTGACCATGGGATGGAAGTGCAGCGTAGGCCATGGGCTGATTCATCACTCCTTTCTGCTTCATGAGAAGCATGCGTTTCTGGTCCTCACTCAGGTGTGCCCTGGGAGCCTGCAGCTGTGATGGCGGCTGCTGCTGCTGCTGTGGCTGCTGCTGCTGCTGCTGCTGCTGCTGCTGCTGCTGTTGGATGTATGGCATCAAGGGGTTCTTGTTGGGGTTGGCCATTGGTGGTGTCATTCTCTGACTCAGGTCTGCATTAAAATG
The DNA here is from genome assembly GCA_031878705.1 of Tapirus indicus. NCBI lineage: Eukaryota > Metazoa > Chordata > Mammalia > Perissodactyla > Tapiridae > Tapirus > Tapirus indicus. Next base: position 125,580,575 of record CM062919.1, on the reverse strand, counting down.
GGTCAGAGGCTTAGTGTTGCCATAAGTGAGAATATTGTGCTGTTTGTTTAAAGAGTTTGTACCCAAGTTATTTGGCTGCTGATTGATCATATTCATGTGATTCTGAGGGAGGTAGTTATTCATTGTCGTCTTCTGCAGGTTGTTTGCCATTGGAGGCACTATAGGGTTTTGGTTGTTAAAGGCTTGGGGGTACATCATTGGGCTATTTGGTTTTTCTGCAGTGAAAGCTGCTCCATATGGACTGGATGGAGGCCCTAAAGGAGACCAACTTGAAGTCTGATTTGAGTGTTGCTGCTGCTGCTGTTGTTGTTGCTGCTGCTGCTTCTGTTGCATGAGTTTGGCCCTTTGTTGTTGTTGTGCAGCCATCTGTTTGAGCTGCTCTGCTGGAGACATGTCGGAGCTAGGCACAGCCACAGGGCCTGACCCTGAACCGGCCACCGTCGCTGCTACTGGATTAAGGAGATAACCGTTTCCAGGCCGAGGTGGAGCTTGGCCTGGAGTGTGGGCTTGGTTTGGAGTTTGAGGGGACTGGACAGCACAGTTTGCTGGTGAGCTGGCAGGGTTTGGAGCTGCAGGAGTGTTGGCAACAGAAGGTAAACTAGTGGCCGTGGAGACAGTAGAAAAGGGAGGACCAGAAGAAGAAGGCCTCGTCTGAGGAGATCCCATGGAGACATGTGCAAAAGGAGAGTGAGAGGGGTCACTCTTCACACTTGCACTTTCCTGGGAGAGAGGGGTCTCAGTCACCGGCTGTGAGAATTCTGGCTCCTTCTTCTCTTCAAAGTCTTCGTTGAACAGGTCCTGGATGTCATCTTCAGGAACCGTGTTGGCCAATTCATCTATTAATTCTTGCCATTCCTGATCATTCAGGTTAATGTCTGAGAACAGCTTGTTCTGATTTGAAAGAGATGTTTCTGATGTGTCTATGCAAGTAGGGTCATCTAGAGGTTCTTGTTTGAGGTCCTTGCCCTGCAAGATGGTGAAGCTATCCTCCAGGTCGCTGCAACCATTGACAGGAAGTTTAATCTCTGGGAGTCTACCATTCTTACTTAGATCTTCTAGAAGCCCAGGAGTGTGACTTCCGCTATTCTGCAAGGGCAGAGAAGGCTTCAGGTCAAGTTGGTGAAGAGGAGAAGCTGAAGGCAGTGGCATGTTGTTGGGCAAATTGTTGATGGCTTCCATCCCTGGGGGAATGTCCTTTCGTATTCGCTTGCTAGTAGGAGAAAAACTCCCATCGCAAGCACCATTCTGCTGGTCTCCATTAAGTGGTGATCGGGCTCCTTCCAACTTCCTCTTCACAGTCTCTTGGAGCTGGAAAAGAAACAGGAAAAATGATGACTAAATCTCCAAGTCATAGTTTACTCTTTAAGCATGGTGATATGCATTGCTATGAGCCAACTTTTAAATGCTTTAGAATAATAGGAAAGAAATTATACTTCTAATTTCAAAATCAGCCAGGCTTTAATTCAAATTCTATGGGAAAAGGTTTTATCCAAAAGCAGTGCTCACAAGGCTAAGAGATAGGAAATAGACTAAAGACTGGAGGGTGAGGGAACAAAAGAAGAGAGAAAGTTAAAGGCAGTACTTCTCTTATAGGGAAGAATCGTGTATTATTATTTTCCAAATGAATGCTAGATGTGACACTTGGACCAAAATGTATTACACTTGAGAAAGACCTTAATACCTGTCTTAAATTCTTGTCACAACTTAATTGAGAACATCAAGGAATTAAATCAACAATATTTTAAAGAACACTAATAATTCTCTAAGAATACGAAATTCAACACATTTACTAAATAGCACAGAAATGAAGATTAAGAAATGAAGGTTAAAGTAACCCCAAACTTCCTTTCAGTTCTTATTTTACTTGACCTCCCAGCACCTTGTGATTCAGTAGCCCACTCTGCTCTAAAAGCACTCTTCCATTGCTCTCCACAATATCACACTTTTCTGGATTTCCTCCTTTTTTTCCACAGTTCTTTCTCAGTCTCTTATGCATTCTTCTTTCTTTCTCCTAAATGATAAGATTCTTCAATGTTATATCTTAAGCTTTTTTCCCTACTCACTCTTACATGCTTATCTAGACAATCTCATCCATTATAACAGCTTCAACTATCTTCTCTGGGCTGATGACCCTATAACAACGTACCCCACCCAATCTTCTCGGTTGAGTTCCATCAACTCCAACGTCCTCTTCCTGAATGTTTCATGGACATCTAAAACTCAACTTGTCTCAACATTGAGCTGATTATCTTTTGCTACTCAAATGTAATTTTCACCAATGTTCTCTATCTCAGTATCTATCCAGTTACCCAGATCAGAAACCTGAGCATTCTTCTTGAAACTCCCCATATCACAAGTCACCAAGCCCTATGGATTCTGCATCCAAAATATCACTCTAATGTGCCCACTCATCTCTATCCTCCCTGATATGATCCTATGCCAGGACGCCATTATCTCTTGCTAGATTGTTGCAACAGTCTCCTAACGGGTCTCTTTGCCTTGCCTCCATTTATCCATCCATTCATTCTTTCATCTATTCCTTTATTTTGTTTTACTCTCCATCTGTCTATTCTCTATACTACCACCTCTTTCAAAAAATATATTGCCCTTCCTGTTTATAACCCAGCAATGATTTCTGTTGTCTTTAGGTTAAAATCCAAACTAAGCCTGCTTCACCTGGCTCTTGCTCATCACTCCAGGCTCATCTTTTTGCCTCTCTACTCAGCATCACCTCCTCATCCCCGCCAAACATTTTCTATCAACTCTCCTGAAACTCTTTCAGTTTCTTAAGTGTGCCAAGTTTCCCTCTGCCTCTAAGGCATTGTACATGTTGTTGTCATCTTTTCTTGGAATATACTCCTCCCCTTTCTCTCCCCTTCCCCCGGTTAATAGCTACTCATCTTTCAGGTTGGATCTTAGATTTCACTTCCTCTACAAAGTCTTCTCTTACATCCCTTCCCCACCCCAACTACATTAGGTCCCTTCTTTGACCCACCTATACTGGCTTAGATATCCTGGAATAGGTTTTTCCAAGGAACCTATACTTTCCCTTCATAGCTTCAATCATGCTTTGGGATAATTGCTTAAGTGTCTGTTTAATGAGCTCCAAGAAGGTAGGGACTAAGGCTGACTTGCTTACTGTGTATCCACGGGGCTGCACCCAGTGTTCAGGTTCATAGCAGTGCTTAATAAATAATGGTAAATTGAGTAAACAATTCTATTGTCCAGTTCATAGGGGCTGAAAGAGGTGAGTTTGAATCAGAGCAGGAGGCAGTCCCACTGACCACAAGGAATGCCTCATTTTGAGACTCTACAGTCCTGGTAATGGGATGCCTTACCCTGGAGAGTGCTATGTCCACCCCACATTTAAGAAGTCCAGTTAAGAAAAGTCTTGCTAACTATGGATTCATTAACTACAAACGTAATTCATTTGTCTGCTCCCTTCCTTTCTGCTAGAAAGGGCCAGTGCATGGGGCTCTGGTGAAAGAGCTTGACATAAAGTAGGTACTGGGAAAATGCTTGCTGAATGACAAAAGGAAGACTAGGTTGGGTTAGAAGAGGTTGAAGAGTTGAAGGGTTGGGTTACAGAGTTGAAGGCAGAAGGCAGAATGACGCAGAGAGGGAGGAGGCAGAGCAGTCCTCCACTTGGGCACTCTCCTATTCTCAGCAAACCTGCTGTGTATTACAGAAGCAGTGGAAGGGAGGAGCAGGATTCCCTCTGACCCTGCACTTTGGCACTCATGTGTAGAACTGGCAAGTCTCTAGAAGAGTGCCATGTATAATAAAACCAATCTGGAGATGATGTGGGGGATTCCAAGAAGTGCCATTTTATTGCTATTCTCTCATAAGTAGAGAATTCCATTTTAAAGGTAAACAGAAAAGGTCCTTGAGCAAAAATCTAGTCAAACCTTTATTCCTAAATCTTATATTTTTAATCACAACACCAAACCCTGTCTGCGGTCACTTGGTGGAAGCCTCTGAATTGCTGAAAACAAGGCTCTAACTGGGACACACTGGAATTTGACTTCAAAGAAGATACTGGTTCAATCCATCATATTAGGTGGAAGTAGCTAGAAAATTATGTCATTTATTGAACAAACCAGGAAACTATGGTTCTGATCATAGGTACGGCGGATACCCGAGCATACCTCCAACACATAGCAGCAAGTTCAAATATCACAGCCTCAGGGCCTAAAAGAAACAAGACTTGGGGCCCTCAGCACCACCTGAGGTGATATCAACCTTAAAAAAATAATGAAAATGAACCTGACTTTATTTTAGGAAGCCTAGGTCCACGATTCTATTCTAGGCCATGAAATGGATGGGTAGGATGGAGAAATAAAGACAAATCTTCCATTTGTTCCTCTGTAAAGTAGTGGTGGCCGAGACCATGGATACAGACAGACCTGGTGGGAACCCCAAGTTTCACCTCTTACCAGCTGAGCAGGCCTAGCTGGGTGAGGCAGTACAGGGCAGTAATACAGAAACAGGAGCACAGGCCCTGGAATTAGAATGTTGTCCAGATTCAAACCCAAGACGCCCCATCTAAGAGTTAACACATATAAGTGTTGTCTGGTACTCAATAAATGTTAGCTATGCTACCCTCTGTTAGGAACTGAGTTACATGAAGGTAGGGATTTGTCTGATTTGTTCACTACTGGGTCTTCAGTAGCTCACAGTGGACACTCAATAAATACCTACTGAATGAATGAATCCTAGAAAACTTATTTAACCTCTTCTAAGCCTTGGTTTCCTTATCTGCAAAATGGGTTAATAATATGTAGCTCACAGAGTTACCGTGAGGATGAACTCAAGTGAATTAATATAGAAAGCACTTAGCTTCATGCCTGGTGTCCAGTAAGCACCCACTAAGTCTTAGCTATTACTATGTTAAATTCAGTGATACCAACAGTCACAATTGCAACCAAGATAGATTCCTTTCTGGATCTCCAAAATACAAATAGGTAGAATGATAATATTTCTGATAATATTTCCTAGCTGGAAAAACCCTAATGTTTTCCAAGCATCTGGTGTAGCTTTTTTAATATGAACAACAAAAATGAAATTTGCAATTCAAGCCCAAGTCCAAGTGCTAATGCATTTGTGTCCCAGATTGTAGAACAGCACTGGATTGTTGAAGTTCAAATCAAATACATTTCCAGCATGCGACCTGAATGGAGCTGCTGAGTATTTCCTTTTCCTGGAGGGCTGAAAGTTCTTCGCTGCTGGCCCCTTTAACCCAAATCTTGACATATTTTTTAGTATCAGCATTTGGGAATACAAGAAAGACATCATTGAAGATGCTATGTTATGGTTTCTATATTTTGTTTAGTTGTATCCAACTAAAGACAGCAGAGCAATCTTAGCATCCCTACTATCTGTCTCATCATCCTTTGCTCTATGGAAAGGTGGTCTGACAGTCCAATTCTCTCCTTATGGCCCTCTTGGGAGACAGGTGGAGAGTTGGCAGGAAGAGATGGAACCTGAATGCTTCAGAAGGCTGAGTAACTCACAAGGACTCTGCTCAGTGAGCATGAGAACGGCTGACCGCACATGGGGAATGTCCTTGTGAGCTCTCCTGCACCCCAAGGACTCCGGTCAGAGTCTCATCCCAAATAGGCTTATCTTAAGAAGTCCTTGGCCCTTCTGCCTTACAAAGCTGGAAGCTTCTTAGTGTGATTTGTGCCCTCATGGAAGAATCACAGAATCTCTTTACTGAGCATCAGCTTCCTTGCTCCTGTATTACTATTATTACATATAAATGTTTTCTCCCATTAAGGAAGCTGTGGTGCCAGGAGCTGAAGTACACTGTTCATCCAATGCCTATGACAATATGGGCTGCTATCATGTGTCAATTACTCTGAAGGAAACAATTCCTCTTCCATAATGACTCCAGCATGAGTCTCTCATTCACAGAGTGGCTTGATGGCTTGAGTTTCTGTGAAACGTGTGTGTGTGTGTATGTGTGTGTGTGTGTGTGTGTGAGAGAGAGAGAGAGAGAGACAGAGAGAGACAGAGAGAGACAGAGAGAGAGACTGAGAGGCGGAGAGAGACAGAATGGTTTGAGAGGGGTGATATGACACCCAGACCAGTAGTAATAAGAACAGCTGTGCCTTTGGGGGTATGAAGCACTTTCACACAGGATTGTGTTTTATCCTCATAGCAAACCTTTGGGGCAGGTCATGTATTGGTCTGATAGTTCTACTATCAGAGAAAAGAGCAGTATTTTAGAGGAGGTAGAATGGGGAGGGGTGGATGACACCCATGACAAGTAGGAACATGGCTAAGATTGCCAGGCCTCTGCTGACATAGAGGGGACCCATTCCCAGCAGATTCTTAGGGGTCCCCTGGCCAGCGTGTCCATGACAAAGAGATTCTTTCTTCCTTCAGAGTTTTTTTTAAAGTATAGTTGACATTCTTCCTTTTAGACTTTCAGCAGTGCTAACAGGTTCAAAAATACTCTTTATTGCCTTGTCCCTGACTTTGCATGAAATTGGGCAGGATCATGGAGCTTGGGAATATAGATAATGATACTACTATTAATAATGAAGATTTTAAGATGGAAGACATTGGTGTAAACCATCAGATTCCTTGTCTCCTAGTCTGGATGATTCTAAAAGGTGGGTTTTATTATAACCAGCTTATAGAGGAGGAGCTTTAGGCATAGTGAAATTAGGCACTGTGTCCAAGATTACAGAACTGAGGCAGAAGTGGCTCAGCCCGGATTCAAATTTAGACTCAGGTCTGATTCCACAGCCCACACTACACTGTCATCCAGGATGGCAAAGTATAGTCATGACTTCATCAATGGCACTGGGCTCCAATGCTAATAGTGATAACGACCTTTCAGACTGTTGTCAAGAATGATCCTTGATTCCACCCTCTCTCCACAACCTACACCCAATTGAACCTCAAGAACTATCTGTTCTTATCATTAATGAATTTTATTCTCATCTTCCACCCCCAATGGCACTACCTTTGTTCAGATCTTCAACACTTCTTTGATGGATTTCTGCAGCAGCTCCTGACGAGTCTCTCTGCCCCAGCCTTGCCTCCCATCCAACCCATTCTCTGCTTTGTGGCTATGATTTTCTTTATAAAGTGTGAACCTGATAATGTCCATTCCTTATCTGCAGCTTTTCTGGAGCTGTCCACTGTCTTCAGCATCATCTAAGCCGGGCACACAGGCCCTCCACAACTTGATCCTCATCCTTGCATACCTCTCTAGTCTTGGCTATCACTTATAATGTTCTTCCCCTCCACTTGCCCTCCAACACCAATCAACTCTAATCCTTCAGCTATACTTAATTATTTGCAGTTCTCAGGACACATGGTGTTTATTCTCTGTCTTGCTCTGAGCTTTTTTTTGCATGTTATATTCTTTTTTGTTGTTGGTTTTTCTTTTTTTTTTTTTGGTGAGGAAGACCAGCCCTGAGCTAACATCTGTTGCTAATCCTCCTCTTCTTGCTGAGGAAGACTGGCCCTGGGCTAACATCCGTGCCCATCTTCCTCTACTTTATATGGGACGCCGCCACAGCGTGGCTGACATGCAGTGCGTCGGCGGGCGCCCGGGATCCGAACCGGCGAACCCCGGGCTGCCAAGCGCGGACGAAACCGCTACGCCACTGGGCGGCCCCTGCATGTTATATTCTTAATCAACTTCTTCACCTAAACAATTCTATTTGTCTTTCATGATTCAGTTTAGACATTACCTTCTATACAGTCTCTTTTGACAGGCCCTCCCCACAACTCCTGATCTTGGAGACCCTCCACTGCTCCTGTGGCATCCTAATACACATCATATTATAACTGCTTTCCTTTTCCTTAATGGGATTGTGCGAATGAATGAAGGCTAAAAAGATCTCTCAAATAACCACACTGAGTTTACGTAATTGATCCCCAAAGGAGGCACTTGAAAATGTTGGCCTGTATAGTATTTTCATGACGTTTGAGTAAACATATGATTTATTTTGGTTATTTTTAAAATGCTGGAAATGGCTTGAGGACTGTCCCTTCCTTAATATTTTTGAGGACTCTAAGAGTCCAGGGAATCTATGTTGAGAACAACTAGAGAGCACGTGAAGACACTCATGTAAAGGAAAATTGAAACTGAAACCCAGAGACTTTACGTAACATTACCAAGGTTACGTATTTTGACATATATATGAACTCAAAATGCTGGATATTATCATAGTTGAATTTTAAATTTCCATACAAAGACTTCAAGTGGTTCTCACTCACCAATGCACCCCCTCCAACTGAAAGTGTGAGTAAGCTTCCTTCACCAACTATTACCTACAGAAGTATTTCCCAAGACTTGAGGATGAATTGGAATCTCAGCTTGCAGATGCTGCAACTAATTTAGAGGCTCAAAGAGAACATTTTGGTCATTTTGATCTTCTCTGGTCAAACCAGAGATGATTCACTGAATCAAGGGTCACATGGTTATTCTCTTTCATTCTATCAGCAGATAATAAGCATACGAACACATGGACAAATCTCACTTGTTTATTTAATGTATTTGATGAGTGACCCAGAATACTCACATGTTAGATATTTTAATTAGTAGAATATGAACAGTGTGTGAAACACTTCCAGAACTGTCTTTTATATTTAAGCGCCCTTAGAAAGGATCTTTTGAGGTTTATTTAGAGGTTCAAATTTCTAGACCAGTGATTATCCAACTTTAAAGTGATCTGGGAAGCTGTTGAAAATCAGATTTCTTGGTCCCACTTCCACAGTTTCTGATTGACTAGCACAATGTGGGGCCCAGATTGGAACACAGGTTGGAGGCACAGGTATCTAAAGAAAATTAACAAAAACCTCAGATTCCTCTGAGGCAGTTGGTTCAGGATCCCCAATTTTTAGAAATTCTGACCTAGACTAATACTTCTATTGGAGTTCTGACATTTTGAGGTTGCTGGTTTGATTTTTTTTAATACACAGACACACATAACCCCAACATCAATATAGAATGTTCCTGAGTTCATTGGTGATACTCCGGGACAGCTCATAGATGGCACTAAGAAACAACGCTCTAGACTGAGATATTTCAAACCTCAGAGGATCTTGAACTCTGCAGAGGCCTGCTGGATTTCCACAGGACTTTTCATGAAAATGTTTACTTTTTATATTTTAGGTTTCTCTGAGCACAGTAATATCCTAGACCATTTTCTCCCTCCACGTTATATACTTATCTTTGCTTCCCTCATTGAACTGAGGGCATGCCGTATGCCTGGGTGTCAGGTGCTGAGGGGTGGGCTCAGTCCCCAGAAGAAAGACACACCAGAAAGTGAACGCGTGTCAGACATGTACTGACAAAAGTTGAGTATGTTTGCTTTAAGGAGATCTACGTGAAGAACAGAGCAACACAAAAAGAAAAAAAAATCTTATCACAACTCCTGAAGTCTCCCTTGTCAACCTCATACACCCCTAACATTATTTTAGAGAGAAGACAACTTTACTACATAATAAAAGTCATATGAATTAAAAATACACACACACACGCTATTTCCCTGAGAGCCAAGATCTTAAAACCTCTACTTGTGACCATCCCAGAACACAGTTTCTCTGGTTCTCTGGACCTGGTCAGTGGGAAATGTTGGGTCTCTGGAGGAGATGTCAGCCATGAGCAGTTAAAAATTTCCATTCTGAAATGCTTCAGGAAGAAAAGGATCATCTTAAAAAGGGGCCTTGCCCTCTTAGTGGGCATGTGAAACCTTAGCTACAGAGGCCCAAGGGAATGCTGGGGCACTACTGAGCCCCCAGCCCAAGGGAACAGGACCATTCAGAACATTTTGAAGGACTTTGAAGTTATTTTAGAAATGACCATGATTATTTCCCTTCCTGCTATAAGTCAGATTTAAAACTCTATTCCGGAGCAGTCTTAGGTGGACACAAGAGTGGTTGTACCTCTTTTCAGTGTTTGGAACGTGGAGGCCAACCCAATTCTAGCTGTGAGGTGCCAGAGTAAGGGAGTCTTTAAAAGCATTTTAAATCTTTTTTTTGGTGTGCCTGAATTTTTAGGGATGCTTTAATCCTTTAGTTATTATTCTTAAATGTGTAGTAAGCATCAACTGAATGCACAGCAACACATTGAGAATGGATCATAAAACATCATGAGCAGTGGCAGTCAAGGCCCTTGACATTCAGAGATGCTAAGTCCCAAGATCTCCTCAAATCTCCCTATTTCCAAATACATAAATGTTCATACAGGCTCTTGGCTTTTTCTCGATTGAATGAATAAATTATATTTTCATCACAAGTCACACAAATCCTGTGTGCTCTTTATATCTGAAATTATAAAGTTTTTCACAAGTTCCATACATGTAGTTCAAATTGGTGCTTCAACAAAATTATTAACTGCTCATTAAAATCAAAATTATCTCTGCAAATGCCAACATTATATGATTTTCAAATCTCCTCACACAATTTTCAGTAGAAAGCTCTAAATTTCTAAGCTTTTATCAGAGAATTTGATTCACTGCTTACTAAATATTTCAAGATACTATTGTCATTTAATGTTCTAATTGGCTGACATCTTACCATGTATCAGGCATCAATATAAATGCTTTACTTATATTACCTTGATTAATTCTCACCATAACCCAATGATGGATGAGGAATGAGCTCAGAGAGGATAGTAATTTGTCCCACGGCACACAGCAGAGCCCTATTTAGTTCCACCTACCTCTTGAGTCTGTGTTCCCACCTGCTCTGCTATTCTGTGTCTGATGACTCCTGTCCTGATCCAACATGAGTAAACCATGCTTAGAAATTCTGGGACAGTGTTTTAGACACCTGTGTCGTGACGGTCTAAAGAGAATGTGTTCATGTCTTTGAGTCAGATCCGCCTGATTCACAGAAAAGTGTTGTGCTCCTCTACTAGGAAAGATGTTGCTCTGCAAATTTATCATGTGTTTGAGAAGTGATGACAGCTGCAGCCCTGAAAACTTCAGGAGGGAGCAGATGTGTGCATCCCAGTGGCAGCTTCCTCCACTCAGTAGCTTTCTGTAGGAAAAGCTCCACTGAGATGTGGAGCTGTCATCAGAATTCCACAATCTGAACCCTGAACTGCTCTGTCTTTTCATATCCATAAACACACACACACGTATTACATTACATTTCTTTTTAAGGACAAGAAACAATTTCCTTAGCAATACCTCCTGATATCTCTTCCTAGAAGTCATCCATACATTATCTATTCAAACGCGCCTGTATGCACGACCTTGTATTACAATCTGAAATGCCTAATGGGATTTTATTTAGAGCTGTAAAGAAATGCCGGTGAAGGAGGTTGATGAGGAAGAAGGGAAAACCGTAGGGAGGAAGAGGGCAAATGAAAAGATCAGATCTTATCTGCATCAGTCACAGCTGGAGACTTCAACACCAGCCGTGCAGACCAGAGACCAGGCATGTTGGAACTAAGCATGAGGTTTCGATTTGTTTGTTTTCTGGGAGGAGGGAGGCGGGAAGGAGAAACACTTCAGGGAGGCTGAGTACTTTTCTCTCCCTTGGGTAGGAATCAAGAATATTTTTATTTCACTGTTTACTCAAAATGTTCCTTCTTTTCAGAGAAATTCTCATTTGTTTTTAGCCCCTTCCAGGAGTGCCTCCACAGCACTGAAGTCGAGCACCAGCTTAGGGAACGCAAATAGCCCACAGCGCCCAGACCTGATGCTGCTTTTGAATAAAACCCCAGCACGTGCTTATCTCCCTGTGGAAAACAAAAGTATTGAAATAAGATCGCCTAGTCTATAAAAAGCCTCTTATTTCCCTCAAAGAGGTCAGACATTGCTCTTCCTTGTGAGTTGTAGTTTGCATAAAGCAAAGCTTAGAGATCTTCTTGGAAGAGAATTTTCCTTCTCCCTCTCTCTCTCTCTGTCTCTCTCTCTCTCTCTCACACACACACACACACACACACAAAACCATCCCAGTGAGTGAGCAAACAGGACGTTATTCTTATTTCTACACAGCGTCTGACTTCCCGATCTCCGTTTCATAGCAGGTGTCTACTCCAAAAATGGAAACTAAGGGCCTTGCCTTCATTTTCCAAGAAGGGGATTGCCATTGTTTACACGTCTTTAGAGTAACTCTGTTCACAAATAGGAGACAACCCAGAACAAGAGGATTTTCCTCTCCAGGATGAAGCACCCGTGGGCGAAGATGTCCACGTGTAGACAGGCACATTCCTACATTCAGGCAAACATGGGTGTGATTTCACTGGCTCTGAAAATGTTCAACCGGGCAGCAGTATGCATAGCCCCACACACTCAATCCATAAACAGCACAGTTCTGGAGGCTGTCGGCAGAGCTTTCATCTGTGGGGAGAAGCTGCTCAGCTCCATCCCATCAGCTGAAATTCATTTTTCAAAAGGAATTAGACCAAGGTACTGTTGTTATAGCAACAGTCAGAGTCACTTACACAGCCTCTTCCCCACAACCTCACTCTGACTTCTGTGGGCAGTGATTTCAATTATGTACAGGGAGTGACCAAGGTTGAGCCTGCATGGACCCTTTCTCAGCCCTTTAAGGAGTGGAAGTCTAAATCCTCTACAGCCAATGTGAAGCTAAAAGACAAGACTTGACTGTGTTCCACAGGGTTTTCCCAGTCCTGAAAGTTGATGAACAGTGAAGATCAGAGAAAAACCTTTGCATGCAATGTTTTCATCTCTTGGGTAGGAAACTGGACACGTGACCACTGACTTTCCTGGGATTAACCAAGTACTGGCCATTTCAGAATAGGAATTTCCAGTGAGGATGGTAATATTGGCAATTACCATCATTTTATTCTGAAGTATTTTCATTACTTTAGTCCTCTAGGACTTTAATCTTGGAGGTTTGGAATTTCCAATATAATAGCCCATTCCAACCCCTGAAAACAACAATCAACTCCAAAATGCCCCTTTTTTGACAAAGATGTATACTTATTACCAAACCTTTATGGCAAATAACTTTCCAAAGGAGTCAGCAATGTAGTAGTCTACATTCACCCCAGGGATATACTAAGGTGGTAAAAAATCTATGAAGCCAGTGCTCATGGTCAATGTTATGGGCTGAATTGTGTCCTCCTCAAACTCACAAGCTGAAGCTCTAACCCCTAACACCTCAGAATGTGAGTGTATCTGGAGATAAAATGAGGTCACTAGGGTGGGCCCTAATCCAATCTGACTGATATCTATAAGAAGAGGAAATTAGGACTTAGATATACACAGAAGGAAGATCATGTGAAGACACGGGGAGAAGATGGCCATCTACAAGACAAGGAGAGAAGCCACAGAAGAAACCAACCCTGCTGACACCTTTATCTTGGACTTCTAGTCTCCAGACCCGCGAGGAAATGTATTTCTGTTGTTTAAGCCACCTAGTCTGTGTACTACTTTGTTATGGCAGTCCTAGCAAACTAATACAACTAATAATCTGATTTAAACATATCTCTGTCCTCTCAGTGTCTTACATAGTTACACACTCGGTAACTAATCAAAGGAATATCTTGCACAAATTTGTTCATGCTTTGATTCAACTAACAGAACACCTATTGTGTGCTGGGTTCCGTATCAAGCAGTAGGGACACACTAGTGAACAAGATTCAGTCTCTGACCTCAAGAGCCTTCAGAGTGGAGGGGAAAGAAACAGATGAGCAAGGACAAGGTCATTTGAAGTAGGCGCCTGTGCTGTGGGAGCACAAAGGAAAGGTGTGCCACTCAGTCCACATGAGGTAAGGCTTCCTGGAGTGACTGATATATAAGCTAAGACTGTAAGGATTCATAGAGGTGAATACACCAGAGAAGAAAGCATAGCTTCTAAGTGAAACCAAGTTGTTGTGTCCGGCTTGAGCCAGAGGGCAAGGGGAAGCGCTGAGAAACAAGGCCGAAGAAGTAAGACCTATACAGATCATGAGGGGCTTGGCTACCATGTTAAGAAGTCTGGACTTTATCCAGAAGGCTTTGATAGACACTGGAGGAAAAATAGTTGTAATGCTAACTTCTGATTTCATTGTGATAGAATTTGGTTGCAAAAGGTAAAATATTTGAAGTGGTCTATATTAGTTTGCTAGGCCTGCCATAATAAAGACCACAGACTGGGTGGTTTAAACAACTGAAATGTATTTTCTCACAGTTCTGGAGGCTGGAAGTCCAAGATCCAGGTGTTAGCAGGGTTGGTTTCTTCTGAGGCCTCTCTCCTTGGCTTGCAGATGGCCACCTTCTTGCTGTGTCCTCACATGGCCTTCCCTCTGTGTATGTGGATCCTTGCTGTCTTTTTTTTGCATCCAAATTTTCTCTTTTTATAAGGACACCAGTCAGATAGGTTTAAGGCCTACCCCAACGACCTCATTTTAACTTCATCACCTCTTAAAAGGCCCTATCTCCAAATACTGTCACGTTCCGAGGTACTGGAGGTTAGGGCTTCAACATGTGAATTTTGGGGGGGACAAAATTAGGCCCATAACATGATCCAATAGCATTCCCTATATGGCTGATTAAGCAAATGGCTAAAGCCACCCTTAACTTATAAATCAGTATGACACAGACTTGGTCTTGAGGCAAGAAGCTCAACAACTGCTATTTGGTAGAGAGCTTAATTATATATATATATTCTTTTTTTTCATGAGGAAGATTGGCCCTGAGCTAACATCTGTTGCCAATCTTCCTCTTTTTGCTTGAGGAAGATTGTCGCTGAGCTAACACCTGTGCCAATCTTCCTCTACTTTGTATGTGGGATGCCACCACAGCATGGCTTGATGAATGGTGTGTGGGTCTGCACTGGGGATATGAACCCATGAACCCTGGGCCACTGAAGTGGAGTGCAGTGGACTTAACCACTATGCCACTGGGCTGGCCCCAACAATATATTTTTTTTAAAGTGTTTTCTCCCAGTTGTAATCCCCAATTCAAAATACACTTCACCATCAACCCTTAACTATTAGCAAAGAAGTGTAGTCAGAGATGACTCTAAGCAAAGCCTCAGAGTAGGCAGAAGTAGCCTGCCATGATCTAACAAATGACTGAAGCTCTAACTAATGATTGTTTGTTCCCTGAGGCTCAGTAAATGTTACTTTACACTGATAATCCAGCTGACCTCAGAGAGACACATGGAGGGAGAACCGAGGCACAAGAGACTAGGGCCACCACGTAATTCAGAGGAAGAAAGGGGATGATAGTGAGGATTCTTTGCTCCAGCATGATGCCCTGTGCAATAAATCACTTTGCCTGTAACAGGTTCAGAGTTTGTCAACTTTCTGTTCAAATTGTGGTGCATTGTAAATGTACTGTAACAGTGCAGAGTCAAACGTATGTTATCTCAATGGTTTTATCTTTCTTACCTAGCCATCCAGATATTATTTATGCAGTTTCCATTATAATGCCACAGTTAAGTTTGCATAATATTTTCTGTAACTACCTACTTTTGCATGGTTATGGCTCTCGAAAACTCCCCTGAGACAGAATTTTTTTCACCTTGGTCTCAGTTCAGAAGTAAATTTTTTTGGTAACAACAAATGATGACTTTAGGGATATTTCTGAAGTTATGTGAATTAAAAGAAAGGAAGATTTTTCCTGCAATGAATATTTTGTTACCTTTTGTCCAATCGAACACCACAAATCAAAAAGAGCTGAATATAAAGGCATCAAGCCTTTGCGTAATAGATTTCACTGAAGACTGCCCACACTGCCTGATTTAACTAAATGAGGTTTGCATTCACATGCTTATCAGTATTTAAAAATACCCTGAGTGTACACAACAGAAAATGTCAGGAACTTGAAAATCAAAAATATGCATGCGGCGTTTTCCAGATCTCACTAAAGCACAGCAACTAAACGCAGTTAATTATGTGATCGGGCAGCCGTTACTTAACCTCTCTGGACCTTTGTTTCCTCAATTATAAAATGAGAGGGCTGGACTACCCAGTCTCCAAGGCTTGTTCCAGCTCTAATAGAGTCTCTATTTGGACTCTGAATTCAAATCAATGACTCACTTTCAAAATCGCCCCAGAAGGCACTGTTAACTCAGATGCGCAGCTGAACTTGGCAGGTAGTTACTGAGTAACTAAGATCCTCATTGTAAGTCAGAGAGCAAGAATTCATTACACTATTTTGCAAAGGTTTCTTGGCTTTAGTAAATTTGAAAGAAAAATTACACTTAAATCCTAATCACAGTTATCTTCAAAAAAACAGAAACCCAAGGCCGGCCCGGTGGCATAGTGGTTAAGTTCAAGCATGCTGCTTCAGCGGCCCAGGGTTTGCGGTTTCGGATCCTGGGTGCAGACCTACACACTGCTCATCAAGCCATGCTGTGGCAGCGTCCCATATACAAAATAGAGGAAGATGGGCACAGGTGTTAGCTCAGGGCCAATCTTCCTCACATACACACACACACACAAAAACAGAAACCCAAGTGTGTAAATTACATGGTTCATTTGAAAGAACTTTTTACTTTTTGACAGCTGGCTTGGTGTCCTGTGCTGAGTTGGGTGCAGAGGATGTGAAAGATGCACAAGACCCCTGCTTTCAAAGAAATTCACAGCCTGTTGCATCTTTTTCATTTTGCTCCCAACTGTCTATGGGAAAATGCTCCTGTTAGGCATAACACTTGTTAGACATGGACAACAGTGATGTTTCCATTCTGGTGACCACAACTTGGCTAACTTATAGAATGGTGCATGGCTCTTCTCCATCTCCCCCATGAATGATATTGAGTAAATGGCCTTAAATTACACGAAGAGCCTGAATGTGCCAATTTGGGCAATTAGCTACCGGACCAGGTTACAAGTAGGAGCTGCCCACATTTTCTGGGTGAGCACTACCAGATGTTTCACCTAGAAGAGGTAGATAAGTGTAGGCCTAATCATAGGCTTAGAGTCAGGCATCCTGGGTCCTAGAATCACTCTCTCATGACCAAGCTGTGTGTTCTGTGGAAGTCAGTTGACTATTCTCTGCTCCATTTTCGCCTGGACAAAATAATCTCTAAAATCCCTTATAGATCTAACAGCCTAGAATTTTAATCTCTCTAGGTTATTTTGGATATAGTTGAAAGATGAACCAACTGACATTTTAAGTTCCCTCCTAACCTTATGGTTCTTTTCTAAAATATATAACTAATTCCTACTTTGAAAGAATGGAAAAGTTTGCATCTATTGCTGTTTCTCTGCATTGTGTAGTAAAACTTAATTAATTCAATTCCTGCTAATTTTGCCTTTAGCTGTAACTTGGCTAAGGGCCAACCTCATATTTATCCTTATGTACAAAAAAAAAGAGCTTACTATGTAAAAGAATAGATATAATAAAGATGATAAGGGGAATGCCTAACATACTTAAAGTAGAAATGGGTCTCAAGAACTCAAGGACTCAAATTTAAATAAACAATTGATACATGTATTATGAATTCTTCTCATATATTGATTAAAGTAGCTCCCCAAGGATGTTTATTTACTAACAGTTTGATAGCCTAGTTTGAATTGCAGTTGTTACTTTTAAATATATCACATGTAGTATATATTTACTACTATATGCACTTCAATCCGGATTTTTCTCAATTCAGGCAGCTGTTTGCCCAAATTAGTTTAAATTAGAGAGAGTCTATTGTATTCATAAACTCTTCATCTAAATGGCAGAAATGATGACTATAAAATTCGTCTTAGGTTTGTTGGAACTCTGCAGCTTAACTTCTAGTCTGAGATTCATAAAGAATGAACATAGAATGATTAATGGCCATTACTGATTTCTTACAGCTGTAACTTATCAGAATATGTATACTCTAATACTGTACCCATGGTAATTATCTCATTACTATGAAGTGTCACAGAAATGTATTATGCAAAGAGTGCATTGAATCACATTTAGCAATTTCTTTTTATGTTTAAAACCCAGAAGCTTAGTGTTCTCTAGTAGTTGGAGCTTTGCAGGGGAATTGGGGGCTTTGCATGAGAGTTGGGGGCTTTGCATGGGAACTGGGGGCTTAGGATGGGAGTCATGCACTTGAGCTGGAGTGCCTTGGCAGAAGTATAACCAGCTTTGTGACTCTGGTTACTCTAAACTTTTCTGTACCTCGATTCCTAATTTGAAAATGGGCATATTCATGTGTGACTTCTGCTGTACCTCACAGAAAGGATTAAGCAGATTAAGTCTATAAAACAGTTGGTCACCAGGAGGAGAGGCATTAAGGAAATTACTCAGGATACTGCAGGGATGACTTCTCTAACTGCGTGAATATTTAATGAACAGGTACACATAATACTTGACATTTCTATGGAGCTTTTCAAGCAAGCATCTTAATATCACTTAAAGAAATGCATGGTGACAATTATCAGAGACCTGGGAAGCATCAATTCGTTGGCCAGAGAGGGTAGAAACACAGCAACTTAGTTTTTAACGTCATCATGTTCAAGAGTAGTGGTATATCCAAATACAGTCATCCCACAAACCTGAAGATATGGCCTTAGAAATAAGGTGATTATTTGAGAATCTTCCACACATACATGTGAGGCAGCCTAAACAACGTAAGTGCAAAAATTCCCTAAGAAAAGGAAGAACACATAGACGGAGATGGGTCCTGTTAATTAGATGAGAGAAGTCAGCAAAGAGACAAAGAAGTAGCATCAGTGGGAGATCAAAATAAAACCTCATAAAGAAAGTAGGACAAAACAAAGAAGAATAATTTGTGGTCAGATTTCTAGTGTCAGTTGCAGCTCTGAAATGAGAACTAAGAGGTCATCAGATTAATATCAGAATAATTCACTGGGAATCTGAGAGGGTTTCTCTAGGACACACCCAGCAGCATCAATATCACCTGGGAGTCTGTTAGAAATGCAAATTCTTGGCCAGTCCTCTGACTTCCTGAATCAGAAACTCTAAGGGTGGGGCCCAGACTTTGTGTTTTAACAAGCCCTCAAGGTGATTCTCATGATTTTGAGAATCTGTATTCAAGAACAGTGCTATCTGTCCAACGGAGTTTACTAAGATGATGGAAATGTTCTGTATCTACACTGTCTAATACATTAGCCTCTAGCTACATGTGGCTACTGAGTACTTGAAACGTGGCTAGTGCTCCTGAGGAACTGACTTTTAAATTTTATTAATTTTAATTAAATTTAAAATAGCTACATGCAACTAGTGGCTATGATATTGGACAGTACAGTTCTAGAACTGAGCTGTGAACGAATGCCAGTTTTTTGGTCAGTAACAGAAGAAATGGTGCAAAATGGAAATGCTGAGTTTGACTCTTGTGTATAAGAAATCTTGTTTGGAAAAGCAAGAGAAAAAAAAAGCAACATAGCTTGCATGTCAGGAGGTAAAGTAAAGGCTTTTTTCAAGAAAAGGAAGTTCTGAGTGGGTCTGAAGAAGTCAGGAAGCAGAAGGTCAGGGAGCAGGAGAGGTTGACACTAAGGGAGGAAGGACAAATGAAAAATTGTGTTTGAAATGTCCAATTCTGATAAAACACCCATAACATAAAATTTGCCATCTTAGCCATTTTTAAGTGCACAGTTCAGTGGCATTAAGTACATTCACATTGTTGTACAACCACCTCCACCACCCATCTCCAAAACTCTTTTCATCTTGCAAAACTGAAACTCCATACCCATTAAACAATAACTCCCTATTCCTCCCTCTCTTCAGGCCCTGGCAATCAGCATTCTACTTCCTGTCTCTATGAATTTAACTACTCTAGGTACGTCATATAAGTGGAATCATATAGTATTTGTCTTTTTGGGACTGGAATATTTCATTTAGCATAATGCCCTCAAGGTTCATCCATGTTGCTGCATGTGTCAGAATTTCCTTCCTTTTTAAAGCTGAATAATACTCCATTTTATGTATAAACCACTCATCCGTCTATGGACATTTGGGTTGCTTCCACCTCTTGGCTATTGTGAATAGTGCTGCTATGAACACGGGTTTACAAATATCTCGAGGCTTTGCTTTCAATTCCTTTGGGGTATATACCCAGAAGTGGAATTGCCGGATCATATGGTAGTTCTATTTTCAACTTTTTGAGGAACATTCATACGGTTTCCCATAGCGGCTGTACCATTTTCCATTCCCATTGAGACATTTGTTTTTGAGACAATGAAGAATGGCACATCAGAGCCGTCAAAAGAATGATTTAAAGACAAATGTCAGAGAGAGGTATGTTGAGATGGGAAGTGTGTGTGCGTGGAGGAGCCAAGGCACCTTGGCTCTACGAGTTTCGATTTTCTCATTGATGTCAATGCAAGGACCTCATGTCCAAGGAAGAACACTGTTGAAGAGGAAAAAGCAAGGGCTTGAGGAGAAGTGAAAGAAGGTTTGTAGAGTTGGTCCATTATAAGAGAAGAATAGGGAAACTTTCTGAGGGCTCGGAAGCAGAGGTATAGCCACTGTTATGAGATTGAATCGTGTTCTCCCAAAAAAGACACATTGAAGTCCCATCCCTCAGTAGCTCAGATTGTGACTTTATTTGGAAATAGAGTCACCTCTATTATGTGCAGATGTAATTAGTGAAGATGAGGTCATACTAGAGTAGAATGGACTCCTAATCCAATGTGACTGGTATCATTCCTAGAAGACAGCCATGTGAAGAGATGGAGACACACAGGGAGAACACAATGTGATGACAGAGGCAGAGACTGAAGTTATGCAGCTGCAAGCCAAGGAATGCTAAAGAATGCTGGCAAACCGTCAGAAGCTAGGAAGAGGCAAGGAAGGATTCCATGCAGAGTCTCAGAGGGAGCACAGCCCCGCTGACACCTTGATTTCGGACTTCTAGCCTCCAGGACTGTGAGACAATAAATTTCTGGTGTTTTAAGCCACCTATTCTGTAGTACTTTGTTATGGCAGCCCTAGGAACTAATACAGCCACAAAGCATGAATCTGCAATAGGCCAAGGTCATCCCGTGCCAAGGCCAAAATGAGTATTTCCAAATTGCTGTGTGTCCCACCTATGAGCAATATGCTTTCTGACATACTGTGATAATACAGGCAATAAGTCAAAGTAATATATATTTTGAATCACAGTCCTCACTAAAAGGTTTTCTTTCTGTCTGTCTGTCACAGGCACAAATTGGGCATGCACAAAAACACACTAAACTGTATGCTCTAAGAGCCAAGAGGGGGGGAAAATCTCAGTATCTCAGGACAGAAGCATGTAAAGTAGACTTGTATAAGGAATGCTTAACTCTGTCATTACCTGGAAGTTCTGAATTTTATTTCACCTACATTTGGCTCCTAAATTTGTTTTCTGGGTTCTAAGCCTGAGTAGGTTCTTGCTTTACTTGTAAAAATCAAAGACTTTCTCAATTTTTAAAATTTCTAAGTTTGTCTGCTTTTGCTAACTTTGGCCTTTATCCTAAGTGCCAGTGATTTCGGGAAAATAGCAATACAATGATTTCCCTACTTTTACCCTTGAGTTTTATGGAAAATAGGCAGCGATAAGGTAATGAGTGCCAACAGAGTAAAAGCCATTTAAGAAAAAGCTGCCTTGTTATGAACTCCTGGGTGAGTGTTTTCCAGAGGCGGACGTGCAATGGCTATGAGAGCCGAGGGGCTGTGTGGTGGGGTCAGCACTGCCGTTGACCACAGCACAAGGCAAAGATCAAAAATCCTTCATAATGCCCCAACAGAAGAGTCTGGCTGGCATACTTTGGAAGGGGAGCTCAGCGATTGCTGACATTGAAGCAATGTGGATTATTTGGTTAAGGAGAATAACCTTGACCATTTGCCAAGTCAAAACACAAGTCATAAAAACAAACAGTCTTTCCTTTGCTGCCTACTCACTCTTTTGCCTTTAAAACATACCTCTTGCTTTTGTTAAAATTCACCTATATCCTAGTAAAAGAGGAGAAAAAGAGCTGTGAATTGCAGTTGTAAAGAAAAAGAATCTCCAAGAAATGTATCCAGTTAAATCTATCTATGCCTCCCTTCCACAGCCTCTCAACATTAAAAAAAAAAAAAAGAGCATTTAGACTTTGGCTTTTCATGAAAGGCATACAGTAAAAGTATCACTGTTCCAAAATTCCAAAGCAATTTCACAATCATGAAATGAGGGAGGAAATGGTTTTGTTGAGGTCTTGAAAACAGTCACCCCGTGTTGCTATGTGGAATACCGTATAAATTATAAAGGGATTTGCAAAAATTAGTTCACTCATTCAACACACACTCACTGGGTATCATTTATGCACCAGGCCCTATGCGAGAAGCTGGGGATGCAAAGACGAATAAGACGCAGTCTGCCTGGAAGAGCTCACAACAGAGGGAGACAGTTATTATTATTATTCATCATAATGTGGCTAGGCTTCCCACGCCCTATTCCTACCTCCAGCCCCAGGAACCTTGATTTTAATTCACAAAGAACCATATTGTGGGGAGAAAAAAAAGAAAATGACCACAGTAAATCCTGCAAAGGTGTCAGGTCTCTCCAGAAATATAGCTACACTGCAAGCTTAGACCTCCTTTAAAAGAAGGGCAGGGAAGGAAAAGAACAGCAAAATGCCTAAGCAAATTGTACCAAACCGAACCACAACAAACATCTGGAACTATATCAGAGAAATTTAAAACTGATTGGGAAAGAAAATTATATAGAGGCTAAAAATCAGTTAAAAAGGAAAAGAAAACAAATATGAATAGAATCAAAAGCATCTTTCTCTCCTTGTCCTTTTCAGAATTGCCCCAGAGTACCCTCTGAAGGGAGATGCTCCATTGGAGACTTTGAGGTTTCATAGACAAAGCAATCCAAGCCTGGAATTGATAACCCAATTTCTACACATTTGGTTAAAACCAAAACTTGAGCAAACTCGAATATCAAAACTCGGTTTTCTGATGTGATTTTATGCCTGCTTAGAATCAGTGGCTGAGGAGAAAAGTATATACACAATAAATCTAAATTCATTCAATTTCCTTAAGTCAATTGGGAGGCTTATATTTACCGAGAATAGGCATCTGATTCCCATATTACAAAGACATGCAAATGACTCCCATGTTGCAAAATCATTCTGAATAGTTTATTCCTCCATTCTCAGTTGCTGGAGGAGCAAGCAGAAAGGCTGAAGAGTTTGATCAGGAAAATACTACATCTGTCAGTTGGTAACAACACGCTCACACCGCTCTTGAATTAACTGCTGTCTGAGCGTCAGCTCACAGGAAGGGAAAAATTCAGCCCATCTTTGGAAACAGATTCATGCTGCAAAATTATCCAAGTTAATTTCCTTCAGTTAATTAAGCCAGTTTCTTTAGCTGCAAAGGGAGATGACCAAGCCTAGTCTACATCTAATGACTCACAGAATAAGGAGGTTAGATGGCCCCATCTCTATTTTTAAACTTAACTTTCAGATAGAGTCTCACAGAACCTGGATAAGCAGTACTAGCCCTACCCAGTATTTAGTTCTGCTCTGACTACCATTTAACCAAAGGTTCTCTCAGAAATGTCCATGTAAACTACCATCGAGGTCTGCTAACTGCTCAGTTTCCACTCTGCTTCATCTCAGAGATCTGTGCGTGGGTGAGCCCAAAGTACCAAAACATTCGGTACCTTTTGTAAGGATGGGGGCTAAGCAGCCTTGGTGGGGGTCCTCTGAACCCCGCTGTGACATGGTACCTTGCATGGAGGATGGATTCAAGGTGAACACTCTCTGACCTCCTTCTTATCTTAAGCAAAATTTTGGTGGTGATGAGGAGTGGGGATGGGGGCAGGAAGTCCTCTGGAATCGCTCAGGGGTCCAGGTCCAAACCAGGGTAAGCCTGATAGTACTGCTGAACCAAACCTACTGTTACCCATACCCGCCCCAACAATTTAGGCTTTCCTCAAAGCTATCAGCAAACACCAACCATCTGTTGTGCATCCATTATACGCCAGGCAAATCCAAGATCTTTTCTTCTAGTTCCCACATCAACTCTGCAAAGTAATAAACATCATTTATACAAACGAGAAAACTGGGGCTCAGGAAGATTAAATAAATTGCCCTAGGTTACATAGCTAGTGTGAAGGAGTTGCGATCTGCATTCCAAGCCTATGCTTTTCCCATTACATGCCTCTCCACTTGTGAATGGAATGTGTTTCTCATTTCCAAACTATTCTGAAGTGAGCATGGCTCTGAAGTGAGACAGGAGAGGGCAGGCATCCTCAGAACTGCTCTCTTCTTTCACTGGTCAGCTGGCACATAAGGAAGTACTATCTGAAAGTAGATTTCCTATAACGGCTGTAGGTCTTTCAGACGTTCTCAGAACAGTTCTGTAGCTGTCTGAATTGCTCAGTTATAAATATATATTGGCCACTAACCCAACCCCAGCCTGATCCTGAAGAGAATGGTGTAGGCGATGGCATGCTGCCCGTGTGGGCCACGGTAACGACTTATCACATTGACGACCACTTTCTAGGGACATCACTATAAACGCACCAACACAAGCACCCAGTTCCCAGGAAACAAAACCTGCTCATAAGCATCTGCAATGCTGTGCTCCGGGTAAACACAGACTCAGCTCTTAAAAGCATAGATGGCCGCCAACTGTAGCTCATTGCTGGAGCTGTAAAAACTCACAGTATGCTGGCACTGCCTTCACCTGAGTCTTTCTAATTCTCTTTATTTTTCTTTACTAATATCTTTAAATTTCACTTTCCTCATAAGATAGGGCTAATATTGCCTAGCTCGGAAGACGAGTATAAGGACTAAATGAGGTAACATAAGCAATGTATCCAACAACGCCACTTGAAGACTTTGTAACTTTCCTCTTCCATTAGTAATTTCATAGTAACCTGTAGGAATTTTCAAGTGGGTGTTCTTCATCCCCCTGTACAATATTGTTATCAAATTTAGAGATAATGCAAACATACAGTTCTAGATGACAGAACCTGGGTTCCACAATATGGATACTGCTGACTTTTTAAACTTGAGGTTTACATAAAAATTGATTTTATGATCTCTGAGAACCCCAAACAATGTATGCAGAATTTTGTGAGTATATGTCTTTTCTCAGGAGAGAGGATCTAAAACTTTTATCAGATTCTCAGTGTGGTCCATGATCCTCCAGAAGTTTAAGAACCACTCTCTTCAGGTTAGGTATAATAAATAAGATTGGATGAAACCTGTCTCATAAGCACCTTTGATTTTCCTGAAGTTCAAAGCCATATGCTCTTGCAATTCTAGGCTGTGTTAATGAATATACATTTCCCGGATCCAGGGAGACATATGTATGTTCTACACTGAGGGCACCCAGAAGGCTGGTCTTGATTCCGGAGTCCTCATGCTCATCAGGCAGCAGTGCAGCGAGAGGGCATGACCAGGGCAGAGAAGGCCCCAAAACTTTACCATATGAGAAATAAGTGAAGGAGCCAAGGATATTTTGCTGGAGAAAGACAAAAGTTGGGGAGTAGGAATGCCACAGCTCCTCTTTAAATAGTTGACAACTGCAATGTAGGAAAAGGATTAGATTTAATCTAAACAGCTCCAGAATGTGAAACTAAGATCAATGGTTGGAAGTTATGGGGAGAAAGAATTCAGCCTCTACATAAGGAGGAACTTTTAAAAACAATTAGAGAGATTCATAATAGAAAGGGCTACCTTATGAGGCTAATGAGCTTCCTGGCCCTTGAGTTTTCATACCAAGACTGCATGTTCATCGGTCAGGGATTTGTAAAGGGGATTCTTTGTTGGGTGGAAGGTAGGAGAAAATGACCTCTACGATTCCTTCTAATTCCATGATCTGTCTATTAAGATTTTATATCTGTTATTAAAATTTATAGTCAAAGACCCATACACATGTTCCCTTACTTCATAAAATAGACTCTTGTGGTGAATTACTTATAAAGGGAATAATCATTCTTTTTTGTAACTTATTTCATGTATTTTGTTTTCTTAAAATGGGGGTGCACCTATGTGTGGAATGCTGTGTCTGCATTTTCAGCACACACTCCTCCCATCTATCTCCTTTTTTGATTCTCCACTGCCCTCACCAGAGTTCACTCCACCCTCACCTCTTCCCTGGACTGGGGCGCTCTCCTGCTGTTAACCTTGCTTCCCATCGCACCCTCTCCAATCTATTCTCCACGAGTATCCAGAGGAATTGCTTAAAAGCATTAATCACGGCTTATCTTTCTGTCTACTGCCCTTCTATAGCTCCCCATGTCTCTTAAGTTCAAACTTGTAACCGTGGCCTAGAAGGCTCTGGATGACCTGGTGTCTCCAAGCTCATTTCATGCCACCCTCCTCTCTACCATTACCCTCTCACCATGCTGGCTTCTCCTGCTGTTTCCCTCCTCTGCATCTGCACCTTCTGCCTCCTCTGTATGCAACCTGCTCCTCCTAGCTCCTCATCATCCTTCAGGTTTCAGCTCAAGTATCTCCTCAGAAAGGCTGTCCCTGGCCACCCTGTCTCAGTTCACTGCCCAGGTCCACTTATACTCTTACCACATCACTCTGTTTTATTTTTTTCATACCATTTGTCACAATTTATAATTATCTTGCTTCTTATTTTTGACATGATATTGGCTTCTTCCCCCCTTGGAGTGTGGGCTCATTGAAGATAAGGACCTAGTCCATGTTGTTTGCTAATGTGTCTGTGCCCAGTGTCTCGCATAGGGACTGGCACATGGTTGGTGGTCAGTAAGTATTTCTGGAAGGAATGAATGAACAATTGCATGCACAAGTCTATCCAGTATAGATGGTCAGCTCTGGGGCTGTGTGTCACTTTGTTCTTCTCTTAGACTGTATGTATGAATATGTTTCTTTTATGATTCATCCTCTTACCTAGGATAGGGCTGTGTACACAGCAGACCCTCAAGAGAATTTTGTATTGACCCCCAAGAAACTCACAAATGTGATTTAAAGCCAAAGATTAGAGAAAAGAATCTTTTTCACTGAAGAGAGAAAGACACTACCCATACCTCGGAGTGTCCTTATACGCACTGTGGGGTAAAACCCCATTGAGGAATAGTGCTGGTCCCTAAATCTAGGATAGTGTATCGTTTTTACTTTTTCTCTGAGGGCTCTCAGGAAAAAAACATTCTGGCAGTGAGGAACAAGAGATGCTGGAATGGGTTACTGAGGAGGTGGTAGAATCTCCTTTTCTGGAGATCTTTAAAAATAGAACAGCCATCTGGGATGATTTAGATATGGTCTTCATTGAAGAAGGGGGTTGGAAGAGGGAATGAAAGATCTCTCTAAGTCCCATCTCATCCTTGGTTTTCTGATATTTCGCTTTAAAGTTTTATTCATAGAAAAAGCCTGAAAGGAGCTAGGAATTCACTTTTTCTTTTTAACTGAAAGTTAAATCCCATTTACTTTGAACTGTAATTCTGCTGTATCACTCTCCTCTCCTCAAATGGGCAATTTGGATGTCATAATTTTTTTGTTATGTAGAAAGTTTGGATGAAACTTAACCTCATTCTCGTCTTTCCTAGAAAGGAGAGCAAAGGGATTTAAGATGGAAGAGTTTAGATGTTGGGAAATGACAGCCTGAAGAGTACAAGTCTGTGTGGGTCCTGCTCACGTCACAAAAAGGATGGAGGGACAGGAGCAGCACATGGAAAACCAGGCAAGACCCCGTGGAATGTGTTACATCCACAACTTCTGAATACAGAAGCTAAGCCTTAGACATCTAGTCTACTGTTCATTACTATTGATCCTTTGTTTTTTGTTTTTTTTTAATGGGATCAAGCTTGGAAAAGTCAACAAGTAAACAATATAAGGTATATTTTTCTTATATTTGGCTATGAAATTATAGCAATTTAATAGTTTCCTAGCTTTGTTCTTATGACTCTTGCTTGACTTGTCAAAGCTGTGTAGTCAAAAAAATAATAGATTTTAATACTCAGAAGGCTGAATTTTACTATTTTTACTATAGAGGCCACACTGTGAAAATCCTTATTAAATTTGTTTCTCTGCAGTATTTGTAATGCCATAACTATTTTCCTAAACTAAATAAACTTGGTTGTGATTATCAAATACACTTATTTTTAAATGTTCATTATAAGCACTACTGTACATAACAAACGAACAGCCAATACGACTCTAGTTTTTTTCACAAAAGGAACACAAACAGCTTTCAATGATGACATTAACTTTTTTGCCTTTATGTAAGTTAATAAAGAATCCATATTTTTATGGAATATTGTGCTAAGTCAGAACAAAGTGTGACCATAAAAGTCTTCACAAACCATACTTGAAAACCGGTCTTGTCACTTTATATGACATTAACCGGGTACACGTGCTCCTTCATTTGCTCCTCCTTCCAGGACGCTGGTTGAGTGTCCACATGGGCGACATCTCTGTGGATCCGTGCATGTGCGTGTGTCCACTTATGCTAGAAACAGAACCTGAATGGCAGATGTTCACAGAAAGAACATTCTAAGGTAGACATAAGAACTCCTGAAAACAAAAAGGCAGAAATGAGATATTCTGAAAGAACTTTAATAGGAATTACTTTAAGGAGCCTTCATAATACAAAATCCACACACTGTTGTGTTTTGGTACATCCTGTTATGTAACTATTTGCTAAAGTGGCCACCACCCACCTTTCATTAATGGATGGAGGATACATATTTGTTCAAGGCAGAGAGAAACATCTGATCCTTTAACTGAGCAGGATTAAGTGTCTGCAGGAAAGTTGTAATTTCTACAGAACATGGCTCCAACTTTTCCTCCCATGAGGCCACAGTCTCAGTGCTGGAGTCCCTGGGATTACTGCCAGGGGTGAATGAGGTGCCGAGGTCAAGATTGGGCCAGTGCTACAGAGCTGTGGCATAGGTGAACTTAATCTCTGGGGTAAAGCCTGGACTGGATTGAGCCCAGGCAGGTCGGACCTGAAGAGAGTGGGGCCCCTGCATACGACCTTCGTTCTGTCTGCTTTATAACCTTCCCTTTGCTCCACTCAGACCAACATGGGCAGGTGGGAGCAGTGGAGAATGCAGTCCTCCCAAATCCCATTGGCTGAATGCCCTGCCCTTTTTCCTTCTCTTTACTCCTCAATTGTCCCCTCTCTTCTCTCCACCTTATGCTGCCCTGGTGGATCCCAGGGAGCCTCCAGGAGCCCAGGGCAAACTCAGCAGGCAAGTGACACACTGTCTGGGATGCCTGGGTCTGAATCTGGAGCTAGTCTCTCTCCCACCGCTCACACTGCCCCTCACATCCAGGCTCCAGGATGGCTCATACTTAAGACTCACAATTTCCCTTTCCTGGCTTCCGGTCAACTCTCTTCCCTCTCCATGGCTTGCTGGCACATTGGAAAGCTGGTCACTTTGTTATTTACAAACTACAGTTTTCAGTCTCACTTCACCCTCCTGCACTGCTCTCTATTGCTCCTTTGGGGTTTTCTCACAGCCTCCCTCACAAATTCACCACCACCACTCCCTCAGCGCAAAGCAACCGTCTGGAGCTTGCTGGGGCTTGCAAAAAAGGGGAGGGGGGCCTGCCGCTTTCCCGAAGCCCTTCCTCTGGCACCACAAATGTTAACGCCAATCTGCGGGGAGATTGCAATTCTAACATAATGAGATATTAATGAGCTTTGCACATGTCCCTAGCCACAACATTTCTCTCCCCCTCCCCCCTGCACTCCCTCTTCCGCAAATCTAAAGAGAATCTGCTCCTGCTCTGACGCGACAATTCCTCCCCTTTTCCTCGCGCCTGCCCTCTCCCACTCCAGCGCCCCACTGCCCTGCTCACCTCAAGCTGCCAGCACTACAGAGCACCAAATGGGCTGGCACCGCCTTGTTTCCTGGCCTAATGGATGCTTGTTTAAACACTGGAGCTGTTTGCATTGCTGCGGCTCACTGCATGTTAAACACAGTCCTCTGAAACCCTATGCCAATCCAATAAAGGTATCAGCAGTTCAGTGTGGGGAGGCAATTACTCTATGGTCCCAAGTGTGCCTTCTAAGCTCTAGGAAGGAAAATTTGATCGAACAACTAAAAGGAAAATCTGATTCGGCTCAGCATCACGTGGAGGACACAAGGCTTAACTGCAGCCAGGTCTGTGGAGGGCAGAGGGAAATCAATGAGAGCTAGGGAGAGCAACTCCACATTGTTAATAGGGCTTTAAGCCAGCCTGTTAGTACACCGGCTCCTGCTTTTGCTGAGAGACATCCGCCCGCCCGTCCTCCCACTTTGGCTCCTTTTTCTTTCTTCCTTTTTTTTATTCCAAGGGGTATACTTATTTATTTTTTAATGACAAACTGCCATGCTTCTTAACACCCTCCACCTCTCACTCACCTTTAATTCCTTAAGCACTCATAAAAAAATGGCTTTTCTTTTGCAAGATCATTACCATATCAAAGGCAACAGAGAGAGAGCAAAAATGATAGAGGGATAATATACTGGCAGAGAGCAGGAGGCAGGCCTGCTTCAGAGACAACGGTGGGTCTCTAACCTCAGGCTAATGATACGAGTCGATAATGCAATGGATTGGGTTTCTGCCTTAGCTAAGTCTGAAAAATCAGGGGAATTAGACACCAGATTTAAATTTATTTCTGACCCAAGAAGCAAAAGTTTTGGAAAAGTGAATCCCTTCCTCTCTTTTTAAGTTCTGAACATGAAGTGATGTAGGGCTTAGGTTTCTTTTACTTTCCCTTGGTTTTCATTTAAAAATCTGCCCCTCAGTGGCCCTTCTTTCCCAAGGAAGAGTGAGAAAGCAGCAATGTATATGTCTGGCAACAGTGAGAAATGCTATACACAAGGCTCACTGGGGCGCCATCCATTTACCAGGAATTTTGCCAAATCCCTGTCTATTCCCCAAGGTTCCTGGCACAAGGGATACAGCCAAGATGGAGCTGGAGAGCTGCTGTCAGCATTAGGCAGCAGCAGCTCCTATCTAATGGGTATAAGGATAAAGCTGTGCCTTCAAAGGGTATGGGGCCAGAGTGCTAAGGGGGTCTGCAATCTCATGCGATCTGCACCCCAAGGCCAAGAGGTGGAGGGAGCTCTGCCCATAATAGGGTTCCAGAAGGATAATTACCACACTGAAAAGTATTCAACCTATAAGCACGTTTATGGGGCCTCAAGACCAGCACACACTGAGTCCCTAGAACAACAGAGGGCCTGGCCTTGTACCCTAGACTTGCCATTTTGTTACTCATTGTACCTGCCTTAGAAAAAGTCCCATTCCACACCCCAGGCTCCTGGTGGTGGGACAATGAAGCTCCATCAGGCAAGCAGCATGGCTGGACGGGCCCCACTCTTCAAGGAGGCATGCTCTCCTGCACGTGTCTTTGTCACTAACTGGGAACCATCATGGCAACTCATAGAAGGCAGTTACCTTCCATGCCCATAACTGTTGATGTCAGGTCAAGAATTACCGATTTTACATAAGCCACAAATTATATATTTGGTTCTTGTGTTCTCCTTGGTTTCCTGACTTAACAATCACAGAATAGCCTCATTATCTCAGGCCTGGAAATATGGGTGAATGCACTATGGTAAAACCCCTTCTGAAAATTATAATAAACGCATCGTTTGTCCTACACATTGGGGAATGAAGTGTTCCACTTGATAGACAGAGAGACAGAGAAAGAGAGAGAGAGAGAGAGAGAGAGAGAGAGAGATAAATAGATAGAGGCTACATTTTTTAAGTGCCAAAATAATTTTTAAAGATTTTAAACCTTTGTGATGAAAAGCTTTGTAAAAATATTTGGATGTTTCCCTAGTTTTTTAAAAGGTAGATAACTTTTTTTTGATAACTCACAGGGTCATAAGTTACTGACCTTGTTATTGGTTATAGGTCTGCTCTTTAGTTTCTTTGTGTAGGGAAAAAAAGGCTAATTATTTGGTTATCACCCATCTTTATTAGGAAAGAAGAGAACTTTGCAAAAGACGATAGACCAATACATTTATGGGATTCATTTATGACCCTGTTTTGAGATACAGGATACAATATGTCTTGCTATATTTCCAATCTAACGTCTGTAGGGATGCTAGATCTGTTTCTCAACAAGACATGAATTCTCTCCCATCTCCACTCAGCAGAAACAGCACATTTTAATTTCTTTTTTCTTCTTAGTGTTTGAATACCACCATGGAATAAAAAAGTGATATTGACCCCAAACTCCTTCAACCTACTCTCTTTTTCTCTCCCCAGACACAGAAACTCACAAAATCCCTGTGCTCCTATAATGTCATTCTAATCCAGAGATAGCAGCTGAATTGTGATAAAAGCACAGAATGAAATTCTACTCCAAAGATGGAGAAATGTGGTAAAAGAATAGTTTGTTAATAGCAATTCTGAAATGATCAAAGTAAAGGCAGTCACAGGTGGACATAAGGGTTTCCTCTTCCTTTGATTGCTTCTTTGTGTGTATATTAAGAGGTTATTTTAACTTAAAATATATAAAGAACCATCTCCGAAATCTTTACTTCTCATATTATCTACATTAAGATGTTTTCTCTTTTTTCTAATTTGTAACACATGAAATTTTCCCTTCATGTAAACATTTTGAATTCTGTTACCCTGAACCAAGAAATGACATTCCTTCTCACCACCATGAAATAAAAATCATATCCTATTGTAAAATTGTTGGATGGTTATTAAAATCATTGAAGTGAGGTATTGCGAAGTGTACTTTCATCATCTGTCAAGCTTCACTCCCAACTACTACTTCTCTCAGAGACGTACCTTCACACTTTGACATCCTACTTGGACACAGATGTAAAAATCTTTCTTCCCCTCAGGAAATGAGCATCTTATTCATCTCATTTCAGTATCCATTTAGATCCTCACTTTCTGAGGACCAAAAATTGCTGGAGTACTTTGTGAGGAATAAAACCTGAGATTCCTGAACCTGAGTTACCGATGATGGAAAAAATCCACATTAACAACTAGAAGAACTCTGGTTCGGTGACCTTTCACTACCCTGTTTCCTTCAGTATTTAGTAACACAGAGGCCCAACCAGCAAAACATGATTTCAGCTTCTGTTAGAAGAATTAGACCTTTTAAAACAAAAACTGATTTTGAGATTAGAGTAAAACATAAATTAAATTTGGGTCCCGAAGCAGAACGTTTAGAGAGAGAGTCCTCTTTCATTCGCCGCCCCAGAAATGACCTCAGTCTGCACGGTACAAAGGGGTGGGAGAGAGGATCTTCTGTGGGTCCCTGCACTGGAGTAGTTGTTCCTACTGAAAAGATAGGCTAAGAAACAAGGTCTTGTCCGAAAACCAAGAGTATAAAAATAAGTATGGGAGAAGTAATGGGAACTGGGGCCAGTGCTGTCACCTTCATCCTCACCATGCAGAACAGAGCAGAGACCATTGATGACCATTGGAAATGGTACCTGTTTGGTTAAGAACAAGTTGACAAAGGGTTTATTATATTCTCTCTATTTTTCTGTATGTTTGAACATTTCCAAAATAAAAAGTTTAAGAAGAAAGTATGTCAACTGGTTCATTGGAAGAGAAGAAGGTATAGAGGGTAAAGGAGGTAAATATTGTAACAGTCTAGTCACCTTAGCACTGGAAATGCTGAGTGCTCTGCCAGGTCACACTGCAAGAACAAACAGGAAGATGGAGAAGCACAGATGCAGAGGGCTGCCTCCGGTCCTGCTCAAAGAACTTCCCAGGGTGATGGGAAGGTCTAGGAAAAGGAGAAAATGCTGCTGCTTGCATGATGTTCCCAGAAGAGATTTCAGACAGAGCCCTGGTCAGCTCAAAAACCCAAACATCCACATACAGAGATGGCATATGTTCTGTATTTTCCGACCTGCACAGGCTATTAGACCCATATATCTAGAAACAAGTGGAAACAAGAGAAGTAAGACATGGAAAGGAATGGTGAGTAGAAAGAAAACAAAGGATATTTGACTGCTAGACTTTCTTTAAAGGTAGTTTGGATCCTCTTTGATTAAAGAAAAGTTTACAATATTAATTACTAATAGCCTCCCTTAAAACGTTTTTTTAAATTTTGAACTATTTTTTAACCTACAGAAAAGCTGCAAAAATAGTACAAAGCCCTTCTTATCCTTTATGCTGCTTTCCTTAATGTTAATGTCTTACATAACTGTAATATAATTATCAAGAACAGGAAACTAACATTCATACAATATTAGAATTTCACCATTTTACACTAATGTCTTTTTTCTATTTCAGAGACATATCCAAGATGATCCCGTATTGCTCTGAGTTTTTCTTTCTCTACAGTCTTTTCCAATTTGTAACAATTTCTTAGTTTTTCCATGTCTTTCTTGGCCTTGACAGTTTTGAAGAATACTGAACAGTTATTTTGTAAAATGTCCCTCTACATTTGGTTTGGGTTTGTCTAATGTTTTTTCATGATTGGAATGAAGTTACGCAGTTTTAGCAAGAATGCTACCAAAAGGATGTTGTGTCCTTCTCAGTTCCTCAACATCAAGGGCTTCGTGACGTCTGATGGGCTTATTACTGGTGACGTTTCCCTAGATCTCCTGGTTAGGAAGGTGTCTGCTGGTTTCTCCACTGTGAAGTTACTATCTTTCCCCCTGTAGTAAATAAGTATTTGAGGGGAGATACGTTGAGACTATGCAAATCCTGTTTCTCCTCAAACGTTACCCACTAATTGTAGCATCCATCTGTGGACCTTGTCTGAAACAATTATTACTGGGGTGTTTGCCTAATGGTGATTCTGTTTCCCACCTTCCTTCCACATTTATTATGTAGAATTCTACTTAAGGAAGAGTGGTCCCTTCTCCCCTATTTGTTGTTGTTGTTTTTTAAATCAGTATGGACTCCTGGATATTTATTTTATTCTATGGGTTAAAATTCAGTACTATCATTCATTATGTTTTTGCCCAAATTGTTACTGCTTTGGTCACTGGGAACACATTTATGTTGACTCCTATGTTCTTTCAACAAGGTTGTGTCTTTTTCTGGGGAGCATTTCTTTATTTATTGGCACTATAAGATGTTCCAGGTTCATTTTGTGTTTTCCCTGCCTGAGCCCTGGAATCAACCGCTTCTCCAAGGAGGCCTGGTTCCTTTTATTGGAGAATGGTGTTGAGAAACAAGATCTGGGTGCTAAGTAAGCTTATTGCTTCTAGGCCTTCTCAGCAGGCAGAGCGAGGTAATATATGTATGTATATTAACCCATTTATAGACACATATATCTATATTTCTGTATCTATCTGTGTGTGTGTATATACATATGTATATAGTAGTTTATACTTCTCTGAATCTAATCCAACATCACAGGGTTCATTTAGCCTTCCCTTTTCCTTATTGATAACTTTTTTTCTCCATCAGTGTTATGCCCGTAATAGCTTCCTTTTAACTTAAAAGATAGTTACATTTAATAATCAGCTCCAAAGCCATTCATTGATTAGACTGGAAACGGATTTATTAATTTAGCAAATATTAATTGGCATGTACTGTGTTTAAGGCCCTGTACAAGGCACTCTGGTGGAACAAGGATGAATCTTAGACCCTGCCTTCATGCAGTTCATGGGCTACCAGGAAGTATATAAAAATAATACTGAAAGTAAGGAGTGTTAGGAGAAATAAATAAATTGCTATGGGCGTGTTGAAGAAGGAAAAATGCACTCCTACTGAAGGAATAAGGAAAGGCTTCCTGAAGAAGCTGTGGATCTTGAGGGATGGGCAGGATGGGATCTGGGAATATTAGGGGACAGTGCTCCAGGAAAAGGGAGCAGCTTGAACAGAATCACAGGAAGGAGGCCACGGAGAGAAGGGGAGGGAAGGGACAGGCAAGTCTCGGGGGAGACTAGGGCCTATGGACTGAGCACGGTGGCTGGAGCTGGTTCACAGCACCAGGAACAGCTGGCTGTGGTGGAACCTGGGCTCTGTTCAGTGTGCTGTGGAGAGCTTGTAAGCAAGAAGTGACTGGGAAGGAGTGACATAGTGGGACTCACAATGGAGGGGGGATTTGTGGGCCAGGGAAGATCTTTGGAGGAGATAAATACTGATATAGGTTAGGGGATCAGACAGGGTCTGAACTGGGGCAAGGACAACAGTTCTGGAGAGGAGGGGATATATATGAGGAGCTCTCATGAGCACAATTGACAACAGATTAGATGAGGAGAGTAAGGAGAGTCAAAGATAACTTCAGGGTTTTAAGGAGGAATATTAAAAACTATCAGAGTTAGAAACTAGGAAAAAGCAAGATGGTGGGAAAGGGTCCAACAGCCTCCAAAACACAGAGTTGAGGTAGATCATTTCCCATGTGACCATTTTGGTGCTTTGTTATAAGTAGACAGAAAAGGAGAGAAAAAATCAAACTTTCTATCAAACAATGTTGTTACTTTTTAGCAGCAATGCTAAATCTCCAATACAGTAGAAAACTGCCTTAAAAAGCAGAATGAAATTTCTAGAGGACAATGAAATTTAATTGACCATGGTGTTAGTTAGCCATTGGCATTGATAATCACCACAAAGTGGTATTTTCTTTGAAGTTAGATAGTTAGCACTCTCTAAACTAGAAACTGCCCACATTTTATCCATTATGACTTGGAAGCTATTAAAACAGAGCAGTGTAACTCCAGTCACCAGGGAGTTTTAGAACACTGAAGTTAGAATGAAACCATCACAGGTACTCCATTAACGTTGTATCACTATCCAGATGCGATAGTTTATCTCAGGCAACAGCTTAAACTCAAATATACTAGCATCCACACAATCATGACAGCACATATTAGGACATAGGCTGTGCCAGCTGGAGAATATTTGGCTTTCAGGCTGGAGAAGCAACTGAGAGTCAACTGTTGTTAAGCCACAATCTCTGTTTTTTATGTTCGTTTTAAGGAAGAAAGTAAAGAGCTAAATTTGTTCATTTGTTGCAAGATGCTACACAACTTAACCATGCCACAGGGCAACAGGAAAGACAGAAGTGGAGGAAAACAGCAAAGAATTTTTCTTCTGTTAGATTGTGAAGACATTTGGAACTGTAGACCCATTGGCTGTAAGAAAGTCTGGTGTGGATGCCAGCCATGCCTCAGCTAGGTGACCACATGGGAATAGGTCAGCATCCACTATTGCCAACTCCTTCTTCCCCCTGGCTGTAGAGGTGAATGGACTTCAAGCCTTGTCTTAGACAAGGTGTCCCTCTTACCCTAAAGGCTCTCACAGAATGAAGCTGCTAAAACGGTTCCTAAAACAGATATTCTTCCTACAGACATGTAGCTAATTTTAATCTGGTGGAGGCTAGGGGCCGACTATTTTTCTTCTTTAGGGGAGTCAAAAGAGTCTCATTGAAGGAGAAGTCCATGTTATCTACTAAGAAAAGCTCTGTGACCATAAGAGCTGTCCACCACAAGAAGACGTTTCCAGGCAGAGTCGGTGGACACGAATTCATCCACTGAGGGCGCAAAGACAAAAAGGACAGTCCCCACTATTAAGGAGCTCAGCAGCTTTCAAGATATTAACCAGTGATTCCTCCAGGAATTAAGCTCACTCATTACAAAGTTGCCATATTAAAAAACATCTTTATCAGTTAAGGTAAGCAGGGTTGGCAGGATTGAAGGGTCAATTACAAACACCCAAACACAGTAGCAAGGAAGAGTTAAAAGCAAAAACTGTGAATCGGTAAAGACACACGTCATTGTATGTTGTCCCCATCTCTCCCCCACAATACTCTCCTCCCCTTCATGGCCACTCTTCCTCTTCTCTGTACCCTTTCAGATACCTCTTGTAAGTTCCAGTTTCTTATGTTTAAATTGGGAGTAATCTGACACTAGACCTTTACATATTTATTGATTAACTACACTTTAATATGTTGGTTACTTAGGTTGTTATGGTACCAATTGACTCTGTGACTTTTTTTTTTTTTGGTTTGTTTCTAATTATGAATTGAAGGCCTTGTCATTGCTATAGGAATTTCAAGCCTTGGCCAGTCATAGGCTGTGGGTAAACCGAATGGTGAGAAGGGCAGTTACAGTCACATTTTTAGTTCTCTATTAATAAGAAGTGACGCATAAGAATTGGAAGAAATATGGAGCCCATGCTTCCTTCTTTCTCCTGGAATGACTTAGGCTATGGTTCTTGTGTCCTGAGATGCTGTGAAGGAACCTCCTGTTCTACAAGGACCAACTATACAATGCGTAAGGCCCAGTGCAAAATGAAAATCCAGGACCTCTTGATCAAAACTTATTAAGAATCTCAAGATGGCAACAAGAGAGCATTAAACCAAGCCTGAGTCCCAGGAGCCACAAAGCCCAGCTGTTCTGCGTTCAGGTTCCTCTTTCCTCACTACCTCGTTTGACCTTTCATTAATCTTCACTGGATGAGAGGTGTGGTAGCCTGAGCAAGGCTATAAATGCAACTAAAATTCACAAACACTACTTGAAAATGACAGAGTTTCCTCTATAATTTCTTCCTCTTACCTTGTACCGCTTAGAACTGCAGAGACATATTAAAATATTTTCCACTTCATGTTTTGTTATTTTAAGTAATATTTAATTATGTTTTTTGTTTTTATGTTTTTAATATATAATTGTAATATGTAATACGTAATTTGCTTTTATGTTATTATGTATTTTATGTTTTGATATGATGTTCTGGAATGTGTCCCCACACCTCCTCTAACTTTTTTCTACTATACTGAAATTCTTGACATTCATGTAGGTCAATGGAATGCACTCTCTTCATCAGACGCCTTTATCTTCCTCCTGCCTAAATCTCCTCACAATGTCAACAATCCTCCCATGTAGTCTCCAGTAATCCCTGTTTCTGGAATCTCTTTTGGAGAGTGAAAAGAACTTCTAAAAAGTACTTTAGAAATAATTTCCTAACTTGCATAATACTGTGAATAGTGTTTCTGACTGCCTTTCTTTGACCAAATTTATGTAAGAAAAATATCATGTAAATAAAAGGCATTCTTATTTCTTATGAAAGTTCTTATTTCTCACATCAGGATACTAACTTTCTCCTATGCTCAGATTTTTTAATTTGTTTTATTATTTTTTAAAATTATGAAAGCTTTATTTTTTTTTAGAGCAGTTTAAGAATCACAGCAAAATCGAGAGGGAAGATACAGAGATTTCCCATATACCCCCTGTCCCTCTGCTCAGATTTTCATTGCTTAATATATTAGTTCCTTACTGGTTTAGAAGGTTTTTTTACCTTGGAATTTTTTTATATTTCCCTCTAATTCAAACTGACTGGAAATGGAGAAATGTCATCATGTGGGAAGAATAAATTATAAAATACTTAAAAGAAGTTAAGTTTCATTGATGTCAGGATTATGCAATACCGCAAGCCACAGTTAACAAAATGTTGCTTAGTTAACAGGGCCTTGGAGTCAGTTAAGTGCTTAAATAAATAGATAAGGCTTATTTTTAATTAGCATATTGATTGTTTACACATAAATGAGTGCTTCTAAAGTGCTTGAGGGGAGCTGAAAAGCAGCTTGTTAAGAGTTTTAAATACCCCCTTGCAAATCATTTATTTCAAGACTAATAGACACTATTTTAGAACCATGTCTTCGCTAGGCCAAGAAATATCAACCCAAAAGCTAAAATCATCACAAATTCCAAGTAAGTACAGTCAACTAGTAATCTTTATTTCTAGAAAAATGTTACCAAAAGTCCCTTTAAAAGTGGGTTTGCATGATTGACAAATAATTGGAAAAGATAATATGAAACTCGTAGAACTAATCTAGTTTCAAACTCTTTCACCAGCAGAGTGATCTCCCATATCTCCATTTTAAGGGAAATGATCAAATTCCACAAGTTTTGTACATGAGGCTATCTCCCTTTGGTTATAGCTGATTGAACCAGGGATGAACACCTGATCCAGGGAAAGCCTGTGGTCTCTGTATGACATAGTCTTGCTTGAAAGATGAGCTTGCTCCATCAGCTTCTGACTCTGGGAAATGGACTGGGAGCACAGAGGAACAGGTGCAGTGAGCAGTGGCAGCAGAACCTAAAAGACAGCAACAGAGAAGAGAGGCCAGGGGGTGGGATAAACCATGGAGGAAAGAAATTACTATGAGGCAACAGAGATGTTGAGAGAGAAGGAAAGAAAGGAAGGAAGGAAGGAGGGAGGGAGGGAGGTAGAGAGGGAAGGAAGGGAGGGGAAAAAATAAAGATACAGACACACACACAGACAAGACAGCTGACAGATGGGCTGTGGGACACTGAGAGGGTGTGGTTTGCCCCTGGAGATTCCCTTGTTGGGTTTTTTCCACTCAGGCCCAGCCCACAAGCATCCTTAGAGTGAACCTCTGTCTTCTGAGGTAAGTTGAATGTGTCGCTGCTCCTTACTCTGTAGCTTGCTGCCAGAGTAACTACAACACCCCAAAAACATCCTCCTCATAGGAGCAAAGGAAAGGGGCTCTGGGGTACCTGTTTGTGGCCTGGGGGCAGGATGGGGAGACATCCAACGCATAATATGTTTCACACTGAAGAGACTTCCTTCTTATAGATGTGAATTTGCCTAAGTATGTCTGTATTTTCACCGATGCACAACCACGAAAGAGTCTTCTGGGATCGGCAAGGCCTAGGTCGTGCCGGTGAAAGCCGGCGGTGGCTGCTGCACTGTTGGGCCCGATGCCAGCGGCCGGTGGTGGAGTGTGTCACACTCCTTTGATGTTCACAGTCAGGACAGCTTCTGCCTGCTAAATATTTATTTAATCCAATTTGGCCAATCAAACTTCAGGTCTAATAAATGATTACAAGCAGCTCTTAACCCAGAGTCCCCTTCTACTTCCTGAGGTCAGCCTGGGGTTTTGTTTGAAAACAAGGGGCTAGCACAGCGGGGAGGGGAAAACCAGAGAAACAAAGTATGAGAGTGTGAGTGTGTGTGTGTTTCTGTGTGTGTGTGTGTGTGTGTGTGTGGGTGGGTGTGTGTGTGTTGAGGGGGAGAAGGAGGAGAGGAAATGGAGAAAAATAAAACGGAAATGAGAGTCTGTGTGAAAACGTATGTGGAAATTCTCTCTTCTCTCAACTGGAAATACAGATTCACATGTTACAAAACCAACCAGGAACTGGGTTTTCAGCTTTCCATGCAGCAGTGATGTCATTCTCCATTAACCAGAAAGCAGATGCTCCTTGCCTTCATTCCCGCCCCTCACTCTCAGACAGAGGGCGAGGAAGTCAACAGGGGCTCTTCAGCTCTCCTATTTCTGCTTCCATGAACAGACAAATATGAACCACGTGGCTCTCTCCACCCCTGACTTAAAAGCATGTGTAGCAAAGGGACCTCAGCTTCCAAAGGGGTATTCCTCAAGGGAGTAGGGAAAAAAAACCAAACTCAACTCTTCACGCATTCTTCCTCAAATGTCAAGGAAATCTGGTGGGCCACTGATGTTGTTTTTCTAAACCTCTTTGCCCTAACAACACTTTGCAACATACGTGGAGTGCAAGATTCTTTATCTGCAGAGAGAAAATAAAC
This sequence comes from Tapirus indicus, assembly GCA_031878705.1. NCBI lineage: Eukaryota > Metazoa > Chordata > Mammalia > Perissodactyla > Tapiridae > Tapirus > Tapirus indicus. Next base: position 125,539,318 of record CM062919.1, on the reverse strand, counting down.
CCTAAGGCATATAGCAATTTTCTGCTTGTTGAATCTTGTGCCTGGTTTGTTTCAACAAAGCCAGGTTTCCTTAGCATCAGCTGGCCCAATCCATAGAACAGGCACTTCCATGTGAGTGTAACCACGTTTAGCAAAAGATCTCTGCTTTGCCAGCCTCTTAATGTCCTGGCAACATACTGCTGCCAATATCCACTCAATTAGAAGGTATTAATCATCCATTTTACTGTTCTTCCCTACTGCCCATCACCCCCTTCCTCAGCAAGATACGGAGCACAGCAGTCTTCTCATGTAATCCAGCCTTCCCGGCAGATGCAGTTACATGGCAACCATAAAGACACTTCTTTTTTTTCAGACCAATATTCTATTAATCCTTACAAGTTTATTAGTTCTGACTCATAACAATCCATCAGCCATAAGTGCAATAAATGATGCTTAGAAATTAATACCCACATTTCAGCAGAGGAGGTTTTACATATTAAATTATCTTTAAAGTTATAAATAAATAACATACGTGAAATAGATTTAAGCAATAAACATACATTCAACAAACAACACTCAGGGAGCTTCCTATTCAGCAAGCAAAAGTGATTTCGGCAATATCTTGTTAATAGGCCCTCCACTCCCTGCCTTCCTTCTCTTCCTGGTAAAATCATAAATCCATCACGTCCAATATTGGGGCCGTTACTTTCTTAGGAAAAATGGTGCTTCCTTATCTAACACTGATTCTCAATGCTTCAGCTTTCCTAGGCTGGATTTTTTGCTTGTTGTTTTGAATGAATAATTTAGAAATTTTTCAAGATATCTTTGTTTTCTCCCACCTCTTCCCTGTTTATCTGTCACCCTCATCCCCTCAACAATGCCACTTGAATAGCTTTTAAAAAGTGACCCCCTGAAAGGTAATCTCGTTGAAATCATGGCTTCAGTTAGGGTTATTCAAGAACCAAGACATTAGAAACTCATCTAATTGTGAGAGCCAAGAGGCTGGATTCAGGAGCCAGGAATCTATTCTATTTTATTTTCTATTCTATTTCTATTTTATGAAAGCAAGGGAGGGTCAAGTTTCTACCAGGTGACAAACAACTGTATCACATCATCATCCAAAAATAAGTCAGAAAACACTTGTTTGTTTTCAAACCAGGAGAACAAGAAAGAAAGAGAGAGGCTGTGGTGCTATTTGCCAACTTGTATTTCTAACTAGCTCAATTTTCTGAAAGATACACTCAAAATAAAAGAGCTTTGTAGAGATACTTCTCTTTCTGTACTGAATTAAATCCACATAGTTTCATCAAATTTTGTTCCTCATAGAAATGTAATTGTTGCACTCTTGTTTCCTAGAACTAAATATTTTATTCTTAACCTCATTCATAGATTTAACCCACCACAACAAAACACCATAGGATTTGTGTCAGTGACAATTTAAAGTGAATTAAGGGTTAATGACAACAGTCTGGTTGAGATAATTCTATATCGAGGGACATTTTTATTACTTAACCTCAAAGGCAACCACAGCAGAACTCAACTTGACGTCAGCCACTCCTCTAGCTTCTTGGCCCCCTCCTAATGTGTGTCTTTCTTCCTATGCTTCTCCGTACACAGATGTGCTTTCTGCTTATGAATTTAGGAGAACAGCCTCCGTAAATTACAACACACCTTTCCCTCCTTCACACAATTTCCCTAGACTTTAAAATTTCACAAACCACACAGATCAAGATGCACAGACTTCAACTCAATGTCCCTGTTGGATTCTGAGGCTAGATAGACAAATGCTGATTTAGTGCTGATTCAAAGTGCTTCTTTGATACCACACACACAGTGTTCTTTGATACCACACACACAGTGCGCCCTGCTTTTCCCGTCTCCTGTGCCAGTGTCTACACAGTTACATCCCCCAGAGTCTGGTCACCAAGGCTTATGTGGGGTCCCCAAGGCCAAGAGATTTTAAAATATAGGCAATGACATATTCTGAAACCATAACAGCAAACATTTTGAACTGCCCTCAGTCGTTGGGTAGATGCTCAATACTAGAGACTGGGAGTGACAGGCAGGAGTGCTAAGTCCTGGGCATCAACAGCACAGGGTATCTTACAGGGGGGAGACCCTAGTGACCACCTAGTCCAACTCCATCCAGTTACAGAAAAGGAAACTAACACCCAGAGTCATGAAGTGACTGGCTCAAGGTCACAGAGCCAGTATGAGGCAAGTTAAGGCCAGAATCTGAGTCTACTACCAGTTAGTAAGGCTTCTTAGATCTATTCAAGCCAGCTCTAGATCAGAAAATATAACGATGTTCTAGTGCACATACCCATATCGCATTAGCACATCACATATTATAATAATGCCTAGGTGATCAGATAGATATGGTTGTGGGAATGGAGTGGTGGTGGCAGTGGTGGTTATGAAAGGGAGGAAATATTTTAATAACCTGCTGTATTCTGAAATACTTGCACAGTTTCATTTTCTCTCAAGGGTTACATAAGGGATCAACATAGAACTCTTAAAACAAAAATGGATAATTCAAGTCAATGGAGGCCATCTTTTTCTCAATAAAGGTGTTTTAAAGCTATATATATAAAAGGCATATTTTATATATTAAATATATACTTAATATACTATATATTATATAAATATAAATAATAATATATATTACATAAACATAAATATATTATGTTTATATTAATAAAGATATAGTTTAAAGATATATATAACATGTATTATAACAAAAATAAGACTGATTTTAATGTATGGCCAATGGTATTCACAGTGCCTATTCAGTGCACAAACACCTTTGTATATACACAAACTCAATTCAGATAATGTGTGGTACAGCTATTGTCTTTCCCAGACACAATTTCACTAACAATCTTTCATAACCTCAACGGTATATATGACTAAAGAAGGGTCTGTCACCAATAATGCTTCCCCACTCTGCACACTGTGAAGACTAGCCTCTCTTTTAAATTTGTAATTTATAAACAGCTTTACTTCCTTTCCCTTCTGGAACACATGATACTTTTACTCAAGAAGACCCATGGCTGCATCATTGATTCCTTGCTATTCTTCATTCTCTATATCTTGTCTGATGCTACTTCTTCAATGGCTGTCTCTTGTATGTGTTTCTTCCTTTTTCACTGCCACAGACTCGGTCAAGATTTCCCTTACCTCTATTATAAACTATTATCGCAAAAGCCTTATATTCTCATTTCTTTTCATTCTTGACAGAGGCATCAGAATTATCATCCTAAAGCACAAGTCCAGGCATGGTTAAGTTGCTCGGAAATCTTTGGGACTCCTCATGGCTAACAAGAAGTCTAAACTTCTTGGCATGACATGCCAGGTTCTCCAAAAGATGGCTCAATCTGGCTTACAAACTTTGACCCAATCCTCTAGGCATCCCTTGATATTCCCATCATGTACTTTTGTGTCTACTGACCTCAGTGTTCAGAATGCCCTTTTCACACATTCTCATCCCCATGCCAGCCTCCATCACCACTGGCCAAAGCTCCAATTATTCTTCAAGGCCAATTCTGAAACCCCATACTCAACAAATCCTTCCCCAAATCTCAGTTACAATTTAGTCTCTTCTCTCCTGTGTTTCCATAGTATTTTGTTAATATCTCTAATGATAGCTCTTAATACATTGTTAGATGTCTTTTTTCTCCATTCAACTATAAATTTCTTGAGGGCCGCAATACCTCCTATATGTCTCAATGAGGCACCAGTACAGATCCTTCTGCCTAGTAGGTTGTCAATAAATATTTGTTGGAATGAATTTGAATGTACTTGAACATGCTAAATCATTTGTTAGTGCTTTAATTTTCCAAGCTGCATAGCTCCTTTCCATTGTTTCAAATTGTTCTTTAGGTGCATCCTTACACCTTCCCTTCCCTGCCCCTCCACTGCCCCCACTGCTAATACTGCTTTTGGTTGTTTCATTTAACTTGCCAGCGATCACCTTCACTTGTATTTGGTGAGCTTATTTTCTCCACATTTATTCTACTCAATCTATGTCTTATTGGTAATGTATCTGTCTTAGTCCGTTTGGGCTGCTGTAACAAAACTACCACAGACTGAGTGGCTTTACAAACAACAGAAATGTATTTGTCACAGATCTGGAGGCAGGAAGTCCAAGAGTAGGGTGCCAGTATGGTTAGGTGAGGGCCCTCTTCCAGGCTGCAGACTTCTCATTGCAGCCTCACATGGTGGAAGGGGCAAGGGAACTTTCTCAGCCATTTTTATAGGGTCACTAATCCCATTCATCAGGACTCTGCCCTCGTGACCTAATCACCTCCTAAAGACCCCACCTTCTAATACCACCACCTTAGGGGTTAGGTTTCAACATATGAATTTTGGGGAGACATAAACATTCAGTCTATAGCAATATCTAAAAATTTACTAGGGCACCTAGAGTAAAGAATGATTGGAATCTGTACTCTCTTACTTCCTGGCTATGTGACTTTGAGCAAATTACTTAACTGCTCTGAGCCTTGGTCTCCTCGCCTGTAGAAAGGGATAATAATTCCTCAGTTCTGTGAGGACTACTGCAGCAGTAATCTAGGTAAATCACCTGGTGAAGAGAAGGCATTCAATAAATAGTATGTGGTATATTTTAGACCAGGCCAAAGAAAGTTGGCTGAGAAAAGAAGCAAATTGTCTCTCGAAATCTGTGTTAGCTGCCTCATGAATGAGCCCTTATACTCATCTTCAAAACCTGGCTCCATCCTTGGGGACCCACTTGGCTTCTCCTCAGCACACTGGATTTCTGAATTCCTTCACATGGATGCCATTACTTGTCTCTTCACATGTACAACATGATGCAACGCCTTGCGCATATCACCCTTCACTTTGAGAGTACAGAACAGCTCAGACTCCATTTCTGCCATGTCCCAGCACACAGAGATATAATACCAGGGAATTGCTGTGTATTAAGATTTGCTTGTATAATGTAGGAGTTGGCTCAATTCTCAGACTTTTTTATTAATGATATTGTCCTGTAATCTGTGTTAAATATAGATCCCAAATGATGCTAATGAATGGGCTGGATGTCACATTTGTGTTAGTTCAATTACAATCATAAATTAAAATGTTCTCTACCCCTACTATGTAGATTTGGTCTAGGCTTTCATTATGATGACATAATACTCTCTTAGTTTTCATAAAGACATGCTGGCTTTTTTATTTTGTTTTCTATTTCTAGATTTAGCTGTACATTATCAGCAACATATACTGCCCAAATTCCAGAATTTGGTAATAAATTATATTTATACCATCTTTGAAAATTCTTTTCAGGGTGTAAGATTTTCCAGCCTAAGTTGTTATATGTGTTTAATCTTTGGTTTTCTTACCATATTATAGATTCTGCAAAATGATCCATGGACTCATGAATACATCACTGAGAGTGAGTTTCTAAAGCAAAGCGGTCAACACACAGAGGTAGGTCGATGAGTTAGGTATAAAACTTTCAACAGTACTTATATTATGTTTGTTAGGAAGTTTTCTCCCCAAGTGTCATGCAGTAGCCTGATTCTGGTGCACAAAACTAGGGTAATCCTAATTTGTTGTTGGTGGTGGTGGCATTGGAGTCTTTTATTTCAGGGTGGGGGAGGATTCTGGGGGCAGAATGATAATAATGACCCGACAGGGGCCAGCCCTGTGGCGTAGTGGTTGGGTTTGGTGCGCTCTGCTTCAGCAGCCCAGATTCACAGGTTCAGATCCCAGGTGCAGACCTATAGTACTTCTCAAGCCATGCGGTGGCAGCAACCCGCATACAAAATAGAGGAGGACTGGCACAGATGTTAGCTCAGGGCTAATCTTCCTCAAGCAAAAAAGAGGAAGACTGGCAACAGATGTTCGCTCAAGGCGAATTTTCCTCAGGAAAAACCAAAAAAAAGAGAGAGAAAAAAAATAATGGCCAGACATCAACTAAGGCATGTGCACTACTGTGTCAATATGTCCTGTATGTGTGTAAGCATATGTTGTGTGCATGTGTGCATGTTTAGAGGGCTGATATACGCTAAATTTCAATAGGGGCAAGACGTAGAGCAATGATCAGTGTCTGGGCCCTTTGGTCTAATAAGCCCTTATATTTCAGTATGATGACCTACAACTGGATGAACTACACAATCCTCTCTTACTTCACATTAGAAACCTTAAACACCAAAACAAAGAGGCATAACACCAAGGAGAACACAACCAGAGGATTTCATAACATTCTTGAATAGCCAAGCTAAGAGATTCAGGAGTCCATTGCTTACTTACCCTGTCATATTATGAAGGCTGACAAACACGGGGTTGAAGGCTTGCTGCTTCCCACCCTCTCCTTGCTATAAACATGTTGCAGCCTGGAACCACTTTGTGATGACTGAAGTAAGTTCTCTGATTAATCTGGACACGACACTGTCCAGAAGAACTGAAGCAGACATCTCATCTGAGAGCCCTCATTCTACGACCATGGCATGAGGTCACGGGGCCCTCTTTGTCTTAGGGTGAATCTTAGTTAAATCACTCATCAGAAAGATGATTTAAGTCAAACTTCAAGAAGATACAATTTCATTATTTTTTTCTCACCAAGGTAGGCCCATGTTGTATATATTCCTAATATTAATTACAAACAACGCAGGTTTATAGTTTTCCCATGTAAAGAAGGTACATATTATTTGTGTAAACTACACAAAAACACGTTGGAGCAGTTACATTAAAAAACTGAATTGTGATTTGGTTATTTTATCCCCAAAGCTAAATAAAGCAGATATCTGTGAAGTCACGGAGAGACAAAACATTTTCAGTCTGACAGGTTAATTTGGGCAACATTTTTTGCTCCGCTGTATTAGAACAACCATCATAACTCAAAAAAAACTGATATTAAATTTTTGCCAAGGTAAAATGTTTATATAAATGCGTTTGTATTTTGATCTTTTTCTTCAGCAAAACACATAAAATTTTTAAACAAAAATATAAGATCAAAATTTATTTTATTTATACATGTGAAATGGGGTGCTGACAAAAATACAAAAGAATGTTTCACTTAAATAAAAAGATTCTACCAAAATGAAAAACTCAAAATATACAGTTGTTTTGAATAGCACCTCGCCCCTCCAATCATATAACATTAAAGAGTAGAAAACGTCTTCTGTTACAGAAAAAAAAAAAAGTTTATAATCTTTACATCATATGGATGTAAAAGAAGACATTGGAGAAATCAGGCATGATTGACAAGAAAAGAATAAAGAGGACCCACAATTGATGGGGCCTGGGGATGGGCTCCAGAGAGGTCGCAAATTGCCAGGGGCTGGAAAAGCAAAATTTTAGTCCCTGCTTTGAAAACAGAGAAAAGAAGTAGAGAAGAAACAAACTGAGCATTAGAAAAGAATAGGAAGCCAGTGCAATTTGAGCCCTGGGGTGGGCTATGGGGGATGGGCGCACAAGGGGGGTTTAGGGCTTAAGGAGATAAGCCTATTGCAGCATTCCTGAAATTCTAGGGAATGACCAACTCTGGATTCAAGTGATTTTGTAGAGTATCATTTTGGCTCAAACCCCAAACGAAAGAACCAGGATCAAGAACGGATACATATGGAGTTGGATTCCATACCTACACCAAACGCTTGTGATTCATTCATTTAGAATACGTACAATGGAGATCTTGCAATAGCAGATTTTATATGCTAAATAGCTACCTTTCTGTTGATTATCCACAATCTGTTGATTACGCACTATAAAAAGTCTAGAATACAACATGGTACTATAAGGTTAGGTCGCAGGCCTAAAGGCAAATTTTAAAAAGGAGGATTCCCCCCAACCCAAGCCCTTGGAAATGATACAGGCAGTCTCCAGGAGGTTCTGATCTGAGGCTCACTCTGGGCAGTTTCATTCTCCCAGCCACCCCTTTTTCCTTCTAATTTACTTGGGCTATTAAGGAGAGATGAGCTTCCCTGCTTTTTAAATTTTAGTTTCTCGATTAAAGCTGAATTATTGCAAAGCAAATAACTCTTCCTATTCCTGCAGATTATTTGAATTATCATTTTACTTGCTTCTGATGAATTCAGATGTTTAAATGACTTCCAGCAATACACGGATGTGACTTTGTCTAAAACCTTGTTAAGAAACACTTCTGAAAAGATTTATCCTTAAGCCCTGAAGTTTCACACTTGGTATTATGGATTGATGACTGCTGGATGTCAATTCCTCTTTTTCAATAGCCAAACATTTATCCTTAATACTAAAACCAAACCACAGACAAGACAGCATATTCCACAACACTCTTTCAGATACAATTTAAAGTCAAAGTTTTAACTGCATCGAGATATTTAAATAGTAACAAATCATCATGTTAACTTTAAACTAGCTTCACAAACTTTGTTTCACTGAGTTTAGACAGCCTGATACTAGATATATATTTAATAACTGTTTGTCCAAAGTCTATTTTTCCCTACAAATGATAAAACTAAATCAAAATTTTTGAACTAAATCAAAAATTGTTGAAATGCATTAACTCCTCCAGATCATGATTTTACCAGCAGTTTCATTTGCTTACCCACGTACATCATACCAAATCATTTATTCAGGCAGTAGTTTTTAATAACCCACTGTACGAAACAAACAAAAAAAAGTGGAAGGTGTTGCCTGGGAACTAACAGCAGTAATAAGGAGCCAGCGGATTGCTCCTTAATAAGTGTATGCACCGCACATCTCCTCAGTCCTGATTAACTACGTTCTATTTTAGTACCAGACATCTTCTAATGAGAAAATGTTAAGTTTCCCCAAATGGTATGATGGTAGAATCAGAATGGAAAATACCAATAAACCTTGTGAACACTATACCACCAAAACGTGAGCTTGTAAATGGTTTCGTCTTTCTTAGTTCCATCTTGATTTCTTCTGAATTAATTATTCAACATACGTAATATTGAAAACTTACTATGTGCAAGGTGCGGTAAAATCTTATAATCAGAAGCTAAAGATAATATGTGCATCAGATTCATATGAAAGAGTGGCTTTTAAAGGTGAGGTGGAGTTTATTAATTATCTAGACGAACCATCGAGGCTGATTATTTTAGACTCAGGGAACAAGGCTTTGAGCTAATTTTCATGGTTGATATAAAGGACTTATGGCTAGAAATCAAGTACATTTCAGTCTGTGCAATGAGCCTGACAACGTGAATAATACCAATGCAATAATTTTTTTGATGCTAAACACACAGGTATGTACACACACACAAAGGTAACCCCTGAATAGTCAAGAAATAACTATACCAAAGATATAACTGCTAATTCTAGGGGTAATATAATGACTAATTACAGATTTTTTTAAAGTGTAAGTTTTCATGCTGGAAAAAACTTATTTCCAGTAGAATAATTAGTTCATGACTTAGGTCAAAATCAAAATGAAAGCCTTCTAAATAGCCCAGTTGACACCCCTGGGTTTATTTAAGTAAATAAATATTATTAAATAGTATGGTAAGAGCTAAAACAAAGGAATAAAACATGTTCCTGCCCTCAAGGAGCTTAGTTCATTGAGTGTCAAGAAATACTATACTTCTCAAAATACGATACTTCTCAATCTTATATCAACTCCTACTGACGCTTTAAAAGGAAAACAAAAATAGCACCTGAACTTTTCCAGGCAGAGTAAGCTACGCACACACACACACATACACACACACATACCCTTTACAAAAGCAAAGTTTGCAACACGCTATAATTAAGTTCACATCCTGACAGTAAAAACACAAAGTTTTATTCTAAATATAGAGGAAGAATCTCCACATTGTGCAACCTCTCTGTTTTTTAACTTTAGTCACTGATATGTCAGTGTCTCCTTTGCATAAAAGAATCACTCTTCTTGAAAATACACAAACGGTAGACATGAAAATCGTACTGCCTTAATTTTTTGTTTGGAGTGGAGATTTTCTTAACGTTTTTGGTAAATTTTATCCCTGCCTTGTCCTTCCTCTAGCTCCAAACCTTTCCTTCTTGCTCTCAAGGCAGTGAAGTGCTGCTTGCTAAATGGACATGGAGAGCTATCCAGAGCCCGATTCCCAGGCCTCAGGGTTCTACATCGGCTGTCCTCAGATCTCCTTCAGAGACGAAACTTGTCCAGGGCAGAGAACCTACACAGAGGCCGGCCGTCAGGAACCGGCGAAAGTCCTGCTTAGTGAGACACTAACAATACTGGCACAAAAATGACACTTCCCAACACGCCGGATTGGACTCAGTACTGTTTAATAAAAGAATTACAGAGCCGAGAGCAGCTCAGCCCACACCTTGCAAAACACCTCCAAGCCCCTGGCAGAAGGTAGGGTTGATTTTAATTTACCAGATAAAGAACATTAGGGGGCAGTGGTAAAGTATTTGAGCTTTTGTATTTCTCCTGCCCAGAATCCAGCTACCTGTCATGAAACTGGAGGAAGCTGATCTCTCTAAGCCTCAGTTCCTTCAAATGGAAAATAGGGATAATAACAGTACACACTTCATTGGATTATTCTGAAGATTACATGTGATGATACATATAACGCATTTAATATGGTGCTTGACACCTAGGAGATCTCCATAAAAGATAACTAGCGTCATTTTTTTAGTTAGAATTTTTAGAGCAATAAAAGCTACCACCCTACACCAAAGAGTCAGACATGGAAGTATACAAAACAAAAACCTATGTTGGAAAAAACCCAACAATTTACAAAGATAAATTAGATGTAAAGGAAGCAAACACACTCCTAAACACTCCTTCTGCTTGACCCCTCCACGTCATTGGCTGTTAAGAACAATTGACAGGCCTTTCGGGAAAATACTTTGGCTTTCAAATAACTGCTTAGAAAGACTAAAAACTATATTTAACTGCCTCTCGGGCAATTAGACCATGGCCATTGCCACATCTGCTATTTGCTCATCAGGAAACTGCTTCCAAGACATTTAACATTCATAGGTGTATTAGCTCATTATTAATACGCTGGAAGTTCTCCATGACACTATTAACTACAGTGCAGAATTTGATACAGGGAGGCTCCATCTTGGTTTCAATTCATCTAAGAGGATTATGAACGGAATTCCCTAAAGGACAACACTATGAAGTGGTCTCACATATGGACTGAATTATAGCAAAGTTCCAATGTATAATCTATTTCTAAAAACTTTCCTTCAATAATCTCCATCCTCTACTCAGACTTTATCTCTTGATAGTCCCAGGAAGTAATCATTATAATAGGAAGCACTTATGTGGCACTATGTGCAGACCATGTATTAATACAGTTAATCCTCACAAGAGCGCTATGAGGCAGAAACTGTTACTATCATCCCCATTGTACGTGTGAGGAAACTGAGGCACAGGTAGGTTAAACAACATGCCAGGAGTGCCAGTGCTGGGATTTGAACCCAGGTAGTTTCATCCCAGGGTTCACTCTCCCCTCTCTGGCAATGCAGCTTCTATGCCTTCCTGTCATACTTCTCCAAGTGCAGAAGTGGTGGTAGAAATTAATTACACTCAGGTTCTTATCATAAGACAAAGGCAGTCTCAGGAATTGAACTTCTGCTCTTTCAGTGCTCTCTCTGTTAGCCCATGTACTATTCTTCTGACATCTAGGTAAAAAGGACTATTTCCAATGAATGCCCATTAGATCAGAGATTATGCCAAGTACAAGAAAACCAGCAAGCATGTCACTGAGACAGCTTGGCTTATAATAACTTTTACTCTAAAGAAATTCCTATCATTTGACCTATGGGCCTCTGAATATAATGTTCCACTTTCAATGTACAAACCCCACATGATGGCTAATTGTATGTATCAACTTGGCTAGGCTATGGTGCCTAGTTGTTTGGTCAAACACCAGTTTAGATGTTGCCGTGAAGGTTAGTTTTTTAGATGTGATTAACATTTAAATCAGTAGACTTTGAGTAAATCAGATTATCCTCCTTAATGTGAGTGGGCCTCATCCAGTCATTTGAAGGCCTTAAGAGCAAAGACTGAGGTTCCTGAAAAAGCAATTCTGCCTTAAGACTGCAACACAGAAACCCTGCCTGAGTTTCCAGCCTGCAGATTCTGGACTCTAGACTGCAACATAGACTCTTACCTGAATTTCCAGGCTGCCGGCCTGCTCTACAGATTTTGGACTTGCCAGTGCCCACAATCATGTGGGCCAATTCCTTAAAATAAGTCTTGATCTCTCTCTCTCTCACTCTCTCTCTCTCTACACATACACATACACACACACACACACACACACACACACACAGTCATGCGCTGCATAACGACGTTTCAGTAAACAATGGACCACATATACAATCGTAGTCCTATAAGATTAGTACCATATAGCCTAGGTGTTTAGTAGGCTATACCATGTAGGTTTGGTTAAGTACACTCTATGATGTTCGCACAACAACAAAATTGCCTAACGATGCATTTCTCAGAACAGAACCCCATTGTTAAGCAATGCATGACTGTATGTAGATATATAGGGTATGTATGGAGATACATAGGATATATAACATATATATGATATGTGTGTATATATATCTTCATATATATATCTATCTCCCATTGGTTCTTTTTCTCCGGAGAACTAATACACCCCAGAACCGCACCTCTATCTCCTTTCACATAGGAGGCTCTCAGTAGAGCATCATGAATTGTTAGTAGGCCGAGCCTCCATCCTGATTTCCTGTGTAGTTCTTATAAGAAAGGATGAAGTTGGCTATTTTATGTACCAGCACACAGACTAGCAAACTTTTTGGAAGTGGGTAACACACTCTCCCTGGTTTGACTGTGGTAGACTCTAACCCCCATGCCCTCTGTGAATGGTTGTGGTTTGACAGGCTACAAAGACACACACCCTGGTCTATAGAAGTCCCCAAATGGGGCCCCAGAGACCCGCTGTCGCCCAGCTCAGAGTCCAGCCAAGTCTGTGGGAATGGCACCACCCACCACTGCAGCTTTCCATGCCACTCTGGGCCAGCCTGCGAGACTTGAAAAGGCAATTCAGTTTACAATGGTATTCTGGTAACCATTTCTTCCCAAGATTGCGAAGAACTACCTCATTGCCTTAACAGTTCCCAACTTCTCTCTGCACATGGGTTTGGTTGTTATAATCTCATTTTGCTTGCTGGCAAGATTCCCATTTCAGCTGTTGGAATTCCTCTTCTGTTCCAGCTCCCAAAGAAAGGACCCAGTAGAAAACCAATATTTATTTGCTTAAGAAAAGATCTCAACAAGCCAAGCCTCCTTCTTTTCTTCCCTCCTTCTTTCTCTCTCCCCATCTCACCCAAACCGCAAAGCCTTGTACTTTGTAAAGGGACTATGCTGAGAGCTAGGAATATGTCACACCAAGAAAATCCACCATTGCCCAAAGCTGTTTTCCTTGTGGCTTCTTCAGTAGCAGGCATGCCGCCTTCAGTGTTTACAGTCAGCAATTTTGAATGTGCTGACATGGAGAACAGCAACCACAGAGTCTGTGCAAACCAGCAAGGAAGAGAAAACAGATGCGGAAAAGCCAAGGCAATGCTAGGCCTCTCTCCTCCCCTGCTTCCCGAGGTCCAGCAGTGGCACCGGCTGGCTTGTGGAGGCCTGGATGGTAGGGAATGGAGGCAGCTCACCTCCTTCTGCTTTCTCCCTGCCATCACAGCTTCATCTCAATGTTTCTATTCTGGGGGCTGACGCATGCAGAGCTGTGGAGGAGGGAGCCAGTCCCTCCACAACGTTAGGTCTCCCTCCCTGCTGTTGGCTCGTACAGAGAGGAGGGAGGACAGGGTCAGGCAGCTACGTTCCCAGCAGCTTTATGAACTTCTCCCTTTCCAACACTGAACTTACAAAAGTTCCTTATATTGCTGATTTGTTTTTGTTCATTTTTTTCTCTGGTAGCAAAGGAAAAGTTTTGTAAGCAAAAAGGGTGCCAGAAAATTGCTGGGCAGCAAGTCTAGTATGAATGCGAGAAAGAGAGAGAGAGAGAGACCACTAAACTAGAGCTTGAAAAGGACTATTATAATATCGCTATAATGTTTTAAAGGCAGACTGCGATTTGGGGATTCTGGAATCCTCTACTCTTGACTCTACCTGGGTGAGATAATAGGGAAGTCACTTAGTTCGACGAGGTCAAATAAATGAAGTGATCAGGTAGGCAGTGGGTTTCCCTGTCCACAGACACATGCAATGGGGTAGTTCTGGGACCTGAGCTCACACGTGAGCAGGGGCCAAAGCTGAACTTGATCTTTGACCTCCTGTATAAAGTAGTGGTTCTCAAACTGTCACAGGCCACATCTGTGGTATAAAAAGCCCTACCAAATCCCCTACTGTATCTCCATGTGCCAAGAGAAAAAAAAAAATTCTGCTCACTGTAATTAAAGAAAAATCAGGTATATTTGGAGATGAAAACTATGGCAGAATGGCTAGCTATACACCAAAGATGTGTGCACCCCTTCACCTATGTGGATTTGATTCTAGTAAGTGGTTGTCCAGTCAAGAACTACTTTTCCCAGTTCTCTTTGCATCTAGATGGGGATATATGACTTAGTTCTTGCCAAAAGAATGTGGGCAGAAATGATGTGCCATTTCCAGGGTTGATCCATAAAAACCTCCAGCAAGATTCTCCATGACCCTCTAGGCTCTCTCTTTTCCATCCACCAGCTGGAAACAAAAGGTTCCAAAACCCAGGGAGGAACTTTAGGATGGAAGGAGCTGGTTGCTTGTCCAACGAATGCCCGCACTGGACTGTTGCATGAGAGAGAAATAAATTCATATTGGTAAGCCACTGGGGATTTCAGCATTTCTCTGTCCCAAAAGTTATTTTAACTGCACAAAATCGATAAGTGATAGAGGAAAAGTATCAATTTAATTAGACACAATGATATAGACATTAAAGCCAGTAGAGATGTTAAACATGGTATGGGTACCATTTGGGTTACAAAGAAAGCATATGCCCATATATACCCTTATGTATGCTGGGGATGTCACTGGAAGAAAACATAAGAAAATGGTAACAGTGGTTGTCTTTGGGAAAGGAAACTGGGAGACAGGAAGAAAGGGATGGAAAAGAGATTTATCTTGCACCGTATACTGTTTTTAACCTTCTGAATTTTGTACTTGGGGCGTTTATTGCCCAGTCAAAACTTACATTTAGAAAACACAAATTCTGAAAGAATCCAGTTTTCAGACCACCTGGAGAATGCTTATAGACACTACTATTAGTCTACAGGGCCCTTTTCAAAAACCAGTGGTACAAAGTGTTGACATTTAAAAATACATAAAACTGTACTTTTCTTGAAAACCCCAGGGGCGGGTAGAAGTAGCTGCTATTCTCACAGCGCATCTGAATTCTTGGGGTTAACTGTCCCGTCCTCTGAGAGACTTTCCTTTCCTTCCAGTGGTCACAGGAGGCTGAAATTAGAGAGGAGTTGTCCCTTCTGCTAGATCAGGTTACCCTAAATGTGCGTATCACAAGTCACTCACAGTGCCTGGTAAAAAGGAGGATTCCTGGGCCTCTATCCTGAAAATTCTCATTGAGTCATTCCGAGGTGAAGCCCAGGAGACCACGTTGTTAACGAGTGTCCGTTGACTTGTGCCCAGGCACACTCGGGAAACCCCGTTCTCATCTGTCCGTGTGTCCTACGTGCCACCTTGGACAATTTGCTTCACTCTCACATTTTATATCCCTGGAATACAGATAATGAAATTTATGATCTATGAAGCTCAAAAGTGTCTGCTGAGACTAAGGCGATGCCTGTGAAAATGGGTGAACTCCCTACAACATGACATTATAGACAAGTGCCAATTATGATGATAAGGACTGTTAACATGTGTGTTTTCCATTGCTATTTTATGTTTTAAAATTCACTTTATCAAAAAGTACTTCATTTAAAAGAGAAGGGGGGGTGGAAAACATGTCTGTGTTTCCATGGAAAGCCTTTGTAAGAATTTCTGCTGTGCTGCTAGGTGTTCAGCCGGGAGCTCACATTGGGCTGATCCTCCACCCAAGACAAGTACAACTGCTTCCAGAATGCACGGAGCAGGGCAGGAGCCATAGGGAAGCTCTGCACGTGAGTCCAGTGGCTGGAGGTGAGGGCAGTTCAAACACGTGGCTATCCAGGCAGCGACTGGTTCTGTGGTGGATTACCTATGCGGCAGGGATGGATGCGCGAGAGTCACTTTGCATGAGAGTGTCTTAAGCGGTCCAGCTGGCCCTGGACCGTTTTGTTTTCTGTTAGCTCACAGGTCCCACCCTTATCTCTTAAGGCTCTAAAATCTTTTACACCAAAAGGCCAACCACACCCAAGCCTTTTATGTAACTCAAAGTCAAACTGCTTCATCTCCCTGATTGCAACTTTCCTCCACATCAATTATCCAAACACAGAGAGGGCAAACTACACAGATGCTTATTTCCTGGAAAATAACCTGAGTGGTTCACAAAATTTGTTTAGAATGACTCAGTAAGTTTTCTAAAATATTTAGGAGTAAACCTTGATACTTTCTAAGGAATAAGTTGAAGATCTCTTTTTTTTAAAATCTAAAAGTTTCTCTGTAAAACAGATTGAGGGAGAGGAGGGAGAGAACCAGTAAATTTAAATCATAAGTTTTCTGTTTACTTTTTGGAGAAAATTCTAATTTTTAAAAGATCAGATTCACAAAGGGAAAGATTCTCACCAAAAAAGAAAAAGATAAAGGGCCGGCCCCGTGGTGTAGTGAGGTTCAGTGTGCTCTGCTTCAGAAGCCCGGGTTTGCTGGTTCGGATCCCAGGCACAGACCTACACCACTTGTCAGCCATGCTGAGGCGGCAACCCACATACAAAATAGAGGAAGATGGGCACAGATGTTAGCTCAGGGCCAATCTTCCTCAAGCAGAAAAAAAAAAAGAGGAAAATTGGCAACAGATGTTAGCTCAGGGCAAATCTTCCTCACACACACAAAAAGATAAAGATGTGAAGAGATGGTTGTTAATTAACTGGATGGGGGGAATCCTTTCACAAAGTATACATATTTCAAATTACCATGATATACACTTTAAATATCTTGTAATTTTGTCAATGATACCTCAATAAAGCTAAATTTTTTTAAAATAAAAAAACAGGAAAGGTTAACACAACCTATTGTGGTTACAAATTGTTTCTTTTTTCTTTTTGACAACTACCTCACACATCAGGTGCTGTTTAAATTTGCTTTATCTCTTTCTATCCTTCCCAAACAAATGAAATGCCCAGGTTACAATATTTATAGGTCCCATGTACTGCACAGTGTCTTTAAATGGACCACCTAAAAGCCTGCAGTAGAGATTTCTAGAAGGGGCTCATCAGAGCTGGTTCTCCCCCCTTTCTAAGCATATGGGGATGACTTGCCAGGCTCCCATGTAGTTAATTTGGGGCCATGCAACCAGTCTGGCCAATGGGCTATGAGCAGAGAAAGAGCAGGTGTGAATTCTCCACATTCTCTTCTGCTGCAGCAAATCTTGAGGTCACATATTGAGATGGCAGTGTCATAAGACGGTGGAGCCTCTGTCAGCCTGGGTCCCTGAGTGACTAGGTGGAGCACAGCCTCCCTACCCATCTCTCACAGACTTCAGTTGGAAACGTAGCAGAAGTACGATTTGCTGTGTTAAGCCAAGGGAACCAAGGGGTGAGGGAAGGGTGTGTACAATTCGTTACTGCAGCATAGTCTTGCCTTTTCTGATTAATCAAAGCGACTGGTGTAAAACCTCTGAGTTCCAGTCAGGACACTGGACTTCCTATCCGTATCATTAGTAGACAAGTCACCTAATCTTTCTGAGCTACAGTTTTGTTTTAACTGTAAAATGGGAATAATAATTGCTAGCATGTCTACCATTCAGGGGTATGTGAGGATCAAATGGCTTTTTCTAAAAGTATTTTGAAATCTGTAAATCACAACCCTAGATATAAAGTGCTGGCACTGTTGCTGTGGATTTATCTGCAGAACTTAAGGGGCTAAATGTGACTGCTTATTTTGGGTCAGATATTAGAATTCATTGCTTCATTATTCTTAAAAATCCAAGCAATACATCCCAGTGATAGATCAGGATCATGAGAAGTCAAATTCTGATACCACTTGGAGAATAATTCGTTATCTTAAAAATGTCAGGGCTAGCTGAATGATTTCAGAAGTCTCACTTTCAGCAAGCAAACTCAACTATTTGCCTCTGGCATGAAAAGGAAGGAAAAATAGAGGCCCCAAATGAAAGGCTTGGCACAAAGCCCTTTATTCCTCCCACAGCCTGTCAGAGGGGGAGAGGGAGGGAGAGCACAGGGAGGAACAGAAAGATTGGGCCTTCCAGACTCCACCCCTGCACAAAGAAACAGGGAGAGCAGCGATATCCATTCAGGAGGGGTAGTACCAACCTATTCTTGTGTCACTGTCACAGAGAAGGCAGATTTCTCCGCAGAGGAAAGGAGAATCAGAAGAGATGGCCTCCACACACAGAAGGTCTAGAAGCAGAGCAAGAATCTGTGTCCCCTGCTGTCCCTAACAAAGGGCTAAGGCACTCTGCTTCTAACCCAGGAGAAGGGCTTCCTGACCCTCAGAGCAGATGACACTGATCCACAGATTGATTTGCAGAGGGCCATTTTCACCCAGCTGCTTGGGTTGTCAGATAATAACAGCTGACTTTTTCTGAGCACTTTCTAAATGCCAAACACTGACATTTTAGATATCCAGAAACTGAGGCATAGCGAGGCTAGGTAACTTGCCTCAGGTAGCACAACTGGAATATGGCAGAACCAGAAGTTAAACCCAGACAGTCCAGCTCCAGATGCTGTGGTTTTAACCACAACATTTACAAGGGAGGAATAGAAAAAGGGAAGGAAAATGGGAGGCAATTCTATCACCTGCTACATGCCTTGCAATGGGCTTCAGACACATTAACTCACTTACTCGTCATATCTATTCTAACACGACTGGTATTTTTACATCATTTACAGGTGAAGAAACAGAGGCTCAGAGAGGTCAATTAACTTGCCCAAAGTCACACTGCCAAAAAGTGGCAAGTTAGGAATCAAATCCAACCTGACTCTGCCAGATTAAAGTGGGAAGGTTTAATGGCTAAAAAATATGCAAGAGTCTGGGGAAGAAACCAAAATACAGTTAGAGGAAAGAAAGGCTATGGCAGGTAGTTAGAAGCTGGCACTTCTGGGTTCTGAGAAATATAACAGATCTAAATATAGGATAACACCTATCATAGAGTTCCCTTTCTCACAGAGCCTTTTTGTCCCCAGAGGAAGAAAGATGGTGAATCCAGTGTTTGGATCAAAGAAAGGTAGTTTCGCACATCAAGCAAACCTTTTTTAAAATCAGCAAGTGGAGAGTCACTATGAAAGTAGCCAATTGCTTTTTTTTGTCCGTCTTTACTTCTTCTGACATTAAACTGTTATGATCATATACTTCCACATTTCCTAAACTTATGAATCACTGAATAATTGTTAGTTGTTTTGTTGTTGTTATTTTGCATCATTTGCTAATCCGCAGCTAAGATGTTCTCCCAACCTTAAGCTAGATAGGAGCAATGCAATTATGACACAGGAGCAAAAGAAACTCATTAACATACCCGTGACTGACACAGAAGATCATTAATTAGGCATTCTGAGCATAAGTATATATGTATAAATTAGCATCTATTCACCATTTAAACTGTAAGAGATTTTTCATATCTGAATATTAACTATGTTGGAAAATTACTAAGTTTTCCTGGGTGAATTCCACAAACAATACCCATCCCTGATAACAGAAACAAAATGAAGAGAAAAGATTCGATCAGCAGAACTGGACACGGTGGAAGGAGTCAAATGACGTCATTACTCTTCATCTATCAGTGTCCTCATTTGTCTGTTTCTTTTTGTATTTCCAAGTATTCCACCTGTTGGGAGGTTTGTGTGTGGACCCTTTCCTGTCGAGAAAGCACAGATGTGGTACGCCCACCGAGATTCTAGAGATGCTATGCCTACGTCCATATGCTGTCATTGTTCATTCATTTATTCTTTCAATACACAATTATTGGGTGTGATCTATGTACCAAAGACAATGTGGAGAATACATACATGGATACGGCAGAGTTTCTACTCTCAAGGACTTTATAGTCTAGCAGGAAAGATGACACATAAAGTGTACACACAAAGCTACAATGTAAGGTAGAGAATTACACTGCCAAAGAGTACTCCCCTACTCAGAGGAAGAATAGACTTCTGGCAGGGGGAGGATGAAGAATGCTTCATGGAAGAGGTGGCATTTATGGAGGACATAAAGGAGGAGTAGAAGAAGCGGACCTAGCAAAGTTTGGGGCATGTCAAGAGAGTCACCTACTCCAGAAACCAGAGCCGAATCCGTGTCTATCTTCACACTCAGGTCTTGAATTATGCTGCTTCCGTAGTCAACAGAGCTCCTCCTCCATTTTTTCAATGTGTCTCAAGTACCTATCCCTGAGGGCTCTGAAAACTACTAGTATCGGGAGCACGATGATAATAATACTCTATCGTCCTCCACACACATGACAATGACACTAATTACTTTGTAGAGCTGTGCTTGCATTGTTTTTCTTGCAGTAGTATTGGATTCATGCCAGCAAATCCATCGTTCTCTGTTGATTTCTCTTGGGACCAGTGGCACATTTTTGTAAGATGGCTATCCTGGATAAGAGATGGGATTTGCAGCTCTTAGACCATTTTTTTCTAGGTGGAGCTAACAAGTCTGTGCAGTGACTGAATGAAGGAGCTTGGATCGTTTAGGCACCAGACTATAACCACCTGAGTTCAACAACCACATGAGTGCCATGGTATGTCTTTTCCAGCAGAAAAACTAAGCATTTTAATAAAATCTCCTATATAAAAAAAGGCAGCTAACTGGATAGCTTGTAAGTAGGGTAAAATCTCAGAGCCTCCACAGTTTTTGACATCTACCTGTACAAACTAAATAGCCATAGATCGATGTGTTCAAGAGGAGGCCCAGAGCACGGGCCTTTCCTAGCTGTCTTGAGACTACATCCATGGGGATTCAGGCTGTGGGACTGCTTTCAGGCTGAAATCCTTATTCTGAGTCCTCCACACACAACAGTCCCTGAAATGCCTGGGATAGGATTCAAGACATCGTTGCTTCACATTGGGTACTGCTCTGTGGCAGAAAGGAAGGCTGCTATCAAGGTCAGATTTCAGGTGTGCTGATGGAATTAAAAAACTAAGTGGCCAGCAGTGGGTTTTTTTGTGTGTGTGTGAGGAAGATTAGCCCTGAGCTAACATCCATTGCCAATCCTCCTCTTTTTTTTTTTTTTTTTTTGCTGAGGAAGATTGGCCCTGGAATAACATCTGTGCCCATCTTCCTCTAATTTATATGGGATGTGGCCACAGCACAGCTTGAGAATTGGTGAGTCGGTCCATGCCGGAGATCCAAACCTGCAAACCCTGCTCCCCCGAAGCTGAGCGTGAGAACTTAACCACTATGCCATTGGGCCAGCCCCTGGCCAGCAGAGGTTTTCATGGGCATGTGAGCCTTTTCGGCCTGAGCTATTGGCAGGTATTGAAGTTTCTGAGGCACTCTGGGTCCTGAAGGAAATGAACAAGTTACCCACAATGGACTAATCTGGAAAAACACTGGCTGTTATTGAAGAAAGAACTATCTAGGATCATGACTTCTGATTTCTTCCATGCTCCTGGCTAAATATAAATCTATCTTCTATTTGTGGGGCAGATTTATGTAGAGCAAGTACAAATATTCCATTTTTCTAATGGAAGTAGAACTTTTTAAGGTCGTTAGTCCCCATGATTAAATGGTGCAAAAATTCTTAACGCAGATCATTATAGTGGATAATCATTAATTAATTGAAAAACCTTTCATTAAGATGACATTATATATCCTACCCCATGCCTGGCACGCAGTGGACACAGACAAAATGGAAAGCAGAGAGTATTATTTAGTTGGAAAGAACCACAGAGCTCCAAGTGCATGCTTGTCCTAGAAATTCAGAGGAAAGGAGAGCTCACGGCCGTCTGTGGTTATTTCAAGAGCCCTATACGGGGGAAGGAAGATATGGAACCTAGTCCTACAGGAAATGGGGGAATTACGTGATCTTCATAGTAAAAGACATAGCTTGAATCTTGGAAGTATACACGCAGAGAAAAAGAATCCAAGTTAGATAATCTCAATAAAAATTTCTCAAATCTCATTTTGTCAAAGAGAAAAATATAAACATGTTGTCCTGTGAGCATCTGCTGAAAGGCATCTGTTTTAAGAGATGACTGGCTTTAGCCAATAGTTGCATTTGCTCCTCGTCCCCCGCTACCTCCTAAAATTGGACAAAGCTCTTTCCATGTGGGTCTTCTGACAAAGACGGAATCCTGGGTTTTTATGCTGCAGCTCCTCTGCTACACCACGTGTAGTTTGTTAAAGCTTCACAGAGAGAGATGTTCTGAGCCCAACCTACAGAGACACGTCCCAATTTAGGCTGCGGAATGAAAATTACAGGGCAGCCACAGAGGCAAGTTTAAAATTAGGACAAACTTCACTTTGGGCCTCTTAAGCCTCAAAGAGTTAGTAGATGAGGCAAAGGAAAATGAACAAACAAACAAACAAAAACAACAGTAGGAATTTGAAAAGCAAAATCCCCAGACTTCTATTCCTTCCTATGGTCCTCCTGACATGCTAAGCTTTTTGCACATCTGAAAATCAGCAGCAAAAGAGTTTTCTTAGTCCCTCAAGCAGCTTCATAGGAGACATAGGCTGTCAGGGCCTGAGAGAAAATTCTGGAGGCAAACAGGTCAGGATAATCCTGGCTGGGAAAGAAGGAAGAGGAAAAGAAATGGGGAGAATTCTCCCCAACCCAAGTCCTTGTACTCAAGTCCCCATTGCTGAGTCCCTGAGTTAGCAGATAGCTCTGTTGGACACCTGGAGGCTTCTTAGAGCGAGCCTAAATCACTAAATCCAATCCAGGAACAGATTTGGGGGTGCAGGGTAACAGACAGAAACTGTCACCTCTCGATTGCCCTGCCAGCTAACACCGACCATCCTCCCTAATGAGGTGGTCTCCGGTGAAACGACTGGGGCACTAAGCTGGGTTTACTTCTTGCCTCTGCAATTTCATCTCTCAGTTTCTGAAAAGTTAAGAAAACATCACCTACATTTACCTTCTTTTGAGACTATTTTTGACAGGATGTGATGTTTGTAAAGAGTTTGAATTCCTCTGAGGAATTCAATGATTACTAAATAGGGAAGGAATTTTTCTTACTATTCCACAAAAAGGGTTATTTTCACTTGAACATCCGTTTTCAGAAAGCTCAAGGGTATACAAACTCAATTACCAATAGACAACCTGCCATTAGATTATCCTGAAGCAGGTACCAAGTATCTGAATGGGGGGAAGAACCAGTCAGACGTGATTGGCCTTGCAAGGTCTCACAAGAGGCCCCTTTTTCAAAATCACGTCTTAGTCAGATTCACTTCCTGGCCTGGCTTCCTGGAGGCAGACTGTCTTGTACGTGCTTCAGTTTCTGTTTCTACATTCCTAAGAGGTCAGAAAGTACAAGACAATCAAACATGGAAGAATGGTTGCTTTCATTTGAGACTCTTACTTATAGGCTGAAGTGTCCTAACAAAGTCTGTTACAGGAAATGCCCACTTTTGTTATGTCATTCTTTGGAAAAAAGTTCTCAATAAATAGGAAGTAGAATGAATCTCCAAGTAAAGTGTGAATATGCTTGTAACCTAATTTATCACGCAAACTCAGGAGACATAGAGCTATCACCCGTCTAAGACGGTCACGTTAAACCTATTACTTTCTTAGTCCAGAGAGTGTTAACAACTCAGATCATCAGATCGGTGGGCCTCTCCCAACAGGTGTTGTCTTTTAGGCTACAAAACTCACTTTGTCAGAGCGATTTCAGCTCGAGTTAGAACACAGCTAGTTACACAACTTGATCTCATTGAAATATTCGGTGCCTGCTGATATGTTCAAACAAATTCACCAGATCTTGATTATGTTCTGGCAATTAAAGCTATTAAGTCAGTAGATAGACAGCAGGTTATTTCATTGCTGGTTGAAAAAGCCAGCTTTCTTTTCTCCCCTTTTTATCTGACAGCACTGTAATTAGCCTTAATCAAATACTATTTGCGTTAGGTGCTGTAACTTTGCTTCCTTAGCCAGGAAACTCTGCCAATCTAGGAAAAGTAGAAATACAACTGTGGTCAAAACTCAAGAAAGATGGACATGAGGTAGATTGGAACTCTTTGTGCTGTCTTTCCACCTTTTCTGTAAATCTAAAATTGTTCTAGAATAAATAGTTTAATTTTAAAAAAGGAGAGGGAAAAAGAGAGGAATGAGAAAGAGAAATGCTATTTAATGTCAGACTTCAACTTTAGCAGCTTATCATGTAAAAGCAAGCTTTAGAAATAGTCATAGTTCACGGGGCCGTCCGGTGGCGCAGCAGTTTAGTCCGTGCCTGGCAGCCCAGGGGTTCGCAGGTTCGGATCCCAGTCGCCCGCCGACGCACTGCTTGTCAGCCATGCTGTGGCGGCATCCCATATAAAGTAGAGGAAAGATGGGCACAGATGTTAGCCCAGGGCCAGTCTTCCTCAGCAAAAAAAAAAAAAAAAAAAGAGGAGGATTGGTGACGGATGTTAGCTCAGGGCTGGTCTTCCTCACAAAAGAAAAGAAATAGTCATAGTTCAGAAAATAGGGTTCCCTTTGGAAATTCCAGGTTAACTCTCTCACTACATTGGGAACATTGCAGTGCTTCTTTTTAACTTCTGCAAATACGTTTGTAATGGAGACTAGAGCCAAATGAATGGAAAATAAGTAAACATGAATAAAATGGACTCTTCCACCATCTAACCAAACTTCAGTTTGTTTCTCTGTGTATCTTAAAGCCACTATTTCTTTCAATATCCCTGGAAGAGAGAGCTCCTCAGATACCTCGGGAATGAAGTTAGTGAGCAGGTAGGCAGTGTTTCTCAAACATTAACGTTCATACAAATCACCTGGGGTCTTGTAAAACTACACATTCTGATTCGGTAGGTCTAGCATGGCCCCTAAGATTCTGTGTTTGTAGTAAGCTCCTAGCTGATGCCAAAGCTGCTGGTCCACGGATCATATTTTGAGTAGCAAGGGTATAAGGAATAGTAATTGGGTGAGCGATTGCAAATGGCCAGAAGCAGATCCATAATATCTTGTCTACCTGGCTGACAATGAGAAGTCTGCATGAAAGTTGACAACAAAACAGATGCACATTTTCTATTTTCCTTGGCCTATAATCCCTTGTGTCAAAAATTTAAGATACATTGGTAGAATGGCATTATACCATGGGTCAGATTGTCCATTAGCACAGAAAATCCCAATAATAGAAGTGCCCCAGCCATGAGGCATCAGGGACAATGAAAAAAAAAAAAGCAGTGATCTGATCTTTGTTTATTATCTTGACTATAGGTCTCCTCATACCTCAAATTCTATATCTGTAAAATATTAGCTATTAGAACGAGTAACATTTTGAGGTTAAGGAAAAAATGTCATGTAACTCTTAGAGCCTCCCCAGAAGTACTATATCATTTTAAGAGATGGATCTTAGCTATGTTCCACAAGGGAGACTGTTGCAAGATAGAGGACCATCCTGCCATATGGCTAATATTCACTTGACAAAGATATGATTCATTTTACTCCATCCAAAATG
The DNA here is from genome assembly GCA_031878705.1 of Tapirus indicus. Taxonomy (NCBI): domain Eukaryota; kingdom Metazoa; phylum Chordata; class Mammalia; order Perissodactyla; family Tapiridae; genus Tapirus; species Tapirus indicus. Next base: position 125,513,698 of record CM062919.1, on the reverse strand, counting down.
GTAAGACCAGGCCTTTAGCTACTTTGGATAACTGAAAAACATATTTCCTACAACTCGTGGAAAGTATTGTGGTAACTGCCACAAGTGCCATATTTCTTGTTCTCCTCCACTAGATTTTTTTCCCCTTTAATACATTTTTTGAATTCCAAACAATAGTTCTACTTATTTTAGATTTCTCCCATATCTTGATTAATGTAACTCGATTAGGCTTTATATCTAGTGGGGTGCTGGTAAATATTTAATAACCAGCTCTCTAGGAAAAAAAAAGTCCTGGTATGTAGCTTTTGCCACTTTTTATGGTGTAAATACTATGGCCGATTTCAAGTACCAACCTGACTTTACTGAAGAATTAGGAGGAGATGTGCATAATCACAAACTTGTATAAGTCTGTTCTGGTACACAATAACAAGTGACCCCAAAGATATAAACCATTATTGTTCTCATAATTAAATTATAATAATCTAGGAGGGGTAAAAGTATTCTATAAATCCAAGACAGCTTGTCTCTTAAAATGTTTTTACTTTGTTACTGAAGAGAAAAAGTCCATAAGCCCTTGTGTCTTTATAAACCAAAAATAACTCCTGGTTAGTATTTTTTTTAAATGACAATCTCACGATCTGTATAATCACCACAAATATCTTATAAAGTAAGCCATTTGGATTTTAATGACACAAACATGCTGAAAGTTCAGAATTCTTCTCTATGACCTCCAGAGTTGAACTCTTCCGTTTTTGTTTTTGGCTCATTCCAAGCGCTTCCTTCCACGAACTCGAAGGCACAGCTCAGTCAGCCTCTGCAGCCCATGGATCTGCAGAAAAGGCTGAAATCACCGTGGTTTTTATTGTTCCCTTCAATGACCTCTGAGAATAATGGCAGCTTAATATCTTTATTTCCTCTCCTATATTCGAAATGATTTGCTTCAAATTAAATAAACAAACAAGAAACTATTTTACATTAAAAAGGACACTAGAATAAGAAAACTGCATTTTTAACAAAAAAGTTATAGGTGAGTTTTTTTTGCATATTTAACGTATGCAATTCTAACATATCATTCCTTCATTCCACTTTTAATCTATCTGAGATTCTTTATTTAATTGTTTTTCATATTTTTACCCCTGCTTATTGCCAGTGAGATTCTTATAAAAATGCAAACGTGGGGCCAGCCCAGTGGCATAGTGGTTAAGTTTGCACGCTCTGCTTTGTTGGCCCCGCATTCACGGGTTCAGATCCTGGGCGCAGACTTAGGCACCGCTCATCAAGCCATGCTGAGGTGGCGTCCATATAGAGCCTAGAAGAATGTACAACTATGACATACAACTATCTACTAGGGCTTTGGGGAGAAAAAGGGGAAAAAGGAGGAAGATTGGCAACAGATGTTAGCTCAGGGCCACTCTTCCTCCAAAAAAAAATCAACTTTGCTTAATTAAAAAAAACGCAAACACAAAGAGGGGTACAGCTCACAGGATGGGGGAAGGGAGGACACCGGTGAAAAATATCTGGCCAAGTAATGTAATTAACTTGAAGAAAAACATTTGCATCATGACTAGACTATACTCATGTCTTTTTCCATCAGCAAAAGCCAAGACCAAGCAAACAAAAAGCCACCGCCATTCACCCACCACCTCAAACCCAAACGATTTTGGCAGAGCAGTAGATGTGAAAAAATACTGCTTGAAACAAACCAGAGGAAAAAAACTGCTTCCAATCAAGTCTTCTTGCTTGCTTCCATTGTGCTCACCTTTGAATCTTCTGAATTGTGTACGATGTGCACCTATTAACACTTCAAAAATATATGTTTTAAAGTCTTCCTATATTTTGAACTTTTAAAATTCTTTTTCACCGAGCATCCCATTTATGATGAACGCATTGGGTTATCACACATGCAGAACACGGCACAATATACCCCCTACCATTCGCCAGATGTTAGGAACTAGAAACATGCAAGGATTTTTCATGTTAGAAAAATGGTGGAAGTCAGCTCATCAAAGGGAAAACAGGCAGAATATGTCTCCGCCTTTGCCTTTCCTAAGATGCATTTAAATTCACTAGGTTCGTCTCTAGTTTGACAGGATTATTAATGGGATGGGCTTACCACTCCTGTGGAAGAATCTGTTAGCCACAGGACAGCCTTTTACTCTCCTGGATGTTTCTTACCAGGGCCTGATGACTGCCAGCTCATCTGTACATTAACCAGAGATTCTGGCTGCTGATCAGTTTCTAACAGAGTCAAACTGGTAACATTATTATCACTAAATTGGAGTCCAGCTTTTTTTTTAATAGATTATTTTCACATTAGCTAGAAGATGGGCTAACAAGCTTTAATAATGACAAAAATACTCATCATGAAAGAAAAAGTATGCACAATACCGGATCTTCTTGAATGATTGCAACAGAGACATTTTGACTTCCTGCTAATCAAGTACACTAGTCCTGCTCCAAGAAGACATTAAAAAAGAGACGTGGAGAATACAGATCTATTTGAGGGATGGATAGATATAGATATAGACATGAACACAGACATGGAAATAGACGTAGACATACATATATTCTGGTGAACAAACGAGTATTCATACCATTTTTTAACAGTTGGGAATAAATTTAATTATATTTAAGAGCAAAACAAAAAAATCCTTATATTCTCTATCAGAAGAAACAAATGCACAAAAATATACAGCAGCAATGGAAAAGAACTCTCTCAGGGAATCTTCACAGATATTTGGGAATTCCCCACTGCCGAGTAAGAGACGAAGGAAAAGGTGATGAAAAAGAGACACTTACAAGTGTTCACTGGAAGCAGTCACCCCTGCAAATTTACAGTTCTTTCCCTGAGGTCACCTTTCTGTCTCTTCATTTGTGCCCTTCCTGTTGTAGCATTTGGGAAACACAAGAAGGAAAACGGACTGAGGAGCAAGTTGGCATTAAAATACAATCTTCCTCTATTTCCCTGAAGCCTGAATACATTCCTCTTTAAAAATAACGTGAAAAAAATATCAAGTTGGTTTTCTTTTTAAGGGACACACACACACACACACACACACACGTCTATTCTTCATTCGCAGCAGTTTCCCAACGAAGGCAATGACAGAGGCTCTCCCTGCCAGGTCTAAAGAGTTCTTGAGGGCACCTAAAACTGAAAGCTTTTAGCAAAACACAGATGCAAGCAAATTGCAAAATCACAGTGTCTGCAGGACTGGATTCTGGTTGGCGTAGGTTGGAGATGATTTTTTCAAACACCTGGGCAAAGGGGAAAGGCACCTCCATGCCTTGGGCCAGCCCTGTACTGCATTCAGATCTCACTTGTTTTCTTGCCGTACTTTCATCTAAGTTCACCTTTCCACCAGACACACAGCCCAGGCTTCATCTGATTTTAGAGTCACATTAGGATGTCTGTGCTTCCTTTAGAATATGCAGAGGGTAGACAGAGGCCCATACTCAGTTGACACACATTTTAAGTCAAGTAACACTATGGCCTCCATCTGACCTCCATTAGCTGGCTGCTTTATCTCAGTGCCTCTGTTTCTCCCCCGGTCAAGAAGGCTACTAGTCCCCCTTGACAAGTCCATTCCAAGTACCAGGAACTGAATTCTTGAGCAGCAGGCAAAACCATTCCTCCAGCAATAATAGCTAATAATAGCTTGATATTTATATAGTGCTTATTATGGGCCACTCTTCTAAAAGCTGTATCTATGTTAACTTACTTAATCCTCACAAATTCCCTTTTAAGTGGGTTTTATTGCCCCCATTTTACAGATGAGGACACTAAGGCACATGAGGTCAAGTATTTGCCACCTTGAGAGGTAGAGGGGCTTGACATCCTGCAGTGCTACTGCAGAGGCCAGCTCTTAACTACTATCTCTCAGTAAGGAACTTTTTCAAGCAAAGATGACTGCTTAAACACCTTCATTTGCAAGTACTTTAGTGGTTGTGGGGAGTACAGAAAGCAAATCCTCTCTGTTTAAGAGTGGAGAGCAGGAGAGGCTGTGGACTCTTTCATCCTATCAGCTTTTTCCCATTCCGGGGAAGCAAGCCGACCAGCATGCTGCCCCAAACCTGCCTGGAAGCCTTCAGACAAGTGACTATAAACCAGACCAGACAGCAAACATGAGCAAGAAGAACAGGTAAAGGGTGCTGGGTGGCCTGAGCCAGGGAGAGGAAGGAGGTGGATGGAGCAGGGCCAGCCAGCCGGTAAATAGAAGACCTTAGGTGAATGCTCTCTGAGCCCGCAGCACAGATCACGATAATGATGGGCCCTGACCTTCAGAGGAAGGAGCTTGCAGAGTGTAAGGGAAGGATGATCTGCCGCCCCCCTCCTCTTTCCAGATCCCTCACTGTGTATCAGATAATGCTGGGTTGACCAGAGATTTGTACATGTTTCCCCAATGCAGTTTAGACAGATGAGAGATAGAGGAGAGTAAGAGACGGGTTTAAAATACCAAAGACTGAGCCAGTCACTCCTCATCTCACCCCTTCTCCCTCTCGCTTCCCAACATTTTTGCATCAGAAAATAACCCTTGGAAAAATGAACACACACACACCGTATCTCCTTTCAGCAGATTCTTTTGTCAAGGACCTTTATAAGCATGAAGAATTTCCACATTTCATAATTTACAACAAATTCTTCATCTGAGTATTAAAATGTAGACATTTGAAAAGCTCTCTGACACCACTTCTCCCTACAATGGTAACATATTTATGCAAAAGAATTCACAATACAGATTTTATGTTAATATTGCTTAATCTTTACTCCTTGCATTTCAACTTAACTTCTCTCATAGGAAACAGCTTCCAGACTCCCCTTCAAATATTCATGGGGCCTATTGTAGATAGGGAAATCGTGCTCGACATAAACACATTCATCCCAACTACCTCCTCAACCTGGCTGCCACCATAAATGCTGGGAGCCATGACAACACTGGCAATTCTGCACCACAGATGGGCAAAGAAGCTTTTGGGAGGTAAAGCAACTGATGGAGTGAATACATGCTAGGTAACGTCTTAGAGTTCCTAAAATGTTGATATAGATAATAAGAACCAGGTTTTTAGACCTGGATCTGCCACTAGCATCTGACCTTGGGCAATATTCAACAGCATTAGATGAGGGTTTATTTATTGACTATGGGCTATGAGGTCAGTAGGTTATGAGGGTCATGAGCCCCTTCCATGGGCTTATAAGTTCATGAAAGAGACAGAACTATAACCACTAACCACAATCAAAGCAGAATGCAACTGTTGTCTTGGAAGTTGTCTGCAAATGGGTGTTGCGCAAATACAAGGAATCAGTCATTAAATCAAACTGGGAGAATCAGAGCAAGCTTCGTGGACAAAGTTGCATTTGAGCCGGGTTTTGAATGAATTAGTTGATTTTGATAGGTGGAAAAAGGCTGAGCAAGGAAGAAGAACATGAGCAAAAGCCGTAAGTAAGAAATGCTGGCAGTGTGCAAAGACAGGAGAGTAGGCAGGGGAATTGAAGCACAGTTTGTGGAGGAATGTGGTGGGAGGAAAGTAGATGATGACTCCTCTGAAAATCATGGTAGGGAGTCTGGACATACTGGGCAGGCAATAAATCCACTCGGGGTTTTAAGAGGAAAATGGAGCACTGGTTTTAAGAATGGACAAGAGAATGAAAAGATTAGTAAGCAGAAGAGAGGTGAAGAGGATGCCCAAGTAGTTTAGATGACAGATGATGAAGAAAATCATTTAATTTCTCAGGGCCTTAGCATCATTTTCTTTTCTCCAAATGAAGGAACAGGTCAATCATAGAATAGATGAGCCTAAGGATCTTGAGGCAGACTTAGGGACTCATTCTCCAAGGTTCTAGTTGTGCCTGATACATATCTTCAATACAGCAACTTCCATGGAACTCTCATGATGCACTTTCATGTCTGTCTTCTCACTATTAGAAGTGCCTTATGAGCAGGGCCTATGCCTTTTCACTGTGTTCCAGAGGCCTAGAAGAGTACCTAGAACTTAGCAGGCAGTCAAATATCTGAATTATTCTTCTGTATTATTTCCAGTTTCCAGATAAGGACATGGAATTTCCTATGATCATAGATGAGAAAATAAGAGTCTACATTTCAGGTTTGTACTGTTAATTAGAAACTATTATATTATGCTAAGAAGGCTTAGAATACATATGTATGTTTTAAGGACCTTGGGGTTAGTTTTGCAATCTCTTCATATCCCAGTTTTCCTCTCTAGTTCTCAAAAAGTACAATCACTAGCCTCCACCCCTTCTGAATGATCTCCTCTAGTTATGAACGCTTCCCTTTGCACCCTCTGAGCTACTTAAATGGCACTGCAGCTGTGACTCACCACCAGCCTACCGGGCCTCCCTCTCTCAATCAACTACCATTCTGGTGATCGGAAACTGAAAGACCAAAAGTATTTGAAGAACTCGTCATCTCTAGCTCAACAGATTCTATTTCAAATGTCAACTTCCCCCATATTCTTGGACACACACTAGGTATAACTATATTTAATGATGCTGGTATCTAAACGAACACAACAGAACTTACAACATAAACCTTCCCTCTTCATGAATCTCCAAATTCAGAAATACAATAGCATATAATTTGCCTTGTGCTTCACTGTAATATAAATTATGACTGAAAAAATAAGGGATCTCTTCAATCCCTAATGACTTATTTCTCTCTTAAAGAGTTATTCTTGCATTAGCTGGATTATTCTCTGGAACTATTTTAAATGTTTTTTATTTCCATATGGCAAATTCCTTTATGGCCATGACATAACAACCCTTTAATCTGCTCAATACTTCCATTTTTCTGGTTAAGAAAAATTACTTTCTAAGCCCTCTTCACTTCCACTTCCAATACCAGCACTTGACTTTCTTTGGGGAGCCATTTCTCACGAAGATGCCATGTTTCTATCATTCTATGAAAATTACCTCACTCAGATTTGGAAGAGACCTTTATAATGTTCCTTTGCAACTGGAATGATTTGCAGTGGGCTCGACTCACTCAATAGTGAACCCACTTACTTCTGTAACCCATTCAGCTTATACAGTCAAGATTCAAACTTATGCCTTGGCAGGGGCCGCCCAGTGGCGCAGCGGTTTAGTCCGCGCTTGGCAGCCCGGGGTTCGCGAGTTCGGATCCCGAGCGCCCGCCGACGCACTGCCTGTCAGCCATGCCGTGGCGGCGTCCCATATAAAAAAATGGAGGAAGATGGGCACGGATGTTAGCCCAGGGCCAGTCTTCCTCAGCAAAAAGGGGAGGATTGGCAACGGATGTTAGCTCAGGGCTGGTCTTCCTCACAAAAAACAAAACAAAACAAAACAAACTTATGCCTTGGCAAAACTACAAATTTCTCCCTATCTCAGATCTTTTGGGTTCTTTTAAATACACAAATTATTAAATCTGCAAATACCAGGGATCTATTAAGAAACCAAATAAGTGTCATCTTTCATAGAAGTAGCCACACTGGGAGACACTCCTAGGGTTTATTACAAAAATACATCCAATCTATTGCTCAAAATGTTTTTGGAGCTCAACTTGGAAATGGCCGTCAGAACCAGTTTACAAGCCTCATCAGAAAACAGATGCCCTGATTTTATAGTCACATCTTCTTTTTGACTCAAGGTCGTATCACTCCACAGGATCACCAACCACCTTAGCCACTGGACTTCACGCCTTATGCTTTTTCAATTCCTACAAAACTCAAACCCACTAAAATAGTTGCCATCAAATAAAATAGTCAAAAATGTGCTAAAATTATGGAACTTTTTGGGAAGATGGAAATGTTCTACATCATAATTGTGGTGGTGGTTATACACACATACACACACACATATACATTTATCTAAACTCACAGAAGTGTACCCTGAAAATTAGTGAATTTTATTTTATGTAAATGATATTTCAATTTAAAAAACTGAAAACGTATGAACTCTGAAGAAAATTTCCAAAGAGGAATTGCCCATATCTTAAGTATGAAAATAAATGTATGAAGCTTTTGACAACTCTAAAGGAACAACACTCAGAGTATTTAGAGAACTACATACATACATTCATACATAAACATACAACAAAATATGACAGAGAATACTCTCCCTAGAGCATGCACAAAAGTATCAGATATTTCATTTTATCTTTCATATGAATATACTATCTGAATTCTCTTTCAGTAAGACTATGTTTCTGATGAGTTCATTGAACCATTTACATTTTTTCTTGGATTTGTGACCACTGATATTTGTCTGTTACATGACTTGTTAGAGTGAGAGTCCAGTGTGTAGCCATAAGCCATAAGTCAAGCTACTTGGCTCGTTCAAGTATTTCATCCTTCTTCTTAGCATTACTGTAATCATGATATGGTCAGCTAATTTAACTGACCTAGTCATAAACTCGGACCATGGGTCACTAATTCTGGGCATTGGAAGAGTTCTCCAAAGCCAGCAGGATTTCTCCACAAGTTATTTCAAACCTCAGGAACTTTGCTTTGGCTATGGTGCATGAATAGCAATGGCAGACTGAATTCACTTTCCATACTTTAGTCAGTTGTTTTGGTCATACATAGGCCAAACTCAAAACAGTGCTGAATTTTTTGGCAAAGATTAAAACACTGGAAAATCACCATTGATTTGTTTGGGTGGGTCTGCATTTTAAAGGTTAAGTCTATGTTCTGGACCACAGACTCTTGGAAACCACTTCGTTTCGTGGTGCACTTATTACTGGAACAGGGACTTAGCATCACCCCCTCATGGAGCTCTGTTTTCAAGTAAACCCTATGCTTCACAAGGACATCTCTGAGTCAAAGGAGGAATTAGGTCTCCTGAAATAGCCCTGATAGGCCATCAACATCTGTGAACATCACAAATTCACATCTGTGATCAAAACACTAATTCTCCACAGAAACAGCTCAGAGGATAGGACTCAGCCATGACTATCTTTCTCTTGTGCACAAAGAATGGTAAAAAACCATTTTCTTTTCAATCCAAATTGCTTCTATAAATCTTATTGAAGAAATGAAAATAGCTGTGTCATGTAGAGATGATAGAATTATCTTTTACCATTTCATCAGAACAAAACCCTTCAAGACAGGCAAAATTTTTCATTCTCCCATCTAACCACATTCACAAGCAAATCCCTAATAGCCAAAGCCAAATCACATACAAGTATTTTACATGGCTTTCTCCTTCTGGAATATCTGTGAATTCAAGATGTGGTGGATGAATTAAGGGCCTATAATATTCCTTTAAAAACAAACAAACCAAAAAAATCAACTTACTTTTACATTTAATTGAACTTAATAAGCATCTGTTACATAAGTACTATGTTAACTACTATTATAGGGGACTTTGGGGAAGTATAAGGAATGGTATCATCTCTTAATGAGCTTATAATGTCACTAGGAAAGGCTATTTACACATTAAACAACTAACAGTGAAATTGAGCAATGTCCTAAGCTTTGCTGGGTCTCAGTTTCCTCATTTGTAAAATGAAGGAGTCAGTATAGATGATTCCTGAGGCTTTTCCAGGTCTCAAATTCTATAGACCTTTTGATACGATACCTATGAGACCTGCTTAGAAAATGGTGCAAGACAGTATATGATCAAGTCCAAATGCACCCTATAAATAATCAGTACAACAGGAGGTCAGAGCAGAGAGAGACCAATTTTGGGGTGGTAAAGGTTTTCTGGAAAAGCAGAAACTTCAGCTTGGACTTAAAGGATAGGCAGAATTTGAAGGGGGTAGGGGTCATTCTTTACTGAGATTGCAGAGGGCTTTTGCAGGGGGAGTGGGAAAGTTCTTGAATAGGGGCAGGGAGGACGAGGAGTTTGTATCTGACTCCGTGGATAACGGGATTATATGTTGTCAAGTGGTGGGTTTCAGTAGAGGAAGTGACACGTGACTTGATGACATGATCCTATTAACCTGTCAGTCAGATCACACACTGTTCTTCTCAGAACCATCCAGCAGCATCCACCTCTCGCAGATAAGGGCCAAAGTCCTTGAAATGGTTCACAAGGCCCTCCATCATCTGTTCTTCCCCGCCCCATTAACTCTCTCACCTTACTTCCTACTTCTCTCCTACACCAGCCTTCTCAGACCTTTCCTCAAACACCAGACACACTTCCAGCTTTTGCACATGCTGCTCCTCTGTTTGGACTGCCCTCCCCACAGGTAGCTACATGTTTAGCTACGTTTTCATGAAAGTCACTTTCTCAGTGAAGTCTTCTCTGTCACCTCTTTAAAACTGCAGTCCACTCTTTCCATACACGCAGAGACACACAGACTCACATTCACACACATCCCCCTCACTATCTCCCTTCTCTGCTCTATTTTTTCCATAACGTCCATCCTATTCTACCATACTATATCATTTATTTATTTTGTAAAATGTCTTTCTCCATCTGCAACCCCTGCCCCTGGCGCTGAGTCAATGTAAACTCCATAAGGGCAGGGATTTTGGTCTACTTTATTCATTGCTTTATTTCCAGAGCCTAGAACAATGTCTGGCCCAAAATAGGGCCCGCGTGAATGAATGCATGAACATAGTGAAACAGGTGTGAGGCCAATTAATCTCACGGGTTGAACTGCAAGCAGGAGAGCCTAGAGGTTATTATAATAATGGGACTGTGAGGTTACGAAAGCCTGAACTAAAGGCAGGCCATGGGAAGAGAGAAAGGGCTGACTTCGAGAGACCACATTAAGAAGTAACAAGCAACAAGGACTGTCAGCGAATTCAATATCCAGGCCTGGATTAAAGGAAAGATATTCACCATGGGAGTTAGGAGAATGTTCAAGGTCAAAAGAGGAACTGGAAATGCCCTGAAAATAAAATGATACATAGTTTTATAAACAAATATCAGTCAGATTTGACTTCAGTTGTTTCTAAACATAATTGATTGCAATTTTCTTCCTGCTTACATTTCTGAGAAGGGCTGAAAGGAAACTAAAAAAGAAGGAAATGGAAAATGTACAGCATGCCATGTTTTCCTTTTAAGGCAACTTCAGCCTGAATGGCAGGGCAAAACCTCACACACGTGTCACAATTTGTTCTCTATTGGTTCTCAGGAACACAAAATAGAATACAGGAAAGACAGATCCCCTTCTTCTGGGTCTTTTTCTTTCTTTCTTCTCCTCATTATGTTTTCTCTGCCTCCAAAATAGTAATCAATGCAGATGACAATAAATCTTTCTAACATCAGCCTCGGTGTAACTAAACATATTGGAAATGGAAAAAGAAAGGGTTTGTGACACAGTCTTTACCAGTCTGTGCAGATTAAGACTTGACTAGAGTCACAGCAAGAAAATACTATATGTGTGAGGCTAACATCTTATTCATGCATTTCTTAAGAAATTATTAAAACATGGTACATAAATATTCAGTCATCCAACACTATTTAGAATCATATGTGATATGTTCAGGAAAAAGAGGTGGGCGGTCCTCTTTCTTAACTATTGAGTGATACCTCAAGTGCAGTTGAGGAGGTATATTCAGATGGTATGTATGTAGGAAATGAGTTTAAAAGAGGGTCCTCCTACACTTCTGCTAACTCAAATTTTACTATTACCTCTTTAGAAATTCAGCATTTTTCTCCCAAAGGCATTTGAGTAATGAAGTTTGCTTCTATATTTATTTTTCTGCTTTTCAAATACATACCCTAAATCAGTGGTTCTCAACTGAAGGAGATTTTGCCTCCCCAGGGCACATTTGGCAACGTCTAGAGACATTTTCGTTGTCACATCTGTGGGTTGGGGTGTGCTACTCACATCTAGAGTCCAGGGATGCTGCTAAACATCCTACAAATACACAGGACTGTCCCCACAACAAAGAATTATCTGACCCACAATGTCAACAGTGCTGAGGCTGAGAAACCTTGCCCTAAATCATCTCTGACAAAGACCAACAAATTATAATAAAGTAATAACATTTTTAGTCTAAGTGTGTCCTTCACATAAGACTAAGTAGAAAAGTCGAAACCTGCAACTTACATTGTTTAAAAATGCAATCAGACCCTGCTTTAGAACATTCTGTCCCAAATGGTAATGCTAATTAGGAACACTTAGATTAAATCTGCAGATAAGCATTAAAAGGATGTCCTATGCTCTCTTCTATTCCTGCACAGAAATTCAGGGCAATTCATAATCATAGAATCAGGGAACACCAAAGCTGGACGGGACCTTAGAGGTTATCACAACTCACCCTCTCATCTTCCCACTGGGGGTGGGGATGTGGCGGGGAGTGATGCAGAGTGAGGTCAGGGGACTTGCTTCTAGGACCACAGCTGGTTAGTTTTATAGTTGGGACTAGAACTCACCCCATCCCTCAGGTCTGTGCTCCTTCTAATTGAATCAGAAGCAGATGTGAAAAATGGAGCCCAAGAAGGTGACAACAAAATCCTTAGACCAAAGTCTACTTCTTGATTTCAGCCTCAAAGGCAATAAGCTAATAGGGAGATACATGGCATGCCAGGCACTCTGTCCTTGGGAGTGGTGAGCCACCCAAGCAGAGGAAGACTCTCTGGCTGCAGACCTCTCCCAAGGTCCAGCCAGCATTAACCAGGACCTCTCAAGAGGGCCTATTAAAGTGAGGAGCCAACAGCCTCAAGAGGTGGCAAGTGTGTCTCAAGAGCCACTTCTCTCTGAAGGGAAAGTCCTACAAAAAGTGAAGATCTAGAAATGCTTTAAAAGTAAGTGGCATAGGAATAGCCTCTCTACTCTTTCTCTTTCCAGATTAGGGGCAGTTGCACCCTCACCACATCCTCCAGATGCTTCCCATGACTTCCCAGCACCAATCACATTATAAGAAAAAAGAAAACACACAACTGCACTGGGCATGTGCAACATTCTCTCTCTCCAGGGTCTCCAATCTAGGCCCTGGTGGGTTGTCAGAAAACCGGGGTCTCTTTCTGGCTCTCCATTCCCAATCTGCTCTTGGTTGCTTCTTTGGCCCTCCCATGGATGACATCCCTCCCAGAGACCTTGCCGGACAGCCTGCCCCTTTCCAGCTGCCACCACCTGCCTGGCCTCTCTTTGCAGAACCGGCTATAGAACAGGAAGCAGATCTGTCACTTCTCCATTTCCAGTTGGCACTGAAACAAGTTCACATTCCCCTTTTACTTTCAAAGGGCTAGTTACTTTTAGAGAAACTGACAGGAACAAAAGCAACAAACCTTCCTGTGTGGTATCAGTAAATCATAATAACAGCCACTGTTTATTTAGCATCTTGTAAGTGTCTGGCCCTGTGTTAGGTGTTATTCCTACATTAGCTCTAAACCTTTCACAACCCTGTGAGGTAGGTATTTTTACTTTCATTTTAAAGGTGAAGGAACTAAGGATTAGAATGATTTAAGACCATAGAGCCAGTAAATAAAATTTTAAAACATTTTAGTCTAAGTTGTCATTTTCTTCAACCTGATGTAAACAAATCTAGACTTGCCTGGCTCATTGCTCCATCCTTAAATCTTCTTCATCATGTTCACTTAAACATGCCTTCTCACATCCCTAGGGCCAGAGCTCATCCATCCTCCCCTCTGCGTAGATCACCGCCCCACCTCCCTGTCCCAGCACCTGTCCCAGCTGCTGAGGCCCTCCCATATTGCCCACAATGCTGTTCTCCTTCTGCTACCTTAGCTGTATCCAGGCCCGGCTGCTAACGGCTGGATTAGTGGTTTCCCGGAGCAAACACCATTAGTAAGTGGGGTCTGCGAGTATCCTGCCTGCCCCATACAGGGTCTGGGTGGGTATGGACAGAGTCTCAGGGCCTGACTGAGCATTGAGCTGTAGTCTTCCTGGACTAGCCTACGAGCTGCTTGGCTCGCCTGCCACAGAGCTCCTGGCATATGGTTCCCCATCCAGTCAGTTTCCTGCAGAGCCTGAGCCCAGCCTTGACTCCCACCTAGCTGTCTGGAGGCCGTAGTCCCTACCAGCCTCTTTATCCAAGGGCGGGAGCCTGCCTCTGGGTTCCTTCAGCTCATCTTAAAGGGCCTTTTTGGGTTTTCAACCTCTATACCCACAGACAACAAAGACTCTACCTACCCTTAGAATCAGATGCCCACTCCATCCTGCTCCCTTTGAGACTCCCTCTCCCCCTGCCCGCATACACACCTCCTTTGGCTGTTACCACAGTCTTATTTTGACTTAATTTTGTCCCAGTCTCTGAGGCTTGCTGAGGGCTTCCGGCCAAGTCAGCATCCCCCAGTCTCCATACCTGGTTTAGATCCAGGCTGCTTCATTCTCCTTGGACAGGAGAACATATCAAAAATCAAACACCTTGGGCCACCTGGTATATAGTCTGTCCACCATCTAGATTCCAGTAACTTACAAAGACTTAGAGAGGTGCTTTTAGTCAAATAATAGAAGCGAATAAATAGTTCAAATCAAGAGTCCCCAGACTCCAGGAGCACTCATTACCCATTCAACAATGTTTACTGAGAGTCTACTATGTAGCCAGCACTGGTCCTGGTTTTTGGTGCCAGGGATTCAGCAAAGAACAAGACAGCCGAGGTTCCTCCTCTCAGGGAACTCATATTCTACTGCAGGAAGACTGGCAACAAACGAATAAACAAATGAGAAAAAGAACCGTTGGTGGTAAGCCCCGTGCAGGAAAGTAAAATAGGGTAACGCGATTAAGAGAGACTCCTGTGTGGTCAAAGGCCCCTCTGGGTGATCCTGAGCTGAGATCTGAACGACAAGAAGAAATGGAGGCAGAGGCCCTGGTCTGGGAATAGAAAGAATGCCAGTGTTGTTCTTTTAAAATAACCTTTATTTTAGAATAGTATATTAGTTTGCTAGGGCTGCTGTAACAAAATACCACAGACTGGGTGATTTAAACAACAGGAATTTATCTTCTCACAGTTCTGGAGGCTGGACATCCAAGATCAAGGTGCCAGCAGGGTTAGGTTCCTCTGAGGCTTCTCTCCTTGTCTTGCAAATGGCCACCCTCTTGTTGTCCTTTCACATAGTCGTCCCTTTGTGCAAGTGTACTCCTGGCGTCTCTTCCTTTTCTTATAAGGACACCAGTCATAATGGATTAGGGTCCCACCCTAATGGCCTCATCTTAATCACCTTCTTTAAAGACCTTATCTCCGAGTACGGTTATATTCTGAGGTACTGGGGGGTTAGGACTTCAACACATGAATTGGGGGTGGGAGGGGGAAAGCACAATTCAGCCCATAATGAAGAGTTTTCAATTTAAAGAAAAGTTGCAAAGATAGTACAGAGACTTCCCACATACTTTGTAACCAGTGTCCCCTATTATTACATATTAATATGGTACATTTGTCACAACTAATGAACCCATACTGACACATCATCACTAACTAAAATTCATACTTTATTCAGATTTCATTAGTTTTCACCTAATGTCATTTTTCTGTTCCAGGATCCCATTCAGAATACCACATTACATTTAGTCATTAGGTCTCCTTAGGTTCTTCTTGGCTGTGGTAGGTTCCCAGACTTTCCTTGTTTTTTTTTTCTTGCAGGGGAAGATTCACCCTAAGCTAACACCTGTTGCCAATCTTCCTCCTTTTTCCTTCCTTCCCACCCCCCCACCAAAGCCCCAGTACATAGTTGTGTAGAGTTGTAAGTTCTTCTATGTGAGCCACTGCCACAGCATGGCTACTGACAGACAAATGGTGTGGTTCCATGCCTGGGAGCCAAACCTGGGCTGCCAAAGTGGAGTGCGTTGAACTTTAACTGCTAGGCCATTAGGGCCAGCCCCAGACTTTCCTTGTTTTTGATAACCAGTTTGGAGAGGACTGGTCAGCTATTTGTGGAGAACTCACCAGCTTGTAGAATGTCTCTCAACTGGGATTTGTCTGATGTTTTCCACATGGCTATACTGGAGTTCTGGGTTTTCAGAGGAAGTCCACAGAGGTGAAGTGCCATTCTCATCACAACTTATCAAGGGTGCATAATGTCAACATAACTTGTCACTGTCTGAGTAGTGTTTGCCAGGTTTCCTCACTGTATAGTCATTCTTTTTTTCCCCCTAGCTATACTTTCCTCTTCAGGGGGGAAGTCACTATGTGAAGATGTGACCACATTTAAGGAGTGGGAAATTATGCTCCACCTCCTTGATGGCAGATTATTTACATAAGTTATTTGGAATTCTTCTGAAGGGAGACTTGTCTTTCTCCCCATTTATTTATTTATTCAATCATTTATTTATATCAGTATGGACTTGTGGATGTTTATTTTATACTTTGGGTTATAATCCAATGCTTTATTTATTTTCTTGCTCAGATTGTTCCAGCGTTGGCCATAAGAGCTCTTTCAGTTGGCTCCTGCATCCCTCTGGCATACTCTTATTATTGTGGGGTTACTTCTTGGCATTACAAGATTCTTCAGGCTCATCTTCTACATTTCCTGCTCCAGCCCTACCATCAGTCATTTCTTTAAGAAGCCCTGGTTCCTTTTACTTGAGAATGGTATTAGAAATTAAGATCTGGGCACTAGAAGTGTTGTTACTGGGGTGTCATTTCTAGGTGCCCCCTCAAGTGACAGAGCAAAGGAATATATGTGTGTATACTAACACATCTATAAATATTTCTATTTGTACCCAAATGTATTTATATTAACCTAACCAGGAGTTCATACTAATGTCCCCAACTCTAACCTATTACCACATGGATCATTCTAGCCTTCTCTCCTTGCATTGCTGTAACCCACCCATTTCAACAGTAAGAAACCTGCCATTTACAATCCACCATCCATTTACTTAATTGTTCAAATTTCAATATATATTATGTTGTTTCAGAATTGTTAATCTGTACCTTCCAGAGGAAAAAGCTATCAGAGTACAGTGCTATGTACAGCTCCTTTTGCTTTTAGTTTTACAGTCTTCACTCATTTCTAAAGCTACCTAGGTCAGCATCTTTATCCCTTACTCCCTTCAGTGAAGTTATTTCACATATTTGTAATAGTTAGATTCTTTTGTTATAATCTGCATTCTATCCTAGGATTCTCTGACTTGCTAAATACATATTTTTTAATTTGCATACATTAAGGTTCACTCTTTGTGCTGTAAAGTTCAACAGGTTTTGACACAGTGTCATGTATTCATCATTACAGTAACATATAGAATAGTTTCACCATCCTAAAAAGATCGCCTGTGCTCCACCTAGTCAATCCTCCCTTCCCCTCAAATACTTGGCAACCAGTGTTCTGTTTAACTCTATAGTTTTGCCTTTTACAGAATGTCATAAAAATAGAATCATACAGTATGTAGCCCTTTCAGACCAGCTTGAACACCACTGGTTTTATAGAGAGAGGTAATGGTCAACCGTGTTCAATCATGCTGAGTGGTAAATAAATACAGATTGACAGATATTAGCATAGCACAGGTTAGGTCTAGAAGTTTCCAGCAATAGAGCTGAACTTACTTACTGATTGCTATTTTAGTTCTTAATGTCAGTGACTCAAGAGAGGAGGACTGTAAAACCAGCCTCCAGAGAAGGAAAATCTTACCGTGGAGCAGAGCTCTGGAGAAGGAAAGTTCAAATCTCAAAGATCCTCAAATCATAAAGTACATCAGATGTTGGATAATAAGCAGAAGGATGAGCCAATACCCTGCAATAATTTAAGTCTCATAGTACACAATAAAAGGTCAATGCTTTTAGATGTGCTTAATCTATTTATCTGAGCTAAAATGGATTGTGATCAACAGTGAAACATGCCCAGCTAACTTGGGAATTCCGTCAACCAGATGTATATGTCATTTAGCTAAGAGGCCCCAAATGAAGAATGAATATGTACAAGGATTAAGATTCTGTGCTCTCTAGAAATTGCCATGTGTAGGTGGGTGCCCATTGACAGCCTTATACAGGGGCACAGCACACATGCCCATATTTGCCCTAGCCTGTGGGGAATTAGCTAGAATTCCACCATGTGCTACAGATACCAAGGAGTGTTAAAAAAACAAACAAAAAGCACCAAAAGAGGCAACAAAGGTCTTCACTGAAACTCTTACAACAATTTCTTCCTATAAATATTGGCATACAAGCTCTTAAAAAGTGGCTATGGGGGGCCAGCCTGGTGGCATAGTGGTTAAGTTCACACGCTCCACTTTGGTGGCCTGGGGTTCGCAGGTCTGGATCCCGGGCATGGTTCTACGCACCACTTACCAAGCCATGCTATGGCAGGCGTCCCACGTATAAAGTAGAAGAAGACGGGCACGGATGTTAGCCCAGGGCCAATCTTCCTCAGCAAAAAGAGGAGGATTGGCAACGGAGGTTAGCTCAGGGCTAATCTTCCTCACACACACACACACACAGAGTGGCTATGGAAATGGACCAGATCACTTTGCTGTCTCTAAGGTGATACCTCCTCATGCTCTTCTCAATCTCTTTCCTGCTGGCTTCCCAAATTCACTGGTGGATCTTGTGGCACTTATCATGTTGTTTCTTCCAGCTCTACTGAAAGCAGTATCAGGATGAGCAAATGAGCAGCCCAACATGTGCTTCCTACCATCCGTGGCTCTCATTTTCTTTCCTATAGACTGCTCAGTACAAACTGTGCTTTTTCTGATTTTGGTCGTAGACAGTATTTTCACTTGTCATCAGAGTGCTATCACGTGGAATAGTCATTTGTTTATTTTTCTCCCAGCTGACCTCTTTCTCCTCCGTCTATTATGTTTCCTTGAGTTGAGTATCAAAGTTCCTTAGTGTACATCAGGGACAGGCATATTTGCCAAAATCCAAGGATAAAACATCTTGGAAGGAAGCCAAGAAAATGGTGTAGACACTGAATTTCTACTTCTTTTTATAACTACTTTTAGTCATTATCACTGGATTAAACACACACATGCACAAAACTGATTAATTCTGGTTGTTATTCATTATTCTCCCACTTCTTGTTTCTAAAAAATCTGCATTACAAACAACCCTCCAGGACCTTATTCCAATCATCCTATCTCAAGTCTTACAATTAATATTCCTAATACAACTATGCCACTCGACATTTTTTTCAAAGCAACAAAACCCAATGCCGATGAATCACAAATGTTCACGAAAAGGAGGCCAAAGAGGTTAACCAGAGAGTGAACTTGACACTGCAAAGCAAGAACCTCCCCTGTGTTTCCCTGTTCACTAAAGCTAGTGGTTTTGGTTAATGCAGGAAATGCAGTAAACACACAGTAAATTGTACACACACAGCAGCCATCAGCAATTTGCCTGGTGGGGTCGGATAGCGTGTGGCTGATAGGTCTCAGGAGATGAGGAACAAACAGCCATGATGGATTAAGTGATTGCTATTGGCTGTGTGCTTGCCCTGAATATTTCACCGTGGACAGTAATCAATTACCAGAGACCAGTTATGATACCAATCAAATGCACTTAGCACTTCTGCACTATCAACCTGAGGGTTGCCGACCTGACAGTTTGAAAAGGCTTAAGGCTGTGTGAGAAGTGACATGTAAGGTAGCTACTGTGAAGCCTTTACATCAGGGAAAGCAGGCTTCTTTCCCTTCATGTTAAAAAGATAAATTAGCCACTCACCTGCCCTACATTAAGGTTTCTTTTAAAACAAACAATATTCTCCCTCGCCCTCTCTCCCAAGGGGATGACTGTTTATAAGTATTTTGGCATAATTTGAGGCATCCTGGTCAGTGGTTTCCTATGAACAAACAGCCTCGAAGAAAATGACTGAACAGAGGCTGTGGCAAAGCAGAAAAACAGCCAACCTATTGCTTCTGAAGACCGCCAGTCACCATAGAATTCTGTTGCTATGATGTCACTCCCTGTCTTTTTATTCTTTGGTGGGAATGCCACACATCATCACTGTCTGTCCAGAATGCCTCAATCTAGAATGCTCTTCTTTACGGTGTCCATGAGAAGTTGAAAGAGAAATCAGCCTCTCTGTGTTTCTAGCATGTCAAAATATAAGTCAGTTCCATCTCTTCTTGGGGTGTGGCATCTCTTTTCCTCTCATCATGGTCATCTTCATTTACAATATGGGAGTTCTCAGGAAGAAACAAGAGTTGTAAATTTGCAGAGTCTTTTTCAAGCCTCACGGGGCTTCTGGTGCCCCCTCTTCTGTTGCCTGTTTGCTCAGTGCCAGTCTTTTATCAAATAGTGGACTGTCCCACAATTACTATTTTGATGGACCTTTTGGCTTAACAATTATGGTAATTAATCAAAAGGGGGGGGGAGCCTCAGAAGAGTTGTCCCACACTTAATTCTTGAGGTTTATTTTTGCTGCATTTTAACAGTTTTTCCAGACAAGTATAAATTCCCTTTTCATGAGCTGGAGGGAACAGAAAAGTCTAAGTCCATTAAAGGCTTCCATTAAACTGCTGTTTACAAATCACTTCAGTGTTTGAGTTGTCCTGGCTTAAACTTACACAAAACAGGGACAAGAAAGGGCAAAAGAGAGCATTTTAGGATGGTGGAAAGAGTGTATATCTTGAATGGGGTGGTGGTTACATGAGTGTATACATTTCTCAAAGTTCAAACTGTACACTTAAAATTGGTGCATTTGCGGTATGAAAATTTTATCTCAATGAATTAAAAACTCTGAACAAGCAATTCCTAACTAACAAGCCAGATCCTCTGATGGGGAAGTGAGATAAATGTGTCCTTATCTTACCCCTGTTAAACAGGGGGTGATATTTTCAAATAGCACACATTCCTTGGAGAATCACCCTGCTCTGCTCACTGAATACCAGTGCAGAATCCAAGGGAGTGCTCGCTGTTTAAACCTACTCATTCTCTGGGTGCCTCTCGGAGGCAACTGCTGGGTTCAGGTTTACTAAATTGAGAGTCACCTCAGTTGGCAGAACTGCCCCTTCCCAGGGATTTATGAACTCTGTTCATCCAAGTGCACAACCCAGAGTAGGACTCGGGACAGGAGAGAAGCAAGAATCTTGGCCAAGGACACAAATCTCCCAGCACCACCAAAGGCACTGATCTCTAATAAGTGAATGTTCTGAATGGATTCACTCATGTCCCATTATCAATATTGTTCCTAATAATATGTGCTACCTTACCTATGCCACAAGGGCATTGTGAGAATTAATGAAATAATGAGGCCACTGGAGCACTTTCCTAGAGAGAACACCAGGAGAATCAGAATCATCAGCTTCCCCTGAGCCAGCATTTAAGGATGAAATACTTCCGATGGTTTTAGTTGCCTTCTCCCTGTTCTTCCTCCCTCTTATGGTACCTCTAGCATGCAAATCTGGACAAAGATTTTGTTGAACTTGTCACTGAATGTGTGTAACTTTTCAGCTGAATTCTCTCCAGTTTGGGAAGTTATTACAGGTCTATGAGTCATGGACCCCACAGAATTCACTGTGAAACCCAGAGATTCTCCCTAGTTCCTACCCCACCAGCATCACCAAGTGATTTGTGATAAGCTTCCTCCTGCTAAAAAGGATTCATACTCTGGTTGTCTTTCTATCCACGTGCTTTGATGAGGCTACCCTTTTTCTCTGAAAGCCAATGGCCAAGGCCTTGAGGAGACTGGATAACAGCAGGGAACATGTTAATGCTGTAACTGTGCATCTGGTATTTTAATAATTTTGTTTACCCAGTCCCTGCCCTTAGCACCACTGCTCCCTCCTTCACACACACACACACACACACACACACACACACACACGCACACCCAGAAATATTTACTTCAAGAATAATTTAACTACCCAAAGCAATCTACAAATTCAATACAATCTCTATCAAAATTTCAATGGCATTTTTTACAGATATAGAAAAAACAATCCTTAAATTCCTATGGAACCCCAAATAGCTAAATCACTCTTGAGAAAGGACAAAGCTGGAGGCATCATATTTCCTGATTTCAAAATATATTACAAAGCTATAGTAATCAAAACAGTATGGTACTGGCATAAAGACTGACATATAGACTAATGGAATGGACAGCCTAGAAATAAATCCATCATATGTAGTCAACTGACCTTCAGCAAAGGTGCCAGGAATACACAATGGGTAAAGGAGAGTCTCTTCAACAAATGGTGTCGAGAAAACTGGATATCCACATGTAAAAGAATGAAATTGGACCTTTATCTTATATCATACACAAAAATCATCTCAAAATGGATTAAATACTTAAAGACCGTAAATTATAAAAAATCCTAGAAGAAAACATAGGGGGAAAGCTTCATGATATTGGTCTTGAATATTGGTAATGATTTCTTGGATCTGACACCCAAAGCATAAGCAACAAAAGCAAAAATAGACAAGAGGGACCACATCACACCAAAAAGCTTCTGCACAGCAAAGCAATCAACAGAGTGAAAAGGCAACCTACAGAATAGGAGAAAATATTTGCAAACCATATATCTGATAAGGAGTTAATTTCTAAAATATTTAAAGAACTCCTACAACCCAATGGCAAAAATACTAATAACCTGATTTAAAAATAGGCTAAACACCTGAATAGACATTTCTTCATAGAAGACATAAAAATAGCCAACAGAAACATGAAAAGATGGTCAGTGTCACTAATCATCAGGACAATGCAAACCAAAACCACAATGAGGCATCGCCTCACACCTGTCAGGGTGGATCTTACGAAAAAAACAAAAGACAAAAACTATTTGTGAGGATGTGGAGAAATTGGAACCTTTCCACACTGTTGGTAGGGATTCAAAATGGTGCAGCTGCTATGGAAAGCAGTATGGGCAAGTTTCTCAAAAAATAAAAATAGAATGGTCATATGATCCAGCAATCCCACTTCTGGCTATTTATCCAAAATAACTGAAATCAGGATCTTGAAGAGATATTAGCACTTCCATGTTCCTCGTAGCACTATTCACAATAGCCAGGATGTGGAAACAACCTAAGTGTCCATCAACAGATAAAAGTTTAATGGAAATGTAGTATATATATACAAGGGAATATTATTCAGCCTTTTAAAAGGAGGAAATTCTGCAATATGTGACAATATGGATTAACCTTGAGGACATTATGCTAAGTGAAATAAGCCAGTCACAGAAGGACAAATACTTCATGATTCCACTTATATGAGGTATCTAAAATAGTTAAATTCATAAAGAGTGGAATAGTGGTTGCCAGGAACTGGGGGAAGGGCGAAATGGGGAGTTGCTAATCAACAGGCATAACATTAAAGTTAAGTAAGATGAATAAGCTCTATAGATCTGTTATACAACATCGTACCTATGGTTAACAATATGGTATGGTACACTTGAAAATTTCATTAAGAGGGTAGATCTCATGTTAAATGTTCTTACAACAAAATTAAAATTTCTTTGAAGTCATGATAGTGGTTACTTTTGTTTGGGGGGTAGCAAGTACTGGAGGAGGGCATAAGTGGAACTTTTGGGTTTGTGGTGATATTCTGTTTCTTGATCTTGGTGCTGGTGACAATGATGTGTTCATTTTGTGAAAATTCATCTAGGTGTAACTTAAGATCTGTGCATATTCCTATATGTATACTTCAATGAAAAGCTAAAAAAAAGGAATAATTTAAACATTTTCAATACTAAGTATTTTAAAGTAAATTGGCAGTAAAAGAAAAGAAAATCAGGACTGTAAGAAAAGAAACAGGATAGAATTAGAAGATTTAATCATTTTGCTTTAACATAAAGTAACTCAATTTTTTTCACACTTTCCAGAGGCTAAAGTACTGTTGACTACATCTTCTATAGTTATATGAGTAGCTAACCCACTACACAGAAATCTTAATATTTACGTACCTTGACAAATCTAACAATCACATGTAATGAAATAAAATCTAGTCACCAGACTATTTCTAATGATTATGACTTACATGTGGCTAAAAAGACATGTGTATAGTATGAATAATATTTACTAGCTTTAGGTGGTAATATTAATATCCGTTAACACATATTTACAACATAAATCATCCTTGAAAATAATATTATTGGGGGTTTAAAATGTAAGGGTTTATTTCTGGATTCTCAATTCTATTCCATATAGAATAGAATTGCACCAATAACACATCTTCTTGAATACTCTAACAGTATATATATATATTTTTTTTTTTGGTGAGGAAGACCAGCCCTGAGCTAACATCTGTTGCTAATCCTCCTCTTTTTTTTCTGAGGAAGACTGGCCCTGGGCTAACATCCGTGCCCATCTTCCTCCGCTTTATATGGGACGCCGCCACGGCATGGCTGACAGGCAGTGCGTCGGCGGGCACCCGGGATCCGAACCCGCGAACCCCGGGCTGCCAAGCGCGGACTAAACCGCTGCGCCACCGGGCCGGCCCTCTAACAGTATATTTTTAAATACTATATGGAGTAGAGTAGGTCCACCAGCTTTGTTCATCTTTTTCAAAACTGTTTTAGCTATTATAGGTCCACTGCATTTCCCAATAAATTTGAGAGTCCATTCATCAATTTCTACAAAAAAATCCAGCTTGGATTTTCATACAGGGATTGCGCTAAATTTACAGATCAATTTAGAGAGAATTGCCATCTTGACAATATTTAGTCTTCCAATGCATGAACTGGAATATCTCTCCATTTATGAAGATCTTCCACTTCTTTCAGCCATATTTTATAGTTTTCACTGTGCAAGTCTTACACTGCTATTAACTTTATTTCTAAGACTTTCATTTTTAAAATATTATTGGGAATAGTATCAATTAATTTAATTGTCAGATTGGTTATTGCTTATAGTAGAAATGAAATGTTTTTGTACATTGATCTTGTACCCTGCAAACTTGTTGAACTCATTTATTAGTTCAAATAGTTTTCTGTGTGGATTCCTTGGGATTTTCTACACACAGGATCAAGTCATCTGCAAATAAACTTCCCATTCTTGATGCCTGTATTTTTGCCTTGTTGCATTGTCTAGAACTTTCAGTATAATATTGAATAGAAGTGGCGAGAGGAAACATCCTTGCCTTATTCTCTAGCTGAGTGGAAAAGCATCTCATCTTTTACCATTATGTATGATGCTAGCTGTAGGTTTTTTGTAGATGCCCTTTATCAGGTTGAGGAAGTTCTCTTCTATTCCTCGTTTGTCGAGAGTTCTTATCATGGATGGGTGTTGGGTTTTGTCAAGTGCTTTTTCTGCATCTATTGAGATGAAAATGTGGTTTTTGTCTTTTATTCTATTAATATGGTATAGCACTCTAATTAATTTTCAAATGTTAAACGAACCTTACATTAATGGGACACTCAATTTCTATTGACTGTTTTTATTCCTGGTATGGGTCACACTCTCTTCTTTCTTTGCATATTCCATAATATTTTGTTGAAAATGAACATTAAAGACGAAACTATTGTAGCAATTCTGGATTATGATATTTTCCCCCTGAAGGTTGCTGTTGTTTCTGTTTTTATTTCTTTAGTTGTTTAGTAATTTGCCTGGATTAATTCTGTGAAATCTATTCCTCTGCACTGTGGGGTCACTGAGTCTCTTCTGTTTTGTTTTGTTTTTGAATTCTTGTTTTCATTTTTAATCTTGGCTTCCTAGTTGTCACCCCTGTGTCTGCACATGGTTGGCCAATGTTTTGGTTATAACCAATGTAACGGTTGCCCAATGATTTGACAGAGATTGTGATCAAACACCTCAAGCCAGTAAGATTTCCATTCTCTGATGATGGATCTGTTTGTGGGTAGAGGAGCACTCTCAAAGTTCGGGCCATTTTCAAGTGGGTCTCAGCTTTTGCTCTCCATTGGGCCCTTTCACTTTTCCACGAGCATATGCTCAGCCTCAGGATTGGCCAGGAGTGTGTGGATAGCTTGGGCTCCCTGTTGTCTGCTGCATATGTGGGCAGCCTCATCAACAAATATGCTCACCCCAACCATGACTTCAACCTCAGGATAACAGAGCCCCTGGCCCTCTCCAAACCCCTGCCACCAAGATCATTATGTCTACTGACAATGCCACTGGTCATGAGCATTGTCCATCATTTCAAATCAAGTGAGTTCTCTTTGACAGCAGCAGCAACCTGCCAGGCCTTATGGGCTGAGGGGGTGTCCCTACCCCCAGAACCTCCATGACAACTGAGCTGGGCAAGGGATGGGTGCAGCCCCAGGCAAGAATTCCACACACTCCTACTATTCTTAACCAAAGTTCAGCAGTTTTTCTAGTATAAACATTTCTCAAATTGTTTTATGCCTTTATTCAATTTCCAGAGCACTGAAATGATTATTTTTTGTTCATTTCTTCCAATTTTATATTTGCTGTTTTAAAGAGAGGATTTGTTGACCTCCCTACTTGGCCATAGCCAGAAGTCCCGCCTCAGGATTTATTTTTAAATGCTGTGGATACTACACAGAAACCTGGTACTCCAGATTATTTATATCCCATCCAATATGATTTTTATAGTGTCAAATGTTATATAGTTCTTTGTAGGTCTGATAAAACATTTATCTTTTGAAGTGAATAAGGCTCAGCTTGAAACTGTGGAATAAAAACACAATTGATAAATTAAAGATTTAAGTCAAACCATTTGGGGGCCCAGTTCTAGACATACAGAAGGAACTCAGTAAATGACCCTTGATCCATAGATGTGGATTACCACATATATTTTGACAAAAAATGTGCTTATTTCCCCGTTTTTATGATATTTCTGCCCACTATGTTTCATCAAGCATCTATAACAAATGCCATATGAAGGATATAATTAAGGATCATTTAAAAAATATCTCCCTTAAATATCAAAATATCCAATCATAGCTACATTTTACCTTTTGGCATGATCTTCCTCTTGAAAGTCACAGTGGGTTTTCCAGTTAATCTCCAGTTAAGCTTCTGACTGAGATGTTGTTAATGTTAAACAGCAATACTTTTTGATTAATATATTAAAACTGTCATGGTCATCTTCATGTACCTCCATAAACACTGTTCATTACTTTCAATGGCTCTTTATTGCTAGATGCCTGAAATTATGAGATAAAAAGAGCCAGCAAAGCAGTAGGAGATCCATAACCTCTATTCCCCTATCTCTGAAGGAAAAAATAAAAAACACAGCACTTCCTATGGCATGATTCAACCTGGGAATAAAAAGCTTTGCCAACATCAACTAAAACTCACCACAGCTGGTAAAGTTAAAAATCGATACCAGCCCCTTAAAGGAACATCAGTGTATTTGCCTGAGATCATGTAACAAATTGGTACAACCACCAGAAAAGTAGACCAGAATGCTTGACCTTTAATTACCATGTCCTGTCTTCCTCTGCTTACATCAAAACCAAACTATAGGGCCAGTTACCCAAACCTTTATCCCAACCTCACTTGTGCTTGAGACTTTTCTTCCTAAAGAAGAAGAAGAATAGTGGTGTGGAGGAAGAGAGAGATTGGTTCAATGATCCAGCTGTGTTAATAGTGCCCTCCATGGAAAGAGAACAAAGAATTAAGAAAAGATTTGGCCTTCTTTTCCTTCAAACACAATGCAAGTTATGATCACAAAACCAAATCTCAAATAAACTAACAAAACACAGATGATTTTGCTGCTTCAGCCCAGAATGGAATAGATGTGTGTTAAATTTGCAACATATTACTCCAGTTTTCTCCATGAGCAGTTGTAGTGTGAGCCACCATCAGTCCTTACCATGTTATAACACATTTTCTGAGCTTCATCTCTATAATGAAACCACTCTGAAGGTTCCAAATTGCTTTCTCATGGGGGATGTTATCTTATATATCCTGACAACTGTTATAATACTTATTTAAGGAAGGTAGAGAGCAGGTATTATAATTCCAGTGAAAGGAAAGCCAAGAGGCTAAAAGATGCCCCTAAGAGGTCTCAGAGTTCATAAGTTGCAAAGTGACAAGTCAAAGTCGCTGAAGCTTGTTCAGAGCTGTGTCTGAAAAATTAAGCTGGCTCCCTCCTGGGCCATCACTTTATATAGATGGGTCAAAATCATAGGTGACAAAAAGCCAGATGAACACTCTTACCTGTATACTAATCTGTATACATGCATACCTTGATTCATCAAAGGTTTTGTGTATTAACCCAACAATGTTTCCCAATTTATCCAGATGATTCTACAAAAACCACAATAAGTCCTTCCCCATGGGCTTACTTTTACTGGGAGCCTTTTTCCTTTCCGAAAAAAGCAAAACCAGATTCACACCTTGACTAACATGCCTTTTTCAAAGTAACATGGAAAGATGAAAATCTTTCAAATGAACTCTATCTGAAATCTGTCTTGTTTAATTTATGATTACATTTGGAATAAGTTTAAAATCTGAAAAATTATTCTAGTTGAGCCTTGAAGTGGGAAAACTTGCATAGAAGTAGAAGCAGAAAACACATATCATGATTTTTAATAAGTCACAATGGGAAAGAGTAAGACCAGTCAACCTCCTACCAAATTTTATTTCATGATACATTTGTAAATATTCAGAAGACAATAATGACTTCAAATTCCACAAGATTATAGGTTCTAAATATTAGACTTACAATCAGAAGACCCAGGACTTGCTGTCATTATCATTAATTACTTATTAAGTAGCAACCCAGCCCTAACACCAAGTCATAACATGGCTCCCCTAAGGAGCTTCCACTCTGGAGCAGAGTTAGAATGTTCACACAACACAGAAACCCAACTAACACGAACACGGCTACACGTATCCCTTGATTTGTTTACTAGATATACCCAAGCCAACTTTGCAGAAAAGAAACTTGTGTGTATTAGAATTCATTTTCCAATTACACAGCATCCCTTGTCCCGAAGAACTCCCATTGGTCCCCTTTACCAGCAGCACTGGTCCCTTGAGCAAGTGCTGGCAGTGGAGCTGGTTGGAGCGGCTCCCACGGAGGCAGCAAGAGAGCAATGCAGGCTCAAAGCATCCAGCTCCAAAGTCGGACTAAAGATCTGGATGTCCAGGAGCCTGAGCCTTTAATAATACAATTTGACATGGTTGATGCTTCAATTGACCAATTCTTTCTCAAAATTCCTCTTTGCAAATTTAAATGAAGATTTAGGATTTTAGAGTTGGAAGGAACTTTGCATGGGCGCCCACAGGAGTTAATACATTTTCTGAATTGGTGCTGGCACCAGGCCTTGATCTCCTGTCCCCAGGCCTGTTCTGTGTTTACCCTGCCACACTAGGTTGGGGTACATTTGAAAATGACACCAGCATTGCTTCTTTGGGAATATGGGTTAGATCTGGGTTACCTAGAGGAAAATTCTAGAAGGAGCTCTTGAACAGAGTTCAAGATATACTGGGAGGGAAGCACCTAGTGAAAGAGAAATACAGAAATACCTTGGGTAAAAAGAGAAAAGGCACTAAATGGTGTTGGCAGTGGGGGATAGGTTGGGAGGCAGTGCAGAGAAGAGCAGCAGAAACAAGAACTGGGATGGCTGGGGCCAAGGAACTGATGCCTATAAGGCCAACATGATTAATCTCAAATAGCTTAGGAGGGCTGTGAGAAAGACAGGGTCCTATCTCACGGGCTTTGGCACAGAGGGTTAACACTGGGCAATGCTATTTTTTCTGTCTTTTGTTGCTCCTAATTTTAAAGTGGAGATAATAACGTTTTGCCAGTGACATCTCTCAAAGAGGACTGAGCGACTAATGCGTGCCCCTGAAGAAATCCTGAAAGAGCACCAGGTTCAAGTCCTAGCGTGGCCACACACTGGCTCCATTTCCTAGGAAACATCCTGAAACATCCTCTAAGCTCAGTTTCCAGATCTATACCAATAAGGGATTGGCTTCTTGAATTAAGTCTGTCCCAGCTATATGATTTCCATATGTGAAGTGCTTTATGTTCCCCCAAGGAAAGTTTTTGTATAAATTACAAATGGCTTTAAGAGCCTTGTCAACCCAACCTTTCTCCCCTTGATGCTCTCCTCCTCAGCACAAGCAAGAGAATCACTTAAAAAGCATTGTAAGCTCCAGGTAATGGGCAGAAGAGAAGAGCGAGACTGTAAATGGGCTCTTTAGAGTAAAGCCCCACCAAGCCATTAATGCTTTACACAAGACAGACTGTGGATTAGCTTGTTTCTTTCAGAAGCCTTTCTGAACATCAGTACCTGGCTATTTAAATTCACAAGGCATTTGTTGTCGCATTTCATTTCTTATTAACAATGGCACAGAAGCCAGGGTACACTGACAGTTCTCTCAATACCCTAGAATATTGGGGGAGGGGATATTACTCAATAGCACAGTTTCTTTACTTATTACTGATGCGCTACTTAGGGAATAGCATCACCTCCCCATTCAAGCCCCTCCCCCCCACCCGAACTTTTAACTAGAAACTGTTAGATCAAGATGATATAACTCCCAAATCCACACAGGCACAGCCAATTTTAAAGGCATCATATCTTGTTTCTTCACTTCTTTGAAGCTCATTAGAAACTGTACCTTTTGAGCATTTACTTCACCAAAATGCGCTCCAATCACTTGAATCATAAAACCAGTAAGAGAGGAAGGGACCTGGGAGGGTTGGGGGGCGGAGGGCGGGAGTAGTGAGAGGAGAAAGAAAATGGGATGAACAGAGGCTGAGTGGAGACGGGCTGTGGAGCGGGTGACAGGAGCTACGCACCGCAGACAAAGAACACCATGCGACTGGAAGGGAGACAATGAAGGCTCAGAGGAAACGAAGAGCACCCGGGGCTGGCAGGGACGCCCCCGCGCAGCCCCCTCCCCAAACCCGCGCTCACTTCTCGCCAGCTGACGGGTTTCCAGCAGCTGCTCCACTGTGGAGAGAGACAGTCATTTCCTGGCTAAAAGGATTTCTACAGTTTTAATTAGGTTTGGGGGGGGGGGTTCTTTAAAGATAAGAAATAACACCTCTCCACTGTCACATTCCCCAGATACAGCTGTATTTTCAACTATCAAAAGAACAAACAATGATTTTGGTTTCTTTAAGAGTTCAGAATTTCTTGTGAAATAAATAAGAGGAAAAAAGAAGTTCAGCAAAGTAGTTCAAATCTGTGCTTGTTTGAAAAACACAGGTAGAAAAATTTTGGTCCCACGTGTGATGGAAATTGGGAGACAAGGGGCTTTTAACAACCTGGGTAAATTAACCTGATGGCATTACCACCCTTTGTCCTGTTTAGCTTGAGTGATAAGACAATGCAGAGCGGTTGAATTTTTAATATTTCGCCTCTCCTCTTTCCCCAAAAAAGATCTAGAACAGGTAATTCACTGGTGATTCCTAGTCATCCTTGACAGTCAAAGAATTGGGGCTTTCACAAGTAGTATGTGTAAAATCTTCCTTAACCTAGAAAACATGAGGAAAAAAATCAACTCAGAACTGAGATCTAAAACTAAACATGGAGAAGAGAAAAACTGACAGCGCAGCTGCTCAACAGCCACAGTAGGATGTGGGAAACATGATCACCACAGGACTAGATCTTTCTAAAACCACTGTCTGTTTACAAACAAAGCACTTACTACACATACTCCAGGTAATAGATGATGACAGGAGTAGGGTTTGCTCTTTTAAACAACAACAGATTGGAAAAAATATTTCAGTACCATCAGACAACAAATTAAAATGAAACATCTTTTCTAACTGAAAAAATGCAGATCTAGCTGGGAAAATGGATTTCCACCCACCCTCCATTCTCCCAAAAGATGATTAGAAAGAAAAAACAAAAACATAACGTCCTGGAGATGGATTTTGGTAATGAGCACCATAAACATTCACAGGGAGATATGCTCCTATTTCATAGGTCTTTGAAAAAAAGTATTTTAATATGCATACGTGAGTCAAACACTCCGCAGTAAAATGCATTTAATGTTTAATTGTTTTTAGGCACTGCAAGAGGGAGTTCAAGTCTTGTCACTCACCTGATGAAATCCGATTCTCTCGATCATCTCACCCAATAGTGCTGAAGACATTACTACTGTGACATAATTCAACCTCAAGACATCTTGTGGGAAACACAGGTCAGTTTTAAAGCACCAAGTGGGTAGTCATTATTTAGTCTCCTGACCTTGAATTTTAGGGGTTGTACACTCATCTTTTGCTTAGAGACTGCCACTGAAGATCATGTGCCATGCAAGGGTTTCCAAATTTAAGTGAACTTTATAGAATAAGCGACTCTTTTTTATCAGAACAAATGAGGTGCCAAAAAAATACTCTTCTGTCTTGTCCCTAATCCTAAGGTGCCAGTAGGGAGAAGGGCAGTGGAAGGAGAAGGGACCTGTAGCCCTCACGTCTCCTGGTTGGTATTAGAGTGAACAAGAAGTAAATTGGGAAATATTTTAAGACCCCTGAGCAAAGTGGAGAAAAAGGTGGTTGGTGTGTTTTCTCACTCAACTGAAGTAGTTCTGTTGACCTCTAATGGGCAAACAATTTCCGGGCCAACTTTGGGGATAAATTGAAATTGACATTCTATATTCTTCTGTCAAATTAAAACAATAAAACAGATAGTAATAATAATAGCAAATACACAGAGCTTACCCTGTGGCAGGCACTATTCTAAATGCTTTGCATATATTAACTCATTTAATCCTCCCAACAACCCCTTGAGGTAGGTACTGTATATAAGTGAATATAAACTTGGTTATACTCCAGAAATAAAAAGCTTCAAATAAAAAAGTGGTGACGCGGGATAGAGGTGGGTAGTAACTTCAAAAAGGAATCTCTGAAGCCTACATATCCTATAACATAGGATGCTGCCCTATATGTTGCTGGGGCAAATGTTACACGAAGGAAACATATAGAGATCTCTTATCTGCATTTTGTTCAAATAGCTTTGTTCATAAATTTCCACTGAAGAGAATATTAACCTCTGTAGAGAGAAAAGTAAGATTTAAAAGAGATTGGGGAAAAAAAGAAGATATGTGATAAAGGGTGAAAAGGCCTCACAGTAGCTAAAAATCTATCATCAACTTGAGGAAAATTGTCTACACTCATTTAAAGAGCAGAAAATCTCAAAAGAAAACTGGGCTGATACTTAGAAATCATCATCATTACAGCTTTCATTTCCTGGGATTCTTCCTAAGGCCAATTCCTAGTAGCTAAAATAATAATAGGTGTGTGGAAAATGAGGCAAAGGGAGAATAGGAGATGTTTCTGTATTTCATTACATTTGGGAGCAGGGTGAGGAAGCCTCAGAGATCTGGAGAGAAAGAAGAAGAAACAATAATTGAAAACGAGTTTCTGTATCTGTTCCTTTTGCCTTCCCACCCATTTTAAATTCAGCTGTTTGGACAAAAGGGAGGGAGGGAGCATCGGGTTATGTTCCAAAGCCACCATTCAAGACAGCCTTGGAAGGCCACACTGATCCTCCTCTCCCATCAAGAGCTAATTGAAAAAGTTGGGGGAAAATACTAGTCTTACCAGGTTCCAGTTCTTGACCCTGCACCTTTTCTCATACCATCCTGGAGAAGCCACCGGCCTTCATCCACCAAAACAGCTTCCCTGCTCTTTGACTAAAACCACTGGGAAAATGTGCCTTTTTAAGGACATCGCCCTTTAGGCCATATTAATCCCATGACAAAGTCATTTATTTGGCCCTACTGTCAAAGAGAATTTTTCATCAATAAGAAATGGCATTGCTGGGTGTTGTTAAGTCAGTTTGGACTCCTAAGAAAAGAGATTCCAAATGTCTAGGATTAATATTTGTGATATTTACCCTGGGCTAGTCCCAGAGCTAGAATTTTTTTTTTAATGTTTTTGGGTGGTGTTTACAGCTTGCCGACCTT
Source organism: Tapirus indicus (assembly GCA_031878705.1). NCBI lineage: Eukaryota > Metazoa > Chordata > Mammalia > Perissodactyla > Tapiridae > Tapirus > Tapirus indicus. The sequence goes on along the minus strand of CM062919.1, from coordinate 125,480,163 downwards.
TTAGAAATCATATCACATGGTGAGGACCAAACATTTTCTGACCAAACTTTTTTTTCAAGTAAAGTAGGTTTATTAGGAACACAGTTTACTGACTATTTTTCCCTTCTGACAGGAGTCCCTGAAGGAACTATGAAGAGAAACTATGGGCAGATAAGAGATGAAAAGGCAAATGACAAATCTTATTCTTTTTTTTTCCTCGCAAGTTAAAAGCCTGCCTTTATATTGATTTTCAGATACTGAATATACATAGTTCATCTTCCAGATAATCTCAATGTGTCTTACTCTAATAAGCAAATAAAATTTATGAGAATGGAAAAAAGCAATGAATCTATATCTGTAAACAACCTTTATATACACACACACATTAACCTGATACTCAATTGACTCCTCGCAGTAGAACAGACATTTCTGTCAGCCCCCAACCTGTCAGCCTTCACAGGGATGTAGATCCACCTGTACATTTCCCTATGGCAAAAACTCTTTACCAACTGATTTGTCAGTAAAAGGACAATGAAATTGTTCATAAGTTATAATTCATATTTTTGGCTTAATCTTGAGTTCTTTGAATATCAAAAAGGGTTATCTTTCCTTAAAACTCTAATACTTTTCAAACTATGACTTGATGGCACAGTTCTTTCTGTGAGTTTGAGTTCTTACTATATTGCCATGATACATACCCAAAATACAGTCTGTACCGACAACACTGTACAGACATAGGCATCTATCTGCGCAAATCTGACAATAGCTAATGCTGAGACAAAACATCAGCCTGTGCCTGTTAACATGTAATGTGCATTTCAGTCTCTAGAATTTTGGTATACTAACTGGGAATTGCCAGGAAGACACAGAGAGGGGTCAAAGTCAGGAACCAACAACCTCCAGGCTCTCACAGGCCACATGCTGCAGTATGAAGTGTCTTACTTTTTTCTTAGAAGAAGCTTTCCCTCAGCCCTCCCACCACACGGGTTGACGATCTGACCCACTTCCCCTAGTCTGTGCCACAGTTCAGTGTAGAATTCATTCTCCCAGCCGTTTCCTTCGTCTCTTATTCTGGTTAGCAAGAGATCTTTTCCTATAAAGTTTTTTTGTCCTCAATTAACCAAGCTGACCATTGTTTAAGAATCTTTACATTAGTCAATTCTCTTACTCAACTGTAACATTTATTATAATAATATTTTAAACATCACTTCACTTCTTAGTGAACTTAGAATTTCTTAGTTCTCCTTAAGTCAAGGAAACTGTTCTCAGTAATCCAGGCACAAGAGCTAGTCATTTATTTTATTCAACAAATATGTACTGAGTACCTGGAAAGGTATCTAGAATCACAGGAATTTTATCAGTTTAAGCCAAACTCATTTGAGATAGAATGTATCTTAGCATAATACCATTATTTATACATCCTAAGGCTGAGCAAATGTCTGGATAGTATAGAAGAATTAATGAACTTTTGGTTATCCAGAGAAATTGTTTTCAACTAAGACCATGTGGAAATAGGCATGGCTCTTATTGGGTTCTTCTACATTCTAAAAATTTTGTTTCCCAGTGCAAAAGATAACTTTATCCTCATGTGTATGAAAGTGCTTAGAATATACTAAATAAAGTGAAGGCGCATCAGAGAAATTTCATTCTTTATTCTCCACTTTTAAAAAATAGTTAATGTTAACTACAAATATGAGGGCCCTGTTTAGAAGTTAGTTCTAGACCTCCCTAAATGAGGCTCATTTCACTTGATTCTAAACTGCATATCTGGCTTTCAGCAGAAGGAACAAATTTAAATCAGACATTTTGACCGGGGTGATTGGAAATTTGTACCACTGATAAGTACACCTATATGTATATATACACACATATCTATGTTTGTGCCATATGGTAGAAGTGTTTTTTAAATGTTAGTATTCATTCAAAGTGAATATGTAAATATATACTTATTTGCTAGTATAGTCATATTTGCTCTTTAATTCATTCTCTTTGTAGGGGGAAGATCAATCTGAACCATTTAAAAATCAGAACTAAGAATTTTTATTTAAAGAAATGCTATGTGTTTTCAAGCACATTACTAACTAGAACTAAATCAATAAAATATAAGTGTTGCCAAGCATAAGTCCTTAAGGCATCTACTTGAATGCATTTTGTTGGGTATATTCACATATCTACAACAGTTTTGTAAGATCTGTTCATGTTAGGAAAAATCCTTTAGGATCAGTTGAAACAAAAAAAAATGTCAAAATATTTTGAAAGAGGGGTGCACTTGATAAAAATATGAAGACATTTCTAATTTGAAATAAGGGAAACAAATGAAATCATGATCCCATTAAACGATATATAAGAGACATATAGGCCCTAAAACTTTCCTTTGTTTACAAAACAGAGAAGGGATATTCATTAGCTTCATTCCAAGGGGGGTTTCTTTTGGCTCAACTGAACTAATGGCCCTAATGATTTTTATTAGTACTAAAGGTTTGGCTAAATACATCTAACCTCTGTCCATTTGTAGATTGGCAAGCTTCTGTATATGTAGAGAAAAGATGCTTTCATTAGCATAGTAATCATTTTTCCAAAGTGCTATAAACAATTTATTCTCTTATTCAACCCACCTTAAACATTCAACCTCGCAAAAAAAGGGAAAAGGGAGGAAAACTATTTTCATGGAGAATTATAATGGAAATTTCTCCCTGCCTAGATTATCAAAAGTTCTGAATTAGTAAGTCTAAATTAATTTTTACATATATTAGAGAAGTAATTTAAAAAAGGTCTGAAGATGCTTTAAGCTCTTACCTATTATTTAATATCTCTTCAATGAGACAAATTTTCTTGCAAAGGGGACTTAAAATAGAAAATTTTGAAAAACAGAGAATTCTTGCAAGTTTGGCAACCAAAAAATTTTTACTTTGGAGCTAATTCAATGAGGAAAAAGAGATAAAAGAATGAGTGCTGTTTACATACAAAAATAAGTTTTGCTTCTGAAATCTAAGCATTGATTCCCATGATGTATGACAATCTATTATACCATATTTGCCAGAAGATGTAAATTGTGTGTATTATAGGCTCTGGTGACATACATCCCTGGAGGGTCAATGTGACTTAAGATCTTAGTTGTCTCAGCTCACTCCCTCTTCCCAGCCTCCTATATATATAATCAGCCATCTAGTCCACCAGTTCTTTTTTCATGTCGCCTGCAGCTCTTGGTTTCTTTCCACCTGCTTTACTCCCATCCAAAGCCAGAACTTACGACCTCACAGCTATATTTCCAAATTAGCACCAAAGGAGCTTCCTGCCTTCATTCTCTCATGCACTTCATCACTGAATAAATGTTCCTCAATTCCAACTTAGCACTTGTTTAACAGCCTTCCAAGAGACCTCTTTGCTTAACAAATAAAACCCATATCTTTAACCAGTGAAACAAGTTTCCCCCTGATCTGGCTCCAACCTACCTTTTGAGCTCTAGGTTCTACTCCTCTCCTTCATCCTCATTGTCCAATAATGTAGACACTCAGTGAGACAGCTGCCCTAGCACCATCCCATAGGGGGCACTGAAACACCACTAATAAATTAGAAAGACAGTGCCAGTTAACTCAGGTTTCTACCCTCAAACTCCTTACTCACTAGTGAAATGTAAACCAGACCCAGTCCCATCAAAGCAAACAATGCCCTGGGCAAAGAGACCATGTGCCTGTATCCACATAAATTACCTCTCTCCAGTATGACTAACTGTATCCAATTATGACTGATAAAAAAAAACAAAAACCCTGTAAAATGAAAGACAAGTCCAAATAAGCTAAAATGTCATGTTACATTCAGAGCATGTAATAGACATCTTATTTTGAACATAAAGAAACATGAAGAAAGGTATACTGATTTTATTAATGGAAAATTATTTTTCCCTTACTTTCTCACTAGAAAATGTTCAACAAATATTCAAGGATCAAAATGTTTAGCTTGCCAGAGATATCTCAGCCTGTCTTCACCCTTGTCATCTGGTCTACCTACACCCCAGGAACACATCTTGCCATTCCTCCTCTTTCCTGTGCACATGTCACTCTTTCCTCTGGAATACCTCCCTTACTTTTTTTCTCAGCCACCTTCAATTCCAACCATCCTTTAAGACTCAACATTTTTCTGTGACATCTTCTTTAATCTCCCCAGCCATAAGTAATCTCTCTGTCCTCTGAAATCCTATATTATCTCTAACACAATACACCATACTGTCCTTTGTGCCATTTTTCTTTGTTTAAGAAAAAATTTACACCTACCTCATGCCTAGCACTGTTCTAAGAGTCTTATATGCATTTTTCCCACTTATTTTTCAAAATAACCTTAGAAGTTATCTTTATTTCCATTTTACAGATGAATAAACTAAGTCTTATTGACGTTAGAATACTTGCTCAAAGCCATATGTCCAGGAAGGGGCATGGTTTAAACCTAGATCTATCTAATTCTGGAGCATGAGCTCCTACCACAATGCCACAGGGCTTCAGTCTTACCTCCCTAGCCCAATTGTAAGTTATTTGAGGGCAAGCACCATGTTTTTTGGTATCTATGTGCCTCTCTACACACCCCAAAAGAGACCCTTTCTTGACTATCACAGATAGTCAGCAAAGGTATGTTAACGATGGTGCTGGGACTCCTTGCCTCTTCTAACAGAAATACTATGTGGATCTCAATACACCTCAACTGTTCTGAAAACACTTCAGATGTGATGCGGCTTCCTTCAGTCGTATGAGCAAAGCCAATCTCTGCAGAAGCAGCATTGCAGAAGCTACACAATTTGGAACCACCTTTCCATGCTCTTCTGCTAAATTAGCCTTATAAATTTTAGTCACAGCTTTTAATCTTTCCTGGTCAACCCATTTCTCAAATCTTCTAAAGAGCTCACCCTCTAACACTGTTCTGACTTCCCAACACTACAGTAGAACAGTAAAGTAATGCCATATGCTCATTTGTTAAGCAGCTTGACATTAAATATCCAACCAAACAACAAGAGAGTAGAGTAATTAAAATGACAAAGCCCTATAAAGGATTAAAAAAATTAAGGATGTCTAAAAGTCTGATGCAGACATAACTTAATTTGAAATGAGATGACTTATCAAGACAGGAGCAAAGTACAAAGAATTGGTTACATGTCTATCATTGTAAAAACTGAGAACAGCTTAAATATCCCACAGTAAGGAACTACTTAAATAAATGATGGTGTATCCAAACAATGGGTACTACACAGCCAGCAGAAATTATTCAATCATTCAACAAATATTTATTGAGTGCCTCATTTGTATGAGATAAATAATAAATAATTAATAATAAAGCACCTCATGGTGCTTAGAGTCTAGATGATGATATAAAAGAATATGTAATGACAAAAATTTTACATTATTGAGTGACATATAACTTGTATGAATTAACTTTTGGTGGTGATGTTCTTCATAACTTGAAGATATAACTGTTCTATGTTCATAGCCTCCCTTGAAGAAATAGACATCTTAGTGAGTAGGTCTGGCAATATTTAATTTTATAAAAGAAAGTAAAGCTGCACATTCTAAAACAAAATTCTGAGCGGAAGTAGGCAAGTATAAATCAAACATTAATTTGGAATCCCAACTGAAACTAATTTTCAGATAGCTTTTTGAAATATTTTTATATATGCATTATAAACACATTATTTTAAAGTGTAAATTAAAAGCCTTCCATTGATCAATTAAGAGGCAAAGGCATTGTCTGTTGATGCATTTAAAAAAAAAAAACAGAAAAAGAAAAGAATCTAAGACAAGTACAAAAAGCAAGAAGAAATGAAATTTAAAATCTCTCATGAAATGGCAATAAGAAGGATGTCTACCACTCTGGGTTGCCCTGTTTTGCATAAGTCCTGAAGATATATAACTATCAAGAAGATAAGCTCTATAGTAATTTCTTAAGTTTAACAATAATAATTTATAAGATTTATAATATGCAAACCTCTTTCCTCTTTCAAATTCTTAATTCTTAGGAATAGAGGGAAACTTCTTCAGGTTTATAAAGAGCATTTAAAAAAACCCATATACTTAATGCTGAAAGACTAAATTCTTTGCCTCTAAGATCGAGAACAAAGCAAGGATGTTTGCTCTCACCACTGTTATTCAACCAAGTATTAGAAGTGCTAGCCAGGGCAATAAAGTAGGAAAAGGAAATAAAAGGTATACAGATGAGAAAGGGTCTGTTTTTAGTTGCAGATGACATAATTGTCTAGGTAGAAAATCCCAAGGAATTTACAAAGAAAAAACTCTCCTAGAACTAATAAGTGAGTCCAGCAAGGTAGCAAGATACAAGATTAACATAGAAAAATATCATTATATTTCTCTATACTAGCAATAAATTTGGGCACCAAAATTAAAAATAGAATGCCATTTACAATCACTAAAAATGAAATAGGTGTAAATCTAACAAAACACGTACAGGACTTATATGCTGAAACATAAAAATGCCAATGAATGAAATCAATGAATCTCTACATAAATGGAGAGGCATACTGAATTCATGGATTGGAACACTCAACATAGTAAAAAATGTCAATTTCCTCAAATTGATATACAAGTTTAATACAATTCCTATCAAAATCTCAGCAAGATTTTTTTGTAGATAAAGACAAGAATATTCTACAATTTATATGAAAATGCAAAGAAACTAGAATAACTAAAACAATTTTCAAGAAGAAGAAGAAAGTGAAAGGAATCAGTCTACTTGACTTCAAGACATATTATATATCTGTGGTAATCAAGACTGTAGTACTAGTGGAGAGACAGACACTAGATCAATGGAATAGAATACAGGTCCCAGAAATAGATCCACACAACATAAATATGATCAAATTATTTTTTACAAAGGTGCAAAAGCAATTTTGTGGAGGAAAGATAACTGTTTCAACAAATGGGCAGGAGCAATTAAACATTCATAGGCAAAAAAAAAAAAAGAACCTTGACCTAAACCTCCCACCTTATACAACAATTAAGTCAAAATAGATCACAGACATATATAAAATGTAAAACTATAAAAAATCTTAGAAAAAAAGATAGAAGGTCTTTGGGATCAAGAGCTAGGCAAAGAATTGTTAACCTTTACACCAAAAGCACAGTGAGTAAAGGAAAAATTGATAAATTAAACTTCACCAAAGCTAAAAACTTCTGTCCTGTGAAAGACTCTTAAAAGGATGAAAAGACAAATTACAGATTAGGATAAAATATTTGCAAACCCTCTATCTGATAAAGGAATTGTATCTAGAATATATAAGGAATTCTCAAAACACGGCACTAAGAATTCTCAGAACACAGCTAGCAAAGATACAGGAAAACTGTTTCATTCATACCTTGCTGGTGGAAAGGCAAAATAACACAGCCACTGTGGAAAATAGTTTGGCAGTTTCTTAGAAATAACTAAATATGCAACTTCCATATGATCAAGCCATTGTACTCCTGGGCATGTATCCCAGAGAAATGAAAATTTTGTTCACAGAAAAACCTGTACATGATTGTTCACAGTAGCTTTATTCATAATCTAAAAATAACTCAAATGTCCTTCAACAGATGAATGGTTAAAAAATCTGTGGTATATCCATATTCATGGAATACTACTCAGCAATAAAAAGGAATGAACTATTGATACATGCAACAACTTGGACAAATCTCCAGAGAATTATGCTGAATGAAAAAAGCCAATCCCAAAAGGTTACATAGTGCATGATTCCATTTATATAACATTCTTGATATGACAATTATAGAAATGGGGTGCAGATAGTGGTTGCCAGAGTTAAAAAGGTGGCGGGGGGGGGGCGGGGAAGGGAGTAGGTGTAACTATAAAAAGGCAACTTGAGGGATTCTGCTGGTGATAGAAATCTTCTGCATCTTGACTGTATCAATGTCAATATCCCAGTTGTGATATTGTATTATAGTTTTTCAAGATGCTACCAGCGGGGGAAACTGGGCTAAGGATACATGAGATCTCTCTGTACCACGTCTTCCAACTGCATGTAAATCTACAATTATCTCAAAATAAAAAGTTTACTTTAAAAAATCAAAAAAGAGGGGCCGCCCGGTGGTGCAGCGGTTTAGTTCGCACTTGGCAGTCCGGGGTTCGCGGGTTCGGATCCCAGGCGTCTGCCGACACACTGCTTGTCAGCCATGCCGTGGCGGCGTCCCATATAAAGTAGAGGAAGATGGGCACGGATGTTAGCCCAGGGCGAGTCTTCCTCAGCAAAAAGGGGAGGATTGGCGACGGATGTTAGCTCAGGGCTGGTCTTCCTCACAAAAAAAAAAAAAATATATCAAAAAAGAAATGAAGATTAGTGCTACCCTAGAATTGGCTAATTTTCTACCATGTCTAGGAGGCCATCTATAGACAATGGCTAACGTACGTATCCCAAGTTCAAATAACCTAAGTTTTTAATATGAGAACTAACCCTGATGCTAATTTAAACCTCCAGGTGTCCCTTTACCCCATTTAGCAGCATCTGCTGATACGTACACTGAACAAAAACCAAACAAATGTATAAGACACCAGTAAAAATCAAAACCCTTTGTGCCACAGTATTAAAGTGGAAATGCATGTGTGAATACTGAAAACAAATATACACATATCGACTGAGGGAATATTATGAATAAGTCAAACAAAAGTCTACCGCGATATTTTTGCAGGAGTGATAGAGTAAATGTTCTAAATAAGGAAAACAGTCTTGTTCATCTTAATATACTAATTTCACTTAATGGAAAGGAATAGAAAAAGCACTGGACAGTTATTTGGCCCTGAATTACTCATTTCAAACATTGCATTAATCAAAATAGTTTTCTTCAATTTCATGCAATTCCTTCTCTGCAGTTAATTTTCTTGTGAAAGGTAAAGTCCAATAGTCTCTGTGGCCATGCTTAGTCTTTCCCATTCATTCATTCATGCATCCACAAACATTCTTGATAGTCTAATCCCAGGTACTGCTTGGTGCTAAGAGAGGCAGGAAGATGAGTTAGAAATGGTCTCTGCTACTTATGTTTTAATGACTTAAAAAAATGGGCTGAAAAATGAATGGTTCCACATAGTTTAATGTTTTTTATAATTTTTCTCCATACATAGTATATTTTTAACTTAACTACATTTATGTAACTAATCTCCTGATGTTGGGCATCCACGTGTTTCCTCAATTTTTCATGATTGTAAATAACAGAGCAGTAATAACTGACTGACAATAATCTAGAAATAAAGAAGACAAAAAAATTGAAAAATGAAAAAAATTACTTGAAGATAGAGGAAACCTTACAAAACCTCTCAACTCAAATTGCTAATATGTGAAAAATTAGTAACTGGAGAATGATTTTTTTTTTCTTCCAAATTGTTGTTTAAACCTCAACCTCTTGACCAGCTTGGGTTCCAATTGCTTTCTGTTGACTAATCTGTAAGTTGTCCTTGAACTCTACCCTCCAGCCATGTGAACTACTTTCAGTTCCCCTACTGGCCATGTTCTTTCCCAAGGATTTGGTATGTTTTCTCAGTCTTGAAAACTTCCCCACCCAACACTTTGACTAACTATATCCTACTAAATCCTCCGGGTTTAAAGACACTTTCTGTGTGAAATCTTCCCAGACCCCTCAGAAGGCTGGGTGAAGCACACCTCATGTGTCCTGTAATTATTTCACCATACTGTAGTTACCTCTTTACTCGTCTGTCTTCCCCACTGAACCTAACACTCTTTGAGGTAGGGACAATGTTTTGTTTGCGATTTTATCCCCAGCACTGAGAAAATGGCCTGATCCATAGCAGATGCTCAGTAAATAGCAGATGCTCAATAAATATCTAAGAGTGATGAAAGAATGAGAATGAATGAATGAACAAATAGATTCTTAAATCTCTAGTATAGGGAATATGGGCAACTGGTTGTTCACCCAGATGACTGGTTCCTGCTCATGAAGATGGTCAACAGCATAAGGAAGCTCCCTGGAGATACCCAAATCTTCTTAGAGCTTCATCTTTCTACTGCTATATAATCTAGGAGCTTAAGCACCTTTCCAGAAAATAACATCTAATCTAACAGGTGTCTCCTGTGAGCCACTCCTGGAAGTACTAAAGTCATTTTCAGCAAATACTGCAAGGTCCTTGAAAAGATACATCACGTAGCTTCAGTGTATGATGGGCACTAGGAGTGTTCGGAGTGAAGCTGGCATAAAAGGCTGCCTATAATATAATATTTAGGTAGGTCAATCTGACGGCTTCATTTTCCTGGAGAAACATTAAAGGCCTGGGTACTTTAAGGACTTCCTAGTACTAAAGACTGTCACTAAGTTTCCATCTTTCTTAGTATTGAGACTGCAAATCTTTAAACACTGGTTCTGAGAGAGCTTGGCAGTACTCCCAGGGACAAAGGCCTTAAGATATAGGAGGTATGCCTGTCCCTTGTTTTCTCACGTCTCATTTCAGAAGGTTCTTCCTACTGCAAACAGCAGCGCTACTTTTTTTCCTCTTGACCTTTGTCAACTGTGTTGCTGTACTGCATTTGGGAGTATTAACAATGGTCATTACCTGCTCTGTTTATTCAGTGTTAAGTATTAACAAGGCCTGTGCTATCTCAGCTGCTGCCATATTTTACCAGGAAAGACGTGACTATGTAAATGCTCTAATGCAAACAGAAGCCTTGTCTTTTTCTAGGTGGGGGTGGGGAGAAGATTTGGAGACGATTGAAAGGAGAGAAGAAAACAATAGCTATGTTAAAAACATAGTTCATGAGGCTGGCCTGGTGGCTTGGTGGTTAAGTTTGCGTGCTCCACTGTGACGGCCTGGGGTTTGCAGGTTTGGATGCTGGGCGTGGACCTACACACTGCTTATCAAGCCATGCTGTGGTGTCATCCCACATATAAAGTAGAGGATGATGTTAGCCCAGGGCCAGTCTTCCTCAGCAAAAAGAGGAAGATTGGCAATGGATATTAGCTCATGGCCAATCTCCCTCACCCCCGCCCCCCCCAAAAAATATATATATACTTTTCAGAAAGACATAAGATAATTGCACCATGAAATCTTGTTCATGGCTGATTTTTGTCTGTGCATTTGGTCAGTTCAAGTATTTGCTAGTATAAGGGCTATAAAGCACATATTTCTGGGTTTGTTTATAATGGCTTCAAACAGTTTGATATCAAATAAACAGTGTATAAATATTTTACAGATAGAGAGAAAAGAAATAAGCCTTGGCATTGAAGTCTCTTTGTTTAAGGTTTGCATGTTTGGTTTTCTTGTGCAGAACAGCTCTGGCAGTGTGGGTGGGAGCCCATTTCTGAGGGGTTGGAAGAAAGCTGACAATATTTACTTGAGCACAAAGAAGGGTGAAGAGTTTTATTAAAACTCCTATCAGATACTGCTTGTTGGACAGTGAAATTGCAAAACTTGCAAAGAGGAGGGCCAAACACCATGCAGAAGAGATCAAATACAAATAAAAAATTGACTGGGGGGAAAAACCTTTCACTAGAGTCAGCTTTTCTGTAAAAATTGGCTCACTCTCATAAATTTACCTAAGTTTAGGCTTGAGTCAAGTGAGAAGGCAAAATTTCATCCTCCAAGAGTTGCAGGGAACTGCCAAGGAAACTGAGGCCAAATACATGTTTCCTGGACAAGATGTGATGCACAGAAAGCAAAGGTGTAGGCCACCTTTTCATTTTTAAAGTGCAGTTACCAGTTACAAAGAAATGAAAACAGACAACATGTGGAGGATAGAAGGCTGTTTCTTTTCTCTGTGTAGAGCCGTAAGAAAACAACAATGCTATTTCCGTTGGGATTTACAAATCTGTGTGTTGTTTAAGAGCAAGGCCTTTGGAGTCACACTTGCAAGCTTAGAATCCCAATTTAACCCCTTCATTCACAGCTGTGTGATCTTGGACAAGTTACTTTACTTTTAATCTTCTACTTTTCAAACGTGAGCATGGATTACTTAAGTAAAAGAAATTAACTAGGGATAGATAAGAGAGTGATTTGCTGGAAGTACTTTAGCAACATAACCTTTACATAAAAACAACTGCCCCCATTTATTGAGGGTCTAATATGTGCCAGGCATTTCAGATACATTATTCTAATCTTCATACAATCCTGTAAAGTTAATGCTATTATTCCCATCTTACAAAATGAGAAAACTGAGGTTCAAAGTAGCTAAGGAATTAGAACTGGTCTCAGAGCTGATAAATGGCAAAACCATCTACTTACATTCCTTACCTCATTTTTTTTTCATCTTTTTTTAATAACTCAAGAATTTCCCTTCCCTCTCTGATTCTTCTTTTCCTAATCCAACTCCAAGTCACATATTGGGAATCCTTCTTCCGTCTTTCCCTTCTTTGGCCAGTTTAACTTTCCTAAAATCACTCTCTCCCCCTTCTTCTTGGTGCCATTGATCCCAATACTTCTATCTAATTCGGTTTGGCTTGAGCCCTATCCTCAACTCCACTGCTCTTATCAGATACACCTCCGCCATCAGCACCGTCATCATAATGATAGCAAACACTCATTTAGCACATTTCTAAGTGCTGGATACCTTATGAGATAGGTACCATTATTATCCTCATTTTAGAGATCTGGAAACTGGGCCATCAAAAAGACAAATAGCCTACCAGGGGGCACAGAGTAAGTGGTAGAGACATAACACTAATCTCAGCAGTTTGGCTGCAGGGTTCTTGGTCTAAGCCTATGCTGTACACCCCCATAGCTCTGGAGGGACCCAAAATTAGTTCCTGAGTCCAGCAAGTGAGTCTGAGCAGGAGAGAGGAGTACTTGTTAAAAACTGGGTAAATATATTTCATGATGTTTGAAATAAAATTGCTTCCTTTTTATTGTAAATGTGCAGCTTTTTAATCACTATGGATTAAATAATTTTTTAGTGGGCTAGCCTAGGAACATTGTTTTTATGGGAACATAAATTCTGAGTTCCCTCCCCAAATTGGAACAACCTGTTCATAAATTGGGGACTGCTTTTATTTCCACTCAAAGTAAAGTTAAAGTGGGAAAAACAAGAAAAAGGGGAAAAGGAGACACTTCAAATTCCTTGTAGATACAATACCTGCACAGCAGAATGCAATCTGGGTAATACATTCCAACTTTCTAAGTGTGCTAAAAATAAATGTAAATGGTTAATTAGAGCTAATCTGGCAGCCAAAGTGAATATTAATAACATAGGAGATCAATAAGATGCCTAGCAAAGAACAATGGATTAACTTGGTTCCAGAAATAGCAAAATTTGTGTAGGCCAGGGAGGAAGCAATGGGACAAGAGGCATAGTCAGAAGAGAAATTCATCTCTTCTTTATATAATTCAGGGAATTGAGAATAGATAATAAAATACGCCCAGCTCTTTTTGGCTCTGCCCACTAAATAAGCAGTTTAATCAATTTTTACCTTCCCTCTCTGTCTTCATCTGCCATTACTAACTCAATAGAAGAATGTATAACCCTAGTTCAAATACAGGTCAAGATGACTATTATAAATATATGAGCTTATGCTATTACTTTCTCCCCCAGTTCTTGTCTCATGTGCTCTATTTAAGTAAAGGACTGCACGTGGTAGTTTTTATCCAAAGCATATTTAATTAAAAAAGGGGTTCCATGGGCAAATAAATCTGAGAAATGCTGTATGATAATCTCCCTTTTAAGACATTGAAGGCTCTAAGAAGTCTTTCAGGAAAGACAACTGTGTAACATATGTAAGCCAGTGTTTCCCAAGCCTTTTGGCCATATAATCCTTTTTACTTAACCCCGATTAACATCTTTGTGCAGAATGAAGGTGAGAACTCTGGACCAACAGGAGAGCAAACCAAGTTCCCATTCTTCCTTCCTGTGTGACTTAAGGAAGTCATTTAGCTTTCCAGAGCTTCAGTTTCCTGAGGGAGCTGGACTATGTGACGCATTATGGCTAGAGGCTCTGTCCAGACACACGGTTCTAAGAGCAACTTCAACTCATCTCCTTAAGTGGCCATGGTCCACAGCATGGAAGCCAGGTTCTGTGGAGGCACCCTAGACCAGCTAGCTCCCTTCTGCTAAGCCCACACCTCCGGAGCGCCTCACATCACCCAGGAGCAGCCTAGACAATGGGCTCTTTTACACCCTTCACATTCAGTCCTTTATGCTCAGGCCCAGCACTAATATCGCAAAGGCTGTTTTGGGGGGATAAGTGGAGGGAGGGAATTTGTAGAGAATTGTTAAAACAAGCTTACATTTGTTCTTTGAAACATTTGCTGGCATTCAGACATGGCTTTTAAAATAGTTTCTTGTGCTTTTTCACTTAAATATGCAAGTTTAATAAACATTATTCACCCAAAACAGAGAAATGAAGCAAACTCTTACAACTGATTCTTTAGGTCTACATGCTTAGGCTACATTCTCAGCTGATTTCACTTGAAATGCTATTAATTCTGACATTTCAACTCTTGGAGGGAAAAATTATCACAATCCAGAGGATTGTTCTTAATATTGAAAATGTAACTTTTATATCGTTTCACAACATTATTCACCTTTTACTTTTATTTACGTTATTCTCCTTTAAAACACTCTAGAGAAAACTAAAGGTTATCTGTCTACAAGTTGAGGTTGACTTTTTACTTTCTTGTTTTTATAGCAAGGACATATTTATATAACAACAATAACTAACACTTAAATAAATGACTAGTATGTGACAGACATTATTCTAAGCAATGTGTGTATGTGTGCATTAATCTTAACAACAACCCTATGAGATAGGTACTATTATTATCCCAATTTTACAGATGTGGAAACTGGTACAGAGAGGATAAGTGACCTGCCAAGGTCACACACCACTAGTAAGTGGCAGAGTTGAGACATGAATCCACAGTCTGTTCTCAATCACTATGCTATACTACCTCTTGTTTAAATTTGTAAAACAATGGAAACATTGCCATAAAAATGTATACATCGTTGAGGTACTCAATTTGGAGTTACATGAACTCCATGATATTAACTAAAGAAAAAGGAGTTTCTGACCTCTTGACTTCAGTAGAATGTCAGGCCAAGGGGGAAAAGCCTGAATTATATGAAGGATACGGGTTAGATATAGGAAAACATGTTCTGCCTGTTCCGTGATGTGAGACTGGCTCACCTAAGGAGGCTGTGAAATCTCCTTCCCAAATGCTTAATAACAAAGGTGAGAGAACCATCTGAAATATTCTGGAAAAGTTCTCATGGAAATTAAAATGGGCTAAGTTAACTGTCCTCAATCTTGTTATTCCAATTCCTTCCTGAGAGTTCTCCATGACTATTTTTCCAAGTCATTAAAAGAATGTTTTTCAACATGTTAAGCGGGGGAGAGGAAGCAGGGACTGAGATTAAAAAGACTTAAGAGACATAACAACCAATATAATGTGTGGACTTTCACTGGATCCTGATTAGCACAAACCAACTTGGAAAAGGATTTTTGAGATAACTGAGGAAATTTTATTACGGACTGGGTATTAGAAGATACCAAGGAGCTACTGTTAATTTTATTAGGTCTGATAATAGCATCGTGGTGATATGAGAAATCTCTATAACTTTTAGAGATGCATCCTGAAGTAAATGAGAGTAAAATGACACTATGTCTAAGATTTTTACTTTGACAAAAAAAAAAAGAGCAACACAAGAGGGGGTTAGATGAAGCAAATGTGGCAAAATCTTGATAATTGCTGAATCTGAGAGATGGTATATGAGGGACCATCACACTGTTCTCTTTGCTTCTGCATATGTTTCACAATTTTTAGGATAAAAATATGTTGATAAAGCATATGGAAGGATTTTTCTATCCTGATGAAAAGAGATGTATGATAAGTAAAACACTTTGAAAACAAACTACTCGAGAAACGGTCAGATACACACCTGGGTATACAGTTCAGCTCTTAGACTGAGGCCAGGAAAAGGAAGTGAGAATTAAAGGGAAGAGCATGGGGCGACTGTGGAACAGAGAAAGATAGGAAGGAAAAAGAACCCCAGCGATGGTGCCAACATTGTTTCAGGGGATTTTAGAGGATGAGCCTGTCAGTTCCAGTTTTGCTGTTTCTGCTTCAACTTCCTTTAGAAGTGTGCATCTCACCCAGTACTCTCAACCACCGTTTGAAAAATACTAAATAAAATCAACCTGGTATCCCTGTTCACTTTGTGCATTTGGCGTTTATAATCTCATCCACTGATTGGCTCTCAGTCCTTAGGAGAAACTGGTTTAATTATTGAGGGATGTGTGTATGTATGAATGTGTGTGTGTGTTTCTATGTGTGGTCAGCTCCTTCTTTATCATGGTAATTATTAGGTACATCCTTGTCTTTTACCCATTGGATTATATCTTTATTATAAGACTAAGAGCCAAATATCTATTTGGTATTTCAGGAGTGCTTAATATACATCCATTTCAGGGCAGCTAATATCCCTCAATAATTAAGAATAAGTTGTTTTATTTTTTCAAAGAAAATGACCACATAAGCTAAATCATTATACTTTCCCTAAGTACCTTTACTAGAGGCTCATCAAAACATATTAAAATGCAAATAAAAACCTTTCAAGACAAGAATAAACACTGAACAAATTAGTTGGTCAGACTCAACAAACACTACATTTTCTAGCATCCTCTTCCCCAACTGACAGAGAACCACTGACATATTTTGTTTCTAAACATATACTAGCTTTTCGCTTTTAATCACTCTCTATGGTAAATTCTGCATCCTAGTTTTCTCATCTAACACTAAAATACAAATATTTTCCTATTCTACTTCTTCATAAACACCCACTAATGGCTGGAAAATATCCTGCTAAGTAGAGACAGTAAACTTTACTTAAATTTTCTGCAAATACTGGACATCAGTGTGTTGCCAACTGTTCAATATTATAAATAATACTCTAATGAACATCTTTATGTGCAATACTTTCTTACATAATTGTGTGTATTCCCATAGGATCGATCCTCGGAGCATAATAAAAAAACACTAAATTAAGAACAGTGTCTAGTAGTTCACCTTAATAGAAGAAAGAAAAGAATATTTTTAAAAGGTTCCATTGAGAGGTGAGTTTGCACTAGATGAGCCCAATGTTCAGACTCCATAATCTGTGGCTCAAACTGTGTGCTTGAAGAAAAATGTCACTCTGTCCTGTTGTGCTTGGTTGCACAAGGTGTTACCCTTGACCTACCCCTAGTCACTTCTCCTAAACGTTTCTTGCTCCAGTTGTTTTTCTTACAGTGTGACAACATGAATTTGCAGTCCTGACTGTTCTAGTTAGAATTTCATCACTCCTTTGCTCCCACAGCAGTTTGCTTTGCTCCCTAAAGCACTTCCTTCATTCTCCCTTGTGGTATAGTTAGTTGTTTGTGTGATCTGTCTGGGGAGTCTCTTTAAACTCATCTTTTAATCCCCCACAGTGCCTGGGACTGTGCTCTGAAGAGAGTAAACACTGCTAGGACTTTAGCTGATTTTAATCAAATTATAAACATCATTCTGTTCTTAAGCACATTAGTCCCTATTGTCCTCTGCCCCATCCAGTGCTTAAAAACACCTCGCTATTTGGCTTCTTCTACAAGTTTAATGAATGTACTGTTTAAGTCCTTTCCCAAATAATTAATCAAGATGTTAAATAAGACCATGCTGAACACAGATTCCCACCCTCCTCTAGACTCAATACATTGCCATTTATCATTACACTTTCAGTCCTCCAGGCAATTTTCAATCAATTTGACACATTCAAGTCAATCTGAATTCATTTTCTGAACTAGATTTCATGAGACCTGGTATCAATTCTTCCATTAACGTCTGGATATATTTAGAAATAATAATATATCTGGTGCATTCTTTTTGTCCACTTGTTTTCAGATTTCCAAAAAAGAATCAGTTAAGTTGGTCTAACATAAAAAGCTTTATAAATCTATGCTGTTTGTGGCTCATAGTTCTAATGTCCCCTACATGTTCATATATTAACCCACTCAAATGTTCTATTTGTTAGCCATGTGGTTTTCCTAATTCATTTATTTATTCAACAACTGCCTATGGAGTACTAGGGGCAGGTACTATGCTTGCTTGGAACAGGTTTAAAATTAATTCTATTTAGAAATTAATTATTCAGGGGCTCTTGTTCTGTGAAATATATAGGGCAATGCTCTCTTAAACTGTTATTTTTACTATACATTAGCAACACTGGATCATGGATGGGGCAGGAAGAAGAGAGAAAGCTCAGTTTGAAGTCTCATTGGTAGCTATGATAAACAGGTTCTTGGGGTAAGGATTTTTTAAAAAGTGGCTATGATTTTGAAAAAAGACATGAGGATGAATCCGTGCTTTGATTATCTGTGATATCTCTGCCAACAATGCTCTGAACAATTTGGAATTGGATATTCATCCTTTACACCAGTGTCAGGTGGTCTCTCTCTCTGTGTCATTATTTTTCATGAGTTCCAAAGGAGAGCTTCCATATTTTGATGAATTCATTACTACTTCCATTAACACTGGTTAACACATCATTCAAGACCTTGCCTATTTATTTGTTTTCTTCTTTTCTTTAATGAAATGGGTCTTCATTACTGTTTAATTATTCTTATTTGTCTTCTTAAAGGCCAGTTTTAAAAAGCAGTTCAGAAGCTCAGCCATTTTACCATCAATAGCTCAGTCATTTGAGCATAATCATTAAGCTTATCTCCCTATTCATTTAATTCGAGGCCTCCTTTATCTCTGGTATGCCTTCCTTTCTCTTCTTTATTATGTTTGTATTATTACCCTTTGCACCACTGATGGCCATAAATACTTCTTGGTTGTAACTCTGGAACCTCTTTGATGATTCATGCTCTCTTGTGAGAGTCCTACGGACAGACTTCATTTACTCTCAGGTTTCTCCTATTTTATTATTTCTATTTTTGTACAGTTGTCACTGTCATTTGGATATTGCTTCTGGTTTTTTCAATGATGTCCGGCCTTTGTGATGAAACCACTGACCCTGAGTGAAGCACCTGCCCCAATTTCACAAGGTGAGAAGAGCTGCAGGATCACAGGACCAAACTAAGTGCTCAGAGACTGGCTAGATGCACCTGCTCCTGCCCCAGCGGGGAAGATACCATCTTCTCAGTAAAACCAAACTCTGCTCAGCACAGTATGGCACGAAGGCTGACTCAACTAAGGAAAAGGGAGATGATCCTATTTGTGAGTTTCCCACCTCAAAAGAGCACACTTGGCCACTTCCAGCCATGGTTCCTCTCTTTAATACTGGCATTGCAATGAAGACAACTAGTTGTCTCTCTCATTTATCAATTATGTCCCCAAAGACCACAAACTAAGAGAAACACTAAATTATCTTTCTTTTCTGAGTAATATCCATGCCTATATTTGGATTTAGATATATTCACTGTTTCTATTTTTATTTCTTTCTTATTTGTGTGGTATCTGATTTTATGACTGTTAGTTAGGCTAGATTAATTACCAACTAGTTTTCACCCTGTATTGTAGCAAAGAAATACATTTTTTAAAATAGGGAAAATTTTAAGAAAAAGACTCGTTTTAAAGAGTCCAACTAAGAAGAAGTCACAAACTAAAGAAAAAGAGGGCTTATTACTATATTAGTAAGGATAATACTATTTGCAAATATTACATCTATCACTTCAGTTATATGCTTCTTTTCAAAAGACTGAAATAAGACACCCATAATTATTACATAAATGCCATTTTTTTACATCAACTTAGCAAATGTGTGCATTTTTCTTTCAAAACTGAAATAAGTAAAGGTGTCAATTTATTATGTTCTTTAAAATTCATTTGAAATAAATCAATCTAAATTTGTTGGTCCCAAACCTGTATTTTCAACTAAAGTTATTGTGGATAGTTTAAAGAAGACTCTTAGCTTGGTTTGACAAAATAAGATGATGGAGACAAAACAAGTTGATTTTTTTCCTCCTCTATCAGATTGAGAGCTACTCACGTATTCACACTTTCTTCATTTGGGATTGGATATAGCATTTTTATGAGTGAGAAGAAATGAATAAAGTGAAATACGGATCTTTTTTTTCCCACTACATCTTTTGCTTTGCCCATCCCAGTATCTGTGTCCAGATGGCCCATGACTTATTTCCCTTGTAATTCTTTGCTTCTTCTTCAGTTCTGGCTCTGATCCTGTCCATGGTTCATTCCACCTCTCCCCTCCCATTTTTAGGATAATTGTATTCTTCATCTTTAAATGCCACACCAACCAAACATCAGTAACTTTGTGGCAGTTTCGCTGGAGACAGGGGATTAAAATATGTTTAAATTACAACCATTTATTGATAAACTACCACGCATAAGACACTGGACAACGAACACCAGCTTTGGCAAGGGGCCTGCCGTAAATTGTCCACACACATCCTAGGGGAAAGACTGTCTCCTCGGGGTGAAGCTAAATGCCACAGGAAGACAAAATCAGCTTTTACTAACTGGTTAGACAAAAATAAGGGCCAGGCTTGGAACAGTTTATTCCAAGGCATGTCATCCTCATCCCATCCACCTCCTCCCATCCTTTCTTTTTCTCCTCATATTTTTTTTTTCTTTTCCATCCATTTTGCTTCTTTATTTCCTAAAAACTAGGTTCCTTTACCTCATCTCTGCTGCTTCCCTTCAACTCTCTAGGCATTTTACCTCCCCACTCCTTTTTTTGGCTCTCCATCCTAGTATTCCAGCTTGCTGAGACACAAATGTGTGCTTCCAGCCGCTGCCAGCTAAGTGCTTCAGGATGAGGGAGTTCTGAGGTTACCCCCTGCCACTGGGCAGGCCTCCAAACAGAGGAGACATTCTAAACCCCAGGGATGGTGAAAAATCATTATCATTATTACGTCTCTAGGCACTGCAGCTTTAAGCAGAGATTGAGGCTCCCGCCTTTAATAATGAGAAATTCAGAAATTGCATAGGATGGTAACATAGCATCAGCATATAATACCATGTGAAAAACTCAAGCTCTAGTTATCTCACAATAGGCAGCAACAGCAGAGATTAAAATCCAACCAGAAAACAGTGGCAGAATCTAGTGACACTGTACGTCTGCACTAAGTTACCCATTCCTTCAGTACTACCACTAGTTAGGACTACTCTCGTTAGTCTCTTATATTAGAAAATTTTAAAATGGGGGGTGATGGATGTTAACTAGACTTATTGTAGTGATCATTTCACAATATATACAAATATCAAATCATCATATTGTACACCTGAAACTAATATCTTATATGTCAATTATACTTCAATTAAAAAAAATAAAAATGGGGCATTGAAAACAAAATGAAGCATAAACAGATGAACAAGAAAGAAAACTTCTCTATTATTCTTCCAATGCTTACTCATTCTATGATTTAAATATTTATTCCTCAAATATAGCCAGTGTGTGTCCGCATGAAATCATCAGAACACTGGACCTTCAGCTCTCCTCTGAGGGTCAAACCTGAGATTTTGTGTATATAATATTATTGTAGAAAGAATAAATATTTAAAAATGAACTAAGTAATTTTTCTTTCTTACAGACTATCACAGAGAACAAAAAGTTTCACACTGCTTCCAACTCTGAGGAAGTTTGTGACTATATGTGAGAGGACTATAAAGTTATTAGAAGATAGACAACAAACCCTGTGAGCCTGTCACAGTTCTTTCACCGAAATTTTGTTATATTAAATTTTGATTCAAATAAGTAATCCATCAGCAAAGCCTTCGCAATATTGGTTATACAAAGATTTTCAATGAATGACATTTGTTGAAGTGGAATTTAACTTAAATTTTACAATAACCCTGTAGTAGTGGCATGGAAACTTTTATCCATAAATTTTAAACTTTCATAGGGTTAGACATTATGGTATTTTGGAAATGACAAGTTTAGTTTAGTGACAAACTTCCTTCTACCGTCTTTACTGGCCAAGATGCATCTGTAAAATTTCTTCTTTCACAAAGATTTTCCCTTCTCTCCCAACTGAGTGTGATCTCTCCACTCCGTGAACTATGCTCAGTTCTCCCACAGGTTTACTTCCATTCTTGCTTTAACCCTCACTGCCAAGCCTTACTGGAAGCAACTGTATCAGCAGCTGGAACTAACTTTGCAGTCTCTGCCCTGGCTGACTGGAGTGTCTTTCATAGCAAGTACTAAATAAATAAAAATTGTCCAAAGAAAATGTGAAACTTTGGATCCTAACTCTAGCTCAGCATCAGATTTACCTCAGCCTTTAACTAGGCAGGTCTCATTTTTCCACCCACCAAACAGTATTCCCATAGCTCTAGTTGTATTCATATCAATTTAGATTGATGGTTCTAGAATCACAGAACTGAAAATGGTTCCAGATATAATTTAGTCCAACCCACTCATTTTAAAAGACAAGGCAAAGGGAAGCTCAAAAAGGTTAAGTGCCTTTTTATCAGAGTTAGTGATAAAATTCAGGCAAAATTGAAAGTGGTTGCTCTGGCCTATTTTTGTGGCAGATGACCTGGTTTTGGAATTCGTTGAACCTCTAGCATTGAATGCAGAGTGGTTTAAATCCGAATGAAAATTTCAGACTTGAAATTATCCTGTTCTCAAGGAGACTGAAATTGTTAATTTGTTATAGTTAAACCAGATATTTAAAATCATCTCACTTTTCCATTCAGTTTCTCATGAAGCCTAAGCAGGCTCAAAGTCCTTTGACTATATAAAATGTTAGTTATCTGAAAATAATTTCTACTTCACATTACATTAAAATAAGAGTACTCGACTCACACACACATTGCTGGTACAAGTAGGGAAATTGGTATCATCTTACTGAAGGGCATTTAGCCATATGTTGTAAAAGACTTTTAACATGTGAACCCTCATCAACCTCTCAATGTCACTTCTAAAAATTTATTCTATGGAAAACTTACTAGCGATCTAGGAATGTGATCAATTTTTATACTTCCTTCTCTGCACTTTTGGATAAATTCCAAAATTTCTTACAAGGAATTTATGTCAGTTCTGCCATTCCAAAAAAAAAAAAAAAACCCTCTCATTGTTTGTAAAATGATGAACGAAACTGGCTGCTTATCCTCCGAGGTCCCTTTTAGCTCTCATGCTCTGGTTGATTTTTTCCTGGCCAAATCAATATGGAAAGGGAGAAATTGTATTTTCTGAAAAAGGCCACCAGCTTGTAACTGTGAACAGGTGTTCAGAGCATTAGTTGTTGTTTGAATTTTCAAAAAGCTATAGAAGAATAAGGATCCAGCTGAACCTCTTCTTCTCATATGGATTTCACATAATCAATAGACCTAAACATTCCTATTGAGCACATCCTATAACCAGCATTGCACTGAGAACTATGTAGAAGCAAATCTCAAGAGCATTTTCTTGCCCTTCGTAACTATCTATGCCTTGTAGCAACATAGCCCATGAAAAGATGACCATGAATGAGAAGTAAGATTTAATTTTCAAATACAAAATTAGGAATTTAGAAAAGGGAGAATCTCATGCAGAATTAGATGATGAGGAAAGGCTTTGCAAAACAGGAAGGATTCAAGCCTTAAAAAAAAGATGGAGGGGGCTGGCCCGGTGGTGTAGCCATTAAGTTCGCGTGCTCTGCTTCTGGCAGCCTGGGATTCACGGGTTTGGATCCTGGGTGCAGACTGATGCACTGCTTGTGAAGCCAAGCTGTGGCGGTGTCCCATATAAAGTGGAGGAAGATGGGCACGGATGTTAGCCCAGGGCCAATCTTCCTCAGCAAAAAGAGGAGGATTGGCAATGGATGTTAGCTCAGGGCTAGACTTCCTTACCAAAGAAAAAAAGAGATGGAGCATGAAGAGGCAGGCATGGGAAAGGGCCTATCACCTTCAGTTCTCACTGCCATACTGAATTTCTTTCCATTTTCTGGTTCCTTGCCTTCACATATGCTATTCCCTCTGTTCTTCCCTTATTTTTCCACCTGTTAACTCCTACACATCTTAAAGTCCTGCCCAAATGTCACCTGCCCCATGAAAACTTCCCCTGGTTGTCCACAGTTTGTTACAGCTTCTTCTGCTCATACTTTTCCTATAGATTCTTTCTATAAAGAACCATAATTACTCTGCTTATGATTTTGTCTCCCCCATTTGACTGTGAACTCCACAGGTACAGGGGACATGTACTTTGTTTTGTTTTCCAAATTTTGTATTACTGGCTTTGAGTAGAGTGTCAAAAGAATTGTTGTTGAAAGAATAAATAAGTAAATGAACGAATGAATATAAGTAATAGTGAAAATTGGAAGACAAGGTGAAGAAAGGTTTTACTGGTTTTGAGTGGTGGAATACTGAGAAACAAGGGTCAGAAGGAAAGGCTGAGTGGGCCTAGCCTGAAGGCCACCTTGAATCTCTAAAGACATTTGATCATCAGTCACCAAATACTCATTGGGTATCTATTTGTGCCAGATGCTACATGAGGCAGTATGGTACAGTGGTTAAGAACACTGATTCTGGAATCAGAGTATCTGGATCCAAACCAACTCTGATGCTGACCAACTCTGTGATCTTGGACAAGTCACCTAATCTCTCTAGGTCTCAGTTTCCATATGTGTAAAATGGGTATAATGACAGAATCCAGCGCATAGGGCTGTCAGGAGGATTCAATAATGTATGTGTAAGAACTGTGTACATGTTCAAATGCTGGCAAGGCACTGAGCATAAAATAGAAAGATGCCTGCCTGCATTAAGCAATGGTGTGAGACTTCAAAAAATTTTTTCAATTCTTATTTAAAAATCTTTGTAGGATATATTAAATGATTTACCTGCCTTTGAAAATACAACAGCCTGAATATAAACAGTTTTTGATGATAACCCATGTTGCAGTGGGTCTCAGAGTCATCATTATATACAGCTTTTCTCACAGTGTGGACCAATAATAATATTAATAACTACAACAACAGCAATGATATCTTCATATAGCAACCAAGTGTTTACAAGGCATCTTTTTCCCTTCATAAGAATCCTGTGAGGTAAGGCAGCCAAGTCTCATGACAGAGGGAAGACTAGGACCCAAGGTTTCCATGTGCATGGCCAGGGCTCTTGCTGCTTATCAAGTGACCTCAAGGAAGAGACCAATACAAACCGAACCCTAGACTCAACCTGGAAGTTAATTCCTTATAAATGAACATCTGATGTGCGATAGTTTGGTTGTGATTTGACTTTGACAGAAATGGAGTACATTTCCAAAAACTTTAAAACCCTTAATAGTTTGCTGACATTTTACTGTCCAACGTTAATATATCTATAAATTCAACTATTCGGTAACTGAATTTTTGTTTTCCTTTGGATTTGAAGGGGGAGCAATAAAGAACGCATTACTATTATTTGATTGTATTTTGACTCCAGGCTTGTCTAATTCCGGTAAATTCCAGTTAATGCTATATAACCAAATCAAATAATGCATTGGGAGGGCTTATACATGGGCAGAAGAGGCAGGCAAAGTAATGTCCACAAAGCCCACTGGAAAACAATGACCAGACACAGCTCAAAAATGAGTTTAGTTGTTCAACAATATGAGCCAAAGAAGTTCTCAGGTTAAACCCTCAAAGATGAATTGTTCATGTTCCAAATGAGTGAAATCAACAGAGTTCTTTTTCAGATCTGATGTCTGAACTCAGGACCCAGGTTTTCCTCCTTGTTTTACCCAATAGTATAATTACTGGAATTGTCACTTAATAAAATATAGCTTTTAAGAGACAAACCATGTCTTTACCTCTAGGGAATATATGAAAGTCTTCTCATTAAAATGCCAATAGAACAATAAAGTTTAACAGTAAATTGCTCCTTCTAAGGGTGAGGGATAAAACTTTAGTTTAATTCCTTTCAGAACACACTGTCTACTTCTTTATTAGAGTTTATCCTGCTGTATGTCTTACTGAGTAGCTCACAGAAGAACAAAGAGCATAGCTGCAAAGGGAATGAGATAAACTCAAACCAGTAACAAAGCATATCTACAAAAGGGAATGGTTGCATAGGAAAGTAAGGATCGGGACATGTTCCTTTTCTAAATGGCTTGTCACTGTACTACAGCCTTATTCTGTTGTTAACAGTATTTCTGCTGTTAACTGACCTTAGATAGCCTGCTGGTCAAGGTTTTCATTAAGTAAGGAGCACACGTGTTTTTCTAATGCATTTGAGGCCCATTCTGACACAGTCTGCGCTAATATGAGGCAAGGGGATAATCTACCAATTGCCCATGCCACAGCCTGCACCACTGCTTTCCTGGATTCATTTGCAGCAGGTAGATACAGCAGTCGGGAGAGGGATGTAGAGAAGGACCTCAGTCACCCAACACGCAGGAACATAAGTATTTACTGGCTCCATCTTTATTGTCAAGGAATACTACACGGAGGATGAAAGAGCTACAATGATTTCAAACCCGCTCCTCTTGAAACAGCCATGCCACTGCTGTGCCACACAATGACCCTTTCAAGTCGAGTGCTGAGTTAGATCGGCACCTTTGCCTCGATCTCTTTGATGGCTCGGTGCAGACTCCAAGCACAGCTACAGCAGGATCTCCTTGAGCAGAAGGAATGGGTGTGACAAGAAGGAATAGCTGCCCATTTTCTATCTCAAACACAGTCAACGTGCTCCAGCTTTCCTTTTCCTACTCCAAGTGAAACGTCCTTTTTTTCTACTTCTATTTAATAGTCACACAAGAATAATTTGCTTAAAAGTTGTTAGGTTACCAAAATAATTATGCTTTCTTTCATTTCTTTTCCGGGCATTTGGTCCCTAGAACTGATCTTGAGAATCAAACTTTTCGTGTGTATTTTAGAAGACATTTCAAGGGGGGAGAGAGTGAAATGGGGAGATGTTGGTCAAAGACTACAAAGTTTCAACACGCAAGATGAAGAAGTTCTGGAGACCTACTGTACCACAGAGGGCCAATCATTAACAATACTGAATTGTAAACTTACCATAAATTTGCTAAGAGGGTAGATCTTATGTTAAGTCCTCTTACCACAAAAGAAAAAATTATTTTAAAAACCTTTGAAAAAATAAGATAAAGGAGGCAGAAGGAAACTTTTGGAGATGATGGATAAGTTTATCGTCTTGATTGTGGTGATGGTCTCACAAGTGTGTTCTTATCTCCAAACTCATCAAGTTGCATACATTAAGCATGTACAGCTTTTAGTATGTCAATCATACCTCAATAAAGTGTTTTTTTCAAAAAACAAGCAAATAAGACACGTGGAAGATGACAACTCTCAGGAGCACGACACGGTCATGCTGTGATTACAGCCATTCCCTGGGCTCCTCAATCCCACTTTCCAATATGGACTGAAACTTGTTTCAACCACGAGAATTTCTATCATGCCGATATCGTCACAAGTTCCAAAAATCCCAAGTATAAGCCGACATCATTGTGGCCCTGCTTGGGGGCAACCGAAGTAGAGGCATCGTATTATTTTATTGGCATTTCTTACTCTGCTGCTGACTATAACACAATTCAGTAGATTACCGCGAAAGTGAGGCATTAAGAACCCTGACCTTTCTTTCCCAGAAAATCTCAAAAATCAAGGCTGTCTACAGTGAAACAGTATAAATGACTTCTGACTCTCTACTTTGAAAAAAAGGACTTCTGATCAAGAAGTTTCTGGGGCCGGCCCGGTGGCGCAGCAGTTTAGTTTGCGCTTTGGCAGCCCGGGGTTTGCTGGTTTGGATCCCGGGCACCCGCCGACGCACTGCATGTCAGCCACGCCTTGGTGGTGTCCCATATAAAGCAGAGGAAGATGGGCACAGATGTTAGCCCAGGGCCAGTCTTCCTCAGCAAAAAGAGGAGGATTGGCGACGGATGTTAGCTCAGGGCTGATCTTCCTCACAAAAAAATAAAAATAAAAAAAAAAAAAAGTTCCCTTAGTTTTTAATGTGAATCCTTAACACATTATTATCTTTCTGCTCTAAAACTGGAGTTGTGCTTTAAACAGAGATTTAAATAAATTAATGCATTAGCTAAAAAGAAATGGACTCAATTTAAATGACTAAGCAAGTGACCTGAATATTATTTCCTCTAAACAGCCTAAGCAACATAAAAAGAAAATGAATACAAAAAAGGAATCTGAATAATGCCCTATGTCTACAAGATTGCATCTAAGTAGAGCGTGTCTCGGTGTGACATGACTCATAGGAGGCCTGCAGCTTCAGTGCTGAACAAACGGATGCACAGTTTCACTCACCACAAAGCTAACTAGTGTTAGTTACACAGCTAACTACTTACCCAGGCTATCCATGTTTGAAACATAACCAGAAACACTCTCTCCTTCAATAAGACAAGGCCCAGTGAGCTTAAGGGTAACCTAAGGTATATGTATTTCAAGGCATGTCAAACTGTACTTTTCAGAAAATCATTTCGTCTAACAAACTCTCAGCAGGCACCCTGACTAGACATAATCTATAAGGGCCTTTAGTCTCAGGCTGCACTGCTCTGCTGTATGGGGCTCTCTTTGCAGTGATAATTGGTTTGGCTGTCCATTCCACCCATCAGGTGATAGAAAACTATCAATCAGGCTAAATGCAATGTGAGAGAAGTCTCTTTAGCCAATTAGTCAGTAATGAGAACATTAGCCATGATATCTTCTGCAGAGGGCACCTTAGCCATTCCATTGGAGTCTGAGAAGATGACAGTCTCTGTGTGATTAATAAAGATCACAGGATGCTTCAGAAATTCTACATGGGTGAAGAAGAGAATCAGAGAGAAATGCACTTGGAAGCGCTAAATGTTTTTAATGCCACCGAGTGCTCTATGTGAAAACATTCCAAAAGCACAGAACCAAACAACTTCAGAGCTGGAAGGGACCTTGAAGATAATTTGATCCAACTCCCTCATTTTACAGATAAGGCAGGGAACAAAATGACTTATGCAAGGTCACAGCTGGCTGGCAAGGTGCATCTCTCGTTACTCTAAATAAAACTTCAGGGTTGTTGAAAACAGACAACAGGCAAACACATCAATATGGGGAGACCCCCTACATGGCTTCTGATATTTTTACATGTGTCTTTTATCTCAACTGGGGGCAAGGATCTTGCGTTTTACTCCCCTGACTTCCTAGGCTCAGCACCATGACTGCATATGGCATCTTAAGGAAGTACCTAGTATGTATTTAGGGCATAACTTCTAAGCCAGACTGTCTGGATCCATAATGCCAGTTCCACCACTGACTCGATGTGTTGCCTTGGACAAATACTGCACTCCATGTACCTCGATTTCCCCATCTGTAAAATGGGAATAATAATAGTACCTACCTCACAGGGTTGTTGTGATGATTACAGGAGTTAGTCTACATAAAACACAAAGAACAGAGACACACATGCCAAGCTCAGCTGTTATTTGGGAAGGTGCTCTTGGGGTGACAGCCATAATGACAGGGCTACTTCTGCCTAATGACAGTACAGGAATAACACTAAGGTAAAGTAGGGCAATTTAAACAAAATGCCATATCTTCCTTAGAATGAAGTCTGAGAGAATGATAGAAAGAAGAGGAAACTCCCAAGGGAGAGCCAAGGTGAGGCTGGTGTGGTTGACGTTATTTGTGGAAGTATCATTGAAGCTTTGGATGATGATGCCGTAACATCCTACCTGCTGCTGGAATGCTCCCCAGGAGGGTCACCTGGGCACATTCAGGCAGTCACCTGTGTGCCTACTCACTCCTGCAGCCCACCAGCCAAGGGGCCACAGTCCAGGTGACTGCACATGGTGATCTTTACTCTCGTGCACTTCAGTGGTCTGAGAGGTCAACACGCCTTGGTCAGAAACATCACCATTCTCTGAGTCACAGGCCCATACCTTGGAGGTGACTTCACCTCTTCCAGAGCCTTCTCTCATCTGCTCCTCCTATTGGCCCCATAGCACTTTAGGCATAGCCCTCACACTACACTCATCACACTGTGTTGTCACTGCTTGTTTACTGCATGACTCCCCTCATTCCATTTCTGTATTTCCTGCTCCTCAGTAGTGCTTCCTGAATTGAAAGTCAGGCAGGTATTTGACAAAAGGGTACCTCAGTGGATTGTCCCAGTGAACCGAACAATAAGAGCTACCCTGATATGGAGTGCTAACACACTGCTATAAAATGCTCTGAGACTTCTCTCTTTTACCTTTTAAGAGCAAATACACTCTACTATCACCACTTCCAACCCCTCCTCCTCCACCAGCCCCCAAAAAGAAAAGAAAACACACATGAGAGCAAAGGTCAACTCCTTTGCCACTGCTGGGGCAGGGGGGCAAACAACAATCATATACAAACACTCACAGAAGCTCAACAAGTGAATGAGGAAAACAGAGTGCATGAAAACATAGGTGGACACACTTGTAAGACCAGAATGCACTCAAGAACTGAAAGTTTAGGGGAGAAAAGGCCGAGGAAAAAGAAAGGGACGCTGCCTGACTTCTGGCTCTTTCCCTTTACATAGTATGTATATCTAGTATGAGATATATGAGTCTTGTAAGAAAAACAGAAGGATAGGGAGAGGGAGAGGGAGGGAGAGATCTTACAAGATCTTTGAAGGTAGGAATGCTTTTTCATTTTCATTTCTATTCCATCACAGGTTGAGGGCATCTCTAATCATCTGAATGAGTGAATGGATATTGTGTAGGAGACAGAGGGAAACAAAGAAATACATTCTGAAGTTAGGAGATACACCTCAAAACTTACTAAACTCCTGAGAGCAAGGTACTCATCATGTGTGGTTTTCAACCACTATGAAGAAGTCACAATCAGAATTCATCTCTAGGTAGAGGACGAGGCTCCCTCCCACCTGAACGTCCACAAGTAATGCAACTCTCTCTCTCCCATACAAGGTTAATATGGTTGATAGACACCAATCTGTCCATCTCTCCTTCCCCTAACCCTGGTGTGCCACATTACATCTAATATTATGTTCAACAGAAATTAGAAACTTCAAGCACACCCCCTCAAAAACCCAACAATACGCAAGGTAAAGTGCTTAACAAAAGGACATCATAATTTTGTGAAAAATGCAAATGTTAAATTATACACAGAGTAATTGTCATATTTATGTCTTTCATACTGACCTCATCCTGCCAGAGTATGGGAATCAGTGTCAGGAATGAACCCTTCAGTGATTTAAATAGGATTCAAATATATATATTATGCATAATAATAGTCTTCTTCCACTATTACATAAACATAAAATATTACCCTCCTTCTATTCTGGAGACGTTATGACAATCCGAGCTAATACATTTAATTCAACTCAAATCCCTGAGAGAACAGAACTACAATTACTACTTAGCAAGTGTTTGATCCATTCTGCTTGACTCCGAAATGCATTCTCTGCAACTTTCACAGAAGACGCCATGGAATCAGTGTGTGGTGTGATGCATCGTGAATATTTTTAAAACGTTTATACTCCTGACATTTAAAATAAGACCTTATTTTCTTTAGGCAGGAGTTATTTAATGTCCAATAATATACAAGTATTTCTATACAAATGCATACTGAGGTCTCCTAATTTTAGAGAGGCAAATTACACTACTTTGCAACAGCTATGAATGAGAATGGTTATATACGTACCATTGGATATGTACACCTTCGCTAGCTCAGGCTCCGTGGAGTAGAGCAGAGGTAGAACAATGATAAAGAGACCCAAGAAGAATGGGAATAGACGAGACAGAAGAGAAGGGAAGAGAGGGCAAGGCAGGGGGATCAACTATTCAAAATTAAGGAAATGGAATTAAACACATTCCCCCTCCCTCAAACAATCAGAGGAGTGATCTCACCTCTAGCACTGTTTAAGATGGGGAAAATATTTATTTTTTAAAAAATGATTCAGACAATGATAAATACAAAAAAAAAAAAAAAACCACTCTAAGATTTAAAGGTAATGTTGCGATTCCATCATCCAGAGAGCTTGTCTGTTTCACAAGAGACCTTCAACTAGAGGAGATCTTAGTGAGACTCTGTGGGTAGCCATTTCTCATTTATGAGATAAATGAATAAAACAGCTAACCTTTACGACGATCTTACTAAGTGTAAGATGCTGTTTGGAGCACATATTAATTCATTTAATCCTCATCAAGCTCCTGGGAAGTAGGAACTATTATTATCCACATTTTCCTAATAAGAAGTAAGTAGTGAGTCCAAATCACACAGCCAGGACATGGCAGAGCTGGGATTCAAACCCAGCTGTCTGACTCCAGACCCAGCACGGTTAACCATTTCATCAAAGAGTGAGTGAATGAATGAATGCAAAAGTTATGCTGACTGTTTCTAACTTGTGGCTGTAAAGGCTACTGGCAGAGCTTGTCCATACCACAAAGAATGGCCTTATAAACAACAAATGGGTCAACAAAACCATGGCTCACACACATCCCTACCCCCACCCCGATACAGTCCTCTTTTTTAAAGGGGGCAAAGTCAAAAGTAAGGTTGATGTCTTATTTGTCTGACCCAGTCACGTAGAGACCCTGTGACAAGGCAGAGTTGCATGCGAAGAGGGACTGTGGAGCTTCCTGTGGGCCCCATGGTGCTTCCTGCTGGAGGAGAAAGATCTGTCCTGGGGCCCTGGCAACATTCCAAGTGGGTACAAACTTTACATGAAGTTTGAGGTTTCAGTTAGTGGCAGGG
This sequence comes from Tapirus indicus, assembly GCA_031878705.1. NCBI lineage: Eukaryota > Metazoa > Chordata > Mammalia > Perissodactyla > Tapiridae > Tapirus > Tapirus indicus. The sequence continues at coordinate 125,447,644 of CM062919.1, read as the reverse complement.
TCTCCACTTCCTGTTCCAAGCTGTTGAGTAACAGTCTTGTACTCCGCATCCCTGAGGTGCCTACGCTTGGGTAGTATAATGGCCTGAAAGGCTCAGGAACAGAGAGGGACCCCAGTCTGATAAAACAGGTCTACCTACGGGGACAAAGAGACAAACTATTCAAATTTGGGGCTGTTCCAAGATGCACGATAGCACTAAGCATTTGACAATTAGAACATGAAATGGGTATTTTATGAATGTATTTTCCCCTTCTCCTCTGCTTCTCACCCCTCTTCTCTCTTTATTTCTCAGGTCTTCATTTATGGATGCAGAATACGAGACATTTCTGTCTGTTAAATTGATACTCATTTACTTAAGGCTGTGTTCAACTCTCAGATCCTAGACAGACTTCTTTTCCCTACCCAGTTTCAATTTTGTTTCCCTATATTTGAGAAATGTGCTGTTTCAAAAGCCTTGATTTTTAGTTTACAAGAATGCTGAGGAAGAGGCCCCAGGAAGGCAATACTGTAACATTTTCCAAGCAGTCATCTGGGGGATTCGTGACCTTACAAAAATTTCTGGTGGTTTTTGACATCCAACTTCCTCCCTTCCCCAAACTCTCTCCATCTCCCCACATTCTGCCACATGTTTTGGGGCAAGTATTTGGGCTAGTGAAGAATTAAAAAATGAGAAAAGTGAAAATGTCCAACAGCCACAATAAATATTTTATTTTAAAATTGCAGCACTATACCTGGAACAGCTTATACAAACATGCACCGTATATTTTAATCATATCAACTGTGCCACCTAGATTTAGCTCCTGGGAAAATTCTAACAAAGACAACACTCTCAATCAGTTTAAAAGAATCTATTGTGACAGGAAAGTACCTTGAAAATTGGTGAAGACTCATACATAGAACCAATTTCCCCTCTAGGGAAAATCAGTGAATATAAATTCATTAGGGTAGTTAATTCCTCCATCTAAACAGCTCCTGACATCACTGTTAAAACTTGGAAAAATAAGCACCTTTTTCTAATGAACAGATTGTAGAACCTAAAGTGAAAAGAGTTGAGTTCTAATTATGCTCCTTATCAAAAGGGAATAATAATACATGTTCCTTTTCCGTGGCGATGTTTTAGGAATAAATAAGACAAATGGGTAAAAATACTTTTAGTTCTTCTGGGTAAGGCACTACCTAATCCCAAGATAGTTCCATAAGAAAGAAAAAAAAATAGATTGATGTGTTCTCTGTAGTTTCAATGAGGGCTATGGGCCCAAAATGTTTTAAAAGCAGAAAACTGTTAACACTGGAGATATTGTCAAAATACATTTCCCTCTGGTTAAGAAAAGGCGAGAGGGAGGGCTAAAAGGGTGGAGTGGAAAGGAATTGTCACCAAAGCATTGTTAATATGAACTGAATTACATTACAATGGCGATACTTCAACATGGAGAATGGAAATTGTTCCGTATTATTGTGGATTGACAATATGACAATCGTTCATTGAAAGTGGATGACAGCTGTAGCATTATAGCTCAGTGCACAACACAAGATGAATGAGTGTAACAAGTTCTTCCAGAATGGGCCCCTATTTCACAAGAATTTGTATCATCCCAAAATAAATACATGCCAGTTTTTCACTATCTCAGCAAATTTAGCATCTCTTTACAAACCAATGTGCTACCAGCGGCCTCAAAGTGCCAGTGTCATGTCCCTGCTTAGTGGATTTGCAGCAGCTGTGAAATGTCAAGTCAAATGCCATGAAAGATCTATACATACAGCACCTCGGCACAAGAAAGGGCAAGAAATGGTAAAATGCCTATGCCTGGACAAGTGTGAACTGACGTCAAACTGTCTCCTGATCCACAGAACACTGTTTTTGAACCTAGGTCTTGACACCAGGCTCATTCCACCACATACCAGAGGTATCTGTGCCTCTTATTCCAAACTACTCACCTAAAAGTACTAACACCTTGTATGTTATTTGAAATTAACAAACATCAGAAGCCAGAGATATTTACATATCTCTTTATGGGCAACAAAAAGTCTTTTGTGCTTACTTAAAAAAAAAAAGCAAAGGAAAAAGCACAAAAACTATTCATAATATTGCCACAGAGATACGCCTCATTCACATTCACATATTAGTATATGTCTTTCCAGTTATAAGGCATTTTTAAAAAGCATAATCTGCTGGGGCTGGCCCAGTGGCATAGTGGTTAAGTTCACGCACTCCACTTTGATGGCCCGGGATTCCCAGGTTCGGATCCTGGGCGCGGACCTATGCACCGCTTATCAAGCCATGCTGTGGCAGGCGTCTCACATATACTGTAGAGGAAGATGGGCACAGATGTTAGCCCAGGGCCAATCTTCCTCAGCAAAAAGAACAGGATTGGCAACAGATCTTAGCTCAGGGCTAATCTTCCTCATCGAAAACAAAAAAAAGCAGAATCTGCTATATTTTCTGTTCTAGAGTCTGCTTTTTTTAAACTTAGCAATCAATATATCGTGAACATTTTTTCGATCTCACTAAACATTCTTCTAAATTATAATTTTAATGGTTACATGTACTCCATTTTCTACATATACCATAACTGACATAGCTAATCCCCTATTATTGGACATTTAGGCTGTTTCCAGCTTTTTACTATGAAAAATAATGTAGCTATTATGTAGCATTTGTACACTCTCTGACTAATTTTTTAGAATAAACTCATAAAATCTTGTACTGATTTTCTATGATCCTGACTGTGGCAACACTCAAAGTGAACCTGGAGGCAGTCCTTGGATAGGTGCCTAGAGCATAATTTACCACCATGAGAGCCTCTGAAGTATTGGTAAGAGCAGTTGAAGAGGTGTAAACAATGAGCAAGTTCTCCATTTTACACTTAGAGACAACAGAACTACTTATCCCTTAACTGCTGTGGCCAAGTCTTCTAGAGTTAAGCAAAGCAATCTGCCTTGGTGGGTGAGAGAAAGAATACTATATGCAAAGGGAGAGGAATTGTGTGAATATTCTCCATGCTTCCAAGCTCAATATTAAATATAAACTTCCTCTAAAAACCTTTGAGTGAATAATAAAATGTGGGAGTTATTTTATGCTATTTTCCAAATATTTCTAGCTCTATCTTCCAGGCACACAGCAGAACTGCACTTCCTGACCCTTATGTGGTTAGATGGGATCGTGTAACTAGTTCTGAGGAATAAATTGTGAGCAGAATGCCAGGTACCATGTCTGGGCTGGAACATTAAATCGCTGATGTTAGACCCTCCGGAGCCCTCTTCCCTTTGGCACAACCACTGTTGTGAGATAGTGACTACTTTTGTCAGAATGAGTCCCTGAGTGACAATGATAAGCCGAGTCCCTCCTCTCCCCACCAACCCACAAAAAACATGAGCGAGAACTGAAGTTTTGTTGTTTAAAACCATTAAGATTTGGAGATTGTTACTATATCATCACTTAGCCTCTCCCGATGGAGGAACACAATAATATTTAACTAAACTTTTTGATCTCATGATCTAATTTAAAATATTCACATAAAATTCCATACTGCTCTATACGTACAGGTTTAAAACCTAGAGAGTTATAGACATAATCTTTAAGGTTTATACACAAACTTTAAGGTTTCCTGGGCTTCAGTATGTGACAATTCAATAGCGAGGAAGACACAGCTGTGGCTCTGAGTAGCTTAAAATAAAGTGAGGAGGATATAGTGTCAGAATTTCTATAAAGGAGGAATTTAGGGTTAGCAGTTGGTATGCAAAGGGCACTTGGGAGACTGTCTTGAAGCTGGGTTTGCATGGCAAATGCAGTCTGTATGAAATTATATATTTATTTGAAATGGCTTTGCAAGGAGGCTGATGGGGAACATAGGAGAGTGGCTATAGCCCTCCTCTGAGCTGCTGTTGGCACTACTAAGGACACAGCTAGTACAACTCAAAGCAGAATATGGAGAGTTTCTAAAGAGAGGTAGGAAGAAAGAGGCTGTGGTGCTTCAGAGAACTGGAAGATGTAGTCTGAGTGGGAGAGACTGAGAGAAAAGTTTCACTGAGGAAACTGTATTTGAGATGAGCTCTTGAGGCCAAGATTTCTACAGGGAGAGATTGGGGGAAGAGAAGTAGTATACAAGGAAGGCGCAGCTTCAGCAAAGGCACAGAGGGTAGAAAACAGGGGAGACATCAGGTATCTAGGGCAAGGAAGTCATAACTAATGTCTAGAAAGAATGTTAGACAAGTGCAAATTTGGGGAGAAAGTGCTGAGGGACTTAGAGGGATTTGGGCTTGGATGGCTGAGTCAGGAAATCCAGGGCAGCGGAGGTGGATGTGAAACACGGATTTGAAGGAAGAGAATTATCAACTAGAAGGAGAAAAGCAGGAAGAGCTGGTCCTGGCAGGTTTACTTGGCTGAAGCATGGCGCCTGTATCTGAACAATGAAGTTGGTAAAACCGAGAGGGCTGCAACCCAAGATGGAGGCACCAAGCTGGACTTGGCTTACGCTGCGTCGCCAGCTCAAAACTCTCAGCCCAGGGCTGAACATAAAATAGATGAACGGCAGATGAATAATAGCTAATAATATCGATCTACTGACCAACTGCAGGGCAAGTCAGTCTTACAGAACATGCTGGCCAGTCCTTTTTTTTTAAACTTCTTTGCCTACTTTTGGAGCTTTAGTTTGTCATTAACACCTCCCCTCAAAAATGGCCACAGCAGATGATGAATATATCACTCAGATCTGAGCAGGCAGCTACCTGTAAATAGTTCTGTTTTAACCTGGAAGAGACTGAAAGTAAGTAAAATGAGGTCTGGGGATTATCTACAAATTTTAGCTTTAAATGGTATAAGTGAGAACTGATGACCCTGACCATCTTTTACTTTATGATAATAAAAAAAAGATCTTTGTTTCTTAAAACAAAAAGTTACTCAGCATTTGGTAAGGTTTTTCACTGGAAATTCCCTTTTGGTTAATCTGATCCCACATGCTTCCCCTTATGAAAACATTTTAGTTTTGGTTCAAAAAAAAAAACAAGACAAAAATTAGTACAAAGGCTGAAAAAAGCACGTGGAGTGGGAGAATAATGATCACTTTTCTGTGTGATACTGAGTAAGTGGATTGGATTTCTGGTCCAGTAGTAGGATAGTATTTCAAGTATAAAAGGAAAATTTCTTGAGGGAAATGGACAGTTTAACCATGAATATCGTCCTTTTGATATCCCACCAAAACACAAGCAAATCCAGGAATAGGTTACAGGAAACCACAACACCCTTGACTGAGAAATAAACACAGGTTATTTTTTCAAAAGGAACATGAGCGGCCAAATAATAAAGCCATCTCCGAAAGGTCAGGAGAAATTTATTGCGAACCTACTGGGCATAGAACCGAAGAAAATCTTGTAACTGGACTTCACATGGTTGCAAAAACCGTGGATTACTTCACTACTTTTATCACCAAAGACAGCAAAGTATTTTCCATGGAAAACTTAACTGGAATCTGTTTTAAGGTCAGATCTACAAAGCCATAATTACCCAGGTAACTTGGGTCTGATGTTGCCCAAAATATCCAGGTAATTATAGGAGAAAGGTCATTTCCTCTGTATAATCTCAACTATACCATTGGCTGTCTATACTGGCAGTTATCCAGTTGAGAACAGCCTTTCATTTCACTTTGTGCTTGCAAAGACCTTGCCAAAGACTATGACATTCTTAACGGGGGATTTTTTTAAATTCCCTTTATAAATATTCCTCCTCTTTTGCCCCATTCCCTAGGATGATCTGATGACTTCCTCCACAGGACGATATATAAAATATGCTTTGCTAATTTTTACATTCAAGGAAACACATTCTGGAAAGGGAGAATACCGTGAGACAGAAAGAAAACAGGAGAGGTGAAGACGAAGAATGAACAGGGGATGCCAAGATCTGCAAACTGTGGAGATTAAAAGATTCATAGCTATGTCAAGAGAGAAAGAGAGAGAGGGAGAAGCAAAGCAGATATGGAGGTCGACAGATATCTTATTCAGAGTTTGAGCTTTGACAACACAGGCAGTTTGCGGACAGAAAGAAGCATGTCTGCCGGTCTGTGATTGCTCGAGAGAAGCGACCATTCCTTTTCTTCACAAAGAAAAAATGGCATTTATCTCAAGTACAGCAAGGCATATTAGGATTCACCTCCCCCATTCTCTTTCTTCCCTCTTCCTCCTACATCTCCCTCACCTCCTCCCCTTCCTGTTGGAAAAGAAAAGGTGGGAGGGGAAAGGGAGGGGGAGGAGGACCCACCCGCCACAGACAACACTGTGGGAGTCTCTTTCTTCAGCTTTTACCAGCCTATGGGGTCAGGATGCCATTGGTTCAGCTTTATGTGTGATATGGTGCTTCTCACTTAGCAACAGCGAGCAGGAGAGGCAGGAAGCAACGCCACCTGGCTCAGCGAGTGTGCGGATGGTTTAAAACGAGCCACTCACTCAGGAAGACAGAAGGGAAGAGAGAGAGAAAGAGAGCAGTCTGAGCTTAACATATTGTGCCATTAAGAGCAAGGCTTAATCCGGAGTGTTAACAACCAACAGGCAGGCTATGAGGGGAAGAGCAATGACTGGACAAGTTATTTTTACTGAGTATCTAGGTATAAATCATATATAGAATGCCTTCACGTATTTTTTTTAAGGACAAACTACAGTGTGCTGCATGGGTGGTGGGAGGGGAGAGAGATGGGTTATCTAGGCAAAAAATAAGACATAAGATGAATCTAAAACTCTACAGTGAGTTTACTAGATTTTACTTTGTTTTCACACCAGGGTGCTACTAGAAAAGAAAAAGTAAAATTGGGTGCACTTGAAAAAGCTATTGGCTATGTAATCACAGGACTTTTCTTTTTAATTAGTCAACAAAGTAGCTATTTCTAAATCCTAAATTCCATTTTAGTGTTGGAAAATTAACTTTCTGGAGTGGAAAGTGGCAAAAGAGAAGTACATCTCTGCCAGAAGATTTTTTTTCTTTGCTTCCTTTGTGGTAAAAGGAAATTTCTGAGAAGGATGCTGATAGAAGTACTGACAGCTCGCATTGCCTGAGTGAAACAGGGCTCAGTAACAAGGAAATGTATTCTGCTCTTCCATGTTCTTTCATTTCTCTTAATAGAATGTTCCCTTTCCCTCTCTCCTAGGTCCCAAGCAAACTTTAGAAGGATTATCTCACCTATTATCTACCCCAACCCAACACAGCCCATAACAGCAAACAGCCTAGCCTTGGACTCTAAAGATGGGACAGTATCTTTCTTCCCTTCTTAAGAGAGAAATGGTGCCTTTAAGTATCGACTGGGGCCTTTCCTTGGATCAGCTGGGGCCCTAGAGACAAACACAATCACCCTGCAGGGCACAGATGGGCTTCTCCCAGCCCAACTAAACCAGCCCCAATTAACCCCTTCAGCTCTGAGCAGGAAAAGCCACTGACTACAGTGACACCTACTGCTCGGGCCACAGCTGTACAACCTGGTATCACCTAGCAGGTTCTCAAAAGCAGCTCTTGGCTCCACTGAGGTGGGCTCCACTGAACACACTTCTCACTACTCTGGGCTAACACCTGAACGGGGAAACTTTCAGCCCCTCACTCCTTGGCTGGCCTTGGAACCTGTAATTCAGGGCCTTCTAATAGGCCAGCGGTCTTCACCCCCGGGGGTACAGCACACTCTCGTGTATAAGAGACTCACTAGCGGTGTTTCTACACAAGAGGGAGGGAAAACGTAGTCTGATAAGAGCCCATGCCTCCTTCAGAATCACTAAGGTGAAATCACTTCATTAACAATCCTCTTTGATACCTGATTAAATTATCCTGGGAAAAATGAAACTTTTATCCAGCATCCATTGAATTTTCCTCTACAGAGAAAAATATGACAGTGAAGCACTAAGACAACAGAGGTTTTTAGAAATTCCACTTCCACAGTTTATATAATAACGTGGTAACTAATCCATATTTCTTTTACTCTACGCATTCAGTCAGATCTCAGAAATCCCGTACCACTGAGAAAAGAAAATCCACTTCACTGTAAAAGTCAAAGTTATACTCTTCTGAAAGCACAGCAGAAATGCCTATACGTGAGTGACAAAAGTATCTATAAGTCTATGATTCTTTTCTCCAGTCAGGACAAGAAACAATGTCACTACTAACAGAATCCATTTCCCCCAAATAGGCACGAAGTTTAAAACCATATTAAAGGTGCCAAGAGCAGTAAGTCAGCATGATTATAAAAGTAATGGGTCAGGAGGTACAGCCTGATTCCTTTTTGGCAAAGAATATCTAATGAGTCTTCTCCAAGATAGGTACACATTGAATGGAACACTAGTAATGCTGAAAATTCAAATATCACTTCTTTGAGGATGCTCAAAGTGCTTTGCAAATATTTCGCTTTTTATTCCCAAACATTCCACTTGGAATAGCTGGATGTCAAATTGTGATATTCTCACTTCCTAACTGGGAAACAAAGGAGTTTTGCAGTTTATCCAACATTACAGAGCAAGCCAGTGGAGGTGCTGAAATAAGAACCAGGCTTCCTGATTTCAGGTGCATGCTCAGCCCCTGGGCCACTGGTACCAGGCAATTCTCTCTGAACACAGTGAGGTCTACCTCATCCCTCCAGTGATGCCTCTTCCCTGTCTGTTCATTTGTGCTACTGTCTCAGAGTTGGGATGTCATTCTATTTACATTCTTCTTAAAGTTTCTTATTTTGTGATCTCTTTTATTGGCTGCTTTCATGAAATGGGTTAAGGGGAAAAAATAGTATGTGGGAGGCTTGAGTAAAACCTATGAAAAACCCAGACACGGTTCCAACATAAGTCAAAGAAAGGCTGAATTTACCCACCTATAGCTACCTCACTGTCTAGCATTTTAACACTAAAATGAGTATTCAGTGAGAGGATCTCTCAGGAAAGTAGCTGCACGGGCTCACCACTGAGACACAATCCACAAGGTGGAGCTACTATGGGGTAGCGAGCTTTGTGGTCTAATTAATAGACAACAGTGAAACTTTCATTCTTTTTCACAGAATTTCACACTAGCAGAACACACCTGAACACAGACCCATATTATGCGTGCAAAGTAAAACTCTGTGACTATGCCATGAATCACACAGCCCCATGTGTAGAAATCTGTCCAGTGGGATGAGGGTTAGAAATGGCATCCTCAAATGTCCTTCAAAAATCCCACATATTTCTATATAATGAAAGGCTCCTTCCCTCAAAATGTTCTTACATCTACAACTATTTTCCTCTAATAGGGAAGGTAAATGGTGATAAATTTGTCCCCATGATTCATTTCTTTTCCAGATACTCTTTTAACATAAAGCCCAAATATCCAGCCTTAACCTAATGAATATCACTTATGAGCTGCATACAGCTGAAAACAGGCACACACAACTCCCCTCATTCAGACTAGGAAAGTTGTATTTTATTAAACCAGTCAAACAAGATGCAAATGCACAGTGAGGGGTTATACATTCTCCAGAAGGTAATACGAATTGTCGGCACCAGCAACTGGTGCTCTTGGTTAGAGGTGCATAGACCCCTTCAAATTCAGCAAGTATGACACTTGCCTCTCCCAACAGTCCTTTCCAATATTCTTCATGTTTTCCACAGCACCAACCTGAAAACAGGGGACACCTTTGACTGCTCCCCATCTCATCTCCTTCAGTAAGCAACATGCCCCTTGGACTACTGTTTTAAAATGTCTCACATCTGGCTCCCACTGCCGTCAGAATTCAGGTAATCCAGTCTGGGAGCACATCACTTTACAACTGTATCATTGCAGGGGCCACAGTCCCTGATCCTTGATTTTCCCCTCTGGGCTGTCTGGCTTCCAGACACCGGTTACCCTTACAACCAACAGTGGTTCTCACTTATTTAATCATTTCTGATCTAAAGAACTTTGTCATAACATGGCTCATACAATCCCACTTTGATAAACAAAACAGAACACTGCAAACATGTATATATTTATAAAAAAATTTTTGAACGAATATACCAGGGCCAGCAAATCTTTTCTGTAAAGGGCTATTTAGTCACTATTTTAGGGTTTGGCAGCCAAAAGACAAAACTGAAGCTCTTATATGGATACTCACATAACAAGAGAGAAAACAAATTTCCACAAATTCCTTTTATTGACAAAATTCAAAACTTTAAGAACACTAAAATTTGAATTTCATACAATCTTTACATCTCATGAAATATTCTTCTTCTTTTTTCAACCATTTAAATACGTAAAAATAATTCTTAGCCTGTGGACCGTACAAAAACAGGTGGTGGGCCCGTTTTGGTTCATGGGCCATAGTTTGGCAATTCCTAGAATATACATCAAGTGGTTAAAACTGTGGTTAGGCTCAGGGAATGGGGAGGGGAACAAAAAGATAAGTTCTTTTTTTTCCCACTTTTTAATTAAGACATTTCTGTATTGTTTGCATTTTTATTACAAGCATGTATTACTTTTATGATGTGAAAAACAGTAACAGAAGGCGTGATTGATTGATTAATTAAAGACTTCTTCAGAGCTTTCAGGTTCCTCCATACACTTCTTATTTAACTTAATTTCCGTTACTATCCTGTGTGTCTACTGGGAGGGTGGTCTCTTCATTATTTGCCTAAAGCCCCACACCCCCCTCCTGTTTTCACGCCTTTGCTGCCTGGCAAAATCATACTCATATTTCAAGGCTTATCTCCCATTCCTAACCTCCTCCTTCAAGACTTCCATACCTATGACAGTACGGGAGGGAAATGTTCAGTCCTCAGATCATCACTTGTCAGTTAATTTAGCGTGTGTTTATCTCGTCTCCTAATTAGTCTGTGAGCTCCCCACGGGCAGGGACCGCCCTAGAACCTTCAATGTCCTCACAGCATCAAACAGTAAGGAATTTCCACTTAGGGGTTCCATAAACACTTGACAGCTTTTTGATCACCCTATGCTAAAATACAACTGTAGAATATTTAATAAATATTCTGAGATCAGTGGGTGGAAGTTAGAAGGATAGAAATTTTGTCTTAATGTATGAAAATTTTATTTTTTAACTTCTAGAACTGTCCAACATTGAAATACACTGCCTCTTGAAATAACAAATTTTGTGACACTAAAAAGTATTCAAAACGCAAGTGTATGACCATCTGTCAGGGATTCTGTAGAAGGAATTCCTGTATTATTTAAGGTCAGACCACATGGCCTCTCAAGTCCCTTCTCATTCAAGAATTTGTTATTCTTATTGATGCTATTCCCCTACCCTAAATCTCTCATTTATTCATTAAAAGTAAATGATTTAAAATAAATCTGCTTCTTTGCTGTTTGTTGCAATTCTATGGGTATATTAAGATGGTATTGGCTTGTTTCAAGCAGGCTTAGTATATTTGACAAACCACCAATACTAATCTGAAAAAAAGATCCAAGAGCAGAGAGAATTTTTTGCCCCTTATTTAGACAGCTCCCTGGGGACAGTTTCCTTACTGTTTTTGTTTGTTGTTTATTTATTCTTTTTTAAGAGGTTGTCGGGTTGCTGTTAATAATCAGCTGTCTGAATGAACATATGTAAATCATACTATGCCTATATTTTGCTTATCCTGAATTTAGCTTTCTAGATTCTTTAGAATTCTGGGAAAACTCCAGATTCAAAAGGAGCTTAGAAACACATATCCCACCACCTCTTTGGAGGTAAAAATATAACCCCTGAGCAGTCAGCCACATGTAAACAAGACTGCAAAAAGCCAAAGGTCCAAAAATACACATCAGGAGTTCTTTCATCAAGTCCCTACTGAATGCCCACTGTGGGCCAGGCAGTACTCTAAGTACTGGGGCAGACAGTAAGCAAAAGAGCCAGACCCTAACCCAAGGGCTTACACTGGTCACCTAACGAGCGGTCAGTTAGATGTAAAGAAGGAAAGAAAGACATTGACTGGCTCTCTGTGTCCATAACAGACCTACCATTTTATTCAAAAGCCCAGAAATGGATAGCTGGGGACAGAAAAGATAACAGACAAGAAAGAGAAGCACATGGAAGGAAGAGAAGGAAGAAAAAGAGAGGAATGAGAATCAGCTGCAGCAACAAGGGCACGAGGCATTAGAAGTAAGGACAGAGAGCAGTAGACACAGACAGAAAAGAAAGAGTGACTGAGATGCTACCTGGACGTTAATACTGAATCTTCTGGAAATCACTGGGGCACCTATTACATGTGTATACACAGCCTCCAAAGCCATGTGGTTCTTGTCACAATAGTACCTTCACTTCAGCAAATTAACTGGTGTTCATAATCAGGAATAACCTCTCTATACTTGAGTTTCCCAAGTACCTTCTAAGGGTGTCATAATATAGTTCTAAAAAGCACCTATTTCAAGGCCATGCACACAGTTCACCTTGAGTTAATGTTAGTTTTCTTTTCATATTCTCCTTGAGTCATTAAGAAAAGATTCAATCATGTTCTAAGTCTTCTGGCCATAAAAACAAATCAGTGAGTAATAATAATAGCTCACAATTTTTGAGTGCTTACTGTGTACAGGCACTAAGCTAAGCACTTTAAATGGATTATCCCAACAGCCCTATTACACAGGGCCCATTTTGGGGATGTAGAAACTGAGGATTAGAGAGGTTAAGTAATTGGCCCAGTGTCATAAGGCTAGTAAATAACAGAGCCAGGATTTAAACCCAAGCATTCTAACTCCAAATCCAGGGCTCTTAACCACAGAGTTATAATATACTAAAATACCATGTTGACTTGCCTTCTCAACCTCAGAGGCCTTCTCATCTTTATGCCTGCAGAAGCTGTTTACTTTTTTAATATCAGAAAATGAGATGGTAAAACTTTGCTTTATTTGTTAATACAAGTTTAACTAAAAAGTTCTTCTCTTTAAAAACACACACACACACACACACACACACACACAATTAATAAAAACCATGTCCTAGGAATCCAAAACGAAATTTGCCCCAAAAGACTGATACGGACCCCAGGGACTATTTGCCAGAAGCCCTTTTTCCTGAAATTATAGTCAGTCAATTTATTGACATTAAAACAGAAGAAATCTAAGGAACAGCCTCTTTGTCAGCAAAAGAATGTTCTAAGGTGATGGCTAAGATAACACTGCCTTTAAGAGAAATATAGTATTCCATATAGTCGAATTATCCAGATACTGAAGTTTAGTCATTGAAGTAAAAGCTATTTTTATGGAAATCTTTCTAAAACATTACATATTTATATGAATATATTCTTAAACAGAAAATACTGTTTTCTTGATGGTTTATTACAGGATCATCATTATGAATATTATTAGTAATAACAGGTTGCTATTCAATTATACTGGGGGAGGGGCGGTGGTGAACTCAACAGAGCTCTTTGACTCTGCATTAAATGACCCCAAACTGCCATGCCTTCCAGGTCTCCAACTCTGCGTTTTATACTTCTCTTTGTCCTGCTCTCTACTCTCTGCACTCTGGCTTTCACGCTGCTTCTAGTCTGCTCTCTTATTTGATACCTGGTTGGCTTGCTGAGGATCTCAGAGCGGCACCAGCCTCTCCAGGGTTCACTGTGAAGGGTTTTCCACCAGGACCTCTCTCAGAGTTTTTTATTTGTAACATTTATTTTGTTTTTTCTTTAACTCCCTTCCAGGTTTCAGACGGTTGAAGCTGATGGAAGCCTGACCTCCAATTAAATGTAGAGTTACTCTAATTTTCTCTTTAGAAAAATGACTTTCTTAGAAACCAGAATGTGAATTTCTGGAGAAGTTTTATTTTATTCATCTGAGAAATTAGGTACCATACCCTTTTAAAATTAAATGTCAACATATAATGGACCAGGAAGGGTAAAAAAGTATGATTCTTTTAGAAAGTAAAATAAAATTTTGTTTTCCCTTAAATAGTTCATTTATTTTTGAGGAAAGCTCTTCAAATTTAGAGCATTTTTTTAAATTACTGATACAAGTTACTTTGGTAAGAAAAAGAACCTAATATTTGATGTCTTTCATTATTTTTGCTTGATTTTGGTCAATGAATGGATAGATATTAGATACAAAATGGAAGTTCATATATATATATATATATGGCATTATTGTTAATATATATGTTCACAATATTTGTATTCTGCCTGTCTCAGTTATATTATTTCATGTTTCCATGTTTCAACCTAGTGCCCAATCACCTTGTTATAGCTTTTTGGTATTCCTATTATTTTGGTTTCGTTATTCTCCTATTATTGAGCATTTCGTTTGTCTTATAATTTTTTTGTTTTAAAAAATCACTATAATAACGTTTTCATATAGATTACTCATTCTTCTGAATTAATCCTTTGGGTTTAAACATGGATCTTCATGTTATTGACCCAATAAACAATGCAAGCACAGTTAGAAAAGAGAAATAGAAGAAAAAGAAAACAGGTATGAGAGAAATGAAAGAAGAGTCTTGGGATATGTTTTCTCCTGCGAAGATTGCATCCAGTATGTAAAATGCTGGGTCTGTCCTCTGCTCTTCTGCGCATGCTGAATGACATTACAATTCAGGTGAAGATTGTTTTCGTCATTGTGATTTCACCTACTGCCTAGAAATTCTACATGTAGAGCAGAATCAAAGTTCAGTGTTTTCTAGAACAATCCCCACTATTTCAACTTGAGGTTTATTTTCAATTTTAACATTTGTCTGAAAGTAATTGGATACTACAAAGAAATAGGTATCATTATATTATCAAAAGCTTTAGGGTGACTTTAAGCTTGATGAAGGAAAGAAAAACATATTTCTTATTCACTAATATCCTAGCACATTCACAGGAACATAGTAGGTCTTCAATAAGCACAGTCAGAGGAATAAAGTAGGAATTCAGTAAACATTTCCTGAAGGAATGACTGGTGGCAGAGAGGGTGCTTCCTTCCCTGAGGGAAATCACTTTCCCCTACTGTATAGCATATTTACAGATGGAAAAGTTTTAAAAATCTGCTAACACTAGTTCCTAAGGAATGTGCTTAGGAGCATTTACTGACTGAGGATTTCGGTTAAAGGTGAAAAGAAATGCTCTGACATTCTCATTATCTGATCATGAAGGAAATAAAGTAAATCCTTACATTAAAAAAAGCATAAAACAAATGCATAAAGAAATGGATGAATGTTCAATAAAAGGATTACCATGTCTGATGCAGAAGACAGTCTGACATAGGTCAAATTTTCTAAATTTGCAATAGTATATTCCTCACAAAAGGGAGTCAACCCTTATAAAAGAGGCTGAAGTGAAAACTGACCTTGATGATTTTAAATATGTCTATAAGAGTGAAAGATCAGGCTAAGAGATAGGAAAAAAATTAAAGGATTTGTTAGTTTTACAGAAATTGTCAGGATTTCTATGGCATTGCAATGGAAAAATCAAATATGCATCTTTTTCAAATAGAAACGTAAGAGGCATTTAAAACACAGGCAAAAATGTTTTTCTCCAACAAAGTAGTTACTATATTTAAAACTCAAAAGAGCCTTAATTTTTGATAGATGATATGCTAATGATGTCTGTGACTTCTAATGGCTTTACTGTCCCTTTTCTTTGATGCCCTTGCAAATCCCAGCAAGACTCTTTATTAATATAAATAAAAATTGATATCGCTTCATATATCACAAGCCTGAAATCAAAGTAAAACCTGTGAACCAAGATGGGCTAACTTCCCTTAATTTAACTCCAATACACTGCCCCGATACAGCTCAGTAACAGGTATCCTAGAAAACATTATAAAGATTTCTTTGAACAGGACATTAGATCAGTGCCAACATGGCCAGTAACAGTAAATGCATAGAAGGCCATGTCAAAGCCAGACACTAAATTAAATAGAAAATTAAAGTTTTGCTTATTTTATGGATTTCTCCTACAGAGAGTGTCAGATCCTACACGATTGTTATAAAAGAGTGTTTGAATAGCCATTGTCTACCTAAAATATCACTGTTATAAATGATATTCTGATGTTCTTAAATATTCTAGAATCTATTTAATAAGGTACTGAATATTTTGCCTTGTTCATACAGAAGTAAAAGATCTGACCTATTCCTAATTACAGTATTAATGCAATAATCAGTGTGATTACATGTAAATAGAACTCTAACTATACATGCCACTGGATTTCAGTCAGATGCTCCAGGTTCCAGTCGAAATTCAGTGACATCAGCAGAAAATAATCCGCTCAGCTAAACAGGCAGGAAGCATAAGCAACTGTGGTCCCAAGAATTTTTGTTCTTATTCCAAGTTATCATCAAGGAATACCATAGCTCAGATTTCATATCGTCAGTAGTGACAATAAGGCATGCACATCTGATGTGGATTTCTACGTGGCACCCACACACAGAGATGGATTTTCAAAGCTCTACTCATCTCCCCCCCCCTTTTTTTTTCCTACTCCTTCAGCCACAGCACCAAATCCTAGAGCCATATTTCATTTTTCAGTGAACACCCTGGGAATGGTCATCACTTTTTACCAGAATTGGACTCAAAAGAAAACATCGTCCCTAAGTAAGTTAAACAGTTCATTGCACCAAGGAGATTTATCATAGAGAGAGAGCTGCCTAATGAAAGTAATCCCCTAACTACGACATGGAAGACTGCATTCTCTCTCTAGTTAAAAAAACACACGCCTCTGATAGAGGAGGAAGACAGCACACTAGCACTTCTAAGATTAGCAAGAAACAAAATGCTCTTCTTAGAAGGTCTCGTATGAGAGAATTCTGAAGGATTTCTGTAATCAAAACAATGATCAAAGTTCACCATCATGTGAAAGTTCCAATATGTCAATTCAAGACAAGTAACAAGACCAAGTTTATACCTAGTTACTAAAATATAACCTTGGCCAGTAATAATTTTTGCCAATCTAGATATATCTTCCTCATACTTAATAAAAAATTTAAAAATCTTATGTTCAAAATGGAAATGGTTTTCATGAGGATGGCTGTTGCCTCTTTCACAAACGGTCACCTTCGTCCACGGTCACCTTGTTACTTAGACTTTATTTTATTTGGTATTGGCAGAAATTACCACCAACTGGCAAAAGGAACTGAGAAGAGAATGGCAATATGGTGCCTGTATATGGAACTGCCACAGAGCCCCAGTGTTTTGACATTGTTACTGAAACAAATTCAACTATTTATGAGAGCTAAGTTGAATCAAACAGTTGGTGTGGCAGAAAAAACATCTGTTTGTGACGTCTTTTTGTCTAGAAAGTCACTAAGAAAAGGAGGAGGAAGCATAGCAACCACACAAACACAAATACCTCCAAAAAAATCATAAATAGTATTGTCAGGTGGGAACAGATACCTCCCACCCCCATTAAAACAACACCCACAGACTTGGCTACCCAGGAATCTCAGGCAATGCATCACTGTGGATAGCTATCTCTTCTGGATAGTTGGAAGTTCCCTCTTTATACACCAAAAAGGTTATTTTTAATTGATTATTTTGAATATAATACCTTTCTAGAATGGAGCATAAGTCCCTTTGCCTTCTTAAACAGAGAATAGTGAACAAAATTAAACTTTCTTCTTGATCTATGGATCATGAAAATTAGTCAGTGTACCATTCGGTGGTGTATTGTCTCTATACCAGTGTGGTCCCAGGAGCACATTACCTGGGAACTTGTTGGAACTGTAAATACACAGAACCCTCCCTAGACTTACTGACACTATCGGATGAGGTCAAGCCATCTGTGTTTTAACAAGTCCTCCAAGTGAGTTTGACACAGGCCAAGGTTTAAGAACCAGTGTCATCCACTAAATGGCTCTGAATTTCTGCAACTCTTAGAGTTTCTAACTGCTTTCAATGGGTTTTCCTTCTATTTGCTATTGAATTATTACTTATTTCTGCCCACCACGCAGCTGCCTCTATTGGTCCTTCTCTCTTCTAATTTGCTGTATCTAATCTGCTACAGGCCTAGAAATCAGTTGTCACTGATTTTAATCAGTTGTTAAAAATCATGTGTAAAATACAAATAAGTAGGATCAAATGAATAAAGAACTGCATAAGAACTGGAAAAGCACCCCTATAAGGAAAGGGCATAGTTTTAGGACATAGATTTTGAGTATCTATTTTGGCTATTTAGAGGCTTTTCTGGTTACTTCCTTAATTGTACAGTATTTACTTGGTTTTTTTTTTTCCTGATCAGTAGCAGAGGTTGCTGAATAACTGAGTTCCAGGAGATGAAATGTTTCTGTGGTTTACAAGTGAATCACTGCAACATTCATCTTAATATTTTCAACCTAACAATAATAACTACCATTCATTAAATATTTGCTACATGCCAGGCACTGTGCTAAGCATTTTATATACATTATTTCATTAGATCCTCACAACATGAAGTGGGTATTGTTATCCTCATTCTAGATGAGGAAACCAGAGGCACAGAGCTATTGAGGAACCTGCCCAAGATCACAAGGCTGTGAAGAAGCATAGCCAGAACTCAGCTTAGCTGGATCCCAAAGCTTTCATCTTTCTTTTCTTTTTAAATATCACTGAGCTATGTAGCAGAGGCAGCCAGGTGTGAACTCAAAGTTTGGAAGAGAGATAGAGAGAGAGAAAGAGAGAAAACGAATCTCAAGAGGAGGACAGGACTGTAATAAATGGTCAATATTCAAAAAAAGAATAGATGTATCCTTCCAAGGAAGGAATCAAGGAAGACAAATGACTCGTCATGCCATCCCATGTGGAAAGCCAAAACCTGCCAGTGCCCATGGTAAGAGAGGCTCTCCCACTTCCTCCCACGTACTCACTGAAGGGTGCTGTCAGCACTTTCTCTGCACTTCCTGCCTGAAGCTGATCCACATTTTGGATAGCCTTAAAGGATTTCCTAATCTTTTTCCAACAGGAGTCCATATTTCCTTTTATAATCTACTTTGGGATCCTTGTTTAAAGCACACATGATCTTCATATTTGTAAACATCACAAAATCAGAATCTTCTGGCACATGTCTGAGATACTACAAGTGATAATAATTGACCATCCACAATACAATAAATTGAAATGCCTTCTTTACTTGTTTGTTTGCTTGCTTTTTAAAAAAAAGTAAAAGGAAAGAGATTTCAAGTTCTCTTCCTTTTAGCCTAAGATTTTGCTAAACATACAGTAGCACTATAATGTGCTGTTTGGTGCTCTCTAAAATGTTTAATATACAAACAGATGCCATGGGTGGATACTGGTAGAATAAGTCAAGTTTGGCATGTTGAAAAGAGAGATTATTTAAGAATGTGTGTCATGAAGTATCGAGACAGACCTCATGCCCTGCTCTTCCCCTCTGTAGAGCTGCTGGGAAAACTCCATTTCTTATTAAGAAAATCAGAGGCAAACTTTATATTTCAACAACTTGATTATAATCCATATTTAATCACATAAATGGGTGTCTGCTTTCTAAATTTCAAACACTCTCCTTTGATTTGGTTCTTTGAAGATCTGATCTTTGGGAAGTATTTTAGAAAAAAAAAAATGCATCCTGTAAAGAAATCACCTATAGGAATGATTGACTTGAGGGTGAAATAATCTAACTGTTCCATAAGTGAGATATCTTAGCATTCTGATATAACACTCATGCCAGAGGAAATGTAAGAGCACTTTATAAGCCTTTTGTGTTTTGATGAGAAAGACATTATATAAGACAAAATGTAAGGGGAACACAATCTTATCCAAAGTTTACCAAATAGGTGGCATAGAAAAATGCTTTATTACGGGCTTTTACTGAACTGTAAATGTTTCTATTTTTATACAGTTGGGCTAGAAGTGGCTTTTTACCTTTCCACACTTCAAGCACTAGTCTGTCTGGCTGATTCCTCAGAGAAAGGTAGAGGGTGACCATCGAGATTGGGCCCTCTGGTTCCTGGCAGATCAATAAGGAATTACTTGAACCCTTCTGACTCTGCTCTTTGGAAGCCAGTATTTCACAGTATCATGTACTGATCAGCTCAGATTGTCGATCGAGACACACATACCTTCCTTTCCTGTCTCCTTATCAGTAAAACCATCACGCCTCTCTCTCGTGACCTCCATTCCTCCTCATCTTACCAAAAACAACAGAACAACAGCTGTACTCTAAAATTAAAGTGGGCCTTTTTAGGTTTTGTTTCTTAAAGCTCTCTTCTAATTACTAGAAGGTTTTCTTAAAGCTCTTTTCAAATGGCTGGAAGGTTCCAATGATTCCAAATTTTCCATCTCCTGAAACTGAAAATTCTTTCATTCAAATTACCAAATGCTTAAATACACAGAGATCACATTTTTCCAACCACATGTCTACCTGGACTGAGGTTGTCTTTACCTTCCACTGACATGTACAGATACTTACAGAGTAGAACTCCCATCCATGGAGGTATCTCTACCATGAAATGCCAAGACCTCATAGGGAAGCAGAAGTAAAAATTTGTTTTTCTATAGAGGGTTTGCCAGAAAAATCCAAAAGGCATTTTGTGATGAGTACATATATGGAAGTGAAAGTATGAATTAAGTTGACATTAAATACTCAGTTTTGTTCAGAATTATGGTTTGCTTTTACTTTCCTTTGTAAAATTCCATCAAGGTAGAATCCCGTCTCTCTTTTTAAGTTGTTTTGTTTTTTCTGACACACGTTGCTAGTATTTATTTTATTGAAGTAGAAGGAAAAGAAATATAATTATTGCACATAGCAGTGGGCTCTACTGATGGTGCTATTTCTCCTATAAAATGCTTTTGGAAATCAGGAGCAGCCTTTCACCTACAGACCTGTAACTTTTCAAAATCAATGTCTCTTGGCTTTACTATCTTCAAGACCTTCTGGATTAAACTCAGTCCAGACAGTCTCTGCTGACCTTCACAAATCATCAGCCTTGCAAAGCTAACAGAGCTCGCTGGGAGAATTTAGGCCCTGACTCATCCATGTTAAGATTTTTAAACCTTTGGCAGAGCCCCACCTTAAAAGTCTCTCCTAGCCCATAGAGGAGTTGTAAGTTTTACCCTTTGTTTAAAAAGTAATCTAACACGTGAAAATCCAAAGTTATAGATCAACTGAACCAGTGTGGGATTATTCTCAACATAAAAAGGGCTTTCCTCTGCCCAGTCTCCTTGCCACTACATTCCTGGCACCTCCAGACAGTAAGCTCCATAGGGAAGCATACCAGTGCTCAGCTCCTGGCAGGAAGAAGCTGCTCAATAAGTATCTGCTGAATCAATGAATGACGTCCTAACTTTACAAAAGGATTTACTCAAGGTCTTCCTTGTGTGTAAGAGCTTAAATTGACAGGCATCTTATTGCACACTGTGAGCAATGACTGATTTACACAGTTTTTAGGGACACATCCATGTGTCTCATACACAAGGCAGACCAAAAAGGTTGGGTGAAAATAAGTAAATGAGATATACGAAACATCCCAGATAAGACCTTTGCTTTTCAAGACTGATGTGTTACAGTCAGAATCTGGAAAGGGCACAGACTTGAGCAGAAGAGAGACCTGAGTTTGATCACAACTTTGTTACTAGGCAGGACTAATAACTACTCTGAGTCTTGATTTTCTAACAGTGGAAGTAGGGATAATCCCTTTGAACATCCTGTGAGGAATAAATAAACTACTAAAGAGCTGACGCAGTGCCTTTATTGCATGGAAGACATACAATGAAGGAAAGCTCCTAACACGTGGTGGTACCCTGAATAAGGTCTGCATCTCTCTGCGTGATATCCATAACAGAGGTTTTAGGAAGTACTATTCTGACGCTTATAGAATTCTCTCTTAGATTAGACCTCTCAGACCACATAAATTGGCAGCTTGCCCAATTTGACATGTATGTGGATAGATGTGCCCTGGGAATTAATCTAAGAGGAAGGAGTTCCACCTTAGTTCCAAATACAAGTATATCCAAAAAGATAGAAGCCAAAACAATCATGTTACTGAAAATGACTAATGTGAAGTTTGGGAATTCAAAGCTGAATAATTACAAAATGATAAATGTTGTTAAGAGCCAGCCCTGGTGGCCTAGTGGTTAAAGTTCCACGCTCTCTGCTTCAGCGGTGCGGGTTCCCTTCCCAGTCCCAGAACCACACCACTCATCTGTCAGTTGCCATGCTGTGGTGGTGGCTCACAAAGAAGAACCAAAAGAACTTACAACTAGATATACAACCATGCTTGGGGCTTTGGGGAGAAGAAAAAAAAAAAGAGGAAAGATTGGCAACAGATAGCTAGCTCAGGGCGAATCCTTCCCAGCAGAAAAAAAAAAAAAAAAAAAGGTGATCTTAAAAAAAAAATGTTGCTAAGTGAATCCCAGCTTTTATTTCCACTAAGGTCACGAGAGGCAGGGAATATGTATAACACAGAAGGCCTGTGTAAGAGCTTTAGCAGAAAGCGATAGCCTGACTTGGTCTGGAATGGCCAAGCCCTTGGCAGGCAGTGCCAGGACTGCCCCAGATTCTCTCATCCCACTAGCTGCCACTTCCTTTCTGGGAGATCCCATCCAATTTAAGTCTTGATTAGTATCACTTTGAACCTAATATCTTTAGATCAGTGTTGAGAGACGAACCACAAATCTTTTCATGCCAATTATTCAGACACAGAATGAAGTGGATTTTTATACCACACAGGCTATTTTTAATCTCTAAAACTTCCAATCTTTTATGTAAATGGGTTAGGACCAGCATCACTTATATGAGCAATCTCAACAACAGTGTTCACATATGAATCCCTGAATGATACATTTTGGCATGCTTTTTCTCCAGTATCAAGGCTTTCTGGAATATTTTCATTAGTTTGGAAGCAGCAAGAGGGACTCAGGATAGTAATCAAGGAAATCACTAAATATTACAACCCCAGTGGATCATTCAGGATAAGTGTGTGTGTGTGTGTGTGTGTGTGTGTGTGTGTGTGAGTGAGAGAGACAGAGTGAGTGCATAAGAAAAATGAGAAGAAAAAAGGAGAAGGAACAGAGAAAAAGATTCAAAGCTCTCAGAAAGGATTTAATTTCCTCTCTGCTCAGGGACATGACTTGAGACCAGTTATCAAAATGGCTAAGAGTTTGCAAATCTGTCATTCACATTCTCAGAGAAGTGCTGGGGACAGCCACAAAGACAGAGGAAGAAGACAGCATAAGGTATTTACAATAAAACCTGCTAACAATTTCATATGTTATAAATTATAATGCCCCAGAATATAAAAGTAATTGGAATGGGGAGGGGTGTGGTTGATAGCATTAAATTCCTAAAGCAGCACAGTTTTCTGTATTGTGTCTGCTATTCTGCAAAAAGCATACTTAGCTGCCAAGATTAAGCAACTAATTCTATTTGTGATAATAAAAATAACATAAGACTGAAATTTCCCCCTATATAAAATTTTCAAACATTTAAAATTTACATTTCAGGTATTACACAAACGTCCATCTTAACCTTACTTTATCTGCTTTTGGTGAACAGAAAAGGAAGGATAAAGTGAGGAACAATGTTCATGCAATAATTAGAATAAATACTGGTAATTTTTTAATGAATACAGAAATCACTACATGGAAAATATCATTTAGAAGTTATCTCTAAATTAAGTGACCACTGTTAACACTGCAATATATTCAGATTGTAAGTTTTGATCCTTTTCAATAAAATTGGTAAAAAAAAAATCATTAAACCACACAATATTTGATTTCAAAGCTCGATGATTTTAAAATTGTGTATGCATAGTTGATTCCTGTAGTTATAATAGCCCTTCCCAAAACTCAGTGGCTTAAAATAACCATTTAGTTTTAGTGAGTCAGAAATTTGGGAAGGGCTCACTTAGGGTTTCTCACAGCTGCCATCACAAGTCTGTTGGCCCTGCATCATCCGCAGGCTCCACTGGGCTGGCCACCCAACATGGTTCATCTGCATGGTAGGCAACTGACAGAAGGGTAATTGGTCTTCTTCAGTTGCAGCTAGCCTTCCCCAGATCAAGGGTCCCAGGAAGATTGGGCGCAATCTTACGATGGATGGCCCTTTCTGACCTAGCTGTGGAAACCTTGGAAGTCACAAAGTATCACTTCCGCGTATTCTGTTGGTCCAAGTAGCCACAAGCCTCCCCAGATGCAAGGAGATAAAGAACTCACCTCTCAATGGGAAGAGTATCAAAAAGTTTTGGCGCCATGTTTTACAACTGTCACAATGGTTTTCCCAATCTTTGCACTCTCTATAATTCCTTGCAGATAGTTTAATTTGTGCCAATAAACCTGACCGCACAGAGGCTTTTTACATAGTAGGTGTTCAATAAATGTTTGGAAGGCATATCATGAATACTTTTCTCAAAGGGAGGGTATGGCCTGGCCACTAACTTGAAGTCAGCTTACAAAGGAGTATTCAAATATGGGGTGGATATGAGTGCTTAAACAAGGGTCTCTGCCTAGGCACTTTTCAGACTAATTAGGCCAGTTCTTAAATTTGTAAGAGAATGAAAACAAGCACTGTTCAGTAAAGAGAAGCCTACCAGGAGCTTACTCTATCAGCTTTCAAGAGAGAAAAATGTAGAACTGAATCCTGACGCTATCAATTACAAACTGGACCTTAAAACACATTACTTCACCCCTCTGAAATCTGTTCTCTCATTTTCAAAACAATAACAGATAGTATCACCTATCATATTGTTGTGAGGATTAAATGTGTAAATACCTATAAAAGGCTAAGAATGGGGCCAGACACATAACTGGCACTCAATAAATATGTGTTGTTTTTGTATCATTATTGCTATTTAAAAATTCTTAGACTGTTCCATAGTACACAGTAAGCACTCAACACATGTTAGCTATTCATATAATTATTACCCACTAATCCTCATTTTGTCCTGTTTCTATCTACCACTTTACCTTCCTACTACATCTAAACATTGAAGGGGCTGCTGACAAATTTCACAATTTGACAGATCAGACTTTCAGAGCTTCTTATTGTCCTTCTTTATGTTCTGAAAAAATATGAAAAGGAAGAATGGAAATGCCCAAAGATGGGTAACTGTAAGAAAAATCGGGCTTTCTAAGTTGCTTAAATAATCATATAATCCATATGTGATTTTATCGATCTGACACAAACAATTTTCACCTTGATTATTGTAACTTCAAAATGTTACTATTCAGTAGGAGAAGGCAAAATATGGAGTCTTTTTCTTTTGACCAAGTTCTACTGTAGAGTGGCTGCCTTTCTTCGGTAGAGGGATTCAGACTGAAAAACAAATCCATGGTATGTCTAGAGGTTCATGATGCTATGAGAGAAGGAAAGAGCAGAGGTGGCTTTTGTGGCAGAGGGCCTACAGCATAGAATATATAGTTAGATCATATTATGGAGAAAGGTCACACATTGGAATTGTTTTTTAAAAAAATACTTAACTAAAAATGAGCCAGACTCTAAGTTCTATGAGGACAGAGACGACATCCATCTTATTCACCATTGCGTTTCTGGTACCCACTTTAATATCTGGCACTTGGCAAAGGCTTCAGAAGTATTTGTTGAATGAGTTGCATAAATTCATGTTAAAATAAATGCCTGGGAAAGGAACCCTCTAAATATTTTAACCTAAGTAAGTACTTTGACTTTGAGACCCACAGACAATCTTATTTTAATCTATTAAAATCTTGTTTTTCCATTATGAAAACATTTCTCCCTTTTGAAAGTGAGCTTACTTCTTCAGTTCACTGATGAAGATAATCAGAATAAAGTAGAACATACTCTAGAGGAAAACAAAACAAGCATCACAACTGAAGGCAGAACCCACAAAAACAAGCAAAACACTGTGCAGCAGTTCTGCAACTGACAGCCAAGAACCAAAATGAAATTGGCCTTTGCTTAGCAAAGCCCAAATTAGAATCATGAAAAAGAAGCCCTTGAAATAAGAATGGCACCTATGCGACGATGAACAAGTTTTAAATACTCCACACAGAGGGGGCAGATGCCTTCAAATGAGCCTCTGGAGAGGGAAGGACACCTACCTACAGCAACTTCTCCATCCTTTAGCTTATTGTTGTCTTTATTTGAACTGGATTGAGACTTGCACACACACAAATGATTTCCCCCTCTGCATTTGGTCAAGGTAGTCGTCACTGAAAAAAATCACTTGGAAGGAGAAATGCCCCTTCCCTCTTCAGAAGGGAAACTCCTCCATGCTAATAACTACACGGCAGCGCCTGGCCTGGCCAGTCTCCTCACAGCTCAACACCCCGGTCTTTATGAGAACAGCCCAACTTCCCACAGCAGAAAACAGTGTGCCACTTCAGTAGGAATGTGGCATCCTTCGGCCCCAAACTCCAGCTTCCGGGATCACTTGCCGAAGTCTCATCTTTTATAGCCTCCTTTGTCTCTCAGTTCCTGGGGATTCATACCATGCCTTGTCATTGTTGGGGAGGACAAAACAACCGGCAGTTTCTCAACAGCTGTCTGAAAGGGCTGCCGCAGAGGACACACGTGTGCACGGACTCGAGCACACACACCCACTCCTTCCCCTCAGAAACACCATCCACAAAAGCTGCAAGGCTGCCCTGAACTTGATCCACCCAATTGAGTCCGCCAGCCTTTTCCTCGAGATACATTCCTGTAGCTCGATGAAGGCGTGCAGGAGCAAACACTTGCCCAGCTTTCTAATTTTACAGCTTTCACACTGAGGTGAGACCCTCTCCTAAATTCCCATTGCCCCTATTAGCTTGAAATGTTAAAAACAGAGGGGTAAAGACACCTACTTTTTTAACACTGAGAAATCCAAAGTGGCGGAGAATAAATATAAACACACACCCTAGCCTGGGACTTTAAAAAAATCACTTTTTTCTTAGACTCACTGCCTCACAGTAATCATACTTGAAAAAAAAACCCACAATGAAAATGTATCAACAAATATCCTCTTTCAGATTCAATAACAGAAAAATCTTTACATTTATAATTTTACAAAGGCCAGGATTAAAAAAAAAAAAAAAAAAAAAGAGCATCTGCCTTATGTTCTCAGTGACCAGCTGGACAGATGGTCAGGAATATCATTAGTTAAGAAAGCTCTCATTCATTATCCTCAAGTCCCTTGGGCAGGCCGGTGTAGGGTGCAAAAATGTCCTAGAATGTGGTATTTGTAGAATGTGTTCATGTCTGAGATATGAGGCCATGCGGTGGATGTGGGGGAGGTGGGGGAAAGAACAGACGGCCCGTTGTGATCCAAACAGCAACCACAAACACCTCAACATTGGTTTGTCACCCAGACACTTCCGGCTTCCCTTCCAGCCATTCCCTCAACATATTAATAGTGAAGAAAACCATTCAGAGGTCACAATAGCTGCCAATAATCCCTCCTTCTCTAGACATAAGTACCTTACAAACAGAAAAATACAAAGGGACATGGAAGATGATATACTGGCTGAAATTGTCACTTCTCTGGCACCTCTTCTGGCTTCACACAGATGTAAAAAGAAACAGGGGGTCTGATGTGTTCATTTCAATAACAGTGTTTCCAGGGTAAAATTTCTTTAAATTTAAGTCACCACTCCACCTGTGTAATAGAAAGTGTGTGTGTGGGTTTGGGCGAGGAGGGGGCGGGCAAGAGGATGACAACAGCCCTAGTGAACCTGATGGGAGGACCAGAAATTGACAGATCTGCAACTGTCTGGTTTTCCATACCAATTTATATACACCTTTTCAACTTGATCTCTCATGAACTTCCATCAGAGGGACTCTGGTACAGACAGATGTGCTCCTTGACCCTTTGGATGTTTCTTCCCACCCAGCACTGGGCACCTACTGGGTGTGAGGTGCTATGCTGGGAACCCATGGGAACACAGAAGACCAGAGGTATGGGGATTCCCACCTGCCACTGTGGAGGGGCAGGGTGTGAGTCAACCTCAATCAACATTCACAGCTTTTGAAGCTGGAAAAAATAGTCTTCAAAATAACCCATATATTGCTTTTTGCCAACAACTCACTTTAGTACTTTGATCGGAGAGTTCTGAAGAGGAAATCAGCGAGAAACCTTAAAGGTTAAGTAGGAACCAGGGTCACCAAAGTCAAATACAAGGTCAGGTTCAGAGCAGGGAGCAAAGAAGTTGGAAAAAGAAGGACACAAACCACGAAGGAAAGGTTCACTATTCAACCCCAGCTGGTCCCAGCTCCTATCTGTTTTCCTTCCCAGCTTCTATCTGTTTTCCTTCTATCAGCCAGCTCTCCCTGGTTCTTAGAAAACATCTCAAGCAGAATCCTCAGCTGCCACCACAACTGATCTCTAGGGGTAGAAAACTAACAACTACAATAACAACAATCATTTCCCACATTGAGTACCTACATAGGCTCAGCACTATGTTCACTGCCTTAGATCTATCGTCTCATTTAATGCTCATGACATTTCTCTGAGGCAGGCATTATTGCCAACTTATAGATGAGAAAATTGAGACTTGGAGAGGTTAAACTACTTGCCCAAGGTCACAGTGCTAGCAAGTGATGGAGGCAGAAACTGGATCCAGGTATGTCCCCTTCCAGAGTCAGGGCTCTTAACCACTTCACTATAAAGAGTCCTTTCTATATCCTGGCCAAGATATGGTTGGGATTTTCCAAAATTACTAAAGAATTAAGAAAAAAGCAAAACATAAATTCATAGGAGAAAACAAGTTAGCAAAATGCAAGTCTCTTGTGCTCCTAACATCAAAATCTAGATATTTGTCAATTAACAAGTTCACCAACCAATTTTTCTCCCACAGTGTTATGAAGAACATATAATACAGGTGTATGTACTTTACATATTTTAAAACATAATATAAAAGCTATTTATTATTCATTCTTTCTAGGAATATTCCCTCTCTATCCCCCAACTCAAGGTCTGTGAACTTCAAATGAGATATTATGGAGGCTGAGGATTCTGCTTTAGATTTTTTCGTGCAATCTAAAAAAAATAAAAGATATTTAACATTTAAATTTTATATCTTTAACATGAAAATCTATGCCTATTGCTTTTGTATAACAAATAATAACAATAAAACTCAACCAATCCTCTCGACTGGTGGAGATCTTAGGATGAGGTGTGCATATAAAAATGAGACAAATCAGATTTTTGTGCTTAGACTGAGAAGCCTCCAGTCATTTTGTACTGACTTTGCAGTTTTTTTCTCTATCTCTTCAAGGTCTCCGGCTCCCTGGAAGTCCTGCCTTCACCTATGTCCTGCTTTTCTTGGTGCCCTTTGGTTCATCAGACTTTGTGGAGGCTGTGTCTACCCTTCTCAAAAGCTCATTTTCTTTGCCATTTATTCTGAGCTAGCACTTGGTCTCTTTCACCCATGGCTCTGCATGGGCATCATCTTTCCCTGAAACCTGCCTGCATCTATCTGTCCCTTCTAAACATCTATCACAGAGTTTGTTCTTCTTGAGGATGCCACAGGTTGCTATTCGCTGACTGGGGCACAGCTCCCACTCCTGTGCAGACACAGGGAATGTGTTCTTATCCTCAATATTTTCTGCCAAGTTCTTTAATTTGCAACAGCCGGAAGAATCTTCCCTTCATCTGTCCACGTCTAGAGCAGAAATCATCTCAATGTAGCTTATAACACCAATGTTCCTAATTCATACAAACCTGCCCAGTCGGCACTGCCATGAAAAGAAGCGAAGGGCTGTTCCCTCCACACCCAACAAAATCTGACAGCCCCATGTCACAGGCAGCCCTGAAGCATCACTCGGATGCTATTATCCATCGTATTGCCCCTTCTCAATACACCACTAGCTTTTGGAGTCAAACAGATTTGAATTCAAATTCCAACTCTCACAAAGCTCTGTGACATTGAACAAATCATTAAACTGCTTAAGCCTTTGTTTACTCACCCTCAAAGTGGGGCTGATGATAATAGCTATCTTATGGTTGCTGTGGTATTTACTAGGGATAATGTATACCAAATCTTTGCACAGACGAGTAGTATTATTTATCAAAGTAGCCACTATCCCCTTCTGAACCAAGCAGAGTTAAAAGTAAGGTCAAGTCCTTCTGTCCTCAAATACTTCTGGAAATGAATCAGTTGCAACCAACAGCCTTGCCTAGAAGTTAGGTCTGTCCCTTCCTCCCTTCCTCTGTCCCTCTCTCTCTTTCCAAGAAGCCTGAAAACAAAAGGGATAAAGAATATAGGCAAAGGACAAGAAGGCACTGTAGCAGTCAACCCCAGCACCAAGGAACGGAAATAAGATGTTTGGGTTTTTAAAAATATATCACCCACTCCCACACTAATCATTTCCAACTTTATCAACTGCTAAGCATGAGTCTTATAACCTTCACTTTAGTTTAGAAATGGCAGAAGAACCCTAGAGAAAAACAGGACTCTTTTAATCATTACCGTTTTTATTACACTTCTGTGCCTCCCACACAGTGCTCTGAGCAAAGCTACAAGAGCTCAGGGCTGTTAATGTGACACTAGCTATGCCATGGTGGTCAGGGGTGGCCACCTCAAACTTTACTTTTAGAAGACCCCGCACTCTGGTCCTGAAGCCTGCCAGGACTTGAGTAATTTGTACCTTTACAAGAAAATTTAAAAGATGGAAAACTAAAGATTCAAAGAAAGGAGAGAGTAGAGCAAGAATAGACGAGAACAGCATAAAAATGAAAAGACAGCTATAGAGTGAAATAAATTAAGCTTTGTCTCCAGCGTCCACTTCCAGGATAACAGGAACTGCTCAGTGCTAGGCTCTAAGGGTAGAGAAGCTCCCAACTCAGCACAGATTCACTAGGGCCCATCTTGAGGACTGGAAAGGAAAAGAGACAGAGGAGGGACTGCCACCTCCCAGGTCCTAGAGACCATTGTCACAGAAGGAAAGATAGGCAGGAGAGAGAGAGAGATGTCTGGGTGGGTGCTAAGTTACTAAACTGTGTCCACAATGGCATATGAAAACCTCAAAGGCTCTAGTCATCCAGATACAGGAACTCTGTCTTCCGAATCCCATGCTAGGGTCACTAAGAAAACTAGGCAAAACCGGGATCAGGTGCTCAGTGCCCTCTCTTTTCTCGGGTTCACCACTGACAAGAAAACCTCTGCCTCACTCTTCAGAAAGGGAGGCACCCTCTTCAGCAGGATGGTCAACTGTCTTTAAAAAAGGAAGCAATTGAGAGAAAATAGATTCATGAATGAATGCGGGAAATGTAAGAAGCAAATGGTAGTTCTATATATCTATATTTTTACTCCTTTCATTGGGAAACTAAAGAGTAAACAACCCCCATCTCCAAAAGAAAGTTGCCTCTGAAGCCCAAAAAATCTTTAGTCAAAGTTTAGCCATATATGAGAAAGTAGATATCTCCCACATGACCCCAAACTGCAGTGAATTCTACATCACTAATCCCAAGAACTTCTTATTTACTGCCCTGTTTATAGGCATTCAAAGCCAAAGACAGGAAGTTAGCGGAATATTCATTTTCTTAATTGTTATGTAAATGTCTGAGACTGACCTGTAAAACCGTATGGAATCATGGAAGGTGTAATTCATTCCAAAATACATGTTTACAAAATGCAAGACAGGTGTTTGGATTTATTTCAATGTATTTCAGAAAAAAATAAAACAATATGCTGTTTCCTCGAACAAAGAATACCACAGAGTGTATGGTAGTTAATTTTGGGAAAAAGCAGCACATGAAATCACTTACATTTTTGAAGTAAAGGTTAATTTGCAGGAAACAGGAAGTTAAGATATGTGTAATTAACCCAAAGGTACACAACATAAAGAATGAAAAGCAAAGACTAATGAAGGAGCTAGAATGAGCTAGCTTAGAAATGCTTGCAAAAATGACAAACGGCTGGAATATCTCTTCTTTAGTTTTTTTCTTCCTTTAACCATCACAGGCAGGAGATCCAGTCATGGGTCAAAATGTGCCCGAAGACAGTGTTATTCAAAGTATGGTCCCTGGACCTGGAGCTCATCCTCAACCTGGTAATGTTCCACACCCACAGGATGGGTACAGGCCCTGAGAGTGCACAGCTGGAAGAAGCCTTTATAGCAATTTGTAATTGAAGGAATATCCAAGCAGGTGATCATTTTTCTACTAATTCATTTTTACTGTATTTTTGAAATGTGGTCCACAATGGATAGGAAATAGGAAAAGAAATTGGTCTTTCATCACAGGCAGTTTGCAGAGCACTGCCAAAAAACCTAAAATCTAAAATTGCAGATAGTAAGCACTCAACATAGAGCTAAGAAAGATATGAAAATTTTGTCGTTCAGTTTTTACTGTTGATTTATGTTTTCCCAGTGCAGAAGCCTGCCTGGCTACTGCAGAAAATGAGGAGAGAAGCTAGCAGCGATGGCTACTTTAGCTTCAGACACTGATTCCACTCAAACCAACACCTGGCTTTAAACCGTTGCTCTATTTCATATAAGGCAAAACCCCATACAATCTTCTTTCTTGTTTGTTTGTAAAAAGGAATTCTGAATTGAATAGTCTTCTATAGAGGAAAAAATAATTAATAGTTCTAATTATTAAGCACAGCCAAATATTTATACATCATTAAACAAAATAAATGAGCTGCTAGGTGGGTTCGTTTCTCCCCCAAGCCTTACTATAAAGACGTGTTACAATACATGGACATGGATCACATTACATCCTCTACCTCTTCTTTATTTTTTGTTTTACTATCTGTGGTTATAGCAAACTCACTTTTATCTTCTAAAAATATTTTAGGCTTCCTCTGCTCAGATATTTTTTTCCTGGAATTCTGTTTATGAAGAGGTGTGAGTATAAGAAATGTCTTTGTCATAACATTAAACACATCAAGAAAACCAAAATATACATACACATTTGTACATGGACACAAATGTAAACACACATCTACAACCCACTCCTGAAATCCCACCAGCAAAATCCTCCCTGACTCACTGTGTTATGACTGAGAAGAAAAAAGTTCTGCCCAAGGACTATATGACAACACTCTCATTATTTACCAACACTGCGTGTTTACTAAAATAAAACTTTTTAGTTACTGCCTTGGTTATATCAAGCAAGTCAGTTTCAAGTTCAAAATATAAATGCGAATTTCACTAACTATGCAGGCATTGGTTGGCTGAAGAAGGGAGGGGTGCTGGTATTGGGTGCACCGAGGGAGAAAGAGATGGAGAGGTGAACACAAGTTAACAGTGACTTGATTTGAGAAATCCTATTAGTAAACACCGAAGTCTTACCGGCATGGTTTTACCTAATGGCTTTAATACTTAGCCACTGTTACAAATGCTGAGGTCATCTAGTGGGAAGGTAAGAAAACAGATCTCCTGCTCTACCCACTGAAGGCTGTGAACAGTGTAGACCTGACCCCTGTATCTTCATGAACAGGGCCTTTTCCCATCAAAGGCCTTTGTGGAATGGAGCTGGAGCTGTTTATCCTGCTTTCTTTTTCTATTAGGTTTACTTTCCCAATGTTAAACCCTGTCAACTTTACTGCCCAGAAACCTGTCCTCAGAATAGGACTTTCTGCTTTGAAGACTCCTTTTAAGAAATGTCAATGGGCAGTAAACATAAAATAGGATCCACAGTACCACCAATGACAACAAAAACAGGGCCCAAGCTAATCAGTCTCCTCCATAAAACACACACACTCTCTCTCTCTCGCTCACACACAGTAGCAGCCCAATAAGATCTGTTGAGTGAATGTAAGCAACAGAGTAGGAAGCAGCTGAAAATAGAGTTCCTGCTGTGTTCTCCCCTTGTGCCTCCTTCCCACTCAAAAGAGTTCAAGGAAAGAATGTTTTATGACACACTGCTGTTCACGACAACAGTGCGAGTTTCTTCTGCCTGGGGGCCCAAGTGGGACGAGTTTGGTCATCTCCATATGTTCTCAGAGTGAGATTCTTCCCTTTCATTTTTCAGGCCTGGTCCAATTTAAAACAAGCCCCACAGAGACACAACATACATCCACGGTAAAGCAGCATGCGCTCTCCAGGAGGGAAGGAACCACCTCAGCAGAATCTGAGGAATGGTTTATTTTCATTTGCATCCCAGTGTCCTTCCTCCTTCCCTGCAGCCTTTTGGGCCTAAAATGGGGTTCTGTCCACAGGAGGTGCCATTACCATGACCACGAGCCTGCATCAATGTAAGGCCTTCAGTGTCCACTGCATAGTGTTCAACCTCACAGGCCAAGTCTGTCTCAGTGACGTCAGGAGGTGAAGGTTCAAACAAGGCAGCCACCGAAGCACCCACAAGGCTTTCCCCAGAACAGAACAAATCCACTCAGGGATTTTTTTTTAAAAAAAAACTGAATTTGGGACTTGTCAAAATGCTACAAGTACACCCTAAAGTTGGAGGCCAGAGTGAGACACATGGGCCCCACTGGGCTGAGCTCATACTAACAGCCCTAAAATCAAACAGAACCAGAAAAAGTTCTGTTTACAAGTCAACTGTATCTCTGAGGCTCCATCTAGCAGCTGATCTCTGAAAACAGGTGAGGTTAGCCAACGATGCTAGTCCATGCTGGGTATGTTATTACTGTTTTTTTAATAATAATCATCTTATATGTATATACACTTCTTTAACAGTTTACTCAGCATTCTCTCTATGAACAATATCACTTGTATTCACAACAAATCTAGGAGGACAAGGGTAGAAGTTATTGTCCCCATTTTACAGGAGAAGAAACTAAGGCTCAGAACCGCTAAGTGATTTTCCGAAACAACCTAGCTAGGAAGTAGAGAGTTGATAAAACTTAGGTCTTGTCTCTTTCCAGTACATCCCAGCTCATCTTCAGAAAGAAGCTTTACCTTTTTAGAGGCAGTAATGCATTTCTCCTATTTTCCCCATATTTCCCATTCTTCTTAGGTAGGAGAAGAAAATATCCAGTACTTTTATGCATGTAACTGATGCTCAGCAAATCATTGTCTGAATCAACGAGCACTCCCACTACATGCCATTTCAAGACACCTTCACCCTTCTTGCCCCAGGGCCAGATTTAGGTGGTTACATGTGTCTAATATGGAATCTTAAGTAGTCAGAAAAACAAGAAGAAATATAGGTAAATGGGATCCTTGTTTGCATATAAATGTCATTTGGGCTCCTCAGACCTGACACTTAAGACTTTCCTGAATCATATGCTTTTGCTAACATGCTGCAAAAGTTATGCCACCAGGCTGCCATCCACCTCTCTGGATACTGTAGTTATTTTTCAGTTTGACCTCTCTCTGTTTCACCAGAAGTTTCCACTTTTTAACTAGATGAAATGATGTTTTGTCAACAGCAAGGTTTGGGGTTTTTGTTTTGTTTTAAAATCAACTTGCCGTTCCCTACCTCTCCCAGGCTGCCCATAGGCATTTGGCCCACTCCACCCCTCCTCCAGGCCAATGCTGTCTCCCTCGCACAGGCTCATCCCGAAGGTTTCAAAGAAACCCAGTGGCAAAAGAAACACCTTAGATTTAACAACAAAAAAACCCCAACCTGCTGATAGTGGAACTCAGCTTTGGGAGTACTAGGTGCAACTGCTAACCTTGCTGCCAGCAGAGAACAGCCAACCAGGTCTCCCTAATTCTGGTGACATGTCACCTCAATATGTAGTGAATGAATGAATGAATGACTCCTATTATCCTATAATATGCACTTAAGAGAAACTTTACCGGGTCCGCCCGGTGGCATAGCTGTTAAGTACGCTCCGCTTCAGTGGCCGGGGGGTTCACAAGTTTGGATCCCGGGCACGGACAGACACACCGCTTGTCAAGCCATCCTGTGGCAGCGTCCCATATAAAACAGAGGAAGACAGGCACAGATGTTAGCCCAGGGCCAGTCTTCCTCAGCAAAAAAGAGGAGGATTGGCAACGGATGTTAGCTCAGAGCTGGTCTTCCTCACCAAAAAAAAAAGAGAGAAACTTTACCAAACTCCTACTGAAAATATAAATTACTGGCCAAGCAAAGAGTCAATGACTACTCAGATATTTACCCTTTAGTGGCAAACACAACTTTAAAGCCATGTTTCTTTGTCCTGTTACAATCATTTAAATGTTTTACCTGTTTACAAAATTTTGCTCAGCTATTTTTTATGATTTGCTGCCATATAAGCAATGTCCTCTGCATGTGTACACAAGGAATGAAAGTCTGTCATGCTGGCACACTATCGCTCTAAAGATCAGACTCCTCAAAGACAATGGCAATGTTCTTTATGTCATTATACATTTCGACTAGTAGATCAGCCATTTTCAAGTTTATTTCTCTCTAAATTCTCCAACTTCCTGCATCTGAGTATTTATGTCTCAGAGTTCCCCCAACACCTCCTTTCCCATCACTTTATTCCTAATATTCCACTTTTCACCTCCAGTTACTATGAAACATGACCTCAAGCCAGCATTTGTTTCCTGACCTCCAAAATGAAAAAGACTCATAAACAAAAAAAAGGGGGAAGTTTTAGCAACTATTTTTGGACTCCATAAACAAGGCTTATTTTTTCAGAGGAGAATCCTTCAACCTGCTTTGAGGACTGAAACATGCTTCAACACATTGTGTTCAAGGTTTTATTATAAGATGGGAAAAATACAAAGGTCTAGTAGTTAAAATGCTGCAGTTCTTTCCCTACAATTAACCACCTACTCCAATATAACCTTAGAAAACAGTTTTTAAAAAAAGTTCAGTGTTTAGTGTCCAGTGTTCTTCTTACTGAGGCTGCAGTTGCTGGGTGGTGATTTGGAAATGCTCCAATCCAAAGCCTCCTCTGGGGCTTTCTGCATCTCAGTATCTGCTCGCAGGACCATATCGAAGCTGTCAGCAGGCTGTGAGCAAGTTCACGAAATCAAGCGTTTGTTTACATACTAGCCACAGAGTGGAGAAACCAAAAGGTCTAACTAGCTGTTGTCTAACCTGTTTTTGTGTTTTCTTTGCTTATTTCTTCCCAAGCTCTTAACAAACAGGTAATGGGTAGTTACACATTTGGGGCCAGTTACTCATCTTGCTTTGCAGTCACAGGGCTGGTCCAAGTGAAGCAGTCAGTAACTTCAAAGGACACTCCCAGTTTGGATCAATTTCAGAGGGGACAGAGCCCAGGCCCGGGGGCACCCTTATAAAACCCAGGAGGCAATTACTTCATTCCCTGCCCCTGGTTACCTGAGCCACACCGTGCACATGCAATAGCTATTACTCCTCAATCATAAGTTAAAAGGGTTCTCTACCTTTTAGGTTTGCCCATATTTGACTCTCTCAGGAAAAGGAAAACAAAAGATGGGTCCCTGCACTGGTCCCTCTCACTTCTGACTGACTCCTGCTCTCTGTGCCCGCACACAAGCTACTTAGACAAGTCACATTTTTAAAGCTGCTTGGCCAAAGCAGGCGACATATTGTATGAAACCGAGAATTCTGAAAATACTTCTGATTTCTTTTCTTGTCTCTCACACAAAAGCATGCTTGGCCTGCAAGTACCTTGCAATGTTGGTTTATAAGTCAATTTCAAAATGAAGAATGAGGCACCCATGCTGTTTAGAAACACCTGAAATCCTGCTGTTGGGTATAGCTGCTGCCTTCATTTAGAGTCACATTGTCCCAGAGACTGTAGCTCCCGTTGTAATGAAAACCATCATTATTAATTATGTTATATCTGTGGCCATTTGTCCTACAAATTACTTCCTAGGTCTCTAACATTTTTACCAGTCAAAATTTATGCTTTCTCCTTTAACTGGTCTAAACTTACTTTACTGGAGATTCTGGCCCTAACTAAACTCATGTAAACTTCCCATTTCACCAAGATGCTTTTTTTTTTCCAAGATGGATTCAGCATAAGTCTTTTCTGAATCTAGGTAACGGCTCTTAAAGGCCCTCCATGCATGTTTGTTTTCTGATATAAGAGCATCTTTCTGCACATACATAAAACATTAAAAACATCAGTGATGTGTTCAGTTGCTCTGAGCTGGGAACAGCTGATCTTCACAGAGGGTTCTAACATCCCCACATGGGCTCTGCCTTACAAGAATGGCCATAAGACCCTGTCCCCACAGTGTCCACTGCAACTTTTCTTTCTTTAATTCCACTTTGATAAACACACATTTTCACACTCAAACTCTTAGCAGTTCAGCTCTGGGATCCATTTCTTTTATTTTCTTTTGTCTCACAACAGAGTTCAACAATATACGATCTAGTTGTCAAAATGCTTCAAGTGGTTTTACTTGTTTGATTTCAATGATCTTCTCAGCACTGATGTAAAAACAGAGAAGACCAAGAAATTTAAAATATCAAAAATTATGTGACTGGTTTCAGATCTTACAAGGGTGACAGAATCAGAACTAAAGTACCAGCTTTGAGACTCTCATAGATAGGTTAATTCATCATACTACCCTGTCTCGTGAATATAGAGTTAATATAAATGGAACATGAACCACTTAAAGAGGGGAAGGAGGGGAGAGAGAGAGAAGTGGTGGAGGGGGTCGGGGCGGGGGGGACTAAAGAACAGTCAACTACTTCACTAGAAATTTTCTTCCTGTTTTTGAGGATGCCCCCATTTGACTCACTCAGGACAAGAGTGAAAACACAAAACAGACTCTTCTACCAATCCCTTTCCTGTATTATAAACTTCCATTTCTTGTGTGACTCTAAGTTCTTTGAGTAAAGCCATGTTCTCTAGTTGTCAGCAGAAGGTCCAAGGCTATTCTGTACATCTTGCCACTGAATATTACTTTAGATACACATCCCTTTCATAGCATCCCATTCTAAGAAATAAAATATCCTATTAAGCAACGTTTGCCTTGACATTCTGTTATTTGGGGATTTGTACTGTTTTTAGTTTTTCACTGTTGTAAAAAATGCTGCCACAAGAAACTTCATTCTTTACAATTATTTGGAGTTTTTTATGGTTTTAAGGCTATGAAAAGTAAAGTTTTAGCTTTTTTAAATTATTGCAAGATTCCTCTCTGGATCTATCATACCCTTTATAAGAACATCAGCAAAGTGTAGGTGAAGATGTTTTCCCATATTTTATCAAAACTGGGTTTAAAATTCCTATTTACTTGGTTTCTAGTCTTCCAGGCACACAACTTCACCTTAAAGTTGTCTTAATATATGTTCCTTTAACTCCTAACTAGGGTGTGTACTTTTCAGAGTGATAATTTATGGTCTGTATTCCATCCTGTGTAACTGTCTGTCTCCTTCACTACACACACTGCCTCTTTTTTAAGCACTGAATCATGCCCTAGGTGGGAGAAGGGTCAAAAATAATTGTTTAATCATAACTATACCACCAATTCTTTAGGATAAAAAACAGACTTCTCTACTCAAAGAAAATGGAAACTATTTAGTCTTCTGGAAGTGAGTAATAATCAATCAAATGCTTATTAACAGGTTCACACATATGCAGAAATATTCACACAAAATTTTGTTCCCACAAAATTGACCTGGCCAAAAGGAGAAAGCCCTTTCCCTCCTCCCTTGCTAAATTCTCCACCATCCACTTACTTAAACCCCCCTTCTCCCAGGAAAACCCCAATTTCTCTATCATGTCAGGGCTGCCCACCCAGTCATCCAGGGCACAATCTCTTTCACCCAGTTAATTCTCCCTCCAAAACACCTTTTTCTTTCCATTCCCACTGCCCCATGGTTTGGGCTTTCCTCACTTCTGCCCAGGCTAAAGCACTTCTCAGCAAACTCATTTCAGCTTCCAGTTTTTGCCCCTCCATCTATCCCATGTGGTGCTACCAGATAAACTTCCTATAATACAGCTCTGACCTTGTCCCTCCTGTGCACAAAGTTCTGGGGTGCTTTATGCACCACTAAACCATATCCCAACTGGTTCCCAACCACGAAATCGTATTTCCAACAGCACTCTATTTGTACCTCTCTTTGGTATTTATAGGCTTCTTGAGGAAAGGAAGTTTGCATTACCACCTTCATATCTTCACAGTGCTTAGCAAGATCCCAAAGGTACTCAAAAGAACTTTTATCTGAACTAGAATTTCTCATGTACCTATTTCATAGTACCTATTCAAATGTAAACTTCTTAAAAACGGTGTATTAATTACATCTCCCATAGTTCAGTGATTTCTTCATAGCAGAATTTCCACAAATAATTATTTAACAAGTGAGCTAAGAAATCAATAGCTTTTAATTCCAATCTGGATCCACTAGCTGCGTGCTCTAGAATAAGCCACCTAGAAACATATCGGTATATAAAATGTCAACTAAAAAAGAAGATAGCAATATTCAGAATATTCCTGTAAATTAGATATCAAAAAGAACTTATTATAAACATAAAATAAACAATAAGTCTTTAGGTTAAACTCTGTTATCAAATCATAATTATGATCAATACCTGCAAACACAGAGATGTGCCACAGGAAGAAATGTGTTACCAAGAGACTAATCCATACACTTTCTAAAGAAATTGCATCTCTTAGAAATCTACTCCTTCCAAAATTATCACAAATAAGTCTCAGTTTGCTTAATCAGATTTTGACCAAAAATAAGGAGAATGGAAGTCACCATCGACAACCAGATACACAATCTTCTTAACCTCAGCATGATTTAGCAGATGCTGCCTGAACTAATAGTAGGGAATTCCAAGTTCATGCTCTTTCTTTAATTGGCTTCATGACCTTGGGCAGGTCACTTCACTCTAGG
This sequence comes from Tapirus indicus, assembly GCA_031878705.1. NCBI lineage: Eukaryota > Metazoa > Chordata > Mammalia > Perissodactyla > Tapiridae > Tapirus > Tapirus indicus. Next base: position 125,407,218 of record CM062919.1, on the reverse strand, counting down.
GGTCTCTGTTTCTTCACCTGGGAATTGAGAATGTTTGGCTCTGATCTTTACAATTCCATCTAGCTCTAGAATTCAATGACTTATGAGTTAAAAATAAGCTTTTTACTGATACACGCAACAGCATGAATGAATCTTAAATGCATTATGCTAAGTGAAGAAGTCAGACTCAAAAGGCTACATACTCTATGATTACATTCACATGACATTCTGGAAAAGGCAAAACTACAGGATAGAGAGCAGACCAGTGGTTGCTAGGGATTAAAGGTAGGGGGAGGGTTTGGCTACAAAGGGGTAGCATGAGGAGATTTTCTCTGGAGGTGGAGTAATGGAATTGTTCTGTATCTTGATTGTGGTGGTGATTATATAACTGCATTTGCCAAAATTCACAGAACAGTACACCAAAAAGAGTGAATTTTGCTGTATGCGAATTACGTGAATTATTCACATACACTGAATTAGATGATTTAAGGCATTGAAATCAGTGAATTAAATGTATGTGAATTATATGATTTAAGGCATTAAAAAATGTATTTCTCCAAATCCAATGCAATTTTTGACAACAAAATAGCTGGACAGTTTCCCCTGAGAAATTAACATTAACCGTCTGTATTTGCTATTACCATTTTGTTCCAAGATTGATGAACCAAGTTTGTATCTAAATGATTTGCTGCTTGTGTTTGCGGTGTTATTGTTGTTTTTAATCTTTAGACGAACATTCTACAGAATCCTTTCTGCGTAGCTCATTTTCCAGTGTGATGCACCTAACAATGCAAAAGTAAAATGAATCCAAGTGGGAATGATGCTGGGGCTGCCCGGGCCCTGCATGTCGTTCACGGAATGTTAGAATGTTGTTATTACTCTTGCAATTCATACTAAAGACATGAGGCACAGAACATGAATAATAATAACAACACAGCAGTAACAACAGCTAACATTTCATTAGCACTTACTGTGTTCCAGGCACTATTCTAAGTGCTTACACAGAGCCTTACTAAGTTCGTAACTCATTTAGTTCTCAGAACAATCCTGATATGGGTTATATTGTTATCCTCATTGACAGTCAAGAAACTGAGAGATTAAACAATGTCTCAAGGTCAAATGGCTAATAGGTGGCAGAGTCAGAACTCAAACCTAGACAGTCTAACTCTTACCACAAAGCTAAGACCTTGTGTGAAAAACTTTAAAGGAACAATTTATTCATCTTCTTGGAGAGTGGATAGCTGTACTGTGTGATTCCGAAGTCTTATCTAGGCTTTCTTCAGCAACTGGACAGAAAGGCCTTTTCTAATTGACAAGCCAGCATCTCCATCTCTGCCTGGTGAGTTCATGAAGTGTGTACAGTCATGCATCGCTTAACGACAGGGATACTTTCCGAGAAATGCATCGTCAGGCGATTTTGTTGTTGTGCGAACATCACAGAGTATACTTACACAAACCTAGATGGTATAGCCTACTACACACCTAGGCTATATGGTACTAATCATATGGGACCACCATCGTATATGTGGTCTACTGTTGACCGAAACATTGTTATGCAGTGCATAACTGTATAGCAAAAAGCCCTATATAGATGACTTTTCACAACCAGGGACAGCTGCATCTTCCTATTCCACTGTCATGGCCTGCAGCAAAGCTGGCCCTAGCTGAGAGGTGAGCTGTTTCTAAGGCCTTCCAAGACTAGGCAAGAGAAGGGCTGAGCTTCTCCTACCTGCCACTAGAAAGGGTCTACCTTTTTCTTTCATCACTTTGCTGTTTCGGGTAGGTTTGGGCCTCTGGCTAGAAACATGTCCCAAGGCAGATAAGCACCTATTCCTGAAATGACCAGTTCTCTGCACAAGCAAAGAAGCTGTTAGAACCCTTTCAACCAGAGGGGATGATTAGTAAAAAGTGACCAAGCTGCCTAGGCTGAAGGAAACCAAGCAACCAAAAACAATGAGCCCATTAGACAGTACTCGTAAGGTATTTAGACCGTGAGAACTTTGAGTGTAGTAGAAAGGCAGATTACACAGAGAAAGGGCTCTCAACTAGTTCATGGGTTTATTTAGTCTGCTTATCTCAAGTCCAAGCTAATCATCTTAATGGTTGTTTATGACCAAAACAGGGTTCAAATGGCCTTTCAAAGAAAGCAGGGCAGTCCCAGTCCAGCCTACACTAGATTGCAACTTCCCTTTCCCCCTCACCCCCCACCTTCCACAGGACCCCAAGCTTCTCTTTATTAAAGACCTTCACTTTGAGCAAGTAAAAGAGCAGACTGTAATTTTATTTATTTCCTGTCCATCTCTTCAAACCAGACTGTAAACTCCAAAAAGGGCAGGGATCATCTCTGTTGTTCATTGCTATATCTGGCTGATAGATCATTTCTGGAATAAAACTTGAAAAAAAAGAGAGGGACTTCCTGGACAGAAAGATTGTAACTCTGAGTTTAAGGTCCTGCTTTTCCCTGATGTAGACACCAGACTCTTGTGACTGAGAGTTAACAGGTCCCTCCCCCCTGCAAGGGAGCTTTTACAAAATCTTCAAATTAAACCAACTATCAGTTTACTGGAATCAAGGACATAAATTTCCAAAATTCTAATCCAATTGGAAGAGGGGAAGGGGTCTAGGGTTGGAGGGAGGCAGTCAACAAAGAGATCCTTCTCCAGGCCACCTACTCCCACTCCTCAAAGCAGAATCAGATGAGAATCCGGGTGAGGCATGTTAACCGGGAAGCCCTCCTCCAATTACTGCGTTATTGCTCCTTTAAAACCGAGAACAAACGGCCCGACTGCTCGTGATCCCGGAGGCTGCAGAGCAGTAATTGTCACTTAGCCACTTAACTCCCCGCCGCACAGCTCACTCACTCGTTGTGGTTTATCTCTCAGCCAATTACTGCTGTCATTTGCGTTTCAATATGTGCCGTCAGGGGCCCGGCCCAGTCGACAGCGGAACAGGAAACACCGGGACAGGAGGTGACTGGCTGCCAAGGGCTGGTGGAGCCCACACCTCGCTGCTGGCTGCTCTGTGGGAGCTGCAGAGGGATTCTGAAGAGAGGCCTCCCCCCAAAATGCTCCAGAGGGACTCAGGGCTCCCCGACCACACTCTGGTTTTGTTCTGAGTCTGGGTCTACACTGAGGCAACCGAAAAAAGGAATTCTGATTCTTAAAAGCCCCAAGTCAATAATAATGATGGTGATATTAAAGCAATAGAAATTTTAGCTGCTGAGCGTGACAGCAAACAAGAGACAAGTAGCGGATGTGGCAGGGATGACTGCAATATATTATTGTGAAATCAAGGCAGGCACGGTATCCAAATGTGAAGACAGCAAAACCTTAATTCAGTTCTCACTGCTCTTTTATGCACTCCGATTTCCATACAGGGGGTTTATCCATCTATAACTGGCCCTAAAGTATAGGGAACATGTGAATTTTCTTAGGCAATCCTGAGTTGAAATACTTAAAAATTATATTTTTATTCTGTTGTCAAATAATAGGTTTGTGGTAAATTTATATTTAGTGACAAAATTTTATTTTAAAAAGAATGATTCCTTAAAGGCATAACCAGATGTGAATGTTTATAATTAAATCAGAAAAAAAAGCTTTGCCAGATCATGTATTCAGATTTTTAATTTTCTTTTTCTTTTTTTGTGTGTGAGGAAGATTAGCCCTGAGCTAACATCTATTGCCAATCCTCCTCTTTTTGTTGAGGAAGACTGGCCCTGGGCTAATATCTGTGCCCATCTTTCTCTACTTTATATGGGATGCTGCCACAGCATGACTTGACAAGCGGTGCATCGGTCCATGCCCGGGATCCGAGCCTGCGAACCCCGGGCCACCGAAGTGGAGCGTGCGAACTTAACCGCTACGCCACCGGGCTGGCCCCAAGCCTTGCCTTTTCAAATATCTTGTTTACTCTGCCTTCCTGGATCAAATCTAGACCACTGTTCACTGCATGAAGGCTTTTCTCCCAGAAGGTTTAAACCTCCCCTGTTTGCAGACGAAGCATCTTAGTTGAAATGTATTAACCTAGCCAGAGACATCCTCTGGAATGCACTTGGTCTACTTAGGGATATAAGCACATGTTTTAAACTCTGACTATGGGAAGAAAAGAGGACAGGACAAGAATTTGAGGAACAGACCGGGTCTTTTATAACCGAGCTACTGCCTGATGCACTACAGTTAGCAGCAACTGGGAAGGCAGCATGCGCCAACATGGAGGGCAGAATACCAGCTAGCCAGCTGGTAAGCGATCTCTGGGTTGTCAGCATCTTCCTTCTCCCAGCCGAATAGCAGTGAAGTTGTCCTGCTCACCCTGCAGTTACCAGCGAGCTCCCTCTGACATTCCATCCTCTGAAGCTCCAGCAACCGCAGGAGGAGGGAGGTCAGAAGAGACCTGTTCTAGCTGGATCCACACAGCCCAGTCTTTGGGTCTAAAATAAGACTCCTAACTTCTCCGCCAATGAGCTTCGCCAGACCTGATGACGTATCGTGCCGTCAGTTCTATTTGCAGGCAAGGTCCATGTACACCAGGATGTCATCCAGGTTAAGGAGGAATTTGGGAGGAGGAGGGAGAGAGGGGCTCTCCAAAGATGGACCTGTCCTCCCAGTGTGTGCACAGAGAAGGTCTGAAAGGGCTGGTGAGGTGTCAAAGTAATTGTACACCTCATCTTGGGCTGTGCAAAGAAGAGGTGGCTTAGCTGTAGCTAATTGCCATCCTCAGGCTACAGGCTCCCACTCCCCACAGATAAGGGACTCTGTTCTGTGCATAACAAAGAAAAATCACAAATCAAATAAAGCCAACCAGGGGCCACTCATTGCTGACCTTGGCCAGACACATGTGGGAAGACTCAGATGGTCCTCACTCATCTTCTCTTGGGCCTTCTAATTAGGAAAACCTTTAACTTGGAACCAATTTGCTCCTTTCTTGCTCCTTTCAAGTCATCACCCTGACCCATCTCTGATGAAGAGAGAGCACTTCAAAAGATGGAGAGTAGTTCTTAAGATAGCTAGTGGCCAGACTGTTGTGTCAACTATCCTAATTAAGGATCCCACAAAAGTAACTTTCTCTTCCTCTCGTTCTTTGTGTTTTTTAAAATGCTGTTTCAAGATAAACAAACTACTTGAACATCTTCCCCCTCCCTTCCTCCGTCTGTCTGTGTGTCTGTCTCATCCTCTCTCTCTCTCTCTCTCTCTCTCTCTGTTTCTCAGCTGATCAATAGTTTCTCTCTGGGTCATGAAGTGTGCAATAAATTGTTCTTTTTCTTTTGTCTCAAAGCCAAGAGTCACTTTATGGAGAAACAAGTTCCTCTTCTCTGGCCCTTCCCCTGTGAGTGGGAGCCCAGGGGAGGTTTGGAAGCCTGCCACTAATTGCCAAGAACAAAACCCAGGCCAATCACAGAGCAGATCTGAGCCTCCATCTACAGAGAAGCTGCCTCACCACAGCCTGGGCTGCTGCTACCAAATGTCCCAAGAGCTGCTCCCAGGGGGCCTCAGTCGGGAGCCCCCTTTTCTCAAACAAGTCACAGAGTCCCCTGCAGTTGGGGTGCAGCCTGTCTTTCTTCACTCTCTTTTGTCAGATTCGATTTTGACTGAATGGGAAGAACCTTGCTCCCACCTTATCTATTCCCAGCAACCTCCGTCGCTCTCCTCAACTTTCAAAATGGAAATCAGTGGAACCACTAACCCCAGATTCTCTTGAGAACATACTGAGAGCTCAGCCTGGACATCTCCACAAACAGGCCAAATCTATATATCCAAAGCTGAACCCATTATTTTCCTCTCCTGTGTGATGCTTCCATTTGTGACACCACCTGCACCCGGGACTGGGGGATCATGCTTTACTGCTTCCTCCCCTCATCTACATCCATTTGCAAGCTTTTTGAATTGTACTTCACACACATTTCCCAAATCTAGGTCTTAGAATCCAGAGATAAGGCCATGGCCCTAGTTCAAGCCCAAACTCACCCTCCTCACTAAACCCTCTGCCAGGAGGGATCTAATACATAAATCTAACTCCATTGTCCAGTGCCCCTCTGCCCTGCCCTCCAAGCCCCTCAGCACGACATTCGGGAACCCGCATTCCTCTCCACCTTCACTGCAGTCACTCTCTGCACCATGGACCACCAGGATGCTTCCTGCCTCCGTGCTCTTGCTCAGGCTCCACCCTCCCCACAGAACGGCCCCTCCCACCCCTTCATCCAGCTAATAAATATGATTGCCCAGGCATCATCTTTCTTTGCTTCTCCACCTCCAGACTAGGCTATGTGCTGCTCCTCTGGGCTCCCATAATGCTCACACACATTTCTGTATTGCATCTAGTTCCTTAAGGTCAACTTGGGGGGACTGTATAATATTTCTGTGTGTAGTCTTAGCACCCAGTTACACACAGCAAATACCTGTTACACACAGTAGGCTCTCAGCAATTGTACTTTCAGATTACTGGTTAATGCCATCTATTACCACATGGCAATCAATACCTTAGTCTGAATTAGATCCATTTTGGTGTTATCTATTTAAAGAAGACAGACACTGAGACACCAAGGATTGCATCTACATAACATATTTTGTCTGGCAACTTCTGTACTTTGGGTACTTATTTATGTAATGGAATTGAAGACGATGACATGACGATGACAGTGACGTCAACCATGACAGGAAACTGGAGATGATTAAACATCCTTTTATTCTCTGAGGCCATGTAGCTGCTTAAAACAGTACACGATGAGTCACAGAATGACAGCTCACTTGTCTTGAAACCTTAACTAACCAGAATACAATCTGGAACCTCAGTCAAACACACTTCTGAGAAGCCATAATATCAGAAAGTATGCACGCCAGAGCTTAAAGAGATAACTTTTTAGGGGTCATCTGGTCTGCATTCAGAGTCTATTTATTCTTGCTTTAACTCCACCTCCGATAATCTGTGCTATCTCATTCCCCAGTCATAGCAAGTTAGATGTAAAATATGAGGCGAGGTGAGGTGGAAAGAGGTTCCTACGGACCAACACGGTGATAGCAGTACAAGTGTTAACCATATGCAAAAGAGGAGACAAACTTTAAAAGAACACAGAGTACTCAGCAGTCTGGAGACATTTCATGTTTAGGGACAATGAGTTCCACACATATTAACAGACCCTAATGATACCGTCACGCAAGAGAGGTACAATATTTGCCCTCATAATGATGACTGAGATAGCAAGAGAGAGTTGAATTCTGTCCAATATTCTCTACTTGCAGAGAAAAGGAAATGTAGAATATTTTAAGAAAGATTTCTATCAAAGTGTTTGGGTTGGTTTTGTTTTGGGGTTTTTTTTTTTTTTTTTTTTTTTTTTTTAAGTTTTAGCACTTACTGGGGTAGATTGTGTTTATCTGGAAATTTTACTGCTGAGATACCTGACAAATGAGCCATTGCTTAACTTCACCCAATGTGGAACTGTTAAGTGACCGCATCACAGGCCTTGCCCACCAAGAGTGTGCGACCTAAAACAACTCGATACCCTAGAGAATTCATTTGTATATGCAACTTTATTTTAAAACACAGTGAAACAGGAAACCCTATCTGCCAAAAAGCTACCAAATATAGCGTGTCCCACACCTCCCCATCCATGCAAAACGCTAATGGACTAAGATTTAAATTCAGGTCAAGAGCACAAGAGATGAATCTATTTCAAGACAGGCTCCACTTCCAAAACAATTTTCTTTCAGCCTCAATGACCCTTTCTCTGTCTCTCTCTCTCTGCTTTCCACTGTCCCACTGCCTTTCACCACCTCTTCTCTGACCCTCAAATGTACAGGAGCAGCTTAGATGAGGGAAAAGGCGAAGACTGGGTTTTGTTCACGTCATGCCAGTCACGTGGTCATCACTTCCTTAGGGGTTCACCAGGTACAAGCCAGATAAATCCAGAGGGGAGGATGAGAGATACCTGGTTATTTTTCACAAAAGATAGGTTTAAAATGGGATTTCAGGAAAAGTCTGTTGGATTAGAAAATATTAAAGCAGAAACTCTTTTAGAAACAAGATATTGCAAGAAGGAATGTACCAAGGGGAAAGAAAGGGTAGAGGGTGGACAAAACAATTGGTTAATCCTATGAACAATATCAAAGAGTTAAGTAAAGAGAATGATGGGAAAGAAGCTAAAGTTTGGCCACTTATCTGACCATTCCTAAAAAACTGGAAATTTCACTACTTCATCTCCTAGCTTACTGTTTCTTCCCTTCCTGGTGACAAGAGGGAAATGAACACCGTTAGCAAGATGGGAGAAATTACTACAACATTCCCAATATTGCATTTTTACCAAATGTTTACAAACTGGCATAGGAGCATTAAACAGCTATCACTGACTGGTTTGGCATTTTGTCAACTCACCTCTATTAAGAAACTTGTCTTGAAAATAACATTTTTAAAGTTAAAGCCTTTCAAGTCTTCCATATTTTTCTTCACAACAGTTAACAACAAAGTAGTAGACTAGAGAGACATAAACAGGAGTCATTCATTTATTCACCATTTATTGAGCACCTAGCACCTACGTGTGCTCCGTCCAAGGAGTTCTTACATTTTCAAACTGATGTGAATTCTATTTTGCATGTGTGAAGTGTGCTGATTTATATCCAAACAGTATTCTGATAAAGAATATAATGATGTAGTGCACTCAGAAGGGCAAAGGTTTAAGAGCTCTACAGATCCAGGTTTGAATTCCAGCTCTATTACATAAAAATTACTTTGCTTCCCTAGGCATTGATTTCTTCATCTGTTTAAGGGTGGGCTAGGTTTTATTATTTTGTGAAGATTAAATGAGACATCAGACATAAAGCACCTAGCAGAACCTGGCACATGGCCTTTAAGTCATCACTCATTTAGTAAATAATTACTGAGCATCTACTACACACAGGCTCTGTTCTAGCCATGGAGCCTCAACAACAAAAAAGAGAAGCAAGATCCCTCTTCTGGTCTCGTCCTTTACATATCATCACTAGGACTTGCCAAGGGCTCTGAAAACCTGGGAAAATGGAACCAAGTGGATGCAGTACCAACCTTCCCAATGCCAGTATTTTCAAATCTCAGTGACCTGCACCAAGAACTGCATTTTCAAGTAAGATTTAGCCTGCAGCCACGAGTCCTGAGCATCCAAGCACAAAGGCCCTGTGGCTACTGGTTCGTATCAGGCTGTTCACCTGGGAACTCAAACGCAGAGGGCTGGAGCAACCCACACCCTGGCCTTCAGGGTTTAGGCAGAAATAGAATTTAAGAGACACAGATTGTTGTCCCCCTTGCCTTTTTGCTCTTAAAATGAGAAAAGTGACTTATTTTGTGAAGGGGGAGGGGCAGATGCAGCTCTATACAAAGGAAGTTCCCAAATGAACTGCTACGTTGTTTCTCTCACTCTCTGACTCATTTCTACTTTTCCTCCCCAGCCCTCCCTGATGCTTGGTCTGTTCCATATGTGGCACAATAGATTCTTTGTTGACACGATTCTAACATGCAATAAAACTGGTTATTAAGCCAAGAATAATTTATGCACAAAATATAGAGGCAGTATCAGGTAAACTGACATAAATTGTGTATTTTACTTTCTTTTCTCTAACATTTAAGTCGATATAACTGATAAATTAAAGAAACTAGCCAAAAAGCATTTAAGTGTTTTGAAACTATATTCAAGTTGCAAGTATGTGATTGATACACACACATACATACATATATACAACTCAGGGGCAAACATTTTTAAAAGCTTTAAACAAAATTCTGTGTTCTCTATTTTTGTTGCTGGCACAACCATCCACCTAGTCTCATAAGTAAGAAATTTTCAGTTATTTTTAATGGCTAAGGCAATGACGTTTTGTGGGAAGTCATAGATGCTTTGTAGCCAAATATACTTGGCTTTGAATCTCAATATTACTCACATCTAGCTATCCAATGTCAAAAAGGTTCTTAAATGTCTCTAAGCTTTAGTGACTTCACCTGAAAAATGGATTTTCAAGAGAAATAAATTAAAGGATATAAGCAGAGTATTTGGACAGAGGTTAGACATTCAGAAAAAGTTATTCCACCACCCCCTTCCCCAACACATCACTCTCAAAACATTTCTCTTCCATTGTATTGCCCGTGACTGCTCTCCTGGACTCCTAGCCTCTAACTGGTTTCTCAGCCTCTTGTCTGCAATTCCTCCAATCCATCCCAAACCTGCTGTGAGAAACAGCGTTCAGAATCAGAAATTTGATCATGGCACTCCTCTGCCACAAATCCTTCTACAGAGATTACATTCAGAACAAATCTGCATTCAGAGCAAAGTCCACACATCCCCAACCCATCTGCTCAGCGTCACCTCCATGACCACTCCACCTCTGCCCCCTGAACGACCACAGCCCCCATGTTCCAGGCTCCCGACCATTGTTTTCAGAGCACACCATCTGCTCTTGTGCGTTGACTGTCCCTGCCCCTCCTCCAGGATGTTATCCCCACTCCACCCCCTCCCATCTATAGACACCACTGTCCTCACGGCTCAGCTCAAATGCCACTTCCCCTTTGAAACCCCACCTGACATCCTTGGCTGACTCAGTGCTCCACTCATGCCTCAATGATACTTTTCTCAAATTTATGACTTAAGCTTTGTGTTCTACAGTTATCTATATCCGTGATGGTTCTTCCCCACTGGATTGTTAGTTCCTCCATGATAGAGACCAAATTTTATTCATTTCTTTTTTCAAGTTTTATCTTTGCTTACTTGAAGAAGATAGAAGGTAAAGATGGGGCAAGACATTCCCAAGGTGCTTCAAATTCTGGCAAAAGAAAATTAAAATGCACTGGAAATGAAGTCTTGGTTGTATTAAAAAAAAAAAAGGATTAAAAAACCCCCAGCAAACCACAGAGGTGTATGCCATCTGTGGTGGACTAAAGATGGCCACAAATTCTTTGATCCTTCTTTCATTGACAGGTGACTATTTCCCCTCCTTGAATATGAGCTGCCTGTAACCGTTTTTGACCAATAGAGTGACATTATGCTATTTCCAAGACTAGCATTTACTATGACTAACAGCTTTGGCCTTGGTCTCATGAAACTCTGAACCTCCCCATGAGAAATCTGATTACCCCAGTGGAGAAATCTCATGGAGAGGCCATGAATCTACATGGAGAGGCAGAGGGAACCAGGGGAGATCAGCCTTCTAGGCATCCTTGCCAACGTGCCAGGCAGGTGAGTGACGCCATATTGGGCCCTTTAGACCAGACCAACCATTGACTGAATACAACTGAGAGATCAGAGTCAATGCTGTGTGGAATAGAAGAATCACCTAGCTGATTCACGATTAACAAAAGCATAGATATAATTAAATGGTGGCTGTTTTAAGCCACCAAGTTTTGATGTGGTTTGCTAGCAGCAATAGGTAACTAGAACACCATCTTAACCACTTTTGGCTCAGTGTCCTAGCCTACCTCACAGAATACTTTTCTTCCACAGGGAATACTTCTCCTATTTGTCAATAGACAGAATAGTTGAGGAAAACTGAACTTACCTTAAAGACATGTGCACTACACATTACATGTGTATTACAACCCCAACTGTCCTAGAGCCTGGCAGATCTCTCACCTCCTGCAGTGATCAGCAACTTGAGGGCAGCTCCCACGTCTTATACTATACCTTTATCCCACAGGACGTGGCACACAGTGGGTGCTCAATACTGTCTGTTTGAGGATTTGATTTATTGACTGACAACTTAGTAAAGAGCACTGCATTAGAAGAACCTAAGCTCTATTCCTTACTCTGAGAAGGAAGAAGGCAGACTTGTCACTAATATTTGGACAGACATAGTTATTAGATAACTTCAGGAACAACCCAGTATAACACTGTACAGGAAGCCGGGACACTCTCCATGCCAGTCTTTTACGACCCACACCTCTTGTGCCCATGAGGAAGACATCTTTGTGCCTTCATCTGTCTAGCTATCAAATGAGAAGAATCATATCTGATACCTCTTAGATCAGTTTAAGTTAGAAGTAAATGAGGTTATGTATTGAAGACATCTTCAGCTCCCTGGCCAACAACGCTAGGTAAATTCAAGTTACTATCATTATTTTGCAGATATATGTGATTTTAGTATATAAAATAGCCTGAATTAGTAGATGCAATTCCATGTGCTGGGCCAGCTGAGCATTTATGTGAAATTTACCAGATTTCCCTTTTATTATCTTTAAGGTATAGCAAACAAAATAACAGTAAAATGTATGGAGAATTCAACTAACTTTTAAAGGAGGTACAACATGTGTTGGGACCAGAAAAAAATCATCTGTGCATAAGTCTGGGTCTTCTACAAAACATGAGCCAAGCAAAATGTGGTGGGAAACTCGAAACTTACATGTGTAATGATTTGTGTTGTTTTGTTGTAATGCTGGGTGCTCAGCAAAGAGCCTAGGCTATTAGGATATGAATACTAGCCTGTTCTTTGGGCATCAGTTCTTCCATATATGAGATGGCATCTATGAAGGCACTTTGCTGATTGCATTATGTCATTTCTCATACAACCCTATAACATAGGAAAGATTCCATTTTAAATTTAGATGGAGAAATTGAGGCCTAGAAAGATTTTGTAACTCTCCTGTATTAGTTTGCTATTGCTGCCATAACAAAATACCACAGACTGAGTGGCTTAAACAACAGAAATTTATTTCTCACAGTTCTGGAGGCTGGAAGTCCAAGATCAAGGTGCTGGCAGGTTTGGTTTCTCCAGTGGCGTCTCTCCTTGGCTTACAGATGGCCACCTTCTCACTGTGACCTCACATGGCCTTTTCTCCGTGGGCAGGCTCTCCTGGTGTCTCTTCGTCTTCTTACAAGGACACCAGCCATACTGCATTAGGGCCCACCCTTTGACCTCATTTAACCTTAATTATCTCTCTAAAGTTGCTATGTCCAAATACAGTCACATTGTGGGGTTAGAGCTTCAACTTACGAATTTTGCAGGGACCTAATTCAGTCCATAACATCTCCCCAAATCACTAAGCTGGTCAGTGGTGGAGCTGGGGTGTGCATCCTGGCTCCCTGCCACTTCTTATGTGATCCACCCAATTGCTGTCTGTGCTGTCGTGGACGGCTTTACTGTCCCACCACCGCCTTATTCTGTCTCCACAGAAAATGGCCTCGTGTAATTACCTATTACACAAAGTTAAGGGAATGAAGGCCAGAATATGGATGTAAAGGAGAGAAAGGAAACTGAAATGCAGAAAGGCAAGTGGAAAATCCAGAAAAACTGCCTCTTAGTAAGGCAGGAAATGTAGCTCACACTCAAACCTACTCTTCCAGGCCAAGTCCTCTCCTCCCCGCACCATGCTGACTTTGTTGTAACAGCAGGAAACTCCCCCAGCCTCTCAAGTGGTGAGGAAGGTCTTGGGGACCACTGCTTGCTCTCCTACCAGAAGCCATTGGCAGTACACAACCCAATGACATGCTTTTGGCAAAATTACAAGGTAATGTACAATTTAATTGTTCATCACATTTTTGTAACCAAAAAATTTCAAAGGCCCTCTTGCAGTGCTATATAGCTTATAAATGCAATTAATAAAGATTTTCTGATTAGCTAAAACACGTTAAATCCAGAAAAGCAAGACATGCTTTTCTCCTCTCAGATAATGTAAAGAAGCATCTTATGTTTATAAAGCACAAGCTTTCAACTATATTGGATTTTCCTTTTAAAAAGAAGAATAATTTAAAATGGCTGCTAGCAGAGAATTGTTATGTACATTCAAATGGGTATTTGTGTTCTGAAAATCTTAACTGGAACTCTTCTATTGTTGTTGTTGACGTGTGTATTTGTTTTGGCTCTGAGAAAGAGCTGAGGTTCTTTTGTGCATTAGGAAGCCTCTCACCTGAAATTCTGGTTTCATGTAAAATTAAACCAACATATTGGAGATACAACTTTCTATAACGCCTTAAGACATGCTGAAGTATTGTTGTAAAGATACATGAAAAATCAAAATGGTTTTTCTATGTGAATCATTCTATAACAAATATGAGACATAACAGGACTGATGTAATTTGGAAAGAGATGAAATCCATGTTGCCCATTACCTGTCTTCACAACATCGCTTTCCTGGGCTCTGAGGTCAAGCCTCACAAGCTAACCCTAACACATGGCTAACAAGGTAAAAATTCTGCTTCATCTTCAGTCTTATTGGCTACCACCACATTAACATCAAAACTACATTGCCAGCTTCACCACAGCAGAGACCAAATTTTGGTTCACAGACCACCCCATCCTATTGGTCAGGAAATGACTCAAACAATAGTATTTCTGTCCTCTTTTTCTCCCAGTAAAGATACAGTATGTACCGTCGTACACATATCAGTAACCTCTGTTCTCGAATAGACATGCTCATTTGGCGCTAAAAACCAATAATACAGTATCTTAAATAAGAGAATTAAGGCATCATTATAAAACTCTTCTTTTTTACCAACTAAAGGGATTTAAAAATTACATATATATTTTAATGTGTGTATTTTAATAGTCTGTTAATGGCACTGTCCTTCATCTGAGATATTAATTCAAAGCCTTTTCAGCCTTTCTCTCTAAACTTTCTGAGTGGGTATAGATGATCTAGAGTGCTTACATAAGGAGTAAAAGATAATCCTGCTATTTCCATCAGGATCCCCTGCTTAGCAGGAATATGTTCCAGGGTCCTTGTCCTGAAGCTCTCTAACTACATAAAGCCCTCCACTCTCTTCAAAGCCACCATCAGCATGTAACTTCCTTATGCCTTTTTTGTGTCCTATCACAAAAAAATATGTTGTGTAAAATAAAATCCTTTTCTGCTAATTCACATTTTTGGATAAAGCATTTTATTTATAACTTGAAAAAAAGCACTTTAAAATGGTGATCAAAATAACAATGATATTAGATTTAACCAGTGGTGGATCTAGAGGTTTCATGTGAAACTACATTATCATGGTCTTAGCTTGACACCCCATTTCAAATTCTCATCAGTCTATATCTCCTCCTCTACTTTTTCAGAGCCAAACTAAGAGCAGGTAAGTGTCAAGAGCTCCCACAGAACCTCTCAGTACCTTGTGGAATGAATAATAGGAATTAAACATGAAAAAACCCAACAGGTCAGCCCTACCTCTGTCTGACAAAACAGGGTTATTCCCTACAGGGCATTTTCAAGTTAGATCACATCCATTTTTCTTGTTTACAAAGCCTAGTATTGATAAAGTATAACAAAACAGCTGCCTGTTTAAATAGCTTAATTGACAAATTAATAAGGGAGCATATAACTCAGAAGTTGCTTCTGGGGAACATGGAGGGGAAAAAAACGACACCCTTTTCCACAGTCTGGTCAATACATCCATGACACGTCAATAGAGTGATGGAGATACTGGCTGATGATGCTGAAATCCTGAGATCCTGGCGTGCAAATACCCAATGAAATAACTAGGAAAACATTTCTGCCCTTGAAAAAATTATAACTGAATATGAAGTACTGCAGTTTTCCAAATTCAAAAAAGATTTTAAATGAGCTAGCATGTTTTTTTCACTTCAGTGCTCTTAATCCCACTTTTAAGACTTCTAACTAATAATCCCATCACTTTGCATTATGCTCTACCACTAGGGACAGTCATCCGACATGAAGGAATCACTTGTCATCTTTATTTCAGGATATTTCTTCATAAAAACTGACTTTTCTTAGGAAAAAAAGAAAAGAAGAACCCCTCCTGAGATACATAAAAAGATTGGGGGAGAAGAAGCTCAAATAAAGTTTCCTTTTCCTGTTGTTTCCAAAAATCTTTGTCTTTGATTAGACATTCCCTGCTTGGAGACAAGGGCAGATTGACTAATCCTTCTATTTAGCCCTGGGCATCACAGAAATATTCTTTTCCTTCCAATTGCTCCTGACTATCATAAGCCCCAGTTCTGCTCAATGGATTTATAGCTCTCTGGAGTAAATTTCCTTACATAATACACATGGTAAATTGCCATATGCACTAGTCCTGGACATACCGATCCAAAAGAAGTATACATTCATGTGTGTGCATCCACAGGTGAGCGAGCTGTGAAAGTCACAAAGAATAGTCCTTATGCAACTGGGACCTTAGACTCTAGTTTCTTTGTCCAAAACAAAACAGAACAAAATTGGTATTTCCAAATACCTCTAAAGTACCAGGATCTGAAATCTTATATTGACAAATAATTAGTGTGGCAGTGGAAACTGCTGCACACCAACACTCAACTTCATCACTTTTTATGGCTTTAATGTTCACCCTTTTCTTAATCGTCGGTATTGTAACGACCGTTAGGGCCATCAGGGCCATTTGTACACTGATAGATAATCACAGCTCGAGAACAATTCATTATTTTTCTTTCTTGATGTAAAATACACAAGTCCTAGCAAAATCCTGAGATTAACTTCTGGAATGAAATCTATTATTCAAGGAGTTAGGTTTAAAAGGAGGCAGTGTCTTTATGAAAACAAGAAAACAAAAAGCAGAGAATTTATGCACATTATTGAATGGAGGACTACAACCTCCATTATGTATATAAACCACATGATGAAAATATATTCATTGGCAGTTAGCACAGAGACTAAAGCTGAGTCTAGTTTTCAACCAGCTTTGTTGTTACAAGCCATCACGTTGGCTCCAACTCCTGGCAACCCCATGAATGACTGTTTATAATGTCCTGTCCTCAACAGCCCTACTCAGCTCCTATAGACTCATGCCTATGGCTTCCTTTATGGAGTCAATCCATCTCATATTTCGCCTTCTACTTTTCCCAGCATTATTGTCTTTTCCAAAGAATCCTGCCTTCTCACGATGTGCCCAAAGCAGGACAGCCTCAGCTTTATCATCTTTGCCTCCAGAGACAGTTCAGGCTTAATTTGCTCTAGGACCCACTTGCTCATCTTTCTGGCAGTCCAGAGTATCCGTAGAACTCTGCTCCAACACCATGTTGCAAATTAATCGATTTTTTTCCTGTCAGCCTTCCTTACTGTCCAGTTTTCACACCCATACATAGTAATCGGGAATATGAGGGTGTGAATAATCTTGGCCTTAGTCTCTAATGACACTTCTGTACACTTGATGATCTTTCCTAGTTCTTTCATTGCTGCCCTTCCAAGTCTCAGCTTTCTCTTGATTTCTTGGCTGCAGTCTCCATTTAAATTGATGACTGAATCAAGATAGACAAAATCTTTAACAATTTCAGTGTCTTCATTGTCTTCGTTAAAGTTGTATGGTTCTGTAGTCGTGATTTTTGTCTTCTGGATGTCCAAATGCTGTCCTGCTTTGGCACTTTCTTCTTTCACCTCCATCAGAAGCCCTTTCAAGTCATTGTCGCTTTCCATCAGAAGGTGGTGTCATCTGCGTATTTTAGATTGTTGATATTTCTTCCACCAGTTTTCACTTCTTCATCTGAGTCTAGCCCAGTTTTTTGTTTGATATGTGCTATGGACAGATTAAACAGATAGGGAGATAAAATGCACCCTTTTTTGACATCTTTGCCTATAGGAAACCATTCTGTCTCTCCATTTTCTGTCCTGACAGTGACTTCTTGTCCACAGCACAGGTTATGTATCAGGACAATCAAGGGCTGAGGCTGCCCGTTTCTTTCAGAGCAGCCCATAGCTTTTCACGATCCATGCAGTCAAAGGCTTTACTATAGTCTATAAAACACAGACTAACCTTCTTCTGAAATTCTTTGGAGCACTCCAGTCACCAACAAATAATCACAATTAGATCTCATGTGCCTCTCCCTCTTCGAAATCCAGCTTGGACACGAGGCATTTCTTGCTCCATATAAAGCAAAAGTCTTTGTTGCAGCACCTTGAGCATCATTTTACCTGCATGGGAAATTAGGGCAATGGTCCTAGTGTTACTGCACTCCCTGGCATCCCCTTTCTTGGGGGTTGAGAAATTTAGAGAGAGTGTTTCTAGTCCATTGTTTTGTTTTCCATATTTGTTGGCATATTCTTGCTAGGACTTTGACAGATTTAGTCTCTGTGGCTTGAAATAATTCTATCGATATCCCATCTACCCCTGGTGACATTTCTTCACAGTATTTTCAGGGCAGCTTTCGCTTCACTTTCTAAAATTATGGGTTCCTCCTCATAGGAATCTTCTTCAAAAGAATCTGTCATCCTTTTGTCTCTTCTGTATAGATCAGCTGAAGAACCATCACCATTGAGTCCTTTGAATGTACAAATCTTTCTCATCTTAATTATTTAAATTATTTTTCTGGGACTGATGGGTGACCAGGCTCTTTACCTGTTCTGCCTAACATCTTCTTTCATTTAGAGTCTCACAGACTAAGGATTGAAAAATGCTTCTTTACCTAAAGAAGAGAGCCTTCAACCAGAATGATGAAAGAAAAGACAAAGGATGGGTGAACAAAAAATATTCTGAAAAAAGAGAAGGCACTGAGAGAAAAATAGAAATTAAACAAAACAAAACAAAATCTAGAGGGAACTATCATGCAAGTCAACAACCTCTAGCTTGTAAGAACTTAAAAGGCAACAACCACAACCACAGTCTTTGAACCCCAAATCACATATATAACAAAAGACATACTGGGCTATCCTATACTAACTCTAGGGAATCACTTTATATACCTTTCCCCTGCTCCCATCCCTCAACTAACTCAACCCAACACACATGCATACACACACACACACACACACACACACACACATACTTGTCATTCCAGAATATGCCAAGGTCTCATTCTTTTATGTCTTTACTTATGATGTCCCCTCAGCTTGGAATTCCCTTTCCACTTCATCTACCTTCAAATAATCTATTCATCCTTTAATAACCAACTCCATCATGGGCTCCTCTTGGGAGTCAGATGCCCCCTGCTTTGTACTCCTTGGTGTATATGTCTATTATAGCACTTAACAAGCTATATTGTAATTATTAAATGCTTCCCTGGGTCTCCAATGAAACTGTGAGTTCCTTGAAGGCAAAGCTGGTCTTGTACATCTCTTGAAACCACATGGTAGAAAAAAGATACATGGAGTCTGGAGTCAGACATCTGAATTCTGGTTTTGTCAAGTTTCTTATCTGTGAAATGATAATGGTATATCTACTTTTCAGGATTACTGTGAGGATTAAATAAGTTAATTACCTTACATATACTAGGTGCTCAACAAATGTTAGAGCTACTTCCTTTGGAATACCAGTACAACCAAAATACCTACCATTTAGTACATGTCCAGTACATGTGTGTGGGTTAAACTGAATCCCTAATACTCTAACTGATCATTATATGCCAATGGCATATAAATATAACATCACCTATTCTTGTTAATTTAGATTTCAACATTGAAGAATATGCCAAAGAGATACCCCAAGTAAAATGTCAGAAGCTGGGGCCACACTGCCTAACTCAGGGGCCTATCAGGAATTATCCACTGCCCCATCTGTTATATCTGACTCACCAATGAAGAGACTGTCCTGCCCAGGAATACTTTTTAAACTTCAAGATACCTCTTTTTCCTCAAATATAACATGGAAATGGAAACATACATGATTTTCTTCTTCCTATTTACCAGGCTAGTATGATTAAATGAGAACTATAAAGTTAGTTTCAACTTCTTGAGACAAGGCACCTCACACGCACACACGCACGCAAGTTATACTCATTGTTGCTTAGCATCTGAGGGTTTCAGTTCAAGGCATTTATAAATTTTTAAGAGACAGAAGACATTAAGAAAAAAGAAGAGGAGAGAAAAAGAAAAAAAAAGGAGAAAAAAGAGAGACGTGGTAATTGTGCTTGACAAAGAGGAAACTCTCTGTATTTGAATGTATCCTCCCACATTCAAATAGATCTAGTCCAATATGCATAACTGAGTATAACTCTATACTCTATATAATCCTTAAAGTGCTGCATTAGAATTCTACCATGATTACTTATCACTTCTTACTAAAAAGATTCAGTGAATCTCTCTGGAAAAAGGATTCAAAGCTCTTGCAGTGTGCAGAACTGGTTCCCGAGCCCCCAAGCAAAGCTTCTAGACCACACGGTGTCTCCTTACCTCTTCTGAAACCACTACATTATCACATTAGCTCAAGGGGGAAGCAGAAAGGCATCGTGTTAATTATGTGTATGCAGACAGCAGTGCAACATCCAGAAACCATTTTTTTTTCCTTTTAATAGTCCACTTTCATCTTATTAATAAAAAGTAAAAACTCCGACTTCTTCAGAATCACCTAGAGCTCTTAATGGAAATCTTTTCTCCAACTAGGCTAGCTTTTCTCCAGCTGATCCTATAAACACTGCTGGCAATTTTTTCCCCAATGCCTCTAACATATTTTCACTTAGCACCAGTTTGATGTATAAGATCTGACAGCCCGGCAGTTATAGGCCACCTGCATCACTGTCACCATGACAACAGTGAAAGACAATCCATGATCCCATGCCCTGGTCACACGTTTCAATACAGCTTATCTGTCCAAAGCCACTGAGTCTAATGGAAGAGAGTAATTACCATCTTCCACTCATTGTCAAAATTCCCACCATATAATGCTCTTCAAAATTATTTTATTCCTCTCACATGGCTGCTTTGCAAAAACTAAAAGAAACCTTAAGTGGAAAGGGGGGGTGGGGTGGGAGAAAGAGGAGGCTGGGACTGGTATAAATCTAGCCAACTGTGTGTGAACTGTCCCTTTGCAGGTGAAGAATGCACCAGACAGAAAGAGGGCTACATAAGCATGTCTAGTTCACTGATTATCATCCTAAGATTTTTTTAAAATCTGAATAAGGAAATTAGTAAAATTTCCCAATTTTGGCCTATTCTATAGGCATTTCATTACTACAACAGCAATCCTTGCACGGTATCACGATCCCCTCACGACAGCGTGCGACACTGAACAGTACGACAGCTCCCAAGTGTGGAAATCAGGAACGAGCAGAGGCCTTCAATGCGGACACTTCTCCCACAGTCATTTTTTCCAGTACTCTTCAACCCCTCTCCACACGTGAATAATAAAAATGGATACTTGACTGTCCAATTTTTGGATTCAGGACTGCACATTTTTAGTGGCAGGTACAACGCTGTCTTTGAGAAAAGTCTGATTCATACAGTATTAAAAAGTGAACTTTGACCAGCAAACAGTTTTGTGGAAAAACCTTGGAGAAAAGTACTTATAGGAAAGTGTAATTAAATTTAAAGGCAAAGTCAAAAGTCACATGGACTTGAAAAGCAAACTACAAAGAGCCAAAAATGAACAAAAGGGCACAGAAAGAGATAACCCTTCAGGTGTGGGCACCCAGCTCTTGGTAAGGCTGCTCCGCCCTTCTCTAAGTTCAGTCATTTCACAGAAATAAAATCAAACCCATCATCTACTCATTAACCACCAAGAAAGTTATATGAAGTGGGACTAGCTTCATGGTTAACATAAAACACTCCTATTAAGAGATAACAAGCAATTGCATATGATGGAACAAATACCAATCCACAAAAGAACAAAAGTATGTAACTTTTAAGTATAAAAAGTTAATTCTTAGATTAGAATTTGTACACCTGTCAGAATGAGCCTGAAATGTTTTACTTAGGCTAAATCCTAAAAACCACAGTCATGAAACATTTAACTAGCTGTCAAAACATTATAGTTATGAACTAACATTACATACACTATGTATTAAACACGGCATTATATAACAAACATGAAAAGCCTGATTAGCCAAAGGCCTCTGTAACACAGTCACTTTAATTATTTGGTAGTTGCTGGATAGGCCTTTTTATTGTCTCTTGATCATCCATCCTTTAACATTAGCAGTCCTCACTGGAGGCTGGAAAAGGATGGTATGACATGAAACTGAGCCTCCTAATGGAAAAATTCAATAGTTTGTGTAATTTTCTATAGGACACCACAGACACCGATGCTAGCAAACACATGGATGTTGAGTACTCTCTAGTCAAAATAGCCAACCCAGGTCCAGAACATTCCAATCTATTCTGCCAACTTATAACACTTTGATGAAATGTTTTTATATAATCATTTGTGTATTTCACTTAGTCATCCTAGCTTTGTCCTCTCTCCTTTATGACGGAATTTGAAAAACATCATTTAGACAACAAATACAAAGGTCTTGATAGAATAGAGCTAGAAAACTCAAGTTGCCATTGGCAAAAGAATTTCCTACTGTTAACCTCCATCGTGGGAGGAGATCCAATTAGTAACAGTCTTCTGTAATATCTTTTGTAATCTTCATTTAAAAGGATCTTCTCTACTATGCCACTTCATTTGAAGAGCAAACTCTGCAAACTGGTTTGGAAACCCCCTCTTGAGGAAGCCAGAAGCTCCTACCATCAACACAAAGAGTGGAAGTATTTGTTCCCTCCCTCAACTTGTCTATTTCTGTAGTCCCAGCCCTACCTTGCCCTCCTCAGCAATTCTTTGTCTTCTTGATCTTGACATTTTTGAAGATTATGGGCCCATTTCCTTACAGAATGACCCTCAGGTTGGGTTTGTCTGGTGTTTCCTCATGATTAGATTCAGGTAATTCTTTTTTAGAATAACACAGAAATAATTCTGTGCCTTCAGTGCATCATATCAAACGGCAAATGATGCTGGTTTGTCTCTATATTGGCAATATTAACTTGGATCATTTGGTTAAAGTGATATCCCCTAGATTTCTCTACTATAAAGTTACCATATTTACCTTTGTAATTTGTGGGGAGATACTTTGAGACTACGTAAATTCCTGTTCCTCATCAAACTTTCACCCAGCAGTCTTAGCATACATTGATGATTTTGCAAGTCCACTATTCCTTTTATATTTATTAGTTGGCCTTCTAAGTAAGAGCTTTTGCTATCCAGCCCCCCCCCCACACACACACATTTACTTATTTATTCAATTCCTATGTCAGTATGAACTTATGGATTCTTATTTTACTAAATTGGTTATAATACATTACCATATTTATTTTGATATTCAAATTCTCCCAGTTTGGCCAATGGGAGCCCATCAAGCAGGCTCCTCAATCCTTTTGATTCTTTGACCATTCCTTCTACTTTACGGTTCAACAAGATATTACAGGCCCATGTTGTACTTTCCCTACCCCAGCCTAGGAAGTAGCCTTTTCTCCAAGTCACGCTCCATATTTTTTAAGGTAATATGTTGACTTGACAGCTTCCAAGACTATGACGCAAATACATTAAAGAAAGCAACGTAAAAATAAGTGTCAGTCTGTTAAATGTAGATGCAAATATCTCTGGTCAATCTGGAGAAAGTAGCCTAGTGTACCTTTTTCATGTGCTCGCTCTCAGTGACATCAGAACTGGCTTTGCATCTGGCTACACACAGCTGGGCCATGCGGCAGCTTCAGGTCAGAGAGGAGAAAAGTGAGAACACAGAGATCAGAGTTCCTAAGCAAGTGCAGGATGAACTGGATGTCAACCAGTCTGCCCGGGGCAGGGCCAAACTTAGCAAAGATTCTTTGCAGAACCAGTAGAGCCTAACCAGGGAACTTACAAGGAGGAGGGGAAGGATACCTCCCCCTCTTGTGTCAGTACCAAATTATTTGTCACATTTCACTTGCTCAGAAAATAGCTTCTCGTTCCATTTTACATACAATTGCTTAGTAATCTATAAGAGATGAGATATCGTTAATCTCTTCTTTTTAGAAAGAAAAAATAAAGCAAAGAACTTTCTTTATGATGCTCAGAAGCATCTGAGTTTCAGGGAAGTTTCAGGTTCTGTGGGGCCTGAAGACTATAAAATTTAATTTTTTAACAATAAAATTACTAATATAAAATAAAGCATGGCTATATGAAAATTTCTAGGGCCCCTCCCAGAACTTTACCAAGGGCTGTGCAAGTGATGGGATCTGAAGCTCAGGCTTCATTCGCTTCATGGTAAAAATCCACTTCTGCTCACAATCAATTCCAGCTTCTTGTCACAGACCCCAAGGTCGGGCAGTAGGAGAATAATTCTTCAGCGAGGCCAGTTAGACAGCCCTCCACAGAGCCTCCAGGTTCTACTCCAGGAAAAAGTACTGAGGACATAACTACTAGACGGGCTTCAAACCCCACCAGTATCACTCAACACAAAAGAGGAAAGTAATCAAGACTGCTCATAAAAGTATGGGAGCAACCTGTTTGGCAGAGGTGTGGAGGGTCTTGTTGGTTGGTTGTTAGCAAATTTCATCTGTACACAAATGCCAGTCTGTCCACCCAAGTGAAGTGACACTGCAGCTAGGATACCTAGAACCCCTCAAATCAAATGAGGGTGTCAAATCCTATCCAAAGTCACAGGTGTAGCCTGAAAGTGGACCTGGAAATTCAGGCTAACAGAGCAAGTGACGCTGCTCTCCAGGCTGGGGAGAATTCACATTTTGGATCTGACTTTCATGTTCCTGTATCTGCCTCATCCTTCAGTGGGCCCACCCCATTTTACCTGGTACTTCACAATCTCTGGACCTATTACCATTGGCTGAACTCATTTTCACACCTCTGAGCTATTGATCATGCTGCTTCCTATGCCTGCAATGGCCTTCCCATCTTCTCTGCCTAGAAAAACCCTACTCATTTCTCAGGGCCCAGATCAGATGCCAGCTCTCTGCACAGTTTTCCCTGATATGCTCTTTACCTGCTCCCTTGGCCCTACGAAAGCAGAATTAAATCATTCCAACCTCTGTGTTCCTACAATCGTTTTTTATAACTCTAGTAGAGCCCTTATCACACTATATTAGGGAATGACATGTAGAAATCTCACCAGCTACATTAGTATAAGGCTGTATCCATGTTCTTCTTTGAATTTCCAGCAATCTGTATAGTACCTGGCACAGAGGGGCTTTAAAAAAATGTTTGCTGAATTAAAGACTGTTGCCAAAATTGCAAGTGTTCTTTTTTCTTTCACCTAAGTAGAGGCTTATCTTAATTAAACTAAACCTACAATATTATTGGGTTTTAAAATCATGTAGCTGCATATAGCTGTTTGTAATTGCAATGTAATCAAACTGCTGATATTTTTAGGCACCTCCTTTCTTGAAACCCTCCTTAACTATCTTTGACAAAATATCAATGTATTTCTACTGTATCAGTTTTGTGTATAAGTGTGTGTGTCTTTTTCTCTTTTTTAAACTCTTTGTTATCAAAAATTTCAAACACAAATGTAGTCAGAATAATGTAATGAATTCCCACTGCCCAGCCTCAACTCATGGCCTATCCTGTTTGATCTAAACCTCATACCCAAAGCTATGGTCTCAATATTTGTGCCTCCCCGCCCCCATATTCATATGTTGAAATCCTACCCCCAAAGGTGATGATGAGTAGGTGGGGCCTCTGGGAGATGCTTAAATCATGTGGGTGGAACCCTCATGAACAGGATTAGTGCCTCATCAAAGAGGCTCCAGAGAGATCCCCAGCCCTTTCTGCCATGTGAGGATACTAAAAGAAGTCTGTGACCTAGTAGAGGACCCTCACTCGACCACGCTGGCACCCTGATCCAACTTCTGGCCTCCAGAGCTGTGAGCAAAAAACTTCTGCTGTTTATAAGCCACCCAGCCTGTGGTAATTCGTTATAGCAGCCCAAACTGACTAAGACACTCACTTTCCCCTTCCACATTATATTAAATCTATTTAATAATAGATTTTTTTATTCTATTAATCTATTTAATAATTTCTATTTAATAATAATCCCTTAATATAATCAAATATTCAGCTAGTGTTAAAATTTCCAACTGTCTCAATTTGTTGCACTAGATTTTTAACAGTGAAAATATACTGTTACTTTATACAATTCATAAACAAAATATCTTTTTTAAATAAAAAGCCCCAAACTTGTATCCTATAGAGCCATAATATTCCACAGGACAAGAGTCATGAAGTTTCATTTCACCATAATGTGCTAATTATCCTGCTGAAATTTTGTTAAACATTTGTCCTATATAGATATGTAAAATAATTTGTTTTCAGTTCATTACCTTTCTACCCAAAGATTTTATTCCACAAAGATTTTCACATGAATTAGCACTACTTTTGAGTTATTCATAGCCCATAACAATACATTTTATTTTTAAGTCTTAAAGTACAAGTTTTTCCTCTTCCTGAAACTCAAGTGTTCACTCTTAATTAACACAAATGCTTTCACTCTAAATTTTCACTTTTAAAATAAAACTATGGCTAGAAAAAAAATGCCCTCAATGAACAATTCATAAACAAGTAAAGAATGCAAAGTTACAAAATATCTCTTATAATTCTTACTGGGCAAGCACCTTTAACACATAAATGTTTACATCCACAATGACCCAAGTTAATGAGCACAAAGACCAACACCAGGATAAATCTGGGAAGTAACCAGTCTTGTCAGGCAGACCCCAGGACTACAGGGATATTCAGAAGCAAGTGAGAGACTTAAGAACAGTTGCAAACATTCATTTCTTGATGATACATTCTATATATTCCTTGATTTGGAATTGAAAACTGATGCAAAGTAACTGCACTCAATTTATGCAACTGAAATATTCCTGAAAATCTGAACACAAATAACCAAACATTTGTATGGGGGAAATCTTGCCATAAAATGAATATTAAGGTGGAGACTTTGAGAAATTAAGATTCTTCTTTATAATGCAAAAATCATCCTTTTTAAATTTAGGTTTTATTATAGAAGGTTTTCCCACCAAATGTACAAAGTCACTGGAAATGCAGATGCTAATTTAAATAAAGAAAATATTTACTAATTCACACTAATTGAAGGTAAGGTGACATGGACTAATAAAAAGGAGGAATTGCTTTGAAACAGATACAACTGTGCAGACCACCAATATTTGCTAAATACATGTCCTTTCAGATCCTCACTTTGGTGATTTTATTTGCAATTATTTTATTGTTTCCCTGTAAAAAAAAAAAAAGTAGATGAGGGGCCGGCCCGGTGGCGCAGCGGTTTCATCCGCGCTTGGCAGCCCGGGGTTCGCGGGTTCGGATCCCGGGCACCCGCCAACGCACTACCTGTCAGCCATGCCGTGGTGGCGTCCCATATAAAGTAGAGGAAGATGGGCACGATGTTAGCCCAGGGCCAGTCTTCCTCAGCAAAAAAGAGGAGGATTAGCAACGGATGTTAGCTCAGGTCTGGTCTTCCTCACCAAAAAAAAAAAAAAAAAAAAAAAAAGTAGATGATTCTAAATAAAGGCAGTTTATTTTATTTAATGGGTTAAATATCCTCCCCTACTCCTGTTTTATTTACTCTGTTAATTTGTTTACTGATACTCTTTCATATAAAGTAAAAAGTCATATTACAATTACCACAAATTCTGAACATCTGGTTTCAAATTAATCAAGTCATACTGTATTCCTATATTCTGAATTTTCACTTTTGTTCACGTGTTCCAAACAACTCCACCCTACATCCAGGGCCCCAAGAGAATCGGCCCCTTTGTACTTTAAGATTCAGGGAGCTCCTTACTCACAACTGGCCCTTAAGTGTTGCTCATGTGGTCTCCTGGGGAAGACACCTACACACAGAACACTGCTGTTGCATGTTCAAGGCCACTGTCAGTCCTCAGAAATCAAGAGGGTGTCTATTCTACTTCAGTACAAGGACAAGGAGGCTGACAAAGAAACTCAAAGGAAAACACAAGTCACATGGAGCCAACTGCCTTTTGCATGCCTTGAAGGATTCAATTCCTTCATCAAGTCAGGTTAGAAACCGCGACTCTCACCCCAGGTGCCAACCCCACTGCTTCAAAAGTCGCCATTCTCTCCATCCTCCATTGCTTTGGCCACCTCCAGACTGAACTATTAGAGAGCCGGTTTACACCCTACAGGGCAGGAAGTGAATCATGCTTTACTCAACTGAAACAGCAGCAGGTTTTAAGGAAGCTAAATACAGTCAACCAAATTGAATCAGTAACACTTATCTTGTAAAGAAGTGTCATGGGATTGTTCCTGATGACAAAGGATGAGCACTTTGGATTTACATCTCTCCTCACAGATGGGACTTTTAAAAAGCACAGGGCACTTTACCCACGGACACAGAGTGGAGCTACTTGGATCACCATCCGCAAGATAAGCTTTCCGAGCGCTCTCACTTAAGAACCTAGGCACCTCAACTCCTGGTCGAATCTCTAGCTTGCAGAACAGGCCTCCTTCCAGACTTTGATTGTCTTTACTCTTCCTCAGCAGAATGAAAAAGTTCTGCTTTTTGTTTTCAGGATGCAGATTTCTTTGTCTCCTCTTTTATCCTTAGTGTGATCTGTGGTGATTTTTAGGGTTTTTTAATTTTTGATACAAGCAAAATCCTAATTATGGGGAAGGCCATTATCATCTTATATATTACTTATTGTTATCCAAAAACAAAGGTTTGGCTTTATATTGATCCATAGACTTTCCTCATATTTTCTTAAATACTCATTCTCTCTCAAGTAAGACTTTTAAAAGGTATTCCCAAAAGAATTCCTAAATTCCCAGTTTTACTTCGAGATGCTGACCACATAAAAATCTAATCCCCCAAAAATAAAGTTAAATTTGAATGCAATTTTATGTTTTTAAGCATATCCTAAATACAAAAGTTTAAAAGTATGATTGACAGAATATTCATTTCCTTAAGAAAATATTCAAATGATCCATTAGTGACAAAGCAAGGTATTCCAATTCAGAAATTCTTTGCAAAACATAAAGTTATTTTTTTAATTCACAAAACACATCAAAATCATAAGTAGAGAATAGAGATATTGGTCTAATCTAATGCCACCTTCCCAGGTTTCATTAAAATACAAATAAAAAGTTTCCAAATTACAGCTACATCCTTAATAAAGTTACAAAAACTTGGGATTATACAAGGAGCAGAACAGGTTCTCTAAGTATATCAGAAGTCAACAGTTCAGATTAAAGAGGAGAATTTTATCTG
Organism: Tapirus indicus; assembly: GCA_031878705.1. Classification (NCBI taxonomy): domain Eukaryota; kingdom Metazoa; phylum Chordata; class Mammalia; order Perissodactyla; family Tapiridae; genus Tapirus; species Tapirus indicus. The sequence goes on along the minus strand of CM062919.1, from coordinate 125,378,416 downwards.
GTAATTCTCAGGGCAGTTTGCGTGTACATGTTTTTAAGGCTTCTCACAGTAATATATGCAAATATACAAATAAATCAAACCCTAAAAGAACATTAAATGCATTTATAAAATGTTCTAAAATGAGTCTGCAGCTAGACATTTGCCACAAAAGATCTGCTCTCTGATATCAGCTACAACCCATAAATCAAAATATTTAAGGGTTTTCCTGTGGAAAAAAAAAAAACAGCTATGTTTGGTCTTTTGATAAATAACAGTCATGAGCACAGACTCTGAAAGCAGACTGCCTGAGCTCAAACCACGGCTCTACCACTTACTAGTTGCGTGACCTTGGTCAAGCCACTTAGCCTCTCTGTGCCTCAGTTTCTTCATCTGCAAATACTCCTATTTCATTGGTTGTTTTGAAGATTAAATGAGTTAATAAGAGTAAAGTGCTTAGTACAGTGTCTGGTACATAGTAAGTACCATATAAGTATTAGCTAAAAATAACGATAATACATATTACATATGAGGATCTGATAGCAGAATCATAACCTTGACTATCTTTATGGGACATCTATATTCCAGTGTGAAAAAAAGTGAGTTCCTGACAAGATGGAAGTATAGCACACCGAAAATACTTTGGACAGCCCTGATTCATTCCTCTGGTCAATATTTATATCACAGCCCCCTGGAATTGAAGAAGATGTAGCAGGGGAAGAGAGCAGGACACTCTCTCCACCAGCAAAAATAACATACACAAGAGCCACTTCTGATCAAGTGTTCCAAGTTGACTAGATTCTCTCCTTCTGCCAAGGCCTCTGATGGCACACAGGGGAAGGACACAGGACACTTCTAAATGTAGTCATTCAAACCAACCAAATTATTTTTTGACAAGGGATTTGGAAATTCACGTACTCTTGTTAGCTAGAGGAATGGCTGATAGCAGCAGCTTCTGTTAAAGATAGCTTCAATGCACATTCTAAAAGTCAAAGTCTATGACAGCATTTCCCACAGAATTCAAGGCAAAAGTTAGGTGTGGTGTAAAGGTGTTTTCAAAATTCACCCTGATAAGGTCAACCTCAAGATCTTGTCCTCAGCTCCAATCTCATCTGACAGAAAAACCTACTTAGTTTTCCACTACATAACCCTTTCTAGACCATTTTAAAAGATGTCACTGTAATCAACAATTTTTAATAGATATGCTTGACATGGAATTGTAACCATCTGTCTCCTCATTTCAGGTGACATGAGAGGAACATAGATTCAGCCATTAAAGACCTATATTAGGTAGAACTCAATTTAATTCAACTAATTTGATATCTTCCTGGATACACTTTTCTCACACTTCACAATCCATTTATGGATATCAACTGGTGTTTCATTTAGTGTACCTAAATCCAGTCATTACAGACTTCTTCAGTAGTATCCTCTAAAGAGACACTTTGGTATACACAATATTTATGCACTGGAAGAGAGGCACTCTTCGTGGTCAAACATCTCTAAATCTCTCATTTCGTCAACTACTATTAGCTATGCCAGAGAAGCAGATTAATAATTTCTGTGGACTTGAAAAGAGATTTCCAATCACAATCAAGTTTGTCTCCTGAGGTTAAAAGCTAACCAAAGTGTGACGCCTACCATGTGACTCTAAGAGCCTCTCCTAATGAATGAGTGGTATGAAATTACAGGTTACTACCAATACCTTACACAAAAAGCTGCACATCCAAGCTAGATGATGTCTTACAAAAGTAGTTATTAACCAAAGACAAATTAATGAACCCTTTGGTTAAACTGATATCATTCTTGTTTCTCTCTTTCCTTGTTGATAACATAGAGCTGTGCAAATGTGTCTAATGTAGATTAATATTTTAAGGGTATCCAATCCTTAGGCATCATGCTTCCAAATTAATCTTTCGCATTTTGTTGCATATAATCCTTTTCCCACAGTTCTAATTTTAGATATAGTTAGTCCATTAGAATTAATCTTTTCCCATGTAAAGACTGGTCACAGCTAAGATCTAACAGTTTCTCCTTAATCTTTTTTTTTCCACATAGAGAAACATATGGATTATGTTATTAACGTTTCTTTTTATTCATTTTGAAATTACCAACAGATAGGGAAAAGGTGTCTTTCACCACTTGTTCCCAGAGCTAAAGAAGCACAGTAACCTTCAGTTTGCAAGTCAACAGCATCCTTAGGAATGGGTAACACTGTGGTGATCTTTAACCATTATTTTTTTTAAACACAGTGGTTTTAGGGAAAATGTACTTCCAGTATCAAAGCAAATCTTTTGGGCTAAAATCTCTGAATCCAGATTGAGGGACAGACTTAACATTAAGCTTTTAATATCGTCTACATTTTTCTAAGTTTACCGAAGAGCTCTTTTACTGAAAATTCTGCCACTGGATATGCTGTAGAGAGAAACATCAAAAGGCAAAGTCATTTTCATTTGGGCACATAAACTATGATGAGCTCAGACTCAACTTCTTGGCTTCCTAAAGCTTTTGTTTGTTTTATTTTGCACACTGGTTTCTAAAGCAGAGAGATCTGTCTGTCTCTAGTTGTGCTGAGGAAGTTCAAATATTAATGTTTCATTAGGCCTTACCATTGCCAGGTAAAATTTAAAATGTTAAAGGTTTGTTCTTTTCATATAATCTGATCCTTGAAGCCTTAGAAAACTGTCTTGGCCACTTCACAACATAACATGTCTTTCCCTTGATTCTAATAGTAAAGAAGTTCCAACATACTTCTGGAATCAATCAGAAATATTCTTTGGCTGGCAATCATGACTAGACCACCACTCTGAAAGGGAAAAGGAGGTTTCAGGCTATGTAGACTCTGGAGGTGAGGGGAAAGCCTCTATTTTTACATATTAGCCACTGATTTACTTGTGTTGATAGAGACTCTATATGGCAAAGCAAAAAGAGTTTTACAGATAGACTTTACTTCATTAATTGACTTTGTTCCCTCAAAGTGGCATCTAGGTCAAGTTTTATAAAGAAAAACAAAATTTAGAAAATATACAAGAAGCATTTGTACTAAAAGGGTACTGGGGCGAGCTATTTATCTAAAGAAAAACACTGATGACAGGAATAATCAACCTTGAATTTATTTAGTAAAACTATTTTGTAAAATGGAAAGTATCATCATTTCTTAAAATAAAGCACAGCAATATTTAACTAAATATTAAGTAAATATCTGCTAGTACTTCAAGAACTTAGGGTTTTGATGCTACTGATAAGGTGTGAGCTTTTCTGAAACACTTTTTTTTACCATCTCATCCACTAATCTCCTTCATTATCTACTAAGCCAATATGGTCATGATATTATAAAAAGAAAAAAATAGAAATTCTGAGCATTTCAAACTTCTTCCAGGTAAAGCTCTATAGCTTTTTAAAGAGATAGCTACAATCAGAAAGGAGCTGGCACAATTTGGATCCATTTACTTTTATAATAAACTACACTGTGACTCCATATTTCAGTCTCACCTTGTCCCAGAAAAGGTTTAAAGTGGCTTTCAAAGATACATGCAAAATAAACTATAAAATTAATTATAAGGGATTGGCAATTTTGGACAAAGGGTAAAGGTACAAATATGTCTACACACATATAAAAAAAGGTCTGAAAAGTTATACCCCAATTTCATAGTACATCACCTCTGAACAGTGGAGTTATGAGTAATTGTTTTTACAAACATGTATTTTTTTAAAGTTTTTAAAAAGTAGAGGAGAAATTGATTATTCTAAGATGTCCAGACGTGGGTGAGCTTCTTGAACATACTTTTATATTTTCTCTCTCTCCCTTCCTCAAATGTAACTTTCATTAGGTCTTCTGTTTTCTGATTCCAAAGTCTTATCAGTTCAGAGGAATCCCCTTTCCGGCCATAGAAATAAAGCACAGCACACCCCACTCCATCAGAAGAATCATGTTTGAAGCCCATTATTACTCCCCACTATTTAGATCTGAATGAGATGAAGCATTTAAAAAGTAAAAAATTTTAAATTGGATTTTATGGGGCAACATCTTTAAAAGATGGTTGATTTCTTTTTGTGTGGTCAGACCCTCTGAATAATGAAATAAAGATGGGGAGGTGAGAAAGAACTCACTTATAAATTTTAAAAAAAGGAAAGGGACAGGAAAAAACACCTTTGTAAGTTTTCTGGGGTAGAGCAGGGTAAGGTCTTTTTCATTCAGCCTCAAGATAAATAACACTCTCTTTCTGTCACTCTCCACTACAAACCCCAAAGTGAATAAGGTTTGAAATGCAAATCCTTATATTTTACTCCAGTTTTTAGAGAAAACCCAGTTAGGCTGCCCCCCCAAAATTTCCAAACATTTACCAATCACCACTTACTAGTTTTCTCTCTTCTCAAACTTCAAACTTGAGTAGTCAAAATGCTTTTCCTTCCAACCGGCCTACCTTTACCCTTTTCTCTGAGGTTTTCAACAATCACACATTCTGCCTTTTCTCTCTAGTTTCTTTCAGGCTTTCTGAACACCTAGTCTTCATCCACCACTGTGCACACTGCTAAGTATGTCAGCATCTTGAAACCTGTGAACAGAGAGCTAAAAAATGATAGCTACTCTAAAACAATGCCCAAGATACTACCTTCTTGATTAGCCCCTAAATGTACCCAAGATGGAGTCAGTGCTGACTTATTTTTGCAGCTCCCAGCAAGTGCCTCTCGCAATGCTCTGTTCCTACAGCAGTGACGCAGCCTCCTTACACTGCCCTGACTAGGTCTGGTGGGAAAGTCTCCAGGAGGGAAAAACACTCCGACATTTCCAAGTCTCTTAATTTGGAAAGAAATAAAAACCATTCGGACGTGCTCTCTCAAGAGCCCGGGGACCCTGCACAAATTATCCCTGAGAAGCACAGTAAAATCTAGATGAAAGAATAGAAGCCAAAAGCCATCACAAAACAGAAGCCCAGGCACTTCTTTAAAAGGCCAACTGGGGAAGGTGGATTTAGTGTCTGGACTTTCAAGGCTACCAGGCCTATTTCCAACTCTAATGAGTCATGAGTTGCCTCCTCTTCACAGTCCTTTAGCTAATAAACTCCCAGAAAACATGGATTACACCTTGTCCTTACTACAGTAAAACTTGTGGTGCAGGCAGCAGAGCCTTGGGCATCCTGAATTCCATGATTAGGATCATGAACAGAGTAACTTGTCCAGCATCTGAAACTGTCATGAAACCAAGTCCCCCCAGGTTGATACCCAGTCTATAAATGCCATGTATCCGATATAAAAAGCCAGATTCCATAATGCAGAAGAGGCAAATTCTTCCAAAAGAAATGATTCATAGAAATTAATTGTTCTCTAATGTTCTTTAATTAAAGAAACTGGCAATGACTTTGCTTTTTTAATTAAGCCCAACTTTAGCTTATTTTTCAATATCCTGAAGTTTTGACGTTCAATTCGCATAGATTCTATTAAAAGACACTCCAACTCACATCAGAACAGAAATTAATATTAATATATATAAACTGATAAATACTCAATAAAAACGTTTTTTTATGAAATAAAAGCTATTAAAAATATATATTTGGAAACAAAGAATTCACCACAAAAAATTTTATTGGTAATCACATGGCTTTATTTCTCTTACTTGTCCTTTGCAAGAATCCAAATTATATTACACACATATACCTACTCATACACAGGCAAATCAATTGACCATATCACTCCTTTGTAAAGGAGAATGTACAAGTCTTAAGGAGGCAACACCATAATTCAATCTAACGGACCCTCTTTTAAAATAATGATAATGATGATAATACTAGATTATAATAGGCATTGTAAAAACAACTACAAAACCACAAATACTCAAGATACCCTATCTCCAAAAGGCTTACCAGCTACTTGAAAGGGGGCCTCTCTCTTGAAAGTGAGATCTCCTCCTGGCCACCTCCCTACCTTGCTATGCATGCTGTTTTTTCCTGTCAAGCCAGCGTCTCCTCTTCCAAGCTTCTCATTCATTGCCTCTATGCACGCCATCCCACTGCAACTACACTGACAAAAAGCCAGGAACTTCTGGTTGCCAAATCCCAGGGCATTATTTGGTCCTTACTTTGCTTCATGTGATACTACTGACTACACTCTCCTTAGTTTTCAATATACCCCCCTCCTCCTCACCAATTGGACTATTCCTCTTCATCTTCTTTTGAAGATCTCTTCCTCCAAAAATATATTGAATGTTGTTTCCAAGGTTCCTGCCCTTGTTCTTTTCCTTTCATGCTATACCCTCTTCGCCAATTTCATCCACTCGTAAGTTTTAGCCATCTTCAATGTCTACACCTACAATTCAGACCTCTGGGCTAAATTCTAGGCCTCTATATCCAAATGACTACTGGACATCCCTTCAGGATGAACTATAATCTCATTAAACTTTGCATGTCCGAAGATGAACTGATCATCTTCCCTCCAAAACCTAAGGCATTTCCTATATTGGATAATGATGCCGACATCAAAGCCAAAAGTCTGGAACTCATTTCTGATTTCTCTCAATCCTCCCTGTCTACTCAATAATTACCTCCTTGATATTTTTTGAAAATGGTCTCAAGTCTCCATCTCCACCTACCCCTCACCTACTTCAAGTTCTTCAACATCTCTTGCTGAAGTAATCACTAATTTCCTAACTGACCTCCCTGCCTCCAGTCCTTGTCTCAACCCATCCTACCTATGGTCAACAGAGTGCTTTATCTAAAGTCTACTGACCACGTCACTCCCTTATTTATAACCCTTTGATGGTTTTGCTTCACCTATATCATAAGGTTTAAGCTTTTGAGCATGACATATAAGGCCCTCTGCCTCCTAATACCTGCCTATCTTACCAGCCTCTTCTCCCATCACTTTCTGTCCTGAACCTTCTGCTTCAACAACACTAAACCACTTGTGATTCCCTGCTCATGCCCCATGTTTCACACCTCCATCCTTTGCCTACCCAAACCCTCTTCAAGCTCCTCCAAGGCAGGAGCCGCAGCCCAGTTGCGGTGTCCCTTCATTGCTTAGCCCAGTATCCAGCTCATTAAAGGTGCCATGTGAATGTTCAGTGATAAATAATGGAAGACACTACACAGCAAGTCCAAAATGAATGACAACCAGTAAGAAGTGTTGGAAGTAATTTGGACTCACATTGAAAGTCATTGCAACGGGGTCTACACATGCTAAATACTTTCCACACGAAGTACAAGAGGGCCAGGAAAAGCTCAACTTCTCCTTACAACATCCACCACACACTTAGAGTCATGCTCTAGTTTTTCTGGGAAAACTTGTTGGCTACCCGCTGAGCCTGCCGTTATGAGGCACAATAGTGGGTATCTTGGTGATGTGCTAATAATAACAGCTGATATTTATAGAATCCTTATTCTGTATCAGAACTTTGCTGAAAATTCTACATGAATTATATCTCTCAGTCCTCACATTAGCACTATGAGGTTGGAACTATTGCTACTCCTGCTTTACAGGCGGGGACTCTGAAGCCCAGACATCAAGTAACTTTACTAAAGGCATAGAGATTTAATATTACGGACACTATTCACGAGAACGCAAGCCAAGCCTCCATCTATATTTCACTTAGTTCCAAAATTGTATGTGTGTATCAAGAGCTGACCATAATGAAAGGTCTAAAGAACCTATGTGTCATCAAACCTTTGAGCGACTCCTCCCACCAAATAAAGTCACTTCACTAAACTACAGAATCACTGCCTTCATTCAGTGCCTCACAGACGGTGTTGCCAGCACATCAAGACCTAAGTGATAAGACAGACTGCTCCTCTTCTCCCAAGGGAGGCCCCTTCTCCTGTGCCCTGACTCTCTTTTGCCCTCCATCATCTGTCCATATTCCTCTCTGGTTTGCTCCAAACCTCTCCTCCCACCTTTGATTATGAAGGGTGCTTTAGAACACACAAGAGAGGCAAGATCTCTTCTTTATAAAAACAGAACTCATCGGGCCGGCCTGGTGGCGCAGCGGTTTAGTCCGCGCTTGGCAGCACAGGGTTCGCGAGTTCGGATCCCGAGCGCCCGCCGACGCACTGCCTGTCAGCCATGCGTGGCGGCGTCCCATATAAAGTGGAGGAAGATGGGCACGGATGTTAGCCCAGGGCCAGTCTTCCTCAGCAAAAAGGGGAGGATTGGCAACAGATGTTAGCTCAGGGCTGGTCTTCCCCACAAAAACAAAAAACAAAAAACAGAACTCATCACCTCATGAGGTGCAGAAGCCGAAAATATTTGTAGGCTCAAGAAGGATTTGGATAAATTCATGGATGAGAGAACTCTGGTAGTTCATTAAAAGGGAAGGATGGAGAGGAAAGTATGAAATTTAGAGAGAAAACCTTGTGCCAAGGGACAACCATGTTTGGCTATAAAATTAATTGAGTTCACAGATTTGCACTGAGCATCTACTATGTCCAAAGCACTATTCCAGGCTCAGAAAACAGCAGGGGACAAAAGAGACAAAAATCCCTGCCTTTATGGAGCGTCAAGCTCTGATCACTAGTTGGTTCCTGTTAGGGAGCATCTGCTCACCTTGGGCAATGGGGTCTGTGGAGCAGAGGCTTCCTCATAACCTCCAGGATCTGGCACTCTTGGAAAGCCTTCCGTGTACTGGAAAGTCTTCTATGTACCATCAAAGAGCGTGCACACACACAGGCTGTCACTACACATAGCTCCAAAGGCAGCTGCACTAGTCCTCTAGATTGTGCTCAAAGCCCAAAAAAGATTTTGACCTTGGCAATCTGGGAGAGGAACAAATTGACAGAAGTAGGCAGTACATTTTGAAAACAACCATGACCATCAGGCCACATGAAGGCAACCCAGAGCTGACCCCCAGCATACCAGAAGCATCACCCTGTCCTTACAGTCAAGGCAGAGTGGAGAGAGCCAGTCAGGGAATAAATGGTAAAAAGTAGCATGTGGGTGCAGACCTTCAAGATTTCCCTTCAGCCATGCTCTGCTGGCACAGAAAAACAGTCTTCCAAAGTTCTAAATCCCTCGGTTTCCTCCTAGGATCAACACTGAGAAGTAATCAGACACAGTAGTTAGTCACACTTACTCTGGAGCAATATGGTCTGGGTTTTAATCCCTGTTCTACCACTCATTAACCTTGACAAGTAATCAAAACTCTTTGGGGCTCAGTAGCCTCATCTTTTAAATGGAAACAATAATTATAACAGCCTCATAGGATGGTTGTGAAAATTAAAAGATAGAATAACATGTAGAGCATTTAAAACCATGTCTGGCACTCAGGAAATGGGAGCTGTTACTATTATTACTTCTTCCATTAATAGGATCATGGAGGCCCCCTTCCAGGCCATGGCAAATCCTGGAAGCCACATAGATGCTATATAAATGAATAGTTTAGAAGCACGAGCTATCCCATTCTGAGTTAAAACCAAAATATACCAAATTTCTAAACACATGCACACACACACCATTTCTTACATGTACCTTCTTTTTCTGATGAGACAACTATTTCTTATCAAATTAAGTCAAAACTGATTTTGACTATAGTATACATTTTCAAAAAGTGAAAGCAAAAGACTAGATTCTTCCTTCTTAGTAATGTCCCCTGGCCGTCTGGAAATACAAACTGAGTCTTTGTCTGCCAGAGAGCTGAAACAAATAGAAAAGAAAATGAGAACAGGAGGCGTTTTCAGGCTAATGGCCAATCAGCACAGCAACTAAAAGAGCCAAAGTCTAAGTGGTCATTTACAATCAAAACCCCCTAATATTTGTTACTATTCTAATGAATCTGCAATGGTGGAAAGGGCACCAGTAATAAGTCTAAGTAGGTATTAGTGGAAGCACAGACACAAGAGATAGATGAGAAAAAGTTATCTTAGAAAAACACCTTCTGTCTGCAAACTTAAAACCAAGCAGGTACGGGTTTGTTTTTGGGGGAAAAGGAAAGGGGGATTAACTGTGGCATGGGACGAAAAGTTTATCAGTGCATCACAGCAACAGAATCACCTGTGTAATCCTCAGGCCAGAAATAAACATTAAACTCAACCAAGTTCATTTCTCTTGCCCTTTCATTTGATTGGAGTGACTTTTATCTTTTACCTTGGAGTTATAAAAGCATATGAGCTGTTAGCAAAACACTCTGAATTTGACTTAATTCTGAGGCCTTCTCCTGAACCAGAGAGAAAATAAGCTTGCCCAAAGGGAGGGATGCACAGTACAGAAAAATGACTATATAACAAGAACATGCTAGACAGTATAGTACAACTTGAAAGTTTTTTGTTATATCTTGCCTTATTGAGATAATCCAAGCATTCTAATTTATGAAATTCTTTATTTAGAAAAAGTGCTGGTAAACATACTATAAAGCTAAACATCTTTGGAAATGAAGAAACAATATCTACATTCATAGACTATGTCTACATTGTTTGTGTAGATTGTGAGTCCTGTAAGTTGGCCCATTGCTCACCCTCACAATTGTATCTGCTCAAACACATATTTCTAAATGAAATTCAACTAAAAGTACAGTATTATGTTGTTTGAGATAGTCTACTAGTAAGAAATTGAGAGTCTAAAAAATTGTCCTGAGGGGTCGGCCCCATGGCATAGTGGTAAAGTTCAGCACACTTCACTCTGGTGGCCCAGGTTCACAGGTTCAGATCCCGGGCGCGGAACTGCACTGCTCCTCGGCCATGCTGTGGCGGCAACCCACGTGCAAAGTGGAGGAACACTGGCACAGATGTTGGCTCAGGGTGAATCTTCCTCAGCAAAAAAAAAAATGTCCTGAGGGTCACCTACACATACCTGCTAAAAAGACCTGTAACCTGAAGTTTGTATAATGATTTTTAAAAACTGACTGAAATCCTTGGGATATTATTTGGTCTTACTGAAGGAAGGGTTTTACTCACAAATCATTAAGAAATGGTTTAAAAAATCTATGCCTTGGTTTCACTATTGGGTGGCAGATGGATAAGTGAGACAAGAGAAAAGTGACTCCAACCAACCAGAAAAAAAGTTGGTTTTTCTAGCCACATTTAAGACTCTAGCCCTGAAATTCAGGACTAATGCCAAATTAATAAGGACATGATGAAATATCTCAGCCAATATTATAGTTCAGATCCATTCAAGAAACATTGTTTGAGTTCCTCCTATAAGTCAGGCCCAATCTGTGCCGTAAAGGAGCTCACCGCATACTGGTAGCACTCACCCATAAGCAACACAGGACAACCACCATATCCTGCAGAGGGTGCTAGGAGAGAGCATGATGAGGGAAGGAGAGGCCTAGGATTCTAAACAGAGAGGACCATCAGAATTAGGAAACATCCCTTCACATCTTGCTGACTTGCGTAATTTCATACACCATATTTCTAAGCAGGGCACATGCACATATGCATTAAATTTATAAAGTATGATTTGCTAGACAAAACCCTCCAGTGATTTCAGTGAAGGTCCAGCCCTCGTTTTGTCGCTGTTGTGGTGGAGGCCTCTAGGGAGCCAGAAAGAAGGATGCAGATATTCCTAGGATTTAAGGTAGTACTAGCAGGGCTACACAAAGTTACCAGAAATTTGCATTTCATAAATCTGTTTCCTTTCGACTGTAAAGTGTCCTTACAAATCATTCAAAGCAAACGGTGAGTTCTGTGGTCCTAAGAGATTAAAGGACTTGCTCAAGGTCACACAGTTTTGTTGTGGCAAAGCCTGAACTAGACCTGATTTCCTGGCTCCCAATATAATGTTCTTTTAGTTAGATCAAACTGCATCCCAATCATGGGGATGAGAGTCAGAGACAGAAGTGATGGTGCGAGCATTTGTTATATTTGATAATCAAAAATTCTGTCTGTGAAACAAAAATAGATAATATAGCCGTCCAGAGGAAGTTACTGGCTTGGTGTTAATTCAGCCTGGGAAACCCAGAGAACAGGCTAGGAGAAAAGCAGGGGAAACCCCCAAAGCAGCAGCCCTCTGCCAAGAGGAAAGGCTGGAGTGTTTACTTGCGTACAGCACCCAGAGAGCAGAGGGGAGAGCCATCATCAGGGGAAGGACGGGATTCCCTAAGTAATGGATTAGAGGGAGGAGATCCACCCAAAGGGTGGCCTCAATTTTCCCCCAGAAATACAAGTGCTTTCTGCCTAAGAAGGACTCAGTGCAGAGGCAGAAGGCTCCTTGAAATGGGTACAAAACCACAAGCCAGGAAGGAAAGTCAGAATGAAATTTACATAAGCTATCTCCAAGAAAACTGGAGAAACTTTTCCTCCCACTATTTCAAAAATCAATTCTCGGTAATGAAGAGTCCACATCCAAATGTCCCCCAGCAGTCTTTGCCTTTATTTATTTCATTTTTCCCCTTCTTCTTCCATCTAGCTCTCCTCTCCATGGCCGTTCCATCCATCTCCATTAGTGGTGACAGTGAGGCCAGAGCATCTACAGCCAGCCTATTGCCCCCAACACCAAGCCAAAAGCAGTGAAGCAGTGAAGAGAAGGTTCTTTGTATCATCCACGTCTGGCCTCTTCTCAGAATGAGACATTCCGGGTATTCTCCACCCTCCTAAGTTCATGACCGCTCTCTCCAATTTCTATGTAAGGCATCAGAGATGTCATCATTTCCATATGCTTCTCTTAATAAAAAGTAACATCCTTTTAAAGGCACAGCGGTCATGAGGTTGCGCAGCAATTGGGCAAACTGGTTTTGTTTACCATAAGGAGGTGCCAAGGCGGGGCCTACACCAGTATAACCATTGCCACTGTTCTCAGGCATGACCACAGCTCTGCAGCTTGTATCTGACCTCTTACTGGCACACATGCTTCACTAATAACAAGCTTAGGAAGAGAGAAGAGGAGGAGCGGCACGCATGTACTCCCCTGCTCTTCTCTCCTAGAAGAATAGAGTTAATCAAGCAAGAGGCTCTGTAAAAACTGGAAAAAGAGAAGTTCTTATTAATGTATTGACACTTGCCACAAAACTTGGCCTATCTCAACAAGTCACTTTACTCTCACATATACCTGGTCCCTCATAGGACAAAAAGAGGAAAAACAAAGACGACTTCCAGATAACTATGCTTCTCACAGCTGTGCAGTCAAGAGGGGGAAAAACACCTTTTATAACTTCCTCTGGCACTAACTGAAAACTCTGGACTTTGGGGAGGCTATTAGAAAAAGGTTAAATACGAGACTAGATAATGATATACCAAGGGACTCCTGTCAGGGGTGTTGGAACACTCCTCAGAAGCAATTGCTGTTGAGAGTTGGCCACCACTTTAAAAAGCTCTGGAAGAAGGCAAAGTCTGCAGGTAAATGCCTCCACGGTACCCTGGGAGAAGCAGGCTGAAGACTCCTTATTTTGTACAAACATCCTTAAAAACATTCATTCTCTGTACTTTAATTCAAAGATTACTAGGTACCCATATCTAGTAATTATTTCCTATATGTGGCATATTTTCTTGTATTGTTCTTTGTTTAATTTTAGTTTCCCAAAGACATAGCTTTTCATACACAACAGTACCCTCCCCCTTTCTTTCACTGTTAGCTATAGGGTTTCTGGTCTACATCTTTAGACTTCATTATTTCGTTTATTCTAAACAAATTTGTCTGTCAATTATTTAACATTATCGTATCGTTATCAGTAAGGAGGTATCACTAAGTAACATTTGTGTTCACATCAAAAGTCCTATTTGTGTGACTTAAAAATTAGTATGTAACCCTTTCCTGCCCCTAAAACTAGTTCAGTTCCCCCTTATAAAATCTGTAGTATTACCCAAAGCACCTTGTACTATCAATTACAGGGTTATGAACAACCAGCCACTAAAGCTACCTGATTGGCTCACTGTCCCCTGGTGCTTTATAATGATAACTAGATAGTACATAATTACACGGTCCCCAGAAGATACTTATAATTGAATCACAGGGCATTTTGTGAATGTTTGGGACAGCGATTAGAGGACCACAAAGTGATAGTATTTCTAACTCTCACCAGCTAGAATGTAAATGAAGCACCCTAAAATTCAATTATGAGAGTCCTTTAGGTATTAAATAATTATAATACAAATCGCATTGGGGGAAAGTTTTTTTAATTGAACTGTCCCCATAACCCCTGAAGATTATATTTCCTAATAATTTGTAAAACAACACAGCTGGATTTCCACATTCCTAGTTCTTCAACTGGAAAAGCTGTTCTGAGGTAGAACATTCAATGGACTGTTTCTACTTTTGCTTTGCCACTTACTTATTTGGTGACCTAGTAAGTGAGCTGAGTCTCACAGTAGCTCCACTTGTCCCATAAATGTGCTGCATAATTAGAATGTCTAATATTACTGTGCAAATATAAAATGGCTATAGAGATACTCACAAATTTAATTTAATGGAAACAAGGATATTTCATCTATCCAAATTTTCACCTATTCTTAACACCTAGAAATGCCTTATTTCTTACCCTCATCTTTTTCCCTTTTTCTCCAGCTTTCCCTCCTAGCTTTCTGTCTTATTCCCAATCCTGCCTTCTGCCTTCTCTACCCACTCTCCCTCAGGGGAGATTTTGATAGTTGTAGTAAAGCCTCCAGGAGTGGCTGTGGTTGGCTCCATAGCACTCAGGGCAAGGATAAGGAAGAGTCAAATGTAGGTCTTTTTCTGTCATTACCTTCTTGCTTCCATTTCTTAAAGGGAGAGAAGGTAAAGATTGCTCCTCCAACTCAGAAAACTCCGGAAAGTGAAAACAGAAATACTTCTCCCCTAACTCTGACTTGTGTAAATACACCATCAAGGAGAAGTTGTAAGGATGTTCACATAGTCAAGGAGCTCCTACAACCAGCCTAACAAGTAAACAGAAAACAGGACCCCAATCATTCCTCCAGATGCTCTGAATCACACTCAGGGCACAGGCATAAATTTTCCCAGCTCCTGAATGCTACAGCAAGTACATATCCACTTAGAGAAGATTTGTAACAGATCTATTTTCTGCCACTTAAAAACGTTTTTTCAAGGCTAGTGATCAAAAATGTAAAATTAAGGCCTGAAAAAATGTCAGTTTCCCCAGCAGAGCTCCAGTATTAAAATGTAATCTCTGATTAGTGATTAGTAGAACATCACATAAATAAATAAATATACATATACATACATATGTACATTTTTTCCAGTAGATTTGGCCTTGTAATGACATTTGTTCATGAGAAAAAGAAATTCACTCATTCCAACAGCAGAACACCACCTTTATGGGTGTTCCGCAAAAAAGGTCCCATAGAAACCAAGAATATGGTGACATTTGGTGCTCTTCAATCAGAGAATCAACACCATCGGGTTTCTCCTTTTAGCTCCTGAAATAAAAATATTCTCACTCACGAAGCACAATAGCACAGGCTACAGCCTTTCCTCATGGAGTGTGATTCTCTCTGAGACTCGCCTTCTGCTATGTTTGTAGGAACCACTCTCCCAGGACCATGTAGCCCTTCTGGATCTTCCCTTGCACTTCTCAGTAAAGAGTAAAGGAACCAGAATGGATGACCATGACTAGATAGAGGTTGAAGTCATAAAGGATTCAGCATGATGGCGTCACTCTGGCCAACATGGAGCGTGTTAACGGGGCAGCCAAGGAGACCCCTCCAGAGGAAAGTGGAGTTAATTAGTCTTTTTATGCACACACACATGCCAGCTTCACACATTTAAAAAATAGACCCATGCTAAGCAAAGGGCCTATTTTAGCTCTGTCTTGTGAAAACTAGATAGACGGGGACTCTCTCTCCTTTCTAACAGCAACAGTGGCCCTAACATACTTTTTGGTTTTAGCTATTCTAGCCTGAAGAATGAAGAGGCAATGTGCAAAGTGCGTCTGAAAAGCACTAACATAAAACAATTTTCACTCTCACAAGAAGAACTGAGCACTGGTAAATTAATACATCTAATAATTAACTGGCATTCCTGTTGAAAATTTTCCTTTTGTAATGTAGCCACTGGGCTGCTATGGAAAAAGATCCCAATTTATACTCTCTGAACAAATGATTTGATTAGTGACCAAAGGAAGGAGGCGTGAATGCTCTCCAAGCATGAGCTTTTCCAAGTGGCCCGAGTCAGCCACAGTACAGCAAGGTTGGCATGGTGCCAAGAGCCCTCCTGCCAATGAGACTAGAAGTTTCTGAAGAGCTACCACAGACCCAATGCTGGGAGAGTCCCCCAAACAAAAGCCGGCCACCAAGTTCAACAACTGGCTTGCAATGGCACCATATGCTCCACAATACTGTCCTGCTGCAACACTGGGGCCTGTCTCCAGTGTTCCTGTGAGCTGCACAGCTGTCAGCCCAGGAGCTGTTTTATCATTATTTTCACTGTTTTATTACTTTTCTGGGAATTCAAATCAGTGTAACCGCGCTTGATGCACCGGGTGAAAAATGGTGTCTCCCTCCCCCTCCTCCTTCAATCTAATGAATTGCCTTTTTTCATATCAAAGAATAATGAGCACCAAACCACGTAATATTTATTCATGGAACAAAAGACATAGGAATGGAGGGGGTGGGGGAAACAGAAGCAGCTCCAGGGTGTGGAGAGAAGAAAAGCTGGACATTTTCAAGGAGCCCATCACTCTGATCCTCAGTGACACTGGGTTCAGTTTATAGGGAAATCCAGACCTTTCAGCTCTCCTCATTCTTCTTCCTTGAAGCTCCTTCAAACAAGTCCCTAGTCAAAGCTGAGAGACCCTGCTGCCCAGAACAGATAGTAACCAAATGTAACTCATCCCGTAGACTTGACTGTGAACTATCTTAATATTTTCTTTCTCAGTGAAATTCCTCTAAAAAGCCTCCTCTTCTCTCTCTTATGAGCATTAAACCAGTATATCTCAGAATGTTCTAGATGGATCCTTTTTTTAAATCCTGTATTGTCATCATCTCCATTGTGGATGAAGGCATGATTTGGCCCAGGGAGGAAGAGCCATGGAAACAGTGGCAATACTGGAGCCTGACTCCGTCATTTCTTTTACTTAGATCTCTTTTACTTAGATGACATGAATTTTACCCCCCACCCTTTCTGCCATAATCAATCTCTCACTCTCCATTCTACAAGTTTTCTTTTTAATCCAGAAAATAGAAAATAATGTAGAATAATAGGAATAATTTAACCCAACCCATGGTTAATCTCCTTCTTTATAGACACTGAGATAGTTTTATTGTCCCCTTTGCAAAGGATCCCCAAATTAGGAGGGGCAGGATGGACTGCTAAAAGTCAAGTTAATGCTGAATGAGCCATGTTTCCTGAAGGCCACTTCCCTGAATGCATAAGCCAGCAAAATAAAAGGAAAACTACTCTTGAAGGTAAGATAGCTATTAAACAAAGTTTCTTCAAAAATGATGTACACTCATGCTAACAGAGAGATTAAAGTTCAAGGGCACCGAGAACAACATAGGGAATTTTTAACACCAGCGGGTGAGTTGCTGTTTCTTCCTCCCAATTTATTACTCAGTATCTTGAATTTCTCCACTTAAAAATTCTATTTTGAGAATTAAAAAATAGAGTTTTTAAACTATGAAAAATGTTTAAATTTAAAAAATCACAAAATAATTCACTTCTTCCTATAACCTGTGCCACCCCTTAGGCTGTGAATTTTAACACTGAAGAACTTCTCATCTGGATAATTTCCCTCAAACTCAGTAATGGAATCCTTGTCTTATGCAACCTTCTTGATTCCTTCTCTTACAGTCTCATATCTGTAAGTCTGTCAAAGCTAATTATCTCTCTTCTCAAATTTATTACTCTTCAGCGTATCATAAACCCATATATTACGAAAAGTTGAAGAAAACAAGTGAAGTGTGCATTATACTGTGAAGGAAAAGACAGGCATAAATAATTATTCAAAGTAGTCACTCTTTGTTAATAGAGTAATGAAAATGGCATTAGAAAAAGTGGATGAGAATACCAAAGCCAGCCAATCTCCCCTTCCTCTTCCATATATGGTTGTCCCCACCCCCAGGAGGCAATACCAGAAACTCCTACACCATCACTTTAGGGTAAAGAGGGAAGCAAAATTCTTAGGTTTGCAATCCTTTGACATTCCAGACCACAGATAAACACGAAGCCTACCAAACCAGTAACATAGACAACCTGTGCCTCAGCGAAGGGAACAAAGGCAGGATTCTCCAAGCACGCACTATCATTAAGCTCCATTACTTGAAACTATTGTTACATATTTCCAAGTGTTCCAATTCCAGTCCGGGGCCACAAACTTAATAAAAGGTCCCTGAATGATTCACACCAGTCCTTTAAATCTGATAAGGGGATCAAACACTGAAAAAAAGTTACAGCCCATTTGCATTTCAATAGCCTGGGTGCCAGATATCTCTGATCCCCAAAACACGGGCTTGCCATCCTTTGTCACTCGTAAAGTTACCACTACATGTTCCTAGTTCATTGAGGGCTCCAGTGTTAGCATTCCATTCTCACAAATACAACCTGCCAAAAATATTTTTGAAATACGGTTATTTACTATTGTGACAAAAAACTTTTTCAAATATTCCTTCAATAGGTTGTGAGAATTAAGCAGCATGAAATCCAGATCTAAAATCATTGTTTCCATGCTTCTTTGAAGAAAATGAACATGTTTTTTAAAATCCAATAGCAGCTGCAAACCATTTAGGAATTTCTAGTTAAACTGCAAAATACATTTTCAACCATTTAGCCATTACAACTTCTAAATTGAGAAAGTTGCTTCTTTATATAAACC
Source organism: Tapirus indicus (assembly GCA_031878705.1). Taxonomy (NCBI): domain Eukaryota; kingdom Metazoa; phylum Chordata; class Mammalia; order Perissodactyla; family Tapiridae; genus Tapirus; species Tapirus indicus. The sequence continues at coordinate 125,359,779 of CM062919.1, read as the reverse complement.
ACCTCTGTTTACCAAACATCAGAGAATCTCCTGGCAAAGGGCTACTGCGGGATGTGAGGGATGTGAATAGTAAGGGAATGTTACAATCCATGAGGTGCTGATCCACACACACCACTGTGAGGAAATACCTTAAGTGATTAAAGATAAACACCACCTGCATGCTTTGTAAAGGCGTCCACTGCTACAGCCACACACTCTTCTCACGGAGACAGGGAGAAAGGATGGACTGAAATACCATAGTGGATCAGAACTGGGACAAAAGGAGCCCGGAATAGAAGATGCGAGCATGCAAAGGGATTGTATGTTTTACCCCGGGCTGGGACCTCTAGCATTATTGTCACTTAGATATTCTGAAGCCAAAAATCAAGAATAAACAATTTCATCTCATTTCTTTTACTTAGTATACAGAAAATTTTGTTGAGCTCTCATATATGTCAAGTTTCTTTGCATAAATGTTAACACTAACCCCCAGATACTCTTATTTATGAATATATCCACAGTTATTGAATGCTCTTCAAAAAAAAAAAAAACACCAATAGGTCTGAAACACTTTTTGTAAAATATGTTTAAAAAAACCTTTAAAATAAGGTAAATCTTGATTCTAGTCATTTGTTACCTGTTACAAATCATCTCTGGACTCTTTCAAAGAGAAATAAGAAATACTTTCCCCAAAGAATTAGAAATTAGAAGTTTATTGCAACAAAGCTGTAATCTCAATAGCGTTTGGAAAAGTTTTTATCTAATAATTATAATCAGATATAACTAATCAGAAATAACAAACATTCAAAACAGGTAACCATGTATCCGTCTATAATCAATATAAAGGTAAATATTATACTTCACACAAAATGCAAGGCAGTTGTCCACCTCGTGCATAGATGAAAGTCATTCTTAAAAGAAAACATTCTCTTGCTAGAAATGAAAGAAACAGATCCAGGAAAAATCAGAAGCAAACACAAAAAAAGTAAGACAACACTCCTCAGAGGGACAGCAGACTAGCAAAACTAAACGTGACTGTTCAAACTTGACTGTCAGCAGGAAAAGTCAAAGGTTGAAATTTTATTGCATGACCAGAGCAGCGACTTTAAGGATCCTTAGTTTATCATATGGGATGGCCTAGTTTCAAGATTAGGAGCAAGGTTCTTATTTGATGTATACAGCCAACTCTTGCCATTTAACAACTCTTGAAACAGAAGATATCTAGCCGTCTTTAGACGGAAGCCCCCTTCCCTGAAGGCTGCACTGAGCACACAGCTGCATTAACTTAGCTAGCCAAAGGGTTTTTTCTAAGATGCTATGTGGTGCAGCTAAATGGCAGAAAATGGCTGCTGCTAATCGGTATCTAGGTCATAAATTGAAGCAGAATGCCTAGTTTACTAGCATCACTCAGTAGAGAATGACCTGTAAAGTTTAGGCTCCCAATCACTTGCATTCCCACCCTAGTTTATTTCTGTGGTTCAGATAACTGCCACCTACACCTTGTACAAGTTTCCAGGTGCTACTGTCACTGTAACAGAGGTGAAACATGAGGTAGTGGTAAAAGAAATGGAGAAAGGAGGAACACACAAGGCCAGGAGACAGCAGAGTGAGGAATCCTCATTATAAAACAGCAGGGCCAAGCAAGAACCAGCACTACCATGTGTCTTAATTTTGGCTCCTGTTCAAACTGATTTAAAAACCCAAAGGAAAGTCAAGTAGGTGAGGACAACTCCTTGAACAAGTATGGTTATTTAGAAAATGCAGCTGCTCACACAACCTTTTCCAGAAAGGACACGTCAGTCGGGTGAAGGCAGAATAATGTTGCGGCCAAGAGCATAGATTCTGGAGCCAAAGTGCTCCAGCTACGTAAAAATATAGACTATAGTTATGAGTAGCTCGGTGTAGGGAAGCTGCTTTGCCAAAGGTAAACCAAAATGACCAAGAATTCCAACGAAAGGCAGTCTTCAGACCACTTCAGCACATGCATACAATGAAAACTGATAGGACGTCTCACTGTCTAAACAAACGCTATAAGGTGACTGTCGAGGCAAGTCCATTTTGATGTATTTTCTACAGTTGGCCAGGTCAGCAGGTTGTTATTACCATGTTACACAGATGACTGGATTAGTCCGGGTAACTGAACCTGTAGAAAGTGGCAACTCACAGACCTGCGATTTTTACGACCACTCACACCTGCACCTTCTGCAGCCCCAGGTATTATATCACCAACCGAAATACATTTTACAAACAGAGCCACACAAGCCTGGGAAACACAAAGCTCAGGAAACAGAGAGAGAACTACAAACTTGCTCACAAAGTGAATTTCCCACTTTCACCACATAAACAGGATCTGGTTAACAGGGCCCCTACCCAATAACCTCCTCTTTAGGACCAGATGAAAAGAAGGAAAGTCATTCCTGTGGGATGTGTTGCCAGATATATAGCCTTTAAAAACTAGCAATGTTCACCCTAGACTGCAAAGACCAACACCAGTTACCCGACCTGATGCTTTTCTTAAGTCATACTTTTTTTTTTTTTGAGGAAGATTAGCCCAGAGCTAACATTTGTTGCCAATCCTCCTCTTTTTTGCTGAGGAAGATTAGCCCTGGGCTAATAGCATGCCCATCTTCTTCTACTTTATATGGGACATTGCCACAGCATGGCTTTAATGAGTGATGAGTAGGTCCGTGCCTGGGATCCGAACCCGCGAACCCCGAGCCACTGAAGTGGAATGCATGAACTTAACCACTATGCCACCGGGCCAGCCCATTATGCCATATTTTTAACAGGACAATCTAAAATGGTTGTAATAAGATTCAGGTGCTATATTAAACCACATTAGATTAAGAGATTTTTTTTTGCCAACTTTTTTCTCTTTATGCATATTACATGTATAGAAAGAACCCTAAAACTGTGCTACAGAAATGCTCACATAGGTACAGGGATATATGAATAAGGATGTTTATTGTAGCAACATTTAATTAGCAAAAAATAAACTACCAGAGTGTCTATCAATAGGAGATCACTCAATAAACTATGGAATATTCATATTATAGAATGCTATATAGCAGTTAAAAAAGAATGAGTTGATGGGCCAGCCCTGGTGGCCAAGTGGTTAAGTTTGGCATGCTCCGCTTTGGCAGCCCAGGTTCCGCTCCTGGGTGTGGACCTACACCACTCTGTCAGCAGCCATGCTGTGCTGGCGGCCCACATACTAAAAACAGAGGAAGATCGGCATGGATGTTAGCTCAGGGCGAATCTTCCTCGGGAAATATAAAGAATGTGTCAAAGATCTATATGTATTGACTTGGACAGATCTCCAAAATACATTAATGTGGAAAAAGTGAATCTCAGAACCATATGTATGATTCCATTTATGTAGAAAAAAACCAACGTATGATGAGGGACAATATATAATATATATGTAAGTGAACAGAAGAAGGTCTTGAGAGAGAGATTCTAAAACATGGTAACTTCTGAGAAGGAGAGGAATTAAGTCATTTCTTAATCTACTTACTTTCATTTAGCAATTTATTCAACAAATATTTAGTGTTCTTCCTATGTACAGTTAGGTCTTTTTCTAGTCATGGAGATACAAAGATGAATAAAGAGACAAAGTCCCTGGTCTCGTCTAACTGGTATTTGATTTCCACATTGTTTAAAAGTTATATTATTCAAAAAAAGAAGAAAGATGTCATAATCCCTTCTCCAACATTTCAGCCAATTGAACAGCTTTTGCTGGAACATTTCTCTCATCAAGACAGCCCATTTCATCTTTGAACAGCTTTAATTTTCATAAAATTGTTTTTCTTATATTAAACCAAGCCTGGCTTCTAATAACCGCCAACCACTGATCCTAACTTTATCCCCTGGAGGCCATAAAGAGCACATCTAATCCTTTCTTCACATGACAGCCCTTCAAATATTTTAAGAAAGCAATCATATCTTCCTCTAAATCAGACTAAACACCTTCAGGTCTTCCAATTGTTCTTCATGTGACATGGTTTCAAGTCCTTGCACCTTTTTGCTTGCTTCTTTCTAAATGCTCTCCTCTTTGTCTAATTTCCTCTAAAAGCTTGATGTCAAGCCGTGATCATAGTGCTACAAGTGTCACCTAGTCAAAAAGAAAGGAAGAAAGATGATCATCTGCCTCAATTTTAACAACCTTACTTTAATCTTATTCTCCACCACGCCAACTAATCCTCTCACCCCACAAAATGGTTTTCTTTGAAAAATAATGAAATAAACGTTGCCATAGAAAACAATGCAAGAAAGCTATAGCTAGAGAAAGCTTGCAAGAAGATACAAAGCATTGAGCAACCTTAGGATTTTCCTAAATGTTAGTTTATTAATGGCTTCCATTAACGTGTTCTCATAAATCACAAAGACCATTTCATACAGCTAATCTGAAACATGAAACGATGCTCTGCTGTGTGAGTCCAGTGAGAGCAAGGATGTTCTGTTCACCACTGTATCCCCAGTGCCCAGAAACATTGTCCAATATACAGCAGTTGCTGATACCTAGTCATTAAACCTTGGCTTATGCATGAGTGAAATCAGCCTCAAATCACTCAACTTCAAGTCTGTACTTGGGCAGAAGTTAACAATTAAGTGATATGAAAGTAATTCATAAAACAGGCCCAGCATTTGTGTAGCACCATAAAGTCTTTGGAACTCTTACATACATTAATTCATTTGAGCCCAACCATCACTCTATGACATAAAAAGAACGACAGCTGTTCATCTTCCTGACAGGCAAGGAGACAGAGGCAATCGTGAAGTGAAAAGCCAGGTCATCACATGGCCAGAGCTGAAATGCAACACAGCAGTCCTTTAACTTCTTCCCAGGCACTCTCTACCTCATCCCAGCACCTCTTCCTCTCTCCACTCTTTAAGTCATAAGAGTGTTTCTGAAAAGATGTGAGTAAAGCTACACTATGTATTTTCAACATTCTAGGGGAATTCCACACTGAAAGCAGGGTTTCTCAACAGCGGTAATACAGTATTTTGGACCGGGTGATTCTATGTTGTGGGTGCACTGTAGGATGGTTAACAGCATTCCTGGCTTCTACCCACTAGACAGCAGTAGCACCCCTCCAGACAACCAAATATGTCTCCCAAAACTGCCAAATGTTCCTGGGGCAGAGGGGACAAAATCTCCACTGATTGAGAATCACTGATTTAAAGGAATTCCATAGTAAATCCATTCAAATGGCAGTAGTAATAATTTAAGACAGCATGGAAATGTTTTAGGAATGTGATTTTTTTCCAGCTACAAACAATATAGCCATTAGTTCTTGAAAATATATATTCAAGTTTTGGTAAGGTCTGCAGGTTCAGAAAAGACTTCTAGAAGCATACATTACCTCTGTAAACTCCCAAGCACCAGGATACTGTCTGTTTAAGACAAACGAGCAAAACCAATCATCTCTCTTATGTCTGTCTCTATTGCCATCCATTCCAGGTGACGCCGCCAAAATCCTCATCCCCTTTGCCTCTCCCATCTTACCACCAGAGTTCCTTAAAGCTCTTTACGGGGACCAATCCCTTTAGATTCACTATCAATCACTGAGCTACTTTCAGCATCTAACAAACAATCAAAGAAAGAAAAATAACCAACCACTGTGAGAATAAAGGGCACTGGCAGAGCTTGTCTTTTAGAGCTGTGCGATCCTTTTGAGTCACAGTTACGACCCAGGTTGAATCTGCACAAACAGACTCACAGCACATCAGTCTTTTCCTTTGAAGGGAAAGAAGCCCCTGTCCAGACATGAGTTTTCTGAGGTGGAGAAAGATATTGTGAGAGGGAAGGAGAGACATAACAGTAATGTATCCTAATAACATCTTCACATGCCCAAGTTAACACTTACATAGTCGAGGGCTGGAGAGTCCATAACATGAAACATTACACAACCAGATTCTACCCAACAGGATGGAAATTTATGGAGTTAGAAAAGAAGTTCTGGAAGTTGTTAGTAAAAAACTAAATATTTCACTTAAGTTTACCACAGTTGTTAAGCCATTGCTAAGGAGGATGAATGTTAGTTATTCGTATTTTAAAAAATTCTACTTCAGCATAAAGGTCATTGCAACCAAGGGAAGGTCCAGTATAATTTTAAAAAGGTGTCTAAATTATTCTTAAGGAATCACTTTCCTTATGCCAGAGGAAGTACCACAAGCCTTTTGAGATTTTTATTAAATTCCCCCAAGAACAGTATGCACAGCTTGCCTTAAAAAAAACCTAAGCCATAGTAGTAATTTTTTTCTATGCATGTGTGTATATGGCCCTAAGAGAAACCGTGCTTCTTTCTCAAATGGAGTTGCTTATCCCCAACTCAAAAGCCCCTCAACTGTTCAACAGCTGGAATAGCCAGGTAGACTTAAAAAAAAAATGTGCTCCTTCTCGGATCCACTGAATGGCACCCTATCATCTTTAAGTATTTATTATACAGCAGGCTCTCAACTCCATCTTCTGAGTAACTTTATCCAACCTTATTTCTTTAGTTCTTTAAACTTTCTTAGATTTGAACAAAATAACTTTTTTTAAGTTAAGGAAAATTAATCAGTTCTTGGAGATGGCTGATTTTCCAGAAGCTACATTTCCAACTCACAAACATGAATAATGAATTTGTGAAATGTGTCTGAAAAGCATGCTGTATTTTCAATGAAAATTTAATTTGGTGGATCCTACAACTTTGGAGCAGTCATATGTAAATCAGCTTTTTTTTTTTTTTTTTGCAGAAACGAATGTCAAATTAGTTGGAAACAACAGAAAAGTAAAGCACATTATTTTACTTAAAATATCACGGGGAGGGGATATTACACAGCCTGAAGCTGTTGAGAAGTCACTGACATGGAGCCTAATGCTGATTAAAAAACAAACAAAAACCTGTTATCCCTTTAAACTTAGCTAGAATAATACAGAAAATCTGCAAAGAATATACACTGACTGAATCTTGGATGCAAGAATGTGATTGAGCATTTTAACTTCTATGAAGCACTATGGACTGTGTACCAATATTGTCGAATGAATGAATGATATTTTAAAATTCAGTCTATTCTCGATTATTTGTGCTAATGAAGAACAAATGATATACAAAATCAAATCCATGATTAATCCAAAATAATTGGTATCTTACCCAATTGTTTCACTAGTTATGAGAGTAGGAAGCACCAAAATTAAATTTCTCTTCTTATTGCTTCTTCCCACTCTTTGGTAAAGGTGCTAAAGATCAGTGAAAAGGCCAAAAGGTTGGCAGCAGGAGGGGGAAGGAAAAACAAAGCAAGCAGTTACAGGATCTGAAAACTCAATAATCAGCCTCTGAATAATAAGAGTGAAAAATGCAAAGCTATTTGGGAGAGTTAAAAGGCAGATATTATGAAAGTCTTGGGACCGAGTTTTAAATATGTGTCTCTTGATAAGACTTCGATGTCTGACTGGTTGATTTCACAGTTCTCTATCATGGGTAATGTGGAAAGAGATGACAGAATATAGCCATCCTAAGCTCAAGAATATAGTACAGGACTGTTAACAAACATAGAACATTAATCACAAATAAAATGACGTTAAATAACACATAAGGACTTCAAACGTGTCCAAGAATTACTATGTAATTTGCAAAATGGTTTATTATACTAGATTCCTTCTATGGTAGCAGCACTAAGGAGAGAGAGAGAGAGATCGCCCATTCTTATCTCAACCAAACGGGAAGAACCATGTCAGGAAACCCTTTAACAACAGTTGGCTATGGTTCTCAGACAGGTATTTAGAAAAAAACTCCATATAACTCTATTTTAATGTTCAAAATCCTAATCCTTCTTATAGAAATGTCAGTAAACCATGTACCTGGACTGTTCACTTTCCTCCTATCAGGTGGCAGAAAACCTACAAAAATTTTAAAGCTTGCCCTTATAATTCTAATGAGACAGGAAATATAATACCTGCCTGAAAATTCAGCTTTCCCTGGGAAGAAAATGGGCCTGAAGAGCATTTTGTAGATTCTGATTAATGATTAACTGTGTTTCTACTTTTCTGATCACTGGCTGCCCAGGACTAAATAAAATGTACCACAACCAAAGAACATAAATAATTAAATATGTATTGGAGCTTTGAAAAAAACGCTATCTGAGAATTAAAAGAAAAGACACACACATATGTGAAATGGAGAAATGAAATTTCACAAAGTTTTTCACAAACTTCAGGCACACCTTGTGTGGGCTATGGAAGGCTTTTCAAGAGACAGCTGTCAATCTTATCACCCAGGATAGCAGTAGAACAGGATAAGCAGCAAAAACGTTCATAGCAAAGATTTAGAAACGGTTTGACATTATAAGCTAGCCAAAAATCCTGGATACAGAGCCAGCAATTTACCTTTAACAGGCTAAGAAACGGGAAACCAGTCATTTATAAGGAGGTGTACCACTGGACTCATATGTTGACATTTCCTGGATCTATTCCAGAATGGATGAGAACATTCTGGATAGGGTGCTGTTTTCTCCAATACTTGGTAATTAATACATTTATTATCAAATGAATGTTATCTGATAAACTCTTCAGAGCAGGAATCACACATTTATGCAGTCTGCAAACTGTGTATAAATTAAGCACACTCTGAAAGTTACCACGGTGCTAATATAGTGGAAAGGTCATGAAAACATGGGAGGTATCCAGGTCAAGTTAAAACTACCACCATTTTGAAATTCTGAAGACTGCACTGTCATGCTTTTTGGTGTGCCTGAATGATTACACCTTTGTCAAGTCAATCTACCTAGCTTGAAAATGAATTTGTCAGTTGGAATTTGCCTTAAAATTTTAACCAGGACTTCAGTTTCAAGTACACAGAATGAACAATGTCTCCTTCTGTTACCACAAATAATTAAAACTATTTTAGGAATAGACACCTTTCCAACTGAGACTCTTTAGTAGATGAAATCAATAGTTCTCACCAACAACTCTTTGGGAGGAAAAAACTCTTCTGTATAAAGTGTGTGTTGAGGGGCATCATAGGACTACATGACCAGAAACTACCTTTCACCTGAGGTAATGCAGCTTCAAACCCAGGCCTGTGCTACCTGCTCTCTAACAGGGCTATTTAGGGCCCCGCACAAAACCCAGGCCCCTCCCAGCAGGCTGGAGCCAAAGAAGATTTCTATTTCACCTCTCCCATCCTGGTTCCCCCCCCCCCCCGGCTTGTTTGTTTTTTCATGCCTATGCTTGTAAATGTATAAGCTAAGAATACAAATCAAAAGAGGTAAAGCTCTGATTAGACTGCCTTCTTAACCCAAGCCAGGCAGAAAGAGAGCTAATCAATATTTAGTACTTTGGACATATTGGCCCTAAGACGGTAAACAATAGCAATAAAACAGAAAAGAATCCTATTCATCTTTATTTTTATCATCACCATTACATATTATTATTAGGCTCTGGTTGATTATTGCTTTTCTTTAGGGCTTTCCAAATAGAGCGCCCCATCTCAGAACTGAATATAATTGTTCTGTGCCCCACCAAAGCACTACTATAATCCTGCAGCCAATTCAAGAAAATGAAGATCAACATTTTCTTTGCAACCTGTTTCCAAGATTTTATCTCACGTAGAGGCTAAGCTAAAACATTCATTTCAGGGGCCAATGTGAAATTTAAACTAATTATTTTTAAAGAAAAAATAACTTGTATGGGATGATGTTTATTTCTTTTCTTTTCGTGGTACGTAAAATTTACAAGCAACTCTTCGCATAAGATTTAAGGCTGTTTATTTTCATTACACTCATCACACATACTTCCCAGTGATATCAGTGGGAGATGCATATATGAAATACTGTTGGAGCCATTATATATTCCTATTCTGTACATAGCCTTGGCGTTTACATCAGTCTGATGAACAGGCTAAATTAATGTCACAAAATTGATATAAAAATGTTATTTTCAGGCAATCATTTTCCAAGTCGATCTGTTAACTTGCCAAATTGGGGTTCACTAAGAAATTTACAGCTGATGTCTCGTCCATTCAAGTAAGCATTATCTTTTCATTTCCAAAAGTAAAAGCTCTGGCTTGGGTTTGCTACCTCCTTCCAGGTAACGTCAGGATCCTAGGCTCGCGCTTCCACCTGCGGGCGCGCGCACCCCGAGTCCTTTTACCCCTCCGAGGGCCGATATGGCACCCTTCTGAGAACAGAACCCAAACACGAAAACTTTCTAGCCGCAAACTCTACTCCTCTCTCCCGCGATCGAAAGCGACCCGGCAGGGGGACCGGCACTGGCTTTTGTTCCAGCACTGCCCAGCTGGCGAGGTAAGCGCCACAGCAGTCCTCTATCCCGAAAGGTCGGGAGAGACTCCGTGGCATTGAAATTTTGGAGCCTCACGAAAGAAGCCCATTTCTACGCAATCCGTGCGTGTAGGGTGTACAACCGCATGAAAAGAGGGCGTGGGGTAGGCAAGGATGAAATTCTCAGTGCCTTTCAAATTCTACTTCGGTCTTAGGTTCGCAAAGTGAGTCTCCTCATCCGTGGAAGGCGCGAGAGGGCGGGTAGTGGGGGACGCCGCGGAGCCGGAGAGAACTAGGTATGAGGAGGGTACCGGCGATACAGTCAAGATGCAGGTCCGGCCCCGCCTCCGGGTACAATCAGAAAAGCTACAGTGTGTCAGTGGTTTTCGGCTTCCTGTTTGTAAAGCGAGAACCTCCCTCCCTGACTCTGTGACCGACGTTCTTCCTCAAAACGGAGTCCGCCTCTTCTTCGCGCTCAGGGCAGGCACCGCGGCGGAGGGAGTGGGGCCGGGCGGGGCGGGGGCGGCAGCGGGGGAGGGGACAGGGCTGCGAGGCGCAGCGCCCCTCCCAGCCGGGCGGCCTCCGGGGCTGAGCTGGGCCGCGAGGCGGACAAAGCGCCTCCCGCTCCCTCCCCCACGGCCGCGTTCCAAAAGGGAGGGGAAAGGCGGGCTAGAGAGATGGAGGAGGAAGGGGGGGAGGAGGAAGGGGAGGAGGGAAGGTGCTGCCGGAGGGACTGGGCAGGATCGCGCCGAGGAGGGAGGGGAGGGAGGAGGGGCTGGGCGGCCTCGGAGAACCGGGAGGAGGGAAGGATTCTTGAAGCCCAAGATAAACAAATTGTTCCTCTTCACGTGCGGGGTGGGGGGGAGGTGGAGGGTGGGGAGCAAACGCTGCAGCCGCTCCTCTTCCTCTCCCCCCAAGCCGGCTCTTTGTCACGGAGCGCCAGCCCGAGCGCCCAGCGCAAGCCCGCGGCGGCCCCCGGCACCGGCCCCGGCGCCGATGACTCCAAGCCCAGGGACGTGCGCGATTTATAAACCGCACACCGAGAGAGCCGCCCGCGCCGCCGATAGAGGTGCGGTCTGCAAGGGAACCAGGCGAAGGCGTGCAGCCCCGCCGCGCTCTCAGATTCCCACCGCCCGGTCCACCCCGCACACGCGCGCAGCCCCAACCCAGGCGGCGCGGTGGGGGAGGGGGCTGCAGACACCCTTCCCAAGCTTCCGGCCTCCCCCCACCCAGAAAGGAAAGCAAAAGAACCGGAGAGAGGAGATAAGAGAAAGGATTCCACCCTCAGGGTTAGGGGGTGGGAACTGCCCCTTCCTCCCCAAGAAGTTAAGCCATTGGCTGCGCATCCTACCTCGAACCCACCCACCCAGCCATTTAAGCCTCTTTCACCTCCCAGCTACCTTCCACTCCTCCGGGCTTATTAGACCGGCCCGGAAAGTTGGCGGGGAGCGGGGCGGGGGGCGAAGCGGACAAGGCTCGGCTCAAGCAAGTTTAAGGGGAGGAGGCGAAAGAATCTCCAACCAAGTTGCGTGGCGGGGACTCGGCACAAGCCGAGGGCGTAGCTCTCCCCTCCCGCCCCCACCGAGCCGCCCCTCCTTCGACCCTCCCCGCCGCCGCTCCACCTGCCGGGCCAGCCCCGGGTCTCCAGCGGCGAGGGAGCGCACCCGCGCCCCGCATCGGCGCGCGCTCCCGCGAATGCGCGCGCGCAGCCACCCACGCTCGCTTCTCACCCACTTCAAAGTTCATTCACAAAACTCGCAGACTTTCTCAGCCCAAAGTGGGTGAGCTAGGAAAGGAGACGACGGCCTCTCCCTTTCTTCTCCTCCCCCCAGGGGTTGAGGGCCTGGTGCCCGCCCAGAATCTGCGACAGCATCAATTTCTCCCTGCACCCGGCGGAGTGCTGAGAAGGGTGGGCGAAGAGGGACGGCTCTGGGAGGCAAGGCGGCACGGCGAGGGGTGGAGTGGGGAGCATGAAGAGGAGGAGCGAGGCTTCAACTCTGGGTTCACTCTATTTCGAATCGGTATCTAAGAAAGGGAGCGGGGGAAAAAAACTTTTCCAGTGCCTCACTCTGACGCTCCTCCAGGCTCCCTCCGCCCCTCGCAGTCGTGACTGGCTTCTCCCCTCTCGCCCCCTCTTCCCCAAATCTGACAACCCTGACAGATTAACAGGTAGCGGCGACGGCAGCTTTTGCCTCAGAAAGTTGACGTTAACCCTTCGGCTTCAGCCCACCTCATCTATCGTGCAAATCAGACCCCCGTCCCCCCATGTAAGAAGCTCCACGTCCCCCCCCCACCACGCGCGCGCCCCATGCCCGCTGCCAGTGCGCCCTCACCATGATCAGCGTGTGGTTCCTCTGCTCCGCTGAGGCAGCCTCCGCATCTTGCTGGGGTTTGCTCTGGTGCTGCTGCTTGCCGGTGCCGACGCCGGATTTCTTGGCCCTCTGCTCCAGGGTCCGCTGGTAGAGGCTCACGGTGTCCCGGCGCTCCAGCTCCAGCTGCTCCACCTGAGCCTGCTGGTACCTGTTCTCGCAGTTGACGTGGTGCCGCCGGCAGCCCTCGATGCGCTGGCGGAGCCGCTCCACTACGGTGCTGTGCTTGGGGACGGCCGCCGAGCCGCCGCCGGGGCCCCCGGAGCCGCCGCCGCCGCAGCCGGCAGCGGGGTGATTGCTACTCGGAGCAGCAGGAGTACTATTGGGAGTATTATTCACACCGATCCCGGCCCCGCCGAGGCTGCTGTTCAGGCTACTGTTGATGCAAATACTACTGCCATTCGCGGCAGCAGCGGGGGCTGCGAAATCCCCCATCCTGCTCCCCGGGCACACTATTTTGGAAGAACTTTTTTTATCCACCCCCCTATCAGCCTCCTCTTTGGGTCCAAGGATTAAAATAGTTTAAGTGGAACGCGGGGGAGACGCAAGCACATGGATGGAAACAGCGATCCCGCCGGGGCGAAAAAAAGGGGGAGAGATTTTGGGGTGGTTTTTTTGTTTCCTTTTTTTAAACTGTAAAGCTCAAGGGGAAAAAAGGGGGGGTTGTTATCAGAATACCATCAGACACCTCTCAACAAAAAGAATCACAACAAACTGAGCCAGCAGCAAATCGGGTTGCAACTCAAGGGGAGATCCGCTCCTCGCCTGCCTTCTTTTTATAATCCATTATTTTCTAATAAATTCCAGGAGATTTCCGGTGGTTGGCAAGCATTTTCTCCCTACGTACCGAAAAACACACCCCATGTACACACACAAGCATATGCCTCCAGTGCGGACACGCGCGACACACACTCACTCCACACCGCATCGGAAAACGGCAAGCTTGCTTATTGCATTTTCCTTCCACAAAAAAGTTTTGGTGTTTATGCCGCCCCGTGTTCTCAAAGTACTTTGGCTGCTCAGTTGCATTTCACAGGAACCTAGATATCGAATCCTCGGGCTGGGGGAAGTAAACACATGGACAGTCCGAGGCGACTGCAAAAGTAGATCGGTGAAGTCCTTTGCAAAACGCCGCGCGGAGAGCAGCCCCTAACGCTCGGCTGGGCTGCCGCTGCCGCCGCTGCTCCTGCCACCATCACAATGATCAACTGCTCGCCGCCGCCGCCGCCGCCTCCTCCTCCTCCTCTCGCTCCTCCACCTCCTCCTCCTCCTCCATGCCAGCGGAGTGATATCAGGACGCGCGAGCTCAGTAAACACGGCAGCGGCGGCGGCTGGAGGCCGTGAGACAAGCCCGGGGACACGGCGCAAAACCCGGCCCGGACTCTCACCCGGCAGGAGCGGGCGCGGCACGCACTGGCACCCGGCTCCCGCCTCCCTCGCCTCGCCCTCCCGCCTCTCCCACGCCCCCAGACTCGCTACTAGCCTGACTGGGAAGCCGGAGCTGCCAGAAAAGAGCAAAAGAAAGATTCTGGGGGATCTCGGGAATTAATCAACTTTTGAACTGTGTGTGAGAGAGAGAGAGGGAGAGTGTGTGTGTGTGTGTGCGCGCGCGCGCGCGCGTGCGAGGACGGCCGCGTGGACGCGCGTGGCTGGATTTCCTTATTCCAAGCGAGGTATCAAGCGAGCCCAAGTTGTTGTTATACATTTATGCATTATATTGCAGAACTGTGCATGACCAGGCAGAAACATTGACGCTTCACAGCAGTTGTCTGTCATCCCTATCCATGTGGAAAGAAAAAGGCAAAAGAGTGACTTGTTTTTAAAACCCAGGTAATGAGTCCTCGCTAGTAATAACCCTGCTTATGGACACTTGTTCAAACTCTAGGCAGTCTTGACACACAAATGCCGAATTCTGAACAAAAAGAAATGGGCACCAAAAACCTTGGAATATTATTTAATTCGCTGTACATAATGATTGTTGTTATGAAGGCAATTATTGTTTTACTTACCCTTGGAAAAAAATTAAAATAAAGCAAGCAGGGACTCGGAGGTCAGACTAACAGTACATTTTAACAGACTGTTTTGAACACTAGGTGCTAATGACAGCAGTAATTAAGGGTCCTTCGTAAATCAAGTGGAAAGATTGCAGATTTCATGGGCTAGAACTATAGGAAAAACACAGCATTTCAGTTTGTCATGACCAAAACAAAAACGAGCAAAAATAACAGGCTTACTTTATTGCTAGATATATTTCTTTCTGTTATAATGAATTCAAAACAAGTGCAATTAAAATGGAATAGCGAGCACAGAAAGCAATTCAAACTTTCTGTCGTCTTTCCAGATATTGAGTATCTAAAATAACAAGAACTCAGGATCAAATATAACATCCTTGAATCTGAACTTAACCCATCACACATACATAATTCTTTAAAAAGTAAAATGGAGAAACAGCGTTTCTGTGATCATCAATAGGACAAAATCTTAATTGTGAGCTGTCAATAACAAGGCATTTGCTATTATCTCAATGAATCTTAAGAATTAGTTTTTAGGGCAAAAATACACCCCAGTTTTCTAAAATAGCCAGGAATAAAAGAACTTTAGGTCTCATGCATTAGTCATGAGATCTGATTTAAACCATCTTCGTTTCTTGGCATTGCAGATTAGCATAGGATGCTATTTCTAACCTCATAATGTCAGCAATAAGAAGCTATATTTTTCTTCAATTAATCAGGTCTATATGGTGAACTATATCCTTAACATCCACTGGATTATATGGTAAAATGGACAGCAAAATATTGATTAACGTGGTGTAGGAAAGTTTCCTCTAAGTAGTGAAACCAATGTGAGAGAGTATCTTTCATTGAAGTTACCATACTTTTTCAGAGCACTGGTTAGTTAACATACAACCTTCTCCATCATATCTGCCCCTCCTTCAAGTCTGTTAGAAAATTAAACTGAGTTAGTTCCATAGCAAAAGGTCAGTTCAGATTCTAAAAACATAAAGAAAATTATAAGGAAAAACATCACAAAGTGGCCATTGTCTTTTTCGCATATTCACTAAATAATATCTCTATTAATTCAGGAAACACATGGCTTCACTGCCGAGGGGAAACCATGACTCGGCATTCACTCTGCTCTCTCTTCACTATAGTTTAATTCTTATCCCTCCTCCTACCCCTACACACCTACATCACCCATACACGACTGCAATTTGACTTACAGAGGCAGCACATTTGAGGGTCTTGAGCATCGGGTCTTCAGTTTGGAGACTTGGGTTCTAATTCTAGCTTTTTCCTATGATTCAGAATTTAATTTTTCATTGAGAATTTGTCATTCTGAAAAACAATTAAAACAAGAGAAGCAACATGCATTCCCATCAAACTATTTACCTCTCCTGTCATGAAGGGAAACCAAAAATACACAAGAATTTGCATCCTTCCCTTTGAGGGACCAGCAGGTGTAGGACCACATTTTGTGGCTTTACCCCAGAGCTTCCCATTGACAAATGGAGCTATTCTTGCACAACCACAGTATAGTTCTCTGCCCGAGTTAGTGCATAAGTGGACCATACGAAAAAGAAAGATTGACTGTTCATGGGTATACACACACATACTCACACACTGGTACCCATCTTTTATCTCATCAAGATGGTGGAAGTGGCAGCCATAAGCTCCAGGACCAAAATATGGGGAAAGGAAGAAGTGTGAGCTGTATGATGGCCAACGGGAGAAGAGTATTTAAGGAAATTAACCTGTGCAGTACTCCACTGTGACATACTTGAGGTCAGAAACCCCATTCTAATTGTACAGGATGATTAGAAGAAAGAAGCAGGAAGTGAACAAGACTTGAGTCTTGAGCAATATGGGCAAGTCACCCTGAATTAGAGATGTTAATCTACTCCAGTGACCTTAGTAGAAGCAGAGGCTTTCATACTAGCTAATTCTAGACTCTCATGGTATATTCCTATGAGGTGGCCAGCTTTGTTGGTCACCATCCTAAAGAGCTCCTTGACAATCACAGAGAAGTCCAAGTAATGGGGAAGCAATTTTAGTCCCTTCTGCCTACCAAGCAGTCTGATAGTGTGCCCATCCTTATCTTTTATGTGACCCTGCTACAAAGCAAAACTTCCAGGTAGGATCATCAGTGCTGTTGCTCTAGAATGGCAAAGAAATCTGAGATGCCAACGCAGTGATGAGAAAGAAATTACGTGGCTGCATCCCCAGACTTTGATGATATCTCTCTGAATGCCAAAAAGAAGAAGGGTGTGACAAATAAGTACCTGTACCATGTTGTCCTGAGGCTCTGGCTCTGAGCCAAAGTTGGCAGTTCTAAGGAGTTGAACCAGATTCCCTTTTCTTTAGGCCAATTCTGCATCATCCTCTTATGTCCATCTGATAGTGCCCAGTGTCCCAGTGTTAAGAAAGAGGTCTTTGTGTAGAAACTCAGTGTATGGGCCACTGCTTCCTTATTAATGTGGATCAATGGAACTGGCTTCATAATTGTACCAAGGTAGAGTAGGAACGCTCTACTGCCCAACTATGGGTAAGCAAACTTTTATATATACCCACAGAGTGGGCCACGCAGTCCTGAATTACTAGCAGCAGTGGGATGTGCCCTCAACTATCTAGCAAGATTTAGCTATCACTTCAATAATTCCATAAATATAGTTATGGCCTCCTCTGTGCCAGGCACTGTGGTAGGCACTGGGAGTACAGCATAGCAGCGTAGGGAACACAGTCTCAACCTCAATGACGTCCACCTAGACTCTGGGCAGTAGATGCTGTGATGGGACTAACATGGAGTGTGTACAGGAACACATAAAAGAGGCTTCAAGTGCATGCTAGGCAGTCTAAGAAGGCTTCTCCAGAACTTACTCTGAAACTGAGTAGAAGAAAGCCAAGCTAAGGCTGGTGAGGGGTATGCACTGGGGAGCTAAGAAACAGCTAGAGCAAGGCCCTGAAGCCTTTTATTTCAGCAAATCCACCAGCAGTTCCCTCTTGCAGAAGTGTGAGTGTGAGAGGGTGTGATGAGGAATGAGGCCGAGGCCAGGAAGATAAGTAGGAGCCAGATGGTACAAGGCCTTCCAGAAGTTGAGGCTATGTCCTTGGGACAATGCTGCTGTTGAAAGGATTAAAGCTGATTTATACTTTTTACTTTGGCAACACAGGGATGTATTATTATAGTGTTTTCTAGAGTGTGTTCTGAAGAACCTGCTCGTCTAAGATGTCTCACCAGAAAGGCTTCTGAACCAGTTAAGTTGAGGAGATGATCCATACTGGCTCTCTTTCTTAAAGATTTGTTACCACGTTGAAGGCCACAAGAAATCTTGTAGCAAACCATGTGTGACTTTGTTCCACCCAGCGCTGCCAAAATCCTATGTCCCACAGAATGAAACACACTATAGAAAGCTCTATGTAGGATAAAGTAAAAATCAAAGGCAGTTGTAAATCCACTGAAGTTCGCAACAATTGCCTGTGACAAAGAGCCCACTCCCCTCACCATCTGCTCTGCCAGAATCACTAGCACCCAGGGCTCAGGCCCTTCCCTAACCTTAACTGGTTGTATGGAATTCTGACCTTCACATAGTGAGGAAGTTGCAACACAAAGGCAAAAATCCCAGAAGGGTGAATTTGACTAGCCTTTTTCAGCATTAGTACTTTGAGTCTGTTATAGTAATATCTATCTGTGTATAATAAAACTTCCTTATTGGGGGGAAAGTCAGCCTTATTTAACTGAAAATCTTAATTATGTAACATCTTTAAAGATATAGATTTCATTTGTTTTGAAGCATGCACTCTTCTAGTCTTACAATTACTGACCTCTGGGAGCTATTTTAATGAGCTCCTTCTACCTAGTAAACCAGTTGTATGTGGGTGACATCCCCCATGGACCAGGGGTGTTTCAAAAGTTTGTTTCCTTAAGTATTTAAATATTCCTAGCAAGACCCTGTTTACATTATTAATTTACACTTTTTTATTAAGAAGGGGTTTACTAAGCGCTAGACGGTGTCATAAATTCTGAGAATATGAATTAATAGGTTTTATTTTCTTATTCATGTATTTTAATATGTGTATAATAATTTTATGGTTATTAGGAGAAAGGTTGTCTAAAGTCCATGGCAGACAAATTTCTTAAAAGCCTTTCATTCTGTTTCACACATACCTTTATTCTCAGTGCTAAATAATTTGATATATTAAAGCATCTGCCTTGAACAAGGTTTGGCTTCCATGTAAGATGTTGAAAACTTCTGAAATTTGGGGAAAATATTTATAAAATCTTTTATTTATTGAAGACCTATCAGCAGCCGAACTGTTAACTTTAGAAACAATTATGTAACAAATAATCAAAGAACTGAATAATTGTACTTTCTTGTTGTAAACATTTACTGGTGATGAGCAATAATAGCTTAGGATATAATTCTAATGGTTAACATTCATTGAAACCTTGCTGTATTCCAGGTTCTATTATTAGCCCTTACTTCACTGGTGAAATAGCTGAGGCACAGAAAGCTTAAGGAACTTTCCCCAAATCACAGATTAAAACTAGCAGAGTCAGCGGCAGCCCAGTGGCGTTAGGGGTTAAGTTAGCGTGCTCCGCTTCAGGGGCCTGGGATTCGCAGGTTCGGATCCTGGGCATGGACCTACTCACTGCTCATCAAGCCATGCTGAGGTGGCATCCCACATAGAAGAACTAGAAGCACCTACAACTAGGATATACAACTATGTACTGGAGTTTTGGGGAGAAAAATTTAAAAATTAAAAAAAAAAAAAGAGGAAGATTGGCAACAGATGTTAGCTCAGGGCCAATCTTCCTCAAAAAAAAAAAGCAGAGTCTGAATTTGAACTCAGGTGGTCTGACCTCAGAGCAGACGCTATTGAAGGAACACGAAATGGAAAGAGGTTCCTAAGTTTCCTTCTAATTTTTTTTTTTTTTTTTTTTTTGGTGAGGAAGACCAGCCCTGAGCTAACATCCGTTGCTAATCCTCCTCTTTTTGCTGAGGAAGACTGGCCCTGGGCTAACATCATGCCCATCTTCCTCTACTTTATATGGGACGCCGCCACAGCGTGGCTGACATGCAGTGCGTCGGCGGGTGCCCGGGATCCGAACCGGCGAACCCCGGGCTGCCAAGCGGGGACGAAACCGCTACGCCACCGGGCGGCCCCTCCTTCTAATTTCAAGGTACTACATTTCTATGAAACTAAAATGACAGCATTTTGCCCAGTTCTCACTTCAACAGAAGCCTGTTGTTGCAGTGTTTAGGAGGGATTCAGCGCAGGAGTCATTATTCCAGAAAGCTGTCTTTGGCCATGCCTCCCTCAGCCCCCATTCTGGGTTAGTCACCTTCTCGGTGTTAAGAGAATCATGAGCGTCTCTCTGTGTTGGCACTTACATTATCACATTGTATTGTGACTATATACTTGTCTATCTGTCACTTGTGTTTTATTGGTCTTTGGATCTAACACAGGGCCTCGCCATGACAGAATTCTGTAACTGTGTTTGGGGAATTATTCAATGAAAGAGTGAACGGTTCACAATTTACCAAAGTTACAAAATTGGAAAGGGAGTTGTGACCAGTCCTGAACAGTAGTCCCCGAGGAGAGAAATACTGTGCTGCCGTTCTGTAGAAACTATTTGAATGCAATATAAGAAAATCATAGTAAGATGTGATTTATTTTTCAAAATGCTGTTTCTCGGGGGTTGAGGTATTCTATAAATTGGCTCGGAGAGGTGCGGGGGCGGAAGAGAGGCAGATGGAGTAGGGCCAGCCTCTTACAGATTCTCACACTGCACTCTGCCGTCAATCAGCAAGGGGAAGGGGCTCACATTTATTGTACACCCGTGGCCATGTGTCAGCTACTGGGCAAGACTTTTTCCGTATGTTAACCAACTTAATAATCCCAACAACCCTGGGAGATACGTAAACCAGAGTTGGCCCAAATGTGCCTTTAACATGAATTCAACTATATGCTCTCAGTTATAAAATATATATATTTTTTAATTCAACAGGTCTATCTACTTCATCTGTGCTCTAAAATAAACAATGGAGGGGAAAGGGGACCATTCTGGAGTGCTTAGAGTCAGTAGAGGAATGCACCAAACCATGTATACTTATTTTACTTCATGGATGATGTGAGGGCTTTAAGGTAATTGCAACTACATTCCTGAGAAAAATGCAACTGCACCATGTTATTATTCCTATGTTATAGATGAGAAAATGAAGCCTTGAAGAGTTTGCATAATTTGCATTCATATCGGCTCCAAAGCCTCTGTCTAATGCACCTGAATGGATTCCCCTTTGTGTTGTTTTTTTGCTGTTGTTGTAGGGGCTTGTAGCCGTTCTGTCGCTGCTATTGTCATCCATTCAGCAAATATTTATTGACTATTGACAAGTACTGTGCCAGGTGCAAGGGATGTATACTTGAACTGAAACATTTTCCTCCCAAGGGAGCTTAACAATCTAGTGGGGAGAAAGAAATGTAAATAACGCAACAAGCTAACATAAGAGTAGTATAGTCAGCTCTAGATTGACCAGAGTTGAGGAAGCGATAGGAAACAGTTTGTCACAGTAAAAATAAAACTAGTTAAGAAGCGCATAGGAAAAAAAATAACTTAAGCTTAGTTAGAATTACATCCAATATTAAGGTGTACCACCCTATACATGTTGTTCAAAAGGTAAAAAACAATAAGATACAACACTTTAAGAACACAAAGCATCACTCTCATTATCTGATGAAAAATCACCCAAAGGTATCTGTTTAATGGTCTGATATTGTCTGTTCCTCAGCTGCACGCTCCCTTTTTAACATTGGAACAAAGCCTAGGGAACATTAGTTCTGTCTCTGAGCAAACTGCATTCTTCACTGCTACTCTAGTAGACAGTCGAGGTCAGCGGTTTTCAAGCCACGTTGAGCCCTAAGAATTCCCTCAGAGGGGCCTCAGGGGCTGTTGTCTGGTGGGGAGAGGAATTGGCTGGATCTTGCCCCCTCTTCAATTCAACCGCCTTCTTTTTCAAATTGGAGTGAGATTTCCTTTTAAAATGGGTTCCGCAGCTAAAAAGAGTTTGAAATTAGTTCTATGTTTCAATTTGCTTTTGCTGGCAAACTCTCGCTCTCTCCCCAACCCGATTCCCACCCTCCATCACACACATATTATCGTTTCATTCTTCTCTTTTTGATGTCACCATACCCTGGTTCACACTGGCTCCGAATTGGTTAACTTTGGCTCCAAAGTATAAATGATCCACTTGCTTAATGTCAGCTTCCTCAAATTTCTCTTCATTCCTCTGAGCTGGGCAGGTTTAAGGATGACCCAACTAAATGTGTGATGAGATGGAGAAAACTGTATTTTCTAGAACTCCAGGGGGAAGTACTGTGCATTCAAAAGGAACACTAGGATTATCTGCCTGGTGTCGTGGTAGGGTGGGGTTTGCGAGACTCTAGAGTCATACCAAGGTAGATGGTTGATAATTTGCTTGCTAAGAAGGGTGTGTCCTGGTGCCACAGGGTTTTTGTCTTATTGAGTGGGGTATGTAAGTTTGGGAGGGGAGAGGAGACAGCTACTAGTGATGTAGGCTCTTCCACTATCCTCAGCTTCTCCTTTGAGTAAATGCCAAACAAATTGATTTCAAGGGCAACCAAATGGTTAACCTATCCAGGTCATCCACATAGCTTGGTCTAGTCATGTGTCTGGTTACACATTGGCTTTTGGTGAGGCCAGAAAATAATCTAATGTGAAATGCAACAATTTTAGGATCAGGGTATTAGTTAACTCCTATGAAATTCAAATCAAAGTTCTCAGTTTGGCTGCAGTGCCCTTCATTTCTTCTGCATCTTCTCCTGCTAACTCTCTGTTGAAGAAAATCTTCAGCATGGGAGAAGTAAAAATGTCTATAATACCTCAGCTACCATAAGGAAATGACCTGGCATGGGAATGAAGAAATGGCTGTCCCGGACAGTGGTTCATTGATCCAATTCTGCTCACCATCCGTGGAAGAATAACTGACAGATGTTGCAAAAAGACAAGAAGACAAGGCTGATGGGCAAGGGGCAGGAGTCACCCAACCTTAAAGTAGAAATGGTGTGTCATCTCTTGGTTAAAATGAAGTTCTAACCATGGACATCTTACAGGTCAATGTTATACAGGTTTGTAGTTATTAAAAACTTGTTTTTTTTCACAAAAGCACTGGTTTTTTTTTAAAAACTATGTTAATCCATCTTAAGTATTGTTATTTTTGGCTTCTTAATTACTATGCCCATGTCATCTGTTAACAGAACACCTTTATACCTTTTCAAAACCCTCATACCTACATTCTCAATCCATGAAGTTTGCAGAGGGGAGGGGAGACTGAAACTTCCCTGGCTCCAGGGGCTTGTTGGTTACCTTCCTCTTGTTCACAGTGATTGATTCAAAGATGAGTGTGTGACCCAAGCTGGTTCAATTAAAGCTCTCTCTGGGAATTTTGCTAGAGCTACCAGAAAAGGAACACTTTCTCCTCCAGAAATCATGGAAGTTAAGGGCCATATAAGCTTGGAGCTGCCTGGGGCCAGCTTTGATGTAACGTAGACAATGCTTATTTGAAAATAAAGGCAACACAGAGGAAAACAGAGCCAAGAAATGGAGATAGTCCTCACGACACCATTTCTGTCCTGGGTCCATTTGGGCCTAAATAAAGCCAGGATGCCCTACATGTTTCAATTATAAGAGCCAATATTTCTCCCTTTTCCGACATTTTCCTTCTTTCCTTCCTCCTTCTCTTTCTTTCTTTCTTTCTAACTTCCTTCCCTCTTTCCCTCCTTTCTTTCTTCTTTCCTTCCACGGTTTCAACCATGTGTGTATGTGTGTGTGTGGTGTGATTGAAATATCCATCAATTAGGGACTGGTTAAATAAATCATATCCAAATAATGAAACATATGCAGTGATTAAGAAGATTCATGCAAAGTAACACATGAATCATTGCATTACTTATCATAGCAAAAAAACCCCAAAAAACCTGAATGCCACTCTTGGGGGACAAGATAAATTATATTATATCCATACACTCAAATAAGCAACTGTTAAAATGAGTCATATTCAACTATAGTGATTGACATTAAAAGATCTTCATGACATATTGTTGATTTTAAAAAGCAGGTGATGAAACAAGGTACAAAAATACTCTTATTTTAAAAAATTATGTAGTTTTGTGTATATAAAAACAGCAAACTCTAGAAAGCTAGTTAAACATCATTACTCTGGGATTTTAGGTGCTTTTTCCTATCATTTATTCTTTCTCTACTGCTTTAATTGTATGGGTATATATAATAAAGAGAGAAAATGAAAACTTTCTATTTTCTAGAAAGAAAGGAAACTAGAAAGGAAGAAAGGAAAAGAGGAAGAATCCGAAGAGAAGGAAGAATGGGAGTGTTTATAGTCTGAGGTTTCTCTAAATGATTGGGGTAAAGATTCCAGGAGGAGGTAGTACCATCTAGTGAATCTTAAAAAGGTATTTTCCAGTGGACAGATGAGGAGAGGGCATCCAGAAAGATGAAAGAGCAAAGGCAAAGGTTCAGAAAAGTGAGAAGCCATGATGTCTTAAGGAATAAGTTTTCTGATATAGTCAAATAAGTGTCAGTAAATTAGCAAATTTAATCTTAGTAACTAGGGTAGAGTCAATTAAAGTCAACGTTAACACAAGGAATATCATCAGGATTGCACGTGGGATGTACAAGGGAAAAGAAAAATACGGTATCTCAAGGACGCTGGTCTCCATACCCGATTGCTTAACCACATCTCTCCTTTGAGGTCTAATAAACATCTCCAACCTAACATGTCCTAAGCAAAACTTCTGATTTCCTCTCCAAATCTACTCCTCCTCTGTGATGGTTAATTTTATGTGTCAACTTGACTGGGCCACAGGGTGCCTAGATATTTGGTCAAACGTTATTCTGAGTGTTTCTGTGAGGGTGTTTTTGGATGAGATTAATATTTAAATCAATAGACAGCAAAGCAGTTTGCCCTCCCTAATGTCCGTGGGCCTCATCTAACCAATTGAAGGCCTGAAAAGAACAAAAAGGCTCACCCTTCCCTGAGTAAGAGAGAATTCCTCCTGCCTGACTGCCTTCAAACTGGGACATTGGATTTTTCCTGCCTTCACATTCGAACTGAAACACATTGTCTCTTCCTGGGTCTTGAGCCTGCCAGCCTCAGGACTGGAACCACACCATCAGCTCTCCTGGGTCTGCAGCTTGCCGACTCACCCTGCAGATCCTGGGACTTGTCAGCCTCCATAATCACATGAGACAACTCCTTATAATAAATCTCTTTTTTTCCTCTCTCTATATACATCCTATTGGTTCTGTTTCTCTGGAGAACCCTGACAACTATAGTCTTCATTTCCAGTGTCCCCATAACAGAAAAAAAATGGCAAAATGAGTCTACCAGTGCCTTGGTATGAAAACCTTAAGGTCATCCTTGACTCTTCCCTTTCTCTCATATCTCCTAAGATCCAACCCAAAGTAAATCATGTCAGCTCTACCTTTAAAATAGATCCAGAATCTGACCACTACTTATCTTGCTTCTTGCTACCATCATGGTCTAAACCTCCATCATCTCTTCTCTGGACCAAGTCTTCCTGTTTCCACCCCTGCCCGTTTACAGTCAACTATTCACACAGTAGCCACAGTGCTCCTTATCAAACATGTCAGATCATGTCCAACCTCTGCTCAAAACCCACTAATGGGTTTCCACCATGGCCTGGAAGGCCCTGCGGGATGTGGCTGCCCCTTCTACCTCACTGGCTCCATCTCCTACTACTCCTCATTCACTCTGCTTCCTGGGCCCCTCTCCTCCCCTCCCCTCCCCACCTCTTCCCTCCCCTCCCCTCTCCTCTCCTCTCCTCTCCTCTCTTCTCTTCTCCTTTCCTTTCTTCTTGAAAAATAGGCCAGGAATTCTTTCTGTTGACATGCTCTATTCTCAGGCATCTATAGGGTCCTGCCTCACTTCCTTCAGGTGTGTCCATTAGAGACCCTCCCTGCCACCCTGTATGAAATAATCCTCCCCAATCATCTTCCTACCTCCTCTTACTGTTCTTTGAGCCATGTTTTGCCACCAGGCATTTGGTGCATCTTGTTTTATTTATCTTCTGATAAATATGAGTAGCCCTTCTAGAATGAGAGGCCTATGAAAGCAGACAATTACCTTGTTTCTCTATCCCCTGCACATGAAGCAGAAGCTGGCACATAGGGGGCATTCAATACTTGTTTGCTGATGAATGAACTTTCTTTCCATACATTGAAGGAAACAAAATACTTTTGATGTAATAATAGTTAACATTTATTGATCGTGTACTATATATTGGGCACGATGCCATACTTCTTACACAAATTAACTCATTTGGTTCTCACAATAACCCTAGGGGGTGCACAGTATTTTCTGAATGAGGAAACTGAGCCAGAGACGACTACTAATGTCATGCAGCTGACAAGGGGTGGAGCCTGGCTTTCAGCCCAGGTCAACTCCAGAGACCACTCTTAACCCCGAGATCTCCCATTCAGAATGGACTTCTTGCAAATTCCTTAAGAGACACTGAAGAACAGCAAGGATTGAAAAAGACTTATTCCCTAAATTTATTCTCCAGAGATAAAAATATTTCCCACTATATAGCATCTCCATCAGTTTACAACTAAACAGCACAGCAGAGAGTAAACAGACAATGGAAAGCTCAGGGGACTCCTCCGCAGTTCACATTGTGACACCTTTGAAGCAATTTGGTTGAGACTAACAAGGTAACAGCAAAGACGTATTTGAAAATCTTTCTTGGGTCATGCATACCTTGTAAATTTGGTAGGAGCTTTACAAGTCCATTTGAAGATGTAGGCAGTCCTCTTGACCCTTATCAATGTATTCATTTTTGTATCCAACAAATATTTACTAAGCACCATTAGGTGTCAGGCACATTTCTAGGCACTGGGGCTATAGAAATATCTTCTTTCATGAACTCTCATCCCCACTGTAACAAAAAGGAGCTTAGATATCCTAGTGATTTGGAGCTAAACTCTACAGTCAGAGAGACTTGGGTACAAATCCCAGTGCTGCTGTTACTGGCTATATGACCTCTGGCAAGTTAGGTAACTTGTCTAAATCTCAGTTTCTTTGTTTATAAAATGGAAGCAATATCGATTATAAGATCTACCACAGTGGTTTATTAGGGGGAGTAAATGAGATTGCCTAATATACACTAAGCATTCAGAAATATACTACCTGTGATGGTGTAAAATCTTTGTGACTTTGAATATCGTTTTGTACATATGAAGAACTTAGAGTTTTATAGGTTTCTCTTCATTTAAGTGACAAGAGCTTGTTCGAATTTTAGTATCTTGAAAGAATGCAAGTTTAGTCAACATCTTCAACCAGAGTGCTAAACCTTGTGATGGAGTCATAGGGTCTTACACTCACAATTAGTTATCATAATAGAACTATTAATAGACCTCTGATTCATTAATTCGTTCTTTCTTTTTTCCTTTTGGGGCTATCTGGGAAAGCTGCCCATTTGGAGAGATCCTTTGGCTATCTTCCTTTGCCTTTCAAAGCCTTCAAAACAAAGTTCTTAAGTACCTCATAATGGGTCCATGAGATTGTTGATTTTGTTTATAACATGTCAGAAGTAACCATTTTTATACTACTAATGGACTCATTACAATGTATAAGGGATATCTCAGGTGGATTCTGAATGGACCAAGTATTTGTATTTGTTTATAAGCCTTCTGCCTTCGTGGACATTAGACCAGGAATTCGGAACCATAAATTCTAATCCTAGGCCTGATACTAATTAACTGTTTGATCTTGACTTTACTGGTGCCTTGGTGCTTATCTATCTGTATCAGAAGGTTAATGTCTATATCATCTTCCAACTCTAAAATTCTACAATTGCCCATATGTAAAGCTAGGTTTACAAGGTTTCATTGAACAAGAAACCTATCCTACTTGGTACAGGGAACTGAATGTGAGGATACAGGAACCTATTAAGGAACAGATGAGCACAGGGGCATACACATTTCAAGTTGTAAACACTGTCACAGCCCCATGCAACAAGACAGTGATAAGGGTTCAAGGAACAACATACATACATCTTTTTTTTAGCATAAAGATATATAATAGCTACATTCATTCCTTTGAAAAATATTTGAATGATATTGGGCATTAAAAACCTATTGAAGGGGCTGGGCCAGTGGCATAGTGGTTAAGTTCAGCATGCTCTGCTTTGGTGGCCCACGTTCGTGGGTTCGGATCCCGGGCGCAGACCTACACCACTCATCAAACCATGCTCTGGCAGTGACCAACATACAAAATAGAGGAGGATGGGCACAGATGTTAGCTCAGGGCCGCTCTTCCTCAGCAAAAAAGAGGAAGATTGGCAACAGATGTTAGCTCAGGGCCAATCTTCCTCACACACACAAAAAAACCTATTGAAACTGCAAATACTAGTACATCTAATACCAAAAAGCTGAAAACTGAGGCATCCCTTGCCCATTGTTCAGTGATTCTAATCAACCTCATGGCACATTTAGTTAGAATCAATATTAGATTTGAGATTCAGTCCAGACCAACACTTCAGAGGAGGCTGGTCTTCAGATGAGGAGTTATCACCCAGCACATAACTTTTTGAGGGCTTTGGGATCCTTTGAGATAAAAGGGACACTTTCAGTCTGAGCTCCTGATGAAGCCAAATTCATAAAATGTCCTAGTTTAAAACCCTTTCACTCTTGGAAAACAAAAGAACTCATCCAGGACAACTGGCAATATTTTGCAGATTGAAAAGGACCATTGAATAAATGCTCAGGTGCTAACATCTTCTTGGTGAGGAAAATGTCCTCTAACGTTCTTTCTGACTCTCTGCAAGTTGGGCTCCTTTGGATGGAAGAATGAGTCTGAGGTGCTTTCTGAAGGGAGGTTGGAGACAATTGTCAGAACTGTGGCTAAGCCAGTGGTATTCTGAATCCATGGAGCTTCTAATTACTGTCCTCTGTGAGCCATGGAAATTAACCTGGGTCCCTTGCACTGCCTGAGAAGAAATAAGGAATAATAAAATAAGTGACTGTATTTTTGCATGCCTGTTACCCTTCAGTTTGATTTTCCTGGGATTGTGTGTGCAGTGTGAGTGATTGATGGTTGATTCTCTGAGTTTGATGAAATAGGAAGCTAAACAGAAGATAAGGCATTTTAAGAATCCTCATCACTGCAATGGAGTGATTTCACATAAAACGGGCACTTGATTTATGAAAAATATAACTAAATAAGATAGAATGAATTTAAAGCATTTACCCACTTGAAAATTTAGCTAATCAAAATCCTGAATTTTCCTTACCTCACTGCATGACTGTGGATATTTACACAATTGAGTAGTTATTTATAGGAACCAATTAAAAATGAACATCTTCAAGAACAACTAGATATGAAAAAGAACTGATTAGAAATTTTGGAAAAATGCATCCTTTGAAATTAAAAATCTTAATAGATGGGATAAAGTCTAGACTGAAATCAGCCAAAGAGAGAATTGGAAAACAGTGCCGAGGAATTCACACAGAATGCAGCACAAAGAGACCAAAACTGTGAAAGAGAAATTACGAGTCATGAATAATAGATGGAGAGGCTCCAAAATAAATCTATAGGAGTTCTAGCGAGAAATAGATGAAAGAGAAAGACAGAGGAACAACATCTGAAGAGATAATGGCTGAGAATTTTCCAGAATGGAAGACATATCCTCAAACTAAAAGTTCACAAAAAATTCCAAGCAACGTAAACAAAACTAAATCCTCTTTGTAGGGAAACTGTAAAACATCAAGGGCAAACAGAACACTCCTACAAGCTACCAGAGAAAAAAGACAGGTTACCTCTAAAAAGAAGGACAGCTGTGCTGGCAGCAGTCTTCTCATCAGCACTGATAGATGAAATAATTATTTAAACAGCCAGAGACTGAAAAATAATTTTCAATCTAGCTAGATTCTCATACCAAAATTAAACTATCATTCAGAAGAGACAAAATAGACATTTCACCCATGGAAAGTTTACTCCTCATAAACCCATTAAAGAATTAACTTGAATATAAAGGAAAGAGCCTAATTATAACAATAGCTAATACTTTACATACATCAATTCCTTTTAATCCTCACAATATTGCTATGAGGTCGATACATTTTTAACCCCATTGTACAGTGATCAAACTGAGGTACCGGAAGATTGAGGTCTCACAGCTAGTAAGAATCAGGATTTGAACCAGGCAGGCTAGGAATACATTGGATGAAAGAAATAATAATAAGCAAAGAAGCTGACAAAATAAGTGGATATATTTTAATTAACTATTGACTGTAATAATTAACTCTTTGTGCTAAAAAGAAAGATGAAAAACTAAAACTCTCTATAATAATAATGTCAGGAGTTGTTTCGTTAAGTGGCTAAACCATGCCAAGAACCTCAGTATGTTTAGGAGAATGGCGATAAAGTGTAAATTAAAACTTTTAATGAAAATTTGTAATTACATAGGTTAAAAATATGAGGGTAACAACAACAAGGATAGAAATTTAATTTATAGTTTCAAAATCAGCAGGAAAATTTCAAATGGAATAAAGGTATTTATCGATTCAGCAGAAAGCAAAAGGAGAAGGAAAATTATAAGAAGTAAAAGAATGGTAAAAAGGAAACAAAATAAAGACAGTATTAAGGATGTATTCAAATATATCACTAATCACAATAAAGAATTATGAAATGAAATTTACTTATTAAAGGAACTTACTAATTTATTGTATTTTGTTAATTAGCCAAAATTTTATTATCCAAATTTTATATCTGCCTTCTGCAGATTAGTATTATTTTTAATCAATGATACATTGAGAAAATTGAAGAGATATATCTTGCATTTCCAATTTTAAAACCTATATTTAAAAATTGAGACATGTTTACGTAACCATGATGATAAGGGAAATTAAAACCCAAACAGACGAATATTTATAAAAATTGTTATTTCAGGAAAGGACTTGAAGAAGTCCTTTCCAACTCCTTCTTTAATTGGAGAACAATTATTTTAGAAAAGAGGCTTTTCTTAATTGTACTCCAGAGTATGTCAAAGTGAAAACATTTAGCAATCTTAAAACTTTTACTTCCTAAAATTTTAGATGAATTGCTTTTTGGAATGATTTTCTCATCAACATTATAAGAAATCTTCTAGTCAATAAAAGGCCAAATATCTACATATTTCTTAAAAATTGAATGATTTTTTAATGTATTAACGTGCATAGTAACCAGCATTTAACATACTGAAGCAGAAATAATAACTCTTATTGTCCATGTACTGTATGAATATGAAATTAAAATGTAATTCTCATTGATCAATACTGCAGATTCCATGTCATGATTAATTCCAAGAATACGAATTTCCGCATATTCTGTGGAAACTTTTCAGTTGTAACAACATTCTCAGAGTTTTTAGGTTGTCGTTTTCTTGCTCTTTTTGATTGCAAAGTGCAAAAGATTCCTGAACAAATTGCCTGCATATCAACAGCTTCCTGTAACTACCACCACAATCAATACAGAACACTATTCCATCACCGTAAGGCTCCCTCTTGCTACCCCTTTAAAGCCACACCCACTTCCTCTCCCACCCATCCCTAACCCCTGGGAACCACCAATCTTTTCTATATCTCTATAATTTTGTTATTTCAAGAGTGTTATACAAATGGAATTATTCAGTACGTTACCTTTTTTTCATCCATCATTATGCCCTTAAGTTTCATCCAAGTTGTTGCATTTATCAATATTTCGTTCCTTTTATTGTTGAGTACTCTTTTTTGGCACAAAAACCACAGCTTGTTTTTCCATTCACCCATTGAAGGACAGTTGGGTAGTTTCCAGTTTTTGGCTATTATAAATAAAGGTGCTATGAACATTCATGTACAAGTTTCTGCATGAACATATGTTTTCATTTCTCTGTGGTAAATGCCCAGGAGTGCAGTTGCTGAATCATATGTTAAGTACATGTTTAATTTTAAAAGAAACTGCCAAACTATTTTCCAGCATGGCTGTACCATTTAATCAGCAATGTGTGAGTGATCCAGTTTCTCTGCATTCTTGCCAGCATTTGGTGTAGTCATTGTATTTAATTTTAGCCATTCTGATAGGTGTGCAGTGATATCTCATTGTGGTTTTAATTTACATTTCCTTAGGGGCTAGTGAAGTTGAACATCATTTTATGTGCTCACTTGCCATCTGTGTGTTCTCTTTGGTGAAGTGTTTGTTCATGTCTTCAGCCCATTTTCTAATTTGATTGTTTATTTACTATTGTGCTTTGAGAATTCTTTTTATTTTCTAGATACAAGTCATTTGTCAGATACATGTTTTGCAAATATTTTCCCCTAAGTTGTAATTTATCTTTTCATTCTCTTAAGAGAGTCTTTCCCAAAGCAAAAATTTTTCATTTTGATGAAGTCCAAATTATCAGCTTTTCCTTTTATGGATTTGTGCTTTGGGTATCGAGTTTAAGAACTCTGCCTAGTTCTAGGTCCCAAAGATTTTCTCTTATGCTTTTTTCTAAACTTTTACAGTTTTACATTTTACACTTAAGAGTGTGATTCATTTTGAGTTAATGTAGTTAATTTTTGTATATAGTGTGAGGTTTAGGTGGGGGGTTCTTTTTTTGTTGTTGTTTTTTGGCCTATGGATGTCCAGTTGGTTCAGACCATTTGTTGGAAAGGCTATCCTTCCTTTGCTGAATTGCTTTTACACCTTTGTCAAAAATAAGTTGAGCATATTTGTGTGGGTCCCTTTCTGGGTTCTCTATTCTGTTCAACTGATCTGTGTGTCTCTCTCTCCACCAATGCCACACGGTCTTGATTACTGTAGACACATAAGTCTTGAAATCAGGTAGACTGATTCCTCCTACTTTATTCTTCTTTTTCAAAATTGTTTTAGCTATTCTAGTTCCTTTACCATTTCATATAAATTTTAGAATACTCTTAACTATGTCTACAAAAACTCTTACTCGTATTTTCATAAGAATCGAATTAAATTTGTTTATCAAGTTGGGAAAATTGACACCTTTATTAAGGTTAAGTCTTCCAATCCGTGAACACAGTATGTCTCTTCATTTATTCAGATCATCTTTGATTTTTTTCATCAGCATCTTGTAATTTCCGTTATACATAATCTATATATTTTTGTTAGATATATACTTAAATATACTTGAATATTTAATATTCTTTGTAACAATTGTAAATGGTATTGCATTTTTAAAAATTTTAGTTTCTACTTGTCTGGTGTTAGTATATAGAAATGCAATTGATTTTGGCATGCTGATCCTATGTCCTGTGACCTTGCTGAACTTGCTTATGAGTTCTAGGAGTTTCTTTCTTGTTGTGTTGTTTGTTGTTTTTGGTAGATTCCTTCAAATTTTCTAGGTATACAATCATGTTACCTGAAAATAAAGACTTTTATTTTTTTCATTCATCATATTGTAGTTTTAAAAAGTTAACTTCTGTGCTTCTTTCAAGATTAAAAAGATTCTGAAAATTTGAAAACAAAGAATAGGACAAGATATACCAGGCAAATACACACACACACACACACACACACAACAGATGGTAAAGGCTTATTAATATCAGAAAAAATAGAATATAAGCATGAATAAATATAAAAATGGGACGCTACATAATATAAGTATCAATCCACCAAGAATACATAATTATCATGAACTTCTTCTCTGCAACTAACAATGTGGTCTTGATATTCGTAAAGCAAAAACTGACCATTATAAAGATAATTTTGCAAAATAAGGTGGAATATTTGAATATGCTTATATTACAAACTAATTGGTCAATAAGCAAAAAGTTCCAAGGAAATAAAATTTTGAAAAATAAAGTTATCAAGTGTGAATTAATGTGTGTGCATGCATATACACATATCACACATGCAGCTAACAGAAAATATGCTTT
Source organism: Tapirus indicus (assembly GCA_031878705.1). NCBI lineage: Eukaryota > Metazoa > Chordata > Mammalia > Perissodactyla > Tapiridae > Tapirus > Tapirus indicus. Next base: position 125,326,210 of record CM062919.1, on the reverse strand, counting down.
AATTTCAATAGTGGAACTTGTATAAAGTGTACCATTCAAACAAAGTTAAAATTTCAATGTAAAGTTGCCATATAGACAACAATCTCTTGTCATGGTACATTTAAATTGAAACCAACAATAAAAAGAAAATCTAAAAAGCACATATTTTGGAATATTAAAGATACTCTTAAATAATCCAATGATTAAGTATGAAGTCACAGTGGAAATAATAAATTTTAGAAATAAACACTATGAAATTACCACCTGTCAAAAACTGAGATAGGCTAAAATGGCTTTTAAAGATAAATTATAGCCTTAAATTCATTTATTAAAAAGATAAGAAAACTGAAAATAAGTGAGCTTGAAGAACAGAGTAAACCTAGATAGAGTGAAAGGTAGGAAATAATAATAATAAAAAAAGACAGAAATTAATAGAATAGAAAACAAAGAAGAGAAAAGCAAGCAAATCCAAAGTCTGCTCTTTTAAACTATTTTAAATCTAATTCTTTGAATAGGTGAATCATTCACATGGTTCAAAAGTCAAAACGTTATGAGTTCGTATGTAATTAAAAGCTTTCTTTCCATTTATTTTGCCTGGCCATCCAATTTCCCTCCTACAGACAACCAATTATTTTCTTTCTCATCCTCCCAGTGACAACTTTGTAAATTAAGCCAGGATACATAGCATAGTGCCCCCCACCTCCATTTTTTAGCTCAAATGATAACCCGGATATATTTTTCAGATCTTTAGCAAGACTGAAGTAAGAGAGAGAGAGAAAAAGAGAGAGAGAGGAGACACAAATAGACAATATTGGGAATGAAATAAGAGGTAGAAATGAATATGGTAGAAATTCTAAACATCCTAACTAAATATAATGCCAATAATTTTTCATATGTATGCCAATAAACTAGAAAACCCAAATGAAGTAGACGATTTTTCAGAAAAATATAAACTGTCTGGATCAGTCATGGTCCAGTCATGAAAACAGAGCCTCTCCAGGTAGTCCAATAAAAGGAATTTAATACAGGAGATTAGCTACAAAAGGAGAACTTCAAAGTGAAACAGCAGGTGGTGAGGCAACCCTGAGATGAATACCGTCAGGAAGTTGTTACCATCCCTATGGCTGGAGGGACCAAGGAGGGAGTTGGCATTATTGGAATGTAAGAATCAGGGTCACCAGGGGAGCTGGATTTGTGGCAGGGGCTGAGAGGAAGCTGGACCATAGGGAAACTGTTTAATGGGAGCTGGAACCCCAAAAGAGACAGCCAGTGCTGGAGGGAGAGAGAGAACAGGAGAAATGGCTTGGCTTCTCCCTTCCTCCATGAGTCTGCTAGTGCTTACCATTGACCAAAACTGGCTAATTGGATAGGGAATCTCAGAAATGTAGTTTGCAGCAGGAAGGCAGAGGAATGATCTGAGAGCAAATAGGAAAGTAATGTCATCCTTAAAATTGACTGAAGAAGAAAAACAACAACAACAAAAATAAATCTGTAACCATTAAAGCAATGGAATCTGCAAGTAAAATATTCTCCGTACCCTCCCTAACCCCCTAACCTCCAAAGACCCTAGATCCAGAGAGTTTTATAGCAATTAAACTGATAATTCTAGTATTATATACACTATTTTAGATAACCAAAAAAGTGGAAAAGCTATCCAATTCATTCTATGAAGCTCGTATAACTTTGAAACTAAAACTAGAAAGGGATAGCATGAGAAAAGATAATCATAAAACAATCATATATCATTTATGAACATAGGAGAATCCTAAGTAAAATAAGAACAAATTGAATTCAGCATACATTTATGTGTATATCTATATAAATGATACATCATAATTAAATGGAGTTTTCGCATCATACAAAGATGTTTCAACATCATAAAATGAATGAATGTAATCAGCATTGTCAGACTGAAAGAGAAAAATCATCCTCAACAGACACAAAAAAATATGTTGGGATAAAATTAAATATTTAAGATTTTTTTTAAATCTTAGTAAATTATAAATACAAGGGAATTCCTTTAATCTTATTCTAGACTGACAGTTTCCACTTCATCACCTAATATTTTCTCCTCAACCCAACCAAATCAGGCTATAATCTTCACCATTTCATTGCCAAATTTAATGGAAAATTGTTGTTTTAGTCTCTCATCAGCTTTTGAGACAGGGAATCAATCTCTCCCTCTTTCTTGCAATAGTTTCCTCCCTTGGCTACTATGACTTTATACTCGCCTGGTTTTTCCTCCTAGATCAGTGGTCATCCATTCTCATTCTTATTCACTGGTGCCACCATATCTTTCTGACATGTAAATATTAAAGTTCCCTGGATTCAGCCCTCTAGCCTCTTTGTTTTCCCTACTTTCTTTATATTTGCCTTCCTGATGATCTCATTCATTCCTGTGACTTTAAATACCATGTCTACACTGATGACATCCAAAGGCATATCCAGCTCCAATCCCCTAGTTGACATCTTCATTGAATGTAAAATAAGTATCTCAACTTAACTTGTCCAAAACAGAACTCTTGGTTTCCCTTCTTCCCCTGCCAACACACAATCTTTTCCTCTCCAGGGCCTTTCTAACTTTATAAAGGCATCTCCATTTTACCAGTTGCTCACGCCAGATATATAGGGTCATCCTTGACTGCTCTCTTCCCCTCCAGCTCACATCCAATCCATCATTAACTCTTGTTGGTTTTATCTTCAAATATATCCTTAATCCAACCAGTTCTTACTACCTTCACAGCTACCAACACAGTCCAAGTCAGCATAATCCCTTATGCAATTGACTGCAGTTGCTTCCCAACCGGTCTTTCATCTTCCTCTCTTGTTCCTTTATGTCAATTCTGCCAATGGCAGGCAAAGAAAACTAAAAATGTAATTCAGTTCAAGCCATGTCCCTTCTTATGACTCCCTAAAGTCTTCTGTTGGTACTCAGAGTAAGTTCCAAACCTCTTGCCATCACCTCCTGGCCTGACAATGCTACCTCAGTGACTCATCTCCTACTCTTCTCCCTGTTTGATTTCCTTCTAGTCACATTGCTCTTCATCTTGGACATACTAGGCTTATGCTTAACTCAGGCTATTCTTTCATTGCCCCCTGCATGAACTGCCTTTCTTCCAGATTTTCACATGACCTGTGATGCTCAGCCAGATCCCCTTCAGAGGGTCTCATTACCTCACCTTCTAGAATCTCAGTGAACAGACTACAGTGGATAACCTTTTCAGTCTTAGAGGAAGAAGGCTATCTTGTTCATGGTCTTCTGGCTTCCTAGGATAGCCACATCTAACATCTGATACTTGCAAGGGTATAAAGGCCAAGGCCCCTTGCCCCTACTTATTCTAAACCCTGAATGGGGTCATTGTAGCTCTAGAGGAAATGGGCAAGGCTGTTGTTGGACCTGGACTGTAGCTCAACTTCTCTCTCTGCTTCCTCCTCTCTCCTTGCCCTCACTTCCACAGATGTTGGTCCCAAGAGCACTTCCTAACACCTGGCCTGCATGCTGAATTCTATCTCAGAGCCTGCAACACCCAACCCACCTCACTTATTCAGTTCTGCTCACATGCTAATTTCTCAAAGAGACCTTCTCTGAATACTCTATCTAAAATAAGCATTCCCCTATCACTCTTTATTTTTCTTCATATCATGTAACAATTGCTGAAAGTGGGTGTGTGTATAAAATATGTATAAAAAATCTATAATCTATTTCTGTTTCCCTCACTATCTTATAAGCTCCATGAAGGACTTTGTCCTATTCACCACTCTATCCTCATCACTTAGAAAAGTTCCTGGCACAGAGTGAGCTCTGAATAAAAATGTGTTGAATGAAGGGCCAAGTAAACCTGATAATGGGTATCAAATATAAAAACAATAGAAGCTCTTTTCTTAATTGTGCAATTTCAGAACTTTAAAGTAAGAAAAAGCACAAGGGTACTGATATTATCTCATTGTTCAACAATGCAATAAGATAAAAATAATAATTAAAGGAATAAGAACTGTAAAGGAAGAGACAAAATTGTCTTTATAGGTATATGATTATCTATGAAAGAAGTGCAAAATAAATGTTCAATCTATTAAAACTAGTAAGAGAATTTGGCCTATGCCAAATATATTAGATGTAAGATGAAAGTACAGCTTTATAGCATTTCTATACACAAGTAATAATCAATTTGAAAATGCAATAAACAAAAGATAATTTATAAGAATAATAAAAACTATAACTACTAAGGAATAAGTCTAACAAAGGTATATAAGATTTTTTGAAAAAATTTGTTGAAGAACACAAAAGATGAAAAAGTGGAATGAAATGCTGTGGTCATGGATAAGAAGACTTAATACATTAAGTCAACTTCCTCCAAATTAATCTTAAAAGTAAATAGAGCCAGCCCTGATGGTCTAGTGGTTGAGGTTCGGTGCTCTCACCACTTCGGCGGCCCAGGTTCACTTCCCAGTTGTGAAACCATACCACCCATCTGTCAGTTGCCATGCTGTGGCAGCAGCTCACATAGAAGAGCTAGAAGGACTTACTACTGGGATATATAACCATTCACTGGGGCTTTGGGGAGGAAAAAAAAAAGAGGAAGATTGGCAACAGATGTTAGCTCAGGGCGAATCCTTCCCTGAAAAAAAGAAAATCTAAAAAATAAAACTCTATTGAAAACCACAACAGTTTTCATGGAACTTAACAAGCTAATTCTAAAATTTATTTGGAAGAGTAAAGGCCAAACATTAGCCCCCCCCAAATTGAAACAGAAATAGGACACTCCTAACCCAATATCGGAGGAGAATATTTAAGATAGTGTGACTTAAGTAAAAGGAGAGACAAACCAATGAAACAAAATATGAAAATCCAGAAATTGGCCTGTGGAAAACTTGGTGTAAGATAGAGGTGGTATCGGAAATCAATATCAACATTTGAAAAGTAATACTAAAACAATTTGTATGGAAAAGAAATGAGTTCTACATCATACCATACCAAAAAGAAAATTCAGATGGATTACAGAATGAAACGTGAAAAACAAAACTTTTAAAAGAAAATATAGGAGTTTTCTTATAACAAATCAGTGTAGGGAAGGATGTGTTAGATAAGACATAAGATCCCAAACCATAAAGAAATACTGATAAATGTGATGATATTATAATTTTAAAATTCAACATCAAGAGCAAGAACAACCACACAACAAAACCCCAAAATATGTAAAAAGATAAGTACAGACTAGGAGAAGACTTTTGCTGTGTATTGAACTCACAAAGAATTAGTGAGACAAACAATCTCATGTGCTACTGTTGGGGGTAAAAACTGGTAGGACAACTTTGGAGGACAATTTGAATAGCAAAGTTGAGATGCTTATAATTGACCATCCAATAATTCCCTTTCTAGAAAATATTCTTTAGCTGAGAGTAACTCTTACATGAGGAGTAATGTACAAGAATATTCATTGCTGCATTATTTGCAGTCGCAAAGTATTGGAAACCACCTAAATGTCCTAGAATATAGAAGAATGACTATATAAAATGTCAAATACAGTGACACATGGTATTACGATGCAGCTGTGAAAATGAATGACCTGAAGCTACACGTTTCAATATGGATAAAGCTTAAAAAACATAATGCTGAGTGAAAAAAGTTGGAGAATATATCAAGTATAATAATATTTACTTAAAGTTTAAGAACAAAAAGACAATGTTATATGTTGTTTATGGATGGATATATTGTATAATTACAGATATAATTCATTATAAAGCCATTTGTGGGAATGCTGTACAACAATTTCCCTTTAGGGATGGAATAAAGGAATGTGATTGGAAAGGGGTACAAAGGAGGCTTTAATCATATTATATTTTTTTAAGTCTTTAAAAAAAGATTTGATCTAACTCTGGCAAAATGTTGGGACTTGTTCAAACTAAGTGCTAGGCATAGAAATGTTCATTATATTATTCTTTACACTTTCGTGTATATTTGAAATATTTTATTTAAATTTTAAGATATTTAAATTTTAAGAAATTTTATATTAAAACAAAGAAAAAGAAAAATTATCAAAATGTTCAGTTTCTTCAAAATCACCTAAATGCCCATGAATACAAAACTAGTTAAGAAAATAGTATATAATGAATTACTATACAAATATGAAAAATGATGTTTTATATTTATATGATATGGAGCAATGTCTAAACATTTTGTATAGTATAATTTCATACATACATAATATCCATATATATCAGAAATGTGAAATAAAAATTTGTAAATGGTTGTCTCTGGTTATATCTAGACAGTAGATATTTTTTGCTATTTTTCTCTATTGCTTAATGATCCTGTGTATTTTTATAAATACAATAAAACTACTGAAATAGATCTTCAGAATTCAACTACCGTGGAATGGTAAATTAAAATAAAAAAGAAATACCAATTTTCACTTATTTAAATTTCCACATATTTTTTTCAATTTATAATATTGAGTGCTGGCAAGACTGCAGTTAAATTTTAGCCTCAATCACTGATGTTAGCCATATGAATTGGTATCACATTTTCTGAAAGGTAATTTTGCAATATGTAACAAGAGCACACATATCATAATGGGGAAATTATCCTGAGGAAATAATCAAAGATGCACACAAGAATGTACAAGCAAGGATATTTTTGTTACAGCATTATTCAGAGCATTGAAGAATTGGAAACAACCTAGATGTCCAACAACAGGGGATGGCTCAATAGATGACAGTAGATCCAATAAAGTATGATGTAGCCAATAAAAAGCGTGTGTTTGAGGAATACCTAATAAGATGAAATATGCCTACAAATAAAAGCGGGATATAAGATATACTTCAAATTTTGTCGTATGTATATGTTTTAAAAGACCAGAAGAAACATACCAAAATTTAACAGGAATTATCTCTGAGAGGTTAGATGATCAGTAAGTTTTACTTTTTAATCTATTTCTGCATTTTCTAAACTGCATAACAAATATAAACTTTATGATCTGAAAAAGTTACTTTTTAATAAAGAAAATAACCTTAATCTCTGCCCCTTTCTCATTACAGTGCTCCCTCTTCAGTCCAGTTGGCACTAGACCACAGAACACACAAAGATCCCTGGGTTCCAAACCACTGCAGGTAATTACAAACCACCAATATAAATTGCCCCCTTGTCCAGACTCTCCTTTCAAAAGTGTAAGCCAGGTTAGGTGGCTGTGCAGGTCAACAAACAAGAAAAGCTAGTGAAGGATCAGCATTTTATTTCCCAATCTTGCCCAAATATATAAATATTCCTTTATTATCCATTGCCCCAGGTTTATTAGCCATTACATTGTCCTGAACTGGTTTGTGACATGAACCGATAGCATTTGTTGCCCCAGGGAAAGGGTTAAGCTATGAGAAAAGAAGGGTGGATTAAACAAAGAAGAAAAACTATCAATATGTCACAAAATATACATGCTATTTCTAATTTATTTCTGTTCATTTGAGGCAACATATCTAATGTGTTACTAACATTTCTGGTAATACAGTATCGTTGTTCCCTTTAATAATATGTTAGTGTCTGTAACTCTCATTTGGACTTGGTGAATTACTGTTTTATTTAATGAAAAAAAGATAAATTGTACTTAATTTGTATTTATTAATTTCTATGAATTCCGTGTATGACATTTATGAAAGCTTAGGCACATAATTTCTCCTTTCTTTAATTTACAGCTGGGGAACTGTTTAAATATAATTTTAAATGATGCATAAAATGCTTCCTGACATATTTGTTTTCTGAATTTCCAACATGCATACTTGCCATTTCTATATGATGAACAAACATTTTCTCAAATTGTGGAGAAAGAAAAATGTTACCTGTTTAGGATTCCTTTATTAAATCTGAGCTCCTGTATTTCGGTGGCGGCAGGCTGGGTTTCCTGGAGGTTGGTAACTTTAGTTGCAATTGCGGTCTAGTTCACCTAACTCAGCTTGATGGGTAAGGCTTTGCAGGTGTAGCAATCATGAATTTGGTGCAGAACCTCAGAACAAAGTCTAAAAATAGATGTCACTTTGATAGTATTTTGGGGGGATAGAAGAAGTTAAATAACAGATCGAGCACATTTCCTAAAGAATATTATTTCTCTGATCATTTCCTAAGTATAAAATAGCTTTTACAATAAAATAGGTATTTTTCTTCATATTTGATTTCTTTAAAATGATTCTATTTTTCCTATTCGGTGTTATGGTCATATCAATTTGTATCTCCTTTGAAAAACTGCACAGCTATTGTTCAGATAATGTTAACCTTCTGAAATTTCAATTTTTGAATTTTTAAATAAATAGAAGCTTTATATGGTATTTTTTCCCTTCAGAATAAGAGTCAAGTATTTATTTTGCTTTATTTTTAATCGGAACATATTTGAAAAAAAATCACCGATTCTTTTATGAACAATCAGTGAATTTAAAAAATGAAGAGGCTCAAAGTGCTGCTCTTCTACTGACTTCTGTCATTAAAACAGATGTTCTCTATAACCTTGACCAAACAACTCCATCCTCTAATCAGAAGGGAGCAGACTTGTTTGTGGATTTATGATAGATGTCTGTGCCAGAGCTTGAAAGACTGTCTAGGACTGTGGGCTCTTACAGACTCGTTTTTGTGCTGAAATTTGGCTTGTAATTCTTATTTTAATTTGTTTTATATACTTTCACCCAAACACGGTCTTCTTTAAAAAAAAGATCCTATTAATTGGATATTTCAGATGTATTCATCACAATTATGAGTAGCTGTAGCTTTAAATATGTGATGGACTTGCTGATGTCAGCAGCTAAAAACTAATGCTGCTGATATCAGCTGACAGGACACTAATTACTAGTTATGTGGCTGTTGCCTGCTTAAGGAGCTATTCAGTGAGTTATGATTTGGAAAAGCTGGAGAGCACAGGGCAGATTTGTGAAGAGATGTCTAATATGAAAATACCGCAGAAGTTCTCAGATTGATCCTCATGACAGAGATCTGTCTAATTAGGAAGTGTCTATTTTAATACTAAACCACAAAAAAGCCCAGCTGGAAAAGAAGAATTTATAGGAAGACACAGAGCCATCACTAGTTCATCTGACAGCAAATGCAACCTAAGCATGTTTCCCAGCGTTTAATCAATAGTGGCTTTAGGACAATTACTCCCTCACAGACAATCTATCTCGTCATATCAAGAGGGAGGGTCTTCATAGGTGATCTGCGTGGAAAGCCACTTGTCTTAGCTTCAGAGTTGAGGCCTGTCTAGAAGCTAGACGCTTACCATACTATCACTGAGAAGATAGTAGAGCTGGCAATATTCTGTCCTTGGGTGACTAAGGCAGTCACTCTTAGTTCTGAGATTCAGGTGAGGCATGACAATGGAGAGAGTGAGGACTTTTAGTTCAACTAAAGGATTAGGTTGGTAAATTCTGCTATACATATATCAGAGTCTAATGGCAGAATTTATATATATATAAATAATTTTTTTTCTTTTTTGCTGAGGAAGATTCGCCCTGAGCTAACATCCACTGCCAATCTTCCTCTTTTTGTATGTGAGCCACTGCCATAGCATGGCCACTGGTAGATGAGTGGAGTAGGTCCACGCCTGGGAACTGAACCCTGGGCTGCTGAAGTGGAGCATGCTGAACTCAACCACTCGGCCTCTGGGGCTGGCCCAGATCCTGATATTTTTGAGGACAAGAACTTATTGCTAAGTTTATATTCTATATGTGCTCAATAAAGACTGATGGACTGACCCTAGAGAGATCTTTGGTGGAAAAAAATCTATAGCTTTCCTCTGAGGCTGAAAAAAAAATCTGGTCACTTATTTGCCAAATATGAGAAGACATCAAACCTTCACTGAGCTGCCTTTCCTGTGGAGTTATTAAAGCTGTGTCCACACACTAACTTAGAAACATTTTTGCAGGAGTGAAACTGGGCACATAGGTGTGGGCATTGGTCTTTACACCTCAGCTGGCTTCCTTCTTTTCTCACCTCTGTGTCTGTGTCGTCAGTTGGTATGTGGAGAGTTTTACAGACCAGCCTGCTGAGCAGGCTGTTAATGAGTCACGCTCGCTCCTGCCTTGACTTTGGCACAGTCTCAAACACTTGCTTATGTTGCTACATGTTTTATCGTTGCAGATCTGTCCACAGAATAGGTAAGAGGATGACAAATCATCAGAGGTTATTCCAGAAATATCAACAAACTGATTCCACACAGTTTTGAGTCTTTATTCCAGAATGTGAAGCCCTGGCCTGGGCTACAGAGGAGGATGGACACAGGATGGCCATCAGGCCAAAGAGAACGGTGAGTATTCAGCATTCAGCTTGACTGCTGAGCAGCTACCTGACCATTATAAGCAAGTTCTGTGCTTCAGATTTCTCATCTGTGAAGTAGCTCCCAGATCCCATGGCTGTGGTGAGGATTAAATAAATCATACCTATAACAAACCTAGCACAATGCCAGGCACAAGAGGCATTCTGTAACCATGACTTGCCTTCCTCACTGTGTCTTATTTTGGGTTCCCACCACAGCTGACCCTGAGAAAAGGATCCCAGGGCATGGATGCTCCAGAGGAGTGGAGAAGCTAAACAGGGATTAGGAAGCAGCCATTAAGTTATTAAGCTAGACACCAGTCTGGGTTACTGGAACTTAATCTTTCAGGGAAATAGTGCAACACAGAGCCTCAGAATTATCCCACCTGAGGGAGGAGGGTGCTGGGGTATTTATACACCTATCCCCAAGACTCATTGGTTGAAGACTAGTGGGAGGGGAGTAGATTAATTGCCAGGCAATTCCAGCCTTCTGTGTGCCTTCTGAGGGGAAAAGCTCTCAGCACAGAGATGCAATTCTGGCAGTTGGAAGTCAGCTGAAACACACTGAAATTTCTTATGGATGTGGGCAGGGCAACAACAGACACAGTAGGGAATACCAAGACATCTGAAACATGGTAGTTTTCATCCAGAAGTGACCACTATAATAAGGAAGATAGGACAGTTGAAGCTTCAAAGGAAAAGGTTTGTGATGCCAAGATGTCTGCAATTTTGTAGCAAGATCTGCACCTGGATTTCCCCAGGGTGGCACTCACTACACTGGGGCCTCTGGCTCTCAGCCCTAAATCTGATTTGTCAGCATCCAGAGGGTGAACTCAGAGGAGCTGTCAGACTCACAATAACCAAAATCTATAGAGTCTGAGCAAAAAACTGGAATGCCCATGTGTTGATTTGCATTCTCCCTCTGTAGGCTGTGTGCCATGAAAGACCAAATTATAATCTTAAAGTGGATTTATAAGTGGAGATTCAGAAAAATGGATGCTACTAAGAATTGCTCCTTAATTAAGATAGCTTGAGGAACTCCTCCACTGAAGGGCTGGCCTTGCTAGTAGGGTTGTTTGGAGGAGAACAGTTTGTCCCTATGTCTCCATCTGGCTCTGCCAAGGGTGGATGCTAGCTCTTCTGTTTGTGGCTTCCAGAAATGCAGGAGATACATTGTTAAGAGTGAAGGCTCTCAAGTCAAGATAACCTTGGTTCAAATCTTGTCCCACTATTGTATTAGCTGTGTGATCTTGGTAGCTATTTAATCTCTCTGAGCCTCAGGTTTCTCATCCACAATAGCACCTATTTTATAGAGTTGTGAGGACTAAATGTAATACACATGATACGATACATATAAGAGTCCAAAATAGCATTTGGCACAGAGTTAAGCATTAGTTATCATTATAGCTGTCATTAAGCAACCCCTTTTAAGTTGACACATTCTGTCTTTAGGTATGGTAATACCTTTTAGTAAGTTTTACTCTGTTCTTGGGACCTGTTTATCTCATTAAGGTGTCTTTGTTTATCATTATCCTAAAAGGTCTGTCATTTGTGTGTTGGGGAGAAGGAATGCCTCATTTCTCCTCACATCTTCCTGATTATACACATAAATACAAAAACAACTCAATTGCAAAACAGTTTGGGCAGAGCTCAGGACACTGTTACAGAGTGGGAGTGCGAGGAGGTTCAGAGGCTCCCCGAAGTATGGGGTGGGAGCACGGCAACTGCATTTGACTGATGGCTGAACAAGCAGCCAATTTTATGTTAGGACTGTATTTTCAAATGTTGCACAATTGAGAACATCTTTAAGTATTTGGCCCCGGAATGCACTCTGGGATTCTGCCAAGCATATCTGTTTTATAACTTGGGGACAAAGCCACTGTCAGATTTAGCCCTGATAAAGTATGAAGTATGTTCCTTGATGGAACCAAAGATCCCAAATCATCCAGGAGGACCACAGGACTCCTTGAAAAGTGAGTGAAAAGCATCAACACAGAATGTACTGTTAGAAAACCTATCAGCTGCAAGTGTGTTGGCAAGGATGTTGGACATAACCTCACACAGTCCAGGAGAATAAAAGGATTCCTTGAAAGCGAATTAAAAGTATCACTACAGGATGTGGCCATTGAGAGAACTGTAAGGAAGCAGGTCAACAGCAAATGTGGGAGAAAGGATGATGGACTTGGAGTGAGAAGCTCAGGTTCTACTTCAAATGGGTCGCTAATTGGCTGCAAAACTTTGGGAAGGTTATTTAGCCTTTCTTGACTTTCTCCATCATATGAAAGATTTGGTTAGTTGTTCTACAGGATATATTCCAAGTCTAGCACTACTGTGTGATTCTTAATACTGAGAGAGATAAAAGAGTGGAAGAGCTGTTTCAGTTGGAAAACAAAAATTTCAGCATTCCCTAAAACTTCCCCCCCATCAATCCACAGTCCCTGGCAAGAAATCTAAGTGTACTAAAATGAAGCCAATTAACATTCCTTACTACTGCTCTGTCATAAATCATCATTAACTCAGAGAAGGCAGAAGAGTGAATAGTTATAAGACATATTCTTATAGATTGGCTTGTTTATATCCCACAAATTTAGTTTCACAAAACCAGAACCCCATTCCATTCTTCAGAAGCACAATGCACTGTGGACTCTCCGGGCACATATAGATAGAAAACATGCTGATAGATCAATTAGATGAGGACCAAACACTGCCCATCAGAGCTCAGCAATGTGGAGTCATTGGTGACTTGATAAGAGTGATTTTGGTGGAATGGTGGTGGGGAAAGCTTGACTGGAGTGGAGAATGGGAGAAGAAAAACTGCAAACAGTAGGAACAGACAGTTCTTTTCTTAAGTTTTGCTGTAAAGGGAAAGGGATAAATGGGGTGTGGTAGAGTCAAGAGGGAGTTTTCTCAAAGGGAAAAATAACAACATGCTTGTACACTAATGAAAATTATCCAGTAGGAGGAGAACAGTTGATGATACTGGAAGGGAAAGGGGACACTTGCAAGGGCAATGTCCTTGAGTAAGTCAGAGAGGATGGAACCCTAAGGTAGAGTATATGGGCATAGCAAGTAGTGGTTGGATGTAGTGTTGGGAGAATCACTTCTGTTTTCTCGGTAAAATAGAAAGCAACACCATCAGCTGAGAGCAAAGACGGGGGAGGAGATGTTGGAGGTTTGAAGAGATAGAAGGCATAAACTGGCTGCCTAGGAACATGACAAGTGATGGAACTTGGATGAGTACCAGGCAATATCAAGGACTACTTGAGGTTAGTGACTATAAATTTAAAGTAAAATCAGTCAGCATGTTTGGTTGTTTGGCCATGTTTGAGAGTTTGTCTGGCCATGCTGTGAGAGTATAAGCACCCAATAGGCAGAGTTGAAGTTTAACTAGGGTTTTGGTTCAGTCAAGCCAGTACAAGGAAGAGTGGGGCAAGAAGTTAAGTCTGTATGCAAGGGGATGATTATGGCATTTAGACAGGATAGGGAGGGGAGAGAGGATGACAAGGGGGTGGAACAGTGAGATAGGAGTGTTGGATTAAAGTCCTGATGGTATAGAAGGATTGTTTGTGTTGGGATACCAGAGCAAACAAGCTCAAAAGAAAATAGGTGGTGGTAAGAGAGTAGGATGTCTGAAATTAAGATTTTGGGGGTGTTGAAATTATTAATAATGAAAAGGTCAAAGGTACGACCATAGAAGTGAGTAGCAGAGACTGAAGGGAGGACAAAACCACTGGAGAAAGGAGATTAACGAACTGAAAGGCCAGGGTATTGGAAAGAATATCTGGTTTTTGAACTCTCATGCATAAGAATTGGACTGATTTTGAGAGTGAGAGTGAATTGGTTGCTAAATCTTCAAGCAGTGAGGGATAATGGCCGAGGGGTCAGTAGATAGCTGAAACTAGGGGGCAGTAGCATCTGATGAGTGAGATTCAAAGCTGAGTATTTTTTGAAAGAAGAGAAGGAGCACAGTCTCCAAGGAACAATGTGGAACATGGAGAACACCTATTTCACCTCTGGTTCTATGTTACAAAGAGTAAACAACTACCAGACCAGCCAAGAGGGCTACGGGGGAAGACACGTCCAAGGGAGAGCCAGGAGTCAGCCACAGGAAGGTCAAGAAACATTGTTGAAAGGGGTTGAGGGGCCGACCTGGTGGCATAGTGGTTAAGTTTGTGAGTTCTGCTTTGGCAGCCTGGGGTTTACCGGTTCGGATCCTGGGCACAGACCTGCTCACTGCTCATCAAGCCATGTTGAGGCGCTGTCCCACATGGAAGAGGTACAACTCAACAATTATGTACTGGGGCTTTGGGGAGAAAAAAGAAAGAAAAAGAGGAAGATTGGCAACAGATGTTAGTGCAGGGCCAATCTTCCTCAAAGAAAAAAGGAAGGGGTTGAGAATATAGGGAAGGTGTCAGCAAACCACAGCCCATGGGCTCCCTGTTTTTGTAATAGTGCTACAGAGAGGTGTGGAGTCCAGCAGGAGAGCAAGTGGGACTCTCTTGACCCCTGTTGTTGGTCCCCTGCAGAGTGGTAGACTTACTCTGAGTACACATTCTTTTTCTTCATCTGTACCATGATTTCTCCAGGCCAACAGATAATCTTGGTTAGAACACATCCTTACAGAATGTAGCCTTAGTTAGCCTTGCATTTATTCCTCTTCTTAGATTGGGCATTGCTTATCAGATTCTCCAATATAAATTTACTAATTCCAATTTAATATTGATGCTTCATTAAACTGAAGGACCTTCAGCCTGACCTTCAGTAAGATGAGCTTGATTCTGTTTTATGACAAATGGTACCAAACACCATCCGTGTGCAATAACTTTAAAGAATTAAGCAAAATATTCAAAGGCAGATCACTTTCTATTGCACTTTGTTTTAATATTAAAATATTCTTCCTGCATGTCCAAATACTAGTGATTCAACTTGGACCCTTGCACAAGAAGAAATTTTGACACACACAAAGCCTTTCCTTCTTTCTTGTTTTAATGACAAAGGAATAAAATAAAAGGCTTTCAAACAATAGCAAATTGGGATTGAAGCCGCATCTCTGCAAACATTTCCGGCCTGAGTCACGTCTTGCTCAAAGGACCTAAATCTGAGGATTGTCACATTGAACGGGCAGCACTTTACCCTGATGTCGGAACTCCCTTTGGGTACTAGCTCCTGTTTTCGCCTCTCCGTGAATCCCTTCTCAGGCAGTGAGCACTTTCAGGGCCGCCTCTCCATCACAACAAGAAGGACCACAGAACAGAGCTGATGGTGTGTATTACCCAACGTTACATGTTTATTCAGATAATTTCATTTAAGCCGTCTAGAAATTTCATTGGATAATAATCAGTTATTTTTCAGTCAGTCATTCATTCATTAAACATTTAAGGAACTACTTTTTATTTTCCAAAACAGTGCTCAGCAAAGAGGATACCAAGCCCTGTAAGACATGGTCCCTGTCCTCATTTTCAAAAAGAGGTGAGGGCAAGGTGGGAATGGATTCTGGAAACCAAGAGGCTTACTGATGATTTCAGACAATGTGCTAGAAAAGATTATTATGTGCATGTTTTGCAAGCACCTAGACAAGAGGGCAGTGATTATTGGGAGTCAGTGTGCATCCACCAGGGCTGCATTGAGCCTAACATAATTTTCTCTTCTGATAAGTTTACTAGACCAGTGGATCAAGGAAATAATGTAAGTCGGGTGGCTTAAGTAGCATTTGAGAGTCTTTAATGTTTTCCTTGTGGATGTACAGGAGGATGAATATTAAAACAGTGGGTGGATTCTCATCTATTTAATTCCTTCTTTCCTTTTATTCATTCATTCAACAAATGCTTCTGGTGCCAAATAAACAATGTGTAAGGTACTCTGTTAGGGGATGGGGATGTATAGATGATGCCTGCCTTCATGAAGCTTACCATCTCTGGCAGGAATGAGACAAGAACCGTGCAAAATACACACACTGAAATGGATGATCTACAGGAGAATCACCAGGAATATGATTAATGGATTAGTGTAAACCCAAAAGGAAGCTTCTAGTGGTTTGAGTGACAGACTTGGCTCTGGACTTTCCCAACTTTTTACCAGTAAATCAGATGATAATATAGAAAATACTATAATATTTGGGGGGAGAATTAATTTATGCCCTTATGTTAAAGAACGTGCAAAATCATTTTCAAATAGATTAAAATACTAAATAATTCAAAATTATATGAAAGTCTGGTAGAAAATAGAATAAAATGTTTGTAGATCTGTGGAGGAATGACAATGTTCTCAGCTATAAAGAAACATAAACAATCTAAACAGCAAAGACTGACAAATGACGGGTTTGAGTAAGCAGACTTTTAACGTATCCATACAATGCAAAATAACATCACTAACATTAAAAGGAAAGAAATCAGCCTGTGAAAAAGATTTGCATCAAATGTGACAGAATAATATCTATAATATGTAAAAAATTGGATTCAAGTTTATAAGAAAAAATACGATGAATAGAAACAATAATTCACCAAAGAGGAAATACACAATATATTTAAAAGACGTAGTCACAGGAAGAAAGTTCACACTTTGCAGAGCAATGGGGTCTCAGTGAGTCTCTGAGTGTGTCATCTGTGTTTATAATGGACGGAAGGCTCTCAGCAGAGAAACTCCCCCAACAGAAGAGATAATCACCCACCCCACCCTCCAGGATGCGTTCCCTGACATCCTTTGTGCTCCCATGTTATCCTTTGTGTTTTTCTCTCATTGTGCTTGCACTTTGTGTTCTAATTAGATCTCTCCCCACTAGATTGGAAGCCTCTTGAGTGCAAGAACCATAGTATGTATACTTGTATTCCCAGCACCTGATAGGGACCAGTACTTGTTAGTTATGAAATAATGGCATACATATTCTTGATCGAGTGACAGTGGGTCATGGGAGGCCATGGGCTAATTTGAACATAGCCAAATAAAGAGTAACAATATGACCCAGCCTCCACATCTCCATGCTGTGAGTCTAAGAGTAGCCCTTGGAGCTCCTATATTCAGGAAAACACTGTCCTCTCTGGACATCTCCTCATCATTAGGAAGAGGTAAGGGGTGGCAGCAGAACTTCACACACTCCTGGTAAGACCCTCACCCTTCCCTCTATCCCCTCCAAACACTGGCAGCCTCAGCAGCAGTATTAGCCTTGAGATCATCTGGACCAACCCCATCATGGCTTTTATTCCCATTTATGTCAATCATCATGGGAAGCTCAGGACATCCTTCATCTCCAGGAGACTTGTCCACATGGGCAGCGATGCTGCCACTGTGTCCTCCAACTCCTGACTCCATAAAGAGGCCCTCTTGCCTCGTGGCCTCTGGTTGGATGCAACCAATGGGCATGGCAGAATATCAGAGGGCAGGAGGAGAGTCAACTTGGGGTATGTGTTCCCCTGACATCCACATTGTTGGGTTGCCATGGATTGCCTGCATCCCTCTTCCCAAGGCCACAGCTCCTGTCAGGCAGCCCTCTCCCTCAAGCTACTCTCTCCGGATTTCTATAACCACTCTCTCTTCTTGTTCCTTTGGGTGGCAACAACTCCTGTTTGTTACTAGCCCCTGGACACTACATCATCCTTTGTTGGTTTCCTTAACTCTTGCCCATATTTGCAAATAATCCCTTTATTAAACTCTCCTCAGTTACCCAGTTTGAGTGTGCCATCTGTTTTCTGCTGGGATTGATACCCTGCTGAATAATTAGATGTTGGATGAATGAATGACTGAATCTCTGTAAGAAAACTGAGATCACCAGGAAGCACTCTTTGTAGCAAAGCTAGTGGCTGTGGGGATGGTGAGAATTTTCCCCATTTTGGTAACCTGACACTGGAAGCACAGAAGGGAGGAGTGGCTATCTGTCAAACAAGGCAGTCAGGGAGGGGGAGGAAAACACGAAGACCCAGGCCCTGAGGTGTGGAGCCGACACCAAAGCAGCCGTCAATGGGAGCCACAGTAAAGGAGATGGCACCAGTGAGACACTTCAGGAGACCCAAGGAAGGAGTAGAGTGGCATGTGTAGGCTGTGGTTTCACAATCCTGGAGGTGGAGGCTGGGCCAGAGATATAATGCCTCCCCTCTTACTTCTTTCTACTGCCCTACCCACTGCTTCCTTGTGGTCTCAATGAGCATGGTTGGCCATAGTGATCAAAGAAATGAAAATGAGAGCAACCTGGATCAAATTACATCTGCAAAATCAGCAGTTATGTAACTGGTGAAACTAATATACTCATGGACTTTGGTAACATTACAAACCAATGCAACTTTTTCAGAAAGCTCTATAGCAATACGTATCACATCTTAAATGACACTTTGTATCTTGTGACCCTGTAATCTCATTCCTAAATGTTCATCCTAAAGAAAGTTTGTAAAGACAAATGTGCACTACAGCATTATCTCTAGTGTGGAACAATGTAGAATACATAATATTCAGTAAAAAGAATAAAATACAAAAGTATAGTACAACAGGCAGAGATATAAAATAGGTATGCATACAAGCAAAATTTGAAGAGAATAGGCAGAAATGAAAATGGTATGGCTAGAATGGAATTTAAAATTATTTTTTCCTGAAATTCTTTGATGTTGTCATAACATTTTTACAATCTAATGTAAAAAAGAAAAAAATGCTTTTTAAATTTTAAGTGAACACCAGCAGGAGGGGTCATATCACTCTGCTTCCTATAACCCTCCAATCCTCCAATGGTTTCCTTGTGCAATACAAATACCATACAAATCACCTTCCATGGTCTCTGAGGTTTTACTCGTCAGGTCGCTGCCACCTCTTGGATCTCATCTCTTGACTCTCTTTCCTTGTCTACTATGCTCCAGCCATGCAGGGACTTTATGTCCCTTGAAAACACCCCAAGCTTATTCCTGTTTTCAGTCTTTGCCTGCTGTTCTCTTGATTTAGAATGTGTTTCCTTCAAATCTTCATATGGCTGCCTTTTCTCATTATTTAGTTATCACTTCAAATGTCACCTTTTTAGGGAGTCTGTAGAAACATTGTCTATTATCTGCCCAACAACTGAACATCTCTGGCTCCCACCATGGAAACTCCTGAGGGCCAGGTGTTCTCTTTTCCAACTAAGATAATGGGGACATGACTTGAATGCAGCCAATCAATCTTGATCCTCGGTTTCAAATCTCAAGAGAGTGATGCATAGGGGCAGTTGCAGTTTTCATGGCAGCTCTGGTGTCACAGAGAATCCAGTAGAACACTAGTAGTATCTAGGGTGGGTGGAGTTCATCACAGTGATGGCTGTCCACTGGTGGTGCTGTTAGTGGCCGTGGCTGGTTGGTGCAGGCTACCGCGTGAGTTTATCTTGGTTGTGCTTTGCTTCCCTTGAGTCCTACCAAAGCTGGGCTCTGTAGCCTATTTATCAACACTATTAGGTACCTGAAACTCTTCCCAAAAATCTCTTTTCTGCTTAGTTAAGCAGAGTTGTTTTCTTTTGTTTGCAACCAAGAAACCATACAAAGAACTTCCCTGAAAAGCTAAGCTAAAGCAGCCACTCCCCTACCCTGGTTACTCTCTGTCACAATATTCAGTTTCATTTCTTCATAGCATGTATCACTATCTCAAATAATTCATTTGTGTATCTGTTTTTATCTGTTTATTGTGTATTCCCCCCACTCCCAAAATGTCAGCTCCATTGAGAACAAGAACCGTGTTTGTGTCCCCTGTACCATCTAGCACAATGCCAGGCACATAATTGGCACTGATAAATATTCATTTAATGAATGAGATATTAGAATGGATGGCAGAAGCAAGATTCAAAATGCCTAAGAACCAAAATTAATATGAAGAAAATTAACAGAATAAATATGAGAGCTGACTTTAAGTTGCTCAATCAATCACATAAGTATAAGACCAGGGAGACCTTACTTTTCAGGAATTTGAATGTTAAAAATGAAAAACCCAAAGGCTGTGATAGACTGAAAGCTCAGCAAAACTTGGCTTCTAAAAAGTGTTGAAGCAATCTTGGTCCATACTAACAGGAATACGGTAGGAATACATAAGGGCTTTCTGCTTCTGGCCAAGATGAATTAACAAGAACCAGATTTTCCTTCTCACCCTAAACAATTAAAAACACTGGACAAAATATGTGAAACATTGTTTTTCAGACATTGGACAACAAGTAGCACAGGAAAATGACCACTGCAAGAGGGAAAACAAATGGATGATCTTTACAGTTGCCCAGTGTACCGCCTGGATAAAGTTTCCAGGCCACAGTACAGGGAGGCAGAACCCAGGCAGGGCCTGGCAATCTCCCTAAGTTGAGGAGATGGAGCTGGAGTTCGAGGTCAAGGTAGCTAAAGTTCGTTGGGCAGTGTATCAGAGAGAAGAGAGCTCGCAGAGAGAGAATCCGAGGATCAGCAGAGCGCACCCCTTGATTGGTGCATGTGTGTCAGAAAACCTGAGATGAGGAAAAGAACCACTCAAAGAGAGCAGAGGAAACAATTTGTGGAGATCACACAGAGCTGGGAATAGTTCGTGTTCCCATCCACTAGAGTGGAAAACCCTCATAACACATGGGACTTCAGATAGAATACTCAGAGGATATTGCTTCAACAGTGGGGCAAAATTAACCCTAGACCAAACAAATTGAATTGGCAGTTTAAAACCTTCTCATAAAACTCCAGACCCAGGTAGCTTCACTAGTGAATCTACCAAATATTTAAAGATGAATTAATACCAATACTAAACAAATTTTCCCAGAAAATGGAAGAGTTCTCAACTAATTTTATGACTCCAGTATTACCATGATATCAAAACCAAATACATTACAAGAAAGGAAAACCAGAGACCAATATCCCTCTTGAAAATAGACAAATATTGTTAAAAAAATTTTAGCAAATTGAATCCAATAATATACAGAAAGGATAATACCTCATGATCAAGTGGAGTTTATCCTAGGAATGCAAAGTTGCTTTAACATAGAAAAATTAATGTAATCCACCATATTGACAGACTGAAAGAAAAAACAAAACAAAAAATCATGCATATGATCAGCTCACTGGATGCAGAAAAAGCATTTGACAAAATTTATTTCTTAAAAAAATTTTCAGTAAACCAGGAATAGAAGGGAATTTTCTCAACCTGATAAAAGGCATTTACAAAGAACCTACAGGTAACATCATTCTTAATTGTGAAAAATTGATTGCTTTCCTCCTAAGATCAGAAGCAAGACCAGAATGTCTGTACTCACTCCTTCTGTTCAGTATTGTATTGGAGGTACTAGCCAGTGAAATAGGCAGACTGGACAGCAAGAAGTAAAACTGCCATTATTTGCCTACAATATGATCACCTATGTAGAAAATCTTTAGAAATTTTTTAAAATTACTAGAACTAATGAGCGAGTTTAGCGAGGTTTTAAGATACAATGTTAATAAAAAATCAATTGTATTTTCATATATGGTAGCAATAAACAATTGGAAGTGGAAATTTTAAAAACGGTATCATTTACAAGAGCACAAAAATTTGATATACTTTGGAATAAATTTGGCAATAGATGTGCAAGACCCTGTACTCTTAAAACTATAAAATATTGCTGAAAGAAATTAAAGACTTAAATAAAAGGACAGATATACCATGTGCATGGATTGAAAAATTCAATATTGTTAAGACATAAGTTATCCCCAAATAATCTGTAATTTTAATGCAATCTAAGTTAAATCCCAGCACTTTTAAAAAACAGAAATTGGTATGATGGTTCTAAAATTTACATGGATGTAGAATAACCAAAGGACCTAGAATAACCAAAATGACTTTGAAAAACAACAGATTTGAAGGACTTAGGTTACATAATTTTACTGTATGATCTCACTTAAACGTGGAATCTGGAAAAAAAAAAAAACCCAAACCCAACACGTAGATACAGAGAACAAATTGGCCATTGGCGGGGGGTGGGGAGGGGGGGGTGTGAAATGGAAGAAAAAGGTCAAAGGTACAAACTTCCAGTTACAAAGTAAACGTCATGGGGATGTAATGTACAGCATGGTGACTATAGTTAATAATACTGTATTGCATATTTGAAAGTTGGTAAGAGAGTAGATCTTAAAAGTTCTCATCACAGAACAAAAATTTGTAACTAGGTGTGGTGAGGGGTGTTAACTAGACTTATTTGTGGTGATCATTTCACAATATATACAAATACCGAATCATTATGTTGTACACAGAAACTAATATAATGTCATATGTTAATTATATCTCAATTAAAAATATACATATATGTGTGCATTAAAGAGTCTGAAAGGATACTTGCTAAAATGTTAACAGCGTTAAAAAAAAAAGAGCAACTGTAATTCTCATTCACTGCTGCTGACAACCTAAAAATGATACAATCACTGGAAAAGTTTGGCAGTTTCTTAAAAGGTTAAACATATACTATCAAATGACTCATACATTCCGCTCCTAGATATTTATTCAATAGAAATGAAAGATATGTCCACACACAGATTTGTACATGAATGTTTATAGCAGCTTTTTTGGTAATAGCCCAATCTGGAAACAAACCACGTCCATCAACAGATGAATGGATAAACAAAATGTGCTAGAGCCATATAATGGAACACTATTCAGCAGTAAAAAGAACAAAATCTCAATACACACAATAACATAGGTGAATCTCAAAATAATTATGCTGAATGAAAAGAGCCAGCAAAAGAGAGTACATACATTTGATTCCATCTGTATAAAATTCTAGGAGATGCAGACCAATCTATAGTGACAGAAAACAGATCAGCAGCCACTCGGGGGTGGGATGGAAGATGGGAATTTAGGGAGAAGGGATTACTAAGGGCATGAGGAACCTTCGACGGATATGCTCGTCATTTTGATTGGTCAAGACTTCATAGATGTATACATATGTAAAGCTCATCAAATTGTACAATTAAAAATGTGCACTGTATTACATATCAATTACACTTCAACAGAACTGCAAAAAAAGAAAAAAGAAATGTAGCATGGAAAGCAAGATATTTGATAGTGTCTTGGTAGACACATAGAATCCTCCCTCAATTCCCTCACCAAATACATGTGGGCTTTCAAGTAGACTATTAAGTCTGGGTTCATATGCAAATGATTGAAAATCAGCTAGACTCGCTCAGGGATTATTCCAGCACAAATGAGAACTAAATATTTGTTGAGTGAATGTATGGACAGATAAATGAGTGTACTCCTCCACTGAAGCCTATATGATTCAAATTTGTGCCTCAAGAAAACTGTGTCATGAAACCTCTCACAAATTCTTGAAACTGTAAATTTAAAATCCTCACAGGCCAAGGGTCTACTGCATTAAATTCTGGGCACCACAATTTAAGAGGTTGAGGTCTACAAGAGAAAGAAATGGATGAAGAGTCTGGAAAATCGTGTCAGTTAAGAAATTGGTGATGTTTAGCTGGGAGAAGTTTTAAGAGACCAGAAAATTCTCTTCAACAGTCAGAAGGAAGATAAATGAAGCATTCCGCTTAGCTTCGGGAGTCAGAACTAGGACCACGAGTTGACGACTGGGAGATGGATTTTAATCCAGAAGTCAACCACAAAACTGGACCAGGTGCCTCTCTTCTCTACTCCTTTTCCACACACCCATAACACCCTGCACATATGGCGTTTTAACATTTATTACACTTTATGTGATTACTAGTTTTTAAAAATGTTTTCCCGGGTAAACTGTGTACTCCTGTTTTTGGACAGCAAGACAAAATAGGGTAAAGATGTCAATTCTCCCTAAATTCATCTATAGTCTCAATACTTTCCCATTCAAAATGTAAGTAGGTTTTCCTCTTTCATCCTGTTATTGTTTTGAATTTGAAAAGAGAAATGTGTCTGAAATCAATTTGGAAAAAGGATGTGAAAATTGTTAAGAAATTCTAAAAATAAAGGGGAAAAATAATTCTATCATGTTAAAATGTATCTATGGTACAACACTGACAAGTTGCTCAACTTCTCTAAACCTCAGTTTCTCTTCTGTAAAATGGGGATCGTAATGTCTCCTTCACAGAGTAGTTTTAAGCATTTCATGAAATAACTTATGTAAAGGGCTTAGCCAATAATAAGCAAGCATTATATAACATCTATAATAATTATCTGTTACTAATTACTATTAGTTATGGTCCAAAACATTTCCCAATAAATGTGCAATTGAAAAGTCATAAGAACACCCCAAATTCGCTCACAATAACCTGGAGGGTAAGCTGAAGGATGCATGATGGCTATGAGATTATAACCAGGAAAGCTTTAATCTAATCAGTTGCATTGTGCTGTGTCTGAAGAAAGAATGTGTTAATGGAAGTGTGGGTAGGATCTGTGTGGAATCCAGAAAAGAGGCTATTAGGGGAAATGAGAGAGCACGGCTGCTGATGAAAACAACCCTGGGATTAAATTTTAACTTCCTGGGCAGATTTTGCTATAGAGTAAGAATACTCTGACTGGGGCCGCCCGGTGGCGCAGCAGTTTAGTCCGCGCTTGGCAGCCCAGGGTTCGCGGGTTCGGATCTGAGGTGCCCGTTGATGCACTGCCTGTCAGCCATGCTGTGGTAGCATCCCATATAAAGCAGAGGAAGATGGGCAGGATGTTAGCCCAGGGCCAGTCTTCCTCAGCAAAAAGGGGAGGATTGGCGATGGATGTTAGCTCAGGGCTGGTCTTCCTCACAAAAAAAAAAAAAAAATACTCTGACTAACCAACACTTTGGCCTTTAAATGTATTATTTCAGTGTAAACATCAGCCTCTTTTAAGTTTGGTCGATGTGAGAATCCTTGACTGTCTGATCTCATCTGGGCAGACAGAAAACATTGAGTTTTTGGATCTAAAAAGCTGAGGCCAGACCCTAGAATTTCACGACCCCTGTAAACAAGCTTTTGCTCTACAGCTTGCTATGAATGAGGGGAAAGCAGTTTTCTGTTTTGGAGAGTTAAAACTTCAACATGAATGAGCAAGTGGATGGATGAATGAATAAATCAATACTCAAAGGAGTTGCCACACAGAACTGTAAACTCTGCACAACTGTGTTATTTGTACACATAGGATTGCATTCCCTTTGTTTCTACTTGAGCATCCTATTCAGATGATCAACACAACCCCACAGGAGCTGACCTTTATGCACCTCTCCATCTTATTCTTGCCACTTTCTCTCACCCCCTGCACAGAATGCCTCTGAGCTGGCACTTAAGCTGTGACAGTAGAAGGTCCTTCTGGTGTTCTGTGAGGCTGGATGTTTCAGTATTTGATATGACCATTGGATCCCAGGTCATGGGCCCACTCCTATACCTCTTTCACTGTGAAATGGGTCCCCTGGTCATGTTGTATGGAAGATAATGTCTGAGGATTTGGCATCTTGTAAGTTCTCTGTTAGTGCCAGTTGAGGCTCTATGTGCAGGAAAGGCAAATTCATACTCAGAATTTGAAGTTATCCTAGAAGCATAGAGAGCTGGCTCTTCTAGGATAGGAGGGGCCCAATGTAGATTATATGCCACCAAGTGGCCAGATGATCTCCCCAAGGAATAGTTCCATATTGGGGCTCAGCACTGGTCTCTGTTGCTGATAGATTGGACATTCACAGGCAACAGTAGCTAGACTGGCCTTGATAAACAGTTGATCCTCTGGGCCTTCCCACCCAACATAATCCTCTGATGGTTTTTCTGGACTTACATAACATATCCATCCATTTGACAATGCCCAATTCCCTCAGTCTTTTTATTCCTTCCTCTACCATCTGCCAGGGCAACTCAGGCATTTGCTCTTTGCTCAGCATTGTCCAGCAATTTCTCCAGGCTTCTAAGAACCACCCTGCTTCCCAGGGCCCTTGCTAGAGTGTTAAACCAGTGTCCTGAGAAAATGCCCCCAGGGCAATAAATTCATGTTTATCCTGTCTTACATTTGACCCTATTGATCAGGCACCCTCAAAATCCAATTCCAGAGGTACTCCCTGGCTTCTGCTGGAACATGTGGCTAGTTCTTGCAACACCGCAGTGTATAATCTCTTTCTTCCCTTGTCAGGCACAGCACATATCTAGCCAGGTCTGCTGAGACGTGACACTACTTATGAGCCCAGGAACCAGAGAGGAGATGGTCAGCTCCTGAGAAGGGCACTTGTGGCCCCTGAGAATGAGGCACTGCAGGGAATGTGCTAGCTCTTACTAGATATGTTCGTTTTTCTATCGCTGCATAAAAAATGCCACAACCCCGGTAGCTTAAAACAACAGACATTTATTATCTCGCAGTTCCTGTGGGTCAGGAGTCTGGGCCCCGCTTAGCTGGGTCCTCTGCCCAGTGTCTCACCAGGCTACAACCAAGTTGTCTTTTCTGGAGCTCAGGATCCATTTCCAAGCTCACATGGTTGTTGGCAAAATTCAGTTCCTTGCGGCTGTAGGACTGAGGTACTCATTTTTGTGCTGGCTGTCAGCCAGGGCCACTCTCAGCTCCTAGAGCCCCCCTGCATTCCCTGCCCCGTGTGCCTCGCACAGACCCCCTCACAACACAGCAGCTTCCTTCTTCAAGGCCATCCAGAGAACTTCTCTTATCTCAGGGAGGATGTGAGTCCCTCTTTTAAGGGTTTTCACCTGATTAAGGCAGGCCCAACCAGGATAACCTCCCTTTGATTCAGTCAACTGATTTGCTATATTCTCTTGCCTAGAAGCTAGTCATAAGTTCTGCCTGCACTCAAGGGTGCGGGTTGTCTACAAGGGTGTGACTTACTCAGGGTCACCTTAAGGTGTGTCTGCACACTAGGGAAGGGAGGGTCTCCACAGGAACATGGTGGTGGATCCAGAGGTGCAGCAGCTGAGCCATTTGTCAATTATAGTCCCTGCAACAGGAGACCTAAGCAGCACATTTTCATGGCTATTATCACAATAATCATCAAGGTATTATCACAATTTGAAATCTACAAATTTGATAATGTTATATGTTTATTATCTTCCCTACTGGAATATAAGTTCTGCAGGGGTAGAGATTAAATCTGTCTTTCACTCTTGTATTCTCATGGCCTAGCACAGTGCTTTTTGTATGTAATAGATGCTCAAAATATTTGTTAAATGAATGAATGAATAGCTTCAGTAGCAGCAGCCATTTTATACTCTAACACTGTCCCCTAACCAGGTTTAATTCATCTAAGGGTGACATCCTGACCCAAGGTAAGTTGGTGAGTCTCTTCCCTAATAATTTTGAGTTGAGACTGACAGGCTGACAGACAATTGGGCTGGTCATGCACTGGGTGGCTGAACCATAACTGATAACATTGTCCAGAATGTTTTCTGCCTTGTGGACCAAGGAGCAGTGCATGTGAGTTTGTAGCATGGAGGAAATGCCACAGATGTGCCAAAGTAAGTAGAGAGGAGATAGCAACATACAGATACATGTTTCTCCTGGGACCTCTTCCTTGACTATCCAGAGCTTCCACAGTATTCTTCCCCCAAATTTTCCTTTATTGCTTAAAGTGGTTGGAGTTGAATTTGTGAGTCCAATATAATGTAGTCTGGAGGTGTTAGAACACAAGGCAGCTAGCAGCCACCTGGACTTAGTTCATACAACACAGAGGGGCCGTGATGAGGGGGTTTTAAAGAAAGAGAGGAGACTTTTAGAAATGGCTAAACCCTGCTCTCCAGCAGTTGGGCACAAAGGACACATGCAGGGGATTCTGCCCAAAAGAGGAGCTGGCTGGAGCCTCTCCGTGATAGGAGATAATGCACAGAGTGTGAAGCAGCTGCCTTCGGGGAACTGGAAGCATTGTTACCACCCCAAGTTGCCTGGCTGAACCTGCTCTGTCCCGTCAGGCAGAAAGATTGTCCAGTCATGGGAGGAGTCAAGTACTGTTTTTTTCCACCGAAGGCTCCTTGGGACACCACCTAAATCAGAGGATGCATATGGACATTTGTAGATTATTCTGTAATATATTCATTTTATATGTATATATTCATATATATGGGAGAGGGACTCAGATCCTCCCTGAGATAAGAGAAGTTCTCTGGATGGCCTTGAAGAAGGAAGCTGCTGTGTTGTGAGGGGGTCTGTGCGAGGCACATGTGGCAGGGAATGGAGGGGACCTCTAGGAGCTGAGAGTGGCCCTGGCTGACATATATTCATATGTATATATTCATATATTCATAATATATACTTTATTAAGCATCATTAAGGTGAAATAAAGGAGGCTCCAATGAAAGGAAGAGGGTCTAGACGTTGATGAGCATAACAAACTGACTGAGGGTTGTTGCAGAGGACAGGAGACAAGAGGAGTAGAATGAAGCAGAAATAGGAGAGTTCAATAGAAGGAATGATGAACGGGAGAATAGAAAATTTTGGCATAATTGTAGGTGGTGCATGTGGGTGTCCAATGTGATACAAAGGCTAGGAAGAACAGATAAAAAGGCAGAAAGATATTCTATTTCTTTCAGGTGGGAAACAGGATAAAAAGGCATATGTATATATTTAATCATTCATATTTATTCAGCAAATATGCATGAGTACCTACTATATACCAGGCACTCTTTAGGTACTGATGATACAGTGGTGAACAAGACAGGCAGAGTCCTTGCCTTCACGGAATTAACTTTCTTGTGGACCTATTTGGACAAAGCATAGCTTGTCACCACTTCTTCTCCATGGTTAATGAAGGACTGACTTCATTAACACTTGGGTGGGCACACAGGTCTTTCTCCCAAGCCCTGATGCCATCTCTAGAGAAGAACTGATTGTGGAATGAGGGCTGGGATGGGGAGACAGTACGGCATATTTAAAGGTTCAATCATGAGGAGACAAGGCAAGAGAAGGAAGGAGAATGGCCTTTACACTAGAATAAGGCCCACTGTGGCAGAGATGGCTAGCTGACCACTGAAATTCACATTTCTCTCAAAGCAGAGAAGCAGCTTCTCAGCCAGAGACTACAGTTCCCTTTGCATCCAAGTGTGGCCATTGGAACGGTTGCCACAGAAATATGAAGACTGGTGATGTATGTTACTTCCAGGCCAGGATTTAAAAAAAAAAAAAATCATATACTCATCTTTCATATTTTAATATTCTACATGCTCTTATTTAATAATGCCCAGCTATATGAGAGAAAATTCATTCCATTACTATTTACATCATGATATAATAAAGAATTTCAAACAATTTTCACACCTTTATTATATTAAATTTTACTATGAAATATAGCATATAAGAATATTTTTAAATTACTCCTAATAACTTTTAAAAAGAATATCTATCTATCTATATATGTATATATACCTATCCCTCAACTAACAAAGATGCATGGGATTCCAACAACAAAAATTGAAAAATAGGGGCCGGCACGGTGGCGCAGCGGTTTAGTCCGTGCTTGGCAGCCCGGGGTTCGCAGGTTCGGATCCTGGGCGCCTGCTGATGCACTGCTTGTCAGCCACGCCATGGCGGTGTCCCATATAAAGTAGAGGAAGATAGGCAGGGATGTTAGCCCAGGGCCAGTCTTCCTCAGCAAAAAGAGGAGGATTGGCGACGGATGTTAGCTAAGGGCCGGTCTTCCTCACACACACACACAAAAAATCGAAAAATAATCCCCACTGAAGATAAACTCACACACAAAAATTACAAATCACACAAAGGCAACAATATGCTGTGAAAAAAGAGTCAACAGAAACATCAAAGAGGGACATGGGATAATGCAACAATCTGAAAGAGAATAAATTAGCTACATTTAAAATTATAACAGAGATAAGATATGGAATGGAAACCATAAAGAAAGAAAATAATCTATGGGGGGAAAACACAAAGAATTAATGGGAGGGAAGGAATTGGAGATAGGAAGAAGTGGCATTTTTGGTTGGTTAATTAATTGAAAAAGTACCATGTTAGGTGCAGAAAGAGAAATGAACAAGAAAGATAGGAAGAATCAAAAAATAAAGAGGGTGAGGGGATGAGTTTCTTAGCAGCTAAGGCAAAGAGAGGAACTCATTGAACTTATTGTCCAAAATTAAAAAATATAACACTTTACCAACAGAGATGAACTGTTTCTGACTCTGAGATCTAAGAAAAATTTATTTGGGGGGCATCTTTATATAAGTGAATTTAGTAACATTGTGAACTCTGTCCTCAATAGTAGATTTACCAAAAATGCAAAGGGCTCACACTTGGGTTTTGGTTGATCAGCCCTTCATGAAAACTGAGGACATGACTTAAATCATAAAAGAAATTCTCCAGAAAGTAAGAATTATAATGGTTTGGTTTTAGGATAAAAAATCTAAACACAATGACATTATGTAATAATGTATATATAATGAAAATATCATAAAATTTTGGAACAATGGAGAAAATATTCTAATTTTGGGTTTCTCAACCTTGACACTATTGAGATTTTGTCCTGGACAATTATTTGCTATAGAGAGCTGCTCTAGACACTGTAGGACGATTAGCAGCATCTCTGGCCTCTGCCCAGTAGATGCAATAGCACCCCCATCCCCTCATACATCCCCTCCAGCCGGTTGCAACAAATATATCTCTAGGTATTGTCAAAAGTTCCCTAGGGGCACAAATCAACTCTAATTGGGAACCACTGTTCTAATCATACAAAGTAAATACAATTTCTTTCATATTTGAGTAGTTCATTGCAATCTTTTTCATATGTTATACCTATATTTTATCGTATGTTTTTCATTCAAAGAATGTTGCCAACAGCCAGAGCAGACTCTTGGCATTTGAGGATACCCAAGACCTTTGTAAATCCCCATACAGTCAAATAATCACTTTAGCATATAACATCTCCCACAATTTTGCCTGAGAATGAAGAGAGAACGGTGAAACTGCTCTCAGACTCAGATCACGAGCAGTTGACTAGGTTCATTCAACAGCTAAAGTATCTGGGTGTCCACTCTCCAACCTTGCAGCTCACTTTAATCATATTTCTCTCAGGTAAACTACAAACCAATATAGGTCAACTTCCCCAGGGTCTCTCTGGAGTAATTCAAGCAATGAATCTAAACTCTTCAAATGCCAAGGGACTACTGTGGGTCTCAGGGCCTGTGCTGCAGACATGTAATAGTTCTTGGAAGTATTATGGAGGCCCATGAGCTAGTGCAGCATTAAGGCCTAACAGGGCATTCATTTATGTAAAATAAAGGCGATAAGACCTACAAATTTTAAAAGAAGTTTGTTTTGTACATAAAAATATTTCAAGACATAGGAAATGGGGTAGAAGGGTGATGATAAGAAATACAGATGCAAATTTACAGGTTGGTGTGCAAACTGGACACCACTACTTAATGTTTCATGTCATCTCCAAGGCTGTCCAGTTATGACCCTGGCACTGCAGAACCAGCCTGGGAAATTCTCCTGCACAGAGGAGCCCGTTGCAAATCATTTCTGCTCAAGGACGAGCTCGGGGGCCTGCTTAGATTCAGGACCTCAGAGATAATCTGAACATAATCTCAGGTGCTGCCATAACTGAAATTACTCTCAGGTGTAGATAGAGCATGCTATAATGGAGAAGAAAACTGGATTAGGGGTAAGGATATCTTTGTTCCGATAAGGACTTTGCTGCTGACAACCCCTTCTCCCTGAACAGTCATTTAACTCCTACCAAGTCCAGGTTTGCCAGGCGGCCAGTGCCTCCTGTGAAGGATACCAGGTTGTGAGAATTAAATGAAAATAGTGTGAAAGAACTTTGGAAACTTTAAAATGCAAGGTATTTGTGGCAAATTCATCTCATCACAAAACATTCCAATGCACTACTAAGTTATAGAAAGCGGGTTCTGAACGTAGCTTTTCACGTGGCCAATGCCATGGTTCGGAATGTTGCTTTTCTCTGAAGTCTTAGAATCCCAGAAGCAAGGGTGAATTTAAGACTTGGGGATTAAATCAGAATGTGTCTGTCTTTGTACTCACACCCGGAGGTTAAAATGAGATGATGAAATATCAGGAAAAACTGTTCACAACGCGCTCAAGTCATTCAAGCCTTTAGTCCCTCCTTGGTCGCACCTCCCATTGCTCAGTACTTGGCCTTGCAGAGGATAGAGAGAAACACTGGATTTTGTACCTCTCTGCCACGTAAAGGGGCCCCTTGCAAAGTCACTTAATCTCTCTAGACCTCAATTCCCTCACTTGTCAAACTGGAAATTTGGGGCATGCCTACCTCCTACGGTTGTGGTGAGGATTAAATGCAATGATAGGCTTGCATGACATGAAGTACAAAGCATTTTGCAAATATCAGGTATTATATGGCAGATTTATTGTTCATTATCAGCTCCATTCCTACTACTTATAAAAACGGGTGAAGAAGGTCAGTGATACTAAAGAATAAAAAGAAATTTGAGAATCGTCTATAGATTTTCAAAATGTGTACTATTTTGCCTCTCTCACCATGAATTGAAGTTTAGGTGTAAATTGAAGTTCTGTTCCACTGCCATGAAAAGGAAATGTTTACACATCAACATGAATGAATCTCAACATATTTTGTGCAACAAAGAAAGTCTCAGAAGAATACATGGACTATAATTCCATTTACATAAAATTCAGAGAACCACATAACCAATAAACTGCTTATGATATGCACTTATGTGGTAAAATTACAAATAAAAACGAAGGCGAGGGAATATGTTGGGGAGGGTAGAAAGGGTGTCTTAAAAGTTAAAGAGAGATATTTCTTAAGCTGTGTGGTGGGTACAAGTATAATGACTTTATTATTTTCATTTAAACAGTTTAAACGATAGTTTAATAAGCATATAGTTATTTAAGCTATATATATCAGTACATATATATTTACACACATACACTATATATAGTATACACACATATTATATATATTTGTTGTTAGTGCCTGTCGAGTAGATTCCGATTCCTAGCACCCCTGTATACAGCAGAGCAGAACACTGCCCGATCTTTTTGGGCCGTCCTCTCAACCTTCTGGCGCCGTATCAGACAATGCTCTGCTGCTATTCATAGGATTTTTATGGCCAGTTTTTTCAGAAGTGGGTAGCTGGGTCCTTCTTCATAGTCTGTTTTAGTCTGGAAGCTCTGCTACAACCTGTCCACCATGCGTGACCCTGCTGGTATTTGAAATACTGGTGGCACATCTTTCAGCATCACAGCAACATGCAGCTGCTACACCACAACCGACCGATGAGTGGTGTGGTTCCCTGACCAGGAAATTAACATGAGCCATGGCGGTGAGAGTGCCACATCTTAACCACTGCTAGACCACCAGGGCCAGCTATTGTAAATATATAATATAATGTAAAGTAATGTAATGTAATATAATATATATATATATACTCAGTATATATGATTTACTTCATAAAATTTTTTTAAAGATTCTCCATGCCTCTAGAATCATGCTATAATAAAATCTTCTTGATATAATTCTTCTTTTCTTCTCTCTTGATTTACTGTTCCTGGCTCACTTGGACCATCAGCCTCATCTTGGGCCTCCCTGCTGAGGCCCCGCCCAGTTTCTCATGGTTTCCCTGCATTTCCTGCTTTCCTGAGGGACTTTGCACTTGCTGTTCTTCTGCACAAGGGGCTCCCTCCCCAGTCTCTCATCCTCTAGGTCTTAGTTTAAGCATCATTTCTTTTAGGAAGTCTTCTGACTCCTCTGACTAGGTTAGGTTCTCCTGCAACAAGCTTCCAGAATATCCTGCATGTCTCCTTCCTAATACTCATCCCACTTGTAAATACTTAATTTCTGTCCTCCCAATAGACTATAAACCCTAGGAAAGCAACGCCACATCTGTTTGGCTTCCTGCTGAATCACTAGTGCTTGACCCAGGCCTCTGGTGGGCATGCAACAATATATGTTGGATGGATGGATGGATGAATGGAAAAGCCAGTGGATTCCCACTGGCAGGTATAAATTTGACATTATAAAATAAATTTGATCAGCTACATTTTGGGCGTTGCTTCATCAACTTTTTTCTAAGAGCTTCATGACCAATTAGCACCAGCTCTAAACAGTTGAAAGAGTTGTCAATGAGATTTACCTTTATTGTATTTAATCTGATCTAGAAATTGCTTCTTACTGATTGTAACAAGTTGGGATTGGCATGGTGATGTCACTTTAAATGCCTCTATGAGGTCTTTCTTTCACTGCTCTGTAAGAAAAAAATCGCAGATTCCTCTGAGAGAGGGGCACAGGATAATGCATTATCTGAGTTATCACTGTTCAATCAAAAAGTGCATGAAGGAGCCACATAATTCATCTAGACAGCAATCACCATGGAGTTATGCAAGTCTCTTAGGTAGGTGATGAAACAGCCAAATTCCCTGACAGTGGTGAATTACTCCTCATGTCACTAATAGCAATGCCAAAAGAAGTGTCAAGGCCATAGACATGGAGAATGAGGGGCTCTTCAAACTGCATGAGTAAAAATTTGATATATTTTATTGCTTTCTTTTAATCTTGATCATCGAGGTTTTAAAATAAAATTACAGGGATGCTAAGTCTAGGCAATGGGTAGGGTGATTCATTTCTACTTGGCAATGGTGTTAGTGTGGTGGCTTCTGTCCAGGCCAAGCCTGGGCTGGGGCCCCTGTGCCTCACTGTTCCACCACCATCACCATGGCTCAGCTGGCACCTCAAATCCTAACAAAGGGTGCATGATATTTTTTTAAAAGTCTATAACCAAATAATTCAAATATATATCTCTTTTTCTCCCACAGTTAAAATATTGACCTGATGTAATAAACTGATTTTTAAAAGCCTTGTAGTATGAGAGACCAGCTAATTCATGTGAATTTGAAATCTGGTGATTAGCAAGTGTTTTGAATGGCCTTGCGAACTGCGGGTAAAACATTAAATTACATTAATATTCTTGTTTAGTTAAACTTTTTAATGTTTTAAAAAGCCCTTCATAATATTATGGATAAGTAGATTCTTGGGTCTGATTTCAATTTGAGTCGAATTCCAACTAACAATGTTACACCCATAAACCTTCTCCTTAACAGCCCATAACATTAAACTGAAAACAGAATTCTTAAAACACACTCGTATGCTGTCTATCCATGAAATAAGCATTACAGACTTTCACCAGATGTCTTTAATAGACATTGTTATTAAAAAGAATATTACATAAAATAAATTTAGACTGTTAGTCTAGCGCAATTAGTAAGGGAATACTGAGGCATGTTCAGATAATCACATCTATACTTAATTGGGAGGGGAAAAAAAAATCTGTGGATGTGATTGTCCTTGGTAGTAGCCATAGACTACTCATTTACCCATCCAGCTCAATGTCCCATGTGAGGATTTGTTCGTGCCTTCTCCACATCGTAAGCCCCAATTTTCAGGAAATTAAAAGTTGGTCAGAAAAAAAGAATTTCAGTTAACAAGGATTAGCCTAAGAGCAAATTCCTTATAAAAATCTTGGGGAAAGAATTCAGCTCTTTTCAGTGATGGGTGCCAAAGAAAAGAAGTTTTGTGGTTTCAGGCACTTTTAAGTTTTATAATACGAAAATAAGTTAGACTTGAAACAGAAAAAAGAAAGTTCCAAGTCCATAGTGTGGATTAATGCCTCTGGTATGGTTTGAAGATGACACAAAGCTAGTAACAACCAAACTATTTATTGAGAAATATGTTGTATCACACATGAATATTTAAAAAAAAATACTACTGCTTATGCCAGTGTTAAATTTTGATTTCTGCCTTCAAGACTGCAATATGAAAAATATTATCCACTATAGTTAATTAGGTCATAACTAGAATTTACAAGACATTTCTCATTCTAGGCTACTGAACACTAAGGGGAAAAGGACCACTTTTCTGGTCAATGGTGTGTCCCTGTGGTGGCAAGCTCTTAGGGAGATAAATCAGAAGTAAATGGCCATGAAGACGGCCCTGATATTGTCATTCCCTATAAATAGAGAAAGAATGTGAAGGAGGGTCTTAACCAAGATTACACAGCAAATCAAAGCTGAAGTTCATGTCCTTCCCCGGTGAGGATATATTTGCAGTGTGTGAGGCTGTGGCTTCACCCTCTTTATATAGATACTCTGCATTCGGGCAGGTCTGGGGGAATAGGATGGATCTGCACTTACAAGGGGGGCAGTCCCACCAGTGGCTGAGCCTGCATGGAGCAGAGGGTGAGAGCGTGGGTTTTGGATCAGACAAACTTTGATTTGATCCTTGTTCTGCAACTTACTGGTTAAGTGGCTTTAGAAAGTTACCTGAGCCTCTGTGTATCCATCTGTAAAATGAGGCTAAAAGAAATATATACCTCAAGGGTGGTTTTAGGTTGCATAAGGAAGAGAGTTTGGCAAGTAGTAACAATCAATAATTGTTAGCTTTTATTATTATTCTTCTCAAATTCCAAATCTTGCTTCCCAATTATCTGTAAATTGCATTTTAGATGTACTAGCAAAAAGAATAGATCTTACTACTTTATGTATGCAGGAAATAGCAGGCTGTGATCGCTTACTTTTGTACATTTTTTTAAACCTGACCATAGAGTTAGTTACAGAAGCAGCAGTGAAAAGACAGCCAGTGTAGGATTCAGAAAACCTGGTTTCTGCTCCACCATTTACAACTTAAGCAAACTGCTTAAGCCTCTTGGAGCCTCAGTTGCTTTTCGCTTTTTTTTTAATCCGTAAAATTGAATGATGAATCTTACTTCCCTCACACAGCTCCTGTGAGGATTATGTGGAAGCATTTTGAAAACTATAAAGCACTTAGTCGAAATAAATTAGAATATTTTTATAATTTTTATCATGCTCAAAGTCACTTATGATGACAGATTTCTATATCCATCATTTTTTTCCTTGAAAGTTTACCCTTATTTGGAACAATTGTTATTTATTACTCATTTAATAATAGACACAAAATTAGTTTTGATGACAGCCTTTTGCTAACAATAAACCAAAAATGGGTTCATGGTTTAGTAGTGCTGTTCAGCTTTTCTCCTTTTTTGAAAAGTTGAGCCTTCACAATTAGTTGGAGCAAAGAGAGGGCTGTATTGCTTCATGACTGTTCTACTAAAGTTCACCAAATTGTACTTGATGTTCTGACATTTATTGCTTACACAGAATATGTGTTTTCCACCTGGCCTTATTAAGCACACATACACACAAAACTTGCTTTGACCAAAGTGGTCATACAAATATGGATAGAAAAACTAGATAAATTCAATTTGTCTGAAACTTTAGGGCTTCAAGAGCTAACCTCAAGTGACAGAGTTTTTGAGAAATTTTGACCAAGAGGAGAACCTTACCTTAGGAAAAGGACAAACATTTTGTGTCAACATACTGGCTCCTTCCTCTGGCAAGGTTGTTTATGCTTAGTCATCGGGAAAGTTTCAGCTGAACTTTGATCAGCACAGCTCAGTAATTACCAAGACATTGACTACCTACAGCCTAGATAGAAAAGGGAAAACTTGATCTACTTGTAGCATGGATATCTGAAAGGATAACTCACGTTAATGAAATGCTTTCCTTGAAATGCATCCCTTTATTTTTTGGTCTTACCTCGTATAGCCCCTCTGATATCAGGTCTGCTCTGCCCAAGAAATAAGGACTTTGAAAGTAGGAGAGAATCCGGATTCAGATTTCCACGCATTATTCAATACTACCCAAACTTCCCTGTCTTTAGTACACTTACTGTCTGCTAAGCTTCAAGGAAGCAACCAATGCACACTGAAGTGTGATTACCTCCCAGTTATGAAGTTGTTGTCTCTCAGCTCCACACCCACTCTTGTGTACTTGGCTTTATGATGTTGGAGCTGGGACTCTGCAAACCATATTTCTCCTTTGCCAGCAGCTCCATGTTAGCTCTGAAAATCACGGGCATTAGAGGGAGCCTGCAATGCTGGAGGAGGAGAAGGGACTAACTCCTTCCCATTTGCTCTCTATTGGCTTGAGGTCTGCTTGCCATTGCTGTGAGCAGCTCTCCAGCCACACTTCTTTCCTCAGCAGAAGCAGTTCTTTCCCACAGCAGTGAGTGAATCCAGTATTTAGTTTGCCCAACACCTGCAGAACCAGCCATGTTGTGCACCTCCAGTCACAAGCACCAACCAAGCATCACCTCCTCCCCAGGGGTCTGAATTTTAGCTTCATAGGGCATCTCCTCCAAGCTTCTAGATTTTAACGTCTATCCTCTTCCCTTCTCCTCCCAGCCCTAGCATCTTATCCTCTTTTTATACTTTTAGTTACCTAGTTCACAACTTTGTACCTCATCATGAATTCCTTATATTAAATTCTCTCTGTTAAAATAACTGGGGTGATTTCTGTCTCCTGACAAGACCCTGACTGATACACCAGCTGACAACCTGGATTCATGTATTAACACTCCCACAATATTCTCTGTTCTATAGTAGCTTGTAGTCCACATCTATTGTGTTTGCCCAGAAACCAGTCTTTTTATTTTGGCAAACCTCCCCAAACTCACTCTCTGTCCATGTAGTTTAGGTAGGACTGTCTGAACCTCTTGATCCAGGGGTAGGCTTGTGACCCAAGTCTAGCCAACAAATGTTTTGTGTGTCCCAGCCAGAGTGATGGACATGTGTTCCAGATGTACATGAAGTCATTGCCACCTTCTTAAACTTCCAAGTTACAGAAGCCAATAAATTCCCATTCCTTAAAAAAGCTAGCTTGAGTTGTGTGTTTTTCACTGACAAGCTCTTAAACAAAAGGAATGAACCTTTAATAGTGGTACTTTAGCAGAAATTTGGTGGATGTGTGGGTGAGTGCCAGGCAACACTCCATGGCCTTCAAAACATAACCCAGAATGGAGCTGGTAGTGGCAGGTAGGTACACACCTCATGTGGTCCTCCTCCAGCCTGGAGCCTGGCTGGGGCTCTTGTTGCTCACTTTCCCACAGGACTCATTCCACACGACCACTTGCTGATGAGCAAACAAAAGAATCTCTCAGGGCAGTGGCTTGGTGCTTTGACATACACAATGTGAGACCAATATAACTTTCGAGATGCACAATCTAATTGACAATTTAGCTTAATTACCTTACACAGTGATGGGGACAGGACAGAAATGCTTCCTCATATTATCTTCTAAATATGGTTTCTCTAATACTAATGTCTAAGTTAAGATAGGAATAGGAAGAGAACTGGTGTTTATTGAATACCATTATAGATAGAGATTGGGCCGAGCACTTCCACTTCATAACCAACCCAGGAAATATGTATGATTATCCACTTTTTAAAGATGAGAAAAGTGAGGCTTAGAAAGGTTAAGCAACTTGTTCAAGGTCACAGGTTAATAGATTCAATCCAGTTCCCTTTGACATTGAAGTTGGTTCTCTCCTACCGCATCAGGTGATGACTTCCCTGAGGAAGTCAACAGATAGTTCAAAGAGAAGAGGTGACCACTGAAAATGTCTTGTCCCCTCCTGTTCTCCTTGTTTTTCCACACCTAAAGCCCCAAAGCAGAAATGTGGCTGGAAACCTGTTCTAAAGCATCACTGCAGGCAGGAATCTATCCTGTGTATTGGAGGAAGCAAATCCAAAAGCAATGGAACTTGGAATGTTAGAAAAGTCTTAGGCTGTTTCTAGTTCAGCCACAAATAGAGGTTTATATGTGTAGAGTGATTTACTATCATTCATTAGTATATTTTATACTTCACTGAACTTAGGCAAATTATATGAACACTTTATATATAAGCAAAACTTGTCAGATGTCAGGACTCAAAATATGTATTTAATTAAAAAAATACATCTCTTAAAACCAAAGCCCTAAATACATATTAAACGATATTCTAATCTGAAGGTAAATGAGATATGCCACCTAACAGACATTAAATGACCCACACAGACAGTAACACCTCCCTTAACGAAGCAAATGCATCCCAACAGCACACTTCAGTGTCAGAAACTTCATTACCCAGTGAAGCAATAACACAGAAGTCATAAGGACTCATCCAAGGAGGACAGAGAAGAAGTGGGGACAGTGTGAAATTATTAAATATTAACCAAAATAATACAAGCAGGCTGCCAGAAAACAAGATTCTGGAAGTTCTAAGATGGAGAGAGAAGGGATGAAGTGGGAGCGGGATTCTCAGGGCTAATCTGTGATCCTCCAGAGAAGTGGGGAAAAGGTTCGAAGGAGAAGCCTGCAGGGTGGCCTGAACTAGAGAAGAATAGACTCAGCCTGATTTGGTCACCCTGGCAGCCCCAGAGCAGGTTCCGAGGAGCTGGAGCTGAGCCTGGCCCAGATGTGTCCCTGTAAGGACACGGACTATCTAAGAGGAGAGATGGCGCCTCTGATCCCCCAAACCCACCGAGGGCAAGCTCAGTGTTGGGGTTACATGTGCATGATTTCCTTGTGTTGCATGTTGCCCCATCTTTGCAAGTCCTTTCATAAGGGGGATGTCTTTCATTATTCCATTGGAATTAAAAGATGGAGTACATTTACCTGGCTGAGGTTCCACATTGACGAAAACTCACTTAGACTTAATGTGTCGCTCGCTCATCAATGAACTGGACAATCAGTACGTGAAAATGACCCTGGGAATTCTTTTCTTTCTTGACAAAGGCAAGAAAGGGGGGAGGGGGGCTGACGCTGGGCAGCTGGAGGCACAGAGGAGGCAGCCAAGGAGTGAGGCGACTCAGAAATGAGAGACTGGGGAACCCCTACATTTATGCTGATTTCTTACTTATACCATAAACCATGCAGGACAAACACGCTCTATTCACCGAGGTATTTTTGTCCTGTGCAGCTGTGTGGCTTAGCAGGAGCTTTGCTGTCGAGCCATATGACTCATGCCAACACTGCTGCATATGATTTATGAAGACTTAAAGAAAAAGAAAGCAGCCAGCTTCATTATGAAGGAGCTTCGTTTCCAGAGGATTTGTTCATCGAGGATCAGAGGACTATTTGGTCCTTTCTTGCTTGCTCTCTGAGCGAAACAGTGAGCCAGGCTCAGCCCGCCATGGACAGGACACCCGCCTGTTTCCCTCCTCCCCACTTGCCCTTTTCCCAGCTTAAATGAGGCTACCTCTAGTTTAAGAAGAGAACTGATAGCTGTAGCCAGAGGATCTGTGGCCTTCAGCTGCCGCAGGAGGTTTAGTGACTCAGAAACCGACACTCTCAGAGATGTTGCTTGGGCCTGGAGCTGCTTCCCTCACAGACAGGGACTGTAGCCCAAGGCATGGGGAGAAAGGTTGAAAAGGGCCCAGGTTTCATTGGTTCCCAGGCTGGCCCCTTCTGTCAGACCATCTCCCCGCCTCACTGATTAGGAGACCATCCCCCATTGGTTGATTTTCTGAAACGCTCTGCCAAGAACATTCAACACTCCCTTCCCCCAGGCCCACCCCACACTCCCCACTAGGGGTCAGAAAGAAAAGGGCTGAGATCTCTTACTCTAAAACGTTTCTAACTCCTACCCTCGAAACTTTCCAAGCAGAACTTGATGAGTCTTGTCTCTTTCCTACCTTCCCTCCCTGTTTCAGCTTTCATTTTCAAACAAGGCCGGGGCCCACATTTATTCCTTGAAAAATGGGAAAATCAGGCCAGCAGATAGCCCAGGTTTGTGGCTGTAACACATAACAGCTGCTGTGTGATAAAGCAACTTGGACTAAGAAAGCAACCTTGGTAATTTCCTGTTTATCTGCTTCCAGGAATGCGCTGTTACCCACTGACACCCTCACCACAATGGAGCAGAATAAAAGTTCATAAGAATTTGTGAATGATAACATGGTCACAGAGCCTGCACTTTGGACACTTTCATCTTAAATTAAATTGTGGGAGGCTCATCATAAAGTTTGTATTCATGTCATCTAACTTGTTAATAAGATATATAGTTTATCATTCCTACGAATGAGGCAAATAAAGCAGAGTTGAAAATTTTGCAAAAAGGAACTGAAATGTCAAATTTTTAAATATTAAAAGTATGTACTGTGTGCTAATAAAGTTCTATTTTAAACTAGAAAATAAAAGATAGATGGAACCGTTGGTGCAATTTTTAATTTTCCAGTAAGAGTGTTAAATATCATATCCTTTGTTTCCTTTTGTTATAGTTAGTTTGGGTACAGTGCTTCCAGTGTAGCTTTTCGTTTATTTGTTTAATTTTGTGTGGTCCAATCCCTGTCTCCACCAACACACACACAGAGGCCCTGAACAATTGGTTACAGGTAGTTGTTGTAATCTCTCCCCCTGGAACCTTTGAAGGTGTTTCCAGCTGCATCAAAGCGCTTCATTGCTCTGTGCATCTCCGCCCAACTTCAAAGGCTCCTGCAGGAATTTGCAGTGCAGTATACCATGTAGTTCTAAAGGAGCCATTACTCTCTATTTATTGTGCAAATTTTTATGGAGGTGCCCTGGTATCTTTCTTGACTCATCGCTTAACCTCATAGTAGCTCCTTCTAGCTATGGTTAAGAACTACCTAGGAAAATTATCTAAAGGAATAGGTGAGGGTCAGACTGCCTGAAACTAATCCTGCTGACTTTATGTCCTTTCAGTGTCTACGATATCACACCCTGCTTAACTATTTGAAAAGGTTCTACTAGCACAGTAGGTGGGGAGCTTTCTCTTAGGAACCTAGAGGAAACTAATTAGTTTTGATTTAAGTTGTCGTTGAAAAAAAACGTTTCACCTTTATAAAAATTATTGGTAGAGGGTTCTGAAAGGAACAGGAGTCCTGAGATACAAAAGCAAATAGATACTCTAGGACAGGCTGTCTAATAGAACTTTCTGCAATGATGGAAATGTTGCGTAATTCTGTGCTGTCCAGGATGGTAGCCCCTCACCACACATGGCTGCTGAGCACTTGAAATATACCCGGAATGACTGAAGTAGTGAATTGTCAATTTTATTTAATTTAAATTGCCATTAGTGGCTAGTGGCTACTATATTTAACAACATAGCTCTAGGAAGTAACTCTGTGTGTGTGTGTGTGTGTGTGTTTCGAAAATGTAAGACCTCAGGAAAGAGAAGGAAAAGGAAGAAAAAATATTGCCTACTTGGACCCTACTGGAAAAATCCTTTCAACCTGTCGCCATAATCTCCCCACCCAGGCAATAAGGAGATCCTAGCAATCAGCCCTAAAGAGAAGAGTGTCCTCATTTATTTTCATTAATCATTAGGGAACAAGGCTGCCATGCCCACATACAGGCTGGCACTTCTCCACATTCACACTGACTGATTGATAGCATTTCAAGTAATCTTGTGCTAGGCAATGGACAAGGGGGAAAGGTA
Source organism: Tapirus indicus (assembly GCA_031878705.1). Lineage (NCBI taxonomy): Eukaryota > Metazoa > Chordata > Mammalia > Perissodactyla > Tapiridae > Tapirus > Tapirus indicus. Next base: position 125,282,849 of record CM062919.1, on the reverse strand, counting down.
ATGAAATTGCCTCCTCATTTACCAGCCCAAGCCAATAATGTGTCATTGTGCATGGCTGTCACTTTTATACATCAAGGGTGCCCAGTACCAGGTAGGACACCCGCCCTTTTAAAGCAACATAAATCAGGAGTTGTACAAGTGGAGAGGGGTCACCAAGAGGCCACAGGAATCTCAGGCCTGTCCACTTGTCTGATTTGGGGCCTTGAAATTGTTCCCTGAGCTGGCAAAAACATGGGATTCTGAATACTTTGGTGGGGACTCCAAGCCGTATGGATGGTGCAGACGACCTCCTGATGGAGGGGAGGAAAGAAAGACAGAGAGACTACATGGATGGGACTGTCCATATACATGAAGAGAAGTTTCCTGCTGGTGTGAGGACTGGGAGTTCCAAATACAGCAGCAGGGAAGACAGCCCCCCACCCCCTTCTCCTACGTTCATTTTCTTGCTATGTTCTAATTAGGAAACCCTGAAGAAATCTTGGAAAGTATAAAAATCCAGACATTAATAAGTTTTCTCCATCCAGGAAAAAAAAAAACCAAACTTGTTAATTAACCCACATTTCACTTCTGTAAAGTTGTCTTTTTTTCCTTCCCTCCTGATGCAGGCATCTGAGCACAGCATTTAGCAAGGTACTGAAATGTTTAACTGCTGCTGCACTAGTTTCTAGTCAGGAGAGATCTGCCTTTTTCATCACGAATTCTTTTGTTTTTCCCTGTGGCCAGCTGCTACCAAGATGCAGTCAATTTAGATTAAACAGACTGAGGAGTGCTATTCAATATGTCAGCCAGGCACACTTCTCTAAATATAGTGTTCAGCAGGTACAGCTTTTCTCAAAAAAAGTCAGGGGCTTTTCCCAGAGGGGCACAGACTTTGTTTTTAAGTCCGGGAACAGGAGCAGCGACCCTCGGAGTGCAGACACAGGGTTCTCCATATTCAGCGCTGGGAGCAGCTCGCGCCCTTTCTTTCTGCCTGTCTTCACCCTCGTCCTGCTCCTCCCCTTCCCCTGCTGCCACCGGTTTCTATCTCCATTGTTCCCTTAAGCCCAGCAGCCAGTGTGCAGCCAGGCCCAGCGCACGCTCCCGCAGCCAGCAACTTCCTCTGAAGCTGCAATGCATAATTACAACCAGCTGCTCCGGGCTGCTGGCTGGCCAGCTCTGCAAACAGGCGTCCTGATACCCTGAGTTGCAGGGAGGCAGCAGCCTGCTCTTGGCAGCAGCAAATCCTCCGAAGGAAGTGCCCACACCCTTGGAAGAAGAGGGATCAGCCCTTCTCTCTTGTAGCTCCCAGAGGCCAGCGTTCATCCATCTGGTCTCCTCTCTCCTCCACGTCAGAGAGAGTCATTTTTATTGTTTATAGGAAGGTCCCTGCTCTGGCACCTGCAGCTGCCCTGGCCCTGCTGGTCTATTGTGTGTGCCGGTGCCACCTCAAGCAGGATGGCGTGTTCTAGGCCTAACTCAGGGGGGCAGTAGCATGAGGGATGCAGGTTTTCCATCGGCATCTCAGCTGCATCAGTGTGCAAACATGTGCAGAGAGATGGGGTGGGAAACGTGCGCTGTCCTGAGCTCACAGGAGGCAAAAAGACAACTGATGGAGCTTTAAAATAATACCAGTGAAAATCCAAACAAGCCTGACTTAACCTCCCTGAAGAGAGCAGCATGTGGGCAACAGAGCTGAGGATTTGCCCAGGCCCCGCCTCAGAGCTGTGGGTTCACTTTGGGGCCTCAGTGATCTTTCAGGCTTGGCTACAAGTATGACTCTGATCCAAAATTAGGCTTTGAATGTGTAACACAAGGCTCCCTGCCCCACCCACCACCTCTCTCTGCCCTGTGCCGTTTCTTCAGAGCCTGGCTCTGGGCCAGATCTGGCCCTTCCTGCTCCTGGGGGAAGGGCTGGATGCAGTGTTCTGTTTCCAGGCAGGGCTTTAGGGTGGGTGAAGGTGATTGGCACTATTTAAGAAGGGGAGGGGAGATTGATACACTTGGGAAGGGCACCCAACCCTCAAGTCACCCACCAACCCAAAGCTAGAGAAGACCATGGAGGTGGGAGGGCAGGCGTGCCACCTAGGGCTGCCTGCATTGCTTCTGCCCACCTGTGCCTTCCAGCCCGGCCACCTAATAGGCCTTCAGCAGCAGGGGAGTCAAGCCATGTGGGCCGGCTGCTCTGTCATGCCCAACAGCAGCCTCAGAGGTGGGGAGCAGCTGGGAGCCTGCTATTGAAAAGGAACTGCTCATTTTACAGGGCAATTTCCGAGGGATGCTGGCCCTGGCAGAAGCAGCTTAAGTGGTGCAGACAGGAGCATCTTCGAGAGGGTTCGTTCTTTCTGTTTGAGCTTTGACAGCCAGACCATGACCAGCTGCAGTGGGCTAGCCGTCTGCCGTATTGGGGTTCCCCTCTGAAGCTTTCTCTGTTTCACTATTTAAAAATCTCGGTAGAACTTTTTTTGCAGAGTGGTCCCAGGCAGGGGGTACTTACTTGGAAGGAGTTGTAATAGCAACCTGGATTAGCCAGGGGCATGCAGGGAACGAGAGTCATCGTTGAATGTGTGTCAACAATGCAGTTCGTGCCTCATCAGCTGCAGCTTCTCTGAGTTTCTGCATCAGCCTCTGATAATCTTTGCAATTTAATTCCCCACAGGAAAAAAAAAAAACCAGTTCAAAGTGCTCCTTTGGTGTTCAACCCCTGCTTTCCCTTCTGATTCTTCAGGCTGGATACACTTTGGAAGCACATACAAAGCAGACGCGTGTCTGTAATAGCATCAGGACGCGGCTGTTTCAGCCTGCACATTACTTGTGCAGCTTGACTGGCTCCTCCACTTTGAGCATTTTGGAGGTCCTGGTGACTCAGTAATGTGATTTTTGGCAGGTTTTTCTTCGGGCTTGCAATGAGGAACAAGCTTAACGAGGAAAAAGTCACGTCTGAGCTCTCACTTCGCCGCAGACCTTACTTGAGGATGAGAGCGTTGCATCAGAGGGCTCCGCTCCTGGAGAGGGAATGTGGAGAAGGCACCTACGGCCCCGTGAGATCAGTAAGTGGAGAAAACAAGACAGATGAGAGTAGAAAAAGAAAAATGTTCAGGCTTCAGGATTATAAAAAATGAAGTTGAGGGGCATAAGCACCAGATTTTGAGACAGGAGACAGATTATTTTCCTAACTCTGCCCCTAATTATCTGTGTGGACTTGGCAGTCCATTTACTTCTCCTGGTTTAAGTTTCCTCACCTATAAAGTACAGGTGATGATACCATCTCTCTGCAACTCTACCACTGTGTGTGTGTGTGTGTGTGTGATGACAGCAAGAGAGCAAGCACACTAAAAATGTTAAAAGTAGTATGGAGATGCATTTTGTAGTTGTAAAGTAAACTAGTACTAATAATAGTGGCTATGTGTGCTCCTTGTACATGCTTATGCTTATTTATTCCTTATTTAAACAAATATTTAAGTCCAACCATTGAAGTGGGTTTCATGGAAAACCATCCACCAATAAATGAAGAAATGCAAGTACTTTTTTCAGGTATAAGATCATCTTCTTATTTAAAAAATATATGTTCTGTAATTTTTAGACCATCGGATGGGGTTCTATTTGACCACATAAAGGGAAGCATGAGGTCTTTCAGGCCCCTTCTAGCATCTCTCAGTGCTTTACAAAGATGTTTATGACACTCAGGGCAAGGTATCGTGTATCACTCTTTCCACCAACAGATGGAGAAACTGAAGCATGAAGAGGTGAAGCGAGGTCACCAAGGGAGCAGGTGATGGACTGGCGTCTGGTCTCTTGCTCCAAACTCTGCCCCACTTTGTCTCTCTCATAAACAGCCATCAATAACTTCATCTCCACGCTGAGTATTGCAAACTAGGACTCACGGTGTGCAAACCATTTGTGTGCAGACGGGATCTCCACCATCTTGGGGCAGAACACAAGGGCCAGAACGGAAATGGAGGAGAAGGAAATAATCGTTACCATTGGCAGTAGAATCTCCATCAAAGGCCAGTCTCACAGTGACGTGCCAGAAACAAGGGAGTAAGGAGTGGAAAACTCACTATCATCGGTCAACTCACTACTAACAGATCAAGATCATATAAACCTAACAGCAGGACTTCTTAACATTTACTTTATTTTAAAACCTATTGTTGACACCATACTTAGAGATTTTTTCCTTCCTTAATATTAGAACTATACGGAGAATTAGACGGATGACAAAATAATTAAAATTTCATGTTAACGTTCATATGTTGTGATAATGCATATCATCGTGTATAAGTGAATCAAATACTTAGGCTGACTGAACGTTTCTATTTAAAAATTAAGGTTGTGACCCATTTTCACTTTACATCTTGTCTACTCAGATATGTACTTTATCCCTTTAGGTTTTCAGCCTGGCTCCGCCACTCACTAGCTTTGTGACCTTAGGCAAAAGCTCTGAGCCTCAATGTCCTCCTCTGTCAACGGGGCAATCAGGCCTATCTTGAATATTTTTGCTAAGACTAATTGACTTCCTGTTTGTAAAAGTATTGAATACAACACCTGGTACGTAGAGGGTGCTTAGTAAATGCTGTTTCCTTCTTCCCCATCTTTGAATATATTCCTTATAAAGTGCTTTAATTGTTGGAAGTACTTTCACATACACTGCACACAATTCAATAAGGTAGTTAAGGAATGTGTAATTATTCCTTCCAAATATATGAGAAAACTCTGTCTCTGAGAGGTTAATTTGCTCAGGGTCACACAGCAAACTGGTGCAGAACTGGAGGCCTGGCACCTAGTCCTGTGATCTTTCCGGAAACTTCCATCTGTTGCTGCCATTGCCTCCACCTGAACGGAAGCACCTGGTTTGCAGTCCTCCCCAAACCAATTCCAGCTCCCAGGAGGCAGCTCCTTGGTGCCTCTTCCCGGCCCTTCCTGCACTGTAGCCCAGCTTCAGTCTTGTCCCATTCCTCAGGAACTTCCCTCTACCCCCACCTGGGGCTGGGTGTTCAGGGACTACTCTACATAGCATATGAGTCAAAACGAATTGGGAGGGAATGTTCTTTTAAACGAAAGAGGTTGAATTAGATACCATCATCCACAATATGTTGTTAAATATCTACAGCATGATAAAATCATCCCAAATGTCACCAATTCCCCCTGGGGGACTTATTAATAATTAAACATTTTTAGTTCACTTAGGAATGCAGATTCCATTTAACGAGAGAATGGACACTAAATATGTCCATTATATTGCAGCTTGCAGCAGAATATTTTAGAGATCTCAGCTGGGTTTCTCCAGGACAGATGACAAAGTTAATGCAGGTATCAGTCTTTCCGAAAGAAAGCAGAGGAGCCAAAAGTAGCATCTTGGATTGGTTTATAGGGTTTGTGTTTATTAGGAGTGTTTATTAGAATGACTAATAATGGAAGAGAGATGACTTGGCAAGGGTTGGGGGAAAGCCGGGAGAAACCCAAAGGAAATGAGATGATCTCACAGAATGTAAAGCAGAGAGACACCCGGTGTCTGCGGTGGAGTGAATCATTTGTCCCCAGGTTGATTTTTAAGGACTGGAATAGGCAAAGAAGGCCTGTTCTGTATGTTCCTCTTGATGGGAAAGCCATTTACATTTTTATTTAGCTTACTCCAAAAAGATATATGGCCCTGGTTTTACACACACACACTCACACCAATACTTTTCTTTAAAAAGCAGTTTTCTTTATTTGCTTTGTTTTGTTTTATCTAATTCTCTTTTCTTTTTCTTCTCTCTTTATTTCTTGGGCAAAGTCAGAATACTGAATACCTTGAAAGAGAGAAAGAGAAGTTAGCAATCTTCTTTGTCTCTTTCAGAGATTTACTGTTTTTTCCTAGGCCCACTAAAGAAGGTTCTTTTAGAAGATGATCAAGGGGAGAGAAAGAGTGTGGGGAGATCTGGGGAAGTTAGTTAACCCAGGCTTTAGTCCTGGGGTCCTCCAATCAGCTTTGCAATGTATGACCTTTTGGCTATGTTATTTAACCTCTCTCTCTAGGCCCCCTCCCCTTCTGATAGAAGTTTTCATTATCTAGAAATCTCTTCTACCCTTAATGTATCAGAAATCCAGGCTTGAAGCAGAGAGAAGTCTTCTTCTCAATGGTGCCTGAAGAATTTTGCAAGCTTGTAGCAGAAAATGACTGTAGATAAATTCTTCCACTTCCTTGTTTCTTGAACTGAAACTACAAGCAAATCATGCCACTTCTTTCCTCCCTCACTTAAAGCACCTGCCCACCTAATAAAGGAGCCATAAATTTCGTCATAAGGGCCCCCACAAAGGAGAAGGATCCTCTCCTGACCAGGAAGGTCAGTGGGACAGTCTGTCACCAGGAAGTAAAAACCGCCGGGAAGATTTTTCTTGTGGCCATTGTAACCGTCCCGGGAGGAGTCAGTGAAGCTGAGAAGCAGCAGGACTTAATATGGAGAGTGGATTTGGCTTGCTTTGCAGCCTCTCCACTTTCATTGTGATGTTATTAGGGTTCAAGGTCCATCTAGTACTGCCTCCAGGAGACTTCTGGTCTGAAAAAGTGTGTGTGTCTACAGGAATCTCTCCACAGTGTTCTCTAAAACCACTACTTTCTGTTGTTAGATACAGGGTCCAGGCAAGTGGGCTGTTGAGTAGAGATTCCCACCCTACTCTCAGGAAGAATGGACAAGGATAGAGAGGAATGTGAGAAGAAATGGGGGAGAGAGCAGGGAGGATATGGGGAGCCATTTATCATGTAGCAGCCTTGAGAGAAGCAGAGGAGGAGGGGCTGAGTTTCAAAACAATTTGTGGACCTAGAGACTATAAAAATGGTGGATGAAAGATAATTTCAAGTCAAATAGATAAATAAACTCAATTATCCTGGATTGTTTTCTTTAGCCACTGATTTTCCTATTCTGAAAGTCACTGTTGTTTTTTCCTGCTAATAACCAGCTCATCCTAAATGACAACAGTGTATTATATTTCACCACTTACAGAAGCAGGTGGGGAGGTTTCTCACTTTGCCTTCACACACACACACACACACACACACACACACCACCATCACCACCCTGATAGTTGGAGTAATTACTTGGCTCTGTCTCTTCAAAAAATCTAGAACATTCTTTGGGTACTGTCAAGGCTAATCAATCAGAATTATGCATATAACCAAGTGGGGTCCCATCACCTATGGTTCATAAGTTGCTTCAGTTAGGGACTGAGGGGTCAGCAGATTAAAAAATGTATACACGTGTGGGGGGGGGGGTTGTTACCTGGTTTAGCTGCTGTAATTTCTCACACTTTCAGCTTCTGGCAAAGAAAAGCATCTTTGAAATTTCTAGGGTTCTAAGCATAATCACAGATTTTCCAAGCTTGTAGGAGTAGAGTCCAACCAACTCACTGCACAGATAATTAAAGTGTGGCCCAGAGAAGTTAGCCAGATTAAGTGTGGGCCACCCAGCTGGTTAGCCATAGATCCAGAGAAGGAACATGGGCCTCCAGGCTCCTTGTGCTGTGTTCTTTCTACCCAGGGTGGATTCCAGGAGATCTGCTTTGCAGAATTTCCTTTCCACTTTGTACTCAGCTGGAGACAATAAACGATATTATGGGTTTATGTATCCAAAGTCTTTACCAGTCAAACGTTCCCCAGCGCTCTCCACTCTCACCCACACTGTGGGAGGCCACGTATCTGCAAAGGGATACGGCTGGAACACTCTGCTCCCACATGACCTATGTTCTTTTTCATCAAAGTCCTTTTTCTTTGCCCCAAGGTTAATTTCTCTTTGGCCTCAATTTCTTTTTAACCTCTGTCTATTCACTTATATGAGTGTGTATACCAACACTTATATGCACCACCTTTAAATTTCAGAGACACTAAACACAGCTAAATGCAAACCATAGAACCTAAAAAATAATCTTAGATTGATAATATTTCCTGTGTTCTCTCCTTAGTGATGTCGTGATGAGTGGGATCTCAGAATCAAATCTCTCCTTCTGAAGATGAATTTAAGTGACTTGCCCAAGAATAGAAGGCAGAGCTGGGAATATAATGGTCCCCATAGACTCACTGACTTTTCTTCTTCCTATTATGCGACAGTACCAACCTGCCAAAATTGGATTTACATTCTCTCTTCCCTCTTGTGCAACCCCTAGTAGAGATACTAATAGACAACAAAATGGACATGACACAAGTGTAGACAGGATATGGAGAAGAGAGGAGGAGGCCTGAACAACTCTGCCTGTGCCATTCAATCCATTAGCCACAAGCCATATGTGGATATTTTAATTAAAATTAAATGAAATTAAAAGTTTAGTTCTGCAGTTGCTCTAGCCACCTTTCAAGTACTCAATAGCCACAAGTGGCTAGTGGCTACCATATTGGGCAACACAGACATGGAACATTTCTCTCTTCACAGAAACTTCTATTGGACAGCTCTGACAGACCCTAGGCCATCAGGGTCTAATAATAATAGCTACCATTTATTGAGCCCCAACAGCATACCAGGCCCCATTGTTGGTGTGTTATGCCTATTATTTCATTAATCTTCATAAAACCCATGACCCATGACATTATTATTTGCATTTGACAGAAGAAGGAACTGATATTAAAAATTCTTAATAATTTGCCCTTCATGTTCAGCAGTAAATGGCAAAAATATGAACATGGACCTGGTAATGGCAAACTATAACAGGATCTCTGGTTTCTTGTGAGGACTCATAAAGACTGATAATATCGCTAACATTTACTGAGTACCTCCCATGTGCCAGGCACTGTTCTACCAGGTAATGTGCATAAAACCACTGGATTCTCTATAAATTAGGTGGGACCATTATTCCCATTTTGTAGGTGAAGAAATGAAACTTAGAGAGGTTAAGAAACTGTCCTAAGGCCACCCAGCTAGGAAATGATGGGGTCAGGATTTGAATTCAGGCAGTCTGACTCTAGAACCTGGGTGCCGAACCACTACACCATACCGATGAACAGCTGGCTGCTGCTTCGATGTTGTATAAAAGGCAAGACTAACCTGTGGCTTACGATTCCAACCCTTGTTCGCAGGACCAGTTGCTCTTTCTAGATGGGCTTTCTCATGGAGCCAACTGTTGGGCGTCTCTGCTCAAAAGGACTGGCTTCCTTTCTCCTTGCTGCTGGCCAGCAAGGTCTGTTGCTCTTGCTGCCAAGCTGCGACAGCTGGAAGTCATCACAAAAGTCATGCTTAAGCAAGTCTTGAAAGGAGTCCTTTGGCCTACTGCTTGGAGTTGTCCACCTCAGCTCACCACAGGGCAACTTTAAGAGCATCCTGTTGACATTCCTTCTTGACATTTGGTCGACCCAGCGAACATCCCTTTAGTTCTGGTGGGCTGGCTGCATTCCAGACGTGTTGGTGAACCTGTCTTATCCTTTAATGTGAAGGTCTGGGAGGCGATCTTCATAAGCTGGCTCAAGAAGTTGGCTGTAATATTTGTGGAACGGGTCTGTAGATTTTTATTTAGTCTGGTCTCGAACCAGGTGCCACATAGACAGCATACTCCACTTGCCAGCCTCATCAAGATATCCTGATTGGTTTTTTGCTCTATTTTTCTATTGCTTTGATACTTTTAGAGCATTACTGCTATCTGAGCAGCAAAATTCAATAGAGGTTTTTTTTCTCATATTTCAGTGGTGAAATTCTTTTGGCTACCAAGAGGATTTTCATTGCATGGGTTAGCATTTATTCTTGATCAACTTTTTGACTTTTCACATTCTTAGCAGTATTATAACTCTGCAAGATGGTCCAGAATCCTTTGGAGGCTGTTTCAAGTAGGGTGGCTTAGGAGTCACCATACAACAATTCATAAATGACTTTAAGAGAGAATGGCCTGTGGGTTGTGAAGTTGGAAGTACCTCCCTAAGATCTTGAAACTTAGGCTTCTTGACGTACTCCGGAACAAATAAATACTCGAATCAGTCTCAAACTATTAGTGGTGTGGACTGACTGTGGGGAATACCTTCAAATAACTGGCAGAATCTTCATGGAATCCTACCGAGCTTCTTTAGTCAGGTCAATAACAGGCTGTGTATAAGTCAACTCACATTATCAAAGACTTTTGTAAAATTGGTGGATACGGTACACTTCCTCTATGTAATGTGCCACAAATCCCACAGGAAAGTCACTCCCACCTCACTACTGTAGCCCAAATACATGGCTGTCTTTCAGGGGTACAACTGACCTTATTGTGCAATCATTGGTTTTCCAGGATACTGATATGAATTTTGCTTCAATAGAAAAGTGTGGGAAGTTTGTGAGAGCCATCTTATCATTCTCACATTTTTTCTTGAAAAGGATGATGAACTTGAAATCCTGCTGTATGTCCTTGGCACTCCATGTAATAAAGAATGGTAAATACAGCTATCTAAGTAGCTTCTTCCATTTCAACTTGAAAATTTCCTCAGGTGCAGGCCTGTGACTGCAATTCATGATTCCAGTTCCAGCTTCCTGGTTGGAACAAATTCATATTTTTAACCTAAACTGGCACGGACACTTCAAGAGGTAGTACATTCCCTTGCATGAAGAAACTCAAGCACAAAGTGATTGGCTATTTAGAGAGAGTATTGCAAAGGGAACTTAAGAACTGGTTGGGTGGCCAGACTAAATCACCCAATCAAACCCTGACAGGCTATGATTTAGCGTGTTCTCTAGTCCGCAAAGTTCTGTATCCATAATGTTCCACTCTTTAAATATATCACACTTTTTTCTTCTCAGGGTCTTTACCCACACTGTGTTTTTTTCCTGGAATGTTGACATGCGGCTAGGGTTGACCTTTTTTCTGTTGTGCAGATGTTGACTTAAATGTTTTCTTCGTAAGAGAGGCCATTTCTAATCCCTCTATCTATGTAGGCACAGTATGTTCTTCTCTATCTTTGAATCCATTAATTTTTTTCCCCCAGAACGTATGCAGTTGTGGATATATCTATACTTGTTTGTGGATTGATTGTCTGTAGACTGTAGGGAGGGATCCATGTCTGTTTTATTCATTAATGTATATCTGTGCTTAGTATATAACAGGCATTTAAATAATTGTTGAATGTCTGACTTAACGAATAAATATTAAAATCAGATGAAATTCATTTATAGATTCTAAGCTGCAGAATTTTTGAGCTGGAAGACATGTTTAGAGATACTCTATTCCATCGTTTATCGGTGAAGTATAAATACCCTCAGTTTCTTTTTTTCCTAACTCTACAAAGTTAGTGGTTGAGCTACTTAAATTTCTAAGCACTATATAGCTATTTTTGGTTAGGTTACACAATGGGACTTGTGTACTGTGCCATCAGAAATCCCAGCAAAAGAAAAAAAGTTTTTTTGTTTTTTAAACAATATCTAGGGCTTGGCTATATCCTGATAGTCTATCAGTCCCTTTCCAGATCGTTTGGAATAACCTTATCATCCTTCAGACTCCACTTATCTCCAGCTTGTCTCACTGGAGTGGGTGGATCCTTGAGGTCTTCCTCTGGTCCTGTGGGTGGACAATGACCCTGCTGGTCTGACTCGTGGTCACCATGGTGAACTCTCCAGGTGGGGGCTGGTCACATTGTATATGATAGGACCAAAGGAAAAGGCACCCATGACCAGATGCATCAGCAATAAAGAGGGAGGAAAGCAGGGTCCTGAAAATAGAAATCACATCAAAAAATAGATGATGAGTTGATAATGCCTTGAGGCCTTTGTTCAGGAACACTCTGGTACTATAAAGGGAAAAATGACAGTGCCATATTCTTCTGTGAAGCGTGAGCTGGTTTTTCTTCAAGAGTTCTTCCCAAAGAAGGCCTTGTGGGTTGTGGCTAACTCCGTTTTCCATTTTCATCGAGATTTGTTCTTTAACACAAATGTTGTTCTTTTTCCAAGGATTGCTGTATCATCACATTAACAATAAGATAAACATACTTGACAAAAATTCACTGAAAACAATAAGGGTGGTAATTGCATATTCTTGTCCTAGGTATTCCCTTTTTGTTCTCAATTAAAAAGCAGTTCCAGCAGTTGTGTTTGCTGTATCATTTGTTCACCTTAAATAAATACTTTTGAATCTAAAAATACAGCAGAAATAAAACTTTCTGAAAAAAAAAAACCCCTGACACTTAGAATCACATCAAAAATAAGAAACGGATTTTTAGAGGATCAGGATGGTTTTCAAGAGGGTGAGGTTTCCTGACAAGCCAACTCTATTATGGCCCTAGGTCTAAGGGTTTATACAAAACAGTTAGGCCTCTAGTGGAATGGTATAGATGCCCAGCCAGATATTTTAGATTTGTTTAAACTTAAAAAAATTATGAGTTAACTATACTCATTGGCAGATATTTCATGAAAGAACAGGATCTCAAGTAGCCTTTGATCAGCTCAAGACTATTATGTAGTAAATCATTTTAATTCATTCTGCTTGAATTAAACACATGATTTTTAACTGTGACTAACAGTGGAAAAGGGTGAGACCCCTACTAGAGAGAGTTGGTGCACAAGATTGAGTCTGCCACTTTTAGGGGCATGGGCTCAGCCACATGTTTCTACCTACAGATAATTGATGAAAATGACCAGGGAAACTTCAGGAAGAAGCAAAGTGACCCCACCACTGTAGCTTTCACATCTGATCTGTGGAGTAGCCCAGCCCTACACCCCTCAGGACATGGTAACCTGTCTCTCCCCACCTGACCTATAGGCTTTTCAGCAGTAGGCTTCTAACATGAAGACTGAAAGATCTGACACAACCTCCTTTTCTGTGCTCACACTTCCCCCATGGCATGCTGAAATCAGCACATCAGAACAGACACACTCATAATTATAAGACCAAGAAGCAGTGACAGTGCTGGCAATTTTATACATGGGCCAAATGTACCTCTGGGGAGGAGGTACAGGGAGGGGAGGGAATGCTCTACTCTCAAACCTTTTCAAAAACAAAGGTGAGGGGTACTATTAGCTCAGTGCTGTTGGGAGACTCTAACTTGGGGTTTCCCTCCAGATTCTTTGGAGGTGGGGCCTTCAGGTTAGATCAAGAAGGGTCTTTTAGACCCCAGCCATGTGTGTAACACCAGCACAGCTAAGTGAGGGGGCAGGACCCTCACTACCAGCCCTACTTCAGCCACTGGGAGCCCCATGGCTCCTTTAAGTGTTGCTGAATCAGTCACCTAGACAGCATCTGTACACCTCAAACAGGCCTATGTGTTTTTTATCTCACAGTCTTTTTCTATGAGTCAGGAATTAAGGGAAGGCTTAACTGTGTGGTTTTGATTCAGGGTCTCTCATGAAGCCAAGATGTCAGAAGGGCTGCAGTCATCTGAAGGCTTGACTGGGGTTAGAGGATCCACTTCATCCAAGATGGCTTATTCACATGGCTGGCAAGTTGGCGCTGGCTGATGGCAGGAGGTCTCAGTTCCTCAGTACATGGACCACTCCATACAGCTGACTGAGTGTTCTCATGAGATGGTGGCCAGCTTTCAGTGAGTGATACCACAGATAGCAATGTCTTTTATGTGCTAGCCTTGAAAATCACACACTGTCATTTCATGATATTCACGTGGTTACACAAGTCAGCCCTGCTTAATATGGGAGGGGACTACATTAGGACGTGAATATCAGGAGGCAAGGTCAGTGGGTGCCATCTTGGAGGCTGGCTACCACAGCTGCCTATTGGCCCTACTGGCGCCCATGGGAATCAGTCTGCCTAATGACTGAATTTCCAAGAGCTATACAAATTGGAAGTTCATGGAGATGTCCAAGTGTCCTTTTTGAGAAGGGTCAACAGTTCCTGACCTCTTGCCTGCCTCAGGTGGGTGGTGGGTCAGGACCACGCCCCAGCCACCACACCTCTACTTGGGTAGCATAACACATGTGAGTGCTAAAAAGGAGTCACCGATCACCCAGGCACATGCTGTGGCTTAGAATGCAACTTTAAAGCAAGACCCACTCCCAGAGAACATTCCAGTTGGAGTATTACTCTCAAATGGGCATGTGGTGGCCCCAAAAAGTTAATAAGCCTATTTAAGTGTCTGAGTTATACCTCTCTCTGGGGAGAATGTGCCCTCACTGGATTTTCGCTCTTTTCCTGGAGTGGGAATAAACCTTGCTGACTCAAATGGGAGTAGAGAAGCTAACTGTTAGCAGTTGCCAGGTTCATCATTGGTGGATGTCTGTGGAAATTCCAGTGAATTTCCACGATCTTCTGCAAGATAATCTAACCTAACTTCAACTGCAAAACTGAAAATCTTAAATTTGCTAAAGAGATAGAACATGCCAGGCAGTTTATACACATTATCTCCATTAGTCTTCACAGGAACCCTGTAAGGTAAGCATCATGACCACCATTTATAGAGGAGCAAACGGAAGTGAAGCTCAGGGAGGTTAAATGACTTGCCCAACCTCATAGCTAGCAGACAGGTGGGCCAGGATTCCAATGTGGGTGTGTCTGACTCCAAAGCCCATATGATATGCTCTCTCAGAACTCTCCAAATGATGAGGGGAGGTGAAACGAGTGAGAATGTATATCCAGGGAGGGAGGAGGCCCTAACACAGCCACAGCCCAGCCTCGGGGGCAGGAGGAGGGATGGGGGCTGAGGGCAGAAGAGGGACAGATGGGAAGAATCTTCTGTTAGGAGTGAGCAGTCCCAGGACGTTCCCTTGGCTCTCCTCTGAAACCCTCCTCCTCAGTCTAGGCAAGAGTGATGCCATATCTGTCTCAAGGGCCGCCAACTGTGCATCTCCCTCCCCTCCAAAGAGTGTCAGGTGGTTAATAATAATAGTTACTCTAGTCTGGCTTCCTGCTAAGTTAAGCACTTCTTTTAAAAAATCCTCACGACATTCCTATGAGGTAAGTATTATTGCCGCCTTATATAGCTGGGGAGATGAAGGGTTGGGGAGTTTAGTAACATCTCCGACGTCACAAAGCCCCAGGTGTCAATGCTCACGTTTCAACCCAGGCCTCTGACTTCAGGGCCATCAAGAATCTTAACACCATGTTCCACCGGACAGAGGTTGGGGGTCGGATGACCGCGTGGCCCGTTCATCGTCGCATGAACTGACAGCGCCAGCCCGCGACACAGAAGGGGCAGGGTTGGCCGCGGCTCCTCCTGGAAGGAGGCTTGCTGATGGCGCCAGTCGGGCCCACGCAGCCGCACGGGACACTCCCGCTCTGGGTCTCAGCCGGACCCTGCAGCTTGGGGACCTGGCCGGCGGGCAGGTCATGTCTCCTCCCGCGGGTCGCGGCGTTCCGGGAGTCGGAAGCAGCCCCACGCCCGGCTGCACAGCGTTGGGGTGGGCTTGGGCTTGGATGCGGGGATGGGTGAGCTGGGGAGGGAGGTGTCCAGGCTTCGGCGGGCGCCAGGCACCGCGGCGCCCAGATCACCATTTTCCTCGCGGTGGTCAGTCTGCTCCTCTGGCCGGAGCCATGGCCCCGGGGAGGGGTTGGGGGCGCCCGGCTCCCGAGCCACCGAGACCCCGGAGGCTTTGTGTATTCGGAACCGGATTCCCGACCTCCCTTCCCCGCCTCCCATTCCCGCTTTCTTTTCTCCTAAGCGAAGTCCCAGTAGGGTATCCAGCAATTAGCACGCGAGGAGGGGGTGGACGGCGGCCGGCGGGGTAGGGGTGGCGAGACCCCCCACCCGGCATCGGCCCGCGCTCCCGCCTGCGCTGCCCTCATACGCCACCTACCGGCTGCTCGGGGCCGCTGCGGGCCCGCCAGAGCTGTTCCTAGGCAGATCTTGATCTCCGTGGACAATAGACAAAGCGATTTTTTTTTTGAACAATGATTTATTTTGGGGGGTGGGGATAAGGAGGAAGGAGGGAGGGAGGAAGCAGCAGTGTGTTTGTCATCGCTTTAGAAAAAATCTCTGTTCTATCATTGTTTCTGCATATCCATTATATTGAGGACAAAAGAATCCGTTCTGGAACAACAAAGCCAAGGGAAATGTTTTCTGTGGCTGACATTTAATTGTGTGCACAAGGTGCTACATTATCATGGGGAGAGATGTAGAAAGGAACAGGGCACAGCTTCTGTTCAAAAGACTGACTTCTGCTTTAAAGTGTGGGCTTTCTTACATGAGCCCCATTTTATATCGTCTCATATATCTCCTCTGGTGTTATGCACTACACACAATTCTATGTTTCTATATAGTTTTCCAACCCATCACAAGGATTCCTTGTGGATTATTTTCGCACCACCACCAGGTGTATTATTTTACAGATAATAGGGATAATTATGCCTCTCTTCACAACCTCCCTATACATTTCTGACCAAAAGGATCCTAATTTTTAGGAGCTGTTAAGAACCTTGAAGAACACTTAGTCCAGCCTCCTGGTTTTACGAATGAAAGAGAGAGAATGCCTTGTCTAAAGTCACATAAATAATTAGAGATGGAGGCAGGACCAGAACCCTTGTGTCCTGAGCTCTTGTTTCTATTATGACCTGCTGTTTGATGTCCTGATGCCCACTACCCCCTGACTTGCGCACTGTCATGGCCTCCTTTCCGGCAGGAGAGACCCACACACAGTGACCTGTGTTGCACAAAGGTGGATGATAACCAGGGGCAGGGGGATGAGGGTGCAGGTGTAAGCATCCTTGCTTGGTGGCAGTCCTTTTCACTCCCTCTTTCATCTCTTCCCCCTCTGTACAATGAAGCAGGAGGGCAATGTGGATCTTCATTTATTTATTCTATTTTGCTATGATACGTTAATATGTAAAACCCATTGCAATTATCCACAACTCTCCAGAAAATGCTTTTCCTGAGATGCGGGGCCTGAGCTCCCCCTCTGACCCAGTGCTAACCTAGCTACTGGGAGCATAAGAAGGAATGTCTTCCAATTTTGGAAATTGTGCTCAGTGGTCTCTTGGCAAAGGTGGTTTGCACTTGGGAACTTGAATAATACAGATTTCCTTCTAAGTTTCATGAAAAATCCCAGGGAAGATGCAGATAGCTGATCACGCTGTATAACAGAGACGTTTTCCTTCTGCCACCCTCCAAAACATGCTACGACAGACGGCGCTCCCCTTTAAACTCTTAACTGTGTCAGGCTGAGATGGAAGAATTTTCAAGTCTTAGATGAGAGAAGCTCAGCAAACAGCTTAGCACATCCAAAATAAGTCAACCCATCATGGAAGTCTGCGTATTTTAAAGGTTGTTCAGTCTGTTTAAAGCAAATAGACCAATCTCACAGTCTGCAGACAAGTAGACAACAAGCGGAGGAGGTTTCAAAACAAAAGACCAGAACATTCTGTAACTCTCTTTAAACTGTCTTTTAAAAGCATAGAGAAGAAGACACACTTAGGATTCAAGCAATTCCTAAACCTTTCTGCTGGGTTTTGGCACTTGAAGAGCTTCCGTTTTTACAGGGGCCATGTCATATATTAACAGAGAGCTTAGATCTCTAAATCTCCTGGTTTCCATTTGTTTGTTCCTTTTTCTCCTACTGGTGGTGATTCACCCTGTCTCTACAAAAAGACCCACAGTTAAATGATATTTTAATGTGACAACCACACACTTACAAACACCTTGCCTCAAGGATTTTGCGAGAATCAAATGTGATCAAATGAGATGATGTAGCAGAAAGTACTTTTAAAAGCCTAAGGTACTCTTCAGATGTGAGGTATTATTCCCACATATTTAAAGTTTTGAAAGTATTGAAATCATTAATTGGAGCAGCGCCATAACTGTTGTGTAAAATTGTGATTCAGCCCATTTTTCAGATAGGAACTTAAGGTTACATGTCTGAGATAAAGTGTAATGTAGATATTAGAAGATCCAAATCTCATCTTAAAGAATACCCTCAACTCGTGCTAGAATCTGGTAAATGCTAGAATATGGGTGACTCATGGCTTCCCCAATGTCCTTATTTGGTAGCATGCAAATAAAAATGATCATTTTCAGATTTAGATTTTCTCAAACCGTGGTGCAAGCAGCTATTTTTGCTTTTGCTTCAGTCACCATCCCCTGTAGTAGAAAGTGTATTTAGAGTTGTAAAAACTGTTTTTCCATTTGCAGCCTAAATTTAAATATGGAATACACCAAGTAATGTACTTTCTTGGTCAGACACAGGAGTCACCATAATTCAATCCAGTACTCCTGGCATATGGCCCTCATTCCTGTACGCGTAAAGATCCACAGCACTGACTTCACCAGCACCTCCTAAGACTATTTTCGTGGCACCTATTGGCGTAGCATCTCTCTTTAGGACACCTCCAGTGATTTGCAGATGTTCTATAATTAATTCCCTTAATATTTGTATTGGAGAGATATGGATCCATTGAAATGATCAGTTGGTGGAAAGTGAAACCTAACCCGGTCAGCAGGCTTCTATATTACAGGCCCATGAGATGCACAGCTCTGTGCTGAACTCCACTCGAAGAAATGACTGTTACAAAGGAAGAGCACATCTTGGAACCCCGATTTCCCCAACAGACGTTGTCCTATCTTACTAAACCAAGCCTACTATCAAGGTTCTCCAGAGGTCAGAGCCCAAATTCGCCTTCTGCTAGTGAGGTTGGCTGCTGGGTCAGGGAATTTTGGGACCCATTTCCTGATTTAACCCCAGGGCTTTACACAACCTGCATCCTGGACCTGACTCAGCAGCCGGGGCTGTGACTAACTTCCTGTGACTGGACATTCGAATGTTACTGGAGACGATGCCCCTTCCAGGATAACCAGTCCAGACTAGCCAACTGCAAGAATGATTTCAAGCTGGTTTCAGTTAAACCACATTCTGGGGTCTATTCCCTTTCTCTTTTATAAAACCTACCGTTGCTCCTTGGGGCCCGGTTGGTGGCTGTAGCTTCTTGGATGCTTCTGTTTATGGGGCTTTGTCTGTGTTTATGGGGCAGTCGCTGGTTCTCCTTGTGCCTCCTTGACTGTCCTGGCTGCCCTCTCATGTTCCAGATTTTGTGGTGGACCTGAATCTGACACCAGATCCTGAGGAAACGCAGGACAGGGTACTGCCACCGAAACTGCCCTAAGAGCAGGTGGCTGGAGGCAGGAAATAAAGAGGAGGCTGGCAGGTGTTGCACCTCAGGTGACTGGGTGTGCTCTCTATGACTAATGCCACCTGCCCTACATCCATCCCAGCCTGGGGCTTGGTCAGTAGGGCCTCCTTGGAGGAGGGCCTGGTAATGTTGCTGCTTACTCTTCCTCCATTCCCCTCCAGCTCTACCATCTGCAGTGTGGACTTCTGCCCCTATAAATTCTTGCAATGTAGGAGATGCCCAGTGGAAATGCAAAAATAATCATGTCATCTTTCACACATTTATGGTATTTTGGCAATGTTTCTAATAGCCACTAAGGGACAAGAGTTTATCTTTCTATCTTACATCTCATAAATCTTTTCCTTTTTTTTTTCATCACTAGTGTAAATTGTGCTTAGTCCAATAACAAGCTTAAAATTATAGTGCTTTTCATCATTACAGAGATGCTCTTGCCTATGATGGGGACGATAGCTACATCCAAAGCTTAGCAAATTTATTTTTTCCCTTTGCCTGTGTCAGGGTGTTGTCAGGAAGGTAAGTAAAGATTTTCTCTTAGCTCTGTGCACAGGCTTTGCTCAAGGCTTCTGTTTGGGAGAGTAAACACCTGTGGGAGAGGCCTGGTGCCTAGGAGAGAGCCAGTTCATCTGTGCCTCTGTTCTTCCCCAGAGTTTCTTTTTCAGGCAAAAAAAAAAAAATGGGGGGAGAGTCATCTGACTTATCTCGCAGTGTTGAGGAACCCAGGCTGTGTAAATATAGACAAGTTATTTAACCTCTCTATGCCTCAGTCTCCTCATTTGAGGATAATAATAGTGCCTCAAGTTCATTGTGAGGGTTTAAAGCAATAGAATGTGTAGGGAGCCTAGCACAGGGCCTGGCACATAATCAGCACTCAGTAAGTGCCTGCCAGCATCGTCATCACTACCGTTTCTATCCTCCTGTTTCCATGGGACAGACTTCTGCCCTGGCAGATCCCTAGAGCTGCCAGAAGAATCCATGCACCATTGCCTCTGGCTGTGGTGCCGTGACTCCCCGAATTAGCCTCTGCTCCTTGGGCAGGGAACACTCCCAGGCAGAATTGGTGACAAGCTGGTGCAAACTCGACCCCCAGGCAGAGATGAACAGTGCTGCCTCTCCTTTCTACTGCTGGCTCTGCTTCTCCTCACAGAGGTGGTCACACTGCTGTGGCTCTCAGCCCGCCATACCTACTTGACATGGGGGTCTTTCATCTGGGCAATCTGTGGGAGATGCTCTTTCTCTACCCTCTGCCAAGTCCTTCAGCTCCTTAGATTCTTTCTTGCCCACACAGCTCCAGAAGGCCCAGGTGTGGAAATTACCCCCATTTTATGGCTGTGATAAGATATTTATTGAGAAGTTCTCTCCGGCTTTTACTCTTATCTGTCCTGAGGTTTCACCTTGTCCCTTTTTCCAGAAGTACCTCCTCATCGACCACTTTCTACAGTATTCTGTGGTTCTCCTGAAGACCAGCTTCTGTTTCCAAATATCTAAGGGGCATCTCCATCCTCACCTCCATCAAGCATCTAGTTTTTGATTGAGGGTTAGGTTAAGACATTTTCTGCCTGTCTCTGAATAAGACACAATCCGTATAATTAGGGTGCCCTCAACTGAGTCATTGGCCCTTCTCTCTGGAATAGAAGTCCAATACCATGCAAACCTCTCTCATTTGATCTCATTGCTTCAAGATCCTTAATTTCAAACTTGGTCAGACACTCATTCATTGTAGAAATGGAAGAACCCCTTAGATGGTGTCTGAGGAGAAATACAGCTCTCTTTCAAGAGCTTCAGGGTCTGCTTTCTCTTCTCTTTCTGAGTTATTAAGTAAGCCCCAAGAAGAGCTTGCATTTTCCTGTTTTAGAAACCAAACCCAGTGTGGAAACTAGTGTGCAGGTTCAGTTTTTTGAAGTGATGGCATATCATATGTGCTGACCATTTCCTCCTGATCAAAATTCTCCTATCATCAATCATCTATCTGTGGTTTTTTGCTAGTTACTCTGACATCTGACCCAGAGTACTTCAGCTGAAGGGTAGGTGTGCCAAGATGTGACTTACCACTGACACAGTGGCCTGGTTTTTGCCAGATTCTCTGTTTGCTCTCAACAAGTGGAATTGGACACCTCTTTGGTAACAGCTCACATGCACGTAGACAGGGTTATTACTGAAGCTGATAAAAGTCAATGGAAAAATGCATCAACAGGGCTCAGACACAGAGGAAACATCTTTGTCTACAAAAGGTTGGAAATAAGCTGACCAGTGATCAATACTTATAAGATGAAAAAGGATGCCCATCTTGATTCTTCTCTCCTTTGCCACCCCATCTCCCTTTAGTCACTGAGTTCTGTCTCCTTTCTTTACTTCATAATATCTCTCACAATGATTTCTTTCCTTTCATCCCTACTGTACTCTAATACTGGTGAAAGTCTTCTTCCCTTGTGTTTGATCATTGCAATAGCATTCTAACTGTTCTATCTACTTCACATCTTTTCTCTTTAAATATCATCCTAAAATGGCCATCTGATTAATCTTGTTAAAATTACTTTCTCCAAACTGTATGAACCCCAGTCCTCCAATTGCCCTATGGGAAAATGTCCACAATTCTCTTGGTATGGCACTAGAACCCCCCATGAAGCAGGTCTTCAACTTACTCATCCATTTCCACCTTTCTTGATTGAACCTCCACCCCTATCAAATGGTTTTACCCCTCTTCATCTAAAATGTGCTCATACCATTTCAATTCCTGGATACACCCTTTCTTTTCCTTTCTGCCTTTCCAAATTCCCCTATTCTTAGAGATTGGGCTCAAATGCACTCTGTGTTTGAAATGATCACTCTCCTCAGAACACCCTGAGATGTTGTTACTTGCATGGTTAATTTCATGTGCTCAACAAACACTGTCTCGTGACCTTTCCTCTAGTGTTTGGAGTTGCTCCCTAACTTTCATATGCTTACCTCCTGTCACATGTCCTGGGTGGTGAGTTCCTCACAGACGGTTGATTCATATTCCAAGTTTCTTTTAAAGTATCTTGCCCAGGCCTTGCACTAAGTAGGCATTCAAGAGTATTGGATTTAATTAATTAACAGAAGAGAAAGCA
The DNA here is from genome assembly GCA_031878705.1 of Tapirus indicus. Lineage (NCBI taxonomy): Eukaryota > Metazoa > Chordata > Mammalia > Perissodactyla > Tapiridae > Tapirus > Tapirus indicus. Next base: position 125,260,806 of record CM062919.1, on the reverse strand, counting down.
ACTGAAAAGGGAAACAAACCAGTCAGGCCAGCACAGAAATGACAGGTCCAGAGTTTTGTTCCCATGCATGTTGAGTTTGGAGGATGATAGAGAATGTGTTTTTCATAGTATTACATATCTAGAAAGAATCTTGTGAGGCCATCTTGTCCAATTTTCTGGCTCTAAGCCATCTAAGGCAAAAAGAAATCTATCATATGCTTAAAGAACCCAGAGATAGAATTCCTTGGATCCTTTGGATAATTGAGCTTCACGGTTGCATCAACTCTCCCTGTGACAGTTCTCTCACTTGTCACTCTAGGCCAATGAGCTGAAATTTTAGTTTACCTTAGCAACTCCTACAGTGCATGTTTAAAATGTAGGTTCTCATGCTCACCCCAAGGAGCAGCCATTCAGTCTTTTTGGGGTGGGGCTTATGATTCTGAAATACCTATATATATAAATTATATGTATATTTAATACATCCCAGGTAATTCTGATACAAGTGGTCGGAGAACACACTGTGAGAGGAAAAAATCTTCTCTGACCTAATATTTAAAAAAAATTTTTGTTTAGGCATATTAATTCAAGGACCATATTCTATGAACATTAAAAAACAGCTGATTAACAGTTTTTCTTAATAATTTTGTGTTGTTACATGAGTATTTTTAGCCTCCTCTGTATTAGGCTCTAGGAAACATTTGATGTTCCACACATATATATTGAGCACCAGTGTGCCAGGCATTATAGTTATAAAAATGAATGAAGTAAGTGATGAGGTAGATGGATCTTCCTTCTTAGGAAGCTCTTAGTATAGTGGCAACATGAAAACCTATGATGATGACAGTGCTGACCTATCACCTTTCATCAGAAGTTTGTAGACATCATATAAGTTTGTGGCAGTCCAGCAGAGGCAGGGACTTGGGGGTCTATTGCTCATAATACTAGGCAGAAAGTATATATAACATATTCCCTTGCTCTGGCTCCTGACTTTGTGCCTCTAGGACTAGTGAAAAGAAAACGCCATCACTCCACCACTCCAACAGCTTTCCAAAAGAGATGAGCATCAGTCAGTCAGTCAACCACGCCTTACTGAACATTTGGAATGACTAGCACTCAGTAAGCCATTTGGAGAGGACATTGTTCCCCTTCTCCATGCCCTAGACTTTGTCATAATAGTGTTACAGTCCTTCTCAATTTATTTGGGTCTTTTTGATTTCACTGTCACCAACACTAAAAGCTGAGTGCCCTCTCTATCCATGAAATAAATATTTAGTGAGTTCTCCAAGGTGCAAGGCATCGGCTAAATGATATGATGAATATAAAGATGAATCAGATACAGGTCCTACTCTTAAGGAAATTACAGTCTAGTGTAGAGATACATCATGTACATAAATACCCCATCACAAAGTCAAATATAAGCAAATATACCATGGGGTTACTGCCATCCAGGTTTGGGATCAGGTGGCTGGGTGTATGGGAGGGTTGGGGAGTATGGAGTGGTTGGGCCGAGGGGAGGCAAGTTCAGATTTGGACGTGTCCATTTGGAAGTGTTGAGGGACATCTTGGTGAAGATGGCCAGTGAGTAGTTAGAAAATGTGTGACCAGAGCTTGGAAAGAGGTAAAAGTAAGAGACACCAGTGGCATATGACTCTACAAGACTAGGTTTTACTGCCAAAAGAGTCTAGCAGGCAGGAAAAGGGGAATTGAAACACAAGAGAGATGACTCAGACATACCATATTTTCTTATTAGCACTGAGAGGTTGAACTTTACTAGTTGAAAGATGAATTAAAATGTTTTATTTACTCATATAACTAATAAAATACATTTTATTTTTTTCCCTTGCTTTTCTTGGGAGATGAGCTTAAAATATTTCCATGTAGCTTGACCAATGTCTCTACTACCTGTGAGAGAAGGACTTTTTAGTATCAGATTAATGCCTCTATGTTTGTTTTATTCAGGAGAAAATGGAAGGAACAATAGATGGAAGAAAGGAAAGAAGACAAGGAGAACAGGATCTCTTTTTCGTGGCACCTATATTTGCTGATGACTAAGGAAAACATCATGTATTCTGATTGTGACTTAACTGGGATTATATGCTTTTTAGAAGGCTGGGTGTATTCTCAGGACCTCAAATGGCTCTATATTGAAGACCCTCTATCTTTGGCCTGTTGGATTAAAACTATGATCTTGAAAATTCTGCCCCACTGTCCTCGTGTGCTCACTTTTTGCTTTCTCTCTTTCCTTGTCTTTATATATCTTCCTCTCTCCTTGTTTCTAGTGTAGAGTGTTGGGTTCAGTGATAGTGGCTGCTTGCACAGGAGCAGGGAAAAAAGGGGAAAAAGAAATAGCCCTAAGAGAATGACACCAAAGTGTTGATTCGAACATTCCCTTGGAGTCACTGTTACAGGCACGTGCAAATTAATACCACGTGCACAATCCTGTTTAAATGCATTTGTGTCTCTTCAAAGGATCACATACAGCTGGATGTTGTCCTTGGAGGAGATCCTACTGGAAATCCTTGCCAGAGTAGCTAGTAGATTTTCAAAGACCTTGTGACTTATGTTTACTTCCTTGACATCAAGTTCCCCAAAGGAAAATGAGACCTTGTCTTCCACAGCTTAATTTAGGACATCAGTGTTGCAGAGCCTACAAGCAGCCTGCACAGGAAGCCAACTAGAATGTGCTCAAGCAGAGCCAAAGGAGGGGTGAGCAGTGAGCAGGGCACTCTGCATTCTAGATCTGCTCTCAGAAACTCTCACGGAGCTGCCCGCTGAGCAGCCGTGGGTGAGAGGTGAGCTAATCGCTTCTGAAACACCCCATTTGGCAAGCGGGCCTTTGTTTGAGATGACTCCGGGAGTAAGAGCAGGTTATCATCGCTATACCCAGCGGTCTGACAGAGCAAACGGAAGAGCTCCGAGAGGTGAGAGAGATGAGGAGAAAATTAGCAAGGCTCCAACAGGATAATTGGAAAAGCGGAGGGCAGGCAGTAAATTATGCGTCTTTTACTTAGTTTAGTTATCATATCACAAGAATGGATGAAATAGGTCAGCGACCCGTGGCTGAAAAGCCAGCTCAGAGAGGGTGAGGGGGGTGAGCTAAGGATGGCCCTTTCGAGGGCCCCCGGGACGGTGCTGCTGGAGTCATGTCTAGAAAGAGAAATAGGACAGAGTGGTAAACAGAGCTTTCTGTGGTTCTCTGCAGGTCTTATCATGTTATTGGAGCCTAGACCTGTCAGGAGGGGACAGGTGGGAAAAAAGTCTCACGAATGGAGAAGCAAATCAAGAAAGGGAGTGATACTGTCACCCGGGTTCTGGACTGCTTACTCTGACTTCCTAGTTCTGTGACCTTGAGAAGTTACTCAGCCTCTTTGAACCTCAGTTTCCTCATGTCTGATAAGGAAATAATAAATGTACCAATAATTTCATACATATAAGCCTTTAGAACCATTCCTAGCGCTTAGAAAACACTCACAAAGTCTGGCTGATTAACACTAGCGCATGGTTTTCAATGCCCTCCTGGGCATTTTGGAAATTTGGGGGGCCTTTTTTTGGTTGTTGCAAAGATGGGGGTACAGCTGCCATTTAGTGGGCAGAGGCCAACAACAACAAAATTATTGTGCATCCCACATGCCTTTGGAGTGTTCTACGGGATATTCTCACAGGTGAAAGACCCTGGCTGATATTATCAGAACTTAGGATGGAACTCAGTTTTAAAAGTTTACATGAGGTCTTTTTGCATTGTTTTAATATGCACTGAATTTTACACAACCATATAAATCAAGGAGGAATACTCTGCTCTGTTCAGAGTATCAAGAGTTGCTCACCATTTCAGAAAATCACATCACAGTGCCAAAGCCCCGCCTGTACGGGTTGCATTTGTGACTCTTACGTTCCTGGGGCCACTCCACGTAGGTGAAGCCTCACGACTTGCTTGCGGCTTCTTGTGTCACAATGCACAGTGCCTGAGCATTTACACATCGAAACACCCATTATTTTGTTATAAATAGGTTGTGTCTTTCTTGCCTATTGGTTAAGTCATTGCGTTGATTTCTTTTTGAAATGTGTGAGGGTGAGTTATGTTTATTAATTTTATCCAAAATATTAAAGGGGCATGACAAAACACTTGCTGTAATAAAGAAGGGTTGGCTCTGATAGGTTTGGAAACCATAGGTTTTTAGAGACAAGCTCATCACAGTCATAAATAGTTCCCAGAAACTGGCCCCTGAGACAAGGAAATCAGAACCCAAGGACAGGGTGTTTCACTGGTCTCAATTAGCCTCTGTCCTCTCTTCACTAAGTATTTAAATACTTAGGTGGTGGTCAGAGCATTGTGGTGTGTTGCCTGCACCTTCCCTCGAGGATCTTGCCCTCTAGTACATGTTCAAGATGTGGTGCAGAATACTTCACTTCAAGAGGAAAGACCATCTTTTCTTTTCTGCATGTCAACTCTTCTCTCTCTCCCTGTAGGAGCTAGACCACTCCAGAAAAGCCTCTTCCTGTTCTTTCTGTCTTCCTTGCCTGTGGAAAGACCAAGGCAGGCAGACAGGAAGGACTGGAGGACCCCCTTTCACTGTGGCCCCTCCTGCTTTGTCAGGAGCTGTCTCCAGGCCTGAATCACAGTCCCAGGGTTCGCACTCCTGACTGGGTAGGGCTAGTAGAGTTAATTCTGAAGTGGCATCTCTGACTTGATCATTATAAGTCCTGTTGTAAGGGGAGGGAGTGGATCTCCTTCCCCTTACAACAGGACATGGCAAAAGAGAAAAAAGGAGCAGTTGCAGAAAATCTCTATGGTTGAGAATGTGTTATACATTCCTAGAAGATGGTTGTGCTGCCAGACAGTCAGGGGGAAGATGGCGAGTGGAGTCGATCTTCTGGAGGTAAGTCCTGATTCCAGTTTCTTTCTATTAATATATTAAGATATGTTAGTGGTGAAGGTGTTAGAATCTAGTCTGGCAAAATCAAGAGAAAATAAAGAGTCATTCCATCTTTCAAGGTTTAGTCTGTGATTAAGCTATATGCAGAGATGTACTGTTTTCCAAAGATTAAGTTTTCCTGTCTCTGGGTATTGTAAGAAAATAAAAAGGCAGGGAGGGAGGGGGACACAGAGGAGAGGAGGAAATCTTTGAGAAAAACTATTAATTAGGATTGAGGAGACCTATAAAGTCTCTGCCTGGGGCTGGTCGTATTTTCAAAGTTGACCACAACAATCTCTCCCACCCCACAAGCTCTTCTGCAAAGAAGTAAGGTGTAACTCCCTTCCCCCTTGAATTGGGCCTATCATGAGAGCAAAACACTACCTTCTGCTGGAGAAGAGAAAAGGCGAGTATATTCTATGGTGAAAAAGAGGACTATTTGATACCAAACTCAGACCATACCCACTGGAGCTGGGGATCACCATACAAAAATGGATCTTTGGTGAAATCAGATTGGTAAAGACACTGGAGAGTCAGTGGGAACAACAGTGAGCTAGAAGGCAGCAAAGTTTTAGGCAAGAAGATGCCCAAGGTGGGAGGCTGGAGGAACAAGGTGACTGAAGCTGGAGATTTCACCAGGGTGGGGCCTTAATGAGAAAGGCTGTTAGTGGACAAGGCTACATCTACATCATAGATGTCAGTGGCTGAGACTTTTGAGCAGCTGACAATGACCTTGGGCTGGAGGATGGATGTGTGCTGGGTCCCGGAGAGACCACAGAAAGTTGAGCAAGAATAGCCTTTCGGGGTTACTACAGTGCACACACTGGCTTTGTTTTCTTTGCGTCTGCTTCTTGCCCTTTCCCTACCCTGCTCTGAATCAAACGGGTCTGACCCCTGTACGTTGCTTTTCCAAGACAGGAGGATGGGCAGCACTGACAGGTAACTGGCAGGTGGGGGTAGGGAAGGAGAAACAGGTACCTTTCCCCTCCTTCTGTACAGCTGCACAACCTCTCTGGCTCCAGTTATTGCTGGACAGGTCTACTGTGGTTCCAGCCTCCACCTGGTGACAACGCCCCTGAGCTCCAGAACCCTGTCCCCTCTTTGCTATGCCCTGTGTCAGTGTCAGCTTCCTCTTTTTGCCCTCTCTGGGTTCCCCACTGCCCCCTGCCTGGCCTCTTGGCTCTTCCACCCCTCATGTAATCAGTCCCTGAATCCAAGCTCTTCTGTTTCAAATTCTCCAGTGGTTTCTGTTTCCTGGTTAGATCCTGACTCACACTGGTCTCAGGAGCTGGTCAGCTCTGATTCAAGGGGAGAGCTGCTAAGGACCAGCAAGGGAACACGGTACTGGGAGAGGTTTGTTGGCGGTCTTCAGGACATCTGAGTGTGTGTTTGCCTGGTCCCATCCTCTCCAGAACCACATCAGCTGCTGCCTTAAGGAGGGACTTTAACAGAAGAATAGAGTCTGGGGGAGGAGTGGCTAGCTAAAGAATTCATTAAAATAGGAGCACCAAGGACACCAGCCATGGAAGAAAGCTGTGTTGACTCAGGTTAGAAATAACCAAGGTGCTCTGGAGGGGTGATTCACGAATCACTGAATTATCTTGGCATTCTTGCGCCCTGTATAACATTTGTACCCTGTGTCTGGTTTCAAATAGAACAGAGAATAATGTTGAGTGCCTCTAATTTAATATTCCAATAATGTTTCCACCACATCAAATTCCCACTAGGACAAATGTATACAAATGAATCATTATAATTTTTTCCCCTTACCCCAGCCAAGCCACTTGGGCCTTTGCTAAGAAGTGATGATAAAAGTGATGAAAACAAAACAAAGGATACATTATAATGTCATTTAAAAAATAAAAGATTTCCAGGAGATCCTTTGTTGAACTGGCAGAGCACAAGCCGCATTTTTAAATGACTTTCTGTTTTCCCTTTTGGATAATCACAGAGAGTAATGCAACCAAAATAATCCTTGGCTGCTGCTGAGGTCATCATTTAGCTCTTGCTGACATGTTGAGCCGGTCAGAGAGCCCAGCATCTCAGAGGGAGTAAGAGCCCTGGAGACACAAGGGAAGGCGTCACTCAGACTTCTGGTGCCTCCACTAGAGACAACAGGAGCATCACATTTGAATCCAGTTCAACAGGACCCCATCACCACACTGGGGACGGGGACAGGAGCATACCTGTATCACAGGCACTGAAGACTACAATGGGAGAGAGATACACCATCTGAGATTGTGTCCTTGTGGGATGTGATTTTTCATGCTGTGTAATGAACCTGCAACAGGGAAGGGCATTTCATTGTGGGTTTTACTGCACTAGGCAATTCTGACAGGTATATGGGTACTTATTCCAACTCATAGTCATAAGATGAAGACAGTAGTGGGGAAGCTGCCTGGCTTGCAATGATATATTTGGGGAGAAGATTTAACGTCAAAAGTTCAGAACAGAATAACAAAGTAAAATTATAAAGTCCTAGGGTCATTTGCTTCTTTGTTCTAGTACCTTCACTAGAAACAGGGCCGCAACCAAACATTATGTGGTAATTTAAAAACATGGCCAACAAATCTTTTCACACCTCTCCCATTAAAATGTGAGATCCATATCTCTACCCTTGAGTTGGGGGCAGGAGGATTGTAAGTGCTTTGACCAACAGAGTACAGCAGAAGTGACAAAATGGGACTTTTGGGGCTGGGTCATAAAAAGCCATGTGGCTTTCACCCTGTTAGCTGGAAGACTCTTTCTTAGAGGCCTAAGCTGCCATGCAAGGAGTCTGACTACCCTTAAGCCACCACATGGACAAGCCACATGGAAAACCTATAGTTGACAGTCCCAGTGGAGCCCAGCCTTCAAGCCATTCCAGCAAGGTGTCAGACATGTAAATAAATCAGCCCATCAGCCAGGTAAATATCTTTGAGTGGCTTCCATGAATGCCTCATGAAACAGAAGATCAGTCAGCCAAGCCCTGCCCAAATTCTTGACTCAAAAAATCATGAGATATGATAAAATGGTTGTTATTTTAAGCTATTAAATTTTAGAGTAATTTGTTATGCAGCAATAGCTAACTAGAACATATTCTTAACTAGACAAGTTTCTAATCTAATCCCAAATGTATCTTAGTAAGTAGAGTTTACCACTTAGTAATGCTTCAATGTCAAATAGCCACCAGCGTCTTTTATTGAGTGCATGTTGCAAACCCCAGTGATGTGCGGGATATAAAGTATAAGGTTCAGTCTCTGACCTAAAGGATTTGATAAAATAATAATTGTGGGATATCATTTATTGAATGATTGCTATGAATTAGGCTAATGATTCTCAAAGTTGGTGCTGAAACAGCAGCATTACCTTGGAATTTGTTAGAAACGCAAATCCTCAGGTCCTATTCCAGACTTATTGAATTAGAAACTCTGGGAGTGGACCCAGCAATATGCATTTTAATAAGCCCTCCAGGTGATTCTGATGCACACTATAGTCTGAGAGTCACTATAGTAAGCACTTTACTTACCTAACCTCATTGAATCCTCATTGTAACCCAGGGTTCCTCAACCTTGCCACCACTGATGTTTTAGGCAAGATAATTCTTGTTGTGGGTGACTGTCCTGTGCATTGTAGGATGTTTAGCAGCATCCCTGGCCTCTACCCACTAGATGCCAGTAGCACATCTTTCCCCTGTTTTTGATAACTAAAAATGTCACCAGACATTGCCAAATGTCCCCTGGGGGTCAAAAATCACCTCCAGTTGCGAATTATTATCATAACCCTATGAGACAGTGTTCGAAAATATGTACCCAAGACTAGTTTCAATCAGGTATGGTAAGACACGCAGACATGGAAATGATTGTCATAGAGGAAGAAGTTTTTACTCACGGTTCCCTAGAAATAGGAGGTGGTATGGCATGGCATGGGGAGGCCACACGGGAAAGCACCCAGGTCAGTCAAGAGGCAGAGAGAGCAGGGGAAATCATGGGCAAGAGCCTGTATTATGACTTCTGTGGGAAGGAATGGGTGAGGCAGGGTAAGCAGGTTTAGGATTGGCTGCTTTGAATAATTATAGTGGGCCCTGGAGCTAAGGAGCTGTCCCTAGTTGTCCTGGGGTGATTAGGACATGTGGCTAGTGGTCAGAATATGAGAGCCCAATAAAGGAAGTGGTTGAGGTATGGGGTTTGGATTGGTTGGTTTGCATATGAAAGGCGTTCTTGCAGGTCAGTCCCTTGCCACTTCTAGGAATTGGCTAGCCCTGGGAGGGGCAGTCTCTCAGAGTCAGCAAGGCCCCAGATGTCAAAGCATCAGAATAAAAAAACATGCTTGATACAGGTAGATACAATTACCCTATTTTACAGATGGCAAAGCTGAATTCCAGAGAGACAACCTGCCATAAGTCATATCTCCACCAACGGGAGGACACAGACTGAAACCTAAGTCCACTGGACCCCTCAAATGATGCTCTTACCTGTGTGTTATACTGCTATTCATCTAGCTAATTAAGCACACATGTGGGCATCTATAACTATGCAAAAAGACAATTGACAGAGAGAGCAAGGAGGATGCTGAATAATTTCTACAAAAAATCATTACACTAAGCAATGAGAGGGAGAAGAGATCGCTTGTATTGGTCAAAAAAGGCTTTGTGGAAAAAATGTCCTTCAGACTGTCGGTACCCTGACTCAGAGACAACAGGGCCATCATGTTTGCTGGGTGGGTCTTGACAGTTGGACAGAACGAAGCCAGGCAAAATTGAGGAGAAAGGATATTCTGAAGAGATGGGAAATGATGTGATCACAAGGCTCAAAGGCAGTGATGTGCAAGGTCTGATGAAAAACACTAAGTGTTAATAGGCTGCCTTGGTTACTGGAACATAGATTAGAAGGAAATAGAAGAAAAGGGAGATGCAGCTGGATGCCACCCACTTTAATAAGCTAAATCCATCGGAAGCAGTGCACGGATGTGCAAAACATTCAGCATGATGGACTAAATATCAACAAAATATCCCCATCAAAAAATAATGCCATAATTTAAATGCCTGGGCTAGATGAAATTTAAAGTAAGAATCAAGCTGGAAATTTCCACCTTGACATCTTGCAAGATAATAAGTTAGGCTGGGAATCTGTGACCAATGGGGAGCACACAGACAAAGAAAGTTCTTTCCATTTGGACTGAACAGAATGTCAAAGGATTTGGCAAGTGAAGTCGACAGCCATTCATTCAGGTTTCTGAGTGCTCACGCTGTGCCAGGCACTGTGCTCGGTGATAGGGAGTTATAAATCGTTAGTTATATTAACAAAGCGGGATCTCTGCCATTGAGGGACTGACGAGGTAGTCATCCTCCAGTTTCTGCAGCACCAGAGGTTTCCGTGCAGCCCAGCCTCGGAGATGGTGCAACGAATGGGCACCTGTCCAGGCGATGAAACTCCAAGAGGCACCCGGAAAGATCCGGGCAGCACAAGATCAACCCTCCTGTGAGTCTCCCACTATCTCTGGGGGGAGTCTCACCTTACGTCATCACTCTCACACTCTCCGAAGGTCTAAATCTCCAGGGGAGTCGAACAATGAATGTTGTTGCTGGGCCCTGCCCCCAGGGATGCTGATTCCCTGGGTGATAAAGGAAGCACTACCTTCAATCCTCAATAACTGTCAATACCTTTGTTAGCAGTGAACATTTCAGCAGCTGGAATTAGCTAGAATTTAACTAGAAAGTAAGCTCCAGATGGGCAGAGATATTTGTCAATTTTGTTCACTGCTGTGTCCACAGTGCTTGGTCCATATTAGGTCTTAATAAGCTGTCATTGAATGAAGGAATTGGACACGTGTGCATGGCGGAAGCAGGGGAAGGGAAAAGTCAAGTGAAGAAGAAACAAGAAGAAGAAAGGGGTTCTTTTAACAAGGGAGATGTCAGAGTATTAAGTGCGAACTTGGCTTTTACCAAATTTCTGCTATATTTGGGGAGAAGCCTCAGGTCTTCACTCTGCTGAACTAGAATTACAAGTTGAATGGCACCTCTTAAACCATTGTCCTAAGAAACGCTGTGCTTATGGAAAAATAACCATTTAGTGTCTTTCAAATCCTGTAAAGGCTCCTGTCACTTACTGTTTCTAACCCTCAGCCCATGCCACGTTCAGAGAGCACAAACACCAAACATTTCTGAGCTACAAGAATTCTCCAACAGGGCTCCACGTGCTCATTTTTATACATTTAAAATGAATATACATTTTATTCAGTGTGAACTCAGGCCCCAGCAACAGCGCTGGAATGCCCTGCCCCTCCACACCTCCTTCCTCAGGGGATGAGCTTGCCAGCCTGACAGCACAGTGTGAAAGGAACAGATCTTGGAAAAGATGGAGGAGAAAAATCAGGACATCTCACCAAGTTAAGCAAACACTTAAACATCTGGATGGAAGGATTGTGTTATCAAGTTTTTACAAAATTATTTTCAATGGGAAATGCTGTTTTACTCAATATCTCAGACATTACATTTTCAATGCTTCCCCCCACCCCCCAAGTCCTTAAGTCCTTTTAAAAATTCTCAGTTCTGGTTTTGAATCTAATTTGCTCTTCTGTTTGCACATCTTCTTGGGAAAGATATTTTTTCTTATATACTTTTTCTCCTTTTTTTTTTCCTCACTCATTTCCATATTTGGCCTAGTTCTCTTTTTGCTTTGGGCCAGCAATGGGTGGGCCCCCAGCGGCAGGCAGGAAGGTAACTGGTCTCTTTAACAGAATCAAGCAGATCACAAAATGTCTGTCAAATGAACATGTCTGCCTCAAGCTTCCCACTCTGATGGGACTCAGTGCCGAGCTCTGATTTGCTCTAGTTAAAAAAAAAAATTCCCCTAATTTCACTGTCAAGATTTTGAGAAGCATTCTCACGGTTTTAAAGAGATTATTGCATAATTTGTTCATGTTTAAAGAATTATATTGTTAAATAAATTTAGCTCTCCAGATTCTAAATGACAAAAACAAGTGAAGTTACATCATTTGAATTATGAAGTGATAATGTCTTCCAATTCTGCTCCAATCAAAAGTGTAACAGTTTAAAGCTTATAATAATCATGTTCAAACATATTCAGATTATAATTACTTTTCTTCTGATAATGATAGCCCGTCTGATTGGATGATTACCTATTTGACTTTGATAAGTCTCAGAGGTCAAAAAAGGGATAATTGCAGACATCTGTTTTCTATGGAAAATATAATCTCAGAAAATAGTGTTTAAAGTGACATCTGCAAATATGTGTTTTAGAAAGAAACTCGTAGCACATTTAAAATCACAGGGAAAAGAAGCAATTCCTAAGCTACTATGTATCACACTGTCTTTGTAAATAGAAGAACAAGTTTAACGTACTAGTATTCATGTATGCATAAGTAATTATAAGCAGGCATGATTATATTTTGTACAGGTAGAATTAGAAATGGAAATAGACTGTGATAAAGGAATTTGAAAGAGTCTATGATATGGAATGATATGGAGGCTTTTTCTCTTTACTTTTGTTTAATTCAGTCTAGACATATATAGGTGTAACCATTTTCCTGGTTGTCTTCTATTTTGAAATTGGAGCTGGAAGATCTTGTCCCCTTGGTTTCTCCTTGTAGGTGACCTTCTCCACTGGTGAGCTGGCTCTTAGTGGAGGAGAAGGCTCATTCCTGGGTGCCATGATTCTCTCTGTAGAGGAGGTCTCAGTTTCTCTCCCTGCAGGTGCACCAACTTCCCAGCCCTCTTAGGGAGACGCCAAGGATCTCTCCCTCCCTCCAGGCAGCAGCTGCATTCTGTAGTCAGAAGGAAGAACTTTCTTTAATATTCCCTTCCACACATGGTAAAACTCCCTTGGTTTTAATTCATTAACTCAGAGTCTTTTCTAATTCATGCAAGACCTGGATTATCACTTTTGCCAGATTAAGCTTCTTAAAATATAAATTTCACCACAGCACTTCCCTTTGCAAAAGCATTCAATGGCTCCCCAGTGTCTACAGAAGGAATTTCAAACTTCTTGGCAGTTCATAATCCTTCACCATCTGACTGTAACCTATTTTTCTCATCCTTATCTTCTACATGAAACTTCCTTCTTTTGTTAAATCCATCTAACACCAAAGGGTGTTAATCTTTCTTGCCTATAATCTAAATCTTTGATGCCGCCATTATACTTACCTAGAATTTTCTCTACATCATCTCTTCCTGTTAGTCTTCTGTTGTTGTTGGTTGGTTAGTGTTTGCACCTTAGGTGCACAGAACTGGATAAATGGTGATCTTTGGTTCATAGCATAGCAGTATGATTGGTCTGTGCAAGAGCCTCTTTTATATTTATTCATTCATATTAAAATTTTACTCATCTACCTTAAATTCTATCTATTCAATAAGCAATTCCTCTGTACACATAGGGATAACGACCCTGCTAAGTGGACTCTTTCTCTCCTTTGAACGATTACAGTATTTATTAGCTGGAGTCTGGACCACCACTTGCGTCAAATATATCGCATGCTTCCTGGTACCATCACTGTGTCTGCACATCTGAAGCCACAGTTAGCTGTGGCCGATACTCGGTCGTAGCTCTATAATACCTCTTACCAAGTTGGATTTTATCTGGGGCTGTCTTCCCCATAAAAGCGTAAGTTCCTGGAGGTCAGACTCAGTTTCTCATTTATCTTCATCCCAAGTGCCAACCGCAGTGCCTGACAAATAATGTTTAGTAAGCAGTCACTGAGTATTTTAGAGAAATTAGATTATAAACTCCTGGGAAACAATGAAGGAGCCACAGAATTTCAGACAAGGGATGGATCTCATGACTTACATTTCTTCTGCATCTCTCACAGTGCCTCAAAGAGTACTGAGCAGATATAAATACTTCATAAACACTTATTGATCGGTTGATGCTTAAATTTCTTCCAAAAATTAATGAACCATATATATTAGAGAGGGTGGCCAACTTATCTCAGTTTTCCCCTAACTGTCCCAGTTTTAAAACAAAAAGTTCTGTGTTGGTGAATTACCCTTGGTCCTGGGCAAACCGGGATGGTTGGTTGGGCTAGTTAGAGGTCCCACACACACATCAACAACATAAATGCTAGTATTATTCTCTCTCTTTGTTAACATCTTTTAAGAACCACTTCTGCAAACTTAATTTGAGTTTCTGTATATTTGAAAGTGACAAAAAAATTTCTTAAAGATTAGTCTAATTCAGGCTCATCAGAATTGAGCTTTCTGAAAAATGTATTATCACCCATACTATAAATTAGTAAGACTTAGAAAGGTAACCAGGAGATTTCATTTCTCAGAGTGAGGTTTCCTTTTTGGGAGCTTAAAGAGACAGAGCTCAACAGACTCAAGTCTGTGACTTTTTGGCTGAGCCGGAATCCTGTGAGCCTGTCACCTTCTGGTGGAGGTGACACACTAGGCTGCAGACCCCTCCCACTAGGGGGGTGCTGTTGTGAGTCACCATGTGCCTTTTGGGTAAGACCAGCCTCCTTGGATCCTCTCGGAAATCTTTTATTAAATCTCTAAGAATTTTCATATTCTCCACACTGTTCCATTTTTATTCCATTCCACATCCATTGTTACTGAGGGAATATTTACTTGCTATTGAAGGAAGTCATGTGGGATGTATAGTCAATAATTTCATCAAGGAATAACTTATCTTTGTGCTTTTGGTGAAAAAGGGAGGGAAATAATTTCACACAAGTAGCTTATGAGCTTTTGAAGAGAATTTACAAAGAGATATTTTCAGACAAAGAGATTAGTATTTTCCCATTTTAGCAGAAAAAGCAGCACACAAGCAAACAAAGCCTGAAACAAAACGAAACAGTGGAGACACATCCAGAAAATGTGACGGCCATTGATTTCTACATTAGTCACTTAACAATTATCATACCCACAGAGCACGTGTGCTTATTTCTAGGAAAAGGCTCAAATGAGAATTATCCCGGATGTAACTTATATGATTAGAGATTTGTTGGCTCTCTAAGGAGAGGGAGAAAGTAAAACAAATATAAAAATTGAAAAATCCTCTTTATTTTGTCAAAGGTGACAAAACTTCTAGTAAAGCAAATTTTTGCCATAGTGGATTTTGGAACTTTGGCACACTTGCAATTCACACCATTTACATAATTCTGTGGTTTCATTTTTGCTTCTTTTGAGATATCCATGTGAACTAAGTCTAGTTGGCTAAGGGTGTGATTCTCTTTTATGCCAGGAAATTGATTTCCAGCTAACAACTATCTCCACCCCCTGACATAACTCTGGTCCTAATGATTGTCATTTCTTGCCTAGGCAACTGCAGTAATTTCCCTGCACTCACTCTGTACCCCTCTCCCCATCTGTTCTTCACAATGCTGACAGAATCAATGTTCAGTTTGCATATACAATCATGTCATCCTCCCCCATCTCCCCATTCTCTGCTTAATCCTTCCTTGGGTAGAAAGTACTCTGATGTTGAAGACCAAGATCCTTAACATGGTCCTCAAGACTCTGTGTAATTTGGCCCCATCTACCTTTCCATCTCATTATGCACCACTGTCTCCCTGTCTCTCTGCACTTCAGTCAGGCCTTCACCCATTTCTTCACACCTGCCATGCTTCCTTCCACCACAGGGCCTCTATACATGCGGTTGCTTCCACCAGGAACATTCTGTCTCTCCCATTCTTCACTTGGTTAAATCCTTTTATTCCTTCAGAGTGCAGGTCAAACACATGTCCTCAGGAAAGCCTTCCCAGTGACCCTTATCCAGGTCAGATTCCTTTGTGATATGTTCTCTTAAGTCCATATTCTCTCCCTTAAGTGAACTTGTGTGAGTATATAATTATACAGGCATTTTGGTGATTAAGTAACCTCTGCCACCAACTATCTTGGCTACGAAAGCAGGGACTTTGTTTCTGCTTGGTATTTCATCCCCAGTGCTCAGCAAAGTGATTGACACACGGCAGCCACTGGTCAACTGCTTAGAATTTCTTGGAAGGGTTTGTTTCAAGGACTATCCTTGTATACCAGACATGCTAAGTAAAGCAAGTACTAGACTCGGTTACATGAGAAGAAAATTCTAGCTCTGATTCTATTCTTCTGACTTGCTAGAAGATATAATTTATTAGCTTTGGTTTCTGTGTCTATAACACAAGAATAAAAATACCTTTTGCCCACCGGCCTCATCACATTGAATGTGCCATTCTCCAACGAGTCAGTGCCTCTGCACATTGTATTAGCTTGAACTTTAGATGTTTGGCTGCTGAAACAAAGAGACCCAGAGATACAGTGCTTAAACAAGATAGAAATTTATTTCTCTCTCACAGAAACATCCAGGTAAGCATTCCAGGGCTGGTATGTTGGCTCAATGGTGTCAGCAACCCAGGCTTCTTATATCTTCTTGCTCTGCCATCCTCAACATACCGCTTCCATCTTGAGGTCCAAGATGGATGCTCCAGCTTTCACCATCACAGCTACCTTCTAGCTATAGGAAAGGGAGAAAGTGGAAAGAAAGGGCTTTCTACTTCCCTTTAAGGACATGAACTGGAAGTTTCACATACCACTTCCAATTTCAGTCCATTGGCAACATACCACTTCCAATTTCACTTCATTGGCAAGAGCTGAATAATACGCCCACACCTAATGGAAGGTACCTCGTATTGTGTTTTTTACTTACCATTGTGTTTTTCCCATTAGACTTTTGGTTTTTTGAGGCCTAGAATATTATCTTGTCCTTTGTGTCCCTCCTTAGTGCCTGAGAGGCTGCTACATAAACAGCCCCTTAGTGATTGCTTATTTAATTAATGAAATAAATCAAACTATGTGGGCCCAGAATAACTGAATGTTAATATGGCAGATGTTTGTCAAATACCAGTGTTTTTACTAACTCCTAGAAAGAGCTTATTAAATCTTTCTGACTTGCTTTATGTATCAATTTATATAATTCATTATGAAAGTGAATCAGGGGTGTTTAAACTGGTGTTTAAGCCCACAAAAGGGCTTCAGGGAATGCATTTTTCTGGGCAGAAGGTCCATGAGATTTTCAAATTGGTTTGTGACCTGAGACTATTTAAGAACCCTTGATGTACATGTGGGGATTTGAGGGGTCCTAATAAATCTGCTGGAATTCAGGACCAGTTGAGAAATAAGGCAAAAGACTAAGGCAGATGGAGGCCAAATTTTCATCTATATTACTCCAAAGCTGATATTCAAGAATGCATTGTTTATGTTTTGGAAGACAAGTGGTCTCCCAAATACTGAACACTAGATTTAAGGAAACTTACTCAACAGCCCTGTACCCGGGCTTGTCCCCTCCCCACAAAGTGAGCTCCTTCCCTGAAGGAGGAGAGAACAGACTTCCAGTGGACAACTGGTTCCCAAGAAAGAGAGAGAAGGAAGAGGCTAGGTGGCGTTTACCTAGTTTCTTCTTCCAAGAGTTCCCGTCATATTAAGTCACTCTTCCTGAGGCAAAGTAAAAGGAGACAAGGAGAGGCCAGGAGTTTTACACTAATGAGTCTCCCTCCACAGATGTGGGGAGGAAGGGCTCTCCCCTAACAATAAAGACTGAAAAATTATTTCTGGAAAGAGTCCCTCATTTCTTCCCTGGTTAAATGAAGAGTTAGACTAGGTAAGCTTCAAAACCATTCCCAGCCCCCAAATATGTGAAACAATTCCAACTATAATATCCATGGCTTAAATTTTTTCGTTTTCTGGATTATGTGGGAAACTTCCTTAGGCTGTGCTGTATTTCCTGCTTTTTAGCCCCAGTCTTTTTCACTCTGGGTCCCAGAGCACTTGCCTGTGCCTTGCAAGTCCCTCATGCAGCTAGCCAGGGCTGAGGAGCAGGTGACCTTCCCCATGTCTCCAACTTAGGACCACTTGGGGCAGGGGAATGTGGAGCGCTTCACTTGAACACTCTCCCTGCCCCCTAATCAGCTACTTAGGGAAAGCAGAAGACACGGGAATGGGAGAGTTGGAAATGAAGCGCCCTGCAAGAGTCTCTGAGAAATTGGGCGGCCTTGGTACCTTGGTCTCCAACCTCAGTTATCCCTGTTTATTGGTGAACAATGCATTTTACTGTTTTGAGCCCTCTCCAGAATGTATCCCTGGCAAATGGTAAGGAAATTGACTGTCCTATATACATATAAATAGCATCCTTCATCATCATCAACCAAATGCACAACATCCTCCTTAAGATGTTTCAGGAAAGCAACCAGGGTGTTCCCATGGCCTTTAGAGGGATTTTCCTTGATTCCGTAAAGCCTTGAGTAATATTGAAGCTCTGTAATAACACCGAGCTACTTTTGCATTTATTCTAGTCTTAGGTTTGCACATTATAATATTAGTTGTTTAAATTTTCATAGATTCCAAGGTTCAGAAGAGTTCTGGAGAAATTATTTAAATTCATCCTCCTGCAGGTCTCTAGGTAGGACTGCATCTCGGCTAACAAAGACAAATGGTTTTCTCTGTGATTCAGAAAGGTCTCCAGGGGGAGGGTTCTGTAACCAACCACAGTAATCACAAATTACTAACATGAGTGTGCCCCCACTCTAAGAAAACCTGACATCTGAAGCCTGTGTGGCAGGATAATTTATTGAGATGCTAATCTGTGCTTTGTTCTCTGTAATTTGCCTCCCCACCCCCTGCCCCTGAAGGTTGCCAGTTCTGTTTCCCTTCTCTGGAAGGGGGTAGAATTGTGCTGTGTTCCTACTGCTTTAGTAGACAGAGGCACAGAGAAATGGGATGCACTTGTCCATGTGCTAATTCTAAAGTCAGAGTCCAGCTCCTCAAGGAACAGTGGAAGGAGGCATGTTCCTTCAAGGGAATAGCACCACCCTGGGAGACAGGGGGAGGTAGCTATGTGTTCTTAGAAAATGGTTTTTATCTCTTTGACCTCTGTTTGATCATCTGTAAAATGAAAGGTTGATTTAATGATGTTTAAGTACCTCCCTGCTCTTGATTCTGTGGGATTATCATTCACTTGAGCGCTGACTCCCTGGGACAGCTGTGGAGAATTTGCTTAAAGGCTTTTGGGGTAGGGTGACCAGATTCAGCAAAGGAAAGAGTATATGCAATATTTGGGACAAACATCCTAAAAAACGATTTGTTGTTTATCTGAAATTCACATTTAACTGGGCATCCTGTATTTTATCTGATAACCTTATTTGGGGGCACCTGTGTTTTGGGAGGTGGGAGGCTGAGGGTGGAAGAAGTTGGCCTCTGTTCACGCCTGTCTAGACTGCACCCAGCATTCAGGAAACAGGTTTGTATATTTCCTTTTCCTGTGATTATGCCTATTTTATTTTTAAGGGAATTTAAATATATTTAGAGAATGGGCATCTTGGAATGAAAAGTATCCTAGCCCTATTTTCTTCAAAGTCTTCAAAATAAATATTTAACAGGAAAAGTAAAAATGGGATCTACCCATTTTACTAAAGGTTAAAAATTCTAAACTTTATAGAAATTAAAGACCACACCAATGAATCCTAAAGCAAGGAGGAGCTGGCTGCTCAGTTGATGAAAATGATAGAAGTTCTTCCCTATCACCCCTTCTAGGGAGGACATGACAGGGGTTACCAGTGGGAGTTATATTTTTCTCCTGTCCTCAAAATCTCTGACACAGGGAAGCAAATGGAGTCAAGGTTCCCATTGCCTTTTCTATAACACTATAAGCTTTTTTTAAAATGTCCCTTTGAACTTTCCATTCCTTATTTTGGAATTGCATTTAATATTCTGATTTAAGGAAATCATCTGTGACTCGAGCCAACCTTGATGACATAGGTTGGACTCCCTGTGATTTCTTGACACAAAACAGGTCAGGATCTAAAACTGAATGTGGAGAGAAACACGATTTATATTTTGTCCAATTAGTGCATATATGACCTTCATGTGAAAGGAACGTGGCCTTGGGTGAAAGAACTCTTCCATTGATTTACCTCATTTTTTAATCAAAGTAAGGTACGAATACATGTAGGATGCAGTAACTCACAGTCTCAAGATTGAAAGCTGTTAAAATTTGCAGCAAATTTAGCATCAAATATATCTTCACCCATAACAAGAAGGTCACTCTATTAGCGAGTAGGTCTGGGCACAAAATTGGAAGTCCATTGTACTGTCTTAATAATTTAGTGGAATCTAAAGCTTTGTGAATGAGAATGACTGACTTCTAATGCCCTCAGTGCATCCG
Organism: Tapirus indicus; assembly: GCA_031878705.1. Lineage (NCBI taxonomy): Eukaryota > Metazoa > Chordata > Mammalia > Perissodactyla > Tapiridae > Tapirus > Tapirus indicus. The sequence goes on along the minus strand of CM062919.1, from coordinate 125,240,783 downwards.
TGTTTGAATTGAGATTAACATAAGTATGATCTGCAGGAAATAGGTACCCTTTAAAGACGAGTGTGTGTGTGTGTGTGTGTGTGTGTGTGTGTGTGTGAGAGAGAGAAAGAGAGAGAACTTGAGAAACTGAGTGAAAGCCATTCATTTATCAATGTTCAATTTTCCTCAGTGTCAACTTGATCTCCCTTTTCATACTTTACATTCTAGAAATAGATTTGCTTTGAGTCACAGGAAGTGCCAAAAACCCATTTATTACTCCTAATTTGCTTTGTCAAGAGATTTTGCTTTACTTGCATTCACAGGAAGGGCAAGTGGGAAGCATTTCCGGGTCATGAATAATGTCAGTGTGATTCAGCTGGGAAACACACGGGCATGGTCTGGATTCAGGACCCTGCTTCTGAAATGGCATTTCAAAACAACTGAACATGCTCAAGCATTTTCTAAGGGGCAGGACTGTCCTGTAAAATAGATAAAATGGCCCAACTTCAAGTAGGGATAACTTTTAAAAGAAAAATTGGGGGATTCCTAACCTTGGCAATGTTCTGATGCTAAGCGGGAGTGGAGAGTCTACTGCTGGGCTGAGCCCAGAGGAGCAGGGCTGGGTTGAAGGTGGGAGAACTTAGATCAGATGTGATGTTGCTTAATCAAGGTTAAGTCTTAGCCTGTTACCAGGGAGTGGAAGAGCCAGTGAATCTGACTACATAATTGCTATTTATCTCTCTCTCAAAAAGAAAGACTGGGAAAGAAGGGAGGAAGGGGGTGACAAACTTAGACTCTGTGTAGGTTATTTCTGAATAATGGAAATATTTAAAATTCTTGTTATAATTAATCAAATCTATGTTCTTTCAGAGTAGAAAACTAAATGGATGCATCATCAATGGCTTGCTGTAAAAGTACAATCATGCAAATTTCACACAGCCTCCTATTCATTCCAACTGAAAACTCTAATGATAATAGTTAACATCTTGAACTTTCCCCGTGTGCCAGACATCACGTTGAGATCTTTGCACACATTATTTTCATCCCAACCACAGATGAGGAAACTGAGTCTCAGAGAATCGAAGTGAATCGTATCTCAAAGTTTGTATAAACAAGATTTGAATCTGAGGTCTTACTCCAAAGTTGTGTTCCTGGCTATTATGTTATATTTATTCTCCTGACTCCCCGCAACAGACACATCACTGCAATCGGAAACAGGTTTTTCTTAAGGAGCCAAAGGAGAGAAGAGCCAATTTAGATGATAGGAGGAAAATTGTAGCAGAGCTCACCTCTGTCACACACAGGTCTTTGAAAATCCCAGGTGACTGAACTGAAATAAATGGAAAGAGTGTGCTTATTTGTTGCGGGACGTGGCTTACTGTCACAGTGGATCAGCAATGGCTAAGGGGCCAGCTCCTTGAAGACGCAGACTGATGACAGAGCTGGCAGGAAAGGAGCTCGTGGTCACTGCATTCTTGGTTGGGATCTTAAAAAGCTTGGGCATTTTGTGGGTGTCTCTAGGTTTTAATTTTTGATTTTTGGCTTATAGAGATGCCAAGAGAAATAATATGGAAATAGAGCTTTTCCAAATTTCAGGAGAAATTTAGATGAGAATACAGTATTTCCCTTGAAATAAAGGTTAGGTAGGGAAGAACCCTCTTCCCCCTTCCAATGGACCAAGACAATGCTAAGCGCTATCATGTGGGTGGCCCCACATGTCAGTGACACGGTGGGAAGAGCCAGACAGACCTGGTTTCCCACGCACGCTCCTCCACGCAGGCAGGCCCCTTAACTTCCCAGACTCCATTTTGTTATCTGGACCGTGGGATTAGAATGCTGACCTTGCTGGGTTGTCGTGAGGATTGGAGATCATGTACAACCGTACCTGGCACAGAAGAGGGACTTGATAGATGCTAGTTATTACAGATCCACAGTTTTCAATGGGTGGGTAAGAGAAGGCTAAACCAAGAAAGGAAAACATTTTAAAGGCTGAAAATAAAAAAGAGGGAGGGATGGGACAGTGGCATCTGGCCTGAGAGCCCTGCTGTTGCCCCTCCCTAACTCTGTCCTTTTAATGAGCCATATGCATCTTCCGATAGATGAGATCTGGTGTCTGCAAAGACAAAACAGAACCAAAAGGCGACGTAACATGGAATTACAGACTGCATTTCCCTCTAATGAGCCAGTCTGCTCGTTAAGAATGCAGCGCTATTTGGAGCCCAGATTGAGTGGTGTGTGCAGTTGTGCGCCCATGCCCCCCCTCACATGCACATGGGTGGTTTGAGCACAAGAGCATGACTGCCAATATCACGGTTGGTTAGTTCCCAGCCCAACACCGGGCAGTGTGATGTATGCGGGAGGCGGTGCTCTGGAGCCTGGTTGTCAAGGACAACTATGGGAGTCACGCAGCCTTCAAGCTACTTGGGAAATGGCCTCTCGTCAGCCAACAAGGCTCTCAAGATCTTGCTGAGTGAAGAGGTACTCTGGAAGTGAGAGGAAGAAGGACACTAGCTGCTCTCCCAAAGGGCTTACTGCTCAGCTGGAAGACCACACACATCCCATGCACATACACACATACCATACGTGCACTCTACACACACTACATGCATATGCATACCACACACAGACATACACCATGCATCACACATGTGTACACATCCACATGCACCAAACACATGCACACCCAACACACACACATCCTCTATAAATACCACACACATATACACACATCACACACATACCTACCACACAGAGACTGCAGACACACACAAACACCATGTATCACACACATTTACACACACTACATGCACCAAACACACACCACACACATGCATGCCACACACAGCACACATACACATATCCATATCACTCACATATACATACATCAACCCCACACTATACTCATGCATATATATCACACATGCAGCACACACACCATATATATAAACACAGACCCACATAAATCACCCACACCCTACTTCATACCCCCACATGTACATAACATGTGTTATTCCCCATGTGATGCCACATATCACACAAATATACATGCCACACATATTACATGTGCACACAAACACACACCACATAAACACCCCACATAAAACACACACATATACCCACACCACACATAAAAACACATTCTCACACACTAAACACATACATACACACTATGCACACAAACACTACACATACATATGCCTTACACACACATCAGACACATACAGAAATTCTCCCACACCCCACATACATCACACACATATCCATACCACAAACATGAACACACATGCACCACCCATACCACCCATGTATCACTCTCACACACACACCACACGTGTGTGTATATATGCATACCACATCTACCCACACGTAGCATACACATACAAACACACCTCCACTCCACATACCTACACAGCCCCACCACATACACACAACATGCATATATATAACCTTGCCATGTATCACACACCTGATCACATACAACACAGACACGACACATGTGTCAAAACTTCTCACATGTCCACACACATAACACAAATGTACACTACCACACACATCCCATAAACACACATAGCAAGCACACACAGAATGTGCCTTGCTGTGTGCAAGAGTGTGCCCCTTTGAGGACCAGAATGCTAAACCTGCAGTGCTCAGTTGTGGAGGCAGGAAGTACAAGTCATTGGGAGTGAGAAGTGGGGTCATTCTGCTCCCATCTCTTAATTCCTGAACCCATTAATTTTTCCTGTTGGGGACACAGCACCATATAGAGATCTCTGACTTAATGCACGTACCACATCCTGAAGAACAGCATCCTGTCCTTGCAGAGTATTTCAGCTGTGCTTTTAGAAGGTGGTTCCAAAATTCTGAGACTGGCAGATTTTGGATGGTGTGGTATGTGATACAGTGAGGGATCCCATGGGTCCACTCCCTTATTTCCTTCACCATGAAGCAGGTCCTCTGTTGGATGCTATGTTGTTAGGGATTCTGAGACTGTGGATCAAGCATACTATAAACCCCTGGATAGTGCTGTTGGCTGAGATTCTGTGGGCAGGAAAGACAAATTCATTTTGAGATAGATATCTATCCCTGTGAAGAGGAAATGCTGACCCTTCCAAGATGGGAGGGGCCCAATGTAGGTGACTTGTCACCAAACGGCCCATTGGTCTCCTTGAGGAGTAGTGACACATCAGGGACTCAATATTCATCTTGGTTGCTGCCAGGTTGGGCATTTCAAGGCAGTAGTATCTACATCAGCCCTGTTAAGTGGAAGGCAATACTGTTGGGTCCATCCATAGTCTCCTTCTCTGTCCCTGTGGCCATTCCTTTCATGTGTCCATTATGCCAGTTCTGAGATAGCTGATGACAAAGAACAGCTAACACCAACTGGCCAAGTCATTTTGTCTGCTTGGTTGTTCAGTAACTCTTTTGTGACAATGCTTTTTTAATGGGTATTAAAGTGTGATACAACAATCTTGACACTTAATACTCAACCCCATATGTCCATCTACATGCCTCTACCCCAGGACTGCTCACCAATCTTCCAGTTCTTTTACTCCCAGGCTTCTGGCCACTCCAGGAATCTCTTTATATTCTCACGTCAGGTCACAAAGTGGATGACCAGGCGCACTGCTCACTGCTCTGCCCATTGGGAAGGTTTTCCTTGTCCATTGTCTTTCAAGTCACCCCCTGAATATGGCTGTAATATAGCTCCCATTCATTTTTGGCTTGCTTCCCATATTGAGCCACGTGAGAGACAGGTCTCCATGGGTCTCTATTGTTTCTGCATGTTTGCAAGGAGAGACACTAACTGCCTTTGTTCCAGACCATCTTCTCTGGGATGTTTGTATAGTGAACAGCCTTAGAAGACAGAGATAATATGTCCCTCCAGAGCAAAGAGCAGACATGCTCACTGTCTACTATAGAAGATTTGGGTTTCCTAAGCTCAAGATTTCTCTCCTGTATACAACCCACTATATGTGCAGGTGTCACCTAGCATTCTTTGCATTGCCTTCCAGGAATTGGAGCTCAGGGAACTGGTACAAAAAAAGTGCTGATACCCTGGCTACTGCTGTTGTGCTGAGTAATAAAGTTCTTTGCCTCTGACCTCATATCTCCTAACCTCCATACGAATGTGGCAGGATAACCTATTAGCTTACAAGCAGGGTAAAATCTCAGACCCTTCACAGCTCTTGACAAGCTGACCCATCATAAACCAAGCTTGGACTTTCTCTCTCCTCCTTTAGTTGGTCATATGGGACACTCCTTTGGCAATGGGCGAGAGCTGGGGATAGGCGCTGGTGCAACCGGGTTGGGTTACAATGGGCTCCCTGCTCAAGCAACTTCCTCATGCTTCTGGTTCCACTCATTTCCATCTTATAGTAGATTCCTTCTGAACCTATCTGACTTCATGACTTGGCAGTTCCAACAGAACCCATGTCACAATGGACAGTCTGGATGCATGGTCATGTGATGCCCCATGGTCTAGCATTCCATCAGAAACATGCCTAGAAACATGCCGGGAGCTTTCTCAAAAGATGTAAAATTTTACTGTAGAGGCATGGCCTTCCTCCAGAATCCCAGAGGCCTGCATTGTTGTTTTCTCACTGGGACATACCATAAACTCCACACTATATCTTTTTATACCACTGACACTTCCAACACCATAGAGTCTGTTGGATCAATCACCCAGGTGGCAGGGCAGCTTGCCCCACAGCCTGAAGCTGCTGCAGAGCCCATTCCTACTCCAGGCCCCACTGAGAGCTGGCAGTCTCCTGTGTCACCTGGTATATGGGCTGGAACAGTATTCCTGGGTGTGGATTGTCCTGTCTCCATGAGAGGCCAAAGAGGTCTATGAGGTGCAATGCTTCCTCTTTGTGTGATAGAGGTTGCAAGACATTGTCTTTTATTTTAGGGGGATATCCTGGACCTCTGGAGACTTCACTGCAGTGGTAGCTCCCTGATTCTTCATATATCTCCCTTCTGGAGTGCATGTGTCTTCCCAAGGCCTCCAGTGTATAGCAACCTCTTTCTCATCTTTCCTGATCAACATGACATCATCAATGTAATGGATCAATGTGACATTCCATAGAATGTCCAGATGGTCCAGATCTCCTGGGACTATATTATGGCAGAGGGTGAGTGAGTTAAAAAATCCCTAGAACAAAATTGAATTAAAATGATAACTGTTTTTTCAGTCCTGTCCTGCTACCATGTGCCTGAAGCTTATTAATCTGTTCTTGCAATGAAATCACATCTAGTACAGCAGCATTGATCAGAATTATTACTTGGCTAAGTCTGCAGTAGACAACAGTCATTCTTGAGGATCCACCTGGTTTCTGCAGGGGCTGGACTGGCCAATTAAAGAGAGATATTTGGGGGACGACAACCCCTGTATCCTTTAAGTCTTTAATGGACACAAATTGCCACCTGGAATATGATATTGCTTCTGATTTACTATCTGAGCTGGGGAAGAGATGGGGGTGGGGACAATTTCAGAGGCTCCCATTTGGCCTTCCCTGCTATGGTAGCTCTTACCCAATAGGCCAGGGATCCTACAGGGGGTTACACCAACTGCCAAGTGTATCAATTCCAATTACACACTCAGGGACTGTAGACCTGACCACTGGGTGGATCCATGGACTACCAAGAGGACACACTGTAAGCCAGGCTTTAGCCAAGGTTTTATTTCCTGGCCTTCTGAGCCCCAACTCTCATGGGGGCCCGTGATAACACCTCAGGTCTCCAGGTATCAATGCAACTCACACCTGTATCTGATAGTCCTCAAAATATCTGGATATTTTCCTTTCCTCAGTGTATGCAGGTCTCTTTGGGAAAGAACTGGGGGAATCATCATGGTATACTTGCCACAGAGTTGCAGTATCATTCTGCCTAGGGATCTGGTCACCTCTTTGGTCAGTAGGATCTGAAAATCTTCTCAGGTCCAGGAAATAAAGCAAATGGCCAAGACTTTTTATTGGATTGACCACCCTTTGCTCCTGCTCCTCCATTCATGCCTTCTTCTGATAGTGGGCATTAAGCAGCACCCTCATTGGCTGACCATCTGTTTTACCCTCAGTCTTAAGTTCAACCATCTTGATCAAGCATGCTCAAAATTTAATTCCAGGAGTACTCCCCTGGCCTCTGCTGATTCGTCCTAGCTAATTCTCACAGCTCTTTGGGGATATAATCTCTTTCTTTCCTTATGAAACCCACTATATCTCCAGTTGGATTATGCTGAAATTTAATCTCAGTTGTTTACCTGGCAGCCAGAATGAGAGATGGGGCAGCTCCTGAGGAGGGCACCTGTCACCTTGCTAAGAAGAGGACTCTACAGTATCTTTCTGAATTGGAAAAATGCTAGCTGTTACTCTGGGGGGGGGGGCGGGGAGAGAGGGGCACGTCTAAAAGCTCTGAGGGTTCAGGGTGTCTGAAGAATCAAATCCTTGACACTATCCACCCAGATGTCCCCATCCCAGTTTTTAGCGTCTCACGTTTTCCCAACCAGGACCCTGATCCCATAACAGATCTGCCTTGGCTGAGTATTTAAACATCACTGGGGCTTCGCAGTCCTATCAGATTTTGAGTTTCCTCCTCAACCTTGCCTGTTCTTCCACTGCAGGAGATGAAAGTCTCTTTATAAACTACCAGCAAGCCCCTCTGGCTCCCACACTTAGCTTTTATCTGTGTGTTAACCGCTCTCAATTTCTCATTATTCCCCTGCAGGCCACCAGTACAATTTAGTAGCAACAAACTCCATTGTCCTTGTAGGCCATGCGCCCTCCCATATCTCCCAAATGTCTTAATCTTTGCACAGGCAGAGGCATTTTCCCCCACCAGAATGTTTTCATAGGTAACCACACATGAAATCTTCAATAACTGGGCTGCCACCTTGTGCCAGGGAATATCTTTATCCCACATACTACTCAGGGTGGGGTCCTTCTTGCAGTCAGGTACTGAGTGACCCAATTGCAAAATGCCAACTTACTTCCAGCTTCCTCAGACCACCCTTGGTGTCTCCTGTGTCTTTTGAGAAGCAGACACCCACACAGGATTAGATGTGCAAGATATTTATTGGAGTAAACACCTGTAAAGAATAAAGGAGGAGCAGGAGTAGGTGGGAAGAGTCTTTAGACTGCAATGAAGGTCTGACATCTATGAAACAAGAGAGGGAAGGAAAGAGTGAGTTCTAGGTAGATCTTGGTCAGGTCGATGGGAAGGCCCTGAGCCAAAGTTGCTCATTAGAGAATTCCAAGTTAGTCAGGAAGGGACTTGTCTAGTAACCCCACCATCCTCTCTCGTTGGCTGGGAGCAGTTCAGAAATCCATAGTGGAGCCAAAGGTGCAGGAGCTAGTGACTGTCCATCAGCTATACTCCCCACAACAGGTTCTCTTGAATGGAGATCTGAGTGGTGCACCTCCACGGCCATCATGACAGGAGAATGACCCCACTTACAGGATTGATGGAGACAGCTACTAAGAGGACAGTCAAGCAGACCCAGCCTCTGGGTGCTCTTCAGAAAGGAAGGAGAAGTTATTCAGGCAGCAGAAAAGTTAGAGTAAGAGTCCTCAGAAACCCATCCCAACTTAGCTTTCCCTCATTCAGTCATAACTTTCTACCCCTTTGGTTAAGTTGAGAAGAAGTTAAAGAAGAGCCGTTAGGGTCCAAAGTACTTAAAAACGGAGGCACCTGTAACAAGAGCCTAAAACCCACACTGGCAGGTGTGGTAACTACCATGGCTTCCAAAGCACCAAGTAATGCTGAGGTTGGCAGTCTCAGGCATACGTTCTAGATATGTCAGGCCAGGTCACCCCAGTTGGAGTGCCCATCTCCCTCCAACTTCCAAGTGACTCTCTCCATCTATGAACAGGAGAATCAGACAGTGTCAATATCAAGGAAAGGTATTTAGGAGGGGGCAGTGACCTGCCAAACAATTTTCAGTCTACCTCCCATGGAAGCACCTGATACCAACATAAAAACTAAGTGATTCTTGATTTAAGACATTATTGCTTCAGTGTGTGCTTAAGCAGAAAAGTTCCCTGCTCATGTGAATGCAATTCTCTAATTATATGATTACCCAGCCCATTCCCAGGAAAGGACCTGAGCCCTGGAGAGTTCATCTCTAGATGTTCATCTCTACATGTTCATCGGCTGACCAACCGACTGAATTCTCCTGTTCAAAGACTTGGAGGAAACGAGTCCATATTCTGACAGCAGGAAGTTTTCATGGCTGTGTTCTGTTCCTGGGCCAGTGGAGTCTATATTAAGGATCACCCTCTTCTCTAGACCCACATCTGACCACTGGGTTTGCAGTTCTAGGTTCATGGAGTTTCAAGGTTAGAAGGGACGATACGAGCCATCCCACCCAACCCCCCGCCATGACCTGAAATGTTGGCAACACTGTTGTGTAGGTGTGCAGACCTGGTGATGCCATCCATATCAACTCTGGTATCACATATGTTTCCCTTTATGCTGATCTGGACACAGCTAGAAGTAGCTACTGGCCCATGTTCTGGCTCTTACAATTACTTGTTGTCAAAAGTGTTTCATGTCCAAATGTCTGGTCCCTGTGACTTGAAAGCTTACATACTGAGCATAAATGTAGTTATCACAATAAATTTGAAATCAAATCCCATACTAACTTCCCCTGGCCATCCCACACATTCCCATCTCACCATGCAACCAGCCGGCATATGGCTTAGGAAATATCAGCCACACACCAGTGAAAACAAGGCACAGTTAGGAAGAATATCTGCTGTCAAGAAACCATGCAATTAATTTCAAAGTAAAAAATAATTGGATTATCTGTGCCATGGCTTCATTAGTGCAGATAATTGGGAGATTTTAGTAGTATATTTCCTTCCTTCTTGAAGAAAATGCTTATAATGTAATGATGGGGATCCCTCCTCTTTAGGTGGGAGTTTGTAGCTTATGTCTGGTACTTTTAGTTGGTAGGTAAGGGGTAAAGTACTAGAAAAAAGTAATGTTGGTAGCCTGGACCATGACAAAAAACTCACTGAAGCCCTAATTATCACTGTACACCACCACCCCATGTGAACATGACATCTGCCACACACTACCACACTGGGGTTGAAGCCACACCAACGCATGCTCTCCAGAAGGAGTCAGTGGTCAGAGGCAGGCCGGCCAAGTGGGATCTGGCACTGAAGTAACAAAATGAATCCAGGCAGGAAGGATCCTGAGGGCAAGGGCTGACAGTCAGCAAGAATAGCAGGGAGAGAAGGTGATACCCAAGATGGGAGGAGACACTGTTCTGTGCTCCATGTTGCCCTGCCTGCTGGCCGGCCTTGGCTCAGGGCAAGATTTCTCAAAGTGTGGTCACACGACCACCTACAGGAAAATCACTGAAGGGCTTGTGAAGAGGCAGATTCCTGGGTCCCTGCCACAGACCTGTTCAATCAGCCTCTTTGGGAGCCAGGCCCAGGAATATGTATTTTAACAAGTTCCCTGGGTGATTCTTATACAATGAAAATTTCAGACTCACTGCTCTGGGCACATTGTGCAAACTCCAGCAGGGGAGTTCCACCTGCCCAGGTGTGACTCAGTATCTGATTGTGGCGGGCTCATCATGAGGGGGGCTTTCACAACCCCCACTGGCATGGATACTCACCAGTATCAAATCCAAAATGGGTTTAATGAGCATGTTCTTTTTGAGAAATGCTGTTCGGAAATCCCAAACCAGCAATGGGCAATCTCTTAAGACAGAAAGGCTGAAAATAAGCAATAACTTATTTCCTCAGAACTGGTAAGGGTGGAGTGGCTGTCTTTGCTAGCTGGATGTGCTGAATTAGAACCATGCAAAACAAATACAGTTCCCCTGGGGCCCCATGCATGATTTATTTCCAGATTTAATGAGTGGCCACGTGCCTGGGTTAGTGGAAAATAACCCGCAGACTGGCTCATCCCTGAAGTGCAATGGAAAAGCCTCTGTCGCTGATGCCACTCAAGTACGCTGACCCATTTCCACATCCTAATCTCCCGGCAAAGCAGGTGACATGGTGGGTGGACAAGGTATGCAGGTTGCCTGCTTTGCTTCTGAGAACACAGTTTCTCGACATCCTATGAAATGTCTATTGATCTGAGCATGTAGCTGATGTCAACACTGATTGTCTGAGGGAAAGCTGCTCAATATCACAAGGTCATGATGAGGAAAAACCCCTAATAATTCACTGTCCTTGTACACAAAGGACTAGGCATTGTTTTCTTCCTTCTTAGTAGTATCTTTCTGTGGCTGCCGAATGACTCTCTCCCTGTCACTGGCCTTGCTGTGGGATTTAGGTCTTACATTCGCTTTTTATTTACCTGTTTCTACCCTGGCTTAACTTTTCAGATTCATGTCACAGCCAACACCTGCTTTATATGCTCTGTCCCTGCTGCAGCCCCATCGCACAAAAGGCTGATTTAACTCCTCAAGAGAAAGCCATTATTTCCCAAGCCCTGGGACTTTTCTGAATCATATTTTCTGCCTGTTAAGAGCACCATCTCTATACTGAAATAATGTTTATCAGTGCTTAATTGATTTACTAGGCACCTGCCTCACAGCTGTACTGTTGGACTTAATGAATTCATTCGTTTGTAAGGTTCTGTGAGAAGTGCACAGGGAATGAGGTCTGGTGACGATGCTTGGGCACCGCTGTTGGTATGTGCTGCCGTAGCCCACACAGTACTGAGAGATGAATCACGTCAAGTGCCGCACCTCCCCGAGAAGGGTGGCCACCGTGAGGAGAAGCAGGGCAGTTTTTAATAAAACAGAGTTAGCTCTATCTTTATGGCTGCCCCTACCCAAAATGACAAGACAGGCAAAGTTCGGGTTCAGAGGTACTGCTCCCCTCTTTGTTTTGCACATTATTTTGTCCCTTGATTCATTCGTTCTCTCCCATCCTCTCGTGCCCCTCCTATCTCTCCATCCCTCGCCCTCTTTTTCTCTCGTCCTCTTCTCTAGAAAATATCCCTTGCTCGCAACTTGCTGTCTGAAAAACACAGGATAAACTGATTGACATTAAGCAATAAGTGACTAAAAGGTTAACATCCCTCAACAGCATGTGTATTTTAAGAGGAAAATCTTAAATCTAAGGGAAGAAAATGCTATGATGGTGGAAATTCACACACTAGCACAGAGGCGAGGGAGAAAGTGGGGTTTTCATTGTTCCCGAAATCACGAGACTAGTTAATATCCTCTGCCTTTTCCTTAAGGTTAATAGAAACTCCTGTTTCTTGGACCACAGGTATCAATTTCATTCTATATATTCAGGTGTGTCAGAAATAGAATTCTTTGTTCCCCTTTTTTCTCTTTAAGCCTCCATTCCTCTGGGATTGCAGAAATTTCATTTCAATTAATTTGACTTCTCCCCCCCCCCCACCTTTCCCTGGGTTGCCTCTAAATTTTGGAGGCTTACACAGGGCCAGGTATTGGGAGGGGACATCTGGTCCTCAGGATCCTTCACCAGCCATGCTGGCCTCGCCTGTGGAGTCCACCTTGCCATCTGGTCTTCAGTTATTGGTTCACTGGGTGGCTGCTGACTCAACCCTTGCTCCTGACCACAAGAATCCTTCACATCCAGCTCCCTCCCAGCTACGTCCAGGACCTCTTGGGCACATAGGTGTTAACGGTTTCTGCCACACAATTCCGGGCCTCAGAACTCTCCAAGAGGCTGTCCAAAATCTTTCCCCATTTCTTTGCCACTCTCATGAATCTTACCAGTGCCCCACACCATGTTGGGGCACGAGAGCAGCATTCTTTTTTGGGATCATGTTGCTTCCTGAGCTCTAGCTGGGAACCCGGATGCAGGTGCCTTCCTTCTCTAGGCAGAACCAACCAATATGGGTAGGGAGGGCGTCTGTCTTTCCTCCCTAATCCTGCACCAGGCTGAACCCCTGGAAGAGGGTATAGAAACATTTCTCAGGGACCCACCAGCCTCTAAGTTCTTGAGGCTTTCTTCCATCTCCCCTCCTCCCTGTGACTAATCAGTTACTCCTCTTTTCTCTGATTTCTGCTTTTCTTGAGGCCAAAAATGCAAAATGACTGAATAGACGGATGATTCAAAGGATGCAAGAAAAAGGTGGAGAAAGATTGATTTTATTTTAAAATATCCAGCAAACTCTAAAATGCTGTGCTAGCCATTGTGAGGGATATAAAGTATTATAAAGCATCAGCCTTGTCTGCAAGAAACTCACACACATAAATGTAACGCTAACTACCAACTCAGGAGTCATGCGAATTTATAAGAAAAAAAGAAGTCAGTTCATAATTGCCCCCACAGTTTTCTTTTTTTTTTCTGTTTTTCATCTGTCCCTTTTAGGAATTAGGACTCTTTAGCTGCCAGTGGGAATTTCTTAAAGTTAGAAGCCAAATAGAATACTAAATAGAATAGACTATCAACAAATATTACTATAGCTCAAATCTGTGATTAAACTAGAAATATCAAAGCTTTACCATGGAATTTACTTACTTTGAGCAGTACTGGATACAAATGAATTCTAAGACTAAAGGATTTGAACACACACCCCCTCCCCTTAGAATTGTAGTGTCATTTGCCTTTTTTTAAGATCAGCAAGTGTGGCGACTTTATTCCTCCAAATATAAAAAATTGGGAGCAAGAGCCACACAATTTGGGGACTGGTGTGGAAGGAGATGATTGTATTAGTCAGAGTAGGGAAGGCTAGCGGCTGTAACAACAACCCCAAAGTCTCCAGGCCTTAACACCATGAAGATTATTTTTCACCCACTTCACAATCCATTGTTCCCCACAGCCATCTGGGGACCTAGCCTCTGCATTTAATGCATGGCTCCCAAGTTCACCAGTGTGACATCGAGCCCACTAATGAAGATGAGAGAGCATGCAGGATCTAATAGGTCTTATGGGGCTGCCTTAAAGATAATACACATCACTTCCTCTCATCTTTCACTGTCCAGAACTCAGTCACATGGCTCCATCTAACTGAAGAGGCTGGGAAATGCCATCTAGCTGTGGGTCCAGCAGAAAAAGGCATCAGGTCTGGTGAGCATATCACAGCTTCTCTGCCATATTTGTGGGCAAAATTCTCTGACTGCATAAGGCTCCCAGTGACTAAAGCCTTGTTAACAAAGAACCAGAAGTGTTTCACATATAAAGAGAGCTGGAGTGTCAGAGAGGCACGATACTTCTGTCTGACATCCTTCCCTCTCCCTTCCTCATCTCAGTCCACCCAACTTGGGAGGATGGTTAGGCAAGGCTAGAGCCTGATCTGCACACTTGCTGCTGCTTCTTTAGAAAGCAGAGGAAAGAGCAGTCAGAACTGGGCTTCTCCTCCAGGTGCTCCGCAGCACCCTGCTCCAGCTCAGAAAGGACAGCACATGAATAATCAGCATTAATGAATGTCAGCCTCATCACTGGATGTTGGCAGAGGCTCAGAATGGCACCGAAGAGAAACCTGGGTAGCTATGCAGGGCATGTGGGGTGGGGTAGGAGCCAAGACCTACTGAATGTGTGGTGGGAGGACTGTCTGTGCTCAGAGGGTTCTGACGGAAGGTATTTTGGTCTCTCTTGTGCTGTTCAAGCCAAGTCCAGGCCCTGTAAAGCATTCACTTTGTTGACTGAAAGGGAATCGTTCTGAGGCAGAAAATGTCAACAGCGCTAGTGGGAACTCTGCTTTTGCTCTTTAGCATCTAAGAGGCTTTAAGCAAATGGATTAATGTGGTGTTTTCAGATGAAATATTCTTTACTTCCTATCCTCAAACACATCATGTGTATATGCAAGGCAGCCTTCTTCTGGAACGAGCCACCACCTCAGGACAGAGGGCTGGCACCTCCGTAATGGCTGTGACATTTTTATCAATGGATCAAGCTTTGAGGAGCTGGCTGGTTTAGGCAGCCATCTTCTTACATTACACACGCCTCAAAAAACTGGGTCTTGAGGAAGGGACATTTGCCACAATGAGCCAAGCTTACAAAAAAGCAACAAGGGTATTTAGGTCATGATCAAGGGGGAAAGGCAGTCATCACCCAGGAGTGAAACTGGAGATGGAGAACGATGGAGAACTAACCTGGGCTTTTCAGATGGGGGTATAGGTGAAGTTGTACGAGAGGAGGATGTATGTATCTGATGAGGAAGGTATGGTAGAAAGAACTCTGTTGTTCTTTCCTTCTTGCTTCTAGTAAGTTCTAAAACAGTAAAGTACTGAATTAGGCTTTCAGCTAAGAAATAATCCATCTTCAATTCATCGCTATGGAGTTGGGGGGGTGGAGTATATGAAATTCGAAAGTATCTTCCCTCTAACACTTCTATACTCATAGGCTTCAGGGATATTCAATCCAACCAACTCTTCACTGCTTTGTAAAACCTTACAACCCTTTGATTTGCCACAGAGGGTCAAGCTCTTAATATAGCTTCTCTCCGAGATGGCAGTTGTGCTGGATGTCAGCTCCAGAGAGCCTCAGGCTGAGTGCCTCCCAGAACTCTGTCACCAGCACCATTTCCTGCTGGAGCGAGGTCGGGGTCCT
The DNA here is from genome assembly GCA_031878705.1 of Tapirus indicus. Lineage (NCBI taxonomy): Eukaryota > Metazoa > Chordata > Mammalia > Perissodactyla > Tapiridae > Tapirus > Tapirus indicus. The sequence goes on along the minus strand of CM062919.1, from coordinate 125,225,310 downwards.
GAGAACTTTCCTCTGGTAGGATTTTTGCCCAATCCTGCCTAGCTTAGAAAATCAACTGAGAGCCTGTGTCTCAGCTGTGAAGTTACAATGAGTTACGGTTGAACTTTGATAAATGCGAAATACGCTTTTTCCCATACGCTGTCAACCTTCCACAGAATTACATAATCACTCTTTTTCTGAGGATTTATGTTTCTAAAAAGAAGCTTAGTTGCCAAAAGCACACAGAACATGCTTGTGATTTCTCAAGTAATGGTTTGGATCAGCTGGGGTTTTTTTTTTTTTCTGATTACAAAATTATGAGACAAGGTGATTGAATCTCCTGACCACAGAAGGTCAAGGAGGTCTTTGTGATTTCATTTTTTTTTTTTCATTCTTTCATGCACTCATCAATGATTTATTGTTGAAGACTACCATGGACCAGGAGGAAAGTTGTATGAGAAGGAAAGGAGAATCTTGTTGCCAAAAGCTATTGAGGAAATACGGTGCTTTGAGGTTCTTGCCTTTAAAGAATTGGAGGAATTGAAGGAATAATCAGGAATTATGGTTTTGATTTTTGGCATGGGCTTTGAACCAATGTAAGACTGTGTAGAGTTAGTTGACTATCCAAAGGTTTTCATTTCCCCATTCATATGTAAAATTCTTAGGTAAAATGCACTAGAAATAAGTCAGATACTATTACTAGTCCTGAAGTCATCCTGAACAGTATCTCCAGAATGGATATCATCCTCAATGATAATCAGATGATTTGCTAAGATTAGAAGTGGCAATAAATCAGCTAAGTAATGCTTATGTCATTCACAAGAGACCAAAGTGAATATCAACAGACTTTATCAAGGTAGATGCTCCTATCCGTGTATTCCAACACTGTTGGAAGCCAGTAATGAAAGGAGATTGTAGACACAGTTACCCAGTTGAATATTTAAGTGTGTCCTTATTTGACTGTGGAATCACACAGCCAAATATATTCAAGGGCGGTTTCCTTTATAAGAAAAAAAGTAAATGAAATGCTCAAAGATGACATTAGCTCAATTTTATGTTTGAAAACTTAATTGCACCCAAGTGAGAAAACACAAAATTAAAGTTCTCACTGCAACAATTGTGCCTTACAGTGCCTAGTAACAAGGAGAGACTTTGCTACACATGTTGGAACTCAAAGTGATGTGGCTACTGAAACCTAGTCTGGGGAACTGCCTGCAAATCCATTACTGCTCCTTTCCTGGAGCTTGAAGGAAAGCTGTCTTTAGAGATTACGCAAAAAGCCTTTTCTTGAGAATTACGCCCAGGAGTGCTTCTTGGATTGCACCAACTAAAGGGGGTGACAGAAAGAAATTACTGTTTATTGAGTGTCCTACTACTGGCTAGGCACTTGTACAGATTTTATGTAAAAGATAATTTTGTCTTCCTTTGTCCCCTACCTTGTCTACCAAGAAAACCCTAATTCAGAAAGATGAGACAAAGCCTGTGTGAACACGTGGAAGTGAAACCTCAGGCCCTGTGGTCTTGCCACCAACCTCGCTTGGTTATTGGAGCATATGACTTACCAGAGAACCCACCGACTGTGGTGACCCTCAGCACTTTTCAGTGCTTGTGGTTGGGACCCTGACCTGTTTCTTTCCTTTGGAGCCTCCTGGAGCCTTGAGAATGTCTAGTATAGCTTCTCCACACCCAAACCTGCCCAGAAGAGCCCAGGATTCTCTCTGCTTTCTCCAGGATTGTCTCCTGAATTCCTCAGTTCAGCTGGAGCTAGGGGAACAGTACTAGGAACTCTTACTGTCTTTGTGAAATATCTACAAGACTCTAGGAAAAGGGAAGTGGAGCTCAGTCTAGCAAAACAGAATTTGGAGACCCTTCCCCTGGAATTCCCCTGATGTGGCTTAATCCCTTTCCACTTTTCTCTGTTGCACACTTTAGGGGTATAAGCGATAAAGAAAACAAACATTGCCTGTGCAACCTCCACTGCCTGCTTGTAGATCTGTTCATTCAATCATTTATTCAACAAACTCTAATCGAAAGTCTCCCATAGTGTTGTGCTAGTCTCTTTGGGACATTCCAAGATGATTAAAACCTGGTCCATACCCTGAAGGGGCTCATCATGTGATTTGAGAGATGATGCATGTGCAAATATCCATAACATCAGCTGGATGATGTACTGTGGGAGAAACCCAAGTACCATGGGGGTTCAGATCTGAGAGAAGGCCCCTGGGAGGGAGTGACATTTGAGCTGGGCCTTGAAAGGGAAGAGTATGGTGCCGTGGCATGGCTGACCACAAGATGTTGGTGCTATGCATAGGATGATGGTAGATAAAGAGGAAAAACAGGGATTTTTAGGGGGAGGGGGGCAACGGACAATGAGGTAGCAAGTAGGAGGCAGGGGAGAGATATGGAGATGACACCACTGGTTCTGGACATGTTGAATTTGAAATTCCAGTTGGAGACCCCAGTGGAGTTTTCCAGCAGGCAAAAAGAGCAGAGTCTTGAGTAAGTTTAAACATGGGATCACATGTCTGCACAAAGAGGCCTGTTGAGATATTGGATGTTGCCTGGGAACTGGAGCTAAGCGCTACAGTGAAGCAATTAACACTCTAAGCAACAGATACTAATGTCTCCATTACTTGCAGGCAGGCCATGTACCAACACACAGGGAGAAATTCAGCTTTTTCTCTGCAGAACTTCTGGGAAAACTCAGAAACATGGGGAGACTCTTCACTAGATAAGCACAGTAAGGTTGGTCTTTGGTAAGTGGATAATGTTGGGGGCATTTTGGTGCAGTGATCCCCATGACTAAAAGTTGATCTGCCCCTTTAAATTAAAAAAAAAAAAAAAAAGAATGTTGCACTTTACTCCTCATCCAGAACCATTCTGAGGTTGACGTCATGAGTAGCCCTTTTTCTTCTTGCTATCTGGTGGACCCCGTCTTCTCAGAATGATGTAGGCACGTGTTCTAGCCCTTCCGTGATTTGTCCGCTGTTGTACTATTCTAAGCATTATTGATCACATAACCCATTAGGGCGCCATTCACCATAAATAATTTATCTCTTCAGGCATGAGCTCGTCTCTGCCACAGATGCCATCAGCAAGAATCCCCTTCAGGAGGTCTGGGCTGGGGGAAAAGCAACTCCATTGCAAATGTGGTTTAAACACGCAAGGCCCAGGGAGAAATAAAAATAATGACAGAGCAAACCTCATGGCTTGGAGACTGCATTCTACTGGGGGTGGTCTGTCAAAGAGAGAACAGATCTGAGGTTTTTCAGACCAGCATTGCTCCCACAGAAAGCATGCTGTCCTGACAAATAGATATAAGCCTCTCTTCCTAGCTGAGGGAATTTGTTTAGGCAGCATATCAATATTTGTTGAACACACTAGAGTAGTGCTTGATGTTATAATTGTCGGGGGCTGGAGGGGCTGAGGGAAGGGTATAGGCAGCAAAAGAAATAGTAGGCATGGTCTCCTGGCTGTATAGACTGTAACATTCTATTGGTCAAATAGGAAAGCACGTGCAATTAAAACTACAAGATCTCTGGCAAAAATAAACAAAGGGTATAAGACCATTAGAGCTCAGATTGCACCTATGGCTTGCTGAAGGACACACAACAGGAACAGAGTGCTCAGATTTCAGGCTTTAAGCCGGGTTGCCAAGGAGGAAGAGTCACGTAGACAGAGAGGAGAGTAGGAGAGATGCTGTTCTGGGGGAGGAGGATGAATGTGCAAAAGTCTGCAGTTGGGAGCTCATGAATCATGGGTGCCAGCAAACAGATTTCAGCTGGGGCAGAGATTCCATGGTGTGAAGCCTGAGAGTAATACAGCAGGATGGTGTGGGGGGCTGTGGGGTTATGGCTTTCCCACACAACACTAGTGTCAGAGGGCCCTTCTGTAGGGTAGACAAGACCTGGGGAAAATTCTTCATCCTTTTCTCCCCTTTGAGTCCCTCTTTCTTGAGCTCCCCAGGACTTCTCTGTTACTGTAGGTCTTGCAGAGAAAAAAAAATAATCACTAAGCTTACTTATAATATGTTTATATGCTAATCCTCTGAATAAGTCAGGGTGGAAACAAAAAAACAGAACCCAAGTCAGGTAGTTTACTAAAGGGAATTAATTGGGGAACTAGCTACAACCATAGGTTGGAAGAGCTGAAGAGTCAGCAGGAGGTGACAAGGCAGAGATTAGTAACAGCTGGAGCTGGAGGCTAGAGCTGGAGGTTGTTGTTAGTGTCATGGAATCAATTTCAACTCCTAGAGACCCTGTGTACAGCAGAGCAGAACCCTGTCAGTCTTTTTGTGCCATCCTCTCTCCTTCCAGCGCTGTATCTGACAATGCTCTACTGCTATTCACAGGGTTTTTGTGGCCACTTTTTCTGAAGTGGGTGGCCAGGTCCTTCTTCTTAGTCTGTCTGGTCTGGAAGGTCCGCTGAAACCTGTCCACCATGGGTGACCCTGCTGGTATTTGAAATACCAGTGGCATAGCTTTCAGCATCACAGCAACATGCAGCCACCACGATATGACAACCGACAGATGGGTGGTGTGGTTCCCTGACTGGAAACGAACCTGGGCCACTGTGGTGAGAGCGTTGAATCTTAATCACTAGACCACCGGGGTTGGCTGAGCTGGAATTACCAAGAGAGAAGATCCTGGACCACCTGGAGGACACTGGAGTCATGGTCAAGCTGCCTGGTGGGAATTGGGAGCACAGAGGAACATGGATACCATGAGAGACCACCCAAGGCAGAGGAAGATGGATGGAAATATCCCAATATCTCCCCTTCTCTTCTCTGACCTCCTGCTAGGGCCTCCCTTTGACCTAACCTAACTGGAAGCCAGTTGGTAAGGAAACCTAGGGAATGTAAGTTTGTACATTTGTAGGTATCAGTAGGGGAAGTTATCAGAAGGGAAATCTATGCCTGTCTCTTGCAAATAGATTTATAATGGAGGAATTAGGCATCAAGTGAAGTGGTATTGGGGGCAAGATCTTCTTAGTGACTCTGCCATTAACACTACTCAATCCACTGCCCGTCCTATGGTACAGTAGCTGAAATCAGAATCATAGTGTAGGTGGGTAGTTGCTTAGGTCTCTCTGGAGGACCCTGAGATTACTCCTGCCATGACTGCCCTAAGGTTAGCTCTGGAGAAGAATCATTTAACACCTGTCTGACCCAGGAATAAAAGGGCTGCAGGCTCAGTGAAAGCTGAGCAGGAACTGATCAAAGTCTGTGGTTTCTGCTTCTCTGACTCAACCCCAGACGCAAAGACTTGTGGTCCAGAAATGCCTGCAGTTTACCCTTTATCACAAAGGTCCTCTGCTGTTGCTTCTGGGCCCCTCTTGCTCCTCAGACACCTTGCATACCCCAGAGGAGCATTCTTGACCAGTCTGAGTCTCTTAGGCCTGATTTGAGTAACATATTAAACCATACACTAGTTCTACCAAGGCGATTCAAGCCAAGGCATTCCAAGACCCCATGGGCGCTCCTGGACACTGGGTCTCCCACAGAAATCCTGTCTCCAAGGGAGATGCTACTTAGTAACCTTTAGGGGTAGTATGCCTTTACATGAAATAGTTCAGCATTATTTTAAATGATGATCATGACTAGTGATGATAAGAAGACAGAGAGACTCCAAGAAGTTAATGTTGATGTATATCACATTGACTTACTATAGTTCACTTAATAGGGACTGATCAACCACAGGGCAGATGGGCTTATAGAGACGTGATCCCTGCCCTTAGGCCAATTTAGTCAGGGCCGGGAACAGGGTGTCAGATACTTGCTGCTGGAAGGGGCTGCTATGAGTCCAGGACCGTGTAGGCAGAGCACTGCTTTTTGAGAGTGGGATATGACCATTGTGCTGTTCATCTGTTTGGTGTGATCGCTGCAATCCGCTGGTTCTTAAACAGAGCTTGACAAAATAGGCTTGTTGTTAAGCCAGGCTGCTAATTGTGCTGGTAATTAAAAATTGGCAGTACTGAGTTTGGCCCACGTTCCCTACCTCGAAACCTTCCAAATCAGCGTTTGCCTTTCACAATGAGCAAAACACCTGCTCTGTTTGCCCCACTCATTTTCTAGGACTTTCAAATGCCACTTAGCTGATGTTTTCACAGAGCCTGGAAGGATTTCTGGTATTTCATTCAGAAAGATTGCATGTGCGCTGCAGGAGGCAGGGCTATATATAGCCAGGGCCGACCAGAGGGCAGCCTCTGAGAATGCTCCGAGGAGCCCAGGGCGTGACTGCGCTCATGGCCTCATCTCACCCTCCTGCCAGGATGCTTTGATGACGCCACATTCTGTTCAGATTTTCTGGCTCTGGGAGCCTGAGTGTCGATTCCTGGAGGTTGAGGAACACGTGGCAGTCTGCAGCTTGCAGGCTTGTTTGTGCACGCACGCTCATGCACGCACGCTCATGCATGCATTTTCCCTCAGAGTTGATGCGTCATCCTCCTATATTTATCCAGTTGCTGTTTCAGTGGCTCTATGAAGTGTCTGGAGAAAAACAAACCTGCCTCCTCCTGCTGTGCAAGCTGCCTGAGCTCCAGAGACAGGCTCTACTGTCTCAATCTGTGTGTGTGAGTGTAGGGTCTGTGGTTCCCAGAGTGCCTGTGTCACCGAGGTGACACCCTCTCCCTCCTCCAGCCAGCCTAGAGCTTACAATCCAGGAGCATGCAGCTCTCATGTCTATCCGTGGCCCCACTGTCCTTGCTCACCTCAGTTAGGTCTGATCGGGAGGGGAACGATGTGAGTAGAGTGAACATCTGCGTGGGGAAGGAGAACAGGCCAAGCCTCTGGGGCATGACAAATTGGCACCAATAGCTGCAGTAAGGAATGGGTACCTGGATCATTGAATGTTAGAGCTGAAAGAGATCATTGATGTCATTTTCTGAACACCGTCATTCTTCATGTAAGGAAACTGAGTCCAAGCAGGTGAAGAGTCATCAAGCACCAGGGCTGATCCTGAAGCCCTGCACTTTCAAGTCACCCAGTGCAGTGACTTTCTATGACTCTGGACCCAGCAGCTAGAACCTCACCTCACCAGCAGGCACCTCACCTCACCAGCAGGCCATTCTCTAGCAAACAGCCTTCAGAATGGACAGTCCAAAGACAATGTGCTAAAGATCGTTCACAAATCTGTCAGGAAAGCCCACTGATAGGTCACAGGAACTGTGTTGGTGAAGAGTGACTAGAAAGGTGATTATACCTCAGATCTCTGGCTTCTGCCGAGGGCCACCTTTTAACATATCCCTGTCATCACCCTGTGCTTGAGCCGTTGTCTCATGCTGCTGTGCACTCTGGCCACCTCCCAGGCACATCCTTTTACAATCTCCACTTTATACAGTATGGACAAGCCTGGTGCTAGCACCCATGAGATGACTCACTCTAGAAAGATCTAAATAAATTTTCTTGTGAGGAAGATTAGCCCTGAGCTAACATCCATTGCCAATCCTCCTCTTTTGCTGAGGAAGATTAGCCCTGAGCTAACATCTGTGCCCATCTTCCTCTACTTTATGTGGGATGCAGCCACCACATGGCTTGATAAGCAGTGTGTAGTTTCGTGCCCAGGTTCGGGGCCTGCGAACCCTTGGGCCACCGAAGCAAAGTGCCCAAACTGAACCACTACACCACCGGGCCAGCCCCAAATTTGGGCTTCTTTGCCATTCCTTAAAGCCTATCCCCTCGTGATAACTTATCCAAGAAAAAATAAATCCCATTCCAAAATCTTGAAGAGTGATTTAAGATCTTTATTAAAGCTTTCCTTCTTGTGGGTAAGAGGCAGTTACTCAGAAGTACCTATTGCAAACTTGCTACAAATCCTCTTCTGCATTCCTCTCTCCCCCAAATCCCACAGCTCATGGCAGCTACTCAAATTTCCCTCTTCCTCTCTTCCAAAATCTCCAGCCTAGGCTGCCTCTCTTGTTGCTACCCCCCGTCCCTCTCTCTCGCTATCCTTCTTAGGTCCCGAATGTTTTCCTTACTTCCTTAGCTGGTTCTATGGCTTTTCCTATGTAGATCAAGTTACCTCTCTTCATTTTCTCCCATTTCTCTTTTCTACCCATTTTCCTGACCAGCACACCAAAGGCATAGGAACTGAGCAACTGAAACAAAAATCATCCTTAAAATGTGGGGAGGAGAATGACTGTAAATTCTTATTCATTAATATTTTTTTATCCTTGCCACATGAAAAATCAAATCAAATCAATCTTCAACTAATTGTACTTGGTTGAGTTCCTCCATTATTGAATTCCTAAAGTCCTGAAAGTAATTCAGTATTAATTAAAGGCTCTCTAAATCTTTCTTGTTTCGTATAGGTTGCTGCTGCTTCTCAGACACAGAAAATAGCCAGCTTCTCCCCTTGACAGCAATGTTCTTAGGATGCCACGATGGGTGTGTTCCCAGCTACCTAACTGCTGCCAGCTGGGTTCGTATCTCCTTTTTTGCAAGGTTATGGTCAAATCTTAAATAAATCACAAAGAACAATAAAGCCTTCAGGAACCTTCACTTCATGGGCAATGGATCTGTGTCCTTGTTTTACAGGAGTAAGAACTCATTGCCAAAGCAGCAACCAGCATGCTCAGAACATTCAACACAATTTCTGGCATTTGAGGGAATCTTCCCTCCCCCTCATAGGGTTCCCATGGAACTTTGTCCTTTTGAAAGTGTCGGGAATTAGCTGCACTAACCTCTCTCAGCCCTGTTTATTCTTCCCTGAGGGCCAAGTAATACCTTATCTGCTTGGTGAAGTTGGAAGGACTGAGCATGAAATTCAGCCCTTTCTTCTCCTTTCTTTTTGGATCTCCATATCTGAGGATGGGTGTGTTTGGCTCACCTCCTGCCTCACGGGTGGCTTCATGAGGGGGTCAGGACCCACCTTCTGCTAGGGCCCAGTCTAAAGACCTAGCTCTCTCACTCTGTTCCAAAGGAGGGACAGAGTAGAGGCAGCTGATGCTGCTGTTTTGCTACATATGTATGTTCTGCAGAGCCAACCCTTCCCTGGGTGAGCTATACTAAGTTTTAGACTTGGGGAAAAGCATTAGGGAGTCTGACTATGGCCACAATGAAGCCTTACCCTTCAATCCAGCTTTATCGTTAATAAAATTTATTTTTAAAATCTTCATTTGTCTGATTTCTCCAACAGTTTCTCAGTAGCACTTGTGAAACCACAATACCTGCATCCAATTCAATTAAACTACCAATTCCATAAATACCCCTAGGGAGGGAGCACGTTGACTCATATCCTTAAAATGAATGAATCTATATCATGCAATTAACATTTCCCAACCATCCACCCACGAGTGAGTCTAACATCAAGAGAAACAGTACAGCCATCCTAGATAAGTTCCTAGGATGACATCAAGGGTGAGGATGGAGACCACAAGCCCCACTATCCAACTTACAGTGGATTTTTATCTCAGTGTCTGACAGACTATGGAACTGCCCCCTCCTTCCAGCAAACCTGGGTGTGTGTTGGTAGCAGCACAGGGTGCGGTTAAGAGGGCAGCTCAGGGTCAGTGCTTGGGTTCATCCTTTCTCCACCATAAGACCTTGGGCTGGCCACTTAACTCTTTTTCCCATAGACTCTGTATCTGGGAAGTTGGGACAATACCTCTTAGGATCATTGTGGGGAATAAAATGGGAGAATTATGTAAAGATCTTAGAACAACACCTGGCAGGTAGTAAGCCTTCAATAAATGTTAGCGATTATTATTAGTAGTAATAAAATATGTTTCTGTCACCAAAAATATCCCATGAGGATGCATCTTTAGAATATGTCAATGGGAAATTGTGCTTTGCTTTTAAAACAATTTTGTTTTGCAAATATTTTAGGAGGAGCACTTTATTTAAGTGAGAAACAGCTATATAGCTTTCTAGCAAATATGAATTGGAATTTACTTGTTAAAAAATAGAAACACCATTTTTATTGCTTTCGCCACCCACACCATCTCAAGGAACATTTCTTGGCTGCTTTTACCCAAAGACACACGTCAGACCTAAGATCTAGTGACAACTGCCTTCTGAAAGTCTTGACGTGGGCCCCTAAGTGGGGGCATTTCTAATTTTGAAATGAGCTATATGGTTCAAAAGCTCCTTGCTTTCCAACAAGCAGATGATTGATAAGACTTTCTCGTTCACTGATCAAGCTTGGTAGAAAGAAAAGACAGAAACTAAAAATACTGTTTGTGTTTGAACCGGGGACACGGAAAGTAAAAGGAGACCCAGATTTGTGTATGTGATTGCATAATTATATATTTAATTGGTAGTTTGAAGTAAAGTTATCCTAAAATCTAAGGATTTTTGTTGTCTCATCTCATAAACTTGTAACTGTTACTACAACAGAGCAGAATGCTTCTTTGCTGACTTTTTTTTCAATTCAAGGAAATTATACTATCTAGGAACTTGGCAACCTATAGAACTACCAAGAAAGAAATTCATTTGAAGGTCACATCAGCCTTCTCATGAATTTTCTGTAAAATTGAGATGACATTTTACATGTTAATTAAGTAAAGGTGACATATTAATGATGGTCATTTAGGCTCTATTCCTACCTCCAGTTGGAACGTCCATGTGAGGGCTCTTTAGAGTAACTCGCACTGAGTCAATGCTCCATCTTTTCATGCCAGGGGATCCTCATGTCATTTAATGTATTGTCATAAATTGTTGCATTTCTGCTTGAACAAATAAACTAACAGTCACTAAACTGAAGTTTATTCTGCAAGCAAAAAGTATCAAACTAGAAATGTGGATTTTAAACTTAGCATATGAGCTAGCATGGAGAGTAACAGTGAGAGCAGAAAATTCATCTCTTTTATTGCAAATCTTCCATCTGCACCTAAGAGATAGGAATCTCACATTCAAGAGCCTAAGCTTGTATCCTAGGGGAGGTGGCTATTAAATTCCAGACTCTTGCTAATTTACAAAGTAAGGCCAAGGATAAAACCAGTAAGTCACCATTTTAGGAAAGAATTGGGTCCCATTTTTTATGTCCTTTTGGGATTCCAGGGCTTCCTATGTGTGAGAACTCAGCCCCATAACAGGAGCCCTATACATTGGAGGATTACAAATATCTCAGATTGATTCTCTCTCTTGCATATGAATCTCAAGGAGACAGGGAAGCAAAAGCAGTAGATGTAGAAGTTGGCAGAGAAGCTGGCCAAGTGTTCGGTGGAGACACTAGTGTCAGGAGCAATGAGAAGTTGGTCTCAGAGGGCAATGAGATGACCATGAGCAGGGGGCCACTGGACCTGAGATCCTGTACAGCTGTGAATGCCCCTCCAGTTCTCTAGGAGGCATGGCTATGTGACTGCTGAGATGGTTCTCTGCCATTTTTTACTTTCCTGTCTATTCGTACAATAACCCCCTATCACCAAATGGGTCTGAGTCCATTGAACCCAAGAGAATCAAACACTGGATCACATTTTCTATCAAGAATCTGAGGGCGATGTGGCAATTCATTGTCCCCATAATATGTTGGGACTCATATATATAAGTACCTGGTTCTTTGACCCCAATAAATCCTCTGAAAAGAAAGTGATATTCTCTCTTCTTGGTGAGTGAAATAATAAAAATGCAAATCTCTACTCTTCTTGAAGTCAACCGATTTTTCCTTTTCTGGGGAGAAGTGACCTTTGAGTAATGGTACAAAGTGGTAGACCATAGCTTAAATATTTTCAAAGGGAAGAGTATGGCTCACAATATCTAATGTGTATTGTACGGCTCTACAGGCTCTGCCCTCCATTACCTAATCTAATCCTCACAACAGCCCTTTGAGATAGGTTTTATATTACCCCCTGATATTTTAGTAACTAACCAGAGGTCACATAACTAGTAAGTGGTAGAATTGGGATTCAAACTCAGTTTTAACTCCATAACTTGAGCTTCTAACTGGTATGCTGTAATAGAAGCAAACTCTCAGAAACATTTCATCCCATCTCTGGATGGGACATTTTCTGTTCCCAGTAATGTCTTCTACTAGCCGGTCCAAGGAGCAGCCCACATCCAGCCTCTTTGGGCAGCAACTAGGCCCTCTCAGTGTGTCTACAGTGACAGCCACACTGTTTGGTGGAATCTCGGTGTTTTCTCTGCTCCACAGATAAATCACAAGGGAGAACCTTCCTCTCAGCATGCTCTTTGAACACTTTCACCTAGATTTTTAGAAGTCTCTACTTTATCTGGTTCTTGGTTTTTGCAGCAATTTCCAAGAGATTCCTGGTTTCAGGCCTTTTTTTCTTCTCCCAGGGGAGACAAGTGCTATAATATGATTTTATTAGGTAAGAGAAATAGGAGCAACCTGTGTAGTGGCTTGAAGGTATCAGGTTGCTATGGCCTTTTGTGGTGGTGAAACATTTCCAAAAATAAGAAAACAAGTCCCACAACTGGGTCTCTAACTGTGTTTCTCCACAATGGCATCAGATGGAAGCTCTGGAAAATGTAATATAAAATGTGTTATCCCTCCAATGCTTATTCCCAGCCAGTTGCAGTCTCATTGACAGAAACTAGCAAAAAACACACGTCTCTGCTATGGGAATGTCAAGGACCTCTCATCAGTACCCCAGCGCAGGGCCTCAGTCAACAGAACTGAATGGGAGAACTGCGGTAATTCTCTCAATTGTTCACTTTGGGGACATTTTCATTCAGATGCTTATGTGTGTTTCACATGATCCTTCTTACAACCTCGGTGGGAGGCCGGGTCAGAAGGAGGACAGTTTCCCGGGTCAATAACCACTTCCCAAGTAGGAAATCCAGGGATGTTTTTCTCCCCTAGCTACAGATTCACAAATACACTTATACTTTGGTTGTTTGTAATGCAAATAGCAGTAACCATTTCAACTTATGTATATAGCACTATATGTTTTCACAGAAATATGTTGGCTGTTAGGTGCACCTTTGTAAGAACACACCTTCTGCTTAAAAGAGTCAAACTGTGCCTTTGTTTCAGTGTCTTAGTTGAAAATAGACATGTAGACCAAGAGAGAACAGGAATTCTCAGGGAAGGGGTAGGCAAAGGGAGCTAGTGTGGGGGAGAAAGAGTTTTCAGAATCACCTGAGGGATTTATTCAAAGTGCCTCTCCCCTGCTGTCTCTACCACCCCACCCCACCCCAGGAGGAATCATTACAATCCAGGTCATGTTGAACCCCTCGGATGTATCAGAGTGGAAAAAAATCTTGAGTTACTGGAATCCAAAACATTTTCAACAAAACAGAATGATAATTAGGTCCCTGGGAATGGAATCCTTTAGTAGCAGGTATGATTCTCAGTCCACAGATTAAGGTATACAAGCAATATTAAATCTCTATTTTTTAGAAACTTTTTGACTTTTGAGTCCCAATCTCTCCAGGCTCGGAAGAAAATATAATCTCCGTCATTTTTGGGGCCTCCCCTCCTTCCCTCAAGGTCATGTCAGGTGTCCAGCATATTCTGCAGTTTAAAGGTATCTGTGGAGGTGAACTTGGATTTGTCATCTGTCCCACAGGTTTCCAATAAGACTTCCATTGTCTTTGGTCCTAAGGACTGGTGGCACTTTATGCTTCCAAATCACACCTAAGACAGAGGAAACTTTTGTAAGGTGGCTTAGGGGTCCTGTCTGCCTAGATAGTGCACGTAGCTCTTCCTCTATGGGTTCTTGTGACCTCCTTCCTGTTCTATTCCAAGGCCTCCCTTGATCTCCAGTCCTGGTGCAGGAACCTTTTTTCTAGTCCGAGGAAGGCTCTTTTCCCTTCTGTTATCTTCTTTGCTTCTTCTTATAAACCCTTATGCTCTTCTTTCTCTGCAAACCCTCTAAGTTCTACTATGGGCTCAGGCTTCTGGAAACAAAACCCGGAAATTCTTGGAACCTACTTCCTCTTTCTGTCCTACCAAAGCCTCCCTTGAGGCAATGAAACACAGCTCCAAGTTTGAGCAAGAGAAACATACAGAAAAGAAAAAATATATTAATTAGCGACCCCCAAAATTATTCCATTACATTCTTATACCTTCTTCTTTGGTGATTCCCAGTTCTAGTTTCCAAATATACTTAGAAAGATGTTTTTGAGCTATTGCAAAAATCCTCCAAAACTTTCCAAATCAAGTTAATGCTGATGAAATTTAAATTTTAAAACACAAATAATGGTTGTGGTTTAAGAGCCGAGAAAAAACACAGTTCCCACTCTTACAATAAGAAAAAAGCTGGATAAACTTCAAATTAACAACTTTTCTTGAACCTGAGAACTAATATTGCAGGCAAACAACTAACTTAAAACCAAGAGAAAGACAAAGGCCTGCAGGGAGAAACAGGATTCAAGCATTTGCTTACCTGAGACAGATGCTGCCGAATCCCATAAAAGCTGGTAAGAAGATTAAACTAGAAACGTTTAAAGAATTGCTAAAGGCCAAGTGTGGGCTAGCATGAGAGTGTGAAGTCCCAGGGGGCTGCAGACATAGGAGGGTTCACACCCTCTTGTAGGCTTTTCCTCTGGGAACACCAGGTGTTCACAGGGAAGATCAGGATGAATCCAAAGAAAATGTCCTGTAAGGTGCTAGCTGGGGAAGGAGCACAGCAGCTACTGCCCAGATGTCACGCAGATATATCTCCTTTATCTCCCCTACCCAACAAAGCCTTAATCTGCAGAGGGAAGAGGATCAAAACTGTCCCCTAGGGCACTGGTGGAAACTGGCTTTAGCTTCCCCAGTTGGGGAGGGGCAAGAATGTTTACTAGGTCCAGCACTATAGCTGGAGAAGGGGCAGGAACACTTGAGGCCCAGGTCTCCTGTGTCCTTCTAAGACTGAGGCTTCATGGCGCAGAAGAAGTCAACCCTCTCCCATCTCCTACCACCATTCTAACAAGAGTTGCAGTGGAATACAGCTGGGAGAGCTACAAGATACAGACTCCCTCTAGGGGTTAATAGAAATGAAGACCCAAAACCAAGAGGGGAGACAAAAACAAAGTGTCACTAGAGGAATTTGAAGCCTCTGGAGCACTAAGGGTAACCATAACAACAACAAACTCCCAGTCCAACTCCTCACTAGATTAATGCAAACTCTCACATTTTAGGCCTAGCAGAAGGAAAAGCTTGCTCATCTCTGAGCATAAAAAATATTTACTTAGTATGTATTGTCCTATACAATATGTTCGTCTTTCAACAAAAAAATCACATGACATACAAAAAGGCAAGAAAAAACACAGTCTGGAAAGACAAAACAATTATCAGAACCAGACTCAGATAGATATTGGCTTTATCAGACAGGGAATTTAAAATTACTATAATTTATGTTAAAGGATGTAATGAAAAAAGTAAACAAAATGTAAAATTAGATAATTTCAGTAGAGAGATAGAAACAGTAAGAGAATCAAATGAAAATGCTAAAAATCAAAAACTCAATAACAGATATGAAGAGTTGCTCATATCTTTGACAGGCTCATCAGTAGTCTTGACATAGTCCAGGAAAGAATCAATGAAGCTGAATATAGGTCAATAAAATTTACCCAAACTAAAACACAAAGAGAAAAAAGAGTGGGGAAAAAAATAGAACAAAAGTATCCAAGAGCTGTGGAATGTTATCAAATGATCTAATATATGCACAATTTAGAATCTCAGGAGAAAAAAGAGAGAACAGACAGAAAAAGTTTTCAAGAAATAGTGGCTAAGAATTTTCTAAATTGGTGGCAAACACCAAACCATAGATTCAAGAAGCTCGGAGAACACCATGAAGAATTAAAAAACAAAAACAAAACAAGGCAAATAAAACAGCAAAACAAAAAGTAGAACACAAAGAGAAGACAAAGAGAAAATCTTGAAGGAAGCCAGAGGGGAAAACACCTTGCGTATAGAGGAACAAGGATAAGAATTACAGTGGACTTCTTGTGAGAAATTGTAAAAATAGAATGATATCTCTGATGTGCTGAAAGGGGGGAAAATGTCAATCCAGAATTCTACATCCAAAAAAAATGCTCTTCTGAAGTATAGAAACAATAAACACTGTCTCAGACAAACAAAAATGTAGGGACCTACCTACAAGCAGCAGACCTACCTGACAAGAAATGTTAAAAGAAGTTCTTCAAGGTAGAATATGATATATGTCAGAAAACTGGATCGACACCAAGAAATGAAGAGTGTCAGAAATGGAATAAATGAAGGGCTTATAAGATCATTTTTGGCTTATTTTAATTGCTCTAAAAAAAATAACTGACTGTTTAAAGTAACAGTATTAACAATGTATTGTATGCTTATAACATACATAAAAATGAAATGTATGAGAACAACAGCACGGGAGAGGGAGAGAGGAATTGGGAATATACTGTTATAAGGTTCTTGAACTACGTGTGTAATAGCATAATATTATGTGAAAGTGGATTTAGATTTTTTTAAATGTATATTGTAAACCCTATGGAAATCATTTAAAAAGTTTTTAAATGTGGCATTAAACCTAGAGAAGGCAGAAAAGGAGATAAAAAGAAATAGATAACAAGTGAAACAAATAAAAAACAGCTAGTAAGATGGTAGATTTTAATCCAATCATATCAATAATTACCTGTAATGTGATCAGTCTAAACACCAGTTAAAAGACAGAAATGATCAGAATTGACTTAAAAAAAAAAAAGACCCAAGTATATGCAGTCTCTGAGAAACCCACTTTAAATATAGAGACATATTTAGGTTAAAAATAAAAGAATGGAGAAAGATATATCATGCAAACACTAACAAAGTATTTGCCTTAATTTTAGACAAAGTAGACTTCATAACAGAGAAGTATTATCAGAGATAAAGAGGATATTATATTATGAAAAAGAGGTTAATTCTCCAATAAAATACAACAATCTTAAATGTGTATGCACCCAATAACAAGCTTCAAAATACATGAGGCAAAAACTAGTAGACTTTAAAGGAGAAATAGACGACTCTACAATTTTAGATGGAGACTTCAACACTCCTCTTTCAGAAACTGATAGAATAAGTAGGCAGAAAATCAGTAAGGATATAGATGACCACAACAAGACCATCAAGCCAGCCCTGATGGTCTAGTGGTTAAAGTTCGGCACTCTCACTGCTTCAGCAGCCCAGGTTTGTTTCCTGGTCATGGAACCACGTCATCCATCTATGAGTTGCCATGCTATGGTGGCAGCTTACATAGAAGAACTAGAAGGACTTACAACTAGGATATAAAACCACGCACTGGGGCTTTGGGGAGGAGAAAAAAAAAAGAGGGAGATTGGCAATAGATGTTAGCTCAGGGCAAATCCTCCCCTGCAAAAGAAGAAAAAAGAACAATACCATCAATCAATTTGTCCCATCTGACATTTATAAAGCAGCAAATCCAACAGCAGCAAAATATACATTCTCCTCAAGTGCGCAGAGAATATTCTCAGCCATAAAAAACCTTAACAATTAAAAAAATAGAAAATATACAATGTATATTCTATAACCATATGGAATTAAACTAGAAATCAATAATAGAACAATATCTGGTAAATACTCAAATAATTGGAAATTAAGCAACATACATCTAAATAATTCACAGGTCTAAGAGTAAGCCTTCAGGGAAATTGAAAAATATTTTAAACTAAATGAAAATAAAAATACAACATATCAAAAATTTGCAGGATGCAGTTAAAGCATCTTTAAATGGAATTTATAGCATTAAATGCTTATGTTAGAAAAAAGCTATAAAAAGATCTGAATTCAGTGATTCAATCTTCCACCTCAAGAAATTAAAGAGAAGAAAATTAAGTCTAAAGAAAGCAGATGAAAGGAAATAATACAGAACAGAAATCAATGAAGTTGAGAACAGAAAAACAATACATTAAAGCAATTAAACCGAAAGATGATTCTTTGATAAAGTTATAAAATTGATAAGCCTTTGGTCAGGCTGACCAAGAAAAAGAGAAAGACACAATCTACCAATATCAGGAATGAAAGAGGGGACATCACCACTGATCTCATAGGCATTAAAGCATAACAAGGGAATACTGCAAACAACTCTATGTTCATAAATTCATCAACTTAGATAAAATGGACCAATTCCTTGAAAGGCCCAAACCACCAAAACTCATTCAAGAAAAAATACTTAACCTGAATAGTCCTATATCTATTAAAGAAATTGAATTTGTAGTTTAAAAACTTCCAAAAAAGAAAACCCAGATGGTTTTACTAGTAAATTCCACAAAACATGTTAGGAAGAAATAATGTTTCTGCTATGATCTACAATACCTTCCAGAATATAGAAGAGAAAGGAATACTTCCCAACTAATTTTAAAAGATCAGCATTACCCTAAGACCCAAACCAGACTGTTTATTGCAAGAAGAGAAAACTATAGACCAAGATACCTCATAAAGTAAAAAATTCTCAACAAAATATTAGCAAATAGAATCTAGCAATACATAAAAAAATAATACGTGACCAATTGGGATTCATGCCAGACCCCAAGAATACAAGACTAATTCAAATTCAAAAATCAATCAATATAATTCACTGTATTAACACTCTTTAGATAGATAGACACACACACACATATATTCATCTCCATAGGAGCAAAAACAAAATTCAACATTCATTCACGATAAAACCCTCAGAAAATTAGGAATATAAGGGAAGTTCCTTAGCCTTATATAGGGGATCTAGAAAAAAACCTACAGCTAAAATCAAACTTAAGGGTAAGATAATAAATGCTTCTCCCCCTAGTTTAGGAATAAGGCAAGGATGTCCATTCTCACTACACCTATTCAACATCACACTGGAAGTTATAGCCAGTGAAATAAGCTAAGAAAAATAAATAAAAGGCATTCAGATTTGAAAGGAAAAAGATAGAACTGTCTCTATTTGAAGACAACATGGTTGTTAATGTAGACAATTCCAAAGATCTACAAAAACACTCCTAGAACTAATAAGTAAGTTTAAAAAGGTCAATATACAAAAGCCAATCATATTCCTGTATTCTAGCAACGAATAACTGGAATTTGATATTAAGAAACAATGCCATTTATAATTACGCCAAACCACTAATTACTTACGTATAAATCTAACAAAAGATGTGCAGGATCTGTATGCTGAAAACTATACTGATGAAAGATATTAGAGAGAATCTAAATACATTGAGAAATATACTGTGTTCATGGTTTGAAAGCATCGATATTATTAAGGTGTCATTTTTCCCCATTCTGATCTATAGATTCAATGCAATCTCCATCAAAATCCCAGTAAGCTTTTTGTAGAAGATGATAAATCAATTCTAAAATTTATATGGAAAAGCAAAGAACCTAGAATAGCCAAAACAATTCTGAAAAAGAAAAAAAAAGAGGACTCAGGCTATAGGATTTCCAGACTTATCATAAAGCTACAATAATCAAGACAGTGTTGTACTGGCTAAAGTATAGATGCATAGAGAAATGGAACAGAAAAGAGAATTCATAAATAGACCCACAGAAATACAGTCAACTGATTTTTGACAAAGGTGTCAAGGCAATGCAATGGACATAGAAGAGTCTTTTCAAAAACTGATGCTTGGACAATTGGACAACTATATGCAAAAAATTAACCCTCTACACATATCTCATACCTTGAAGAAAAGTTAACTCAAAATGGATCATAAACCTAAATGTAAAATGTAAAACCATAAAACATCTAAAAGAAAACATAGCAGAAAGTTTGCTTGACCTTGGGTTTGGCAATGAGATTTTAGATATGACACCAAAAGCACAATCCATAAAAGAGAAAATTGATGAACTGGACTTTATTAAAAGTTAAATCTTTGCTCTGCCAAAGATATAATTAAGAAAATGGAAAGACAAGGCATAGTCTGGGAAAAAATATTTACAAATCACATATCTGACAAAAACTTGTGTCCAGAATTGATAATATCTTAAAACTCAACAATAAGAAAAGAAACAACCCAATTTTTTAAATGGGCAAAAGATCTGAACGTTTATTTCACCAAAGGAAATGTCAATGGCAAATAAGCATATAAAAGATGCTTAACATCATTTGTTACCAGGAAAATGCAAATGAAAACCATAATGTGATAACACAACATACTTATTAGAATTGCTAAAATCAAAGAACGTGACAGTACCAAATTTTGATGAGGATACAGAGCAACAGGAACTCTCATTCATTGTGGTTGAACATGCAAAATTGTACAACCATGTTGGAAGACAGTTTGGTCATTTCTTACAAAGTTAGATATATACTTATCAACATGACCCAGAAATCCCACTCGTAGGTATTTCAAATCCCAATAAGTTGAAAACTTATGTTCACACAAAAACTTACATGAGAATGTTTATAACAACTTTATTCATAGTCATCCCAAATTGGAAACAACCAAGATGTCCTTCAGCAGGGTAATGGATAAATGAACTTGATATATCCATACAATGGACTATTACTCAGCAATAAAAATGAATGAGGTACTGATTCACACAAAATAACATGAATGAATCTCAACTGCATTCTGTAAGCAAAAGAAGTCAAACCCAAAAGGCTCATGTATGGCATGATTACATCTTTATGAAATTCTGGGAAAGGCACATCTATAGGGATAGAAAACAGGTCAGTGGTTGCCAGGGGTTGGAGGAAAGGGGAGAGGTTTTCTACAGAGGGACCACACTGGATAATTTTTAGTGTGATGGAATGTTCTACACGGTACTGGGGTGGTGGTAATATGACTCGATGCATTTGTCAACCCCCATAAAACTGTGCACTGTGAAGAATGAACTTTACTGTATGCACATTGAAAAAAAAAATCAACCAGGATGTCTAGGTGATCCCAATAGCAAATGCAGGAAAAAAACTATTTGCTGAGTAGCAACTTTTAAGGAGTGTCAAAGAACAGAAAAAATGAACAGCAATAAATGCACTGTCACGACTTCAAAAAAGTTGGTGTATAACCTCGTCACTTTTGTCCACTGCGAACAATGGTGTGTTTATGTAAGCTCCTGGAGAGCAAGGCCTGTGTTTGTCTCCCTCTGTAGGCCCGAGGGTTACAGCACAGTGTCTCTCAAACTTGAGTAACATACAGACGCCCCCTTTTTTTGGGCCCGAGGAAGACTGGACCTAAGCTAACATCCATTGCCAATCTTCCTCATTTTGCTGAGGAAGATTAGCCCTGAGCTCACATCTGTGCCCATCTTCCTCTGTTTTGTATGTGGGACACCGCCACAGCATGACTTGAGCGGTGCGTAGGTCCACGCCAGGGATCCGAATCTGCCAACCCCGGGCCGCTGAAGCAGAGCACTCGAATTTAACCACTATGGCACTGGGCCGGCCCCGGACCCCTCTTTTAAGGAGAAAAACTTCTCACAGGTTGTCAGCTTATAATGTTGACATTTTATATCATCTTGTTTTAAGAGTATGTATAAACATACAAATATGTAAATTTTTTATGCTGACAATACTTATACAGCTATGAAACCATAACAGAAAGCTGTAACCCCGGTAGAGCTCCCTCTGGTAACACTAAATTGGTGAAACCATATCACTGCTTACAGCGTGGTTGGGTCTTTTGAGATGGGCAGGCCTGACTACTGTTGGGACTGCTCAGTGTTCCTGCCATTATTTTCTCTTCCAACAATTACACCAGGCTTATTTTTTACAGCATACCTTGATGTCATATAAGATGGCTTGAAGAGGTTGGGAATCACTTCCTACATTAACACCATCATAACTACCACTAAACCTTGCTATAATTATTCTCTCCCCATCTGCACCTAGCCTTTGATAAATAAAATGCCATGTAAGTTAAACTTGGTCCTTGTCCTCTGAGGAGCTAAGTCTGAAGATATCACAATGATGCAGATGGACACAATTTGTCTATGTTCAAGGAGAAAAGACTGATGGTGATTATGAGGGAAGGCTCTGCTATCCTTGTCCAGAGTTTTTGCCTGCTTTAGAAAATTCTGGCAAGAGGAAAAGGCAAACACCACCCTCAGGTGGGGTTTCAAAATCTTGCACCACCACACTGATCTGTTTTGAAACTCCCTGAAATTACAGGAATGCTTTCTACTGTGCTTTCAAGACTGAAAAAAAAAATCACTTATAGGTGGGCAGCACCTATAACTCATCAACTTAAATAGAAATTTTTAAAAAATTGTTTGACACCTGATTCTGTTGCTTGCCTGTGATTTGGAGAAATTCATGCCATAAAAATGAATATTCAAGTGTTCACTGGAGTAATTTTTGCTATATTTCATATGAAAATAAAACACGCCTTTGGATTTTTACAATACCGCAGCCAGCTTTCACTAGAGTCTGTAAGATAGCAAGTTGGGGGCTGGACTAGGGCTGTGTCAGAGAAAGATGCTGACTGGCATATTTTTCTGTAGTGCTGAGTGTGGCTCCTGGTTGGGCAGCTCAAAAAACAAGGTAGTCAAAGATCTTCCTGTTCCCTTCATTCCCTGCACATGCCTCCAACACCACGCTTGAGAAACAGCTGCAGGGAAGTGGATACAAGTGTGGGCAATGGAGCCAAATCCTGGCAGTCACACTCAGCAGCTATATTGTCCTTGGGCAAATCACCAGCCTCTCTGTGCTTTCATTTCCTCATCAGTAAAGTAACAGTAATAGTGATGAGGCTCAAATGAGGAGATGCAGGTAACGTCCTGAGAGAAAAGCTTGATACTAGGATGCACTCTATAAATGTCAGCTGTTATTATTGTCACACTTCACACGTTGGGTAGGAATCACCCATTTCCTCTTTTGCTTTAAACTCAACTGGTCTATGAGTTCTTGGAGGGCAGGGGTCATAACTTCTTCCCCTCTGTACCCACAGTCCTGAGCACACAACACTCAATCAAGGTATTCTGAACTGAAGAGAGGGAATAGAATTGGAAAATTGTTCAAGAGAGAGCAAAGAGATTGCAACCGAGCAAAGGGACAAAAATGAGTAAATTTCACTTTGGAGTGGAGGATAGTAATATCTGTGTGCCACCTTAGAGTCGACCTCTGCACCCAACATAATTTCATCTCAATGCATTTAACAAATCAGTATTCACGGTTCCTTTGGGTAGACTACTGGTGGCGATTCTGTAACTACTGGTTGTTTTCTCTGCTGCAAAATAGACTTGAATTCTAATACGCAAACCAATTTTTAAAAAGTCTTATCCTGAGGTGCTGGTAATGTTTTTTGATCTGGGTGTTGGATACATATTACGCATCTATAATCTTACAATTTGCACATTTTACTATGTTTATGTTGTATGTTAAAACAAAATTTTAAAAAGCCCTTTGCCCATCAACAGCAATTCCATCTGACATGTGTTTACAGGATCACCACTGCTTCCCCGAGAGTCCTTTCTTGGTACCTCCCAACCCACTGCTCCCACAGGCGTCCTATGTATATACAGCATGTGATCACAGGAGATCTGTTACTCACTAGGAATAGGCAAAGCCCTGGAGGCTTCAAAACACTGAAGCTTTTTGTTAAAGAGCGCTCACAATTAGTGTTCACATAATCTATCCACCAGAGGGAGCCAACATAGCCAGAATAATAGGAACATACTGACCTTAGCAAGCCACCAAACAAGCTTTTTAGATAAGGACTGCAGAGTTTCCACACAAGCAAGTGTCGTTTTCTTGGTTCCTAGGAAGGCATGTGAAATTTTACTGAAGACAGATCTACTTCACGGCTTTATATGTCTCCTCAAGAGTAGACATGTTTTAATGATGAGGCAACTGACTTTGGAGGTATTAACACTAATAAATGCCTAGTAAGGTTATGGACATGAAAATAACGATAGCTTACCTTGAAAAACACTTTACAGATTAGGAAGAATTTTCAGTGGAGAAGTGAGTGCTGGCAATTTTTCTTCTTAATACAAGAATGTAATTTATAAATACAGTCTGTGCCTATTGGAGATGAAAAAAATAGTTTCCATTTCCTTGATGTAGGGACCAATAGCATATATGCAAATTAGAAAAAGGCCCATCTGTGAGGTCTGAGGCATGGCTGAGTGAGCAGAGCATGGGATGCATCTCAGGCCCCACTCTCCCCTAGCAGGCAGCTCTGCAAAGGGACAACTGCACATCCATATGTGGTAGCCCCAGAGTCTGGGCAGTGGTGGCTCCAAGGGAATGCTTGGGGGAAGTTTTTAATCCTCCCTGTCCCCAATTCTTTTTTGTGTGTGTGTGTGAGGAAGACTAGCCCTGAGCTACCATCCGTTCCCAATCCCCCTCTTTTTTTCTGAGGAAAACTGGCCCTGGGCTAACATTGGTGACCATCCTTCTCTACTTTATATGGGACACTGCCACAGCATGGCTTGACAAGTGGTGCATCTGTCCGCGCAGGGAGCCGAACCTGTGAAACCCACTGCAGCACAGTGCGGGAATTTAACCACTTCGCCACCAGGCCACAGCCCCCCCCCCCCCCCGCCAATTCTTTAATAAGGATGATGATTTTTTTTATCTCATGTAAAATGCAGCTCCAAGACAAGTTGCCCAGCAAACTCTTAATTTTCTCTCCCCATCACATGCTCCTCCCACAGTCTTTCTCACCTGAGCAAATGGTGCCTCCTTTTTTCATTGCTCGTGCCAAAATCTTTGGCGTCATCCTTGGCTTCTCTCTTTCTCTCACTCTGCACCTCAGCAAATTCTTAGTTCCAGATTTGAAATATGTCCAGAATTAGACTACTTCATACTACCTCCACAACTACTACTCAGGTTTAAATCAGCATCACCTCCTGGCCTGGATTATTGCAGCTGTTTTCTAATTCACTTCCCTGATTCTGCTCCCCTCCCCACTCTCCAACCACAGTCAATTTTCTTCACAACAGTCAGAGTGATCCTGAGTGAACCTAAGTCAGATGATATCTCTCCTCTGCATAATGGGTCCTACCTGACTGAGTAGAACCCAAGGAACTTGAAAAGGCCTGGTCAGCCTCTGCTGTATTTTTGGGTGTCGCTCAAGGCTCACTGTCCTTCGGGCACCTTCTTTGAACATGCCAAACCTACCCCATCTCCAGGTCTTTGTATTCATTTATCTCTCTGTCAGGAATGCTCTTCCTTCAGAAGTCCTCATGCTTGCCCCCTCAACTCCTTTAGTCTCTGCTCAAATGTCATCTTCTCAAATAGGCCTTCCCTGACCCACTATATCAAATAACATCACACTCCTATCACTATCTCCTTTACCCTGCATCATTTTCCTTCACAGCACTTCTCTCCATTGTATGTATGTGTGTTTGAGTTTACAGTAGTTCCCCCTTATCTGTGGGAAGTACCTTCCAGGACCCCCAGTGGATGCCTGAAACCACGGAGAGTACCAAACCCTATATATACTATGTTTTTTCCTACGTACATACCTATGATAAAGTTTAACTTATAAATTAGGCACAGTAAGAGATTAACAACAAAAATTAGTAATAAAGTTGGCTTGGGACCATTATTAAGTAATTGAACACAAGCACTGCAACACCATGACAGCTGATCTGGTGACTGAGACAGCACCTAAGTGACTAATGGCGGGTAGTGTGCACAGCGTGGATATGCTGGACAAAGGGATGATTCACATCCCTGGTGGGACCGAGAGGGACAGTGTGAGATTTCAACACACTACTCAGAACAGCACACAATTTAAAACTTATGAATTGTTTATTTTTGGAATTTTCCATTTCATATTTTTGGATAGCTGTCAACCATGAGTAACTGAAACCCTGGGTAACTGAAACCACGGAAAGTGAAATCTCAGATAAGGGGGGACTACTGTACATATGTGTATATACATATAGTATATATATTCGTGTGTATTTGTTTGATCACTGTCTGTTTTCCCCACCAAGAATGTAAGCTCCATGGTAGAAAGTATTTTGTTTTATTCAGTGTTGTATCTCCAGTTCCTAGGAAAATGCATAGCACATAGCAGGTGTGCAATAAATATTTGTTGAATGAATGTTGACTGAATCTAGGCAATTTATACACTGACTAAAAGTTACATGCAATATATAAAATAAAATGTTAAAATTTGACTTAAATTTTCCTGTGTTGCCCAAGCAGAACTGGGCATCTTGAAAGGAATTTAAAGAAATACAGTATTTACCCTTGAAGCACAGTGAAGCCACATAATGTTTGATGAATATTAGAGTGAAATCTGCCATCTTTGTGCTCCGTGAGTAGATTGCCTAAAGATAATGGGGCAAAACACGAGCTACTAACTAACATTACTTAACCCCTTGTTGCCCTGTGTTGCCTCACAAAACATTATATTTACTACATGTTTTTTGTTTGTTTTTATCAACTGCTATCAAATTCTATTACTAAACAAAATTTGTATCCATGTTGTATGCCCATCTAAATGAGCATATTATGAATGTCCTAGTTCACTATTGCAGATGCTGAAGAATCCAGGCTGATGCCTTATGAGGAAATATCCATCAGTGAAGTTGGGAATTGTGTTTCTACTTATCACCCTATTGCCAAAGCTAATTTTTTATGTAGAGATTCCTGGATATGAGCTGTTGGCATATTAAAGTATATTTACTGAAAATTGAATACATGATTTAAATGACATACTGTGAAAACCAAAAGACAAATTCATTTAAAACAAGGTATAATTAAGGAAACATGTTTTACTTTAAAAATCACACTAATAGCTAAACTGGTTTATAGTAGCCTAAAGAAGAATAAAAATCTAAAATTTCCTAATATTTCCTTTCTCGTATTTTAGGGTATGTTCTTTACCTTTAAAGTGACCATATAGAGGTAAAAATACAATATTAATCATATTGTGTATTTCAATGCTTGTGTATTATAGAGGCCACCCACCATGGTGGTTGGAGCGTGGACTTTGGACCCGGACTGCCTGGATATGAATCCTAGCTCCCCCACTTCCTGGCAGTGGGTCTTGGGCAAACTATCTTGTCCACATATTTCTGTTTCCTTATAGGGTTGTTGTGAGGAATAATGAGATGGTTACAGGTAAAACACTTAGAATAGTGAGAAGCATAGAGTAATCACTCAATAAATACTAGCTATTATTATTACCTACATATACTGAAAATAAAGTTCTGCCATCACATTCCCCCTTTGTAGCTAATGGGTGGAATTAATCCAATTTGCACTAATTTGTCAAAAATATCCAAATAGTTTCATGTGAAATTACTCCTAAAGAAAGAGAATCTTTTATACAGCAGAGGAATGCTTAGCGCCTTCTTCAGAGATGCCACTTTCTCTCCAGGAATCTACTGATTACATACACTTCAAATGTCATAATTGCTGCTCAGAGCCTTTAGAGATGTTTTCTGGGTTACTGCTTAGAAAAAGCTCGGAGAAAACCCATAGCAAACATTGGCTTCCAATGTGCTTCTTTATTGATATTGATATTTTGAGATTATGACAAAGGGAGTGTGAGAATCCTGATTAGTTTACTAATTCTCTTCATTTTATACTTTCTTCAGCTCTATTACCCCAACACCCATTTACATGCACACATGCATGTGCACACACATTTATATTTCACACTCCCCACTTAAAAATGAGAAGATGATTTGTTATATAACCACACTGACCTTAGTGTTTATGCTTTTGAATCTTGTTTTTAGGAAGATTGTATTATAATAAAGATTTGTATGATACATGGCAGATATGATGTAATGTCCATTCTAGCCTTATTAATTTTATGATCCATGGTAGACTAGTCTTATTTTGAATTGAAATTGTAGAGTATATTATGATTTGGGGTTCTTAGATATAATTCATTCAATTATACTATGGAGAGACAGGCAAACCATGGGTAATATTTTTTCCTAATTGGATTTTCTTTAATCTTTTTTTTAAGTGATGTGAAATTCCTATAACATACTATTAACCATTATAAAGTATACAATTCAGTGGTATTTAGTGTATCCCCAATGTGGTGCAACCAGCGCCTCTCTCTAGTTTCAAAACTTTTTCATCACCCCAGAGAAACACCCCATGCTCATTCCGTAATACATTTCCTCCTTCTCCCATACCCTGGTACCATTAATCTGTTTCTGGCTCTATGGACTTGCCTATTCTGGATATATTGTATGAAAGAGATCATGCAATATGTGACTTTTTATATCTAGCTTCTTTTTCTGTGTGTGAGGAAGACTGGCCCTGCGCTAACATCCGTGCCCATCTTCCTCTACTTTATATGGGACGCCGCCACAGCATGGCTGACAAGCAGTGCATTGGTCCATGCCTGAGATCCAAACCTGCGAACCCCGGGCTGCTGAAGCAGAGCATGCGAACTCAACCGCTATGCCACTAGGCCAGCCCCTAATCTAGCTTCTTTTACTTAACA
This sequence comes from Tapirus indicus, assembly GCA_031878705.1. Taxonomy (NCBI): domain Eukaryota; kingdom Metazoa; phylum Chordata; class Mammalia; order Perissodactyla; family Tapiridae; genus Tapirus; species Tapirus indicus. The sequence continues at coordinate 125,197,112 of CM062919.1, read as the reverse complement.
TAATGTTTTTGTGGTTCATCTAAGTTGTAGCATGCATGAGTACTTCTCTCCTGTTTACTGTTGAACAATATCCCATTGTATTTCTATATCGCAATTTGTTTATCCATTCATCCATTGATGGGCATTTGGATTGTTTTCACATTTTGGCTTCTATGAATAATGCTGCTATAAACATTCATATATAAGTTTCTATTTGGACATATGTTTTCATTTCTCTTGGGTACATACCTCGGAGTGAAATTGGTGGATCATATAGTGACTCTATGTTTAACTTTTTGAGGAACTACCAAACTGTTTTCCACAGTGGCTGCACCAGCAATGTACAAAGGTTCTTCTTTCTCCATATCCTTGGCAACATTTATTTTCCATTTTTGTTGTTGTTGTTAAAGCCATCCTAGTGGGTGTGAAGTGGTATCTTATTGTCACTTTGATTTGCATTTTCTTAATGACCAATGATATTGAACATCTTTTCATGTGTTTATTGGCAGTTTGTATATCTTCTTTAGAGAAATATCTGCTCAAGTTCTTTGCCCATTTTTAAAATTGGGTTTTATGTCTTTCTGATGTTGAATTGTAAGAGTTCTTTATGTATTCTGGGTATTAAACCCTTATCAGATATGTGAGTTGCAAATATTTTCTCCCATTCTGTAGGTTGCCTTTTCACATTATTTATATGTCCTTTGATGCACAAACATTTTTAATTTTTATGAACTCCAATTTATCCATTCTTTTCTTTTGTTGCTCAAGCTTTTGGTGTCAAATCTAAAAATCCATTGCCAAATCCATGCCAATCTTCAAATTCTTATGAAACTGTAAGGGACCTCAAATAGCCAAAACATTATTTTAAAAAGAAAAACAAAGTTGGAGTGGTCATATTTCCTGATTTCAAAGCTTACCACAAAACTACAGTAATCAAAACAGGGTGGTACTGACATAAGGATAGACATATAGACCAATGGAATAGAACTGAGTTTCCAGAAATAAACCCAAACAGCTATGGTCAATTGATTTTTGACAAAGATGCCGAGACTATTCAATAGGGGAAATAATATTCTCTTCAACAAATGATGTTGGGACAACTGGATATCCAAATGCAAAAGAATGAAGCTGTACCCCTACCTCACTCCATATAGAAAAATTAACTCGAAATGGATCAATGACCTAAATATAAGAGCTAAAACAATAAACCTATTAGAAGAAAACATAGGGGTAAATATTCACCATGGATAATTTAAATCCATGGATAATTCTCCACTCTGCATCTTCTCCATCATAACTTTTGCCCAACAACCATGGGGATGGTAGCAATGCTGAGTGACTTGAGCTTTATCTCTTTTCATTCCCTTGTCCATTAGGATAGATTCTCCGTGAGAAATGTCCTTGAAGGTAATCAGAAAGGGCAAAGGATCAAATGCATAGGATAATCCTAACAAAAAGTACAACTGGCCATGAGTAATAAAACAAACAAACCAACAAAAACACCCAAATATGCAATTTAAACCAAATGCACCCATTGGTTTCTAAATTCTTTTGCCAGGTTGATTAATTCTTCTCTTCCGTTCTCTCCCTTACCCATTTATTTTATTAGGAGTGGTTAATATAGTGGTTAAGAGCACAGATCCTGGCTCCAGAGGGCCTGGAGTCTAATCCCAGCTCCACCACTTACTTAGCTGCATGTCTTTTATTTAACTCCTCTCTATGCTTCAGCAACCTCACCATTTAAATGGGATAATATTAGTGCCTACCTCATGGAATTGTTGCCTAGCACACAGTAAGCACTTTTTAAGTGTGTGTGCTATTATTTCTAGGATTGACAGAGGATGGATTAGGCAAGAGAGGTATTTCTATGCTTCCTAAAGTACTGGTCCATGATTATATACAGAGTTTCTAGAAAAAGCAGCTCATATGGTGGCCAGGAACATGTGCCTTATAGACCTCCAACTACAGGGAGTGTAACTGACCAAGGGCCCTAGCTGCTGTGCTCTGAAATCCATCACCAAATTTGCACAGAGGCCTCACTTCCCACCAGCTGTTTCTAGCCAGTAACTATGTGCTGGAGGAATCCTAAAGGAGGCCATTCCCGGGAGGCATAGGATTCCTCCTACGGTCACCTTTGGCTTGAGTTCTCGACAGCCTTGTCAAAACTTCCTTAGTCTGAAAGACAAGCTAGATCCTCCATCCCACTGTGTCTTCACTCTGGGTCAGTCCTACATCATGGTCTGATGGCTTTCCCAGCCTTTCCTGGCTCCCTCCCTATTTCTCTCACCCTTTTAATCCCATCTTAGTGTCTAATTCTTAGAGGACTTGGACTAACACAGTCTGGCCTTCAAAGCTCTTTTGATATGACCTTAACCTACTTCTCACCTTATCTCCCACCTCTTAGCTACATATATCTTCCAGTCTTGGTTCCAAAATGTGCCTAATGCTCTCCTGTCTCTGAGGCTTTGCCCATGCCCCTTCACTGAGAAAGCATGCACCATCTGGCCATTTTTGCCTGTTGGATCCCATATGTCATTGATCCTGCATTTCAAGTGTCACCTTCTCTAAGCCTTTCAAGCTCTGTATACTCTTTTCCTTCTGTAAACCTCCAGGACTCTTGCCTTTGAGTTTTTTTACAAGCTTACTAACAGCAATAACTATTTCTTATTTTGAACCCTCCAAAGTGTCCCACTTATATAGAATAGGCACTCAATATTTGTAGACTACAATTGGAAAATTAGGGGGAATCCTATTCTAGTGAATTTAATTTTTAACATTCAAGATTTCCAATAGCTCACATCCATTTTGCTTGATATAGCAACAATGAACTTGGGTGAATAAAAAAATCCTATGTATAAAAGCACTTAGAGCAGAATGTAGTATATAGTAACTCAATTTTAATATCTGCTTAAAATTCTTCATCCACTTTGGTTGATTTTTTTTCCCCTAAAGGGTGATGATTTGAAATTCTAAAATAGTTTTAGGTTTGTCTATATATACAAATGTGGACTAGGGGACCAGAAAAAACAGTTGTGAAAGGATGCTTCCTCTTCTAACAAAGAGCCCTTGGCCTGAGGGCTGGCAAGGCCAATATCCCTCCCCTTGGGCTCCTCCAGATATACAGAAGGAAGATCCTGTCATTTTAATGAACTTTCATAGGGTGAAGTATATGTACAGTAATATGAGAGGGCACTAATGAGCTCAATACATAATTTTATTTCTTCACATGTGCCTGATCATTTGTGGTTGTTATTGTGGTTGACATTTATCAAGTGCATGTTATTCACTTTTAATCCTTACAACAGACTTATCCTCATATTACAGACAGGAAATTGAGGCTCTGAGAGGTGAGATGACTTGCCCCCAAGTCATGCTGCCAGGTCACTGATCAAAATCCTTTAGAATTTTATCATAGGTGTCCAAAAAATATGTTAATCATATACAATTCAATTTCTTCCCCCAACGTCATCCCACTGCTTTTTTGGGCAATGTTTTTGAGCAATTCAGCCCAAGGAAACTGTCATTGGATTGAAGGCAAGTTTTGGCATCTGGCCAGGGTACAGCAGCAGTGCCAGCTCAACAGCTTCAGGTAAAGGGTTGTAACTCTTTAACTTGGGTCTCTAATCATTTCCGGTTAGGGACACAACACTCAGGTAAGAACCTCTCAAGTGGAAAGCAGGAAGAGGGTGACTCATGCTAGGATCAGACAGCACCTGCTGGGACGCTCATTTATTAATGATTTAACCAGGGCGATCACATGAGAGAACTGCTGTTCTTCCCCGGCCTCATTTTTCTCACTAACAGGCCTGGAAAGTGAACAAGATGGACGGGTCCAGCAAAGAGGAAGAGGAGGACAGCACATTCACCAACATTTCTCTTGCAGATGACACAGGTAGGGAAGAACCTCATGAATTCCAAAATATAAAATTCAGCAACTGCTCGGCATTTTTTTAAAAATATAACTTTTATTATAATGGTGACACATACTCTTTGTAGAAAACTTGAAAAAATATAGCTACAAAAATAAAACAAAAAGTTTGAAATTAAGAGCAATTTTTTCTTTTAAATTAAATGATTATTTTAAAAGTTCCCGTGGTTGTATTACATGTACTTTTTAAAATAAATCAACAAATAAAAATATAAAATGTTTATTTCCTGAAAGCTCAGGAAACACGACCTCAAAGTTATCAAAACAACCAATGATATTATTACCATGTTTTGTTCAATTATAGTCAATTTCTTCTTTATTTTTAAAATTATTTTATCATTTCTGAAAAATGAACTGGAATATGCTGCAATTCACTTCGAGAATTATTTCAGAAAATGTCTGGTTTTTAAGCAAGGACAAAGTTTGCTGAATTCAACACGAGAGAAGGAGAGAAGGGGGGTAGTCGTTCTAAAATGCTGACGGAAGGAATAACTATGGCTCATTCAACATCCCGGAGAAAACAGACAGTGCTGAGTTGCACGATGTTAACTGGAAACACTTCAAACCTTATAAGCACCTACGTCTGGGGCGGGGCGGGGGTGTCTTGTGTTGTTGGCGTTGTTTTGTATCCAAGTTCCTTTAGCACAATCATAGTAAAAGGCCAGGAAGACTGCAGCTAAGCAATGGGGGTTACTGATTTTGATTAATAGAGAGCAGAGCATGAATATTTAACATCAATTGCTCTTTCATACAGCCATGCTTCTCCACTTTCTCCCTAAATGCTCAGATTCAAAAAGCCTCTTTCTAAAGTGCGGCCAGACAATTAGCACAAACCGCCAGCCAGCCGGAGCTAAGCTTCCCCTCCTGGCACTGCATAAACATGCTGGGGGCTTTGAAAATCAAAGAGGAGCATTTTCAGCTTTTTATGAGGGAAGGAAAAGTACCAGGTCCTGTCGCTGTTGAAGAAGTGGAATACCGCTGGCCTTAACATGCTCCCACCAGGGTGTTTTAGAAAACGATAGGGCTGCAGAAGGCAGCGAAGGAAACAAAGACCAGGGAAACCTGTTTCTTAGCTTCTAGAAGGCACGATGAGTGATGAGCGTGCACGTGGGGAGCTCTATATGCTGTGGGCGGGTGCAGTTCATATAGAGTGCTTGCTTGCTCCGAATTCGCCCCAGCCCAGGATTCTTTCTCCATTGTAACGTGGGCTGGGCCTGAGAGCACACTGTCGGTGTGGCAGTGTGGCGGCGAAGCCAGCCTTCCTGAAACCGCTCTCACCCATCCAGCCGTTGGCGCCACCTCAACCCTGCCCTCCATGTCTCATCGCCCGCCATCCTCAGGCTTCCAGTGCAGACAACAGCAGAGGAGGGCGGGGGGTTTGGATTCAGGTGTCCGGTCCACTGTTGGCAGTGGTTTGGAGAGGAGCTCCGTCGGAGTTGCCTGCTAACCGAGTCTGAGGCTGTGGGTGTAAACGCGGAGTAAACAGGGACGGGGTAAGCGGTGCTCCCGGGGTGGTAGTGAGGGTGGTGGCACTGAGGGAAGGCTACAACGGCTCCGTGCTCCCACTAGCGACCTCCTCGGCCTTGGTTAGAAGAGTCACAGAAGCTGAGGGCACAAAGGGCCTGAAGGGATGCTCCAGCATGGTAACCGGCGGTGGGCTGAGGGACTACTACTAATTTGTGCTGTTTCGGTATTCTAAGATGGCAGATGGAAATCGTTCATATACTTGTGACAAAAATGAACTGAAAGACCATTTTTTTTTTTACTTTTGGAGATAATGGTATCAATTTGATGTGGTAGCACTGGTTGGCTATTGTTAATGAGAGGTTCTTGGTCTTTGATAAATAAAAACAAGAAAAATTATTATGAAATAAGTGCAGCTTGTTTGCTAGACATCATTCAAATCGTGGAGTCTATGCACGAGTAAAGCATTAAAAGGGTATTGCTTATGTTATAAAAAAGTTTAGTCGGATTTGTTACTTTTCTTATTATATATAATATACATACGTGTGTGTATATATACATATAAACACATATATGTGTAAAAGAGGCCCAGAGAGGTTAAGTGACTTGCCCAAGGTACACACAGGCTAGCCATGTGTGGTATTTGAAGCTGGATGTGGAGGCTATCATTCAAGGACAACTCATTTTTTCTTCTGAATGTGTACAGTCAGATCTCAAGTAAGTACTTTCTTACTGATTGCCAGTGTGGCTGCTTCAGACCCAATCACTGTCTCCTTTCACCACCGCACCCCCCATCATGACACTATTTCTCTTCTTATTCAGAGGATGAAAGAGAAAGGAGAAGAAAATATTTGCTAACTTGGAAAAAGGTTTGCTTGGGGAGAGGTCTGAGGCATTAGTTAAACTTTGGTTTACCTGTGGCTTTATTTAGGTGATCCTACTTCCTGTTAGTCTGGAGCTGTGAGAACTGAGGGTGGCAGCAGTTAGTCAAATCACAAACCAGTTGTGCTCCATAAATTCCTTTGTAGGTTAGTTGTATGCATTGCAGGCCAAATGTTTCCATAGAAACAAGGTTATAAATGATAGGATTCTAGACCAGCCCATATTGTTTAACCCTACAGTTCCCAAACTGTGTGCCAAGATGACCCAGGGCATTGCAGCAAACCCACAGAGGCTCCATGGGGCATCTCAAACTCTATTAGACACTGTGAGAACAACTGGCTAGAGGTTGTTCACAATTTCACATAAGATCGAGCTACACTTCTTTCAATAACATCTCTTTAGATACTGGGTTTTCTGCAGTTGCTGTGATAAAAAGCGAGTTCTGTGTAAAAATCAATGTAGAAGAGGTAATGAGAGTGTCAGTTTGAGAAGGTTGGAGAAGTCGTGGAGTGCTCAAGAGGTGCACACATCCCATAAGTAAGTAATTGTGTTTAAGAATGAAATTAAAAAGGAATTGAAATTTCTTTCAGTTTAGGTGCAGTATTTTTTCAAATGGTTGCTAAGTTTCAAGAACATAAATACTTACTAAAATGTTTGGACCTAAATACTTAATTCATGGAAAAATTTGGTATTTCTCTTGGCCTTGAAGCACTGTAAACAAAATTAGTCTTATAGGCACTGTGAACCAAGGTAGTTTGGGAATCTCTGGTCTAAGCTATATGATACCTGGTGGCCTCCCTGCTGGGTGGAAGATGTAGAGTGCAGAACAAAGACCTTTGATGGTATTGATCTCTCCTTCCTTCTTGTGTTTCTGCTCCCCTGGCTTTGATGCTACCATACTTCTCAGGTTCTCCTTTAACCTTTCTCTCATAATTCCCAGGCTCCTTTGGGAACCCTTTCCCTCAAGTGTTTCCCCAAGATTCTGCCCTTAACCTACTCTTCTTCTCTCTCCATACACACTCTGTGGATGATTTCTTCCACTCCTCCTAGTTACATTCTCACTGTCCATGCCAAATACTATGACTCTAAAACAGAAGTTGCAAATTCAAACACCTTTAGGGGCCAAGCAATGTATTTGTGGGAAAGAGGCAATGGTATGTCATCATTTCTTTCTTCAATTTCCAAAACAAACTATTAAAATGTCAATTCTTTTCTCAGTTTATTAGGTTTTTCAGCACGCATCTATTTTTTTGGTTTTTAAAAAAATTTTAATGTGGTAAGAACACTTAACATAAGATCTACCCTCTTAACAGATTTTTAAGTTTACAATACAGTACTGTTAACTATAGGCACAATGTTGTACATCAGATCTGTAGAACTTATTCATTTTACATATCTGAAATTTTATACCCATTGGTTAGCAACTGCCCCTATCCTCTCCCCCCAGGCCCTGCAACTGTCATTCTAGTCTTTGCTTCTATGAGTCTGACTATTTTAGATACCTCATATAAGTGGAATCATACAGTATTTGTCCTTCTGTGATTGGCTTATTTCACTTAGTATAATGCCCATAAGTTTCATCCATGTGGTGGCATATTGCAGGATTTCTTTCTTTTTTAAGTCTGAATAATATTCCATTATATGTATATACCACATTTTTGTTTATCCATCCATCTGTTCATGGACATTTAGGTTGTTTCCATATTTTAGCTATTGTGAATAGTGCAGCAATGATCATGGGAGTATTAATATCTCTCTGAGATCCTGATTTCAATTCTTTCAGATAAATAACCAAAAATGGGATTGCTGGACCATATGGTAGCTCTATTTTTAACTTTTTGAGGAACCTCCATACTGTTTTCCACAGTGGCTGCACCATTTTACATTCCCGCCAGTAGGGCAGAGGGTTCCAATTTCTCCACATCCTCACCAACAGTTGCTGTCTTATTTTTTTGATAACAGCCATCCTCACAGGTGTTAGGTGATATCTCATTATGGTTTTGATTTGCATTTTCCTGACAATTAGTGATGTTGAGCATCATTTCACATACCGGTTTACCATTTGTATGTCCTCTTTGATGAAATGTCTATTCAAGTCCTTTGCCCATTTTTCACTGGGTTATTAGTGGTTTTTGTTATTGAGTTTTAGGAGTTCCTTGTATTTTGAATATTAACCTCTTATCAGATATATGATTTGCAAATACTTGCCTATTTTTGCTTTTGTTGCTTGTGCTTTTGGTGTCATATTCGTGAAATTATTGCCAAGACCAAAGGCATGGAACTTTTCATCTAGGAGTTTTACAGCCTCTGGTCTTACATTTAAGTATTTAATCCATTTTGAGTTGATTTTTGTGTATGGTGTAAGATAAGGGATCAAATTCATTCTTTTGCATGTGGATATTCAGTTTTCCCAACACTGTTTATTGAAGAGACTTTCCTTTCCCCATTGTGTGTTCTTGGCATCCTTGTCAAAGATCAGTTGACCGTATATATGTGCATTTATTTCTGGGCTCTCTATTCTGTTCTTTTGGTCTATATGTCTGTCTTTACGCCAGTACCATATCGTTTAATTACTATAGCTTCATAATATAGTTTTATTACACTGAAATCAGGAAGTGTGATGCCTCTAGCTTTGTTCTCCCCCCTCCCAAGATTATTTTGGCTGTTTAGGGGCTTTTGCAGTTTCATATGAATTTTAGAATTGTTTTTTCTATTTCTGTAAAAAATGCCTTTGGGATTTTGATAGGGATTGCATTGAATCTGTAGATTGCTTTGGGTAGTGTGGACATTTTAATAATATTAAAGACTTGTACACCAAAAACTACATAACACTGGTGAAAGAAATTAAAGAAGATACAAACAGATGGAAAGTCATCACACATCTTTTAAATACAGTGGATATTGCTCTTAATATGTTTATTTCACAATGATGTCTCAAGTTTAATTCTTTCAACAAGGACATGCTTTGCATATCAAATATATGGGAACATTAATCATTTCTCACCACCATTTTCCTTGAAACACACAATCCTCTTGGACTAGATTTCATTTTCTACTTTTGACTGAGATAAAGGAACAAAAAAGTTTACTTTTCTCTTAACTCTACTGTAAGAAAGACAACAGAGCAGTTGTGATAATAAAATGTCAACCAATGCTGAGTCTCAAGTCCAGGTGTCCAGCCAGGTGAGGGCCGAGGCTCCCTGGAGAGCATGTGCCCTGAGCAGAGAGCAGAGCTGCCTCCTACTTCTAGCTGACTGTTGCCATGGAAGAATAGAAATGCAAATAAACAGAATTTTCAAGAGACAACCAGAAATACAGATTTTTTGTGTGTGTGCAGCTTCCTGATTTTTCCATGTTTTTAACCTAATCCTAATTTTAAAAACAATATCATGAAAGTCCAAACAAAACACATCTGCAGGACAGATGTAACTGCAAAAGAAACTATTTTCAGACTTCTGTTCTCTAATCTTTATCATTTGTCTTTATCTCTCTTCTGAGTTTCTGATTCATAATCCAACTGCTTGCTAAATATGTTCCAGGTGTCAGGTGAACTCATCTTCCCCCTCCCCTACCCCCAAACCTGCTCCCACTCCTGATTCATAATTTTAATGAATGGTCCCATCACCTACCCAGTTTCTTAAGCTAAAAATTCATGTGTCATTGTCCCATTCTCATCTTTCACAATCTAATCAATCACTGATTCCTGTTGAATTGACCTTGAAAGTGTTTCTCAAATAAATCTGGCCTTCTCCATCCTTATCGCCACTCCTCTGGTCAGGCGCTCATTATCTCCCACATAAACCACAGCATCAACCTCCCAACTGTCCTTCCTATTTCAACTCAAATCCCTTCAAATCTATCCTCTACCACTAACCATATCACTTCCTTTCCCTGCAGAGAACAATCAATGCCTTGCATCCCCTGCTGGATGAAGTCCAAGACACTTAGCATGGCATTTTAAGTCTCCCTCCTCCTGGCCCTACCTCCCTCTTCAGTGTCATTTCCTGCCACACAGTTTGGGCTCAATACGAAACACTTAAGGTCCCATGTGCACACTGCCTATTTCTTGTCTCTGGACTTTGTTCCTGCTGCTCCCTTTGCCTGGAATAACACCACTTACCCTTCTCTTGCCTGGCTCATTCCTACTCATCCTTTAAGAACCCACTCAGGCATCACCTCCTCCAGGAAGCCTTTTTAGATCTTCCCAGGCTGAGTTAGGTTTCCTTTCTCCTTTCTGAGAACCCCGAGCTTACCTCTACCTATATTTTTTTCCCAGCATATTTTACTTGTATGTATATGGGTCCTACCCAACAGACTGTGAGCTGCTAGAGGACAGATCCTGGGTTTTAAAATATCTGTAATTCTGGCATCTAGCATGATATCTGGCACATAAGACACTCAACACATATTTGCCAAAGAATTCTGCCTTAGTTTGTGTGTATATTGAGGTGAGGGCGTGCCTAGCCGAGAACTGACTCCTAAGATCAGCTTTCCTAAATTATTTCTACACTTTAGAGTTTCTTTCCTATCTCCATTTCTGGATCAGTTTCGTTCTGTTTTCAGAGACATTTGTTGAGCACCACCATCACATGCCAGGTAATAGGCAGGACCTGGCTATTTGGAGAATTGGCCTCCGGGTAGTGTGGCAGAAAGGGCTTGAACTTTGGAGTCAGAAATGCCTGGATTTGAATCTGTTAGACTTTGAGCAAGTTATTTAACATCCCTGGGCCTCAGTATCCTCTGTTGCAAAATGATCCTAAGAATATGTCTCAGAATTGTTTTGAAGATTAAATGAAATAATAAAGGAAGCTTCTAGAACTAGCCTGGCACACAGTAAGTGTTAAGTACATTTTAGTTCCTTCTCTGCCCACTTCAAGGAGCTCACACAAAAGTTTCTTAAAAGGCTCCAAGATTTGTCCACATCAGTTGTCATGGTAACGGCAGTGTCCTGTGGACGCTGCTCTGTAAGCCTGCAATGCCTGTTGACATTCTCCTGATAAGGAGGCGCAAGCGGAAGAAGAGGGAGGTGGATGTGAACAAGCTCTTTAAACAAGAGCGTGATTCTTTTCTGAGAAAAATAATGCAGCTCCTCTTTTTCCTCTTCATCCCAGCCCTCAACTCTTCCCCATCGATGTTCTGCCCATCGCTGTTCTCCTTTATGCCTTAGCCTCCTTCCTGACTCTGCTCCCTTAAAACCCCTCCTGAATAATATTCAGAGCTGCTTCTGCATCTGCTTTTGGCATCAGCCAATTAGCCCTCATTGTAAGGTTGTAATAAGCTTCCCAGAGAAGTGGCACAATTGTTGTGGGCTTTTATTCGGTGCTGCTTCCTACCACTATACGGAAAATGTAACAATACCCCCCTCATGGCCTGCTGAAAGCAGCCTGGGTTTGAAAAGCTTTGAGAAGGCCATCTGCCATCCCCTCAGCCAAGCAGAAGATCAGACACGAGGCCCTGCATTAGTTAGCACTCCAAGTAAAAGGTATCAAGGATCCATATTCCTTTTCATCTCACCCTCCATTATAATACAGGCTAAAGAAGGAAATAGACTTGTGGCTACCCAGCTGATAGACACACTGAGCCATAGCAGGAGTCTCATCTGTGAAAAGGGAGCAGGCCTTTCTTTTCTGATGGTGAACGGAGCCAGTGTTTGCAGCCAGCACCACGCTCCTGAATGTCTGCTGCTCTGCTGTTGATGGCTTTGCCAGGTTACACTGGACCTCTTGGGAGGATACTGTGCAGACGAGAGTCCCAGAGTGGAGGTTATCATTAAATAAGTACGCAAGGATGAGGCAAGTGTCTACCGTGTGTGCTGGTCGGGGACAGTGAAGCCCTCCCTACATCATCTCAATTTACACCCTCCATTGAATTTGGCCATGAATATTAATTTAAAAGATTATTCAGACATCCTTAGTGATATCAAAAATGATCATCTCTAGTATGGTAGAAATGGTTTTTGTAGTAGAATCGAACAAGTGTATTCATTGCACCAGCAATGGCAGAAAGTTTCAGCAAATCTTAATTGGCATTTGGGATCCATATAAGTATAGATAATGACATTGGCCAAATGAAATATCTGTTCCTGTAAGCTGAAGATAATATGGACGGTGGCATTCGGAATACCTCCTGGCCCAGCAAAATGCCTTAGAGACTTAGCATAAGAAATTCAATAAGAAAAAGGAGATTAACTCTGCTTCTCAGTAGCTTCTGAGAGTGGTATGGCTCTGGGGTCACTAATGTATTGCTAGAAATTGTAAGTGCTCCTTCTGCGAAAAAATCTTCAATCAGAGGAAATCCACTTAACTGAAATAAATGATCTAGCATAATGCAAAAACTATTTTTAATAAACAAGCTTAAGAAATGGAGTGTTAGGGCAGTATCTAAATGTTTTCAGTAATCTAAAGTGTTCTCTAATTTTCTCATCAAAGGATAAGTATTAATATTTTGACTCTTCCTTTAAAAGACAAAATCATCCATCAGTTGCCTTGTATCAGCAATGTTTTTTCTTCTTCACTAGATTAACAAAAAAAAGGACTAAGAATTTTTGTTGTTTATATGAAATCCTCTATAATTGTGCTAATTTTTTTTTCTAAAGAAAATCCAGAGGAGATTCAGAAAATCAGGGGTGAAATTTATTTACCTGAGCTCATGAGCTAATGAGATGCTGACCTTTTCCAGGTGCTCTTCCTGTTAAGGGGCCACGTAGATATTTTCCAACACAGGGACCTTCATTCCACAAAGGCCCCAGTTGGATTGGATCAGTTTTGGACACACTTCCCCTCCCAGGCCTCCTGCCTGCCTGACTTGTTCAGATTTGAGGGTCAGAGTCTGGTTTCCTTAGAGACCCTTGGGGTTCCCTCGAGAGACCCTTTGAAGGTTCTCTTTGAGCCTTCAAAGAGAATCTGGAGTGTGGAGAGAAGGAGGGTAACTCTAAAAGAATAGTACGGACTGGATGAACCAGTTTCAGTGGTGCTCTTTAACCCTAGGAATACAGATTTTAAATGATCCAAAAGGTATGAGCGACCCAACTGGAAATGATATGCACTCCAATCACAGAACCGGAGTTATTGTAAAAGCTGTTCCAGAAAGACATTTTGCTTTCACAGATACTTCAGCGTTCATTTTCAATCCTCGACATGGGAAACGGAAGGGACTCAGTGGCAGCCCACATGAATGGTCCGGGAGAAGAATCTCCTTTGCTGTCTTTCTGTTAGAGTGACCTGGGTCTTCCTGCCACCCGCCTTCCCGGGATGCACACGGCCAACAGCCGGCTCTTTTCAGACCTTGCCGGCTTTCTTCCCCATTTAGTCATTGTTCCCTTGTTTCTCCACACACACGTTTCATTGTCAGCTTAATGACTTTGGCTCGGAGTACTTGGCTGTGCGCGTGCGTGGTCCTCTCATTGCTGGTAGCATGACACTAGTAAAAGCGGTTTGAAAAAGCTTGCATTTTAAAACATGTTCTTCCTTTCTTATCACTCCTGAGAATCTTCACTACCTTTTCCCAGCAGACAAAAGAGTACTATTATTTGCTCATCCATGTGAATATTTTGCTTTCATTTTCATTGTTGGTGGCAAGATTAGTGGGTTTTCCTAAGGTCTCGATAACTATTTAGAAAGCTTTGTTTATAAAAATACTTAGATTTTTCAACGTTTCTTATCCTTTTATATTTTAGAATTTTAAATGGCTTGAGCTTCGTGCTAACTCAGCTTACACAGTGGATTCCCGTCTCTTCTGCTTAAAAATAGTGTAAAAACAGAATTTCTGTAAAAATGTAATTGATGTATAATCTGAGGGAGTCAGTCACACTGACAGTGACTGTTGGCCCCTAAACACTAAATTTCTCAGCCAATGCCTCTCTGTGAAATATTAGTGATCATCAAGCACACAATTGCCCAGAGAGAGCCTTTTTTCAAGGACTTTCTCCAAGAACAGTTTTTGCAGAATGTTTTTTTTTTTTTTACTAACACAAACAGTAACTCCTTTATTGGTCCATTTTGTAAGCTGGGACTTTACCCTTTTTCCAAAATGTGTTATCATTTGATTGTGAAAGGAATTAGGCAAATTCATAGCTAACTGATGATTTTTTATAAGCAAACTGTGTGTGTAATATTTCTGTCATGTTCCAATGATTGCATCTTTAAGGGTTGGTTTTTTTTTAAACTTCTTTTGGGGAGGCAGAAAAACTAAAGCAGGTGTTGGAGAAAGATGATTAATCAGCTGTCACTCTACTTTTCCAATAGGTCTCAATTCTGGTGATGATTAGAAAACCAGTTGGTTTCTTTAGAAATCCTAGTTAACTCTTTGGCTACTTGATACTGTCTTAAAAATAACCTATCGTTCATCACAAATAAAACCAAGAGAGTCACAAAATTAAATATTTGAGTAAACCCACCTTTTACTAACTAGTCATATATTTCTTAGATGAATAAAGATAACAAACATTTATCGAGAACTTATTACATACCAGGCACTGTGCTAAGAACTTCACATTCATTATCTCATTTAATCCTTACAAATATCATGTAATTGATGTTATTATCCCTGTTTTTCAGATTGAAAACTGAGGCTCAGAAAGGCTTAGTAACTTGTACAAAGCAGAGCTGGGATTCCAGCCCAGGACTCAGTGATTTCAAAGCCTCTGTCAAATGACAGCGCATCAAGATAGAAATAACCAGATAGATAGCATGACTGCGTTATACTGACGAGGTAGACGCAATAAGGTGCCCACATTGCAGGTACTGAATAATGAAATATGGTCCCCTAGTTGTGCTATGAGGTCGGTGTTTCAAAAATGTAATCATAGAATCGGAGGGCCAGAAGAGCCCTGGAGGCTCTGTAAAAATATTGGAATATGCTTGGACAGGAAAGGTAGAATATAAAATTGTATCTATGTTGTGATTACAACCATGTGAAAGTAATTTATATGTATGGACTAGGATGGGACGAGAACTTGGAAAATTGTATTAGTGTGAAGGGATTATCGATGATTACATTTTCATGTTATATTTCTGCAATAATTTTTTTCTTAAAAAACAAGATTAACATTAGAGTTTTTCTAGTATTTGGAAGTAAAATACTAATCCTAACATGAGTGCTGATTTTGAGATGTGAAAATACCAGTGCTAGGATTAAGGACATCTATCAAAACATCACTACTGCCTTTTGCATTTTTAGTGATGCATGCAAAGAGTTGTCAAAAAATAAAATGTAGAAAGTGGCAAATGTAACGATCGGACACACAAGGCACAGCAGGTAGGGAGCAGGGGAGATAAGATTTAAGTTGTAAATGCCACCCTTCGGCACAGTCGTATCGTATGTGTTTTAATTTTATTTTCATTTTGAAACACTCTCAACTACCAAAAATTTGCAAGTAAGCTAAGAAGGATTCTTTTTTCCTGAATTATTTGAGAGTAAGTTGCCAATCCAGTGCCCCATCACCCCTGGATACTTTCGTGCATATTTCCTACAAACAAGATTTTCTCCTTCATAATCACAATACAACCAACAAAATCAGGAAAATGACATTCATACATTACTATCACCTAATCTTCACAGCTCATTTAAGTTGCACCAGTTGTCTTGCTAATATCATTATAGCAAAAGCATCCAGTTCAGAATTATACATTGCATTTAGTTGTCATTGTCGCTTTAGTCTCCTGAGCAATTCCTCAGTCTTTACTGGACTTTCATGACCTTGATACTTTTAGAGATTATAGGGCAGTTATTTTGTAAAATGTTCCTCAATGTCAATAAGTTTGGCAAGAATATCACAGAAGTGATGCATGTTCCTCTCATTGTGTCCCATCGGGTGGCATATAATTTCTATGTATCCCTTTACTAGTGAGGTTAACTTTGATCCTTTGATTATGGTGGTGTCTCACTCCTTTTTCTTTTAATAATAAGCAAGTATTGGGGGAGGGAGAGATCTTGAGACTATTTAAATATTCCATTTCATATCAAAATATTTATTTATTAATATCAGAATAGATTCATGGTTTCCTAATTTATTAAGTGGGTTATAATCCTCAGTATATCCTTAGAAGAGAAGAGGAAGAGATACATAGTATCTTGAAATCTTTTATATGTAGTATTTTAATCAAGTGTATATAGATTCTGTTCCTACTGCCTTGAGTATTGAAATTCTCACTTATATTCACTCACTTCATTTCTTCTTCTCTTATAAATTAGTCTCCAAAAGAGAGACAGGGAAAGATGACCAACAAGGAAAAATTGAATATTCCTTTATTCATTCATCCATTTAACAAATATTTAGTGAGAGCCTACTATGTACCACACATTCAATTCAGGCTGTAACTTTAGTGTGTCTGGTTTGAGCCTCAAGCTGGGGTCTTCCTGTAGTGAATGGTCAGTGGATGCAAGGCAGTGTAGACAGGACGTGTTCCTATTACCATGTGGCTGGGCTCCCCAAAGTTGTTAACCTTAATTTCTCTCAGCAGATGGGATGTTTATAAACCAAACATTGGTATTTTCACATGGATCTCAAATTCAAGACTCACATTAGGATTATGATCTTAACTTCCACATATGACATATGCCACCTTGACAAAATGGTGACAGAGAGCAGAGCTGTCCTTGTCGTTTCACTATACTACTTTTCATAACCCTTCCTCCTACATTTGTTTTAAGAAAAACGCCATTACGTTTGGTCTTGTTTCCAACATTCTAACAGAGGTCGATTCACAGTACCATCCTTAATTCATTGTACCTCACGCCTTCTCTTTTTCTCCCCTTTTCCTCGTTCCCTCCACACATTTTTCTTATCCACTCTGTTCTCTGCCTTTGCCTTGCCTTTTATTCGCTCTTGATTGAGCTCTGTGGCCTTGTTTCTCCCTTCCATGCCTTGCTCTATCCTCCCTTCCATGCCTTGCTCTATCCTCCCTTCCTTCTACCTTCTCTCTCTCTCACATCTATGTTGTCCTAGGTCGTCCTCCTTTTTTTCTCCATCCTGATCTCCTGGCCTGAACTTTGCACTTTTTGCTCCTCTGGTCCAGCCACTGGCTACACTCTCTGTTGTACCATTGGCTTAAGGGTTTGGAGATAAAGCAACACCTCACTAATCAGAGTTGAATAATTTTTTTAAGTTATAGTTTTATTATTTTAAGTACATGGAAAGGAAGTCTTTGGCTCAGAAATATTTAGGTTTAACTACTTATAATTTGAATATCACAGTTATTGCTGCTAAGTCTATTAACTGTTCACACACAAATATTGCTGCTAAGGTTGGTATGTCCCTTGTTTATTACTCATATATGGAGTATGCCTTTTCCTTAGGCAGCACTGAGTAATAATTAAGTTTCCAAGTCTCTGCAGTTGAATCAAATCCTGGCTCAGCTAGCTGTGGTAACATTGGGCAACTTATTTAATCTCTCTAAGCTTTAGTTTCCTCATTCATAGACTGGGTACAGCAAGTACCTACCTCATAAAAATTTTGTAAGAATTGAGTAAGATAGTTCTTATAAAAGCATGTGGCACCTGGTAAACACTGAACAAATGTTATCTATTATTATAGATGACATTAGATGGTGCAATCTTATATGATTTTTGTACTAAAAATCTATTTCTAAATATACTAAGAATGTGATATCTAATGGAAAATTCTCTACAATTAATATTCCTGACTAAACAAATCATTTTTAAAGTTTTTCAAAATTGTCACTACTAATATGCAAATTATAAGCTCAAAATATGAACTTTTGTGTTGTAGTTAGCTAAAAAACCTACCCACAGTTCTTTATTGTTCTACCTAAAAGAGCAATTATTTTTCTTTTTCTGTCACCCCCTCAGTCCTAATAATCCCCTCCAGAAAATTCCATAAAGTTTAAACATTTAAAGATATAAAAGATGAATGACTTATGGTTAGGAGGCTGTAGAAACCTTTCTCCATCAGCTTGGTAATTGACCTAAAGAGGTTTACAGATGTTCTGCTCAACACCCAGGACTCTCCCAGTGAAATGTAACCATGGGCTAAGCCCTTCCCAGCCTCAGTGGATTACAAGGCAGGGAAAGGGCACCAACCCCAAGTGGTGAGAAAGGGGAAGCATCTGCACTTCAGAAAAGGCCTGTAGAGTCCTGGAAATTCTGGGCTGTTTACATAGCGGTGCAGTGTGACCAACCTACAAAGTCTAGATTCTGGGTCACCATTTTAAGAAGGCGAAGTTACTAATGGAAGGGGAAAGTCTTTTCAAGGAAATTCTTTATAGAGAAAACACGCAGAAAAACAAAACAATGAACAGTTCAAACTATTGAAATCAAGAAGAATTAAATTCAATGGCCTGGAACATCAAATGATCTGGGAGCTCAGTAATAGGAACTTGCTCAGCCAAAGTTAGAACTTTGAAACCAGTACTTTCTTGGTTAAACTTTTTTGAGGTGATTTACTAGACCAGGGAAGGACAAGGGTGAATAGACTAAGTAAATGTTATACAGTTTTCCAAAGGAAATCTGCTAGACAATCAGAGACTTTCTCAGCTGGGTTTCCTCAAATGAACCATGGAACACAGAAAAGGATCTGAGTGACTCCTTTCTCAGTTCTCCCAGGAATAGCTCTTAACTATGACCTTTCTAGCTGCAAGGAGAGAATTTAATTTATTTCATACAATGGATACCTTAGGAGGGCTCACGTCTCTCTCAGAACCTTGGGTGGGAGGCACCCACCCATGTGGCAGAGTTGCAGCATGGTTCTATAATTTTTCTAGAACCTGAGACTAAAAACCATGGTCACCTTTGACCCTTCCCTCACCTTATCCTCCGTAGTTGATTTAATCTGTTCACACATCCTGCTTTTTACTTTCTTTAAAATGTTTATGGTAATGTCCTCTCTTCTCCATTTCCACGGCCTCTACCACTCATGACTGAATTATTGTAACAGCCTTACACAGTCGTATGACTTATTCTCTCAGAATCTCAGTTTCTCATGTGCAAAATAAAGATAATCATAGTACCTACCTTACAGGATTATGGTGAGGAGTGAATGCGATGTTTTATGTTAAGTGCTCAGTACAGGACCTTACAAATAGAACTCAATACATGTTAGCTATTATTCTTGTTATTACATACTCCTCCTGCTGTAGTCTCTTCCTGCCAATACTCCCTGTGTACTACCTCTACACAAATCCTTCTAGAAAACAAGTCACTCACCACCATAGGAATCTATCATGTCAAATTCCTGCTTGGCTTTCCATGCCCTCCTCAGCGGATTCATTCATTTGCTCTTTCACCTAGCAATTGTTTCTGGTTCAAACTCTAGATATTGCTACTACTTCCAAACATGTATCATTCAACCATTCATTCAATATGTTTATGTTGCATCCCTATAGTGGGCCAGGTATTGGATATACAGTAGGAGTTAAGGCAGAAGCACACCCAACTCTCCTAGAATTTAGAGTTGGGAGAATAACAAGTATACTAGTCACAAAATTCTCTTCACCATGCCCCACCCCGGTACGTTCTATGTGTGCCTAACCCAGCCCAACTGCTCTCGCCTCTCTCCAAAGTACTGTTATACTTAGTACCACCCTATTTTACAGTTATGCTATCTAATGTGGGTTCTAGGTGTCTTACCAACTAGACTATAAAATCTTCGAGAGACTTCTATATTCTCTTAAGTGACTAACACATTAGGAGTTCAAAATATACTTTTCGATGGAGATTGACTCATTGATTTTTATAGGATGCAGAACATGTATGTCCTCTTTTGGGTCCATATTTTCAAAATATACATATCTAAAATTTGCAGCCTGCTGGGGGAATAAGAACTTATATTTCTAGCAAGTAGAACATGTATTCTTTTGGACTGAAAGCTGTTTGATTTATTATAGCCGTTATTATTGCCTGTTAATAGGAGATTAACTGAGATTCCACTAGTATTTGAGAAGTATATGTTATTTTGTATTTTTCATTCAGTATTTTTATAGCGTCAGAGAAATTTCTTAAATAATCTATTTGTTCTGATTGGTATTGCTGTGTAACATACTCCAAACTTAGTGATGTAAAGCACAATCGTTTTATGCTCACTATTTTGTGACTCAGAGACTCGAGAGTCTTTCCTGCTGCTGCGGTCAGATGTCAGCTGGGGTGCAATCATCTGAAGTGTGGAAAGAGCCTTACACCCATTAGACTTGTAGTCCACCCCTGAGGCCAGAATTCACACAAGTCACTTTATTTCTCTGGGCTTGTTTTCTGCTCAGAATGAAATAAAACCAATAAATCCCTTTGAGAGCTCTTTCAGCTCAAAAGTTCTGTGATTCTATGAAATGCAAAAATGGTATTTGGATATGAACAGATACAAATCACTGTGCATAATTAAGGTCATCCTACAAGTAGAAAATGTTATTAAGTGAAGGGAAAACATAAGGATTGAAGTAAGAAAGAAGTAAAATTTTTTGTGAAATGGAAACTTATCTTGAATCAATTTTGCCACTAGAGGTCACTAGTGTACCATCTCGAAGAGAATAAATGCGCTGGAGTCACTAGCAGTTCCCTATCTATGGCCTCTAAATGACATTCATGGTGTCTTTTAGTTTATTCTGAATATCTGCTGACAGTTGTTGGAGACACATTATGATGAGGTGACATTGGTTGTCACTCTAGGCGATGTTCCACATGTGCCTGTTGTTCTGTAAGTGTGAAGAGCCACAACTGGAACCAAAAGGAAAATTACTTTGGCTTTTCTGCCCTCTCACTGGGATGTGATAAGGAGCAGTGAGATAGTTTGATAGAAAGTAATGTGAACTGTGAGGTGAAAAGACACTGGAAATACAGTGTCATCTTCTAATGCAGCACAGACATGTCTGCTTTTTATGAGATAGAAAAAGTAAGGACCCGGAGCAGAACATTCATTCTTTCATTCATTCAACCAATATTTATGGACACATGTGTAAGCACTGTGCGGGCAATGGGGCTATTTAATGAAGAAGATCTTTTGGTGCCCTCAAAGAATTTAAGGAATCAGGTAGAGGAGGTTTCCGTTCAGATACAATTAGTACTTACAGACCACCATGTCAGGCAACTTTGCCTCAGATTTTCTTACTTTATCTTCCCAACAGACCTTTAGGACAAGCACTGTAATTCCCACTTCTGTAGATGGTCACTGGCAGCACAGCAAGGGCCAGTGACTTTTTTAAATTGATGACGCTTTTCTGAGGTGATGTTGAGAGTAGATTATACACCTTTTACATCAAATCCAAAACTGAACCATAGAGATACTTGCAAGAAAATGTTAAAATGCTGAGTTGGCTTGTGGCCAATGATGCTTGTTAGAAAAAAATATGAAACTTTATTTTAACATAAAACTCTTTGGATGGGAGAACCAATGTTCTAAGTGAAATTAATGCCCTGAAACATAAAGATCCATAGAGATCTCCTCTGAAGAAACTCCTGTGAGAAGGATGGACTCCAGAATACCTCTGGAGGCCATATCAATTTTCTCCCCAAATGGAAACTACATTATATTTTCCTATAATTTGTTTGTGCAGTACATAAAGAAAAGATTATTTTATAAAAATTTAGTGGAACATGTACCCAGCTGAAATGATTGATAATGGGAGATCCGTGTGTAGACAATCACAGAAACCCAAAATCGTAAAAGCTGGAATGGAGGGGCTTGAAGATAACTCACTCAGGAAAGCTTTCAGAACCTATGGCAGGCACTTGCTAAGGGCTTGAGGATCAGACACAAACCATCAACCTTTTGTAAGGTTGACTCTTAGATATGTGGAACGATCCACTATAACTCACTGGTAGTGTTATTTGATAAATTCCTCAATGTTATCTTATACAATATTAGAGACGCAGAATTAACTCTATTCCAAGGCCTCATTTGGGGAAATGGGGATCTATAGCAAAGTGACTCATCCCTCACAGCCTTATGGTCAGTTTCAAAGACTTGGATACTCTACAGTGTCTAACTCATAATGAACACTAAACTTTTAAACTAGTAAATATATGAAGAATTGAATGAACAAATATAAGTTGAGCCAGAACTGGAACCCAGGTTTCCTGTTTTTCAAACCAATGCTTGTTGCACTGTGGATAGATGAGGGTTTTCCAAACCAGTCATTTGCATACCAACACCGCAACTTTTGCCACATGAAATTAACCATTTAACACCGTTTTTGAACTCAGTGTTGTTCTAAACAACAACATCTCCAAACTGAGAGTTAGTTGTATTGTTCATATTTTTCTGTTACAATAAAATATGTAATAATTTTTTAAAAGCTTAGCATGTGCAACCAGAGGTATAAGCACCAATCTTTGGGAAATACTGATTAGACAATATTTTGTCTAAAGAAAAATAAGCACTGGGGCTGACCCAGTGGCGTTAAGTTCCCGCGTTCTGCTTCAGCGGCCTGGGGTTCACTGGCTTGGATCCTGGGTACGGACCTACTCACCGCTTATCAAGCCATGCTGAGGTGGCGTCCCGCATAGAGCAACTAGAAGGATGTCCAGCTATGACATACAACTATCTACTGGGACTTTGGGGAGAAGAAAAGAAAAAGAGAAAGATTGGCAGCAGATGTTAGCACAGGGTCAATCTTCCTAAAAAAAATTTTTGTAAATAATAAATAAATAAAAATGCCAGAAAGCCTGGCCTTAAACTCCTTTAAAAAAAAAGAAAGAAAGAAAAATAAGCATCAAGACTGCATAGAATCATTCCTCATTTTCATTTTGTCATAAGGTTCAAAGCTTGATTCCATGGAGATTCCAAGTCCTTCTGAATTCTCATTTGAGAAACACTAAAAATACACTGGTAATTTATTACACTTTTCTCTATTGAAGAAATGAATGAAAATGACTCCGATCAAATTAGCCAACTATTGGTTGTTATCAGGAAATTATAATCTTGAGAAAAGTATACAGGAACAACTTAATTTGCCAAATAGCAGCGTTGTTTTGAAATCAAGTTTCAACAAGTAGAATATATTCTTTACTCACCAAATTCAAGACAGCACTCATTCTCCAATGAATGCAATAACCTTTCAAGGAAAAAAAATAAGTAAAAAGGAAAATGTGAGTTCTTATTTAGGAATGAGATGAAACACATTTTGCAAATTAATGAGCTTAACGTATCAGGGAACACACCTGGTTACACTTGAAAGTTTTCAAAATGCCTCCATTTAGCATATTTCACTTTAAAATATCCACAGTATGTTTAGAACCCTCTAATTACTTGAGACAACTTAGAAGTTTTTATATGCATGATGAGAGCCTGTCAGACTGGAACATCAAAATGATCTAGGGAAGTCCTCTATTTTATTATTTATCATTTCTTCCTCACATAATACATTGCCTTGTAACAACAGTTTTCAATTTAGTATTCCCCATTCTCTGTGAAGAATATTTTAATTTTCTGCTTTTATTCAGATAGTTTATAATATTAATATATGCATATTCCAGATCACATGGATGTTCATCTTATTATCAACTATTTCTATGCAATGTCAGTGGTTTCTATATGTACTTGTGTGTTTTCCTTATTCAGAAGAAGCGAATTTTGTGGCTATTTTTAAATCTTTTTTTTTGAAAAATATAATGCAAATATGGAGCACTGTATAAAGTAAACATACAGTAATGAATGTTCATTTAATGATTAGTTTGCCAAAATTTCAATTCTCTTTTTATATCCACTTGGACCTACTGTTCTTTTTTGTAACCCTTTTGTCATTTCAAGGATTTTTTTCTTTTCATTCAAGGATACATCTTAATTATCAGCAACACTGTTTTATCCAGTTTGCAACATTTTGTGAGTGATATATTGCTTCCTAATGTTATGGTTATCTTTTTGTATGTTATCTTTTTTAGATAGTTTGTTTAAAGACTTCCTTTCAAGGTTAAATTATCTAGCGAGATACATGTTTGGTTCTGAAATTTTAAAAAGGTGAATGCTCTAAAATAACCATATCCTACTTTATGGCAATCATTTTCATTTTAAAAATAGCTTTATCATCCAAGGATGCATCCAAAATAAACCGTAAACTTTTGGTCTGTATTAAAAATGTGTATTTAAGTGTCTTTTAATCTACAGGTTTTCTTTCCATTCTTTTTTCCCCCAGTGCAATTTATTTGTTAAAGAGAAGGGCTTTTGTTATTTTTCATCCTGTTGTTGTTTTGGTCCATAGACATGTTTTGCTAAATTCATCCAGATGGTAGATTTAACATATTTCTCTGTCCTCTGTATTTCCTGTTAAATTGCTAGTTTATGGGCTTGATCAGATCAGGTTGCAATTTTTTTTTTTTTTTTTTTTGGCAAGACCATTCCATAGGTAATGGTGCATTCTTCTTTCATAAATGCTATAGGGCAGGTTCTCTTCGTGACATTAGTGATGTTGGTGCTAACTGTCTAAATTGGTGTTCCTCAGCAGTCTTTTAGAATCAGTTTTATACAATAATCCCTGAGAGAAGTGAAACTCATGGGGCCAGAATCACAATTGCCCAGGCTCTCTGTCTAGGGGCAATTGTTGCATTTGATTTCCCAATAATTTGTTAAGGACTTTCGTGTCTGTGTTCAGTTTTATATCTTTTAACGTCTTTGCCTAGTTTTGGTATCAAGGTAATGCTGTTCTCATGAGTTGGAAAGTGTTCTTTCCTATTTTATTGTTTTGGAAGAGTTTGTGTAGAATTGACATGATTTCTTAAAATATTTGGAAGAATTTACCGGGAGTCATCTGGATCTGGAGTATTCTTTGTGGGAAAGTTAACCTAGTAATGACATTTTAAAATATAGATATAGAGCTATTTATATCATCTATTCTTCTTGAGTGAGCTTCTGTATTTTATTCCTTCAAGGGATTTGTCCATTTCATCTAAATTATTAAATTTATTGGCATAAGGCTGTTCATAATATTCCCTTATTAGCCTTTTAATGTCCATAGATAGTGATGTCCCCTCTTTCATTCTTGCTATCCGTAATTTATGCTGTCTTCTTTCTTTTTTTTCCTAGATAAGTCTGCTTGGAGCTTTTAATTTTATTGTTCCTTTAAACCACCTTTTGGGTTCATTGATTTTTTTTCTATTGTTTTATAGTTTTTCAATATGATTTATTTTTGCTCTGCACTATTTCCTTCCATCTGCTTGCTTTGAGGTTAATTTGCTCTTCATTTCCTAACTTCTTAAAGTGAACACTTAGATTCTTGATTTGAAAGCTTCCTTGTTTTCTCATACAAGCGTTTAATGGTAAAGAAATTTCTTTAAGCACTGCTTTAGTTACATCCCGCAAATTTTGACGTTTACATTTTAATGTAATTAAAAATATTTTCTAATTTCTCGTGACTTCCCCTATGACCCATAGTTTGTTTAGAAGTGTGTAGTTTGGGGCCAGCCCAGTGGGGTAGTGGTTAAGTTCGTGCTTTCCACTTTGGCGGCCCAGGGTTCGCAGGTTTGGATCCTGGGTGTGGACCTACTCATTGCTCATCAAGCCATGCTGAGGGTGGCATCCCACATAGAAGAAAGAGAAGGACCTACAACTAGGATATACAGCTATGTGCTGGGGCTTTGGGGAGAAAAAAGAAAAAGAGGAAGATTGGCAACAGATGTTAGCTCAGGGCCAATCTTCCTCAAAAAAAAATGTGTAGTTTAATTTCCAACTATTTGGGTTTTTACAAATATCTTTTTGTTATTGATTCCTAGTTTAATTCCTTTGTGGGCAGAGAAAATATTTTGTTATGACTTCAATCATTTAAAATTTGTTGTGGTTGTTTTATGATAGAATATGATAAAATATGGTCCATTTTGGTGAATATTCCATGTGCATTTGAAAAGAAGGCAAGTTCTCTAGTTATTGGGTGAATGTTCTAAAAATGTCAATTAGGTCAAATTGGTCAATAGAATTGTTCAGATCTTCTATAGCAATAGTTCCCAGATTTGCCTGCACTCTGTTGAAATCACCTTTGTGCCTTCTAAAAATACTAATGCCAGTATCCCACCCCTAGAGATTGCGATTTAATAAGTCTGGGGTGTAGCCTGTTCTTTGGCAGTATTAGGAGATTCCCAGGTGATTCTAATGTGCAGGCAAGCTTGGGACCTGGGTTCTGTATCCTTACTGATTTTCTGTAAATTGTTTTACAAATTACAGAGAGGGGAGTGATGAACTTTCCAACTATAGCTGTGGGTTTGTTTCTCATTTCAGTTCTATCAAGTTTTGCTTCAGGGCTATTTTGTAGCACTGTTAGGATTTTGCATCTTCTTAATGAACTGACCTCTTTAGCTTGTGCTTTTTCTTTTTTTTTTTTTGGTGAGGAAGATTGGCCCTGAGCTCACATCTGTTGCCAATCTTCCTCTTTTTGCTGGAGGAAGATTGTCTCTAAGCTAACATCTGTGCCAATCTTCTTCTATTTTGTATGTGGGATGCCACCACAGCATGGCTTGATGAGCAGTGTGTAGGTTTGAGCCCGGGATCTGAACCCACGAACTCCAGGCCACCAAAACAAAGTGTGTGAACTTAACCACTACACCACCGGGCAGGCCCCAGCTTTATCTTGTTTTAATATAAATTTTCCTGATTACTAGTGAAGGTAAACATTTAAAAAATCTTTCTGGCCATTTAGTTTTCCTCTTCTGTGAGTTGCCTATTCATGTTATTTGAATACTTTTTATCTTGAATTGTCAGAATTCTTTATATTTTTAGAGCTTTACCATATTCTCCCAGTCTGTGGCTTGTTTTAAACTTGATTTAAAATGTCTTCTCTTCTGTTTATAAAACTTGTAACTCTTCTGTTTATAAAACAGTCAAAATTTAAAATCTCTTCTTTAATGAATGGTGTTTTGTCTGGTTTAACAAATTTTTCCCTACGGTGATGTCACAAGGACATCTGTCTTCTAAAAGTTTAGAGTTTTGTTTTTCATATTTCACATTTACTTCATCTGGAATTTAGTTTTATTTGTGGTGTGAAATTAGAATCTAATTTCTTATTTCTTATACAAATAGCCAATTTAGAATCGCCATAATTTGTCTTTTTTATAGGCAATCAACAAAGTTATTGTACCAATTACACTCCCATCATAATGAATAATAGTTCTTTCCCACAACCTTACCAACACTTATTCCTTACCAGACACCTTTATTGTCAATACCACATTTTTAAAAGTTGGATTTAAAATGGAATTACCATATGATCTGGCAATTCCACTTCTGGATATATACTCCAAAGAACTGAAAGCAGGGTCTCAACGAGATATTTGCACACACCATGTTCCTAGCAGCATTCATAACAGCTAAAAGGTGGAAGCAACCCAAGTGTCCATTGACGGATGCATGGATAAACAAAATGTGGTATATACATACAATGGAATAATATTCAGCCTTAAAAAGGAAGGAAATTCTGACACATGCTACAACATGGATTAAACTTGAGGATGTTATGCTAAGTGAAACGAGTTAGTCACAAAAAGTCAAATGCTGTATGATTCCACTTACATGAGGTATCTAAAGTAGTCAAATTGATAGATACAGAAAGGTTGATGGTTGCCAGCAGCTGAGGGTAGAGGTAAGTGGGGAGTTGTTGTTTAATGGGTGTAGAGTTTCAGTTTTGCAAGATGAAAAGAGTTCTAGAGATTGGTTGCACAACAGTATGAATGTACTTAACACTACTGAACAGTACACTTTAAAATGGTTAAGATGATAAATCTTTTATGTTATGTATATTTTGCCCTATTTAAAACAAAAAAAAATTTTTTTCCAGCAAAAAAATAAAAAAGTTTGCTTTTAATAGTTCTCTTAGTCTTTGGTATTCCGCAGTTTCACCACGATGTGTCCAGAGATGGAATTCTTTATTTCAATCATGCTCAAGAATAAGTGCTTCCTGAATCTGAGAAGTTGAATATTCCACGGTCCTGAAAAATCCTTGGTTATTACTCTTTGAATACTGCCTGCACCCATCTTCTCTGGTCTCTCTTTTTGACACTGTTAGATTTATGTTGGATCTTTCACTCTTATTTTCTATTTATTTAGCTCCTGCATTGCAGTCTAGTAAATTTCCTCAACTTGTGTATTGTAGTTCCAGCCAAATGTAGTGTTTCCAAACACTGAATGGAAGATTTTAAAAATATATTCTTTAAAAGGATTAAGGCTATATGTCAGCAAATTGTGCCAGAAGTAAGAAGTCAAGAAACAAGTGGACATAAGGCTCACCTCCACAACTCAGGAGTATGTGCCAAAGCCAAAACAATATGGTGTTACTACCTTGGACTCAACAAATATTAAAAACAAGCAGGATTCTGCTTTGTATCAAGTACTAGATATCTATGAACGGTATCAAGCCAGATTACATCATATCCCAAAGCCTGGCAACATAGCATTTCACATTGCGTGTATGACCTTGAGCAAGACATTTATTTATCTTAAGCTTCAGTTTCTTTCCGTGGGTTTCTGTGAGGATCAAAGGGGATAAGGTGAGTGAAAGCGCTATATATCAAAGTACTGTTAAGGTATTTTCTCAATTCTAAAATATTATTAAGTGGTCTGGTACACTATGGATTTAATAATAGTTTGGGGAGGATGCGGAGAGGAACAATCTACTAGAGGTACACTTATGGCTTTCGGATTTGAGAAATAAAAAAATATGGAAAAGTCTGCTTTTAGAATTGAAGAACTACAGTATTGCAAAGGCTTTCTTTCTCAATGTCCGCAAATGCCCTTTTCTTGAATTTGAAATGATTTCTTTCTCGCCCAGGGTTTGGTTTTACCAACCTCCTTCCTGACAGCTGTCAGAATTTTCTATACTGAATTTCTGACCCCAATTTTCTGGGTCCTGCTGAGACTGAAGAGCTACTTGGCTTGGACTGGCTTTCACACGCTGAAATTAGCTTCTGTACTGTCATTGGCTGTTGCTCTTCCCGGACTCGCCCACAACGATCTCAGTCCTGATTGGATGCCAATGTCCTTTTGTTATGGCAAAAAGGTGGATCCCGGAGCTTTGAGAGAAGACGATTGGGGCGTCGGGCAGCTAATGCGCAGGCGTGCCTTCTTGAGTGCGGATTGGCGGGCGACGGGGCGGGACGGGGCGGGACGGGGCAGGACTCCCACCTCGGCGCACGCTCTGTGGGCGGAGAGGGCGGGGCTGCCGGTGTCAGTTGGTTCAAGTGTCTCGGCCTGAGGCATCCTTCTGATCCCTCCTGCTCTCGGCGCCTCGAAAGGCAGGTGAGGGCCGTCGTGGGCCGCGGAGGGCCTGCCCCTAGGCGACCGGAGTTGCGGCCTCGGTACCGCCGAGGGCCTGGAGGGAGGGGCGAGCTAGACGCGGCCCGGCGCACCGGGGCCTGGGAAGAGCGGCCTCGGGCCTGGGCATTTGGTGGCGGCGGAGGCCTGGTTCCCTGCAGAACCTCTGCGCATCCTCTTTTTCTCATCACTGGGCCTGGAGGGTCCAGCGGCCCCTGACGCGGACGTCCTGCCGCCTCCTCCCGCCGCTCCTGAGCCGAAGGCCGCTGTCCAGCCGCCCGCTCTGAAATGGGACTGCGGGAGGGGCTTTAGGGTGGGCTGGGACCTGGCACGCCTGGACTTGCCCGTGGCTGCTCTGCCGAGAGCCCGGGAGATGGGGGGTTTGGACGCCGAGGCGGGAAGGGAGGCGAATGAGCTGTAAAATAAGGGCTGACGACATCCTTCCAGGCGCCGAAAGCGGCTCCTGGGTTAGTTTCTTCGTGGGCTTCTCTCAAGTGTCCTGCTGAACAAGTTTTGAGGAGTTAGGATTGGAAAGGAGAAAGAATACATTCCTGAAAGGCGGGACTTTTGTTATAAAGTTTATCGATTCCGGAACTATGACGTAACAATGTTAAGGATGCTATGCTGTTCCCAACCCCGTATCTGTACCTGAGAAGCCAAAGCTATGCCTATATATTCTGTGCCTGTACTCACTGGTTAAACTCAATATAGCTAGCCACTCTGGGGATCTAGCTTCTGTTCAAATCCTCATTTGGCCAGACAATTCCTTCATCTTATGGAATTTGAAACTGGATGTATCTCACCAGAACAAATCAGAACTTAAACGGAGCTAAACTATGTTGCAAGTTGACGCACCTTGAAGGGAATGAAATGTATCTTCAGTTGCTTAGTAGAAATATCAAAGCATTTGACATCAATGGTTGCAAAATGTTTGGCAAACAGCATAGGGCCATGTTATGGTTTCTTCCATTGCATACTGGATATAATGTTAGACCTGGGTTCAAGTTCTTGGTACAGACATTGGCTGTGAAATTTAAGGCAAGATACATATTCTTTTTGAGATATAGCGTCTACATCTGTAAATTGCAATGTCCTGTTGATTTCTGAGCTAATAATACATGTAAAACATGTATATTAATGCACCATGATACTATTTTAGTAGTCTTATGAGTTCACTAGTCAGTGGATGACATGATCAAAATCAGTTTTAGATGCAGAGAAGTTGGGTCATTTAGGTGAGACGGATATTAG
This sequence comes from Tapirus indicus, assembly GCA_031878705.1. NCBI lineage: Eukaryota > Metazoa > Chordata > Mammalia > Perissodactyla > Tapiridae > Tapirus > Tapirus indicus. The sequence continues at coordinate 125,166,438 of CM062919.1, read as the reverse complement.
GAAAATGTCTCAAAATCTCATGTCTCAGATGTGAGCATACCTGTGGTTGCCTGGTAGAAAAAACTAGACATTGGCTGTAGTCTTGGCTCTGTTGGTAGCCACTGTGACCTTGAGTAAGCATTATCATCTTTAGCCTTGCTTTGTTTGTTTGTAAAATACGGCAGCTGGACTAGATGGTTTTTCTAAAATTCTTTTCATGGCCTGAATTAGAGCTAAAAGGTGGAGAAGAAGATAATAACTAACATTACTGAATACCTACTATGTACTAGGTCCTGTTGCAAGCACATTATATATATCAACTTATTAAATTCACACAACAAAACTGTGATATACATGCGATTGTCCTCATTTTACAGATGAGGAAACTGAGATTGAGATGTTAACCTTGCCCAAGGTTCTGGAGCTTATAAATAGCAGAGCTAGGATTTGAATCCAGGTAATCTAAATTCACGTTCTTAATCACTGTGCTAAACTGCCTCTTAAGAAGAGGGATATTGTGGTACACCATTCGGGGTACTACAAAAAAAGGTAGGGCTATATTCGGTAAAATGATTGTCTTTGGCCACAATTAGGTGTGTGGACATGGAAAGTGGGTGTGTCCTGATGCTTGCCACACTTCCTGGTCCTTTTTCTCCATACCTTCTGCTTCCTGGACTTAAATTATCAAAATAATTTTAGATTCTCTTTCACTGATCAAGGCTAGATGACGATAGGCACCAAAATTTACAACAATTTTTGAGAAAAGTTTTTGAGATTTTACGTAGGCTTAGGTCAGAGTTGAAGAATCTCAGAGAACCATATCCATTTGGGAACTAAGGCAGATTTAGGATAAACAGAGCAGCCTTAGCACTCCACATTCATTTCAGTGTCCCCACGGTTGAGATACTTTGATCTGGATTCTCTGTCTTTTCATGTCAGATTTGCATTTATGTGCAGGAATTGAAAATGAACTCTTAAGAGCACATTTGACATGGGATTGAATTGATATGATAGCAACTATAAATTGAAAAAAAGGATTTTATAGTTGAACAACTCAATCTTTTATTGCGTGTGTATTATGATGTAGTACCATGCTAATGTAGACATTATGAAGTTTCAAGATTGATCCTGTTTTGAAAGAAAATAAAATCCATGGTTAAAATACTTTGATATAAAGAACTCAGCAAACCTTTTGATTCCATATATAAAATAAATCAGTTTATTACTCTAAATTTCCTGAAAGACTTTGAATATATACAAGAGTAGCATTTTGAGGCCAGTCTATTTAATCACATCACAATAAGAGAAAAAATTGCTACTTGTCTTTTTTGTCGTTATTCAGAGGCAGCTGGTAATGTTCTGGTCTGTTTTATTAAAGAGTAATGCCGTTTTGCACAGGGCTGCAATGTATAGTTGGGCGGGTTTTGCACTGTGCAACCCTCAGGGTGTGATCTTACGTAGACTACGATGTGAGTGGTGCTCTCTTGGGTTGTGTAGGGTATCCCATGGTACTGCCCTCATGCCTGGCTTTTGTGCTCTTGCCTCCACTCCAGTCTTGAATGTGTTTTTCTAAGAGTACTTTTTCCTCTATTAAGCCCCCTCCATCCTGTTTTTCTGCTTTCTTTTTCTTTCATTTTTTCAGATGATGTCAAACTGTTGATAAGCCATGCATAGATTTTCTATTGTTTGGGTTATAGTGGCCAAAATTTCAGAAACTGGCTTCTTTTTCTTTACCTTCTACACTGGTCAGTCTGGTTTTGTAGAAGACTTTTTGGTTTAATTTTTGTATTAGACTGAAACATAGGCAAAAGAAGTATACCCCATCCTTATAGTATATCTGATTTCAAAATCAGGTACATTGATTTCATGATTATCTGTTGCTTGGCTTGTATATCTTATAACTTTACAATTTTGTTTTAGCTGTATTCTTAAAAACACTAAATATTAGAAATTTGAAGCTCTTTTAACTATTATTTAGCAGGGGAAATAGCCAAGTTTCAGTCTGCTGTTGCTCAGTCCTTCCAAGATCACTTACTTCTGCTTTTGGCTGTTGGCTCTGTCATCCCTCCCTGACCTACTTTAGCTAGATCAGTGGTTGAAATGGTGTGAAAAGTGCTCTTTTCTCTGGGAAGTTCCAATTTTTGCTGCTAACACTCTTCCTTTGCAATTATGAAGATACATGTTGATTGAATGGAGAGGAATAATTTTTGAAGTGTGGTCTTCAAGTACTACAATAGATTAAATAACTTAAAAAGAACTTTTGAAAAAATTTTTAGTCATCAGTCTACTTGAATTTATATAGATGTACTAAATATATATATATGCACTTTCTCTGAAGTACAGAGAACTTGAGAATTAAAAACATGTGAAAAAGATGTGAGGGAGATCAGCTCTAATGCTGGATAATTGGAAGATGCTAGAAGACTTGGAGTAGATTTATTAAGCATTAAGTTAATTTTATATCATTTATAGCTAGTTAATTCTTTAATAATGCTATGTAAATGATATTTAATACCTTTCTTTTTTAGACTAATGAGTGGTATCTTACTTGAGAGGTGATTTAGACTAAGCATTCTGTTTCCATGTTCATGATGGTATCTGAAGTGTCACACAACTCACTAAAGCTGTGAGGGAATATCCAGTACACTGATAACTCTTGCTTGTGATGTGTACCTCCTAGTTTCAAGTATGTAGACATCCTTGTTCAATATGTTTGGGTTCCGCTGTTTAGCATGTGGAGGCATAAGAATGCTTTGGGTATAGTAGATGCTTAAAAAATACTTGAAAGAGTAACAGCATTGACAGGTCTAAACTGCTTCAGTGAGTAGATTGGTTAACAAATCTGTTTTCAGTAACAATCCGGTAACTTTAATACATTTTGAGCACATTGAGTGTGAAGTGAACGTTAACAATAGAGCAGAACGTGTTTCACAAGAATTTTGTGCTCTAATATTTTCGAGCCTTTTATAGAAACAATAAAATGTTAATATTTATATACTTATTTACATCCTAATTAATCTGTTTTAAGCATAACCAGGAGGTGACAAGTGGACATTTTTCATTTATTCCATATTAGTGTTTCAGATACCTAGTATTTTTCTTTTGAATTTTATGCATAAAAGTATTAAACAGTATATGTAAAACAATACTTTAATAATGAAGACTATTTTTAAAGAGATTTGTCTTCATCCCTACCACAATCCTAAATGTAAGAGCTTTTTCCATTTTGCTGTGTTCTTTTTATCCATATTTATGTATGCTTTACATAATTTTCATTGGTAAAGGAAGATACAATTTTGTAAACATTCTTCCGTTATTATAGTCATCACAATTATTTTTAGTAGCCACTCGATTGGAAACAGCAACTGTAATTAACCAGCCCCTAAATGGATAGTTTAGGGGCCGCCCGCTGCTGCAGCGGTTTAGTCCGCGCTTTGGCAGCCCAGGGTTCGCGGGTTCGGATCCTGGGTGCCCACGGACACACTGCCTGTCAGCCATGCCTTGGCGGCGTCCCATATAAAGCAGAGGAAGATGGGCACGGATGTTAGCCCAGGGCCAGTCTTCCTCAGCAAAAAGAGGAGGATTGGCAACGGATGTTAGCTCAGGGCTGGTCTTCCTCACACACACACACAATGGATAGTTTATGTTGTTTCCAATTTAGTGGATTATAAATAAGGCTGAAGTGAAGATTTTGTATAATTTTTTTCCTTCTTTGTAATTTTCCTTAGGCTAAATTTCTGAGTAAAATTACTTAGTAAAAAATATTTCAGTGTTTTTATGAATCTCATTTATTACCATACTGCTTTCCAAAAAGACCACCTATTTAAAATGTGTCCAATATTTTGTATTTGTTTTTCTATAACTTTGCTAGCATTGATCATTATCTTTTAAAAAAATAATTTAATAAATGTACAGTGGTATTTTATTATGTATTTCTTTGATTACTAAGAAACTCAACATTTTCTCGTTTGCTTAATACTTCTCTTTGTAAACTATTTGTACATATCTTTGCGTATTTACCCATCGAGTGTTTACTTTATTCTTAGAAACAGTAAAGTCTGTACAAAGGGTCCTACTGGGTCACATAATTTTCTTTTGAAAAACAAGCTTATATTTTATTGCTATACATGTCTGTGTTTCTAACTTTTTTTTATTGCAGACCATTCATCAAGGATTTTCTATCCAAGGCCCAGAAGTTTGTTACCCAAGATGATGAATGCTGACATGGATGGTATGTTGTTTATTTTCCTTTTTGCCTGTTCCTGGTTTTGTGGATATTAAGCACAAAATATTTTGTGCTTTATTAAGCAATGGAAAGAACAGAGGAGCATTATTTAGAAGGCTTGGATCTTGGCTAATTTACTTATTTATATCGCATCTAGTTCTAGAAAGGATTTAAGGCAGCTTTCATTCCTTAATTATGAGATGTTGGCAGAACATTTTCTCTTCACCCTGGTGTCCTTGTCTGCAATGTGGGGATATAACTTTTTACTTCACAGGGCTCTTGTATAAGTAAGATAATGAATATAAAACATTTTGCAGATCTTTAAGTGCTACACTACACAGATGGTACCTAATGTTAATTAGTAAATTCAAACCTTTTTATTACAGCAGTTGATGCTGAAAATCAGGTGGAACTGGAGGAAAAGACACGACTTATTAATCAAGTGTTGGAACTCCAACACACGCTTGAAGGTTAGCATGCACTTTGTAGTTTTCTTGAATAACATCCAATTAATTGAAACTGTAAGTATTTATGTTGCTATATTTTGTGAGTGTGCACAGTTTTAAACAGTATAAACTTTAAAGTCCATTTCAATAGGTTTTTTTTTTTTCCCCCTCCTGCCTATAGCTTTGGCTGGTGATTTTAAGGAGCAGAAATGTTTCAATAAGGAAGTTAAATAGCGTTCTTATGCTTCCTTCTTTAAGGTCCAACGTAATGCCATTTGTACATGAGAGCCCCTTTTAAGCCCCTGTATTGTGTCACTAAGTCCACTTTAATAAAGCTTATCCTAAAATAAGAACAATGAGTTAGCCTCTGAGATTTAAAGAGATTGATCTGAGTTTTTTCATTTTCTAAATGTCTTGCATAAAATCACTACTACCACTGAAACATCCTTCGGTTTTTAATGAAATTAGAGGTTGTTTTTTTTGTTTTTTGACACCAGAGTGAGCAGATCATGTCACTCTAGTGGTTTCCCATTTCACAGTTACAAAAACCAGGTTACTCTCTGGAAGTCTACTACTTCCCTTTGACCTTTTCAGAGTCATGTCACACACACTGTCTCATGCATCCCACCTCAGACACTCTGACCTCCTTGCTCTTCTTCCAGCATGCTTCAACTCAAGGTCTTAGCAGTTGCTATTCCCGTGATTCAATCTTTTTCCCTTAGTTATTTGCAAATCTATATGGCTCATTCCCCTACTTCCTTTTGGTCTCTGGTCAAATTCCTTTTATCAAAATAACTGACTATTCTGTATAAAAGGGCAACTTCCCTTTTGCTTCCTATGACCCTTACCCTTCATGCTTTTTCTCCTGACCCTCGCTCCAAGCCCCCTAAATGCACATGTGCCCACATGCACATTAGAATGTAAACTCTGTAAGGACAGGGACCTTTCTTTTTTATTACTGTTGCCACTAGAACAGTGCCTGGCTCCTAGAGGGCACCCAATACTTAGTTGTTAAATGAATGAATAGAGGTAATGTTTTATTTGATCATCAAGAACTGTGTCTTTTGTTTCTTGCTAATGTAGAAATACAAAATGATCAATTGCTTAGAAACTGTCTATATCCAGTATATGAATTCAGTTGTATTCACTTATCACATTTTCTTAAACATTTCTAGTGAAGACAGTTTGCTTTTATGTTGATAAGACATGAACCAAAATTCACATTTTAAAAACAAAATCCATATTTTTTTAAATAACCATTTTAAGAATTAACTACTCAGTGTAAATGCTGTTTACAAAGAATAACATTTAGTCCGATGTGAAATCTCTTTTTAAGAAGTTTTAGTAAATTTTCAGTTTACTTTGTGTACCTTAACTTCTAAAGTAATCTGAATTTAAAAACAGAAAATTTAAGGATTGTGGTATCTTTTTAATGAATGAATCTTAATAAGCATTTTATAATATGGAGTCATTGCCCCCATTTTATTGATAATAGGCTTTTTTATTTTTAATATAGATCTTTCTGCAAGAGTAGATGCAGTTAAGGAAGAAAATTTGAAGCTAAAATCCGAAAACCAAGTTCTTGGACAATATATAGAAAACCTCATGTCAGCCTCTAGTGTTTTTCAAACAACTGACACAAAAAGCAAAAGAAAATAAGGGATTGATATCCCTTCTGTTTTATGAAATTGCTGCTGATCTTTTTTTTAAAAACATTTCAATAGATTCCAAAAGTTATAGTACTTTTGTTTGTGGCTTCATTGAATATTTATGAAGATAATGTCAGATCTAGGCAAAATTAACAGCATAACAGAAGACTTTCATGAGTTTGTGTATTATGTTAGTCTATGAAAACGTGCAAATGTAGAGACTTTATAATTAGAAATGCATATATTTATGAAACTTGAAAATGTTTTATTGAATTTGCTTTGATTTATAGGTTTAGCACTGTCTTTTATTATAGGCATAGTAAGAGATACAAGAAAATAACCACCATATTGTGAAAAAGTGACCAAAATCATGTACTGAATGCACAGCTTTATGTACCCTGTCCACCATTGTGTGCCTCTTCTCCATTTGCTTCTTCCCCTTTTCCTTCCACTAAGGAAAAAATTGGTTTCACGTTTGTAAAAGTAATTTCAATAGTTAATCACCTATGAGAGTAACATGAACTCTAATTGTTGAAACTTAATCAAAATAAGATACTTTCTCAGTTACAGCTTGTTATATTTAGTAATAAGATAGGGTTACTGGTTTCTCTTGAATCAACTGAAAACAGAGACTATAAAAATTTTTCTTTGAAACTGAATTGTCATATTGGGAAGATTTGATGTTAAAAACTTCCCTTTGCACAAAATAACCCACTTGGTATCTGAAAAGATGAGCTCTGGTTGTGTGTGTGTTTGAAATTGAAAATTTTGAGAAACATAGATGTAGGATGGAAAAAGTACTTGGTAAACAGTAGTAACCAACTCCAAATGTTTTTACTCCAGATTTATGTTCTCTCTGGCACAGACAGATCTTTTGGGGGGATATATATGAAAGTGGATTAAGTTTGACTAACCATATGTAAACCACATCTAGAAGAGGATAGTTACAAAAAGTTTGGTCTCAAGGTTTATTTCTAGTACCCAGCAGATCAACTTTTGCAAAATCCCTTAAGAGTGTATTAGTATCAGAATCATGAGTAAAATGGGAGAGTTGTACATGTACATGTACTAATAGATACCTTCTCAGTATTTTCCCTCACTACTTCTCCCAGAATTTTCTGTAAACCCAACTACTTGGTTTGCAGTTTTAGTCATTCTTTAACAATTTTTAAACATTTAGTTTGTAGATTCCATTTGGTAAGGAAATCATAAGTGTAATGTTAAAATGTTAAATAGAAAAAGAGATCCACTAATATAGCTTATGGTTATTAGATTTGGGCTACTTTTAATCATGGAATAATAATGTTTGTATTGGTGTAAGATTCGATGACTTTAGCTGTATGAATGAATATATAATAGTCATACTGCAAACATTTTGCATCCCTTTTGTGAGCTAACTTACATTTAAAATTGTGTTGCAATTATGCTTTGCTGTTTAATAAAAAGCTGTTTCAGAGAGTGTCTGTGTTTTGATATTGTTGCCTAAGTAACCAGGGTGTGTGTGTGTGTGTATATACACACACATATATATATATATATATAGTAGTGTAGTGGTATATCCAGGGTTGTTCAGAGCCAAGGGATAAGTAGCATATCTTATTACTGGATGTTTAGGGGAATACTACTTTTATTAAAACAAATGTTACAAGATATTACACATTAATTTTAAAAGTAAAAGCAAAGAATTCAAAAAAGGATCCAAGATTGCCAGGGGAAAGGTGGGTTGTATTTTTTGGGTTACGCTAAGCTCTGGAAACAAGACGCAGTGATAAAGAATATAAAATAATATAGACTCTCTCCCAACTAATGGTTCTGAGGTGAGCACGTAAGCACTGTAAGCTAGCAGGCTGTGTTCCACTTAATCATTCAGAGACTTGAGGATGGCTCTGCCCTTTTCAGCCATGGCTTCCAAGTCACTGTATCACTATTCTGATTTGCAGGAAAAGTACATGGGGAACATATGCAAGGTTTTAAGTGTTGGGCCTGCCTAGAAACGGCTCCTATTTTTTTCATGTTCCACTGGTGTGGAGACTTAGTTACATCTAGATGCAAGAGGAGCTGAGAAATGTAGTGCCTGGCTGGAAGCCATATTCCAGCTACAACTTCATGGAAGTAGAGAGAGGATTTTGGTGGCAACCAGCAGCCTCAGTCACAGTCCTCTTCTCTTGCTATTAAGCATCTGTGTACAACCTTCTTCCCATGCAAAGAACATACTCAACCCCTCCTCATCCAATTACTGATTCAGCTTAAAATCCAGGATCTCTATCAAGGTCCATCAGTTGTAGATGTGGCTTCTAATAGTCTGATGACCTCTAAACTGATGGGCAAATTATTTGCTCTCACTCTCGCCTCTGCACATTTATAGTGGTGTAATGGGGACAGGATACCCAAATAAAAACTGTCAATTTGGAAAATGGAATAAAGGGAAACACTGGTTCAAAGCAATTGTGGAATACTCCTGGGAAACCCTGTGAAGATTCTGTCCTTGATAGTGGAGAGGTTCCTTGATTAGACCCTGATTCTGATCTCTGGCAAAGGACTACCTTGTTCATTGCCTTCCTTGGCTTCTCCTCTCTGGAAAGTTACTCCTTATCCCTTTCCCCCATGGCTCAGACTGGGAGTGTGCCCTTTGTGGGAGTTGTGAAAACAGTCCACTTCTTGCTGATGTGAGCTTGGTACCCATCACTTTAAGGCCAAGCTCAAATTTCTTAGGTAGTACAATTCCCTCAAAAACTCAGCCTTTTGGTCTCTATGCTTCCAGTTCCATATGCTAGGAACCATCATCAAGCTCTTTTCTAGACCAAATTCTCAAAGTATGCTTTATTTCTTTCCTTCCTCACAGGACCCTGCCTCTCTTTAATGGAGGCTACCTTGAAACCAATTGAAAATAAGACTGCACTGGGAATGGTGCACCCAGATTATCACTGCAGGGCTGGGTCCTTTGTTTGGCTTAACAACTGGCAGAGAAATCTTACTGGGCTTCCCCCTCCACCTCCCACACTTCAGAAATAAAACAATTTTGAACCTGTTCAGCTATTCAGTGTACAGAAGCAACTGGCTTTTCTAAAATCCTGTGTGTGAGGTTCCTGATATCTGATCTTTCTCTATTCCCTTCCATCTCTGCTTGGAAACTGGTAAGTCCTTTCTTGTGATACCTTGCTAGAAGCATCAGGGAACAGCCAATTCATTTTACATTGTGGCTTTTCCAACAGCTACCCCTAGAGCTATCAACTCAGTAGTGACAAAATGTTATCTGAAATACATGCCCCACCTGTTTGTCATGTAAATGGTAAACCAATGCCATATATTTTGTATTCATTATGGCAATGTCTCACTTCAGGATATCAATTTTTATATTAGAAATATAGGTGAAGACTGTGCACAGGGGGCTGTGTCTAGCTTCTGACAAAGACTCTCTCTGACCAAACTTTAGCCAGGCACTTCTGAGCTCTCTTTTCAACTAAGCCTCATCTTAGGCCCTGTCTTTGGCCTGCCTAGTCCAGTTTTAGCAAGAATCCTGCTAAGTCAGTTTAGAGAGAATTCCCCCACCCTCAGTATCTGATCACCTTGGCCTGCCTTTAGCAAGAATCCTGTTAAATCAGTTTAGCGAGCATCCCCCATCCTTGATATTTCCTCTTAGTAATTTCCTATCTACCAATCCCCACCCCCTGCTCACTGACTATAAATTCCCAGTTGTCTTTGTTGTATTCAGAGTTGAGCCCAATCTCTCCCCTATTGCGACAGTCTTGGTACCTATTACATAGTCCTGAATAAAGTCTTCCTTACTGTTTTAACAAGTGTCAGAATAATTTTTTCTTTAATACTTCCTAGCTCTAAATGCTGGTGGAATGATGACTGTCAGGGAAAATCAGCATACCCCTTTTCCTTAGGGTCCCCCAATAGGACTTCCCTCAATACTGACACTTACTAGCATTCCATCCAAAATGTGTCCTCTTTATAGTCCCTTTGGACTTTACTTATAGCAAGTCACTATAGATCATAATTCCGTATCTGGAACTCTTGGGACCAGTTCCAGAATTTGGAATTTATGACTCATACGTCAGTATGGTTTGGGGCAGCACCTGTAATCAAATACATGAACATTTCTGTAGCAAAATATATGAATTTAATACTAAGTGTGATAAATAAAGACTATATAAAAGCCTGTAAGAGAGGTCAGGGTTGGTTGCCAAATGAGTTTTGGTGTCAAACATGAAAAAACTTTTGCTTTTCAGATTTTGGAATTGTATGTGCAGCAACAAAGCATTTTGGAGAAAAGTAACCAAAATCATATAAGCATGTAGTTCCCACCAGTTTATAATGTCACATGTCTGTTTCTGTCCATTAACTCTTCTGATCTAGTCCCTTTTCAAAAAAACAAAAGGGGACTTTTTAAAATACATTAGAATTATATATTATATATATAACTACATATTTATATATATAAAGTATATTTTTATATATATTAGAATTATAGAATCTAAAATTAATTTTGTGGTCCAAAGCAAAGCAAAATTGATCTTCTTTCAAATGTAAAGCCTTTCTTTACTTTCCCCAATAATTTCATTTTTCCCCTATTGTGAGTTAACACCCTCTAGTGGTTGTCCTCAGATATTTCTTCAGTGATGATCACACAAATTACCAGCAAAAAACCAGAGATTACTTAAGACCACCTTTACTTTAGTAAAGACCACCTGTAAATCAGGAAAGAACAGAGATTACATGAAAGGTTAGGAATTGGAAGAGAGAATGACTTAATTGCCTCTTAGCTACTCTACTGGAAAAACAAGCTACAGTTTATTTCACTTCAATCATGGAGATTAATGGTATTGAAAGACAAATTTACGGTAACAAGGGCTTTATGTTGGCCTTAGGACCAAATTTACCTTCTAATGGAGGGGCGCTGACGAATGATGACAAAAGCCAAAGTGATCCATTATAATCAACTGTATAATGTATTTACCTTGTTTGAAATTGTATATATGATTTATAGATGGCTTATCAAATGTTTAAGTTATTCAAACTTGAAAATATTCCCCAATTTTGCAAAGAATGTAAAATTGTGTTCATTTAACAAACACAAAATATTTGGTAAAGACACTGTGTGAGGTGTTAAAAGGTCATTTTCAAATTGTCCTGTTGCCCATCTTCTCTAAAACTACCTCTGCTCTTCCACGCATTCAGATCTCTAGAGACAGCCTCCAAATGCATCCCCAGAAACATTTTCTCTCCCATCAACCCACCTCATCTCCCTGTCAGATTAGGGATAATATGATTTCCTAAACTCCTCACAGCTGTCATACTATGGAAATGCATGGGAGCTATAATTTGGGAAGAGATTATTAAAATGTATTTAGAAATGCTATTGTGTTTTAATAAGTCATATACATAAGAAATATAAGTAGTTATAACAGTCATCTAATTCTTCATCTCTAAATCCTGCTAAAGTTAAAACATATCCACAATTGAAAAGAGAATGAAAAAACCTCATAAGGGCCTAGAGTGTAATATATTTGTCTTAACTATTCTGAATAGTTTTCACCAAATGCAAAACCATTTTTGGATTGATGTTCAAAATTTCTAAGGTATATTAAATTAATTGCTAGTGGTTAATTTTAACATATAAGCAGTTCCATCCTGTTGTCATCCTGCAAATATGGACTGACACTTCAAAAAGACTACTAATTCTAGTAATATGCGTCTTTCTGGAGAAATGATCAATGGAAGCAAGGCTATATTAAAAAAATATTCAAGAAAATGGAAGCTACTTTAGCTTGGTCAAGTTAAAAAGCCTCTAAAAGGCCAACTAAAATAAAATCAAAGTACATTTATTTTTCTCCTTATTAGAGAAATGGATAAAATTTAAGTCATTTTAAACAATAAAGTCAGATTAGGACAGTAAAAGGAAAAGGCCATCTTTTTGAGACAAAGACTCTGTTTTGTCTACTGCATGGATCCAACACATAAGAGTTTACGTTTTGGTTAAACCTATCAGCCTTGGTACATCCACAGAGGGCACATCCACAGGAAGTAGCAGTGAGCTGGCAAAACTGGTTGCTCAGAGTTTACCACTGCAAGCTCATGTAGTTTAACCAAATGTTAAAGTGAATCTGCACCAAGAAAGCAAAAAAAGCTTTAATACATCTTTAGAAAAAACGCTCACATACAAGACACCTGTCAGGCAGAAGGTTTCCATAAAATTAAGAAAGGATTATCTCCTGAAGTAGAGGTTTATCTTCAGAAACATTCTCATCTAGAATCATTCAGCATGTCTACTTCATTTGGACATTCCAAATACAAAGCAAGAAAGGGAGTCCTTGAAAGATGTGTTAAATTCAGTTAGTATTAAATAAATACAAAGTATGGTTAACTATGTAGTATTAAGATTTTCCACCACCAATGTATGAAAGTTCAGAACACAGCAATGGAATAAAGCACTTATTTGCATTTTTAATTCACTCTCTGAAGTAAGGAGTGAATAGTATTACTGGCTGTTTGGCTTCCTTTAGTAAAAGCAGAAGCTAAAGACTTATTTTCTTTATATGTAAGCTCCAAATACACTATTGGGGAGGAGGTATATGGGATCTTAGTTGGGACTTGCCCAAGGATGGGTGTCTATGTCCATGAAGGGATCCAAAATATTACCCAACTAGTATAAAGTTCTCTAGATAGTTAGTATTAAAGTAGTTCCATGGCCTCAAAGATTTAGATCACCTTCCAAAGGCTCTAACCTGTTACCCAAACATAAAATATTTTTAAAATATTTTAAGTGGAACAACACAGCTCCATTATAGTGTAGTTCTGTGACTTCTGGCAACTACTTCAAAAAGGGGAGCAACAGTAATAGTAATAGTAATAGTTGCTGTATCTACCTTAGAGGCAGCCAGATGAGATAAAAGACTTAAAATAGATTTGAATTTGTCAGGAAAAAAGCAAAATAAAAATACAAAGCATGATAACTGTTAGCTATTAGCCATTAGAATCTCTTAAAGATCAGATAAAAGAAAATAACTTACAACCCCCCCAACAATAATTTACCTATTAAAGAGGGTATAATTTAAAGAAGAAAACATTTAAATTTTATTTTCAAGAGCAATGTATGCATAGCAATCTTGTGAATAGGATAAGCCATTCTGGCAATAAAACAACTATAAAAGCTTGAAAAAAAAATCTGTACACCATTTTGTTTTGATAAACCTATTATCTTTGTATTCATATGTAAAATATCCTGCACTATTAACCAGTGATTCTATGAATGACAAAGACATTTCTGTTTTGTTGACTTGTCAACAAAGCACCTCTTTAAAGGAATCTATAAGTGAACAATGGACCATAACTATAATCTGACACAAACTAGGTAAATGTGGGTCACGTACAACGCTTTCAATTGTTGATAGAATCAAACAACCATACAGAAACTTTATTGCATTTAGCTCTGCACAACAGAACACTCTCATTTTTATCAGAGAACTACCAGTTATAGTAGTAGAGCTTGTAAGAGGAAATTCCAAGAACTGATTTTTCCAATAGCAGTGAAGCTGCTGCATATTATTTTGCTCTGTACAAACCAAAACTTTCTCCAAACTCTTAAAACTGTGTAACTTCTAATGATATTAATCTCTTAAATCTGATACGTAACGTGCCACTTTTATTTTAAATTGAAAGACCAGGTAACTTCAAAGTTTTTTTCCCTGAAAAGAAAGACTAAAATAAATGTCTGAAAGAATAACATTGCTAGATGTTAGGAACTGGATGTGCAGACTGGTTCAAGTTCAGTCTGGCACACTGATTTCAGAATGCCAACTCTCTCTCAGGAATTAAAAATACTTGAAGACAGTTTACTCCTTCCGTACTCTTCTTTTGCGTACTGACTTCACTGGGCCATCTCCAGATCCTGTGCTCTCATCTGCTTCTTTCATCTAGAAAAAAGAATTATGAAAATGTTTACTTTTATACAACAGGTAACTAGTAATAGTAATAAATAAGATATTTCTTATTCTCTAAAATACATGTTCTAACAAATCAAATGCTACCTTATATATATATACACATATATATATATATACATATATATGTATACACATTCCTTTACTTCATGCAGCTGATCAAAAATGTGTATATAACTTGATGTGTTTTGACTGGCATGATTACATTTTTATGCACCTGACAAGGAATACTCTAACAACTCAATTCACAATTTTATTTTATGATTTAGAATTTAATGTCATAGTTAATTAAAGGGTATATGATATTTTCATTGTGGGATATTAAGCACTAACTATTCATCACAATATTTCTGGAAGTAAAGAGTTGCTGAGCTGGTTTTACAGAAACTTTTTAAGAACTTCTGGCATATAGCACTTCGAGAAAAATTAGGAGAGAGGAAAGGGCAACATCAAATTTACGGTTTGGATTTTTTTCTTTCCTTTCTTATCCTTCCAGAATAAGCATTTGTACATAAACTTGTGTAACAAAATAAAATAATGAAGGTGTTATATGGTATGATATATGGTATTACACAAAATAATACAAAATTATTTCTCAAGGTTACGCTATACAAAAATTGGCTTATTTTCACTCACTGACAAATATATATGAGACTAAAAGCACACAAAATAATTTGTGAAGCAAAATATAACTAGAATACATGTTCTAACAAATACAAATAAATGTTTGAAAGTATCATTAAGATAGTGACAGCTGAAACAATGACTGTTTAAAACTCTGTTCTGGAAGAAATTATCTTCACCTGGCTCCCTCAGAATATGGATATTCATGCTAGATAATGATCCCCCAACCCCTTTAAAAGCTCACAAGGCAGTTAAGACCAGTAACCAGGTATATGTACTGAATAAACTTTAGAATACAATTAAAACAATAACAATAAAACACGTTTATTTGGGAGATTTCTTCAAATAGACAAAATAGAAAGTTTTTCATCCCATGCAACAAGCCAGACAGAACTGTTCTTCCCCTGCCCACAATAGTAAGTAGTGAGAGTGGTGAGGATGGGACTCTGGGGGGTGAGACTGTGTAGCTCTTAAAGGGCTAGAGGAGGAGAGAAAACAGGCTTTTGGTATGTGCTGGGTGAAAAAAGAAAGCTCTGGTTCTGAATTATACCCTGGATAGTTTCTGATTCCATAATAACTGACTGAAAAAAGAGGTACTGTGGCAAGTTCTATTATATATCAGGATGCAAAAAGGGCTAAACACATCAAGTTAATGGGAAAACTAGTTCATTAAAGATTCAAGAAAAGCACCATTTCAGGCAGACAGTACTCAACTACCCAATGAATATCAAAACATGACAGTAAATTATTGAGACAATAAGAATGTTTTCACAATAACTATAAAGAAAATTGTCTTGTAATAAACAATCACCTTTTAAATATTCAAATAGTCTGTTTATTATACCTTTCAAAAGAATACTTTAATGATAAAGTCATCATTTTTTACAGATGCAGCTCTCCACACTTTATAAACTACAGACTCACTTTATATTGTTTCATTAGGCATTAAGATGATATAAATTGCAGTATTTTCTTGCCTTCTTTATGGATACATTTTAAAAATAATACAGAGGCTCTTATGAAAGCTGGGAGAAATATGGCAAAAAATTCTTCACAAGCCAGATTGCTGCTTTTATTGAAATAATTTTTTATTGATAATGATCATATATAGAAACTAGTTTATTTTCTGTTAAAGAGTTGCTTACCTCATCCTCTGATCCAGACTTATTTGATTTATTACCTTCTTCTTGTCCTTCTATGATTTCAATTTCTTCTTCACTCTTTTCCTCAGGTTCACCTTCTTCTTCTAGAATACAGATTTTATTAAAGGCAAAGACTCGATGAATTAGCATTTTGCTACTGAAAAGTATAAAATACAATAAGGGGGATTTATTTAAATTCCAATATTTAAAAACAATTTCTTCCATTAAAATTTTTTAAGTTAGTTATAAATACTCATTATCTTATCATATTTTATAAATAAATCATCCTATTTGAGGAAAAGGACAGGTTTTAAGAATTCTTAAGCATTCAGTATATGTAATATGAAAATCAAAGAATATTTATGTGTGTGTATATTTTTTTTTTTTTTGAGAGAGTATGGTTTTTAAGTCAACTGTTTCATCAACTATTAGGTTAAAAATAGTGCTCAAGACATAATTTAAGTTATAAAGGGCTCAATCTGGAATTTGGCTGGGGACACCTGAAAAATATCAATAGTTTTATTTCTACCTAGATGTGCATAAGGAGGTCTCAGTGGAGAACCACCAAAAAGCATCAGTTCTTCAGTTCCAACATCTTCAGGAGTTTAATATAGAGTGGGAAGGGGACATATGATTCAGCAAACCTTTCAGGAGATTAAATTACTTATTTGATATGATAAACTATCTGAAAAACAGCAGCCATCGGAAGACTTGGTGTTGATCTGGTTGCTGCAATCACCTGCCTTGAACCTACCACTCTTCTACAGAGGCCACGGTCTACACCTCCATCTCATCTATATTCTCGGAGGCAAGAAAAGTCCTTGCAAAAAGCCATGGCATATGGGATTCATAGTTGCTGGGCTCTGAAGCAACTGAACAATATTTAAATCTCTTTCTTTGTAGAAGACCAAAACTATAAATAGGACGGCTGCTCAGGGTACAACACGCAGGCAGGGACGATGACTCTGCTCTACCATGTCATGTATCCTTGGGGATACAGACAGTTTAAACTGGACAAGAAGCAAGTGCAACAGCCAGTGTTGACCAGATAACGGACTTTTTATGAGCTTTGCCCAGGGTCCCCATAATAAATCACTATTATCGTCTTACCTTTTTCAAGAATTTCACCATCACTTTGTTTTTTTTCCTCTTCCAAGTCCACTGGTTTCTCCAGGGCTGCCCTCTCCTCCTTCACTTCTTGCTCGAGTGCTCCCTTGGTTTGTGGTTTACATATGTCAGTTTTTTTATACTCTGCATCTTCATATCTCTTCTGTAAGTTTAACATAAGCTATTTTTACTAAAAGCAAAGCATTATTTTTTAAAAGGTTTTTTACAATAACTGACATACACAGTGAACTATCAGTAAAAATTTATAGGAAATTTAGTTTATTACTTTTAAGAACCACTTGTTCAATTCACAGAACTCCTAAACACCAAGAGATTTTTTTTAAGTTGAAGGAAATTCATTTTCTTTACCTTTACTTTTCTTGGCCAAAAAAATGAAGTGACTAATGTTATTGGAAGTCCCACTGCCACAAGATAAATGAGCCAAAGCCATGGGCGCTCTCCAGCAGCTGCCATTAACTGTTTAAATATACCAGGCTATAGAAGAAATAAGCATAAAAATTCAATGCAGATTTTACAAACATTGATTAGGAAATACAGCCTACCAAAAAAAATCCTTTTTTTACCTAGGTGTTTTACATTAAGGAGTGATGAACTTGTAAGCTAAAAAATATTTTATTTTCCCATCTTATAGTCTGTAAAGTTTAAACTCTTTAATTATCTGCTTGCATCGCTGTTTGAGACTTCGTAGTAGAAGATATGTTACAACATAGGTGGAAACTGCTAACCTACCAGCAAGAGTTATGACAATTTTCTTTTTTGGTAATTTTAAGATAGAATTACTCTTTATGGATGTATCATCTGGTTCATTTAGAAATATAAAACTCTCTGATAACTCATTCTGTACTTTTAAAGGACTTATTAATAAAATCAACCTGAGAATTATTGTGTTTTTCTTTTTTATTAACACATTTCACATACAACCTTCAGTAAGGAAATTGTTTCTCTTATTAAAATAAAATCTAAAATCATCAAATGTTTTAGTTAAAAGACTTTCAAAACGAGAATCTCTTTACCTACTTTTGATGGGTTTTGCTAATGTCCAAAGAAACCAAATGTAAGGTATTAATTTTCTGTATAATAATTGATTTTAAAGACACATTCTCCCAAATGCATTGTGTTGGAATATTTACTTAATCTTTTCTAAACAGTGTTAAGATTTGGGGGGAAAAAACTAGAACACAATTTAATAATATTAAATTTAAAAATTCTCTACACTCCCCTAAGTGAAAAGTAGTTAAAATGAATAAAGAATATGTAGGTTACTGTTAGAATTAGGCCTTGAACTGACAAGGTGACACAGATATTAAGTAGTCTTATTTCTATAAACAGCAAATAGGCATTAACTCTCACTATGCTATCATAATTTAGTGAATGAAATGAAGACTTACATAATATATATAGTTCATTATATAGTTTAGAGTGAAGCTGTATCATAATATAGTAAAGCTAAATATTCTGTCTACATAAATTTAAGTACATTTCTTTGGCACTTAGTAATTACTGCACATTTATTTACCTTTTAAAGGGCCACTAGTATAACCTATAACAGGACCAAGTCCCATTATTACTATATGGTAAATACTGTACCTCATTAGCATTTGCTACCATTATTTTCACTCCCCAACCATCTGCAGCCCAGTGATCTGCTACTTCCTTTTCCGAACAGATAATAAAATTATCAAAGTAGATATCAGAGGTCATAGACCAAAGCTCTAAACCAAGAGCACGGAAAGAAGTCAGAAGAAATGGATGATCATCTTCAAAATAATCTGGATTAGGAATTTTTCGAGGACTCCAGATTCCCTGGAAGAAAAAATAATTTAAAGACATTTTCAAATAATTTCATTATAAATGCTTCTCAAGAAGCAGTTGCTGCTGAATGAAATTAGCAATAGTAACTGGAGAAAAAAGAAAACATCAACTGATATTAATTAGTAATTCACCAGAAATAAACTCTTGTTTCTTCTTATTCTGTGCATGATACTCCCTATGAATAATACTGACATTAAACTGCAAAAAAAGGTAAAGTGAAAATCAAACACACACAGAAACTTGACTAATTAAATTTGACAAGTAAGCGATACTACTTTAGACAAGTTTTTTATATTTAATAAACTTATTCAAGGCAAGATGTCATTAAAAGTGCCCAAATCAGAGAGGTCACTATATGGCAAAAATGGAGCCACTCCTTTCAACGTACACCCGTGACAGGCATCAGTAATCAATCATGGATGAACCTCAGAACAATTATTCAACGTAAAAGTTCTATTTGATCTTAAATGATTCAACTCAATCAAATCAAATAAATTTGACAGTATGATCACTCACTGACTCACTCCGCCATCATATATATCTATTCTGTGCCAGGCACTATGCAAGGTGCTAGGGAGACTGTGATGATCAAGACAGACATGGTTCCTGTATTATGCAGTTTAAAGTGTAATGAGGGAGACAGACATTAAACAAGTTACCAAAATAAACATTTTGTGATAAATGCTATGAAGAAAAACTATAGTAAGCAATATGTAACTGCATATATATAATAAATATTAGAAAATGTCAATGAATAATTAGACAGATAAAACTAGTGTTAAACGGATAATACAGGGACTTCTACCCAAAAAGCTAGATACACTCAAAAGATATCGGATTCATATTAGAAAAAAAATTCTAATGTTAATAACACCAGAAAGTAAGGAGCACATTAATTAAGCACAGGTATTAAATTACTAAAATATACAGTGTGAGTCCTCTTGATCATCAATTGGTTACTAGGGAAAAATATAGTATAAAGTGACTGATCTTTAGTTTTTAATTTAATTCCCCCAGAAAATTAAATAATGCTTTACTTTCTAAATATAAATTAGTTGGAGTTTATTTTCTTTGCCTTCTTAAGACAGCTAAGACATACTATTACAAATCAAATTTCTAAAAGTTAACATTATCAATAAGTAGATATATAACAAATATCACATTTTTTACTTTACTACGGGACTGGGACAAGTGGTTATTACCTGGTAGTCAGGATTATCTATCATCGGAGGTCTCCATACTCCTTTGTATTTTGGGTTATCTATCAAGGGAGGTCTCCACTCACCACACCCAATCCGACATGCTGGATTAGAAATACGAGGTGCCTCCCATTCTCCATCCATGTCTTCATTCCTTAGGATATTAGAATAAAGCAAATATAGTAATCTCAAATTTCTTCTCAGTCACATGAACTAGTAACAAAAAAGCAAGTAAGAAACATATGAAATTGACATTTGAAGGTGAGTAATGCTTACCAGTCATCAGGTTTTTCAGCACTAGGATCTGGAATAAATTTGGGTTCATCATCAAGCCAGCCATCAGGTTTAACAACACTTAAATCTTCTATTTGGGCAGGTTCACTTTCATCCCTGTAAATACAGTATTTTATGTTAATTATAATTATTTAAAAAGTTTTAAAATGCACATGTCACAAAATGCCCCCAAAAGGCATTTCCTACCCTTCTGTCTTTGTTCCTACTACTTCCCCATCTCTCATCCACCTGAATCTTCTGCTAACTTGCCACTTTTTTGTATATATTCCATTGTGCTCTATGCATACATGCACATATGTATATATTCTTTTATTTACACAAATGACAGCATTCTATATGGAGTATGTAAGACCTTGTTTTTGCTCACTTAAAAACTCAGCCATTGAGGCCGGCCCAGTGACATAGTGGTTAAGTTCTTACGCTCCGCTTCAGCGGCCCAGGGTTCATAGGTTTGGATCCCGGGTGCGGACTGACACACCGCTTGTCAAGCCATGATGTGGTGGCGTCCCATATAAAGTAGAAGAAGATGGGCATGGATGTTAGCCCAGGGCCAATCTTCCTCAGCAAAAAGAGGATTGGCAGCAGATATTAACTCAGGGCTAATCTTCCTCACACACAAACACACAAAAAACCCTCAGTCATTCATCAACAAACATATAATGAATGTCTACTATGTGTCAAGACTGTTCTAGGAGCTCTATTTCATATACATATACATTTGCTTCATTCTTCTTTATAGTTCCACAGTTTTCTACTTTGTAGATATATCATAATTTATTTGACCTGTGTACTCTTAAGGGACATTCAGTGTTTCCAAAAACTTACTATTACAAATAATGCTATAATGAATATCCTGGAGTACATTAGAAATTAATAAGAAATTAGCTGTCAGCTATATGAATTGAAAATATTTTTTCCAGTTTCTCACGTATTTTTTGAAATGGTTGATGGTGGGGTTCTTTTTGCCACATACAAATCATTTATTTCCATGTAGTTGAAATTTATTAATATTTTCTTTTATGATTCTTCAATTTCATATCATATTTGAAAAGATGTTCCCTATTCCAATACTATTTTTTAAAAACTCTCCATATTTAATTCTAGTAATTTTATATTTTCATTTTGAAATATGACACTTAGAAAGTAAATTTAGTTGTGCGCCACATAACGACATTTTGGACTGCATATAGATGGTGGTCCCATAAGATTAGCACCACATAGCCTAGGTATGTGGGAGGCTATACCATCTAGGTTTGTGTAAGTATACTCTATGATGTTCATGCAATGATGAAATCACCGAACAACATATTGCTCAGAACATATCCCTGTCATTAAGCAATGCACGACTGTACTAATATAATTTTCATCTTCATAGAAAAGTAGAAATTTTAAACAAGAGGCTACATTATAGTTTTCCAAACAAAATTTGACTAACAAAATAAACTGAAATAATCAACTCTATATATGTAAAGACTTGTACTTGTTGATATCAATGTTATCTTGAGTCTCTGAGGGCTCAGAGTAACCAGAGTTTAAAATTTAAGAGAGCATTTCTTTTAGCACTTTATAAAACAAATTCTAACACGTATCACCAATCAGAATGAGGTTGTTATATGCCGTTCCTCTCATTTAAGGGCAAACTTATTTCCCAGGCTTACTCTTTATGGGTAAACAAACATGCAATGTTAGAAAGCCCATGTGGAGGGATGCAGTCCCACCTTTTCTGATAGTCTGAATTCATGAAAGTGATGCACTAATAAGTAACTTTTTATTAATTAAAAAAAAAAACCATATTGTTCTTCCTACCGCATACAAGTTACTTCCCTATTATACTATTAGCTTGAAGGCAAAGACATTTTCATTATCAATCAGTATCCATCTTTACCTACAAGAGAGTTAACAAGTTAACACTTTTGGTTACCCAAGAACAACACTCTATGTTCTGAATAGATAATTAACCCCAATGTTTACAAATAAACAAGAAAGTGAAGAAATAGGAACAGACACTTTCCAAAATGAAGCACAGAGAGAAAAATTCGTTTAAAAAAATGGACAAATCCTCAGTGAGCTGTGGGACAATATAAAGCACTCTAACATACATTTGAGTGGGGCCCCCAAAAAACAGATGGGGAGGCACATATAAATATTTAAAGAAATAATGGTTAAATAGTATCCAAATTTGATATAAACTATAAACCCACATTCCAAAAAGCTCAAAGAATCCAAAGCAAGGCAAACACACAAGAAATGACATCAAGGCACAACAAAATCAAACTCTTGAAAACCAGTAATAATAAATCTTAAAACCAAACAGAAAAAAATGACATATTAGGTAAAGGAGAACAGGATAAGAATAACAACTAACTCATCAGAAACAATGCAAGCCTCAAGACAAGGAATGACTGTCGCAAAATAACTATCAACCTGTAATCCAACAGTGAAAATATCCTTCAAAAATGAAGGCAAAATAAAGAATTTTTCAGAAAAATAAAAGCTGAGAGAATTCAACGACAGCAGACGTGTACTACATATGTTAAGTTTATCACGCAGAAGGAAAATGATAACAGATGGAAATTTGTATCTACACAAAAGAAGAGTACCAGAAATGGTAACTATGTGGGTAAATAAAAGGACTTAACAAATTAAAAGATACTGACTCAAGAATAAATATGTGTGGCCTTCAAAGTATATGCAGTGGTCCTCCCTTATCCAAAGTTTTGCTTTCCATGGTTTCAGTTACCCACGGTCAACTGCGGTTGGAAAATATTAAACGGAAAATTCCAGAAATAAACAATTCATAAATTTTAAATTGTGTGCTGTTCTGAGTAGCGTGATGAAATCTCTCACTGTCCCACTCTGTGAATCATCCCTTTGTCCAGCATATCCACACTGTATACACTACTGCCCGTTAGTCACTTAGTAGCTGTCTCAATTATCAGATCGACTGTCCTGGTATCTCAGTGTTTGTGTTCATGTAACCCTTATTTTACTTACTAATGGCTCCAAAGTGCAAGAGCAGTGATGCTGGCAATTAGGATATGCCAAAGAGAAGATATTGTGTTGTTAATCTCTTACTGTGCCTAATTTATAAGTTAAACTTTATCATAGGTATGTATGTATAGGAAAAAAACATATATATAGGGTTCAGTACTATCCACAGTTTTAGGCATCCACTGGGGGTCTTGGAACCTATCCCTCATGGGTAAGGGGGTCTACTGTAAATAAGTAAATGTATGATAATAGCACAAAGGATGGAAGGGGGGAAAATATGACTCTTATAAGATTAACTGAGACATAAAGTGGTATAACATTATTTGAGAGTAGACCGAAATAAGTTAAAGATGCATATTGTAAACCCTAGAGCAACCACTAAAACAATAAACCACAGAGGAAAAGCTAATAAGCCAAAAGAGAAGAAAAAATAGAAGACTAAAATAAAATAACTCAATCCAAAAGAAGTCAGGAAAAATTTTTTTATAAAGCACCACAGAATATATGGGACAAACAGAAAACAAGTAGTAAGATGGTAGGTTTACGTCCAACCATATCAATGATTAAATTAAATGTAAATAGTTTAAAACACTCCAATTAAAAAGCAAGACCCGAATATAGGTTGCCTACAAGAAAATCACTTTAAAAATAAAGGCATATATAGATTACAAGTAAACAATGGAAAATAATATTCAGTGGAAACATGATTCAAAAGAAAGTGGGAGTGTTGATGTAATATCAGACAAGTAGACTTCAAGACAGAGAGTATTACAAGAGTTTATAAAGAAGGATATTTTATAATAAAAAGGTCAGTTCCTCAAAAGGTCATGAAACACTGTGAATGATCTAGTGACAGATCTTCAAAATGCACAAAGCAAAAACTAACAGAACTCAAAGGAGGTACAGACAAATTCACAATCATAGCTGAAGATTTTAATACTCTTCTCTCAGTAAGAGAACAGACAGAAAACCAGTAAGAATATAGAAGTTTTGAACAATACTATCAACCAACCTGATGTAACTGACCTTTGTAAATGTTTTCTGACCATACTAGAATTAAATTGGGAGTCAAAATGAAAATTATATCTGGAAAATCAATAAATAATTGACAACAAAGCAACACATTTAAAAACACATGGATGAAAGAAGAAATCACTAGGGTAACTAGAAAACGGTGTGAACTGAATATTCTTGTAAAAAACACATATTTGTGGAACATATATATTTGAGTTCACCATCTGAATTCAAACTATAGGAACTCAGGAATGTAATCATTTCTTTTAAGGAAAAATTCATAATCCTGTAGAATAGAAACAACACAAATACTCAGCTAGTGAAAAATTTATGGTTAAGCAAACTGGTATGAGTGAATCCTGCAGAGTTTTATAAGATGCTGAGGATATGGCTATTTTAAGCCAAGTAATCATTAATTAAAAAGACTGCAACTAGATAAAATATGCACACACATGATAAAGATCTAACTAGGAATTAAAGTGTTGGTGTTTTAGATTCAAGGAATTTTTTCACCGTAGCAGTGAAAGCACAAAAAATAAAAATATATCAAAAAAGACAACAAAATTTAAATAATAATTAAAATGAAAATTAAGATAAGTAAAAGGCAGGGAAGTGCAAAGTTCATTTTAGAAAAGTATTTCACCCAAAACAGTCAAAATAAGTAGTTTTGATGTTTAAAAGAATAAGTTTCATTGGTTGTAAACTTTGCTTACATGTTATATATCATTACTTTACTCATTACATTACCAAATAATGCTTTGCTACTGAATTCTTTGCTTACCAGTCTTCTGGTTTGACGGCAGACGGATCGGGGATTTTCGCTCTTTCATCCCAGTCATCAGGTTTTTTATCACTGGGATCTTCAATTTCTTTGGGAGGATTGATTGGAGGAACCACATCCTCTAGTAGGCTTCCTTTGTTTACAACTATTTGATCAATTAACACTTCAAATGTGTCATCTGGATTCATCACTAAAGACCAATTTAAACATATTACACTTATCACATTGATAAATATTTTAAAGATAATCTTCTAGATAATAAAATGACCCTAAACTTCATGGGTGAAATTTTCTCTCAACCAGAAATGGAGGTATTACCAACGTATGACATCAAAATATGCTGAAATCACTAGATATAATGCTTCCTAAAATCAAAGAAAAAATTTTGTTCTAAGTAATAATTTAATAAAACACTCAATTACTTCTCAAATAAAAAATACCCAACAGCTACCTCAGTTTGGGACTCACATGACCAGTCAGCTTCACTCTTTTATAGTACAGAACACAAGCTAATTTTCTTGAGTATCTTAAAATAGTTTTTTTGAAACAATCTCAAACTTAAAAAGTTGCAAAAGTACACTCTAAAGAACTTTATTTTTTTCCTGAACCACTTGAGAGCAAGTTACTGACCTCATACACATCATCTCTGAATGTTTTAATGTATATTTCCCACAAACAAGGACATTCTCCTACATAACCCCAATCTAGGTACCAAAATCAGGAAATTAACATTGATACATTACTACCATTTCCTAGAAATCTTTAAAGTTCATTGGCATTTCAAATTTAATGATTCATACACTGTAGTAAAAAATATCTCATGGAGGACTGAAAATATTTAAGCTTAGACTTAGCAGTATGTTTGTTTGGAGGTAAATTCTAGCTCTCTAAAGGGATGTCCCCAAGCCAAAACTTTCATAAAGGACTCTCTTATCCACTGTAATGATAAAATGAAAGCTCTCTCCTCCTGTAAAGATGAGGGCGGGGGGGGGGGGAGAGGGGGGTGTCACTGGGTAGAATTTATCTTTGGAAAGAATGGTAGATGAAAATAGCTGCCGAACATATGCTGTCAATAAGCTAAGGAAGTAGGAGCTGTCAGCAGATGTCAGGATCATCCTGGCTTAACCAGTAAGTGGGCTATCACTTTCTGAAGAAATAGTTCTCAAGTAATAGTCTCCAGAGGTTTCAGTCACAACAATGCCAAATTATTTATATCAAAATCAAATACTGCAATGTATATACAAACTCTAATAATGCAAACACTCAATATTTTCTCCCTTCTCTTTTTTCTCCATTATTTCCTCTTCTCTTACAGCTGAGATTATAAAACTATATGACTATACAAAGAAAAAAGTCAAGATTGAAGCAGAGCTAAGAGTAAGATTTAAATAGAGAAAAGTACTATCCTTCCTAATCCAAAAAAAGGTATTTCTCAAAAAAAAATCTCGAAAAGAATGTTTTCTGAATAAATTTTGCAACTGAAATTGATTTTTAAAAATTACAATTAAAACAAAAAGGCACATGACAAATATCCATATTGTGAAAAGACATCTTTGTCCAAAATCTTTGGCCAAAAAAAATTTCCATTTAGAAAACTGTATTAAATATTTTAAATGAATCTACAATAAAAGGCATTGGATTATCAAGTCTTTTAAGGTACTCTGTAAGGTTCTTAGAACAAGTACAGAATAATGTTATAAAAACGTAATATAGAAAGTTTTTTAAAAAAGAATTCATTCAATAACCCTAGCACAACAAAATTTTTTGTTTATAATGGTAAGAAAAGCAAATGTTTACAAGTCAGACTGAATTTCAATTCCAGTCCTACCAGTTACTATTGTTTCCTAGAGCAAGTTACTTAACCTAAGTTAAGGCAAAACAGAGACAAACTGTTCCCCTCATATGATGGTTCTAAACAAGGTACCTAGCATAGAACCTGGTACAAATTAGGTGATTAATGAAAATTAGTTCTTTTTTTCTAGTCTTTTTCTATTTGCTTGCCCAATTTGCCTAGTGGCCACCATAATGTGCCTCTAATTTGAATTTCATTTTCTTCTCTGATTTTAATATTATAAGGATTTCTTCCCAGTTTCTAAACATTTTCATAATTATCATTCTGTATTACATAGAAAACCCCTATTGTAACATTTGGACTGCTTCAAATTTGCAGTACATTTTCACACACAGGTCATATTCTGTCTTCTGGATTATTTTCTGAATAATGGAATTATTCCTGAAAGTGGAATTATGGTTTCAAAGGCCATAAACTTCTTACGGCCTTTGATATGCTTTGATATATGTTACCAAATTGCTTTTGACCAGTTTGGTACAAAGTCTTATCAAATTCATTTCTTCTATTCTAGTTATAATTTCTCATTATTTCTACAGTTTACTTTATATTCCTCAAACCGTTCAGTACTATATTCCAATTACAGAAGAAAGATTATTTGACATCAATGCTGACATTAAAAATAAAATTGGTCATTGCCTTGGCAGACAAAATGCTTGTTTCTGCAACTGCAGTCTTTGGAAAGAAAACTAAAATACCTTAGTGTTGGATGGAGTTGTCCTGTTAGGTTCTGACATGCAGGGACTCTAAGTAATCACGGGCAGACCAAAGCTCTACAACCATATGTGCACGGGAAGAGGGAAATAATCCCTTACAACATTCCTCCCCTCAAGGTCTATGCAAACTCTACTTACTTAAGTAAAGCTAAGTATGTTAACATACGATTGCCCAGTGCTTTCCAAGTCTGGACATGTGCCACAATCACCAGGAGGTAGGACCGAACAATAACCACAATTGCCTATAGAATAAAGTATAAGCTTTTCAGCTTGGCATTAAGGACTTCTTCTTTAAACTTATTTTCCAGTTTTCTAGTCTTACAGCACCACTAATGTCATAGTGCCTAAATATTCTTTTCTTCTCCTATCTTCCACATTCTACCTACACTTCAAGACTAGTTCAAAGATAATCTTCGCTAGGTTTTCTCCAAATCTCCAAACTGGAAGTAATATTGCTTTTGAATTCTTAACTGTCCTTTGTCTGTACCTCTCCATACAGCACTTTGCTTTCTGTCTCTGCTATAATTATGTACATCTTACTTTCCTAAAAAGATAAGCTACTTATGAGTAGGATCTATGTTTGTTTCTCCCAAAGCACTTGCCATGAAAATATCAGTAGTCAGCAAATATTTTTGAATTAATGAATGAATTAAAAAGATATACCAAGGGTATAAAGATGAGTCTTCCTGTCTGTAAAGAACTTTTTAAGGTCTACATCGGGAGGTTTGGCATGTTTCTCTTCAAAAACTCCAGTTTTTGGATGTTTATGTCTGAAGATAAAATGAAGTTTATAATCTTCTCCACATTTATCTGGTCCAAACATAATGGTATAGGATGTTTTATCATAAAAGTTTTCCTTCAAAGAGAGATGAGTGTGGGATTAGTCCAGAATTAGAGAGGATGAATTCTATCCAATTGGGTTGGGTTTACAAAAATGTATTAAATGCTAATTCACCAAAGAATTACTTGACACAAGTGACAGTAAAGGATGCGGAAAAATGACAACTTTTATTTCAAAATATTTTTTTTAAAAAGCACACACTACTTCCTTCCTGAAGATGTAGGAGAGAAGCTGAAACCATCCTGGCAACATCATAATAAACTTTAATTACTTTATGGAAATCTGTATTATTAATATTTCATTAAGAAAATTAAGCATAGAGGAAAGCATACTTACGACCTTAAGACTACAATGATTATCCATTACTATCATTCAGGAAGACACCAGAAAATGACCCTCCTGAGCACAGAGTGAAGAGAGATTCAGATATACAAACGGACACAGAGACATGCTCCCTGCTTTACTACTAGTAATTTCTCTTTATTTGGCATGGTCTACTGGTTAAGAGCATGGGGTCTGGAGTCAGATACTGAGGTTCAAATCCTACCACTGACACTTAAACTACTAGCTGTATGTGGCCCTGCGCAAATTTCTTAACCTCTCTGTAGTTCTGTTTCATCATCTCTGAAGTATGGAGATAATAATAGTACCTATGTTATAAGGTTTCTTTGAGGATTAGCTGAGTTAATCAGATAGTGTTTGAAAAATACCTGGCATTTGATTTTATCATTATCATTATACCTTCAGGTGATCATCACCTTACGACACCTAAACAAGAGCTTCAACATATACCACAAATGGCCTCCCCTTTAACTGATCCTAATAATAGTACATGAATCCTGTAAGCCATGTTTCATAGCCTATGCACAGCCATACGTTCTGACAAACATCTCACTGACGTCTCATTTATCTTATTTCTGTTGTATGCAGAAATGCTGACACAGCCTCCTGTAGGAGAATGCTATAAGAAATATCTCCAACCTTCAAATGGTCATAATACAACCTACTTTATTATGAAAACATTTTTAACTCAGTTATTTTTTGTGGGCTGCCAACTCCTGAACTGGCTCGCCTTTTTTATTTGGTTCTTTGGTCATTTCTTTTACTTCTTTGCTCTGTTATCTTGCTTCTCTGAACAAACTTTTGACTCTTATTTTGTAAAGAAAATAACTAAGCTGATCTTTCAACTGCATTTATAAGCACCATGTTATTTTTTATTTATAGACATGGTAAACTTTTTATGTTGCTAAAGATTACAAAGCTGATGCCACCAAGTAACGCAGCTGTATATGAAACTTGAAGGCACACTTGAAGGCTATATAAACTCATGCTGAATAAAGATTTTCAAAGTTCCTTTTGATTTCAGTTGAAAATGAAAATCTCAGTTTTATCAATTACTCCTTAAAAATACTTATTAACTTTAATAAGGTTTTCTTAAACATTAAAATATCATACCAGATTCAAACCATCAGTGTCTGCTAGGAGTTTAATGTATGCACCTCCACAATCAATACCATCTTGAAAATTTACTTCATATCTAAATGAAGGGAAAAAGAATCATACTGCTGATAAATAAAAATTACTACTTGTTCTTCAAACTCTAATGTATTACTCTCAACTCATTTAAACATAAATGATCTACATTACTAGAAAGCTCATATAAAGCATATTCACAACCTATAGGGAATAAACAGAAATGCTTTTTCTACACACATCCTTAAAATATTAAAAATAGAATGATTATAATCAAGTATAGAAAAGCCAACCAATTTCTTGAAATAAATTTTTCCATCAAATCTTTTGAATTAAGAATAAGCTACTTTGACTAAAACTGTAATAGGAAACTTCAGATTAAAATAAGGTATGCACGATACATATTCTTTATAAACTAAAAAACAAAGACTATGAGGATAATAGCTACAGCAACAGTTTTCTAGAAATCGCTAATGATCTCAGATATCCAGTTCACTACTAATTTGTCTTTTAGTTCAACTACACCTAAGCCACGTTAAATAAGTTGTACATTTAACTAAATACCTCCAGTAAAGAGATTTCATAATCTCAATCAATAACCTGGAATATTTCAGACCAGGAGATCAGGAAATAGAGTATAACAGCTGAAACAGTAAACTGACATGAGAGTCTTTTCATGGATTTACAACACTGTGTAATTCTCAGCCAGTTTTTTTTAAGGAAAGAGTCTTATTTAGGCAATGAGACATAGGCTTACTGAACAGTATTTAGAAGAGATTTTTGGTAAATTGATGAATTACATGTGACAAAAATCAGTGAGGAAATGGCTAACAAAGTGAAAAACAGTGAAAACCAAAAAGGTTTAGATTTGGTTTAATGAAATAAAAGAGAAAGAGATGAAAACTAGAGAAGCAACAGGAACCAGTGGTAATTTTAATAAAGAACTGTAGTTTAAAAAGTTTCTCAAGAAACTTTAGTGACGAGAAAGTGAAAAAAAAAAAGGCATATAAAACTTTGATAGTTTGAACCCAACTAGTATACACATTTTGTATTGAAAAGAAGAGAGGAAATATAGTGAAAATTTAAGTGATTTATCTGTGAGATGCCAGATTATGGTGATTTTTCCCCCCACTTTCTACTCCGCCTTATTTCTCCAGACATTTACAGTAGTGGTTACAAGCAGGTACTTTGGAGTCAGAAAGACCTGAGATTTATTCTTGATTCTGCCACTTACTCTAGTGACACCTGGGGTGAAGGCAAGTTATTTAAACTCTAAGTCTCTATTGGCTCATCTATAATATTGGGGGCATTGCCCATACCTACACCTCAAAGAACTGTTGTGATGATTAAAGGATATCATGCACAGCAATGGGCAAATAAATGCTCAAAAATGTTAGCTTCTGTTATGATCAGAAGAAAGGTTTTGTTTTGTTCTTTTAAATTTTTTAAATAAAAGGAATTTATTTTCCTCAAAGTCTTACCAATATTTTTATTTTAAGCAGTAGCTGACAAAGAAATTTTTTTTCATGCAACATGACTTTGAAGACTATAAAGTAAAAGAAATGGTACACAATGTGAATTAAAGGTAAAGATTCACTATTTTAGGTAAAATAAAATAAAAAGAGACACAGCTTTTTTATAGATGATCTAAGGACAAAGGGTTTTGTGAAAAGGTAAGAACTTGAAAGAACAATTTTGTAAATTGTCTAAGTGTAAACATAGCTTTATTGTCCTATTATGCCTAGACTCAACTACTATGTCTATTTCTTACACTGCAAACTTCCAGAGTTTTCAAATCATTAACTTGTGACTAATATAAATAACTCACAGTGGATTAGAGGATCAGTGAAATGTATATCATACAGCTTGACCACTGCTCATCTTAAGTCACAGGAAAAATGAGGACATATGTAGAGGATATGTTAACCCTATTTTCTTTAGAGTATCATTTCCCAAACTCTTCCATGAAAGAGTAATTATTGTTTGGGGGAAGAACTTCTTTGGTTAAATATGTTTGGGAAATAGTATTAAAGTTAAAAACAGGTTTTTTTTATATGTAGAACTTCCCAAAGTCCTTAATGAGCAAATATGCTTCCTTAACTCTAAGGTTAGAATATTCTTAGTTTCTAAAAACTTATATGACCACATAAAGCACATTAACATGTACAATTTGGGAAAAGCAGCTTTAGAGTAAAGTTATGTCATAAATCCATAGTATTTACAGTAGTTAATATAAAATTTCTTTATTTTATTTATCCCATTTCATTTTATCAATATAAGAGAAGACAAACATTCACTCTCCTTCTTTGAACTGTTTTCAAGCATATCAAAGACTGCTATTCAATTCTTCTTGGTCCTCCTTTTCTTTTGTCAAGATAATATTCTCACAATTGCTTTAATAATTTTTTAGACTTATTATCCAACTTTCACTTCTAATCTTGCAGGCTATCTTTCGCTTTCTTGACTAACAGTGATTTATACTTTCTGAAAATACTAAATTTGATTCATTTTACTCTGGAGAAGTTAAACTTTGTATTATATTCCTTTACTCGTTAATTTAAGCCACAAAAGGTGGCTTAAATAGAAAGTGATATTATATTCCATCTAAGTTTCAAAAGAATAATAAGATTACTTTCATTCTTTCAAGAAAAAAGAAAAACCACACTCTGAATAATGATAAATAATATCAAGCTCCAATATTAGTCCCAATAAGTATTTGTGACAATATTTTTAATTTGTTTAAATAATGGTCATATACTCTTTGACATTATTTAATATTTTAAATGTATTGAAATGACAATGCAACTAAGCCAAAACATCACAACTGAAAAATTAAGCCAATTACACCAAATGCCACATTTTTTTTAAATTTCTAAAATGCAAAATGGCATTTTAGTTCTACCACATAGGAACATGTTTAACTTATTAACAAAAAACTGAAGAGGTTCTGGAGTGATATAGGTTATGGTTAATGATATTTCCTTATACCATAATTAACTTTGGGCAGCCAAATCTTCTGATATAAGGTGGAAAGTAATATTTATACATTTCCTTTTGTTTTTAATTTGAATTTTACTCATCTTGTAACTGTATTTTTATAGATCTATTTTTTGGTTTTATACCAGTATAGGTAAAGGAAGCTTGAGGAATTTATACCTGATTTTACGATAGTACACATGCAAGCAACATCATAATAAAACTAGTTTATGTCACATTGCAGGGGAGGGGAGGACTGTCTGTGAGAACATGTGCCCTTTAAAAGGGGTCCACGCTTGAAAGACACTGATCTATACACGCATTTCCTTTTTAAAATAAATCTGCTGCCTCTGAATCTCATCACTGGTTTAACAGCAATATTTACAGTTCCACTCTGAATATACTGAGGTTAATATCTTAATAGCAAGTAATTTTAAGAAAATAGTTAAAATAAAAATGGAAAAATGGTGATTTTAGTAACATTATATAGTTTATGATGGCAGAACTTTATATATTACAGTATATATTATACAATTGTTAAACTAACCTGCTTTTCACTCAAAACCTCAGGGTGTGTGTATACATGCATAGTGTATTGAAGTAAGTGAAACTGAAAAGGAAAATCTCGATTTTTATGCCCATTTTATACCCATTATAGCTATATTCAGAAGTCAAATTATACAAAGACTAATATAAATTTCAGAAAAAGTATTCAAAAGCATGATAAAACTTACTGAACTATCAAAGGTTTATCAGCAAAAATGAAGGGTTTTGCTAATGTAGCAGATATTGCATGATGCTTTGCCCTGGATTTCAGTACCAGTCCTCTGTCACCAGGTACTCGGTTTTCTTTCAGTTCTTCTATTTCCCATCTTCCTAAAATATAAAGCAAAGCAAATTAAACTGAAACCAAAAACACTGACTTAAAAATTATTTATCAGCAGTGGTGACCAATAAGATTTTTCCATGAAGGTTGATTTAAGAAAAAGAAAACAAAATTTAAATCAGGAAATAATATCTCCAACTATATGTTATACCTGCTCTTTTTTTCTCTTATCAGAGAATATTTTCATTTTCTTAGCTAAAATTGTGGAAACTAATAAATAACAAACACTACAGTATCTGATTAAAGTACTTCTAAAGCTGGCTTAGTTTGGATTTCTCTGAAAGACTTGTAATCAATTAAGTTAACAAAATGTGGTTTCTCTAATAGGGTCTATCAACATTGTACTTTTAAAATGAGATATTTTAAAATTACATATGAGACAAAGTGCATCCTTAACACAAAATGAGCAGTTTGCCTCAGTCTACTTCTTTTGAAATCCATGGTATTCATCAACTACTTTTCTTACTTTGCAGAAGTTATTGTGGGCATCTAAATTTTATTTTGAAAACTGTACACTCAACGAACCTTCCCAGGCTAAGCCAATCAGCTCTCAGAACTTTTGGTGAAGAAAGCAGCGAGCACTGGAGAAGCACTAAGCTGTAGCACAGCAAAGCTGAGTTAGGCCCTCTCTGGGCTGGAATTTCCCATGTTTAAGACCTGGAAGCTCCTGCAATTTGATTATGGGCTACACACAATGCAAAGCTAGGTGGGCTACCTGTAGCCCAAAAGTTGTGTGTTGGACTTTTCTCCTTTACTCTTTAAAGAATAGAAAAGAACCAACTTATATTAATTTGTATACAATGTTCTAGTTTCAAAAATTATAGGTATTGCCTATTCCAAGAAAACTCAGTTTAGCAAAAATTGGCTATTTTCCCGTGTTGTGTCAAATTAAAATATTTATTAATGGGCACTTCTGAATCACAAATACTCTTTATATTACGTTTTCTCTTTCTGAAAAACAACAGTGTAAGAACCTGAACAGTCTTATGAATCAGAGTGGGGTGTTTTTTGTTCTATCATTGTGCGCACTTTATTGGGCTTTTAAAAATGCATATTTTAAAGTTTCCAGATTTCTTTTCCCTTTTTATCCCCTAATTTGGTTATACTACACTTTTCTAAAAAAAGATTAATTTATTTGGTTTTTCTCCTCTCACACTGATGATAAATTGTATTATCACTACTAACCGGTGCTTTGACCAAATCAAAAGGTCTTCTTTTAAGAAGTAACAACTTTACCTTTAGGGTTTATTGATAGTAAAGGATTTTTAAAACTACCTGGCCTCTTTTGCAATTATGTACATACATTTATCAGCTATAAAAAGGTATCATCTAGCACTTTAATTTTAGAAAACTTGTGACAAGGTAATTACTCCTCAATGACAAGAAGTTTTCCCCAACTTCAAATAAACGACGACTTTCTATTAATTGATCATTTACCCAAATTCTAGACAATACCAGGTGAGATAAATTCTGATGTAAATAACATTTCAAAAAGAATTCACACGGTTTTACAGGACATCCTGAAAGTTGGTCACTTAAATAATTAGTATTTATATCTATACTTTTATTAATAACTTAATCTGAAAAATTTTTAAAGTCTTCTCCAAATGCAAACCCTGTATCCCAGCACATAATGTTTCATACAGATTTGCTCCTGAAAAGCTAAGAATTAGTTTTACTTAAGGGGCACTTGGCAGAAGCTGTGATTAACTACCGTCAATAGGAAATACTCCAGCAAAGAAATGTGATATTGGTCTCAACTAACCACTATGTAAACAACACTGCTAATACTGATACACAAAACACCATTTTCAGGACGTGGAACTTTAAGAGATTCTGTATTTTTCAAAGTTGCTTTCAAGAAACTGGAAAAAGTCAGCCAGCCACACCAAATCTATTATGCTAGAAAATTATTTTCATGGATATTTATGTTTAAAAGACTACAGACCAAACTTGGGTGCTAAGAAGTTTGGTTTTTGTTTGATTTTTAATTTTAAACTGAGGAAAAAAATCATTTAAACACTAAAAGCCATTTTTGTCCAGCAAGAAATAGAGACTTCAAGTCACTTGTAAGATAGACTATATCTTAATTTTAGGGAAACTCCATCAATGGATTCTTCTAAAATACAAATGTAAAGCAAGTATCTACCCAACATTGTCGCAAAAAAGTATAAAGTAACCTAAACATAGACATTTTAGGCCAAGCATTCTGTTTGATAGTATTTCTGTAGGTATATTTTAGGTAGTATTTTATCTCTGCAGACTTGCTGCTTCTTTGGGGGAAATTATTCTGTTCTCCAAATGGATTTATACTGAATGCGGTACTGCTTGTTCTGCGCATATGGCAGAGCTCTTTATGGAGTACAGAAGCATATATAAGCACAGAGGACTGGCTGGGAGGTAACATCTTTATGTGGATGAGGTCCTCTGAGAGAGAGCAAATTCCCACTATTAGTCACCTTGACTGAGACCACTCTTGCTTTAGGATATAACAATTGAGGGGGCTGGTTTTAGATTAGAAGGAGGAAGAAATTCTTTGGTCACACTCCAGCAGAGTCCTGTTAGGGAAGAAAAGATGACCCTTGCATATATGACATTTCTTGCTATAGCTAAGCCTGAAGATAATCCTATCAGACCCAATGATAATGGACATAAGCCTGGAGATGTGGGCTCCAGGAGTAGCCACATTGCTTGTAGCTCTCATGACTTATCTTCTGTTTTGTACTCAAGAAGAATCTTGCCCTAAGTTATGACCTGATGTAGGTGTGCCTGTGCTTGAGATGAAACAGTAGAGAAGAGCAGTAGCCTGGGAAACACTGCTTCAGAAACTGCAAAAGACTAACTGCAGCAGAGTTGAAATTCAACTGTCCAGAGTTAGAAAGCTGGATGGTGGCTTATGTATGGATTACCCTGGGACTCCAGAAATATTGGCAAGGAGACAAAAGCCTGAAGCAGCCTTCACATTCTATTGTGAAGCAAGATGGGGCCTCAGGCTCCATATACATATTTAATAGATATATAATCTCAAAAGCTAGTGAACTCTGGGTCATACTCACTATGAATATTTAAATAAATATTTTACCATCATATATAGAAATCTCCGCATCTGTATCATCTTTCTTTGCTTTTGATAAGACCCACCTATAAATAAAGGTAAAGTAAACATGTCATTAAAAATAAAACTTGCAATTTACAGATACAATGCATATTAGAAACACAACAAAAGATAACCCAATAGTCACTTTTCATTCAAAAATAAATGAATACTTAGAGGCTAAGTAAGGATGCCTATACACATCCTGCAAGGCTAGAGTCAAATCACATCTGGAATCTGCAATTTACTAGCTGTCTGATGATAGAGAAGATACACTCAGCCTCAGCTTCCTTGATGGGAAAACGGAGATAAAGACAGTACCTACCTACCTACTTAGGACAGTGTCTGGCATACAATAATCAATAAATAATAACTTTTATTGTTTTTACCATTATTTAGGATGAGAGAGTAATCTGAATTTGTCATCTGAAATTAGATTATTAATACCTGTCCTAAGGCATGAAGAAATGTTATAAGTTCTCCCTTTACATTTATAATTCATTTTATATTTTCTTTGTATAAATGAATAACTATTTGAATTAAACATTTCTATTGTGGGGGATTGGAATTGGCCACCTCAAAATATGTCTCTGTGGGGGACCAGAATTGGCCACCTCAAGATGTGTCTCTTTACCTTGATTATTTTCACTAACTGTATGAAGGGATTAGGGATGGAAGCCTGTCCTGGGGACAGGACTGGGCTGTCACCCTGGAAAACTCTGGGTATCGACAGACTGGGAGGGTCTTTGCTACGTGCATTCTTATCAAAGTTTTGTTTACCAGACATTTACATTTGTATGGGAAATCTCCATTTGTAAAGATATCTCCCTCTCTGTACCAAGTAGAAGGGGGGATGACTTTATCTCTAGAAACTCAGTGCGGAAGGCAAAGACTTAAATCTGCATACTCTTGTTCACTGTGCTTTTCTTGTAATCCCTTGTGGCTGACACCCCCAACATCCTCGTTTGTCTATTTAAGAGGAGAACCGCTGCCATTTTGTTGAGAGAAACTCAGTTTCCCTGGTCTCTCCCATGTACACATGTTAGAAAGCTTTGTTTGATTTTCTCCTACTGTTTGGCCTCATGTCAATTTAATTTGTAGCCCAGCCAGAAAGGACCCAGAGTGGGTAGAGGATAATCATCCTCCCCTTCACTATTAATAACAAAAATGTGTTAAGGTACCGGTTTACACTGTCAAATAAAGTACTTTAGCATTTTTTATAGTTCTGCAGTAGGGGCAATTTTCATAGGCCAATAACCAACAACTTCAAAAAAGCTAATCAAATCAAGGAAAAAATTCTCTTGAATGAATACTCACCCAGCCAACCTTCCACTATCAAAAGTTTCTGTAAAATATACTTCTCCTATAGGTTGAGGTGTCTTATATTTAATCTAAAAAACAGATGTTTAAAAATTTAAAGTTATTCATCTTCAAATATTTTAATTAAATAATCTCACCAGTTAAGAATCTAGCATGTAACACGCTTATACGTAATAAAGATAGAAGGTAATGTGGTCTCTGATCTCAAAACTGTTATCTTAGTGGTGATAAGATACAAGAGAATATGAGAGATATGATGATGGAAAAAAATACCTTATGTGTAAACAGAGAATACACTGACTCCTTAAGCATGTAGGCCAGTTTAAAATTAACTCTTAAATTTCACTGTTACCTGACTAGAGGAGGATGATACCATTTTGAGAGATTAGGAACCCAGGGAAGAAAAAGATTCAATAGAGAAAGCATTGCAAAGCAATTATCTGCAAAGCCTTGTTTCAAGTGCCATGTGTCAGCTGCTACGATGATGACGACGACAGTGGTGGTGGTGATGTGCTGGCTCTTTTAATACTTATAATACTTCTCTGTGGGAAGTACTATTATTGTACCCATTTTACATCTGATGAAACTGTGGGAGAGGGCCAAAGTGACTTGTATAATATAATTGTAGGACTGTCTGGCTTGAAAGTGGTTATACACTTAACCACTATACTATACAGAACGTACCAACAAAATAACTTAAAAGATTAAATTTATTGACAAATTATCAAAAGATAATTTGAACAGATAATGAATGAATAAAATTTTTCCTAAAGTAATAGATCAATCTTGGTCCTTTTGAATCAGCCTTTGTGATTTTATCTGTATGATTATGAGATTTCTTCTCTCAGGCTTTAGGGAAAAGGATGCAGAAGTACTTCTTCTATTTTCACTGTCCCTACCCTGCCCTGAGAGTACAAGGTTTCCTGTCTGTTTAAGGTAGGAAAATCAGTCATTAAACAAAATTCTACATAATTACTGACAGGGTCAAGATTCTGCTACCAAAATTGCCAATCTTCTATGAAGTTTACTAAATTACAACTTTACTGTCCTCTATAGTTTTATGGATTGGCAAAATGGACAATGGTATCACAAGAGGCTTCCTTTTGTTCAACCACCCTTTAAATCACCAGCAGTTGATTTTGCCCTTTATTTATACTTCACTTGTACTTTACCATACCTAGATTACTCATGCTATAATTGTTCTTTCCCACTTATCATTTCAAATTATCACCAAATCTAGTTAAGAGTGGTAGGTATCTGACAATTCCTTTGAAGTATTAATCTCCAAAAACCCTTGTAGTAGCTGTATCTAAGTCAGTCATTAGCACTTTGATTACTTACTTTCTGTGGATCACAGAAGTAGATCTTAAAAGAAAAGTCTCCGTGGAGCTTAAAACTTAACAGGAGAAAGAATATTCACCTTAAACAGCTAACACTTGGCATGTGCAAATAAAAAACTCTAAACGGAAGTGAGGCAAAGAAGCCTCTAACAACTATATATTATTCTCCTTGGCCCTTTAAACAGTAGCTAGCACAATACAACTGATGCTTTCTCACCGTCAAAAATATTTCTGAAAAAAAATTTCTGATTGTCCCAATATTAGATATGAATATTCCCCAATGTGAAAGCTCTTATGGATTGTCAAAGTGTACAAAAACCTCCGTAAAGTCTTCCAGACTCTTGTTAGTCACCACCTCAAAACACACATCAACGCTGAAACAGAAACATGGGTGAGCCTTACTAAATGCCTATCTCACTACCACTTCCGTTTCTAATTCATCCTCCTCTTCAGCATTTTCTTTCCTCAGAGAAATAAAGAAAAACTATTTACTTTACTTCTAGGAGAACTGCAAATTATACTACCTTTTTTTTTTTTTTTTTTTTTTGTGAGGAAGACCAGCCCTGAGCTAACATCTGTTGCCAATCCTCCCCTTTTTGCTGAGGAAGACTGGCCCTGGGCTAACATCGTGCCCATCTTCCTCCACTTTTATATGGGACGCCGCCACGGCATGGCTGACAGGCAGTGCGTCGGCGGGCGCCCGGGATCCGGGCTCGCAAACCCCGGGCTGCCAAGCGCGGACTAAACCGCTGCGCCACCGGGCGGCCCCTATACTACCTTTTCTTTTTATCTGAAGAGGGCTGGCAGTGCCAGAAATAAGACAGAAAACCTTTCTTTTAAGGTACTTAGTCCTCTTTAGCCAGTGACAAGCTTCTGTTTTGATAGTAAAAAACTTACTCATATTTATTTAATAATAAAACTGTGCTAAGTGCCATGTGCAAATTTCCATAGCATACGGGCCCTCTAAAAACACAGCAACAATAGTTGGAAAAAAGCAATGTTTTTCTATTTACTTAGAAAATGAAACTATTAAAAAGGAAATGAATCTTAAGAGATCAGTCGCTCCTGAGTATCATGTAAAGGAATAATTTATAGCTCACTTCTCAATAACCTTACCTCTGAGGAGAGTTCACCTTCATTAACATCAATCTCTTCCGAATTTTCATCAAAGTCTTCCATCTCAACACCATCATCCATAAATTCTGCATTAACTGAGATGAAGAGAAGACCAAAACATAGCCAAAAGCCTTGGAAATGCATACTGATTATCTGTGAAATGAAAAGTAATCAGTGAAAATAAAACAAAGTCATGAAAAATATGTGTAAGCACATTTACAAAGGAATAATTTCTCCCTAATACCTCCTTTATTCTAGGATGGCTTTAAAAACAAATCATTACCAACATTATTTAAATTATGCTTTGAACAAGTGATAATACAAACTTCAAATCTCACAGGACACAGATTCTACAGCCACGGGCCTGCCTCTAAAAACAAAGACCAACACCACAAAACCTAAAGATATAGATAACAGTGATTACTAAATGCAAATAATATGCGGACCCCTCCAAAAGAAAGAAAAAAAGGATCATGATTCCCAAATGTTCGCTTAAATTACTTTTTTATTACTATGTTGCTTAAGCGTATATAAACATGAGATTGGAAAATTTATAATTATAAAACCAGAATATTTTTATATATAAACACCAAAAAAAAACTAAAGAAAAATAATTTTACCACAATTTAATGTGATAGTCTTTTGCTGAAATCAAATCACAGCAAAAAAATCAAACAAATATGGGCTTTACTGCAATTAGGTTGACTGCTCTGGATAAAGTTCTTTTGCATTTATCATTCCCATAATACTACGATGACTCAATTATCTAACCACTTCTCTATTCAAATACTGCAAAACTTCTGTTCCTTCTAGCATTAATTGAGATGAGTAGAAGTCAAATATTATTTGGCTGCCTCTTGGCAGAAATACACGATTTATATAATCGTGTCCTCCTCTATTCCCATTAGCATGTTAAAAATTCAAGTTTTATTTCTTGGTACCAATGGACTTTTAAACACCAAGTAAATGTGGACACTGAAATAGTGTGGCAGTCCTTGGTTATAAGGTGGTCAGCTATCCAAATTATCCAGAGTATAGCTGTATTATTTTTTTCAAAGTTACCATCAACATGAAATTTTTTTAAAGTAAATTCTTAGAACTCTTAGATCCTCCAGAACCTATTTACAGGCCTGTTGGGATGATGTGGAGAAATTGGAATCCTCATACGTTGCTGGTGAGAATGTAAAATGAGCTTTAGAAAACAGTGTGCAAGTTCTTCGAAATGTTAAAAATAGAATTACCTTATGACCCAGCAATTCCACTCCTAGGTATCTATCAAAGAGAAATGAAAACAAATGTCCACACAAAAACTTGGAATACAAATGTTTAAAGAAACATTTTTCATAACAGCCAAAAAGTGGAAATAACCCAAATGTCCATCAGATGATGAATGGATAAACAAAATGTGAGATATTCATACAATGGAATATTATTAAGCAATAAAACGGAGGGAGTACTGATATGTTACAAGATAGATGAATCTCAAAAATACGTTGAGTGAAAGCAGCCAGTCATAAAAGATCACATATTGTATGATCCTATTTAAAAGAAAAAGGCAAATCCATAGAATTGGAAAATAGATTACTGATTGCCTAAGGAAAAGAGTAGGAAGAAAGGTTAATGGGTACAAGGTTTATATTTGGGGTGATAAAAATGTTCTAAAATTGGAATATGGTAATTGCTGCATAACTCTGTAAATATATTAAAACCCATTGAATTGCACACATTAAACAGGTAAAGTTGAAGGTATGCGAAAAATGTATTAATAAAGCTGTTTTTAAAAAATAAACATCAAATTATAAAAAGCATTTTTCCCATATTGTTAGCTCAACTGATTAGAACCCTTTTTAATGAGATTAAAACTTTACACAAATGTGTGAGTCAGTTAGCCTTCGTTTCTTCTAAAGGTCACCAATCTACCATAATATGAACATTCTAAGTTAAAAGTTGTGTTAATACCACCATCTTTATGGACAAAGGCAACACAAAAAATGATGCATGTTGTTATTTGTTAGAACTGAGTTTAATCTCTCTAAATCATAAAAAAGAGGTGTAACTAGGATAGGAAGTAAATATAAAGATATCAATTTGACTCAATAAGAATAAGGTAGGGTTTTTAATTTTCACTAATTGGCACAGGAATGAGTACATTTGCAAATTGCTTATCAATTGTCCTAAAAGTTTAAGAGCCTTCCATGATTTACACAATATATTAGAAGGTGTTTTGCCTGACTTGCCGTCAATAACATCTGAGTAAAACAGAAATGATAAAATAATAACAGCAGTAATAACAAACATTAATATCATTTCAGGTCCATATCTTCTTCAAAATGAATGTACACTTAAGTTTCTTAATAATTAACTTGTTGAAAAAACACATTCTAAGTGCTTTGTTTGAGCTCTGGTGTGTTAGGCTGCCAGGGAAGAATTAAGGGGAAGCCAAGCAGGCAGTGCTCTCTCTGGAGCTCTACTCCTACTTTAATCAGAGCAACCCGATTTTATTTGTTTTCTATACTAGAGTTCTTCCTAACTTTCCTTCAGAAATATATGCCAAAGCTTCAGGAAAAAAGTTTAGAAAACGCTTTATCTTGAAAGTTTGCTTCCTCTCTAAAGTTCTGTGGCTAGGACCATTCATTTGTATAAAGGAACTATCTAATTTAATCTTTGCAGCCCAGGACATGAATAAGGATAGGCATTATTATACCCAATCTACAAATTGAAAACAGAAAGATTTAAAAATTTGGTCAAAGTCACATGATTGGAAATGTGAAAGAAGATTAGAATCCAAAACTTCACATCAATATACCACGCTACCTCTTATTTTAATCTTATCCCACTGCATTATTACATGCTTACTGATAACGCAATAAAAAGGAATCACAAAAATGGTAACAGCCTACATTTTCAAATCTCTTGGAAATTTCCAAAATTTAGATTATTATTAGCATTAAGCTATAAAGATATCTTCCCAGAAATGGCCATATCGACCTTACTATAGAAGTTAAATACTTAAAAATAAACTGCAACTGGTCACAAACCATTCTGCAGACAATGCAGTTCTACAGGATAATAGTCTTCATTAAGAGAATGATATAGTAAAAGGTGGTTATTGCTATTTATTCCTTTTTTTAAAAAAAATCAGAAATACAGACTTAACAGTTTCTACTTAATTCTGTAGTGTTCTATCATTCTATAATTCTATAGTGTTCTATAATTCTATCATTATTCAGTGATGCACCAGCTGACAACTGAGAATTACATCATGAAGTTCACAATATTACTTAGAAGTCTATCACACTGTGGTGCCAACATGTCATCAAGTCCCAAACAAAACTTTGAGGTTTGTCACATACTTCTTTTTTTTAATTTTTTGGTGGTGAGGAAGATTGGCCCTGAGCTAACACCTATTGCCAATCTTTCTCTTTTTGCTTGAGGAAGAGTGGCCCTGATCTAACATTTGTGCCAATCTTTCTCTATTTTGCATGTGGGACGCCTCCACAGCATGGCTCAATGAGTGGTGTAGGTCCATGCCCAGGATCCAAACCCATGAACCCTGGGCTGCCAAAGCAGAGAATGCTGAACCTAACCACTACACCACCAGGCCAGACCCTCACATATTGTTTCTTAAAGAGAGAGAGAAGATATTGTCAGCCTACACAGGGCTTTGAGAGCCCTGACAATGGGGTAATACTACAAAACACTGAAGTAACTAATTCGTGCACTTTTTAAAGATTTTTAAATTGTGGTACAATACACATAAAAGTTACAATTTCAACCAATTTTAACTATTCAGTTCAGTAGTGTTAAGTAC
Organism: Tapirus indicus; assembly: GCA_031878705.1. Lineage (NCBI taxonomy): Eukaryota > Metazoa > Chordata > Mammalia > Perissodactyla > Tapiridae > Tapirus > Tapirus indicus. The sequence goes on along the minus strand of CM062919.1, from coordinate 125,121,786 downwards.
ATTCACACTACTAAACAATCAATTTCCAGAACTCTTTCCATCTTGCAAAACTAAAACTCTATCTCCATTGAACAACTCTCCCATTTCCCCTTCCCCCAAGCCCCTGGCAACCACCATTCCTTTCCTTTATTAATTCCAACAATTTTTTTTGGTGGAATCTTTAGGTTTTTCTACATATAAGATCATGTTGTCTGAACAGAGACAATTTTACTCCTTCCTTTTCAATTTGGATGTCTTTTATTTCTCTTTCTTGCCTAACTGCTCTGGCTAGGACTTCCAGTACTATGTTGCATATAAATGACAAAAGCAGGCATTGTTGCCTTGTTCCAGATCTTAAGAGAAAAAGCTTTCAGTCTTTCACCATTGACTATGGTGTTAGCTATTGGTTTTTCATATATGGCCTTTATTATGTTGAGGAAGTTTCTTTCTATTCATAGTTTGTTGAGTGTTTTTATTATAAAAGGGTGTTGAATCTTGTCAAATGCTATTTCTGCATCAATTGAGATGATCATGTGGGTTTTTTTCCTCCATTCTGGTAATGTGGTATATCACACTGATTGATTTTCATATGTTGAACCATCCTTGCATTCCAAGAATAAATCCCCCTTGGTCATAGTGTATAATCCTTTTAATGTGCTATTGAATTCTGTTTGCTAGTAGTTTGTTAAGGATTTTTGCATCAATATTCATCAGGGATATCAGTTTGTAGTTTTCTTACGGTGTCTTTGTCTGGCTTTGCTATCAGGCTAATGCTGCCCTCATAGAATGAGTTTGGAAGTATTCCCTCCTCTTCAATTTTCTGGAAGAGTTTGAGGAAGACTTGTATTAATATTTCTTTCAATTAATTGGTATTAATTTTTCTTTGTGCTGTTGTTAGGTAGGGTGTTCTGTTTATGTCTATTAGGTCCAGTAGATCTATAGCATTGTTCTAGTCCTCTATTTCCTTACTGATCTATATGGTTATCCTAAGTTATGCAATTGCAGTGCAGCAGGAGTTTGTTTCTAAAGTATAAGGTAGAACATTTAGTGCTGATGCTAGCCCCTCCCTTCCTTACAAATGTATAAAAAGTAGCAAGCCCAGAGTTCTATGCTTCCTGTGTATTCCTCACTTCATACAGGTTGCTGAAATCACAAAATACCATTTGTGCCTTCAAAAGGAAGAAGGGAGGCAGTGGAGAAATATATCCATTTGCATGTATCTTTGTCTCATGTATGTGTATGTCTCGTGTATGTCTCTGTGCTGCTTCTGGGTTGGTTCAATAACAAACTGAAGTATAAGTAACTCTGGCCAAGTATAAGATACCATTCTACCCAATCTTTGAAACAAGACCAAGCAGCCTGATCTACCTCAAGGAATTTCACCACATCACATAAAAGCCCTCCTGAATCTCCACTGCCAGCCCCAAATCACAAATTACAAACTGCAGTTCATTTACTGCTACTGAAGTAATGCTCAATCTCACATCAAAGGTAGCTAGAACACTAAAAGACAGGACAATCACAGGATACCCAATATTTGTTGCAAAGTGTGGGAGAGACTGCTGGCTGATCAACAAGATATTTTCTCTTTTTCTAGGGGACATGACTAGACTATATTTGCCTTGGAGTTAGGTGTAATCCAGGTGAAATGGAGTTAGGTGAGACCCAGGAAAGCCAATGATGTAGTTCCAGTCTGAGTCTGAAGGCCTGAGAGACGGGAAAGCCTACGGTATAAGTTCCAGTCTGAAAGCCAGCAGGCTCAAAACCCAGGAAGAGCCAATGTTTCAGTTGAGTCCAAAGATAAGAAAGGACTGAAGTCCCAGCTCAACTAGTCAGGCAGTTAGAGTTCCCTCTTCCTCACTGGAGGGTCAGCCTTTTTGTTCTATTCAGACCTTCAACTGATTGAATGAAGCCTACCCACATGGGGGGGGGCAATTGATTTACACAGTCCTACCATTCAAATGTTAATCTCATCCAAAAACACCCCCAGAGACATACCCAGCATAATGTTTGACCAAATATCTGGGCACACTGTGGTTCAGTCAAGTTGACACATACAATTAAGCATCACAGCCATCCACTTCTCGGGAGCACCACCACTAGAAACTGTGTTAGGCCTCTGAGAATTTTTTATTTTCTATTTGAGCATTACCTTAACAAACACATGCTGTTAAATAAAACTAAGTAGTTTTTTCTAAATCAGAAGAACCTAGAAACAATGAAAATACCTCAAGAAATACAGCAAAAAGTGGGAAAAGAACCATAATAGCAAAAATAATAGTTGAAAATACAACTTAAGGCAGTGAAGGGGAGAAAGAGTTTTCTCTACCTACACTGGGTCCTTTCTGGCTGGGCTACAAATTAAATTGACATGAGGCCAAATAGCAGGAGAAAATCAAACAAAGCTTTATAACATGTATACATGGGAGAGGTCAGGGGAAACTGAGTATCTCTAGACAAAATGGCAGAGGTTCTCCTCTTAAATAGACAAACGAGGATATTGGGGGTTGGGTCAGTTATGGGAGATTACCAGAAAAGCACAGTAAGGTTATTATGCAGATTTAAGGCCTCACCTTCCACAGTGACAAGTTTCTAGAGATGAGATCATTCACCCCTCTTCCCAGAGAAGGAGATACTTTTACAAATGGAGATTTCCCTTACAAATGTAAATGTTTGGTAAACAGAACTTGGATAAGAATGGGCCGCAAAGACCCTACCAGTCTAATCAATACCCAGAGTTATCCATGGTGACTGCCTGTCCTGGGGACAGGGCTTCCATCCCAAATCCCTTTAGACAGTTAGTGGGGGTGGGGAAGGTCAAAGCCTCCTTCAGTGCTTGAGGTGGCCAATTCTGATCCCCACTCAGGTATTAGTAGCATCTTAGAGAGACAGCCTTCTTCCCAAGAAGCTGAAAGACTTGATTTGAAATGTAGCTATTTTCTCACAGAAGAAACCAGCATACTTTAGAATAAGCTGCATCAGAGATTTACTAATTTCATGATGGCTAACGTTTCCAGAAATTCAGGGGAGGCTAGCCAGTAGATAATAAAATTCACCCTTCACGAATTCATTTAACACATATTTATGATTGCCAATTATGTGCCAGGCATCTTGTTAGACACTGAATTCACAGTATTTAGCAAAACATACATAGCCCCTGATCTCAAAGAGTTTATAATCTAGGATGGAAAGCAGACGTTAAACAAATAACCCAGGTATAACATGTAAACTATAATAAGTTACAGAAAAGTTGTAAGAGTTGGTAACTGGGGAACTGAATTTACATGGTCTGCAGAAGGTCAGAGAATGCCTCCTTGAGAAAGTTACATGTACAGCAGAGATGCAAAGGAGAGAAAGGATTGATTTCCCTAGGCCAAGGACAAAGGAAGCAGCCTGTGATAAAGGAACTGAACGGGGAAGAGTGGAGCAAGGAGAATAAGTGCTATTTTTGAGTACTTAACAGTGTTTCAAGCATATTAATTCCAAACTTTACAGCACTTGATGGTGAAGGTATTAGTATCCCATTATAAATAAGGAAAGTGAGGCTCAGGGAGATCAGTAACTTACCCAAGAATACAGAATGCTCCTAAGAGAAAGAGAAGAGGCAAGACTCAAAGTTAGGTCTAGCTTCAAGCCCTACATTCTTTTCATTAAGGCTCTAAGGTCAGAAAGTTTAATAATTTAATCCTCATTAAATGGCATTAAAGTTCTAGGCCTATAAAATATAATACAAGGTTAAATATTTCCTTATTACGTTCCATCCTTTAGACATACATTCCAGTTTCTGTGGGTTTTGTATTTTAAAAGCTACATTTTGATGTGTAACCAAATTATATTTTATGCACATATAATTAGTTGGTTAAATGGCCTTTAAAATCTTTCCAACAAAGATTTTAAAGCAGCTTAAGGCTACATAAAAATATAAAATTAACAACTTCATGGTATTAATTTATATTTCTATGACACTTTAAAATTTTAGAGTGTTAACACAAATTTCAGGATATTTAAGAAGATACTTGCATTTCTTAGTTAAAAAGCTCAAGGATAAACAGCAAGGCTCACTACTGGAATTATCTAGTAATATAAGTGTTTCTAGGTATCTCCTTTCCTTAACAAAAGCTTCTAGAAGGAATACCTTCATTAACTGTTAATACTTCTAACTTCCTATGGTAGACAGAATAATGACTCCCCCAAAGATGTCCACACCCTAATCCCCGGATCCTGTGAATGTTACCTCACATAGCAAAAGGGGCTTTGCAGATGGAATTAAGGTTGCTAATTAGTTGACCCTAAAATAGGGAGAGTATCATAGATTATCCAGGTGGGCCCAATATAATCACACGGGCCTTAAAGTGGAAGAGGAAATCATTGAGAGAGGTGGGGAGGAGATTTGAAGAGCGAGAGGGACTCCACCCACCACAGAGACCTTGAAGAGGGGGGAAAGGAGCCATGAGCCAAGGTACGTGGGTGGTCTCTAGAAGCTGAAAACAGCCCTCAACTGACAGTCAACAAGGAAACAGGAACCTCAGTCCTACAACCACAAAGAACTGTATTCTGCCACCAACCTGAATGAGCTAGGAAGCAGAATCTCCCCAGAGATTCTAGTAAGAAATGATGCCCTGCCAACACAGACTTCTGACCTACAGAACTGTGAGAAAATAAATTTGTGTTATTTTAAGCTGCTAAGTTTGTGGTAATTTGTTACAGCAGGAATGAAAAACTAATATTTTTATTATTCCTGCACTCCTTAATCCTAGCTTCTTTGAAACTGCTCCTACCATTCAATTCTTATTTGACAAGAGCAATAAGTACAGTCCCATTGCCTACTGCTCCTCCTGACCTCGCTGACTGCCCACTTCTTGGAGTCCTCTCCTCCCTTGGTTTCTATGGTCCCATTCCTGATTCTTGATTTTCTTTTCTTTGCCTCCTTCATGGGCACTTTCTCTAATCTTCTGTAAATGTTGCTGTTCTTGAGGGTTCTGTCCCCAGGCCCTCTTCTTACATTACATATACTCTTGGCTTCTACCTATAAAAGCTAGCTAAGCACTCCCAAATCTCATCCACAGCTCAGATGTCACACTTTAGTTTCAAATCACTACCCATCTTCAAGGATGTCCCAAAGCCTCCATTCATTTGAACTTGGTCTTTCCTCCTAAACCTGCTTCTCTACCTCAATTCCCTTCTCCCATTTACTGCACATGCAGTGAACCATATCAGTCAAGTCCTTTGTCATTATCTTAAGACTATTCTCACTGACCCCCATGTTATTGGTAACTAAATGCATTTGGGTATTTCTTAAATGTTCCTTTCTATCCCCATGCCACAGCCTTAAATTAGGAACCCATCATTTCTGAAAAGGATTAGTAAATTCCCACTTTGCCTCTTCACTTCTAGTCTTGCCAATCTCCAAATACATCCTCCACCTTCTCTCTAGCGTGAGTTTTCTAAAAAACAAGTCTTATTCTACTGTTTATAAAAATGTTCAATAGTTCTCAGCGTAAATTTTGCCCTTTTAAGACTCATTTCTTTTACTCCCTTTCACACTCACCCATTTAACGCATTCGTGCTGTTCTATATGCTATTTCTTATAACTGAGACACCTTTCTGCTCCAGGTTTAATGGCTGACTGAGGACTCAACACTGGTATGCCTCAAAAGTCGTGTTTGAAAATCACTATTATTTAAACTTTTAATTGCATGCAGCTTCAGGAACTCAACCACAGAATGGTATAATAGAACGTACACTGAACTTGGCACCATCACACCAAGTTTCTAGTTCTATTATTAAAAAGGCAAGGGGTTAACACTGCTCTGGGCCTGTTTTTTCATTTATCAAGTGAAAGGGTTAAACTGGATGATCTAAACTAGCCCATAAAAGCTGACAATTCTAGATTTCTAATTAAGAGCACTAAAACTTAGTGAAAACAAGCATTAAGGCCACTTTATGGCACTGTTCAATTTCTACAGCTCCATCACATCCTTATATCATTCACACACAACAATTAACTTGATCAACTAGATAAATAAAGAATATAGACTATCTTGTTCTAAGAATTTAGGGATAAGGTTATAAATGTAATTGGAAGATCAAACCAATTAGATGTGAAGGAAAAATTATAAACTGAAATGAGGTCAAACTTACAATTACCAAAAGGAAGCCTACCTAGAGTGATTAAATGACCAAGAATGATGTTAAAATCTCAGAGCAAGCAAAATCATAAGACTAGTTCAGGGTTTTGACGGCTTTTATGCATCAGTTTCAAAATAAATTAACTCTTCTAATTTGAGACTTCTTCCCATGGCCATTCTATTTACTTTCTCTCTCCCTCCTCTGAGCTTTGTTGTCATTTGCTTTTAAATCACAAGCAAATGTCTCTTCCTTGTTGCTTGGGCAGATGCTATAAATAAATTCAGCTAAAGTGTCTGAATGATCGTAAACAGGCTTTGGGCGATAATGAGTCTCTAGTAATTAGGGCTTCATTGGTTTCAACCCAACCCTCCCATTCCCTCCCCAGCGGCGCACACCGCGCTCCAAGCAGCGCATCCTAGGGAGTAGCCAGGAGTCACAGGCCACCAGCGCTGTGCGGGTTGGGTCCCTTCGCCTTTACAGAAGTGGGGATTGCGTAAGCTGAGCCTTCTTAATTTTTGTTTGCGTTTTTGTGAAAAGTTGCCGGTGGGGTGAGCAGCGGCCAGACGCGCCCTGGGCCCCCTCCACACCCCTCGGGAGCGCGCACCGGGGCTCGAGCGTGGAACGGGGATGAAATGCTAACCGCTGGAATAACGGACTCGGCTCCCTGGGGCCCCTTAAGTCTTCAGGGCCGGGCCGGGCTGGCGAGGGCACCTGGCCTTCCCGAGCCCGCCCCAGCCCCGGCGCAGCAGGTGGACACAACAGTTCTGGAGGACCCAACGGACCCGAGGTGGCATCAACTCCCGCCGCCCGTGGCTGGCCTTCCTTCTCCCGAGGCCGGGAGAGCCCGCCAAGAACCTCGCTCGCTGCACACCCCCATCCCGAACTCAACATCCACTCCCTCACCTGGCCCCAACATGTTAAGCCTGGCGGGCCGCCAAAGAAAAGGGTGCGGCCCTGGGGGAAGGAGCAATGACTCCGATTCCTCACCCCAGCCCGAGCGCAAAGGGCAGCGGAAAGTGGCCTATTGCCCACGCACCTGTCTTGCGGGCCTGTTTTCGGCAGTGGCAGCTCAGATGTCCGAGTCGCTGCCACTTGGTCCCTGAGTCTCCCCAGACCAATCCCGCCGGCGGCCGCCCAGCAGCGACTGCTAACTGCGCATGCGCGTGCGGCCGCAGGCGAGGAGGAGGTGGCGGCCCGAGGCGTATCGCGCGCACCTGCACAGGGGGGCTCAACGGCCGCCGAGGGCCGCCGCCGCGCGAGCCGCCGCTACGGATGCCGCCGCCCACCCCCCCGCCCGCCGTAAGGCGCGCCCTGCGCCGCGCCGCCTGCGCCGGCCAATCGTAGCGTGGACCCAGCTCCGGTTGGCGGGGTGGGGGGAAATTCCTGGTGATTAGTCCCAAGCCTCTTCCCTCCGGCCGAGCGCTTGCCTCTCAGCAAACAGTGGGGTTCTGCCTCGTATTGCACTTAAATGGGTCCTGAATTGTATGTAAATCACGTTTTTGAACAGCGTCCAGTTAATACCCCAGGCCTTTCCTAGAGTTCTGTGTGTTACGAGATGAGACGTCATGGTGGTCAGCAACGAGGCGTCTCATTTCGTGTGCGTGTGTGTACGGTAAAGAAGCATATATTAAATGTTTACCTAATAAATACATTACGTTTTCTTTTTGAAAGACTGTTCAAAATTGCTAACATTTCTTGTGCTCACTGTAAGGGTTTTATATTCATGTTCTCGTTTAACGTTCACAGCAGCCCAGGTGAAGAAACTGAAAATAATTACATGCCGAGCCTTTGACCTTTGACTTTGACTAGTAAATGGTGGAAATAGGGTTCACATCGGGCTTATCTCTCTCAAAGCCTGTAGTTTTAACCAACATACTAAAAGTACAGCATAAACATAGTACTGAATCACAAGCCTCTTCGCCCCGCAGATGTTGAGTCATGGGGCTTGTACTACTTATGTTTATAGTAAATCTTGACTTTGAAATTAGTATAATGATTTCAATTTTATTGGAAGGATAAAATATTTAATTGACTTGTGATACCTGTGTTAAAGAGTCTCAGATTAGAGGATTGATGGTGCTCCACGCACGATATGTTATCATTGGCTAGATGTCAAGATCACTGAATATTTTTCTCATTGCATCGGTAATAAAGACACTATTTCTAGATTTTTGACACTGTCACCTTCTGAAGTATGTTTAGATAGTGTTTAATTTTATCGGTTTAAAAAATTTTTATTTGAGGTACTATGTAACAATATTATCCTTTTAATTTCTTTCTTCAGTCTTTCCAACTTTATTATTCAACATAATTCTGTGGCCCACAACAAGTACACTTGACTTGCTAGAGAAGGATTTCTGAAGGATCCATTCAAAGTTTGCAATGAAGAAGCTGAGAACCAACAATTTAAGACCGGGGAATTTGAACTAAATGGGCCATTACTCTGACCCACTGATGTGAAAATTTGTTAGAACTCCAAGATTCTGATATACACTTAATTCTTATTCTCCGTTTGGAATGTTGTTTTAGGAGGATACCTATTTATCTGTTTTAATGACTATTTTAATAGGAGTTCAGAATGTAAAACTCAAGTGCTTTCATGTACGGTACTTCTTACTGGAAGTCTCATCAAACGTGTGAAAATTTGGGGGATGCAAAGGCGACAACTACATGAGCCCTGCTTTCAACTAGCTCATAATATAGTTAGAGAAATAGACATATAATCAAATGTCTATAATATGTGATAAATTATAGAACAGCAGCATGGACAAAATGCTATGGGAGCATAGAGTCCTTCCTAAATGCAAGAAAGCTTCATCGAAGTGCCATTGGACCTGTGCCATGAAGGCAAAGGAAATGGGCATTCTTGCCATCATGGTGTCTGCATGAGGTGTCCTGAGAATGGAAAATAGTCCATTGTAGTTAGAAATAGAGTCCATGGGAGGGAATAGTAGAAAATGATTCTGGAATGGTACACTGGGGCCAGTTTATCAAGGAATTTAAATATCAAGAAGCAGAATTCAAACTTCATTCCTCAGATAGGGCCATCAAATTATTTTAAGCAGAAAAGTGACAGGATCAACTATAATTTTTGAAAGATAACTGGCCACATTGGCCAGCCCCGGAGGTCTAGTGGTTAAGATCTGATGATCTCACCACCACTTCCTGGGTTAGTTTCCCAGTGGAGGAACCACACCACCCATCTGTCCGTTGTCATACTGTGGTGGCTACATGTTGATGTGATGCTGAAAGCTATGCCACTGGTATTTCAAATACCAGCAGGGTCACCCATGATGGAGAGGTTTCAGCAGAGCTTCCAGACTAAGATGGACTAGGAAGAAGGACCTGGCCACCCACCCACCCACTTCCTATGAATAACAGCGAGCATTGTCTGATATAGTACCTGAGGGTGAAAAGATGTCGCAAAAAGACATGGCAGGGTTCGGGTCTGCTGTACACAGGGTCACTAGGAGTCAGAACCAACTTGACAGCACTAACAACTGGCCACAATATGACATATGTTGAGTGATATTATTTGTAGGTGCAATGTGAATGTTAAGACATGAATATCCTCCTGAAGTCCCAAGATGAGTCAGCCTGCCTGATCTGCATGTGGCCACAGATGCCTGGCTGTGGTTCCAAAGCTTCTGGCTCCAGGAAAAAAGGTAAACCTTTTTAGGATGTCTAAGCAGGATGGAGGGAATAGGAAAGCAAATGCGTCGTTTACCAACATGACAGAAATACACCAAATGGTGGTGGTGACAAAGGACGTGGTGGTCTGGGGGTCCAGGGGAAGGCAATGGTGTTTTCTTTCACCCTCTTTTCCTTCCAACTTCTCTTTTCACTTGAACTTTTATGTCTGTGAAGGCAACATAAATAGTCAAAATAATTTCAAGAACAAATATTTTAGGGTTTTTTTTGGGGGGGGTAGTTATCTTCTGGGCACATGGCAGTATTGCACTTCTGCCTGTTCAAATTTAGGGATGGCCACAACTTACTTTAGCCAATAAAATATGAACAAATGTGATGTGTGTCAATTCCAGGTGGAAGCATTTAATTGTCGGTGCTCGTCCCTAACTGTCCTTTCTCCTGCCACAGTGATTACAGAAGCACATGCCGAGATGCAGGTCCTGGTCCTTGTGTGGCCTGATGAGTGGAACCTGCTTGCTAACCTGGTACTGTGAATGAGGAATACATTTTTGAAGTTGTAAGCCGCTGAAATATTGGAGCTATAAGTTACTGCAGCATAAACTAGCCTATCCTAACAGAACCATTTATCTTTTCTAGAAGACTTTTTTTCCTAACAGCTAGTTCCATTTCTGATAAAGTGAGATGTAAATTTGAGGGTAAATGAACTTAGACTGAGCTCCCAGTCAAAGAGTAAGGGAAAAGGATTCTTCAGTCGTATCCCCAAGGTTTTTTGTTGTTGATGATGTTGTTGCTTTTTGTTTTTGATTTGGAAATACTTTCAAACATACAGAAAAGTTGGGAGGAGACTGCAAAGAAATCCTATATATCCTTTGCCCAAAGTGCTTGTTAATTTTTAGCACATTACCACATTTGCTTTATCTCTTTTTTTTTCTCATCATCTATCTTTTTCTGAACCATTTGAGAATAGGTTGCATACACCATGCCCTTTTACTACTTAATAATTCAGTATATAGTTCCTAAGACCAAGGATATTCTCTTACGTAACCACAGTATAGTGATCTACTTCAGGGAATTTAACATTGATATAGCATTTTAATCTATAGACAATATTCTGATTTCTTCAGTTGTCCCAATAATGTTCTTTACAGCATTTACAGTACAGGATACAATCTAGTGTGAAATACTGCATGTCGTTGTCGTGTCTCTTTAGTCTTCTTTTTTTTTTTTTTTTGGTGAGGAAGATTGGCCCTGAGCTAAATCTGTGCCAATCTTCCTCTCTTTTTTTGTATGTAGGATGGCTGCCACAGCATGGTTTGATGAGTGGTGTGTAGGTCCGCACCCAGAATCTGAACCTGCGAACCCCGGGCCGCCGAAGTGGAGTGTGAACTCAACCACTACATCACCAGGCTGGCCTCTCTGTAGTCTCGTTTAATCTGAAATTGTGCCTCCATATTTCCTTGCTTTTCATGATATTAGCATTTATTAGTATTAGTATACAAGCCAGTTATTCTATAGAATGTCTCATGACATGGGTTTGTCTGGTATTTATTCATGATTAGTTGCAAGTTATGAATTTTTGGCTAGAATATTATATTAGTCAAGCTTCTCCAGAGAAACAGAAACAATGGGATATATATATAGATATAGATATAGATATCTATAAGAGCAGATTTATTATAGTAATTGGGTCATGTGGTTACGGAGGCCGAAAAGCCCCACAGTCTACTGTCTGCAAGGTGGAGAACCAGGAAAACCAGTGGTATAATTCAGTCCGGGCCCAAAGGCCTGAGAACCGGGAGGCCATGGGTGTAAGTCCCGAAGTTCAAAAGCCAGGAGGTCCGACGTCCAAGGGCAGGGTAAGATGGACATCCCAGCTCAAGAAGAGAGAGTGAGAATTTGCCTTTCCTTTGCCTTTTGTTCTATTTGGGCCCACAACAGTTTGGATGATGCCTGCCCACATTGGTGAGGGCAGATCTTCAGTCTGTTGAATCAAACGACAATCTCTTCCAGAAACACCCTCACAGAAACACTCCTAAATAATGTTTTACCAGCTATCTGGGCATTCCTTAGCCCAGTCAAGTTGACACACAAAATTAACCATCACAAATATCTTATAAGTGATTTGTGACCTTTACAGAGTAATATACCTGAGACATATATCCATTTGTCCCTTTTTGGTGATGTTAATTTTCAACACTTATTTAAGGTGTTTGCTTTCTCTACTGTATAGTTACTATTCTTCCATTTATAATTAATAAGTAATCTGTGTGAACAAATGTTGAGACTATGTAAATGTCCTGTTCTTCTTCAAACCTTTCTCCATTGATCATTTTTGCCTGAAGCAATTTTACTATGATTGAAATATAGTGATTTTCTAATTCCATCTTCTTTCTATATTTATTCGGCAACATTCTATTAAAAAAACTTTTACTTCTTTTTTTTTTTGAGGAAGATTGGCGCTGCACTAACATCTGTTGCCAATCTTCCTCTTTTTCTTTTTTCTCCCTAAAGCTCCAGTACAGAGTTGTGAATCATAGTTGTAGAGTTGTCTCTCTTCTATGTGGGACGCCGCCTCAGCACGGCCTGATGAGCAGTGAGTATGTCTGTGTCCAGGATCTGAACTGGCGAACCTGGGGATGCAAAAGTGGAACATGCGAACTTAACCACTACGCCACCAGGCCGGACCCTGAGTTTTTACTTCTTGTGCATCCATCCATCCATCCATCCATCCACCCACCCATCCATCCGTCCATTGAATTTGTCTATCATTAGTATAGAATCATGACTTCTTTATTCTATTCAAGGAGTTATAATCCATTACTGTGTTTAGTTATTGTGGTGCCCAAATTGTCCCAGATTTGGACAATGGGAGTCTCTTCAAGCTAGCTCCTGTGTCTTTTTGACATGGTCCTATCATTTTTCTACAGGCTTATTGAGGTATGTTTGGCATGCAATTGGATGGTTTTTGACATATGTATACACCCAAGAAACACCAAAACAAGTAATGAACATATCAATCATCTCCAAAAGTTTCCTTGTCCCCCCATTCCTAGGCAACCACATACTTATTCTCTGACACTATTGATTAGATTGCATTTTCTAAAATTTTACATAAATGGAATTATACAACATGTACTCATTTTGGTCTAGCTTCTTTCAGTCAGTGTGATTATTTTGAGATCCATCTCTGTGTTTGTAAATATTGATAGTTTGCTCCTTTTTATTGCTGAGTATTATTCCACTATACAGATATAAAACTGTTTATGTATTCACCTGTTAATGGACATTTGAATTGTTTCAAGTTTCTCGCTATTACAAATAAAGATGCTAAGGGCATTCATGTACAAGTCTTTGGGGAGATATATGCTTTCATTTGTCTTGAATAAGCAGGAGTGCAATGGCTGGATGTATGGTAGGCATATGTTTAATTGTTTAAGAAAATGCTGAGCTGTTTCCCAAAGTGACTGTTTTATGTTCCCACCAGCAACGTATGAGAGTTCCAGTTGCGCCACATCTTCATCGTCACTTGGTATGGTGAGTCTTTTAGTCTTTCTAGAGGCTAACCAGTGATCTCACTGTGGTTTTAAATGCTACATAGTTTTCTTATATATTTCCAAATCCCCTCCAAAGGAGTTGTATCGTTTTGTATTCCCACAGTGTATGAGAGTCTTTATTTCTGCATAACCTCACCAAGAGAATGCATTGTCAAGCTTTTGAATTTTTGCCAACCTGATGGTGGGGCAGTTTTTGCTATATCTGTGTAATTTTAATTTGTACTTATAAGTGAGGCTGAATAACTTTCCATACATAAGGGCAATTTTAAAATTTGTGAATTGTTTATGACTTTTGCCCATTTTTCTATACAATAATGTCCTTTCCCAACTTAATCAAGTTCTTTATGTGATAGAGATATTAGCCCTTTATCTGTCTTTTAACTTGCATAAGGTGTGTTTTTGCCATACAAAATTTTATTTTTTGTAACCACATGTATCAACCTATTTTTTCCTTTTATTGCGTCCAAATTTTGAGTCATAGTTAGAATGCCTTTCCCTCCTCCAAGATTTTAGAGAAGTTCCCCTATATTTTCTTTTAGTACTTGTATAATTTCATTTTAATTTATATTTCTGATTTACTGAGAGTTTATTCTTGAATAGGATGTAAATTTTATATTTCTCCAAATGGCCAAGTTGTCCCAATATCATTTATTAAAATATCCATATTTGCCCAGTGATTTAAGATACTGCTGTTATCATTTACTAAATATCCATGTGTCTATTTCTGGACTTTCTATTCTATTTCATTGATTTGTCTACTCAAGTGCTAGTACAAAGGACCACAGTGTTTTGATTATAGAGGCTTTGAAAAATGTTTTAATATCTGTTTATTCAGATCTTCTTTTAGCTCTTTTTTTTAGTACCTTTCTAGCTATTCTTGCTTGTTTTTTTCCATATAAACTTAAATATCAATTTTTCTACCTCCAGAGAAAAAGCTTGTTGGTATATTTAATGGGATCACAATAAAATTATGTTAACTTAGGATTTTTGATTTTGAGATGTCCTATCTAGAGTATGATTTTGATGATGTTGAGATGACCTGTCCCAGAAGAGGGAGACCTTTCCACTTGCTTGAGTCTATTCTAGCATTTTAGGAGTGTTTTATAGCTTTCTGCATATAGGTTTTGCATATTTACTTTTAGATCAATTTTACTGAGATTAACATGCAGTAAATATCATTCATTTAAGTTTACAACTGGATGAATTTTGACAGGTATAAACACCTGAAACCACTTCCACAATCAAAATACAGAATATTTCCATCACTTCCAAAACTTTCTGCTTTTGTACATTTCTTCTTAGGTTTATTCCTAAATGTCTTTTTGACTGCTATTGTATATGAGGTTTTCTCATTCATCATATATTCTAAGTGTTTATTATCACTTTTAAAAAGATATTCACTTTTGAATGCTAAATTTATATCTTGATACCTTGCTGAATTATTTTATTGTTTGAATTAGCTTTGTGGTTAATTCCCCTGGGTTTTTCCACATAGAGTATCATGCCATCTTCAAATAGAATTTTACCTTTTCTTTTCCAATTCTTATGCCTGTAATTGTTTTTTCTTATCTAATTTCATTGGCTAGCATTGCCAGAACAATTTAACAGTCATGGGGATAGTGGGGATCATTTGCCTTTTTCCTAACTTTAGTGGAAATACCTGTAGTGTTTCCCCATTAAATAAGAACCGTCTTTAGGATTGAGGCATGTACATTTTATCTGTGATTGCCAGATTCAGCAAATTAAAATACATGACACCCATGAGGTTCTAATTTCATATAAACAAATAATTTTTTAGTATATACATTTTTCATATGTGCATTCTATCTGGCAACCTTAATTTTATCATGTTAAGGAAGTATCCATTCATTGCAATTTTCTATAATGTTTTTATAGGAAATAGGTGCTGAATTTTTTCAAAGACTTTTTCAGCCTCTGTGGAGGTTTTTCTCCTTAGACCTATTAGTACGAATCCTAACCAGCTTTTTGTACTCCTGGTATTAAAAACCAGGCCATGGTGTGTTGTTTTCTTAATGTGGCTTGGGAATCTATTTCTAATATTGCATTTAGGATTCTTGCATCAATCGTCATAAATGATAAAGGTCTGGTTTTCTTTTTTGTGCTTTCATTGTCAGGATTGGGTATTTATGTTATACTTACTTCATTAAAATAATTTGTAAGTGTTCCATTATTTGCTATACTCTGAAACAATTTTAAAACATTGGGACTATCTGGTTTCTAAAAGTTTAGCTGAGTTCCCCTGTGCAGTCATCTGGGCCTGGTGCCTTTTTGTTATTTCTCAATAACTTTCTCTACTTCTTCTCCTAATTGTTGCAATTCTGCCACGGGGTTCTGGAAGGTCCATATAAGAGTAAACAACAAACTCCAAGATACTTTTACATATCTATGTTAGCAGAGGGTATCTCTTTCCCCTCTACCAAAGAATGTAGCCACATTTATTGTTACTACTACTGCTGGTAATGTTGTTTTTAGTGCTGTTGAGTCGATTCTGGCTCCTGGTGACCCTGTGTACAGCAGAGTGGAACCCTGCCCGGTCTTTTTGTGCCATCCACCTTCCTGGGCTATATCAGACAATGCTCTTCATGCTCTGCTGCTATTCATAGTTTTCAGGGCCAACTTTTTCAGAGGTGGGTGGCCAGATCCCTCTTCTTAGTCTGTCTTAGTCTGGAAGCCCTGCTGAAACTTGTCCACCATGGGCAAGTGACCCTGCTGTTATTTGAAATACCGGTGGCATAACTTTTAGCATCACAGCAACATGCAGCTGCCACAGTATGACAACTGACAGATGGGTGGTGTGGTGTGGCTCCTTGACTGGGAAATGAACCCAGGCCGCAGTGTGAAATCTTAATCACTAGACCACCATGGCTGGTGGTAATATTACCATATTACTATTTACTTCAATAGTAAATAGTGCATATGTTGGTGGCTTATCTCAATACTTGAGAGACATTTTGGCAACAGAGAGAATTTCACTTATCATGTCTTCAATGTTTGCAGAGCTTTTATTCACTTCAAAAGTAGTGTGTATGAAAAAAAGATTTCAGTAGAATCTGGTCTGAATGTGATTTCTGCAAACTTACCTGCTATATTGTGTCAGGGGCTTAAATACATCATTTGCCTTCATATACATGTTTGAAGAAAATTATTTTACAAAAGCAAAATCAGTAAGAAGGCTGTAAAACAAATGCCTAAACCAACAAGCGCTATTTGCTCTGCTATACACCAGAAGGTGGGCGTGTCCTCCAAATCTCCCCTTCGTACACTTCTGACCAGAAACCATGAGTGGTGAGTAAGACCCTCCAAACATCCATGATTTGGGAGCAGTAGGGATGGGGATGGAAGCCCTACGGCATCTCTCCTGACTACATTAGGGACATTTTCTAGAAATGCTTTGTACTGACCACCAAAACTCTCTTATCCTGGATTCATTTCATTTAGGACAGCAGTTATCAGATTGAATCTAGAATGCTGTCTTTTAAGTCTTGATCTTTTTCCCTTCTAGCATCTGCCACTCTCAGGGTATTTTGGTCAGAGTTCAACTGCCTCTTTCTGAGCACCAAAGCAGCACTCCCTTGGAATCAGCTCAGCTTTTCAGTAACATTCAGAAGTATGTTGGACAGTGTCTTTTAATACTATTCCAGTTTATGGTCCCAACCTTCCAGGTATTTTGTTCCAGAGTTGGATTGTAGGCTAAAAATTCCCAGTAAGCACCTTTTCAAGGAATGTTGCCATCTTTTCAAGAAAGGCTGCACCTGGACTTAGTTTTAATTTTTCATATAAGCCTGGAATATGCTCTGGCAGACTTAATCTTAAAAGTTCAAAATTTAAGTCAAATTTAAAAATTTTTTAACATGCATATAATGTCTGTTTTTCTTCTTTTTTCCCAACTTTATTGAGATATAGTTGACATATGTCTTCTTTTCCTCTAAAAGGAGAGAATAAAATGGAAACACATGAACAGTTTATCTTTCATATTCTCTTTATACATTGGTATGTGATACAATTCATTCTGAGGTACATGTGTGAAGTTCTGACACTCTGAATTAAGATTTTCCTATTTGAATGAAGGATAAGAAAGAAGAAATATCTCATTAACTTTTGAAATAAATAAAGTAAAACTCAGTAAAATAACAAGAATAGTAGATTTTAATAGACTCCTGTAAGAAACTGATTAATCAAGCAGACACAAATTAGTAAGGATTTAAAAGACTTAAACAAGTAAATTAAAAAGCCTGATATAAGAGAACCCTGCACCCAATAAATAGGAATATTTTAAGAAGATATTTTTAAAGCACAAAACTAACATTTATAAAATCAAATGAATGCAACATATTTTAGAGGGAGCATACAGAAGACTAAACATTCTTTTCAAATTCATATGAAACATAAGAATTCTCAAATTTTATCACACAAAGTTCTCCAACAACCATGTAATTAAATGAGAAATCAACAATAAAAGTGGCAAAACCCAATATATTTGAAAACACACACACACACACACACACACACACACACACACACACAAACACACACACATTCCCAAATTACCCACAAGTTAAGAAGGCAATAATAAGAGAAAGTATGAAATCTTTAGAACTGAATGACTATCAGAATACATACATATCGAGATGTTTGGCAGTCAGCTCAAATGGCACTTAGGAGTAAGTTTATAGTTTTAAATGCATTTATTAAAGACAAGAAGATATTGTGGCTGTACTGCCAGACCCAGGCTTGCTTAAATTTGCACTTTCTGTTTCTTTAGATGTCTTAACAAAATGGATAAGAACATATATCAATTTACACAGAACCTGTCCATGACAGTAGCAAGTTTCTGAACTTTTAGCTATTTATTGAGATTATGTGACAGCATCACCATCTAAGTCAACAAAATACATTTCTTCAGTTTTGAAAACTTCCCTGACTTTACTATTTTTAAATTAAATTGTAATAGTAAGGGTACAAACATCATAAATAAATGTTTTAATTTTTCTTGACATAAGAGGTAGTGTTATACTTCCAAGTCTATTAGTTTGTTCATTGTTTTCTCCTCTTCTCTATAATTATGTATTTTCATTATTATAACTTCTGAAAGATGCCATTAGAAATCAAGGTTATCTGAGGTTCCAAGGTATTACAGAGTTTCTTCTTCTTATGCTTATTATCTTCATTTTTTCTGAAATAAAAGTAAAAAAAGATAATATATTATTAATTTGTAGGGATGTAATTATTTTCATAACAATTGCTTGATAATATTCTTTTCTTATTCTGTCCTTCTGACACTACTTCCCCCTATTAAATAGAGAAGAGAACTTTACAGTGGCAAAATATATAATTCTTAAGATGTACTAGACAATGTCAATTTTCATACTGTCATGGTGTTAAAACTATTGAAAGTCGATTTCCACCACTGGGATACCTGGGAAATCTGTGTGGTTGGATTGTCATTACAGCCAACAAACTGTTGTACATAGGTACAAATATTTTAAAACATTCATTTTATTTCATTTTTATAATTTAAAATTTAAATAAATATAGAGATGATTTAGGGTAACAAAGTGAACACAATAATCATATAACAATAATATATGAAAGAAAATCAGAGATGAAATAGAAAATGAGGACTGAAGAAATTTTTCTGTGAATATAAGATAATATGGGTACTACATTTCACATGAAATTGGTTTGAATTTCTTGTTAGCCAAAGGGGAAAAAAATCCACAATTGGCCAAAGAAATCATGACAATTCTTTGGGAAAGATTATCTTTTTCTAGCTCCAAATTCTAAGAGAAAACTGTCATATGTATCTTTACATGAAAGAGAAACATAAAACTTTAATAGTTTTGAAGAAAATGCAAACAATTTGTATATCATTCTTTAATAAAAGTCAAGGGCATACACTTAAATAATAATTCAGTTAAAGCATTTTGATGGAAATTCTCCTTCAACTAGGTTTACCAGAGTTAGCAGCAATAACAAAATAAATGGGTGATACATACAGAAAAGTCATTGTTTAACTGAAATTCAAAGTTAACTGGGCATCCTGTATTTTATCTGGCAACCCTACCTCCAACACGCTGAAACATTTTGCCCTATGCCTAGTGTACTGCTGTAAAATGAAAATGACTTTTCATGTAGGATGAAGCACTAGAAAATTATAGAAAACCACACTGTTCTCTTGCTTATCAAATAATTGAAAAACTTTATTTTATTTGAGTTTTCAGAAATTATTATTAACACTGAAATGTTTTAGTTGTTTCTAGAGAAATTTCTTTTATGTTTATTATAGATGTAGAACAATGAAAGAACATTACAATGGAAGACATGGGCAAAAATTTTAAAAACTAAGAAAATTCATCACTAAGGTGAATTTTTGTTTTATTAAATTATTATTTTTGAACTACAAGCCAGATGAATAGAGATAAACTAAATTATTTTTTCTGCTTAATAAACTATAGAAAATTTGTCTAACATTAAAAAAAGTTTTATGAGAAGTATAATATATAATTCAACTGGTTAAGGAACAAATTTTGCAGAAAAAAATTTTTTAAAGATGTAAAGGAATGAATATTAAGGAAAACAAAGCAACAGCAGTGTTGCTATGTTGGCCCTGGTTAAAGAAAAGGGGAGACATTTATCTTCCCAGGGCATGTATGTAAATCTTATTTTACTTAATAAAATTAAAAGTTGAAAAAAATTGAAATGAAATATCCAAACTCTTGGTTCAAGGTGGTGGATGGCTAGACCCCACTGAAATGATAGCAAATGAATAGAAAAGGTATAACTCCAAAACAATGTAAAGAATGGGAGGGAGTCTCTCAGCCCAGGAGACATTTAATCAGATTTATGAAAGACATAAATCTAATGGAAGAATGGGGACTGGGGAGTCTGTGACCTAGACACATGGGATGGGGGCTACAACAGAGATGGCAGATTTGATGGAGGATGGGAGCTAAACAGGGCTAATCCTGGAGAATGAAATAAGCGTCTGTGTCAGGAGCACCCAAGGCCACACCTGAGCAGCCAGCATTTTATGCCCCAGGCAACACACACACACAGTCTTCTCTAAATGAAAGCTGAATCCGGATATAACTAGCACAGGCAGTGTGTCTACAGGTGCCTCAGAACAAAGCTCTCTATATTCTGGCATGTTGGTGCCCCTCCTCTCAAACGACTAGGAAAAACAACAAAAAAACACTTCAACACAAAACAATCTCAGCCTAGCTACTCATATACTCTAAAACCCAACCAATTCTACCCATGTACCAAAAACTCCCAGGAAGCTTCATCCCTTTCATTTTTGTAAAGGAATATGAAGATAAGTGCAGTTCGGGGGAACAGGGCGAGGGGATAAAATTTACCCATGTTGCTACCACTCAAAATGGATCGATATTAACATTTTGCATAAGCTCAATAAATTCAACAAACAACCAAGAGTCACTAAATATTTGAGAAAGCATGTAACATGACAGGGAAAGATCAAAATAAACAGACAGATCTGATCACAGAAACAACAGCTAACTCAGTATACAGAAGAGAACTTTAAAAACACTTAATGAAAAGATCTAATTAATACTTAGATATTTTGAGAAAAATTGTATCCATAAACCAAGAAGACATTAGAAAAAAAATGAACAAAATTAAAATAAAAATTCAATAGAAAAGTCGAAAGTTAGTCAAGGAACCAACCTAGTACACAGAAAAAACTAGTGAAAATAAAAGCTATGACATAGAGAAGATCAGTTCAGTAAGTCTAATATTTGATTATTATGACTTTCAGAAAAGAGAACTTAGAAAAGAGAGGGGCAAAATGATCAAAGTAATAATATGTTATGGACTAAATATTTGTGTTCCTCTTTCTCAAATTCCTTTGTTGAAGCCTAAATCCCTAATGTATTTGGAGGTAGGGCCTTTGGGAGATAAATGGGTCATGACAGTGGAGCTCTAATGAATGGGATTAGTGCCTTTTTAAGGGGATAAAGAGACCAGGGCTTTCTCTGCTCCTGGCCATGTGAGGATACAGCCAGAAGACAGCCTTCTGCAAACCAGAAAGAGCGTACTCACCAGAACCCCCCATGCTGGCACCCTGACCTTGGACTTCCCAGCCTCCAGAACTGTGAGAAATAAATTTCTATTGTTCAAGCCACCCAGTCTGTGGTATTTTTATTATAGCAGCCCAAGCTGACTAAGACATAATAAAAATGAATACGGATCTGAGCTAAATATTCATCTATCCTGCAGGAAAAATAATAATGTGGATAAATAAAAATTAGCAGCATAAGCATATTATTTAGAGATATAAAGATAACTACCAGAAGAATTTAAACAGGAAATGATTAAATGTCATTGCCTCTGGTGAGTCCGACAGGGCTAGGGAAGAGCAGGGGATTGCTGCCTTTAATTATAAGCTCTTCTTTTTATTAATTTTTCCCCATATGTGTGTATATTATTTGATAAATATAAAAAAGCTAAGAATCTTATAGAGTTGAATTTTATTCCATTTTGAAATGCATCATTTGGAAAATGGAAGAGATAATACATTTGGCAACGCTTTCATCAGTTTGGAAACATCTAATTTGAAATATCTAAAAGTCTTAGCAAATGGACAGTTCATTATTTCCCTGAAATTGTTTTCCATAGGGAAATGTGGTTTCAGTGAAGGATGCTTAAAGCATGTCAAACTCCTAACTTGGGAGGGAACAAAAGGGGTGGTAGTGGTCTTCTTTTTGTTCTTGCAGGAAAGAAGGGAAGCATTCTGAAAGGAGCTATGAAAAGAGAAAGACACTTACTTGACTGATAGGGTAACAGATGAAGGATCTTGGGAAATCTGCTACCTGAGCTACCTTATTTCCACAGAGCAGCTGGGGATCATATTTTGAGCTATAGTATGTTTTGGATATCTTTAAACATTATAATGTTGAAAACTCCACATACTCCTTACCATATGTCATCCTTGCTTCAAACTTTTGCTGATCTCAGTCTCACTAAAAAGTGAAAAAAAATCTTCATCATCATGCACGTCTAATTGAAACTCATAGAGTGCAGGTTTATCTTCATGGGAATGCACCCACATTTCCATGGGGAAGTGGCACGCGTATAAATAAAGCATACATTTGATTATATATTATGTGCTGCTTTTACTGTTAAAGTGTGAAAAGGTAATTTTGTATGGACACACTTCCATCCACAGAAACCATTCGGAGGGCGGAAGAATTGGGTATTGGGTGAAAAATAAATGGGACTGGATTAGAAGGGAAGGAATACAAATTCCAAAACACATAGGAGCCAGCTACTAAAAAGAAGGGAGTGGCTCTAAAGATGACCTAAGCTCAGAGGTGGTGGATATAGGGGAACAGGCGGGCCTTGGGGTTAACTGCAGAGCCACAGTTGGACTATCCATGCTTATGCCAAGCAGCAGACATCAGAAACGACTGTTCCGCAGCAGGAGCAGTGAGTGTGGGTATTTGATGTGGAGACCCAGGAAGAATGGGGTCTTCCCTACTCAGAAGAAAAGCTACTGTACACCGTGAGCAGTAGAACACCCCATCCCTACCCCACAAATCCTAGAGGAAGGCTACAGAAACATTCAGCGTTCACAGACATGAATAGAGAGTCTCAAAAACAAGCAAGAAACAAAATCTCAGTCTGGGGGGCAGGAAACACAAGAAGCAGCAGAACCAAAACTGAGTTCAGTCAAGGAGACAGAAGCCACTTGAGGTATTTTCAATAAAGAGATAGATTTAATACAGGCAGAGTAAAGTAGAGGTACACTCAACTGTTGGAAAGGTTGGGGGAGCAAAGGTCAGGGAGCCACCCTCAGGAAATCTGGAAGTACAGTGGTCACAAGGAAGCCACTGCAGATGCTCTCAGCTGCCTTGGCAGAGGAGTGGGCCATTTGCAGAAGAACCTTGGAAGCCAGAAGTCACCAGTGATCTCTGCTGCCTGGCAGCAACTGTGATCTCAATTTCCTGGTCACAGCAGGCCACTGCTGCCTTCTCAGCTGTCTTGCATGTCTACTGCGAGTATCTCTCGCTGACAGAATCTAACCTGGAACTTTTGGGGGAAAGATTCTGTGAGGTGTATTTCCCAGTTTTTCCCCTGAGAAGCAGAGGAGAATGGAGAGGAGGATGGCAATGATGCAGAATTAACAACAGAGAATAAGTATAGGAAGCAGTTAAAATAATGAATTACATTTATACTAATGTACTAATGTTTAAGTGGAATTAATTTTCTTAGAGAGAGAGGATATTGTATACATAAAAAGAATCAACTGGAAGTCCTTGGAAATTAAAATTTTGTTTAGTGAAGTTAAAAAACAAATAGGCTGAAAAGTAAAATGGACACATTCAAGAATGAACTAGTAGTCTGCCCAGTAAAGATGGTAAATCAGACACAAGTATTTAATTTTACTTTTTCTTGAAATCACGCTTAAAATAGCATTAAGGGCCATTTTAAAAATACATAATCTTACAAATAGAATGGGAGAGAAGACAAAGGCAACAAAATGGAGGAGGTCTGAGAAAGCTGTATCTCAAGCTGCCAGTGGGAAACAGAGAAGCAATCTGCATGGCGACGCCCCCCGGTACTGCTAGAAATGGAGGTGAAGGTGGGGTGAAACTACAAGGATGGCTGGCAAGTCTGCCTGAGAGGTGGTTAGAGCTCTAGATACCCTATCTCACCCCATGAAGTCAGGCGACTGTCTTTTCTCCACTCTTGAAGGGTAATTCTCTAAAAAAGAAAACAGAGGGTACCTGGACTCAAACCAGGGTAGTGATAATAATGAAAAGCAGGACAAATAAGTGAATATTGACAAAGTGAGCACTGAAACCCCCAACTATCTTTTCCCTTTTGGCTCCCAGATTCTCTAGCAATTTTTTGTGTGTGTGTGAGGAAGACTGGCCCTGGGCTAACGTCCGTGCCCATCTTCCTCTACTTTATGTGGGATGCCACCACGGCATGGCTTGATGAGCGGTGTCTCTGTCCATACCCACAAAGGGATCCAAACCCACAAAACCCCGGGCTGCCCAAGCGTTGCACGAGAACCTAACTGCTAGGCCACCGGGCCAGTCACTTTCTAACAATTTAAGGAAGACTTAAAGATACTAACAAAGGGTATTCGCTAAGAAAAAGAACCTGGCCACTCCTCCCCATACAGTGAAACTGACAAAGCCAGCCATGTGCTCAGAGCCTCCACTGAGGTTTCTCTCTCCATTGGAACATACACCTTATGATCACTAGATATATGAGGAAACCCCTTAATGTAAAAACAGAGACCAATAAAAAAAGCAACTTGGAAGAAATAGAAATTATGCAGGAAGAAGAAATTAAAAAAAAAAATCTTTTTAAAAATCATTAAAATCCTCAGTGGGATAAGCAGAACTATTTCAGTCATAAAAAAAGAACCAAATGTTATAAAAAGAGGCAGTGATATTAGGAGAACAAAATGGATTCTCAGAAATTAAAACTATAACAGCAAAAACAAACACCAACCAAACCAACCATCAATGAAAACAGCCCTCCCCCACAACAAACAAAAAAAGCACTAATAAAACGGATATGAGACAAAATTTAGAAAAACTCTCAGAAAATTAAGCAAATAGAAAGAAAACAGGAAGAAGAGAGTAAGAGAGAGAGAACATTAATTCAAAAAATCTAACATTTCAAAAAGGGTTCCTTAAAAAGAGCATAGAAAATAAACCAATGTTACCTCAATAAAAAATAAAAAAATATATAAAACAAAATGAATTAGGAAAAAAAGAGCATAGGAAATAGAGGGGGAATTCCATCAACAAAATAATTCGTGAATATTTTCCAGAATCGAAGCATGAGTTTTCAGATTTAAAAACCCCGCCAAATATCAAGCACATAGACTCATACCATCATCATGAAACTGTAGAAGCCAAGTACAAGAATATTTTTAAAGGTTTGCAGATGGGAAAATTGTCCTTATACAAAGAAATGGGAATTAGAATGGCTTTAACTACTTTTCAACAGCTACACTCTTGAATACCTTCAAAAATTGAGGGGAAATAATTTCCAGTGCAGAATGCTTTGCCTAGACAATCTAACAATTAACTTTGATAAACTGTAGTCATTTTAATTCTCCAAGAATTTCCCTTGCACACAATCTTTCTCAAGAAATTACTGGTGGGTGTGCTTTACTAAAGCAAACAAGTAAACCAAGAATGATGCAGAGAACAGGAGAATCAACTCGAGAGAGACAAAAGGAACTCCAAGAGTTTCCTAAGATATCTGCTAGAGCTGGTCAGAAGGCCCCAGGAGAGAAATTTTTCAAGATTAGGAAATGATAAAATGCAGAAAAACATTTGACAATCAACATTCATTCATGATTTTAAAAATGAACATACCAAGAACAGATTTAGGTAATTCACAGAGAATTTGAGGTTGAATGTGATAAGTACATTGAAATAAAGCAAATTTAAAACTCCAAAGAAAAAAGTTGTGTAATAAAGGAAGAGTAGAAAGAGTATACTGTGTAGTTTAAGTGTAAATGCATTTATATTCTCATAATTATAAAATCGTTGAATGCTGAACTAACCAATGATATAACTATATTGAGAGAATGGAGGTTTGAGTGGAGTGAACCCTATCAAAATTAAAATCTTTTGTTCATTGAAAGACACTAAGACATTAAGAAAATGGAAGGGCAAGCCATAGCTGAGATTTGTGGTCAGACTATATACAGAATTATTAAAAATCAAAAATGAAAAGGTAAACAATCCAATTTCTTTCTTTTTTTGAGGGGGGTGAGGAAGATTGGCCCTGAGCTAACATCTCTGCCCATCTTCCTCTATTTTATATGTGGGATGCTGCCACAGCATGGCTTGATGAGCAGTGCTTGGGTCTGCACCTGGGATCCGAACCTGCAAACCCCAGGCTGCTGGAGCGTAGTGCGTGAACTTCACCACCATGCCACCAGGCTGGCCCATCCAATTTCTTAAATGGGCAGATATTTGAATATACATTTCACACATATATATACATTTTTCATAAAAATATACATTTCATTATATATACAAATATATATAACAAGCAAACAAAAAGATGCTCAACAGCATCAGTTATTAAAGAAATGCAAATTAAAATCATAATGAGATATCAGGATCTGCCTTTTCTAGAATTTCATACAAATAGAATCATATAGTATGTAGTCTTTTGCATCTGGGTTTTTTCATGTAGCATAATGTTTTAGAGTTCACCCATATTGTTGCATCTATTGATAAGAATGAGGCTTCAGGGGCCGCCCGGTGGCGCAGCGGTTTAGTCCGCGCTTGGCAGCCCAGGGTTCGCGAGTTCGGATCCCGGGCGCCCGCCGACGCACTGCCTGTCAGCCATGCCGTGGCGGCGTCCCATATAAAAGTGGAGGAAGATGGGCACGATGTTAGCCCAGGGCCAGTCTTCCTCTGCAAAAAAAGGGGAAGATTGGCGACGGATGTTAGCTCAGGGCTGGTCTTCCCCACAAAAAAAAAAAAAAAAAAAAAAAGAATGAGGCTTCAAACTCAGACCTATTGTCTCCAAATTAATCATACATCTACAGTATGTGATAAAGAGGGAAAAAGAAATACTGATTGGTACCTCGAAAACAGAATATTAGAGAGTGTATCAGAAAGTTATATATATGTATATATATATATATATAAAACTAAAAAATTACACAGAACATAAGGATATAAAATAAAATTAACAAATACCTGATAATTTTCTATGTATTTATATCAATTTTTATACTTACCACTCTATTATTGAAGGTTTAACTTTTTAATGTAATATAGTCTCTTATCCACTATGAAGAAAGTTGAGAAATAGTCTAATCCTTGTTATGCCATTTTTTTCCAAAGAATTATTCCGATCATTTTTAAAGAAGGTGTTAGAATTAGGAAACTCCTAATAATAGATATCCTGTTAGAAAATTTAAAAATAATTTAAATATAATCACATTTGACATATAATTAAATTATTTATTTCTATTTTATGAGGTATAAAAAGGAAAAAAAGCTAAGATCATAACATCAAAATATGAGTCTTTCGGTGAGTGTTCTACTTAATCTGTCGTGAATTTACAAAGGTAAGGTTAAAATACTTTATGGCAAAAAATATATAACGGAAGAAAGGAATCCTATTATAATAGCACCAACAAATAGAAATGGTATAAACCAATTTCTTTCTGCATCATCTGTGGCTATGTTTTATGTATTCTGATGGTGTTAGTTTTTCCATAAAGATTCATAACAGTTAAATTTTCATTATTCTAGACACGTCTCTGTCTTAAACAACAAACACTTTTAATCTTGAATTCCTCCTTGCCTGATAGCTAATAACATTTACGAGTTCACACTATGTTCCAGGCACTGTTCCAAAGAGTGCAGTACAATAAATACACAGAGGAGAAAGAGTGGAAAGAGGGCAGGTCATAAATAATGGATGAAATGATGGGAGGATGAGTATATGAGTAATTGACAAAGGATTAAAGCAATCGTTTGCTTTGTTGCGTGAAGAAATTAAGGGTAGAGATGTCAGTAGTATTTCAAAGGTGGAAGAAATCTTAAGGATCATCTAATTTAAACTCCTCGTGTTATAGATGAAGAACACTCCAAGGAGTGTTAGGGCTTGCCCAATATCACGTACATAGGTCACCATAACTAAAAACTAGGTATTTTGACTCCGAAGTCTTTGCTTTCTCTACCCCACCAAGATGCTAAGTCAATTATAAATAACATTGTTTCCAAAAACAATGGAAAATTTAAGAATGACTAAAAACTAAATGCTGAATTTTTCTTCATCTGGTAAACTGGTCTGAATGTTGATACATTTAAATTCAACAATAGGGGCATTTTATTTTTTAAATATTCTCATATAATTTAGAATGTTAGACTAAAATAATGAATAGTATTATGATTTTCAAAACACTTTTTCAGTCTGATTATTTGAATTGCACAGCTGGGAGCAGTAAGGCAAAGAAGTTTACATAGGCTGGATTTTTCTATCCATGATAGGTAACCTGGGTCTTGAAAAGACGATTGCTCTTCACAGCATACGGTTCTGTCATAAGATAAATTGTGTTTAAACAACCATACTTTCTCTCTCATCTTGCCATCACTCCTTTTCTAAATAATATTTTATAAGTTCACGAAACACTGTATATTACTCAAGCCACATTTCAAAATCTTACTTTGAAGTATTGTTCTTTTCTAGGGAATGATGATTGTATACCCACATGCTGGAAAAGAGAAGGTTTATATCGAATACGAATTTGCTTATTTCGTTCTGCACATTTTTCCTGGGAAAAAAGTAAGAGAAACTTGTGTAACAACGCAAATAGTCCTTTTATTGCATTTACTGATGGCAGAATTTTTTATTATATTAGTTTTTGCCAGAGTTCAATATCAATATTTTAAAATTTAAACAAAACATTTAATTCTTAGCTTTTTCTTCATAAGACTAACAGAACAAAAGAGTTGAGATACAAAAGGAGTTTAGTTAAAGCATGTATTTTCATGAAATCTGTCTTAGAGAATCAGGCTACTGTTGTACCAACTATAATTCTCCTCCTCTTTCTTTTTATTCCAATAACATAAATGAAGTTTTTAGTATTTTCCTGTCTATCCATTTCTCTCAGACAACGTTATTCTTTTTCTTCTTATATTCACTGATTAATTCCTATACTAAATTACACCCTCCTCAATTTCTTCTTAAATAGTAAAAAGGTATGTGATTAAAACAAAGAGCCAATATTACACTTAATGAAAAAGAATTTGGATAATCTCCTTAAAAATAAAAATAAGAAAGATGACCTGTGACACCACTATTAAAAATAAACATTTAAAATTATTGTGATCTCTATCTGAGAATTATTTTATATATTGTATACATAGAAAATTCATAAAAATACATTTCAAATTTATATACATAATAATTTTTAAAATAGCAGGCTTATTTAAATGTATTTCTACTCAGAACTGACATGTAGGAAAATATATTTAAGGATTGTTTTTATAACTGTAATTAAATAATTTAGAGTTAATTTAATTTGAAACTAAGGTCAGATAAAATTAGTTGAGGAGTTAAAATTTAGCAAATATGATAATATTTTCTAAGCTATTAATAAAAGTTCCAGTGGGATGGTACTGTCAAATGCTGGCTCCCCAAAATACCCGCTAAATAACCTGTTGATAAGGCAAAGCTGAGTTCATTGCTTATTGCAGTAAGGGAGAAACCACCTTAATAGTCCTGGTAGTGTCTGTTCGAGTCTTGTGCCTATTTTTTAATTGTGTTGTTTGTTCTCCTGTTGTTGAGTTTTGAGAATTCTATACATATTCCGAACACAAGCCTTTGTTGTATATGGAATTTATAAATATTTTTTACTAGTCTGTGGCATCTTACCCCCTTGAGAGTAAATTTTGCAGCACCAAAGCTTTTAATTTTGAAGAAGTCCAATATATCAATTTTTAAAAATGGATGATTTTAGCGTCATGTCTAAGAACTCTTCACCTAGTCCTGGGTCCATAAAATTTTTTTCTATATTTTCTTCTAAAAGTTTTATAGTTTTATGTTTTATATTTAGATAGATGATCTATTTTGAAATAATATTTGTATCAGGTGTGATGTTTAGGTTGAGATTCTTTTTTATATGTATATAGATATCCAACTGATCCAATAAACATTTGTTGAAAAGACTATTCTTTCTCTTGAATTGCATATGCTCCTTTGTCAAATATCAATTGGCCATATGTTGTGGACCTAATTCTGGACTGTCTATTCTATTCCATGGGTCTAGATGTTTACCCATTTGCCTATAAAGGCTTGTCTTGATTACACTAGCTTTATAGTAAGATTTAAAATTGAGTAGTGTGATGCCTCCAACTTTATTCTTCTTTTTCAAAATCATTTCAGATAATCTAGTTCCTTGGCCTTTTCTTAAAAATTTTAGAATCAGCTTGTCTATATCTAACAAAGAAAATCCTGCTGGGATTTTGATTGGAATTGTGTTAAATCCATAGATCAATTTAGGGAGTATTTGCTTATTTACTATGTTGAGCCTTCCAATCCATGATCACGGTATGTCTATATTTTTCATCAGCATTTTGAAGTTTTCAGCATATAGATAATGTACATGTTTTATTAGATTTATAGACACACAGATATAGACACACGAGATTAGAGATTTATCAGCTTTATTGCTCTTTTCAAAGAACCAGCTTTTGGTTTCATTCACTTTCTCTACTGCTTTTATGTTTTCAATTTTGTTGTTTTCTGTTTTATAGTTATTATTTTTGTCTTTCTTCTTGATTTGGGTTTATTTTGCTCTTCTTTTTCTAGTTTCTTAAGGTGGAAGCTGAGATTATTGTGAGATCCTTCCTCTCTTCTAAGGTAAAGATTTCATGCTATGAATTTCTCCTTAACCAGTGCTTTAGCTGCATCCCTCAAGTTTTGATAAGTTGTATTTTCATTTTCATTCAGTTCAAAGTATTTTCTAATTTCCTTTGAGACGTCCTCTTTCACTCATGGTTTATTCAGAAGTGTGATGTTTAATTTCCAAGTATTTGCAGACTTTTCAGTTATCCTTCTGTTACTAATTTCTAATTTGATTCCATTGTTGTCAGAGAATATACTTTTTATGATTTCAATTTAAAATTGTTTGTTTTATGATACAAGACATGTCTATTTTGGTAAATGTTCTATGTGTATTTTAAAATAATGTGTTTTCTACTGTTGTTGGATGTAGTGTTTTTTAAATGTCAGTTAAATCCAGATGGTAGATGGTGTTGTTCAGTTCTTTTATCTCCTTGCTGGTTTTCTGCCTACCAGTTCTGTTGCGTACTGAGAGAGGAGCACTGAGGTCTCCAACAGTAACTGTAGACTAATCTATTTCTCCTTTCAGTTCTGTCATCTTTTGCTTCATGCATTTTGAGGCTCTGTTGTTAGATGAATACACTTCTAGGATTGTTACATCTTCCTGATGGATTGACCCTTTCATCAGTATACAGTATCTTTCTTGATTCCTGGTCAATTTTTTTTTTCTTTCACTCTGCGGTCTACTTGGATATTAATATAGCTACTACAGATTTCCTTTGATTAATGTCTGCATGGTATATCTTTTTCCATCTTTCACTTTTAACCTATCTATATCATTATGCATGAACTGAGTATAGACAGCAAGTAACTGCATAGTGTTTGTAAATCCATCCTGATGAACTGTCTCAATTGGTGTATTTTCGACATTTATATTTGATGTAAATATTGACATATTTGGAGTTATGTCTACCATTTTATTATTGCTTTTTCTGTTTGTCCCTTTGTTTCTGCTTTGCACTGCATTTTTGGTGTCATTACTTCATATAGTATGTATAAGTGTTGGTAAAAATTTAGGATATGGGTTTGCACTGATGCACTCATCAGATTTGGTTTGGTAAACAAATTTTAGGTAACTACATTAGATAGATAGTATTTTCCTAAAATATTTGATATTTACAAAGTAAAGAAATACTCACAATTGTTTCTCCTGGGTTACACATCTTTACCTGAAAAATGTCCCCCAAAAGCAAGTCTATGGGTTTATCTTTGTAGAACATTAAAAAAAAACGTACAAAGTCAGTTAAGTCCTCAGATTTGAACAGCTTTCCTGTGGAGAAAAAGTAAAGGAATCCAAATAATTCTTGAGTGTTTATACTATATATATCATAATATAACCCTTATATATAATTGTTCATTCCATGAACATGGGAAAAGAGCAAAAAATTATTAAAAATTAAATATATCCTACTCCTTAGAAATTATTTAAATAAAGTTTACATTGATGAAGTTGAAGAATAATAAAACAAAATAATATATCTGCTTAAGAATTAAGGATTACCACTTCTGGGGGGAAAAAGTGTGAAGCAGGTTTAGAATAGTGAAAACCCTCAGGAAATCAACTCTGATAACTAATGAGAATCAATGATCTAAATCAAGTGAAAGATAAGTTATAATGTTTTACTTAATTTTTCAGAAACTGTGATTTGTAAACTGACTTTTATAGAACTTTATCAATCTACCATATTTTTCACTTTTAGTACTTAATTTTGATTAAAATACAATATTATTTCAATATTTGAGCATTGTTTTGTAAGAATGTTATTTTCCTTTTATATTTTTGATTCTTAAAGATTTACTATATTTTAAAGTATGATTTCAATAGGTCCAATTATTTTTTTCTATTATATTGCATCTTTAATTTTAAAATGAAGTTGAAGGTATAAAATTCAGGTAAATGTTCACTTTCAAGTAAATAGTGTAAAATACATCCAACCATTTTTAATAAGCAAGATAGTAGGATGGAAGCATGCTTCATTTTTTCACTAGGACTTGAGACTATTTGGGTCACTCAATCAAATGTATAGTTGTATTTGAAGTTTTGGGCACTCCAAAACTTAAACCAAAGCAAGTGATTTAACAATAAAAATAGTTGATTCAGTATTTATGTTTTCTTTATCTGCTGTCAGTATGCTGTAAAATTCTATTTAGCAAGCTCATACTTTGGGTAAATATTGAATAACAGAACTGTTATTATGATAACAAAAAAAAACAAAGCCTTTGTAAATTCAAGCTTAAATATGACTTTGGCATCACATATATAGTGCTCCTTGTTCAGTGTGCTCTTATGGTGATCAGAATGTGAATATTCACTATCTTTATCATACCTGAACTTGCTGAGAAAGATAAAAAGAATTTAAAATTCTCAAAGTAATATATCAACAAAATTATTTCCTCTCCAAGCTTCTCATCAGGTATTACTGTTACCTATGTTACTTATAATTTTTCTTCTCATTTCAAAGCTAAGCAAAAATCTTCGGGGCCCTAAAACTGCATTCCACACCACTTTACAGAAAGTTGGGGCAAGAAAGTGGTCAAGTAAGTATATGAAGAACAGATGGATTTCACTAGCAATTATAGAAATGCTTTACACTCCTCTCAATGGCAAAGAAAAACTTTTAATGGATAGAATCAAGTGTTGTCAATCACTTGGGGAAGCAGGAGCTCATGCACACTGCATATGAGAATATAAACCGTACAGCCAATCCGCAGAGTGGTCTGGCAGTACTTAGAGACCCAGCTATATTTGCCCTCAGTGATCCTGCTCCAGGGGACATATATGTCACTTCATTTCATTGTGGCAGCAGAGAGTTGGAAGCAATCAAGGTTCACCACCCCGGGAATGGATAACTCAAACGGATTATTATGTAACTCTTACGCAGCAGTAAAAAACAATCAACTAAATGAATATAAAGCAACATATTGACAGTTTTAAAATCTAGTTTTGAGGACAAAAATGTAAGGAACAGGAATAGGCTTATCACATCACCATTTATGTAAATTTTAAACAGGTACAAACATAATAAACACCAAATATTCTACGTGGATATATGTATATTTTGAACATATTAAAGTGAAAACCTCTTGGGGGTGGGAAGAAGTGGGAGTAGGGATTGGGCATAAAACAAAAGAATGAAATAACTGAAGGCCCTGCATGAAACAGTGATGACATGCACCATAAAATGAGTTTGGTAATTCAACTTGCTGCCTTGACAGTCAAACAAAAGAAAAAAGAACGGAAGGAAGGTAGGAAAGAATGGAAGGAAGGAAAAGGAAAGCCTATAGAGGAATTGTAAAAAAAAAAAAAAAAAATCACATCATGGGCACAATTTTAGGAACTTTTCTGTGGTGGGTCTAATTCACATATTTTTATATTTTTTAAAATATGTCAGCTTTGGCATACTGGAAATTGCAGGGACTTCAGAACACAATAGTCCTCAGTTAAAATTCCTTTCTCAACAACTTTAATTCTTTGAGTTTCAGTATTTTTCTATGTAAACCGGAAGTAAATTTTAGTCATTGAGCTAACATGTATGCCAGATTCAGAGCAAGCATTTAAAAAGAGGTAGATATCTTATGTTTTTATAACATATATGTACCTATGTCAATCTGCTTATCTATATTTTCCATCTAGATAAACATTTGGTTTAAAAATACTGAAATTCAGATCCTTGAACCTGATTTTGCTATTAAAGTAATAGTACCTTTCTAGAGATCATGCCATTCCTTTCCATTCAGTAACAAACTCTTTGATAAATTCTTAAGAATTTTTAAGATTATTATGTGCTAAAAAGCTTGACCCCACAAAATAGATTCATTGCTTACCGATGAATCCAAGAATTGAAAATTCAATATAAAACCAATTATTTGAAGTGATATTACGGACAAAATCTGTCATTTTTGTAAAGTACATCTTTTTAGCTATGATATCATCTTCTAGCTGGAAAAAAACCAAAGAGGCATTAGTACCTTTGATTCTTCCATTGAATAAGTTATTAGCTTGAAATTGAAAATACTTTCAAAAGAATGCACTGAAAAAATATTTTAATGAGGTAATAATTTTATTTTTAGTTCAATTCACTGAGGGTACTTACTGTTAGTCAATTTTCAGTTTCTGACTCTGAGACCAGAGATGATCTGTTTCTTTCCTAAATACAAGTATGTAACATTCAATCTAAATCCTCTTTGGAAGAGTCTATTTATCTGCATCCATTTTCATCCTCACAAATACTTCAGTTTCTAGTTTAAGGCTAACTAGCTTTATGCTTAGATGATGGATGCCATGTTCTATTGCCAGATATCGTGGTTGGCAAAGAGAGGACAAAAGGGAAATAGTACTCTCATCCACAACTTGGTGGTTAGAATGATGGTGCTAGTAAGCTCAAAAACAGTTCTCCATAAGAGGGGTGGGGAGGGAAACTAGAATTTTCTTTTGTAATTTAATATATATTATGCATAATCTGTAGACTAAGAGAGTCTCCCAAATGATTAGGGAAAATGTGGGAGTCCCTGGGCACAGAACCAGAGCACTAAATAGAACTGTGTTGTTTCAAATTGGGAAGAGTACATTGGCTGGATCTCATGCTGCTATTACATTGCCATGAACCAGGAATCAAAAGAGGTTTTTTTTTCTTTCTTCCAGTAAAAGAGAAGACCTTGCTTCAGGCCTTTTGCTAACTCTATCTATTCTCCAGTGATATTCTGGAAACTCTTCTCACAACTGCACATTGTCTCATGTAGTGAGGTATATTCTTACTGTTGGGAAACATAACGTTATTTAACAATAGGCAGGAATTTAGGGAGTACAAATTATATATGACTGACATTTCACAAATATGGTAAGGCACGAGAGAACTGTTACTCATAAGATGTGAAGCAATGTAGGGTAGCAATGATAAGCATATATGCTGACATATAATAAGTGCTCAAAATATGTGTGTTTAATTTAATAAACTGTGGGCAGAGAAATGTAGGCTATCCAATTTCTCTTTTTTTCTAATTTGAGAATTTTTTCAGATTGCTTCAAGTAACTATAATTTCCTCTGTTAATAGTGAACCCAGCAAGAAGACTCATATATAATCAATTTTAAGCTTCCTTTTGGCATTTTAATATAATGAGTATTCTCTATTTTCTGAGTATAAAGTAAAGTAAGGTGAAGGAATACAATGAGGAAGGAAGGAAGCAAAGGAGGGAGAACATAATACTTCCACTTTAAATTATAGATATATATAAATACCAAGGTCTTACCTGTAAATAATACATGGCCTTGGGCTGGGCATACAGCATCAAAAAACAAAAATCCAATACTTGTTTGATTCGCCAACTAAAGATGAGTAATAAAATCAGTTAATATTTGTCATTATTATTTAGTTTTTATTTATAAGCACACCAGTAATTAAAAACAAACTTTTTTTACACTTTGCTAACATAAAGTACTATCTATATTAAGTGAAATTGAATGTTACACTCAAAAGTTTCCCACCCTTTTCAGTGGACAGTGTCTGCCATTGCTAAACTAAGATAAGCATAATCCACTTATTTTAGGTTTTGGTTCAGTTAAATCTTGATCTACATAATAAAGTTAATATTCTTTCTGATCTTGGGTCTTGTTCTAATTTAATACTAAACTAGATACTAAGCCAGTTCCCGAAGAAACAAAGAGCAATATACAACATATTCTTGCCCTTCTGGGTCTAGTACTCTAGTATGAAAAGATAGAAAAATAATAAAATTAGAACAATTAGATAAGTGCCATATAAAGATATTGACAATGATGACTTACAATAAGGTGAGGAGGGTGGAGGAGAAGGAGGTAGGGCATTCAGTGTAGAGGAACAGCATTGCAAAGGCATGAAACATGTGAAAGAGCAAGCACCTTAGATCTAGAGCAGAGAGAGCTGATGGAAAAGAAGCTGGTGATGGTGAGGTTGGCAGAGACCAGATCATGAAGGATCTTCGATGACATTCAGGAAACTTTGGACTTGATCTCATATGAGAAAGGATTCTTCTGGCTACAGTGTAGAGAATAAATTGAAGGAGAAGCTAGGCTAGGCTAGGATTAGGGAAAGGAGATAGATCTGGAACTGCCTGAACTAAGTCTGAGACAGAGGAATGGGGATGAGAGCGATGATGTGGAGAGCGATTAAAAAAAAGAAATGATAGCGACATAAATGGCAGAAGGAAAAACAAGAATCTAGAATGACTCCTAGCCTTATGACTCTAAAAACGGGGTATAACATGGGTCATTAATTAAAAGCAAAACAAAACCCTTAAAAGATTTCCAGATTCCGACATACCATTTATTAGTTTAAAACAAAACAGAGCTAATTAGTTTCCTGGGATAAGACTTTTTTCTGAATTCCGACATGTTTTTTCCTCTATTAAGTTCTGAGGAATCAAATTATTACATTTCTTGTAATACGTACCATATATAACCAAACAATAATAATCCTTTGTATATGTATGGAGCTTTTAATTTTTCAAAATTCTTTCATAAATACTATCATATTTTATTCTCACAATGACTTTTCCAAACATGTAATGTAGATTTCATGATATGCACTGGAAAGTTGAGGAGGCTAACAAAAAAAGGCTAAATTACCTGCCTAGGATGATCAGGAAACAGAAAAGCCGGGACTAGAATCCAGGTGTAATGATTTATAACCCTAGGCTTCTTTTTCCCCTTCATTATACCTTTGCTAATTATTGTCTGTAAACATGAACATAGATAATCAGTGGTGTGCTGGTGGTAAATATTCAACAAATGTCTCCTGTGGAGCGGGGGTGGCAGGGGGAGGCCTGATTTGTAGCTTTTGCCCATTTCCATGGTGTAAATGCTCCTGATTTCATGCTATCCATTGGATGTCACTGAACAGAGTTGGGAAGTGATGCACATAGTCAGCTCTTGCAAGCCAACAGGAGCTGGCTGTGTTTGAAATAGGATCTCTTAGACGCTGATTCCAACATTTCATCAGGTGGTTAGTTATTTAAGGATACTATTTTCTAAAACATCCCACCTCTCTAATTTTTGTGAGTCCTCAGTCGATTGCTTGGCATGTAACATGTTTGGATAAAAAAAGGCAGGTATTGAAATGAGCTCTAAGGATCCAGACTTCACTTGCCTTTTGAACCTGTAAGTAGAATAAATGGAGGCTTGTAATTGAATATTTTATTTACCAAAATAACATAAATACTTAAAAATGTCAACCTAAAATTTTTATTTGAATTATTTCACATGTTGACACATGATATCAACAGCATAAAACTAATACTTTTTAGCCAAAGTATTTCTTTTATAAATTAGTGACAGACATATCAAAAAATTAAAATACACAACATAAAATTAATTTCCTCTCATAAAAATCATAGATACTTTGAATTCTTTTAAGTTTACAATCAGATGTGTACTCTGACATATAAAAGATAATGAAACTAATGAGTTAGCATAATACAACAACTGCAAAAGAGAACAGTAGATGATTTCTTTACATGCATAATTTTAAGTTTTATTAATAAGAGTCCCACCTAATAGCAATATGGTTCCTGAAACCACACTGCCACAGCAAGCAAGGATTAAGTGTGACACTTGTCCACAACTCACTGGAAGACTATGTATGCTTTTTAGAATCTTTATTTTTAAAAGCTAATATTTATAGACCAACAAGGACATCATTAAAATGCATAAAATATTGCTCAAAAAACTGTAATATAAATCTTGTACCCTCAAGGCAAAGGATGGGAGACCAGGTGGAGCATTTTAAATGGCTTTCCTTTAGAGATATAATATGAGTTTAAATGAGATTTAAATTTAGGCATTAAATTATTTATTAAAATGTTAAAGTCTCAAGGAAATGTTTATTTTATACTATTAGGTGAAAAAGCAGGACAGAATTTAAATGTATGCTCTCAATTATTTGCAAAATAGGCAGGGTTTTTTAGCATAATTCCGATTTGCATGAATTTCAGTTACCATGTCGTAGTGAAGTAACACCAATCTCCCAGTCATCATGGTGTGTTAACTGTGAATCGTTGCATAAAGTACAAACTTTACTGCTAGCTCTTCGGTTCACAAACCACTACATAAATAACAGAGGCACATCATCATCTCGTCACTTCTTTCAAAGTCTGTTGGTGACTGGTGACTGTGCATCTGTTACTCACTTTACTCACAGACAGCAAAACATGTAGTCATGTTGCCCCCTCGTCTCCCAGTGATAAACAAACCCACGTGACACTGAACAAAAATGAATTATCAAAAGAGGGAATTGGCCAACAGATGAAAGTGCAGAAAGTAATAATGCTGGAAGTGAATTTGGATGTGATTAGAAGAGAGCTGATCCTGGGAATGTTGACACTTCTGCTATTCAGAGAGACTCTAGTTATGCAGCCACAGGCACTTAGTGAAGTGAACTTATCTGACACAAATGAGGAAAGTGGCTGTGGTGAAAAGGATGTCCCATAGGATGTGATGCTGGCAAAACACTTCAAATGAAACGAACTCTTAGAGATATTTCATAACATTGAAAATTCAAATGATAAAATATAGGAGCCTGATCCAAACTCAGAAAGGAGTATGACAATTTGCCAAGGCATAAAGATGTTTGCTCCGTATTTTAAGTTATATGACAAGAAGAAGGCAAGTACCGTTTAAACAATACTCTTGATAAATTTTCTAGAGGAAATAAAATACTTTATTATCAATAATTCTCATGTTGTAAATGACAGCTTACTAAATGAACATTAGCTTTACTGTTTTTCGTTTTTCTAAACATTCAAAGTTGACAATAAGAGAGTATTTAACATTCGGACAAATGTTTAAAGGTCAGGGAACAACTGTAATTTTTCCCATTGATTGTTAATATTGCCTTGCATGGTTTCAACCTGCACAATCTTTTTTATGGCCCCATATTATCATGCAAATCAAGGATTGCCTGAATATGTATAAACACACACACAGAAGAAGGCACATGATTTTTAGCTATAAATCATTGGAATGTGGACAACTGTATTCCTTTCACTTGCTTTCTAAATGGTTTCCAGCTATTTAATAATAGGTATGTGTCATGAGCATGGGTAGGAGTAGCATCACGTGCTAGAGAGAATTTGGGGTTTAGACCCAGAAAAGTGAATGTACCAATTTTGCTTCCTTTACCTTCAAACTTGGAGTAAGTCATTTACTTTCTCTGACCTTCAATTTCCTCACCTGTAAAACTGGAATAGCAATACATACCTGGCAGGGAAAGAACTATTCAAAAGACACACTCGAATTCTTCCCAGGCTCTATGGTTATTTATTAATTAATTTTGGTGGGAGTGTAAATAGGGGAGGGTAGGGGATGAAAATCTTACTGGCTGCCCTCTGATTTTACGGTATATGAAATGGAAAGATTTTAAAAAACTAATTCTAATATGTTCCTTGGGGAGTAGAAGATGCTGGTATGGAAGAAAAGAATGGGGAGTTCTGTTTGTTTGCTTTGGGGTAAAAATTTAGTAACATAATGTCTACATTTTTTTAAGTGAAATTGCATAACTTTAAGTCTTAAGACTTTGTACAGCAATTTAGAATAGTGGAGGCAAGTGAAAATAACAAGTTGCAGTATGTACAATCATCAAAAGGTTTGGATTACAGAGTTTAACAAGTAAATTTTGTCCTCTAGACAATTCCATCCAAAGTCCAAAAACAACAAAAGTCAAGTTACAAGTAATTTCTGCCTTAATGATATAATTTCCCCCTACTGATGGAGAGAAAGATTCCAGGCACGGTTTTATTCAATCTGTCTTAAGGAGGACCCTTGGAATGCTGTGTGGTGACCCCTTTCTAGGACTATTTAACACTTTTCTAGCTTGTTAGGTTATGGATAGGATTAAAACTCATTGAGATAATGACACTAGAATTGCTAGTTGCCAATAACTGGAGAAAATAATATAACTGTAGATTGTTGCCATTATAGATGAATGATTTTAGCTTATTGTCATGAGTGGAAACTTTACGCTGTATAGTTTCACATAAAGTACATAGTTATATACAGTTTCATATAAGGTTATATATAACCTTAGTTGTATCCTTTAAAAATTACTATTTAGTCTCAAATTTAGGGCCAATAAAATACAGAGCAATCCCTCATTACCCCCAATGAGAAGACCTAGATAAAGAGTTTGGGGTTAAATATATGTTTGGGTGGTAAATGAAAAGTTATGTCTACATTAACTTAGATACAACCACATATATAAAAACCTCATATTCTATAATGTGATATTTTTAAATTATAGTTTTAGTCTATTCTCACAAAAAACAATTTTTTCCAATTCTTTATCTAGCATTATTCACATCAATACCCTTAACCTCACTGGAATCACTTTTTGAATCATCTGACAGTTCTCAGGTACACTTGATCTTCAAGTCTAACTAAAATACAGCAATTTCTGAAGCCAGTGGCATTGCCTCTGAACATTTTATAGCAAAACATAAGTATTCTTATACGTTAAGTAATATTTTCATTTGTAATCTCCACAAATAACCACATACCATAATTCTTTTTAAAGTCATCTTCGAAAGTCTTGCAGTTATGTGGTCATATCCCCAGGAATTGTTTCTATACCTTTGCCTTCTTTTTAAATGAGTCTGTCAAGAAGCCCTTGTAAGGATACCAAACTAGCAGAGACATAAGTCATTTCAGGCTAATGTGTCTTCTCCAAACAGTGGTTTATTATTCAGAATAAAGCAATGGAGAGAGTATCCTGACAGGAGAACATTTTAAGGATTCAAGTATAAGGCAACTTTTTTCTGGGGAATCTTTTTTGGTGAAAACTTGACATACATGGTATTTTACTTCATCTTGCTCATCTCCGTCTCCCTTCGCACACATCACATATTTCAAGCCTTCACTGCTGCTCTCAAATTCATTTACCACCAACAAATCCCTCATTCTCAACATATAAGCCTACCTCCTTCACAGAGAAGAGAGGAACATTTAAGGAGAGAATTCTTTCATTTCACCCTCCCTCCCAAACTTATTATTTTTTTGCACTCTTTCACTTGTTCTTATCTCTTTTTTCTTTAGTCTTAGCTTAGTCCTGCCTAAATCTGTTCCATGTCTGCCTTGCATCCAATTCCCCCACAGACCTCGCTCCATCAGCTCCTCCCTCTCTGCTACAGCACATATAAAACACTCAAGTTGCTCCCATCTCAAAACCTCCCCAAACATGAGCTTTCCCTCAAGCTAGTGTTTTTTTGGTTTTGTTTTGTTTTGTGAGGAAGACTGGCCATGAGCTAACATTCGTTGCCAATCTGCCTCTTTTTGCTAAGGAAGATTGTCCAGAGCTAACATCTGTGCCCATCTCCCTCTATTTTGTATATGGGACGCTACCACAGCATGGCCTGATGAGCGGTACGTAGGTCCGCACCCCGGATCCGAACCCATGAATCGTGCACTGCTGAAGTGGAGTGCCCAAACTTAACCACTATGCCACTGGGCTGGCCCCAAGCTAGTATGTTTTAACTTTTCTCCCCATCACTTGTTGAGAATAGTCTAATTCAATTTTTTAAATTTTTATTATGAAAATTACCAAACACACACAAAAGGAGAAATACAGTGAATCTCAAATCACTTGATTTCAACCACCATTAATTTTTACCACACTTGTTTCATCCACGCAGCCCACTTTTTTTTGCCAAAGTATTTAAAAAAAAATCCTAGATATCATATTTCACCCTTAAATTCTTCAGGGTGAAAATCAAAAAGGACATTTACGTAACCACATGCCATTATCACACCTTACAAAAGCAAGAATAATTATTTAATATCACATAATACTCAGTCAATAGTCAAATGTCCCCAGTAGTCTAACAAGTGTCTAATGAGGGAGGTGTTCAAATGAGTATCCACAAAAAATGTTCTCATTGTAATCGAGTATCTCTTGTATCTTTTTTTTTATATCTGATGAGTGGTGTAGATCTGCGCCCAGAGTCCAAACCCACAAACCAGGCTGCCGAAGTGGAGCGCACCAAACTTAACCACTATGCGTGGGGCTGGCCCCTCTTATATCATTTTAAAACTTATCTAGACCAGTCACTTTAGTTTTTCTTTCTTTCTTTTTTTCCTTTTTTTTAATGCAACTGTCTTTTTAAAAGAACTGGCTCAGTTGTCCTATAGACAGTCCCACATCCTGGTGGTTTCCTCCAGATTGCTTCCTCTAGTCACTGTGTATACTCCAACTGGAATTTAGCTCTAAAGTCTTGATTAGAGTTAAGGTTGTTTGGTTTTGTTTTTTGAAGGGTGGTGGGCAGTAAGTCCCTAGTTGTATTTCACTTGCATCAAAACAGGAGGCACAAAATGCCTGACCATCTGACTTCCAGTGATACCGCGCTTTATCAGAGGTTCAGGTGGGGGAACTTTGTCCCTTCCTGCTTATCGCCCATCTGCTCTCAGCCCACACTCTTGCACTTCTGCTCTGCCATGTATTGTAGGGCCAGGGGGTCTGCACACCACAGCCTCAGGCCCCCTTGCTAGCTAGCTTCCAGGTTGGTTCTGCCTGTGGGAGGCAGTAAGTAACAGGAGATTGGGAGGTGGAGGAAGAGGACATTCTTCCCACTTCCGGTTTCAGGTGAAGTCTCCAGCAGCAGCAGCAGCATGGAGCAGCAGTGATGTCGGCTGACAGGAGCGGCAGAGTTGGTGGAGGCTCGGGTTCTGAGGGGGGCGGCACCACCAGGCCCTGCTGTCACGGCACCTACAACAGGGCAGCAGCAAGTGCAGCCCAGCGTCAGATCTCATGTAACCCCACCTCCCTCGACGCTTCTCCCTTTTGTTCTCTTGGCCTTTGTAAACTTTTTTTGACCAATTCTTCATATTAAATTCCCTCTGTTCCCTCTTTCTGAACTACCAAGAGTTTCCCCGTTTGGACACTGACTGGTACACCCTCCTTGTCAAGTTCCCCATCCACCTGTCACTTAATGACACGCCTGAATCAGTTCTTTTAAAATGATGATTTTTCTAATTCTTTTCATTCTCCAGTTATTAGCTGGAATTCTTTTGACTAGAATAACTTTGCCTCATCCACTTGAGCTTTTTGTTGAGGAAAAAACAAAACAAACCACTTTGCTGACTAAACCAAACATGTCTGCTAGCCAGATTCAGCTTGAAGGCCATGTTTGCAACCCTAGTCTGCAGCATGAAATGCCTCTTCCTTAGCATGGTATGTAAGGCTCTTTGTGACCTCATCATGGCCTCCCCTATCTTCCTCCAGTCCTTCCTCCTTAGTCCCAAATGTCCATGTCCCAGGATATACTTATATTTCCAAAAATCTAGCATGCTCCCTTTTGGGCTTTTCTGCCTTCTCAAGCAATTCTATTTGCCAGGCATTCCCTTTCTCCTTTTGTCTGCCTAAAGAACGTCTACTTAGACCTTTAGACTCAGCTCAATTATTACCTTCTCAAGCAAGTCCTTCTTGATACCCACAGGTAGAGTGAAATACTTCCTCCTCTCTATGTTCTCATAG
Organism: Tapirus indicus; assembly: GCA_031878705.1. NCBI lineage: Eukaryota > Metazoa > Chordata > Mammalia > Perissodactyla > Tapiridae > Tapirus > Tapirus indicus. Next base: position 125,077,591 of record CM062919.1, on the reverse strand, counting down.
TGCCTTACCCATATTGCTACACTAATACCAGCTTCCTTGCTGTGACTTGTTTTATTTTTACCAGTTGTATCACCCACTTGAACATAAAGATTTGGAAGGCTGGCTCCATTCCACAACATCTCGCTTGATAAATAACTTCATATTGATTCGTCCGTACGTGTTTGCCTCTCCTGGGCTGTGTACAGCAGGAGATTGTAAGCAGCAGCAGTGAAAGTAACTTCATATAGTAAGGAACATAAGAAGGTTTTAAAAATAATCTAGTAGGCTTCTCTCAGAGGCAATGGATTTCATGGGGGAATAGATATTATAGCAAAAGTAATATGAGAAATATGGATTTTAATAGGTAGATAACCTACAAAATTGGGGAAAATTATAAGCTATACTTCATCACAGCTTAGACAGAACTACAGGTTCTTTCTGCACAGCTACACTCATTAAAAAGAATATGATCACTAATATAATATAATTGGATAGAAAAAATAGGATAGAAAAATGAAAGAACAGCCACTTTAAATTTATCAAACAGTACTTACTTTTTTGTAATCATGTCAACAACAGATTTTAAATAATCTTCATTACTCTAAAAATGAGAAAAATATTTTACTGAAACTAAGCATGCTTCATAGTTTTACTGATACATGTTTGCTACATGTAAATCTAGTTTATGGGTGGACTGTCATTATGTCCTAATTATTTTTAGTGTTTTCACTTTCTATAAAAGAATTTAAAATATCCATATGTCTATAAAGATCTGACTTGAATACCAAAAATATTTCATTCTCCCTTTGTCACATTATGAAATATCACTACATGTTATTGACACTTAAAAATTAGTATGCAAAAACTTATGTACCTAAAATAGTTTTGTCCTAAAATTAGGATGGTTTATTTCAAAGAATTGCTCTTTTTGAAAATGTCTTCATTTTATGAGTATTATATGACAATAGGCTTACTTCAAAATTACACATTTTTCCAGACAGTATTACTCAGCTTGATTCCCAAATTTTCTTCCATCAACAAACTTTGTGTACCTACTCTTCATCGAACACTATGCTAGATTAGATGACAGACTCATTTGTAAACAGCTTTTGGCTGGTCTCTCGGATAATATTTTTTTACATAACTGATGGCATTTACAAGATGTAGCCTCAGGGCCCACAAGCATTCCTAATATAAAATTCTGAAAATATTTTGAATAACGATAGTTCTATTGTCAAATCTGAGTACTCTGAAAGGCAACTCTGAAGGTATATAGTTAGTTGGTTTAAAAATATCAGTCATGATGCAGATAACTAGTACTTAAGTTTCTTAAGATAGCCCTAAATTGAATCATAGCTATTTGTTACACACTGAAACATTATATTTTAAACACAGTACTAAAGTTATACTTCTTAGGCATTCTATATTCCATTTTAAAATTTGTCCCCAAATATTTTATTATTGGCCTAAACATTTTAGGCAGATGTGCGCTGTGTCAGCAGCAAAGAAATAAAGATTATAATATGTAACATAGGGAAATATGACAAAACATCTTGGAGAAAATGTATATGCTTCCAGTATTAAGAAATTAAACTTGGAGAGAATGATCATTTAACCTTTTATTTATATCTTTCTATTAGTTCTTCAATTGCTTGTTTTGTTTGGATTTTTTTCTGCATTCAGACATGTTTATTATGGAAAATTCAAACAATGGAGAAAAGAATAAAGAAAGGACAACTAAGATCCATCTAACTCCCATACATCCAGAGATAACCATTATTTATATTTTGGAGACCATCATTGCTCATTCTGTTTTTTTTCTTCATACATTTCATCTGTCTGTATATCTTTTTTTCTCCTTCCTTCCTTCTCTTTCTATATTTTACATAGATAATATTATGTTAAATGTGATGCTTTACAACTTTTTTCACTCAACAATATGACATTGGCATCATTTTATGTCAGTGGATTTAGATATTCATTCTCCTTTCAATGGTTACAGATTATTGCAACATAGACATAAACATTTAATCAGCCTCTTGTTGATAGATATTTTGGTTGTTTCCAATATCATGCTTTTATAAAGCAACAGTGCACTGAAAATTCTTGAAATAATTACTTATTGAACACTTACCATGTGCCACCCATCATTGTAAATACTTCAAATATATTAGCTAATTTAATTTCCAAAACAACCCTATGACATGGGTAATATGATCATCACTATTTTACAGGTCAGGGAAGTGAAGCATAGAGGAACAAAGTAACTTGTTCAAGTTCACAAGCCAGGAAGTGGAGAAGCTGGCATTTGAACCTTGGCAATCTAGACCCAGAGTCTGTTCTCAACTACTGTACTACCGTCATATTTCTATTATTTTGAAATTCTTGCCTGTGTATCTCCTTAGGATAACTTCCCAGAATTGAGATTTCTGGGACAAGGATACATGCATTTTAAATCTGATACATATTGCCAAATTCCCCTCCAAAAGATCTTATGGTGTTAATATTTACACAGTACTGTATAGTTTTACATGGTATTAGACACAAGATTGAAAACGTTGGGGCCATTAGAGAGATGTAGATTTCAATCTGCTCTATTAATGACTCCACAAGTTACTTACTTTATTTAAGCTCCAGTTTCTTCATCTGTAAAATCAGGATTGTAGTACCTACTTTACAGGGATGTAATGCAGGTTATAAATAATGTATATAAAAATTGTCCACAATCCTTCAGATGTAGAAAGGAGTCCTTCAATTAATGGTAGTTATTGTTACTTAATATAAATTATGTCTTGATTTGTATACCAACCTTTTATTGGGCTAGGCAGATTTTATTACTATAGCATCAATTTTACTATTATGTTTGTAAATATAATTTCTGTACCATATAGATGCAGGGCTCCTAGTAACATATTTAACAATGCAATCTTATTTCTCCACATGGAACCATTATATTTTCTTTTTAGATTTACATATTTAATTTCTTCTTGGTGGTGTCAAACAAGTATTAAATATATTGTCTGCTACCCAAAAAAGGCACCTATGAATTGCTTTTTTTAAATTTGAGAAAAAAATTCAAAATGATCCAGTGATTACTGGAGGAAGGGTATTTGGAGACTACAGGTCGGGAGTGAGGAGAGATACTTATTTTTCATACGTACATCTGCAATGGAGACAATCACCACAGAGTCCTTCTCTTCTGAAAGAGTCATCCTGGAGACAATTGAGGTCAGTGTTTGCTTCAGGTAACTATGATTTCCTCTGCTAACAGTAGAAATACCCAGCGCAAAGGAAACTGCAGACACAGGAGTGTGGAATCATCATTTCCAAACCACAGAGAAAAACATAATGTAGCATTAATATCTAAGCTTATTTCTATGTTTGGGTCAGTTGTACGGTCATGGAAAGAGTGTTTGAAACGGTATTACAAAAAAGACTCCAAACTACTGTTAATTTATATCATATATTTCATTTTCTGTTTGAGGAAGTTTCAATTTGCAGTGGACTGTTAGTAAATGCACTAAATAGACTCCAAGATATTCTCGTGTTGGAGGATTTCGGCAAAAATAAAACTAACCACTCTCCATTTGTTACAGCTTTCATCTAACTGGGTAGAAAATGTCATACATTGGCTGATTCTCTACCCTTCCTCCTAAGGAGAAGCTGGAACCCAAAATAGGAAAAATACTATGAAATATTTTCATCTGTGAAAAAAATGTATGAAGTAATTTCCAAATGATTTGATGGAATGAATCCATGCTCCTAAGTGATTTTATTGCACAATAATGACTGAAGCACCGGGACAACAGATCCCGTGTTATCCTAAATAAATATTAAGATTCTATCAGTGAAGTCTGCCCAAACCCAGTCTTGGCTGCACCAGTGCCTGGGCTGTATGAACCTGGGCAAGACACACAGCCTCTCGCTCCATTTCACCACATTTAAGATAGGGATAAGGACTTCCAGAATGGCTGAGTGAGGAACTCAGAAAATCTTCTCCCTAAGAAGAAAAATGAAACTGGGGAAAAAATTGTCAAAACAATCAGGACGCTGGTGTACAAAAAAATGGACAAGCATTTACTTAAAAAACAATTATTGAACTTCAGTGAGAACAGAAGGAATCAGTATTTCCCTGATTACTATTGAGTTTGAACATATATAAAAATATGTTTTTGGCCTTTGGATATTCTTTTGGGAAATCCCTGTTTAAGCTCTTACCCATTTCTCTATCGAGTTGTCTGCATTTTTCTTATTGATTTATTGATGCTCTTTATATATTCTGAACATGAGCCCTTTTTCAATTATGTGTGTCACAAATATTATCTCCCACTCTTGGTTCCCTTTTCAATATTTTACCTCTTTCTGAACAGAAATTCTTAATTTTAATATAGTGCAATTTATCAATCATTTCCTTTATAGTTAGTGCTTTTTGATTCCTGTTGAGAAATCTTTCCTTATCTTCAGGTCATAAAGATATTCTCCTGAATATCTTCTAGATGGTTTATTGTTTGCCTTTCATATTTAGATGAACAATCCACCTGGAATTGATTTTTATGGATGATGTGAGGCAGGAGTCAATTTTCAAGCTGCGGGATCCACTCTAAAATGCAATTGCTGGAATGGCTTCCCATGCCTTAGTATAAGGAATACACTTAACAAAAGTTTACAAGGCCCTTAACGACCTGGTCCCAATCCACCTCTTCTGTTTCAACTACCCTCTCTCCAAACCAGTCTTATTTAACATCTGTCAGCTTCTCAAATTGACCAAATACCACTCTCTCATCTCCAGGCCTTTGCACATGCCATTCCTTTTTGCCTAGAACATTCTTCTGATTCCTTGTTCTAACTCCACTCTTTATTCAGATTTCTTGTGCTGCTTCTATTCATTCTTTCTAAATTAGGTTGGGTGTACCAGCTATGTAATCTTCATCTCCCACAGTACTTATCATCCTTTTTGTTTGTACCCATGTGTCTTTCTAGCTGGAGTGTAAGCTTGGGGAGGGCAGACCCTGCTGCTCTCTTGCTCACCATTATAAGTCCAGCACTAATATAATGACTGGCACATAGTAATGTCAATAAATTTGGGATGAATAAATAAGTGGCCAAGCCCCTTTAATTATTTGGCCTCTGCCCCATGTCTTGCTGCAGATAACCTCCAGCCCCATTTGTGCACACAAGCCACATCTTCTTTCCAAGCCCTCTTGCTGTTAGAACTTTCATATCTTTTCCTCTACCTGGACAACCGTCCTCCATTTTTCCACTATCCATCACCTAGCCTTCCCTTGCTTAGCCTATTCCAGTTCTTTTTACCCTTCATGTCTCAGCTTAGATGTCACTTCCTCCAGAAAGTTCTCCCCAATTCCCTGAGAATAGATTACTCGGCCCATCCTTGTGTTTCCCTGGTCACAGTGATCACAGTGTTTCCCAGTGATCACAGCACTGGTCACTTTATATTATAATCGCTTTCTTATTTGTCTCTATGAGGGTGAGGTCCATGTCCTGTTCACCACTGTATCTCCAAGGCCGAGCAAGTGCCCAGCACAGGGCCAAAGCTTGTTAAATAAGAGGGCATGGAAGACTTCACAAAGAAGTTGTCAGTTAACCTGAAAAGTCATACTGGATAAGGGACTGACATGACAAATTAGTTGTGGGTTGACAGGAGGTGGTGTGCTCAGTATAAGCAGTGATCAGCATGTACAAATACATGGAGATCTCAAAGAGCTTGGTCTATTTGTGGGGACTGCTAGTGGTCTGGGGTTGCTGGAAAGGGGAGGAAATGGCAGAAATTGAGATCTGAAAGACATAGCCTATTGTGCATATACCATTACAGGGAGCTAACTTCATCCTGTACATGCTAAGGATCTCTTGAAGGATTCTAAGCAAGAGTTGAGCAAATGAGTTACACATTTTAGTACGTTTCTCTGAGGAAAGTATGTACTGACTTTAGTAATACTAAAGTCATGAGAAAAATTACATGTCTATTGAAATAGACAAGGCAAGAAATGAGGGGCTCAATAAAACATAGTTATAGAGGGGCTATAAAGAGCAGAAATTATTTGAGATATACTCAGAATATAGAATAAATAAGATGATGATAGATTCCCCAGTAGGCCATGCTACAGGCTTCAATACTTTTGCAAATGTTTTATGTGTTAGGATCTTTTAGTTACCAGGAAAAAAAATCTCCCTTTATATTACCTCTGGTAATGAAAGGTTATATGCAAGCTGGTCCTCCCAAGAACCCAAGAAAAGGGGGCCTCAAAAGAAGGATCAATATATATACACAGCATCATTGGAAATCAGGAAATAGGAAATTGGAAAATTATTCAGGATTTAACACAGCTCTGATTACAGGGTTATCTCAACACTCCGCACCCCACCCCCAGCCCCCACGCACAGAGAATAGAGTTTTATTGCTCTTCCCAATTACCAACATCTCTCTCCCTCTTTCCTTTCACTCTATAATATGGGCTTCTGCTTGTCTTTGCTGATGCTTTTCCAAGGCCGTGCTTACTCTTGGTATCTAATATTTTATAGTTTCTATGCATTGGGGCTTTTTTTCTGTCTTTCAACTCTTCTTCCTCTAAACTCTAGCTTTTGTCCAGCATCCTTTCTCTCACACATTCAAACACATGTGTATAAGCAGGAATATGTGCATATTTATATGCCACAATCAAAATACTCCTAAGAGGGAATCTGATGCAGTTAAAGACTTACAAGTGTGATTTCAAAAAGTTTCTTACTCTCTAAGCTTCGATTTTTTTCAGGTGTAAAATAGAGATAATCATGGGTCTACTGCATTGGGTTGTGAAGATTAAATGAGATAACAAAAGAACACACAATAATTCAGTGTATGATACACAGTGAGAATTCAGTGGATGTTAAACAATGTCATCTGGCACCCCCATCCCAACACAATAGTCCTGTCAGAGGCATGTGATATAAAACAGCCCTACTGATTCCCTAGGAACTGCCTAGAGCAGAGGTCAGCCAACTTTCTATAAAGGACCAGACAGTAAACATTTTCGGCTCCCAGCCCATACTGTTTCTGTCGCAATTACTCTGCCGTTGTCGTGTGAAAGCAGCCAGAGACAACAAGTAAACGAAGAGCATGGCTGTGGTCCAGCAAAACTATTTAAAAACAAGCAAGTTGGGCCTGTGGGCTCTAGTTTGCTGACCTCCGACCTAGAGTGATACTCACTGGAATGAATGAGGTTTGTGAGAACCGCAGGAGTTCTGAGACTTGGCCTCAATGTCCCTGCTTCTAACTCAAATGCTTTTTCTCTTTTCTATACCTGGTGAGCTCGAACTCATTTTTCAAGGCTTAGCTCAGACATCACCTCTTCTGTAAAGCTTTTGCTGACTTTGGTCCCCAGAGAGATGGGGAAATAAAAATATAATTAGATAAGAATAGATTTATCAAAACCAAGGGAGAAAAGAGTTGCCAAGCACTTAGCAGATGCTTAACATACGTTTGACTTATACTGACTTATTTTCAAAGCAACCGTACTAAAATTGAATTTGAATTCAAGCTTCCCAATACTTATTGAACAATTTTTTCTGCCAGACAATATACTGATTTCTGGTAATCCAAATTAATGCCAGATAGGCTGATGGTCTATATATCAATCTGAGTATCATTTTAATGGGTTACATTTTAAAACTTAAAAGCAGATTCCCAAAGATCAAAATATCTGTATTTGATTTTCCAACTCTAAGTTTTCTTACCGTCTGTTTTCTCTTTGCCAATGATTACATCGGGATAAATTCTGCCTACTTTCCTTAGATGAGGAAAAAAGAACTTTAAGATTTCAAATGTATTAGATATTGTTTCACTCTTATCTGATGTATTTGCTTTCTTCTCAACTGAAACAGAGAAAAAATAGGGCTTCTGAGTTCACAATTATAGGGATTTTTCTCCCTCTGGTACAATTTTTTAAATGAGGGTTTATAAATTAATTCACAGACTAATTGAGTATTCAATATGTAGGAGAAATACTATTAAATGAAAATTATCAAAATCATAAGGCTACAAAATATAGCTCAAATATTATTGATTCATATTTATTTAAAAGGTAATATTTAAATCTAGCACTATGAGCTATACAGCCGGAGACTAATAGAAATGTCAGTTCCAAATAAAGGGAGTATAACTGAATCAGGCTAAAATTGATCTGTTCTGCTACTTTGATTAAGATCACATCATTAAAGTTTGTATCTTTATAACTTCATTTTGTAGCCTCTCAACATTTAATGGCTCCATTTGTACTATTCATTTGAATTTGCCTCTACAATTTTGAAAAAGAACAAAGATGGAGGACTCACACTACCCAATTTTAATTCATAATATATAATACAGTAATCAAGTCAGTGTGTTATTACAGTAAAAATAGATACACAGACCAATGGAACAGAATAGAGAATCCAGAAATAGAGCCACACAAATATGGTCGATTAATTTTTGAAAAGGTGCAAAGGCAATTCAATGCAGAAAGGATATCCTTTTTGACAAATAGTGCTAGAACACTTAGATATCCACATGAAAAACACTAAACCTTGGGGCTGGCCCGGTGGTGTAGTGGTTAAGTTCACGCACTCCACTTCAGCAGCCAGGGTTTGCAGGTTCAGATCCCGGGTGCGGACCTACACACTGCTTATCAAGCCATGCTGTGGCAGGCATCCCACATAAAGTAGAGGAAGATGGGCACAGATGTTAGCTCAGGGCTAATCTTCCTCACCAAAAAAAAAAAAAAAGATTGAACCTTGACCTATACTTCACACCATTTATAAAAATCAACTTGAAAGTTTCATAGAACTACTAGATGTAAATGTAGAACCTAAAACTATAAAATTAAAAAAACACACACATAAGAGAAAATCTTCATGACCCTCAGCTAGGTAAAGAGTTCTTAAATACAACATCAAAAGCAAAATACATAAAAAGAAAAACTGATAGGGGCCGGCCCGGTGGCGCAGCAGTTTAGTCCGCGCTTGGCAGCCCGGAGTTCGCTGGTTCGGATCCCGGGCGCCCGCCGACGCACTGCCTGTCAGCCATGCCGTGGCGGCGTCCCATATAAAGTAGAGGAGGATTGGCAACGGATGTTAGCCCAGGGCCAGTCTTTCTCAGCAAAAAGAGGAGGATTAGCAACGGATGTTAGCTCAGGGCTGGTCTTCCTCACCAAAAAAAAAAAAAAAAAGAAAGAAAAACTGATAAATTGGTCTTCATCAAAATTAAAAATGTTTTCTCTCTGAAGGACACCATAAGGAGGATGAAAAGACTAGCCACAGACTGGGAGAAAACATTTCCAAATCACATATCCCTCTGATATGTACCCAGGATATATAAAGAACTCTCAAAACTCAACAACAAGAAAACAAACCACCCAATTAAAAAACATGCAGAAGATCTGAACAGACCTTTCACCAAAGATATATGGATGGCAAATAAGCACATAAAAATGTTCAACATCATTAGTCACTGGAGAAATAGAATTTAAAACCATGACATTAGAATGTCTGTAATAAACTGGAGTGACTGGAACTCTCATACATCGCTGCAGCGAATGCAAAATGGTACAGTCACTCTGGAAAACAGTTTGGCAGTTTCTTATAAAGTTAAACATACACTTACTACATGCTCATCAATCCTAGATATTTATCCTAAAGAAATGAAAATTCTCTTCATACAAAAACCTGTACATAAATGTTTATAGCAACAGGTATTTCTGATCACCAAAGAAAAAAAAAAAAAAACAGAAGACAACCCAAATGTCCCTCAACTGGTGAAAGGATACACAAACTATCCATTTGTACAACCATAAAATGGAATGCTACTCAGCAAGAGAAAAGCAAGAAAACAACTGATCACACAACCATTTGGATGAATCTATGCGAGTGAAAGAAGCCAGTCTCAAAGGGTTACATACTGTACAATTCCATTTGTACAGCACCTGGAAAAGGGAGAACTAGAGGAACAGAGAACTGATCAGTGGTTACCAGGGGTTAAGACTGGGGGCAGCATCTGACTACAAAGGGGCAAGCATGAGGCAGGACTTTTTATCCTAGAGAAATGAGGAGCCACCGAAGGTGGAAATACAGGACAGTGTAGCCTTCACTTTGGCTACAGTGAGAATAGAGAGGTGGGTACAAGACCAGAGACAGAGAGAAAAAATAGGAGTATGTTAGCAGTCATTCAGATGAAGCACGAAGGTGGCCTGACTAGGGTAGTAGGGATGGTGATGGAAAAATGTGGGCAGACTTGTGAGATATATAGAATTACGAATTGACAGGATTGCTTATTGACTGACATGGAAGGATGCAAGAGGGAGAGTGAGGAGCCAGAGTTGATGCTCAGGTTTCTGGCTGCATTTATTGGATGGATCATGGATGTTCGTGCAACTAACAGAAAGAGAAAACAAAGGAAGATTGTTTTCAAGGTAGAGATGGGAGGAAGTGTATCAGTGATGTCTCTTACCTGATTTTTGCATGTCTCACAATAAAAGGACAAGTACTGATTTAGTTATATTTACTGGGGAGAAATGCCCTAAAATCAGAAAGCGTAAAATCTAAACTTCCAAACACAAAACATAAAACAAACAGATCACCACATACAAAAACAAAAGCAACACAAACCTAAGTCTGCTAATAGATTTTCTCTCTGCGTAATTTCATACTTCATTTTATTCAAGACTTTCTTCAGCTCTTGGCGATTTCTTTCAGTTTTGTTTTTTAAATGTAGCATATTTTCCTTAAACTCCGAAATATGGTTTCTACAATTAATTAATTGATTACCTGCAGAGAAAACATATACGTATATGCTTATACATGTAGCAACGATATCATACAATTTTCTATAATATATAAAAAATGTAAAATATATGCTTCAATATAGTTATATATATAGTTCTTTATACGTGTGTGTGTGTATATATATATATAGTGCTATATACATATAGTATTTATGTACATAAAAGACTGGAAAAAAGAATAAAATGTTAAAAACATTTGAAAGGTGGAATTATCAATGGTTTTTGCTTTATTACTTTGTGCTTTTCTATGTTCTCCAAATTTTCCATTTTGTGCATGTATTAGATTTGTAATTAGAGAGAAAAACCAACTGAGCCAAAAATTGTACTTCTAAGAATTTATATGAAGAAAATGACCAGAAATATGTACACAGATTTGGCTCTAAGGATGTTCAACATCAGTAGCATTGTATATCATTATAAGAAAATTGGAAACAACCTAAGTGCCTAACAATGAAAATACGCTAAATAAATTACAGAATATCCTTCTAAGAGTTCTGATGGCTCTAGTGTTAAATCACATATAACTGAATCCCAGTTTTGCCACTTAATATTTGTGTGACCTTCGATAAGCTGTTTAATTTTTGTTAGCCTCTGCTCCTTCATGTGTAAATGAATGTATAAAAATCCCTGCCTCAGAGTTGTGAAGATGTAATAATGCGTGTAAACCATCTGGCAAAGCACATGAAAAAAAATGCTTTGACAAATATCTAATAAAAATTATCAGTGGACTACTCTTCATTCACGTAAAAATGGAATACTATGCAGTTATGAAAACCACATTGTAGAAGGATATTTAATGCTGTAAAAACAGATTTTAAAAAAAACAAAACTATGGGGGTCAGCCCGGTGGCATAGCGGTTAAGTTTGCATGCTCTGCTTTGGTGGCCTGGTGTTTGCTGGTTCAGATCCCAGGCACTGACCTGCGCACTGCTTGTTGAGCCATGCTGTGGCAGCATCCCATATGCAAAATGGAGGAAGATGGGCACAGATGTTAGCTCAGGGCTAATCTTCCTCAGCAAAATGAGGAAGATTGGCAACGGATGTTAGCTCAGGGCCAATCTTCCTCACCAAAAAACCCAAAACTATGCATAATTTCCTTTTTGTAAAAAAAAAAAAGTATATGTACATATAGTAAAAAAGAGAAGCATAAGTGTACAAGTTTATATTTTGTTAATATACAGTCTTTGTTGGATCACTTTATTTCCTATTTTTACAAAATTCTTTTGTTTCTAAAATGTTGCATTGCTTCTATAATCAGAAAAAAAATTAAACAATAAAAAATTAAGTACCTCTTATTTGCCAAGTACTCTGTGTCAATGGAAATTAAAAAATAAAAAAGATAAACTTGCCTTCAGGAAGTTTATTGACTAACTGGAGAACTAACTTAATTAATAATTTAAATCAATGTGATAATTCTGATGTTATAGATTCCCTTCTCCTTGAGTTTTAACTAATTAAGCACACACAGAGATAACACCAGCCCCAAATGGGGCCTATCAGCTTTTTTGGGGGCTCTCTGACAATGGGTATATTGCAGAGTGCATTGGAATGTCCTACCTTCCTAACCAAGTTAACTTACCCCTACTCCCACCCGGTTATTGAAAGAGAAGCTGAACAACAGTGGAACCACCCCCACAAAGGAAATGACTTATCACACGTGCTTACTACTTTGGAGGAAAAAGTAAAGAGGGAGCTGGCCCTTCTTCAGAGAGTACATAAGACAGATATTACAAGAGAAAGAGCCAAGGATGGCCCAAGTTGCCATTTCAAGGAAGCACTTCCACCTCCTTGTCAATGTGAACTATAAAATTCAGGTCTGACCAATCTCACCATTCAGATGAATCTCCCCGTCTTCTGAGAGAGGTAATGAGTTACTGGGAGAAGATCCAGGGGTTCACTTTAAAATGCCCATTCTAGGAGAGCGAAATGAAAGACATCCCCTTGGAGGAGATATGGACACAGTAGAACAAGGTTTCAAGCCCTGGCATGTAGTGATAGTAGTACGCACAGAGGACAGAATCTACACAGCTGCGAGGGGGGAAGAGAGGAAGCTGGAGAAGGATTTTGAAGAATGTGATGCCTCAGTGGACCCTTGAAGGAGCAAGAGTTAGTCAAGGGAAGGAAGGAAAGGCATTCTAGTTGGAACACAGTGTGGGAAAGAAGCATTCAAAACACAGTCTCCACAGACCTAGAAGCTGTTCATTACCTCAGGGACAACAGGAGGAAAATTCAGAAGTGAGGTTAAAAGACGGATCTGGTTATGCTGATCTTTTTGATAAGCCATGATAAGGAGCTTGAACTTCTTCCTATAAACCAGAGTTTCTCAAACCTTTCTTCTAAAAAACCTGTAATGGCAGTGAATTTAAGTAAAAGGGATGCAGGTGGAGGCATAACCCGAAATAGCCCACCACATTCATGGAATTTCTGTGAAGTTTCTTTAAAATGTGTGCGTATCTTATAGCCTATTCTACAATACCTATTGGTTTTAATGTAAAGATAATGGAGTCACTCTCCACTCCCCGCAATTTTTTTTTCAGGTGACTTTGTGTATCTTGGAACATCACTACAGACTATCAATGGGAACACCTATTTCAATTGAGAAGCATAGCTGAAGACTATTAGGTGCAACATTTGTTTTAGAAAGACCATTCTGGTGCCCATATAGAAGATTGTTTCAGGAAAGCAAAACCAAAGCCAGAGAAACCACCAGTTAGCAATCTATAGTGATAATACCTGCACGTGAGAGACGATAAGAGAATAAACCAGGGCAGAAAGGATTAGGAAATAGGGGATGAATATGACAAATATCTGAGAGCTTTTATTGGAAAGACTTAGTAACTGATTAAGAAGGAGGAGACAAGAAACCCTGCTAGGATTCCAACATGACTACAAGATTTCTAAGCTGGGACTTGATCTGAACTGGGAAAACAGAAAAAGGAGCAGGCCCAGAGGTAGTCATGATGCTTCTGAGGCATCCAACAATTGGCAAACATTTGGCTATATGACTCTGAAGTTCAAGGAGAGATTAGGGCTGGTGTTAGAGATTCAAGAACAAACACATCTTAAGATTCACTTATAAAATGGAGCATGAAAATATAGTGATGAAATACTATCCTGGTCTTATCTCCTGCTGTTTTCTTCATCCCTGCCTTGACTCCCACTAGCCTTAGCCTAGGGCAGAGGGTTCAGTCTCGCAATCCAGCAGGGTGTCTAAGTGTTTGGTTCTCAGTGGTCTTGAATCCCTGGCCATAGGCAGAAGTGACCCCTCTTGACAGACTTGTATATCCATCTTGCTGGTCCCATTCACCTTTCAGACAGGCCAGCTTGGAGCAAAACCTATGTCTTGCCTGAGCTACCTGACTGAAGATAGGAAGCAACTAATAAACTAATAGCCTGATATTTCTCTGCCAAGGCTCAATGGACCATCCATCCCGAGACACGACAGAGGAAAGTAAACCACTTCTTCACTACGCTCTAACATGTTGTCTTTCCGCCTTGGATTGGAGAGATCCTCTATGTTCCAGTCCTCACCCAGACTCAGCCAGTTCCATCTCTAAGGTCTGTCATCAGCGATTCCCCATTTCCAGTTATTTGACACAGAGTCCCCCAAATGCAACACAATTCATGTTACATGGGTCCACAGGGTTTGCATCAATAGAGTCCACACACAAAGAAGCAGATTCAGGTATTGTGGATATTTGGGCTTGCTGAAACAGGACAGAGCAGGTCTAGGAAAAGACTCAACTGGTTGGCTAAACATTTCAGAGAGAGAGAGTTCTGGCAGTTTTCCAGCAGTGAGTGTTGCACTAAAGCCCTGACTTGCTATGGTACAACCACTAGAACTCAAGGCTCTAGACCTGTCATCTTCACTGGTCAGTGGGTGGTGGCACAAGATATATGGTTTCCTCCCTCAATCCACCTCCCGTAAAAGGACAATGACTAGGAAAAGGCACTGATAGATCCAAGCCACACTTTAATCCTCACATACAAATCACTCGGTTAGGAAAACACGGAGGATTTGCTGGAGGAAGGGAGTAGCCATTTACAAAAATGGGGGGAAGCAAGTTTTGGTGTGAATATCAGGAGTTTGGTTTGGGACATATTAGATTTGACATGCCTATTATGCATCACAGTAGGCAGCTGCATCTGTGAGTCTGGAGTACAGAGAATTGGCCTGGCCTGTAGGTATAAATGTAAGAAGATCTGTTTAGACCTGTGAGATCACTAGGGGAATGAGGATGTGTAGAGAAGAGATGAGGCCCAAGGACTAAATGCTGGTGCACTCCAAGTTATAGGCTGGACAAATGAGGAAAAAAACAGTAAAGAAGGCTGAGATGGATTAGCGGTGAGGCAGGAGAAAACTCAGGAGTGTGTGGAGTCCTTGAAACCAAATGAGGAAAGTGTTTCAGGGAGTAGGGAGGGGTCAACTCTCAACGCTGTTGAATAAGATGGTGAAGATGAGGACCGACGGTGCACCATGAGACCTAGCAATGCGCAGTCCCTGGGGCCTTGACGAGAGTGGTTTCTGTGGCATGATGAAGGTGAGAGCCTAACTGGAGCAGTTTCAGGAGATGACAGAAGAGGGCTTAGAGACAGGAGGTCTGGATGACTCTTTCGAGGAGTGTTGCTATAAGAGGGGGTAGGATAATGGGGTAGTAACTGAGTGGGGAGTGGGGTCAAGAGAGAGTTTTTCATTTTCCTTTTTTTTTTTTTTTAAGATCCTGCCTCAGGTTTATTTGTACAAATAGCACAGGAGGACACCAGCCCCATGCAGCCAGCAGCCCAGGGGTCACACCAGTCCTTCCATCCTCACATTAGCAGAAAGAAACCTCTACTCTGGAGCCTTCGTGGGGGCCTGGGCACCTTTGGGAGCTGGAGCCGGAGCCTGAGCCGCAGTCGCAGCCACAGCCTGGGCCTTGGTTTGAGCCTTGGCCTTGGCCTTTGGCCGGCAGAGCCTCAGACCCTTGGCGGTGCGGGCACGAGCACGTTTCCCGAGCTTGGGATGAGCAATGTAGGTAAGTCGGTTGAGCTTGCGGCTGCCACCCTTTGGGATCTTGGGCTTGACTTCCTTAGGCTTTACGAGGGCCTTGATGGCCTCGGCACGTGCACTCATGGCCTTGGCATTGTTGGCCTGCATCTTCTTCAGGCCCTTCTTATTGTGCTTCTTGGCAAAGCGCATGTTCCTCAGGAACTTGGGGTCCACCCCCTTAAGAGATTCGTATCTTTGTGATCGAGGTTTCTTGATGCCGTTTCTGTGCCATTTTCGGGACTGGTTGTGCGTGGTGTGATTCTTGGACTTGGCCATGTCTGCACCCAAGCCCGGAGGTTCCGAAGCGGCTGAGACCGGAAGAGAAAGAGCTCATTTTCCTTTTTAAGATGAGAGAAAACAGCAGGTTTGTATGCTGATGAATATGATCCAGGAAAGAGGGGAAAACTGATGACACATGTGAAAGTAGACAAAAGGGGGTGGGATCTAGTATACGAGTGGAGAGGTGGGCTTTAGCCAGAAGCACGGAAGGTTGTAGCTATAACAACAGGACAGGACACAGGGTAACTAGGCACTAGGTACCCTAAGATGGGCTTTCCATCGATTATGGAACTTTTGGAAGCTCTCTTCTTATTGCTTCTATTTTTAAATGAAATAGGGAGCGTAGTCATGAGCTGAGAGTGAGGGTGGGGGAATGAGGTATCAGAGACTTGAAAAGAAAGAAGTATGAAATAATTTTCTAGGAAAATAGGAGGGTGGATGGGACAGGAAAATGTAATATGACCTTGAATATGCAGGGTCCACTTGAGGTCAGTGGTCACGAATTTGAAGTGAGACTGTCACCGTGGCTGTTTATTTTACTCAAGTCACATTCAGTCATCAGGGTACAGATGCAGAGTAAAAGGAGAAATGGATTTCACCAGGATTGTGATTTAGCCAAGTGGATATGACTAAAAGAGAGAACGAGAGAGTTGAGGGTGTATGTCAGGGAATTATTATGATTGTCCATGAAATTTAAACTGGGTAAGGAAGAACACAGTGGGTGAGGGGTGTGAAAAAGTAGGTGACTCTGTAGATTGTAGATCCTGGTGTGTCTAAGGATTGTCAGAGTTGGGGTACTAAAGAGAGTGGCCTGGAAATTTGGGAGGCGGTGGTCAGAAGCGGGGATGCTTGAAATGGAGATTGTGGAAACAAAGAGTTATGGCTAATAAGGGAGAGTTTGACAACAATTGCACAAGGAGAGAAAGTGGAGATATCATTAGAGTAAATGCTGAGGACTTTGGGGAAGAAAGGTGGGAGAAAGATTTGGAAGTAGCAATGAAAAGGAAGGAGGACATCTACCTTGCCTTAGTATAAGTGGTGTGGGAGAGAAAACAACCACTATTTGAGAACGTCCACAAGGGAAGTAGTGTCCTCAGGGAAGAGCCAAGTTTCACTGAGAGCAAGATGGTAAAGGAAACTTTAGAGAAAAGGATGAAGACACAGGCAATTTTAATAATGACCATGAGCTCTAGAGAGCACAAAGGCTTTGGGGTGTTGGGAAGGGCTGGGGGTAGAACTGGAAAGATGGGGGCACAATGTGTAGATCCATGTGGGAATTAGAGTCCAGAAAAGGAGGAGTAACCTGGGAGTCAGAAGATGGGATAAAGGGCTGAACGAGATCAGCCTTGATGATCTCACGGAACAACGTGGTGATGAGACTGTGAGTGTTGGGAAGAGAGAGGGATGTGTATCTCATCAGGGGCACAAGGAACTCTGTGGTTCCTTCTTGAGCCTTATTGATGGAGGTGTGAAGGCCAGGGACGGGGGTCTTATTCTGAGCATTAAGGTCTCTGGGACTCCCTCTTGCCCCCTGATGACAGAGACATGGAGGCTGGGACGGTGAGGTCTTACCCTGAGCACATGGAGCTTCCTATTGAATTAGCTGCAGTCTTGGAAATTAAGTAATTTTAGCTAATGCATTGCTGGCCCAAACAAAATCACAGTTCTGTAAGTAGAAAAGAGTCTGGGGTTGTATAATGGATAGGCAACCTGTGGTGTTTGCCATAGTCAGGGAGATAGCCCAAAGAAGTCAGGAGCATACAAAGGATATGTGTGTGTGTGCATGCGCGTGTGTGTCCGTGTGTGTGTATTAGAGTAGAGGCTGGAGGGAGGGAGGTTGAGGTAGGGTCGAAAGGATGTTCCTGAGAAACAGCATTGTAGCAACAACTGGTTTTCATTTTTCTTTAATAAGCCAGCTGGACCACAGTTCTGGATGACTCTATAGCTTATACAGCTACAGGGGAAGTGGAAAACCAACAGGGGCAAGATGGATAAGCAATTAAAAGAAAAACTATTGTAATCCAATAATTTTATACTCAGATAAGTTTTTATTCATGTGTAAAAGCAATGGAAAAACATTCTCATAAATGTAAATGGTGCTTATATACCATTCTTGAAAAAATATACTCAAAAATTTCTTCCAGATAACTGAGGGAGGAATCAAAATAAAGAAATTCAAAATAAAGAAGACATGGTAAACAAGTATGAGAGGTACACATGAAACCATTAAATATAGAGATCAAATGTAAATAATTATTGTAAATATGGTTATAAAATGGAATATAAAGACAAAAAATTTTAAAAATAATGTGTACATGGTAAAGAAAATTATTAAAAAGAAGCTTTATAATTCTAGATTAAAGTAGCAAAGGCCAGAAAGTAGAGGAGGAAGAAAGATGAAGAGGTGGGAAAAAAGTGCTAAATTATTAGATTTAAATGGGAAGAACTCAAAATCTTGTTTTTATTGTTATTGTTCTGATCATTAATAGTTACCAAAATACAGGTTCCAGTTTATAGCTAATGTAATTACTGGTCATGGACCCTTCTCCCTACTTGCTCTTCACTATTTCCTGGCCTCCACACCAGCTCAAGGAGAAAAGGCTGAGAGATGGGGCAGGCAAAGCAGAGGACAGACACTTATAGCTGGAGGTGTTAAAGGATCACAAAAAAGATGAGTAGAAAAAGAGAGGGGCAACTGTTCTCTTTGTCAGTCTTTTGTGTCTGCTCTCTTCACCCTTCTCTCTCTTTACCTCATTCCTTCTCCACGCAGTTTCTTCAGCAAGACAGGACTTGGGAGATACTCCTACCTAAAGTCTCTACACCTAGAAGGCTCTAGCAGACATTCATAGTTACCCACCATTACTCGTTCTTCCATTTCATAGCGGTAGAATTTTCAGCTGGGGACACAGCCACTCAAATAAATACTCTTATTTCTTAGAGTCTCTTGCCTTTGATTTGGCCATGTGATTAGGATGTATCCAGTGTGATGTGAGTAAGAGTTGATGTATGCACCTTTTGGATCTGACACTTAAAGGGAAGGGATGTATCTTTCCCTTCCTCTTTTTATCCATCCTTCTAGTGGAATGTAGATGTGGGTGATTCATCCCAGATCATGCAGATGAAGACAATACCCTAGAGATGGAGAGCAAGTTGGAAGGAACCGAAAGCCTGGAATGAGGTTAGGGAGGAAAATCTTCACACCAGCTCATTATTTAAATGTTAAACCACTGTTGTTTAATAATGTTCAGTTGTTAACACATCTGAACTTGCATTCTAACTGATACAATGGAACTAGCATATGGCCCAGAAAAAAATGAGGACACAAAGCAGCTTCCAAACTGGGTTACTTTGTTAAAGTATTCAAACATCTGATTAGAAAAGCAATACACAGGTTAAAATTTTAGAAAAAGGCACAGAAAAGAAAAACAATCCATTGTAATCCCACTGCTTGAACATAACCACTCAACGTTTTGCTTTACATGGATCTAGACTTTACTTACTTTTTTCCCCTCACATCAGAAATGTCAGATATAATAATGCAGGGGAAAAGCATTAATGCCTGAAACAGGGACTAGCATACAGCCCCTATGCAAATATATGCTGAATGAATGAATAAACAAATTGACAAATGAACGGACTTGCCAGCATAGGAACTAATTTGAATGCTTCTTAAACTGAATCACGCTTTAATCAAAAAACTGCAACTATCCCAGATAAATCTTGAATATTCATACAGTGGGCACTCTTTGAGGATGCTTACAAATTTTAGAGGCGGATGCAGTTTAACCAGTATAACCCTACATTATTGGGTCCCGCAGGTAATATTCTCTTTGCAAAATGGATCATGTGTTTGGAGTTGATAAATCACGGGTGATGCAACGTACCTGGGCTTCCACACTGTCAGTCAGTCCCTGAGGGATCAATTTGGTAAATATGAAAAGGAAGAGTTTTCTCTAGAGGAAGCAGTATTTGCAGAAACAACCATACAGAAATGTTAAAGGACATAATCTCTAGTCTGGATCTGCTTCTTGTCTATTCTTACCTGATAATTCAACTCATCAATATTCCATTTAAAATATTTATATTACTTGCATACTCACTCAGGTGTTTTGTGAGGATGAAATGTTATAAAACTATTTTGCAAAGGTTTGAAATAAACAATAATTTGATGTTTTGAGTCCATCGTGGTGAAACTGTGAAAACAAACACCAGTCCACATGGGCAATGGGCCAATGTGACTTCTACCCATAAAAAAGGGTCCAGGTGAGATCCTAAGGACCAACGACCTTTGCTTCTCACAGCAAAGGCCCAAGGCACTGCTCTCCAGTAGAAATAAAATGCAAGCTACATTTGTAGTTTAGAATTTTCTAGTAGCCATATTTTAAAAAGTAAAAAGAAACAAATAAAGGTAATTGTAAATAACATCTTTGATGTAATCCAATATATCTAAAATATTTTTCAACGTTATCAACATAAAAAGTAATCACTGGAATAGTTTACATTCTTTTTTTGTACTAAGTATTCTAAATTCTGGGTATATTTTACACTCACACTACATCTTAATTCAGATGCTAAATTTAAACAGTTATAGTGAAATGTAGCCCTACCAAAACAGTAAAATTTTGTTTAATGGAGAAATATTTTGCACTGCTTCAGTTTTTAAATTTAAATTTAAATTACTTAAAATAAAATTAAATTAAAAATTCAGTTCCTCAATTGCACTAACTACATTTCAAGTGCTTGACAGCCACCTGACTAGGGGCTACCATATTGGACAGCACAGGTGGATGGTACCAGCTGTGAGCTGAGTAGAAATGCAGTATCTCAGGCCTCATCTCAAACCTACTGGGTCAGAATCTGCATTTAAATAAGATTCAGAGGTAACTGGTATGCACGTTAAAATTTGAGAAGCACTGTTACAGACCTCTTTAATTGTTTTATCTTTCTCATCATTGACTTTACGATAGTCCAGGTCTTTACCGCCTCTAGCAGCACTATTATAATTGTCTCTTAACTGGTCTCTCACCTCCAATCCACATTTAATCTTCTTGAAACACTGTCAAAGACTTTAAATGGTTCCCTGAATGCTTACTGAAGATTCAAAGTCTAAACTACTCGCCTTAGCATACAAGGTCCTATACAATATGGTCATGACCTGACTTTTCACCTTATTTCATTCACTAAACACCTCCAGTAATGAGAAGCATGTTGAGATAGTCATTCTTTCTTCCAACTAATACTTACCATGTGCCACTCTCTGTGCTATGTGACTGGTAAATAAGCATGGATTAAGTCAGGTTTCTGCTCTAAATTAACTGACAATCAGACTGCAAGGGATGGGGGAAAGGAGCATACATTTAAACAACTAATTATAATGTAATTGTTAAAAAGGAATTATCCTCCAGTGCCACAGGCAAAGGGAGGGAGGAATGATTAATTCTTAAGGAGGACTGAGGAGTGGGGGAGGGAGGTGGGGAAAGGTTCAGAGAAGAGGGACTATGTGAGCATTTGAAGAATGTATAGAATTTTGCCATACAGCAAAGGGCAGGGAAGGGCATTGCAGACAAAGAAAACAACATAAATGAGTAAGGATGAAACGCATGGTGTATGGAGAGGAAAGCAAGTAATTCACTCGGGGGGGGGGGCGTAAAAAAAGGGGGGAGGAAATGGCAAGGAGTTAAAGTATTGGCAGACCACTTTCAATTTATTATTCATTTATTTGTTCCCAATATGGTTCCAAAGAAAGACTATCTGAGGCAGTTAGTAGGAGATGAAACTAATAAGGTAAAATACAATTTGGATTACTCCCCTCACAAAAGTAATCAAATCACATCATGCACCATGCCCTTTAAACTCCTTGTAAGTAGCCCCCTGTGCGTTAGGTTTTGTGGTGAAATATTTCAGACACTACAAAGAGTATATAAAACAGTTTAAAAGACAATAATAAAAATGAACATCCATGAACCTACCACTCCCTTAGCCTTAGATATTCCATCTGTTTCCTTCCAACACCAAATTCCCCTTCCGCTCCATCCCCAGGTAAGCAGAATCCTGAACTTTGTATTAACCATCCATTGCTTCTCTTTATGATTTTACAACTTTTGCAAGCTGACTTGCATTTGGCTTTAGATATTAACAACTAAAATAAAACATATGTTTTCTTCTGTATTTGCTTCTTTTGCTCAATTTATGTTTTTGAGATTCCTCCATACTGATGAGCCAAGCTCTAGTCCATTCATTTTCACTGCTGTAAAATGTGCCACTGTATTGAATATGCCGCAACATTTTATTTTTCTACTGTTGAACAATTATAAAAATGCTACCAAGAATATTCTGGTACATGTCTCCTAGTAAATATGTTTAACAGTTTCCCTAGGATATATCTGGTGGTAGGGATATTATTTAAAATATTTCACAACCTGTATGGTGTAGCTTCTGATCAGCAAGAAGAGAAGTTGGCCATAAACCCTCGGTGAGGCTGCAGACCAATTTCAGCCCTGACTAGCAGTAGAATTGTTAGGACATAGGAAATGCATGTTTCATGAGGAAAGTGACAAATGAATACTCCCCCACTGGGGGAGTGTGTGAGAATTCCTGCAGTACCATATCCTCACCAAATGTCTGATTTCCTAATTTAAAAAACCTGAATGGAACAAAATGGTATTTCATGCTTTTAATTTGCATTTCCTTGATCGCTAATGAAGTTTTCCTATGTTTATTTCAACATTTATGTTGCACTTGACCTTAGAGTCTACTTTGGTGATATTAATATAGCTACACCAACTTTCTTTTAGCTCAGGTTTGCTGGTGTATATTCTTCTATCCTTTTTCTTCCAACATTTCTATGTCTTTAGAAGTTAAATGTGTCTCTTGTAAGCATCATCAAGCTGGGTTTTGTTTTCTATCTGGTAAGAAAATATTTTAATTTCTTTTTTGGAGCATTTAATATAATTAATAATATAGTTATTCATTATTTTACTATTATTTTAGTGGTTAGACTAGAGATTTCCACAGGAATCCTTGACTTATTACAGTCTAATACGAAGTCTTACATTCTCACTTCTCAATAGTGCTACACGTTTAAATCTTTTAACTCTATTTACCCCCTCCTACCTTTTCTTGTAATTGTTGTCATGCATTGTTGTACTACATGTATTTCAAATTCCACAAGATATTTCAATTATTGTTTTGAATAGCCCAATAGCCCTTGTATCCTGGAGTCTGCTGACTTAGAGCTATACCTGGGAGCTGCTCTCCCCTCCAGTTTTGCTCCATGGTATTTTGTAGGCATATTCCCAAAAGGTCGTATGCTTTGGTGGCATCAATTTTATGTATTTATATATATATAAATCCCACTTGGATGGAGAAGAAGGTGTTTTCCTTTCACCAAGAAAAGAGAGACCCCCCAAAATTCACTCATAAAGTTTAGGTGCTCCAAAATGAGCCCTCTTTCCACTAAGTCAGGGGCTGGGGAACATTCCTACCCTGAAAATTGCTGAAGTGCTGGACCTGCAAAATGTCTCAGGCTGCCAGATGAAAAGGGGCAGGAGGGAGGGAAAGAAACTGCTAAGCCAAGAGGGAACATCTGCCAGGTAGCCTGCAGGCACACAGCAGACACAGCAAAGATGCATGAGTTTGCTGGGGCTCGAGTGAATACTGCAGGTCACCTGAAGAGGGTCACCTGCTAGGCAAGAAAGTTCTAGCAGCACCAGGCTGTGGCTAGGGCAGAGGGAGGGATGAGCAGCTCAGGCAGGAGATGGATATCCCAACCAGGGAATGGGAAGTGGGGAGACCCCAGCAGGCTCCCAGAAGCAGCCACAAATCACCCTACAAAAGAGCCAGCATTGGACTTCTGCCACACAGAAGCATCTTCCGGAGAAACTGAAACCATCATGCTGCCATCAAACAAGGAAGCCTCTCTCTGCCTCTCCAACTCCTTTCCACCCCGACACCATAGAGGTATAGCACAAGGACGGAGGAGAGGTGCAGCAGGTTCTATTTTCCAAAGACGGCTATAACAGTATCTCTGATAGCAAATGCTCTTCTGCAATATGACCTTGCCAGTCAGTCGTCAAGATGTAAGTCAATTTCTCCACACCCTCAAGTCAGGGTGAGCCCTGTGACGGCTTTGACTAGCAGACTACAGAAGAGGGAATGCAGTACCAGTTTGGAGTGGAGTCTTTAACTGGCCTGGCAGCTTCCACTTTCTGCCTCTTGACAGGTAGTTGCCTTGTAAAAAGCACACCTTTGCTAAGACCACGGTGTTGTGAGAAGCCAGACCATGTGGGGAGGCCTTGGAGGATGAGCCACCACATGGGGAGACGTAAGAGATGCCAGAATGAGAAGGACTTCTCAGGAGAGTCTCCAGCTCCAAGGGCCCAGCTGACACCACCCAGATCGCCAACTGCCCAGCCGAGCCCTTCCTGAATTCCTGATACTGAATTAAGAGTTAACAAAAGGACTGTTTTAAGCCACTGAGATTTGGGGAGTTTTACAACAAACAAGGGGGGAAATGTCTGAGAACACACCACTGTCTTCTGCCACTGCATTCCCCCAGAAACCACAGGTCTAGCCTGTCCAGGGGGGAAAGGAAAAGAAAGCTCTTAATTGACTGTGAGAGTAAAGTTTTAAAAATAATGGGACACGATCTTTAAAAACAGGAATGAGACAGTTTGAATAAGCAAATGTGACCAAAAGAGATAGAGAGTAAGTCTTCAATATCACTATGAACCTCTATGGCTAACAGAAAAGAGGATTTGATAGGACACACATGGGCAACTACTAGAAAAATAACTCATTCCTATTTATATCCCAACAGGTTGAACCATTTTAATAAATCAGCTATATATGTATCTAAAAGAGCATTAACATTTATTTAAAGATGTTTTTAAAAAAGCATTCTGATTGTTTCTATACTCTCAACTGAACTGAGTATTGTATGCCTCCTATTATTTCAGTTTTCTTACTTCTGTGCTCCCTCTGTGCAAACTCTTTCAATTTTTTTGAATGTTATACTACAAAAGAAAAACATGCAATACATAGGTAAGCTCTGCAGCATAATATGAAATGCAAACAAGTAACCCATCACCCAGGCTAATAACGAGACCATTACCCAGTGTCTTTGCTTCCAACAGTGGATTCCTTTCCTACCCCATCTTGCTGATGTTACTGCTCTCCTGAATTATCTGTTCATTGTTCCTTTGCTTTTTAGAATTCAGCTTTTATCAATTTATATATGTCCCTAATAATACGCTGTTTAGTTTGGCTTGTTCCTGGACTTTCTAAAAATTCTATCTGCTGACACGCACTCTTTATATGCCCTTCTATATTCTCTTTGGTATGGTCAAAGCCAGAAGTCAGTTTCTTGTCTCAGACTCCCTCGCCAGTGGGAGGCAGTTGTGCCAGATTAGCAGGTGCAAAAAGGTATAGTCATGTTGCTTTTGGTGGTTCCTCCATCAAACTGCTAACCCCTGCTGGAGTGTCAGATGTTCAGGCAGTGGCAGCAGCAGCAGCTGTAGGTCCAGTATTGTCAGTGGTAGCGGCAAGCCAAGTGTTGGCTTTTCCAAGGGAGGTAGCTAGTAGATGGCGAGGGGCTCCTGGAGTGGCTGCATTGCCCAGGAAACACACTCTCAAGGCAGAGAATCTGGAATTGGTTATCTGCCCTCTTTGGGCTTAACTGCAGTGATAACCCACCACACTGCCACTGGAAGATGGGATACTGGAAGTGCATGACAGGCACTGGCAAAATGGTTATCTAAATTATCATCTGTGGTGGACTGGGACGAAGTACCTATTCAGATTGAGGCCCTGGAGATCAAGGGGCTGCTGCATTCACCAATAATGGGGAAATGATGACTTTAAAAGATTATGAGTGTGATGGCTTTTTATGACTACACTAGAGAAATTTATCTATCAGCATTTTTCGACACTGTTAAACTCTCTTCCTTGAAATACTTTCTTGGCTCAGCTCTCTCAGTTTCCTGGTTTTTTTCTGACTTTGAAATTGGAATTCTCCAGGGCTCACTCTTTGGAACTTTTCATTATCTACATCCACTCCCAACATGATCGCATCCAATCCCATTGGCTTTAAATACTATCTGCTGACAGCTCTCCAATTTATATCCCCAATCCTGACCCAAAATGATACAGCCAACTGCCTATTGACTACCGTCACTGGGATGTCTAATAAGCACCTTATTCTTAACAGAAATATTGATTTTACCCCCCAAATCTGGTCCTCCCCCAGCCTTCTCCATTCCAGTATGTGGCAACTCCATTTCTCCACTTGTTTAAACCGGTGGCTCTCAACCAGGGCCAATATGTCCCCCAGCAACATTTGGTAGTGTCTGGAGACACTGTCACAATTGAAGAGGGGGTGCTGCTGCTGGCATCTGTGGAGAGAGACTAGGGATACTGTTAAACATTCTACAATGTACAAGACAGCCCTCCACAAAAAAGAATTTTGCAGCCCCCATATCAGTAGTGCTAAGGCTGAGAAACCCTGATTTAAGCCAAAAATTCTTAGAGTATTCTGTGATTCTTCTCTTTCTTTCATAGCCCACACCCAATAATCATTTAAATATATATATGTGACATCACATCACTCCTCTGTACAAAATCCCTGGATGGCTTCCTGTCTGACTCAGAATAAAAGTCATAGTTCTTTTATTATGGAGGTGATTTATCCATCTCCTCCTTGTTCACATTGGCCTCCTGGCTGTTTGTCAAACATGTCAAGCTGACTCTACCTCAGGGCCTTTGCGCTTGCTTTTCTCATTGCCTGGAAAACTCTTCCCCCAGACATCCACACAAAATGCCTCCTCACTTCATTCAGAAATCTGCTCAGAGAATCCTTCTCTGACAACCCCACCTAAAACAGCACTTTCTCTCCCCTGGCCCTGCCAACACCTGATATCATACAGCAATTCATGTTTGTTGTTCATTTCCCCTAACCAGAATGTAAGCTCCATGAAAGCAAGGGTTTTTTAAAGTTTTGTTTGCCTAGTTCCTACAATATGAGTATGTACTTACTAAATTCATTCATTCCCTCACTCATTCATTCAAAAAATATTTAGCATACTTATTATATGCCAGGCATTCTTCCAGGTTCACAGCAGTGAACCAATCAGGCAAAAACAGAAAAAAAAAATTTCCTCTCCTCATGGAGCTTACGTATTTGTTGAACAATTTAATGAATTATTAATACTATGACCTTAGAGATAGAAACAAAAAGGTTATATATGCATAAAAATTAATTTTTAAAAGGGAAACGAATAAAGCACTAGGTGGTGGCTATCTTTCTAACAAATATTCCCAAATTTTCATTGATGAGAATTACAACTATAGATCATATTCTTAAAATATTGTGACTATTTTCAGTGTTTTATAAAAATCACTACTTCAGAAACTAAATGAAGTCTCTGTCTTCTTTTGTTGGTGTAAGAACATCTCATTATAGTACTAGGATTGATTTCCTAATTATTTTAGAGCTAGGTTCCACAGAAACGCATACGGAGAAGATGAAAAAGCTGTTGGATCTGCTCTTTTAAGAGTACTGCATTCTCAGGAAGAATGTCTCATTTTCTGAACTTGAACATATGAAGGATGGAAATATGAACACTTTGTGGAACCAAACTTTTTTCTTGGTCTTAACTAGAAAACATAAAAATGGTTGTACCTATCTCAAAGTCTACAGTTTCATTATAAGAATATTAACTGTATTAAAATGCCTTCTGAGGTTACCAATCTAAATTGCCTTGCAAAATTCCTATAAAAAGAAGTTTACCCTTTGCTTTCTAATTATGAGTAATTATTTTTTGTTATAAAAGTACTCATGGTTTATTATTCTAAAATAAATAAAAACACATTTGGATAATGTCCTTTACAGAAAATGAAGAAGAGAGAAAATATACAAAATGATTAACGATTAGTAGTATAAATCAGATAAATTAATATACATTTCTAATCTTTGAAACAAATGAGGTACAATGTTGATGTGTATACATGACAAAATTTAGTATTAGATGACTAACATAATTTTAACATTAATTAGAGGATATAGACATTAATTACAAGACTAAAGCCACTTCCAAACTTGATCCCTCTATACCACTACCAAGATTACTTTGTGTGCACCCTGAGTCATAAATGTGTTTAAGAAGAAGAATGAAAATTTAACCTCAAACCACCTAAGGACAATCTTAGAAGGCTGGGTTAATACATTTACAGGATTCCTAAATCTTAAATTCAAAATTCAGCTACATGAACGCTAAAATGTTACACCATGGACTAAAGTTGAAAGATAAAATGTAGCAAGCCTAGTTAAATTCAAATTTAAGATTTTTTTTTAGTATAAATATATCCCATGCAATTTTTATACTGAAAACCTATTCATTGTTTATCTGAAATTCTAATTTAACTGGGCAACCTCTATTTTTATTTGCGAAATTGGCAACTCTAGACAACAATAAATTAAAACCGTGGTGTGTTTCAAAGCGGTAACGCAAGCCGCATGGTCCAGCTGAGAAAGCTGGGGGGCTAAACCAGTGCTCTAAAGGATTGATTATGTCTCTCTCCATCGCATCCTTTTTCAGCTTCGCAAAAAATACTTGAGGGAGCCTTGAAGTGTTGCTCCACAATGTAACGTAAAACACGAAAGAGGAAAGACGTTGCCTGTAAGAGGCGATTCACACGTTTCTGCAAACTATGGGGGGAAAGATGCTGGGGGGTGGGGGGTGGGGGTGGGGGGTGGGGGTGGCAGGAAAGCTGGGCACAGATTGGGCCCTTGAACATGTGCAGAGAAAAGGAGCGCTCAGAGGCCAGGCGGGCCCGGGAGGCCCAGCAGGCGGCTCGGTTGGCGCGCGCGCCTGCCCGGGTCAAAGCCGCCCGAATGGACCGGGGGCGCCGGTTACAGCTTAACCGCCCGCCGGACAACGGCGTGGGGGGCTACGTCTGTAAAGCCCCTAATACGAGAACTTGCGACAGCCGCCAGGTTCCTACGTCGCCCCCCTTCTCTTCCCGCCGCCCCAGCAATCCCGGAGCCTGAAGCCGGGGAGGCGCCAAAGGGGGCGGGCGGAGCTTACTGGTTTGAGTCATCCTAGAGATGCAGAAGCAGGAGAAGCTGAAGAGCACGACGGCTACGAGCGCGATCAGCAAGTTCACCTGCCTGGTCCTCATGGAGCCGACCGAGCGGCGACCAGCGGGCACCGCAGCGGGTGGAGGCGACGAGGAGCTGAGGATGAGCACGCGCGGCTCCTGCGCCCTGAACGCGCGCCCTGCGCCCCCTCCGCACAGTGTCGCCGGGAACCCCAGCACGCCCGCCGTTTGAGAGCTCCCTTCTTGCAGAACTTCTGCACCCTTTGCCTCCTGTGTGTGGCCCAGCACTTAGAATCCTGAACCTCGTGCTAGAGCTGCTGGTAGTTAAATATGATAAACTATGGGAAAGCTCCTCACTGCCTGCACACGATGAGCGCTCAATAACTGTTACTTTAGTTTTCCTGTAGTAGTAAGTGACCTTTGTGCCAGACTCTGGGCTATACAATTTGCATATATTACCTCGTTAAGTCCTCACAACATCCCAATTTTTTAAAGTATAATATGAAGATGACGATAGCATCTACCTAATATGCTATTATTATCTTCATTTTATCTTGAAAAAACTGAGCCATTGTGAAATTGAGCAACTTGCCTCAGGTTCCTCTACAAATCTTGTACATAGATAAGTTCCTAAAGAAAATACATATCGTTACTTGGAGATTATTAGGCTTAAATGGTAGCCATCAAATGCCCAAGTGACTTAAGGGATTTAGATTTTTGTGTGGGAAGTGACCAACCCCAGACCTTCAGCTAATCCCCTTATCTTTATTTTTTATTTGTTGGTACCCCCTCCCTTAGGAAAGGAGCAGGGAGTCAACTTTTGTGAAAGGAAAAAGTTATATGTATGATGAACAGCCCAAGGGAGATTTGCTGAGCTTTGCCAAGTTCAAGGTATCAGTTTCTCAGCTCTTTACCCAAGGCTGGGAAACACTAGGAGAACCTCAGTAGGGTGAGACTCTCTTTGGGTTCCTTTAAGGTGGTTTGCTCTTTGGGGTGTCCACTCTGATCGCTCTTCTTAGTTGGGACTCACTGGCAGTGTCTGGTAATAAGCGTTCTACATCAAACCAGCGCTGCACCACTGGCTGGGCTAGTTTCTGGCCCCTTGAGAGGAAGAAAGATTTGAACACGTGCCAGCCTGAGGATGCCATTATAAGCTGTATTTTCTCATTGCTAATGGCCAGGAGGTGTGGCCTTCAGTTGAGCAGTGACCCAACCAGATCCCAAAAGAGGGAGCCAAGAGGAATAAATACCTCAACTTTATTCTCCTTCATCCCTTCAGTCCCTTGCCAGTGCTTCCCTTGGCTAAGCTTTACTGGAAGCCAGAAGGCAAGGAAGTTCAGCTTGATGTACCGGATCATACAAACCTGCCTCTTGGGGTATGGAGCCAGGTGGAGAAAAATGTGGAGTAGATTGAGGTGGGGGAAGGAAGATGTCTAACACAGAGAGATATCTCCAAAGTCAATACTTCCTTGTCCTCTTACTTGACCTTCACATTGGATGTGAAACTGCCTCTTCCCAGCACCTCTGCATGGATGTCCCACATCAAATCCAAGATGTCCAAATGTTCTCAGCAAGCTAGCTATCTTCCCAGAGTCCTTTGATTTTTATCAATGGCACTATAGTTCCTCTGATCAATTTACTCTTTCATTATATCCCATCACTTGTAAAATCTTTACAGTCCTTCTTTGAAATGTCTCCTTTCCAGACTTGCATTTCTATTGCTGTCTACTACCCGAATACCCGGATTATTGCAATGATACTCAAACCAGTCACACTGTCTGTAGTGTCTACACTCTGTGGTCCTCTCTCCACTCCAATACCAGATAATCTCCCTAGTTCACTACTGTCAGCCGTCACTCTTGTTTAACCAGCTCCACTCTTCCTGGATGATAAAGTTCAAGTGCATCAGGCCCTTCTCTGTTTTCTCAAGATTATCTCCCAATACTCTCTTACATGCCTCCAGGACCTGCCAGACTCTCCTCTTTATTCTGTCCTGAATATGTCGTGTTCTCTTGGCTCTTTCTGTGCCTTTTCCCTTGATGTCTACCCTCTGCACAGGATGCCCAGCCTTCTCCTTGATCATTCAAATCTTTTCCACATCTCAAGGTCTCACTCAAGTTTTATCTGTTTCATAAATCAAAATATGACTACAACAGACCTCTCTGATGTCCCTCCCCTTCTCTGAATTCCTTTAATATGTAGAGTGTGAGAAATGAATGAAGGAAACCTCATTCAAAATGGAGTGGGGAGGCTAGAAGGGGGAGCCCTTACACACTACAGTAGGAAGAATCATCAATTACAGACCCCCAACAGGAAGAGATGTACATTGCATCCCCAACAAGAAATCAACTGCCCCAGCAACTCAGCCAATGAGAAACCATCATCACCTTGAACTTTCGCTTTCTGCCAATGGACATTTGTTCAAAACAACCCCTCCCAACTTCCTTCTTTTTCTCTATAAAACTTCTTTCTCTCTATAACCGTTCTCTCCTTTGCTCGCTGGACTTGCCTATGCTTTTGCTGTATCTTGCTTTTCCCGAATTGCAATTCTTCTGCTATTCCCACATAAACCCATTTTGCTGGTAAAATAACTGGCTGTTTTACTTTTTTAGGACAACATAGGGTCTCTGCCTTTCCTTTTGAAGATATCCCACTGTACTTGGAGGTAGGGGTCCCTAAAATGAGCCTAAGTTACATCCATGGTTGAGGGAGAAATACATGCAATGCAGATTGAATTATTGGTGGTTGTCCTAAGAAATGTACTTATACATGTTAGCATCAACGGTTAAGGAGATTAATGGTCTAGGGAAGGATATTCACACATGGATGCCTGGGAAAAGAGGGTTCCGTATTCCTTTGGTCTGCCATACAGCCAAGCTCTGGGGAGAAAAGAGCGGGCTGTGGGCAGAAGCTGGAGGGCCTGTTTCCACAGGGACTATGCGAAACAGGAGGAAAAGCTGCTTAAGACCCTAATCCCTCAAAATAAACAATCAATTAATGCAATGAGCCCGCATACATAAACCTTGTGGGTAGGGTCAGTGCAAACAATGAGAGCCAAATGAAATTTTGATAAGCTTAATTATCTTGATAATTTACATGGCCACTAATGTATAATACAGAAAAACCTTAGTGTAAACAGGTCTAATAGGACAAATACATGTGCCCAGAGAAAAGTTCTGAGATTGTTTTCGATACTGCTAACCTCAAGGAAAGTAATTTAATAACCAAAAGTTTCTAATTGTTAAGTTTTTCTAAATTTAGCTCCAAGTGCTTCTGAGTATAAACAGATTTTCATTGGTATCAGAAGGAGTTTTTCCAGGAGATCTAATGGAAAAACAGCTAGTGCTTTCATTTATCCACGTAGTTCATCTCTGTTGGAAAACTGGAAGAGACCATGATGCTAAGCACAAAAGAATAATTAATTTACTCAAAACACTTAGAGTTTGTGTGACAAACTCCTTGAATGTAGAGACACTTTGTAATTGCATCAATATTTTTAGATCCAAAGGGTGAAAAGGCAAGCTTACTGCTGTTTAAAATTTCTGTACATTTTGGCATTTTACTACAAACTATGTGTCATTATAAGTCAAATCTTTATAACTGTATAATCTAAGTCACAAATCCAAATAAACACATTTTATTCATATTCACTATTTATTTCATAATGGTGATTTAAATGTATTAGCAACTGATTAATTAAAATACTACCAGTTCTGGGAGCAGATAAACTCCTAAACTTCCGTGGCTTAATAATAGAGGTTTTGTTCTTGCTCAACTAATGCTTCTTGCTCAAGTAATCAGAGCTTCCGATTGGCCAGCAGCTTTCCATGTGATCTCTTGGAGTCCCAGGCCCTTCCACTGTGTGGCTTCCTTCTCCTCTGGGTTTTGGAATTCTCTCCATTCCACTGGGGATTGGGAGAAAACATTGGAGAAGAAATTCAGATCAGAATTAAAACACCTTAATTCTGCTTAAATTCTATGGGCGAGAACTGGATGCAAAAGAACTGAGAAAGGTAGTCCTGGCTGGGCGACTGCTTCCCACCAACACTGTGCCATGGAAAGAGATTGCAGATCTTCGGTGGTCAGCTATCCATCTCTGCCACATCAACTTAACCAGAATCAAAATTATAATGTTTCTCAAAACACTTAAACCCCCTCCCCCAAAATAAGCCAATTACTAGTTTCCGGATTCAAGAAGTTAGTACAACTGAAAAAGAGTATAGTATTATATTTCTAATACTGGAAGGAAATAGTTTTCTTTTCTGGAAAATAGAATATCCATGTTAAATATGGAACTTTTTAAATACTGTGTTGGAAAGCAAACCATGTCACAATTCACTAGCAGATTAGCGTTGGGAAAGGTTTTTAATCCTCTCTGAGCTTGGGTTCCTCAGTAGGAAGATGGTCCGACTATCTGTTCAAGGTTGCTGAGTCAAAATAACATTCAAAATCACTTAGCGTATTTCCCGTTGTTATGTAAGTGCTCAAAACACTTTGGTTCTCTGTTGTTGCTCACTGGAAGCAGTGCTAATCTTTCACTGATTCTAATTATTACTTTTCCTACAGCAGATTATCTGCTCAAAAATCCTTCAGCGACTCTCTGTTAAAAATCAAAAGTGTTAGCCTGAAATCCGGGGCTAACACAGTCTGATTCCATTCTACCTTTCTAGCTGTATATGCTTCTATTTAGTGCTTACAAATTCTACTCCACTCAAATTCACCAAATACCGTATTTCAAGATTCAAAAGAACGCTTTGCTCTCTTATCTTAATATTTTTGAAATCAGCATGTGTCTTCCAATCGATTTTTACATTATAGTTATTTCTTCTTCTTTTATCTTTTTTCGAAAAAAAGGAAAAACCAAAAACCCACTATTCAGTCAATGGTTTGTCTATGAGTCAGAACACATACTTACTGAGCACCTACTCTGTGCCAGTCATTGAACTAGGTGCTAGAGATGCAGGTAGTCACCTGCTGGTTCTTCTTGGCTCCACCTTCTTCTTCACGCTCAAATGAGGACTGCACCCTCCCACACACTCATATTCCTACGTATCAAAAGTATTCAAGACTCAGCTGAAATGCCACTTTTTCCATGAAGCCTTCATTGATTACCCATGTATGAAGGAATCTCTATCCTCTTTGAACTCTTGTAGCACCTGGTCCTCTCTCAGGGCACTCAACCTGCATCTTATTTGTTATGTACATATTTTGTTTCCTCTACCATGCTATGAGCCTCTAGAAGAGAGAGATCAGGTCTTACACATTTTCATATTATATTCCCCACTGTGCATTTCAGAGTGTTTTACGATCAAAGGTGTTGGTTGAAACACAAGCCTGTGGTCCAACTGAGCAATATGCACCACTACCCACCTGCAGTCACTACCTGCTACCATTTAAGCCAACAGTAAACATCGCTCCAGGAAATCCAGTAGATAGAGAATACAGTAGCATTCTCAAAGATCTTCGGAGTTCCCTTTTTTGATTTGTTTTTAAAAATTAGTGTCACATTCGGATCATGGGAAGTAGAGAATTACTAGGCTAAAGATAAATATTTGCTAAAATAATAGGGATGGAAAGAGTGTCCTCTGGGGATATTACCAGCATTACAAACAGTCATCAAGTCTTCTTTAGTTAACCTCAGTCTAAGTAGTGGTCTCGTGACTGTTAGGAGCACAGAAAAGTAAACTGAGTGGGGACAGATTTTTCTAGCGTCATATATATGTAGGATCCTGAAGGTGAAAACAATCTGAAAGATAATGACTGTGGGTAAAATGCCTGTTGTCCTGGCCCCTATTTTCTGCTTCAAGTTCCTTAGAAATAAGTCATCTGTACCCAGGGTGAGTGCTATCTGTTCAGCACAACTCAGGAAAATGACATACTGAAAGGGGCTTTTATGGATCACCTATGACAGCAATTCTTCTCAAACTTCAGCACGTACAAGAATCATCTGGAAACCTTGTTAAACACAGATGGCTGGGCACACCCTCTGGGTGGCCTATGGCATATGGGTGTGCTGGCCGTGTCCTACCAAGGGGCCCTGCCTAGGTGAGGCTGAAATCAGCACTTGCTCCAAGTGCACTCCGGTGCATGACCGTGTCTGTTCAGAATAAGGAAGGCATCTTATACTAATTTACACAAAAGCATCATGTAGGCTGGCTGAAGCCTCACCATTCTTGGAAGCAGTAGGACAAGAAGAAGGCATTGTCCTGGTCCTAATGAAAACTAGGAGGCCACCAAGTTTTCCACATAGAGTACCTAGAAGAGAAACAGGAAAATAAGCATAGCCCATAAATCCCCACCCAAACAGGGCCAGTCTGCTACCATTCGGGCAGGGGTTCATGGGTCCTGTGTCACAGCTTTTCTCCAGATTACTCTGGCAGAATTTTCAAGCCAAACATGTCAGTCAGCTTCAATTCTATTTGGAGGGAGAACAGTTCTGAGGGCTTATGCCATCATCAACCATGAGGTGGCTTTACATCTGAGAGAAATAGTTGTATTATTCTCTTACTATCAGATGCTATTGAGGGCTAAGAGTAACAGTATCTTTGCCCAGCATCATCATTCATTCGTTCGCCTATTTTCCTTCTTTTGATGTTTCATCTCTTTTCCATTTATCACCTGTCAGAATATAGATCTGGGCTCCCCAGGCAGGGGCCTCTGGTTCAGCCATACTCTCAATCCACACAGAGGGCAGCAAAAGGAAACTTGCCAGAACCTCCCCCTTTTTCCATTCCCAGGAAGAAGAGGCAGGGTTGCCTCAGTTGAGTACAATATAGCTACAGTCATGTGCTGCATAACAACATTTTGGTCAATAATGGACCACACATTCAACGTGGTCCCATAAGATTAGTACCATATAACTTAGGTGTGTAGTAAGCTATACCATCTAGGTTTGTGTCAGTACTGTAGAGGAGGAAGAAATTTTCCTCTGCCCTTCTAGGTTCTTCTGGCTGGTCTAAGAATTAAATTGACATGAGGCAGATTAACAGGAGAAAAACAAACAGAAGTTTAATAACATGTACACATGGGAGAAACCCAGGAAAACCAAGTAACTCACCAAAATGGCCGAAGTCTTCACCTTAAATACCATCCTCAGCTAAAGACAAAAGAAGATGTTGGGGGTGGGGAGAGTCAGGGACTTCAAAGCGAAGGAGGGCAATTCACAGGTAGGTGAAAAGGAGCAAACATTTGGAAAACAAGTGTTTGTTAGGACACACAGAAACAGAAGAACACAGAGGAAAGCCCAACAGACAGGCTTTTCTAGGTTCCTCCCTGTCTACCACCCAGTTCATGTGGTGCTCAGATGATAGCTCGCTTCCTGAGACAGGTTTTTTCATCTGAATTCTTTTAGGCAGTTAAGAAGTAGGTAGCAAGAAAAACTTTCTGAGTCTTTTGTTTCTTAAAAATAATCAGCCTAAAATAATCCTCATGTTTAAGAGACACATTTGGGGGTGGCAAATTTTGTTCCCCTTCAGTTCACTCTGTGATGTTTGCACAATGGTGAAATCACCTAAGGACACATTTCTCAGAAAGCATTCCTGTCTTTAAGGAACACGTGACTGTGTACCCCCACTATAGGGATGAATGAAGGAAATGGAGGGAGACATATACTCAATCCTTATTTGGCCATATGATATGAAGTTAATATCCAACACAGGAGTTTCTTTAAAAATACGCACATTTATGCTCAAAGTGACAGGGTCGAAACCTTGTGCAAAATGTCTTAATTTGTTTTTATGACTCGTCTCACAATTTCCAATTCTTTCCATGAGGCCCCACTCAGTTTCCCTACCTACTCACTAGGATTAAACATTTCAATCGCCTCTGGCTAGGACATGATCAATGACTTTAATCTTCTCCCTGCGTCCTCTTTGAGGCATACCATCCCATGGAATGCAAGATTACATCCTGTTCATCAGCCCCCATGCCCTAATCTTTGAAACAAACCAGAACCCATCACTTTGCTTGACCAGATCACTTAATATGTTTTCCTTTGTCATTTCTTTAAAGTAGTAAAAATAGTTCACGTATGTATAGAATGGCCCCGCACAAACACTCGCACTGCAGCTCTTTACTGCCCAGGGGTCCTGTCCCCATGCTGAACACCAAATAAAGGCACATGAATGAATGAGTGACTCGTGTCTGAAAATTCTTTTTCGACTTGCAACTCAGTGTCTCCACATCAAAAGGAATAGAAACGGTGTCTTGGGTAGCAATTTTCCCTTCCACTGGGTCATCCAAATGTAACATTAGTCCTTTAAACACAGGATCCAATAAAATAAAAATTTGTACAGTGGGAAAGAGAGAGAGTTCTATGCGAGCACCATCCTCCACCTCTTCATTCCCATCTCTAGTATCTAAAATCCTTTTTATTTATTTATTTTTGTTGAGGTATAATTCACCTACCACACTATATTCACTTCAGGTGTACAACATAATGATTTAATATTTGTATATATTGCAAAATGATCACTATAATAAGTCTAGTTAACGTCTATAATGATACATAGTTACAGAATTTTTTTTTCTTGTGATGGGAACTTTTAAGACCTACTCTCTTAGCAACTTTCAACTTGCAATACAGTATTATTAACTATAATCCCTGCTGCTGTACATTACACCCTCAAGACTTACTTATTTTATAACTGGAAGTTTGTATCTTTTGACCACCTTCTCACATTTCAGCCCCTCCTCCCCCACCTCTGATAACCACCAATCTGCTCTCTGTGTCTATGAACTTGGCAGAAACCATTTTAAAACTGTTCTCCCTTTACCTCTCATATTTGGACAAAGCGCACAGTCACCTAACTGATCTAATCAGCCCACCATATCTTTACACTGTATTTTCAATAAGGCTTCAGTTACCTGTTCTAGTATCAATCTAACAACTACTCTAAGGTGGTGCGGAATATGATATGTCCACATTATGTTGGGATTTGGGGAGCCTAATTCTATACATTGGCCATGTAGAATGCATTCTTTGGTCCAGCAAGATGTATGATAGGGCACCAAATAGCCCTTGACAGTGTTTGAGCTTTAGCCCAAGATAGAATAAATGTCAAACTCATTTGGATCCTCTAGGGGCTGTAAATGGTAATCCTATATAGTTCACTGGCTTATATGCTTGGACCCCTGTGCCTGGGAGATTTTTCCAAATGCCACCTTTAAATGACTACTTTGTTGTTGTTAGCGTTCAACAGTCTCTTACCACATTACTGGCTTATTAAGAGATGCGAGGAATATGTCTCCACCCACTATTATTATTCCACCCACTGTTACAAGCCTTCGGCTCTACTGTACCCACTGAAATTGCTCAGGTGGCTACTTCTAAGGAATCACAGGGCATCAGCTCAACATTCCATTCCCCTTCTTGAACCAACTTGATTCTTGTTGTGGGCATCTCTGTGACCTGCTATAATCCCTTGGAAGTCCTGTAGGACCTTCCACAACTGCATCCCCTGCACTGGGAGTATTCTTAATCTCATTCTTCGAGATTCTCACATTGGTTACT
The DNA here is from genome assembly GCA_031878705.1 of Tapirus indicus. Taxonomy (NCBI): domain Eukaryota; kingdom Metazoa; phylum Chordata; class Mammalia; order Perissodactyla; family Tapiridae; genus Tapirus; species Tapirus indicus. Next base: position 125,038,890 of record CM062919.1, on the reverse strand, counting down.
ACTGCCTATAACTCTACGTATCCAAACACTGCCCTGAAGTAAGGAACTAAGTTCTTCCTCCACTGTCATGTATACTGCTCTCAACTCAGCCCACTGCATGAACTTACCATTGCATTACTATTTGACTGAGTTTTTGCTGTCCAGAGGGCAAATAACTAGCTTTTATATTGGAGTTCCTACTATACAGGACCTTTCATGGATAAACCAAGAAACTTGTTTTATTTTGGTGGCGAGAGCCCTGAGGTTTAGCCCATTCATCAACAAAATTGGACTGCTAATTAGTTAGTCCTAAAGCAGAGATGCTACCTGCTCATAGATGTTGTAACTCCTCAGATACAGTCTCGAAACATGAATTCTATTTCATTTGAGAATTTTGTTGTGAAGCTTTCTCTTTACCACAACTTCTTTCTGATATCAGCCATATCATACCAAAGGTAGTTCAGATCTTAATTTGCTGCTCTTAAGTTATGGGGACTGACTTCATTATAGCCCAACAGCATGCTGGCAAACCGGCTCTCTAGCGCCATCAGCAGGAACTTTTTGAGTCCAAAAATCCCAGTGGTCGCCACAAGGTGGCAGTACTATATTTCAGCCAAAGCCTCCAATTTGTACGTATTCTAGCGTCACAAACTTCTAAAATTACGTGTGAATGTGTTAGAATTGTAGAATCTCAGCAGCATACTCGGGCCTCTGCCCATTATATATTTTTCATAGCTTGCCAAATAGTCCTTCAAGGTGTTGTGCCTCCTTTTTGTTGGCAGGGTCCTGGAGGGAGAGTATTTATTATTTACCGTTCACAGAATGCCTCTGGTGGCCTAAAGTTATTTTTAGAAATTTCACTGCTTGCACTAGGCTCTGAATCTTAGCTGGAGTGATTAACCATTCAGCTAGTCATATTGTGCCACTACAGCTCTCAAGTCTGAGTTTCTCCTTCCACTGGGGAAATGATCATAACGTCATCGATATAATGAATTAACTTTGAGGGTGATCATGTCTAAATCCAGTCTCACCAACCTGTGGCAGTGAGTTGGAGAAGTCAGATATCCTTGGGGAAGGACCATAAACATATATCACATTCCTTCTCAGGTGCAAGCAAACTGTGCTTGACTTCTCTCTGAGAGTGAAATCAAGAAGATGGCTTTAGCTAAATCTACCACGAAAAAAACCCCCCAGTCACAGGTAGTTTGTTGAACCTCTTATACAGTTTTTACAATGCCTGGCATTGTAAAACAGACACTTGTTTAAAACAAGTGTTTAAATAGACACTTGTTTAAATCATGGAAACTACCTTGTTTAAATCATGATAGTTAACAGTTATTTGCAAGAGCCTTCTCTTTTTCTCCTGGGCCACACAGGATTCATAGGAAGCATTAGTGGAAATAGCACTTCTTCCCCATTTGCTTCCTAATAAAAGATGAGATTTCCTGTGTCCTTCCAGGATCTGACACTGCCTGATATTTACCACAAAGGAAGGTTTGAGATGTCTCAGTGCTTCCATTTCGCACCTCCAGTAAAAACTACACGAAGGGCAGACTTCTCCGTCTCTTGAAGACAATTGGCTTTAAGCTGGTAGTGACAAAGACCTTCATCACATCCATTCTAATTACATATTCAGGTAAAGGCAAGAACTGGATATTTCTTTCTTTTTTATTTCTCCATCTTCAGCTTCATAGTGATTCTGGTGCTACCTACCATAACATTCCCATATGCCCCAAACTTCAGTTTTCTTACCTTAATATTGCCTTTCCATTTCCCCAGCTGGTATCATGGTACATTTTGCATCATCATTCAATAATCCCAAAAAGGTTTTTCACTATTCTCTGCCACTCAACATTAACTATATCATACAATCTTGGACCCTGTACCAGGGGTCAAACAAAAATTTCTTGACCCTCAAGTTAATCATCCTTTTCTCCCAAATCTTAATAGATAAATTAAAATCACTTCTTGTGCTAAACACACCTTATTTCCCTGTCTCCCTTCAGCATCGTGGGCTTTAAACTCATCCAGGCTGGGACAATTGGAACAGATCTGATATGGTACTTAGGTGAGGTGGATGCTGGAGCTGGGTTTCCCTCCTCTCAACTACTGTTAATGTGCCACCAAACCCTTTGTAGGGATCCTGTCAAGTTTCCTGCTTCTCTGTTCCCACTCACCCTCTGCCTTTTAAAAAAAAATCGTATAAATAGTTCTACCTGATTCAAGGTTTATTTCCCTTGTTCTGGTTACCATTTTCACCCCAGCCCATTAGCTTAATTCTGAATAGCTTAAACTTTCTTTTCATTGGTAAAGCCCATTACTAGTAGCTGTGAGAACAAATCTGCCTTGGCATTCTGTGTATTCCTTGTTCTCCCATTAAAAGAATCATATGGGGAGGGGCCGCCCGGTGGCGCAGCGGTTTAGTCCGCTCTTGGCAGCCCGGGATTCGCGAGTTCGGATCCCTGGCGCGCGCCGACGCACTGCCTGTCAGCCATGCCGTGGCAGCGTCCCATGTAAAGTAGAGGAAGATGGGAACGGATGTTAGCCCAGGGCCAGTCTTCCTCAGCAAAAAGGGGAGGATTGGCAACAGATGTTAGCTCAGGGCTGGTCTTCCCCACAAAAAAAAAAAAAAAAAAAAAAAGAAAAGAATCATATGGGGAACCCACACATGAGGGGTTCCCCCTAATCACAGTGTCTAACATAGTTTCCTGGAAGTGCAACACAAATCATCATAAAACCAAACAGGGTTGCTGGTTGTCTTAATATTTTTAATCTTCCATAGAGGTAATCCATTTCACTGTTAGTAAAAGGAGTATAAAACTTTCCTTCTCAGTATAAATTTGCTGCATTCCAGACTTCACACACTCCAAAAGGAGCACTGATTTTTAATTTGGATCCTCTGTGGACCACATGCTGAACACTGTAACAAGCTGTCCATTAACAGTTATTCCAAACAACTCTTTCCATTAAGCAGTTTCTAAAATCAACAGTACCTTGGTTGTTTAGTCTGAGAATTCAAGAAAGCAGAGATTCCTCAGTACTACTCAAAAATATAACCACATTCCACTACACTATAGCCTTTGCTTTCCACGTAGGTGTACCTGATAAGGCCAGATAGAAGCATACAGGTTAGTTCAGAGACCAAAGTAAGTCCCACCTTCTCCTTAAAGACAGAATTCTAATCTCAGGACTTAACCACCATTTAGCCAGCCACATGGAAGAGAAAAGCAAAGAGAGTAAGGGAGAAAGAGAGAAGGCCGATCTTCCCTGAGGGACAGGACTGGTTTAATATATCTCTCAGTTATATGCAAATAAATTAATAGAAAAGAGAAAAGGCAGAGCTGGCCCGGTGGCATAGCGATTAAGTTCACGTGCTCCGCTTCTGGGGCCTGGGATTTCACAAGTTTGGATCCCAGGCGCGGACAGATGCAGCACCACTTGTCAAGCCATGCTATGGAGGCGTCCCATATGAAGTAGAGGAAGATGGGCAGGGATGTTAGCCGGTCTTCCTCAGCAAAAAAAAAAAGAAGAGGATTGGCAACAGATGTTAGCTCAAGGGTAGTCTTCCTCACAAAAAAAAAAAAAGAAAAAGAAAGAAAAGAGAAAAGGCAATCATATGCACATAACATTTTAATGTACAGTGACCCTGCGACCAATAAATGCAGTTCAATCAACTTCTCAGGTCCTGACCAAACAGGTTAGCATTTCTCTTGGAGAAAAACATGTATAGAAGTGGGCCAACAGGCGGCATGGAGACAAGGAGAATTCCCCTCTGCATTCCCTACTCTCAGTATAGGGTGTAGGCACAGTGAAAATGTAAAAGGATTATGTAATTGTACTACAGAATTATCTCACTTACTATCATATGAACATCTTGTGTAATAATGGAGAGACCCTCAAATACGAATTAGTTTCTACTTAATTTGCCCATTTGGCTGTGTACTTTGCATTTCTGAATCATTTTATATACAATAAAAACGAATCAATGAGATGATCTTTTAAGTTCCCTTCAAGATCTAAGATTCTATGATTTTAGAACCATAGGATATGTTCAGATTTCATTACCAAGTTGATTGTTGGGTGTTTCTGTGGGGAAGGGATGATGGCTTATGCACCCTTCACATGTCTAGTGTTTTACAATTTAGTACCTTTTAAAAAGATGTTGGTTGAAGTGTGGAAAAGTGTGTATTGTTGCTTCAATTTGTGTTAACAAGGGAATGGAGGGAAAATACATGTATACACTTGTACAGAACATTTCTGGAGCTATAAACAAGAAACTAATATTGGTTGCTTTCGAGCAAAGGGGCTGAGGGACCAGGAGTCTTGGGTGGGTGGGGGGAAGTTATTTTGCCATGTAAGTTGTCCTTTGTACTTGATAGTCTACTCTCACCTTGCTTTCTCCTCCAGCCACACTGGCTTTCTTGCTATTCCTCCACGTTATGAAGTATGCTCCCGATTGGAGTACTCTGCACTTGCTGTTCTAATGCCTGGAAACTCCTCTGACTACATTGTATGTAACTCCCCCTGCCCCCCAACTTCCTAACACCCCTTTCTTTAGCACCACCTGACATACTAAATATTTGTGTTTATTTACTTATGACTCCTTTTTGGAACACTGCCTGGTGCATGATAGCAGTCAATAAATACTTTTTGAATTAATGAATGTACTGTTAGAAGTCGGATTTTTTTTAAAGTATGTGCATAATAACGTTTTTCAAGAAAAACAACCAGTTAGGGAATAAATGTTTGACGAATTAAGTGTTACGTTTATTATAGGATAAAGTCCAAACTCCTTTTCTCAACATATAAAGCTCTCCTTATCTGCCACGTATTGGCCACGGGCCAGTCGTTGAACATAAATTGTTTCCTCATTCATAAAGTGGGGCTATTAATAATTATTTCACAAAATTAAGGTTACACACAGGTGAAAGCGCTTTCATAACCTTAGCGCCATGAAAGGTACCAAAAGCACAGTGCTTCTTCGGTGTTTGGAGTCCAGGAGCACGACACGGTTTCAACTTGAGCCAACGACCTGAGTTCTACCGCGAGAAAAATCTCGAGAGCTGCTCTAGGAGGGACCAATCTCTGGCGCGGGGCGTGCCTCCAGGTTGCTGTTGTCAGGGAAACCGTCCGGGGTCCCTGGAATCCAATCACGCGCGCCGGGGCAACTCCGGCGACCGCCATCCAGCGTTAGCAATTGGTGGAGCGCGAGCCAATCGGAAGAGGCCGGAGGGGCGGGGCGGGCAGTATCCCGGAGAAGGAGTTCCCGCGGCCTGGCTTCCTGATTTCCGGGTCGCGGTGCTTGCAGGGAGAGCTCCGCGAGTAGCGTCGTTTCCGTTGCCGGCTGTGTGCAGTTGGGGAAACCGAGGCAGCTTCAACTCCCCCTAGTTCTTCCGCTCCTGTGAGGTGGCCGCTGTTTCTTTTCCTCTCGCCCCGCGCTGCTGCGGTGCGGCTGCGCTGAAGGCGCGCGGGCTGCGCGAGCCCCGCGGTGTCTTCTTACGGAAAATCCGCGGGTCGCCCGGGCCGGCGGGGCTTTGTGCGAGCCTGTCCATCCCACTGGCGGGCAGCGCGCGAGCTGGGCTCGGCCAGGACCCGGAAGAGGGCTCGGCGCAGCGACTCCCCGAAGTCTGGGGAGTTCAGGCGCCGCGAAGCTTCAGTTCCCTCCGCTTGGCAGTTGTGCTCCTTTTGTCCTGATGAGCGCGGACTGGATGGATTCATTTTAAAGTCACAGTTCAGCCCGTCTCTGCTGTGCATTGTTTCTGCACTGACCTGCGGGGATTTCGAATTTGACAATGTCTCAGGCCCCAGTCTAGAGATGATCTATCTGTGGGAATGTTTAAGGCAGAAAGGAGATGAGCATTTTTTGTCTTTAACTAACTCCTCACTTGCATTCCCCCCATCCCGATTCATTTAGGAGCTGAAGATTTTTCTTATGGCATTAAGATTCAGTTTTATCGAGGGTGTAGCTTATTACTCTTTTTAGTATTTCTGCCCTTCACTTGTTGAATGGGAAATCAACAATTAGCCAGGGTGTGATTCACTCCGTGTTCAACTTGAATACTTCAATTTGTAAGCCATGTGCAGTGTTTTTATTTGCTGGTATCACCTGACTGTGGGACAGATGTAACTGGAATTATCCACAGGGGTTAAGAGGAGCTTAGTCCTTATAAAAACAATTCTGATATATGGCATATTTGATTTAATTGTGCTTAATTGGGTTCCTTTTGTAGTTGAACTGTTGAGCCCCTTTCTCAAAGAATGAGAAATTAAAATAGGGAACTGAGAGCCTGAATCTAAGTAGGTAGTTTGATTTTTATAATTAACTTTTAAAGCGATAAATTGACCATTTGACCATCATTTAATTAATCTGAATTGTATATATTACACCTGTCATTGTTTTCTTAGATGCCTAGACACTACCACGATATAGACACAATGGAATAACATAATAGATATTAATATAATTTGGGATTTGATGAGTTGGATAATTTTTTTTCATTTTAAAGACCAATTTAAGGCCATTAAACCTGTCATACATTTCCTTCTCCAGGAAAAAATGTTTATTTCTTTGTGGGAGTTCTTCTATGGGCACTTTTTTCGGTTTTGGATGAAATGGCTCTTACGACAGATGACTGGAAAGTGTGAATTGCAGCGAATTTTTGATACCTATGTAGGTGCACAAAGGACACACAGGATAGGTAATGTTATTAAAAGAATAAAAAACAAATGAAATTTTAACTGAATGAATATTTTTTCTCATTGTTCATATGCACTCATTGTATAGCCTGATGAAGCCATTTAAACTCAGTTTCATAATCTTTGAAATCTAGCTTTGAATCCTACCAGCTCTAAAACTATGATTTTTATAGAAAAAGAAACTGTTACTTAATTCTGCATGTGTGCAAAGAATTTTCTCTGGCTCCTGAAATTCATCAGTTATACCTTAGATTATAGTTGCAACCTATTTTCTAGAGAAAAGTTTCTATAAGCCCTTTGAAATTTCTGCTGAAGTGACGGGGAAGAGTGAGCATCTGGATCTTAGATCCATTTTTATACTCAGCATCCTTCATCTGTCTTTTAATCTCTTACATAATCATGAAAGGACAATAGTAGGTATCTAGTGATCCCTGGGAAAGATTATTAGACTCAAAATCTGCACTGTCCAATGTTGTAGCCAGTAGTCACATGTGGCTGTTGAACACTTGAGATGTGAATAGTCTGAATTGAGATGTGCAGAAATATGAAATATATCCTGAGTTTCGAAGACTTCCTATGAGAAAAGAAAGTAAAAATATCTCAATAATTGTTTATATTCATTTTATGTTGAAATAGTATTTTGGATATATTGGGTTTAAAATATATTAAAATTTTATCTGTTTCTTTTATTCTAGTGTGGCTACTAGAAAATTTTAAAGCACACATGTGGCTCACATTTTGGCTTGCATTATATTTCTGTTGAACAGTGCTGCTCTGTTACCTTCTAAAATTCATCAGCTTTCAATGCTTAATTGACAATATTACTTTCAGTTAGAACCCAAATGAATGAGAAATATGGTTGAGGTCAGTTCTCTCTGGCTAGAGTAAGGAAGACCAGGGATGGCTGCAGTTCATGTTGACTGTTAAATGGAAAATCATGACTTAACCAGATCCTCTTATGTGTTGAACAAGTGTGCTTCAACTAAGAAATGCACCCCTGTAAGATTTGGGGAGCGGGTGTTGGTATCCAAGACAACATGGGAAGAATGGCAGATGTCAGGAGGGAGTAGGCCCCAGGGCAGCTGGATGATTGAAGTTTAATTAATTCCCTTGTTTTCTCACAACCTTGTGGCTGACTTAAATTATTGCCTGCTCTTTTGATTTGCGCTTTTGACTGCTCTGAGAAGAACAAAGTACTTCTTGATAAGAAATCTTGGCAATATTGGTTGGTGTTTTTATAGTATGAGGGAAGAACATACTAAGGCCTTATTTTGTGGCAAAAGCGTTTTTCTGGAATTTTTCAAATTGCTGAGAAAAAGGAGGCTATTAGTTAATGTGCCTGAAAAATTTTTAAATAGACCAGTAAAAATGTTCTTGTTGTTCTTTAAACAGAAAACAAGAATGGAGAAGCTTATGTTGCTGTTTGTCTCATTAGAGAATGGTTGGCCAAATAATCTGAGGTCTTTTCATTTTTGCCCCTTTGTTGTTATATGATACAGTTGCTAGCTCCTCAAATCTAAACGTTTACTCTGTAAAGCTAATAAATGAAGAAAATGTAGAGAGCTCTCTCAATTGTAGTCTTAAGTTGAGTTTCTGAGACCTGAGCTATTCTGAGGCAGCCGTGGATGAATTTGCAGTGCTTAGCAGACACTTGGCCTTCCGCATAGAAACAGATGACCCTGGGAAATTAAGTTGGTCTCACCAGTTTGGCTCTGGTATATTGTGTTGGGTTGAGGATTTTGGAATCGTATCTAGTTCTCTATACTGTAAGGATAAAATGTAAAAATGTTTGCTGTTATTCATGTAGAAATTATATCTTCTAGTTCTAATAAGGTAATTTATTACTGGCTTGATATTTATACTGTTTGTCTATGGAATAATTCACAACAGCATTTAAGTGATAACATTCTCTTTTCTTTTTTCGTTTCAGAAAATTCCTTGACTTACTCCAAGAATAAGGTAGGATCATATCAAGGTGATAATTTTAGAAAACTTAACTTGGAGATACTTTTTCTTTAACAGAATGCCTCAATTTTAGAATTAATTATTTTTAATGTCCTACTAGAACAGTCTTTGCTATAAAGAGTATTGAGTGAAATTTTTCCACTTTAGAAATAATATTCTATTTTTAAAACATTTTCTCTATTGTGTGCTAGTCGTACACAAGGAAAATATTTGAATAATTTGTCCTGTTCAGTGGTTTTGCTTGTTTATTTTGCCTCAAAACTTGATAGCTTTTGGGAAAGCAGAGTCTGAGGGGGAAAACCTTCTCTTAGAATATGTCCTTAGGATAGGTTCTTATGTGACAGAAAAGCAAGCAATGTTGGATTATTATAGAAAACCCTGGTTGTGTACGTTTTGATCCAAAATAAGTCATACCTCATGCTATTTGTTTGTCAGCTGTTGCTGTGTAACAAAGTCTATAATCTCAGGAACATTATTTATTTCTTGTGCATGTGTCTGTGGGCCAGCTAGAGAGACTCTTCAAGCTGGTGCCAAGTTCAGGCCTGTTCCAATTGTCTCATTCTGGGACCCAGGTTGAAAAGGTAGTGAGTACCCGGGGAATGTTCTTCTCACAGTGGATCATTGAAGTTCCAACCACATAGACATATTTTAAGTTTCCCTGTGTCATGTCCATTAAACATCCCATTGGCTAAAGTAAGTTACATGGCCAAGCCCAAGTCAAGTGGTGGAGAAACACACTATGCCTATCATAAGGCTGTGGTAGGCATGTGCGTATATAATTCAATTACAGGGGAGTGAAAAATAGGGACCAATAATTCTACTACATGCTGTACTTCCCTATAGTAGTTCACATTTTTTTCTGTGTGTATAGAGTATTTGGTGTGGCAAAGGTAGAGTTTGGGTCATCTAGACCATTGTTTGAAATCTCATAGTAGATCACAGCTATCATTAAACAAAAACAACAAAAAGAATAGAATAGAGAATAATTAGAGAACATTGGTCATAATAAGGTTAAATATTGTTTTATGAAATTTTAATTTGTTATCTATGTGTGTGTGCATCTCTGTAGATTTTAGATATCCATGTATGTTTGTGCTTGGTCGTGATGTACAACATGGATCAAAATATGGGGTCAGAAAATGTTGACTTGCTACTGTCCAGTGATATTGATATGAGTTACTGATTCATATCAGAAGGAACATGGATGTTGTTGAATGTTGCAAGCATATCAGTATGTTTTGGAGACTGACCTATAAGATAGTGCTTTACTGATTTACTTTCAGTCTTTTATTTAAGAACGGTCAATGTAAGAATAACTCATATACGTGAATGAATGTTCGGGGGAGGAGTCTAGAGTCCTACTCTTTTGTTCAGAATCTTAGAGAGTGATTAATATTCTTTTTTTTTAAACGCGATTGATGGGATCTAGAAAGTTAACAAATTGCTGGTTCTCAAAATTTGTTTATACCTTATCCACCCATATAGTTCCATTAATTGGAACTTAGGACGCAATTTCACCAAGCAACAATATCATAAATTGTAGATGAACCTCTGGAGAGATTCTGGAACTGGGAACTCAGTGTCACATCTATCTGTGTAACTATTATTACTACAACTGATCGTAACATTTTTGGTCACAGAATTTACTAATGGGATTTTATGTGTGGTAAAATTATGCCGAACTTAAGTGGGACCATATGTAAGATGTTACTTTTTAAGGACTCTAGTGCCTTGGTCAAATCCTTGACCCAATTTTGAGTGATTGCCATATGTTCAACATTCCACCAAGGTCTTTGGGATATATGAAAGAAGTAAAGACGGGTATTGAATATAATTATAAATAGGCATTTAGAGAAGGAAGAGGTAAATGTGGGCTGAAGTGTTTGGGGACTTGAAGGTAGTGGTTGCAAGTTAAAGAAAAATAAAATGTTCATTCTTTTTTAGGTCATTTACTGGCTATTAAAAGTTCACTTGAAAAGTACAAATTGCTAATAGTGTTTTCTAGGGCATACTAAAAAGAAAATGATCAACAAATGGGTAGTTAATTACTTACTGAATTAAATCACAGAAGCTTTGTTTTCTTGAAGTTTTAAATCTAAGATAAACTTGTCAATAAGCAAATGGAGGAAACCTCATCAATTTGAACATACAATTTGTGGTGTGTATTGCATCTCATTTGTATATTTAATTTACTTTGTAGAGTAAAATTGAATTCTCATTTTGTGATATTTCTGTTAACCTGATCAACTTTTTTATTTGTATGAAAAAAATCTAGGTTCAAATCCTGATTTTATCACTTACCAGTTGTTTGACTTTGTGCAAGTTACTTATTTGCTCATCGTAAAAGGAGGTATTGATACCCACATGATCATTTTAGGATTAGAGATATTAGTATGAAAGCAGTCTAAGAGAATGCCTAGTCCATGATAGGTGTCCAACAAATAGTTACTAATAATATTAATGATAATGGGATTGAACCAATATATACTACAAGATTTTTAGAAGTTTATTTCATGAAAACCCCTTAGGTATTTAAATAGTTAACATTACTGATGATTGCTGTGAATAAAAGTGATTTTACTCTATTAAGGCCAGTTCCCTAAAGCAGTGGTAATATGGTCAGCTGTTCCATGGTGGAAATTCTTTCTTTGATTGTTAAAAATTGAGTCTCATTTGCTTGTACTTTAGGCTAAGAACTACTTATCAATTATATATTAAGGGTTGCTAAACTTTGGGATTTATAAAGGAAAATGAAGACCCTATTAGAATTTGAGAAGTCTATTCAGTGTTCTGCTAAGAAGTGTGGCTGCCGTGCAATGTATGGTAATGCTGCAAAACTCCACTGTCCTTATACATTTACAGGTATTTGAATATTTTGAAATTTAGGGAAAGAACACTTTGTCAGTCTAACAGTGTTTTTGATTGGCTGTGTTTTTTTGATTGCAGCTGCTGTCTTAGCTTTTAAATAATAATGACAACGTATTAGCTGTTGGATAATAAATTAGTTTTATGGCATCAGGTTAGTTGTCTGTGGGTTGATGGTATAGTGATGTACATTTGCATATTTCTTTTTGTTTGTTTGTTTTGTTTTGTTTTGTGGGGAAGACCAGCCCTGAGCTAACATCTGTTACCAATCCTCCCCTTTTTGCTGAGGAAGACTGGCCCTGGGCTAACATCCATGCCCATCTTCCTCCACTTCATATGGGACGCCGCCACAGCATGGCTAACAGGCAGTGCGTCCGCGGGCGCCCGGGATCCGAACTCACGAACCCCGGGCTGCCAAGCGCGAACTAAACCGCTGCGCCCCACATTTGCATATTTCTTGGTCTCTAATTTTCCCAAAGCTAGACTTTAAGTACCTAACCTCTAAGCCTATAACCACATAGGCATCGTGATTCAAAAATGAAAGATTCACACCCCATGGATACACTAACACAAACATATATAATCTCCCCAAATTTGCTTGCATAGTGAAACTCACTGTTGATGTTTGCCACCCATGAATGTGTGCTAGTCATATGATTTGTAACCTAATGTCAAGGTAGGTGTAGTAAAAAAGACTGTAGTACTTTTATGTTCATCAAATGTTTTATTATAATAAAATCATATGCATAAGCATATATTATTTTCTTACAAAATATATGGTAAGTGATTTGCATATGTTGCTCTCTCATTCTTTATTATGCCTACTTTTTCTTTAGTTCAAAAGTAAACATCATTGGGAAAATGGTCCTTGGGTACTTACATGATTTGAGGTTAAAAAAGAAAGTTTTAAAATTGCTGACCTAAGGAATTCTTTAAGTACTATATGTTTCAGTTTTGAATATACCTTCAAAGTAGTGGGACACATGAGAACTTAGAAAATGTTGTAATGGGTTGTATTTCTCTTTATCCAGCATGTTATTTTGGGTGTGTTTTTTTTTTGAGGAATCAAAGACCTACCAAAACATTAGAGAATAAACCAGAGATTAACAGTTGGATAAAAAATCAAGACCCAATTAACTGAGTGTTGTTTCAAGAAACATACTTTAAACATAAAGACAATAACAAATAGAAAGTAAAAGGACATACCATGCAAACAATAAGCATAAAAAGCTATTGTTGCTTTCTTTTGGGAAACATAAACTTGAACTATTATCAGAGACTAAATCTTTATTTTGTAATGATAAAAGAGTTAATTTATCAAGAAAATGTAATAATATTAAAAGTGTATGTACTTACTAACAAAGCTGCCCAAATACTTGCAGCAAAAATTGACTCAACAAGGCAGAAATATATGGGTCCACAATCATAGCTGGCAACTTGAACACAATTCTCTCAATAATTGCTGGTTGAACAAGACAAAAAAATTGGAAGGAATATATATGCTTTGAAGAGTATTATTAACCATCTTGATCTAACTGACATTTATAGAATGGTACACCCAACAAATGCAAAGTACACATTCTCAAGTACACATCAAACATTCATATAGCTGCATCATATGCTGGGTCTTTAAATAGGTCTCAGTAAGTTTCAAAGGATTAAACTTATACAGAGTATGTTTTCTGTCCCCAATAGTACTAAATTAGAAAGAAGAAAAATGTGACATCTAGAAAATCCCCAAATATCTGTAAATTAAAAATCTGAGTAACCCATGGATCAGAGAAGAACTTATAGGGGAAATTTAAAAAGACAGTTGAACTGAATGATAATGAAAATACAACATATCAAAATTTGTGGAGTGTACCTAAAGTGGCTTTTAAAGGCCTAAAATCAGTGGTCTATGCTTAATACCCTAAGAAACTAGAAGAGAGCAAATTAATCCCAAAGTAAATAAAAGGATATAATAAAAATAAGATTAAAAAATTAATGAAATGGTAAACAGACAAAAGTAGGAAATATCAACAAACTGAAAAGTTGATTCTTTGAAAAGATTAGTAATATTAATAACCCTCTAGCAACACTGATCAAGAAAGAGAGAAAACCCAAATTACCAATATCAGGAATGGTAGAGGGGGCATCACTGCAGTCTGTAGTCGTTAAAAGTAGAAGAAGATACTATGAATGACTTTATGCCAATAAATTCTGTAGCTTAGATGAAAGGGACAAAGTCCTACAAAAACACAATTTATCAAAACTAACACAGAAAGAAATAAAAAAATCTAAATAGCCATATACCTAATAAATGGAATCTGTAATTTAAAAATTTTACACAAAAGAACCCTCTGATACTAGCTTCACTAGTGAACTCTTATCAAACATTTAAGAAGAAATAATACCATTATCACATAAACTAGAGAATTGAGTAGGAAGAAACACATTTTATGAGGCCACATATAATAACTCAGTTACTAAAAACCAGACAAGGACAATATAATAAATGAAAATTACAAATCAATATCCTTAATGAATATAAATGCAAAATTTCTTCATTAACAAATTAATCCTGGTAATATATAAAAAGGAAAAAACATCACAATTGAGTTTTCAAAATTAATATAACTCACCACATTAACAAAGAAAATTAGAAAAATATCATTTCAATAGATTTTTGTTGTTAGTGCTGTTCAGTCGATTCCAAATCCTAGCAACCCTGTGTACAGCAGAGTAGAACCCTGCCCAGTCTTTTTGCACCATCCTCTCTCCTTCTGGTGCTGTATCAGACAATGCCCCGCTGCTGTTCATAGGGTTTTCATGGACAATCTTTTCGAAAGTGGGTGGCCAGATCCTTCTTCCTAGTCTGTCTTAGCCTGGAAGCTCCACTGAAACCTGTCCACCATGGGTGACCCTGCTGCTATTTGAAATACTAGTGGCATAGCTTTCAGCATCACAGCAACACACAGCCACCACAGTATGACAATCGACAGACAGGTGGTGTGGTTCCCTGACCAGGAAATGAACCTGGGCCGCAGCAGTGAGAGCACTGAATCTTAACCACTAGACCACCAGGGATGGCTTTTCAATAGATACTGAAAAACTGTTTTGATAGAATTCAATACCTATTCATGATTAAAAATTCTCAACTAAGTAAAAGGAACTTCCTTATCCCAGTAAAGGCCGTCTATGAAAAACTTGCAGCTAACATGATATATAACACTGAAATGTTGAATGCTCTCCACATTCAAGTGGGAACCAGGCAAGGAGGTTTACTCTCTGTGCTTTTATTAAGCATTGTGCTGGAGGACCTAGATAGTACAGTAAGACAAGGAAAAGAAATCTAAGACATAATGATTGAAAAGAAAGAAAACTGGTTTTTTTTTTGTTTGTATGTGAGGAAGACCAGCCCTGAGCTAACATCCATTGCTAATCCTCCTCTTTTTGCTGAGGAAGACTGGCCGTGGGCTAACATACGTGCCCATCTTCCTCTACTTTATATGGGACACCGCCACAGCATGGCTGGCAAGTGGTGCGTCGGCGGGCACCCGGGATCTGGGCCCGCGAACCCTGGGCTGCCAAGTGCGAACTAAACCGCTGCGCCACCGTGCCGGCCCCAAAAGAAAACTGTTTTTATTAACAGATGACATAGTTTGTG
The DNA here is from genome assembly GCA_031878705.1 of Tapirus indicus. Taxonomy (NCBI): domain Eukaryota; kingdom Metazoa; phylum Chordata; class Mammalia; order Perissodactyla; family Tapiridae; genus Tapirus; species Tapirus indicus. The sequence goes on along the minus strand of CM062919.1, from coordinate 125,023,736 downwards.
AGTGTAGAAAATCCCAAGAAATGTATGAAAACTACTAGCATTATTAATAAATGAATTTAGTGTCACAGGACTCCATGTGCTTTTGTATGTTACCAACAAACTTTAGAAAACAAAACAAAAAGATCAATACCACTTACAATAGCATCCAGAATACTCAGGGATAAATTTAATGAAAGATACGCAAGACTTCTGCACTAAAACTCCTTTTCCTGAGAAAAGTTAAAATGGAAAGATATACTGTATTCATCGATTGGAAGACTCAGTATTGTTAAGATGTAAATCCCCAAATTGACCTATGGATTCAATGCAATCTCAGTCAAAATCCCAGGAGCTACTTTTTGAAGAAAGTGACAAGCTTATTCTAAAGTTTATACAGAAATGCAGGAGATTTAGTGTAGTCCAAATAGTCTTCTAAAAGAACAAAATTAGAGGACTTATACTACCTAACTTAAAAACTTTCTGGGCAAATAGATAAATATGACAGGTATGAGGCCAGAAATAGGCCACACATAATTTTTAACAAGGATGCCAAAGCAATTCAATGAGGACAAGAAAGTCTTTTCAATAAATAGTGCTGGAACAACTGGATAGCCAAAGGGAAGGGAAAAAAACAAAGCTCAGCTCCTGCCTCCCACCACATATGAAAATTAATTTGATATGGACTTTATACCTGTGTTTAAACTAAAACTAAAGCTTTTCAAAGAAAGCATAGGAGAATATCTTCCGCCATGGGTTAAGCAAAGATTTCTTTTTTTTTAGTGAGGAAGACTGGCCCTGAGCTAACATCTGTTGCCAATCTTCCTTTTTTTTTGCTGAGGAAGCTTGTCCCTGAGCTAACATCTGTGCCCATCATCCTCTGTTTTGTATATGGGACGCTGCCACAGCATGGCTTGATGAGCAGTGCGTTGGTTGGCACCCGGGATCCGAGCCTGTGAACCCTGGGCCGCCGAAGCGGAACGTATGAACTTAACCACTACACCACCAGGCCGGCTCCCAAGCAAAGATTTCTTTTAGAGAAGATACAGTGCTACCACTTAAGAAAAAAATTAAAAAATTAGACTTCATCAAAATAAAAACTGCTTATCAACGGTGCCTTTAAGAAATGAATAGGCAATCTACAGACTAAGAGAAAATACTTACGGCATATATATATCTGATTAGGGACATGTATCTAGTAAAGAACTTTTAGAACTCAGTAATAAAAAGACAACACATTTTTAAAAGGGGCAAAAAGCCTCGAATAGTCACTTCTCAAAGTGACTAAAAAGAAATATATATGCATATGTATATAGTGTAGAAAAGAATATATATACATATAAATACACATGCATGAAATGGAATATGTATTCATATGTGTGTACATATACAAGAATATATATATATATAAATAAAAATGACCAAAAAGCACTTGAAAAAGTGCTCCATGTTATTAGCCAGCAGGGAAATGCAAATTAAAACCACAATGAGAGGAGACTACGTACCCACTAGAATAAGGTAATGAAACTTCCTAAAGGAAATAGACTAACACCACCAAGTGCTGCTGAGCACCTGTGGGAGGATGAAATGGTACCATCACTTTGGAGAATGGTTTTGGCAGTTTCTTTAAAAGTTAAAATTTTAAATTCCACTTTAGGAGTCTAAGAGTAACGAAACATATATTTACAAAAAATATAATAAAGAATTTTTGTAGCAGCTTTATTCATAACAGTCTAAGACTGGAAACAATGCAAATACCCATCACCAGGAGAATGAATAAGCCAACAGGTATATTCAGACAGTGAAATACTACTCAACAATTAAAAGGAGCAAATTATTGATAAAAGCTAAAATGTAGATGAATCCTGGAAACATTATGTTGAGTGAAAGAAGCCAAACACAAAAGAATACATACTTTGTGATTCTGTTTATGTGCCCACTACAAAGTTACAGTGATAGAAATCAGCACAGTGGTTGTTTCTTGGAGGAGGGATTGATTGGGAAGGGACATGAGGGAACTTCTGGGGTGATGGAAGTGTTCTATATCTTGATAGGAATGTGGATTACTTGGGTATATGCATTTGTCAGAACTGATCAAACTGAATATGCGACATCTGTTCCTTTCACTGGATTTAAATTATACTTCAATTTTTAAAAAAGTGATAGAATAGTGTAAACAGGAAAAAGTGTTTGCTGAGAGACTAGACATGGTTTCTCATCTGAACTCTGTCTCTTAAGTTTATATATGCCTTGGGCAAATTCATTCAATCAGTTAGTCATTCATTCATAATGTAAGAGTACATAAGAGTGACAAAGTCTGGTGGAGAATATAGAAAAGTAAACAGATGTAGAGTGGTAAGTGCCCTCTAACTGAGATGTGAGCATAAAAGGGAGTACTAACTCTAGGGCTGAGGAAGGCTTCCCAGAGGAGGTGACGTTTGACTAGGTTTTTCATGTTTTAGGAATTTGTAATATATGCAAACGGTTTCCACCCATGGTGAAGGTAACCCTTTTACTAGTGCTGGTTTTTAAGCTTCATGACGTTTCCTGTAGGCATATGATCCCAGGATTTGACTAGCTAGACCTTGTTGACTATATCTGTATCCTTACTGATGGTTAGTCTTTGATCATTTTCCTTCTCACTTTTTAATTTGCTTTGTGGAGTCTTGTATTCTTTCCTTCCCTCCCTCCCTCCCCTCCTTCCTTCTTTCATTTAAAAATCATCATATGTGTTACTGTATGTCTTTTACTGAAACAGTTGCCTTTCTTAAGGCAACTGTTTAAGATTTTCATCTGTTAAATATCTCCATTCAATAATTATTTGTCAATTATTTCTTATATGCAGGATATGAGAAGATGAACTCTATATAGTCTCTGTCCTCAAAGAATTTTCCACTTAATATATAAAATAACTATAATATAGAAAGTGGTGAGGGTCATAGAAAGGTTACAGATAAATTGTTATGGGGATTCCAAGAGAAGGGAGGTTACTTGCACTTGAGTAGAATCAGGGAAAGCTTCCTGGACCTGTATGTGAGCTAGCTTAAAAATGGGAAGGATTGATACGTTTAGAAATTGGGGAAAGGAGCATTCCAGAAGAAAGCCCAGGATGTGCAGAGGCATAACTCCAGGAAAGATTAGAGTATTTTGCCTGGAGTAGAAAGGGTACCAGAGAGGATTTTGATGGTAGTTTACAGAGGGATAAGAGTTAAAGAAACTTTTAAAAGGTACGGAAGGCCTGAACTTGCTTGTTTGTTGAAAGGAAGGATCCACTGGACATTTATAGGATATATTATTTAGGAAATCTGTGTTATATGCATAGAAAAAAGATTGAATATATGCTAATCTGTTACCAGTGGCTATCTCTAGTGGTAGGGTTACAAGATTATTTGAGTTTTCTTCTTTTTGCTTTTCTGCATTTAAACATTTTTTTGACTTTGGCATTAAAATTTTTTGTACAGATATTTTTATTATGTAATTTTTAAATTTTATAAAAAAGTATCTTCTTCATAAGCACACTGTAGTGGTAGCTCATTTGCTAAGAACTCATCAGCTGAGAACCTATTGATTCTCTGTTCAGGAAGCCTGCATCTGATGCATCATGCTACTTCTCTTTTAACTTATTTATTTATGATTTTAGCCCTAGTGAAAAATTGAAACAAATTTGGTTTCAGTTTTTATATATGCATTGTAAATTTGACTAAATACCTCAAAACGTACTGTTCTTTTTTTTAGCTATAAGGGATTTTTCTCATTCAGCTTTCTTTCACATAAATAGGTTTTACAGAAAGCGACACTTGTTGTTCAGAGTGAAGTAGACAAATGTGTAGAAGATATAATGAAGGAAAAGAATATTAACCCTGCGAAGGATGCCAGGTATGCTGTTTTTACAGGATTCTCTTTTATTGTGCACTTACATCCTGTGAGTGTGGAGATCACACACAGTTGTGAAACATTGGAGCTGAAGGGGTTGTGGGGATCATCCAGTTCAGCCCTTTAACTTCCCTAGATGAGGAATTGAGATGCAGAGAGGTGAGTGATGGAAGCAGGACTAAAACCTGTATCTCTTGATTCCCAAGGCAGTACTATTGCCAGTTGACCGTCTGCCGCCTTTAAGATAACTTAGCATTACTTTCCCAAAGTTAAATAACTTTGGCTACTATGTCCTTGTCCTTCAAAATTCAGTTTCTCTGTCCTCCTCCAGGAAGGTCGTCCCTGGCTGCTCCAGTCTGAGTCAGTGCCCTTGCTCTGTCCTCTCCTAGAGCTCTCAATCATTGCATTTAACCCACTGTACTGTAATCATTGATTTACTCTTGTTCTTCTCCTAATAAATTCTAAGTTCCATAAAAGAAAACTTATTCCTTTTTTGTGTTCCCAGCACAAGTACATTGAGATAGTAAGTATTTGGCACTTTTTCCCTCATTCAACATTTTCTGTGTAAATACAGAGGAAGGAGCAATTTATTTTGGCTGGAACAGGGAAGGGTGCAGGAGAGAACTGTGACAGTAATTCCACAGAAGAGGGGACATTTGAACTGGACCTTGTTGAATGGGTAGGGGAGGACAGTCCATGCAGAGGAACAGTGCCAACAAGACACAAAGTCCTTGAGTATCTGGAAACCATAGGGAGTCTTTTGTAGCTGGAGCATTGAATAGGTGCAGAGCAGTGGTTGGGGAAGTGAATGGAGTGCAAGATTAGAGATACACTGCAAAGAGTCTTGCATGCCATACTGAGGGGTTTAGATGTTGTCCTCCAGTTTTTTGGTTTTTTTTTTTTAGCAAATAAGCTACATTATCAGATATATATTTTAGGAAGATGGAGGGTAGATTTGGGGATGTGGGAGGCTGGTAGAGGGAATAAAGACAGTGAGAACAGTTAGGAAACTGAGTCATTCAGACAAGACATAACAAAGCCATAAATACATCAGGGTAAATGGATATACGATTGCTTTGAGGGACATTTCAGAGATAAGAAAGGATAAGGATTCAGGGATCTTTTGATGTATTGTTGATGGAAAGAGGAAGGTCCGAACTTGGAGGGTTCTAGCTTGGGGAACTAATGATTAGTAATGGCATTAATAGATTTAGAGACTTACTTAAAAAGAACATGTTTCTTCAGGGAAGATAAGCTATTGTATTTGGGAGAACTGGGATAACCTGTCATGGAGCTGTTTGTTATTATATACTTGGAAAGTTAGGTCTGTTGGTAATACCTGGCCATAAAGATTTGGGAATGTATGAGATTGCCCAGAGAAAACATGGAAAGAAGAGGACAAATCCTTGCAATTGCAGAGTTTGCCATTCCTGCCATTACTTGCCATCTTTCTAGACCCTGTTCTATCATATCCTACATGATACTTTGTGTAATGTTTTGTGTTTATTCAGGCTCTTGGTGCTTATTGTACTAAAACTGAAAGCTTGAAAATGCTTTCTGAATAGACATGCGAGCAACAAGCTATGGAAGGCATTACTTTATTGTGATAAAAAGGTATAATTTTTAAAAATAATAATTTTATCACTTTCAGTTTTAAAATCTGCATGAGGGCATGCTTACTGCAGATATCCGGTTATAAACAGCTCTATTTGGATGTGGAAAGTGTGAGAAAAAAGCCTTATGATTCTGATAACGTGCAACATGAAAAGCTCCTTCTCAAGGTAAATTATTGTTGTCTGTATTTGGAGTTATTGGGCATTGGAAAAATAAATCAGGCTCGAGCCAGTAAGGTCTGTGTGCAGATTCTAGAGGCTTTGACAGCCATTCAGTTTCTTTGCCCCTTAGAGAATTTTATTATGTTGGTGAAAGATTTTTAGTTAACTTGTCTATTTAATTTTCTGATAAGCATTGTCAAAATATATTGAAATAAATTTTATTTTAATGCTTTAATTTAGTTTATTTAATTCTGAAAGAAATTATAAACTTATAAAGGGAGATCTTTTCAATTGAAAAGTATGAGACCCACTAGCTTCAGTTTTTCCCCCTACTTTTTATATAAATTGCTCATGTAAGTTAAGCATTTTTTCAGCTTCCTTTCAAATTGTGAATGTGGATGTCCCTTTTCAGATTATTGTGTCAAATCTTTTGGGATTTATGGAATGTTAATTGCCAAATAATGACACAATAGATCTAAAAATTAAGAAACTAAAGAAATTTACTTAGAATTTTCCTATTTCTTATTTCTAAAGTTTAAGTACATAAGGCCAGTGAGATGCCAAAATTAGAGAATATTAGACTTGGCGGAAGCTTTCCAGATCATCTAGTCTAGTACCTTCATTTTAGGGATGAGGATTCTAAGGCCCAGAGGAGATGAAGTAATTTCCTTTAGATCCTAGAATGGTAAATTCTGAACTACAGCTGAGTCTCCTGCCCGTCCAATACACCTATTCTAATTTTATTTTATTTATTTATTTATTTATTTTTTGGTGGGGAAGACCAGCCCTGAGCTAACATCTGTTGCCAATCCTCCCCTTTTTGCTGAGGAAGACTGGCCCTGGGCTAACATCCGTGCCCATCTTCCTCCACTTTATATGGGATGCCGCCACGGCATGGCTAACAGGCAGTGCGTCCGCGGGTGCCTGGGATCCGAACTCGTGAACCCCGGGCTGCCAAGCATGAACTAAACCGCTGCGCCACCGGGTGGCCCCTAATTTTATTTTTAAGTGGTTAAAGTTAGAGGAAACAGCACATTGCACTTGGAGTTTGGCGTTTGTTATAACTAAAAGTGCTGTGGAAAGAAACGTTGATAGTATCTGAGTAACAGTGAGAGACAAATTTAAAAACAACAAAACGTCTTATTTTTTTCAGGAAAAGCATAAATATGCACTTCACCTAATTTTAAAATTAAAAATAAAACTTGATTTTGTAAAATGAGGATAGTAAAAATACATACCTCGAAGGGCTGTTGGTATGGATTGAATTTTCATAGTTAAAGTGTCAGAACAGTGCCTGGCACTCCCCGAGGCTTGACTGCTATTACATCCTCCTCCTCCCCGTTATTATTCCCTTAACTTCAGACCCTTTCTACACAATACCTTCCGTGTTGAAGGGGTGAGATACAAGTCCTGGCATTTTAGGGAAGGAATTTTTGTCTTGGTCATTCATTATGAAACTCAGTTTTGGAGGTGAGGGGCCGGTTGCTGGCAGTGAGTCACCCAGCCACCACACATACTCAGCAGTCTCCGAGTAAAGAGCTGAGTAGGTTTGTGTTTCTTTAAGTGGAGTCCAAGGACCACCTTCCCTGAAGGTAACGAGTCTTTAATATTTAGAATCCAAGGTTCCCCCTTTGCCCTCCCAAATCTGAATCTCTGGGGGTGGAACCCAGAAATTAGATGTTAATGTACATTAAATGTTGACAATTAGTGGTCTTACTGTGTCTCTTACCACATCGTCGAGGCCTTATCATTGGCATAATCAAACCCCTTGCTGAACTCAAGGGAAGACCCTAATGTGAGCAAATCGCATGTGTTAGTAATAAGAGCAGGGACTAGATAAAACCTAATCTAATGATTGGATTTAGCTTCAAGGCGAGGGTCCTGACCCTGACTTAAAGTAACATCACAAGTCTTCACATTTTATTTTAGGTAACAGGATACTCCTTTCATTACGAGTCCTTCACTCAATAATGCCTGAAATGGTAGTGAAATGGAAAAAAATGCGAGTATTTCTATTTTGCAAATTTTCATAAACTTTCTTATCAACTTTTGTAAGTCTATTTTGTTAGATAATTTGTGGTGTCGAATTCAGAAAATGACTGATTAATTTTTTTAAACTTTATTTTGCATTGATTAGTTTGTTGCTTCCTAACATTTGATAGCTGTTCCAAATCCTCAGTCTTAAGGAATATATTTACTTAAAACCAAGTCATATTATTTTTTCTTTTAAAACTATGAAAATTTCTAAAATAATGCTCATATAGGTTGGAATACTATCCCTATTATTTCTTCATGATCCCCTCCCTATCTCGGACCTATTTTTCTTCTTCCGATTAGGGACTTAATCACCCACCATTCGAATAGAGCCTGCTTAAGTGTATAGTGTCTGAGGCCAGGGCCAAGGCCCAACACTGTGTTCTGCTCAAGGAAGCAGTTTACCAATTCTGGTGTATATGTATTACTTAGTGAAGAAAGACATCTCATTGTTTTAGATTTCTGTGTATTTGTTACCTTTTCAAAACCTATTATTCCTTATGTCAGTCTTTTAAGTTGGAATATGAATGCTACATTTTTTTTAGGATAATTGAAAAGTTCTCTAAATAGTCTTTGTTCAACCTATGGTTTGTCTATAAGAGTTGTATAATTGAAAGCATTCAACTTACTAGTATATCAGCTATGAGAAGAAAAACGTCTTGGTAAGTTAAGAACATCACTATTATTTTTAATATGGAAGCAAATGTTTATACAGCTTTGGAACCTTCTAATGCCCACGAAAAAGTTGAAGGCTAGAATCTCCAAGCAATGGGCTGACATTGGTTTCCAGGGTGATGATCCCAAGACAGACTTCAGAGGCATGGGCATACTTGGATTAATCAATCTTGTGTAAGTGAAAATAAATTTTCTTTTCTTCTCCAATCTTGTTAAATTCTAATAAGAATTGATCTAGTTGTTTCACACTATCTCTGAATTTTAATAGCTGCAGTGCTAAAAGTATTTACTAATGTGCTGGCAACAGTATGAAGACATTGGAAACATACTGGGTGTGTGTGTGATTTCTTTACTTACCAATACTTTTCCTTTTCCTTTCTCTTCCTGGCCTTCTTTCTGATACCTTTTAAGGAATTATGTACACTCTTTTCTTACTCTTTTCATCCTCTTGCCTCTTCTCTCTTGGTTCTCTGATTCCATTTTGGGAAATATAACCAGATAAGCTGACAGTAAAGTCTCTTCACACTTACTCTTCGACATCTGTGACAAGTGGTTTAAATCCCTGACTTTTTAGAGCCTAGATGAACTCTCTCTTATTCATCTTTAATACTTATGAAATCCCCAAAGATGTAACTAAAATCAGAATTGATAGCCAAAACTATTCTAGAAAGTAAACTAGAAGATTAATAGAGATATGGATATACAAATGAAGAAATTCTAGTGTTTGGCTCTGTCCTTGAATTGTGATTTATAGACTATAAAATGCCTAGAATGGGAAACTTAACCATTAACAAAATTTGGATAATTGTTACTGTGAAAGAATTAGTCCTGAAACTAAACTAAATTATGTCAACATTGAGAAAAAATACTAGGTCAATATGGATAAGGCTATTTTGGGGGAAAATAGAAGACACAGTAGGGTTTCAGTATTTATAATGTTTTTCAGTTACAGAAGTATTTAATTTTATGTAATACCTAAATTTTATGAGTATGACATTTCCCTATAAGTCTGCCTCCCGGAGATAAAACATAGTCTTAAAAATAATAATGATTACAAAAACTGAGATTGCCAGTTTTCTATTTTGATAAACAGAAACTTCCATTTGGAATTTAAGTAGAATAAATGCACTTTATTTCCACTTGGAAAAGTTATAAAATCTTTTAAAATTCCTTATTTTTCCGAACATGTGAATCTTTCATTCTTAGCCTTTAAAGACCATCTTTCTTCTTTGTACTTGTAAAGCACACAGATATTTTGAACCTCAATTAGATATACACTATTTTGGTATTTTCTTTCTTAACTTCTTCTGCATAACCTTGCTTCTGGCTCTTTTCCTCAGAAATCAAGATTTTTTCAGCATTTACCAGAAGAGAATTTAATTTAGCTTAAAATTTAAATAGTTTAATAGGCTTTGATTCAAGATTGTGGTAAGATGGATTCTGATAGACCTGTGAATGATTTACAGATATTTTTACTCTATTTAGAGCTAGTATCTACTAGTTTGAAAAATGACCCAGATTCACATATATTAATAATTATTTGATTGCTAATGATGTACTAGAAATGGTTGAAAACATAAAACTAGCTCTGATTCCTCTATAATTACATTTGTTGTCCCGTGTATGGAGCTATGACTCTTCAGTGTTAAAATAAAGATACAGTCAAGAAGCAGGCAAGCTGTTCAAATACTCTTATGTAATTTACTTTTTAAATTTCTTGGCCTTTGTCGTCTAATGTCTTGAGATAATTTTGTTGCTTTGAAGGATAGCTGGTAGTTGGATCGATAACCATGCTTTAAGTAAATGAATGCTGAGGCAGGTACAGAAGAAGAAAGTGGGGCTGGCCCGGTGCCGTAGTGGTTAAGTTCACTCGTTCCACTTCAGCAGCCTGGGGTTCGCCCGTTCAGATCCTGGGTGCGGACCGATGCACCGCTTGTCAAGCCATGCTGAGGTGGCATCCCACATAGAGCAACTAGAAGGATGCACAACTATTACATAAAACTATCTACTGGGGCTTTGGGGAGGAAAAAAAAAGAAGAAAGAATATTGTATAGAAAATGAATTCAAGAGAGACTGAAGAAATCTGAATAGATGAGGAATAGAAGCAGAAAAGAATAATGTACAAGTTAAGGCTAAAAATGTATGTAGGAAGGGAGAGAGGGAAGGAAGAAAGGAAGGAAGTTAGTTAATGCAGATTATTGTAAGGAATAGTTTTCCTTATTGCGTAGATGTTTATTTTTCTTAGATACTGTTAAGATAGGGGTTGATTAAATAAGTTCAGCAAGAAAATTAAAAGTTGTTCTGTGTTACAAATTGAATGTTTTAGGAGTAGCTTGATTACTGAAATACTAATGTAATACTGAATTGCATTAGGAGTATCATGTAAAAAAATGAAACATAAATATAAATAGTCTACTACCGGCATTTTAGAGCCAACCCAGGGATAAAGTAGAAAAATTAGCATATGTAAGGAAGGCATTGCACCAAAACAAGACTTTTTCCTGTTTTGGGATTTACAGATCCCTTTGAGAATGTGATAAGAGCTTTGTATATTTTCTTCCTCAAAAATGTATTCATGGGGGGCCGCCCGGTGGCGCAGCGGTTTAGTCCGCGCTTGGCAGCCCGGGGTTCGCGAGTTCGGATCCCGGGCGCCCGCCGACGCACTGCCTGTCAGCCATGCCGAGGCGGCGTCCCATATAAAGTGGAGGAAGATGGGCACGGATGTTAGCCCAGGGCCAGTCTTCCTCAGCAAAAAGGGGAGGATTGGCGACGGATGTTAGCTCAGGGCTGGTCTTCCCCACAAAAAAAAAAAAAAAAAAATGTATTCATGGGAAAATTTATGGATAATTTAAGATCCCCCCTTCATTCATGAACTTCTAAGTTAACAACCCCTGCCTTAATGGGTTGAAAATTAGAGTCAGTGAAGAAAAATAGAAGTCTATGGTCTTCTATCTATAGAAGAAAAAATAGGGGAAGATTTGGTTAGAAATTTCTATGCTTTATGAAAATGTCAGTGATCGTACCCTCTAAAATTTAAGTAAACCATAGAAATCCATTTTTATTCTCCTTCTTATCCTCACATAAACATCCAGTCAGTCATCATGTATGTATATGTGTCTGAGTACCAGTGCATTATGAGGTGATCCAAAGGTTGAACAGAAGATTGGGTCCCTATCTTTAAAAACTCAAAGAAGTTACGTTAGTACAAGCCAACAGGATATTGAGCCTACAAATGGATAGCTTTATATATTTCTCTATTGTACCTGCTAATACGTCTGTTTGTGGCCAGTATTTTAGTAACACCACTGGTCAAGGAAGGTTTTTTTAGTGTGAAAGTAAGATTATTGACTTTCTTCTGATTGCACTGAAAATGACATTAAACAATACAGACTTAAGTTGTAATAGAAGGAATAAGCCTAGGAGAAAGGAAAGGTATACACTGACTGTTTTATAGAAAATTTAGAACAAACAAACAAAAAGAACTCTAGATTTTCTTTAAAGTAGGTAAAAAAAAATCTTTTAGGAGATCATTTGTTTATTAAAATACTTTAAAGTCTTGCCAAGGGCCCATGTCCTACGCTAGGTAGGCCTGACAGCTCAGAATTAACTTTTGATTCAGAAGCCTTTCTGGGCCACTGAAGTGATTTGGGAGGGAGATCGGGCTCATTGTGGCAGTACTAGGACTATCATTTTGGCAGTAACTTTTTAAATTGCTTCTGGATATCTTCAGTCTGAATGACGTATGTTAACTTCTTTATTTTTCTTAAACTTTTTTAGGTATTTCAGTGAAAATTATACCAGTGAAGCTCATCAGATTCTTTCTCGTTCAAATCATCCAAAATTAGGGTAAGCTGGAAGAAACTACACGCTTTTGAATTTAAGTTGATTAGATGATCTGAATTTGAAAGTATTTCAAGGTATTTTTTAATGAGATTATTTTAATTAATAAGAACTTTATAAAGGATATTGCATGCTACATTATTTTTAAGGCTAAATGTGATCATAAACCAATTTTGAATGTATTTCAATATATTTTCATCACAAGACATAGTATATCTATAAAATGGAGATAAGGACTTTTACAAAAATGTTTTGAGAAGTAGATTTGAAAATAGGAATAGGAAATAGCTTTGAAATAGGAATAGGAAAATGAGAAGTAGGTTTGAAAATTGTAAAGTGAAATGTAAATTGAGGTCATCTTATTAGCTTTATCATTATTATTTTATTTTTATATTCCAATGATACCTATCTTTGAAAAAACATTATAACAATATTACATCATAAAAATAAATACCCTGATAATGGAGGAGAAAATGTCAGATTACCCAGTGTATTTTAGAAATCAATGAGTGTATGTAGTATTCTTTTAAATTTTCTTTGAGGATTTTGGTTTTAGATATTCATGTGCCCAGAGCCTTATTTTTATTTCTTAGATTATATCCAGAAAATCAGTAGCCTCTCAAGAACAAAAATTTTGATCTTTTCTGATTTTTCTTAATATATAGAGATTATTGTAAAATCAATACTGTATTAGAAATGGATCAAAGTAACTTTTTACTAATTCCTTTCCTGATTTTAAACTTATTTTATGAGCTAGCCAACTAGCTGGTGTAACTGGTAATGTTTCTGACTTAGGTATTCTTATGCAATAGTTGGAATCAATCTTACAGAGATGGCTTATAGCTTGTTGAAGAGTGAAGCTTTGAAGTTTCATCTCTACAACTTTGTTCCTGGTGTGCCAGCAATGGAACACTTTCATCAGTTTTATTGTGAGTATTAGAATGAGCTAGAACTAGATATTTCTAAGAGAATTTTTAAATCATTAGGAAGGTATAGTAAATAATTTAATACCTCTATCAAGTGTATAACTTATGCTTCTCATTTTATTATTTAGGATCTTTGAAAAACAGGGAAATAATGGAAAATGCGTCCCCAAGAGTATTTTGTACTTCTGTTTCTATATTTGCTGATTAAAAAAATTCAGAGGCAGTTTTTGCACATGTATACAAATTTAGGATTCGTGCAGTTTTTCTGTAGGCATCCATTTTTCAGTCTCAACTATAAAATTAATTTTCCCTCTTGAATACTGGTTAATGCATGCTGTTGAGTAATTAGGACAGACCATTTACAGATTATTTTGTTACTCTTGTAAGGAAATTTAATTTTTTTTCTTTTTTTGGTGAGGAAGATTGGCCCTGAGCTAACATCTGTGTCAGTCTTCCTCTGTTTTGTTTATGGGGTGCCACCACAGCATGGCTTGATGAGTGGTTTAGGTCCCTGCCCATGATCCAAACCCACAAACCCGGGCTGCTGAAGTGGAGCGCACTGAACTTTAACCACTATGCCATGGTGCCAGCCCAGAAAATTTAATTTAAAGGAACTTTTCATCCCCCTTTTTTCAAGGCCAGATTTTCTTATGTTAGGTTGGGGATACTTAACTGTTTTTAAAGCAGTTATTGTTAGTACTGTTCCATTAACTTTTATTATGATGATATTTGAACACTGAAAGCTTAATTTGATGAATCCATCTTCTGAAGATATTGCTCAGAATATCAAAGAATTCAAAGCCACCTTAGCTTCATACTCTACTTTTCTTGATCTTTTTGTGTGTTCAGAATGTCATTTGCATGTTGGTAGGAGATAGGAAACGACTTGGATAATAAATGGTCAAATCATAACTTCTTTAGCTCCGTTGCTGAAGGTGACGTCCTTCAGGTCTCTCTATCCCACAGTTTCTCTTCCTTTCGAAAGAGAGGGGTCTCACTTTCCCCCTCTTTCTCTTTCTCTCAGACCTCTTTCAGCTTTACTTAATCTCTGTTTCTAGTTTTATCTACTTCCTAAATTTCACTTACATTTGTCTACTTCTTCCCATCCCCGCTGTAACTGCACAACATCAGGCCTTTGTTATGAGGTTACTGTTACAGCTTTTCACTAGTTTTCTATGATGACCATGTTCCAATTCTTGACCACATTGAAGGTGTACTTATTTACAATGAAAATCTAGTCATTTCACTTCACTGCCTAATATTCTTCCAAAAGTGCCCTTTTAAGGCCCTGCATAATCCACACCTTGAAACCTCTCCAGACTCATCTTTTGCCACACTTCAACACCCCACAGTCTAAAATTTAGGCATACTGGTCTTCTTTTAGTTGCACAAATGTATTACACTCTCTCTTGACTCTGGGCCTTTCACTCAGGCTGGAACACTGTTCCTGCTCCCTCTTTTCTTTTCAGGTGATGCCTCCTCATTTTTCAAGATCTCTGTTTAGATGTGACCTTCTCTGGGGAGTCTTATCAGAGCCTTTGTTCCTTCACTTATCCATTTTTCTCTCAATTGTTCATCTTTCCTTCTCTATTGGAATATTCCTATCAGACTACAGACCTGCTTCTGTATTTCCCATTCATTCATTCACTTGCTGTGTGCCAGATGCTGTTCTGGGCACTGGGGATATAGCAGAGAAGGCAAAGTCTCTGCATTTATGGAACTTTCATTTCCAAAAACAAAACAAAACTTTCCCTTAGTGCAGCATCCATCTCCAGATACCACTCCACTTATCTCTCCCCTTCTTCATAAAACTTTTATAAAATAAGTGCCGTTTTCATTTCCTCGCCTCCAGTTTTTTTCTAATTCCACTTTAGTTCCTCTCACCGTTACTCTGCTGAAACTGATTTTTTCAATGACACCAACAACATTTTTTGTTGCCAAATCCACTTGCCACATTTTTTTCTTCATGTTATTTGATCCTTTTAGCGGCACTAGACATAAACGGCCATGCCTTTCTTCTTGAAATGTTGTCTCGGCTTTTCTAATGCCACATTCTTCTGGCTTTTCTCCTGACCCACTGGATTTTCCAAAGACTTTTTTGCTGACTCCTCATCCACTACCTTACTAAATGTAGGAGTACCTCAGAGCCCAGCCCCAGGCCCACTTCTCTCTTTAGCCTCCGGAATCTTGTCCACCCCGTTTGACATACATACCATCCACGTGCTACGTGCCATAATGTGTATCCTCAGCCCAACCTCTCTCTTTAGCCCCAGCGTTTGTGTGTCCAAATTTTTTTTTAATGGATAAGGATAAAGGATTTCATGGGGATGGTTACACAAAGTAGGAGTCAATGCCACATGTTTTCAGATGGAGGGACAGGTGTTTCAGGTCCCTAGAACTGTTGTTGATGATTCTCTCTGGGGGGACTGAAGATTCCTAGCAGGCGTGAGATGCTTTCCTTTACCACTCCAAAGTTATCCATGTTGTTTTGTTTAAATATTCTCCTGGCCATTCCTGACTGTACTGGAGACTGTCTGCATGCCTTGTCTGCTTCTAGATATAAATAATGAAACTGTGTCAAAATAGCCCCAGCACATCTATCCCTTAGAAGGTACTGTGAGACTGTGTATCTGTACTATGAGCTGAGAAGAGCCCCTTGTCCTCAACCTGCCTTGGGTCAGACTCAACCAGTCTCCTTTGTTGGGGGTTAGGCATTTTGAACAGATTTTCATCCAAATCTGCATCGTCCTCCTTCCTGTTCTCCGGTCTTTTCTTTCATCTTGTTGCTGGGGACTGTTTTTTCCCTCCACTAGTCTTTTTAATTTATTCTCCTAAATCTCTCTTGACTTTTAGCGGGGGCCTAAACTCCTGGGACTTTGCTAACTGCCTCTGATATTTGTTTTCTCTATGAAATATATGTTTGTTTAATGCTGCCCATTGAACATAAAACAAATATAAAAAGAAACAACCAAAAATCTTCTCCACAAATTAAGCATTTGACCATATTTAAGTAAATACAGGAGTGTGATAGGTAGGAAAGCAGTGCAAAAGGACCTCTGTCCAGTAGTTTTTCCTCTAAAGATGAGTGACTTGAGCATCTTTGGTACTGTTGATCTCCGGGGCCCTCAACACCAATGTCTCGTTTAGCTCCTGTCTAGGAAGGGGGCATCAAGTAATATCTGAGGTAGAAAAGTCGTTATAGAACCTTCTCAGTTGCCTTGTTTCTATCAGTTCAGATCCATAAGAGCTGTGGACCATCCTGGAAACAGTGAAGCTTATGTTTTTCAAATTCTTTGAAACAGTAAAAGCAAACACATACACACACACATCTATCATCCATCTTTTATGCAGAAGTCCCCCCCCCTCCAAAATTGATTTCCATGCCCTTTACCAGTAGTAAAGTTTCATGTCTTAATTAAGGTTCTGCTTTTCTTAGAAGGAGCCTATTCTAACTAGAAAATAATTTGAAACCTTATCTTTTGAACACATACCTTTTCTGTTGGGAGAGTGAGCCAGTTCATTTGCACAAATCAGTTCCAAGGTCATAGTTCCTATCTAGAAGAAAGAGATTATCTATGAAGAGATTAGCTTTTACATTTTTCATTTCCATGTGATCTATCTCCATCTCCCCCTTTTCACCTTTATCCCTCTGCCATTTTGTTGATTTTGTTCTCTATAGGCAAGACTGGAAACAGTGAGTGGTAATTTAGCTTCTTAGCTCCATTGTCACCCTCTTTTACATCTAAAATGTAAGCAGATATCCACTGTCATCCTGGGAAGTTGCTGACTGCTGGTTTAGTGGTTCCAAAAAAAAAAAAATAACTCCTCAAATTTGTCTGACAAAAAAGTTATGGCTTAATAATGACTTTATTGAGGTAATTCACCCATTTTAAGTGTACAATTCAGTGAATTTTAGTAAATTCACTGAGTTGTACAACCATCACCATAATCCAGTTTTAGAACATTTTTATCATCCCAATAAGATCCCTAGGGCTGCTTTACAGTCAACCCCTTGTTCCTATGTTTCCGCTATTTTTAACGTCCATCCAGAATCCTCAAGTGCCCTGTGGCTTTGGTTAAGGGCAGTAGAAGCATACAGGGAATTTTAAGTTTGGAAATTTTGTATGATATTTCTATTGAGTCTAGTGTTTTAAACCTCCTAGAGTCAAAAGGACAATAGACGCCTTGTGGAAACAACTCTTTTTCCATCACTTTCTGCAAAGCTTTAGGAATCTTATGCTGTGTATGGCCCTGCCAACTCACTAGAATTTTGGTATCATCTCCTGCAATATCCTGATGTCTCCTTAAATCAACTTAGCCATTATAGTCTCAGTTCTTTGAGTCAGTCTTTCTCTGACACCAGTTTGCATTATAGACCAACAAAACTCACTGTGAAGCAAGAAATTTCTAGTACTTTATCCTTGAGCAGTTTGTTCCAGACCTATATAGTCATTTGAATAGGCCACATTCCTGACAGTAATGAAAAACAATTTAATGGACTTATAATGATGAATAGCTAAAACCTAATAGCCAGAAATACTAAAACAAATGGTATACCATAAAATGTGGGTGGATGTCTGACTTTTCCTACTACCCAAAACATTAATCTCCAAATTTTTTGATTGTACATCTCTATCAGTGTATCAGGGTCGGGGAGAGCACAGACTCAGTGTATATCGTATGGGTAATTTCTATAGATGTATTATTGTCCTAATGTATACAGAAAATAAATTTTGAATGAAATAAAGATAAAAAATATTATTTAGAAATAATTAGCAGATTACCATTCTCAGCTTGTCTTTTGGGAACAAGAAGCAGATAACATCCCTCACCTCAAGATGGCCTTCTTCTTTGATTTTTCTCACGTATCCTTGTCGACAAAAATCTGTTTTATCATATATCAAAAGATTAATCTGAAATCTTTCTTAAATTGATCTTCTTATGAAGTGATATTTTAGTGTTGTAATGTCATGATTCTTAACTGTTAATGTTTGCTTTGTGACTAATGTTTTAAAGTAGAATTTACATTTTTTTCATACTAGGTGATTTATGATAGTCTAGCCACATTTTTGAGTCAAGTCCCTGGCTTTTTCTCCCGTTTATCTGAAATAAGTCACTTCTGTCCCTTCTTGAAAGGTCTTTCAGAAGGGGAAAATGAGATTCTGGTGGAAACAAAGTCTAATTTATGACATAATAGAGACCACTTGCAAGCTATGTGTTTAGGCAAGTCATTTAACCTATCTGCACCTCTGTTTCCTCTTCGGTAAAATGGGAATGACGTAGGACTGCATGATAGGATTGCTGTGAGGGTGGATGAGCACGTGGTGAGCCCTGTGGTAGCATTTGTTAAGTAATTTAATAAATATAGTTGGTTGAATCCAAATAGGGTTTAGGAGTGGTTTTACATTCACATTTTTTGTTATAAATATATCTATTTACATGTTTATTAAATACTTTTAAAATTTTGAGGGTTAATTTGGCTTCTGTAATGAGGATATTGAAAAACAAAAATGTTAATTAGGCCTCTGTGGAGTTTGTGTATTTTTAAAAAGAGAGGGTGCTGCTAGTTCATTGAAAAAAGTAGGAATAACTCAGATTTAGAAATCAAGTAGAAAACAACTTTTCTTACTTTATCCTTACCTCCCATTTTCTTGTTACTTTCATTTTTGTGTCTCCAGGTGTCACTTTTTTCCTATTCTCAAGGTATCTTTTGGAAGTATCGTACTTTTTAAGTTTGAGGGATTTTGTTGACTTTTGAGAGAAATAGTAAATGTACACTAAATATTTTATTGAAATGACTCTTTATTTTGAACATGCAAAAATATTTCTTATAAAGTTCCTCAGGTTTGTAGTAGTTCTGATTATTGTATCCTAATATGGAATTTAAAGGATAGTTATATACTTTTAAAATGAGATGGTTTGGATGTGATTTCACTATTGAGCACTATTTTTATATTTTATTTTTCTTTAACTGCAGGTTATCTTGTCTATGAATTTGATAAATTTTGGTTTGAAGAAAAGCCAGAAAGCATTATGTACTTCAACATGTATAGAGAGAAGTTTCATGAAAAGATTAAAGGACTCTTACTGGATTGTAATGTAACGCTTACTTTAAAAATATGAATCATCCATCATATCTTCTATTTCTACCACATTTTGCACACACTACAGAATTTATATGTTGTAATAGAAATTATCTGATCAATTACCCTCCTTATATATAATTTCCTACAAAAATATTTCAGAAATTCTATTTAAGAAAGCTAGTGGACAATCAGTGTATGTTTACAGTTGTTTATACACTGTCCTCCAAAGGTACCTTATCCTTCCAAAGAGACCCTCTGTGAGTCACGGGAACTACAGTTTGGAACTTGGGACCTAGCCCATTTACTGTCAAAGTGCACATCAGGTATTTGTATTAAATCGGTTGATTAAAATGTGTAAAAGTCAGTTTTCATTTTTATGTGTTGTAGCTATCAAGTGGGTATCTTTTCAAAACTCTTTTAAGATTTTTTTGGTTTTTACTTTGGAAATTATAGTTTTTTATTTTCTTTGTCTTATTTTATTTCTAGGTTAATTAACAGGGAGAGTTGTTCTTCCTAGTTTTCTTTGTTTTCATCTCAGTCACATGTCATAATGTTGCTTCATTAGTAGCAATGAGAACAAAGGTATGTCAGAGAGGATGAAGAATCATGGCCTCCCTTTTGGTTTCTGTGATTAGTTAGCATTATAGTTACTGAGAGAATGACAGCAGTGGTGCCTAGCTTTTTTGTTTTTAAATACCACACTTTAAAATGTCATAGTGTTATTTTAAAGCTTAAAGACATTTTCTCATCTTCAGTATTTGCTTTTTATCAGTTGTAGAAAAGAACCTTTGTAGTGCTTGGTGTGAGGGCCTCTTATGAGGCCTCTCTACCTGTGTGTGTTGATGAAAAGAGATGTATGTGCTAAGAAAATCTTGATTGTATTCAAAGGACGGTTGCTATTTCAATAAAGCTGTCTTTGAACTTAAACAAGAGAAGAACTTAAAGCTTTTTATAAATCTCACTTAGGTATTGTTGGTTTATTTGACTTACTGTTAATTCTTGCTTCTCTTTGCTTTGACTCCATAGTGTTTCTCGATAATGATGTTTGGACTTTATGGGTATTCTTTGAGTTAACGGTCTGTGGATTCTTAAGTACCCTGAGGATGATGACTGTGCGTTTTGTATAGCTTTATTCTCCTAAAATCTCAGGAGGGCAGCAAGTGCTGTCAGGGATTATAGGGTGATGAAATTCTAATGGGAATGGTTTCTTCTTTGTGTGTTTCAGACATTTGTACTCATAGCAAAACTGAAAGTTTAAAGATAGGTTCATCTGATTACTAAATTCTCCTTAAATCCTACGGAAACCAACATGTTAAAGACATAATTTAATCTAAAACATGATGACATTTAGCACATCTTTTAACGTGGTATACATCAAGTTATGTGAGATAGCAAGGCTCTTACGTGATACAGCAAGACCTGAGACTTTTAAGTGTTTATTCATGTCTATTGACA
Source organism: Tapirus indicus (assembly GCA_031878705.1). Lineage (NCBI taxonomy): Eukaryota > Metazoa > Chordata > Mammalia > Perissodactyla > Tapiridae > Tapirus > Tapirus indicus. The sequence goes on along the minus strand of CM062919.1, from coordinate 125,003,096 downwards.
AACCCCTATCTTCAAACTTGCCAAAGAGAAGAGTGGTAAAAAATATGCTATTGGAAAATAACAGGTGCAGTGTTGTACAGCACATACATTAAAAGTGCATGCATTAATATTATTGTTTTCCCAACAAGATAATACTATTTTTTATATTGGGTTTATTTTATTATAACAGTGGCATTCTAGCTTTTCAGTGTTATAGGAATTTAAAAATTGGTTTCTTGTAGGGGACTTCTCAACCTTGGGAGTATATTAATTTTTTTAATGTTTTCAATGCTTTAATATCCAGCTAGAGTTCTATGCGATGTAGCAAAATCCTGATAAGGATCAGGTATTAACCTTTAAAGTTCATTCTATGAAGGTATTTACTATTACATGGAAAATAATTCTGTTAGTCTTTTAATTTTTGTGCTGAAATACCTATGTTTTTATTTTAATCTTTCAATAGCTGAGATCTTGATCTGATTTTAAACCTTTATTAGTATGCTTAATAACAGAATGATTGAAGTATGGAAGGGGAAACTTTTTAAGTAATTAAGTTTTTCCCCTTCTAGGGAGAAAAATACTTTTTAATAATGTTTTAAAAATGTCATTAGAAGTTTGCTCAATAATAGGTTCTTTAAATCCACCTCTGTTTGTACAATGTAGATATTATTTTGTTTTTGTCTAAAAAATCAGTAATAATTTCAGATAATTCTATAGTGACTTGGTTTAAAAGCCACCAACAAATTCTAAGGTTTGATAGTCTGGAAGCCAAGCTAAGTGTCATCAGTTGTAAATTAGAATGTAACATGAGACTTCTGACTTTTATGTGATAGTGACATACATGAAAAGAAAAATATGGTAATTGTGTCTGCCTTCCTACTTTTCCTTGCTTTCAACATATGTATGTTTGAATTTTATGTAGTCTTCAAGTCCATATTTAGAACCTTACCTGTTTCTATAAAAATTAATAAAGTACCAAAGTAGTAATAGAATTGAAGTAGCAGGAAAGTTATGTTTGTTTTAGCAGCAAAAAAGTGAATCAATGTCGAAATGAATTTTTGTATCTGCCAGATTGAAGAGAGTCAGTGACAAGAATAGACTAAAAAACATGATTACAATAGTTGTAGTTCAAAATGTTCTGAAAGACAATCTTTAAAGAAATTAGAGAAATCAGGGGATATCAGTGAACCTAGTCTAACGTCTCTTTGTATATAAATATGGTGATATAGTTAAATATAAAAATCAGTGTCTTACTGGCACCATTTACAGTTTAGAAAATGGAATCTTTTTCTTGAAAATCTCCATCCTGATTTTTTTTTTCTATTTAAGAGCTACTTGGATTTGTATCTATTTTGCTGTGTGAAAATATATGTACTTTTCATTTTTTATTCCAGTGTTCATAATTGTTTATGTACTGTTTCTCCTCTCTGCATTCAGTGAAATAGAACTTAGTCAAAGGTTTGCTCAAAGTCGAAGCATTATATGAGTGTGAAAAGTGGAATGCTCGTTGCCAGAGCAGAAAAGATTACATGTTATCGTGGCACAGAAGAGAAGAGGTTTGGCTTACAGGGCAATAATGTTTATTATCCTTGAATTAATGATTGGGGATCAGCAGCTATGTTCTCAGGATATAGTCCACCCAACTTCTCTATGAACAAGTCTGGGGAGACTTAATTTCTGTTTTCTTATTTATGAACCTCTCCACACAAGCAATTTTTTAATGAAGATTAATGGAATTGTTAAAAATCTGAGAGAAATCATGAGTGAGCTTTTTTTTTTTTTTTTTTTCTGGCTTCAGCTTTTGACAAGAAAAATTTTAAATGTAGTGCAGGTAAAACCCAACTGCTACATTACTGTTATAGGGCAATTCTATGTTTCTGTTAAACAAAGTATTCAAAAAATATCTAAGCAGTAGCTTTCCCTGGGGGAAAAAGTGCTAGTTGGCAACTTAAAGAAACAGATTTTTGTCTACTGTGGATAAATCAATTAACTTCTTATGTAAAAGCAATAGTTGAAATGTGATGTCATTTTGTTCAGAATGTTGTGAGCAAATAAAAAACATGTTGAAATTGTTATAAGCCTTTTTGTTAATACTTCTGCACTCTTCTCATCCTCCCTGTCCCTTATTTAACTCATTTATATTCATGAAACAGTGCTTTTCTTATTTAATCCTTTAATCATGTTTCTATCCAGAAAATATTTTTAAATTTTGTGACTTTAACTCATCCACTAACCACCTATTTAAGATGTTATTGGATAAGAACAATTGGTTATGAGACCAGAAAAGAAGCCACTTCCCCAACCCCCATTCTTACAAAAGATAAGAATAATTCGTGCTGTACTGCAATATGTTTATCTTAACTTTGCAATGTATCTTAGATCTATTTTTATATTAATGCATAGCTTTCATCTATTTTTTTTTTTTTTACAGCTGCAAAGCATTCCAGTGTGTGTGTGTATCTTATTTTGAACTAAACAAAAATACTACATGTGGAACTGGTTGGATACAGCTAAAGCAGTACTTATTCAAGTTAGTATTAATCATAGCTTTAAATGTATATATTAGAAAAAAGAAGGGCTGAAAATTAAAGACAAAGCAATCATTTCAAGGAGTTTGAAGAAGAACAACAAAATAAACCTAAAAAAAATAGAGAAGGAAATATTAAAGATAAGAGCTTGGACACAGAATACAAAACATGCATACAATAGGATCAACAAAAGTACAAAGTTGTTGCTTGAAAAGATTAACAATGTTGATAAACCTTGGTGAGATAAATTAAGAATAAAAAAGAAAGCAAATAATAAATGTCAAGAATGAGATATGAAACATCACTACAGATCCTACAGATATTGAAAAGAAAATATTAAGAATAACCTTATCAAAAATTTGAAAATTTAGATGAAATATAAAAATTTCTAGGAAAATTCAACTTACTAAAACAAAACTGTGCAAGAAGAAATAAGGAAGCAAAAAGTCTTAGAGCTATTAAATGGATTCAGCAATTAAAAACCTTTCCACTAAAGAACCTGCAGTTCTATATGTCTTGCACCAGTGAGTTATCACATTTAAGAATAAAATAATGTCAGTTTTCACAAACTTCCAAATAATAAAGAGTGTACATCCTGCAATTCATAAGACTATCATAATCTTGATGACTAAAACCCAACTAGGACAGTGTGAAAAAGAATAATTACATGCCCATGTCATTTTAGATGCAGTAATCGTAAACAAAATATTAGCACATTGAATCCAGAAATATATTAAATTTAATATAATACATATTAAATAATGAACTACATATATAGATACAGGTGAGCTGTTTTAATGTGTGATCAATAATAGCTCAGTAGGGTTAATGTACAGAATAAAATTAATATAGTCTGCCATATGATGATCTTATTAGATGCAGAAAGGCACTGGATACGAATTCAACATCCATTCATATTAAAAACTTTTAGCAAATGAGAAATAGGATTACCTTACTTTTAGAAAATGTATCTTCATAAAATAAACTATAGCCAATATACTTAAAACATTGAGATCAGAATTAAGAAAGGATGTCCTCTGATACCACTCGTATCAGTCAGTTATTGCCACAATAACAGTGTATAACAACCCACTACAAAAAAAAATCTCAGTGGTATACAAAAAAAATTTCCTCCTCACACATAGGTAGGCTAGCCAGGCAGCTTTGCTAATCTCAGCTGGATTCAGCTGGCCTTGAATCCAGGCGATGGGTTCAGTTCCAGTCAGCTCCATGTGACTCTAATTCATCTGGGACCAGTGGGCTACGTGAGGCATGCTCTTTTCATGGTGTGACGGAAGCATAAGAACAAGCCCAATTGCTTGAAAGTATTTTAAGGCTTTGCACACATCATGTCCACTAACGTTCTGTTGGTCATGGCAAGTCACATGGCCAAGCCCAACATCAATGGAGCAGGGAAACGTACTGTATTAGGAAGGAGCGAGGAGTGAACATTTGCTGAATAATCCAAATTATCACAGCACATCTATTCAAAATTGTGCTAGAGATCCTACCTAGTGCAGTAAAAGAAGTGGATGGAAAGCAAAAACAGTTATTGTTCATAAATGATACAAATGTGTACATAGAAAATCCAAAAGAATTGGTGATCAGATATCGAGGGCAGGGATGAAGAATTTGATCAGCTATCAAGGGTGATCACGTTTCCAGGGTGAGAGATTCTGGCTAAACCAATTTAGCAGGATTCTTGCTAAAATTGGGCTCTTGAGGACATGCCCAAGTTGGGACCCAGCGAAGAAAGGCAGCTCAGAGGAGCCTGACTAAAGTTTGGTCAGGGAGAGAGTCTTGTCATTACTGCTCATTGCCTGACCAGGACCCCAGCAAAGAAATGAAGTTCTGTGTTTTCTTCCTTATTCTTGAAAGAAACATGCCACTCTAAGGTTGTGGTTTGTCTTAGTTTGGATTCCCCCAGAATCAATGTTGAGACAGGGATTTGCAATTCGTTTGGAGGTGATCCCAGGAAACACTGATGAGGGAGTGGGGAACTGATGTCATTCCATAAAGATTTTTTGTGTTAAGCAAAATACACTGTGTGTAACTGGATTTTGATCCCTCAGAAGTACTCCACCTGAGGGTGAGGGGCCTGAGAGATTTATACGCCAACTCCCATGAGTTATTGGTCACAGGCTGCTCCTAGGGGTGTGTTATTTTCCCTGCTCTTCTAGTGTACCATGTGCAGGTGGGCAGAGATGGCTCTGGTGGGCAGAAGAAGACCGTAAAAAGTACAGGTGCTGACATGACAGTAGGAAGTCAGGCCAGCATGGCCTAAAGTGGTAAGAGCAAAGTGATGTGTGCTGCATACTGAAGCATCTGCCACAAGACGCTTTTACAGGTAACATCTGGGAAAAAGCAGCACAGGGAAACCTCATGAAGTCAAGGGGGAAAATCACAACAGTAAACGTAATATGGAGCTGATTGAAACAGAAATAGAATGATGCCTGACAGCCTATAGGCTTCCTGGTCCTGCTGCCATTCCTTCTTTTTGGCTTAAAACGAGCCTGGGCCTTGTCTTACACTTCTTTTAATCTCTTGTTTATTCTTTCCCTATGTCTTCTGCACTCAGATTATAGGCACGAAAAAAGTTACTACAGGTGTTAATGATGATTTAACTTTCCTGGAAAGATGCCATGAAGATTCATTTTTATCTCAGTAGGGATCTCAGACTATTCCTCTATCTAATCAAAGGTACCTTCCAGCTCAATAATTCTGTAATTATAGTATAAATACCATCATTCTAATAACAGTCATGCCCAAATGAATATAGTGTCTTAGAGCAGAAGTTGTTATAGATGCCATAAAATATAGACTCTAAAAATTAAAAATCTGTACTAATAACATTTAAAGTAGGTTTATGCATATTGATCTAAAGACCTTCACTTTCTATTGGGAAATTCTGCAAACTAGGTGAACTGCAACTCTAACATTCAGATATAGATCCCAAAAGACAAACTTTTAAAGGTATTAGCAATACTTTATTGAATATATTAAGTGACAACTAGATTAATAAATAAAAAGAAAACAGTAATGTCTTCTTTGATAACTGCTCATTTTAAAGTATTTATAAATATAAAATGCATTTCACTCAGTTTTCCTTTTCCATCAGTTTGAATTATAATTAAAACATGTTAAAGTTCTTCATATTCAATCATAAAATTACCCCCACACACAAAATAGTCAATCAAATGCAGTAACTTAACTGGACGTTACATTTGCCAGGGTGTATACTGAGTGTTTTGCTTTCTCCTCCTTAAAACACTGAGAATAAAAATTGCAAGAAATGGGTATTAATTAAAAAAAAAAAAGTCCAACTCTCTACCAGAATTCCTTTATCTTTTTAGGGTGAAATAAAGTGAACAGATTTTTTTTTTTTAATTATCCAGTCAGCAAAGACTCCCTTGGTACGTTACATCCTTTTCCTGAAGATGATTACGTGGCACAGCCCACGGTCCGCCTTGACTCCATCAGTTCTCGCTTCAGCTGTTCAAAGCACACAAACATGATGACATTCCAGGATCCAAGTCGCAAGAAGGAAGGTACAAATCTGGAAAAGTGCATGTCGCCCTTCTATTAGTCGGCTTGAAATTCTTAACGCTATTATAGTACAGGCAGCTTATGCTTCTCATTTTACCACTCTTCTCAAATGAAGATGCTTAAAAGTACCCATTCTTCATCTTTCCCTACTCTGCCTAAAATAGTCATCTAAATGTCCTATACTGCTTCCAAACAACGAAACCCAGATAGTCACGCCTATACAAGTACATAGACATCCTTCATTCTCACCAAACGAGAGCATGTCTCCTTTCTGACATGGCCTTTTTCAATAACTCTTACCTTTTTTGAGAGGAGGGGAAATTTTTGTTTTGCTTTGCTTTCTGAATGGGAGGAAGGAAACTATGAAAAGAAGAAGTAAGAGGAGAGAGCAAAGAAGAAGTAATGAGTAAGTGGACCATTTTCCATTCTTCTTTATAAAGCAGAACTCAGGAGGTGAGTCCACCCTGCACTGTATCCAAATGAGCTGGTTATATAAGGAGCTCATCAGTGGTTTCATCCAAACAGTAGTACCATTGGATCAGTTACTAAAAATAATATTCTAACAGGTTCTGGAGACACTGAAATTTTCCAAAGTCAAGAAAAGAGGGCTGTCTAGACCTTGGCAATTCTTGTCCTTAGACTATCAAGGGGCTAAGTGTATGTTTTTCTTTTTCAGTTGTTTTTAAGAATTCTACCAGACTGTGCAGACCACATGATTGATTTTGAATGCTTCTTTGGAGCAATGAAATATTCCAGGAGAAAAAGATATCATCAATTAAATCTGCCTTGGCCTATAAAAATCATCCTCCCAAAGCTTTTCTTTTTTTTTCTTTTAGGTCTCAACGTATTTCTTCTAACTCCTGGATGTGTGTGTGTGCACTTTAATTGTGGTAAAATATACATAACATAAATTCACCGTTTTAAATGTATAATTCAGTAGCACTAAGTACATTCGCATTGTGAGGAACCATCACCACTATGCATCTCCAGAACCTTTTGGTCATCCCTAACTGAAACTTTGTGCCCATTAAACAATAACTCTCCTCTACCCCCTCCCCTCGGCCCCTGGTAACCACCATTCCACCATCTGTCTCTATGAATTCAACCACAAAGTTACTTCAATAAGTAGAATCATACAGTATTTGTCCTTCTGTGTCTGGCTCATTTTATTTTGCCTAATGTTTTCAGGGTTCATCCTTGTTGTGGCATGTATCCCCAAAAGATTTTAAATTTGAAAAAAATAAAAGTATTGTTAAATAGTTAATGGTTAATAACTGGTATATCCATTTTAAGTTAATTTTACAATATATTTCATTTGTGTTAATATATCATAAGTACAGATTACGGTGAATTGGAACCTTGGATATAATGTGTATGGTGCATTTAAGCTTATTTTATAAGGTTTGAGGCATTATCTTATAACTTTAAAGGATTATGGAATTTTGTTATTTTATCACTAGTTTAAACAAAAACCAGACACTTATATCCATAAATTAGTTCATACTATATTTTCTTAGAAAGGTATTTTCCAATATAATCTTGCTTTATGGGAAAATGTGATCTACTACACAATACTAGTTTCTAGATGAGTATAATAATTACCCAAACCACATCATTTGCTGCATCACTTTCCTAGATCAGTGGCAATGATTTTTTTCTAGTTTTGCTTTAATGCAATCTAAAAATCTGAGTCCATCAAATTAAAATAGTGAAAATCAAACATTATTTTCTCATAGCCTCCATTATGCTTTCCCTCCACTTTATAGTTCTCCTGCCCAGAGAAGGGAAAATACTGTCTACATTTCCAATAGATTGGGACCAAGGTAGAGGTCACTGATTTCAAATGAGCCTCTGATCAAAGTTGAGAAAAATTTAATATCACAGCCTTTAATTTTCAGGCACAGCAGGATTGGTGGATTGGAGAAATTTATGGCAAGGAAAAGTAGACACTAAGTACACTGCATATACTAAGGCTGGTCAGCTCCATGCCAGTTGTTTAGATGAGATAATGTCTCAAAGCACACAGATACCCTGAACACAATATTATAGATACCAAAGATTATATCCTACCCTTTGAAAAAAGCTGACGGTCCTTCCTTAGTGAGCATTGTCATTGCACAGTTGGGCACACTCGTATACTGTCCTGGTGGAGAATTAACAAATCTGGTTTTCACCACATCCACTGGAGAGGACAGAACCGTTGTACAAAATCCAGCGATAACAGCCGACACAAAGTGGCAAGGTACATCATCTAAAATGGATCAATGAAACAGGTCAACATCACTTTGGAGAGGGGCTTCTAGTTTTTAGTTATCTATCAGATCCTTGTAAAGCTGTTGATAGCGGGAGGTCAACGTGGATGTCTTATACATGAAATATAATAAGGAAGGTTATACTTACACTAGAAAAAGATGGCAAATGGTACATGGTACAGTGGGCTTTAAGTGCTTTGGGAAAATATCCTGTCAGTTTTCTCTGTGCCCTTAGGGTATGGCATAATGCCCGATACCTAGCCATCTAATACTTTTTCACTGAATTATTCATCTAATAATTTTTCACTAAATTGTCCAAGGAGAATTTCAGTGTCTCTAGAACCTGTTAGAATATTATTTTTAGTAACCAATCCAACGGTACTACTATTTGGATGAAACCACTGATGAGCTCCTTATATAACTAGCTCATTTGGATACAGTGCAGGGTGGACTCACCTCCTGAGTTCTGCTTTATAAAGAATAAGATGCTAACAAAAGTCCCATATATTAATATTAAATGAGAATAATTGCTGATGTAAGAATACAGTTGCATTTTGTTTTTGTTGCAAAAAAATTTTATTGTGGCAAAACTTCTGAAACTCAGGATTTTGGTCTTTTTCTGCTTCTCAAAAGTTGTATCTAACATTCAAAATTACTTAATTTTTTTAGGAGAAAGCTATTACAATTAGGGGATTAGGTATAATGTAGCTGGAGAAGTTCCAAGATGAAATTGTAAATTTTTATATTTACAATTATTTAAAAAATTAGATTTTTTATATAAAAAGAAAGTTACCTGCTAATAATTTGTTTTTCACAAGGGCCTCTTTCATTAGGTCATAGGTTACTAGCTCTGTACAATTGATGATGACATTTCTTGTCAGATTGGGAATAGTCCCTGGAAAAAAAGAAAATGTTTGATAACTCCATTATGTGATAAGATGCTAATTGGATATCTGTGTTTTAATGATTATGAAATCCACCTTGAAGTTAGTTACCTTTCCAAAGACCTGTCAAGCCTTCTGTTGTTGCTATAATTCTGTAAGCATTATAAGTCCCAGTGTAGCGAGGTTTGGGACCATGTAGATGACTCTGCGCTTGAAGTCTGACCTTCACGACCTCGGTGGGTTGCCCAATGAATACTGCCACTCCTCCAGTTGTTAGCCCAGCTGAGATCTTGCTTCCTAAACTAGCTGTTGCTGATCAGAGAGAAAAAGTATTTATCAAGAAAAAAAGGAAAAAAAATCAAGACCCAGAATGCATCTATGTCTTTTAAATTTTTAGTGGTATTATTGTGTCTTTATATCTTTCCTACTTCCCTACTGCTTGTGCATGTGTTGATCACATACTAAAGATGTACTAAATCATAGTAGGCTAGAAGACTTCAAAGTTGACTTAAATTTTTTAAAAATGAAAACTTTCAAGGGAAGAGAAAACATAATGCCTATTTAAACAGTGGCTTAGTTCTTTCCTATATTTAGTTCTTTTTCAGTATTTCCCCACTGGGAGGAGGTACCAGTCACCAATGATGCTTAGTCTTCCTCCCATCAATGATGATGTTAATTACTGGATTTAGGGGTCTTAGGAAAAGCCTAAGTGGACAAACTGCCCCAATTTGGGATGTCAAGTGGAGTCAGGCTACAGCAGGCTACAAAGCGGACAAAAATAAGAAGAAAGAAGCTAATAAAGTGATTTTTGACTTGAAATTTTGAAAAATTAGCTTAGGTTACTCAAGACAGATATTTAATAACACTACAAATAGTCTTGGAGTCCCATGCCCATTCCTATAATTAAATATAAAGTATGGATCAATAACATTTGCTCCTCAAGGACTTTCTCAGTCTCTCTAATTCTGTTCCCTAATCTGTAAAATAGAGATAATATTATCTTCTGCATAGAGTCATCATATGAGTTAAAACAATATCAATATAGCACTTAACACACTGTTGCATACAGGAAGTAACGGCAATTCTTTTCATTACTATTATGATTGTACTCTCTTCTCATCATGCTTGGCCAGGAGCTGAGCACGCAATATCATACGATTACAATTCTCTTCACTCTTGGCCCACATTTATAATCTTATTTTGATGCACTCCTCCTATCCTCCATTCCCCTTTTCATTTTCCCATCAAGCTCCTTGGGAGAGAGGCTATATTTTTTGTGTTCATGTCTCACGGCCCATTTCCTCCTCAATCCTTGCAATCTAGCTTCCATCCACACTACTCCGCTGAAGATGTTTTTGCTAAGGAAACCCATGAGCTTCTAATGTTAGGTATTGATCACTTTTCAGTCCTTTCCACACTAGATCTCTCTGCTCTGTTTGACCCTACTGATAGTTTCTCCTGTGACTCCTTGGAATCAGCCCAGATGTTTCTCCTAAGCTCATATGCTGACTGGGCATTATCTGTAAATGCGTCCTAAACGGAATTTCTTACCTTCCCCCTTAAGGCAGTTTCTATATTCCTTTGCTCAATGAATGGTATCTTTAGCCAGGAATTTGGAAGTCATCTTATATTCCTACCTTTCCCTTACTTGCAGTTGTCCACCAAGTTCAATTATACTTCCTAAATCTTTCTGATTCACTTCTTTTCCCCTTCCTTATTGCCATTACTTTAGCATACTCTGATCATTTCTTACTTTCTAACTTACCCCTTTCTTACCCTTTCTCTATACATCCTCTATACTGCTGCCAAAGAGATCTTTTGAAAATATAAATTGTTTATGCTACTCTCCTGCTTAACATTTTTCAATGACCTCCCATCACTGTAAGGATGAAATCCAAACTCCTTAGCATGGCCTGCAAGGTCTCTTATGATCCAGCTCCCTTCTGGATTCACCTCTCCCTCCTCCCCAGCACATCCTCCCTCTCTGCCCTGTGTATTCTCACCACTCCTCTCTTCCATCTTCGTACATGACCTTCACTCTACTTGGAAAGTCTTTCCTCACCACTTTGCCCGATTACCCCTATTGGTCCTTTAAGACTCAATTCAGACATCAATTCTTCAGGAAAATCTTGCATGACCATGCCCCCAAGGCTAGGTTAAATGTTCCTCTTCCATGTGCCCAATGGCCTGTAATTAAATCTAACACAGCACATGTCACAGCATACAGTCATCTATTCACTTGTCCTCCCCAGACACTCCACATTCTGAACTGTAGCTCTTGCCTAGGTAAGCATCTGTCATCTCTGCATCTCATACAGTTTCTGGCACATGGCAGCTCAATAAAGCTAACTAAATGAATGGAATAGGCATAGCATAGAATACTGCCAAAATAGATCCTATTAATTTGGTGTCTAAAGTACCCAACAATTGGTTAGAACAGTCAGTTGTGAGGAAAACCACCAGAATGAGCAGCTTTACATCTTTTATGTTTTCTTCTCCTGCAACATCTATAAATATGACAATGCAGTAGTGACCTAGAAACATCCAGACTTTATCTTTACTTTGGAAGTACTTGTGTAGATAAACTTAAATGTATATGTTTGTATAAACAATATTTATAACTTGTCCCATAAAGTCGTGTTATCCAAAGGTTACTTAAAGCAGAAATGATGAAATCTGCCTAGGTAGTCAGTTATCATATTCATTTTACCATCAGTACATCTTCTCTCTGGATTGTCTACTCCACAAGAAATTGCCTCTGATATTTGCTAGCTGAGTGGTCTTGATATTACTTAACTTTTCTGATACTGTTTCCCCATCTGAAAATGGAGATAACTCTTTGTATCTCGCAACATTGTATGGTTGAATGATGCACACCGTCACATGCAAATTGCAGGGGGCAGGAGAGTGCCGTGGTTAAGAGCCTGGGGTCAGAGGCCAGACTGCCTAGGTTTGAACTCTTGCTTGGCCCCTTTCCAACCACGTGACCTTGGGCAAACTATAAAACTGCTCTGTGCCCCAGTTTTTCCATTTGTTAAAGGACAAAAACCATAGTACCTTTCCACTGGTGGTGTATCTGAGGCACCTAGAACGGTGCCGGCTCATAGTAAGCACTCAAATAAAAGCTAGCTAAACTGACAGGAATTCTTGGTATTTACTGCACTCAAGAAATATTAGTTTCCTTTCCTTCTTCCCTTAAACAAACTCACTACAGCTTAAGTCCACTTTTTTCTTCTCTGCTCTTCTCCAGCATTAGTGACCTTACAAGGAACCTCTTAAAGGAAATGAGCCTTTTCTTGTCCTTTCAATTCTCCTCACGAGGTCTGGTTTTCTTCTCTTTAAACCGAAAGTTTTCGAATTTGTTGCATACCAAAATTACCAGGGAAGCTTGTGAAAACACAGATTCTTTGGTCCCAGCCTGAACCATTCAGATTCAGGGGACGTGCTCGTCCTCAGCATCTGGATTTTTAACAAGCTCCACATGTGTTTCTGTGAGACTTTGCTGTTTTTTGAGTTAAACATTATTTTGCAGCCCATCCATCTTCTCTAGACAGATATCCAAAATAGGCGCAAAACTTCCATGACGGACTAGGTGATTTTTATGAGTATAAACCTGCATTTGAAACTGCACACTTCTTTTTCTTTTTATGAACAGTGGGTACCAAGCTAAATTTTTTGGTTGCGGGGAGTGGGAAGAAGTTCAGATATTGATGTTGGCTTGCCAATTTGTTATGAAGACCACTACCCTGTGTGTAACATTTTTTGAATAGAGCTGGGCCCAGAACATGTCTCTCTGACTATCTGCCCCTCCCAGGGATGCTCATGGCTTACTTTCTTTGCCAGTGGTGAAGAACTCCTGGACGGTGTCATAGAGGCCAATCCTAAGAGAAGCGAAGCTGATTTGTCTCTGGAGGCCAGCAGGCAGCCCACTGTAGAGTTTCATTGGCCCTTCTGTTTTTGCCAGAGTGGTGATTGTTCCCAGGACGCCTTTATACCTAAGGGCACTGGAGGTCTGGCATTCACCTTGGATCTGGAGATGAGAAAGGTACAGGTCAGAGGGGAGTGACAATTGAGTAAGGGGTTCCACCTGGTGAGGAAAAAAGAAAGACTGGCATCAGGCTGTCCTCTGTGGAGAAACCTTATGCCAAGATTTTTTTCCATTGTGTTCCTGTTTTCAGTTCCTTTTCCCTTCTCAGGAACATCTCTGCCAATATATCTCTATCTATCTCTCTATCTAATCATCTCTATCTCTATCTGTATCTGTATCTATCTATGGAGAGAGATTGAGAGAGAGAGAGAATCTGGTTACAATGCATATTTTGAATATTCCCATCCCTATCCCCAAGAACTCTCCAGAACTCCTAAGGCAGCAGGATGGGAAGGTGCCCCTGCTCAAAGAAAGAGGGAGAAAGAGCTTAGCTTGTAAACTCAGGAGAAGCTGATATTCTTAGCTCTTAGAACACTTAGTGCACCCTAACTTTTGGAAAGTTTGGTCGTAGTCATGTTAACTCATCTTCCATGACCCTTGTGGTTCTTCACTTAATCCCGGAACGTTCCAGTCCACCCTAAAGCCTCAAGTCGTGTGACAAGCCAAGCTGTTTTTTAAGGTGGCCACCTGCCCTACTTAACTGAGAAAAGGTGGTTAAACCAAAGCCGGAATCAAAGGCGGCGCACACAACAGGCGTCCCCTCTAGTCCCCGAGATGCCTCCCCATCGCGCTCGCCACCTGCAGCCGGACTTTGGCCGTGTCCAGCGGGAAGGTGATCACATCCGCCACGCAGGCCGCCACTCCAGCGGAGAAGATCTTGACCGCCATGGTCGGGGGCACGTCCGAGGCTGTGGGCCCCACCATCCTAACCCAGGGCGGGGCGAGGCGCAGGTGCGAGGGGAGAAGGGCTCCGGCCCCGAAGGTGGAAGTTCTCCCTGTCTCTGCCCTCCGGTCCGGCGCGGACAGCAGACCTGCTCTCCCCGCCTTCGGGGGCCGCGGGGGCGGCTGGCAGCCTCGGCCGGGCCGCGGGCCCTCGACAGCAGGGGGAGCGCAGAGCGGAGCCGAGTCGGGCGGCGCCTCCCTTCCCGGCCTCGCGTCGGAAGAACCCAGGGCGCCCAGGCTCGCCGCGCCGGTGCGCCCTGCCCGCCGCGGGTGACTTATGTAGCTGGTCACTCGAGGTCTCGGAAGACCCGGGTGTGAGACCTGTTAGGGGCGTGTCCTGAGGCGCCGGATCCCTCCCACTCCCCCCTCCTCGCCCCGCGCCTGGGGAGTCACCCTTCACCCCGAAAGCCTTCGCTGAGCACCTGCCGTCTGCGCCTTACACTCGGCGCGTCGGGGAGGGCGCGCTGCAGCGGGCACCCCCAGCGCCTGGCACGCGCCGCATCTCCGAGGCTTCTGCCACACTTCAGCTGCGCGCCCTGGGCTGGGGAGGGGAGCAAGTGGGGGCTCCCCGAAACAAGCGCGATCGCAGTGATCCTGGTAAAAGGTCCTGTCAGCCAGAGCTCTCCCAGGCAAGAGTGGGCGTTCCTCTTATTCCTGACTCCCCAGGAACCTTGCAGGCACCTTCCGGCTCAACTTCCCTTTCCTCTCCTTTTAACTTCTCGTCCTCCTTTTTCCTTTCCTACCACCAAATCCAGACCTGGAAAAGTCCCGGGCAGAGACCAAGAACACTGTGGACTTTCAAAAGAAATAAAGTGTTTCGTTTGAAATTTTTGTTAAGAGAATGTCAAATGAGATGTAGCTTTGAACTCTTGCTTGGCCCCTTTCCAATTTTAAACATGTTTGCATGTTTTAAGGGCAGATTATGACAAACTAGAAGAGAAGGTGAAATAAAAGCTATTAGAAGGGAAGAGAATATGAGAAAAAGATGTTAGAAAACAGGAAGGGTCCAAGACAGGTAAGGACAGGGAGGAAGAGGGGACCTGTGACAGGATAAAGAGGATGATTTATTGGAGACCATAAGAAAGAATGACAGCATGAGCCTCTGGGATATTGATAGACGTGGCCAGTTAGAGACTTCTTCAGGAGATAGTGTCAGTTTAGTCCAGTGGTGACTGAGCACTTGAGATGTGCTAGGCACTGGGCCAATACTAAGGGGCAGAGAAGCAGCAGAAGTCAAAAGCCTCACGAGAGGTCACAGGATGTCAAGATTCTGAAATCTGGATTCCAAGGAGCAGGCTACCTCACCCCCTCTGAGAGGTTCTGGGAAGTAGGAGAAAGTTTGCCTCAGGTTTGAGAGCACAGTAGGGGAGAGGGTGGTGTCCCCAAAGGGTCAGACTTCTGCTCTTCTGGCACAAAGAAGAAGTAAAGAATAGGTCAGTGTGAGCAAGAGTAAATGGACCTTTTATGACGTAGCTAAGGAGTGGCTGTAAGTTCCTAATGTACTAAAACTCCTATTTTCCTCTTTTAAAACTTAGAGCAACATTTACAACAGCACTTGCTTGAACTGTGTTCAATCAGGAATCGCTGAACAAAATGTCTTCATATTAAGTAAAAAAGGATAACAATGCTGTGCATAAAATACTGTTCTACACTTTCCCATAGTTCTCTCATTAGCCACCAGTAGGAAGCATCATGTTATAGTTGTATAGATAAATGTGCAAATGACAGAAGAGACAATTTATAAAAGAAGAAATAGAAATTTTAAAAATAGGGGGGATATGTTTAATATCACTAATAAGGAAATTTACCTCTTTCACCTAATAAATTAATACCTTGCCCTTACCAAAATTATATTATAATATTTACATATACATTTCAAATTTAATGTTATAAATATACATAAATAAATTATGGATTTTATAATTACAAATTGTGAATGTAAAATATAATTATATAATTATATTAATATATTACTGATGGCATATTAATATTGATGGCTATGTTAATAATGGCATATATAAATTTGCATGATTCTCTTGGAAAACAATTTGGCAGTAAACATTGAGCCAAGATAATGTCTATATCCTTTGAGCTAATAATTCTACTTCTAGAAATCTTCCCTAAAATAATTAGCCAAAATATGAAAAAGTCATATATAAGATGATGCTTATTACAGCTTAATATTTATAACAGCAAATTAGTGGGAGTACCAACCTCAGTTGGGATCTAGATGTGCGTATCTGGGTTTGTCTGAAGAGCTGTGCATATTAGTGGTTCAGAGGTGTCTACCGGTACACATTGATATGGAAGTGGGAAAGGAAACGGCCCTTAGGAATCGGGAAGGAGTGGGGAGAGGATAGGATGGGGTTTTCTTGGTCCAGCCCAGCCCACAGAGAGAGAGACCATCAAGCTCTGCATTAAGAGAAAATATTCCATTTCCATTCTGATTAAGGTGGAATAGCGTAGTGATTAAGAGAACAACAGGTCCGCGTTCAAATTCTAAGATACTTACTAGCTAGGTAAGCACGGACAAATTACTTAACTTGTCTGAACCTCAAATTCTTCACTTTTATGATGAATATTCCTGCATCACCAGGTTATTCTTATTAAATAGCTCACTCTGTGCTAAGCCCCTGATTACATAATCTTCATAACCCTGTGAAAGGTTTATCCACTTCAAGCACTTAACAAACACTTATATAGCATTTAACAAGTGCCTGGCACTGTTCTAAGCACTTTACAAAATTGAACACATTTAGTCCTCTTTGCAGCCCTCTGAGGTATGTACTATTAGACATATTGTACATCCACTTGTACATCCATGGATGATGAAACTTAGAGGCTCAGAGGAGTTAGGTAACTTTTAGGTCACATAACCAATGAATGGTACACTTAGTATCTGTCTGACCTCCAGACTCTCAATCACGGCATGATACCCAAGCTGCCTTTCCAATATATTTATGGTATGATACTCTCCTAGGCTTTGGAGATGTATAATGGTTAGGTACACTCATTTTTTTCTATAACAGAAGTTTTTTAAAAATCACTTGTTTAAAAATTACCTGGTTTGTATATGTTACTAGGGAACTTACCAAAAAAAGAATAAAACACATTTACTTTAAAAATCACTTTTGTTTCATCTTCAATATAACCTACTGGAAGAGGTGGAGAAGCTGATATATGAGATTTAGAAAAATGAGATTTACAGGGATTGAGACCCAGTGGAGGCACCAGAGAATGAAGAGGAAGAAATGACTTAGAGAATAGAACATTCCTGTCCTCAGATGCCTTGAAGGCATATCCAGTGGATATGTTACATTTGTTCTGAACACAATTAAGGAAAAGACTTAGTGCCGAGGAGTGGAAAGTACAGGTGGACAGATTTTAGATGTGTTGAAAAATGTTCTACTAGTCAATGTGATCGGAGATGGAATGGGATGCTATTTTGGGTAATGAGTTCTCCTCACTACAGGTGTTAAATTTCAGGTATTTAGGTGTAATATTAATTCCGAGAGTCCAATTTATTGTCAGAAAGACCTAGATTTGAATCTGCCGTTTGCTATCTATGTGACCTCAGGCAACTTATTTAATCTCTTTACACTTCTGTTTTCCTGTCTGCAAATGGGGAGAGTAATCATAATTATAGTGATATGGTGAGGATATAATTAAATAACACTAGTAAAGATCTTAGCACAGTAACTAGAGTGGCACCTAGAAGGGGCATAATCAGTTATAGTTACAATTATGTTTTTTTTTAATACAGTTGGATGACCACTTTGCAGGTTGTACGGAGCCAAAGCATTGAACTAAAGGTTTTACTAAAAGATGTGAAAGGTCCCTTCACACTCTGAGATCCTGAGTCTGTGACTCTGTGACCCACCTTGGGACGCAGTTATTATGTAGAGCAGCCAGGAGTGGCATGAGGGTGAAATGGGGACATTCCAGCTGAGAATCCTGGTGCTGGGGAAGCTGAGCCTCTGTTCTGATGAGGATGTGGCTGCCGGGTTAGAGGTCACAGCCCAGTTCCAGGACCCTCTCCTTCCATCTTTCCTCCTCTTCCTAATTTCCCAGACAAATGGAAATTGCAGAGTGGTGTGTCCTGCCTGGCAGAGAGGACTCGGCTAAAGGTTGGGGATTGCAGCCCTAGTGTGAATGTGACACAGACACTGGGGAAAGGAGCAAAGGCTAACTGAGGTCACATATTCTTCATGATGTCTGAGGTTGTTGCTTCAAACACTGTTTGCCTATTTCCAACACTCCATGTGAATCAGAGACACACCAGGAGGTTCTCAGCCACTGCACTGACTGTGAACAGACCGACTGCAGCCCCTGTGTGGTGAGCTGTTGATCGAGTGTCTGGGAAAGTTGAAGCCCTGACTCTAAGAATAAGATGGATTTTATTTCATCCACAGTGCAATGGAGCAGGGCAAAATAAAGAAAAGAAATTATTTCCATTAACTGTTTTCACTTTGTTGTTTGAGTATGGTGAGGAAAACGCTAAGGGAGCAGGTAATGGGGAACCTCCCCAAGGGAATCCGGTGTCTCCCACTTCTAAGGTGCCCAGCGTGCTGTGTCTGAAGGGAAAAGACAGGGAAAAAACATCTGGAGTATATGCACTCTTTATAATGTGCAAATATATTTGTGTGCTTAAAATTCCATGAAAACTCTCTCTTTTACATTTCACCATGTGGTTAAAATGATCTTTTGGAAACACATATGTGACTGATTTTAAAATGCCTGAATCTCACACACAAGAGAATAAAGCTTCCTTTCCATTATTTTCCTATGATCTATAGAATGACCTTTTGATCACTTTCCAGGAGGGTTTCCTTGCCCAGCTGAACTTCATAATGAAGTAGCTCGCTTGGAGGTAATTTACTTAGAAGCAGTCCTTTGGCATATGCTCTGCTCCGTGTTTGTAGGCCTTTGCCCTTTCAAGGTGTGCCCCCTTTGATTAGATCCGTCGCTAAACTCTCTTGTTCAGCATTTCTTGGTAGGGTATGAAGGGGATTGGCATTTGGGGTATCTGTCCATTGGGTGGAGCTGTTCTAACATTCTTGGAGTAACTGTGTATTCAATGAATGTCTGATTCTACACGCAGTTATGCATGGAACACCCACTGCATGCACTGTGTGAAGGTCTGAGGACACAGACACATTAATAGATGATTATGATACAATATGCTAAGTACAGTGTTAGAGTTGTACCCAGGTGATTGGGAAGCAGAGGAGAAGGGTACCTAACCCAGACTACGGGTATTTGGTAGGCTTCCTGAAGAAGGTGCTGATGGATCCAAATCTTAAAGAGTGAGTAGGAGTTACCTAGGCAAGGGACAGGGGGATGGGACATGGAAGGCAAGGTCATGCCGGACAGAGGAGACAGCACAGCCAAGACATGAGGCCAAAGAACAGCATAGTAAGTTTGGATAGATAAATGCTTATTGTTTTTTCTGGACTACAAGAGGCAAGGCAGGGGAAAGCCAGAGATTAGACCTGAGCCTAAGGAGGCAAGGCAAATCTGGAGGCTTTGATCCTATTACCTCCTGAGTAATGAGGAGGTTTTTAAACACAGAAGTCACAAAGTTAATTTTATGTCTTTGATAGATTTATGTGGCTTTGGGCTGGAAGTCTTGAAGGCTATGAGGAAGAATCTGTTCCATGCCTCTCCCTACCTTCTGGTGGTTTGCTGGCAATCTTTGGAGTCAAAAGCATTGTAACAAGGAAAAAGGGGCTCGTTCTGCTCGCAGCAATCTGGTGCCAATCAATTGCACACGAGTCGGTGGTTGAGAAAGGAAAATTTATACGATTAGTTAGCATAATCGGAAGATAGCAGACTAGTATCCTACAAAACCATCTTAAAATTATACGGAATCTTGAGGCAGTTATATAGGGGAAATGGGCAGGGAAGGAGGGGGTTTAGGGGTAGCTAACATCCAGTGTGATGAACTTCAAGGCACCACATTATCTCTTTCTTCTGTCATTCGTGATGGGTACCAACGCAGAGTTTTTCTTTCTAGAGGTCATCATGTTCCTTGGGAACTCAGAGAACAAAGTCATAAGTCTTATCACAGCTGGGAGATATATGTAAGCAAGAGCCATAGAACCAGCAGATCATGTATTTTGCAAAAGGGAAAGGTGCTTAATCATCTAGGCTCTGTGCAGGCCAGAAGGCATTCATAGAGACTAGTGAGTCAGGGTCATAGTTACAATATTGCTTCCTTTCCCTAAGATGGCTTTCCTCATGCTAACTTCAGATCTAGCTGTTACAGAATCATCCTGATCTCTGCCTTCACCTTTATACAGGGCACCAGTCATACTGGATTAGGGCTCACCCTAATGGCCTCATCATTTTTTTTTACAAGTAATAAAAATTGTATATATTTAAGGTGTACAACATGATAATTTTGTATACATATACATAGTGAAATGAATACTACAGTCAAGCTCATAACATATCCATTCCTCACGTAGTCACCTTTTTTTTCCTCTTGTTGTGGAGAGAGCACTTGAAATCTACTTAGCAAATTTCCAGTATTCAATACAGTATTATTAACTATAGTCATCATGCTGTACATTACATCCCTAGACTTATTCATCCTACATAACTGCAACTTTGTACCCTTTGACCAACATCTCCCCATTCCCTCCACCTCCTCACCCCTGGTAACCACTGTTCAACTCTCAGCTTCTATGTATTTGACTTTTTTAGTTTCCACATGTGAGATCATGCAGTTTTTTTTTTCTTTCTGTGTCCAGCTATTTCACGTAGCATAACGTCCTCCAGGTTCATCCACGTTGTCTAATGACCTCATCCTAATTTAACTAATTACACCTGCAACAACTCTATTCCCAAATAAAGTCACATTCTAAGGTACTGGGGGTTATGACTTCAACAAACAAATTTTGGGGGGAGAGGGATATAATTTGACTCATTCGATGAGAAGCTTCAGAGGCCTCTTTGGGCAAGCCTTGAGTCTGCATGGGTCACCCTTGGGTTAAAAATGAATAAATAGAAAAACAAACAAAGAAGAAACATGGTGGCAAAGACAACGTTCTTCGGGAGTCAGAAGAAAATTTGTGCAGTCTATTAAAAATGACTTAAAGGACACATGAATTTTGAAAAAAGAAGCAGAAAGTCCAAAGAGAAATCATGCTTAGATGAAAAAGAAAAGGGGATGAGATGCAGACAAGTTGAGAAAAAAAGGGACTTTCTGGAAGATAAGTGGAAGATAAGAAGAAATGCAGAGAAATCAAAATTTCAATAGCCAAATGGAAATCTGATTCAGTGAAAGAAATAAACAGAATTTGAATAGGACTACTTAATATTTCAAAATATTATTTTTTAGGGGTTTTTTTCCCTATATTTTCTCCTTTCCTTTCATCTCATTCAAGCAGGTAGCTGGCTTTATGCTCATTGCTTTAGGAGATAAAAGTAGAACGGAATGGACAAGTTGTCCCCAAAACGCTTCCTTCCCAACTATTGTTTCCAAAAACCCCAGTCCCAGAAAGGGAGAGGATTTCCAGAAAGAGGCAGAACGACTTCCAAGAACAGTTTAACTCAGAATGGACTGCCCTCTCCCATAACTCCCCCACTCCCCCAATCCCCAGGAAAGAGAAGCAGCCTTGAGAACAGTTTTCCCTGCCCAGGTGTGGCATGAAAGCCACAGAGGCTGCTTGAAGAGCTTTCAACAACACCCTTGACACTGTAAGATCTACAGCCTGACCCCAGGATGCGGAAGCCCCAAGAATAACCAAGAATACATTATTTGCCAGACCCGCAGAGAGAAACTAGGAATCACAAATGAAGTTGCATCCCTGAACTTGCCAGCGTCTTAGGGGCACAAATGGAATTTAAATCAGTGACTGGAAGAGCAAACCAGAAAATGTCCTGAATGTAGAGAACGTTGGGCAAGAAAATAAAACTGATTAGAGTGATGATAAATATGGAAAAGAGAATAGTGATTCAATTATAAGATATGCAAAGCTCAGAAATATCTACATGC
The DNA here is from genome assembly GCA_031878705.1 of Tapirus indicus. Lineage (NCBI taxonomy): Eukaryota > Metazoa > Chordata > Mammalia > Perissodactyla > Tapiridae > Tapirus > Tapirus indicus. The sequence continues at coordinate 124,981,035 of CM062919.1, read as the reverse complement.
TCTTTGGCAAAAATTACTTGAACAAGTAGGCCAGCTCGTGGAGAGATGAATCAAAATTAAGAGCCCAATAAAGAACCTGGAGGAGGCGTCCTGCTGCAGCCTGGCGTACCTGGGCTGGTCGCAGCGGGGCTCGGCCCTAAGGGATCCAGGTCAGGCGCGGGCTTCCTGGCCCCACATTGAGCCGGCAGGGTCTGCGCCCGCCGGGCCAAGCATCCTGCCCGCGACGCTGCTGGACCAGGCGGGCGGCGCTCCCTCCCAGCCTCCATCACTGCGGGCGGGTAGGCGAGCAACGATCCCCTCGCGCCCCAGCTCCTGCCGAGCCGACGTCGGCCTCGTTAGGGACCCCCACGCGATCTCAGCTCGGGGAAACCCGACGCAGTGGCCCTATCCTGTTGTCCGAGGGGAGGAGCCCACCAGGTTTGCAGCTTTCCCTGTCCACAGCTTTCCGGCATGGCAACATTAACTTGTACGGAGACGAGTAAGAGAATAAGCGATGGAAGAACAGAAATAAAGTCATCATTAACCAAGAAATGCCATCAGGTGTTAGAAATACCTGCTGGAGAAGTCGGGACATGGAAAATAAAGCAACGTAATACCCTTTCTGCGTGTATTTCGGCAGGACTTCTGAAGTTGAACCAGAGCGATGTGGGCTGTTTCCTGAGGGAACTGTTCTTTTCAGCCCCAGAGCCATCAAACAAACCAGCCCCGAAATGACAGCTCCCTGGTGTTCTTGAAACTACTTGGGAAAACATAAGGAAAATCTTCCTGATAGGAATGTGAAAAAATGCCCATGTGTTATGGCATATTTTACATTTCAGTAGCATTCATCAACCTTTAACCTTCAGTAAACTTATCCATTGTATTCTGTTTTAAGATTTTGTATTTTTATGCAATGAGTTGTTTAAAATCCATCTGTTTGGATTATTTCCTTTATTTGTGGCTTTTACCATTAGCAAATTGTTTGGTTTATTACCTCAATTTGTCTAAAAACCACCTATATTCATTATATATTTTTCATTTTCTTACAGTAACTTTAATTTGTTTTGCAATTCCCTACATTTCTTTTGGGAGATCCAACTATCTATTATAGTCTGAATTAACTGAAGTTTTATTTTCATTCATATCTTTTCTATTATGTGGTAACTTTCATACATATGGCTTTTGTAATTTGTTGGGCAGAAATTGTTACCCTGGTACAGATGATTAGGATAATTTCCAGTATGAATAATCCTGTCCATATTTTCATTTGGGATGTGATTCTATCCTGTAATCTTGCCCTAGCTTATTATCTATTTTTTGGAAACTCGGCACTATATTCTGTTTCAAGTAATCTTTTTTGTAATAGGATAAGCTTCAGAGTATGTTGAGATGAACATCCCTTGTGTATACATTATCAATAGTTTTTCTTTTTTTTTTTTTTACTGTTTACTAGTCTAGGTGTCACAGCTCAATTAACCAGACATTACATGTGAATCCACTTATTATCTCTAAATGCAGCTTTATCTTATTTAAAGTCCATGATGTTGAATAAATGGAGAAACAGATCAAAAATAATCGTGGGTTCGGATCCCGGGCATGGACCTACACACTGCTCATCAAGCCATGCTGTGGCAGTGTCCCACGTATAAAGTAGAGGAAGACTGGGACAGATGTTAGCTTGGGGACAATCTTCCTCACCAAAAATAAAATCTGTTGATAGGTTGCCATGTTAAAATGAAGTGCAAGAGTTTGTTACAGCTAAATAGTCGGAAGACAAGCTTAAATATTTTGCATTCAAAAAGAAAAAAATCCTAGAATATTCTAAAAAGGATGGTTCAAACCACATGAAATTGCTTACCTAAATGAACGAATTGACACTCATGGTATAGTGGTGATTGGGGTTTTCATACTCAAAGTTTAAGAACTAAATTTGAACCTAAGTTCCCCTTGAAGCTTCCAGCTATTCAAAAAGTATTACTTGGGGCTATGATTTGTTTGTAAAATAGCACAAAGCAAAACAAAACCTTCCGAGAAAAGTTTTACACTTGTCCAAGGAAGTTATCCACCAACTTTGTTTTTAAGACAAACACAGAATAAAGTTGAGTACATTTGGCCATATTAAGGTTTACATTGATCAAAGTTTTATTGAATGCCCATTGTCTATGTTAATCTGAGATTTATTAATGACTTTGATATTATAAAAACTTAAATTTTTGTCAGTTAAAAAATGGAGAAGTTGGAACGTGAAAGGACTGGCAGTGAGCTTTAAAGGAAGTTAAAGAAATTTGAACATGGGCCGCCCGGTGGCGCAGCAGTTTAGTTCACGCTTTGGCAGCCTGGGGTTGGCGGGTTTTGGATCCTGGGCGTCCGCGGACACACTGCTTGTCAGCCATGCTCTGGCAGCGTCTCATATGAAGTAGAGGAAGATGGGCACGGATGTTAGCTCAGGGCTGGTCTTCCTCACACACAAAAAAAGAAATTTAAACATGGTTATAAAACTAAACACAAAAATGATTTCGAAAAGACATGAAATGTAAAAAGGATAGTATTTAATCAATAAGTTTAGTCCCTATACCCATAATAGATTATCGGAGACTACAAAGTCAATTGGTGAATGGATAAACAAAGTGTATATATTCATACAATGAAATACTACTCAGCAATAAAAAAGAATGACACATGTGCAACATCATGGATGAATCTTAAATGAATTATGCTAAGTGAAAGAAGCCAGTCTCAAAGCCTGCACACCATATGACTCCATTTATATAACATTCTGGAAAAGACAATACTGTAGAGAAGGAGTACAGATCAATGATTTCCAGGGGTGGGGGCAGGGTTTGACTATAAAGGGTTGAATGAGAGAGTTTTTTGGTGGGTGATAGAACTCTACTGTATCATAATTGTGGTGATGGTGGTTACACAATTCCATGAATTTGTCAAAACTCATAGAACTGTACACCAAAAAGATTGCATTTTACTGTATGTGAATAAAAAAAAATTCAAAGTGAAAAAGAAATTCAACTCTCTAATGGATTGTCACCAGACTTAGAACAAAATTAAAAGTCTTGACTAGGACTTCTAAGACTATATAATCTGGCTACTGCCTACTTCTTTTAATTTGATATATGAAAAAGGAAGTATTTCAAACTTCAGGGGAAATCTTTTTTTAATGTCATTCACAAAATACGTGAATTAAAGACCTAATCATTAAAGAAAAAAACTATAACAAAAGTACTAAAAATATAAAAGATTATATTTTTCAACTTGAAATAGGAAAAGCACACTTGAATCAGAAAAAACTGGCAAAAGACATAAGGGAAACTGTTGATAAATTTTATTAGATCAAAGTTTAATGATATGATAAAAGCCACCACAAATAAAGTTAAAATAAAAGAGACAGGGAGCAAAAGTCGCAACATTTTTACATCCTAACACCACCAAACTGATGTCTGTTTCTCCTCAATGTTTCCTCTTGTCTCTAACTTCTCATGTTCTCTCTGCTTGGAACGCCCTTCTTTCCTCAGTGTCTAACCAATTCCCCTTCACCCAGAGGAAGCATCATGTCCCCGAATTCATCCTCCCTCGCCCCAGCGTGTTTAGGGATCTTTTCAGTGATTTCAGATTCCTCTGCTTGTCCTTGCCATTGCATCTCCCCATTGTTTTGGAATTGTTTTTGCATTTGTATCATTCAATAGATTGTGAGGTCTTTGAGGACCATATGCTACCTCATTGCAGACCCTGTGCCTTCTACTTGCCTGGCACACACAAACACAGTATATGTTTTAAATGAACTAATTTCTGTGGATAGGTAACTTGATTGGGGCCGGCTGACAACTCAACTAAGTGTCCTTTTCTCATCATCTCTTCGAATATTGCTTCTGCTCATTTTCTTTCCTCTCCTCTTCTGGGATTCCAATTACGTAGATTAGACCTTTCCCCCAAGTTCCATATGTCTTTTATGCTATTTTCTATTCCATTTTTCTTGCTTCTGTCTAGACATTTTTCAGCTCATCAACATTTCTTTGGCTCTGTCTAATCTGAAGAACTCATCTATTGACTTTTTAACTTCAGTTATTTTTATCTCCTCTAGAAATTTCACTCAATTCTTTATTCCAGTTCTCTCATGAAATTCTCCATTTCATCATTTATTTTCTTAAATTAAACACAATGTTTTAAAAGTCTGTGTCAATGATTTCACTATCTGGGTCACCTGTGGGTTGATTCTATTGTCTATTTTTTTCTCTTAGTCCTGTCCTACAGTGTGCTTGCTAATTTTTTGTTGAATGCCAGACATTGTATATAAAAAGTTATATAGGCTTTGGATGATATTATCTTCATCCAGAGAGGGTGTACCTTTTGGGGGGAATGCAGTGAAAGTAGGTGCAGTTCTCTTTATTTCAGAGATTGAGTTTATTTCTAGATTTTGGTCTTGATAAAAGACTGGTCTATTTTGGTTCACACTTACTTTTGGAATAAAGGCTTTCAAAGTCCCAGCTAATAGCCTGGGGTGTTTACCACAACTCCAACTCCTTGGCAGGCCCTGAAATCTGACTTCCATCTCCCTGTTCAGTGGGAATGTCTGAAGCTCTGCTCAGCTTCTTAACCTCTTGGCCATATGCACATTAGGAATCAGCAGAAGCCTTGAAGGGAAAGGAGCATCCAGTGCAGAGATTACGTCTCTCTGCTTACATTCTCTCCAGGATTTGGGCCTCTTGTGTGCTTGCTGCCTTGTCCTTCCTGAACTCCATGTTTTGTCTCTCCAGCCTGGAGAGACTACTAAAAGCTCTGTTCAGCCTCTTTTTCTTTGCTACCACTTTTTGCTTGGCTTCTCAGCCTCTTGGCCCTGTACTGATAAATAACTGGAAAATTCTTCAAGGTGAAAAGCTGAGCAGAGTGTTGGCATCACTTCCATGCATATTCCTTCTTTCCAGGACCTTGGTCCCTGAAGTCCTAGCTGCCTTGATAGCTTTCTTATGCCTTCAAACAGGTTTTTATCATTGTTTTGTTTTTTGGTATTTTATCCAGCTTTTCTAGTTGTTCTCGTAATTCAGTTGGTCTGACACAAGATATTCCATCGTACTTGGAAGCAGAAGTACTCAATAACATATTTTTTAAGAAGAACATATAAAAGTGAGCAGATGCTTGATCTTTAAGGTATTAAAAGTTATTATTAAACCCTAAAAATTAAAATAGACTCAGACTTTTAAACATAAATTAGTTTATCTGGATTTAAAAAATTGATTTGTATTGGGGCTGGCCTGGTGGTATAGCGGTTAAGTTTGCATGCTTTACTTCGGCAGCCTGGGGTTTGCAGGTTTGGATCCCAAGCACGGACTGATGCACCGCTTGTCAAGCCATGCTGTGGTGGTGTCCCATATAAAGCAGAGGAAGATGGGCATGGATGTTAGCCCAGGGCCAATCTTCCTCGGCAAAAAAGAGGAGGATTGGCAATGGATGTTAGCTCAGGGCTAGTCTTCCTCACACAAACACACACAGACACACACACAAATTGATTTGTACTGGAAATCCCTAAGGATATCAAATGATCTGAAACGAGTAAAGCATCTCCTTTTATGTACATTCTCTAATTTTTTTTTGTTTGCATATATGAGGCATTCAAAATCCATACAATTAGACTGTACTGTACTCTGCAGCCATAAGCTTACATTTTAATGTCATTTGTACAAACAGCAATTTTTACTGCCAGTTAAAAACAATGGAGATTCTTTTACTGTAAATAGTGAGAAGCATCAGAGAAGTTTAAACTTCCATAATAAAGTGAATTCTGATGTTTCTTGGGGTTGAGGTGGCCTGTGGTCACATAGGATAATTGACACCCGCCCCATCTGTCTAGTGTGCGCTAAGGAAAAGCACTCAGGACATGAACATCCAAGGATAGGCTTCCTGCAGGATCTCCCACCCTCCATCCCCAGGGCTATATAGAAAAGTACTGGAAAATACTGGCAATTCTCAAAGGGAAATCTTGACTATTAATATTTGTGCCTAATACACGTTTTGACAATTGCAAATTGTCCAAAGCTCTCAGAGTTTCTTTAGACATTTGGAAATCAAACAATTTGAAATTGAAGGTTGCCAGATTCACTTTTATTCCATAAAATTGAGTAAAGCTTAAACATTCTGAGTCTCAGTTTCTCCTCTGTAAGAGTGAGGAGTTTGGACTGGAGTCTTTGAGATCCTTTTAAATATTAAAATATTAATCTGTACATGTGAGTTTTGCAGTATCGTGGGTATAAGAACATTTTTGCCACCTTTACCACCTAACAGCCATTCAGAGCTTAGTGCCCTGGCCATTTTGGTCTTACTCCAATCACTTGGGCTGAAGTAAGACAGTCTGGAATGTGGGGAATCCTTTGTTGTCCATTAGTACTTCTCAAGTGCCTGAGGCTGCTTGTACAAGCAAAATGGCATGACTGCAGCTGCACGAGGTGCCATGTGAATGGCCCATGACGAAGACAGAGAGGCAGGCTTCTATTCATATAAGGAGGGGCTCAGGATAAAACAAATGCATGACTGAAACCTGTCTGCTTAATTTGGGATTAGCAGAAGGGAGGTGACTCTGGTTTCCAGAAAATAAAAACCCAGATGCTCCAGTTCAGACGCCAGTCTTCAACTATTCTAGGCTCCTTAGGATGTTTCCCAATTTAAGATAGGATTAAATCTAAAGGGCACACCCTTAGGACGTTTTAAAATATTTTCTTTTTGACCTGTGATGGCGGATACCTGGCACACATGTGCTGCTACTTCTCCATCCCGCACCAATGGTGGATCTGACTGACTGATCATGGCACCCTTTTTCATGAGTCCAGAGAATGTCTCAGAATCTTTACAGATATAATACACAAGCCAGGACCACACAGCTTACAAATTAAAACCTGTCGGCCATGCCTGTCTTAGGCATTAGGCTTGAAATTGGGGCACCACTTGCCACAAGGTGAATAGTAATGCCAATAAGGGTGTCAGCCCAGAGGTTAGAAGCATTTATTAAACATCTGATGGTAAACAGCATTAGTACAGGGTCAATTCAGTCATACAGCTAGATCGCCCTCCACTTCTCCCGACCCTGCTGATGCATTGTGTTATGGTCTAATGGTTCCTTCATAAATTGATTTCATACTAATGAGTAAATAATTGTGGTCCCTTTCTGAAGAAAGATTGTTAACCCAAACAGGCCCACTCCAAGCATTTTTGGGTGGGGCAAGAATACACATGGAGGCTGTAGGCCCACCCCCATACCGCCCCCCCATATCTCACTGTGAGCGGCCTTGTGCACATGGCGTGACACCCCAGCTTATACATTGAAGCTCCAGAAATAATCCTCCCAACAGGCAACTCACAGGCACCCTTCTGCTCTAGGTGCCCGTGTCTAGGATACAGGGATCTGCTCTCAGGAGGATAGAAGGAGACTGGGTGGCCCTGGAACGGGGCTCAGGGCTGTTTGGCCAGGGAATAATGGGGTCCAGCTCTGGAATGTGGTCTAAATGGTGAGGGCGATGCAGCCCCACAGACCACAGTCTCTGTGGTCTTTCCAGAGTGGTATATAGGAAATCACACGGCCTGAGGAGGTAGACAGAACAGGGCCCTCTAAAGCGTGGGGCCCAAGACAGGACACCAATTGCCTGTGTCTGAGGACAGTCCTGAGCCCAAATGGCTCTCTGATTCATGTCATTTCAGGCTGTATTATATTAAATAATATATATTTTAAAATGCAGGTGGAGGGAAGGACCAATAACCTGGGATCGAGTTTGCCCACAAGCTTGGCTTCACTAAGCGGTTTTACTGAATTTCTTCCTTTCCTCCTCTGATGAACCAAAGGGGTCATAAAATCTCCAGGTTGGTTTCTTTCTCACAAGAGTTTCAATGGCAGCTGCAGTTAGTAGCAGGAGGGAAGGAAGACAGAGAAGGGAGTCAATTTGGAAAGGGCAGTGTGTGTGGGGAGGATGTTTATTCCCATAAGAGGGTCCTCCAGTGATTTGCCCTCTGCTTCGCTGACTCCCTTGCCGCATGTTTACTCTTTTTTCTTTTTTTTTTTCGAAGACCTCAGGTTATAGGCTTCAAACTGGGGTGTAATATCCCTTCCTGTTTCCAAAGACTCGATCTGTAGATGGGAAGGAGAGCCATGGGAAACACATGTGGGAGTGTTAGCACGTGGTTGTCTTACCTGCTGAAACCTGGCTCAGTCAGCGTTGCCACATCCCTGCTCATCACAGCCAGAGGTGCCAATCAGAAAGAGCATGTGGACATTTCTAGGGGGCTAGCCTCCTTTATTCTTGATGTTTTGACACTTGGCCTAGCTATTGTACTCGGTGAGCTCATATGTCCTTCTCTCAATGTGTACTCTCTCTCTCTCTCTCTCCAAATGTGAGAAAGAACGTTACCCAGCTTTGTCTGTTGGTGTTGCTGTGAGCTTTCTTGGTGGAAGGCCCAGCTGGCATCAACTCTGCCAAGGCTGAGGCTTTACTATTTTGAAAGCATCACCCTCGAATCCTGAAATGGTTGTCTCATTTAATGTGGATCATTCTGACCTTTGTTTAAGTTTCTTCATTCAGACCTTTCATGTTTTTATTTTTTATTTTTTTTTGTGGGGAAGACCAGCCCTGAGCTAACATCTATTGCCAATCTTCCCCTTTTTGCTGAGGAAGACTGGCCCTGGGCTAACATCCGTGCCCATCTTCCTCTACTTTATATGGGACGCCGCCGCGACATGGCTGACAAGCAGTGCGTCGGCGGGCGCCCGGGATCCGAACTCGCGAACCCCGGGTTGCCAAGCGCGGACTAAACCGCTGCGCCACCGGGCAGCCCCAGACCTTTCATGTTTTGAAAGGAGCTTTTAAAACAGCAACTGAGGTTGCCTCCTTTGCAGAGAAAATAAAAATTGTGCAACAGAAGGAAGTACTCTTGGAGATGTGGGAGATCTTTCCAAGGATGAAGGGTGATCTGACCTAGATTGTTTTGTACGTGATTTTTGTACATGCTTTTGTACAGAAAATTGGCCTCCACCCACTGTGTCATGGGTTTATGACTGTCAGTGGAGGCCACCAGGGAGTCACCTGGGTTCCAGGCCAGCCCCTGATGGGAGGTGCCAGAGGCACACGAGCCAGGAAGACGGCCCCCTGAGATAACCTGGTACTGGCAGGACCGTAAAGGGAAATTTTGCCAGTTTGAGGCCATGAACCCAAGAGGAAATTACATTTTAAGCAGAAATAAAATCCTGTGGAAATATTTAATGTTGAGTAATGTTTGTGTCATGAAGGACATCATCTATCTTCCATATAATCTTTTCTTCCTTTGATCCTTCGGCTTCCTGTGTTCATAATAGAATAAAGTGCATTGTTTCTGCTGAGTGCTGCCCGAAGCAGATGCTTCTGTTAAACTCTTCTTGATAATATCACTTCAGTTACACTTGAATTCAAAGCTCTGTCCTGCTTTTTCACCCTATTGTGTTGAGCATTAAGGGAGAATGTATTCTTTTATTTTTTACTGGAGAAGTAAAACTTCAACCAGAATATATTGAATATGGGCCTCAAATTTAGTCACAGAGAATGGTCCTTAGCCCAGCATTACCCCCTAATGGGATACACTAGAATAGATATTAATTTGACCATGTGGGTTGCAACTGAACAGGTATAACTCGAGCCTTTGCATCAGGTCTGCTCTGTGGTAAATGCAAGCAGCTATTAAGAATATCATTTAAAAACACATCCTCCATTTGGAAAGTCACTAGCCTTCAGTGAGGGTGGAGCAATTCATTATGCTTAATAACCTCCTTGTTCTCTTTCATTTTATTCACTCATTGTTGCCATAGGGAATGGCATTTAAGAACTAGTGAAACAAGAAACAGAAGTCATATATAAAAAGAGTAACAGATTTAATCTCATGAAAATTACACACTATTGTAGGACACGTGACACCAAAAGGTAGAAGACAAATCCAAAAGAAATCTAAAGGACTGATAAACATTTCAAAAAATATTCAACCTCCCTAATATGGGAGAAATTCAGATTAAAATGAAATATCACCTTTCATGTATCAGATTAAATTCAAAGATTAACTTCAAATGTCAGTGAATGTATCTGAGAAGAGAGCACTGCCTGTTGATGGGAGTGTGAACAAGTGGATTATTTTGGAAGGCAATTTGGCAGGATTCGTTATGATTTTAAATGGGCATATGCTTTGATCCAGCAATTTTACTCCTTCAATTCTCTCCCCCCAAAACGTTCTCACATATGCCACAAATCTCTTTACAATGATATGCATTGCCACAATGTTTATAACAAGAAGAGTCTACCATTGTGAAAGTCCATCAACTGGGAGGGGGGAGGGTGTGTGTGGTTAAGTAAAATATGGAACATTCTCTTTCTGTGGAATCCTGTGCTGCCGTTAAAATAAATGAGGTAGATCTGTGTATACTGAAATGAAAAGATCTCCCTGACACTTAGGTGAAAAAAATGAAATCACAGAACAATTTTTAGTTTGATCTCATTTTTTTTATAAAAAAGTGTGTATGTATATAGATGTGTACATAAATTCACAGTACAAATGAACTTCAATCTGTCAATAATACTTACCTCCATGAGGGAAGCAGGAGTTGTATTATTAAAGGCAGACTTTCCATGTCATTTTCTAGTGTTCAGTATGGGTATTCATTTTTGATTGTTGTATCTGTGTATTACTTGTATGTAAAAAGTAAACAAAATAATTAGATATGATGATGTGATGTTCATGACGATGCACTGACGCTTATTGAAGACTTCTCCACTGTAGGATACAGAAAGCTTAAATTTAGCATGTGGCAAGGCTAAGCTCAGTGACAGGTCTTTCCACCAAGTGTCATTTTTCAAGAAATCTCAGCACATGGGTAAACACTTTGCTGGAGAAATGAGTGGATCTGCAATCTCCCAGATAGTCTGACTCTTGCCCTGGCTTCATCACTGCCTGCGTCAGCATTGTTTATTCAGGGCCTCTAGAATGAGCCATGGTGGATGAGGTGGCGACAGAGCTGCTGGGAGCGATGGGTGCAGCTTGAGGAACTCCAACCATCATGTCTTTTCACAGCAAACACTTTTGAACCTGGTCAAGCCACCAAGGATGTCTCTAAAATAGTCTCTTTGCTTCTCCCCATTTAGAAAGAAAATGGAATTCCAAGGGAGATTCTGAAATCTCAGTGTCAACTTGTGTGTATTATTAAAGCTACTTCGTCTTATAGTTCTTTTTCAAAGGTGTTTATAACTATATTTTGCTTGTCTTTTAGGAAGCCAGTCTACCCAGATTAACTCCACTGCAGCAGGCACTTACAAGTTCCCTTATGGAGTGATGCATCATCTTCTTTATGAGACCAGCTGCTGAGGAATTAACTCAGTGCCCCATCCCAAAAGATTTTGTACTTTTTTTTCATGGACTCTTTCAAATGTCTTCTCAGCTTAAATGAGCATTTCTTTGATTTATTTTTTCAAGAAGGACCCAGTGAATTCAAGTATTTTTTCCTTGTTCTGACATATAGTTCTTTTATCTCTCATAGTGAGAAAAGATAACATGTTGTATTTTACTAGAAATAGCTGACATTTCAATACAAATTATAGAGAAGTATTGTCCAAATATCTGATGCTAAGGCTTCCTTTTTGGCTTTTGATGAAATTTCATACTGACCACCCATCACTTTATACCAAGATTTCTTTCACTTCCAAAACTTCAAAAGTCAACACTCTCCTCCATCTCTCTCTTAGGTCTAAATTTTTGGGAGGGGTTGAAACATCACACGTAGTTCACAGATTTTGATAGCATGACAAAGGATGCTGTCGTTTATATACCAAAACCAGCAAATGGGATAAATAAATAAACTGTAATACTTTGTATATTTTAGGTTCCTTACCTCTTAGAATACTATAAGTGCTGAGAAATTAGTTTATAGAGATATAGGCAGTGACTGATCGTAAATATTCTTGTATGCTTGTTGATTAACCTGTAGGAAGTTGGGATGTAGAGAGTTTTGAAGCAGGGGAAAACAATACACTGAAGTTTTAGAAAGATCATGTAAGCAGTAGCTTAAACGAGTAACTGGAGAGTATGAAGGGAGAGACCAGGGGCAGAAAAATAAAGTGGCTACAATCTAGCCATCTTTGTTGTAATCCAAATCCTTGTCCTTTCAAACACTTGCCACAAACATTAATAGACACATGTGAAAGCCTGGCATCATGAACTTACAGACCTGACCATTTCTTTCTTGCTTGTCAATGATTGGAAGAGTAATTATATCATACTCGGACTGACCAATAGCCAAAAGGCTATTTTGAATGATTGCCTTCCAGTTATTAAACAACAGATCTAATAAAGGAAAGTTGCCTTAAGAGTTGCCAGGGTCAGGAACATAAATCCATACATAACCTTCCATCAGAGCATCAACCTCTGAGTTTCCCTTTTGAGTCACACTTTGGGGCATAAGAATTGGACCATCAGATGTTGTGCAAAAGGTGTCAAGAAGGGACAAGATGCTGAGAGCCTGCTCAATCCACCAGGGCCTGAGGCATGCTTCATTCTTTTAAGTACAAAGCAGTAGATCTTCTCTCGTTATGTGGCAGATAGTTTGGATCGCCACTTTTGTTTAGGGATAACCTATTAAAAGAAAAGTACAGACCATAGTGAAGAAGTTAGATCAAATATTAATATATGAGCCTAATAAAACCCTCTTGGACCTGTCGACAAATGCGAAAACTGGACTAAGACTCGATAATTGGGAGTAGACAGAGGACCAGAGATTAAGAGGTGTTCAGAAGAAATAATGGATAGGTAACTGGAAATGGGTCATACACAATCAGGAGGAATCAAGGATGACTCACATTTCTGGCTTGAGGTACTGGATGGATATTGGTGTTATTAATTAAGCCAAGCAATAACAGAGAGGAACATGTTATGGGAAGAAAATACTAAGTCTAGTTTTTGAGGTCCATGTAGTATGTTCAGGAAATGAGAGTGTGGACCAAGCCTGGAACACCTAAGGCACTCAGTCCATACTTATTGAATGAAACAGTTCAGGAGAGAAGCCTGAGCTGAGATAACCTTTGGGAGTCAACAGCAGACAGACAGGAGTTGAAATCATTGAAGTGGGTGAGCTCCTTCAGGGCAAGGAGTGGAGAAGATGACCCTGGACAGATCCTTGTGGTACCCATCATTTAAGAGGTGGCAAAGGAAGGCAGCCCAGGAAAGTTGACGGAAGATTTGTCTAAGAGACAAAAAGGAATCTGGAAGGTATTGTTGTCACAGAGACCATACAAAGGAGGAAAGAATTTTAATGAGAGAATGTCAACAGATCAAAATGTCAAAGAAAGAGGACGTAAGTTAAGAACCAGCAAGGATCTATTGGATGAAGCAATTAGGAAATCATTGGTGCCCTCAGCAGGAGCAGCTTCAGTGCAATGGCGAATCCAGGAGTCATGCTGAGGTGAACCGAAGTTAGACTAGAACTGAAGAAATGAAGGCAGTTAGATTAAAACACTCTTTCACGATGTTTGGCTGTCATGCAGTTGATGTCAGTAAGTAGAGTGTGTAACAGAGTTAAGGAATTGAATCAATACTCTTACAATCTGAGGCTAAGATATCCATTGTGAAGAAGATGTCAAAGAGAAAAGAGAGACAGAGGTCAAAGGATGCCAAATTTTTCTCCAAGATGGGCAAAGGCAAAAAGTAGATTGCAGGTACAGACAGGTTTGTAGTTGAGGAGCTAAAAGTTGAGAGTTGCGACTGATAGCACCAATTATTTCTGTGAACTCAGAATCAAATTTTTCACCTAAGAAGGGGCAAGAGTAGGATTAGGGGTTTGAAGAAACTAGTCGAGAATTAGAATAGCTATTTTGGGATTAGGAGGATTGGATTAGGAACAGGGAAAAGGATGGTTGAGTGGCATCCAGGACTCATCTGAAGACGGAAAACCACAAAATTGTAGTAGCACAAATCTATGTAGTATGAATTTCCCCACTCTAGCTGTACCTACTACTCAGCAGTCCAGATGTGATTGAAGAAGGCAGATGTTTGTAATGATTCAAGATTTGGGGATTGCAGAGTGGCCACTACAGAAGGTTAGGGAATTTGGAGTTGAGAGAGCTGGGAAAGTAGTGGTTGAAGACATCACCAGAGGATCAAATCGGAATAGGAAAATCAGTGAGAGACACTGTGGATTAATGTTAAGAGACTAGAAGTGCCAAGAGCAAGCGTAGTGGGAGTGACAGAGCTGGAAAGTTAGGAGGGTCACACTTATGAGGCACAGTAGGAGATGGAAAGTCACAGAAATCAAGATTGGAGTGTTTGCTGTGTTCTCCATGTGGATGTCAAAGTTCCTTGAATGGTAGCAAAAATCTGGGCAGAGAGGAAATCTGTGAGCTAACTGCTTAAGTATTTAGTGAATGTTGGAGAAGGCTCAGGAAAACCCAGAAGGTCGGTAGATGTGACAGAATAAAGGAGGCACAAATTCTTGGACACACCTCTCATTGAGAGATAGGGTCTAACTCCCCTCCATTTGAGTCTGACCTGGCCTGTGACTGCTCTGATCATTAGGATATGGTGGATATGTCCCTACTCTAGTTCCAGGCCTCAGGAATGAGGGTGGGGGAAAACTCATGACCAACTATTACTTGAATCCTACAGTGACCTATCTGGTCTGCCTGTTTCCATCCTTGTGCATCTACCTCTATGCTCATTAGAGGGTCAGAATTATTGTTAAAACCTAAGTTGGATCATGTCTCTCCCCTGCTCCAAACCCTTCAGTGGCTCCCCATCTCACTCAGAGTTAAAAGCCAAGTCTTTTCGTCGACCTCCTAGACCCTGTGTGATCTGGCTCCCTGTTACCGCTCTGCCTAGTACCTTCCCTCTGCTCCCTCCACAGCTTCCTTGTTCTTCAAACTTTCGAGATTCCACCCACCTCGGGGCCTTTGTAGTTGCAGTTCCTTTGTCTGAAAAGCAAGCCCTGCAGATATCTGCCTGGCTCACTCCCCCAAGCTTTCACTCAAGTCACCTTCTCTGTGAGGTCTTCCCTGCTCGCTGCATCAAAACTTCACCACCTTTCCAAGTCCAGCATTTGAAATCCTGCTTTATTTTTTTTACCACCCATGTCACCAATATAACATACATGGTACTTAACTTGTTTATAGTGTAGTCTCCCTTATCAGAATGTAAATTTCTCTTAAGGACAGGGATTTTTGATCTGTGTCATTCTCTGCTGTACTCTCCGTGCCTAAAACAGTAGCTGGCACATAGTAGGTGGTCAACATTCACGAAATACGTGGATTCACTAGACCTATTCAAAAGATTATCTCCAGCCCAGTCCTAGGGCTGTGGCATGAGTCTAGCTGATACCCTGCCCTTGAAGTATTCTAAGAGCCAGAGTTTTAGCCTCTGTGAAGGGTGAGGAAAGGAAGTACTTGTGAATCCAGGAAGCTCCAATAATCTACAGCTTGGCCCTCAGCCATCTGCTCCTTCTGCCGTGCAGACCCATCTCGTGGCAGCCAGTCGTATTAACAAAGCCCACGGGAAGAGAAGCCTAGTCCTAGCCGTCTATATTCACTCTGCGCCTGTCTACAAATTCCTTTGTCTGGCTCCCTATGCTTTCCTTTTAAAGAATTAGACTGTCAAGAATATATTAAACAAAAGGCACAGGGCCCTAAACATTTTGTAAAAGAGTCATTTTAAAGAAGAAAATAGTGTGAAATGCTTTGTACTCACCACATCAACTGCTATTCTTTTCAGGTTAGACGTTTCCCTGTAACAAAAGAACCTTCCTACAGGACGGGCAATGAAGAATACACAATGGGAGGAGGCCTCAACCACAGGTGGGAGAAATGAGGCAACTGCCAACACTCCCCATGAGTTTCACTCTGTTAGATCCGAGAACTGAAGTACCCTAAGTTTAGGTCCCCTAGACAAAGCTTTAGTGGGAGGCTAGGCCAAGGCTACTCTGCTAAGACTGGGAGGCTGCTATAGAATCTCTGGGGACAGGACAGTGAGGATGAGAAGCCTGGCTACCTCTCCTACTTGCTGTGACAAGAGCATGCTGGGAGCTCCCCTCTGCTGGGCTGCCAGGGTTCCCGGCCTGTACACCTTGGTGGGAGGTGAGGAAGCTGTTCGCACATGAGCCTTCTCCTTGCCCGTGGCTCCCTTTGTGGCACTTCCATATAGTTCATCCCCCTCCTACCCAGAATCAGACTTGAAGTAACGGTGGATGGAATGGTGTGGTTGGATCTGTGATTTCTCTGGCATGATCACTTTTCCTGGCACACTCCCTTCCTAGCATCCAGGCTCCAAATGGTTCCTTCCTTTCCCTCTGGCAGTAGCTTTCTCTTTTGAGTTTTCATGTGTGAAAGCTCCACCGAAGCCAGTGCCCAGTGCTCTGGAGCTGGAGGCTCACTGGGATGCCAGTTCAAGTCTACTGGGATGTAGATATTGAGCCCACCATCACGATGGTGATGGGGTAATGATTATTAGCATGGGAAACATCTTCACAGAGCTAGATGGAAAGTGACCATTCAGAGAAGACAGTAAATCACAATAAATTGAAATAAAGAGAATAATCCATGGAGATACTAAACAGATATTACAGAACCATTAAAAACTAGAAAGTAACTTGAGTCTTTTTTCAGATAGTGCTCTTTGAAATGCACTGACTGCCTTCTGGAGGCTGAGGAGGAAT
The DNA here is from genome assembly GCA_031878705.1 of Tapirus indicus. Taxonomy (NCBI): domain Eukaryota; kingdom Metazoa; phylum Chordata; class Mammalia; order Perissodactyla; family Tapiridae; genus Tapirus; species Tapirus indicus. The sequence continues at coordinate 124,964,363 of CM062919.1, read as the reverse complement.
GAGCTGACAACCCTATTTGTCTCAGAGACTAAGCTAGAAATAATCAACTCAAAGGCTCAGGGCTCCTCCCTATGCCTCTGTTAGAAGCAAACAGACCAAAATTTGCCATTATATAGTATGTTGCCGGTATGATGAGAAGCACTATCACGTGCTTGAACAAATAAGGACAATATTACGCTGGAGCATCAATAGAGACATATGCTTTCAGACTCATGCACTGTTCAGTATCCGTCTCTAAAAGACAATGGAAAACTCTGACTCCTCTTGTTTATCTAGGGCTATGCACTTAAATGCATGCTTACTCCCCTCCCAAACCCATCTTTGATCTTGGCGAGGCAGAGGCAGGTGAGAGTATCAGATTTTACAGTTATTTCTTGAGGCATCTTTAAGTGACTTTAAAGATGGAAACACACGATGAAGTAATGTGTAACGATCTTAGAGTCAAATCAAATAAATGACTAGTAACTCCATTAAATACATAACAAATGGTATCATAGCGTATTAACAATGATTAAACAGATATTTTCACTTATGTAAAATAAGTTAAATAATTAGATAACTGATAAAATTTCTCTTCCTTATTTTAAATATATTCATTCATATGCACATCACTACATATTCTATTTCTTATCTCAGAATGTTTGCCCATAAAAATCTGTTTATTAGTTCAAATGGTTGCTTAATATAATTCCCCCTGCAAAGCTGTCAAAAGAACACTGTTATTGCCATAGGCAGAACTCAAGCACTGACAAAGAAGCCACATCTGAGTATCTGATGTATTTTATTTGTTCACATTTATCCTATTTGAGGTTAACACTACTTCATTTGACAGTTTAAAAATCATCCTGTAAACAAAATAAAAAACAGCAGCAACAGCTAAAATAAGGACACAATGTATAATAAAGTAAAGGAATGTGTTGAAAGGAATATTCTGAATAAGCAAAGAAAATGTGACCATGATTATGAATTCAACAATAAGAAAAAACCTCCAACATCTGTGAAAGACGAAACGATAATAGTCATAAAAAAGAAGCAAGAATCAAAGTGCCGGTGTGCTATTCTTCATTTCCACATCCTTTCAGGAACTAGATAGAGCATACTATTCCTTTATATAAAGTGACAAGTTCTGCTTTAAAACATTCAGTTATGTTATCTTGCAGATTTTTTTTCAGTTTACATGATCTCTACTTTACACTGACTTAACTGGAAAGATGGTCATATGCAGTACATTGTATAATTTCTTGACTCTATGGAGAGTATGGAAATGGTAAAGTTTATTGTTTTATTTTTTGCTTTATTTGCAATGAGTAACAAGAAGCTGAAAATCCAGTATCAGAAGCATCAGTACTTTTACTCTTTCCGGAAAAAAAAAAGAAAAATCCCGAGCCCTCTGTCATCTTCACTGCCACTTTCAGATTCTCTGTCACAAAAGACTTCAATTTCCCTGAATTCTGGTCAGCTGACTTAAATAATCAGAATAGTTTTTTTAATGCAAAATTGGTGTGGTATTTGTTCGAATTGATCAAATAGAAACGTTATTCTGGCATCATGTAAAAATCATTTACACTTGCATGATTGTTTATAATCCCAAATGTTTTCCCCTTGAGGGGAACATCTGTTGAATATGATTTTTGAATAGAGGACTTTTATGAAATATACTTCAAATCTTAAAAAATATTTTTAATGCTCCCTAAAATGGTATAGGATTTACCCCAGCTGACAATGCCTTTTCCCTTTAAGAACATTCTTGTGTTTGTGGCATTTCATTTTCCTTACAACTCAACTGTATTTAAAAAGCCCAAATACCCAAGTGGCTGCTGCCTTATTTAGCAGTAAACAGCAATATTTTTTAAACCATGTATACAGCTCAACAGCAAGATTAAGAAGTTATAATACACACATATCAAGGACAGGTTCATGTTTTTTGGAATTCACTGAATAAACTGTATTCTGGTAAATCCCCCTCCCCCAACAAGAGAGTGTACTGTACCTACATCGAGGTGTTTAAATATTTCTCCAACAGTTTTCATTGTATTATATTATGAAAACACTAGGCTTTAAGCCGGGTACTAATAAATATTTAATTTAAAAGAAAGAAAGAAACCCCAACACAGAAGAACATAAAAAAAGACCCTTTCCCTCCCTCTCAGCCCTCTCCCCAGGGAAGGCGCGTATGTGTCAGCCTGACATAGCTGAGATCTCGTAGTCACTGGCCGAGGTGAGGGGCTTGCCCATCATCCGGATGTTTTTTGCACTGGTGATCCTGGCCATCATGCACACGGGCTTGTCAAAGTACTTTACCAGGGCAGGCTCAGTTAGGAGGGAGGCCAGGAACTGCTCGAAGGTGATGGCCCAGTCCCGGTCCAGGCTGGTGCTCCGGGGTAGCGCCGCTGTGCCCTGGCCACTGCGCACCAGGACTGTGTCCTCCCCAATGTCCTCGCAGTGCAGCTTGTCCTCCTCATGGGAGCCAGCACTCAGCACCGAGTATGAGGACATGGAGCTGTCATCCTTGGTGTCATCGTCAGAGATCAGCATGGAGGAGCAGGCCCCATTGTCCCGGGGTGAGGAGTCCTCCAGCTTAATGTCCTCCATCTGCCCTCCCAGGGAGTGCTCCTCGCCCTCGCCCGCCAAGCTGGCTGGGAGCGGCTCTAGGGACTCCACCACGTAAGGCTGGCTGGGCCCTTTCTTGGGGAAGAGTACACCTGGGATGCCCTGGTTGCAGATGGGCCCGCTGCCCCCACTCCCACCCTCCTTTGCAGGCTGGGCGACGAAGAGCTTGCCGACTTCCCCAATCTCCAGCAGGAGGCTGGTCACCGCTGCCGTGGCATGGTATAGCTCCTGCTCATTGGGGTCCTCGCTGAACATGTTATACATTGTCTTACACAGCTCAATGAACTGCCCCTGAAAAGTGATTTGGAAAAACACAAAGAATGTGACCATCTTGTGGGGAGCACAGAGGCAGGACTGAAGTGGACTGCAAAGCCATTTAATATTAGACTACCACAAGATCCCTGAAAAGTCCTATACGTAGGGTGGATTGATGTGTTGTTTAAAGTCTCTTTTTTGACGGTTCCATTTTTTTTCACTTTGAAAAACTTCCAACATCCATGAAAACAGAAACAATGAAATAAACCTTCATGTACCTATCATCTAGAGTCAAGAATGACTATGCTTTACAGTTGCTCGTTAACTCTTTTATCCTTGTTGAAGTACTTTAAGTAAATCCCAGACCTCATCTCATTTCATGTCTACACACTTTAGTATGCAGCCCAGTTTTTCCAAGGTTAGCTCCAATCCCCTCTCCCATGACACACCTGCTGGTGTCCCTGGACAGAAGTAATGCCTACCACCCCCCACCCAGATGATTTATCTGTTCTTCTGCCAGGAAACTTAGCATTTTCATTTTGTGTTATAATTATTTATATTGTTTTATCTCCCTCATTACATTTCTGCTTTTTAAGAAAAAAATATGTCAGACATCTTTATAGCTGAGCATAGTGATTTCAAAGTAGCATGACCTTGTCTTTTGAGTATCTGAGGGTATTTTTAATGACTGGGATGAGAATGCACGTACTCTCAAATGTGAATATTTCATGGTTCACGTTTTCTCCAAGGAGGTCATTTTCTCATAACCGAGCATATATATATATATATATATTTTTTTTTTTTTTTTTCTTTGTGAGGAAGACTAGCCCTGAGCTAACATCCGTGCCTGTCTCCCTCCACTTTATATGGGACGCCACCACAGCACGACATGAACAAGCGGTGCGTCTGTCCACGCCCAGGATCCGAACCTGTGAACCCCGGGCTGCCAAAGCGGAGCGCACGAACCTAACTGCTACACCACTGGGCCAGCCCCCCGAGCATATTTTTGATGCACAAAATAGATCCAGACAGATACTAATTAAGTGCCCCAAGTTGCATCTGAGATACTTATTCTGCATTTATCTATGACTGGAAAACAGAGCTTCCAGGTTTGAAATGAATGAATTGAACTGTTAAGCACTCACCTGATTCAATTTGGGTAAATCCTTTGCATTCTTTGATCTGGATTTATTTTCTGGAGTCCAGAGTCTCAGATAATTACGATTTTCTTGAGAATTTGTCCTCTTCCCTAAAACCCAAATGTCAAGAAAGAAGTGTTCAAAGGTCAAGAAACAAGAGTTCAACCAGCAGTGAGGTAAACACACACATAGAAGAGAAAATCGGTACCTCTGTCCGGCTTTAGACTCACTGTAACAAAGCCATCGTCAGCACTGTGTTTGCTTCTGCTGTCCAATCCGACCACTACCAAGACAGAGACAGGAGAAAAAAGTAGAATGTTATATAATAAACCTATATATTTAGCATTTGTAGTAGAAAACAGAAAAACCTCAAGGTAGGGTTGCCTGAGTTAGCAAAATAAACACAAGAAAAACAAAAACCCAGTATACCGAGTTAAATTTGAATTTGAGATAAACAACAAATAATTTTTTAGTATAAGTGAGTCCCAAATATCTCATGGGACATAACTTATGCTAAGCAAATTATTTGTTGTTCATCTCAAATTCAGATTTTACTTGGTGTCCCATATTTTATCTGACAACCCTATCTCTAGGTGAAGGACTCCCCCCAGAATTCTTTGTCACAAGTAGGGTTCAGTGTACAATTAGGAATTAAACGGATAATTTCATGTAGTCTTCCACACTTAAAAAATGGTGGTGCCTGCCCCAATGAATGTTGATTTCCCTCCTCTCTCTGTTGTATTATCATCTGAACTTCGCTTGCATGAGATTGACTTTCTGTCAGGCCCTGCAAAAGATCAAGAACTCACTTTTTAAAAAGAAGTTAAAATGTATGTTGATAAAAGAAAACAAAAACATGCTATATGCTAGAAATTCCTTCAGATTCATAATCTGGTACTTCAAAAATATGACTTTCAAGGAAACCACTTATAACTGTTTTCTTTTTTCTTCTTAAAATAGGACATCACAGGGCACATAAGAGAGAGAAAGGTGTAGAACACCCCAGATTCCCATTCAGTTTGTCAGCTGTAAGGAGGCATGCCAGCATTTCCTCGGCCATCCAAAAGGTGGCTGGTTTGCCAGATATGTGATCTTTTACCGTATTTAGTGTCAAATTAATCTCAGCAGCTTTTAAGACAGAGTGAGGACAATGTACTATATGTCATTGACAAATTCCTCTCCTCTCCATGTTGAAAGTGACTTAGGAAATAAGTAGATATTAAAAAAGTTAATGTATGGTAAGCCCATGCAATGAGTATTATACAGCCATTTAAAAACCATGTTTTCAGAGAATGTTAATGACATGGTAACATGCTCACTGGATTTTAAGTAAAAAAGTAGGATACAAAACTGTATAAGCAGTTTGACCTGTTTTATATATATGCACATATATTATAATTATATGAATGAAGAGACTGAAAAGAAATATTTCAAGATATTAATTATTAGTCAGCTTTGTATTCTAAGATTTTAAGACATCTTTGGTTTACTTTATATATTTTATCTATATCTTAAAATTTCAGTACAAAGCAATAGTACTTTTGGAGTCAGAAAAACACTTTTATTTATTTTTTGTGAAGAAGACTAGCCCTGAGCTAACATCCGTTGCCAATCCTCCTCTTTTTTGCTGAGGAAGATTGGCCCTGGGCTAACATCAGTGCTTGCCCATCTTCCTCTGCTTTATATGGGACACCACCACAGCATGGCTTGACAAGCGGTGCGTCAGTCTGCACCCGGGATCCGAACCTGCAAACCCCAGGCCGCCAACAACAGAGTGTGCAAACTGAATCACTACACCACCAGGCCAGCCCAGAAAAACACTTTTAAAAAAGCATCTTTTATTGATATTAATTGCTACTGGCCTGTGACCATGCCGGAAGCATTTTTGAAATAAGCGACTCCTTTTCTGAAATGAATGTCCACTAAGAAAGATATGGCAGACATTTTGCAGTCAAAATATGATTGCTCACAACATTAAAAATCCTGTAGGATGTGCTAAGGCACTATGCTAAAAGCCTTACTACGTTATCTCAGTAAGTCCTTACTACACCCAATCTGACAGCCATCATCTCCATTTTCACACAAGGAAAGGGAGGCTCAGAGACGCAGGCACCTACCTGAGGTCACCTAGATAACGACATACAGAGCTAGCACCCTGTCCAAAGCTCCTACCCTCAACTTGTGTTAACAATAATAAGACTGGGTCTGGCTCATTCTTCTCTGCTCAGTCACTTAGATGTTCACAGTTTAAAAGCATGTCTAAACTGTGCTTATTTTAGGATGGCAAGATTGAAGAGGAAAGGACCCAGCAGCAACCCATGTTTACTTTTGGATTTGGGTGAAGTCACGAAGCTGCCCTAACGATGAATTAGAGGGTAAAGAACTCGCTGCAGCAGCAAGCTGAGAGACGTTGCTTAGATTCACGCAAGACAAAACAGTACATGATTTAACACGTAAATCTGGAGATATATACAATGAGTTGGATCATGTCTACGTAGACCTAACAACCACACAGAGCAGGGGTCAGCAAACTTTTTCTGTAAAGGGCCAGATAGTAAATATTTTAGGCTTTGCAGGCCATACGGTCCCTGTCTCAGCTACTCAGTTCCACCACCGAAGCATGAAAGCAGCCACAGGCAATACACAAATGAATAGCCTGGCTGTGTTCCAATAAAACTTTATGGACACTAAAGTTTAAATTTCATACAATTTTCCCATGTCATAAAATATTATTTTTACTTCTGATTTTTAAAAACTACTTAAAAATAAAAAATATTTTTAGTTCACAGGATGTGCAAATAGGCAGTGGGCCAGATCGGGCCCAGGGGCCAAAGTTTGCCAATGCCTGGCACAGAACAAAGACAGATAAAAAAGAACATTTTCTGAGATAAACGCTGCCCTGACTCTGGATTGCACCATAATAAAAGGATGATAATCTTAATGAGCCTGACCCTAGTGGGGAGAGGGGAGCAAAGTATACAGCTCTATAGGACATGCTTTTTCTAAGCCACCGGGACCCCAAGTACATGGTCCCTTGAGTGGGCAGAAGTACCTGCTCCACAGTAGTTGTCCAACTTCAAAATCTTCCAAAGAAAGTAACATATTAGACAACTGAATTCACACACTTCTCTGATTGACTTGCTTTGGAGGCAACTTTTTCCAATGGCAGAGGGCTCCGCAGAAATGAAATATAGTAACCGTGGTGAGGAAAGTCACTTACCATGTGTGCATTCTGGGGTGATATCTTCAAAGAAGTATTGAGTGGCTTCAAAAGCAGAATCGGGCTCATCTTGATCAGAGGATGGCTCTAGGGAGGGGAGGAGAGAGAATAATTCTCACGTTGGCAGGGCCATGACTCAATGAAAGTGTGCTTTAATTGTTAAAGAAATGACACAGGGAGGATGAGAAGCTAAAGTTACAAAGGGGGGGTGGGGTCACATCACTAGGGGGCCTTGAACACCTACAGCCTCTAAACCCTTATTGAAGGAGGGGCTCACTCATTTCTAACTACACCCTCCTTTTTAACAACCCCACGCCAAAGCGCCTCTTTACATTTTCCCTTTTATGGAGACTTTCCCAAATCCTGTGGAATGATGCTTTATGAAGCAAATTTTAGGAAATTGTAAGCTATAAAGATAATTCCAAATTTATAGTTTTACTCTATCCTTACTGCCAATCTTTCCTTATTTATTATTACGATGATGATGTTTGTATTTGCTAGATATTTTTCAGTTGGAGGCCAACCTTGTTTAAAACTGAACTCAAAAACCTCACCATCTTTCTCTCTTTTTTCGGTCAGTGGTAAAATGACTCCCCTAGACCCAGAATCTCAGGCTCCTACACTCTTCTCTCTCACACAACCCATACTCCATGGGTTACCAAGTGCTAGTGATCCTTTCTCTTGCAGAAGTCTGCTCTTTCTATTACCACAACTCTCTGTTCAAACAGGTAAATGAGCACAGAATCAAGCACACGTGATTCAGGCACTTATGTAAACAGTCCTTGTTCAGTTCGTTCTCAGTGACCAAGGAGTGATCTTGTGTATCAAAAAGAGGCGAACAGGTCGCACCGAAAAAAGCGATTTCTGGCCAGGTCACGGTTCCAGGTACAGGCGCTGCTCTGTGTAGCTCACTTACCAGGCAAGACGTGCATTTTGTACAGGAGTCTGAGTTTCTCTGTGAGGTCCCCGTGGCACGCGGCACCTAGAAGTCACACAAGTACCGATGTGAAATGCATCATATGCGCTAGTAACCCCTCCAGGCTCAGCAGTCCCCTGAAAGTCTACTTTTTACAAATTGAAACCAAGACACTGTGTGACAGAAGGTCTAGACAGGACGTATTTGGGTTAAGAGCTCTGGAACCAAGATGTCTGGCTTCAAATCCCTTGTACTTAATATGTATCCTTGGAGAGTTAACCTTTCTGTACCTTAATTGCCTCTCCATACGGCTGGATGATAAATAGAAGATTCTACCAGTGGTCTTGACATCAGGACCCATGAAATGTGAGAACTAAATGTGTTAATACCTATAAACCACTTAGAAAAGTGCCTGGCACATAATAAACTAGTGTTATTAATAAGAACAATCATGTGACTGGGCCTCATCACTCTATAAATAACTGTTAGAGTTCAGAAATAATCTTGAAATACGTTTGAGAGTGCTTCAAATCACTCATTTTAGAAATCCTTTTTAGTTTTCTTTGGGTTCTCTTAAATGTTTCTTCAGTTTAATTTATTCTAACCTATCTGCCATTATATCATCACGGTTTCAATCAAAAGAATCCTGTTACCTTTTCCCCTAAAGTCCATATGTATTTCAGGAATCAGAAAATCCTTTGTAAATATCTATCCTCAGAGCACCTAGCTGAAGATTAATCAGACTTGGGAAAAGAGGAATCATGGAATCTGGGTTGGCAGGAACACCAGTGGTTATCTTGTCAGATGTCATGCTGAACGTAGGGATCTCCACTCAAACATCCACGTAAGATAGGAATCTAGCATCCACTTGAACATTCTCAGAGACAGGGAGCTCCTCACCACCAGAGGCATCTCATTCCACTTCTCATGCCTCAGTCTTAGGGTCCTTAACCTGCAGTATCAACTTCATAAAGTCCACAAACCCATAAAATGTAAAATTTTGTCTATGTGCATATGTCATGTTTGGGGAAGAAAATATCTATAGTCATTATCCGATCTCAAAGAGTCCATGACTCAAAAAAAGGTTCAGAACTACTCCTCTTCCCCTTATTCTACTGTCTAAAGCCAAACAGAATAGGTCTATTGCCTCTTCAATGCAACAATCTTTCAGATTTTAAGGACAGCTGTCCTGTCCCCCTTAAGCTTATCTTTTCAAGGCATTAATCTTCCCCAGGGTACATCTACTCAAATTTTTCAACAGTTCATACAACATGGTTTGTATACCCTTCCCTGTTCCTACCTACATCCAGTATATGTGTTAATTTGTCAATCAATATCTCCCTGGACAGAGAGTTCCAGAAGCCTCTTGTCCACTTCAGAGAATAGTGGAACTCTTCTTGACTCTTCCACTAATATAGCCTAAGTCTGCATTCAACTTCTTGTACTCTTTACCCCTGGAGTTTCATATTATTAGCCCAATTTACAGATGAGAAAAGTCGGGCTCACTGATGTTACACAATGTGTTTAAGGTCATAGGCTAGTAATTGGCAGGCCCAGGATTTGAACTCAGATTTGTCTGACCCTAGATGCCATGCTTGAAACCATTACACTATATGCAAACACTCTAGCTGGTTCTTTTACAATCATTTCTTAAAATTTAGGATTTCTGATTTATCCCTAACCATTTGTTTTTGCCAATCATTTCCTCCCCTCATAGTTTTTTAATCTTCTTTTTGTCATCCAACATAGTGACTTTCTCTCCCAGCTTCGTGTAGCCCACACATTGGTAAGCATGCCCTCTCTACCTTTATGGTTTAAGTTGCTGACTGAGTCCAGTAGAGATGGATGAACAGTAATCATAGTGACAATAATAACTAACTCTTTTTGAATCAGGCACTTTTCTAGAAGCTTTATTTGAATTATCTCATTTAGTCCTGATGATAACTCCATTTTGCAAATGAGGAAACAATCACAGAGGTTGAATACCAAGCCCAAGGTACTAGCAAACTCAGTTGAAATTGACTCATTAACCATCACACTTTGGGGGCACTGTTCAGTCAGTCATAAAATCATTGACTTCCATATACTTCCACCTTTTCTATTTACAATGAATTATCTGTCAAATGACTGGCTGCATCATGACATCTACAACATGTTTAGAGTCTCTGCCTTTCATCAGCACAACTGGAAAAGGAGATGAGCTAATTTATGGCTTCTGAGAGTAATCCCTCATTTTTAATTCCATATAGACCACCTGTTCACTAATTTCTAGAGGGAACTTTCTGGGGATTGACATTAAAGTTACTGATCTATCTTTTCCAGAATTCATTTTTCATTTTTTTTAAAATGAATTCATTTTTTTTAAACTCGAACAGAATTTCTCATTTCTGGTCTACTTGCCTGTCTCTGTAACTATACATTTTTTTCTTTTCTTTTGGTGAGGAAGACTTGTCCTGAGCTAACATCTGTACCAATCTTCCTCTATTTTGTATGTGGGTTGCTGCCTCTGCATGGCTGACAAGTGGTATAGGTCCTCACTGGGGATCTGAACCCACAAACCTGGGCCACTGAAGTGGAGCTCATGGAACTTTAACCACTACGTCAGCGGGCTGGCCCCTCCATAACTATATTTGACCCACAAGACTGACAGCAGCTCTGAGAGCTCTCCCAGGAATCTGGGATGTAGTTTACTTTGCTCAAGATCTCAACCGCATTTTAAGAAGCCTAAGCACTCTTTTCTAATGTTTTATCTATCTTGGACTTCAAGCCTCTCTTTCCTTTCTTGAAGATTTTGAAGAGTATTTTCCTTGTTGGAGTTGACTAAACTTTAGTAAATTAAATATTTCTATGACTTTCTACATGCAGAACCTGTCTCTTTTTTCCTCTTCCTTATTCTTGTCTGAAGATAACTTTTCAATATTCCCCTTTTGATAGACATCAATATGATAATAAGTAATTGCCTTGTGGCAGAAAAGATTAGGACAGGACCAAAGAGGTCTTTCGCCTTGTCTGGATTGTTTCACTTTTCAAAAACACGGAATGTACTTATGTATTCCTTGTGTAATTAAAAATTAATACCTCCTTCTTTGCTAAAAAAGTCCCATTTGCTGTCCTCAGCACTGAGTAGCAAGAAAAGGATAAGCTCTCCAGACAGCCCTCATTTGAATCCTGGGCCCACCAGATACTAACAGTTCAAGAACAGATATGTATTTGAAGACTTGCTAAAAACTCCTATCCCAGCAAGTTACTTAACTTTTCTGAGCTTCCATCTCTTGAACTGAAAACCTGGATAATAATAGTAAGCAGGCAGGCAATGAAGCAGAATCGTAACTGTACAAACTGTGCCTCCAACCTTATAGTTGGGTGCCTTGAGGCAAATTAAATTAAATGCACACAAAGCATTGGGGCAGTGTCTGGAGCAGAGCCAATGTTGTATAAATGTTAGTTATCATTATGATTATGACCTCCAAGGGCTGTTGTTTGGATTAAGTGATAAAGAACAAGTTCTAAAGCTTCTGAAGAGAGCCTGCCCTTAATAAAGGCCAGTTCCTCCATGGACCCCCCCCCTTTTAAGCATATATATCAGTGCTTCATACAAATAATTTTTTATTACCTAAGAGGATCTCATCTTCACTTTTTTTAAAACCATCGGCTTCCTCTGGCCTATAAGCCTTCCAGTCATTATTCTTAAAGATTTTAGGGCATTCTGGAATCATCGTTGGTTCCATGTCTGACCCCTTCATTTTTCCTTGGGCATGTCATTTTATTGTTATTTATTTATTTATTTTTTGTGAGGAAGACTGGCCCTGAGCTAACATCTGTGCCCATCTTCCTCTACTTTATATGGGACGCCGCCATGGCATGGCTTGGCAAGTGGTGCGTCTGTCCGCGCCCAGGATCTGAATGTGCAAAACCCCGGGCCACCGGAGCGGAGCGCGCGAACTTAACCGCTACGCCACCAGGCCGGCCTGGGGAATGTCATTTTACACTATATGGCCCAAGGTCACAGAGGGGCACAATTAGAATAAAACATTTTTTTCCTTCTTATCTCATTCTGGCAGCCTGACATAATGCCTGCTACATCTACAACCTCACATCAGGTGGGCCGAGCTCGACTATCACGTAGCTATTTTACTCAATTCTAAACGGAACAAGAGTCCAGTAAGAACACAGGGCAATAAACAGGTTAGACAGCGAGCCTGACATGCAGCAACACACACACCGCTTGTGAGGAGTGAGGTGTGGGTGTGGGGTGTGGGTGTGAGGTGTGAAGTGTGAGGTGTGGGTGTGAAATGGTGTCAGATGTTGGTGTGGGTGTGGAGTGTGAGGGTTGAGGTATGAAGGGTGGGTGTGAGGTGTGGGTGTGAGGTGTGAGGTGTGGGTGTGAGATGTGAGGTGTGAGGTGTGGGTGTGAGGTGTGGGGTGTGGGGTGTGGGTGTGAGGTGTGAAGTGTGAGGTGTGGGTGTGAGATGGTGTGGGTGTGGAGTGTGAGGTGTGAGGTATGAAGGGTGGGTGTGAGATGTGAGGTGTGGGGTGTGGGGTGTGGGTGTGAGGTGTGAAGTGTGAGGTGTGGGTGTGAGATGGTGTGGGTGTGGAGTGTGAGGTATGAAGTTTGGGTGTGAGGTGTGGGTGTGAGGTGTGGGGTGTGGGGTGTGGGTGTGAGGTGTGGGTGTGAGATGGTGTGGGTGTGGAGTGTGAGGTATGAAGTTTGGGTGTGAGGTGTGGGTGTGAGGTGTGGGGTGTGGGGTGTGGGTGTGAGGTGTGGGTGTGAGGTGTGGGGTGTGGGGTGTGGGTGTGAGGTGTGAAGTGTGAGGCGTGGGTGTGAGATGGTGTGGGTGTGGAGTGTGAGGTGTGAGGTATGAAGTGTGGGTGTGAGGTGTGGGTGTGGGTGTGAGGTGTGGGGTGTGGGGTGTGGGTGTGAGGTGTGAAGTGTGAGGTGTGGGTGTGAGATGGTGTGGGTGTGGAGTGTGAGGTGTGAGGTGTGGGTGTGGGTGTGAGGTGTGGGGTGTGGGGTGTGGGTGTGAGGTGTGAAGTGTGAGGTGTGGGTGTGAGATGGTGTGGGTGTGGAGTGTGAGGTATGAAGTATGGGTGTGAGGTGTGGGTGTGGGTGTGAGGTGTGGGTGTGGGTGTAGAGTGTGAGGCGTGAGATATGGGTATCCGCCCTCATGATGGGCAGTCCTTCCTCCTGCCAAATGGAGAGAAAAGACTTCCAGTTAGACTGTAGAGCTGTTGTGGTTTTGTCAGCCCTTTAAGAAAACATTTTATGAAATATATTATATACAATATAAATATATTTTTTGTCAAAAAAAGCAATCCATTCAAACATTTCTTTTTCTCTTGTAAAGTTGTCATGGTCTGTGGTTTCAGCGTTTAAGTTGGCATTTTATATATCGTCTTGCAAATTCTCTGATAATGTATTTTAATAATGCTGAGGACTGTCTAAGGTAGAAGGCAATGATTTTATCATATACTCTATCCATTAACTAAAACCAAATTTTACAACCAGTTTGCAAACCTTAAAATGTGTTCCTAAGCCCAATCTTCTGAGGCAGTGGGGAGCAGTGGCCCTGAGGGCAGCACTGAGAACTCCGGGGGTGACTGCCCCTTCAACCCCTCCAAACTCAAGCAATAACATCACGTCCTTACTTAGCCCAGAGACGAACTCTCGGAAGTTAATCAGAGAATCTCCGTTTTCATCTAATAACTGGAATAAGCGGGAGGCCAGCACGTCAGAGTGAGTCCCACAGGCCCAGGGAAAGAGCAGCGCAAACATCCCCTTGAACTGCTCAAAGTCAATGCGATACTGTTCAAGGTAAGGCAGGCTGGGGTCGTGCCGGTCCAGCGCATTGCTGCTCCCGCCCCAGTAGCAGCTGGTTAGATGTTCTGCCTGAAAAATCAAAGAACAGGATGACTACTGGGGACTCTATCTCACACCAAATACCAGGAAGAAGAGGCCCCCCCCAACTCAAGTTTGGAAAAAGGCTTTCGGTCAACCCGTGTGCATCTCCTGGGACAGGATTCTGGTCTCAGGGCCCCCTCTGTCTTCTCCTTGTCTACACATATCTCCACTTGACCACCCCTACCAACTCCACGGCAACCATCTCTGCAGTGTACATCTGGCATGAAAGATCCATTGAATCACTAGAGGTAGGTGAAGAAAGAAGGGGGACCTCCAACCCCCATTTTTTCCCCTTTACACACATACTCATAAGCATTTTAAGAAATAACTCCCATAAACAACTCTTTTATTTAAAAGAAATAAGTAGAATGTTAACCTGAAAAGGATGTGTAATTTGGGCAATCTGACCACCTTGTTTTCTAGGTGAGGATGGTAAAGCCCAGAGGTTAAGTGGCTTAGACACAGGTCATCCAACCAGTTAGTCAAAACAGAATCATGACGAGATTTTGGGTTTCCTAATTCCTGGATTAGCATCCCATAAATCCCCTGCCTCGTGGTCACCACAATCACATAAATATAATCACAGTCATACAGTATTCAAGCTACAAATGTGTGGTCCTATTTCACATGTCTGAAAATAGCTCTAGAAAAATTATGAGTAGGAACCAGTACGGTGAGGAGGAGAATAGAGATCTGGATCCAACAAAAAGCTTCCTGTTTCTGTCCTTGGAAACAAGGCAGCCTCTTTATTCACGAGGTCATATTGATTCTGGTAGAAACATACACCCTTTCTAGGAAGAGTGCAAAGATAGAACACGTAATAGAAAGGCCCAGAAAGACATGCCTTCCCCCAGACACTTACAGTTAGCTCTGGATGGTAGGTGGGGGAGACAGGAGAGGCATGAAAAAGGGACGTTACTTTTATTTTATTCCCTATTATACTGTCTGGGTATTTCACTACAAGCACGTATAAATATTGCAAGAGAAAAAAGCACTTTCGAAACAGATCTTTCCCCCTCGCCTAGGGGTTCAGAAAGGGGGGAGTCAGTTGTGTGTAGTACTTCAGTTTTTCTCTCATTTAGAAAGAAGCAAAGAGGACCAATGTTTTCATATAATTGTTTACTGGGAATTGTAGCTAATAACCTAAAAAGGAGAGGAGTGGGAGTAGGGAAGAGAGGAATAAGGAGAGGTGGAGAGCAGAGCCAAAGCCAGGTTTTTTGCAGTGCAGCCTTGGGAGAATAAAGGAAGCAGGTCCAAGTTCACCAGGGCTTCGAGGCTGCATTCCTGGCTGCGGGGCAGACACAGCAGTGATGTCAGAGGGAGGGAGGCAGAGGCTGAGGTCCCAGTTGAGCTCTACTCTGAATTATCATTGGCGATGCCCAGCAACCCTCTGTGGGTGGGACATGTTGATGATACATCCCCAGGAGGGGTCCTCTTTACCTGAGCTACATCAGTGGATAAAGGTTACCCAAAGCATTTTCTCTTAACTAAAGTACCCGAGTTACTCTGGAAACAGGCCTGAGCGTGGGTGCAGGCACTTTCATGGTGCTCACTGCCATCAGGAAAGACAAGCCATGCAGATCATCTTCCTATTTCTTTTTTTTTTTGTGTGAGGAAGAACAGCCCTGAGCTAACATCCGTCGCCAGTCCTCCTCTTTTTGCTGAGGAAGACTGGCCCTGGGCTAACATCCGTGCCCATCTTCCTCTACTTTATATGGGACGCTGCCACGGCGTGGTTGACAAGCGGTGTGTCAGCGGGCGCCCGGGATCCGAACCAGCGAACCCCAGGCTGCCAAGCGCGGACTAAACCGCTGCACCACCAGGCGGCCCCTCATCTCCCTGTTTCTTTTTTTTTTTTTTTTCGGTGAGGAAGACCAGCCCTGAGCTAACATCCGTTGCTAATCCTCCTCTTTTTTTTTTTTGCTGAGGAAGACTGGCCCTGGGCTAACATCGTGCCCATCTTCCTCTACTTCATACGGGACGCCGCCACAGCGTGGCTGACAGGCAGTGCGTCGGCGGGCGCCCGGGATCCGAACCCGCGAACCCCGGGCTGCCAAGCACGGACGAAACTGCTGCGCCACCGGGCCGGCCCCTCCCTGTTTCTTGATGAGACCCATACTCCATCATTTGGTGGCTAAGGGACCAGAGACTGAACAAGGACCGAAGGACTAATTTGGAAAGAATTCAAGAGAAACTAGGACAAAGGGGCCCTGAACCACATTTTCCACCAAATCTGCCTCAAGGTGGCAGCCTTTCACCTTTTCCCACCAAGTTTTACCCCAAAGCCCAAGCAGTAAGCTTCTTGGGGGAGGACTGCATCTTTCCTTTCTATCTGCAGGAAAACCCCCAGAAACTGGCTTTTTAAAGGACTGAAAAGTCTGGCAGGGTGTCTGACAACAGTAGCGCCTCAATAAATGTTTGTTCAAATGAGCAAAAGCCAATAAAAGTGTTCAAAAGACTCAAGAAAGAGTCCTAACTGAAGTTTTCCTCTTGGGTCCCACACTTCCAGAGTCTCCTTCCCATCCCTGACACCAACCAAGGATCTCAGGTTCTTTCTTGCGGTGCTCAGTAGACTTGGGGAACTCATGTTTGTCAACGCACCTCAGGGCAGGGCTTGGGAGTATAAGAAAAGCTTGCCTTCTTCAGGCATATCCTCAGGGTACAAATGACACACCTGGTACCTGGAGGTATGCAGACCAGAGGGCAGAGGTGCCCAGGTAGGAAGACATGGCTTCAGTGATCTCTGCATCTGGGACTTCTGCACAACCAGCCCTGGTCCTCCTTTTCCTGCTGTCCCCCAAAGTCGGCATCCTCTTTCTAATGTCATAGCCCTTCCCATTATCTGTCCATGGTCTTGCTGCCTCCAGCTGCTACTTGCAGTTACCCCAAATCCTGGCCCTTCCCCCCCTACCCTGTGGAGCAGATGTCTTACAGTCTTCAGTACCCCTTTAAAATCTGACCTCAGCTGGATCATTATATTTTTTTGTTTTGATATAAGTTGGATCATTATATTGACAACCAACTTACACCAAGCAATTAGCTACAGTGCTTTACATGTACACACAAAACATGAATGGGATGGCACATGATAGAGACTTCACTCTCAAGTGCTGAATGGAGGCTGGTGGGGTGCTGTTGTCCCCTCTGCTGGTCATACCAAGCGGCTGTGCAAAGCACATCACTAACCATCCAAGAAACCTCAATCTCTCTGCGTCTGCATAAGAAGCATGCAGAGATTGTACTAGATTGATAACTGATCACTAATTTACCCATGTATTCAACACACATGTTTCGAACACCTACCAGCAAGAGACACTATAGTAGGAGCTAGTGAAACAAAAATAAAATGGTGGTGCCCTCCAGTCACTAACAGGTAAGTGGGAATATTAGCAAAAACCGTCCCAGCTACCACATTCTCTGATTCTAAGATCTATTGGTGTTCAGCTCAGATCTTTATGTTTGTCCCTTTACGTTTGCTCGTCTACTATCTTAGCAGTTCTCAATATAGCCAAGTTTACTTCTGGCAGTGAAAGGCACTACAGTCGTGCACCACATAATGATGTTTTGGTCAACAACAAACCACATATATGACGGTGGTCCCATAAGATTAGTACCATATAGCCTAGGTGTGTAGTAGGCTGTACCATCTAGGTTTGTGTAAGTACAGTCTACAATGTTTACACAACAACGAAATCACCTAATGACCCATTTCTCAGAATGTGTCCTGTCATTAAGCGACGCATGACCGTATGTATATACAAGAAGCTACCCACTTAGAGACCATGATAAAAATTGGTACCTGCATAAAAAGCATCTTGTAAAACTTTTTTTCCTGTCAGTTGCCACATTTTTACCTATGGTGTTGATACTGATAGTTATTTTTTCTAGAAGAAAAAAATTGTACGTTGCTTTATTTACTAACATTTTCTTATTCAGGATCAAGATTGGTATGGACTGAATTATGAGACAGAAATCACAGAGAATTAACCAATTAGGCTTTTCCTTAGACATCTGATCAGCTTTCTTGCTCTTCTAGCTATGTATCTCTTTTTAAGGGTGCTTTAATACAGCTTAATATAGGAAATTACAATTTATAAGAATTTCAGGCAGAATATAATACTCATCGTTCCAATGAGTATTATAAAGTGAACACCCTATTTTCTTAAGTCCAAGGAAACAGCTAAAATATTATATGGAGTGGAAGAAAGCTAAAACATCAACTTAAATGAGTTATAAGAATATATTTATTTTTCATATTAAGTACTCTAATTTTATGCTCTCAGCTCTATCTTCCTATTTATGCATATTGAGACTCATGCTGTCCCTTAACAATTTGACAGAGAAATCTAGAACTAATTGAATTACTAATCTGAACTATTTTATTCCCCTGAATGTATATGAATTTACTTGGAAACTCACCTTGAAAAGAGCATAAAGTTCTTCTAGCTCATCAATGGTAAAGGAAGTTTCTGTCACGATGGTTCGCACCTATAAAATAAACACAATGAATGTCACAAACTCACATGTCATATTGGGAAAGTTCCTGATTTTTTTCTTTTAAATCATCTTCAGTCTGTCAAGCAGGACTGTGTGAGCCTGTAGGAGTGTGAGGAAGGATGGAGAAAGAAGGCCACATGCCATTTCTCAAAGGACTTACCACATTCCGTTTTGTAGTATCCTCCAGCGTCTGGATCACCTTCAGTCTCTGTTTGAATCTCATCTGCTCAATCAAATCTGCCCGGATAGTTCCAAATTTCTGGAAAGGAGCAATATTGATATTTCTGAGAAATCTGCTAAAGCACAGGGTGTGTGTCTGCAGGATTGATGGGGACACAATCCTGACACATGAGAGATTTCTTGCCACATGACAGGCATCCTAGACCAAACCATTATTTACTATATTACCTTTATTTATTTTACAGCCATTTAACTATCACAAGTAAATAACAGAATTTTCATGCTTCTTAACAGTTGAACTAAATTTCAAAGCTAAATGAGTCTTCCTCAAATCAACAGTTCATGGGAAAGAAGAGGAGTTAAATAAGGCTATAAGGGCTATTTGTGTATGAAAAAATGCCTTAAAGGAAGAATTTTCTTGACAAGAACAAAGGAAGTAAACAAGGCTAACTATTAGACTGGGAGGTTGGAAGAAATGTTGGTGTGAGGCTCCTTGCTCCTCATCTCCAGTTCAGGAGCATTTGTCCTGGTCCAGAAACCCACATGGTTTGTCTCTGGATGGCAGACACTGTGGTCTGGCTATCTTTACAAACTCCAAAATGCCTAGCATTGCCTGAATGTTCACTGAACTGAATTTCAAAAGCCAAATGAGTCTTCCAATCTGAAGGTAGAGAAAGAACATGTGAGATTTTACATCTCTTATTGGTACAAAATTAAAACAAAGAAATTCTGCTTAAAGCATGAAGCTTAACCCATGGAAGCAATGGCTGCAATGTCTAAACACATTGAAAGGATAAAGGAAAAGCTGACAGACAATATCAAGTGTTGGGAGGGGAATGGCGCAACCAAAACTCTCATACACTGTTGTCTGGGGTATCGATTGGTTCAATCATTTTGGAAATCTGTCTGGCAGTATCTACTACGTCAGCAGACATGTGCCTATGACCAAGAAAATCCTTTCCTAAGTATATGCCCCAAAGAAAACTGTATATATATATTTTTTACCAAAAGACATATACTAGAATATTCATAGTGCCACTATTAGTCAAAAGCAAGTAATCACTCAAATGCTCATTAACAGTAGAGTGGATAAATAAATTGTGGTATTGTCACACAATGGATTACTATGCAGCAATGAAAATGAGTAATTTGGATAAATCTCACAAATCATAATGCTGAGCAAAATAAACCAGAAAAAAGAGCACATTCTGTATATTTCCATTTATACTAAGTTCAAAACCAGACAAAACCAATCCACAGTGTTAAAAGTCGGGAGAATTATTAACCTTGGTTGGATAGATAGTGACAGGAAAGGGACACAAAGGACACTTCTGGGGTGCTGGTATTGACCTGGATAACGGTTACATAGGTATGCTAAAAAGAAGGTTTAGAGTGCCTTTGTACATCCATACCACAGAATACTACTCAGAAATTTAAAAAACACAACTATTAATATACATAATGACTTGGATGAACCTCAAAGAAATTATGCCAAAGGAAAAAAGACAAATCTCAAAAGGATACATATCGCATGTTTCTATTTAAGTAACAACCATGAAATAACATAATTATAGAGATGGAGAACAGATTAGTGGTTGCCAGGGTTAGCAATGGGGTGAAGGAGGGGTGGGTGGGTCTAAAAAGGGGTAATGAGGGAGTCTTATGGTGATGGGACATTTGAGGATCTTGATTGTGGTGGTGGTTATGCAAGGCTATGCATGTGACACAGTCACACAGAGCTACACCCCCCTCCCCGCACGTAAATGAGTGCATGTACAACTGGTGAAATATGAATACGCTCCGTGGATTGTGCTGATGTCCATTTCTTGGTTTTGATTCTGTTGTGAGGCTGTTTGGGCTGTTAGCACGGGAGAGGAGGTGACTGGGGGAGCAAGTGGATGAGACTTCCCTGTACATTTCTTTGCTACCTCCTGTGAGTCTATAATTATTTCACAATAAAAGTGTTTTGTTTGTTTCTTTGTTTTTGTTTTTAAAGATTGGCTTTGAAGCTACGGTGTAACATTTTAGGGCAGAAAACAATGAAGCAATCTGAAAAGTGAGTGACAACCAGGGAGTTGAGAAATCCCCTTGAAGGACAGTATTGGTACAGAGAGCACTGCCTTTTGAAATTTCTGAATGCCTTTTATGAAAAAAGGACTAGCATTATCTAGCTAAGTCAAGTGTGACAGACACCTAATGGTTGTCACATAGACTGACAGTTGACTCACCAATATCTATCTGTTCTCCCTCCATCTACAGAATTCAAAATATCAGCTAAGTACCTAGATGCTCAGCAAATGACTACATTTCCCAGCCTCCCTTAAAGCTTGCTGTGGCCAGGTGACTAGATTCTGGCCAACAGGATGTGAGTAGAAGTTTTATGCATAAGGGCCATAAAGGAGCACACCCACCCTGTCCCCTTACTGTAGGGATGAGACATTTTTCAAGAGCAGATAAGAAAAAGCCTGGTCTCGGATGCCACTGAGCTCCACACCAGCCCTGAACCGCCTATGCAGACTGAAAGTGAGAGAAAAACAAATTTCTACCTCGTTTAATCTATTTTAGGGTCTATAGTTACAACAGCCTAGCCTGTATTCCAACTAATACAAGAACCAGAACATAAACTGCTTGTTATGGTGCTTGGCATAAATTTATGTTTTAACTCCATTCAATCCCATTCTCCTGGTTCTCTTTATACCTCACTGGCCACTCCTTTTCTGTCTCCTCTCCATCTCTAAACCTCAGGGAACTCCAGGGCTCAGTCTTTAGATGTCTTTTCTCTAACAACACCTACTCCCTAGGGATTCCCACTCACTGTTCACCACCTCTACTGTTCCCACCCTCGTCTAAGCCACTGTTGTCTCTTACAATAGCCTCTAAACTGATCTCCTTGCTTCCTTGGGGCATTGCACCTTTATGTTCCCCCCTAGCAGCAAGAGTGGTCCTTCCAAAACTGAGTCAGATGGTACTACTCCTTTGCTTAAAACACCAGTGGTTTTACCTTTCTCAGTTTGGCGTATTTTGCTTAACACAATTTCACTCATATGTGGAGGATAAACAAACACATGAATAGAGAGAACAAATTAGTGGTTACCAGAGGAGAAAGGCGTTGGGGGGTGGGCAAAAGGGGTAAGGGGGCACATAAATATGGTGATGGATAAAAATTAGACTGTGGTGGTGAGCATGATGCAGGCTATACAGAAACTGATAAATAATAAAGTACACCCGAAATTACACAATGTTATAAACCATCATGACCTTAATAAAATAACTGAAAAAAAATGTGGGCTCTTGATGAACAGATAAACAAAACGTGGTCCATCCACACAATGGAATATTGTTCGATCACAAAGAGGAATGAAGTCCTGACATATGCTACAAAGTGAGGAACCTTGAAAGGGTTACGTTCAACGAAAGAAGCCAGACACAAAAGGCCGCATATTATATGAAATATCTAGAATAGGTAAATCCATAGAGACAGAAAGTAGATCAGTGGTTCCCAGGGGAGGGGGTGTGGTGAGTGACTGCTCATGGGGACAGGGTTTCTTTTCAGGGTGATGGAAATGTTCTGGAATTACATAGTGGTGATGGTTGCATGACACTGTGAATACATTAAAAATCACTAAAGTGTACAGTTTAAAAGGTCAATTTTATGGCATGTGAATTATATCTCAACAAGAATAAATAAGATTTAAAGACTAAAAACAAACAAACAAAACAAACAAAAGAACTCCAGTGGTTTTACAGCTCACTCAGGGTCAAATTCCAAGTCCTTCCCAAGGAGGATAAGCCCCACATGCTCTCCCCCTTCCACGGCTGCCTCTCCTATCACCCTTCAGTCACCCCCTCCAGTCACAGAGGCCTCTTCCTGTTGCTCAAGCACATCATGCAGGTCCCTTGCCAACCAGGGCCTGTGCCCTGGCTGCCCTCTCTGCCTGGAATGTGCTTCTCTCAGATCTCCATGTGCTTGCTCCCCCATGTCATTTGTGTCTCTGCTAAACGCCATTTCACCAGAATCACAAACCTTCAGAGGAACAGCCCATCCCACCTTATACCCCACTGTGTTCCTTCTTACTGGAATCTTTTACTACCTTACATTTGGTTTTTATTTATTATACCCATCACCCTTACTATGAGGGCAGAGACTGTCCACCAGGGCCGAGGACAGTGGTGATTCATAGTAAGTGCTCAACACATATTAACTGAATACACTGAATCCTCATGATAATCCCAGGAAGTAAGTCCTCCTCTTATCCCCATTTCACAGAAGAGCAAACACAAATTTAACAAAAATCATGAACTTGCCCAAGTCCACAGAGCTGGAAAGTGGTAAAGCCAAGTCGGAACCCAGGCTATCTGATTCTAGAACTCGCACTCATAGCCCCATCCCTGGGAAACGTCCCAACTGTTCACCTCTCTGACTTGACGCAGAGTACAGTTGGTGCTCAATAAATGCCTAGGGTTGCCAGATTGAGCAAATAAAAATACAGGATAGACAAGATGCCCAGTTAAATTTGAATTTCACACAAACAATGAATACTGTTTTACTCTAAGTACATCCTAGTCCTGTATTTTACTTGGCAACTCTATAAATGGCATCCCTCTACAGGTTGCTCCAGGTGGTGGACGCTGAACTATATAACCTCCCAAGCTGGGGTTTACAGCTAAAGACTTCACCTTTCTAGTGCCATCTACTTTCTCCCTGTTTTGAAAGGACTCATCCAGGGAACCGAGTTTTGACCCAAGCATTCTTTTCTGATCAAGACAAAAGAGCACACTGCCATCTCTGAAGCTGACCAGTCGATCTTGTACCAGTAATGCATTGGGCAGGTCTTGACCTAACAAATGCAGGATTTACAGAAGAAATTCCTCATCTCCAGAGAAACAACTAAAGACTGAGTCAGACCCCTCTCAAGAATAAGGAAAAATGCAATATTTATCTCCACGGAGAAGCCAGAATTCAGAATCAGTTGGCAGGGGTTGCCATTAGTGATGAAAAATATGACATTTAATTCACTCTGGGGCTAAATCTTTGGATGGGAAAGTGACACTCCCAGGGAAGGTAACTTTTGATTCTAACAGACGAGTGGAAAGCATTCACTGTACATGCTGAAGATGAAGGATTGGGTTTACTTCAAACTGGGCCCATAGTATGCCTTTGAGCAACCAAAAAAACATGAGTTGTGAGCCAGAAGGAAACTAAGTTTTATTGCACCTACAACTGGCAGGGACATTAACATGCCATGTCACTGACCCCTTACAATAACCTTGTGAGTTTGTACGATTCCTTCCATTTTACAGATGGGAAAACCAAGGTTCAGAGAGGTTAAATAAGATACAGGGGCTGAGCTGTAAGTCTGAGGCTCAGACACCAGCTTCATAACTCCACCACCTACCATTCTATCAGACAATAAATTCTTCCTTGTCTCTGGATAGAACAGAACATAAATTTTGGAGCTAGGCAAAATTTGATTAAATTCTTGTTCTTTCACTAATTAGCTGTGTGACTCCAGGCAATTCAGTTGAGTCTTCTGACCCTCGGTTTCTTCCTCTGTAAAATAAGACCTCAAAACTGTCCTTTAGAACTGCCGTTAGAGATAAAGATACATTCATATAAAATACCGATAATAATAACTAATATTAAACATTGTCTCGGTAATCTTTGCAGATTGCTAAAGCAAGAGTTATTTCCTCCCAAGCCTGACATTCAAAGAGCCTTGTATATTTTATATTTAATTAACATTTGTTCTTCAACTAGAAATGGATCCTGCTATTTGCTGGGCAAGACCCCCCCCCTCAGCCAAGCCTCTGGGACTGGCCACAGACAGAACACAATGGAATACAATGGCCCTTCCATCTGGAGCAAACGGTCCCAACCTAAAATGAAACCATGGACTCTAAGTTCCTGCCTGGCTGTTTCTGGAGGATTTCCAAAGGAAAATGAGTAATGAGAACGACTGGGTCTTGGTTTGTCTCTCTCACTTTTTCTCTTCTCCCTTCCTCCCTACCTTTTGGAGGGGCAATGAAATGCTAAAAACAGGGCAAACAAAAGTTGGCTCAGTATATCCCAGAGCCAACATTTCCCATTACCCAAAACAAGGGGAAAGGCCCACATACAATACCTTCTCCCAGGCACTGTACATTTCAGTTCCACAAAAAGAATCAATTTACTAATGTAATGAGAATACTTTTTCTAACAAGTAGAATTCAGCGATGGGGGTGAGGGAGCCTAAAATTATTTTAATTTTCTAAAATCTCCCCTACCTTAAACAATAAACAAAATTATCCATCTTCATTTACATCTTTTCTCCAACTCAATTTTTATCTGAATGTTTCTGTGGCTTGTTTCTAATTTTCCAGTCTAATCTCTAACGATTTGATGAGCTGAGAGGCAATTTTCAATGCAGGTAGTACTTCTTTTGGCTGCTTTGCACCGTCCCCTTGCCCCCACCCACCGGGTTGCTGATACCACCTAACAAATAGGTATGCAGCCCTTCATTTCATACCACCGTCACCTCCTTATCTGCAGATGTTCCCTTTCTCTCCCCACAGAATTGGGACAAGTTGCAAGTAACTTAGATAAAGGAATGAAGTGAAGCAGCCACGTCTGTCCTCAATTCCCAGTCTATGTCTGGTCTCTCCCACCCCCACCATCATTCCTGAGTGGGACACGAGTTCCCTCCCCATACTGGGCAGCCTCTCTGTGATTTCCTTCATCCTCCAAAGCTTTCCCTTGTGTTGCTAGGAAGACAGGGATGACGCAGAACAGATCGAGATTTTAAAAAGAGACCACAAGGGCAGCTCCATTAAGTTCAATAGGCTCCTCCTTTCTAAATCCTCCAGAGAGGACTAGAAATATTCAAATGCTGCAGCTTAAAAAAAAAAATCTTAGCTCAGGCCATAGGTCCATGGAATGATCTGAACAAGTCTGCCCACCACAGCAAAATTTATTGAAACAGAAAAGACATCGTATCTAATATCCAAACTCTATGGTTTATTTCTGTTTTTAAATAAGAGTAGGTCATTGAAATTATAGTTGAAAGTGCCTTTTACATGTTTCTTAATTTGTAGAGTACTTATTTTCCCAGTTTATAGAATGGGGTTCACTCCTGTTAGCCAAAGGACTAACCAACGTTCACACCCGAATCCTTTCTTTAATCAGAAAAATCTCCAAATGCCTAAGATTGTGAGTGAGGCTCTGCCTTGGATGAGTGGGTTGGGGGAGAGGGGAGAAATGGATGGGATGTGAGCCTGTGGACTTACTTACAGAAAACAGCATAAAGTTACAGGGGGCTGAGACTTAGAGATGGGAGAGAGATTCTCAAATATAGCTGACGGAGCATTTCCCCCAAACTCCGCCCTGCCTTCCTCTATGGTGGTGGCATCTGTGTGTCCCTGTGTACTGGGTGGGGAGGAGGTGCTCAGGATGAGGGAAGAGGAGGATGAGAAAGAGAAGACAAGAAGGGACCGGGATATGAAGTCAGTGTGAGGACTTTGCTTGTTGGAGTCCCGTGTTTGCTGAATGGGTTGCCCTCTCTAGGGTCCTCTGACCTTTAAAGAAGACTCAACTCATGATACTATTCGTCTCCATGTAACACCTTCATAACTCTTTGTCAGAAAGCAGGCCCATATTTTATAATCAATTTGTGCTCCTCAGGGTACTATGTATTTTGAGGTCTTTGTCCAGCAGAAGAGGCTAGAAAAGCCATTGTCACATAAGGTAAATACGGAAATTACAAAAACATTTCAGTCAGCCTCAACGTAAAATATCCCATGTGAACTGAATGAATATTAGATGTAGCTTAAACACATTGGTTTAAACATAAGAAATAATGTGAAGCACATTAAAGATAGGCAGACTTGGGATTTGAATCCCAGCTCCAACATACTGGGGAACCTTAGGTAAGTTACTTAACTTCTGTGAGCTGCAGTTCTATCATCTGTGAAAGGGGCAAAAAAACACCATCTGACTCTCAGTCTTGTGATCTTTCTTTCTGATAGGGCATGAAACACTCTAAGCACAATGCCCTGTATCATTATATATCTAACGAGAATTTATTTTAGAAGTTGCAGAAATTATAAAGAGGCAGCCAGTAGGTTGGAAAGTCCATGACATACATTGTTTGGCTCAGGGAGTATTTTGAAAATTAGGACAATTCAAATAAAATCAAGACCTCCAAGTTCTCTTGAAAACCCAAAAGTTCTGGCAACAATGGTTCCTCACCCCACCCCCCGCACTGGGTCCACCCTTTCCCACTCCTTCACCCCCCATCCACTTGGTGTTTGCCTCGCATGTCACATGAACTTGCCACTCTGCTCAAGAGCATCTTCTTCAAATACGCATTAATGCCAAGTTCAGCCTCTATCAAGGACACATGCTTTTGACAGCTGGGCATTGCAGAAAGGGCACAATTTCACAGTCAGATATGGAGGCAAGCCCCAGATTTCACAGAAATTTCACAAAAACTGATGAACGTCAGCTTCCTTTTCAGCAAAACAGGGAAAATTATTCCTACCTCTTTGGGGTGGTGTGAGAATTTTATGCACTACACAGGAAAAGCAACCAGCATGTAGCTGGTATTATTCCTGGTACTGGGGGAGGAAGGAGAGGAGGAGGAAAAAGCACTAATCTTTAAATCAGGCATAACGTGCTAATGTTACAACCA
Organism: Tapirus indicus; assembly: GCA_031878705.1. NCBI lineage: Eukaryota > Metazoa > Chordata > Mammalia > Perissodactyla > Tapiridae > Tapirus > Tapirus indicus. The sequence continues at coordinate 124,936,981 of CM062919.1, read as the reverse complement.
AGGTTCCACTGACAACTGGTGATAATTAACTTACCAGTCTACATTTTTTTTGTGTGAGGGATGAACAAACTTTTAAAAATTAAAATTGGAAATCTAGGGCCAGCCCTGGTGGCCTAGTGGTTAAACTGGGTGTACTCCTCTTTGGCGGCCTGGGTTTGGTTCCTGGGCATGGACCTACACCACTCGACTGTCAGTGGCCATGCTGTGGTGGCGGCTCACATATAAAAAGAGGAAGATTGGCAGTGGATGTTAGTTCAAGGTGAATCTTCGTCCCCCCCTCCCCCCAAAAAAAGGAAATCTAAACTGTGGATTAGCAAAAAATGTCATGCCCCAAATGCCCTTCCTGTTAGGGATGCATAATGAAGGGTTTGTGAGTGAAATAATTTGCTGTCTAGAGTTGCTTTAAAACATTCCTGGAAAAAAAAGAGGGAGTTAGACAAAACAAAAATAAGGAAAATGTTGATGATTGTTGGGACTGAGTGATGGGTTAATGGAAATGCATTATATTATCTTTTCAACTTGTGCTGGAAATATCTATACATTAAAAATGAAGAAAGAAAAAATTCACATGGAGTGTGATAATGTATCCAAGCATGATGCCTGGCATAGGATAGGAATTTATAAAATCTTAAAGATTTTCTGAATAAATGAATAGACAAACACTGTTTCTTGCATCTCTTGGGTCTTCCTCCACTGACACAAATGTAGTATCTTCTTTGTTAGTCTATTGCTTCAGCTCTCCCCACTCAAATCTACTGCACAGGGAGCAGAAATAATGTACTTGAAGAAAAACTTCCCTCAGCTTCCAGTGGCTGTTGGGTGCCTTGCAAATCAATTAGTGGTTCAAGACTCCCCACTGACCAGCCTCCACTGGACCAATTGACCTCATGTCCATATGTATATCTATAATTCCATCTCCATTCTATCCAGACAAACCCCCTTGGCTCTGGCTTTAATGCTAGGGAACTCTTATTTGGATCCTGACTCTGCTACTTTCTAGCTACGTGGCTTGGAAAAAACAGCTCAATCTTTCTCAACTTACATTTTCACCTTAAAATTGGTTACCATTTACCTGGTGGGGCTGACTGTGAAGTACCCAGCACCCTGCCCCACACACGGCAGGCTTCAATGGGTGGTAGCTATTATCATCATCATTAATAAGACCGACACATTATTCTGAACTTTCATAACTGTCTACCCTTCTGCACAAACTCCTTCTTGTGTTTTATTAGTCACGTCCTTTCCCTGTTTAACATTTCTCAGACTAAACCCAATGGGCTGGGTCATCCTGAATATGAAGAAACTGTGGTGGAAGTGTGCCTGCTCTAAGATCTTTTATTAATGTGCCCCTGTGCCTTCCAGGAGGTTCAACCTGGTCTATGAGTCAAACTTGAAGGTTGGGACTTTGTCTTCTACTTCTGTATAACTCTTCAAAACTGCAGAGCCTCACATACAGGCCCACACAGAAGACAACTGCCTCTCAAACTGTCTGCACAACTCCTTTCAGCAGGGGCTTGGGAGAACGTACAATAAGGGAGATTTTCCCCACGAGGCATTTATGAATCAAGTTATCATCTCTACTTCCCAGGTGAGATCCGATCGATATCAGACCAACCTCCAGCACCCTGGGGAGTCCTTGACCAGATCTCAAAGCTACATGTGCTTTCAGCATTTTTCCCACTTTTCTATTTTCCTGAAAAACAGAAAGAAACGTGTTACATGCCTCAGAACACTCTGGTGTCATGCCTCAGTCCAAACCAGGTTATAATCGGCTTCTTCGACTAGTGGCCCCATTCTGCATCTAGGGCAGTGATTCTCCACCCTCACTGGGTACTGGAATCACCTGGGGAACTTTTAAAAAATACTTATTCTTGGGCCTCATGCCAGAGATTCAGATTTAATTGGTCTGGAATGGAGCCTGGTAATTTATATTTTTAAAATATCAGCTTAAAAAAATTTTTAAAGCTATTTTAATGCACAGGCAGGATTGAGAACCACCAATCTAATGGTTAGGAGGGGAAAAAAATAGGCATGAGTTTGTGGTGGTCCCTTTAGGTTGACCTATAAGGCATTGGGAGCCATTGGAAACCTATGAGCAGGTGACACTAAGCAGAGAAGAGAAAAAAAAAACCAATCATTGTGCATTGAAAGACCAGGTAACATAGGCATTGACATAAATTAAAGGGGTTGTCTTTCAGGCAGAGGAGGGTAACTGCTGCTGTGTCCTGCAACAGGATGTTCGGCAGCCTAAGGGCCACCACTAAGGATCAGCCAGACAGGAAGTAAACGGAAACCAGCACTTGGTCTTGTCTCCATTCTCTTCTCTTTCCCATTAAAAATGGGCCGAGTGCTGACTCCAGCATTATGTTGTTAGCTATCTGCTGTCAAGAATAAAGCTGAGTTTTCACATACAAAGCTTTATTACTTTGGTCCAGAATTCTCTAAACAATAAAGGTTCCAGGGGATGCCTTTAGAAAAACAACCTACAAGTATAATCATAACTATTGCCTTTAATCACATGGGCTCTTTTTCTGGAAAAAAAGTCATTCAAAATTTCTGACAGAGTACTATCCAAGTCCTGGAGCAATGATTTTTTAAAATTTCATTATGATAATAACCAGTTTTGGAGAGAGTAAAGTGAAACAGCCATTCTTAATCTCTACTGGTGGAAATACAAATTGGGACAATCTTTATGGAAATTGGACAGTGTGTGCCAGGAGCTTGGAAATAATTCATACTTTTTGATCTGTTGCTATAAATCCATTCCTAGGACTCAAAGAAAATAATTAGAGATGTGATATTTGTGTACAAGTTTATCATATAATATATAATAATATCACATAAGTTTGCCATATAATACTGAAAATTTCAAAGTAACCAAAGTGAATGTCCAATGAAAGGGGAATAAATTTTTGTATCTCATTAAAGCAGAATACTAAAAATTTATTAAAACCATGCCTTTAAATGATATTAATATATTAGAGAATGCTCGTGGTGTGTTCTAAGTGCAAAACAGAACACTACAAACCATTATTTAGTAGAAACTTATTTTTTAACTGTATATTGCAAATATAAAAACATACCTGAGGGAAATAAGGTGATATGCTCATAAAGATAAACTATTTTTTCCTGCATATTTTTCTACAGTTTCTACATTTTTTACAACAAACATGCATGACTTTTATGATTCTAAAACATACCAAAAAAGTTTTGTTGGAGTCGCAATGAAAAAATTTTAAAATAAAAAATGACCAGTCTTTCTTCCATTATGAGTTAAGGACACACATTTCTGAAAAGGTTTCTGGATCCTTACTAGTTTTTTTAGAAAGCAGTAAAATTTTGACTCTAAAAGACATTCTGACCTCAGCCCATCACTCACCCCTTATCCAAGTTCTTGCTAGTTGGAATGCTGGATATCACCAGTCATAGAATCTCAAAACATCTGTAGAGGGCAGTGTGCTCAGCAGAATATTCATGCTTTCCTAACGACCATTTCTAATGAAGCTTGCAGAGCCAAGGATCAGGAAATGAAGAAACCAGGAGGTGTTATGGGCACTGAGTCCCACAAACCACCAAATGCTATGGGGCACATGGCATCTAGAAGCTTGTTAGTTCTATCCTGGGATTCAGGACCAGCCCCGGGGTCATCATGGACCAGAAAGCACTTCCCCCACCCAGGCCAAGCAATTTTAGAGGAATCCTAGGACTCTGGTTCTTCTCTAGGATAACACAGGGTATTCAATGAGGATTGGCTTGCCTACTTCAGAGAAGACCTAAGTACCTGGCATGAGACCAAAGTGAATTGACTTGTGCAGGTCAGCCTCCACTGCCTGCTCTCAACAGCCCCTCCTCAATCCACTCAGAGTTGAATCGGAGCTGCTACTCGATCAGGCTTCAGGGTGGGCAGAGCAAAGAACCAGAGGGCCAGAGTTTGTCATGCCATTTGTTCCATGGTATCAGACCCAGCAGAAGTCTTAGGCCCCAATTAGTGTTCATCTCTGGAGCTCAGAGCTGTCAGCTGGCAGGCAGCTGTTTACTCCAGCAACTAGTTGTCAGAAGGTAAAAGGAAGCAGGTACACCCATGGGTTAGCAATGGAGGTGTGTGGCACACATCCAGCTGAGCCCCACATAGCATCCTCAGAGAGCTGTAACACTCAGCCAGGAAACAAGACCTACCTCATAGGAAGTTCTGATGAGTCTGAAGATGTCTACCTCAGGGTAAGGCTCCACGTCATCACTGAGCAGGGAGTGGAGGTGAGGGATGGGAGGCAGCGTGCTGTCTTTATTGGTCACACTGTCTAGGTACCTGGAAGAAGAAATGAACCAGAAGTCACTGGGAGGCTAATCTGGAATTCTCCCATTATAGTGTTCCACCTATTTTCTGCAAACTCTGCACTTGAAAACAAAAGACAAGAACTTCCTTAAGAACAGAAAGAAATTCCCTTAACTTCTAAAGACAAAGCATATGAAAATAAATCCTCAGCCACAGAGAGAAGTGGGCATTCTGATGAGCATCGAGCCAATTACAACTCAGGAAACCAAGGAGAAAGACGGAAACCAGAGGAGATTCTCAAAGCGAGGCTCAGTCCATCACCTTCCTAAAACAGTCATGGCCTCCCCGTCGTCCTTGCAGTTCAACAGTTTGTCCACATTTGCATCCAGCACAGCCAGGGCCAACTGGAATATCACTTTGATTCCTTCATAGAAGAAACAGTCGACAACCACAACTGCACTCTCAAAGGGCATCACACTGAGAAACAGTGTGAGGAACCAAGACAGGGAGATGGTAGAAATCACGCCCAGGTCCTGCATGCAGTCGTACAGCTGCGGGACGTAGTCTCGTGCCAGTTCCTCGAAGACACCCTGGTCCACCAGTGCACCTATCGCAGGGGTGGATACAAAAGGCCATGGGTTAGCCGACTACATCTTCTTACTAATGAACCCAATCAAATGGCTTGACTACAATAATCTGGTTCACAACTGCTGCTGACACAGAATTCTGCTCCTTTCTCTAGCTGTTCTGCAGTTACTATGTTACTAGTTACTATTTACCAGACCAAGGTGTCAACACAGCTCAGTCATTAGATTAGTCATAGCTGCATCTTCTTTTTCTGGGTTCTACCTGTCCTGCTTTCCCTACCATAAAAGAGCAATAACGTGACAACTATAAGCGTTGTTGAAAAAGTCAGTTTCCAAAGTTTTCACCACATACAATCAGTTATTTTGTTGGCAACATAATGTTTGGTTAGGCATGAAATGTATATCTCAGTAGCTAAAAAATTGCTCTTTGGAATGCATGGTCCCCGTATATGAATCATTTTTTAAAATGATTGTTTCTTAATGGCATTCCAGCATTACACATTCATGAACTTACTGACATTTCTGGAGAATATCTCCAATGAATCAAATTAGCGTTCAAAGGTTTAGAAATGAAGACAGAACACAAGAGGGATGCATGAAACATACATTTTACTACACTAGCAACGAAAAGCTTGTACTGCTAAATGAATGTCTAACACTTGAGGGGAGTAAAGGAGTAACAGCAATTATTTGTTTAAATGCTCACAATCGTTTACAGTGAAACTAGTTCAGAAAATTACCTCAGAAACTTAGCTTTGGATAAATTTTTATATGCTATTTTGTCCACTCCTTTGTTGAATACTTCTGCTTTCTACAGATTCCATCCTCTTTGTGAAAGAATTTTGTCAAACCTTTTTGGGTTGATGGTCTGTGTGCCTGGTGTAGCTCTCACGTGCCATAAAGGGTCACCCACATCAAATGTTGTCTAAGATAATTTCTGTAACAGTGATACACGTGTATTCTCTTAAGCTCCATGGGGCTCCCCTGTGTACAATCCATATTGATTCAAGCCCTCTCATTCCCATTTTGGAAAACTGGAGTAGTCTGAAACTCTTTTGGCAAATGGTGACTGCAAATGGTGTTCCAGCTGGTATCCCAGCTCTAGAAACATCTTCCTGATGAGATATGGGTGACAATGTTAACCACACCCCACATACCAACAACTCTGGTGTTGTAGTAATCAGGAAGCATGCGCTCACACAGAGCCACCAGGAGCCAGAAAGCTTCCTCCTCTTTGGCATAAAGCAGCAGCACTGATGTGACAATATTCATGGCCTAAAGGAATAAGAGGACGTCATCAAATACATTTTAAATACATCTAACACATTTCAACACATAAGCAATTTTGTTAACCTAAAAAATTACTGAGCTAGTCTCACAGGGGCCAGCAAATTTTTTTCTGTGAAAGCCAGATAATAAATATTTAAAGGCTTTGCAAGCTACACACACATATTCTTCCAGGTTTTGTTTTGCTTACAACCTTTCCAAGATGCAAAAACCCTTAGTCCCTGAGCCTGTACCTGTTAAGGGTCGTCATGAACACCAAGATTCACCAAGGACTAGGCATCCCCCCCCAGACACACACAGGTAAACCCTCATTCAAAAATTTTGCCCAAGGGGTATTTGACAAAGCTTTTAACCGGCTAAAATCTCAGTGTCTTTAATCCTTAATTCAGTGAGGTAAATATTTCCTTTTTAATCTTCCACAATGGTTTCTATAACCAAGTACACATGGCTTGAGGCTCTCCTCGGAGAACAATGAAAGCTTTCAAAGTTGGCGTCCTCACCCTTTACTTTTATCTGGATAAGGACGGTAGTCATAGGTAAGGGATTTAAATTCTAAAGTAACCTACTTTATTAAAAGATATTATCAGTTAGCTCGTAAGTACTCAAGGCTCAACTACTTTAATAGTCCCCTTAATTAAAAAGAGGAAGATCAAAAGATAAATATAAACTCTATTATATTAGAGGCCAACTAACTCCTGTACTTCTTTTGATCTTCTAGAAACCAGTAATTGTTCATCAGACTTCTACAATATAAATGTCAAAACAGGAATCTTGGTCTAATAGGCTCTTTCTTGTAAGACTTAATCAGGATTTTCCCAAGTGAAATTGTAATTAAAATTCCACTTGAAAATTAACCTGCCAACTCTAGTACATGTCATGGTCACGGTTAGTTCCTTAGTCATTCAGTCAAGGTAAGTTTTTTTGAGGGTCTACTTTGTAACAGGCTCTGAACTAGGTATTGGGGGACAAGGAGTAGAGGACACAGTGGTGACAAGTCTCACGGGGCTTAAAAGCTGGTGTTAGAGAGATAGAATAAAGATGTAAAAGTTAACCAATTTGGGGGTATATTTAAATTAAGTGCTATTAAAAAGATAAAATACTGTCATGCATCGCATAATGACGTTTCAGTCAATGAAGGACCACATATATGATGATAGTCCCATAAGATTAGTACCATAAAGCTTAGGTGTGTAGTAGGCTATACCATCTAGGCTTGTATAAGTACCCTCTAGGATGTTCGTACAAAAACAAAATTGCCTAACAATGTATTTTGTATCCCCTTCATTAAGTGACACATGATTGTAATGTGGTACAAGGAGACCTGTACTCTGCGTGTGTGTGTGCGCGTGCGCGCGCACACAGAAGAGTTAAGCCTGCTTTAGCTGTTAGCTGGATGGTCAGGGAAGGCCTCTCTGAATATGTGGCCTTTAAATCTAAGGTCACATTATCTTGGAACTTCCCAAATTGTGGTATACATATTAATATAAGAGATAATTTTAGTTGGTATGTGGGCAACATTTTTTTAAACCAAATTAAGCATTTATTTTAATGCGTATTAAAGTATAACCATAGCATATAAAAGTTATATTCTCAAGGCTGTTATTGCTTACGTAGATGCAAAGTAGGAGCACTGTGGAACCTAGAATCCAGAATTAAAGGCCTAGTGCTCAGGTATGCTCTCTACTACCCCAGGAAGGGACGAGAGTGATCAGAAGCAGCTTTCCAAGGTCACCCAGCTAGACAGTGGTGGATCCAGAAGGAGCACTCCTGTCTCCTGGCTCCTCTACTCAGTGCAATGGTTCTCAAACCAGGGCGATTTTGCTCCCCTGGGGACATTTGGCAATGTCTAAAGACATTTTGGTTGTCACAATTAGGGCGTTCTACTGGCATTTAGTGGGTAGATGTTATTAAATAGGAATGTTATTAACTATCCTACAAAACACAGGGCAGCCCCAAACAAAGGATTATCCACTCCACAATGTCAATAGTGCCCAAGTCAAGAAACCTTGGTGCAGTGATAGTCCTGTTAACCATAAAGCCTTTCTTTTTATTATTTACGGGCTAATAAAACAATTTTTTTTTTTTAGTCTAAACCATCTGTGACATTTACCTGGCAATACCCTATGTTAGGATTTCGAAAAGCATAAGCTGTTAAGACTCTCCTCAGAGCAGCAATGCCCATTTCATTCTGGAAGGCTGGGTGTTCTGGAAGGGAGCGATGCAAATCCCTCTCGATCTCCTCCGTGGCGAGATTATACTTCCCCATGGACTTCTCTACTAGGTCTTCATAGTACCCAGGATGTGTGGCCTTCTCATTGATGGCACCTAGAAAATACCCACAGATACAACATCAAAAAGTGGAAGCCCTGCCCTCTGGTCTGCAACCACAACTTCCTGACTGATACTCTTCACTTTCCCACCACTCAATGGACACTTGCGCAATAATGATGAAATTTCATCGACGATGTGGTATGTTGCAATCGCAGCTAGAGTGGGAAATTTATTTGTGACTTCTTTCCCTCTTTTAGCTCCATAGTAAGCTGGCTACTTAATAACCTCGTAAGGTGGAGGTTTCCAAGCTAAAAAACTGTGTTCCAAGGAACTTCCACAGACAATCCTGAGGAGCTGCTTATGAGTAGAGGAGGGAGGTAACCAGAGTAAGACGAGATGGGGCCTCACCGTCTCAGCCTTCCCTTCAACCACAGCAGCTTTGCTTTTATTTTATTGGGCTTTTCCTTGAGGTTTCACTTGAAAAAGGAGATTCTGCCTCCTAAAACAAGTTTGAAAACTGCTTGCTAGAACATAAGCTTTGAAAGGCTTAAGTAGCCACACTGAAGAGCAAGAGGAGGTATTAGACTACCTGGAGGGACTTTTTCAACTGTAGCCGGCGGTGAGGGTATTCCCAGCAGTGGTGAGGCACTGTGATTGATGGCGATAGGGATGGAGAGGTAGGCTGAGAGTCACTGGTTTGGGGGATATTTGCATTTCAAGATTCTTGAAGACAGAAAAACCCCATATGCAAATATCTACATCTGATTATATATAATCTATATAAGTATAAATGATATATACACACATGCATTTATGCACACACATACGTATGTATGTATATACGTGTATATGTGTGTGTGTATATATCTGTATTCAGTGCCAGGGTAAACAATCATATTTCACTGTTTACAAATCAGAGCCCCTGGGCTGGCCCAGTCCTTGTCGCTGATGGTCACCCAGAAAGCCAACCTTATCACTCATAATTGCCCTGGAAAAGGTAGTCTGGTTGACAGCAACTTAACATTGGCTTTTGCTCTTTTCTCAAGAGAGATTTGGAAGGATTTCTTGCCATCTGGCCTGCACTGCACTACAGTGGGTACACCGAGCCAGGTCCTGGGGCAGTGGCCCTAAGGGTCATGGGCAGCAGGGCCGGACCCAGGCGGGGGTCCCCTGCCAGGAGCTGAGCTCTCCCCACGGGCAAGCCGGCCGCTACATGAACCCCACCCCCCACGAACTAGGTGGAAACATAGACTCAGTTATCTAGCCAACACAGATGGTCTGCAGACCACTTCATCCTCTGGCCTCACGGAGCCCATCACAATTAAAGAAAACACTGGGTGGGGAGGGTGAGGGAGGGAAAAAAAAGAGAAAACACTGGGTGGTCTAACTCGAAAAATGTCTCTGCAACAAGGCTGTGAACTGCTGTACACTGTTTCCTGGTGCTCATTTTGAGTTTCATTTTCATCTAAAATGTGGCTGTAAATAACTTCTAATTTGCATAAGGAGGATGAAGATGGAATTTTTTGTTTACTCTGTCGGCGATCTGAGTCAGGCTGTCAGGGAGACTACTTCAACAAACATGAGGAAGACAGAAGACTGGACGGTGAGGATCTCCTTGGGCTGGATTTGAAACCAGAGATGAGTTAACTCAAATTTGGGTTTCTAAATGAGGAGCTATGGCTGGTCTACTTGCGAAAAATGAAAAACAAGACATGTAAATGAGGACAGAACAAACTAACTTTACACGAAACAGATAAAGCCAATTATTTTTCAGGATTCTATTCCCCTACTTCTGAGATGTTAATACATCTCATTATGGGCAATTACCATTATATCTACTTTTAGAAAGAGCTACAAGGGTTTTTTTAATGGCTTTCCTGTAAGTCTGGTAACTAGTCTTTTAATTTTAATGTCATTTTTTAAATAAAAGGTTTTAGTAACAGCACTTGTGTCAGACCATCTTAGGTTCAAATCAAATATTCACGTAAGCCTATTTAGAATGATTACACCTCAGGCCTTTAACGAGGTAAAGCAACTGATTTATACATTGAAGTAAAGAGAGATGACACCTGAAAGAATGCCCTGAGTTTGTGACAGAATAGATCCCTGGGATACACTGGATGTTGTCGGCTGAGAAGAAGGAGTGATAGATGGGTTTAGCCCGACAGACCTCTGGCTTCTGTAGCAGGTTCAAAGGTTTGACCTGCCAGGGTTGCACTCGGGCACGAGCCCGGCTTGTGGACAGTGAAGGTGAACGCGTGTTTTCCACAGGTCCATGACATGTCCCCTTCTGTCCTTCCTGGCATCTCCAGCTTGGAGTGTAAGTATGATCTAGGTAGACTTGCAGTTCTAGTGCAGATTCTGGCCTCTCCTCCACATCTCCAGTGATAACCAGCCAATTCAGGCAGTGGTAAGAATCAAGGAGGCTTTCTTATTGCTGCCGTTTCCTCCCTCTCTCCCCAATGCCAAGGACTGCTCTGACCATGTGCCACACTTAAACATTCTCAGTGAAGTTGACACAGGTGGGAAAGGAAAAAAGGACTCCAAAAATCACAAAGTATTATATTCTTTTCCTTCAGGTTCTCTTTTTTCCTAAAGAGTGTTAGTGAAGAAATGGAAGAGGTTATGAGGACTGCAGGGAGGGTAGCTTTGACATTTGGGCCACTGAATGAGTGTCCTGCATTTCTACTGAGCAACTGAGGGACTTCAACGGTCTGGTGAGGAAACAAGATTTCGCTCTGAAGTGGGGGTCTGCATGTCTGAAAGAAGCCCTGATGCATGATGGACGGCGGAAGGGAAGCCCGGGTCCCATAGACTCGGGGCCAGCGCTCCCCCCCAACGCCCATCCATACCTGACAGCAGCAGCCAGAGCTCCCCGCGCATGCTCTCCGGGATGCCCTTCAACACGAGCTCCCGCGTTTTTTCTGTGCGGTACATGCAGATCCCTTGCCCGTACTCAGCAAAGTGAATCTTCCAGGCTTGCTCTTTCAAAAACTCTTTGGCCTGAAAGGGATAATGAAACATTACTACATCCCAAAGTACTTGGAAGACGGTAAGGAGAAGTTCGAGGGAAGGTCAGAACGTTTTCCCTCATGAATAGAGTGAGTGAGTTCTAGACAGAACTCAAAAGAATAAAGAACTCAGATTTTCTGGAATCCTCCCCTAATTTTACACACCTATCATAGCCGGCGGTTCTGTCATGAAGCTTTGTGGCCCAGAGTCAGAATTCCACTTATCTGCGATGGGTCAGCAGAATGCAAATTATATTTACGGTTTTATGTCTACACCTCCAAGTGAAAGTAAGTTATGTTTTTTAAATGTGCTGACAAATTATGTATTTATTTGTTGGTTGACTTAAACAATAGTTAAAAACAAGACAGAAAAATGTCACCTCTAACCTCTATAACTCGTCTCCTTCCACAAAGAAGCCACTCTGAAACCTAGTGACATAGACAAAATCTGCTTTACTTACAGGAAAATATCTATTTTCATAGATATTTATGAATTTACTTCTATTAAAAACATTTTAAATGTTATTGTTCTAATATAGAAAGTTTCAAGGAAGAGCAGGAAGCACCCACCAATTTGGGGTTGAATTCCTCAGGAGACCGCCGCCGATACATGGTCATCAGGGTCTGTGTGGCTGTGGGAACGCTGTTGCCATTTAGGTTAAACTGGCGCTCTCCATCAGCATCCGAGCTCGTGCTTCTCTGGGGGCTGGAGGAAACAAGGCTGCTGGGTCGAGAATACACCTGCTGATGCAGAGAGGAACAAGACATTGGAAGGGGCTGGGCGGCAGAATCTACTTCTTCAGTGTCCTTTCAACAGATACCAATAGCTACGTCATGGTTCCCAAGATGTTTCTGGCTACGTGAAGAAACAAGAAAGGCAGCAAGCCAGCATTTTGGCAGGGATCAGACAGGTGCATGGGTCATAGGCTACAGACCTTCAATGCTCAAAACAGGTTTCCTCCGTATTTTAGACATATTTTTGCAACAAACTGGCCATCTGTCTCTCTGATTAGCATGTATGCAGAGCATGCCGAGGTTAAATCAGCTGCTTATGGGATCACCTCCCTCATCTCTTCTCGAGTTTCTGGTGCCTCAAAAAATGCCCAGCTTGGAGCAGGTGGAGAGGGCCAGGGATGTTACTTGTGAGCTCACCATCTTTACGACACATTTGAGCTGCCAGTAACTTGCTCTATCACTTGGGCTAGTCACATATCTTCTGGGGCTCAAGTTTCCCTGGATGTTGGTCCAGGGCCTAATTCAATTGGGACACAATACATATTTTATCATAATAAAATCAACATAATGTTGTTGTATTTCAGGTTTGAGACTTAATATTTAGTGACCTCTGTAGCATTCCAATCAATGTCATTATACGGACTAGAGTCACTTGCTGTGTAACCAGGACAAATTGCTTCATAATTTCTTCAACTGTAAAATAAGAGGGTTAGACCAGATATCTGTAAGGTTCTATCCAGCTCTATGATGCCAAATACAAACTTCATGAGATTTAAATGAAATATTGCTCTGGGCATCAGGGTAGGTGGTTTATCTTAGCACAGCTGCAGAGCTTGAAGATCAAACAAGACGGACAAGGAGGTGAACACTCCCAGGCAGAGCAATAGGACAAACGAAAACACCCACAGGTGTCTTCCACAGACCTCATCATCTGAACTGTTGTAGCTTCCTGCAAACTCTTTGTCTGAGTATATTTTGGAGGTCGTCTGTTGCAGGAAATCAGAGATCCTCTGTACTAGAAAGTCTCTATCTTTCAAATTGGCAAAGAGGAAGGTCATCCTGTTTCTGGTGCTGATGGATAAAGGACTGGGGAGTACACTGGAGCTGTCTGCCTTTTCTACAATTGTCACCTGAAAAGGAATATGAAACAAAGAGCATTACTTTCCAGGGATTACCCAACAGCAGCCTATGAGCAGCACTAAAGAAGGAACACAGCCCATTTTTATTCTGCAGGAACCACCCATATCTTATTGAGGCAGACTGAGATTCTTTGACTCTGTTCCAATAAAATAAAACAGCTCATAACAAATCAAACTGGTGCTCATACCAGAAGGTGAAATCACCTTGCTGGTCTTTCTAAAGCAGAAGTTCTAAACTGGAAGTGATTCTGCCCCCTGGAAACACTGGGGGAGACATCTGGCAACATCTGGAGGCATTTTTGGATTCACAAGTGGAGGGTACCAATGGTATCTAGTAGGTAGAGGCCAGGGATGCTGCTAAATGTCCTGCAGAGCACAGGACAGCCCAGCCCCAACAAAGATTGGCCCAGCACGTCAATAGTGCTGGGGTTGAGAAATCTTTTAGGGAAGGAATTCTCACGGAGCCATAAGAGAGGGGACTCTCAGCGGCTGCATTATCCATAAGAGACAGAAAACAACCCATGACACTGATTCCTTTTACCAAGCTTAATGTTGGGATGGGTTTCAAAATACCACCAATCCTTCAACTGTCTCATTTAGACCTCAGGGTTTTGCATCCTCACCTCCCACCACTTCAAAGTTTTAAAGGCTCGAATCTGCACAGACATGATGTAAACAGCTTAATTGCAATCCTATCTGCACTGGCTGACTTTGTGTGTCTGTGTGTGTGAGTGCGCATGCATGCACGTGTGTGTGTGTGGTGAAGTAAGTCTACCACATTGGGAGAAAAGCAGGAGAGAGACATCTGTTTTAGCTCTGAACTGAAGACATAAACTTTGTGGTTTATAATAGGATTTTCATCAACTGAAAAGTAGGATAAATACATTAAAACTTTTTTCTTTAGCACATTAGGAAAAAAAGCCCCTCAAGGCAAGTCCTAGATAAATGGTTTATTTGCAGCAGCTCTGACTATATACTTGAAGTTTCTTTTCCCCTATTTATTTCCACCTGCAAGCAGTCTAGACAGGTTCAACTTTAACCTGTTCATCAGCATTTTCATGTGAAACACATTTCCTCCAAAGGAGATCTTTAAAAACTTTTCTCCGCCAACAAGGCTAAGAAATCTATTGGAGTTGTCTAAATAGTTGCATGGTCCCCAAGTGCCAAAATGGGTAGGGCTGGGGTCTATAAAGGGAAAACTGCACGACATGACTTCTACTCTCAGATTTTATAAATACATATAGTTGTATATATATTTATATATTTTTAAAGGAATCCCCTGAAATACCTGGAGTTGCACATAAAAGCTTTTTTTACCCTAACGCCAAAAAAGCTAGAGCAACAGAAAAAAAAAAACCTCTTTATCATGAAAAGGATTTTCCCATGACACTTAAGACATGTGTTAAACAATGCTTATTTTTAAAAGACCTATAAAAACTCCTTTTCTCACAACAAGTTTTTTCTGATTCTTTTGGTTACCAGGTGCTGGGACTAAATGACAGATGCCAGGGAATTAAAGGTTCAAGTTCTGTGCCTAAAACACAGATAGCCATGTGGCTCTTGATAAAGTCCAAGTGGAAAGTCCTTTATCTAGCTGGATCATGAACATAGAAACAAGAAAGCTCCCACATAAAACATATGAATGTTCACAAGAGTTACAAAATATTTTTCACTGACAAATAAGCTCTAGTAGAATTCTATTCCATAAGCGTTGTGCCACCAGGAAAGGGTAATAGCTATATTCGGGTATTCTACTGTATAAGGAGACACATTTTCATTACCAACTTGGGTTATAAAATAGACTGGAATTTTT
Source organism: Tapirus indicus (assembly GCA_031878705.1). Lineage (NCBI taxonomy): Eukaryota > Metazoa > Chordata > Mammalia > Perissodactyla > Tapiridae > Tapirus > Tapirus indicus. The sequence goes on along the minus strand of CM062919.1, from coordinate 124,921,865 downwards.
TTTTTTTTTTTTGTGAGGAAGACCAGCCCTGAGCTAACATCCGTCCAATCCTCCTCTTTTTGCTGAGGAAGACTGGCCCTGGGCTAACATCGTGCCCATCTTCCTCTACTTTATATGGGACGCCACCACGGCGTGGCTGACAGGCAGTGCATCGGCGGGCGCCCGGGATCCGAACCTGCGAACCCTGGGCTGCCAAGCGCGGACTAAACCGCTGCGCCACCGGGCGGCCCCGAAAAATAGACTGGAATTTAATCAAATCTGGGGGGTTAATATGGAACATTTGTAAGGTAATTTATGACTGAAAAAAAAAGGGACTTCATCTGGAATCTCTCTGTAATGAGGAACCTAGTCAGTTCACTTTATCCTCCTGCTTTGCTGCCTCAGTAATGTCTTCAAAATCTATTGCAATGTGATTCTGTGTAATCATTTAACATCTGTCCATTTGGTCTACCTTAAGTCGGTATGTGGAATATATGTTGACAACCTCCAGTCAATATTTCAGCTTATTTATAAAAAATTAAATAAAACAACAATTCCTAATCTATACAATCCCAAAAGTGGCCATTCCAAGTAGAATGTAATGTTCCCACAGAGGCTCCTGCTGATCAATCAGCTTAACTCAGTTCTGGAAAGTACCCAGTTCACAGAGAGACCACTCTCTACTCAGACTGTGGACGGATGGTGGAGGCCCCTCCCCAATGCTTTTCTGTTGTTGTCATTACCTAAAGGTAATAAAAATTACATTAAGTCCTTTGCTTCTTCCATTAGTTGGGGTTACAGATCTACTGTTCATATATCTCAGTGACTCATCAGGTTACAGAGGAGGGCAGTGCTGTCTCATTGAGCATTTCTTTAAAGCTGCATCCTCCAACCACAACATGCTAATTTCCACTACTGTACCTCTTCTGAGTTACCCTGAAATATGTCTGGATTATCTCTACCCTACTACCTATTAGGGAAAACTAGCGAGCAGAAGATGGACTGAGAATATCAATCATCCTTCTCTCAGTTCCCCTGAGCTCTCACTGTTGGATTCACACTAAAATGTAAACAGAGTTCGCTGGACCCCAAACCTGGGAAGTGAAGAGGAGAGCAGACATCTTGACAAGCAGCTTCCAGCCCCTGTCTGCTCCTCCTTTCCCTCTGGATAAACAGTGACGACTCACTCAGATTCATAAATGGCACATCCACAGAACATTCTTAATCCCCGAATGGGCTTCCCTAGTCATTCCAGGTAACTCTGCTTTACTACCTTCAGGTAGTACTTCATGAAGAAAGTTACATTCAGTAACAGTCTATGGCAAAGAAGGTACATTTGCTAGGAACAGTTCTGAAACCCATTTCAGAGCCAAATGTAAGTACTGATGAATTATCCATCTCAGAATTCACCCCCAACAACATATCCTGGCCTCAAAATGTGTTAAAATACCAGTTAGCTCACCCTATAAGAAGGAGAATTAGATTTGTCAATTGCCTAACATGTTGAATTCTTTTTGATCCACCAATTCAGCTTGGTGATTCACCAAATCACCCCACAGCCAGATACCAGACAACTAGAGACAGCCTCTACGCTCTGGAACCCGTGAAATTATTCAAACTAGACAATCCTAAGCCTGTTTACCCTACTTTGCCTGTTTCTTCCAGGGAAATCACAATAAAGCCTCTTGCCCACATTTTCCCACTCCCTCTGCCTGCTGACCGACCCTGGTGCTTCTCCGTGTGGTCCCGGTGGTGTGCCCCCTCCTAGTTGGATCTGGGGCTATAACAAGCTACCTTTTCAATGGCAGTCATCCCCTGATCTGTTGGCCTCACCATACCTGAATAATTACAAAATCTTTTTAAACACCAGGCTGCCGCTGGAAGAAGAGATCTTGCAGGTCCCACGGTCACTTAGAGCAATGGCAACACATGAAAGGGGGGCAGGTGCCACCAAAGAATTATGAACATTGACCTATGGTTAAAAGCCAACAAACTGCTGGTAAAAATATTCCTGGTTCACACAAAAAAGTATTACAAACAAAATTCTTAAAATATCCATTTTCCTGACACTTACCTCACGGAGTGGGATGATGAGGCTACATAAATTCTCCTCCTTGCTCATAAAGCAGATGTAATTGGTGGACACAAACATCTGCCCCAAAATGTGCATTTTGTTAAATGGAGTCCAGAGGGTGCAGTCTGTGTGGCCATCTAATTTTTCATCTTTGGGCAGTCGGAAAAGTGCACGGTATCTCTCACTCTTTGCCCTGGCATCAAGATCGCTGGAAAGCAATGATAGTAACTCACCTCACGCAAGAGAAATGTTTCAAATACCTTTGAAATGATCCAGCCATGGAGGTTCCCCAGTCCATCTTTCCCCTCCTCAATCTTGCCAGACTTATCCCTACCTTCCTCACTTTCTATCAGAGGTAACTCCAACCTATGACCCAAAAGCATAACAAAATTATTTTAATATATTTAGGTCCCTTGTGTAGTCATTTTACAATTACTATCTGTAAATGTTAAAGAATCTTAGGAAAACTAGGCCTGGACAGGAAATTCATTCTCATTCAGAGGAATACAGTAATTTCTAAAGAGATTGTTACATTTACACTTACCCAGAGCCACTACTGGGGCCTTATCTTTTAAGAAAGACCTAATGAGTATGCAAAGAGGCCGCACGAATCTGCTGGCTGTCACTGTCTGCCCCGAACAGACCACAAAATTGCCTGAAACACAGGAACAGCCCATCTCTTGGACAACTTGAGTTTCCAACCTCAGCTGGGTCCTCTAGTGACTACAATCTTTTCCATAATGAGATCCTTTTTCCTATTCATCAGGTCAGTTGTTTAAATCTCTTCTCTCAAGCTTCTACCCGACCTCAGCCCCTTGATGGTCTAGTTTCTGGCTTCAGGGAGGAAAGACAGGCCACGAAGCAGTAGCTCCCTCCAATTCCCTCCCTTCTATTTCCAAAATTATCTCCATCCTCGCCTATTCTTATTTCCTGTCCGTTTCAAAGGGAGACAGATCAGCGCACATAAGCATCCTTTCCCATGCCCTGTGAGATGTCACTTCTTATTCATTTTTTTATAGCTTTTTCTCTATGCTCCCTCCTGTCCCTGCACCTACCCTCACTAACAAACTCCTCCTATCTGCCTACTTCATTCTATCCTACGTTCAAATCTTTTACATTCTAAAAAGAGCAATCTCCCCTCCTTTACCATTGAATCTCTTGAAAAAGCAGTCTACACTTGCCTAATTCCCTTTCCTTGCCTTTCATATGTTAATTTAATCTACTGCAGTAACACCATCCATCCTCCACTTCTCCATCGAGACATGTCTCAAATCACCAAAGACGTCTTCATTGCAGTGACCTCTTCCCATCAGGTTCCAACCACCAGACGTATGCCAATGCTTTCCAATTCCATATATCTTACTGGACCAATCTCTAATCTGATGTCCTGCAGGCAACTCAACTCAACACGATCAAAACTGAGCTCTCACCTTCCTTGGACATGCTCTTCCTTCTCTTATTCCCATCTCCCCTGCCACCTTCCAGACATGTGATGGACTTCTCTTTGTGCTCTTCCCCTGTGCTTTCCCCCATCACATTATCCCCTCTGCCTGAAATACCCCTCATACTGAATCTGCATGGGTAACTTCTATAACCTCTTGAGAGTTCAGCTCCAAACAACCTCCACTGAGAGGTCTTTCCCACCACTCTGCCCCATCCCCTCGTGCATGCACCCATGGCACTCTGGTCATAGGACCAGAAGAGTTTCTACCACATTGTGCTGGAGCTGGTCACATCTGCCTCATTTACAGAACTGTGAGTGCCTCAGGAAGTCTTTTTCAGTTTTGTATCTATACCCAGAAAAGTGTTCAGAACGCTTGAAGTTGTTCAGAGAAAGTTAAATTGCATAAATGAACGGATGGGCTTCTTGTTTCTAAAGTCTATGAGGCTCAGTCTCTGTCACCTACCGTTTGAGAGCAGACACTTTTTTAGGAGATTTCTTTTTCAATTTGGGCAGGGATCTATCTTGTTCAAACCCCTCATTGTCCAAGAGTTGCCTCATGGCTATGTTGGCGAGCTGCTCCATTAACTTGAAGGTCTCGTTGATGTTGAGAAATACAGAGAAAAAATGTTCACTGGACCTTGTGCTCACTTTGATCACATCAGGCAGGAGCAGCGTGGCATTCTTCTCAAGCTGAGTGATGTCCACCCACCGGATAACCAGCTTGGCTGAGCACAGGGAAAAGGCTGGGTCAACACCTGGCTCCTTAAAATCCTTTCAAGATGCTGCAATCTCACAACCCCACCCCCCAATCTTGCTGAACTCCTTCGAGTTTGTGTGCCCATACTTATTGTTATTTTGTGTCTTAGTTTTAAGAGACAAATCTGGACCACATAAATTCTGAGTTCATAATCGTTATGGATGTAAGTCCATGTCTACTAAATTAATTATACCTTGGGCGAATCTCTATTCCTTAGTGACCAATTTCTTTACAAATACTGAACCAAAAATGATTGCATTCACTTGTTACATCATCAAAAAATAGTGGTGACTCAGTTTTAACTACAGATTTGTTTTTGATATTTTGATGTTGTTTATGAGTTCAGGGCAAACCTCAGTAGACTTTCCAAAGCTTCCCTCTGAAATTCTAGCCAACTTACCTTCCCTTCCCATAAGAAAAGAATAAAAGCAAAGGTGATTAATACTGAGGTACATCCAACCCTGACGCGGGACCTTCCCCTTCCAGTAGCTGCAAGAGTAATAGTTGACGAGTTTCTCTTCCCCAGGCATCCCGAACAGCCTATGGAATTTCACAATGGCTTCTTTAAACTTCTCTGTGTCATCATCTTCCTTGACATCGTTGATTTTGTTATACTCGGCAATGATGCCCTAAGCAGGGATAAAGCATAAAGCACACACCTGGTATTAACATGACTAGAGCTGCTTTTTTCCTTATGCTGTAGAGATTGGAAAGGAAAAAACAATTTCTAAGGTTAGAATTTTAAAAAATTGATGAATTATTTTCAAAGCCAACCCCCAAGTTCTAAACCAACTAACAAGTAGCATGTGTGCACTAAAAGATTTTGAAATGACAATATAGATTCTATTCTCTGTTTACTGGTGGTAATCATTTTGTTAGGTTCACTTAGAATGAAGCCCACAGTTCTACTTTACAAATCAGGAGATGTAAAGGTTTTGCTGGTTCTACAACTTTTCCTAGCTTATCGTGATAGAGTCACCCCAAAGGTCAACTTCTGCCTTTCTCAAAAACCAACAAAATTCCGTCATGAATAAAAAAAGAGGAAAGAAAGATCAGAACACATGTCACTAACTGACACTTGGCCACGGATTTACTGTCTCAGGGCCCTGAATAACATCAGGGAACCTAGAAAAAAGGAACAGCAACCATTTGAACAGAAAAGGGGTGAATGTGAGAGCAAAAATTTTATTAGTCACAAATTTTGGACAGCAAATGAAATATTTGCATAGCAAGTGATTGGCATAATCTACTATTTAATCATTATAGTAGCTTGAGAAGCCATTTCACTGTTATCCTCTGTAATTCCCCCCAAATTGGCTTTTACATATATCTCTTGATAGAAAATGCTCCCTTGAATTCCACCTTAGACTTTGTAATCATCAAATCCCTCTCATCTCAACCTCATTTTCTCTGATCTCAAGGTAGCACTGGAAAAGTATGAGCTTTTGAGCATGAAAGTCTTGGCTTCAGATTCCAACAATATCACCGAGTATCCGTGTCAAGCTGAGCAACCTGTTGGATTCTCCTTGACATGACTGAGCCCTCCATATTCCAAGGATAGAAAATTACAAACGCCTCATACCTAGAATTCCTGCTTTGGACTCTTACGCTTCCAGTACATCCTGGATGCTCCCTACAAATTTATCTTCCTAAAACTTTATTCTGACTAGAAAATTCTTATTATCAAAATCCTGAGTGGTTCCCTATTACCAACAGTATGAAGTTTAAAATTCTAGACCATGCACATTTTTGACCCAACCAACACTGCAACCTTTTCTCTCACTGTACTAATCTGACAAAAACTCCCCATTAGTAATTCTGCCCCAGCCACCCTGAGGCACCCACAGGGCCTGAATATGTCATTCGTGTGCTTCCCCACCTTCTTGCCTGTGGTCCTAACACTCTATGTGCCTAGAACCTAGAATCAGACTGTTCTCTGTTTCATCAATCTTACCAAGCCCCAAAGTCTGGTCCAATTCGCACCTCCTTGTGAACCTTCTCTCAAATAGGATTCTCCTTCCCCACATTAAGTACTGTTGTTTTCTCTGCATCATGGACTGAAATTATTGCCTAGAATTTTATTTTTACTGCCAGACCTTTCATCCCCATTGCCAGCAGCTGTGGTAATAAGGAGTGATGGCAAGAGGGAGGGCTTTAGTCTTCCATAATCTCCGTCGCCATTCAATTCTAGTAAAAAACATATAAGCAACAACCATAGTGAGCTTACTATGTAACACAACCCCAAGACAAGTCTCCAATCTATTCTTCTAATAGGAAATCACTATGTAACACAACCCCAAGACAAATCTCCAATCTCTTCTTCTAATAGGAAACCACCCCTAAGCCCCTCAACACAGTCCAGGAATGACTGCATAGCTTCCCAACTGGAAGCCCATCAACGGTCTTTCCACACTCTGATCTATTTTGTATGGCCACTTTCTGAAACAGAGGTCTGACAATAGCATTCCTGCCTTAAAAATGTCCAAGGCTAGGGGCCGCCCGGTGGCGCAGCGGTTTAGTCCGCGCTTGGCAGCCCGGGGTTCGCGAGTTCGGATCCCGGGCGCCCGCTGACGCACTGCCTGTCAGCCATGCCGTGGCGGCGTCCCATATAAAAAAAGTGGAGGAAGATGGGCACGGATGTTAGCCCAGGGCCAGTCTTCCTCAGCAAAAAAAAAAAGGGGAGGATTGGCAACAGATGTTAGCTCAGGGCTGGTTTTCCCCACAAAAAAAAAAAAAAAAAATGTCCAAGGCTATATAAGTGAAAGAGGGAAAAAGTACAATCTGGATCTTATGCCATAAAACCCCTTCTCGATCTGCCCAAATCAACCTTTCCTGGTTAGGCATAAAAATCATGTTCTCTGTTAAATTAACCCAATCCTAAATGAGGACTAAGTATTCTCACCTCTATGTTCTCTTAACTCCTACACTGGCTGAAAATACTTTGTTTATATGTCCCTCTACCACTAAATATGAGTTCCAAAGATAAAGATAGTGTCTTGAATGTTTTTTATCACCGGTATCTAGCATCTAAAAGATATTCAGTAAAAGATTATTAAATGAGTATATGTTGTCTTTCCAAATTAGAATGTATCTTAAGGGCCATAACCTAGTCTTTCTTGTGTCCTCCAGAGTTGCAGATTTCTAAATGTAAAATCGTGTAAGAGTTAGCAACCCTTGGGAAATTAAGTACCAAATTGCTGACTCCTGTTCTCGAGGCACACAGGACAGCTGTATGGCTGGCATTGGAAACAGCAAAGTACTTCCCTGAGAGTATCTAAGATAAAGTTGTTTCCTCTAATTACTTTTGACACTACTCCACTGAGAGAACAGAGATGTTGATTTTGATGGAGCTCAGGGGAGATCCATTTTGGACCCAGGCCATTTCAGGGGTGAGCAGACTTTGGTAGAATGCTTATTAGGGAACTTTATAACAGAGGGAAGAGAGATGGAAAAATCTTTCCCAGTTGGCAAATATACCTACAGCCAATGTGACATTTCAAAGTTATCAATGCCTTTAGAAGGGCATCAAAAAACATATAAGAATGAAAGAAGAAATAAGTGAATGAACAGATAAAAGTGCTGAATGAGAACCCACTAAGAAGAAGTAGCAGTTGGGTTCCTGGGCAATCCCAGTGGCCAAGAAATTCAGAGTAAGCCTGGAGACACTCAAGTGGGCTAACATTTGCTCTTCTCCTGGGCCAAGGAGTAGGGCTCTTACCTAAAGTCAGAATAAGGAGAATATTAGAAGGGAGCAATGTATAACAAACCAAATGATACCCATATGTTTTGAGTGGAAAAACATTAAGTTCAGACTATGCTATCTAAAAGATCTACTAAAAGTTGCACTTCTAGTGTGTGCATTTAAATTTTAAAAAGAAAATATTTTTAAATATAAGAGAATTTGTGAGGATATAGAACTGAGAAACATCACTCTGAAACACTCTGGGGCCTAATTTACTAATATCAACAGACCAGGCCTTGCCAACTAATTTTAATAGTAAGGATAATAGTCCCCATAAGGCTCCACTCCCAACTTTCCGACCTCTAAGAAAAGAGAAAATCTACAATGCAGAACCTCTTTTTAGTTTGCTATAATTTTTCAGCCAGGTGGACTGGATGGTGGGATGGAACATCTCCTTCCTGTATGTTCTACATAATATAAAATGGGTCATCCTGGTTCTAGACAACAGCTCCACACACCTTTGGAAAATTACTACAATCCAAACTGCGAGATGTTCAACATAAATTATACACACAAAGGGAATTGGCAGGTAATTCACAAAAAGGGGAAAATTAACTTAACAAATATGAAAAAATGTTCAACTTCATAATCAATCAAAGACAGAAAATTGAAACAATAAGACATCAACTTTTACGTATTAAATTTGGAAAAACACTTTAACAACTATAATGCTGAAAGTCAGCAATGGTGCAATTGCACAGGGATTCTAACATCCTGACAATATCAACTACGGCCCATTAAAAATGTGTAAACTACTTAACCCATTAACCAACATTTTGTAATCTACCCCAAAGGAAAAAAAACACAAACTATAGGAAAAGTTATATGAACAATAGCGTTTACTGTATCATTGCTTGTGCCTGCCCCCCACTAGTCTAGAAGCTAAGGAGACACCTAGAAAGAGAGGAATGGTGAGGTCAATTATGGGATAATATTCAATTATTAAAATAACTAAAAATTATATAACAATATAGTAGATGGCAGTCAAGAAAAAAGACATGATACAAAATTAAACGTACAGTGAGACTGCTGTTGTGATAAAATGCATATTAGAATTCTAGAAAGAAATACATAAAATGTTATCTAGTTTGGATTATGGTTGCCTCTGCAATTAATTATTACATTTATAATTTATAAAAGTTAATTAGATCTCAAAACAAATTTGTTCCTTCCCTTCATTATTGGATAATCTGTGAATGCTTAAACCATTCATTTGCACATGAATGACATTCTTTCACACATAATTGCATTAATTGCAATTCCTTCCTCATAATTGGTTTCAGGGGAATTAAATTTGACATTTTTGGTGTAATGAAAATGGTGAGAAGAATGGCTATTTGACGTAATCGGTCCTTGATTTATTTTATGTTTATTTTCCTCCTGGCTATTGTGACTTCTAAGCTTCAGTTTCTTCCTATAGCTCTTTATTTGTACCTCTTTCCCAAAGATGATAACATTTGAGGGAGGACTAGGAAAAGGTAACTGAGAACCTCAGTAGTGGCTCCTGGATAGAGAAGATGCTTCACGTCTGTACCACACCAATCGGCTGCCCCCTTTCACCCAGACCCTTCGACATGATCAAATTAGGAATCCTCAGACTCTTTCCATTTATATTACTCCCCAGAAATTCAGATACATCACTTAGAAGCCAAATGAAGATTTATAAAATTTGATTGGTTGTAACAATAAAACAACTCTCAATTATTCAAGGATAATTTTTTTGTCTGGAAATTGCCGTCTCCTCCTAGGTTCACACTGATGCTTTGTAACGTCTCCCCCTCTCTCATTGTTATCTTCTTTACTACTCTTTCGATCTCCTCAACAAGGATAGAGACTTAAATCACCAATCTTGAAGCAGTGATAAAACATTTATTTTGAGGGGTAGGGGTAGGAGTAAGGAAGAAGTTGGTATTATTATATGTGCTTTTGTACTATTCAGTGGTAACTAATTTTTTGTGGTCCAGTTAAAATTCCGCTCTCTCCTTCAAAAACATCAGACTCTAAAGAACAATGAGATTCCATCTGTATTCTTTTCCTTCTTCTTCTGAGTATAAAATTATTAAATGTTCATGTAAAAGTTTAGGAAAGTAGAAGAAATAAAATAAAAGTTGACCATTCTGTGACATTTTAATGAAGTACACTGTCAGATCACTTTCTAGAACCCCCCCTTAACCTGGGTGCAAAGAAAGGCTTTCTCACTATGACTAAAAGTCCAGATGTTATAATAGAAAGACTTGCTAATTTTGACTAAATAAAACATTTAAACTTCACATGGCAAAAGCTATCATGAGCAAAGTCAAAAGACAAACGACAAACTGAGAGAAAAATACCTCCAACATATGTCATCAATAAAGGGCTAATTTAAAAAAAACTTAAAAATTAAAGAAAAATAAGACCAAAATCCAATAGAAAAGAGACAAAAGACATAAGCAGACAAAAATGGCCCTTAAACATATGAAAAGATGTTCAATTTCACTTGTAAATGCGATAAATACAAACTAAAACAACACTAAAATATTTCTGGCAAAATTCTCAAAAGCTTAGCAAAAACTCAAAAGCTTGATAATCCACCTTGTTGGTGAAGCTGTGGAGAAACAGGCACTCCCCAACATGCCAGTGGGAATGCAAAATGCTGCACCTCCTGGGGAGGGGAATTTGGCAACATTCAGCAAAAGAACACGCGCATTTACCATTTGACCTGGCAATCTCACTTCCACCAGTTTATCTTAAAGATACATCCCCAATAACATAAAAGTACATATGCATGAATATATATGTGTAGCATTATTTATAATTGCAGAATATTGGAAACTACTTAAATGTCCAAGCATGGGAGAGTGGCTGAATTACATAATATGCAGCTTAAAAAAATGAACTAAATGTAACCTGGGACCCTGGATTGGATCATGGAATAAAAAAAGGACAGGAAGTGGAAAAACTGGCAACATCCAAATAAAGGCTGTAGTTTAGTTAACATTGTGTCAATGTTAACGTCTCAGTTTTGATAAATGTACTATGGTTATATAAGATGTTAACATTCAGGGAAGCTGAGTGTAGGGTCAACGGGAATTCTCTGCTGTATCTTTGCGGTTCTTCTGTAAATCTACAACTTATTCCAAAATAAAAAAACAGAACTATTAAAATTAAAAAACAACAACACGTGGACAATCTCTATGAACTTATATGGAATGTTATCCAGGAGTTATTAAGTGAAAAAAGCAAATGCAAAGGAGCATATATACATGAAGCTTTAAGTGTAAGAATTAAAGAGAAATAAGAAAATACACATATCTGCCCATTTTCACAACTTTTCTGCAAGTTTTAAATTATTTCCAATTAAAAAGTTGAAACAGGGGGCCGGCCGGGTGGCGCAGCGGTTTAGTTCGCGCTTGGCAGCCCGGGGTTCGTGGGTTCGGATCCCGGGCGCCTGCTGACGCACCGCTTGTCAGCCATGCCGTGGCAACGTCCCATATAAAGTAGAAGAAGATGGGCACGGATGTTAGCCCAGGGCCAGTCTTCCTCAGCAAAAAGGGGAGGATCAGCAACGGATGTTAGCTCAGGGCTGGTCTTCCTCACACACACACAAAAAAGTTGAAGAACAAAACAAAACACCCAGTACCTGTATTTTTCCTCTCACAAACGTGGTGATATCATTCTCATTTTCAAAGATGGAGAGTGTCTGCAGCAGATTCTGCTCAAGCCATTCCCAGTGTTCAGTGATTTCTTTTCTGGAACCACCTGTACAAATGTAAAAATGATAATAATCAATGTCAGAATTTAAAAGATACATAAAAAACCAGGCTCACTTCATTAATATTCAATGCCATTACAGGAGACTATCGTCCCAACAACTCTGCCTTTCAATGCTTTCTCTCCTCCAGAGGAGACACGCAGAAGACGCTTACGGACCTAGAAACCCAAGAGGAAGGACTGTACAGTCCAGTCTGATCAGGGGAGTCCACATTTCAGACACTGTTTCAGATCAGAAGGCAGCAACCTCTCTCCCATTCCCTTCTTTGGATTGGGAGTTTAGCACCACCCTCCTCTTTTCTCCCTCCTAGAACCTGCACTTCACAGGGTAACTGAGATCTTGTTAGGATCCTAGGTTATAGCTGTGAAGCTGTGACAATAGGAGAGCTTTGGTCCACCACTGGAGATCTCACGTAACCCCCTCCTACAATGGGCAAAAAATTATCCTCACTCCCTTCAATTATGAATGAGATGTGAAAACGGACCATCGCTGGGGAATAGCAGCCTGGCTCTCACGAGCACAGTTGCCTTGAAATGTAATGGGATGAGGTCATCCTCACCACCTCGATCAGTCACCACACTTCAGTCGGTAATAAGAAGCTTAAGCCACCTCGTCTGGCAACCTCCAAATTTAAACAACCCTAGCCTTGTACAACCCTAGCACCGTTCTCTGCTCACAACTGCAGGGCGTAATGAGGATGACATCACGACACGGTTGTAAAGATACTGGAATACGTTCTCTTCCCGTTTTTTCTTGCTCTGGGATTGTTAATGATCTTGAAGAAAAACAGTGTTTTATAAATCATCCATAAATCATATACATAAATTGTATGTATTACTCATTCCAGAATTAAAGAATGATTTTGTAATTCCAGTGATTCACCCTTCAGCCCTCTCCTTAGATTTCCAAGCTATCTTCTAATTGATTTCTTAAAAATATCTTCTCTCTGTTCTTTGTCACAGTCATTCAGTGTATCTCAGAAGCTCACTCTGATTCCTGACAAAGGTGGGAGACACAAATGTGTCCACCACAATACTCAGAACTGTGGGAACAGAACTAAAATCTCTTAGAGAATGAAAGGCAGGCTTGAGGAGTTTAAGACCAACTGTTTGAGGAAAGGCAAAACAAAATCCAAGTTCATTCTCTTTTACTTTAAGCCTAAACACCAAAATTGCCTAAATGGAATGCTTATGTAGAGGATAAAAAGCAAGTTTTGGAGTGGAGAGGCAGCCCCATGAAAATACCAAAGAGGAGATAGCCTGTATTCCTCATGGGCATTTTTCACGGCTCACTCATTCGGGGCCACAGTCAACCACAGGTAAAAACACCCAATGACTCTGCACTAGGATGTCATCGCAAGAGCCAGAACTCAGGATGCCCAGGACCCCCTCCCTCTCTGTCTCAAACACTTTACCTGTAAAATGGAGACAAATGAAAGACAGAACAAAACCCTTACCCATCTCAGAGCGATGTGGCAAAAATACAAGGAATAATGTCTACCGATACACCTTGGAAAGTAGAAAACACTTTCCAAAGTACACAATGCCCATTTGGAATATTTAGGGAATGAGTCATTTTGGAGGTTGCCAGAAAGCTTTAAAACATTTTAGACTTTAAAATTTTAAATAGTCGTTGGAAAATTTTCTAAAACATACTGTGCCCTTCCTCGTCTGTAAACAGGTCACTACCATCACCAGCTGTGACTGGCTGTGATATACAGATAGAGCCCCATCCAAAGTAAATGCCAGCCATGCGCCCCTCACCCGCTGTCCCATCTGTGCTTGCTGGCACTGTCAGATGTATGCACCTTAGGACAGAGGCACTCCTGGGGACCCACGTGACTGCTGAGCTTCTGCAGACCCATCGGGCACAATTTCCAGCCTCTGATTTTGCAACTCCTCTGCCCCTGCCTATGTTGATACAGATGTGCCTTCCAGAGACTGGTTCTCATAGGTGCCCTTAGCTCAACCAGGGAAGTCTGACTGTTGACTGGTATCTCACCATGCTCTGCCCTTTACCAGGTAGTCACAGCAGGTACTTGACTGTAGAGTCCCTGTTACACTGGCTGTGGAATCCAATCTCACTATTCCTTGGTTATCCTGGATACAAAAGCCCACCAGCTACAAAACCTAGCTGTGCCTACAGCTTTGCACACACCGCCCTCAGTTTTCTTCATGCACATACACCCCTACACACACCCAGGGTAGAAATGGTGTATGCACGCATGCACTCACTCAACAAACATTTATTTGTACCTCCTATTTTCATGGGTATCATATGAAGGTCTACATGGCTGATCCTCATCTTCAAGTAGCCACCTGAACACTCATACTGAAGTTCAGGTTTACTATTCACACTGTTTCCCCACCTATTGCCTTCTCTGCTGCCCCAGGACCTCCTGCTCTCCACCCTGCCCCACTGTCCATCATTTCCATAACCTCCACCTTCTACTACCTAACATCATCTTCACCACTGGCTCTTTTCTCTACTTCTCGCTGCCTGGGATGTAAATCCCCATGTTGCTGTCTTTGATCACCACCACTGATCCCCCTCCTACTGCTGCTGTTTGCACAGTTTCCCCTCTATCATCCATCTCCTATTGCTTCTCCCACACTTGTCAGTGTCACATGAAAAGACTGGTCTTTTAGAGTTATCACCAGCCACTCACTGCTCCCACGTATAAGAGAGGCGCTGGGACAGCAAATCTCAGTATCTTTAGGTCTTCAACTCTCCACTTGCTCAGTGCTTTGGGCCTGCTTCTGTACTACCAAAGAGGTTCTGAAGGTTTCTTCTGGCTACATCCAGACCTGAGATTCCAAAGTTCCAGAAGACTGGGTTCTAGATAAAGGAGAACTTTGTGTACCATTATATAAAACCATTATCACCATATACTATTCGAGGAAAGAAAAAGACACAAATGCCACCAGCCAATGGTAGTTTCAGGAAATAACTATGGATCCCTATCTCTACTCAACAGATATTTTCCAGAGAGAGTAATGTAAATGTACCTTTTTATTTACCGCACAAATGCACCATATTCTCTGAACACTTTCCTAAATGCACAGAAGATAAATGAGGACAGGCGTTCCAAGTCCCAGTTCTAGAGACTAGAATTATGAGGACACCCATAAGGCTGAGCTGGATTCCCTCCCCCGGCAGACGAGACAAATTCTGAAGTTGCCAATCTAGTAAAAATTATTTCTGAAAGCAGGTGTTTACTTCTGTCCACTTCTCACCCCAGAATAAAGGGTCCGTGTTACCTATCAGAGAACACAGCGTAAATGTCCTGTTAACAGTGTGAAAGCAGCTGTCACTTTTGCTGAACCACACTTAGGAACCAGCGAGACTCCAGAGGACACATGTTAGAATCCTACATGTTCCTTATAAACGGCTCTTTCATGTCTCAAGAAAATAAGTACAAGTGCTGCAATATTTAAGATCTCGGAACTTTTCTTTTGTTATTGTTTAAAGTGAGATAACACGAAGCTCTTTTGCCATGACTGAAAAGGGACCGGTCTATTTACCCAGCAGTTTGAGCAAAATGTGTTAGACACTCAGAAGACAAAGGAAGGGCTTGGCTGTCGACTTTCTGGAAAGGCTTCATTTACAGAGATTCAGCAGGATAAACAGACTGACCTGACTGTGCAATCAGCTGGAACAACAGAGAAAGCTGGTGGGAGAATCCTTCAGGAAATCCGAGTTAAAGCATTCTGCTGTGGTAAAAACTAGATCAACACTTGATGGGCTTAAGGTGATTTAGAAATTAATTTTGGAAAAATGGGAATCTCTATCATTCAGAGTGGCTGTTTTAGAATACTAGCCACAGGTCCTATGTATATATCTGAGCAAAATTTAAACATTATTTATGATGACAAAAAATGCTAAATTATCCTAGACTAATTTCTCATCTAGTTTGAAATGTATCTTAAGTACATAAAGTCCATTTGACATAAAAAGGAAGAAGTGTTAAGATGAACCCACACATTGTTTCTATCACATCTGGCCTCTGAGGATTACGAACAAAGGCTTACGGCCTCACTGATAGATATTCAGTGGCTATTTCTTTGTGATACATGATTAATAACACATTTCGACTCTAAAACTCCAGCACTGACTTAAAAACCTAAATTCCAGAATAACTAAGACGGTAAATTTTCACTGATCAAGACTGTGTGTATGCACATGTGTAGATATATATCTGTGTGTACACGCAAAAATAAAAACCACTCATGACACAGCAGAAAACAAAACAAAGCAAAACAAACCCAAGAAATCTCCTAGGGATTAAAAAGCAACCAACCTAGTATTTTCAGATATCAGAACAGGCTGTGTGGATCCCAGAGCCCACCTTGTCCTCAAATGAATCGTACTTGAAGCTCCTTAAATAAAGGGAACCTGATGAAGGGATCATCTATTTTATGGCCTTATCCAAACACAACCTTAGCCACAAAGATAATAATTCTGAAATTTAAATCCCAAATGAAGGCAAGAGTAATACTCAATACACTAGAGTAACCCCTACTGTCCCTGTAGTATTTACAAAGCCACCATTGTACTCTACACCCAGAAAAATGACAAACTTGTATTTGGAGAGGGAAAAGATAAAACCCCAAAAATCATGTGGTGATTTGAAACCTTTTTAGAAACAAAAAGGAGACTTGTGTTTTAAAAATCCACATCTAATTTAAAGCTATAATTATAAACAGGTTAAATAGAAAGATAACAATAATGTTATCTCTTACTTACTTGTGCTGACCAACGCGAGGCGTCATGCTTTAACTTTAGACACATTATCACACGTCATCTCACAGCTATCACATGAGTACATCCAGTTACAGTCCTTTTATGATGGGGAAACTGAGGCTTTCATATTTGTATGAAATCAAATCCAGATTTTTCTGGCTCCAAAACCTATGCTCTTAATTGCTATACTTTACCACCTCCTGACGTATTTTAGAAGCGTGGGCAAGTATGACTAGAAGTTAGGTTATCTGGAGTAATAAGGAGCCTGGTTATCAGGGAGACAATATTACAAATGGCTCAGAACACAGACACTGACATCAAAAAAGTATACCTGGTTTCAAGTCCCCACCATGCCACATATTAGCTTTGTGACCATGGGTAAGTTACTTAACCTCTCTGTGCTCCAGATTCCTCATCTGTAATATGTAGTTAATAACACCCACCACAATGATTTGTGCTGGAGATTAAAGAAGATAATATATGTAAAGTCTTTAGCACAGATCTAGAACATACAAAGCACTAAATAAACACTTACTTTTGCTAGGGAGCTTACCCAACACTGGCAGTAAGAATGAGTGGTTTGTGTCCTCATTTTACTTACGTGCCAAGGTCCCCTTCTACCTGATGGAGAGAATGTAAATGGCTATCTTTCTAGAGGGCAGTCAGGCTGGAGACCCTAAAACCCTTACACATGTGCATATTCTTTGACTCAGCATATCTACTTCCATAAATTTATCCTAAGGTGATAATTAAGGGAATGTGAAAAGATTTTGTTCAGAAGATATTCACTAACATTGCTCAAAACGCAGTTAACATTAGGGGGGGAAAGAAACCTAGATTTCCAATAGCATATCAATTAGGTAAATTATGTTACACACAAAACAAAATATTATCTACCTATTAAAACTGACATTATAGAAATACATTTTACTGATATGGAAAGTCTACGCATATATATCTATACACACATACACACACATATATCTATAAGAAAGAAGTTTGGAGGGTGATGATTTGTGATGTGGTATTATTGTTTTAAATTTTTTATTCTTTTTGCTTATCTATATTTTCTAATTTTCTGCAATGAAGATGTATTGCTGAAAGAAAAAAACCAAGTTCTTTTTTTTTTAAGCTGCTGTGTTCCTAAGGATACAAGAATAGTTCTTGAGGTCTACAGACCAATAAAGGATTACGAAATACCGACCAACTTCCACATTACGTGCATCTCACATGGAAGGCAACGAAATTAACCAACATTTTCTCTCTCTATTGAAGAGAAACAGCAGAACCAGAACCAATTAGCAATCTTTAATTAAATTCTGGGCCTTACCAGCTGCTGACCAAAAGAATGTTTAATCCTAAAAGCCAGCATGGTGCCACTTAAAAAGTCCTGGGCTGGAAGTGAGGGAGACCTTGGTCTCAGCCCTGCACTAACCAGTAATGTGAACTTGGGCAATTCACTCTGCCTCTGCCTCCTATTGAAATGAGAGTGTTGGATAAGATGGTGGCTAATACATCTTTCAGTGCTGAAAATGAATGACCATCTAGGCCCAGATGAGACTCTGGGATGGTAAAGAAAAAGGGAACAGTCAATGGGCAGCCAAATCAAGGCACTTTCAGTGTGTGTTATCAGTGAGGTGTCCATCAAACATACCTCCATCTCATTTCCTTTATCAGGCCTGTTGGAAGGTCAGTGTATCCAGAGGGAATTGTCAACAGCTCCTTCTCTCTGTTTGTAACTCTTCTCCCCAGCTGTCCCAGAGCTCCTCTTTAGACAATGTCCTTGGAATTATCTGCATTTCTGTGTGTGCATATAATCACAGAGGCTGTATAACCCTTCTTACTGTTAGAACCTTCCAGTTCTTCTAATGGGGAGAACCAAATGGGTTGCCTTCTCCTTAAGTCCACTGAAGGCCAAGGAGGGCAAAGGACTGGCTCTTTCCTGCCTCTGGGGTACCAAGTCCAAAACACCAGCTGTTGGGGGAAGACCTGCAGCTGTTTAGGTCCCTAATCAGAGCCTCAGATGCAAAATAGTCCATTAGTTGACTGGTGGAGGAGAGGCAGAATAGTCAGAGCACAACCAGCACGACATAACTGGCTGGACAAATTCCTACAGTACTGCTTCCTTAATGTTCTTAGAGATGGCAAAAAGGATAATTTCCTGTACAAACCACTGAGCAAAATGCAATTCAGTAGACTAGAATTGACAACACAATGGAATACCAACCAAAGACAATGGCGGCCTCATTTGGGTAGTAGTGAAACGAAAGAGTCATTACTTAGGAAGGTTTTTGGCTTCTCTTCCCCGTTAAAGATCTCAATGCCAAGGAAATGTGAAAAATCAATTTATTCAAACCAATCTGGATATGGACTGTTAGAAGATAACAAAATGAAGCATACAAAAATAATGTCTCACCAAATAACTCTTACTTTTTTCCACTTCCTCTTTCTGTATGGTTCATATTGCCAGGGGCCAAGTGATTGTTATATTGGTAGTAAGTAGACCAGGTCCAAAAGACTCCTCCTGCCTGGTTCCATGTGGCCCAAGTCTAAGGCAAATCATACAACTAGGATTTACCACTAAGACTATTGGTCTTCAACAGAAAGCAGTCTACATGAAGACATTGTTGCTACATGCTCCCTTTAGTTCAATTTACACATATCGAACGTTCACAAGGCACGTGGCATAGAACAAGGTTTTGCAATCCTATGGATTTTACAGGACAGTGAGTTAGACTCAACCAATTTTCTGCTGAAGCTTCTCTTCCAGCAACGATTCATGAAATTCAAGCAAATTAAAAAGCTCTCGACATATTGTCCCACCAAATACCAACCTTGTAGTTTATGAAAAAACAACATTAAAATCACACACCGAAAGGTCAGCATATCAAAGAAATCTTTTTAAGGTAGCAGCTTCTGCTCTTAAAATCTTCTCATGAAAGGGAGCCAGTGATTTGAGTTTTAAATGGAAATCGATAAGAAAGAACAACTAATGGATGAATGGGACTTTCACAATTGTCACAATGGTTCTGTGGGGTCTTCCACAAGGAAATTCTGGAGCTATCTCTATGGGTAATCAATATACACAAAAGCTAAAACTGTTCTGGGTTTATTATAATGAGATCATGCAGTTGTGACAGGCCTTACTTACTGGGAAAACAAAAGTACATCTCTTTGTGGCATAAATTATGCCGTCAGCATTTACTGGCTAGGGTTCCTTAGCCTTGGCTTGGCGAATAATTCAGCTTCGTAACTCTGGGCTCTTTCCCACATGAGCATTCATAGGAGCATCTGCTTTGTAGAATGGCAAAGCCCCAGAAACAGACTGAGGAGTAGTGATATCAGGCAACAGGAAAGAAAAAATGGTTAGGGCTGGGGGTAGAAAAAGAAGAGTCACAGAGGCACCAACCAGCTGCTCACAGCACCGCGTACATTGACCCGGGAAAGCTAGGAGCCTAGAGCTCTGTAAGGAGAGATTCAAGGGCTCTGAGGAGCTCCAAGTTCCAGAGGTTCTCAAAAGCCTCTGGGCACAAGTGGGTGAAATGTGGGAAGGTAAGTGAGAATGTGTCACAGTGTCCTTTCCACACCCTCTTATGTCGAGTGGTTTAGTGGCTCTGCCTAATTTCTAATTTCCTTTCTTTTTGCTTCTTCACTTGCTGGTTACAATGTCTATTTTAACACTATTCTAGATTGTTTGCCAACTAAATGTGGCACTTTCCCAACCAACTACCACAGGGCACTTCCCCTTCTACAGTAGCTACTGGGCTGTTTCCCTTTGTACTGAATGAATCAGAAGAGATGGCTGGAATGCTGTCTTACAGGAGCCTGGGTTACACTGGTGAGTCTGTCTTCTTCAGGGTCCCAGCTTCCCTCTTCCTTTATCCTTCATCTCCTTCCTCTGACTTCAATCCCCACCCTTCACTCCCAGGTGGCTTTCTCCATGCCCTGAACCCTGATGGCATTCCTTCATTTACTGGAATGTTTAAACGACTGATAGATTCCATTGTTTCTCATGGGGCTGTTTGCATCTGAACCCAAATAACTTTAAAGGGATACAACTACAATGTTAGAAATTTGGGCACTACTAAATCCTTGAGGGAGCATTACTAGGGCACTGGAGCTTCCCAGCAGCCTGAAATCACACCCAGACAACTTCCCCTACATATGGAGAAGGCTGGCTGAGACTCCTGTATTTAGTTGGGTGCCCTGCAATCACATGGCACCGTAAGGTACGTGTTCACACTGGGCTGTATTTGAATATTTACTATGTTCTCAAGAGCAGACATTGGATCTAATTATCTTTATTTCTTTACATCCCAGCACAGCACTGTCTCCTACTGAGCAGAGATCAGTTTAAAAGTTGAATAAAGTCAACTGAAAGAGCTCCCAATGGCCAAAGCTGGAATGATTTGAGTAACAAAATAAAGTAGTATTGGACTCACCCAAAGTATAAAACAAATATTCAGGATTATATACTGACAAAAATAATTGAATAAATTAAAACTCCCCACTCCTTAAATATGTGCTGTGCATACTGAGTTCCTTCCAAAGAGGATAGTATGGAAAGGGGAAGAAAAGCATTAACTTCACAGTGGAGAAACCTGAAAAACACTACTCCAGCTGGGTGATCAAGGACAACATCATCAGTCATAAAACAAGCTGATGTTATGTACCCTTGCCTGACATGATGTGATGAAAGTAGCACTTTCTCTCTGTGATATTCCTCACAAAAATCCATCACCTCAGCCTCATCATGAGAAAAACATCAGACAAATTCCAATAGAGGGACATTCTACAATACACCTGACCAGTATCCTTCAAAACTGGCAAGATCATCAAAAACAAGGAAAGTCTGAGAAACTTCCACAGCCAATAGGAGCCTAAAGAGATATGACAACTAAATATAATATAGTGTACTAGATAGAATCCTGGGACAAAAAAAGGACATTAGGTAAAAACTAAGGAAATCTAAATAAACTATGAATTTTATTTAGTAATAGTACATCAACATTGGTTCATTAATTGGAACAAATATACGACACCAAGATGTTAATAATTGGGGAAACTATGTATGTGGAGAGTATATGGGAGCCCTCTGAACTATCTGCTCAACTTTTCTGTAAATAAAACTGTTCTAAAAAATAAAGTCTATTAAATAAAAAAAAAAATTAAGTGGAGGTAAAAAAATGAAATAAAGTGTTCAGTGCCCTTGCTTTTCCTATATTTGTTTGAAAAGCCACCTGCAAACAAATAACTAAAAAAAATCTTGGCCACTTTAGATTAGAAATTCTCATGAGAGATCCGATAATAGGAAGATTGTTTACCAGCAGTTTAAGTACAGTACATTGTTACAGATTATCATCAGGAGAAAAATGATCCCTACTCAGTAGGAAGTAGTGTGCTAGGTATTACTTAGTACACCCAAGTATTCCATGCGTTCCTCTTTATTTCCCAGTGTCCCTTGGAGTTAGGCTGGGGCCATGTGACCAGTTCTAGCCAATGGAGTGTGAGTGAAAGTGGTGTTGACTCTTCTGGGCCAAAGAAGTTAAACGTGGTTGTGCCTCACCTCTCACTTTTCCCTTGTAAGTTGACCTTGGAGGCTTTGTGCTCCAGAGGGTGTCATTACAGATGCAGGAGGCCACAGATCCAAATAAGACTTCACCAGAACAAGAAGAAACCTTTATTGTGTTAAGCCATTGAGATTTGGGGTTCATCTGTTGAAATGGCTAAGGCTAACTACCCTGAAATACCAACAGATTGCATTCCACAAATAAATGTTCCTTCCCTTCTGGCAGAAAGTTGTTAATCATAAGGTTTCTCCATATTTCAGAGTATCGCTACTTACCACAGGCGATAGTCCAATAAACCAAAGAGTCTGGAGTCTGGTACAGGATTCGGTAAGGAGCCACCCGGGCGCTGGAGTCCAGCACGACGTCAAGTGTACCCACCAGGAGACCTGAGGATGGAGAAGGGAGACAAATGAGTGAGGGTTTCCTAAGTGCTTTCCCAGAGATGGTGTGAACACACCCCTTTTGCTGGACCTCCCAACAACCCCTCTACCGTTGCATCCCACCTTGACAAAACTCTCATCTTAGACGTGATGATGTCAGCTCTATGTTACTTGTTCCAACTACTTCCAAGAGAAACTACATGAGTTGAAAGACAGTCTGCTGGTTTCAAAAATAATGGGAGGCTAACAAACCTCCTAGTTCAGTCCCTGGCATATGGTGAAATTTATAAATGCCCATTTCAAATAAACTAAGTAAGGTATTAAGCACTTAAATGCTGGGGTCTCTGCTTTACTGACATTATGCCCAATGTGTATTATTTTCCCTTTTTCATCTAAGAAACAAATCTTTAATTTGAGTAACTTGTCAAGGCCACAGGAACCAGTCATGTTTACTGAGTCAGTGGGCCAGGCTGCCTCACATATTGTTTTCATCTGCCCCACTTTTCTTTTGTATTGAAAAAATACAGTTCAGCTCGGCAAACATTAATTAAGTACCTACCATGTGCAAGGCAAACTGTAGGCACAAAGCTGAATAAGACAGAGTCCATAAGGCATTGATAATCTAGTAGGGAGCATGTCAAGCAGTGTTTTAGTGCTGTATTTAGGAAGAAACAAGGGCTGTGAAACAAGCATTTTCCTATCTCAATGGCAGAGTCCCTTGCCATTTGTTGCATCAGTCATTATAACCAGAGATGACTGGAGCCTGGTCTACACTCTGCAGTGATGCAGTAAGTAGGCAGAGGATCAGGACAGGCATTGGGTAGCACGAAGTTGAGTTCTCTGGGTCAGGAACCTCAGTGATGTGGCCAGGCCCCGGGTAAACTCGCTCATATCACACAAGTCCAGGCAAGCCTGACCATTCAACAAATGAATTTAGCCATTTATTTGTGAGAAACACAAATGCCCAGTACACCAATGCTCACTTAAGAAGAGGCAGTGCCTTCTCTTTCCAGGAGTACAAACTTCTCTTATAACCACTTCTCCTCCTCCTCCAGGAAGGTGTGCCTCCTTTATCCACACCAAGCTGGGATTAGACAGCAAACATTTTCTACACTATTCTAAAGTAACATGGACACACACACACAAATTCCAACAGGTCAAATAAACCAGATCCCTTACTTGGCAAAGGATAAATCCAAAAGAGTCATAAAGCAAATGCCCATAATTATTCCAAAGTCAGATAGAACTCAGCATAGAACATGGTTTGGACTTGGAAGGACCAATTAGGAACTCCGGCTAGTTTTTACCTTAGGGCAGACAATTTATTTCCAATGCCTTGGTTTTCTCAGTTGTAAAATGGAGACAATATCACGATTACAAGGTTGTTCTTGAAGACTGAATATAATAGGACTTAGGGGCAAGAGGCTGGTTGGAATGAGGGGTTAGGCAATCTGTCTAAAACCTACCAAGACACTCTTTTATTTTTAATCTGACTTTTACTTAGATTGCATGTTTGTTAAGGATGGCTCTGGGATAGAACTGATGGTGTAGAGGCTGGGAGAGAAGGCTAACGGCTCCCAGCCTCCCTTGCTCTGCCACCGTTGAAAATAAATAGCACATTTGAAAGCACGAAGCTCAGTGCCTGACCCCCAGCAGGCTTTTCATGATGTTCTGTTGAATCTGAACCACAAGGTCTTCTGAAGCTGTCACCACCAGTATTTCTTGATGTGTTGTCTGATAATAATGTCTTAAGGTTTGGTTCTGACCATACCAAATAATACTTTGATATGCGCAATACCACTGAAATTCACTTCCTTCTGCTCTGGCAGCCTGGGGTGGTGGAAAGAGCTAGGGACGAGTCAACTAGTGTTCAGAAGAGCTCAGTTCCAGCTCTGACTCTGTTATAACCAATTCTGTGGCATGGACAGGCCATTTAACTTCTCATTGCTTTGATTTTCTCAGTTGTAAAGTGGTCGTAATAGCACTTGCCTTCCTGAGCCAGGGGTATTAATCAAGAAGCCTAAAGAGGGTTAGCCATGGGGAAGGCCTACAGTTGTCCTTGGTCTTTGTCCAAGGACAGGAATCCATTTAGGTGCACTCCAAACCACAGTGACCACTAGCTGACCTGAACACACCAGGAAAAACAAACTTTCACTAAAGTGGAAACTAGTTCATTTGTTTGCTCTGGACCATATGAAGAACATTAAAAATAAAATCCTTAGAGCCTGCAGTTTTCCAAGGGGTAGATTTTCACATAATGCCACCCACGTGTGCATTTTCGTTTTCTCTACTATGACTCAGATTTACTGCAAAGACATCTAATTACTTTTGAATTATCTGCAGATGGAAGAGTGCGTTAACAGGAAAAGCAGAAAAGAATGCTAGCTAAACTAGATCCCCCTCCTATGTTAACTAAAAATATAATGCATCACTCATGATAACTGAATGTTTGTAATACTTCCCTCTTCTTGAATCAAAAGAAGAAATAAAATGCCCAAAATACTGGAAGCGTCACATATGTTAGTTCTGAGGCACACAAACCAGTCTAGAGTTAGAGTTGCAGTCAAAAATTAGCCTATGTAGTTTAAAGAACCTCTAAAAGAGTGTCTTGGTAGATGAAGATTCTTCCAAACGCAAGCACAGCTCACTGGCCAGAGCAGCCGACAGAGGCAGTCCTGGTTCTTGAATTCTTCAGTCCTGGCTCTGCCACTTCCCAACTCTCAGAACCAGCCTCTCGGAGCCTGTTTCCCCATCCTCAATGTCTCATTAGACCTCTGTACTCTTTAATATACAGGAAGGAAGGTTTCTGAAAAGGTCCAACTCAATCCACATATCTTTTTTTTTTCATTTTTACTGATGTCCTCATAGTTTATAACATTGTGGGGTTTTAGTTGTACATTATTATTTGTCTGTCACCATATTCAATCCACATATCTGATCGCCACAAATGTCCCCAATTAAAATACATCTCCAACATCCACCATTCTAATTAACAAAAGCTCTGGTGTCACTCAGAGATAAAAAACACTGAGTCGCTTAAAGTAGGCCCCCTGGAGTGAGGGCTTCTGATTAGATGCCAGCTCATCAACCCTAAGTGTGCCTTCACAACTGGTGCCATCAACTTGAACTTCCACAAAGATTTAGATGAAAACTAACAGGTATATACATACCTACCACAGGGACCGTGATGAAATAGTTTAAAGTACAGATAATATAATACTGCGATACTCACATTAGGCGCATATAAAATTAGAAAATTCTTGTGACAATTCTTTGAATACTGGATATCCAAACAGAAAGTAATACTGTGAATTGAGGTATGCAGTTGGCCAGTCAAATCAATACATTCTTCCATAGTAACCCGGAAGCATCCTTTTGCTTTGTAACACTGACCAGTATTTTCCCTCCATTTGGAATTGTCGAGGCAAAATAACCAATAATCATTCTATTGATAAGAGAGATAAGGTGAGTTTTACTTGAGCCAGAGTGAGGATTATAACCCAGGAATGCCTTTTCCAGAAAGGAAGAAAGCATTCCGGAGAAGCATGATTTTCAGTATAGTCTCATACCTTTTAGAACAGAGAATATACATTAAACACACCCAGGATACGTATTCATCGGAGATTCAAAGAGGTATTCAGTTGCAAATTAGCGGGTCAACAAGACCCTGCTGTCGGGAAAGGGAGCTTATTTTAAGGGTGCTAATACGGGTGTTACTGACAGGGTGTTACTGGCTTTGTAGCAGGGGAGTATGCATTCCTATTCTAATGGTTAAAGCCAACGTACAATGTATGTCTGATAGGCCATAAGTCAGGCTTTGTAGTCTAAGCCGAATCAGTTTTGAACCAAATAGTTTCCCCATATGCCTCCACATGTGAAAATCTCTTGTCAGAATGCTGTGCATGTCCATTAATTCTCACTTCCTACCACTTCAAATGACAAACTCCTAATAATCTAATTTCGTCTCTTTCTAACCCTGATCTTCCTCCAAGTTTTGCTTCTATAAATACCTATTGCATTTCCTTAAAATTACCTGCCCATTTGGCCTTGCGCCATCTCTTCCCTCCACATTGGGAGCTCCTTGATGGCAGGGTCTAATAGATTCCTTTGGACTCCCTGGCCCCGTACTGTGCCTGGAGCACAGTCAGCCCTGAACACATGTTTGATGAACGGACAAGTTAGGTATTTTTTGAAAACCTAAATAATAAGTTATCACCGTGCTGCCTAAACTCTACTGATACGAGGAGTCAAGACACTGGAAAAGAGAAAATACTCATCCTGCATCCTCTATCCATACAGAATACTAGAAGATGGGAAATCTGGTCTAGAGAATCCCCCCCAAAAAAGCAGCAATCAGGATTTTCTTAGAAGTCTTATTACTCATTCCTCTGAAATAGCTGTCAAAATACTGAACCTTTCATCATTTCCCACACAAAGCGTTGTTTTAGCAGCTGTTCTAGTCAGCTATTTCTGGTGTTAACAATCTTTGATCACTCCGAGATAACTAAACGAAATTATGGCCCTCAAAATAACTCTTCCCAGCATCTACCTATTACATTAGTTTGGGGGCATCTTGTAACATAAAAGTGCTGTTTTCAAGGAGATTCAGAAAACACTCTGCAAAATTGGTACCTTTAGGCTTCCCACCCAGCTGTGGGCACTAGAAGGTGTGTGATGCATAAAGAGTCATGGCTCCACTCCTGGGCAGACCACCCTGGGGGGTGGGGGGCAGGGATGTGTCAGGAGAGTGATGGACATAGGAATGTGCCTATGACAACGATCAATCCACTGAAAGATCCTACCGATGATCTTGGAATAATTCAGTGTTAAAGTGGACGCGATCCTAAAGATCACTCGGCTTCCCTCTTTCCCACAGCCATACAGCCAATTGGAGATGAGGCAGAGATCTACAAAGACCAGGCCAGCGTGGTCAGGAAGTGGGCTTGGCCTCGGCCCGTGTCCTGATATGGAAACAATAACAGTATCCACTCGAGTCAGCTCTGACAGCCTAGTGGTTAAGGTTTGATGCACTCCACTTCAGAGGTCCAGGTTCGGATCCTGGGGGAGGAACCACACCACTCGTCTGTCAGTAGCCATGCTGTGGTGGCAGCTTACAAAGAAGAACCAGAAGAACTTACAACTATACACAACTATGTGCTAGGGCTTTGGAGGGGGAAAAGGAAGAAGAAAAAAAGAGGAAGATTGGCAACACATATTAGCTTAGGGTGAATCTTCCCCTGCAATAAAAAAAACAAAAGTACCCACTCAGAGAGTGCATGGTATGTATAAGCACTATTGCTTAATGAAATATTTCAACACCACAGAAAAGTATAGGAAATTACAAAATATGTGTACCACCACTCTGATTTTAACATTTGGCCTTATCTGCTTCAGATCTGTTTTTTTTAAAGAAAGAAAATGTAACATACACAGCAAAGGTCCCCTCTGTGCCTCCCCAATCCTATTTCCCTCTCTCCATTCACTAGTCTCAAACTATCTTGTATTCTTCCCATCCAGGTCCTTACACTTTTATTGCCCCATACGTATGCACATAAATATAGATTTAACTCTGATGTGTATTTTAAAATTTACATTAATGACAAAGAGTAGATATTGTTCTGCAATCTATTTTTTTCACCTAATGTTTGTAAAATTTACCCAGATTATACTTGTAGATCTGATTCATTCATTTTAAATGTTGTGTAATATTCCACTGTATAAACAGACTATAACTTATCCATTTTCCTAACAAAGGACATTTGGGTTTATCTCCAATTTTTGGCTATTAAGAGACACAGTGCAATCACTTTCTTTGTACGTGATCCTTAAATGCAAGAGCACATCTCTTTAGAATGGAATTGTTGGGTCACAGGGTAAGTGCATTTTTAAACCTTATTAGGTATTACAAAATTTGCTCTCTAAAGTGACTGCACCAATTTACATTCTTACCAGGAAAGTGAGAGAATATCTGTTTCTCCAAAATATCTCCAACACTTGGTATTATCAGATTTTTTTTTTATTTTTCCCAGTCTCAAGGATGAGAAATGATATCTAGTTGTTTAAATTAGCATTTCTCTGATTATTAATGACTAGAATGTCTTTTCCTGTTTATTGGCCTTTCTACTTTCTTATTCTGCGACTTATTTGCCTTTCCTACTGCGCTGACATTTGCCAAGAGTCTAGGTCAGAAATTCAGAGTTTACCATTTAGAGGCTTCCACTAATATATACACTGGATTTTGACTCATTTCAGCAAATATACAGATATGTCTAAAGCCAGAGAGGCAGTACTCTTGGATTTACTTCTTTATGTATCTTCTATATAAACACAAGAATTTTGGATCAGTGTTTGCAAGCTGCTCTGCATCACCGACACATCTGACTCACTCTCTAAGAAGGTGGACAGTTTCTGCAGGGCACCCGCTTCCACCCTGTCTTCTGGCTGCTGCTCCCTAGATGTCACTGGTACATCCCCTGTAAGTCTTAGCACTTATGCGGGCTACATGATATTAGGCAGAAAGTAATTAAACAATAACATCCAGAAGCAGCTGCTGACAGATGTACAAACTCCGGCCACATCATAATTTTTACACTTCTCTTAATAAACTTTGTTTGCTTGTTTGTTGTTAAAGCCTTCGAGGCTTTGCACAGGTTGTTTTACCTGATCTGAAATGTCCTTCCTTTTTTCTCTTTCTGGCAAACGTCTATTTCCCTCAATATGCAGGTCAAGGTCACCTAAGGCATTCGTTCAGCTTTGTCAACACCCTCCCCATTCTCTCAACACTCAACCCCTCAAATCTCCTGGCAATTAATTGTTCTCTTTTCTGTGATCTGCCAACCACTCTGCACTTCATATTACTAAGGTAGATATCACATTGTTTCCTACTGAAAAAAAAAGTAGTTTCCTCCCACCAGTCTGTGAGCTCCTTGAGGGGAGGCATGACCTGATTTATCTTGGAATTCCCCAAGCCTACACTAATGTCCAGCACTTTATGCTGAATATTTATAACATGGGCCACAAAGTTTTCAATTTGATGGACATTAGGAGAAACCAAGAATTCATCTTTGTGCCACACTATCCATATATTAATAAGTTGTAGCAAATTGGCCTTAAATAATTACAATTGTCTAAGAATCATACCATGAAAGAAGACCAAGACTTGAGAAGAAGGCTAGAAATTCCATCCCAGAGAGTGTGAGATAAGGCAAATTAAACTCAAATCTGAAACTCTGCACCCTGGAAATCAACTACTCTAACTTCAGAAGTAATTTGTCACTTTTTAATGAATGTTGAGATTTATTTGGAATTAAGTTAGATCATAAGCAGAGATATTTAGGGAAAGCACAAGTCTTTCTATTCTCCTACTTTTGGAAACTAGTCCAGAGATTAGCAGTTGTTGCTAAAACACAAGAAAACCCAAAGATTTAATTAATCCATTTAAACTCTTGCATCCAACACAAAGATCGGTGAATACTATGTTTGTACACCATACTGGCCAGGGGACCAGGTAAGAGATTAGGGAAAGCATCCTGTATGCACAGCTGTGAAGGAGAATGCTGGATTTGCCAGGTGAGGGTCAGCTCTGCATCTATACATGTGCCTGAGCTCATGGTGTCGCCATAAACAATGGGAAGGTACATGGGGGCTACTGTAGGCCAGCCACAGTGTGTATGAGAGAGGGAGACGGATGACGGCTTTCACTGCGTATGGAGGTGAGGGAAGTGGGAGGTTGTTGGGAGAAGGCTGGGGCTGGAGATGGGGGCATTGTGTTTTCTCAGTTTCATGACCTCAAAGAGTGTAACAGCCTTTCTCAGGTATGGGTGCTACTGGCTACAAGGGAGAGACCAATCCCAATACTGGGGTTCCACCTTCAGTGTAGAAGAGTCTAGGAGTGTTTCTATTTTCATAAGTATTGCATATTTTCTGGCCCCTCTAGGATATTTAGGTAAAATGGTTTCTCAACATGGTTCAAACCATTGTTGTTGGTTTGAACAGGCCATCCACGACTCTCTCCTCTCGACTTCAACAGCTGCCTCTCATGACACCATTCCAGCCAGACGTATATCATGGCTGCCTGAAAATATGGCAAGTTACTGGAGGGGAGGGAACCCGTCTTACCACACACACACACATAGACACACACACACACATTCTCTCTCTCTCTCTCTCTCTCACAGGGGCTCATCACTGTTTGTGGAAAGATAAGTTAATGAGAAGTCTATTAGTACAGGAAATATATCGCTGACTCCATCCATTAGGACAGTACTTCTCAATTAGGACAGTACTTCTTAAACTATTTGTGGTTAAGAATCAGTTGCTGTTTGTTTTTAGTTTCCAATCTGTGGCAGACATACTTTTGTAAAATATGGTGCACATGAAATACTAAAAAATATTTATAGACTATGAAAAAAGACAAAGAAAATACAAGCCTCCAATTTTTTAATTATTTAATCCAACAGACAAATTGCTCTAGATTTCTGAATGTTTAATCTCAGTTTCTGTTTTTACCTCGAGGCAGTGGTAACAAACAGGTTGCAAGCTGAACACTTGAAAATAGCACTAAATTAGGGAAGCGGGGCTGGTGAGCAGTAATTTTCTCAGGACTGTGTTTATTAGAATCATAAGTATAGTTTTAAAGAGCACATTCAATTCTGTAATATAACTTTTTATTTGGGAAATGAAAAAACATTATTCCTTTCCCACTGCAAACTAAAATAAAACTCAACAAAATCATTTCTTAATTGAAGGCAAGAACACATGAAGGACGGGCGTGAGTTTTCATTGTATATTTATCCCAAGGGGCACGGGGTTAAAACTGTGAAGAATCTGAACTAGCACATTAGAGGGTCCTGAGGGACCCTTGACTCATTTCTTACCAAAAGGGGAGCAAACTCAAGGCGGGCAGAATGACAAAACTCAGAGGGGCGGAGGCCCCCACTGTAGCATTTCAAACTAATTCTGGATCGCAGGGTCTTTGAAATTCATCCTTATATAAGCACCCAGAAAGTTAGGGCTCAAAAGGAGAGATAGCCATGAGGTTCATATTTTCTACCACAAAGATAAAGCACAGGCCGGTGTATAACTAAACAAACAGCAGAAGACTGAAAGCTGAAGAGCGCGTCGTCTGTAGAGCCTTGTCATGCAGCCAGCTAGTCTGTGCTGCTCAGATCTCCCCAGCACCCCACAGGCCACGTCTTCCAGGAGCTGCTCCACTTCCCCCTGCAGGCCAGTTTCTTAAACTCAGACGCACCTCCTCCTGCAAAAAGGGAGGGCAACTGGAATTGATTTTTCCTGCTCTTTGGGGCGGTATCTGAGAAGGAATCATGAAAATATTTTCTTAATACCTTATTTAACAACCCAGTGAGGCCCAGCTACTTAATTTGCAGGGCTCCGTGCAAAATGAAAATGCAGGACTCTCTGCCCCCAAATTCTTAAAAATTTCAAGATAGCCACAGTAGAACACTGAACCAAGTTTGGGACCCTTCTAAGTGGAGGTCCCTGTGCAATAGCATGGGCCACATACCCAGGAGGCTGGCCCTGACCTCAGCAGTGTGGAGGTGATTTCATCCCCCAAGCCGAGCTTGTTGTTCTCAGACCTTTGTCAGGGACTAAGTCTGCTCTGATATAGATCAATGAGGACAATGGACTGAATTTATTCAAAAACCATTCCAGGCACCTGCGTGATCCAATTCCTCAAATAAGCCCTCAACCCAGTAAAAGCAAGGTAGATGCAGTTTCATTACATTTACAGCCACTGCCATTTATGCAACAGGAAGGTATATTAATTCTAACCTTGTCTGCAGAGGCAGGTCTGAAAACCTGAAACGGATGGCTCAGGGCCAGCCAAGGTCGGCCTTGAGAGCAAGGATGGAGGAGCCCTTTTGGTGCTGATGGGAGCACTTCATTGCCTTGAAGCCCACTCACTTCTAAGAGATAAGCTGCATCTACCATCTCAGGGAAACCTGGGCGTGATGCCCCTCGGACTCCTTCTGTCAGGTGGGCCACATTTGCAGGAGCCACATACTGCCCCAAGACGACTGCCAATTCTTCTAATTCATGTAACCCCTTCTCCACAATGAAATAATACTCTGAAATAGAAACAACTATGAATTTAAAATTACATTTAGGTAATGACCTAGAATGTGCAAATAAATTATAGTACATCTATACAATAATACTTGGACATTTAAAATCATGTCCTCAAGTAACTAATGACATGGGAAAACGTATCTAGTATGATATGTGAAAAAAGAACACAAAAGTATACTTTTTGTTCTATACAATCCCAATCTGTCAAAATACAAGTATAATACTATCTATATTATAAATTATAATGTAGGCATTATTTTTAAAGATTACAAAGATTAACATATTGGAGATAAAATAATTTTACTATCTTCTGTGTTCTGTGTTTTCAAAAATTTCTCAAGTGTACATTCAATATGTTTATGATGGAAAAAATTTTTTTCTCTCAGTTACTTCCAACCTTCTATTTCGGGCTTTCTTTATTCAAAGAGAGATCATGCCATCAAGTAAATGGATGGTTACTATGTTTATAATAAAACTGCTACTCCTTTTCAGACAAGCATGGTTGGTCATCTTGTTGCTAGGACACAACATGCCAGACAGGGGTCAGTATCTAAACAAGTGGTACCTTCAAAAACACATTTCAATGGAGACGGGCCTGGCCTTTGCCTTTTAGAAATTTTTTTTTTAAATTCATTTTTTTCCTCTAGTATATGATGTGTGTCAATGCTACAAATTGATAGATATTTATATACACAGCACCATATTGCTTAACCCAGCTGTAGGGACTGGGGGTTTAATAACTAGCTCATCTTGAGTCAGGAGGTTTATCGTTTCCAAATAAAAACTACAAAAACAAAGTGAACGAAATTAGTTTCACTACTTTCATCACTGAGTATTTGTTATTTTTTAAGTACCTGTGATGTGGTCTTTGGCTATACACAAGCAAGGCAAAGAAACAGGTTATATGTGCTTATAACTACACAGGAAATGTCTGGAAGGATGTACATTAAACTGTTAATAATGGTTATCTCCGGGGAATGACATCAATATGGGAGATGCCCCATAGGAAAGAAACCAGAGACTCTTTTGACTATTAGAACTTTTTAAAAAGAAATTTTTATAATGTTAGAACTAGACTTTATAAAACTTGATACTCTTGGGGCCGCCCGGTGGCGCAGCAGTTTAGTCCGCGCTTGGCAGCCCGGGGTTCGCGGGTTCGGATCCCAGGCGCCCGCTGATGCACTGCCTGTCAGCCATGCCATGGTGGCGTCCCATGTAAAGTGGAGGAAGATGGGCACGGATGTTAGCCCAGGGCCAGTCTTCCTCAGCAAAAAGAGGAGGATTGGTGATGGATGTTAGCTCAGGGCTGGTCTTCCTCACAAAAAAAAAAAAAAAAAACTTGATACTCTTATAATTGTTTATAATGTGCATGCATTATAATAAAGTAATAACAAACAACAAAGGAATAACAAAATATCATAATGAAGATCCTGCTATAAGATTTTATAAAAGATGAACTATGCAACCAATCAGCTCCTGCTACTTTCTGTAATGCGCAGTGGCTCGCCTAAGAACTGGTCACCCTTAGCATGATGTGTAGGGGGTGGAGAGGAGGAACGCATACTGTACAAAAGAAGGCTGCCTCTCACCAGGGACTCTGGTCAGGGCTAACTCACGGGGCTCAGATGTGGCCTCGAGTGAAAGATGAGGCAGGCTAATCACACCCTCTCAAGGGAAGATGAGCTGAGAAATCCTAAGAGGAAAGCCAAGTAGCTACAGAAGTGGAAGATGAAAGGATTCCATGAAAAGAGAATGTAACAAGCAAGGAGATCATACGGAAGAAAAACACTGAGGTAAAGAAAAGATCTGAAGCAGAGGTTGAGACAGCCAGTCATCAGCCAGAAGAGAAGAGGGCAGAAATGTAGAGAGCAGACAAGCGGACCACGTGATCCTGGGGAGCTGAGATGGGAGGAGAGGAGCCACTTCCCTGCTGCTGTCTTGCTTCCTGTCAGCTTTCCCAGCCTGGTTCCCGTTCCTATGTATCCTGGCAACAAAACCCAGGTACTAGAGGTAACCTGAGTCTCTGTTCCTTGCAACCAAAAGTGCCCAACTAAAACAGTAACTAACCCCTGTGGCTCATCTATGATGGACTCTTTAAGTAAACATTCCTTTCTGTACTACAGCAAGAGAAGTCTTATATAATGAAGTACCAAGGCATTAACAGCAATTTAATCATATGCTTTCCAGTCTTGCATCCAAATATTCCAGAACAGATAAAAATAGCGGCCACAGAACTGTAATTAAAACAATCATGCTATTTACAGGGGAGAGATATAGTAGCAGCCCAGTGTGATTGCTGGGAGTTTTGTCTGACCTTATCACTTTGAAGGCGTGCAACCCCACTTGCAAGCCCTCTTCAGAAGGATTCCAGTTCTAGCTTAGCTTTAAGTCACTTGGCTATTTCACAGGGAAATTTCAGTCTCTGATAGATCAAGCGAAAACAATCTTCACCTAAGGTCCAGACAAAGCTTTAAAGAGAAAACTCAGCTGGGAGGACCTGAAAATAAAGAGAAAATCATGGCACCAACAAGCAGAGAAACCAAACAAGGAAGCTTGTCAAAGATGGCTTGACTTTGCAAAGGAGGTGACCAGCAGCAAGCAACACCCTTATTTTGTCAAGTTGTGTATCATAACAGTATACGTTTTTCAATATATGTAAATGATCTGTGAATGTAGATGAGTCCCTTATGGAATACACTAGATCCAAATGAGATTTCCAAAGAAATAGTTCAGGTATGGCCAAGAAATAGCTTGTAAACTATTCTGAAAAATACCGACAATAGACGGAAAAAAAGGATTATTGGCAATAATAAAAGCAGTATAGTCGGGGAGGGCATTTCTTTGCCAAGTGATTTCAAAGTCATTTCCAAGAAACTGTTCTCTCTTCATGCTGTAAACAATGTTGTGACATAACAGACACAGAGCATTGACACCAACAGTATACCAGCAATGCCACTGACTCATGTATCTTCAATTAGAGACTGATGAGGAAAGATGAAATGTGGGGGAAATTATTTTTTATATTATTGTTTTATTAATGAATGGGGAAATTAAAATAATGAAGGTCTTGTGATGTTTCTTTCACCCTGAATTACATCTTCTACATCTAGCTTCTTAATATCTAAGCAAAAATGACACATGTACACACACATACATACGTACATACATACATAGTATATACACATATATGCAAACATACATACTATAATACACTATGCTCATTTAAACTGAGTTCAGAGTAGTGGGGGCTCTAAAAAACCCCCTCGAATTTTGGGTTCTATTTTTGGATTTAATGAAACACAATGATGTGACAAAAGAATAGGATTATATCAAAATAAATATTGAAAAACTTTTTAAAAAGATAGTCACATGCAAGAATTCCTTCTATGCCAATGTTTCTCAACCAATATATTCTTTGACTAAACATAAAAGTTTCACTCTCTCCCTCAGTTTGTTATGCCACCCTAAACACCATGATTCTGTAGAGAATCAGCATATGTTCCCTGAACCCAGAAGATACAGACAGAGATTTTTGCCCCAACTTGCCTTTCTGTCATTTGTAGTAAGGGGGAGAGAGAGAGAAACAGAAAAGGGGTGGGGGGAGCCTAAGTTTTTTTTAAATTTTCCAGTTATAAATTACCAACATTTAGGATGCTTCTTCAAACTGCACAGGCCTTCCTGTTCAACATCTATTACATAAACAATTCAAGAATGAAAGAAATTCAAGATTCTTCCTTGATGGTTAATTCACCATCCCTTATCCCTTTAGACACAACTCCCCTTTTCCCATTGTGACAATGTCTCATTTATGCCTATCAAACTAATTTCCAACAGCACGTCAGCTATAACCACAGACGGCAAGGAAGGTGCTGGGCACGACACGCTGAGGCACCCACTCCGCTGAGAGTGGCACAGAGCGTGAGGATGCTCATCACAGCACTTCCTGGCTCCAGAACTTTTCCTCTGCTGGTCAAGGGCCAGGGCCTCTGCAAAATCTAGACCACAGATCAGGAAAATAGATTCTTTCCACAGCTCAGTCACGGCGTGAAGATTCCGCGATGGGGAAAGGTGTGTGCTTCATGCACTGAAGGTTTCCACGGGGGGCAACACGGTGCAGTCTGTGAGAGAGACGGGAAGGCAGGGCCCCACGGGTTCCCAGGTGACTACCTCTTAATTCTCTTAGGCCACAGCTTCCCAGCGTGTGCCAGGAGATGGTGACCAGTGTAGCAGCATACAAATTCTTCAGCTCTTAGGGGCAGTTGGGTGGGGCCTTACCCTGTGTCCTGCAAATACTACAATTTTCTAAGTGCGCTATAAGTGAAAATAGTGGAATGCTCTGTATTAGACTAAACAAAGCACAAAAAGTCTTTCAGATTAACGGCACATTATGAAGTTTCTATACATTCAATCTTGATGCATACTGACATCATTTGATTGAGTTGACACCAGTAGTTTTCCATAAAGTTTGCCTATAAAGTTACACTAAATATGCTTTACTTTATTTAAATGCAATATATATATTTTCCCTTTTTTTGGTGAGGAAGACTGGCCCTGAGCTAATATCTGTTGCCAATCCTCCTCTTTTTGCTGAGGAAGATTGGCCCTGAGCTAACATCTGTGCCTATCTTCCTCCATTTTTCATATGTGGGATGCCACCACGGCATGGCTTGATGAGTGGTACACTGGTCCGCACCCAGGATTCGAACCCGCAAACCCCAGGCCACAAAAGTGGAGTGTGCAAACTTAACCACTACGCCACTGGGCCAGCCTCCATATTTTTCTTTTTTTTTAAGAAAAAAATACATCTAAATATGTACATTAGGAGGTGATTTATGTGACATTTGCCTGATCTTTGCTTCTCCTTGTGATAGTTCTTACAAAATCTTGAGTAGAACAGAAAAATCCCCCCCGTAAAAGTTTCAGATCTCTGGTCCTCATTCCTTGCTCCTATGAATGGACCCCAAGGAAAAGTGAGTCAGGGCCACCCCACAGAATCTATGCCCTCCTGGCTCCCCTCAGAGAGTCCAATGATTCAACAACCACAATGACCAAGCACTTTCACAATGAGCAAGCCAAACAATTAGGAAATTACCAACACGTGTATTTCAAGTAATTTCCAAAAAGATCATCAGGGAAACTCCTAGAAAAGCTAAGTTCTTTGAACTTAAATTTGGGAGAGTATGCAGCCATCCAAGGGAAACATTTAGATGTTCGCACTGGTCTATTTCCTTGATGGAAACAGGAACATTTCTAACACGGCAGGGCCTACCCAGGGCTGTGCAAAGTAATGAGAGGCGGTGGATTCAAGTTCCTACTTCCCCGCTTAGTAGCTGTGTGATTTCAGATAAGTCACTTAGTCTCTCCAAGCCGAAGTTTCCTGCCAATAAGTCAGGGAAAATTTATCTTCTCTGCCCGTCTCCCAGGACTATTGGGAAAATCAGATGACATACTGTGCACAGAAGTGCTACATAAACCGTAGAGTATCTTGCCCATGTAATGTACCCAAGATTTAAAAAAAAAAAATAACGCTTAATTTTAGAGTGAGAAAGGAGCTTTAGGTCAAACACTTCCACCTTCTTGTATTGCAGAGAAAGACATTGAGCGTTAGATGAAAAAGTGCTTGCCGAGGTTACGTTTTGAATCTTAGTAAGTAGTCACCATGGTTATTAGTGTCTAGAGGAGGTGATGGAATAAACACGGTCGCAGTCCTGAAGGTGTGTGTTTTTCTCCTTATCATCATGAAATGGACACTGGACACCCGTGAAGAAGACACTTTGCTGGGCACTGGAAATATAATCTATCTCTGCTGTCTTGGAGAAGAACAGGATCTGGTTTGGAAGACAGACGCAGCACATACAAAGAGCAACCATTAAAATAATCATTTGCTCAGTTAGTTCAAGGGTAGATAGAGTAACAGATGTTGTTTCACTGTCCAAGCGAGTCCACTATGCTGCTTCCCACATACAAGGTGACAAGTGCCGTGAACTGTCAGATGCAGCAGGGGAAATCGAATATCACTGTATTACTTGGGTGGTAATACTGGTCACTCCAGGGAAAGTGGCAAATTCTCTGCTGTTTTTACTTCTATTAAGGGGAAGCCTTCTTAATCTACTGTCTCCCAGCAGGGTCAGGCTTTGAAGAGTGGGTTTCCGAGGTGACCCATAAACTTCTAATAAGAGCAGCAAGTTCCAGCCTCAGCAAGGTTCATATCTTCTTTTTATTCTCCAGAAGGGAAGGACGGGCCCTTGTAACTGGGATGGCAGACCAGCTCCTGGCGTGTGCATCCAGAGGGGAACCAGTGTGGCCCAACCAGCAAACACACCTCTTTTCCTGGTTTCTAGAAGGTGCTTTCTCTCTGAGATAAACACCCTCACTATAGCTCGGACAGCCTTCAAAGGAAGTTTCCGGAATTACCCTGGCACCTAACTGGCAACAGGTAACTAGACCCGAAGCGTGAGGAAAACTTTGGAGATCCTAAGGGTTCCCTCTGAGGACTCAGGGGTGGTCTTGGGAACAGAGTGACATTTCCACTAGAAGCCTTGTTTATACCTGGTTGGAGGAATGAAATGAAAATGTACTATATATGCCAAGCATACATATATTATTCCAACTGACCCTTAACAACCCCATATCACCAATGATGGCTAACAGCAGTGACCATATATATGCCAGGTGCTATCCTAATCACATTATATGCATTTTCTAATTTAATCCTCACAACACCCTATGACATATATACAACTATTATCCCTATTTGATGGATGAGAACACTGGGGCTTAGGGAAGTGGAGTTAACTTGCCCAGCGGGCATGCAGCCTCTTAGGTGGTGGCTCCAGTCACTGGGCCCAGGGCAGTAGAAGTCCAAAGCCCATGGTAGTTTCACTCAACAGATTCTAGAATAATTTCCTTAAAGGAGTTGAGGATGATCAGAGGGAAGTAGTATGAATAAAAAGAGTAATAATAAGGACTTTCTCTAGCTTCCAGAAAACTCAACCTTATTTCAGTCCTTATTTACTTTAGATCCCACTGCATCCTTCCCATTTCCATTTTTTTCCTAACAATCTATAAAAATTGCAGTATTCTCTTTAACCCCCACTTGTGTGACTGTTAGAAATTTTCATAAATAAACATGCATCACGGCTAAGATGAAACACAACAGACATCACCTTGGAAACCGTGAGACAGCTGGCAGAACTGGTTAGCCTGTCTCTGACCCTGATTTAGCCGCCCAGTCTCTGAGCCTGCAGGAGTCCCAATTAACTCCTTCATCTCCTCTTTCTAAATCTCAGAGTAGGGGAACATGAAACACTGGCACTTGGACATGGGCTCTGTTTTGTGACAGAGTATTTGAGGAACCCCATCTTCCCGCTGTCCTATTAGAACCATTTTGACCCAGTGTCTAGAATTATTCTCCAGTAACTGAATGTCTGTCTTGGTATCCTGCCCAAATCCCAATTCCCTTAGCACACAGTCTTCCTTCTTGCTGACACCTGCTCACCTCTGCCTAGGTCTTACCCAACTGCCTTCTGCAGAGACTTTCTCAGACAACATGCCTAGTCTCAGTGGGTCTACATTCCCAGCTCCATTCGCCCAGTCTGGCCTGTCCCATCACCAATCCAGGATTTATCCCTTTCCTATCCTGGATTTCCACAAGGCCTGGAGCCTGTTTTTCAATCAATAGAAGTAATACTGATGCCCAATCCATAGAAGCACAAAACCTTTGTGGGATGAGAAAAGGTTTACTCCAGCCAAGCTTCAACAATCAGAATAGCTCCAAAGGCATGAAAGCAAGGAAAGGAACATAATATCCCATGAGCATATGAACCAATTATTGTTCTATCAAAGTGACCACCACAAATGTCACAAGTAAAAAAGGTGTTTGGTCATTTGAGAAGTTCCAATGATCACTGATTATTTTTCAACTCATTCACTCATTCCCCATCAACGGGGGGAAAAAAAGCTCAGACATAAAGAAGAAGCAGTGGCAATGTAAACTGCACCCAAGTATGGTTGTTGAAATCCTTTATGTTAACCTTTCCATCTGGTTCTACAAACAGAAAGGTAAATCACTGTCATAAAAATGTCAAGACCATAAAGATGTTTATTTAGTCTGAATGTAGGTCAGAGGTCTAAGTATGCCCCAGACAATTCATTTATCATCCAATCATTCATTCATCCAGCAAACATTTACACAGTGACTCACCATATATCTGGTATTGGGCTGGGTCATGGCAATGCTATGTTGATCTCAAGAAACCCTTGGTTTAGTGGGGAGTGACTAGTCTGGTAAATAACATATGATGGATAACATTATGATTCTGGCTTAATGATAATTCTTAAAGGTGATACCATGCTAAACCTTTCACCCTTCAACTACTGTTAAAACAATTAAACCATTATTTTCTGCTCCATGCTGCTATTTTTTTTTTTCACTTTACTTTGAAAAGAATCCCATTGCCTTCTTGTCTGAAATGTCACTCTTGTTCCCTCGTAGGTGTGTCCCTAATTCTCCCCCTTCTTTCCTTCTCAGAACATTGGATTCCTCCAGTAATTCTCCTCCCTGTGCACTGGATTATGGCTAATTACTCTTTGGGGTTCTCTCTCATCATCTCTCAATCCCACTCTCTTTTCCCCCCTCCCCTTCCTCCCTCTTCTTTATTTCTTTCCACCTCCTTTGGGAGGGGGTGAGCTTTTCATTTTTTCTTAGACTATCAAATTACATTGTATGATGGAAATCATAGTACCTACTTATTAGAGTCCTTTCAAATGAGAAAGGCCTTACTGTATCTGAATGATTATGGCATCCTGAATAACAAAGTCTAATAACTCCTAGTAATTACCCTTTATATGCTGTGTACTCTCAGCTTTTCTTCTCAAGACCCTGGGTGGCTGGCATCAACAAAAAGGATGTCCATGTACCACAACTTAATCATCATGGCCTTCCTTGAAGGGTTTAACATGAGAAGGCATCACCAACAGACCTGGCCTCAAACTAACTAATGTACATCATTACTTCCCAGACTTTGACAGCTTCCTTCCAATCTGGACAGGCTCTTAAAATTACTGAAATGTGAAAATATTAATGTATAGTCTCCACAAAAATGTCAAGTTTAATGATCAAAGTGATACTTTTCAACTATACAGGTAGCATTACTTTCCCAATAAATTCAAGATAATACATGTCACAAAAATAACGAGTGATGATATATTTGTGAAATGGCCTGATTAACGCAAACAGGCCTGATTAATGCAAGGTCACTGCACAGTTTCCAGGGTCAGCTGGCCATTTCTGCTCTACCCTTCTCTCTTATCACCCTCTCAAATAGTGCCAAGAAAAAGAAACAGTATATAGGCTGAGGACAGAGTTGGTCTGTTATTGGTTCAACAGGCAACTGAAAATATCCTCCTCCAGCTTCAGCTCCCTGCAGCTATGAAATAGACAAGACTGATGTAGGAGGAGCCATAGTAAGTTCCAATGTCCCATGGCTCTTATGTAGCCCAAGAAAGCAACCTAAGCTTGGTGAGTAAATGTTTTTGAAAGGCTTTTTCAAAATCCCTTTTGAATCTGGGAGTGGGAAGGCTTCCTAACTATGATTCACAATCCAGAAACCATTTTAATAAAAGACATATTCTTCTGCATAAAACTCTGAAATTTCTACATGGCAAAACCACTATAAGTTAAGTCAAAAGACAAACTGGGAAAAAAAGACACAACTCAGATTGCAGACAAAGGGCTCACGTCCCTAACATAGTATAAATAGTTCCTAAATGTGGGTAGAAACAGAGCAGCCACCCAATAAAAGTGGGCAAAGAACAATACAGACAGTTTACAGAATAGGAAATAGAAATGGCTTGTAAGCATGTGGAAAACGTTCAACACCACTTATAAGAGAAACGCAAATTAAAAATACACTGGGATACCATTTTCGCTTATCAGAAATGGCAAGAATCCAAAGTTTGATAAGACATTCTCTTCAATGAGACGGGGAAAACAGGCACTCCTCACACATTGCTTGTGAGAGTGTAACTTGGTGAAACCCCAAGGGAGGGTGACTTGGCAATATCTATCAAAATTCCAAATGCATGTACCCAATGGACCTGCAATTTCACTTCTTGATATTTATTCTAAGATGTGCTTCACTTGGCTAAATGACATGTACAAGGTTATTTATTGCAGCGTGAGTTTCATGGTACACGTTTGAACACAACATAAATGTCTATTAATAGAAGAGTGGTTAAAGAGATGGCATTGCCATATAATGGAATAATTGGCAGCTACAAAAAAGAAAAAGAATGACATTCTATGTCCTGATATAGAAAGATATACTGTGCATTGAAAAAGTATCATGCAGAAAAATCTTTCTGTACAAAGGGTTGGAGGAAGGGTGGGATAAAGCTATATACATTGGTATTTGCTTGTACGTGCAAAAAGGGTCTGGGGAGGATACCAAAAAAATGAATACAGTAGGCAACAGGGCTGAGAAATTTTCTACTGTATACCTTTTAATATTGTTGGGTTTCTGAACCACGGGAATGTACTGTTACTCAAAATTTATTTAAATTTTAAAAAGTGTCTTTGTGACTGTATCAAGGTCTTCTTTATTGAGAATATTAATAAATCATTAACCTTAAGAATTAGGGGAGGCTTGAGGGAGAGCTGCTAAGGGTCATCATCATTTGCAATCTCTTCTTCTATGGTTTCCCAAATGTGAATTATGGATCTTAAAGGGAGAAACATTCTCACAACCCCCCCCCAGTACTACCTTTTCTTAAAATGGTGTTACTTAAATACATACAAACATAAATCCAAGTATAAACTTCGTATGCTCAAAGATCATTTACAATTATAAAAACCAAAATATCTTGTCAAATTAAATACAGTAAAATTATAAAACCAATAAGAGTCTGAAATGACCTCATTCATTTACTGTGAAAGATGAGTTTGGTTGAAACTAAACTGTCACTTGGATCAGGAATACTGCGCAGGTTCTCTGAATTCAGCACACGCACTACCTCTGTTAAGCAATGCAGTGACTCTACCGCCATTTCTTCTATTCAAATTCCGGACACCTTTGCGTGCTGTGTTGTGAAATCATCTGACCTTCTTTTGGCCAAATGCATCCTTTCCGTATTCAAGCTGCCTCTGCCGTTTTCTCAATGGTTCAAGAACAACGGCTATGGGGTCATCCCAGTCATAAACACAAGTGCTAACCTGAGCACTAACGTTGGGTATCAGTCATAAGGGGGTCATTCCGATAACCCAAAATAACTTGTATTAAGATTTCTTTATTTGTGTTATTAATGATTAACATAATAAAAAATGAAAATATAAAATTTAAAAATTATAGAGAGAACTCAGGCTGAGAGTGTCCACAGACTCCAGCAGTTCACAGATGAGAGGCAATGCCTCTATTCTCTGCCCCAGTTGAAGACTCTTTGCCTTGGACCTGATTTTCAAGCCTCTGAGGGGTCAGACACTTTGGCCCCTGAGTCTGCCTGCACCTTTGTGATTCACTCTTTGTGTCACTGCCCACAGCTGTGGAGCAGCCCAGCCCCATTCCTGT
This sequence comes from Tapirus indicus, assembly GCA_031878705.1. Classification (NCBI taxonomy): domain Eukaryota; kingdom Metazoa; phylum Chordata; class Mammalia; order Perissodactyla; family Tapiridae; genus Tapirus; species Tapirus indicus. Next base: position 124,877,772 of record CM062919.1, on the reverse strand, counting down.
GCCCACTTCCAGGCTCTCAAACTGCAGCCTGGGGCGGAGTCTCAAACCACCTGAGATGAGATGTGTGGCCTAGGATAAGCGTGTGGACAATCCATGATGTATGATCCCCATTTAGCACAATTAACAATTCTCCACAGAGGGCACATACATTGCAATCTGCATTTTAAAGCCTCTTTCAAGTCTTAACAAAAACCAAGAAACTAATTTCAGTATTAAACATCTGTGCAGATTCTTGCTAAATCCAGTCTCTCAAGCATAGGGATGACGTCATATATTTTTGCACTCTCAGTGCCTAACATGTGGTAAGCACCTAATATCTGTTTGATGGATGAATGAGTGAGTGAGTGAATGGATGAATGAAATGAATAAATGCGAGATGAATTAGCCACAAAGTAAAACTGGGGAAAAGGTAAAAAAAAAAAAAAGAGCTCATTTAACTACTGCATGCCAGTAGACTCCACCTGACACACCAGCTGACCTCTCTTTTATATCTCTAATACCTCTCTCTGATTACACAGAAGCAGTGGTACACTTTTCTAATTAAAATCTTTCTCTACATATAATGTTCTTTAAAAACCATAGTCTACTACAAAAATATAGTAGAGTTCTCATGTGCATTTATTTTTAAATCACTTGCAGGTACACTATAAGGAGTCATTCTGATATTTGGCCCATCACCAAGGCTAAAGCTAAAACAAGATTCTACCGGACTTAAGTAAAGAAAGAATGTAACGTGGTAAACACTTTCCCAATAAATGTACACAGTGATTATAAAGGTCACTGGCTATGTGCTTCAGGCACATTCCTTTGATAGCATGTTTAACATCAGTCAGGAATGTTGGTCATAATCCAATACAAGGGGAGAAGGAAACAATTCTCTCAAATTCAAGAAATTTCTGAGTTACATGAAGAATTTTTTTTTAACTTTAAATCGTGAGAAGTAACAGTTCTGCCAAAGCTTTCAATTAATTTAGGTTAGCCATTTTAGAAAAGGTAGAAATCGACTTCCTTTGATGAAAATTTAGGCATACATAATGCAAACAAATGGCAGCATTTAGTGCCATTCTGGGATCCATGCTAGATCCTTCTGGTATTGTTTTGTTCCCCTTTGTATTCTTAATTTTTACTCTTTCTCCTTTTTGGATTTTCTCAATGTCACACAGTCCTCATTCACCATAGCCATGGAATTGTCATTAACTGGTTACCCTCTCTTTCTCAGTTGACATTTCAGGTTTCATGTGACAACACGGTGAAACCACCTCAACTGATTTCAGAATGTGAAGCTCTCATAAAAGTAATGAGTGTTAAGGTGCACATAGGCTATTTGTTTTTCCTAAGGTGTTAGAGATATGTATGGTTTGAATGAATCCCCACAGCTTTAATGGGATTTAATCAATGCTAGAGGATTCTGATGATGTGAAAATGAGATTCAACCACATTCCAAAGTTCAACTTGTCCACCACAACACCAAAGAGCCCAGTGAAGGCACTCGGGAGATGTTAACCTCAGTTCCATTTAAGATGCTGTGCTTTTATTCCTCCTTTTTTTCAAAGGAGGAAATAAGACTATTTTTCCAGTGAGGTCTATTTTGTGGTTTTCAAAATAGAATAAAAAATAATGATACAACAGGGTTTTCTCCCTCACCATATTCCTTTGTAAAAATCCCCTTTTGCACAATTATTTCATTTAGGTCTGAGCAAGTCCTCTGTTTTGGAGGGATATTACCATCAACTTGCCCAGATTTTTTTTTTTTTTTTTTTTTTTGCTGAGGAAGATTCGCCCTGAGCTAACATCTGTGTCAGTCTTCCTCTATTTTGTATGTGGGTTGCCAGCACAGCATGGCCGCCAACGAGTGGTATAGGTCCATGCCCGAGAACTGAACCTGGGCTGCCAAAGTGGAGCATGCCGAATTTAACCACCAGACCACGAAGCCAGCCTCCCAGACATTTTGTTGTAGCCTCAATGGCACCAAAAATCTCAGTGTTAGCAAGTGGCAGGGATGATGTCTTCCACCAGACTCCTGGGTTAGTTAGGTAGAAAAAAACCTTCACCCACTTGTTCACTTCTCATAACTTCATAGAGCTTCACCCTCGATTCCCACTCTGACTCAAGGCACTAAAAAGCTTTGTCTGAGAGTTCAGTGCTGGACATGACTGGTAAACCTGCACAGGCCCATCAAGAGCAGCTCTTCCTCATCAGACCACTTGGACAATTAATGCCTCTCCTACAGCCTGGTGTGTGTAAGCTGGCCACTCTGAGACCAAGGGCACCTGGTCAGGAAAAAGGCCTCCACTTTAAACTGCTGGAACCAGGGGAAATCAGATGTCAGATACCCTGACAAATAATGGGTCTGACAGCACTGTCTATCGGAGACATCAACAAGAAATAGGATGTGCATCAGCTTGCACACCAAAGCCACCGACAGACAATGGTAAGGAGCACCACAGGGAGCAAATGTGAACAACAGGTACTCTCCACTCCAAAATGGAGAACACTGCAGAGAGACCTTCTACTGCCGGAATGACCACTGTCCACCCTGAATATGCTTTGAACTGCTGTTCTAAGCTATCAGTCCAGGCAGTACTTGCCAATCCTCAATGAATTCAAGATAATTGGTACCCGTCCTTCATCCAAAGATGGTCAGCCTCACTCTTCCTCAGACCATAGGGCCTTTTAAACTTGCCTTTGAGGTTCCAGAAATGCAATGGAGAAAGGGAGGTAGGCTGCAGAGTGTTTCGGCACATGGACTCAAGGCAGACAGCCTGGGTTCACATACCACCAGCTCAAGTACTCCCGGCTGAGTGACCTGAGGATCAGACCCTCCTCCTCAAAATGGGGACAATGGTAAGTGCTACTTACTGAGGTTGTGTGGCGGTCAAATGACAGTGCCAGACTCTCAACAGCACTCAAGTGATATTATAGGTTGTTATTACAATTATTATTAGGATCACTAATTATTATGAGGAGTCCCGCTGCCAAAATCCAGAAATTTTCTTCTGACTAACCCATTAAAAACAAAAATCCCCTGGAAACTACCAAAATGATTGATTCACAAAAGGGTAAACGGTTTGCAAGCTGGTGCCTATCTTGTGGAATGAATACCTGGTCTAAAACCCAATGCAACCTCACAGTAAAACAAAACTAAACCAAACATCCGCAGAGCACTTCGATGCATCCAGACTCATTATTTCTTTGATCTTAACAAAAATCCTGAGCAGTTATTTTTCTCACATTATATCTACATGAAAAAACTGAAACTGGTAGAGTGGGGACTCAAAGCCAGGCCTTATTCAAATCCTCTTCTCCTTCCACTACACCATTAAGTGAAAATGTTTCTTGACTGGTGCTTTGGATCTCAAGACTGAATCCAGTAAGAAGCGTGGCTACTTCGAGCTTCCGCTTCTTTCAGATAATGGAAATCATCCTTGAACAAAATGGAGCCAGGTGCCATAGGCTGAACCCCATCACTCCACATTCTATAACTCCTCATAATAACAGCCATGACGCATGGAGCTCTCTCTAGGTTCCAACTGCTGTTGTAAACACTTTCCAGTTATAAATATAAACAACTCCAACATATAGGCACTATTTTTATTCTCATTTTACAGATGAGGAGACTGAGGCAGGGAAACTCAATGTGCCCCCCAAATCACACCAGTTTGGAAGCGAGAAGTGGGTTTCAAACTCAGGTATGGGCCTATTCTGAGCAGTGTGTGCACTACATAAAGGTACCTGGATAAGTGGGATGGTGGTGCTGAAATCTAGCCCCAGCTCTGCCTCAGGGACTGTACCGTCTCCGTGGCACAGCTCAGAAGGGATAGCTTTTTCTAAGTGGACACCCTGTGTAGGACCTACTCAGGTAGTGGCCCCAAATCACAAGTATACACTTTAAACACTAGACCACTATCCCTCAAGGTGGTACCAGTTGAAAATATAAACTCAAAAGAGTATTGATGAATGTATGAATGATGTATAATATGTAACGAGCTCTAAATTATTAAAGAGGAATAGGATTTACCGGTATGGGGCAAATTATACCCCATCTTCTCGGGCTGACTTCGAGGACAGCAAGTCCCAATGGATAGTTGCTTGTCCTTGTCAGACACCTGTCATAGGTCTTGTTTGGAAAGAAAACCAAACACTCACAGATATCTTTGTACAGTTGCAAATATATTCAAATATGCAAATGCATTCTGCCTTAATAGCTGGATACTAATGTAGGATGTCTCAAATAGAAGTACAAGAAGATTTATGGGAAATCAGAACATCTTTCCCAATTAGGACATTGTTATTGTTGTTTATTCACCCATGTTCTCCAAGTCCTAAATAAAACACTGCTCAGTTCTCATCTCATCTCATCAAGTGCTTATTTAATTAACTGAAATGAAATCTGGTCTTGGTCAAGAAACACACCATTGCCAGTTAAAACTGGTTCCGATATAGAACTCAAGTCTTTCCAGAGCTATTTATACCACGGGACACAACACTCTACCAAGCCCCAGAATTCCCTCACTATATCAGGGAACCAGGTTTTCCGTGGAAAGTGTGATTATCTGAATCAGTAATACTTTAGGGTTAATTTCAAAGATGTTGATTATCAGGGAATGAACATTCCTAGTGATACAATCCAACTGACAGCATATATTTGTAAATTATAATAATATATATCATGGTGACACCATACACTTGCCAGTATAAAAAATGGCCTGTGACTAGCTATTTCGATAGGGCATGGACTCCTCAATTTTCCCTGGTCCCCATCACTCCTTATTGTCTCCCTGACATTGGAGCTGATGTCAGTTTCCATTTATCATCACCTTGTACTCTTAAAAAACTACAAACATTATTCATAGTAATGAAATGTATATCTATAACTATAAACTACATCTCTGTCAAAGCTGGAAAAAACAAAAGATAGACTGAGAGGACTATGTGTTTCAAAATATTTGGGAAAAGATATTTCTTTGTGCAATAAAGAATATTCCTAAATGTTTAATGTTTTAAAAAAATTGACCTTCACCCCTGTGTTCATTGCAGCATTATTCATAATAGCCAAGACGTGGAAGCAACCCAAGTGCCTGTCAATGAATGAATGGATAAAGAAGATGTGGTATATATATACGATGGACTACTACTCAGCCATAAAAAAGACAAAATCGTGCCATTTGCAACAACATGGATGGACCTTGAGGATATTATGCTAAGCAAAATAAGTCAGACAGAGAAAGACAAATACTGTACAATTTCACTCATGTGTGGAAGATAAACACATAGATAAGAAGAACAGATTAGTGGTTACTAGAGGAAAAGGCGGTGGAGGGAGGGTGAAGGGGTAAAGGGGCACATGTGTATGGTGATGGAGTAAAACTAGACTATTGGTGAACACAATACAATCTACACAGAAACTAAAATATAATAATGTACACCTGAAATTTACACAATGTTAAAAGCCAATATGATCTCAATAAAATTTTTAAAAAGTAAATTTTAAAAAATTGACCTTTACCTTACAGGCAGTATCTCTCTTCCCTCCATCCCCTCCTTCCTCATTTTCCTTCAAAAATAATTATTTGAGTTTAAAATGCCAAGAGTTAGTAAATATCCAGGTACTAATCCCTCCTTTATTCAGCTGGTGTCAGGACCAGACTTGCCCAGGAAAACAAAAAGTCTTCAAGAGAAATTTCTCTTTCTGAGAGACGTTTTCTAGATCATTTAGGATTTTGGGGGGACTGCAAGTTTGATGCTGTTTAATGCCTGGATCTTCATTTTCCCTGTTAATTTCAGCAAAAAACCCTACAACTTTAAACTAAACAACATTAAATTCTTATTACGTGTGTTAACACACTCATATTCATAAAGACGGTTTTTTCCCAATCTATCCAGACCATCTAGACAAGAGGCCCCCCAAGGACAGTTAAGCAGGCTTTCTCTCCAATTCCTACTTTAGTTGACCCGGAATGAAATGGTAACAAGGTACATGGAATCTAAACGTTCATGAAATCACAAGGTACCTGGAACTGCCTACGCTTTCTGTTTAACTTTGTGTGTGATGTAAATATAATAACGTTATAGTATTTCCAAAGAAATAAAGACTAGTCAGTCAGTTTCACCTAGATTTAAAAATCAAAATGCCTGACAATCTACCATCCCAGACAGTTACAATAACCAAACATTTTTCTTTTCTTTTCCTTTCTCTTCTCCTCTTTTTCCTTTTCTTCTTTCGTCCTCCCTCCTCGCTCTCTCCTTCCTTCTGTTACTTCCTTTCTTTCTTTCCCTCCTTCTTTCTAAATATCTGCTCCTTGTGGACAAGGCTGTTTTATTTACTATTTTTACTTGTTACATGCTGCCACCGAGCTGATGGCTGCTCAGCAGATTTTTGATACCGCCACTGTGGTTGTTCCTGATTTTGCCGGGTAGCTGGAGGACACTTTGATGAGAGGACTTCATTTGGAAACAAAGAATCCTAACATCATATTCAATCTGACTGACGCTTTTGGCTTTCAAAGGATTTTCAGTATCTCGCTTGACAGTCACAATAAACATGTGAGGTGGGTAGGGAGAACTAGCCCCACTTTCAGATGAAAAACAGTCTCAAAGAAGTTAAGAACCATGGTCACACGTTTAAGAGATGGCATTGCTGGATGTCCTCCACTCCAGATAGTCCTTTAAGACAGCAACCACCAAAAATGTTTAAACTCCTTCACCACAAACATAATTTACAATGAAAGATAAATATAGAATTCCTTTTTACCAAACTCTTTCTATCTGCCATAAACGATCTCAAACAGGGACAGATACTCTTTGACATGTCCATTCTATTTGAAGGACATTTCCAAGGCCCTTTCAAAAATGATCGTCCCCATTTACTAAGCTTTTTGAAAATACTCCCATTCTGTGTACACATTATGGATCCTGTAAGACAAAGAACTAGTTGGTGAGTAAGAGCAAGAAAAAAACAACAGTATTCCCCTAAGGACTTTATAAAATCCTTGTCCTCATTTAAACTAAAAAAAAAATGGGTTACAAGCACAACAGAAATGAAATCTGCAAGTGGCCTTTAAAAGCATACGTGCTAGGGGCTGGCCCAGTGGCATAGTGGTAAGTTCTGGTGCTCCACTTCAGCGGCGGCCCGGGGTTTGCAGGTTTGGATCCCAGGCACAGACCTATGCACTACTTATCAAGCCATGCTGTGGCAGGCGTCCCACATATGAAAAAATAGAGGAAGATGGGCACGGATTGTTAGCCCAGGGCCAATCTTCCTCAGCAAAAAGAGGAGGATTCGCAACAGATGTTAGCTCAGGGCTAGTCTTCCTCACCAAAAAAACAAAAAACAAAAAAACGCACATGTGTTACAGTATAACTGTAACATCCAACTGTACACAGTCCCTATGACAAACTGAAATGTCCACGAAAAACGAAAGAGTAAGAGGTGTCCTCTGCTAAGCCAAGTTTTTATTGGCACTGAGAAAGGAGGGACAGCTCACAACTCATATAGATATTTCTATCAAGGGTACAAACTAAGTTATTTAAGTCATGAAAGTCATGGGGTGCTTGCTTGGTCAGACACACCCTGAAACTGGAATCATAAGATAAGGTTAGCAGGGCTCTGAAAAGAACAGCCCATAGATTTATGAATCTTTCAAAAACAAAACTACGTGATGCCTTTATAAAACTCCATGGAATCTGCCATGAAGATGGGGGTTGTCAGAACAGGGGAAAACGCTTTTATCGGAGAGAGTGAGGTGGTGGTGGACAGAGGGCTCAGATAAACAGGTGAGAGCAGACAAATGGTTAAAGTCAGAGGGCACATGACACCCTCCTCCTAAAGATAAAGATCACAGGTTACCTTCAGGCAGGGCCATATTTGAGTGACTAGAGGTGGTCCAGTTGCAAAATAAAGCATAGGAAAGAGAGGTTTGCAGTTCTTACCTTGAGGATTAGCAACCTGACCATTGTTTAAGTGAAGTAGAGTGCACGGTCGTAATAATTAGCCATGCCATCCAATCAGAACTGTGCACTGACTAGGCTAATAGCTGAATTTTGGAGTGCAAAAGGGAAATGCCAACTCACTCTTCTGTATTCAGCCTCCATTCTTCTCTCTATTTGCCTGTTAGGGAAGGAGAACCAGTAAAGGCGAACCAGGAGAGTTACCTGTCAGAGCTGCGTGCTCCATTACAAGCATCCCAGGGAAGGTGTCTTGAGAGAAGCATCTGCAGGGAAGGGAGCAGCCAGGGCAACCTCAGTCCGAGGACTGAGGCAAGACCCTCCACTGGCATATTCCATGCCCTCCTGCTCCTTCCCTCGCTGCTCCCCTGTCTCCCCCACCAACACACACACACACACTCATAGCCCTAAGGTCTTCCCCACAATGAGAAACTGAGAACTGTAATTCAAGGGCCCCACATCTGGGTATAAGGATAAGAGTACGAAAGAGCACTAACATTTTTATCACTGTATTCAAAGACAGTGATACATTCCTACTGTCGGAACACTATATAGCAAACTAAACATTTTTAACTGGTTTGAAGACTAACAGAATTACCTGGAAATGGTATAAGACTTCTTACAATTTACAGTAAGCCTGGTACAAGCAACAGCAATAAATTCCTGAAAATCACTTGGGTGGAAAATTCAGAGTTGAGAAAGGTAAGACTTTAGAGTATTAGCTTTTCATTTGTTTGATTCACAATCCACTTGAAGGAGCTGATGAAAGTGGTGGAGATTCAGTTCCAGAAAAATACACAGTCCTAATTAATTCCATAAATCTAGTATATGATTTCATGTCGTTCAAGGACCTCCTGAAATCCCCACCCATTTAAGCATCTCTAAAAGAAAAAGTAGTTTGGGGAGCCAAACTATTGTAATGATCCTATAAAAAGTTCAATAATATTTTTATACCCACAAAGAGAAAAGAAGCAGATACTAAATAAAGAAAATCTTTATGACATTTGACACAAATTACACTGACAAAAATCAATACTGTATGTCAAATTTACATTTTTCCTCCTTCGGTAGCCATAAACTTTTTGAGATTGACCTCCCTCAAAATAAACTTGGATATTTGTTGTCTTTGTGGAATATCCATACAAACAGGGCTTTCTGTTGTCTAGTCCTCCACCCCCAGGTTCAATGCCCTCTTAGTTGTGTAACTTGGAATGGCTCCATATTGTGGTCCCAAAGACAGCTTAACCAAAAGTCTGGAAATGCGAAAGTTTGGAAACCTTTTTTTGGAAAATCCAGAGTAGTTTTCAGACTTCCTCCCTGGCATACAGAGTCATGTAACTGTAACCCATGACAGCCACCAGCCAACGACATCACAACAATGACACCACAACACGGGAGAAGGGGCAGCCTTGTTCTGCCTGTTCCCTTCATTTCCAGACTCAAGACTGCATTTCTAAGACTGGACTCACTTTGCCTCAGTTTCATTTAGCTTTCCAAAGGATGCACTCCAATGTCATTTTCCTCTCGCTTTTCATCCTTCTCTTTCCAAATTCAGTCAAATCTAACTACAAATCCAAGCTCTGTCTGTTACTAGCAGGGTCCCCTCAAGTAAAATACTTAACTTCTCTGAGCGCTCACTTTCCTCATCTATAATAGAAGGATAATGTCTAACCTCCAGGGTTCTTATGAAAAATCAAATCATTGATGTATGAAAAGTTCTCAGCAGAATGCCTGAACCACAGAGGATTCCGGCAATTGTTAGCTCCTTTGCCTTGATATTCTCTCTATGCTAATTATAAAATTAACAAACATGTATATACAATTAAGCATTAATAAAATAATATGACCACAATAACAATGACTTTTTGAAATTTAGCTTGAGACCTCATAGATTTGAAACTTTATTACAAAGATGCTTTTAAAAACAATACATTTTACATTATTCATTACTGTAATAGATATGTAAATTATAAAATGCCAATGGAGTGAGAGTAAATGAATTAATGATTTCCTCTTTTTATGCTTTAATTAAAGAGTCCAAATGTCAATCTAAGTCCCACTTATTTTTATTAGTGACTACCTTGGTTCCTAGGTTAACACAAAGAGTTAAAAAATTCATTTGTACTACTGAAATGCAAGTAATCTAGAAAAAAGTGAATGAGATAAACAGTCACTTTTTGTTGTTGTTGTTTAGAGTACAAACAGAGATCAAGTCCTTAATGTTCTACTTGACCTTCCCTCTAGCAAATACTTGCCCAGCAAGCCTTGGACTAATGGAGATGAAAGGGTAAGAGTGCGTTTCACAGACCTCACCTCGTGGGCTGGATAGTTATTCACCCAGCTCTGTGCTCCTTGGACCCAAACAAAGTAGACGAGTTGAATCATCCAAATGAGTTTCTAATCCAGATCTCCCCTGAAGAGTTAGGAGAACCTTCCCACAGCTAGGAAAGCTAGCTCCCTGAAAGGACGTGTAAATAACCACCACGCCCAAATAACCACCACACCCAGACCTCACATGTCATTTGAATAAAACTAGAAGCCAGTGATTGCAGAACACCTTAAAAAGTGACTGGCCTCTCCTCTGAGCACATTCCTGACAGGAAAGGAAAACAAAGAAATGGGGAAAGTGGGTGAATGACTTCTTCACAGTTCTCTGGTTTAACAACTAGGCGATGTTTCTAAACCACAAATTTCTGATTGACTAATTAACTAAATATGTTTTTATATATATATATAAAGGTATACGAAAAGGTGGCCCCACCCCCACTACTCTTCCTGGTAGTCCCTGTTTGCCACTGTCAGAAAGTCATTTGTGCAAGAAGAGGAAGAAGAGAGAGAGAGGAGAGAGGAGAGCGGATAGAGGATGGGAAGGAGGGGGAGAAGGAGACAGAGTACTGTATTTACTGGCAGAGCTTTCAAAATGTGCATATCCAGGAAGGAAGGAAGGAGGGAGGAATGTAAAAACAATTTAAAGTTGCTGATCAAAAATTACCTTTTCCAAAAAGCCTGAACATTTGACAACTTTTTTAAGTTGCCGCAATATCAAACGTTATCCATTTGCTTTAACAGCATCCTTTAAAAACCGCGAGGTCTCTGCAAACTGCAGTCCTCTCCAGTTACTCACACACTGGTGTGAATCAGTCAGAGCCAGCTGCCTCCTAACACCTACATGACATCACCAGCAAGGGGAGAACAATGATGGGCCGTCATCTATGAATGGCTCTTTATGTTTCCTGTACTTTACATAACTTATCTCAGCGAGTCCTCACAAGGGGTGCTAAGAGGTTATTAAGCCATTTGAGATAGGAAAGTAAGCTCCGAAAGGAAGAGAAACCTCCCAAATCACATCTCTGGTAACCGACAGGGCTGGGATTTGAATCCAGTTGTCTGCTTACTAAGGGAAGGACTGAAAGACCAGAGCCCGGTGGGGGAGAGGAGAACAGAAAGTTGTGCAAAGAGCAATCCCGGTGCTTTTCCCATTTGCCCCGAGCAGTCGCTGCGCTCCACTGCGCTGCGAAGCGTGCACGTGCTTCAGACCCCAGACCTCAGGGTGGTAGGCTCCACAGCTGTTAGCATCACAAGCTGCCTAATTCCAAATGACAAATTCCTGATTTGCACTTAACTATAAAACAGGCTTTTGGGTGCAGGCCTGTAAACCAGCCCACAGTTTAGAACCAGATCTCTTCATAAAGTGGGTCCTCTCTGCGCATGAATGGCGGCAAAGCAGAAAGTATACGCAGTGTCCCTAGAACGGGAAGTTGGCCTCAGTCCCTCAAACTTCTGAAAGGAAGCTTGGAGCAAATTTTCTCTTTCTTACTTTTTCTGAAACCAGTTTACAAACACCCAGAAGACGTCAAAACCATCTCATATCCTATGCAAATTATATGCATTCATTCTTACAGCTTCTTTGTGGAATAAGATCGTCTCAGAACAAATTGGAATGGGAGACTAAATCATTCTGTGAACAAAATTTTCCTGAAGTTGAAAATCACAAGCAGAGGGAGAGGAACTCATGGAACAAGCAAGCAACATTTGCTTCTGTCTGACCATGCTTCTTGCTAGCAGCACTTGCCTATTATGTAAGTATCATGAGCCAACCCCATACACAGCTATGGACCACTGCCCACCCCAAGGCACAGAAGTCACCAGTTATGACATTAAGCTCTCTGAGGAACTAACACAAATTTTACTTGCTTTTATACATAATTAACCTACAAAGAAAAACATGAACTGCTAAGTGCAACTAGTAGCAACTTTGCTACAACTTAAAATTAGCAAGATGAAAGCATTTACCCCAAAATCAGGCACCCGGTAACTAGTCAGGACTTCAAGAGCGTTGCTTTGTTATTTCTCTGTCACCACTGGGGGTTCTTTGATTGTTTGGTACAGGGGAGGCAAAAGTCTTCCTCGACCCTCTTTGGGTCCCTAGCTGGGTCTGAAAATTAAACTGACAAAGACAGATTAACAGGAGAAAAGTATACAAATTTTATTGAATTTTTCCAGGTAGCACATGGGAGCCTTCACAAGAGAATGAAGATCCAAACAAGTGACCAGAGCAGGAAGCTTTTATACCTTTAGACAAAAAAACAATACATTTGTGGAGAACTGACAAGACAAAGCGGTAAATCCAACCAGGGCTAGATAGCCCTCATCTTCCTTAACAAGAAGATAAGGGTTAGTTTAACAAGGTTTGTCTGCAGATTCCTCTGGGCTGATAAGAATCTGTCTCCAGTAAAAGAATTTATTTCCTGCCTTTAGGCAGAAAGGTGGGGGCAGGGGGCTTTTTCTGCATTTACTGCTTCTTAATTGCCTTCAGCTCAAAATAATTTCTATGTCAAAGAGGCATATTTTGGGGTGACATTCTGGTTTCCTCCATTGGTTATCAAATGGAGCGTTTCCCTTGTTGCGAAGGTCTCCATATGGTGCAAAAGTCCAATTCCTGGACAGTCCAATGCTGTATATCAGATGCAACAATTTGCTACAGCCTTACAGCATCTCCATGCCTACGTTCTTAGCTCTCCCACATGTATTCACCCAGGTTTGATCACTAAGTTAGCAAAGGCTCAGCAAGAGAAACTTGCCTCTTCTCTCTTTTACATCTTTATAAAGTTCAGCACTCTAAACACAGTTGGTACTCAAACACATTTCTGACAGAACAGGTTACTGAAGATATTACACTTTTGATTTTGTGTAATGAGAAATTGTCTTGATCTCTTGGTGACAGCCTCTAACCTGAAGTGTCTATGTTCTAACTTACCTGGGATCCATGAAGCTCTTAAAATTGCATGTAAATTTTTTGAGTGTTTTAGATTCTCAAGTGGGGTGGCAAAGAAAATAAGGTTAATATACATCATTATAATTAGTCTTGTAAAGAAAAATAAATACATACATAAGCAAATAGGCCCCCACTTATTAGTTGTGTGACCCATGGCAAATCATTCATTCTCTATAGCCTTATTTTCCTTTTCTATAAAATGGGGATAATAATAGCACCCACATGATAATGGCAGACAAGGTAGTTTGTAGCAATATCCACTAGTGAAGACAACTATACAAACTGGACAAAATATACTTTAAAATATCAAGGAATTAAAAAGAGACAAATTATCTCACCTGGGGAAGACACAGGCTCAGAGAGAAGAACCCTACATGTGGGGCACCTTTATTCTGGGAGGCATTTGCCTCTTCCAGAAGGGCTGCTGAGTAGCAGAGAGTCTGGCTATGCTTTTAACAGATCATAGACTGGAAATCAGTCCCACTAAAGAGGTAGAGAAGCTAATGATGTCCCCCTCTTTTTGGATTGAGACCTTAGAGGCCTACAACCTAATCACAAATATGAATCTTAAGTTGGCAAAACTACCCAGGTTAGAGCTCAGTTTTGAAATATATCAAAACCTGAAATTAAAGTGATTCTGGTAAGCCACTGGCAGAAAAGAAATCTCTTATAGAATATAACATCATCTTCTGCATCAGATTACTTCTACATAGAAGTAAAACGTCTAGTACGTAATCAAAAGTAGTCAGGCATAAAGGATGACATAATGGCATGAATGAAAACTAGGAGAAATAAAAGATAATAGAACAGACCCACAGCAGCTCAAGATATTGGAGTTAACAGAGACCTTAAAATATTTGAAAAGACAGTGGATGAGAAGTTTACAAAACCAATGAAAGCCACAAAGTTCTCTACCCCAAACAGGCTTTTTAAAAATCCATAAATAGCTGGATCATAGTAAAACTGCAGAAAACCAAAGTCAAAGAGAAAAATGTTAAAGCAGCTGGAGAAAAAAGATATATTACCTATAAAGGAGCAACAATTCAGAGTGACAGTTTATTTCTCAAAAACAACAACAATGCAAATCAGAAGACAGTGGAACAGTATCTTAACCGTGCTTTAAAAAAATTAACTGCCAACCATTCAAAACAAAAGTATCTGTCAAGAATCAAAGCATAATGAAGACATTTTCAGATACACAAAAACTGAGAAAATTTTTCACCAACAGTCTCTCACTATGGAAAGAGAAAAGGATTTTTTTTTAGGCAGTAGACAAATGATTCCAGAAAAAAGGGCAGAAATGGAAGAAGAAAGTACAACAAAAATGGTAAACATGAGTGGAAATCTAACTGAATACAGATTTTAAAAAACAGTTATAATTATATGCTTTTAGGTTGAAAATATATAAAGAATTAAAATACATTACAATAATGGCATATAAATTGGGGGTGGAGGGTAAACGGAGTTAATGTATTCCAAGGTCCTTGCATTATCTGGGAAAAAATTAAAAGTACCAATTAAAAACATTTTTAAACAAAATGAAAGTACAAATTAACAACATACTTTGATAAGTCAAGAATGCATTGTAATCTCCAGAGTAACCACTGAAAGAATAGTGAAATGAATATAAAACTTGCAGCTAATAGAGGCTTAAAATGTAATCATTAAAAGAAAAAAAAAAAATTGGGGGCCAGCTTGGTGGTGTAGTGATTAAGTTCATGTGCTCCACTTTGGTGGTCCAGGGTTGAGAGGTTCGAATCCCGGGTGCGGACCTACACATCATGCATCAAGCCATGTGTGGCAGCGTCCCACATACAAAATAGAGGAAGAGGGGCACAGATGTTAGCTCAGGGCTAATCTTCCTCAGCAAAAAGAGCAGGATTGGCAACAGATGTTAGCTCAGAGTTAATCTTCCTCACACACAAAAAAATCAAGCCCCATATCCTACCAAAAGGCAAAGAAAGCAAATAAAAAGAATATAGAACAGGTAGAAAAAAATAGAAAGCATTTGGTAAGATAGTAGATTTAAACCCAAGTCACATGTACATTGACTAAATAATTCAAATAGGCAAAGATTTTCAGACTGGATTAAGAAAAAAATCAACTATCTGCTATCTATAAAAGACACATCTGAAACAGAAGGATACAGAAAGATTGAAAGTAAAATTATAAAAAAGATAACCATACAAACACAAACCAAATAAATTTGTTGTAACTATAATAATGAAGCAAAAAGCAATTCTGGAGATACAGACAAACATTTCATAATGATAAAATGTCCAATTCACCAGAAATATATTACAATCATAAATGCATATATATCTAATAATATAGCCTCAAAAACATAAAACAAAAATTTTAAAAACTCCAAGGAGAAATGGTCAAAATGGTAAAAGAATTGACCATACCTCTCTCTGTAAATGACAAAATTAGAAGATTAAAAAAATCAGTTAAGATATGGAAGATTTGGACACAAGTAGTAAACTGGACCAAATGAACATAAAGAAAGCATTTATCCAGCAACTGCAAGATACATATTCTTCTCAAGCACAACATGTAACACTTACAAACAACTGATCATTAACAGGGCATAAAACAAGTCTTAATAAATTTGAAAGCATTGAAATCATATAAAATATGGTTACGGTTTCTGACTGCCATAATATAAATATCAAAATGTTTGGAAATTAAGAACTATATATCTGAATAATTCAAGATCGAAGAAGATCATAATGGAAAATAGAAACTATTTGAAATGAAACGATCACCAAAATACTAGATATCAAAACTTAGCTGTGAAGAGTAGGTAAAGCCATGTTTAGAGGGAAATTTCTCTAAAATGCATATATCAGAAAATAAGGCTGAATATCAATTAACTAAACATCATTTTCAGGAAGCTAGAAAAATAACAATTTATACCCAAAGAAAATAGAAAGAAGGAACTAATAAAGAGAAGAAACTAATAAAATAGAAAATAAATAACAACAGAGGTCAGAATCAACAAAGTTGATTCTTTAAAAAAGACATAAATTGATAAATTTCTAGAAAGACCAATTAAGAAAGGAAAGGCACAAAAAACATCAGTAATAAAAAAGGGGATACCATTGTACATCCTACAGACATTAAAAATATAAGAATATTATTAATAAATTTCTGCCAATATAGTTGAAAATCTAGATGAAAAAGATAAATCCTAGAAATAAACAACTTATAAAACTGATAGTAAAAGAAAATTCCATTCAACAAACCCACAAAGAAAACTTCAAGGCCAGACAGCCTCACCAGTGAATTTTGCCAAACATGTCAGGACGAAATAATATTGCTATCACACAAACTCTTCTAGAAAATAGAGCAAAGAGTGAGCACTTTTTTTTAGGGCGAGTATAATCTCGATACCAAAATTTGACACAAGGACGTTATGAAAAAGAAAAACTACAAGCCATTCCTACTAAATTATAAGGATGCAAAAATCCTAAATAAAAGATTAACAAATGATATTTATAAACATATAAAAACAATAATATATCACAGCCAAGTTGGATTACTTTATATATGCAAGTTTGGTTAAACACTTGAAAATCAGTTAATATAAGTCACCATACTAAGAATAAAAGAGAAAAATCATACAATTCCTCCATGAATATAGAAAAGCATCTGAAAAATTTAGCATCCATATATAATTAAAAATGTTTGGCAAACTAGAAATACTAACCTTTTTTAATAAAAAAAATTATCTACAAAAATCACCAGAGTTGATGAACAAATGTCAAAAATCTTTCGAGACCTGGAAAGGGACAAGGATATGTACAATCAACATATCTATTCAACACTGTACAATCTGCCTATGCAAAAAGGCAAAGAAAAATTTTCGAAAGCATTAAGATTAGAAAAAAAATTATCAATATTTTCAGATGATATAATTTTGTATGTGGAAAATACAAAAAAAATCTACAGATAAAATACCAGAATTCATTTTCTATGTTAGCTAGGTTCTGAATACAAAGGTCAACATAAAAAAACAATGTATTTCCATAGGACAGCAAACAAGAATTAGAAAATGAAATTTGAAAAAGGCACAATATACAGTAGAGTGAAAAAATATGGAATATCTCAGAATAAATATAATAAAAGGTGTATAAGGCCTCTACACAGAAAACTATGAAACATCATTGAGAGAAATTTTAAAAGATCTAAATAAATAGAGGAACATACCATGTTCATCGACCAGAAGACTCAATATTATAAAGATATCAATTTTGCCCAAATTTATTTATAGACTCAATGCAATCTCAATCAAAATCCCAATAGTTTAAGTCTTTGTTGCTGCTGTCGTTTTCATGAAACTTAAGTTGATTCTAAAATGTTGTATAAATATAAAGACAAAGAATAGCCAAGAAACTCTCAATGAACAAAGAACACGAGGACTTGATCTAATGAATGTAAACTCTTATTGTAAAACTACAGTGTGGCACTGGTGCAAGAATATTCTATCAGACAAAAGGAACAGACTAGGGAGCCCAAACAGACCGACACATATTTGGGCACTTGATTTATGATCAAGGTAGCCCTACAGAGACGTGGACATAGAATAGTCTTACCAATAAATCGTGCTGGTGCAACTGGATGTCCATAAAAATTTTTTTTGAAGAAACTTAACCCATTTGTCACATAGTATGCAAAAATTAATTCCCAGTGTATTGTAAATAAAAATTGGGGGGTTAAAACTGTAATGTTTCTGGAAGATAATATAGAAAAGTATCTTTATAACCTCAGAGTAGGAAAAGATTTATTGAACAGGACACAATAAAACAGTAACCATAAAAGAAATGGAATATATAAGGGACTTGGACGTTAAAATTAAGAACCTCTGTTCGTCCTTAAGAGAGTGAAGAGGCAAACAACAGAATGAATGTTTTGCCACACATATGACCGACGATGAGCTCATATCCAAAATATGTTAAAAATATCTACAACTCAGTGAGAGAAAAAAAAACAACGCAATTGAAAAGTGGGTAAGAGACTTGAAAAACCGTATCACAAAATATCGTCATAAAACCAAATGGCCAATAAACATGAAAAGGTACTCAACCTCATCAGTTAGGAAAAACCAAATTAACTCCACAATGTGATACTAATACAAAACCACCAGAATGGCTAAAATTACAAAGACTGACAATATTGGCAAGAATATAGAGCAAGAGAAATTCCCATATGCTGCTGGTGGGAGTATACTGCTACAACTATTTTGGAAAACAGTTTGGTATTATCTACTAAAGTTGATGATACACATAACCTATGAGCTACAATTCCCCTAGACCAGAGAGGTATGCCCATAGGCACCAAGAAACACATACAAGAATGATCATAGCCACCTTATCCATAATGCCCCCAAAACCATCATCCCAAGTTCCACCAACAATACAGTGGAGAAATGATTACAGTACACTCATATAATAGTTTTCTGTACAGCATAGTAAAACGAACGAATTACAGCCACAAGCAACAACATTCATAAATATCACAGACACAATGCTGAGCAAAGAACCCAGACACAAATGAATACATGCTCTATGATTCCATTTCATTCCTTGATCCAAAAAACAGGCAAAACCAAAATATTGTGTTTAAAGATATGTTCTTTGTTAGAAAAACTGTAAAGAAAACCAAGGAAGTGTTTACCAAGAAACACCAGGATAGTTTTTTTACCTTTGGGGGAGGGTGAGAGTAGCAACTGGGAGAGGGTCACAAGGTGGGCCCATAGGGCATTGACAAGGTTCTATTTTTTTTATCCTGGTGTTGGTTGCAAGGTGTTCATTTTGTGATAAATCATTGCACTCTGCATCTTTATTTTGTGCACTTTTCTGTATGTGTATGAAATCTCAGTGAAAGGAGGTTAAACAAATAAATCTGACACATCTACAATAGAAGACTTCATTGCATCAGTATCTACGCAGTATAGTATTGCCTGGAATTGGGACGAGAATAGCTCAATTTAAAATAAAAAGGAAAGTGTCCTCACTGTGGCCCATTATTTTTTATAGCTTCCTGAGCTAACATCTCACCAAGCACGCAGACCATACATACACTGAGGGCTCCTGGCCAGTTCACACTGAGCAGGTTTCCCACTCTTCGTCATCCATTTGCTGAGTGGACAGTGGTGCACTGGTCCAGATAATGCACTTTATATAAAGGTTCTAAGATCTTCCAACAACTGATACCCAACACTTGCTCTTCCCTCCTGTCTTCACAGGCTGATTTTTTTTTCTTTCTTCAGTTCTCAGTTCAAGTGTCACTTCCTCAGTGAATCTTTCCTTGCCCCTACCCCACCCCCATCCCTGACTGGAGTAACCAACAGTATGTTCTTCTCTTAGTGCTGGTCATTCTCAGTTTGCTCCCACCTGCCAGATCCATCCCTGGGAGGTTGATCCCTAGAAACCAGATCACAAGGACACCCTGTCCAGCTGGCTTCTATTGGGTTCCACTGATGAGAGACAATGGCAGAGGCTGGGAGGGTGGGAGAAGAGAGAAATCGGGGGCATGTCCTCTCCACCCCCTTTTTGCTGTGCTCTGTGTTTCTAGGGGTGGCTGCTTCGCTGGAGGCCCAGGCTCCTCCTGCCTGTCCCCAGCCCACGGAGACTCCAAGAGCATCGTTCTTGTTTTTCAGGCCTAGAGTGCTAACAGCTCCCCACTGCTGTGACTTTCACTGGTTCTGGTAACCCTGCCTCCATCTTTCTAAATGTCTTTTCACTAAACTCTCATTTGAACTAGGCTGGATTCTGTTTTCTGCTGAGATCCTTCAGAGTGGCAATTTTATATTACTTTATGTGAATATTTTATCAACATCTCTCTTTTCCCACTAGGCTGTGAGCCTCATGACACTGGTACTTCAGAAGTTGCCAACAAATATCTGTTAAATGATTCAGTGAGTTAATGAATGCATGAATGAACTCACATTAGAATTAGAATATACTATACTTAGTACAAGATTTCTAACGTGTTCCTGCTACATTTGACCAATCTATCAGAGCAAATACCCCTGTTGGTTGAAAATAGCCATTGTTGGCAGGAACATTTTCACTCATGACAATAATTTCAATTATTCTAGCTAAGTGCAATAACTAGGATTTCTCAATTAAAAAGATATAACTTCATCTGTCTGAAATAAGTCATCAATGATAAGATTCCAAATGGACTATAGTTAGTAAAAGCTCTGAGTCAGTAAGAACACAATAAAAATGTTAACTAGAAAAATAAGGCTCTGCATCTCTGAATTTTTCATAACCTATTGCAAATGACTCTAGAAAATAAATATCCAGTAGTTACGTGGTATAGGAAAGTTAACTCCAGGCAGGAAATGTTCTTTCTTAATACAATGAACTATCTACTCTACATTGCTGTTTTAGACTTAAAGAAGGACAATCTGGGCTGATGCCAAAATCAGCTATGCAAGTTACATATTAATGTATATAGTTAGACAACTTTTATAAAGGAAAAATCTGAGTCTAGGCCACTAATCAGAATTTCAAGAACAGGGTCTGGAGCTCTGCAGATTCCTTTTTCTTTTATGGTAGAAAAAGTGCAGAAAAATCAAATTACCTACAAATTACCTACCAAATGACCTCTGATACACTAGCAAGATTTTTCAAACCAGTAAGCGACACTTGAATTTTAATCTTGAGAAAACTAGTTTATAAATTATAATATCACAGCTAAATACATACTCTCTCAAGAATTTTTAGTTCATACCAGGGCATTTTGAAAGGAACAATCTACCTAGCATGCAAGCTCCTGGGGGGTGATATATTCTGAACTCTGAACAGGTCAAGGTTCATCTCTCTTCTGCAGTCCATTCCTGGTTAAACCTCTCCTATCTCTTCTGCTAACTTTTTCATTGTAAAGAGTTATCCCAGTTCTGTTCATTCTAACCAACAGGGAGAGGGGAAGATCCAATTTCTCTAGTATGGTATGAGTTCACGATTGTTTGTAACCTCCCACCAGGCAAACTAGTTAGTTAATAAAGAAAGACCTTTCTAATATGGCACTACTTGCAATATGAGTCTGACTGATCTTATCCTGAATGATATGACATGGCTTTAGTAATACTAGTTACAATATTAACAATACCTCGTGAGGGGGTTCGGAGAAGAAGTGATTGAGTTAAAATGCATTTATACAGCTAATTCTTTTCACAACCGGGTAACTTGCTTTGTTTTATGTCTAATTGGGTGCAACAAAAAAAAAATTCCTTTTTCCTTATTCATTCTCTTCGGTCATAACTAACGTAGGAAAGGACCACACCAGCTCCTTACTGATTGCTTCCCTGGAAACAAAAGAGCATTTTATACCTGATTCTGCCATTACCAATAAAGAAAATGAAGTAAAAATTAAACGTCCTTCACCCCTCTTGCCCATATACAAAGCGCTTTTTTTAGAAAAAGGGGAGGAGGGAAGTACCGCATTCAATTCATAAGGGCCGATACTCCCCCTACCCCAGACTCACTCATCTCCATTCTCATCAACATCACCCACTTATGGGGCGCCCAGAAGACGAAGGGCCCCATAGCCTGACAGGGTAGGAAAAGAAGCATCTCTTGCCCAGTCTGAAAATCACGACTCCTGGTGCCTTCCAGGCACCAAAGTGGGGCGGGTCGCCCGGCCCCAGGGGACCGGGCGGCGTCTTGGGCGCCCGCAGCCCAGGGCCGCGGGCGGCGCCGCAGCGCTCCCGGGCCCCTCCCGCAGCGACCGGCCGCGGGTCCTTACCCGCCAGTCCGCCGCCGCCGCCTCCATCGCCCGCGTGCCCCTTCCTCCGCTGCAAGATGAAGTAGGGGTTGGCTCTCTCGGTGATCCACAGCGCGTTGGCCAGCAGCACCTCTTCGGGGTTCACCCACATGTTCCCGGGCGCCGCGGGCGGACGCACAATGGGGCCGCGGGTCGGGTCCTGCACACACCGGCGCGCAGAGGCGCGCACTCCCGGGCACACGCCCGCCCGCTAGGTGAGGCGGCGGAAAGCGACTTCACCAGGGGGCGGCCCGCGGCGCCCGAGCCACAACAAAGCCCCTGCGGGCGGCCGAGGAGGACGGCGAGGACGCGGGCACGGCGAGCAGCATCCTCTCCGCGGCGCCGCCGCCGCCCCCCGCGAGTCCGCGGCCGCAGACGCCCAGGCCCGCCGCTCCGCAGCCCGGCTGGGGCCCACGGCGGCGGGAGGAGCGGGGGGAGGCGGAGGAAGGGAAGCGGGGGGAGGAGGAAGTGGTGTGGCTCAGTCCCGGGATCCGGCTCGGCGGCGGGCAGGGCTGCGGGCGAAGCACGCTGATTCGGCCCCGCGGTTAGGGCCGAGCTGGGCTGGGGCGCGGGTGCTCCCGAAGCGCCGACCCGTGTTCCGGGCCCCTTTTATCTCTAGCCGCTCAGAGCCCTGGAGGTCCCCGCGGTTAACACTCCACACCGGGGCCACTCGCACCCGCGGCGAAGCCCAGCTCCCCGCTGGAAGGACGCTCTGGACACTGCGAATGAATGACGACAGCGAGGCTCACTTGGAGCGATCCTGGGTGACACCAGTTTCCCCGCACGCGGGTCCTCCGCGGGCTCCGCGCGCCGAGCCGGGCCGCTGCAGCTGGCTTTGGGGGAACCTTCTGGGGACCTTGTTCCAAGTACTTGGCCCCAAGCACATCCCAGCAGAGAGGACCCTGCCAGCCTCCGTGGGGGGGGGGGGGGGGGGGTTGTGTGTATTTCTAGTTGACGCTCTGTAGGCTAGCGCCACCCTTCTTCCCAGGAAATAAGTGTTTCAAGGTTCCAGACCTGGAGCTAGATACCCGGGTCGGAAGTGGACACAGCCAATGGTTGTCGATGTTTTTGTTTCCTGCATCCCTAGGGCAAGTCATGCGCTAAACTTGTCACTGCCTGTAACCCCTCCCCCTCCATTCCATTGTAATTAAAGTGGCCCAGCTAAGTGCATTACATCACTTCTTTCCTTGACCTGTAGGGCATGAGCAATAGCAAGTTGGAAGCAGCCCAAAAGCTTAGACCAACTAATTCACACCACAGCTGTTCCTGTATCAGGCATTTGGAGCTTCAAGGACCTGGCATGGCGGAATTCGGGGATTTATCCACACTTAATAGGTGAATTAAATTTTTTTAAATCACTGAAATCTAAGACACACAAAGGCCAGCTTGATCCCTAGACAATTTTGCTTTCCCCCAAAACTTCAAGTCTCTTGTGGTCACAGCTCATTTACCTACATATCTGATGACCTTTTTTCCCCCTCTTTCTACAATCAGGAGATCTGCAAATAGCTCAGCAAAAAGAGGCTCCTCTTCCCAGATGATGGGAATTTACCAAGCTCTGCTTTGTTGTGGAAGTTGGACAATCCTAGGGACTTCTCCCTTTCCAAAAGAGCAAAGCATTCAATTGAGACTTTCTTGTGTGGACTTCAAAATTTTTGCTTATGTAGCTCTCACTAGTACTGCTGAATTCCTTCTAATGACCTAGTGGGTGCATCCCAGCCATTTTAATGAGGCTGCCTCTGCACCTGTTGGTTTCCTACCCAGTGGGCTCTCAAGGAATAGAAGCCTCCCTTTAGGATTACATTGACTGATCTGCCTCTTTAGGAAACATTTTAGACCTCCAGGCCTTTGTGGAAACTTCACGTGTTTAATACAGTCTCAAAAATGTTATTTGGCACCGTTAGTCACAGTACAATGCCTTCAGTGAAAAAATCTATTGCAAATAAAGCATGATAAACAATAAGATTGCAAGTCATTCACATGTAAAAATTGTATTCATAATATATAACATTTAATATTTTTGAAGTGCTTCCATACATATTCTCTCATTTTATGTAATTAGCATTTTTTAATCTCCACTAAGTGCCTTCAGACTGTCTTTTGGAGTGTCCTTATCATCCTGCTCAAAGTTGTGGCTTGACACCCCCATCCTAGCCCCAAAATGTGATTTCAGCTTAGCATTTTTTACTTATTGGTGCCAAAATGCTATTTACTTATGTAATTCATGCGTTCATTCACTCACTCATTTATTCAACATGTAATTATTGAATGCCTACTATACTCTAGGCCCCGGAGATAACAAATGAATAAAACATACAAAAATCTCTGTCTTCATGAAAATTAAAATGTAAAATTAATAATAAAAACCAAAACACAGTTACCAAAACTTGCTTTGAGAACAAGGTTGGATACCAAGAGGAAAGAAGAAAAAATTTTAAGTCCTTAGTTTTTTCCAGTATCTCAGAAGAGTTAGAGCATAGTCTCTCCAGGAAATCAGGGCTTCCATTATTATAATAAATTATGATAACCTGTAGTAGAAAGATATTGCAAAGAATCAGAGAAACTACAAGGAATTTATGGCAGCTTGCTAGTCCCATACTGCTAACTGCTCACTTATTAAAATGTGGCTTTGTTTAAAAAAAAAAGTCAAATATACCTGAACCAGAAATAACACAAAGAGAACCTAATTAATCCGACCAGTTCCTCAGTGAAATAGGTGAGTATTTTTAGCTTTCAATTCATTCTCATTGGTTTCAAGCCCACGGATTGTCTCAAACCACTTAAAGAGGGAAAACATTCAACAGATGCCTAGATAAAATAGGGGTAAATGATGTCACAGTCTTTGTCTGTGTCTTCCTGAGCTCTCCCACTCTCCCCTCACCCAAATGGAAAGAATCAATTCCAGAAGAGTTCTTATGTCCCCACCTCAGAGCAATCAGTGGGTTTACTACTTAGTGGGCAGATCTGACTGAAGCACAACTGTGAGGGTAGCAAATTTGTATTTGACAATTCTCACCCCCATTCCTACAATGTTTCCACCTTTTCTGCTTTTTCACCTTCACAGTCTTGTGTTTTCCTCCCTATCCTCACTCCTTTCCCAATAAGTCCTCCACTCTACCTTCTAGGGACTTACTTACCCATGGAAATATCATGGTGTGTTAGGAACTTTATTTCTGCCCATACCCCTACCTCTCAACTACAGTGCCCACTCCTTGATGACCCAGTTCTCTCAGAAGTAAGAGCACAAAGGCTGCAGAACTCTAATCTTACCAACCCATCGCTCAGTAGCCCCAGGAGTGGTCAGGCCAGTAGAAAATTCAGTTCTAGTTTCAGCAGACAGAATTCACCCAACAGAGTAAAAAAGTGCTAATGTTTCCCTGGGAGAAGCCAACTCTTCCCCTAGCCTTTTAGCTGAAGGTAACATGTTCACATGGACCATTTGAAAAAAAAAAATGCCCAGACCTTCCCTGTCCAACCTGGAAGCTCTAGTAGGATATTTGGAATTTCTAGTGTCCAGTGAGGTAGAAGGAGAGTGGCCAGTTGGGGCAGAGAAGAGTAATATTGTTTCGCAGATCCAAGACTTTGCAGTAGCTTTGATATCTGATACAGTGGATCAGAGTTGCTAATCCAGCCGGAAAAACTAGATCAACCAGTCACCACAATGTCTACTCTGCAAGTAGTAGACCTAATTGATGATATAGAAGCCACAGTTTGGTTCTTTCAGCTTTAAGTGGCTGAACAGATCTGCAGCCAGGACCATCCTTATATACAGTGTGATTTGAGGGAAAAGATCCTTCAAAATAGCTCTGATCTGCAATACTACTATCTTGCCTCCATTCAGTGAATCACTCCACCTTTGGGATTCTGAGGTATTCTGGAAATCAAAAGTGAATAAAACATTATTTCTCTCAGATTCTGCAGAAACTATGGTCAATTACCTCTGTTAAATGCATCTGTGTTCCTGAAGCAAAGGAAGGAAAGAAGATAGCAACCTCTCCAGGGGGCGAAAATGAAGCAATGTATTAGCTGAGATTCATTTTCTGATTAATTGTCATTAAATAGGACAGTTTTAATGGTTGAGAAGAGTGATAAGGTAAAGACCTTAGACCACAGGGAAGAGTGGGGAGACACTTTGCTTACTTCAAAATCATCCACTGCAAATTCTCTGAGGGCTAAGACTGTGTCCAGATCTTTGTTTTGTCCCCAGGCTTAGCACTGGGGCCTCTGTAAATGCCCAACAAGGAGGTGCTTATATGACTGCCGAATTTCTAGACTTAAGAAAGATTTAGAGATTTAGGAAGGATAGGCCTCAAGAGACCCTGATTATGGTTACACCGAGCTCCTTATTTTATATACAGGAAACTAATGCCCAGAAAAGGGAAAGGACTTAACTTGGGTCACTTGGGTAATTAATAGAGTTGGAAGTTGGTTTTATTATTTAGGAAACAATTATGGCCCCAAATCTTAATAGCAACTCTTCCTTCTTTCTCCATATATTATTTGTCACATTTCTGTCAGGAATTAAAATAGTTCACATTTATGTAATGCTCATATGGCCATTGTCTGTCACTGTGGTCTGGGTGTTGGGATCCACTGATTGGCTAGACCTGAGTCACATGCCTACCTAGGGAGGTGGTGACAGAGGGGAGGGATCAGTGGGTGTGGGCTAGTTCCTAAAGGAAAATCAGAGAACTGTTATCAGAATAAGGTGACAGGGTTGTGGGGAAGCCTACACAACAGAGGTCAACTAGACAACCTATTTTTGACAATTTGTTTTTTAATGTTTATATCCTCTTGGTTATAATTCTATATCACATAAATATAGCATACATTGTTTTGTTTAATGCTAACAAAACTAGTGGTTTGACCCTTTTGATAATTAGTGTCAGAGGTCTTTGAAGTTACCTTAAATTAAAAAAAAAAAAAAGCAGGGCCCACCCGGTGGTGTAGCGGTTAAGTTGGCGTGCTCCCCTTTGGTGGCCCAGAGTTCGCAGATTCAAATCCTGGGAGTGGACCAATGTACCACTCATCAAGCCATGCTGTGGCGGAGTCCCACAAAGTGGAGGAAAATGGGCACAGATGTTAGCTCAGGTCCATCTTCCTCAACATAAAAGAAGAGGATTGGCAAGAGATGTTAGCTCAGGGCCAGTCTTCCTCACCAAAAAAAAAGAAAAAAAGAGGTTATCACAAGGCTCACATAGACTAAACTAAGACCAGAGACCTTCAGGAAGCTCTGGAACCAGTCTCTGTCTCTCTGAATCTCTGCTTCTGTCTACATATATGTTCCAGTGTCTTTTCTCCACCAACCAACTTCCTTTCTTTACCCATAATTTCCGTTCCCTCATAACAAGCATGCACATGACTCATGAGAGCCTCTCTGGTTCCATCTTTCTGTTGTTGCTTTCAGGCTATAGCTCCCACCATTAACTAAGTACTTTATCTAGACATTTCTCTGCTATAATTCATGAGGGAAATTGATTGGCTCACCTTATCTTTTTGTTCAAGAACCAGGTTGTTGCCCAGCCTATGACTGGGTACCGTTTGGCCTGATCACCAAGACATGGCAGCTATGCATATATGCATATTTTGTGCAGCTGATAATTTACAAACTCTCACTAAAGTTAATTTTTATTATAAAATTAGTCATTCTGAGAGTTGACCCACTACTTGGTCTTCAATTCTCTACTAGCTGGGAAATGTGTGAAGTCTCCTCTGTTTTACGTAAGACAGTCAGCCATGTCAGTAAAGGCAAATGTTCTTTAATGTGGTTTATAGTTGTCGGCTCTGACTATTATAAAATCGCCTCCTCATTCCTTTTAGAGATGAAGTTTTTTGCCCCACAGCTATGCTGTTCTTTTGCCAGTGACTCATTTGTCCATTTTCTCTCTCATTAAAAACAAAAAACCTCCACCATCAATAGGATTTCTTAAATCACCACAAGCATTAGTACCAAACATGTAAATACAGGTCATAGGCAGATTGGGACATTGATATCAAGGTAACAGTACAGTTTTTTCTGAATTGTACTTTTGCCTATAAATCTAATAAATAGTTTTTTCTTTTTTTTAAAATAGAAGAATACATACAATCCTTTTTCCTCCTAGGATAAGCACTAACAACTTTTATTGATATTTTTGAAATAAAATACTTTTATTTTCACACATATATTTTTATGAAAGAAGATGGTTAACATTACACTGATTCTCTAATCTCAGACTTTTGGGAAAAATTGCATAGTTTTCTTTTCAGAATAAGACAACTCAGCTGTCTTTTTATTATACTGACAACATTCTCGTTAGAGAAAGACTATATTCTATCTTGAATCTCAAATCTTTAAAACATTTTTATGATGTGTTTGACTAAATGATTTAAAAGAAAGAGGAATATTTAGGCATCAATACGAACACAAAATATAACAACTTACCACCCAAATCCTCTAATTTGTCAACTATATTTTAACCCTTTAACTTCTTGATTTCCAGCCTCTCAGAGCTTCCACACAAGATTACAGATCATAGAACAGACTATGGTTTGAAGATTGCAGATCTTTGAAAAACTTTAGGTATAAAACATTAAGTGAGAAAATGAAATTATTCACTGAACCAAAGGAGAAATATCAAAGTTCATATCACTTCATTCCCAAAGGACAAGCATAAGAGTTGGCTTTTGAGCTCCCTTTATCAGAGTTAAGACAAAGGCAAAAACTGATTCCATCTTCATCTGTCCCCAAGGCTCTCAACGCTCTCTCTGTAGACATTTCTCACTGAGGTTTCTTTTAAAGAATGTATTGCCCTTCAATGATACCTTTTATTTCTTCTATAAAATACAGTCCTAAATAGTCATTTTCATCATAAAATTGTACTGGTGAGAATTTTGCTTTTTTGTCACTTGCGATCCTCTTATAGACTGTGAAATGTAATCTTCCATAAAAAGGAATGTGTTAAATCACACTGATTTCTATTCCAATGAAAATTACAGTTTGCTCTAATGGGAATGACTCAGTCAATCAAATTGGAAACTTAGACATTCTGTCCCTAATGAAACTTTTTAAAGCATAATTTCTTCTTTTTTCCCTTACACAGAGCCAACCCTCACTTACCTAAAGAACACTGAAGTGGAAGGCACATATTGAAAACAAAAATAAATACTTATTGAATGCATCCTTCTCTACAAACTGTGGTTAACATGAAGTCTCAATTAAGAAGCCTTTTGAAAGTAATGAGAAAGTCTATCTCAGATGTGCCAATAGATCACAGAATTCTAGATTGGTGGTTAAATGAACAGTGCTGTATTAGAGATTACATGTGATTAAAGCAACTCTATGTAACTATTTTTATGGCTGCAATGGGATCCCTTGATGCTGTTGCTAGATCATGTACAGGCTTTACTGGAACCTGGAGCAAGTAACCATCTGTATTATAAGAGTGTGTGTGTGTGTGTGTGTGTGTGTGTGCACGAAAGTTTCACACGAACTATTTTACAAATTTAAACATCTCTAAATATGTTTGTGATGTTTAACTTTTAACCTTACAAGTAAATCATGTTGATCGTAGAAAAATTAGAAAATACAGATAAGCAAAAAGAAAAGAGTCTGAATCTACAGGTGTGTAGTGTGTTTTTCTTGTTAAGCAGAAATGAGTTCACACTACACATCAATTTTTGTAACTTGCTTTTGTTGCATAACGATATTGTGAACACAACACCAGATTTTTAAAAAATGTACATTTCTATCATTACCTGCATTGACTGCATATTATTTAATTATATGATATATAGTTATGGCAGATAATTATTGGCATCTTGCCATAATGATTTGCATCTTGAAAATATTATGAAAAAATCTCTGATGAACATGTTTCACTGTATATCTTTGCACATTTATCTAATCATTTTCTTGTTATAGACTCCTAAAAGTAGAATTTCTGGGCCATCTAGAATGCACCTTTTTAATGTTCTTGATACACATTGGTAAATTACTCCCCAACAAGATTGTATCCAATCCTTTCCACCAGCAGCATGGGACAGTGCCTATCTCTCCACAACACCATCTAATGTGTTTGTATGAAAGTGTCTCTCACTGTTTTTTTGGGTGGAACATAGTAATGTGACTCCACATTTTTATTACATTTTATGGCTGTCAACAGACATGATAAAACTTTTTTTCCCAAGATTAAAATAGTTTCATTTTTCAGACCATAAAAATAATAAATATTTATTATAAAAAAATGAACGTGATAGAAAAGTATGAGAAAGAAAGTAAAATTTCCCAAAATATCACCACTAAGTGACAACAATTGGCTTTTAGGTGAACATCTTTCCAAATATCCATCTTTGCATATTAACATATATGGACAAAGACATTCTTTATTCCTGTACCTAAGTGCTGTTTTGCGGTAACATGGCTTTGCATCTTTATGCCAAGGATTTCTTTGATGCTTTTTCCATATGCAGAGTTAAACTGAAGATCAGAACTGCAATTATGATCTGTCTCTCAAAGGGTACAAGGACAGGTCCCAGCAGAGAGAAGAGATCTGTTTATGCTCCACTTTCTTATGTATGTGTAGATCAGGCCCTGAAAAAAGTCGTGGTAATGTATGAAAAGGTTGGTGGTTACCCCAGCATGTTGCTCAAGCTTGAAAGGGAAACAGGGGACAATGTGAATGACTCCAAATTTCCCCTTTTGAAAGAGATGCAGGGTTCCTATGTGAAATTTGTGGTAAACTCTCCTCAGCAGCTGCCTACTCAGACACAATGTTTCCCAAACAATAGAGGCCCAGGTTCACTCAGCAGAGGAGTCACCTACTAGCACAGCTGCTTCACAGTGCTTTGACGAATCTAAAATGTTTTGAAAACTGATGTCTTTTAGAACTTCTTTTTACAGTTAAAAATATAGATACTTAATGCCATTACGGTAGGTTTTTCTCATCAAATGTGGTTTTGCCAACATAGTACTTTTATGGGAAATGATCTCCCTCCATTGCCGAGGGATTACTATACATGATAGTCAGGGTGAACATTTGTCTTTTTGGCTGCTCGTCATCTGAACACTCTTCTTATTCTCAGGGAAGTCCCTAAAATGGCAGCCAGGCTTTCTCAGACAGGACTGACTCGTTCTCACTTGGTTCCTCGATGCTAGTAATCCCCTGAGGCGTAGCTGGATCTGCACCCAGCCCTGGAGTTGACCACTTCACATCCTTCTCATGAGATTTTCCCTTCTCCCACTCACAAGAACCCTTCAGGCCCACCAGCAATTTTTATTCCCTATGAATGATGGGGCTGGGTGGAGAAAGGGAAGATAGAAATTTCTGGACTCTTCTCTGCCTCTCCCACTTAGGAGGTTAGCCCTCT
This sequence comes from Tapirus indicus, assembly GCA_031878705.1. Classification (NCBI taxonomy): domain Eukaryota; kingdom Metazoa; phylum Chordata; class Mammalia; order Perissodactyla; family Tapiridae; genus Tapirus; species Tapirus indicus. Next base: position 124,846,427 of record CM062919.1, on the reverse strand, counting down.
CAAGACAGACACAACACAGCTCCAATTCGGGTTACAGCTGCTTCAACATGATGGCGTGTGTGTGTGTGTGTGTGTGTGTGTGTGCGCGCTAAAGAGGGGGTGGGGGAAAGCAGAGCAGGGTGTCTTCTCATTGAGGCATGTAGTTTCACTTGCATAAGAGGCCCAGGTTCTCTTTACTGTTATATCTTAAACTTACAGCAGAAGCCCTGCTGTCATGACACCACCTGAGATTCAACCTGAGGAACCTGTGGGGGCAAGGCAATTTGTGTGTGTGTGTATAGGTATATATACATACATTCTGCATATTATATGGTTAATATTTATTGAGCATAAACTATGTGCCAAGGCCATATATATTATTTCACTTAATCCTCACAGTGACCCTATGAGGTAGAGACTGAAAGTACTATTTTTGAACTCCTTGTTACAGATGAGGAAACCAAGTTACAAAAAGGTAAAGAAACTTGACCAAAGTCATGTGACTAGAGTCAAAATTCAAAACTGGGCAGCCTAAATCTATCCTGCACTCTTAACCATATGCTACTTCTTTCCTATGAATATTGTCGATTATTACTATTATTTTATATTATAGTTGTCTCAATATTATTATCTCAATAAACTTTTTAAAGTGATGGAATTATTGTCAGATCGTTGTTGGTATACAAGGGACTTTTAAGTGCTTTGTGTGCAGATAGTCAAGGCTCTGAATGAGATTGCACAAAAACTGTGAAATGATGGTGAGTATAGAAATGTGGTGGAGCTACTCTCTCCAAGCCTTTTTCAGCAGGGAGCTGTTGAACACAGCTAAAAATCTTGTGTAGGCTCTAGTCTCCAGTTCTTTCCCTCATTTTTAATCACAATTCCACCGGGAACCTTAGATTCCATGTTTTCATGAGTTTTCCTTTTCCATCATTTGAAAGTGATAAGATTTGTGTATGTCAGTGGTTCTCAAATTTCAGTGTGCCAAAACCACCTGGAGGGCTTGTTAAAAGAGATTGATGGATCCCAACCCCTGACTTTATGATTCAGTAGGTCTGGTTGAGGCCTGAGCATGTGCATTTCCAACAAGTTCCCGGATGATGTTGATGCTGTTGATTCAGGGGCCACACTTCCAGGAACCACTGGTATAGATCAAAGAAGGGTGCTTCAGCTGGAGGCTATCTTTTTAGTTAAGCCATAGATTTACTTAAATATATGTATGGGATCTAGGTATTGGGGCTTCAGCTCTGAATTAACTTATCCCTGACACCAGATTATGATTTAATGAAATGACCTAAACTTACCTCTCAGTTTTACATTGGACCCCAAATTACCCTTGTGATCCTGAATTCATTTGTTGGACTCTACTTATAACCAACACGTTAATCCACTATTTGTTAGCGAACACTTATTTGATGCTTGGAACTGTGCTGGATGTTGGGAATGCATGTTGAAGAAAATCAAACACTACTTGTACCCTCAAGAAGCTGACAGCAGGTAGGAATCAAGTATTAATCAACAAGTAAAACAAACATAAAATTCAACTGTGATAAGTGCTAAGAAGAAGACCATGTATGTGCTCTGTGACTTAGTCATAGTGCTCAGTGTTCCCTGAGTTGACTCTTAAGCTGAGAGCCAAAGAATGAGAAAAACCCATTAAACTCACTAAAAGATATTTCAAATATTAAATAAACATTACATAAAAATAGTTTTAGGAAGAAGAGAAATGTTCAATTGCAGTACCAAAAGCTCAGGAAGCCCCTGTGGATTGTTGAATGGACTAGAATGTGTGGTATTTTAGTAAACTACAAATCCCCTGACTCTTCTGTCTTCTAGTTGCCAAATCAAGTTTTAAAAAATCACATGAAACTAGTAAGAATTGGTCAGGGTTTATTTCTTACTTATCCAGGGGATCCCCTTTTGTTAGAAAAAATATCCACTAGAGTCCAAAAAATCCTTACATTCTCAGGTCTTTCGGCAGAGATTAGTAGTGCAAATGATTCGTATTACTTTTCTCCTCCACTGAGGGGATGAAGAAAATAAAAAGCTGAAACACCTTTGACTCATCTGAGCAAACTGGATGTGCTCCTCTGAAGCAGGCCAGCTCTGTTCAAAGTGTCAACAAAGACACTGAACATTTTCTCAAGAAAATAATCTCTGCTCCTCAAGGCCTGTGAAAGAAATCTAAACACATTCCCTAGTGTCTGGTAGTAAAACACAGCCCTTGGTTTTGAGTCCCTATCTCTTCTGTTCCTAGGTAGAAACTAAGAAGAATCTGAAAAGTGGAGTCAAAACAATTTCTGTGGTAGCAGGGTGGAAGAGGAAAAAGATCCCAGGGGCATGTGTAATAATAGAGGGAAGGCCTGTCTTCTCAGCGGATCAGATGACTTCTCTGGTGACCCAGCCTTTGAGGATTTTTCCCTAGGTCAATTTCAGGAAGAGGTTAGTCATATGACACTTAGACCTATGGATGTTGTTTAGGAAAGATCTTTGATGATGACATAACGGAGAAGTGTAGCCATGAAGCCAACTAAATGCCACCTGCTGTCTCTGAAAGATGGAAGAATGGCTGAATTTGGCAGTTTTTATAAAATACTGAAAATGCAAATATCTTTTAAATTTGCAGAATTCAAAATCTCATTTTATAAGAATCTCATTTATAAGAATTTATCTTACACAAATGCTTGTATATGTGTCAAAGATGAATGTACAGCTATTTTTACTGCAGTATCATTTGTATTGAAGCACAAAGATTAAAAAAACTGAATTGTCCTTTCAACAGAAGACAGGCTACATAAACTGTGCTACATCTTTATAACTGGTATACATCATACTTTTAAATTATGAGGCCCTTCTACATGTGTATCTACTATGAAATGAGTTTATATGAAATAATGATAAGTTAAAAAAAAAGATTCAGAACAGTGTATAATGTTCTCATTCATAGAAGAAAGGGGATCTATATCCTTCCATCTATCTGTCTATATTCTAGTATATTAAGAGTAACATTTTTCTGTGGTTGCCTCTGGCAAAGGAGGACTGCAGGAGGGAAGGTCTGGGATGAGAAGAACTGAAACTTCTTCAAATCCATATGTAGTGTATGAACATCTTACTATGCCCATGTGTGTTTCCTATACAATTAATAAGAAAGTTCCTCCTTTTTTTTGTTTTGGGGAAAAAGACTTGACTGTGTATACAGTTATGCACTGGATAAGGCCATTTCGGTCAATGATGAACCACATATACAATGGTGGTCCCATAAGGTTAGTACCATATAGCTTAGGTGCATAGTAGGCTATACCATCTAGGTTTGTATAAGTACACCCTGTGATATTTGCACAACGACAACATTGCCTAACAACTCATTTCTCAGAATGTATCCCCATCATTAAGTGACACACGACTGTACTCTGGGTCTACTCCAGCATGGGCCAGGCTCTTTGAATTCTGCAAGGCAGAGGTTACATTAAATATATTGAAAATCCTGGTGTATTAGTCTGCTCAGGCTGCCATAACAAAATGCCCCAGACTAGATGACTGAAACAACAGAAATTTATTTTCTCACAGTTTGGGGGGCTAGATGACCAAGATCAGGGTGCTGGCAGGGCTGGTTTCTGGTAAGACCTACCTCTTTGGCTTGCAGACAGCCACCTTCTCACTGTGTCTTCACATGGCCTTTCATCTGTGCATGTGCAGAGAAAGAGAGAGCTCTGGTGTCTCTTCCTCTTCTTATAAGGACACCTGTCCTATTGGATTAGGGCCCCACTCTTACAACCTCATTTATGGTTAGTTACCTCCTTAAAGGCCCTATCTCCAAATAAGTCATATTGGGAGTTAGGGCTTCAACATATGAATTTTGAGGCAACACAATTCAGGCCATAACACCTGGTAGGTGAATTTTAGAGCACCAACATATTTTCAAATCAGCCTGGCCTTTCACACATCCAAGAGCCCTCAGGTTATGCTCCTTTTACACCAAAATAAGCAGGTGAGGAGGAAAGAACTGGAACAAGAGATTGTTAGAGAAGAAGTTGGCAGTCAGCTCTGCAGCTGATATTGCTTGTGGCCTCCATGTTCTATCACCAACCCCCAACCCTGGTCCTGCCATCCTGGGTCCAAAAACAATCATCTGAGGACATGTGCTCACAAACCACTTCTGATTTCACTGCTTGCACAATGTGCAAAATTATTTACAACAAAGTAATTGATGAAATAAAGCAGTGTCCTGAAAGTGTTCATTGTCTCAATTTTTGAGTGAACGTCCTTTTCTTTTCTCCACTTTGATCTTAATGGGATTAAGTCAATTCTTAAACATAAAGTTTAAATATAATGGTTGAGGTCTTTGGCATGTGAATGTCCTTAGTTTTATCAGAGCCTTCTAGCCTGTGAACCATAATACATTGGAAGTAATCTTGTCCTATATGATAATGTACAAAATCTCTAGGGGAGAAAACTTGATTGTCTAAGCTGGCCATGTTTTTGCTTACAGTGCTTTCCAAGGCATGGTATGGACACCCAGCATGCATAAGAAATACATGGAGGTGAAGGATGAGGACAAAGAGAGATCAAAAGGAGAGTCAGAGGTCACACGGCAATTCAGATGTGTGCAATTGGCCCATATAATCCTTTAGCGATTCGCCACAGCTTGCCAAACAAAGTCTTGGCCTGGTCTACAAGGACACCCATCTCCCTCTCAGCCTCATTCCCCACATTGCCGCCTCACAATCCATGCCCTGGCAATAAGTTGCTGCTCTCATTGCCAACATCCAACCCTTTCAAGCTGACTCGAGGTTCTTTGCCACTACTCAAGCTATATCTCCAGGCTGAAATTTCCTTTCTGCATGTCTTTGCTTTGATTAATCTACCTCATCTTTCAACATTCGGGGCAGGAGTCATCACCTCCAGGAAGCCTCTTTTAGATCCATACGCTAAGGACCTCTTTTCTGTGCTTCCTCGGCTCTGGCCACTTACTATCTCTCTTCCTCTCTCCCCTCTCTCCTCCTCTCTCCTCTCTCTCTCCATCTCCTTCTCTCTTGTATAACTTACTTTTGTATCCTAACTGGCTGGCACAGTGCCTGGCACACAGTAGACATTTTAAAAATGTATTTTGAATTGAAAAGTTCACATTTAATAACGCATCTCTTGACGAGTCTGATATCTATTCAGAGCCATCAGAACTTTCTCTTTGTTAAACTGGTGATTGGAGAAGATTAGATTTGGGACTGTGGTGTGCTTTCTACCTACGATATTGTTACTCACTAGTTCAGTGCACAAAGGTGCCCGACTGCTTGCCTATCTGCTTTCTGAAAGTAAAACTAAAGAGATGCTTCACAACGTGAACATTAAGAGAGCAGTTGGAAAGTCAAGAGCTCTTTATCCTAGGATCTGCGTAAAAGCTCACTCAATCCTTCATTTCTTGCAGCCTTACCTTAAGGCAGGCCTGGTACTACATGCAGGAAACAAGACACAGACTCTGCTCTCCTGGAATTCACAATCTTGTTGGGCTGATAGATGTGTAAACAAACACAGCTGATCTTTCTCCTCAAGCATTTAAAGTTTACTGTTCTGCCCAGAAGGCACATGATAGGTAGTGATTTGTCCTTCTGCTGAGGCCCACGTGTCTGAGAAAATTAACTCTTAGCTAGTGAGGGAGCTTAACCAACAATCCAACATCTCAATCTGTGTTGGCTTTAATCTTCTTTATTATTCTCTTCTCAGAATTGAGACTGTCACAACACTTAATATGTTCCTGAGGGTAGTAAATTAGCATTTTCACTAGACTGCATTTTATATGGAAAATATTTTTGGGGCCAGCCTGGTGGCATAATGGTTAAGTTCATGTGCTCGGCTGTGGCAGCCCAGGGTTCACAGGTTCAATTCCCTGGCACAGACCTACGCACTGCTTATCAAGCCATGCTGTGGCAGGCGTCCCACATATTAAATAGAGGAAGATGGGTACAGATGTTAGCTCAGGGCCAATCTTCCTCAGCAAAAAGAGGAGGATTGGAAACAGATGTTAGCTTAGGACTAATCTTCCTCACCAGAAAAAAAAAAGGAAAATATTTTCTATCATAATTTTTGAGAATTTGGACAAAGGAGATTTGAACCATCTCCCTGCAAATATTGTGCATTGTGATAAGTACATATTTAATATCTTAAGGCTGTTCCTAGGGAAAGGGTAGATGGGTAGCAGAGGTGTTGTGAGGAAAATAACAAATAAAGCAAAGATCCTATTTTCAGCATGAAAAGCATTTCCTCTGTTTTGTCCAAAAAAAATCAGACTCCTAAGACTTGGTAACGCAAGTATTAGCTCCTACAGAGGAGACTTTTTTCTCCAGGGTGTGATTTAGGACTAGCCATCTAGCTCTAAAATCTAGGACACACCTTCTTTCAAGAAATGCATTCTTGACTCTAGAGAATACAAAATGTAACCCAACCCAACTCTCCAGGCTCTGGTCCCTGGAAAGCTCTGCAGTGCAGCTGGGGGAAAAGAAATAGGCCAGTTGGCAGCCAGGGCTGAGGATGGTGAGATGGAGGAAGATACCTGGAGCAAGCCCCCAGGCCTAGTCTCTGTTTAAAATGGTTCCTGATGGGCCAGCCAGGTGGTGTAGTGGTTGAGTTTGTGCACTCTGCTTCGGCAGCCCAGGGTTCGCAGGTGTGTAGGTTCACAGACCTACACACCGCTCATCAAGCCATGCAGTGGCGGCATCCCACAAATAAAATAGAGGAAGATGGGCACAGATGTTAGCTCAGGGATAATCTTTCTCAGCAAAAAGAGGAAGATTGGCAACAGATGTTAGCTCAGAGCCAATCTTCCTCGCCAAAAAAAAAAGTTTCCTGGTGACAAGGACAGACAAATGGCCTTTAATGGCATGCCTTACTTTAAGTAGAGCGTATATGAGAACACTGTATTTAAATAAAGCACAGAGTGGCCGCCCGGTGGCGCAGCGGTTTAGTCCGCGCTTTGGTAGCCCCTGGTACGCAGGTTTGGATCCTGGGTGCCCACGGACGCACTGCTTGTCAGCCATGCCGTGGCGGCGTCCCATATAAACTACAGGAAGATGGGCATGGATATTAGCCCAGGTTCAGTCATCCTCAGCAAAAAGAGGAGGATTGGCAACAGATGTTAGCTCAGGGCTGGTCTTCCTCACAAAATAATAAAAAATAAAAATGAAATAAAGCACAGATAGGAGCATTGTTTTGCACCCAAACAATGCCATTTGGCCTACTATACCATAGGATTACAATGAAAATACTTTGTTTTGAATGGTTTCAACTAGACAATTTGTGAGTATACAGCAAATTGAATATTGAGTTTGAGTTGTGCAAATTTGGAAAATCTTCCATAAGTTGTGGAAGTTAGATTTCTTTCCCTTGACAAATGTAATTTTGTGTATGGCAGGCATTTTTCAGCACGTATAACACTTTTAGTGTTTGAGAGCTGCAGACTTGCATAGTTTATCAAAGAATAAGAAAGGGCAGCACCAACTTTGGTAAATTCTACTCTTTATAATTAAATCAGTCATAGTTGTTTTCCTTCTAGAACATCCTGTGAACTTGGATCGTACTGAATTCCATCTAATGTGATCTCCTGGCTTAAAAAACATTCTCTGTCAATAGTCATTGCATTCAATAGAATCTAAAGGTTAGACTGATCAAATGAAATGTAGTCTGGGTAATCAAATTCTGTGAATAATTCAAATGGTAAATCTAGTTTTCTTTTTAAAAATTAATACTTCATAAAATAAAATTTTATTCCTAAAACTGAGTGGAGTCAACTCCATGCTTTTTAGTGAAACTTGAAGTGTACATGTTAACAAACCCCATATTTACCCTGAAAATACATCAACAACTTATGGAAGGGTTTTTGCTGTGAATGAGATTGCCTTTTTCAGACAATTTTTGAGTTTTTATGTGGATCAGCTGTTTTGACTGATAAACTCCTTCTTGTTAATCTAACAACAAATTGATTCAAGTAAATAACTGGCTTGATTATATTTTTCATTGGGTTGACTGCTTAAAATATTTGGGCAAATTAACTTCTTGCTTTGGTATTTAGTAGTCACAACTAATGTATTCATTAATTAAGTCAATATTTTTTTAAATGGTCTATTAAATAGTTAAATATCAGTATCTTTCTAGGCACCATGGGGCACTTCTCATCAACCAGGAAATTGGTCAGTTTGAGTAACAATTTCAGGAAATTTCAGATGCTTATTCAGCTAGCATACCATGACTAATTTTCCTATTTTTTCCCACTGGTACAGACAGAACAAATAACTCTTTACTGAGATGATCTCTTCCATCACTAATACTATGTATTCTATTTCTGAAGAGATGTTAATCCATGTTAAAGTGAATTAATGGGGTAAAAGGGTACACTCAGTATTCAAGTGAGCAGGTACACTGTAGAACAGCACACAAATCCTGGAAGATTAATTATAGTTGAGAACTCACAAAATATTTATTGAGAATAATAACAGATATAAGAGTTAAGACACAATCTGTAACTTTAGTTTCAGTTTAGTAGGGAGAGTTAAAACAAACGTACCAATGGGATGGAGACCACAAGGACCATAGCATAGAAGAAAAGACATTTGATTTAAGGGTATGACTTTGGGCACGTTGACTTAAACTCTATGCCTTTGTTCTCTCATAGCTAAAATTGGCTATTAATACCAAATTTACACTGTTGTAAGACTTCAAAGAAAAAGCATACGTGAAAAAATTTTGTATGTAGTTGAGACCTACAAAAACCTGCTATCATATACACTACATGCACATGTGTAGGTATCATACATATATATACATTGCATGTATGCGTGTATATCATATTATGTATATATTTAAAGGGAAACAGAACGTGATGGGATTTCAAAGGGAAGAGAATACCTGATTCGTGGTTGGAGGGATCTGGTAAATTTTCATGGAGGAGGTACGATATGAATCGGGACTCAGAAAATTAGGCTTCTAAAGATGAAGATGAAGGACAAAGGGAAGAGAAGATGCTTGAGGCAGGAGGAAAAGCACTTGTAAGGAGAAAGTTTGTGCAGTGGGCATTTGCTTGGGTTTTTGATGCTCAGAAGCACTGTAGGTTGGTGGAGAAAGCAGGTGGCTTGAGTTATTATTTCATGTATCAACTTCTTGTTGGAAAAGGGTCAAGTGGGAGTCACAGAAGTGCAGAACATCAAAGCGTTAAGGAAAGTGTGGCAAGTAGAATATTGGCCCCCAAAAGATGTCCTTGTTCTAATCCCTGGAACTTGTGCATATATGACCTTACATGATAAAACGCACTTTACAGATGTGGTTAATTTAAAAGTCTTGAGGGGCCGGCCCGGTGGTGCAGCGGTTTAGTTCACGCTTTGGCAGCCTGGGGTTCCTGGGTTCTGTTCCCAGGCGCCGGCCGAGGCAATGCTTGTCAGCCATGCTGTGGCAGCGTCCCATATAAAGTGGAGCAAGATGGGCACGGATGTTAGCCCAGGGCCAGTCTTCCTCATCAAAAGAGAGGAGGATTGGCAATGGATGTTAACCCAGGACTGGTCTTCCTCACAAAAATAAAAAAATAAAAGTCTTGAGATGGGAAAATTACCCTGGATTACATGGGTGGGCCCAATATAATCATAATGGAGGCAGGAATGTTAGTCAGAGAGAGATTTGAGTATGCTACCTGCTGGTTTTGAAGATGGAAGGAAAGACCGTGAGGTAAGGAATGCAGGCATCTTCTAGAAGCTAGAAGAGACAAGGAAACAAATTCTCCCCTAGACCTTCCAGAAAAAATATAGTCATGCTGGTGGCTTGATTTTAGCCCGTTAAGAGCCATTTTGGAATTCTGATCTCCAATAATAGTTGGATAATCCCTTTTTGTTGTTTAAGCCACTAAATTTGTGGTAATCTGTTATGGCAGCAATGGGAAACTAACAGAAAACTAGGGAAGTAGCACGAACATTGATGGGAGGTTTATGCAGATGAACAAAGCTGGAGATGAGAAAGGCTGATCTCTCATTAGAAAAATTCTGATAAGAGTTGGTGTTTGAATACTTTTTCTTTAATTTTTACATTCCCTCATTTTCTCTCTTAAAAACACACACACACACACGTTTTTTAAACTATAAGTTTCTCTCATTTTTAACTCCATACCTAAGGTTTTACAGGTTCCCCAGATACCACTACTTTTTATTTTTTTCCCAGACCCCAAAAGAGGTGAAATAAAGCCCTTTTCTTACTTCCCCTTAGCCCAGTTAAAATACACTGGGATTTTCAAATATAAATTTCCCCAAACCTAAGAGGATCCAAAAGAAAGAATATCACCCCATGAAAATACTTGAAAAAGCATAAAGGTGATCACGCTCTTACTGCATAGTCTTTAGACTCTATATTACCTAATATACTGTTATATATTAATTCTAACCTGGAGACCTAATACCACCTGTCCTCACCTACTACCAGGACCAAAAAATTGCTTCTAGATTCTTAGGATGTCCCTCATTCCCTTATTTCATTCTACTCTAAAGACGTGTCCAACTTGATGGTGTGGTTATGATTCCAGTTCAATAAATACTCAGAATGGAGTGTGCAAGTAGGAGCTAACGAAAGACAATGGTCCATTTCTTGATGAACAAAGGGATCTTTTTTTGTTGGTAATATTTATATAGAATCCAATATGTGAGAACAAATTTAAACTATCCTGCTTTCAGAAAAATTCTCTTTGGGGAGGATTTAAAAAGTATTTTCTCCCCCAAGGAAACATAAAAAAGATATGCATTCGTAAAAGTTTTAGAAGTGTCATTTGCTGGATGTGAAGCTATTGAACACAGTCATGGGCAAGCACACAACAAGGTCTTCTGTGTTGGTTATAGGGATCAATGACTCATCTCCCTTCCCCTCCCCCCCATCTTTATTTAACTGATGGTCAGCTTTTTTTATTATTACAACTGTAATGGGATAAAATTATGAGTATAGGAGTGTTTGCATATTTCTCCTCTTCTCCAGGCCCTTAATAAGAATCCTATCATTTTCAACCCAGTTTCCCTCTCCTGGGAAGGACTTCCTCCCTGTCCAAGGAAGGATTTCTTCTTACTAGTTCAGAAGCTAAATCCATCTATGTAATAAATTAGTGAAGAAGAAAGGAAGAGGGAAGAGGAGAAGAAAAAGTTTGATACTTTGATGGTGGAGAGGGTGTTTTTCTTCCGGAGAGGGGCTTAATGAGGGCTGAGTTGGAGCAGTTATGAGTGTAAAAAAGTGCATAAGAGAAAAATAGGGGTTTTAGTAAGTGTTGCTGTGGATGATATGTTTGGATTTCTTTTAATATCCTTCAAGATATTTGAGTAAAGAATGCGATTTATTTTTCATTATTTCTGCCAGTTGAACTGTGTTTTGTAAACATAATAGCAATACGGAGCCACGTGGGCTCTGGATATACAAGTCACTATTCAACAATATTTCATGTGTTTACCATATGCTAGGCCAGTATAGGATCTGTGTATACCAAGGTGAGTAAGATGGCCTCCACTCTCAAGAGGTCAGAGGGTCTACAATAGAGATAGATAGATATATATATGCAATGAATGAAGCAAAGTGTTCCAGGTACTAAGATGTACCAGTAAAAGGTTTTACACTAGATCCATCTTTCTAAAGAATGGCAGCAAGGCGTGTTCAGGGTTGCTGGGAACGGTGGACACCAGGAAGATCATTACAATTTCAGAGACGTTTCCTGACTGATCTAGGGAGGTGGCAATGGAAGAGGGAAGAGAGACGAGAGTGGTGAAGAATGGAACCATGTGTTATTTTCCTCATGGAAAGACTGAGCAGCTAAAAATTTTCTGAGGATATATTTAAGGTTTGATTTGCAATCTTGATAAGCCAAGAAAGCCAGAGTGATCTCCTCATGATTTTAAAGATGACTCCATCACAGCGAGAGAATCAGAGGACAAAGTCAGGAGATTGTTTTCTGCAATGCGTAGAGTACAAGATTTCTTAAGGAGAAAAACCTAAAAGTACACTATTACATGGCCAAAGACTCACCAGGTAGTTGGTAACTTCCTTCAAAACTGAAACTTGAATGTTCATGCTTACAGCAGATGCTGTCATTGCACAATTAAATGTGCAATGTGCCTAACATAGCTATAAGTCTGTGAGTAAGCTAAGCACTCCGTTCGACACAAGGCATATGATGCAGCATGACTAACTAGGGACACATTCCACCCCAGTAGTTTTAATACAATGGAGCAAGATGATAATGGGGAAGGAAGATGAAGCCAAATACATGATATATTTTTAATATTGTGTCTTTTGTTTCATGTACTTTGCTTTTTGTCTCATATGTAAGCATGAGAAAGGAAGTATGAGGTGGAATTTGAATCAGGCTTCTCTTTTCAAAGTTGGTCATTACCTTAAATAAGAGTGTTTCTGTGCTTTGGTTTGTCTGTTGGTGAGGAAAAGGAGAGAGATGTGAGAGGAACAAGACTGACATTTCCTGATGCTCCTGTGCCGGACACAGTGCTGGGCACTTTACCTGTGATGTCACTGACTCAGAGCAGCAGGACAGGTAGAGTTAAGAATGGGCCCCAGGAGCAGGCTCCCTGGTTGGAGTCCTAGTTCGGCCACCTACTCCTGTGACTTTGAGGAAGTTTACTATTCCTAGCAACTAACATTCATTGAGCTTTTACCCTGCAACAGACACCGTGTCAGGTGTTTTGCTGATTTTTTTTTTATCCTCACGACATCCTTACAATAAGGTACTATTATCGTTATTTTGAAGACTCAGTGGTAAAGAGAAGCTCAGGGAGGGAGAATGGTGTAAAGATGAAAAATGTTTGGTTCTAGAGTAATACCACTGGTGTTTACATCCCAGCTAGACCACTAGTCAGTGTAGGCAAATTATTTAACCTCTCTTGAGACACTTATAACAGACTTTGAACAGTGCTTGGCACGTAGGAAAAGCTTAGTAAATGTCAGCTATTCTTGTGATTCAGGGAAATGGCAGGTATCCCTGTTTGTTAAGTACGTTTACTGCTTGGTCTTGAGTAACCAAGAGAGGGAACAGATATCTTGTCTTTAGGACCCCGATTTGAGGTCATTCCCTGTACAGCACACGTAGATATTTCTACGTGGGTATTTAGGGCCGTGCATACGCTCTCTGTTCTGTCTCCACTCCACCAGAGTGTGTGTTCCTCTTTCAGTTCCCCTTTGAGGTTGGAGTGGCGATGAGTGGGAAGGGGAGGGGTGCCATGCCCTTGAGATGTCTCTCAAGAGCAAATCAAGGCTGCAGTCATGGGTGTCATAGAGTGCTACAACTTGCCCAAGTTAAAGGCCACCAGTGTCCTAACAAGCGGAGTGTCTGTGACATGTAGCACACCCAACAGAAATAAACCTCATTAACTCAGAATTATGTTTGGGGGACTCTTTATTTGTGCTCCAGAACTGGGAAATCCAATGGTAGGGCCCATTAAATAGAGACATCTCTATTTTATAATACTTAGAGAGCTCTTTAACTCAAGATTTGTGAACATGGTAAAAAGACTAGTTTAAAAAGATGAAACTCTCTCTTGTAATGAAGAATTCATGAAGTGTTCGTTGATTCCAATAAAGTGATGAACTGGGTTTGTGCTTAAGCTCATTTTCAATACTGGTTCTTAGACTTTTAAAAATTACATTTAATAATCAAACCACTGAAGATTCATAAGAGAAGAAAGCCAGTATAAGGACAGTTATCTTTCCTTTCTTTTTCAATAGAACATAAAGAAATTCATTCACTCTTCTCCTTAATGAATTGCTACTGTTTCTAAGACCCTCGTTTCGAAGGAGTTGTCAGTTATGAGGGCTGTGGTTGCCAGAGACCTCTTCCAGAACCAGCCCAGGTCCCCTATCTCCTTGACAACCTGAACAGTGAGGTCCTTGGCTTGGCAGCCTCACACCCAGTAAGCTTCTAGAGACCCATCATCAGAGCACTTCCCTATTTCTGTTTGATATCGCTGCTTGTTGCTTTTCCTCAGCCACCCCTTCTCCAGGTCTAACCTCCAGCCTATTGTGATATAGGTTTGGCCTGGCTACAAAGAACAGTTCCCAGATGGAGACTTAATGATCTTGGGAACAAAATGGTAACATCATTGTAGTGGTTTCCATGGATCTTCTTTGGGGATATTTGGTTGAGCATCTCCTAAGCAACCTGAATGGCTCAAAGTGCAGCATTCAGTGTTTCCGATGTGACTATAATTAGGTCTGCATTGAGATCACCATGGTAATCTGTTTAGAAATATGAAAAAGGCCTGTTTAAGGCCAACTAGTATAGAGAAGGCATATCTCCAGGTTTGGAGCCTAGACTGCTACCTGCTCCTTTCTAAAGACAACACTTGCTATTTCCAGTGTGAAAATAAATAAACAAAAATTTTTAATGAACTGATAAGGATAATCAAATAGTATATGCAAAAGTCAAAGAATGACAATTACTCAATAAGTTAAATGGTAAATAATAAAGATTACCTTAATTGTATTTTCTAACATAAAAGATTAGCTTAAAGAATCCTATAAATATAAAAGTAGTAAAATAAAGTTATGTAAAATAGGTTGAGATTACTCCCTAAAGGTCAGAAAAAATGTAAATAAAGGATTAAACTAGATGGCTTCTGGACACTGCTGGCAGTGGCTAGTTTGTTTCTAGTATACCGGGAATCCTGGAAGGGATAGAGTGTAAGAATGGCTCATTTCTCTAAGTGTTCCTGCCCTGCCTCCCCTACCCCCCTCTGCAACAGACAGGAGGGATTTGAGGAGCATCAGCTTCACTTGTGACCCAGGGTGAGACAGGAGAGGGATCCTCCTGTTCTGTGTGAACAGCAGCTGCAGAGGAGGCCCCTCTGGTGCCCCTTCTCCTCCCAACAGGCTGCTGGAGACTCAAGGGAGAGACGAAAGGCAGGGAGTGGCTTTTCACCTCCCTGGGATAAGCCTGTGGTGAGCCCATACTGCTCAGGTGGAAGCTCTGCCCTTTCCCCACACTTCTCTGTGCGCTCCAGGGGCCTCATCCAGCAGGTTGGTAGGACTTGGAAAAAGCTTACTTCTGTAGCTGCCTTGGGCATTTGCAGAAGCTCCATTGACAGATCTGTCACCTGCGGCATCGAGGTAACTGACATCCATTCTTGGAAGACATGAGAAGATTTTCAGTGTGTCAAGATGAAAAAAGAAATTGAAGTGTATTTGCAATATTACCCTCCTCCTTCTTCCTACCAAAGATCCTTTACTTGTTCCTTGGCTAACAGGCCTTCGGAATACTAAGTGGAGATGCCAAACAGAAGGAGCCCAGGTAGGGGATAGATCCCTCTCCATAGGAGAAGGAATGGGAAGAAAAATCCAGGAAGGAGGAGGAGGTTGGGGGAAATAAAGAGACACGTCAAACATGGAGAGGATTTTTAGACAGTCTTGCTGTGTATTGTGTTGTGATGTCCTAGCCTTCCCTCGATGGCCATCTCCCAATGACCCTCATTCAACTAATTCCATATTATTTTTCTTTATGTCTCAGAAAATATTTTAAAATCTATCATTTTAAACATTTTTAAAATTACTAACAAACATGTTTACTGTGAACCAGTTATTTTCTAAGTGATTTAAAAATAATTGAATCCTCATGATAACCCTAGGAGGTAGGCACAATTATTTTTCTTGTTTTATTATTGAGGAAATGGTGGCACAGAGAAGATAAATAGCTCAAGGTCACATGGGTAGAAAGTGACAAATCTGAGCCTTAAATTCACTGTCTAGCCCCTGAGTCTGTGCTTGTAGCCGTTGTATTATGCTGCTTCTCTTCCTTTTTTACATTGGATTTTTATTAAACATATAAAAATGAATATAGCTTCCTTGCTAAAAAAAATTAAATCATTATGAATCAGACAAACCATCCCTGAACCACTCCCCATCCTCAAATTCTGATTTTTTTACCCCTCAGAGATAATCACATCCTTCCAGATCTTTTATCTCCTGTACATTTGTAGGCATTTAAGTATATGTGTGTATGTGTATATACGTGTACCCACACATATATCCACATACATATACATATGTATATTTGCAGTTGTAAAAAATATAGAATATTGTGTGTGTGTGTTTTGTTTTTGTTTCGTTTTACTCAACAATGTGTCTTGGAGATCCTTCTAGGTCTACATATATTACTGCTGCGTTTAAACAAGTTGTTGCATAATATTCCATGGTATGGATATACCATTTTTGTTTAAGCACCTCCCCAGTAGGAGTTGGACCTTTAGACCGCCCCCCCCCATTTTATACTCTTTCAAACAATGCTGCAATGGCTCTTTGTACATATCTCCTGTGCATTGCATATGAGTATTTTTCAAAGATAGATTCTGAAAAGTAGACATGCTGGGTCATATACAAGGTACAAACAAAATTTTAGTTGAATTGCCATTTTTGTGTATAGTAGAAGATATAGGCATTCCTGAGAAATCTATTTTCTGAAAAATCATGATCCCCAAATAATAGCATTTATGGGAAAACGTGCTGGGCCAGACCACTCAAAATCTACGCAGCTTTGTAACCAGAGCGCTAACAAAGTCAAAAGCTTTCTTTTCCTCAGCCACCTCTGCTCCAGGCCTGACCTTCGACTATTATGATGTAGATTTGGTCTGGCTGCAGAGAATAATGTCCACATGGAGATAACTTGGACAACCCACCTGGGAAGGCATCTCATCAAGGCTAGAGGCTGCCCAAAGGAGATCTTAAAAATGCACCAAAACAGTAGATTGGAAATGCTGCATTATAAGCACTAAGACAATACAGTTGGAAGTGAAGCTCTGAGCCAAGGGGTTGCCTTTAGAGTGGACATAGGAAGTACAACCTGTCACAAGCCCTAAGCTATGCAAAGATGGGGATGCACCTCTCTGGGAAAGAAGGGAAGATGCAGGAGCTGATTTCATTTGTTTGTTTGTTTGAATAGAGCTGAATAGACTCTGGTCTATAAGCAACAGCTGATCTAAGAACTTTTTTTTTGGCAAGGAAGATTGGCTCTGAGCTAACATCTGTTGCCAATCTTCCTCTTTTTGCATGAGGAAGATTGTCCCTGAGCTATTTTGTGTGTGGGACGCTGCCACAGCATGGCTTGATGAGTGGTGTGTAGGTCTGCACCCGGGATTTGAAACCACGAACCCTGGGCCTCTGAAGCGGAGCGCACGAACTTAACCACTATGCCACTGGGCCAGCCCCTGATCTGAGAACTTTTGTCTTTCTTCTAGAAGGTTATTAATTCTATTTCCACTCTTCCAGCTTTCCTTGCCCAGGAAAAACTATGAATGATCCAACATAACTTCCTCCTGATACTGACATCATTACTCTATTTATCTATCATGTAAGAGCTAATTTATGTTATAAAAACATGTACTGTAGCTGAACAGACTATTGCTAATTTGCTTTCAAAAGCGTTTATACCAATGACACTCCCAGGAGCAGTGTGACACCTTCACTTTGGGAGTCGGATTTCTGTTGTTCTTGGACACATCACTTGCTGCAACAGGCTCAAGTGGATCTGATCTAATCAGGCAACTCTGTAGCAACAGGATGATTTATTCTGCATGTTCTCTCAGAGTGATGACACTTAATTCTTTTGGGCCATGAGATTGATTTAGAGGTCTTAAGGTTTTCTCTTAAATTCTCACTTTTTTATTTTAGGTTAAAATTTTCTCTAACTTTCCAAACTGAAGATGAGTTTCTTTAACAGAAAAAGACAGAACAAAATAAGAACTGAATATTCCTGCCTTTTTTGTGATATTGACTTTACGTTGCCAGTGACTATCTTGATTTATAATAAGGTACCATATACTGGCAAAAAATAGGAAAGGTATTCCAAATGTCCAATTTTTTTTCAAGAAATAATAGAAAGTGAAATGCAAGGGGGAAATTATTATCGATGTATTTCTAGGGAGGTAGAATATTGATATATTACCGAATATGTAATACATTATTACATTACAATACATTATTACATTACAAACTGTTAGCTGTTCCTCAGTGTTATGGGTTGAATTGTGTCCCCTCAAAATTCATATGTTGGAGTCCTATCCCCCGGGGCCTCAGAATGTGACCTTATTTGGAGATAGGGTCTTTACAGAGATAATCAAGTTAAAGCGAGGTCACTAAAGTGGGCCCTAATCTGATATAACTGGCTTCCTTATGAAAAGGGGAAACTTTGGACACAGAGGCATGCATAGAGGGAAGAGGTTATGAAGAGACATAGAGAGAAGACGGCCATCTACAAGCTAAGGAGCGAGGCCTGAAACAGGTTCTTTCTCATTGCTTTCGGAAAGAACCACGGTTGTTAACATCTTGACTTTGGATTTCTAGGCTCCAGAACTGTGAGACAGTTCTGTTGTTGAAGCCATGTAGTTTGTGGTACTTTGTTATGGTAGCCCTAGAAAACTATTACACTCAATAATCAGTTCCAGTGGCGACCTCTAATGAACCATGCCTCCCAGTATCCACACCCTTATCAGTCCCCTCCCTTTGAATCTGTGCTGGACCTATAACTTGTTTTAATCCATAGAATGTGACTGAAGTGACACTCTGCCAGTTCTGGGCTGAAGCTCTAGGAAGGTCTGTCACTCAAAGCTTTGCACTTTGGGGAGCCGTGAATGGCCATTTAAGAAGTCTGGCTACCATGCTGGAGAGAATACATAGAAAGGCCTTGTAGAAAGGGAGAGATCTTGAGTCTACGTGGAGAGAGAAAAGTCCAGCTGTCCACACATGTCAGCTGAAGCTAACCTTCCAGCAGTCCCTGCCAAGGTGCCACAGATGTAAGTAAGCCATCTTGGACATTATCGCTGCAGCCATTGTCTGACTACAATTGCATGAGAGATGAGCAGAGGAACTACCCACTCAATTCACAGAATTGTGAGCGATAATAAAAGGTTGTTGTGTTTTAAGCCGCTGAGTAATGGAGTACTTTGTTACATGGCAATAGATAATTGAAATGTTCCCTTATTCTACCGCAATAGAACCTCCAAGAGACCAAGTACTAGCCAATGGGATCGCAAGAAAAATAGTGTGTCCTACTTCTAGAACACGTCCTTATATCTCTTTCCTCCAACCTGCTCTCTGGAATGTGGACATGGTATCCATCTCAGACAATAAGTGAGTAATGTCTCAGAGATAGATGAACAGGATAGCCTTGGCTCCTGTCGTGCCAGCCCTGGACTATTACATGAGAGAGAAATAAACTCCTTGTTTACTGCTATTTTGAGCTTTAATTACAGCAACTAAACCCATATCCTGTGTCAACCTACAAAAACAGAAACCAGTTTAAGAGTCAAAGCATTTATTTGGGATCAAAGAATTGTAATTCAGGGAGCATAGATTCAGGTAGAAACTCAAATACTGTCCTGATTACAAGACAGGGACTCAGAGTTTTTATGGGAAAAAGGGAGGAAGGTGAGGTAAGTTGCATTAAAGAAGAGTTCATTGGTGCTAGAAGAGGTAAGACTAGGTTTGTACTTCATAGATTGGCTTGAGATTCCATCATCAGGCAAAAGGCTAAACTCGTACTTCATTGATTGGTTGAGATTTGGTCATCGGCAAAGTCCAAATTCATCCGTCCTTACGAACAGGATATTCTTGTCTTTACTGACTTCCTGGAGTGTTGTAAGTTTGGTCCAGGTTGGAAGATAAAGAAAACAAGACATGCAAGGCAGTTCCTCAGAAATGGCTGCTCTGGCTCTATTTTAATGTGGCTCCACTCATGTCATACTTCACACCTAATTAATACATAAACGATAATTTATTGATGAAACATTTTACAGTCTTTTTCTCAAAAATTTTCTCAGTGTGTTTTACAATCTTTTCCTCAGGAGGCTATTTCTCCACACTGTAGTGAATTAGGACATTGCCTTAAAGGAAAGGAAAGGAAATAAAATATAGGATGAGTACATGGGATAATATATGCATATGTATGACAACATTTCTTCAGATATGATCCTTGGAATATTCTATATACTCAGGGCTTAGTTCTTAGTATGCCTCAGAAGGAGTTTGGGAAATATGGCAGATCATGTCCATCTTCTATCTAGAGATTTGCAATGCATGGGAACCTTTTAAAATTCTGCAGTACCTAGATGTGTTCAACTCAGCTAGAATCCCATAGAACTCACTTTGGGAAACAGTTGGATCTGGGAGTGACTAGATTGGTTCATGTTGACATTGTGTATATTTTAGTGAGGATGAAAGCTGGAATCTGTACCCAGAGTCAAAAAAAAAATCCATACAGGACTAAGTTGTCGCTCAGAAGGTTTACTGAGTAATACCTTGCTTTTCCTTTTAATAGCTCTTTTGGGTTTTCATTTTCT
The DNA here is from genome assembly GCA_031878705.1 of Tapirus indicus. Classification (NCBI taxonomy): domain Eukaryota; kingdom Metazoa; phylum Chordata; class Mammalia; order Perissodactyla; family Tapiridae; genus Tapirus; species Tapirus indicus. The sequence goes on along the minus strand of CM062919.1, from coordinate 124,826,118 downwards.
AATTGTGCTTACTTTAAGAACCAGTTAGGCACCTTGAAAGGTTTGCTTCCCAGCCTCTGGGCTCTACTGCAAGTCAGCTACCTCCTCCTCCAACACAATAGCCCCAGGGAGATCTTTCCCATTTCCTCGGCTGCCTGTTCCTTCTTCCTTACTTTCTTTACTTGTGAGTTTTTTTTTTTTTTTAACGAATTCTTGCTCACTCCCTTCTTTCATGTAATCTAGAAGCCTCTGGCCAACTCCAGACCACTGCTGCACTCTTCCCTGGCTTCTGGTGCCTTAGCCTGTGTGGTGCCATGATCGTCTGTGAGCTTACGGAGGGAATTTGATATTCACTGAGTTCTTTTAGTTGTGAGAAAGAACTAAAGCTACTAGGAGAAACACTGCTGAACACCCAGATGGGTCCACCAACCGGTCTTTGGATCACTGTGTCAGCTTGTCTGAACTACACTCTGTACCCTTGCAGAATGAAAGATTGAAAAGAGTTGCAAGGGAGCCTCGGACCTGGACAGGCTGCAAGGAGGAGCCAAGGACTCATAGCTTAGTCAGAACTGAATTCACATTCACCGCAGAGCCAGCCAGTTATTCCAGGGTCTTTTTGTTCATTCCTCTTATTCCCACTTCTCGTTTTCCCTTTTTGATTAATTCCTTCCTTCTGCTTAATACTTGTTTATGTCTTCCTCATAAAACCACTGAATACAGTTACAGGCCTAAGGAGATAAAATCAAGGCCTTGGGAAACTTTCTGTAGCTGGGTCACGACAAAGACTCTCTCCTTGACCAAACTCTAGTCAGGCTTGTCAGAAGGAAAACCACAGGCCCAAAATGGCAGCCTGCTAAAGTCCTTGATATCAAACCTAGACTTAATGCTTGGTCTAATTGCAATTTCAGCTTCTCCCAGGAATGTCTTAATTGACCAGTCTGGAATTTTCTGGTCAAGCACCAGTAATCTGTCACATAGGCCCTCTCCATTCCGCAGAGGAAGAAGAGGTAATTTGCATCATAAAACCCACACCAGTTCCCTTTCCCCCAAAAGTAACATGTCCTGGCTCAAAATAACCCTTTCTTGTCTTTTGCTAATGGCTCCGTTGCCCACTCTTCTTCCTATAAAATCCTTCCATTTTGGAGCCAGCCCTGTGATGTAGTGCTTAAGTTCATCACACTCCACTTCAGCAGCCCGGGTTTGCGGGTTTGTGGATTTGCAAGTTTGTGGGTTCCTGGGTTCAGATCCTGGGAGCAGACCTACCTCACTAGTCAGCCATGCTGTGGCAGCGACCCACATACAAAATAGAGGAAGACTGGCTCAAATGTTAGCTCACGGCTAATTCTTCCTCAACCAAAAAAAAAAAAGAAAGAAAACTGGTAACAGATGTTAGCTCAGCACAAATCTTCCTCAGCAAAAAACACCCCACAAACCTTCCATTTTGTACAACCCCTCTGAGCGCCCTTCTGCTTGCAGGATGGGATGCAGCCTGACTGATAAATCATTTAATAAAGCCAATTAGATCTTCAAATTTACTTGGTTGAATATTGGTTTTTAACAGGCTCCTCTGAGCCCTCTTCTCAACTAAGCCTCAAACTTGGCCTATAAAAACTGCGGATTCCCTGCCCCCCTCCCCACTGCCTCCCCCGAGCCCAGCCCCTGCGGGTGCACACACACTAAGAGACTTGGACAAACACTAGCAGGGTTTCTAACAGCTCAAGGCCGCATCCTTAGGATGACTCCTGCCCCCCCTCCCTCCCCTCCCCCGCTAAAATGTCTCCTTGAGAAAGCTCAAGGCTGCCAGGAGAATTTACTGTTTGTTCCAGCCCAAACTGCTAATATGCAGATAGGCCACTGAACCCCTCATAGAGCAGTTCTTTAGAAAGCTTGCAATTATAAATCCTTTCTCTGCCCCTTTGAGACATAAATTTTCTACCACCCTGAACTGTCTTCCCAAAGACCTGAGAGCTGTCTCTTTCAAAAGCAAACATTCAAGGAGATCATCTCACTTGCTCCCAGCCTGGCAGGCACCTTGCTCTAATTGCTGTCTCCTGTCATGAACATTCGAGAAGTTTGTTTCTCCCCTGCATGAGAGCCACTGAACAAACACAGATGGCCTCGTCACATGGAGCAATCCCCTTCACATCCTTCAGTGTCTTCCTTTAGAACACCCCAGCCTTTAAAAGATCTCCTGCCTTTTGTTTCAGCCGTGTTGAGTTCAGCTCACACTGGACACTTCTCCCCGTTGCAGTTGTTACTATTGAATAAAATCCACCCTGACAGCTTCAATTGGAGTTCAGCTTTGTTTACCCTTGACAGTCAGAGTGTTGTTTGCCTTCAGCTTTTCGTGATCTCCCTGTGCCCTTGATTTGTTCTCATGCTTCCTGTGTTTTCATCTTTCTTTTCCACTGAACATTGGAAGTGCAGTTGTCAGACTCTCCTGATGAAGGGCAAACCTGGTTCGCACCGACGCACAATAGAAAGTGTGTGGTAGCACCTTGGCTAGGTTATAGTCATTAGCATATTATCTGATTTCTTTCTGAATGATTGACTCAAATCTTGGGTAAGACTTAATAAAAATTCATTTTCTCTGGGCTCTTTTCTTTCTCCTTTCCTCAATCCTTTCTGTTCTTCCTGCTTATCCTTTTTGCATCAGGGTGTACCCAGAATGTTACGTTGAGGGTCTTAAATTATATTTGATGTATGAAATGAAATTCATTTTCCTAACATAGCTCTACTTAACTAGAACAGTCTGACCTTCTGAGTCTAACCTTTCCCTGTCCACACCAGTTCAGAAGAATTGAAGGAAAGCCCAGGGGAGGAACTTCCAGGGACTCTGCTCCCCTTGAGATTCAGGGTTAAGCCTAATGTTGTCAGTGGAGGCCAGAGGTGACTGGATTTCTTGCTGAGTGTGTGGTAAGAACCAGTGACTGGATGTCTTGTCAGCCCTGGAGTGGCCCCTTGTGGAAGGGAAACCCAGTGTGATGGCTGAGAACCTGGAGGGTTTGGGTAACTATCCAGTCATTCCACCTGCAATTCAAGTCAGTGATTGTAGCTCTTCCAGATTTCCCTGTCCACACTATCGAGTCCAGGAACGGCTGTGGTTGTCAAGGACCACCACATCCACCACCCAGATCAGCAAAACAGAGACTGAGGAGTGTAGCACCGAGGACAAAATCCAAACTTCCAGGTGGGACAAAATTCTTCATCCAGAAACCATAGGTACCTCCAGGAAATACTATAGGACATTTAACAAAAGCATATAGTAAACACCTAGTAAATGTTAACTATGCTGCAGGCACTGTGTTCAACACTTCATAAACATTACCTCATTTAATCCTCTCAAGATCCTCTGTGGGTAGGTTCCATTACTACCTCTATTTATAAAGAAAATGGAGCTGAGGGAAAGTGAGTAATTTGCCTAAGGGCAAACTCTTAACGGGTGGCAGAGCAAGAACTTGACCTCATGATATGACCCCTCCCCACTTCTCTGATTTTATATCCTTACCAAGTGGTCTCCTGTTCATCCCACTGAGCTTCTGGCTCTTGTTCCAAAACCCAAGCATCCTCTCCTCTAAGACCTGAGCATGTGCTGTTCCCTCTGCCTGGACTCCCCTTCCCTCAGATAACACGTGTGTTTCTCCCTCCAGTCGCCAAAGTCTCAGTTCAAATATCACTTTCTCAGTAAGGTCGTCTTTAGCTCTTCTATCTAGAATGGCATCCCCCACCCTTGTCAGTCTTTGTCTCCAATACTCTGCCTTATTTTTCCTTTTAGCGATCAGCCTGGACATCTGCCCTGAACTCCTGGCTGTGATAACCAATTCCAACTTGACATCTCCGCTCAGCTGTCTCATCAGACTCCTCAGACTCACTGGAGCCATATCCAAAAGTGAGCTCAGATCCCCCTCCCATCTTCCCCCTAATTGATTATTCCTGCCATCTTCCTCATTTCCATTAAAGGCAACTCTGGTCTTCCAATCCATGGGAGCAAATCACTTTTCATGTCTTTCCTTTTCTCACACCTCCTGCTCAGTCTGTCAGCAAATCCTGTGATCCACCTTCAACATAAATCCTGCCTCCAACCACCTCTACAGCTGCTCCTGGCCTAGTCACCACTGTTTCTCAGTCAGACAATTGCAGTAATCTCCTAACTGATTTCCCTGCTTCTGTCCTAGGTCTCTTCAGTTTGTTCTCTACAGAGTAGCTGGTGGGGCAGGGAAAATCCCCTTTCTTCCCTTGTGTTCTGATGGCTGGACTAATGATAAAATTGACACAACACCAGATTAACAGGAGAAAAACCCAGTTTAATATGTATGTATTGGAGATCATAAAGAAATGATGCTCAGAGAGTGGACAAAGCCGGCAGTATTTGTATCTTTTACACAAAGAACAATACATTTGTGAAGAATTGACAAGACAAAGAAACTTAGGTTTGGGATACATAAATACTGAGGAATTTAAGCAGAGTTTAGGCTTGAGGTAATAAATTAACAAGGTTTGTGTATGCAGGCTCCTCAGCTCTGATTTCCCTAGCTCTGGTGATAAGGATGCAGGGAGAGCACGTTTCACATGGGAAATTTATTTCCGGCTTTCAGGGGGACAGAGACAGGAGGGTCAGAATACCCTTTCTGCTTCTCAAGTAACTTTAATTCAGAATAATCAATATGTTATTGTGGGATATTTTGGGGTGGTCTGCTCTGGGCCCCAACACAGCCAAAGTTATCCTCTTAAAATATTAGTCAGATCATGTCATTCCTCTGATCAAAACCTACCAGTAGGTTCCTGTCTTGCTCAGAGTAAGAAGGCTAGCAGACCCTATACTCCCTGCACACCATTACCTTTCTGACCTCGTCTCCTGGAAAACTGGAATAGATAACTGCAATACTTATTGGAAGTATGAATGAGTCAACGGCACTCATTATAGATCTGTTTGTTCATCTGTTTGTTGTCTTTCTCCACCTGAATGTCAACACCACGAATGCAGAGACTGGCCCGGAGTAGGTACCCAGTAAATAATGATAGGACGGATAAACATCTAGAGGGACTCAGACTGTCTGACTTCGAAGCTCATGTGCTTAACCCACTGTACACCACACCAAAAACAGATGGACCTCAGGCCCTCCAATTTCACATACACTCTGAATCCCCTGACCGTCCCCCACCACCATCTTTCATGTGTCTGCAGCAATTTGACACTATATTCACCTGCTTTTCTCTCTTAGAAGAGATTTCACAGTGTCATGCTTTTGTTCTATGCTAATGGTTACCAAACCCAGTATTTCAGGTTCTAGACTTGAATTTTCACACAGCTGCTATGATGAGACCTGGTCCTCGGGAACAAAGTAAAGAAACTCATGCTATGTGCCAGCACAGAGGGTGCAGCCAATAAAAGTTAGTTCTCTTTCCTTTCTCAGGACAAAAAAAAAAAAAAAGGTACACATCAGTTCAGTTTTAAGCTGAGGTGCAGATGGGGGATGTGGGGATGGCTCTCTGGCCAGCTGAACATTTCTATTTCGTTTTATGCCTGCTCTGTAGGCCTCCTCATATTCCCATCAACCTTCAGAATGTGGAAGTGAAAATCCATCCCCATTCCCCCTCAGATGCTGCTACTTCCTTTCTCTTCTCTGTAAGGTTAGGTGCTCTTCCTCTTTGGGAAGGATTCTCCCACATGTGTTTTTTGGGCATGTCCTTCTTGAGTGTTTCAGCAGAAGGAGATGTCCAGCCGTACTCCTTGCTAGCTCTGTGATGTTGAGCAAGTCTCATCATTTTTTTCCTTTTGGTAAAAATGGGTTCCTCGTCTGTAGGATGGGTACATTATTTGCTCCATCCAGTGTTGTGAGGCTCAAGAGATATAATAGGATGAAATAGTACTTTAAAGATATTAGATTGTATACTTTTTATTTATATTAAAATAAATGTAATATGTAAGAAAATAGAAGAGTGGCTGCTAGGAGCTGGGGGGTGGGAGAAATAGGGTGAGGTTGGTAAAAGTGTACAAACTTTCAGCTACAAGATGAATGAGTTTTGAGGATCTAATGTAAAACTTGGTGACTCTAGTTGATGACATTGTATTATATAATTGAAATTTGCTGAGTAGAACTTAAATGTTCTCATATACACAAAAAAGATAAATATGTGAGGTGATGGATGTGTTAATTAACTACATGGGAGGAATCCTTTCACAATGTATACATGTATCAAATCGCCACAATGTACTGAAGGGGAGAAAAAGGATCCTCTACCCACTCTGGGTCCTTTCTGGCTGGGCTACAAATTAAATTGACATGAGACTGAATAGCAGGAGAAAACCAAACAAAGCTTTATAACATGTATACATGAGAGAGACTGGGGGAAACTGAGTTTCTCGACAAAATGGCGGAGGTTCTCCTCTTAAATAGAAAGACAATGGAGAATGTTGGGGATGGGTCAGTTATGGGAGATAACCAGAAAAGCACAGTAAGGTTATTATGCAGGTTTAAGGCCTCGCCTTCCACACTGACAAGTTTCTAGAGATGAGGTCACCCATCCCTCTTCCCAGTACAGAGAAGGAGATACCTTTACAAATGGAGACTTCCCTTACAAATGTAAATGTTTGGTAAATAGAACTTTGATAAGAATGGGCTTAGCAAGAACCGTCCCAGTCTATAGATACCCAGAGTTATCCAAGGTGTTGGCCTGTCCCAGGGAAGGGCCTTCCATTCCAAATCCCTTTAGTCAGTTAGTGGGGAGGAAGGTCAAAGCCTCCTTCAGAGAAAATAATCAAGGTAAAGAGACATATTTTGAGGTGGCCAGTTCCAATCCCCCACAGTACACTTTAAAGATCTTATAATTTTGTGTCAATTATACCCCTGTAGACACAAATAACTGATAACTGTTCTATAGATAAAAGAAATATGGTGAGTTTTAGTTGAGCCAGAGTGAGGATTATAACCCAGGAAGGCCTTTTCCAGAAAGGAAAAAAGTGTTCTGGAGAAGCATGGTTTTCAGTACAGTCTTATATCTTTTTAGGACAAATAACACACATTAAATACACCCAGGACATATTTGCAAAATTTCAGAGAGGTATTTAGCTGCAAATTCGCAGTCAACATGACCCTGATGTTAGGAAAGGGACTAATAGGGGCATTACCAATAAGGGGTAAGAGGGTAAGTATGCATTCTTATCTTAAGAGAATGCATTCTTTACTTTAATGGTTAAAGGAGATGTGCAATGTATGTTTGATAGGCTGTAAGTCAGGCTTCTTTAGTTCAAGCAGCATCAGTTTTGAACCTGAATACTTACCCCATATATCTCAATATGTGAAAATCTCTTGTCACCTCAATAAAGCTGAAATAAAAAATAAAATAAAAAAAGAAAATATAACACTTCTAATCTATTACTGTAAATCCTTCTACAGTGTATAAGCCAGGTTTATCTCAGAAATTCGAGTACCTGCCTCTGGGAGAAAGAAGTTGCATTGCTCCCCTCCACCTCAACCCCTCCAAAAAGCATTCCTTGTAATCTGAGACTTTTTCCCCAAGAGATTTTTAGGACCTTTCTAGGGAAAGAGAAAGGAGTAGCAGTTTTTCCAATTTGAGGCCTGTTCTGAACTTTCTTTCCATAGCTCAATCTTGCTTCCATTAATTTTTAAAAGTTTTGTGGTTGTTACTGGAAGGATGTAATAAAATATAACACAACTTAAGAAAAATTATATTTGAAGAAAGAAAAGAACATATATTAGTTTGTAAGAAATTACCACAAACTTGGTGGCTTAAAATGTCACACATTTATTCTCTTACAGTTCTGAAGGCCAGAAGTCCAAAATCAGTTTCTTGAGGCTTAAGCGAAGGTGTCATATGGCTGTGCTCCCTCTGGAGGTGTAACCCAAGGAAGTCCTGTTACCGCGCAAAGGGCATGGTCTGCTTGCTGCAAAACAAAAGCCAATTGTCAAGAGGCAAGATGGTGGAAAAGGAAGGGTTTTATTACAGCTTGCTAGCAAGGAGGAAGATGGCTGACTAATGTCTCAAAGAACCGTCTTACAGAACCATCTTACAATACAGTTATATAGGGGGCTGGTCTCCTGATGGAGCAGGCATCTGGTCTTAGGGTGGGGCATCCATCTGGTCTTAGTTCCTGGCAGTCTTTTGTTTTACTTGATATGCATGAGAGACTGAAGCAACGCCCTATACCTTGGTCTTTCAGTTGTCATTGATGATGGCTATCAGCATAGATTCTCTGCCCTGGGGTCGTCACATTCCTAAGGAACTCAAGAGAACAAAGTTATAGCTGCTGGGAGGGGCATAAAACCCAAGGCGCATATCTGGGCTAGTTAATCAGAGGTCATTCAAAGTTACAATAGGGTTTCTTTTCTACAATATGGCTTCCCTTATGTCAACATTGTCTTGAGCCAGTATCAGTCACTAAAACATTTTCCATGTCTAATGCTTTGTTTTTAAGTTGTGCTTCCTTATAGGAACCAAGGCAGAATATTGCCAGATGGCCAAACTGCAGAACTGGTCCAAACTAGAAAAGTCCAAGATGGCGCTGGGGTGCCATGTGCAAAAGGAAATGTGGACAAAAGGTGCTGTGTGTAAGATGGGAAGATCTGTGCATTCCCCAAAGGCCCCTGCCCTGAGTGATGACATGGAGACCCCTCCCCCTTCACATCCCATAAGAACTCTGTTCACCTTCCCTTCGAGGAGAAGGTGTTTTAGTGCATGAGCTCTGCCTCCTCCATTCATTGATCAATGAATAACATTTCTGCTCTGCTCTGCTGAACCCAGTCTCTTTCTATTGGTCTGGGCAGCTCCGGGCAAAAGTACCCACTTGTGTGTCACTGGTCCCTTAGGCTCTAGGGGAGAATTCATTTCCTTGCCTTTTCCAGCTTCCGGTAGCTGCTCGTATTTCTTGGTTCATGGCCCCTGCTTCTCTCTTCAAAGCCAGCAGTTTAGCATCTTCAAATCTCCCTCTGCTTCTGTCATCGTCACATCTCCTTCTTTCTCCTCTATGTCATATCTCCCTCTATGTCCCTCTTAGAAAGACACTTGTGATTGCACTGAGGCCCCACCTGGAAATCCAGGATAATCTCCCCATCACAAAATCCTTAATTTAATCACATCTACAAAGACTCATTTTCCATATAAGATAATGTTCACAAACTCTAGGGATTATGACCTTTGCAGTCATTATTCAGCCGACCACAGATAGGGTCCCATTGTTTTGACAAGAGATTCTCACATATTGAGGTATGTGGGGTAACTATTTGGGTTCAAAACTAATTTGGCTTGAACTAAAGACAAATTTATGGCCTATCAAACATACATCATACATCTGCTTAACCATTAAAGTAAAGAATGCACTCTCTTAAGATAAGAATGCATACTTCCCCTCCTACACCCTATTGGTAACGCCCTATTGGTAATGCCTGGATTAGCCCTTTTCCTGACACCATGATCATGTTGACCTGCTAATTTGCAACTGAAAATCTTTTAAAAATTGTAATGAAAATATATCCCGGGTGTGTTTAATGTATGTTCTTTGTTCTAAAAACATATAAAAGTGTACTGAAAACCATGCTTCTCTGGAGTTCTAAGACCTTCCTGGGTTATAATCCTCACTCTGGCTCAAGTAAACTCACCTTCTCTCTCTTTTCTATAGAATGGTTATTGGTTATTTTGCATTGACAGTTTTAAGAAAAAAAAGTTCAAAAATTGTTTCACTAAATAATAAAAGTAATAGTAATAATGATAATAATAACACTTATATAGTATATTCTATGTGCCAGACACTGTTTGAGTCATGGTGTGTTTGATACGTGGTAGAATATCCATTTACCTGCAGATGTTAGAGTAGGTAAGTAGAAATGCGGGCTACTTTTTATTTAAGATCAAGAGTGGAGCTGACAGCTATTAGCAAAGTGGCAAAAGCTGAAGATGGAACACTGTTGGATATAGCCAAAGGGAGGGTCATCGATAGAAAACAGAGTTCCCTATTACTCAAGTGTAGCTGGTGGCACTTAAATTAAATTCATTGGGAATAAACAATCACTTAGATAGTAACCAATGATAGAACAGAATTTCCTCCCCAAAATTGAAAGGTTCTTTTTCCTGCGACTTAGCCTAAAAAATAATAAAAAATTCTATGATTGGATCACTTAAGGCATTATGGGAAAAATAGGACAGAGGAACCAACCTGTGGGAACTCACAAATATTATCACATTTTCTAAACTCAAATAATGGAGGACACACTAACTAAATAGATCATCAGTGACATTAAGCACAGCCTAAATTAAAGGGCACTGGACAATTAATTGCCACATTCCATCTCCTACTGGCTAGACACTTTTCAGGATTTCTCCCCCATTTAAGTGAGATGGTTATAAGTTCATTTTGCATTATTACAGATGTTTATTTGCATTTTAAGGTATGTTTCCTTTTTTCTTGGGTCTGGTTTCCTGCTCAAGTGTCCAGTCCTTTCTGATCTGGAGTTGTTTTCTTCTACTTCCTAGAATAACTCGATGTTTGTAAAGGAATATTTGCATAATTGAGGAGGTTATTTCTCAAACCCCTCGATTTATGCACAAGGTCATGAAAGGGTCATCAGAAGAGAGCAGAGCATTGCAACCTGGCTCTGTCAGTTCCTCTTAGAGGCTTCAGTTCTTTCCTTTCTGCAGATCAGAGCTAATAACATAATGGACATTCAATGAGCATTTCTATGCACCAAGTGTTGGGCTTAGTGCTTTCCATACGTTGCGCTATTTACCCCTATAATAACACTGTGAGGCAGTGTCTATCACTATTTTAGAGATGAGGAAACTAACCCTTAGCTCACCAGTCAGTGGCAGACATAGATTTGAATCCAGGTTGGGTCGACCCTAAATCATTATTTTATTATTGCGGTAAAATATATATAACATAAATTTACCATTTTAGCCATTTTTAAGTGTATAATTCTGTGGCATTAAGTACATTCACATTGTTGTGCATCTCTAGAACTTTTTCATCTTCCCAAACTGGAAGTCTGTATCCATTAAACAATAACTCCCCATTTTCCTCTCCCTCCCAGCCATGGGAAACCACCATTCTACTTTGTGTCTATAAGAATTTGACTATTCTAGGTACCTCTTATAAGTGGAGTCACACAGTATTTGTCCTTTTGTGTCTGGCTCATTTCATTTAACATAATGTTTTCAAGGTTTACCCATGTTGTAGCATGTGTCAGGATTTCCTTCCTTTTTATGGCTGAGTAATATTCTATTGTATGTGTATACTACACTTTGTGTATCCATTCATCTGTTGGACATTTGGGTCACTTCCACCTTTTGGCTATTGTGAATAATGTTGCTATGAACAAAGTCCCTGCTTTCAATTTAACGTCCTAAATATTAAGTACCGCCCCTCAAAGCAGCAAGATCAGGGCTCTGAGACCGAGATTGGTGAGCCTGCAGTTTCCTTTATATAATCCAGAACAAATCTAACATCACGGGAGAGGAAAAGAAGGAGTACAAGAACTGTGTCACCCTCCCCAACAACTTCCCAGTAGAAAAACAGATTCCACTATTGTTGCTCTGATCATACCTGGAATTATCTGCAAAAATTGTGCAACACAAGTCACAGTTCTATTTCTTTTGTTTCACAGTTAAAAAAAAAATACACATTTTTCATCAGTATGGAAAAATACCTATTTTTAAAGACTGCTCTTTGGTATAATTTACATGATGATGTTATTTCAACCACACCATCTTACCTGCCTGGCTTCCTCACTGTCTATCCATGGGAGCTTTTGTTTGTGCTGATATCAACTCAGCTCTGTATCACTGGGAAGGCCCATTTCTCACTCTTCTTCAAGTCATTTTCTACCTTGACAGATCAAGCATGGTTTATTTCTTAGTAATGAATTAAGAAAATGTAAAAACAAAACTTTCTCTTCTGATTCTCCTTGGTAATCTCTCAACGCCAAACCTCTTCAACATCCCCCACCCCCTTCCTTCCTTCTGTGTCTCCTGATGCCACTGGTTCGGGATCCTTTGAAGAGTTTGGATGGGAGTCATCAGTGTGTCAGGGTTTGGAGAAACCTCAGGGCTTCAGGGGAAGGCCTGCACTTTGCTGACGCCATGTCTCCCTGCAATGAGGGTGTCTCCAACTCCACCATCCACCTCACCTCATTGCTCTCTTCCCAGCACCCCGCTCCATGGTTTTCTGGTGATCTGCCATAAGAATGACTCAAAATCCACAGAGATGTGCACCTAAATTCTTAGGGTTGAGGGAAATGTACACAGAACCTAGATGCACTAGATGTTTCCAGCTCCTGTCTGCCAGCAGGGAGGTAGCTGTATTCAGAACTGTAGGGACAAGAAAATATGAAACTGAGCTGGGGGAGAGCCAGGGAGTGAAGTTGGTAGACCAGAAAAAGAGAATGTGAGGCAGATTTTACATCAGGAGTCAGAATACGAAGCCAGGGGATAGAGGAATCCTGCAGGGAAGGTCGCATGATAAAGGGAACCTGAGCTGTGGTCTTGCCCTGTGATGCCTGAACTGTTGGCTAAAGGTTGGGGACAGACCCCATAATATTACTCCTAGAGTTTTGAAGGGCGGGTGGGAGAAACTAGTGATGCACCTGAAGGCCTCTCTTATGGTAGGTTTTTTTGTGTGTGTGCGTGTATTTTTGCTGAGGAAGATTTGCCCTGAGCTAACATCTGTGCCAATCTTCCTCTATTTTGTATGTGGGATGCCACCACAGCATGGTTGATGAGTGATATAGGTCCATGCCCGGGAACCAAACCCACGAATCTGGGAGGAGTGCCCAGAACTTAACCACTATGCCACAGGGCTGGCACCTCCCCTATGGTAGTTTTAATGTGCCTTTTAAAGCCTAAACTGGCTGTGAAAAGAAAAGTCTTCTTAGAGGGTGGGTATTTATTATTAAGTCACTTTTTGTTCCTAAGGAGAATTTCTACCGTAGGGGATCAGAATTGACCACCTCAAGATGTGTCTCTTTACCTTGATTATTTTCACTGAAGGAGGCTTTGACCTTTCCCCCTCCCCCCCCCCACTAACTGTCTAAAGGGATTTGGGATGGAAGGCCTGTCCTGGGGACAGGCCATCACCTTGGATAACTCTGGGAATCGATAGACTGGGAGGGTCTTTGCTACACCCACTCTTATCAAAGTTGTGTTTACCAAACATTTACGTTAGTAAGGGAAATCTCCATTTGTAAAGGTATCTTCTTCTCTTTACTGGGAAGAGGGGCAGATGACCTCATCTCTAGAAACTTCTCAATGTGGAAGGCAAGGCCTTAAATCTGCATAATAACCTTACTGTGCTTTTCTTGTAATCCCCCATAGCTGACACCCCCAACCCCCAATATCCTCCTTTCTCTATTTAAGAGGAGAACCTCCACCATTTTGTTGAGAGATACTCCCTGGTCTCTCCCATGTATACATGTTATAAAGCTTTGTTTGATTTTCTCCTGCTCTTCAGTCTAATTTGTAGCCCAGACAGAAAGGACCCAGAGTGGGTAGAGAATACTCTTTCTCCCCATCACTATTATGGTCAGACTTCATGTATTTACGTACTAGGAAATCCACGTCTTGGTATTAGGATCAATGTTCCCTCTGAGTTTTTTAGGCAGCAGGTGGAATACCTTGTTATTTGATTCACAGACTAGGAAATTGGAATCCATGTGAAAAGATATTAATTTTGAAATCAAATAAAATTTAAAAGCAGGCTTACCTGACACTTGGCTGCCTGGTAATCAGGTATTCTATAAGCTCCTCCGCCTCCTCCCTCCCTGACCAAGAAAGATCCTCTCCTGGCTCTTCTCCACACATTCAGACCGGACCCATTGTTCAAGGGGCAGCTCGGCGCCAACTCTTCTAAGAAAGCAGCCTCTGCTGCTCCAGCCCTGGAAGCCTTCTCCCCTCCTTTCTCCACACCCCTGAATGACTTGTGGTCTCTCCCACATGAGCGCGCTCTCAAAACTTCTCTTAGACCCATTAGATACCACACATCGAGAAGGATCCTTTTGCTTACTATATTCTTCAGACATTTCATGTGGTAAGTCTCGTCCCTTGAGAAGACTTGAGTGAAACAGGTTCCTCATATTGTGTACTCCATTGATAGGTCCAGTCTAACGCTGTGCCCAAAACTGGTTGACTTGAGAGGGAATCCGGAAATGCTCCCTTGTCACATCTCAGTGCCATGGTTTCATGGAACTCTTCAGAGGGAAGACACTGCACTGGTTCAACAGACCTTTCAGTTAGGTCCCTCAGTGGCGATTTTCTAAACCTTATAACCAGAGGGGGACATTCAGAACAGGGAAGGTGGGTGTATTAGTCAGGGTTTTGCAGAGAAACAGAACCAAAAGGATGTATGTGTGTGTGGAGAGAGAGAGAGATTGATTTTTAAGGAAATGGCTCACACCATTGTGGAGGCTTGGTAAGGCCAAAATCTCTAGGGTAGGCTGGCAGGTTGCAGACTCAGGGAAGAGGTGCAGTCCCAGTCCAAACGGGGAGGTCAGTCTTTTTTCTGTTAAGGCCTTCAACTGATCCGATGAGGCCCACTCCTGTAATAGAGGGTAATCTACTTTACTCAGTCCATGAATTTAAATTTTGATCTCATCCAGAAAAACAACCTTACAGAGACATCCAGAATAACATTTGACCAAATATCTGGGCACTGTGGCCCAGCCAAGTTGACACATAAAATTATCCATCACAGTGGGGATGAGGTAAACACATTTTCTTTCCAACAGGGGAGCTTCCCCACCTGCTGGATTGACTAACAGAGGCTGTAGTGGACAGGCCGCTTAGCAATATTTCCTAATGACACTAGAAAACAAATAAACTGAGATCTCTAAACGGGTAAAGGTCAAAAGAGAGAGGCGTCATGCAGCTCCAGGCTGCAGATTTTCACAGGAAGGTGAACAGATGGGAGAATGGCCCAGTGAGAACATAAGGGACCTCTCTCCGGGAGGCCAGAGGCAGCTGTTGAGGGAGCCTCAGAGCCCCCAGTACTCCCCCAGACCCAGCTGGTGGGCTCCTCTGAAGGCCTGCTGCTGCCCCCAGCAGGTCCCCTGCAGCGCCCCTTCCCTCTGGGCATCCAGCCAGAGAAGCAGGCTCGGGCAGAGGTGCCTGCAGCCCAGAGAGCCCCAGCTGTCCCACCCCTGCCGCTGAGGGGCCGTCCTCCTGGGCTTTCCATCTCCACCCTGGCAGATCCCCTCTTTCTCATTCTCATCCTGAGGACACTTCTACACTTCTTCAAGCCGCTGCTCAACTGCCACCTCCACCAATGCTAGAGGCCTGCATTTATTTCTCCTCCATGGCATTGTCCCAGGGGTTACTCTGAACTACACGTGCCTCATTTCACCAGGTGTTACCTACCTACCATCTGTGTGACTGTAACAAAATACCACACACTGGGGGACTTACATATCTGAAATGTACTTTCTCACAATGTTGGGGGCTAGAAATCTGAGAGTAAGTTGCAGGCAGGGATGGTTTCTTCTGAGGCCTCTCTCCTTGGCTTTTAGGTGGCCATCTTCTCCCTCTGTCTTCATGTACTCTTCTTTCTGTACATGTCTATGTCCAAATCTCCTCTTCTTATAAGAACATTAGTCCTGTTGGATTAGGGTCCATCCTAATGATTTCACCTTAATTTAATCATCTGTGATCCCCTATCTCATAGATCACCTATCCCCCAAATAAGGCTGCATTCTGAGATACTGGGGGTTAGGACTTCAACGTATGAATTTTTGAGGGGGACACAATTCAGCCCATAATTGTGCCCTTGGGTGAGTTGCTCAAAGTCCAGTTTTTTCACTTGCAAAATGGGGATAAAAATAATGACTATCCCACAGTGCTTTCATAAAGATGAGTTGGCACAGAGCCTGACAGATATCAATCATTCAATTAACAGCAGTTACTTTAATAATAATACTTAATGATTACTGTTATTTGTTGAATAAGTCTTATTTAATGATTTAAAAATATTTCTAAAAATTTAACACTTAGAATTCTTCATAAGGCCAGCCCGGTGGTGTAGTTGTTAAGTTTGAGAGCTCCGCTTCAGTGGCCTGGGGTTTGTAGGTTCGGATCCCAGGTGTGGACCTACCTACGCACTGCTCATCAAGCCATGCTGTGGCAGCATCCTACATATAAATAGAGGAAGATGAGAACAGATGTTAGCTCAGGGCTAATCTTCCTCACCCCCCCCAAAAAAGGGGGCCGGGGGCCAGCCCAGGGACGTAGTGGGTAAGTTCACGTGCTCTACTTTGGCAGCCCAGGGTTCGCAGGCTCAGATCCCGGGCATGGACCGATGCACCGCTCATCAAGCCATGCTGTGGTGGCGTCCCATATACAAAATAGAGGAGGATGGGCACAGATGTTAGCTCAGGTCCAATCTTCCTCAGCAAAAAGAGGAAGAAGTAGTCTTCTTATTAAAATAAGAATTAATAATAAGAATGTTAGGTTAAAACTGTGGGCTTTGGAGTTACACAGACGTGGATTCCTGGCTCCAGTACCTGCTAGCTTTTTGATCAGGGGCAAGTTATTCCATCTATTTGTCTGAGTCTCAGTTTTTTGATCTGTAAAATGGGGATATGAAATAATTACCTCACAGAAATGTGTGAAGATCTATTGAGCTAATGTATAGAAAACATAATAATCTCTCAATAAATGGTAGTTCCATCAGTTAGATTAAAAGTGAACACACAATGGAATACTACTCAGATATTAAAAAGGTGAAATCTTGCCATTTGGGACAACATGGGTGGACCTTGAGGGTGTTATGTAAGTGAAATAAGTCAGATGGCAAAAGACAAATATATGATTTCACTCATATGTGGAAGATAAAACAACAAACAAACCCATAGATACAGAGAACAGATTGAGGTCACCAGAGTGGGAGGGGTCTGGGGGAGGGCAAAAGGGGTAAAGGCGGCATTTGTACAGTGGTGGATGGAAACTAGACTTTTGGTGGTGAACACAATGTAGTCTATACAGAAGTCAAAATGTGATAATGTACACTTGAAATTTATATGATGTTATAAACCAATGTTACCTCAACAAAAAAATTAAAAAGAAAAACACAGCTAACACAGATGCTAAAAACACAGTGCTTAAAGAAGAGAGAGGCTTACTTCTCCCTCACGTAACAGTCCAAGGTGAGCGAGCCAGACTGGGAAGGAAGGCAGCCCTGCATTACAAGGTCAGTGGCATCCTAGGTCCCTCTTCCTTTGTTCCCTGCTGTCCTAGGGTGTTGTCCTCATCTGCACAGCTGAAGTGGGATTGCTGTGGGGTCCACGTTCCAGCCAGTGGGTAAGGGAAAGAGAAAATTTAGGACAAGTGACTTTCCTTTAAACAGGTGACACACATATAACTTCTCTCATCTTTGGTAAGAACTTGATCACATGGCCATAGCTAACTTCCAGGGAAGGTAAGAGATACAGTCTCTAGCTTGGCAGCCTATGCTGAGCCAGAATTATTCCGTTATTATGGAAGGAGAGAATGGATTTGGCGGGGGTGGGGCGGGGGGTGTGGCAATAAAAGCAGTCTGCAACAGTAACTTTTGCATTATTACTGTGTGGCTTTAAAACAAAACTGACATGCCTTCCAATATCTTAGCAATATGATTGTCCTATGTGGTCCTTGAAAGCAGGGGGGGTCACCTATTACTTTAGTTCTTCTCATTCCATCTAAAAAGCCAAGCCATTGAGGCATTTTTGCTAGTGGTTTTAATAAATAGTTGGATTTGGTTGTATGCAGCAAGAAATGTAGCACTAACATAGTTATACCTCAACATCAGGTATCCTTTAATTTTTGAAAATGATGTCTTCTAAATATGTTGTCTATAAAATAAATAACATTTTTCTAGTTTATTTCCATTACAAACTCTTAGAGGTATTCCTGAGCAAAGAAACCAATCTGATTAGGAAAGAAAACTAAGGTCTACGAAACACTTTGGAAAAGGATGCGATGCAAAAACTATACATTCCTTGACTGAGAACAAGTAAGAATGTAAAAACTGGTATTTTATATAAAATCATTTAAAAAAGAGTTCAGTAATAAAATTTAACAAGTATTCCACTCTGTCTCCACACAGTGCTGGTATTTTCCGTACGTTTATGCATCTCTGGTTTCCATCTATGTCTCTGACCAAAATTTGTCAGTTTCTTTAACTTTTGTTTTTCTGCACACCTCTCCACCAAAATTTTTCTGTAACCATCAGTCATCCTCTCCTTTTCTTAGTTTAGTCTTTTCGGGTGATTTCATTCATTCTCATACATTTTCTATGTCCAGGCTCATGTTTTGTATTGAATTCCACCTTAAAATTTCCAACTGCCTCTCGGAAATCCACACCTGAATATCCTACAGTTAGCTCCAACATAATGAGCCTAAAATTGAGTTTGTCATCTGACCTGTTGATCTGTTCCTTCTTCTGTATTATCTACCTCAGCTAGGAACATTACTATCGATTTTGTATGTTCCTTCTAAAATCTAATTGGTTACCAATGCCTGTCATTTCTAACTTTGCAATGTCTTTTGAATTCCTTCCATCTTTTCTATCACTGCCATAGGCTTTTTTAAAGTCATTTCTGGCAGTATTATGTTATTGGCTCTAGTCTTTACCCAGCTGCTTTTTAAAATATACAGTTGAGCTTGTAACTTCCCTTAAAAATTTTTTTTGTGGCTTTTCATGGGCAATAGGGGGCTGGGTAAGTTCTTTGGCAAGAGATTCAGTAGTCATCACACTCTGGCTTGTCCTTTGCAATCTTATCTCCTTTGTTATCTACTGATAACAATCACAGTCTGATTGTTTGCCTATTTGGCATTTCCCCAAAGTGCTTTATAAGGTCCTATCTCTGTATCTTTGTTCATGTTAGTCCCTCTGCCTGGAATACATATAGAAGACCTGTAAGTGTAAAGAAACGGGAGTGATCAGCACTGTCATCAACAGAATATTTCTTTGGAGGGATGGATCTGCATTGGGGAATAATGAGGCACATAACGTTGAATCTTCATGGTGGGGAAAGATATAGTTGACACTGAATATCAGGCAGCGTTCACAAATCCACACTTTACCATTTTGAACCATTGAACTTTGGGCAAACTCTTTTATCTCATAGAACCCCAGTTTCACCAATAACAACCTGAGAACAGAGAGCATCATTTCAGCTAACAATAATAATGTCCCTCTAGAAGAGATGCTGTGTTAGACTCTCTGAAGGTTGATGCTAAGTGGGAGACAGCACAGCACAAAACCAAACAAAACCCTTGTCCCTACCACTGAGGAGCTTAAAGTTACCCAAATCAGCGTTGGAAGCAGGCAGGACTGGTGCTGAGCACACTGACGGCTACAAGAGGAAGCAAGGTGTCAGATGACGAAGTGGAAACCAAGCGAGTCCTTGTGCTAATTCTTCCTCCTGGTGTGCTCTTGTCTTCTTGACAGTAACTAGTTCTTCTGGAAGGCGGCAGAGTCAGCATTTCCCCCGGCAGCAGTTGGCTCCCACAGAGCCTTCCTGCTGGTGATGAGCAGCTTGGGGACACGAGGATGGAGCACTTGTCAAATATCCAGTGAATGATGACAGCAGCTTCTGTTACACACACTTGCAGTATCCTTTAGATATATGGATATGACGGAATGGACTCCAGGGCCAATGAGATGTTTCCCTACGTCTGCTCTTCTTCCTAACGCTTAATTTATCTTTTGGTCACAATGAAATGTATGCTCTAAATTGTTGTCACAAAAGAATTTGCTCACATTCTACAGAGCATTATTCTAAGGCCAGGGGTATTTGATCAGCCTGGGCATTTTGCTTTGCAGAACTTAACAAACATATTTGATTGGGGAACTAGACGGAATTGGAATCAGCTCTGGCTAAGTGTGTGCAGAGAAATGTTTTCAGAACATCTGTGAACCGTGGCTCATGGGAGTGGTTCAGATTTTAGCATCAGGAGAGGAAAATAGGGAAGAAAATCCTACAAATAATGGAAATCTTACATATATGGTGCAATCGTCCCAGTTTTGCCAGGACCCACGCTAGTACTACCTCTACCACTTTCCACTTACCACTGCCTCTGGTAACACAGCCTCTGCCATCAGGCTGCTGCCTGAATGTACCAGATATAGAATGCTAGTGATGAATGAATGACTAAATATTTACAACTATCACTTGGTGAAAGCCTTATAGTGAAACACGAAACTTCATTAGAGCGAGATGATTATGGAGCTATGGTGGAAATAAGACCTTGATACAGCTGGTCAGAAGGTGTGAGAAAGCAATCAGGATAGAAGGAAGGGGATGAGAATTTGGAGGACAGTATTGGCCCTATCTGAGAGTTTCTTTCTCCTGCTAATCCCATGGATTTGTGCCTGAATCTTGGGTGGGAGCAATGATAAGCAGAAATGTAAAGGATGGTTTTTACACACAGATCACTACAGGGCACTGGGAACCCAGGGCAAGTCTCCTCTATGATCATGGTGACAGAGGATGGTAGAGGAAGGCATGTTCCCCCACTTCAGTAGGGCTGTTTTAAAGCAAATAATTGCTGGCTCAGTGTGACTTTGGTGGCCAACCCCAGTGGTAGAGAAGAGGCATCCTCATTTGACTCTGGCAGCAAAATTGTGGAAGAGAGCCAAAGCAGAAGAAAATGAAAGAGCAAATGATCAGAAGTGGTATAAAGTATTTGTTTGGGGGGGTCTCCTCCTACCCCAAGAAGGCTCGAGGGAGCAGAGCAGGAGGCCACACCCAAGTGAATGGGAGTGAACCAGATAAATGTATTATATCGAATCACCAAAATAAAGTGTCCCACATACTCATCAACTTATGTCAAATCCCATGTCATGACATCACTAGAGAGACTGCTTGCTGGTCTTTTTCCAATTTAATTTGGAGGCTTGGAGATTTCATTTGACACAATCCTGTTAGATATCAACAGAGCTTCCACATGCCATTGTAAATTTGCTCTTCCAAGAAAAGACTGCAAAGATGCATCTTGTTTTTCTCCTGGGTGTTCTTCTACAGATAAAGCTTTTAAAAGATAAACTTCGTATTTTCAGGTTTCTACTTTATATATATTTTTTTGTCTTATTAGGAAGGATCTGTTACTAAAAATCGTACATTTTTGTAATGTTCTTAAGCTCACAGGGCACATTGACCCAACATCTTAATATATTTTCTCCTCAGAAGAAGGTATGAACCACATTTTACGGATGAAGGAACTAAGACTCGAGCATCTTCTTCAAGGACTAGATGCTAATGGGACAGATGCTGCCTAAACCCAGGTCTCCTGGCTTTAAGCCTGTATTCTTTGTTCTATACAGAGGGATATTGTGCTACTGGTAAATGTTATTCATGAATCATTTCTAAAATGTAATTTTATCCAAATCTTATCAACCAAGTGCATGAGCTGGAAAAAATGATAGAGTTCTGTCTCTGATATAATTGAGAAAATAGACCAAAATGCAGCCAGCAGGAAGGAAAACATTCTGAGCATCCTCTGGCTGTAATTTCTGTGTATGTTTCTCAGATAGAAGTTTGCCAATAGAAGGTTGGCTGTGTGCAGCCCTACTCACAGTACTGAGTGTACTGGTCTCCCATATAGAGTACAAGCTTACGGCTGGCTCTCTCTTTCCATAAACTAGCTGTCTTCTTTAGTGTCTGTCCTCTTCATCTGAAAGCTGGGCATGGCGCAGTGAAGCCCAGCTTCTCTGTTGCTAAAACAACAGTCCGCCTGAAGTTGTTAAAACTACAAGCTGTCACTCTGTACAATATCACAAGGCAAAGAGGGCATGGCCCACCCCTTCCCCTTGGTCACCCCCCAAAACTCTGCCTATTCTGATTTCTTCTCCCCTTCAACACCATTTGTGGTGTGTACTTTAACCAGATGGCCCTCCTTTGAAAATGTTAGAGGTAGCTGCATAATTTCATTTGCCCTGTTTAGGCACAAAACAATGACCTTTTTTCTTGTTGAATGATCGATTTTGTATGTTCCTTCTAGAATAGATTGTTTTAAAAAAACTCACAACTTCCATATTGTCTTAAAGTGAAAAGCTCATAGGATTGATGTTGGTTAAAGTGTTTGAAACCATGGCACCTGGTCACTGATCACTTCTGGACTTGGGCAAGCTAACTTCTCCCTTGCTATTTTTGAAAGAGTGACTCACTGTCAGTTCAGTAATATAGGAGAACTCCTTAAGGGCCAATAGAAAGGCACAGGGCGAAGCAGGAACGTTTCCGACCAGTTGGGTGGTTACCAAGAATAATTCAAGACATTCACTAAGCGAGGCCAGATGCAATCTTCCTGCACACATCATTTCAGTATCAACTGTGCTATTTCAGTTTCTAACATACAGAAGCAGGGGCATTGTCTGAAAAATGAACATTTGTTTACTAATTAGAGCACCTTTTGTTTTTTTGACTGTGGTTGGCTTGGTTCCCCTAATTTGGTTCAGTTTATGCAGAGCAAGCCTCACAGTGAGCTGGAGGCCCAGACCTTGCAGGGGTCTCCCCTGTGGCTTTGGCCTTGTGGGCGGGAACTGGGCTTGTCTTTACATTGGAGCTGCCTCCCACTTGCTTACGAGGGGGGGCTGGTCCCTTCACACAAAGATGGTGCTATGGAGAGCCACGCTTAGAAGTAGGAAATGGGGGTCCCATGGGCTTTCCAATCACCTGCCTTATATTAATAACATCTTTACATTTGTGTCTGAACTATATGTTACAACACACTTTCAAGTTGCAAAAGTTTTTGATCTCTATAAGAATCCTGTTACCAGCAAGGATTATTATCCAGAGTCCACAAACGGAGAAACTGAGGACCCTAGGAATAAATAACAAGATAAACAAGAATAAAGGTGACTTATTGCTACCATTTATTGGGCACCTATTATGTGCCAGGCATGGCTAATAGCTGCTCTACTCACATTATCACTGATTTGGTATCAACCCTGCTGGGTCGTATCCTTAGCCTCATTTCATAGACAAAAATATCTGATGCTCAGTTGTTCAGTTAGGTTGTTACTTGCCTCAGGTGACATAGAAAGCACCAGAGCTGGATATAAACCCAGGTTCCTCTGGTTCTAAATCCAAGGATCTTTCCACCACATCATACTTAAGTGATTTGCTCAAGGTAACTGAGGTCTTCCTACTATAAACCTAATTTTCTTTCCATGGTATCTTGATATCTCTTTGCAGTATAATTTGCTTGTAGCTATTTTTAAATTCACTCTTGATTGGGATTCTCTTCTGTACTCCCTTTCTCATACACCTAGATTTCCCTACCTAAGAATATCCAATAAAAAAACAGTGTTTCTTAAGATGGCTTGGTAGCACTTCAGGTTATAGCCCATTCTCTCAAGTCATGATATTCTCAAAACAAAAGCAAGTTTAATTACCTTTTTTAGAAAAAGGGAATACTTATTGAACAGCACTTATCAGAAGTAAGGGGATTGTATTATGAAATGTTATTATCCTAGTCTGGGCTTGGGGTTTAGACCACGTGCAAGACTATTAATCAGGGCTCTTTCATTGTCATGACAACAAATCAACTCAAAATGTCTTCAGCAAAAAGGCATTTATTAGTTCAGATTCCTGAAAGGTCACGGTAGATCTTAAGGAACCACTACATGCAGGGCTCTGTCTTTTTTCATTTCTCACCTCTGTTTTCCTCTGTGTTGTCTTCATTCTCAGCCAGGCTCTCTCTAAGGGGTGGTATATTAGTTTGTTAGGGCTGCCATAACCAAGTACCACAGACTGGGTGGTTTAAACAACAGAAATTTACTGTTCACAGTTCTGGAGGCTGGAAGTCCAAGATCAAGGTGTTGGCAGGTTTGGTTCCTTCTGAGGGCTGTGAGGGAAGGATCTTTTCCAGGCTTCTGTTCCATGCAAGGGCATTCATCAAGGGAACAGCATGGAGAAAACCGTGGAGTCATGGAAAAGCATGGCGTGATTGAGAAGTAGCCAGCAGTGGGAGCATAGAACATGTTGAGAAACTTCTTCTCCAGGACTTTGTGGTAGCCTAAGAGGACAACTTCAGTCTTGTTTCTGCTGGATCTGGATCTATAGTTTATTAGATTATTATTTACAGCTCTCTATTTTTTTGTTTCATGTAGTTATTGGTCCTCATATATGGTAAGTGGCTCTCATGGGCCTGAGAATTCTCTAGTTCTAGGGAGAAACAGAGACTTAAAATTGAGGAACAGAGAAACAGGAGGAGCTTGTATTTGGGTCTAATTCCCTCTAAAGTTTGAATGTCACAGGGTTACCTGGAAATTTTATTTGCAAAATTAACTTAATTAACACAATTGCCTTAATCATGTATAGAGTTATTCAATATCTTCACCTCATTCTGAAATAAATCAACACTGTTGAATACTTTAACTTTGATCATTCCCCTCCTAATTTACATGATTTTGTTGTTTTTGTAAGTTAATTTAGTGAGGGTCTGTAGGTAGTAAATGTTCCCCATATTTACTTATTTATGCACGTATTTATTTATTTGGAAAATGTCCTTATTTAGGCCACAGACTGGGGACCAGGAGGAGATGCTCAAATACAAGTTCTGTCTCCCAGCTTGCTTAGATCCTGATGACATTACTTTTTATCTGGTCTCTCAATACTTCCTTATTCTCTTTCACTAGCCATTGCTGTGAGACTATTATAAGTGCCTTATTTCCCCCACGCCAAACTTGCTTTTTATGTAACATTTAAATTAGGACTTTCTTAGAAAATCCTCAAATAATTGTCCTTTACTTAAAGGATACACCCAAGAGATTGTGTATACAAGATTGTGATAGTTGATTTATAAATGATGAAGCCAATTGAAAAATTGTTTCATATAAGCCATAATTTAGATTTCACTACTGGCCTATCATTTTTAAAATAAAATTTTATTTTGGAATATTTTTAGATTTACGTAAAAATTGCAAAGATAATACAGTAAGTTCTTATGTGCGCCTCACCAGATTCAGTTTTCCCTTAACATTATCATCTTGCATTACCGAGGTCCATTTATCAAAACTAGGAAATGCACATTGGTATATTACTATTAACCAAACTTCACACTTTATTCAGATTTCACTGACTTTTCCACTAATGCCCTTTTTCTGTTCCAGGATCCCATCGAGGATATCACATTGCATTGAATCATCACGTCTCCATAGTGTCCTCTGATCTGTAACAATTTCTCCAAGACCAATCTCAATAGTTTTGAAGAGTGCTAGTCAGGTATTTTATAGAATGTTCATCAATTTGTGAGTTAGATAAATTGCCTAACAAATTATTAGGATGGGGTTATAGATTTTGAGGAAGACTACCACAGAAGTGAATTACCTATTTTATTACATCATTATCAGAAGGTGCATTGGTCTACCACTTTAAAGAATCTATTTCTTTTAAAATCTTGAAGAATTTATTTCTTCTCTTAAAAGATTTGGTTTGTATCTTCCTTCAGCTTATATATCCTCTGCAAATCTCTCCTTCTGGTTTGGCTCTGTAAGATCTACCTATAAGGATTCTCTAATCTCCCCCACACTTTAAATACTATTTTCTTTAGTTTTGTTCTTCCCTCAATCTACTTATCTCCCTCTCCATCTTTCCCTTCCTTCCTATCTCTCAGCACCACCTCTTTTCCCCACTTCAGAACATCAGTTCACACCCTAACTTACTTGCCGTTTGGCTTGAGCCCCTTTCTGGCTTCTGATTTGTTCCCCAATGATTTATAGTCATCGTTAAATCTCATGAAGGAGTAAGAGAAATCAGTAAAGGAGAAAGATTAGAAAAGACAGTATGACATCATGGAAGAAGCATAGCATTTACGTTAGAAGAGTTGAGTCTGAAAGCCAGCTCGTTCACCAGCCAATTTTCCTTCTTTAAAGCCACCCTCCTCTCTACCAATACTGAATTCATTTTCTGTAACAGATCATACCGTTCCAAACTCCATACCATTGCATGTGTCCCTATCCTCTTTGCCTGAGATGTTCTTTTTCCCCCATCCTTTCTGTGATCCAGTCATCTGGTAAACTCCAGCTCATCCTTCTGAAGATCTAATGGACAGCATGGTGACTATAGTTAACAATACTGTGTTGTATACTGGAAATTTGCTAAGAGAATTGATCTTAAGTATTCTCACCATACAGAAAAACGTAACTATGTGAGATGATGGATGTGTTAATTAGCTTGATTTTGGTAATCACTTCAGAACGTATATGTTTATCAAAATATTACGTGGTATACTTTATTTTTTATTTTATTTTATTTTTGTGAGGAAGACCAGCCCTGAGCTAACATCTGTTGCCAATCCTCCTCTTTTTGCTGAGGGAGACTGGCCCTGGGCTAACATCCGTGCCCATCTTCCTCTACTTTATATGGGATGCCGCCACGGAGTGGCTGATGAGCAGTGCATCAGCGGACGCCCGGGATTCGAACCTGCGAATCCCGGGCTGCCAAGCGCGGACTAAACCGCTGTGCCACTGGGCGGCCCCAAATATATACAATTTTTATTTGTCAATTTTACCACAATAAAGCTGAGGAAAAAAAGAATCAATTTTTGAGTATTTCTTAGATCCTCTGGAAGACGTCATCATCCCCACCTTTGAGTTAGTGACTATCTTGTGCATACCTCTATTACAGCATCTAATATATTGTACTGTAAGGTCTAGTTGTCTATTTATTGTTTATTTAAGGTATCTATACAATTTTTGGTTCTCTGAGGGCAGTTACCATGGCTTATTTAGGTTTCCTTTGTACCCATCACAAGCACATATTTGACACTGAAAATTTTTACTGAATGATGAGATCAATTAATATTTAAAGTTGGGTAAGTCAGATAATATCATCCTTAGACAGATTTATTGTAAAGATCAAATGAGAAAATTGTAGTGGAAGCACTCATTAAATTTTAATGAGTGATGTAAATTTGAGTCATTATAACCCCCAGTTACCTATTTCTTACTCCTGTGAACCCCCTCTACCCCAAACACTTTGTTTTTATCACTCCTATGCCACCTACCTTACTATATCTCGTTTCGAGGATAGAGCATGTGTATTAGTTATCTATTTCCACATGACAAATTATCCCGAAACTCGGTGGCTTGAAACAATAAACATTTATTCTCTCCCAGTTTCTGAGAGTCAAGCATTCCGGCACAGCTTAGCTGGATCCTCTGCCTTAGGGCCTCTCAGAGGCTGCAATTGAAGTGTGGCAGGGGCTGTGGTCTTCTTAAGACTCAAGTATGGGAGAATCTGATTCCAAGTTCACTCACCTGGCTGGTGGCAGTCTCAGGCCTTTGCAGGCTATTGGGCTGAGACATCAGTTCCTTGCTGTGTGGGCCTCCTCGTGGGCAGCTTGCTTCCCCCAGAGCCAGGGCAAAGAGAGAGAGAGAGAGAGAGAGAGTGAGAGATGGTGAGCAAGATGAAAGCTACAATCTTTTTGTAAAGTCATCTTGGAAGTGACATCCCATCATTTTTGCCATAATGTATTTGTTAGAGGTGAGTCAGTCACTAGATCCAGCCCACACTCAAAGGGAAAGGCTGACCTGGGGCATGAATATCAGGAGACGGATCATTGGGACCATCCTAGAGGCTGCCCACCTCAGCACACTACTTACTTTGATGCCTTGTAGGATCTAGCCCTGGCTAACATAAAGCAGGTGCTGCATATGTGGTTAATAAATTGATTTCACTAGAACAGGTTGCTGACATGCCTGAGGTAGGACAGGTGCTGCCACCTGGAGAAGTTTTCCCAAACGCTTCCCTGTCTCCCATTGCCAGCAATTTGCACATCACTGCTGGGCACCTTGATCTGCTGCTGAGCAGAGCAGGAAGGTGGAGGTCAGCTAAGGAAGTCAACACAACCTATTGGGGGCATTCTTCCAATGTCTTTCCGGCATTGTCTGTGTTGAATTGTGCATTATTTATATATAGCAGGTGACCATTTAGTTATTCACTCAACAAAGGTTAATTGAACACTTTCTATGTGCCACGCCTTAGGGATCCAGTGGTGAAAAAAACAAATCCCTGCCCTGTGGAGCCTGCATTGTAGGAATTATTTTCCTTTTGGGCTTGAAATGGTTTCTCTATTAGTTTTCGGGAAAAGAAGCCAGACTTTATTACATCCTCATTGCTGTGTCATGAAGGTCCTGGGGGAGATATCTGAAAGGGATATTAGCTCATAGCAAGGGGACCACCACTTTCCTAACTCTCTCACCTTCTTCAAGTCTTTGCTCACCTGTTCAGTAAGGCTTATCCTGACCATCCTATTTAATAATGCAAATGAATCCCTCAACTCCCACTCCCACTTCCCCTTCCCCTCTCCTATTCTGTCTTTTCCCATGTCAGTTATTATCTTCCAACATACTCACAATTTACTTATCATCTCTACTCTCCAGTGTCTATCTCCCCTCTGCTTGAAACTAAGTTTCACAAGGGTAGGGATCTTTAGTTCCATCTCTGCTGCGTCCCCAAAGCCTAGAACAGTGCCTGGCACATAGTTGGTGCTCAGTAAATATTTGTTGAATGAATGAACTGAGTCCCTCCAGGTCAG
Organism: Tapirus indicus; assembly: GCA_031878705.1. Classification (NCBI taxonomy): domain Eukaryota; kingdom Metazoa; phylum Chordata; class Mammalia; order Perissodactyla; family Tapiridae; genus Tapirus; species Tapirus indicus. The sequence continues at coordinate 124,797,621 of CM062919.1, read as the reverse complement.
GTTTCCTTTTTAGGCCTGACTTTGTAGTTTGGGAAGATTTTCATGAAGGAATAGGGATGCAGAGAAAACCAGTGATGCTCCTAGCTGTGGCTATTGGTTCCTCAAAAAGGAATTAGATTTAATTTGTTCATAGGGCTAAGAAATGAGATATGGTTAGTAAATGCCAAATTGGTCAATGATGGATGTGTGCCATCATTTTCTCCTGCTCACTCTTTCTTCTGTGTAGTCCATTTGGGGCATTGCCTGGTTTTCACTCTCAATGAATCTTCATGCATGCAGGCTGAGCAGGTGGGGTCATGAAAGCCTGGGATTGCCTGGTGACTTGGGGTGAGTTATGTCTAATTGGTGCAGAATCAGCAGCCCTTACCCTTTATCCCCCAAAGAATGAGGCGATGCTGGGAAGCAACAATTGCCTTCCCCAAGCAGTTCAGCAAGTTTAATGCTGCAATGTTTCCAGGCCTTGAAGATAATAGGAAGTGATTATGGGAAGTGAAGTTACTCTGGCCGACCTCACCTTTTTGGTTTAACTTTGTTCTCATTTGTGTCTTCCACATTTTGCTTTTAATGCTCGATGATTTTGAATTAAGCAAAATCCTTTAGCTAAGCCCTTAACATTTTGATGGAGAGCCTGTTACAAAGTTTTACTTCATAATTGAACTAAAATCACACATATCCACAGAATGATTAAGAACAGATCTTGGCTTCGCTCCTGCAGCAGCTTTGGTCTACATAGAGTCCCCTTCAGAGGGAAGAAAAGAGTCACTCACCTTTGTTTCCCCATCTTCTCTCTTCTCTGTCCGCCCTCACAGTCTCACTTCTGTTTCTTCCTCACTGGCCTAGGTTATCATTCATTTATTTCAATTCATCTGGTTTTCCCTTGGAAGTGGTGTCAAGTCACAAGCAGGTAACAAAGGAGTGAAGGAAAAGGAGTTTACAAACTCCCCATGAAGTTTTTTTTTCAGTGGCTGCAAAATAGTCTAGGAACCATATGGGCCGTCGTTTACTAACCAATAGCCATAATCTAAATTAAGGATCAGCAAACTCTTTCTGTAAAGGGCCAGATAATAAATACTTTAGGCTTTGTGGGACATATATCTCTTTCACAATTACTTAGCTGTGCCATAGTAGTGCAAAAGCAACCACAGACAATATATAAACAAGTGAGTGTGGCTGTGTTCCAATAAAACTTTATTTACAAAAACAAGCAGTGGGCCACATCAGGCCCACAGACTACAGTTTGCAGACCTCTACTCTAAGCTATTACACTGCGTTAAATTTTGCTATTTTAGATTCTATGATGAATATTTTGCTTCCTCATCTAGAATCACTTCTTCAGAAAACATTTGTAGAAGAAAATTGAAGTGAAGCTGCAAGTCATTGGAAGACTTTAAGACTCTTCATCCATATTTGCCTAATTTCTTCCTCAGAGAACACAGTCATCAGTACTGTAGGATACTGCCAACTTGATGACACTTTTTTCCAGTATTTATTTTATTCATTTCATTCCAAGTCATGTTTAGATAAATTGCTAAGGGGAAAAAAGTAGACTGAAAAAAAAGTATGAGGAAAAAAATTAAAATTTTTAAATAGATAAAAAAATCTTTGTCATTTTGAGGGGCAAAAAAATGAAATTTCGTTATTGTTTTAAACTGTATTTCTTGGAGGCTGAGTGTTTTCCCACGTTTGCTAATCTGTTGCATTTCCTCTTTGTGACGTATCTGTTTATATCTTTTCTTACTTAGAATCTAGACATATGTAGCTGTTCTATTTAACTACGTTTAATAAGTTTTAAAGGCAACATTTGAAACTACCTAAGTACATCAAGAGGAATATTTAAATAAATTTTGGTATATAATTAACAGTGGTGTTTTATGTGGCCATTAGAAATTTTTGTTTGTTTTGTTGTTCTTTTAGAACTGTAGGTGGACCAAGTTTAGTGCCTCAGTTCACAGCAATCTGTTAATCAGACATCCATGTAACGCAACTTCTTTATTTTAATTTATCTTATTATTTTCCCCCTTTATCTCTAGTTTCCTGTGGCTGCTGTAACAAATGAGCAAAAATGAGTAGTTTAAAACAAGAAAAATGTATTCTCTCATAGTTCGGAAGGCCAGAAGTCCAAAGTCAGTATCATTGGGCTGAAATCAAGATGTCACCAGGGCCACACATTCTTCGGAGGCTTTAAGGAGACTGTTCCAGCTTCTGGTGACTATCGGCATACCTTATTACGGCCACATTACTCTCATCTTCAAGGTCAGTGTCTTCAAATCTCTCCCTACTCTGTCTTCACATTGCCTTCTCTGTGTGGGTAAAATCTCCTTCTGCCTCCTCTTATAAGGACACCTGTGACTGTATTTAGGGCCCACCTGGCTAATCCAGGATAATTTCCCCATCTCAAGATCCTTAATTTAATCACATCTGCAAAGACTCTTTTTCAAATTAGCTAGCATGTATAGGTTCCAGGGATTAGGACCTGATATCTTTCGAGGGGGACATTTTCCAGCCAGCATAATCTCCCATTTATATTCCTATTCTTGTGCCCTGCTTAAGCATTTCTGCATATTTAATGTATTTTCTTCCAATCCACCATTCAAACATTTATTTATGTATTTATAGCCTTAAGAAATGTATAATGTGATTGTGTTTATATCTGTTAACATTTTAAAATTAATATTTTAGAGGCCGGCCCGGTGGTGTAGTGGTTAAGTTCACATGCTCTGCTTTGGCGGCCTGGGGTTCACGGGTTTGGATCCCGGGTGAGGATCTACACACAGCTCATCAAGCCATGCTGTGGCAGCATCTGATATACAAAATAGAGGAGGATTGGCACAGATGTTAGCTCAGGGCCAATCTTCCTCACTAAAAAAAGAAAAAAATTTAATATTTTAAAAGTGATACTGTGCCTTGAAAACCTTTCTGTTTCTTATTTTCCCCTCAACATCGTATTTTGAGGTCTCTCTGGTATGTGATTGTAGCTATCATTCTTTTTTGACTGTTGCATGATTTTTTACCATATGTACATTCCTAAACCTGTGGATGCATGGATGACCTCTAATTCAAGTTCAGCTGTAAATTTCTTATATCATTAACTTGTTTGTTTTCAGAAACACGTTTGGCTTTTATAGTAATATTAGCCAGTGGTGACTGAGTGTTTACTATGTGCTGGGTATCACACAAAGCATGTTTTATATGGTATCCCATTTAACACTTCTGACAAGACTGTTAGATGGCTTTGTCTTTATCCCTTTAAACTTATCAGGAAACTGAGCAATAGAGCAGCCAAGCAACTCTTCTGAGGTCATACAGACAGTGAGTGGGAATATAGCATTGAAAAGGCAGTTCCTATTCCCAAGGAATTCTGGGCCAAATGAAGGAGAAATACACACATCCTGAAACTCCATGGCAGTGTGGGTGTATAGACACACACACACACACACACGCACACACACGCACCCTTACACACACAAGAGACTTCCTGGATGGAGCTTGTGCCAATGCGTCTGCTCTCTTCATGGCAGGCACAATCTGGCCGGAGGTCTGGGATTCCCATTCCTTGCTCTGGCTGTTTCATCCTCTCTACTCTGACTTTCTGCTCTTCCCTCTGAACACACAGCATCACAACAATTGCCAAGATCTACACATCGTAACCCCAAAACAGCTCTCAAATATATCTATCCCCTCTGTTCCCATACTTGTTCTATTTCCGGTATTCTTGACAAGACTGTTACAATGACCTCATTGTGTTCCCCCCACACTCGCCTCCTTACCCCTGGTGTACCTTTAATACCACAGCTAGATGAATTTTACTAACTTGGAGAAAAAATCATATTCTTCAAAACCTGATGATGCATCTGTGCTGTTGAAATAACTGAGTACAAATACCATAGCGGACCATTAAGCCTTCCACAATCTGGCCCCAACCGACTTCCCAAGGCTCTCTCCCATCTCTCCCTTATAGACATGTGGTCTTGTTATTTTCTCATTGTATCCTATAATATACTAACTCTAAGTGACTTTTTTCTATGATCACTATTAATTCCAACCTATCTTTCAAGTAACAAACAGTAGCATCCCCAAAAACATTTCCTAATTTTCCCTGATAAGTGTTTCCTTTCTTTGTAATTTTTAATATTTAATGAATATTTATTTAGTGCTTATTCTGTCCAGACACTGTTCTAAAGCCACAAATATTAACTCAATTGCCTTTGTTCAACTCAATGAGGTAGGCATCATTTTCCCCATTTTCAGGATGAAGAAACAAAGGCACAGAGAGGTTAAGTAACTTGCCTGAGGTCACATGGCTATACCTGGCAGAGTTAGGGTTTGATCCTGGCGGTCTGTAGATACGAAGCTTTTAATTGCTCTGTGGGCTGCCTTCCCCCGTTCTGTTCTCGCTTTCTCTCTCTCCTTATTCCCTCCCACTTTTTCTTTCTTCCTTTCAATTAACAAATTTTTGTGTTACACATATCAGCGAATAAAGCAGTTGCCCTTGTGCATGTGTGGTGGGGAGGATGCACGTAAACGAACCAATGAGCAAACAAACAAAACTCAGGGCTATGATTAATGAAAGAAACTTCAGGCTGCTATGACTTGCTCTTCCTTGAGCAAATCTTAGCATTTTAAAATTTATTCCATTGTAGAACTTACCACTTTCTTTTTTGAACTGTTCTGGAAGTGTTTGCATACAGAACTTACCTGTCTTCATGTGGATCAAATTCCAAGAAGTGTTGATTGTTTTCTTCTTTTATACTCAGTAATTTGGGCACAGTGAACACAAAATAGACATGAGTTGGATCAGTGGATAGATGGAGAAGCTTCAGTCAGTGTAGAACCTGCTAGTGATGGCTGGTCGTCCTCAGTCCTGGGGCCTGGCACATGGCTGATTCCGCATCTGGCTGGTTGGTCTGGGGGAGGCACAGGGGCCTCCATCCTCACAGTTGGGCCTGAATCTGCAGTGTTTTGATATATATCTGAGCAAGGCCTAGACTTGAGGGTGAGGCCACAGGCAAACAATTCATGTTGGGATTTACATAAGGAAGAAAGGCTTGTCTGAGATACTGTTCTGGGTACACTTACTTTTTGGGCTTCTTCTAGGATTTTGTGAGTTCTTCAGCATGTAAAGCAGGTCAGGCTGAGCTCTGAGAGAATCTGCAATAAGCAGCACATTTTTCTGAACCTCAGCAAAGCTGGCCGGGGCTAAGAAATTATAGTAATTAGCAACATGGCAATAATTTAGTTTCTAGAAGTAGGCCCTCCTGATGCCAGAAAAACAAGTGGTCAAGTCAGTGTTCTCTCTGTGTGTAATGCTGCCTTCTAAAATCAGGGGAAATTGCTGAAAAGGCATCAGTGCACAATGGATGAGAGGCTGACTGACAGAGGTCATCTGCACTTGAAAATGAGAAGTTGCACCTTTCAAAGTCTGGAAGCCAGGCCTGCCTGAGCCTTGTAGCTGCCCTCCTCTATCCAGCCAACTTCTCACGTGTCACCGTTTGGGTAGCTGGCATTCCCTAATGTCTTGGGAATATGGCCAGTCTTGGTCTGGTTGCCTCCGAAGATTCTCTGCAGACAAGTTCTGGAAAACTTCAATTTCCTTCTGGTAAACAGTTTATGATTCTGTGTTTTGATGTGTATATAAGACAATCCATGTATCAGTTGCATGGAGTTTGTGGAAAGGAAAAAAGCTTGTGAAAAAATGTTTATTCTCCCATGTGGCACTGACCTACCTGTGCCCAGAAAATAACAAATCTTCCTGGAAGAAGAAATTGCTTCCCACTTCAATGGAAGTCACCACACCTACCTCTAAGCACCTCCACCTTAGCCTGACAGACTGTCACAGTCTGTAAAAGTGCACTTGTCCTGGCCTAAGGTCGGAGACCTGGGTGCCAGGGTCCCTGAGCACCATAAAGTATAATCCTTTTCTCCTCTTTTCTCCACTCCCAACCTCTTACTTACCCAAGCCTGTGCAAGAATAGCAGATTATGTTTATAAAGACCTCGGCTGGTGAAAGACCTCAGAAATCCATGGAGTCCCAAGTGGATTTTATATTTCATTTACAAAGCATTATTTATTAGCATAGGTGCAAATCTAGCAAGGTCACGTTACCATTACCATTACCAAACATTACAATTCTTTGTTTTCTTCTTCTTAGATTCTGGGAACTTTTTATTCATTTGTCCTTCACTGACCAGGAGAGAGCCTGGCAGAAGGCATGTCTTTAATGACAATTTGTTTAATGAGTATATCAATAAGGAATGCTTTGTTTAATAAATGGAAATATCTTTGACATATTTGTTAATTATAGAAGTCTGCAAGTTCATTGTATAAAAATCAGCAACTCATAAGTTTATAGAAGTTTCTAATACAACATCTTCTCCCAGAGATAGCCACCAGTTGGTTTGATGTATATACTCTCAGAGTATGTAATGCAGGAAAAAAACAAAGAAAGAAAGAAAGAGAGAAGGAGAAAGAAAGGAGGGAGGGAGGGTGGGAGAAAGGAAAGAAAGAAAGGAAGGAAGGAAGAAGAAAGGAAAGAAAGCAAAAGAAATTTGTTCTATAATTGCTTTTTCATTCTGTATATGATGTAGAGGGCATATTTTCAAGTCAGTACATGTGAATCTACATCATTTTTAAAAGGAAGTCCTTAGTACCTTATTACACCTTTGTTCATGTGTAGCATAATTAAATTAACGAAACCACTATTGTTGGACTCTAGAGTGTTTCCAGTTTTTACAATGGTAAATAATGCTGTCATGAACATCTTTGTCGAGGAACACATTTTTGTACACTTGCCTGGTTATCTTCTTAGAATAAATTTCCAGAAGTAGAACTGCTAGGTCAAGGGTAGTTAGATTTTTGATATTTTCAGATTGTCCTCCAGATAATCTGAAATTTTAACTAATTTTTAGTTAACTAATTTTACTTTTAACTAATTTTTAACAAATCAATAATTAACACATGGCTATTACTAATAAATAACACATTTATTAAAATAATAATTTTAACTCATTTAAAGATTTCTGTCAAGGTGTTTCCCCACATCCTCATTAACATTGGACATGACCAATCTTAAGACTTTGCCAAGACAATTGATGAAAAATTATATCTCATTGTTGCGGTTTGCATTCCCATCATTATTTATGAGATTGAGCATATTTTCATATGTTAGTCTTCAGCATTTTTTTTCTTCTTTGACTTGCTAGTCTTATCCTTCACACATTTCAAATTTCTGGATTATTTCTTCTTTTTTTTTTTTTTTTTTTGTGAGGAAGACCGACCCTGAGCTAACATCCGTCGCCAATCCTCCTCTTTTTGCTGAGGAAGACTGGCCCTGGGCTAACATCCGTGCCCATCTTCCTCCACTTTATGTGGGACGCCGCCATGGCATGGCTGACAGGCAGTGCGTCGGCGGGCGCCCGGGATCCAAACCTGCGAACCCCGGGCTGCCAAGCGCGGACTAAACCGCTGCGCCACCAGGCGGCCCCTGGATTATTTCTTTAAAAAGTTCTTGATATCATTTTGCCCAAGGAGCTCCAGGCAGACTGAGTTTTATTAGCCCTAAGAGGTCTCTGTGAGGGATTTGATTTCCCAGGGTGAGGCTGGATCAGCAGCAAAGTGACCAAGGCATTAGCATGGGTGTGGGAGTGAATATAGTTTGAGTCATCTGAGGGATGAGATAAAGATGTACATATATGTAGTCACATTTCTAACCAGTAATTCCAATTCTAGCAAGTTTGTCTAGGGAAAAGTTAGGAAAGGATGCAGGATTTATATCCAAGAGATGTTCATCACATGCTCATTTATAAAATGGTGCAAAATTTGAAATAACCTAAATACCTAAAATGGGCAAAGAATTAAGTAAATTTGTTATGTGTTATTATCACGACTTTAGTGATGTGACTGGCAAAGGTTAAGAGATATATAGAATCTAATCATATCAGTTAACTATCAATAAGAATTGTGGTCTAAACAGACAAGAAGAACATGAACATAATTCAGAATAAATTCAGGCGGTGAATGGAGTGAGTAGTTGAATCCAGGCAAGAGGTCAAGAGGCAGAAAAATCTGGGAGAAAGGTGCAAATTTCCATCTACTCAAAGCAGGAGGCAATAATAAGTATGGTATGGATTGTACCCAGGGATGTGGACTGTGAAGGATGAAGTCCCTGTTGCGACAGTGTCTATGAAAGGAGCTTGGCACACCCACTGGAGACACCAGCAGGTTTGCTTACATGTCTCCACCCCTAGATCTGGTGACCCTGCCCAAAATTTCTGGGCAATGAACAATCCCAGCCTGCAGATGTTGTCCTCTGCTCTCTTTTGTCATGGTAACTCAGCAGGATCTGCCATGAGCTTTACCAAATTTAAGTCACTCATCATATCTGTCAGTTTTTAATCTGTCATAATTAATTTATTTACACACCAAACATCCATTCTGGATTCCACCCCATACTCCTGTTCTCCACCTCCTGTCTCTCAGCTTCCAAAAGTTAATCCTTTAGATAAACACAAGATTGTATTAGTCATCAACTGCTGCATAACAAACTACACCCAAACTTATTGCCTTACATTAATAACTTTTAGTTTGCTCACAAATCTGCAATCTTGCAAGGTTTGGCAAGAATAGCTCATCTTGGGGCTGGCCCAGTGGCATAGTGGTTAAGTTCACATGCTCTGCTTTGGTGGCCTGGGGTTCACAGGTTCGAATCCTGGGGGTGGACTGACATACGTCTTATCAGGCCATGCTGTGGCAGCATCCCACATACAAAAAAATGGAGGAGGATGGGCACGGATCTTAGCTCAGAGCCAAACTTCCTCAGCAAAAAGAGGAAGATTGGCAACAGATGTTAGCTTAGGGCCAATCTTCCTCACCAAAAAGAGGGGAAAAAAAGAATAGCTTATCTCTGCTGGGCAGCTTGAAGTCTGCAAACTGGATTCATCTGGTACCTGGGTGCCTGGGCTGGAAAGATAAGAATACCTTGGGAGTCGATCAGCTGGGGCTCCCTGGGCATCGCCCTCTATTTCTATACGGTCTCTCCATATGATGGTTTTGGGATAGCCCGCCTTCATACTTATCAGCTCAGGGCTTCCATGTTGCGTGTCCCCAGATAGAAAGCCCAGTGGGGGCTGTATTGTCTTTTATGACCTAGTCTCAGAAGTCACATAACATCACTTCCAATGCATCCGATCAGTTGAAGCAGTTCCAGAGGTCCCGGAGTATCAAATGTCACATTGTAAATAGAACTGTGGGACAGGATACATATTGTTGTGGCCATCTTTGGAGAATACACTCTGCTCAAAAGTCAAGAGAGGTTCATGGAATGGCCAGCATTTTAATTTTTTTATTTTAAAGCATCCTTATGTACATGGAAGAGTGAAACAGGTTAGAAGCAGTTACTTCTACTAAAAAACTGCAGTACTTCTACCACTGCATTTTGGGATGCAGTTTTCTTAAATTGCCACCAAAGAGCAGATAAACAGCATGATCAGTCTTTAGAGGAGGTTTTAAATGGGGGACTAACATGTAGCTTAATGGGGACATCTTCCTCACCCCCGAATGTTCAAGATAGGCTTCGCTGTGCATTACCATCAAAACAGTTAATTAGGGGCTTGTAATCGGTTTGTGGAGCCCCAGGTAGCTTTGCCTTCCTTGTCTTCCTTTTTTGCTTGTCTGGATTGTCATTGCTGTCATTTGAAAGCAGGGGAAGCTTAATGCCATCCGTTCCTGGACAGCAAGGGCAGGGAAAGGACACTGCTACAGGTGGAGACAGGTTGACACTTGGAACCTGCTTCACTTTGGGCAAGTTACCTCATCTGAGTCTCTGTTTCCTTTGCAAGGATATTGTTAGTATGTCTTAAGAGATATTTCTGACCCTTCCTATATATTGAAAATAGTTGTACTTCTGAGCAATTGGTTAGGATTTATGTATGGACAATCACAATTGCATAACTGACCAGGTTTTCTTTTCTTAACAGGTTAAAACCTAATTTGTGATCTCCTCTAGCAACTGTATGCATGTTTTCAGTACACTTAAATTTGGGCTTCATCCCTAATTCCATTTTTATCCTTGGAAAAGCTATGAAGCAGTATTATTTTTCTTTCCATCCTTATTTTTTTCTTTTTCATTTATATCTTTGTTTCATTAACTATGACTTTTTTCTTTCATTACAAAATAAATCATCTATATATTGAAAATGGGGCAATAAAGAAACCATTTAAACCACCCATAATTTCACTAATGTGCATAACATTGTTAAGATTTTGATGTGTGTGTATATAAATTGGATTATGGTGTTTTGTTATTTGCTTCTCCTATTTAGCAATATATCACATCTCTTTTCCACCTATTTTCTGATATCTTGCTGTAGTTTATGAATTTCTTTAAGTGATCTTAAATGCTTTCTCGGACAACACATACTATATACATAAGTAGATAAACAAACCAACAAACATGTCTCCCCAGCCTGCCTCGTGTTGTTACCAGGATCAGGGGAGATAGTGAAAACAAAAGTTTTATGTGAGCTGTAAGGCAGGGCACTCAAGAGATAATTTATTCTAGTATCTGTTTGCTGGAGTATTTGGTATAATTATATATTTTTATAATTAAATAAATATTAGTGGTTTTAATTTTATGTGAGTTTTCTGCTCCCATTCCAGCAACAAGTAAACAGGATGGGAAACCCCCACTTCCCTGGCAATTCACTCCTTCACAAGCACCCAGCTGAACTAAGGTGGTCATAGGGTAATGATTCTTGTTGACTGTGGTTGCCAAGGTTACAACTGCTTATGGCAGTTATATAAAGTAAACCTACTTCTTTATCATATGACAACGTTTTTGCTCCAATCCTCTCCTTTTGGTTTTTCATATTCCCTCAGCCTCCTGCTGGGTGACTTTGGCAAAAATTATGAAATGTGTTTCTCCTCCTTTCTATGCCCTGTCCCTGTCTGTTGCTCTCCCCTCTCCCTAGTACTCTCTCTCTGTCACCTATACCTCCCCATCCTATGACCTAGTCCCACTGAGTCTTGCTTTCATATTGAAAACGATCTGCTAACCATATCTATCCCTTCCGCTCTTCCACCTCAAGGATCAAATGGATTTTAATAGGAAATTACTGGAAATCTAGGGTTTCAAGCCTCAAATGAGTGATTCTCTAATGGAGGAATTTCAGGCATAAAATTATATTTAGCTTGGTCACTGAGAAACGTGTGTTGAAATCTTCCAGTATGTTAGTAGAGTCTTATTTTTCCTTGGAAATCTTTTGTAAATGTTTCCTTGTAGGCTATGTAGTAGGGGTTGGGGGCATAGGTATTTCTAGCTAACCAAATATCCATTTGCCTACACTTTCCTGGCCCCCTTGCAATTAGATAAGTTCTTGTTACAAGTTCCAACTAATGGGCTATGAGTCAAGTGATGCTTGCCACTCCTGGGATGAAGCATTTTAGAGCTGATACGTGACTCGTCCCCACCAGTTCTTTATCTGACTGAAGATGCTGCATGTTTCATAAAGGGGAGCTACGAGATGGTGAGCCTTGTCAGCTGGAGTCTGAGTGGTAATTGGAACAGAGCTCCTCACGAACTCACAGTGGACATGTAATGTGAATGAAAAATGAATTTTTGTTGTGTTGAGCCACTGGAATTTTAGAGTTTATTATTCAACATAGACTACGCGATCTTGAACAAAACGAGTGTATACTAGTTCATATCATACACTTTCTGTTGGTTTCTTCTCTTTCTCAGTATGAAATGCTCCCCTTTGTCTTTTTTAATAGTCCTCATATTAATTTGATCTACACTGATCAAGACTGTGTGGTATTGGCAAAGGGCTAGATCAATGGAACAGAACAGTGAACCCAGAAATAGACTCACACAAATATGCCCAATTGGTATTTGACAAAGTGTAAAAGCAATCTAATGGAGGAAAGAAAGCCTTTTCAACAAATGGTGCTGGAACAATTAGATATCCATAGCACACCTACCCCAACACCCCCACGCCCACAAAAAAAAGCCTTGACCTAATTCTCACTTTATATAAAAATCAACTCAAAGTGGAAAATGGATTTAAATGTAAAACATTAAACTATAAAACTTTGGGGGAAAAAATAGAAGAAAATCTTTGGTACCTACAGCTAGGCAAAGAGTTCTTACAATTTAATTAATTAATTTAATTTAATTAATTTTGATTATTTTAAGATGCATTATACATATAAAACCTATGCTTATTTATATTTTACCTCATTTTAAAAATAAGTTTTTACCAGAAGCATTGGTCTGAATAACCTAACTCAGCATTTCAGAAAACAGGATGGACTTTGTTAAGAGAGTAAATGTCATAGAACCTACACATTGTGGGCAAAGACACTGTCTTTTATTGTTTGTTTCTCTGGCTTCAGTTCCTCTGAGGTCAGCAGGAATGGTTTTCATCTCACCAGAAGTAGTAAATTCTGAAATCCAAGTGTTGTTTTGCTGAGACTACTGTGTGTGTGGTATGGGATAAATGAATAATTAATAGATATTGTCATTCTCTCATTCCTTGTGTCCTTGAGATTCAGAATTCTCATAGAATAAAGGAAAAGCATGCAGATAATAGAGAAATGGTTAGTTAAAAAACTCTGTAACCTTAAACTTGAATTGGAATTGTCAATGTAAACACATTAAAAAAAATTTATGTATCACTGAAGAGGCATAGAAACAACAACCAAGCCAGGACCAATGAGTATCATTAGCGCCCCGATTATTTCTTGACATAATATTTCTTAGAGATATGATTGATTTCATGTTTGTGGCAGGAAATGTACAAGATGATTCTGGAATATTTGGTTATACCGGATAGTGAGGAAGCTCTCAAAGACCAGCAACATCATGCAAGAAGGACTTAGGAGCTAACTCAGACTCCCATTGGCTGAAGATAGGACAATTTGGCTTCTGACAACAAGGCCGAAGCATAGGAGTATTCTAATTGGTTTAGCCCCAACTTAATACAATTTTTCATGGAGCATGGCTTTCCTGGGTATCTATTATAGATTTTTCTCTCTCTTGAGGAACTTGCTCTGCTAAGGAGAGGCTGAGCTGAGTCAGGAGCTGAGTTTTCTAGGTTCCCTGGTTTAGTAATAGTACCCAGCATCACCTGAATCAATACATAGAGGTACTAACCTGCTCTCCATCAGCACAGACAGGTATCTTGGAAGATATTCTCTAGAAAATATGCCTCTCTGATGACCTGTCTCACATATGAAAAAATTTTTGATTTACGTCATTTTTTTCCTCCATATTTTGCAGCTAACATTTAAGTGCTTTGCTTGCCACATTATTTTTATCAAATCTCCCACACAGACAGATATATAATACCCAAATATCACTAGTTCCAATTCCTGGGTGAAGTGGTTTTTTCTTTTTGGATGAAAAGAGTAAAATAGGTAGGAGTGAGCTGGACAGCTGGCAGGTAGCTGGTCATTGCTTCAATCATTTATTCTACAAATACATAGTGAAAATGTTCTCTGAGCCAGGTCCTAGGCACTGGGATGCATGGAGAATGGAAATATGAGCCCTAATTCCAAGGAACTTTCAAAGAGAATGGATATCAGTCTAACAATCACCAAGGTGAATTATTAATGCTAACCATTGTTTAGTGCTATGTTTAGCACATGGAGTAGATCTGTCATTAGAGCTATGAAGGCAAACTACAAGGTGCTGTGTGAGCATTTAACAAGGCTGCCTAACCAACCTGGGGTGAGATAAGATTTCTCCAAGGGAAAGCGTCTGAGCTGAGATTCAAAGGATGGACAGGCATTAACTAGAAGGGAGTGGGCTGGAACACGAGTGAGTGGGAGAGTGGTATAAGATAATTCTGGGGATGTTGTCAGGAGCCAGATCATGCAGGACTTAGGAGGTCACGTTAAGGATTCTGTCCTGTATTTGGACGTAATAGAAAGGGGAGGGCGTTAAAGGATTTTAATTGGGTCACTGTGTGCGTCTGTGTGTGTGTGTGTGTGTGTGTGTGTGTGTGTGTGTGTTTAGAGGCTGCTCTTGCTGCCACATTTAGGTAAAGAATTAAGTGCTTGAGCTATCTTGTGAAACACTATGTGGAAAAAGATATCTGAGGTCAGTCAATGAGTCGATGACACTCTAAGACCACTCCTTCCACGTTACTTTTCAGGAACTCCGGTCAGACCCAGGATAAGGTATTTCTAGTTTTGTCATTTCTAACCTGCTTTTCAATGGGGGATATGTGGTTTCAAGAATACATAGCCTAAGGGCTCTGTTTTCTGTTGTAGTCCATCATACTTTCTCCCTTCTATGAAACACCTGCTACCACAGCCATGTTGGTTGCTGTTGTTTAATCCCCCTTTCCTACTGTACAAGTATTACTGGAGAGGATTTCTGAATGGTTATTCTTTAGAGTTACTCTACAAACTGTTGCAAGTGGAATCCTTGCACCTCTGTTCTCCAAGGCGAGGGCATCTTTTTCATTTGATGGTCAATAGAGCCCCCTACTGGGAGAAACAACTCAACAACATAAATACCAACACAAAGGGCAAGCTTTCTGTAACATTTGGTGTGTGTGTTTGTGGTTCACCCATTCAATGTCAAATATAATTGCTGTGCACCGGCTAAGAAATTTACTCATTACCTTTGCAATAACTCTATAATTATAAATGATTAGCTTCTCGTTTGGTACATTTTCCAATTACTCTGGATTTAAGAGTCATTGTAACAGTTAATAAAAATCACAAACGTACAGTCTTAAAAGATCTGGAATTGATGCTAAGAAATAATTTGGTCCAGTCTCCCGCTTCAAGAAAAACATCTAATCTTTTCAGGATACTGAGTTCTCTATTCTATTTTTAAAATTTCCAGGGATGGACACTCCACAATATCATTAAAAACCAATTTCTATTTTTCTAATAATTCATTACATTCTTTTATTTGATAAAAAATCTCGTTTAAAATAAACTTATTTTAGAATAGTTTTAGATTTACAGAAAAGTTACAAAGATATTCTAGAGTTCCTGTGTGTCCCTTACCTAGTCGTCCCTGTTGTTACCACCTGACGTTGCCATGGTACATCTGTCACAAGTAAGCAATCTACATTGGTACATTACTATTAACTGAACTCCAGGCTTTATTCGGGTTTCATTAGTTCTCGCCTAGTGTCCTTTTTCTGTTCCAGGATCCCATCCCGGGTACCATGTTACATTTCATCATCATGTCTCCTTTGGCTCCTCTGGTCTTTGACAATTTGTGTGGTGTTTTTTTGATGATCTTGACAGTCTTGAGGAGTACTGGTATTATTAGTATTGGTATTTAGTAGAAAGCCCCTCCATGTTTATTTGTCTGATGGTTTTCTCTTGGTTACACCGAGGTTATGGGTTTTGGGAGAAAGAACACAGACATAGGGTACCACTCTCATGACACCATGTCAGGTGTGCACACCATCAACACGACAGTGCTGTTGAGATTAGCGTTGATCACCTGTGAGGTGGTGTTGGTTAGAGTTCTCCACTGCAAAGTTTTTTGTTGTTGTATCTTTTTTTTAATTGAAATCTTTTTACTCTTATCGCATAGAGGTAGAGAAATATGTCAGCTCTCCTTTCGGAAGAGGGAAGGCAGCGTGATGGAGTGGTGAAGGACAGCTTTTAGGAGCCAGAAAGACTTGGGTTTTTTTGAGCAGCTTTGCCACTTACTGGCTGTGTGATCTTGGGCAAGTTACTTCCTGAGCTTCACTATCAGAATTTGCAAAATGGGGATAATAACAGTACTTTCTTCAACTGTCATGGCGAGGGCCCATTGACATGGTGCCTACAGAGCCCTTGCCAAGTGCCTGGTGCACCAACACGCAACTAGCTCTGACACTCAAGGGTTTGACATTATTACTGACATCAATATGATAGCAGTAATTATAGGCACTATATATTTATTTTAAAGTCATTGTTGAGTTTATTCTTCAGAGTCAGTATCAGCAATTCCTCAGTATGCAATTTGTTCCATTAATATGCAGGCCTGGACTTGGGGCCTTTGGGCTAAAAGGCTGAGCCCAGGTGGTTCATTCAGTTATGAGTTTAACAATCTTCACTGAGTGGCTCCTAGGTCCTGAGGATACAGCGTTGAACCAACAGACCCAGTGTGGCTGTAGCCCTGCCAGTCCAGAGGAGAGTGCTGAGAGAGAGGGAGATTGGAGATGTAGGCAGGCCTAGATCATATGGGACCCTGCAGATAAAGTATAACCTTGCTTATTCCTTCCCGATCTGCAAGTCAAATAGACTCAGGCAATAAAACATGTTATGGAGGGCATTCAGTCTCCAACTCCACCATCATAAGATCAAGGTAGCCCAACCAAAGTCGTGATTTCACCTGTTCTCCCTTCCTACTTGGCTCTTGGGGGCTCTCTACTGGGCTCTGAAATGACTAGAATGGTGGTTTTCAAAGTTCAGGGTGCATTAGAGTCACCCGGAGGGCTCCTTTCAACACGTATTTTATATCCTGTACCTGATATTTCCCACATTGTCAATCTCTCTGATTCTGACTCTGCACTTTCTTCCTCGCAGTCGTTTGTTTCCTCATGTGTTTTGAGATTTTTGATTGTGAGTTTATATCCCTCGGAACTTGGTTTGTGGGGATTTCTTTGAGGTCCAGGTTTAAAGAGTATGCTCCAGTGAAGATATGAGTTTGATGCTACCGAACACTTAGTGTAACTGTTGGTCTGGGACCACGCTAAACTGAATCTGTACTGCAGGTATTCAGGTCCCGCAGGTGGTTGGATTTTGGTCCACAGCTCATGTGAAGGCTTCACTGTGGTTAGGGTATCTGGGGGTGAGAATTGGAGTTGGGGGGAAGCTTTATCTTTTCTCCTCCTTATCTAGAACCAAGGCCACCACTTGTAAACATCTGTATCAACTCTTTCTGGAAGGCACATTTTTTCTAATTTACCCACTGAGGGTTTCCTAGTTTATCCACCACTGTGGGTGCTGGTTTTGGGCCAGAGTCTCTGATTCTGACCCTGGACGTTGTCCCTGTCCCCTGCAGAAGCAGCACAAAACCTTCCTGTGGTTTCTTTTTGTATGTCCTTTAAGCTAGAACAGGTTTTACATTTTGAAAGGATTGTTAAAAAACAACAGTGAAAGAAAGTGACAGAAGTCACATATGGCCCACAAGCCCGAAATCTTTATCTGGCCTTTTCCCGAAAAAATGTGGCTCCCTAGACCGTCAGGGATCAGTGTATGCCCCCGGGGGGAACTCCATTTTCCATGCTCATTTTCCTCTCTAGATAGTACTTTCTTACACTTTCTGGCTTCCAAAAATTTCTCTTACTTTCCCACCAACTTAGCTATCCATCTTGAAGGAGATTTCTAATATTTTATCCCCATATGTTTAAGTGTTCTGTAGTTTGGAGGGTTTCTCTGGACATCCAGTTTCCCATAACATATGAAAAAGAAGTCTTTTCTCTATACTTCCTGTCAAGCAAGTCTCAGTGCCATAGATGGGGCTAGAAGAAGGGCAGGCTGTTGCCTGTGAGCCAGTTTTGGAAAGCATAAAATAATAACTAATTTTGTTTTAAAGGAGTGAGTCTAGAAAGTAATAACTCACATTGGGATCTTAAGGCAATGAGGTTTCTTGAATAGCTAAAATCAGACAGCATTCATTGGGGACTCACCTCGTAAGTGTGTGTGTGTTTGCATGTGTCCCTGTTTCTCTACTATGGTTGCATCCATCCTATTTTGTTTCTAGATCAGAATTGTTCCTGCTCAGGGAGTGTTTCCTGACACACAAAAATATAAATCAATATAATAAAGTCCAACTTTCAGTTTTTCTTGCTTTCCATTCCTGAGATTTCTGAGCAGTCTGGAGAGGACTACCCATTTATGGAAGGAGCATGATGCAACCCAGTGAACTCTGGCAATGGGGTCAGGAAACCCAGGTTCTAGCCCTACCTCTGTCCCTAATTAATGTCCTCCCTTTTCTCCTCCTTGTTTCAAACAAAGGAAATAAAAAAGAGGGAAAGAGAAAGTGATAAGAGGCAAATGGACCACTTTTAATTTTCCCAACTGTAGAGGAAGGTGTGTATGTTACTAGATTTACTGGGAGTTTTGCTGGTGTAGAAAATATCAGGCCCAGGCCAATAGTGATGAATCTTATTCTCTGCTGTGTTCTTATATTCTGTAATTAACTTTTCTGCTCTCACATTTATTTATAGACAGTGATGCCATCTCCAAAGCTCTGAATTATGTGTATGTTTTTTTCTTAGAGATTTGAGACCCTTGACTCCCATTAGATCCATAATATCAATGACAGCTGTGTTGTGTATACAGCTCTCATGGCAACCAAGGGCAGTTACCCGCCAATGAAAGCTGGCTCTGGTTTCTCCCCTGACTATTTAGTAAATGATCCTAAAGAACAAAGAAGGCAGGAATGTGAGCGGGAGGCACAGAGGGGCTGGGTGTTTAGGTTAGGGAGGTCATGACTGTGATCGGACCTTCTGGATGTCCCCACAGGGAGAGGGTGGGGAATGTCTTCCATAGCAGAAAGGCTTGAGGGGTTTGGGGAGGTTGATTGTTACCTCCCTGTGTTGCCAGCAAACACAGGCTCCCACTGGTTGGAGACTGAGGGTGGTATCCTCCCAGTGGTAGGGCGCTGTGACCGCAAATCAATGAAGGGGGATCTAACCACGGTGAGCAGAGGGCTCTCCTAGTCTTTGCCGGCACAGTGGAAAGGTCACTGCCCCTTATTCTTCTCACAGCCAAGAACAAAGAATCACGTGGGACTTGAGGGAGACTCTATACCAATGACTGTGATGAAATAACAGGTAAACTAATTTCTGGTTTTGGATCACTAAGGTTGATGGAACTATTGTTCTACATCTCATATGTATGAAACCTCTCAGTCACCTGCATTTTTCATCAGTTGGCTCTCCCACTCCTCCATGTAATCATCACAGAGCAAAAATAATTCACATCCCCACCACCCCCCCCCATCCCCGTTCCTCAATCTGGTGCAATGTCTTACTCAACTAAGGCAAGGAGACGAGCTGGGAGATGAACATTGGTTTAGAAGGAATTGTGAGCCTTAGAAAAGAACTAAACACATTTTTGTGTTTTTTGAATAGCTCCTCAAACTGCAGACAGGTGTTAACAGACAAAGAATCAGGTGGCCAAGCTGGCTTGTTACAAAGCTCTGAGGAGTTTTAAATTGTCCATTCTCAAAGGGTTGAATATGCTGCATGGCATCGCAAAATAAAAGCCCACCAAATGGACTGCGTAGGGGGCAGGGCCTCTATTTCCCTAGTCAAAGTGTGATAATAAGCCAGCCACGTAGCCCCCAGTGCTCCCTGGCACACGTGTCACTCTGAGTGGTCCCGAGTGACCTGTTTTCCGGAACATCTCCACTCCAGGTGAAGCAGGCCCCGGACTGGTAGTGCAACTTGTGCACACTGGCCTTCCCCCGATAAAGTAGGCACAGGGACCAGATACAGGGTCTGCGGGGTAGGCAAGATAGAGAGGTGAGAAACGAGGTCTAGCAGCTTTTCTCTAGTTCAAACAACAACACGTTCCACGCAAGCAGTCTCGTCAGTGTTGACAAATATGACCCTTGAGAATGAGGATTCTGTCATCAGTCAGCTTTGGGGAAAGCTGGCTTATATAAAGTTGAATCAGTGCTTTAATGAAGGCCTTCTCGAAAGTTTTTAATAGCTAATACGTATTGTACGAAGCCTTATGCCAATTGAGTTGACCCTGGAACCCTGTGCTGTTTTTCTAAGAGATCCCGGGATGTGTCCCACAGAATGTGTTTCCCAAATTGGGAACCCCTGGTCTAGTGGAAGGACTGGACGTTGGAGTCAGGAGGGAAGGTTTCTAGATCCTGGGTAATAGCTTCATACCCCCCGACGTCAGCTTCATTGCTGACAACAGGCAGCTAAAAAGTGTGATAATGGAAGCATAAACAAAGTTTAACATGCCTTCTAATGCGGCACAATCATTACTGTGACTTAACAACCCCCTTAGGGTGTCTTCCTACCTACAAATTAAGCACGGACTGGTCCCGAGAGCAGAGTCTCCAGGGCACAAATGTTTTTCCGCTATCGACATAGCAGTTCGTCATTCGGGTAGGAAACACCTCTGGGAGGCCACAGAGCTCAACAGTTGGACTTTTTGCCAACCAACTGTGTGGAATCCACAGCTCCTGGAGGGGTGCACGCCCAGGTGGAAATCTTCTGTCATAGGCTGAACCGCCTTGCTGTGCCCCACTCTGCCTGCTCCTCCAGGGGTTGTGTCAGACACAGAAACTCTAAGCCACACCAAGGGGCCTGCCAGTTTCAAGTAGGTGATAACAATGACTAGGGACACCTCTCTTCTTTCCTACCTTCCCAGGCTGGCAGCTCCTATCTTTTTTATTTCCTTAACATTCCCTTGCTAATGCAAAGGAATTGCTGTTTAAAATCCTTTAGAGATGTACAAGTAAACATAAAAAAGGACCCGGCCGCCCCAGCTCATGTGGTGGGCTCCATGGTATAGCCCTGCTTAGGACAACCCACCCAAGATGGCTCAGACACAAGTGCTCAGTTCCCACTCAACAGCACCTCAAGCTAATTTAGCAGCCATCCTTCTCCTGAATTGCTCAAAAGCTTTCAATCACTTACACTTAGAGGAACAGAGCTAAGGGGAGGTCTGGTTCCCGGCACTTGACTTACCCGAGAAAAAGAAGTTACCAAATCTCTCGTTCTTTTAACACAATCACGATGTAATGATAAATATCAATGTTTTAAAATCCATAGTGCCACCTCCGGAACTCAAGTCAAGGCCACACGGTTAGGGAATATCGATGACACAACACACGCATCCAGTTCCATTTTATTAAAAAACAAAACCAAACAAAATTTTGCAATGAAATTTCCCGGAATTCACAATCCTTTTCAAATCTTTATAGTTGCAATTTTCTTTTCTTTTTTTTTTTTTTTACCAGTACATAAGAACACGATTGCACTTATTTACATTATCGTCTTCTATATAACAAAAATAGCCATGTTGTACGATTGACTGTTTCCAATTAAAATCCTTAATATTTCATCACTAGCCCAGGAGGAGACAAACTGTTTCTGCTCTCCAAGTGCACAGAGAATAGAACAAAACAAAATAAAAGTCTGTGCCTCCTCATAGAAGACAAATCCCTTTAAAGACAATTTTTTAAAACTTCTGTGTATTTCAAGAGATATAAAGTGCTTTGGAAGGAATAAGGTAGGTGCCTGAAGTGAGGAAGAAGGAAAAAGAGATTTATACAGAAAAAAAAAAAAAGCTACACTGCCTTAACTAATCATTTAAATAAGCCCGTGACTTTGTACAGAGGATGATGTTTGGATAAAATAGCTACATAATCCACTACTAAATTTTTCAGCAATTAAGAGCTAACCAAAGTCCAAATTAAAAGTTGCCCATGCAAATGCCAACAGGAATAACTATTGCGATTTCATGTGCCAAAGAAATCAAGGAAGCTCAGTCTCATGAGCTGAATATGAAGAGGATGGGAAAAGCCATGATGGGACCATCATGTGTACGATCTGCAGACTGGCCAGAAAGGCCTCGTGGGGAAGCTAAGTAAAATTCTACCCGTGACATTTGTTTTACAACAAAAGCACACAATTCATGTTTAGGAAGGAAAAATAAATCCATTGGATTTTTTTCTTGCCCGTAACGGGGTACTGCAGATTGACTTATGATGCCATGTCTGACTATTTCATAATGGTAAATTCATTCTTGGTAGCAGATGTTTTTTTTTTTTCCCCAGTGGAAAAAATAATGTGCTATATACAAAGGGGTTAAAATAAATTGGGTTTTTTCTTTTCACATTATTGAAGTGGCAATTGCTGGTCATGGTCTGCAGTCTACAAAATCAGGTGTCACATACTGCTTGGGAGGATCCCCTGGAAACTAGAATAATCATCCTCCCAGCTCATGAACACTTTAAGGAACAATACCTATTATTTTTCAGGAAATGAATGGAATGTAACTTTTCACAAGTACAAAATTACTTCAAGTTTTCTAAATATAAGGGACATCCCACTATAAAAATAACAGTCCCTCCCTCCCCTCCCCCACCCCTACATCTCTTTCTAATTATAAAATGGTACAACCATTTCAGATTACTAATGTGAAAGCAGGAAGTAAATATATTATTATATACATGTACAAAACACGTCAGTATTTCACACCATTTACATTCATATGAAAGAAGTCTGTTTATTGATCTTCCTTTGCAATTTGACAAGAATAAAGTTGAGATAAGTTACAAAACAATCAGGCCCTGGCCTTAAAACTCTGCACAAACATTCCAGCCAGAGGCATCTTCTTTGCAAACAGAGCAATTCAACATTTTGCAGAAGAAAGGGCTGCTGACAGAAGATCTTCTGTGGGGTTCTCCTTCAACTTTTTAGAATTTGTGACATTCCTTCCCCTTTTGATAAACGTGGACCAAATTCTCTGCTACGGAGGAAATTGTACAATGAAAGGCAAATAACTAGTGTTGAGGAAATGGTGACTGTAGTCAAATTAATTGGCTGAAAGAATAATGGTGATTATTCCAGCAGAGGGCACCCTGTCCCCTTGCAATAACATCCTGAACAGTAAGTACCATAGATGCCAACCGACGACGCAGACTGAAAAGTCCATATAGTAGTGGTCCTTCCTCAACAGTTCTACTATCTATTGTACAGGCAATAGTTTGGTATATTCTTCAAAAGAGCAAGATACAATGAATGTAATTAACTAGTTCTTACACATGAAAATTCTTTGGCTATTTAAAATCTTCACATTCTCAGAACAATATTCAGAGTTCAATAAAGCGCTAGATTTGTCTACAACTTTTGTGGGAAAAGGAGACTAAACACTAGACTTTAGAGATGGTGTGGTACTAAGGCCATGATACATTTTTTTAGATTTCTGGATTTAGTAAGGTCAATCACCAGCCTGCAAGAGAAAACCCCCTAAGGTTTTACAGTTTCATTCGACCTGGCAACTCACCTTCCCTTTCATTTATGAGAACATTAGGAGAAAAACAAACTAGTCAATGGAAGAAACATGTGTCCATGTGGATGGTGAGCAGTCTTTGGTTTATACAGCACACATGGTCCCTGCATTTTCCCTGCTTCTCCAAGCCCTTCACTTCAGTGAGGATGACAAGACCACAATCTGCCAAGCAGTGACTCTGGGCAACACAGGTGGAGCTACCTTCTCCACAGATGTTCTCCCTCGCTTTGTTCAGACCTGCAGACCTATTAAGAGACGTGTATTCTTGCCTTATCATTACCATCAACAAATATTTATCAGGTGGTCATAGCATGAATGGCTCTGTGGTAAGTCCAAACTTCAATAGTAGCATGAGGATGAGAAGGTTTTTGATAACTGAGATTCCTGAAAAAGCCACTTGACCATGAAGCACTGGAAGCGGCCACAGTTCAGAGGGTGGCAAAGGGAGATGCGAATGACCTCAGCGGGTTCTTTGCAGAACAAGCAGATTTTGCAGTTAAAGGGCTCGATAACTAAGGGTCCATATCTAGGATCTGGAATCACGTCTTTTGTTTGGGGATGATAATTTAGTGCCACCAAAATGTTCAAAGTGGAAGAGTGACTGACTATGGCTACTGACCTATGGGTCTTTACAAATTCTTGTTCCCATTACAAAAGGCCTGGCATTGTGAGATGAGGAGAAAAGCAGGGAAAGGGGAAGAGGTAAGTGAAGATAAGAATCTCATACCTGCTTCTCAGAATTAATTTATTTTTCAAACAATCTCAACCTTCTTTGAATTCATAAGAGTTAGACTCCTTATTCCGCCCCCCCCCCACCCCAACCCAGGTCAGCTCTAAACCTAGGAGATGATCATTTATTCCAGAAGAGCATTCATGGTCATATCCTGCCACGTTCTTTTCTGACTCCCTGCAGGTAGTGTTCCCACCTCCTCATAACTGCCATCATCAAATGTACTCTCTAGTCCCAGCCATGCAATAGCAAGGATGAGGGACTTCTGTGACACAGACCAGTGCACAAGGAACCATGTTCCTCACCTGAGAAGGATAGTTTCTTTGTGCCTCTTTTCGAGTCTTAAGGAAGAAGTGGCCTCTCAGATCACTTACCAAGAGCAAGCTCTCCTGCTACGATGTTAAGAAGCATGACCGGACATCGGATACAGTACATCCCACAAGTTTTTCCAAGAAATCCTAAGCCTGTGGTGAACTAGGACGGTCACAAACGCTGGAGGTGGAAGATAATAGATCTGGAGAGCATTCTGGAACTGTTACCTTGCTATTATTTGCCTAGAAGACTTTTCTGACAAGGAAGTCTGAAAAAAAATAACAATAGCTATAGGTGGTCTGAGATAAAATTAGTGATATGAGAAGTGAAAACGAGGCTAGTTCCATTACAGAGGAAGTTAATTTGCCTCTATAGTAAACTGGTTTTCCTCAGCTGGAGGGGCAAATATAGATACTGCCACACAATAGTAAGAAGAAAAACACCAACACTAACAATGATAATCACAATAACTCTATAGATCCAGAGCCACCAATGTTTTTTGTCCTGAAAGATGGGAAAAGAATGTGTGTGTGGGTGTGTGTACAAAGAGAGACAGGCAGAGAAGCCAGAGATGGAGAAAGACACACACAGACAGAAAAGGGTAAGAAATCTAAGTGAGAGCATATAAAAATGCTACCAGAATTTGCCTCAGGGGCTCTAGTACCACAGAGGGCTGGGTCCTCGCTCCACAGAGGAGTGACTCTATACCCCACATTTTCTGAAAGAATTTTGACTTAATGAGATTTCTTTGTTCTCAGTCAAGGCGATGCATTCAATGATAACTAAATGCCATTTATTTTTTATGCCCTGCAAGAGTTTTCATCTAAACAAAACTCATAAATAAGAAAGAATCCTATGTTAGGCGATCTGTCATCATTTTTGGTTCTGAAAGTATGGCAGCCACAGGGACGTCAGGGTGCTGTGGTTTTTGATATGATCATTACTATGTGATGTCAGAATAGGTAGGAGCCTTCGTCACTACCAAGTTTCTACCTTCTCAAAACTCTCCACCTCTTCCAGCCTAGATGATGGAGTTGACATTTCAGGGGTGACCAGACTCTAGAAACTAAATCAATATTCAGATGCTGTGTTCATGATCAGGGCTCAGTTCCTCCCAAAGGGACCAGCCACACAGGAGGTAGCAATTCCTAGAGGTGACTCTAAATTATTCTGAGGCAATGGAAATGCTCCTTTTCTTGCCCACAGCCTTGGGATGAGAGGGGGACGCTGACTTCCCAGTTGAGGGCTGGCTGTTGCAGGTGGTCGTAATTCACCAAGTAGAGGCCAGACGGTCACAAGCCCCAAACACTTTTTCTCCCTAAGGCCAGACAAAGTCTTGTCTTTGAAGTCAATATATAACTTTCCACTTCTTACTCCCAAATACATGTTTTAGCTACAGCTGTGGGGCTGGGACACCGGAACTGGGAAAAGACCTTCCGCCAACCAGGAAGAAGGACAACTAGGGGTTGAGGTAAAGCTGAACGACTACAGTCTGGAATTCTCTTTGGCTCCTGAGTGCCACATATCAGCCTAAGGGTTTATCACAGAAGTGAGGATATAATTTTGTTTCAGCACCAAATCAACATGGCTCCTGTGACTTATATAAAAAAACAACTGGTCAGAGAAGTAACAGCAAACAGTAATGGACATCAGGGGTGTGGTCAGAAAGGTCAAGCAAAAATTTCAAGAAGGGAGGTCTGAACATTTATTCATTACAAAACAATGGATCTCTGGGCTTCTCACTGGGTGGAGTCTAGTTCTTTCTAGAGGTAATTAGGTTTGAACCTCTTTTCTTTGTAAGGGTCAGGGAATCTTGTGAGAATATGGGAGAAGCTCTAGACCCACGCCATCCAATCAGCAGCCACAAGCCACATGTGGCTGAGTGCTGGAGGTGCAGCCGGTCCGAACTGAGATGTGCTGTGGGTGTAAAACACCCGATGGATTTAGAAGACTTAGCACAGAAAAGAATGTAAAGTATTTCATTAATACTTTTTCCATTAATTACATGTTGAAACAATCATATTGGATGAAATATATTATTAAATTATTTTTACCTGTGTCTTTTTACTTTTTTTAATGTGGCCAGTAGAAAATTTTAAATTACATATGTAATTTACATATACATACATTCTATTTCTATTGGACAGTGCTGGTCTAGACTCTCACTGCAGAAAAATGCACAACTGCAAATACACATCAAGTCTGCATATACTTCTAAAGGATTCCCATACCCTTTGACACTCTCTGTAAACCACCAGGGCCCCAGGTCAGAGTGTCCTCTTTGGGAGTAGGTGGTGAAGAAGGCTATGGGAGAAAGGCGGTTTCCATATCTTTTGAATCCTTCCATGCCAGTTAAATACATATATATTTTTTAAATTACCAAAGCCACAGGAAAATCCTCCAGAAACAAACCGTTGGTAAGTGGAGACCCTCCTAGGCTCAGAGGGTTTGCAGCAGAACTCCTTGGGGTCAGGTTTACAGGCCTCAGATGGGCCCCCTGGGCCCCTCATCATCTGCACAGCATCCTATAGGGGTTGCTGTGGCCGCAGCGCATGTATGTAACCAATTCCTGATTGACCTGGTCACCAGCAGGAAGAGAGAGCACTCACCAAACAGAGGACTATGCAATCCAAAAGGCATTTTCTCTCTGGGTAGGGCATACAATTTATAGTTCTTTTGGAGTTGAATTATCCTTCTAATCTCACTTGGTTTAAGTTAATACCAAAATTTGTTTTGGGCAAAGCTGACTGAAGGAGGAGTAGGGGGTGCAGGCCCATGCTGATGGAAGAAAGAAACACCTGAGATTAAGAATGCCACACTGAGAACTAGGATGTGAAGGTATCCAGAGACTGCAAACTCTGTGACTAACAGTGATTTTAAAACAAGGCAAAACTAAACAACTCCTCATTGGCCTTAAAACATCAGTCATCTAGATATTCATTCTCAGCAACACAGGAGTGCCAAATCTCAAAAGCGGTTATTATATGTTACAAGTCAAGTAACTCTGCCTCCCCAAGGTGTAAAGTCTGCTACTCGTTATCACTATCTACAAAAAATGGATCCCCCTGGCAAAACTCTCATTTGTGGTCTTAAGACCAGAAGGAGCCTTGGGCACCATCTTGTTAAACTCCTTCACTTTACAGATGGAGAAGTGGAGGCCCAGCAAGTATATGGCTCATCCAGGCCTCCTGACTCCTGGTTCAGCTCTGTCTTCATTTCTCCCTGCCTGCCTTCCCACGCCCAGACACTGGGTTTCATTACAGGAAGTGTTGGACTCCTAGAGAGATGTGACATTTCTGAAGGTGGTAATCATTTTCCTTACTTTGCCGCCTGCTTAGAAAGCATCAAATAGGAAATCGTTAAAGGAGGTGAAAAA
The DNA here is from genome assembly GCA_031878705.1 of Tapirus indicus. Taxonomy (NCBI): domain Eukaryota; kingdom Metazoa; phylum Chordata; class Mammalia; order Perissodactyla; family Tapiridae; genus Tapirus; species Tapirus indicus. The sequence goes on along the minus strand of CM062919.1, from coordinate 124,770,199 downwards.
AGAGCAGCCAGTGGCCTCCCTTGAAGTACCGTCCAGGCTTCAGCAGGCAGCAAGGTTTTATGGCAGAACCAGATTCTGCTTTTGGATGAGTATTACCATAATGATGTGGAAAAGCCTCATCAAATATGTAAATAACTCAGTGAGAAAAGCTTTCTTTGCCAGTTATCTCAGGCAGCAGCACGGCCTTCTTGCGGAGGATGAAGTGGTCCAAGATTGTCCAGAGAAAACTATTCACTACCTAAGTCATCTCTGCATCTGGAGAGTCTACATGTATTACAAAATTGCCCACTGAAAAAATAGCACATCTCTGTCATAGTTACAAAAAAAGAATAAAAACATAAACAGTTTAAGAACGCCGGTGGGTTTTAGTATTCATCTGATACCTCTTTTCCTTTCCCTCTTCGTCTCTTTCAGTCAGGAGAAACCTGATTTAGCAAATTTCCATGCTGTACTTTTTAGATCAAAGCATTTATCAAATCACACCTCCCCTCCTCACTTGGTATCTGGAGGCACTCAGGGAGCCCTGGGAAGCAATTTTCTAAGGATTCCCCTAAATACTTCCTCGAGGTCTGGCGAGGTTTATCGCAAGTGTGTTGGAATTCAGGTAAAACTTAGGTGCTGTCGCAGCCCCCACTGCATTGGACACTGGGCTCAGAGATGATTGGATCTTTTCTAAAACCTCCAGCTCCGGCAGGAGCCACTTATGGAGGTAACAAGGGACTGCTCTAGCCTTGGGGAAACCAATACCACAGACATTTTGCTTTCGGGAAGAATATGTGGGGTCTAGCCTTAAAACTAGGTTTGCAGTCCCAGCTATAAGCCCTATAGCCACGAAGAATGGCGTCAAGGCTCTGGAGGACACTTCTGAGTTCAGAATTTCAGCCAAAGACTGTAAGGTCCAGGCAAACTGAAGTGCCTCCCTAGAGCTTCCTTCTCACGTCACGAGGGCCCTTAGCAGAGCCTGGCACGTGGAAGCCAGTGTGACGTAGCTGAAAATAATGAGCAGTGGCTTCAGCAGATTCAGAGCTTAGTGTTGGGGTCTCTGGCAGCTGGGGTTTCCAAATTCCACTGAAAAGAATTTAGATTCTTAATGAAAGCTGGCCTTAGACTGTTTCAGGGTGCTGAGGTATTTCCCAAAGCCATGCACACTTCATGCCGAGAGGTCAAGGCCATTAACCTCAGAGACGGAACACAAACTGATCATAGCAGGAACTGGTGCTTCTCAACAGAACTCTGTACAAAAGCTGGAGTGAATCAAAGGAAAAACAAAGAAGTGGATGTCAACTACACAGAGTCTTTAAAAAGAAACTGCCAAAGAAATCAAACGACCTTCCAAAAACAAGAGAACATGACCTGGAAAAAATGGAAATGAAACTAAGAAGCCCTAAAAGTGTCCTTCAGTCTGTTTTAGGAGCTTCTGAAGTGTGTGTCTACAAGGACATGGGAGGGAAAATCAGCTTTCAACTTCCAAGCTGCCAAGGCCACGGACTGTTGTAGAGATGGAGAAACTGCATCCTGACGAACGTGACTTTGGATATTGCTTTTCGTTACCATTCTTGAGCGGAGAGCCCTTGGAGTTGCCAAGGTGTTCTGGAGGTGTGTGTGCCGGTCCAAGTCTTGGGGGCACTCCTCCCTTTCTTCCCCTTGGGTCCTACCATCCCTTTTTGCTGTATTCGCCATTTCAAGATTTCACCTCTTCACAGTCTTGGTCAGTGGAAAGTTCTACATCAGACAGTCCAACCTCCATTGCCATAATCAGCGAGATGTCAGAATCACTGCTTACAGCTGGCTCCTGCTCGCCTGGGGAGGAGAAAGCAAAGTTCATGGTTAACACTGAACTATGTCTTTGGATGCTGGTTATTTCAATACAATTGTCTTTAATAACATTTCTTTGAAGGCCAAGAGAAGATATTAGAAAAATTGGCTATTTTGTAAAAAAAAATATCTAGTTAGAGCCTCATTTCACATTATAGCCCAAAATAAATTCTAAATGGCTCAAAAAGTTAAATGTAAACAAAAGACACCAATAAAATTAGAAGAAAATATATCTTACAAGTATATATCTAAATAAGAAAATATATGTCTACTATCTCTAAGTATGGCAAGAAATTCTACATGGAAAAGCAATTGAGGAAATCACAGAAGAAAGGATTGATAAATGTGCATAAAATTTTAAAAATGTTAAAAACATGAAAAATAAGATCAAAAGGCATATATCACACTGGAAATATTTGTAGATATACAGATTATTGTATTCTTAAACATATAGAGAGCTTTTAAATCAATAAATAAAACTAACAGTCCAACAGAAAAATGGGCAAAAGTTACTCTTATACAACTCACAGAAGAATGTAATATAAACGACCAATAAATATAAAGTAAAAATGAGCTACTCCTTTTTGTTTATGAAGTCTTCACTCTACAAAAGATAATACAACAGTTAAGGGTACATTGAGGCAGGTACTTTATCTACTGCACTTGGAACTATGAAATTTTCACCCAGTAATTTCATTTCCAGAATGCATTACAGAGAAATAATCAGAGCCACAAAAATATTCCTTTAAAGCATTTTTTACAGCAGCAAAATTGCAAGTAACAAAGTCCAACAATAGAGAATATCCGAATAAACTATGATACTTCTAAAGGACAATCTTCTTGTTATACTTAAAGTGAAGTTTCCAAAGAATTTGTAGTTACATAAGAAAATGCTCATGGTATACTGTTAAGTGAAAACAGAAGTATTCAAAGCTTTATATGCAGGGAGGTTGGCAGAGAAAGTTAACTAGAAGCAAGGAAGCCAAAAATTCTAATAAGAGTTTTCTCAAGTTTTGGGATTTATACTCATTTTCTTTAAAAACATTTTTTTCAGTTTTACTCTCAAACATTCTGCAATGAACTAATATCATTCAGTCACTCAAGACATAATGAGTCCCCACCATGTGCTAAGGATTGTGCTAGTTGCTAGGGATTTAGGTGACAGCAAGACAATTCCTGTCCGCAAGGAGCTTGTTGTCTAGTAGGCAGCCAGGCCATTAGCTGGTCAATTACAACACACCAAGATAAGCAATATGCTGGAAAACGTATCTGGTGTTATAGGAGCAGGTAAGAGGGCTATGTAACCATTTGCTGGGTCAAAGAAGGCTTTCTACAGGGTGTGATGTTTAAATGGAGTCCTGAAGGATAACTTGTATTTTAGCCAGATGAATGAGAAGGAAGAATCCTTTAAGCACTAGCAATAGTATGTACACATGTGTGGAGGTTATAGGGATCCTTGTGCAGATGGACATCAGATTATATTTAAATATGACTGGAATGCAGAGTCAAGCTAAGAAGTATGAACAGGGGACGCTGAGGAGTTGAGCTGCATAAAAGGCAGTTTTAAAACCAAAAGATCTTGTATGTTCCATTACCCTGTAGAAGAAACACACAATTAAAAGACCAAGAAAATGTCTAAGTCCTAAGGATGATTATGACGCTGATGGTTCTAACACTTTTTCTCTGATAATCACTAATACAATTTATTTCATGTTGAGGTACAGTTAAGGAAAATAAATGAGCTTCATGAAGGGCAGTGAATTCTTAAGATGTTTAAAAGGAAACAGAAAACTAACAAAGAGTTATGGCCTTAAGAATCAGTTTTACAGAAATGCGGTATTTCACAGGGATATATCCAACCTAAAGACTCAGCTCTAATATGTTTCCTGGGCCATAAGGGCATGGGGTTCACAGTAATGTAGACAGATCAACAGCTAGAATAAAACTTTGGAAGCAGCTCTCTGAAGATAGAGGTAATTAGTATTTGAAAATGGTGGCATTCAACAAAACTAGTCATTTAGAAAAAAGGTTCTATCAAAAAACTCTTAGAACTAATAAATGAATTCAGTAAAGTTATACAATGCAAAATTAATAGACAAAAATCTGTTGTATTTCTATACACTAATAATGAACTATCAGAAAGAGAAATTAAGAAAACAATCCCATTTACAATTGCATCAAAAAGAATAAAACACCTAGGAATAACCAAGGTGGTGAAAGATTTATATACTGAAAACTACAAGACATTAATGAAAGAAATTGAAGAATACACATATAAATAGAAAGATATCCATGTTCAGGGATTGTAAGAATTAGTATTGTTAAATGTCCATACTACCCAAAGCAATCTACAGATTCAATGTAATTCCTATCAAAATTCCAAGGGCAGTCTTCACAAAAATAGAACAAACAATCCTAAAATCTGTATGGAACCACAAAAGATCTCAAAGAGCCAAAGCAACCCTGAGAAAGAAGAACAAAGCTGGAGACATCACACTCCCTGATTTCAAACTATATTACAAAGCTATAGTAATTAAAACAGTATGGTATTGGCATAAAAACAGACACACAGATCAATGGAACAGAATAGAGAGCCTGGAAATAAACCTACATATATATGGTCAATTACTTTATGACAAAGGAGCCAAAAATATACAATGGGGAAAAGACAGTCTCTCCAATAAATGGTGTTGGGAAACCTGGACAATCACATGCATAAGAATGAAACTGGATCACTAGCTTACACCATACACAGAAATTAACTCAAAATTGATTAAAGATTCAAATGTAAGACTTGAAACCATAAAACTCCTAGAAGAAAACATAGGCAGTAAGCTCCTTGACATAGGTCTTGATGATGATTTTTTGAATCTGACACCAAAAGCAAAGGCAACAAAGCAAAAATAAACAAGTGGGACTACATCAAACTAAAGAGCTTCTGCACAGCAAATAAAACCATCAACAAAATAAAAAGGCAACCTACTGAATAGGAGAAAATATTTGCAAATCTGATAAGGGGTTAACACCCAAATATATAAAGAACTCATACATGTCAATAGCAAAAAAACAATCTGATTAAAAAATGGGCAGAAGATCTGAATAGACATTTTTCCAAAGAAGACACACAGATGGCCAACAGGTACATGGAAAGATGCTCAACATCATTAATCATCAGGGAAATGCAAATCAAAACCACAATTAGATATTACCTCACACCTGTTAGAATGGCTATCATTAAAAAGACAAGAAATAACAAGTGTTGGCGAAGATGTGGAGAAAACGGAACCCTCCTGCACTGTTAGTGGGAATGTAAATTGGTGCAGCCACTATGGAAAACAGTATGGAGGTTCCTCAAAAAATTAAAAATAGAACTACCATATGATCCAGCAATTCCACTTCTGGGTATTTATCAGCAGGAAACAAAATCACCATCTAGAAAAGATATATGCATCCCTGTGTTCATTGCAGCATTATTTACAATAGCCAAGATATGAAAACAACCTAAGTGTCCACCGATGCATGAATGAATAAAGAAACTTTGGTATACATATACAACGGAATATTATTCAGCCATAAAAAAAGAAGGAAATCTTGCCATTTGTGACAACGTGGATGGACCTCGAGGGCACTACACTAAGTGAAATAGGTCAGTCAGAGAAAGACAAATACTGTATGATCTCACTTGTATGTGGATTCTAACCCCTCCAAAAAAAATAAGTTCATAGATACAGAGAACAGATTGGTGGTTGCCAGAGGTGGGGGTTGGGAGGTGGGAGAAATGGGTGAAGGGGATATTACATGTTAAAAAAAAAAAGCCCGTGGCATTCTTAGGATAGGCTGCATACTGGTAACAGGTAGGGAGATAAAAACATGAGATATACTGATTTATTTATTTATTATTATTATTTTTTTGTGGGGAAGACCAGCCCTGAGCTAACATCCGTCGCCAATCCTCCCCTTTTTGCTGAGGAAGACTGGCCCTGGGCTAACATCCGTGCCCATCTTCCTCCACTTTATATGGGACGCCGCCACAGCGTGGCTGACAGGCAGTGCGTCGGCGGGCGCCCGGGATCCGAAATCCCGAACCCCAGGCTGCCAAGCGCGGACTAAACCGCTGCGCCACCGGGCGGCCCCTAGAGATATACTGATTTTTTAAAAAAAAAAAAAAGAAACTGTTGATCTGAATCATGGAATCCTGTAATAATAAAGATCTAAAGAACTAGTGGGAAAATAGTACAAATTTATATTTAAAAAAAAAAGAAAGAAAAAAGTGAAATTGGATCCCTGCCTCACACTTCACAACAAAATACATTCTAGGCTGGCTAAATATCTCTATCTCTATCTCCACCTATACCTATAGCCCATCTTTATTTTGTGGGTGTGCACTTCCTTCTCATTTATCCTCTTCTCCAGAGTCATCTGGTACCTCAATCCCTGACCTTTGGGAATTCTTTGATGCAAATTGGGATGGTTCTCCCTTTCCTTACAGCTGCTTTGCACTTGTATTCTCAGCAGGGCCACGACTGGCTGTTGTACAGGCCATGCTCAGTACCACTCCAGAGGAAGCATTCACTCTGGAGTCCGAGTGAGCAGTGGCCGCTGGATTTGGGCAGGACACAACTTGCACAGCCAGACATAGGAGGTTGCTCTGTTTCTCAGGTCCACTAAGTCACTGCTCTTTTATCCATTTTTTCCAGTTGTCCAAATTTTGTTATTGTCTCTCCTTACATTTTTCCTGCCCATATTGGTCTATGCCTTACAAAATCCTTTTGCTATAGTTTTTGTGGGGTTTCAGGAGAGACTGGAAGTAGCTTCATATGTTTAGTCCACTCTTTACTCAGTGCTCTCCTTAAGCATCACTTGTACAATGAGAAATGTATTTACTTAAAATTATATTTATGAGAATTGGGAACCTATCTTACTTTAGAAGTCTGTATTCTAGTCTCAGCTATTAGTAACTACATGTGTTACTTTGTATAAGTAACTTTCTCCTCCAGAGCTAAAGTTTAATTGTCTATAAAATGAGAGTTTGGACTAGATATCTTAGAGTCCTTTCCAGTTGTCACATTTTATACATTCATACGTTGATGCCAAACTAGCACAGTGCCTCATACATGGTGAATTCTCAATAATTAATAGAATTACCACTCAGAAGCAAAGTTGTCTACCTTTTTTCATAACTCTTCAAATTGTGGTTGTTTTTTACTTTTAAAATATTTTCTTAATTAAAAAGAAAGTCTGCTTGTATATTTAGTACTAGTAAGTACTACTGGGAGAATTCACTACTTTGAGGTGTAACGAAAGCTGAAATATTCCTATTTCCAGAGATGAAAAATGAAGGCTATAATATAGAGAGATAGTCTCGATTTCTTCTTTTTTTTTCCTGCAACGGTCCATGAACCAATTCAGCTCATAAAAAGCCAAAATTTTCAGCTCACAATTAAACTGTAAGTCAACCAAAGAGCTCATCATGGAGTGATTTTATGACTTTCATATAGATTTAGTGAAAAAAGGGAAGCACAGATAAAGAGCTAACTTAGGATTCTATAGAGGTAGCTCACTGGATCTGCAATGGCAGCCTCTCACCTTCTCTCCTGGCTTTTGAGCCACCAGCCTCAGCGGATTTCACGGATTCATTCTCACCACGGTGTTTTCTAAATCAGAATGTGCGACTTGAAAGACAAAAGTGCCCTGGGGCTGCTCTAACTATGGGCTGCTGAGTTCATGATGCTATTTTGGAAATTGTCCTGCACAGCTCTAGGCAAAGATAAATTCAAATCAATAAAAATAGAGATTTGCCAAAAATGCTTCAATTTTATGATGTGACATTGCATCAACCACATCATCTCATCATTTTCCATATCAAAACTTAAAAAAATGATCTGAAGCCACTTGAAATTATTCTTTACTCTGTTCTATGTTTTTAATTGAACTTGGTTTGTTCCACAATTTTTAAAGTCCTTGAATCAAGGCAGATATTTTACTTCGAGGCTACAACAATACAAATGAAAACGTTGTCATTAAAACATTTAGAAGGTTCTCTGTAGGTGGTACTAATTGGAGAGTGTAAAGTAGCTATTAACAATGCAAATGTTCACTGAATTTTACCTGCTTCCCAGCAAAAGCTAACATAAAATTAATGCAAAAATAATATTGGCCTTTATTGAATTCTCACAACACTTTGATGTAGGTATTATTATTCCTGTTTTATAGACAAAAAAAAAAAAGACTCTTAGTCCATTTGACTTAGTAGCATAATACCTACTTGACATCTTCTTCCCTTGGTTTTCATGTAAAGACATTGACAGAATTTCAACAGAGAGTGATATGATCCATTTAATATTTTAAAGATCACTCTTGCTGTTAAGTGAAGAATAAATTGGTAGGACAAAGGGTGGAGTAAATCCAGAGGAAACTACTGCAGCAAGAGATGAAACATGATGGTGGCTTGTGGCAAAAGGAAAGGAGATAAGGGGACAAATTGAAGAAATATTTTACAAGAAGGATATACAGAAAAGTGATGGACCAGACAAGAGCAGTAAGAGAGGAAAACGTAGAGAATAAGTCCCACATTTCATGAGCAATACAGGTACCATCTACTGAGCTGGAGAAACTAGAAGATGAACAGGTAGGGACAGATCAAGAGTTCAGTTTTGTGCATGCTATGTTTGAGATGCCAACAAGACATCCAAGGGTGATGTGGAGTTGGTAGCTAGACATAGGGGTCTGGAGTTTAGAGAAGAGGCCATGACTATCAACAAACATGGGAAGCTTCAGTATAGAGAACGTATTTTAAACCATGAGAGTAGAAGAGTTTTTCTAGGAAGAGGTTGTAGAGTGAGAAGATAACGCCAGGGGCAGAGCTCCCAGGAACACTAAAACCTAGAACCAGACTCAGAGTGGTGCCCCCGACATGATTTGTTTGGCCTGCACAACATTTTTTTAAAAATGTGAATTAGTTACCAATATTTAAAAGTTGGGATATTTTACATGCAAATTTATATTTGAAATTTATCTTCGAAAAAGAAATATCTGGCAATACATGCCCAATTCCTGATGGAAATCATTGAGGGCAGCTGAATGAGGGCTGCTCCACTGGGCCCAAGGCAAAGAGGCTCCAGGTCACCACGGCTGTCCTGTTGAACAGCCGAATGCACTGGTTCACGTTACTTGGCCTGTGTAGACACTTGAGTTTGAAATCTCGTATTTAGAGGGAGGGCAGAAGAACAGCAGAAGAGGGTAACCCCCAAAGAGCCTGAAAATGGCCAGAGAATATTGTGTCATTGATTCATTTCCTTCTTTTCTTTTAAGTGTATTCTGCTTTTTAATCTCCTTTATAAGCACTGACTCACAATTAACGATCCATACCCGAGGAAATGAGATACTATGAATATGACTGAACTGGTTAGGGTGGATTTAAAGACTGATCCCAAGTCATCTAATTCTTGGTCTTGAATCTCTTTATCAGAGTGGGTTAAAGGTCATCCGATTAGATGGTGAGCAGAAAATACTGTTTTAAATGGAGCTTTGTGACCTATTTTGTTGACCCATAACTACTGTTTTCACATATTCTCACATTTAATTCTAAGTAAAATCCATCAGTAGCCTAACTGCGGTTAGCCAAAAAATTCTAGTGGTGGGATTTGTTTTATTCCATAAATTATTCATATCTTTGGTTTATCTCTTTCTTCTTTAATACATAAAATGTTACCTAAAGAGTCACAGGTTTCCCTTTGTGAAACAGGCATTGCCCTCATTGTTCTGCTGTAGTTTGATATAGCTGTCTATAACAGTGGGCCTGGAAGACTGTTCAAGTTCCTTCCAACCTGAGAATATAAGATCCTAAGATCTGCTCTGTCTGGTCTTGGGCACACTTGACCTGTCTTTATCACTTTCCTGACTCAGGCCCATACCATTGTCAAAGTTCCCATTTCAGAATCCCACCACACTCCTTCATAAATAGGAGGCACTTGGTAAATGTTTGTAGCATTGAAGTTGCATTAAAGTTCCTCTCTAACCACACAGGGCTCAAGTTTTGTATTTTATTAGCTAATAATAATATTAATGCTTACTGAGTACTTAGTACATGCCAGGGACTATGCTAGGTGCTTTAAATAGATTGTCTAAGTTAATATTCACAATTAACCTATGACAAAGGAAGAATTATTATTTCTATTTTCAGGTGACAAAACTCAGGCTCAGAAAGGTTAAAAACTTCCAGAGCTTACATGGCAGGAAGATTTGGAACCAGAATGCGAACCTAGGTCTGTCTGACTCCAGAGTCCATGAACTTGACCATGTCTATACTTTAGAGTTGAGATTCTTAACCTGAGGATTAGTGGACTTGCAGGGGAGTCCACGTGCCTAAAACTACATACACACTTTGATGGCTATGTGCACATATGCATTTTTCTGGTGAGAGGGTTGCTTCTTCAGATTCTCACAGGAACCACAAAAGGCTAAGCATTCACTAAGAGATTCTGCATCCTGGATGAGTTGGAGAACACAGTACTGTATGCAACAAGAGTGGCTTGGCTTTTTTTTTTAATGCATATTTTGGTTTACATTTCACTATGGGTTCTATTAACTTGACATGACACTTTTCATAAGAAGTCACTGCTTTCCTACTTAATTGTTTCTTTATGATGGTTATTCAAAGCTAAAGCAGAAAATTATCCTTCCCAGGATGAGGTTTGATATTTACTCTACTGCCTGTCTTATGAAAGAAGGCATAGAGCAGTAGCAGGCTGGAATAAGTCCTCCTCTGTTAGGAATTAACAAACATTGCCCTCAGAATAAGTCTTCTCTGTGTTGAGAGAAAATAAGGTGGTGATGAATGTAATCCCCAGGTGTCCTGATTCCCCAGGAGATTTGGTGTTCACATGCTGGGAGCTGCTCTGCATCACACAAAGCTTATTTTTCCTCACGTACTTAAAAAATAAGGTTTCAAAGAAAAACAGCATCCTTCCGTCCACTGCTACCGATGCCTATCTTCTTGAAAATAGGACGTCATTTCTAATCACTCCTGTATTATACAAGAGCACCATAGGGGGCACGCTCAATCAGACTGGCTGACTTACAGTGTTGTTGTCTTTTCATTTCTTTTCAGAATCGAGGTTTCTTAGGGCTGGGGCGCTGCCTGTATGTTCCCTGTCATAATTTTAGTGGGAAAGTTAATTCGGCTTCAAATGCAGAGAGTTTTCAATAAAGAAATGTGTTCCTTGTCTTTATCCTTTTTGCTTAATTTCTGAGGAGATAAACTTCTGATTTGGTTTATATTTTCTCTCATGAGTGGCTTCTGCTGTGAGAATGGCAGGCCTCTGGGTCACTTTCCACAGAGGCTGTGCAATAATGTTAATAATAATAGCTAGAATGTATCGACTCCTTCCTCCTAGCCAGGCATTGTGCTAAGCAATTGCACGTCACTTATGTTGTCTTCACGACGACACTCTGAAGTAGGTGTGTGATTACGCCAATGATTGCTTCACATTTTACAGGTGAAGTCAACTTGTCCAAAGTCAAGAACGTAGAAATGGGCAGAAATGGAGTCCCAACCCAAGCCAGTGCTGTTGACAGCTGTGCTATTCTGGAATGGCACAACTGCTAGATTTCTATTTGGCTCTTAAGTTGTTCTCATAGACAACACTTGGCCACCTTTGGGAACCAGGCATTCCAGGCTTATAATATACAGTTATGCGCCATATAACAACGTTTTGGTCAACGACAGATCGCGTATATGATGGTGGTCCCATAAGATTAGTACCACATAGCCTAGGTGTGTAGTAGGCTATACCATCTAGGTTTGTGTAAGTACACTCTGTGATGTTTGCACAATGACAAAATGGCCCAACAATGCATTTCTCAGAACATATACCCATTGTTAAGTGATGCATGACTGTAAATTCATCCATTTGGCCAAGTGATTCCTATAATCATTCAGATATAACTGGCACTTTTGCCTTTTTAAATTCTTGCTCCATATAATTATAAATATACACATGACAAGCTCAAATCAGGAAAATTCCTTCTCACCTTTCAGATGGGGAAGTCTAAAGCACTATTTTTATTTGGTCTTGGTAAAAGAGAATTCCCCAGAAGACTGTATATTAACTTAGATCACAGAGTTATGATTTCACTTTGCTTTTCTCTCTTCATCATTGGTTTTCTTTCCCTGTGACACTTCACCCAGGAGGAGAAAGATTTTCTCCAATTGCTCAAATTCCTTACTGATTTTATTAACAGTTCATTCATTTATTCCTTGCTAAGTGCCAAAAGAAGAGAAAATGTAATTTTTGTATTAGTTTTACATTAGTCTTTGTAGGAAAGTAGGAAAAATCTAGCTAACATTCATGTTGTTAATAGCTATTTTACAATCCCGAGTTAGTACCACCTACAGAAAACCTTAGGCAATAAGCTTAATATCTGGTATATGGAAGTCTCGTGATAAATGTCAATATGATTGGAACAAAAAAAGAGAAAGGGAAGGCTGCCAGAGGGATTTAGAGAGATAGGCAGACATCCATTTTTGCAATTGTATAAAATTATCTATAGATCATTTATTCATTCATTTAATCATTAATTCAATAGGTATTAATTGAACACCCATTGGGTGCACAGCACTGCTGACAAGCACCTTGGAGGAAATCAAGATGAACTAAACATAGGCTCTGCCTTTAAGTTGAACTTGACCTAGCAAAAGGGATAAGGCTTGTATCTATATAAATTTAATACAAGGTGACATATGCTAAAAGAGAGGTATTAATAAAATGCTAAGGAAACAAAGGGGTGGGGAAAATTTCACCTCCAGCTGGGTAACCAAGAGGTTCATGAAGTAGGTTACATGTAAACGTGGTGAGATCTGATTAGTATTGGGAAGTATGGAGATGAGGGGAAATGGCATTTCTTTCAGGAGAACCAGCATGACCAGGCGTGATCAGAGCAAATGTCGAGGCATGTGGATGGTTTGATTCGGCTGTAGCTTAGGATATGGAGAACAACCAGCCTGTCCCAGAGGTAGCCCACAGGTACTCTGCCCGCTTCCTGCTCTGTGTGCTCTCCTGTTTCATAGGGAGCTGGGAGGCTGGGTACTGCATTTCCCAGACTCCCCTGCCCAGCGGCTTCCTCTTAGGTCCTGCCAAGGAGATTGGAAGGCAGGAGGAGGAGGGAAACTATTATACTTCCCGTTCAGGCAGGTCACTGTGGGTTTCAGAAGTGTTGGCAACGGTTTCAAATGAATCAGAGGGAGGAGGATCCTGAGTTCCCACTCGGCAGCAGGGCTGGTGGTTTCCCCAGCAGAAGCAAGACAGCTCCAGCTACATCATAATAGTGGATGCACGCTCAGGAGCTCTGGGTATCACTCTTGCTCCTCCAGTCTTTCAAACTTTTTTTGGTAAGTCAACTTTATTGAAGCACAATTTACCTACAATAAATTGCATCTATGTAAAGTATATGACTTGATGAGCTCTGATAGGTGTGATGGATGTACGTACCTGTGCAACCACCACTATTATCCTGATGGTGTTTTTTTCAAATGTTGAACATTTCTATCTCTCCCAAAAGTTTTCTTATGCCCCTTTGTAGTCAATCCTTCTCTCTGTCCCTGGCCCCAGGTAACACCTGATCTGTTTTTTTTTTTAATAACTCTTTATCAGAGTTTTCTAACATCAGTATAATTGACAGTTGGGGTTGGATAATTCTTTGTTGTGAAGGGAATGTCCTGTGAATTGTAGAATGTTTAGCAGCGTTCTTGGTCTCTACCCACTGAATGCCAGTAGTGCCACCTCCTTTCTGCTGTGACAATCAAAAAAATCTCCACACTTTGCCAAATGTCCCCCGAGGGGCAAAATCACCTACAGTGGAGAATCACGGCTCTAGACTACAGTGCATTTTCTATAATTTTATATAAATGCAATTTTACGGTATATACTCTTTTGTGTCTAGTTTCTTTCATTCAGTATACTCATTTTGAGATCCATTCATGATGTTGCATGTGTCCATAGTTCATTCTTTTTTATTGTTGAATAGTATCCCAGTGTAGGGACATATTATATTTTGCTTATCCATTCACATGTCAATGAACATTTGAGTTATTTCTAGTATTTAGCTGTTGTGAATAAAGCTGGTATGAACATTTGTGCGCAAGACTTTTTAGGGGCATATGTTTTCATTTCTCTTGGGTAAATACCTAGAAGTGCATTGCTGGGTCCATATGGTAGGTACATGTAACTATATAAGAAAATGCCAAGCTTTTTTTTTTTGGTTGCAAAAAACCACATCACATTAACTTCATTCTTAAAACAACTTCCAAGTGTACAGTACAATATTGTCAACCACATGCACATTATTGTGCAACAGATCTCCAGAACCACCCCCAACCTGCATGACGCCTGCAAGATGAGGGTCAGACTTCTTTCTTTTGCATGTGGATTTCTAGTTTTCCCAACACCATTTGTTTAAGAAACTATTCTCGCCTTGTCCCAGATCATTTGACCATATAAGCAAGGGTTTACTTCTGGGCTCTCTGTTCTGTTTCATTGGTCCACATGTCTGTTTTTATGCCAGCCCTATACTGTTTTGATTATTGGAGCTTTGTAATATATTTTGAAATCAGGAAGTGTGAGGCTTCTAGCTTTGTTCTTCTTTCTCAGGATTGTTTTGGCTATTCACGGTCCTTTGAGATTTCGCGTGAATTTTAGGATTGTTTTTTCTATTTCTGCAAAAAATGCCATTGGGATTTTTTGACAGGAATTACATTGAATCTGTAGATTGCTTTTAGTAGTATGGACATTTTAACAATATTAAGTCTTCTAATACACGAACATGGGATGTCTTTCCAAATTTCTTTCAGCGTTTTATAGTTCTTAGTGTACAAGCCTTTAATCTCCTTAATTAAATTTATTCCTAAATATTTTATTCTTTTTGATGCTATTGTAAATGAGACTGTTTTCTTAATTTCCTTTTCAGGTTGTTCATTGTTAGTGTATAGGAAAGGAACTGATTTTTGTGTGCTGATTTTGTATCCTGCAATTTGGCTGAATTAATTTATTAGTTCTAACAGGGTTTTTTTAGAATCTTTAGGATTTTCTACATATTAGATGATGTCATCTGCAAACAGAGATATTCAACTTCTTTCCTTCTAATTTGGATACAGTTATTTCTTTTTCTTGCTTAATTGCTCTGGCTAGGACTTCCAGTGCTATATTGAATAGAAATATTAAATATAGAGTAAGAGTGAGCATACTTACCAGGTTCCTGATCTCAGAGGAAAAGCTTTCAATTTTTCACTGCTGAGGATGATGTTAACCATGAGCTTTTCATATATGGCTTTTGTTGTACTGAGATAATTTCCTTCTATTTCTAGTTTGTTGAGTGTTATCATGAAAATGTGCTGAATTTTGTCAAATGCTTTTTCTGCATTGAGATGTTCATGTTATTTTTATTCTTTGTTCTACTAATGTGGTGTATTGAATGTTGAGATCTATGACCCATTTCAAGTTAATTTTATGTATGGTGCAAGGCAAAGATTGGAGTTCATTTTTTCTCCAGCACTGTTGTAATCAATTTCTTGTATGAAACTCCCCTATTTTGAAATACCTAGAGTGATTTCCATTTTCCTGACTGGTCTCACTGAATACAGGCCATGGGGTTGGGAAGATAGGCTGTACTAAAACTGATGAGGAATTTGAATGTCAGGTAAGGTGTCATGGCTTAATTTAACATACATGGATTATATTATGTTTGTGCATAAGAAGTACTTGCTTAAATAAATTGCCGAAAAATAAATAATCTCGGTTTCAGTAAAATAGTGATAATAATACTTTTTTGTAGCCTATAATAAAATTTGGTATGTGTGTGTATATACACACAAACATATACACACAGTGCTTCACTTCACAGTGTGTCTGGCACATATTATGCCAGATAATATGCAGCTAGTATTGTACTTAATATATTTATGGGAACCTGCTTTATTCCTTTCCCATTAAGCCTTCTGCATTCCTTCTTTGCCCATTAATGTGCTGGTGAACAAGGGGGGCCCTTTCTTTCCCTCGCCATTACCCTACCATTTCTGTAATGTTCTATTTCTTCAGTGTTATTGGATGTAGGTTGATGCATCAACATTTCAGCAAGAGCTCATTTGCCATGTGACAGCCTTATCCCTACTGCTTGTACAAGTATCACCCTGTTACAAGATAGTCCAACACAAGAGCCAGAAGAAACTAGAGAACACGGCTCTGATGGAAACACAAAGTATAGTTTAAAGGTCAAGCTGCAGAACATAGCAAATTAGGGACTCCTTTACTTTCCTCTGGAAGGGGCTAGGGAGGGGAGGACAGAAGTAGGAACATACTTTCTTATACATACATTTTCAAAAAGGAAAAAGCATTTTAAATAGTGAATCTGCTGAAATATAAATCTGTAAGGAGAGCATAAGCAAATTATAAGGTAAATAATGCTCAGTGCTAAACTGGAGACTAAACACCGCCACAAATACATTTGGGTCTCCATGTGCAGGCCTTATTTTACATCAACCTGTTCTACTACCACAATGGCTTTAAGATCTTTAGTACAGTTTCTGTTTCTGACCATTCTGATCATCTGCTTCCCCAGAAAGCACATGGAGAAGCCTGTTTGTAAAGTTTCTTTAAGAAGAATTCCTGGTTGCCCCTACCTCCTCCAATAAATATTGCACAATTCACCTTTGGCTGGTTTGAGAACAGGTCACAACCTGGTGTTTTGGGGGATGGGGCAGGAGTGGAGGGCTCAAAGTGGTGGCACGAATGAGCCCTCAAAAACTGACAGGCTCACTCTTAGCTAAAGAAAAGAGGCCTGATGTTTTGAGCCAGAGCATGGGTTTATATCCCCACAATAAATTATTTAAATTCACCCAGATGGATGTCTTTACACGCCTTCCTGGAAAACCTAATGGATTCTAACTAAAGCAGATAACAGCCAAGAGCAGTGCTCCAGCCATGCATGTTATAAGATCATAACATAACCCATTCCTCTGGCTCACAGAATACAATTTCCAGTTCTTTGTGTTTAGAACAAAAAACAGAATTTGTAATCAATATTTGGCCATGCAATGGAATTCCTTGCCACGAGTTTAGGGTGAGAATAAATCAGATACGAATGAGATAAACTGTTCAACAAGGTAAGGGAACATGAAAGGGCAAAGGGAAGAAGGAGGGATACTAGCCGGGCCAGACATTTGTCCTTCATTCTGCCCCTTGGGGATAAAAACCACCAGTCTTCTCATTTCTTGTGCCTTCTTCTGCTTTGTTTTGTAACTAAGCAGATAAAGCTAGAAGAGCCTTAGAGTTTACTTAATCACTCGCTCACTTGGTCAATCAAATAAAATAATGGACAGAAAGCATTTAGCCCAGTTTCTGGTTCAGAGAAACTCTTAATACAACATAGGCTATCATGGTGACAATGATAAAGCTGGAGCTGCTGCTTTTGTTGTTCACAGTTAGGTGAACCCATCCGACCCACTTTATAAGTGAGGAGGCAGACCAGGAACCCACGGTCATGTGGTCAAAAGCACAACGCTTATTATGTCAGCGTCGAGGTTCGATCTTCTAACTCCCCAAACAGCTCTTTCCAAGTGTTTATTTCCCCTCTGTGAGCAGATTCTCAAACTTTGTAAAAAACGCCATATTCCCTTTTGATAAACAGAAAAATCTTATCCTTCCCCATGAAGGTTTTAAATCCACATCCCCTCACAACCTCGCCCTTGAAAATCACTGCTATCTTTCCTGGAGCCCCACCTGTAGAGAAGATTTTGTTGAACTTTAGAGTCAGTGTTTGAAAAGATGTTACATTTTGTTGTTTTCCAGATATAAATTAACATCTCTTTATTACATTTGAATTGTACACAAATAATTGGGTTTGAAAAGGAGTTTTGCTACTAAAAACCCAAATAAAAGGAATTTACAATGGCAAGTTGCATCCTGCTAACTCAGTTTCTAGTAAGTGGGGTACGGGCTCTGGGGGACTTGTCCTCTTGGCCCCTGCAGGTTCCTTGCCACTGGGTAGGGGTGGGGCCAGAAGTCAGAGAGTGGTGCTGCCCACTGTGATCCCCCCTTTCTCTGAAGAGCACCTTAATCCACAATATTCCTGACACCTAGTTAACAGCAGTGCCTTATTTCATTATTTAAATATTCCACCTATGGATGTTTTTCTCTTAACTAGAGCATATGGTTAGCTCTCAGAGGGCAGGGGCTTATTTTACATAGATACTACCCAACCTCTATCCCCAATGTTATACCAATAGAAGAAATATAATGGTTATCCCTTGAATGTATTGAATAAATGGATGGGAAGATCTGAAGAAATCATGTTGTTTTTTAGAGGCTAAAAACCGTCTGGAGGAAGACTCCTACTCTTCTGATTTCTGTACCACATGGAGCACATTACACTAAGGCATCAGGCGAGCCCATAGCCTAGGCTAAGAGAAACAAGGTCTAGACCCCACAGCAAGTAAAGTAAGGGATTCATTTATTTCTACGGGCCAGGAATCTTATTCCTGCTATTCCCAACCCCTCCACCTCAGTAGGTATCTCCTAAGACCATTTTTCGATTTCTTATTTCAATTTAATGTTTTCAGTATTATGCTCAGTACCTCCCTGAGAAGGGGGCCGCTTGTGTGGAATTCTGCCCCTGTCTCTGGCATAGGTGGGGGTATGGCTAAGCCAGCTGTTCTACCAGTGGCTTATTAAACTTAAAAGTAAGGAGGATTGAAAAGGTACCATTTATAGTTGGACTGTCATGACTGGGTGAACAACTATGATAAACACAAAATTAGAAAAACGACTTAAAAACTAGCAATTTTCCAGTATTAAGGATGGAAAATCTAAGACAGAGGCATTTCATCTTAATATTCTTGAATATGTGTTCAAAAGACCAAATCCCCTGAACAAGCCTGTCGGAAGTTTCTAGAATTTGATGTGCGGTTTAAGGTCTTAGTATTTCCTGCACCAGTCCGAGAGTGATTGCTCCCCTCTCTCTTTTTGTAAACTAATGAGAGCTATACAAATCCCTTATGTAGACAAAGCCTGTAGCAGATCTGGCAAATGAGACCTATTTTTAAAAAACAGCATTTGGCAAAGTAACTTCTATTTTGTACGCATCTGTTTTACATCTGTTAGAACCTAAATTTCTTTAGAGAAGAGGAGATGTCATCCCAGCTAAAAACGGGCATTAATAAATATTATACTAAGTCACCGACATCATTGGCAAAATGGCTTTAATTAATGAAACAGACTTCTAGATCAACTTCCGGTGAGGTTTTCTAGGTAATTTCAGAATGTTTCACAGTGTCTTTTCCCCCTAGTTATTCTTCATATGTTTTGTGATTTTTGCATAATGGAAAGTCATTTCAACATGTGGCCCAATGTAGATTCTGAATTTTGATCTTTTTTTAAAGGATCCTGCTGCTATTTGGAATGATTATTGATGTTTATAAAGAGTCCCCTCTCCTCTCTCTCTCTTTTTTTGTAACTCCATGTTTGGCCTAAATATTTGTCCAGGATAGAGCTCCTGCCTAACCCCCTTTGATTACTGCATGCTGTGCTTATCATGTTGCCAATGTTTCCCAGTAGCACACAACCAAAGAACATTTTGAACTTGTGTTTTTGAAGAATCTGCAGCCACAAGCACAGAACGGATCCCAAACAGGAGATGCTCTATCGCTGGAGAGATCTCACTATGTCGTCTTCAATGTTTATTTTTCTCCTGTTTCTGCTTGAAAATATTTTATATTACTTTGCCACAGAAGAACAGCTGCCTGACACCATTTCTCAAGTCTCCTGTAATGTGGGATGCTTTGTCAATAATGGTAAATATGGTGCAGAGTGGTTAAAAATCCATAAATCCCCAAATCACATATAACCTGCTCATCTGGTGCTGTGCTGTCTCCATGGATACCAAGGGAGTGTCTTCAGTTCTGGGAACTCCCAGGATTGCAGACTCCCTCACTCCCGGGATCTGCAAGCCTGGCAAAAAGCAGCAAGGGTCCTTGAGAACTTTACCTTCAAGACCTTGTTAATTAACCTACTGGAGACTAAGTTCCAGACCGCCTTCGGTTTTCTTCTGCTTCCCCTAAAAGAAAATCTTCTGGAGAGGGTCAAGGGGTATGGGCAGCATGAGAGCTGGTTGGGATTTCTGAGCTGTTTCAACATTTTCCCCACAAAACTTTGACTGTAATTCCAGAATCAGAGGTGAGTATATTTTTCCATTTTATGGCTGCATTTTTAGAGATTGGGTTACTCTAAGAGAAGGACGCTCTTTAGGCACTGAGGGAACCCTGGAAGTAGAAGGCGAGCATAGACACACATCAATGTAGAGGCAAAATCCCAGCAACATGCCTTGGAGGATAAAAACATATTTGACTCTAAGAAATTCGCTCTATCCATCATGAGAGCTAAGTCATGGCTCCATATGCTCCATGACTGTAATTGTTCATCAAGACAGAAAAACAAAAACAAAGAAAGATAGAGTTCCTACCATTAGTACTTCCTTCCAAGTATCCAGCTCCCCAAACATATTTTCTACACTGTATCTCTGGTGGAAGATAATGCTGCTTAGCCGTTGCCAACAAATTAGTGGTCTGTGGCAGATGTTAGCTGTCTTGAATCCAAAGGAACTGTAAAATGTGACCTTGTTGCCTTACCCTTTTTCATTTAGCACTTAATTTTATGACATTAAAGACCTCTTTCCTTAGTAAAACTATATATCTGAGAAAACCAATTGTGATTCCTTCCAAATTCAACTTTTGCTCTGCTGGATCCAGGACTTATTTTAGTATTTCAGGTTGTTAAAGCATTTTCTCTAAAGAAAGCACTTCCTTTTACCAGATGATTCTGTAGTTACTGTTTATCCTTAAAATGCAAGTAAATGCCTGTACCACAGCATGTAGGTCACATATCAGGTCCACAATATTTCAGGAGCAAAGGATCAATTATGATAACAATAAAAAGGCAGAGGCCTCTGCTCCATATATCCATGTTGGCTGCCAGGATTCAACTCCATCAGGATCACAAACAAGGCAGGATTGAATAAAAATGTACTTGTATCTTATATGGATTTTCTTTTGAGATTGGGATCAGAGTCACAGGGACCAGTGGACGTCGTTATTGCATGCATGCATAGACAGCGTGGGGTCTATGAAGGATCCACCCAAGGACCAAACACACAACATTGCCCTCAAGTGTTCAGCTGGGAAATTCTCAAAGCTGAGTCAACAAGAAATAGGTGAAGTTAACTGGGTTGAAGAGAATGTTCCAACTCCAGTACCCCTGAATAAAATTAGTATCAGGGATGTAGACAAAATTTAAATGGACAGTAGGGATAAGACAACACTTAGGATGTGTGAGTCATCTGGGTTCTGTCCTCCTTGGGCAGGCATTCTAGGGGCAAAGGCACAAGTTTTCAAACTCTGGTTTTAGAAAGAACTGTGTAGGAAGCCTCATAAGAATGACAGTTCTCAGGCCACCCATGAATATTGTGGTCTAGCAGATCTAGGGTGGGGCACAGGGGTCTGTACTGCAATTACAGCCCCGGCAGGTGTTCAGACCACACTTGAGAAACTCCAGTGTGTTGGAAAGAATGTGGACTTTGGAGAGAGTGACAGGGCTCTCATCCCAGCTGGCATTTACTCAAGGTGTGACTTTTGATGAGGTTCCCGGACTGCTCTCCACTTCAGTGTCTTATATGTAACAGTGATAATAATTGTAAAGGTTAAATAAAATATGTAACGAAAGCTCTCTGCAAGACCCTTGGCATACAGCATTTGCTTAATAATGTCTGAGTTCCCTCTACCTCTTCCTCTGTAGATGATGAGAGAATGTTTTTCAATGTTTATTACAGACCAGGCCCTTTTCTAAGGAGTTTTCATTACCTTTAATCCCATGAGGTAAGTGTTCTTATTACTTCCACTTTACAGATGAGGAAATGGAGGCACAGAGAGGTTGAGCATTTGCCCAAGGTTACACAGGCAGCAGGAGGCAGGGCTGGGCCTTGACTTAGCTCTACTGCTGAGAACTTACACTATTCTCAGGGTTATGAATTAGGGACAGGAAATTTCAAGACCTCTCTCTGCTGTCTAATAAAGACCCACCCTTCACTTCCCAGCACCTTTACTATTTGGTCATGTCCCCTGACGCCTCACCACCTGAAGATGACCCTCACGCTCAGTGTGGACACAGACACGTAAAATTGAGATTTGGCTGTAAGTGTGTCATTCTATTTAGGGCACAGGTGCTAGGAATACATGGTACCTAAAATAGGGACTGCCTAACTGGTAGGGGTACATTTCCTTTTTCCAGATATTAGAGAGCCTTTAGGTCCATTAAAGAAACAAAATGATACATAAATTTGTTTGGGGAGCTATTCCCCCTCTGATGTGCCAAGTCAGAGCTACAATTTCATTTCCAGGAGCAATAAATGGAGACTCATGAGCGGAAACTTCAATTATCCCTGCTGAAACATGGTTAACTACTGTGACATGAAGTTATGGTACTGAGTCATATGTATGTGTGCAGGCACGTGTGTATGCCATATCAGTGTAGAGATGTGTATATGTGTAAAAGTACTGTTTGAGGGGGGCCAGCCCTGTGGCCGAGTGGTTAAAGTTCCACGTGCTCCACTTCAGTGGCTTGGGTTCATGGGTTCAGATCCCAGGTGTGGACCTACACCACTTGTCAGCCATGCTGTGGTGGTGACCCACATACAAAATAGGGGAAGACTGGCACAGATGTTAGCTCAGGGCTAATCTTCCTCAAGCAAAAAAAAAAAAAAAAAGAGGAAGATTGACACAGACGTTAGCTCAGGGCTAATCTTCCTCAGCAAAAAAAAAAAAAAGTACTGCTTGAGACAATTATGCATGCTACATATGACATGTAGGTATGAATGTGTGTATATGCATGCATGTTTGTGTGTACAGGTAGGTGCACTGTGTTCTTGGTACATATACATGCACACACATACATGCTTCTACATGTTTATCTACCCTATTGCATGAATTTTCCTCAAATTCATAACAAGGAGGACATGCTTTTTAGTCCATTTTGTTCCTGCTTGAACTTCGATTTCCAAATCCAATTTTCTAATTAACTTCTTATTTAAATAACAGTTGCAGTATTATTATGGTATTATTCTTCGTTAAAAAATTCATTCCACTGTTCTTGTTGCACAGCAGGAGTTTAAGTGCAGCCAATACTTTCTTGTGCTGACAGCTCTGATTAAGGCATAAGTCTTTATTTATACAAATGAATGATTTGCTTGACAAAAAAAATTTCGATGGAACTTTAGTCTATAAATCTACTAATTGTTCCTCCCTGCTGTGAACATTAGTTACCAGTGAGAGTTTTAACTGTGTACATTGTCGCTTAACAGGCACATACACACACACACACACACACACACACACACACACAGAGTTGCACTGCATGATTTCACCAATAGGTATTATTGTAATACGACCTAATAGCAAATTTGAAACAGCGACCTTCCCTTAGACATTGGTGCATGTTGCCCTGAAACCATCCCTAGATTTGGGGCTGCAAAGCTGTAGTGAACTACAGAGGACATGCCTCGTTTCGAGGGGCTGCCACAACTCAGGTCCAGCCAACTGTCGCCATTAAGGGAATGAGGCCCAGGACTGCTGCTTCTTCCAACCTTTTCAAGCTAGAAATTCAGAATTGTATGTAAAACCTTACCATATTTAAGTGTTGGCTACTAGTTGAACGTTATCAGGAGCATTCTCAGGGCCGAACCCAACTCTTCTGCAGGCAGAAGGATTCCCATGTGACATCAGTTTGCTACCTCTGCCTAGCATAATTCCTGGGAATTCCCAGAGATCTAGTTCCTAGTGGTTTTGGATGATGAGCCAAGGCCCTGGGTGTTGGTGTTGGTGTGTGCATGCACATGCATGTATACAGGTGCGAGTACATGTGCACGTGTGTGTATGTGCATGTGTGTGTGTGTGTATATGTGCATGTGTGCATGTAGGGAACCTGGCTTGATTCTCACTCTGGTGTCCTAGTGTGTGCTCCAGAGGAAGCCTCCAGAATGAGGAGGAAGGACAGTCTCCCTGTCATCCTCAGACTGACCCAGATCAACTGGCCTGACTGCTAACCACCAAAGCCGTGTCCTGGATGGAGCTGAGAGGGAGAGTTTGGCTGAATCACTTAATATAATATATTTTCTTTTCTCCAGAAGTTTCCCTGCAAATTTTTCCCCCAAAGGGAAGAAGGAAGTGCAGTGAGGACCACCACATAAGAAGCGGGCGAGTTAGATACTTCTGTATTTTAAAAGGTCTCCTAGTGGATTTTCCATGTGGGGGTGTGGGACTCAACTGCCACATACTTGGAGGTTTCTGTCAATGGGTACTCTTAAAATTTTTGTGCCAAATTGTTCCCCGAAGTTTAACTTATAAACACAAAAGAACATCAAGACTTAGCAAATCTGAAATTATTAGTTTACCCACAGATCATTCGTCTGTAGGTCTGTATACTCAAAGCCCTCTCTTAAGATTATTGGTAGGTCCACTGTCTGTGGAATATAACCAATACAGAGCCATGTGTAGAAAAACATAATTATGACTTTCTAGGAACCGATGCTAATGGGTTGTTGACTGATTGATGGGCTGCCTAGTAATGAGGCTGATAACCTGAGAGGTTTCTCTGTAAATGGTGTTATAAGGACAGTCATTATTTTATATGAGATCATGGTAATAAAGCTGGCAGTTTATAACTCAGTAGTACTCAAATGGTCAATTAGTGAAAAAGATAAATAACTAGAAGTGAGCACGCAGTTCTGGCTCAGGAAGTAAAGTGATTGCGGTAATTAAGATGAGCAAGGTAATGTCAGTTTTCATCCTCACAGGCAGATGGTTTAAGATATAACCTAGAGCACTCAGGCCTTGGGATCTCTCTGTGAAAGGGGCTCTGTAGATATTTGAACAATATCAAGACATTTCAGTTGTACCAATAAGTACTTGGGATGTGTCTGTCCAACATGTGTTCTCAAGGGAGGTGGTGAGCGGAGTGGGGAGAGAGGGAACACTCATGATTTATTGAGTGCCAGGCTCTGTGCTGGCAGCTGTATATGCATCTATTGATTTCATCCTCACAATAAACCTGTGAGGTGGATTTTATTTGGACAATTTTAAAGATGAGGAAATTGAGGCTCAGGGAGGTTAAGTGAGTTGGCTACAGCTACTAAGTCAGTGGCCAGCTAGGATTTGAGCCCAGATCTGTCAGATGCCAAAGTCATCTGGTTTCCCCCAGCCTACATTCTCTCTCAGTACGGTCATCTTCACTATCACGGGTTAATATAAAATAATAAGAGTAGTGCCAATGTGACAAAACAAAAATGAAGAGCTTCATTTAAGCTGCACTGTTTTCTGGGCTCTTGGTTTTATGATATTTCCAGGGCATTTGCAGAAATTGATGCCCAGTCATGTGGCAGTCTTTCTCCATATTTCCCTTTGCTGCTGTTTCTGCCACTTCGTCTCTCTCCGCTGCTTTTAATTCCATTTCTGCTGTGTAGCACAGTTATCAATAATGATAAATAATAAATCATCAATCCATTTCCACAAGGCATTAGTCTCCCTTCTTCCTTGTGATGGGGGACCAGTTTAGCCTTTGTGCTCCTGTCACATGGGAGTAGGGTCACAGTGTTGTCCAGAGGAACTGGCTCTAGGCAGGCTCATCTGCTGGTGCCTCAGTCCAGCTTAAATATCCATGGAAGAATATATATATATATTCTTGGAAGAATATATATATATATATATGCATATATACTCTTTTCATTAGCAGACGAGGTGCAAATATATACTGCAGTACAGTCTCTTCCATCTTCTAACTATTGCTATTGTCCATTTCTTTTAAAATTCAGCATGTTCATTCATTCATTCAACTAATGTTTACTGAGTCTAACTGTATGCCATGAACTCTGCTGGATTTTGGAACATGAAGATGAAAAGCCACAGTCCAAATCCTTTAAGGATCTATAAATTTAGTCGGGGGATAGACAGTTTCTCAAGAAAGTGTAACAAAGGTAACTGTTTGAAAGGAGTTAATTGTAGGAGAGGGGGCACCAGATTCTGTTTGGAGCAGCAGAGAAGACATCTCAGAGACTACAGCAGATGAGATGAGCTTGAAGGATTTGCACGACTTGGCAGGTGGAGGAAGAAGCGTCAGGGACAGTGCACCTGGAACCACTAGTGGCTTAGAAACGCTTCCCTG
Organism: Tapirus indicus; assembly: GCA_031878705.1. Lineage (NCBI taxonomy): Eukaryota > Metazoa > Chordata > Mammalia > Perissodactyla > Tapiridae > Tapirus > Tapirus indicus. The sequence continues at coordinate 124,744,133 of CM062919.1, read as the reverse complement.
TAAAGTGCCAAGTGGGAGAAGTATAAAGTTGGGGAGAGATGTGCAGAGGCCAAATGCTTCATGATTTGTTGAGATTAGCCAGCTTCAGATGTGAACTCATAGGTGATAAAAATGTTTTGATCAAAACAGTGACAAGATCAGATTTCAACAGATGATTGTCCAGGAGGCAAGATGAGGACAGACTGGAGGATGGTAAGACGAGAAACAGGGGGAGTGAAATGGCAAAAATCAAGGTTAGAGATGATAAGGGCTTGAATTATAGCAGTGGCAGAGAGAAATGGCACATGGAGAGAGATTTAAAAGGCAGAATGAACACGGCTTGGTGACTGCTTTACTGTGGAGGGCAACAGAGTGGAAAAAATATAGGGTAGGCCCAAGTTACTGGCTTGAGCACTGGGAAGTAATTTCATTGTAAAAACTGAAGTCACTAATTTATAAAGTAAGCCTATATGCTAGTATATTGCAAATATAATACAAATGTAGCATGCAAAAAGGAAACACTCTTAAAAGTTTGGTACCATACATATTTTCTGAAGCCAAATATGCCATGCAAGGCCAGAATTTTCACTATAGGAAAAAACACCTTTTTCTGAGGCAGGTGGGTGGAGGCTAATACAAAACGTGTGTTGAATTAGTGGATTAATTCTTCAATGGCATGTCAACTGACCCTTTTTGTTTTTCCTTATTTTTAAATTTAATTTTTAAGTCAAATTAATTTTTTTTCAATTTTTATTCCACACCAAGAACATAGTTTAACAAGATAAACAGTATTTTATCCTTTACCTTATCTTTTAATCATTCTATGGGAATTTTCACTCTGCTACATATTTTTTTTGTTATATTTTTTAATTTCCAAGAGCTCTTTCTCATTCTCTGAAAATTCCTATCATCTCTTTCTTTTCCATGGATGCAATATTATCTCATATTTCTGTAAGGACACAGATGATAATTTATAGATTTCTGTGCTCTGAATTATCTTGGGTTTCTTGGAGTTTATTTTTATTTGTTAGGTTTTCTCTCTTAGGTCTAGTGGCTTCTTGCAATTATCTAGCCATCCCAGCTCTCCATCCATACTTATAAATGAGGCACTATGATTAAGTGTGCATGGGTGGGGCTTGCCAATGGGGAAGGGACCTCAATACAGGCCTAAGGCAACTATCACGTAGCTCATGGTGGGGGAGGGAATCTGGGGCCTCAGTGCTCTTTACATAGTCTTTCACCTGATTTTCTTTTGAGCACTACTCCGACACTGCAGTCACAGTCCTGGAGGTCTGGTGCCTTATATCCTGCTCCTCTTGAGAGTTCTGAGTGCAAAACTGCCAGTTTCTTACTGGCTTCTCCCTTTAGGAGGCACTTAGATTTCAGCTTTCTCCACTTCGCGAAGCAAATTTCCACTTCTGTGTCATCCAAAATTTTTTGACATATTGGCTGCTGTAATCTTTTCTCCATTCTTAGTGTCCATGTAGGTTTATACCTTTTATAAACCCTTTGGTGGGACCTTGTTCAGTACCAGAGATAAACCTGTGGGTTCAATCTGCCACGTGTAGCCAGAAATCTTGAGTTGATTTTATTTTATTTATTTATTTTTTTTTGTGAGAAAGACTAGCCCTGAGCTAACATCTGTTGCCAATCCTATTTTTTTTTTGCTGAGGAAGACTGGCCCTGGGCTAACATCCATGCCCATCTTCCTCTACTTTATATGGGACGCCGCCACGGCATGGCTGACAAGCAGTGCATTGGCCTGCGCCCGGGATCTGTACCTGCGAACCCCGGACTGCCAAAGCATGAACTTGGCTGCTACGCCACCGGGCCGGTACCTTGAGTTGATTTTAGATGGTTCCTTACCAAGAAGACCAGTCCCGATGCCCTTGAGTCTTAAATCACCTCATATGGGCATGTTTTAATGCAATCTTTAACTCTGTTTGTTATTTTAACTATTAGTTTGGAACAAGTGAGCTTTTCTAGCATTCCTTTGTAGGGAACCAGCTTAACCACAGGGTGCAGTAACGGAAGGACAACTGGGTGGGACAGGAGCTCAGTTTAGCCCCTTTGCTTCAGTTCCTCCTTTTGGGATATTACTGGTGTAAGAATGTTCTGTGACAGAACAGATATTACGGGTGAGTTATGCTTTGAGATCGTAGGAAGAATGATCCATCAATGAATTCAAGGTATTTCTTTTTGGCAGGAGAGACCAACCCTCAAATCCTGGAAAGATGACATTAAGATTTCTTATTCCTGCTGCTATAATAACAGATTAGCCTTAATTATTAAATTAAATGTTCTTTACAAAACACTTTCTGCCTCATAATTTCACAGTAATAAAGAGAGAAGGAAATTTAATTTTTAGCGTTCAACTTGTCAACCAGTTAAACTAAATCCTTAACAAAACATCTGGAGCTTAACTATTTTAGTGACTAGTAAAAGAGAGTTAAGTTCTAAACTATTTAGATGGGCTAGAGCTATTCTTAGGTGATTACCTCTAATTTGCTTTAAAATAAAATGACAGATACATGAATGAATTCACATATACTGTAGACCACCCTGGAACTGGGGTCCATTGAGGGTGGTTTTCTTCCTCAATTTGGGACCAAAAACTCTGAATATGGTACTTGTGCCTCAGTACCCTCATTTGTAAAATGGAAATAATACCAACTCCAAACAAGTTTTACTACTTCCCTGAGAAGAGAAAATGAGACAATATATGTGGTATTTACTATAAAAATGAAAAGCAATATAAATATGCAACAATTGTATGTATAAATGTTGGGACTAAATACCAAACTGGGTATTCACATACATATAAGTACATAAACACAGACTTCACACCTTCACCACTGTCTATTGAAGAAATACAATGCTTTTTTTCCTAATATTGTTTGCCCCTTGTCTAGCATCAATATTAAAACAGAATAAAGAAGAGTTGGTCTGCATAAAATTTTGGTTTACATGACTTGCCACCATAGCTATTATTGTTAAAATCAACACCAAAGGCAGTATCAGAACTAGATGAGGACTGTTTAAGGGCCTCTGTGAGCAGGCCATAATGTTCCGAGTACGGGGTCCACTGTGTATCAGAATCCTAGAAGGAATCCGTGTTACGCTGTGCTGCTCTTCCAGCTGCCTACCCCCACTGTCTTCTCAACCACTCATTTTATATGAAGACAGCCAGATGCTGCAGTCTCTTGGTGACCCTTTATAGTCTCAAAGAATGTGGCAGTGGGGAGAGAAATGAGGGCACAGTTCCTTGGTAAGTGGCTTAGTGGTACTGGAAGAAGGGTAGCAAGAAGGGCTTGTAAATAAGGATGCAAGATCTTGATTGTGCCTTTCTTAGTGAGAATTAAAAGGGTGCCAAGAGAGGGATTCTAACTTTAATCATAGAGTCATGGAACTGGAAAGGATCTCAGAAATCATCTGCCAGTACAGTGCCTTATTTGACAACTGATGAAATGAAAGTGGGGAGGGGGTAAGTGACTTGCCCAAGGTCACACAGCTGATTGGAGGCCAACTCAGGACTGAGGCCCAAATCTCCTGCCTCTGGCTAGTGGTGTTTCCATTACATCATCTTACCTCCAGTAGCTCCAGTAATGTTTTGGTAGTTACACTTTTTTTTTTCTGAACCACTGATTTTCATTTCTGAAATATTTTGGCTTACAGAACCCTGAGACTCCAAATTTTCAAGCCAATTCTTATGTCATCCAAAAGGCATTTTCAGCTGTTCCTGATTTCTTATTCTCTGAATGATGGAATTTCCCCATGATTTGCTTCAGAATTGAAATGCAAAGAGAAATATTATCTTATTTACACTGGATACTACTCAAACATTGAAAAAGTACTGACCCTCCAATTGTGTTTCCTGCCATCAGCTGTCACCTCCCTGCTGAGATCCAGGTGCAGGGTGACAATGTCTGGTAAAATGCAGATCTGCTCAGCAGCCCTTTCCTGAGCTCACTCTTGTAACAGCTGCTGAGGCACAACACGTACAAAAAGTGAGACAGCACTGGGAGGAATTAATCAAACTGGAGATGGTGCTACCAGTGAGCAACTCAGAACATCCAAGACAACCTCCCAGAAATGGATGGATTTAGTCTGCTGGCTGAGTTACTTCATTTCAGGAAGACAAGTTTCTTCCGAGTGGATGTGTGTGTCATGCCCAGGCTGAGTGCTCCAAGTAGCAATATATCTGTGGTCTAAATTGATTAATTCTCTCACAGGCTGTTTGTGAATCTGCAGATCCTCAATACTCCCTGTCAGAGGCACCCGGCGCACAAGAGAGGAAATCCCTGGGAGTCTGGTCCTGAGTGGGCTCTCTTGGACGGGCAAGTGCTTTTCACTGGGGAGCAGCATTATCATGGAAAACCTGGTGGCTTGTGGATTGGATAGTTGCCACCTGGGTCACTTGATGATCGAGGCACGTGCTTATTGTAAAGATTTTTGCTCTTCAGCACAGCTGTCCCTCTGTCGAAGCCGTCACCGAGCTGGGGAGCTGAGGGCTCAGAAACAAAGAGGAGATGTTGTTCCAGGGACCTGGCACTTTATGAGGCATGGAGAGGATTGTGAGGAGCAGTGTCACAATCTGCAAGTGCTTCACTTTGTGTAGAATTCGTCCCCCATGGCTTAACTATTTCCTGAAGGGGAGATGACAGTGGGGTTTGGATTGGGTTGGATGGACTGGATTGGATGATTCTGTTGTCTGCCACAGTGGAATATGCTCACAAATCAAAGCAATTATCTTCCCAGGGCTAATGTGAATCTTATGGGCACCAAGGGAGATCATTCTCATTGGTGGTTCCAGCCAGCATATTTACCCATAGTCAAGGGGAGCTACTTTGCCATTTCAGGCTTTGGTACAAGTCAAAACAGCAGACGTGGCTACTTACTCTCCTCCTTCCTCGTAAAGTGGAATGCTTTAACTAGATGTGTTTATTTCTGGATGCACCAGTATATTTTGGAGTCACATAAAACCTGGAAATTGCTGCTTTGCAAATGTAGCAAAGTGTACTTGCACGTTTGAAACAGAAATGTAATGTTCATGCCAACCCTCCCTTTTTCTCTCAGTTGTCTTGACTCAGAGGTTCAAAATCAGGTGCCCTGGAAAAGTCCTGAACACACACTCTCTCTCCTTTTCAAGTTCAGGTTGTGGTTGGAGCAAGTCTAGGGGCATTTAAAATTTTTGAATATAGATGTTCTGAATGCATCAGTTTCTACCTAAATAATAAACAGAGGACTTAAAAATGACAAGAGTGAATGTCATTTCTGGCCTAATTTTAAGGAAATGTGATTTACAAATGAAGAATCCCCAAAGAGATTTTATTGAGTTTCTTAAATAAGAGAAAGCAGGTCATTTCAGACCCTACACACAGGTCTCTGAATGAGCGCTTTGGAAGTTTTTCCATAATCAGTACGGAGCGCGTGTCCCTGGAGAGCTCCCTGCGACTGCAATGATAGCTGTTAATGGCTTTTTTTTTCCCCTGAAAATGATTTTTTCCTGGGCTGCAGTTTCAGCTGTGTTTTAATAATTATTTTTGTCTCGTGAGTGCATTTTGAAGAGTATGAGCATATTTTTTTCCAAAAAAGGCTGACCTATCTCTGGTTCTTTGAAAAGGGACCGTAGTTTAGTAGAGATATCAGCTAAGAATGTGGGCCTCAGGGGAAGGTCGTGGAGACACTCAGGGGCTGATTCTCTTAAATCTCATGGGATTCTCCCTGCCTCAGTTTCTACTGAAGAGACGTGGACAGCAAAGAAGGATGAGACAGCATTTCCCACCCCCACCCACTCCCCCCTTGCCCCTTGTCCCACTGCCGGATGTACAATGTTTATGAAGGGGAGCCTGGTCTGTAATTCTTGATCCTGTCACCCATTTTGAGATAATAAAAAGGAGAAAAAGGAAAGGTAGGGAAATTGGTAAAGAGATTGTCTGTGGAGAGAGTACTGTCATGCTGAATCCCACTCTTCTAGCAAAAAGGGTGGGGAAGGGCTACTGCCCATGCCCAGTGAGGGGTTACTGCGAGGGAACCCCGCCCAGGGAATTCCGAACCATGTTCCCCGTAGGTGGGACTCAGCGACAACTGACTCAAGCCTTAGAAAAGCTACAGCCCACCGTGGACTCAGCTATCCTTCCTGCCTGGAGTCTGGAGAGAGGAGGCCCATGGCCTGCGTGGGGTCAGAGGCTGGAGACAGCTGCTGTACTGGAGAGGATGGTCAAGTCAGGGGATGTGTGAGTGTCCCAGAGGTGGCCACAAGGGAGAGGGAGCAGGACTGGGCTCAACTTGGGCCCTATCCAGAAGGACCTCCTGGAGGGGTAAGGGCCCTTCAGACGACAGAGGCTGGAAATGGAGCGCCGGATGCGCAGGGGCTGCTGGCGGCCTTGTGAGTAAGCAACAGAGAGCCATCTGTCCTGAGTCATGAGAATTACAAGGGAAAGGACCTTGCTGAAAAAAAATTCTTTTGTCTGTGTTTGGAACCTAAAGGGACTTTTATAACTGCCAGCTACTTCAGAGTGAGCAGAAAATTCCTGCTAGAATTTTCATCCAGGGGGAGGGGAATGTTACACCCACTCAATAGAGTTGTGGCAGTGCAGCAAAAACAAAGATGCATTTTGAATATATCAAAAATCATGTTTGCTCAACACATTAGACACACTATGCTTACCCCAAGGATCAGAGTTGATAGGAAGTTTCCCAGAGGAAACTCACACCGCGTTTCATTTCAACTGGCCGAGTGTTAGCCCACACAACAATTCATGTGTACCGCTTCCTTCTATAAAGTGTGAGGACAAAATCTCCTGGCTGAACACATTATGCCAGGTGCTCTGCAGAATGTTTTGGGCAGATTTGAGATATCTCGATTCTGTCCATCTCTACATCCTTTTCCAGCTCCCAGCTCCCTCCACCCACCTCCCCATGGGCTGACTGCTGGTTCCTTCTAGTTGAGATGGAAGGTGTGGCAAGTGGGTAATGATCTAGAGGCAGTACTGGAGGACTTGTGTAGTGATTCAATAAAGGAAATGGATGGTGGTGTCAACAACTTCCTTGACAGACAAAGGCAAGGTTTCAGACCCTCTTGAGAAGATGTAGAGTGGCACTGAATGTTCTGGGGAAGGAGTAACAAAGTCTTCTCCTTTTGTGTCTTTCTCTAGCTCCTGTCTGGAGTTTCCAAACACAGAGGCTGTTTGTTTAGCTGTGTTTTCCTTTCATCCTGAGAAACTTTTTTCCCTGTTGAAGGAAATCTAACGATTGCAGCCTGGGCTTGGGGAGTCAGAAGGCAAAGTATGCTTTTGGTGCAACAGGGCATGCAGACAAAGACTGGTGAGAGACACTTGGGCATTCATACCAATGACCCCTTGCATGGAGGTGGAAGGGAAACACTGATTTGAGACTGCCAAGTGAGGTGATACGAGGTGGAATGTCAGAAACATTGAAGGTACGCAGACAAGAATGTCTTTCTCCCAAATGTCAGACTTGCAACAAGTTTGGATTTCCTTTGGTTTGTAAATGCTTTTCCCTTTTTTTTCCTCTGGGAGCTGAAGATGATCCTTTGATGCCAGATTTTTCCATCTTCACTCTAAAGGCAATCTGTTCTACACCTTCTCCGAGTGCTGAAATGACTTTTACGTGCATTTGATCAACCACACACCAACATGATTTGCCAGGAAAGAAAGAACAGAGGTAGGGGTGCGAATGTAAGTAGTAACTAACAAATTTTTGATCTTTCAGAAATTTAGAAAAATGGAAGAAAAGAATAAATAAAGGAAATGAGAAGGGAGCAAACAACTGTGTTCATTTTCTCCCCTTGTTTATCCTCTAGCATAGCAAAGCTAAGCGTGGGGCTCTGGAGAAAGACACTCCTGTCACTAGCTTATGACCTTGGGTCAGTTACTTTAAACTCTCTGTGCCTCTGTTTCTGCATCAGCAAAATGAGGATAAAAATAATATTTACCTCATAGGGTTGTTGTGAGTTAATATATGTAAATGGCTTAAAAGGGTGTCTAGCACATAGTTGGTGCTATGTATTTGTTAACTACTGTTATTGCCTCATTTTCTAGTAATTGTCTGGGTCTGTAGAGATGTGAGGCAGGAAAGGATAATGTAAAGAAAAGTTAGGTCCAACCTCCACTGGGTTATTTGTGATCTGTAGCAATAATGTATTCCAGTGACACTTATTTCTCCATCCACATTCTTTTAGACAGCATTATTGAGTTGGTTACAAAAATGTTGATGAGAACTTGAATCTTTTCACTCATTTATTCATGCATCTGTATTTGTTCACTTATTAATTACTTGAGTTAGGGTACTAGGCAATTTACAAACCCGTAGAGAGCAGAGAATTTTCCCCTTAAGGCATCTACAGCCATTTGGTTAATGGTATAAACGATTAACATCTAATCAGAATGATTATGTTTGGAATATTCTGTTAATCCCCCGTAAAATAAAACTGATCAGAATTGAGTGGTCTAGGAAAAATATTTTGTGAGAAAAATTCAGTTTCTGTACTAAGAGACTGATATCTCTAGACATATTCATCATACCATCAGTCTTCAGACTCTAGCTGTGGTCTCATGTCTCTTGTCTCTTCCTCTTATCAATACCTTCTTTTGAAACTACCTGGCATTTTCCCTTCTGTTGTGAACAGAAGCTCCCTGCTTCAAGCTTAGATTGAACACTTTCACCTCAAGTCATTCAGTAAACATCTACTGGATGCCTGCTATGACCTAAACACTCTGAGTCTATTTTAGGCAAAAACAGTTTAGGGATTGTGAATTATATGGATACAGACCATAATTTTCTATTTCATTTTTAGATGTATTTTAACCCACAAACTCTGCCTTTTCATTTGTCATCTGAGCTTTACTGAAATGTACGAAATATGTAGCCACTTTTCAAAATAAAGAATCTAACAGATGACATTTTTCCCTTAAAAATCAAATAATCATTTTATTGCAAGGAAAATGATCCATTTTTGATTTGGTTTTTTTCATGGGCTCAAAAAAACTCATGTTTTCAGTGTTTTTGAACTGCTAGCAAAATTTTATCAGGCTTTCCAATATAATTCACTGAGACCACTAATGGTGATATATCTGATGATAATTGAAGATGTCCAATAAATGGAAAAATTATGGGACCACATTGTGCTCTGAAAAGGGAATTTATCGTTTGACCTGAGTCAGCTACTTACTCCTCTAGGCCACAGTTTTCTCATGGTAAAAATTAGAAACTTATCATGGTGAAGATTAAATGATTTTTAAGGTTCCCCTATCCCTAAATTACTAGGATTCTAAATCTGTGCTCTCCAATATGGTAGCCACTAGCCACATGTGACTCCTGAGCACTTGAAATATGGCTAGTCCAAACTGATATGTGCTGTAAATGTAAAATGCTAGATTTTGAAGAGTTAGTACAAAAAAAGAATAAAAAATATTTTGGGTACATTGGGTTAAGTAAAATATATTACTAAAATAAACTTCACTCATTTATTATTTTTTCAGTGTGGTTATAGAAAATTTAAAATTACAAATGGCTAACATTTTATTAATATTAGACAGTACCACCCTAGACATTCAAAACAAAGGGATGGAAATCTATCTTTAAGGACTTTTAAAGCCTAACAGTCAATGTTTTAATACTGAGGTCCTTATGCCTCTGAAAGTCAAGTTTTCAAAGTTAAAACTCTTATCTTGCAGACATTTACCACCAAGTTCTACTTGAAGTTTGTTGATGTCCTGTGAAAGTTCTATGGTTCCAGTAGTCAATGTTCAGCCCCTATGGTATTGTCTCAACTATATCATAAAAGGTTGTAAGGAAATACAACAAAATGTTAAGAGTGATTATTTCCAGGTAGTGGGGTACTGAGTGATTTTTGTATTTTTTAATTCTTTTCTTCATCTCTCAGTCTTTCAACAATGAGGACTGTTAGTTTCTTCATCAGAAAAATGCATATCTTTAAATTTCAGCATGAATGATTTTATAAATTCTATAAATATCACAAATATATAAAAAAGAGACCAACTTAAAAGGAAATATCCCCAAATATTTTAATCTGCTTGTCTATATTTCCAAATTTTCTATAGTGAATAGGTTACTTCTATCAAGGAAAAAATATACCTTATTTAAAAACTGCAATATCCACTCACCCTTTTAACCTTCAATCTAAATTAATTTGCAGGCTGATTTTCTTAGAATTTTTGAAGCTTTTATCTTTACCGTATTAGACTGAAGAGTAGATGCTTTAGGATTTAGCTTCAATTTTGATGCTAATTTTAATATTTTTATTAAATTTACTTAATAACAGCTATTTTAATATTTTTATAACTAGCATTAAACAGAACAGTATTTAGTTACAGTCTATGCAGGAGGTGGGGAAGAAACTCAAAAGATATATTCATGTGCCACGTGTCCAGGGGTTTAGGGTGTACTGCAAAGATGCCCGTCTAAAGGGGTGCCATTTACATCTGCGTCCTGCAGTAACAATGGAGAGCACCCTCCTGCGTGCAGTCCGGAGCAGCTCAGACAGCTATGAACACACTCAGGAGGGCTCAAGGGCGTGCGTGCACACACACACACACACACACACACACACACACACACAAACACGGCAAGTGGGTTTGGGCTCTATTCCCCTCCTGCTGAGTATACCCTGCAGTTGCTTTTCTCAGCTGCCCTCCACTCTCAGAGGCCAGACCCACCACCCTACCCACTTCAGGTACCAGGGGGTAGCTGCAGTGCTGTGGCGTGTCTGCCCTGGTGTCACTGTGTGTGGGCAGGCAAGACAGAGCCAGGTCTGCTGTCTGCCCTGCTGGCTCTGGAAAGAGCTGGGCTTCTAAAGGCCTGTCAGGTATGACTGTTTAGCCTGGCAGTGTTATACTCATTTAATTTCATTTCTTCTTGAGGAAAACTGTCTTTTGCCAATTCCCATGAGGCAACAGCCCTTTTGACTATGGCACTTTTAAGCTCAGGAGAACTTACTGTTGGTAGTGAAGATGACTTCTCCCTCCTGTGGGGTGGGATCTGTATCCTGGACCACCTGTAAGGCTCCCACAGTCCGGACAGCAGGGTCCAAGGTGACCGAACTTTCGTTTACGGTTGTGTCACTCGCGCCGGTGATCTGGTTGGTTGGTGGACCTCCCAGAGATCCCTCGAAGTCGGTGGGCAAGTCATCCATGCAGTCGGCGTTGGGCTGCCAGGAGTAGAAAAGGATCAATTCTTAGTGTACGTCATCAAGTTAAGAGATGAAGTGTCTACAGCCTAAATATTTTGTCTTGATGGAAAACCAAGTTCTTTACTGTTTTCTTCCTGAACCATTTTATTTAAAAATATTTCACATATAGTTTCTGTAATTAACATGAAAACATCTTCCAAAATTTCCTTTCCAAACGTTCCGTTTAGATCTAATACAGGTTTTAATTCCAGGAGTAGCAAGATCTAAATATTAATGTAATTTCTCAGGGGGAATAGCATTTTTTATAATGATAGCCCTTCCTTATATATAGTGTTTACTCCTCATATAGGAAATAGTTGACAGCCTGATAATTAACCCCAAAGACCCATACATTGTTTGCAAATGTACTGATGATATGAGATGGGGATAGAATCTGACTCATTGTGACCTATTAATCAGACATACACACATATACATAAACACACACACAAGCACAGAGTGAGTCTATTTTTTTGTTAAACATAAGCCAAAAAAACAGCTGTAGAAGAAAGCCCTGTTTACTTAACATGCAATCGATCATACATTTGTCAACTCCTCTAAATTAAAATCTTAGAATCATAAAACTAAGGTGAGACTATCTAGTTTAATTATCCACTCATTGCAAGACTCTTTCCCCTCGATAACCCTGACAGCTCCACTTGAACACACAGAAATGGGAGCTCTTCTCTTTGTAAGGCAGCCTGTGTTGGCCAGCTTCGGTAGACTATTCTCCAATTTTGCAAGTTTTACTCTTTGTCTTAGCTCTGCTGTTTGAAGTGATATTGAATATATTTACACCTTTTTCACAAATAGCTTTTTAAATGACTTTTAGTTGTTATGCCTCACCCCAAACTCATAAAAATTATTTTTAAAAGGTGGTGGTGGAGAGATATGGTCTTGAGAAATACTAAAGATGGCTATTAAATTTTTTTGCTCTGGTCTGAACATCAACGTTGCCTTGAGTGATGATAACTACTACATGGTTTCGAGTTCCCAATGGATAAGGATCAGGATGGGCAGGATTAGCGAGGAGAATTTGGGCTGACATTGACTGAATTCACATCACAATGACTCCATTGTGTTCAAAGTTCACTAAAAGAGAAAATCTATAACTCACGGACTCATTGGGAACACAAGGCAAGAAATCCGAAGAGCTGGACCCTTGTCCTGGTTTTCTGCTCTTAAACCAGACTCCTGAGCTCCACACCTGTGTTTGGAAATCTCCATCATCCCACAAATCCTCAGATTCAGCTCATTCCCTTTTCTCTGTACTGCCTCTTCTTTTTGCCTTCTCTTTCTCTATAGGAAGTGAGCCAATTCATTGAAACTCAAGCTGTCAAAAGTCATTTCACTGAAGGACCGATCCACCAAATTTACTGATTGTGACATTGGACACGAGTAGGTATGTTATTAACATTTCTCTCCCCACTAACAGTCTCCCTTCAGTTTCTTCCCCAGTATATTCCATTCTCCACTTTCTCACCAGAGCATTCTTTTGTAAGAACACAGGTATGGTTCTTCTTTTCTCCTAAAGGATGAATTACAAGCTCCTTAGACACTCTACACCCTTGCCCCAGCCTACTTTTCTGGCCTGACCTTGACCTTTGGAAACACACAGACTCCACCATCTATTCCCTATCTCAGTGCTTTAGCTTATGCTGCTAATCTGCTCAGGATGAGATTTGTCCCAATCATCCCTCTCCCCTTTCCCATCACAAAGTCTCAAACTAGTCCTGGTGAACTCCTAATCACCCCTCAATTCCCAGGCCAAATGTCACCTTTTCTAAGTAGTGGTCCCTCCCTGGTGGGCATCTATGATACTCTAACACTTTATTTGCACTTCTCCCACTCTATTATGGCTGTTAACGGTGTTTGTCTCGCTCTACTAGTCCATGAGGTATTTTTTTTTCCAGTTTTATTGAGAAATAATTGACATGTAAAAATATATTAATTTAAGGATACAACATAATGGTTTCATATATGTATATATTGTAAAATGATTACCACAATAAATTTAGTTAACATCCATTCCCCTATATAGTTACAAAATTTTTTTCTTGTGATAAGAACTTTAAGATCTATTGTCTTAGCAACTTTCAAATATACAATACGGTATTGTTAACTATATTTACCATGTTGTACACTACACCCCCAGGACTTAATTTATCTTATAATTGGAAGTTTCTACCTTTTGACCCCTTTCATTCATTTTGTCCACCTCTGGCAACTACCAATCTGTTGTCTGAGTTCAATTTTTTAGATTCCACATATAAGTAAGACACAAGCTGTTTAAAGTGAAGCAACTACATTAATACTGATCTTGAATTCCAAGCCCTCACATAGCGCCTGACCACTATTAGGTGCTCAGTAAGTGTTGATTTGAAAATTTTATCTGAGTCTCAGTTTACTGCTTTAAAAACTTAGGAAAGTTATTATCTGCCCTAGACCAATTAAGGGAGGATTTCAGAAAATACTTTAAAAACTGTCAAGTTCTGTACAAAGGTAAGGCATGCTATTCCAGGGTAGCAGAATATGCCACCCCAAAATATGCTACACTGGCATAAGGATTATTTTGAGCTGAAGACAACTGAGAAGAAGCAGATAAAGAAATGCTCTCTGCCCTCCCCTATTTGCCTGAAAGCAGGACATAAATTTGTTAAGGTGTCCTCTACTCCTTGTACCAGGAAAAGGAGAACATTTTTATGACCAGAGACTGGGAGTTGACACCAAAATGGATCTGTACCAACAAACCTTACAAACATGCCCTTATCTGCCATTAGTTTCCTCCATATGTTTACCTTCCCATAATTTGCTGCCCTAGGAACTAAAAGCCCTTTTCTTCTGTCTTGTCACTTCTCTAAAAATTTATTGTTCTTTTCTTAAGATGCTATACAAGCCCAAGTTCTAACCACCCCTTTGAGTTACCCACTGTTAAATGCTCTTATGTGAATGTGCTATGCATGTGTTAAAAAACTTCTGTTTGATTTTCTCTTGTTAATCTGTCTTTTATGAGTCTAATTTACAGGGCCCCAGCTGGACAACCTAGAAAGGTAGAAGGAAAAATAATTTTTTCCCTCCCCTACACCATGCAAAGATGCTTATAAGCAAAACCAATTGCGTGTGGGATATCAGGGAGGAAAGATTTCACGAGGATACTACGTTGCTTGTTCTTTCCGCCATAAGCATCTGAATGCAATCATATACACATTAACAATTGACATTTTTTAAATCTGTTAACTTCGCTTGTTGATATCATTCCTTTGTTTCATTTCTTTTCTCTTTTTAAAAAAATATTTGATTAATTTTGATGCAGGATGTTTGCTTTTACTCTGTGGACCAGTGGGGACAGTATTATATCTTTAACAGCATGGGGAGAGGGAAAGAGAAAGAGCTATATAGCTCAGTGAGACCGTTAATGGTAGCAAGAATGAATAATTGGCTTAGCTATGATATTTAATAGACCATCCTTATAGAACCTCACAGTTTATATCCACTCTAAATGGTTCATCAAATAGAATAATATTTTGAAAAGAAACCCAATTTATATACCTCTAGGAGAAATTATAGTCATAAGGTTTAGTCAAAGATGTCAAATACCACCTGCAAGTGAACACGGCATGGGTATTCAAATTCAGGTTAGCATGGGGAAGGTCCTCAAAAAAATCCAACGGCTAAATAGTTAGGGACTTGTGAATACACTAGCTACACTGGATTTTCTATTCAATAACAATCATCCTATTCATACCAGGATAAGAGTGACAGGAGCAGGTGTTTGCTGGGATATGAAAGGCCCAGGTTATATGGTACCTATAGTACTCACTGAAACCTGTGTTCTGTCATCCTACAAAGACATGCCTAGACCTGACTGGGGAGAAAGAAGGGTGAAGCACTGTAATGGAGATAAAGGGATGAAAACACTTCTGACAATAAAGGACTTTTTTCTCCCCTTTCAGTTCAGGATTTTATTTTTCTTGGCAAAATATAATGGAAAAAGATCCCATTGTGATGGGAATTTTTGTGATCTGTGAGCTGAGCTCTCATTCTTTAGCTCATTTTAGAGAAATCCACTTACAAAACGAAAATATCCCCAGCTCTTAGCTTTCAACTTATATTTATTTGCTTTACAGCACAGGCAAGCACAAGGATTCTCAATTAAAAACAAAAACAAACAGAAAAACCTCACCACCGGTATCTGGACAATCCAGTGATCAGGATTACGACCAAATCATTGGTGAGTGGACATTGTTCAAAGGAGGATCAGGGTGAATTTCATAAATCGGATTGTGACTGCAGCCTTAGACTCTGAAGGCCCACAATGCCACAAACATTTATTGAGTACTTAGCATGTGTAAGGGACACAGACATAAGGACCAACCGGCAACAATTATCAGAGACACTGACAGGCTCTCTTCAATTTTCTTTGATTAAGAAGAAATGGAATATAAGGAGGTTAGGGAAATTGAAAAATAATTTCTTTATGCTACACAAGAAAGGTTTCAGTTAGCCATAGGAAGTGTTTTCTAGTTGAGAAGGCTGTGAGCTTGTCCAATGACATGGAAAGTTATAAGAATGGAGTAAAGACTTTATCTCTCTGATATAATTCAGGCATGGTGCTACCCCACAGCAAAGGATGGAGTGGAACAACAGTCCTCCCAGATCCAGACTTGAGTATCATACTCTAGGACAAAACCAGAAAAGCCTCAGGAAGGCATGGAGGGCAGCCATATGTCTTGGTGCCTCGTGAGAAGTAGCCCCCTACACGTGCCATCTTCTTCATGGAGGATGTTCTGTTCTCTGGGGTGATCTTGGATGCATGTCATGTTCCTGTTCAGCTGGCCTTTAAGAATCCTTGACAAAATCCAAAAGATGCTACCGATGTTTATTTTTCTGGAAGTCAAGTGTGCTAAGTAAAATCCTACCCAGACTCGGTAGGCATCAGACTATGGCCAGAATGCCCAACTGCTAAAAGTCAAAATGTTATAGTTTTGGAAATAAGCCAAAAGGCCACCCAATAATTCTATTTTAAAAACAATCAATAGCTGTATTCTCAACTCATTTACAAGTAGCTTCTGGAGAAGTTATACCTCCCCAGGGAAAGTCTGGAGTCAAATGCTATTAGGACAAAATTTAACCACTGGGGGTGGTTTGGTTTCATTGTCTTGGCCAAGAAGCACTAGGATTGACACTTAGGAGCTTTGAAAATATCCTGAGCAATAGGAACTAGGTCAAATGATGTGCCTGTCTACCTTTAATTGTGAGTATTTTAAAGATTCTGGAGACCAAAGACACACATACACACATGCAAACACACAAGTACATATACTTCCCCTCTCCCTTGTAAGAACCAGGTGCAGCCAGAAATGTGAAAAGTGCAAAGACTGAGTTCAATTTCCGATGTCACCAGTTTCTGGTAGAGATGTTGGGTTTTTACTAATGTTTCACGTTTGCTGTAATTGATTTTCACCTTGAATGCATTATGCATTTACAACTCTGGTCTGGAAATTTAATGCACTGCCTTTCAAATCTAGCTCAGAGCTGTATGTAGTCACACAAGTTGATTTGTGTTTGGTGTATCAATCGTGAAAATCAGCATACAGCTGGCACAGAGACAGCTGGTACAGGGTAGAAAATTCAGCCAATGCACGACCTCATGCTTCAGGTGTGCCCTCCCCAACAGAGTCACTCTGATATTCCCAGGATAATTAGCCCTTTGGCATTAAAGAAAACCTTTGATATCTGATCTGGTTTGTCCTTCTTCAGTGACATCTTGGGACTATTAACATTCTCTTTATTCTCTGCCATTAGCCGTGAGGAGTGACAACAGGGAGGCTGCCACAAAGTGGTGGGGGAAAGAGAGAGGCTGCTCTCTGGACCCTATTTGTCGAGCTTCTTCTACACAGCGCCTGTGTTTTTCTCACATCTCTCTGTGCAGCCCTCGGATGTGGTGGCCTGGCTTGCTTCCCACCCTCCCCACAGCAGCTGGGGTCTCACCAACCACCAGTTTGTAGGCTTCAATTGATATGGTCCTGGGAAAGTCTTCCTGGAGCATCAAGCCAGCCAGCTGGTGGGATTCTCTCTGCACTGGGGAAGAGACTGAATTTTATAAAACACATAACTGAGGGGACTAGCTTGACGGAAGCACTAGAATTAAGTGGCTCTGGCTCTGGTTTCCTGCTCACTCAAGTTCTCCACAGAGATTCGAGTTCAGCAGAGGCTCTGAGCCAGTTTCCCAGCAGCTGTCTCCCCCTCCCATTGTTGGGAAGAGCTCCTTTCCTCTGAGTCAGGTGATTGTGGGGCAACATCAGAAAGTGTGGCATGCAGATCTCCTTGATGACAGTGCAGGGCTAATGACACAAGAGGTAATCAAAGCGCAACTGGCTGGTCAGGCCTCTGCTGGTGTCCTGCCTGTGCTCACACACTGCAGCCCAGATGAGAAGCCCGTGAGCTGCATAAGCAGCATGCCAACTCACAAATAAAATGGACATGGTGAGAGGGTCGTGATGCTCTCAAACTGAGGAAAAGTGAGAAGAGAAGTGTTTTCCTACATAGGAGTTCTCTTGGGGCCTTGTCAGATGACACCACTCCTATGGGATTGAGGGGACATAGAAAATCCAGGGATGATGTTTTCTCCCTGCTTTGGGAGTAATGCAGAAAGACAGACATTACGATGCTGTAGGCTGTGCTGTGCTTACCGGGATCCCTAGGGCTTTAAGAATGTTCATCTTGCACATGGGACAGGTGCGATGGTCTAGAAGCCAGGGGTCAACACAGGACTTGTGGAAAAGATGCCTGCAATGAGAACCATACATCTTAGAGCAGCGGTAACTACAGAGACTACCTAGTCCACTACAGCCCAGAGACTTGTCCAAGGTCACTCAACTGCTCAGTGGCAGAGCCAAGACTCGAACCTCCATCTCCTAACCTCTAGGGCCAACTTCCTGTTATACCCTGTGGTGACGTCAAAATTGTTCTGGATCCCAGGAGTGTCCTATAGGATATGTAACTGAGTCTTCCAAGTTTCAGAAAATGGAGAGAATGTAGCAACTGAGAGACTTTTCTCTTTCTCAATAGGAAGAACGCTTAATGGAAAGAATCCAAGTGGAGACACTTGTACAGACCTTTCAGGACACCTCGATAGAAGCTACTAGTAAATAAATCCAAAGTTTCTTTTCCCACAGTCAGAAGACAACTGCAAAATAAAGGCTCATTTCCATTAATATTTGGGGTCTGACACAAAAGGTCAGAAGAGCTCCTGGAAGCATTTAACAACACAAATGACATTTTAAGTTATTATGGCTGCTGGTTGTCAAATTAGAAGCCGAGTGAAAGGTACTATAATCTTTCCTGAAGTGCTCAACTCTACTGCCGTGCTCATGTGCCAGCCCTTAGGAGCCTTCATCTGAGGGGCAGGATGGGGGGCATTTAGAAGGTACAGTATGGCCTCTTGACTGAACTTTCTCTCACTTTGGCTCACAAGAGCCCACTCAGAGACATCAGGGAGTCAGAAGCTTTTCTTCTCACTCACAAGACTCCAGACCACAGGCAGAAGCAGTCAGAATTTCCTCCCTGGGGCAAGAAGAGAGAGAACTGTCTGTCTCAAGTGTAAGGGCTTCTCTAGGACATTCCACCCATGTCTGACTCTCTCTCTCCTCAATGGTGCACTATTCCTGGAAAACTAGTCTCCTCTTTCACTTTGGTCTTTTGTTCTAACAGTTTTCTCTGTGTTAGAGGGCTTTAGGCTCAAATGCTGAAAAGGATCTCCAAATTAGAGAAGGGTACAGGAAGTGCCACCTTTTAAACTGAAATTGAAAAGAACTCATGTGCCAAGGATGGGATTAGCTGTATACCGGATATGACCAGATTGGGGATTAGAAAAAGGAGAGGAGCAACCTGGGTGTGTCATTATGTTTCCAGATTATGGTTTGGAAAGCCTGCAGATTTACTGCTTGGATGGCATACACTGCATTCATTCATTACTTCATCCATGCATTCATCCAACAAGTAGTATATGCCAAGAATCCTGCTCAACACCAGGAATCAGCGTGACTGTGATTTGGCTTCTTCCCTTAGGGAGTATAACAGGAGAGGAAGACATTAATAAAATAATACAAATAGACTACTTAATGTCAACAGTGCTAAGTACCATGTTAGAAGAACGGGGAGCTTGAGGGGGCTTATAACTGGGTGATGTATCCTAGTTTGGGTCCTCGGGGAAGGTTTCCCTGATGAAGGGCCAAAACTAAGACCCGAGGGCTACACAGACATTATCCACATGAAGGGGAGGACAGAAGAAGAAGGGTATTCTAGGCAGAATGACTGGCTCATACAAAAGCCCTCAGCTGGGCAGAAAGAAGGCCAGTCCCAGTGCAGTGAGCGGTGTGAGGGAGAGGCGGACACTGAATGAAGCCACCTCCTGCCCCTGCCAAAAGGAATATGGACCTCCCTATATCCAGGCTCTACACTCAGGAAACAAGTTCCTAATCTGAACATGCTCACCAACTGGTGTCCTTCCTGGGAAAGAAGTCAAACATTCTTGTCCCTTTGACCGTTCCTGGGAGGCAGGCCTCATGTGTTTCCTGCACATACGCTGGAGTCAGAATGACAGCAGGGCCAATCATTAGCTGTTTTAGCTTAAATAAGTTACTCGATTACCCCAAGTCTCAGTTGCCTCAACTGTAAGGTGGAATTCTACCTACTCAGGAAGAGAAGGCCTTCCTGAGTCTCCATTCCACAGAGGCCAGTGGTTAGTCACCAACACCCTGAGTTACTTCTCTCCACACGCTGGTCATTCTTACATCTCCTCTGTGATGGTTAGTTTTATGTGTCAACTGGGCTAGGCTACAGTACCCAGTCATTCAATCAAAGAGTAATCTACGAGTATTTTGTAGATGTAGTTAATATCTACAGTCAGTTGGCTTTAAATAAAGGAAACTGTCCGAAATAATCTGGGTGGCCCTGATCCAATCAGCCGAAAGACCTTAAGAGCAAAGCAGGGATTTCCCAGAGGAAGAAAGCAAGTCTACCTCAAGACAGCAGCATCAGCTCCTGCTCAGCTTCCAGCCTGTAGGCCTGCCCTACAGATTTAGACTTGCCAGCCCCTACACTCACCTAAGCGAATTTCTTAAAAAATTGATGCCTTGAAAAATACCTCTCTATTTATATATATATATAGTGGGATGTATACATCCTATTGGTTCTGTTTCTCTGGAGAACTCTGACTGATACATCCTCCACTTAGAATATAAGCTTCATGAAAGCAAAATCCTTGTTTGCCTAATTCACTGTTATATCGCATCATCTAGAATAGTTTCTGGCACACAGATGATGCTCAAGAAATACCCGCTGCATGAACGGATATTCATCAAAGGACCTGGACCCCTCACTGCCTGCACATGGTCATCGAGTCCCACAGACTCACTCTTCCCAAATCTCTTTCACATTCATGGTTTCTTTCTTTTTTTCCCAATGCCGTTCCCTCATTCATAATCTCATTAACTTTTTTTCTGTATTACTGCAATAACATCCAAGTGCTCTCCAGCCACCAGTCTTTTCCTGTTCTTTTCATCCCACTCTTCCTTGCCAGATTTATCTTCCTAAAATAAAGCACTAGTTACGTCACCCCTTGTTCCATTCTTTTCTGTGTTAGGAGCTGGGTACAAAGATGAATAAGACAAGGTCCCTCCCTTCAAGGCAGTACCATGCTCCTTCAATGGTTCCCTGTGAATGACAATGTAAAGGCCATTGAAAGGCCACGCTCCTGGATCCATCGTTTTCCGGCTGTTTGATCTTAGGCAAGTCTCAGCTCTCCAAGACTCAGTTCTTTATCTGTGAAATTTTATCTCTGCAAGGAAATGAGTCTGTGTGTGTGTCTATGTGAGAGAGAGAGAGAGAATAAACAGTGCCCACAGCTTAAAACATTAGTACTGGCCCTCCTTAATTATAAGCTACCATTAATATTATTAATACTACTGCATTGCATCCTGGTTTTTTGGCTATATGTTATTACTCTGATTTCTACTCTTTAGAATAATCTTTTTGACGTTGAAAGCAAGTAACTGCAAACTTAAAAAAATCAAAGGAAGAATTAAGGGCAAAAAAATTAGTGTTGAAATGACACATAGGGTGATCATGCTGATTATTAACTAGCATTTATTTATTTCTAGCACCATATTTCCTGTGTTCATCATTGAATATGAAGACTATATCCTTATAATTGGGATTGCGAAACAATTTTCCCCTCCCGTATGGAAAGAAAAATAAAAGTCACTAGACTAAATAAATAAAGGAATAGGGGAAAAAATGTGGAGTTTAGTGAAATGCACCAACAGTTTAGGAAACATCTCTAAGGTAAAGTTAATCTCAACTCATCCTATTTGTACAATTCTCAGGAGAGCACTGCCCCTTCCCACGTTTTAACAAACGCTGCATGAGAAAGTACATCCAGAGGAACAAGGGGATGAGATATTCTATCTCTTCACAATCCTGACAGGCCGGAAATAAAACAGAGGGCTGACAAAACTTGTCTCCTTGCTTCTTCACCAAAGGGAAGCAAATATTTTAGAAAGAGTTCTTCTAACACCCGACAAAAGATGACACCGACATCTGCATAATGATGCCAAGATGATTACAAATAATAAGTTTTTAGCAGTAATGACAAACCCAGCTGAACTCATTTCCACATCTATTGATTCTTCTTTTCTGTTGTCCTTTCACCGACATGTGTGACTCTTTCCTCAATTAAATGACACTTTTTTTCCCCACCTGGAGGAGGAAGAGGCTATTCTGGCCTTTCCCTCTCACTCCCTTTTGTAGGCTTTGTCAGACCCTGCCACGCTGCCATTGACATTAGGATTCCACGGCTTTCCTTTTGGCACCAACGCAAGCTGTTTCATTCTCCTCAGTGAAATGGTTATCAAAGAACATGAATCACTCAGGGATCTAAGAACCCCATTCTCCCAGGGAACATCAACTATTGAAATAAGATATATCCAGGGCCTCACTGGTTAGCTGAAATGTGTCTTCAGAGCCTCTGAATCTTATTTGCAGTTATCAATGAAGGAAGACTGTGTTTTAAATTATTAAACACTAACTTAATTTAATTAATAAATATCTACTGGTTACTGAATGCCTTCCATGTACCAGGCATGTTACATCCATTATTAATTCACAACCTATGGCGTAGGAATTATTATTCCCACTTCATGGAGGAGGAAGCCGAAGCTCATTAAGGTAAATTATCCAAAGAGCTAGTCAAGTGCGGAGCTTGGACTCAAACTCAGGCCTGTAGTCAGTGTTACCCAATTCTACTCTCCACCACCCCTCCTTCCGTCACTGAACTGTCACGGGCAAGCAGGGAGGGAGTTGGAGGAAGTCAAATTTTTATTCTTTCCCAATGTATTTTTGTGCTCCAGCTTCAAGGAGGCAATATATTAGTGAAGAGGTTGGGGATCAAGCAAAACCAAAGGGAAAAGTGATCTCCCTTAAGTGTATTCACTTGGCCACAGAAGGGAAAAGCTGTCAAATATTGGCCTCATCAGGCTTATACTTAGATATCAGTCTGCATGATTTATTTGTGTAGAGGATAACACTGGCCTCTAAATACTTTGGATTCCCCCATTCTCCACTGCCCAATAGATCTGGGAAATGTTGAGCTGGCAGCTCCATCACCTTTCCACAAAATTTTCAAATTTGTGTCATGAAGTGCCCCAAAAAGTTATCCACCTTTTTTTGTAAGGCTCTTCTTGACCTGGTCTGGTTTCTCTTTCTCGCCTTAGCTTTCTAAAATACAAATATGATACCACTCCAGGCTTGAAATGCCTCAGCTACTCCCCACTGCCTACAGCACAAAGTCAAAATGCCTGATCACAGCACACAAAGAAGGCTCTCCCAATTTGACCCTTCTCACATCTTCTGCTATGGCCCCATGTTGACCCCATACTCTCACCATAACTCTTGCTCATGTTTTAAGTGGCAGCTCAGATGTCCCTTCTCTTCCCTGAACATCCCATCCCCTTTCTCCAAACTCTGCTAAGGAGAGCGTCTTTTCCTTTTCTTCCTACTGCGTTTTCCCACATGTGTTGCAGCAGCTGAGTATGTGCTCCGGTTTCAGGATTTGGAGATCACTCCTTGGCTTTGTGACCTTGGGCAAATAATTTAACATGGCTGTGGCTCAGTTTTCTCTTCTGTAAGTATTTTATGACAATGTCCTTTAATTGTCACAACAACCCTCTGAAATAATGTTTGGGATAACCCTTCAGGGGGTTGTTATGACAATTTTAAAGGACAAAGGGCATAAAACACTTAGAATATTACCTGGGACATAATAAGCTAGAGTATCATGGTGGTGGTGTTTTTTGTTATGTGTGGGTGAAATTAAAAGCATTTTAGCAACTGGTACAGCATAGGCACAGACCAATCAGCAAGGATGCCAGCCACAAACAATGAGCACAGCCCTAGAGGCTCACCGTTCCCCTGGTTTACTGTTCTAGGTCCCGAGTGAGTTTGTGATCCCTTGGAGGGCAGAGACGAAGTGTTTCTATCTATCCACCAAACCTAGTAGAATACCTGGAATAGGATATGCTCTCAGAAATGTCTACTGAAAAAATGAATCCCGAAAGTCCATCTTTCCCAAATCATTATTTAATTAACAGTAGTTTAGTTCCTAGTCCTTGCAAGTGAGCTTTCTATGGTAGAGGTTACTCTGGAAGCACTTTCCTTAATTTTTTATGGACTCTAAGATATGAAAGAATTCTGCCTTCTGGGGGCCAATGGTTCCTGAAGAGGACACTATGGGTGTTGATAAAGCCATGCTCTGCCTAGACTGCCTGGAGACATCACACAGCCTGACACAACAGGGCCATTCCTTCTACGTGAGTCTCATTTTGGGAACGTCAATTTATGGATCTGGGCACAGGCATTACTTGGTTAGAATGACCAAAACGGCAGTGGTGATGACACTTACAGAATGTTGACGGAGCCTAGACAGTGTAATGGATGTTGCATAGGAGAAATGTATTCCATTTCGACCCAGAGGACAATTGCTCTTATTGATTTCCTTAAGTAGGATTCTATTTGTCTAGCTGCTCCTAAAATCAGGTGAATTCAATGAGAACTTCAGCATCTTGATTGCCATGGCTTTGAAAAACACATAGAAATTATCCGCTTTTTCTGTGTATTATCTTTGTCTGGCCCAGATGTCTTGCCTGTGGTCAAGTAATCAGCAACCAGGCATTCGATGTATCGTGGAATTTCTCTATATTTTCTACTGTGCTGAATTATGCGAACCAGTGGCTTTAACCTCCATCCCCATTAGTGAGAAAAGTGGTTAGCGGTCAGTGTTGACATAGTGGTGCTTTGGTATAGTATGGAAGGTGGATTTCTTTCTCATACGTGAGGAGATATGAAAAGGAATATTTCTGTATATTGTTAAAGAGATTCCAAAACTGATACCAAAACTTCTAACTACTAGGAGTGCTGAGTTCTGAGAAGAAGTAAGAAAATTGACACAGAAAAACAAATTCATTAATGTATATTAGTTATGTAGTACTATTTCACGCAGAGCAGTGTGCTAGGCAATGGGGTACAAAGATGAATCAGACATCACCCTGTTGATGAGGTGTCTTCAATACAGAACTGATAGGCTGTTAGGAAGATACACAGTCCATACTGTGTAGAGATTTAAAGCTCTGGCTTGGGAATAAAGCATGTTTCATTTTAAATCTTGGCTGACTGACCTGAGAGTCTCTCTCAACCCCTCTGAACTGTAATTTCTTCATTTATAAAATGAGGATAATAATAGTACCTATCTGAGATGTTCATCATTATTGTTCATCCAATATGTCGGCTCTATATAGAAAGATGGGAAGATTCTGGGCTCTCCTGGTGGTAGCCATGGTCATGTGACTAATTCTGGCCAATAAGTTATGAAGAGAAATAACAGATTTCCCTTCAGACCATGGCATTTAATTACTGGTCTGTCAATTAACAATGTTTGAGATGGCAACTGACTGCCATAAGCAGACTCCCTGCTGACACACAATGGACACAAAACTTAAGTAAGAAGTCTTTGTTGTGGTAAGCCACTTAGAGTTGGAGTTTTTTGTTTCTGCAGCAAAGTCTAACCCAGCCAGACTAGTAAAGTTCCTTATGGGGTTATGGTAAGGATTAAACACTTGTTTGTAAAGTGCTTAGTTAGTAAGTGTTTAGTGGATTAATAGTGCCAGTAACTCTTTTTAAGTGATGTTAGCACAACATGTAAAGTGACATATTGTAAATACATACAATTAAAACAGTCACAGAATTCAGGAAATGGAGCAGCTACTTTTTTTTTTGTTCAATTTTTTTTTTTTGCGAGGAAGACCAGCCCTGAGCTAACATCCATCGCCAATCCTCCTCTTTTTGCAGAGGAAGACTGGCCCTGGGCTAACATCTGTGCCCATCTTCCTCTACTTTATATGGGACGCCACCAAGGCGTGGCTGACGAGCAGTGCATCGGCGGGCCCCTGGGATCCGAACCTGCGAACCCCAGGCTGCCAAGCGCGGACTAAACCGCTGTGCCACCAGGCGGCCCCGGAGCAGCTACTTTTTAAGGAAATTGGAAACTATAGGATGGGAAGAACTTTGAAGTGTAGAGATTGGAGGAAAGAAATCCAAGGAGCAGGAATTTACATGAGTAAAGGCATAGCTGCAATATCACGATATGTATAAGAAATTCAGTTGGGTTGAAATCTAGACTAATTCAAAAGTAAGAGCAGGAAATAGAGTTTGAAAGGATGGGTCTAAATCAGCATTCGGAAATAACCTGGTTGGACCGAGTAGGAAAGACATATGAAAAGTGAGGAAAACAATCACGGACCTGAGCCAGATTTTTCCTCATTCCTTGCGATGATAAACTTTTGGTCGTTAAGTTATTTCCCTTCCACACTGTGTCACCTTTTCCTGTCTCCTATACAGAAAGTCCTTGTAGTGGTGACGATGCGCTGTTTTGGGGGCTTGGTGTGGATCAGGCCAGTCAGGCAGACCAGCCCCTCCATACCGTAAACTATGCAACTGTTCGAGTGCCTCACTGTGGGGGAGATTCTGCTATTGGGCTTGGTCTGAAATGGCTGGAGCAAATGTAAGAAATTGCATTTCCCTGATTCCCCTATTTAGATTATGTAAACATTATTTAAAAAAAAAAGGAAGAAGAAAGGGAAAAAAGAGCTGTCAAAAAGAACTGGTAGTAAACATATTCTGGCTGTTGTTATAAACATAATTACTTTGTTTTGGCAAACTAATATGGTAAGCTAGCAGTTTTACCTGATGGAGCAAAAAATAAAAAGAAAAAAAAAGAATTCAATATAGTAAATTACTGCTTGCCTCACTAGCACAAGCACTGTCCGTCTGTGAAAAAGGCTGGTCTGTTTTCAGGCCCACAATAACAAGCTTGGAATCACTGTGAAGAAAGTAAAATCCTTAAAGCTCGGCTATATTTGATTTGGTTTCCTTGGGGTTTTTAGACATTTGGTTTAGAGCGAGATGGGGGTTTCTGAGGCAGATTTGTAGCCAAAGCATATTCCCAGAGAGTTGAGTGTAGAGCAGAACACCCTCGCGGGGCAGGGTGAGGGTGGGGCTGAGGTGTCAGGTCCATGGCCAGTGGTACAGTGGAAAAAGTGCTGGCTTAGAAATCAGAAAACCTGGCTTTGCTTTGGTCCCTGTGACCAACCTCTCTGAGTTAAGGTTTTCTTTTAGTAAATAAAGGGGTGATAATGGTACCTGTCCTATCTATATTATAGGCTATTGTGAGATACATAAAGAGCTGTGTAAATAGTAGAGTGCTTTTCAAAGTTAAAGTATTATAATACACCATTTATTTCACCCAGTTGTCCATAGTATTGGGTTTAAATAACATTAAAAAACCAATAAAACTTAAAAAAACTAAGAAACTGCATCAGATCCTCTTGCTACTAAACTCAATTGCTTTTTTAGCTACAGTGGAAGAAAGAGATCCTTTGGGAATGCCAAGTTACAAGGGAATTGCAGAATCCTCATTTTAAAGCATGTCTCACTCCTTTGGGTTCTGGTAGAGCGAGGCTCTGTGCTTAAAACTTGACCCTGGTCTAATTATATCGTTTGGCTGGGGCAGTAAAGCTGGTTGGCATTCGTCCCATGTGTCTAGTTGATTAATATAACTGGGGATCAGGACATTTGCAATCAGAATGCCATATTTAACAAGGTTATTACAGTTCAAGACTTCTTTCCTAAGGCGGTGTTTGCTCTGTTGAAAACAGACAGAAAATAACACATCCAGACATCACTGACCAGCAATGCAATCTCCTTTCATGTTTCTTTCCTTTAATCTCTTAGATTAAATGATACCTAATTTTTGGCAGTGTACACATACAAATCCAAAGTAATCAAAGAAACATTATTAGAAAACACCATCAGCAAACTCTGAACTTAAATTTTATCTAATTTTGATTAATGTACAAAGAGAACTATTTTTTCAAAAAATGCTTAGCATAGCTTCTTTGGTGCTTTAAATTTTTTTTGCCTTATTTTAAATGAAGGTACACTACACAGTAAAATGCATAAATCTTAAGCAAGCTGGATGATTTATTAAGAATGTATATATTTATGTACACACTACCCAGATGAGGATACACACTGTTTCCATCCACTCCCTGCCATGTATCCACCATTATGACTTCTGTCACCATAAATTAGCTTTGCCTGTGATTAAACTTTATGCACATGGAATCATAAAGTATCTATTCTTTTTTTCTTTCATCTGTGCTGTGATGAATATCAACAGCTTGTTACTTTTTATTGCTGAGTAGTATTCCATTGTATGAATGTACCCCAATTTGTTTATAGATTTTTCTTTCGTTAGACATTTGCATTGTTTTCATTTTTTCAGTTGTTATGAATAAATGAGCTATGACTATTCTTGTACAAGTCTTTCTGTGAATGCACGCATTCATTTCTCTCGGGTACACACCCAAGAGTGGAATTGCCAAAGCAGTTGCTATTTTAAACTCCCACTACACTACATAACTTTTAATTTGGCAGGTTGTATAAAATTATGTTCCTGAAAGAATGAGTTTTTAAAATAATGATTTTCATAAACAATGACTATTGAGTGGGATGTCTTACACCAACATAAATTTCAGATAAATTTTAAAAAATGTACTTAATTGATCAGTTATTTTATTTCTTGATAGGGAAGGATTAAAGAGGGAGAGATAAAAATAAAAATTCAAATTTTATAATTTTTTCTGTTAATCAAAATGCATCATAAAAACAAAATAAAAGCATTTAAATTAGAAAAAGCATTA
Organism: Tapirus indicus; assembly: GCA_031878705.1. Classification (NCBI taxonomy): domain Eukaryota; kingdom Metazoa; phylum Chordata; class Mammalia; order Perissodactyla; family Tapiridae; genus Tapirus; species Tapirus indicus. The sequence goes on along the minus strand of CM062919.1, from coordinate 124,715,627 downwards.
TTTAACAAAAATGTGAAAATAAAATGTTTAAAATAGTTAATATCATATTTTATCACGTCTAGGTCATACCATTTCCCCCCCACATTTTAATATCTCTGAAATTAGGAAGCACCTTATAACCAATGATAATTTATATTAGAAATGATATATGAAGAGCTTGTGTTAGTCAACAGTAATATCACAGAAAAATCAAAGCCACGGGGATTAAAACTAAGTGCTACCTTTATATTTGGCTATCAGATGAGAAAGATGTTTAAAATAGTACCACTTCATGGTTCCAAAAGGACACTAAAATAAGCACTCTCACATTCTGCTAGGGGGGTGTAAATTATTACCACCTTGCATGAAAGCAGCTGGACAAAATTTATCAAGATCCTCAAACTCACTTTTGACCCAGTAAGTTCACTTTTAGGACTATATCCTAAGAGGTAAATACAGAAAAAAAACCCCAAACAATTAAGATCATGACTTTAGAATAACAAAAACTGGAAGTAATTTAAATGCTGAACAATAGAGATCGGTTAAATAAACTCCAAAAATGGACTATTACACAACCACTAAAATATTTTAAAACAATTTCTAAAGTTATAGGAAAATGCTTACTTTTTAATGTTAAATGAGAAAATAGAATAAAGATTGTACAACGGTTTGACTCTACAATGTTTAACAATATACATGTGATACTTATATATATGCATTATACAAATTAAATATACCAATATCGATAATGATTATTTCTAGGTGGTCAGAATATTATTTTTGTTAACTTTATACTTTTCTCTATTTTCAAGATTTCCCACAATTAGCAATGAAACCTTGCAAGTTATTTTTAAAATCACATCTATGAACAGATAGCCATAAATAGAATGCCCAATAATCTAATTTGCATAACATGGGCATGAAAGAATACGTCAAACCTTAGGAAAATCAGCCAACATTCATCACTCTTTTCAAAAAAAAAGGAACTTGGAAAAAAATCTGTTCCTAATCAAGTCTGTTATATATAACAGGCATGGCAGGGTGAAGTCAGGACAGACCATTCCTGCCTGGCTAGAAAGCAGCCCTTTGTTCACCACTTCACGAGTTATAGGACTCATAGTCAAATCTTGATCACATTACAATGCTTTGTAAACGTTTTTTTACTCATAAAGAGTTTGAAATTTTCTGTCCACACAGACATTCAGCTCACTTGACTCATCTTAAAATCAGACTGGTCCCTGGGGTTAAAAATCTTAAGGGGCTAGTGTCTATTTTTAGTGCTTTCAGTAAAACTTGTGGTTCTTAGAGTTCACAAATATGAAAATGACGTCCATTTTTATACCAGGTTATAATTCTTCTTTATGTTATGTTGTTGATTATGATTATGTCGTGTCTGGCAGGGAGAGTGAATGACAGCCCCTTTCCCTGCCAAAAAGGCAAGTTCACAGATGAATATCAGAGTCCAGCTGTGATGTTGCCTTGGGTTGTCATTAAAGGATCCAAGACATGGATCCCACGTCAGAGTTTCAGGAGAAGAAGGGGAGGTTATGAACTGCCCAGGTGGGTTTGGTTGGAAGCATCCAGTGAGAACAAGAAACCTCTCTGCGACACACTGAACCATCAGCCTTCCAGGAAGGCCCATCGGATGCAAGCCACTGTTAGTAAGGCATTTTTGGTGTAGGCGCTTGCGCTCTCACCTACATTAGCTCAGTAAATCCTATTAATTTCAATTTTAAGGCAGCTGGGCCTTGGCAGGTAAGTCACTCAGGAAGGCTTAGGCTACGTGCTTATTCAGAAAGCTTTACAAATGGATCCCTCTGCTGTGTGCCATGTATATAGCAGTAGATGTATATATTTATAGTAGTTGTCTCCCAGAACTGCTTCTCTGGTAGAGGAAAATGTCACCTGTCCTTGGGGACAGGAGTTAATTGATTGTAGTATTTGATAAGTCAATTAATCATTAGGTCCACGTTAAAAATATACATCAGTCACATCAACTGAGAAAAAGTAGCTGGCTGGCTGATGGGTGAGACGGACAGGGATGATTTATGAGCATCTTGTCAATTGTAGACACGTGTTATGTAACAGACCTTCAAAGAATTCATCGAAATTAGTAGACCAAATTTAGACTCTGACTTTTCAACAGCCCTCAAAAAATTCCTTTTGCAAATCTCCAGGCCTATCCCTTTGAGGTTCTATCTGACTCAGATATTGAAATGTCATTAGAAATTCCTTTGCCAGTTAGGGTATCTATTGTCCCAATTTGCGCAAACACACCTCGTTTGTCCTTTCACTATTAATTTGCACTGTACTTTAACAGTAACCACTTGCTCTGTTTTTGATTTTCAGTCTGGCATATTATTGTGTTTAAATCTCCATTTCATCTCTTTCAACACGAATGCTATTAGTCATGGTCTGATCTTTGTGAAAGCGTAGCCTTAAGTTTCAAGGAAAAAAAAAAAAGGAAACAGTATAATATATTCTGTGAACTGAATTACTAAATGGAGTGCTTAAACTGATACAATTGAAATTTAGCCTCATTCCGAAAACAGAGAGAAAAGAGAGGATGAATAGCATAGCATTTACACATGGAATCAAACAATGATCTATCCAAAATGGAACTTTGCCTAAATGACCCAGTTATGGGAGTGTTCTGGGGCTGGATAACTCAGAAGAATGTCTTAAAAAGATGAGCCAAAGCCGGCCCTCAAGTGTTTCTTTGAGTGATAAAGAAAATCTGTTTCAGTGCTTGAAATTTGTTTCTTCTGTTATACTTTTTGCGTGAAACAGTGTGTCAGCTGCTGGAGTTTTTCTATTGTTTAGAATCCAAATGGAAAGATATGAGCATGTTTTAAATGCAAACAAATACAGATGTACCCATCATTTACCGACTAATTCGGGCGGCCATTTCCAACTATTACAAATGCTGACTGATGCTGGGTTTATCTCCCGAATCTCTCCTGACTAGGTCTCTTTCTCTATATCCCCAGGGCCAAGACTCCAATTCAGGTGGCCAGCATTTCTTATTTGACTTTGCAATAGTCTCCTAACTGGTCCACCTGACTCCAGTCAGGTCCCTTTGAGGCACCCTTCACACCGTTGCCAGCATGCTGTTCACGAAGCACAAGCCAAAGCTCTCAGTGGGCCAAGAGAACCTGGCTATAATCCAGGCTCCTCAGGCCCTAAAGGATGTGGGCCGGTCTGTCTCTCCACCATCATCCCTGACACATGCATTACACTCTGACAACTCCAGGTTACCACTAGTTTGCTTTGCTTTGCATATTCTTCTTAGCTCTGACTGACTGGAAAACTCTGTCAGTACAACTTTATGGAACATAATTAAGCAATTTCAATTCATAATCTTAGAAACAAGGAAATAATCTGAAATGTGAACTAAGGTCTACACACATAGCTATCTATCACAGCCTTATTTATAATAGCAAAAAATGTGTGTGTGTGTGTGTGTGTAGGAACAACTTAAACATCCAAAAACAGACAAATAAATTATGGCATATGGGATATTATATATCAATTGAAAATGATGTTGACAAAGTTTTAAAAACATGGAAAATGTTTATTCTAGAAAGAACTTAAGGTGACTTAGGAGACGCAGACATCCAAAAAGATGCCATAAAAGCAAAAAGAAGAAAGAAAAATAAGAACGGAGACATAAAACAGAGTCAGACATGAAGCTAAAAAATCCCTTCTGGCTATGGGTGGGCCACAAATTTGGCTCTTAGCTTTCTATCAACAAACACAGAAAAAAAATCTGGAGAGTATCACAATTCGGTATCCACAATATAAAAACATTCCCTTGCTTGGGAGACATGCAGTTGGATACCATACATGAACTGCCCTGGGGAGTCCCCATGAAAAAATCAGAGTAGAAAATACTAACAAGGGACACAATGACAAGTTTCCCAAGATTGCATTTTACAGTACTCTCCAATAAAAGCCATGGCAGTTGCATTAGCCAGCTCAATTCTCCTGTAGGGAGCTAATATGAAATAGTGCATGTTTTTAGTTTTCTGTGAATCTACGTTGTTACAAAAGTGCATTTTAGAGGAACAGAAGGACTGAATTGTATTTCAACTAATCTTCCCAAAGAATATATATATATATATATATATATATATATATATTTAGTCATACTTCTGATACACTTAATGAATTTAAAGTTGTACTTACTGAAAAAGTACCTGGAGTCCAGCTAATCTATCCAGATGATTAAAAATAGACTAATCAGAATGAGTAATTAAGGGGCAGGAGTAGAAGCACAGAGATTAGTGAGAAGGCTACTACAGAAAGCCAGGAAAGAATTGATGGTGGCAGTGATGTTAGTGATGGTAACAGGAACAGTGACAGTTCCAATAATAATGATAAGAGTAATGTCATATTAGTATCATAATTACAGCAATAATAATAATTCTAGAAACATGTAGAGTTATTATTTGTCAGGTTTTGAATTAAATATGTAAAAACCAATTTTTAGTTAGCCAACTTAAACTACATTCTTGGATCACAATCTAAGTTCCTTTATTGACATTTTCTTCTGTTAATAAATGTCAAGCCTAAATTAAAAACAAAACAAACAAAAAACTCCAGACTAGGGAAATGGGGAATTATTGTTTAATGGTTACAGAGTTTCTGTTTGGGAAGATGAAGCTCTGGAGATGGATGTTGGTGATGGTTGCGCAACAATGTGAATTCACTTAATGCTACTGAATTGTAAACTCAAAAATGGTTCAAATGGGCAATTTTATGTAATGTATATTTTACTGCACACACACAAACACACTCCCAGTATTATCTGATCTAACAGATAATCTTGCTCAGGACAAAACTGACATCCTCTTGTGAAGAGTGAGGAGTCCAACAACCTGTGGACCTGCAGAGCCGCTCGCTGACCTCAACTCAGGCTGCTCAGAGCAGCCACAGCATTGCTCTCCTTCAGACATTCTTTGGAAGCTGCTTCAGTGCTTGGCCACTAAACAGTATGAGTGAACACTTCCCAACCAGAACTATTTCAGGATAGATGTTATTAGTTGCTTCCTTTATCCAACCATCTTCGCCTGCTCCAAGATACAAAGACCTCAGTAAAAGTACAGAAAGCACTGACAACGATGCCTCCTACAGGATGCACCAGGAACACTATTTATGAAATGTAACCACCTGAGGTAATTTGTTGTGTGGGAATTTTGTTTATGAACACGTTACAAGTTGGGGCATATCTACCAAAGATAATAAGTTGAGTTTTAGAGGATGTTATTTGTAATTCAACTGTGATAATAACAAGCCAGTAGGACACACTGCCTCTATGGGTCACTATTACATAATCAAACTATGTTGTCTATATATGAGAAACTGCTTTTCTCTCTCTTCTCTAGTAGGGTGGGATGGTGAAATGCCAACAACTCATCAATGGATTATTAAGAAAAAAGCCAAAGGGAATTAAGACACATTCCTGTTTTACCTCAGTGGAAAATTCTGACTGGCTTGTGAAAAGACCCTCACTCTTGAGAAGTGGGTTCTACATAAGCACCCACATCCCAGGGTCTTTAGTTGGTTTATTCAAATTAGACTTTGATCAGCTTCTGCTACAGAGTCAGAGGACAAAAGAAGGTCAAAATGAGATACCAATAATCTACTATTTCTAGCAAATTCTTATAATGTTAAGTGAAAAGAACAGGATATTAAATGATGTTGACAGCAGTATTTCAAACTTACAAAAATAGGCATAGGAAATAAAAGAAAGGAAATATATAAAAATGGTTAGCAGTAGTTACCTGTATGAGGAAGTTAGGTAGATAATTACATACTTATTCATTTTACAAATTTTCTATAATGAGGATATAATGGACAAAACAAACCATTGTTAGAAAATACGAAGACATTTGTTTTCCCTGGGGAGCCTTTCTTAACTTCTTTAAGCCTGGTATTAGTTCCTCCAAATTGTTTATTCATTTTGCTATTATTGTTGCACATATCACTCTGTATTGTGATTAGTTATTTAAATTCCCGTCTCTCCCCCACTAGACTGATTTCCGTTAGAGCAGGGATTATGCAATTTATCTTTTCATCGCTAGTAGTTCACACTATTTCAGGCACACAGTCGCTAAAAAAACGTTTGTTGTTTCAAATGAAGCATTTAATTACTAAAAAGTTTATGGCAAGGGTCTGCTTGTTACCAAGGAGTTTTTAAAATTTTCCTAAATTGTGAGGAGAGTTTGCAAAATCAAAGGAAAAGACAATAGTAGAAACTAATATTCTCCCAAATAAGTAATAATGCTTTAGTGATAAATTAGAGATAGGAAAGAATTTTACATGCATGTAGGGAAAAGTTTGTTTTAAAAAAATGACAAACAAGGATTTTTGCCTTGCCCAAGGAGTTCATATTCTTTAAGCATGAGTGTTTGAAATTGGGTGGTTAAACAGACTGAAATGAATAACCTTTGAAGAACAGGATGGACACCATAGGATAAGAGCCATGGAAGAATCAGAGAGCCCTACTTATTCTCTGGACAAGAGAAGACAATACAACCCCAATAAAATATCTTCTGTGGCTAAATATCATAATCACAAATACTAACCTGAGTCACAAGAAAGAGCCTTAAAATATAGCATAATGTATATTTCAGCATAGGTATGCTGTAGCAAAACCAAAGTTCCTTGGAAAATACCCTAGTGGTGTATTAGGATCAAATCCAAAGCACAAAAGTTAGACCTGACCGACCCTGAGGTGTGTTGTGTGCTGCTGTGGGTTTCTCCCTCACATTACATGTGCAAGCCCAGATCACCCCACGGGCAGCCTGCCCTGCACATGCTAGAGAAAGCCCCTGAGAAAGAAAGACCGAGGGAGAAGAAATGGGTGGTGTGTATGTACATGACTTAACTTTAATAACCACCATGACTACAAATAAGCAGGGGAAATCATTTATTAATTCTTCCTAATTTGTGCAAAAAGAGACAAACAAGAGAATGATTTTGAAAAAGTCACGGTATAAGAGTATCCCTGAGTGATGTGGAAAGAAACTCTCAATGGCAACAATAGAGAAGAGATGCACCTAGCGTGTCAGGAGTTAGGAGGCCACCGAAAAGAGGAGAGAATGAAAACAATAAACTGGAACATTTTTTGAAACAGTTTTTACTCAAAGCAGATGCAAAGAATTCTGTGGATGAGTCAGCCTGGAAATAATGGGAAAGAGAGTCTATGAAGTTCATAGGAGCAAAGGCTTAATAATACCCCAGAGGAAATTATCTAGCAAAAAAGCAAATGCCAGTGCATTTGTTTGATAACATCTATTAGTGCACCCTGTTTGGCAGAAACCAGCAACAGGCATAAAAAAATATCTTGAATTCAAAGTCAGCATGGAAAAAAATGCATGAGCTCTTCAAAGAGTAGATATGTGTGGCTAGTCTAAGATCAAACAGTCATTAACCGTAACCTGTGTTTGGTTCAATGTATTTTGTTATTTAAAGCAGGACCCACAATAAGGAAATAAAAGCAGATGGACAGTAAGGAGCTTGAAGCCAAAAGAATCAGGGAATGAGCTGAGAACCAAATAATGATGTAAAAAAGAAGAGCCTGAGGCAAAATTGAACTGCCCTAGGGCAAGGGCTAGTATAAATAAAATTAAAGTTCCTCGAGTTTTATTTTTTGTGGTAAATATTAAAATGTCATTTTTTTCTTGGTTAAAAGTTCCAAAAATTATACTGTAAAAGGAGACCTGGAATAATATATCATGAAAATCTAAATACTTCTAAAGCAATGTGATTTGTCATAATTAAGAATTGAAAGAAGCCAAATGTTCCACAACAGAGGCATGGTAAATCCAATTGTGGTACATCTATGGCTTGGATATTACACAGCCTCTGGCAATTGTATGTGGTTACATGGAATACACTCATGACAGACTCTAAACGAACAAGCTATTTTATACGGCATGCATTACGGAGCTAAAGTAATGCTATATATAGTTTTAAAAAACAGATTTTCTTAATTACATTTGGACTCTCAGGGAAAAGTTGCTATTTAACTTTAATCTGTTTTGGATATTTTTTATTAGTAGCTCCCTCATAGGGCTTTAAATAATCTCCAAGTAGCACAATAAAGGAAAGCACTTTCCTTGCTTATAACTATGAGGCTTTATAAAACCCTTAATAAAGTACAGCAGAGATAAAAGTTGCTGCCCTGAGAGGTTGTCTGTGGTTCACATACTGCCATTCTTTGCTAGTGTTTCTAGAAGTCACCAAGTAAATACCAAGTGTAATGTCTAGAGATGAAGTCGGATACCTGAGGGTTACTGTAGATTTTCTTGTTTAACCTGAGGGGTGACTTAGGGGTCATGAGGATTTGTGAGCTTGTTTTGCAGAAGAAAGAGAATGCCTTCCGGGAGGCTGTGATCACTGGATGACCAGCCCCCAGCTGCTCTCGATGCCCAGAAGTCAGATTGCCCAAGGACTTCTCTGGAGTGAAAGATTACTCCTTTGTTTCTCCGAAACTCCTCCTGCCAACCCCCTTAACTCTACAAAACCCCCCTGCTTTCTTCTCTTCTTTATTTGAGAGAACCCATCCTCTCACCTTCTTGTTTTGGCCAGTTTGAATAAAACCTTTCTCCATCTCCAAGCACCGAGGGCTCAGTGATTTGTTTACTGTGCGACGGGCACAGGTACTTGAGATTAAGAGGTTGAGTACCAGAGAGAGAATTTATATGTAGTACTGCCGTATGAAGGAAACTACCAAGTCTTTATGTGTCCTGATTTATGCTTCTGTCTTAGAGACAGTCAAGCACCTATAAACTAGAAGGCTTTGGCCAGGGCCACCACAGTGCACTTTCCTCAGTGCCGTTTTCCTAATGATTAATTTGCTTAAGAATATTTCAAGCAAGATCCATTCCCCTTGGGGGTTTCTGTATCTATTTGAGTATTTTTTGTCACTTCTTTGTTATTTTGGGTTTTTTAAACTAATTCCTCTAAAGGCATATTTTATTTCTTTTGTATTTCTAATAAATAGTTCTTAAAGTTGCATTCTTTTATGAACGAATGGATTGTTTTATATCTTTGTGTGTTTTTTCTACTTTATTGGGACTTAAATACTCTTAAGAATTTTTAAAGTTAACCTTTTACTTTTAGGATACTTCACAGATGCAAAAACACTAAAAAAAGGTTTTCAATGAGAGGAGGATAGCTTTTATATGATTTAAAAATATTTGATTTTATTGAAGTATTTAAACTTAACTATATAAAAAGAATTCAGATGCCTTAACAGTGAATCTCAATTAGGGAGAGGGATTAGCATTATATGAGACACTAGGGTAGTTCTTCCAACTACATATGTTGGCACCCTCGTCTAGATTCTAGAAGTTTTGGGGTGACTGTCACATTCTCTTCCTGCTAACGAAAAAAAAATGAGGGGAAACAGAATCTGCCTTTGGCTTCCTACTCGTTCCTGACCATATTCTGGCTGTCAATCCTGTCATGATTATTCATAAAATATTTTTAAGAGTTTATTAATTTAATTAAAATAGCACTTGTAAAAGTGAGAATGGATTCTGAATATCATAGATCTGTTGTTAAAGAAAACTCAGACTTGGAGCCACATCATCCAATTCTGTAAGTTCATAGATGTATCCTTCCTTTGGTGCAAATAGGATCAGAAAAATATTTCTAATTTCACAAGATAAAGTGTTTTCAAGGTGAAAGGAAAAAGAACCAGTTTTCCCACCGTTTGATATTTAAACATGGAAACGTTTAGGCAGACTGACCTTGCAGGGCTAGGCCGAGCAGGTCTGAGCCGGCGAGGCCGGCAGGTGCTCTCCACACATGCCCCACTCAAAAGCAGGCAGCCTAGAGACTCACCGGCAGGGCAAGATCCGGACCACATCGTTGGGCTTGTACCCTTCAATGCAAACTGCACAGTTGTCAAAATCCGGCTCTGTTTCCTGCAACAGAGAAAGCACAGATAAGCCTACTTTTATAGCTTCAACTCTGTGTAAACACCCAAACAAGCCAAAGGAGAGCTGCCTGGAGCAAAGCTTTCAACGGTCTAGGTGCCAGTTTTCCTAATTAATAATTTACTGTATATTGGCTTAATTTTCATTCCTTCCAACCTCCACTTTTGTATTTGGGTGCCACTGCAAGTGCTCTTGTAAGGAAACATTTTTTTAATGTACCATGGCTAATAATGCTATTTATTATCATTAGAGGTGAAATATCAAAATCTCAATTATGGAGACTTGTCTGAATGATATTTAATCTATCCATTCCTCAGGAATCTAGTGTATAGAATTCTAAAATAGTAATTCTAACTTTTTTTCAAGTATATAAATCTCTTTTAATACCCCCAAATGTATTACTTATGGAATAGTAATTTTATTACTTTATTTGAGGGGGAAAAAGTAATTAAAAAAATGTGCTTTAAATTTACTTACGCTTTTAAGTGAATTTTATCTTGTTAAGCTCAACAGTCTTTTTACATAGTTGAAAAAGAGCAGCATATAATTAGCAAGACAAATCAATTATTCAGACTAGAGATGACACCTGTATACACACAGAGTTGAGAATCCCTTACAATGCCCCCAGACGCCCCACATCTATGTACTGCAATCCACTGCTCTAAAATTTCTCCTGGGGAAAATTTTTTTTTTTCCTAGAAAGAAGAGAGACCTTTACAAGCCTGCAGGCCTGGACTACACTGCTTTGTTGTCCCTCCTCGAGATATGCTTCTACTTTTGGCTTTATGTCATTCTTCTGCAGCAAGGGAGGCTGTTGTAATGGTTTGGGGTTGTAGATACTAGATTTCAGAGAGACTGAACATGCTTTTCGCATTTACTGTAGACATAAGTGGAGGACATCTCTTAGCATGTAACACTGTCTTCTTTGCAAAGATTCACAGAAAACCTTTCTCAGGTCATACAACCAGTTTGTTTTTATCTTGTGGGATAGTGGAATAAGATAATTAGATTTTGCTTATTGAATATTGTTTCCTTCTTTGCGTTGGCTGCTAGAAAGCCCCAATCTAAATTTGGGACCTATTTACGTTATCCCTTTCAGGCAATGCATTTGTGTACTAATTTCATCCTGGCTTCATTTATGTTTTCTACACTCACTCCTCAATTTCTTATATTTTCTATCCAACTATTTAATTTTCCTACTGTATGCATTTTATAAACTTCTTTAAATCATACTTAATAAAGACAGGTATAATAACAGATGCTTATAGGAGAACTATTAGCATGCATTCCTCCTTTCCCATCCTTCCTTCTCTTCTCTTCTAGCTACCAGAAAAGTCAGGAGCTTCTCTGAATAGCTCCTCACCAAAAAGAAAAGAGGCTGTTACCTTGTCACCCTTCTTGATGGTCCTGACCTGGAGCTTGCTGATTGCTTTCTTGGCTGCATCTCCCAGGCGGCGCTGAAAAACCAAAAGCTGCTTGTTAGTGATAAAGATGTATAATTCTTGACTTTGTTTCTGATGGCATTTAATACACCAGGGCAGTTATCTCTGAAATCATGCACGAGTGGCATGAATGTTGACGACGATGGCCGGAAGAGATGGGGCAGTGATATCTGTGCAAAGTGGCTCTATTAATTGGTCTATTAAAGAGCTTTGTCATCAGGAGAAGCTCTTCATGCCCAATGTTAAGCAAGTGGCATATGACATGGAAAGATCCTGCCCTACGGTGACTCCAGCACAGGTTACATCTAAGCAGACTAGCCAAAAAAAAAAAAAAAAAAGATTCAGTAATTGGTCACTCTAGCCACTTCATTTGTTCCATGGAGACAGCCAGTGTGGAGTAGTTGGAATAAATTTCATCTCTTTTTCACAATCAGGGTTTAATGCTTGTGTATTCCTTTCAATTTGGGATTTTAAGCATTTTCCTTTACTTTTATAGACCCAACCTAGGTTTATATTTGGTCCGTACTACCCTATTCCATCACATTCTTACATGCCAATTTTACCTCCTTTCTGTATGTTTAAGTGTGAGTATTTATACAGGAAAATACATAAAACAAACATGTTCAGTTTAACAAATAATTATGAAGAAAACACCTAGGTAACTACCATCACCCATGCCAAGAGATAATATATTACGTACTCCTTTTTTTTTGGTAAGGAAGATTAGCCCTGAGCTAACATCAGTTGCCAATCCTCCTCTTTTTGCTGAGGAAGATTGGCCCTGGGCTAACATCTGTGCCCATCTTCCTCCACTTTATATGTGGGACATCTACCACAGCATGGCTTGATAAGTGGTGCGTAGGTCCGCACCCAGGATCTGAACCTTCGAACCCGGGCAGCTGAAGCAGAGCGCATGAACTTAACCCCTATGCCACCGGGTCAGCCCCTGTACTTCTTTTTTTTTTTTTTTGTGGGGAAGACCAGCCCTGAGCTAACATCTGTTGCCAATCCTCCCCTTTTTGCTGAGGAAGACTGGCCCTGGGCTAACATCCGTGCCCATCTTCCTCTACTTTATATGGGACGCCGCCTCGGCATGGCTGACAGGCAGTGTGTCGGCGGGCGCTCAGGATCCGAACTCGCGAACCCCGGGCTGCCAAGCGCGGACTAAACCGCTGCACCACCAGGCGGCCCCTGTACTTCTTTTTTTTTAAATAGAGAAGATTACTGACAGGTCAGTCAGAATCTGAATAAAGTTAAGTCTGACTTTAAAGCCAAAGCTAAACTACCACTCTCATTATTTACCAAACAATCACCCAATCAACCACTCAGCCAGTCAGCTAACCAACCAATATCCGCCCAGTCAGTCAGCCAACTAACCAATCAGCCAGCCAGCCAATCAACAACATTTGGCTACCCAGCCAATCAACTAATATCCAGCCAGCCAGCCAGCCAGCCAACTAACAAGACAACCAACCAATCAACATCTGGCCAGCCAGATAACCAGTCAACCAGCCATTCAGCCAATCAACTAACCAACCTGCTGGCTAAACAATCAAAATCTATTAAGTACCTATCATGTGGCACCTCCCTAAGCATACAGCAGTTAAAATAAACAAGTAGAAGAGATGTTCTCCTTGTTAATTCATTCTTATCTTTGATATTTCATCCTTAGTTTCTAAAATAATTACTAGCATTTTAAACAAGAGTAATCTTTGGCTGTTTCCTAAAAGGAGACCTACATATACTTGAGATTTATACAGAAGTCCATTAGTAGCTAGCAAACTGAGGTAGCTGGAAAAATAGGAAGGGTCTATAGTGATAAATACCAAGAGGGAAAATGAGAATGAGAAGGAAAAAAAAAGAACTGAGGTGAACTAATCATGATGGAACTCTCTTCTCCTCTCCCTCCAGTTATTGCATAATCATCCATTGGTCTCAACTCAAGCTACCTCTTCAGGGACCCCTTCCTCCATGTCTTCCAGGAGAGAAGATCCCGATAGCACGGACCCTCCCAGCACCTTGTCCCTCTGCGCCGTCACAACATTTGCAATTTGATATTTGTTTTTATGATCAATCCTTGTTACACTTCTCTCATGTAAGCTCCCTGAGGGCAGGACTGTGGTTTTTTTTCTTCCCACTGTGTCCCCAGCACCTAGAATAAAGCTGCCTTTACTGACACTCAGTCATTCAACACATATTTGGGATCACTCATTTTGTCCCAGGCCTAGCTCGGGGGTTTGAAAAAAATGGTAGTGATGAAAACACACAAAAATTCCTGCCCTCTGTAGCTTACTATCTAGTGGAAACTCCAGAAATGGCTGATGAGTGAATAAAATCTTAAACCAAACGATTTTTTTTAATCTAGCCAGTTAATGAGAAAATTTATGGACAAACTGTAAGTAATACATGTGGTAAGGCAGGCAAAGCTGTGGTCCTGGCCTTGGCAAAAATCAGCCAGTCTCAACTAAGAGCTGCTTTTCACTGAAGAAGCCTGGAGCAAGAATTGAAAGGCACTGAGAAGAGGCTACTAGTTACCAGGAGTAAATGCAATAAATCTGCAGAATATTACATTTAGAATAAAAAATCTGAACCCAAAATAAGCAAATGTTGATTGTTTTTATTTTTAAGTCAACAGCTCAGATATTTATGCAGTTGTGTTTAATTGGTATTATATAATATCTGGCCCCAATTCAATCACTTAAATTGTTCGTTACTTCCAAAGGCTAAGCAGAGCAATTAAGTGGCAAAAATTATTTTCAAACAATGGTCATAGATTATACTCAAAGGAAGACCAACATTTTTACTTAAGGAGGTGAAGCAGAAATAATGTTTTCAAAATTGAATTTCACTTAAAACAATTCTTGAGCAAACGAAATATGCCCTTCTTAAACGTGAGCATGTCAGGTAAGTTCAAAGACTACTTTAAAATTTTGCCATGTATTTAACTTGACTTTTGGCGATATCTGAATAAAAATGGGATGCCTTTAAAAAATATCCTTTCTCTTTTCCAGAAAAAAGCCCTTTCCACAGAAAATGCAAGCTGCCTTTATACCCCCCCCCCCCCCAAAAAAAATGGTGTGCCTATTCAGGAAATATAAAGCAAGATGACATTAAGGTATCAGGGATTATGGCTAACAGCAGAGATAATGGTTAGGGAATTATTATAAAGAGGGATTCCATTACTGACATTCTGCTGACTGAGAGCTGAGAGAGGTTAAAGGAGTTCAGTGGAGGATAAAGTCATTTGGGAAATGAGCTTCCCAAATTAGCAGAATTAATAGATGGAGAAACTGGAGTAAAAAAGAAAATGATAAAGTCCTCTTCAACATCAGGTATATGAGGGCTTCTTCCCTGGAAGCCTGTGGAATCAAATGATTCACAAGGTAGGAAGACATGTTTTCCTTAATCCTTCTGAAAAATGGTATAATAGTCTTCCTTTCCCTTTCTCTTTCCTGTGAAGTTCCTTGAGTCAAACCTTATTTCATATTATTGAGAGACAACACACATTTACCTCTGTTGAGGAGGAAAAGGATAGTGTTTTGGCTGGAGCTGATGAAGGATATGAGTTTCCCCAACCAGGGGAAGAACAGATGTTCCAAATACCTGGAGAATACAAAAAAATCAGCTTCTGAGATATATATGATAATTATGCATCCATGTAATACTAGATTTCCTCTGTAGGAGTTCTGGATTAACAAAATAAAGGGAAAAGTATCATAAAGTTTTAAAAAATGCTATGACCATTTGCATGTAGTCAAATTTTGGCAGTATATGCATGTCTCTATTTTTTTAAGTGACACGAAAATCACACACAGAAATATTGACTTTATATTTTAAAAAGTCCCACTTTCAACAATTTTCAAACTAGCATTATTGGATTTCCAAAATGCAAACTAAAGAGATGAGTAATACATAAACATTCTTAACAAAACGGCCCAAATAAGGTACTCGTTGCTTCTGTAGTTGGCCTCTCTTGCCTTTGGGTTTTTAACTGCACCAAGTATAAATGACAGGGAAAACTATAGGCCCTGCTCAAACTGAGTCTTGTACATAGCCTGAACAGAGAATCTAGGGATTGGAACCAGAAGTCTATCACAAAACAGATCCCATTCTTTGTAGTTCTCCGAAATGCAGAGTAATGTGATGCTAATGAAAGACACAGGGACCACCTCAGGTAGAGTTAGGGACCACCGCAGGTTTGTACAGGCCTTTTGTTTCAGGTAGAGATTCCTCTCACTTCTCTAGAGTGTTCTGAATTTTCTCTAACCCAACCAGACCCAAATGATACTATACTTTTCACTAAAGGAGTGTCAGGAATTGGGCCATCTTGGTAATTAGATTTATCCATCACTTTGATCTAAACAGGTATAGGAAAATATTTACCAAGGCTATTGATTCCTTGACAACAGTGAAGATAAACAGACTTATTGAAAATAAATACAGAGCCATTTATTAAAAGAATAAAGTCCTACATAAATACCAACAAGGAGGGTAAACAATGACAGACTTCAATTCAACCCAAGTCTTACAAATTAGTTATCTCCTGAGAAAAATAAGACACTTTCCTCTTCCCCTCCTCTGTGTTATAAACAGAAATGCAGTGAAGGTGATAAAAAGTTAGGAATAAGGATGCTAAAACACAGCATCAAAATCAAGTTTATGTTCTCCCTGTGTCATTAGATTGGATACTTCTGTATCCTATTTGCCCTTTTTCTGGAAGGTATATTTTATAATCATGATCATTATCATCATCGCCACCACCAAGTGGGAAAATAACTGAGTGTTCTTATGTTCTAGGTGAAGGGAGGATGCTGTAACCATAAAGAGAGTCAGTCCCAGTCGTCTGCAACCTCATGTGGCCGAGGGTGACTCAGACACTCCCTCACTCACTGTAATAGATAATAATGATCCTTCCAGGCCTGGTTGATCCATCAGAAATCATTGCACAGCTAGTCCAATACATTTTTATGACTTAGAGCACCACTCCATAAATCTGGAAAAATGGATAAAAGAATGAAACTGACTATTCTGATGGCAATGGTGACCTCATAGAGCGATGACTTAAAGCTGTATGTGCACACACCACATGAGATAAAAACATCAGGGTTATTTTCTGTGGGAGGTGTTGTAGAGGAGGAAGCAATGGCTTGGAAGTTAAAAGATCCGACTTTTGTCCTATTTCTGTCACTTAAACATTCTGGGCCTTAGTTTCCCTTATTAGTAAAATTACGGATGTAAAGTCACGTCATTTCCAGCTTTACCAGTACATGATTTTCATCTACTCAGAATAGAACTGGGAGGCAAAGATTCTTTGAGACCTGAATTACCTAAAAAAAGCAAATCAATAGCTAATTAATTCACTGAATATTTCACAGATACAATGTACACTGTGCTTTTATGTCCCCCTGAGGGCTGTGAACTTTCTCTAGAGCAACATCAGGGACCATTTTGGTTCTCACTCTTTAGGAGACAGAAGCATCTCTGCCTGCAGATGGCTGACGCTTGATGACTGACATTTGGTATATTCCTTTTCCTTCCCTTTCTCTTTCCCTGTGAAGTTTAAGTTTATTTTAAATTCCGTTACTTCTCTTGTTCCAACATAACTTTAGCACCGATACGTGCAAATGAAATCAAATGGACATGGGCCAGGCCCATGCAAATAATAGGGAAAGGTATTATCAGGAAGAGGTGACTCTTTCAAGAAAACTTTGTTGAATGTCATTACCAGGTCTCACATAAAACAAAACAAAATAGGTCTGGTTTCTTTGGATTAGCCTTGAAGGCAATATTGTTTATGGAAAAAAGAACCTTACTTAATTTAACTGATCTGCCTATATTTGAAGTACCCACTGTCGACCGGGAGTCCTGTGGTTTTCAGGACAGAGACCCAGTCGTTGTGTTTGAGATGGGATGTCCTAGGAGATAGTGAGACAGTGTCCCAGAACATCACCAGAAGGCAGGAGTGCTGCTTGCTGGCTTTGCTTTGCCATCCTGCAGGGCTTTTATGAGCAGGATAAGAATTAGTGAACAGTAGCAAAAGTGGCACATCTGGGAAACGAGGGACACATGCCTCCTTAATCTCCCGGTGGGGAGGGGAGGACTGCCCATAGTGCGTGTCGGTGTTCACGATCAGGAGTCTGTCACGTATCTAGCCCTCCCATCTCCAAGTTCAAGAAGAGGTCACTAGATGGGAAGTCATTAAGTGGGTAGAGTGAAGATGAATCCTTAGCATCCTCTGTGAAGCTGCCTGAGGTGGGAAATCTTAAACTAGATACTAGAAAGGACTTAACAATCACTCCTTACTTCTAATGCCAAAAAGGGCCAATGTTCAAATAGTAGAATGGTGCAGAGTTCCTTGTGTTTACTGCTCTGACTGAGGTGGGGCTGGTGGCCCTCCCCATGGGCTAGGTCTCATTGGTATCTCAATACTGTTGAGGCAGCTTGGTCTGGTGGACAACACTATGATTTGAAATCACCAAACTGGTTGTATGTCCTTGAAAAAAATTACTTAACATTTCTCTCTCTCAAACTCATTATATCTAATGTCCCTTTAAGTTATGAAAACTATGATTCTGGGTTCAGGCAATCAGCATTCTCAAATGCATGAGTAGAATTACGGCCAGGTGTCTTCTACCTCCTAGTTCTTACAACTGTGGTTTCCCATCTGCAGGCCTTCTGGGAACAGGGGTTCTCAGGGCTGAGAGGTGTCCAGGCTCTGCAGTGAAGTCCACCCTGGTGACATCAATGGGCTATTTTCTTCAAGTACTCATCTAGGGGCATCAAGAAGACTTATGAGGAGATAAAGAGAGATGCGTCATAGTATTATAAGTCACCTTGACATGTGTTAAATGGCCAGCAAAATGTTTTTCCTAATCATTATAGGGCCTTTCCAGCTCAGAAAAGTGGGTTGTGGCTTGCAACTTCTCTTCTCATACCATCTTGGTGCCTTTACTAGTGTCCTGCTGCTTTCACAGGTGTATGTGTGATAGAAAAGGCTTCCTTCGCCTAAGCACCCTTCCCCCAGCTTCCTCTCCTGACCCACATTGCTCTGGTCTGGCTGGACTGACCACTGCTCCTATGGTTATGACTCAGATCTGGTTCCTGACTCCAAATGCTCCTATGTACTCACCACATTGGATTGTCCTCTTGCCTCCCAACCCTGCCCTGCCCAAGACCCTGATTCTACTTTGTTCTAAAACCACAGTTAGATACAAACCCTGTTCACTTTTAAGGGGTCCCAGCAGCTGACACCCCAGCTTTGACAGTATTCTAGACCCTCAACTAAGCTGCCTAGGGGAGTCACATTTATGTCTGATTATGTAACAGAGTATTCTGGACTTGGTCAGAGATGAGACTCCATTGGGCTGGAATGTGACATTATGAAAAGCAGCCCCCAAAAGGTCCTGTGTGTGCCCTGGGCCAACTTGTATCCTAACCATATGGGATGCTTCTCCAGGCTTTTACATGTCACAGGGCTTGCTCAGAAATGGGAAACAGGAGTCCAGCCACCTCCTTCAGCTCTGCAGAGAGAGAGCCTGAAACAGTCAATCACTGGACTCAGGCACATACAGGCTGGCTGACAGACCAGGGTCCCCAAAGGAGGCTGGCCTGGAAGAAAAGATGACAGGACTACATGAAAGACAAGCATGATGAGTGAAGAAGGTTGCTGGAGAGCAGTGGACCCTGAGTAGAGGAGCAGTGGATCTGGATGGAGTGAGAGGCTGCGCTTGGTCTCTGCAAACCAGCCTCCTTGTTTCACCTCCCTCAGAGTGCCTGCATGCACTGGGAAGGTGAGATATGAGGCAAGGAGGGAAGAGTTTCAAATAGTGATGAGAACTGAGATGAAAACAGAATACATAAAATGATATGATAGAGGGAGAGAGACAGGGGGTGAGGCCACATTAGCATGTCCCAGGCTGTCTTTAGACCTTTTCTCCTAGGATACCCACTCTCCGAGGGAGCTTACCTTGTTCAGACCATTTAAATGGCATCTATGTACTGATGACTCCCATATTTCTATCTCAGGTTCTTTTTCTCTCCTGACCTCCAGAACTGCATACTGAAATACCTACCTGGTATCTTTGTATATTTATATCTAATAGGCTTCTAAAATTTATCATTTCCACACCCCAATTCTGGATTCCCCAGCCCCTTGGGATCTCTTCTTCTGTCTTTCCCATTTCATTTAATGCTGTGAGAATGGACCTAACTGCATCCTGGATTCTTCTCCTTCTCTCACACATATGGCAACCATATGACTTATTACCCAAACTGGAACACTTGTGAGAGTAAAATGGGGAGTTATTAATATTAGGCTGGTATCACAGGTATAAACTAGGATATATTCTTTATATTCTACATTTAATCCACAGGATTTTAAAATATTGTCCTAATCTGATCCCTCTTGAGCTTCTCCACCTCGCTCACTCTAGTCTAAACCCATCACCTGTCATCTGACTATTATACAGCTCTCCAAGTGGGCTCCTATCTGTTTTTACGTGAATTGCCTGTTGATGCCACTACAATAGAAGCTATGTGAAGGCAGAGTCCTTGTCTGAATAACTTTCCTTATGCATAGACACAGAAACTTCTGGAAGCACAGAAAGGGAAGTGTTAAGAGTTGCTGCTTCTGAGTAGAGCTGGAGGAAGGGAAGTTGACAAAGGGAGTGTGAGGTGGGAAGAAAACTTACTTTTAAATGCACACCCTTTTATTTTGTCTTTCTTTTCTGTGTGCATACATTATTATTGTTAATTAAAAAACACTGATGCCTGGGAACTTATTCTCTAAGACAGACCAATTCTTTCCCTGTAGTCTATTTATATGCCTTCCTTTTCCCAAAACTCTGGAGAAAAGATGAAAAAAAGATTTCATTTTGTTTCAAACTGTGTCACCTAAGCTAAAAAGTCCATATCTAGACTTAACTCTACATGAGTTTTGTAAGAATTGAGGTATTTAATTTTGGGAGGGATATACTATTTTCTAAGAATTGTTTTATCCATTAAGGTGATCTCATTAACAACTCACTAATAATCTGTCACACATATTTTCTCATTTGATCCTCACATCAAGACTGTAGAGTTGATACATGATCATTCTCACCTTACAGGTGAGGAAACCTAGGCATAGAGAGGTGAAGTAACATAGTAACAGAGAAAGGTGAAAGTCACACCACTAGCAATCGCTGGAGCAAAGATTTGAATACAGACCTGCTTGACTCCAAAGCTGCTGTCTGTAACTATTACCTTGCACTAGGTTTATCTTGGTATGGTTGCTTTAGGAAACACAACACACCAGCCAGATCTCCTACTCCACTTTCAGTTGTACCCTTTATTCTCGATGTCACCATCTAAAAGACCTTGCTGTGAGGTTACTAATGTAAAGAGCATCTAGCAAATCTTACTCCATGGGAAACTGCATTGGAATGATCTTCTCCGGGTACAGTATACATGAAAGGGCTAGTGATCACGTAAGATGATGGCAACCTTCCTTTAATTGTGCTCTGCACAAAGCTAAGCAGAGGGTGAGGTGCTCATCTGGCCAATTCAAGTTCAGTCACTCTTTCCCATACCTGAATGGTTGGATACTTCACCAATGTAACATTAACACCTTTGATAGTCCACTGCAGGCTGTGAGCCTACATCTAACCTGAGAGTCACTCTTTCTGAAGGACCAATAATGCTTTAATAAAAATAAATGACTTATGTTAACCTGATGCTTATTATAGCTATAGCTTGCAGAGTTGTAACTTTCTGTTGAATAGAATGGAGCACTGTCCATCAAAAGAGAAATATTTTTCTAAGAGAAATTATATGTTCTTATTCCCTCCATCAGAGGGAATACATAGTGTGTATTTGGATCAGGAAACAGTGCTAACTTTTAACAGGATCACAATTCACTGAGTGACCATGAGGGTAACATCCTTTAATTCAAGGAAAATTAATAAAATGGGAGCAGAGTCAAAACTTAACCCCATGAACCACTTCCATACCATCCACTACCAATTTGCTTTTCACATCCACCACAGAGTGTGCATATGCCTAGAGAGACACGCAAGCTACACCTACCTGCACAAAGGGAATTAGCGATGTAAATAATTACTCAACTAATTCAAGCTTAAAATTTCATCTGCCTCAATTGCCTAATGATTGCTTGGATTGTCTATAGACCCAAAAATATAGGGATATCATTTCCATTTATTGTGGTCAGATTAGCTGGATATCTTAGCAATAACTGAGATTAACTATATATATATATATATATATATATATATATATATATATATAGTTTCTTCATATGTAACCTTTAGGAACCAGTGGAACTGAACATATTAGTTCTGTATCTATCTACACTGCTTTGTGTCTGATTGGTGGTAAGTGTCCACTTAAGTTCCAGAATATTCAATACAAGTGGCAAAGTTGGATTTGTAGGTGGTCATCAAGGAATGTATATGATAGTAATAATGAGTACCATTCACTGAGAGCTTAAAAAAAGTTCAGAGGCTTTAAAAAATGGTATACATCAATCTATCTTATTCTCACTATAACCATAAGAGGAAAGTATATTCTCATTTATTTTAGAAAACTAAAGCATAAAGAGATGAACTGGCCCACTTTTGGTAAGTGGTGAAACCTGACTACTATGTAGCCTCTAAAAATCATGTTTCAAAGATTATTTAACGACAGGGATAAATGCTCACCATTTTATAAAAAATAGAACACAAAACTTACATGTGGATGTGTTTGTGTCTCATGCATCCTAGACACACATACAATGACAGTTGACTGATATATATAGAGAGGGTTAAAAAACCTGAAAGGTAATGTACTCAGTTGTTAACAATTCAGTGGGGTGATGGGTGATTTCAGTATTTTTCTATGACTGCCAAAATTTATTGGAATGAGCATGTATCATTTTGAGACTCAGAAAAAAGCAATAACTATGTTTTTTAAAAATTGTTCCAGAAGCTATAAAAAATTTAAACAGACCAATTGCCATAAAATAAATAGAAAAAGTCTAAGAGCCATCCTCCTAAAACAAACAATTCAGACCTTACTGGTTTACAGAACATCTCTACTAACACTTTAAGAATCAGCTAATTCCAGTGCTATTTAAAATGCTCTAGAGCTGGGCTGTCCACTAGGACTTTCTGTGATGACGGAAATGTCCTACAAATGCACTGCCATATGGTAGCCCCTTGAAATGCGGTTAGTGTGATTGAGGAAGAGAAGTTTAAATTTCATTGTATTATGATTAATTTAAATGTAAATAGTCACACATGGCTAGTGATTACTGTGTTGGACACCACAGCTCTAGACTATAGAAAATGAAGGAAAATTAGCAAATTCTTCTTATAAAGCCAGTATAACCATTACCTAAACATGATAAAAATGTAAACTATGCACAAATCTCACATGTGAATATCAAAGTAAAAAATAAATAATATACTAACTAAAATACTAAGAAATCCAGCACATGTTAGAGGACTAATATATACTGGGAATTCAGGATGGTTCAACATTGGGAGACCCATTAATATAATACACTTCCATTAATAGAGCAAAGGAGAGAACTTAGATCATAGCTGTTGAAAAGGCATTTGTCAAAATTAAACATCCATTCGATTAAAAACTCTGAATAAAATAGGACTAAGTTGACATTTACATAACACGATAAAAAACATAGAGCCTAGAAGACTACATGGGGAAATAATAAAATGGAGAAATGATAAAAACAATTGCATTAAATTCAGGATGTTCCCACTAAATACTGAATGAAGGTGAATATGTTCCCCATTACTTTAGTTGATTCTGGAGGTACAGGCCAATGAAATTAGGCAACAGGAAGAAATAGGAGGTTCAAAGTTTGAAAGAAGTAAATTATCACTAACTGTGCATATTTTTAATGTAATCCTGATAAACTAACATAAACAATCACAAATACTACAACGGAGAGATTAAGATCATGGGCTCTGAAGCCCTGTTGCTTGGTCCAATTGCTGGCTCTATTAGTAACTAGCTGTGTGACCCTGAGCAAGTTATTTCACCTCTGTTTCCTCCTCTGTAAAAATGGGGACAATAACATTGTCTACTATAGGGTTATTAAGAGGATTAAGTAGATAAATAAATATAGAGCTCTTACAAAATGCCCATATATAACAAATACTATATAATATTACTATTATTATTAAGGTAATAATAATAGGCATGTTATAATAAATCAAAATGTTATAAAATCTATAAATTATATATATAAATTATAAATATGTACAAAATTAACATACAAAAATCAAAACCCTTCCTTTATGAAAAAGGAGATCTCATTTATAATAGCAACACAATGATTAAATACCTAGGAACAAACATAAGAAGAATGTAAAAGACTAAATAATATTTTAAAATGTTACTGGGGACAAAAAGAATAGCTGAATAAAAGGGAAACATAAACCATACTTGGATAGGAAGATTCAACATCAAAAGGTTATAAATTCCTTCTACATTATTCTATGAATTAAAAAACTAGATTAAAGTGATTCCAAATTTATATAAAAATAGACATAAAAAAAGTGAAGACAGAGCAATAAAGGAAGATTAGCACAAACAGATATGAGACATATTACAGTGCTCAAGTACTCAAAATAGTATGTTATTAGAGTATGGATAGGTTAAAGGTACAGTTTAGATGGCATAGAAATAGAACCAAATACATATGGGTATTTAATATATGCTAAATGGGGGTACTGCATATGAGGAGAAAAGATTATTCAATACCAGTTATAGAAATAGGTAGGTCATCTGAAGAAAAAAATTGGCTCTCCACTTGGTTCTTTTACTGAAATAAATTCTCTATAGATTAAAGATTTAATCATAAAAGTGAAGTAAAAAAAGTAGTGGATGAAAACATGAGAGACTGTTTTTCTGTAGTCTTGGGCTATAGAAGATATTATACAAAACTCAGGAGCTATATAAAAAGATTGATAAATGCAGTTACATAAAACTCCAAAATTTCTGCATGGCAAAAAGCACCACAGATAAATCAGACACTATGAAAACTTGGGAGGAAAAAATTGAAGTCTCCATGACAAAAAGGGTTATCCGCTTTGACTAATAAAGAGCTGACACACATCAATAAGAAAATGACCAACAACTCAGTTGAAAAGTGGTCAAATAATATAAGCAGATATTTCATAGGAAAAAATTTACTTTTTGTATTTTACCTGAAAAGATGTTCAACATTACTTGTGATAAGAAAAATGTGATACCATTTTTAACTTAAATTGCACACAACGAAAAGCTGTACCAATCTTTTGGTGAGAATATGGGGAAACAGTATTTGTTTCTTATTGTGTATATTATTGTGTACATTAGTATAAACAGTATTATATTAATATACTGATGTATACATTAGTATAAACTGTATACTGTTGGTTAACGTACAAACTGGCTCAACCTTTCTGGCAGACAATTTGGCAGTAAGTTTAAAATCCACATACCATTGCCCTAGCTATTAAACCTCCAGAACTTACCTTACAGATATACTTACAAATGTGCTCAGTGTCACATGTACATTTTTGGGTTTTTTTGGTAAGAAAAAACATGTCCATCAATAGGAGCTGATTTAATAAGTGTGACATATGCAGAAAATGAAATGTTATACAGTCATTAGAAATGAGAAGGCAGCTTGGATTGAGTGTTGATAGGAATTAATCTCCAAGATGAAGTGAGAAATAAGGGTACAGAGTTAAGTGTGCTATCATCTGTTTAAACACACACACACACATTTGTAAGCACATACAATATCCCTGAAAGAGAAGATATTCCAGGGAGAGGAACTGTATAACTGAGGGGCCAGACACGAGAAGGCAATTACTTTTCACCATACACCATTTTATACCTTTTACATTTTATACCAGGTGTATATATCTGTTTCAAAATTAACTGCTTTCTAAAATAGCTTTTTTTTTTTATCTCCTTTTCTTCTTCTGTTCACAAGGAAGAAATCTTGACTCCTCCCAAATTATGCTGACGCTGTTAACATAATCTCAGCTCACTTATTCTTTCTCCCTTTATTATGTGCCTAAACAAATAATTGTCCAAAAAAATGACCAAAACAAATGTGGGATAAAGCACCTCCACTTTATAGAACAACACTAGTAAAACAGCCAAATATGTGTACTTGGAAAAGATCTGAGAAACTATACAGCAAACGTTTTATCCTGAGTGGGGGTATAAGAGGTAGTTTTGTTTTGGTCTTAGTATTTTCTGTGATTTCCAAAATTTATACAATAATATGTATTACTTTTGTAATAATTTTTGTTCTTTTTTTTTTAACTTTTTACTACTCACCTGGTTCCTGTCCCTGGCATTTGCATATCGAAACCTCTGGATATAATAAAAGACCAGCCATGCGAGGGAAATGATCATCAGGACAATGAAGGAGATGGAGACAAACACGACCGAAGTGCGGCTCACGTATTTCTGCAAGTTCCGGGTCCCGATGGTGATGTACATTGTCACGGTGATGTTTCTCTCCAGCAGGCTCACTATCTCCTTCCCTTTTGGCTCAGGGATCATTATTGCCACTATGTCTTCTACACCTGTTGTAAGAGGGGCAAGCAGGGTAACAGGGTAAGAGAGAGGGAGAAAATCACAGCGAAATGTCTGGACAAAGTAACATGCAGCCAAACAATGACACTACTTTTGACAATTTTATGCCAGATCTAATAGCCAGGTCTAATTCTAAGATCTAACAGCCAGAAATGGAGTCAGATTTTCTCTTTCTTTAGCCGCCTTGGGATGGTGCTGTCTTGTATAGGAGAAAAGAGCCTAAACTGAACTCATGATTTTGGTACCAAGCGAGGTCACATTCATGCTGTCTCCAGCTCTCTAAGGCACTGTTGACCCTGGTCTGGTGAAGGTAGACCCTTCCCAAGGAGCCCGGTTTACAGTCCTATGATGCATTTCACAGACCCCCGAGGAGGGGAAAGGGCACTTTATACTCCATGACAAAAGGGTAAAAATGTCCAGTTTTATGCCATCTCTCTACAAGCTCTCTCTTTCCCCCACATAGACACTAGAAATACTCAATTATAGATACTCTACTTATCATTTCCAAGGCAATTTTCTCCTACAATGAGTACCCAAAGCAATCCCAAAACAGGTTTCTTACGGAGCTCTAATATGATTTGCCAACATAAAACAATGGTCTCAGAACTATTTATTTTCTGCTTATTTTATCTAATTCAATGTAAACATCCTCACACCTTGTGTACCCTCACACCAAGCAAAGGGAAGACGGAGGCTGTCCAGATGATTCCAGGAGCGTGTTACTCCACTCTCAAATACTCCCACCACAATGCCCCTGTTATTGAACAGTTTGAAGCAAAAGTGGGTCTGAGTTATCTGGGTCATCGTCCCTGTTCTTCATGACACTATGTGAAGCACAGCCTCTTGGTGAGGCATTCTGGGGCCTCACCAAGGGTGCCTTTAGTAAGGATATGATACTAGCTCCAAATAAACCAACCCAACATGTCATTGTGGCTGATACATGGACTAGAATACTGATTTCACTACGATAGGTTCTTAGGGATCACCCCAGTTCATGCCTGCAAAGCTCTTCATGGGCCACCCTTCCACATGGAAATAGCCCATTTCCTGGAGTCACTACAAATTAAAGGGAACAAATTTGCAATTAGGATGTTGTAGATTCAGGACAAAATTAAACACCACTGCAGCTGCTTAAAGCTGGCTTTATTCACATGCTGAGGTCAGTGGATGGAACTACCAGATTATATTTGTTCAGTGTTACAAGTTTCTTAGAAGCTACTTAGGGCTTTCACTTGACCCTGATCTCTATGCAGGTTTTCAATCCTAAATTCCTTGATGGTATTTCACTTAGGCTGCATAAATACTTTAAAAGCTAACTACATACATCTGTATGCACACTCTCAATTACATATTTTTAAAAATTCATAAAACCTTTGCATTGACTCAATTGTAATGTCATAAAGCCACACAGTGTTTGGACATGGCTGTTATTTCTGGGCACTACTGAAACTCATGGCTTGAATTTCAACTTTGCAGAACTTACTGACACTTCTAACGCTCCTTTTCTTTTCATGTTTTCTTTGGCTAATGGCTGCATGTGGTCTGGGGTTTTGTGAGGGATTAAAGGTGCTGGCAGGTTTTGTCTCTACAGAAATATGATCTTCTTTGTACTAGACTAATCTGGCCTGATGAGGCTTATCCCAGTGCTGTAGCCATTTTATGGATATTTAAGTAGTGGTAGAACCATAACTTTCCACTTAATTTATTTCCTTATTTATATTTTTAAATCATGTCTGTTCAAGGCTCTACAATGAGATTTTTTTTTTTGAGGATGGAATCTTAGGTACGCTCGGACTTGCACAAGTTTTACATTTTTTAGTAGTCAAATTTTATTAATACATGGTTTTATGGCCTCCTTTTTTTTGCTGAGGAAGACTCGCCCTGAACTAACATCTGCTGCCAATCTTCCTCTTTTTTTTGTATGTGAGCTGCCCCGACAGCATGGCCACTGACAGATGAGTGGTGTAGGTCTGTGCCCGGGAATGGAACCTGGGCTGCCGAAGCGGAATGCGCCAAACTTAACCACTAGGCCACCAGGGCTGGCCCATGGCTTCCAGTTTTGATACTCTGTTTAGGAAGCTCTTCTCTACCAAAGAGGATAGAAATACTTATCTAAAATTGCTTTTCGAAACCTTATAGTTTTACTTTTTACAATTAAATCTTGAACAATCTAAATGTGATTTAATAACAACACAATATTTACTGAGCTCTTATAATGTGATGGAAAGAGAGGAAACAGGAAGCAATTTATTTTTCCCCAAAATTCTAGACATATTTGAGTCTACTTTTGGATTTTGTTTTATTGTAAGGTTGACCTATTTTTTGCTGAATCTATATCAAGCTATTTTAGTTGTGTAGCTTTTAACATATTTACTGTCTGGTAGCCCAAGTCTTCCCTCACTAATTTCCCCTACAATTTTCCTATTAACTAGCTATATTAAGAGAGCATAGAGCCTCCAGTGAAGAGTTGGGCTCTGGGACTGGATGGCTTGTTTCAAACCCCAGCTCAACATTTTAAAAAAAGGCAACCAAATTTTGGATATCCACAGAGTTTTAAATGACTCATCATCCATTTTCAGGGACCTGAGAAAACCTTTTCTCTTCCTGTAGGGTAAAGTATAATTAACTATTTTAAAGGATTTATTTTAAATGAAAGTGCTTAGTTACACTACTTGTGTTGTTGGTACCACTACTGTGCCTTCACGAGACATGACATCTACTTGGAAAGACAAACAGTGAACATGGCAGTGGGGCAGATCTACTCATCCAGACTTCAACCTTATTCTTCTTCAATATTCATAATGAACTTCTAGGGCTGATGATGGTAGAACAGGGATGGGATTCTGAGATATTTCTAAATGCACTTTAGGCTATGTATTGTGTTTGGTGAAAAGAGATACTGAGGGTATGCATTTATCCCAATAGAAATAGTCACTGAGAATTTAGGTATTTGGGGTGTCCAAAAACGGTACAAAGTGAAGTGGAGTTAGATGAACCATTTGACCAGTTTAATCAGTGCACAAAATTCAGGGCAAAAAGCTACTATAAGATCTAATCTGTTCAAATGAGACATGTGCACCAATGTGAGTTATCAGACAATTCTCTGATCTTTGCTTCATTTTGGAACGTGAAGGTAGTGTCAGGAAGAAGCCGGCAGATCCTTCCCAGGTATACTATAGTGTAATTGCTTCTGAAGGTGTGTGTGAGGGAGGGAGGGGGAGAAACAGGGGTGAGGAGAGAGAGCACTGAAAGCCCAGCTGAGGGATCTCCTCAGAGTTAAATGCTGCCATAAGTATCTAATCTATAATACACCAGAGGCCCTGAGACTCAGAGAACAGATGTTAACAAATAGCATGTTTTGTATGGGTAAAATCTACAAAGAGGCCCTGATATTTGGGCAATTCTATGTTTACTGTGACACCTAGTCACTCTAATATTGAGTGCCTCTTTTTGCAAAATTATGCCAACCTACCATCTATTTTCCTCCCAAAGGTACTTTATACTTCTGAGTGATCGCTGTTGTGTAATCATTGTGTATTCTGGACAAGCTCTTCAGCCCTGTGAGAGAATGTGTGACCAGCACACATATGACCTGGCTGCCAGACAAACAGCAGTATTTTCACTGCTTCCTTTTCCCAGGAGATGCTCAACTGCCATTATTTAATTTGGCATATGCAGATAAGTGAGGAATCAAAACAAAAGTTCAGAAAGCCAAAGAACATTTAATAACCAGGAAATCCTTTACTTATAAATTCAAAACCAGGTTGTGTAAACATTGCATTAATAGTACGTCTTAAAACACTAGCACAGTGCTAGACATTTCACGGAGCCGGCAGCCCCATGCCCCCTGTGCATCGTGGAGGGTGATAATGTCCCTCCTAGGTTTATGTGAGAATAAATCCTTTTTCAATTCTCTGCATCCTCTCTCTCCCCTAATCTTTACTTTAGTCTCACTGATAGCCCTTTAGAATTTAGGCAATAATAAGAAAAGGCTGCAGTTTCCATTTGTAGATATTTTCTATTTATACATTTAATATCTACCTTTTTTTTCCGCCACAGTCAGCTCCTGATTATCATCTATTCTCAAGTGAGATAATGTATGTGAAATGATTTTTAAAACTACAAAAGACCATATACATGTAAAGTATTACCACTTTCTGCTTTAATTTAAAACATTTTTGATAAATACAGATGCAAAAATCCTAAATCACTCACAGACAGACTCCAACAGTATAAAAAAATCTTCATGACCAAGTGGGATTTATCCTAGGAAGGCGAGGGTGATTTAACACTAGAAAATATATTAAAATGCTTTTTAGTACATCAACAAATTAAAGGAATAAAGCATATGATTATCTTGTGGAGCTAGCTGTCCCCCATCACCTGGTCTCTCTTGCTTCTACAGTATTAGTGTTTTAGCTGGGCACAACCTGTCCAGCGAAAAGTGCTAATCATCAGCCTCCCTTGCAGCTAGATGTGGCAGTGTGATTAGTATTTGGCAATGGGGTTGTGTGTGGAGATGACGTTTGCTACTCCAGGGTCTTATCCATAAAAGGACTGAGTATGTGCACCCCAGATCCTGTCTCCTCTTTTCTCTGACTTCAGGTAGAGAGATGTGGAGCAGGCAGCTTCTTAGAGAAGGAAGTCATGTGTTTAGGATGGCACCCCACTCCTCATTCTTATTAAGAGAAATACAAGGAAATGTCCTAATGTGATAAAGAGGATCTCCCAGAAGTAGTACATTAAATAAAGAGGAAAAACACTAGAAATTTTCCAATTCAAATCATGAATAAGACAAGGATGAGCCAACATTTAAAGCAGATGTCATATCCGGTGCAGAGAGACATAGAAATTAAATAGAGTGGTAAATCTTGGAAAGGAAGAGTGCAAACTGTCATTATTTGGGGAATTGCACAACCACGTAAAAAAGCCAAGACAACTTAGCTATTAAAATTTGAAGAATGTTCAGTAAAATACAAGATTCAAGATCAACACACAAAAATGAAGAGCTTTCTATACACCAGTAATAGCTAATCAGAATATGTAATGGAAAAAATGATCTATACATATAGCAGCAGAAGTCATAAAATATCTAAGGATAACCCTAAAAGACACTAGCCCTATATGAAGAAAACTATACAAAAACTATACAATAAAGTTTCTCTGAAAGACATCAAAAATTTCTGAAGAAGCAGATTTCATTCTAACCTAAGGGTTATTTATGTATTATGTATTTAGTTTCTAAGCATAGTTATCCATTTGTAATTATTATTGTTGTTGCATTATGGTCAGGGAACATAGCCTCTTGATATTGATGCTTAATAATCTAATACATTTTTGAGAGGTAAATGTTCCATTTGTTTTCAGAAACATTGTATTAAAAAACATTTGTTATTAGGTATACATATCTCTTTGATTAAGCTTATTAATTGTATTCAGACCTTCCATATGTCTACCTATTTTTGTCTGCTTGATCGCCTGAAAGGGGTGTGTCAAAATGTCTCATACGACTCTTGCTCTGTTTTCTCCCTGAAGTTATGTCAGTTGCTCCTCACATTTTGAGTTTGTACGGTTAACTGCATATTGATAAATAAAATGGCAAGCAATAGCATATACTGGAGTATATGAGGAAGCCATTTGGTGTCAAACTAATTCAGCCTGACCTTGCTTTTCCAAAAGGGCCTGACTGGCCTTTGAACATGCATTGTATATCTGCTTTGAGCATTTACCATGTCCCAGAGACAAGAACAAATGCCCTTAAGATAAGGATGCAACTTCCCCTACATCGGCATTTCCTTAAGGATAAGCATTTCTCCCTAGGTGAGGATTTGATTGTTGTGCTCATCCTGTGACCACCCAGCTCAAGACAGCAGACTTGCTACCTGTGGTGTCCATCAAAGGCTGGGCCGACAGGACAATCTTATGACTATTGTAAAAAGGACATTGCATTCACATGTGATATATGCTCTTTGATGGTATATAACCACTCTGTACATCCCACCTCTTTGGTGCCCTTCCTTCCTTGGGGAGGGAAAGCCCCTGGGTATATGGTCCTCAAAATTTGGCTCATAATAAACTCACGCCAATTTTGATTTATAGATTGGCTATGGATTATTTGTGTTGACAATATGTATTCACGATGGTTCTATCTGCATACGCTACTGCTGCTGTGGAGAGGTCTAATGTCATCATGATTCTTGTTCTTTGGAAGTGATCTGCTCTTCCTCTTTGCAACCTTTTAGAGTTATATTTGAGAATAGTCTTTGCTGTTCTTAAATATTACTATGTCTATTCATGAGTATTTATCAGTTAGTGTGGAAGCACATGAACACTTTCAATCTGAGGAATTTCATTTTTTAATTCTAAAACATTTGTCTTCATACTTATTCAAATATTTCCTCCTATGTTTTTCCTCTCCTGTGATTCCTATTATCCTGTTGGTGGCACTTATTCTTCTATTCACCATATTTTTTATACTTTTCCCCACTTGTTTAAAAAACTTTTTATTTTGAAATAATTATAGACTAATACGTGGCAAAAATAGTACACAGAGGTCCCATGCACCCATCTCCCAACATCCTCCAATGGTGGCATCTTACATATTAAAACACATTATCAAAACAGGAAATTGATTGGCACAATTAACTAGATTATAGGACTTACTCGGACTTCATCAGTCTTGGCATGTACTGATTTTTAAAATGTCTTTGTGTAGAATTCTATGACATTTTATCACACACATAGAGTCATATAACCACTACTGCAATTAAAATATTGAAATATTCCATCACCACAAAGGAATCCCTCCTCTTCTCTCTTTCCCTAACCCCTGATGTCCACTTATCTATTCTCCATCTCTTAATTTTGTCATTTCTAGAATGTTATATAAGTGGAATCATATAGTATGTAACCCTTTGAAATTGGCTTTTTTTCACTCAGCATAATGCCCTTAACATCCACCCAAGCTGTTTCATGTATCAGTAATTCATTCCTTTTTATTGCTGAGTAGTATTCCATGGTATGGCATGTGGTATACTACAGTTTAACTATTCACCCATTGATGGACATATGGGTTATTTCCCGTTTTGGGCTATTAAGAATAAAGCTGCTATGAACATTACTGTACGAGTTTTCGTGTGAATATAAACTTTCATTTCACTGTGATCAATGCCAAGGAGTGTAATTCTCAGGATGTATGGTAGCTGCATGTTTGGTTTTTAAAAGAAATTGCCAAACGGTTTTCCAGAGCAGCTGTATCATTTTACACTCCCATTGGCAATATATGAGTGATCCAGCTGCTTAATATCCTTGCCAGCCTTTAGAATTATCAATAATTTTTATTTTAGCCATTCTAATAGGTATACAGTAGTATTTCATTGTGTCTTTTATAATTTCTCTTTATCTGTTCTGGCTGACTTGTGGCAGAATTTCTCAAGCTGATCTTCCAGCTCATGAATTTATCTTTACTGTATACACTCTGTATTTTATCCCATTTACTGTGTTCTTTATTTAAACTATTGTATTTTCCATACTAAATGTTTCCCCTCCTTTTTTTTTTTTTTAACAGCTTCTAGCTCCTGCTGCATGGACTCTTCCCTTACTTAATATTTGTGGTCCATCTTTCCAGCTATTCTCTCTCAGCTGGTATCTATTCATATTGTACTTTCTTTAATAACGTGCTACTCCTCATTTGTCTCATTATCTCTGTCTGTGAGCTCATGTTTCCCTAGTGGAAACAGCTACTCTGTCTGGTCATGTTTTTTTGGGAAAAACCAAGGTGGGGACCCCAGTTTTGTTCCTCCAGATTAAGAAGAGATGTGAATAAGTGCAGAGGGCCCCAAGCACCACAGAACCACCAGCGACTCCTCCCGTTCAGGCAGGCTGTCTGCAACATTACAGATGGCTTGCCCTCCTCCCAGACAGCCCCATCCCATTTACCTGAGGCACTGAAGTTCAGGCCTCCTAAGTCAAGAATTATCTCCCAGATCCTTATAGCTACACTGCTTTGTGCACCATCTAATCCAACCCAACTTCCTACTCACGTCCTGCTTCTCAAACTCTTCCTCTATGACTCTTGGAAATTTAAGTTTCTGGTCAACAAATTCCCTAGGAGCTTCCATCTCCTCTTGGGATGATCCCTTCACCCCCTTGGTTTGATTGATCTGGCTGCCCTGTAAGTACACTACTTTCTTTGCACTATGGTTAAGGGGAAAGTTTCTTTTCTTTTAAACTTTTTATTAAACCACACTTTACATATCTTAGGGCCAGAAGATGGTTTGGTGTCCATGCTCCACCTTGCTACTTCCAGACCATTACTCCTAGCCCCATCCCATCCTCCTTCAAAAACCACCTATCTTTTTTTGTGTGTGTGTGAGGAAGATTCACCCTGAGCTAACATCTGTTGCCAATCTTCCTCTTTTTTTTTGCTTGAGGAAGATTAGCCCCGAGCTAACATCTGTGCCATTCTTCCTCTAGTTTGTATGTGGGTTGTCATCATACCATGGCTGACAAGTGGTGTAGGTCTATGCCCGGGGTCCAAACCTGCAAACCCCTGGATGCCAAAGAGGAGCACGTCCAACTTAACCACACCATGGGGTCGGCCCCCCAAAACCACTTATCTTTTGAGATTTTCTCCACCTGGATTTATAACCCTCTCTCCACTCTCCTTGCTTCTTCTACCAACCTCCTGTTCATCTGCTTTATCATCCCCTTTAGCTCCCAGCTCATAATATTCATCCTCCTTGGACTGGAACTTTAGTATTCACAAGGATAATGTGTCCAATACTCCGACCTGTTGTTGTTTGCTCTCCTCTTCTCCACTGACCTTTTCTTCCAGTCCTTCTCAGACACACTTTCCCACTGCCTTACCCTGGACCTGTCATGACTAGAAACTTCACCACCCCGAAATCTCAATTTCAAGATGTCACTTTCCCAATGCCACTACCTCTTCTTCTAGCTCTCTTTGCTCAGGTACCTTCCCACCCATTAATCCACCTCTACTCTCTTACCATTCATCAGCCCTCTCCTGGCTCCACTTCTCTCCTTACCCAGCCTAGATCACATGGTCCAGGGATAAGCACTCCTCGAAAACACCTCTTAGCTCTCTTGCTCTTCTATGTCTCCCTGGAAAATGCCCTACAAAATTCCCTTTTCTTATGCCTCCACTTCTTGTGAACACTGCTGAGAGAAAAATCTCACAAGTCATCTGTTTTCACTTTACATTTATGATCCTTTCCTCAAATGCACACCTAATATTGCCCATTCTACTCTATTTTGGACCCACTCTCCCTGTGTCCAGAAATGATGACCTCATATCTTTACATCTCTCCTCAAACCTCTGTACCCTCTTCCCACTCAACATTCTCAATTAGCGATCTTACTGCAGGAGCCAATGAGAAAAAAATACCCATCAGAGGGAAATATCCTGTCCTATCATTAAATGAGGTAATTCACAATGAAGCACTTAGCACAGGGCCTGCCATATAAAAACCATGATATAGATGTTAAGTTTTGTTAGTATCATTACGGTTTTACCACTGCCAAATATACAAAGGGGATTGCCTCCACCCCCCCACCTTTTGGTACAATACAGGACCTGTGTCCTCTGCTACAAAGGTCTAATCCTATCAGTGAAATGTGCTCCCAATGTGTCACAGTCACTTGGGCAGGTGTGGGCAAGGCACACAGGACTTTCATTCAAGTTATGATGAAAGCAAATACCCTCTTTTCCTGCTGGTCTCATACAGGAGCATCTGGAAGGCTAAGCTGTGGCAGCTTAGCACCACAAAGGGAAAAGACTAGGAATAGAGCTGGCACAGAAGGAAGAGAGCCAAACAATAAGGCAGAAATAACCTGATGACATGACTTGAGCCTTGATCAAGCCATACCCGGAGTTAGACTTCCTTTGGACTTTGCATTTACTCTGCTAAAGGTATTTTGGGCTGAGCTTCCTGCCCTTTGTTCCCATATTACATAACCAGGTAGTGACCAAAGAAAAATTACTATAATAATCCAGGACTTCTGAATCCCAAAGCAGAACCACTGAACCTCATTATACTTCCATGAAATTTCTTAGGTGTCTATAATTTAATTTTACTTTATTTATTTGAATTCATATTAGAATTCCCGTTAGTGTTTTCATCTGTGTACATTTCCAGAAAGAATGCCTACATCAAGTGAAATCATTGCTGTCTTCTCACATGTATGATTCCAAGGCCATCCTAGGCCATGAATGAGTGGTCATTCCAGACGGTTCCAAAGTGTGTTGTCTTAGCTTTTCTACCCCAGAAAGAGGTCAGTGCTATCCTGAACCACGTACCTTTCCTGAAACCCACGTGTTACTACACTTGTTGGGGATGGGACTAAGACTAGAATACAGTCTTAGTCTGGACAATAAATTTAGTTTCAGGGGACAAAAACAAATTCATAGTAGGACTGGGCCAGCCCTGGTGGCCTAGTGGTTAAGTTCAGCATGCTCTGCTTCAGTGGTCCAGGTTCAGTTCCCGGGCGCAGATCTATACCACTTATCTGTCAGTGGCTATGCTGTGGTGGCGGCTCACATACAAAAAGAGGAAGATTGGCAGCAGAAGTCAGCTCAGGGCAAATCAGCTTCAGCAAAAAGAAAAAAAGAAAGAAAAAGATAAGTTTAAAAAAACATCCATAGTAGGACTAATTTAAGAGTGTGAAAATTTATCATCTAGGAACCAAACTGATAACTTGTAGTGCAAACCCACCGAAGTGATTTCTCCAGAAGACCTCTAAACCCAAAATGTTAAAGGTTCATTTGACTTGTTTGGTAAAACTGATGAATCTGTGCTCCCCCAATGCTTTGCTGAAAACTTGAAATATGTCAAATGCTAGGTGTACTGAAGTGCATTTGAATTATGCACCAGATCCCTTAAGTGGAGATCTGTCATTACAGTCAGAGGCAGACACTCAAAACAACTAACTTTTATAAGGTCAAAAAATCTTTAAAGTAGATGCTAATGACAGCCAATTTTATTTTCCTTGGAATGGCTAGAGTAACTTTAAAGTCACTGATGTTGATTCCTCAGCTACACTTGAGATGATCAACAACTCACATTTTTTCCTGATTTACAAATGTGTAGAATTTTCTATGAATTTGTGGTAACTGTAGGGGGAATTATGAATATAAAATAAGGTATTTTATTTACAGTCCCACCTGTAGCATTTTCTTAGAACATATTCAGTAAATTGGACTCAAAAATAACTTCTAATTTTTGTGAGAATTTTAAACAGTTAAAAATGATATCATAAAGTCCATGCTGAAATAAAACAAATCACAGAATACTAAATTGATTTCTACATTAACTCAGTTTTTATTAGAGCAAATAATCATGCTTAAAGAACCTTCTGGTTATATATAATATGTTTTAAATTCTCATTTTAGCTTGGACAAAAACCTATATACACATTAAGTCTAAGGAGCGGACTAACGGAATCACAGGATAGAAGATCAAAATTCTCCAGCATTTCTTTCTTCCTTTCTTCTAATAAATGAAATTAAGTAGTAGAATCATTTACCATAACTTCTAGCTGAGTGACCTTGGAAGATTTACTAAAGCTTTAAACTTCAGGTTCGTTATCTCCAAAACTCTAGTAGTAAATGTACCTAGTCAATTAAATGAGATAATGTATATAAAGAACTCAGAACATAGTAAGTGATCAATAAATATCAACAGATATTATTATCAACATTATCAAATAATTATTTAAAACAACCCAGACAGTATAAAACTTGCATTTAGACCAAAGAGGTAGGGTGGGGGTAGGAAGGAGCACACAAACTTTGGTTTCCACTGGGGCCCAGGAACAAATGATGAGCTTCTGACAACCTAGAGCACCTGAATACTACACGGACTGCTCCAGACAGCTGGGGACTGAGCAAGCTGCCATTTCTGCAACACGAAAGGGTTAACTTTCTACCTCACATTGGTCAGTGAAACTCTGAGGCAGATCAATAGAAAATTAATCTTCAAAGAAATAAACGAACACAACTGGGTTAGCAATTAATGGCCCAACTCATATTGCTCTCTTAAGGTAGTGACAAAAATCGTACAATTTTTAGTTTGAAACAGTCACATAATCAAAGCAAACATGGATTTGTGTTTTGTTTTGCTTTGAACTACTGGGAAAAAAATCACATCAATTATTTCCCACTAGACTATTTTTAACAATGCCTGGGAACAACTTAGAATTACAATTAAAAAACAATCACAATATCTAATGAACTTCTAGATATTTATGGCATACTATTTGGTACCACTGCATAGAATGGGGAAATATACATGAAGCATCTCTTCTCACAATTTTTGCTTATTTGTTTGGCAGAAGTGACCTGGAATTCCCAATTCACTGCATAATTATTAAATGCTTCATTACTTTACTTGATTCATCTCTACATCCTTTTAATATTCACCAAGGTTGTCTTTGGTAGTCTTTGAAAACTAGAATTGAGATCTCCCTTTATTTTTTTATATATTTATAAAATATTTACAATTTTTTTCATCAAAATAAAAGAAATCTTGCCCTTCTCTTATTGGGTAAATATTTATTAGATGCACTAAAACCCCTCACTAGGTTCTCAAATGTCAGCTATTCATTATCTTTCTAACAAATATTTATTAAGCAATTATTATGTACCTGGCACTGTGCTAGGCAGTGGAGAATATAAATATGAATAAGACATCATTCTTCTACTCATAGAACTCATTGTCTAGTAGGGAAAGACAGATACATAAACAAATAAATGTACTAAACCCAATACTAACTGTATTTCAACACTGTCTATCATTTGTCACAAGAGCTATTTTTTGGAAAGGGCAATTATTGTGGGAAAGGGGGTCATGAGAAATGAGTTCAACTTACAACTTGTCTAATTCCTGTTTATTTGACCTTGGACAAGTTACACAACTTGACAGAAGAGCAGTTTGCTTCTCTATAAAGTACATAATAATACATAAGCAAATAATTGACCTGTTTGCTCTACAGGTAATCTGGTCCTAATAATAAAATGTGCAGATAAACACACTAAATTTTGCAAAAGTAAAGTGCTGGTATTAAGCCAGTACCTAGCACAATGCCTCACACAGACTAGATTTAATAAATATTTGTTAAATTTAAAGAGTACATTGTAACATCACCTATTCTCAGATTTATCATCCTATTTTAGTACATTTTAATAAATACTTCATTCATAACAGTATGTATGAATAAAGGCAATAATAATAAAACATGTAACAAACCCAGCTTAAGAAAAAATTATGCCCAGTAGCTTTAAAGCTCCTGACATAGGTATGCACTCTCTCTCCTCCCACCCGCTCTGCTCCTAAATTTTGCATTAATTATTCTCTTCTCTCTCTTTATAGCTTAACATATATGTTTGTACCACTAAAAATATATATTGTTTAGTTTTGCATGTCTCAATCTTTATAAAAATGGAAAATGTTGTACGGATTCTTACCTGGCTTGCTTCTTTTGGTAAAGCTGTATGATTTGGTATTCATTCATGTTAATATGTATTGCTATAATTTATTCATTTTCATTCATTATAGTCTTAGTCCTAATTTTAAGGGGAATGGTTTTAATGACTCAAATGAGAGCATGAAGTTTACTGTAGAATTTTATAGAAACCTTTTATCAAGTTAACAAAATTTACTTCTGTTCCTAGCTTGCTAGAAGTTTTAAATAAATTATATTGAATTTTTCTAATGTTTTCTTGTATCCTCTGAGATTAAACTACAGTTTTTCTCTGTGGTAAAGAACATCAGTAGATGTTCTAATGTTGAACTGACATCACATTCCCAGAATAAATTCAACTTTGTCATAATGAGTTCTTTATCTATTGCCAAGCAGTTGCTCACATTTTGTTTAGGATTTTTACATCCTTAGATTGGCATATGAATTTCCTTCGTTATCCGACCTGTGTAGTGTTGGTATTGGTTTCACCAGAACTCCCTTTACGAAAAGTCCAGAATGGAAAATCCCTTTCTTAAGAGCAATTAAAGTTTACTATGTTGGTTTCTGGAAGCTGGGAATCCCCACATAGTTTCCCTATGGTAAAATAACATGGATTATGAATTCAACAAATAATATCAAGGTCAGTTAAAACACCAACTATTAACATATTGAGAAAACACAGCAGAAGGGGGACAGAACTTGGTGATATACCTTGGCCGATAGGAAACAGGCTTCTAAAGGATCAGAGCTCAAGCTCCAGAGAAGTGGAAAACACTGCATTATCCTTTGGCGGACTCATGAATTCTAGTAACTAGTTGTGATGAACATTGTTACGAAATGTCTTTAGACTAACATATAAGTGAATAAAGTCTATAAGTCTTCTTGGTCTTTATGCTCTCCATCAGTAGTTCTCACAGCAGGGGGAACTGGGTGCATTATATCAGGATCTCAGATCTAGGAGAAGAGTTTGGCAATTGAGTATGTATTTTGAAAAAACTCCACAGATCTGAAATATACCTCTCTGTCCTTTGTTTGATACATTCTATGCTATAAATCAAAGAGTCTATAGCAGATGCTGTTCATTATCCTTCCATATCCCCTAGCCCATAACATTTTAGGGCACATTGTTCTGACTTTCAACTGTTAGCATCTGGATTTCTTTGCTTAAATGGCCTTCCTTGACCACTAGATATCAGTTTGTGTGTGAGGGGAGGAATTATCACCACCTGAGGGCAGTCCTGAACTAACGACTGAGGAAGTTGGTGTGTAAATACCTCAGCTCCCTCCTCCCTGTGCTGGTGTAACTCTGTGGCACTTTCCACACCATTTCCCAGAGCTCCCCAGAGGGATTAAGCTTCAGTCACCCACAGTGGCACCTTGCTTACTAACATACCCTTTATTGGCTCCTTTCCTTCCCTCTCACATTTCTCCACTCCCAAACTGGTATTTCCTGGAATCACCTCTCAGATAAATGGCTTGAACTTGAATCTTTGTTTCATGCCTGCTTTTGGGGCAACCCAAACTAAGACTGTGCCAAAAATTATTTCTCTTCTTTTCTTTCTTCATAGTTCTCTGATGTCTTAAATACTAGCCATAATGGCTCCTGCCTTAGTGACATACACTGTTTCCTAAATATCACTCTTTAATAGACTTACAAATAGAAAACATCAAAGGCAAAATCATGAACTTCTCCCCACCAATTTTTTAACTAAAAAAAAAATCATTCAGCAGAAGTAGCCCTAGAATCTTTTATTTCATGCTTTCTCATGCCCAACTGTTCAGTAACAGTCACATATAGCTACTGAAAACCATCAATGAAACCACCTATCTGAAGAGACAGTCAAGTATCTTTCTCTCAAGTCTGCTCTTAGGGGAGAAGAATATTCTTTGGATATTGAGCAGATAGCATTCACTGAAATTACTGAACATATCAGTCATTCCATAAAGCTTGCTATCTAATATGGTAGCCATGAGCCACATGTTGCTATTGAGTACTTGAAAAGTAGCTAGTATGACTAAGGGACTGAATTTTTAATTTTAGTTAATTTAAATTTTAATTTAAAAACGGTTACTAGGTTCAGTTATTAGAAAACTTTTAAGTACGTTTGAAACAACTTGGGTATGAGACTCTACCTTTCAAGCCTAAGTTTTATAAAATCTAAATATAGATCAAGTATGTCTGATGAAAACTTAGCGTCCGAACTGAGACGTGCTGAAGTGTAAAATACACATTGGAATTTGAAGAACTAGTATAAAAAATGTCACTAGTAATTATTAATATTTGACATTAATAAGATATTCTTACACTGATTAGATGTTGAAATGATATATTGGGTTACATAAAAATATTAAATTTAATGTCTCTTTCCTTTCTTTGTGTGTGAGGAAGACTAGCCCTGAGCTAATATCTGTTGCCAATCGTCTTCTTTTTGCTGAGGAAGATTGCCCCTGGGCTAACATCTGTGCCCATCCTCCTCTGCTTTATATCGGACGCTGCCACAGCATGGCTTGACAAGGGGTGTGTCAGTCCGCGCCTGGGACCCAAACCTGTGAACTCCAGGCCACCCAGTGGAGAGTGAACTTAACTGCTATGCCACCGGGCTGGCCCCAATGTCACTTTCCTTTTTTAAAAAAAATGTGGCTTCCAGAAAATTTAAAATTACATATGTGGTTCACGTTATAATCCTATTAGAGAGCACTGTTCAGTCATTCTATCCACAACTTTTATTTGCTAGTCTTGTGGGTAAAATCATTGCTGTGTAAAAAGATTAAGACAAGGAACTAATACTCCCTGTTCTTAAGAGTTGACATTTTAAAAGGAATGTCACACGTTTGGTATTAATACTGAAGTCAAACTTAAGAGCAAAATAAAAAGTAAAGGTATATAAAACTTTCTCATGGAAAGTAGCTGTTCTGTTACATGAATAGCTTACTGATACTAAAGTAAATTACAGAACATGATTTAAGAAAAAAATGTTATCCTCTTTAAAAGCCTACAAAGCTTGCTCTGCCCCCTGAACAATGAAGTGAATACTCTGCCAATGTCAACTTTCTAGACTTGAATGGAATAACAGAATCAGGCAATTAGGTCCTAGAAGGAGGTTTCATCATCTACCCTGACATCATCTCCTCCTTTATTTTACAAGTAAGGAAAACATGGTCTAGCCAGCTTAGGTGACTGGTTTAAGGTTAGAAATGATTTTGTTCTTTCTCAAAGAAAAGACCCCATTAATTCTCAAACATAATTCATGCTGCTATTGTAAAAAAAACTTTCCATATTGCAAAGGCCATACATTTAAACCAGTGGTTCTCAGACGTATGACTCTTTTTGATACTTCCCCTCATATTTCCTTCCATATTTCTAAATATGTTTATATTAATATTTCTTGGATTATCAACTTTGGACATTTTCTACTGACATCCTGCCCTGGTAGATGAGGACTTAACTCACACTCACCCT
Source organism: Tapirus indicus (assembly GCA_031878705.1). Lineage (NCBI taxonomy): Eukaryota > Metazoa > Chordata > Mammalia > Perissodactyla > Tapiridae > Tapirus > Tapirus indicus. The sequence continues at coordinate 124,672,710 of CM062919.1, read as the reverse complement.
ACCATCCCTTTGTTCCCACATAATCCTTCCCTGGATGAATCAATAGTATTCAATGCAAATACTGTTCATTGTAGTGCCAGGTAGTGTGTTACAATTATGCATCTTTTCTTCATTTTTCTTGAGGTTAATAATTGCATCTTTCTTCCATTTGTCTGGCTTTCCATATTTCCACCATTATTTTTTTCTCCCCAAATGCTACTCTCTCTGCCATATGCTCACCAACACCGTTTTCTATATTCCCCAAACATATCAGTTCCATCTGTATTTAGACTGGGACACGTCCCTTCTGGAACCCACTGTTCTGCTCCAATATGGACTGAATACCTTGAAGTTTAATATGCAGCTATCATCTGGGGGCTTATCTCATGTGGTAATCTAAAGATGGGAAAATTTTACTTTACTTCACACCTTTACATTAAAGTCAACTTTAAAACTGTCTCTTACTTGTATTTTGCAGACAAATATTAAATAACAGCAAAACAGTATCGCCAACACCACAACCAACCAAACGCTCCACACACTGAAAATATTGATTGGTAGTTTTTATGAATATTTACAATAGAAAAGAGTGTCCGTATTTGAAGCATTTTGGTTGTCCCTCCAGCAAACGCTAACTCAAGCCATAGAGGTTTAGTCTCATTGTTGCCCAAACCCGGTTGTTTCCAAAGTGGCCCTAAGGTCTGGAGTACACAGATGCTGGTGTGAGCGATGCTTTCAAGGTTACTTTGTGTTTAATTCCTAACCATCTAGCTCATCATTGTTGGAAAACAGGATCGAGAGGCTTCTATGCCAAGGTATCGTGGATCCAGTTGGAATTTAAAGACACGGATTTATTCCTGGGGTGGTGGTGATGGCATCTGGTTCTGCTTATCTCATCTGCTCATCCAAAGAAAGTACCAATTTTAAACTGACCACTGAAGCGGCTCCTGATGTGGACAGAGCTACGAAACACTGTTGCAGAACCATGGTGATCCGCTGCTGGGAGCCACATAGAGGCCACCTGCCAAGTCCAGTCCCTGTATTTTGCAAAACAGAAAACTGAGGCCTAAAGATTTACCCAAGACAAAAAGGAGGTTGGTGGCAGCGTAGAAGTAGGCTTTAAAAACATTTATAAAGATGAAAGTAACTGATTGCTAACAGTTAATTATGATCCTACAGATGGATGCTGTCATTTTGTATAGGCTGAGTTTCCTGGAAGAAGCAAAATCATTTAAATATTCTTATCAATAATTCTAAATCTTGCGCATTTATCCTGTAACATTATAACAACTAAACGTGTAAATTAAAGCATTAAGTCACAACCTTTCTACCTTTTTTTTTACCACATGAAACACAAATCTTGAGGACTTATTAATTATTTACCCTCTGGCTTTGGAGAAGACAGTACTTGAAGCAAATTATAAGTAAATGCTGACAGTCAGGTTGGTTCCAGAAAGATCCAGAGAATCACAGGTTGCTGAACAGAGAAATTAAGCTCATTTTTACTCCTTGTTCAGAGATAGCCTTGCCAAAGTCCTTAGACACGGAACTGAAGTCACTGACTTATTTATATAAAGAGACAGTGGCCAGTAACCGCTCCCCCACCGTGCAAAAAAAGTCAAGAACTAATGAAAAATGAAAAAAATTATTCTTCCTTTCTTTTGGGCCTGGTTTTTAGCATTTATTCAAATTTCCCAAATTACAGCTAGGTTATTCTAGACAACCCTGCTAACGCACGGTAATTCTATAATTTATATTCACTGGCTTACACATGCCCACAGACTGCATTCTAAACATCAAGGAGCTAAAGGCCTCTTCTGACACCCGTCGTAGGCTTTCCGTATGCTGCCTTCACAGCCAATGCAGAGTGTTCATTATATGGTTCTAATTGTTTCCCTTTGCTTATTCTAGAAATTACTACATATTTTCTCTTTTGTAAACAACTCTGAAGTGAAACAAAATGATAGCTTTCTTTACCACATTAACAAGTTTCATTTGGAAAATCATTTGCAAATATTAGTTTCTGAAGCCTCAGAACTATTCCAACAGATTGGAACCATAAAACTTCATTTCCTCACTAGAAACATACCACTCTGAATGTCAAGATTTCAACCTTAAATAAGATTCTAATTAAGGCAAAAGATAGTTACATATTTGGGTTGCTGAGCAACCGATAAAGCATCCTTCCAAATCTGAAGCAAATAAGTATATTCTAACTGAAATTTAAGAACAATAATTTATATAGGAATAATACTAACTAAAGGATAAATTTAGAGAGCAAAGAAAAGCTTGGTTGATTTTTCCCAGCATGTTAGAATAATTATACAAAATGTGGAAAGACTGGAATCATGTTAGTACTCTTATCTTCAGATAGTCCAATTAATGGGGTCATTTAAGAACTGAAATTCTGAAAATAATGCAAGATGTCTTCTGAAAATACATACAATATAGTAAACCTGGCTTCTTCCTAGAAGGAAGGAATTTTATTGATAACGTGAAAAATTCTTCAAGTTCTCGATTCCTTGTCATAAAAGACTGTACAGTAATTATTCAACTTGAATTCTCGTTATTTAAAATTTTAGTATACTTGAGCACAATTTCCATCTGAGTACCTAGGAATTTTCAGACAAATTTGTTAGGGATAACGAGATGAAGAGTTAACCAGGGATCGGAAAGAAAAAAGGAAGGTAGAGCAGGAGGTTGAGCAGTGGAACTTTATCTCCAGGGAAAGCTCTGGAAAGTAAAAGGGAGGCTGTGGCATGGTTGGCTAGGCATTGGCCTCGCTCCTGAGGCTGTGAGCAGGACAGGAACTCACGCCTGTACAAGAGCAGCCAAAGGAAGAGCCATAGTGTGCTCCATCTTCAACTCTCTGAGTGAAGATTTCACTGGGCATGATAAGGCTGTCTGACCCTAGTCCTCCCTGGTGGGAAGGAGACATTCAGAAATATCTGTTTCAGAAGATGAGCTGGGCACGTTAAGCAGCAAGCCTCCTCCCTCTCCCCAACTCCAGGGACAACTATGGAAGTTGGCTATCCTATGCAGAGAAGGGGTCTGCTTCTTGTCTGGGAAAAGAGCGGGGATTTTGTGGAGCATCAAGGGCTCTGAGGCTGTCAGGGCTGGTGCAGAAGAGGCCAACTGAGATCTAACATCAATGACAGAACAGTCTCCACCTGCACAGGGGTCGAGGGATGCCCCTTGGAGCAGAGCAGCAGGTGACCAGGAACAGTGATCCTGCTCCCCAGGATCCCCGAGGGACAGAACGGGTGGGGAGATGACACTCTCTGGAGTGAACCATCCTCCCTCCAGGTGTCATAATCAGTCTTGGTGGGTGTGTTAGTTTCCTATAGCTGCTGTGACTAATTACCACAAACTTAGTGGCTTAAAACAATATTAATTTATTATCTTACAGTTTTGGAGATCAGAAGTCTGAAATGGTTGTCACTGGGCTAAAATCAAGGTCTGAGCAGGGCTGTGCTCTTTCTAGAGGCTCTGGAGGAGAATCTGTTTCCTTGGCTTTTCCAGCTTCTAGAGGCTTGTGGCCACATCCCTCAAACCCCTGTTTCCTTCATCACATCTTCTCTCTCTCTGACCCTCGGTGGCCCCACTTTCATAAGGATCCTTATAATTATATTGGATAATATAGGATAATATCCTCATATCATGATCCTTAACTTAATCACATCTGTAAAGTCTCTTTTGTCCTGTAAGACAACATATTCACAGGTTATGGAGATTAGGATGTGGACATCTTTGGGGGGGGCATTATTCTGCCCATTAGTGAAGGTGGCAGTATGACATTTTTCTGGAGTACGTCTCTCAGGGGCATGCAACTGGAGCCAGATCTTCCCTGGTCATAGTGAAGGCCCCTGATTTTCCCAGCTGTTTATATGGCCTGGGGAAGCAAGATTGTTTATGATTTCCCTAAGGTCTTCATCCTGCTTGAATAGGCTGACTTCAGCCAGGGGCTGATTTCAATAAATGTTCAAGTCACTATTTCTCAGAGTTGAGAAGGAGAGTTATTCCCTGTCTCCTCTCTCCCCACTTTCCCTGCTAGCTCCTACCCTCTCCCCACTCTCTCCCAAACCCCAAATCCCAGCACACTGGCAGGCATTCAGCCATAAGCAAGATCTTGGGGAGGGAATTCTAAGTAAAGCAATGACACTCATTGTAAAACACTGGCCAGAAAGGATACAGGCCTGGTCCACGCTAGCATGAAAAAAAGTTGCATGTAAGAGTGTTGTTGGCAAAACAGTGATAATTTGCCTCCTAGGGACTAAAAATAGCTGCCACCAGCATCTGAGTATGTAAGAGCTTTCCAAACAATTACGCACTCCATCTCAGCTCCCTCAAGACCTTTGCAAGCCACACAGAGACACGCATGCTTCCAGTCCCTCCAAGAGAACTGCTCATAGAAATGATAAAAACAAGAGCCAGCAGATTAACCATGTTTGGAGTGGAAATCCAAGGTGCCTGTTCCAAAACAGCCCAGACAAATCCTGAAAGATTTTAAAGAGGGTAAAGTACTGAAAGCTGTAGCCAGATTAACATCTCCTGACACTAGGAGTTACCAGGTTGTCTTGAAGGCAAAGGCCCAAAGGATCGGACAGGAGAGGCTGGTCTAGGACCCAGCTAATCTGTGTACGTATCAGACCAAGGGCACAAGCTGAAGGTGAGAACAAAACTGATCAGGAGGGTTATTTATAATAAGTAGTGCTCTTGGTTGTGGGGCTGTTGCTCTGACATGCACGCACTTGCACACACGCATGCACACACACACTCTCACTCCACTGTCTACTTAATCAGCCCTAACAACCTGAAGCCAGAGGCTAATATTGAACAGTGAATGACCTTATTGTGGCAGCTGGCCACACAACAGAAACCACATTTAGAAGGCATCAGGGCCAAGAGTAAGGTCTGAGAGTGAGGAAATCCAGGCTATGAAAAAACACTTTATATATTCCTGGAAGACGAGCAGTCTTGAAGGGCAAAATGATTCATTTGCTGGGCTCACTGGAGCAGAGGGCAGGGGGATTTTTCACTCAAGCCTGTCACCCACCTGGTTTTCACCTGGATCATCTGGATGGAAGTTTATGTTCAATCAATCTACAGCTCTTTACTGAGTGCTCAGCACTACCAAATGTGAAGACACAGCATGAGAGAGTGGAAAGTAAACTTGATTTGGAATAGTTAAAACTGGTTTAAAGTCTGGCTTTTACCATTTCATAGCTTGTGACTTGGGCATTTAATCCCACTGTGTTTCAGTTTTTTCACCTCTATGATGAAATAATAATACTTATTACTACATAATATATATTAATTATATATGCTATAATTATACATTAATAATAATTTACATAAACTTGAGAATTTATTATTGTTATTATTACTCTGGCTACTTCAAAGGTTGATGAAAGAATAAAATATGAATGTAAAAGTTCTTTCTTATCCTATTAATGTTATAAAAATTATATACTACTATTAAAGAAGCAAGGTAAATTTGGTTTCTAGTAAGGGAATCTAGTTACGGAAATGATATACATGCAAGAAATATTTAAAGAGAAAAAGTGTATTTAGCAAAGTGTTACAGAGTCCTGTAGTCAATTAGATTTCCAGATTCCATGTACTAAAGGTTCATTGTGTGGTACAGATCAAGAATAAAAGTGAGAAAAGCAGTGGTCAGGAAAAACTTCATGGAAGAGAAGAGTCTGAGCTGGGAATAATGAGGCAGAAAGGAGCTGGAAGAACATTCCAGAAAGTGAGAGATTCATGAGCCAGTACATAGAGAAAGTGTGAAGTAAACCTGCAGTTTTCCTGCTTCCAGGAAACTCTGTCATGTTTCAGACTCACTTAAAATCCTCTCCTACAAACCACGATGGAGAACAATATAGTAATTTCCACCAAACCATAAAATGCACATAACTTTCGACACAGCACTTTGCTATTAGGAACTTATCCTACAGATGTATATGTATGTACATATGTGAATAATATTTATAAAGATATTCATTGCAGCCCATTTTATATACTTGATAGAAATATAATTTAAAATCTAGAATATAATCTAAGAGGCCATCAATAGGAAATTGGTTAGGAGATTGTGGTATATCCACAATGAAAGGACCTGGCTACCTGCTTCTGAAAAAATTGGCCATGAAAACCCTGTGAAGAGCAGCGGAGCACTGTCTGATATAGCATCAGAAGGTGAGAGGATGGTGCAAAAAAAGACTGGGCAGGGTTCCGCTCTGCTACACACAGGGTCACTAGGAGTCAGAATCAGCTCGATGGCACTAATAACAAAGATATATAATAGGCTCCATATGCACTGATTTTGAATGTGTCAAGATTTATTGTGAATTAAAAAAAAAAGTCTAGAATTGTGCATACAATATGCTACCATTTGTGGAAAAAGAAAGAAAAGACTATGTACAGATTGCTGTCAATGATAGACTACCTGTATAAATGGAAAGACACCACTAGTAACAGATTAGGATAGAAGAGCGAGGGAGACGCACTTTTCACTATACACCCTTTTGAATTATGTTATCATACTCATTATTACCTATTCAAAAATTACTTTAAAAGGATCATCTGGTGGCCCAGTACTTTCAAAGACTCTAAATAAATTTACACACCCTGACTTCAATTTAGGAAGCCCCGATAAACAATGTTCCCTGAAGAGTCTCTAATGGAAATTGCTTCCAGGTAGGTAAGAATGCAAAATAAAGTTGCCCAACACAGAGTCCAGTCCAGTTCTCTGCGGACTTTATTTAATGGTTGAGTACTGTCATGGACTGAATTGTGTCCCCTCAAGTTCATATGTTGAAGCCCTCACCCCCAAGATGACTGTATTTGTAGACAGTGCCTATTAGGAGGCAATTAAGGTTAAATGAGGTCATAAGGCAGCTAATTTTCAATAAGGGAGCCAAGAACATACAATGGAGAAAGGAAAGTCTCTTCAATAAATGGTGTTGGGAAAACTGAACAGCCACGCATGAAAGAATGAAAATAGATCATTATCTTACACCATACACAAAAATTAACTCAAAATGGATTAAAGACTTGAATGTAATTCCTGAAACCATAAAACTTCTAGAAGAAAACATAGGCAGTATGCTCTTCGACATCAGTCTTAGCAGCATCTTTTCAAATACCATATCTCACAAGGCAAGGGAAACAAAAGAAAAAATAAACAATGGGACTACATCAAACTAAAAAGCTTCTGCAGAGCAAAGGAAAAACCATCAACAAAACAAAAAGACAACCTAGCAGTTGGGAAAAGATATTTGCAAACCATATATTTGATAAGGGATTAATATCCAAAATATATAAAGAACTTGTACATCTTAACAACAAAAAAACAAACAACCCAATTTAAAAAATGGGCAAAAGATCTGAACAGATACTTTTCCAAAGAAGATACACAGATGGCCAACAGGCACATGAAAAGGTGTTCACCATCAGTAATTATTAGGGAAATGCAAATCAAAACTACGAGATATCACCTCACATCTGTCAGAATGGCTATAATTGACAAGACAAGAAATAACAAGCATTGGAGAGGATGTGGAGAAAAGGGAAGTCTCATACACTGCTGGTGGGAGTGCAAACTGGTGCAGCCATTATGGAAAACAGTATAGAGATTCCTCAAAAAATTAAGAATAGAACTACCATATGATCCAGCTATTCCACTGCTGGGTATTTATCCAAAGAACATGAAAACACAAATGTGTAAAGATATATGCACCCCTATGTTCACTGCAGCATTATTCACAATAGCCAAGACTTGGAAACAACCTAAGTGCCCATCAATGGATGAATGGATAAAGAAGATACACACACACACATATATATATATGGGGATTTCCAGGATATAACATACACAATGGAATACTACTCAGCTATAAAAAAAAAAGTTGAAATCTCGCCATTTGTGACAACTTGGATGGACCTTGAGGGTATTATGCTAAGCGAAATAAGTCAGATGGAGGAAGTCAAATACCATATGATTTCACTCACAAGTAGAAGATAAAAACAACAGCAACAACAAACAAACACACAGATACAGAAATTAGATTGGTGGTTACCAGAGGGGAAGGGGGGAGGGAGGAGGACAAAAGGGGTGACAGGGCACATGTGTATGGTGATGGATGGTAATTAGTCTTTGAGTGGTGAACATGATGTAGTCTATGCAGAAATCAAAATATAACGATGTGCACCTGAAATTTATATAATGTTATAAACCAATGCTACCTCAATAAAAAAAAAAATGAAGTCACAAAGGTGGGGCCTTACTCCAATAGGACTAGTGTCTTTATAAACACAGGAAGAGACACCAGAGCTTTCTCTCTCTTTCCGCCATGTGAGGACACAGTGAGAAGGCAGCCATCCACAAGCCAGGGAAAGGGCTCTCACCAGAAACCAACCCTACTGGCATCTTGATCTTGGATTCCCAGCCTCCAGAACTGTGATAAAATGAAATTCTGCTGTTTAAGCCACCCAGTCTGTGGTATTTTGTTATGACAGCCCCAGCTGACTCAGATAGGTACAATCACAGACTCCTGTGGAGGAAGGCCTTTAAGTCTGTGCTTGCAGTCATCCAGCCAGTGGTAAACTGAGCTCAAGTGGTAACTGCAATGCATGGCCCACAGAGGAGCACTGTTGAAACAAGCTAACACACCACTAGGTAAAACTGAAAGAATGTGTGTGTGGAGCCCGGGGTCCTTGTCCCTGGGCTGCCCCCCTGATTGTGACCTTGAACTATCAGCTTCTGTAGAATTTGTCTCAAGAAGTTCCTTCCAGCCCGTGGGTTCCAGGATCTATGACACATAGACAGCAAAATATGCCACTGCCAAGAGTCAAGTTCACTTCCAAAAATAGTGCAGTTTCCTATTTGTGAAAGATAAATAGCAGCCTGTAACCTAGGAGTTCCCAATCAGGGAGAGCAGATCTACTTCAGATCTCAAAGCCTCATGAAGCCAGCTGCTGCTCCTGCGGCTGCAGATAGAGAATCTTCCACACTCTCTCTGAGTTTTGCTGGCATTCTCAAGGTAGGGGAGGCAGAACATGTTGCACTCTGAGAATTCACTACTCCAAAAATCCACCCTTCAGAAACGCTGACACTCCACAAAAGGGCAGTGTAGAGGTATTCTACCTCACAAACAGACAGAACTGTGACAATTCCTGTTGTGATCAAAGTAAGAGAGGTGGTGTTATACCAACAACTAAAACACACATTGCTCAGGTATCATTCATACCAAAGAGGAAAGTGACCCTGCTGATGGGCTGATCCAACACTTGAAAGAGAAAGACCCAGGAACACTCTTGTGGTTGAAACTTAATATCACATCATAGTGAAATAGCAATATTGGGAAGCTTTGCTAAAGCGTTGTTGGTTTTTTTTTTTTTTTTTCTTTTCAGTTTAAGGTTTTAATTCTTATTATCAAGGGTATACACGATGTAGCGACACCTAGGAACAGATAAGCTTATGGTTTGGGCATGGAATAATCTCTTTAATAACAACGAGGTTAGGGAAATGGCGATGTTTGTTATAAACACTAGGGGCATGGGATTTCAAGAGACAATATGACCCAGCATTGTGGGCAACAATTTCGTATTATTGAGTTCATCCTAACTTGGACAGAACACATTTCCATTATATTTATTTCTAGCAAAGCTGAATAAAGAGCTTTATCAGATTAGGGGTTGAAATGGACTTGAAAACCAGTTTTGAAGGGAAGCTAGCCTCTTCAAGCCATCAGTTTAGAGGAATTTTGCCTCCAAATCTCTCCTAGCAAATAGTACTGAACGTATGGCAAAATTTTATCCACTTAAGTAGTTCAAAAATAAGAACAATAAGATATTTAAGCACAAATTTCATAAATATATTCTGGATTCCTTGGGTCAGTATATGTAAAGAAGATTCCTGGTTATAGTTTTTAATCTTGGATAATCTCTAGAACTCTGGATGCAAGAGTGGTTTACCTCTTGAATCATTGTTACATGCTGTAAGTACACAAGACATATTGGTTTATCAACAAATGTATTCAATTTTGAGCAACATCAGATTGTCATGCAGGTGGTAGACTAACAACTCTTTCAGAATATTAAAAGTAGGGGCTGACGTGATGGCCTAGCAGTTAAGTTTGCGCACTCTGCTTTGGTGGCCCGGTGTTTGCCAGTTCGGATCCTGGGTGTAGACCTACACACTGCTCATCAAGCCATACTGATGTGGCATCCCACATAGAGCAACTAGAAGGATGTACAACTATGACATACAATTACTACTGGGGCTTTGGGGAGAAAAAAGCAAAAAGAATATTAAAAGTAAATGCAATAAAATTTTCACGCACAAATCAAAGGATGTTAAAAAATATATCAACTTCAAGATAAACATAATTACCTACATTGATTTACAATTTTTGACTTTTTTCTTGCCACACACTTAGGTCAAGACAGAGGTAATGGGAATTGTTAAAAATTTGCCTCCCCACACTCCAAAATGAGTTGTTGCCTAAAATGTTATATTTCAACATGGATTTTGTTTGGGAGGTTTCATAAATGTTAACTCCTTGAGACAGGCATCCTTATTCAAAAGTTATTTCAACTTGCTAGAATCACAGATGGTACCAAATATAAATAAGTATAACAATATGGAACCTTTTCATCTGAGTTTTACAAGTCTTATGTAATAAAAACTATCAGAATAACTCATTCAGTACTAATTTATCATAGCCTCTTGAAAATTGCTACATGGGAAAGGAATTAAATAAATTAACCTAACTTAACTTGTAACTGAATAATTACGTTGGAAAAATGTTTGAGATGAACAGACTTAAACGTTTAAGATATAGGGCAGATATTTCTCATATCTATATTTGATCAGGCTTATAGAAACCCTTCAAGAGATTATATTCCCACTATGCCTATGGCCGTAAAAATGAAATCTATCTTTAAAAATCTAATTGGAAATCCCTCAAAATGAACTGAATTCTGTGTTACTCCATCAAAGCCTATCTCTTTGTATCTTTTTCTCTTTTCTCTAGATATTGTTTTATTTATACTTGTCTCTTTGACCATCTTCTATCTTCTCATATTTCCCCAATTCTTGCCCATTCTTGTAATACTCCTCTTCATTTGTCTTCTCTACTCCTTTCTCACCCGTCTTTTCAGTTTCAGTAATTATTCAATAGAGAGTTGTGTTTCTATTCTTAACTGTAAAAGAAAATGAAAGGAATAGTTTATATAATCTCCTAGGAAGATTAAAGTTAAAACCAAATTTAATGATAGTTTTTTTTTTAGTTTCCTTTTTATAATCTTTCATCAGTTCTTTTTCTTCACTTTACAGAATATATTTTCCTACCTATGGTTTAAAACAACATCCAAAGTAACTGAATAGGTATTTGTATTAAATGTAAGCAAAGAGTAAATACATTTAATAGAGGAAATAAATATAGAGTTATAGGAATTAAAGAGTATTCTTTTCTTATTGGAAAAGACTTTCTTGAAAAATCAGGATGTTTTAAAGGCATGTTTCAAAATTCTAAAGATACTATCAATAATTAAAATCTATTTGAATTTTGTTAAATAATTTATACATGCTTATTCTCAAAAAAGAATTTTAAGCAGTTTACAATAAAAACACACACATTTAATTTTTCTTTACATTCACTCATTTTTCACTTTCACACTAATGAATAACATTTGTAAAATAATGGATTTGACGTGATTGATATGTGTGTGAATATGTGTGTATAAATCTATATGTGTATATGTCTCTATCTCTATGGTATACTATTGATCCACACATCACCTGAAATCATTTCATGGTATGACTTCCTACTTTAGTCTGAGGAAATATAATATCTCAGTTCTGCTTAGAGAAAGCAAATAATTTTATTAAAGATTATTATAAAGTCAAAGCAGCATTATTTGAAGAGTTACAATTTTGAGTATTAGAAATGCTTTTCACCAGAGTGTTCCTTGAACTTCTTTATTGTCAAAGTTGCATGCACAACACAGTCTTTATTGTATATTTGATTAAGCTCACACCAGGACGGGTTATCTGACTCCACTCATAGTTCTATCAACAGCCTCTCATTCTAAGAACAGACCTGTGATGTCAGCCCTTAATCCATCTCTCGCCTCCACCTTCTTCTTCTTCTATCTTAAACTATGCCACACTGAATGATTAAGAGCTTGGGTCAAAATGATGTGGTTATATAAACACCCACTATTTCTGTCTTATGGAAATGCTTCCCCTGTGAGTTACCCAATATGTTTCTCAGCTCAGAGAATGCATCTCCACTCTAGGCCGGCGTTGAAAATAATACTGTTTAGCCTAATCCCACTGACAAACGGCTAAACATTTTATGCAGTACTGAATGAAGCATGCACCATGTGACATAACTCTAATTTGAACAGGGCTAGCAGCTTACAACCAAGCCAGATGTAATGCAGAGGTGAAAAGCAGCAGAGGGAAGGCTGGGCAGTCCTAGTTCCAGCTCTGCCACCCTGGGCAACTCACCTTCCCCCACTGAGCCACCATTTTCTCAGTGAGGAAGTTGGCTTTCACTATTTCAATGGTCTTGACTTTTACGCTCTTCAAGGAGCACTCTCTAAATTTCAAAAGGGAAAGAATATTCCCTGTAATATTCACCACTATATACCTAATGCCTACAGCATTGCCTGACACATAGTTGGTGCTTAAAAGATATTTGTTGAAAGAATGAACTAAGTGGCAGGTTTAACACTATCACTCTTAAGTGGCTGTCACTAATTCAGGAGACTCAGATTCTCTTTCTGCCATGATAGAGATATATTCTTGAGCAGACACAAAATTACTTATTACTTATTGGGCCAAGAATGACAAGTAAAAATAAACAATTAGGAAAAGACTAACTTTTGAGAAGCAAGGAAAGAAAAGGCCATGGAAATATTTTTAGGGAGTAAACACATCACACAAAATAGTACTACAATAAGTACTGGCTTTCAGTATTAATTTATACCATAGAAAATTACACATACCATATGGTATAACTCTCTCAGGAGGCTTTGGAGAGGGACCTAGGCAGTGCCCCCCCACCCCCAACACATACTGATATTGGACTGAACTACAACCTTTGCAAACTACCTGGATAAACTGTTCACTGAAATTTGCTGAGGGGATTGATGGCTTAGGGAGTGAGAGAAAGAGGGTAGATGGTGCATCCTCTCTTGTCCTCTCACCTTGCCCACTGACTTTTTCTACTTCAATAACATCTGCCACATTCCAATCCCCAACATTGACTCAATCCCCAATGTCCATGTACAGACTGTCTGTTCTCCCCACTACCCCCAAAATCCAAGTGAAGGGGAGGAAGGTCATGGGTGCATCTGCTGACCATGTGGGAAAAAGAGAGGAGGTACACCATTGACTTTTCTTCCCTTCAGCAGAGAGGGGAGGCCTGCTGAAGACCACAGGTGATGGAAGTAAAGGGGCAGTTCAATCACTAGGACCTCTGGAAAGAAGGAAAGGTGGCCTACAAGGTTCTCTGTGAACTTATGCAGTCTCCACAGCTAAGGATTTTAGCCCCACTTCTGTCCAGCACTCTATTTCCATTCTGTCCCCCTTCCACGTCTTTCCTTACTCTTACCTTTCTTCTTCCTAGCCCTAGCTCTGAGTGAGCCCTTGATTCAGGACATCAGAACACCACCAGCTGCTTAGATCTCAGAAGGGCCTGCACATGGGGGAAGCCCAGCAATGTCAGGGGAGGAAGGATGGTTCTTCTATTGAATGGAAGGAGCAGGATTGTGTCCCAGAAACCAACTAGGATTCTGAATTCAGTTTCTCAAAGACTGTTATACCTGCTGCAATGGTTCTGTACTATTTTCAGTTCATTCATTCAACAAATACCTCTTGAACATTTACAGTGTGCCATGCTGGGCTCTGGGGCTATAATGATGGTGAACAAAAGGATACATGTTCCCTACTTTCACAGGGCTTGAAGTTCTGTGAAAGAGACAGATACTAATTTTAAAATACACAAATACAAACTGTGATAACTATCAAGAAGGAAAGGAATGAGATTCTCTGGGAATGTTCTACAAAGGAGCCTGATGTAGGGCTAAGAGTCAGGAAAGGCTTTCGGAAGAATTGACACTAAAGCTGAACTCGGAAGAAGAGAAGATTTCTCAGCAGAGGTGGGGATGGGAGCAGAAGGAAAAAGAGGAGGCAGGAAATTATAAGCCCTTGAACTTTAAAGTCTATAATTTTCTACATTATCTTATTTAGATGTGGCTAATAGAATTATGTCTGAAAACTTTCTAAAAGGCAGTTGTTCATGAGAATACTCTGGTAAGGTAAGAGGTTCTAGTCCCAAGTGAGTATGAAGACAGGATTCTGATCAGTGATCCTTGTGTCATCAATTCTATGCCTTGTAATAACCCTTTTCTGTATTTCTTAACTACAAAATTGTCCTTACTAGATTATTTTTTAAACAAGTTGTCTTTGAGACATACTGACTTGAAAAGTCATTGCCTTGTAATATAACCATTAATCCTAGTTGTCACAAGAAATTGCTTTCTACCTGGTATTTAACAGAAGAGCTTCAAAACTCTACTCTCTACTGTTCTCCCTCCAGGCCTGAATGAATCAATAAATCAGTGCCTACAGCAGATGACTTCCTTTTAAAAAAAAGCTCAAGTGAGGGATTTTTGTTCCAACAAACAGCACAGGCAAAGGCCCTGTGACAAGAAAGAGCACAGAATGTTTAGAGTATTGGAGGGAAATGGGTAGATTAGGAGGTAAAATTGACAGGGCTTGTAGGAACATGAGGGATGAGGGAGGGGCTGGTGCCAAGAAGGACCCCAAGATTTCTGACCTACAAACCTGGACAGATGGCAGAGCCATTCTTTGAGTTGGGGGGACATGGAAGAAATCCAAATTCGGGAGAGAAGACATGTTTTGGATATGCTGAGTCTGAGGCGACTTTGAGAAATCCAAATGGAGACACTGAGTGGATGGATCTTAGGAGAAGTTTAGGAGGGGAGATAGAAATTTAGAGGCTATCCAAACGTAATGGTACTTGAAGCACAGATGTGGATGAGGTTGAACAAGCAGATGTTATAAAGAGAAAAGAGAAGGCAGCCTAAGATTAAGTGTTGAGGACTTCCACATTTAGTGCTGAGCAAAGGAGACTCTTTGTAAAGAGTCTTTACAAAAGACTGTAAAGAGTCAGAGAAGAAGCACCCAAGAGACAAGAGGAAGGACCAATGCTGGACCAATGCTGCAGTTACACCTGGGAAGAGAGGAAGTATTAAGTAGGCTTCTCTAAGGTGGTATGAGAGCCTAAGCACTGGGTAAAATACTTATACTGGAAAATTTTTCCTGAATTGCAGGTGAAACCTCTAAGAAATGTGGCTACATCAAGCTACACCAAAATGGGTGTTAACCAACCCACCTTGCAAATTAATTTGGGGAACACAACCCATTTGCAACTTGAGTACATCATGTACAATGATAGAGGGACACATTTTATTTTAGTTACATCTTAAATATTTTGAGGCAACAGAATTTTTTTTTCTAATGGCACCTTATTCCTGTAATTTGCTAAAATTTGAATTTCTATTTTTAAGAATTAGAATGGAGAGTAAGGAGGAATGAGACATATGTACATTTCTCCATTCTTGGTGCATTTTTCTTTTGTCTCTGAATGAGTCTCTGAAGTTGTCTCTGTGTGGCTGCAGAAAGAATTGACCAACATGATCCCTGGTAAAGTGACGTCTGGCAACAGGAGCTGTGGAAGGGAATACAGCTAAAATCAGAGACAAATGTCAAGTTCTTTATATTTAGTCCTCTCAGCGATACATGATGGAACTGGTCACGGCTGATTAGGCAATAGACGCTTGTTTGTTTTAGTTGACATTTGGAAATTTGAAGCAGTGGCTCTACTAAAATTCCTATCTACTTCCCAGGGACGGGGAGATGTGTTGATAAAGCACAGGCTCTGGATTCCCAGCTGTGATGTTCACTCAACAGTCTATTTAAATAGCATGTTATTCCTAAATATTAAGAAGTGCTTTGGAGATTAATAAATCTTTTTTTTTTTTGGCAGTTGTCTTACATCCATATGTTTAAGTTTCAGAATTATGAGAGAACAAACCAGATTTAGATATTTCTTCCTTTAATGCAAAACGGATACACACTTGAGTTTATACTGTATTGAGAATAGTGTTGGTCTCAAACACAGAAGTTTATAAGGAAACTACAGATGTCTGAGAAAGTTAATCCTTAATGGGGAAAAAAGAGTTCTGTGTACTAGGCTAGCTCCTACAAGGCACTGCAAAATTTCCAACCTTTGCTTGTTACACGTTTTATTATTTTTTGATTTTCAGTGTAAAATATTAATTTCCAAAGGTTAGAAAGGAACTGAGGCACTAACCAATCCCCACCTCTTCTTTTATAGTTGGTCTCTTGAACACCCATTGGTTGATATCCACACGCCTTAAATACGGAAAGGCTGGAAGGCTGCCCGGGCTCATGCTTGTTTCAACATAACAGAGATTTACTGAACATTACACTTACCCACGCAGGGGAATGGTGCAGTGGTAGTGACAGTCTTCTGTAAGGACTCTGAAAACACTCCTCCAAGAAAACGATGGGACACCAGGCAGAGATTTGGGGGATCTAGGTTCACGTCTTGGTTCTGCCCTCATTAAATGTGTGACTTTGGCCTAATGAGTAAACTCATCTTCTTCCTCTCTGACCAACGGTGAGTGGACTGCACGGATAACTTTTAAAATTTCTCTCAGGTCTATAGTCATATTTTTCTTATGTTTCAGTTGATTTTTGGCAACCTCAGTGCTCCCAATCATCTTGGGTACTTGAAAGGCAGTCCGATTTATTCATGTATTTAAATTTTCTTATTTTTAAAAATAAAACTGAAGGTTGAATTAGAATTTCCCAGCTATTTCACAAAAATAAAGATCTGGAGGTTTTATTTGATCAAAGGCAGATTCAGAAGTTGATATGGTTCCCAGTGCTTGCTGTGAGTAATAGGATTAACAGAAGGGAACTTTGTTTATATTTCTCTCTTTCCATCTAGGGCTTAGAAAGTATAATGTGAGATAAAACCCAGGTGGGACTGTGAGAACGCCCTTTCCCTTAAGCTGCCAGAGGGCTGACTTTACAGGTTATAGTAGGTTTGGTAGAAACCTAGGCCTGGCTAATTCTAAACCCCATCTTCTTTCATATATATACCACTTTGCCGCCAGGAAAGCCAGTTAGAGACTGGAAATTCCTTGAATTATTAAAGGGAAAACAGCATTCTATTACCTATGTATCCCGATTTCTTAACACAAAACCTTGCATACAGTATACACTCGATGATTAATTTGGGACGACTGGGGAGTAAGAGACTTCCATTGCCAAAGTCCTAGACTTAGGTCATTTAATCTGTGGACTGGTATACTGGATCAGTTACAACTCTCCTCTTATCTCATAGAGGCCTTTGAATATGTGGACCAAAATAACTCCATCTTCATCTTGGTATTTAGAATGTTTGATGTTCTGATTCTTGGTATTTCAGCTGGAGAGCCTTCAGGATTTTTGTGGGGTGTGTGTGTGTGTGCACGCACATGTGCACGCATGTATGCACGTGTTTGGTTGATCCCAGCGAGATATATAATCACCATCTCCATTCCTACCTCCAAACAGTAGGCATCCTGCAAGAAGGATTCTTCAAGTTTCTATGAGCCTAAGTCCATTTTCAATTGCCCAAGGGAAGTGAATGAAGGCTCTAAGTGAAGTGAAAACCCTGAGCAATGAAGATGTGAATAAGAAATAAGGAGATGATGTAGCTCTAAGTCTCCAACACAAATTCCAGGAGCACTTAGCAATCATGACTGATTCCTGATGGACTGAAACGTCCTTATCCAACAGGTAGGCACTCCCATTATAAGATAAATATACTCTCTAGCTATCTGCCTTGAAGTTTCAGATCCTTGAACTAGTACATAAAGAAGTGAATTTCAATATATATTTGAAAATTCTATTAGCATCATTTCAAATGGGTTTTTTTTTTTCTGATAATTTGTTATCCTCCTTTGTATGGTGTCTAAGTCATCTGCTAATTTTTAGTTTGGTTGGCTGTCTTTTCCTTACTGAGTGGTAGGAGTTCTTTATCCTAAATATAAGTCTTTTTTATTGGATATATGTATTGCAAATGTAATCTACTGTGTGGATGTCTTTTCACTCTCTTAATGGAGTCTTTTAATGAACACATTGTTAATACAATGAAGTAGAGTTTATCAATCTTTTTATGGTTAATACTTTTTATTTCCTATTTAGGAAATCTTTGTTTATCTCAAAGTTATAAAGATCTTCACCTATGCTTTGTCTAAAAGTTTGATTGTTTTAGCTCTCACACTTGGATTTGTGATTTTAATTTTTTTATATGGCATGAAGAAGGGTTCAAAGATCCTTTTCTTCCAGAGGGATAACTAGTTGAACCAGCACTATTTACTTAAAAGACCATCCCATCTCCTCTGGCTTGCAATGGAGACTGTTCAGATTAGGTGACCCTGTATGTTGTGGTCTGATTCTGGACTGTCTTTGCTATACCACTGTCCTATTTGTCGATCCCTGCATCAGTACCACATTGTCTTATTCACTGGGACTTCATCTGCTAATGTAAGCCCTCCTACTTTGCTCTTCTTCAGTATTGCCTTGGGTTTCCTAATCCTTTCGCATTTTCAAATAAATTTAACATCAGTTTGTCAGTTTACATACACATATACACACATAGATGACCTGCTTTGGGTTTTAATGGATTTTACAATATCTATAGACCAATTTTGAGAGAATGATAATCATTAATTAGGGAGAAATTAAAACCACAATAAGATACCACTCCATATCCAACACAAATGGTTGACATTTATAAAAGGAAAAAAACCTTGATCACCAAATGTTGTCAAGGATGGGGAGCAACTGGAACTCTCTTACATGGATGGTGGGATACAAATGGATCCAATCACTTTGGAAAATTATTTGACAATACCTACCAAAGCTAAAAATATGCTTGAACTTCACCCAGTGATTTTGCTCCAATCTTCCATGATATTCCATGTCTGGTACACCCTTCCTTCTCTTGTGTGTGGGATACCTTTCTATAGTGTGTGGTTTAAGGCATAAGTTCTAGAGTCAGACTGCTTGCCTTCATATTCCAGCTCCACCTTACTGGCTGAGTGATGCTGGGAAGTTACTTAACCCCATGTGTCTCATGTGGACAAAATGATTAGCGCGTTTGCATGTCATTTATTATGTGGATATTACTTACCCACCTCATAGGGCTATTTTGCTGGGAAGACTGAATGATACAATCCACATAGGAACAGTGCCTGGCAACTAGTAAGGGCTCAACAAATGTTACCTGCTATTATTATTTTTCTACCTATTGTAATCTTATCTATCTTTCAATGCCTACCTAGGTCAAGTTGCACCTCCTCTATGAAATTTTTTTGCAGACAAAGGAAGGAAGTATTAATTCTGAAAGACATTCAGTCTCTCTTCCTCTCTTTCCCTCTCCCTCCACACTTTCATCTTCTATTTTCATACTCATTATATTTGGCTTTGCTTGTGGATTGTTTTGTTGGTGTTTGCCCCGCAAGGCTGTGAGCATCCTGAAGGTGGAAATCTCAGCTCACCTGAGTGTCTCTCTAGATTTTTTCACCTGGTGCTCTGCACTTAAACGTTCAATATGTGTTGGCTACATTGTATTTAACTGAATCAGGGAAGACAGACTGCTGGGTGCTTTTGAGTAATAATGTTACTGGAAGCGTTTGCTTTCCAAGAAGCTTGTCATTTGGAATTGCTCTTAAACAAACGGTTGGACTCAATGGACAGTTTCTTTGTGATCTAAGAGCAAGGCAACAAGCAGTTGTGCTAAGATCCAGGAAAGTGGCTTGAACATGGCATGAAAACACTTGGGCTGGAACAAGTGGTTGCGGTAAAAATCTGCCTTTATTATGAAAATGTGAAGTTGAAGATTTTTCCAAATACGATCTTAAAAGTAGTAACTGCCTTGGGGGGACATTATGATACTTGCATTTCTAAAAGAGAATTGGATTTTCACACACTGGGCTCAGTCTTGAGTTTGTGGCTGGAAAATCTTGGGGTTTTAATCCTAGAGTTTGGATTTGCTCAGGCTGAATCTAAAGGTCAATTTGTGCTAAAGGCTTTAATTTATTTTGCATTTAGTCTTATTTACAAAAATCTCTGAAGCACTTCGATGAAAGAAGTGCTCTCTCTCAGGCTGCCCACCTCGCAGGTCCTCAGGCAGGAGTACAAACAGGGACCCCATGCCATGTGCATGAATATTTACAAGGTATACATTAAAGCAACAAGCTGCTGAACAAAACGTTCTATCCTCCCACCTTCATGAAGACCTGGAAGCCAGGTTCAAATTTAGAATTCTCGGGCTCCTCACAGTTCCACAATGGTTCATGGTGGCAGGGGGCTTCCCTTCTCTTCTCACCGCCAGCTGTCCCTGATCTTGGGGGGCTTCCTGAGCGGGTGTGGACAGCTCAGCCCATATGTCCAAGTTCTAGCCACACCTGCTCACAAAGAGCCACCCTTTGGGCCTAGGGGAGTGCACAGAGACGGCATAGTCTACCCTCCAGAAGATGGATCTAGGCAAAGGGGCTGCCAGGGCCCTGGAAGTGGGAGTTCTGGGGTCCGGGGCACTCCAGCATGATCCTGAAGGGAAGGAGGGCTGTAGCTCAGCGTGGGCCCCTCCCTTGCATTATGGGGACGGATATGGCTTGAAGAAGACCAAAACAAGGTTTTCTCAAGTATGAGGCCCTCTTGCCTGGGTCTAAGAGCAATATTGAAGATATTTAAATAGTATGCATTAATGATGGAATATTTTTATCTCAGGGTATTCTTAAACTCTATTTATATGACCTACTGGCATTCTTAATCACCAATATTATAATATCAAAATTCCGGTGTTACTCTCTTCTCCCCAACAATGAAAAGCCTTAAACCTTAAAGAGTTTGTTGGAATACTGAAATGGAAGTAGTTACCAGAGAGCAAGCAATTTTACTTGCGCTTTTTTTCCCCACCATAATTCTGAAAGCCATAATTCTTGGTGCCATTTCTACCTCATTCAGACTAATTCAAAAGAAAAAGAAAACTCTGTGGCTTTTCTTTAAAACCATTATGGCCGACTGGCAGATGGGTTGTCACTGGTAAAGGCTCATCAGAAACTCTCTTCCCTGGATTGAACTGAGTCGTCTACCCCCACTCCAGATTCTGCTCCTCAGAGGGTCTACCCTTCTCTCAGAAACACAGATGTTAGAATATCAGATTTATTTACTTACTTATTTTGAGAAAAATAAAAGCTACAATATACTATCCCAGATACCTCCCTGTCCAGACAACATGCGTAAATAACTCGAATACAAGCTGTGAAGTCAAATAGATTTGATTCTCATTTTAGCTCTGTCATCTTATCATTGTGTGACATGGACTTGGGTAACACCATAAAGTCCGCAAGTTGTAAGGATTAAACGGAATCATTTCTATAAAAGGATTTGGCACAGTGCAGAGATGTTCAATAAAAGTTCGTTATCTTCTCCTTTCCTCTTTACTTCTCTCTATTGCATTCAACTCAAATTTTTAACTCATCACAAAAGTAAATTGATAATAATAAATTAGAATATAAGTGACTTCCCTTCACTTGATCATAAATTCTCTATTAGGACACATAAAATCATATTTCAGATTCACATGCACAAAAATCTTCCTAGAGTGGGAGGAATTTTGGAAGTTTATCAAGGGATGTACCTGGTGGTTCTGAAGAACAAAGAACATTCTTGATATTACATGGAGTTCTCAGACTTCACATGCTAAGGCTATAGCTGCATTCCAGTTAACCTCGTTTTTTTTTTTGAGCACAGCTACTCTTTTTAGAAATTACTTTTTCACTAATCACTGCCAGTCATATTGAAGTTATTGTGAAATAAAGGATCTTTTCTTTCAATAAGCCACAATTCTAATCATAACATGGGGTCCTACGAAGAGCTATGAAAGCTCCTGAGGCAGCTGCGTCTCCTGGAAAACTGCTGGGAAGCTGCCTGCAAACAAGGGCAGAAGCCTGCCAGTCCCGGGGAAGCCAGTGGGGGCTGCTGGTCCCGACCTGGCTGGTCACTGGAAGAACCTGGCTGTGAAGCCACATGAATTCAATTTCCCTGTCCCTAAATGCAACTGCTGGTTATGGATGGGTAAATAAACTGGTTTCCCCTCCCTCTCTCCTCTTGCTCTGTAATATTACAATATTTTGAGTTTGTGTGTGTATGCTATCTCAGCAAAATGCAAAGATTCACATGAAAAATGGAGAATATGTATACAAAAAAGTGTTGTTGCTTTTTCTTTTCATATGTAAAAGATGTGCTAACCTCTTTTTTTTTTTTTTTTTGAGGAAGACTGGCCCCAAGTTAACATCTGTTGCCAATCTTCGTCTTTTTTCTCCCCAAAGCCCCCAGTACATAGTTGTATACCCTAGTTGTAGGTCCTTCTAGTTCTACGTGGGATACCACTCAGCATGGCTGGACGAGCGGTGAGTAGGTCCGCCCAGGATTGTCGGAACTCAACTGCTACACCATCAGGCCGGCCCCCTGGGCTAACTTCTTTACTGAAGAAAATAACTCAAAGCTGCTTGTCCCAGACACAGCAATGCTATAGTTAAAGGAAATTGTGCGGGGACATGTAAATTTCTGTTTTTGTATGCAAACAACTCACTGTCTCATTGAGGCACGACTGCCCGCTAGCACTGTAGTGGAAGCTCCAGGAAAAAAATCACTTTTTAAAAGAAATAAAAGTACTTGCCATTAGGAGCAAAGTCAAGTCCATTTAAAATATTTCTAAGAACATATGAAAAATATGTAATCAGAGTTTCTGGGTTCTTTTTCATTCCAAGTGAATCCTGAGGAATCTGAGCTACCTCTGAGCCATGCCACCCAGCGTGAATCCAGGAGTTGTGGATTACACCTATGCTACGACACATACAGAGGCAATGACCGCAACCATACAGAACCCTGATGGGCCTTCCAATGGGGAGGGAAGCGTATTGTTTCCCAATAAACTTAAGGCGTTAAGAAGGGAGAGGCTGCAATAGTATAAATGCTTTGGTGAGTTAAATCAAAAAGCCTTTTTTTTAAAAAAATGAAAATTTCAGAAGGAGAATACTTGAACCTTCAAAGACAAACCTGGCAGAAACGGTTACTAAAAGCAAGAATGATGAGGTAGACAGAAGAAGAATCCACAACCTTCCCTCAGTCTCTGCTCTTCCTCCTAAAGACATCCTTTCTAAATGCCCGCTTTGCAAAGCCTTCTTGCTTTTTTAACCCAGCTTTCTCTCTATCCAGCCGGACTTCCCTGCTCACCCGAGGGACACACTTGGCTGGGTCCTCTGCAGACTGTCCCTTTGAATGCTACCGGCCCAGCCCACAGATCCCAAGGCCGCCCTTCCACTCCCAGATAGGCCTGTTTCTCCAATGTTCTCCTGGTTCTTGAAAATCCAGCTCTATAACTCTTGCGATACCTATTTCTGCACCTCCAGCTTTCTTGGGGGACTTGGTCGAATTCCCTACTTTGGCATTTGATGTCATTTGCATTCCCTTGACTCTCAGCTCTGCAGGGTCCTTTTATTTGTATACAGATATAAAGTTTTGATTTGATTTGGAGTAGGCAATACAGAGGAGTGCCTAAGCACTTGATCTCTGATGTACTTGTTGGCTTTGAGTCTTGGCTCCAACATTTTCACGAGCTGTGTAACTTTAGGCAAATTACTTAACTTCTCTGTGCCTCAGTTTCCTCATCACAACAGAGAGAATAACATCACCTAACTCAAAGGGCTATTGTGAAGAATAAATTAGTAATTACATATAAAAGTACTTAGAACAGTGCCAGCCAGAGAGTAAACACTGAATAATTATTAGTTATTATTTTGGCATCAACAGGATCTTTGGATATGAGGTGTTTTGCCCACCATCTTCTGCCTCTAAACTTTTGCTGGCTGTTCCAGCCCCTGATACCCCACCCTCTCCACTACCACAAGAGGGAAGATCAAGGAATTCTCTACTCATGGATCTTGTGCCTCCTCCTCCCATCTTCAATAGTCGATATGCAGCCCAGGAGTGGGAGAGTTAAGAAAGGGAAGAAATATTAGCCAAGTACCTGTCATATGCCAAAGCTGGGCTAACTGCATTCATACTCCTTACCTCATGTAATTTTTGTAAGAGTCTTAGGAACCCAAATGCAACCATTCGCCCTTCTTTAAATCTTAATTGAAAACAAACCACTTGTAAAAAGATATCTTTGAGACAGTTGGGGGAAACAGGAGCCTGAATTTTCCAGAGGACACTAAGTGTCAGAGAATACTAAGGACTATTTTTTAATTTTGCTAAATGCGATAATGTCATGGTGGCTGCACACGTCTTAAAAGGTGCTCATTAGCCAGAGATCCATATTGAAGTTCTTACAGGTGAAATTACATGATGACTGGGATGGCCAATAAAATATTCCACCACACTTTCATCCCATGAGAGTATGTGGTGGATAAATGATACAATATTGGTACTATTTTGATAATTTTTGAAGCTGTGTGATGGGAACATGGGGTACTATTCTTTCTATATTTGTTGCATGTTTGGAAACTTCCATAAGAGGCTTTTAAGAGAAGGTATCTCATTTACAAATGAGGAAACTGAGGCCCCTATAGGTTAAGTAACTTGCCTCAGGTCACAGAGCCAGTACTGAAAGTTCTTTTTAGTTGATGCCAACTGCATTCCCAAGAGCGGCTCTTCTAAGCTTTCTATGCTGTCCTCTTCACATCAGAATTTCTTTTTATCTTCAAGACTCAGAGAATCTTGCTCTTTCTTAGCTCCAGTCTCTGAGGAAGTTTTCCTTTTTTCCAATGCAACCTCTCCCCAAGTGTCAGCCTAGAAACACCCTGAGTTCTTAATTCCACTATTCTTGATTCCAGCACTGTTAATGTGACCTCTCCACTGTTTCTTCCCCCTTTTTCCAAGGCCTCTCCATCACAAAACAGCCTTCTGACAACCAACTCCCTCCTTCCTTTAGTTCACTGCCTTCTCTTCCATCCTTCCCCTGACACCCGCTGTTTGCTCAGCTCCTTACTGTTTCCTGCCCCTATCACACAAAACAATGGGCTTCTCAAAGGTGAAAACACAACCTAATTTCCAAACCATTTGGACATTTCTCAGTTTTAATCCTGCTGAGTATCTCTACAGCTGGCTGATAATCTACTTCTGCTTAAAACTCTTCATGTTGCTTTTCCTGCCCCTGGGCTGTCTTGGTTCTCCTCCTCATCTCTCACTGCTCCCCTGAATCTCCTCCACCCATTATATTGAGGAGTTCTTCCAGATTCTGTTTTGAGCCCAGTTCTGTTCCCTTTTAAAATCCCCAAAACTGTCAATGCCTCAACAATCACGTTGAAGCGAATCCTGCATCTCTATCCCAGTTCCAATCTCTTCCTGGAGGTCACAAAATCTCACAATTGAAAGAAATTTTAGACATCATCCAACTGATCTCTTTATCCCATATGTGGGATAGTAACTAGAACAAGTCAACATATGCAGACACACTTTGTAAACTGTCAAGTACCATGAGAATGTCAAGTATAATATGATCTAGTCCCGTATTTCAGTTGCTTGCTGGACATCTCCACACGATTGTTGTTCAGGCCTCTCGGACTTAAAATGCCCCAAGAGGAATTTATCATCTTTCTTAGAAATCAGCTTCTTTTCCTAACATTCTTACTTCTGTGAAGAGCACTGCTATTATTTTAGTCACAGGCTTAAGATCTTAGGATCATCTTAGACTTTTTTTTTTAACTAATAGAAATTTTTTTAAGAGCAGTTTTAGGTTCACTGCGAAACTGAGCAGAAAGTACAGTGTTCCCACATACCTTTCCCCATTGCCCCCCACCCCCCAGGCCTCTTCCACTATCAACATTTGTTGCAATTGATGAACCTACACTGACACATAATTATCAGCCAAAGGCCATAGTTTACATCAGGGTTCACGCTTCATGTTGTACATTCTGTGGGTTTTGACACACGTATAATGACATGTATCCACCATTATAGTATCATACAGAGTAATTTCACTGTCCTAAAAATTTTCTGTGCTCACCTATTCATCCCTCCCCCTAAACCTCCGGCAACCACTTATCTTTTTACTGTCTCCATAGTTTTGCCTTTTCCAGAACGTCATAGTTGAAATCATACAGTATGTAGCCTTTTCACATTGACTTCTTCACTTAGTAATATGCATTTAAGGTTACTCTGTGTCATGTCATAGCTTGATAGCTCATTTCTTTTTATCAATGAATAATATTTCATTGTCTGGATTACCATAGTTTACTCATCCATTCACCTACTGAAGGACATCATGGGTACTTCCAAGTTTTGGCTATTATGAACAAAGCTATTATAAATATCTGTGTGTAGACTTTAGATTCTTTTTTAAAACCCTCTACAAACCTAGCATCCTAAATAATAACAATTTGTATAACTTTTAGAGTTTACATACACTTAAAATACACTGTCTCATTTGAAGCAGGTATTATAATTTCCTAACCAATAGGAAATGCGTTCAAAGATGAGAAGGGCTCATCCAAGGCCACACAGTGTTAGCAGACATGGAAGTGGAGATGGAAGAGCAAGAATCCCAGCTTTTCTCCTTGAAACATCAATCTAGTCCCTCTAAGTTGCCAAGTCCTAATATTCTGTCTTGAATCCACCCTTTCCTTTTCATGTTCTCTGTCACCAGTGCAGTTCAGAAAGGACTCTCTCGGGTGGACTCTCACAATGCTCTCCTATTTGGTTATACGTCTCCTGGTCTCCCAGAACCCTTCTTTTAACTTCACTCCCTTAGCTACATTACACAGTGTCTAAATATACCATACCATCTCCTCCCAGCTTGGGAAAACTCCGTGTCTCTTTGTTGCCTAGTGATCAAGTCCAAATGTCTCACCCTGGCTCTCAGAGCCCTCCAGCCTGAATGTCTCCCTCCAGTCCCTGCACATTTGCTGTATCATAAGCAGTCAAAGTAACACCCAGGCCTTACTTGCCTTCCTCTAAGTCTTTGCTACTCCAGGCCTTCTGCCATGCAGGCCCCTCCCTATCACCCTCACTGGTTGGTTTAAGCACATGGTTCCAGAGACAAGTAGCACAGACAGTAGGGTGCCCAGAAAGGGTTCCCAGCCGTCCACTGACTGACAGTGTAATCATCAAAGGATTTGGAGGAAGAAAAGATGCCACAAGTCACTTTCCCAGCATTCTGCACTTGTATTTATGCATACAATTTTTAAAAAAGAAAGGAAAATAAAGCGGAGAGAATAGTAAATTCTCTGAAATATTGCACAGGTCTTTTTCCTAGAAGTTGTCCCAGTTACATAATGCTGCTGGGTTTTTTCTTCCTATTTATCTGTAGAGTTATAAAAAAAATCCTTTAAAGGCAACCTTACAGCAAAGAAACATATATGAAAAGGACTTTACCCAAAGAATGTTAGAAGAAATGCATTGCAATGAATAAAATGAGTTCAGGATTTCCTGCAACATCATTTCTGGCTTTGTATAGACCACGTTCACATTTTAATCTTGTTTACAAAAAGACACAAACTCTTGGATCTCAAAATGTAAATGAAATTAAGGGTCTAGAATGAAAAGATCCATGTCAAATGTAAAATACTTTACAATCATCAAGAAAATAACAAGGTATTTGAGGCTGACGCCTTTCTAGTTCTATGAAATTGATTTAAAACTAGTTTCTCCAGGTATGAAAAAGAGATTTTTTTAAAAGTATCCCTGTCATTCTTTGCAAGAGTCTTTGAATAAAAGACTATGTTTAGTTCTTATTAGATGAAGAAAATCAACAATCAAATCTCTTTCATTTTAGTGGAAATTTTACTGTAAGAAAATCTCAGAACAAGATATAGTGTTTTAAAGTGACTTCCCTAGTGAGTTTTTTCAGGATTAGAAATATGTGCTAAATTTTCATAATCCTTATCATCATCTCTTCCACCCCCCACTGCCAAATTCCCCAGCATATGTTTAAGAACTAAACTGAGATTTAAATATCTGCCATCTGGAAATGCATATGAAAACCTTTCCACATTTCCAAGTCTGGTAAGAGCAAATGTCTCTTTCATGTGTCTTTAATGCTAACCAATTCAAATGGTTTTCTGAACAATAGGTATTTCAATCATAGAAGGTTCCAGCAGCAAGGTTATTTCTTTGGTCGTTTGATGGACTCTCTCGAGTTGATAGAGAAGAGAGCTTTAAATACATAAACTGAATAGTTTAGCATTTTATGGGGTTAGGCTCTAAATTCAACTTGTAAGTCAAAATTAGCCTGGCAAACTCCTTGAATCACCCATGAAGTACAATATAAACAGTTGGTTTGTGTAGACTGTACCACCTGCTTGGCAATTTTATCACCTCTAACTCTTGGGTAGTCAGTGCTTCTCTAGACTCCTCATTATTCAGTTTATTTCACAAAGCACTCCTTGGCTACTGGCGATTTTTCTTGGCTTATTGATTTGTTTTCATTTTATTTTGTTTCATTGGTCAATGGCAAGAAAAACTCGTAAAATCCTTCAAGCATACATCTTGTAAGTTTCTCTACCTGTGTTAGGATTGACTACCTCATGTCTGTGGTGTACTCTCACTGACTCTCCGGTCAGTGGGAATATTTAAAGATATTTGTCTCTTCTTCCCCCGCCCCCCCCCCCCCACTCCCCAGTAAGAGTCTCCTTTGGGGACTTTATATGCACATATGATGCAACTCCACATTCTAAGGTAAAACCACTGTAAAAGGCGGTATATGCTGCACAAGGACATCAGACTGAGGGGCAAACGGGTGCTGGGATCCAGCTCAATCTCTGCTAGCCAAGCCTACGCCCAGGGAGCTGGGTCTGCTCAGAGAATTTTTTGAATTCTCCCAGAAGCAACTAAATGTCCTGGCTCTAGAAAACATTCTTCCTTTGTTTGGCCTGTTTGTAACGCCTCTTCCAACTGCCCAGGGGACCAAGAGGCTGTGGGCATCTTCAACCCAATGTTTCTAAACAATCAGGAGAATATGGCAAACCCTGTGAACCATGGGCGACTATACAATTCCTATCTACTCAGCTCTGCCGGTCAATGACAGTCAGGCTAAAGCTAGAACATGTGCATTTCATGATGTGGATTTTTTTCAGAAGCTCTTTGTGATCTAAGCTGTGTCATTTGATTAGATTATCGAGTAAGATCCAAGGCGGGTTGAGGATGAGATCCTGGCTAGACTAGACCCTTCATACTGGCCATGAAAATAAACACACACTGTGGTTAAGCTGCACTGAACAGATAAAACACTTCCTCATCCTCTCTAGTTTGGCCGCACACTCCAGCAAAGCATAGCTATCTTGCTCACAAACCCTACTGAATAACATCAGAAATCAAGGGGTCAGGAGGAAATGGAGGAAAAGAGGCATAATCACTAAATCTGGCCCTCCTCGTGGCTTTTGGGACCTTTTGTTCCTCTGGCTAACAATGGAGGTAAATGGACAATCCCTGCCTGTGAACTGGAACACTAAACATATGGATGGAATCAAGACATCTGATAAAAGTTACAGATAATTCCACTTCAAAGATGGCTGTGCTTTTCATTTCCAAATGTTTTAATCATGTGGTCCATATGCCTGTCTCCCCAACACAGGCCCTTGGGGGAACAGATGTGTCCCATTGTGTTACAGGTAAAAGCCCAACATGTGGGAATTAGGCTATCAGTAACACCCCATGCCAAAGCCCATCTGTCCCTGGTGCCCTACATCAATAATCCACGCATGGGAGAAGTTGTGAATGAAATAAACTTTGTGGCAGTAGGACTCAAAAGGGAAAACATGAGATCTTAGCTGAGCCACACAGCTTGCTAACTCCCGCTGCAACCAGTAACATAGAAGAATTTGCATTGCAACTCATTCTCCATTCCTCATCTGAGCAGAATCCTGGGAAAGCAGCTGCAGTGACTACAACTGGAGGCCCAGCAAAAGTGTTGAGATATTGGTGCCAATTTAAGAGAATAAGAGATGACAAGAAAGAAAGGCCTCTTTACACAGGCAAAAATGATCTCTGGGGAGAGTCAGCTTGTACACAATTTGGAAGCAAGGCTTATGATTCCTTTGTACCAGGGTTTGTTCTGCAGGCTAGCAGAACAACAACTCTCTGGAAGCCTCAGATCTTTGAGCCTTAGATCTTTCATGATTTTACTCCTCCACCATCACTTAGCAAAGGAACATATGGACTTTGTTAGAGGGGCTATTGTGGAATGTATAGTGACAAAGGCAAAATACAGCACATTACTGGCTTAATGGCAATGTACAGATGGGAGTGAGATGATGCCTCTGGAATCTTCGTTTGGTTGGCTGACTTTGCCAGTTACAGCTCATTTCTCAACCTAAAGGAAAAATACCATTCAGTGACCAAGCAAGTTTAAAAGTCCCGGTATAAAACAAATACTTTGAGTGTATGGTATTATCCACATTCTAGCACCCTCTTTTTCATTCTGTATATCCAAATGACAAATGAATGAAAGCTGATTTAGGGAAGCAGATTGGTTGAAATGTTAGAGAAAAACCAGTATCAACTTGGGAATTTTTTATTGCATTTTGGAGATTCCTTTCCTTAAGTGCTTTTCATTATACATTGTATCAAAACTTTTCTAATCACCTAAACAAAATGTGACAAAAACATGGAAGACTATTACTGAATATAGGTGTGTTGTTCCACTCAAGCGATTGTCAAAAGCATTTATCTAAACTCATTTCCCTCAATGACTTTCCATCTAAATTCGCCACACTGCAGTGAACTAAATCCTATTCTCTCACCTCATACTCCTTTAGATGTAAGAATCTGATCCAAAGTAGATCCAGTAGGGGAAGTGTTTGTAGATATTGTGGGACACATCACATACCAAGTTTAGGAATAATGAGGGACAATTTGACTGTACTAGGTGTCTTCCTTTATTCAACCAGTGTTTATCGTGTATCTGCAATGTACTCTAGTGCTGGCCAAGAGAAATAGGGGAGAGACAAATAACATTTTAAAATTTTCTAGTAGCCACATTTCAAAAAAAGGTGAAATTGGGGCCGGCCTCGCAGTGTAGTGGTTAAATTCGGGGCACTCTGCTGTGGTGGCCTGGGTTCGAGGGTTCAGATCCTGGGAGCAGATCTATACCACTCATCAGCCATGCTGTGGCAGCGACCCACATACAAAATAGAAGAAGACTGGCACAGATCTTAGCTCAGGGCTAATCTTCCTCAAGCAAAAAAAGAGGAAGATTGGCAACAGATTTAGCTCAGGGCAAATCTTCCTCAGCAAAAAAAAAAAAAAAAAAAGTGATATTAATTTTAATGTTTTATTTTACCCAATACATCCAAAATATCATTGCAATATATTATCAGTGTAAAAATTATTGAGATAGTTTACATTCTTTTTTTATACTAAATCCTCACAATCTAGTTTGTATTTTATAACTTCAGCACGTCTCAATTCACCATGCACATTTCAAGTGCTCCACAGCCATACAGAGTGAGTAGCTACCAAGTTGGACAGTACATCTTTAGACAAACTGAACAATAATCAACCACCTCTGTGCTGTCCTGCCTCCCTTGTTTGCTCTATTCTCTCTGTCAGAATGTTCTTATACTTTATCCATACATCCATTTACTCATTTAACGTGTATAAAACCTTAGTTTACATCAATACAGCAGAAGAGTTAGCCTGTAAACCCATCTCTTATAAAACCCTAGGAAATCCTTGCTAAAACACATCATATTCTTTACAATGCATAGCTAGGATTGTAGGAACATAAGGAAAATTTCCAGCACCAAAAACTAGACAGGGCTGGAAGTGGTAGTACTTAAGCTGCCAATGAGTTGGTCCTAGGCAACTGAGAAGTTTGGCTTCCACATAACAAAAAACGAGTTGGAGTTGGGATCCATCTCTAGCAATGGGACCACAGAATGGTATTCTCACAGTGAAGCTTAAATTAGGAAAAAACATCTCCCTCAATCATAGGGGAAGACAACAAGGATAAGTGGGGAAAAAAAATCTCTCTTAAAATTCATATCTTTTGGTCTCTCTCCACTTAGGCTTAGGGTTCAAATGTAAATTAACATATATGTTCCAGTGACTCCTAGAAATACTACTGAGTGCTTGGCAGAAACAAACACAAAACATCTCAGGGGGGATATACCTTCATCCCAGGGCACACCAGGTTATAACTCACTAAGCTCTACTAAACATGAGCTCGCAATTCCAAATTATAAACCAAATAAGAAAACAATGCATCCCGGGCAAGAGTTAGCTGACAGAACAAATAGCAGCATTAGACCTCCTCAGGAAATTCTGATAATAGAAACATCAAAGAGAGCTTGTTGGGGCCGGCCCGGTAGCATAGCAGTTAAGTTCGCACACTCCGCTTTGGCGGCCCGGGGTTCACTGGTTCAGATCCTGGGTGTGGACCTACTCACCGCTTATCAAGTCATGCTGAGGTGGTGTCCCACATAGAGCAACTGGAAGAATGCACAACTGTCACATACAACTATCTACTGGGGCTTTGGGGGGGACGGAAAGGAGGAAGATTGGCAACAGATGTTAGCTCAGGGCCAATCTTCTTCAAAAAAACAAAAACAAAAAAATAAAAAAGAAATATCAAAGACAGCTTGTAAAATAAATAAACCCAAAATAGTCAAGCCATAAAAGAAGTCAGCAGAAACATGAGAAAAGAACAACGATCATGAAAAAAGACCAGGCAGATTAACACAAATAACCGAATGGTACTTGAAATGATGAATATAGTCATTCAGTTAAAAAAAAAACTCTCAATAATTGGGTTAAACAGTTTCTTAGGCCCAGTTTCAAGAGAGGGTTAGTGAACTAGAAGAAAATGATCTGTAATTCCATAACTAGATAAACTATCATTTAAGAATTATGTTGAAATAAGGGCATTTTTGACAAAGATTTAGAGCTTACCACTAAAAGACCCTTGTTTAAAAAAGAGTATAAAATATATTGTTTAGGAAGAAGGAAACTGAACCCAGAAGAAAGAAATGAGATATGATAAGGAATGGTAAATAAATTGGTAAAAATGGGTTTATAGAGCAAGCATCAATTATTTAAAATAGGTATAATAATTTTAATAATAGAATAATTTATTTGGTGATATAAGAAAAAGTAGACCTAAAAAACAATAATAAGAGAGGAAGATGACT
The DNA here is from genome assembly GCA_031878705.1 of Tapirus indicus. Taxonomy (NCBI): domain Eukaryota; kingdom Metazoa; phylum Chordata; class Mammalia; order Perissodactyla; family Tapiridae; genus Tapirus; species Tapirus indicus. Next base: position 124,639,413 of record CM062919.1, on the reverse strand, counting down.
GGAGTTAGTGTTCTAAGTTTCTTCTAAGATCAGGACATTTATTAGCTTTATAATTTATCACACATGCATTTAAAAATTTTAAAGGTAAAATGAAAAACTGAAATACTTTTTTATCCTTAAAATATGGAAAGAGGAAAGAGGGGACAAAGTAAACCCAATCATAACATTATGTGTCAGGCACTGTACTAGACACTGGAATCCCCAGAATGAATAAAACAATCATCAAGGAAATAACTATATAGCTGATGAATAAGAAACACAAGGAAATATTTATAATACATTGAGAGAGGATACAAAGTGAGAATACGTTGGAAGGAATGATTTATTCGCCATAGAACATTCAGGGAAGAATTAACAAGGAATCCTAGAGCAGCACTGTCCAATAGGGATATCATATGAGACACACATCAAGTGTGCAATGGTCCCATGTGGCTAGTGGTGATCACATCAGATCACACAGTTTTAGAGCAGCTTCCAACTTGATGTTCTATGTTTCAGTGTGCCTGGGGACATTTAGCAGGGGTGTGCAATGTATTTTCTGTGTTCAGTTGACTTTGGTAAATTCTAGGATGAACAAAATTAAACAAGCATCTAAGCTGCAGAGTTTCTCAGGGCCTTCAATACATGTATACTCCCAAGAGGGAATGTGGTATGCGGTATAATCTTTTACAAATCTATTTGCTCATGTAGTTCTTTTTGTCTACAGCACATCTGATAATGCCTCCCAGAAAAATCTGCTGTGGAATATCAGTGTGAGAGACACTGGTTTCAGTCATAGGGAAAACTCAAAGGAATTGGCAAGATGTAAAGTTGGAAACACAGGCAAATGTCAGATCAGAATCTTCTCCGTTAGGCTAAGAAGTTTGGATCTCGCAACAATAAGCAACACAGTGCTCTGAAGGCATTTGAGCAGCGGGAGTCAGGAATAATGACTCCAGGTGTCATATGTGGCCAGACAAAGCTATGGTGTGCTACGGTTGCCACTTCCTAGACCAGATTTGAGAAGGGGGTCTGATTTTACTGGGGGCATGGTTGGTGGTTGAATGCTTTCCCCCAGTTATACACAGGCGAGGCTAACTTCTCTCCTCAGCTGATCACACAATCATTCCTCTTCAGTGGGCCTGCCAACTGAGATGAGAGGAGGAAAAAAATTCCCCAAATTGTAGTGAAGCCAGGACATGGAGAGGTTTTCCTTGATTCTGGATCCAGCTTGGTTCAAAAGGAATTAGAGCACATAAGCCATGATAAATGACAAAATTCTCTGGAATACATGATTTATAATTAGGATAAGGGCCCTGTTATATAGATGACTTTACCTTTTTTCTGAAAAATATATTTTATTTTTTGAATAGGTCATATATTCAAATGGTCATATCGTTCAAATTACACACACACACACACACAAACACACACACTTCTTCTACCTAGCTCCTATCACCTCAGGCAGAGACTGGGTAGCAGGTGTCTAAACCTGCTTCGTTTTGGCATACAGACTACAATTCCCAGCTTCCCCTGCAATTAGATATGGCCAGGTGATTAAGTCTTGGTCAGGGGAATATGTGTCACTTCCCTGCCTGGCCCACAACAACACCCTGCATTCATCCTCCCTTCTCTTTTCCCATCTGATGGCTGAATGTTGACACCTAGAGTAACGTGGAAAGCCACATAATTAGGAAGGAGAAACTTCTATCAGCCTTGGCCCCTGAATGACTGAATGGAGCAGACCACTCCTCCCTGCTCCCATTGTACAGACTGTATGGATATATTCCAATTGCTTTAACCAGTCTCTCATTCATGGACATTTGGATTAGATATTGATTTTTAATCTTCCCTGTGCTAGCATTCTTAAAATCATTAGATAGTTAATGAACTTAGCATTTTTTTTTTATCCAATCCTACTTGGTATAGATGTATACCTAGTGCACAGTAAATTCGACAGGAATTTAAAGCTAGAATATAACAGATGATGGATTGCAAGGCTGAGAATACTCTGCTACTGATGGACACTCTCTTGAAATCTCACTTAGGATACTAAGTACACAGTGTTGGGACAAGCTGGAACCCAAAAACTCCTCTGTAGAATTAATCATATTATTGTGGGAGCACTAGACAACCACTCCATCCAAATGTCACTGATGTGTAAAAAAAGGCTGATGGGTTCACATTTGGCATTCATTAAGAGGTAGAGGAATTAGTCAGAATCCTTGATGATTAATTTTTGATATGCATGGCCACAAATGGCGTTCAGTCACTTAGCCAGATGTTTCTTATGGATCCCTCTGAAAGACTGGAGCATGTCTCAGAAACGATTTGCTTAGTCATTTAACTAGAGTGCTTACTTTTGCCAACAGCTTGACAGTTTAAAAGAGAATAAAAGCCTGTTCCCCATTGGAAAATTCTGGAATTTTGCCATAACCATTACATACAGTGCTCTTAGGAAATTCCGGCTTTATGGCTCTTCAGACGAATGGAATATGAATTTTACTGTCAGTAGAGAACACTAAAAGACAAAGTAATAAAAGAAAGCAACAATGCAGCACATGCTTTTTAATATCCTTCTTTAAAATTAAATACCAATTATGATTTTGCAATTTATTTTCAAGCAAGAACGGTTGAGTATTTAAGGCTCTGGACTTTCGAGTTGGTGCTGAGATCATGGCGAAAATGAAATGCTTCTTAAATTTAAAACACTATAAAATTCCCAGAGGTAATCTTGATACTTCACTTTATTTCATATGTTTTCCAATAGTGAAAATATCATTTCAAATTGAAAAAAATCTTTGTCAGTAAAGTTCATATCCTAAGAGGTAACCAGTTATATATTGGGCTTTCTTTGATACAATGACATTAATTTAGGAAAGATTCAGAAATTAGCAATCAAAAATAACATTAATATTCACCAAAAACCAACATCATTTATTAAAATATGCCATAATCATTAACAATTACTTGATTTCTTTGTGAATATTTAGGAAGCATTTGATTCTAAGAATGGTTGGCCCAGATATTTTCACAGCTATTCTTGCAGTCACCCAAGAGCTAGCTGCATTTTAATGGAGAAGCTGACTACATATAACTTGTGAACACACTGATATTCCCTGAGATGAAAGGTTCTGCAGAACCCACAGAATGTACATATTTCCTTGAGAAAAAAAAAGGGGGAAACATTTTCCCTGGATTCTATCCTGGTTACTTAGCATATCATTTCCTTGATGATTTATAGAAACAGGCTCTATCCCCATGCCATTCCAAGTAACTTCAAGATTGTTCCTACTGATATAGCTTATATTTTCTCAAGTACTGTGGGAGAGGCTATACAATCAATACAAACCAGATATTGTCCCTCACAAACTCAGGATCAGGCATATGAGGCTTCGGACAAAACAGCACCTCTGCACCTCTCCCTTCAACTCTTGTTCAATTTATGGAGAACTTAAAACAGAGTACTCTTTAACACTTAACACACTACTATAGTTACAACAAAGAATAAGTTTTTTACTAAAGCTTGAGTGCACAGAAAAGTTTAAAACATTGCCCTTACTATTGTTATTGGTTTTGTGGAAATTGGATAATTTTAACACAACAAAGAACTGGACTTCATGGTCAGTACTTATTTGGGCAGGAGAAATTACTGGTCATACATCAGCATATCAGCCAAAAATAATTCTTTCACAAATTATGGCATCAAATGTTAAAGGCAGTCTCATCGATCAACAGAGTAAAATGGCAAACTACAGAATGGGAGAAAATATTTGCAAATCAAATATCTGATAAGGAGTTAACATCCAGAATATAGAAAGAACTACAATTCAATAACAAAAAAACAAATAACTCAATTAAAAAATGAGCAAAGAACTCGAATAGACATATCTCTAAAGATAATATAGAAATAGCCAACAAGCATGTGAAAAGATGCTCAACATTACTAATCATTAGAGAAATGCAAATCAAAACCACAATGAGATACCACCTCACATCTACTAGGATGGCTACTATCAGGAAAAAAAACAAAAGACAAAACCACCAGGAAAATAAGAAGTGTTTGTATGTGGAGAAATTGGAATCCTTGTACACCAATGATGGGAATGTAAAATGGTGCAGCTGCTACGGAAAACAGTACGGCAGACAATTCTATTTTTAATTTTTTGAGTATCATATGAGTCAAATATCCCAATTTGGGGTATATATCCAAAAGAAATGAAAGTAGGATCTTGAAGAGATATCTGCCCACCCATGTTCATAGCACTATTGTTCCACAATAGCCAAGAGGTAGAAGCAACCCAAGTATCCATTGATGGATGAATGGATGAATAAAATGTATTATATACATACAATGAAATGCAATTCAGCTTTAAAAAGGAAGGACATCCTGTCACATGCTACAGCATGGATGAAACTTGAGGACATTATGCTAAGTGAAATAAGCCAGTCACAAAAAGGACAAATATTGTATGATACCACTTATATGAGGTATCTAAAGTAGTCAAATTCATAGGAACAGAAAGTAGAATGGTGGTCGCTAGGGGCTGGGAGGGAGGGGAGAATGGGAGTTATTGCTTAAGCGGTGCAGAGTTACAGTTTTGCAAGATAAAGTTTCAGGGATCTGTTGCAAAACAATGTAAATACACCTAATGCTACTCAACTGTACACTTAAAAATGGCCAAGATGGTAAATTTTATGTATTTTTTACAAGTCAAAACTTTGAAAAATTATAAACAAAACACAGTCCTTTTGACTAGTCTAAGAAACCACAGTTATGACAACACCATTAGAATCCTATGGCTCCCAAAGGCAGTGCTGGTTGCTTTTCATCTGATCAAAGTAATGCAACTCTAAAGTAATGCAAGTTATCTTTTACTTTCACCAACTCGGCACAATTTAACTCAAAAAGCCACAGCTCCAATATGTTTTAATAGCTTTGAGGTGGTTAGGCACTCTTCCTTCCAAAGGTGAGTGAACAATAAAGGGACATAACTAAACTTCACTAAGAGTGTGAAACTTAAATGTTCCCATCAATCAATCAATCAATCAATCAATCAATAAAAATAAATGAGGTGATGGATGTTAATTAACTAGATGGGGGGAATCCTTTCACAACGTGTATGTGTACCACATCACCAAGACGTACATTTTAAATATCTTACAATTTTATGTGTCAATTATACCTCAATAAAGCTGAAAGTTTTTTCAAAAGGGACATAACTGAAACTGTTTACTTCAGATCAGGGGTTCGCTCTGGCTCTGGGCAATGGAGAAACTGGCACTTGCCCTTATGTTATGAGTCCTCTTTGGTGTGAGCCAGAACGCCACAGGCTCCCAATCAGAGCTCCTTTGTGACGCTACTAACTGGTTCTCCTTTGCAGATTTCAATGTCACCAACGTGGGAGTAGTTTAAGAAGAATACTATGGAATGCTTAGTGGATAAATGAAGAGGAGGACACACAGAAGTTAATTACACATTTATTGTCAATGGGAAAAAGTATATGTATTCCTAAGCCCCAAGTGGTAAAGTAAATCTAAATCCCATAAAACGGCACTATTGCTGCAGGAGACATTACTGGGTTTCAGAACACGGCATGACAGGTAGTGACCCTCATTAATTACTCCCGGCTCTGTCCTCACAGACTCGGCTCCCTCACAAGACTGTGAGTCTAAGTACACACAGACTCATAATGAAGAATCTATGGCATTCGGTGGTAGGCGACTGAACCTGTAGTGCCAAAAAAGATAGATCATAAATATTATAAAGAAATAAACATATATTAAATATAAATATTAAATACAAACAAATGCAAACTTACATGTAAACAAATTTAATCAAAATATAAATTACATATAATATGAAAACAATGCATTTGCTGTGTACTAAGAAAATAACTTGATACTTTACTAATGCCACCTCATTTAACAAACATTCTTTAGCGTCTGTTACATGCAAAACACTGTGCTAACCACTGGGCTAGGCCTGGGGGACAAGGAAAGTTAAATAACACAACCTGAAATGACAGCCAAAGGAAGAGCATCTTTGTGTCATATTTAACAGTGTCTTAAAAGATAAAAGGACCGTCAATAGGACTTCAATAGAAAGGCCGTCAATAGAAAGAGTAAGAATTCAGAGGTGAGTGGAAAGCCAGCAGGGCATTTAGGACTAAGAGAATATTATAAACAAGGCTGTAGAAATACATAAATGTGAAGTATATACGGAGAATCCTAAAGATCTATGGCAAAAGCACAGGGAACAGAAACAAATATAGCAGCCCTTTCCACTCTACCAATATTTTATTTTAAATTTTGCATGTGGGGCTGTGTTTGCCTTGTTCATTGCTGTGCTTTATATGTTTCTGGCATATAATATGTACTTGAAAAGATCCATTGAATGAATGAACAGAAGATGAGGCTAGAAAGATAGTTGAGGGGCCAGATCCATGACTGCCCTTGACTGCTAGGCTTAGTATTTGGATTTTTTTTTTTTTATTTTGGTCAAAAAACACATAACACAAAATTTACTATCTTAACCATTTGTGTGTATGTGTGTGAGGAAGATTAGCTCTGAGCTAACGTCTGTTGCCAATTCTCCACTTTTTGCTGAGGAAGATTGGCCCTGGGCTAACATCTGTGCCCATCTTCCTCTACTTTATATGGGACGCTGCCACAGCACGACCTGATAAGTGGTGCATAGGTCCACGCCTGGGATCTAAACCTGTGATCCCTGGGCTGCCGAAGCAGAGTGCACGAACTTAACCATCAAGATAGAGACCACCGGGCCGGCCCTCTATCTTAACCATTTTTAAGTGTACAATTCAGTAGTGTTAGGTATATTCACACTGTTGTGTAACATCTCTAGAACCATTTCATTTTGCAAAACTGAAATTCTATACTCACTGGACAACTCCCCATTTAGTATTTGGATTTTGTCCTGCAGGTTATACTACGCCTCTGAAAGTTTTTGAGAAAGACTCCAGCATTTTGGGAAGTAACCTGTAAGTAATACTAAGGGTTTGTTCGAGAATCAATGGGCTACATGAAGGGGAAACCATAAGGTGGTTAGTGAACTTCTACAGTGAACTGGCCACATTTTATATTCCTGTTTTGTGAAGGAAAATCCCAGTTGCAACATATTTAGAATTGTTGACATATAAATTTATCCAAAAAATATTGATAATGCTTTCTCATGTTGCATTTAATTTAAAAAAATTTCAAAATACCTTAGTATCAAACAGCACAGCACAGCTCAAGATAAACATATTCTTAATTGCAATCTACTCATCTCTCATAAAGACCATTAGCTCAAAAGTGCTTCAAGTCATGCTCTGCTGGTTTGAGTATTTCCAACAAGCACTCTATTCTCCACCAGGCTGAGGTCCAAGCTTTCACCTTCCCATGCTCCCGGCATTGACCCAGTATTTAGCACAGATCCATCAGAAATTCATTTATTTTCTGCATGCTATTCTTTAATAGGACATAAGAAGAAATACATATAGAGGTGGGTTGTAGAAGAAAATTATAGACTTGTTAGCTGTTCTTATTTACTTTAATGGACAAAGTATTCTATTTCTTTTAAAAAATGTGATATTCCACTTAAGATTTTTTGTTTGTTTTTTTCTTAAATAAGATCACTTTTGCTCATCATCTTCCTACTAAATCGCCCCTTAGCTTTTTAGAAAGCAAAAAAAATAGCATCCATATATTTATTTCATATCACTCAAACAGCCAGTGTAAATTAAGCTAACCTACTTTAATACAACATAAAATATAAAGACTTTAAGAAACCAACAAATAACGTTTATGGGGGAAAACTTTAATTTGATGTGAGCATAAGCTAATAATAATAGAAATCAATTTCATTAAAAGAATTTGGAAGAAGGCAGAAAACAAACATAATCTGCTGAGAACATTAGATCTATATTTTCTTCCGAAAGAAATGAAATAGTTCAAGAAGACTTGGAATTTCCAAATTACTTTGAAGGCGTTTTAGTCCCAGTTTCTCAATAAAATAATATAATTTATTTTCTTTTTTCATCATGTAAACAGAAGCCTGAACCATTTTTGCAATAAACTGTTGGATCAAAAAAAGCGTTTTTCCCAAGATAGAAAGTTAAGGAGCTCAATGCCAAGGACTAAATTATTTCCAGCTGTAAAAGTTGATTTCATTTTTCTGGGGAAAGCTGGTAGTCTCTGAATCCAATGCCATTTGTATAATATTTAAGAAAAGATAATCAAAGGAAGATTAACAATGCAAATCAGTTAGTGGGCACCATGTACACACACTTATGGAATTAACCAGTCATAAAAAAATTTAAGTTCCCATCTAGATATATTTATGCTAGAGGAATTTACATTTTAAAACAGTCAACGTGCAAATACATGTATATACTAGCACGCAGAAATATAAATGTTTATTCACTAAGTTAAAGTACTTATAGCTTACAGAATTTAAATTATACATAAAATAATTATAACACATGCAGAGAAGGGAGACTCTATTCTGTACCCCCACCCTAGAAATCTGGGACATCAGGTTAGTCACATCTGATCCTGTTTGAGAGCGTACCCCAGCGTGCTCCAGGTGAAGCGAATGCTTGGTTGATTTTCAGGTCCCAGAATAAGACTCCTAAACAAAAGGGAAGACAAAGACTTGCCTCAATCTCTGGGAAAAGGGCTGGAGACAGCTGGGATGCATGCTACACTCTGAGACACTCCTGAGAACACAACCTTCGGTGGTACTAGTAAATATCTTCCACACTGTCCAGGGGACTTAGTTCAAAAAAATCAAGAAAGAAGGCTGAGGGGCCAGCCCGGTGGCGCAGCGGTTTAGTTTGCGCTTGGAAGCCTGGCGTTCGCCGGTTTGGATCCTGGTTGCCTGCTGATGCACTGCTTGGCAGCCATGCCATGGCGGCGTCCCATATAAAGTAGAGGAAGATGGGCATGGATGTTAGCCCAGGGCCAGTCTTCCTCAGCAAAAAAAAAAAAAAAAAAAAAAGAGGAAGATTGGCAACGGATGTTAGCTCAGGGCTGGTCTTCCTCACACACACACAAAAATAAATCTTAAAAAAAAGAAAGAAGGCTGAAAAATGAATGGAGCTCACAGTTTCTTTTGGTGCTGTGGTCTGAATTTTTGTCCCCCCCAATCCACATGTTGGAATCCTAATGCCCAATGTGATGGTCTTAGAAGATGGAGCTTTTGGGAGATGCTTAGGTCATGAGGGTGGGGCCCTCATGAACGGATTAGTGCTCTTATAAAAGAGACCCCACAGAGCTCCCTAGCCCCCTCCATCAAGTGAGGATACAAGGAGAAGTCTGAGACCCAGAAGAGAGCCCTCTCCCGGCCATGCTGATACCCTGATCTCAGACTTTCAGTCTCCAGACGTGTGAGAATTAAATTTCTGCTGTTTATAAGTTACCCAGTCTGTTGTATTTTGTTATAGCAGCCTGAATGGACTGACATTTGGGGATCTAACAATAGCTTTAAAAAATAATTTCTTTCCCATTTTGATGGCAATAAGAGCAGAGAAATGACTTGGAACAGTAGGAGATGGCAAGAAGCATCTGGAGAAGCAGTGACGATAGCCACAGAAGAACAAACAACAGGAGTGGCGGTCACCTTTGCTTGCTACAGGCTGAGGGCCTCAGGTAAGGCCCTCCAACACCAAAGGAGGGAGAACACAACCAAGCAAGACATGAGCAATAGCCTGATGAATACTGAATGCATTTTATTCTTAGGAAATGACAGGCCCTAGAGGACAGCCAGGCCCTTGGGGAGAAGGGAGGGGACTCTGGGAGGTGGCTTGAAGGTCTAACATGGATGACAGACTCAGAGATCAGGAGGTCAAGGTCCCTCACAATTGGTACCCAAGCACTCTCAAGACACTGTCTACCATTGGGAAGGCTGCAAAAGCCCAAGGTGTATCTGTGTGGCGGGTGAGGAATAAAGTGTGGAAGTAACATTTTCAGAAAACAGAGTAAAAGTCTGAAGAAAAAATTACAGAACTGCTGCCTGTGGTTGGGAACAGGCATGAGAGGAGGACGGATCTTAAGAGTTTCTTTAGTGAAAAGAAGGTGAAATCCAAACAGGAAACACAACATTCTAGACATTGAGATGGAGTCAGAGATCATCTGAGACCAGTTCAACTGGTTAAAGTTAGCAGGGGAGAAAGGGAGAGTAAAAGGAGAGGAGGGTCGAGAAAGAACGGGGAGGGGAGAGACGGTGGGATGGAGGGGGACAGAGGGAGGGGGAGTATACATAAAGTACATAGATTCATTTAAATAAAAGACATTCTTTTCAGAATTGGGTTATGGCAAAAGAGGGAGCACACTGTCAAATGAATGCACTTTAAATGAATCCTTTGTAATAGCTCCTAAAATGTGCAGACACACACATACCCCCAACCACACACACAAACTGTATAGAGCACAATCTGGAAACCAGTGAGATTTGTCAAATATCAACCTACTCCAAAAATGAGGAAGTAAGGATTAACTAAATGTGACCCAGAACAGGTATTTTCTTACTAAATTATAGAATACGCACACATACACACATTTGATCAAATGTTAACATTTTAAGCGCTAGAAATGATAAGCAAAGTGTGTACCGCTTTGTGCCCAACAAAGAAGAGAGAAGAAATCAAAATGATAACAATATTAGTGGGGATGAAGCACTTGGAGATGGAAATAGTAATATGCTTCTTTCTCTTTTATGTATATTTTTTCTGGGTCAAGATAAATGCAATACAAATATCTGCCTACAGAAAGAGTGACCATATAATTTATTGTCCAAATCAAGGCACTTCTGAGAGTAAAAGGGGAAGCCACTAATAACTACACCAGAACAACAGGTATAAACTGGGACAGTCCTAGGCAAATTGAGGAGTCTAGGCCTCTATGCATGGGTGTTAAATGACACTTATATCACTGGCCTTCTACCTATGAACAGCAAACCCTGGGGGTAGGGCGGGGCACAGAGGTACAATAAGTACAGAAATCTAAATGCCCAACAAGGACAGTCAGTAGATGGAGTCATAGTATACACATTTATATATGTAGTATTAATTTTCAAATGTCTATATGTTTTCAAATGTATTATGTTTTACAAAATTTAAGTACATTTCAATATTACAAAATGCGTGGTAGATTTTGATCATTATGCCTTTTCTCAATCAATGGCTCCTAAAAATACCATCAGCGAGACGTGCCTGGTTGAGAAGTTTTTTTAACTTTTAAAAGCTCTGGAACTCATTTTTCGGTCACTGTTATCCAAAGCATTTACCAAACTGTTTAGTAAATGTTGGCTATTATTACAAACATTCATCTATCAAAAAAAATTCATTGAGCACCTGCTATGTAGTACTGACTCTACAGCTAAAAATCTGAATGTGGTTGCTATCCTTGAGAAGCTCAGAGCCCAGTTAGGGAGACAGATACTCAAATAATTACCACCTGTTATGGTAAGTGCTGTAACATAAGTACAAGAGAGTCCTATGGATGTCTTATCAAAACTGACAAATCACAACATGCCATGGCAAAGGCCATATGATATATAAACACAGGGCTCTGAGGTCAGAGAGGGTGGAATGACCAATGGGGGAGCAGTGGGGAAAGTCAAGAGGGTGAAGAGGACACCTCAATGATGAGGGAGAGTGAAAGTACACCAAGCAAATGAGAGGACAGAGGAACAGCACAAAGGAACTGCATGCCGAGATAATATCCTCACTTAAACCCAAATCACAAAAAATTACACTTCTCACACAACTACAGTGCTGCACTTCGCCAAAAGACTCTATAAAATACAGTTTGAAAACCTCTGACCAAGAGCAAAATTTTTAAAATAGACTTTCTTCTATGGGCCATTTTGGCTTACAAAAAGTTCCATGGATGACTTGGATTACTTTTGTTTACCACTGGAAGTAAAATTAAGAAAAAGAAAAACTACCCGAGAATTAATGGAAAGTATACTACTACTTTTGATGAGATGCCAATGATATTTGCTTTGAAGCAAATATAATGTAAGAAAATATAAATGAATAAAGTTTTCAAATGTACATTATTCTATTATATAAATGAACACCATAAGCAATATATGAGATTAAGCCTCGGACCATCTGCAGAGCCACCATGAACTACATCTAAAGAACCAATTACTTGGTGAATGCATTTCATTCTTAGGAAATGGCAGGCCCTAGAGACAATATAAGACCCAATTTGTTTTCAAAGAGTGCTTCATGAAACTGTATCTTGATAAAGAAAGAATCATAATCATAGGTCTCGACAGGGCCAACACTAGAAATATAGCTACTTTTTCTACAAAAAGTTAATGATTCAAGAACATGGACTCATCAGTGTAAATTAAACATGTATTTATTGGACATGTTCTGGCAGTTGACATTTGCAGCTCACTTGCCTATAATAATGTGAGGGGGGAAAATCAATAAAACCCAACAACTTTTAGTGAATCAGAGAAATTCAATTTACTTAACAGTGTGTTGAAGGAAACATTTTGCATTTATTTGGAGACTGTCAGTCTTATTGTATAAAATGTGAACCTCATTTTATCTAAAGAATTAGATTGCTCAAGACAAACAAAATTTAAAATCAATAAGATTAGATAAAGGGCAAGTCAACACCTCCAGGTCTCTCTACTTTGCCATCAAACACTCTGACATTATTATGAAGGAACAAACTATTCCAAAGGTCTGATGCATTTGAAAAATCTGGGTAGTTTCTAAAATTTCAACTAGTTTAATTCAAGCTGGTGCTCTTTCTTTGAGGCTCTTTCCATGCAAGATGAGATGAGTCGGAAAAAATGCAGTTTGGCCCCATTACTGCATGCATAATTTTTCACTATGTCCTAAAGAAAACAAATCTTAAAATCACTAGGAAAACAAAAGATACTAGCAATTGTCACTAGTACCAAACAGAAAATTAAATACCAGAATATATAAATTGAACACTAAAAATCAGAGGTAACTGGTAATTTCTATTGTAGGCAGTGATTCTTATCTCGTGTATACGTGTTCTACCTCATTTTCCGATATTCATATATTCATCCTCCCTCCCTCTTCCCAGCTCTTCCTTCCTCCATGCTGGGGGTGGGGGTGGTGGTATCTGTCCTTTCTTCCTTACATCCACACCAAATGCACCCTCAGGGAAGGTTTTGAAGTCCTTGAAACTGTCTTCAGCAAACTTTTCCAGGTCAACTGAGAAAAGGATTCAATATTTCAGAGAAAACTTGGTAGATGTATAACAATCTTTTTACAGATTCAAAATGTGTTTCAGTGATCAAGTCATTTGGGAAAAATGCCTTGACTTATTTTTTTATTGGAAAATAGAATCTGAGTATCAATATGTAGAAAAATATTCAAATATAATTTCTTTGTGGGCAGTGAGCCTGCAAATAAATAACAGAGACTCATTGGAAAGGAAACCTGCAAATCTTCCCAAGAGATAGGCAGATAATTAGCAAAAAGTAGAGTGCAGGTTTTAAGACATACAAAACATGGTGTGTTTGTGAAAGAGAGGGGCAGGCCATGCAGAGAACTGAACTTTGAGTCTCTTCTGATAAAGGCAAGATGCAAGTCTACACATAGATGACAGCAAAGAAGAGTTTCTGGAAGGAGTTTACCTATTAATGTGGCAATAGGTCATTTTTTCTTTATGCAAGAATTCATAAAACATTTACTCCTACAAAATGGCTGAGCAAAAACATTTGTTCCAAAATGCTCAATAATATTAGAAGGAGGAGGACCAATTCTAGGCATACCCTGTCAAGTGCCCATGATACATGAGTTTTAACATCTTGTCTAGAGAAGTTCTATGTAGATACAAAAGATATAAAAAGATATAAATACTTTCTTTTTATAAATATATTCCTGGCTTCTGAATCCAGCTTTAGATTTCTATTGTCTTGTATTGTTAGCCAGACTAGCCAATGGGTATACATGCAGAATTAAATCATTTTAGGAAGGAGGAAAGTTGGAGATTGGCATAAGGGGAAGGAAGCCACTTTGACAGGAATGGCTAAGCAGGTCAATGGTTAGGTGGTTCTATTACTAGCCAGTTTCCGAATCTAAGGAATACAATGGTTTGATTGGCAATCATTCCTTTCTGTATTATGGAAGACAGTCTAAGAGGACATCCTTCAAGTGAAAGAATACGCAGAAGTAAAAATAAGACTTAGGATTCATGGACCACAACCTTGATTTCAGACCCTAAAATAGATAATCTCCCCAACCCCAAAACACACACAACAGTGTTAAGGTTATCTGGAAGGATCTCAGAGAATCCAAAGCAACTAACATTTATGAAGCACTTAGGTTCTTTACATTTTCTCATTGAACCCTCATAATATCCTCTCAGGGTATGTAGTAGGGTTGAAATGAATGTCTTCTATTGATATCTATCTTCCTTCTTTTCTTTATGGAAATTAAATACACACATGCAAAGTAACTCTACATATTTTCAAGGATGGATGCATATTTAAGGAAATAAACACATTAGAGAGGATGCCTTTTAGAAGGGACAAAGAGTATACACAGATATAATGTCAGCAAAATGCCTTATTTTTAAATTTAAATATTTTAATAAAATCATATTCCTCAAGTAACATGTATAATCACAATCTTTACAACTTAGTAGCCATAAGCAGATCTGAGACATTTAGTGACATTTCCTAGCAACAAATTCAGACATGAGCACTAACCACAGGCTCAAAATGTTGGTCTTTTTAAAGGAGTTCTGGATGTACATCCAAATCCTGGTAATGGAGAAGAAATTACCAAATTCATCCAATCTAATCATTAACATATGAAAAATGAATACAAAAAATTTCAATGGCCTTTCTCATTCTCTTAATCTCCTATGCTAAATATTTATATAATATGATTATTTGGTAGTTGAAAAAGGAAACGACAGAAAATATCTCGTCTTGAATTGGAATATATTGTTTTTGCATCCAGATGTAGATGATCAAAGAGAATTAAAGCCATTTAGACTCAGAAAAGAGCCTCCCTCACCCATTTCAAGTTTAGCATATCTAAAAACTAGCATTTAAAGCCTATCCCTCACACATTTTTGGAACTTTTTTCAGATAAAAGCAGGTTGGGAAATGGCGAAGCAGGGAACACTCACACATACACACACTGTACTCATATGAGCCTGGGATGGTCTGGACTGGATTTCAAAACTCTGTGAAAAACATAGCACATCTTACTAGAGCATCAGTTAATGTCTATAGTTGTTTTGGTTTGGGAATAGGAGTAATCTGTTAACATATTAATATAGTTGTTTATAGTCATTGTTTATGGAGAATTTACCAGGTGCCAGGACACTGAACTAAGTATTTTACAAGCATTATCTCTTTTAATTCTCTTTTAATGACCCTATGAAGTGCATCCCAATAGAATTCCCACAGTATAGATAAGAAAACTGGCAGCTTTGAGAAGTTAAGAAATGTGTGCAAGGGCATTTGGCTAAAAAAGTGTTGGTTCCAGGAATGGAAGCCATGTTCTGAATCATTAAGGTCTACTAAAACTCCCAACATTAATGTATTGGAGTAAAATACACAATTTTAAACCAAAATAGAAGACTCCACAGAAACATCTTGTTAAATGGAGGGTCACATCAATCCTTCACTCTCCAACGTGTACAGGTACATGTCAGAGAAATTTGACGAGCATTCCCAAAATAATTTTCTTTTTTTTGCTGGGAAATATTTGCCCTGAGCTAACATCTGTTGCCTATCTTTCTCTCTCTCTTTCTTTTTTTCTCCGCCCCAGTGCATAGTTGTATATCCTAGTTGCAAGTCCTTCTAGTTTTTCTATGTGAGCCGCTGCCACAGCATGGCTACTGACAGACAATCAGTGTGGTTCCCCGTCCAGGAACCGAACCTGGGCTGCCAAAGTGGAGTGCGCTGAACCTTAACCACTAGGCCATCAGGGCTGGCTCAAAATAATTTTCTTTATTACAGCAAACCCTAAATTAAACTCAATGAACACTTACTAGGGTCCTATTCTATTCAACACACTCTACCTTGGATTCTGGGTTATAAACATTTATAAATCAAGTGCCTGATTTCAAGCAATTATGCTAACGTATTAACCTACAAAGTGTATTGACCCATTTTTACTTATGAACACATCTTTATCAATTATTATAATCACCTTTAAATAATCCTAATAAACAGTTCTTCTCATCCTTCAATATAAATATTTTTTATAAGAAATTGAAATTCATACCTAGCATACTTCTTGGTCAAGATCTCCACATGAAAGGTCAAATCGAAATAAGTTACAAAGGAAAAAGGCTTAGTAGGAAAGCCAAAGAGAAGGGTCTATTTATATAGGGGAAAATATAGGAGATAGAAATGGGAACATTTTAAAATTACAGAAATGCTGGAATCAATCAGGATCCTAAAATGGGATTCTGCACAACAGGCAAAAGGTTGTCAAATATCAGTTTGGTCTAATTGCTGATCAAGTTTTGTCTCTCTTTCTTATAACCTTCGATGGGGGCTGGGGAGAACTCTATTTCCACAAGGCTTTCCAATTTTTTCCAATTTTTCCAATTTTGTCTCCTACCTAAATAGACACTTACACTCCTCTTTAAATAGAATACATTCTTTTCTGTTACATTCATGACTGGACTAGAGTACATTCTTTGGTTGCCAAAGCTTGGAACAAGTTATATAAACTTGTTATTGGAGCATTCTAGGAAATACACAACCACAAGTCTGGGGGGAAGTTGCAGAGTAGACTTTGCTTTCATACAACTGTTATTTACTGACACCCACCAGGGCCAAAATTGAAGTTCACACTTCATGAGTCATTGGTTCCCTATCTTTGGAAGCATGGTGTATGAAGAATTCTTTTCAAACTGCCGATTGCTTCCTCGGCTTCCGAACATCTGTGTTGCTCTGTTCCCATGACCATTTTCTTTTGTTTTTTTTGCCAGCCGAAGATGAATTCAAATCAAAAGGCAATTCATCATGCTAAGTTTTCTCCACATTTATTCCATTGGTGAGGGAATTATTGCAGATAGTATGTCACACGGCTTCACAATTACTGGGCCCAGGTAAGAGGAGGTATGTTTGCCATTCGGAAGAAACAGATGTAAGGATAAAAGAAGATATCTTATTTGTTTCACCTTGCTTGCAGTACATTTCTAGATCACATCATTTTCTTTGCCTTTTAAATCTTAACATTTGCCCTAGATACCAATAAAACAAAGTGACTTTCCCTCCTCCCCACCTGAAAGAAAAAAAACGTACTCAAACTCAGTGTTGAAGTCCAGTCCAGACCTTCCAGGCCCAGGGGAGGCACCGTATGTGTATGTTTCCCTGCTTTAATATTTCACAGCTTGCCTATATCTAAAAAAGTTCAAAAAACAAGTGTGAGGGATTGGCTTTTTAAAGTTGCTAGTTTTTACATACATTATAATGCTGTGACAGTATTCTGAACATGTCAAATGCCTTCAACCTTTCTTGCTGAAGGAATTTTGACCCCTTCCTGCACCCTTACATCTCTCCCCTGTCAAGGGGATTTCCATTTGTAGCAGAGAAAGGCAGAGGCTGGTCCAGATCAAGGATCTGGACTTGTGTAACTCTGAGCACGTTCCCAGAACTGATCAAAGACAGACGCATACACAGATGGTGACTCACAATATAAATTTTTCATCAAAAATAAATAAATTGAAGTAATATATCAGTGAATATAGGTTATAAATCATTATACCTTGAAAAACAGAAAATGAGGGCCAAATAAAGATTTTTTAAAATGTGCAAATGCCTCCCAAACACACACAAAAATCCTGTCAAATTAAGTTAAAATGGACATAAAACTTCTTTATACAATTGACTTTCTTCTTGAATCACATGCACAAGATTTTCCAGTGATCACAGTCAGAGAAAACTAGGGCTATGTACTGCCCAGCCCTGAAAAGGGCCTCATCAATGCTGTTTGATAAAAGTTCTCTGACTCTTTCTATTCCCCCTCCTGTTGAAATTTTATATTGTTTTTTCATCAATGAATTTAATGTATCATAGTTCTACAGGATATAATTTTTTTCTCTTGTTGCTCAAAGGTGGCCAAAGCTGTCATCTATAATGCAGAATTACCCAGGCAGCCCCCTATCACTGATACCGCAAATAACCAGAGAAGCGAATGGAAAAATGAGAGTATACTGCTTGAGAAACACATTTGTGAGTATGCTACCAAGGTATCATGGAGAGAGGATCAGGAAAAAACCAAAACCAAGAAGGATTGTGACCCACTTTCTATAGGGGCTTTAAAGGTGAAGATATACTCTGCCCCCTACCTTCACTATGATCCATGTCACATAAAGTCACATTTCCATTCCATGGAAAACAAAGTCTTGAATGGAACCGGTGAAATACTTGCTGTAACACACCACTACCTGGCTGAGAATGTGTGGGGAAGAAGTGGCAGGGTAATTCACAGCAACTGTTACACAGTAAGCTAAAAGAAGCTGCTGTAAGTACAATGAAGTGCAAGGTCTCCATGTAGGAATGTTATAAATACAATGTTACACATAATGGACCACTGGGGAACAAAGCCCACAAGAAGACCCATCCAGGATGGGTCAGAACTGTATGTGAGTGAGAAAGAATTGGCTGTTGCAATTATGTGATGAAGAAGAAGGTATCTTTGATATATACAGCTTTGGGGAAGCTACCTAGATATACCAAGATGACTGAATTCAATATAATTCTTCTCTCATTTCTCACTTGCTCTTCTGATAAAATCTAAGAACAGCAGTAACAGACTTTCAAAATGAGAGCAGCATCAGGCCTGATATACAGCCACAAGTAGGGCCAGGCCAATTGTTCATGGTTGGCACCTATCCTGAGTGAAAGGTATTATGAAACATTGTTAATATTAGTTATGCCTCAACTAAGGGATGAAAAATACCTTAGAAATATGAAGTAAAGGGGAGAATAAGGAGAAGCTAGGTATTTCAAGGGTTTATATTTTGCTAAGAGTGAAAATGAAATTATATGTCTATCAGTAAGTACTGGAGATAACAATTACAATTAAGGATAAGGACATTAGTCTTAAAAAAAACTTAAGATATAGCATCTAGAGAGAAAAAAAGTGGCATGCTTGAGAGGAAAATGGTAAAAATAAGAGCTATAAGGATAACAGAATTAAGATAAAAAAGCTTAACGGAAGAGAAAAAAATTTGACAACAGCTATAAAGCTATATTTAAAGTAAAATAACACTTCAAAATGTTTTTAAAAATTAAGACATCTCAAAATTTAGAAATAAAGCCACTATCAAAACCCCAATGGATAAGTGGGTAAGAGACTCAGAAATTTATTTAAAGAGGAAATATAGAAAGTGAAAAAAGAAACCCCACAAAAATGTTGCTAATAAAGAAATATAAATGAAGGGAATTACACCAGCAAATATTCCAGGAAAACGTTTTTTAATAATAAAAGTCTTCGGGGTTGGAGTTTGGAAAATGAGTAAACTCATTCATTGCTGATGACATTATAAAAAACACATATCTAGAGAGATATTTGCCAGTGAGAAAACAATAAATATATTAAGTGATTCCATTGTTATAAATTTATCTATGGATATAATTGCTTAAATGTGTATGACGCTTACAATAAAAACTAACTATAGACAACTGAAATGCTCCCTACTGGGGGAAGAGCTACGTATATCAGAGTGTATTGATGTAATTGAATATTATGCTGTCACTAAAAGGATAAATTTGATAAAGAAATGTGGAGATTTACAAAAACATTAAGAAAAAAGTAGAAAT
Source organism: Tapirus indicus (assembly GCA_031878705.1). Taxonomy (NCBI): domain Eukaryota; kingdom Metazoa; phylum Chordata; class Mammalia; order Perissodactyla; family Tapiridae; genus Tapirus; species Tapirus indicus. The sequence goes on along the minus strand of CM062919.1, from coordinate 124,619,630 downwards.
GTATATGTAAATACACATACATATACTGAAGTTATATAAAAGTTACTTTTAAATGTGTAAATATTGAATATTATGCTGCCATTAAAAAGATAAATATGAATAAAGAAATATGAAGTATTTATAAAAATACTAAAAGTAGACAGATACATATATACATATATATGCATACATATATTGCAATTACATAAAAATTACTTATGTTTGAAACAAAAATCATAAGGGAGTGCATAGAAATGAAACTGGTTATAGTGTTTGGTATTTTTATTATGGGTAAATATTTTTCCAATTACAATTTATTTGTTTTTTTATTATATAAGTAGATTTAAGAGAAACAGCTCTTAAAACCCGAAGAAAAGTATTTTCCAGTTGACATATTCTAGATCGTAAGAAACCCCAAAAGGAAATGAGTTTAGAAACCTAGACCTCTTAGAAAGGGAATTAGGTGAGTTTATAACTTTATTAAAGGTCACTGATATTTGGCTTGTATAAGAATCCCTCTGAGTGAGAAAATACTCAAGAAAAAACTCAGCCCTTAGAATTTTCTTTTCTCTTTAGAAATATGTGATTCTAAAATTGATGAGTATACTATTTAATGGTGGTAGGTAGTGAGTAATGTCTATGCAGAGAGATGTTCTTCTGACTGGCAATGAGCAAAATTATGTGTGTAATACACAATTACATATATACACACATACACTATATACACACGTATACTATATATACATAACACACACACATACATTCAGTGACAATCATTTAAGTTAAATAAGCACTGTTAGATAATGGAGTGTGTCTTAGGGAGAGCTTTCCTCAAAGCAGCAGAGCTCCAAGTTCATTCCTCTCCCTGCCCCAGCCACACTGGTTTTGGGTTGGTTTCTTGAACACTTGAACATGCCCTGCCTCAGGGGCTTTGACGTGGCTCTTCTTTCCACCTGGAACACTGTTTTCCCATATATTCATATGGCTCAGCCAGAGGTTATATGCAAAATATTTTTGGGAAACAACCAATTAGACCAAATAGCTGACCAATCAGAAGGATGCTGGAATTTGTAAAATCTGCAAGGCTATCTCACTGAATGCCAGCCTTGGGGCCCTCACTTCCTTCAGATCTGGACTCAAATATCATCTCTTTGAGGAGGTATTCCCTGACAGCCCTATCTAAAATAGCATCCCTGTCATTATCTCGTGACTCTACCTTCTTTTTTTCATCCTGAGGCATTTATCATTACCTCACTATATATTATGTATTTATCTGTCAGACTTTCTATTGTCTATATTCCTCACTGGCATGTAAAGTTCCACGAGGGCAGGGACCTTGCCTGCTCTTCTCAGGGTTGCCTGTGATCTCCACTTGCTAAATCCAAAGTTCAGGTCTTCTCATCTTTGAGTTATCATTAGCAGTTGATCACTCCTTCTTTGAATTCTTTTTCCCCTAAGCTCTAGAACATCAAAAGTGTGCCTAACTTTCCTTCTGTTTTTCTGACTGCTCCTCCTCAATCTCCCTGTCATCTCCTTACCCTCTAAGGGTTGGTTGAAGCACACTGAGAACACCCTTGGTGTTCTCAGCTAGAATCACAGCTTTAAATAAAACCTATATGCTGATGACTCCTAAATTTCTATCTTCACCCTGAACCTCTCTCCTGAACTCCAGATTCATTTATCCAACTGCCTGCTTGACATTTCTTGGATATCCAATTGGCATCTCAATCTTAACTTGTCTCAAGTGGAAGTCCTTGCTCGCCTCCCAGATATGTTCCTCCTAAATCCTCCCTAGCTCAGTTCAGACCAATTTTTCTAGTGGGTCAGACCAAAAACTTGAATCCCATCTTCGATGCTACTCTTTCCCTCATGTCCCACATCTGGTCTGTTAACAAAATGTGTTGATTCATCCTTCAAACGAAACTCAGAATCTTATTGCTTCTCACCACCTCTATTTCCACCATCTTGGTCTGAGCTGGCATCATCTCTTGTACAGATTATTGCAAAAGCCTCTTAACTACTCCCTGCTTCTCTCCTTGCTCTTTTCAATTTATAACAGCACCAGAGGCAGGATGATCTGGTTAAAACATAAGTCAGATCATGTCATTCTCTTACTCAAAACCCTCCAAGGGCTTCCATGTCACCTAGATGTCCTTACTCTGACCTAAAGGGTCATTATGACCTGGCCCCTTATTATCTCTCTGACTTCATCTGTCACTGCTTTCTTCTTTCCTTCTTGCTACTCCAGCCACGCTGGACTCCCCTCTGTGACTCAAACAAGTCAGGAATGCTGCTGCCTCAGGGCCTTTGTACTTTCTTTACCTGAAATGTCATTCCCCAGATGTGCACCTGGACGGCTCCTTCGTATTACTCAACATCACTTTCTTAGTGAAGTCTTACCTGGCCAGTATACTTAAAAATTAAACTTTCCTACACTATTCACTTATGTAATATTTACTTTGATCACATTTCCAGTGCTGCCAGTTTAAAGCATTTTAATGGGAGGTGATGAGGCTCGAGGAGAAAGCATAGGCCAGATCACGAGAGCCCTGGTGAGCCAAGCAAAGTGTCTGGCCTTTCCCAGACGGAGGTGAGGAGCCAGCAAAGGCTGTCAAGCAGGGCTGTGATATCATCACAGTTGTATTTTAAAATGATTATTTTGGTAGTGCCAATTTTTTTTTTTAAACAAAGCATAGGGAATATCAAACTACGGCATGACAAAGAGACCAACAGAGTTTTCTTGGAGATTTCAGGCAAATCTAAAATTTTCCTTAGTCAAATTGCTTCCATTTCTATTTGTTACTCTGTGACAACCTTACACTTTAGTGGTTACATTCACTGAACCAGTGAACTTTAAGTTCTTGAACCACTTGGGATTTCACATCACCTTTTCCCCATAATGCTCAAAGTGGCAAATATTAAACAATCAGAAACCCCCAAATAAAGCAAGATTTCACATTAACAGGAAAACCTTTAAATATTAAACCGTACAATAAAATTATAAGTGACGTGAGCCCAACTGTGGCATGCTGGGAGGGAGTCTATTTCCCCTCTAAAGGAACAGGTTCTACTCAACTCTAGCAAATTGTTGCCAGACGTTTCTATTTTTCAAGAAAAGCCAAAACTCAGATGTTTATATGAAATCTTCCAAGTTTTGAAATATTGAAATGAAATCAAATCTTTCCATAATCACGTTCAACTCCAGCTGTGGCCATTTTCACCATCTGATGGGTGGTTTTGGAGCCTACAATACCCTCTCAGTCACTTACTTACTTGCTTAGCCATGCTATGCCTCAGTTTCCCTAACTGTAAAAATCAGATATTAATAACACCACCTATTTAATAAGGCTGTAGTAAGGAATAAATTAAATAATAAAAAGTGTTTTACCTGTGCGTGTCATACAGTAAGTGCTCAAAAAGAGTTACTATTCTCATGGTCAGTTTATTTTATGGAAAATAAACACTTGGCACCTGCCCACTTAAAACTACTGAAGTTTCTGAGTCAGTTGATGCTATTTCCTGATACTCACTCAGTGCAGATTACTATTCCGAGGGCTGTGCAGATTGGCAAGGAAAATAAGCAGGGCGCCTGCCTTGTCAATAAAACTAGAAGAGGAATCAGGGTAAATGTGTGTTAAGCTGACTTAAAGACATGCACCCAAATTTATAAAATGAACAAATGGATCTTAGCAAAACCATAAATAACGGTGAGAACCTTCAAATAAGAGACTAGTATGAGCTGGTAGACTATAAGGCAGGGCAGGGTGTGGGATGAAGCCACACTGAGTAGTGTCCTCAGGAAAATGGATGTTTAGGCAGGTTTCAAAACAGGACAGAGATAATATGCAAATTAGTGGACATAACTGGAAAGAAAAGCGATCAGGACGTCAAGGAAGACATCGTGGAAGGCATCAAAGTGTGAGAGGCCCACATATGAGCTGCATTTCCCTGGCGGGAGGGGAGCTCTGGAAAGGGAATAAGGGCCTGAGGCATTGGGCCATGAGGGGTGGTCATGAGAAGAGATTAAATCTGTCAACAGTGATAAAAATGAAACAGAAAATGAGATAAATGATCCAGCCTCATCTCCTCTGCTAAAGCTGCCTCTTCAAAACGCTCTCTCCTCCAAAGGATGATCTGTTGAAAATGTCATTCCTGTAACATCACACTGAAAGCCCTCTCTCACCAGGGAGCATAAAAACTCTGCAAGCACCTGGTCTGTGAGACAATTGCAATGTCCTATATTCATCTACACTTTTTTTTCAGTCCTTTTAAAAATCCCCCATTTGCTGTAAAAACCATATGATGACATTTAAGGGGAATATTTCAAATGAATAAAATTACGTTTAATTCCCAAAGCTAACATAATTCTTTTCATTTTTATATCTTCCTGTCTCATTTATGTCCAGAAGTCTACAGATTTGTCAGGTTATCATAATTATTGTGTATATTCCATTCCATTATCTATTCTGTTCACTTACCATGTATCCAAATGTCCCCTCAGTATCCACAGTCATCATTATGACTTAAATGTCTGCATAATAGTTCATCAAGTTGATGCCCCTAATTTAATAAAATATCAGGCACTTACATAATGCCTGTTCTTTTTTGTCACAGAAAATGCTACAAGATGCATTGTTTTGCCCAAAGTTATTTTTTTTTAATGCTGTTGGACAATTTTCTTGGGATGAATTCCAAGGAGTGGGATGACTGGGCCAAAAGTATGAACATTTTTATTTCCCCATAATCTACATATATGTGCATGAATGGATTATACTACTACGATAAAGAATTGGGATCTTTGGATGCATAACCAAAGACACTTTGCCTGGATTGTTATTTATACCAACTCACACTTCAGTTCTAAAAATGCTCCATGACCTCATAAGAGTCTGAACACACTAGAAATTGGCCGTTTAATAGAGTACAAGTGAATGTCAAGACATGTCTTTTTTTCCCTTTAATTCCCCCTACAAAGTTAATGTGCTGATAGTAGAGACATGAGCAGCGACCTTCTCTCTTTGGATAAATTGCCCAGGAGAGATGTGATAGTGAATCTGCAAGCCTCGAAATCTAATAAACAAGAATTATCCAACACTGAGAAATATGAGTAAGGCATAGCTCTGAACTGTATTAGGCACTAAAACAATAAAAGGATGAGGTGAGTGCCCATATCAAATTGAAACTATAAATCATACAGAGTACCAGAGAAACTGTTAAAGCAAATGTGATAATGAAGAATAAAATCGAGGTTAAAAAACCTGTGACATTTTATAAAAACACCGTTACTTTCATATACACGCAAAAAAGAAATGTCAATGTTATTATTATTGAAGAGCACAATTAAGGTGAAACAACTTTGGCCATAGTTCTTATTTGAGTGGTTTCTTGGTTTTATCTCAAACTACTTTCAAGGGAAGTTGTATGTCAAAGGTTATGTAATGCTATATAATTCCACTTCTAAGACAGTGGTGGTTTAGATGCTCTGAAGCGTCTTCTCAAATATAATACAACTAGCATGAAAAAGTTTTATTGCAATGCTGAACTAACACAGGATGTAAGAGAAATTTCCAAGGTGAAAATAAACCAAAAATACCTAGGGGCTTGAAAAAGTGGTGTTTTCCTGAGAGCAAATGCTATTGTTAGTGCTACAATGGGAGACTGAGATGTGAGGCAGTACCAAGGTGACAGACGGGAGCCAGAGAGTCCTTGATTAAGCCCGAGATGCTGGGTAGAGGCTAAAGTGGCCCTAAGTCAGCAAGTCCCAAAGAAAAACACAAAGTCTCTGGAGAAAAGTATCCTCAACTTAAATCTAATTTTTCACAGTTTACCATCAACTAAATCTGAACTCCATCATGAGTGAGTCAGCAGAAATAAAAGTTAGACAATGAGGCCTTCATATATTGGAATAAAAATGGCTATGGAATGCTTAAAAAAATTAAAAAATTTGAGTCATAAAAGTAATCAAGAAATAGGAGATAATAAAAAATGATTAGGAGATTGAAAAATGGAACCTTTAGAAAAAATATAACTATTGAAATAAAAATACTCTGTTGATGGTTTAATCCAGAGTATACCAAGAAAAATACTCATCACCACTTACCATCTGAGACCAATGGGTCCTTTCATTACTTATATTTTTAAGTCATTTTAATAAATAATCTATAGAAGAGTAAAGCAATAAAAGGATGCAGTACACCCATATGATAGTTTCAAGAGAGAATGAATTTTATTCTATTAAAACTTAGTCAAGTTTCTTAGTTTTTCAAAAGACTTCTAAGAATAATGTCATGATGTATCACTTCTTAAAAATAGTTAAAACTACTCATAAAAGAAAGTCAAATGCTAAAATTGGGTACAGTGGGTCCTGATGATTACATAGCCATTTAAACACAACTGAAGACAGATTTAGGAAACAGAATGACGGATCAGAAGAAATTACCCAGAATGCAGCATAGACACCTGGAGAAGAAAATATGCAAAAGAGGCTAAGAGATATGGGGGGCAGAGAATGAGAAGGTCTAATATATATCTAATGAGAGTCTCAAAAGGAGAAACTAGATAGAAGAGAGGCAATATTTGAAGGTATAATGTCTGAGGATTTTCAACAACTGATAAAAAAAGAGATACAGGAAACACACTTTAAGTGACTCAAGAATTCACACTTCAAAAAATGTTTTACTCATAGATCCCATACACAGATGCACATTTTGAAGAAAACACAGTGCATCTTACACCAGCCTTTACTAAATGCCTATATGTCAGAAACTGGTCTAGGCACTAATTTGCCAGAGCAGTTCATTATAATGAAGTATTCCGCTCTTGACACAATGTAATTGTTGACCTGAAATTTTGCACAAATTATTTATTATTGAATCATATTTTAAAGGTAGTATAGTATAATCGCTATTTTTAAAATATCCCATTATATAGCCCCTGATGATGAGGGGAAACTCTCTATAAAATAAATATTAAGAAATTGTGATTTTTCACACACTATATTTTCTAGAAACAAGCTGTAAACACATATCTGTGAAAGGAGCTATTTTTACAGTTGTTAACATAAATTCAAAATAATACCTAACACCTGCCCAGGCCCTTAAAATAGAAGGGTGTGGGCTGGTGAGAGAGACATGGCTGAACAGTTAGCGCTGATGATATCTGCTAGATCTTCCTAGGTCTTTTTATACTTTAAAGAGCCTTAGGTGGCTTCTCCTCTCCTTCCTCCTCTGCCTGAGGCCTTTGGAGTACATTTTAAAAATATGCAACAGAAGGAGGAATAACCTTTGCATTCCTGTCCTCCGCCTACCCTACATGTAATCCCCAGCTCTTTCCTCAGGAGCCAAAGATACAGGGAGGAAAAAAAGCCTCTCATTCTCAGTTCCCCTGCTTCCCATCAGAGATTCCAAGTCTCAGGACGAGGGTGGAGAACCAGGGCTCATTAAAGGCTTCTTGGCCTTCCTTCCTCTCCCTTACTCCTCATATAGCCTTGCATTTCTTTGATGATCACACAACACAGGGCCCTGGGTTTGGGGAAAGAAGAAAATCAACCCACATCAAATGTGTAACTGGAGTTTTTAAAAAATTATGCATGATTCACAATCGTGTGTTAGCTTCAAAATGAAGGGCTGAGCTAAATCTCGACTATCCAAACACTAGTTCTCTAGTCTTCCTGGGCAAGTTATTGAACCTTTCTTTGTTTCAGTTCCCTCATCTATAAAATGGGAATAAAAATAGTACTTATCTCATCGGGAATTTGTGAAGCATAAAGTGGTACACCACTAAGGTCCACTGTATCCAATTTTAGCTTTTGAAATTCATTTTGGAACAGTAAGCACTTAGAACAGTGCCTGGTATACAGTAGGCATTCAATAAATATTAATTCTTATCTTTAAAAAAGTTACATTTATATAATTATATCTAAACTATATTTTACAGAATTAAAATTATATGTATAATTATGTATTATATATAAATACAACTTTAAAATAATTTATATAAAGTCCAGAACCTTAAAAAAGGTTCATGGTGGTTATTTCTGAGTGGAGAGGTTAGAGTTGATTCCTTCCTCCCATTACTTCTGAATTGATTTTGTTTGTCTGCAATTAATATGTATTACCAATATACTTATAAAAAGAAAAAATTCACTAAAAACCATGAATAATGAAAATGACTATCATTCTAGTTTGGTTTCCTCAAATACAAAGACGTTGAAAAAACCTATTTCCTGATGTGACCAAACTACCTTAGCTTTTATAAATACACCCAGTGTTCTGAAATATTCTATAAAAAACTACCCTTTTGAAAAACATTCTTCTTAAAAAAAGACAACATAATTTCTTTGGCCAACATGTGGTTTGCTCATATCAACACAAGATTTTCCAAAATCCATATTGGCTCTAGAGCAACATAATTGAACTATATTCCTTAAGTTTCAATACATTTGATGGTGTTGCTGTTATGCTTTTTATGAGAACATCAACAATGGAAAAAAGTATTTTGTTTGACAATGTGGAATTTGTAGTTTAATTCTACACATGAAAGAAACCAACATATCACAACACTGATTTAGTTGTCAAAATTAAGCAGGGATGAAGGGAATACATCATACAATTGGATGTTCTGAGAGCCATAGTGGGTTATCTAATTTGAAAATAATATGGGATTAGCTATCTCAGCTGTTCAGATTTCCCAGTTGGGTGTTTCTAGCCACTCAGACATGACAATGGTGGCAAAAGCAACAGATTATAGTTGCTAATCAAGAGTAATGAGGGGACAGATGATCTAAAACAGGAGATCACTGAAAAGTCATTCTATTTGGTTTTTGAATGAAGCTGTGATTCGTTCGGCAAATTTACTGTCATAATTCTGGGGGTATGCAGTTCAGTAATGTGCAGAGAAATCGAAGGAAGTTGGTCAGTATTTAATTTCTTTTTTAAATCCATAAAGCAAAAAATTCACACTAAGGTAATTAAACATCATGCTTTATTTGCTTTCTATGGATGAGCTTTAATGTTAGAAAAGAACCTGGAGAAACAGTCTGCTTGATTAATACAAACACAGTTAAGTGCCCATAAAAGCCCTGCTGGAGGGTCGCTGAGAGCTGCCACAGCGCCCCCTCCAGTCTTCAGACAGACCCCTTCCTGCTGACCTGCCTCACTGGCCTCCCAGTGGACTCCCCTGTGTCCTGATAACCGCTCACCTCTACTACATGCATCAGCAGTCCCTTTGACAGAGCACCTGTTTTCTGGTATCTGTCCTCCTCTGCTTCACATAGCAAACCTGGGCAAGGCCGAACACCCCACTCTTGACATCCTGCCCCACCAAAAGGACCATACCCCTTCTGCTCTGAGAGTGGTGGGCATTAAGACTAAACTTCACTATGTAGGACATAATAACTCAAAACGATTTTCTCTAACTAAATACAACATCCCTTTTCCTTTAACAAAATTGAAATAATTATCTTTAAGCAACAATATGAAGCTACTATGGCTATGATCCCATGAGCTACCTGATGAAACAAATCTGTGCACAAAATAAAAAGTAGGTATTATCAATAAAATGTGTGCATACAATTTGTATTCTGATCTTGATATATTAAATGAATACATTCCTATTAAGATAATTGAATATCTAGTTTACTTTTTCCATATATAGGAGACGTATTCCTAATGGAAACCTTTTATAACAGCTTTCTTATAAAATGATTACACATTCATTGGAAACGTTTGGAAAATACACAAAGAAAGAAGAAAGGGAGAAAGGGGAGAAGTAGAGGGAAGAGAAGGAGGAAGAGAAAAACTTTTACCCTAATCTCACCATCCAGGGACAACACTGTGAATATTTTGATGGCTTTTAAAAGTTGAGCATATGATATATCCTCTGACTTTCAGTCTGCCTTTTCCCACAAAATAAAGTGCAAATGTTTTGGTCAATACATAATTATTGGCATCGTATTTAACAACTGCAGAGTGTTCCATCTTGCCAGGCAGTACCATGTCGTAGTGTGAAGAACACGGGTCTGGAGCCACTCTGTCCCATGTCTCAATCCAGCCTCCATCGGTCACTAGCAATGTCACTAAAACTATCCTATGCCTCAATTTCCTCATCTTTAAAGTGGAGAAAAACCAGTAACTACTTCATAGGATTGTTGTGAAGATTAAATAAAATGTTGTACATCACGTATTTAGCACAAAGCCTGGTGTACAGTAACGTACTTAATAAATGTTAACCATTAGGTTTTCCCATCTGCCAGTCACCCCCACTGCTAGACTGTGTAAGTTTCTTGAAGGCAGCAACTGTGTCTTTATGGGCTTTGAGGTCCCAGTACTTGTCACAGAGTTGACACATGATGAAAGTGTGTTGAATGAATGAATGGCTGGCTGGCTGGATGACTTTGTTAACTGGCAGGTTAGGTTTTAGAGTGCCATTAAAACAGTAGAGTGCCATCAAACATTTGGAGAGGACTGTAATCTCGTCCCCCTCAGAACGTGGTGAGTTTAGTCACCTTAGATTTCTTTACAAAGCTCTGAGGGTGACAGGAGACATCATCTCGCCTCTACCCTGGATTGTGCAGCTTCTTCTGCTCTCCCCACTTTAAACCCATGAGCTTCCTTTTGTTCCAAAGCCTGCTCTGCAGTCCCCATTCCTTCTTAGTGGTCCCTTCTCACTGGGATTGTGTTGACCACCAACAATACAGCCAGGAGGCCACACATTTAGCCAGATCATTTATTCCTTAGCCTCCTCACCTGTATGCTATGATCCTTGGATCCTTTCCAGATACAAATTTTAATGATTTGGCTTTTGCATCATTTCCACAGTCTAAATAAAGTAGGTTAAAAAAAATACTGTCAACTGATCAAATGGATCTGTTTTCTGATTTGTTTTCAACCATGGAGTCATATATTTTTTAATGTATCAATGTTTGTCCTTTCATCAGAAGTTTAATGGTTTTACCCCAGTGCCCAATTTTCCTGCACTTCTCTTTAGAATTCATCCCAGTTGCAGTTTCATATTGTAGTAACTCTTTTCTAACATTTTAAAAGTTTCTGTTGAATATCATCAATTATTAAATAAGAACTCTGGTTGGAATTTTAGCTTCAGCTGTATAGGCAAAGTAAGATGGAAAGCTAAGATAATTTACCTGAAAATCTAAGATGTAAAGAATTTATCTGGGGGAAATTCACAAGATAATAAGTTATCTTTTATCCACGTAGATAACTTTAACAGTCTTTAGTGTTTATATCTCTGTTTTCTACTATTCTCAGCCAATTCTTAGTATTCAAAGAAAAGTATTTGGTTAAAATTAAAATTCATGGGGCTGGTCCCATGGCATAGTGGTTCAGTTCAGCACACTCCGCTTTGGTGGCCCAAGTTCATGGGTTCGGATCCCAGGTGCAGACCTACACCACTCATCAGCCATGCTGTGGTGGTGACCCACATACAAAACAGAGGAAGCCTGGCATAGATGATAGCTCAGGGCTAATCTTCCTCAGGCAAAGAAAAGGAGGAAGATTGGTAACGGATGTTAACTCAAGGCAAATCTTCCTCAGCAAAAAAAAAAAAAAAAAATTATAATTCATAACAAAATTTGACTTTTATTTAGTATTACAAAACTCTGAATATCTATTTGCTATGTGAAGACGTAGCTCTATTATCTGCAAATGAGTTATTTGATTGTAAGACGAAAGAAGAAATAACAATCTGGGCTTACAAAAAAAGATTTTATTGAAGTTTCCATGGCCATCATACCTTTGTACACAAAGCTAAGTTATTTCTTTACGGTAGTCTCAAAAATTCAATTACTAAGACAAATACGATTTTTAAAGTTCTTAATAAAAATAAGCAAATTGCTTTTCTGAAAGATTGTGCCACTGTACATTTCCACCAGTTACAGGTCAAAGTGAGATATTTTATTTTAATTCTTCAAGAAAGACTTGACAAAACTGGGGCTATGAGCAAAAGTGAATTGAATATTTAGAACATACTAAGTACAAGTTATTATGCTAGACTCGAGGGATACAAAAATAAATACAATATTCTTTCTTTTGCAGATGTTACAGACTCTCGTGGTTTAGAATGTGTATGTCTATATGCGTATATGTCCCTCTGTTTGTACACGTGTTTATCTGTGATGGTTGGCGGGTTTGTGATTTCAAAAATTGAGTAACCAATAGTCATACCCTTTAGTCATACCCTTTATTCTAGTTGAAGGTCTTGGCCTTTCCTGCTCACTGAACTATAAGAACCATTTTATAATGAATCAATGACAAAAAGTACTAAGCAACTGACTGGTAGCTCCATAAACAGATTTAATCAAAGTGAAAAACAGACTCCCCTGGGGCCAGCCTGGTGGTGGAGCGGTTAAGTTTGCATGCTCTGCTTCAGCGGTCCAGGGTTTGCAGGTTCGGATCCTGGGTATGGACAGACGCACCACTTGTCAAGCCATGCTGCGGCGGCGTCCCATATAAAGTGGAGGAAGATGGTCATGGATGTTAGCTCAGGGCCAGTCTTCCTCAGCAAAAAGAGGAGTATTGGCAACGGATGCTAGCTCAGGGCTAGTCTTCCTCACAAAAACAAAACAAAACAAAAAAAACCCAAACTCCCCTGATTAAACCAAACAAGTTCAACATTTCTTTTTATTCTTTCTTTTTACTTTTTAAGCTCTACTTAATAATCATAAAACACATATTGGATATTTGCTGTGTATCAGATGCTATTCTAAGCGTTTAGCATACCTTAACCCATTTAACACTGGCAACAACCCTATGAGTTTAGAATTATTAATTCCCTCATTTGACATCTGAGAAAACAAAGCCCACATAGCTCATGTGACAGAGGTGGGATTTGAACCTTCGTGGACTAAATAAGAAAATGCACACCACTCTGACTACTGTATGGTAGGCACTTGGAAAATGTTAACCGTTATTGTCTATGTATGTTTCTATTTTGGCCTACAGGTTGTAAACACTATGAGGTCAAGGGTTATGCCTAGAATGTCATGTACATGGCTTTCCTCCATCAAAAAAGCACATTAGTTATATTTCCATTATACTCATATTAAAAAAAACCAATAACACAAAATAAAAGACAAAAGCAAAAAATAGTAACATGGTGGTGGTAGGCAGGGTTAGAGAGTGAATATCAATGAAGCGAGGGGTGGTGTCTCAAGCATTATTTGTTAAATTAAAGGCAATGCAGAGGGTTTGACACTGTGATGTGGCTTTATAAACTACAAGTTTAATAGTCTGACAATTCTTAAATAAGCTCTATGTACATCACCGGGCTCAGTGTCTCCAGACCAACTTACTTCTCCAGTCTCAACAATGAACTCTTGCATCCTGGGTTACTGCTGTCTAAGATGTGGGACAGCCACAGACTTGGGATCGGTGTGTGAGAGGCAGGGAAGGAAAGTGACAGAGAGAAATATACAACATAAAGGAATTCCCTGAAAGTGTTGATATCTGAACACTTCTGACCCCTCTCAAAATAGGAAAAAAAACTATTAAAAAATATTAGAAACAAAAACAGTTCCTAGAATTAAATATAGGAAAAAAAACCCATTTGTAATATATTTCAAGTTTTCTATACCAGTGGCTATTAGATAACACTTAAGAGAAGCCTCTTAACAAAAGGCAATGAATTAGGGTGTATATGCTCTAATAAGAAATTCATTATAATTCACTCTTTGAAGAACTGGACTCAGTAATTTAATAATAATATTTCTGCTCATGAGGTCAAACATTGGAAAAACTGGCCTTGACATCCTCAAGACTACTGGGGTACGAGACCAATATTTATCTCCCTCTTGGTCTATCAAACTACAATTCCTTCAACATGTATGCCCTCCATTTAACTACACCAATTCATACAACTTGCATATGATCCTCCAAATAGAGATGTATAACTAGCATATCCATCTCTATTTTGATGTTGAAATCGGCTGGAATCCTGTATCTCTATACAGTAACCTCAGAAAAGGCTTTCTTTCCTGAAGCTGCTCGTGTTGAAATAACACACTGCAGGCGATCTCTCTGCATGGGTAGTTTCATCTTCCCAATCTTTTCATTGTGATCATCTTCTAACCTTTCTCGACATTATTTGATTCATCCGATCCAAGTGTGTTCCATTTGGAAAGGGATGAATCAGCATGAACTTCCTCCTCCTACTGTTAAATTATTTCTCCTTATGACCCTTCTCCCCTGGATGCAAGAACAGTAGAGTAAGGTGCAGTTGTTAAAAGCTAGCATTTGTTCAGTATATGTGTGAAAAAAAATTAATCCATTCCTCAGTCATTTTAGCACTCTACAAATTATACCGTAAATCTCAGAAGTGTATATCTCCATAATCTGTAAGGTCAGTTTATTCTTTGCAGCCATATCAATGTTTCCTTTCCATGGAGAAGGTATCAAAAGGGATCACTGAACTGTGAACAAGAGCAAACAGTTCAGACACTGAAGTCTAATCTAAAAAGGATACCAATGACACCTTTATGTAATTTTTTAGTTAGTTTACACTTCCAAAATATCTTAGACACAAATACAAATGTTGATACTAAAGCAGTTATCCATTTCAAGAATTCACGTGAAAAAATTTTTATTTTAAATCAAGTATACACGTTCTAAATTTTTGTAAGCAAAGAGTTATAGCACCTTAGTAAGCATTTTGCTATGACAGCTTATGAAACTAAAAGATCTTTGTAATATTAATTCTGTCTGAATATTTTTACAAATTTTTTTGCAAAGCCGATTTCCACCCCAAAACACTAAGGACATACAAAACCAGAAAACATAAATAATGTAGAGTACTTGGTTGACTACTAATGTAAATTAGTGTAAAGTCTGAATTATTAATACTGCATACCCACAATAGACCATGTATGTTTTTAAATAAGTTCAGATTAATTACTTGGAAATAAACCATGGCTTGCCTAATTCCGTTTTTATGTGGAATTGCTTTAATAACATAAAATAACCTATTAGAATATCAACTGCTTATTATTTGTAAAAGAATGTATATAGAGTGATTGAGGTTGTCTTAAAAATTACCCTTTTGCAAAGGTTTGAAGTCATCCTTAAGCTATTAGCATTCTAAGTCAAATTTTTTTCAGAGAGAAAACAGGTCAGCCCCATCCGAAGCCACAAATAGACCAGGTTCATTGTAGCTCCAGCCAAGTCCAAATAGATCAGCTTTATTATAGCTCTTGCAATGAGTTGCCAGGTTATTTCTTGGATTCATCAAGTCAAAGTCTGTGGCTGGGTATGTCCATATGGGGGAAACAAGCTAACCAATATGCAAGAACCAGAACGTTCTAGGCTAAGCATTTAGTAGTCTTGACATAGTCAAAACGGGGTTGGGGGGTGCCCTTTGATTAAATTCAGGGCATATGATTTCCCTGCTCTTGAGGAAAAAATTCCTTGGTTCTAATGATCTAGATTGGTTTTCTTAATCAGTCAATATCACCACATAATTATTCAGTTATTTGCCAAACGACTTGCCTATAAATTACTAAGAAGTCATCTTCTAGACCACCTTTTCAGCGTCGATTCCCATTTTCAAGTTCAGAGACAATAATTTCTCATAAAGCCTTTTTATGCTAAGATGGAAAATGTCTCAAAAAGCCCAAAGAAAAAGCCAAATAAAAGAGGTTTGCAATCATCTAAGGATACAGGTAAAAATTAAGAATCTCTGTGGAAAAATTCACACATAAAATATTTTCTATCACTGAGATAGAGTCAAGTTGCATTCTTCTAGGTGAACTAAATTGGCTTCTATCACTTGAATTATTTGACAAGTTTTATGCCTGAGATCGAACAAACACAATATATTTCCCAGGTTATTACTGGTGAATTTTGTCTTCTAAAAATGGAATGAGAAAATTGGGTAGCATTCACAGTTTAATTCTTAAGAGGTAAAGACCTCAATTGTGGAGAAACAGGAACCCTAATTCACTGCTGGTGGGAATGCAAACTGGTGCAGCCTCTATGGAAAACAGTATGGAGATGCCTCAAAAAATCAAAAATAGAAATACTTTATGATCCAGCAATCCCACTCTTGGGCATCTACCCAATGGACAGGAAATCAACCATCCCTAGGGGCTTATGCACCCCTATGTTCATTGCAGCATTATTCACTATAGCCAAGAAGTGGAAGCAACCCAAGTGTCCCTCGACTGATGATTGGATAAAGAAGATGTGGCATATATATACAATGGAATACTACTCAGCCATTAAAAAAGACAGAATTGTCCCATTTGCAACAACATGGGTGGACCTAGAGGGCATTATGTTAAATGAAATAAGCCAGAGAGAGAAGGACAAACACCTCATGATTTCACTCATATGTGGAATATAAACTAACACACAGATAGAGAGAACTGGTTGGTGGTTACCAGGGGGAAGGGGGTTGGGGGGTGGGCACAAGGGGTGAAGGGATGCATCCACATGGTGACGGACAAATAATAACATACAAATAAAACCCCACAATGTTATAAACTATTAAGACATCAATAAAAATTTAAAAAAAAGAGTTGAAGACCTCAAATATTTTTGCATTATGGACAAGAAAAAAGGAAAATGAAAATAAAGGAAGGCAACGAGAGTAAAAGTAAGGGAGGGAGGAAGAAAATTTATTGCCAGAAAAAGCACGAAACATTTGGCCTACAGTTTAATTAATTTAAAATATGGTACAAATCTAACTATGGAGTTTCTGAGTGTGGTAACATTCTCCTATGAAAATACATCCTCTGGCTCTTGAAAGGACATGTGTTAAGAGGCACAGGGATAATTTTATGGGTAACAGAGCCACCTACACGCCTTTAGGAAGTACAGAAGTTTCAACTGAAAGAGATCATGATGGGAGCTCTTGTTCTCTCAGAATAAAGGCTATTTATTCACCACCACTAAAATCTTGACAGCACTGCATTTGTACAGTCCCGAAGACCAACACTTGATTTTTTTCTTTATAGGAGAAAAAAAATCAAATACAAATGAGAGATTCTGCCATAATTTCAAGCAACTCCTAGGGCAGTGCTATTCAGACTTCGGCGTGCATATGAACCACCTAGGGGTCTTATTGAAATGCAGATTCTGATTCAGTAGGTTTGCGGCTGCTGCATGAACACATTGTGAGCAGCAAAATTCTAGGGCATGAGCACTGAGGACCTTTTTCACCCACAACTGTGCAACAGTGTCACAGGAACTGTTGCAACGGGTAAAATGTTTTATATTTTGAAAGGGACAGACAAATGTGCTTTATATTATGAAAGGGTGAAATCTTTTGCTACCCACTGACCACTTCTGAAAAACAGAAACCATTATCATGAACCTCAGTTGCGGTTGAAGGTCTCTGCAGAGTCACAACAGGTCGCCATATGCTAAGGGAGACATACTGAGTACAGAACAATGAAGATTCTAATGTCTGTTTCTACAGTGTTTTGTGCTTCAGGCATGTGTGTTTTCAGTGGGACAAAAGGAAAGGAAGATTCACATAAGTATTTAAAATTTATCTTTACTAAGTTGCCTTTGTTGAACATTCTAACTGCATAACATCAAGTGATATAACATCTATACACCATCAAGTAGTGTATAAAAAGGGAAATCACGAATATAATTACATTTAAAATAGTTTTTGCATAAACATTTGAAAACTGAATTATAAAGTAGACAGATATGAAAAGTACACATTTAATTTACCTTCCTGTCCAAAGCTAACATCAGTTCTCAGCCTTATTTTTACTCGATGCACCGCTATAACCTACGAGCAGGACAGCGCCACATCCAGTCTGGTTCCTTCTTGCATTAACTGAATCACCTCCAAGAATCACAGCCCCAAAACAAAGAGAGCTTCAATATTCAATTATTTCACATTGTTTTGAATCACTATACCTTCTACATTGGAAATTTCCCCCTTATGCCTTTACTTGTCAACATCATCCATCTTGCTTGATAGGTAAGCCAACACAGAGGACTGTCCCACACTGGTTCCATTATCTACAATTCCTCAGGAAGCAGGGTACTGTATTGGCCATGGTATTGCTGCCTGCTCAGTGGGGATGTTAATCACAGCTACTGTAGCACAGCTAGGCACCTTGGTACCCAGTAGAAGAGAGGAGGAAGAAGCACTTGAAGTGGAAACAGCCTTGGTTAGAGAGGGAAAAGGATACTCAATGGCCGCTGCTAGTCTTTTCCAGCTTCCTGGGAAGGCCATGGAATGCGGCAATGACCATCCCAGAGACAAGAACACAAGGGGCAAGCTTGAGATCGGACCGGGCAGCATCCCTTTGCTCTCCTCCTCACCTCTGCTTCCAACCCAAAACAAAGGCCAAAGGTCTCATGTAGGCCTCATCCCTGAGGTAAAACATCAGACTACCAACCTTACTTGCTATCTGAGATCTTTGTGCCTCAGTTTCTTAATTTTTATTACATAGCAATAATGCCCCCCACCCAACCCCCAGTTCATGGGGGGATGCAGAATAAAATGAGATAATATGAACAGGAAAGAGAAAGGACTACATGATTCATTAGTAATTATTGCTCCCAATGCTTGTTATTGTTTTTTAAATTTATCACCTGGATTGCTACACAGATCTAAGTAGTCAACTAAAATATGGTGCTCAGTGAAAAAGCCTAGGGAAAAATGGCAAGAAAGTCTACTTTTTAAATTTAAATTCCATGTTAATTCTTGTTTTCTTCTCTGACCAGCCAGACTTGGTGGTCATCTCCACATCCTAGCTCCAGGGAAGACTGGAGATACTGGTAAATGGCAGTTTTAGCTAAGACACGATGGATCAATAAGGTCATCCAGGCTAACAGGCGGCAGGGGAGGAGTTCTGGGGAAAGGACTAGAGGCTGGGTGGGGCCTGACCACCCAGCGTTCAGCTCAGGTAGCTGCAGCACCAGGTGGGGAGCAGGGCAGGGAGATTCTGGAAATGGAAGACTGTTCCTGGGACTCTCCCCATCTTGGGCTTCTAGGGCAAGCAGAAGAAGCTGGTAGTTTGAAGGCAGTGAAGGAAGGCATAGCCAATACATAGGAATCCCAGTATAACTCAATATAATTACTAATCTTGAACTTTGAGAATATATTATTTTAAAAATAATACATGATGAATAAAATCTATTAGGAAGTAAGTGATATTAAGCAATATCCTTCAAGCAGAGAATTGGGATTTGGCACCATGCAAATCGCAATCACAATGGCTGGTGCGTAAGTCTGGCCTAGCTGGTTGTGAGCATTACCGCAGACGGTTAAGAGAGCACAGATGTGCCCAGCAACCAGAAAAAGGGGAATCCTGACAGTAAGAATGTGAACGGGTGACTCCAGGATTATTCTTGACAGAGGGCTGGATGCCTGCATCAGTCAGGGTCATGTCTGAAAAACAGAAACCATGCTAAGTATTTCAAACAAAGGAAACTGGTTCACAAGGAAAAGCTGAAAAGTAAACAGGGGAGGTTGAGGTAACCTAGAGATTAGCATCAGGAGCAAGTTCTACTACTCCTGGGACTGGAGGGATAAAAAGACAGAGTACGTTACTAAAGGCCAGAGGCCGGGGATGACCTGTGAGATCTAGACTAAAAGGTAAAGCTGCTCAGTGGAGCGCAGCCACAAACCAGGCAAAACCACTCTTGAGATGCTACCCAAAGCAGAAAGAGAGAAATATCCGGGCTTCTCCTCTCCCCAGTCTCCTAGCAGTGCCACCCATTACCAAACTTTTCCAGAAACCAGCTGGCAAGGGAACTTGGAATGTTCCCTGGGATACAGGGAAGGGCAGGTGATGGAATGAGAGCAAAGTGGCAGATGATGGAGTCTAAGACGTTAGCTATTAGGATTAACCAGTTAGTTAATTGCATTGAACTTGCATTGAACTCATGCATGCCAAACAACCTTCCAAACACCATTTGTTTAGTGAAGGACTATTCACTAACCAGAACATTAAGTATTCCATTTCCCTTAGCAGTTAAATTTCAGACTGTAAATTAACAAACTGGAAGTTTTCTGTCTTCAATATAGTCTCCTAGGAGTTTTGTTAGTGCGATTCAATCTCCCTGAATGAAAATCAAGATCTTGGTCCCAGGAACCGAATCTAGACCAAAGTTGTCCAACTAGGGGAAGCCCTGGTTCCAGGGCTGATTCTAGAGTAAGGGTGGGCAGACTTTTTCTGGTGAGTCAGAAAGCATGTTAGGCTTTGTGGGCCACATGATCTGTTGCAACTATTTACCTCTAGACGATATCTAAACAAATGGGTGTGGCTGTGTTCCAATAAAACTTTATCTACAAAAATGGGCAGTGGGCCAGACTTGTCCCTCAGACAGGGCCAAAGTCTACCAACCTCCGGTCCACACCAATGTCAACCAAGTAAAGGAAGCCCATCTTGAAGTAACTCTCAAAACAAAGCAATAAATAGCTAAAAATTTGAAGGTAGGGCCATTGTTGCTTAATAATTGCAATTAAACCATTTAATCTCAGTCTAATAATGAAAGGTTCAAAATGTTACTATATTTTTCCCTGAACTGCTACTTTATATCATAAATCACTTAGAAAATCTCTTTAGTTTTATTTTGCCTCTAATGCAATTTTAATATTCATGATGACTTTTGATTTACTGCTTTTCTATATTATTTGAGTTGCATCTAATTAAAATAAGATTTTAAAGAATTTTCCATTGGGTTTTTCAAAATATTTTCACTCCTAGCACTTAAAAAAAATCTGTCATTTCTTACTTTTCCTTATGTGAGGTTTGGTGGGAAAATCTCCAGCATAAGAACATTTTCTTCTAGAAAAATATTTTTCTAGATCTGATTGAAAAGTTGATGATACTATCCAGTCAGTTGTTTTGACAAAAATGTATGAGAACATAATATCCATGAAAAGATTACATACATTTTATAAAATCACAAACAGGAACTACTCTTCAAAGATTTCTTTGAAGTTTTCTAAAATTCCATAAAATAAGCTGACATGCATAGATTACATCATTTCCAGTGCTTTCCAGACCTTGAAAGTTTTGCTCTAACATCTTGAGCTGTTTGCCATTTGCTCCAAATTCATTTCTCCTCTCTACCACCCTTTATAGTTAGGCCTACTTCCCATTTCTATATTAAAACTGCCTTTTCAAAAAAAACAGCACACAATGGTATCAGTCATATTCACTTTTTCTTTGCATTTTCTCTTAAAACAAGTGCTTATTAGAATATTAGGCTACGGATTCTAAAATACAAACAAATCTGATTTGACTTAACCAGTTACTCAGGGTTAGGCTCCCCACCTTACTGCATGTGTTTTTCTGCCAAGGCTTCCAATTGGGCATTTTATTCTTTATTCATTCTTCCTCCTGCAAGATATAGCACCTTCATGCGGTGGGACCCTGTACCTCCCTTACACCATCAGCTCTGAAACTTTTCTTTAGTCAAATTGGCATGACCAGCCCTCTTGAGATCTTTACTTGTCTCTGATTAAAAAGAAAAACACATTGTCCATAAAACACAAATATCATTCACAAAAACATTTCATATAACAAACACTAAATAAAATTTAGTTTTTACTTACATTTTACTTATGTTTAAATATTTAATACATTCATATGCCAGTGAATGGCATTTCCTTCTCTTGGTCAAGAATCCTTTGGAAGAGGACAACTCTCTCTAATTCACCTGATATCAATGGAATTACTATTCTTGCCTTCCAAACCCCAAAATGTTGGTCTAAGGGCTTTAGCTTGAGAAGCAGCAGCCCAGGACGCTGGAAAAGTTGTCTGGTCTAGAGTTGTGATGTTCTTTAACTGTATTCACTATACTTCCTCCTTTCTGGACTATACTGGGAGAGATGAGGCAAAAGAGAAGGACAGAAATCAATGACTTATGCCCATTCAAAATGAGAGGGGACCCAAGACAAATGAAAACATATGTGCACACAAAAACCTGTACATGAAAGTTTACAGCAGCCCTATTTATAATCACCCTGAACCCCAATGTCTTGCTATGGCATATCCATACATAGAAATACTACCCAGGAGCAAACTAGTGATACACGTGACAACAGGGATGAATACCACATTACTTTCAGTAGAAGCCAGATGCAAAAGGCTGCATACCATAGGATCCCATTCATATGACATCCTGAAAAAGAGAAAGCTATAGGGACGGAGAGCAGAGCTGTGGCTGACAGGGGATAGGAGTTGGGGGGAAGATCTGACCACAAAGAGGCGGCATAAGAGAATCCTGGGAGGTAATGAGAATGTTCTGTTTCTTGATTGTGATAGTGGTACTTGACTCCTGTCAAAACTCATAGGATTATACACACACAAAAAAAGTGAATTCTACTGTATGCGAATTTTAAAAAATTCTTTAAGAAAAAAAAGGGAGGGCAGAGCTTCCTGATTGTGGAAGCAAGAACAAAGTCCATGAAGACTAAATCCCACCATTGTTTATTTAACAACTTGAGGAAGATTCTAGTCTTCTTTTCCTTGTGTTCCCCCTCCCTGGGTAAGTGTGACCAGTCAGCCTGGTGTCCTCACCTCATGTCTGGATTCAGTGCTCACTGAGGTAGTGCCTATCCTGGCCTCACGCCCTGTTGAAGACAGACCAGCTGTCCACCCTCCGAGGCTGGAGACCCGGCCAGGGCTGGGTTCTGCTTCAGGCTCTGTCCTCTGACTACTGAGGTTAAGCTGTTTCTTTAATCTAAATTATGGAGTCCTTGATTTTTCTTGCAGCAGCTTTAAAACAAAACAAACAAAACCCAGCACCTGTTGCTTGCATCAATCTCTGAGACTTTGGTCAGGAAAAAAAAAGAAGCATTTTTTCCCTTGAAACCTAAGCATCCCAAGGGACACACAATAGCCTGCTCTCAATTTTTCACAAAATGTGATCGTGCTCTGAAACTGAGAAGGATGCACAAGTGGCATAAATCGATTCTCTGAGAATTTATCCTGTTCCAAAATAAGACACAATGCAACTGTGAGATGCCTGTACTTGACCATTCCCTGGGTCAGTGGGGTAAATGGTGAAGTGTGACAGGGTTATCCTAGGCCAACAGGTGTCCATTTTCTCCTCTCTGAAATCTCCGAAGTTAAAATCTCAGAAGACCTTGTGAGATTTTTGAAAAGGTGTGTCGGAGGGGAGGGCCTACATTTTATAAGCTTCGCTGTTTTGCATGGGAAACAATTTCACTCTGTCCTATACTAAAACTCTTACCAGGCTTGCTTTCAAAATCAGAGAAGATTGTGTCTAGAAATAGTTTCAAAAGGAGTTCAAGATAAAAGATAGGTTCATAAAATGTCTCTTCCATTTCAAATGCAAAATA
Source organism: Tapirus indicus (assembly GCA_031878705.1). Taxonomy (NCBI): domain Eukaryota; kingdom Metazoa; phylum Chordata; class Mammalia; order Perissodactyla; family Tapiridae; genus Tapirus; species Tapirus indicus. The sequence goes on along the minus strand of CM062919.1, from coordinate 124,596,359 downwards.
TCTCAGCATGACTCAGTGATGGCTTACAGTGAGACAGTGCTATTTAATGAAGAGTTATTTTGTTTTATCACCTTTATCAGTTCTTTCAGGTTCAATAGAGATAGTTTGTTAATAGATGTGCCTAATTCATTGCAAAAAGCGATAAGGAGTGTTGAGCTGCTGTGATGCATTCTTAGTGTGGAGACTGCTTAGAGAGGTCAACTCTTGGCTAAAAATGTTGGCTTTCTGCTCTCCCCAACCCCAGCTACGTGCATTCAACACATCCTATCATGTTTTCAATGATCAAATTAAGCCTTGCTTTACGCTGAAAAACAGTAGGCCACTAAAACTCCTAAGAAAGCCAAAAGGCTGCTTTGATTTTTTTCCTTTCTTATTTTCACTTTCATTCATTTTCATTCTTTGAGGAGAGTGTATACAGTTATCAATTGCTAGAATTAGACTGTCTGGGCCCAAATTCCAGTTCCACCATGTAATAGTCATGTGACCTTGGGCAAGTTACTTATCCTCTCTGAGTTTCAATTTTCCCATTTGAAAAATGGGGACGGTAAGTAAGAGTACTTATCACTCAGGATCATCTTTTTTTTTTTTTTTTTAAAGAGTTAATATATGTAAAGTGCTTAGAACAACACCTGGCACCTATAAGTACTATAAAAGCATAAGTAACTGTTGTTATTAAGTCAACATCTGCTGAACACCACATAGAGCAGTGAGAAGAGAGTGATTCGAGGGGTCAGGCAGACATGACTTTAACTACTACCATGTATTGGCTTCATGTCCTCTGAGCCTCATCTGTAAAACGAGGCTAATAATGCCTCCAATTGGACTATTATACATAGATTTAATGCCTGGCATTTAGCTGGTATCCTGCTCCTGTGTGGTAGTAGTCAGAACTGCAGGCTCTGGACCAGAAGGCCTGAGAGATCTTGGGCCAATTGCTAACCTCCCTGAGGTTCAGTTCCCTTATAAGTAAATGGTGAGAAAAGTAGCACTGAGTTCACAGCATAGCTGTGATGACTACATGAAATAAGGCACGTGAAGCCCAGGCAGCACACTCAACACACATGGTTTAAAATCATAAGACAGACACTCCCCTCAAAAAGCCAGTGTATGGTATACAGGAAACTGGAAAAAATACTCCTAATTCAAAAAAGACATATTTAGGTAACATTTTAAACAAACAAAAAGTGAAAAAGTACTTCTCCCTTGAAAAACACCTCTTCCCAGGGAGGCCAGATTAATGGGCCGTGACAGGAAGATTAACCTGCAGCGGCTCATGAAATCTCTCCATAATCTGTCAGGAAATTCCCCTGCCTCTTCTCTCAGTCATCTCTGAAATCTGTCCTTTCCCCTCTCCCTCTACTACTAAGTTCTCGAGCAGTTTATCACTATTTTGTTTGGTTTTGCTGCAAAAGACAAATATAAAACAAAACCTCTGGTTCATCATCAAATTTGAAATCGCCCGTCTGCATTCCGGCCCCTTTGCCATCTTCACCCAATCCAGTACCAGCTGCTATTATCAATTTAAATTTTCTTTCCTCATCATCAAAATGTGGTACTGTCACCACTTAAAATGTGGCTTCTCATTCTCAATTAGCTTCATTTTATATTCCTTACTTAGCTCAAATACGTCCTCTTTTCACACCATCTCCTAGGAGAAGTTCGACTCTGTGAAACACCAACTACTTATCTGAAATTGCATTTTTTTTCCTTTTCTGCCTCTAAATGAATTATATTTGTGTGAGAAAGGGCAAGGGGAAAATGTGTCAGCTGTTACAATCGAAGCTTAGCTCTGTGGAGGGCTTTAGAATTAGTCCTCCAGACAGGCTGACAGTGATGGGAGATGCTAGGATATTGGAGCTGCACACGCCCAGCAGGGAAAGTCAGACTGAAGGCGAAGGTACAGCGATGCTGTGCCAGGAAGTCAACAGGAATGTCTCAGAAGTTAGGGGCACTGCCACAGGGTGGAACAGTTCTCGGACCACATGTGAGAAACCTGATTACCAACAAGATCTGCTCATGTGGCTCTGCTTGAGTGACCTGTTTGCTGCACCACAAATCTAGTGTGGTTGTCACCACTGAGGAGCAGCAGGATTTCTAAAATATTAACCCTTGGATAAGTGGCCATCCTTTAGCACAGCACTCCTAACACAACATCCTCTGTCACAACCATCTGGGTAGTCTGCTGCTCTGTCTACAGCTTTCAACACTGTGAGCCCTGAGGGCACCAACATCTTCAGATGCAAGCAGCCATTACCACTGTAACATTTTTAGTGCTCAAATTCTAGAAAGGAAGCCCCAAGGGCTAAGGACATGTCAGCATTTGGGGAATCCTATTTTCATTTACAAACAGCCCTATCAGTCATTCAAATAAATGATAGTTCGATGTTAGTTGAGCTGTTATTTTGAGCTAGCTAAATTTTCTCTACCTTATTCCTGTGTCTCCTCTGAGCTCCCTCTTAACTTCATCTGCCAAGCAACTCATTCTAAGCAGAGAAAGCACAGAAGAGGGCTTCTCATGTCTCTTGATAGAGAGCAGGAAATAAATGAGGCAAGAGGAAACCCACGCTGCCCCAAATGAAAGCACCTAAGGCCCATTGCTTTGATTGGACAGAGACAAGAAAACAGCATTGTCTACCAAACCTTAGCATGCGGGGGATTTTTCGTGTTCCATATTTAGCAACTTTAGATTTATGAAACTTCCCTACTAAAAGAGTTAAATTTTTATCTTTCAAAATTATTAGGGAAAAAAAACACTGAATAACACTTAAAAGCATAATGTAGAAATATAAGCAAAGTCAAAAGAGAGGTCTGTGAGGTTCGAGACCTTTTAGAACAAAGCAAAAACAATTGAACTATTTGTGTATGTGTGAGAGATGGAAAGAGAGAGAGAATGTATCTATCTACTTGTATTTAGAGAGAATAGATTGATAGAATTTTCTAAAACTGACTATTCCTTTAGAGATAGGCAATTTTCATGTGTGTTCGTAGAACCACTTAAACCGATTCCTTCAATAGTGTTTGCATATGCCCCCATTCAATATCAAGGGGATAGAAAAGCTTTTAGTTTTCTTTCAGATTTCTACTCCCTGTGGAGAGTTTTGTTTAATTTTCAAAACCATAAACTGCTCCACTCGTGCCCCACAGTTCTCAGAACTTTACGGTCATTCTGCATTCAATACTGTTTCACTGTCAAAGTATAATTACGTGTTGGTACCAAAGAAACCAAGCACAATTTGCTTCCCAAAAGCATGCTCCAGCTTTGCCACTTAGGCTAATTGCTTAGTCCCAACACACAGGCCAGAGGCACCACTGCGATATGATCATTTGAGCTCCAAGCTCCTCTGCTGTTCTGAACTCTTTAGAGAAAAGGGACTAACATAATCCAAAGGAGTTATACATGTTATCGACCATATTCCCTCAAGATTCTTTTAAGAAAGCCTAAAAGCAATGTGTATAATAATCGAGGGATTAAATAGTGATTCCTGCATCACTACTGCTCTGTTGGATGACATTATGGGCCACGTTTCCTGGAAACAACATAACTTTGAAACCAATGCACAGGGTAATTGAGGGATTCAATTCCATTCCTGTTCAGTAGTCATATGCACCATTATTGGTTTTTCTAGAATCTTCTGATTGTTCTGGCCTTCATGTCCTGAGATGGATGATTTGGGGGTAGCTTTCCTTGTGCTCCTGATCCTGACTTTCTACGTCCGTGCCTCTGCCTCTCTAACTCAGTGCAAGAGGAGGAAATGTGCCTTGTGGAGCAGGGTGTCTGCAAAGTCAAGAAACATCAGATAAACTTATTTTTAGTTTGTTAGCTACATTTGCAAATATCGTGCTTAGTATGGTTTTCCTCAACCTTCAGGTGAAGGATCTCGACATTGAAAGCAATGAGTACACCAGTCAATCTGAAAGAAATCCAGTAATACACCATTTCCCTTGTGTTTCCAAACCTTTTTAGACCCTCTGTAGATGCTTGTCATATAGCCTAAGAATAAGCTTACCCTATGTTTTGTGACTTTTATGATACCCTACAGTAAAAGGCACACTCCTAATGAACTATCAGAATGGTCCGTGAAAGATGGTAAATCCAATAACAGTCCTACAAAATTCCCCCTCATACCACAGGGTGATTTCTCAACAACCCCAAAAGTGCAGAGAAATAACCAATTCTTTTGAATTTGTATAACTAGGAAATGAGATCCTTAGATACTGACTTTTTACCATAACCAGGAAAAACATTCTCAAAAAACAAATCCAATGACTCGGTGAAAATGCTTTGTGCTCATGGCCACAATCTTGATCCCAAATTAGGCCCTTTCTTTCTTGCCCTTCTCCTCTTCCTTTTCCACTCTGGTTTAGAACTATTAACAGGTTTGATTTACATGTTGGTGGTGTTGGTCTTAGTGAGGAATTTTGCCTCTGCCTTGTTTGGAGGTCACAGGTGTCGAACCAAACTGAGACAGCATTATGAAAGACATGTGAGTGTATAAAAGGATACGTGAGGACCCTGATCAATAGGAAACCTATGTCTTGGGATGAGAGCCCTGTTACACATCTCTATTTGTTCCTTCTTTTTTACCCAAAGGCATAGAGACACTGAAAATGGGCACAAAGTTGGTTGTCCTTTCCCCCTGTGTGACAAAATGTGTACAGACAATTCACATGTATACGCACAAAGTTGCATAGTACGAGTCCCTCACATGACTCTGATAGCTTTCTAGGCATTTATGAAAGCCACAAAGGCAATTGACTAAAGCTTTACTAAAATATGCATATGAAGACTGAGCAAAGATTACAAATATGCTCTTTGGAACTGTAGTGGAAATTCAAAAGCTTTTATAAGTGCCCCATCCCTACCTTTGCACATACATACCTAATTTCTATCTCTTAAAAAGTACTATAATGTGGTATGGGTCAGATTGCCCCTAAATTGAATCATATTTAAATTTAAGTAGAATGCATATTTAAATAGAATGCACTTATTTCATTTGTAGGCATGAATCAGAAACACATGACAAAAAAATGACAGCTCAGCACTCCTGAATGGTTACCATTTTAATGCCTTCAGCTTAGCACATAACTGTTTCCATGACCTGAGGTACTACACTGTCCCCTAAATAATTGAAAAGAATATTATCTTAGCATTCCTCTGGGCTTGTAGTAATGTTATAGATTCTGAAATATCTGTTCAAGTTATATATTTGAAAGACAAAGAATATCCAGGTTATAACTTCTCTCCAGGAAACAAAACCAAATAAACCAAAGTTTACCCTTTAAAAGAGGGAACTTGCAGAATAGATTAATTCCACACAAGGCTAAATACCAGGGATACAGCATTTTGAAAATAATCCCAGTGTCTATTTCAATCATAACTAAGTCTCTTAAATGTGCCAACTATGGAAACAAAATGCACCTTAAAAATAACAGAGAAGCACTTTTGCTTCTCCCACCAAGTCTGGTCTTGGCAATCTGTGGACTGAGTTGGTACTAAAGGATGCTTAGGCTTCTAATCAGCAGAGAAGAAGGTCATGGACAATTCTGGTATAGAAGTAGCATGAATCAGAGTATACACTCAGGAATAAGCCTGAATACAGAGAGGTGAAATGATTGACTGGTTGAAATAAAGATGAATTTTGGCAGAATTGAGGTTGTACAATGTGGTAGACCATATGTTACAAATAGGCCATCACAATATGTTCCAACGCATACATTCTTCTCACAACGTGACCTTGACTCTCCTCCCATTGAGTGGTGGAATTTACAGCCCTTCTCCTTGAACATAGCTGGGCAGACCTGTGACTCCTTCCACCAACAGAGTATTAACAGAAGTTCTGCAACTTCCAAGGCTAGAGCATAAAAATGCCTTGCTCTCTTGTGATATTCACTCTTGGGGCCTGCCACCACGCTGTGAGGAATTCCAAACTAGTCCAGGTGGACAGACTACACGCAGAAGGCATACATAGGCGCTTCAGTTGATACCCCAGATAAGGTCTCCACAGAGAGTCAGCGTCAAACACCAGACACATGAATAAGATGGGGCCAGACTGCCGCAGCCATCTAGTCACCCCCGGCTTTTGAGTCTTCTTAGCTGAGAGCCCAGACATTGGGGATCAGAGATAAGCTGTTGCCTCTGTGCTCTGTCCAAATTCCTGACCCACAGAATCTGAGCATAAAAATGGTCGTTTCATGCCACTTAAGTTCTGGGGTGGTTGGTTACATACCAAACGTAACCAGAACATATACTTACTGTGAGGTAAGTATTAGAACTCATATATGACCAGACTAAGAGGTGTAATAGGAAATCATGAGAGATTTTTCAAGCAAAGTGATTTTGTAAGAAAGAATTTAAGACATTAGAGAGGCTAAGTTACTAAGAAGAAAAACCATTAAAAAAATTCTAACATTGGCCTGCTCTAATGCCATTTCAGTATAAGAGAATGAAAGAGAAGGAGAGAAGATATTTAGTTGGAAGAGTCAGTAAGTTTTGATAGTAATGGAGTTTGAAAGATAAAGGAGTAAGAGGAGGCACACACACTTCTCCCAGGTGTCACTGGCAAGCAGGACAAACAGAAAGGACAGCCAGTTACCAGGAGGTAGGAGGAGAAAGATAGCTTCTGTTTTAGAGTCAAAAAATCTGACGCAATGGTAGAGCACCTAGGAAGACAGTCTCTTTAAGCAGCTTGAAATAAAGGGCTAAAATCTAAGTGAAAAAATGGGTTACGATCTACATATCATCTATATAAAGGGGATAGTTTCAAGTACAAAACAGAATCGCTCTGTGAAAGAGAATACAGAAACAAAAGAGGGCCAAACACTCAAGATTCATAGGGCATCTAGAGTTGCTGGGCATAGAAAGAAGCATCACAGAAAAATCTATGTAAACTATGTCCCTTTTCATTCACAATCCCAGCATCTGCCTCTTTCTCCAATTCCTTGACTACTTCCAATTCAGCATCCGCTTTTCATACCCACACCTTCCATCCCAGGCCTCCTGTTCTGCTCTGTCCTCCTTTCCTTCATCATGCAATCCTTCGCCCTTCCCACTCCTTGTTCCTCTTCCTCTTTTTCTCTCCCTGCTACAGATTGCACTGCGTCCCCCTCTTCCCTCCAATTCATATGAGAAGCTCTAACCCCGCAATGTGACTGTATTTGGAGATAGGGCCTATGAAGAGGTGATAAAGATTATTTGAGGTCATAAGGATGGGGTCCTACTCCAACAGGTCTGGTGTCCTTATAAGAGGAAGAGATACCAGAGCTCTCTCTCTCTCTACCCCCACCATGAGGACACAGCAAGAAGGCAGCTGTCTACAAGCCAAAGAGGCCTCAGAGTGAAACCTACCTTGCCAGCACCTCGATCTTAGATTTTCCAGCCTCCAAGACTCTGAGATATAAATTTCTGTATTTTAAGTCGCCAATCTATGAAATTCTGTTACAGCACCCTGAGCTGACTAATACACTCCCTGATCCAGATAATTCTTTAATGTCTTCCTCCAAACCTCACCCCCACCAAGCAGGCTTTGTCTAGGCCACGTACAAAAGATTGTCCTAACATGACTAAGATCATAAAGCGATACTATCATGCTCACCAAGAAATTTAAATTACCAATAGAAATATTCATAGTAAGAAATGATCCATTATTTTTTATTAAAATATTCTTTCTTTAGTAAATTCTTCAACTGTGTTTAAATTTTAATTACGTAAATTTAATTTACACAAAAAGTACTTATGGAAGTTATTTGGGAAGAGTGCATAGGTAACACATCTGCAAAGAAGAGAGAAAGACTGAAGTATAAACGGGAATACCTGGACTCAAGCCTGTGCCGAATGGAGAAAAAGGACATGCAGTGGGCATACGACCCAGGCTTCCTAAGAGAGGTTTGGCTTCTAACACTATTTGCCATCTTCTCTCTGCAAGACAGACATTGGCAACAAAACTAAAAATTGTAAACCTGAGGGAAACAACAGACCAATACCTGCTGAAAACGGTCAATAAATCCAGGGACATGAACTAGAACCAGAGGACTCAGAGCTAGAAAGGTCCTTTGAGGTCATTTATTCCAAACCGCTTGGTTCAAAGAGGACAGTTTAAGCAAGAAGCTCTCCGAACCTTTTAACTGTCCCCTCTCTTACAATATTCCACAGCATGCTCACTAAAGTTACCGGCAGGGAGAAAACTTTCTCTCACGACTCTCTAGATTTTCATTCATTCACTCATGCATTCATTCAACACTCAACAAAGACATAAGAAGTACTAAGTGCCAGACTTGTGCAAACTGATCTGCATAAAAGAGGAATAAAGTACAGTTCATAGTGACATGAAACCCATCAGGAGGTAGGAAACACTGATATTATAAAACTTAACAAGCACAAAAATGAGGCTTCTTGTTCCCGACAAAGCACAAGTGACAACAAAAACAGCAAAACAACAACAAAAACAATGACAACCATAATTCCAAAATTTTGAAAAATATAAAGCTTTACTGAATTCTGAGAGGTGACAGAAGGTGTAGAGGTAACTACACCATTTGTTGTTAGTACTGTCAGAATCGACTCCTAGCGACTCCGCGTACAGCAGGGCAGAACCCTGCCTGTCTTTTTGCGCCATCCTCTCACTTTCCAGAGCTGTATCAGACAACATTCCACTGCTGTTCATAGGGTTTTTATGGCCGACTGTTTCGGGAGTGGGTGGCCAGGTCCTTCTTTCTAACTATTTTAACCAAAATTTTTCTAAAAATCCTCTTTTGACCTTGTAAGGGATTGAACAGTGGCTCCTGAAAAAAAAAAAGTCCAAGTCCTAATGCCTGGAACCTGTGAATATGACCTTATTTGGAGAAAGGGTCTTTGCAGATGTCATTAAGGATACTGAGATGACAAATGTCCATATAAGAGAAAGGCAGAGAGATATTTGGGGCTCAGACACATAGGGGAGAAGTCCAGGTGAAGACTCAGGCAAAGGCTGGAGTGATGCGGCCTCAAGCCAAGGAACGTCTGGAGCTACCGGAAGCTGGAAGGGGCAAGGAAGGATTCTCCCCCGGAGCCTTCCAAGTGAACACAGTCCTGTTGACATCTTGATTTCAGATTTCTAGTTTCCATAACTCTGAGAGAATAAATTTCTGTTGTTTTAAGCCATCCAGTGTGGTAATTTGTTATGGCAACCCTAGGAAATTAACACAACCTCTTTCTCTCCAAAGGCCCATTACTCATTACAACTAGTCACCACAAAATCTTTTTTTTTCCTTCCAAAAACTCCAGCCAACTTGGGTCTTAACACTTCTCCCTAGCTCCTTTCCACCCTTCCAAACACGTTCTTTTCTCTAGTCGGTCCATGATCTCTGTACATAGAAACTAAGTAAATGTGTCAAATTTTCTCTATCCTTCGAATTATTTATTTTGCTGAATCTACTTATTTATCTTGCAGGCATGCTTAAATCTCCTACTCTACTCACAGTGAGTCCACCAGCTTTTCTTTATTTAGAATCTATAGTGGAGGTACAGCACAAATTCATGCTTGTTAATGTTTTCTTAGTGGATTGTTCCTGTTAGTAATAAATAGTGTCCCTCTTTATCCCTATCAATGCTTTTGCCTTAATTCCTATTTTATTTAATATTACTATTATTAAGGCCAGCTTGTTTTTAGGTAGTAGGAGTGTATGTATGTGTGTGTGTGTACAAAAGTGGTATATTGGCATTAACTTAATTAGTACTATAAATGAACTACACACAAATATACTTATCTGTTTAGTAAGGTATACTTTCCAGTTTAGTAAGTAAAGGCACACACTTAAACTGCTAAGTCAGATGTGTATAGTTTATAGTACCTAGTTAATGTCAATGTAGCCCTTTTGGTGTCCCACTAAAACATAGACTAACTCCTTCAGGTATGAAGAGAGAAACCTATACGAGGTGACCACAGCTGACACTGTTCTCTATTCTGGAGAACAGAAATGAACTACTGCTGTGTATTTGAAATAAAAGTGACACCTTCTTGTTACAATAATACTGTCAACAGCCCAACTGAATGGGGCATGACTAAGGAATTTGTGCTTCAGAAAACTTTTGCTTTCTCTTTTCTCTATGTTGCATATTTTTCCTGCTGCCCCTTCTTACCTCCACCTTTCCCTCTTCCTATTTATCTACTCCCTCCTTCATCCTAAGAGGCTAATTATTTCTACCTTAAAAATTTAATTTCCTCTTTCCATCTACCTTTCTCTTTTTTCTCCATCTCTTTTAACTTCCAATACTACGAAATCCCATCTGCTTTGAAATACTGGTTGTACAGTAGCTAATAAATGATGTTTTACAGTCCCTGCTCTTAATTTAAAAATCAGCCAAGCTTTCATACATTTCTTTTATTTAAAAAAAAAAGCATAATGCACTATTTCTTCTTCCCTACAGGTCTTGCTTAATTTCTTATTGTGGGTCAGTAACCCTCACTAGAGAAAATGTTCCTTGTCCAACAGTTACTAGCTGGACTATAAGAATGTCTCTGTAATGATAGCAGTTACATCGTTTATGACAACTGTCTCGCAGATATTTTTTAACAACAGGAAAAAGCAGATGCATACAGGATTAATTCTGAATTTCTCGGGTCGGTATCCAAAGTTGTCTCCAGTGAATCCCAGCAGTGGTAGACAATGCCCCGCCCCTCGGAGAGCAGTGTGGCGTGGAGGAAGGAGACGGGCTCGAAGCCCACAGAGCAGGTGTGCATATCAGCTTTGCCACTTACTAGCTGGGTAACTGTGGGCACATTACTTAAACTTTCTAAGCCTCCATTTACTCACATATAAACTGGGATATCAAAAACCACTTTTCAGTGGATTGTAAGGATCAAATATGTTACTTAACGTCCACAAAGTGGCTGACGCATAGTAGGTATTCATTGCATATTAGCTGGTCCTGTTATCTGTCCCACTGCCATACCCACTGTGCCCTGAAACTCAGCAGAGCAAACCAGCCTCCTGATTTCTGCTTCTCATTCCATGACAGGAAAAGGGAGGGACAGACTAAAATCAGGTTATCAGAATGAACACAATTTAGGGAAGTTTAAAGCCAATTCGGAGGTGAAACTGGGCATGAAAGAATCTGAACTGTTTGTATAGTTAATATTAGAATGTTACTCTGATGACTTAAGCTAATGTTCTTTCCTGCCTTATAACTTCTGATAAAACCTTAGGAGAAATTTGCTTGAGAGAAGCTGCATTAAAAAAGTGAAATAAAGAAAAGCAATTATGTGGGAAATTCAACTATATATTTTTTTGTTTTATGTTGGTGTCCTGTGAATTCTGGGAGCTCTGAAGGAATCAAGAATTGCTATAATATCACCTTAGAGACATAACATGCAGAAACACTTTGCTTTTCTCTTACACACACACACACACACACACACACACACGTGGAGGGGAACGAGGAGGGAAAGAGAGAGGAAGAAAGAGGATAGGGGAGAAGTGGGGAGAGAGAATATGAATATATACATCCTTACTAGGCTTTTACACTAGTCACCAGTAAAACGTGCTTATATGGCCAGCATCAATGTTTTCACCTTCCAGGGAAAAAACTCTTTCAACAACGCGTTCCATAATTCTGAGATAAAAGGGAGAAAATCAGCTCCCTGAAGATCATGAAGCACTGGAATAACCCTGGATATTACAAATCTTCCCTTCATTTCCATGAGAGGGAAGCTTCTACCTGGCTTAAAGCCCGTGTTATTCTGGATTTTCTATTTGCAGCTACATCTAATATTAAAAGACTAATAGCTAATATGATGGATAACTGAATCAGGATATAAAAAGACATCAAATTTTAACCAGCAGAAAAAATGGGCTGATCTAACCAAATAAAATTTAATGGGATAAATGGAAAAAAATTACTTCTACATTTATTGATGTACAAAACCAATCTTGTGAGGATAAGCTAGGGAAGCACGTCTTAGTGGCATACTCAGAAAGCAATTTTTGAGGTTTATGACCCCAATACAAGACAATAGTGATGGAGCAGCCCAAAGAGCCAATGTGTCCTTAAGTTACATACATAAAAACATAATACCTAGATGCTGGTACAAGACCTCAGATGGCTACACGGTCTGTAAGTGAAGAAGCAGGTCAGAAGAGACAATGAACTGGTGAACACGTGGACTGTCTTTAGACAGACCTACTGCTCAGCTCTTGGTGATGGTTTCTTTTTAGGAATGCGGGCCTAGGGTTACCAGATTTTCTGATTTTTTTGTTTTTCCCAGAGAAGTTGGAACTGTGGATTTCGACGTGATATCTCCATTTTTTCTAAACTTCGATTATTAATCTAAAAATTTTAAATAAAACTACAGATGCCAAAAAGAGCCACATCCACCTGGGAGGCCTGTTGGTTGCCTGTTTTCAGGCAACCTTTCAGATGACAGGAGATGACGGCCCCACTCTATCCAATTTACGTGAGTCCACACCTGAAATAGTGTATTTTGGGGGGCACTAACCTTAAGGAGAAACAGGGAGAAGGAATAGTGGTAAATCAGTGAGGGTAATGGAGGTCTGGCTTCTGGAGCGAGTGAGTCCAGGGTTAGAATTCCAGCTCTACTCCTTACTAGGAATGTGGCCCCAGGCAACTTCCCTGGCCTCTGCAGGGTCCGTTTTTCTTATCTGTAAAATGGGGGATAATCATAATACCTACCCCATTAGGATGGATGTAAGCATTAACTGAACTAATGTGTTCAAAGAGCTAAACTCATTAGTGACACATTTTTAGCAAAATAGGAGTTGAGAAAACTTGAAAATATGTTTTATGGGGAACTGTAGGAACTTGAGATTTTCCCTCAGATTAGAAAAAAGATCAAATGGCAAGATATTTGTCTTCAAATGTCTGACTATGTGGGGGTGGCTTAGCTAGTCTTATTTATGAGGTTCAAGGGCAGGACTTGAAAGAAACAGTGGGTGAAAATTAAAGAGAGACATATTTGGACACAGTAAAAGAAACAATCAAAAGTTAAGTAGACTTTGCTGTCTCTGAACACAATATGGTAGTTTCCCTTCACTGGAGGAAATTAAACCTTAATTAGACAGTCACTGGGAAGATATAGCAGGAAGGAGTTCAAGTATTGACTTAGGGTGGGTGTAGGAACCAGATAAACTAGATGACCTTCAGGTCCCCTCTAACCACAAGATGTCTGTGATGCTCTTCCACAGTAGCAAATACATTCAATTTCTTAGTTGTCCTTTCAGACAGACCCACTAATTCTTATGGAACAAGCTACCAACACACAAAGGAATGACAAGAACAAAGCAAGAATTCAGATATACCACAAAGGAATCACCACCAAGGGTTCCACTGATTTGTGCCAACACACAGACACACACATACAGTATTCAAGGCCAACAGACCTGATTGCACTCTTAGTGAGTATACTGACTTCAGTCCAGGCTAGTGTGATCATAAAAGCTCGCAGATCTAATATTTTATTTTGGTTGGCGTTAAGGAAAAGGGAAACAAATGCAACATTTTAAGGAAATTTGTATTCAACACTTTTTTTTAAGCCCTTGATATCAAGGTATCTGAAATGTTTATTCTTAGCATCATTTATTTAAAATAATGCCATACATTTATGGAATACTCGATTTATGATTACGTTCAAAGAGATACATTACCTTGTTCTTTTTCTTAAGATACATCATGAGGCAAATCAAGCATAGATTATATTTCCATTTTACAGAGGGGCCCCGGAGGGTATAAAGTGAGTAAGTGGCAATGCAGGGTCTTCTAATTTCAAATTCCATCTTTGTTCCATTATGCTGTATTGTATCTTTAAAAGGCTAAATAACTTTTTTTCTTTTTGAGAAGAGTAGAAGCACACATATTGTGCATAGATAAATAGAAAAAGGTCTGGTTTATCCATTCCTGTGCTACATGGGTAAAGAAACTAATTTCAGTACAAGATACCTAAAAATATTGGATGAAATATTAAAAAACACCTGTCTCTTTTTTTTTTTTTTTTTTTGGTGAGGAAGACCAGCCCTGAGCTAACATCCACTGCCAATCCTCCTCTTTGCTGAGGAAGATGGGCCCTGGGCTAACATCCGTGCCCATCTTCCTCTACTTTATATGGGACGCCGCCAAGGCAGGGCTGACAGGCAGTGCGTCCGCAGGTGCCCGGGATCCGAACCCGCGAACCCCGGGCTGCCAAGCGCGAACTTAACCGCTGCGCCACCGGGCGGCCCAAAAAACAGCTCTTGTAAAAGAAATGAGTTGGAGAAAAAGGCCAGAAGCAACAAGAAGGCATAACTCCACACAGGTCACCAGCACTGAAGGGCCATTTGCCTAAGGGCACCTACTATTCCTGGCAGCCTTGAGCCAGAGTTTATGAACCACACTTATAGGGGAAAGAAGACAAAGCCTGGGGCCCAGTAGGAGGGCAGGACAAAACGAGAGATTCCTATGTAAAGCTGGAGTCGCGGAAGGGCAGCCCTGAAATGGATGAACTAGAAAAAAAAAAACAACGCTGCCCTGTAAGAGAGTCTTCTGTTTGGGCCTTGGATCTGAGTGTGACAGAGAAAGAAAGAAAAATAATCTCCCTTGGGTATTTCTCACTCCAAACACACATTTATACAAGTAGGACTTGAATTTACTTTCTTGAGTGACCCATAACACTTCACCCTCCAAATTATTTTAAAGTGGCCTTGGGTCAGCACACCAAGGCTTTCAGCAGAAGCAAATCCACAGTCTCCCAGAAGGAGAACTCTATAAACATACGCCTCAAAAAATTCTCATGGATGAAGCTCTAAGAAACAAACACTCATAATCAAATTCACTAAACACACGAAAACATAAGCCTCCGTGAGTGAGACTCGGAAACAACAAAGTCCAGAAGCAGCCATGCAAGGCCTGCAGATATTAACAGAATATAAAACTAATGGGTTTATTATTTTTAGGAGCGTGAAAGAGGAAACCGAAAACATGCAAGATTAGGAAACCTTAAAAATTGACGAAACAGATTGGAACAAAATCAAAAAGCAAACTGGCAGAAATGAAAAATATAATTGAAAGTCCATACTCAGGTTCAGTAGATGATTACAGACACAGCTAAAGAGAAAATTAGTGAGCTAGGAGACAGGGCTGAAATAGCACACAGAATGCAGAGGAGAAACGTAAAAAGAGGTTCAGAGACATGCAAGACAAAATAAAAATACTCAACATTCACTTATTTGGAGTGTCAGAAGCATCGAGAGAGATATGTGGAGAGGCAGTATTCTAAGATAGTAACCAAGGATTTCCTAGATAATGAGATCCACGCCCATATACCTCAGAGTGAAACTGAAGAACACTCAATACATAGGGAAGACATTGACAGCAGTCAGCGAGACAAGACTACTATTATCAAATAGTGACTAATAACTATGAACTGATTTCTCAATAGCAACAATGGTAGCCAAAAGACAATGGAATATTATCTTTAAAATGCTAGAAGAAAGCAACAGTCAATATAGAATATGAGCAGAAGTTAGCAAACTTTCTGTAAAGGGCCAAATAGTAAATATTCTAGGTTTTACAGGCCAGTCTCTGCCACATATTCTTTTTTGTTGTTTTATCAACACTTTATAAAAATCACTCTTAGCACGGGGCTGTACTAAAACAGGCCTTTACCAGATTTGGCCACAGTTTGCCAGCCCCTGGAAGAAACAACAAAGTTGTCTGTCAGAAGGAAATAAAGACATTTGCCCACAGACTCTCAGTAAGAAAACTTTAAAAGGATGTACTTTAGGAAGATGCAAAATGACACCGAAAAGTCTGAGATGCAAGAAGCAATAATGAGCAAGCATTGATAAACATCTGTGAAAATCCAGAAAAACATGAGATACATTTTTCACTGTATGTAACATATGCAGTAAAAAGTATACAGAACGAAAACACTAGAAAATAGGTTTGTGCATATGATTTAGAAAGCTGCAGAGAGTGCTGCCCAGTGTGGACTTCTATGTCAGTCTGGAAGAGCTGGGGGCCCCAAACACAGAGGGTTTGCACTCAGTAGTAAGTTCTTATCCATGAATCTCCTCTGAGTTCTCTCCAGGAAGGCCAGGCGCAGGGAAGGAGGCCAGAGTGGGCCCCTCCTCAGTACAGGCATGGAGGAAGGGAACAAAAGCCTTAATAAAAAGAAAAGAAAACAAAACAAAAACAACCCAAATGTCTATCAACAAAAAAACTGATAAAAATGATAAATCATGGCACACCCAGGCAACGGAATATCCTACATGCTTTAAAATGGATGAATCTCTGGGGCCGGCCCAGTGGCATAGTGGTTAATCTTGCGCGCTCCGCTTAGGTGGGCCGGGGTTCGCAGGTTCGGATCCCCGGCGTGGACACAGGCACCGCTTGTAGCAGTGTGTCATATAAAGCACAGGAAGACGGGCACGGATGTTAGCCCAGGGCCAGTCTTAGCAAAAAAAGAGGAGGATTGGCAACGGATGTCAGCTCAGGGCTAATCTTCCTCAAAAAAATAAAAAATAAAACGGATGAATCTCCAAAACATAATTCTAAGGGAAAAATCAGATACATTATGATTCTATTTATGTAAAATGAACCTGTTTAATAAAGTTGTATAAAACTTGTATGGAAAGTTTATACATATTGATAGATATACACACATTTTTATATAGTATGTAAAACAAAACAAAAGTGTATATGTATACATTTATTTTTAGGATGTGTAACGATGAAAAAACAAAGCAGAGGAATGATTTAAGAAATTCAGGACAGTGGCTGCCTTTGGGCAGGAGAGAGGCATGCAATCCTGGAGGGGCACCCAGGGGGTTCTAAAGTGTTATTTATGACTAATCTAGTTATACTTTTTAATCTTGTATACTGAGTTAATTTAGTATACTGAGTGCTGGGAATATGTTTTATTTGCAGTTATTTATCATTATTCTTTAACTTTACATATACGTTACATGCACTGTTATGCATATATGATATATTTTGTAATTAAAATAAAAGTTTTGTGCAGATATGCACATAACAGTTAACAGTAGTTCCCTCTGTGATGGCGGAGGGTGGAGGAGAGGGTCAATGGCCACCTTTACTTCTTGCTCAATATGCTTCTGTTTCTGGTTTTTTTTTTGGTAAACACAAGGAGTAGTGTGCATTCATACCTTGTTGTTTTCTTAACACTAAAGATATTTTTTAGCTTCTAAAACAATAAATTATACTCATTTTAAGAAGATTCTTTTCGGCTTGAAAGGATGAACATGAGGTTTACACAGCTTTCATTTTTCTAAGCTGCAAAAAGTCATATAATAAATTTAAAAATAAAGATACCATATTTAAAGATATTTTAAAGTTTTCTTTGCCATATTTGTTCACTTCAGAAAAGATGGCATTTAAATTTACTGTGATCAAATAATCCTTTTATTTTTATTCTGGACAAAGTAACATGGTGATTTATAAGGCTGCATATTTCTTTACACAGACAAGAGATCTTGAAGTCCTGATTAGCCAAGTGGAGAAAGTACTCTGAAAACTTGGCTGAAACTGCAAGCAACTTCAAGAATCAGTGTTGTATTTCTTTTATCCCTAAATGACTTCAAAATTCCTTTGTTTGATTAACAATGGCCAATAACCAGAGTGAGATCTTTATGTGGGACTCAATGTTCTCTAATGCTCTTTCCAGGTCTGAAAATCTTTTGGGCTTCCTTGAAATGCAGCCACGTCCTCAGCAACTAGAAAATGCCATGCAATTAGACTCTCTTTGTGTGGTTTTATCAGAGACAGCAGCCTGAATATAAAAGCATTATTTACCAAAGCAGACCATAATCTCTAAACCACGTTGTTTGGGAATCTTTTACTTCTCCCCAAATAGAATGTGAGTCCCATAGAACAAGGGACCTTGTATATACATCTTAGTATTGCCAGAGCCTAGTTCAGGGCCAAGAACACCCTAGGTACTGATAGCTGTTGAGTGCATTTGCTTGCTTTACAGCTCAGAAAATGATTTTCTTTCAGTCATCCATCCATATATTACACAAACTTTTATTTAGTGCCAACTCTGAGCCAATATGATAGTAGATACTGAAATTGCGAATGTGATTAATACACTTTTATGCCTTTAGGAGGTTAAGTCTACACCAAAATATAGTTTGGAATTATTTCTACCAGAAACAACACGGATAAAACTCACAAACACAATGTTGAGTAGCCACAAAGGAGTACATTCTGTAGGATTCTGTTTATATAAAGTTCGAAAACAGGCAAGACAAATCTATGGACTTTGAAGTAGGGATAGTGGTTACCCTTGAGAGGATTAGTGATGGGAAGGGGGCATGAAGGGAGCTACTGGGGTTAGTGTTGTGTTTCTTAATCTGGGTGTGATCACTTTTTGAAAATCCATCAGGCAGTACATTTATGATTTGGGCACTTTTATATATGCACGTTATACTTTAATAGGAAGTTCACTTTTAAAAAGAATAACACTTTAAAAAAGCATATGGCTTGTATAAGTGGATTTCTCTTACTGTTCATACAGTTCAACACATTCTCAACACTTTCCTAATCTTATTCTAACTCAGATGCCACCTCCTGCAGTAGGTCTCCACTGAGCCCCAAGCTTGAATGAATTTTTCCCTCCTCAGAACTGCCACAGCATTTTGTTTATGCATCTCCCTTTCTTTAACTCTAAGCATTGTGTTAAAATGGGAAACAACCAACTGTCACGGTGCTTTGGATATATTAGGTACTCAAAAATTCTCAAGCAAACAAACATGTAACATCCTATTCCCTGAAATACTCCACACGGCCTCTTCCTGTGCTTCTGGGCGCTCTTTCATCTGACCTTTTATTCGGTATAACAGATACTGCATAATCTGTGGGAACCTACTCTAAATGTGATGTCAATAAACCTGAAATCCTTTCTACTGATGGCTTGGACACATCAAAAAGAAAATAGCATTGTTCTTTCATTCTAATGATAAGGGTAATATAAAAAATTCAAAACAAAGAAAAATAAGTTACCTGTAATTTACCATACACATTGTCTTATAACTTGATCTTTACTCTTATAACACCATACATCTCTTTTCACATACTCATGTGCAGTTCTCACTGAAGTTCATGACATTCTGGAACAATGGTTTGGCGTAATGCCTGCAGGCTGAAAGAATGTAGCCTACTTTTTGCTTAACCAACTCTCCATTTACTGACATCTGGGCTATTTTAAAATTTTTACTCTTAAAAACAATGAACATCTTTATAAAAATTGTCCATTCACAATAACTACATAAGAGTAAATTCCTAGAGATTTATTTTCTGGGTTAAAAGTACCCATTACAAAGGATTTTTTCGGGTGCACATTGTCAAATGTGAACGCTGCAATATGTATGTTTCTTCAATAGCAGATTCCACATTTCATAGATTCATTGTTTTCACCTTTTAATATCTTTGAAATCAGAGTGCTCCTTATACTCTATGGCATTTTATAATCGCTGTCAGCCAGGTGGCTGTTGGGATGTGGTTAATACTGCTGCGCCACGCTGTAACACCTCAGCCAGAAAACCACATAAAGACCCTTTCAGGAAGGGATACGTGTGCTGACTATTGTCTGAAAATATTTTGATACCTTGTTTAAGATTAAGAAAGTGCCAGCATTGAGTTCGTAGAATGGGTTTCAGTGGCTTGGAAAAAAATCCCAGAGGAATAAGCAGAGCTCTCTTTTACGAGATGCTGCATCCTCGAAGCTCTTGACGGCACAGCGTGAAAAAACACGGACGCTGGGGGCCGCCCGGTGGCGCAGCGGTTTAGTTCGCGCTTGGCAGCCCGGGGTTCCGAGTTCGGATCCCAGGCGCCCGCGGACGCACACTGCCTGTTAGCCATGCTGTGGTGGTGTCCCATATAAAGTAGAGAAAGATGGGCACGGATGTTAGCTCAGGGCCCGTCTTCCTCAGCAAAAAGGGGAAGATTGGCAACAGATGTTAGCTCAGGGCTGGTCTTCCCCACACACACAAAAAAAACACGGACGCTGACACTCTAGGTTAAAAAGTGATTCAGAAGCGTTGCACTCATTGTGAAAGTTTTAGAAAATAACCAATTTATTTTGCTTACATTTTCTCCTTAGGTATGCATAGGAGTGATTTATGGCTAAAATCTATTTCTAAATAAGTATAAAGAACACTGTACAATACCTATAGAACAAAATTGTAAATAAGACAGAATTATATCATAGTGTGACTTTTTTTTTTTCTTAATAATGCATGAAATAATCTTGGGCCTTAACAATGACAGTAACTTAAATTCCATGAAAGGGAATTCAGTGAGTTCTATCCAATACTAGGTATTGTACTTTTTTTCTTAATCTTTGCCAATTTTATATAAAAATGACACGTTTCAACTTGTAGATCTTTGACTAATGAGTATGGGCTTTCCCCTCTATTTTCTTGACCATTTATAGTCCCTTTTGTAACCTGCCTGTTTTTATTTTTTTGCACATTTTTCTATCAAGACGTTTATTATTTCTCACTGGTTTTTGTGGTAGTTCTTTATAAATTAAAACTTTGTCTGGTATATGACAGGCAAACATATCTCAGTTTATCATTTTAACTTCATTAATGTTGTTTTTTACAATTTAGAGAATCATTCAGCTAGTGAGAGATGCCAGCCAATTTCAGACTTGATCAAATTTACCAGTCTCCTTCAGAAACCTCCCTCATGAACATCTCTCACAGACAGGAGAAAATCACATACATATAAATGTCACACAGCTAGAAATAATGCCAATTAGCATCAGCATACATTCAAAATTATAAGACAGTAGAAATCTGCAGGCAGGGGCGGCCCGGTGGCATAGCAGTTAAGTTCATGAGCTCCGCTTCAGCAGCCCAGGGTTCCCTGGTTTGGATCCTGGGCACAGACCTATGCGTCAAGCCATGCTGAGGCGGCGTCCCACATAGAGCAACTAGAAGGATGCACAACGATGATATACAACTACCTACTGAGGCTTTGGGAGAAAAAAGCAAAAAAAGAAAGAAAGAAAGAAAGAAATCTGCAGCCAGTTTCCTGTCTTTGATGACATTTTCCCCCAAAGATTGACATTCTAGGTCATTCTAGTCTTCACGTTGGGTTACTTCACAGCTGCTCAGTTGTAACGTGATCAGCAGAGGCAGCACAAAGCATGTCCGATAAATACCTTCTGACAACGGCCACTGATCAGAACTCTCTGGCCTTGTCAGCACACAGGCCTCCTAATGCTACAGTAGGTCAAACATCCCTGGCCCAGTTCAAGCACACAAGACCAACTGGGCCTCTGCAATGTCCAACGTGTAGTGTGACTGCGGGCACGGTGGGCATTGCCACATACTAGGAGTCAGGAGTCATGGGTCCGAACCTTAGCTTTGCCTCTAACCTTGGAGAAATGATGTTAACTTTCTGGGTCTCAGTTTGCTCATCTTTAGGATAGGAGTGGTTGGAAGACTGGATCTCTAGGGTCTTTTCTAATGCCCACATTTTGGTTCTATGATACATCCCTAACTCAACTCTCCTCGGTTGCTACCCCAATAATAAAAACAACCACAATAATAAATTCAAGTGTATCTTTCTCCAAAGGTGCTCTTCTTAAACATTTTGCTATACTGCCTCTTATATCAACAGAGAGCAGTTTGATCTGTGTTTTCCTTCCTCATTTCACAAGGACTGGGTTGACTTGAAAGTCAAGGTTAGAAACTTCAGAAGGTTTTTAGACTTCTGACCCACTCACCTCAGCCAACACAGATTAGCTCTAAAGCATGTCAAATATCTTTCCAGCTGTTTTGAACAATCACAAGGATTGAGTTCTTTCAGCACTTCCTTAAAAAATCTGTTCTGTAATTACCTAACTCTAGTAGAAGGGTTTTTTTTTCCTGAAATGTAGCTTTTCTGGGATTCCCCCCCTTTCTTCTGTTGCCATATCTCATTTTTGTCCCACTTATAGAATTATACTGAAAATTAATCCTAAGATCTAGTATTTATTAGTTTTAATATAATTTTACTGATGATCACATTTCTCATTATTGCTGGCATAAAGGGATGAAAAAAACAGTACTTTCCAAAGAGCTGGCACTAGCATTATTCTAAACATGGGAAATATCTTTGATTGGAGCAGGAGATGAAAGAACTCAAGAGTAGAGCATCCATTGCTTCCAAAGCTTCAGGGAAGAGGGTGAAACTGCTCTGCAACAAACTGGAAGAGAAATGTATTGTTCAGAAGCTGGCAGCTTTGGAAGAAAGAAGAGAAAGGGAGGCAAGAGGAGACGGGAAATTTTAAGTTTGGACACTGCATGCGAGAAGTGCCAAGAGAAACTTCTGGTGAATCGTGGTCAAATTCTTGCACAGCCACCATGGGAACTTGACTCCAACTTTGTGTCTTACACCAAAAATGAAGGGAATGGGGCTCCTGAGAAGTATCTTGAGAAATCACATGAGAAAGTGGAAGAGCTAGTAAGGATTATTTTGACTTCTGAGGAAATATCTATTTCACGGGAGCAGATGGAAAAATCAGGAACCAGAGATGCCAGTTTGAACACAGGGTTATACCAGAGAGTGATTCAACATGATGGCAAAGAGCAGGATGTGTCACTCACCCACATCACCAAGTTAAAAAAAAAAATCAAGAACAAGAATATATAAAATGCAACACAGCTACACAGTATACGATATGACCCTCCAGATTTTTAGTAAAATCCTGGGGGCCGGCCCGGTGGCATAGTGGTTGAGTTCGCAAGATCTGCTTCAGCGGCCCAGGGTTTGCAGGTACAGATCCCAGGTGCAGACCTGTGCACTGCTCATCAAGCCATGCTGTGGAAGCATCCCACATGCAAAGCAGAGGAAGATGGGCACAGATGTTAGCTCAGGGCTAATCTTCCTCAGCAAAACGAGGAAGATTTGTAATGGATGTTAGCTTAAGGCC
The DNA here is from genome assembly GCA_031878705.1 of Tapirus indicus. Classification (NCBI taxonomy): domain Eukaryota; kingdom Metazoa; phylum Chordata; class Mammalia; order Perissodactyla; family Tapiridae; genus Tapirus; species Tapirus indicus. The sequence continues at coordinate 124,573,452 of CM062919.1, read as the reverse complement.
AATCTTCCTTACCAAAAAAAAAAAAAATTTTGGATACTAGAACAAGATTGTGATTTTGCATGTGTATTATATGTTTTAGTAGGGTCTTTGTTTAGGGGAGAGAGAGTATGTATGTTTGTGTGTGTGTCTGAAACATGATTAGGTTTGGATCAATGTGATGAACAGATGTCAGCAAAGGTCTCATAATCATGAAAATAGAAGCTCCCTGGAAAGCTCAAAAAATCTCAGAGAAGGATATAAACTTTTATAGGACATAGAATGAAGATTCAAATCAATATAACATAGACCTCAAGGGACTAGGAGTCCCCAACTGATGTCTGGACTTTACTTCTTTACCCAAATACTGTTTGCATAACTCCAGAGTGTGCTAATTATGTTCTAGTCTTTACATATTTATGAACAACTTCAAGTTCTTTCAAAATCTTTTCTAAGGAAAGCTTAGAAATTCTACAGAATTTCCATAAAGAATTAAATATGTAATCCTCTCTTGGAAGAACAGGGTGAGAGATTTTCATCTCCAACTGGAGATGAAATTCTGGAATGGGTTCTAGAATCCTTTCACCAATGGAAAGGAGTAATTTTTCCTTCCATGACATCCAAAGTGACAATCACAAATACTGTATATCTACTATTAAGTAAGTGATGGCATCAGGGCGGTTCAGCCCTTGACACCGCAAACTGACCCAACACAAGGCAGTCAACACAGAGACATGATTTGACTCTATCTTTTCCTTCTTTGACATTTACCAGCCTCAACAATATCTACCCTGGGAGTGATCTGAAGGTACTGCACAGGATGCCTGCTAGGGAACTAGATATATTTATGAGAAGCTTTCAAGTGTATCCACAGAAGGTGTCTTAAGAAAACCAAATTTTAGTCTTTTCTTCAAACCATTTCTCTACCAACACTACAATACTGTTAAAAAGTAGAAAAAATAATCAGAATTCTAATCATAATTTCACTGCCTAGTTCACCCTTCTAAAAAAATTAGAGTGGCCAAAAGACACAATGTAAGAAACGAGAAGGAAAACCAATAACCCATACATGAGATAACTGCTCCCTGATCCTTTCCTTTCCCAAAGGCCATGAACATTTCAGTCTTTTCAGCACAAATATTCAGCCATTAGCCACCTTCTACCTTCCCTGACAACACCAGGGAGCAGTTGGAAGTTCGCTGTTTTCATATTAAAAGAGAAGTAGATAATGTCACACTCACCCCACAGTTGGGAAATTCCCACATAAGTGGTAGTGTTCACAAACAAGAAAAACCCTGTCCAGAAACCACTCTATATAGTGGTCCTGCTTTCCTGGCTCAGCTGGACATCTACACAGTGATTGCAACGACAGGAGAACTTGCATGGCTCAGAGGCCTGATGATGATTCATGATGAAGGGCCTTTTAACTTCTGAATTTATAAAGCCACGGTTGAGAAAATTTATCTCATCCCACGGAATGAACTGTACACCACTTACTAAGTTGTCTTAAGCAAAATAAATAACTGAATAAGTGAAAATAAAAACTGTAGATAATTAGAGTGTGGTTCTGGTGTACTACAGTGCTTCCTTGCTAGGTTTCACTGAAACACAGCCTGGAGACACCAGGGTGGTTGTGGTTTCCAGTCCACAAGCTTTTCCTTCTTGTCCTGATTCTCTGTCATATATTCATTCACTTCCATTTCTCAGATGCTTTTCAAAATGAAGATCCCAACTGCATAATCTTCATCTCATCATCTTCTAGGCTTAGGAGATTCAAGTACAGAGCCTTTCTCCTTGACTGTGCAGGCTCCACCAACCGGACTCACACTGCTTTAGATTCTGGATCCCATTTGCTAGTTCACAAGAGATAAAACTACTAAACTCTTCTCAGCACGAACACACGGCCCTCTGCCTCCGATAAAAACTATAAACGCCTCTGCACAATCCGGGGAGTGTTAGAGATCTTCCTGGCTTTAGTTCAGGAAAGGCTAGCCTCTGAGTTGTGAAGACTCTCCCTTACCCAGAAGTCCTTCTGTGCGAGCTTCTATTAGCAAACATCTTGGCAGCCGAGGGTATCGGCCTGCTCCCTAAGTACTGGGTACAGGGGAGATTACACAGGGTCATAATGCTTGACATTGTGGGCATTTTTATAGAGCAGAGAAAAAAACCAGTGAATCACTGGGATAATACCTGAGACCTAAGCTTTTAAATCCATTGTGACCTTTCACACACATACATGGGTATGTAATAAAACAAACGTTTTGCAAAACAATAGTTACCCGTATCACTTGCAGTGAACTGTAATATTTTTCTCTTTTGTTTAAGAGTGTTGTATAACCTCCTAAATTTATTTTTTTAGTTGCAGTTAAGAAAATAACCAATATAAAAGGTTAATGAGACAGGCGGAATATAATCAAGTTGATCTATTTATAGGAAGTCTCAGAAACACTAGTGTGGAAGTTTTAGATGTCACGTTCTGTTCCCTTAGGTACTAGGATGATTCCATTTACACAAAATTCCAAACACAAAGGTCTGGGAACATCCATTTAGTTTTTATTAAAGGACAAGGCAGTAAGACTGCAGGGGGAAAAAGGCAGTGATTTACTTCAACTACGAATAAATCCATGATTTAACAAGGTTACACTGCAATCGGGAAATAATGGAAAGAGTGTGTTCTAATCAGGGATTGTAAAGAGAAGCAAGAGGTGATGTGATTTGGGGCCACAGGAGGAAAGGAGTGAAGGTCAAGTGTTCTTGGTTTGTGCACATCACCTAATTGGCTCACCCCTGAACCTGATGGAGAATGGTGGCTGCTGATCGGAGGGCAAAGAGGAGAACAGAGACTCCTGCAGTTCAGGTCAGAGGTCACTAGTCAAGATCCAGAAAAGCATTTGTTCATCCTTATTACATGGGTTCCAGGCACAGCCACAAGTGCCATCTTCCCAAGTGCTCACAAGAGCAGCATCACTCGGCAACATTCTCAGTGCTGAAATCTTTGTCTTCTATCTGTTTTGAATCATCTCCAATAAAGCTAATGGCAGTCAGAGCTGAGTAGCAACTTGGCAGCAGAAGAGCTACGAAATGTTTCCACTCTTTAAGAGGGAAAAGAGTTAATTAAAAGATTGCAAAGTTCCAATGACTCGATTTTACCTTTAGATCTCCTCATATATTCAGAATGGTACATTCAAGCTTGTGCAAAATATTGTTTCCCCCCTCTGAAGTCTTCAATAAATACTCTGTATAAAACTAATATTTGGATGATTTCACTCAATGTCCCAAATCCAAATCCAAGTTGTTGCAGATATAAGAGGAGCCCAAATAGTCAACCTCTTTTTGCAAAAAAAAGAAGTAATGGTTGCCGAAATGCCAGTATTTGCAATGGCATAAACAATGATTATTCAAATAATGAAGATTTTAAAGCATCAGGTTATATCTTTGTAAGTTTGGAAAGGATGTCTAGGTTAAAATCATTCTAGTAAGGCCTAAATAGAAAGTTGAGCACTTCCAGCACCATCATAGTGATCTCTCTCTCTTTGCTGCACACACACGCCACATACACTTGTGCGTGCACACACACACACACCCCTAAACTCTATACACCAATTGCAGTCCCCAGACATTATTTATCCCCATCAAGATTTGGCATCCAAATATTAACCTGATGACTATGCTTTGCTCTCGTTTTTATAATCCCAACGCTGTATCCCATTGCTTAGAAGGTGAAGTTAAATTTAGAGTCTTCTGAATTCTATATATATTCTATACAACACAACCATTAACAAATTTCTTTCTGGAGATTTAAATGCCAGGATTTAGCAATGGCAGTACCAAATTCATACCCATAGATAAACAGGAATAGGCCTCTGGTAATGGTTTTGTAAATTAAAGGATTTTGCCTGACTGGCTTATTTACCTAATATTATTATTTGCCCTTGGGTTGATCTACAGAAAACTCGCAAATTAAGGGCCCTCATGTTAACCGGATGGGACTTTTGATATCATCCAAGTGCAAGTGCATCATTACACATCAAATCCAACAGCCTCAGCCCCTTGACCTCTTAGCAGCATCATCTAGCATTGCTAGTACCTCTCTACTGAAATTTTCTCATTCCTAGGTTTCCACAATTTTAGTTGTTTTGGCTTTCCTCTAACCAAAAAATTCCTTTGCACTATCAATCCGCAAAATGCTGGCTCCCTCTCCCCCCGCCTCATTGTCTATCCTCACCTGACACCTCCTTTGGTGTTGGTCCCACCCATCCATCCTCATAGTTTCAACTATCAGGACTGTATTAGTGGTGCTAACATCTCATGTGTCCAATCTCAGCGATCTCAAATGCAACACGCCCGACACTGAATCCACACTTTCCTTCCAAAGCTTTTTCTTGTATTCCCTTTTCATAATGTCTCCTTCACCGATCCAGTGTTATTCTTCAGTCCACCCTCATATTCAGACACTAATTTCTCAAAATTATTTCTGCTACCTCCAGACTATTGTTATCAGCCTCATAATTAACATTCTCTAAAACCAATGTCTCCTATACACACTCTACAGTACAAACACAACTATTTTCTAAAGTGGAGCTTAAAAACCTTTAGTGGTTTCTTATCACCTATAAGAAATGTCCAACTTCTTTAGCACCCTTGCCATCTCAAACTGTTTTTTCAGTCTCACCTCACCATATGACTCATCTACTTGTGACTCTGGCCCACTCCCCTTCCCTAAAAAAAAGAAATGGTTTCTTCTGCTGAAAGTGCTCCCATCTTCTACCCTTCTCACAACTCCGCTTATTTTCAAATGTCACCTCCTCTATGAAGCCTCCCTCAAATCTGTAGGCCACTTAATCATTCCTGGATGTAACTACAGCACTTTGTTCACGGCAATAATATCACACATCGACTGTACCCTTCTTGTCTGTCAGATGGTAACCTGCCTTAGGAAAATGGTAGTATCTTGCTCTTTGTACAGCTAGGATTAAATACACGTGCACAGAGTAGGTGCTCAATTAACAATGGCTAAATAAATACGGAAACACAGTGGAAAACACTTTTGAATTAAGAGTGAGAGGATGTAAATTTCAGGCCTACTTTGGCTAGGACTCAAGCTCTCTGAGCTTCGATTCCTTCGTCTGTAGGCTGAGATAACAGTATCTTTTCCATTGATGAAGTGCTATTATAAGAATAAACGAAATCAAGTAAGAGAAAGTACTATGTCAAATATAGACAAATATATTGAGTATAGTCAAAGAGTACAATCTTTTAATGTTTATTCTTTCACCTGAAATATATCAAAGAGTAAGAGATTCTAGGACCAATGCCCAAATTGGAGATGAATATAAATGCAATGAAAAATAGTTACTTTATCTATCTTAACATTCAATGTTCCTAGAAATCAAGGGTGATAACAATTTAATGTAATCTATACAGGATTATGACATTAACTATTAGTTAGCACGCAGAAGCACTGTATTATAGAGAAAACGCATAGGCTTTTGACTAAAATAGGTGTGAATCATCCTAGCACTTCACTAGCAAATGCTTTAATAGCGCTTATTACATGGATAAATGCTTTATGTATTTTAACCCATTTAATTCACACAAGAATTCCATGAAATAGGTCCTATTATTATTATTCCCATTTTACATACAAGGGAACTGAAGCAGGGAGATTGGCTACCTTGTCCCAGGTAGCAAAACTATCATGAGGCAGAGGTGGGATTTGTGTCTCCACAGTCTGGTTGTGGTCTGGCTCTAACCACTAAACCATGCAGCCCATCTAAATAATGACGTGACAGACTAGCACAATGCCTGACCCACAGTAAATTCTTGACAAATGTTAGTTCCCTTTTGTACATAACAGTGCTTGGGTGACAATGATACACGCAAGTGCTCGTGAGGTCTGCTACATCATCTCCTGACAATACTCCCATGCCATACGGACTCTGTGTAAAGGGGATTTCATCTGTATAGTGTGTTTCCCTGCTTTCCATACGAGTAGAATTTCCAAGAAAACTGGAAAAGATCAAACCATTTTAACCATCTATGAATTCATCCATTCAAATGGGATATATATATATTTTTTTTCTTTTGTTGAAGCATTAAAATGTCATTACACTGGGCTTGAGGGAAAGGTAGAGAGGTTGCCAATTTTGTTCTTTCAGATCTTTTGGTTGTCTTTTGACAAATTCCAATACGTCAATTACATTTTCTATTACAATCAGCATGGTTCGCATCGCATTAGCTTGTCCCAGTTCTCCCTGCCCTCTGCTAATCTGGGAGGCACTCCTCTGACAGTGAAGTTTGTGCAATTTCCTCTTCAGCATTACGTTCAGGGAGGAATGGTGTGAAACACTCTCCAAATATAGCTCACGTCTCTGCAGTGCTCTTGGCTTGCTCCTGCTTCAGACCTCGGGAGTACGTTTGATGACAACTATTGGGGTAGGCCAAACTTCGTCACAGTTCTTCCAACTGGGTTAATTCTTCCATACCCTTGTTGGTACCAGCATGATTTTGTTTTCTTAAGTTTTTTTCTACTTGAACACTGTATTCTATTTCAATAAATTCTATGTCTTTCCAGTGTCAGCTGCACAGGGATTCTTAGACGATGTACTGGTGCATTATCAATATTTTATAACCATGTATATAATAATAATTTATTTAGCACTTACCATGTGTCAGGTTCTACACTAAGTGCTTTACACGCATTCTTAAAAAATTCTCACAAACTTATGACATGTTGTATTTCATCAATTCTATGAAGATTTTTTTTTAACATTTTAACATCTCTGAAACTAGGATGCTTCTTATAATCATTACCATCTCAAAGGTGTGATTTTTTTCTCAGTGTATGCAAAATATTGTTACATCTTAAAATCAGTGGCACTTTAGATTCAACAACATTTGGTAAGTACCACATTCATAGCCATTTTAAAGTTGAAAACACTGAGGCTCATGTTAACAAGCTAAATAAACATAGGTGTACGTCAACAGAAGGAACTTTGACTTATCTTCTTTTTAACAATTAATTGCAGCACGAAGACAGGGCATCCATCCCATAACATGTGCCCACAGCTCAGACTCTGGAGTTTCACTGGGGCTCAAGTCCCAGTTCTGCCACTAAACTAAGAGTGTGACTTGGGGCATGCTGCTTAAACTTATTAACCTCATCTGTAGTCAGAGTAACAACCCTAACCCCACAGGGTTTTTGAGATGATTAAGTGAGATCATCTATGTGAAAACTTATAGCACAATGAGAGATACATAGCGGGCAGTGACTGGCAATAATGATGATAATTTCACAAAATGTAATAAGGCAAAAAAAAAGGAACTGATTAGGTCTGTTTTGCTATTTACCCCCAACCCAATTTTCCTCCAAATAATATAATACCATTATCATGATTCTCTTTGTTCCCATTGTACAAAGAACAGTTTGTATGGTATAAATTCCAGTTCCAATCTTGCCGAGGGGTCTACTACCTATACTAGCTAGTACCCTGCAGTCATTTCAATTGTATAAAACATATTCTGAGCATGTGCTTTCTTTGTGTAAGGTCCCGTTCTTTGTACTAGGTGGTACAAAGGAATCAAGGATGAAGAAGAAATTACCCTGTCCTCTAGTCACTTTAAATCTAATGATGGGTATACACAAACTTAAGATTCAGGACAAAATATGGTAAATGCTTTAAAATAAGTACAGACAAAAAGTCTATCAGAGAACAAGTAAAGAGGTGTTCACATCTAGAAGGGAGCATAAGGAAATTCCTCAGAAAAGAGTTAGAATTTAAGATGGCCTCTAGGGCAAGACAATAGATGGCAGATCCTAGGGCAATCCTAGGAACAGAACTGCATAAGCAAAAATAAATAGGCTGATTTCTTCTTCTACCTATGATGGAGCTGAATGTAACAGAATAACCCTCCATTAACAACAATAAAATGTGGATTAAAAAAACCAAATAGCCATTTAAGATTATGACAGTAATCAAGGCAACAAGGACACGAGGAGCCAAGATCCTAGAAAGAAGGAAAATACACTGAAGTAAGCCCTACATTTGCTTTTTTTTTTTTGCCTCAGGGAATTTGCCAATTCATGTCTCAAACCCTTAGTGACCAAACAGAAAGCAGCAACCTGGGGCCTGCTGTAGTGTTATTGGGTTGGTTATTGGATTGGGCAGAAAAAAATCAGCATTCACAGCTACCAAAGTTGCTAGGACTTGAGAGACGAAGGACCAGGATAAAAAGGAACCAAGCAACAGTGAGAACTTTCTGCAAGCAATTTGCTCTTGAGGCCTTGGATGACTCCTATGCTGCTCATTATCAGGGCAAGATGCTTTGAAACCAATCAGAAAGTGGCTGTTAAGAACCAAAAAGGCTAAACAGCTATTTCTACAACCTCAGGGTACTGGAGGACAAAAACCGCTGTTCAGGATCTGTGAACGAGGAGGTTATCTGGTAAATAATCTAGAGACCCATGCCCTAGGAGTAAGGACAGACCAGAAATGAACCAGCACTCACAAAACCTACAACATACAGGACAACAAAGAATGACCAAGCCGAAAATGCCAATAGGGCTGAGGTTGAGAATTCCGATCCAGAGGAAGCGGTCCCTAAATCTTCCATAGAAAACATCCAAGGGAGTTTCCCTCCCAACTATATGTATCACCCGCTGTGTGGTTTCCAGTAAGGCAATAAACCCTTGGGGCTTCATGTTTTTCATTGATAAGATAAAATGATGAATTCATACTCTTTATCAATAAAATGATTAATTCATACTTTTATCAATAAAATAAAATGATTAAACTTGATTAAAATCTTTCTTTCAGTAAGAGTCTGTTTTTATTTTGTGGTTAACTTAAAAATAAGTAATATCTGGGTAGGTTTGATAATACAGACAGAAAAAAATTATAAATCCACTGATCAACAGGTAGACATAAGCTCACATTGTGAGGGTCTTTTTGGCCTACCTGCACTTGGGGAGATTTGTTCACAGGGTAAAACAATATATATATGTTAAGAAAATATTTTAGGGAATACTAATACTAATAAGAATCTTAGAAGTGAAAGTACTAGGATTTATGTTAAGCATCAAACGGGAACACTAAAAATAGACAAATGAATTACTGAGCATGAGGAATCACAAATGCAATTAAAGAAAATCTTATTTAAAATCAAGGGTATAGCAATTTAATGAGCACGCAAAACTGTTCTGGGATTATATGAATCGGGCATCATTCAAATTCAATTACAATTCTAAACTATATACTATATATACATGTAAGCACACACATATTTTTAATTCCTATGATGACAAGTAACAGTGTCATTCTTTCATTTTGACTTTGAAATATTTTTCAGATAAATGGGATTTGGTGCTGGTTTGCAAATGTTAACAATAATTACAAATTTAGGAAAATCACAGTAGAATATATGTGAAGGGAATAATAATTTATTTATAAAAGTAAAAATAATCTCTAGCGGTAGAAATTTACATAGATCCTTTCACTTGAATAGCATTGACAGACAGGAGCTTGACTCAATTCTCTAAGAACATCATCATTTTTAACTACTGGGAATAAATCACTCCAAGAACTATAACTATTCTTTAAGCCAAAATATACAGACGAGGACTATAATATACCAAAGATATTACCATATCCACAGGAGGCAAGCTTTGACTTGTGGAATAATTAAATCCATAGTAATTTATACCTTATACTTTAATAAGAAATATTTCTCGTGCCAAAGAATTGCATTGCTACAAATATACAATAAATTTAATAACAATGGCAAAGTATGTTATCTAATTCTTATGAGAAACAATGTTTCCAGACAGCTTATCATCTTTGAAGAAGTTTATTTTTTCTTCATAAAAAAATACATTGAAACATAAATATTAGTAGAAAGTCAAAGAAATCCTAGATGCCTCATGATAGTTGAAATTTATATAGATCTGGATTAATATATTAGCTTTGCTTTTGTCCATCTGTGGTTTTGGGCAAGTTTCCAACTCACAGGGTCTGTGAAAGGAGTAAAGGATGAAAGACACCTAACGTAGCTCCTGGAGCCGTACATGTTCAGAACGAGTGTCGATTCTCTTCCTTCTAATATTTATTCAGTCCAGCAAAGATTTGCTGAGTTCCTCTAATGAACAAGGTGATGAATTTAATATATAAGCCTGGAACCACAAAAGGTGCTTTGCAGAAAGGATGTCTTGGCTTATTCAAAAAAGGAGAGAATTTTCCTCAGTAGTCTCCCATGGGAAGAGAAGAAAGGGCGTCTGAGAAACCCAGCTCAGTGGCTATTTAGAATGGCCAATGTGCCCGTCACATAGTGGCAGCTGACAGGCTCCCCAGCTGTCATCTAGTCATCTCCGTCGAAGCTCTTTTGTCAGAGCTCCCCAGGCCCTGGTCCCTGGGGAACTGGTGTCAGGACTGCTGTACGGCCCTAAGCTCGTGAATACCAAGGCCCAGTCAGACTTCATCCATCACTGAGTTACTAGACAACAAGGCACTGGCAGGTGGAGAGGGTTCTGTCACACTCACTTGCATTTGAACCCTGCTGCCCTGTGACCTTGGCAATTGAACATAACAAGTTTTGGATGATCCTGGGTTCCTTGTATTTCAGATTTTTCTCAGCCTGGAGCATGTTAAATAATGTCAAACACTGTACACTTATGTTGTGGATGACTTGCTACATGGTGTTGAGCTAATATCTTATTCAAACTGTCTGCCTGCTACAGAAGGGTGGTGTGTCGGCTTCACCAGAAATTCCCATTCCTCTGAAACAGATCGATGGGATGTGGGGCTGAGACTCACCCAGAAGCACATGACAGTAGAATGAATGCTCCGTGACAGCGACCCCCCCCAATCAGTCTCCCCACATGACAACACATCTCTTGTAGCAACATGGTTACCAAACAGGCCAGGCGAGGTAATGGCCTATTTCAGGGCTATTGTTCCTTTGAAAAATAATGCCCCATTTCAGTTACCAAAATCAATCAATCAAGGGCCAAAGTTTGAGCTGTTTTCTGTTTTCTTAAATTGTTCTAGTGTAACTGGGATGAACTACAGGAAACACAGCAGAATATATTTGCACGAGTCAGTGAACTGCAATTGTTATAACACTGACAGTATGCACTGTTCCAATATCTTCACCTACTCATAAATTTCATTTTAATGCCAAAATATCACTTATTCTGGAGTGCACAAACTGTACTGTAGTAATTATGTGCCACCTTTTCAAAGACTAAATATAAAAATAGTGAGCAGGCTCATGGTTCTGCTATGGTTCAAAATGAATTCTAGTCAGCTTTACTAAAGAAAATGGCTTTTTTTCCTCTTACCTACAGTGTAATGTATTTTTCACAGTATGACTAAATTAATAACACACAAAAGCCTTATGACTAATAAGCTAAGATATACTTAATACCTCAATAGAAAAGAGAAAGTTGATTAGTTGCAGACAGCAGTAAGTCAAATTACAAGAGTCATTTAGTTTTACCAAAGAGAATAAAACTTTCTAATTTAAAAGAATCGAGTTTTAGTTAGGTGAATGGTTTCTCAAGATAGTCACAAAGGTCAAGAGGATGAAAGAGACTAATGACTTTCTAATCTACAGAACTTGGATTGTGATAAAGCATCACATCATGCTTTTTCTGAGTATGGCCTGTGAGAGGGACATTTCCTCTCCTGAGTAGGTTTAGTGTTTGCAAGGTGAGCCTTATAGATGCTGATTATTCCCTTTAACCACTTGGTCTAAACTACAGGTACCTCCGACCAGGTAAATGGCATCAAGATGGGTCATGATTAATGAGAACAATTAGCTATTACCACAGATAGGGAATCATTCAAGAAACGTGTGCTAGTTACCAGTGTAAGGGGCTGGGCGCATAAACCACCCTCACTGGGGAATCTCACAGTCTAGCAGGAGAGACAGCCAGGTAAGGAATTAATCTCAATAAAATGGAACCACTTTCATATAATAAATGCATTTATGAAAGGAAGGAAGAACAAAGGAATGATATAATATATATATATAATATCACCTAATTGCTTCAAACTGTTTGCATATAGTTCTTCAGAGATAAAAAGTAAACGCATGCATATAGGAGATTAAATTCATTCTAGAGCCAACTTCAATTGCTGCAACAAACAATTGCTTTAACCAATTCCTCTTTTCTTATTCTGATTTAAGAGGAAACTTGAGCTTTCTCTCATTGCCCCAAAGGTCAACTTGGCATATCTCACTGGTCACTTGTCATTTGCTGTTTCTTTCATTTGGAGAAATCCTGACATCCTTCTTCCTGCCCCCATTAACTTCAGATTCTTCTGGAATGAAGAAGTGTGTACATAGAGAGACATATTCATACATAAACTCTACAAGTAGGGTTTACCACCAACCTATAAGATTCCCTCCCAGTAACACTCGGGTCCCCTTGAAGTATCAAGTCTAGTAGGTGCCCAACCTGCAGTGAAAACATCCAGGCACAACTAGACCCAGCTACTTCTTTCCGATTTCTGTGTTTGATAACAGCTGACTCCAAAGGGCATTTCTATTCCATTATCTGTAAAAAGTCCCCTTGCAGACCTCCAAAACAAAGCTCCTCAGAGCAGAGAAGCACTTGGTTGTAGGTATTGGGGAGTAGGCATCCAGTCTCCTTAGAAACGCCAGTAGGATAACAGCAGAAGATCTCAGGAAATAATGACTGGCTTCCTGCTCCAGACCTCCCAACATTCCTAAAGGGAAGCCAAAGAGAAAGGGCTCAGGGCACCACTCTTTCCCTAGCCACTATTCTCAGCGGCTGGAAAGTGCCTATCAGCAGGTACCTTACCAAGGGTTAAATTTAGGTTAGAGCATACATGAATCCCTTAGCACAGGCCCAGCAAGAATAGCTCTGCTGTGCACAGGCTAAGGAATGAAGTTTTGTTTTTTTCTTTTTCTTTTTTTTTTTTTTTGTGAGGAAGACCAGCCCTGAGCTAACATCCGTTGCTAATCTTCCTCTTTTTGCTGAGAAAGCCTGGCCATCTGTGCCCATCTTCCCCTACTTTATATGGGACACCACCACATCGTGGCTGACAAGCAGTGCATCGGCAGGCGCCCGGGGTCCGAACCGGCGAACTCCGGGCTGCCAAGCGCGAACTAAACTGCTGCGCCACTGCGCCAGGCCTAAGGAATGAAGTTTTTAATCACTCAAATTAAATCTTGCCTTCAACACAAGGCAAATAAAGTGTATGTAATATAAAGTCATTACTTCATCCCTTAAGTGAGCAATGCACCTGAGAATTATGGATGGATACATACTTTACCATTGATTTATCCATTCATATTTTCAATAGATGTTTACTGGATGCCTTTTATGTGCCAGGCTCTAGGAATGCAGCTGTTAACAGGAACCTTGTCCTTGTGGAGCTTATCTTCTCACAGGGGAGACAAACAGTAATCAAACAAATTAATGAATGAAATAATATAACACTTTCAAGTAGTGATAAATGCTATAAAGAAAAATAAGGGAGAATAAGAGGAGAATGAGTAGCAGATGAAGTTATTTACTTTCTGATGAAAGGGGCAGTGGAGCAGAGTCAAGAATGACATGAAGGGGTGGGCCTTGTAAATATCTGGAAGAAATCTCCAAAAATTGAAGGTGGAGACTGGTAACTTCCTGCTCATTTGAGTAATAAAACCCCATGATTCTCTAATACTACCTAATTGTACTCTGCTGGAAGATATTCCCCTCAGGGTACAGCTGGCATAAGAGCAAGCTAAATTTGAAAAATAATGAGTTGGTTAAATAAGGGGGAAACAGGTACCTGGCTACCAGAAATTCTTGTTTGGGAGTCATTCTCAGATATTTCAGAAGCATGAGGAGACGGTTTGCTGAGCGAATAAATAATAATTCTATCCAAAAAATTAGAGGAAAGAGGGTTCCAAAGGCCCAAGGTGGCAGCAAGTTGGGCATATTTGAGGACCAGCAAGAGGGGCTGCAAAGGAGTGAGTGAGGGGAAGCCTAGTTGGAAAAGAGGTTGGACAGGAGGCAGGGGCCAAATCAGGTCAGGCTCTGGCGGCCACTGCAAGAACTTTGACTTGGTTCTAAGTATGATACGAAGGTGGAAGATTTGAGCAGGGAAGTGATGTCCTTTGCTTTTTAAAAGTTCATTCTGTCTGCTGTACGGGGAGCAGATCGCAGGGGGCGGGAATGGAAGCTGGACATCAGCTGCAGGTGACCGCAGCAGGCCAGGCAGAGATCATGATAGCTGGGACTCAGTTGTTCATAATAAAGGTGGGAAGATGTAGTCATATTCCGAATATTTTCTTTTGACAATAATTATAGTTAACATTTATTAAATGCTCAGAGTTGCCCCTTTACTGCATTATGTAGTGTAAGAGTTCACAACAGCTCTGATGGATAATACAAGGCTCATTTCACAGGGGAAGACTCAAAGGCTTAAGTTATCACTTGCTTCCTGAGCTTCCGGACCCTCTCTGCCCAGCAAGACCCCCCAGTTATTGGCAGCTCCTCTTCCACTCTGCTCACATCCTAGAACGGTGGAATCTCATTCTCACCAACCAAATGACTTCTAATTTCTATCTCCAGGCCCAAATCGCTTTAGTCTCTCTAGGCAAGTGACTATCACAGGTCCAGACCCAGGTCAGTTGTAGACCAGAATCATCTTTTTCACCATCATTCTATACTGCCCCTCAAACTGGGTAATGACAACCACGAGTGGTGAAATGGGGTACTTCCTACTTGGTAAAAATACCACAGTATCTCTATCTTTTATGCCAGAAGCCTATGATCAAGATAATGAACACTTAGCATATCAGTGAAATTTCACCCAACTTAATTAAAATGTCTAATCATTTCTGACTCATTATTGTACTCTTTCTGTTTTACAGAAGTTTGTGTGCTTTCCTATACTTGCTGTGTTTGTCACTTGTCTTCTTGCTGGTCTCCAAAATCTGGTTATTGTTAGTGAATCACTAATTCATGTCTTGAGGTAATACTTAACTGTACATACCATCACAGTTTTAATCATTATACTTAGGAAATTTAAAAAAACCCTTTTTTTCATGTAGGATTTTAATATCCTCAAAGGAAAAAGCACTATTTCTTTAAATAATTAAGAACCATGGGATATAAGAAGCTGAGAAAGACTTCAGATTCATCCAGTGTGGTGGTTGTCAACCCTGGCTGCATGTTAGGATCATCTGGAGAGTCCTCTCCCCCCACCAGATCAATTACATCAGAATCCCTGCGGGTGGGACCTGGGCATCTTTAATTTTTAAACTCCCCAGGTGATTCTAACGTGCAGCCAGTGTGGAGAATCACCGATCTAAACCAAGTTCCCCTCCAGGAGCCTCCTGCTCACCATTTTCAAATGAAAGAAAATGACACCCAGAGTGCGGAAGTGACTTGCCAACGGCAGAGCCAAGCTGAGATAGAACCACAACCGAAACCCATTTCCTAACTCCCTGTTCAACTAGCTTTTAACATCCCCAAGACATAGATGAATGTAAGGGAACAGCTAGGATTTCACCAGTTGTAATCCTGTGATTCGATCACTGAGGCCTCATTTCTTCTGATTCTCTATCTTCTGTCTTGCCCCAGCTGCCAAACTAGTCTAGCTTGGAGCAAAGTGCTAGAGAAAAGCTGTGCCAGGACCCGGCAAGGCAGCACCACCATCAGTAGTACCAATAACGGACAGATGTTCTTTCTCTTTCAAAGGAGAGCCATACCACTGAGTGAGCATCGATCTGAAGATGTCACTAAACGGGCTATTAAAAACCCTGCTCTAGAGCTACACATGAATAGCCTTTGACTAACTAGTGCCCTATTCAGGAACTTGACTTATGAAAGTAATCATGGATACGTATCCATTTTTAGTTACATAGGATGGTTACAGCAGCTTTGTTTATGTAGGGGAAAAGTGGAAACATCATAGAAATATCATGGAAACATCAAGGAAATTTCAAAATATAACCTCAAACTTAAAAAAGCAACAAAAACATACGTAATATATTCCCAATTTGGAAAGTAAATATGTATCCACATGATGAAAAAAAGAGTTGAGTGAGTAGTTGAGTTATTGATGGTTGTTATGTTCTCTTTTTAAATGTTCCATATTTTCAAAATTTTTTAAGGCATATGTCTTTTATTTTAAAAGAGATATATATACATACACATATATGTATGTATGTGTGTGAATATATATATAAAGCTGCAGGACAATAAACACATGTGCAGAATTATATTTGGTTACAACTTTTTTGATACCCTGTGTCCTTCTGCTTGTTACCAGTATGTCTTTTTCCCCTTAGACCAAGGACACAAACCAGGCACCCACTTCACACCACATTTGACAAAATGACTAAATAGTTTAATGGGAGACTCAAATTAGAATCTCTCTGACTTCATTTACATTTATATAAGTCAAAAGCTAAGAAAATTTTTTTAGTGTCACAGAATATTTTGTCATGAAATTAGAGACTAACATATTAACACAGTCCATCTTCCCACTCTCTAGGTTATTTAGCAGATCTTAATATTTACTGAGCACTTTCCATACACCAGGGATTCTTCTAGGCTTTGGGAACTTTACCATGAGCAAAAAATGTCTAAAAGCCCTGCTTCTTGTGGTGCTTACATTCTGGTAGGAGGAGACAGATAATAAACATGCTAATGATACATAAAATGAAGCGGGGGGGGGGGGGGGGCAGGGTGTGCTGGGGATTAGAAGTGGGGGAGGGGTACTGCTATTTTAAACAGAACAACTAGGGAATGCCTTAGCGATGAGGTCACAGAAGAGAAGGGACCAGAGAGAGGCAGCCAGCCGGTCCTGTGAATATCTGGGAGGAAGAACATTCCAAGAATCTTCTTGATAAATAAAGAGGAAAATTCTCTTCTACTATTCTTTGGGTCATTTGGAATTATTGATGTAGGTGTAGTCAGTTCACGGCTACAGAATGGCCAGATGAATATCTTCTGTAGAAAGTGGGGACTGGGAAAAAGAAATATTTAAGGGGGAAAAAAGGCATTTGTGTACATACACTGACAACACCTCTGAAAATCTTTTTGATAGTGCTTAAATGGACTGCGTGTGTAAAAAACCATTTATGATGGAGAGTTACCAAGCTGAATTGGTTAAGAAACAAAACATTTCCTGGATTTTACCTAATATATGTACTCATTATATATCTTTGCCTAGAAAGAACATGAATAAGCCATAAATTTAATACAAAAACACTTCTAAAATTTTTTTTAAATCTCTATTATGAAATATATGTTCATACATTGAATATGAAAAAGCTTAACAATCCAATACATAAGCTTTAATTTTATGAAAAATGATGCTTATTTCTACTGAAAAAGATTTTCTAAATACCACTATGTTACAGAAAAGACAAGGTTCTTTTAAAATGATACTTATAGAAATCAATTTAAAACCAATGGTTTTGAAGCAGTAAAAGAAATTTAATTTTCCTCTTTTATACAGAAAAAAATAAGAACTAGATCTAACCATAATCATTAATATTCTGACTTCAATCTGAAGTACACTTATCCTACCATAAGTTAAACTGCCAAGTGATTAATTCCTCAAAGTTTAAAAGATTATATTATGCCTATAGACAAGGTTTCCATTTAATAGAACCACCATAATTGCAGCTTAGTAGAGAAACAACCACCCAGCACAAGCCTGCTTTACTTCTCTGGGTTTTATACTACCAACAAAATCCTCAAGAGCTGAGATAATCTGAATAGGATTTGAATTTCATTTTAATTCAAATTTGCATCTCTCAATTTACATTACCAAATACACAGAATTCCAGCATCACTTCAGCCACTCAGTAATAAGTGAAGATCCTCCTTAAAGTACACACAAGATGAAGTATCTCTTCTGGGGATAAACTGAAGACCCTCAGGAGCTATCAAAATACTAAATTCTTCATATACGAAGTTTCATGTCCAGAAATGCAGCAATAATGGTTAAACTCCCTCTTTCTAAAAGTTGAGGCTGGTTTCTAAACAAATTAATGTTGCATCAGAAGCATAATTACTTCTTTCTAAAAAACTAGAAGAACGAGTTATAAAGTCCCAGATTCTTTCTAAACCTTTCCAGATTTCATGGTCATAAAATTCCTTCCTTTTTGAGAAGCCAGGGGATTTTGAAGCCAAGAGGCATCAGGAGAGATGAGGATGGAATTCTTACTAAGCATTAGAAGGTAGAAGGTAAAATTCCTTTCAAATCCCCCAGATATATATTTCTATGACCTGAAATGAGTAAACAAGTCATACGGTTTCTTGAAATGCCCAGGCCATATTACATTACGCTGCCCAATAACGTTATTTAACACTGATGCTGAACCATGGCTTTTAATAACGGTCTGGAATTCCTGGCTATTGGATATCTGTCCGCCAGTAGAGAGACAGGTGAAGATGTACAGTTTAGAACCAAATAAATAAAAACGTAAAAACTCAGTGGAGTGGGTAAGATTGTTCTGGCCTGGGAAATTAAGACCAGGCACAAATGATAGCTTTTCTGTATGTATCTCAAGAGAAGAATGAAGTGGAAACTGAGGCTCTTAAGAAATGTTTCTTAAATATCTAAATGATAGACTATCATGGACTCTCGGGCTTGGGAAGGCCCTGCGACATCCCCCATTGGAATCCTGCACTGGAATCCTGCTTTCAGCAGTTCCACAACACTCCTGTTCAGTTTCCATCTGAATGCAAGAGAAAGCTTCACCTCCCAAGGAAACCTCTTCCATTTCTCAACAGTTCTGTCCTTATGAATTTTTTCCTTTTACTAAACCAAGTCTGCTTTCTGTAACTTGTCCTCACTAACCCTAGTTTGACTCCATAATCCTCAAATACATAGGCCCTGGGGTTGAGGCAGGGGCATAAATGAGTGGAGCAGGCCAAGGGCCAGACCATAAGTAATGGCAACCTGGGCCAACTAATGGGCACACTGCTCATCGAAACAGCCAGCCACTGCTCTGCTCCGGCCGCCTGCTGCCAGGCAGGAACACAGGCCCTTGTCAGACTTTCTGATGAGAAGCCAGAAATCTGAATTTTAGTAAAAATATCCTGATTTTTGAATACACAAGGAATAAACTGTGGAGTTCAAACAGCTCTTAGAGATCAACTATTCCAAACATCTCATTTTATACGTGAGAAAACTGAGGCCCAAACTAGAAAAAGTGACTGACCCAAAGCCAAAGGGTTCATCAGAGGTAGGTCTGGAGGAGGAGAGCCCAAACACAAGGTCCCATTTCTCCCATCACAAAAATGCAGTCTGTAAGTCAACAGTGCATTTAGTCTATAGACTTGCTAAGGTATTCTGAAACAGGAATCAGCTTTAGATCATTTCCTGTATTGAGTCGTCACTGTCCACATCTAGTTTTTATAGTATCCTTTCAAGTTGAGGGGGTATATGAAGCAGCAGTCACAAGCACAGACTCAGGAGACAGATTGCCCAAGTTTGCAAGCCCACACCAACTGAGGCCAAGTCACCTCCCCTGTCTAGGCCTCAGTTTCCTTGTCTGTGAAACAGGGATAACAGCAGTACCTATCTCAGCATTGTTGTGAGAATTAAATGAACTAATAAACTTAAAGTGCTTACACGTCTGACGCAGAGTAAGCGCTACATGGGGCAAGTTTATTACTAACCAAGGAGAGAGCTTAAAGGAAAATGTAAAACAAAACTGCCCATAAATATTCTAGAAAAATATGAGCCCTGCAAAGAAAAAAATTACAGCCGCTAGTTCTGAAGCAAAGGTGGACGTTAGCAATTAATGTAATGGCCATAAATGTAGCATCAACCCATGAATTAAACTCTTAGCACCCACCTACACAGGAAAGGGCCTCAGTAAGTATCCTACGTTTTCTTTTCTAACCTGGGCTACATACTCCATCCTGGGTTCCCCCTCGCTGAGGGTTGAGATTATTCTTTCGATATTTACTGCAAACATCTCCTCCATTTCTCCATCTCTAAGTCACTATTAGGGACCCAGTCTCTCAAAAGCTATTCCTAGACAGCTAGATTTTAGTTTCCTTTCCCTTTAACTATGTACTAGCAATAGACAAAAAGATGGCAAACACACTCTTTAAAAAAGGAAAAAAAGAAAATGGATCATTTCTTCAACATCACGGCTCAGTCATAACTGCCTCCATATCTTATAGATCTACTCTGTTCATCATAGAGATCCTTCCATGATGAGATTTCAATTTCAGCCAGCAGAAAGCACAAATGCAAGAGGAGAATCCTAAAATGTTCACCAACCATCAGAGGGAGCTGGAACACCCTGTCTCAGATCACAGAAACCACAAACAGAAATTGGCATGACAGCTCTGGCCTCTAAAGCACGAGAGGGGAAATAAAGAGCTTGTTCCCCAGGCCGCCAGGGCCTCAGTGAGCCCTGGAGGTCTGATGATCCAGGTTGTGGCTCCTGTGTGTCGCTGAGTACAATGCTTATAAAGGTTAACATTTATTAACAGCTACATGCCAGCTACAGATGGAAGCAGTGTACATGTATAACTCATTTAATCCACATAACAACCAACTGAGGTGGATACTATTATCCCCCATCTCACAAGTGAAGATACTGACGCCCTGAGGGGTTAAGTAACTTGCTCAAAGATCCACAATGAGAAAACAGCAGAGCCAGGACACAGACTCAAGTGGCTGGCTCTAGAGGCTACACTCCAAATTAACCCCTTCCCCAAACTGACTCTAGAAATTTCTGATATCACTTTCCTCAGAGTATACTCTAAGGAGGTTCACAGGTATCAGACCAGCAATGAGGAGATAATCTGAGTGTCGCTGCCTTTACCTGCACCTGAAAGTTCCCGTCTGCGGCTCTCACCAGGTGGAGACTGCATTCCTCTATAGCTTGACTCTGGCCGCCACTGTTGCTCTTTCACAAGGCAGACCCAGGCAGAAGCGCTCTAAAGCACCAAAGCTTTCCTCACATCCTTTTATAGGGGACACGTAAAATCTCTGGTCCATGGGCTTTTTTTTTTTTAATTGGAGAGGGTGAATCTCTTTTCTCTATTAATCTCTTTCTCTCTTCCCTAGGACAAAAAGTGTATGAGCTGAAAGAACAAATAATGGCTAGCAAGGAGAAAAGGAGCAAATGAAAAGCAGAGAAAGAATCAAGATTATGTTAAAAACAAATTGTTAGTCATCAGGGAAATGCGAATTAAAACCACAATGAAGACACCACTTCACAACCACTGGGAGGGCCAAAATCAAAAAGATAGTCAATAACAAGTGTTGGAGAGGATGTGGAGAAGTTGGAACCCTCATCCACTGCTGGTGGGAATGTGAAACGGTACAGTGGCTTTGGAAAACAATCTGGCAGTTCCTCAAAAGGTTAAACCATAGATTTGCCATATGACCCAGACATTCCACTCCTAGGTATTACCCAAGAGAAATGTCCACACAAAAACTTGTACATGAATGTTCATACAGCCTTATTCACAATAACCAAAAAGTGGAAAGAACCTGTATGTCCACTAATTGATGAATATATAAAATGTAGCATACACATACAATGAAATATTTGGCAACAAAAAGGAATGAAGTACTGATACACGCTTTGGCATTGACAGACCTTAAACATTATGTTAAGTGACAGAAGCCAGTCACAAAAAAACCACACATTACAAGATTCCACTTATACGAAATGTCCAGAATAGGCAAATATATAGAGACAGAAAGTAGGTTAGTGGTTAACTAGGGCTGGGGGTTTGGAGAGTAATGAGAAGTAACTACTAATGGGCACAGGGTTTCTTTTTGAATTAGTGGTGAGGAATGTACAACGCTGTCAGTATAGTAAAAGCCATTAAATTGTATACTCCAAATGAGTGAATTATATATGTGAATTATCTCCATAAAGCTGTCATATTTAAAAAAAGATTTAAAAAACTGGTTACAAAGTAAAACTGCTAGTCTATTCCAGGACAATCTGTGTCTTTGTGAATGAGAAACCATAATTGCGAAAGTGGCCGAAACCCAAAATCATTTAAGCAGGAAAAGAAAAAAAAAATCAGAAAGAAAGGCTGTATGGAAAGGGAAGGGGAAATGATTTCTATTTAACTGAAATTCAGTGGGTGTGTGGGGGTATTATCACCCCAAATAGCATAGATATTACATGATGGGTTGCATAACTCTAAAGTCAGACCTTCTCCTCACCTAAAAGCTATCATTTCCAAAAATAAAGGATCTAGAGGAGAGGTGAGATAAAAAAAAAAAAATGCAAAGGCTGATGTTAACTTTTTGGAGATTCTGAACTAAAAGGTTCACAAATGTAAGGATCCTCTGGTATATTGCATCCCACGTTCACAAAATAAGAATATTTGATTAGGGTCTAAAAGGTACACCATTCCTAAGATGAATTTAGAAATCTGACTCAAATTTAACTAGAAAAAGTAAAGCCTTCAAGGTCTGGAGCTACACTGACAGCCAGATCAGTGCTGGCACTGTTTGAGATTCAGGCAGAATTTAAGAGGAGAGGAAAAGGTTCGCCAAGCTACCTGGTCATGTATGTCCTTATAATGAGACTTCAGCAGAAATCGACGCAATCTCTGACTAAAGTGAATACAGTCTCCTAATGTGGCAATATGTCAAATGACAATATGGAAGTTTCATGGCTATTAGCAGATACAGCATTAACACATTTTTGGAAACAGAACAATTAGAGAGTAGAGAATTTCCTTTACATTTTTTAGTCTTTAAATTTCAAACGATTACTAAGCCCTTTACTCCCACTATGTCTTAATTAAGCATCATTTGTGTGGAAAATCAGCTCACTGCTTGCTTTAAAAACAGGCAAGCCATTAATTGATCCAATGTGTTGGCAGTTCCGGAGAACCTTTTTAGATAGGAACAAATGACGCCTCTTACTTTGTGTGCAAAGAAGCTGAGTTTAAGATTTCATGCATATGCACAAAGAAACATTTAAAGAATCCTGCAAAGTCAGCTAACAGTCTTTTTGGAGTTTAAAGAACAAAAAAACCTCCTTCACCACCACCCCCAACCCCCGCCAGCAAGGTCTAGCTATTAAATGTTTATTTAAAGATACTTTACAGGACTTAAAGTGTTCTTTCACAGTCCTCCAAATCCTTGAATATCATAAAGTTTTAAGTAGTGCTCCTATGACTCAGGGTCAGAGTACAATCTTTTCCCCTACAAAACTGTTGAGCTCAAGAAAGTGTATCAAATGTTCCTAAATGCTCCATCATAACTTTTCTAAGTTAACTGTCTCTCCTCCTCTTCATTAACTAACACACTGCATTCTTCTGGCCTATGTGTCAGAAGCATTGAACTTTCCCCACCCCACCGGTTTGTGTTAAGGTTGACAACTTCCTTGCCTAAAACAGCTGGTGTTGATTCCCAGAGGCAAACCAATTGTATATTTTTTTTCACTAATAGGTGACATGAACTCTCAGAAAGAAACTTGTCCCCAGAGAATGCACCCCCTCCCCGCAAACACAGCCAAAGCCTGGTGTTCCGTTTCAATAGTGTGATTGTTTATTTTCTTTAAAAGCCAGATTTAATAATGTTTCTGATTAGGTGACTTCAGTCAGAAAATGCATCTGTCATTTCTATACCCTCCTTCTCCCTCCGGATGCCACAGCCTTAAGACCGGAACACCTCTGGGGAAGGAGGGCCCACTTCTAGGGCACAAAGAAACTAGCAGCAACCCCTGGACTCAGGGGTGGAGTCCGCTAAAACTAGCTGCTTATGCTGACAAGCCTGGAGAGGACTTTTTGGTTGGTTTGTTCCTACCACAGAAGCACTGCTATGTCAGGCATACGGATAAATAGCGAGTTTTAGGGCAATAACGTATTTCTGGTTCTGGTATCCTGAGATCATTAAGAAAAGCTTATTCTTTCTACCCTGAAATCCTCTCCTTCTCGCCAGAAAGAAACCCTTCAGCATATTTAATCTCCCAACCAGGCAAAGGAGAATCCAGCACTGGAAAAGTAGGTATAACTTTATGGCCACCGTGCTGTTCTTGGCGTGTTGAGAGTTATTTACCATCGTGCCCGCCTGTCAGCTTCTCTGGATGATAGCTTGGCAGAGCACAGGATTCTCAATATTATTTATGACGTGCGTCAAGCCGGCAAGGGGGACTCAATCTCCCACGAAGGGCTGAAACCCGACTTAAGGAGCGAGTTCGCGGCAGTAAGCTGCCAGCACGAGTAACTCTACCCACCTCCTGATACACAGACGCCCGCATCAGGAGTATACCCGATGCACATACCCGAGGACAGAGCTGAGTTATCAGATCTACTGGTTCCAAACGGGTGCGGGGCGGGTCACCAACCCAGAACAATATCTGAGCCCCGCCCCGCGAACCCCACCTTCCACATCCTCCTCGGAAAAGTTAGCCCACTTCGGCGAACCCTCGTCCGACCGGCGCTCTGCTAGGCGAAACACAGTCTCTGGTCCCCAGCACAGTTAGTCCTCTCTTCTCTGCAAACCCTACCAAGGGACGCGCAGCAAAACTTAGTAGGTCCAGGGGACAGAGACGCGTCTTTCGCAAAGCACATACTTCCCAGAAAGGAGCTAGGAGCTCGGCGCCTCCATCCCCTCGGGCTCCCCTCCCCAGCGCCCACCCCGCAGCCGCCGGGGCCGCTCACCTGCATGGGGCATGGTGATGGTCTCGTTGGTGTTGGAGCCCACGTTGAAGATGACCACAGCAGAGGCGTTCTGCAGGAACGCGTTCCGGATCTTATCCCTGTACGTGCAGTTGCCCTTGGGAATGAGGGCTATCCAGTTCTTCCCGTGGGCCGGGGCGGCGAACTTGGTGTTGGGGTCGCAGGCCAGGCGGTCGTGGGCCGAGCTGGCCATGACCACCTCCCCGCGGGCGTCCTGCTTGGGCGAGTGCTCCCCGTAGCGCCCGCACTCGGTCTTCTCGGTGTGCAGCTCGGTGCCGCCGCCGCCCGCCGCCCCGGCCCCGGGGTCCGGCGCGGGCTCGGCGTAGGTGATGTTCACGAAGGCGGTGTACCATTCCTCCTTCTCGGCCACGGTGAAGTCCAGGCAGAGCAGATGCACGAAACAAAAGGAAAGCAGCCATGTTGAGAGAGCCAGACTGCGGCACGCTTGGATGAGAGACATTGCCATCTTTATCCGCCGGGGCCCCCTCCCCGCCCCCCGAGCCCTCCCCCCACCCCTCCTCCCCAGTCCTGACCAACTCCGGGCCGGCCGCTTCTCCTCCTCCTCCTCCTCCTCCTCCTCCTCCTCCGGCTTACTCCCGTGCCCAAGGGGCCGCGGCCGGGACGCGCAGCCGCCGCGGAGACCGGATTCCGAGCGAGCGGATGGTGCCGGCCCCTTCCCCTTTCAGCCGGAGCGCGGCGGTTGCATTTCGCTTAAGGGCCCCGGAGGGGCGCAGGAGGAGAGGGCGCTCCGGCCTCGCAGAGAAGTCCAGCTGCCGAGCGTCCTGCTCCTTCGCCCAGCTTCTCCTTCTCTCATAGGGGTGACAGAGGGGCCAGGAGCGTGCGGGGCGGCGGCTCTGCACCCTCCAGCTCCGGCGGAGGCGGGCGCGGGCGCGGCTGCTCGAAGCCCGGGGTGCTGCCGAGGGTATCCCGGCCGCCGCCGCCGCCGCCGAGCGCTCGGGCGAGCGAGTCCGGCAGCAGGCGCGGCGGCCGCTCCTGCTGCGCGCCGGTTCCTCGGGCTCTGGGCGCTTCGCTCCTCGCTTCGCCGAGTGGCTGCGCCCGGCACACACTTGCCGCGGGAGGGGCCGGCTCGTGGGTAGTGGAGCGAGCGGCCAGAGAGGAGTACGCCGTCTGTGTGTGTGTGTGTGTGTGTCTGTATATGTTTGTGTGCGTGTATAATGTGTGCGTGCAAGGAGGAGCTTAGTGTGATGTCAAAGATTCTGGGCTTCGCTTGCCACGCTCCCTCTGTCTCTCTTTATGGGCAGCAGCGGCCCCTGCTGGGTCTCCAATTCAACCCAATCTGCGGTTTGGTGCAGGTGGAGGCAAAAGGGGAAGCGACCCCTTGACCTGAGAGTACAGGAACAACTTCCTGCGCCTTAAATATAGCAAAATGTGTGTGCCTCTCGTAAACAACCTTCCCATTTGCAGGAGGAACTGCAGGGAGCTCCCCAATTACCCATCTAGGGGCAAAAGGTAAATCTGGTTGGTCGCGAGGTCCTTCCAGCACCACCCCTGGAATATCTAGGGCAGCCACTATCAAATTTAAGTGTGCAGCAGCATCACCTGGGGGTGGTTAAAACTCACACTGATAGGCCCTGCCACAGAGTTTCTGATTCAGTATATCTTGGGTAGGGCTCCAGAATATGCCCTTGTAACAAGTTCCCAGTTGATGCTGATGCTGCTGATCTAGGGATGACTCGATTAGGGTGAGTATAGGAATAGGCTTCTTTTCTCCCATCCAGAAGCAAATGTGTGACATTTTTTTACTTATAGAGTGAGTGTTTTCTATAAGAAACTGAGTGAGATATTTCTTCACTGTGTTTAGTTTGGTTGTCATGACTGGTTAACAGGACTCAGCATCAATAGGCAAGGGAGGTTTGTTTGGGTTATTATTGCTTATAGTGTGTTCTCCAGTTGTGCATAAAGATCGCAACTAGTCAGCAGAGAATACAGCTTCTCTAGAGTAGTGTACTTAAAACTGTGACACAGCACAATTTGTTACCAATTAAATGTTTGAGTGGTTGTTATCCTTTTGCACCAACAGTTTCCTTGGCTTGAGATACCTGCCATATAAAGTCTGTAAAATGACTTGCGTGATGGTTCTCAATCCTTACATTATGCTTCCCACATGGTACTTTTTCAGCGAACCCAGGACCCAATTCATCATGAATACAAAAGTCCACCTTTCCGGGGCCGGCCTGGTGGCGCAGCGGTTTAGTCCGCGCTTGGCAGCCCGGGGTTCGCGGGCCCGGATCCCGGGCGCCCGCCGACGCACTGCCTGTCAGCCATGCCGTGGCGGCGTCCCATATAAAGTGGAGGAAGATGGGCACAGATGTTAGCCCAGGGCCAGTCTTCCTCAGCAAAAAGAGGAGGATTAGCAACGGATGTTAGCTCAGGGCTGGTCTTCCTCACCAAAAAATAAATAAATAAATAAGGATAAAAAACGGAAAAAAAAAAAAAAGTCCACCTCTCCCCCAGGACCTTAGTATTTTTACAGATTTTTGTTAATAACTGCCCACCAGCACAACTTCCCTTTTTCCTGCAGCAGTACAAACAGCTGTTGACTGTTGACTGTATAGCAAAGAATCCCAGCTATACCCAAATCAGAAGGAGGCACAGGAAGAACTACTTAGGGGAATTCGTCTCTATGGTATTTGATCTGCGGGATTTGTGTGTTTTCCTAACTTACTCATTTTAGAAAATAGGCTTCTAGGCAATTGGGACAGTGCTTTTTATAGTGCCTGGTGCCAAAAACGCAAAAGTGGAGGCTGCCTAGCTGCTAGTCCCTGAGCCACCAGAGATCTGAAGGAGGAGTCCTTTGTCTAAAACCCCCAGCTAGGTTCTGTACAGATGCCTTAGCAAACAAGGGTATTTCCCCAAACTTCCATCTCTTAGCAATTTTTCTCCAGCTACAATACTTGGGGAATCTGTATCATTAAGAATGCGTGACTACCCCTTACCCTTTCTTTCCCTTGGAAAAGTTAGAGGCTGAAGAGATGGCAGGATCAAGGAAGCAGCAATCCTGCTGGGAGATTGATTAATTACAGGGGCATTGGGCAACTGAATAAAATACTGAATATAATGGGAGCCAGGTTTCTTAGTGTTGGAGAAGGAATTTACAACTATGGAAAGAAAGAAAGAAAGCTATAAAGAACCTTAAGGTGTTGGATTGTATTAAAAATGAGTATGAAATCATTAAAATATATATGTGTATGTGCACATATATATGTATATCTGTATATACATATATCTAGATATATGTAGATAGATAGATAGATACTATCGCTATCTTCATTCAGAGGCTGGAAGCAGTGAACACATCAGGTGACCAGAAGATCTTGGTTCTTAAGTACCATCCTCCATTAAAAGGAACCAGGGCTGATTTCAGGGCTTGGGCTGGGAAAGTGAGCTTAGAAGCTCTTGTACAGAAGTGCTCAAAGCAAGATGGGAACACGCCAAAAGGACACATGAGCCGGCTGAAAGGAGCTCCCACTGGCCAACTCTGGGACAATGTGAGCATCAAAATTAATAATGATAGTAGCTGATTACAACCTATCGTATAAAACAGGAATCCATGAGTCTATGCTAATATAAATGAATAAATAAATGAATGGGGAAGAAGGGACAGCTCCCCTAATAGAGGAATGCCAACTAATAAGATTGATGGAAATCAATCGTCACCCTGGTAGGTGGGTATTTGATGTGAAGCAGGATGCTAGCCTAGTCTTAAAGTATCTTCTGAAAAATACTTATTGATTACAAGGGGGGAAGTGGTGAATTTATTGAAGAGACCCTGGAAGACACCAAAGTGACCAGGTGATCAAGATGAGCATCACCATTTGTGGAACGAGTTACATCACATGCCTTCTGATGTGATGTGCCGAGAAGAGCACAGCATCTTTTCTGTCGCGTTCCTGCTAAGAGTGCTCGGCCTGACTCTGGGGATGAGGGGACATCGGATGGACCCAGGGTGTGAGGCATCCTCTAAAGTGAAAGATCTGTATTCTTTAAACTCTTAAGCTTAGGACAGACAGAGAAAAATAGAAGAACTAATTGATTCAAGTTGAAGAATACTTAAGAGAAATGACACTAAATGCAACAAATGATCCTGGATTGGCTCCTGGACCAGACAGGAAAAATAAACACTTGGCAAAAATCGAATGAGGTCTGTGGAATGGATGGCAGTGTGTTCTCAATGATGATTACCTGATTTGGATGACTATATTGTAGCTATGGAGAAGAATGTCCTTGTGGCGGAGATATGTACACTGAAGTATTTAGTAGTGGTGAGGCATTCTGTCTGCACCTTGCTCTTAAATGGTTCAGAAAAAAATAATGATAATCTCTAAAATCTTGGTTTCCATTAGCCACTATTTCAGAGAAGCTGGAATCCAATTCATGATAAAATAAAAAGGCAAAAGTCCACTTTTTGTGTGTGTCTGGGGGGGGGCGGATATTAATCTGTTTCCAGCTTTGTGCTAATGATTCTCCTCTAGCACAAATTTTCCTTTTCTCAGTAGCAGTACGTGAACCATTGAGCTGGAGATAAGGTTCTTGCTTTCATGGAGTTTACATTCTGAGGTGAGAAAAACAGAAAATTTTTAAGTTTTATATTAGTCCAGGTAATAACAAGTGCTATAAAGAAAAAGGCAGCAGAGTGCGGGAGGGTGACCTATTTTTATATAAGGTGCTATTTTACATCAGGATCAGCTGCTCTGATGAGGTGACTTTTGAACAGTATCCTGAAAGAAGTGAGGGATCCACGTGTATATTTGGAGAACTGGTTGGACCAGGAAGAGGGAGCTGAGGCCCTGAGGCAAAATTGTATTTGATGTCTTTGAAGAACAGCAGAGAAACCATGGAGGATGAAGAGGAGTGAGAGAAAGAAGGAGGGAAGGAGATGAGGTCAGAGAGGTGGGAGGCAGGTCATAGGAGCCTGGTGATCCAGAGTAAGAACACTTCGGATTTTATTCTGAGTGAGAGGAAAAACCTTCGGAGAGTTTTAGGCAGGTAAGTGACATAGTCTGACATGTTTTAAAAGTTTATTCTGACTGTATTGGAGCAAGTATGGAAGCAAGGGGAATAAGCAGGAGCTATACTATAATGGAGGAAACAGAGGACAGTGACTTGTTCCAGGAAGGTGGCAGTGAACATGGGAAGAAGGGATTGGATCCTCAATATATTCTGAAGATGGAACAAACAGTATTCTCTGACACATTTGAAATGAGGTAGGAAAGAAAGAGAGGGTTCCAGAAGGTCTCTACAGTTTAGAGTCTAAGCAACTGGCAGAATAGAGTTGTCATTTTCTGAGATGAAGAAGATTACAGGAAGAGCTGGTTGGGGTAAGAATCAAGAGTTTTGAATATGTTCGGTTCAAGGTGCCTAGAGATATCCAAATGGCAATTTCATGTAATTTGCCTCAGCATAGAGTCCCAGAAGGAAGATGACTGGATCAAGGCACATGAACAGTTTCCAAGTTATTGACACATGCATGATGGCCAAATTGCTTTTCCAAGGTTGGCCTCACTTAATATGCCATGCCCCAGAGTAAAGCGAGCTCCCTAAAATAGTTTCATCTAAAATAGAAATATGACTAGAAGACATCTTGGTGGTGAGTCCTGGCCTAAGGAGGACTTTCTCTACCCAAGCAGCCCAGACAAGTAGAATTAGTGGGTTTCCCCAGGGCTCTTTGGTATAGAGAGGTATTCTTGTTTTCATAAAGGGTAGAAGCAGATTTGACTTAAATGCATGCAACATATGTGTGTCTGAGTCAGAAATGAAGAGTAGCCCCAGCAGAGAATGACATGTCCCACTTCTCTGTCAGCAAATTGGACTTTCCATGCAAAGCTCTCAGCCTTGACACTGCTTCAGCCTCTTGCCAATAATGGGCACTGTGTGTTCAAAGGGAATTCTACCACTGACTTTTAGAAAATGAATTAAAACATTTGAAAATAAAATTCCTCCTACATATACATATCTTCATAAAAGTTTAATAAAAGTTTAATGTGGAGAAGTTTCAATATGCAGAATTTCATCCATATTGTATTTTTTATTTTACATTGATTGATTGCAATTTTAAAAAATTGATGCCTGTTCAATTCTTCAGCATAGGTCCTTTCTTTACCATATGCTCCTAAATAACTATCCCCATGACTGAAAAGAAGGAAAACTCTTCAAAAAATATATTCCACATGTCTGTGAAGGGGGAAGAATCTTCAAAATGTGATAGGGGGTTCACATGACCTTACATATAGGGGCTGGCATTATTATTTTTAAAATTGATTTCCTGGGGTCGGCCCTGGTGGCGTAGTGGTTAAGTTCACACGCTTCACTTCAGCTGCCCGGGGTTCTCGGTTTCGGATGCTGGGTGTGGACTGATGCACTGCTTGTCAAGCCATGCTGTGGCAGCGTCCCATATAAAGTAGAGGAAGATGGGCACGGATGTTAGCCCAGGGCCAGTCTTCCTCAGCAAAAAGAGGAGGATTGGCAGCAGATGTTAGCTCGAGGCTAATCTTCCTCACCAAAAAAAAAAAAAAATTGATTTCCTGTGGAGTAACAGCCTGTGGTATTCAGTTTCCTGTGGCCTGTCCTAAGGATATTTTCCTCTTCCCCATCTTCCATATTTGCTTGGAGGGGAAGTGCAATGTGCTGGCGTGGGGGAATGGGAGCTTTGTCGGCAGACTAACCAGGATTAGAATCTCAGCCCTGCCACGTGGACAGTTTGAACAGTGCTGAGCCACAATTTTCTCTTTAAAACTGGAGTAATTACACCTCCTCCCAGGACTATTGGAAGATTCTAAAGGGCAATGTACGTTGGGCACATGAAAGAGCGAGACTCCAAGGCGAGGTCAGGACTAGAGGAGTAGGAGAAAACAGAGTCTAGAAATTTTAATGTCCAAAAGAATCTAAAGAAAGTCCGTTTATTTATTTGTGTATATATGGTTGCCTAGTTCGTGTTAGGCCCTGTGCTGGATGCTGAGTAATAGCCAGGGCCCTCCTCTCAAGGAGTTTAGAATCTAGTTTTAGAGACAGATATAATCATCTAAGGGAATTGTGAAGGTAGAGTGTGGTACTTTTGCAAACACACAAATAAGAAGAATTCAGTGCCAGCAAATAATTCTACATAGAAATGACAAACTATAGGGATGATTGAACCCGGCTGATTCCGTATCACATGTAGCGCAGATAACCATTCTGAGGTATGGCTTGCAGAGCTCCTTCTCCTGCTTATATTCCAAGCATCTGCTGCAGTGTCTGGCCCATAGTAAACATCCATAAATGTGTTGAATACTAAATAGTAATGGACAGCTGCAATTTTTGAGCACTTAATATTTATGCAGGCACTAGTCTAAGTACTTCACGTAGACTGTCTTATTTCATTCTCAGGATGACTTTATGGGTGGGTATCATCAGTCCCATTACACAGATGAGGAAATAGAAACTTAAAGGGCCTGAGGTCATGCAGTTGGCAAGTACAGGAGTGGGGCATTTTTCACTGGAAGCCTGGCTCCATGCGATGGTCTGATGGTCTCGAGGGCTATCCTATTGTGGTGCTATTCTCTTTGTCTTAGGTATTCGCCATCTCGTTCATTAACTTGACTCTGATTTGTGACTTCACTTCTTTGCCTCTGGCTAACTCCTTTGTTCATGTCAGCTCTCATGCGTCACTTTTATGTTATTTGTGCTTTGTTAGCCAGCTTACCATGCTACTGATGGTGGGCTGTGTTGCCGCTCTGAGACCATGAACTAGCCGTACCGGCAAAGAACGGTCAGAGTCCAACAGCCCCTGTAACTTCTGCTGCAGATACTGCGGATGGAAATGGAAGGTAATGGAAAAGTTTTTTTGGAGAGCGTGCATGAAACTAATGATATGTATTTCTTTGCTCTTGTTCCCTTACTAACTTCTCAAATTTCAGAACAATAGGCTACTTTGCTAAAAATAACCTTGTTTTCTTCTTTGCTCCTTTGAATTATCAAATGAGTTCTATTTATTTCTATCTTTGATACAATTTTGACATTTAATTTGGGCTTCTTTGCCCTTCTCATTAACCAGAAGCCTTCCAAACAACTTTATGTCATGAAATTTTTTAAGAGACTAGATATGGAAAGTCAACCTAGAAAAACTCACTTGGGACTTGAGCCAAAACCAACTGAAAACTTTTTCACTGCTATATCAGTTTCTTTTTTCTTTTTCTGATAATTTTTTCACATGGTTGTTCAATTTTTGTTCTAAATTATTACTTTCCATTGGGTCCACTTTTAAAAACTGGCTTCTTTTCTTTTTCTGTCCTTTTTAAGATCATCTGGTCCTCTTTCACCAGAAAGTTGGGCTGGAGGAGGATGTATTGACAGGCCAAGATGTTCAGGGAATTGCATGCTGACTGACCACAGCAGCTGTTAGACACAAGCAGCTTTAAACTATACTTTTATCAAAATTACCAGAGGGGAGAGAATCCAGGCCTTCTTCCTTCCCTTTATAGCTGGCTATTTAGAAGGATGCTTTTATAAATAATTTCCCTTTTAGGATGACGCCCATTCCCACAGGGCTGGTAACCAGCAATCAACACAATTGAGGGACACAGCTTTAGGACTGAAAGGCACAGGTGTCAGGGTTTTAATCCCAGTTCTGTGCCTAATTTGCTATTTAGGTCAAGACTGCAGGGTGACTAATCACTCATTTTGGCATACTTTACTTCTGATCCCAATTCCTCAACATCCATTGAGCTGTAGTCACACAGACCCATCACAAGATTATGGCATTACTATATTTCCATTGACTGATTCTCTTACCCAGTAGTAAGGTCACTGAGAGAGTACGGGATGGAAAATAACTTTTATTTATTTTTTCCCATAAGCCAGCCCCAGTTTTCATATAAGTCGTCTGGTCTGAATTCTTGCCACAGTGCTACAAATAACAAACATGGAACCTCAGACCGGTAGTCCCCTTCAAGTCTGTTTTCTCTTGCGTAAAAAGGGGGTGTTAGAATTGATGATTTTTACAGATCTCTCCAACTCTAACATTCTGTGGATTTAATGATGCTCTTAATCAGGTCCCACGCAGTTATATGTTTCCTTTTCTGTTATTGTTGCTGTTAGGCTTGACTCTGTTAGGGTCTCCAAATGGATCTGCAAATAGAACTTACTTGGAGTTTCTAGTTGGAGAAACTAGCCTCTCGATACTCTTGACAGAAGAACAGGCCTCCTCTCTCTGGAAATGCTTCCCTCTTTGAGTATGATGAGAATGAATCTTCAAAGAAGGTGACACCAGCATGGCCAGCCAGTTCATCCAGTTCCACCAGGGAGAGCACTGGGATGACAAGAGTCAAGGAGAGTTCCCACTCGCATCCATTATTATTATTTTATCAAAGATCTCACCACTGAGCTGATCGATTTTAATTGAAATTTATGCTGTAAACTTGACATTGGCATCTCCAGACAGCGCTACCTTGTTTCTCTAGTAGGTTCGCTTTCCCATTCCCCTTTGAATATTTCCTATCTTTCCTCTTGTCACACTTTCTACACACTCTTTAGTTTCTTACTCTTAGCTTACAATCTCACCTTATATTTGAAAAAGGAAGCCTTCAGAATCAAATTCCTCGTCTTCCCACCACCTGATCGACAAGCAATCTACTTTCACCCCATTTTATCCTTCCCTATTGTTTAAGTGAAGAAAACACCCTCCAGCCTATGGAGGCCAACTCTTTCACTTTAGCTCAGAATCTTTTCCCCTTTTGCCTTTTCAAGAGCCTAGCTTTTAGAATTATCTCCTCCCTCTCTCACATCTTTAGTTACTTCCTTTTAACTGGAGTACCCAATCAGCAGGTAAGCATGCTCAAGTATCACCTAAAACAAACCTTTCTGAATCCTCCAGCTACTACTTCATTTCCTCTTTCTTTTTGTACCAATGCTTTAGAAAAGATTTTTTCACTGAAACATCTCTGGTCTCCAGTGACCACTGCTTTGCCAAATCCAGTGAAAACATTTCCCCCTCACCTTAGGTAACCACTCAGCGACATTTGACATGGTCAACCACAGCCTTCTGCTTGAGACACTCTCCCTTCTTGATTTTCTCACAACTACTCTTTCAGATCCTCAGTCCAACATGTAAATATTGAGTTCCCTAGGGCTTTGCACCTGAGGGCTCCTAAGGACCCCCAAGAGTGGCTGTGGCTCTTTTCCTTCCTTGTGTACTCTATTTAGATGATCTGTTTCCAGGTTTAGGTATTTCATCTTTAAACTGATGATTCTTGGATCTATTTTTTCAGAGCCCCAGACTCATTTATCCTGCTGCCTAATTTGCATATCCCTGTTGATGATTTATGGATATCGCAAAATTAACATGTCAAACTGTGAGCTCCTAATTCTTCCCATCCTTATGTTCATCATCTAGTAAAGGGCACCATCACCCACTCAGGTATTCAAGTCAGTAGTCGTTCTTGATTCCTCCCTTTTCCTCATCAGTGCCCCCCACCCACCCAAATATCCAATCCATCAGCCAGTTCTGTTCATCTAATCTTAAAAATAAATCCAACCTACTCTCTCTTCTCCATCTCCTCTGTTACCAGCTTAATCCAGTCTACTGGCCCTCCCATCAAGATGAATATAGCAGTCTCCTAACTGGACTAAGGACATCCCTCCTCCATGGGACAGCAATTAAACTTACCAATTAAAATGAATTTAAAATGTAAATCTGATTAGGTTAGCCATCCCCCACCTCATTAAATAATTCTATGACTTTCTTGGTCTGCCCCTGCCTTTTCTTCAGGCTGGTACTCTCCTCTCATCTCCTCAGCCATACTGGTTTTCTTTTAGATCCTCAGCTGTGGCAACCTCTAGTCTCACTGTCCTCAGGGCTTTTGCACATGCTATTTACCGTGTCCAGAATGCTCTTTCCCTCACTGTTCACAGGGCTAATGCTTCTGCCTTTACTTTTAAATGCCATTTTCTCAGAAATATTTCCCCTGACCACTCTCCTAGAAAAAAAAAGTCCCCCTTCAATTATTATCTTTCTCACCACTTAGGGGAAAAATAAAGTGTGTGGGAGGGAAACCAGAAATCCTCACCATATTGGATACATGTGGGATTTATCCCTTTGTTAAGAACTATAACCATTATTTGACTAAGTAAGACTTTGTGATTTATAATTTGACATGCCATTATGTCATGTCATGTCATATCAATAATGGCTCAACAGCCATTATTCCAAAAACATAGTTCTGATCTTTATGGCACCTATCTGACCAGCCTTTCCAATCCACTTGCCAGCAGCTGTGCCACATTGATAAAGATTGTGTTTTGCTGAAGTAGTCTACAATTGGCAAGTGTCATTCTCTATACAGTTGCTTTGGAGTCTGGTTCTCAGTGATTCTTTGCTTTTGAGGAGCCCAGGCCACTTGTTCAGGGGTGAGCACAAATTCTATACAGATGTTGCCTCCATATCAGACTTTGTGGCTGATGAGCTCAATTTTCTAGTTGATGTTCATTAATCTTTTTAGGAGCATGAATATACCTAGACACCAGAAAATTTAGGATGGAGATGATTCCTTCCTTCAGTGAGAAAAGAAAAGGATGGGATAATTACATATACATTTTTTTTTTCATCAGAGGAAATGTAAGAAAGGAATACTTATGTACTTTGGACAATATTTTCTACAGGGCTTTGTGGTTCTTTTCTAAATAATGGAAATAAGTGTCATGAAAGTAGGGACCCTGTCTATATTCCTAAGGCTTAGAAAAGGCTGGCATATGGTAGACTCTCAATAAATATATATGGAAGGACAGAAAGGAAGGTAAGCTAATTAATCAAGGCAACCCAGTAACAAGAAATGCTACTGCAGCTAAGCATTTACATTCGATAATAGAATATTTATATCTATGGGACAGAGCAACACATCCCCTGGCCTGAACTTTAAGTATGGAAATTTCTCTAAGGTCTAGTTTGAAATGCAGTCCCGGTTGTTTAAGACATTTATTTCACATTTGTATTGCACCTATTCCAGAAAAACAATTGGTATAGGTTTACAAAATCAAATATAATAGGAAATAGGCCAATTAAGAGCAAAAAGAAAACTAAATCAATTAAAAGGAGTAGAAAGAAAATGTGACTAGCCCAAGAATATATTAATTACTGCTCTTGAGTGCTGACTTTAGACAAAATTTACTAATAGGGCATGAAAGGAAACATATTGGATTAAGTAGTTTTTTGCTTGATAAAAGAATGAAGATAATTTCTCTTTAGATGTGTATATTTTTCTTATAACTGATGTCAATATATTCACATTGTGATTATTATTGTAGCATAATAATCGAGGTCTCTAACTATATTTTTTGCAAAAAGCACATTCATGTTCAAATGGGCATTTCTACACTGACCCTTTATAAAATTCAAAGGAAAACATTAAAACATAATGTAATAGAGACATTTCTGTGGAGCATATAAAGTGGAGAGAATAAGGGAAGCTACAAAATAGAAAGGCTAAAATTCACTTATGTAAAGTGCATAGGACAGTGATTTCCTTATAGCAAACACTAAGTAAATATAACTGTTACTGCTTTAACTTACTACTACTTCTGCTATTACAACTACTTATCAGGCATTAAAAGAGGACTCTAAACATTAATAGTCTATAATAGGAACTATTCTTGTGCTATTAAAGCAAATAGCTGGCAAGGACCTGCTACTAGAGAGAAAACAGAAATATATAATCATATATACATATGCATATATGTGTGTATCTAACTTTGTAGTTAGCTACAGGAGTCTAAAAATTTGGGGGATTTCTAAAAATTTAAATTCAGATATAGGTATTTGATCATACTTAGTGAGAGTGTAAAATCTGGGTAGTTTTCAGATTTTGAGTCACTGTACCCTTAATTCTTAATTCTCAACTCACATCCTCAGATTTATTGGTGATGGTAGTTGCCAGAAAGAGGACACTCAAATCACTTCATTTAGGTCCAGATCTCAAACTTTGGAGTAAATCAGTATTCTCAACCCTGTCTACACATTAGAATCACCTAGGAAGGTTTTTGTTTTTGTATAAACCTGCAGAGATTCGGGTTCGGTTTACATGGGCTGGGCTCTGACAATGGTAATTTTAGAAGCAACTCAGATGCTTCTAAGGTGTGGACAGGTTCAGAACCACAGATAATTTGGATAATTGGGGAAAAAAGTGATGATTTAAAAAAATTAATGAATAATATACATTATACCTCAATTCTCACTCTAGTCAGTGTTCATAACTAGCTAAATAGTTTCCTGAACTTTACCTAAATTAGGTGTGTTATGTAACTTTTTAAATGGCAAATAAAACTGTATATAGAATTTAAATAGTTTACAAAGTATTAAGGTGACAAAAAAATAAACATTGGCCTATGAAGAAATAAATACAAATAGAGTTAGAAATATTTTCATTTAACATGAATAAGATGAAACTAATAAACATATGCAAAATGCAGAATATTATGAAGCCTAGCTTAACATGAGGCAGGCAATAAAGAAATATAAAGCTTATAAAGACAATATTAAAACAAAGGAACTCAACAGACTATATGACTAAAATATACATGGATCATTTCCGGTTAACAGGAGTGAGTGTGTGTGTGTGTGTGTGTGTGTGTGTGTGTGTGTGTACCGACACATGCACATGTGTGAGTTCTTGTGAATACTATAGTCGACCATTTATCACAGAGTAACTACTGTGGGCTAGCCAATGATTTACAGCCTGTTTCAACTCTTGCTATACTTGGCATAGCTACACTAAATTGAATGATCTTTAAAGCCAGGTATTACCAAAAAAAAAAGAAAGAAAATCTTATTTTCTGGTGTATAGACAAAAAAAAAAAAGACAGAAATCGTATCAATTGCACAGCCCATCTACTCACCCAAGATAGAAGTCTGTCACAGGTCAGGGCCTACTTGGATGACTGTATCTTATGGAACATCCAATGCTCAGGTTCAACCATGGTTCAGGTTCCCAACTCTGGAGATTTTGAGGAGTCAAGTTGTGTCTCAGGGTATCGCTGTGTCAGGACAGATGTAACGTCAACCACAGCTGCCTCGGTATGTGCCTGGGGTTCAGACACTTTCAGTGTCCCACTGCCTTCCACCTACTGCTCACTGGGACACGACCAGCATCTCAGTGGTCTCTTTTCCTGATAGATCAGAAGGGAGAACTTAGCTTTACTGGTTAAATTTTACTAGGACTCAGAAAGAGGGAATGTGATCTAACCAACAATGGAATTTACTACTTTATATTTCTTAGGGTAAATATGACACATTTAATAAATTAGAAATAGAGTTGATCCTATTGACTAAGTCAATAAGTTGACTTAAGTCAACTTAAGTTGATCCTTTGACTAAGTCAAAGTAATTTTTAACTTCACATCACATTGTGAATCCAAATAATAGAGGCTTTGACCCCATTCTCCTGGGGAGAAAAAAGATCTGGAGGTTAAACATTCCTTACACAGATTGAAACCTCCTTCAATATTTTTTGTCCCAACCTCCAATATTATATGATCACAAAAGAATAATTATCTGCTTAATTTAAGAAGTGTTCGCTACATCATTCACAGAATTTTAATTTCATTCTTTAGGGATATCACATGATATGAATCAACTATCCTTAAAGTGTAAGTTAGGCCATCTTCTCCTCACTTATGAAACTGAACTCCCCTGGGAATATCTAGGAATGATTTGCAATAATTCTGTAATTACCAGCAATGTGACTCACAGAAAAATTCGTTGAGGGTGTAATTCAAGGATAAAAAAGGGATGAGACTGTACCCTGTACACTGCTCCCTATACAAAGTTGCCATTGAACATTAGCCAATATTTGGAGCACTCTTACATATGAAACCCACCAAATAGCCCTGCTGGCACCCATCTTGTAGGACCTACGTCACACACAAGGCAACTTTATTATTTATACCAAGAGAATTATACAGTCTGTTGGAGGTTTAAGGAATCAATAAAAAAGACTCTTTTCCCACTCCCAAGATTAGAATAAATTGAGATATAGACAAGGATTCAGACAGATGGAGGCAATATATTTGTTTTATTACTGATAAAAACTCTTTGGAGAGTGTGACAGTATTTTTTATGATAAATAATGCTGGTTTGTCAACAAACAAACCCGAAAATCTCAGTGGCTTAATATAGCTAAAGTATATTTCTTGCTCATGTGAAGTCCAATAAGGATGTTCTTACTTGGCAGGCAGCCTTCAACATGCTCATTCAGTGACCTTTCATAATGTGGCTCCATCATCCCCTAGGGCTTTAGAGTATTCTGCAGAAGTCTCTACATCTGGCCAAGAGACTGGGGAGAGAGAACGTGAACGATTACACAGGAGGTTTTTATGTTCCAGGACCGGATGTGGTACACATTAAACTCACATTCCACTGCCTAGAACTCAGTCACATGGCTTCACCTAACACTAAGGAAGATTGGGAAAGTTGGAAAATTTACTCTAGCTCTAGGTCCACAAGGTAGAGGAAATGGATTTTGGTGAAAACATAGCAATCTTGGCCAAAGTAACTAGATCTCAGGCCTGCTAATATTTCCTCCCTGAATTAAGCAGACTTACCCCTGAAAAGGAACGGCACGTCCCTTCAGGGTAGAACCTGCCTCACTCAGCTTATAGCACTGCTAGAGAGAGGCTCAGCGCGTACTTTCTCTGTAGCAGGCAGATGCCAGAGAGGAGAGGAGAGAGTTGATTGGACGCTGCTAATTCTTCCAGTCTCATCAATCAGAGAAAGGGGGAGGAGAGAATCCAGGAGTGCTACTCTAGGAAAACCATCCACTTGGAAATATGATCCTCTATTCACGCCAGCCTCCCGTACACAGCTTCCTGAGTAATCCTGTTAAACACAAGTCAGGTGGTGTCACTCCTGTGCTCTAAAGCCTCCTGTGGCATTCTATCTCAACTTGCGGTAAAAGGCAAAGTTTTTAGAATGGCCAAATGGCCCTTCATGAGCTGGCTCCTCCACTCAACATCCCTCCATCCCTGTCCCCCTGGCCCCTTTAATGTCATCTTTGTTCACTCCACTCCA
This sequence comes from Tapirus indicus, assembly GCA_031878705.1. Taxonomy (NCBI): domain Eukaryota; kingdom Metazoa; phylum Chordata; class Mammalia; order Perissodactyla; family Tapiridae; genus Tapirus; species Tapirus indicus. Next base: position 124,532,770 of record CM062919.1, on the reverse strand, counting down.
GCCACACCCATCTCCTTGCTGTTCCCTGGAGATGAAACATTTGCTCTCACTTCAAGGCCTCTCCAGTGGCTTTCCCTCTGAAAAGTTCTTCTCCAACGTATCCACGTGGCTCACCCCCTTACCTCCTTCAAACCTGGTTCAAATTGTTGCTTTCCTAATCCCTCTGTTAAAAATGAACACTCCTGGGGCCGGCCCGGCGGCGCAGCGCTTTAGTTCGCGCTTGGCAGCCAGGGGTTCACCGGTTCGGATCCCGGGCGCCTGCCGGCGCACTGCTTGTCAGCGTCCCATATAGAGCAGAGGAAGATGGGCACGGATGTTAGCCCAGGGCCAGTCTTCCTCAGCAAAAAGAGGAAGATCAGCAAGGAATGTTAGCTCAGGGCTGGTCTTCCTAATAAAAAAAAAGCCAAAAAAAAAAAAAAAATGAACACTCCTTCTCTTATATTACCCACTTCCTTTCCTACTCTTTTTCCCCAACTGATCTCCATTTAACTAGTATATAGTTGATTTTGTTTATTATCTTTCTTTCTTTCTCTCTCCCCTACTAGAATGTAAATTCTGAGAGGCAGAGATTTTCACCTACTTTCTTTACTGCTGTAACTCCAGCACCTGGATTAGTTCCTGGAATATAGTATATATTCAATAAACAATTCTGGAAAGAATGAATGAATCAAGTATATTAAATTATTTTTTTGTATTATTTGTAAATAAATTTTGTTTTGTTATAGCTGTATAAGAATTGTAAGAAGAAACCTAGTTTTACATTTGACCCTCATTAAGTAATGTTCTTATAAAAGTAACTTAAATCAACACTGGGAGCTAAAGAAATGTGTTTCTTTAAAAGAGGTTCACATAATTATTATGCTTTACTCTTTGAAATACACTTTTCTAACTAGGTTGATAGTAATCTGGAAGAATCAGAAAACTGCAAGTATATTAGAATTAGGAGGAAACAAATATTATCTAATCTAACTTCTTACCTTAAAATAAAATAGATCAATTCTGGCATTATGGGAGATTTTTTTTTTTTTTTTGGTTCTTCTGTGGCTTCTCATTTGCCAAGTTTTCTGGATTTCATGAGCAAGGAAATGATGTTCTTAATCTTTATGACATTTGTATTTACAAAAAATTTGAAATTCCCTGAGGAAGTTGATATGTTGCCATGATAAGATAAAATTCTTCACAGAAAAGTTCTTTAATATACCAGCTTCAAATTTCATTCAGAAATGAAAAGCTGTCCTAGTGGATTTAACAGATATTGTTGGGAAATATTTAATTCTTGGAAAAATTTGTAATGTAAGTCTGCCATGGAATCTTTGACAAACCTTTCATTTATGTCCAAGGGAAATATGTAGTTTAGTAACAGTGATAAAATTGTCATTTACTCAATTTTAACAATGGCTTTTATGCAATCTATAACCCCTCTCAAGCAATGTGGGAAATATTGCTATGAATCATTAGAAATACAGGAAGGTTTGAGCTGCAAATTTTTATTAGGGAATTATATTAAGCCACAGGGATTCTTCAGTGGGGAAGACAATTCCAGGGTGAAATTCACTTAGGAATTCAGTTATACTGCCTGTGTCCCTGGAGGGTAGATTAAACACCCACACTGTGGAATTTTGCCCAGTCATATGAAAAGAAAGCATGAGAATTTGTTCTCAAAGTTATGAGGTTTTGAGATGAACACAGCTAAATAATTAGTGTTGGGAGGGAATATACTACCCTCTTGAAAAAATGAACAGGGAATATCTGAATATTATTTCCACCTCTGACATGATTTTGTTACTTTAATATAACACATTGTAAATCACAAAGTGCCATCCATTTATTTGTTTTTTATTATTTATTTATATAAAAAAGGTGAATTTATTAACAGGAAGCACTGCCCTCAATTTCACTGAAGTGGGTAATGGGTCTCACTACGAATTATGTAATAAGGTCTTCCCAATCCTTCTGTTTACTTTATCCTCATTCTCAGGACCAGCTCTGAGTTTTATCCTGCCCCAGAAGATGTTTGAGATATACTAACCACTTCTGGAGGGTAGAAAAGGGGAGTTCAACCTGTTTTTTTTATGAGGATAAACTTCACTTCATGGTGCACTTACATGTAACATCTTGTGATAAGACTATTAAATTAGCCTATGAAAACAATTCTAGGCAGTGTTTTTGAATAACAAAAAGCATGTCCCCAGGAATCATTCACAACATCTTAATTATACACTTTGCTTGCAATATGCATAATTATGTTCTTCTTTCCCTGCCTCAAGCTGAGACAGATTTTTAATTCTTCCAAATACTGGGGGTTTACAGTCATTAAAGATGTCAAAGTGCTTTTTGGAGAAGTTGGTGGGGAGAGGGAGTTAATACAGTGTAATGGGCTGAGATGGGTCCCCCAAAATCCAGTTCACTGGAGTCCTAACCCCCAGTACCTACGACTGTGACTGTATTTGAAGAAAGGGTCTTTAAAGAGGTAATTAAATCAAAATGAGGTCATTAGGATGGGCCTTCATCCGATCTGACTGGTGTTCTTATAAGAAGAAGAAATTTGGACACAGACAAGGAAGACTATGTGAAGACACAGGGAAGATGGCCACCTATAAGCCAAGGAGAGAGTCCTCAAAAGAAACCAACCCTGCCAACACCTTGATTTTGGACTTCTCGCCCCCAGAACTATGAGAAAATAAAATGTTGTTTACAGCCATCCAGTCTCTGTTATGACAGCCCTAGCAAACTAATGTACACAGTGAAGCAGTAATGGTAAAAAATCTTCAGCTGAGCATTCACCTATCCAAATAGAAGAAGATAGTGTGAATGGGTGGATGACATAGTAGGTTAAGAACAGTCCAGGGGGATGTAGAGTCTCCATTACGTATTTTCCTATTTGTTTTCCAACTAGATTGTGATGTCATTTGGAGCAGAGATGATGTCTAATTTGTGTTTGAGGCCCCTGCTCTTTGTACACAGTAGGTGCTCATGCATGCCTAATGACTAGACCAATAGTGAGGAGAGGTGTGCAGCAATGAGCACACAGGATGGTGTAATGTATGGTTAAGAGAGCGGCTCTGGAGTGAGATTGCCTGAGGCTGAATCCCAAATCTGCCCCTTACAAGTTGTCTGCTCTTGGGCAAGTTTCTTCTTCTCTCTATGCCTCTGTTTCCTCATGAGTAAAACAGAGATTATTATTATACTTACCTCATCAGTTTGCTGAGAGTATTAAATGAGTACCCACACATAAAAGCACTTAGAATGGTCCCTGGCACATAAAACACACTCATTAAGTCTTTGCTATTAAATTAGCCAATTCAAGAATGTCCTGAGAGTATGTGTTGGGGGAAGCTCTGCCTTAATGTTGACATAAAGCAGGGTGATAGTGCTATCTGTTCTTTGGCCAAATTCCAACTTATATCCTCCCTACATAAGTAGCCAAATCCTCCCCACTCCAGGGAGAGGGACTGGCTTTTATAAAACTAGAGAGGAACTTCGCAGCCTGCATAGTAAAGAGTGAGGTCATCCTGCCCTTCCTTAGCTGGCTGTGTAGCTCAACACTATGATGTCAGTAGGGTTGCTAAGGCAGGCCGTTTGCACTATTTATTGATAATGACTATGTTTATTTAGATCAGAAGGCTAAATATTGGGGGATTGGGAAAGGTCTGGGAAGAGTCAGAGAAGGCACATAGTCACAAATAAGTGGAGGCCAAAATCTCTGCCTTGCTTGATCTCCTTGCAATTCTGATGTGAATCTAGAGAGAGAGAGACTATGCCCTTATGCCACGGAAAACTCAAACAGTTGTACTTTAAATGCAGACCATAGTCTTGAGTGCAAAGGGGACATAAATTAACAGATGAATTTAATTTGGGGAAAGTTTGTGTGAGAAGGTGAGCTCTCGGTAAGGTTTGATGGATGAAAGGATATAAATTGGTAGAAACAAGGAAAAGAAGGAAACCATTATTCAACAAGAACCTGCGTTTCAGATGCAATATCTCACTTATCCTATTAATAACCCTAAAGGGAAGGATTGGTAACTACCTCTAAGCCTGGCTCATAGTGACAGGAGAGAGGAACTGTGTGCCTGTTCACAAAAATAAATGCTAGGTAATGTCATCCTCCATCAAACAGATATTGTACCAATACCTTCTCCTTCAGCAAGATTGCTCTTCTCTCTGAACTCCTGTTGCTCCACTCATACGAAAATCATGGTATACATTCCATTTAACTATAACTCTCCGAGCATATGCTGTAGATAATTAAAAGGAAGGACGCCATCGAGATCCAGGCATTTCCAAGCCTAGAGGCCTCAGAGAGTGGCAAAACCCTGCGGAATATATAAGGAGGCCTCGAGCTGCGAGGAACAGAAATCCCAACTAAAAATGGCTTAAGAAACAACGGGCTTAGTATCTCACAAGAAGTCCAGAGGTAAATGGTTCTAAGGTCAGTGAGGCCCACAGTGCAATAGTGTCGCCAAGGACTCAGGTGCTTTCTGTCTGTCCTGCCACCTTCAGAGTGTCATCAACTCCTCTCACAGTTGCAGACAGCTGTAGAAGTTCAGGGTCACATGTGAACAAAACAACATCTCCTCAGAAATGAGTGGGGGAAGTTACTTCCTATAAACCCTTTTAAATTACAAGAAAAATCTTTCCTAGTATGGCCATGCATGCTGTTGCCCCCAAGAAGAATTCAGATCCCATTGACCTGGATTGGGTCCTATAACCATGGCCCGATCTAGTCACGGAGAAGGAGAGTAGAAGCATGATTGACTTAGCCACTAGTGATTCACAGAACATAAGAGGTGAATCCCGGAACAACACTAGGGCTCTGCCAGTAAGGGAGAACAGGGAAGGAAGTGGAAATCACTGGTGTGCACCCCACTGAATTTACATGGTCTAGGAGGACGTCATGTTTCTTTTTTCCAGTCCGTTTGGAGTTGACTTTATATTTTAGCTTTCAGAAGGCAATCTGTCTCCCATTCTTGGGCCTGAAATGCTCCATTGCCCCTTCCTATATTGATCCCATATATCTTAATTTTATTGACGTGTTAAAAAAACTCTAAGGGAGGAAGCATACATGATAACATATACCATCTCCTATTTGCAACGTGCGTTATAGTATAAAGAATGCTTCTACGTGTAGTTTCATTGTTACTCAAAACAGGGCTGGGCAAAGAACAAGGCTCAGGTGAGTCCAAACGTATCTTCTGCGAAGTCCAAAATCTTTCAGCTGACCGCATTTGCTCCACGGCCCAGGTCTTCTGACTCTTCGCCCAGCGCTCTATCCCCTCCAAGAGCTCAGAACAGTATTGACAGGATAATAAACACTCAATACATATTTGATAAATAAATGGATTAACATTTAAAATCTGGAAAAGTGTGCATGTCATTTCTGTCATGTTTTTCTTTCAGAACAGTTTGGGAAAATATAAACCTCCAATAAGAAGATAGCCACTGGAGGTCGCTATTATTTCACAAAAGGAGAATTTGTTCTTTCAGACTGAACAGCCTGATTCTGTTTTAAAATCCCAAGTGAAGTGATGACGGTTGTTGTTACGTAACATTTACTGACTTCCCAAGGCTTTAGGAATTACTACCATAGAAAGCTCAAGCTTAGCATATTTAGTGTTAACATTTACCAAACATTCTGCTGAACTGACACAGCCATTCTTTTCTGTGACATTTCCCCTTATTTATAATTACCATTACTTCTTTACAGTGTAAAGATGGTGGCATTATTTTGTTAATACAAAAGGGTCTTTCCTCAAAGTCGGTTTTTCCCTCGTTGTTATATTCTCAAGGAAGAGCCATCTATATTTCCTGTGGGTATAACTTGAGAGACATTTAGAACTCAAACCCTCTTTTTTACCTGGGCCATCCTTGCAACTCATTCACAGACATCTGAAATTTTGTCACCAACTCTTCAATCCTTTTTGTGAAGTTTGAATCCCCACTTTGAGGGGGACGCTCCAGAATGGCATTTCCCAAATTGGTGTTCTTCAAAATAGGTATGGCATGAAGCATGCCATAAAGAGGAGGTTCCTCGGTCAAGTCAGTTCTGGAAATGCTGCCAACGTAAGCTCCTGTTTGGAGTTGGAAAACCACATTAGCACTTTAAGTGGAGAGAAGTTCAACAGCAAAGAAATAGTTGGTGTTACTTTGTCTGACAAGCGGTTTCCAAATCTTTTGACCAGAGGTCACCAAACTTCTGTGAAGAGCCAGATACCGAAATATTTTAGGCTTTGTGGGTCATCCGGGGTCTCTATTGGAACTTCTCGAATCTGCTGTTGTGAAATGAAAGAGGACAATATGTAGACCAGTGAGCAGGACTGTGCTCCAATAAAACTGTTTATAGACACTGAAATTTGAATTTCATATAATTTTCTCCATGAAATATTACTGACATATTGAGTTTTTCCCCAACCATTAAAAATTTAAAAGCTTGCAGCTGTACAAGTTTTGTATGGAGCTTGTCATGTGCACCAAAACAGGCAGTGGACAAGTTTTGGTAGATGTGCCACAGTTTGCCCACTCCTGCTTTAGACCACAAGCCCTCTCTTGTTACCCTTTTTATTTTTCATGTGGCATCTGTTAACATTTGAGGGGACAAATAAATACAATTTGGAAAAGAGTAATATCTAACTTTTATGAGTTGGTTTTTCCACCTAACAGTCTGCTTGCTGACTTCAGATATTAATAGAGGGAAAGGGAAATAGGCGAGGTCAAGGTCTCTTTGGGTGGGGAGTCCCAAGACGGCACAACTACGGACACTCCTCTCTCTAACTGACCATGCCGCTGCTTCACTCAGTGCTGGTCTCAGTCAGTGGTGTGTCGAGAAGCTTCATTAAGTCATGTCACTTCCAGGCAAGGCTGTCAAGAGCTGGTGTGCCTTCTCCATCTTCATCTTCCCATTCAGGGCCATACGACACCACATAGTTAGATAGTGGAGCCTCCAAATGGAAGCACCTTGATGGACATTTTGCTTGTTTTCAGTTTTTAATATTATAAACAATGCTGTAATCCATTGGTTATATTCCCAGATCTCTTTTTAGCTATATTGCTTCCTTAAATAAATGACCTAGGATATATATGGGGACAATTGAAATACCTATATGTAATTCAAGAACTATGATTTTGTCTCTATTTCTGGACAGATGACATTCTACTCTCTGTTTGCTATGATAGTAATGAATAGTGATCTGGGCACTGGCACTAAAGAGAATAGGGATGACAAAATCAGACTCCACCCTTCTATTCATCTACTTATTTCAGGGGCTTCAAGTATGGAAGAAGAAGGTAACAACAGAAAGATGCACAAGGATTTGATCACAAATTCCTCCAGTCAATCTGTACCATACTGGAGAAAACAACGTTAATCCCAGGAACAGAGTTTTAATTTTTTGATCTATACCTTGGAAATTAAAAGAAAAACAAAGAAGTCTAGTATAAGAATGTGACCTTCTAGAATGGCACTCTAGAAATGTCAGGTCAAAGCAGATCAAGATAACTTTGCAAAGTGAGTAGAAAAAAGGTAGATATCCCATATTTGGAGGTGTCAAGGTGCAGACACTGTGGGGGTAGATTTGATGGCAGCATCAGGAATCTTAAGATCTCTCAATGTTTTCAAGTCTTCAGCCTTTGAAAATTATTCCAGCTCTATGTTTCTTATTTTTGATTTGTTTACTTGACATTTCAGACATAGTCAAGCACCAATTATTAGTTTTTAACTCCCAAACTACTTTCATTTGTTACAATCTGCAACAACTGTGAAAATTTTGCAACAGTCCTTAGTTGTGTATCTTCTTTGTTTCCAAATGTTCTAAAGCTATGATTCTGGAAGCTGAGTCCCAGATCAGCATCATCTGGCACCTTGTTAGAAATGCAGATTGTCAGGCCCCACCCAGACCTATGGAGCTGGGCTAGCTTTCTGTGTTTTCATAAACCCTCCAGATTATCCTGATGTATGCTAAAATTTGAAAAAGCACTGTTCTACAGCCACTAGTCAGAACATACTACTGTAAGATAAAGAAAAGAAAGAGAAAGTATGAAAGCTATCATGGATTATTTGGCTAAAGCAAATCAACTGTTACAAGAATAAGTATGGAAAGGAAGCCTGCTGGAAGGAAATGGCTGGAGGAATTAGAAATCTGCGTTACAGGGGAAATGCTGGTTGGATTCTGATGACTCTTATCCCAAGTGTCATATAATTGTATAAATCTAAACGTATATAACTTTGGATAAGATGTCTTTGCAAAGAAGGATAAGAGGAATAATTGTAAAACTTTACAAATAATCTAAAAATGCATTATCTCATGGAAAAACAGAAAATAAAATTAATTTCTCAATAAATATTTCTTAGATAATTTTTTAATAGTTATAATTTGGTAAAGAGTCAGAGGAATTCATTTAGGAAGGAGAAACAAAACGCTCACATGTTGAGTAGCAGAAAAAGGTCCAAGAATTACAATAACAAGGTTAACGTTTAATTTTAAAGGAGAAAGTCTGGCATAAGATTCAGGACAGGACTAGAGTGAGCACGGAGGCATTTGAACTAATTTTCCCCCTATACTCAGCAATATTCTCATCTTCCTTTCAGTGATCTATATTCTGGTTTGGATCTACTTTATCTAAGTTATTAAATTCAACTCTCTAGTTGTGTATTATTCTACTTATTTTCACCTGTTTGGTCTAACCTTTGTTTTGCTGCAATATTTGCCCTTTGTTTCTTTTAGCTTATTATAATCATGAGTCATTTAATACATTTTTCTAATCCCTACGAGCTCAAAGGTCCTCACCTTCTAAAAATTCCATAACTCTACAATTTCTAATTTGTGCTGTAGTCTAGAAATCTCAAGAATAAAAATAAAGGAGATGAATGAATTTGTTCAGAAAAGCATTTCAGAAATAAGAATCTCAACATTAATATTTATTTTGCACTAAACTAAACATGAATCTATATTTAGGGATGGTTCACTGCTCATATAATTAAGCTAATGTTACAGAACTATGGAATCACGAGTCTGCAAATGAAAAGAAACAGAGATCCTGAATCAAATTTAGAGTTAATGAGCCTTTTCAGGCTTCATCGTGTTAAATAATATATTCCACTATTATAAATATTCGTAACAGTTAGAGGTCAGGTGATATATAATACAATGATGGAAGCACTTTGGACCAAGAAGCCTGTAATTTCTCAGTTATTTTGAGGAACTTTATCATATAGATGACATTTATTCCATGTCTTGGGGCACCTGTAGATGATTTTTTATTATGACATGAATCACCATATAATGCTCAAATGGCTGAAGGTTGCCTCTAGATTATCAGAGCTGTCAAAATCCATTTTTACAAAACAGATTGAAAAAATAACAAAAGGTAACTCCCTTAATTCACACTTGTTATTTCTATTATGGTTATAGAGCTCCTATTCTGCTTGGGAAAGTGAAATCTATAAGGGTTTTTTTGTCTCTGCCAAGGAGAGTCTATCACCAAAGCAGTCAAAAATGACCCTGATTATCGTTCCTAAAATAAGGTCATAACTTTTATTTTGATTTCCAAAATTGTACATCCATTATAGCGAGAGTCTTGGGTAGGCTTCCATACAGGGATACTAAAACAGTCAGTAAATAATCTCATTTTGGAAATGGCCACAGGAAGCAAATGGTAAATCACCTCATATGTCAACTGGTTTCAGAGTGTTCCAGAGAATAATAGAACATTCCCTCTTGCTACAGCTTCATTGTTATGTGGAGATGTCAAAAGGATAGCAGTGTCTGCACTCTGACTTCCTCCACCCAGTTGGTAAGCTTTTGTCCAAGATATGAAGCATCAAGACTGATTTTTAGTCTGTAGCACTTATGAATGTATATTATGTACCAAGCACTGTGGTAGAAGTTGAGAATACAAAGAAGAGTAAGATACAATCCTTCTTTAACAAAGCAATGGTCTCCTGGAGGAGACAAAAATGTAATTTTAATATAGTCGTGTAAACGTTATAAGTACATACACCAGCCGTTTAGGAAGCAAGGAGAAAGAGCTTCCAACAAAGACTGGCTTGTGGGAAGAAGGCTTCCAAGAGGAAGATCCCCTTCCCTCCATCCAGCGTGGTCTGGGGAGAGGGGTGTTCTCACTAAGTAGCTGGACCAGGACTCAACCCTATGTCTTGTCATGCTTTCCAGGGCCCTTTCCACTAGCAACACCTCTTGGGAAAAATTATCCTTCTCTACAGTGGTCTACATGAGGATTGTCCCTTATAGTGGAATCTCCTTATTGATGAATTCAGTAAAATGTGTTTGATGAAGGGGCGGGGGGTGGATTCTCAATGCTTGCCAGTGAGTGAGCAGGGAATGGGAGAATTGAATCTGTTCTTTCCTTAATTAGTCTGTTTCCATGGGCCTCTCAGGGCTACTTTAAGACCTTCTTTGAGCACAGCAATGGATGCTGACTTTTGAGGCTCCACTAAGCCTTAAATCAAATTTATTAAAATGTATCCACATCCCACATTAAGTACGATTTACATATAACTATAAAAGAACTGAACTGAGTTGCAGCAGACTAGTTGACATAAGATTTTATTTTGTAGATATTTAAACAGTGTTCTTTCCCCATATTTTGGAGGCAATAATTTTCTTCAGGTTTCAGACAAATTCCTATGTCCTTGGAAAAGTTTGTCCTGATGAGCATTGTGCCAAATGCCCAGATGCCTCTCTTTCTGTGATCACTGAGCCCTGCTTAGAGTGAGTTAAAATACTTATATTATATTTTCATTATATGCTCTTTAGTATACACTGTGTAATACTGTATATACTAGTTTATACCTATGCCTAAGATCAATGTTTTAATTAGCTATTGCCACAGTAATGTTCTCTAACAGAGACCCACAAAATCTCGGTGGCAGACAATAGGCTTTTATTCTTCTCTCATCAGTTTGCTCATCAGCTCTCTTTAATGCCCTTTTTATCTTTTTCCTGGGACCATGAACTAGCTGTGCTAACATGTGCTTCTCATGGTGATGGCAGAGGGGAGAAAGGGCAAGTAAAAACTCATCAGATCTCTTAAGACCTAGACTTGGAACTGGCACAGTCACTTGTCATATTTCATTAGCCAAAGCAAGTCACACAGCCAAGCCCAGAGTCAAGAGAGAGAGAAATACATTCTTTCCACATTGAGACTGTGGCAAGAGTGTGGATGTGGACAGAGGTGAAAAAGTCAGGCTAATAATTGAATCTAACTCACTCTTCTCCCCTGTGCAAGGTATGCCATGTTCTACGAGTGATTGTAAGGACTTTTAAAGACATCACAAACTCAACATTTGACATTAAAACCTATAGTCTGTATGAGATGACCCAAATGTACCTCCACCAGCTGGTGAGCCAGGTGCCCATGATGCCAAGTCACCTAGGTGAACTTCCAGGATTGGAGCTGACTTCCTTTAAGGCCCAAGATAGCTACACTCATTGGGCATTACTTATACTCAGGTCAGAAACTGGATTTATGAAAATCAGGATAATCATTTTACTTTGAAATAAAATGTTCCCGAGGTCATGCTTTCCAAGAGAAGAACTACCTCCACCAGCTCATCACCTTGAGACAATCCAATGACTATTTCCTTTCTACTAGATGTTAGGTATTTTGTTTGTAATGGCCCGATTTCCCTATAAGGCTTTACCTTATCTTCAACCACCCCTTGATGCCTTGATCAGTTATTGCGTGGTAGTTTCAGAGTGATGGCTTACATATTGGCTTTATAGTGGGGGTCTTTTATAAATTTTTGATTATGTGCTTATTTACCTTCATTATACATATACTAATGTTTATTACAAAAAAAATTTAAATACATAGATAAGCAAAAAGAGTCAAGCGCTGAGTACCTTCAAAACATCATTTCAAACATTTTCCACAACAACCCTGCAGGATTGATATTATTTGGCCCATTTGACAGAAGAGGAAACTGAGGAACAGTGAGATCAAGGAATTTGACTAAGTTGCCATAGCTGGTAAGTGGCTGTCAGGATCTTCTGGCCCCATAACCAGAGCCTAACCATTACACTATGTTATGTTGTACTCAGACACTGTGCGCAGTTCCAATGGTGTCTTTATTTCTCTAAATTTTTCATTAACACAAATAATAAATACATTCTCAGTATAAAAAATTTAAACCATTCAGAAATATTTAGACTAAAAAATGAAAGTTCACTTTCAAAACCCCCAAATCTCATTCCAATCTCCTCCCCAGAGGCAACCACTGTTGTCAATTTGGTGTTAATTTTCCCAGGCCCTTTCTTATGATTTTATAAATCTATTTTATGTTTTGTGGGCATGTCTTTACATGTGTGTGGGTAGGGTGTGTGTGCACTTTACAGAAAAGGAATCATATTATACCTAGTCTTCTACAATTTGCACTCCTTACCTAACGTTCAATTTTGGAGGTGTTTCTGTGGCAGAGTGCTAGTTGACTCCAGTATCCATTTCCCCATTATTCATAATAAAAGGATTATCTGGGAACATGCTGCCCAGAATAAAATATCATTTTCTACCATCCCTGGCAGCTGGTGTGGCCACCTCACTAAATTTTGGGCACACGGATGTATATGGAAGTGTCTGAATCAGTTTTTAGTTCTCTTCTTTAAGAGATAGCTGGCATGTGCTGCTTGGGTCTCTCCTTCTTTGTCCCTTCCTCCATCCCACTGTCTGTAAAGCAGATGACACCCTCTTGAACCAAAGGATTGAGACCAAGCACACAGAGCAATAAGATACAGAATTCCAAATGTAATACCATGTAGTGCCACGCCAGCTCTGATCCACCTTCCTTTGCTTAAGAGACAAATGCATCTCTATTTTGTTTAAGCCACTGTTGTTTTAAGGTTTTCTGTTACCTGCAACTGGTCTTAATCCTAGAATCATAAGTGAGTTGCAGCAAGCAGCAGAACCAGAAATCAGAGCATGTGCTACTGACTTGGCAGAAGTGGTTAGGTGACAGATGGCGAGGAATCAGATATTACTGGCTGGAAAGTTCATGACTCTTACCTGGTTCAGTGGTCCATATTACATCTTGAAAGGCAGACCATAAACTGACAGAGGCTATGGGGTTGGAGAGAAAGGAAGAAAAACTGGAGAATGTTGATGACTGCCTTTTCTGCCTTCCTGCTGCAGCAAAGTCCCACACAGGAGAGATGAACCCAGGCCAGAGAAATCCAGCAATAAAGATGGAAGAGAATACAGCTCCACTAAGGACAGACTTTTCTGGCTGGAATCTACAATCTAAATTGTCTTAGTGGCTGCCTGAGACCCTTTATGAGAAGAAAAAAACCCTTCTGTACTCCCAAATGGAGCAGTTATAAGCAATGACTCTGAAATGGCAGCTTTAGCAGGAGGTAACTTTGTAGCTCTCAGTCCTTTTCAATCACCTCTGCTAGGAGTTTTCTGCCAGATGATGGAAGCCAGCCCAGGGGCAAAAGATTCAGGTTGAGATTCTGATTGTTTCAGAAATTGATTGTTTCAGAAGGCCTCAAGGTGGCCAATATCAAATTGAGAGAAAGAGATGGGCAGAAGAGATGGGTAGGAAGGAAAACTTGAGAGTCTTCAGGCACTGTATCTTAGCCTGGAGCCAGAGTGCTGGGATTAAACCTACGAGCTGTGCCACCCTGGGAAATTGCTTAATCTCTCCATTCAACACATATTATTGAGCTCCTATTATTTTGTCAGTCACTGTTCTTGAGCTGGGGACAACATAGAAAAAAAAAGAACAAAAAAGGTCTCTGCTGTCATGGATTTTGAGTTCTAGTGAAAGGAGGGAGGTAATTATCAAGTAAACAAATAAATTAACAAGGCAATTTCAGATAGTGGAAAGTGGTAAGAAACTAAAGTAGGGTGACAGCGTGTTACCAGTGGTCGTAATATCCAAGGAAAAGTCCAGATTCTACATTATTTCTAAAATCCTTCTGTGTTAATTACTGCCAGGGTTTAAGAGAGCCTAATATATGGCATCTCTGTTTCCCACCTGAACTCAGAACCAACCGAGATATATAGCAAAGAAGTCAAGGCTGATCCTACTCAGCATGTCAGACCCATTACTGAGAAAAGCTCAATTTGAGTAAGTGGCTTGGTCTGTTGCAAAAATGGACTTTGGAATACAGAACCTCAGAATGAGCTAACTTTTCCATCTGGTCATTGGCAGTACTGCTTTGTTTACTTATAAACAAACTACAATTTATACATAAAATTTAACAATAAAGCACAAAGCAGGTAAAAATCTGATGAAAAAGAACCTTTGCCACACAAGATTATGGATTATATTTTTAGTATCTTCAAGGAATCTAATTTATAAATATTTCCTCATCCTTTATCTTGATAATAAGCAAAATAGCTCAAGTGCCTTGTAGTCTTAACATTTTATGTCACTAGCTCAAAGCTTTTAAGTTTTTCAGTGTTCTCTACTAAACACGCTTGTGTCTGCTGGTTTTATTTTAAGTCAGGATTAATAAAAAAATTTAAGACATAAAAAGTATAATTCTACAGTATCATCAATAACAGTCTAGTTACATATGGAACTAGGAATACCATGAAAGGGATGGTATCCTGGATTTATGTGGTGCACGATCCTATGAAAAGGAAGATTACAGTGCTCACTTTAAAGTATGTTTCTAAATCCCTCTGGTGAACCCACTATAGAGATGGGAAAATCCAGTCTTGGTTCTTTGCTGCTTCATCCTGATACATCCTAAGCCCAAGTCCCTGTTTCTAATGAGGACAGTAGGGTCTGGTAGCAGGCCAGAATTACAGATGTGGCACATTGGGGTGGGAATGTAACCTTGATCTCCCCCCACCCTTCCTTTCTCTCACATGATGCAGCCTTGAATGTACATTAATATTACAGCAGAAACTAAGGCACAGGACATTCCATTGCCCTGGAATGTCAAACTTTCCTGGGTAGCCAATTTTTCTTTAATAAAATTTCTGCAATCTAGATACATGCCCTGACATTCTCTTTTCTGGGTATATTATTTCTCACCCTCAGTTCTTGTTCTGTTTTCTCTGACATTATAGAAGAAAATTAATGAAATGGAATAAATTAAGAGCCCTGGTGCTTTATCATCTTAACTATTTGGCTCATCTAATTGATACCTTGGGGAGAGCAGGAGGTGCTTGCTGATAACTCCTTCAGAGCAAAGGGTTTTTGTTTGTTTGTTTTTATTTACTTTTAGGTTCTATTTACCATAAGGAATCTCAGACTGTTATGGTGCTGGATAAATAATAATGACTGCAAATATGGCAATTAAAGTTGTGGGGGGAATATTTTTCAAATTAAACTGCAATATCCCGTCCTAAAATATCTATACAATTGGCAAATCTGGTCAATTTGATTAGAAAGAAGTAAACTAAAAATCTTTAGGTTTCATTATAAATCCCAGAATATTTATAACATTGAAAAGAAGTATTAGGAAGATTGTAGAAATTCTGTTTTTGGAGGTGTCTGAAATAGGATTTCTTTATTTGGGGAGGATTAGGGCTAAACCTTGGACAGTATATTAAGAAATATTGTCTATTGCAACCTGTGCACGCACGTGTGTGTGTGAGAGAGAGAGAATTAGTGCACACATGCACATTCTATTTTCTCTAGAGCTGAATTAACAATGCTGGCATATTGGATGCTTTCTATCTAATTTGAGGTTTGAAGCTGTACCAAGGTTAAAAATGATAATTTTCTAAATGAGTATTAGAAGAGTAATCTTTGTGCTTCAGATTCAAAGAGGTTAATTTTCTCTTACATTCTCTTTATTTTATTTTTTTCCATGTGAGAGATGTGTCAGAAAGAACAAATTCTGGATAAATTTTAGGGCAAAAGAGTGGGGACCACTTCTTAATTGCTCAAAATGATCAGCTGAGAGGCCCACTTGCCATTCACTTACTGTCTTTAGCTTGAAGAAGATGAGTTCCTTGAGGTTGATAGGGGGAGGGGGAGGGTGCAGATGGCAAGAGGATGGAGGTACAGACAAAGCTTTGCACTGACAAGGGCCAGGGCAGATCCATTCATGTGGATGTTAATTTACGTTTTCCAACTGCTTCTTAATGTCAAGTTTGATATTCTACAGGTTCAAGTAAGTAGTTCTTCAAAGCTGGGTATTCCTACCTGGAATGCTGGCCCCGTTCTTCCTCCGGCTAACACCAAGTCATTTCTCAGGTCTCAGCTCAATGCCGCTTGACCTCGAAATTAGGATGCTCTTTTCTTTTTCTCTCTTAGTACCTTGCTCCTTTCCTTCTGAGAAATATATATGTAGAAATATATGTATAGGAAAATAAAGTGTAATTGTATATTAATATTATACGTTAAGATCTCTTACTCATTAAACGTTTCTCTCCCACATTTGAGCACATGCTCTAGCAGGGCAGGTACCATATCCAGACAGTGCAGCCCCATTGATAGACAGCCAATCAATATTTCCTGAGTGAATAAATCAGTCAATATTGCCTCACTTTCTCATATGGGAATCTGTAAGATTCTTTGTCTTCATTTTGAATTAACCTTCGATAAGCATTATTCCTTAATCACTTAGGTTAAGAATTTCCTAGTTCTTCCTTCGTTGCCAAGGTGATTTAATATTTACAGGAGATCAATAGGGATTTGTTTTGTAAAGAAAAGAGTCATTTGATTGTATAAATATTCCATATTCTTTTAAAGGTTAAATTTATTTTCTCACAAATACTCCCCCGTTTATGGAGTTTTCACTGCTGGGGCAGTGTCCTTTCACAACTGCTTAAACCCACTCATATTTCAGTAAATGGCACTTTCACCTTCTGCCACTCTCACAACACAGTTTAACCGGATTTGGGGAGATTTGTTTCCTTTATGCTTGTGGATGGCCGCAGGCAGTAACTCTGTCCTGTAACCTCTAGATGTGCAATAGCTGTCAGGCCAGAGCCCTCTAGCTGATGCTCAATCCTTATTCGATGTGAAGCCCCAGGGGAAAGACGAGGCAGATTAATTAGTACTAATTACTCCTGAGCCAGAAGATCTCCTCTTAGTATGACAAAATATAATGAAATCCACCTCACAGTTTGCTCAAAGGCGAGTTTTCACAGTCCAAATGCAGACATTGACACTCTTTCCTGGGAAACAAAACACAGCTGAGTAAACAAGGCACAGACTTTGACTTGGCTCTGCCGTCACCCCTGGTGACCATCCAATTTTCTTTTCCCTCTTATTCACGAGTATCTCAAATAATTCAGTATTCTTTTGGAATGCATTGTGCTCAAAATAGGCTGGCTGACTGATAGTTGTTTAAACTATAGAAGATAATTTTTTTCACATAACAAGATATCTGGATGTTGGTGGTTGCTGACATTCATTCAGCGGCTCACAAAGTCAGGACTAGGGTTGGCGTCTCTGTGATTCTCAGGGTCTCACCCACATGGCTGTCAGAGGACTGATGCAGCTCCTAGAGTGTCTGCTCACCTGCCCAGGTTCAGGAGCAGGCAGCAGGGAGAAGTTGACTCCTCACTCCCATCTCTCTCAGCCAGCAGAGAGAAACCCTCATAAGCTTCCCAGCTTCCTTTACCTCCTCCTCCATTTCATTGGCTAGAACTGTATTACATGGCTGCTCCCGCTGGAAAAAAAAATGAGTAATAGGTTTTTCCAACCCTTACAGTAGGTAATGAAAATGGAGAAGGGAATTGGAAATGGTTTTTGAATAGGTACAGAAGAGTCTGTAATAGATCCTAACCTGAAACTCTCAACCCTTGGCAATCTCGTTTATTACAGGACCAAAACTGCATTCTTAGTGGTGACATTGTTCTCACACCTTAAGATGTTTCTCCTTCTCTGTTTGGTGCCACACCTCCCATCTGAACTGTACTTAAAAAAAAAATTTAGGCACAGAATCAGCAAATCATGCACATATATGGTAGATTAGGCATATCAGCAGAATATATACTCTTTTTAAAAGATTGCATTTTTCTTTTTATTTTCAAATGTTTTTCTCCCCCCTCCTCCCACTGGAATGTTGTTTTCTCTTTTTCTATGGACTTTTCTCAGGTCCTGCAATTCCTAGAGTACTGAATGTAGAAGTTTATGCCAGGTTGCAGTGAATTTATTATTTATATAAATGAAGATCAGTGCTTTCATGATTTGGGATATTCAAGAGAAGCATTATGGTGAACTTCTCTACATTTATGATTTTTTGTAAAGGTAATAGGACTCAGAAGCTCCCCTCACCCCTAGCCTTTCTATAGTACACAGTTTAATAAAAAATCTGTCCATGTTAGAAATGTTGTCATGTTCTGGTAACTCATCACTCAATCACAGCCTTTGGGGTTTATTCATCAACGCTTAGCACATAATCTGTCACTGAATTCCTACCTGTGGTATCTTAAGTCACTGGATGCCCTGAAGGGCAAGTGGATTCACATTTCGTTTCACCAAAAATTAAAAGAAAAAATGGACAAATGTTCTTGGTAATTGTTGGTTATTCAGTATGTAATGCTACAAAGTTACCTAATATGCTAACCTGTCACATGAAAGAAAATAGAATCTGTATAATATTCCTATAATTGTGATGATTAGGTGCAGAAATTGATTGACCTGAACTATTTAAAGTTTCTTCATCTGTATATAATTAATAATAAATGAACTTCAAGCCAAACAATTTTTTTTTGAAATTCATTTATTTGACAGTCTTGATTTGACCTCTTTGAAAATACCCTGCAGCTCTGCTTTTTGTTTGCTTCTTTGATTGGGCACAGGCAATCACTCATGCATGAAAATTCCTACTGACTCACTCAATGACACTTTCTCTTTTGCATACAAATGCTCTCTCTCTCTCTCTTTTTTTTTTTTGCTGTCATCAGATGTCCATGTGACATGATCTAAAAATATGAAGACTGTGCTCATCCAAACAGAGTTCAGTGTTTAAATAAAATATACAGCAAAGTTAATCTGACACATATTTAATGATGTGTATAATTGTTATTGTGCTGCATGGTAATCAGGCATAATGGTAAGCTACTCATGTCACAGCAATGGAGAATATATTTATACAGACAGACACAGCATTTTAATAATCAGCCGTGGGAAGAGGTTGAAAGTGGGGGGAATAAGCATGGGAATGTAGCTTGTGGAAAGACTCTCCCCTATCACATGAAGACTGAATATTTACTTGTTTTCTCCTAGCTCTATCAGATCTGACGTAAAGAAAGGTACCTAGCATCTCAGGGTCTTTCCTATGTTGATTTCCCCAGAATTTAGATGGACTAGAACATCAATCTGCACTGGGGCTTCTTAAGCACTTAGATGTGGGTCTCCCATGGTGATCATTTTGGAAACAAAAGAAACTGATTGGAGGACTAAAATGTCCAATAACTCTCAATAGAACAAGTAAGAAAAGAAATGTTTTCTATATATAATTTTCTTGGCATAAGACCCTCAGAAGCAGTGGACCTTTGTGGTCATGTGTGGCGAAGACAGCGAGTTTGTGTCCTTACCTTGAAAGGGCTATGTATTACCACCTGGGTGTGAAAAACACTTCATAAGCCTAGGTGATCATGGTGGTAGATCTCCTAATTATTCACTTGGTAGGTATGGCAGGCAGAACTCTAAGATTGCTCCAAAGATTCCTGCCCCCTGGTGTACATGCCTTGTGTAATCTCCTCCCTTTGAGTGAGGGCAAAACCTGTGAATTAGGTTATGTTATAAGGCAAAGGTGAAGAAAATTTGAGATGTAATTAAGGTCCCTAATTAGTTGACTTTGAGTTAATCTAAAGAGAGATTATCCTGGGTGGGCTTGGCCTTAGCAGATGAGTCCTAAAAGGGAGAATCTCCTGCTGGCCTTGAAGAAGTGAGCCGCCATGTTTTGAGATGGTCATATGGCCGGGGCCTGAGGCACCACTAGGAGCTGAGAGCACCTAGCACTACAACTATAAGAGACTAAGTTTTGCCAACAATCTGAACGAGCCTGGAGGTCCTTGGGCTCCACATGAGAGAGACCACAGCCTTGCAGACACCTGGACTGCAACCTGTGAGACTCTGAGCGGAGGACCCAGTTAAGCTGGGCTTGGAGCTCTGACCTATAAAAACTGTGAGAAAACAAATGAGTGTTGTTTTTGGCCATTAAGTTTGCTTGTTTTGCAGCTACAGAAAACTAACATCATTGGTTTTATCCATTCATATATTTAACAAATATTTGTTGAACACTTATTGTGTTTCCTAGCCTGTTAATCTACTCTGCACTTCTTTATTCAGAAAAAAATTACATTTCCTTGTATTTTATGTAACTGATCTAATTTTCATGAGCCTTCACCAGCTGAAGAGAGTGACAGAGAGAAAAACTTAAACGTCAATTAAAATCATTTCAGTCCATTCTAATTTTACACATTCTCATTTCACGAAAGTGTTCAGTCAGTTTGAAGTCCAACTCCATTAAGACCATTTCAACACCATGTACCTGTCCCCACTCCACTTCCCAAGACATGCAGTGGCCTCTGGTCTCTCACTGGTCTCAGCTGTGCAGTGGTTGGCCTGGGCCACGCTCTGGATGGTGACCACTAAGCTAGGACTGGTCTCATCCTTGATAGTTCTGCTGGTGTCTGTTGCTGACCTGTGGCTGCTGTCAGTCATGGCTGTGTCTCTCTTCACTTAGTCTGGGTTTCAGGTGCTCCCTGACACAGCCTCACTTGGCTCCCCTCTGAGCCTCTTCCGTTTGTCCCAGGTTTGGATGTCCCATCTCAACCTTTTGACCTTGTAGAGCCAATGGCAGAACTTCTGGTTCTAATTCAGCATTTATCCACATCTCCCCCCATCTCCAAAGGGTGTGTGGAAACTTCTGGGTTTCATCTTCCCTGAGACAGCTAAAATTTAGCCTTCTCTCTGCCAGATCACAATATGCTGATGAGTTTCTTTTGGTTTGATCCCCTCACCCAACCCTATACCACTGCAAAGATGGAAGGCACTCTCCTTCCAGAATCCTACATGTGAAGAAAAGCAAAGCTCCTTACCATCAGTGTTCCCATAGACTTATCTATCACACTTCTCCCGACCTAGAGAAAAGTCTAAAGAAGACAGATTTAGACACACGTCTCATCCCTGCCTCTCCTCCCTCAGACCCCTTCTTTTACTTTAATCCCTTAATGCTGAAAGGAGCTAATTTTTGTTTCTCCTTTCTATTCTCCCAAGTACACCCTAAGTACCCTTGAGCCAGGAAGGGAGGGCTCTTGGCTCCCTAATTCCTTAGCCATAATGGAGGATAGCGAGCCATAGAGAAAGACAAGTTGGCCAATAAGTAAATCTAAACTGGAGGGTATTTAAAAAATAGTATACCCAATTATAATCCCTCTGTAATAAACTTCCCCAATCTCAGGGAATATTTACTTTTATTTAAGGGTCACTTCTCCCTCTTCCCAAAGGGCAAGAACTAAATCTTTGCCTTGAATCTAGTTTCTGATTTTCCACAGCCCCCGGGTCCTCTGAGGATGGCTGGGTAAAACTGGGGCTGGTCACCTCCTGGGTCTAGGGACAGATCTTAGACCCAAGGAAGCCTGTGCTTTCCTGATACTGGCCTTTCAGGGACCCAGGCCAGGTGGGTGGGTAGAGCTTCCCTTGAGCAAATGTGTATCTCAGGGGATCTTACTTAGCTGGGGATGAGACGTTTCCTGTGTTTAAGGACAGCAGGCTATGTGGGATGCCAACTTCAAATCCAAATTCACCTCCATGTTCTCTTTGGCCTTGGTTCTGTGCCCCAGAGGGAAAAGGGTGACAGTCAAGTTAACGTCCTTGAGACCAGAATGCCTTCACTCTCTGTCTTTGTGGATTTCTTGAGACAACATTTGCTTCGTATTTATCAGCTGTGGAGACACTTTCTGGCCTAAATATGCTTATGGAGTCTGATGTCTTTCTCCAGAGTGTAATTTTTGAAATATCCCCTGGGCCTGAGTTGCTGGAATAAGATTTCGCCTTTCCGAATGACGCTCAGTCCCTTCAAAGAGAAAGGGCCTTGCTCCCCTCCCCCAACTTCTTCCTTTCTTTAAACTGCTAATGGTCTGTAGTTGCCTGAAAACATAATTTTTCTTCATTGTCCTGGCATCAAGATGGTTCAATTGTAGGTCTCCTCTGGGTGTTTGTTACCTGTCAGCAGTGCAGGTGTGTGTTGCCCACAGGTTCTTAAGGGTCCCAAATGGTCTCCTCCATGCAGCATACTTGTAGATTTTTTCACTCTCACGTGGAAAGAAGACGTAGCTTATTTTATTTGTCAGTAAGTGGTCTGTTTTTCCTCATAAGCCTGAAATTTGTATAGTGCAATCATTGAACAGCCCCTTTAGATAGTACTCAATCTAAAATAAAAATAAAAATAAAAATGCACATTTCCTCATATTCCACACAGCTTCTGTCCAGGAGGGCATCTGTGTATCTGGAGGGGTGGTATAGCTTGATGATGGAGAGGAGATGGTGTGGTTGGATCCATATGGTGCTTTATAAATAATAAATGCAATAGCTACAAATACAATACTTATCATACACATATATAATACTTTATATAATATATTGGTGTATAATATACAATATCCATATCTTTCGATCTATATCTATCTAGTCATCCGTCTATCCACGTATACAATGTTTACATTGTTTATAAAGCACTTAAAGAAAGTCTTGGCAAGGGATGCTCCATGGCCACGTGCCCACTGAGGGTTGACAGTCCCACCTCTGGCACTGTCCAGGTGTGTGCTCCGGCAGCCTAAGGCCAGTATGTCCTGGCCCATTTTCTTACTCAGCTTGGTCAGGCCTAGTCATCTTTCCTGTGGCCTTGGCCCTGTCTTGGTTCTCACTGGCTTTGTAGACACTCCTGCCTCTATCTGTCCCTCCTCTGCATCCCCAGATCCCCATGAACCAGATGGGAGCCTGAATTGGGCTGCTTCTTCCTTTCCTAGTCAAGATTTCCACAACAACATAAGTGCTTCCTCTCCTGGGGCAGCAGGGATCTGAATCCTAAATGCTCAGTTCTTGGTTTGCTAAAGGATTTAGAAAATACTAACTTCCTTCAAACCCTTTGCCTTACTGCAAAAACCCTATTTTGAATATTAGGAAATGGAAATTAATGCTTTAATTCTCTCTCCATTCCTAATGCAATAACCTTAACATCTCCTCCCCACCTCCAGCAGGCAGTTGCGTGCCTCGGGCCAGCTAGAGAGAAAGTCGTGTATGTACACAGAACCGCAGGGAGGAAAACACATTCATATTTTTAAGGCTATTACTGAAGTACACAGAGTGTTCAACAGTGAATAAAATGGAACAATCTCTGCTTCTTGGAGGGTAGAGCCTAGTGAGGGAGACAGATATTATGCAAATAAGCATGCAATGCTAGTTAGTGGTTAGTACCTTGGAGGAAGACAGCTGGTAGGAGAGAGAATGCCTGAGGTTGGCAGTAATGAGAAGCAACAGGAAAGGCCCCTCTGAGAAAGCAACAGAGACCTGAGGCTGAATAGATGTTGGTCAGGCAAAGTATAGAGGGGAGAGCATTCCAGGTGGAGAGAACAACGCAGGGGATGGTTCTAAGGGGAGATGGGTAAGAGAAGGTCAGCAGTGGCTTCCTTCTCATCTCAGGGCAGAAGCCAAAGTCGACCCATCACCTACAACACTCTGCCATGCATAATTCCCCGTTACCTTTCTGACCTAACGCTATGGTGTCCTTTTATCTCTCTGACCTCATCCCCTCCTTCCTTCCTTTTTATGCCCTCTGGAATAGCCACACTTGTGTCTTGCTATTCCTCAAGCACCCCAGGCAAGTTCCTACCTCAGGGCCTTTGCACTTGCTGTTTTCTCTGGCTGAAGGCTCTTCTGCAGGCTAGCTGGGGGGATCACTTTTCACATTCTTTCAGTTTTTACTCAGAATGCAACCTCTACATAACACCTGCCTTTGCCACCTTATCTAAAAATATCAATTCCTCCTGCTCTGACATTTTATGTCACCCTTCCCTGCTTTTAGTTTTTTTCTTAGCACTTATCATTATTTAATGAACCATATATTTTATTCATGTATCTTATTTATTGTCTGTCCTGCTCATAGTGTAACGTAAGCTGCGAGGGCAGGGATTTTTGTCAGTTTTATTCACTACAGCAATTAGAATAGTGCCTGGCACATAGTAAGCATTCAATAAATGTTTGTTGAATGGATAAATGAATAGTTGACACATGTGTTTGTTTGGTTTTTGGTGCACTTGGGTTGTTTTCTTCTCTTCCTCATGGTGTTTTCTCTATCTCAGTCTCTTCATGTCCTCTTACGGGCTTAACCCACTCTGCCTCGTCTCAGTCTCTTTGCTTCAGATTCCCTGACAATCTGACACATCTCCTGGGATTTTAGCTGGTGATTCAAATTTTGTCCCTTCCTTCATGCCCTTAATGATTATTTGTGGGTTCTGTGGTACCACTATGTCCCAGGCACTGTCCTGGGCACTGGAGTATGGTGATGAGGAAGAACAATATCCCTGTCTTCATGCAGCTTAGATTTTAAGCAAATTTTTTTTCCCCAGAGATTCTGTCTTGTGACAAATCCACCGCCTCCAACTCTCTTCTGCCTCCACCTGCCACAGGACAGCAGTAACAGCAGCAGCCAGTCCGGCAGGGCATCCCACTGTTGCATTCACCAAATGTGGCACACAGGAGCAGGAGGTAGGTGACATGAGAGATGAGTCTGTCTGATGTGAATCTTCCAGAGGGATGCAGAGATGCCTGGGTGGTACCCCCTGAAGGACTTACTCAGCTAGGAGGGGGCAGTGAGGTGAATGCCCTAAGGTGGATAAATACAAGCTGGCCATCCAATTTCTCAGTACTGTTTAACTTCCTTGTTACATGATAAGGAGGATTATCTTATTCTAAATTTGTTGTTAGATAAATTAGAATGGCCACTGAGGAAGAATGGCTACATCTGTGTAGGTCATAAAATGCAATGAAGCGTTGTCATTCAGATGCCCATAACCACATGGCTTTACAAAACTTGATTGCTCACATTTGGACATGTCATTTGAAACACACACATTGTACACTCCAGACTACACACTTCCAACTTGACAAATGTCTACAGAAAGTTAACTGGAAAATCTGACAGGTAGCCATAGCTGGCACTAATGCCTTTCTACAGGGGGTTGATGTATTGCAATCATTACTATGAATGAAATAGGACATATTGTATTATATTCAATATGTATTGTATTATATACATTCAAAATATTGAAAGATAGCTGAAAGTATTCTGGGGAGAATTAATTTTTATTAGCATAGTATAGCTGATGAAAAAGGATTCAAAGCTTTATATATTTGGTATTTAGTTATTTAGACATTACATTTTAATGAAGGTACAGTATTTTCACACACAACTGAATCTTAATAGCTAAAATCATTTTCACATTTTAAGTTGGACCACATAGATTTCTTATCTAATGAATGCCAGATATTTTCCATGATAACTTCAAATTTTATTATAATTACAAATAGAGAATCACAGACCTTTTTTAGGTCTATTTGACAAAAATGACTGCTACCACACTGCCTATTACGGTGTTGTAATTATAAGGTCCTTCAGGGTAGGGACAGGATGTTCTTCATGCTTGCTTATCCTCATACAAAACCAGAGCATCAAGTAGAGCCTCACGTATAGAAGAGACTCAGTAGGTGCAGAATTAGTCTAAGAGCTGGCATGTACTCTGATTGGCTTAGAAAAACACAGTTCACATGAAACATAGCGATAAGCGTGGACTCTGGAGCCAGACTCAGGTTCAAATCCCAACTCTGCTACTTCCTTGACCCTGATGCCCAGTTCCCTGCTCTACAAAATGAGGATAGTAGTAGTGCCAACCTCCCAGGGCGGTGGTGAGGATTAAATGAGTTAGTTAAAACCTGTAATGCATTGAGAACAGTGCCGGGGCACATGGGAAGAATGCAATAATATTAGCTACTATTATATAAGATAAGCACAAATACTGAAAAGGAAAATAGAAGATATAGGACTAAGACACACTTTTCCACCTTTCTCCCCCTACACGTCCCTTTTCCAGACACATGCACACACAAGCACTTTCGCATACACGTAGACCCCGTATAAAAATGAAGAGGAGAAGTTCATTCACAGGTTACCAGGAAAAATACTTAATTCTCTCCTGGGGATCCTGATGTAGCAACTGCCCCTTTAAAAGAACTCAGCCTGCCCTTGTAAGCTTCAGCTGGGATTATGTAAAGGCCCCTCCAAGGCCTTCCAGCTCTATCCCTGGAATAATTTCAGGTCACTTTCCATCTGCCAGTAGTGCTAATCCTTGATCTTGGAGTGATTAGATGATCTTTTCAAATATTAATTTGTGGCTTTCTCCCCTTTTCTTTTCTTTTCCTCCTTCTTCCTCTTTCTCCCTCCCCTGCCCCATTCGAACTGACCCTTGACTCAGCTCTGCTGGCTTCAGTGACTGGTGGAGGTGGGGGCAGGGTTGGGAGATGTGGTTAGGATGGAAAGCCCTAGTAACCTGAGAAGCGTCCTGACTTTGCTCAGAATCTAAGCCCATACGATAGATAATTAGAGGATTTGTAATGTTGGTGGGAAGGTTGAGTGGATATGTAGGAGTAGAAGGGTTTAGAAGAAACACAGGGGAGAACGATTTCCTGCAATTTTTTGAACGGTTCTATTGGATTGCAGCAGGGTTTGCAATCTGAGGGTTTTACCAGTAAAAGAGACCTGAACATTGTTCCCTGACAAAGTCCCAGACATGTGACGTGACTCAGGGAGGACTGGCTACGCAGTATGCTGGGAAGCTGGACTCATAGCACCTCATTAAAGATTGCCATGCGCAAAGCTCAGGTTGGAAGTGATAAAGAGCCAGGAGTAAACAGACATGTAGGTAAAGATCACGGGATTCTTCAAATAATCTATGTGGACAGCAGACCAAAATCCAGAGGGCCCTTGTCTATGCCTTGGCCGTGCAAAAAGCTCTGGAACAGCAGCAAATGCTTACATGTGGAGAAACCCCAAGAAATGACAGATACAGTTTCCCACTACCTGGTGGGGTGGGGCTCAAAACGGAAATTAACTCGATGTATACAAAATAAACAAGTATGGTGGTTTGGCAGCTGTTTGTACCTTCAGCAGTGCTTACCCTTTCTTCTGCTAACAAAACCCTGACCCCCTTTAGGGGGTTTACATCTCCTCCATATGAGGAGACTTGATGGAATTGTTGATCAAGTCTTCCCACAGCAAAGAGGGGAATGCTCAAGACCCAAATTAGACCGGTTAGGCTCCCCCTTTTGGGACTTTGATTTTTGAGAGGAGTGATGTAGATACAGTCTGCCCTCTGTATCCGTGGTTCTGCACCCTCGGATTTAACCAACTACATGTGGAAAGGCTGATGATGGTTGTGTGTGTACCGAATATGTACAGACATTTTTTTCTTGTTATTATTTTTTAAACAGTACAGTGTAACAACCATTTACATTGTATTAGGTATTATAAGTAATCTAAAGATGATTTAAAGTATATGGAGGATGTGCATAGGTTAAATGCAAATACTACACCATTTTATATAAGGGACTTGAGCATCTGCCTGGGGGGTGAGGGAAGGTCCTGGAACCACTCCCCCTGGATACTGAGGGAGACTGTACCAAAGAATTGTTGGATCCGATTGATCCCGTTTTTAGTAGTAATCAGTTCCCGCTACCTAGATTCTCAGAGCTGACCTGGGTTCTGCCCTTTGCAAGTCTAGTTCTTCAGGTTTGCCTTTGATTCTGAGAACTGCTTCATATACTTCCACTACATTCCTCTTCAAGTTAGAAAGGGTTTTGGTAGAAATACAAAGTTAGAAAGAATTGGCTTTTTTTTGGCTACAATTCCTAAATGTGCCAGTTCTAGTAACTGTTATGCCATCACAGTGTACATAGCTTTGAATTGAGGAACTGGTGAGGAGTTGCAGTGGTAGTTGGCCTTGGCTTCTTGCCAAGGTATGCGTTTTGATGTCTCCCTTAGCTTCACACACTGACCCTTCTAGTAAGAGGTGACACACTCTTTCCCCTGTCTCAGCCCCCTCTCCCAGAATCTGCTTCACAGGAAGGAGAACCAGAGAGGTGGCTGGCTGATCCAAAATCTCCTGATCAATTAGAAGATGATCCACCATCCTTGGTATGTCCCAAGATGAGCTTTGTTTCATTAATTTCCAGATTTCAAAACATTAGCATGAACCAATCTTATTCTGATCAGTGGATGATACCAAGAGCCGGATTAAGATTTGTCTCAAAGACAAAGTCTTTTAACAATTTTTCTTTTACCCTTTCATGTCATTTCCTTTTATTAGAGTTGCAGCTTTTGTTTGCTGTGCAAATGCCATGCTAAAATTTTTATTTTATCAAAAATTATTCATCTCAAAATATTAGTGAATTCACAGTTGCAATTAATCTCCAATATCTTCAATTATTTTTTTGTCAAAAATTTAATTTGGACATATATGTGTTGTTTTGAATCATTCAATAACAGAAGTGCTCTCAGCTTGTCTGAAGTGTTCCTATGAAGTGAGATCCATTCATTACATAAAGTTTAGTTCAGCATCTGTTATGTGTTAGACAGTGGGTTGACACTGAAGTCAACACACCATCCCTGCCTTCAAGGAGTTTGAGGGAGCTGAAGAATAAACAGATGATAAGAGCAAAACTGGTAAGTGCTAAGGGCCATGGACAAACAGAAATAAATGTGCATCTGAAAGGTTTCTGGGGTTAGGAAGAAATTCACAGAGGATGAGCTCAGAGATTTCAAATATACGTCAAAAAGTCAATAAAAGTTTTCTTGTTCTGTTTGGAGCTAAGAACATCCCAAGCATACTTCTCTCTGTCTTCAAAGTAAATTTTATCAGATAAGGCTAAAGTAGAACAATTAGATAGCTTAACAAAAAGCAGGGTTGCACAACACAAAAAGCATAACTTATAAAAGAAAAGAAAAATAAATTAGACTTCATCAAAGTTAACTTTTG
This sequence comes from Tapirus indicus, assembly GCA_031878705.1. Classification (NCBI taxonomy): domain Eukaryota; kingdom Metazoa; phylum Chordata; class Mammalia; order Perissodactyla; family Tapiridae; genus Tapirus; species Tapirus indicus. The sequence goes on along the minus strand of CM062919.1, from coordinate 124,503,811 downwards.
CTCTGCAAAAGAGAATGAAAGACAAGTTACAGACTGGGAGAAAATATTTTTAAATCACATATCTCACAAAGATTCTCATATCCAGAAGGTACAAAGTACTCTCAAAATTCAACAATAAGAAAACAAACACTCCAATAAAAAATGGGCAGAAGATTTGAACAGCCACTTCACCAAAGAAGAAATATGGATAGCAAATAAACACATGAAAAGATGCTCAATATCATTAATCATTTAGAGAAATGCAAATTAAAACATGAGCTATCACTACCTACATATTAAAGTGGCTAAAATAAAAAATCTCCACAATACCAAGGGCTAGTGAGGATACAGAGAAACTGGAACTCTCATACATTGCTGGTGAAATTGCAAAATTGTAAGCCACTTTGGAAAACAGTTCGTCAGTTTCTTATAAAGTTAAACATATACCTACCATATGACCCAGCAATCTACTTTTTATCCGGGAGAATAAAAACTTACATTTACATAAAAGGCTTTACATGAATGGTCATAGCATTGATTCATAATTGTCAAAGGCTGGAGACTATCTAAATGTCCTTCCACCCATGAGTGGATAAACCAACTGTGATACATTCATATAATGGAACACTACTCAGCAAGAGAAACAAGCACACTACTGATAGACTCAATAATGTAGATGAATCTTCAATGCATTTTGCTAAGTGAAAGAAGTCAGTTCCAGAAGGATACATAATGTATGATCTCATTTATATGACATTCTAGAAAAGGCAAAACTATATGAACAAGAATAGATCAGTGGCTGCCAGGGGTAGGGGATGGGTGGAGGGTTGATTACAAAAGAGCAGCACAGGAGAAATTGTCAAGATGATGGAGCTGTTCTGTATCATGACTGTGGTGGTAAATGTGTTTTTGTTAAAACCATGGAACTGTACATAAAGAATGAATTTAACTGTATATAAATTTTTAAAAATGGAAAAAAGTAGGGTTTCTACCTTCCAGTTTCTTGCCCAAAATTTAAACAAGGAGATAAAAATAAATTCAACTTTTAGTATAATTCCTTCAATATTGATAGTGGGTACACAATAGTACAGATTATTTAGTTATATAGATGTATATTTTGAGCTTGATATTCCCAGTGCTAAATCCATGGATCTAGGTCAACCATTTGAAGTATAAAATGATGAACAGAGAAAATGAATTTTAAAAACATTAAATTTCTGATAAGGCTCTTGTGAAAAAAATCCATGAAAATAAAGATTAAGGGTAACCCATTTGAAGGTACAAAGGCACCATTAAGAAATATCTGTGAAGAGTGAGAGACCAAATCTTGGCATTTGGATTTACAGGAGCTCCTTTGTTTTCAGTTCTGGCTTAACCACTGCCACTGAAATAAACTGAAAAAAATGTAGGGACCTAAAAGTTCCAGTACCATGTATATCAGGAATTCCCAACAAATCGAATCTATCAAGTATTTTAGTGGTTGTACTAGTCAGGATTCATCAGGTTGCAGAGACCCAACCTCAGTTAGATAAACAGAAGGATAATTTACTGGCCAACAGAACCCAGAAGATGAAAGGTGACCTGTTTCATAACCAAGACCCCTCCAAAATATCCTAATCTTGTCTTAAACACAATCAAGTTTAGTCAGACTCCTGGTATTTTGTTAAAAAATATATTGTTAATGATACTTTTATCCACGTTTTACTAGGTGTGAGTTTAAAGTAAGACTTTTGCTTTAAAATATCACACAAATAAATACAGAATGATTGTTTCTCAAATCAGTTTTTTGGGGGAGGTTATACTCTTCTTTAAAACATTGTGCAAGTATTTAAGAGATTTTTGTAATTTTGTATGAAAATATTTTCAAAATCAGTTTGTGAGTTACACAAGAAAATTATTCTCCTTCCTTTATAACAATGTATTAAATTTAATTGCAGTCAAATGTTTTATCATTAACATTTGTCTTAACAGAGAAAACTCTGAAAGTTATTAAATACATGGTGACAGAAAAATAATTTCAAAAGTCTTTAGAGGTCAGACCACACCCAAATTAATAAACAATAACATTTTACTCTGCAACTGCAAACTGTTCTGGCTGTAGAGAATACAATGGCGATAAATCCTTAAAACAGGAATATGCTGTTCAGCACGCATTTAAAAATAGGATTCATGTTCTTTTTGGAAATGCTGTAAGATTTATTTCCAGTTTTGTTTCATAGTATGCATTTTGACTATATGACAACTCAGCTGGATCTTTCTTCAGTATTTTTTTTTTTTTACAAAAAGGATCGTGGTACATTTAGGTGGATAAAAATATGTGATTACAATGAAAAGTGTGGACTCTGATCATTCTGTGTGGTTGATTGATTGAGAACTAATTATGTCCTAGTCACTATTTCCTCCTTCTCTAGCCTTTGGATACACAAGGATCACTTCCATTTAATTTACTTGAGACCCAAAGGCACCAGGTCTGGAAAGGTTGTTCTCAACTCTCCTTAAACTTTCAGGATCTTTTTCTCTTTTCTTTCTTTCTTTTTTTTTCCTGGCTGAGGAAGATTGGCCCTGAGGTAACATCTATGCCAATCTTCCCCCACTTTGCATGTGGGTTCCTGTCACAGCATGGCTGACAAGTGGTGTGTGTCCACCTGGGATACGAACATGGGAACCCAGGTTGCGAAGTGGAACGGCCGAACTCAACCACTATGCCAGGGGCCAGCCCCTCAGGGGCTTTTTTCTGTATCTTTGCGAGTTAGCTTGAGAGCACCTTCAACGGAGATTTTTGGTTTTTTTTTTTTTTTTTTTTTTTAGGAAGACTAGCCCTGAGCTAACATCCATGACCAGCTAACATTTGTGGCCAATCCTCCTCTTTTTGCTGAGGAAGATTGGCCCTGGCCTAGCTTCCATGCCCATCTTCCTCTACTTAATACGTGGAACGCCTGCCTCAGCATGGCTTGATAAGTCCTGTGTAAGTTGGGGCCCAGGGATCTGAACCCGTGAACCCCAGGCTGCCAAAGATGAGGGGGCAAACTTAACCGTTACACCATTGGCCAGCCCAAGGTTTGTTTTGGGTTTGGTTTTGCCAACAGTGATGCTTGGGTTCTGAGGTGGATAGAGAAAAGGCTCACTGAAAAGGAAAGATGTGTCTTTGGGCAGATCAACCATCACCACCACCAGCACAACCACCACCACCAGACTGCTCAGGTTTTCTTGGCTTCTGATTATGAGACTAATAGAAATATGCGTTCCAAAGCATAGTGAAGAAAAAGTAGTTCTTCTCTAGACCTTCTTAGAGGGGTAACATATCTGTTAAGAATTTTGGAAGGATGAGTAGGGCTCAGCAGGGGGCAGGGGAGAGTGGGGAGAAAAGAACTCCAAGCCAAGGTGACCCTGTGTAAAATGAAAACGTTCAACTGGAAGCTGTTCACTGTGGACAAAGACCAGCAGCCTCAGGCCAGGAAACATCCTGGTTTGTGAAGAAACTTGAACTTCAGTCTATGACGTCCATCTGAAACAGAGAAGCCATCTGAGCAGGCTGCAGTTTGGAAGCATCAGTCTTGCTGCAGCTAGAGGAGGGATACAGTTTGACGTGATGAGCAGCAGGGCTGACGGCTCCCCAGTCATCTTCCTTGTGAGAATAGGTGAAAGACCCGAGCTCATGCAAGAGCAGTGAGAATGGAAAAGGGAGGAGACATGATCTCCTGGATGTGAGGATTGAGAAAGAGAGGTGTTCTTCCTGCTGCATCCAGAAAGATCTTTGCAGAAAGTCATTATGATAAACCACTCACTTTGTTTAAAATGCATCCCTTGACTTCCTTTTATTTTTAGACAAAAAGACAAATTCCTTATCTATTCGCTTTGGCATCTCTAGTACTTATATATAGTAGACAGTAAGTACAATTATTCTCCATCCCATCTCCTTCTCCTTGTTCTGTGAATACATGCCATTTATAGTGATCTGAGTTTTCCCCTGAGGGTGGAAAGAGATTTTAAAGGAGATAAACTGAGGTTACTTTCAGTGGCAGAGCTGGAAATGACTCATGGGACTCACAGTGACAACCTTGACACACATCTTGTCCAAATAAGATAATTTGGATAAAATTCTCAATAAACTAAAAATTGTAATACAAATATAAAGATTATGATTATGCTGTTTTGCACATTTTATACTTGCTGAGTTGGTCCTCAGTCTTTGGTAGAATATTAATAAATGTTTTAGGGTCAGAGATATCAATGTTCTAATCTCAGGTGACTGCAAGCTAAGACTATTTATTATTTTAAAGGACCTTTTTCATATAAGCAAAACCCAGGAGTATTTTAAAGTGTAAAATTTTGGCAAGGCCATCTGATATATTCCTATAAACGCATGCCTTGAGGTCTTTTTCTGAACATAGTAACTCATTCGGGATAAACATTCTTAAAATGATCTTACATCAAATAAATATTGACATGATTTGTAAGGTCATTTGACACAAAACTAGAATATTAACGGAAGACTAGATATGATGCATTTTTTTTTACCAATAAGTAGAATTGAAATTCATTGCATTTATTTTATAATATAAATCTCTAGTATTAAGAAATCATTTTGATTTTCTGTAGCCCCCATCATACCCTAAGTGGCTAGGAAAGGTATATAGGCTGTTCATGTACAATGCTTGTAAAATGTTTTTCATATTCCATTTTTTTCCATAATGCTCACAAACCAAAAGACCTGAGATGATAAAAGAGAAGATTCTTTCAAGCTATTATTTATCTCTGCACATTTCATTTTTTCCTTTCTGGACTATGCTTCATAGGTAATAAAGGAAACAAAAGGAATGAGAATTGTGTCTGGGAGGACAAAATTAGAGAGGAAAAATAGTTTCTTATTATTGAGATAGATGATGAATTTGCAGAGGCAGGACAAAAGCTTCAGTCATTCTTCTAATGAATATTTTTGTTCCAGATCAAAGCACAAATATGTTTCAAGGTTTGTGTGTGAGGGGATATCCATTATGATGAGCAATATTTCTTCTTGGGAGCCAAATAGCAGGGAATATATCTCATTTCACTATAAAGCTAGACACATATTTTGTTTATCTGACAAGAGAATAGGTGATGTCTTCACATCCCATGGAATAACCTCTTAATTTTTAGGTCCCAAGGAGTGATCCCAAATTCCCCATCCATGTCAAATCAGGCTTTTGGCAAAAACTGATTTTAAGAAATTAATATGTTTCCCATTTTTGGTCACTTTTGTGTATATGTGTATGTGTTTGAGTGTGGGAAAGGAGGCTGTTCAATTAGAAAGAATTAACATGTGTAATTGCCAGAGAAGGGAAGAAGTGGGTTTTGCATCTTAATTTTTAAAAATTAAATCATTAAGGTGATACCTTTATAAGATGATGCACTCTTTTTCCAGGTCCCTTCATGACTGCTCTTGGAGTACCTGCTCTCTAAAGTCACCAGGGGTCTGCCTTGTCACTGTTGCTTTCCTTGCATTGGCAGTTCCTTTCCATCTCTGCCTCTCTTACTCCTACTAAAAGGTGTGTCCCAAAACCAAAATACCAAGTTAAAGAAGATTGCCATAGTCAAGAAAGATCATAAGGTTTCAAGTGAGGGTGTCAGATGAAGAAGATAAAATAAATAACGTTCAAAATTTTAGATGGCTTGGTAGGCAGAATGACCCCCCACAGGTGACCATGCCCTAATCCTGGGAACATGTGAATATGTTATGTGACCTGGCAAAAGGGACTTTGCAGGTATAATTAAATATACATTGAGCTAAGGAGTTTATTCTGGATTTTCTGGGCGGGCACAGCAGAGAACCTTCTCTGGCTAGAGTCAGAGAGATGCAACAGCTGAAGTTAGAGAGATGAAAAATGTCGGAGAGACTCAACTCCATGAGTCTGTTTCTGGAGGGGGCCACATGGAAAGCTTGAGAATGAATGTGGGCACTTCTAAGAGCAAATACCAGCTCCTGGATGATGGCCAGCACAAAGACCTCAGTCCTATAACCACAAGGAACTGAAGTGAACCAACAAGCTGAATGAGCTTGGAAAAGAATTCTTCCCCACAGCCTCCACCAAGGAATACAGCCCTGCTGACACCCTATTTTGGCCTTTTGAAACCTTAAGCAGAGTACTCATTTAAGCCCACCCAGACTTTGACCTACAGAAGCTGTGAGATGAAAAAATTTGTGTTGTGTTAAGTCACTAAGTTTGTAGTAATTTGTCATGGCAGCAATACAAAACTAACACATACGGATGTAGATTCCAATAGAATCCTTAGTTCTATTTTTCCTGTCAAAATTAAAGTTTTGACAATGAAAGGGGGGAAAATAAAACCAATTTAGAGTAGCCTTTCCTCCAAATTTACCTTCTCTTATCAGGCAGGGTTCACTCAGGACTAGAGAAACCATTGCAGGAATTTCAAGCAGGAAAGATAATAAGCACTTTAAAAGCAAAAAAACTTAAGCAAGTGTTGAGGAAGCGGAACTGAGGAAAACCACCTCTCATGAAACCTGGAAATTGAAAGAACCACAGGAAACCACCACTTGTCATCTCAGATATCTGTGGCACCGAAATGAGTAATTCTCAGAAGGATAACTGGACGTGGTTGGCAAAACTTCATTTCTGTTGTCTGTTAGAGCTGTATGTGTGCCTTGCTCTGCTGGAGGAATAATAATGTCTTCTGCCTCTCCTGCTTTTCAAATCTTATGTGACTGCCTCCCACTGGTGGAGTCTAACCCAGAACCCAGGCTTCTAGCCCCTGCAATACGGAGAAGAGCACAGGAGGAAAATGGCCCTGAATGGCTGGCACGTTGCTATATTTTATTTTTTCATTGCATCAATACCCACTTGTAGAAAAATAAAGAAAAAGGAAGGCAGGAAGAGGAAGGGAACACCATCCACCAAAACACTGAATGATATAAAATTCAGACACTTGCAAAGTGAAATTGTAAAACAGCCTCAATTCTTCCTTGCAAGCTCCCTTGGATGAGTGCCTTCATTCTAGGTCTCAGGATATTTTTTCTGTGCTCACGCAGTGTAGAATCTTGGAACATTAGAGACTATTTACTTCAATTTTCTCCTTTTACATAAAAGAAATGAAGCATCTATAGAGGTTGCTGAATAGTTCAAGTCAAGATAGCTAGTTAGTGACTAAACAGGGTCGAGTGTTTTGAAGTCTTTCCCGTCTCCCAACTTACTGTCAAAGTCTATGAAGCATCTGGGATTTTTACCTGACTTGAAGGCTAACAAGTTAGCCCGTTACTGTCTTATGGATGTTGGCAGAAGACACAAGACTTGGATCTGGGACAAAAGACTGCTGTATTCATGGCACCAGCAGTCGCCGGAGTGTCATTGTGGCATACAGGTTCCCCTTGATTCTCACATCTCATAGAAGCGATTCAGAGGGCCCCCGTGGATGCGATGCAGGCAGTAGCTTTGCATCATAGCCAGAGAACAATGAGTTTGAAGAATTTACTGCTTTTTTTAGCAAGTGGAAGCAAGCCTGCTCTTTGTCCAGTGAGACATGTTACCTCAATCCTCAAGGTTACTGACTGCAAACATAACCCTGAGAAATGGCTCTGCTAAAGGGCCTTGTGTTCCTGGCACACGAGCAAGAATGTGAAGCTGAGGGTCCACGGCAAATTGCCTCTCCCAACGCCCACTGACATAGGAAGTATTGGAGGATACACAGGCAATTCTTCACACTTACAATTTAAAATATTTAATATTTACCACATGCAAAATAATATATGTAATATTTATGTAAACATTCTTTTTCTGAAATTTATCCACCATTCTGCATATTGTTATAGTTTGTTCATTTTCACTATCATGTGACATTGCATTGGGTGAAAATGTAACAATTTTTTAATCTATTCTCTTGATGAACTGATGAATATTTGAGCTGGTTTGCAGTATTTTGCTATTATTCTACTATGAATATTCTTGCATACCTTTCCTGGTACATACGTGCAGAAGTATCTTTAGAGGATTTGACCAGGTGTGAAATTACCTGATTTATTAATGAGGCTAAAAATAACTGCATATATTTATTCACAGTTTGTGTTTTCCTGTCTGTGAATTGCCTGTTCATATCTTTCACCCACTTTTCTATTGGGTTGTTTGTCTTTTTAAATTTATTTTTAAGAGTTCATGATTTCATCACTGATTCATGGTTAAAACAAAATCTGTTATTTAAAGAAAGGAACATTCTTAATCCACCCCCTGCTGTGAAAAAAAAGGTATCTATTAAAACCTATAATTTCAAACATCATTTTAATGGCAATATCATAAAAGCATTCTCTTTAAAATCAGAAATGAGACAAGGATGCTCTCTATCACTGTTTCTGTTCAAGATTGTACTGGAAGTCCTACTCAGCTCATTAAGGCAAGAAAAGGAAGTAAAAGATATAAGAAGTCGGGAAGATAGAAAGAAAAAGGTCATTAATCACAGACGATATAATTGTCTACTTAGAAAAGCCAAAATTATTCACAGAAAAAATTTTATAAATATTAAAAGAACTTATAAGTCATATGGATATGTTTAGAATCATAAATGAGTGATGAGTGAAGTGTTTTTCTGCAACTAATGAGAGGATGATGTACTTTTTCATCTTTAAGCTGTTAAATGTAATGAATCACATTTGTAGATTTTTTTGGTAAGTATTCTGTGTGTATTTGTTCTTTTTCGACTGTGATCTCATGCTTGGTTGATTTTGATCTGTGGACAACCTGGAGGCCTAAGCTGGCAATTCTTTCCTCCAGCGAGCATTTACATTTGCTCCTTGTTGAAGCTGGGGACACCACTGAGCTGGGGCCACGTTAGCTGCCTTCAAGGACCCGGGTTAGAACCTGAGCCTCTGATTGAGCTCATTGAACTGGTTGCTGGCAAGAGGCTTAATTTCGTGTGTGTCATGCTCATGCTGGGTTGGGCCCTCAGACAAACACCCCTTACATGTCAGTTTACTTTTTAACACGCTGGCTGTAGTCCCAGCTATTTTTTTCAGGAAAGGGAGGTGGTGTTGCTAGAGATTTTCCTTACTTCCTGTGAGCTCAGCAATGCATTAGAGATTATGTTGCAGGCAGGATCTAGTTGTTGTCTACTGGAAGGGATCTTTAAAGAACACTGTTTTCCACTATGGAGATTCCTCAAAAAATTAAAAATGGAAATACCCTATGATCCAGCAATCCCACTATGGGGCATCTACCCAATGGACATGAAATCAACCATCCCAAGAGGCTTATGCACCCCTATGTTCATTGCAGCATTATTCACTATAGCAAAGAAGTGGAAGCAACTCAAGTGTCCCTCAACTGATGATTGGATAAAGAAGGTGTGGTGTATATATACAATGGAATACTACTCAGCCATAAAAAAAAGACAGAATGTCCCATTTGCAACAACAAGGAGGGACCTAGAGGGTATTATGTTAAGTGAAATAAGCCAGAGAGAGAAGGACAAACACTGCGTGATTTCACTCATATGTGGACTATAAACTAACACACGGACAGAGAGAACTGGTTGATGGCTACTAGGGGGAAGGAGGATGGGGGGTGGGCACAAGGGGTGAAGGGATGCATCCATATGGTGACGGACAAATAATAATGTACAACGAAAACCCCACAATGTTATAAACTATTAAGACATCAATAAAAATTAAAAATTAAAAAAAAAGAACGCTGTTTTCCATTTTGACCCACTTTTTTTTTTTCCAATCCATCCTTATAGCTTTCAAATTTCCTGTTTTGTGGAATATCAGAAATTGAGATGTGGCTGAAACTGCTAGTGTCCTACTTAATACCCATTATCCATTTCTCCCTTAATAACAGAACCTCAACTTTATTCAGGGTTGCAAAGGGTCCAGCTGAAAAACTACATTTTCAGTCATTCTGGCAGCTGGGCATGCTCACGTGATTCAACTCTGGTCAATTATCAGGGTCCAGAGTCATTTGGTTGGGCTCTCATGAAAGCCCGTTGACAGAGGTTGACTCAGTTGTTGTCCTTTTGTCTTTTTCCCCTTTCTCAATTTTCCTGCCTAAAAGGTTGCTTGGTGGTGACTACCCCCGAGAGCTTGGCCAAAAGAATCCCAAAGACTTTGGCAGTAAAGTTCTTGAGCCGCTGCACCTGTTATGGACTTCTTGTAACATGAGAGAAAAACAAACTATCTTGTTGAATCCACTATTACTTTGGTTTTCAGTTACATGCAGTTGAATGCAGTTCCCAACTGATATATTTTGTATCTGATTTTGATGTAATTTTTAATTGTTGTCTTAACATCTTTAAGTAGCAGTCCTCAGAAAAAAAATCACTGTAACAAATCACATTTATTTTACATGTTTGGTAATTTAAAGTGTTTTGCTTTATCATGCATGGTTAATTACGGAAGCAGCTGGAGATTAGATGCATCTATGCTTGTTATTTCAAGAAATCCTTATTGAAGTTATAATTTGATCCTATTCAAAGAAAAATGAAACCATAGCTTAAGTCAATAGTTATTATCTGACACTAGATATTTATCATGATTAACACATTTTATACTCCTAGTTAGAAAATTATCTGATTCCATTTGTAATAATGCCTTGTTATTTCCTCCAAGTACAACCATTAATGTACTTCAACTTTTATCTTATTGAGTCTCTTTTAAAGGCATTGAAGGTTATCTAGACATTGTTCTTCCACTACTTCCCAAGTAGAAAATAATATAATCAATTATCTCTTTAACTATTTCATTATTTTAACTTATCTTTTTTTTTCCTGAGGAAGATTTGCCCTGAGCTGACATCTGTTGCCAATCCTCTTCCTTTTTTTCTCTTAAGGAAGATTCGCCCTGAGCTAACATCTGTGCCAATCTTCCTCTATTTTGTATGTGGGTCACTGTCACAGCATGGCTGACAAGTGGTGTAGGTCTGCGCCCAGGACCCGAACCCATGAATCTGGGCTGTGAAGCAGTGTGTTGAATTTAACCACCATGTCGCGGGGCTGGCCCCTCATTATTTTAACTTATCTTAATTTTTTTTTTTGGACATCTGATAACTATTGTCAGCCAGATAGCTGTATTGGATTAAAAACATCACATTTTATGTTCAAAATTAACAGTAAATGAGTTTTCAGGTTTGGAAGTTAGGGCAGTTTGACTTTGCTATATAATCTTTACTGTCAATATTTCAACCAATTTTTAAAAAATCATTCCATTGAAGTCTACACTCAGGTAGAGTTGTAATAATGATCATTCCTAAAGCAAAGGGAAGACATTAACAGAAGAGACTTGAAACAAGCAGCTGCTTTCCCCTTTTTGAGTTGAGCCTTTGCAGTATAACCTCTGACTAACCAATATGATTTAAATGTCTCCCATCAGTGCACCCAGAGTCCCAAGTTCTGCAAAGACAATACTTCAGTGAATATCTGGAGGACCCAGTGGAGACCATTGCAGACCTGAGGTCTCAAGGAGCAGGGAGCAGGACTAATGGAGGAGCTGGGGCTACAACAAGATGCAGGGGCTCTGGGGCCCCTAGAGCCTGGTAGCCTGAGAGGAAGGAAGTCCACACTTAATGTCTCCCATGTGTCAGCCACCATGCAAAGAATTTTACACAGAGCACACACTTAATCATTCCACTAAGCCTGGGAGGAAGGGATTTAGTAACTGCGGTCCAGGGATGTCAAACTTTAGGAATGTTCTGGAGCTTCTTTAGCTTTCTCAGATTTGCTATTCTTATTTTACTGTAGAATATATTGTGGGGAAAGTCTTGAAATCAAACGAACTAACAAGTGGTTGAAGGTGGGCTTATCGTTAGGAATCCTCTTGTGGTGCTTTTCATTTTTATTTTTTCCCACTCTACTAAGGGACGAAGGTGACACGGAATTATTCCTACCATCTTCCTCTATGTGGCAAGATTTGTTTTTAACCTTGTTTTTGCACTGAGGATGTTATCCCTTGTGGGTCCCAGCTTTCTGCAAGGGTCCCCACCCCAACATCCTAGACTTCTTGGCCACAGAGCCGGGTCTCCAGTGACATGTTATTCACTAGAATCTAAGTTCTAAGTCACTGGGGTTTTTCAGATGGTCTCAGCCAAATGCTAGCTCTGGAGCTTGCTTACTGTTTGCATTCCCCCTTTCTTATTCCTCCCAGCCTTCTTGAACTTCTGTTACTTTTCTGTCAGTTTAGTCATGCACTGGACAAAGTTTTTTATTTGTTTGCTCTTGTTTTGCTTTGTTCAGAATTTTGTGTGCTCTGTTCTTACAGAGTTTCTCCAGACATCTTCCCAGAAATAGATGCCTGGATTTTATCCAGGGAATGAGCTTGACAGATAATTTGGAGGTCATATTACAAAGGCTTAATGATTCGATTGATGGGTAGGAGAGATTGGTTGACTCTCAGATTTCTGGCTTAAACAGATGGATCAGTGCCCTGTGTTCACTGAGTTAAGACACCAATAAAGAGGCATCAGTTTTCGGGGAAAGATGTTGAAGTAAATTTTGAACAGGTATCATTTGTCGTGACTGATACAACTAACTTTCAGCTTTCTTATTTGTAAAGTGGAGATAATATCTACTTTACAACAGAGTTTTTATGGGCATTAAATATTATAGTGAATATGAAAATCTTAGTAAACTATAAAGGGCTATACAAGCATTAGATACATAGAAACCCTGCCTCTCTCCCAAAGCTAATTGGTCAAAGAAGGTACTTAGAGCCCTCCTCATAATAAATTGGGCCAGTGGATAATAGAGTGTGATAACTAGTGGAAAAAGAAGAAACAAGTTGCTAGATAGTTATGAACACTCTAGGGCTTTTCCAAAGCACACAAACCATTTGTTAAGGATCATTGATTAGTCCAGCTAAAAAACATGATGCTTTAAAGGAACTGAGGTGGAATCAATCATGCAGTTATTTTGTGCACCACCATTATTCCCTTCCTGATTCTTAAGGATAGTGAAATACACAAAATATAGACAACATAGGTGCCTGGATTTGGAAAGTGATTTTCTGAGCTAGAAAATAATTTTTTGTTTGCAGAATTAAAATGAAAGGAAGACAAACTCAAAAGCTCTTAAATGGGTAGGTTAAGGAGTCCTGTAGTTCAGAGGTCCCCCCACTGTCTACCCCAGCACAATATGCTGCAAATGAGTTGCAAGTGTGCCTAGACTTGGGCCCTTGAGTTGGGGACCAGAAATGGCAGTCCTTCTGCTTCTAGAAAGAATGAGTACGAGAGATGCCTGCTATGAAAACACAAAGAATACTTCTTTCAGGAAGATAAATGAACAGGAATTTTACCTTCCCACAAAAAAAAAAAAAAAAAAAAAGAAAGAAAGAAAAAGGGGTAAAAAATCACAAAGAGTTACCTCTGGCAACAAACAGACCTGTTTTGTTTACCTCTGTGTGCCCTATGTGTTATTTTTTATTGATGCCACAGCAAGGAAATGTTTAGGAAGAACTGCTATAGATGGCTTCTTTTAAAACTTTCATCTAGATTTTCTGCTTCTGTTTTTAATTTTTTTTAAACACACATATCTCTGCCCCATCTAGTCTATTGTTCTATCTCCACCTTCCCTTTTACAGCTAAACTTTTTTTTCCCTCCCCAAAGCCCCAGTACATAGTTGTATATCCTAGTTGTATGTCCTTCTAGTTCTTCTATGTGGGATGCTGCCTCAGCGTGGCTTGATGAGTGGTGTGTAGGTCTGTGCCCAGGATCTGAACTGGTGAACCCTGGGCTGCCAAAGCAGAACATGTGAACTTAGCTGCTATGCCACCTGGCTGGCCCCTCATTTTTTAAAAATTTATTTTTATTTTTTTGCTGAAGAAGATTCACCATGAGCTAATATCTGTTGCCAAGCTTCCTCTATTTTGTATGTGGGTCACCACCTCAGCATGGCTGCCCAGTTGTGTAGGTCTGTGCCTGGGATCCAAACCTGTGAACCCAGGTTGCCGAAGTGGAGCATGCTAAACCTTTAACCACTATGCCATGGGGCTGGCCTCTCTGCTCCTATTTTTAATTCATATTCCTTTAAAAAACTTGTAGCAAAATGTTGCACGTATAAATCATAAATTTACAGATTGATGAGTGTTCACAGCTTGAACACAGCTGTCATAAATAGAATATTTTCATTACTCCAGAAACCCCACATCCAGTCACTACCTTCTCTCAAAGGTAACCACTATACTGACTTCTAACTCTATGAGTTTAGACTATTTTTGAACTTTATATAAATAGAATTATAAAGTACTTTTTTTCATAGCTGACTTCTTTTTAATCCTGGCTTCTTTTGCTTAATATTATCTTTGTGAGATTCATCTATATTGTTGTAGTTTGTCCCTTCTTGTCAGTGTATAATACTTTGTTATGTGAATAAGCCACAACTCATTTATCCATTCTTCTCTTGAGGGAAACTTGGGCTGTTTCTGGTTTGGGACTATTGCAAATAATGCTACTATAAACATCCTTCTACACATATTTTAGTAAATACAGGTATGCATTTAGTACATGATGCTAAATAATTTTCAAAGAGTTAGTCCCAGTTTACACTCCTCCAAACCAAATGAGAGTTCCAGTTGCTCCACATTTTTATCAACACTTGGTATTGTCAGTCTTTTTACTTTTAGCCATTCTGGTAGATGTTGTGGTTTTTAAATTAGCATTGTTTTTTAATTAGTATTGTTCTGAAAACTAAAAGTATATCTAATACCTCACATCAACATCTCTTCCCTTTCCCTCACTGGAAATAATCAAAATCTGAAGTTAATATCATTGCTATGGATGTTTTGGTAACTTTACTATATATATATATATATTCATAAATAATGTATACAATTGGCTTTTGCTTTGCAATTTTATATAAATAGTATTTCAATTAGATTTTTCGTTAACACGTTTTTTTGGGATTACCCATGGTGATACTTACAGGGTAATTTCGGGAATTTTAATTGCTATATAGATAGCATATAATTTATTTCTTTCCCTAATAAAAGATAGGTTGCTTAAAAATTTTTTCTGTTAAAAACAGTGCTACAGGGGGCTGGTCTGGTGGTGTAGTGGTTGAGTTTGTGTGCTCTGCTTTGGCAGCCCAGGGTTTGTGGGTTCAGATCCCAGGCGTGGACCTACACATTGCTCATCAAGCCATGTTGTGGCAGCATCCCACATATAAAATAGAGGAAGACTGTCATGGATGTTAGCTTAGGGCCAATCTTCCTCAAGCAGAAAGAGGAAGATTACCAACAGATGTTAGTTCAGGGCCAATCTTCCTTACCAAAAACAAAAACCAAAAACAGTGTCACTGGTTTAACAATTTATGCTCCCACTAGTATTGCTTAAAATCTGTTTCTCTACCTTTCTCCAATTTTTTGAATTGCCAGGCCTTTTAATTTTGGCCAATCTGATGGGTGTGAAATGGTATTCTATTGTGGTATTGATTTGGATATTTTTAATGCTATTTAGATTTCCTCTTCTATTAAATCTCTTGTTTATATCTTTGGCCTGTAATTCTTTTGGGTTACTTGTGGTTTTCTCGCTGAATGGTGGTTCTTAATTTATTCTGCGTACAAATCTTTTGTTAGTTACATGAGTGTCATGCTCATCCTCTTAATTTTTGGTTTGTTTTTTCACTTTGTTTATAATGTCTTTTTCATGCTGAAGCCTTAATTTATGTTAGTTACATGGATTATTTATTTTCTTTAATTTTCTGCCTTTTGTATCTTAAGAAATCATTCATACCTCAAGATCATAAAGGCATTCTCCTATATTTTCTTATAATAGTTTTATATTTTTGTTTTGTATATGTAGGTCTTTAATCCATCTGGAACTTTTGTTTATGCTGTTAAATAGAGATCTGATTTTATTTTCCCCCATATGGATATCCGATAGTCTCCATCCCATTTATTGAATACTACATCTCTTCTCACTGATGCTAATGCAAGCTTTACTATTTACAATGTCCCCAAATATATGTGAATCTGTGTCTAGGATTTCTATTCAGTAACTTTTGTTTATTTGTCAACATCTGACTCTATACAACACTGTTTTAATAACTGGAGCTTTATAATAAATAAAGGTAACCTCCTGCTTGTGTTTAAAATGGTCTGAGCTATTCATGGCTCTGTACTCATCCATATAAATTTCAGGATCAATTAACCAAATTCCATTAAAAAATCCCTGTCAGGATTTGATTTGAATTGCATTGAATTTAGAGAATATTTCAGTCCCTCATAGTTTTCACATCTAGAACTCTTTATTACAGTTTTGTTCTTTTGCACAGATAATATTTTAGGTTTACCCTATATATTAAATGAATTGACTACACACGATTGCTTTTTGCATCGCCCTCCTTCCTTTAGAATTTCATTTTCATCTTCCTGAAGTACACTCTTTGAAATTCTTTCAGTGAGGGTCTGTAAATGGTAAAGATTTTTTGTCTTTGTCTGAATATTTCTTTATTTTGCCATCAATCTTTGTAGTGAACACTAGGAGGCATTACCCAGATCCCTCTTCAGAAATGAAGGACTTATTCCCTGAGCTGCTGGGGGTTCAAGCTGACACAAGTCAGCGCTCAGCCCTCTTCAGAAGTAGTCTAGCCCAAGGTTACCTCCGCTTCCTTTGTCAGCCCACATCCAATGACCGATGTCACAGGTGTATAAAGGCTAAGCCCACTTGTCTCAACTCTGAAGGGACATCCCAGATTTGAAGTCCAGGCCTTCACTGAGACTGTACTGCAGGCCAACTCTTCCCTCTGTCCAATCCTGCTACTATCACTTCCTTAGGTCTTGTTCCCAAAGCATTCCCTAATAAACCCTCTATCCTCATCTCTGACTCAGAGTATGCTTCCAGAGAAGCCAACCTGAGATAGTTGATGTTAGGGATGAGTCAAGAAAGTAGAAGATATTATAGGGTTTTTGACTTGAATCATTGGCCACCTGACTGTCAGTGAGAACCTTCACATTGGTAATAGATTTAGGACAGACAGACCTTGGCCCAAAGTAACAGTGCAATAGATAAAACTTTCATTAGTAGTGAACTGGGATATATTCTAACTGAAGGTAATATACTAGTGGGTGCAATGTGTCAGGCATTTAAGAAGTGTGAGGGAAATAGGAATCTTAAGGACAAGGGAATTGGCAGTTGCTAAGCAAAATTGATTCTTTGGAAAAAGCAAAAAGCTGAGAATGGTTAATGGCTATTAAAAATCTCAGAGTGAAATTCAGACGGCTTCTCTGATAGCAAATAGAGAGGCTTTCATCTCCTGCAGTGGGAGGGCAGAAAAAGCTGAGGAACAGACCCAACACTTAATCATAAGTGTGGCTGAGCTCCAAAGGAGATTAATAACCATGCAGCCAGCGAGGTCGGCTATGCCAAGGTCAGAATGCTGGATCAGACAGAAAATCTCTGATGCAATGGGCTGGGTTGTGACACTTGAAAATCTTGAATCCCCAGATTCTCCTGAACATGGTCCAATATTCTTGATTAATGATTAATGGTTAGTACCCCCCCCCCCCCAAAACACAGAGAGGTCTCTTCCTTGTAGTACAACCTGTGCTCCCTTCAGGCTCCGCCCCCAGCTTCCCTCCTGGCCACTGGATCAATAACTTGACTTTCTTTACAATGAAACCTGGCACAATCATTGTAATCAGTGGCAAGGGCACAGTGGCAGTGAGGGAAAGGAGTCTCACCCTCAAAAGATTAGAGCAATGGACAACAGAGTAAGGTGTCCCCAGGAGCAAACTGGATGAGCAGCAAACAAGGATACTGCTGAGTCTGTACAATAAAAGGAAATCAAGGGAGTGCATGCCAGCAGCCTGAGAGCAATATTCCAATAATGAGCTATGATTCTTTGCCCAGTTTTTATGTCTAAGCCAGTTTTTGGATCTGGAAACCATCAACAGGGAAAAGGCCATTCCCATGAGGAAGGCCCTGAAATATCATAAAATGTGTACAGTGTAATAATTCCCCCAGTCCTTCCCCAGAGGGTTCTTTGCAATTTCCCTGGATAACTATATGTTGGGAAAATGAGACCAGCAAAACATTTCTCAGTGAAATGGCAGATATAGGAATTCACCTGTCTTCTACTAAGCTTTACATTAAAGAGATTTGCAAAATTGTAAAACAGTACCACTCTTCTATGTTCCTTGTTTGCGAAAATATAGCTATTTTTTCATATAAATCTGTTATTTATATTATGTAATAGATTTATGAGTATTATTTTTAATGAATTAATAAATACTTTAAATTTTATGTTTAAATTTTCTATGTGGTAAATATCAATAGATATAAACAAAACACATAACCACATAAACAAAAGCTTGTTAGGGTCTTCAACTTTTAAGAGTTTTTAAGGGATCCTAAGACCAAAAAGTTTAAGAACTGCTGCAACAGACAAGATCACAAGCCAAACCATCTGTGCAATCTTGGGGCAAATTGCATAGTCTCTGCTCAAGTTTCCTCATGCGTAAAATGAGGAGTTAATACTTACACATGTAATGTAATTGGAATGCTAGGAGCACAAAATGATATATGGCCATTATTGATATTATTCTATTTTCTTTGTGAGATAGGAGGCGATAATATCTGCTGAAATTGATGGAGGAAGTGATGGAAGATTGAGGAAAGGGGAGAAGATTTGATAAAGCTGTGTGGAGAATGGGAATGATAGATCTGATCAGGAAAATATAGGAGGATCGAAGGACAATTTTGAGAGCCTTGTGGAGGTTGGTGACTTTGGATCTAGCGTAAAATCATGATTGTGTAATTTTTTTTCCTTAACAACACTCAGAAGTCCAGTATAGGAAAGAAAAGGCAAGCTGTTGAAGTTACAGGATTGGGAATGTTCCAGTTGGTTTAATCAGAAAGAACACAGGGCAAATTGTGATTGACATGATGAACTGTTTTATAAATTGAGGAAAAAAAGAAGGGAAGAAAGCAGAGAGATGATTCATGGGGAGAAAATAGGAGGGTCAAGAGATTTGAAGTTTTTGTTAAGAGGAAAAATTGAGTAAGAGAGGTTGGTAAGATAGGAGATTGGATAGTTGGTTTGAATTTTGGACTTCAGTGGTGGAGCAGATCCATCTGATGACAAGACCTGGAGGGCGGTCATGAGAGTGGGTGCCTGTAGCGGAGTGGAGGTGATGGCTAATGGAGATGAAAGAAATCAAGAACCCAACAGAATGGGTCTTCCATTTGGATGTTAATGTGACTCTGGGTGATGGCACAAGTTGGAAGTCAGATTTCAAAGTTTTCCATCAATATGCAGTGGGTAAAAAACTGCAACTATGAAGTTAATCCTTCATTGCGGTATGGCTACATAGAAACGAGGAACAACTAGCTGAGTGAGGCACTGGGGAGCACATCCTAACCAAGAGAGAAAGAAGTGTGAGAAAATGAGCACCCTTCACTTCAGAAAAGTTTAAAGCAAGGGAGAGGATGTTAGGTTGCAGTTAAGGCCAGGCGGAACATACACTAGAGGCCCAAAATGTGGGAGAATTTGTTCACAAAAGATTTGGAATTCCAAAGGGCACAGCGGAAGTAGGAGGGTAGTACAGAACTTCACTAGGCAACTAACCGCACAGCTTGTGCAGCAGACACGAGAAGCGGGTTGTGAGGCACAAAAGATGCAGGTAGCGGAAAGTTTCCAAATGAGTTATGCAAGAAGCAAGTTTGTGAGTTCATTTCCCTCTTCCTTTTAGATTTTTCTCTTCTTTTTATTTCCCCTTTTCTGAAAAATAAAATTGAGGGGCTTTCCCGTTCCCTTTTCTCCTTCAGTTCCACCCTTTTTCTACTTCCCCCTGGCCTCCTCTTCCTTGCTCCGTCAGGTGCTCTGCCCAGGATTGGGAGCCCCGACCTCCGCAGGAGTGGGCGGGACCGGGGCGGAGCGAACAGAAATGGGCGGGCCTTTTCCTGTCGACGTGCTGCCGTAAGGACGTGCTGCTGACGTAAGAGGACATCCGGTCCGGCTCTTAGTGTCGGAAATTGTTCGTGTCTGCCCTGCCCGGGTCTTAGTAGCTTCTTCCCCGGAGTCGTGGGCCACGGGTTGGATCTGCTGCTGCGGCGGGCCGGCCTCACACCAGTCCCTGCCCCCCTGCCCCCGGAGTGAGCCCGGCCTCCCCGCGAGGGTGAGCGAGGTCGGCCCGGCGCGCGCGAGGGAGGGTGTCCCGCGGGCGGGTGACGGTTGTCGGTTCCCCGAGCCGCGTGGCACCTCCGCCGAGTCTCCTCTGGACGCAGCCTTCACCCCGCTGGGTCCCCCCGCTGCAGGCTCTCCCTCCAAAGCCGCAGTGACCCCGTGCTTGTTTCCTCATTTGGTGACACGGGCCACGTCCTGAAGAAGTCCGAGCGTTACTGGAGAAGGGCTTAAATTCGTATAAGACTGAGAAAAAGAATTCACTCTTAAGTTTCCAAAACAAACCGGAGGAAAAAAAAAAAAAATTGAGGCTCAGCTCTCTGAGCGGATTCACCGCTGGGGACGCAGAAAATTTATCCGGATGATCACCCCATGATCATGTTAGGAGCTCCTTTGGCCAAGGCAGTACACGCTTTTTCACCCTGTAGATTTTGTCCTTTTAAATACTGGAAGGGTGACCTGGTGGGTTTGGACGTTACTTAAGTAACCAAACCTCCTGGCCTGATTTGTCCATATTTTTAAGTCGCAACTTACCACCACTTGGTTTTTGATTGGACATTCTAACAGGAGTTGAAACCCAAAGTAGGGAAACTTTATGAGTGACCTTAAAGTATTGTTTCAAGTACAAGGTGGTGCATGATTTTGCTGTATTGTGATATGCCCTTTTGAATGAGAAACATAAATTTCTAAGAAGTGTTGTTTCTTGGAACTCTTCTCCGTGTATCATGGACAGGGTTTGGTTTCTTTGAGTAAGAATGTGTCTTCAGGGAGGTTGTGTGTCACAGTCACCAGTGAAACTCAGTCCTATCCTTGGAGGTTTAGAGTTTGTAGATCTTGAGTAGGGCCTAGAAGACTATATCTGTATTTTTTGGAATTTCTACAGTTGTTTTTTGAGAATCACTCTTACAAAAGACAGAAATTTGAGATTCATATTTCAAAGCAAGACGTAGAATCATTTATTCGTGTATCTCTTCATTTATTGAATACTGGGAGGCAAACATTTCCAAGAAAGATGGGGCTGGAATCTCTAGGGAAGTTGTAATCTTCAGATTGGATGAAAAGCCAAATAAAAATGTGTTATTTAGTAAAAATCTTGTTTTTCTAAATATGGTAGTTCTTTCAACTAAGTGGTGAAAGCTGGTTTTAAAGCTCTTATTTTGATATGTGTGGTGACTAGATACCCTTAAACATAAATTTGAACCCTGTTAAAATTATATGCCCCCTGCATGTAGAGAGAAGGGCAGCATTCAGAGTCAAAGCAACTATAATACCTTTAATATCTCTGCAGAAAGAATAGTTTGGCTTTGTAGTTAATGTCATTTGACTTAATTATTAAATGTTTTATTTACATATTATATAGAAGAAATAAGACTTGTAATACTTCAAGTCTTGGAGGAATCAGGTCATCTGATTATAAAGCTCAAAAAAGTCATGTAAAGTAGGTAACTAATACACTTTTGAATGATTTCTTGTTAATGATATGTGTCTAATTTTTTTTCAACTTGGTACAGAGTAATGTTTAAAGAATACTTAACATCAGAGAAACTTTTTTTTCTCAGCGGGAAAAGAAAACTATTTTGGCTTTTAGGATAATTTTCTCTTTTTTTTTTGGTGAGGAAGATTGGCCCTGAGCTAACATCCATTGCCAATCTTCCTCTTTTTGCTGAGGAAGATTAGCCCTGAGCTAACATCTGTGCCCATCTTCCTCTGTTTTGTGTACGGAACACTGCCACAGCATGGCTTGATGAGTGGTGTGTAGGTCTGCGCCCGGGATCTGAGCCTGCGAACCCCGAGCTGCCAAAGCAGAGCATGCAAACTTTACCATTACGCCACTGGGCCGAACCCTAGGATAAATTTTTTTTTTTTTTTTTGAAATTTACATTTTTAGAATTGTTAGGTAATGCAAATAAGTGCCTTGTTTTCTAAGTCATCTATTTTATTTGGGATAATGTGTGCGTAATGTTTTGTGAAGACTTAAAATGTGCTTAGCCGTCAAAATGATAGGGTTGAGTTTAAAATTTAATGAGAATAAGAACACTTCATTCTGCTATTTCTTAGTTTATTTAAAATAGCAAATGCAGCCAGGCAAAGTATATCTTTTCTGATTTCTTATGTAGAAAGAGGGGGAAAATGCCTAAAAAGAAGACTGGTGCGAGGAAGAAGGCAGAGAACCGCCGGGAACGTGAAAAACAACTAAGAGCATCAAGAAGCACCATAGATTTAGCTAAACACCCGTGCAATGCTTCAATGGTAATGGCTTTTTTTGATATCAGTTGATAGTTGAAAAACTATGTAATAGTTATCTGAAAAATACCTGAATAAATTTCAGTGAGTACGGTGTTGCTGCATATATTTAATTGAATTTGAAATCTGTGTTAGAGGCATGTCCATTGTATTCATTAACACTGAGTAGCAATGATTTTTGTTTGACTTTGTTATTTATGAAACCTAGCTTATTACCTTGGCTACTGTTGGTGATAGATACTGAACAAGAGTACATACTAGGAACTATGTGACGTGTTCCAGCTTCTCTACCTTTATAATGCCTTAACTCAATTTGTCCTATTAATTGGAGCCTTTTAATCATTTTCTCTTGGCAATTCTCAACTCATTTGATTTCTCTTTTGTAAACTTTCCACCTTTCTTGATGTCTCTTTTAGTTTCCTGTTCTACTACCTTATTTCCCTGTACTGAGTGGGTTAGTCCTGATGATTTCTGGGCTTCTTTGGTCAAAGTTTTGAAAAAGCAAAAGATGATTATATCATCATTATCTCTTTCCTTTCTTTGACTGTGTTTCTCTAAGTGATCCCATGTTTCCCTATTTCCATTCCTCTCTACTTTTTCTATTCCCACTAGTACTCTTTTTTCTTCTTTTGTTTCATTGAACACATGTGAAATGCTTACGTATGACTTAATTCCACAAACGTTTATCGTGTATCTGTCTACTCTGTGCCAGGTACTGTATTAGGCACTGGGGGGGATACATAGATGAATGACACAGTCCCTGTTTCCACAAGCTTATAGAGCAGTCATTTTGTGTGTTATTTAAGACTTGTTTATAAATGATAAATCCAACTTAAATACCTTTAGGGAGAAATAGAATTTATCGAATGAATAATGGACTAACATGTAGTTGGTAAGGGCAAAGATGAAGCTGGGACGCAGGGACAACTGGAACCTAGAACAACTTTGTAGTTCATCTTTTGCTTTTGTTTCTTTTTGCTTATTGGTTCCATTTTCTCAGGTTGTCTTATTCCATTTGTTTGGGTTCGTAGGTACTGGTAGCTCGCGTGTCTCACATCACATGTTGTTGCCCCTGGAAAGGGAAAGAGTTCTGATAGTTTGGACTTGGGTGGGTGCCCATCCCAGGACAAACGTTTGTGGCAGGGGGAGCAGGATTACATAGCACAGATAGAAGAGTGGGGACTTGCTTCTGTGTGTCAGGGTCATTTCTAGAGAAGAGGGGTATGGGGCAGACAAAACAAGAAATGACTTATGTACATAAATACATTTAAAGGGGGCAAGACTTTGGTAAGTGTTTCAGTGAAGGTACAATTAAGACTAGGGTACATTAGGACTAAGAGATGATAAAGTTGAGTGTGTGGCTGGGGTACAGTTCACAGAGCATGTGGAATCATCACCAGAACTTCCAATAGGTAAAGATGATGAGGAGGCACTTTTCAGGGAAAAGTATTAGAATAAGTAAGGCATGGAAAGAGAGTACAGGACATATTTCTAGAATGGTTGACTAATAGTGACTTGAATCTAAAGAGAATAGGCCAGCAAGGTTTAAAAAGTGGTTAGGGACCAGATTCTTGAGAACTTTTAATACCATGTTTAGGATTCTGGATTTTCTGTGAGCTTCATCATATTGTGTTCTCTACTGTTTCTTGTGTCCATTCTGTATTATTTGTCTGATTCCTTAAAAAAAAAAATGCAAAAAGCAAACTACCACTGAATTTAGCCTCTTTTGTGAAAATGCCACTTCTTTCTCTAGCATGATGTGCCCAAGAGCATACCTTTGTTATTGAAGTATGTATAGATGCTTGTACACATGGGTGAAGTTGGAGGGTTTGGGAAAGAGTCACTTAAATTTTAACAAGAAAACCAGGATATTCTTTATAATGCAAGTAAATCTGCAACTTTTAGCCAGTAGAAATTTAATGTTATGTTTTTATATTTCACAGGAATGTGACAAGTGTCAGAGGTAAATTTTTATTTCTTTCTTTTTCTATGTATATGTAATAATATAGGCCCTCAGACCTTTTATCTGATATTAATTGTGTTTTAAATTTTTATTTTACATGACAAGGCGGCAGAAGAATAGAGCGTTTTGCTATTTTTGTAATTCTGTGCAGAAGTTACCAATTTGTGCCCAATGTGGTAAGTATGTGATAACTAAGGGCACATACCTTTTCTTTTATCAAACATTTATTTGGTGGTTAATCAGTTTGAACCTGTGGGTTTATCATTATTGTTAACGAAATGTTTGGCCTTACCATTAATAATATAACATAAAATGTTATTTGGCCTCCCAGCATACGATCAAGTCTTGATTTTGTCTCTTTGATGTAATGCTGGAAAATAAGACAGTTTAGATATAGGTTACCAATGTGTTGTTTTAAACATTAAAAGATCAGATTTCAAACTAACAACATTTGATGATCCTGAGTATTTAATCATACTACCTTAGTCTTGTTGATATCCATTTGTTTACTTTTCTAAATTTTGATTCCTGCTGATATTGCCTGCAGTATGTTAGACCATTGAGAATAATTTTATTCCTCATTTACCTGGTGCCAGTTTTTGTGACCAGCCATTTTTCTGTTTGGCACTTAGCATGTGAACCTGAATTTCCTCACATATATACCCAAGTGACTGGACTAGAGTTCCTAAGCCACGTGCTCAGTTCTCAAGTATAAATGGAAACTTTTACTCAGACCAAATGATTGTTCAGAATAAAACTAAATGGCAGTTCATAGAACAAGATTAGTATTTCCGAAATATTCTTGCACAGAATACTTGAGATATTAATAGGTATTTTTTTAAAACGATGTATACATTTGAGAAATGCTGCAAGTTTCATCCCCTTCTTTCCATCTGGGAGATTTCTATTACATATTTGTACGTTAAAGGTACTGAAGACCTCCAGAAAAAAACCTGCTTAATTTTATTCATTCCAGATTTACTCCCTAAACTTTTATTTCAACAAATATCCCTTTTGGTTATGGGATAATAGTTTCAGGTGGAACACAGTTTGGAACATGCCCATTTAAATGTGTTTATGTATAATAACATTGCAGAAAGTTAGGACTGTTTAGGGCTACATCCCTGAATATTTCTGATGTAGTTCTAGCTTTCAAAGAGGATGTCTTTGAGGTTTATAATTAACGAAAAAGAGAATACTAGCCTAGATAGACCACTCATCTGCCAGTTTTTATATCCTTATTTTACAAAAGACAAATGAGTATAGGGTGAGAAAATAGATTATAGAGAAGATTAAGTTACTGCTAGGAAGTTCCCACATTTTCAGGGTGTCTGGGCTTGAATTTTGTAGTACTATATATTCAGGCATTTCCCACTTACTGATTCTTGTACTTAGTCATGGAGCAGTTGGGTAGCTGCTGCCTCTCATTTCCAGTGTCTCTTTCTTCCCATTTCCTGTTGTCTAGCTTTGTTCCCCAGGTAATCAGGATAATGGAAAATTGAGCATCTTTTGTTTCTTCCCTGTTCCACTTTGTGGAGTCTGAGATGGGTGATTAACATGTCACCATTAATCTTCACATACTGTGTGATAAGAGAGTTTCTGACAGTGTTTCGGGTTGGTAATTTGCTGCTTGATCAGAACTTGTATGGCTATATTGTGAGTTTTAGCTCTATTACTGCTGTTTTTTTTTGTGCTCACTGGGCACTATCTGAAAATTCTATTGGAAGAATGTTTACTTGGGGGCTATGTTTGTAAATTTTTATGTGTGGATAAACTTAAAAAAGAACCAGATAAGTTATATAATGATTATTTGGTTTGGTTTGAGATGTTCTGTGGAAAGAAATAAGCAATAACTTCAAACCAGATTGTTTTTATTGTAAATTATAAAATGTAAAATTCATTTTAAAGCATAGCTTCTTAAAATCTGTTTTAATTCATCTGAAAATTGTCAAGATTTTAAACTGCTACAATGATGGTTCCTGTCTGTTGATTGTCATACTGTGGCAGCTGCATGTTGCTGTGATGATGAAAGCTATGCCACCAGTATTTCAAATACCAGCAGGGTCACCCATGGTGGACAGGTTTCAACAGAGCTTCCAGACTCAGACAGACTAGGAAGAAGGACCTGGTCACCCACTTCTAAAAAAATTGGCCATGAAAACCCTGTGGATAGCAGTGGAGCATTGTCTAATATAGCCCCGGAAGATGAGAGGATGGCACAAAAAGGCCAGGCAGAGTTCTGCTCTATTGTACATAAGATTGCTCGGAATCGGAATTGACTCAACAATACCAACAACAAATAATAATTGTTAGATTACAAAGCATAACCTATAATTTCTGATTTTAGTACAAACATGAATTAGCATATAACTTTATTGTGCAATCATTTTTGCAGATTTATTAATAAATTTTTAATCTGAAAAGATATGGCCTAGGTAATAAGATCTCAGTTATATCCATTTTCTTTTTTTTAGTTATATAAGCAGTACAAAATGCTGATTTGTGTCTATTTATTTTCAAATTATTTCCGTTGGACCTTAGGCTAGACAAAAAGAGGAATTAGTGAATAGTTGCATGTACTACTTTGCAAGACTAATAGTGCAAATTTATTTCTTTACTAGGGAAGACAAAGTGCATGATGAAGTCTTCAGACTGTGTCATAAAGCATACTGGTGTATATAGTACTGGCCTTGCAATGGTGGTAAGCTTCTTGTCCTCTTCTCTTAGACTAGTAAGTTTCCAAGGATAGGAAAAAGTCACTCTGACCAATAGTTATTTTTTTCTAAATAGCATTGCTTTTGTTCCTTGGTTCAATCAATCTAGAGTTATCTGGATTATCTGTGGCATGTTCGTTGTATGATTTTTCTTTATCACCCACTTGTTTTTGACTGCTTCCTTTTTTCTTATTGGGAAACATGCAAGGAATGGCACCTAATTTAATAGTGACTTAAACAAAAATTCATTTGTCAATAGTATCCTTCTAATGTGTCTTAATTAGACTTCATAGGATCTTGTTTATTATACTCAAAGTCCTGCTTAACCGAGGTTCAAGCTTTTGGTTAAATAAGCAACCTAGTTCCAAAAGATTCTAGGATTGGTAGGTTTTTTAAAGCTTTACATTTGAAAAAAGAGTACATACTTAACACAGAGTTATATATAATTTCTTCATTACATGTAGAATTTTCTAAGCAAGTTTTTGTTTTAAATAATACAAACAATTGCATTGTGTAATGCCTTTTGTTCTCTTTTTTCACTAAAAAATGTTATCCTTTTAACCAGTTTTGTTGTATTCTGTTGTGTGATTTTATGCTCAGGTCCAAGTTTCAGTCCACCAGGAAAGTAATACTATTTTTATGTCCAGCAGAATATTTTATTTATAGTAACTTTCCAAGAACTTATAAGTTTCCATCATGAGGCAGACCTTTATATATTTCATGTGTGTATATCTTATAAAAGCAAGGAGCTAGAATTATTCATAATCATCTTGTGAATTCCTCTTTATTTTAAATATAGGATTGTCATAGTTATCTTTATTCAAAAACCATTCGAATCTTCCTTGGTAGCTTGCTTATGTCTAAATTTATCAAATACTTTTTAAAAAAATTCACTGAGTTGTATGAGTGTGAATGATCTCTTATATAAAGGAAAAATTTAAGTAGAATCTTGCATCATTAGCTGTAAATTCTAGAAAATGATTTTCTGGAAATCTTCTATTTGCCTGTTGAGATTCCTTCTCCCTTCACTCTTCTCCACCCTGCTTTGCCCTGGGAGCCTGACCAGGAGTGTATGGACTGGATCAATGGCTTTCTTACCCTGTGGCTTCCTTTGGGTTCAGCCAATGGAGGACACTGGCAGGAGACCTGAAGATGGGAAGAGAATACAATCCGGGTGTTTATTCTCCCAGCTCACTTCTTACCAGGTTGTCCTGGTTTGGGCATAGATTGGCCACAAGTCCTCTCCATATAGCCAGCTGATCCTCTCCACATGACTTTCTCTTGGGTTTCAGGCCCAGCGATGGTAACTGCATCATTTCTTGATGTTTTTTCTAAGTCCTTCTCTATCCTTTGTAAAACATCTCTTTTCAGCTCTCCTGGATTACCCAGTTTAGTGTGCCATCCCTTTATTGCTAGAACCCTGAGTGATCTAAGAGATATATTTGAAGATTTGCTGTCTACACTGATAATTTTTATAAGTCAAAAAACATTCTTTCTATTTGCTCGTTACTACTTTTGTTACAGAGCCTTGAACAGTAGAACATTGAATTGAGATTCGGAAGACTTGGATTTAAATCTCAGCTCCACTGTAATGTAGCTCTGTGATTTGGACTTAGTCTCGGGCCCCTGTTCCTCATCTGTAAAGGGAAGACCGTCCAGTCCCGTTTCCTTAAGATTCTTTCTAGCTCTTAATGTTCTGTAGATGTCATTGTGTTATTGAAATGTAGAGTCTTACCATCTTATCTTGATATAGAATTGGAGAGTCTCACCCTGTCATTTAGTTCTGTGTATTTTACTGTAATTTTTTTCCACAAGGAAATGTAATAATGATTTAAAGCTTAAGTTGCCTTAAAAGGAAAAAGAGGCTGGTAGAAGTTTAATATTTTCTCTCAGTTATTCTAGAAGAGCTGTGTGATTATTTTATAAATTACACAGATAAGAAGGAATTTTCTTTAGTTAGAAATATTAGTATTTGAAAAAATTCGGTTTAGTTACTGGACATAGAATGCTTAAACTAAACATACTAGATAAGAATGCTGTCCACTCCAAACTTCATTTGAATTAGAATTCAGTTTGATGGCAACGCTTCTAGCTCCTTGACTTGCTTTAATCATTAATATTAGGATAAGTGTATAGTTGCCCCCTTGCTTCTTTTTCTTTTGATTTATAGCTAAGATTTTTATATTGTAAGTAGCTGTTGGTAAAGTAGTTTGATTTTCACAGAACCCTCTTTGATTTTGGCTTAGAGTAAACAGTAAAATGTTTTTTTTTACTGAAGCCACCCACTGTCACTCAGGGTTGATAAATTGCTAAGTGTGTACAGTTTTGATGGTTGCCATTGGTTAAATAATGGTTGTAGCCAGTCAAGTGACAGAGATTAATTTTTTGTGTTCCTCGGTTGCAGGGTGCAATATGCGACTTCTGTGAAGCTTGGGTTTGCCATGGTAGGAAGTGTCTCAGTACACATGCCTGTGCCTGCCCTCTCACTGATGCTGAGTGTGTGGAATGTGAACGAGGTGTCTGGGACCATGGTGAGTAATTACTTAAAAGCAGTGAACTTCGCTATAAGTGAGGGCTGGCTTTGAAACATTCTGGATACTCTTTTTCAGGATACTGAAAAAAGAGATGATTTACAAATTTTTTCAGTTAATCCTAACTGCTGGCACTATTGGCTATCAGTTTAGTTGGTAAAGGCAGTAGTCAATGCTAGGATTGTTTACCTAAGCAGATAGGGAAGGGAATTATGGGAGAGCAGGTGTCTTCGAGCATTGAGAGTATTATATGGTAGCCAGGGGATAGTGGGAGTCCACTTCTTTATGGTTCAGTTTGGCAGTTTTCATTGTAGCCTTTACCAGAATGAAAACTGCTGTGACATTTTGGTGTAAATCTGAAATGTTGCCATCTTTTCTGAGCAGTTTTATAGATACAAGCTTTTTAAATTCAAGTTCGTCATATTTACATTTGTGGGTTTTGTTTTTTAATCCAACAGGAGGCAGAATATTCAGTTGTTCTTTTTGCCATAACTTTCTCTGTGAAGATGATCAATTTGAACATCAAGCCAGTTGCCAGGTTTTAGAGGCGGAAACATTTAAATGTAAGTTTTTATATATTAGATATTCTTTATACCCAAGATTCTTAGTAGTATAAGTGTTAAACTTAATGAAAAAGGAATCTAGTTTTTCATGCAGCCTCTTATGGACTATAATTAAGCTCAATATCTATTTTTCATTTCTAGAAAAAATTCAGAACACATCGTCCATTTTTTTTCAACAGGGGTGCCAGTAGCATTTTGGTTGGGTCAACTCTTCATTTTGTGGTGTTGATCAGGCATTACAGGACTTGTAGCACTCCTGTTCCTGAGTACAAAATGTCATTTTCACCTCCAACTTATTATAACACACCCCTTCCCGCACACACACATTTCCAAATGTCCCCAAGTAAGTGATACCACCCCTGGTTTTTTCCCGCTAGTTGGTTCCAGTGATTCCTAAACAGGAGTATGCATCAGAAACACCTGTGGAGGTTTTTTAAAAATACAGGTGCCCAGGCCTCATCCCTGGAGATTCTGTCTCTAAGTCTGCAATGAGTGCCAGGCGTATGTATTTAACCTGCGCACGCAATTCTCATGTATCTTCCAGTTTGAGAACGAGTGTTACTGACTGGGTTGATGGTATCATCTTTACAGATAGATTGCATTTTATTTCTACTGTGTTGATTCTCAAAAACTCAAATTTTGGAGTTAAACATTACTTGAATTCTACCTATTAGCTGTATGATTTTGGGAAAATCACCAAATCTTTGTAAACCTGAGTTTCCTTATTTATTAAAGGAAGATGCTAATTTCTTTTTCAAGGAGTTAATTGAAATGAGAATCCATATAAAGCATTACTATGGTACCTGGCACTTAGAAAGCCCTTATTAAATAGTAGATACTATCATAGGAAGGACTGAAATTCCCCAGATACTCACGTCCTTGAATTTGGTTCTTCCTCTGGTATGAAATGCTAATCTTTATATTTATCTATAAATTTAAAGTTGGTAAGTCATCAAACTAAGATATATATATATTATATGTATATTATATATATATACACATATATACGTATATATACATGTATATTATATATAATATATGTCTATATCCTGCAATATTGTATAAGAATTCTCAAAGGATAAAGGGACATTTCAAAGTATATAGCATTTTTGAGCCATTCTTAGGCTTCTGTATAATGTATAATATAAAAATTGAATTAATTTATTTGGGGCTTGAGAGCTTTGCACATTTTATAGTATTTGAACCCCAAAGACAGGTAACTGTGAGTGGCAAGGCTGTAATTCCATCAAGAAGTTTTAGTGATTTAGTGATAAAAGACAAAGGAAAAATACAAAAACTGAGTAACTGACAGGATTTTAAGATAAATCTATCACCATGTCTTCGATACCTTATATTAAAGTCATTCTCATTGCAGATTCACAGGTTTCTTTGGCTTACTCTAATTTATCCTCTTTCTTTACTTTTTTTTCAGTGCTTTATTTTTTCTTGGTCATTTTTTCTTCACCAGTTGCCATCCAATGCTTGAGATGTTTTGTCTGAAGTACTGTCCTAATCATACTCATAAGCCCTGAAGATACAGAGTTAGTTTCCACTCCCGTAGTTGGTCATATGTCATCATTTGTAGATTTGACCTTACAACTATGAATTGAGATATTTAGAAATTCTTTATAATACTTGTTTACCTGCATAATCGGTGGGAAGGATGTTTTAAAGGGCGGAAGAAAAACCCCATTTGTTTACTCTGCCTTTATTTTTTTAAATGATTAAAATGGCCTGTTGTCAGCAGGCTTTGATGCATCGCAACCTGCTTTCTTTTAAAATACTCTGAAGACACGGAAATAGACTTAAAAAGAAAACCATTTCCCAATCTAAAACTAGGAAAGTCAAACTATTTTTAGAATCTGAGAGAAATGCATTCTTTATATAAGTCCAAGATTGTAACTCTTGGGAAGAGAAATCACTGGGCCGTGGAGTGAGTGTGTGTGTGGGGTTGAGCTGCGTGGGGGAGAGGACTGGTGTGCCACACCCCGTCCCAGTGTGAGTTCCCAGAGATGAAGGTGAGGGTGAGAAGGCAACACTAACTTCTTGGGATCGTGTCTCCGCAGCATGTCAGAGATTCAGGCTGTGGGGTGAGGAGAAGATTCTGTATCAGAAATGCCTGGTGCCCTTGGGAAGTCGGGTTGGGAGCTTTGTACTTTCAGTATGTGTCCTGGCTGTGTATTTGAAAGAGATTTATAGCATTTTGGTTAAATATATCTTTTTTTTTTTTTTTTACTATTTTTTAAATTGATGTCTTAATAGTTTATAACACTGTGGGGTTTTAGTTGTACGTTTTTGTTTGTCCGTCACCTTGTGGATGTAACCCTTCACCCCTTGTGCCCACCCCCCACCCCCCCTTCCCCTT
Organism: Tapirus indicus; assembly: GCA_031878705.1. NCBI lineage: Eukaryota > Metazoa > Chordata > Mammalia > Perissodactyla > Tapiridae > Tapirus > Tapirus indicus. Next base: position 124,471,363 of record CM062919.1, on the reverse strand, counting down.
GGTAACCACCAATCAGTTCTCTCTGTCCCTGTGTTCACTTAAAATATATCTTTTTTTTGACTAAATGAAGAGTGAATCTGAAAACTCTCTGGGCGTATCTTCAAGTAGAAATGATTGAGATTTCAGATTTTGTTCTTCACAGACTCTGAAATAAATAGTTAGTATTGGAATAATTTGGTATACTTATATCTGCCTAGTATATAGTAAGTACTCAGTTGATTTTAACTTTTATTATTAGCACGTAGGACAAATAATAGAAATTCAACTGAATTATTGGCATTATTATGGAAGAAAGCAGGACAGTTGGACAGAAGTAATAATAATACACATAACTGAGAACATGTCTCTGAGTTTAAAAAAAATACTTGCATGTTCAGATTGAAAAGGCTCCCCACGAACCAGGCAAACTTAAATAAAAGAATCCCCAAATTAGAAACATCTGGTCAAATATGTGAATTACAAAGATAGGCTTCCTTTTAATTTTTTCAAAACCTCTAAGTGAATTGAAACTTGTTAATTTATATTCAGCTTTATCAGGGCTAGGGCTAAACTAAGGTTTAGTTTATTTTCTCTTTCTGTACCTCTGTTACTTATTTTTTTCTTCCATATTCTGGCACATTCAATATGTGCCAGACCTTCTGGTTTTTCCAATATGTTTGCACTTGAGTTTAGATTTTTCCTCATTAATCATAGATAATGACCAAAAATAATGTGGCTTACTGACTTAAATACGGATAAGATATTTTATGATTTTTTTCCTCTGCCCACTCGAATGTTATTTTTTCTTCAAAGTCACCCTTTTTCACCTGAAGTGTCCTATTCTCTTATCAGAAGTTATGCAAAAAAGAGCAGTAGCCTGCATCACCAGGAAAGAATATATATTAATGGAGACAATTATTCTTTTTAAAATTTAACCATTATATGATTAAGGGAAGAGCTTCAGCCAGTGTCGTGGAGAAAACGGTGTCTCACCGTTTTAGTTTTCTAAACATAATTAATGAAGCTTGCTGTCTCTCAGATCTGGAGCAAGAGGAGGAGACTGGAGAATAATTAGAGCCATGATGGGTGTGTGCAGTTGCTGGTTTCCTTCCTTCTGGCTGGGGCTTCTGTCTTGTTTTTATGTATTGTCTAGGTTATGTTATGAGACAGAAAAAGAAAGTTAATTGATCTGAGATAGTATATCAAGTATAAATCTGTGGGAAATAGTGTTTTCATTCCAAGTTTGAATCTGGACCTTATGTATTTTCCCCACAGGTGTGTCATGCAATCGGCTTGGTCAGCATTCCTGTCTCCGTTGTAAGGTATACTGGTGTATTTTTCATTTTTAGATTTTGTATTTAATTCCCATACTCTTCCCCCAATCCTTGGATTATTTATAGCCATAATTAATCTGCAAGGGTCTTTAAACATTAGATAGTTTGATTCTTATATTTTAGAGATTGTGGAGTTGAATTGAGAAAGCTTAGTGACTTTCCAAAGGTCATCCAGTTGTCTTGTCTTAGAGTTGACACTAGTGCACATGTCTCCTGAATCTTAGCTCAGTGTTTTTACACCTTACTTTTATGGAGAACGTTCTGACCAAAATGATGGAAGTATATTTCAATTACTGTCAAAATGCACTTGTTTAGGAGAGTTTGAGTAAAGTGAAGATTTTCATAATGTTCTATTTCCTTAGATCTTGTCTACTGCATTTTTCTTTGTGAAAGATCACTAACAGATGCAGCCAATTCACTTCCTCTTAAAAATACTTCTTTGGTTCTTATTTATATTCCTAACGCTCGCTTATTTCTCTCCCAACTCTGCTCCAATTTTACCAAATGGCTTTCAAGTGTTGGCTGTGCTGTTTCCTCTGCCTTAGATCGTTCTTCCGTCTTTGCTTACCCTACTGTACCCCATTCTCCCCTACTGTACCCCATTCTCCTTCAGATCTCAGCTAAGACTTCATGTCTCCCAGGAAGCCTTTCCTGAATCCCATATCTGATATAGTGCCTGCCCCTCCTCTGCCCTTCCCTTTCAATGCATAGTGTCGTGTAATTGCCTCTCCACTTGTCTGTATCCCCAGTTAGACTGTATACTCTGTGAAGGTAGGTAGGCTGATAGGCTGTTCACCATTATGTCATCAGAGGCTTTGTGAATACTCATATATTTATGAATGAATAAACGTATCTACAGTTCATACTCTGTGCATAGTTTCTGCCTGGTGTTAGGTCATAGGTCAGAGGAGTCCTGGCAAAGACCATATCCCTTAAGACACTGAGATCAAGAGTGTGGCCAGTGCCACCAAAACTCTTAATTTCTGCTATAACAAGACTATATCTCTAAATTTCCTTGAATTATTGATTATTGTATATTTTTTGAATTGTTTATTTTCTCACTTATTTTTACTTCTATATAGGCTTGTTTCTGTGATGATCATACAAGGAGCAAGGTGTTTAAGCAAGAAAAAGGAAAACAGCCTCCCTGCCCTAAATGTGGACATGAAACTCAGGAAACTAAGGATCTTAGCATGTCAAGTAAGGCTCTTCTTAAAATACCACTGGAATGATTTTGCTTTCTTGCTTAGACAAGATTTCTCTCTTTTTTTCTCTTTCTATTTTTATTTTTGCCTCTTCTTCCTATTTGAAAAGATGAATGCATTCTCTTAAACAAGTGGAATTTTACAACCTTGGAAAATTTGTGGGTAAAATTTCTCAATTTAAGTTAGGAAATATACTATCATTCATTTTGATATTTGGCATTTGCCTCAGTAAATGACATAGTGAATACTGAAATTTAAGACCAAAAAGAGTGATTTTTCTGTTTTTGCTGAGGCTTCCTTGTTAAATAATTGAGTAGCTATGAATCCTTAATATTCGAGTGCTGGTAATCTTCAGTACCTGGAAGTTGGAGTTCATTCTGAAGCTCTTCTTAGGTGTGTGATATTTGTGCAGCTATGCTTATTATGTAATGCATTGCTACTATAGGAAGTTGTTTTATGGTTTTTATATAACTTTTCTATAAAGGAATAAGACTACTACAAACATGCTTATAGTAATGCAGCTCACAATTTTGTTAGAGTTTGACTCTTAACCAAACATATCAGAATGCAACCATAATTCTAAATGATTGACAGTACTATGTCTAATCAAAGATATAGTTGTACAATGAGGTGAGACTGATGATTTTGCTAATTTTTTGCACTAAACTTTGTGTTGCTACTAAGGCAGAAAAAAGGAGAGGCTTTGTCTTCTGGGACATCTGAATTATAAAATAGCTCTCTTAAGGAAAATGTAATGACATACGAAATCAACTGTTCTGTGATTTGAAAATAAACTTTTAATTGATCAAACAAAGGGCATTTTAGTTTTTCACATGCCTTATTTAGCTTATGTTTGGAGAGTTGTTCTTATTGTTCTGTTGTTCTTATTTTGTTTTCCAACTTCTTCTAGAGTTAATGACATGACACAGTCATCTTTATTGTTGTATATGGTGTGTATATAGACTCCACTCCGAGTCGGATAGAACTGATTGTTGTTCCTAAGGTCTCCTGTCTTTCTAATTAAATATTAAGTGGGGAAATTAGGAAATTGTGGCTTACTTTTTCATTTGGGAGTAAGAAGCAGCTAATCAAGTTTATGTAATTTTATATATTGTAGAGGAAAATGAGGATGTTGAGAACTGGAACTAATAAAGTGCCATGTACAAATCTGTCTTTTGTAGCACGCTCCCTGAAATTTGGCAGGCAGACTGGAGGTGAAGAGGGAGATGGAGCGTCTGGGTATGATGCCTATTGGAAGAACCTTTCATCTGAGAAGTATGGTGATACCAGCTACCATGAGGAGGAAGAGGATGAGTATGAAGCGGAGGATGATGAAGAGGAAGAAGATGAAGGAGGAAAGGATTCAGATGCTGAGTCATCAGATTTGTTTACTAATTTGAATTTAGGAAGGACCTATGCCAGTGGCTATGCTCACTATGAGGAACAGGAGAACTAGGAGAGCTGCTTGCCCATGGGTGACAAGGAATATGTATGCTTGATTAATTGGAGCAGGAATGTGTGTGCTGGATGAATTGTGTGTGGATGTTCAAAAGTACTGTCACTTAGCCTTGTGCAAAAGACTCGTCACACTTACTGGGGCAAGGAGTAGGGTATAGCATTTTTGTAGGAACTGATAATCAGGCTTATTGCATAAGAAAAATGAGTTTCAAGTGTAAGGTGTTCATTGATCCAAAGCAACTGAAGCATCATGGATTGAATTTTTACTGATTTCGGTAATCTAGTAGGTTTTGCCAATTAGATACATATACAGGATAAAGGAATAGGATGGTAATATATTTGAATTAAATTGCTGTTTTTATTAAAAAACAGTGCTTATAAATTCATTCTGTCTGATTTTGTAAAATGTAATGGGTAAAATGAATTATTGTATTTTTCCTTGTATGTCCACAGGATAAAAGTTAGACGGTATATGCTAAATTTTCATTAAATATTCATGTTAAGTGTTCCTGATTTGTATGTTTTAGCAATTGACTCATTCATTTCTTTCTTCACATTGTATGTCCTGAACAGTACGTATTATTAATGCCTAAATGTATAGACAAAGGTGACTACATAGCTGATTGTCAGAGACACAGAATCAGAAACAGTATTATTACACAGATGCATTACCCAGGAAATTTCACTTCTCTTTGAATAAATCTAGTATTTCACTTATATACTTCTGATATTTTATTTAATTTCTTGTTCTCAATTTTTTAAAGTTATTTTGGAAAGCATTCCAATATTTTTGTATAAACCGTTTGCTTCATTTTTTGTCTGATATGCAAAATAGGTAGCAGAGATTAATAGTGTGGTAGACACAAAGTTATGCAGCTGGACCCCATCATCATGGCAGGTGGAGAATGGACAGTTGCTGGCACAAGTTCCAGTTGTTACAACTTACCCTGGCAGTGAGTTGGATGGTGTAGTAGAAAGGAATGCATTATTGGACTGGCCGGCATTTGAGAAGTATGGAGAAAATTGGAGCTATGAGGATAACAGGGTTGGATGGCTGTTGCTAAGCCGTTCGTATTCTATAGAAACATAATGAAGAGCTGAGGGCAATAACAGGCAATGGAATGTGAAAGTCAGAGGGCCTCTGGATGCATGTGAAAAAGCTTTCATCTCTTGTAGCAGGAGGGCTGAGAAAACTGAGGACCAAGCCCAGGATTTAATAGTCTGAACAGATAAACTTCCAAGACAGTTGCCAGTCAAGGCAGGTCTGTTATGCAAAGGTCAAGGAACTGTTTGGGAAAACCTGGGACCCTGATAAATGAGGTGGAGACATCTGAATAGATGCTACTGAAGACTTTTACTCCAAGACTCCTGAGCTTTCTGAGCCTGCAGTCATAGCCCACCCCTCTCTGGTAAGGACAAGCACCCTCCGCCCCCCCACTGCACTCCCAAGCTGGATGATGATGCAGGGGTTGCTCCCCAGGCAACATGTACCCTCTTTCAGGACTTGCCCTATCTCCAGGCCACTAGGCCTAGAATTAGGGTTAAGTAACTATGTTTAGGGTTAAGCAAAACACAGTTGGAGAGGTGCTGGGCCTGAAGAAAGAAATAGACTATACTACAAAGGAGCTGCAAGAGTTGGCCAGTATGTACTGGGAGGAGCTGGAGGAGGATGCTTGAGACTGGAATCTGAGGGTGTTGATCAAGAGGGTCAGAACATAAGATTAGGGGAGAGTTTGATAGCACCCACAATGAGTCCTTATTGGATAAGAGCTATCTTAAATTAACAGGATTTAACACCTTGGCTAGGATCCCGGGAGATGGTGTAAACTACTATCAGGATGGCTTCTAGAAACATGGAAAAAGCAATGGCCAATTCTGAGCAAAGTTGAAGTGCCAGTATTACTGTGGCAGATGGAAAGGATTAAAAGGTTGAGGGAAGTGGACATGCTGGAATGGATAGATAACCTTTAGTTGGAAGATCCATCAGATGAATATTCTCCATGGGAAGGCCCAGTGGACAAACCATTTAACAAGTCCATAAAAACGTGCTGATAAGAGGACACAAGGGTCACTAAAAAGTTTAGTGTTAATTCTAGGCTACTGCTGACAATAGAAACAAACTATTACAAAGCTTAGCTTGCTGATGGCAATGGGTGATAAGACCCTAAAATAATGGTGGCCAAGTGGCAGTGTCTAATTGGCAAAAATCAGGGGGTCACAATTATAATGACAATCGAGGTGGGAGTGGTTAGCCATGGGGGCCTGACCTGCAGAGAGTTAAGGAGAAGGTTAATAGAATACAACATGCTTAGAGGCAAAATAAATAGGCAGCCAATAAGAGTCCCATTCAGTTTGTACGGTTAGACAATATCAAGGATGGATAACATGGAGGCCAAAGGGTGGTCACCCCAATAAAAAGTTATCATGTTTTACTCAGTTTCTGGACCAGGGTCAATTTTCAGACCCAGAATCCACCAACTGAAGACATGGCCGGGTCCTAGGAAGAAGGCCTCTGCAACACCATGGCATCTGTACAAGGTAATTATTTTCCCAGTGCTTCCCCAAAGGGACCTAGAGCCATTTATTCATAATTCTATCTTGGGGAGAGAAGGAATATAAGACATTTTAAGGATTGTTGGGCACAGAGTCTAAATTGACACTAATAGAGATACAAAGTGTCCTTGTTTTGGGACACTTCTAACACCCTGTTAGAGTGAGGAAGGGGTTGGTTAATAACAGGGGTCCTGGTCAAGTTTAAGATTACAGTGTTTTCACTGGGTGTTTGGAAGGCCAAATGGAAGCCTCTGAAACTTACTACCCTCATACCTCCTCTTCACCCCAGCCAAGACAGTAAGTAAAAAATAGTGTATATAGTCTGGAGTGATGGCAGAAATTAGTACCACCCTTAGGGATCTAAAGGATACAGAGATGAAAATCCCATCATAGCCATATTAATTCACCAGTCTGGCTCCTGCAGAAACTGGATGGATCCTGGAAGACGAAAACAGACAACCGCAAGCTCAGCCAAGTAGTCTTGATTGCAACTGCTATGTGAGATGCGGTATTTTTCTTAGAGCAGTTATATGTGACTCAGGTGCATGAAATGTAGTCTTGGATTTTGCAAATGCATCCTCTCTCAATCAAAAAAGGAGATTCGAAACAGTTTGCATTCACATGGAATAGACAACGTACTTTTATAGTTTTGTTCCAGGGCTTTATTAACTCCTCTACTTCATCCTAAAGAATATAGATCTGTTTTATCAATGCTATTATGTTATTATTACATATATTATTATGTGGATGAGGCTGGATCAGCAAAAAATGGCTAGAACAATGAGGCCTTAGTAAAACACATGTGTTACAGAGAGTAGGAGATAAACCTTAAGAACTTTATGCCACATTCATAAAAATTTTAGGGGTCCAGCAGTTAGAGAGAGCATGGTGCATCAACTCTAGAGTAAAAAATTACTACATACACCTTGTACCATGAAGAAGGAAGCACAGTGCCTGGTGAGCCTCCTGGGTTCTGCAGGCAGCATATTTTGGATGAAAAGCCTGCCCATTTTGAGCAGGCCCCGCAGCAGGAAAGAGCTCTGCAGCAGGTCTAGGTTGCAGTGACAGCAGCCTAGTTTTTTGGGCCACAGAGTGGATGTTATTGTATCAGAGGTAACAGTGGTAAAAAAAAATGTCTTGAGGAGTGTGTGGCAAGCTGCAGGAGGAGAATCACAATTCATCCCCCTGGGGTTCTAGAGGAAGTTCATGTCATCTGCATTTAGAGACATGTATCTCCTGGGCTAGCATGGACTGATGTAGTTACCACCACTGCAAAATGTCAAACCTGTCAGCAATAGAGATGAATGCTGAGCCTCTGATAGTGCATCATTACTTCATGAGGCAGGTCAGACCAGCCATCCTAGAAAGGCCAGTGGTCCATTCTCAGTGAAATAGACACATTCTGGGAATGGGTTTGCCTTTCCTTCCTGCAGGGCCTCATCCAGCATCAGTACTGAGGGCTTATGGAGTGTTTGATTCGTTGGCATGAGATATCACATAACGGTGTCAGGTCAGGGGATCATCTTTAAAGCAAAGGAGGTGCAGGAATCGGCCTGTGACCATGGGCCCCACTGGTATCACATGCTATGCCACCCAGAAACTTCCTGCCTGAGGATATGTTGCAACAGTGTGCTGAAGACATACTGAAGCACACAGCTGAAGCACAGCTCAGAGGCAATACTCTGCAAGGATTTGATACCATTCTTCAAGTCACAAATATGCATTGAATCAAAGATATTTCTATTCCATTGCGTTTCCAATAGAGAATCCATATGTGGTGGGTTAAATAGTGTCTTAGTCTGCTTGGGCTGCCAGAACAAAATACAACAGACTGGGAGGCTTAAACAACAAAAATTTATTTTCTCACAGGTGTGGAGGCTAGAAGCCCTAGATTGAGGTGTTTGTAGGTTTGGTTCCTCCTGAGGCCTTTCTCCTTAGCTTGCAGATGGCTGCCTTTTCACTGTGACCTTACATGGCCTTTTTTCTGTGTTCACACACCTCTGGTGTCTCTTTCTCTTCTTATAAGGACACCCATCATATTGGATTGGGGCCCATTCATATGATCTCATTTAACCTTAATTACTTCTTTAGAGGTTCTATCTCCAAATACAGTCACATTCTAAGGTATTGGACGCTAGGACTTCAACGTGTGAATTTTGGGAGGACACAATTCAGTCCATGTTAATAGTGTGCCCTCAAAATTCACATCTACCCAGAACCTCAGAATATGACCTTATTTGAAAATAGGATATTCACAGATGTAATTAGTTAAATTAAGATGAGGTCATACTGGGTTAGCGTGGACCCAAAATCTGAAGACTGGTGTCCTCATAAGAATAGGATGCACACAGACACACAGGGAAGAAGGACACGTGAAGACAGAGGCAGAGATTAGAGTGATTCAGCTACAAGCCAAGAAATGTCAAGGATTGCTGGCAACCACCAGAAGCTAGGAGAGAAACATGGAACAGATTCTAAGAGCCTCCAGAAGGAAAAAAACCAACACCTTGATTTTAGACTTCTGTCCTCCTTAACTGTGAGAGAATAAATTTCTATTGTTTTAAGCTACCAAGTTTGTGGTAATTTGTTATGACAGCTGTAAGAAAACCAATACCCCAGGCAAACTGAGTGGAAGCAAGAGTTGACATCACCCCCAATGATTCACTGAGGAATATTTTGCCTCCCATCTCTGCAACTCTGGGCTCTGAATGATTAGAATTCCGTGTCCTCAAAGGGGGCACCTTTCTTCATGGTACCCAATAAGCACTCCATTGAATTATAAAGTATGCCTGCCAACTTGGCATTTTTGGCTTTTTATATCTAGGGACCAACAGGCAAGAAGGGAAATCCCTGTCTTGGCAGAAGGAAGTAGGGCTGCTTTCACATGATGGGGACAGAAAGGAATATAAGTGGAATCCAGGTAATTCACTTGGGTTCTCTAGGTGCCCCTTTGCCCACTTGTGACCATAAGTGGACATGGCAAACCACCCCAGCCTATGAAGGGCATGGTGACTAGATCCCTGGGGGATGACATTCTGGGTCATGCCACCAGGTGAGCCACTGAGACCAGCAGTCAGGTAGCCTCACCTGCAGAGCTGCCTCGGCTGAATCAAGCCCTTCCCAGGGCAAAGCATGCAGTTCGTGATTGGCTATTTTGGCTCAATACAGCCCAACTATGACAAATAGCTATTAAGCTAATATCCCTATACAGAATCTAGTAGCTGACACAAATAACATGGGGCAAATATATTTTCCTCCTTTTCATTTTGGTCGTGGTTTGGCAAACTCTTTGCTGGAATATCATAATGATGGGTGTAAGATTGACCTTTATAAGTCACCTACAAGCTTCTGCTCATGCAGAATGTATTAGTCCTTTTCAGAAAGTGAATAGACCATATAGCACCCACACCTGTGTTTTACAGAATGACTTTGGTTACTTATTTGCCTAATGGGAACAATTCAAAGGATGCAACTTAATATATTAAATCCTTAATCATACTTTGTGTAATCAGACATAGATAGTACAAAGATAAATTAAATATACTGAAGCATTCTTAATAAGGAATCAGAGTTAAAACATAATGTATACAAAGGCCAGAGTGTTTCTGATACAGAATCTTTGTGGAAAGGCAAAAGAATGTGCTAACTGCAATTTGCTAATTTTCTTATATTACATTGAGAAGCCCAGCTGCAAGTCTATCCAGACCCTCAGTTCTTTCTCTTCCACTCAGGGCACCTGTTGGGCTCCACCTGGGTCCCCCTTCCGTGTGGTGTGACTTGCAAAATCTCTTAAGGCAGTAAGTTGGGGCAATTGTAAGCTCATCTTGTTTGTTTCTCATCTCTTAGGGATCACTATCCCCTTCATTTTCTCATGGCCTGTGTCTTAAAACTCTTATTTTATACATTTTGTCCCTCCCTTCCCCTTTTTTTTCAGGTAGGAGAGTAAATCTGGTCCCTTCTACTCCATTCTGGCTGAAGTGCAGTCACAATCTAGATGTATTTTACTACATAGAAATTAGTCCTTTAGAGCTGATTCTTCTTTGACATATTATTTTTTGTCCATGTTTATAAGGATTCTGTTAGTATTTTTAACCCACCAAAGAAAAAATGGATGACAAAAATCTACTTGTGGTGCTGTGCGTATCTATTCTTAACTCTGTTAATTTAGTTTTATTAGTAATCTCACTTTAAAAAAATCTTGTCAGTGGTTTTCCACCAGTAAAATAAGAATAATTCTTACTACCAACTTTACATATGGGAGATACAGGGTTTTTTTTTTTTTGTGAGGAAGATTAGCCCTGAGTTAACATGTGTTGCCAATCCTTCTCCTTTTGCTGAGGAAGACTGGCCCTGGGCTAACATCCGTGCCATCTTCCTCTACTTTATGTGGGACACTGCCACAGCATGGCTTGACAAGCGGTGCGTCAGTCCGTGCCCAGGATCTGCGAACCCTGGGCTGCCAATTTGGAGCAGGCGAATTTAACTGATATGCCATGGGGAGGCCGTGTGATATAAGTTTTAAAAGTTATAGGGAGCTGGCCCGGTGGCGCAGCGGTTTAGTCTGCGCTTGGCAGCCCGGGGTTCGTGGGTTCGGATCCCGGGCGCCCACTGACGCACTGCCTGTCAGCCACGCCGTGGCGGCGTCCCATATGAAGTAGAGGAAGATGGGCACGATGTTAGTCCAGGGCCAGTCTTCCTCAAGCAAAAAAAAAAAGAGGAAGATTAGCAATGGATGTTAGCTCAGGGCTGGTCTTCCTCACATAAAAAAAATAATAATAAAATAAAAGTTATACTTATTTGCAAGTTTATTGTAAGTACATGTTTTTACTTGTCAGGAGAAATCATGGCAATCAGTGATCCTTGATTTTTTAAAAAAAATTTTAAAAGTTGCATTTCCATATTCAGAGAAGAAAAGTCCTAAGGCTAATTTGATGAGAATCTTGTAGTTTTGATGGATCTCTTGGGGAGCATTTTATTCATATTAATTTCTGTACCCTAAAAAAGTTAAGCATCTACGGCTCCACGGTGACTGAGAGGAAGGGATAAATAGAAGAGCAGCATTTTGCAGATCTTTAGAGATTTACAAAGTTAGAAAGAACCCTAAGTATCGTCTAGTTTGGTTCTCCACCCTATTCAGGAGTCTTCTGTAGATCACTGACTAAGTTTATCCAGACTATTTAAATACTGCACTTTTTTTTTAGAACTGCCTATAGTTGTGCCTGTATCTTCACAGGAAATGAATATTATTATTCAGAATAAAGTTTGTTAACTTAATCATATGTACCTGAGGCTTAAATAGATAGGATCATGAGATCCTGACTCATGGGTAGATTTTTAGATTTTTGGCAGCATTAAAAAATCTACCTTGGTGTGGTAGGCAGAACAATGGCTTCCCAAAGATATGCCCGTCTTAATTCCGGGAAACTGTGACTATGTTACGTTGTGTTGCGAAGAGGAATGAAAGTAGCAGATGGAATCAAGTTTGCTAACCAGCTGATCTTAGAATAGGGAGGTCATTCTGGGTTATCTGGGTGGGCCTAATGTAATCACAAAATTTCTTAAAGGTGGAAGAGGGAGGCGGAAGTAAAAGTCACAGTGATATGATGTGAGAGGAACTCAAGTCTCCCTTGCTGGCTTTCAGGACGGAGGAAGGAGACCACGAGCCAAGGATAACATGGGCAGCCTCTAGAAGACAGAAAAGGCAAGGAAATGGATTCTCCCCTGGAGGCTCCAGAAAGGAACATAGCTCTACCCACACCTCGATTTTAGCCCAATGAGAACTGTATCAGACTCCTCACCTACAGAACTGCAAGATAATACATTGTCATTGTTTTAAACCACTAAATTTGTGGTAATTTGTTACAGCAGCAATAGGAAACTAATAGATTTAGTTAGCTCGGAAACTTTAAATGAGAGTTTTAACACTTTGGCCTGTTTCATGTGACTGCAGGATCAAATGTTTTCACATAGAATAGTTGTTATTTCCAAACAAAATTCAAATGCTCTCAGAGTTTCCTGTTAAATAATTATTAGCTAAACCATAAATTAGGAACAGAAATTTATAGCAATACAATTCCTCAGAAAGAAGAAGTAGAGGGTGGAAAACATGAAGTTTCCCACACATTAGCACATTGTCTGATAGTGTTCACATTCACGAAGAGATTGAAAACTGACTCATCAAACTCTATACTCTTTGGGATGCTGTTACCAGGCTGCAATGAAAACAAAAGATGCTAAATTATTGATACTGGCAGTCTTCATGGCTGTTATATTTGGTCTCTGGAGTTCTTTATTTAATACTGCGTATGAGCTTTTTCAGTGAGGACTAAGTCATTAACGAAATCTCAAAACAAACTCATTCTAAACACTGGAGAAGTAAGATTCCATTACAGTACAATTTCCCTGGGCTAGATGTATGTTGAGAATTCCACACATAAGTTTAATATAAGAAAATGTACAGAGAAAGGAGAAATGCTCTGTGAGTGTTTTTCATATTTGAGACTTTGCACAGCCCCAAGAATGCAATTGTGGGCTCCCGTGAGTCCATGGGACGTACCAGTTAAAAGGTCATAGCTCTTTTTGTGCAAAACCTATGTGCTAAACACAGGGATAAAAGGTAGGGTAAAAATAGCGACAGATTTTCTAAAAAGCTCATATATCTGTAAAGCAAAACATAATTTTTACATAGTTAATGCCAGGAAATAACTACCAAATAGTAGAATCACAATTATAAATATACAGGGTGCACACACACACACACACACACACAGCTATTTTAAAGTCTGAGATTTACATGTTACTCGTGTAGCATCTCTATAAATTTATTTATTCCTTATTACACAAATTTAGTATAAAATATCCTTTATTACTTGATTCTAACCTTAGATATTAAGTTTTTCTTAGCCTCCAAGAGAAGAAAACAGTGTTTAAAAAACACAATGAAAGCAGGGTTCACATAATCTCTATAGTTTTAACTTTAAGTATCTGGTGTCAACTACTGTCTAAGCCCATGATGGTATAATACGCCTGATGAGCTCATCAAATTATCTTACTGTGCTGATGGTATCTCTGTCTTTAAAAAGAAATGTTATACGTAATGCTACCAGACAATCAAGAAAAAAAAAAAAGGAGTAGTGTTAGTGAAGCTTTATTTGCTTGGAAACTCTTTTTGTTGGATAAAAGAAAAGTTTAAAGAAAATATTTTTTCTCTGAATTTCAGTCTGGAATGCCATCAGGCTTCTCATCAGCTTTGAACTTGAGTCTAAAGAAAACATTTGATCTTTGTCTTTCAACTTGACAAAATGTCCTTCTTTGAAATCCCCTTTTTGTTTCATATGTGCTTGTCAATGTGTTTTGGAAATATGAAGCTCTTGGGGGTAAAGGACGAGTCTTTTTTGCTTAATCTTTGAACACCATCCTAAGTGTCTACTCCATTGAGTTGGCATTCCAAACATGCTGCTCATTAAAATCTTATTCTTCCAACAGTGGTTTGGAAACAACAGTAGCAGGTGTTGAATTTAGCTTCTTCACTTAGAGGCTTTAAAAGAAAAACAACACTCAAAGGTAACATTTCATTCCATTCAACATGTATTTCAGGAAGCCCTTCTACATGGCAATAATTAATGTTCATTGAAAGATTACCCGACATAGCCAGTATGATCAAGTTTTGTGGCTGATACATGAGAAACTTAAAAGTGATTCATGCATTCAAAAAATTTACACTTTTATTGGGATAAGAAAACAACTGCTGCTAAGTGATGTTACTTGGCCAAAAGACCAAAGAAACCAGATTCCAGCCCTAAAATAGCTACCCCTCATTGAATGAAATAAATTTATAGAGAAAAAGGCAAAGTTACACTTTATTATCAGGTGGAGATTTTATCTTAATCCTATGCAAAACCCCGGTGACCTAGGCTGAACCCCATGAAAAACTCTTCCTTAAGTGCTACCAGCTTGAAATGCCCACTCAGTGTCTCTCTTTCATGAAAGTAGAGTGTATAGATGAGGGTGAAGATGAGCCGAAATAAAGACCAAAAGATCATGATAGAGAACAATACAGGAAAGAAACACAACTTATTAAAATGTGTCACATGAGTCTACATAGAATAAGAAGGATAGCCCCATGCTAGTTCTAAATGATCTTCTCTGACTTGGGGGTTAACTTTCAGTATGAGGCCGCTGATGTTGCCTTAATTTTTGTTGAAATAAAATATAAGTAAGAATATTCTGATTTTAGATCAAACAACTTAGTCCAGCAGCTTTTGCTTTGGCAGATAACCCATTCCAACTGAAAACTCATCATTAGGAAGAATGTATTAGCTGCTAAGATAGCCATCAATTAGTAGGAATATAATCATGTATAGTTCAAATAAACGCATTTGCATAACACTTTATAGACTACATCTCAAAAAATAAGGCATTCGGTGATAAAATCAGATATTTTTTTCCCCCTGGCATTTGTCATTTACTCATTTTTCATTTTAAAAAGGGACTTATTTTGGCTGCTGTTCAGAGAATTCCTGACTCCTTGGCATGTTGATGTCTTCTAAGACCACAGTAGAAAACTGCCATGACCTTCAGTTATGTTTCACCTGTGAACTAAATCTGGACATAGACATCATAGCACCAATTGAGTATACTGCTCTATAAGCAGATTATATCATAGAGACATTATTTTTAAGGATAACTAAAGAAAGTATTGTTCTTGACTCTCTAAACAGAGTATTGTTCTTATGGGAAAATAAGGAAAACCAACATGACTGTGGCAGAGTGAGACGGGCCCGGCACCCATAAGAAGAGGAAGAATTGGATCCCCAAGGGCTCTCTGGTCCAGTAGGAGGGCTGCTGGGTGACCCTTGAAGCCTGTGGCAGAAATGGTTGGTGGAGCCACAGCCACACATGCAGCTTTTGGTAGCAGGAGCAAATACTCCAAAGAGGATGTTAGAGTCTATGATGTCACCCCCTCATCCATCCTTCTGAATGCCAGTCTGGCTTCTACACTACCCCACCGCCCACTTCTCAGACTACTTTCATAAGTGTATCAGCGACCTCCATGTGCTACGTCCAAAGATCAGCTCCCTTTTATCTTACTCAGCCTATCCTCAGTATTTTACACAGATGGCTACGATCTTTCCCTTCAAACATTTTCCCTTTGGTTTCTACCATCTCACACTCTTCCAGTTTTCTTCCTACCTCACTGGCCACTCCTTCTTAGTCTCCTTTGCTGGCTTTGCCTCCTTTCTCTACTTTAAATGCTGTATCTAAATGTTGTAATTAGACGTGTAACTGTACACATTCTACCTACAGGATCTTATCTAGTCCTGAAGCTTTCATTTCATCTTCCAAGTATAAAGTGACTTCAAACATAAAGTGTTTTCCAATTTTCCCAGTGAAAAGATCAAAACAAAAAGAGTTTAAAATTTTAACAACTGAAATATACATACTTTTAGGGATATAGATAAACTAGCTAAATATATGCTTACTTGTCACTTTGATTGCACATATTAACAATTACATATTATATAAAATAATGTATTAATGTAGAGATATTACATGTTCTGTTGTCACATTTCATGAAATAATTACATTTAAATCTCCACTTGTGGCCTTTAACATCAGTCTCTGTCATCATTAGAGCTACTTTCAAGTCATTGAATACAGTTTTCCTGAATATATCCATCTTCCCTTCTGTTTTATTTTTTAAAATTTAGTCCTTTAGGAATTGTGTGTGACTTTATGACTGGACATTTTATGCCATTAGGGATATTTGTACAACATTATTTGTACAACATTAGGAGAGCTATTTTTTCATTTGTCTTATAGATGCCTAGTCACAATCTCCACATTGTACTTGCTATCTTTAAGTAATTTCAGTAGGTTTGTTACAAGGACGCCTAATGCTAATAATTGTGAGATCATTTCTTCCATAATAATAGTTCAATCTGTGTTTCATTTCTTTGCCTCCAGTTTATGGAAGGTGGCTCCATCAGCACCGGAAGCTAGAATTAATTGACGTCTTTGTGCCTGTGTTTTCCTTAAATACTACTTTAATTTTCAAATAGAGTTATCTGCTAATCTGAGTTTTTGATATCCTTCAGATTGGTTTGTTTGTTTTCTTTGCACAGAAATAAAGTTTATTTTTAGGTTAAAAATGTAATATTTAATATATTGGAGTTATTACATTGTAGTGCCTCTGTTCCTCAAAGTTCAGCTTACAAATCTCAACATTCTGTTTATAAATTCAGCAAATTTAACAATTTCTTTTAAGAGATTTTTGAAAAATATTTATTTCTGTTTATAAGTTTAGTTAATAAAACATCCTTAAATATTTTAAACCCTATTTATAAATTTAATCTATTTGATTTCATTTTTAGCTACTTCAAGTATCTGGCTTTAAAAGATCAACATTTCCAAATACTAAAGAAATTGTATAAATCCCACAAAATAAACTTAAACATATGGTGAAACTCAAGTTATTGTAAATATTCCAATGCTATAATGTAATAAGAGGTAAACTCCAAATCTCAAAGTGTAAATGACTCAGTTATGGATTTTAAGTTGTCATTCAAATAGATTAAATTCTCTTAATCATTACAACCACATATATCGTCAAAAATACACAGATTCCTTCTTAACATAAAAATAGTAATACTCTGGTCTTGGTTCCCTAATCTTAAACTTAATTTTACATCTTACTGGGATTGGAAAATAGGTGTTTATTTAGAAAGACAGTTACTGAGGTTATTTAATATACATTCTTACCCGGGTTTGTGAGCTGGCCAAAACCAATCTGTTATTTTTGGTAAATGTTTATTGTCACTTATAGTTAGTAAATAGGTGAAAATTAGCTCCTCTCTGCAACCAGGAAGTGATGCAAACAAGTGTCAGGCTAGATTCTGCCCATCACACCAATGTCTTTTAGTGAGTAATCACGTCACAGTAATGTAACCTGTTTCTGTAAGTGTCTTGAAGTCGTAGCTCTCTGTGCTTTTTGATGCCCAAAAGCCTCTGATATGAAAAACTTACCTCAGGCAAATTCAGCAATATTCTTGTGTCAGGATTTGGCCAATCATCTAATGGAGACAGGCAACCAAGAATCCTCAGAACCAGCAACTGGACATCAGATCATTTGGGGATCCAGCCTAGAGTGCTATACCTAAATGTATAGGTTACAGGGCTCTGGATTTTCATTCATCCAAATGTGGGGAAATGTATGTCTCTGTAAGATTCTAAATAATATACTAAACAATTCTAAACTTATCCTGAATATCACCAATTTTTGCAACAAGAAGCTCATTTTTTGGTGTGTATTACGTGAATTACGAAGGCCCCAGCTATTGCTAAGACCTAAACATAGTTGAAGTACATTTATTCGTCACCCAAAGAATGTGAACTTTCCAATTAAATGCTAGCTAACTACACCTGAAATGTGAATTCCTGATTTAGGCAACTGGCTTCCCCTAGAAGTAGACTGACTAACATGAATTTATGTCACACTAGTTATATTCAACAATTTTAAATAAATTACAGATATAAATAAAAACTGGTGAAAGATGCATACTCATTAAGGAAGACAGTTACCATCCTAGTTAATTGAGTTTACATACAACCGGAGATCATAACCATGAAACTAATTGGATTCTTGTCAGTCACTATAATGGGATACATTTAACTTTATTTATAGTTGCTACGTCAATGACTCTATAAATGGAAATAGACACACAACCTTCTTCTTTGGATTCATATTATACATACTACATAACTCTTTTTGGTACTCATAGAAGTTTGCAAGTCCTACTCAGCTTGATCACTTGACTGGATTTTTCATTTCTTTGGCTCTTTGGAATCATAAGGAATACAAATATTTTTTCTCTTTAACTTTAAAGATCTGTGAATTTGATGGAATTCTTTATTCTGACGCGTAATCTCAGGATCCTCAAATTTTTATGGATATCTCCATTAATTGAATCTACATATTTCTCATGGCATTCTCTGACTTCTGGTAACAATTTGTAAGGTCAGTCTATTGATATAATTGTTATCCTGTGAGATATTCAAGTATAAGGAAGCTTTCTTTTCTGAGTGATCATTTTTGGGAAGAAAACCTACCATGTTATGTTTAGGTATTTATGATATATGCTAAGAACCCCCCAATCTATATCTCTAATCCTAATCACCTTCCTGAATTCTAAAGTTGTGTTTCCAACTATTTACTAGACATTTCCGCTTAAATGCTAATAAATATCTCAAGCATTCATGGGCAAAAATAGAATTATTGAATTTTGCACCCCACCTCTTCAATCTTTTCCTCTTTGTGTCTTTCTTGTGTCAGCACAAAAGCACTGACATTCATATCCTTAGGCCAAAAATCTATGAGTTATTCCTCATTCTTCTCTTTTTCTTTTTCATTGCTCCCACCCGACCAGCTCCCATCATCAAGTTCTGTTGCTTCTGTAAAACAGACCCTGAATCACCCTTGTCCAAGTCACCATCAACTCTCAACAGGACGATTTCAACATCATGTAACTGCACTTACTGCTCCATGTTTGCCCCTCTATCATCCATTCTTCATGCAGTGACTTTGTTGAAATTAAATCTTTCCCCTCTGCCTAAAACTGTCTAAAATTTTCTCACCACACTTAGAATAAACCAAACTCCTTGCCTTGTCTTATAAGATAGCACTTTACAGATTCTCTGACCTCATCTCCTAGCCCTTTTCTTACCCACTAGACACCAACCACAGAATTTTTATTTCCCTCAAACTCACTGAGCTAATTTCTGCCATAGGGCCTTTGTAGGAAGACTGACTCTTTTTGAATAATTAGAATTTCAGTGTAAATTTAACCCCTTTAGATAAATATCTCTTGCCCACATAATCTAGAGTAGCCCCTAGTCACTATCATTTCACACTATTTTAATTCTGTCAATTACACTTATCAATACTTACATTTTTCATGTTCAGCAATTGTGTTCTCTAACAGTATTTGCAGATCATGTTTGTTTTGTTCATTGCTATATTGCCAGGGCTTATGGGATGTGATAAGCACTCAGTGTACATCTTTAAAAGGATAAACATTCAGAGCCAGCCCTGATGGTCTAGTGGTTAAGGTTTGGTGCTCTCACAGCTTTGGCGGACCAGGTTCAGTACCCAGTCGTGGAAACACACCACTCATCTGTCAATTGTCATGCTGTGGCAGCAGCTCACACAGAAGAACTAGAAGGACTTACAACTAGGATATACAGTCATGCACTGGGGCTGTGGGGAGAAAAAAAAAGAGGAAGATTGGCAACACATGTTAGCTCAGGACGAATCTTTCCTGCAAAAAAATAATAAAAAGAAAATAATAAACATTCAGAATATAACCTAGATCTCAAAATCTCTGCATATCCCACAGGCCTCTCATCATTTAACTCCATGATTGCTCTTTCTCCTGTAGCCTTTATGACAAAGACCATCAATCACCTGTCAATGTGATTTTTTTTCTTTTGGTGAGGGAGATTGGTCATTGCCAATCATCTTCTTTTTGCTGAGGAAGATGGTCCCTGAGTTAACATCTGTGTCCATCTTCCTCTGTTTTGTATATGGGACGCCACCACAGCATGGCTTGATGAGCAGTGCATTGGCCCACGCCCAGGATCTGAACCCAGGAACCCTGAGCTGCTGAAGTGGAGCGTGTGAAGTTAACCACTATGCCACCAGGCTGGCCCTGAACGTGATTTTTTTTTTTTTTTTTTTGTGGGGCAGACCAGCCCTGAGCTAACATCCGTCACCAATCCTCCCCCCCCCTTTTTTTTTTGCTGAGGAAGACTGGCCTTGGGCTAACATCTGTGCCCATCTTCCTCCACTTTATATGGGACGCCGCCACGGCATGGCTGACAGGCAGTGCGTCGGCGGGCGCCCGGGATCCGAACTTGCGAACCCCGGGGCTGCCAAGCGCGGACTAAACCGCTGCGCCACCGGGCGGCCCCCTGAACGTGATTTTTTTTGATGCCCTCAAGGGTGGCTTAGGGGCCCAGAAAAGATTATTCAGGGGCTACATCTTCTTTAATATTTGATATTTTGCCTAGCCTACCAAGGTAATTATTATTATATTAATGTGGCAATTTTAATCACTTATGTTTGTTTCAACCAGTTACTTACATTTCTTTGAAGATTCCAAACTACATTTAAATAACAGTTATATTAGATTTCTTTAAAAAGTACTTTATTAACAAATAAAACTTTTCCAAGGACTTAATCAATTCTCGTAAATCTAGTAAATTAAACTTACACATATGCTGAATCTTACTTTCTCTGAAATGTTCCAGTATTGTTTATAAACCTAGTAAAATTGCAATTTAAAACCAGAAGTCTAAGTCAACTGTCATTTATACATTTTATATTAGAATTACAAAATTAACTGAAGAAGAAAAAATTTTCTAAACCTGAAATATTCCATGTGCACAAACTTTTTGTTCACAGAAAAATATTAATATTATAGATTTTATTTACTTAATAATTTTGATACTTAAACTCTTCTTGGAGTTGAGAATATAATTATGCCATTTAATACAATTTTGGGGTTACCACACCAAATGATTTACAGGGTTCCCTTCTCAGCTGACTGAAGTTGCATATAAAGAAGCAGTTTGGGCTGGATATGAGGTCTTAGACTGCTAATATGCAAGGTGAAGTTTTAGTTTTTATGCCACCACCTGTTAGCCCTGGCTTTTGAGTTGTGATGTTAATGCCTCCAGATGGGCTGGGCTTGAAGTCCGTTCCCTGGACCGCAGTTACACATTACATACTTCTCACATCTGATGAATCTGCAAATCCCTCACAAGATTTGCTGCTAGTTTTCTTCTCGGCATGAATTGTATTTTTTTCTTCCTTTGCCTTCTAAGATATTTAATTGTCATCTGACTGGATTCTGCATATACTTTAAATGTATTTCTCACTCAGTTTTTGCAATTTCAAAATCGTGTTAATGACATAACTCCAAGGCAGAAATGTGAAAATAAATTTGCCTTTTTCATCAGCCTTTCCCAGATCAAAATTGTCACCTATCTTGACTGTATCACTGATCTCAGATTCATTCCATTCTTCTCATTCTCACTGCCTTTGCTCTAGTTCAGGTTGTGTTTTTTTCCTCACTTGGATTCTTGTTTTTCTCTACAACCTTCCAATTTCACTCTACATTTCACACATTTGCCAACATGATTTTTCTTAAATGCAAATCAGCTCATATCACTGTGCTTAAAATCTTTTCCTAGTTGCAGGTACCCTTGAGAATTAGATTTAAACTATTTTCTCATCCATCCGTTCATAGTGCATTCATTCTTCCATCCATCCTCTATCCATCAAAAAAATAGTTCCTGGGGCCGCCCGGTGGCGCAGCGGTTTAGTCCGCGCTTGGCAGCCCGGGGTTCGCGAGTTCGGATCCCGGGCGCCCGCGGACGCGCACTGCCTGTCAGCCATGCCGTGGCGGCGTCCCATATAAAGTGGAGGAAGATGGGCACGGATGTTAGCTCAGGGCCAGTCTTCCTCAGCAAAAAGGGGAAGATTGGCAACAGATGTTAGCTCAGGGCTGGTCTTCCCCACAAAAAAAAAAAAAAAAAAAAAAAAAAAAAAGTTCCTACTTAGTCTTGGGCATCCCATTATCTCTATCCTATTTCTACCTGTAAAACCTTATTTATGCTTAAATTTTTGTACTTTCCACACTTCCACTTAAATTTCACCCACTCTACAAATGGCCTTCAGATAGACTGACCTATGTACAGTTCGTCAAATATGCTATGATCTCTTACGTCTTGTTAGTTTTGCTCCAGAAGTTCCCTTTGTCTGGAATTCCTTTCCTTCTTCAGCCACTGGACTACCCTGTACTCATTTTTCAAGTTTTAGCTCATGCACCACTTTTTCTAAGATGCCTTCTGTCCTCCCAAATGAGGATTAGCTACAATCTTTCTATGCTTCCATATACCCTCATGCATATATGTATTTTAGCATTAATTGCAGTGTTGTAAGTCATGATTTTGTTGTCCATCTTTTCAAATTCAATGAGTTTTTATCTCTGTATTTCCAGTGCATTGATCAAACTAGGCATTCTAAAAAAAAAATTTAATGAATGAATGAGTAAGCAAATAAGTGAGTGAATAAAAGATGCCATCTTTCAGAATGTGTTTGGTCACCCATCACTCTTAGGGATTATCTTCGACTGGGACTGGGCAGTTCCAGATGTTCACCTTCAGCTGAGGGGCCAGGCTGGGTCTGAGTCTCTCATTTGAACAAGCAATATGTAGTCTGCAAAGTCCTGAGGGAGAAGTTGTATTTCTTCACAGTATCTAATGCAGGGACCAAGGGTAGGACTACTTTCTTCTTTACTGTTCATACTCATTTGAAAGGCCTCTTTTAAAAAAAGTATTTTCATTTAAAAATAAAACATCGATTTAGAAAACCAAACAAATCAAATATGTGGATTAATGGATTATTATAAACCAAACAGTCATGTCAAGAAGTAGATCTTTTCTAGCCACTCCAGAAAACCATTCCATGTTTTCTCATTCTAGTCACCACTTGTGCCCACACTCTAAAGTAGCCATTATCATCACTTTTAGAGTAATCTCTTATGTTTTTAAAAGTAATTTTATTATCCCAATATGCATACCTAGACACTATATTTTAACTTTGCCCATTTTTTAAAAACTTTGGTGTATCTTTTAAATGCCTTTTAATCTATAGTTTCCTTTACTATCCCTTTGGTTTGCTGATAACTTATCCGTTGAAGAATGTAGAGTTTCATACAGTCTGGATTTTTCTGATTTCATACTCTTGGTGGGGCTCCATGTATTTTTATGTCCTTGATGTTTCCTGAAATTGGCAGCTGAATCTGAAGGCTTGATCAGACTCGTATTGGATCTCTAGACTACAGATGGTTTTATGTTCTTTCACCAGGAAACACATACTATCCGGTGGTCTCTCTTTTGGACATGTTAGCAGTCATTAATATACATGGCCTAGATCTATTAATTCACTGGAAGTTGCAATTCCTTTTAGTTACTTGAATAGTTTCATAAAGAGACACTTCCCTCTTCTACTATACGCTATCCAGTGGCTCAGTTCATGTAAGAAATGCATAAGAAATGCTTGATTCTTTCTCTTCATTTTCTAGTTTTCAAAACAAATAGTTGATTTTCTGTTATCCTTCGAAACTGATCAGTTAGTTAATTTCTTTTTTAAAAATATCATTGTGAACTTTTGGATTTAAACATGTTACAGGTTTTAAACTATTATTTGTTTATGTATTTATTCTTGTTGATGCTCAAAGTAACCCATCTTTGGCCAGCAGGATCTCTTCAGTTTGGCTCCCGAGTCCTTTGGATAGGACCTATAGCTTCCTTGCTATGTGGAATGATAAGCTGTCCAGGCTTATCCAGTACATTTCCTGCCCTACATCTAGAACACCCAGTTCTCCAAGAAACCTTCTCCTAGTGAGAAATGATTTCTCAAAACCACAATTCAGGTGCTAGAGATGCTTATTGCTAGTGGAATGATCACTGTTTCTGGCCAAAAAAGCCTCTATTTTTTAAAGAGCCAAGTCCTAAGAGTACACAGTTTGTTAGTCCAAGTGATAGAGTTCAAAGAATTGGGATAAATTGTTTTCCTCTACCCTAAATTCCTTCAGTGAACTGAGAATTGGTAGAAAATTTACACTTCATTTTTGTTTCCTTTTAAAATATGAATGCATTTAGCAACATTAAGCCCCAGACACCTGTCTTCATGGTCAATTACCAACCTGTGAAGGTCAGAGGCTATCAAGATCAGAGTGAATTTCACGAATGACATAGCCCCAGGTTATCTCAGAGGTTATCTTAAAACTTGTAGAGCTGTGGTCCTGAGCAAATTTTTTTCTGGAAGCCTCAGGGCAATGCTTTCTCAATAAGAACTGTAATATAAATTTGAATTAAGCAAACACGTGCAGTGCAAAAGAGAGTTACTGTTTGGTTTATCACTGTGTGAACACAAACAAAAATGACAGAATTAACAATCCTTTCCACAATTCTTTCACCATTTATATGGTTTTTTAGTCAACAAATTGGTTTTAAAAAAAATCAAATTTCTCATTTGAGAGAAATTTATCTTCTCATTTCTTACACAACTGTTATGTCCTTGAGGCAAATATAATTAACTATTCAGGTGGGAATCCTTTCCTCAGTAATAGTCTGCACATTGACTTGAGTCATATGGATTCTCAATTGATGTTCGTTGAATGAATACTAATAGCTATGATTTGTTAAGTTCCTACTAAGTGCTGGGTACTTTATACATGGTTTTTTTTTTTCCTTTCTGTTATCCACACAATAACTCTGAAATGTATGTACTCATTTCTCCTTTTATAGATTAGAAAATGGGGGGTGGTATATTTGAAGAAACATAGCTAGCAATTTTGGATCTGAGAATTTGACCTAGTACTCTCTGATTTCAGAGTTCTTGTTTTTATCTACTTTATCACATAGCTGGCCTGGCTTTGACTACACAAACAGAGCAGAAATGGCATTTATTTTCCTGAATAGAACATGAATGGTCTTTGTAGACAATCTGTTATTAACATCTCTTCTACCTCCTTGGTACTATTGATGGGAATGAAAAATAGTTGTAACATTTCAATGAATTATGCGGGGGATAGATCTTAATATTCTGAGTGGCCAATAACTTTAGATTAAGAGCATTTAGCACACATTATCAAGTAGACAATTGTGTATCTATCAAATACTAGGCATTGTGGGAGATACAAAATGAAAAAGGCATAATACCTGTTCTTTAAAAACATTATAACCTAATGAGGAGAGAGATACATATATAAGTAATGTAAGAGTGTTTCCTTACTGTCAGAAACTTCAGACAAAAATTGTTGGCTGAGGTTGTGAGAAGGCTGTCTGTCTGGATTAAAAGGATATGCATACTGGTATTTGTGGGAGGGAAGAATGTTGGTGACCCGTGAAGGATCTTGACAGAACAGACTTAGGTGATTTGAGGCTGGGATGAGAGCGTGAATGAAGGAGAAAGTTTTCTTCTATTGGAAGAAATGATCCATTCAGAGAGGTGCCCTGGTTCTAAAATGGTGCCAGGGAGGAAAACTGTCATAATTATGGTGCAGGAGCCCGCATTGTCACCCATGCTTGTCTCCACTCCCCAAATTTTGGACTCTTTTCTCCATCTCACTCTCAGCAGATAAATTTGCCTCTACTTTACAGAGAAAAAGAAGTCTTGTATTTTAATATAAAACATACAAACTTACATGTATATGGACCCATCTGCTCCTCCTTTCTCTCATGGAAATAAAAAAAGTTGTCTCTTCTAAGAGTAATTCCTCCACCTGCTTTAAGTCCAATTTCCTCCCTTCTCCACCCCCAATCCTTACATGAATCCCTTTTCTCTTTTCTCCTTTCAACCTCCCTCTCTCAGCTGCATTCTTCCCATGGACATTAAATAGCCCAATTCTTTCCTATTTACACATTCCAAATAAAAAAAGAAACTTCAGTAGATTCTTGATCCTGTCCAGCTCCACCCTATTTGCCTCCTGCTCTGCTCTTCAGAACCAAATTACTGGAAATAGTTGTCTACCATTCTCAGTGTCCTCATACTCAGCTTTCTCATACCTGGCTTCCCCATGCATCTCTCCACCAAAATAACTCTCCCTAAGATCACCAGTGACTTCATTGTTGCTAAGCTCTGTTGAGGTTTTTCATTCCTATCCGTACTCGTCCAGGTAGTTAATGCAAACTTGCACAACAGGCAAACCCTTAAATAGCAGCAGCATAACTATAACAGGGGTTCCTTTCTCAATCATGTGCAATCCAATACTGGTCAGATGGCCCCTTCCATCTTGTAGCTATGCCATATGGAATATATAACTGTTCTAGTTATTTACTGCTGCTTAACAAACTACTCAAAGCTTTGGTGGCTTAAAACAATGTCAACATTCCTTTTGTTCATGAGTCTGTAATTTAGAAAGGGATTTATAGATATAGTTTTTCTCTGCTCCACTCAGCATCTCCTGGAATAGCTCCAAGCTTCAGGGCTGGACTCACCCAAGATGCACTCTGTGACATGTCTGGAGGTTGGTGCTGGCTGCTGGCTGCTGGCTGGGACCTCACTGGGCTGTTGCTGGAACACTGACACATGGTCTTACCAGGTGGTTGCTTGGCTTCCTCACAGCATGATGTCTTGGGCAGGCATCCAAGAAAGTTCAAGTCAAAAGCTGAATCCTCTTGTCTGACCTACTGCTGGAGTCATGCAGTGTCACTTCCACCCTTTTCCTCTAGAAGTGAGTCACTGAGGCTGGCCACCACACCATTTGACTTGACTCCTTAGCAGCATTGATGCATTAACTCTGCTTCCACATGAAATTTTCTCTTTCATTCCTTTTTATGACCCCACATCTCCTGGCTTTACTTCTACATTTTTGCTCTTAGGACAAAACCCCAAATCCATGACCTGGTCTGGCCCCACATATTTCTCCACCCTTCTCTTGTTCTCTTTTGACTTTTCTGCTCCAGCCGCATCAGCTCATTTTAGTCTCTTATCTAGACCACATTCCCTTGCATGCTGGGGCCTCTGCCCAGGCTGTTTCCTCTTCCTGGAATGCTCTTTTCTTAGCTTTGGTGTGTCTTCTTCAGGTAGCTTTTCCTGACCTTCAAAATTGGTTCAAATCTGCCTATTATGCCCTCTAAAAGAAGCATACATATGCTCTTTCAAAGCATTTATATCAGTTCTCAATTTTGACTACTTATTTCTTTTATTGTCTATCTTGATCTCTACAATACAAGCTCAAGGAAAGGGGTCTATCTGTTTTACTTATCAAATTATCCCTCCTGTCTACCTAGCACAGTGCCTGACACATAATAAATATTTGTTGAATAGATGAATGTATCACTCAGCCTAAGAATCTTGGGTAACAAGAAATATAGTTCCTTTATCTTTTGTCAATAGTTCCCAAGTTTAGAAGTGTGTGTGTGTGTGTGTGTGTGTGTGTGTGTGTGTGTGTATCTAGGATCCTGACATTTACTATGCAGGGTCTGATATGCTTACCATCCTGCAACGGACAGAACAGTCTCATTCAGTGGAGAATTACCTCATACCACACACCAATAGTGCCTCTCCCCTGCTTTGTGAAATCATAAATCAATGGTTTAACTGACCTTCTTAGCTGCCCTTCTGTATTAGAAAGAGCAATTATTAAAGCCTGGCAGGGATGAAAAGTGCTGTAGCACTAAGTTTCTCCACCCATCTCCTCCATCAGTAGAATACCACTTTCCGGGTCTCCATTTAATAGTATTACTATGGTAAGGAGTTGTGTCTGCTTGGCCTTGCAGACTGTGGAGGCCTGAGTACCTTCAATAAGCAAGCCTGCCAGGCCTCTGAAATCTGATAGAATTTCCTGTATGCCTTGCCAAGAGGACAAGTTCACTGGCTCTGAGGGTGAGTTCTTCAAGAGTGAGCAACAGACATGCATCAGGTTAACTCTTTTTAATTTGGTTATTATGATGGAGGTGGCAGAGCACACAGGATGAAAAGTTGACATGATCAAAATGCACATGGAGGAAACTTAAATACATGTTACTAAGCAAAAGAAGCCAATTTGAGTAGGCTACATACTGTATGATTCTAACTGTATGACATTCTGAAAAAGACAAAACTATGGAGACAGCAAAAAGATCAGTGATTGCTGAGGGGTCTCAGGAAGAGATGAATAGGCAGAGCACAGAGGAGTTTTAGGGCAGTGAAAATATTCTGTATGATATTATAGTGATGGGTATATGTCATTATACATTTATGCAAATCCACTGAGTGTACGACATCAAGAATGAACTGTTAGGTAACCTATGGACTTTGGGTGATCATGATGGGTCAATGAAGGTTCATCCTTGATAAAAAATGTACCACTCTGGTGAGTGACATTGATAATGGGGGAGGCTATGCATGTGTGGGGGCAGGGGGTAAATGGGAAATCTCTGAACTTTCCTCTCAATTTTGTTGTAAATCTAAAACTGCTCTAAAAATAAAGTCTTAAAAAATGCTTATGGCATAATCAACTGTAATGGGATGAAATTAAATACTGGTTGAGCTTTTTTCCTGCCCCAAGGAGTTAACTCTGAAGGTCTGGGATGACAATGGAGAAAATGACTGTATTAGTTATCCATTGCCATGCAACAAATTGCCCCAAAACTTGTGGCTTAAAACTATGAACATTCACTATATCTCAGTTTCTGTGAGTCAGGAATCCTGGAATGGCTCATTTGGGTGGTTTTAACTGAATGTTTCTCATGAATTTGCAGTCAGATGTCAGTTGCAGCTGCAGTCATCTGAAGGCTTGACTGGGGCTGAAGGATCTATGGTAAAAGTGCCTCACTTATATGGCTGGCAAGTTGGTGCTGACTGTTGGTGAGAGGCCTCAGTTCCCTTCCACATGGGCTTCCCCACAGGGCTCCTTAAGTGTCCTCTGGATTTCTTCTAAGGTAACATTTCAAGAGACCAAGGGAAGAGTGGCAATTCTTGTATTCTATGGTCACAGAGAATGCCTGGATTCAATGTGGGAGAAGTCTTCATACAAAGGCATAAACAACAGAAGGTAAGGGTCACTGGGGTCATCTTTGAGTCTGGTCATCACAGTGACATCTAATTCTCCAAGGCTGAGTTGGAGAGGTCTGATTATTGGGGTAGAAATCCTAGTTGTCTGAGGTTCTGTACTGGAGTCCAAACTGGCCTGATGACTTTTAATAGGGGAAAATGGGAGTGTGATAGGCAGAATTATGGCTCCAATCCCCAGAACTTGTGAATGTGTTAAGTTGCACAGCAAAAGTAACTTTGCAGACATGATTAAGTTAAGAATCTTGACATGGGAAGAGTATCCTGGATCATCCAGTTGGGCCCAATATAATCGCAAGGGTCCTTACACAAGAGAGGCAAAAGAGACAGAAAAGTGACGACAGAAGCTTAGGTTCAAGCGATGCAGGACCATGAGCCAATGAATACAAATAGCCTCTAGAAGCTTGAAAAGTCAAGGAGTGGATTTACCTCTAGAGCCATCAGAAGAAACGCAGTCATGCTGACACCTTGATTTAGCCCTATAAGACCCATTTCAGACTTTTGATGTCCACAGCTGTAAGATAATACATTTCTTTTGCTTTAAGCCCCTAAGTTTGTGGTAATGTTGTTACAACAGCAATAGGAAACTAATGCACAGAGTGAGAAAGAGGATACCTTTTTTGGGGGGAAAAGTGGGGTGTTCTTTTCAAGGTTCCTCTTCTGAAAGTTGCAAGCCTATTGTTTGTAAACTCTCTGTGAGAAGAGTAAACATTTTCCCCATTGATTGAATGTTTGCTGAGCTTCGGGCTTGTAGTCTTTCTCTGCTACTACCAGAAATTGAGAAAAAAATATTGGGGATGGAGGGCACGGTAGCACAGTGAGTCTGAAAGGGAAAAGGGTTCCTTGTTCCAAGAGGAAGAGATGACAGAGTTGTCTGAGCACAAAGGCCCTGAGGTGGATAGTCACAGAGGACAGATGGGACTGGAAGCTGCCTGTTGCTGACATGAGGCAAAGAGGTGCAGGGGCCAGAAGTTGTAGCCAAGTCTACAAGGGACTTCCAGTACCCAGGAAAGCTACTTGAGATCAGGCTGGGTCCAAAAAATAGACTGAAATTTCAAAATGGGGAGGAGGACATCTTTGTAACCAAAATGAAACTGTCTTAATTACTAAAAATGACTGACAAATTATAGAATCACATTGAGATGCCCATAAGTTAGCTTGCTGAGAGTGGGTTTCCGCAGAGTTGACTGGGTACACATTCCTGGCACATTAAAATATTTTTATGTATACTCCTCAGTAAGTTGAGAAGCTTCAATCAAGCTAGTTCTAGAACCATGCTTTTCAACACTGGATAACATTATGGCAGTCAAGGTAATGATAACCATCCAATGAAAGATATGGCCTGGTGCCAGAGGCTAAATTTTCCATGTTAATAAACATTCTTAAGTCTCAGTTGTGCTGTGCCTCTCTCGACCAGAGCTGTGAGCCCTAGGTAAATTACAGGGCTGTGTATGCAGCCTCCCAGATCAAGGGAATGATTGCAAAGCATGGAGCACCATAGTGAGCCCCTAATGACTGTTATCATCCTGGAAGGAAGTGGAGGAAAATGAACGTCCAAATGTCGCTTGTCGCAAAGAAATTGTGTGTTGTGTTGTGGCAAAAGACGTGCAAAAGACAGATGACAGGTTTGAGAGTAGGAGGAAGTGAGGTTTGATTTGAATCCCCCTTTGGGATATTTTTTTAAAATATTCAGATGTTTATATAGATGGAATTGAGAAAGCTGTCTCAGAATTTGACAACAAACCCGTTTCCCTGTTACTCTTTGAAAACTGCTTAAAGTGTGAGATTTAAAACTTTTTTTATTATCTCTCCCACAAAGCAGAGCCTTTAAAATTATATAATGTTTGCCTTTTAACAATGAATTGCAAATAATAGATTAATCAGAGCTTTCATGTTTTATGCAGCCTTTTTAAAAAACGTGGGTAATTTTCTGATGACATTATTTAGATTTTGATAAGCCTTCTACTTTTCAGCCTATGCTTATTTATTCAAGCTTTAAAAATATGTAAGAAGAGGCAAACCAGCCGCAAGCCATATTCTTTAGCATCTTAACTTGTACAAAGTCCCAAGGCAAAGGCTGGAGTCCTGACACATGAGAGGCATGTGGCAGAGGGGGCATGACCTGGGTTTTGTAGTCGGGGAGACCTTAGTTCAGGTTTAAAGCTTTGATTGAGTCTCATCCTGCCTGTGTGAACTTGGCAAGTTATGACATCTCTTTGAAGATGCAGTTCCTCATCTATAAAGTGAGTGCAACCCTTCATGCTTGTGTGGGAGTCAATGTTATACATAAGATATCTATTCTGTCTCTTTTTATCATGCACTTTAGAAGGTTGTATAAATATGTAGAGACAGAAGGATGAAAATATCCAAACTTAAATGCTTAAAACTTCTACAAAGTTTTATATGTTATATGTGAAAGGGTGTCCTTATTTTCTTTTTAATGTAGGTACTTTCAAATTAATACACCATGTTTTTTATTGAGGTATAATTGACATACAACATTATATTAGTTTCAGATGTATGACATAATTCAATATTTGTATATATAGTGAAATGGTCACCAGAATAAGTCTAGTTAACATCCCTCACCACACATAGTTACAGAATATTTTTTCTTATGATGAGAGCTTTTAAGATATACTTTCTTAGCAACTTTCAAATATGCAATACAGTATTATTAACTATAGTCTCCATGCTGTACATTACTATCCCTGTGACTTACTTATTTTATAACTAGAAGTTTGTATCTTTTGACTTCCTTCACTCATTTCGCGCCCCCTCTCCGGTCTCTGGCAACCACTAATTTGTTTTCTAATACACCATTACTTCTAAATTTGAATAGTACATTACACTTAATTATAAGTACATTATTATTCTTTGTAAGTCTCTAGAAAAACTGTGTATATGTAGGGCTTAATAAATAAGATGTATAAAACATGTAAGGGAGAGCATGTAAATGAGTATGAATATAAAAGAGTTACTTTAATTATAATTATGACAAGTTACAATTATAAAGACAATTAATTCAACAAAATTTCTTTTGAAAATTTATTGTGTATCAGGCATTGTCCTAAAAATGGTGGATAAAGTGGAGAAAATAAAATATACACAATGTGTATTCTCATGAAACTTGCATTTTATAAACAGAAACTTTAGGGTTATCAGGAAAACTGAAGCTAGAATTTGCAAAATCCTGAAATTTAATAAAATGGGATTCTGTTCTGAAGAAAGGACTCAGTCCACTTCTTGGGGAAGACAGTGTAGTTAAGTAAGGCAGAGTTACGGTAGAACTAACTAACTCCTGCATTACTGTGTCTCCTTTAACACAATCTTAGGCTATGCTAATGGTTCATTTCAGAAGATGATACCTATTAAACACCTGGCAGTGCTAAACATAGTAGGAAAAGTAAAATACACTGGTCTTCTCTAGAGAATCTTATAGACTGGTATAGAGGGTAAGATAATTACTGAAGACAATGTACGATATATGACATATTCCATAAAAGAGGGACAATCAAACAACAATAAAACAACAGCAGCAACAACAAACCAGACATGAGTTTACAAGGAGAGAGAGATCCAGTGTGATTCAACCAGGAAAGACTTGCTGGAGGGGGGAGGCAAATGCAACAGACCTTGAAGGATGGGTAGGGTTCATTCACATGGAGATGGTGGCAAGAGCATTCTAACAGAAGACTGAGCCCTCTATGTAGGAATCCAGGGTCCAGGTGGAGAACAGAAATACCTTCACTGAGTTCTTCACTGAGTTGAAGAGCATATATAAAAAAAATATATATTTGTGATCAGCTTGACTCTCCACTTTAATTGCCAAAATATTTGAGACTTCACATTTTTTTTTTTTTTTTTTTTTTTTTGTGGGGAAGACCAGCCCTGAGCTAACATCTGTTGCCAATCCTCCCCTTTTTGCTGAGGAAGACTGGCCCTGAGCTAACATCAGCGCCCATCTTCCTCTACTTTATATGGGACGCCGCCACGGCATGGCTGACAGGCAGTGCGTCGGCGGGCGCCCGGGATCCGAACTCGCAAACCCCGCGCTGCCAAGCGCGGACTAAACCGCTGCGCCACCGGGCGGCCCTTGAGACCTCACATTTTAAAAGGAATATGAATGAAATACAAACTATTTCAAGAATGATGAGAGAGTCTGAAATGTCACTTGAGGAAGGGCTGAAAGAGGTATAAACTTGTCCTGAAAAAGGAAGCCTAGAGGACAAAATGGAAACTGAATTTAGATATGCAAAGGGTTGTCTTGTGGAACTGAGCAGAACCAGAGTCAAAGGTGGATGGAGTTTATAGCTGTCTTTGTCTTAACTGTCTTTGGAGATGTTCAAACAAATCTGGATGACATTTGACTGGGAAAATTGTTCCCCTCTGGATTGGCAGGTGGATTAGATAAAGCCCAAGGCTCTTCTGATATCAATAGTCTACAACCCTATTTACAATTGTGATTCTATTACTTAAGAATATGTTCGGAGTTACTTGCAGAAAGATGAGCATAGTAGGGTTATTCTTAAGTGTGGAAAAAAACTTTTTGATGGATATCTCTTGTTTTGCTTCCCAGTACCTGCTGCTTCTAAATCCATGTGGTCTGGTGATGGTAACCCCACTCCAGCTCTAGAGGTGATACACATGATCCAGGCTTAGGCAGTCAGATTATCCAATGACCCTGGCCACATGATTGCTTCAGGGATGGGCACATGACCCATTCAAGCCAAAACTATGCAACAAGATTTTTAGTAGGATTTCTGGGAAGGGTCACCTCTGTTCCATGCTGGATGTAATGCTAAGAAAATATAGAGCCTGGAGCTGCCACCATTATCTGCCTTGTGAAGCACAAGACAGAAGTCACACATGGAGGTAAGAAATAGGTGATAGAAACTGAGTCCCAGCGACATGGCTTGAATCCTCACCAAACAAGCTCACCATGTATGAAGCCAAGCAGAGATACCTCTAGACTTTTCAGGTTATGTAAATTAAGAGATTTCATTTTTGTAAACCTGTTTGTGAAGGGTTATCTTCAACTTGCAACTCCAGGCTCCTAACTGATGCAGAGCTAATGGTGCGACAATTTAAGAATAGACAAAGTTTGGTATATCTACTGGATAGGTAGGAGGTAGTCACTAAAAGTTATACTCACGAATGCTGTGTGACAACACTGAAAGAGACAGGACACAAAATACAGTTGATTCTCATTATTCGTGGATTCCATATTTGTGGATTTGCCTAATTGCTAAAATTTATTTGTAATCCCCAAATCAATACCCACAGCTCTTTTGTGGTCATTCATGGCCATGCACAGAGTGGAGAGCAATCTGAGTTTCCGGAGGCATACATTCCCAGTTGAGGTAGAATGAGATGATGCTCTGCCTTCTTGTTTCAGCTCTCATAGCATAAACAAGTGTTCTTTTTGCCGTCTATTGAGTGACATGGTTTCTGAACTTTTGTGCTTTTCCTTGGTGATTTCACTGTTTCAGATGGCCCCTAAGTGTATTGCCGAACTGCTGTCTAGTGTTCCCAAGCACAAGAAGGCTGTGATGTGCCTTATGGAGAAAATAAATGTGTTAGATAAACTGGGTTCAGGCATGAGTTATAATGCTGTTGGCTGTGAGTTCAATGTTAATGAATCAACATTGTATATTAAATAAGGTATCTTTAAACAGAAATATACATAAAACAAGGTTATGTATGATTGGTTGATGAAAATGTTGTGACCAGAGGCTCATGGGAACCGAACCTCATATTTCTCCTAGGAGCAATGATTTAGTGTTTGCTAATTCAGTGGTTGCTGCAACTTTATAGAACATAAGTACCATCAATAACTAGAATCAGGTGTATGTAAAAAGTACATTCAAAAGGAAAAGATTGGAAAAAAGATGAATCATAATAAGAGTGATGGGAATGTGAATTTTTTCATCTTTTCCCTAATTTTCAAATGTTTAAAAATAAGATAATAGCACTATGGTGAAAAACATATTGTACATTTAAAAAATACCACACAAATCAAGAAAACAACCCCAAAATACACGTTGGGCTTTCTGTTTAGAATCAGTTTAAAGCAATAGATTAAAATGAGTTTATTACTTTAAGATCTCACTTCATTTAAAAAAACACACGCAGACACACTAAAATCTTTGTTTTAGTATAACAGCCTCATTGTCCGCTTAAATAACCAGATTTGGCTCATAATGATTTTTTTCTCTCAAATCAAATTTATATCTAAGAAATGTGCCAAAGCCCTTAAATGTATAGATTGTAATAATCAGAGCATTGGAAAGGATGCTGGGGTCTATTTCATTTAACCTCCCATTCAATATAAATGTTCTCTTTACACCATCCCCAAAAGAAAAGCATCGAATTTTTAAAACGTTGTCTATAAAGGAAGTTTAATACCAAATCATACCTATTTGGTTGGTTATAACTGTTCTGAATATTTCTTATATTTATCCATAGTCTTATTATAATCTGTCCTTTTAACTACAGAAGATAAATCAAACCCTCTCTTTTTTTTTTTCTGTGAGGAAGACCAGCCCTGAGCTAACATCCACTGCCGATCCTCCTCTTTTTGCTCAGGAAGACTGGCCCTGGGCTAACATCCGTGCCCATCTTCCTCTACTTTATATGGGACGCTGCCACAGCGTGGCTGACAAGCAGTGCATTGGCAGGCGCCCGAGATCCGAACCCGCGAACCCTGGGCTGCCAAGCGCGAACTAAACTGCTGCGCCACCGGGCCGGCCCCCAAATCCTCTTTTTAAAATATGGATCTTCAAATATTGTAAGAGAGCCATCACGTTATTCCAGTGGCTTTTCTTTTCTAGGTTAAATAACCCCAGGAACCTCACCCAGTCTTCATAAGAGTATTTCTCTAAACCCTTTGCTGTTTTGTTCACCCTCCTCTCCTTGAGCTCCAGCTTATCGATGCCCTTCTTAATATTATGAAATCAGGAGTGAGGAAAATGCAGGATTTGCAGTCCCAGTAATACCACTGCCCCCACTGCACTTGACACTGTCAAGAGAGGAAATCCAAAATGGGGCTGAGAAATTGTGACTTCTGAATAAGAACACTGTCTACAAGGTGATAGCGCTCATTGTGATGGACAGGATTAGTGTGCCCATTAACATAAGAATCAATCTATGGGCACAGCTCGTATTTCTTGTATTTTAAGTTTTTCACCTCTCTCTATTTTCTAGTTCTTTCTCTAATTTTCATTGATGATAAATCCAAACAAATCATTCCATTTTATCCTATTCAACCTTTTCATTTTTAGGTTCTGTTTTGCCCCCTTTTATGGAAGTTATAGATTTCTTTAACAATGTTGTTTGCATAAGCTTCAAGTAAAACTTTTTCAAATTCTTAGAAGTATTTTTGTCATAGAACATAGTAAAAATGTTTGGTTCTAGATTTGTCACCCTTTGCTTTTACACCATATTGTTATTTCACACACATATTGCCAATGTTTTCCTCTGTTAAACCTGCTGATGATATAAAGCAAAGTTTAAGTCACCTAAGACTACTCACTGACTAAGAGAAGCAATCAATTGTAGGGTACTGGATGATACAGAGGAATATGTAAAGATTTTTGTTGTTGTTAATTACGCTGTAAAAAATCTGTAGGCTTCCAGTTGGCTCTAGTGGTAAAGTTATATATTTTAGATTTTTTTTTACAAATGATCATATTGTTGAATAAGGCATCTGTCTTAATAAATGTCAAAAATTGAATTATATATTTTATCAAAATCATAACGAGCATGAACATTGTTTTACATTTTTATTTCTATACTTTCAACTTAATCATTCCTTAGTTCACTTTAATAAATGAGGATAATTTTACCTACCAAAATTCATTCAAAATAAATATCTCCCAATTTCATTTCTAGCTGCCTTGATATTAAGTATAAAATAATCCTAACCATCTTTCATACAAATATTTATTCCATTATTATTAATTTACCTATCTGCTTCATTCATGTTTCCATGGCAACTTACATTCCATAATTCCACATAAATTTATTGGTAAAGAACAGACTAGGACAGAGTAAATAGGCTGGGGTGGGGAACGTGTAGCTTGACGCCTAGAGGGGAAATTTGGTTCAGTTGATTTTCCATGGTGTGGAAGATACTTGGGTTGTTTACTAGCATTTCTGTTCTACTCTTTCCAGGCATGTGAGGTTGGGGCATAGGGATGCGAAAGGGACTGAATTTTCCATGCCCCCTTGGGGTATGGTATGATCTTGTGACTCACTTTAGCCAATAAAATGTGAGTAGAGGTGTCACATGATGCTTTGGAGCCGAAGTACTTGACACCCATATGAGACTGCCCAGTGTATTCCTTCTGTGCTTTGTCATCTTGGGTGTCATGAGTGTTGGTTTGCAAACTGGCCCCTGTGCATGGAGGTCAAGGAGACTGAAGAAGGAGGCAGACCACTTCAGATTGTTAGGTGGCAGTTTTAATAAGCAATGGAACTTACTCAAGAGGCTTCTCTTGGGCAGCTGCAAGATGAGTGGATCTTCACATCACCTGCCAGAATCTTAAAAGTTTATATAGAGCCTTAACTGGGTTCAGTCACGTACACTGTCCAGATGGTCTCAACACCTTTCTCTCAAGGCTGCATCTTTGAGAAGGGCTCCCACTGTGGGTATGGTGAGCTGAGCATACACTCCAAGGACAGGGAAGGGGATGAGGAGCCTCTGATTGCCTGGGTCCAGCTCACTGGTCTACTGGTGGTCACATCCTCTCAATAACCTCCCCCAACAATGAGATCAAGGCAGCCAGCAAAGCCAAGCCCATGCCTTAAGGACAGACAGCTGAGGACTTTGGGTGAGTGAGAAACACTTTTGTTGTGATAAGCTCTTGATATTTTGGTGTTTTCTGTTACCACAGCAGAAACTACCCAATCCTGACTAATATACATGGATACCATTTTTGTTTTTAATTAGCTTGTACCTTAACTAGCAGTCACTCTAATCTTCCTCCCATACATATCTTGGACTGATCTTTCTATAATCAATTGCCTTTTCTTCTAGGAGTGTGAAGCTTTGGAGATTTTCTGCCTTTTTACTTGTACCTTCTCAAATGAAATGCACTAGACGTAGTGTCTGGGTACAATGTTTCCTAATCCATTTGTGCTGGCTCCAGCAAGAAAATTTCTTGAAGCATCAGGAGGACACTTTCCCATTTGTTTGATTTTATGGGCGAACACAGTACACTATAGAAACAGTGAACGGGATGCCAACCAGATAGCAGAAAAGGACTTTGGAACTGCTGAAAAAATTGAAAGCCATTAGGAAACAGCATGCTTGTCTAACTTTGATAAAAATGACTGAGGATTTGACATTCACTTGTCTCTAGAAATCCGTGTTCTTGAATAAATAAGATGATTCACTCGAAGAAGTACTCATTTTGATGTGGAAACTTCCTTAAAATTCTCTTTCTCTTGACACTTATTTTATGCCATTATAATCTTTGTACTAAAGTGGCCGCTGGAAGGAAGAATTCAAGATACTTTATGGTGGAGGAGGGACACGGTGGTTCATTTAACTTGAATTCTTATCAGGTCTTTGGAAATCTTAGTCTGGCATTCCCCCAGCTAGGAAAGGAAAGGATAATTTCTGATGGAAAAATCAGGGACTTTTGAGAATTTCGGAAAAAAGAAAAACATTTGTAAGATACACATAATCCATTTATAAAACATACTCACCCAGAGCACGTTCATTTACAGTCCAAATGAGGTTTGAAGTGAGCCAACAAAGAATGTAGTTGCAGTGCCAATTCTCAAACGCAGAGTGCTGGGCAGTTGTGTAATCTGTGGGTGGTGTCATTACATATTGCAGTCACCAGGATGGCACCTGCTCATTAGGGATTCATTGAGTGCTCATGCAGCTACAATGCACTTCCATTTGCATTCTGAAATAATTTAGCATTGGGGACTTAAAAGTCATTTAAAAAAGTCATTTTATCAATCTTGTGTGGACCTCTTGTTTTTACTCCAGGCAAATTAATGTGAAGATTATTGTAACGTGTTAAACAGATTTAATTGTTCATTGGTCAAACAGTAACTCTGAAATGGACGTACTTGAAGATGTAATATTTCCTCAAATTTTGAAGGTGTGAAAAAATGTTATTTTCCTAGTTAAATTGAATAACAAAGATGGAGGAAGAGGAACATTGAAATATATGTCAAATTTATTAACTCCTTTTTAAATTTGATGTGAGGTTACTTTGGTTTAGGAATGCAGAGGGTATATTATGTATGTATGGTTTGCTCATAAAATCATAGTTTCTTGTACATTAATTCAAACAACGTTGACTTTACAGAATAGTTTTTTGCTTTACTTTATTTTAATGGATTTAAAATGCTTCTAAAAGATGCTACAAGCTGTTAAACTTGGGAAGTTAGTATCTTTTCACATTTTTGCCAAGCTGTGTGAAGCCATCAAAACTTGAGAATAGACAACGTCTTCAAAATAATAGTAAAACGGAGAAAATAAGAACTGGGTTTTTGTGAACTCTTCCATGTTACACAATAGAGAAAGCACTTATTTTCAGAAAAGAGGTTGAAGGAGAGGAAAAAAAGAGGAGAAATCCCTCCTCTTTCAAAATTACTGCATGCAAATGTTGCCACACGGAACTGTGCTAAGTAGTCTTTTTGTAGGAATGGTCTTATCAATAGGTTCTGCTTCCTCATCTTAGCATTTTTAATAATTTCAAAATGCAGAGGTTTTCTCAGATTTAGGAAAGCCTCTCAACTCTTTCTTTCTTGCTTTTATGTACTTATAAATAAAAACTTAGATTATCATATT
Source organism: Tapirus indicus (assembly GCA_031878705.1). Classification (NCBI taxonomy): domain Eukaryota; kingdom Metazoa; phylum Chordata; class Mammalia; order Perissodactyla; family Tapiridae; genus Tapirus; species Tapirus indicus. The sequence continues at coordinate 124,431,394 of CM062919.1, read as the reverse complement.
TTTTAGAAGAATCCAGAGAAAGTGAGCATATGAATCAAAGGCAGTTTTATACGAAAACAGGCCAGTCAACGTATTATGTGAGAGGCTAGGACTGGCAGTATTTCTGACTGTAATATTGGAACAAACGTCTGAAAATCTTGTGAAATTCCAACCCTTTGGAAGACATTATGATGATCCAGTGCAATCTTCTCATCTTACAGGTGCAGAAACTGAAAGTTATCAAATTAAAAAACTATTTTTTACCATCAAGATCTTAAAGAAAGAAGAGTGCTTAGGAATGACACTAATTGGCACCACATAACAATTTGAATATTTATTTGATACTATAACTCCAAACACTCCGACAGAACAATTTTAAGGTCTTATAAATATTTTAGATTTTCTTATACTTAGTTTGGATGGTTACCCTAAAAGTAACCAGATTCCTGAGTTAACATTGAGGATTGAAACCAGCATGTAGCCTTATTCACTAATTTATTTATTTATTTTTTTACCATTTTTTTAATTGATGTCTTAATAGTTTATAACACTGTGGGGTTTTAGTTGTACATTTTTGTTTGTCCGTCACCTTGTGGATGTAACCCTTCACCCCTTGTGCCCCCCCCACCCCCCTTCCCCTTGGTAACCACCAATCAGTTCTCTCTGTCCGTGTGTTCACTTATATTCCATATATGAGTGAGTTCATGCAGTGTCTGTCCTTCTCTCTCTGGCTTATTTCACTTAACATAATACCCTCTAGGTCCTTCCATGTTGTTGCAAATGGGACAATTGTGTCTTTTCTTATGGCTGAGTAGTATTCCATTGTATGTATATACCACATCTTCTTTAACCAATCGTCAGTTGAGGGACACTTGGGTTGCTTCCACTTCTTGGCTATAGTGAATAATGCTGCAATGAACATAGGGGTGCATACACCTCTTGTGATGGTTGATTTCATGTCCATTGGGTAGATGCCCAAGAGTGGGATTGCTGGATCATACGGTATTTCTATTTTCAATTTTTTGAGGACTCTCCATACTGTTTTCCATAGAGGCTGCACCAGTTTGCATTCCCACCAGCAGTGAATGAGGGTCCCCATTTCTCCACAACCTCTCCAGCATTTGTTGTTATTTGTCTTTGTGATTATAGCCATTCTAACCAGTGTAAGGTGATATCTTAGTGTAGTTTTGATTTGCATTTCCCTGATGATTAGTGATGTTGAACATCTTTTCATGTGTCTATTGGCCATCTGTATCTCTTCCTTGGAAAAATGTCTGTTCATATCCTCTGCCCATTTTTTGATCGGGTTGTTTGTTTTTTTGTTGCTCAGTTGTATGAGATCTTTATATATTACTGAGATTAATCCCTTGTCGGACAAACGATTTGCAAATATTTTCTCCCAGCTGGTGGGTTGTTTATTCATTTTGATCCTGGTTTCATTTGCCTTGTAGAAGCTCTTTAGTCTGATGAGGTCCCACTTGTTTATTTTTTCTTTTGTTCACTTGTCTGGATAGACATGGAATCTGAAAGGATCCCTTTATGTCCAATCTCAATTAGTGTACTGCCTATATTTTCTTTCAGGAGTTTTATAGTTTCAGGTCTCACTTTCAGGTCCTTGATCCATTTTGAATTGATTTTTGTATATGGCGATAGGAGATGGTCTACTTTCATTCTTTTGCATGTTGCTGTCCAATTTTCCCAGCACCATTTATTGAAGAGACTTCCCTCTCTCCATTGTATGTTCTTTGCTCCTTTGTCAAAGATTAGCTGTCCATAGGTGTGTGGTTTTATTTCTGGGGTTTCAATTCTGTTCCATTGATCTGTGTGTCTATTCTTGTACCAGTACCATGCTGTTTTGATTACTGTAGCTTTATAGTATATTTTGAAATCAGGGATTGTGATGCCTCCAGCTTTGTTCTTTTTTTTCAGAATTGCTTTAGCTATTCGGGCTCTTTTGTTGCCCCATACGAATTTCATAGTTTTTGTTCTATTACCGTGAAGAATGACATTGGGATTCTGATTGGGATTGCATTGAATCTGTAGATTGCTTTAGGTAGAATGGACATTTTAACTATATTTATTCTTCCAATCCATGTGCATGGAATATTTTTCCATTTCTTTATGTCCTCCTCGATTTCTTTCAATAGTGTCTTATAGTTTTCATTGTATAGGTCTTTGACCTCCTTGGTTAAATTTATTCCCAGATATTTTATTCTCTTTGTTGCAATTGTAAATGGGATTGTCTTTTTGAGTTCTCTTTCTGTTGTTTCATCGTTAGTATATAGAAATGCAATTGATTTTTGTAAGTAGATTTTATACCCTGCCACTTTACTGTAGTTGTTGATTATTTCTAGTAGTTTTCCGAGGGAATTTTTTGGGTTTTCTAGGTATAAGATCATGTCGTCTGCAAATAGTGAGAGTTTCACTTCTTCATTGCCTATTTGGAGTCCTTTTATTCCTTTTTCTTGCCTAATTGCTCTGGCCAGAACTTCCAGTACTATGTTGAATAAGAGCGGTGAGAGTGGGCACCCTTGTCTTGTTCCTGTCCTCAAAGGAATGGCTTTCAGTTTTTCCCCGTTGAGTAGGATGTTTGCTGTAGGTTTGTCATATATGGCCCTTATTATGTTGAGGTACTTTCCTTCTATACCCATTTTGTTGAGAGTTTTTATCATAAATGGATGCTGGATCTTGTCAAATGCCTTCTCTGCATCCATTGAGATGATCATGTGGTTTTTATTCTTCATTTTATTAATATGGTGTATCACATTGATTGATTTGCGGATGTTGAACCATCCCTGTGTCCCTGGTATAAATCCCACTTGATCGCGGTGTATGATCTTTTTGATGTATTGCTGTATTCGGTTTGCCAATATTTTGTTGAGGATTTTTGCGTCTATGTTCATCAGTGATATTGGCCTGTAGTTTTCCTTCTTTGTATTGTCCTTGTCTGGCTTTGGTATCAGGATGATGTCGGCCTCATAGAATGTGTTGGGAAGTATTCCATCTTCCTCTATGTTTTGGAATAGTTTGAGAAGGATAGGTGCTAAATCTTCTTTGAACGTTTGATAAAATTCTCCAGGGAAGCCATCTGGTCCTGGGTTTTTATTTTTTGGGAGGTTTTTGATTACTGTTTCAATCTCTTTACTTGTGATTGGTCTGTTCAGATTCTCTATTTCTTCTTGATTCAGTTTTGGGAGGTTGTACGCTTCCAAGAATTTGTCCATTTCCTTTAGGTTGTCCAATTTGTTGGCGTAAAGTTTTTCATAGTATTCCCTAATAATCCCTTGTATTTCTGTGGTGTCTATTGTAATTTCTCCTCTTCCATTTCTAATTTTACTTATTTGAGTCTTCTCCCTTTTTTTCTTAGTGAGTCTGGCTAAGGGTTTGTCAATTTTATTTATCTTCTCAAAGAACCAGCTCTTTGTTTCATTGATCCTTTCTACTGTTTTTTTGGTTTCAATTTCATTTATTTCTGCTCTGATTTTTATTATTTCCCTCCTTCTGCTGATTCGGGGCTTTGTCTGTTCTTCTTTTTCCAATTCTGTTAGGTGCAATTTAAAGTTATTTATTTGGGATTTTTCTTGTTTGTTAAGGTGAGCTTGTATTGCTATGAATTTCCCTCTCAGGACTGCTTTTGCTGCATCCCATATGAGTTGGTATGGTGTATTTTCCTTTTCATTTGTCTCCAGATAGCTTTTGATTTCTCCTTTAATTTCATCAACGACCCATTGGTTGTTCAGTAGCATGTTGTTTAGTCTCCACATCTTTGTCCCTTTCCTAGTTTTTTCCTTGCAGTTGATTTCTAGTTTCACAGCATTATGATCAGAAAAGATGCTTGTTATGATTTCAATCTTCTTAAATTTATGGAGGTTTGCCTTGTTTCCTAATCTATGGTCTATTCTTGAGAATGTTCCATGTGCACTTGAGAAGAATGTGTACTCTGCTTTTTTTGGGTGGAGTGCTCTGTATATATCTATTAAGTCCATTGTGTCTAGTTTTTCGTTTAAGTCCATTATTATTGACTTTTTGTCTGGATGATCTATCTATTGATGTAAGGGGGGTGTTAAGATCCCCTACTATTATTGTGTTATTGTTAATATCTCCTTTAAGGTTTTTTAGCAGTTGTTTTATGTACTTTGGTGCTCCTGTGTTGGGTGCATAGATATTTATAAGTGTTATGTCTTCTTGGTGAAGTGTCCCTTTTATCATTATATATTGCCCTTCTTTGTCTCTCATTACCTTTTTTATCTTGAAGTCTACTTTGTCTGATATAAGTATGGCTACTCCTGCTTTCTTTTGTTTGCCATTAGCTTGGAGTATTGTTTTCCGTCCTTTTATTTTGAGTCTGTGTTTGTCTTTAGAGCTGAGATGTGTTTCCTGGAGGCAGCAGATTGTTGGATCTTGGTTTTTAATCCATCCTGCCACTCTGTGTCTTTTGATTGGAGAATTCAATCCATTTACATTTAGAGTGATTATTGATATATGAGGGTTTAATGTTGCTATTTTATTGTTCATCTTCTGGTTCTTTTGCATTTCCTTCGTTTCTTGTCCCTTGTGTTTCGGACTGCAAATTCAATTTGGTATTTCTGCATGCTCATTCTCTTGGTTTTCTCTTTATTTGTCATGTGTGGTTGTCTTCTGGTTATTTGTTTAGTGGTTACCGTGAGGTTTATATAAGCGATCTCCTGGATAAGAAAGTACATTTTTGGATGCCTCCTTTTTCCTGAGGCTGGGTCAGTTCAATCCCTTACCCCTTCCCCTCCTTATTTGTTATCTCTTTATTCCAGATTGTGTCATGAATGTGTGTTTCCAGTGATGAGCTTGAATTAATTTTTGATGTTATCCAGCTGTAGTTTGTTCTGGTTTAGTCTCCTTGCTTTTCTCCTTGCTGAAATCTTTGTATCCCCTTTCTCATTTGTTTTTTTCAGGCCTAAGGGCCTTCTTGAGCATTTCTTGTAGTGGGGGTCTTGTGGTGACAAACTCTCTTAGCTTTTGTTTATCAGGGAGAGTTATTATTTCTCCATCGTATTTGAAGGATATTTTTGCTGGATAAAGTATTCTCGGCTGAAGGTTTTTGTCTTTCATGATTTTGAATATATCATTCCAGTCTCTCCTAGCCTGTAGAGCTTCTGTCGAGAAATCAGCTGAGAGCCTGATGGGGTTTCCTTTGTATGTTATTTTGTTTTTTTGTTTAGCTGCCTTCAATATTATTTCCTTGTCACGGGTATTTTTCAAGTTTGCTACTATGTGGCGAGATGATTTTTTATTCCTGTTTATATATTTAGGTGATCTATTGATTTCATTCACTGTTATTTCCCTCCCGTTCCCTAGGTTGGGGAAGTTCTCAGCTATTATTTCTTTGAACAAACTCTCTGCTCCTTTTTCTCTTTCTTCTCCTTCTGGAATACCTATTATCCTTATGTTGCTTTTCCTCATTGAGTCTGATATTTCTCGAAGAATTTCTTCATTTCTTTTTAGTCTTAGCTCTCTCTCCTCCTCTACCAGGAGCATTTCTGCGTGGCTATCCTCAATAGTGCTAATTCGTTCCTCCATATTGTCAGTTCTGCTCTTTAAAGACTCCATTTTTTCCACTATCTCGTTGATTTTGTTTTTCACCTCCAATAATTCTGATTGGTTTTTCTTTATGGTTTCAATCTCTTTTGTGACAAAATCCCTGAATTCGTTGATTTGTTTCTGTGTGTTCTCTTGTATTTCATTGAGTTTGTTTATGATAGCTATTTTGAATTCTCTGTCATTCAGGTTATCAAGTTCTGTGCCTTCAGGGTTGGTTTCTGGGTGTTTGTCATTTTCCTTTTGGTCTGTAGCCCTGACAAATTGTCGCAAGGATCCGACGGGGACGGCTTTATTTTTACCCCTCATGATAAAGTTGGTCCTGCAGTTTCCCCCTGCTGCCACTGGATGGAGATCGCGAGCGGTTTGCTCTGAGGATTATGCTGAAACGCCGGGTGTGTGGGGGGAGGGGTCCTCTCTTTCTCCTGCTTGACCCAGGGGTTTCCTTTCTGGCTCTCTTAGGGTGTTTGCTACACCCCCTAAACAGTCCGTCTCAGTCCGTCGTCATTTCCCAGTGGGGATCTCGTGACAGTCTATGAAAGCACCTGGATGGCGATAGTTTTCCCCGCTGTGGGCCGCCCCTCCCCCCTCTGCCTGCGAACCGCGCTGTCTTTGCCGATCGATTGGGCAGGGGGAGTACAACTTCTTACCTCTCCTCCCATCCTTTTGGGCTTCCTGCACCTCCACTGTCCGATGTATGGCAGCAGGGGTTTCTTAGAAGTCCTTCGTAGTGTTTGATTGAGCTCTGTTGGAATGTGAATGATGTTTTCGTTGTGTCATAGGGGGCAGAGATTCAAAGAGGGAATCTCACTCCGCCATGATGCTGACGTCACTATCCCACTCATTTATTTATTGAAAATATCTTCCGAGAACAAATGTAGTACTGGATACAGTTCTAGATGCTTGGGATATATAGTGCTTATATAAACAAAAAGCTCTGCCCCTGTAGGGGCAGACAGACAATAAATAATGAACATAATAAATTAAGTTGGAAGCTAGAAGGTGATTGTCCTATTGGAAAAAATAGAGCAGAGTGAGGGGAATCGGAAGTATGGGGTGGGGTTCTTGTGCAAGGTGGTCAGATCTTTAAATATGGTGGTCAGGGTGGGACTTGTGGAAAGTGATATTTGAGCAAAGGTCTCAAGGCAGAGAGGGAGTCAAATAAGTGGAAATCTGGTGGAAGACCATTCCAGGTAGAGGAAACAGCTGGTGCAAAGTTCGAAGGTGAGATTGGACTTGGAGTATTAGAGAAGCAGCAAGGAAGTCAATGTGGACTGGAGTAAGAAATGGGAATTGAAGGAGAGATCGCTAGAAGTTCAGACCATGTGGGGCAATGTAAAGAATCTGGCTCACTTTGAGTGAAGTAAGGAGCCTTTAGAGAGATTTGCATGGAAGAGTGGCATAATCTGAAACAATGTTTTTAAAAGATGGTTTTGGCTGTGTTGATGAGTGGCTCATCTTTATATGGAGCTTTATCTTCATACATCAACTTCCTCCAAACCTCTTGTCTTTGAGCTCTTTCGTTATCTTGTTCCTCTGTAACCAGCGCTTTCCCTTGATGGGAAAGACTTGGAGTATTGTATGACTCTTCTCAAGTCAAGGCTTCTCCTATTCCCAGGCCTGCAAAGCCATTGGTGACCTGGTCCTCCATGTGCTCCACACCTGGCTTTGCTCATGATGGTGGTGGGTGGGGGGCCTGTCTAGTTTCTTTTCCCACGTGGCACATTATTTTTAGCCATCCAAGGCATCTCCAGCTCTAAGAATAGCTACTGTATCTCAGAGATTCCCATACATGTGCCTATGGCTTTGAGAAAATTAAAAACAAAATCTGCCATCTTCTCCTTTTCAACCTTTTTTTGTTATTTTTCTCAGTCACATCATCATATAAGTTAAAATTTTTTCACTTCTGAGAGACTGTGTTCATTTTAATATGAAAATGGCTGTTTCCACTGGCGTCTCCTCTAAAACACACGAAAGTTCCACTCTAGTATGTGGGTCTTTTCTAAAGATTTTTTAGTTACCCTCTCAGGAGGGACATATACCACATATGACATAGTAAATTCCTCCTTCTCCAAAGTGCTGTAAGTACAGCAGGTGCTTGGTACTCATCTTTGCATTTCCTTTTCTCTTTCTTCGTCTCTGTCTTCCACTCTCCCTCCCTGTGTCTCTTTCCAGGACAATATTTTTTTCTCCTCTGCATGGCACTATGTAGAGAAATCCAACCCTCTCTCACCTCTCCAATTTGTCCTCACCTCTACCTCTGTGCAGCAAAACAAAGCATCTTTCTTAGTATCTACTCCCTTTGGGAGATGGGAGGAGGATGGGATTATAAATATTTAGAATTTAATGTGTTTTGTTCTGGTCCCATAAATTTTGTTTTTCTATTTCTAAAAAAAAAAATATGAAAATCATATTTGCAATGTAAAACACTAGAAAACAGAGACACACAAAAAGCCCCCCCCCCAAAAAAAAGAGAGAGAGAAGAAAATATTCATAATCCTGTCACCTAGGGATAACTTTAACACATTTTTTATATCTTTCCAGAACTTTTGTGTGCATGTAGTTTTTAACAAAAATGTGTTCCTCCTACGCCTAGATTTGTAATCTTCTTATTCCGTTTAATATATCACAACTGCACCCATGCCAATAAATATTTCTTTATAACAGTGTTTTAATGACTTAATGGTATTCCATTATATAAATGTACTATTGTTTATTTAATCATCATCATATACTTAGATATTTAGATGGTATTGTAGATAATGTTTCCCCATATCTTTAATTTTTCTTTAGAGTAAATGTCTAGAATTGGTATTTTAGGTCAAAAAGTATACATGTTTTTATATTTTTTGGTGTATATTGCCACATCGTACTGAGAGAGATGATACCAATTCTTCTATTCTCACCAGTACTCTCTCAGGCCACCTCCCTTATTCCCAAACCCATACGAATAGGGGATATTATTTTTTAAAAAAATAATTGCAAGAAATAGCATACAAACAAGTTGTAAATTATCGTTTTACTTTTTTTTTATTGCTTTGATCATTAATGGCGATAAATATGTGTCAACACCTTGAGATTTCAACTTGGACATCCTTCTTTCTCCTGGAAAAAGTTTCTGACCCTTCTGTTTTGGGTTGGCCCCCTCCTGTAACTTCCCATAGAACTCTGTACTTTGAGTGCCTCATTCTGATCACCAGTTTACTTCTCTTTCTGCTTCACTAAACTTTAAGATCCATAAGGACAGGATGCTGCTGTCTTGCTCATCACATGCCAGTGACTGGCACATCATAGTTTCTAAACAAGAAGTTGTTAATAAAATCCCGGAAACCATGATTTTTAATAATCATACTTAATATCTCCTTTCCCTTGTTAATGAACATGCATTTAACTTAATCATTTTGACAGCAAAGCAGTGAACTTTCCCCCCTAATTTCCAGAGATTAGAAACAGACATGCACATGTTAACCCTGGTGAATGAATGAATGGATGGATGAATGAATGGAAGCTCTTTCCATTGTCTGTTCTATTTCTAGTCCCTTGAAATCTACTTAGCTGGCTGAGAACATACTCTTAACCTCTAGACTGAAAGTTGACAAACCAAAACATAAAACACAGGCAAAGAAGAAACTAAGTAGGGGGTGTTTGATACCTCAGAATGGATCATATTCTATTTTATAAGGTAATTCAAAATTGGAGTTCTACCTATGACTGGGTTTCCAGTTAATCCTTGGATTTTCAAATTATCTAGATACTACTGGTGGTCTGGAAGGCCTGTCTTAAATGAATAATGGGTAGAGGACAGCTGTATTGAAAATTCCAGATCTTAGCCTTTTTCTATTATATATACCAGGAATTTCCAACAGAATTTCTACCAAACTGTATTCTAAGCCTCAAATGATTGATTATTTTATTAATATATATTTCAAATTAATTTTTATAAATCAGAATGTTATTTGGCTTAGCTAAATTAAAATTTTTGTTAATATTCAGGCATTAATAAAGAAGTAAATGATGTTAGTAATTTTAATATAACTATTGGGAAAGCAGAGAAGTGGTCTTGGTAAAAGTCAGTTGAAATGAGTTTTGATTATTTAGACATCTAAGTTCAACTAATGCAAACAAAGTAGGAAAAGATTCATAGTTATTTCTTAATTACTGGTAAAGCAACTACAAAAGGACATCTGGTTTTGTGAAAGCAGTAACAGCAGTCTTTTATTAAAATTATATTTTTAAACATAATGAGGCTATGTTGGGGATTGGGAGTTGAATGCAAAGTACTAAAGAGAAGAGCTTGAAATAACTTAAAAATAATGTTTTTATTTATTTCTTCTCCTAATTTTCAGGCTCTGCAATGACAAAGGCTCATACCTAGAAGGGGTATAAATAGCACAATTGCATGGTGGGTGGATTGTTAAAAAGAGGTGGTTCTGTTCCCCTAAAGATTGGTTTATTTTTCAAATTAACAGAGTAAAAGGTCTTTTCTGACATTTTTGCTTGGGGGACTGGATTAAAAGTATGCCATTGATGTTTGGTACATTTAATTAAATGTTTGGCTTGAGTTTATAAGGAACTTTTATTTATTTTAGTCAGTTCAGATTGCAACAGATCATTAAAAATTCCATTAGAGATTATGGTTGACATTATGATAAAAAAAAGTTTATCTGACAGGATAAAGCCTCTTTTACCAAATTTTCAACTCTACTTGGATATACTTTTTATTTGGTGAGTTTTAATCTCATCATCTCTTAGTGGTTTCCTGATTTTGTAGTTTATGACTCAAATAATGCTATTTAATTAGTGTGTCAGACTAATAAACCAAGCTCATGCTCACTAAAATCTCAGCATAAACAGATTTGAATGAATGTGTTGTCCTGTCAGCACATTGCTTTTTTTTGTGCAATTGCCCGTATAGTTATTGCCTGTTTTAAAATGCAAACTTTGGGAAGATGAGAAGCATGCCTGTGTAACTTGATTTGAATAGTTTTTAATAACATATGAAGCCAGATTGGATTAAATAATGACAATAATAATGATATTAATAATAATTTTAACAATTAAAGACCAAAAAACCCCAGTTATTTTATACCTACTCTATGCCTGGCAATGTGCTAAGAATTGTATATGTATTATCTCTGCAAGATTATTATTATCTCGATTTTACACATGATTAATTGAGATTCCAGACGGTTAAATAATTTGCTGAAGATTCAGAGTTATTAAATGTTAGAAATAAAAAGAAAGCTGCTTTATTCTGAAGCTCATAATATTCTATTACATACGTTGTTACTGATGGTTGAATGACATCTATACCGTTAGATGTGTTGTGTTTTACTGTATTCCTATTATGATAGAGCAGTGTTTCTCAGACTTGAAAGTGAGGATCTAGTTAAAATGCAGATTTTGATTCGGTGGGTCTGGTGGGGGCGCCTGAGAGCCTGCATTTCCATCAAGTTCCCTGGTGACACCAATGTTGCTCTCCTGTGTACCACCACTTTGGGCAGCAAGCCCTAGGGCAGAGATGCCCCCCACAGCGGGGAAGGAATGTTGGGACACATGCTCATTGGACCTTCATTGGAAGCAGTTAGAAGAAGTTTTCAACCTACAGAGTTGTCCTTTTTCTGGAAGAATCTTATATGCCCTTCTCCGCCTCCTAAAATCAGTGCTGAAGACAGCCATGGGTGCTGATGGAGTGTGTGCTACATCCCTTACGTGTTTTGTGGTAGAAAAGGATTGAAAATGACTGACCCAGACTGTTCAGAAGCTAGAATACTAAAAGCCAGTTTGAGGCCTGGCTGACAGTGTCGATGCTCAGGCAGAGGGGAAAGGAAACATAAAGAGAGGGGACTGAATTAGAGAAAGAAGAGAGGTGAGAGAAGGAGAAAGTGGAGGAAAATATCCAATTACATATGGTGGCGAGTGATGAGATGGCCCCAAAGATTGCCAGAAAGAGCCAATCTCACACCACTACAGAGCATAATTTGAGGAAGCTCCTCATCTCAAAAATACCACTTTCTTCATTTTGTCCTGGGACCTCAGATTATTGTTTTGATTCAGAGAAACCTCTAAGATAGTACACTATGTCAGTTAGCCTCTCCCATCTACTAGCAATTTTAGGGTGAATATTTTGAGCAGGGTAAAAAATAATCTTTCACCTTCACTTTAATCTTTGACATGCTATCTTGTCTTTATAATTTGGTTAATGCATTTGTGTAAGTGGAAAGAGTGAGATAGAATGGGGGTAGTCAAATTCCATTAGTTACTTTGTTCCCAAGAAGTGTGTGTGCGCATTTGTGCATGTTAACACGCACACATGTCACTTTTCATCTCGTATCAGTGTACTGTTGAAAAATTAAAGCTACTTTCAGTTGTGTTTTAAACAAGTACAGGCATTGCTTTCATAATTCCTTCTTTGAAAAGACAACTAGGTGAAAATGCCTTGGCCGAGTCATAGCGGTAGACACCAGACGGAAATACAGAGGGCACCGTGTAGCTTAGGGAATACAAATATTATTGGAAGTTTGTTATTGCTTCTCCAAACGCTCCATAAAATAAAACCTCATGGGAGGTCCTGGTAATATGGATAGTAACAAGGAAAAACTTTGGGTCAAAAGCACCATTATTTGAACATAATAATAAAGACATGAACCCACATTTTGACAGTCACCAGAGAGGTTCTCATTTCAAAATGTGACAAGCCAAAAGGAACTGCCCCAAACTTTTTTGATCCAGGCCTTTTCAAGTTGTCCCCTGGTAATGTGCTCTCACATGGAACAACTAATTAAGACATTGAAACTCACTAAAAGAACCAGTGAAGATTTTATGCCACTATATCTCTGATGAGAGTTTTCTAATCCTTGCAAATGTGTTTATTCTCATCAACTCCTTGGTATGTATGGTTCCATCTGGATGGAATCTGTGCAATCTATCTCAAAATTTTAAAGAGCTTTACCAGATTATTGACTCATTAATTTCTATGTTTTCAGCCTACAATCTATGCCAGTTTCCTCCTTGAGAAATTGCAAGGATGTGGTTTTTAGCTTGGATGTGTATATGAGAAGTACATAAAATTTTAGTCCCAGTTATTTCACTATTGATCATTGCTCTGCATCTTATGACTTTGTGGAGATAACTAGCAGGAGTGACACAAGATTGTTTACAGCATTTACTGATTTTTACAGAACCGTTGACTTTGTAGACATTATGGTCTAAGCTTCATGAACTTCTAACTGAACCTGAGTTACTAACGCTTCTCCAGAAGCTATATCTTAATAGCATTAGCTAGTTAGGATCAGGCTTGAACCCTACATGAGGGATCAGAGATGTGTTTAGTATGTTTTCTTCCAAATTTGATTCTAAATGACTTGCTTTGGGATCAGTTGGATGTATGACCCCCCACTATAGATAATTAAAATATAAGTACTTTATTGTCTTCTATATAGAATGGCAAGGTGTGATTTGTCCCAAACTGTAAAGGACTTAAGAGTCAACCAGTCTTTCTATTGCACTACAATGTCTGGAAAAAATGCATTTGAGATAAACTATTTTAGAGCTTGAATCATGATTTTTGGTAAATGTACTCCAGAATATACTTTGTTTTTATCTATCAGCTCTATATTGCTTGTATCACTGGTCAACTTATGAAATCCAGCCATCACATTGCTTTCTCTGTCAGGAGAAAATTTACTGACCAGGTTTATCATTTGATTGAAATTGTAAATTTTGTCCTAATGGATTAAATTATCATAATTTTAAACTATTCTCTCTAATTCTATCCTTAAGTGATAAAAGATCATCAATTCGGGTTTAGTAATAGTCTATCAAACACATAAAAATTAGGATGAAGTTAGCCTTTTACTATAAGCTACTAGTCTAAATTATTGACTAGCTAGTGTTATTATTGATTTTATTCATAGTTTTCTGCCTTAATAGCTATAAACAATTTTATTTAAAATTCCCTAATTTGAAAAATTCAGTTTGGGATGTTTTGTATTACAATTTCCTAGAGAATACATTTGTGAAAAGAAATATAGGAGCTTATATTTCTGCACTAATATTGGGTCTGACGAAATTTTCCATTTAAATAGTGATTAATTTTTTCTCTCTGCCCCAATATGAAAATTGGAGAGCAGTCCTTTTTCTTTGATTAACCAAGGGCAATTTAATTCTGAAAACAAACAAGCAAAAATTCCTATCACATGGAGAACTTTGCTTCATTGAGTTCCATTACTGACGAGTAAAACTATATGAAATAAGAGATACAAGTCAATGAGTTCCCATTATAAATAGCTATGTCTGAAGTGGATCTTCATAAAACATTTCTGACTTTTTCTCACTTCTTACAAAAAAAATCATCTTCCTCTATGTTTTTCTATAATTATTTCCTAGATATGTATTCACTCAAAATAAAGGCATATGGAATCAGAAAGCCAAAACTTTTAAATCTTTAATTAAAATAAAAATGCATTATCTTTTAAAATAAATATAATGTCAACGTGGACCATTAAAGAAACTTCTTTGAGTTTTAGAGCTATAAGTTGGGAATGGCACCCTAAGCTTCTCAAGCAAAGTACCACAAAGGGACAAGTAATTTTCCTAAAACCTTTACAACTTCTAAGCCAGTTTTGATTCATGCAGGGAGCAGAGGGACAGGGCACTAGCTGGTTTCCCCTGTGAGCCCCGTTCTATCCCAGGTGCATGGGAAATAGAGAAAGTATAAAACACAATCTCAGTTCCAAGGGAGTTTCCAGCTTCAGTGAGAAGTCAAGATCAACACACACACACAGATTGTATACAGTCCAGGTCCCCTTTAGAAAAAAGAATAAAAAGCTACAAATACAAAATTGGGAACAGAAGTTAATACTTACAACGAGAAAAGAAAATTCTGAAAGATTACTGGAATTTGGAGACTTAGAGGAATTTGATGCCTTTCTTCTGAGAACTTTCTAAGCAATTTACTAGAACTGCTTACAAGGAAATGCTTCCTGAGTGCAGCCAGGCTTCCTCTCCCCACCTGGAACATTCCATTCCGCAGCTCCAGGGATTCCTAGCTCTCACAGGGGCCTGCCCAAGTGAGGGGTTCCGCGGTTTCAGCTCCAAGGGCTTCCCAGTGCATCTGCCTCTGCACACACCTCGTTGAAATGGCCGTTAAGAAAATCCTAAAAGACAACAGCAGCAGCAAGCTTTGTGCTAAACATTCAAAAAACATCATATTTGGAATTCTTTCTGCATCCATCTATTTTAAACCTGAAGAGTGAAGGCGTAGGATGAAGAGGTTGGACAATTCTTCTTCTTTGCAATATCTACCCCTTGGGTCTCTAGCACAATGAAGTGATTCAGAGCAGGAGTAGGGTCATGTGAATGTTGATTTCTGTAGCCAAGAATAAGCAACCCTCTGGGCATCCAGGAATGTAGTAGACCAGGCAGAGTAGACCTTCCCTTCGTATATAAAGTTGGACTCTCCAAATAGACTCCAAGGGATTCTACCTACATCTTATTTCTCATGGAACCCATATGTGAAATCCCTACATGTATTAATTCATCTGGTATTTATTAAGCTCCTTTTGTATGTCCCATGCTGCTCCACCTGCTGGAACTGAGTAATGCAGACAACAGATGAAGCCATTGCTCTTACAAAGACACAGATATACCACGTGTCGTGTGGTGAGTGCCAAAAGGAAAAATTAATCACAAAGGATGATAAGGTCTAGGAGAACCAAGGAGACCCTCTCTTTAGGTGACAATGAAATGAAAGTGTAAGCAGGAGGATATTTTGTGGAAGAGCATTCCAGTCAAAGGGATCAGAAAGTGCAAAGGCCCTTAGGGTGGGCAACACTCAGTATGTTAGAAGTACAGCGAGGAGGTGACTGTGGCTGGGGTGCAGAGGGAGAAGGGAAGAGGCGGTGAGGTTAGGAAGGTAGCTAGGAACAGGATTATGTAGGGCCTTGTAGGTCATGGTCAGGAATTGGGAGGGGGCTGAGCAGAGGGGTAATGTGATCTGACTTCGACTTCAAAAGGGTCACTGACTTCTGTGTAGGAGGCCAGTACAAGAGTCCATTTAAGAGCCAGTGGAAGCTGAGAGGAGGGTTTTGGTAGCTGGGGATGTTAAGAATTGGTTGGATTCTGTTTTCTTTAACATACTGCCCGGAATCCCAGCTCCAAGGAGACTTACAAACTTTCAAGGAGGTTAATTGAAGGAACCCCACTGTTTGCTACACTAGTATTTATCCAAGCGCAATGTGGGCCAGCTGCATCAGAACCCCCTGTGGCTTTTGTTAAAATGAAGATTTTCTGACTTTGCCCCAGACCTCCATGGAATCTCTGGCAAAGGAGGCCTAGGAATATAGATTTTAACAACTCTGCCTGTGATTCCTACCCAGGATAAATTTTGAACCACTGCCTGGTCCTTACAAAAGAGCTGAGCCCTTGCAATGGCTTGTGTCTTGTTAGACATTTCAAGCCCCCCCTTTAAATCCTTGCAGGCCAGAATTGAGAACATATTGTGAGCCTAATAATGAGAATTATAAAAGCTCATTGTTTTTGCTTAACTCTCGATATGGAATGCCTCTAGCAAGCTGTCACATTTCAGCCTTAACAGGGGTTTCATGAAACTTTCTGTCATTTCTAGATTGATTTTCATAGTACTGAACCTTCTGGGTAAATTTGATTTTTAGCTTTGTGTGTGTGTAAGCTGTGTGTGTGTGTGTAAGAGATGAGAAAGGAGATTTGGCATAGCTTTCTTAGGCTATTTTGCTTCCCTATATATTAATAAATGAATATTCCCTAGTAACAAACTTGACTTACAAAACAGAAAATGATGATTTGAGATGAGGCAATGAGGCATGAAGCATGAAATAATAGCTAATAGTTTATTTTTTTTTGTCTTGCTTACTCTCTCTCTCTCCTACCTTTCTTTATTGCTTCATACTTTATTATTTTTGTGGATAAGAGTGAATATTAACTCTGTTTACTCTAAAATCTTTTGCCATTGTATGCCCTTGCATTGTAGTCAGAATATGAACATCATTTTGTATTCTGTGTTTTTCCACAGTGTCATACACACGCTACATGTATTACGTTAGTCCTTGAAATTACAATTCTTAATGGCTTTATGGTAAAGCATTGTCATACTGTGTGTGTGTGTGCCATATTTTTTATATAACCATTTCTTACCACTTGCCACTTATATGTAAGTTTTTCCAGTTTTACACTATATATAATGAAATATGGCACTGCTCTAAACATCTTTATATAAATTGCTTTATTTTCTTTGGGGCCATTTTCTTAGAAATTGTTCCCAAATGTAAGATTACTGGACTAACATAAGAGACTTTTTAAAAAAATGTAACTTATTGCCAGATTGTTTCTCAGAAAACTTGAACTGATATTCTAGGCCATGCCATGGATAATGTTTCCTCTTCATCATAGCAATATAAAATTTAAGCAATTTAAATTTTGCCAGTTTAATAGATGGAACTTACCTATTATTTAAACCTTTTCATCTTTTCTGTGGTTAAAATAGGGTACGGTACTTATAAAATTGGGACATGAATTTAGGGCAGAGTCAGAGTGACAGCTTTCCTACAAAAGGCTCTCTGGCTCATCAATGTTATTCTTCTGTCTCTTTGGCCCATTTTGCAAGACATCCTGATCAAGTGAAAGTTCTAAATACTCCATGAGGCTGTTGCTTTGTAGAGAAGTTCTGCTGCTGGGCAGAAGAGGGCACTGTTTGTTTGTACCAAGGCAGGACAAACTTGTCTGACCCATATAGTGTAATTGCTGCCAGAGACAGCCCTTCACATTGGGGTCCAATGACCACTGTGGTGGTGGCCGCGTCTCCATCCATACCTGATGAAATCTGTGAAGTACTTGATTTGCTATTATTCACTGAACTCTACAGAGTTCCAGCTGCCTAGATGGAGACCACTGGAGTCATTTACACTGCTGACACCAAGGACTTGGCACCCTGGTGGGTGCCTACTGCAAGATGGAGTACTGGTTTGCTCCAGGAGACACCAGCCTTCCTTTGGCACCTGCAAGACTCCAGGAAACCAAGAGGTTAATTAGAGTTTGATGACCAGTGAAGGCCAGGAATTTAGAGAGGCTGGAAAAGCATCCAGACTGGGAGTGTAAGGACATTTTTGTTAAAATTGGGAAGTGCTACCCAAGATTTTCAGGCCCATCGTATTTCTTCCTTCTTTTCCTTTTTAAAAAAGTCACATAGGAAATGTGCAAGGGCATTATTATTGCAAAAGGTTAAATCAAGCATAGAATGCTGAGCAATCCTTAAACTCACCCCTTTCCTCCTTCCACTCACACTCCTTTCCTCAAAGACCACCACTGATAGTAGTTTGATGATTTTGTGGGCATTTACACACATAGGTTCATATATACATGTATCCTTTCTCTACAAAAGTGGGTTCTTACCTTGCATACTATCCTGAAACTAGTTATTTTTTCACTTAACCATAAGACTTATCACTGTTTCCCTAGGCGTTCAAATAGGTCTACCTTATTTTGCATAATGACCTATAATATGAATTATCATGAATTAATTAACCATTATACTAATGAGAGACATTTGTTTTTAATTTTTCACTATTACAAATATGCAAAGGAAATGTTCTTGTGTATATAATTTTTTGCATAGACTTAGGTATTTCTGTAGGATGAATGCTAGATATAAAATTGCAGGGTCAAATTTTACGTGCAGTTAAAATTTTAATAGATATGGTCAAATTGCCCCCCAAATGGGAGAATATAACTTCATAAGGCTAGTGATAAGTGCACTCATCAGACTGTTTGACAGCACTAAACAGAAGAAAGTCTGGAAAGAATTTTGTAGACCAAAATTTGAGTGCACCGAAAGATTATTCCGTTTGCACAGTTGCATTTGCTTCACTCCAAGTGGGTCATTATAGAGTCTTTCCTAAATGAGATTCTTGGGGCTCGCATGAAGACCTTGCAAGCTGCAATGGCTCTCTTGTTTTTCTCAGGTCTGGACAGA
The DNA here is from genome assembly GCA_031878705.1 of Tapirus indicus. Taxonomy (NCBI): domain Eukaryota; kingdom Metazoa; phylum Chordata; class Mammalia; order Perissodactyla; family Tapiridae; genus Tapirus; species Tapirus indicus. The sequence goes on along the minus strand of CM062919.1, from coordinate 124,412,838 downwards.
GGGTTAGGATAAAGGAAAGAACAAAGTGTCTTCTTGACCTCTAGGAGAGGTGGGTGGGAAATGCCGTACCCACTAGGGTGGGCCATGGAGAACATGTCTCACCGAATATGCTTAGAGACGGATTCATCCCTCAATCTCCTTTTGTCCCTGTACCATCCACTCTATCCTTAGATTAGATTGTGTTACTCCTCTGCTTAAAGCCTTCTAATGGGTCCCCCATGCAATTGGAATAAAATACAAAGTCCCCAATTTGACTCATTAGGCCCTTCTATACTCTGATAGGCCCTTCCAACTCTGACTTTTGCACCTGGACCTCATCTCCTTCTCTGCCCATTTGGTCCTCTCTGCTCTACCCACACTGGTCTTATTCTGGTCCTAAACACACCAAGCTGAGGAAGACTTGAAGTAGACACCCTGGAGGGCTCTGAAATGTGCTTTCTGCCTCGCGTGGCCTGGTAAAGTTAAGAGTCACTGCACTGGGTCTGATCAGGGGCAGGGATTTGAAAGAATAATAAATGGGCTAAGTGCTCTTTGGGGGAGGGTGAATTTCATCTTGGGACTTACAAGGAGGCGAGGAAACCTCCACGGAAAGAGGCTGATGTGGACTGCAGGATGCAAAGTAACCATGGAAGGAGTTCAAAACCAGGAAAACTTCAGGGGAGAGGTGTTCCAACGTGGAAATCTCTGCGAGACCATAAAAGAGCCTCACTTAGGAAAGAGACAGCTTGACCTCTGCTGATCCAGCAGGGACTTCACTTTAACCATCTGCCAGGCCCCAAAAGTCCGAAGAAACCTCTCAGCCAAATCAGAACTAAGCTAGCTCCTCATCTCGCCTCACTCCACCCCTCCTTTCATCTCCCACCCCAGCCTTTGGGCAAGTAGAATAAAATGTCGGGGCAGGAGAGCAGAGAGACTAAGAACAGGAGGACCGGACCCACTGGCTACCCTCTGCTGCTCTGGTCATGTGAGCTGGGGGAAGGGAGAAGATTAAATGCTATGATAAATAGAGAAATTCAGATGCATGATATCTATAAAAGATTGGAGAGTCAAATTACTGAATTGAGACTGTTTTACACAAAAGTGAGCAAAGGCTCCATGCCAGGAAGTCAGGGACTTGCCCAAATCTTCATTCAGATGCAGACTGCTCCCACCGCATGGTATATAAAGCGTGCTTCTCAATCTTGGCTCAATCATGGTGCCACCGGGGGAGCTTTCAAAAATCCTAAGGCCCAGGATATGCCCAGACCAAACAAATTAGAATATTTGGGGATGGGGCCCAGGCATCAGAATTTTTAAAGCTCCCTGTGTGATTTCAATGTGTAATCAAACAGTGAGAAACCAAAATAAAGTTGTGTTTTATCATAATCAAGAGACTGTTCCCTATGCTGGAAACACTTTTGTTTATGTGTTAATTCTAGGGCCTTTATAATCCTTGAAGTTCTTCAAGGGCTCATGAGCAAATCACAGGTTTAAAAGTAAATTTTAAATTAAAAAAATATTTATGTCGTCTGTTACCTAACTCTACAAAAGATGCTTTTTCTCTTTTTAAATATAGAGATAGGGCTTATTATAAACAAGAATCTAAACTATGTCTAACATAGAGCTGTGACAAGGTTATCTACAATCCAAGTTGTCAAGGTTCAAAAATGCATGAGGACTTGATAAATATGCTGTAATGTGATAAGTTCTTGATTAAGTTTATGATGGGACATGCTCTAATTTACTGATATCTATCCAGCTTGATAAAGACATGAATACCACTGGGCTTCAGGAGCCTTGCAGAAAGTTTTGGTTGGGTTTAACTGTCTTAATGTCAATACCGAAAGGAAGAACCTTGGAGAAAATTGCAGCTTGGCAGAAAAGGAAAGAGCCTCACTTGTGATTTTCTTTTTTCATACAAACCTTCTTCTTCATGGTGTTTGCTGATTCCCAAAAGCTGAGTGTTTGGACTAACTGCATCAGAATCACTTTGGGAGCCTGATAAAAATATCAATTCCCTGGCCCCACCCCAGACCTCCAGAACCAGCCTTTCTGGGGGTGAAGCGTGGGCAGCAATATTTTAACAAGTGTGCCCAGGTGGTTCTGAGGCCCAGCCAAGTTTGGGCAGCACTGGCAAATGCCAGCTGATAATGAGACCTTGGACTAAGTATAAAAGCTGCAGTGGGGAGAGGTAAGTCCTCAATTAGGGAACAAACTACTAGCTGTTGAAAAGAAGTATTAGTGACTGTGGGCTGTGTTTTGGCAGAGCTGGCCGCCTGGCGTGCCATCTGAAAGATTCCTCAGTGAATATTTTAAGTCATTTTAGAAGCCTTTGGGAGAGTTTCCTGTATTTTCAGTGGGTTGGGGTGGGGATCACATGGAGAATTTTCTCAGAAGTTTTCTTCCTCTGGTTGTATGTTGAAATGATTAGTTAGGAAAATAGGAAAGAGGAAGAATCCTGGTCTCTTGTGTGCGCTCAGCCTTCTTATGGGGCATGAACTCCCTTCATGTCTTTCATCATCTTTCTTTCCCCATCTTTCTCCTCAGTGTAGCACAGGGAAAGAGGAATAGGCTTAGAGGCCAGATAATTATGAAATTAAGTCCTGGTGTTGCCACCTAGTAGCTGTGTGAATTTAGCCAAGTTCCATAACCTCTCTGAGCATCAGTGAATTCATCAGTCAAGGGGGGGCGGTTGACTCCTCACTGATTTTGTGAAGATTAAATGAGTTAACACGTTAAGCATGCATTCCTCCACTACTGAGTATCTTCTCTAAATCGATGTCCCTGGCTTCTGGGATACAGCAGATGCTCACTCGATGATAACTAGAAACTAAAGAATGGCCCAGTCAATGAGTTTTATGGGATCTCAAATCTATGAGAAGTGCTAAAATATTTCTGGAAATGCTCTAAGATACAGAACATTGTGGTTACCAGAAGTCATCTCAGGATGTATTTTATGTGGTTGGGAGAAATTCTTTCATAAGCTGCCTGGAATGGGAGTGGTGTGGAGAAGAGTGGGTATTGATGGATGAGACCATGCATTCTTCTTTGCCTGAGACAGTCTCAGTTGTTGCCTGTTGTAATAGCACCCCATTTTTACTCTCAGAAGTGTCCCAGGTTGGAAGCTAAGTCATACAGTCATCCTATTTAAGGATCACGCTCTAGTTACATTCAATGGTTACTGCACCACCTCTTGTGGGAGAGGGTTTACTGTGGAGCTTTGGTGGTCCTGAGTGGAGTGTGCAAGCCTGGGGCCAGAGCAGAACTTTTCAGATCCTCAAGGAGAGGCTGAGCATTGCCCCTAGCACCTCCCCCCACTTAGTACTTAGCCCTTCTTCTAAACACACATTGAACAAAATAGTAGTTTGAAGAAGCACAAAGAGGCCATAGCTCAGGCTAGCCCAGATGGGACTGCATATACTCACTACCTCAACGATAAGGTGGGAGAGTCATTTAACAGGAAGAGAAATGGGCTAAGCACCAGGAAGTCCAAACTTTAGTCTTCATCACTATTTATCCTATATCTGACTCATTTTTCTCAGTTACTTCTAGCTGTTGTCATCGTACATGCCTCTGATAGGCTGTTGCTAGCTTCTGGTCAGCCATATGCTGGAAGATATCACTCAATTTGATAATGGAGTTTAAAATAAAAATAAGTACTGAGTGATGACCCAGGGGTCCCTCATGTGAGTTATAGTGAATACATTCTAGGACATCTTTTGGCAGCTCTGAGATTGCTCTGTTCCTTTCTTTATTTCAAGAATTTTCCAAATCCTTGAGGCTGCTAGGTAAGGGTGGTGGGCTATATTGGTCAGGCATGGCTGTGGTTTAAAGCTGCATGATATTTTGCCAGAGAACCAGGGACACAGACATGTGGCCTCTCCTCTTTTCTGTCCATGCTGACTCCCTTGATAACCTCTTCTGGTTTCATGGATTTCATGTCATCTCCATGTGGATGACTCCCAGATTTACACCCTCCGTGTGGGCCTGTTTCCCGAACTCCAGACTTGTATATAGAGATGCATATTTAACATTTCTTTATTAGTGTCTAACATGCATTTCAAGCTTAATGGGTCCAAAATCAAACTCTTAATGTTCCTCCAAATCTGTTCTTCCTGAAGTCTTCTCTAACTCATTACCTAGGAATTCCATTCTTCCAAGTGCACAGGTGAAAAATCTTAGAGTTGTCTTTGACTTCTCTCTTGTACTCATGCTACGTTCACTATACCAGCAAATCCCATCTGTTTCTCCCTTCAAAATATGTCCACAATTCAATGACTTTGTGTCATTTCCACTGCTACTACTTTAGTCTAAGCCAATCTCATGTCTTACCTATATTATTTCAGTAGTCTCCCAATTGAGACTTTTTTTTCTTTCAGCATTTTTTTGGGGTCCTCTTACAGTCAATTGCAGCCAGAGTGATCTTTTTAAATAAAATTCAGATTACTTTTTTTTTTGCTCAAATTCCTCCAACAGTTTCACAATTCACTCAGATTAAAAACCAGAGCCCTTTCAGTGACCTAAGAGACTCTACATGACCTGTCCCTGCCCGCCCCCCCCCCACCACCCTGGCAAATCTCACCTCTATAATCTCACCCCAGGGACTCTACTCCTCCCTGGTTCTGCTCATTATGTTGCCTCCTTGCTGTTCACAGAACACGAACATGCACTTCCACTAGCTGACTCCTGCCAGGTGAGCTTCCACCCGGTAGTTGCCCTTGCTCTTTCTTCTCTCTGGAATGCTTTTCTTTGAGATGTCCACTTGGCTCATTTCCTTTACCTCCTTCATGCCCTTACTCAGATGGTTCCTTCTCAGTGAGGCTCTGGCCTCATCGCAAGCTGTATCCACTCCTCCTCCCCTTCCTGGCTTTATTGCTCCTCTCAGCACTGATCACCATTTGACATCCTTTATATTTTACTTATTTTTCTTTTTTAAAAAAATTGTCTATGTTCCTCAATTTGAATGTAAGCTCTGAGGACAGTGATTTTTTTCTTCTTCTTAATCTGTTTGGATAACTGTTAACCGTTATTCAATGTAGAAAAGTATTTGACACGTGGTAGTTCCTCAGACATATTTGCTGAAGAAATGAATGAACAAGTGAGTGACTGAATGAATGGAAGAATGAGTCCTATTGACATTGACTGAGATGTCCTGAGCAAGGCATCAACAGCAGAACTTAGTGAGAAACTTTATCACTGATATTTTTTCCTATTAATCTTTTTCTTCTACTTAGGATTATATTAAACTGAAGGACCTTCAAGGGTTCTCCTGCTGTCTAGCCCAAGTTTTCTCTTTGGGTGGGCTCAGTGCCCTCTAGTATCATTAACCTACGTGTTATTCATAGTTTGGTATGAGAAGTGGCTGGGAGCTAATATAAGAGAAACATTTTTTTTTTTTTTTTTTGTGGGGGAGACAAGCCCTGAGCTAACATCTGTTGCCAATCCTCCCCTTTTTGCTGAGGAAGACTGGCCCTGAGCTAACATCGTGCCCATCTTCCTCTACTTTATATGGGACGCCGCCACAGCATGACTGACAGGCAGTGCGTCGGCGGGCGCCCGGGATCCGAACTCGCGAACCCCGGGCTGCCAAGCGCGGACTAAACCGCTGCGCCACCGGGTGGCCCCCAAGAGAAACATTTTTTGTGGAAACTCTGATTTGCTTCTCTAAGTAAGCAGAGGCCATAAATCCCTCTGAAGAACTTCTATAGTCTGGCCTGGCCCTCTTGATCATGCAAACATGAGGTGGGTTGGTAGTGCTGACTTGGGCAAAGAGTGTAATACTCCTTTTGCTGTGTTTATGTCTAGCAAAATCTGTCTTCCCTAGGTTTGCAGAACTCTCAGAAGGGAGTGATGGGCTAATTTGGATAAGGGGCCCAGGGGCCTTTGGAAAGGGAGGGGACTGAGTCTCTAACCTAGAGGTCAGTAAACATTTTCTGTAAAGGGCCGTTAGACTTGCAGGCCATACGGCCTCTGTCACAATAACTCAAGAAACAATTTTGCTGCTGTGACGCCAAAGCAGTTATAAACAATACTGAAGTGAATAAGCATGGCAGCACTCCAATAAGACTTTATTTATGGACACTGATATTTGAAATTCATATAATCTTCCCATGTCACGAAATATTCTTCTTCTTTTGATATATGTTTTTAATCATTTAAAAATGTAAAAATCATTTTTATCTTGTGGGTCATATGGAAGCAGACAGTGGGCCAGAATTGGCTCACGTGTAGTTTGTCGGCAGTTGCTCTAATCCTTGATTCCCAAGATAGAAGATAGCCTAAGGGTTTCACTGGTTCGAGGCGGGGCGGGGGACTTATTCCAGCACATACCAAGTGGTGTTGTACTTTGAGAAATGTTGGCCAATGTTCATGTATGAGAGACAACCATAATCTGGGTGTGGGGCAACCAACCTTCTGGGCTATGCAGGGGTTTGGCAGCATTGGCGTGTTCACAGCACCAGATGCCCACCCTCTGGGCTGTGTAGGGCCAGTGACCAGAAGGCAGTGGTCTGATCAGGTATCCCATTGTCAGTCTATGCTGGGCATTAGAAAGATGGAGTAACCCCTTTTGAAATCAGCGAGCCTCTAGGATCTATGTACAATTTGGGATGGTACTGGAGAGAATTCTCCAGAGGGAGTTACTGGGCTTCCTGCCAATGTGGTTATATAGGGTCAAGCCAACACTATTTGTAACCCAAGTTGGTGAAGAAGGTCATGCCTGTTATACTTAGTTCTCTTTAGTCCCCATAGTACTACAGCATGACATCTCCTGAGAGCTCATAAGTACTTGGTGAACTCAAGTTTATAGAAACATAAGCCACTGCCCCTTCCTTGGTCATTTTTTCAAGAATTTCTGAGATTAAAAGGAAAGGGATAAACATGGATTGAACTACATGTTCAGGCATGGCACTGTGAGCCATTACATATATTGTCTGCTTTCATCCTCCCCAGAAGGTAGATACCTTCATTTAGAGGCAATAAGTAACCTGTCCAATGTCTTACAGCTAAAAGGTGGTGAAGTCCATTTTTTGGAACCCAGGCCTGTCTGGCTCCTTATACCTTCATACCATTTCAGTAAATGAATGCCACCCATTCTTTGTATAACACAGGAGGAAAAGTGTATTTGTAGTGTTGGCATAGATCATTTTCAAGCCCTCTCACTGTCATTAAAACTCAAATCAAATTTCATCTCCCTTATATGTGGCTACTTTTCTACTCATACCAATGACATATTTAGTTTTAATATATTAGTTTACAGGCTTTAATAAGATACTTTAAAACATAACATATATTCTTTTATGACAGTGAGTTCTATCTTCCCAGTCAGTCTGATATGTCTTCTAGAGCATCATAGACTCTTAGGTTTGGGATATACTTGGAGGACCCCCACCCCTGGTGTCAGTTAAACACCTTTCCTTTAAGTTCGAACACTTGAAAGCATATAATGTCTCATCTCCCTTTTCATAAGTGAATCACTTTCATTACCTTTGTTGTTCATAGACCAGACTGCTGACCTTTAGACCTCTCAGGTTTCCCTCTCCTTTATCTCCCTTCTTCACTGTCCCATCTTCCACAGTGTCTTGACCAGGGGGAGGGAAGTACATCGTATGGGGAAGTGGCCATGCAGTTACAGGTGTGCTGATTGCTCCCTCTCTTAGGAACTGGAGAGAAAACACCATCTAGACAGAGTAGCCTGGCTCTACCCTTTCTTCCTGGAGTGCGGTAGCATAATGTGTAGCATACTTGGCCTGTTTGGAGGCTGTGGACCCGGACTGGTCCATGCTGAACACTTGATTTTATGTCTTGTACTCAGATAAAGTATTCAGATAGGATCCATCAATACTAAGAATCTGTGTAAAACAATCCTAGAGGGATATTTCATAATGGATTTTACAAGAACCACTAAAGAATTTATTGAGAACATTAGAATAGCACTCTTTCAAGAGAATTATACCTATTTATGTGCACTTACATATGACAAACTACAAAGGAAACACATTGGGTTGAGACATCAGTTTCTGATTTCTCCTCACTAAGAAACTGGCAATAACACCTCCTTCAACAGTATGGCTAAGGACCCACTTTTTAGTTGGTGTGAATCCTTGCAGTGTTTCACACTGTTCTTGTCACACATGATATGATTTTACTTTAGGGACCTCATAACTGAACGTGAGTGGTTTTAAGTTTCTGACTGTTCACGTCATCCTTTCTCTTGCATTTGTTTTCACTTTCCAGGAATCTTTTGAACGAGAGTATCTTTTCATCTTTTGTTTTCTAAGGATGGGAGAGGTTTGAAAGCACTTTGGGCAAGCCAGGAGTAGAAATGGAAAATAGACCTCACATTTGCACAGCCATGTGGGGCTTCCTATGAATCGCCACTATGGCCTCCCTGGCTGCAGTGACTCAGAACAGCTGATCAACTTCTCCTTTCCATTTATGGTGGGGGTGATGGCAACCACGGGAAACACCAAGCAGAGGGCTTGACGCTTGTTTAGAGATCAGCAAGTGCTAGTTAATCTAACCGTCACCAGTTCTCCCACAGAACCCCGGGAAAGCAGAGACAAAAGGGTGTGAGGCTGCACACGGGGACTCTGCATGTGCACATGGAAGAGGCATGAACTTTGGGCCTGGCAGGGGCCTTGCTGCAAATGGTATCAGTACGTACACATGTTGAGGTGGCCTGTCCTCCTCATTTACCCAGAGGTCAGTTTAAGGAAATAAAGAGACAAAACTAGAATATATCTCAAGAAATGGTAGGATTCTAATGAAAAACCAATTAAAGCAGACAGATGGCCAACACACACTTCTAACTTTCTTCAGAATATTTAGAGGAGTTATTTTTACAGCATGTGGAGGCAATGCATGACAGCAGGTGTTAGTCACCATCATTTAGAGTGTGTCTAATAGAGCCCTAGGTAGGGAAGCAGGAACACTGACATTTTATTTTGTCATTTTCCTATTAAGATGTCAAACATACTTTTTAAACAGCATTTTTAATGAATTCAGGGGACAATTTATCAGCTCTTATCTCTGAGCTGCTGACACATTCACTCAGAATAGAACATCCTTTCCATGTCTTTATAAACTGAGTGTTTCGATGAAAGAACAACAGGTATGTTATTCTTTTCAAATTATAATATTTAAGTGAAATACAGGTCTTGTTTGCTGTTTGTTACAAGGGATAGTACCAAAGTTAAATTGCCTAATTGCAAATCAGAACTCCAGGTATCAAGTCCCAGCTGTGCAACTGGAATAGCCGTGAGAGCCAGATAAAGTCATTTTGGTTTCTTGGAACATTATTTTCCCATTGGAAAAGTGAGTCCTTGGGAAAGAGGGTAAAAACATCAAGGGAGAGAAGAGCACTCAGTAGAAGAAAATTTTGGCAGAACTTTGTTAAATTCTGACAGTCTTACCAGTTAATTCTATGATCCTTTAAGATATCGAGTACCTCATTGAAGACCTGCAGAGAGAAAGTTTATATAAACAATAAAGAAGTGAATGGAATGAAGAGAGGACAGAGGAACAAGAAAGCAGAAAAGTAGTTAGATATGTAATTGGAGGAGTTTGAAGGGAGGATTTTTTTTCCCCAAAATACAAATATTCAACAAGTATAAACCAACTTAAGAGAGCAGGAGGATTGGACTCATTGAGGAAAAGAGGACAAGATCATATAGGGTTAATTCAGGAACAAAAGTCCTAAGGATGAGTCCTCAGGGATAAACTAGCAAGTACCCTGCTTAAGATTTATGCAGTTGAAGAGATGATTGCAAAATGAGATGCATGACTTTGAAAATATTTTTGTGGTGCTTTTTCTACTAATGAAGGAGCTTTAGGAATAGAAAGTGGTTTTGAAAGAAGTATCCAGAAGGAAATACAGGGCTCTTCTTGGCTTAATTTTTGCTAACAACCATAAGCAATTCAATTTGTACCTATGTGTGTAATAATTACTGAGAAATGAAATTATTGCTGGAAAAATATAATCCCTTTTTAAGGAGATATTACAAATTTCTAAGTTAAATATTGGTGGAAAATAAAATAAGTAGCAAAATTTTTCAAATTATATACCTAAATGCAAAAATCACATATTTCTGATAAAATATTGGCAGTGATTTTCAATTTAATAAACACTTGTGAGCACCTACTATGAGTAGTACTAATTTGAATACCGAGAGCAGTACTCCAAATATTTACTGAAATAAAGCACTGAAAATTGTAGAATATTTCTAGAAATATATCCCATCTCCCATTTTTATGGTACTTCACAGGTTATTCTTTTATAAGCTTAAGATTTCCTTAATGTGCTAATTTTGCAATCAAAATGATTTTCTTCCTTTACTATCATGCATTCATATCGCCACCTAAATATTTTGCTTTTTCTTCTCTTTAGATATCTCATTGAGTAACACTTGAACAATTCACTTTTGTATTCTTATGTGGAAGAGACAACAGAATATAGAGTTAAAGACTGAGATGTGAAATTCGTCTTTAGCAAAGGTGACCTCTTCATTCTGGTCAGGCCACAATCGTTGAATAATACTTGAGGACAATGAAAAAATTAGTGATCAGAGAATGTTAGAGTTGGAAGGAGCTATGGAGCTCATCTATCTTAAAGACATTATTTTGCAGACTCAATTCCATGCAATAAGAACTTACTGAGTCTGCATCAGCACTGGGCTGGTGGCTGGAATCCAAACATGGAAAAATGTAGGCTCGAGGAGGCCGGGTGATGTATCCAAGATTACATGTTATGCTAGATACCTCCTCTCTGATCCACTCTCCACATTCTCCACTCTGCTATATATCCTTGGATGCTGATGTTTAGGGACATTATGTCAATAAGATTTCTAGTCTTCTGGCTTTTTGTTGAGATTAGCCTATGGGGAACACAGCCTAAAGATCAGAGAGGAGGGAGGAGAGTGAGGTCAGGGTATTTATCCTCCTGGTTCTTTCCCTTTGGGGTTGCTATGAGCTGGCTGCATCCTTGGACTCTCTACACAGTTCTCCCTCTCTGGGTTCTGGTACCTGCTCCCTCTCCTTGCTCCTTAGGCTGTGGGTGGTAAAGGTACTTCACAGTTACTAACCCCTGGTTCTATATCACCCCTTGTGGTTTTCCTATACTTGCCCACTTATTTGTAAATAGTTCTTTAATTAAACTCTCCTTAAATGGCCCGATTTTAGCATACCATCTGTTGGGACCATGAGGGATATATAACTCATAGAAGGATTTTCAGTTTACTTGATTTATAATGTCCTTTGAGATATTTGTAAAGCAATTTTTATTTCAGGTTCACCAAATTCTAATTGTTGACAGACCTTAGCCATTTTTAAGGCATTGATACATGAGGGAATTGCAATAGGGATAAGATGGCAGAGTCAATATGGTGGCACTGAAAACTCACATTCAATTTGCTCAAGTTGGTATTTAAATAATTGGTGGGTCAATTGCATTCTTTGATTCTGAATTCTATCAGGTGAATTTCTATTTGGTGACAGATACCTGTCTTGTCTCTTTACTGTAAAAGTTACAGTAAAAGGCAAGTTGTGTTTTGACTGAATTATTACCAGGTTTGATTGATAAAGCAACAAAATTGAGATGGTGTTGGTCTAAACCTGTGAAATAAGGGATGCCTTCAGAGGTCTGAGGAATCCTTGATGTCTGCCATCCCTACTCTCAGCCTTTTAAGATTCTATATACAACTGGTTTATGGTTAAAATCCTCCAATAGTAGAGCACATTCTTGAGTTTAAGACTTTTTGCTATTTTACTTCCCCCCACCTTTTATATTTTTGGTGGCACATTTTATATTTGTTTACTATATGCATCCCTTAACTAATACTTGTAATTTTAGTTAAATTTAGTACTTTTGTTTTTTTAACCTTCATGCTTGCTTTATAATTGATTGATCTACTACCTTTATTATATATTTACCTTTTCCAGTGAGATTTTTACTTTCATATGTTTTCTTATTGCTAATTAGTACCATTTCTTTTCAGCTTAAAGAAGTCCCCTTAATATATCTTGTAGGGTCAGTTTAGTGGTGATGAGCTCCTTTTGGCTTTTGCTTATCTGGAAAAATCTTAATCTCTCATTCAATTCTGAATGCTAACCTTGCTAGGTAGAGAATTCTTGGTTGGTAGTCTTTTTCTTTCAGCACTTTGAGTTTGTCATGCCACTCCCTTCTAGCCTGTAAGGTTTCTGCCAATAGCCTTATGGGATTTCCCCTATATGTAACAATTTTTTTTCCTCTTGCTGCTTTTAAGAGTCTCTCTTTACCCTTAATTTTCACTGTTTTAATCATAGTGTCTTAGTGTGGATCTCTTTGGGTTTATCTTATTTGGAACTCTGTGGGCTTTCTGAATCTGGAGGTCTGTTTCCTTTCCCAGACTGGGAAGTTTTCAGCCATTATTTCTTCAAATAATTTTTCTGGCCCTTTGTCTCTCTTGTCTCCTTCTGGAATCCCTATAATTTGAAAGTTATTCCACTTGATGTTGTCCCAAAGGTCCCTTAAGGCATCTTCACTTTCCTTAATTCTTTTTTCATTTTGCTGCTCTATCTGGGTGATTTCCATTGCTTTGTCTTCCAGCTCACTGATTCGTTCTTCTACTTCATCCAGTCTGTTGTTGAATGCCTCCAGTATATTTTTCAGTTCTGTTATAACTTCTGTTTGGTACTTTCTTATATTTTCTATCTTTTTGCTGAAGTTCTCACTGTATTCATCCATTCTTCTCTTGAGTTTGGTGAGCGTCTTTATGAACATTACTTTGAACTCTTTATCAGGTAGATTGCTTATTTCCATTTTGTTTAGTTCTTTTTCTGAGGTTTTGTCATTTGGAACATATTTCTTTGTCTCCTCATTTTGTCTTGCTCTCTGTGTTTGTTTCTATGTATTAGGCAGTCTTAAAGGAGTGGTCTTACATAGGAAATGTCCTGTGGGGTTCAGCAGCACAATCCTCCCTGGCTACTAGAGCCAGGAGCTCAGGGGTGTCCACTCTGTGGGCTGTGTGTGCCTTTCTGTTGTGGTGGGGCCAGGGCTATGGCCCAAGGATGGGTGGGACTGGTGCCCAGACTGGCTGCAGTGTGCTTGCTGCTGTTGTGGCATGTTGGTGGGCAGGGTTGGCCCATGGACTGGCTTTTGGGTGCACTCATGGCTGCTGGGGCGAGTTGGTGGGTGGGGTTGGCCCCTGAACTGGCTGCGAGGTGTGGGCAAGCTTGCTGCAGTGATTTGGTGGGTAAGGTTATTGTTCTGCCCAGCTGTGAGGCTTGGCTGAGGCACAGAGGTAAGCAGGGCTCTGAGCAAGGTGTGCCCACTGGTGCTACCAGGTTAGATGAAGAATTCCAAAATGGCATCTGCCAGTGCTGGCATTAGCATAGAATGTAACTGTAAAAATAACTTCCTCCAGTGTCTCAGTCCCCAAGGAGAGTCCCAACTGGTTCCTGACTCTCCAGCAGATGCTTTAAGATTAGAAAGTGGGTCTCCTTTACCAGTGGTGTTTGTGCCTTTTCAAACTGGTGTTTTGGAGCTGGTTTCCAGATTAGTGCATCTGCACCTGAGCCCAGGTTTTCCATTCCCTACAGTTCTATGGTTTTCCTTGATGTAATCTTCTTTGGTTTTTAAATCCAGATGTTTTGGGAACTCATCTTCCTGCACAGGATCTATGTGTTGGGTTGCCTGATATGTGGAGCTTGAATCTCTTCCTCCTTAGGAAAATATTCTGTACTTTTGAGATCCCTACTGATTGTGGATTGCTGTGGCTAGGGTGTGGTTCTTTTTTCCTTGGTGAGACCATTTCTTTTCTCTCCTGCCTATCTCAATGTTGTCCTTATATACTTTATTATGGAGGCTCTGTTCATTCAGTTTTCAGTTCCCTTTCAGAGGAAGTTGTTCCATATGTAGTTATAGATTTGTTGTGGCTGTGGGAGGTGAGTTCCAGATCCTCCTATGCTTCCATTTTGAACCCTCTCTCTTGAGCTCAAGACTTCGATTCTTGTTCAAATTGTACTTTCCTTGAGAGTAATAACACTTTAAGCTATTGGTGATTAAAAATGGCCTCAGGGGAAAATGTTTTGGCTCTTTCTGAGGAAGTTTTGATTTGGGAACAGAGATAGATCTGAAGGGTTTAGATCCTAGAATTGGTGTGTAAATGAGAGAGGAGGGAAGTGGGAACAGAGGACATACTTTCATGTGGGGAGAATGTATATAATAAATTTTCCAGACTTGGGAATAAGATATAGTTTAAGAAAAAGTTAAGAAAACTCTCTCAGTTTCAGAACCGACTATAAAGGATGCCAGTTGGGAAAGCAATGAAAAGCTCTTTGAGCTAACTGTCCCATTTTATTGGTCCTGGCCTTTAGCATTATACATGAATATACATTACAGTTGTGGTGAATAGGACTCAGGGAAGAATTAATACTAGTATTTATTGACTACTTACTACATGCTAGGCAATGTTCTAAGTATTTTACATTTATTAACTCATTTGGTCCTCATAACAATTCCATGAAGAAGATGCTGTTATTCGTCCCTATATTAGTCTCCTAGGGCTGTTGTAACAAAGTACCATAAACTGGGTGGCTTAAACAACAGAAATTTATTGTCTCACAGTATTGCAGCCAGAAGTCCAAAATCAAGGTATCAGCAGGATTGGTTCCTTCTGAGGGCTATGGAGGATAATCTGTTCTGGGCCTCTCTCCTAGCTTCTAGTAGCCTTAGACATTCCTCGACTTGTAGATGGGCTTCTCCCTATGTCATACTGTCTTTCCTCTGTACGTATCTAACTCTATGTTTCATTTTTATAATGACACTAGTCATATTGGATTAGGGACCACCTCATCTTCACTTGATCATCTGATAAGACCCTGTTTCCAAATAAGGCCATATTCCCTGGTACTGGAGGTTAGGACTTCAAATCTTTTGGGGTGACATAATTCAACCCATAAAAGTACCCATTTTAAAGATGAAGAAACTGAGGCACAGAGAAGTAAGTTAAGTTGCCCACCATCAGTGAGAAAGTAAGAGGTGTTGGCAGAGTCTGTGCTCCTAACCATCATGCTGTTTTGCCTCTCATAAAAGAAGCCCTGATGCAGAAAGACTGGATTACAATACTACAAATTATTGCTAGGGTTGTATATGGTTGAAAAGTTTTACCATCTCTTATTCTGAAGCCATGGTGGGCATGATCTAAGCCTTATAAAATGATTTTAAATTGAGATTTACATTAGCACTATCTAAAGATATATCTGTTTGAGGAGATTGGTTAACTGGCATTGGAGAAGAACATTACAGTTCCTTTTACAAGATTATCTGCTCTTTAAGTTGAAACTTCAGATGAAGACAAAATTAAAGAAAATTGTTTCTTCATGCCTCCTGGGTTATTATTGAAATATGCTTTTTATATAGTAAAATGTACACGTCCTAAATATATAATTTGATGCATATTGATGAATGTGTATACCTGTACGTTAACTATGGGATTGAAGGTCTTTCACATTATTTTGCATCCTAACCAGCAGTAGAAGTCCTCAGTTAGAGAAGATTTTGAACACTTGTCTGATTGTCTTATTTTATAGAAGTGATGTGGTGAAGTGGTGCATAACCAGCCCTAGTTTTAGTTTCATTATCTAAAGGTGTTTTTCTCCTTTCTTCCTGCATTTTATTGGTTCAATCTCATCAATCATCTTAATCTTTTTACTGCTTCTCATTGGGGTTTGTCCCAAATTGGAGACGGTTCCTTAGGCACGTGCCTTGATCCATTCAGTCCACAGCCTGGTAATGGTGTTTGGAGGATTATCATCGCCGATTTTTTTCTACCATTGATACAAAAGCAACAGGATTTGGAAAACTAGAGAGGAACTTAAAGCAAGATGGAGAAAGGAAAATCTAATGGGGCAGCTTGTGTGTAGAGCAGTATGGCAACACTTGCTGTTTGCCAACTCTCTGCCTGGCGCGTGTCTCTTCTCTCATGTCACAACGTGGCACGGAGGGAGAGACACATGCTTCTGATCTTGGCAGCACCTTCCTGACCTTGGACGACAGCTTGAAGCTTGAAGCGGTCCCTAAGGGATGTGGTGTCAGTGCTAGTGGTGGAGGTGGGGAGTGAATTTCGTCACTTCGACTTTCTTTGTCCTTCTCTGTGTTCCTACAAGAATCATGGAATTACAGAAAGCAATAGTTGAGAGAAACATTTGAGGCCATGTAGAAAATCTCTGGAAAACAGTTGAATTAATTGTTCCTTAAAGTTGCTTCCAACTCTGTGATTCTAGAATTCATTTTTCAAATAAAGAAGTGGAATTCTCAAGACATAAGTGACTTAAAAATAATATACCAATAGTTGGTGCAGAGCCAGGGCTGCAGGACTTGTCATGCAAATGTTGGTGCACCCATCATGAAATCCATAAGCCCCCATGCCAGTTCTGGGTAAGACTCTGTGTTCCTTCAGCCTCACTTTTAGACTTTTGTTTCCTACTCAGACTCGGTGACCTTTCAAACTCTTGTTAAAGGGCTCACTTACCAACTGAGGGTTAACTATGCCCCCGTCCAGGGTGGAGGTGGATGTGGCAGCACACAGCACACTGCTCCTCTTTCACTGTCATGGCCACTGCAACCCCAATGAACAACTGGCTCACAAGACCCACATCCCACACACATCATCTCCTGATGCATCTCAAAATGCTAATGTGGGAAACAACTTTCCGGCTGATAACTTTGCTGTTGTAACTGTAAAATTTGGGAACAAGAAGAGAAGCAGTGTTTAATTAAAAGCTCAGAATTGTTCTGGATACCAAGCCAAGAACTGTGGTATCTCAGATTTTACGCGTGCTCTGCCAATCACAGAGGGACAGGTGGGATTTGTAGTACTTTGTACTGTAGAGTAGACTATAATTGGACAGGATGATTCCCCTCTCCTTTTCTGTTTCCTCCTTCAGAGCTCAGCTAGCAGCGTGGAGCTCTGAAATGATGCTTGTCTAATCACAATGTACAGACAGTATCCTTGTCTGTCTCAGTTCCCTTGATCAGATTTTACATTTACCAAAAGAAAAGAATACCCTGTAGTAAGTGGAAGGTTCCTGAAAAATACGGCAAAGAAAGCAGGGTGCGCCGTGCAGTAAATCTGGGGCAGCATGGGATGTAACAGAGGCAGCATAATTGCCAACAGCCATTCCCTGAGGTCAAGGACCCCTTTCTGGCCCAGATCCTTCCTTCTTTCCTGCAGCACCTAACACAAAGCTCTCACCTCCTAGTTCCTCTTAGTCCCTCTGTAAGCACTGCTGCTAACTGACTGACATCCTCCGCCAGCCCCTGCTGTATCACAAGACCACAAGAAAGAAGGAGCAATTCTCCTCTCAACTTCCCTGCCAAGCCCTCAGGAAATTTTGTCCAGGTGCTGCTACAGAAAGATTAAAGAAGAGACTGTGCATTTAATCAATTTCTGATGTTTATCCTCTAAGTTCGTGTAAATGTGTGGTAACTAGCAATGATTTATCCTAACACATCTTCATCTGAATTCCAAAACATTTTCTAAGCAATGCTCCATCAATCCTCCAGCAGTTTTTAACATGGATAGGAAAATGAACATGTTTTCTATGACTCATAAACAATAGGGATGCACTTAATAAACCCAATTTTACACAGATTGTGATGATGATTCCCCAGCCCTAGCAAAGTCAGAGAAGTGAGTTCACGTTGGGGCAAGCACTGGCTGAGTCAAAAGTTGTATGCAAATGCAAGAATGTCAATGGATGTGTTGGTTCCCCGGTGCCTCACAAACATTAAACATATATTGAGCAATTTTTGGTTCCACAGGCAATTTCTTCCTTACATTTTAAAAAAGTCTTTCTTATTTTTTAAAGGACCAAAGTACTACATACTGTAAATTTAAAATGTACACAAGTATATAAAAGAAAATATGAAAGTCTTTCATTATCACTCTGTTTCTCACTCCCTGGCAGCAATAACAGGTAACAATTTGTGTACACTTGCAAACACTTTTTCCTGCATATATAAGTATATATGTTTATAAAATATAAAAGTCTATATATTATTTTGCAAATCATTTTTATCGCTTAGTAACACATGTTGTGATATTATAAAATATAGAAATCTAAGTCATGCTTTTTAATTGCCACATACTTTTTTTCAACCTGAAAGATTTTTAACCCATCCCCTATTGATGATCATTTATGTAGTTTCCAATCATTTTCTTAGTGCAAACAATGTTACAATAAATTTTTTTGTGAGCAGAAATGCTAATAAATATTCCTGTAACATGGCTTATACTGAGAAAAGAATTGTTACAATTCTTCTTGGAGAAGGCAAGTGTGACTTTAACCTAAGTTTCTAAATTGAATTGCTTTCAAAGGGTAATTCCATGTATTTAGTTAGTTATTTTTGTGTAATGGCTTAAGAAAACCATTTATTGTTATTTGCAAGATGACATATTGTCTTAGTGCTTCTTCTGGGCTAGATGGAGTCAAATGTCTATAGTCAGCTGTGGGCTGGCTAGGCAGTACTGCTGATCTTGTTGGGGCTCTCCCATATGTCTGGGGGTTGACAAGCTGTTGGCTGGTCTAGATAGCCTCAGCATTTCTCCTAAAGCCTAGCTGGGGCATGTTCTCATGGTAAGACAGAGGTCAATGAAAGGAAGTAGAAACACGCAAGCATTTCTTTAAGTCAAGTGTTAAGTTTGCTACTACCCACTGGCCAAGGCAAGCTACATAGCTGGGTCCCAAGTATGTAGGAGCGCATCAGCAAAGGTGTGAGAAACTAGGATCTTCTCCCCATCAATTTTCATTCATGTTTTAAAAGTTTACAGATATTGTCAAATTGCCCTCCCACAGGATTTAACTAATTTTTACTACTACTAATGGTGTGGAAATGGATTTTGGCAACAAAATTCAGTCTCCCAGTGTGAAAGATTAGGAACATGGCACAACTTTTCTTTCACAACCCTTATCCATTCCTTCTGATTCTGCTATTATGTTCTAGAACTACTGATCAAGTTCATTATGGTTATTTTTTTTTGGTATAATTTTTATTAAAAATGTATAACATTTACATTCTTTTTATAACTTTAATTTTTAACTTTAATTAAAGCAACTCTAATAGTTCTTATTTGCCTTAGCCATAATTCAAAGGGATTTGATGTTTATTCTGTTAGTCTTTTTGTAAAGCAGCTTCTGCATTCCTATGCTCTGTATTTTGAACTACACCTTAGTTGGATGAAATTTTATTAGGTGGGTTTTTAATACATGGTCCCGGGTGCTGTATTTTCTGAGGTCATTCACCTCTAACAATTCCTCTCTCTTGCTTTTATACATGAATGAGCTGAGGATAAATTATTGGGTCACATATTTCCCCTTTGCAGATATTTGGGTCAAGAACATTCCAGGCAGAGTGAACAGCAAGTGCAAAGGCCCTGAGGTGAGTGTGTCTGGCATATTTGAGGAATAGCAAAGAGGCCTGTTTAACTGGAGCAGAGCAAGTGAGGTGAATAGAAGAGATGAGGTCAGAATGATAACTGAGGGTAAGTTGAAGTTGGGCCTTGTAGATCGTTTTAAGAATTTAGTCTACATCAGATTGAGATGTAAAAACACTAGTTGGGTTTCAACAGAGAAGTGACAAGGTCTGACAATGATTTAACAAAAATATTCTGGCTGCTTTAGGTGACTTTTTATTTGTTGCTGTTTGTTTATTTTTCTCTCATGGATACTCAGAGAAAACTTTTTAATTTTTTTATCCGTGAAGTATGAAAACTTTCTCAGTATATGCTATTAGTTGTGGTGGGTTTATATTAATATTTCCTGTAACATGTTACATCCTTTTGACTGAAAAATTTAGTTCTTTCTTTCTAATATCTTTTAATGTTTTTCCATTTCATTTACTCTGCTTCATATTTAGGGGCACCATTTACTGAATTGCCAGTGCTTGCTCTCCTGCTATCATTTTTGTTTTAATTACTTTCCTATTTTTTATTTTATCTCCTCTCTGACATCTTATTTCAGAAATAATTTTCTTTATTGTCTGTCATAGTGCAAAGTCTAAAAGTCTCTGTCATTTCTTGGAGCATGCCTTATTCCAGAATAGATTTTTTTTTAATATTCTATGTTCCTCTTTATTTTTCATTTTTCCCTGCTCTAGCCTTTTTGCACTGTTGATGAGATTTTGTTTTCAAGCTTTTCATTTTTGAAAGAGGGTAGTGCTATCTAGTCTTTCTCATTGCTCTAAATAGTCTGAGTGTATTCCATTTTGCTCCTTTCTGTTTTTATCTGGACCCCTTTGCATCCTCACCTAATAATAAGAGCTTGAGGCAAGGGTGGGGAGATAGTTGCTGGAAAGACTACTTATCTACAAGGGACCTTGATTAAGCTTCCGCTTCTTTCTCCATAGTCATTTCTACACGCTGAAGGGTGATTTTGGTTTTCAGATTGCTTCCCACCTCAGGAGAAGTGCATTTGCTAGGTAAGTTTGGTGGTCCTTCTGGCTTCTGGGAATCACTCTTTGGTCTGTGGCAGTGGAGAAGAGTGTCTAGAACATTCCATATTTCTCCCCCCTGTAGTTCCTATACCATTGAGTTAAGTTTGTTCCAAGTTGGGGGTCTCAGTGAGGCTTTCTGAATTTATTTTCCTCTTTTTCTCCTCTCCTGACCTCTTTCTCCAGGAGTCAGGGAAAGTCATCACCATGTTAGTTCTTGTAGCCCATTTTCTGTCCTAATTGTTCTGTTGCTGGATGAGAGTTTTAAAGGGTTGTTTGAGTTAAGCTTCCTTTACTTGTTTCACCACTGACAGCATGTTCTTTCTTCAGTCTTGTCTTTTTTATTTTTGGAGGATAGTGTTATGAGTCTATGACTCTCCATCCTCTTTCTCCAGAAGTTGCTTGTATGTGTTTAACCTCCTTGAAAAGTTCTCATAAAACTTGCTTTTGTGGCTAATTTAAAAACCAGTTACTATGCTAGTCTTCATCATGTCTATCCTAACCATGTGACACGCATCATACATCAGAGGGAGGAGGATTGTGTGTCGTCTTTCAGGGAATGGAATTCTCCAAGCAGCTTGGATCATTTCACTTAAAATTTGTTTTCATCTTTGACCCCAAAATATACTGAAAAGTAATTTGATAGAGGGTTCAGTTTCTCTCTTTCTGAATTCTTTCAGTTTCGAAATCTAGTTCTTTATGATTGTTTTAGCTATAATGAAAAACAAAGAACCTGGCTGGGGCTGTCTAGCAAATAGTGCCTCAAGGTATATGTATTTGTTTCCTAGGGCTGCCACAACAAACTGCCACAAACCAAGTAGCTTGAAACAACAAAAATTTATTCTCATAATTCTGGAGATTAGAACTCCAAAATCAAGTTGTCAGAGGGGCCGTCCTCTCTCTGAAGACGCTAGGGAAGAATCTTTCCTTGCCCCTTCCTACCTTCTAGCAGTTGCTGGCAATCCTTGGTGCTCTTTGGCTTGCAGCTGCATCATTTGATCTCATCATCACATGGTCTTCTTCCCTCTGTGTCTCTGTCTCTGTGTGTCCTCTCCTCTTATAAGGTCCTTATTAGTCCATCCTAACCCAGTATGACCTCATCTTTACTTAGGGGGTTGCATTTGCGAAGGCCCTGTTTCCAAATAGGGTCACATTCTGAGGTTCTGGGTAGACATGAATTTTGCGAGGACACTATTCAACTTAGCATGCTAGGGATTGCAGCAATTAGTGTGTAGAGAGTGAACCCCTCAGGAGTAAGAAGCACATAAATGTTGGCATTTGAGTAGTGTAGCAGTGAAGGAAGATTATAAATCATGGTTTGTCCTCTCTGTACAACCCACTACCCAGTGTAACTCCAAGGCTTGATTCTGGGGTGTCTCCAGATATGGGGTATAATTAGAGGTCAATGAGGGAAGGATCAAAAGGGGCACTATAGGAGAAGAGACCTCCAGTCTCACAATGAGCCCTTGTTTCATAGAGTATAAAAGTGAAAGGTTAGATCTTGTAGGAGAGGATCTGCAAAGTGGGAGCTGCTCTGTAGAACATATACAAGGAAACTGAAATGGTTGGATATTGGTTTGAATAGTGTCTTTCCAAGTACCTCTGGTTGAAGCAACTTCTCTCCATCCATAGCCCCAGGTCAAAAACTATATCCGTCTTTCTTCTGGCACAGGAAGCCTAGTCTTCAGCTCTTACATGGACCTGACTCAGAAGGAGGTGGGGTAATGAAGTGGGAGAGAAACACAGTGGTGAGGAGACACTAGTACTTGACATTCTATCTCCGAAAAGTAGACCTTCATGATTGGCACCTTAGCCACTATCCTCTCATCCTGATCCCCTCTAATCACCTATGCCAATGTAGAAAAGAATACAGAATCCTGCTTAGAGTTCTTTTCACAGCTCCAGAGCTGCTGAGAAAACTCTACCAAGTAGGGAAAAAATATTTACTCAGTTGTCTCATTTACATAAATAAGTTGATTATATTTGAAAAGTAAGGTATACTGTTAGCTAGTTAAGAGTGAAAACTTCTTAGTCACTTTAATTTCAAAAGCCTCGTGATAAGGAAATAACAATTCAGGTATTAAAAATTATTTTCTTTATTTCAGTTACCTTTTATTATTTGCCTGAGACTTGACCTTAAAGATACAATCTAAATCTAATAAAGCACAGGGTTATGCTCAGGCACCAAATAGATCTAAATACCCTCTGGAAACTGAGCTCACAGATGAAAAATGTGTCCATACTAGACAGACAGAGAAGAACATTCTTGGGTCTAGGGTCCCTCTCTCTTATTTCAGTGACTAGAGGCAGAGAAACCTGTTTGTGGACCAAGTCCCAGGTGGTGGGACTC
Source organism: Tapirus indicus (assembly GCA_031878705.1). Lineage (NCBI taxonomy): Eukaryota > Metazoa > Chordata > Mammalia > Perissodactyla > Tapiridae > Tapirus > Tapirus indicus. The sequence continues at coordinate 124,390,042 of CM062919.1, read as the reverse complement.
CCTCCTTGTTTGCACTTTGTAAAGTAGAAAGAAAGGTGAAAGCCCAACCGAACACTTTCAGTTGCCAAGGAAACACAGCATTTTCCTGTTGAATGGAGGAGAAACACGTGAACTCTCTAGTCTTGTTGACTCACTATAAGTCGATACCAATGATTCTGAATAAATGGTTTGTCAAACAATAGGGCCCCCGTTGTCCATTGCAAAGATGGGAACTTTACACAGGGTAAAAATCCAGTGCTTACGGATTACTTCTTTGAGAATGTGGTCTTGCCACTATCTTCTTTTACATAATTGGGTGGTTTTACTCTATATGTTCTCCCTCACCACTGCTTAAATGAATGCCTACAGGGTGTGGAATGTGTAAGGGTACAGAGTGACCCAGACTAGTGCCATTCAAAAATACACAATCTGAGTCTTATTCTTTCAGGTTCTGAGCAGCTAATCGTTTAGAGGCATGCTTAAAACGATGGCCTTCTATTGATGAGCCTTTCCTAATTAATTGGCTTCCTACCGTCTCCAAAGATCGCTCTGCTTGCTATTGTTATGTGATAAGAAGACGTCCCTTGGCTGGATGAACAGTAGAAGTCAGCAAGAAGAGCTCCTACTCATCCTTGAGGACCGCATCTTCCAAGCATCAGGAAGAGTGCTTGAGTTGAGCGTGGGCGTCCTGTAAGATCACAGCCTACTGCATCTTCAGATAAGATTCAGTGTGAAGCCTGCACTGAGGGGAAGATGATCACACCCTGATTATATTTTCATCAAGCTTTGGTTTAACAACAGATGATTAGGCAAGAGTTGTTAGAGGACATTGCAAGCTTGTAAAACACTGAGATTCTTCTTTAAATAATAGTTTTAGAAAAGCCTTCAGGAAGCATTCAAAAAGCTTTCTTTAATGTCTATCTGGCCTCTGATATAGTACTGAGTGCATGTTAGATACTCAATAAATAGTATTCAATGATTGATTGGCTCTGGGACTATTAGAGTATAGAATATCATCAGGAGTGAATGATCATTGAGAAAGGAGGAAAAATTAAAATAAGAATGAAAATAACTTGAATAAAAATGAAGTCTATGCTATAGATGAATTAATACAAAAATTCTTGTACATATGCTTAAAAAATACCATGATATTTTCAAATGCTCAAGACTCTTAATTACTTTTATGGATATGAATGGCTAGAATGTTTGATGACCAGTTGGTCATCAGGATTGATTTGGTTGATTTCTCTGGATAGTCTCTTTTTTTTCTTCATTGATCTAAATACCCTCTGGAAACTGAGCTCACACATGAAAAATGTGTCCATACTAGACAGACAGAGAAGAACATTCTTGGGTCTAGGGTCTCTCTCTCTCTGGATCATTTAGTGAGAATCTCTTAAGACTTGAAGGGTACAGGTAGGGAGAAATAGGAGCATGGTCACTGAGAAAATTTGGGTGTTGGATTTGTCCAGGTGTCTATCAGCTTCATTTTAAAGCTTCTTCATAATATTGTTTTATTTTTCTCTCTTTGCTGTTTTCCTAAAATTGTCAGTTTGCTAGATGACCCAGAGACCATATCAGTTTGCCTAGTTCTTTGTGATTGCTTCAAACAAATGTTTGGCTATTAATCTACAACGATATTAAATTGTAATCAAAGGCAAACCTAGAGTCTCCAGGTTGATAGGGCTATTTTTGATGAGACTGTGAACATGAAAGTTCAAGACAGATGTGGCTCTGCTTAAGTAGATGCTCATTATGCATAACATAAGACATCTGCTTGGAAGCAGGAAGGGAAAACTTTATACTGCTGAATTAAACTGGAAAACCAGTAGTGATTATAATCCTGTTTGTTTTTTGTCTTACCTCCTGAAATTTCAAGATGTGTTAACTTTTAAGCTGATGCATTATAAAATGTCAGCCCTAGTGGTCTAGTGGTTAAGATCTGGCACTCTCACTGTTGCAGCCTGGGTTTGTTTCCTGGTCAGGGAACTACACCACCCATCTGTCAGTTGTCATACTGTGGTGGTTGTGTGTTGCTGTGATGCTGAAAGATATTCCACTGGTATTTCAAATACCAGCAGCGTCACCCATGGTGGACAGATTTCAGCAGAGCTTCCAGACTAAGACAGACTAGGAAGAAGTGGCCACCCACTTCTGAAAAAATTGGCCATGAAAACCCATCAGTAGCAGTGAAGCATTGCCTGATCTAGTGCTGGAAGGTGAGAGGATGGCGGAAAAGGACCTGGCAGGGTTCGGCTCTGCTGTACACAGTCGATTTTGACTCCACGGCACTAACAACAACAAAGTATAAAATGCACTTAGATAATGTGTTTTACATTGTCTAAAACCTAAAAAGGGATGGAGGAACCATGTGGTGAAATGAATGGCTGATATGTGAGTGAGAGAATTGTGCTGATGTTGTAGCCTGACACTCGAAGGGCAAAGAGAACCAACTACTTGTCTAGCACTTCTTATTCCAGGCTCCATGCAGGTGTTTTAAATAGAGTGTCACATTTAATACATAGAAGAATTCTTTTAAGTTTTAAGTTAACATTGCTATGAGGTTGAACCAAATGAAATTGCCATTTTTATAGGTAAAAAATGATAGTATATTGGCAATTACAAATGGTTCAACCTAATATATTTTTTTTTCTTCATAGAGAAAAAAAGCTGATGTGTAGAGAGATTAAGTAATTTCCCCAAATCATGCAGCTTCAAACCTGGTTTTATGACTCTCAAATCCATTCTTACTCCCCTGTACTGGGCTGCTTTCCAAAGAGGCTGTGTCATTACTTCTCTGTGGATGGTGAAGAAACCATCTAATGTGTCTGCACTATGGTTTCCATACCCCCCAGTGGTCTATCAATGCCACCCACTTACTTGATAGATTTGTAATTAGAATGAGATAAGCTTCTATGTAAAATTGTTCAGGGAATATGCCCTAGAAACTTATTATCATATTCCTGTTTTGCAGTCCAGGAATGTGGCCAAAAGATATAACATCAACTAAAACAGAAAACATAACTTTTCTTGATATAAACTATATCTTCATCGTGTCTCCCCTGAAATCTCTTAAATTTCTTATAATTGGGAAAAATTATCTTTTATTATAGAAAAAGAATTTCATAGTTTGGAAATATTTTGCATTTAGCAAATTTTGAAAAGATTAAAACTGTGTAAATGTTATTGACTGACTTCTTAGGGGTAGTTAAATGTGTTTGCTCAACAAAAAGAGAGAAATTGTACCATAATGTTCAGGAAGTTTAGTAACTTTAGGCATCCACAACACCTTGTACAGATTTTCTTACAGATAGTAAATACTCAATAAATATTAAATGAATCTAGACAGTAAAGGAGAGAGAATGAGAGATTTAAAAATCCCCTTTTATTACAAATTGCAGAATTACTGATATCAGAATGCCTTTCTAGACCTCTCAATTTCTAAAGATTATCTGAAATATATAGTTATAGGAACTGTTTGACTAAATCAGGTAATTTGTGTCACTTGAACGTATGTGTAGGGTCAAAATGTGTATGTCTTCTTTTTCTGTTGAGTGTACCTAGAGCAAGTACGCGCCAGGAACTCTACCAGATGCTAATGGAACAGTGGCAACAAAACAGACAGTCTCGCCCTTATCCAGCTCACAGTGCACTCTGGGATTCTAGAGGCTCTGCCTGGTAAATTGATTTCATGGAAATTTGAGTAGTTTCTTTTGGCAGAGCTTAAAGAGGATGAAAGGAGGACGGTTGTTGTTGGCTTATAGTTTAGGAACATTTACTGGAATAGGAAATTGTTTGGATGCTTTGGGGACATGCAGTCAATGCTTAGCTGATGAAAATCATGATGTTTACATGCCCAGCTCCTTCTGCCTGGAAGTGAGAAAGTCAGAGATGATAGGAGTGTGTGCTATAGGAAGGGAGGCGCTTACAGCAGAGCAAATCTGAGCAGGGATGAGAAGACTGTAGCTGTGGGTATGGGTCACCAGCCATTGGTTCTCTGTCCTCAAGCCCTCTAATCCTGGGGGTTTCTACAGATCTATATTTGCCTGGATTTTCAGCAGAATATTCTGTAGTGAACTGAAAAGCTTAGTGCAGGTGGTAAGTGCCATTTACACGTTATTTAGTCATGTATATCAACGCTTCTCATGGCATAAAAGAGTTAGTATACTGATAAAGGTGAGCAGTTTTCTGCTCAGTGTATGATCTTCTACCCACTAACACTATATTTAATAATAAATTTAATATAGAAGTGATTAACAAGTCCTCTATCTCTAATTAGAAGGACTGGGATATAACAAAGTCTAGGAATATAAGCCTGAGTACATTACCCAATATTTGGCAGGTAGCTAAGAACACATGAATGTGACGAGTTTGTGAAATGAACTGGAGATTACATTATGTCGTGCAATCAGAACCAGACCGTCCATCAAGGTGAAGACCAGCGTCTGGGATGTGATCCAGGATATTCCTGAGTAGTGGCAGGTGCCAAGTCAATGCTGTTCATGTACTATCTGTGCATGTGCTCTAAGTGAATTCAAGTCTTGATTTTGCCACTTTATAAAGATAACCACTGAGCAAAGCTGGGTGAAATTCACCATTCAAGTGACACCTGAAGATTTGGCTTTAGGGCTACAAGGTTCAGTAACAACCATTATGTGTTTCTGTGGGGGTGCACACAGGTGCCTTCATACAAGAACAGAGAAAAACATAAAGTTACATTGCTTAAATTAAATTTTCGAAGACCATAACTACAATGATTTATCTTAGATGATCCTTCATGAGGTTTCAGAGCCCTCAAAATAGCATTCTTAAAAATTTGTGGGGGCTGGCCTGGTGGCGTAGTGGTTAAGTTGGCGCATTCTGCTCAGTGGCCGGGGGTTCACTTGTTCGGAACTTGGCGCGGACGTACTCACTGCTCATCAAGCCATGCCGAGGTGGCGTCCCATATAGAAGAACTACAACTATGGTACACCACTATGTACAGGGGCTTTGGGGAGAAAAAAAGAAAAAGAGGAAGATTGGCAACAGACGTTAGCACAGGGCCAATCTCCCTCAAAAAAAAAAATTCGTAATTGAGGTTTATGAAGTATAAGACTAGATTCATTGAGCCTGATTTTTTTTGCCCACATAGAGGTTGGTAGTAGACTGTTGTGTAAAGTATTTCTTCATTGGAGGATACCCCACAAGGGGATGATTTCAGTGGGAACTTACTGTGGGGAAACCAAGGGTAGAAGTCAGGGTGGAAATAGCATGAATTTTGGGGGTGCTGATTCACCCCTGCAAAACTCTCCAAGTGATACTCCCGTTTTTCCCTGACATCGTCCTATGCATATTCTTCATAACAAAAGTCTTCCTATACCAATATAGACGTCAGAGTAAAACACTTTTGCTGGCTGAGCTTGTGCTTGTTCAGATTGTGGTTCTGTGTCTCCTTTGGGGTATGACTTGGACCACTACGAACAGGCAGGGTTGGGAAGTGTATGTGGGGGTAGAGATACTGGTTAGTTTTATGATCGCCAGATTTAGCAAATAAAAATACAGGACAGTCAGTTCAAAACAACATTGCATGAGACATACTCATACTAAAAAAAATTTGTTGTTTACCTGCATTCCAGGTTTAACTGGGCCCCCTGTATTTTATCTGGCAACGCTCATTTAGTTAGAACTTTAGTGGAGGAAGCTACCATTTAAGGGCTGCCGGAGTTTTGTATGGACATTTGTTGACGCTGTTGCTCTGCACAGTGATATTTGATTGACCCCCTTCAGATAATGTAAAGGAAAAGGGTGTGTGCAATCGGCACCCTGGGTACAGAGTTCCACAGGGATTTCTGTGCCTTGTCAAAGTCCATTCCTCTTAATACCCTCGTGGTGTGCAGAGAAGGTAGCAGAGCAGGAAGTGGGCGTGTTTGCACTGACCCAGGAGTCTCTCCAGAGGAAGGGAATTAAGATTCTGCAATGCAGGGTTAGCAAAACTGTGTTCTAGTTTGGTGAGCTCAGGTTTCAGATGGCAACCACCATGCACTATCTCACTCAACTCATCCTTCTATGCTCACTCCCCACACTGAGTGCTTCTTATTTCCTTGATTTCTTTTTCCCCCGCATGTTAATTCTTTTAGAAGCCCATCTCTCCTTGCAATTTAGTTAGACTGACTCTCTTTTGTCTCAGTTGAGCTAACATGTTGGAATGCCTTACTAATTCTTTTCCTTGGAGGCTACTTGACCTTAGTATACCAATAAAAACTAGGAAAGGGGAAGGGAGAGGGTATATGTGTATGTGATGTGGGAGGTTCCCCGATCTTAGCCTCACCCCTATGTATTTAAAGTGACTAGTGCCTGGCACATTGAGATAGTCAATAAATGTCAGTTTCCTTTCACCTCTCTATTAGCAACTGCTCTGGAACAAGCGAGCTAGTTTTATAACCAGACAGAGAGAAGAGGTCGGGAAGAAAGACGTAGGAGAGAAGATTTTGTTTTCTTTGCTTTGGAGGGAATTGTCAGTGCCTTCCTGGGAGGAAAGGAGAGAATCTTCAGGCAAGTGTGATAGTAGAGTATGAACTGCTAACTACCTGGTGACTTTACTCAGATTTTAAAAATCCTGGAGACCTTGCTTTTCCCTCAACAAGATAAGAAATTTGGACTAAATCAGTGGTTTGTAATCCTGGGTGCACATGCAGATCACCTGGCAAGTATCTAGAAAAATACGGGGCTCATGCAGGATGACCATTTTTTCCCCCCACAAATCTGAATCTTTACTGTTCTGAAATCAATGTTATAAACATAATTCGAAACAAAAACTTCAATATTCAGTCCAGAAGAGGTGTGGGTCAATGTCCATCAAATATAACAAGAAAATTTCCTTTAAAAAAAGAGAAAAAAATACTATGACAAGTCTTTCATATGAATGAAAATGTACCCTTTGGATTTTTTCTTTCTCATGTCATTAGCTTGAACACATGTGGGAATCAACAAGCTTGCATTTTCTTCATAATAGTTCTTGCTATGATGTTTGATGGACTTTTTGCCACTCAACAAATTCATCAAGAAGAACAGGTCAAGCTCCACCTTCATCCTAGTTACTAAGATCAGCATGGACTGTTCTCCTGAATTCTAATACATTGTACCATTTATCATCCAAACTTGGATCCTTAAAACATAAAAAGGGGAGCTAAAAATAATTAACAGTTATAATGGTTCCATAAAAGGTGTCAAATGGGGCTTTTCCAGGGAAAGTGGCATGGATTTTCTCCCTACACAGTCCTGGAAATTCTGACTTACTGGGTCTGGGTGGGGCTTCAAAAGCCTACCAGGTCATTCTGATGAGCAATTTTCTTGTGAATCACTGGAATCTTCTTGAAGTCCTTTGCTGTCTAGTAGGGCCTCATGTCTTTTATACCCAGAAGCCAATAGTGGACTATAGGTGAGTATCTAAATTCTGGATATTTGTGTTTTGTCCTTAGTTGGCATTATTCACTGCTTTTTCTGAGCCCTCTACCTTTTCTCTTTCCTTTCTGTGATGATACAGACCAGAAGGGGAGGGAGTAAGAGGAAAAATCTTGAGGCCCATTTTGCTTTCATTTCCCTTAAGAGAAACTTAATTCTAAAGCAGTCTATCTGGAACCGTGGCCTACCACAGAGAAAGTAGATTAAAAAATTATCATGCCCTTTGTGAAGAACATGTTTACTCATTTCTGAATTCAGGTCATATTAGAGAACAAAGATTAATGGGACATCCAATTAAGGTGAGCACTAGGAATTACGTGTGAAGCATTGCTCTGACAATTACTGACCACTGCATCTCAGCATGCCCAGCTTGCCCAGGGAATGCACCCAACATTTGGCTCTTCCAAATGAGAGAAAACCACATTTATTACTTAGCTCGATCTGATAATGCAGATATTTTATACTGCTCTTTATTGTCCTCTTATAAGAAACTGAACTAATTTTAAAAAACTCTGAAAATGTTGTATCAATCAGAGTATCCATGGCATGTCTGTGGTCTCTGAAGGGGTGCTCCTTAGTCATCCACACGTTGTATCATTTGATGCCAATTATTCATTCACTCAGAGGTTATTGGATAAGGGTAGGCAAGTGAACACAGAGCAGCCACAAGCACAGCAGAAAAGATGACATGAGCTAATACAATTTCCTTTCTCTAGAACACCAGCTAAGAAAGACAGGCCAGTTAACAGGTCGGGGAGGAACAGAATTTTAAGGTAGGAATGTAAGAAAGGGAGGGGAGACTAGATGGGTTGTTTGCAAGTCAATCATATAAGGGATCAGAAACCAAGAGAAAGCAGATGCAGTGCTGCTGAAGTGTGGCATGAGCATCAATGCTGGTCTGTGTGCTATTATTTACCACTCTGTGATAAGCAAAGAGAAAAAGAAGAAGCTAAGCTTTTAGACGGTATAGCAGTTTAACATTACTGTGACATCCAAATGTGCGATTTTGTGTTTTATAGGAGTCTTGGTCCATGATGGATTGGGGAGAAGTGGAGGGAAGTGTTCCTTGACCCTAGATAGTTTGAGAAGCACTGCATTAGAAGCAGTGGGTCAAGTTACAGGAAGAAGGAAACCCCCGGAGAAGCACAGAGGAGTATCAATGGCTGAGTTTTAATGAAGGTTCACGAGTAGTTGTTGCTGAAGCTCGTAGAGCCACCTGGAGTGCAGAACCTTTCCACCATCCTATTCTGTTCTTCCTGGGGTCTGGTTTATGGGCTGATGTTTGAGCGAGTTTCTGTTCCTTGCAACTATAGAATCAAAAGACGTATGAAAGCAAAGAAAGGACACATCTACAGAATTGTGTTGGGAATTCTGACTTATTACATAATAGGAATGTCTTTGGATTTTTTCTTTTTGCATGTTGAATTTTCATGTCATTTTAAAGAAGAAATGTGGGATTTAACAATTATTGATTTAATGATAGAAGTGTTGTATGGATTGGTGGCCCCAAGAGGAAGCCAGCTAGACAGCAGGGAGGAACTATATGGCCCATGAGAGAAAAAATTCATCATAAGAAAGGAGCCTGGCACAGTCATTTAGGGCGTAACATGGGTTTGTACTTGATCCCACCCTGACACTGACCCCTGGAGTACCAGCGTTCCCTGGATGGTATTGTATCATCCAATAATTCTGCTGAGAATTCCTTCCTCTTTGCTTGCCACTGAAAGGGTGGAGTGCATGGAGGGCTAGGAGTTTTTCTCCTGATCCAGGGACGCAAATGCAGGGGACATTGAGGAGCTCCAGGGAGTTGTAGTGGAGAGACCTGATGCCACAGTGTCATTGGTGCTCAAGAGCAGGTTAGTCCCAAGTGTGGGGAACCTGCGAAAGCAGGTCATGGGTAGAACAATCTAGAAAGATAATGAATGTAATGTCTGAAGCTTGAGGATGCCAGAGATGCAGGTAGCAGCACAAATTACAGATGAGGCAATTCTACACCCCCCCCTATCTCTTTGAACCAAAAAATCTGGGACACTCATAAAGAGCTGAGTAGGAAGAAGGGCAGACATCCTGCTGTTTTGCAGGCAGTGCTCTTGATCCATTGGATCCACAAATTGTTGTAATGCAGGAACCAGCTGAGTCACGTCTATGATTTATTTGGAGGGCAGTGGAATATACAGACTCGGCCAGAAAGAAAGGAGTTAGGGAAGTCTTAGCTGTGGGCGTGAGGAGAAAGTTAGGGAGGTAGATGGGGACATCAATAATCGAGGACTGCAGATGCCAGACTCAGGAGCTGAATTTATCCTGTAGGCCATGAGGAGCCACTGAAGATTACTATAAAGGGGAGTAATATAGTGGAAGGACAATTATACAATATGGATTTAGGTTGATCTAGAGAAGTGTGCAGGAGGATTTATGCAAGGGGATCAAGCATGAGGTCTTGTAGAACTAATGGGAGCCTTAATCAGGGGCGTGAAAGAGGGAATTCTAAGGAATGAATGTGGGAGACATTAAGAAAACAAATATTAATAAGATTGGGGATTGATTACATATCTATTTGGGTAACTTAGTCACTTTCATCTCCTGTAGTCCAGTTAATTGTTATCCACAATATTAAACTACTATTTGATTAGTCAATATAAAGAGTGAATTAATTAGACCTCACCACATCCTTCAAGAGTTCCTAATGCAAATAGGCAATCACAGAAAAATATGTACCGAACAAATGCTATAAAAATCTCCTTGATTTTAAAAAAATAACAATTGGGAAAGAGTCACATTAATGTAGTAGACATTCTGATTTACAAAACATTTTTTAAAAAATGCGGTTTTATTACTTTCAAGTTTATATAGAACTAGGCGCTCTAGGTCAACATTACATAGAAGAGGTTTTGTTTTAACTAATAACTAAAAATTTTATAATTAATATTATTTTTCATATGTACTGTTCTTCTAAAAAATAATTTTTAATCATAATTTCGTAAACACTAAATGTGTCCAATCCATTAAGGACAATTTTGAATAGATTTGGTCTGTATTAATGAGGACCTTTAAAAATACATAATTAGGGGCCAGTCCCATGGCATAGAGGTTAAGTTTGGTGCGCTCTGTTTCAGTGGCCCAGGTTCGCAGTTTCAGATCCCAGACATGGATGTACACCATTTGTCAACCAAGCTGTGGCAGCAACCCACATAAAAAGTAGAAGAAAATTGGCACAGCTGTTAGCTCAGGGTGAACCTTCCTCAGGAAAATAAAGGAAATATATTTTATGCAATGGTAAAATAACTTAGGAATACAAAGAATAGTAGAGAATTGTGGGAATAGGATATAAACATTCTAATGGTCTACCAAACCATCTGGGCAGAGATTCTGGAGGAGAAAGAATTCAAGGAGTTATTTCTATGGTAGGAGGAGCAAAATACTTATAGGCTTGAGCCCTTGGCTCCCACATAGTAGCGTGAATGGCTTTGTGGGGGCTATGATAAGGCAGGGCATTGAATCTGAAAGTTGAATCAGGTATTTGAGGTCTCTCTTAAAGAAGGGCGGATATGGCAATCTCCTATAAGGTATAATTTTAAGGATGATAGGAGAGCTGCTTTTTAAAACCTCTCCCTACCCAAAAGTGTTGCTCGCTGCAATTCCAAAATGTGAGGCAACTTCTTTTAGTTTCTTATTTTCCAAGGCTAATAGAAGTAGTTTTGAGATGGTAACACGAAACTCTCAACAAATCGCTTGTGAATTTTTAGGTGCTCTGTTCCTAGTTGTAGAGAAGTGGATTGGGGAGAATACCTTGAAGAGAGAGATGAGGACACCTGAAAAGAGGAAAAATGTCCTGCATGGGGAGAAGAGGCTCACCAGCAACGTAGCCAACTTCAGAGTTTGAACATTTGATGGCAATTATTTTACTTATCAGAGTTTCACCCCTTCCTAATTTTCAAGTGCAGCTAATATCTCAGTGCTCAGTGATTTGCACTGAAGGTGATAAGATGTTACGGATTTCCTATATCTATATGTAATCTTCTAAATCTTCCATACCGTATATAATCACACCAGTTCCCATAAAATTATGACCTGAACAGGGCAACACCTGAAAAAATCAGTTGGTCTTGAATTGGCTCTGAATGTGTTCAAATGAAACAGAACCATAACCTACTGTCTTTAAGATCCAAAAAGTTTGCTCCTCTTGGATGAAAGCTGATCTTGAGTAGGACAATCCTCTATGTGGGGTAATTACTTAAAGGATTCATTCTTGTCATAAAATAGCATTTTTTTCTGAATATGACAGCAATACATATTTATTGTAGAAAATTTCAAAAATATAGGACAATAAAAGAAATAAAGATGAATTACACCATCCAGAGGTAATAGCAGTTAACATTTCCTTTTCATGATATTGTGTGTGTGTGTGAGTGTGTGTATCCAAAGAACACCATATCTTTGGACGTTTGAGTTAAACTGGCAGGAAATTAGTAGGAAGTTGGCTTATTCTCTCCCTGCCCCATAAATTCTCCATGATCAAAAATAGATAAGCTAACAATTTTGGTTCCAAAGAATCAGCAACCAGGACTGAAAAACAGACAAATAAACAAAACCCTAACCAGTCAAGATGTGCAATGATTGTTGGGTCCCTGACCTTCTGCAAGATAGAAGCATGCTGGGAAATGTGCTGACATCCTAAGGAGGGCATTTCCCAATGATCTCTTCAGATGTGATCAAGGAAGATAATGGAAAGGAAGGACATGCCAGAGTGGGGTCAAGAGCCATGGAGAACAATGGATAATGGACTTACGAATTATTCTTAGGGAGCAGAACTGGCACCCAATCAAGGAGAATCCACCAACTTCAGAGTGTGAGCCTCACAACAGATGCCCAGAGGAATTCAGAGTTGCTCTAGATGGATGTCTGCTGCCTTCTTCCTACCATTCTTCTTTTCAAATGGGAACATTAATGGCTATTATTCTGGCTGAATTCCACCCCTTGTATATTAACTATGTGTGGGTTAGGTAAATTATAATTTAGTTCCAAGCTTCCAGATCAAGAGAAGCCACAGCTGCACACATGTGGACACATTAATGAGATTCTAAACTTTGACCATGTTGACACTTGAGAGAAGACATGAATGTGTTTTGCATATGGAAGGAGGGACGTACACATTTGGAACCAAAATGGAGAACTGTGGTAGGTTATATTATTATCCTTAAATATTCCTTGCTTCCCTAAAGTGGCATTCATTCTGCCTCCCCATTTCATTCACGTCAGGCTTGGCCACATTACTCGCTTTGGATAAGAAAATATGAGTAGCAATGAGAAACCATTCATGATTCTGTGTCTCCCCTCACCATTTCCGAAAATGGTTTTTCCTCAGCCAATGTCCCAGGACAAAAAAGACCTGTAATAGATTGGATCATGGACGATGAAGAAAAGGAAACATGATCAAGAAATAAACTCTTCTTGTTGCATGCTCCTAAGACTATGGACTCATTTGTCATTGCTATATAATTTAGCTAAGCTGATTTATTCTCTCTTTCTCTCTATATTTTGATTTTTAAAAGCAAAATTTTGATCATATTGCTTATACAGTTTTCTTTCCTGTATTTTTCTCCTAACTTCATTGTGAAACACTTAAAAATATCTAGCACTGGTCCACAAAACATAAAGACAAATAGTTTTCTATCCTTAAAATCAGTTGAAAAGTTAGGTGCACGAGAACGTATAGTCAGAGGGGCTCTGAACAAGAGGTTGGCAGTCATTTGAAGTTCTGTCCTCACTTTTGCCAGGTGATATCTTAGATGGTTGAATTTACATCATAGCTTCATGAGTTAAATGAACTCGGTCTCATTTCAAAGAAGAGTAAAACTCTGGCTGGTTTTCAAAGCACCTCTGACCTCTGATGTTCTTTTCTCATTTTTCTTGTAATAATTAAGACTTTACCACCCACAATGGTGGACAGCACAGAGAGCTTTAACATTCCTTCCATTTCTTGTTATTTCCCTATTTTTTTTCTGTTTCTTTAATTAGAGAGAATCTACTTATTGACTTAAAGGGAATAAAGAAAAAATATATACACAAAAATAGATGAAGCATACATGCCTTAAAAGAAAATCTGTCATGTGGTTTGCAGTTGTTTCTTATATTTCTTTTTTAATTTTACATTAACAAAGCTGACTTTCCCATGGCCTTGGAACAAGGCCCTCGCTTTCCAGGAAAAGTAATTCAAATAGAGCTATTTTATGGCAATTAGATGTCTTAGAGAAAAGTTCTTTATCAACTCAGAGCCTGTCAAACAAGAAGAGGGTTATCTAAAAGTCTTTGAAAAGATTTTAATTTCATTATTACTTCTTATCCATTTGGGAAAATAGAGCTCATGGGGGAAATGCCATTATTGTGTGTATGAACATTTTAAATTTGCACAAACAATTCTGTCATACCCTTCCTAAGTCCCATCAAGTCAAAGGTTGAGAACTGGGAATTATTACTTAAACAAGAATCAATCAGAAAAATACCTGAATTATATTTCTTCAGAATATAATTTAATCAATTAATTGCTCATTCAAAAATAATTTATGTTTTCACTTTTATCTTTTAGGCACCTATATCCTACATAGCACTATGGACAGATACAATAAAAAACAAAAATATAATATGAATAGAAATAGCTTTAAGTAAGTCAATTTTCTTCCACTAATTTTAGGACAAATGAGTGAATTTTGATATTTTTCGTTACACTAACTCTTCATTCCAAACTGTTGGTGATTCTAGCCTTCTCTTGACTGGCTCCAAAAGGCATATTATTTTGGCTTTGCATTTAATTTTACAAAGAGGTGTTTCCTAGCTTCATAATAAACCAAGCACTTCATTTCCAAGGGAATCAGTCAAAGAGGAGAGTAGGTATCCATGTTTCAGTTCCTAAAAATTCCTTTAGATGTCTCTATCTCGTATCTCTTCAGAATCAATACAGCAGGCCACTGGGAAAGACACTGCCTGAAGCTGGCTTCCTAATAAGTTGAATTTGTCCTTAAAGGACAAACAGCGCTCTTTGAAAACAGAATTAGACAAAGTTAGTGAAAAAAAAAATATGGATAATGGTGTGCAGATACATCATTACTACTTCATAATATTTATAAGCCAAAAATATCATCTATATTGGAGAGATGTCGTTTTCTACTTAGCCTGCAGGCAATTCTGTCACATAATACAATTTTAATACTGTTTGGTTTTGTAGTACAATCTGTGTTTTCATTAGAGGATATCCATTCAAGCTGAAATAACAAAAATTAGATTTACAGATTTCTTTATTCTATGACTAGTCTTTTTAAAGGATAAAATATTGAAATGACTCTGCTTTATTATATATGTGTGCACATGTCTCTTAGAAATCTAAACATGCTAGGATAGGGTGATATGTTTGGGAAGGAAAAAAGACAACTGAAAATGTTATTAGACTTGTAGTTAACTGTGGTGGATTAAATACACACACTTTACCTTCCCTCTGTACCAAATCGCAACTAAAACGATATTAAAAGAATAACGAAAAGCGTGATCCAAAGGACAAGGAGAACTCGAGAAGAACTTTTTTAAAAAGTCACCAAAATTTTGGCAGCTGGAAAAGCAGAATGGCAAAAGTAAAAGGTAACTGCCTGCAGATGGGGGACAACAAGAAAAGGCCACAGAACCCCAGAAGGCACCAAGTGCCTCTGAAGGAAAAAGGTGGAGATAAAATTGAGAGGCGTGATGGAAGCTTTGTATAAGGAGCACATCATTCCTTGCAATACTGCCCACAATGCTGGCGAGCCTATCAACCACTCCTTCCCCCCAACCCCTGTAGAAGACAAGTGTGCTTCCTAGAAAAATCAAACCTAAGAAAGTTTGGATTTGGGGACATCAGAAATAATAAAATGAAAGATGAGATGATATATTGATAAAAGAGAACTTAAGGGAACATTTAAATACTACATATTGATAAATCTTTTAGCCTTCTCTCCTTCTCAACATGCAGAATGTGGGCAGTGGTGGCTTAGATTCCACAGGCAGTATATTGGCAGATTTCTTTCTGGAGTACTTGATTGGCTCTAGAGAAAAAAAATCTACATTTTCTGACATTTATGGGTCCTGGCCACCCTGCAAGAAGGCCCACCAATTGAGATGTTCTGCTGCCCAGAACCTATCAATGTGCATAGCTGTCCGAGGACCACTAGACATGAATAAGAACAACATGAAGTCAGAGACAAACAAGTCAGAGATAAGAACAAAATGAAAAGAACTCAAGAAAAAACAGCAATGCAGAAGCAGAAGAAAAAAACGAGAAGATGAAGGACTAATATTCCTAGGGGCTCAGGGAACATATTTTACTCTTGAAGCAATAACAGGAAGGTATAAAAAGTTCAGAGAATAAGAAAAGTCATATGAAGTAAAAATATTTTTGGCAGAAGTAAAAAGTTTAAAGGACATATGAAAGATAAAGTGAGGACTCTTCTAAAAAGTTAGGACAAAAAGAGAAAGATAAAGCAAATAGGAAAAAGATTTTAAAAGTTATTGGACCAATCAAGGGCAAAATACTCAACTATCAGGTCTTTGAGAAAGAGGACAAAGAGCAGAAGATGGGAGGAAAAAACCTTAAAGAAATAGTGTGAGAAAACTTCCAAGTATTGAAAGCTACGAATTTCTAAGTTGAAAGAGTTCTCTTGTGTTCAGAAATGAATGATAAAAAAATCGACATCAACACATAACATCATCACATTTCACAACCCTAAGGATCCAAAGAAGATCCTAAAAGCAGCCAGACAGAAATAATAGGTCACATTCGAAAGACGATAATCAGACAACGGAGCAGTCCCTTCAAAATCCCGAGGAAAAGTGAATTGCAACCTGGAATTCCATACTCAGCCAGGTTATTCATCAACTGTGAATGCAGAATAATATTTTTAGTTATGTGGGATTGCAAAAAGTGGATCTTCTGTACACTCTTTCTCAGTTCACTACTAGAGAGTGTGCTCCACTGAAAAGTGGCATCCAACAGAAAGGGAGGAAGCCCATGGATCTGAGTAAAAGGGGCTCCAAAACAGGATGAGATGAAGGGACCATCCCAGATGGTGGTGAAGGGATATCCCAGCGTGAGATCTGAGAACAGTCAGTCTGGATTAGAAAACAGCCCAGAGGCCTTCAAGAGGTATGCTTCCAAAGTAAAAATGGAACTGATATCTTACCCGATGTTGTGCATTTGACAGCTGAAAATGATGCTTCCAACAAGCCCAAATCAAGGATGGAATCAAAACAAGATTTTTGTCTTCCACTGTCCCTTTACAATTTTTCAGTGGTCAATTCCCCCCCCCCTTTCTTCTGGATAAATTCTCCAGAAGTCCACATAGCTAATCAGCTCACTGTTAGAGAATAAGAACCTCTGGAGGCAGAAACAGGCTGGTTGTTCACCAAGCCTGTGACTAACCTTTCTTCTTCTCCCTTTGCACAAAGATAGATTGCATTTCTCAGCCTCTCTTGCAGTTAGACATGGCTGTGTGACTGGGTTCCAGCCAATGGAACATAAGAGGAAATGATTTATAACACTTTGGGGCCTGGCTCATAAAAATTCCCGATAAAAGAAGCTTCATGTTCTTCCCTCTTCTAGCAGACTCATGCAGAAATGAACTTGGTGGCCCAGGAAGCTACATATTGATGACAGTAGAGCCATAAAGTGGAAGGAGATGGGGTCTGTGAATCATAGTTTGGTGCTTGGAGCATAGCCATCTGCCAATCAAGAAGAGACATTTCATGTGGTCAAAAAATAAACTTCTATTGTCACGCCATAGCAAAATATTTAGCAAAACTGTCCTCTGGAGACTTGGAAGGCAGACCATGTTTCTACTCAGCCTATAACTTTGGGGAAGGCTTTGGAAAAAGTCAGAGTGATAGGCATTGCCACGTGCTTTTAGCAAAGTCTGACTAGAAAGAGATGAACTCAAGAAAGAATTGGCGATTTGAAAGCAGAAATAAAAGCGAATAGAAAAAGACCAGAAATTTGAGCCCTTGAATTTGAGACTTTCAACCTCAAATATACTCTCAATATGTAAATTAGAATATCTGGTCCCAGACTATAACTAAAACCATGCATTTGGTTTAACATCTAATCTCCACCCTCCACTCGGGTGGACCAGCTGCTTTCAGTGGGAGAGGGCAGGTGTTTTTTTCTCTTTCCTGCCCACTAACCTGCCACTTGCAAGCTGTTATTACTGACGCTGTGGGTTATGGGAATGGAGCTCACTGGCAGGAAGGGAAAAGGGAGCAGAGAACTTCATATCAGCCTTGATTCTGTTGTAAGATGCAGAGGTTTGAGGCTGATTTTCCTCTTTGGGCTGCTTAGTGGTTCGGCAGGGGCTCCCCCTGCTGGGATCATCTGGCTGCAACACCTGCAGTGTGGGTGTGCCTCTCTGGCTGTCCACTCGGCCCATGGTTTAAGGAATCACTTTCCACTGTCTCTTCCCTATGTAGAGACTCCTCTTGGGTAGGGCTGAAAATGTCCTCAGGCTAGCTCTCTCTGTGAGGTCCTCATCTCCTCCACCAGAAATACTTTACTCCATTGCCCAAACAGCTCACCACGGCCCCTCCTGCCTTCCAGGAAACCTGTCAGATCCCAGTCCTTTCATTTCTTGCACTCCAGGCGACACATCTCAAGTTCTCCAAGTTGTGCCAGTGAAGCCCTTTTTGCAAACGGTAGCACCCTATCCTTTCCCCTTGGAGAAGGTGAAACACAGCCTAGCTGTGCACACACACACACACTCACACACACACCTCTTCACAAATCATATCTTCATCTCCAATCTCTTGATCCTTTTTATATCCTCCTGTGGTTTTGAAACTGCCTGACTGGTTCTCTAATATCTTCTTTAAAAATCTGCATTTTGGTTTGACACTTCTTTTTGGAATTTCATATTTAATACATTGCTGTGACTCAGCTGGAATTTCCAATTTAACATCCTGTTACACTGTATTAGAAAAAGTTTTATACTTCTGGTGGAAGATTGAGGGAGAGAATTAGTTGTAGGCACAAAGAAACCAATAACATAATAGGAATGTTGAAAATGAAGCAGTTTTAAATTCCACACAAAATGGAAAGTTGTACAAGAAAGGAAACTAAGTGCCTTCTTTCCACCCCACCTCCCACCCCACTATGGGACACTACTGCTCACCATTCAGGGAATGCAAGTAATGAGAATGGGCCATCTCAGTCCTAAATATTCTTAGCAAATCAATTTCCTCTCCTATAAAGAAGCTTGAAGGTGATGGATTTAAAAGGTGACTTTTTCCATATCAGATTGTCCATTCCAAAATATTAAAAACAGCTAAATAAAATGAATTTCTTTGTATTATTTGGTATCTTTCTTTAAAAGAAAAATTTAAGCATGGTTAGTGAGCTCTTTGTCCATCCCACTTAGAAAATTAGAAACTTCCACTTCAATCCTTCTCTTTGGCTCATTCTTCCTGACATCTAATCATTCCCCAAGTCCAGTCAATCCTATGCTGGTTCCGTGGCTGACATCCTAGAACACTGAAATTAGGAGTGGTGTGGCCAGATTGTCACCTTAATCCTGAAATATATTATAACCTAAATGTGGGAAGAAGATGAGCACATTCACAAGTGAGAAAGGCTACATCTATAAAGCTTCCCCACCTTTTCGTCTGCAGAAAATACTTGTTTTGTAGGTGACGGTTTTCTTTCAGCCAGAGCAAAGGATCACTGTTACTGCCTCCTGCGCTCTCACAGGCAGTCTTTTGCCCCATTTTCTGTGACTATGCCGCTGTGAATAGCATATCCCATGCTGTATTGTAGTTGGTGTGTTAAAAGGCATCTTTCCTACTGTAAGAGAACTCCTTAAGGTTAAGGATCTTTTTCATTTTCGTGTCCCCAACTCTAAGAACAATCCCTGGAACAGAGGACTTAATAAATGATGAATGAATGAATAAATGATTGAATGAATAAATGAAAAAAAACTAGGGTTAACTCAAATATGGTTTACTTTTGTCAACATTTTGAATTTTATTGTAATTGTTTATATGTGTCTGTCTCCTCTTCATGACAGTGAACCCTAGAGGGTATGAATCCTGTCTTACTTATTCCAGTAGCTTCAGCATTAGCATTGTGCCCAGTGCCTAAAATGCAGTAGTTGCTCAGATGACGTTTGTGAAATGAAGAAATGAATGCATTAATTTATGAGATGTGCAACAATAAGTACCGTGTATAGTCTGGGTCTCATGTGTTCATTGCGCCAACTCTTGTCTTCATTTTTAGGGACTCAAATCTGTAGTTGAAATCCAAAAAAAATTAGCTTTAAGAGTCACTTCTCCTTTACTACCACTTTTATCACCTTCTAAAACACCACTTTTGTTTTATAAGATAATAATGTTTGCTTTTCCTTTTGTTTTAGGTCACCCAGATCTTGAATGAAGACCATGTTTACAAGTGCAGTTAGGATAAGCCTTTTACAGAACTGTTATTTTGGTTTATAAGCCCCAGCTTCTTTGTCCAGTCAATGCTGTGGGTATTGGATGACTTAATGAGAATGCCTGAGGCTTACAGATAAAAGGACGATAGAGCAAAGTTATTATAAGGGCTTTCTTTCTGAATAATACTTATTGCAGAATGTCCCCGGCACTGAGTAACAACAGATAAAATATTAGCATTTTCAAAGCTCTAATCTTATGTCCACACAAGTGCCCTGTTTGTGTTTTAACTCTGGCTTAGCACTGCTTGATATCAGAAGTACACCCAATCCCCATTTTTGGGCAAGAAGAACAAATTGCTCTTCCTTGTTCACAATGCAGATGGAGTGTCCAAAGATTAGCTCTCTATTGCAAACTCTGAAACCACTCTCAGGCCTTTGATCAGCTTCTCTGTACAAAAGACAAAAACCACTGGGAGGATAAATTTTTAAAATCAGACTGTTATGGGTAATTGAAAATTTAATTTGCCCCCAGCTGAAAAAAAAATTTAGTCTGCAAAGCAGGAGTAAAGGAAAATTTTTAGCATATTAAAACTTGCTAAATCTGTCATGCTCAGTCGTGCAGCAGAGCAAAATGAGATGAGCGTATTAGTGGCAGTTGAGAAAAATGGCTTTTCAAATTCATTTTTTTATGAGAGTAATTTAGGAAGTGTAGTATAAGAGTCATTAAGTACAAAATACCATAAAAGTCAATGTGAGTTGTATTCTGCTTTTGTTTGGCTCTCTGAGTGACATAGCATACCTTCAATATGACGAAGAAGCTTCTCTGGAGACTATAAAGGGAGAGGCGTTAACACAGACTGAGAGTCGCACTGGATTCCCTGGGAATGGGGTTCCTAAAAACAACCTTTGACCATCTTGTTGAGGAGGCGGGAATAGCTAAGAGGAAGCCTGTGCTTCCAACCCGTGAATGGAGTAAAACCAAGAAGAACCTTCTCGTGAGCCACCCACCTCCCACTGGGAAAACAAGAGGAATGTAAGCAGGACCAGCGAGCTTGTGGAGGATGATTTCAAGCAGGGAGGCAGGCGCTAGGAACGAAGAATGCAGCTTGAATCATCAGGCTGTGACAGAAGGAACCGCGAGCCCAAATGCGGCTGTTGGCTCAAAGACTCCCGCAGGATTACATCAGTTACTGTGTTAAGATGGGATGAAAAGGGGAGAGTGTCCCCCTCCCCCTCGCCTCTGCCAGCCTCAAAAATTATGGAGTGTGAAGTGCGATCCCTTGTAAATATTGGTTTGAGGTTCTCACCAACTCTAGAGAGTTTAAAAACCAGGAAAATGCACTATAAATCTAAGACCTCAAGGGGAAAGTATATTTTTATGAGTCCATGTTTATTGAATACTTGCTGCACCCAGTACAGTATGACCAATTTAACCTCTGTCCAGATACTTCCTATTTTTGACTCACTTAAGTTCATTTTAAGTTCATCACATGCCTTGCCCTCAGACTAAAGCCTCAACCCCTCATACTTATTGTAGACCAGCATCCTCCTCTTTACCAATATTTCTCCAACCCTGTGCAAAAAGATATGGCCACACCATCTAACATAATCTTATCACGACTCTTTTGTATAAATTTTCTTTTGTAGCTGCTTAGTTCCTCTGAAAATTGGCTATGGTTGTCTCATCTCTAAGTCTTTGCTTCTTAATATGTCTTCATTTGGACCTTCAATTGTACCTCAAGGTTTAGCCACATTGAACTAAGCCTCTAAAGTTTGGGTCAAGTCATCCTTCTCCAGTCTTCCTCAGCTCTCCAGCTCACACGGATGGCCCCTTTCTCTAAATCTGTAGTCTCCACACTGCCCTCTGAGACAGCCATATCTGCTCTCCCCAAATACTGGAGGTTTTTGCAAGTATATTCTGGCCTCCTTGACTGTAAATTCCATTGTATCCATCACAGAGTCTTGTTTGTTTTTGTGAAGAGTCTTGTTTTATATGTTGTGTAGCAACATCTGTGCTGTGTCGTGCATGTGTGTGTGTGAGTGTGAGCATGTGCACACTGGGAAAGGGAAGAGAAGTTTCCTTTTTTCCTTTTTCTCATCCCAAAGCACACTTGTTTATTCACTTTTTTTCTCCACTCTTGGCAGAAACATCAGTGAACAATCACTACTAGTCCCCTCGTAACATCAGGGGCGGACACCCTCCAGTCTTGCACCATTTCTCTATGCTGCTTCTCTGTTAGCACAGCTTCAGCTCAGAAATGGAATGGACACAGCTGATTCAGTGGTTGCATGAGGTCAGTAGAATGGCCTATTTACTCAGTCAGTGTCAGGTGTTCTAAGACAGGCTGGGGAAGAAGAAGAATTTTCGATTAGGAAAACATAAGATGGTAATTCACCATTCTTCTGTATTTAATGAGGCAGAATGCATTTAAACATCGTATCATCTAGTTTATGGTATTATTTTCACTTATTCATTCATTCATTAAATTATTTATTTATTACCTCATCTGTCATATATTAAGATCTATTCTGTGTGAATAAATTTAGTAGGGAGATGTACCAGTTATCTATTGCCGTTCATAACGGTGCATAGCAAATAATCAGAAAACCTCAGTAGCAGACAACAATACATGTTTATTTAATTCATGAGTCTGTGAGCCAAATGGGCAGTTTTTCTTGTCTGAGCCAGACTTGACTGATCTCAGCTGAGCTTTACTCATTTATCTATTGTCAGCTGGCAGTTTGACAAGGGACTGGCGAGTCTAGGAGGGCCTTGGCTAGGATCTGTTTCATGTGGTCTCTCATCCTCCAGAGTTAGCGTGTTCTTGATCACATGATGGTGAGAACCCAAGATGATGATGGGGGTGAACAAGACCTCTTGAAACATAGTCTCAGAAATGGCACAAAGTCACTTCTGTCATATTCTATTGGCCAAAAGTGAGTCAAAAGGACAGCCCAAATTCAAGGTAGAGGTGGAGTGAATGGGGAATAAACTCCATCTCTTTAAGTCAGGAGCTGCAAAGTCACATTGCAAAGTACGTGGATTTAGGGAGGCCATTTGGGCACCCATGTAATCAATCTACCACAAGGAGACAGACAGGCAAACCCCAAGTTATAATATAATGTGATACGGACTACAAAAGGAATATGTGTGCAGTGGTAAGGCAAAAATTTCTTTTACAATGTTCTTCTACCTTCATAAAATCATTTTTGTTTTGTTTGTTTTTGGTGAGGCAGATTAGCCCTGAGCTAACATCCATTGTCAATCCTCCTCTTTTTCTGAGGAAGATTGGCTCTGGGCTAACATCCATGCCCATCTTCCCCTACTTTATACGTGGAGCTCCTGCCACAGCATGGCTCGATAAGTGGTGCACAGGTCTGCACCTGGGATCCAAACCTGCAAACCCTGGGCTGCTGAAGGGGAGCGTTCGAACTTAACCACTATGCCACCTCGCTGGCCTCCATTTAATCGTTTTTAAAGGAATAAGAGGAAGAAGGATGTAGGAAAGAGGCCAATAAACAATTTCCGCTCTTCTTTCCCTCGCCTTTTCCACAATACACAAAGACACTTACTATGGGAGATCTCAGCAGCATTCAAAATTTGCCTGGGGCAGCTACTCCAAAGCCATGGGACTGAACACTTTTGGAAGTGTGTCCGATCCTGTCTGCAGAGGTTATGTGAATGCATGTATTGTTTCTCCAGCAAAGAAGATGCTATTTGGAAACTAAACCCTTATTGAAAACTTCAGATGCTTTCCTGGGTCTTTGGGGAAGGCTTTTCTGGGTCACTTTTTGTTTTGATGTCAGTAATGGACCCTAAGCTTCATTTCAACTTCCCAGTCTACATTTGTCACTTGGTCTCATTAGATTTCTGGGTCTCACTTGTCTGTCTGATTTAGACTCCTGTCAACTTTCAAGGCAGAGATGGCTGCCTGCTATATTTTACAGAACTTAGTAAATGCTAGCTATGGGTTTAAATCAATGAAACTTATACTTTCTCATCCTGCAAGTCAGAACTTTCAGCATCATACCAACACCTCTCAAAAAGTCAATTACTGTTTACCTTTGGGTGCTGCTACAGGAAAAGAACCAATTAGAACTTCTCAACTGCAGTCCCCTTGGACATTGCTGTAGCCCTTAGCAATGGCAAATGAAGTGAAGGAAGCGACTGCATGGTTGGGGAACTAGCTAACCCTGAAGAGGCGTTCTAAACTCTTGAGTTACAATCTGCCTGTCCTTTTTTGAACTCCCAACACCATCCCATTCTCAGAAGAAAGAACTTAAATTGAAATAGATTAGAACTTTCTGGCTCTAAGGGTCTCATGTTACTGGAATGGTGTTGCAGCAGCATTTTCTTTAGACATATTTAAGAATAAAGTAGACAAACTCATATTTGCTAGACTAGATGAGTTCTGTGATACCATGTACCAGAAACGTTTTCTGAGATCATCAATTTTCCTTACTTCTTTGCTTTTGACAGACTTATCCTGATTTAAGTCCACTTTTTAAAAATTATTATATATTTATTTATTTGTGAGGAAGACTAACCCTGAGCTAACATCTGTTGCCAATCCTCCTCTTTTTTGTTGAGGAAGACTGGCCCTGGGCTAACATCCATGCCCATCTTCCTCTACTTTATGTGGGATGCTGCCACAGCATGGCTTGACAAGCTGTGAGTCTGTCTGTGCCCGGGATCCGAACCTGCAAACCCAGGGGTGCCGAAGTGGAGTGCGTGAACTTAACTGCCATGCCAATGGGCTGGCCCCTTAAGTCCACTTTCTTAACAAAGGATGTGCACGAATTTGTGTACATACATACACGTGACACTCAGGTTAAGAAATAAAGCTAAAATATGTTTTGAAAACCTCAGGTTCAAACCCTTTATTTTGCAGGTGAGTGAACAGAATCAGACAGGAGAAAAAACATCTTGCACAATATCTAGCTAGTTGTTAGTTGTGTGTGAGGGGTGTCCTGACACTCAGTGAGTTCAAATTGCACAATTTCTAGAAACCTGCTGTTAAGCATGGAATGGCTTAGAAGTGGTGGAGGCATCATCCAGAAACTCGCACGGTAGTTTGTTGGAAGTAAGGCTATGTACCAGCCAAGTGCTGACAGGCATAAGACACAGAGACAAAGCCAGCTGAAGGAGGAGGTACAACATGTGCTATCTACATGACATAATTTAGACCTTAAGTAGCTCTTTCCAGTCCAAAAATATTCCCACTACTGCTAGGGTGGTCATCCCTTCCAGTTGGCCTAGGATAATCCTGTTTGATCCCTGTTGTCCTGGCATGATTAACTTTTACTTTAAAAAGTGTCCCTGTTTAGACAATATGTTATTCTGTCACACTAGCTATCAATACACTGGGAGTGACACCATTTCTTTGTGTCATAGAGGGTTTTCAATTTCCCAAATCCCTTATACTTAATTAATAGAAATATTGTTGAGAGGTCCAAAACTTCAAAAAACCTTATCATCTATTGAAAACAATTAGCAAGACAGAGTTTGATGAGTGTGAGGGAGATCATGAAAGAGAGTCTTTGAAAGGGAAGTCACAAGGCCACCAAAGACAAACTCCTCCCGCCTTCCATTGGTGCCAGAGCCAATGTCCAGTGTGAAGACTGGCCACCTGGCAGGTGGTGTGGGGCCCACAGACTGGTTATTGCTCAACTGTTTTAATAAAGAGGCAAATGCCTCCTCCTTCTCTAAGCTGAAAAAGCCAATGCAAGTTTAAAAGTATTACCAAGGCCTCAGGAACTTTTTTTTTTCTTTAAAAGAATTCCATCAATGCTTTAATTGACTTTAATAGTTGCCCTTTTAAAATAATTTCATATGTATTCAAACATTTAATTTATTCATCAGTTGCCCCCTTCATCCTAATCTTTTTGTTACAATTTTTGTTGAAGAACTCGTGCAGTTTCTGTAGAAACTGTAGAGTTTCTCACCCTCCACCTGTTTAACATGCACCTCTGTTCTGTGTATCCCTTGTAAATTGGCAGCTGGGTCCAAAAGCCTGATTAGACTACAGGTGGTGGTGTGTTCTTTCATCAAGAGGCAAATACTGTCTGGTTGACTGCCATTTTGTGATGTTAGCAGCCATTGATGCTCATTGCCTAGTTCAGGGGTCAGCAAACCCCTGTGAGTCAAATCAGGCCCAACTCCTGTTTGTGTAAATAGCTTTACACAATGTGTAAATGTGTATGTGTATGTTTGGTGCATACACATTAAAGATTATTATGTCTTCTTGGAGAATTGACCCATTTATCATTATGTAATGCCCCTCTTTATCCCTGATACTTTTCTTGCTCTGAAGTCTGCATTATCTGAAATTAATATAGCTACTTCCATTTTCTTTTGATTAGCCTTAGCATCATATATCTTTCTCTATCAATTTACTTTTAATCTACAGATCTTCCTTGACCTATGATTGGGTTATGTCCTGATAAACCCATTGTAAGTTGAAAATAGCATAAGTTGAAAATGCATTAAATGCACCTAACCTACCAAATATCATAGCTTAGCATAGCCTACCTTAAACGTGCTCAGGACACTTACATTAGCCTATAACTGGGCAAAATCATCTAAGACAAAGCCTATTTTATAACAAAGGGTTGAATATCATGTAATTTGCTGAATACTGTACTGAAAGTGACAAAGAGAAATGGTTGGATGGGTACAGAATGGTTGTAAGCATATCGGTTGTTCACCCTCGTGACTGCGTGGCTGACTGGGAGCTGTGGCCCGCTGCTACTGCCCAGCATCATGAAGAAGGATCGTACCACATATCACTAGCCTGGGAAAAGATCCAAGTTCAAAATTTGAAGTATGGTTTCTACTGAATGTATATTGCTTTTGCGCGATTATAAATTTGAAAAATTATAAATTGAACCATTGTAGTCAGGAACCACTTGCATGTGTGTCGTTATATTTAAAGTGGGTTTCTTATGGACAATGTACAGTTGGATTATTGATATAGTTGGATTAATATCTACCATATTTGTTACTGTTTCCTATTTGTTGCCCTTCTTTGTTCCTGGTTTTGTCTGCCACTCTTTTTCTGCCTTTTGTGATTTAACTGAGCATTTTGTGTTATTCCATTTTCTCTCCTTTCTTAGCATATCAGTTATATTTCTCTTTTTTTAGTGTTTGTCCTAGCATTTGCAGTATACATTTCCAACTAATCCAACTCGACAAATAAAATGCTTCATGAGTATTTCAACCTCCTTATAATCACAAAATAATCCTAATTCCTTTATCTCTTCTGTCATTGCTGTCATCCATTTCACTTATACATAAGCATACATAAATATATATGCACATACATAATTAATACAATGTGGCTGCTACTATTTTGAACAAAGTGTTATCTGTTAGGTCAATTGAGAGTAAGAAAAATAAAGGTTTTTATTCTACCTTCATTTATTCCTTCTCCAATGTGCTTCCTTTTTATATGTAGACCCAAGTTTCTGATCTATATCATTTTCATTCTCCCTGAATAACTTCTTTCAACATTTCTTGCAAGGCAAGTCTATTGGCAACAAATTCCCTCCATTTTTGTCTGTTTGAGAAAGACTTTGTTTCTCCTTCACTTTTGAAGGATAATTTCACAGGGTACAGAATTCTAGGTTGGTGTTTTATTTTTTTCTCTCAACACTTTAAATATTTCACTAAACTCTTTTCTTGCTTGCATGTATTCTGAGGAGAAGTCAGATGTGATTCTTATCTTTACTCCTCTATAGGTAAGGTGGTTTTTGTCTCTGGCTTCTTCAAGATTATTTCTTTTATCTCTGAATATGATATGCCTGCATTTCTCTTATAGTGCTTTTATCTCTAGCATTTATTTTTGATTCTTAGAATCACCTCTCTGCTTACACTGTTTATTGGTTCTTGTATGCTGTTTACTTTATTCTTTAAAGCCTTGATCACATTAATTATAGTTATTAATTAATATAGTTATTAATTAATATATTAATTAATTATAGTTATTTTAAATTCCCAGTCCGGTAATTTACAACATTGTGCTGTATCTGAGTCTGGTTCTGATGCTTGCTTTGTCTTTTGAAATGTGTTTTTTGCTTTTTAGTGTGTCTTGTAATTTTTCTTTACAGTCATACATAATATACTGGGTAAAAGAAACTGTTGCAAATAGGCCTTCAGTAATGTGGTGGTCAGATGTGGGGGGAGGGGAAGCATTCTGTAGTTCTATGATTAGGTTTCAGTCTTTTGTGAATCTGTGGCTCTGAATGATGAACTTCATATGTCCTTCTCAGTCCCCCTACCCGCCCTTTTAGGTGGGACAGAATGGCTAGTGTTGGCTGGTGTGGGTATTTCCATTTTCTCAGTTAGGTCAGGCTCTGATAAAGTCCCAATAGTTTAGGCTTTGATAAAATAGTTTCTTCTGAGTGCAGACCTTGATAAGAAGAACAGAATGTTCTGGTGTATTTCAAAGTGGTTCCCTTTCCCCTCTTCCTGCCAGAAGCACACAGGGATTTTTCTCTGATATTCAGTGTAAGAAACTGGCCAAGCTCCTAGAGGAGGGCTGCTCTGTGACTGGGCTCCCCTGAAGATTTTAACTCTTGGATTTGGCCAAATCAAAATTAGTAGAGTGGAATGACGACGATTATTAAATATATGCTTATTTAGACCTAAGACTAAATGAGAAATAAAAGGAAGGAAATAGACTTCTGGTTTCCAGTCTGGCATGTAAGGAGCTTGGAAGTCATCACTCTGCTAACAGCAAGTGAAAAACTGAACAAACTGAAAAGTCAACAACTCTTCTTAGATCTGTCAGAGAAATGGTCACAGCGCGAATTGCTGCCCCCAAAACTGGAGTGAAAGATAGACAATACAAAGAATCACAACTTACCCGAGTAGAGACCCCTAAGCGGGAAGCTCTGAGGGAACCAGTGCCAGCATAGGAACCTTGAACTGTAATTGATGAATTGCCAGGGCAATTCATTCCACTCTACTAACTTTGGTTGTCTGAAGATTTTTCTCTAAGAGATTTCTCAGAATAAGCACATGGAATCAAAATCCTCTTACTTCTTACATATTGCAAACAGTTTGACGTTTTATTTTGAAATAAGTTTTGCTAGTTAAAAATCCTTGGATTACATCTTCTTTTCTATAGTATCTTAAATGTTTCTCTATTTTCTTTAGGCGTATCACATTGCTGATAAAAAGTTTAATGGTAACTATGGCTGGCAGATTCTAGGTGATCTCCAATGATTTCTTTCTCCTGCTATTCATGCCTTGTTTAATCCTTTCCTCTTGAGTGTGGGTAGAACCTATGACTTGTTTCTAACCAATAGAATATGGCAAAGGTGATGGGATTAGGTTACATTTCATAAGATTCCACTTTGGCAGATTGAAGCAAGAGTCTTTCCTTTGCTGGCTTTGAAGAAGTAAGTTTTCACGTTGTGAGAGGGCCTATGGAGACGGCCACATGGCAAGAAACTGTAGGCAGTGTCTAGGAGCCGAGAGAGGCTCTCATCCAATAGCCAGCGAAAAATGGGGACTTCAGTTATACAACCACAAGGAAACGAATTCTGCTAACAGCCTGAAGGAGTTTGAGAGCATTTTTTCCCCCACTGAAACCTCCAAGCTTAGCCTACACCTTGACTGCAGCCTTGTGAGACCCTGCATAGAGGACCCAGTTAAGCTATGGAGCAGAGGAGCCAGAGAGCATCATGGACACACCTGAGCAGATTGAAGTCATTTTCTGGGGGAACAGAAGCCTAGAGAAGAGAAGAATGATAGCACCAGAGTGTCTGGATAGGCTTGCTTTTTGGTCAATGGAAAAGGATGACAGGAGTATAAGGTGGAATTAATTAGATCAGGGATTGGCAAACTTTTTTCTGTAAAGGGCCAGATAATAAATATTTTAGGCTTCTGGGCCATACCATCACAACTATTCAACTTTGCTGTTGTAGTTCAAAGACAGCTGCAGACAATACATAGACAAATGGGCATGTCTGTGTTCCCATAAAACTTTATTGATAAAAACAGGAGGTGGGTCAGATTTGGCTGATGGAATGTAGTTTGCTGACACCTGTGTTATACTCAAGGTACTGAAAGGAATTTCTTTTTTAAAACATTTTTATGGTAAGTTTCAAACATATACACAGTAACCAGAAGAATTTAATAAATTCCCATGTATTTACATCCAGTCTCTGTAATAAAGAATCTTCTGTTATTCTTTTTCCATCAATACCTCAACCTACCCCCACTCAATTATTTTTTATAGATTTTGGGAGTAAAGACTACCTTCATGAAATTCACAAATCTTAGCCATACAATTTTAAGAAATGGATACATGCATAACTCACACCCCTGTTATAGGTGTTCATAGAACTTTAGAAGGAACTGTTTTAAAGAAATTGTGTTAGTGCCAATACCCTGTGTGGTCTATCAGAGACTCCATGGTGACAGTCAACCATAGCCGTTTATCTGATTTCTCAATAAAAAAGTTGATGATAATGTGTTAGAAGGGATCCAAAGGTATCCTGACTTAGAATTTAAGATAGAAACAGCCACTGTTGGTAGGTGAACTGATGTCTCTCAGAGTAACCCACTATAGCCTCGATCAAAAGCTTCTGAAGCAATTGTAGTTCTATTTGGCATGCAAGAGTTGACTTCTTTTGTTTGGTTGATGTAACAGCTTTCAACTTGTCAAGGACTTGAATGTTAGACTCAGATTTGGCCTACCTGCTGACTGCTTCAAAGGTTGAATGTTGCCCTGCCTTCCCTTATTAAAGATTGGCCCAATTAGAGGCAGGCCAATTCTTCATTTGATTTGCTGGTGAAAGTCACTAATAACTTAGTGAAAAGTTAGTCTTTGGAAAACTGAGCTCTATCAGATGCACCAACTTCATGGTTACCATACAACCAACGAAAGAATATAGATGGGTTGGATCTAGTCAAAATGTTTGGTGCACTTCATAAGATAATAATAACCTGGAAAATTCTGTCTACATTTCATTGTTCTATGGCATGTTCATGGCATCACTTATGATGCTTACTCATAATCAAACCTTTAAAGTTTAGGATGTGTAGTAGAGATATGACTCAGTGAGGCATTGATGCTGCGCAGGCTGCCTTTTGTCTAGTTCTGAGATTCTGTGTGATCTCTGCAGGGTAAGGGTCCTCTTAATTTTGAACTTCATTCAGTTAAATTCATTCATTCACTCATTCTTTCATGTATTCATTCAATGTGTATTTACTGAGTGCATAGTAGAAGATCAATGAAACGCTTAGAGATGAAGTGGGGATTTAGGGGATTTTATTGATGAGGGACCTGAAGACAAGAGAGCTTGAGGAGTTGGGGGGGGTAGGAGATAGGATTATATTAGACAATATACAGAACTGTGCGGAGATGAGGCTGGGTGATAAGGATGACCTGGAAGTCTTGAGTGACTTGTGGGAACTGCCACAAGCTTGGAAAAGGTGCATAATGGGATTAGTCCTGATTGTCTCTTAGGCATACTGGGGAGAGGGGAGTGTGAGGCTGTGAAGGACAGGGAGGGCTTCACCAAGAGGCCCCCTTTCCCTCCTTCAGATCTCTGGTTTCAAGTTAAAGCTCTCATAACATCTTCCTTGGACTAACACAAGTATATCTTTTGTAGAGACGGAAGGAATTTTTAGATTTAAAGAGATCGTCTTGTGTAACCCTACTTAACTATTCAAGTTAGGAAACTGAGACCCTGAGACATTATTTCCTCAATTTCACTGAAAAAGTTAGGATAAGAACCAAGTAGAATAACCCAAAGCTCAATTCTCTTTCCACTATACCAAATAGATATAGATGAAATAGGCAGTCATCTCTTCAGAAGAAATAAAGGGTGTTTATTTCCTTGGGGGAGTAGAGTAAACATTCTCTAATGAGATGATAGATATAAAAATGACTCCTTTCTTCTGGTCTATTGAAGTTCTGACTCTACCCTTTATGGACATAGAAGAGGTGAGGAAGGTTGACATACTCAACTGGGCAAAGGAAATGAAAGGTTAGAGGCTCAGTAAGAATCTAAGCAGAGGCAGAGAGAAGGGGAAGGATGCCTGCTTGCCCCATCCCCAAGGCCATCTCCCTCTCAGGCTCTCTTATAAGCCAGTCTCTGTCCCAATATCCACCAACTAGAAAGCACTGCAATTTGCATCACAGGGAGAAGTTGATGTCAAATACTTACTCACCTAATAAGGAAGTTAGAACAGAAGAGCCCTAAAACTTTAGCTTTGGAGAATTCTGATTTAGTGGCTTGGGGAAAGTGAACTAGAGAGAAATGTCTGCCTAAGTGTACGTTTACTCCCATAGTCATTATTTTGTGTGGAATCCCTTATGGAAATTGCCTGCCTCCTCCATGCTCAATTTCCAGAAGTTTGACAGAGATGAATTGAATATTACTTGAAATGTTTTTATAAAGACAAAATGAAATCTGGTCTAAAACTAAGGGAAAAAATGGTCGAGAAAAATTGTCCCTCTTCAGTAAAGATCCAATGACACATCTCTAGTCTCATTAATCACCACAAAAACATCAATATTTTATTTTATTTTTAAGTTTGTGTCCATTTCAAAATCCTAACAGTGCCTTGATTATTTAAAATCATTTTATTTAATTGAGGCTAATTTTTAATAAGCCCCTCAAGTTTTCATGAGAGGCTCCTGAATCAATCAGTAATTTTATAAATTTTTATTGTTAAATTTGATAAACATTGATTTATCTATGGCTCTGATGATAATGTATTTGCAATAAAAAGTCAAATAAAGCCAAATAAAAATAAAAATTAGTTTGATTTACCTTTGGTATTTGTGTGTAACTGTAACAGACACTATCAATGCCCACCGCATCCCATGGAGCAACCATTTCACTGTGCTCAGCTTACTTCCATCTTCCAGTATCAGCATTTATGTGCCTGAAGGTTTTGCCAGAACCACATAAGCCAACTCTACCATGCGCATGACAGGCCAGGGCTATCATTGCTGGAGAATTAATACTTCCCAACTCTAAGAGTAAACCTCAACCAATGACTCTTGGGAATTTCTGTATAAACATTCCAGTTCCTGCATCCTTTAGTGGGATACTTTTGAGGCAGGTGATTTTTACACCATTTCCCAGTCACTGTGGTAGTGGACATCCAATCAGAGTTGCCTTCCCTTCAGTGTTAGATACTAAAATGTGCCACTGAGATGCCCCTTTAGAAATGAAAGATCTATTATCACAGCTGCAAGGAATGCTGCTCGCAGACAGTCCTCAGCTATCAGCCCCATCTGAGGATTTTACAGCTCCCTTTAGCTGGAAAAAAACATCTTCAAGAACATACCCCCGTCACAGGGAAGCTTGCATCCAAAGACTGATTTATGCAAGGATAGAAAGGCCTGACCCTCTCAGCCGAATTCAGGACAATTTTGAGAAGCTCTTCCAGCTCCAGAGTTACCTGTGGGCTTGGCTGAGGCTTCCCCTTGAGACTGCATTGCTGCCCAATGTCTCTCTCTGCCCAATCCCCCTTCCTTCACTTGCCTTCCATAGGTGTAGCTACCAAGGGCACTCCCAAATAAACCTTCAGCACATTAGTCTCCATCTCAGAGTCTGCTTCTTGAGGATGCCAATCAATGACATCTTCTTTGTATCACTTTGCTACCCCCCCCCATTGGTATTCCCTCTTTCTCCAAAATTAATTGCTTGCACTCAAATTCTTGTTTCACTTCCACTTCTAAAGACATCAGTAGTGAAAGTGGTCCTAGAGATCAGACTCTCAGGATAGGATTCTGAAATTGGATTATTTTTCCAGCCAGAAGGCAACTAGGACCCCATTGCTGGTGGTGAATGGAATGGTGATACCCCTGTCTTGCTGTAGCATCATGATTTCCAAGGCTCTCCCCTATATGTTGCTGGGATGGTTCTTACAAAGTGGTACAGGAGGACTGGAATGCACTTGCTCATGTGATGCATCTAATATTTAAAGCACATGGTTTTAAAACCATGATAATTAGAGAACTGTGGGATTGATATTAAGCATAATCAATGTGTGAAGGAAGAAAATGACAGACTCATGTCAGTCTACCAACAATTCACATGTTGTGAAAGCTAGAAGGCTTTTATGACAGCATTGGAAGGGACTCTGATCTTTTGCAGTTGGAGAGCAAATTAAACTGAAAATTAGATCCATGACCTGATTATAAGAACAGCAGAAATGCAGAGAAGGTTTCCAGTTTCCAGTTCTCTTGTTCTAGAGTCAGGGCCCTTGATAGGGCAATAGTGAGATATGAGACCTGGAATCAGACCATCTAGATGGATGTGCTTGATTCAGAACCCTGATTCCCACATTCCCCTGAATGTTTTGGGCCTGCGAAAGGGGCCCCTCCTTATTGCTACAGGCTAAAAGACTCTTCTTGCTTAGAGAAGAAGATGCAGAGGACTTATCTGCCTCAGATGCCTCTCAATGGTATTTTCCCTTTTCATTATTTGCCTCCTCTCCTTTCCCCTTACAGTTTATAGGCCAATAACTAGGGTGAAGTCTTAGCATGGCCCGACTGGAGATGTGCTCTTCTTTCTTCATGGAAAACAAAGGAATTAATTGCCAACAGAGCTATAAGATCTGGCTAATATGTATCAACAGAATCTTAGAAGGAATAATTAAGACGCCCCATGGGGGTGATAGTGGTGTAGAATGTAAGGCTTATCAGGGAGAGTTATTAAGATAGAGTCATCTCCCAACTCTGTATTTAATATTCAGGTAAGGACACCTGGATCTGGTCCTAATACAGTGTTGGTTCTGGATTGCTTCTGAAAACTTGGGGTGAGGGGGATGATGGCTTATGGTAAATGAGAGAGAGGTGCAGGGACCACCCTGGCAGAGTATTAAGTCATGAGGGTAGAGATGGAGCTATGCATGAGGACAGTAGAATAGGATTCCTCTCTTCAAGTCTGATCTAGTTACTGACAAAGCTCAGCTTGCTGTATTGCTCCAGGCCAACCAGCTATGTGGGGGCAGATTGATCACATTGTACTCTTCCTACCCTAAGAGGGCAACATTTTGTCTTTCTGGGTGTGATACATATTTTGAGTATAGATATGCCTACAACACATTGGCTGGTACTACTCTCTGAAGGCTCAAATTATATTTAGTTTATTATTATGGAATCTCATGTAACATCCCTCAGACCAAAGGACCCACTTTATGACACAAGGCACGGGGCATTGGGCTCATTATCACAAAATTCTAAGACATATTGCATCTCCCAGAAGTTGCTGGATCAACAGAATTTTGAAATAGCCTCTTATAGGCACAGCTAAGAAGGCAGCTTAAAGATAACATCTGTGGGGTTGGGTGTTATCATTGGCATGCCGAGGAGTGATAGTAGGTGTGGTCCACCCACTTAGCAATAAGGAGATGTATTGTCTGTAGAGAATTTAAAAATAGTAACCAACCTGACTAGAAGATGGTCTCCTTTTTGTATCACAACATTCCAGCAATTCTAAAAAATGTCAATGATAAAATACTCCTTCCCTTTGCTGGAATGAAACATTTCCACTGTCTCCCTCATCCTTTGGGACAGCACTGGGTGTCATCCTTACAGAGGGACAGTTTCGACAAACGGCAAAATGCATGAGGTCAGGAATCAAAGGGTAGGAGTGAGTGGTCCTCCTTACTGTTACTCCTAGTAATCCACTTAGACGATTTGGCCTCCCATCACTGCAACTTCAGGTTCTGTTGGTCTGGAGATCCTGATGTCAAGTGAAAAGATGTTTCTACCAGAGTACACAGTAGGAGTTACACTAAACTGAAATTCAACTACCACCTAGTCACTTTGGGCCCCTCAGGCCAATTGAGCAGCAATTGCTGGGGTAATTGACTTAATAATCACGAGGAGATAGGGCTGCTCTTACTCAAGTGGGCAGGGAGAAGTAGTTCTAAAATCAGGAGCTCAACTAGAACTTCTACTTGATGCTTCCACGTCCAGTAATAGATGTAAATGGACCTTTGCAGGAACAACGGGCTGACAGAGAGTGACAACCATGGTCTCAGAATGCTCAGGAATAAAGTCCTGGGTTACCCTATCAGGCAAGCAATGTAGATCAGCAGAAGTACCAATCAAAGTCAAGGGGAGAGAGATGTAATACCGCGGTCAACTGCAGCATCGGGAATGTAGCTTTTCCCATTAACCCTCCTGATTTTGCTAAACTTGTTTGTTTAGACATTGTGAATAATCACCACATTGAAGAACACTAACTGATAGGAATGAATTTAACATGGAGCATGGATGGAACTGCACAATGCAGGGGGTGGACTGTTGGAGGCATTGTCAATGCCCCATGCATGTCTTTGTGTTTTAACCATTTCAGTATGTTTCAGTGGACTTTCAACTGTTAGTGTTTGCATCCCTGTGCATGAAGTCTTTTTGTAGAATCACTGAAGGCCACTCTGCCCTTATGCATGGTAGACTGGAATTGCCAGGGATATAGTACCCCACCCTTTGGGAGCAGCCCTCAGTCAATGTCTCTGAGGAGTTGGTGTACAAATCTCCCAGTTCTCATGTCTCTTGGATGAGATGATTCTGAGACATGGGTTTATCCCATTTCTTAGGGTTCCTTGCAGAATTAAGTTCCAGGAATCCACTGTAGTTGCTGGCTTAAAAATGTACCCTTATTAGCTTTCTTTCCTGTGCATCTCTTTTTCATTCCTTATTGGTGTTCCCTGTACCTCTCAAATAAATACTCAAACCCTTATCTTAGGATCTGTTTCTATGGAAACCTCAACA
Organism: Tapirus indicus; assembly: GCA_031878705.1. Taxonomy (NCBI): domain Eukaryota; kingdom Metazoa; phylum Chordata; class Mammalia; order Perissodactyla; family Tapiridae; genus Tapirus; species Tapirus indicus. The sequence goes on along the minus strand of CM062919.1, from coordinate 124,353,438 downwards.
ACAACAACAACAATATTCAAATAAATTCTCTGACATTTTTCTTTCAACTCTCAGCCCAGGGAGGCTGTGTGGACTTTTACTAGTGACTGAATCTCTCTGGGCTTTAATTTTCTTCATCTAATAAATGCAGATACTAATAGTATCTACCTCATTGGATGAATATCAGTATTAAGTAAGTTACTATATGTAAAGCATTTAGAACATTGCCTGACACAGATGTTATTTGTTGAAATAATATTTAAAGTTTTCTTTTTCTTTGGAGGAAGTAATGGGAAGATTTATCTTTAAAACTGTTTTTCTTTCCTGAACATTTTAGGGAGGGATATTTTCTGGCCATGTTAAATTATTGACTTTCCTTAACCATGCAGATTTTGTTAGAAATAACTTGACACGTGTACTAACTAAAATAAATCCAGATAATTTTTTTTTGCTGAGTCATGAAAAAAAATACAACATGGTTTCTATTTCATGTGCAAGTCGTAATGAGTGAATTATAGAACTTAAGACCGGCTTCATCATGCACTGTTGGATAGATCTTTAACTCGCTATTGGGGACTCAAGTTATTTAAAATTTTACAGCAAGTTTAAACGTGCTGTGAACATTAGCAGGTGCTTTTATTGTTGTATTTCTACAGGTCCAAGATGGACATGGCCCTCAAGGCATAAAAGTACCTTTGCATGTTGTAGGCACAAGAAACTTTAACATGTATGTTTTGGAAACCTCTCTCTAGCATGTAATAGGATTCTATGTGCCAATAGTCTTAGGGGGCTTAGGTAAGAGTCTTTAATTAGAAGTTTCTCTTTTCTGGGACAAAAAAGATACTAGATTCAATTTCATAATGCTGGCTGTAGAGTTACGAGAACTGCCTGGAACGTTGTACAGGGAAATCTCTGTCCTCATTTATACACAGCCTCAGAGATAAAATCTGCCTTGTAAATTCAGATTTAACTCCTGTGACTTCAGCTGATAGTAGATAAGGTTGACTTCAGTGTGACAGGCCAGGCTCAGTTTGATTTATTGTGTGACCCAGGTTGCTGACCCAGGGGAAAGTTAATTTGACTTATTTTGGTTGCCTCCTGACAAGGTTTTCCTGACTTCATTCTTATTAGCCGAGCATCTGAGCCACTTTCTTTCACTGGTTGTTTTCAAGCACGCTACACTGACAGCTTTATCAACAAGTCTTTTTCTTCCTTTCCAGACCTATCGTTGCTTCATTCCATGACTAAAAGAAAGCATCAACTTACATGAGGACTTTCCTCCGTTTCCACTGGTCTTTTCCCTCAGCACTGGTTCTCCTGGGACCTCTCTGAAGGCTAGTGATGACCTCCATTTGCATGTGGATGGTATGACCATGATATTTCTTGCCAAGCTTTAATTAACTTTTTTTGTGATTTTGAAAGAGGCATAGACTTTAAAAAATCCCCTAAAATACGATGAAATATGGGATGTAAAAGTGGAAAGTCGTCCATTATTCCATCCCCCTAGAAGAAGTTTTGTGTATGTTATTAGATTTTTTTTCCTGTAAAAAATTTTTAAAAGGGATTCTACTATATATTCTCCCTTGTAACTTGAATTGCCCATCATGGTTCTATAGAACGTGTACAAAGTTATAAAATTTGTTACTCCCTGAGAGTGTGTGAGTTAGTTCAATTATTCTTTACCGGGCTTCTTCATTTGGATTACTCTTTCCTCTTAAAGATATGTTCACTAATTTTCAGTCACAAGAGGAAGCCCAGTTTCAGTAATGGAGTTTCTTCATTGAATTCCAGACTAAGACACAGTGTTAAAAAATACACATACACACACACGGTCAATATTAAAATATTTAATAAGAGGTTCAGCATAGGTATTGACCGATCAAAACAGATACCAGCCATAACAAATCTATCTTCTACAATGACTAAAATATATTAATTGATGCACAAACATCAGAGAGACAAACTTTTTACAACGAACACAACTTATATGAAAGTTAACCACCCAAAGGTAATATCTGGCTTAATTAACTTTCTCAACTTTTTCTGTTATAACTTATCCTAATCCTATTCTTCTCTCTTTGTAGACCTTGGCTAGATATGTAACTCTTGTATTTAGCTTCAGCCTCATGCTAATTTGATTGCCAAACTAAAACTCTTTAAATTCCAGTCCACTGATTTTTCTTTTTGAGAAGTTTGTCATTTTTCCTTTGGACAGTGGTTCTAAACAGCTTGTTATTTTGCCTCCCAGGGACATTGGAGATGTCTGGAGACAGTTTTGGTTCACAGCTGGGGGAGGGGTGGTGCTACTGGGTTGAAAACCCTAAAGGGTGAGGGTGTCAGCTCACTGCCTCCATGCTGATCCCCAGGTAGTTGGTAAACTTCGTGCATATACAACCACAGTCACAGTAGATTTGTACTCGATACCTCACTTTTCTTTTTCTCCTCAAGATAACTGAGTTGAGTAGCTCTTTGAGAACCTCTAGTAATGGATAGGGAGTGATTGATGTCCCATCCTGTTATGGCTTGAAGTGTGCCCCCCCGCCTCCCCAAAGTCATGTTGAAGTCCTAACCCTTAGTACCTCAGAATGTGACCTTATTTGAAAATAAGGTCATTGCAGATGTAATAAGTTAAGATGAGGTCATTAGGGTGGGCCCTTATCCATTATGACTGGTATTATAAAAAGAGGAAATTTGAACACGGACACACACGCATACGCAGGAAGAACACCATGTGAAAATGAAGGCAGCAATCTGGGTGAGGTTTCTACAAGTCAAGGAACACCAAAGGTTGCCAGTACACCACCAGAAGCTAGAGGAGAGGCATGGAACAGATTCTCTCCCACAGCCCTCAGAAGTAACCAACCCTACTGACACCTTGATTTTGGACTTCTAGCCTCCAGGATTGTGAGACAATACATTTCTGTTGCTTAAACCACCCAGTTTGTAGTACTTTGTTATGGCAGCCTCAGCAAACACACTATTTCCTGCTGGGCTAGGTTTCATTTAAAAAGGGCTACTTAAAATATATATTAAAGACAGAAAAGTAAAGAAATAGATTGAGAATTCTAACTCATTATTTTTCTTATAAAGCTCCTTCTCTCTGTGTGTTCTAAGTTATTGTGTTAGGAGTCGTTTTCTCTCAGTACTGTCTTAATCTTTCTCATCTTCCATATTTACCACTCAATCTCTGCTTCCAAGGATGTCACTTCAACACCTACTGCTCAGACTTTACAAATCAGCTTCCTTTCCCCCAGCCTGTATTTTTTGCTCCAATTAAGGAAGCTCATTGTTTTTAGCATGCCATATTTTCTCCCTGTACACTCCTTGACAATTTATTTTGAACCACTACATGGCATGTTTGTAACTGCTTTTCATTTCCAGCCATCATCCTACCCACTTGCTTTCATTTATCATTTTTTCAAACCCTATCTTTTTTATCTAGGTATGGAGAGATTTATTTCCCAAAAGCATAATTTAAAATACAGTATCCATCCTTCCGCTTATAACATTTCATGTAAATATTAGTGTATTATTCTGAAATCTTTCCCTCGTAGACATATAATTCTGAACTGTTCTCTTAAAACCACTTTTAATTCTTTTTAAATTATATTAAAACAAAAAAAGCAAAAAAGAAGAATGGACATGAAAATATTAGATGTACTTTTTGCATCAGGGGCAAAAAATGTCTCTGGGAATTTAATGATTTGATCTATTTGTTGAATCGTCCTCTCAGTGTCTAAGCTAATTTTAAGGCCAGCTCTGTTAATTATCTAACTTATGTAAGTCTTCAGTTTAGGAATGATTTTAGATACTGAGACAACCAGATTAATACATGGATACTAACTGTCATGCAAAATGTGCAATGTAATTGAGATTTTGACAAGAAGAGAAAATGTCAAATGGTTTCACATACACTCCATGGTCCCAGTCAACAAACCATAAATCTTTCAGACATAGACAACCTGTACTATAACCAACATTAAAACAATAACTCATTGTACTGGGTAATGTGTAAAATGGATGCCTCTGATTTCTAATGGAACTCTCTCTTACAATATGATCAAGACCCCATTATTCTTTTCTAGTCCATGTGTATGCTTAGTTGGTACATGTGGTAAACATGCAATTGAACTAAAGGGTGTGGATGAGTTGAATACGCAATCAAAATTGCACATATCAAAATTCAGTGACAAAATATCGTATGCATATCCATGCATCAACATGCATATATTAAGTGGCTTCTGTGTTCCTTAGGCAGGCATTATGGGCTGAAAAATAAAAATGTTTTGATCTTTCCTCAAGGAAGTTACAATTCACTTGGAGGGCTCACAACATATACATGTGCAACAATTATTGAGAAAGCAGAGGGCACACGACAGATTTTTTTTTTAGCTGGTCTATGTGGTCTTCATTTGCTCTTTCAGAATGATGGCACAAATTTACATGCACAAATTAAAATTTCTGTCTCAGTCACCTATTTAACTGGCATAAGAAATTCACAGGCTAATAGTGGATTAATCTTTTCCCCCCAACTTTATCAAGGAATAGTTGACAAATATAATTGTATATATTTAAAGGGTACAAAGTGATAATTTGATATATATGTCCATTGTGGAATGATTACCAAGATTAAGATAGTTAGCACATTCATCACCTCACATAGTTAACTCTTTTTTGTATGTGTGTGTTGTGAGAACACTTAAATCTACTCTCAGCAACTTTCAAGTATACACAACCATATTATTAGCCGTAGTCACTATGCTGTCATTAGATCCTCAGAACTTATTCTTCTTATAGCTGAAAGTTTGTACCCTTTGACCTACCTCTCCCCATTTCCAAGGGGTTCATTTTTATTATGTCTTTATTGGGTTGTATCAATGAATACTGCTCCCCCACAGAGCTTCGCCAAATGGCATTAGAAACTGAATATGATATAGATATATACTATAATATTTATAATATATGTGATAACTATGTACTATCTGTATTATGTAATGTATATACAATACATATATAGTGTTATAATAGTATATGTATATATATTATATAATTTATACATAATGTGTATACATATTGTAATGTATAATACATATATATATATACAATATAATTTAATATGTATTAAAATTTGGATAAACAGAATATTTCAGCATTAAGAGAGATTAGGATAGTCCCCATTTGTATCTTCTGCCATTTTACAAATAAGGAAACTAAATTAAGTGTAGCATTTGTGAGACAGTTTTGTATATATGTGGGGTATGGGCAGGAGAGAAAAGGGGGGAACACCCTAAATCCATATTCTCATAGATAGAAAAGATGGAGATTTAAGATAAGTGATGAGGAAGGGAGGACAGGAAGTCAACTTGATGGCTGAGAAAAAGTCACATAGAAGGAGGTGAAACCATCAGAATTTGAACACCCATCTCCTGCCTTCAAGTCCTGGGCTTTTCCCCACTTCACCACAGCTCTGCAAATTTCTATCTACAATTAAAATAAAGGAATTCATTTAGGGAGGACTTGAATTTTCCCCAGCAGTGAGAAAAGCTAACAGTTCATAGAAAAGCTAGAGTGCCATTCTTTTTTCTGGATTGATATGATTTTGTGTGGCTGGTACATGGCTTAGAGAGAATGTCCAAGTCTGTTTGTTTCTGATGCTTCAAGGAATCTGCTTTAACAACCAAAGAAAGTTCCTTTGCTTTTGCTTAAAAGATGAACACAGCCATCGTGGCTCATGAAATTTTGCAGAGGTTTGTGAGGTCTGCTGGAGAAGACTTTATCCATAACGAGGCCAACACTGAAATAAGCATTGCTTTACTCTACTTTGTTTGGGAAATTAGAATTGTGTCTATGTAGAAAAGAAATATGAATCAAGTACAAGTGCTAACGATTAAGTAGAAATGATGAACATATTTCAGCCTCAAAACATTTTGGAAGATTTTTGTTTTCATAGAAATCTGATTTTGTCACATTACTGAAAATCAGGGGTATAATTAAGCTAATTAGCATTTTAAAACTTGAAATAGTTATTGGTAAAAACACTTTCTTGAAGGAACTCTACTTTGGCATACTCTGTTCATTACTTTTGAAGTATTTTCTATATAAGAAAGTAACACAATTATACATCTTAAAGTACGTCCTCCAAATCAAACTGTCCTTCCCTAACTGGTAGATGTCAGAAAGTTGCACATTATCAATTAAAATATAATAGGCACATATTCCTAGACATACATAGATGCACTCAACTTTTTTGCAGTTTTTCTGGGCACTAAGAGAGATGTTATAAACAGTGGAAGAGAGAAGATTGAGGTAAATTAATAAACTTGTATGACTTGTTGAAGTTTCATGCCCAGACAACTTACTGAAGACTACTATAACTTTTTTTTCTAGTCCAGGAAAATACAAAGAGAATTTTCCACTTATTTCTGAGAAATTAATGCAACTTATGATAAATGTGACACAAACACTAGATTTGTACATCCAGGAAGTCTTTGCTTTGTACAGTGGTGTGGGATTGTAAAAATGACCCTGCAAGTTGAAATTGTGCAAAGCAATCTTAATAGTCAAAGGGAAAAATTATGATTGTTCCGTGATCTCTAAGCATTTTTGTCAAAACATTAAAAACTCTCTTACCGTTGCTTATAAATGTATAGGGAAGTGGAAAAAATATTGATACTAATATTATTTATACATCATAATTTAAAATATTACACACATTGAGAATTAAGGTGTTGCATTTCTTTGTGAAGACTTATCAAGACTAATTTTGACAGTGCTTGCCCTTTCCTTCTTATCTTATAACATGACATGGAGTGAGCATCTTCTCTAATCCTTGGTGACTTGTCATGGTCCTTTCTAAGTATGGATCAGCTTCCAACATTTTATCTTTTTTGCTTTCAATGTTGTTAAATATTCCTTAGAGCTCCTTTAATGGGAATTTTCTGCCTGTGTCACTTCTTCCGGGACATCTTCATTCTTTTCATGACAGCCACTTTTCTCATTAATATCAATAAGTTCACCTTCACTAAGTTCCTTTTGTTGCATATCCAGAGTCTGGAACAGTGGAGGCATCAACATTCCCATGGTCAGCTATCTTCTCATAACATCCCAATTCACTTTCAGCATTATCACTTTCTGTGCTTTCCTCTCTTGGCCAATTCCCTCTTTTGATTATCCTTTTTTGTAAAATGTCACGTGGATTTATCACTGGGAGACAAGGAGGCAACATGGCCATGCACTTTACTCTCTTTGTATGAACTGAAGAACAGATGTGCAGTAACCAATCACTGAAAGACCTTGAAAGGAATGATGTGATTGGTCACTGATCAGGATGTGCATTTATGTAGTGATTTGTGAACCAAAGAACTAGCACTAAAGTTTTTACTTTATGTAATTATTCACATTTAATATATCATGGTGACTAAAATTTGAACTGTGTCGTTGGAGGACTGGTATTATTTAACTAAACCATGATATTAAAATTCGTGTGTATCATAACTGTGTAAAGACTGCTTATATTAACCAAATAGGACAATTAGAAATTGTAGAAGGAACTGCATAATTTGTAGGAAGACACAAATTTTCGTAACATGTAAGATACATATATATATATATGTCAATACAAATTCGTATATTTAAAAATAAGGATATGGAGGAGATTCTCAGAATTCCATTTCATATGTTGTGTTTTGTTTTTATTTTTTGGCTAATTGTTTAAACTTGAGTCCGAGGCATACACAAATGTACACGTTCTGTGGATATTCCTCCCCACTGGCAGATTCCTAGATGTTCAGGCAAGGGCCAGTGCTTTGCTTTAGAAATTCTAAAGATAGATGTTTTGTCATACAAACTGATGAATTGTGGCCCAGTATTGGCTTTTTCACCTCGCCAGGACTTTTGTATCTAAGAATATTACCCAGTTTAGTTATTAACCTAATACACTCTGTTAACTCCAAAGCATGTTTGTCTGGTTTCAAAGCAAATGGACTCCTAGCCCTTGTCTCTCCTTATCTTGGCCTTGTTTCCCAACAAATCTGTTTTATCTACTCCACCATGGTCTAGCAAATATAGTTGAGCCAAGTGTTCAGTTACATTTTGTGGAAGGATTTTCGGAGCACTGTGTGCTTTTTCTCTGCTTCATTGAGAGTGATGAGTGCAGAGGAGGGGCGTGGAGAGAGCACAGACTGTAGAATCCACCCAAGACTCAGGTGTGAACCCCAGTGTGGTCACCCACTGACTGTGATCTTGGTCAACTTGGGTCAGCTGTCTAAGCCTCAGTTTCCTCAGTCCTAATTGTGTAAGTCCTTTCCATTTCAACACCTACCACTGATTTCATTCAGGATGAAGTGTTATGTGGACTTGACCACCAGCTCCAATTGATAGATGGTGGCTGCCCAGAGCACTCACTCTTTGAAGAAAAGCAGGAGCCTTTCCTGTTCAGTGCAAAAGAGTTCTGTCATCGATTATTCTCGTCTGTGATGGTTTTGCAAGAGAAAGTGGTGACAAAACTCCTGTGTATTCTGGACTATTCTGAAATTAGTTAAAATTCTCATGGAAGAAAGACAGGTCAGCTAATTGATTGTATCCTTCTGCCAGGAGTTTATTCCTGGGACAGTCAACTGTGGCTAGTGGGGGCAGGAGGATCCTAAGCACATGGAATTGTCCCTTCCACAGAACAGTTTATCCTTCTATGGGAGCAATGTATCCAGATGTGTTAGGCAGATAGCAAAACATTACCTAGTACGTGTATGTTTACAGCTTCCTAAGGTGACTTTAGTGAAGACAACAGCAATTATTTGGATATGGGCCATTTGATATATTTGTTACGATCAGACTTAATGCAAAATCACACCTTCAGGAGCAAAATTATATTCATGTCCTTCTGTGTGTGGCCCACTGGAATAGTACATGGCTCTAGTTTAAATGCATAATCCTGTCCAGGGCTGCTTATTTTATGTTAAGGAAAAATTAGCTTCTAATGAATGTTCTCCTTGCTGGTCATTTGCTAACTCTAAGAATAAAACACTATTATTGGGAGGAGGGAAAGTGACAAGAATTAAAATAAAGGCAAGTTCTTTGCATCTTGCTTTTTTCCAAAATTACTCTTGGACAAACTTTGCTTCCCTTAGACATGGAATATTTCACCAAACTGAACAATTTACTACGTAACATCTAGGAACTGGAGGAGGAAGTAGGCGGAGGTACAGGTGAATGGTGCTGCATGGATCAGGCAAATGTGCTGGAACCCTCCATCCTCCCCTACCAATATACTCTTCTCTCTCTGCTCCTACCCTCTTTCCCTATCTTTCCTCATTCTTCTCTCTGGTCTTTTCTTAAATTAAATTTAATTGTTTTTATATCCTGCCCTTCATCCCTTTTAATTTACTCATTCTTTTTTTTTTGATCTGTTCTTAAATCTGCCATGCGTTGTGTTGTCTGAGCTGCTGTGCACACGCCCTGGCTCACGTCCGTCCGAGAGACCCAGCAAGGGGAGCTCTCTGAAGCTCAAGAGTGTGATTTCTCTAATACATATGACAACCGTTATGATGCAGAGGGCTTTTCTCGCCTCATCACTGAGTTTCCCTTCTCTCATCTCTACTACTAACTAGAGGCTATTGCTTTCTTGCCTGTTAGCACTGTCTATTCCGGGATCAAGCACACATTTATGCTTTAATGCTGCAGAGGACTTGGCACCAGCCAAAAGGAGTTGAGCCTCACATTGCTTGGTCCCTTTGCACAGATTTAAGCCGTTAAACAACCCTTTCTAGACACCTCCGGCATCACTCCCTCCTCAGTCTTACTGTTTCTCCCTGGACCCTTTCACTGGCTCCAAGTACGAAATCCTCCATGGTGCTCTGACGGTGCCGCCTGCTCATCACTGCTCTGGACTCAGACTAGGCCTTTGCCTCTGGCCTCATTTTGATTCCTGGAGAATCTTTATTCCTTTTGGTTTAAATCCTAGGTTATCCCTCTGGCTTCTGATTGAAACGCTTTTTCTTTCTTATTTTTTCTTTTCTAGCGGCCTTTTTCACCATCTTTGCTGAAATAAGACTGGTCTCTGACTGATTCTTTTGTTTTTCCCTGCCAATTTTCCTTCAAACCATTGTTTTCACAGATAATTTAAAAGAAGCCTGCTGCACTCTGGACTTAGAGATCCTGGATTGCTTTGTTCTGATCTCAGCACCTTTTAGTAGAGTTTGCTCCAAGTTCTGGCATTTGGGATAAATATGGTTTGAATTTTAACAAAAGTCATTTTTTAATCCCTCCCACCTGCCTCCCTTCCCTGCTATTGTGTATTAGCTTTGTCATTTAGAGTCTCGATTTTTCTGAAATCTAGCCTTTTAATAATTCATCGGTGGTCATTACCACTGCCTCATAATACCAAGTTGATTTGGGAAAATGACAGAGTCTACGCATGCCTGACCTTTGCTTTACATCTTCTAGAAAGGATATGAATAGTAATAGGTCTCTGTTTTGGCGTGGATTCTTTCTCATATATTTAAAAAGACATTCTATCTGCTGTTTGGTCTTTGGTGGCTGAAATTCTTCATAAGCATTTTTTAATCTTATCATTTTATGAAAGACTTAGATCAGATAAATTGAAGCCAATGCTAATAAGGTTCAGATTGACATTTGTAATCTGTTTTATGAAACAAATATTTATTTTCACTTGAGAACTGTTGGGTTCTGTGTGTTTATAACTAGGAAAATAAACAATTTACTATATATTTTGTTCTTTTTTCTATTCTGAAGCAAACCTTCTTATGAGACTACGAGTTTTATCGACAGAGTAAATACCTTATGAGGTGATTATAAATGCACCTTTCACTAGATTGTGAATTCCTCTTAGGGCATGGGCCTTATTACTCACATTTTGCAAAGTGCCTGAAAGAAATCTGGTCCTCATTAAACACTTGAAGAATTGAAGCCATCAATGAAAAAAATTTTAAGGTTCAAATTTGGAATTAATGTACTGTTCCTATTAAACATTCTTGTCTTTTTAAGTTCTGGTAAAATTATTTAAAGTGGTACATCATTTCTTTCTCAGGAAACCATGGCTTAGTAGAAGGAATAGTGGACTCGGATTCAGAAGATGTGGAATCTAACCTTGCTACTTTCTCAAACTTTCTGAACCTTAATTTCCTCAAATGTTAATAGGGATATAATATACCTGGCAAAGTTAGTGGAAAAAATAAATGAGATAATGAGAAAGTGTTTTGGTATATAATAAATACTTTAAAAAATACTGGAAGCTTTTTCTCTGCTTTCCATTATCCATTTTTTAAGATATAGGAATGAAGATTTATAGATATTTAATTCTTCTCAGGAAAAATTATTTAATTCCACCGTTTTAAAAAATCTGTCTTTGACTTTGAAATACCAGTGCAGTGGAAGGAAGTTTTTTTCTTAGCATGAAATGATCTGGGGGACTTTTACTTCTGGGAACAACGGACCAAGGTTCTAGTGGATGACTCTATTGCAGAAAGCAACTATGAAAATTGGATTTAATACAGAGCAATTACTTAATTACTTGGAGAATGAACAAAAACATTCTTGTGCACACACTCAGAGGAGGGGACCATGGGGCTTTTAGAAGTAAGTTCCTCATTTTCTCATCTTTTAGTCTAGGATTAAGAACAGTCTGGAGAATTCCAGCAGTGGAGGCAGGAGGAGCAGTGGGAAAACATATTGGCTTTCTGGCCAGGGGAACCAGAGAACTGGAGCCTGGGAAATGCAGCTGCTGAGGGAGAAGGGGAACCCCAGAAAGGAAAGTGTCAGAGGCGGGGTCCAAAATTTCTCTCTATCCACATAGCTGACTGATCTCTGGACCGTGCTTGTGTTGAACAGACTCAGGACAACTCAGTTAAAGAGAAAAAGTCTGAAGAGAGACTGGAGCTGCTTTCTCCAAATCAGAACTTCAATTTAAGCCCAACCGAAATAATTGTCTGCTAAAATAAAGAAACAACCTGTGTTGGAAAAAAATAAAACACCACCACCAAAACAATGTGCAGAATCTTCACAATGTAACATTCCAAATACCCACCATAAAATCTAAAATTACCTAACATGTGAAAAACCAAGAAAATGGAACACAGTCACAAGAGAAAAGAAAATCAAATGAATCCAACCTGGAGGTGAACCAGATTTTGGAACTAACAGACAAGGATTTTGAAGCAGCTATTAAAACTATCCTTAATGAGGCAAAACTAAAATATGCTCACAGTGAATTAAAAGATGAGAAATCTCAGCACAGAAATAGAAATGTTAAAAAAGAACCAAATGGAAATTCTAGAACTGAAAATTGTATAGGTTGAATAAACCTCACCAATTTATCATGAAGACTAAATGCACGTTTGGTAACTTATCTAGCATAGTGCCTTGTATAGATTTCCTCTACTTCCCTCCTTCAGATAGTCACTCATTATTATAATATGACAGTTGCTATTTTGGGTCTAGTGTAGCTTTCAAGGTCAATTCTTTAATTGATACACAAGTTTTTGGCTGGAGCAGATATTATTATCATTTTGGTGGCTTAAACAGTAAAAATTTATTGTCCTACATTTCTGTAGGTCAGAAATCTGACACTGTGCTATAATTGAGGTGTTGGCAGGGCTGCAATCCTTTCTGGAAGTTCTAGAGGAGAATCCATTTCCTTCGCTTTCCAGCTTCTAGAGGCCACCTGTATTTTTGGTTCATGGTCCCTGTCCTCCATCTACAAAGCAAACAAGGACTGATTGAGTCCTTTTCATGCTGCCGTCTTTGTTCTCGGCAGCCTGCTCATGTGATTGGATTGGACCTACCTGGATGATCAGGATAATCTCTGCATCTCAAGGTCATTACCCTTAATCACATCTGCAAAGTCCTTTTTGCCGGGGAAGGTAATATATTCACAGGTTCTGGGGAGTAGGATGTGGACATCTCTGGGTGGGGATTATTTCTCTCTTCTCCATTTCCTCCATTCTCTCTTGAAATCTTAATAGGTGGGTATTGCTCTTCCAAATCCCTTGATTTTGTCATGTTTTCCTTCTCTTTGACTCTGATTTTTTTTATGCCTTGTCCAATATTTTAAATTAAATTTTTATTTTAGAACAATTTTAGGTTTACAGCAAAATTATAAAGACAGGATAGGAGCTCCTTATACCCTGCACCCAGTTTCTCCTATTATTAACATCTTACATCAGTATGGTATGTTTGTTACAATTAATGAACCAATACTGATAAAGTATCATTAACTAAAATCCGTACTTTATTTGGATTTCCATGATTTTTTCCTCATTGTCTTTTTTTTGTCGTTGTTCCAGGATCCCATCTAGGATACCAAATTACATTTAGTCATCATGCCTCCTTAAGCTTCTCTTGGCTGTGACAGTTTCTCAGAGTTTCCTCGTTTCTGATGACTTTAGGAGTTTTAAGGAGTCATAGACAGATGTTTTGTGGAATGCCCCTCAATTGGGATTAGCAGAAGTTTTTCTCATGATTAGACTGGGGTTATAGGTTTTTGGAAGGAAGACCACAGAGGTCAAGTGCCATTCTCATCACATTATGTCAAGAGTACATACTATCAACATGACTTATCACTGTTGATGTTAACTTTGCTCACCTGGATGAGGTAGTTTTTGTCAGAGTTCTTGCCATAAAGTTTCTCTTTCCCCCCTCTTTCCATCTTGTCCTCTTTAGAAGGAAGTCACTGTGTACAGCCAACACTTAAGGAGTGGTGAGCTATGTTCCACCTCCTTGAGGGTGAAGTATCTATGTAAATTATCTGGAATTCTTCTGCAAGGGAGGTTTGTTTCTTCTCCCCATTTATTTATTCAATCATTTGTTTACATCAGTATGGACTCACAGATATTTATTTTATACTTTGTGTTATAATTTAACATTACTTTATTTATTTTGTGCAACTTTTCATACCTGGCCATTGGGAGCTTTTTCAGTCAGCTCCTGTGTCCCTGTAACATACTCCACTGTGGGTTTTTTTTTTGTTTGCTTGTTTTTGAGTGCTTCCTTATTTACTGACACTACGTGATGCTACAGGCTTATCTTGTATACTTCTTGCCCTAGCCCTAGAATCAGCCGTTTCTCCAAGGAGCCTTAGTTCCTTTTACTGGGGAATGGTATAAGAAACTAAGATCTTTGCACTAAAAGTGCTTGTTACTACTGGTATGCTGTTGCTTCTGTAGAGGCCCTCTCAGCTGACAGAACAGAGAAATACATGGTATACACTAATGCCTATATATATATATATATATATATATATACACACACACACATCTATAAATATCTCTATAGGCAATCATTTGTATTTATACTAGCTAAATATGAATTTATACTGATGTCCCTAACTCTATTCCATCACCAAATGGATCATTCTAGCCTAGTCCCATTTCTTATCTGTAACCTTCCACTCCAACAGTGAGAAACCTGACTCCCATTAATACCATTTTTTTTGGACTATTCAGCATCTCTACTTCCTTTGATTGGTAATGGTACCCAAATTTTCCTCTGTAAACCACCCTTCTTGCACTCCCAGTCCTTATAGTTCAGTGCAGTTGATCCTACTCATTTGGAGTAATGTTTGCATTCATTTACCTGGCCCTGGTTAATTAGCACAACCATTCTCCTTGGCTATGGATACTGGTTCTGTGGGCAACAGATGGTCCAGGTTAGTCCAAATTTCAGGACTTCTGCTGGATAAGTGGAAAAAGGAAATTTTCTTTCTGTTGACCTTGGAGCTGTGATGATCCCCCGGAGAATTAGGCTCCATGAGGATAGAGCATGCCTGAGAAAGATGCAACATAAAGAGAAATTTGACCAAAAGATAGATGGAGATACCTTCCTGATGCTATCATCTGAGAACCTGGATCCAGTCATACCTCCCCATGAACATTCCCATGTGATCCAGTAACTTCCCTATTTTGCTTAAGTTTGTTTGATTTGACCTTATGCCATTTGTAGTCAGCATCTCTGAGTTCTTTACTCACCTAGCTTTATCTGGATTTTTTAAATTTATGATCTGGAGTACAACACACACATTAGGATAATATCCTTTAATCCCACAGATTTCAGTAAACCCAAGGTTAACCTTTACTCTATTGAGAATTATACCCTAGCACTAGAGTTTCTTTTGTGTCAAAACTAAGTAGAAATTTTATGCTGACAGGACAATTTTTAATTCAGCCCACTAGAAAATAAATTGCCATCTCTGTCCTTAATAATGAATTGGAGCAGAACGAAAATCATTGAACTTTTCCTCCTGCCACTCCCTTATGCATATTTTCTTTCATTTTCTTTTCTCAAACTGCCATTTGTCTGAGAACATGTAAGCTTTAAAGCAAATCATTTCCTTCTCATTTTATTCTTTTTCAATCATCTGGTGTCATTATTAAATTCTGCACTTATAAAGAAAAAGTGGCAGTGAGTCTGAGTTCTTGGTATTGTTTAGATCTCTGTTTAGCTGTATGTTAACACTGAAATATTTGCTCTTAGAATTCTTTAAAAAAATCTTTAGAGCAATTACAGTTTTCATTATCCTATTGACCTCTATACCATGTGTGAAATTTTTGCCATCACTTAAAATTTTATTTGGTTACTTTTTTGAATGTTTGAGGTAATTCTCAACTAGAGGCGATGTTGGAAGTAATTCTCAAACTGCAGGATGCTAACAACAGGTGAGAGAATTGATCAGTTATTTGGCTCTTTTGACCGAACACTTTGGAAACTTTAGTGTTAGGAGGACACATTTGTCCACGTTCCCAAGCTATCCCTCCAATGGAGAAATACTCATTGCTATAACAGCACTGGTCTCTCTTCATGCCCTCCCTCACCCCAGCCCCTAGGATTCACCTGATGATGAGTTTGGGAAGCAGAAGTGCACACTCATTGCTATTCCCTTTCCTCTGCTCTTCCTCCCAAACGAACTCCTCCAGGAAGCATATGCCCTGGATTATCTCAGCCACACATGTATAAGCAGTAAATCCCTGCTCCCTGATGAGCACAGTCTTGCCTTAACTATGCCTGTAATTGACCTCTTTTTATAAGCGTTGGTTGGCTATTTTATTCCTCAAATATTTAAAACCATTTCTGATCTAAGAGTCCTATAAACCGTCAGATCTTTTAAAGGAAATACATATCTTTTTCTGGTGTTATCTAGGTAACACCTAAAACAGCAATGGCATCAATAGCAAACCTTTGGAACCCAATCAATGGCAGGAAAGTTTAGTGAAACCTCATTTTGAACTGCTTTTCCCCGATTTTCTCTCTGTTCAAAGATGTATCTGGAAATATTCAGCGGCAGTGGTTGCCTTAGACCAGCCGAGCTGTCTCCTAGGTGTGAGAACATTTTCCAGCTCCTCTCTTTATCCTAAGGAAAAGGGGTTGGGGATGCTGATTGTACGTGAGTCAGGACGTGAGAGAAGGGGAGAAGGAAGCCATTTTATGATCAGAGTCAGCTTGGACTCTGCAGAGAAGGTGATAAGGAAGCTTGGAAATTGCTGAAAAAGCAAAAAGGATGGGAGCTGATCGACTAACTGAAGAAGTCATCAGTAAATGAGGTTGATTGTTTAGAGATGATAGAAGAAGAAATGTTGTTATACACTTGTATTTTCTTTGTTGATATAAACTCTAAAATATTCTTTGGGGTGAAGGAGCTCCTGCTCAAATTGTGCTTGTCACTCTATAAATTAAATTAGAATTAAAGCATACAGTTGACACTGAGTTTTTTCCCCTACTTTTATTCTATTGCCTTTGCAATGTCATTATTTAAGGTGCTTTAGGTCAAAAATAAAAATGTGTGCATAAAGCAGCCAAATGAATCAAGTGAATATCGCAACATTTTCCAATCCACCAGTCAATCTTAGAAAGGGTAATTATGTGTTTCTGTCATTATTCTCCTCCCTTTTAAAATCGAGATAGAGAGTAGAAAATGTGAAAACACTTGAGAATCAAGTCCAGACGTTCTGTAGAATATTGAGAAGGGGCACTTTTACTGTCCATATCATGCTGCTGAGGTTTTCCCTCTAGCATTGTCCAGAGATTCTTGGCAAAGAGAAAATAGTTGGATCTATGGGCAGCTCTTACCCTCGGGTGTAATGGATGTGGCAAGCCTTAGAATAACTGGCAAACCCACTGCCCATTTATGAGAGAAATTCTCCTGCCTGTTAACTCTCATGGAAGGACAACCCTGTGACTCTAACAATTTTTATCCCATTCTAAGGGGAAAAACGTTGGTTAGATTAGGCAGAATAACAGACCCAAAGTCAGTCTGTCTACGACTGGCCAGAGTGTTGTTATCTAGGTGGTCTACTTTCAGGGGGAAAAAAGCCAATTTAATCCTCTATGTCAGGAATTTGAACTAAGTTTTACTTGGCAGTGTTGTTTGAGGTTGAAAGTTGGAATATGTGCCCATAAGGAACAGCAAGTGTGAATACTCAAAAGAAGGGTATTGACAGAGATGGAATGGATACACAAAGAAGCAGAGAAAGGCATCCACTTTTGCCACCTTGAGAAAGACACCATTAGAAATATAGGAGACTGAAGGAGTGTCCAGTCCCTAGGACCAACTCAGGTCCTGATGGCATTCTAATAATCTGCCCATTTCTGTCCATGGGTCTCTGTTCCTTGAGTCCAAAACACTAAATTACATTTTCAACACAAAATAAAATAACACATTTATTGTTAAATGTCCCCTCAGACTTCCCAAGTCTAGCTTTAATGGCAAAATTTATGCTTCCTTTTATGCATAAATGAGCAAGGCCACAAATTGTGTTCTTATTCAACAACAATTTTTCAATATTTTAGAATAGAAATGTCTCAGCTATCTCAGGCTGTTAGGGAAGTTTCTGTTAGGGAATGTTACAGCAAAGCATATATCATATTTTCTTTGGCCACAAAATCTAGTGTGATAAGTGCATTATTTTTCAAATTTTTCTATAATTGAATTTAATCTGAGCTTTCACTGAACCTAGTGTCAGAAAACTGAGTCTGATCAATTCTGTAAAGTCACTTACTTCAGTGTTTTCTTAGTCATTTCAGGCTCCCCATCCTAGGTGGTACTCATGGCTTAGGGGCACTGGGCTACTACTGCTGTATGGATTTCCTGCCAAGTAACATGTCCTGTGTGGATCTTTGCCACTGATATTCATTCTCATACCCACTGAGATGTCCCTGCTCCTGTTTTTTTCTCCTTATGGATAGCATAGGCCAGTGCTTCTCAAACTGTAGTGAAGGATGATTTTTCCCCCTAGTTTTTTGTTAACCAATCCTAGTATGCAGCTCATATGGCATGCAACTTAGCAGATGAATCTGAAACTACAGATTGATTTATATCTTCTTCAAAAGGAGAGTCCATTGATCACATATTTGGATGTTGCAATAATGTCAAATTGCTATACAAGTTCTAGATGCTTACTCTCAATTTCTGTACTTATTTCATCACAGGCTCTTAACCACTTTGTGAACCACCATCTGTCTGTGGACCATACTTTGAGTGGCACTGGATAAATTCACTCTTTTCTGTAGGTCGCCTTGTCAGAACCTTGAGACACCACTTAAGTCATCAGCTCACTCAGCTACCTCGTGTACTCCTCTTGAGAACATGGGAAACTTTAGAATATTCTTCTGTATCATTCCTGTAAGAAACTTGGTCTTCTTTCTCAGACATTCTCTGCCTAAACACTCATCACCCTTGTGATGGTGGGCATGGAGACATTCCTCTTGAGGCTTGTCACCTCCCTAGGCTTCATCACGAAGGAAGACACAGGTTCCCCCCTCTCCCCAACTTCTCCTCTCCTGGAGGTTCAACCTCATCTTGGGGCTTATCATGGCTATTACCCACTTGGTTTGAGTTCTGAGGTGTGTGGGAACACCAATCCCTACTCAGGGACTTTCCAGCACCTAAGCTCTCTTTATTTCCTACTTTCTTAAATTCTTTCCTATGCCAGATTAGGCAACATTTAGCTTGTATTGAAAATGGAGGTAGGGAATAAACTGGCTCTTAATCTCTCATTTTTAATCTTTAATTTGTAGAATATACTTTATGCCTTTACTTCTTTAAGGCTTACTTTTGAGAAACTAAAAGGCAAACAAAAAACAGCTTTTATTTTACACCCCCAAATTTCCTCTTTGACAAAGCCTTCTTCCTGTTAATTCAAGTCTATTTTAAATCTCGAAGTCAAGACTTTCCCTCCGTTTCTCTGTATTCAGCCATTTTGGCCCTTGGCCAAAGCAATGTTGTCATTTGAATGGGAAGTGGTGGGAAACTTCAGGTAATTTCACAAAAATAACCATGGTACATGAGTATACATGCAGCCTGGAAAATGTTACTCACAGTTACATAGAAATCTGCTTTTAGCAGTGATTTTTCTATTTCTCGATTTTCAAATGTCTAAGACTGTGTAACCAGAATTTTCAGGAAGGTGTGGCAGCTATAGAGCACCTGGGTCAGATCATCCTTCTAAAGCACCCGCTGCATGGGGCATAGCTGGTTGACAGTCCCAGCAGCCCCACCTTTGGATGCACACATTCACATCCGGTCATGCTTCCCTGAGGCTTCTCCCAGCTAATGACTAAGTGATGTGGAGGTACTGAGCGAGGAATTCCTGCAGTAGCAGGATTTCTCTAGCAGTCAGCTTTGGCTTGGAGAGTCCCCATTAGCCTGGCTGAGACTTTCTTACCACTGTGCTGCAGTCGGAGGCTCTTCCTATCTCACCCTTCCTTCCCTCTCTCCTTTATCAGGTGTGACTCCTGCCTTGATGTATGAATTTTCTCTCTGCCTACTCCTGCTCTTTCCTCCTTTATCCTCTGCAGGTTTTTCCATAAACACATCTCTTGCACTTACAATCATGTCTTGCTGTAGATTTCCCAAAGGACACAACCTGGAACAGATTGGTAGTTTTTATAGCCCTTAACAATCACTGGTTTGAGGCACAGAACACTCTTCTTCAAGTATAAGGTCATGGGGAAGGTCAAGACGTAAACCAAGGTATAAACTGTGGTTTCCCGACTGAAGTGAGTCCGAGAGCTGGGTGGGTTCGGGGTGGGGAGCATTTGCCATGGGTCTCCTAGACTCTGTGGAACAGTTGGAAATCATGATATCCATTACTCTTGTTACAGATGGAACTGGTGCATGAAGAAAATGTGAAGGGAATCCATGCACTCTCCCTAACCCATCTTAGGATATAATGTGTTGTCCTGTACTCTGAAGAAATAAGCAATGTGAGTCCTAATTGTCCTAATATGTACATCACTGGGAGATTAAACAATGGTGGCTCTTAGACAAAAATGTATTGCCAGGAATGATCCTAAAATATTGCTTCCCTTCTCATGTGATGGGCAAGGGGAAGAGTTTGTGTGACATACAAACCATGTTACTGGTATATCAGCTAATTTGCTTTTGAGCATCCTGGGACTATTGCAAATAAATTACAGAATAATTGGGATACCTGGTAGTCTCTGTATAGTAAGGTATAATATCTTGTAGGTCACACCACCCCATTCTTAAGGTGGTAGGGGGTCATTCTGATGAGAAATAAGTCGTTAACTTAATTTGATTTGGTTTAAATTTCATGACTGGTTGAATGTATATTTCTCCATGTGGCAACCTATAAAAACTATGCATCTAAACTCCCATCCCCCCCTCCCTTTTTTGGAGTGTATAGAGCTTGTTACAGCCAGGTAGGATGATTCAAGACACAAAGCCAATTACTTTGGCAGCTTGGTGCTGAGGGCAGGGACTTCACTGTCAGGATGATCACTGGCTGGGATCAGGAGGCTCCCAAATTGTTCTGTTATAGAGCTGTGGACATGAAAAGATAGCTTAGAAATAAGGAAAGTAGTTTTGTCTCAAGCCCTGATTAGGAAAGTTAAGATTACAGACCCAGGCTCCAAGTAAAGGGTGTATTCTAGCAGAAAGCATAGATAGCAACAACTCTCAACTCGGGAGTATGTAATGGCACCTGTGAGAACTGAACGTGGTCAACAGAAACTCTGTCTTCTTCCCACCATCCCTCTCTCTGCTCCTCCTCCCTCTCTCCTTCTTTTCTTTTTTGGAAGGAACTAGTCAGACAGACCAGGATTGGTCTATTGTTTCTGCTTTATGTGATTGATGTAGCCCTGGACAAATGATGTAATCTATATGCCTCAGTACCTGCTCTTTAGTGCAGATAATAAAACATGTTTGCAAGGTCAGTGTGGGAATACTTGAGAAAAGATATCTCTAGTGGGACACTGTGAACTTAGCCTACTGTAATTTATGTTTATATAGTACTATATACTACTCTATGGTGGCTGGGTTTTTAAAAATAAAGGTTTTCTGTGTGCTGGGGTTATTGTGTTTCAAGCAGAGGGCTGTGTAAGTCTAACAGACAGCTCCAGGGAAGTGATTCTCTGCAGAAGCCCTGAGCCAAATGGAAGTTGGCTTCATACTGCAAAGGTTCTTAACAATTTCATTGCTTTGCTGGAATATTGTTAAAGCCTTGAAAGGGTCCATAGTTTTGTAAAAGTCCAAGATGGTAGAATAGAAAGCCTTAAATGATTTAAGCCTTTCAGTTGCAGAGTCCAGTCTGTTTTCGGGATCTACCTCCTACCCCAGGCACTTCTGCCTTGATCCTTTCATGCCAGCATTCCCAATTTCTTCTACATGCCTGCAAGGCTTTGCGAACTGTGTTAGTATGGGCCTCAACTTTATAGGAACCATGTAAAATGGCCAGGTCTAGGCGCAAAGCTAGTTACCTTGATTTTGATGTCCCACCTATTTGTCCTGTGACTTTGATTTCTTTAGAATGCTGGTGAGGAAAGTGAGGCCCAGCCAGAGGTCTTATAGCTTGTGAATGGGGGTGCCCATTCGAATCCAGGTCCATTGACTTAAACTTGGGTGATCTTCCCAGAGTATCATGCCTGAATTGTTACTTTGCCTCTGCTACTTGGTCTTCCAGGCTCTTTTCTGTCTACTTGTGTACTGATCTTCTGTTTTAACCCTCGTTCTCATTTTTTGGGCATACTATGTTTGATTGCTTACCACGTTTGGTCCTCTAACATCCGCTGGCCCTTTAAGACTGGTTTGAGCTTTCCTGCTCAAGTCCATCACCCTCTTATCAAAAATCTGCTGTGCTCCTAGAGCCCTCCACCATCCGGCTGCACAAGTCCTAAGGCACACTAGATTTGCAACTTGTGCAACATTTGGAAATCTTTTCTCTCAAATCCAACACTAAATCTCCCTGACAACATATCTCTCTGTATAATTTCAATTAATGTAAACTTTTAAAAGTTACCTCAAATTAGCGTTTGCCACAAGTTCAAAATTAGAGAGAAACAATCCCAAGTTTAAAGAAAAGCAAGAGAGTCTAAAACCCACACAAAAAGATTGGATTTAGCTTTCCAGTAGACCGTAAGTCAGTTCCCAAACACATTTTGTTATAAGGAGAATTTTCTGAATATTTGACCATATTAATTTATATTTACTTTATGCTTTAGTTTTGTAAAATGGTCAGCAGCAGGAACACGGAGATTAGGAAGGAGAGTTAAGCGACATTAGAAAAATATGGACTTTATCAGTGCAAGTATTGAAGCTATAAACACTCTTTGGAAGTTGTCTGAAAATCTGAATAGAAGACTCAGATAGTATTATACAAATTATATTCCTTTCCCGAAGTCAGCTACTAAATTAAATAAAAAGTAGAAAGCAGATGGTCCCATCACACTTTACACTGAAGAGAAATAAAACAAAATGTTTTCCAAAATGCCATTAAAATAATTCAAAATAAGATATTGAACAGAATTTTGACAAAAGACTAAAAAATTGGACAAAATATAATTTGAACAGAAAAGAGAGAAAGACATCAGTTTATAAAATAAAGCTAACTAAAACTAAATATTTGTCTATTGCTTTACAGATTGCAACTCGAGAGTACAGCATGTTTTCTTTTAATGGAATTATTTTTCTAGCTACCAATTGCTTTACTGCTCTGGACTATCTAATAGAGCCCGTTAATGGAATCCAGTTAGTTCAAAGGAAGTTCAAAGGAATCTCTAAAAAGCAGAAAAAAATGCTGATTTGTTCTTTTATGCAATTGGAAGAAAGCAACAAGAATGATGCTTAAATTTTAGTGTTTTGACATCCATCCAGCTTTTGTTTAGGTTTATTGCACTTTTCCAACATTGGTGAACTTCCAAATGTCATAACCTCTGGCAGAAAGCGGCAGTTACTTCTTATTGAAACTTTCCCAGCATGGACTACAAGAAATTGTTGGTCCCTAAGGAAGGACCTACAAGAAGACACTGACTATCATCTGCCCAGGTGACCACTTGCGGAGGGAGGAAGTGGAGACAGAGAAGCAGGAGAAATTGCATCACTGATTTGCTTGTTCTTACTGGAAACCAAGGGGCTATTGAGGCGCTTCTGAGACAAACTTTCCACAACCCTTTTTTCCAACAGTGTGTCTACATTCTGCTGCAATCTGTAGATGTTATAATCAAGAAATTCAAAATGCATAAACACTGAAAAGTGATTAATTATTAGTTTGCTTCAACATTCCATCCAGATCATGTAAAATGTATATTCTGACCACAGATTCTCTGAGAAGCTTGGCTCATAAAATGATTGAAGTTTGTGAAGAATGGATGTGATCATCTAAATTGCTTGAAACAATTGAAAGTAAGACCTAAATAAATTCATGGAGATTTTTATTCTCACGTGAATAAGAAGAGTTTTTTAGTCCACGTTGACAGAATATTTTACTCAAGTCATTAAAAAGGAAATTGCAAAAAACTCCTCTCAAAGGAAACTGAGGGACCCATTAAAGAGGTTTTAGCATTAGGAATGAAACTAAAGACTATCTTATATTTATAAAATATTGCAAAGGCCAAAAGAGGGTGAAGAATGGTAAAGTTAGAGCCTTTCCTAAATATTATGAATTTTCTTCCTAAAGTGTTGCTCAAAATTCCTGTTATCTAAACCTTCAATTTGTGTGGACATACAGGACATTTAAGAAGCCGACAAAGATCCCAGCTGACTCAAATCAGATATCTCTGATAACACCTTTATCAGGTTTTCTGGGCAAAGTATAACCACCTGCGTTTGTCTAGTAGGCCTAGACTGTGGTTCTCAAACTGAGAGATTTTGCCCCCCAGGGAAGTTTTGGCAAAAACGTCTAGAGCCATTTTTGGATGTCAAAACTTGGGCAGGGGTGCTAGTGGCATTTAGTGGGTAGAAGACAGGAGGTTACCAAGCATCTTAGAGTACACAGGACAGCCCCTCACAATGAAGAATTATCAGCCCAAATAGTGCTGTGAATAGTGCTGAGATTGAGAAACCCTGGCCTAGACCCAAACTTAATACTGGAACCAATGAGGAATAGGTGTAAAACCGAGAATAATAAAGAATAGTTTTCAAGAATGGGATAAAACTACCACCATAGATGAGAATGCGGAGTCTACAGTGAAGACAGTTACTATCAATACTGCATAAATACACATGCATTTACTCTATAGCTTAATTCATAGCATTCTAGCACATATTGGTGCTTCTGCAAAAACTTCAGTAGTTGCACATATCTCTGATTTTCAGGCAAAAGATGAGCTTTTTGCTGAGGGAAAATAAACATATTTTATTCTGTGTGAGCATCATATTGTTCTATGTGAAGCATCAGAATGTGACTAAAATGGGCATTTCAATCTCTGTATTTGGCAGTTGACTTTGGCTTGGCATAATAGTTGAATTTTTATATTCTTAATAAGTCTGAGAGTAAAAAATTACAAACATGGACTTAGAGATGATTTGAAAATACAGGAATATTGACATCACTCTGAAAATTTTCAGAAGAAAAATTATTTAGATCCTCTGAAAAAATAAAGTCAATAAAATGGATTCCACCAAGAAACACATTATTTACATGATTTAATAGAAAATTTTGGCCCTGAGACTAAATTGGTTTAGTCTAAATTTAGACTAAATTGGTTTCCTGAAAATGTATTTATTACTTGAGGATGTGAGAGACTAAATTTCCAGCTGATATTGACAATACTTTATAGTGGAGACAAAGGTCACTGATATTCTTCATGTGGTAAGAAAAAGTATACAATTGCATTTGGCTACCTTGAGTTACTAAGATAAGAATATCTTTGAACTAATGGTCTGTTGGCAGCAGAATCGTTCTTCTTTGCCTTTGTTTATTGCAATCAATCTATTTCTTTTGTTTTGAAAATTTGTTGAGGCCTCCATAAGCACTCCAAGAATTATCTGCATTTTTATAGAAATTCTCAAGAATTAGATATTATGTGTGAAAACATTTTATTCTAGAGGTGGAAAATCTGATCAAGTGATGACTAGTATATTAGACAGTAAGCATTGTTGGCTTAGTTTAGCATTTATGTACTGCCATTAGAATGAAAAATAATCTATATGGCGTTCAAAATATTTGGAAACTGTACTATGAATCCACTCTTTCATTGTACCCTCTGGCCTTGTATGCCATGGATTATTGAATTATGAATTTTTTGGCACAGTAATAATGCTGTTTTCTTTAATCATTTTGTTTTCTGCTCACCTGCTCAGTAGGAATGCTCTGCTTCCTACTGAGGATTACACCCTGTGTTCCAGCTCCTTCCTCATCTCTAATGGAAGGTGATGGTTGTGGAAGACGGCACCTCCATAATATGGCAGGGATACCCTTAAGCTCATGAAAGAATAGTGAGCTTCCATGAAGGGTGCCCTACTACACTGTCAGAAAGGAATTTTCTTTCTAGGTACCCCCTTCATGCCTGTAGGAGACTTATTATATAGCTATTCTTTTTAACAGAGTACTACAATTAAAATGCAAATGTTATTCTTATGAATTAATGCTTAGGGGAGTGCGCTTTTGCATTTAAGACTCAATGTCCAGCTTCTCTTTGATTGAAGCAAGTGAGCCTATTTGAACAATTTGAGAGTGACTGTGCACGAAGCAGGAAAGGAATTAAGTATTTTTAATTTACATTTTGGTGGCTCTTTGGAGTCAATACTCAAAAGCCCAAACCTAAGCTTGATATATAAATCATCACGATATGCATCATTCACATTTCCCTTGATATTTTTCTTCCTATTTAGAAAGGTCAGTAGGATGTGTTCACACATCTGAGTATTGGATATTTAAGAATTTAGCCCCTTTTCAAATAATATTGTATCATCTAGAGTTGTGATATCCAGTATGGTAGCCACAAGTGGCTATTTAAATTTAAATTAATTGAAATTAAATAAAATAAAAAATTCACTTTCTCAGTTGCACTAGCCACATTCAAGGGCTCAATATCCATATGTGGCTAGTGGTTATTCTATTGGACAGGGTGATTATAGAACATTTTTCCCACTGCAGACATTTCTATTGGACATCGTTGATTATCTAGACCAAGCTATTGCTGGCACAAGTCACTAAAATATAGATATTCAGAAAATGTCTTCTTTCATTATTTGTGTGAGTTTCTAAAGAAGTTTAGTGAAAGTTTATCAACGTAATGTTGCTATAAGTTTTGTGAGGAAGAAGCCAAATCTGATGGCTAATTTTATGTGTCAACTTGACTGGGCCACAGGTGCCCAAATATTTGACCAAACATTATTCTGGGTGTGTCTGTGAGGGTGTTTCTGGATAAAATTAACATTTAAACTGATAGACTGAGTAAAGCAGATTGTCTTCCCTAATGTGGGTGGATATTAACCTCTTATCAGATATATGATTTGCAAATATTTTCTCCAATTCTGTAAGTTGCCTTTTCATTTTGTTGATGGTTTGCTTTGCTGTACAGAAGCTTTTTAGTTTGATGTAGTCCCACTTTTGATGTAGTCCCATTTTTGCTTTTGTTGCCTTTGCTTTCATTGTCAAATCCAAAAAATCATCATCACCCAATCAATTAAGGTCTGAATAGAACAAAAGTGCTGGGTAAGAGGGAATTCCTCCTGCATGACTGCTTGAACTGGGACATTGGTCTCTTCCATCCTTGAAACTTCAGCTCTTCTTGGATCTCAAGCCTGCCGGCTTTCAGACTGGAACTTATCCCATCATCTTTGCTGGTTCTTAGGCCTTCGGACTTGGACTAAAACTACACATTGGCTGTCTTGGGTCTCTAGCTTCCTGATTGCAGATCTTGGGACCCCTCAGGCTCCATAATTGAGTGAGCCAATTCTTTATAATAAATCCCTTCATAGCACCTAGCACAATGTTGGGCAAATAGCTGTATTGCTGGGTATCATATATATACAATTATAAAATATCATATCAATATCATGTATCATAATACTTCTCACACATTTATATATATAAGATATCATATATTACATAATGTGTATATATAGCATATATAAGGAAAAAAAACATATATATATATATATATTCATTTTCTCTGAAGAATCCTAATAAACCAAGAAAGAGAGGAAAGGAAGTCTTTGGTAAATAATTGAAAGGTGAAGTTTGCCCCTTGGATTTTCCTTTTTTGTATACTAGCTTATCAAGATCCAGCAGGGAGTGATCCAGTAAGGGAGGCAAAGGTTTATTTATCTGTGAAGTGGGGACAAGTGAATCGGGCAAAACACCAGAAGCAACTAGATAGAGTAAATATGCAGAGGAAGAAGATATGAGAGCTATATAATAAATTGCAAGTTTGGTAAAAACTGGATTCCCAAATAGCAAAATAAAATTATGAGGCTGAAGATTTTAATTCAAGGCAAATCTTAAGCATTTAAAAATATGATTGATTGATCTCAAGATGAACATCTAGTGGCTTAATGATTTTAATAATCCCATTACATTGGTTAGAAAAAAAGTGGATATATCTGGATCTTCATAAGAATGGTTTCTGCATTCTTGGGCCTGAGCAGTAGATCAATGATGGAAGATTTGAAGCTCTTATTTAGCCTGCACCTTATTTTATACTGCAATTTAACAGCATACAAAAGACCATTGAACCATCAGCTTGTGCAAACAAATAAGCGAACATTCATTCTTCCTCATGATTGAAAAAATAAACAAGAGTGGTATTAATTATCGGGCTGAAATAAATTATAATGAATGTGAACTCATTATTGTTGAAATCGATGCATGCACAGCAGAAGGTACATTTATCGAAGTCAAGACACTTAATTACTTTTAAAGTAATAAAGAGAGTAGGCATGGAGTCCAATGTCTCTTGAGCCTAAACATTAATTTTGATCTAATTTTCTTCTCCTTGATGTTGAGAAAATGAAAAGGCAAATAAAATTAAGAGACAAACCTTAACTTCGTTAGCTTTGTTAACGGGATTGTAAACTGTTTGAACCATGCGTGTTCCACATTGCCATCCAAGGAAAGTTCACTTGATTTTAAAGCCAGTAACATTATTATAAGAATAAAGGCAGCCATATGGCCTTCCTCATCCTACAAGACTAGAGGAGACGTATATAATTTTACAAGAGTCACAGTGACAAGAGCAGAAGATGCATGAAATTTTGACACTGTGGAAGGAGAGTTTCTTAGCTCAGAATAACAAAATACCGTAGACGAGGTGGCTTAAATAACAGAGTTTATTTCTCACAGTCCTGAAGATTGGAAAGTCCAAGATCAAGATGCTGGTATGTTTGGCTCCTGGTGAAAATCGATTTCCTGATTGGTAGACAGCTGCGTTCTTGCTGTGTGCTCCTATGGTCTTTCCTTGGTGTGTGCTCGTGGACAGAAAGAAAGGGAGAGGTCGTCCTCTTCTTATAAGGACAGTAATCCCATCATGAAGGTCCCATCCTAGGGATCCAATCTAAACCTAATTAACTCCCAAAGTCCCCACCTCCAAATACCATCACATTGGAGCTTAAAGCTTCAGTATATGAATTTTGGGGGGACACAAACATTTAGCCTACAACAGAGAGTCTATTTTTATGACACCTAAGCTTTTGTCCAAAGACTTTCCCCTTCCTTTAGTCCCTTTCTCTTATCAAAACTATGTCCAGACTTTTATCTTTCTTTGGTTTACACTCCTAGATACTTGCTGTCAGCACTGGGGTTTTGTGATCTTGCTTAGTCTTTCAGGTGTAGTTTATCAACTAAAATGTGAGAACTCCATCTCAGACTTCTTCATAGCACCCAGCACAATGTTGGGCAAATAGGTGAATTGCTGGGTAAATAACTGTTAGATGAGTAAGTGAAGAGTGAGACCCCTGGTATTGATTACAACAGATGACTCTGGCTGGTATGGTCTTTTCCCCATTGAGAAGGAGAAACGAGCCTGATCAGAGAAATGGCCTACTCATTGTTCTTGTCACACTGCTTGGCTATTAGAGATTCAGGTTCTGATTCAGGTAAGAGTATTGATTTAGAAGACCCCAACACTTCTTGGAAGATTCAGGACTATAGTATCTCTGAATCACTGTATCTGATCAGTATTTCCCATACAGCTTCATCATTGGGTACAGAAATGTTTAGCTTCAGAGAGAATATAATTTCTGTTGCTTTTCTTCAGAAGAAATAGTCAACCTTTTAAAATTGTGTCCTCTTTCATAGCTTCCTCATAGGTAATCATAGGACTAGGAAAAAAGTAAGCATTTCAGTATGTCACCCAATTTTTAACACTTGCAGTTGGTGAAATAACAGCAAATAGGTAAGCATGTGGAAAACAAATAAGGAATGCAATCTCTAATGGAGCAATAGCCAAATGTTACATTGAAAAATAGCAAAAATAAAGCTAAAACTGGTCCATTTATCCTATGCAAATATACTAGAAGGAGGCCTTTGAAAAAGTCTCAGTGAAAGTCCGAGCCAGATGCTCTGCTGTCAGCATGTTTTGTCCTAGTGGACGCTCTCAAAAGTAAAAAATGACAGTGATCCTTCCTCACATGTAAAATGAAGAAGTTGGACAATACACTCCCCAAGGTCTGATAGTATATGTATTAAGAGAAGAAATTGACATTTTCAGTCATATTAGAGGTTTTTATGCTTCATTTGCCTTTACATTGATTATTATATGACTTCCTACAAAGTTAGTAGTTTCTAGGTAGTTTTACAGCAGATGCCTAAAGATGTTTAAGTGGAGCCCAGGTAATATCCGTTCTAGTTGGGTTAGTCCAATGGTTCTCAACTGGAGACAATTTGGCCACTTGGGCCCCAACCCTCAGAGACATTTGACAATGTCTGTGGACACTGCTGGAACCATGTGAGAGGAAGTGGCCCACCAGATGCCCCATCAATCTCAAGCACTTTAATAGATATTTCCTGAAAACAAAGACTTTCCCCTACATAACCACACTATAATGATCAAAATCAGGAAATTAGCATTAATACATTACTACTATAGTTCACAGACCCCATTCAAGTTTTGCCAATTGATCAATACTGTCCTTTGTAGCAAAAGCATCCAGGTCAGAATTACTTGTTGCGTTTAGTTGTGTCTCTTTAGTTTCCTTCCGTGTAAGCCAATTCCTCAACTTTTCCTTGATTTTGTAACTTGGCACTTTTGAAGATTACACACTGGTTTATTTCTTAGAATGTCTCTCAGTCTGGGTTTGTTTGATGTTTCCTCATGATTACATTAGAATTATGCCTCTTTGGTTGGACTATCACAGAAATGGTGTTGTGTTCACTTTCCTGGCGTCCTTTCACGGTTTCGATTTGTCCCATCACTGATGATATTTGCTTTGATCACTTGATAAAGGTGATACCTCCAGAGTAAAGCTACTCACTGTACAGTATTTTGTGGGAAGTACTTTGAAACTGTGAATATTTCATTGTTTGTCAGACTTTCAATTTATTCATTTAAATATATGTGGACTTATGATATCTTATTTTATTCAATGGGTTATAATCCATTATTATCATTACTTATTTTTATGCTCTACATGTCCCTGATTGGCCAGTGAGCACCCAGTCAAGCTGTCTTTTGTATTCTTTGACATGTACCCGTCCTTTGAGCACTTCCTTTTTTTCTGGCATAAGATGTTCTAGGCCTCTATGGCTTGACTTTTGTCCCCCCTGCCCACCCCAAATTCATATGTTGAAGTACTAACCCCCAATGTGATGATATTTGGAGATGGGGCCTTTGGGAGGTAAAGTTTAGATGCGGTCATGAGGATGGGATCTTCATGATGGGATTAGTGCCCTTATAGGAAGAAACCAGAGAGCACTCTCTCTCTCTCTCTTCCTCTCTCTCTCTCTGTCTCATGTCAGGACACAGCAAAAAGATAGCTGTCTGAAAGCCAGGAAGAGGACTCTCACCAAGACCTGAATTGACTGGCACTCAGATCATGGGACTTCCCAGCCTCCAGAACTGTGAGAAAGAAAATTCTGCTGTTTAAGCGACCCAGTCTATGGCGTTCTGTTATAGCAGCCTGAACAGGCTAAGACATAGGCCCATGTCATATGTTTCCCTGTCCCAGCCCTAGAACCCATGGCTATCCTCTCAGCTGTTCAGAACTCTGGACAACAGTACTGCTCTTATTGTTTCCCTGGAATTCACTTCACGCTTTGGGGCTTTTGCCCCAGATTTGAAAATCTATCTCATTCCCACAGGGTTCTAACTTTTGTACTCTAGATTAATATGAACAGAAATCCACATGAACCTAATTAAAGCCTTGTAACGCTCTCACAGTGGGCTTACTTATTCATATAAATTTTCATCCTCACAGTATCTCTCCTGAGGCTCCACGTTGTAACCCTGGGTTTTGGCTGCAGCTCTAGGTCGTGCATTCGTGTGGCAGGCCGCCAGGGATGTGAGCCCTGGCACAGATGGCTATCCTGCTCTCACACTGCACCGTGGAGCTGTGCGGCCCAGCTAGGTGCGGGGCTGGCCTTGGTTTTTGCCACTGAAGGAGAATAAAAGGGCAGGTTTTGAAAGACAGGTACCGTGCCAGCTGAATTAAAAAGTATCTGAGTCTAGTTTCTCCTTTGCTCACTGCTGTTTCCAATTAGATATTTCATTTGGACTCCAATGTGATATGCCCTTGGGATGGTGGGGGAGGTTGGATATCATTCTCTGCTTTGGTACTCTTCCATATAATTTTTCTCTTGCATTTCCTCTTGATCAGTCTTGTCTGTCACTTGCTGTAATACAGCTCTATGTTAAATATAGTAGAAGCACGTTTAGACAGGAAGGGGGATGTCAAAAACCATGAATAACTTTACCAGTTAAGATTTACTGCCATTCATAGTGTATATGTATATTCTCTTTGTTTTTGTTTCAATAAATATTTATTTTTCAATATTCTTTAAGAAATTGGGGACAACCCCGTGCAAGTTATTTTGACCTTTGTACCTTTAACAAAAACAGTTACTAAAAGCAATCTCCAAATTCACAGGAGAATTTGTTTGTAAAATATATTTGTTATAATCGAGTGGAAGTCACACCAAAAAACACTTTATCTGGCAGGATACATTGTGGGTTGTTCCACAGTGCAACTCTGCTTCAGATGAATTTTCTTGTTGACTTAAAACTCAGAATTCAGAGTGGCAGAGACAGTGGCAGAGTGACCCTAAAACAACACGTGAGCTATCCGGAGATGGAGTGGCCAAGCCTTCCCCGCACAAACCTGTCTGAGGCCTCCAGCTTCCCAGCCTGAAGACATGGATTCCTGAAAACACTTAAAAGGTATAAATATGTTCCTGGGAGAGGGGTTGGAGTAACCCATGTTTTATTACCAGATGTTATAATAGATTAGTTTTCTTAATCTCAGTGATGGAACTAGGAACTGGTCATGGGCGTAAGGTTGAGTTGACTAGTAGGGGAGGAGAGGAGGAAATTTGTCCCACAGGGTGGTGATCTGCTTTGGTAAAGATAAATTTGCCAGGTGCCTGAGTGGGGGACTCTGAACAGCATGCAGTCACTGGGCACTGGGAGAAAGGAGGGAAAGGGGATGGATTAGGGCCCAGAGCCAAGGATTTCACAGCCTTGTGGAGAGGGGATCACTTTAACGTGGCCACCAAATAAAGTGTGATACTCTCTATAAGAGCCAGGGATGTTAGCAGTTTCCAGGGAGCACAACATAGACCTTGCAGTTGTGTTGCCTACAAAGGGGCCTTAGAATATATATTATCTCTCTTCTTGGCTGCCCACGTTTGTTATATTTGTGTGATGGTGTAGCTACAATTTAATTAATTACCATTTACCAGGCACCATACAAACAGATGATATATATTATCTCATTTAATCCACTTAACATTTCTATGAGGTAGGAATTATTACCCATACACCCCCATTTTGTAGGTGAAGAATCTGATCTTAGAGGATGAAATGAAATGATTAGCTCAGATTAGCACAGCAGAGCCAGGAAGTGATCCAGGTCTGTCTGATTTCTAAGGCCATACTTTATTTCATAGAGTTCCATACTTTATTTCATACAGTGCCTCCAACTGTGGCCCTACTTTTTTGGGGGGGGGGCGCTCACAGACCATGGCTGTTGAAGAGTTTGGCTCTTTAGAAATTTTGGACTCTGGACCCTAGACTTATAAGCACTATGTTCTAACTAAGTGAGACGAGTTGCTTGCTGTATCAGCTAACTTTTGCTATGTAGTAAACCACCCCAAAACTTAGTGGCTTAAGAAAAAAAACATTTATTTAGTTCATAATTCTGTGTGTTGACAATTTACTTAGGCTTGCTGGGCAGTCCCTGTGATCAGGGCCGGGTTCAACTCTTCTTGTCTGTATTCTCTCGCATGTCTGGGACCTCGGCTTCAACTATAGGATGACCTCCCTCCATGGATCTATCATCCCTCAGTAGGCTAGCTTGAACTTGTTAATATGGTGGCAGAAGGGTTTTAAGAGTGCCAAGGTAAGAGAAGAATGTGCAAGCACTTTTTAAGTCTCTATTTGTGTCACATTCCCTGATGTTCCATTGGTCAAAGCTAGTCACATGGCCAACCCAGATTCTAAGACTGGAGAAATAGACTCCCACCTCTAGAAGAATCTGCAGCATCATTTTGCAAGGGCATCACATTACAAAGGTGTTACATTACAAAATTGTGAATGCAGGGAGGGAAGAATTTGTGATCACTTTAAAAATCTATCCTACTTGCCTAAATCTGTCCAGTTCTACAAATTTTTGGTACTTCCCATGAAGGAAAACCAGAAAAAAATTGGGGCTATGTCATAGAAAACACTTGCCATTACTGAATATAGACTCACAGATATGAAGCCCTATGTCTGGTTGGTTAAGTAGTGAAAAATTCTCACCAGCTTTAAGCAAATGAAAAAAGTTGTGCTGCCATCATCATTACTCATGCTTCCTTACAAATTTCCTTTTTAATTGGAAGGAGGATTCTAAAAATCGTTTATAAGTCATGTACGAATTTTCACAAGTGACTGTTATAAAGGCATTCAGAGAATAAAATACCCTTTGTTCTAACATGCTCTGAAATCCAAGGAAGCCGCTTACTTGAGCTCTGGATTTTCCCCCGTGGAGATTTAAAAGCAGGTAATTAGGTAGTTTAGAAAGCATAGAGAAGCCAACTTCTTAAAGGAAATAACCACTAAATGTCCCTTTAGGAAGAAAAGTTACAATTAAATGCCATGGTATAAACAAATTACTATGACAAGAAGAGAGATATTCTCTACTACATGGAAAAAAAAGGGATTTTCATCAAGATTTTGTACCTCCGACATTCGGTGGTTACATGGCAGAAGTGTTTTCAGTGCAATGTTCCTTTTCATTCACAGTGCTCTTGATTGCTACTCGGTCTGATTCTCTCCTCCCGAAAGCACTAAACTATTTTATCTGGACTCGAGAACTGAGGACCCACTCACATTATGGCCAGAAAAGTTGAAGCGGAAGCTCTCTCTTCTCTCTGCAGAAGGGCTTTTCTTTTTCTGGGCTAGAACTCACTTCCTTGAGGGTAATGAAATCCCTCACAATCAATCCTTGTCTACAGGTGACACTTTATTATATGAAATAACAGTAAAATTCCACACTGTGTGTATAGATAGTTTGAGGTATGAATGTGTTCCTGCGTATATGAGAATGGAAAGCCATAAAAAGGGATTGCAGACAGAGAAGCAGAACTTTTCTTAATCCCAAATCAGAAATGTGCCCCCACAAAATTCTCAATACATATACTATTGCAGTCTCAAATGCAGCTTTTCCGATTGTTTTAACAACCGAATATGTACATTTTTTCCCCATGGCAAAAGATAGGCAAATAGTTTTAGGTTAAGCTCTGGGAATTGTTCTTTTGGCAAACCTTGGCTTTGAGGTACAAGGCTCCTAAGTCAAATAGATTTAATAATCATAGCCTTGAGATGATGAATAACACATTTGATATTCTCTTGTGGCTTTTGTGACTCACTTATTATTGGCTGTGGGTCCATTTGCTAAACACTTGGTTGCCAAAAGCAAGTTTCCAGAAGCTAATTTGCCAAATTCCATTCTCTAAATGGCAAATTTGCAGTGTGGCCAATTTCCAAATTGAGTAGAAGCCATGTTGCTGAGCCCATGCCTGACCTCTGCTCCTGCTGTCATGGCTGCTTTGTTCACGAGCTCATTGGAAAATGACAGAGGGGGCTGGAGAAGGAAACTAACTGATGTCCACAGAAAGTGGTCATCCAATCCACCTGATTACAGTATATTGAAATCCTCCTCTGCTGAGGCCGTGAGCGTCACATGAGACACAAATATCTTCACATTCTGTACTCGTTCATGGAGACCTAGTTACATACTTCTTACCCAGACCTCCTGGTCACCAGCTTCCGAACTGTGTTTCTTTCAATTCCCTGACCTTCCAGCCAAACCATTAGGTGCATAGCCCATGGTTTTCTTTCTTCTAGGCAAAATGAATGACCAGGTTCCCTGCTCGAAATTCTGCCCACTGGGAGTGGTTTTCCCTTCACCACAGTCCTGCAGAGCTGTCCCAGAATGGGGCCATAGGGTTACAGCTGTCCTCTTTCAGATGATGCCTGTATATTGTGCAAGACCATCTATCTATAAACCAAGCCTGGAAGTTTTTCTTCTTCAGTCAGCTGGTCACAGGGAACTTCATGTGAGCCGTAAGTGCAGGTTGAGAGAAAGAAGGCAAATCATAGGAATAGAGCCTATGTGACTTACTGTGGCTTCCGGGCCTGCTCTAGCCCCATTTCATCTCTACCACTTCCATTTTATGATGTTGTTTGTGCTTGACTTTATATCTTGGATTAGACAACACCCAGTTAATGATTGGCGCTTCAGATCACATGGTAACTTGGTGGCCCATGGTCATGTGATCAGTCTCTATTAAAGCACAATCAAAAGCCAAAAATCTGTTTCTCAAAAGGAGACTAGTTATATGCAAAGAATGGCGTGGCATTGCTTTAATTCCTAAAGGTCTGTGCTGTATTTACTTACAAGAGTCTGCCAAAGGTTCCATACAGCATCTTTATCTGCCAATAACACTTCAAGCATCATTAAATCTGTTGGGTCATATAACTCAAGTGGTGGAACAGCTTTTATGGCAGCCTGGACCTGTTTTAGACCTTCTTTTATTCAGGGCTCCATTCAAAAGTGGGAGCTTTCAGGTCCCTCAGTAAATGGGTCAGAGTAGTATGCCCAAATGAAGTATATGTGGCCTCCGAAATCCAAAGAGGTCCACTACTTACTGTGTCTTTTCCTTAGTGTTAGGAGGGGCCAGATGCAGCCCCTCTTCATCCTAGAAGGGACTTCATTGATCTGGCAGACTCCTGAGATCTTCTGAGATTTATTTCCCACCCTCTGTCATGCAAGTTTCTTACTAATGTGTGTAGAGTAGTCGCTACCTCCTGCTAAGCAAGTCCAATCAGCACAATTTCATTAATGTAATGGACCAGCATGATTCCATTGGAATGAAAAGGCAATCAAGGTCCCTGAAGACTAGGTTATGACATAGTGCTGAGAGTTGATATAGCTCTGAGATAGGACAGTGAAAATACATTGCTGGTTATTACCAGCTGAAAACAAACTGCTTCTGATGGTCTTCACTAATGGGTCTACAAAAAACAGCCAGCCCTGGTGGTCTAGTGGTTAAGATTCAGTGCTCTCACCTCTGCAGCCTGGGTTTCTTTCCTCTTCAAGGCACCACACCACCCATCTGTCGGTTGCCAAACGTACTGTGGCACCTGTGTGTTGCTGTGATGCCGAAAGCTATGCCATTGATATTTCAAATACCAGCAGAGTCACCCATGGTGGACAAGTTTCAGCAGAGTTTCCAGACTAAGAAAGACTAGGAAGAAGCATCTGGCTTCTTCTAAAGAAATTGGCCCTGAAAACCCTATGAATAGCAGCAGAGCATTGTCTAATCCAGCTCCAGAAGGTGAGAGGATGGTGCAAAAAGACTGGGCAGGGTTCAGCTTTACTGGACACAGGCTCCCTAGGAGTTGGAATCAGCTTGACGGCACTAACAACAATACAAAAAATAACATTTGTCAGGTCAAAAGCTGCATAGCAGGTACCAGGGTATGTGTTGATTTGATCCAGCAATGAAACCACATTTGGAACAGCAGCTGCAATTGCTTGATAATGTCTATGACAATCCACTGTCATTGTCTAAGATCCATCTGTCTTCTGCACAGGCCAAGTTAAGTGAATATGGAATCTTTGCTTAGTGAACTTCCATTAATCAATTCAGCCTCATCTATCTTTATATTTCTGCCACCCTGATCCCACACTCTTAGGATATATCACCATACATATTCTTCAGGCTTCTATCAGTATAAATTGACAAAATCATGCAATTCTTTTGGTGAGTATCACATATCTACAAGTCATACTTTGAATCCCATTCTTCAGGACCTGCTGAGATGTGAATCTAGTTATAGGTCTAGAAGCCCAGAGAGGTAGTGGAAGTAGGTTGTGAGGGGGATCAGAGATCTGTGCAAGACATCTACCTTAGAGGAGGTCATACAGCTACTTCAGTCAAGGAGAGACTAACTGTCTTGGACAGGGATGGAAAGGCTGCTTCTAATGCCAAAGAAGGCTCAGTAAAATTTAGGGCTTCAAAGTTCAAGGTATATAACTTCATTGCAATCTTCCCATAAGTTCCCACCCCAATTTTCAGTGTCCCATTCCTGCCCAATTAATTATCTAACTTTAACAAAAGAGACCATACGAAGTCAACTATTCGGTTTGTATTGTAAGTTAGCCATGCACAGACTACTCTTTGGGTTTTGTTTTTAGAAAACTTGCCCCTAGACTCAGATTTCTATAGCAGTTAGGCTATAGGATATAGAAGTTTCCTTAGGGCAAACATAGACATTTTCAGTTCCCTTATGAGAACTAGGAATTTAAATCCCTGAGCTCCTCATTTTCTTTCCTCAATTTCTGTAACTCATTTGGAGGCAACCAACCAACCTCCATTTTACTCCTTATTTTCATTAAAATTCTGTATGAATTGGTCATCCAGAATCTTGCCTTCTGTAGGCTGTTGACCACAGGTACCTGCCAGTAATAATTTGAGCAAACACTTTGGGATAGCATGTCATAGACTACCAGTGTCCTCTTCAACACTGGAAACAGGGTCATTAATGCTTTTACATATCATCAGATTAGGGAACCAATTCCAGAAAGCTCAGAAAAAATGAATCAAAGTACTCTGAATTCTAAATCTCATAGCAAAAAGCCCCCACTCACACTCAGTTGGAAACAGACACACACACACACAAAATGCAGATTTCTTTTGTAGATAACATCTTCTTGGGTGTGTCTGATGCTTGAAAGATAATCTCAGCATTCAGATAACTCATCTTTAAGATTCTATTCCAAAGGAACCACTCTTGACACCAAATTCTATATCAGTCAAGGTTACATCAAAGAAGCAGAATATATACACGGAGTATCCACGTCAGAATGGTCATGTGATATGTACTTTATATGGAAATGTGGAGATAATCTAAAAAATGAAGTGCTTGGGTATGATGAATTTGGTTGAAGGCATCTTAGAAATTATTTTGGCCTCAAAGAAAGGACATCTTTAGTCAAAAAGAGGTATGATCATAATCATATATCTCCAAGAATCTCTGACAACAGTGTTGGATGAATTAGAGTGGAATGAGACCAGAGTCAAAGCAATTACTTCCAACAAGTCAGTATGAAAATAGTTCTAACAAGAGAAAACAATGCCAGGATCTGGAATCTATGCATTTCTGATTCTGGAAAGAGTGTACCATATCCTTTTCTCTATATTCAACCCTTGCAGCCACCTGGAAGTTTAAATATCTCTTCTTTCTGGTATCCCCGGCTCTCTTTGAAACATCTGTCGAGGTAGAGAAGGAGCAGGGATATGGATCAGCACAGCCCTCAGCAAAACCACGAAAGAAGCAAAGTTGACTCAGCTCCTTTCCATTTGCACATGAAAGTTCCCGCCCTTACTTTGGGCCATTATTCTGTCCTCTTCGCTTTATCTAACATACTATAAAAGATGAAAGAATTATTACTTGATCGCTAATATATCTTAGCTGATATACCTTAAATCCTCCCAGAGGATGAGACAAAAGACTTTCAAAGGTCTTTACCTTAAATGTGTAGATATGGACAGGTACAGTCTTGTCACAGGATTTCTAACAGTGATTTTCAAAATCTTTAATGTTCATAACAATAATGTGGGAGGTTAATTCAAAATGCAGACGCTTGGAGCCAATCCCTAATATACTAAATTTAAACTGTCTGGGTGATTCCTGTGCACACTGAGGTTTGAAAACTGCTACTTAGCTCAAGCCATTAGTTCTTTCTGGAAGGCCCATTTCCTTTGCACCTGCAGCAAATTCTTGCCCATTCAAAAATGTTCATGAAGTTTATGCTTGAAATAAAGAACACAATATTTACAATCTCAGATATTATCAAAATGTCAACAGTGTTACTTTTTATATTTTGGTCAATGTTCATTATATACATATACAATCTGCATATGATTTTATGATGGCTGATAGCTAACATTTCTTGATGTACCAGGCACTGCACCTGGCACTTTAAATACAGAAAAGTAAGTAAGTAAATTAATCCTCAAAACAACCATTTAGTGCATTTGAAATCTCTTCCTGTATTTGGAAAATATACTTTATATGGCAGAGTCTGCCCCCTGCAACTGAGGTTGAAAATGTCAGACACTGGCTTTCCCAGACTCCCTTTCTGCTATGGCCCAGGTATATGATACACAGTCCACTCACAGTCTCCTCCAGAGTTTGAATCAGAAGCTTGTGACATGACGGAGGAGAGGCCTTTCAAATGTGTTATGATTATGGTGGTGGGAATATATATCTATGACGCTGGATAAAAGTAACTCAACTAGTTTTATAAATTATCTTTATATTGAGGAAATTAGTGGTGGTAACTATATTGCATAGGATAGGTTTCAACTACCTTGGAGTAAAATCTATTTTCAAAACTTCAATAGCATCTTTTTTGCGTAGAATAATTTTTGTGATAACGTGAATGACTTTTAGTTCAACAGACCTTCCAACAACATGAAAACATCTGGTGTGAGTTCTAAATTATTCTATACCCTCAAAAGCAGAACAATTTCAATTCTTAATAAAATTTCACAATCTGACTTCTCACTGTTTCTGGTTGTCCTTCCCCTTTAAACAATCTGGATCATTGAGGTGATGATGGATTATGAAAGAGCTTTCCTGAGGCATAGGGTCCCATCGGTGGTGCCATCCTGGGGCATTTTAGTTAAATTAGCATTTTTTTTATAGCCTAGCATCCAAGTCTACAGTAGGCACAGAGGAGTTGGGGAAGCCAAAGACAGATCATCAAGCATTTGAGAGAGAATAAAAATGAATTCAAGCTCAGTAGATTTTTCCTGTTTTAGCTGATTATTTAGAAAGAAAAAGTGAGTAAGGGAAGAGTAAAAAGAAAGAATGATACATAGGACTCTTAAGGTTGATGTGATTCATCCCCTATTTTTTTCATTGAAGAATCAACTGTATGTGAATATAAACCAAAGTACTCTGAATTCTAAATCTCACAGCAAAAAGCCTCCACCCAAACACAGTTGGCAACAGACACACACACATAAAATGCAGATTTCTTTTGTAGGTAACATCTTCTCGGGTGTGTCTGATGCTTGAAAGATAATCTCAACGTTCTAATTGACTGGAAGTTGGACACTCAAGGCAGTCACAAATCATCCACACTTAGTAAGAGGTCCCTAAGGCAGGCTGCTGCTATTAGGAGACAGAAAAGAAATGGCAGAATAGACTCAATGAGGTTGCTAAGTCTCCATAAAAGACGGACAAATACTGGGGTCACAAATAGTTCAGAGAGTGAGAGATTTTGAAAGAAATAATTTGATTGATATTCCTCAATAGTTAAATCCTTTTTAGAGTGGGATGTTACCTTCTGTCCCTTTTGATTGAGGACACGTGAAGAAGTGGTAAATGGGGGTAGAGGCCTTAGAACTACTTAGTCCTGTTGCTTATACACCTGAGTCTGGGGTCATTAAAGTCAGAGCTGGTGTCCTTAGATCCATCTAGATGGGACTTTCTCCATTGACGTGCTGGTCTTCTATCATGAGGGGTGACCTTGAGACTTCAGTCTCCTATCATTCTGGACTAGTGTTTCTGCAAAACCATCAAGACAAATTCTCACTTTTTTTTTTGGAACCCTCTCAAAGGCCAAGGATGGCTGTCATCGTCAGACTCACACACCACCTGAAGCCTCTGAATGAATTGTCTGTGCATTCTGTATGGAAGTGGGGAAGGGGTTTGTGCACTGTGTGTACCAGCCCAGAGTCAATGTTAAATCTTATATTTGTGTTAATTAAATTTCCTGTTACAGTCCTGTGGGAAGAAAGCTTGTCTGGCATTTCGGGTATGCTGAGAAAGGGGCAGTTAATATTTCAGTGCTAATATGCCAAAAAACATATTACTTAGGGGAATTTGTGGAAAAAGAATGATGAATGAGGGTATTTCACTAATACTTTGATCATTCTTGTCCCCTTGTCCTTTTATTACACCTGTCAAGAAAAGCTTTGTACCCAAAGCTTTTATACCTTACCTTATCTGTAATTTTTTCTAGGCTACCGAGCACCACTAAAGTAAAACCAAAGAAATCATGTGAGTTAATGCAACTATAAATTCTTGGTCTCTGATCAAAGCTTGTTCTTCAAGGTTGTCAGGCAACCTTTCCGTATGTTTCTATTCCCATTCACCATATTATCTTTGTCAACTCTTTCATTCAGACAAAGCCTCTGACTACTCTCTATTCTCAACTCCTCTCCCAATCACAGAAAAATTAGAGGTAGTCAGGGAACTCATCATTCCCATTTTTATCTTCTCTCCTATCCCGCCTCCAATGTGCCCTCTCAATGAAAAAGTATTCCTGTACCTCTATTCTGATATTTACCTATACCTCCCACCTCCAAGCTTCTCAGAGATCTTGCTCCATCAGTTATCTCCTCTCTTGGCATTCTCTTGTTATGTCATTGAG
Organism: Tapirus indicus; assembly: GCA_031878705.1. Lineage (NCBI taxonomy): Eukaryota > Metazoa > Chordata > Mammalia > Perissodactyla > Tapiridae > Tapirus > Tapirus indicus. The sequence goes on along the minus strand of CM062919.1, from coordinate 124,311,125 downwards.
GGTCTTGAGCCTATAAACATATTCAATCTCTCCTATCTTAAAAATAAATCTCTGCCCTTTCATCACTCTCTAACCACAGCTATATCTATTTCTTTACTTTCACAATCTAGTTTTTGAAAGGGTAGTCGTAATTCTGTATCTCCATTTATCTTCTTTCACTTTGTTGTTGTGAAGCTCCTTTTTTCAATGTTTCATTAAATCTGCTCTTAGGAATGACTTCATAGTTGCTAAATTTAAATGGCATGTTCTCAATCTTTATCCTTTTGACTTTGCAATATTTGATACTGTTGATAACTTTCTCCTCAGAATTCTCTCCCATTTAGCTTCCAGAATTCCATTTCTCCCACCTCTCTAGAAATTACTGTTAGTCTGCTTCACGAGCTCTTCTTCTCTGTCCGTTCTATATGTTGCTCTTTTTTCCATGGTTCTGTTGGCCTCCTTCTTCTCTCATTCTGCACTTTCTTCTTGGGGAGGGAGGGGGGCGGATCTTACCAACTCAGATTGCTACAACAAATAGGAATTAGCTGATTGTATATATATATATGTATATATACCCTGTTATGGGGCTACCATCAACCGGATACTTAAGGCAGAAACCTAGAAATCACCTCTGAATCATTTCTCAACCTTTTTTCTCACCTTACCTCCAATCATATGCAACCAGATCCTAAGTCCTATTAGTTACACACCTTAAATAACTCTAGTATCTAGCTCTTCATCTCCTTTCTTCCTCCCACTGTCTTCATTTAGGCTTTAATAATTTCTCGCTTGAAACACTGCAAAATTCTTTTTTGTTTTTGTGAGGAAGATTAGCCCTGAGCTAACATCTGTTGCCAATCCTCCTCTTTTTGCTGAGGAAGATTGGCCCTGGGCTAACATCTGTACCCGTGTTCCTCTACTTTATATTGGACGCCGCCACAGCCTGGCTTGATAAGCGGTGCATGTGTCTGCGCCCAGGATCTGAACCTGGGAACCCTGGGCTGCCAAACTGGAGAGCGTGAACTTAACCGCTATGCCACCGGGCCGCCCCTGAAAAATTCTTTTTAATAGTCTCTCACCTAATAGGCTTACCCTTTCTGTCTACCACTTGAATAATCCTTCTATAATATAAATCTGATTAGTCCATTCGCCTGGTTATAGTTTTTCATTGCCTCCCATGACCTTCAGGATAAAATCCAAGTCTTTTTCCTACCTTGATTTGGCCTTTGCCTGACTTCCCTGCCCTGTTTCTTACTCTTCCCTAACTCATACAACGTTCTATCTTTGCTAGACTATGTGCAGCTAGTTCTCCCAAAGTCATGTCTTCTTAAACTTCAGTGCCTCTTGCATGCACTTTTCTATCATTCCAGAATGCCCTGCCTGAGCTTCTTCACCTGAAAGCTAAATCCTTTTCATCAAATAAAACTCAACTTTTATATCTCTTCTGAGAAGGCTTCCCCAGTTTGGGATAAAAGTTATTTTCACATGCTTTCAAGTACCTTCATGCCTACAGAGCAGAGCACACACTATATCTTGTTCCAAGTAATTATTTACCTTCACTAAACTGATATCTTCTTCTTTGCTGTATTACCAGTATCAGAAACAGTGCCTGGTGTATTACAGTTGTTAAAGACAGATTATTTGGGGCCAGACCCATGGGGTAGTGGTTAAATTCACACACTCTGCTTTGGTCGCCCAAGTTTGTGGGTTCGGATCCTGGGTGCAGACCTACACCACTCATCAGCCATGCTGTGGTGGCCACCCAAATATAAAGTGGAGGAAGATTGGCACAGATATTAGCTCAAGGCTAATATTCCTCAGCAAAAAAAAAAAAAAAAAAAGAGAGAGAGATACATTTATTGCATGAATGAAGAGAAATGAAGATAAAAGATAAATATATGGAAAGAAAAATAAAAGACTGAGTTGAAATTTAATAATGGGTATACAATTTTTAATCATTTCTTAAAAATAGAGCCTGGTTATGGTACATTCTTGCTATATAGTGAAGTAGAATTCTCAACTGTGAGGATTAAAACTCAGGATTATGATTTGTTAGGGAGATGGATTTTTTTTTTAAACAGGATTTCTTTTAATGAAGGCAGATTTTAAAAATTTAATAGATTCTTATCCCTCAGGATGGCTTATATATGTGTCCTGAGGCCAAGGCAGTTCATCCAAAGAGGCTGAATTTTGAAAAATCCTTAAAATACAAAAACCACAAGAGCAAAATTTCATAGTGAAATCTCTATTTCTTTTCCATCTTCCTGGCCCTGGATAAAATAAAGTGTTATAGTTAATTTTTTTTTAAGTTTGGATCATGGGACTTAGCCAAGTATAGGATGGCTAAAATAGTTATAAAATTTTGCTCTGAGTACTTGACAACTTTATAGCCACTGAAATTTTAAAACATTGGGAACTCACTTTTGTGGATGCTTGATTATCTTGAAAACCGCTTAACCTGGGAGCGTGGGTTTTACTGTTTCAAAGTAAACTCTGCTGTCCTTTACAATGAACTCACCCTGTTGTCTGTCTGTGTGTCAATAATGAACACGTATAATACCAGTAAGTTCCGGCTATGAGGTAAGAGTGTTAATAATACAGGAAGAATCTTGTTGCAACAGAGAGGGTTGACATTCGTCCTTACTTCTTATTCTGTTTATTTTTTTCTTATTTTTCTAGTTTGGGTGTAAACTGAAATTATTTTTTGAGCATTATAGATTCAATGCTATAAATGTTTCTCAAAGCACTGTTTTAGCTGTATCCCACAAATTTTGATGTGTTTTATTTTCATTTTTATTTACTTCAAAATATTTCCGAATTCCTTTGAGACTTCTACTTTTATCCATGAGTCATTTAGATGTGTGTTTTAACATTTCCAAATATATGGGGCATTTTCTAAATATCTATTCTTGATATTTAGTATAATTCTTTTTGTTCAGAATACATATTATGTATCATTTCAGTTATTTTAAATTTGTTAAAGTTTTATTTTTTGTTTGTTTTTTGTTTTTTTATAGTGCCAAAATGTGATTAATGTTGTTGAATATCCGATTGCAATAGAAAACAATGTGTATCTTGTTGTCATTGGACAGAGTGTTCTATAAATATCAAATAGGTCAAATTGATTGATAGTGTTGTTCCAGTTTTCTATATCTTTGCTGACTTTTTGTCTACTTGTTCTAACAATTATAGAGAAAGGACTGTTGATGTTTCCAGTTATCCTACACTTGATCTTAGCCAAAAAGCTGAGAAGCAATTCTAATCATAACTGTGGATTTTTCTTTTTCCTTTACCATTTCCATCAATTTTTACTTCATGTATTTGGAAGCTCCATTGTTAGGTGAATACACATACAGAATTGTATGTCTTCATGATGAATTGTCCTTTTTATTATTATGTAATCTCTCCTTTTATTCCTTTATTCCTGGTAATTTTCTTTGCTGTGAGGTGAACTTTGTCTGATAGTAATACAAGGATCAGTGTTTGTATGACATCTATTTCCTTTCTTGTATTTTTAACCTATTTATATCATTACAATTATGTAAGTTTCTTGTGGTCAACATATAATTGAATTTTATTTTTTTATCTAATTTGACAACCTCTGTCTTTTAATGGATGTGTTTCTACCTTTTACATATTATATAATTATTGATAAAATCAGATTTAGGTTCAACATTTTATTATTTGGTTTCTGTTTCTCTGTTCCCCCTTTCTTGCATTCTTTTGGATTATTTGAATATTTGCTGTATTCTATTGTGTATCCTCTTGGATTTCTGGCTCAGTCTCCTATTTTTTTTTTTTTCAGGAGCTGCTTTAGGGTTTACATGACTCATACCTAAGATTTCACAGTCTACTAAGAGCTAACAGTTTACCACCTCTAGTAAAATGTAGAAACCTTTAAATCATTTAGGTCCTTTTTCCCTTCCTACTTATGTTATAGCTGTTATATATATATTACATATTTGAACATTGAAAACCCAACCAGACAGTGTTATAAATCTTGTTTTCAACACTCACACATATTTAAAGTATTTAGGAGGATAAAAACAATCTATTATATTTACTCAGATATTTTCTATTTTTGTTGCTTGTCTTTCATTCCTGAAGTTCCATTTTTCCCTCTGGTATCATTTTCTTTCAGCCAGAAGAACTTTATTTAGACTTTCTTTTAGAGCAGATCTGCTGGCCATTAATTCTCTTAGTTTCCTTTATTTTCAATCTTTTTTCTTTCTGTTCTTCACGTATGATAGAATTTCTATTGATCTATATTGACATTCACTTTCTCTGTCCTCTGTCATTTTCATTTGGCTATTGAGCCCATCCAGTAAAATTTTTTATTTCAGATATTGTGGTTTTCAGTTCTCAAATTTTTATTTGCTACTTTTTATCAATTCTATTTTTCTGAAGAAAGCTTCTTTTTTCCATTTATTTCAATAGTATTTAACATTTCCTCAATGAGCATGATTATAATAGCTGTTTTAAAGTGTTTGATAATTTCAACATTTTCTGTTTTGTTGGTGTTGGCATCTGTTAATTTTCTTTTTTCCTTAAGAGTTGGTCACATTTTCATGGTTCTTTGTATGTCAGATAATTTTGGATTATACCCTGGACATTTTGAGTATTATGTTGTGAGACTTTCATCTGCTAACATTCTCTGGAGACTGTTAATCTTTTATATGCCATTTAGGTTCGGATTTCAGGTTCTATCTCCTTTTTGTGGGTGATGGTCTCAATATTTGCTCAGTTCTCAAAATTTTTGTTACACTGTTGGGTTCTGCCCCATACCTGAGCTCCTTGGAGGTTAGTCTGGGACTTGTGAAGGGGTCCATAGAGTAGTTCAGTTCTCAAAGTCTTTATTATGCTATTCTGGGTCTGCTCTGCACATGCATCTCTCAGGGATTAGTCTAGGACTTGGAGGGTGGCTTACATCGTAGCTCAGTTCTCAAAGCCTTTGATATGCTGTTTTGGATCTGTTCTGCACATGTTCAAATTGGCAGTGAACCCTGGATTGTTTGGACCCGAAACCCGGGCTGTGGTGGTGAGAGTGCTCAATCTTGAACTAGATAGACCACCAGGGCTGGCTATAAAATTCTTTTAGAATACTTTTAATTTGAGAAGGTAATGATGTCCTCTCTCATTCTTGATTTTGTAAATATTTTTCTTATCCATCTAGTTTCAATATTAAGGGCTTTCTTCGAATCCCTTAAGTAGAAGCATTATATCCAACTTATCAACACTACTTTTTTAAAAAGTATGTCAGTTTTAAAGTAAGAATATCTAACTTTCTATTGTTTAGTTTATACAGTTCAGAGTTACAGATAAAAGAATAAGATAGACATACACAGTATATTCATATGGGCATTATATTGACATAATACAGACATGAACAGTGTTGTATACTAGAAAGAACTGTGGATTTAGAGTTTAAGAGACCTACATCCTGGTCTTGAATCTGTGCTACTAATGAGGTTCATGAACTTGGAATAGTTGCTCTATCTTCATTTGCTTTCTTTATCTCTCTAATTCAGCCAAAATAAGCTACTACTCAGAATTGAGGTAAAAATGAAATAATGTATGTGAATATCCCTCGAAAACTGTACTCTAACATGAAACTTTAACAAACATCACTATAATTGTTTAACTTTTCAGACTTTGCACCATGTCTGCATCAACTGTCTGCAGAACATTCACATTATGTAAGCAAGTTTTAAAACCTCATTATACAATGCCTTTATTAATCACAGCAGCAATACTTAAATACTAAAACAGCAAAATGTAGCAAGTCTGACATAATTTCAACCTTCAAAATTGGCTTCTGGTTGTAAATAATTTAAGGATAGTCTCTAATTAAACTGAGAGAAATTTTTTCACTATTTTTCACCGTAAGGCAACTTTTAAGTCTCTTCTTTCTTTTCACTCTTCCTTTCTTCCTTCTTCCTTCCCTCTTGCCTTTTCTTTTTAGCTTTATACTCTTTCTCTTTTGCCTGTCTTCTCTTTCTCTCTTTCATTCTTTTACTCTTCCCTTCTTCTTCTTCTTCTCTTGCTTGCTTTTATATCTTTTCTCCAAAAACATCTACCTGATGACAGTTCTTTGCTGGATCATTTGCTAGTCACTGGAGAAGAAAGAAAAACAAAACCCTTGACCTCAGTGAACTTGTATCTTTCATGTTATCCATCCCCCACAGAAGACTCTGCTAATGGGTTCCCACACATCTTACCAATTGGTCCTCCTGCAAAGGTAGAACAGTTATCCATAGTCATGCCCCTTGGTCATGTTGCATTTCCACATCTTGGGATAGGCTTAGTTTCAACCAATGTTTTTAAAACTGCAGAATATAACTGCATTGGGTATTAACCAGCACTTTACAAATACAAAATAGAATAGTATATGACAGAAAATGTTTCATAACGTATAGTGAAAGTAAGTATTGTTTTATGAAGCTGTTGCTTTAGTTATATTTCTTCCTATCTAATTCTATATCTAGCTCCATTCACAAATATATGTGTGTACTGTTCACGATGCAAAATATATTTCTTACAGACCATGGTTCAAATGTGTGAAAAATCATGGACTAAACTACTAAGATTCAGGGCCATTCCAGGGCTTCCAAAATGGAAAATAGACAAAGATAAGTGGTGATAGAGAACAGAAGTAATAGAAAAGGAGTCACTTTAGTATTCATCTGTCTGAGCTAAAATTCTTTAACCACGTTGATTCTTGATGCAATCATGAGAAAATTGTTCTTAAACCTGTTTTCCAAGGATGTTGATCCAATTGGAGCTGAATATATACTGCACCATACCAGGTGTAGAATATCCTTTGATGTGGAAGACTCCCAGAGGGGCCCTCGGAATTAAGTTATCTACTGAGAGAGCATAGATTCCAACCCTTCATCTTTAATATATGATGTAACAAATCTTATAGGATTTAGGTTTACAACCTTAGGGGAAAGGTTTCCTGGAATTGAAATTCTGGCAAGTTCTGAGAAGCCCAAAAATCAATATCACTTTTAACTGTGGATAGAACAATAACTAGTGAGCCAAATGGCTGATGTATTGAGCTCCATGGGAAGCCTAAGGCCTTTGGATACTTCTTGTTATGAAACTCCACTAAAGAGAAATATGTAAAAGAGTGCTATTTTGAAACATCACATTTTTGTGACTCCAACATTCCTATATTCCATTGTGATCAATTTCTAATAGATCATATCTTCTCCAATATTTCCAAAGAATTTCACCATCTACTGACAATATTTCTTAAAGCTAAATATGATTTATGCACTGTTAGTAAAGGAAAGCATAAGCCTCCCATAAGTTTACAAACAAGATATTTATTTAGTCTCTTGTGCTGTATGTAACAAACATAATACAAAATGTGATAAATATATCCTGGGAAAATCCTACTTGAATGCCAATTAACAGTAAGCCTTCTGCTAAGACACCTCTGCCAAACAGTGATAATAATGATAAAAAAAATGCCACCATCTTCTTCTTCAAGAAAAAAAATAAGTGATAGTTATATTATAGAAATAGGTACCTCTAGAAAATCTGCACCATTAGGGCATGTTTTAGTTTTCTATGCTGCATAACAAATTACCACTAACTTAGCAGTTAAAACAATCACATTTATTATTTCACAATTTCCATGAGTCAGAAGTTTGAGCACAACATAAATGAGCCCTCTGTAAGGCTATAATCAAGGTGTTGGGAAGGACTTGATTCTCATCTGGCAGGTCAACTGGCAATGGACTCGCTTCCAAGCTCACTCAGGTTGTTAGTAGAATTCATTTCCTTGTAGCTGTAAGAGGAAGGGCCCTGACTTTTTGCTGCCTGTCACCCCGCGGTTGCTTCCAGCTCCTGGAGTTGACTGCAGCTTCTTCCCAAGTGACCTTCTACATACATCCTCTCAGAACGTGGCAGCTTGCTTCTTCAGAGCCAGCATGGGAGAAAGAGAATGAGTCAGTTACCAAGATGGAATTTTTATATGATGTAACATAATCATGGAGTGCAATATAATCATTGGAGGGACATCCCTTAATCTTTGCCATCTTCTATCGGTTTGAATCAAGATATTTCCTGCCTGTATGTGAGAGGCAGGGATTACACAAAGCATTAAATATCAAGAGGCAGGGATCATGGAAGCCACTTTAAAGTCTGTCTGCTATGAGGTAGGATCACTTTTGTCCTGTTTACACGTGCCCAGGACAAAGGTTGTAGTCAGTGAGAAGCAAATGAATAGATGACTCAGTTATTGCACCCATTACAATTTATGTTATCATTTTGCTTGTTTGATATGACACCATATTAGAACCTGTTTTTACTTAAAAAAATCTTCTAAGATTAGTCTGATGCAGCCATTCCCTCAAACAATGGCTTTACGTTTTTTCTCCAGTTCCATCCTTTTAATTTGGGTAGTCAGCACCTAGATAAGTGAGACAGAGAGTGTATGTTCTGTTCAACTAAGTGTTCAGCAGTTTGGTTATAAGAGACAGATAAGCATAATTGCATTAATTGTGCTATTTCCTATAAACTACCTGGATAAAATAATTACTACTAAGGGTAATTACAACCATTCCCCAAGAGGGAAAAAGCACAACAGGAAAGAGCTACACATTCCCATTTCCTGCTTCCAACTCAACAATCAGAGAAATCATTGCCTCTCCCATGGGAGGAGTAAGTGATGGCGAAGAGGAAGGCCATTGATGTTACATAACGGAGACTTTATTCACACAGAAGAAAACATCAGAAGTGGGGAAGAATGAAGAAGCACTACCTCCAACAGGCAGGATCATTGTATTTATCATGCTATTTTAAAAATTGTTTTTATCTTTTATTTAAATCATTTTCCATGCAATGAGGTTGAATAGATGAATCTCAACTGAATCTCTAGTAATGTGCTTGGTATCTGAAATTTTTCTGTTAGTTCCTCAGTTTCTAACCAGTATTGTTGATATCAACCATCCCTTCCTTTTACTGCATATATACCTTTACCCCAATTTTCACAAAACCAAGGAAAGCCAACTATTTCCTTTTAATACTTAATAAGGAAAATATCCCTGTGTATTTCTCCAAGTTTCCCTGCTCTACTCTTTCTTTCTCCAAGTGACAAAAGAAAAAAGCAATTGTGTATTAAATAATGTTTTTACTCATAAAGATTCCTGATGTTCTTTCCAATAATACATCTTCCTTGCAGCTAGTTTCAAAAGTTTATCCAATTTTTCTCCTTTGCTTTCATATTTAATGCTCAATCAACACAATTAGTTTCCTAACCAATAACTCTATTAAATATGCAGAAACTATAAACATAACCTAATCTGGACTTAAACTGCCACATTTTAAAGGATTAATCTTAAAATATCAAACAGAATATTAAAAACAAGATTTTTTTATTATGAGAAACAAAATGAGGTCTCTATCCTTTCACTATTCTTACATTCTGACAGAATAGTGGAATAAAAAGGAGAATCATAAAAAAACAACTCCATCTTTGATGAAATTAAGAAATCCCAAAACATAAAATGAGAAAAGAGTTCAAAAGCAGGGAAATGTGGGAAGATATGTAGAGAAGATGTCTATGACTGAAAATCTCAGCAAAAACTGAGTGAGCATACTTCTGTTTACAACAATGGAAACCCTATGTGTGGGCTGTTAGTGGGAACTTCCCTAGATTTGGTTAGGTCCCAAGAAAAAGAAAAACAGAGGAGGCAAAGTGGAATGAAGAATTAGCCAGATAAGCCTCATTTATAGAAGTAGATTGTTATTGCTACAATAAAACTAGAAAGACTTTGCAGACAACCCTACAGTTGCATATCTTCATAAGCTTGGAAGAAGTAAATACTGAGAAAACTCACATGACACAACTTTGGTACATAAGGAAAATTTTCTGCTAGCCTAGAACATAGTGTTTGTCCTTCTTCCACATAAGCCTCAGGCATATTGTTGATTCAGCGAGAACTCATTTCATTTAAAGACAAGTAATTTAAAAAATGAAACAGTCATGATTGATATGCAAACTGAATTCAACAGCACATTAAAAGGATCATACACCATGAGCAAGTGGGATTTATTCCTGGGTTGCAAGGATGGTACAACATATGCAAATCAATCAATGTGATATGACACATAACAAAGTGAAAGAAAAAAAATCATGATCCTCTCAACAGTTACAGAAAAAGCATTTGACAAAATTCAACATAAATTCATGATTAAAACTCTCAACAAAATAGGTATAGAAAGAACTTACATCAACTCAATAAAGACCATATATGAAAAGCCCATAGGAACACCACATTCAATAGGGAAAACTGAAAACTTTCCTTCTGAGATCCAGTACGAAAAAAGGATGTTCACTCTCACCACTTCTATTCAACATAGTACTGGAAGTCCTAGCCAGAGCAACTAGGCAAGAAAAAGAAATAAAAGACATCCAAATTGGAAAGGAAAAAGTAAAATTATCTCTGTTTGCAGATGACCTGATCATATATGTAGGAAACCCTAAAGACTCAAAAAAAGTACTGTTAGAACTAATTGACAAATTCAATAAAGTACAAGATACAAAATGAAATAGATAATTTAGTCATGTTTCTATGCATGAACAATGAACTATCCAGAAAGAAATTAAGAAAACAATTCCATTCACAGTAGCAACAAAAAGAATAAAATATTTAGGAATAAACTTAACCAAAGAGGGGGAAGACTTGTACACTGAAAATTATAAACTATATATGAAAGAAAATAAAGAAGACACAGATAAATGGAAAAACATCTCATGTTCATGGATTGAAAGAATTAATATCATTAAAATGTCTGTATTACCCAAAGTGATCTACAGATTCAATGCAATTCCTATCAAAAGCCCAATGGCATTCTTCAACAGAAATAGAAAAAACACAAAATGACTGGAATCACATATGGAACCACAAAAAACTGAATAGCCAAAGCAATCTTGGATAAGAAGAACAAACCTACAGGCATCACACTTCCTGATTTCAAAATGTATTACAAAGCTACAGCCATCAAAATAGTATGATACTGGCATAAAAACAGATACATAGACCAATGGAACAGAAAAGAGAGCCCAGAAATAAATCCATGCATCTGTGGTCAACTGACCTTCAACAAGGATGCCAAGAACACACACGGGGAAAGGGCAATTTCTCCAACAAATGATGTTGGGAAAATTGGATAGCCACATGCAGAAGTATGAAATGGGACCCTTATCTCACATCAAAATGGATTAAAGACTCAGACATAAGGCCTGAAACCATAAACCTATTAGAATAAAACATAGGAGTAAAGCTTCTTGACATTTGTCTGGACAATGATTTTTTGAATATGATACCAAAGGCACAGGCAACAAAAGTCAAATAGAATAGTGGGATTGCATCAAACTAAAAATACATAGCAAAGGAAACAATCAATAGAGAGAAAAGACAACCTACAGAATGGGATTAAATATTTGAAAAAACTATATATCTGATAAGGAGTTAATATCCAAAATATATAGGAATTCATACAACTCAATAGCAAAAAGGAACCTGATTAAAAATTGAGCAAAGGATCTAAATAGACATTTCTTTAAAGAAGACTTATGAATAGCCAACAGATATATGAAAAAAAGCTCAACATCATTAATTATCAGGGAAATGCTAATCAAAACCACAATGTGATATTGCCTCACACCTGTTGGAATGGCTACTATCAAAAAGACAAAACATAAGTGTTGGCAGAGATGTGAAGAAAATCCTTGTTCACTGTTGATGGGAACGTAAACTGGTACAACTGTTATGGAAGTCCCTCAAAAAATTAAAAATAGAACTACTTTATGACCCAGCAATCCCACTCCAGGGTACATATCTGAAAAAAATAAAATCATTCCCTGAGAGAGATATTTGCACTCTTATGCTCACTGCAGCAGTATTTACAATGGCCAAGACATGGAAACAAGTGTCCATCAACAGATGAATGGAGAAAGATGTGATACATATATACACACATACATATATATGAATATTATTCAACCTTATAAAAGAAGGAAATCCTGCTACTTGCAATAACATGGATAAACCTGGAGGACATTATGCTAAGCAAAATAAGCCAGAAACAGAAAGACAAATGCTGCATGATTTCACTTATATGTGGAATCGAAAATTGTCAAACTCATAGAAACAGAGAGTAAAGTGGTAGTTTCCAGAGGCTGGAGGAGAGGAGGAGATGGGAAGGTATTGGTCAAGGGGTACAAAGTTTCATTATGCAAGATGAATAGATTCTGGGGATCTACTGTACAGCAATGTGAATATAGTTAACAATACTGTATTGTATACTTGAAGTTTGCTAAAAGATTGGATCTTAAGTGTTCTCACCACAAAAAAAGAAAGAAAGAAGGGAAATGGTAATTATGTGAAGTGAAGGATATGTTAACTAGCTTGACTGTGGAGATTATTACACAACATATACATACCAAAACATTGTCATACACCTTAAATATATGCAGTTTTATTTTTCAATGATATCTTAATAAAAATAAGAAAAAAAAGAAAATAACAAACTCCTGAAAAAATAAGAAAAGGAATCAAAAAAAGCAAATTGCAGACCAAAAAGAAAAAACATCAGAAAATTGTTGCCACGGAATTGATCAAACTTATGACAAAATATGTCACCATGAGCTCAAAAATTAAAATGAAGAAATTTTTACTAAAATAATTCAAAATAGAGATGCAAGACTTCAAGAAAGATAAGTGAGATAATCAAAGAAGATAAATCATGAGTGGACAAAAATCAGAAAATAATGCAAAAAGAAAAAGAGAAACGTCATAGAAATAAATTGAAAACAGGACAAAGGAAAATAAGTTTACTTAACATTCAATAACAGAGAGATGGACAGGAATAAGGAAAGCAAGCAAAATGAAAGGAAATAAACATAGAGTCAAATATGAATACAAAGAAAATGATAGTTATGACAGATAAGCAAAGGCAATCCAACATATGTGTAATTGGTGTTTCTAAAGAAAAGAATCAAAATAGTGAAACAAGATATTGAGTCCATTGTTGAAGAAAATTTTCAAAAATTCATATTTGAATTTAAAGATTGAAGGCACAGGAGATCCTGGGAAAAAAATAGAAACACAACAGCCAACAAAAAGAAGTGTTGCAGAGATGTTTATTAGATTTAAAAAGATATAGAAATAGTCCTCTGGACAACCAGACAAAAAGAGTATGTCACATATGCAGGGTTGGGGGAGTGAGATAAATGAGTAATTTTCAGCTGTAGGAGTACTGAAGCAGTGTCCTCGAGAAAAGAAAGTGTTTCCCAATAACTTCATACCTGACAAACTATTATTCCAATGTAAAGACAATAGAAAAATATTTTAAACTTGCAAAAAATCAGAGAATTTGTTTGATATATGTATATTTCCTGAATATAGCAAATATTTATTTTTAAATGCCAAAGTAAGACTCACAAAAACTAACCATATGCCACGCCACAAAGAAAAGCTCATTAAATTCCAAAAGGTAGCAACAGTAGAAATAGTATTCAACAGTCACAGTGCAATAAAAACAGAGCTTAAGAACAAAATTATAAAACACAAATTCTTTTCATCATGGAAAGTAAAAAATTCTCTCTGAACTCTTAAGTTAAAAGGAAAGACAAACAAAAATTGCTGAACATCTAGAAAATAATGATAATCTAAACATTACAAAACAGCATTTAAAGGAAATTCCATGGACTTAAAGAGTAATATTAGTAAATTAAAAAAAATAACAAAAAAAAATCAACGGTCTCAAGAAATTTGAAGAGGAACAATAAAATGAATTGGAGCAAAACAGTGATGAAAATAAAAAGTGGTAAAAACAGAAGAAATAAAATCAAAAGCTGTTTCCTAAAAATAGTCAAATCATGGCTTTATCACGATTAACCATGATAGAGGGAGAAAACTCAAATATACACAGGCACACACAGACACAAATGTCAGTACAGATTATCATCAGAAACTAAAGAAATTAAATGATTCACAGGAAACTACTTGGGTCAAATCCATTAAAATAAAGTTGAAATCTGGATGCAATTAAAATTTTCCAGAAAAATGTAATTTATCAGAACTGGTTCCAGTAAAGATAGAACATCTAGAAAGATGCATTTTGATAGAGAAATATACCACAGTTTTACTCCCACAAAAAGCAAGAATTCAAGATGCTTTCATCAGGGAATGCTACCAAAACTTAAGAGAACAAAATTCTGGAGCATAGAAAAGAAAGAAAATTTCCAAAGTCTTTTATGAAACAAGCATGACAACAATTACAAAACCCAATACTTTTGAAACAAAAATAAATCTGTAGATAAATTTAACTTATGAATATTGGATGTAAAATTTTCACATGAATGTATGTTAACAAATATCTAAAAGTGTGATAACATATTGTGCTGGGAGATTGTAAGGAAACAGGCTCTCTCATGTATATCTGGTACTATTGTAAACCGATTTTGGACTACCCATGAAAATTACACATGTATATCCTCTTTGACCCTGAAATCCACTTTCAAGAATTGATTCCACATCTATAGATACTTTTGTAGAAAATTACGTACATACAAGTTTATTCATTGTTGCATAACAGTAAAAGATTGAAGTAGCATAAATATTAGGCAGAAACAGCCTTAACTGAATAAATTTCTGATAAAGCAAATGTGGTATCTAATACAATTATTGTGAAACTTTATGGATAGGTAGCTCTGTATGCATTAATATGGATAAATACCTAGGGTACTTTGAGAAGTGAAGAAAGCAAGGTGTAGAAAAAAGTATAGCTTATGGCATAATTTGAGAAAAAAATGTACATAAGCTTGTTGGAAGGGAAACAGCACACTGATAACTGTGATGCATTAAGGTGGGGGAATGTAGCAGAGAGCTGTGGGAAAGAGTGGATTTGGCAGGAGGAGAGATATCTGTCATTTTTTTACTTTTTACAATTCTCGATGTTTTACTTTGTGAATGCATTAAAAAAACATTCAAAATACAAATAAAAGATAAGCAGGATTACATCTTAGAAGCAAACAAGGTTGAATTTGGGAGAGAAACTTTAAATGAAGCAAAGGAAGGAGGTTTACAATGAGGATTCAGTCAGTGGCATGCTGGAACATGTTTTCTGGAGGAAAATTACCCTCTTTTAATATACATAAATTACAAATTTTACTGCTATAAACAATGTATAGTACATAATTCACAAATAATAACAAAATATATAATACTCTTTATTGCAAATCCACCTAGTCAATTGAATCTCACAGAATACTTTGATTTTTGCCAAACTCATAGATCCATAGCCAACCTATGGTGCAGTTCAACAATAAATGGGACTGTATCCCGATCTGCTAACTTGTCTCCCAATAAGTGTACTGTCATTAAATCTAATACATGATCTACAATTAAATTATTTTTCAATCTCATACAAATTATATTAAACAAAAACATCTTCAAAGTTCAGCGCTAGATATGACACACTTTTATTTTAATTAGTACTATTAATAATTCATCCATCAAGTTCTTAAGTCTAAATCAGGAGTTGGGCCTGTAGGCCAAATCTAGGCACCTGTTGTTAATAAAGTTTTTTTGGAAAACAGCCACACCCATTTGTTTACTTATTGCCTATGCTGCTTTTATGCTACAAGGTCAAAACTGAGTAGATACAAAGCCTAAAATATTGATTATCTGGTTCTTTACTCTACCTTGATTATCTGGCTCTCTTTATCTGACTATCTTTACCTTGACTACTTTACTTGAATATCTGGCTCCCAAACTTTAGCAAAGTTTGCTGATTCCTGGTCTATACAATCAAAAACATAGTATATCAAGGTGTCATTTGTAGCATTTGCTGAGTTCTGTGGTGTAAATGCTCCCAGTGTGACCTATTTCAAGCTATTGCCGTGATGTCACTGAATGCAGTGCTGGGAAAAGATGTGTAATAGCATACTGTTATATAATATTCTCATTATACAGCTACAACAGATGTCAAAAAAACCCTCAAGAATATAGATTAAAAAAATAATTAGAAGATGAGTTTTGAGTATTTTTGCCTTTGTTTTTAATATACTGTATTTAGTCTACATAATTTAATTTTTAATAATGATTGTGTGTAACAATGGGCTTGCAAATTCCTGAATGTTTAATGATCAGCCCATGTGAGGCATTATGAGCTGGCCCCAGCGCACCACTGGGTGCAGTACCAATGGAAGTTTTCTCAGTTATAAACCTCTGTGCATCAAAGAACATATCATCATGCATAAAACAAAAACTATAGAAAATAGAGGAAAAAAAGACAGAAACATACCTTTCTAATCCATGAAGATCAAATGAACAAAAAGAAATAAAGATCTAGAAAAACAAATAACATAACTAACAAGATATATCTAATTGATATGTAATTAACAGTAGGCCCTGTAAACAGTGAATATGTCATCTATTCAAATCCCCATGGAACATTTACAAAATTAACCATAAATTTGACCATAAGGCAAATCTTAATAAATTTAAAAAGTATAAATATTACAGAAAATATTCTCTGATCTCATAGCAATTAAATAGAAAATTTTCAAATAAAAATATTAAGAATATAGAACCACCCAGAAATTAAATAATATTTCTTAAATGATTCTTGGAAGAAAAATTGAAATTACAAAATATGTATAAAAGAATGTTATTAAAATTTATTAAAACTAATGGGATATAGCCAAAACTGTGCTTAGAGGAAAGGTCAATGTCCTCAATAGAAAATTAAAGAAATGTTAACTTATCCAAGAACTTAACATCTGAAGGAAAGAAGCAGCAATAAGAAAAGCAGATTTTAACTAAATTAATCAGGACATAAAGAGAGAATGCAGAAATATGCGAAATAAATAAGGAAGAGGAAATCACAGTTACTCAAATCCAATTATTCATTCAGAGTCTACCTGGTATCTAGATGGACTAATATCTCAAGAGAATCTATTATTTGGGACTTTATGAGATCAGGAAAAAAACAAAGGAAAGGAGTGAAAGAAGGAAAGCAGGAGGGAGGAAAAGAGGAAGAAAGAAAGAAAGGAAGGAGGGAGGGAGGAAAGGAAAGAAGGAAGGAAGGAGAGAGGAAGGAAAGAAGGAGTGTAGTGAGGGAGGAAGAAAGAAATTATTGAAAGTTGTTGAATTTGCTAACATAAAATTAATGAAGTTAGAGATATTTGTGGATTTCGTTCACAGCAGTGTCTCTAGGCTGAAATAAATACTAAATGAATAACTGTCAAATGAATAAACAATATGTCTCTATACACAAGTTCTAAAGGCTATACAGTAGATGCTGATGCCAATCTCTAGTTCCTTCTCTTTGGAAAGGAGTTAACTGCCCTTAACCAGGTCTTCTGAGGGCAGTGTCAGAGTGAGGTCCTCTGCCTGCCTCCATCAGATGATGTCATCTTCAGTGCTTGTTAAAAAGGCAGGTACCTGGATCTAGAGAATCAGAATCTCTAGGGTTGGTGCCTGAGCATTAAAACAAACAAACAAACAAACAAACAAAAGGTGCTAGAGTGATATTTGGGAGCACTAAAATTTGAGAATCATTGCTCTAATGAAGCAGTTTTTTAAATAGTCATGAGATATTTCAGCTTTTCTGTCTTCCAGGTGTATGGTAGAATTGGCCTTCTTGGCCTCATATATTTAGGTTGGACCATGTGACCAATTTAACTAATGTAGTGGTTCACGACCAAGGGCAACTTGCCCCTATGGCCCCTGTACATTTGGCAATGTCTGAAGACATTTTTCGTTGGCACACTGGGGTTTGGGGAGGTGCTACTGGCATCTAATGGGTATGTTGCTAAGGGATGTTGCTAAGCATCCTAAAATGCACTAGAAAGCCCCTCAAAATAAAAAAAGTTATCTGCCCCAAATGTCAATAACGCTGAGACTGAAAAATCCTGGGCTAATGACTTGTGAGCTGAAGTGATATGTGTCCATTTGGGGCCGTGTATTAAATTGCTGGTGAGAAACTCTCCAAGCCAATGTTCCAGATAGATAATTTCATACCATTGAGATGATTGCAATCTCTCTGTAGGTGTAATTTCAGAGAATAGATATTTCTACGAGTTGCATTTTCATTCCCTGGGCCAACACAGAGGCATAGCAGTGATATGAAACCTTTATGGTGACTGAGCTCTGTAGGCAAATCCTTTATCCTGATTTTGTATGATCCTCATGTGGGCTCCTTGTCTGATCTCTAGTCTCTGTATTAAAGTAGAAAACGGCTCTTTTCTCCATTTTAAAATCATCTTTATCATCTTCATGTGACTGAATACTTATGTAAAGTGCATTGGAATCATTCTTAGTTTGACCAAATTGGATTAGGCATTAATTTGCTGAGTAAGGGGAAGTGTGCAGGTTTAGAGCCTTAGAGAAAGGCATGTAGTGTTGAGGTAAACTTGCAGGAGGATGACGTGGTCCCTCTGCCTTTGTGGCGTATGAGTGATAAAGTGCACTAGCAGCGTGTTCTGGCTCCTTTATGGTCTCGGGGGTAACTTAACTTTGCCTCTGGGAGATTCTGCAAACAAAAATGTCACATAGGTATTTTATAAGTTGATTGACACTGAAAATTTCTACAACAGTTTTCTTAATTATCATCATTGGAGCACAATTCTTTTAACTCTTTGTGATTTATGCAGACATATTATCTTATAGAATGTTTTGGCAGAAATTTGATATTCTAAATCTTACAAAAATAAAAGATGCACAGTTTTATTTAATTTGAGCTACCTCTTTCTATTTTATTGCTTCCAAAATTTAAATATTGTGGAGTACAGAACCAATTTTATAATGCAAAAAAATATAAAATTAAACAAAGTTTAAAATGTTATTTTATAATCAAATTTCAAAGAATGACTCCATTCTATATTTTAAGAGAGTTCTGAACTCCAACTGTGATTTCAATTTAACTCAGGCAGGAGAATTTAAAAGAAAAAGAATGTGAAACTAATTTATCTCTTCCTATGTGGGGAAAAAAACCCAAAACTGATAAGAGAGGGCAGATGATCTGAGGATTGTAGGGTAAGAGGTCTTTCTTTAGAAAGAAGAAGGAACTTGCAAAAAAAAAAAAAAGAGAGACAAATTTTGCCAATTCTTATTTTGCAATCTCCCTTTCATCTGCCTCTTTATCTCCAATAGCACTTTTTCTATCCAAGCTCAAATGCTTACTGCGTCTATCTGGGATCACGAAAAGCAAGTCAGAGCTCTTCCTATCTCCAGTCCTTTCTTCAAACCCCACCATTAGGTGTCATCCCAACATGAAAACCTTCCAATGGCTCCTTTTTTGCCCATAAAATAAATTTAAATCTGATCTGACTGGTTCTATCCAGTTTTATCTCTCACAATCCCAGTGCTAAACTATTTCTCCAGCCAGACCTGTGTCCTCCATCCCTTTGAATATGGGCCTATACCCATTTCAGAACTCCCAGCCTTCCTTCATAGGATTGATTCCAAATCTGTTCCATCTTTATCTCCCTCCTCTCTGAGCAATTTTGGCATGTAACTATACAAAACCTTACACTGGAGTTAGTTTGCTGTTGTTGTTATTTTTTGTTTTGATTTTTCCACTTGGGGGAAGGTATCGTGTTTTACATTTCTTATTATCATAGTGCTCAGCACAGCATATTTGTCCTCACTCTGGGGTAGAGAACCGGCCTTAGCTCTTCTGTATCCTATGGCTGCCTGGAAGCACTCCCAGGAGGCCTAGCAAAGAGGATTATGAAGCAGGGCTCCCTGGGCCTTATCCTCCAGGTTTAATTAATCTCAAGAGCAGAGTTCTATGAACCTGAGAAAATTAACAGATGGAGATTTCTAAAGACATCATCTCAGTCTTCACTAGTTGTAGGTTAGAGCTGCCTTAAATTCTTTTTGGAAGGAATAGGTAGAAATAAAAGAAATAAAGAAATGAAGGAAGGAAAGTGGAAGGAGGGAAGAAAGGAAGGAAGCAGGAAGCGAGGAAGGAAGATCCTACTTTGTACTTTTGAGGGTTGGCTAAGGACGCCCCGCGGGTTCTGTGGAAGTAGTCTTTTTTTGACTAGGATTCCTTTAGAGAGGTCTACAATGAATTCAAACTATGTATCGAGCAAGGGACCCTATTCAAGTAGATATCACCCCTGCTTACACTGAAAATCCTATTAAAAAGATCATCTTAACACTTATATTAGGCCTGTGAGAAGAATTAATAACTGTATTAATCAATATCCTGCCCTAAAACATTTAAGTTATCTTTAAAAGATGTATTAAATATAGCAAATTAACAAATTGGAATCAATTAGGAAACTACAGTAAGGAGAAAGAAGGAGGCAGGGACCTCTCTTTAAGTACCAGAGAGGTCCCCTGTCTCTCACACTTAGCCTTTACTGTTTATGAACAGCCCTTGTTTTTCTTCATCCCTCTTCAGGGCATCACTACAAATTAGTGATAACCAGTGATAGTGCCACAGCCCTTGTAAGCATTGTCCCCTCATATCTTTCAAGTGATTGAAAAATTATACCTGCAAGAGCATTTCCCTTCATAAGCATATTTTTCCAGGTTACAAACAGTGAAACCTTCAGTGACGGGGCCACCACTTTGTATCAGGAACCACTGATGTCATAAATACTACCTAGGAGAGAGTCCTCTTTGCCAGGCCAATCCTCAAAGTCCATTTTACCACATGTTTTCTCAGACTACTCTCAATACCACCTTTATCAGTTTAGTCTGCCGAGAAGCAAAAACCCAAGACAGGATTAGCTGTCCAAAAGATTTACTGAGGAAATGCCTGTGAAGGATAAAGGAGAGGCTGTGGGCATAGGCAAGGAGAACCTCCAGACTGTAATGCAGGGTCTGACGCCTACGGAAAGAGAGGGAGAGGAAATGAGGGTTGGATAGGAAGAGTCTCAGACTGCGGCACTGTTTTAAGAAAGTTTTGCCCAAGCTGAAGGGAGGCCTGGAGCCAAAGCTGACCATCAGAGGGGTCCCCCATCTCCTGCAGTCTGACCTCTGTTAGCACCCCCACCATGCAGCCGGGGAGAGACATGGCCTCAGCAGGAATGCAGTGGTGGATCCAGAGGAGTGGCAGCTGGGACTGTCAATCAACTGTGCTCCCATAGCAGTGCATTTCTATAGCCCCCACAGGTGGTAAGGTCTGTCTTATGGGATATGCCTTCTCTGGTCTTAAGTCTACTGTATTTGAATCTTTGGTGACAGTTGAACATTCAGGGCAATGAAAGTTTCTGTGTTGTTTTGTTTTCCTACAAATAAGTCAATATTACATTTTGTAGCCTGGTTAATATATGACATTCAATGCTAATGTCAAGTATGTCTGTGTACTACCAACAGGTTATCTTGGACAAGACATGAGCCACTTGAGAGCTTAATATATCTCCAAGATTTTGAGCTTGCTGAGTAGCAGGGTGGGTCATATGCAGAATTAAGACCTGGGGGGTTAGGCACTGATGAGGGAAAGTAAGCAGTGAATGTCAAAGAACATAAATATAAAAATGAAACAAAGAAAATGATAAAACACAGACCTTTTAAAAGAGGAGATTATAGAAATGCAATGAACTTATTAGACACCATTAAATTTGTAAAACACTTTCTTTTTCTGTTTGCTTATGTAAGAAGTCATAATCAGGTTTCTGTGACATTATTAGGTAGCCTGGTTTTTCTGCCTTTGAAGCTTCATATCTTTATTATAATTCCAATTTTAAATAAATTAACTAACAAGTTAAAAATGTGCTAGAAGAATGTTCATGATACAGCCTCCCCCTCCCAAGTATTTACATGATATTTCTATGTTCTGATATTAGAACCAGCATTTTCCCAGAAATAGACATTTGCTGTGAATTACATTTTTGTGCCACACAATGGAAACTGTCACTGAAGATTCGAGATCAGCAGAGGCCGCTCATGTTTCCATTTTTACTTTATACTTGTTTCCACGTGAAGTGGCAAGGACGTTTAGGGAATTTCAAAGACAACAGTAAGAAAAGTAAAATACTGGTAACGTCTCTCAAGCTGTGAATAAAAAGCACTCTGCATTATGTACTAGAAAAATAACAAGTAATTTTAATTTTAAAACACAACTTTGAAACTTGGAGAAGTTAAAGATTGGGAACTAAAAGGATGAGCTTCCCCCTCTCATTATTTAAAATGTGTTAAGAAATGAATTCTAGAGAATTGAAAAGAAAAACAAGGTTATCATAAACTTTAGAAATAAGGAAGGTAAAATTAAAACTGCAGGCAAGCACTGTAACTAAACAAAAGGAAAGAGAAGGCAGACCCTCACCTGAAAGTCAATGCTGTTCCTCTACCCAAAGCTACTGAAATTAGAGAATTAGAAACAGAAATGGGATGTCCTCTGGGGAGGCTGGTCCAATATGAGAATCAAGCAACCCAAAGGTGATTATTTAAACTGTGGTTAAAGTCATCTGAAGCAATGATTATATGTCAGAAGTGTTGTGATCTCTGTTTCACAAAGAAACCAAAGATGTCGATTAGCACTATAGAACAGGATTTCTTTCCTGGAAGTGATTAGAGAATGCAAGTTACTCCCACATTCTCTTCTGCTGCCAATTTATGAGATGGCCATACGTGGTCAGTGAAAGCTCTGAGGCTCTGGGACACAGCTTCATTATTTTATGGGAAGAGGACTGGTCCGTGGTGGAGCCTAGCTTCCTTGGTGATGTACTTAACAGATTATAAATCCTATAGGGAAGGACCGTGTATATTCATCTTCTTCTCCCTCTCTGTCTTCTGACTCCTACTTCAGTACTGTGTACAGAGTAAATAATTGTTTGATATCTGTTTAATAACAGATGTGAAAAGATGTTGGGAGAATCACAGAGAAAAATCTAGTCTGATCTTGTTTTGCTGATGGGGAACATGAGTGGTTTGTTTTTGAGTAACTTGCCCATCATTGCGTGGTTAGTCCTAGAAGCGTTAGTGAAGAATGTATTTCATTTCTAAAAGGAAAGAAGGCAGTAACTTTGACTGAAATAAAAGGGAGCGCTTTCATTGTTGTGTGGTATACTTATGAAATATTCTTTGCCTACAGGACCTTTAATAAGCAAAGAAAGAAGGTATTGGCATGAAAGGGCTTATATTTGAAGCAAAGAAAATCTTTCACCCCATTTTAGCATTCACTAGTAATATTTCTTGAAAAATTTCTTACTGAAGGGAAATATTACTGAATGAATAGTGAGAAGCCAAATATAAAAGATGTATTTTGATAAAAATTTGTTTTATTGAAAATCAATGCAGGATGTGAAAACTTTATTAGAGCTTATATTGTCTCCTTCAACTTGCCTAGAATTAGATTTGACATCCATGGGTATTAATTTATATTTATTAATTATTAGAACTTAATGAAATTCTTTTGGAATAATATTAGAACTTCTCATTTCGAAGTATGGTGTTTTCAGGCTTGCTTTATTTTTTATCTCTTTTTATTAAACAAGAAGTGAACTAATCCTTCAAATCATTTCTTTCTGTCTATGGATATATACTTGTTGCTAATAAAAGTTATTTTTTCTCTAGACAATGTGTCCAAATTTATATATATGTTATGATAATTATAAATCCATATTAAATATTAGGTGAATATGAGTGAACATAGAAGGAGAGCTGTCATTTATGCATAATAAGCATGTGTTTACATTTATGCAGATTATGTTCCATGCTCTGTCTTAGGTTTTTTATATATATATAATTTAATTTAACTCTTTATTACAACCTTCTGGGTGTGTGTGATTATCTCCATTTTATAGATGAAGAAACTGGGGCTGAGATAAGTTAATAAGTTGCTTAAGATTGCATGTCTAGGGAACGACAAAGCCTTTCTTATAAGATCTTTCTGCTTCCCTAGTCCATATTCCTTACACTAGGCCAAAAAACGTAGATGACAGCTGAGAAGAAACACACAAAGAAGTAAAACTATGAGTACTCTAAAAAGCAGGTCCTGATAACCAAAAACTAATTCCCTCAAAACATCTGACTTTCAATGGCCTATGTTTCACAACAGCTTTTTTTCCTCTTCCTATTTATTTCCCCTTCTCCAGTGATCTTAATTATCTTTTTCCCATCACCATGGCTCCATAAGAGCAGCTGACATAGGCAAGACAAGAACATGACAGGATCTAAGGGTAATTAGGTCCTTATCCATGAAAGACAAGTTCGGAGAGAAATAGACCTGATGAAAATGAATATCACACATTATGGGGAAAGCTTAGCAGCTGTCATAATGGTAAAAGAGATGGCTGGGGTGGAGATGGGGAGTCGAAAAATTATATTTGTGTGTATATGCACACATATCAAATAAGTCATATTTTTGTTTTTATTGAATGGGCAATTGAAAAAATGAGATTAGTTGTGCTCCATCAATTTTGTTGCCAGATCAGATTGGATAGTATCACAAACAGGAAGATAAAGCCCTTCAAGGTCTATAGCTCCCTGTCAGTCACAAGCTGATTTTTAATATGTTCTCTTACAAGTAAATTATCATGGTTGAAAAAACGAGAGAAATTAAATGACATCCTTAAGGTAAAGGTGGAAGGACCCCATCAGTGAGTCTGAAAGGTGAAGGGTAAAGTTGAACTGAAGATATGAGACCATAGAGGATGGTATGCTATAGTTTGCAAGAATGTCGATGTACAATCTAAATGCAGATGAGAGGTGATGTGGCATAATGGCTGAGGGGTCTCGGCAGTCGCACTGCCAGTTATGCTCTGCCCGTTGCATTGGGAGACCTTGGAAATGTTACTTAACCTTTCTGGCTGCAATTTCCTCATCTAAAATGGAGTTAATTGTAATTATTGTGATAATCAAGTGAGCTAATTTATGCTGAGTCTTAGGACAATGCCAGGCAGATAGTGCTTGATAAATATTAGCCATTTTTATTAAGATCAAGAGGAAATTGTCCAGGAGAAAACAGGCCCTTGCCGTACCCTGATAAATTAATAGGCAGGGAGAAGCCTTTCATTAGGGCGGCTGAATTTGCAGTCCTGATTTATTTTATATTTTTCTCCAAAATCACTGCATAGATTGAAAATAAAGGGATCTAAACAGTTGATGGCTCAGTATATTAAGCCTATTGGTCCTTCAGAATGTGTCCACTTCAGTGGTATATTTGAAAAAAAGAAAGTACTGAAATTAACTGAAGATAAATTGCTTTTCAAAGTAAAATCTGCCTACTGTGATAGTAAAAACAAACCCTGTTACTTTGGGAGTATTTTTAGTACTAGGGGTGGTTTTTAAATACACATACACACACACATCAACACACTTATTCCTTTTACAGTGCCCTGTAGAGGGGTAATTGGATTCAACCGTAAATGTAAATTCTTCTCAGAGATGTTGATACTGGTCAAACCTTCTAATAAAATTAAAAATTTATTTGTGTTCCCATGGTCGTTATTTATGGGAATTTTACACTACAGAATTAATAAATCACTGTCCAAAGACTCAGTTTGTCATTAGCAACTCCCATCCATAAACACTGCTCTTGGCTGAGAAGGGAAAAAAATCTTTTTGTAAGTCTGGTAAGGAAAGAAAAGGACTATTACTTGGGCTTTTGCAGGCAGAAAACAACCCAGATTGGTTTTTAAGAAACTGGGGTGATTGATCTTTGAAGTCTACCTGTAGTCTGGTTTTGCATCTGTCTACTCCAAGACAATTAAAGGGTAACTCTATGGCAAACTTAGTTTCATTGTTCATTTTTCATTGAGTATTGCTTATGGCACATATTTTGATGTGCATCTTTTGTGTTTGTGAAAATATTCTGTGCATTTATAATGAAAAACTTATGCATATGAAGAGAAGGAAGAAAGAGAATTTGATTGGAATTAAGAACTCGATCACTTCCACCGTGCCTACTGCTACCTCCCAATTCCAGCCATTCCCGTCGTCCCTGGCCAGGATTATTATAATAATTGGGACACTAGGCCCCTCCTTCTACCCTTCTCCTTTAGACTATTCTCAGTATAGCTGCCTTTAAATGTAAGTCATGTCACTCCTCTGCTCCAAACCCCTCACGTAACTCAGAGTAAAATTCAAAAACCATATAGATTGGGCCCCTGCAACACGTGACCTCTTCTCCTACTTCTTCCCCCTCATTCTCTCCCTCCAGCCACACTGGCTTTGTTGCTGTTTCTGCCCTCTGCAGTACCATTCCCACAGATATCCATATGGTTTACTCTCTCACATTTTTCAGGTCTTTATCGAAGTGCCACCTTATCAAAAAAGCCTTCCCTGACTACCTTGTATACAATACCAAACCAAGCCCCTCATGCCAGCAGCATTTACCTCCTTTATCCAGGGTTATATTTCTCCATAGCCCCTGTCGCCATATGTCATATTCTACATTAATTCGTTTATTTGTTTATTGACTGTCCTTTCCAACTAGAATGTAAAGATCTTGTCGGCAAGGACTGTGTTTTATTTGCTATCGTATCTTCACTAATTAGAATCGCGCTTGGCCAACAGTAGGCACTAAATATTTTTTCAATGAATGGTTGAAGCCCACTTGTTCCTACTCGTAGAAGGTGGAACGAAGCCAATGATTTCTTCCTGACTTAATTTCTCCTAATGAGATGGAGCTAATTGTTATATATTCTCCATCATTTAGAAGGGTAATAACGTCTAGAGGTTTGCAATGCTTAGCTTTTAAGTGCTTTTAAAATATGGTTCAAGTAGGGATTCTGCCAGTGAAGGGCAATTTGATAGTATCTACTAAAATTTAAAAATTGCACATATTTCAGAACTAAATATCTTCGGTTCCTGGAAACTTTTATAGAAAATGCTGGGAGAGGTAAAAAACGATTTTCATTGCAATGATGTTCGTCATGTAACCACTAAAAAAGTGGTAGAATTACCACATGATGGAGCACTATTCAGCACTTTAAAATAAATGAGGATTTATATTTCTTTTATATTTTAATTTATATATTTGTATATTTTATTTATTTGTATGTGACATTTATTTTTATTTATGTATTTATTTTATTTATATTTTTATCTTATTTTAAATTTCTATTTATATTATTTATATTTCTTTTTTCTTTTATATTTCTACATATATGAAATAGTTTTCTGTATATATGTACATAAATTTGTCTTCCTCTAGTATCGTTTGCTTGTGTAACCCAAATACTTTCGCCCCTCCTCTCTCATTTTTCCTTCATTTCTTTTCATACTTTTTCTCTTCCTTTCCTTCTATGTCCAAATTCATACCCCTAAAATACTCATACAATACACTGAAGCATATTATTTATTGTAATATTATTTATTGTATTAATATTTATTGTATTAATATTGTAATATTATTTATTGTATTTACTGAAGAAAGTTTAAAGTTTCTGTGCTTAATTTCCAAAGCCAGGATGTAACAGTTTATTTCTATGTCTAGAACAAAGAAAAAAATAACAACAATAAAATCCGTTGTGTTTTATTTGTGTGAAATCCCAATTTTTTTCACCTATGAGCCTTGATTGAAAGAAAAATAATCCTATAACTGATTTATGCCTTTCCCCCCCTTTTTTTTCTTTATGCTACTTTAACACATAACCAACAAGCAAACAAAAATTCAGAAAGAGAAATTAAACAGGAGGCATGGTAAGAAAGAATCTTTATGTAAAGATCTAAACAATTTGTTTGGAGGTAATAATCCAAACTACATGTTGCTGCCAGAGATTTCAAGAGTATCTATAAATTTCTAATTTTCCAAGCTCTCTCAATTCTATTCATATGAATATTCATTTATTCAACAATTATTTATTGAGTACATTCTATGTATCTTGAGGTGTTTTAGGTGCTAGGGAAACAAACCAGAAAACTAAACCTTGCCCTTTCCTACAGAAGAGCAACAGTGAATGAGTGACAGGTATGTGCTATGTTATTAGAAGGCAATCTATGCTATGGGAAAAAATATAAAGTAAGTGATAGGGGTAGAGTTGGGGGAGAAATGTGGTTGCTCTAGCTTCTGCCATCACATGGCCTTCAAGAAAAAAGGGAAGATGTTGAAAGGAGTAAAGTAGGAGGGGAGAGCACACTCTACTTTTTTGAAAGGTGGAACCCGGAAATTGCAAAGCCATTGCCACTCGCATTTTATTGCCAGAACCTAGCCACATGGCCACATCTGGTCGTGAGGACGACTGGGAAATGTAATCTTCAGCTGTGTGACTATGTCCCTAGCTGCAACTTCTACTACTATAGAAGAAAGGGAGAATTGACATTGAGGAGACAACTAGCAGTCTTCGTTGCTGTCAGTAAGCACTTCATAGAAAAGGGACAAGGATGGAGAAGGAAAAGGAAGAAATACAATTAATGGAAACATATGTATTACCTGTGCTAATTTAAAACAGGATATTCTGAAGAGACGGATAGAAAATCCGTATTGTTCACTTGTTAACTCCACACCAGAGGTCTGGAAACATCATTTATAAGTAACGTCCCTCCCATCTCTCCATCATGTCTTAAGGTAAATTGCTTCAATCAGAAATTCTTTGTCTCCTCCCCTGAGCGTAGCATAGCCTCGTATTCAAGGGAATCTTAATAAAAGGTGCAGAAGTAAGTTTATGGAGCGAAGTGTCTTAAAATATTATTTGTGCTGAAACCTCTTTAATTCTTCATGGATAATTACCTTTGTCACACCTCTTCTCCAGAAATACTGTCTTGAAAGAGTAAAACGGCAATACTTTCTCCACGCATTGGCCCCAAACATCCAGTGTCCTTTTTTTATCTCCTCCTGTTTGTCTTCCTCTTCTTTTGCCTTCTTCTTCACTTCTGTCTTCTCTCTCTTTTTCATTCTCTCAATTTTTTTACTCTTAAAAATATTGGTTTTCCTTTTTATAATACTAGATTTTATTTGCACAATGGAAATCAAAAAGGATGTGTACACACACATACATATATGTCCTTTTAATATACAGAAACCATGGAATTAGTGTAAATTATATTTAGAGATATTTTAAAGATTAAGTTGTTAAGATCTCATGATGTGGTAACATTTAATAAATTATATGATATGATAAATTCATATGCTATTGTATTTTGGTACACATTTAAATTTTAGCATATTAACTAACAGCTGAATTTCACGGGTTTTTTGGCTGGCAATTTAGTTCATACTAATTGAAGTGGCCGTAATCAAACAGATCTGTAATTAGGTTTCTTTGTAAATATCATGGTTTTTATTTTTCAAGTATCCAGAAATGTTGCTTTCTCTCTGTCAACTTGCCAAATTAACTGCATGCATTCAATGAGATACCAAAATGGACTTCCAAAAATAGTTCTTCTCCTATTACTGCTAATTTATTATTATCACATTATTAACATAATTATAATCTTTCTAGCACCCCAAGTTTTTTTTTGTTTAGTTACTTCTTTTCTCCCCAAACTTATAAGCTTGCATTTGACATAAAGGCTGGTATTCCTGACATCCTAGGAGACTTTGCATGTAAGTGAAGGAATGATCTAGGTTTAAAAATTGTATGTATAAAATTAATGATAGTTGTGACTCTGCTCTCTAGTCTCTTTTATATTGTGGTTTTGTTTGTCACGGAGAGATTAGGAATTATCACTCCAAACATTGAGAGCTCTGCTGAAAACAATACCTGTTTCTTTTAATTGTTTGGTATCTTTTTTCCAATAAGGTCAAGTTCTTCATGTCTTGTTTTGTCTTGCCTTGTTCAGCTCTTTCTCCCTCCCTCTGTTGCTCCCTCCTTTCCTTCCTTTCTCCTTTCATTCATCCTTATTATTCTAATGGTGTCTAACTTTGTTCTAAAGATTAAAACTACTATACTTTCAGTGAACAAACACAAAATAAAACAACTCTTTAGGAGTAGGTGGTTTAAAATCTGCTTGATTATCTTGTATTACCTTGTTTAACCCCTTGAAGGTACTATGATTTTTTATTTTACTAATTTCAATTATATCTGCATACATTTGAAAAATAGATAGCATATACATGAGACAGGTTATTTATTTAGTCTAGAGACGATGCTTCATTTGAAGATTCCTTGTAACAACTCTGTGCTCAAAACGTCCCTCTCCCACCCACTGATGTCGAGTTTATGAGCCACAAATTGCAAACCAATGGTCCAGGCCAGGGGTCAGCAAATCACATCCAGAGGGCCCAAAATAGCTTGTTTTTGTGCAGCTCACAAGATAAGAAGGTATTTTCACATTTTTAAAAGGTCTAAAAAAAATCAAAAGAAGAATAACATTTTGTGGCATGTGAAAATTATGTGAAATTCAAATGTCAGTGTCCATAAATCAAGTTTTATTGGAAAACAACCAAGTCCATTCATTAATGTAGTGTCTATGGCTGCTTTCCCCCTATAATAGCAAAGTCGAATAGTTGCAATCCAGAAGGTATGGTCCACAAAGCCTAAATATTTACCATCTGGCCTTTTACAGAAAAAGTTTGCCAACCCTGATCTAGGCTTCATTGTAGGCATAAAAAACCCACAAATAATTGGGAGTTGGTGTTTTCTATTGACTATAGAAAATTCACTTATAGGAAGTTGGAGTTAATTGCGGAATGTTATGTGTTTTTGTCTTTTTAAGATCTGGAAGATGCATATTAAAATAAGAAAAGAAACAAAAGTACTTCTGCATTTGCGTAGGGCATGAACTTCAGAAGCATTCAGGGGCGCATAAGGATGCTTAGCCAGGCACCTTCAGCTGGAAGCTGCTACTGGGTTCTCTTTTGCAGGGTCTTTGGTACATGCTGAAAGGCTAAACTATATTCTAGAAAGCTACATCTAGTCTCTTCCTTGCCGCTGACGGCATTGGTACTCAGAATATTGTTGCAACATACATTTTTTTCTCTTATTTTTCCATTTTCTTTTTTAAATTGTTGTCAATCATTTTCTCATATTTATATCTGTAGATTCTTTAGATTGCCAACCATACCATGAATGTTCAGAAGTTTTCCGTTTATTTTGGTTCTCACTGTCTTTTAGTTCTTTAATGTAAAGATACCATTTGGGTTAGGAAAATGATTAGAAATCTATTCACTGAAAGAACTTAAACTTTTGGCTGAATTGGAAAATGTGAAGGTGGAAGCCTGATGATAATAAATCAAACTGTATTTCCCTCTTTATAGTGATATAAGGTGTTCTGAAATACTCACATACATACATACAGATTAGGTACATAGATTCATGTCAACTATCATGGAAATTAAGCTTGCCAACATGATAGTGGGAAGAAAAAAATGATTTTTTATAGAAGCAACAATCAACTAACAAGTACCTATTGAGTACCTGCAGGGAATGAACTACTTAGTTGGCTAAAACTGCTTCCAGCGAGCAGGCACAGTGACTGATTTCATGAGACTAAATTTTTGGAAACTGTTTGCAAAACCAACAGTTCAGCCGGAAAGATTCAGATTAGCTAGATTTTGTTTAAGGGAAATTTTACTGAATGACTGAATGTAATCAGATATGAGAAGCTGAAATTAATACCGTGAAATAGCTCCATTTTCCCTAGACCCAATCATGAGACTACTTTTCACACAAAGAAAATGATAATGTTTGTATGACCCACTAGGGAAAAATCGAAGACAGTTTGAAGCTTAGTGGGTCGCTCCCAGGCAGAAACTGCTCTTGCTGCCTGTTCTGCCCAGCCACGCTAGGGGAAGAGGGGATCAATATCTACTTGACACACTAGTGGAGGAGCTCTGAGCTAGAGAAGGGACATTAAATGGAAAGTATCTCATCCTGTATATGAAGCTTTCTCTGACCAATTCTGTTTATACTGAATCCACCTTTTTCTGAATCTCTGTAATGGATATAGTCTGTATCATACAATTGAGCTGTACAAATGGTAAATAGTCTTAAAATGTTCTTTAGTTGTTTAACAAGTGTATTTCTCATCCCTCAGTTGGTATTGAAATCTGGAGAGCAGTAATTATGTCTTTTCATGTTCTCCACAGTACATAACACATGCTGGGCAAAGAAAAGGGATTTATTTGTTTCATTTATTTATTATTTACACTCTACCTCCCAAAAATATTTGAACTGGCTTAGTATAGTAGACATAATAGGATCATTAAAGTAATGATTTTAAAAAAGCAAAAACAAGAACCATAATGCATGTTGACATGATTACATCATAAGCCCTAGCGCATTTCATCACAGGCTTTAGCTCTGAGTTTCCTAGTAAGAGAGCTCAAGAGAGCAAGCAGTGTCACTAGGTACTGGCTATAACTCATGGGCAGAAGGGTCAGCAGGTCCCCTGTGGTCCCTGAATCCTGTGCAATGGTTCACATGGGCTGAGTCTAGCCAGACACCCCAAGGGGCTTTGCTCCAGACAAGGAACCTGCATCATTATTGCTCTCTCTCTTTATGAGATGAACATAAGAGCAGCTTTGTAGGTGGAGGAAAATCAAGTTGCCAGTAACTAGCACTTGCCAACCTTTTGGGCATTTAATTTGAGTTTCTAAGGGGAGGGGAAGCTGCAGGTCCAGTTAGCTCATTGCTTCCAAGTCATTCATACCTCTGACTCTTCATAGGCTTGAATCAAACAGGAAAGTGTGAATAATTACATAGTCCTCGTCACACTAAAAATAAAACCATGAGCTTTTACCAGGAAAAACTAAATTGTCTCTAAGATTGAGTGCAAGACTACTTTATTACAAGTGAAAATACAATCCATACCTTCTGAGGTGCTAACATGGTCTTATTGTCACAGTGTAGGTAGAGTCAATTATAATGCTCTTTTAACATAGATTCCCCAAAGAATATTTCATGACATAATGGACAAGTACTTGAAAATGAGTTCTATTTAAGAGGCAAAACTGCTCTTCATGGGACCAAGGTCAACATTTCAAATTATAGTTCTGTAAGGAATTACCATGATGAAATGAAGCAAAGGAATCAAGGGATGTAGCTTTCTGATTTCTAACTTCTTATGTGCTGGAACCTGGAGAACTTAAGGAATAATGTATCCTTGAGATTGCTTGTTTCAAATACTAATTGTGCTTTCCAAGATAATATAAGCTCAAGATTAATTCAATAAACTTTTATTCAGCTTTTAGCTCAATTTTCTTGCTAGGATTAAATAGGAGGCAATTAAGAATTTGGGGTCCTGGGTGAGTCCCTAAAGCGCAAGTATTCAGTATTATTGATTAGGATCAGGAGTTAGCAAACTTTTTTCTGTAAAGGGCCAGATCGTAAATATTTTAGACTTCGTGGGCCATGTATCTCTGTCACAACAATTCAACTCTGCCATTGTAGCAGAGGGAGGTGTTGTGGGGCAACAGAGGAGTCTGCTGCACATATATTATTTGTTTTGACTCTGATGGCAATCTTAGGAGATATATGTGATAATGTACCATTTTATGTATGTAGAAACTAAGCAACAGAAATCTCCAGAGCAATCAAAGAATTTAAACACTCCTATGGAACCCACTATAGTTGGATCTAACTTAACTAACTGTTTTCTTTGGTGAATATAGTTTTACATTTATCTTGAGATTAAGAATTGTATCCCTCACTGTAATAGGGATCTGGCCCATGGTAATCTTCTCACAGAAAACACTGTGTTCTCTCAAGCAAAGCTAATTGCTTGAGATATCTTTGATTATGAATTATTTATTTAAGATTTGCCTAACAGATTTGAGCTTATAAAGGGCTCTCCCATTATTAGCTCACTTAATTTTATATATGAGCTTAATGGTCTTTTATCAGCTTAGTTGCATAAGTGTTTCTGCCTTTGCAGGGTGAGAAGCTTTATGGCTTTCACCATCCCATTCCTGTTCCTGTCCTGCCTGGAATGCTCATGTATTCATATATCCAACAGGTATGTTTACAGTGCCATGGTGAATCATCTGTGAACTTTTAACCCATGATCCATCCCTTCACACTCAGCCTATCCTGGCTGTTGTAGTCTTCAGACCTGTACTCCATGTCTCTCCAAGGCTGCTATTACGATCAAGATCCCTGAATACCTCCTTCTCTCTTGTTTAGCAGACTCCTTCTCTTCCTCCATACAGCCACAAACAGGTTTGGGCAAGGCTAATGCATCTGCATTCCACTGCAGCAACTTCCTCATTGTAACAAATATGAGCCATAAAAAACAGTTGCTAAAGAAAAGCCTATCAATTCATGAAGCAGAAGGAAAATAAAATGTTTTTCCAACACACCCCAAGGCTAGGGCAAGAACTCAGCATGTAGCAGTGATAATAAAAGCAGACCTTCTGCCATGTTGGAAGAAGGGAGGAACAGACTTCCCACATGCAATGCTTTTCAGAGTCAACATTTACTTCCGTGATGGAAGTGTCTTCCTGACACAGTTTGTGGATGATGTCTTAAATGTGGAGAGAAAGGACTCAGAGTCTTTGTTACCCAACCAGGTGGGCTCGCCTCCTGGCGAGTTAAGTAAGACTCGACACCAGTGGAAGCTGTCTCGCAAAGTAAAGTGTATTTGCAGCAGATAGGAGGCCATGAGGAACCATTTCCAAAGTCATGGCGTCCATGAACAAAGGGAAGCAGGAACTTTTATTTCAGTTTGGAAATGAACATTCAAAAGGGAGAGATGGGTATTTGTCTTCACAGCCTCAGTTGGAGAACATATTTCCATGTAAGGAGGCCTAAGCTCCTCCCGGAGAGATCTTTGCATTAAAAATAAGGCAAAGGTCATTGGCATGGTTCTTGTGGTGAGGCTTGGTCAGTTTCAGGATGTTTGGTGGTTACATCTCCCTTGAGTTTCTCACATGGTCAGTTTCAGGATGGTGGTGGTTACATCCCCTTAACATACAAAAGGAAAAGAAACAACTTGGAAAAACAGTTAATTGCTTCTGAACCCACTTTTGAGTTTCTTGAGGCACCTGGTTGGTGACATCTTGATCTGTAAAATGAGGTATTGGCTTATGATCTCCAAGCTTACTCTACTATTCTACTATTCAAAAATTATACTTCATGTCTTTAAATATTAGAAATATGGTTAATAAATAAATAAAATAACATTTTGTTAGATGTGTGGTAGTTTTAAATCAACAATGTGCTTACATTTGATTTTTTTTTAACCTAATTGAATGATATAATCTTAGAAATTTTTTAAAAATCTCCTGAAAATTGGCTAAGAAATTGGATGAGTAGGTGAGGTGGTAATTTGTGATAGAACACTTCCAGCTTTGCAAAGTCTATGATCTATTTCAAGAGATTTGGCCGTTTCTACTATCTTTAATTGAATTATATTCTCCAGCATTGGCTACCAGTAAACAATCAGTTTCCTTTGTTGTTGTTCTTTGTTTTAGTATTATCATTAACTCATAGATTTAAGCATATTTAGTCTGTTCCAATTTATTACAATTGTTTTCCTTATGAAATGATTCTCTTGCAGGCCTCTTTAAGTTGGCTCCCAGTAGTGTTTGATAATCACCTTGCTTCTATTATGACAGGATGTTTCAGGCTCATCTTGTGTATTTCCTGCCATGGACCTAGAATCAGCAATGACTTTAAAGAGCCGTGATTACTTTTGGTGAGAAATAGCATTTTCCAGACAATCTGAGCACTTTGCCACTGGATCTGTCATAATTTCTAGTCTTTTCAATGGACAGAGCTAGGACATATGTTTTTAAAAAATGTTTTTATATCTCATGAAGTCATACAGTTTCCAATCAAAATTTAGCTACAAAGAGTTTTTTTTTTTTTTTTTTAATCTCTACTACCTTACATCTGTATTTACTTTCTTCTACCTCGGGAATCTCATTTCCAGTGACACTGGGAGTAGCAGAAATAGAAATCACAAAATTATTCACTGGCTTCATCCCACTACCTGCACAACCGCACACATACATGGACATATGAAAACACAATAGACTCAGAATAGTAAAACCAAGACCACTGCAGATAATATGATTTAAGATTGAGTTTCCAAGATGGGGGATCTTTTTACAAGTGATTGATTGAGGATTTATTCAGGAAAAAGTCAAGGGAATAAGGAAAACAGAACAGTGCAGGGGAAGAAACCAGGCAAAGACACAGTTTCATGGGAAGTCATGCCTTGGCCTGATTTGATGAGATACTTTGGAGCATGAATTGCACCACAGAGGTTGTCTCACCCAGATGGAGGCAAAGGGGCTAAGCTGGTGTACCATAGTCATCGGCTACAGACCAACCCTAAGGGAGGTGGGTGCATAAATTCCAAGACATTTCTGGGCAAGGTGGCTTCCATCAGCCCCAGGCAGTCCTCTGCAGAAAACCAGAGTTGTGAGTCATTAAAAGCCAACATTCACAGCAGCTGGGCAATAATTACCTGCCTAGTAAATGGGATCTTGGCAGCATGCCAACAGTATCTGTAGCATCCACCTTTTGCACCATCCAGATCTACTCACTTCTCCCATTAACTTTTTTCTGTTTAGCTTCTCCATGGTTTTGGCTAGCTCCAATTTCTGGGGAACTTAACAAGAGGAAAGTTAGTGTGACATATGGTGCTCACTGCTGCAATTGTTTCCAAGGAAATTGTTAATATTTATCATCTCTTTCCCCTACCACTTATTCTAGATCCCCATCATTCTCATCCAGCAGTTCTGATGGTTTAGGTGGCATGTCTGGTAGGATAAACCAGACTGTCATACCTGAACTTCTGGTTATTATGCCCTTATCAGCCCGAGGTTGCTATCCTTATCCATTTACAATTAAAATTGGGTATGCAAATACAAAGTGATGCCCAGTAAATCACCTGAGTGCCAAACATAGTCCTCTTCCTCTCCAACCCGCTCATTCAGTAGTAACCTAATATTCACACAATGATCATGGTCACTTAACCCCACCAATATGGAAACACTGTATTTGATAGTTGGTCTCCTGGCATGAGGAGTCCAATGTGGTCAGGCAATAGTTGGAACTCTAGACTCACAGAACCAAGAATTGTGGGGATGTCAAGCACAAAATCCTTAAGTGGGTCACCATGAATGATAGTGAGCATAGTTATGTCTATTTCCACCACCTTGATTCCTGGACTTAAGTGTTCCAATTGTTGCAGACATATAATGGCCATTAATTTAAGATGAACCTCATTCTGAAGGATTGTACTATATTCTTGCAAGGTATCATCTCTAAGCTGGTGCCTCAGCCATGCCTTCAGAAAGCCATTCCACTGGTCTATCAGGCAAGCAGCTTCTGGATGTGTAGTATAAGGCAGGTCATAGTGGAACCTATAGTTTGTTGTCCACAGCAGCCCATCTTTGGATGGAAGGCAGGTCATTTGGTCCAAGGAATTGTTTAGCAGGATCCTACGTTAGTAGTTGAGACACTCTGTGAGTCTTCGAATGGCTGAGAAACTATGGAAAGGAAAGGCAAAACCATATCCAGAGACTTGGTCAATCTTGGTCAGGATGAATTTTGTATTTCTGGGAAGGAAGGGGTTGAATCTAATCAACTTGCCATCAAGTGGCTGAAATTAATTGCTTGATTTCTTCAAGGGATGATACCATATCGGGGGTTTCAGCATTAGTCTTTGTTTTGGCAAGTTAGACATTCTGTAGCAGCAGTAACTTGATCAGACTTGGTGAGACAAGACTGAGGAACTGAATTTTTAATTTTATTTGATTTTAATTAATTTAAATTTAAAATTAAATGGTCATATGTGTCTGATGGCTACACTTTGGACAGCACAACTCTCTATAGTACTCTGGAGTAGGCTCCAGTATAAGTGAAAAGAACAAGGTGGATCAAGGTGTGTTTTTATGAATGCTACCATTAAAATAGGATGGTAAACTACAGCATTAAAATAAAAGGTTTCCTGTAAGAGGCAGAATAAACTAGGTTGAAAGGGATAAGAGATAGAAGTGATGCTGTTTTGAATACACTTTGTTTTATAGGTTTGACTTTGTAAATATATAAAGTTTAAAATGATTATAATTGAAATTAAATTTTAAAAAGCAATCCTTGAAAAGTGGAATTCAATATAAGACAAATGAACATGAACGTATATCCAGGTGATACAACAACCATAAAGTGGGAACTATGTTTAAATGACTATAAACCACAGTAATTTGATTGTATAGCTATGTTTTTGTAATCACATTTTGGTGGTAATGTTGGCTTTGCTATTCTCAAATTACTTGTGTGTGATGTAAGATAAAGTAAACTTGGTAAAACATAGACTCAGGGCATTGGGTGTGGAAGAAAAAAGACATGCATATAAGATTGAAGAGGATAAATCAAAACTGTGTATTCTGGAATTTGAATGAGAAATGTCAGTATGATTTCATGATGATTTTTGTCTTTCAAAAGATATATGTATATTTGAAATATATAAGTTTATAATATATATTTATAATACATATGATTATATATTAGTAACACATAATATATGTAAACTGTATATGTCACTCATATGTTTATGTACATAATATATACACATGTGTGTGTGATCATATACATTATACGTACGTATATATATATGTGTGTGTGTGTCCTCCCTGGAGAAATGGCGGCTTCTAGATCTGGGGGTAGGAATATACAACATGTGTCTAGAACATCTTATGCTGGAAAGCACAGATGCTATCAAAGACTACTAGAATTCTGTCAAAACGGTGAAAAAGCCAACTTGAACAGACCCCCACTCACAAAATTGAGACAATAAGGATAATAACTAGGATAGCTTGAAACATATTAAATATATTTAAATCTGTGAGTTTGTAATAATACTTTAAAAACCTCTTTGATCATCATTGGAAATACTAGGGAAATAAATTTTTATTTAGAAAATAGATAAATGGAAGAAATCAAGTACTTACCTAACCTTTGCTAAGAAAACTGTTACCTTGTTGTAACTGATGAGGGGAATTTCTATTTCTAAAAATATTCCAACTAACAAGTAGAGGATGATAAAATTAGCAATTCATCATTTTCCAACCTTTAAGGAATTAATTGATCTAGGCAATGTTCATCAATGGCTGTTAACATTACAAAAAAAGAACCAGACTGTATGACAGTATGACAGTAAGTACCTACTTTTGGAAGTAACACCACAACCTGTGAAGAAATTTTGCCAAAAAAAAAAGTAACCTGAAACATTTAAGAGCCTAGATCTATTAAATTAGAGAAAATAAAAGAGCCATGGGAACATATGAAATGATATCACAGGGAATAAAATCAGTAAAATGCACTGTGGGAAATTTATAGGATACATGTAAGTTATTGCAATTGCAAGAAAAAAACAATATGAAGTGGAGGTAGGAACCTATACGTTAGTCCCAGTGACATATTAACTAATCCATGTATGGGCCTTGTTTTGATATTAATTCAAATACAAAAATTGTTAAAAATCATAACACAATTTGGAAAAATGTGAATATTGGCTCTTTAATGGTATTCAGAAAATGTTGGTTTTTTGTGTGTATACGTTTGTGTTTAATGAAAATATTGTGATTTTTTTTGTAAGAGAAGTATTTGTCATTTAGAGGTAGATACTGAAATATTTATTTGAAATTGCATGATGGCATAAATTTGCTTAGAAATAATCTGGGTGGAGAGATAGGAGGCAGAGATGACACAAGAATGGTTATGAGTGGATAATTGCAACCTGAGTAAGGAGTACATGTGGGTTTTTTTAGTATCCTTCTTTTTGGTATATGTTTAAAATTTTCCATAACAACAGGTTACAAATACAGAAGAGATATAATGAGTTTTAAAATAAAAGATCTTATTTTATCTTTTTGGGCTTTGCCTTAAAATGCAATTAGTAGAGTAAAGATGGATAGAGAAATTGTAAGGATTTTTGTGTTTGCTTTCAGCTTTCCCTTCAACAGCCTGCAGATCTACCATTCATTTTCTACACACTTAATAAGAACCTGACCTTATTTTCTTCAGTTTAAAGTGCTCTCTGTGGCGTTAATGTCTTCAGGAAATCATGGGTAAGTGGTTTCACTTCACGTATCATCTGACCTCCCTAGAGAAAAATAAAGACCTGGCTGACTTCTTAGATGAAATATGTTTTGAAGAGGTGGGCATAAAAGCCATTGTTTGCTTTACTTTTCTTTTTCTCTTTATCATTCTCTAAATTTCACTTTCTCCTTGTACCTTGGGCTACCATCTTGCCATTTTCTTAATCGCTTATTTTTACCAAGACTTCTGAACAACAAAACATGGCTTATTCTAACAAAGTGGGTTGATGATACATTGCTTTATTGAATTATTCAATCAATGCATATTGTTCAAAGCACTGTGAGGATCCCAGAAAGTGTCCTATGTACCTCCAGCTATTAAGAAATTTATAGCTTAACTGAAGAGAGATAACTAATATGCTCACATACACAAAGAAGTGAAAAAGCAAACAGTTTTATCCTAACGTGATTTTTAAATACTGCACGATGACAAAAATGGGAAAAACAGTGTGAATTAATATACTCATAGAAGACTTAGGACTTGAGCTCAATTTTTAAAAATGGATAGGATTTATATAGTTGGAATGGGAAAAGTAGGGGAGAAGAATGTGAACAAAGACACCTGGGTTGAAATGAACATGTAAGATATGGTTAAAACTTGTTTAATTGGGGGGCTGGCCCAGTGGTATAGTGGTTAAGTTCATGCTCTCTGCTTTGCTTGCTCCAGGCTCGTGGGCGCAGACCTACATACAGCTCATCAGGCCATGCTGTAGCAGTGTCCCATATACAAAATAGAGGAAGACTGGCACAGATGTTAACTCAGGGCCGATCTTCCTCACACACAAAAATGTTGTTTCAAGTTGTTTCCATATCTAGGAAAGGATATGAAAGGGAGAAAAGAAAGAAATGAGGCTGTGGAAACTGTAGGGGTCAGATTATGCTTGGTCAGGAAAAGCAGATATGGATATGGTTGGCAGTAATAAGACATTATGAATTCTTGGACGAGCAGTGTTTTTAGGAAGTTTGTCTGGAAATGATACTGGATAGAAAGTGTATGTATTACCACTCAGACTTAAGCAAGTGGGACCCTGACCTAGGGCCCCATGTTTCAGAGGATCCCCATACTTTGGAGTGCCTTCCACAAAGTTTCTTATTTCCTATCTGGTACCAGAACCAGCTGGAGTTGGCGTACTCTCAAGCAGGTTTCCCTGAGCCCAGATCAGGGTACCAAAGGCCTGGTACTTATATGAAATATCTAAAGTAGTCAAACTCATAGAAGCAGAGAACAGTGGTGGTTGCCATGGGACAAGGGAAGGGGGAAATGGGGAGTTGTTGTTAAATGGGTATAAAATTACAGTTTACAAGGTGAATAAATTCTAGAGATCTGCTATACAACAACACAGTGCCTGTAGTTAAAAAAATGGTGCTGTGCACTTAAACACTTAACAGGATAGATCTCAAGCTACATGTTGTTACCACACACAAAAAGCAAGAAATCTTTTGGAGGCGATGAATATGTTTATTACCTCAATTGTGGTAATGGTATCATGGGTGTATGCATGTGTCTAAACTCATCGAAATGTATATATTAAATATGTGTAATTTTTTGTATATTAAGTGTACCTCAATAAAGCTGAAAAAAAAGTTGAAAGCGATCAGATTCTGGCAATATAATGATTATGGCCAAAAAGGTCAAGAGAGCACCAGGTTGGAACAATGTATTATTTTCTGTTTATGCTATAAAATGCTGAATGGTAAATTAACACTACCAGGAAATAACAATCATTTATATTTTCGTGCATAACATGGGTAAGACTTGCTTTCATGAATATCATCAATGAGGCACAGTAATAATCTGTGAGAATCAGTGGGAGCCAGGGTTCACAGGTGGCACAATGAATGATGGAGCATCTTGAGTAATGGTGTAACTAGCATTAACTAAAGGATATTTGGGAAGTGCAGAGGCAAGAAGATCTATACTGTCTCAATACAAACAAGTTCTGAAGGACAGTGGTATTATGAGTAGTAACAGCATCACTACCTTTTTCTCATGGTGGGAGAAATAAAATTAGCCAGGAAAATAAAGAAACTGAAAAGACGTTTCCTGGATCCGAACAGAAAGAGAAGGTGCTTTGACACTGTGAAGAATCTTCATGTGCACTGATCATAAAATAAAGAAATATGTAAGTATGTCTTCTCTACTGATTATTCTAAATCACCGTTGATAAATCACTATACTCTATTATACATTTTTTAATCAACTTGTTTATATAGACAGGAATGTCACAAGAAGTATTTGCCCAGGATTCTGTACACCCTAGGGTGACCATGGAGGGTGTGGTCAGTGGGAAGGGTGAAAAGCTGTAGAAAGGAAGATTGGTTAGAAGGCTATTGCAGTAACTCAGGACAGAACTGATGCCAGACTAGACCAGAGTGAGGAATATAAAATGAAGAGAAATGCGATGAAACTGAAAAACACTTTAAAGGAAAAATAAATAGAATTTGATATAGATTGGTAAAGATGGAACAGAGGCTAAGAATCAAAGTGTACTCCAAGGTGTCTGTGCTTAGACTGAAAAAATGTGCTAAGGTAGAAATAACTACACATAGCAGAGAAGAAAGACCAGTTTGAGATGCAGATGCGTGTTGGGATACGTGGCAAGTTCTCAATTACAGAGAATCCTTCCATGGAGTAAAAGTCAGTTATGAAACTCTCCAAATATCCAAGAAAAATGTTTGTGTCTTCTTTCACATACAAGACATTGGAATCCAGCTTGTGATAAAATTTTCATACATGACATTAGAAGTTGTGAGTTTAAATTCCAATTTTTCCCCTTGGGCAAACTGTACAACATTTCTGAACCTTAGCTTTTTTCCATAAGAGTGGGCTAAACAATGTCTCCTTCACAGCGTCCTTTTGGGGCTGAAAAATGATAATGTATATGAAAGCGCCTAGCAGAGTGTCCAGTGCAGTCAGATTCAATAAATGTTTGTTCAAATGAAATGAAATCTCCTAAGGTCAAATTGCTTTGTAGTTCTACCAATCAGAAAACCCCATCCTCATTTCACATTGTCACAGCAGTTCATCTATCACCGTGCTCCCTTAGGTCTGGGACTCAGGTCTATGGCCAGTATTTTTGGAGCCTATGATGAAACTTTTTCTTAACTGGACAGAGTGAAAAATTGAAGGTGTTAACACCTCCAGGAAAAATGACTTATCCCTCTATAACTACCCACCTGCATTTTAGAAGTCTGCTTCTAATACTGCTTGAGATGCAGTCACCAATAATACGGCATTTGTATTGTATGATGAGGTGATGTCCCCTTGAAAATATAAATTAAAACAGCATTCAGTGAGCCTTCAAAAAAAGGAGATGGGAGCCAAGACAGATAGAATTTAAAATAGAATGATACCTCAATGATTTATTTGGATAACAATGTTCTTGGCAGTATGCTAGCGGAGGATGGGTGCAAATCTCGATTACTCTCTGACTGCCTATTTTGATGGCCTTTGTTTAACATGGTTAAGTACCTAGTCTGTGCTTGGAGGCACCTAATAGCCTTCATTTCTCCCCAAGGCCAAAGTCTCTCTGGCTCTAGTTAGGATTTTGAGGGAAGGTATGCTGACGCATTGGCCCCTGGAGAAGCAGTGCTGGCTGTATGGCAGCCTGTACTCCATGAACATGTAGATGAGCGAACAGTGGCCTTAGGCCTTGTAGGAATGGCTCTGTGTGTTTAATAGGAAAAAAATTTTACTCACTGTGTCTCTGAGGTAGATCGAAAGTGCTTCTTTTTCCCAGCATGAGGAAAAGATGCTCATGGTGACTCACCAAACTGTGAAATAGTTCTTCTAAAGGGTGAAAGTCAGATAATTTATGGCATTTAAAACTTGATTGGAAAGGTCCTCGGGGAATTTGCTTCCAGTAAC
Organism: Tapirus indicus; assembly: GCA_031878705.1. Lineage (NCBI taxonomy): Eukaryota > Metazoa > Chordata > Mammalia > Perissodactyla > Tapiridae > Tapirus > Tapirus indicus. The sequence goes on along the minus strand of CM062919.1, from coordinate 124,267,360 downwards.
TTGAAATACGCTTAAAGCTCAGGAGAAAAGGGAGCATTTTGTCCCGGTACAGAGGAAAGACATCACACAATTGTAGCAGACAGTGCAGGGTAATGCAGGCCAGGTCAGGCCCAGGAGCAGTGGCTCAGTCTTCAGGTTGACAGAGTGGGTCCACATTCTATTTTGTTAGCAGCTGCCACTTGGGAGCAAGTGGGAGCAGGTAACCACTTCAGCAAGGTGTGTGTGAACTGAGTCAATGACTTTCTCTCCATCTTTCACCAGGCTTAGAAGAAGATATTCATAGAATTCTGGTGTCTGCAAGTTAGAAGATTGACAGCTTTAGTGTTGGTTATTGTTGTTTGTTGTTTAATTTTCCCCGATGTTCAGACAATTAGAGACTCATATTTCCCCATTTACTTCACAATTATCTTTTATTTCTATTAGTGTCAATAAAAAATATTGTTAGTTTGGAAAACTTACAGAGAGACAGAGATCCAGTCATGTCTAGTATGATGGTGCAACTTTGCACCCATGATTTGTTCAATTCTCTCCTACAAATCTTGAATTTCAAAGAAACTTTGGTCAATCCTGATGACCAAATAAATAAAAAGCACCAGAATCTGAACTCAGACTAGAGAAACTAAAATGCTCTTTCACATGTTAGTGTGAACTACTCAGAGAAAAAGAAAATAATTTCTTCTTTTGATTACTTTCTGAATGGCTCATCAGTTGATTCTTATTTCTGTTTTTAATTGAAAGCTTCGTCTTTGGTTAATTCACCAAGTAAAATTTGCATGTGGTCTTGGGGCTGTCTGATCTATAGTATTATCAGATATCTCAGATGACAAACTCCTTGAATTATTTTCATAGCACCATCTCCCAAGAACGGCAGTGCAGATGAAAGATAAAGCATCCCCATTCCCTAGCAGAGGGTGGCAGAGGGGAACTAGTCTTAATTCCACAACCTTGATTTAATTTAGAATGCCTGCACAAGGTTTCTTGGTGGTCTAGTGGTTAAGATTGAGTGCTCTCACTGCTGCAGCCCGGGTTCATTTCCCGTCAGGGAACCACATCACCCGACTGTCGGTTGTCATGGCTGTGTGTTGCTGGGATGCTGAAAGCTATGCCACCAGTATTTCACATACCAGCAGGGTCACCCGTGGTGGACAGGTTTCAGTGGAGCTTCCAGACTAGACAGGCTAGGAAGAAGGAGTTGGCCACCCACTTCCAAAAAAATTGGGCATGAAAATCCTGTGAATAGCAGCAGAACATTGTCTGATATAGCTCTGGAAGGTGAGAGCAAAAAGACCAGGCAGGGTTCTGCTCTGTTGTTCACAGGGTCGCTAGGAGTTGGAATCCACTCCACAGCACTAACAACAACACAAAGTATCTAGATTATTCCTTTCTTATTATATGCCAAAGATACAGCAATGTTTTTAGAGTACAGTCCTTTTTATATGGGTGATTTTATACTCTCTTTACTTAGTTAAGACTCTGAAGACAAGACATGTTTTAGAAATTATCATGATAATTATTAAGATAATTAAAATGAGTCATTTCCATTATGCAGTTGTATGTCCCATACCTTTCTAAGACCAATTTATCATTCTTTGGCATCCAATTACACTACAAAAGAGGAAGAGAAGCTTCCAGTCAATTAAGCAAACAAGCTCAGTGTGTAGTTTTTTATGGCACCTTTTTTCTGACTGTGATTACAAAATTACAGTGCAAGGAAGTTCAAACCTAATAAGAATAAATCAAAAACTTTCCAAGGGAGGTCAGAGAAGAATGTTCATATCTTCTGGTTAAATTGTTTAAAAAAAAAGAAAGATTTGTTCAGCTTAGCACATTGAATATATATGTGTTTTTAATCATTACCACAACTATTTGTGTTATTGATGGCCTACAAATGAGAGATTGAATCAGAATTAATATGGCTGAGCCTTGGCCAGTTCAAAACTCAAACAACTACATATTGGACCAACTTTGCCAAGTGCTACAGAACAAAATATTGAGCCTCTAACATGAAGTGATTCTGTGAGGTGCCACCTCTTATCTGAAACAAAATATCTAAGAGATCATAGACATGGGTCAAGCACTATGGTGGGAGCACAGGATAAGAGACAGGGTAATTATAAATTCATGCAAACGAACTTTCATGCCACCCTATACTGTTTTGTATATTGTCAGAGTGGTAAATATCCAGTTCCATAACATGTCCAACCGGTTTATGTGAAACTCACCCAGTTTCTATGACAGTTGGCTCTCCTTGATGAATCTCAATTTCCACATTTGCTTTGGATCCTCTGCAAGGGCCATATTCATGTTTGTTTGTCTTGGGCAGGTTTTTGCAACATTTTTACTGAGTGGGATGGCAGGATCTGCAGAGTGTTAGATGCTAGCCGGGATTTCTTGGCCTGTGATTATGGTGCTATTTCAGTACATCTTGGTAGGGCCCATTTCATCAAGATTCACCCACATAGTACTATGTTAATTCTTCTATCAATCAACACTGAACAGCATATTGCTTGTTTGTAGCCTTAGCAACATATTTTTGCCTCTTGGTTAAATGACAAGCAGCCAAAGAAATAAACACTGCAATTGTCTGCCAAAAGGATGCTCTGTACATCCAATTGTTTTCCTAGGTATATTTTATTATATGAATGTGTCATCAAGCAAGTTTTCCTTTAATAGTTACATAAAATAAGGGTTGTGGCAATAGATTGTTTTGCTATATGTAAAGCTACACATGATTTTATCTACATTTTCATGGTTAGAGTGATAGTTTATGCAGTTAGTAGAAGAATTTTTGGACAGACCTTTCAGATCTTTCTTAAAGTAACTATAATAAAAGAATATACATTTCTAGGGACTAACTTGTAAAGACTGTTACAAGATTTGCTGAAGAAATAATATCTCATTTTAAATTATTGCAAAATAGAAATTGATGGTCTTTACTACTGCACTTCTACTTTCTTTATACAGTGTTATAAAGTTTGTTCATTTGCGAATTTTAAGCAACAAAAATTAATTCAAATGATGCATATAGTATTTTGAATTATGTAGCTAAAACTCGTGTTTAAAGGCATAGCAGTATTACAGGTTCTACTGAACACCTAAGCAAATTCAAATGGTCATGAAAGAATTGTAATTGGGTATCATAATGGAGTCAACAACCACCTATTTGGCCCTTACTGTTCTGGCTTGCACCAAATTTTCTTCCAAGTAGAAATTCTCTAGCCAGAAGGAGCCCACAAAACCATCTACCCTAAAATATCAGCTTTACACAGGGGGATACAGAGATCCAGATGGATTCAGCAGTTATTCAAGGTTACCCAGCTTGGCAGGCATATTCAGACCCAAACGATGGCTCTGGTTGGTAGGGTCCATGGGCTTTTGGGTCAGCCAATCCCAGATTTGATTTCTGATTTTGACAAACAACCTAGAATTACTTCATTTCTTCATTCATAAAATGGGGATAAATGATCTACCATGCAGGGTGCTGTACAGATTGATCTAATGAGGTGGTATAGTAAGTGCCTAGTACATTGCCTGGTACACTCACCAACCCTGACTTCCCTTCTCTCCAAGGCTCTTTGCAGGACAATACTGAGAAGCAAATGTTGCCCTCAGCTCTTCTTCCACTTCTTTAGAAGATAAGATTTCTAGCTATATTTATAGGTTTCTCTAAGCACCAGAACTTTAAGAGTTTGATCTTTACCAAGCAATGCAATCATACTTTTATCATTTGTGTTGACTTGGATTTATCTATTCCAAACTCTAAAATACAACCTCAAAGTCATTTCAAGAGCTTCGGAAGCTTAATTTTAGATTTGTCACTGAAGGTTATATTATCTAAGGTGATAACATACTCCTCGCAGTCTAACTTTAAAATCCAGACCAGTGCTACTCATTCTTTGGCTGTGAATTATGTAAAAATCCAGGGACCACCAAGGTGAAATAAAACAAGGAGGTTTTCTAAATGTCATGCTTGTGGGTTTTGTTATTAAGTAAATGGAGATTTTTTTTCAGATCAGTCAAAAGTAAAAATTTTTTCTTGTAAACAGCTGGCAGGATGGGCATGGGACATAGAAAGGCCCTGCTAGATATAGGTGCCTTAGTATCCAGAAAAAGGAAAATTTATTAAATAATAGACAAACTTTAAGGAGTTCTGCCTATGTGCCAAGTATTCTGCTAAAGAAAACTGACTCTTCAGAGGATTAAGTTATATGACTAAAGTCCTCTACCAAGTATGAGGCTAAGCTAAGGTTAAAAAATTTCAAATCTGACTCACAAACCAGTCCTTGTTTCTCTTTACCAGTTAAGTTTCCAAATCAAGTCTTTTAGTGACTCCCTTTGCTAAATATAAGTTCTGAATTCATTCTGAAATACTCTAGAATCAGAACTAAGAAGTCATGGTATAGTTAGAATTAAAATGGCAATGTTGATTTCTTTTCATTACCCTCAGCTTGTGAGTGTGTGAGCTATAAATTTGTTGCTCTTGTTCTAAAAAAAATTAGGGTTTCAAATAAATTTGTTTGAACTACTAGTTGCTCAAAGGTTGGCATAATAAAGCAGTTAGAATGTGGCTTAGTCAAAAAGGGCTGAGGAAATTCCAGTCATTTATGGATTGGGCTATAAACATTCATGTCCTGGAGAAGGAAGTGTGATAATGTGAATACATTTTTCAAAAAAAGAAAATAAAACTTATGCTCCAGATTTGTGTTTGCTAAGAGTACCACAAACTTTGTGAGTGGCTTCTGGCAACAGGAATTTATTGTCTCATTGTTTTGAAGCTAGAAGTCAGAAATCAAGGCGTCCACAGGTTTGGCTCCTTTGAGGGCCATGAGAGAAAATCTGTCTCATGCCTCTCCCCTAGCTTCTGAGATTTGCTGGAAATCTTTGACTTTCCTTGGTTTGTGGCAACATGAGTCCAGTCTCTGCCTTCACCTTCACATGGCCTTCTCCCTATGTCTCCTCATAGTCTTCCCTCTGTTCATGTCCATGCCTCTTCACATGGCATTCTTTTTATATCTAAGTACATCTATAATGACCCTATTCCCAAATTTAGTCACATTTGGAGGTACTGGGGCTTAGGCCTTCAACATATATATATTTTTAGGGGATACAATTCAACCCATAACAAGGTCTAAAAAGGAAAAGTGAAATGGTGTGGCAAAATTACCTGATGAATTTAGGTCAGGTTAAAAAGAAAACACTGATAATTTAGACCAAAACAAAGAGCATGCTTGTCTGCATAATTGGGACTGCAAGAATCTGGACAGTCAACTTAGGTAATGGAGGGGAAGGAAGGAAAGGGAGCCAGTGAAGAGAAAGAAGGCAAGAAGGGGAAGGAGGGCCAGGAAAAGAAAGAGGGTAAGTGAGGGGGAGGGAGGGAACAGATGGAGGGGACCAGGAGAAAGATCACATCAACCAATGCTCTCATTTGCAGACCTGCTCAAATCCTCCCCTTTCCAGCTTTAGATCTGGACTGAGCCTGACTGCAGAGCTCTAATCTATTGAACTATCTTCCCAATTACAGCTAGTTTATGAGTTTAATAATTACTCACATCTTATGCTCACTCACTGAAGAGAAATGTGTCTTTAGAGTCCTTTTAAAATTAGATTGCTTCTGCGGTTTCAAACCTGTAGGAGCTTTTCATTCGGACCATTTGTTTCCTGGTTAAGAGAATAGGTTCTTTGTTCATATGTAGACCCCACAGCAGAAGTCACAATGAGCCCACTCCTGGTGTGAATTAGCTCCGTAGGACATTATAGGGCACATGATAGCTGTGTGCTGGGAGGCTATTGTTTCTACTGCCTTGGAAATTAGAGATGAAAAATCCCTATGCGTTCATCCAGTACGTCTTTCTGCCAAAGCCAAATTAATTTTAGCACTTTTCTTTCCAGGACTTTGTGTGGTTCATGTTTTAAATCATCAAGGTCATACAATCTCTGGAAAACGGGTCTATCAATATACTAAATGGTGATGTGGTTAAAGGACAGGTTCATTACAACGCATCAAGGACTAATGTATGTGAACGAGAACAATATAGAGTAATCATATTTTGTACTCTAAGATTATTATATAGCATTTTGTATTGGATTTGTTTACAAAGGTTTTTTTTTTTCCACATATTATCTCAGTTAGCTCTTACTGCATCCCTGTAAGATAGGCAAAACCTTTGTTTATATGTCCCTTTCATAGATAAAGAAGTTGAGAGTTGTCAGTGGTGGAGCTGAGACTAAAACTCGTGTCTATCTTCTCATCCGTCCCTTTTCCATTTACCTCATTGGATCAGCAGAGTATGAAGTATTCCCACTTTTATTCCTGGATGCCCAATAATTGCTTTGAATATAAATTACATAAAAATTGTATGACAGAAAGTAATTAAACAAAGTCACGGAATGTGAGAAACAGGGGTCTGTCTGTGATGATGAAGAGAGGACATCATGCAAGTGATTCTAAAGTGGAAGGGCGACCTAAGCATATTTATTGTGTAGGATAGGGCAGAAAGACGTATGTTCCAGAGAATTCCCTGGAAGATGGAGTGGAAGATTAGAAACTGAGATGCTGTTTGCAGCTACAAGCCTCCTTCTTTTTCTAATCAGCCTCTTCCCACTTCATTGGCTCTAATATTTGTCACATTACAGTATTCCCGTGGTGATGAACTTGCAAACACTCACCAAATCCATCTGTAGAAAGAAGAGCAGAGAATGAAAGACTTCCTGTTTACACAAAAACAATCTATTAATTATCAGTGCTGAGACACTTTAAAGGAAAATGAAAGGATACTGTAAAAGTAAGTCTAATGACCATGCCTCATTTAAACAAAGGGAAATACTAATCATTCAACTTATCAAAGGTCTTAGAAGCAGTAAAGAAGTTAGGTCACAAATTCGGTAAATTTAACAATTGATTCTCAACATTCTAGACATCATCTTTTCAATTCATTTGCATAATTTGAGAGGTAATAAAGTCGATGTTATTTTTAAGTGGCTAGGAAGTAGAAAATATTTTAAAGATATTATAAGCTATAGAAGAAAGAAATGCAAGTCATCAACAACCACCACCACAAAATACTCTAGAAGTCTCTGTCTTTTCTTAGAGGTTAACACATAGCCACAGCTTCCTTGAATCTGGCAAGCATAATTCTGGTATAGTTTATTTGTTCCAATTCATGTATGAAGCTCCATGTTAGATGATGAATGCCACTTATTTCTTATTTTCTCCTTCAACAGTGGAATGGTGTTCTGGATCAAACAAACCTGATGCTATGAAAGGAGCAGGGCCCTTCAACCACATGTGCTACTGAATTTCCCAAACAGTAAAGAACCTCAAAGTTCATCCATGTGTCCATTCATACATTTATCCATTTGACAAATATTTACCCTGTGCCAACCATGTCAGGCCCTGAGTTGGCTGCTTAGATCTTAAATATTATAAAAGCTGAAAGGGATAGATCATAATGAAAGTCCCACATTCAGTCTTCCAAAAACAGTTCAGTGCAAATGTGCCTACACTCCACAAACACAAGCACACTTACACACCAACACACTGACATACTTAATCACACTAGAGATGTGAAGTAGACTATGAGTCTATTTAGGAAACAATAAATGCTCCACACTCACACTTACACAGAAAACTATAGCCCGTGGTTCTAAGAATTTAGGATTTCATAGATAAGGAAAGAAAAAACCGAAAGGACCAATGTGGGGTTGCCACCCACTTATGTTGTCAAGGAAGGACGTTAAATACATCTCAAAACAAAGCTGTAATTTACTATCATTTTCGTTTCTTTAACAAAGGGATATTAAACACATTCTCCCCCCAAAAAGGAAAGAATAGTTTTCAGAATAAAGTTAGCCATTTAAATTGGATATCTTTAGCTGAATGAAAAATTCTGTTGTCTTTTTGTTTAGTTCCCTTCGAGAACACTTGTCTTATTTCGCTTTGTAAACGAAAGGCACTGGCACCAGTCTGTAAACCAAAATTTGGGAAACACTGGAAGAAAATGGAATCTCTATGATCAACCAAGAGGCCCATATCTCAATCTAGTCTCGGGCACTTATTAATGTCAGATCTTGGTCAAGTTGCTTTCATGTTGCCCAGCTGTAAAATAGAAATTCAAATGGAATTTGTAAGGATTAAATTATACAACCCATGTAAAAATTACACAGTGCCTTACAAGTGACACCAAGTTGACAGCTACTGTTGTGGCAACACACCACAGTAGCTTTAGATGATCCAAATGCCCATTCTTTGGATTCTATGTCTTCCCTGAAAAAACTGTGAAGTGTGAGTGTTTCCTCTACTTCCAAGCTAATAAATTAGTCTGTTGCCTTTTTGTGGATGCTGGAAGAAGACATGAGACTCTTGGATCAGAAACAAAGGACAGTTAATTGCTGTACCAGAGTACAAGAGTTTGAACAGTACCAGAGTATCAGTGTTTGTGTCAGTTCCTCAGCCCTAATTCTCACAGAGTGATGGTACGAGGGCCAGGAGACTCAGAAAACATAGTGGCCTGCCTTCAAGAGAGAATTCCTGAGTTTAGGGAACTAGAATCTTTTATAGTGGACAGTCAGCCTGCTTGACATTTGCCCATAAGGGAGGTATTATCTTTATTACCTTCGGCAGTAAACAAATTTGCCCTTTGCTAGCCAGATTAACACTATCTCCACATTTCAAGGCCATTTCCTGTACAAACAATTTTGAACAGATAGTCCAGAACAAAGGCAGTCAGTGCCTCTGTCCAAGAGCAAATATCCTAGAGATCCATGGAGAGTGGTCTCCCAAAACTTGCTGCTTAAAAAAGAAAGGAATTTCTTTTAGGATTTTATTTTTTCTAGAGCAGGTTTAGGTTCACAGCAAAATTGAGAGGAAGGGACAGAGATTTCTCATATTTCCCCTGCTACATGCAAAGCCTCCCCATTATCAACATCCCCCATTAAGATGGTACATTTGTTACAACAGATGAACCTACACTGATACATGATAACCACCCAAGGTCCATAGTTTATCTTAGGGTTTACTCTTGGTGTTGTACATTCTCTGGGTTTGGACAAATGTATAATGGCATGTTATCCATCATTACAGTATCACATAGAGTAACACTCCCTACTTTTCAGATATGGTACTCAATTGATTGTTCCTCTTCTTTCCTGTACATTTGAATTCTCCTCTTAACTGGATATGTCTTATAACATTTGGAAATTCTTGAATATCTACCTTCCTAAAGAGGAAATAAGCATGTGAATATCCAGTTTTCCCAACACTTTTATTGAAGAGACTATCCTTTACCCACTGAGTATTCTTGGTTCCCTTGTCAAATATTGACTATATGCAGAAGTTTATTTCTGGACTCTCAATTCTGCTTCATTGATCTGTGTATGTACCAGTTTTTATGCCAGTGCCATGCTGTTTTGATTACTATAGCTTTGTAATATAGTTTGAAATCAGGAAGTGTGATGCCTCCAGTTTTGTTCTTCTTTCTCAAGATTGCTTTGGCTATTCAGGGTTTTCTGTGGTTCCATACAAATTTTAGGATTGTTTGTTCTATTTCTGTGAAAAATGCCATTGGAATTTTGATAGTGATTGCAATGAATCTGTAGACTGCTTTGGGTTTTGCCCATTTATGAATAGACATAAAGGACCAAAAAAGACATACAAATGGCCAACAGGTACATGAAAATGTGCTCAACATCACTAATCATCAGGGAATGCAAATCAAAGCCACAATGAGATATCACCTCACACCTGTTCGAAAGGTTGTTATCAAAAAGACAAGGGATAACAAGTGCTGGTGAGGATGTGGAGAACAGGAAATCCTTGTGAACTTTGGTGGGAATGTAAATTGGTTCAGCTACTATGGAAAACAGTATGAAGGTTCTTCAAAAAATTAAAAATAGAACTACAATATGATCCAGCAATCCAACTTCAGAGTAGGTATCCGAAGAAAATAAAATCACTATCTTGAAGATGTATCTGCACCTACATGTTTATTGCAGCATTATTCACAGTAGCCAAGACATGAAAACAACCTAATTGTCCTTCAATGGATGAATGAATAAAGAAAATGTGAGATAGATAGATAGATAGATGTGATATATATATATATATATATATATATATATCCATATATATATGGAATGTTATTCAGCCATAAAACGAAAGGAAATTCTGACATTTGTGAGAATGTGGATGAACCTTAAAGGCATTAAGCTAAGTGAAATAAGGCAGAGAAAGAAAGATAGTGTATCATCTCAGTTATATGTGGAATCTGAAAAAGCCAAACTCATAGAAACTGAAAGTAGATTGGTAGTTTTCATAGACTAGGGGGTGGAGGAAACAGGGAGATGTTGGTCAAAGGGTACAAACTTCCAGTTATAAGATGAATAAGTTCTGGGTATCTAATGTACAGCATGGTAATTATAGTTAACAAAACTGTGTTGTGTGCTTGAAAGTTGATAAGAGAGTAAATCATAAATGTTCTCACCAGAAAGAGAACACAAAACACTGCTAACTCTATGAGGTGATGGGTGTGTTAACTGATCTTATTGTGGTAATCATTGAACAATATATACGCATATCAAATCATCATGTTGTATACCTTACCCTTACACCATATTATATGTCATTATATCTCAGTAAAGCTGGATTAAAAAAGGAAGAAAGCAATCTAACTAACCCCTCCTAACCTCTCATCTCCCTCTAGTCACTGCTGTACTCTCTTCCTCACAACCTGATTTCTTAAGAGCTTTTATGCTTGATTTCCCACTTACTCACATTACATCCACTCTTTTTCAAATTATGAAATATGGTATAAATACTGAAGAAGTGCACAAATCATATATGTATATTTTAATGGGTACCCGTGTAGCCTCCACCCAGATCTGGAGAAAAATGTTGATATCTCTATGACCCAGTAATTCTGGTCCTAGATATGTATCCTAAAGTACATAAACTAGGACACGTGTGCAAGAAAGTTTATAACAACATTATTCAACCTTATGAAAGTGAAATAGTCATCTGCAGAATGGGTATACCTATTGTATTTCCTTATAATTCTCCCCAGCAAAACCCACTCCTTGTCCTATAGATAGCCACTATACTCTTTTACATGATAATAATCTTCTTATTATTGTCTAAATTTTACCAATATACTTTCCTGGTTTTTGAATTTTATGAAAATAGCATCATAATTTTTATTCTTTTGTGTCTGCTTCTTTCTCTCAACATAATGTTTGTGATATTTATCTATATTCTTGGGTATATCTGAAGTTTACTGCTGGAGTTTATTCCTTTTCATTCTGTATAGTATCATATGTGTCTTCTACAATTTATTTACCTATTCTTTTGTAGATGTTTGTTTCCATTTCTGTAACATTAAGCAATGTTGCTATAAACATTCTTATAAATGTGTTCTACTGTATGTACTCTAGGTTATATATCTAGGAGCAGAATTGGTGTATTACAAGTTCTATGCATCTTTGATGATACTAGATCATGCCAACTGTTTCCCAAAATGGTTGTTTCAATCTTCACTCCTACCAGTAGAGTATTAGGGTTTTTGTTTTGCCACATTTTATTTTATTAAAGAATAAACACTTGATAATATTTACTATGTGCCAGGCCATATTCTAAGCACATTGATTTACACTTTATAATATGATTAAGGTTAGATAGTATTGCTATTCTACTTTCCAGATAATTGAATTAATGCACAGAGAGCTGAAGTAACTGACTTCAATTCACACATTTGCAAGGGCAGAGGGTTCAGGTCAAGCGATGAGATTCTTAACCATTCTGCTATGATGCCTCTCTCCCACTCTCACATTTTTAATTTTCATACTTTTAAATTTTTGCCAACCTAGTATGTATGTAATGATATTTTTAATGCTGATTTTAATTTGCATTTCCCTCAATATAAGTGAGATTGAGGAGTTTTTCACATTTTTTATTGAGCATTTGGGTATTCTCTTTTGAGGATTTCAGGTTCAAGTATCTCTTGCCCAAGTTTCTTTGGATGCTTTGCTTTTTCTTATTGATTTGTATAAGTTCTTTCTGTATTTTTGTGTACGCAGTAAAGTCTTTTTTCTACTTGGGGGTTTGCATGTTCACTCTCTTAATTGGTATCTCTTAATGAACAGAAGTCTTTAATTTTAATGTAATTAAATGTATAAATCATTTCCTCTATGGTTATGCTTTTTGTGTCCTGTATTATAAATTGTACCCACCAAAGGGTCCGTATATAGATTATCCTATATTATTGCCCATATTATTCTATATACATTTTATTTTTTGTTAAGATCTCTAATACATCACAAATTCATATTTGTATATAGTGTTGTTAATGGTTAATTTTATGTGTCAGCTTAGGCAATGATGCCCAGCTGTTTGTCAAACACTAGTCTAGATGTTACTAGGAAGGTGTTTTGTAGGTGTGATTAACCTTAACAGTCAGTTGACTTTAAGTAAAGGATCACCCTTAATAATGTGGACAGGCCTCATTCAATCACTTGAAGGCCTTAAGAGCAAAACTAGCGTTTCCCAGGGAAAATGGAATTCTGCTTCAAGCATTTAATATAGACATCCTCTCTGAGTTTCTGGCCTCCAGCATATCGTATGGATTTCAGACTCAAGACCGCAGCAACAACTCTTACCTGCGTTTCCAGCCTTCAGGCCTGCCATACATATTTCATATTTGCCGGAGCCCACAATCACATGAGCCAATTCCTTAAAATAAGCCTCTTTATATATACATATATTCTATTGTTTCTGTTTGCCTTGAGAACCCTGACTGATACAAATTTTGGCACCCAGAGTGGTTCTAGAGTAACAGAATCTTAGGGATGAGTTTTCTGAATTGGTTCTGGAGTTTCTGGGATTGGTTCTTAAGGCACTAATGACCTTATTACTCATTAGTAAAGAGAGCATTGATAGTTCATGCATGATGTGGCAATAGAGATGTGCAAAATATCACTGTTGGATTAGCTGGTTGCTCCTCATTGTATTCAACAAAGTGGGGAAAGAAAAGGATGAGCTCAAGTGCTTATAAATTGCCAGCTCAAGTGCTGTATAAATGACCTAGATGTCTCCAAGTCTGTCCTGAAAGAAAGCCTTATCTCCTGTATTTGCAAAACTAAGATTTTTGAAAACTAAACCCAGAGTCTCATCATAAATTGAATTCTCAAACCTACAAGACATCTGCTGTTAAAGTGAGGATATTGATTATAAAGGAATGGGATCCTGAAACTGGAGGGGGAACATATGGGTAGATTGATGAAGTAGAGGACATTGAACTCTTAAATTCTGATGCATCTTCTTTGCCAATGGAAGTAGCTACTTTTTCCCCATCTGAGAAGGTTACCTATACTTTGCCTGAAGAAACTCTAATGGCTTCCCTTGAAGCAGTTACTTAGCAAGACATTGTTGATTCTCCTCAGGACCCACCCCCTACCACCTGTCTTTGCCTTTAGACCTATAAGTAGACTCAAGTCCCAGCAGGTCCCAAAAGGTGAGGCAAACAATGTGACCCATGGGGAGGTGAATTATATCCCCAAAAATCTACTTGGGTTTTCCAATTTATGTCCATAGAAATCTGGGGAATATGTATAGGAATGGATATTAAAGGCTATGATAATGGAGGAAAGAGTATAAAATTAGATCAGATGGAATTTATTGATATGGGTCCACTAGGCAGACATTCTCAATTCATTGTTGTAGCTTGAGGGATTGGAAAGAGCTCTAACTATTTGATTGATTGGTTGGCTGAAACATGGACTAAAAGGTGGCCTGCACTAAATAAGTTGAAATATTAGAACTACCTTGGTATACGGTAGAGTATGGAATCCAAAAACTTAGGGAAATTGAAATGTCAGAGTAGAATGATCGTGAAAGACCTGCTCACTCACCCCAGGAGGATACAGCCTTCAAGGATGCAAAAAATACATTGAGAAGAGTCCTACACCCTTGAATAACTCTATGGTTACTCTTCTATATAGTCAGGAATTATGGGGGGAGCTGCTGACACTGAACTAGGATTCTTAAATGCAATGGGAATAATTGGATTCTGGGGTGGCAGGGGCCAAGTGGTGGCACTTAATCACCAAAGCAAGGTGGTATGGTTACTGTAATGGACAGCAGAGTCAAAGCAGTAATTACAATAGTCTGATTCACATACACCTATGGTGTTGCCTAATTGATCATGGTGTTTCTACAAGTGAAATAAATGGGCAGTCTACTAAACTATTACTTGACCTGTATAAGCACAGGAGTTCTAGGTCAATTGAACAGACACCTAACTTGGTTCATCAAAACAAAGAGTCCTCTCCCTTCAATCAATTCCCATATTTGATCCAGTTTACAGGCCCAGAACTCCTTGAATGCAAGGGAAGTTGGATCTCTTTAAGGAAGAATCCCCCTATACTGCCAAAAACTTATACTGTTAGTCATTGTCCCAGCCTTTCCCAAGGTATTTATGGCCTTTTACCAGGGTGACTGTGCATTGGGGAAAAGGAAATAATCAGACTTTTCAGGGATTACTGGACACTGGCTCTGAAGCAATAATAATTTCAGAAGACCTAAACTGTCTCACTGTGTCCACCAGTCAGAGTAGGGACTTATGAATTTCAGATGATGAATGGAGTTTATGTTCAGGGTTATCTCACAAAGAGATGTACCCTAATCTCATCCTACTAAAGTGGTTATTTTCCCAATTTCGGGATTCATAATTGGAATAGACATACCAGCAACTGGCAAAATCCTCGCATTGGTTCCTTGACTTGTAGAGTGAGGGCTACTATGGCGGGAAAGGCCAAATGGAAGACACTAGAACTACCTCTACATAGTAAAATAGTAAACCAAAAGTAATGCTGCATTCCTGGAGAGATTGCAGATAATTAGGACTTGAAGGATACAAGGCTGGTGATTTCCACCATATCCTCATTCAACCACTTAGTTGGCCTTGCATGAAACAGATGGATCTTGGAGAATGACAGTGGATTATTTTAAACTTAGAGGGTGACTGAAATTGCAGCTGCTGTTTCAGATGTGATTACATTGCTTGAGCAAATTAACACATCCCATGGTACCTAGCATGTAGCTATTGATTTAGCAAATACTTTTTTCTCTACTTATTTTAGTAGAGATGGCCAGAAGCAATTTGCTTTCAGTTAGCAAGGCCAGCAATACACCTTCACTGTTGTACTATAAGGATATATCAGCTCTTGAGCCCTATGTCATAATTTAGTTGGCAGGGAACTCGATCACCTTTCCTTTCCACAAGATATCACAATGGTCCATTACACTGATGACATTATACTGGTTGGATCTAGAGAGCAAGAAATAGAAACTACCCTAGACATATTGGTAAGACCTTTGCACATCAGAGGGTGGGATATAGAGCCAAAAAATTCAGAGACCTTCTACCTTAGTGAAATTTCTAGGGGTCCAGTGGTGTGGGACATGTCAAGATATCCCTTCTTGGTGAGGATAAGATGAAGGAAAATTTATTGCATCAGGTCCCTCCTACAAAAAGGAGACACAATGCCTAGGGGGCCTCTTCTGATTTTGGATGAAACTGTAGGGAAGCAGAATTTGCCACTCTGAAATGTATCTCTTTGGCTTGATTATTTTCAAACACAAAAGACTCAGAAAGAAGCTTTGACCTTCCCCCTAACTGCCTAAAAGAATTTAAGATAGAAGGCCTATTCCAGGAAGGAGCTATCACCATAGATAATTATAGTATAATATGAACTAGGTGTGGTAGACAGGAAGGAATCTAGCAAGGTCCATTTGATCAAAGTCTTCTCCAAGTCCCATTGTCTCTGCGAGGCATGGCAAACATTTGTTTGCCAAACACTTGCTTTTCCATCTCTGTGTGAATTGCCTTTCTCCCCTTTGTAGTCCCAAAGTACCACCTCCAACATCTTCTTTTGTCTTTAGCTGAAGATGACATTTAAGGCAGTGGCTTTGGCCATTTTGGCAAATCACTCAGTTGTCCTGGGTTTCTCCCACATATGCATGGTATTAAACTTTGTTTGATTTTCTCCTGTTGTTCTGTCTCATGTTGATTTAATTCTTAGACCAGCCAGAAGAACCTAGAAGGGTAGAGGAAAATTTCTTCCTCTGCTATGCAACATATTCCTCATTTGGGTGTGATACTCCAGCCCATTCACCAAATGAAGAGAAGAACAGCAGAAGGCTTGCAACAAATCTAGACTTCTGCACCAACTGCAGTTGATCCAGCATATCTAACGGTACTTGAAGTGTTATTGGCAGATAGAGATGTTGTTTGGACCCTTTGGCAGAATTCTATGAATGAACCATAGTACAAACAATTAGGATTTTGGAGCAAAGCCCTGCCATCCTCTTATATAACTACTCTTTTTTTTAGAAAAAGCTTTTGGCTTTTAACTGGGCTTAGTAACTGAATGTTTAATCATAGGTCACCAAGTTACCATGTGATCTGAGCTGCCTATGATGAATGGGGTGATGTCTGACCCACCAAGCCATAAAGTTGGGCATGTGCACCAGTACTCCTTCATCAAATGGAAATGGTATATATGAGATCATGCTTGAGCAGGTGCTGAAGGCACAAGTAATTTACGTAAGGAAGTGGCCCAAATGCCTACAGTCGCTACTCATACTACATTATCTTCTCTCATCCAGCCTGCATCTATGGCCTTATGGGAAGTTCCCTACAATCAGTTGACTGAGGAAGAGAAAACCTGGGCCTGGTTTACAGATGATTTTGTGTGATATGCAGGCACCACTCAGAAGTGTATAGCTGTAGTACTATAGCCCTTTCTTAGGATGTCAGTGAAGGACAGTGGTGAAGGGAAATTCTCCTAGTGATCAAAACTTCAAGCAATGCACTGGTTGTTCATTTTACTTGAAAAGTGAAATTGCCAGAAGTGTGACTGTATACTAATTCAAGGGCTGTGGCCAGTGGCTTGGCTGGATAATCAGGAAGTTGGAAGAAGAATGATTGGAAAATTGGTGGCAAAGATTTGGGAAAGAGTTATGTGGATAGACTTCTATGAATGAGTGAAAAACACGAGAAAGTTCAGTTCTATGTGAATGTTCTCCGAAACATGACCTCAGTAGAGGAGAATTTTCATAATAGAGTAGATAGGGTGACCTGTTCTGTGGATACCGGTCAGCCCCTTTCTTCAGCCACTCCATTATTCCTTCAAATATTGCCTCTACCTCATTTCCTTCTCTTTCAGGAACTATAATAAGATGTATGTAAGACTTTCTCACTCTATCCCTTTTGTCTACTAATCATTCTGCTCTATTTTTTTTCCATTGTTTGGTGTCTTCATTCTAAATTATGAATAATTTCTTCTACCTTCTTTTCTATTTTGTATAATCTACTGCTATACCTATCCATTGAGTTTTTTTATTTCGGTTGGTGTATGTTTCAGTTCTTAAAGTTCTCTTGGTTCTCTTCCAAATCTTCAGTGTCACTTCTTATATTTTCCTATTTCATGCATATAGCTTCAAGTTTCCTTTTGTTTCTTTTATGTATACTGAGCAACATTTTTTTATAAGCTATCTGATAATGGCAATATTTGTAGTCTTTCTTTTCTTTTGCCTATTATTACTGCTGTTTATTGCTTATGGCAACTTATTTCCTTGTATGCTTAGTTATCTTTAGTTGTATGCTGCTCATTGTCCTTGAAAAAAATTAGTTATGAGGATTCCCTGAGGCTTAGGATACGTGTGCTTTCATCTAGAAATAATTTTCATTTGTTCCTTTCAGATATTTGGGAGCACTGTTATTTCAATACTGCTTTAAATATATCACCTATGGTGTCTTGGAACTCTTTGATGATAAAAAAAAAAAAATGTAGGCTGCAGATACACCAGCCATGATTATATTATCTCAAGACAGTTTCTTTAACATATATTCCCCCAAATCTGCTTCGTGCCAATGTAAGTTTTCTGGAAGTCTTGGGGTTTGTGGGAGAAGGAGTAGGCTGTCTACTCCTAAAGACTTACCCTAAAAGTATAGCCACTTGGGGTTCCACTTGCCTTAAAGGTGTAGTCCTTTGGGGTGCTGGTTTTAAGGTGGGTAGCCTCCTATTGGATCCTCTAACTTTAGCAGGACTTTAGCTAAGATTTCTGCCCTCTTGCTCTATAAATTCATTAAAATCATAGCTCAGTTTAATAGTTTATTTTATCCTGCGTGGATAAAGGGTTTCTGGGCCAAAGTAAGCCTTGAGTGCCCTGCTTACTTGGTTCTCTGGGTTCTTCTTTTCTCATATGTTTTGAGCTGATAATTTTTTACTCCACTGTAAACTCTTCAATACTAAGAAATTATCTTATCCAGTATTTTTCCTTGTTTTAGTGTGCAGTGTGTGTATGTGTAAATAGTCTAGCCTGCCATAACTAGACTATGGAAATATAAAGTCTTCTTTTAAGCATGTTAAATTTAGGTTTAGGGAAAAATAAAGCTTTTCATGCAGCAATGAGCGTTGGCAATCATATGCACCTAAGCTGTCATTCTATATTGTAAACTGATGATGCACTTTTGGTTATTTTCCCTTAAGATGACTTTTTTTCTTTTTTGCATTTTTAATGATAACCATAGTGAAAAGGAAGAGAGTATGAAAAATCCAAGACAAGATTAGAAATAAAATAAGATCAACCATTTTTAACATGTTCTAGTATGGCGTTGAATTAATAAATAAGAGTGTAAATGTGTAAATAGCTCTTTAAAACCAAAAGCCATTGTCCACTTTAACACTGAAGATATGTTTGAAATGCAAGTGATTAGTGATTTGTATATAAAATCCAAGTGATTATATATATATATAACAGACCATTTTTATTAATGGTCTGTAACATTGGTTATAAGTTTTGCTACCCTCTGTACTTCGAGTAGAGCTTAAAACAAAAAACAAAGTAAAGGTACCTCCTCCCTAAAACAAATAAACAAACAAACAACTCCAGGGAACCTTTAAAAATATGCTGAAGCCCTGGTCCCATACTCAGGGTTTCTGACTTAATTGGTTTGGAATATGACTTGGGCATTAGGACTTTTGAAAAACTCCATGTGATTCTATGGTGCAGGGAATTATTCACCTTAAAACTACTTTAGGAAGCAAATCTCTGTAGTGCAATGACTCAATTTGTAAAACTTGCTTAAGTACAACTGTTCTGGCACTCAGATATACCATGAAGTAGAGAATCCTGGAAGATGGGATTTCTGCATTTCCACTATAAACAGAACAAAAGAAATCATGCTTCAACTGTAGCATGAGGAATTTCCATTGGAAAAAAAAGAAAATACTTTCTTAGAGTTTGGTATGCCAAATTCTGGAACAGCTAATAAAGGCGTGTTGTAGCATCTTGTTATTTGTTGACATTAACTTGAGGCAGTTTTGCCTCAGGCTCTAAACTCAGACAGAGCTGGGCTTGAATTCCTCCTGTGGACTTACTAGGTACACAACCCTTGGGAAAATTAAACTTTCCATGCCTTAGTTTCATCATTCATTCAATCATAAAACAAATATTTATCAAACAATATCAGGCAGGCACTGCACAAGGTCCTGAGGATACAGCAGTAAACAAAACAAAATGTGCCAAATAGGATGACACACCTGCCTTATCAGGTTATTTGTAGGGGTTAGATGAGAAGTATATGTAAAATTAGCAGAGCACGTGGTTATTATTATTATTAAAATTATATAAAGTATTGTCTCAAAGGGATAGGTAGCATTACTTTGGAGTTAAAATTGGTGGGAATTTTTATTAATGATCTGTAACATTGGTTATAAGTTTTGCTACCCCCTGTATTTCAAATAGAGCTTAAAACAAAAAACACAGTAAAGGCACCTCCTCCCTAAAACAAACAAACAAACAACAACAACAAACTCCAAAGCATATGATATGTCTTGGGGCACTGAGCAATCCAAATGGCTTAGAACCACATTGGAAACCACTCACAGAATTTTCACTACAGGATGTAATAAATCACGGCTCTCCTTAATCTCTTTTCATTTCTTAGAAAAGAGGATGTTACTGAGAAATAGAAATAAAATCCATTGTGTGACCTGTACATTCCCAAAACATTAGCACAAAAATGTGGAGTTGAATCACTGATTTAGGAACAGTTTGTCTGCCTCATTAAAATGTAGAGAATTCTCCTTAAAAAGGATGTTCTTAGAACAGAGTAAAAATGAAAGCAGAAATTTGCTCGGAAACATCTATGTTGCCCCTTAAGATGTGGGCAGCATACTTAAAACTGAACAGAACTTTGGAGTACAAATCTGTTATGTAAAGTCAAGAAGTATCTATAAAGATCGTCATTAGCTGCAAGTACTGGAAAGGTGAGAAATGTAAACCATTGACAGATATGGAAATCTATCAATAGTTGGACATTTAAACTTTCATGTAAAATCTGTGCTAGAGCTACTAATAGAGTGAAAACATTTAAATTTTCTTGGGATTATTACAGCTCCTGGTATACAGTAAATTCTTGACAGTGTCATTTTCTTTTCCTCCCTCTCTTCCCTGTCTTTGCACACTCTCTTCTGTGCAGTAAGAGATTCCAGAGAGGACAGGGGCAGATGAATATTGCACTTAACTTTGAGTCAGTCTCAAGGGCTCCTGTGCCAGTAGGGTGTACAGCAAAAAGTGCCAACAGAGATCGGACCCACGCTCCTGTTAGCTTTCTTTGAGGCTTGCTTATCTATAGTCAACCAGATCGGTCCTTCAGTTCAGCTAATTTGGTTGTTAAGGTGTTGAAAATCCTCAGTCTGAACACTTTTAAGCCCATGTTTACACTGCAGTGACCTGATCTGAGTTCGTAACCCAGCTTGATCAGGGTAATAAAGATAGTCTGCACTAGGAAGTCATAACTCCTCTTTGAAAGTCTGTTTTAAAACTGCTTATGTTACTCATTGATGTTAGAAATTAATTTTTTCAAAGGCTGTTTACATAAGTGACTAATTTTGCTGAGTTCAGTTTACTGGAATGGAAATTATATTAAAAAAATAGTAATAAGGGAGGGGAGACTGGCATACCAAGTGAGTGAAATTATATTCAGGTCAGCTTTGCCTAGTATAGATATTCCACAGAATGATATTTTAAAATGAGAAACAACTGACCATTCTTCACTAAATTGGAATCACCCAAGTGTTGTTGAGATGAGGCCAAATTTAGAGAGTCTGGCAGCTGTGCAACCCTCTTTCTGCCCACACTCATTGGCATTGAGCTTTTTCACATTGTTCTCCCAGATGGCCAAGGTCTTTTAAGTATTCCTCCTTCATGACCTGTCATCTGCACTCCCTACTTCCACGAGTGAGCTTCCTTCCTATTCCTCACACTTGACCTCTTTTGACCCCTTCCTTACTCCGTTATTCTTTTTCTGTTTGTATAAACAAATGAGAACAGGACAAAAAAGAAACAAAGGATATTGTAGTTTTTAAATGAAAAGAAGTCAATTTTTCCCCTTATTTCATTAACTTTCAAGGAAAGTTAATGAGATAAACTTTTAAAGGGCATAATATTGTACTTTATGCTTAACGTATTTACCCAAACAGTAAGTATTTATTGAGAAACTGCTATGTGTGAGAGTTTATAATACATGCTGACTTTAAACTCTAGGAATTATCTTATTATTGGGATTTTTAACATTATGTCAGTAGTAAATTAGATTTTAACGAGAAATGCAGAACAACGATAGAGAGCAACACACACACACACACACGAGTCTGTTCTATTTTCTTTAAACAAAACATAAATAAGTGGAAACATGTTGACTCTAGAGGGCTGTAAATAAAAATCTGTGCCTCTTCATGGCTTGTTGATACTGAAAGTGGAGAAAAGACAAGAAAAAATGAATTGTTTGTGCCTTCTCCCTTCGTTTCCCATAACCTTTACCACCAAATCGAACCAATCCTCCTTGACAGCAGCACATCAGTGGGAGGGGCTGGGAAATGTGAAAATATTAGGAATTGATCCAATTGAAAGTGACAGGAAAAATGTACCACTGCACATTAAATGACTGATTGGTTTCTTACCCCATTTGACCTCCAGTTAAAACTCTGAGAAGCATATCCAGATGCAGTTGCAACAGCTAATGTTCAACACTTGTTTAGTAATTAAGACAGAGTTGCAGTGACTCCATTCTAAGAAACTTGAATAGCATAGCTGATTTAAGGAAGGCAGAACTTTTAGTAAAGATGTGGGGGAGAAATGTCAAGAATAGCACAGTAATGATCTAACATATATTAGGTTATATTGTGCCTGTCATAGCTCTCATCCTAGTTGTGACTGCTAATAATATCTATAAACATATAATTTCAGATTACATTGTCTGAAATCTTTGGAGCATGAATTGCTCTCCTGAAGAGCCCTCAAATTTAGCACACCAATGGCAAAGCATCAGTTTCTATCTTTTCTTCACTGTTGGATCCACGTTCTGAGCACATAGTATCCTTCAGCAGTCAGTTTACATTTGTTCAAGAAAAGGCTTCCTCTCATTTTGTATTGACTACATTCAATGTTGTCAAGAGACTTGGATTCTGGTCTTTCACCTTTGGAATGAAACTTAAAACTTAGGCAAACACCCTCATTTTACAGCAGGTGAATGGAAGGCCTGAGAGGAGAGGCGACTTACCCAAGGGCGGCCAACTGGGTAACCTCTGAGGAAACTCTTCTAACCTGCCTCCAGTGCTTTTCACTCCACCAGGGAGCTTCCCTTCCCTCAACTCTTGGTGACTTCATCTGTCACAGGATTGAAGCCTCTGTTTCCCCATCTGGGAAATGGAAATCAGATAGGTATTTTGCAGCATTGTACATAGAAAATAGTTTTGAATGTCTATTTAGTATGATGCCTCATATAGTCAATATCTTCATTTCATCATCCTGCAGAAGGGATCAACTATGTTCAGTGTAGCTGTAGCAGAGCTTGTATCAAAGTAGGCCTTTCAGAACTTCTCAGGTGTTCATGTTGTGAATAATTTTTGCTAATGAATCTGATTGGTCAGAATAGAATTGAGTTTATTTTATACTGCATGGTAATAAATTGTCATGTTTTTCAGTGCTTTCCCCTAATTTTTAAAAAAAGTATAGTCAGAGTATGACTAAAGTATATCTCCAAGTACATTAACATGCTCTTGGCAACTTCTCGAATGTTATCAGTTTGATCTTGGGCAGCATAAGGAGCAGGGCAGGTTGGAGCATTGGTCTGTAGACACACGTCCTGGGTGTTTGTCCTGGCTACTGTAGTGTGACCTTGGCCACATTGTTTAATTGCTCTAATACTTCATTTCTTTTCATGTAAATGAGGACAGAGATGGATGATTTCTACATTCCTTTCTAATCCTAAAAAACAGACAAATCTCAGTTATGGTAATCATAAGCAAAACAAATATTTGTGGAGTGGCATAACATTTTCTGGGAAAATAGATTGTCTAACACATGTTTTGAATTAAAGGTACTAAAAATCAAGGCAAAAGTGCAGAAAGCCTTGAATTAATGGCAGTGGGCCTTCTCTGACAATAAAACGTACTTGCTGGAAATTTACATTACCTGTGGAAGGAAAACAACTATTAAATCAAAATTGACTTAGTACATTCAGAAACACAAGACTAAAACCTATTAACAGCTCAAGAGAATTTAATTGAATACGATGAGTAATAAAAGAGAGGTCCAGGAGTGAACGCTGAGAATGCTTATGGATGATTCTGAATTGCAATATTTGACTTTCAGTGAGACTGAAGAGCTGACTTCCATCTGTGTGTGTGCTGAGTTGATTAAAGAAGCTAAATTTCCATTGACATGGAGGTGTAAACTGTGGTTTTTTTCCCCCAGAATATCTGGGACAGCCTGACATTGCCTGGAGGAGGACAGAATAAGCTCTTCTCCAGCCCTTCCTACCCAGAGACTGTGAGCCTGTTGACTCGGCATTTCTGCCTCTGGCTCTGTGCTGTCCAGTGCATGGAAGGCAGGGAGGGAGAGCAGAAAGCCATTTGGTGTCAGGTGGACTTGGGGTTTTGAGTTCTGGCTCTGGCTACTTACTAGTCGTGTGAACTTGAGCAAGTCACTTAACTTGTCTGGGCCTGTTTCTTCACTTTCAAAATGAGCTTAACAATGGTAACTGTTATGTTGTCCCATCTTTTTGGCTTTGTCTTTGCTTGGATTTACATTCCAATTTGAGTTTCTAGTCTAGTTTACACCAGGTTTTCATGCTTCCTGATTTTGTTTGTGGAATAGATATCCCTGCCTTGCACTAAACCATGTCCCCTATTCCTTTCCTGTAGCTCTCTATCCAGTTCCATTTCTTGTTGCTTAATATCTAAATATGTACAGCCAGCCCTGGCGGTCTAGCTGTTAAGTTTCAGGGCTCTCACCTGGATTCATTTCCAGGTTGCAGAACCACACCACCCATTGTCGGTTGTCACACTTTGGTGGCTGTGTGTTGTTGTGATGCTGAAAGCTATGCCACAGGTATTTCAAATACCAGCAGGGTCACCAATGGTGGACTGGTTTCAGACTAGACAACTAGGAAGAAGGAACGGCCACCCACTTCTGAAAAAATTGGCCATGAAAACCTTATGAATAGCAGCAGATCATTGTCTGATATAGTGCCAGAACATGAAGATGGCGCAAAAGATGAGGCAGGCTTCCACTGTGCTGGACACAGGGTCGCTAGGAATTGGAATCCACTCAATAACACCACCACCACCAAGGTGTGTGCCCACACACATATCACCACCAGGCAAGACAGAACAAGCCTTCAAATAAATGGCAGGTATTTCCAAATAAAACATGAGTAATATAAAATTGATGACTTCTTCACTATTAGTGTCCAAATATTCGAAAAGACCTAATTTGACTTAATGCTTAAATATAACCATGTTTGCCTAGTATAAGTCCTAATATTGCAATCACCTCCCTCTCCAAACTTCTGAAAAGAATCACACCTCTTAATATTTTATCTATCATTCAGATAAGCAAATACTTGATCACTTTCATACATGACTAAACGTTCATCTTAGCTTCTTCTTCATCCCTTTATATTGTTTCCTTTTGTCCTTGGTGCAGAGCTTAGGGGAAATAGCTCCGTAATGGGACATTGCTCACATATACGATGTTTTTCCTTCCTGTGGGATCATTGAAGAATAATACATTATGATCAGTATTGTTAAACAAGATGGACTAAATCCACCAAATATTTTTCTAAAAGATAGACTGTTTACATCGAGGTAAAATAAGCAGATCTACTAATTCTTTGGCTGACGGCCCGTTTGTTTAGGAAACCCACATAATTGCTGTGGAAAGAAGTTAAGAAGAAATTTTCACTTTTGTACGCCAAATAAAATAAAATAAAATTACAGCTGGATTTCGCTGTGGACCCACAATTTCTGCCTGAGGGACGGTAATGAAAAGCATGAGAGCACTTTCTTATATTTGCTGGAACTAGTTCATCCCACAGAATCTGGGCTGTAAGGTGAGGGCAATCCCTCTCTCTAAGGAAGCAAAGTCAGCTCTGTAAGAGTCAGACCCCCAAAGATTCCCTCTTTGGAAGAGGGTTGGGAAGCAGAGTGAGGACCATGGAAGCTGGTGAGACCCTTTAACTGGTTTGTGTGTTGTGGTGTCCTGAAATGTCAGTTTTATCGCCGTAAGAAAGAATACAAGTATGGTTCTGCTCAGAGACAGAGGAGGCCCAAAATGTTGTAGACTGAAAAACGCACATTCAACAACATTATACTAATATCCTAGGGACATGCCTTTTCATGTTAAACAGCAAACGTTTTGTTTTTAAATTTGTGCTACCCCTAAAATAGCCTCCTCTTACAGAGGAAGAGCTCACGTCTTTATTAAAAAAAGATCTTTCTTTAAAATCCTTCTACCCAGAATATACTCAAGAAGTGTTTTGAAAAGAAACATGCCTTGTGGAATGGCAAGCAAATCAAGATTTATGACAACTCCCTTTTGCCTTTTTCTCTACCTCCTTGATTCCGACACACAGACCTATTGAAAATCTTGCTTGCTATGATGGGTAATTGTTTTGAATTATCTTTTTTTTTTTGGTGAGGAAGACCAGCCCTGAGCTAACATCCGTTGCTAATCCTCCTCTTTTTGCTGAGGAAGACTGGCCCTGGGCTAACATCCGTGCCCATCTTCCTCTACTTTATATGGGACGCCGCCACAGCATGGCTGACAGGCAGTGCGTCGGCGGGCGCCTGGGATCCGAACCGGCGAACCCCGGGCTGCCAAGCGCGGACTAAACTGCTGCGCCATGGGGCCGGCCCCTTGAATTATCTTTTAATACCCGAGGTAGGAAAATACTACCAAAGACCTATTAACGTCTCTGGAAAATTTCACTCTCCATTGAATTAAAGAAGCAATAGATTTCTGCCCAAATAATTTGTTATGGATCCATGGTAGTAACTGCTTTGTTTCCACTCTCAGTTGGATAATCAGCATTTCTTCAAAAACCCTTTCTCTTGTGTTTTATTAGCTCACAACTATGTTGAACTTTACTGCTCTGTCTAGAACAAACACCACTCTCCTTCAGTAACATTTTCACCCATTTTACTACAACAAGAAATGGAAATGGCACGGGCCTCATCTTCCCTGGACTCTGTTGACTTCCTTCCATCTGCTCACTTCTGAATCATAGCTACAGGGTTCCTCCATTGCCTTCCTATTGAATCAGCACTGGGTAATGTCATCAGTTCCTTTTTATTATGCAAACACTTCGATTTCTGAAGTACGTTCCTTAGTTTATGAACAGTAAGCTTTCTACTTTCATTTGAAAATGCCTTGCTTTTCCTTACTCCTGACTGATGTTTTAGCTAAAGATTGAATTCTAGGTTGACAGATATGATTTTATTATTTTGAAGATATTATGTTGTATCTTCCGCTTCCAATGGTTGCTGAAGGGAGGTTTGCTACCAATCAAATTGTCCTTCCTTTCAAGATAGTCTTTCTTCTTTGGCTGCTTTAATTCCCGGTTTTTAATGTTCTGCAGTTTCATCATGCCACTATTGTGGATTTGTTTTTCTTTATCCTTTTCAGTGCTTATTGCATTTTTTCAAGCTAAGCACATGCGCTTTTCTTTTACTCTGGAAAATCCTTGCTACAAACTAATTATTTGTGTCCCACCCTAATTCATATGTTGAAATCTGATCCCCAATGTGAGGGTATTTGGAGGTGGGGCCTTTGAGAGGTGATTAGGTCATGAGGGTGAAACACTCCTGATGGGCTTAGTGCCTTTACAAAAGAGACCTCAGAGAGCTCCCTTGCCCCTTCTGCCATGTGAGGACACAGGGAGAATTCTGCAGTCCAGAAGAGGGCCTTCACCCAACCATGGTAGCACTCTGATCTTGGATTTCCAGCCTCCAGAAATGTGAGAAATAGGTTTCTGTTGTTTATCAGCCACCCAGTCTGTGGTGTTTTGTTATAGCAGCTAGAAGGGACTAAGACAGTACTCCATTAAAGTGCACATTTCCAAGAACTTTGCAACTTTTTATACTCAACTTCCACCACAACTGAGATACAGAACATTCTATCACCATAGAAAGTTCCTCTGCACTCGTCTCAGTCAACCCTCTCCAACCTTTGACAACAGGCAACCACTGATTTGCTTCCCATCACTAACATAGGTTATGCTTCTTCTCTGGAGTTTTATTTGACTTTCATCAATTTTAAACTTCAGTGACTATTTGAGGCAACGGACGTATTCCCAAACAAGACTGCAGTAATGGTTGTACAACTCTACACATTTACTAAAAATTATTGAGCTGTGTCCTTACAATGGGTGCATTTTCAGATATGTAAATTATACCTCAATAAAGCTATTAATATCATTAAAACAAGTTAATGACTATATTTATCTCCTTTTTAGAAAGTTTATTTGGTTCTATTTTAGATCTTTCATATTTACCTATTCTTTCATTATAGGTTTTTTCCTTTCTTTTAACCTCTTTAAGCATTTTTGATATACTTTCTTGATGGTCTTTTTCCAATTATTTTATTTGTCCTGTGTCTTGGAGTGATAATTCCATTGATTGCTAATCTGTAGACTCTCCATTCTTATGGTTTGCTTCCTCATAAAATATGTACTTTTCCATTGTCATCTCTTCTTCAGAAGTTTTAACTGTGGGAATACCTTGTGCCCTGGGTTGTAAAAGTGTCCTACTGACAGATTTTGATATTTCTGAATCATGTTGTTTGGTTAACTCCCCCACGCAGGGAGTATAAGTCCAGATGTCTCAGGAGGAACCCTTCATCTTATCTTCAGTGCTCTATAGCAACAGCAAACTTCTTCATTGCTTTCCCATCCAGTGTATACAGCTTTTTCACTTCTTTTTTAATAGACAGGTAGCCCTTTGAGGCCCTACTTGCCTAAGGCTCTCTGTCTCCAGGCCTGCATGGGGATTTAAAAACCCAGCCTCCAACCTCAGAGTCAATATGGATCTGATCACCTAAACTCCCAATGCAATGTTAATTTATACTTTCCATTAAGTATTTGAGTGCAATCTTCTTTTTAGTATTTTGGGATTTTTTTTCCCCTATCTTTCTTTTGAGCTCAGCTTTGTATTAAAAAAATCTTTGATTAATTTTGTCCATGATTTCTATTTATTCTAACATGTGAGAGGCTTGACTATACTAGCTTAGTTCACCATGTTGCTGGAATTCCTTACTCTTCAAATCATATAGTCCCCTTTCAGTTCTTAGTTCCCTGATTCCTTGAAATATTGAACATGTCAACTTCTAGTTACAGTAACTCCTTATATCTTGGCTTTCATGACATTATTCACTCTCATCTTTTCTCCTACTTACAGAAAGCAGTATAATCTGTTGGTAAAGCATGAATTTTGTCATCATTTAAACCAAAATTCAGATACTGGATCTTCCACTTATATACTGTGTGATCTTTAAGTTAATGATTTAACTTTTGTTTTTCCCACTGTACTCTTTCATGACTTGAACCACAATTCAAGTCTGAGAATACATAACCAGTAGTGATGTGTATTAGCACAATAGAATTCTCGGCAGCAGTGAACAATAATAATAGGCCATTTTTTCTTGCTTTTTTAAATCTTCACCTTGCAATGTGTTATTACTTTTTCTATTTACTTGAAGTATAATTGGCATGTAACGTTGTATTATTTTCAGGTATACAACATAATTATTTAATATATGTATGTGTTTCAAAGTGATCACCACAATAAATCTAGTTAACATCCATCATCTCACGTAGTTACAATTTTTTTTCTTGTGATGAAAACTTTTAATATGTACTCTCTTAGCAACTTATACTGGGGTGCCTGGAGCCCTTTGGGCAGGTCTGGAGCTGCCAGATGTTCCAGTCAAGGGGCTAGAGGGGCCTCACAAAGCCTTGCTCTCCAGGGAGATGATGCTGCTGTCCCCTCCCCAGTTAATGATTTAAGATCTTTAAAAGGGAAGTATATATATATATATATATATATATATATATATATATATATATATATATGTATATATTTTAAAGTTTTAATGAAGAATAAACAAAGTAATCTGTGTGAAAGACATGGAGTACTTGACAAAGAGTAAGTGCTTAATATTAGTAATAGCAGAAGATATTTATAAGGCTCTTGCTTTCAACTTGAAAGTGATAACGTTTCACATTCCTCATTTTTCCAGATTCTTCACACTGGGTCAGTTCATGGAGTTTATGAGGGAAAATAACAGAGGGGATGCCCATTATTTGCTGTCAAACCTCTGCCAGTACATCCCTGACCATTCCAAAGGAGGGATTTGTTTTATCCTAGCCATTGCTTTCCTAAAGACAGGGATTGTGGACAGACAGTAACATCCAGTTGAAAATCTCTTAGGTCATTTGAGGCAAGTTCAGTGGTGATGTCAGTAACAAACTTTCCCTCAATGGAGGTATAGATGAGTAGATTTTTCTTCAATTTCTGATAAAAACAGAGTAAGTCAATGCATCATATAAACACACAGGCTTTGCCCAAGAATACCTCTGTGTTCTTGCTCAGTAAAGTTATTATCTCGGAAAGGAACACAGATCTTGGGTTTACAGTGTTTTAGTACTATTAAGTACTATTCACAAGAAGGAAAAAATCTCGTGTCCCTAGCTGCTCTCTTTCCTTCTCATTCCATGCTTTCTCCCCCTAGAATCACCCTCTCCACTCCCATGATTCTCAAAAACACTTACAAACTGTTTACTCTCAAAATTATGATGATAGATCTCATCTCTCACCTCTCTCCTGAGTTCCATATCTAGATGCTGTTGTTAGACGTTCCTGGTGTCTGAATGACCTGAACTATGGTTATTTTCCCTTCTGGTTTTTTACAAGGAAGAAAATCTACAAGGATAATAGCCAAACTAGAAAGTACCACTTTGACAATAGGTAATTGCCATATACCTTTGTGCAAATCTCTAGTAAAAGTTGCACTGAAAGATCTGATTTGAGAAAGGCCTCATGTTACAGCAACACTTCTTGCTTCCTTGACTCTTAAACTGTGTATATTTCACTCTCACCTCCACCCAAGGATGGGCTCCCACAACTGCAGTGAGGGAGGTGGCCAGTCCAAAGCACATCCACCAGGTCAGAGGAAAATGAAGTCCAGAAAGACTTCTCTGCCTCTAATATCTAGTACTGAGCTGAGATGGGCTGCACGGCCATGACCAGGGGAATATAAAGTTTACTGTGTGGGAGCAGAAAGAACAGAGAGATTTCCCAGTGTACCTCCAACACAGGGGATTAGAGGTTCTAGTTTTCTCATTCCACCTACTATATGGATCCAGGAAGTGAAAGACAGGTTTTTTAAAATACACCCAACCCCACCCGGACATTTCATAGATAATTTATAATCATCTTCAGATGCTTTAGTCTGTACATCCCTCCTTCTTCTGGTATCAGTAGCCCCTTCCACTTCCGAGCTGCCCCCCTCCTCTCTTTGTGGTTCTGAGGATGACAGTTCCAGAATTGTCCTACTCTGGTATACAACACAGATCTGGCCAATCATAGTATCCACCTACTTGGCAACAGTGTTTGGCCTGAGAATGAATGTACTACCCAAGCCAATCAGTCCTTTTCTTCAATTTCACATTGGGAAGGAAAAAAATTCCTTTTATTCTTGGATCATGAGCTGTAAAGATAGACTCCAGAGCTGTTAAATCATCTGTGCAGCTGCTTTGGCTACACCTGAAAGAAACAAGCCTACGACAAAAGAGGCGTGGTGACAGGCAGAGCAAAGAGCATTGATGACACCGTTTGGATTCCTGGATCATCCCTTTTTTATATGTAAGCCAGTGATTTCTGTTTGAAACAGTTTGAGTTAGATTTCTGTAACTTGCAACTGAAATATCCTAATACACATCTCAGCACATCTAAAGTAGAATTCATCTTATATAATCCCCCAAACTCTCCTCCCTCCCATCTACACTGGTTGGTGAAATCTTCAGCTACCTGGTCACCCAAGCCAGAAACAAAGTCACCCTAACGCCCCCCCACCCCGTTTTTTACTTATCTCAAATTCCCTTTCTTTTGCTTATCCTGTTACTGCTGCCACTGCTTTTCTTTGTCAATGGTGATGCTCTAGACTCACCAGTCTCCCTGTTCTCTGGTGGTGGTAGCTGTGAATTCCTTGCACAATTAGCATTTGAGTGGATAGCTTTGCATCTAGCTTCCAGGATGACTAGAACTGACCGAGAAATCAGTGAGCACCTAAGCACTCTCAGGAATATCTGAAAAGAAGAACCTCTACATGGGCCAGCTACATGATTTGCAAGGGCCCAGTGTGAAATGAAAACATGTGGCCTTTGTTCAAAAGACAGGAAAGAAGTGTCATTGAAGGTACTAAAATATAAAGCATTTTCCTGTCTTCCTGGGTCTCTCTCGACCTGTTCTTGTGTTTCACTCGCTATTTAATGTTGAGCCCTCAGCATCACGATGCTCACTGAGTACAGATGCTCACAGGTGCTCCATGATTTGGCGAGTGCACAGCCCACCAGCTGCAGGGCTCCTCCTCCCGCAGCCATCATGGCAAAGGACCATGTCCCACCTGGAGGTGGGGAAATATATCTCCCCTTCCCATGACCTGCCATCCCAATTCACAGTGGACTGGAGATGGCCAAAGATAACACCCTCAATACCTGGATGAGTCCATTATCAGGATGGAGTGGGTGAGCAGCTTACCTTTGCCTAGTGACCCATGGAACATATGAAGGTACTTCTTGCCCATGGCAGGAAGAGCCACTGCCATGTCTGCCCTGAAATGCTACAAGGCACCTGCCCCATCTGGACCCTCCCTACATCCACAGTCAGGCCCCCAGAGGAGGCAGAATACATCAGCAGTTGCTGGGCAGAGGAAGAGAGGAGGAGAAATAGGGGAGGCAGTGTGCCATGGGGCAGGGGTGGGCTGTGAAGCGCTATCCAGGAGGCAGGGAATCAGGGCTGCATGTGAGCAGGACTGCCTGTGAGCAGAGGCTCCAAGCCCCCCAATATGTGCTCCATTGTTCTATCGATTTCACTTACAATGTGGAAAATCAAAAATAAAATTATTAAGAATTTTAAGATGGTGACCAGAGAGCATTAAACCCCAAGCAGAGAGTCCTTCTGAGCTTGGGGCCCTGTGTGACCACACTAGTCCAATCTGCATGAAGCCCACCCTGTCTGTGAACAAATGGTCTTTCTGTTAATCTGGCCAGTGAGAACTCAGCAAATTGTAATTTAGAGCATGTTTCTCAAGCATTTTTACCAATAGAACAATGGCTATCCAACTCAGAAGCTCCATGTGTAAACCACATAAGATCACTCTGCTTAATCAGGCAGAGGCAAGAGACCCGGCTGTAGGTCCTCCCAATCATCCTCTCCTGCCTCATCCCTCCAGCCCCACCAAGTGTTCCATTAAACACAGTTTGAAAATTTAAAAAAAGAAAGTTTTTTTATGTTCAACATAAAAAAGTCCAGGAAAACTTTGGCATTTCAAGCTTAATTTGCTTTCATTTTCTATAAAGATTCAGAAGGTAGGCATCCTGTACTTAATAAAAAAATATTTCAAGAAGAAAACCCACTGATCCTATATTTAATTATCAAAGTCAAGAGTAGAACAATACATTTTGTGTAATTGTTTTAAAATCAGGAATTTAACATGTGTTCATTTCTCTTACTATCATCCATCTCCTATTCCGTTTCCTATTCTTGTTCAATTTTATCTGAAATTATAGACCCTGATTATGAATTTTCAACAACGTCAAGTTTTAACTACAAGAATGTTTTTGAGTTTTCAGTTTAATTTTGAGAGTTTTCTGAAGACACTTAAAAAAAATCTTTGGATATTTGTTACTAGTTTCATTGCTCAATACTAACCAATTTGCAAGTACTTCCTCGTTTTAGAGACTTGACAATGGTCAAACTCCCAATTGGGTAGGGTACATCTCTGAGGTTTTGTTTTGCTTCTTTCATTCATGAGAGGGGGATGAGTGTTATATTTTTCGGAGCTTTTGCATATATAAAAATGTTTTCTGTTACATTCTGTTACACATGAATGATGTCTTGGCTTGATTTGGAATTCTTTGTTCCCAATCTTTTAATCTCTATAGACATTATTCTATTCTCTACTGGTCTTTAATATTCAAGACAACATCCTATTCTTTGTACTTTTAATTAAAAATATTTATTAATTTTTACTGGAGCACAACAGATTCTGGTCTTTCCTGCCTAGAAAAATATTCGTCTATTACATCTTTGATTATAGTTTCTCTTTTACTTGTTTCCATTTTTAGAACATCTTTTTATCGATATATTGGATCTCTTCTCTCTATTCTTCATATATTTGCACACATCATTTTTATGGTTTCTCCCCCTTTGCTGGGAGAAATTTTGTTTTTTGCTTACATCAATGACTTGATTTGTTTGGTGTCAATTCTGTTCTACATGACTCCAATGAAGATTTTAATCCTGTTATTACAATTTTTAAAAATCTCTTCAAAGTGTTGTTTTGTTTGTTTTTTATCTCATCCTGTTCTTACCTTACTCTTTGCAGTTTTTCATTCTGGTATAAAGTGAGCTCTATCTAGGCCTAGGGTTTGCAGACACATTGCCAGTATAGATTGCCCCTGGCCATCCTCGCTGTCACTTCATTGGCGAAAACCATCCTCTCGGCTCTGCACAGCCCTAACTCAATTTCTGATACTTCAGAAACATCCATCTGGTACTGAAATGGAACATTCTGCTCTTACTTCTCAGTTTCATTACTATAAGAGAGATAACATATCTCCTAAGATAGCCTTCCATTGTTTTATCAGGTGCTGTCCATGGAAAACTGTGCTTCCCAGCAAACACCATTCCCAAGGCCCTTCCTGTCTCTGCTTCTATTTGTACAGCTTTACCTGAAAGGTCTTCTCCATGGGTATGAATGCCACTCTCCATTGCTCTCTATTCTTAGCCTTATTATACAAGAGGCATTGTGTTGGATGAGGGCAATTGAGAAGTGAGGGACAAGATCTCAGCTATCATCTCAAACGATCGTACAGGGTGCCCCTCAGTTTTCTGATTAATGTAAAATCTGTTGCTTTAAAACACTCAGTAAAAATAAGTCAAGGCCTCTTTCTCCCCTTTTCATTTCTAGCTGTGTCGTTCTAGTTCAGAGAGTAGATTGCATGTAGGCCACTGATAATGCTTCTTCATCCAATTGCTGCAAGGTTAAAGTTTATGGAAATACCCATCAATGGCTGGTGTATGCATTTGTTTTCTGTCCTTATTTTTTAAGCTATTGTTAATGATTGCCTTTCCTTATGATCCTGCCTATAATTTATTTGCAAGTTGGGAGATAGCCTATTATAATCTCAACCCAGAGGTCAGGGTCTTCTAAATGCAAGTGTAATAAACAGGCTAATGAATGCCATAGCCATTTTATTATTTACATGGAAACAATTAACAGATCCAAGTTGAAGCAGTGTTAATGAATGAAAAGAACACCAGTGTCAGAAAACTTAGAGTCAAGTTTTTACCCCGTTTATTAACTATGTGGCCTCAAACAAGTCACTTAACCTATATGAATCTGTTTATACCTTCATAAGGCAGCAATAATCATGCTTGTTCTAAGGACCTCACAGGGGTGTTGTGAGGACCAAATGGGTTAATACTTATAAAAGCCCTTTGTAGTCATTAACACTCTAGACTCAATTTTTACTATCACTCCCATGCCTTGGCCTCGTCAATGGCACATTGAAACAGCTGAGCTAACAGGTCACGGAAGTGATTCATTAATATTTATTTCTGATTTTTAGCCCTTACTGAGTGTAGGTTTTGGACATAAAAAGTAAATGGTAATCGTGAGTGCTTTAGCCTCTGTCATTAAAAGAAAAAGGGAAAACAGACATCTTTCATTGAACCCACATCATTTTTACCTACCACCTCCTAGGGTTCTATAAAAAGAGGGTTTTTTTCATAATTTTTTCCTTTTTATCTATAAGAACATGTGAATTTTCAGACTTTCATTGTACTACCTCTTAGCTATGTAAAGAAGAGACCAAATGAGACCAAAGAATCACAAATAAACTTTTGCTGTTTTAAGTTTGATTAGAAAAAAAAAGTAGACAATTAAAATTGGAAATTATTCTGTAGGAAAGGAAGCACTGAGGGGCCAGCCCGGGGGTGTAGTGGTTAAATTCGCATGCTCTGCTTCCGCAGCCCAGGGTTCACAGGTTTGGATCCCAAACATGGGCCTACACACCTCTCATCAAGCCATACTGTGGTGGTGTCCTATATACAAAATAGATGAAGATGGGCACAGATGTTAGCTCATGGCCAATCTTCCTCACCAAAAAAAAAAAGAAAAGGAAGCAACGAAAAATTGGTCTTTAATTGCCTTTAAGGCTAATTAAAGGCCAGGACTTCTAAATAGAATTATAATTTACAGGCTAATAAATGCCACAGATATCTTGTGATTAACATTAATATTAGCAAACATATAAAGAGAGACTAGTTTGGAATATGGTAATTCTAATCACATGGAAATAAAACACACATCAATTATATATTTTATTTTTAATCAGTGTATAATAAGAGAAGAGAATAATAAAAAGAGAAGAGAAAAATAAAATGAGGTTTTTAACCCTCGTTGCAAGTGCTGTTGAATGATATGGCTTGCCTTCATGGTGTAGCCAACAACATTTTTAAGACGCAAGGTCCTTCATGGGAATATGACAAAACCTATATTTTTTTCCTGTAGCTCTTAAAGAAGTCTGTAATTCTGTCTTCATTTTCTATGTAATATGACTTTTTCCTTCATTTTGCAGATAGGAAAACTGAGATAAAGAGAACTTGATGAATATCAATGTCCTTATCATCTTACATTTTGTGTTATTTTTTCATGTCTTTTCTTCTTAATAAACTAATTATGCCTTGAGTTAAAGATCACGTCTTATCCATCACAGGCCACCCTAGCTGTGGATCTAGTTACCCAGTGTGCACTGTTGCAGAGCTCCATCCCTCTAATGCATGTTGCTAATGCATGCTAGGAAGGAAATGGCTAATGGCAGATCTGGGATCTTTCCTTTAGCCTCTGAGAGTTCTTGAAACATTAACGTAGGAAATTTGTATGAGGATATTACAAGTTCTGGAGGTTCCCCAAGACCACCCTGACATGCCAGGATTTGCCAGAAGGACTCATAGAATTCAGACAGGCTGTCATACTCATGGTTACAGTTTATTATAGCAAAATTAGCAAAGGGAAGGAGCACATAAGGCAGACTCTGAGACAGTTCTAAGCATGAGCTTCCAGTTGTCTCCTCCCAGTGGAGTCTTGTGGATAGTGCCTACTTTTCCCAGCACTGATGTGTGACAATACACACAGAGTATTGCCAACCAGGGAAGTTCCCCCAAGCCTTGGGGTTGTTTTGTTTTTTTTTTTTCAGCTTTATTGAGGGATAATTGACATATAAAATTGTAAGATATTTAAAGTGTATATCATGATTATTTGATGTACGTGTACGTTGTGAAAGGACTCCTCCCATCGAGTTAATTAACACAACCGTCATCTCACATATTTATCTTTTTTTTTTTTGGTGAGAACATTTAAGTTCAGCTTGCTTAGCAAATTTCAATTATACAATACAGTGTTTTATGAGGTTGGTAAAAGGGTACGAACTTTCAGCTACAAGGTGGATAAGGTTTGAGGATCTAATGCATAACATGGTGACTATAGCTAATAACACTGTATTGTATAATTGGAATTTGCTAAAGAGTTCAGAAATTTTTATTGGGATTAACCAGGTAGAAATGGCTGACCACGCATGGCTGACTTTAGTCTGAAGTAATAAAGTACTTTAGTATCAAGAAGCAAAATAAAAATAGTAGAATTGCTTTTGTGCAGCATTTCTATTATTCTGTTAAGAACAAAATACATACGCAGTTATGAGCTACAAAATATGAATTGTGTAGTTTCAGTGATTCTGCATACAAGTTATGTGCTCTTATATTTTTGTTTAAAACTAACATTGCACAATATAAAGATGCTAATTATTTAAACTTTTAATTTTTCTTTACTTAGAAAGGCATTAAATAGCAAATAAAAAATACATTATGGAGGATTCTGGGAAGATGGCGGAGTAGGAAGCACCAGGAATCTGTCTCCTCATCTAGACAAAAATTGCATTGGCAGAATCTGTCTGATGTAACTATTTTGGAACTCTGGAGTCTATTGAAGGCTTGTAACTTCCAGGGGGATGCCTTGGACAATACATTGTGGTTAATTTCAGCTCTTAGCACAGTAACAGCTACCCATTCCCATCTCTCAGCCACATAGTAGGCAGTTGTGTACACGTTCCTGGGGCAGCTTACACATAGCTTGCAGGAGCCAGGGTGGGAGAAAAAGACCTTGTTCTCCAAATATCAGGGATCTGATCACTAATTGCTGCTTCTGATCACAGAGGTGCAGCCAAAGAGATGGGAGGTCATTGTTGTTGCACCTCCCCCCATTGTTGCAAGCCCCTCCCATTCTGGCTGAAGTGACTTCCAGGAGATTTAAAGGGCCAGTACCCTTTTATCTTCCCTTTGCTTTCCTCTTTTTCCCATTTTTGGAGCCATGTGTTAAAGACTAGAAGGTTAAAAAACAACTATATATATGGGGAAAATTAGAAAGTGACAATCCATGCCCAGATAAAGGCTCAGAAAAGACCTAAGAAAACTTAAGTTTACACCTCAGGCTGATCCTTAGCATGGAGACAGCCTACAACAATAAAAAATAAATAAATAAACAAAAATAATAACAAAATACAGCAAACACCAGGGAAGGGGGAGAATCTGATTTCCAGTTATCATATTACTAGATTCAAATGTCTGGTTTCCAAAAAAAAAAAAAAAAAAATCACAAAGCATACAAAGCAACAGGAAAGTATGGACTATTCAAAGAAAAAACTAAATCAACAGAAACTGTCCCTGAGAAAGACCTGATGGCAGATCTACTAATCAAAGACTTTAAAACAACTGTCTTAAAGATGCTCAGAGAATTAAAGGAAGATGTGAGGAAAGTCAAGAAAATGATGGATGAACAAAACAAATATATTGATAAAGAGATATAAAATTTAAAAGAAACCAAAAAGAACTTCTGGAGCAGAAAAGTACAATAACTGAAATGAAAAATTCATTAGAAGGATACAAAGGCAGATTTGAGCAGGGAGAAGAAGGAATCAGTGAACTTGAAGACAGGACAATGGAAATTATCTAGTCTGAGGAAAAGAAGAAAAAACATTGAAGAAAAGTACACAGAGCCTAAGGGACTTGTGGGATACATTCAAGCGGACCAACACATGTATCATGAGTCCCAGAAGGAGAAGAGAGAGAGAAAGGGGCAGAGAGAATATCTGAAAAAATAATGGCTAGAAAATACCCAAATCTGATTAAAGACATGAATATATACATCCAAGAAGCTCAGATAACTCCAGGTAAGATGAACTTAAAAGAGATCCACACCAAGACACATTGTAATCAAACTTTTGAAAGATAAAGACAGAGAAAATTTTGAAAACCACAAGAAAGAAGTGACTTATCACATACAAGGAATCCTCAATAAAATTATCAGTGGATTTCTAATCAAAAACTTTGGAGGCCAGAAGGCAGTGGGCTGATATATTCAAAGTGCCAGAATAATGTCAACCAAGAATTCTACATCCAACCAAACTGTCCTTCAAAAGTGAGAAAGAAATTAAGACATTACCACATAAACAAAAGCTGAAGGAGTTTGATACCATTAGATTTGCCCTGAAAGAAATGCTCAAGGGAGTCCTACAGGGTAAAATGAAAGGATGATAGAGAGCCACATGAAGATATAAAGATCTCAATAAAAATAAATACATGGGCAATTATAAAAGCTAGTATTATTGTTAACAACAGTTTGCAATTCTACTTTTTTTCCCCTACATGACTTAAGGTAATAATGCATTAAAAAATCCAATTATTTGTATAAAATCTAGTATTACTGTAACTTTGGTTTGTAACCCCACATTTTTTTTCTACATAATTTAAGAGACTAAAGCCTTTAAAAGAATGATCAATTTATGTTTTGGGGCACGCAATTTATAAAGATGTAATGTTGTGATATCAACAACCAAAAAGGATGGAGATGGAGCTGTAAAGGAGTAGAGTTTTTGTATGTTATTTAAGCTAAGCCAATACAAATTCAAATGAAAGTGTTAAAACTTTAGGATGTTAAATGTAATCCCCATGGTAACCATAAGGAAAATAGCTATAGAATATTCCCAAAAAGAAGTCAGAAAGGAATTTAAACATTTTGCTACAAA
The DNA here is from genome assembly GCA_031878705.1 of Tapirus indicus. Classification (NCBI taxonomy): domain Eukaryota; kingdom Metazoa; phylum Chordata; class Mammalia; order Perissodactyla; family Tapiridae; genus Tapirus; species Tapirus indicus. Next base: position 124,227,599 of record CM062919.1, on the reverse strand, counting down.
AAATCAGCTAAACACAAAAGAAAACAGTAATTCAGAAAATGAGGGACAAGAAATTTAGAAAGTATATAGAAAAGAAATAGTAAAATGACAGAAGTAAGTCCCTCCTTATAATTAATTATTTTAAATGCAAATGGGTTAAACTCTCCATTCAAAAGACAGAGATTGGTAAATGAATAAAAACACACAATCCAACTACATTATATACAAAAGACTTGCTTTATATCCAAAGACACTAATAGATTAAAAGTGAAAATATGGAAAAAGATATTCCATGCAAATGGTAATGCAAAGAGAGCAGGAGTGGTTATACTAACATAAGACAAAATAGACTTTAACTTAAGAAAACTTACAAGAGACAAAAAAGAACAGTATATATTAAGAAAAAGTTTAATATAGCAAGAAGATATAACAACTGTAAACATTTATGCACCTAATGACAGACTTTCAAAATATATAAAGCAAAACCTAACAGAACTGAAGGAAGAAAGAGACAGTTCTAAAATAATGTTTGGAGATTTCACTACCCCAGTCTCAATAATATTTAGAACAACCAGACAGAAGATAAGTGAGGAAATAGAGGACTCAAGCAACACAATAAACCAACTAGATCTAACAGATGTATACAGAACACTCTACCAAACAACAACAGCATACACATTCTTCTCAAGTGTGCATATGGAACATTTTCCACGATAGACCATATGTTAGGCCACAAATTAAGTCTCAATAGATTGTAAAAGATACGTATTGTGCAGAGTATCTTCTCTGACCACAATGGTTAGAAGTTAGAAATTGATAGGAGAAGCAAAATTGGAAAATCCAAAAATTTGTGGAAATTAAATAATATACTTAAAAAAAAATCTAATGGTCAAAGAAGAAATCACAAGAGAAACTAGAAAATAGAGACAAATGAAAACGAAAACACAACATACCAAAATTTTTAGGACATAGTGAAAATGGTGCTAAGGGGGAAACATATAGCTATAAATGCTTATGTTAAAAAACAAGAAAGATAAATCAACAACCTAACTTTACAACTTAAGGAACTAGAAAAAGAAAAACAAACTAAACTCAAAGCTATTAGAAAAAAGGAAATAATAAAGATGAGAGCACAGATAAACAAGAGAGAATAGAAAAAATAATAGAGAAGAGTAATGAAACTGAAAGTTGTTTTCTTTGAAAAGATCAACAAAATTGACAAACCTTTAGCTAGAAGGACTAGGAAAAAAAGAGAGAAGACTCAACTTGACAAAATCAGAAATGAAAATAGGGACATTACTACTGATTCTAGAAATAAAAAGAATAATATGAAAGTACTACAAACAATTGTATGCCAACAAATTGGATAACCTAGATGAAATGGACAAATCCCTAGAAACACAAAACCTACCAATACTAAATCACAAAGAAATAGAAAATCTGAATAGAACTATAACTAATAAGGAGATTGAATCGGTAATCAAAAATCTTCTGACAAAGAAAAGCCCTGGACCTGATGTCTTCACTGGTGAATTCTATGAAACATTTAAAGAATAACTAACACCAATCCTTCTCAAACATTTTCAGAAAATTGAAGAGGGGGGGACGCTTCTTAATTCATTCTATGAGGTCAGCTTTATTCTGATACGAAAGCCAGATGGACAGTACGAGAAAAGAAAATTACAGACCAACATCCATTATGAACATTGATTCAAATGTCCTTGACAAAATACTAGCAAACTCAATTCAGCATCATATTAAAAGGATTATACACAATGACCCAGGGGAATTTATTCCCGGAATGTAAGAATGGTTCAACACATGAAAATTGATCAATACATTACACCACATGAACAGAATGAAGGGGAAAAAAAAACACATGATCATCTCAGTTGATGCAGATAAAGTATTTGACAAAATTCAACATGCTTTCATGATAAAAACACTCAACAAACCAGGAATAGAAATAATTTTTCTCAACATAAGAAAAGCCATAAATGAAAAACCCACAGCAAGCATTATACTAATGGTGAAAGACAAAGTATTTCCTCTAAGATCAGGAACAAGACAAGGGTGCCACTTTCACCACTTCTATTCAACATAATACTGGAAGTTCTAGCCAGAGAAATTAGGCAAGAAAAAGAAATAAAAGACATCCAAATTGGAAAGGGAGCAGTAAAATGATCTATGTTCACAGAAGTTGTTATCTTATATGTAGAAAACCCTTAAAAACTCCACCCAAAACTCTTAGAGCTAATAAATGAATTCAACAAAGTAGCAAGATACAAAGAGAACACAAAAAAATTAGTTGCATTTCTATACACCAATAATGAAAAATCTGAAAAGGCAATTATGAAAATAATTCCATTTATTTATTTATTTTGTGAGGAAGACTAGCCCCAAGTTAACACCCGTTGCCAATCCTCCTCTTTCTGCTGAGGAAGACTGGCCCTGGGCTAACATCCATCCCCATCTTCCTCTACTTTATATGAGAAGTCTCCATGGCATGGCTTGACAAGTGGTGCATTGGTCTATGCCCAGGATCCAAAACTGTAAACCCCAGACTGCTGAAGTAGAGTGCATGAACTTAACCCCTATACCACCAGGCCGGTCTCTGAAGATAATTCCATTTATAATAGCATCAAAAAGAATAAAATACTTAGGAATTAACTTAAAGAGGTGAAAGACTTACACAATGAAAAATACAAAATATTGCTGACAGAAATTAGAGAAGACATGAATAAATGATAACACATCCCATCTTTATGGAACAGAAGACTTAATATTGTGAAGATATCAATAATACCCAAAGTGGTCTACAGATTCAATGCAATTCCTATTAAAATCTCAATGATATTTTTTGCAGAAATAGAAAAACTCATCCTAAAATTCATACAGAATCTCAAGAGACCCTGAATAGCCTAATCAATCCTGAAAAAGAACAAAGCTGGAAGATTCACACTTCCTGATTTCAAAACTTACTCTGCAATCAAATTATAATCAAAACAGCATGGTACTGGCACAAAGACAGACATATAAACTAATGGAATAGAATGAAGAGCTCAGAAATATACACTCACATATATGTTAAAATAATTTTTGACAAGGATGCCAAGACTATTCAATAAGGAAAGGATAGTCTTTTCAACATATCGTGCTGTGAAAACTGAATATCCACATGAAAAAGAAGGTAGTTGGACCCTTACCTAACACCAAATACAAAAATTAACTCTAAATGGATAAAAGCCCTAAATGTAATGGATAAAAATATAAAACTCTTAGAAGTAAACATACGGCAAAAGCTTCATGACATTGGACTTGGCAAAGATTTCTTGGATATGACACTAAAGGCATAGGCAACAAAAGAAAAATATAGACAAATTGGACATCATGAAAATTGAAAAATTTTGTACATCAAAAGACAATATCCATGAACTGAATGAGCTCCTGGCTGCCGTGAACATCCATAGTACCACTGCACCCCCAAAAGGAGGAGTACTATTCATTGGGTCTGTGGGAGCAGGCAGCAGCAGCCCTGAGCCCCCTGCATGGCTACTTTCTCATCCAGTGGGAGACACCACAGGGCCACTGCAATCCCAAGGAGTGGCCCAGGCTCATACAGGCACAGCTGATAGGGATCATAGCAGTGGGCTAGAGATTACATAGCTTCTGCCACCACCCCAAGTAGTGACAGGTGGAACCTACATCCAGAAACTATCATTATGCCCTAGCACAGATCCACTCCATCAAATGGTATAAAGAAACATATTAATGCTTCAGACCAGAAGGAAAAAGACAAACACCCAGAAATCAATCCTAGGCACAGATATATATAAACTAAATGACAGAGAATTCAAGACAGCCATCATAAGAAAATTCAATGAGTTACAAGAGAATTCTGAAAGACAGTTCAATGAAATCAGGAGCCAAATTACTGAACAGAGGGAATTCTTTGCAAAAGAGATTAAAACTATAAAAAAAAAATGAATTAAAATCGTAGGAGATGAAAAACACAATGGACGAGATAAAGAAAAATCTAGAGCCCATAAACAGCAGAGTTAACAATATGGAGGATAGAATTAGCAATATAGAGGATAGGAATACAGAAATGCTTCAGATAGAGGAGGAAAGGGAACTTAGACTAAAAAGGAATGAAGAAATTATCTGAGAAATATCTGACTCAATTAGGAAATGCAATATAAGGATTATAGGTATTCCAGAGGAAGAAGGGAGGGAAAAAGGAGCAGAGAGCTTGTTCAAATAAATAATAACTGAGAACTTCCCAAACCTAGGGAAAGAGCTGGAATTACATGTAAATGAAGCTAATAGTACTCTTAATTACATCAATGTAAAAAGACTTTCTCCAAGGCATATATTAGTAAAGCTGGCAAAAGTCAATGACAAAGAAAAAATATTAAGGGCAGCCAGACAAAAGAAAATAACCTACAAAGGAACCCTTATCAGGTTTTCAGTGGATTTCTCAGCAGAAACCTCTGGCTAGGAGAGAATGGAATGATATTCAAAATTTTGAGACAGAAACTTTGAAATATCTGAACTCTGAAAATATCTTTCAGATATGATGGAAAAATAAAAACTTTCCCAGGTAAACAAAGCTGAGGGAGTTCATTTCCACAAGACTCCCCTCCAACAAGATTTGATCAAGAATGCCCTTATACATGAAAAAAAAAAAAAAGAAGAAGAAAGGGTTTACAAAGCCTTGAGCAAGGAGATAAATAGGCAGACAAAATCAGAAAATTGCAACTCTCTATCAGAACAGATTAGCAAACACTTAATTATAACTCTAAAGATAAAGGGAAGGAAAACATTGAAAATAAATATTATCACTTCATTTTAACTACAAATTCACAACACATAGTGGAATAAGTTGTGACAACAACAACTTAGAAGGGGAAGAGTGGAGGGATGAAACCTGCTTAAACTAGGGGAACAAGAGGCTATCAAGGAATGGATTATCTCCTCTATGAGATCTTTTAGCCAAACTTCATGGTAACGCTAAACAAAAAATCAGAACAAAGACAAATGACAAATAAAGAGAAAACTGAGAAAACCATCATAGAGAGCCACCAAACCGAATTGGCAGTCCAAAATACATGGGATGAGAAACAAGGGAAATACATAACAACTGAAAAATGAGCAATAAAATGGCAGCATTAAGCCCTCATTTATCAGTAATCACACTAAATGTGAATGGATGGAATTTCCCAATCAAAAGACACACAGTGGTGGGATGGATTGAGAAACAAGACCCAACAATTTGCTGCCTCCAGAAAACACATCTCAACTCTAAAGACAAACACAGGCTTAGAGTGAAGCGATGGAAAACAATACTCCAAGCTAATGGCAAACAAAAGAAAGCAGATACTGCCATACTTATATCAGGCAAAATAGATTTCAAGATAAAACAGGTAATGAGAAACAAAGAAGGGCAATATACAATGATAAAAGGGACACTCGACCAAGAAAATATAACACTTATAAATATATATGCACCCAACACAGGAGCACCAAAGTACATAAAGCAACTATTAACAAACCTAAAATGAGATATTAACAACAACACAATAATAGTAGGGACCTTAACACCCCACTTACATCAATGAATAGATCATTCAGACAGAAAGTCAATAGGAAATCATGAACTTAAACAAAAAACTAGACCAGAAGGACTTAATAGATATATAGAGCACTCCATCCAAACACATTTTTTTCTTTTGTTTCCCTTGTCCAAGTAGATGTGGAATTCTAAAAATTCCCTCTAAAACTGATGTCAAAGAGTGTACTGCCTATATTTTCTTCTAGGAGTTTTATAGTTTCAGGTCTTTCATTCAAGTCTTTAAGCCATTTTGAGTCAATTTTTGGGTATAGCAAAAGTTAATGGTCTACTTACATTCTTTTGCATATGGTTGTCCAGTTTTCCTAGCACCATTTATTGAAGAAACTTTCCTATCTCCATTGTATGTTCCTAGCTCCTTTGTCGAAGATTAGCTGTCCATAGATGTGTGGCTTTATTTCTGGGCTTTCAATTCTGTTCCATTGATCTGCGTGTCTGTTTTTGTACCAGTACCATGCTCTTTTGATTATTATAGCTTTGTAGTATATTTTGATGTCAGGGATTGTGATGCCTCCAGCTTCGTTTTTCTTGTCAGGATTGCTTTAGCTATTCGGGGTCCTTTGTTGCCCCAGATGAATGACATTGGGATTCTGATTGGGATTGCATTAAATCTGTAGATTGCTTTAGGTAGTATGGACATTTTTACTATGTTTATTCTTCCAATCCATGTGCATGAGATATCTTTCCATTTCTTTATATCATCATCAATTTCTTTCAATAATGTCTTACAGTTTTCATTGTGCAGGTCTTTCACCTACTTGGTTAAATTTATTCCTGGATATTTTATTCTTTTTGTTGCAATTGTAAATGGGATTGTCTTCTTGAGTTCTCTTTCTGTTATTTGTTATTAGTGTATAGAAATGTGACTGATTTTTGTAAGTTGATTTTGTACCCTGCAACTTTGCTGTAGTTGTTGATCATTTCTAATAGTTTTCTGATGGATTCTTCAGGATTTTCTATATATAAAATCATGTCATTGGCAAACATCAAGAGTTTCACTTCTTCATTGCTTATTTGGATTCCTTTTATTCCTTTTTCTTGCCAAATTGTTCTGGCCAAAACCTCCAGTGCTATGTTGAAATTCTCCAGAGAAGCCATCTAGTCCTGGACTCTTATTTTTTGGGAGGTTTTTAATTACTGTTTCAGTCTCTTTACTTGTGATTGGCCTATTCTCTATTTCTTCTTGATTCAGTTTTTGGAGATTGTATGAGTCTAAGAATTTATCCATTTGTTCCAGATTGTCCAATTTGTTGGCATATAGTTTTTCATCATATTCTCTTATCATCTTTTGTATTTCTGTGGTGTCCATTGTAATTTCTCCTCTTTCATTTCTAATTTCATTTATTTGAGGTTTCTTTCTTTTTTTCTTGGTGAGTCTGGCTAAGGGTTTGTCGATTTTGTTTATCTTCTCAAAAGAACAATCTCTTTGTTTCATTGATCCTTTCTACTGTTTGTTTGTTTGTTTCCATTTCATTTATTTCTGCTCTAATTTTTATTATTTCCCTCTTTCAGTTGGCTTTGGGCTTTGTTTGTTCTTCTTTTTCTAATTCTGTTAAGTAAATGTAGTTTAAGATTGCTTATTTGAGATTTTTCTTGTTTGTTAAGGTGGGTCTCTATTGATATGATTTTCCCTCTTAGGACCACTTTTGCTGTATCCCATATGAGTTGGTATGATGTATTTTCATTTTCATTTGTCACCAGATATTCATTGATTTCTCCTTTAATTTCTTCAATGATCCATTGGTTGTTTCAGTAGCATGTTTAGTCTCCACATCTTTGTCACTTTCGCAGTTTTGTTCTTGTAGTTGATTTCTAGTTTCATAATATTATGGTTGGAAAAGATGCTTGTTATGATTTCAATCTTCTTAAATTTATAGAGGCTTGCCTTATTTCCCAACATATGGTCTATCCTTGAGAATGTTCCATGGATGCTTGAGAAGAATGTGTATCTTACTGTGTTTGGATGGAAAAAAAAACAACAACTGGTACTTCATCAAACTAAAGAGCTTCTGCAAGGCAAAAGAAAGCAGAATCAAAATGAAAAGACAATCCACTAGGTGGGAGAAATATTGCAAATTGTATATCCAACAGGGATTAATCTTCATAATATATCAAGAACTCACACAACTGAACAACAACAAAAAAACAAATAACCTGATCAAAAAACGGGCAGAGGATATGAACAGACATTTTTCCAAGGAAGATATACAGATGGCCAATAGGCACAAGAAAAGATGTTCAACATCACTAATCATCCGGCAAATGCAAATCAAAACTACACTAAGATATCACTTTATACCTGTTAGAATGGCTATAATCACCAAGACAAAAAAATAGCAAATGTTGGAGAAGTTGTGGAGAAAAGGGAACCCTCATTCACTGCTGGTAGGAATGAAAACTGGTGTAGCCTCTATAGAAAACAGTATGGAGATTTCTCAAAAAATTGAAAATAGAAATATGACTCAGCTATCTCACTACTGGGTGTTTACCTAGAGAACTTGAAATCAACAATCCAAAGAGGCTTAAGCATCCCTATGTTCATTGCAGCATTATTCACCATAGCTGAGAAGTGGAAGCAACCCAAGTGTCCATCAACAGATGATTGGATAAAGAAGATGTGATATGTATATACAATGGAATACTACTCAGCTATAAAAAAGACAAAATTGTCCCATTTGCAACAATATGGATGGACCTGGAGGATATTATGTTAAGCAACATAAGCCAGAGAGAGAAAGACAAACACCACATGATTTCACTCATACATGGAAGATAAACTAACACACGGACAGAGAGAACAGTTTGGTGGTTGCTAGGGGGAAGAGGATTGGGGGGGTGGGCACAGGGGGTGAAAGGGTACATTTATATGGTGACTGACAAATAATAATGTACAACTGAAATTTCACAATGTTAGAAACTACTATGACATCAATAAAAAAAAGACAATATCGACAGAGTAAAAATGCAACGCACAGAATGGGAGAACATGTCTGCAAATCATATATCTGATAAGGGACTAATATCCAGAATATAAAGAGAACTCCTAAAACTCAACAGCAAAAAAGAAAGAACCCAATTCAAAAATGAGCAAACGACTCAAATAGACATTTATCTAAAGATGATATACAAATGGCCAATAAGCACATGAAGAGATGCTAAACATCACTAGTCATTAGGGAAATGCAAATCAAAAATACAATGAGATACCACCTTAGACCCATTAAGATGGCTACTATAAAAAATAAACAGAAAACCCAGAAAATAACAAGTGTTGGTGAGGATGTGGAGAAATTTGAACCCTTGTGCACTGTTGGTGAGAATGTAAAATGGTACAGCCACTATGGAAAACAGTATGACAGTTCCTCAAAAAATAAAAATAGAATTGCCATATGACTCAGAAATTGCACTTCTGGGTATATACCCAAAAGAATTGAAAGCGGGGTCATGAAGAGACATTTGTACACCCATGATCATGGCAGAATTATTCACAATTGCTAAAATGTGGATGCATTTCAAGTGTCTATCAACAGATGAATGGATAAGCAAAATGTGGTGTCTATATATATACAATAAAATATTGTTCAACCTTAAAAAGGAAGGAAATTCTGACACATGCTGCAACATGGTTGGATCTTGAGGATATTATGCTAAGTGAAATAAGCCAGTCACAAAAAGACAAATACTGTGTGACCCCACTATATGAGATCCTAGAGTAGTCAAAATCATAGCAACAGAAAGTAGAATGGTGGTTGCTATGGCCTGGGGAAGAGGGCAATGGAGAGTTATTGTTTAATGGGAATAGTTTCAATTTTACAAGATGAAAAGAATTATGGAGATGGATGGTGGTGATGGGTGTAGAACTCTATGAATGTATGTAATACCACTGAACTGTACACTTAAAAATGGTAAATTTTATGTTATGTGTATTTTACCACAATAAAAAATATTGGGAAAAAAACACTACTATGACAAGTCAAGGGCGAGACAGAAGAAAAGAAAGAAAAACTTTATATTTTAGTATCTATAATGGCACTTTATTCCTGATTTTATCAAGTGGCCCTGCATTTTCATTTTGCACTGGACCTTGAAAATTATGTAGCCAGCCCTGCAATGAAAGTTTCACTCAAGCATTAAAAAATATTATATGATCAGACCAACTAAAATATAGTTGAATTAGCTGACCATTCTTCAAGACGTGCAGGAAAACAAAAGGGATGTTACAACGATGCAACGCAGTTGGACTAGCCAGCGTCTTAAGCCTGAATCAGACAAGTTTGGTGGGGCCTGGACAGTCTGTCTAGCTAACAACATATCTTAAACATTACTCATTACACCGACGAAAATTGTTTTAAATTAACTCACATCGCATATTTTAGGCTAATTTTAAAACCCTCTGGCATAGATTTTGAGAACAATATTTTGAAAGCAACAACATCTGGAATGTAAATTTCTGATTAGGGGACTTTGAAAGCTAACCCACCAGTCCTAGCGTAGAGATTAAAATTCACTTTCATGCACATGCATTCGACCATTTACATTGCTCCGACAATGTAACACCAGGCTAATCCCTCTTGGGAGCTCTAGAACCCCTCCCTTCCTGCCAAACAGGAACTGATTCTCTCTCATCAGCTTTTAAATATATAGCATCTTTGAAATAAAAAAATAATCCCCTATCCCTATCTTCACCTCCGCTCACTGTACGCGCAAGCGCGCACACACAATGACTTGACTCAAGGTACCTCTCTGATGACCACCAAACCATTTAACCTCTTCATGCCTTAGTTTCCTTACCTATAAAATGAGGACTCTAATATTTACTCTTAGAGAATTTTATACTCATCCTCCCCTTTTCCGTTTAAATATTACTTCCCCTGGGAAGCCCTCCCTGACTTAGTCGTCCTTCCTGTTTCCCTTATAATCTTCAGTCTCCTCTTTCACATCGTGTGTTGCTCACAACTGCCTCTCTGGTGCCTGAAGAATGGCTGCCTAATAAGTATTAATTTAATACATTCTGTATTCATTTAGATATATCTATATTGTTTGCGGTGGAATCTGCTGCTATATAAAGAAAACGTTTCTTATACAGGCTGCCAAGAATCTTTTTTTTTAAAGATGCAGATCTTTCTTATAGCAATTCACCTGTCTGAATGTTAAGTGCTTAGAAGGTTTAGAGATGCCTTCTGGCTAACTTTGAAAAGGACATTTGCAATATTATATCCATATATCTTCTTCTCATTTGCATTCCACCCATCACTACCCCCTCTCAAAGAAATACATCAATTTGTTTTCTCTGGACGTCTATGATTGATAGCTACAGCAGGAGACTCTCTGAAGGCTTGGTCATAGCAGCCGGAGTGTCATTCAACCAGGACTGATGAAAGCAAGACTGAATATCACTGTTATTGAGTTTAATTGTCCCTGAAAAACCTTCAGAGGTCCCCCATGGAAGGATCCAATTACAGGAGTTTAAAGTTCCTCCAGAAACACTTTATTTTTTTAAAATAAGAACTCATTCATGTTATCAAAATTGCCACATGTACACATACACACCCCCCACACCCCACAGTCTTTTAAGATACTTTTATCCCTATGTTTTTATTTTACAGATGAGGAAACTGAGGCTTAGCAAGAAGAATTAACCCAAAGTCTAGAAGCTAGTGAGGAGAAAGACTAGCTTTTGGGGGTCAAGCCCTGGGCCCTTCCACATCAGCAAGATGCTTGCACAGAGGAGTAAAATGCCTTACTTTCAGTCACTTTGTACAGTGTTCAATACACATAGGAAACTTAATTGAGACTGAAGAATGGCAATCATCTCAGTAATCTCAATTTCCTTTGGGCTTTCCTACTACTAGAAATCTTGCCCCTTAAACTGCAGAATTATTTGTAAAAGGGCAGGAGAGTTGAAATACAAACTTAGTGCAACTCTATTCTTAGACACAAACTTGATTATTAACTCTTCTAGAAATAAGAAATATGACATTGAGCTTTATTGTTTCAGGTGCTAAAAAGAGTTTGTATTTTGGAGTTCATCAAGAAGTATTGGATATTCTTTGTGGTCAAAGGCAAGGATTGATTTATTTTTGGTATCCTTCATGCCTAAAATGGTGCCTGGCACTAGTAGGCACCTAGTAGGAACTGAGTGGACAATAGTAGATGGAGGGAGGCCTGCTAGCCCACTTAACCTTTGTAAGCTCACTCTGGCAAATCCACCTCTTAATGAGAAGCAGTGTGGATAGCTGTTGAGAGTGTGAACTCTGAGATCAAGTTGCCCAGCTTGAAAGTCCAGGCCTGACACTTCTCATACATGTGACCTTGGGCAAGATACTTACTTTTTTGCACGTCTGTAAAACGGTTATGATAACAATATCTGCATCATAGGGTTATATCATTGTGAAGAGGAAATGACATATATGTGCTTAGAACAGTGCCTGGCACTTAATGAGCACTGTATGTGTTTGCAGTTATTATAAACATAGGTCCTAGGGTCATAATTGTGGATGTCAGTCATAGTTCAACAGACGTTACATGTAAAGAATTAAGTGAGTTTATAAGATACAATGTACATTTATACAGATGTATAAATTTGGGGTTTATCACCATAAGGAATTTTCACAAAATTATTTTGTGGTTATCTGTTCTTTTTAAAATTGCTTCCCTCCTGCCCCGACAAAAGAACACTGATCAGTAGAAGTTTATAGTTAGGTTCTCATAATCTATCGTAAAATTTAGTTGATCAAGCCAAAATAAGTATTGGTAAAACTATATTCTTTGTGGGTTTTGTGATTTCCATATACATCAACGTATACATATTGTGCATATATAATATGCAATGATTGCAATAGTTAGGGAGAGACTGCCCGACCCTGATGTCTCTCTAAACACTACTAGGAGAGGATCTTTACTCAAACAAGACACATTGATTACGACTGACTGAATCCCCATTATGGAATATATGGTAACAAGCATAAATTATGAATACCTAGTAGGTGCCCAATATACATATTTCTTTTAAAAGTGAACAGAAATGGTATAGGAAAAGCTGGTGAAAATCCTTACCCTCAAGTATGGATTTGTCCTGACTAGTCTAAGTTTTTCTACTTTTCTTATGCTTGTCCTCCATTGGTCTTATATTGGAACATTCTGGAATGTTACTTCCTAGTGTCAGGGTCTTTATTTCCATTTGTGGAAAATTCTTAGTTCTTATGTGTATAATTTCTCAAAAAGTCCTTTATGTATGGAGTTATTGGACCTAAGCTTCCGGATGCAGTTTGTGCAATTAGCTGGGTCCCCAGGATTTCTCCAGGCTGTCACACTTCTCATCAACCTGATCACAGTGGGTTTGGTGTGTGCTGGGCTTGTCAGGAAGGTAATGTCCCAGTCTTTTGCTGGAAAGAATGACTTCCCAATTGAGATTTAAGCTGAAAACTACCTGCAGGCCCCCTTTAGATAGAAACATGGGTGCCAGGATGCACTTTCTGTGACTATTACACACTGCTCCGGACTGCTTCAATTTAAGAGTATTAAGTGTTTAACTATTTTATGGTCAATAACGATGTACTGCTCTAGAGTTAACTTGCTATTTGAAAGAGGAGCACTTTCTTCCTAAAATAGGAGCACTTCCCTCCTGACAGTGTCAATGGATATACCACATTCTTTGAGTTTTTTCCCCTTTTAAAATTGAGGTATAGGTTATAACCTGTAGAAAATTTAAAAATTCTGAACTATTCAATAACATGCTGAGATTGTCATCATTTCTATCAACAAGCAAGAAAAACACCTGAGGGAAATTAAGAAAAAGTAAAATTATGCCTGTGGACAAAAATGAAGTCATACAAAGTCAAGGTATTCAGGGAGCAGTGAACACATAAAATTTCAAGCAATCCACTAAAACGGGTACATTTTTTTTCACAGTGGAAAAAAAAATGTGTGTAGATGAAATAATGTAACCCTTTGATATTGAGTTAAACTGAAGAGGAAGCATTTTTACAGAGTTAATTTATCTAATCACAATTTCTCTGTTAGAAGGATTTTTTTACCCTTTATTCTCTATGTGAAAGATATCTTCCTTCAAATCCTTAATCAAGCTCCATAATTCATTTCATCAACATACTGTAACATATGCCATCAAAATATAATGTGCCATAGATCACGCTACTGACAGAGCTCCATAAACCAAGGAGTCAGTGAAAATAAATCACATTGTCTTCTATTTTGCCTTGAAAGTAAACATGAATACTCACAGAAAAGAAATACTGAAGGAAAGCCACAATTTGTGGATAAAACATAAAATGTCATTAAAGACTTTATCATGTATGCACTTCATGTGAAAATAGAGTCCATCAAAGTTATTTTTATTCCCCTTTAAAGATTTACAGGATTGATTTATTATTATTACACATTTCAATTCTGCAGCAATATTCTTAACTGTCTTGATTCTGCAATGAAGATGGTTAAAAGAAAACATAGTACAACTGCCTTCTAGGCACCTCCGCACACTGCTGCAAAATTAACCTTCCAAAAGCCAGCTCTAGTCACACCACTCCCTTGATCAAAAATCTTAGTGATTTTCCATTTGCCTAAAGAATCAAGTTCACTGTGTTAATTATTCTCTCTCACCTTATGCTCCAGCCAAACCTTATAATTCCCTTAATATCCTCTTCTATGCCTTTGTCCACACCGTTCCTCCTGCCAACAATTTCTCTCCCACCTTTATGTCAGGGCGGGGGAAAATCCCCTTTGTACTCTTCTTGTGGTCTTATGGCTGGACTAATAATAAAATTGGCACAATTCCAGATTAACAGGAAAAACACCCAGTTTAACACGTATGTATTAGAGATCATAGATGATGCTTGGGGAGTGAACAAAGCAGGCAGTGTATGTATCTTTTACACAAGGAAACAATAAATTTCTGAGGAAGGACAAGACAAAGAAACAGGTTTGAGGAATTTAAGTAGAGTTTAGGCTTGAGGTAGTAAATTAACAAGGTTTGTTTATGCAGGCTTCTTCGCCCTGAATTCCCTAGCTTTGATAATAAGGATGTAGGAAGAGCACCTCTCACACGGGAGATTTATTTCCTGCTTTCAGGGGGAACAGGAGACAGGAGGGTCAGAATGTCCTTTTTGCTTCTTATGTAACTTTAATTCAAAATAATCAGTATGCTATTGTGGGATATTTTGGGGTGACTTGTCCTGGGCCCCAACATTTACATGCCTAAATGCTATATAACTTTTTCCAACCCTTTCTTTGCATGTTCAAACCTTAGATAAATTTTAGGGCTTAATCAAATGCCAACTTTATTATGAATCCTTCCCTCTATACAAAATTCTTCTTCCAAATCCTTGCCTATGATACATACTTTATATTCTAAATTACCATTATTTTCTACTTTCCTTAACTCTTTTACAAAACTGTAAGCTCTGTGAAAGCAGGATTTATAAGAGATTAATTTTAGAATGCCTTAGAATGCATTTGATGGAGTATTTGCTGACTGAAATTACATTATGGATCTTTGGGATTAAAGGAAGGAATTGATTCTATTTGTGTGATTCTCTCCTTTCATGCTTACTTGGATCTGATGCTCTTAAGAGATGAGGGATGGGACAAAGCACTTTCCCTGTCTAGTTTCTTTTTTAGAAAAAAAATGTCCCAGCTTTCTGCCTTTGACCCAACAATCACCTGACTACTTGATTACTTACCCACATTTCAAATTCTGAACTGGTCACTTACACCTCAGAAATAAGTGAGTCTAAGCAAAGTAAAAATGCCAAATAATTGTCAGTTAGAAACAATAAGAAAATATTCCTTTCAGTGGAAGGGAAATATAAAATGGAAATGGAAGATATCCATTTAAGTCCCCGGTATGTAAACATACAGTTAAAACATGAGACTTGCAGAGTTAAATTCTCACAATTCCCATGAAATAGCCCTGTCTTCCTCAATGACAAAAAAATATAGACACATTTTAAGATATTGCAAATGTATAAAATTGAAGAAGTCCTGATATTTAGTTCAGACAGTAAAATTCATGCCAGAATAAAACTGGAAATAGTAATTATATAGCTTCACATTTTGGAGGGAGGTCACATTTTAGAGTTCAGAATTAAGGTAAATCCCAGACTCACTAAGCAGACATATATTTTTTTCTAATTTCCAAAACCATTTGTCAACCTGTTTCATACATCAGCTGCAATAAATTACAACACAGAAAAATCACATTTAGATTGGAAGCAAAGTGAGATTAACCTGGTAGGCAATATGTTGTTTTCAAGCACTTACCTCCAACATCAGATTTAAAAAAATGACTTTTATTACCTTGACATTGATCAAAAAAAATTTGTTCTGGTGAGTTTTCCTTCCCTTTCAATCTTTTTTTGTGTGTATGAGGAAGATTAGCCCTGAGCTAACATTTGTTGCCAATCATCCTCTTTTTGCTGAGGAAGATTGGCCCTGGGCTAACATCCATGCCCATCTTCTTCTACTTTATATGTGGGATGCCTGACACAGCATGGCTAGATAAGCAGTGCGTAGGTCCACACCTGGGATCCAAATCTGTGAACCCTGGGGGGCCACAGCAGAGTGCGTGAACTTAACCACTATGCCCCTGGGCCAGCCCCCCCTTCAATCTTTTGGGAGAAAATTTTCAATTATTTTAAGCCAGCAGAGTAACAAAATCCCAAAAGTTTTACAATTCAACTCTCCCCAGAGCACTGTTAAATTAATATGTGGAAGCCTAGAAAATTTAAGAGTCCTGTCTACAAATTGAATGATAATGAAATCTAGATCCTCTCTGGCACATTAAATGCCCAAGGATATCTGTTTGATTCTCATTTTAATAGTAACTTTCACTTGACCTAAACCCCTAAATGCACATCCTATATAACATACAACATCTTGGGAAGAACTTTTAGTGAATTTCACTCATGCAAGTGGTAATAACACGTTCTAAATGTTCAAAGCTCGGAGATTCAGATTTTATTCTTTCTTTCTACTTGGGCCTACATGACATTTTAGTTTCAATCCAGCCAAACATTGCCTTTGACTCTGTTTTGCCATCGTATCATTTATTGCTTATGTTCTTCTGTTAACAATATTTCTATTAACCTATCCACTCTCCACGTAATCTCCCATTGCCTCTAAACTCGCTTCAACTTGGTTCCCATCTTCCACCACTCAAATGCAGTTCCTTCCTCAAGGGTCACTGATGATGTCCTAAATCCAAAATTCTCTTTTTATCCATTCTCCTTGGCCTCTGTACAACACTTGGAATCGTTGGCCACCATCTATTTTTTGAAACTCTGTCTTCCTCTGTGAATCTGATTACTCCTATGTATCTTCCATGATTCTTCTATGTATCTGATTACTTTCTCATTTCACTTTGCTAGACCTACTGCCCCCTAAATGTTGACATTTCTCTGGGTTTCATTCTTAGTACTTTTCCTTTTACACTTTATTTCCTTGAGTGACATTAAAGAAAAAACAGAGCTGAATGGTAGTTAAAGCAGCAAAAATAGGTTATATTAAGGAACTATTGCAATAAAGGAAAAGAGACTTCAGTGTAGAACTGGGCTCAATTTAGAATACAGCATGGAAAATTGTGGATTTATAGCCAAGAATCATGATGGGGGTCAGCCGATGGAAAATTACTAAGAAGAAACATCAGAGGTAAGGGGAGATTCTGGCTAAACATACTTAACAGGATTCTTGCCAAAGGTAGGTGAGGGTGATCAGAAATTAAGGATGGAAGATGAAGAATTTGACCAGATACCAATGGTGATCAGATATCAAGGGTAGGAGATTCTTTCTAAACTGATTTAATAGGATTCTTGCAAGACTAGGCAATGCAAACCCAACAAGAGTGATCATTGAAGTCCATGGTCGAAGCCTAGAGGGCTTAGAGGAACCTGACTAAAGTTTAGTCAAGGAGAGAGTATTTGTCAGTGATCCCTTTCTCAGTGATGAATGCAAAGTTGACCTCCCTGACAAAATATAGATTCCTATTTTCAAGTGTATCCTAAATATATCCACTTAGAGCTCTGCAGATCTCTCAAAACAAATGTGTCCCACACTAAACTAAGATCCTCTTTTCCTACAAACCTACTTTTCCTCATGAGATAGTACCTGAATTTTATTCATGGCCTCCACCCAATCTCCCACCTGGAGACCTTAGATTGTGTTTTACTCCCACTCTCCTTCCCCATCCCCTGACTGATCTAATCTATCAAAAAGTCTCATGGTTTTCCCTTACAGTATTGCTCAGATGATTCCTTCTTCACTGCTTCCAGCCCACTCTTCCAGTCCTTGATCACATCATTTTTCATCCAGCACGCAAATTACCCTTATATTTCCCTACATGCAGTTCCTCACCACTCCACCTTCTAATCTGCTGATAAAATCCTCATTAAAAAATACATGGTTAATGATAATTATTCCCTTCTATAAATTCTTCAGTTACTTTCCTCAGCCTGGAGAGTAGAACTGGAGAAAGACAAAGGGACAGTGGTGAGCTGGAGCTTGCTCCCAGCAGCTCTCAAAAGCCAATGGTGTGCCTCTCTTCCCAACACTGAATTCAGTGACTCTCCTATAGCTTTAAGTTGGCCATGATAACAGTATTTACAACCACAAAATCAGCAAATGCTGCAAATCAGGGATTTTTTTTAAGATCTCTTTGTTAAACACGTACTAGCACACCATGCCAGAGAGAACTCGCATTTATTAAGCACCTATCCTGATAAGACAGTGTTATTTGCTATAACTCAGTAGTCTTCAAAGTTTTTGCTCTTATATCTGCTGAAATAACTTTGGAAATGTATGTATCCATGTATTTTTAAGCAAACATCTGTGTTAGGTTATATTATGGTTCAAAAATATTCACTTCTCCTCCTAGAGGACAGCTGTATTTCTCCACAGCATTGAAATCAGCTTTGCGACCTGCTTTGGCCAATCAAATGTGAGAAAAGGTGACGTCACTTCTGGGCAGAAACTCTGAGTCAACTCTAAGAGAGAACAGCATTCTGTTCCCTCTGGTAACAATCCAGATAAAGGTTGGTCCGTCATATTGGATCCCAGAGCGAAATTTGTTCTAACGTGTTACACTTTTCTTTTTGAAAGTCTTTTATTGATTACCTTATTATATACCCCCCAAAATGTATATATAGAGAGAATGTATTTATAAATGTATATAAAACGTATCTACATTTACATATTTTATGTATATAAGAACATACGTAATTGTGCATATAAATGTATATAAAATGTATCCATATTTATTTATTCCTGTGTATAGGAGAACCTATGTAATTTTGTGTGTATAAGTATATATATACACATACTATATATAGATATAGATATAGATATGCAGTCTGTCCCAAATCTAACTTTTAAGCCTAATATCTTATTACATTCATAAGACCTTTTTAATCCATGGACATGTGCTCTAACCACGCCCCCCAAAATACATAGATTCTGAAGCTTCTGTCTAGGCTGAAACGCCACTCCCACCTAGAATGTCTTATTCTTCTATATCCCTTCTGCCACTCCAACCCTACCTCCTTGCAAAGGCCCTTCAAAGCCAAGTTCAACTCTTAT
This sequence comes from Tapirus indicus, assembly GCA_031878705.1. Taxonomy (NCBI): domain Eukaryota; kingdom Metazoa; phylum Chordata; class Mammalia; order Perissodactyla; family Tapiridae; genus Tapirus; species Tapirus indicus. The sequence continues at coordinate 124,208,404 of CM062919.1, read as the reverse complement.
CACCTCTATGAAGATTTCCTTGATACCTTTTACTTCATACAAAATTTATTTTCATTTGATTTATATGTATCTGCCTCCCCTGCTAGATCATGAAACATTTTAATGAAAATATTAAGCATCATTTAAATGTATTTATATTTATTTTATTTACATTTACCTTATTTTTATATTCCCCATTGCCTAACATATTGTATAGTACGTGCTTTAAGTTTAATAAACATTGAATGAATAAATGAATTTGGAAGAATGTGTTAGATTCTTATTTCCCAGCAAATGCAAAGGTAAATTCCAGATGGACTAAAGATTTCAATGTAAAAAACAAATGTGTTTATATTCTTGCAAAAGGGTCTTTCTAAGTAAAACTAGAAACTCAGAAGCAATAAAGGGAACTATTGACAGATTTGACTAATTAAAATTAAAAACTTATGTGTAGAAAAGAACGCCCTCAACAAGTGAAGAAACAAAGAGCAAACTGTGAGAACATATTTTTTCAACACAGATAATATAAAACTCGTTTATAATTCTAATATTCTTTAGTAGGAACTCTTTGTATAAAAAAGAAGACAATCCAAAAGAAAAATAGTCAAAGCAATGGGTAATAAACAGAAGAAATAGAAATTTCAAAACCAAATATGCCAAGATGTTCAATTTTACTAGTAAACAGGAAAATGCAAATTAAAGTGAAATTGGTTATATTGGCAAAAATTAAAAATATCTGTAGTATCCATTGCTGCTTAGGGTACTCACCTACAGTGTTGGTGGGAACATATATTGATTTAACTTTTTTGGAAGTGAATTTAGCAATATTTATTAAAATCTAAAATATACATGCTATTTTGATTGACACAAGTAATTCCTACCTCTAGGAATATAGCTTATAAAAATCAAAGCATCAACATATAATATGTAAGAAGATGGTAGTTATTGTATTGTTTGATGTGGAAAAACATTGGAAACAACACAACTATTCATTAATAGAAAATTATTGAATAAATTATTATATATAAATTTTATTAAACATTATGCAGCCATTGAAATGAATGAAATAAATAGATAAATTGATTTAGAAAGACTTTACAGCATTAAGTGAAAAGTGCAAATGGCAGAATATTAAGCATAGCAAAATTTCTGTTTTTATTTAAAAAATAACACACATTTATCAATGTTGTATAAGCATTAAAAAATATGGTGGTACACAGAATGTTAATATCAGCTACTTTAGAAGGTTGGTTTGTTTTTAATATGGATGGTCTTTAACTTTTACAATGACTATTTATTACTTTTGTTAACATATTGTCTTCATAGGATATTTTTGGTAGTGAAAAAAGTGAAATAGATCATTGTCTGAGCTGAAACAAAATTCCTTGATGAGTCAAGTTACCCCTGCCCCGCTCCACAAGCAATCACCTTTTCATAAAATAACAAGAATATGTGAACAATGAGAGAGGTGGACATGTCCGTAGAGGTCTGTAAGCCCTGAATCTAGAGGGAGCAGACTACCTGGATTGGACTCCACCATTCCCTTGCCGAGTGACCTTGAGAACATTTAATAACTCTTCTATATTTCAGTTTTGTCATGTTTAAAAATATGGGTTAAAATACTATCTATATCATAGACTTACCATGAGGATTAAGTAAATTAACAGCATTTAAAATAGTATACCTGGCACACAGTAACTGTTCTAACAGATTAGTTATTATTACAAATTTAAGAAAATACAACAATCTATTGGAATTAAGTGGCAAACAACTTGCACTTTTTACTGATGGTGAATCAAGGGTTGGAAGGTGGAATGTTCTACCTGATTCAGGCAATAAGGTGGTACGCTGGGGGTTGGTGGGTGAAAATTCAAAAATAATTCATTATGAGTAGAAGTCACTTCACTTTTTAATATCACCTTGCACCAGCAGTTCTAAACATTACCAGTAATAAAACTTTACTGTTTTTCCTCTTTCCTAAAAAAAACTTTCGTTGGTCTAAGTTCAAAACAATTGCTGTAGTTTCTGTTGAGTTTAATAATGTAAGCTTCAAATTAGCACATTTTTATTCCTTGTATAGCGAACATTGTCTTTTACTTGAAAGTGAATTCACAGAACTCCCAGTCACATATTGGACCTCAATACATGTGGACTCAGCAACATGTGTTCCTTCTGAGAGTGAGTTTGTTACAGTTTGCAATAGATTAACTTGCTTTGGGCACGTTTTGTCACCAGTCCCTGGAGTACTACAGATTCCTGCATTTAAAGAGTAGGTTTGAAATAAATACTGATTGCACAATTTAAATTACTTTAATTTTGTTATTCTATATGACCACGTGGTGTTCTTATCAGTTTGATGTTAAAAGTATGCCACTTTCCTTTCATCCTGTACACTCCAGCCACACTGGCATTTTTCCCCCCTCATTTCTAAAATACACTAAACTTTTTCCCACCTCAGGGCCTTAGCACATGCTCTCACATTCTGGTGCTATATCAGACAATGCTCCACTGCTATTCACAGGGTGTTCATGGCCATTTTTTTCACAAATGGGTGGCCAGGTTCTTCTTCCTAGTCTGTCTTAGTCTGGAAGCTCTGCTAAAACCTGTCCATTGGTGACCTTGCTTGGATTTGAAATACTGTGGCATAGCTTTCAGCACCACAGCAACACGCAGCCACCATAGTATGACAACTGACAGACTGGTGGTGTGTTGTGGTTCCATGACTGGGAACCAAACCCCAGGCCACAGCAGTGAGAGTGCCAATCTTAATCACTAGACCACCAGGGCTGACTAAAAACCCTTTTAGTGATGGAGAAATAAGCAAAATTATAGATATTTAATTTCCTGTTAAAAATGATTTAATTTCTTTCTAAAAGCTATATTTTATAATTAATATTTTGTAGAATTTGCCATCCTATAAGTAAGTTTTAAAGGAGTGAAAACATTTGGGCAGAAATAGACCCACCCAGATACAGTTAGCTGATCTTTGACAAAGGAGCAAAGACAATATAATGGAGAAAAGATAGTCTTTTCAACAAAAAGTGCTGGGACAACTAGACATATATATGCCAAAAAATGAATTGAGACACAGAATTTACATCCTTCACAAAAATTAACTCATGGACCATAGACCTAAATGTAAAATGCAAATTTATAAAACTCCTAGAAGATAACATAGAAGAAAATCCAGATGACCTTGGACTTGGCAATGACTGTGTAGATTTAACACCAGAGGCACAATCCATGAAAGAAATAATCAGTAAGTTGCACTTCATTAAAATTAAAAACTTCTGTTATAAGAAAGATGCTGTGAAAAGAATGAGAAGGTAAGCCCCAGACTGGGAGAAAATATTTGCAAAAGACATATCTGAAAAAGGACTATTATCCAAAATATACAAAAAAACTCCTAAAACTCAACAAGAAGAAGACAAACAACCCAATTAAGTAATGGGCAAAAGACTTTAAAAGACACCTCACCAAAGAAGACATACAGATGGCAAGTAAGCACATGAAAAGATGCTCCACATCAGGGAAATGCAAATGAAAACAATGAGATACCACCACGAGTAGATGACAATTTGGCCCAAATCCAAATGCTGGCAAGAACATGGAGCAACGGGAGCTTTCATTCATTGCGGGTGGGAATGCAAAAGGGCACAGCCATTTTAGAAGATATTTTGGTGATTTCTCACAAAACTGAACATACATTTGCCATACCGTCCAGCAACCATGCTCCTAGGTATATACCCAAAGGAGTTAAAAACTTAGGCCACACAAAAACCTGCTCATGGATGTTTGCAGCAGCTTTATTCATAATTGCCAAAAGTTGGAAGCAACCAACATGTCCTTCAGTAGGTGAACGGATAAACAAACTGTGATACATCCAGACAATGGAATATTATTCAGCACTAAAAAGAAAAGAGCCATCAAGCCATGAAAAGACATGGAGGAAACTTAAATGCATATTACTAAATGAAAACAGCCAATCTGAAAACAAGCTATATACTATATGATTCTAACTATATAACATTCTCGGAAATGCAAATCATGGAGATGATAAAAAGATCAGTGATTGCCAGCATTTAGTGGTTAAGATGGACGAATAGGCAGAGCACAGAGGATTTTTAGGGCAGTGAAACTATTCTATGATACTATAATGGTGGGTACATGTCATTATACATTTATCCAAACTCATAGAATATACAACACGAAGAATGAACCGCAATGCAAACTATGGACTTAGGGTGACAATGATGTGTCATGTAGGTTCACAGATTGCAACAAATGTACCACTCTGGTGGGAGATGTTAACAGGAGGAGAGGCTGTGCATGTGTTGGGGCAGGGAGTATATGGTAACTCTCTGTATTTCCGCTTAATTTTGCTGTGAACCTAAAACTGCTCTTTTTAAAAAATGAAGTATATATTAAAATTTTTTTTAAAAACCAAAAAACACTTTGGCATACCTTTGACCTGTCTTCATCTGTTAACCTGGCCTCAACTGTAACCTAATTGTACCCCGAGGGCTTCCCCTGAAGGCCTTTCCGGAGGAGGCTTCGTTTTTCTCACCTCCTGTGAACACCAGGTTTGGAGGCAAGATACTTACCTTCCTTATTCTCTATTGCTGCTTCCAGAACTTTAATCTCTTCCTCCTTACAAAACTCCTGCTCTCTTAGTGATCACACATCCAGACACATCACCATGTTCTCCTAATTTCCGTCATCTCTGGAACTCTGCTGAAGGTGGCACTTTCTTACTCCCAGTCTTTCCTGGAGCCCGGCTCCTGCCATCACCCCCGATGATGGCACCAACCATGTGTGTGTCCAGTCCAACACCCCACCCATGGTCTTCACTACTTCTGATAGAACCAGGACCTGTGCTGCCTCCTTTTGAAGACTTGCTCCTCCACAGGTGCTGAGGATCCAAACAGCATTCTCTATCACCAGCTCAAGGATTTGTCCCTCTAGTTCTCACCTCTATCTTCATGACCTTCAATCTATTTCTCACTGTTGTGGTGTTAATATCATCATGAACATACCTTTCTTGATCCTGCATTTCCCTCCAGGAAATGGAGTAATCCTATTTCTCTTTTCTTCCTCACTTTTGACTTCTTAAAAAAAAACTAAAACTGTATTTTGGTCATTCCCTTCTGTAAAAGACTTTTATGGCTAACCTTGATACTTTGCATAAAATCCAATCTCCTAACAATGGCTTAAAACAGTAGAATTGGTCTGTCTACCACCCATCTCCTTATGTCCCCCTTTCCCCTAATCCTCTGCACATAGGCCACACTGGTATTCTTTCATTTTTCAAACGTTCCAGTCTTTTTCCAACCTTAGGTTCTTAGCACATGCTCTTAGCCTCTGATTGAACCTGTCTTCCCTGGTTCTTCCCATGGCTGAAATCTTCCATCCTCCAGGCCTAAGTAAAAAGCTTCCTTAGAGCTTCCGTGACACCCTACCCGGTCACATTTATCTTCTTCCATCCATTCTCCATCATTGCACTCTGCTTAGTGTTTATTATGATTTATAATTATAAATTAATTTGTTTGTTTAATATTTTTGTCCATTTCTCCCTTTAGACAGTGTGTCCTTTACCATATGTATATAGCTGTGAGCAACAATAACATTTTGCCAACAATGGCCTAAACATAAATCCTTTTGTTTGGGTTTTAAGTTTGAGGGTAGGTTCAATGGATCAGAATGTCATGACTAAGGTCTCTGCAAATTTCTTGACCTTGCCTGCATGGTCCCAAGATAGCTGTAATAGCACCAGCCTTCATATTTGCCTTCCAGTCAGAAGGAAGAAGAATGAAGAAATGCAAGAAGCAGCAGTATCCTAGAAACTCCTAGAAAATTCTAGAAGATCACTAATGTTTCATTGGTAGAATTGGCATGTGGACACCCTTGCTAGAAGGAATTCTGGTAAGGTGAGTTGTTTCATTTTCTAGCCTCTCTAATTTATAAAGACCAAAGAAAATTCAGACTGAGTGAACTACTCAATCTCTTTACCAGCCTTTCTTCTCCATACATATGCATTACACGAAATGTATTCACCCCTTTCTCCAGGGAAGATATCTCAAAATTACATCCAGATCTTCATTCATTCATTCATTTAAAAATATTTATCAAAAAATTATGTAAAACCAGGAACTATTCTACAATTTTGGAACATATTGGTAAACAGTTGATGATCTCTGTCTGCATGGAGCCTTTATTCAAACCTCTCACACTTGAAATGCAAGATCTCTGGATCACATTCAGTCCTTTCCTTTCCAGTGGATTAGGGTGCATATTTTTATGGTTTCTTATAAACTAAAAGACATGTTATTTTCCCTCATTATACTGATAGACTATATGGAGAAGTAAAGATATAACTCCAATAAACATGCCCTTCAGTGAAATAGTGTGGCTGGCTTTCACTTGTTTGTTATTAAGCAGTTTGACACTATTATGATTTCTCATCCTTTGAATGATTTCTTCTTGGTTTTTTTTTTGATGAGGAAGATTGTTCCTGAGCTAACATCTGTGCCAATCTTCCCCCATTTTGTATGTGGGACACCGCCACAGCATGGCATGATGAGCAGTGTGTAGGTCCACACCTGGGATCTGAACCTGTGGACCCCAGGCCGCTGAAGCGGAATGCGTGAACTTAACCACTATGCCACCTGGTTGGCCCCTATTCATTTTTTCTCTCCAGAAGCTTTTTAGATACTCTCTTTGTTTTCAAAGTTCTGAAATTTCATGCTAAATGAGGCACCACATTTTTTTTTTCATCCGTCATGCTTGGCCCATCATGGAACTTCTCTATCTAGATGCAAGGGTTCTATTCTTCAGTTGTAAACACATTTCTGGAATTTTTTGTATATTTTTTTCCTCTGTTTTCTATTTCTAGAACTCTTACCAATCAGGTATAGGACTTAGTGGATAGAACCTCGAAATTTCTTCTCTTATTTTTCCTCTTTTTGTTGCTGTTGTTCTGTATAGTATGCAAATTCTATTACATTTAATTTCTATCATATTTTCAGTTTCCAAATGAGTTTTTATATTTTTGAAATGCTCCACATTATAACTTTCTATTCTTTTTTCTCATATATGCAATATTAATTGTACTTTTTTTTTTTTTTGCTCCTACTACCTGCATTGCCTCTCTTCTCATGAGTTTTTTTGTTGGTTTGTTCATTTTACTGCCATTTTTGTTAGAGAACATCTCCAACTCCTGTTGATCTGTGGCTTACATCTCGCATTTAAGAGGTGCAAGGAAAGTTAATTGGGTATAAGCAGCCAAAGAAAAAATAAATAAATTGGACATCATCAAAATTAAAACTTTTGTGCTCCAAAGGACACTATGAAGAAAGTGAAAAGACAATCCACAGATTGAGAGAAAATATTTGTAAGTCATATATCTGATACGGGCCTAGTATCCAGAACATATAAGAATTATTACAACTGAACAATTTAAATGCAAATAGCCCAAGTTTTTAAATGGGCAAAGGATTTGAATAGCTTCAAAGAATATATACAAATAGCCAATACGCACATGAAAAGAGGGTCAACATCCTTAGCCAAGGGAGAAATGACCAGGGAAAAACTACGAGGTACACTTAATACCCATTAGGATGTCTACAACAAAAAAGATGGACAATAGCAGGGGTTAGTCAGGTTGTGGAGAAATCGAAATCTTCAAACATGGCTGCTGGGAATGTAAAATGGTGCAGCCATTTACACGATTTCACACAAAAACTTGTAAATGATTGTTAGTAGCAGCATTATTCATAATAACCAAAAAGTGGAAACAATCTAATTGTCTGTCAAATGATGACTGAATAAACAAAATGCATTATATACATGAAATAGAATTTTATTTAATCACAAAAAGGAATGAAGTACAGAGACATCTTACACAATGGATGAACCTTGAAAATATGATAAGTGAAAGAAGCCAGGCACAGAAGACCACATAGTGTATGATTCTATTTACATGAAATGGGCAGAATAGGCAAATCCATAGAGACAGAAAGCAGATTAATGTTTCCAGGAGCTGGGGGTAGGGGGCAATGGGGAGTGACTGCTAATGAGTACAGAGTTTCCTTTTGGAGTGATGAAAATATTTGAAATTAGATAGTGGTGATAGTTGTACGACATTATGTATATACTAAAAACTACTGAATTGTACACTTTGAAAGGGTAAATTATAGTGCAGTAAAAAAGTTAATTGAAAGTTCTATGAGCATAGGCAGGATTTTGACAAATGGTAACTATTAGACCTCACTGTAGGGTGATGAGGTGAAGAGGATGGGCGATTTTAATTTGGCGCCTAACAATTAATACCCTTGGGTGTTTATTTTGGGCTTAGTCCATTTCCTAAGAAAATAGTCCATTTTCCCAGAAGTAGATTTACAATCCCCCAGAATTCTCAGGCTAGTAGGGATAGGAGACTGGGGTCTTCAGTACATATTTAACACTTAGACTTGTGCTCCATCGACCTGCCTCAGCATGATATTTCATGGTCCAGCTGTACTCGGAGTCCCTGATCTGGAGTGTTTCTGATTCAACCTCTCAGGAGATGAATCTAGTTCCTGAAAGAATTAGAAAGAGGCAGTTTCCAGAAAGCTGAAAGTTGAGGAGAGGATCTGGAGGTATATGTTTCATGTTATAAATATGTTTAACCCACTTACTCTTCTACTTTTTACAGTCACAGGACAGGAATCAGCTTGTCTCTGAACTTTCCCACATGCTGACAAGGATTTGAGCATTCTCTGGTCTGCCAAGTCAGTTACCACGATTCTCAGTTTACGTATTTGTGCTGCTATTATCTCCTCCCGCTTTCTCTTTGGATTTGTGAATGGATGGCTTTTTTTAAAATCACTTTCTGTCTGAGGTAGGCAGAATAATGGTCCTCCAGAGAAATGTATAGCCTAATTCTCAGAATCTTTGAATACATTAGGTTATAAGGCAAAGGGAATTGAGGTTGCAAATCAGCTGAATTTAAAATAGGGAGATTATCCTGGATTATCCGGGTGGGCTCAATGTAATCATAAGGGTCCTTAAAAGTGGAAGAGGGAGGCAGAAGAGAAGAATCAGAGGGAATTATGCAGGAATGGTCAGAGAGGTGCAACGTTGCTAGCTTTGAAGATACGCTAAGGGGGCCATGAGTCAAGGAATGGGTGTCCTTTAGACCCTCTAAAAGCTGGAAGGTGCAAAAAAATGGATTCTCCCCTAGAATCTTCAGAAAAGAATAAATTTGTGTGGTTTAAGCCACTAATTTGTGGTAATTTATTCTAACAGCAATGGAAAACTAATACATTGTTATTACAGTTAGTTTAGGAAGGTATGGTGTTTAACCTTCTATGTTTACCTAGAAATCCTCCCTTTCTATTTCACATGCTAAAACTGATTTATCTTACTCTGAATCTTCTCTTGGATTGCAATTTCTTGCAGCCTATCTGTTCTATCATTTTGATTTCTTAGCCAGTTAATATGGAATCATAAGAGTCACATCGTGTGACCAATACAGACTAACTTCTGGTTTCGGTTCTAACTGGTTGGTTTCTATGCCATAGCAGTCATTAGATATTTTCAATATTACACCTGGTTATTACACCACAATAACCTTTCTTCTACTGTAGAATTTAACTTAGAATGCTCTTTAGTCAAAGAATGTCTTACTTTTCTATTCAGTTAACACCCTAGATCCCCCCACCCCATCCCTCCTATACTTTGCATAAAGCACACACTAGATTTTACAGCCATTCAAGTCTGCAGTGTGAATTCCTGGGATGTCCTTTTTCAAAGATTAGGGACTCCAACTAACACTTTTCTCACTGACTATGGGCTTCTCTGATGATGACAGCAGATATTTCACAAGATTGGCATCTCTAAACTTGGAACCTTATTAGCACTTTTTCAGCAATTTTTTTTTTGTTTTGGTGAGGAAGATTGGCCCTGAGATAATATCTGTTGCCAATCCTTCTCTTTTTGCTTGAGGAAGATTGTCCCTGAGGTAACATCTGTACTAATCTTCCTCTCTCTCTCTCTATTTTTTTAAATGTGGAATGCCACCACAGTATGGCTTGATGAGTGGTGTGTAGGTCGACACCTGGGATCCAAACCTGTGAATCCCAGGCCACCAAAGTGGAGAGTGAACTTAACCACTATACCACCAGGCCAGCCCCCTCTTTCAGCAATTTTACAGTAGATTTCTCCTTTTAAAAACTATTTTAATTTTGCCTCTATCCTACACGTACACTGAAATGTTGATGGCCTAGAATCAGTATGATTTTTTTAGCATACTGTATCTCTGGTATTATGAATTTGTTTCATAAATAGGCAATTTGAAGCTCCCAAAAGAAATCAGAAACAATCAGATTCCTAGATTCTAAGCCCTTCTGACTTCCAAAGCTGAACCAAGACAAGGTCACTTCTCAAGGTACCTTGGGACCAGGAAAAACAAATACTTCAAGGACCAGATCATAAATCTCTAGTGTTCACATCTAATCCAAGCTCTGGAGTTGCATCTTCAAACTTGATTCCACCTTGAACCTTAGCTGAGTTACATCTAGACTCGAACTTTTAATAAATCATTCTTGAATTAGTCACAACACAATACTCAAATTCTCCCTTCTGCCTTAGAAATCATAGTTTATAAATCCTTGAATTTTATTTAATTTTGCAATATTCCCCTTTTTCTCTAAAGACCACATAATTTAATCACAATACAAGTTATTTTGGAACTTAAGAAACACAATTATTTTGGTGCTAGAGCAGCTTTTGGAAAATAAACCATTCTTAGTATAGAATCCATTAACACGAATCATGCTAATCTACCACATTGAATAAACTCCTACTAATAAAGTCATTTTGTAAATTTGCTTACATGTAGAGAGAAGATGATATCTTATAGCTGGGATAAATTATAGCTGGGATATTTAGATTTTGTGGGAAAATTCGAGGAGGCCCACAGACTCCTGACAAACGTATTAAAATTTCTGAGAATTTTCAAGAGCTGATTTCTTAAGTCTGAGATGAGTCAGTTGGCTTTAAACAGTGTCTGTTTCCTTTAACTCCTTTACTCCAAGACCAGCACTGATTAGGCAGGTTGGAACAGCAAGTCTCCTTCAACCCTGACTATGACACGTGCATGGTGACCCCCCTCTACTCCCAATCTAGAATATCTGTAGCTTTCTAAACTACACATTTCTAAATACATTGAGTCTGAGTTTCATGGAGAGGAGTTCATGCATCTGTCCTTAAAAAAGCTTTCTTGTGATTCTGATGCATAGTAGGGGAAAACCACTCCCCTTACAATGGAGACACCAAGTCACCTGTTGTTTAAATTCAAGGAGTTTACTTTGTCCAGCCTTTTTACAATTTATTTTTGAAATCAGCTTGGATCTTGGATTATTTTGACAGTATTTTGTTTTCCTACTGATGTTTCTCAATTTTACTCAGATATAAGATATGTGAGTGGATAAAATTGTATTAGTGAGCACTTACGAGTGCATTGTTGAAGGTAAAGTTGGGAGCTTTTACTTTACCAAAGGGAAGTTGTATATCTAATGACTAAGTGCTCAGATTTAAAGTCAATATCCTCGGCCTGCATCTTGGGAATAGTTTTGTGAACCGAGGGAAGTAACTTGACTTTTCTAAGTGTCAGTTTCCCCTTCTATAAAAATGGGATGTCTTACTTTGAGTTTACCCAGAAGCTGCCTTTGAAACAGAAATGTGAGTGCAAGTACTTTAAAAAGTAGAGAAAAAACAGTAGAAACGAGTAAAAGTGAAACAGGGAGGCAAAGGTAGGCAATACAATATATGTTTTGGGGTAGCTAACACGTGAGCCTTGTAGCTAAAGCCCACTGGGGAAATTTTGGGAGTCAGTGCAATTACCCCACAGAGGAGGGATGGAGGTGGGAGTGGGGGCAAGACACCAACTCTTGTCGTCTTTGGAAGAAGACTGCTCCACGGGGACTTAATTCCCTGCTGGCCTACTAGCTACTAGCCACATAAGCTAGTGCCATGGGCTTCAGCAGCCAGAGAAAGCCCTAGGGTAAAGGTTTTTAATGATGATGAAGCAGAGATCTGAAAGCTTTCAAAGTCATTGTCACTGCTTAGATCCAGGGAACAGATGATGACAGTAGAAGCTTTCTTCTTAAAGGTTGAAGCTTAAAGTTTTAAGAAATGCTGTTGCTAGAGATTGGAAATTGGATAGTATGCATTGAAGTGGTAAGGGGAAGGAAATATGGATGGGACACCAACAGCCCCTGTGTCATAGGATTATTGGGAAAATCGAACGAAGCAATGCATATCAAACACTTAAAACATACTGAATATTCAAATATGTTTGTCCCTCAACCTCAGACTGCTTATAAACCTTCATGTACTCATTTTCTTAAATATCTAGTGGCCGCTTTCTTAAATCATTAACTCTAACAAAAATTTTTGTAACAATGCGAAGAATGAATGATTGTTTAAAATATAATCTTTAAGAATTAAAGAATAAAACTATTTCCGTAATTGTAATCTATTCCTGGTGGTGTATTAAAGTGACAATATAGTCAGGAAAATTGCTGCATTTTTCCTCTTTTGTGTACTTTCCACAACGTGGGACCTGTTTAAGCAAATAAAAAATAATGTATTCTTGCTACTGTCATACAGCAAAGTCAGTATAGCAGCAAAAGAATAAGCCGTGTTCCATTCTGTCTCATATATCAACAAAATTGCCTCCTGAGTTCAGACATGCTGTTACTCGAGATAGTTGATGATATATAGGCCCAAAGAATATACTTGGATTCCCAGGTTACAGTTCAGTTTATGGAAAATCATAGTTTGATTTGTAAGGAGAAGTAAAATGATATGAAAATATTGATAGGAAATTCATAACAGCAAGACACTATTTTAACTGTCCATCTTGGGCTATAAAGAGTTTCCAAAAAACATTTGATCCGTTATTGCTTGACAAAGCTCTAAAAGCAAAGAATAACAGTCTTTCTTTCAGTCCATTGATAAGTCATATACCTGAAGGCCAAGCTAGTAGATAGATAGTATGGATTTTATGGCGTGGCCATCTCCATTATTAGCAAGAGTCTTGCTTTACACGCCCAAAATACAAAAGAAGTTTACCTGGTCCATGTACAAGTTAAGTGAAGGCTTCAACAGGGCTTTAAGTTAAAGCTTCTACTATCATCATCTGTTCCCTGGATCTAAGCAGCAACAATTACTTTGAAAACTTTCAGATCTCTGCTTCATCTTGCCCTAGGAGCAAGCTTTCCTAATGCATGTTGGTAGGGATGAAACTAAATTCCTCCAGTCCTGGTGAGAAGTTCCACTCTTTCTATTCCAATCTTCCTTGCCTCCTCACTAAGGCTTTTCAAAAGAAAATTGGTGATAGTATTAGATATTGGTTTGGCGTCAGTGGATATCGGTCCACATTTTCAGGAACATGGAAGAACAGAATATATGGAATTAGGCCTTTTGGTTTCTGTGGTTCTTTCTGGGAAGTCAAATAAATGCACCAAAGTGGAAGTAGGCAGGTGTCTGTCCCCAATCACAGCCAAATCTATGTAATATTCTGGAAACAAATCAACATGAAGGCAGATAGTTATTGGTATAAAGTTTGGTTTAAAATGCTTGGCAGATCTTTGTAAAGCTGATAGATGTTATGTTTAGACACATGAATCATGAATGGGATTAAGGTGTTTAAGAAAGCCCAGGAGAGCGTTTGGAGAATTATCTTCTGTGTTTCTGAGATGAGCGTAGAGAAAGAAAAAGTGTTTTATTAACAAAGGTAACATGTACGAATTTGCTGATAATATGAGGAAAACACCTCATTATACGTCATTAAGCAGACATTCTAAGAAGATTTTGTTTCACCATTTAAAGCAGACATGAATGTAAAAAATAAATATGCGGTTTATTTTTTATGAAAATAATGACTCACTAAGATCAGATTTGAAAGCTCAAAGACAAATCTCTTGAGTACTTAGTTTAGCCTCTGGCTAACGCACCGTGCATACTTGTTCTCATTCATGCTCAATTTAGAGCCTCAGCTTTTCTCTCCTCATCTCATTTACTTGTGCAATAAATACCTAGATTACTTCTGTGATGTAAGATGTGCTAGGGGTTGTATGTACAAAGAGCATGAGCAAACACAATTGTGCTCTTTAATCTGTAGATTTTTAAATAGGAAAGTAATATAATCAAATTTGTTTCACAGCTGTAATTCTCATGACCATGTAGACTGTGGATGGTGGCCGGGGGGTAAAAGGGTTTGAGAAGGGGCTCCCGAAGTCCAGGAGTGAGATTGTCAGGAAGCCTTCCACACTCCTCCAATCTCAGTTTTGTCCTTCTGCATCCCCAGCCATAATATGTAGAAAAATACATTTCCTTCAAAACAGTCAGTTTGGGTAACATAGGTGAAAATAAAGAAGTGTGGGTAGATTTGAATATTATTTTTGTACTATAATCAATAGAACTTGGTGAGCGATTTTACACTTTAATGAGAAAGAGGAAACATTTTTGCTTCCATTTATCTAGCATGAACAGGAAATCGTACGTAACAAAGATGATGAAATTTCCTTTTGTAGGATCTTCGGAGGAAAAAATAATAGGATACGATGTTCATATATTAGTGCTTCTTGAGTCGTGCTAGGAATTAAGTAATATCTTCATGAGATCAATACATAAGTCATAGAGCAGCATATAAATATATGGTTGTTATTGTCAGCCTTGTGCATAGCTTTGTGAACAATAATATCACAGTTCTTCATGGTTTACTAAGTGCTGTGGTATATATTATCTCATCTGACATCCCATTTGTGTCTACATAAATGTGCCAAATTCTTTCCCACATAGTGTGTTTGTTTGGGCTGATCCTTTTGCTGGGAATGCCTCAAGTATACTCTTTCCCCGCTGACTCTACTTATCCCTGAAGTCTTGGCTTAACTGTTACTTTCTCATGGAGCCTTCCACACGCCTCCAATCTCAAGTATGTCCTTCTGTATACCCTACCATAATATGTAGAAACACTTTTCCTTTAAAACACTTATCACTACTTGTAATCATGTGTTTATATCTGTGATGCTATTGTTAATTGCCTTCTCTGTTCTGCAAGATTCATGAGGGGAATGCTTTGTTCCCCACTGTATCACCAGACCCATCCACAATGCCTGGCTCATGGTAAAAGGTAAACAAATACTATTTTTTAAAGAATAAAGGAAAATAATAATTGTTAAAATTTCCCTTTTCACATGGAAGAAATACTTCACTTCTTTCATCGTGTTTGACTTTAGTTACTCTCAGGGTTTTGTTAGCATCATTATTATTAACACTACACTATATTCTAATTTTTCTGGGTTCACTAAAGCATGAATCTTCTGAGAGAGTTTATTCATGTCCCATTCATCTTTGCACTCCATCCCTTGTTCAGAGCATAAAATAGAGTAGGTATACAATTTGCTGACTGAATGAGTCATTGAGACCCATTAGGAAATTTTCCAATAATTCAGGTGAGAGGTTATGATGACTTGAACTAGGGTAGTAATTTGTATGAACTGAAATCACAAAGAAACAGGGATTCTGTAGAAGAACAAACCATAGGACCGGACAACATATCAACTAATTATACATAGCATATGAAAGAATGAAATTTCAAGTGCAAAGACTGATTTTGGGTGGAAGATGTCACATTTTATTACGTTGAACCATGTGAAATTCTTGTTTTTGTAAGGCAAAAGCAATCATTATTGTCAATTTCACATGGGTCGACAGATGCATTTGTGTTTTATGATTTTGAATTTCAGATAACAGTAGTAACTTCTTCATTCACTCCATGTTCAAATGGAAAATTCTCCCAGATTTTGGAAATGTTTGGAATTTGGGCTAGATTTATCAGTTTGGAAGTCATTTGAAATACAGTTATGGCAGTGTAGGGAGAAAAAAGAAAAGAATCAAGAGAAAAGTCTTGAAGAATATATATATATTAATGGACACAAGTCATTTCTACATTTTTTCTCTTATGAACGGTGTCTTCAATTTACATGTATGTTTAAGCAAACTTTGTGTTTTTTGCATGTGTCCTTTTTTATCTATCATAATTTCCTAGAAGAGGCATTTCTGGATTAAATAAAGCAAGAATTTAACATGCTTAAACATATTGACAGATTTCCCTTCAGAAAAGTCATCCTAATTTTCACTCCTAAACACAGGTTTTCTCCACAAGAAATGACATAGACTAATAGAAAATATGTAAGCTATAGAAAGTACATAAACTATTTCATTTCCTTCACAAAAACATTCTTTAAAACAGTGGATCTCAAACTTTTAGGTCTCAGGACCCCTTTATACTTATAACAATTACTAAAAGCACAAAGAACTTGTGCTTATATGGGTTATATTTATTTATATTTACTATATTAGAAATTAAAACTGAGAAATTTAAATATATGTATTACTTCATTTTAAAATATCAATATCAAACCTATTTTATGTTAATATAAGTGTTTTCTGAAAACTACGTTTCAAGACAAAACTAAATTTAATGAGAAGAGTGCCATTGTTTTACATTTTGGGAAATTTTTATAATAGCTAGCTTAATAGAAGGTAACTGGATCCTCATATCTACTTCTGCATCCAACCTGTTTTAATACATTGTTTTGTTTGAATATATGAAGAAAATCAAGCCTCACACAGCCATGTAATTGGAAGAGGGAGAAGTATTTCAAATAGCTTTTCCAAGCAATTGTGATTTCCCTTCTCTGATACTACACTAAAACTTGACCAGTGTTTCTTAAAGATTGGTTGCAGTATGGAATCTCAAACCATACAATGAATCAAGCATTTACTTTTACATGATTTTGTAAATGTGTACATTTGATAAATGTTAGTTCATTGAGTTATGAAGAGCTTCCTAATGATATATTCAATTATACAACATCAAATAATCTTATTAATTAATATCACTGCAGATCTCATCAGAAAGTCCCTAAGTGTTGGGAAGCTGTCAAGTTCATGGTGTTAGATACAAGTTCTTCAAAATTTTAATTTTCATTTGAAAGTTCAAATTTTATTATTGGCAATAAACACTGTCAGTTATTTCCTTTGAAGAGTAAAATGTCTGCCAAATAGCTAAGTATGAATAACCACAGATTATCTGTCATCATTTCAAATAAAAATTGTGTTCTTTAAAAAAACAGTAAGGTCATAAAAGGTCTGAAAGAAATGAAAAATACTTATAATACCAGGCTTGATGAGGAAATGAAAATATCTGTTCACCCTCAAAATAAATTAGTAAAGGAAATAAAAATTGGTATAGTTTACATAGTCTCAAATTTAATTCTGCAAATATAAATTGGTATACTCTTCTGAAGAAAAATTTGGTAATATCTTCCATTTTTGGGAATTTAGCTCAAGGAACAAACTAGATAAGAGTTTAAAGATGTATGTGCGTGTGTGTATCCATAATATTTACTTAACTGACATAGTATATATAATAGTAAAAAATTGAGAACACCCAGAATATATGTCAATAGGGATTTGGTTTTAGAAATTTGGGTGCATCCACACAATGGAATACTATACAGCCATTAAAAATGAGGTTATAGATGTTTATCATTGTCAGGGATGGTCCAAGATACATTAAATAATTAAAAAGAAACAACATGCTACAAAAAGCATATATAATCCTATCTAAAAAATAATATGCATGTGTAAATGCATAGACAAAAGATATGCACCAAATGTTAATAGAATATATTTATAGGTAGTGAAATTCTAGGTAATTTTGAATTTAGATTAATGTAAGGCAGTGTTTCTCAGTGGCATGTGTGTGGTGGGAAGGCAGGTTTTCTCTCCCTCAGGGGACATTTGTCATTACTGGGGACATTTGTCACTACTGGGGACATACTTGGTTGTCGCAAATGGGGAAGTGCTACCAGCATCAAGTAGGTAGAAGCCAGGGATGCTGCTAAAGATCCTACAATTATTCAGCCCAAAATGTCAGTAGTGCCAAGGTTTGAAGGTCATTCAAGCTAATTCAATTTCACAAATATGTTTTGGGATACTACTATGTGCAAGGGACGGGGTATACAGCAGTAAGCAGAACAGATATAGTTGCTTTCCATAAGGAATAATGATATTCATAATATCTGAATCTAATGAGTCCTTTATAAATTAGTAAAAATCATAAAGTTATATTAATTAAAGAGAGGAGAATGGTGAGCCTTAAAAATATGCTAGATGCAAAAACCCTCAACAAAACATTAGCAAATCAAATTCAACAATATATTAAAAGGATCATACACCATAATCAAGTGCAATTTATTCTCAGGATGCAAGGATGGTTCATCATCTGCAAATCG
The DNA here is from genome assembly GCA_031878705.1 of Tapirus indicus. Lineage (NCBI taxonomy): Eukaryota > Metazoa > Chordata > Mammalia > Perissodactyla > Tapiridae > Tapirus > Tapirus indicus. The sequence continues at coordinate 124,190,075 of CM062919.1, read as the reverse complement.
GTCAATGTGATACACCACATTAACAAAATGAAGGATAAAAATAATTTGATCATCTAAATGGAGGCAGAAAAAGCATTTGACAAAGTTCAACATCCATTTATGATAAAAACTCTCACCAAAGTGTGTATAGAGGGAACATACCTTCACATAATAAAGGCCATAAATGACAAGCCCACAGCTAACATCATACTCAATGGTGAAAAGCTGAAACCTTTTTCTCTGAGGTCAGGAACAAGACAAGGATTTCCACTCTCACCACTTTTACTCAACATAGTATTGAAAGTCCTAGCCAGAACAATTAGGCAAGAAAAAGAAATAAAAGGCATCCAAATTGGAAAGGAAGAAGTAAAACTGTCACTATTTGCAGATGACATAATATGATATACATAGAAAACTCTAAAGACTCCATAAAAAATCTGTTGGAACATAAATACATTTAGTAAAGTTGTAGGATACAAAATCAATATGTAAAAATATGTTACATTTCTTTACACTAATATTGAACTATAAGCAAGAGAAATTAAGAAAATAATCCCATCTAAAATTGCACCAAAAGAATAAAATACCTAGGAATAAATTTAATCAAGGAGGTGAAAGACCAATATGTTGAAAACTACAAGACACTTGTGAAAGAAACTGAAGAAGACACAAATAAATGGAAAGATATTCAATGCTCATGGATGAGAAGAATTAATATTTTAAAATGTCCATATTTCTCAAAGTAATATGTAGATGCAATGCAACCTCTACCAAATCCTAATGGTATTTTTCACAGAAATTGGACACACAATTCTAAAATTTGTGTGCAACCACAAAAGACCCCAAATAGCCAAAGCAATCTTGTGAAAGAACAAAGCTGGAGGGATCACATTCCCTGATTTCAAACTATATTATAAACCTTTAGTAATAAAAACAGTACTGTGTTGGCATAAAAACAGACACATAGATCAGTAGATTAGAATGGAGCACCCAGAAATAAATCCATGCATAAATGGCCAATTAATTTATGACAAAGGAGTCAAGAGTATACAATAGGGAAAGGAAAGTCTCTTCAACAAATGGTGTTGGAAAAACTGGACAGCCACCACAAAAGAATGAAACTGGATCACTACCTTACACCATACATAAAAATTAACTTAAAATGGACTAAAAACTTGAACATAAAACCTGAAATCATAAAACTCCTAGAGGAAAAATGGGTAATAAGCTCTTTGACATAGGTCTTGGTGATGATTTTTTTAATCTAACGCCAAAAGCAAAAGCAAAAGCAACAAAGGCAAAAACAAAACAAGTGGGACTATATCAAACTAAAGAGCTCATGCACAGCAAAGGAAACCGTTAACAAATGAAAAGGCAACTTACTAAATGGGAGAAAATAATTGTAAATCATATATCTTATGAGGGGTTAATATCCAAAATATATAAAGAAGTCATACAACTCACTAGCAAAAAAAACCAATCTGATTAAAAAATGGGCAGAAGATCTGAATAGACATTTTTCCAAAGAAGACATACAGATGCCCAACAGGTACATGAAAAGACGCTCAATAGCATTAATCATCAGGGAAATGCAAATCAAAACTACAATGAGATATCACCTCACACCTGTTAGAATGGCTATTATCAAAAAGACAGGAAATAACAAGTGTTGGAAAGGACATGAATAAAAGGGAACACTTGTGCACTGTTGATTGGAATGCAAATTGGTGCAACCACTATGGAAAACAGTATGGAGTTTCCTCAAAAGATTAAAAATAGAACTACTATATGATCCAGCAATTCCACTTCTGGGTATTTATCTGAAGAAAATGAAAACACTAATTCAAAAAGATATATATACCCCACGTTCATTGCAGCATTATTTATAATAGCCAAGATATAGAAACAACCTAAGTGTCCATCAATCGATGAATGCATAAAGAAATAGTGGTATATATACACAATGGAATATTATTTAGCCATGAAAAACAATACTTTGAGGGCATTATGTTGAGTGAAATAAGTCAGATAGAAAGACAAATACCATATGATCTCTCTTATATGCGGAATTAAAAAAAAAAACTAAGCTCTTAGATACAGAGAACAAGAACAGATTCGTGGTTGCAAGAGGCAGGGGTGGTGGGTGAGAGAAATGGGTTAATCGGTTTTTTAAATAAGTGGAATAAAAATTTAAGAAATAAATAAATAAAAATATGTTCTCTCTTTGATCTTTTAATTCCATTCATGACTTTTTTAAGGGAATAATAAGAAATTTGCACAAAGATTTAGGTACAATAGTATTTAATGAATTATTATTTATAATAGTGGAAATTTGGAAACAAATGTGTAAAAGGAGGTAAAATAAAATATAAACATTCAGTTGATGGACTACTATGAAGCTTCTAAAATTCACATTTTTGAAAAATACTGATATGAGAAATGTCACTGCATTAAGTTTAATGAAAAACACAGACCACAAATCTCTAAGTACAGTATGATCCTAATTTTTAAAAACACACATGGGGGGAAAAGACTAGCAGGAAATGTGCCAAAATGAGTTATGAGTGGCTCTCTCTTTGGTGTTGTATTATGAGAAATTTTAATTGTTTACTTAGTCTAGGTACTTTCTAAATCATCTAAAATGAACATATATTATTTTTATAATTAGGGAAAAAGACATACCATATTGATTACTACATGCAGTGCCCTCTATTAGTGTAGAAGAAAAAGGGGATATGATTTTCTACCCTTGAGGAGCTTATACATAAAGTTAGAGGGATGAGTCATACATATGTGGGACATTTATAATTAATAATAATAAATACAACAGTAGGAGGCTAGCCCAGTGGCATAGCAGTTAAGTTCGAGCATTCCACTTTGGTGGCCCGGGGTTTGCTGGTTTGGATCCTGAGTGAGGACCTACTCACCCATCGTCAAGCCATGCTGAAATGGTGTCCCACATAGAAGAGCTACAATTCTACAACTATGATACACAACTATGCACTGGGGCTTTGGGGAGGAAAAAGAAAAAGAGGAAGATTGGCAAAAGATATTAGCTCAGGGCCAATCTTCCTCAACAACAACAAAAAACCCTGGAAAAAAAAAGATCACAACAAACTTATTCTGAATATCTGTTAGTCTGGCACTGCTAGATGCATTTACCAACATTATGACATTTCATCGTGCCAACAGTCCTGTGAGGCTGATATTATTATCCTTATCTTAGTGAGGAGGAAATTGAAGCTCATGGAGATTAAGTATTTTGCCCCAGGTAACCCACAGACATGAAGTGGTAGTGCAAGGATTCAGCCCCAGGCCTGAGTCAGGTTTCTAAAAAATGATCGTTTCCACCTTGTGTGCTCTTCCATTAGGGAGGCACGAGAAGAGATGACTGTAATCATTAACCTAAGCCTTTCAATAGAAGCCATGGAAACTCATTCATTTTTCTCAAGAGACTTAGGGATCATCACCAACCAGAAAGGCTGAGAAATATTTTTTAATTCCTTCAAGGACTAGTTCAGTGCACGTCTTATGTGCTCAGTGTGTAATGGGTACAGAATTTTTATGTTTCTGAGACTTGATTGCTTTAAAAGACATAACATGAATCTCTGCGTGTTCATCAATTGCTTCCGCAAAAGGGGAGTTCTTAAACACTAAAGGTGAAGCTGCAATGTGTGATTAATGACTGCAAGCTGGGTTACTCTTCAGGCTGTTCTCCTTATCTGCAAGTGGTATAACTTGGCAGAAAGTCAGAAAATGGATGTTTTAATCAATCCTCCTTTCATCTGTGACAGATCTCTGCCTAAAAGGGAGTGGGCAGTCCCATGTCCTTCCTCTCCTTTGTTTATATTACAGGGTCTTGGCTCCATTTTCTCTGACATGGGAGAAAAATTTATTCAAAATAATGGTTCTCATTTAGATAGGGGAGTTAGATCTATTACTACGCCCAACAGCACAACCAGACCTAATTCTCCCTCTCTATTAAACAAATAAAACATCACCCTTGTGTCTGCTGCTGGAAAATGTCTGCCAGTCACTCAAGATTTATTAGTTTGTTCAAGCCCCCATTACAAGAAACCTGGAATTTCTGTTGTTTAATACAGAACTTTAACCATGCAAAAGGGTTTGGGAGTAGAGAAGAGGGAAAAATAGTGGGATGCATTTTATTTAAGAAAAAAGATGTTAAAATATTTTGTCTCACTTTAACTTTTATACATTAAAATGCAAGTTTATGATCATTAGTCTTATTATTTTAAGAACTATCTTTTTTATTTCTCCCTTAATGTGATGTTAAATGACTTGGGAAATAGTTTCTTCACTATCAGAAAAACTGGAATCTCATTTGGAATTTTGCCAGTATTTCTAGTATCTTGAAATGAAACATTAAATTTATTGTCTTATTTTACAATATTATTGATAATGTCAGGGCGGGGGAAAATCCCCTTTCTACCTCCTTGTGTTCTTGTGGCTGGACTAATAATAAAATTGACAAAAGACCAAATTAACGGGAGAAAAATCCAGTTTAATACATACACATTAGAGATCATAGAGAAATGATGCTTGGAAATTGAACATAGTGGGCAGTATATATGTCTTTTACACAAAGAAGCAATAAACTTTTGAAGAATGACAGGAAAAAAGAAACAGATTTGAGATAAGTAATTAGTGAGGAATTTAAGCAGAGTTTAGGCTTGAGGTGGTAAATTAGCAAGGTTTGTGTAGGTAGGATTCTCAGCCCTGAATTCCCCAGCTCTGGTGATAAGGAAGCAGGGAGAGCACGTTTCACACGGGAGATTTATTTCCTGCTTTCAGGGGGACAGAGCCAGGAGGGTCAGAATGTCCTTTTTGCTACTCAGGTACCTTTAATTCAAAATAATCCATATGCTATTGTGGAAAATTTTAGGGTGGCCTGCTCTGGGCCCCAGCAATTCCCTCTTCTGAAACTTCCCTGGAAGTTTCACGTATTAAAAGCTGACCTGGTAGATTGTTCCATTGTTTCATTGAATTAATTTTCTAGTCTTGAAAATAGGTTAGTTCAGTTAAACAGTTGTGTCTCATTTCGGGAGGCAGTGATGCAGGTGGACTTCCAAAGTTAGGTCTACGGTGCAAGCAATCAGATATTAGGAGGCATTTCTATGGAAACAAAGAGAAACTATAGTTAATGGCTGGAGAAAATTATAAACCGTTTTCTGAGCCTAGGGGGCAGCCAGTCAAGAAGATTTCTATATGTCAGGGTCAAAAAACATCTTTTGCAATTTGAAATGACTCTGATGATATCATCGGGTATTCAGGTAAACTTTCTGAGTGGCTTACTTGGCAACAGGTGTGAAGGTCATTTAAACACGGGCTGTTGTGGTGATGTCTCTTAAGTTTATATTAAGTATGTATCAGCTTCCGTTTGCAGGGCTTCGAGGAAAAAAACGCGGCTTTAGTTCTTAATGAATTCAAGTCAAAAACGGGAGAAAAATTGGAAATGTTAGTTTGGAGAATTGTTGTCAAATGTATGAGGAAATTAGAAGCATTTAGGATCCAGTCCAGTTTTTAGGTAAATTACAAAACTTAAAGGAAAATAGCAGTAGAATCTAATATTCATGTGTGTATTATAGTTTTTACTGAAACATAATTTTTCTCTCTAAAATCACACTTATTTGATCAAAGATTGTCAAATTAAGACTAATTTGTTTGCAAAGTAGTTTCAATGATCTTGGCTTAATTATTTACATAAGTACGGAAAGAATAGTGATTGATCATATAGGCTTTTTAAAATTTGTTTTCCTGCAACTTTTTACAAGGAATCTCCAGATTGAATTTTTAGTGGTCTCTTGAGGAATTTCACATAATTTCTGGAACTCTTACAATACATATATATACAGCATAAGGAAGGCTTAATGTTATTTCTTATCTGATAATGCTTCCCATGTAATTTAACATATCAAATAAGCCTAATTAGTCTAATACCTCTCTTTTTATAAGGGAAGAAAACAAATCTTTTGAGATGTTTCTGGGACTCTCTGAAAAATCCCAAAGTTAGCTAGAGGTCAAAAAGACTTCATTTAGAACTTGATTTTGCAAAGTTTGTCAAAAAGATCAAACAGATTTTAAAACACTTGTCTAAACAGGATCACAGATCACTATGAAACAATATTTAATTATCTATTTCATGAAGGTGACAAAAAGATTCCAAAGACAAATAAAGAAGTTTACATAGCTGCAAACCTTAGCTCTTTTTAATAGAAAGACTCAGCTATTGACACAAAGCACAGGAAGTAGCTCTGATAAAACACAAAAAGATAAGGAAAAAATTTTTTATAATCTCTTGTCAGGAGCAGACCAATATCCTCAGAAAATTTTGTTCTTTTTAAGAGATGAAAAGAAAATTAAGTGCCAATTTAAAATAAATACACTACTGATATGAAAGATTATTTTTAAAATTCTTAAAATAACAATTTAATTTTAGCTAACTTGACCACAAAAGGTAAGATTTTCTTCTTTCCCTCTTTTCGTTTTCTAACAGGGAGAGAAAAATCAAATTTTAATTTCATACCAGATTACTTTTGATATTAAAATCATTCACTTAGTTAAATTTATTTCAACCTTAGCCAGCCCCCAGCCCTAACCCCACATAACATACCTTTCCAAAGACGCCTTTTTTATAAACCTTCTATAACTTTCTATGTCCATTTTAGTTTGTTCCTTGTTCTCTCTTTTTTTTAAACTGAGAAATAACCACTTTTATTTTGGGACAAAATTATTGTTTTTTTCTCAACAAAATGCATCTCCATTTCTCATACCCTTTTCTTCCCAAAATCATACATCTTATTTTCCTTGCATACAGATATTTTTCCCTTATTATTTTTAGTAGCTTTAATTATATATATTCATTAGAATTCCTAATCCTTAGAAACCTTGATTTCTAGTGAAAACTAAAAAGTAAGCAGTTGTGAACTGTACTTTATATCCATATTCTTTAGATAGGCAAATTTATGAATACACTTTATAATTTCTAGAAATATATTTTTTCATAGTGCAATATTTCAATAAAGCATAAAACATGTTTATTGATAGACTCAAATTTATCTTTTAGTTTCTCTGTAATAAGAAGCCAAAAGTAGACAAACCTCTATACAGCTGAAATAATGTTTTATTATTTTATCTGATCTGGAGATGATATAAATATTCAACCTTACCTAGTAAAACTCTAAAGTTTTAAGCCATCAAAAAGACTTGAGAAAGTTATTTTTAAGTACATATACCATAAAACATAATTAATTGCACCCAAAAATCTTTATTTCATTAACAGCTATATAATTCATTTGTTCTTAACAATCATACTTAGATTATTCATGAAAATTTCATAAGACATTAAAGCAGTTAGCCATCATCTTAAGCTATTATTATTTTTGCTGACAAGTTTTATAACAGAGATAACATGAGCTTATTTGATTAATAACGCAGGTAGAATAAAATGCATGTTTGCATTACATCCAATGCCGATAACTCTGAAGGCGTGCCTATTTTAATCAAAGCAACAAACTTAAGCAAGCTTTTATTTACCAAAGATTATTTTATATCACATTAACTTGAAAAACATTTGGGTTGGTTTCTAGTATATTTAGAAAATGATGTATATAAGTGCTTACTTTAAGTTAATTAAATAGAGCTCTTTAGAAATGAATTTTGCTAATACCATCTGGAGGTAGAAAAATACAATATCTATAACATACATACATACACATAGACAACAGACACAAAGAGAGATCTTATAGCTTTTATTGTAAAAATTTCAGCCATGAATCAGGAACAATATAAAACTCACAGAATTTATAAATTTATAAATAATTGTGTCTCTAGCAGATGGAACAAGTTAAGATTACCTACTTAAAAGTTTTTGGGGTTTTGTTGTTAATATTTGTGGGGAAGACTTTGAAGATATATTTGTCTTAGACAAGGAGGCTGGGAATTAGATTTGGGGCAAAAGAGCCTGTCTAGCAGTCTGAATTTAAAACAGAACATTTTCCCCTTTTTTTCCTTTAACCTTAGGCTTTACCAATTCAGCTAGCCAAGTTAAGTCTCAGGCATTTGTGGGCTGTTATATCCTGGGGTGTTTACATTTTAAAGACGTGGTAAAATTTATAACTTCAAGAGATAGAGAGGAAAAAAACGCCAGTTTTTTTTTTAAATAGAAGTTTCAGGGTAATTTTGATTTAAAATTTTCCTTCAGTTTTAGGAATTAGAGATGGTCTAAATAAGACTTCCCAGAGATGTTACAAGCCTTTTGAGATACACAGAGGATATTTGGAAATTGGTGATAGGGAATGGGTGGAATCTGAACTGCCTTTAGAGCTGCATTTTCAGTTTTGCAAACATCTGTAAGATAAGGACAGTTACTCTCAATTCCTCAGAAATTGAGTTATAACTTAAATGACATCATACATTGGTTGATCTACCCATCCAATTACGTTATTCCTAATTTGCTTCTTTCCTCTGGGTACATAGTTTTATTTTGACTTAGGGAAGAAGGCCTATAAAAATTCCTATCAGGCTCTGAATATCAGTTTTCAATTTGGCCAATTTTTGACCATATAGCTACTAAAAACAAATCCTTCTAAATATCTTGTCAATTTTCCACTGAGACAAACAGTATAATATTTCTGGGAGTATTAAACAACTCCATAAACCCAAGAGGTGTCCTCAAAGGTCATTACTTTCTCAAGATCCAGAGTCATTCTGGAAGATAGACAAAAGAAAGAACTGACACCCTGTATGCATGTCCCAGGCAGGCAGAAAGTTAAGCGAAGCCCTTAGAACACAAAATGAGGCAAACAAGAAGGTACTAGCTACCCCTGGGAGAGAAAGGGTCAACAAACAGTGGGTCTGGATTTGGAAAGGAAGGGACAATGTGAAAATTTTTTCTCTCGACCAGGCTTTACAGAATGGCTATTAAGTGGAGGTGAAAGGGCTGTTGTCCAGGGGGCATAAATTCCCTGGGAGGGGGCTCTAGGATAAACCTGCAAAGGATATTACATAGGAAAGCCTCAAGTTGGCAGAGCCTGATTACAGAGCCCAGCAAAGTGAGCTTTACTGCCTTTTCTAGGCGCTACTGTTGAGTTCATTCTCTGGTTTTTAGTATTTACACGAGCAAAATGTGTACTCTTAGAGATTAAGTTGGAGTGCTCTCCGTAACTCTTGTAGGAAAAGGAAACTAAAGCAGGCAGATGGAGCCAGATTTTAAGAAGAGGGTTTTATGTTGGATTTTTGTGTTAAACCTAAATTTTTCTTCTCTCTTCTTGTTAGGGAGTCCCTAAGTCTAGCTGTTTTATTACTTCTTTCCTTTTCCTTCTTAAATGCCAGGCAATCATACTTCCAATGTCCTGACTTTTTACAATATCTGCAAATGCCTGAAGGCAAATAAGAATGGGTCTGAGTGGACTTGATTTTTGTTTTAATTTCTGTCTTTTCATCTTATTAAGGGAGTCTTGATGGCTAGCCGTTATAACATTGGGAAAGCTTTCTAAAAGTTTTTTCCGATTTAGAAGTTTTTCCAATTTAAAGGATTCACTGGCCATTGACGAGTAGGATCTTAACAGTGACTTAAACCAATACCCCTTTTTATGGCTTAACTATCAGTGCAAGAGGCATCCCCAAAGGAGAATGCAAAGGATGCAGCCCTCACAAGATCCAAAAAGTTCACTCCCAAAAATAGTCCAGAAAGCAAAGACCTTCATTGCACAGGCGGTAAGGATGGTGTAGTGAAAATGGTGTCTCAGGTCTCCCACAAGAGTGTGGGACACCTCAAGTCACAGACCTGCTTGACACCAGACAGGTGCTACTGGAATGGGATTTTTCCAGTATTAACAAGCAAAGAAGGTTGAGATGACAAAGGACCTTATGAACTAGATCCTTTATGACAAACTCATCTGAGAGCTGGCACCAGACAAAGAGAGTGCAGCTTTTGACTGCATGTCTTGGAACTCCAGTCTTTTGTCAACTGGCTGCCAGGTACACTCTGGTAAATGCACCTTCCAGATGGCAGAGACCAGAGAAAACATTTTCACTGATCACAAAGCCAAGCTTTCAGGACACAGAACAAAACAGAAGGAAAAATCTCATCCAGTTTTTATATAGAGGACCCACAGCAAAGTTTGTCTAGATAGACGCGGGTCTGGTGAGAACCATGAAACGCACCAGTCTGTGAGCCCAGCTCTGACCAGCAGGCTTATCAAGGGCCTGTACTTGCTGTCCTGCCCTATGGTTCTTCCTCCTGATGACAAACAACACAACAGACAGAGACAAAGGAAAATAATGCTCATGTCCAAGAGGAAAGGATCAACAAAACCAAGAGTACTCGTCCCAAACCTTTACTAGAGTCGCTTTTGTCCAAGAAACTAGTTTCATAAGTATTTTCTCCTGCCAAACTAAATGTAGAGAGAGAAAAAGAAACTCTCACCACCTTCATTCCCATTGGACTCTGCAGACAGAGATCTGGGAGGCTGACGTGGTAAGAAGGCTCACCTTTTCTCTACCTTCCGTGTCACATGTTCAGGGTCTCTGAGCTGCAGCAACCTCAGGGAGAAGGCAATTTTCCGGCCAGTAAGGTCGCCCAGCTGGCTCTCCGAAAATGTCAGGGCAGAGGAAAATCCCCTTTCTACCTTTCTTGTCTTCTTATGGCTGGACTAATAATAAAATTGACAAAGACCAGATTAATAGGAGAAAAACGCAGTTTAATACGTACGCATTAGAGATCATAGAGAAATGATGCTCGGAGAGTGAACACAGCAGGAGGTATATATATGTCTTTTACACAAAGGAAACAATAAATTTGGGAGGAATGACAGGACAAAGAAACTTAGATTTGAGGAACATAATTAGTGAGGAATTTAAGCAGAGTTTAGGCTTGAGGTAGTAAATTAGCAAGGTTTGTTTCTGCAGGCTTCTTGGCTCTGATTTCCCTAGCTCTGGTGATAAGGATGAAGGGAGAGCACCTTTCACAGGGGAGATTTATCTCTGGCTTTCGGGGGACAGAGACAGGAGGGTCAGAATGCCCTTTTTGCTTCTCAAGTAACTTTAATTCAAAATAATCAGTATGCTATTCTGGGATATTTTAGGGTGGCCTGCCCTGGGCCCCAACAGTAATAATGACCATTATTTGAGTATGTTCCTTAAACTCTGAAAAATAGTATTATTTTCCTTACTTTCTAAGTGAAGACTCAAATTGTTTAAATAAATTAGTCTAGGTCATATAGTGATTATTATTTGACTTTGAACTCTAACCCAGTTTTTCTAAATACAGATTCTGTGCTCTTTTCCATACACCATGCTCACTTTTATGTCAAATATAATTGTTGAAGCACGTGAAAATCTGTTCAACATCACTTGTCATTATGGAAATGAAAATTAAAACCACAATGAAATACCACTTCACACACATTAGAGTGGCTATCATGAAAAAACAAAACAAAACAACCCAGAAAAACAACAACAACAAAAGACAGGAAATAATGAATGTTGACTAAGATGTGGAAAAGTTAGAACTCTTGTGTATTGCTGGTGGGAATATAAAATGATGCAGTCCCTGTGGAAAACAGTATGGCGATTCCTCAAAAACTAAATACAGAATTATCATGTGATCCAGCAATCCCACTTCTGGGTAAATACTCAAATTAAAAGCAGGGACTCAAACAGGTACTTGTACATGAATATTCACAGCAACTTTATTCACAATAGCCAAAAGGCAGAAACAACTTAAATGTTCATCAACAGATAAATGGATAAACAAAATGCACTATATACATACAATGAGATATTATTTAGCCTTAAAAATTAATGAAATTGTGATACATGCTGTAACATGGATGAATATTGGAGACATTATACTAAGTGAAATAAGCCGGACACAAAATGATAAATATCATATGATTTCACTTACATGAAGAACCTAGAGTTCATAGAGACAGGAAGTAGAATAGAGGTTACCAGGGCTGAGGGGAGAGGAAAATAGAGAATAACTGTTTAAGGGATACAGAGTATTTGGGGGGCTAATGAAAAAATTCTGGAAATGGATAATGGTGACGGTCGCAAACTATTGTAAATGTACGTAATGCCACTGAATTGTAAATTTTATGTTACGTATATTTTACCACAATAGAAAAGATAATTGTGAAAAAATGATAAAATTAGGGTTTATGAAGCCATCTCTCTGATATATATTAGAAGTTAAGCTTCAGTATTTGCATGGCAATAGAGTTGTATTCAAAATATCAGAGCACGTGGGGAGAGATACCGAGGACTCCATGGGATGAGAAGAAAATGTCTCAACAGAGAAAGTCAAGATAAACACATCAATATAACTTAGCTTCTCTAGTCACACACATCCCCAAAATATGAAAGATTGCACATATGAGTATGGATTTAAAGCCCCTGATCATATAGTGACTGTAAAGAAGGTCTAAGCATGTCAGTTTGAGGTTCAGGTGATCACGCTGTATGTAGGTGGCCCTTGCATTTTGTTCCTGGGCTCTGCCTCTTAAGTAATCATATCATTATCATAAATTGTCAACCTCACTCCTCTGAAATGGTGAATGTGCTTCCCTTGATGATTACGTAGTTTATCAACCAGAGAAACTTTTAGATTAAATACAGAGGTAAAGAAGTATATTATCCCAAGATCATTCATACTTTGAGTTCAAGGTCTGGAATAAATTTTTTAATTATTGGGGCAGTTTTACATATTTGGCGTTTAAAGAATTTATAATGTTTAATAGAATCTGGTAAATGAAAGGATCTGAGTATAAATTAAAATGTGTAATGGATTCTGGAATTGTGCCTTTAAGCTAAAACTACACCTGAGAATTTGACTAAGCTTGGAAATATATGAAAACTGGAGATGCACTCTATTTACAAGTTTACTTTATGATCTTTACAAACGTATAGGTAGATTTTTCTTGTTGGGGTTTTGCTTTTGAGCTGTCAGAAATTGTTTTAAATGCTTTAAAAATAAAATATATTAAATTTCTGAGCACAATCTAAAATATCTTAGAATGTGTAATTTACTAAATTTGTCAATGGGATTAATTATTTAAAGTAATTTAGTCTATTCAACTTGAATTAATTGAACGTTCATCAAAGAAAAAGGGAAAATAATTCTTCTTTGCTTACTAGTTTTATAAATAGTAGAACAAGATTTGTTAGTAAATTAAAAGCTTAAGAGAAGCTAGTTTCCTTTATAATTACAACTTTAATAAAAGTTACATTAATTTAAAAACTAAGTTATTGGGCATAGTTCTTTCAGTGCACAAGGGCCCCTTCAAGACATTTAAGAACTCCCACTGATGATCTTGACATGAAAACTACAAGTAAAGCAATGGTTCTCAGCTCCAGTGGACACACTTTTGGTTTGGGATCGAATAAATTGTTAATAATAAAATTACTAAAATCTACAAATCATTTATGTTAAAGAATGGAGTAGATTCTAGGTTATCCCTCTTATAATATCAACCCTCTTCCTAGCCCTATAGCATGCTTTCTTCAGTGGGAATTATTTCTAAATTGGGATATGTGACTACCATCCATGAAGATCCCCTGCCCAGGAGCATTCCCAAGGACCATGGAATGACTAGGAGAGCAAGATTAAAGAAGGGCAAAGTAAAACAAAGTTTTCACCAGGATATCCCATTCTCTTTGGTTCCTAGTGCAGAGTGCCATTTCTTGCTAGATATACTTGCATCAATATTACTGTGCTTCTGTCTCTGCCCATAAAAGTTCTAGCAATTAGGACCTCATATATGAAATTTTAAGGTATGAGAAACGTTGATAAAAATTTTGATGATTCTAGCTGTGTATCATTGAATAGAAGTCAATTGAGTACAAACTATCACTACCTCTGAGTATAATTTCTTAAGAAAATTTTTCTTAAGAGGTTATACACAAACCTCTAAGTAGTAGTGTTCTGGTAAATATTTAACAACTAATTGTCCAGAGGAAAAAAACTCAAAACCCCAGTATGGAGCACTTGCCCATTTCCCTGTTGTAAACAATCTCAGCATGGCCAATTTCCAGCTTTCAACATCAGCTCAGGTGTGAGCCCACTCCAGCACACCACTGCCTTTAACTTTTCTATTCCTTTTCCTTTATTCTGGCAGCTTATCATGGCTGAAAAAAATATATATCATCTTACTTCATGACTCATGACCATGAATCCCAAATGGGCCCTTTATCTGCCAGGTAGTCATACCATACCTTCTGAGTCTTTTCATAGTCCCACTGTTCTAGATAACTGTTTTGTACCTTCTCCTTTCTTCCAAACTCCAAACAACGCCTCTCCCATTTTCACTCTCAGCTGATGGCCTTACTTTCTGTTTCACTAGGAAAAACAAAGCAATCAGATAAGAAGCCCTACAGATTTCCTCCAACCCAGGACTCCAAGCATCTGCACTCTCTTCCTGCCTCTTCCTGTCTGCTCCCATTTAAAGCCAATTCTTGCAATTGTGGGTCAGAGTCTATCCTCTGGTTTGCTCAAGTCATCACTCTTGTCATTCTCCCCACTCTCCTCTAAAGCATTAGTTTCTTGCTTTCTACTAGATCAATACCATCAGTTAAAGTGTCAGAATTGCTATCATTTTGTTAAAGCTTCTCTCAGCCCCACCTCCTCCATCAGCTGCTGCACCATTTCCTTGCCCTCCCCGTTCAGTAGAATTATTCTCAAAAGAGTTATCTGTACTCACGTCATCAATTCTTCTCCTGCCACTTTCTCTCAAACCCACTCCAGTCTGGCTTCCACCATAACCCCTACTCCACCAAGAGTGCTGTTGTCAAAGATACTGTAATGCCCCACTCATACCCTTCAGATCTTAACTATTTCACTGTGCTGGAGCTCAACCTGAAAACTGCCAGGAGCAGCATCTCTGCCTGGGAACTCTTTCCAGATCCTCAGAAAGTAATACTAACGTGAGAGGGATGTGAGAAACATCAGGGAATTATCACCCACACCTGCCCCCCCCCGCCGTGTTAACTAATTCTTGAGAATGTAAAGTATCACAGCTCCCTTGCCCCTTGGGTAGACTAGTTCTGAGCTGTGTTTTATGCTCTTTCCCAGAGTTTTCTCATGGGATTAAGCTCCAGTTGTCAACAGTGGCTGAACAGTGGCTGCACACTTGGCTGCCTTCAGTTCTCTTCCTTATATCATTTCCCCACTCTACGATTGACGTTCCCTGCACGGCTCCAATAAACTACTTCTCTTAAGTTCTTGTTTAGGGTCTGCTGCTGGGAGAACCAAAACTAACACCATCACCAGTGACATCCACATCACTAAATCGAATGACCAATTCTCAGGTTTCTTCTTTTGGGGACTTTCAGCAGGATCTGACACAGTTGTTTACTCCCTTCTCCTGGAAACATTTTCTACTGTTGACTCTAGCTCATCACATCTCTAGATTTTTCTTCTACATCACTGGTCACTCCTTCTCAGTCTCTTTTCTTAGCTCTGTTTCTTCTGCACATTTCCATATTTGGACTACTGCAAGTGAGCCATCCTTGGTCCTCTTCTTTTCTCTATGTGACTCTCAGGGTTTTATATGCCACCTCTATGCCAATGACTAGCAAATTCATATCTCCAGTACAGATTTCTCTTTTGAACTCTGTGGGGGATCAGGATTTGCCACCCCAAAATGTGTTTCTTCGGCTTGATTACTTTTTAAGAACAAAAGACTCAGGAAGAAAATCTGACCTTCCCCCAACTGCCTAAAAGAATTTAAGAGAGAAAGCCTGTTCCAGGAAGGAACTGATACCATAAGATAAGAAGAAAGTCCCAAACCACTACTCCCAATGTCCTCCTTTGTCTTTAGCTGAAGATGGTATTTAAGGTAGCAGCTTCCGCCATTTTGGTGAATTCCTCAGATTTCCTGGGTTTCTCCCATGTATACATGTTATTAAACTTTGTTTGATTTTCTCCTGTTATTCTGTCTCATGTCAATTTAGTTATTTGACCAGCCAAAAGGACCTAGAGGGTAGAGGAATAGTTCTTCCTCCCCTACAGCTTCATACTCCTATATACAACTAAGCACTTATCTCCACTTTGATGTCCAGTTGTCATCTGAAACTCAAGATGTCTAAAACTGAACTCCTTTTCTCCCCCTCCCACTAAACCTGCTCTAGTTACAGCATTCCTAATCTCATTTATAGCAATATCATCCTTCTAGTTATCTAGGCCAAAAGCCTTGGGTTAATTCTTGACTCTTGTGTTTTTCTCAGCAAGTCTTGGCTGTAGCTTAAAAATATATTGAGACCAAACATTTCTTACTCTCTCCTGATTCAAGTCATCGTCATTTCTCATCTGGATTACCTCAGTAGCCTCTTAACAGGTCTTCCAGCTTCTGTTCTTGCCCACGACAGTCTGTTGTCAACATAGAAACTGGAGATATATTTTTAAAACACATATATGATCATTCACTCCACTGTTCAAAACTATGCAAAGGCTCTCCTATGTCCCCTAGAGTGAAAGTCCAAGGCGGTCCCCCCAGAACATTTCTTACCTCATCTCATATTCCTATTCCCCCTGGCTCCCCCATTCCCTCCCCCATCTCACTCCGCTCCAGTCTCTCTGGCTTCCTAACTGTTCTATGAATAGAATTGGCATATTCTTGCCTTGGAGTCCGCATTTAGCTACTTCCTTGTGCCTAAAATAATATTCTAGGGGAGTCCTAATCCCCCCCCACCAGCAAAACATTTTTAGACTTTACTCAAATCTTACCTTGTAAATGAGGCTACCATGACCAGCGTAAGACTGCAACTTGCCCTCTCCCACCCCCACACTTCTGATTGCTGATATACTGCATTACTTTTTATCTATAAAATTTATCATTTCCCAACATATAATCTAACTTTACTTATTTATTAAGTTTATTGTTTATTGTCTGTCTCAGCCTGTATACCCTCCCCCAGGATGTCAGGTCTCTGAGAATAGGGATTTTTAACTGTTTTGTTTAGTCACATATCCCAATTGTTGAATGAATATATGAAAGAATCTCTTGGGAGGAAAAGGGTGATTAATTCAGTAGTAGTTTTGCCAGTGTCTCAGGATATTCACCTTTAGGCAGCCATTCTTTCAGGATTTCATTTAACACTACAGTAATAAGAAATATTTCTTTTGCTGTCTCCTCAGCACAAATCCAAAACTGTAACAAAAAAGTGTATTTGTTGACATATGGACCAAGAAAACCTCTCAGATATAGACTTTATACTTTAAGGGTAAAGTTATGTGTAACCCAGTGTTGAGGGGTGGGTGATTTTTATCCCCCAGTAGATATTTGGCACTGTCTGGAGACATGTTAATGGTCATAACCAGGAGGGGGTGCTATTGGTACCTAGTGAGTAGAGACCAGGAATGCTAGTAAACATCCTACCATGTGCAGGACAACCCTCACAACAAAGAATTATTGGTCCAAAATGTCACCAGCACTAAGTTTGAGAAAACATGGTATAACCAAAAATTCTCCTAACAGGCCATTGATTCAACCAGTCTATTCGACACATGTTTATTGAGGAAATGTGTTATCCTCTCTGCTAGAATATATTAGTGACCAAAACATTCTTGTCTACATGGAGCTTCTATTCTATCAACAGTTTGCAATAACAAAACAGGGAACTACTTCCGTAGTTCTTACTTTGTGCCAGACACCAACTCATTTAAACCTTAAAACAATCCTAGGGAAGAAGGTGTTATAATCCTCATCTTTTTTTTTTTTTTTTTGATGAGGAAGACCAGCCCTGAGCTAACATCCGTTGCTAATCCTCCTCTTTTTGCTGAGGAAGACTGGCCCTGGGCTAACATCGTGCCCATCTCCCTCTACTTTATATGGGACGCCGCCACGGCATGGCTGACAAGCAGTGCGTCGGCGGGCGCCCGGGATCCGAACCCGCGAACCCCGGGCTGCCAAGCGCGGACGAAACCGCTGCGCCACCGGGCCGGCCCCTAGAATCCTCATCTTAATGAAAAACGACATAAAGAGAAGTAGAGCAACATACCCAATATCACACGGCCAGTAAGTAGCAGAGAAAGGAATTGAAACTAAGCTGTTTGACTCCAGTCTATGCTCTTAACCACTACGTTATAAGTTTCAAATGCAAACTCAGGAACATTGTCTACTAAATAAAGAAATAGATTAAAAAAATTCTTTTAATTGATCTGATACAGTATCCTCGGTGCTTCAGTTTCCAGAAAGTTTCAGTATGACTCCAGATGTCTCAGCAATTTCTCAGCTAATAGATTAAACATTCAGTGAGAATCTATGAGTACAGAGCCAGAGTAATTAGAGGCATCAAACATAAAGAAGATGCTCATCTCCACATCATTTCAGACAAGCCAGTGAAAATTAAGCAGAAATTTCTGATAAATGATTCGAATAATACCACACAGAGGTACTGTGAAGGTCAGTTGGGAAAGAGCAATGATATTTGGTCAATCCACAAGAAATAAGTTATTGTTATTGTCTAACACACAAAATCTTAGTTCAACTTCTTGTGGAATTTAAGGATTACAAAGGTCATAATAATCATGAACTATATGAGAATTTGGAGTTCATTGGCTTTATTTCCCTCAACTTATAGACCCATGGAAAGAAATGTAAAGAGAGTCACTGATTTGTCCAAAATGAAACAGATAAAAATTGGCAGAGTCATGACAAACTATTACTACAAATTCATAGTTCAGGTATTTTCCATTATTACTTCAAGGAGCTAAAAATCTCTTTGGGGAAATATACAAAATGTATCCATTCAACTCTGTATGACACTGACTATAATAGTTTATACATTGCATTATACTTACTGACAGATAGTAAGTATGCAATATATATATATATTTTTTCTAAAGGTATAATTTGGGAGAAAATGATTAAGTATTAAATTATTTGGTAAAAGGTTAAGTGTTTTTGAAAGTTGGAGAATACAAAGGGACCGGCCCAGTGTCATAGAGGTTAAGTTCGCGCTCTGCTTCAGTGGCCCAGGTTTTTGCAGGTTCGGATCCCGGGTGCGGACAGAGGCATTGCGTCTCAGCCATGCTGTGGCGGCGTCCCATATAAAGTAGAGGAAGATGGGGATGGATGTTAGCCCAGGGCTCGTCTTCCTCAGCAAAAAAACAGGAGGACTGGCAATGTTTGTTAGCTCAGGGATAGCCCCACCTCACACACAGAAAAGGGAATACAAAAAAAATGAGAGCTGAAATGTTGCAGAAAGACTTCACAGAAATGAGACTCCAGCTGCACATTTAAAGACCTTTGCTCAATATAGAAATACTTTCTAAACTTGCAATATTCAGTTAACACAAAAGTATTCTTGTCAAAGGAATCAGCATAACATTCAATGGAACAGAATAAAAAACAGAAAATAAAGTGTATATCAGAATAACATATGTAGTAAAATGGGCATTTTTTATCTGTGGGGAAAATTATTTAATAAATGATTGTACAGTTGACTAGCTCTTTATTAGAAAAAAATGAATTTTTATTCCAACCATAAACGAGGAAAATAAGAGAACAAACAAATAAAAAACAGTGTTAACTAGGCTTTTTGTGGTGATCATTTTGCATTATATACAAATATTGAATCATTATGTTGTACACCTGAAATGAATGTAATGTTATACATCAATTATATCTAAATAAAAAAAGACTATCTCAGCAATAACTTATCAAATAAAAAAAAAAACCAAATCAATGTGTTGAAGATTAACATTTGAAGAATAATATATCCTTCTCAAAATCTAGAAGAAAATATTCTCAAATATTTCAAGATCTTGAGAGTATAGAAAGCTCTTCTAAGTATAAAAAAAGAGAGAACTCATAGATAAAAATGTTTATAGATATATGATATAAATTACAAGAATCTCTGTAAGTTAAAAAATGTCATAAACTAAATTTAAATTGTGATCTGAAAGAAAAAGTCATACTATATATAACAAACAAAGAAAAATATCCTTAATGTAGAAATTCTTCCAAATAAATATGAAAAAGATGAACATAGGCAACATAAAATAATAAAATTCCATCTCACATAAGTTAGAAAACTCTTTTACATATATTATTTCAGTTGGCTTCTCATACCAAATCATATGATCCATCAGGAGAGAAGTTAATTACAGAGATATAACTAGACTATAACTGCTATACGTATGCTAAAAATAAAGGCATAGTAGATAACTTTATATTTGTGGAAGTGATATAATCGAAGTTTTTAAAATAATATTACTCAGATCATTCATTAATATGTTCACTTTTTCTCTTCCACTTGATCACAAGTATCAAATTTTATATTAACTAAGATTAGGTTTAGTCGTGTCTGATAGAAACTCCAAAATAAGAGCGGCTTAAACAAGATAGAGGTTTATTTTGCTTGCACATAAACAGAAACTCAGAATCTTGGGTTACTAGGGTTGCTATACAATATGATCAAGGCTTCACAATAGCATCAGGACCCAGACTTCTCTTTCTGTTCCGTGTTTGTTTACCTCACAGTCCAGGATGGTAGGTGACCTTTGGCTTTCGTGTTCACATTCCAGGGAACAGAAGGAGGAGGCGGGGTGAAGGAAGGTACCCTCCCTTCCTTTATGAACTTTTCCCAGAAGTTGGATAGAATTTGATCACACGTGGCGAAAAACAGTTGTGAGGGAAACTGGCAAATATAGTGTCTATTCCAGTTGGCTTGTGACCAGCCAAAAACCAGGAAATTATGAAGGGAAAAGGAGAAAACATATACGAGGAGAACTAGCCTTTGACTCAGTTCATTAAAACACATTTGTTGGAAAATCCATATTTTTCTGAGTGTTAATTTTTAAACAAAAAACTAGAGAATTAATGTGTCAATGTTGTGTCACCACTGGGAGTAAAATACAAATCAGAGAGGTATTAAGTACCAGAATCCATCATCTATCTCTCTATCTCTGTCTGTCTGTCTATCTATCTACCTATCTATTTCTATCTGCCTGTATCTATCTATCTGTCTGTCTATCTATCTATCTGTCTATCTATCTATCTATCTATCTTACTTGACCTCTGTTGGAATTTGTGTTTGATATTCTTGTGCAAATAACATACATTTAGTGGGAGAAATTTATGTTAGTTAAAGCCTCTAGGTTTGAAGTAGTCACTGCACATAAAGAAGTGTAATGATATCTAGAATTTACTTTGACATGCCTGAAAAAAATAAGATTTACTGATGGTTGTATAGAGGGATGGAAGTAGATGGAAAACTCTATGATAAAGCAAATATAGTAAAATGTAGATGATAGAAAGTAGGTGGTAGTCATACGGATATTCACTGTAACATACTTTCATCTTTTCTCTCTGTTTGAAAAATTTTGTAAAAAATGTTGAAATGCAAGCTGCTTCAGCAAAACTCATGAGTTTGTGAGAAGATGATTAAAGAGAGTCAGGAAGTAAGAGAATTCAAAATGTCTTGTCATGAGTAGAAATCAGTAACAAAAAAGACAGTGAGAAAATTCCCAAATATTTGGAAATAAAGCATAGCATTTCTAAATTACCTGTAGTCAAAGAAGAAATCATGTGTTTAGTTAGAAAATATTTAAACTAAATAATAATAAGAAACACAACATGAAATTCATGAAATGTAGGTAAAGCAATTCTTAAGGGAAAATGCATCATTTTAATTGCATTTATTAAAAAAAAAGCTTTAAAATCAAAGATTTAAGGTGCCAACTCAAGAAAATAGAAAAAAACTTAAAACTATAGAAAGTAGAAGAAGAAATAGTAAGATAAGAACAGAAATTAATGAAGTATGAATCAGCTGAAGAATAAAGAAAGTGGACAAACCAGCTAACAATTTGTTCTTTGACATGGCTTATAATTAAAAAACTCTCACAAGACTGAAATGAGAGGATGAGAGAAAAAATACAATTTACCAAAAAATACAATGAAAATAGAGACATTCCTATAAATTGTATGACATTTCAAGGGTAATAAGAAATCTTACAAACAACTTTATGCCAACAATTTTGACAATTTAGATGAAATGGACAAATTCTCTGAAAAAGACACAACTGCTAATCTGGTACAATGAGAAACAGAAAAATATGACTAGCCCTACTAAGGACACTGAAACTTACTTAAAACTTTCCCATGAAGAAAACTTCAGGTCCAAATGGATACATTGGTAAATTCCACATGCACTTAAGAAATAATACCAATTGCATACAACTCAGTGGAGGAAAAATGCTTCCCAATTCATTTTTTGGGTCACCATAACTCTGATACAAAAAGCAGACAAGGAAAGCAGATTAAAGCCCAATATCTCTCACAAACGTAGACACAAAAAACCTGAACAAAATATCAGCAAATGAAATCCAATAATATATAAAAAGGATAGTGGATTAGTGGGATTTACCTGAAAAATGTATGGCTGTCTATAACGTTCAAAAATTAATCAATGCAGTTCACCACCATATTAACTGAATAAAGAAGAAAAACAAAATTATCTCAATAAATGCAAAAAAAGGTATTTTGTAAAATTCAATTATGATTTTTTTTTTTTTTGTGGGGAAGACCAGCCCTGAGCTAACATCCGTCGCCAATCCTCCCCTTTTTGCTGAGGAAGACTGGCCCTGGGCTAACATCTGTGCCCATCTTCCTCCACTTTATATGGGACGCCGCCACGGCATGGCTGGCAGGCAGTGCGTCGGCGGGCGCCCGGGATCCGAACTCGCGAACCCCGGGCTGCCAAGCGCGGACTAAACCGCTGCGCCACCGGGCGGCCCCTCAATTATGATTTTAAAAAACTCGAGTACCTAGGAATATGAGAACTTTCTTGATTTTACAAGTATCTATAAAAAATACTAAAGTACAGTTAGAATCATGCTTAATAGTGAAATATTGAACACTTTTACTCTCATTTCAGAAAAGGTAAGGAAGTTCACTTCTACGCAATCTTGTATAGGTGAATTTTAGCCAATGTAGTAAGACAA
Organism: Tapirus indicus; assembly: GCA_031878705.1. Classification (NCBI taxonomy): domain Eukaryota; kingdom Metazoa; phylum Chordata; class Mammalia; order Perissodactyla; family Tapiridae; genus Tapirus; species Tapirus indicus. The sequence goes on along the minus strand of CM062919.1, from coordinate 124,167,130 downwards.
TAAAACAACTGAAAAAGACTGGCCATTTCAAGTGTTGGTGAGAATGTGGGACAATCAGAACTGTCATATATTACTGGTAGAAAAATAAATAATTGAACCACTTTGGAAAACAGTTGACAATTTCTTTTAAAGTTAAACATGCATCTATCCCATGATCCATCAATTCTGCTCCTAAGTGGAGAAGAGAAATGAAAAATATGTCACAAAAAACTTATGCACAATGTTTCCTAGTGGTTTTATTTATAATATCCCAAACCTGGAAACAACCCACGTCAGGACGATAATGAACAACCAAATGAGTTTATACTGTAAATATTCATTTATATTGAGCTCTAAAAAGGCAAAACTAATTTAGGATAATATAAATACAAATAACGGTTGCTTCTATTGAAGGAGTTGCTATTTGCTGGAAAAGGGTGTGGGAGAATTTTCACCGATAATGGAAATATACTATATCTTGATTTGGGAAATGGATACATGGGTATATACATTTGGCAAAACTTTTTGAACTATACATTTAGGATCTGTGAATTTTTCTACATGAAATATATATCCCCAAAAGATAAACAGATAAAAAAGGAAGAGGAAAGAAGGGAAGGAAATAAATCAGGGAAATGTATATACAATATTTTTGAAAAGTTTATCTTTAAAAAAAGGAGTCAAATGAAGCAGTAATGTGAGGAAGAAATAGTGATAAAACATTTGCTGTCTTGATTATTGCTGATGTTGTTTAGTTAACACATCTGTTGCTGATAATGTTGCAATAGTGGAAATATTTTGTGTATGATAGGAAATAACCAGGAGAAGGCAAAAAAAAACCCAACCCTGATGATACAGAAGAGAGTTAATTGGTGAAGGATGTCCTTCCATAGCTGTGTGGGTATGCAAGCTAGTGCACAATTGGAGTGGCTGGCTTTAGTTAGAGCTCAGACAGTTCATTCATATTAACATAAGAGGAGATTCATTTGGGCAAAGATGTACATGGATGGGCGTAGGTCATAGTGGGATTTTGTGGAAATTCTCTTTTGTTTGCTTCTATTCTCTTCACCATTTATCTTTTCTTTAACTGTGCGATGATTAACTGTATGATGATTTTCTTTCTTTTCCTGGCTACCTGAAAAAATTATTTATTTAATTCTGAAGCTTAGTAGCTTAATTAGGGTATATCTCACCACTGAGTTTTCTCTCTCTGCGGAATCCTTTTTGTCTTCACTTCAGGGAATTTTTCATATACTATATCTTACAGAACATTTCTTGTTTCATTTGTTGGGTTCTTTCTTTCAGGGCTACCTGTTATTTTTATGTTGGATCATCTGTCTCAGTTTTCTCTCTAATTTATCACTTTTCCCTTTTTATCTGTACTTATTGCAATTATCTCAGGCCTTTTCTGTGACAATAATTTGATTTTTATCTATGTCTCTTCCATTCATTGCTGATTCTAATTTATATATTAGTTCCATAATGATGCCATTTTTGTTCTCAATTTATTTCCTTAAATATGCAATTTCTCTTATCCTTTTCTGTTGTAGTATCATCTTGTCTTTGAACTCTTATTTTATTGAATTCATAGTCCTATTACATTTTTCTATAGTATAAAGCAACTCTGTGGAATTTTCTTCTATTTGTGCTTTTCTTCCAGGTTGCTAGTCCAAATTTTGCAAACTGTTCTTTTCTTTCATCTTTGCCACATTATGTTTATGTCATTGCCACAAAATTTCTTTTCATCCAGCTCACAGTTAGGTGGCTCTTCTCCACTAAGTCATCATATTTAGCCCTGATATAAGGTAGCTTTCTTTTTGACTCCAGGGCCACCACATATCTTTGTGCAATTCCTTTATTGCACAAGGCATCTGGTCCAAGAGGCAATTGGGGTTGACATTCAGCCAGGCCGTCATTCATGGAGCCGCATCTTGTAACGGTGCTCTTTCATCTAATTGGCATAAGCGTGCCTTATGGTGGTCCTGAATGCGTCTCTTCCTACCATAGCTGAAACCTGGCTTTTTTGTCCCTTTCAAATTATAGTTTAAAATCTACTTATTTCGTGTTCTAGCTGCTTTCCTAAAGTTTGAGAGAACGAGGATGCAAGGAGCTCAGCTAAGGCAATATGGAGACATTTTTGGCATACCTTGACACTCAAGCTCTGTTCTCTGGAGAGTTCTTACATGTCCTGTGCCAGAATTCAAGCCACATACTTGGGAGTGGTGTTGGGAGGGGTTTTCATTCACATGGGGATAATTCTTAGACTGTGAATTCATTCCCTGATTCAGGGAGATACTCAGAGCCTTCGTGTCAGTCACAGAGTCACTCACACTGTTCCTTATAGAAAATGTTCTGTTTCTCCCCAGCAGCCATTTAGTTAACTGTCAATCAGTAGGTAAGAAAGAAAAGGATCCAACCCAGTTGCTTTTCTCAAAATTTGGAGGGTCTCACTGAGAATATCCAGAAATTTCTTAACTCCGTAGCAGGGTTTCTTTGGAGGATGTCAGTGTTTCATTACTGAATAGTATTTTCTTGCTCTCTCCAGAATCATGTTTCTTTCTTGCCCAGTCACCTTTAGTCACTTGATTGCTACTAGAAGTTTCGATCTTTTTAAAAAATTAGTTTTATTCTCTCCATTAGGGAAAGGAAATTCTTTAGTGGATCTATAAATCTTCTATAAGAGATTTACACCATTCCCCAACTCTACTTGTTCGACTTTACATACGGCAACTCCATAAAGAGTACCTGCAGTTTTAATTGATGTTAAGAGCAAGAAAAGGACATTCTGGAAATGATCAATTCCATTATTTTGTTTGTTCGCTTGATTTTTCCTTTAAAAGTCAGAAATAATTTGAACGGTGGAAATAAAGCCAAGAAGTTGGCATAAAGAACAAAAAGTAGTTTTTGAAAAGCAGAGTTAACAATAATTTAAATTTTAGCGTATTCTTATAATCCTGTTTTTCCTTCTCATTGACCAAAAGAGAATTATATTTAATATTCCAACCTGCTTATCTTGAGTAAAAGATGTAGAATTCATTATTTCAAACAACTGGTCTTCTTCCAGAGAGGCGGACATTAGTGCAAATTTACCGATGAAGTAGGCAGCAAATAAGCTGGGCTTCCAGAACAATGTAGATCCATCCGAGGCAGAATTCCCAAAACAGGCTCTATGAACTTTTAACGGGTATTTCATGAAAAGATGATTCTGGGTTGAAATAAACTGGCTAAAGTTAAACAAATTTAAAAGTGTGTTTTTTTTTTTTTTAACAGCAAGACGTCTTGCAGTCTTTAGTACATAAATTCTAAGAGACACATTTCCCAGCTTACCTTCTCATGATTGAGCTCCATATTGTTTGGTTGTAGGGAGTTTTGTTTGCGGATTTACTTGTTTTGTGTCATCTCACGGGGCACTCATGTTCTAGAGGACACAATTTGGGAAAAGATAATCTAAGGGCAAGAAGCAAAATTGTAAACAAGTTTAAAGTTTGTTTTCTGTACCTCCAATTCCTTTTTCCGCCTATGTTATACCTTTGTGTGATCTTAATTATGCTTTTAGGGGTATTTTGTTTTTTTATTTCTAATTATGGAATGAAAATTATTCTGTAGTGATGGATCTTGATGAAAGGGGCGGTTGAGCTGGAGAGCGTAGGGAAGGCCACACCAGGGCCACCAACATCCCCTGCAGAGACCTGGAAAGAGTTCGGTCAGCTGGCTGGGTTAAGGCTACTTCTCCTACTGAATTGTGGATGAGAAAATAAACAGCCATTTTCATTAACAATCTGATCATCACTTTCTGCTGCTTTGAGATACAGACCCTGGAAATTCCAAGCTATTTTGAAAGGCTCCCCACAGGTCTCTGCCATGCTGCCTAGACTGGTACTGCTGCTGACATGTGCACCTGGATGGGTCTGACTTGCTGAAGTACCTGCTTGTTTCCTACTGTCAGCACTGAAGACTCTTCTGGTCCACTGGCCTCTCAGCACCTCTGACTCCCCTCACCACGTCATTTGGGCATATCTCAGTCTTTGCATGTCACGTGCAGGCAAAAAGGAACCAGGAGGACTGAATCAAGCTTGTCTATATCGCTGTGTCCAACTGCTGCTGTTGCCTCAAACCATGTTGGATGATTTTTCCTGGTTAACGACCTCTCCCTGTTTTTCCTGGGGAGGCATACCACTACCTCTATCCTACTTATTTTAGTGTTTAAAAAACCCACACCAGTTAGCTTTTGCTAAAATAAAGCTGCATATTAACCAACAAACCTTATGGGCATACAGATTTATACCTTTATTGCTCACATGTCTGGAGTCAGCTGGGGATCAGCTAGGCAGCTCTACCAATGTTGGCTGGGCTCACTCACATGTGTGGGGGTTAGCTGGGTGTTCACTTATCTAAGCTGCTTTACAGGTGCAAGACAACTCAGTTATGTTGCATGTGTTTCTCATCCTCCAGCAGGCTGGCCTAGGCATGTTCTCATGGTGATGACAGAGGCACAGGAGAACAAGCAGAGCCAGGAACACTTCTTGAAGTTTAGGCTCAGAACTGGCTCACTGCCACCCCCACCTCAATCTATTGGCCAAAGCAAGTCAGTGGTTGAGTCCAGAGTCAAGTGGTAGGGCACGTCCCTCTGTCCACAGGGGTGGGCATTGCAAAGTTACATGGCAAAGGAGAATGGATATAGGGAGAGGTGAAGTAATGTAGTTAAAGGATGGGATTTCCCACATCGTGGTACCAGACACATTGAAGTGAGGGCAAACCAGAGCCTTAGTGTTTGACCTTCCTACTCTCCTGCCTCTGCCTCAATTTTGTACCATTCACCAGGAACCTAAGAGCTGAGTGCCCTCCCCTTCCTCTTATGACCTGGATGGGTCTCCCATACATAATATTGTATAATCAAGCCCACCAAGTAAGCCTCTTCAGATATGAAAGAATGAAATAAGATAACAGGAAATCCTTTTCTTTGTTGACGTCTGCTGGGCATGACTATTCTCTTGCTATAGAGACTGAGAAATTCAGGTTTGAATCTCCAAGTTGACTACTGGCCTCTTTGCTTTAGGCGATACCCTTACTCTTCTTCCCTTGAAAAATAAGCCTTAAGCTTCACTTTGGAAATTTAGGACTCTCAGTAAATATGGTTTCATGGAGAAATAAAAATGCATCAGTTTAATATTTATAAAATACACTCCCATTACATTTTACTTCTATCTTCAGGTACAGATTTTACTTCAGGCAGTGGATTTTATTGTTTGATTTCATAGTTTGTTCCAAGGATATTTACATTTTGATACAGGACCTAAGCTACTTGACCTCTCTGGGTTTCCATTTCCTTATCTACAAAAGTAAAGGTATTGGAATTGAAATGTACAAGGTTGGAAATTTACTTAACTTTTCCAGGTTTTAGTTTCCTCATCTGCTAAATACAGGCTATTGGAAATCCATTGCAACCCAATGTCCTGTTATTCTTAACATTCCAAACACCCTCAAGACCTAAACTCAAGACTCCACTTGTAACAATGGAATAATTTTAATACTGTGCAAATGGGAAAGGAGATATTTGGAAACAAAGGGCTCTCTTCAGTACAGTTCAGATCAGACAATGGAACCATAATACAACTTCTAAGGCCAGTTCTGCTGGAGATTGGAACACTGCCTGTATACAATCAAAAGATTCTGGAGAATGGTAACTTTCTAAGGAAGCAAGTCAGGGGTACCTAACCTATTTTCACCTAAAGCAGCTGCAATTAAAAGAAACTTGAACGCCCATTTAGGTAAAGGGAAAGGAAAACTGAGAGAATATAAAATAGCAATAAAGGCAGCAAATATGAAATTTATTTATCAATAATTACTATAACTTATTGTACTTCAGTGTTTCAGGTACTATACCTTCATTTCTCCTCTAATCTTCACAAATACTCTGAAAGATAAGCATTGTTATCCCAACTTCCAAAAGTGTGAATAAAAGGGATCTACACAAGACCACACATGTTGGTGGGTGTGCATGGTGGCTGGAGGTTTTGTGCATGGTACAGGCTTCTGGTCAGGCCCAGCACAACTAGGTGGAACACCAAGTGGCTGTTTGGGGCAGAAATATTGTATACACCTCCCCCACAACCTCTTACATTGCCAACTGAGTTGAGAAAGAGCTGTCTTAGCCACTCTTATTGGAGCGCTAGTTGTTCTATCAGTGTGTGCCCTACTTTCTGTTCTTAAAAAGGTGTTAGTTACATTGTATCTAAAAAAGTTTGAGAAAAGAGAGGCAGGTTATTGCTGATCATCTTTTTTTTTTTTTTTTTGGTGAGGAAGACCAGCCCTGTGCTAACATCTGTTGCTAATCCTCTTTTTGCTGAGGAAGACTGGCCCTGGGCTAACATCGTGCCCATCTTCCTCTACTTTATATGGGATGCTGCCACAGCGTGGCTGACATGCGGTGTGTCGGCCGGCGCCTGGGATCCAAACCGGTGAACCCCGGGCTGCCAAGCGCGAACTAAACCGCTGCGCCACCGGGCGGCCCCCATTGCTGATCATCTTTTGAAGTTAACTATGAGTTAAAATCAGAACTCTGTTCCCTCCACATGTGTGTCAAACACTTCTACACAAAACCATGGCAGAATATGGAAGTACAAAGTAGAGGTCTACCAAACTCATTCCTGATTATTCTGATGCCATGATTTACAATAATACTTTGCTAAAAAAAGGAAACATTGGAGAAGAAAGTTCAGCGAAATGGGAAATTTATACAACTGGTGAAATCCAGGACTGCCCCTGGCAAAATGGGAGATATGGTCTCAGTGGTACTTGACTTCTTTAGTAAGACATCAAATGTTCACAGCCAGGTTTTGCAAAAAGAGGGAGTTTTAGTAAATTCCTTTGGCTCCCATTTAAAATATCAAGAGCTGGGACCAATGGACCAATCTTAACACTTCCTCCATACTGTAGGGAGGATATCTAGTCCTCTCTGACTTTGGACTTAGAAAGGAACACTTAACAAAAGCCATAGCTTTCAAACTCTTTTAGCCCTAACTTACAGCAAGAAGTATATTTTTTTTAGATATATAGTACACACACATAAGAAAAATATCACAAAACAATACTCATACACCTCTCCAGTGTGCAATGCATTTTGATATTATCCATTCTATTTCATTTAAAGAAGACAATTCCTTACTAAATTAATGTCATGTCCTGATGACTACTGGGTGCTCAGCAATTTGAAAAATGCTGACTGAGAAGTAACAAAAGAAAAGCTTACATTTTCTGTCGTCAAGGAAATATGGGAAGAAGGGAGACAGGGGTAAAGGAGAAAAACTCATTTTCTTTCCATTTCTAGGGTTTGAGAGTGGTTTTAGAAATAACCAGGAAAGTGAAGGAACTCCCCGAGTTTCTGCTTTGCCTCCTATTAGTACTCTAGAAGAGGATGGCTTGCAGGTGTGCCCACACTCTAATTCAGGGCGTCCTAATTGAAATATATGCAGCAGTGTGCTTAGGTAGTAGGAGGCTGCCAGGCTGGCTGCCCAGAAGCCCCCCCTTGACTTTCATGTATCAGGTATGGAAGACATTAAAGGACCATGTGGAGAGACTTGATAGGTACCTCATAAGGTTGGTTGAGTAGTTAGCCAGAAATACTCACTATAGTATTGAGAGAAAAGGCCTTGGACATGGGGCAAGGGAGATGACACTTAACCAGAAACAAATGGAATTGAAAAGCAGACCTCAGTAGGTTATGGCAACTTGAGAGCTGAATGGGTCCCAATTGGAAAGTGGCAAATGGTCATTCCTAAGGCCAGGAGCCAGAGCCAAAGAGCGGACCACAAGATCACCAGCCACAGACTTCAACATAGGAGATCAGCAGAGAATCTAGTGATCAGGTAGAAAAAAGCATTGCTGAGGAATCCCAAAAGACCAAGGGCAGCACAAGGATGCTGCAACTAGATGTAAGCTAGGGGTTACCCCCTTTCCCCTACCTGTCAACCCTCAAGGGCACAGCCAACTCCCACATGTAATCATAGGGCAAGGGGGTGGCATAACAAGACTGAGTAATATCTTAAGACTTGACTATTAAATGTTTGCACTGGAGAAAATTTTGAGATGACGCTAAATTTTGTGTCTTTGCCCCCACTCTAACTCCTCCACCCAGTTTCATGGAGTTTTCTAAAAAACTACAGATCAGTTATAAAGAAAAAGAAATTTCATTTTCTCTTCATATCTGAGAATAGTGTGAGGGAATTCCTAATCATACTATATAAGTCATTGTGATTTCTTTTTTCATTGTTTCATAGGCTCATTGATAAGTAAAATAATTCTTTATATAATTTCATATACAAATGTCAGAAATTTTTAATATAACAATCTTATAAAGATCATTAAGTCTTCTTTGAAATAAGGCATGTTATGTATCCTTTAAAACTGACTAATAAAGGAATCCTAGTGCCTACAGGTAGGAGGCACATCACTGTATTTCTGTTGCCACTGTAAGTTGGGTATAGCATTTTTATATTAACCTATCAAGATAATATTAAGTGATGAAATTTTGGAACATGGAGACTGTGCCCCACATACGAAGTGGCGCATTGAGGCAATTTTTGGATAATTCCAGTAAAGTGTTCACATCTACGAATCATGCCAACAAAAGCATATTTTCTCCACATTATCTTTGCTTTTTATGTGTAACTATCATGGGAATGGTTTCTAAGGGGAAAAATACAAAACTATTCTTTTTTTAAATGAATATGTTTTTCTATCACCCAAAATTCAATGTCAATTTCTTTCAATGATGACTTTGAGAGTGCATTTGCAATAACACCTTGTCTTTTTGAAGAATTACAGTTACGAGTTTAAAGTAGATATCTATTACAAATAATAATATTTTCATTTTACTGAAAAGCACCTGTAAATACATGGTCAAGTATAACCATAAACACAATACTATAAACTTTTCTTATCTAAAGGTCTTTTTCTGAAATAAGGGGCAAAGTATTTGAAATAAACAGAGATTGTGGGGGGAGCTTTTGGAAAAGATTAAGTATTACAGAAAAGTCTTTATTGCACTCTTTTTACTAGAAAAAATGATTGAGGCCTAATAGTGATTTTAATTTCACTAAGCTCTTGCCATGTGCTCAGAATGAAGTGAGCAAAAAAATGAGAGGAAAGGTAGTTTTAAGACACATTACTTATAAGAATTTCAGCAAAAAACAACCAAAAAAATGAGCAGCTGAAAAATATCTGTACTAGTTTTCAGAACTTGGAGGCTACATTGAAGTGCCAACTCACCACCGAGAATATGGAAATGAGAGAAATAAGATCCTCTCCTGGTAATTCAGCTGTAGGATAAACTCAAAGATCTTGATATTATCTAAAAACACAGAACTCTCAAGACAGGAGGACTTGAATGTTTCCTGATCAGATGTATAAACTCAAAGGGGTGTCTGTAGCTCTAAGGGCCTGGAGATGGGGGCTGAAAACACAGCATCCTTAGTGCCCATCTGAGCACTGTCCCGAGAGGGAAAAGCCTGAGTTAACAGGTTTTGTTACCTGGTCCCAATGTTAAGTTGGTCCCCATCATTTGATTTGTCTTTCTATACCCCTTTCTTGATTCAATGCTCACAAAACAACTTTCTGATTCACATTTGTTTCCCCATTTTAGGTCTACCAATAGAGAAAGAATGCACTGGTCCTGTAAGTACAGCTGCTTCAGTCCATATGAAAATTACATTTCACTTTATAAATCAATAAATAGCTCTTCTGTTAGAATGTCAGTTGTGAGTGTTCCATTAATAGGAACCTGGTGCTGAGAGACAGAAGTGAATCTCTACATAGTCTCACCAAAGTAATAAATGACCCTGCGAGGCCCACTGGGAGCTATCCAGCCTGATTTCTTGCTCAGTGGCTGCCAAGAACCTTATTTTTTAATTAAATTTATTGAAGTATAATTAACATACAATATTATATTAGTTTCAGGTGTATGACATAATGATTCAATATTCATATACATTACAAAATGATCACCACAAGAAGTCTAGTTACCATCTGTCACCATACAAAGTTATTACAATATTATTGACTATATTCCCTATGTCGTACATTATATCCCTGTGACTTATTTATTTTTGGAAGAGTGGGTGGGGGGATGGGTGAAACTGGTGGAGGGGATTAAGAGGTACAAATTACAGTTAAAAAAAGAATTTTATTTTTTTAATAGTCATGACATTTCAGTATAATAAGTGCTGAGTCTTAGTTTCTTACCTCTAAAATGAGGATAATGATCTTCATATGCTTATATCACCTTGCTAGTACTTTGCTTGGCAAACACTACTGGCCCCTACTCTAGTCCCTGCCCTCAATTTCTTGGCTGAAAGAGCCTGCTTCCCAAAATAGAGACTGAATATTCTAGATAATTCTAGAAAATTGCTTTCCTAGCTTCAACTACTGATGTTATTCAGTCCTGGCCAGCAGAACCCTGTAGGGAAGTTTTGGGACGTTTTCCTCCCTGAGAAAAGAGACATACTTGACAAGCTGAAAAACTGCCTTTTCCCCTTTTTTCTATCTTTGGATGCTACTGTGTGAAGACATGATGCCTTGAGCTGCAACAACTATCCTGTAACCATGAGCAGACAATGCTGGGGATGAAAGCCAACTTGCTAAGCAGAGCAAGGGGCAAAGATGGAAAAATGTGGGGTCCTCGATGACGTTGTTACTGCTGCTGCTCTGAACCTGGAGCTCTCCTGCTCCAGACCCCAGGCATATGTCAAATAAGAAAGGTCCTTTTGCTTAAGACATTTCTGCCACTTGCAGATAAGAGCATCCTGTTGATATATAGACCTCACCCTGAGATAGTAAGTGGATTACGAATAACTTGATTAAAATATTTATGATGCAAATACAACTACTAATATGAGCAATTTGGCATTTTTTAAAGAGAGACATGACTCCTGTGGATAGTAACAGATATAAATGCAATTCCTACTGCTTTCACCTGTCAGTTTCTTTAAGAGGGGTAACACTAACCACAGTAAAGGGGTTTTATATTTCAAGGTTGCACATGCATAATGAAAAGACTATTTATAATAACGACTTTTTAAAATATGGGTCTAAACAGGTGCAGAAATAATTAAGATGAAGGAGGGGACTCCTCTATACTCTTCTTCTATGGGCACCAGAGATGGTGGATTATAACCAAAGAGGACCCTTCCTGCACATATTGCTTCTTCCTAAAGATTTAACAATAAAACCTTGACCAGCAGAGTTTCCTTGTGGGCCAGGAGCAAGTGGGGTCAAGAGGGGTTTGAGTTCTTTGGTGCTTGTGGTTATGATTCCCCTCTGACCTGAGAATCATGCTCTCCCTTCTCCTTACAACCGTTGAGGGGGCTGACAGAGACCAGGACTCAACTCTGGCAACTACCTAATTAGATAACCAAAGTAGTGAATCTCTCTCTCTCTCCCTCTCCCTCTCTCTCTCTCTCTCTCTCTCTCTCTCTCTCCCTCTCTCACACACACACACACACACACACACACACACACAGAAAATGTGAGCTCACAGGCTAAAACAACTAGACATTTGACAAGTACAACTACTTCAAAAGGAAGAAAACAAACTGGACAAGATACACTGTGTGAAGAAGAAATATTGGAATAGACGGAATGAAATTTTGTAACATTGATAATGCTCCATAAGGATATAAGGGAAGAACTTCACAATATAAAACAAGAATTTGAAATTACTCTTATTTTTTAATTTTTTATCTTTTGATGAGGAAGATTGTCCCTGAGCTAACATCTGTGCCCGTCTTCCTCTACTTTGTACAAGGGACGCTATCACAGCATGGCTTGATGAGTGGTGTGCAGGTCTGCGCCCAGGATCCGAACCTGTGAACCACAGGCCACCAAAGTGAAGTGCACAAACTTGACCACTATGTCACCAGGCTGGCCCCCAAAATTATTCTTAAAAATAGAAAAAACAGGAAATATAAGCTGTGAAAAATAAAATTATTGAAATAAAAGCTGCAAGAAATTGAGTAAATAGACGAAGAACAGCTGAAAAAGAAATTAGTATTTTTTTTTTTTTTTTTTTTTGGTGAGGAAGACCAGCCCTGAGCTAACATCCGTTGCTAATCCTCCTCTTTTTGCTGAGGAAGACTGGCCCTGGGCTAACATCGTGCCCATCTTCCTCTACTTTATATGGGACGCCGCCACGGCATGGCTGACAGGCAGTGCGTCGGCGGGCGCCCGGGATCCGAACCCGCGAACCCCTGGCTGCCAAGCGCCGACGAAACCGCTGCGCCACCGGGCCGGCCCCAAGAAATTAGTATGTTGAACAGCACATCGAGGAATTCTCCCAGAAAGCACCAGATAATAATAAATAGAAAATTAAAAAATAATAGAAATAGAAGTCTAAATATCTGGGTAATAGAAATCCTAGAAGAAAAAACGTTGAAAGCGGAAATAACTGAGGAAATAATGGAAATATTCTTCATAAAATTAAAGATGAGATACTGAGTGAAAAGTTCATAGAGGAACAGGGAAACATCAAAAGGAGAGAAAAGGAAAAGTCCAAGCCTATGCACCTTAGAGTGACACTGAAGAAAATTAAACATAAATTCTAAAGGCTTCAAGAGAATAGATAAACTACAAAAAATAAATAAATCAGAGTTACATCGAATTTTTCAGCAGCAACACTAGAAGAGAGAAGATAATAGAATAATACTTTTAAGATATTGAATAAAAATGATTTTATACCTAGAATCATGTATCTAGCCAAATTGTCATTCACATGTGAGGACATAATAGCCTTAAAAGTTGTGGTGGGCAGACTTCTAAATGCCGCCTAAGATCCCTGGTCCTGTGTGTACTCGCCTGCACATTCCCCTCAACTGTAAATATGACGGATTTTACTTCTGTGATGAAGTTATGTTTGATGGCACAGTTGACTTGCAGAAGGAGACTATCCATGTGGACCTTGTTTAAACACAGAAACTCTTTAAGTCTAGGTCTAGAGGTCAAAGACAGGGAGAGTTAGAGATTTGAAATGGCAGACATTCTCCTGCTGGCCTTGAAGAAGCTACTGCCAAGTTTTGGAGAAGGTGACACGGCAGGGAATGGCAGGCAGCCTCTAGGAGCTGAGAATGGCCCCCTTGGTCAACATCCAGCAAGAACTAGATTCTGCCAACAACCTGAATGAACTTGGAAGTGGATTTTTTCCCCCAGAGAAATTCAGACAAGAACTCAGCCCAGCCAACATCTTGTTTTCAGCCATGGGAGATCCTCAGTGGAGGACCCAGGTATCTGTGCAGACTCCTAACCCCCTGAAACTATGAGACAATAAATTTGTGTTGTTTTAAGCTGCTAACTTTACAGTGAATTGTTACACAGCAATGAAAACTAATGTGGGAGTTTCACCACATAAATACTCTATTGGAAACAACTAGAGTTTCTAAATAAGAAAAATCCAGGAAGTACTTCAAGAGTAAGACAAATTGAGAACAGAAAGGTATACTTTTATTTCACTAACAAACATGGTTGAAAAGCTCCTAAATAAAATATTAGCTAGTTAATTCCAACCGTATATTTTTTAAAAAATTATGATTAAATACAGTTACTTTTAAGGCATAGTAAATTACCCCAAAACTTACTAATTAAAAAAAAAAAACCATTTTCTTTTGCTCTGGACTTTGTGGGTGAGGAATATGGGAAGGACTGAGTGGAGCAGTTCTTGCTCAGGGTCTCTTTCTGCTACAGTGAGACGTTGGCTAGGACTGCAGTCCTCTGCTTTGCCTTCTAGTTAAAGGCTGTGAACTTCAGCTTGGCCATGTATTAAGAATCAGAGGAATTTAAAATGGCTGTTCATGGTCTGACCAGAGTCTTTAAAGACTATCGTCTTGCTTGGGGCTCAAAAATCCTATGTAACAGTCAAACTTGAGAAATGCCTTTGTTGTTCTAGCTGCTATCTGCCTTTCCCTCAGGAAAATTACCTCTATTGTCTTAGTAGGTTGGGACTCCCAGAACAGCACAATCTACAATTTAACTTGATATGAAAATTTCACACATACTTTTCATTGCTACCATTATACCAACTATATGCCAAGCACTGTGTTACAATCTTAGCTATGAAGATGAATAAGATGATATTTCTGCCCTGGAGGAGTTCCTATCCTCAGGGCAGAGACAGATGTGTAAAGAGCTAATCACAATTTTACATAACGAGTCCTGTAATAATGGGATGAGCAAAGTATTATGGGAACACAGAAAGCTCAACTAAAAGGACTTAGGAAACAGCTTTGCCTTAGGCAACAGGATTAGACTCCTGCTGAGATAGGACTATTTCATTGGCAAGAGACAACAATTTAGAGAAAGTACTGTAGTATATTGTAACCATGGAACAGAAACTGTCAACATCCTTTACGTGAAAGGAAAATAGGTTCTTGCCAATTCAAGATATTTGACCCAGTGTCACATGAGGAAAATAAACCAGTTTTTGGCCTTTCATGTTTCTTGTTTATTTGCTTGTTTGTCACTTTTCTTTCTTATGGTTTGTGTTTGTGAATTAAAAGATTGCTTTCTAAAACTCCATTTTCCTATGATTATTTAAAGACACATGCAATTTTGTCTTGAAAAATTAGATGTTTCTCTTTTTTTTTTTTTTTGTGGGGAAGACCAGCCCTGAGCTAACATCTGTTGCCAATCCTCCCCTTTTTGCTGAGGAAGACTGGCCCTGGGCTAACATCTGTGCCCATCTTCCTCTACTTTATATGGGATGCCGCCACGGCATGGCTGATAAGCAGTGCATCGGCGGGCGCCCGGGATCCGAACTCGCAAACCCCGGGCTGCCAAGCGCAGACTAAACCGCTGCGCCACCGGTCGGCCCCGATGTTTCTCTTTTTGAAAATTTAAAATTTTCTTTGACCATTATTTATGATTACCTACTATTTGCGAAGCATTAATGAAATGCTGTGGGACATATCAAGGTGGAAAAAAATTAGATTTTGGCCTTCTGAGGCTTGTATTCTAGTAGGAGAAACTGTGGCACAAAAATAATATAATATCAGGTAAAATAAAATGAATGCCTTTAAAATGTTATGGAAAATGAGGTGAATGTGCTTTGAATTTTGATCTTCATGTTTATTGTTTTTGGTTGCTACCTGTAACCTCAACATAATGTAACTTCAGGTTTAGGTTTTTAGTATTTTTATAAGTTCATTCTATCTTAGAACAGCATTTTATAACTGGAAGTGACTCTTGAGAACACCGAGTGTCAGAGAAGTTTAATTCTCTGTCCCTGGTCACGTAGTTAAGCCACAAGATTCCGATATAATGTTTCCTAGTGTTTACTCTCTGAATCAGGGACTGCAAATTCCTGGCCTGTTTGCTAAATTTGGCTCACAGCTGCCTTAATGTTATTATTTTTAGCTACTTCAGTGTTTCAAAATAATTTCTTTGAATTACTTCTGGCAGGGCATGCCTTCTTAAATTGATATATATAAGAATATATGTGAGTGTGTGTATATATACATATCCGATTTGGCCATCTTACAATGGTTGAGCCTCCAAGGGCATCTGAGTCTGAAATTCCGTCTGATTCTGTGCTCTAAAGTATATGCCATATACTACATGAAATACAATACTTGCAGTTCCCAGAACCTACTAGGTTCCATTTAGCTTCTGGGTCTTTGAACTTACAGCTCCCAATTCTTGGGACAAACATTTTCATCTTTTCTTTTTTTAAACTGAGTATTATTTATATCAAGACTCAGCTAAGGAGCCACCTCCCTAGGAAGTTGGGCCAGGCTGGTTTTGCCATATCTACTACTTAGAAGTACTATGTCTGGAATTTCTCTCTAACAAAACATATTAACTCTATCTTGTAATCATCCATTTACTTCCAAAAAATTTGAGGGAAGGTATTATCTATTCATCTTGGACTCTCTAGTGCTGTGCAGTATCTCTGGCACATAGAAAGATTTTAATAAATGTGTATTGACAAAATGTTATTTTGTTAAATGATGTAGAGATGGTAACATTGGCATGAGAGTTCAATATTTATTTTTCCCTTCTTAGAAAAGTACTCTAGCATAAGCACATTGTTTGGATGTGATTTAACATTTTATGCTTTTTTGTCTTTAATTATATTTTAAAATCCTCTAGGGAAAATAATTATAAACCTTAAATTACATAAATAGTCAAAATGGTATTGAAAAAGGTGGATAAACAAAGAAATTTTACTACCTTAAAAAAGCATTTTTGAAAGTATGGCTTAATAAAGTTGGATCTAGGCCAAAGGGAAATAAAATATACAAGAGAGTAGAATAAGAAAATCAATAAAAATTTATATGGTTGGCAAATATAACTACAAAGGCTCAGGAAATTGTTAAGCAGTGATTCCTAAAAAAAAGTAGAAGCATAGAGATTTTCCAATGTTTTCAACAAATCATGGGCGTTGGCAATGGTGGAGAGGGAGGGGAGAAGTAAAATCATTCTAAAATTCTTGTGGGTACTATGGCTGGTTATTGATACTGATTCATTCTGAGTGTTGATGGAAAATATGATGATCAAAATGCATGAGTTAACTTTTAAGTGTAATTTGTCTGCTTCCACTTACGATGTAGAAAGTTAAATGAAAACATCATTGGGAATGAGAAGAAGCTGGATAACCAACAAAAATCAGAGCTTTACTGACCATCTGAGTGCTGAAATCACAAAGCAATCTAATGAACCAAATGCAGAAAGATACCAGCCCTCTTAGGAAAGAAGAGACCTGTGGCTAATTTCATCTTTAGTAGGAGAAAGAGAGGAAGAATGAGCTCTCACAGACATAGGCAAGAAGAAAACAAATTTTTAATGCATTTCTAAAGTTCAAATATGTGGCAATTTAAGAGAGCTGGGAGAGACACCCTTCCCCCTCCCTGAGGACCAGGCATGTGGAGCCTGCTAAGTCTGAGGGCGAGGCAAGAGCAGGAAAGAAACCCTATAAACACTCTGGACTTTATGCTAAATTCATGGGACTGGGCTCCATCGCTCTAGGAATGTCTGGAAAGCTAAGAGAGACCCCTCCCTAGGTATAGTTTTATGGAGCCTTCTGAAGGCAGAGGGTAGGGCACAAGAACTGAGATAAACCCTCCAGGCACTCGGATCCCAATCTCTGTCAATAGGAGGGCTCTGAGCTAGCCCTCAAATAATTTGAAGCCTGTGGTGAATGGAATCTAATGAAAACAAGAAAGCTTAGGTTCAGTTCAAATCCACCATAGAAGCCTGATAGAATAAGAGATACCCTTCCTTAGGAATGAATGTTGTTTACTCAGTCTCTATCATTAATTTGCTTACAGTATCCAGCATTCAATGAAAAATAAGTTGAGATATGCAAAGAAGCAAGAATTAATGACCAATTATCAAGAATAAATAGTCACTAAAATCAAAGCCAGAGATGACCCAAATATTGGAGTTATCAGACAGGAACATTAAAATACAAGTGAAAAATATTTTAAAGAGTCTAGTGGAGAGGGGTGGCCAATTTGTGGACTGTTGGTGTATTCATCTCCTATTGTTGTTGTAACAAATTACCACAAAATTAGTGGCTTAAAAAAAAAACAACCCAGGAGTGACATCAGCATCGTAGTGGAGTGAGCTCTTCCCTTAGCCTCTCACCCCTAAGATACAATGAAAAAAAAAATTCATAAACCAACAGAGGACATTCACACAACACAATAGATGTCTGAGAGATCCATGCAGCCACACATCTGAAGGTGGAGGTGCTAGACTCCCCTGGGAGGCAGTGAAAGGAGGTAAGGAGAGTTCCTCTCCATCCCTGAGTGGCAGTGATTTAGGGTGCAGGATGTTGTAAGGCAGCTGGTGCACAACACTGACAGGAAAAGGGGAAAAAGCAGCCCTCCACAGGAATGCTTACACTCTTAGAGTTGCCTCCCAGCCTGTGGGAATGCTCCACACTGAAGCAGGTCAGCAATCGCAGGGGCGTCCACACCAAGCTGAGCAGCCCAAGCCTGTAGACAGTGAGTGCAGAGCAGGGGCACACGAGATTGCACACACAAATGAAAGCACCCCTCCCAACTGGCACACCAGCTGGGCTGGTTAGCAAGAACAGGGGATCCCCAACAGAGTGCCTGCACATACATGTGTAAAGCAGCAGTGGGAAACAGGCAAACGCAGACAAGCCCAGTCAGCACAGCTTCCAATAGACAGATACATCTGCCAGGGGTTGCAGAGGGCTCAGAAGACACAGCTCCTGCCCTCCCCAGTGGTGGCAGGTGGAATCTGCGACCAGATACTACCACCATGTGACAGCACAAGTCCACCTCATCAAATGGTATAAAGAAATATAATACTCCAGACCAGAAGGAAAAAGACAAACACCCAGAAATCAATCCTAAAGGCACAGAAATCTACAATCTAAATGACAGAGAATTCAAGACAGCCATCATAAGAAAACTCAACAAGTTACAAGATAATTCTGAAAGACAGTTCAATGAAATCAGGAACTAAATTACTGAACAGAGGGAATTCTTCACAAAAGAAATCAAAACCATAAAGAAAAATGAATCAGATTTGTTGGAGATGAAAAACACAATGGATGAGATAAAGAAAAATTGGGAGTCCTTAAAAAATGAGTTGATATTATGGAGGACAGAATCAACAATTAGGGGATAGGAATACAGAAATGCTTCAGTTGGAGGAGGAGAGAGAATTTAGACTAAAAAGAAATGAAGAAATTCTCTGAGAAATATCCAACTCAATTAGGAAATGCAACATAAGGATTATAAGTATTCCAGAGGAAGAAGAGAGGGAGAAAGAAGCAGAGAGCTTGTTCAAAGAAATAGTAGCCAAGAACTTCCCAAACCTGGGGAAGGGGCTGGAATTACAGATCAATGAAGCTAATAGAACTCTTATTTACATCAATGTAAAAAGACCTTCTCCAAGGCATATATTAGTAAAACCGGCAAAAGTCAATGCAAAAATAAAATATTAAGGGCAGCAAGGCAGAGGAAAATAACCTACAAAGGAACTCCTATCAGACTTTCCACAGATTTCTCAGCAGAAACCTTACAGGCTAGAAGAGAGTGGAATGATACATTCAAATTTCTGAAAGATAAAAACTTTCAGCCAAAAATATTCTATCAAGCAAAAATATCCTTCAGATATGCTGGATAAATAAAAACTTTCCCAGATAAACAAAAGCTGAGGGAGTTCATCGCCACAAGACCCCACTCCCCGACAAGAAATGATCAAGAAGGCCTTCATACCTGAAAAAAAGAGAAACGGTTTACAAAGCCTTGAGCAAGGAGATAAATAGGCAGACAAAAGTCAGAAAATTGCAGCTCTCTATCAGAACAGGTTAGCAAACACTTAATTATACCGTTCAAGATAAAGGGAAGGAAAACATCAAAAATAACTATAATCACTTTATTTTAATCACTAACTCACAACACAAAACCAAATAAATTGTGATGACAATAGCTTAGATGGGGAAGAGGAAAGGGATGGAAACTACTTAGACCAAGGAAATAAGAGACTATCAGAAAATGGACTATCTCATCCACGAGATCTTTTGTACAAACCTCACAGTAACTACTAAATAAAAAAATCAGAACAGAGACACAAATGATAAATAAAGACAAAACTGAGAAAAACATAATAGAGAAACAACGAATTGAACTGGCTGTTGGAAATACACAGGATGAGAAACAAAGGAAATATAGAACAACCGGAAAACAAGTGATAAAATGGCAGTAGTAAGCCCTCATATATCAATAATCACTCTAAATGTAAATGTATTGAATTCTCCAGTCAAAAGACGCAGAGTGGCTGGATGGATTAAAAAGAAAGACAAAACAATATGCTGCCTCCAGGAAACACATATCAGCTATAAAGACAAATATAGGCTCAGAGTGAAGGGATGGAAGACGATACTCCAAGCTAATGGCAGACAAAAGAAAGCAGGTATTGCTTTGCCTATATCAGCCAAAATAGACTTCAAGATAAAAAAAGGCAATGAGAGACAAAGAGGGGCAGTATATAATGATAAAAGGGACATTCCACCAAAAGGACATACATAAATATATGAGCACCTAACACAGGAGCACCAAAGTGTATAAAGCAACTATTACCAGACCTAAAAGGAGAAATTAAGAGCAACACAATAATAGTGGGGGACCTCAACACCCCACTTACATCAATGGATGGATCATCCAGACAGAAATTCAACAAGGAAATAGGGGAATTAAATGAAAAACTAGACTAGGTGGACTTAATAAATACATAGAGAGCACTCCATCCAAAATCAGCAGAATACACATTCTTCTCAAGTGCCCATGGAACATCCTCAAAAATAGATCATGTGTTGGAAAACAAGGGAAGCCACAGTAAATTTACGAAGATTGAAATCATATCAAGCATCTTTTCTGACCATAATGCTATGAAACTAGAAGTCAACCACAAGAAAAAAGCTGGGAAAGTGACAAAGGTGTGGAGACTAAGCAACATGCAACTTAATAACCAATGGATAAATGAAGAAATTAAATAAGAAATAAAAAAATATCTGGAGACAAATGAAAATGAAAATACACCATACCAACTCATACAGCTTGCAGCAAAAGTGGTCCTGAGGGGAGATTCATAGTGATAAAGACCCACCCTAACAAACAAGAAAAATCTCAAATAAGTAATCTTAAACTACATCTAAGAGAACTAGAAAAAGAAGAACAAACAAAGCCCAAAGTCAGCAAGAGGAGGGAAATAATAAAAATTAGAGCAGAAAAAAATGAAATTGAAACCAAAATAACTGTAGAAAGGATCAATGAAATAAAGAGCTGGTTCTTTGAGAAGATAGACAAAATTGACAAATCCTTAGCCAGACTCACTAAGACAAAAAGAAAGAAGCTGTAAATAAATGAAATTAGAAATGAAAGAGGAGATTACAACAGATACCACGGAAATAAAAAGGATTATAAGAGAATACAATGAAAAACTATATGCCAACAAATTGGTCAATGTAGAAGAAATGGAAAATTCTTAGACTCGTACAACCTCCCAAAACTGAATCAAGAAGAAATAGAGAGTCTGAATAGATCAATCACAAGTAAAGAGATTGAAACAGTAATCAAAACCCCCACCCCCAAAATAAAGGTCCAGGACCAGATTGCTTCTCTGGAGAATTCTACCAAACATTCAAAGAAGATTTAATATCTGTTCTTCTCAAACTATTCCAAAAAATAGAGGAAGATGGAACACTTTCTAACACATTGTATGAGGCCAACATCACCCTGATTCCAAAGCCCAGACAAGGACAACACAAAGAAGGAAAATTACAGGCCAATATCGCTGATGAACATAGATGCAAAAATCCTCAACAAAATTTTGGCAAACGGAATACAGCAATACATTAAAAGGATCACACACCATGATCAAGTGGGATATATAACCAGGGACACAGGGATGGTTCAACATCTGTAAATCAATCAATCTGATTCACCAGATTAACAAAATGGGGAATAAAAACCACATCATTGTCACAATAGATGCAGAGAAAGCATTTGAAAAGATCCAGCATCCATTTATGCATTTGACTAGATCCAACGTTCATTTATGATAAAAACTTGCAATAAAATGGGCATAGAAGGAAAGCACTTCAACATAATAAAGGCCATGACAAACTCACAGTCAACATCATGTTCAGTTGGGAAAAACTGAAAGCCATCCCTCTGAGAACAGGAACAAGACAGGGGTGCCCACTCTTGCCACTCTTATTCAACATAGTACTGGGGGGTTTGGCCAGAGCAATTAGGCAAGAAAAAGGAATGAAAGCAATCTGAATAGGCACTGAACAAGTGGAACTCTCACTGTTTGCAGACTACATGATCTTATATACAGAAAACCCTGAAGAATCCATCAGAAAACTATTAGAAATGATCAACAACTACAGCAAAGTTGCAGGGTACAAAATCAACTTACAAAAATCAGTTGCTTTTCTATACTCTAATAACGAACTAACAGAAAGAGAATTCAAGAAGACAAGCTGATTTATAATTGCAACAAAAAGAATTAAATATCCAGGAATTAATTTAACCAAGGAGCTGAAAGACCTATACAATGAAAACTGTAAGACATATTGAAAGAAATCGATGATGACATAAAGATGGGAATGATATTCCATGCACATGGATTAGAAGAATAAACATAGTTAAAATGGCCATACTACTTAAAGCAATCTACGGATTCAATGCAATCCCAATCAGAATCCCAATGACATTCTTCACAGAAATAGAACAAAGAATCCTAAAATTCATCTGGGGCAATAAAAGACCCCAAAAAACTAAAGCAATCTTGAGAAAAAAGAACAAAGCTCAAGGGATCACAATCCCTGGCTTCAAATTATCCCACAAAGCTATTATATTCAAAACAGCATGGCACTGGTACAAAAACAAACAAACAGATCAAGGGAACAGAACTGAAAGCCCAGAAATAAAACCACACATCTATGGACAGCTAATTTTTGACAAAAGAGCCAAGAACCTACAATGGAGAAAGGAAATTCCCCTCAATAAATGGTGTTGGGAAAACTGGACAGCCACATGCAAAAGAATGAAAGTAGATCATTATCTTTCACCATATACAAAAATTGACTCAAAATGGATTAAAGGCTTGAAGGTAAGACATGAAACCGTAAAACTCCTAGAAGAAAATATAGGCAATACTCTCTTTGATATCAGGCTTAAAAACATCTTTTTGAATACCATGTCTACTTGGCAAGGGAAACAAAAGAAAAAATTTTAAAATGGGACTTAAATCAGACCAAAGAGCTTCTGCAAGGTAAAGGAAACCAGGAACAAAATGAAAAGACAACCCCCCAGCTGGGAGAAAATATTTTCAAATCATATATCCAACAAGGGGTTAATCTCCAAAATATATAAAGAACTCACACAACTCAATAACAGAAAAACAAACAGTCCAATCAAAAAATGGGCAGAGGATATGAACAGCCATTTTCCAAAGAAGATATACAGATGGCCAATAGGCATATGAAAAGATGTTCAATCACTAATTATTAGGGAAATGCAAATCAAAACTACAATGAGATATCACCTTACACCTGTCAGAATGGCTATAATCACCAAGACAAGAAATCACAAAAGTTGGAGAGGATGTGGGGAAAAGGGAACTCTCATACACTGCTGGTGGGAATGCAAACTGATGCAGCCACTGTGGAAAACAGTATGGAGATTTCTCAAAAAATTAAAAGGGAAATACCATATAACCCAGTTATCCCACTAAAGGGTCTTTATCCAAAGACCTTGAAATCAATAATTCAAAGAGACTTATACACCCCTATGTTCATTGCAGCATTATTCACAATAGCCAAGACGTGGAAGCAACTCAAGTGCCCATCAACTGATGAATGGATAAAGATGTGATATATATATCCAATGGAAGGCTGCTCAGCCATAAAAAAGACAAAATCATCCCATTTGTAACAAGATGAATGGTCCTTGAGGGTATGATGTTAAGTGAAATAAGCCGGAAAGAGAAAGACAAACACCACTGATTTCACTCATATGTGGAAGATAAACACGTGGACAAAGAGAAAAGATTAGTGGTTGCCAGAGGGGAAGGGGGTTGGGGGGTGGGCATAAGGGGTAAAGGGGCATGTGTACATGGTGACTGACAAATAATAATGTACAAGTGAAATTTCACAATGTTATAAACTATTATGACCTCAATAAAATAATAAAAACAAAACAAAATGAAAAAACAACCCACAAATTTATTACCCTCAAGTTCTGGAGGTCAGAAGACTGAAATGGGTTTTATGGGCTAAAATCACGTATCAACAGGGCTGGGTTCTATCTAGGAGAGAATATGTTTCCTTGCTTTTTCTAGATTCTAAAGGCTACCTGCATCCCTCAGCTCATGGCTCCCTCCTGCATCTTCAAAGCCAGCATCACAGAATCTTCAAATCTCTCTGTACCTCTGACACTAACTCCCCCGACTCCCTCTTTCACTTATTAGGACCTTGTGATTACAGTGGGCCCACCTGGATAATCCAGGATAATCTCACCATCTCAAGATCAGCTGATTTGCAAGCTTAATCCTATACAAAACCTTAATTCCCATTTGCCATATGACATACCATTCACTAGTTCTAGGGATTAGGTCATGGTCATCTTTAGGGGGCCATTATTCTGCCAGCACAGAAAGGGAATTTCATCAGAGATGGATTATGAAAGTCCAGTGGAAATTCAAAAAAATATATACATAATAAAAGATGAAGATATCCTTTGATGGGTTTATTGGCAGACAAACAGAGCCAATCATATGCTAAATCATAAAACATGTATCAATAAATTTAAAAGTATTGAAAAAATACACAATATGTTCACTGATATATTAAATTAAGAATTAAAAACAATAACTATCTAGACAATTCCAAGATATTTGGAAATTACACAACTAAATAACCCACGAGTCAAAGAAGAAATCACAAAGGAAAATAGAATGTAGTTTGAATGACAAGACAACAAAAGTAATACATATCAAAACATGTGGGATGCAATAAAAAGGAGTCCTTAGAGGAAGATTATAACTTTATATGGCTATAATACATGATGTAAAAGGTATAAAATCCATGCTCCATGCTTCCAGTTTAAGATAGAAAAAGGAGAGCAAATTATACACAAAGTGAGGAGAAGTGATGTCAATTTTGTTGATCTTTTGAAAGAACCAACTTTTGGCTTCATTAACTTTTTCTGTTGTTTTTCTATTTTATTAATTTCTGCTCTAATTTCTGTTATTTTCTACCTTCTGCTTGCTTTAGGCTTAATTTGCTCTTCTTTTTCTAGTGTTTTAAGGAAGAAAGAATTTTTTGGAGGTTTTTATTCCATGATTTTTCCTGATGTTACTCTAGCTCTGTGGGATATTAGCATTTCACTCACCATCCTATCCAGTCTTTTGGGGGTGGGACATGCCCAAATTCAAATGAGGGATTTGAGTAGGGTTTACAATGGGTAAGGGAAATTAAGAGGACCTCATGGGTGGAGACTTTAGGCCAATTCAATGTACTTTTGCTGGTTCTTCTACATCCAAATGTGTAGTATGAATTGATGTGTCATATGCGTGTACCTCCTAATCCCATAAGTGCCAAAGGAAAAGGGAGATGTAGAGAAAGGGCTAATACCTTTGGGGATCAACAACTCTAACGACTCCTTTGAGCTGTAAGTCTCTATGACTGATTTTTCCAATTAAAGACTGTGGCAAAGCAAGGCAGCTACTACTGGGAGGTACACCTTGGGCTTTGGATTCATCACCTCCCAATCACATCCAGCTATTAGCTTGTTTTAGAGGTCTTCTCAAAAATGAAATCCCAACTCAAGGAGCCCTGTGTCTCTCTGGCCTGATATTTCCATTTTGGGGTGGTTCAACTCAGACTCCATAACTGACAAGGTGGGAAGGGTACATAAAGCCTTGCTTGCCAAATGGAAATGGTATATTCAAGAATGCAACTGGTCTGGCTCCAGTAGTTTCTTGACTTTACAAGAAAAAGTGTCAGCTATCTCATTGGGAGAGACTTTATCCCCCACTCTGTTGCCTGAAGCAAAGCCACTGGATTTTCTTCATTCAAGGAGATCCCCCTAAACTCCTGGGCCTAGTTGGCTTATAGCTTGGTGAAGCAGAAACCCAATGATGTCTACTGGATTGCAGCCACAGTTCAGTCTCAGTCCCAGCTATGCAGGATTAAAAATAGACATGGTTACTTTGCTCAGTTGAAGGACTCAAGGCATTTCACGTAGCTCTGTCCAGTACTCCCCTCAGTGCACCTTGTTATAGTTTTATTGACTCTTTGATTTTTGTCAATGGCCTGGCTGTTTGGTCTGCCACTTAGAAAATTACACACTGGCAGATTAAAGACAGCCCTCTTTGGGGTCGTGAATTGCAGAAATAAAATCATGATTAATGATGATAAAGTCTGAGTCACACATGTGAGTGACCATGGTAAGGGCCTGTTTTCTGATGAGACTGCATGGAATCAAGCTACTAATGGAGGCTTCTCCACCCAGATGCCACTATTGCTGCCTGATTCACCATTGTATTAGACACGGTAACACATTCACCACCAGAAACTTGGCACAAAGTAAAGGACTCTTGGTTTTTGATTCAGAGGGTAGCACTACCAGACTTATGTCTCCTACCAAAAGTTGACCCATTTATCTTGCAGTGGAGGAGACCACATCTCACAGGCATTGCTCCTGCTGTTTCTAGAAGACTGACTGTATTAGACCTTTAAACCCTTTCAGGACTATCATAGTGCCTCACTGCTGTTGACACATTTTCAGCTCAGTGTTATTCTTCCAGTCTGATCAGCCAACTCTAGTCACATTATTCTGTGCCTTAAATCTAATCTATGTCATCGTTTTGCCTTTCTGGACCATTTGCAGTTGTGAAATGATGCACATTTTATCACAAAGGCCACTCAACAATGGGTAAAGGTCAAGGTAGTCAATGGACTTTCCATCCTTCCCACCATCCAGAGACATCTGATATTTTTGAGTGTTGGAATGGCTCCTCAAAAATAGACTAAAAAAAAAAAAGACTCAAAGAGACTTCTGACTCTAACTCTCTCATCTCCTCCTCGTCCACAATCCTTAGTAGGTAGTTTGGTCACTAGATGCAAATGTCCCCAGAAAGAGATAGTCCTCTCTCAGTCACTTCCTGAGTAATGACCAAGATAAAAAGGATGGGGGATTATATAGACATATTTTGAAAATTTGAGATTCTGCTCTGAATCTTTCTGGATACGATGCTTTTTTTTCTCCTTATAGTAAACCAAGCCCACCCTTCTAGGTGTATCATCTTGGTGGTAAACCAACCAAAGGGAACCTAAGGGATTCAAACTTAATTCCGTTTCAGGCACCTGAATTCTCTTGTTGAACTGACAGTGTCCCGGATCATAAGGATAATGATGACTTGGCTGAGTGCACTGCTCACCATGTCCCCATACGGTGCCCATGCAGGTCAAATGGGGGCGACATAATGGGTTTCTATAAGTTTTATTAAAATGCCCTTGTTCCTTTAGCACCTGACCTTTCTCTACTGAAAAGTAAGGGATGATTGAAGAGAAAAAAAGTGAAATTGTAACTACCAGAATGGGACACACAGTTTTGTAGTGACTAAGGGAGAGTAACAATCCCAGCACTTGGGGAAGGAACAGCTTGGATCCAAGGTGGTATGGAGGAGGGCAGGGTGTTAATGATGTTTGTCTTTCAGAACCACTCTAGGAACTTTCTTCATTAGAGGAAATGCCCTGCCGCAGCTCTACCAAACTATTGTGAATGCCTAGAATTTAACTGACTGCAGTCTGCCAACCGTGATAGATTGTTCTGACCATGATTTGATTGTCATTTCTCTTAACCTTATTATAAAGTGTGTCAGAAATAGCAGGGAATGATCCCAGGTCCTCCAACTCCCATGCAAAACACTTGTCATGACATCTGGATATCTTTCCTACCACCTTTGTCAGTCATTCTGTGGAACAAGCAAATGTCACACAGCTGGTGGTGTGGATAAACAGCACAGATTGGACTGTCTGTCCTCAGAGAGTCCCTCCAAAAACAAGGAATAGACTCAACTACTTGAACTGAACTGGGAATAGTAAGACCTACCAGTTAGCTAGGAGACCACATTGGAGACACTATCAATCTTGCATCATGTAGGTCCCACTTGGAGAGCCCCCAAGTTTGTAAGTTTCATTTCCTTTCCAGGTAGCATATGTACCCCCGAAATGGTACTTTGTGTATGGAAGCCAGCATTAACTTGCCTCCCTCCTGAAAAAACTAACTTGTACTTCAGGATTGTTATAAGGAACCTTCATGTATTTAAGGAAACATTATAAGTAGATCATGTATCTCTCAGATTACTGCAGAGACCTCTCCAAAGTGAGAATATACTTGCTATTTGAAAGAGTTCTCCAAAGGGAAAACTGTCTAATTATTTATCCCTATGATGGGAGTCGTCCAATTCCAACTTGTATGATATTTGTCCCTGATTTTAGCTGAAGTAATCAACGGACCTGGAAGAGATTCAAGTCTGCCTCAACTCACTGGCCAGCATTATAATGGATGATAGAATTGCCCTAGACTTCCTCATGGTAGGTTAAGACAGAGTCTGTGTAATCACTGATATGTAAAGTCATACCTGGGCCTAGTGGAAAGGTCAATACAGAAATGTAAAAAGCCCCTGGAGTTTCAAGGTATGACTTGATGGTTTATGGTGTTTGTTCAGCTGGCTTGGCTGAAACCAGGGGAAGGTGAGCATGGTTGGGGTTAATACTGTAGGCTGACTTTATCCTGATGTTTGGAACTCTGTTGACTGTAGACTTATCAAATGTTGTATAAGACAAATAAACATATTTTATTCTAAACTCTGTTGGTCAGATTAATCAGAATAATCAACAGGGTGTCATACTCATGGGAAAATTTACCAGAAGCCAATATGGCATAAAAAGCAGAGGTCCATATGATTGGGATAATTCCCTAAAGTTTTCGTGTTTCTGTGTGCTATGTGACCAGAGGCACTGTCAGCCTAAGTACCAAACTATCTTTTTAAGGGTATGTACGAATTTTTTTAATAGACTTTATTTTTTAGGGCAGTTTTAGGATAATGGAAAAATTGCACAGCAAGTATAGAAAATCCTATATACTGCCTACCACCCTGTACCACCATTGTACCACACACAGTTTCTTCCATTATTAACATCTTGCATTAGTGTGGTGTATTTGTTACAATTGATGAACCAATACTGATACATTATTATTAACTAAATAAAGCCTTTAGTTTACATTAGAGTTCACTCTTTATGTTTTACAATTTTACAGGTTTTGACAAATAGGTAATGTCACATATCCACCATTCCAGTATCATACAGAAAACTTCACTGACTTAAAAATGCTCTGTCCTCCACCAATTTACCCCTCTCCGCTTCCCACTGAACTCTTCGCAACTACTGTTCTTTTTTGTTTTCTCTATAGTTTTGCCTTTTCCAGAATGTCATATATTTGGAAACATACAGTATGCAGCCTTTTCAGACTGGTTTCTTTAGCAATATGCACTTAATGTTCCACCATGTCTTATCTTGATAACACATTTCTTTTATCACTGAATAATATTCCATTGTATGGACGTTCTATGGTTTGTTTAATCACTTGTCTATTGGAGGACATCTTGACTGCTTCCCGTTTTTGACAATTATGAATACAGCTGCTTTTAACATTATGTGTAGGTTTTTGTGTGGACATAAGTTTTCAACTCATCTGGAAAAACACCTACAAGTGCTATTGCTGGATCACATGGTAAGACAATGTTAAGTATTGTAAGAAACTGCCAAGATGTTTTCCAAAGTGGCTGGACCATTTTGCATTCCCACCAGCAATGAATGAGAGATCCTGTTACTCCACATCCTTGTCAGCATTTGGCCTTGTCACAAACTGCATGAATAATATCCACCTGGGCCCCACTATGACCCCTCATGAGAGTTGGAGACAAGGGAACTGACGCAAATATATTGATACTCATGCTGCTTATTGTGCCCTGAGGAATAAGATCTTTTGTCTCTGATTCGGTAGTCTCAAGTCTTCTGCTAGAATCCACAAAAGTGCCAAGCAAACTTTTTAGCTTGTAAAAGAGTAAAATGCCAGATTCATGTACACCCACCAAGAAAGACTTATACAAGAATGTTAATTGTAGCTTTATTCATAATAGCACACATTTGGAAACAAAATATCCAACAACAGATGAATGCATGAACAAATTCTGGCATTTCACACGATGGAATACTATTTAGCAAAATAAAGGAATGAATTGTTGATGTGCACAATTACATATATGAAAATCCACAACATGCTGACTGAAATAAGGCAGACATGAAAGAGCACATGCTGTATACTTCCATTTATATGAGATTTGAGAATTAGCATAACTAATTTATGGTTATAGAAATGAGAACAGTGTTTGTTTCCGAGTGGCAGAGAATGATTGAAATAGTATTAGAGGGAAATTTCTTAGGTGAGGGAGATCTTGATAAGGTGGGAGCATTTATATAGTTACATTTTCAAAACTGATCAAACTGCACATGTAAGCTCTTTGCACCTTACTTGTATGTAGATTATAACTTAGTAAAGAATAAAAAAATTAAACATAACCACTAGAAGAATAAAAATGTGATATGAAATTTTCAAACCAAAGAAACTTAATTCAAGCCAGCAATATAACATAAAGGAACAACTAAGAAAATAAGAATACGCGTAAATAGAAAACATAAAATAGATGGTCAGATGAGTCAAAATATATCAATAACCACAACTAATTCCTTTCAAAAGACAGAAGTTTCCAGATTAAGTGACGTAAAATAAATTTTAAAAACAAATGTTGAAATTCTAGTCATTAGTGCTTTGCAAGAGGCACCCATAAAACAATATGAAGCCAAAATGTGTAAGGCTAAATAATGGAATGTAATGCAACAAGAACAACTAACTAAAATAAATCCTTTGTGGTACTATCAGAAAACATATATTCCCAGAAGACAGAAATTCAATGTGACAGTTTTATATGTTATTATAAGATACAGTCGACCAATACGTTATATCTCGTGACTCTTTCCTGCACCTAACAGCACAGCTTTAAAGTAAAGGAAAAACTCTTAGAAATTTAAAAAGTACCTGACAAAGGTACAATCATAGTTGGATCATTTAACACAGCTGTCTCAAAAACTGGCAGATAATGGAGACAAAATGTGTCAATACATATGATCTAGCTAATTCTGTTAATAATATTGGACATTAACTTAAAAAAAGTTTTCTAATATTAATTGAACAGTCACAAGTTTCATCATGCAATAGGACACAAATAAAATCTCAAACATTTCTCCATAAAAGTTTGTAGGGAAACTAGCACTCTGCTATACCATTGATAATACAAATGGTTGTAACCACTCTGTAAGGCAATTTGGCCAAATCCATCAGGATTTAAAAGATGCATATACTTTTGTCCCAAAGAGCTTTGCTTCTAGGAATATAGATGAAAAAATTACTCGTATATGTGCACAGGGATATATGAATGAAGATGTTATATAAGACATCATTGTAATATCAAAAAACTGAAAACAATCTAATAGAAATCACAATTAGGAGATTGGCTAAAAAATAGTAAAGCCATACTGTAGCAAATATTTTGATATATATATACCTTTTTAATTAATATCTTTTTAAAATAAAAGCTCTCTCTCTCTATACACACACATATATAAGTTTGTAACTTTGAGAGGTGATGGATGTTATCCAAATTTACTGTGATAGTTATTTTGCAATATAAAACTGTATCAAATAATTATGTTGCTCTGGGCATCTAATGTACAGCACGATGATTATAAATAACAATATTGTATTATATACTTGAAAATTGTTCAGAGAGTAGATCTTAAATGTTATCACCATACACACAAAAATGGTATTTATGTGAGGGGATGGAGGTGTTAACTAACCTTATTATGATATTCATTTCTCAATTTATACATATATCATATCATCACACTGTACACCTTGAACTTACATATGTTATATGTCAATAATATCTCAATAAAGTTGGAAAAAACGCAGGAAAAAATAGTTAAGTTGTGTATCTTAAACTAATACAATGTTATCTGTCAATTATATCTCAATAAAACTGGGAAAAATGAATAAATAAATAAAGATATATATCTACATAGGATATTTATATATAAAATGCTCCAAAACTTATGAATGAGGGGAAATAAGCAAGTGACAGCAGAATTATATATATACGTGTATATATATATGTATATTATAATATGATCCTACTCTGTGTGTATTTAAATGCTTGGAATAATGGAAAGATAGCCCCACTATGTAGGCAAGGGTGACTTCTGAGAAAAAAAATAGGGTTTGGATGGTAGAGAATTGAGGAAGCTTACTAAATGGGACTTGTACCTTTTATTCTATATTCACATATAGTTTGAGTATTTTTATAGCCAAATATTTATTTATTAAACATTTAACAAAATATAATTCTAATTTAGTCTGTAAATTACCAGTTACCTAATTTTTAAAGACATCTCTACCCGTGAGTTAATCAAGTAAAGAAAAATAAAATTTTGCTTTTTAATTCACTTAAAATGTGCATTTTTTCTTAAGGAAAATGTTGAATTTGATTAGCACATATGCCTTAATAAAAAGTTGTCATTAGGAACACTTAACACTGGCTTAATATAATGTTTGTCTGCTCTACACTCAAGAAAAATTTGTTGAATGAATTAATAAGCTCTTAGTATTTAGAGACTATATGGACAACAACTAATATATACTGTATTCACCTACTTTTAAAAGGAAATCTACATTTTTAATATAAATGTATTTCCCATCTTCATGGATTCCCCAAAACTTGTTTGTATTGGAACCAAATAGGAGATCAAAACAAATAGTAGATGTTTCTCAATATGGGGAGAAGAGTTAAAATGGTCTAATGCTAAGTTGAGCCAATATGGGTAGGGTAAATTTAAGAAGCCATAAAAACTTTGATACATGCCATGCTTTGTAATTTTAAACAAAATCATGACTTGAGGGTACTGTAATCACTACATCATTTTCTTTTTTAGTTTGCCTCTATCTTTATTATAGATCTGTCTCATCTATAAGTCTTTGAATATGTTCAAAGAGTCTACCTTGTGCGTTGTATGGAACACTGGACTAGATCAGAGGTTCCCAAGTTTTTTTGGTTCATGGTGTCCTTAGTGTCTCAGTAAATTTTCCATGGCACCCCTAGACCCAAAGAAGTGCCTTACAGTTCCTTTTGTAAGTCCTTAGGTCCAAAAAATTTAATAAATATTTATATCCTCAAGACTTAGTATCCATTTGAAAAAATAATACAAATCATTTGAAACCAGTCACCAGCGCAGTAGCTGTGTCAACATTTTCATTCTTAAATAAGCACAATTAGTTACTAGTGGAATGTCCGCACTCAATGAGCACAGCACAGATTCTCAGACTTTGAAATTAGACACTGCCACCTCATCTCCTGTCTCACACTGATTACACTGCAGTACTTTATTCTTCTCATCTCGACCTAGGGAACGCAACAGTTTCAAACGGTATGATGTCACTCAAAGGAATTTAACATTATCTGAAGTTGAAACTGAAATGTCTTGAGCTAGCAGTTCAAACAGTGTCTGACAGATATCAGAAGTCAATGTGTTTACAGTGATAAATTTAAACATCCTACCCACCACCCCTGTGAGTTCGCAGCAGTAGATCAGGCACATTGGCCCCCAACATGGGAGCCACAGAACCTCAGGATTTGCAGGTCTTTTACATATGTATGTGTATGTAATAATGCTATAATTCTATGTTGAGAGAAAATTCTTGCCAAAGAAGACATTCTGCACTATAGCAAGCACATTTAAGGACACCATTCCATTTTGAATCCTGCACTCTTCATAATGAAAAATACTGAAATGCAGCATTTAGAGGAGTAAATGATTTGAAGCCAGGCACCTATGGATTTGTATCTGGGAACCAGAGAAACATTTAAATTCTCTCAGCATTGGTTTCTTCAAGTGTAAAATTAAGACAGTGTTATACATACCTCACTGCAGCACCGTGCTGATTAAATGAGATAATGTAAAGCTCTCAACCAAATGCCTAGTACATTGTAAGCGCTCCATAAATGTTAACTGTTAAAACAAGAAGTTTAACCATTAACTGAGTCCAAGGAAAATTTTTTTAAGATGATGAGTTTTTCATAAACAAATCAAGTAGCCCATAATGTCAAGGATATCACTAAATTAAATGAGGAGGTTGAGGTTGAAAAAACAAAGATTCATGAACCAGCTTAAAAAAATATTAATCATTTTTGAGTACATTCTATCTTGTTTAAAGAGTATGCCAACTTAAAAAATAAGGATACAGTAATTTCTACTTATTTCATGAAAGTATAACCCCAAAACTATATTCTGTTTTTCAGATTGTCTAAAGATGTAAAAGATGGCACTGTCCTAGGAAATTATTAACAGCATTGGTAACTTGTTTTAATACTTTTTAAAATCCATATAATCAAACTAATTGCATGATTTACATATGAATTTTTATTCAATAAAAATTTATAAAAGGGAAAAGATATAATTTCCTGAATCTTTTTTTCCCCATTTAAGCTTATTGCCAGTTTCTGAAGCTTCCACACTGTGACTGGCAAACCATTTTTTCTCAATATAAGCAAAATAGATCTTTAAAACTATGACATCTCTCATTTCCCTTTTGAAAATTGTGCAGAACTTGGAAAGGGAGGGAGGAAGAAAGGGAGAGAGAGAGAGAGAGAATCAACCTACACCAATATTACAGATACATATTCAGGGGTCAAAAAGAAAACTTATTATACTGGCTTTTCTCATTCTTATTAGTTTGAAAATCATTTGTGATAATCAGGCTCTGGTGAGAGAGTTAATTTAAACAGTAACAAGTCAAATCATAATTACTAGCTAAGCTTCAGATCTGACTAAAGGAGTAGACTTAATAGCATGTTTGATTATCTTTGCGGCTGTGAGACATGACTTTACCACAGGTCTCAAGCACATGATATTTATTGAGCAGTATTGTTCCTCTAAACTCTGACTTCATGGAACAGTAAGGGTAACAACACAATCCTGGAACAGAGCCAGCCAGCAGTGCAGGAGCTGTGTTAGGCAACAGAGCTTCTGTTGATCTGGAGGGGCAGGGACTGTACAGTTGCACTGAGGTGATCACTTCAAATGGAGGGGGCATGTGTGAAATGAATCTGCTTAAGCAACTTAAGCATGGGAAACTGAAAACAATGGTAATGGACCAGAACAAGCTAATATTCTTGGCATGAAATCATTGGTATGAGCTCCAAGAAAAAGAAAACGACCTATTCACCCAAAGGGAAAACAACAGTATCCCAAGAGGAATCTAAGAACCTCGCTCCAAAACCTTGAAAAATGTATCTACATGTTTTCTATGCATTTTCTTCTGTCTTTGCTCTCCCAATGGCAGTCTAAAGGGAGAATTTCCGTCCCTATCTCCCACCTCTATGAGGGGACAGCACAGAAGCAAAATTAATGACCTAGAGGAGCCATTGGCATAGAAGGATTATCATATACCTTTGCAGAGTATTTTTAGTCTTGCTTGTAGAAACCAAATATAATTGGGGCTGGAGGAAGAAGGCAGACAGAACTGAAAGGAAGGACTGGCCAAGAGGTAAGGGGTAGACGAGATGATATCATCAGACAGGAACTCAACATTGAGAAGTCTATCTGTGTAGACTCTCCCTGTAATCTGTTGTCTGTGTCCAATTCCCTTTGCAACAATCCTAGATTTTGCATACCCATCTAAGTGTAGAAGTATCTTAGGTGGGGATGAAGGCATGAAAGGAAAACAAGTTGACTCCTGACCAAAGTGGAACCAAACAGAACCAGCTGGTCATTTCTCTTTGAGTAATGGTGAACACACTGCCAATGTTAAAATCTTCATATGAGGTCATTGGTTTCAAGCAACATTACGAGTTCTAGGAAATTCTGAATTTCCTAGAATTTCTGAAAAATTCTGCAAGACATATCAGAAAAATCATTCGAATTCTGACTAAAGTTTTAAAAAATAGCCATCGCATAAATGAAAGGGATCTAAAAAATTGACGGAATGCTCTGAAGCCAGGAATCAAGCAAGAACACGAGTCTAGGAGGTAATCGAATGCTGAAACTGCCCACTGACCCAGGGAAATATGATCTCTGGTAGCTTGGAACTTTGGTTTTAATGACTGTGCTTAAGAGAGGGGCAAGACAAAGATTAAGACCATTGTGTAGTGAGGAATTAGACTGAAGACCATTGGATAAAGCCCGGACTTACAAAGACCTAAATCAGGGAAGGGATGAAATAGGAGACTCTCTGACTAGGATTGGCTTTGGGTAAATGGAGAAGCAATCGTTTTCCCCAAATATTTTTGTCTATAGGCCTGCTCTTTAGTGGGCTTTTGACATGAATTTATATTATTTATAACTAAAGAATTTTGGTTTAAAGAAGATCTAGGATTGTAGCTTTCTGGGACATAGAACAGGTAGGCAGATTCTTTCTTGGTGGACACATCCTCACATCAAGCCTCCAAAAATTCCCAAAGAATTTTAACAAATACATGCTCAGAATCAAAGATCATACAACTAAAAAAACAAAATTGAACTTTTAGAAATGAAAAATGTAGTTAGTAAAATTAAAGCTAAGTTTACAAAATAACAGTTTAAGAGAGAATTATTGAACCAGAAGATATAAATTAAGAAATCATACAACTGGTGCTCACATAGACAAAGTGATGGAAAAGTACAAAAGAGAGATTGAGAAACTTGGAAGATAGAATGAGCTAGTCCAATGCACATCTAATCAAAGTTCTGGAAAAAATAATAGACTGAAGAGAGGTAATATTTAAATCGTAATGGCTGAGAATTTCATAAGAACTAATAAACTCACACTGAGAAATACCAAGAAATCCCAAATAACATAAATTATCATACATAGGTACAAAATTAAAAAAACTGCAGAGCACCAAATAAAATAGGAAGTGTTTAGAAAAAGCAGAGAGAAAAGATGGATTATGAACAAAAGAATGATAACTAGACTAACGTTTGACTTCTCAATGGAAGCCAGAAGCCACTAGAATAACATCTTCAACATACTGAAAGTTTCTTTCAACCTAGAATCATACTCAGCAAAGCCATCTTTTAAAGAAAGTCAAAATAAAGACATTTTCACGTAATAACTGGTCTACCACAACAGATTCTCCACGGAGGAACATCAGAAGGATATACTTTAGCAAGAAGGAAAATGATGCTAGAAGGAAGGTCTGAAATGTATTAAAAAAAAAAATGGGGCACAAAGAGAGGTAATTGGAGAGGGCTTCCAGGCAGGTTCAATAGTCTGGGTAATATCCTATTTCATTGTATTGTTATTTATTACATATTGGTTTAATTATTTTATTTAATTAGTTATATTATAAATTATAATAATTTAGTTTATTTTAATTATTTATTACATATTGGTTATTATTTATTACATGTTGTTACATATGTTCTTTTATGGACCAAGTGCTTCATAATTTTAAAAATAGATGAAAATCATCATATGGTCATTCTAGAAAAAAAAATACTGTAGCATAAGAGAAAGAGGAGCATATTATTCTGAAAATCCAGTAAAAATCAGATCTCTGGAAAAATAATTTATAAAAGAAAGCAAAAGAAACTTTTCGACAAATGTTTGGCTTCCATGAAAGGATTTAAGTAGTCGTTCCTAAGAAATATGAGTATCAGTCACATGCAAGAACAGGTTGAGAAGGAGCCAACCAGATGCACAAGATGCAAAAAATAAGAAGGTAAGAATAAAAGGAAGATGGGTGGAAGGACAACTGGTCGATACAATAGCAATACCAGAATGGTCTGCTGAAAAACGATGCAGAAAATTGCATCTGTGTGCTGAAGAAATATGTCAAAGTTCTCTTAGAATAAGGAATAAAATAATAAAGTAAAGGAGATGACGAAAGAATAATAAACATGAAAAAGAGAGATCAGAAATACAATTTTAAAAATATAGATAGTGCTGAGAAAGAGAGCAGATGGTAGAACGTTCACCACATACTTCTTGAGCACCTCCTGTGTATGGGCCCTGGGCTGACATGCACATGTCCTATCACTCACTAATATACTAAAATGTCACATTAGCATTATTTCCTCGACTACAGGAGATTAACCCTGAAAGAAGTTGCTTGCTAAAACTCACATGGATGGGATTTGAACCCAGGTTTTTCTGATTCAAATGTTTGAACTGTTTATCTTTTCCAATAATATTAAGAAAGTTAAAATTCAAGGTGACTTACTTTGGAGAAGAGAAGAATCAGTTTTGTATTCATAACAGACAAAATATCAGTGAGGATAAAACAATATTAAAACTTTATATTCCAAATAATACAGCATAGAAATATTATGCATGAATATATATCATATAGATCAAAGGAGAAAATGAATAAAATGTGAATGCAGATCTCTAAAATCAAATTAACTATTGAATTCATCAGATTTGCAAAAGAATAAAGATACCATCATAGTTTAATCTTAGAATATATAATATATGATTTAAATATGCCAAAGAAGAAAATGTATAATAACATATAATTTAAATAAGCCAAAGAAGTTCAACTACAGGGTAATCTCAGGCATATCCTAAGGGAATTTAATAACCTTAAAACTCCTCTATAATAAAATAATTCATTAAATTAGAATATACTCACTTCTTTCATATGATAAAGAGTATTTTTTTAACCAACCACTAAAATTACATTTAAGGTTAAAATACCAGAATCATTCTCAATAAAATCAAGAAGCAAGTCACCAATATTTATTTAAAATTATTCTGGAATTGTAACCAATTCAATAAGTATTAAGAAAGTGTTAAGAAATATAGTTTTGGAAAGTGTATGGATTTATGATTATATGCAGATGGTATGACTACCCATCTTAAAACAAACAAGCAAACAACTCAACAACTTTTAATTCAATGAATTAGAATGTTTTGTATTTTTGAGTATAGGCATGCTACAAGGAAATAGATGCTCTCGTATATCATGAGTGGTGGTAAATGAGGGGTGGTAAATTTCTGAAAAGAAAGTTAGTAATTTAAATTGAGAGCCTTGTGATTGTTAACTGCTAGGACTCTATCCTAAAACTAGCCAAACATGTGCAAAAACATGTACGTTTAAAGTTGATTACTATGATGTTCATTATATAATATTGAAAAATTGTAATATTTCTAAATGTCCAACTAAAGAAAAACGTTTAAGAAAGTATTGTACTACACATTCATCAAATTTGGATTTTGAAAGATGTCAAATGACATGGGATGTTAATATAAGTGCAAAAGGTATATATTATTTTTATACTCTGAAAAATATAATTTAAAAATAAATTTTAAAAAGATCCTCTATTTACAGTACAAAGGAAAAGACTGGTGCTACACAACATTTATTATCTCCTTTTTAATTTTTTTGTGAGGAAGATTAGCCCTGAGCTAACATCTATTGCCAATCCTCCTCGTTTTGCTGAGGAAGACTGGCCCTGGGCTAACATCCGTGCCCATCTTCCTCTACTTTATATGTGGGACGCCTGCCACAACATGGTTTGATAAGCAGTGTGTAGGTCTGTGCCTGGGATCCAAACCTGGGAACCCTGGGCCACCAAAGCGGAGCGCATGAACTTAACTGCTACACCACTGGGCTGGCCCCGACATTCGCTATCTTTTAGTGCTAAGGTTACAGGTGATTTTTATGTCCTTCTTTATGTATATTTGCATTCAACTCAAATAGGGGAGAGGAGGGAAAAAGAGAGGGAGAGGCTTCCCAGACCAGAGCTATCATACCATCAGAAAGAGACAAAGTGTGAATCAGGGAAGGTTGTCGGGTGATGGAAACAGAGAGAAGGAAGGGACTTGGTGGTGGTGGTGTTCATGACTCTCCAGGGAAAAGGGTGTCTTGATAAAATAGCATAGTTATCTGATCGGGCTATTGAGAAGCAGGACACATGATATACAATCCTTATACCGTTAAACATTCAAATCGTATAACAGAAGCCTGGACGTTATTAAATTTGCTGAATTTAATGTGGTGAGATCTCCTGACAACCAAACAGCTGGCCTCTGCTGGTGACAGCCTGACCTCAACTTGTTCACACCGTTGAAAACTTTATCATGTCAATTATCTTAAATTAATTCTCACAACACTTGGAAAGTATGGTATGCTTGTCATCATTTTATAAATGTGGAAACTGCAGATAAAAATGGACTTGTCTGGGATCACACAGAAATGAAATGGTGAATTCAGTGTTTGAACCCAAGTCTCTCTCTCTTCAAAGCCCCATGTTCCCTAGTGTATACTTACTGTCTACAGGGTGCCAGGCACTCATCTCTAGTTGTAAAACTAGCACCACAAAGTAGAAATTATTAAACAAACACACACCCTGTGGTCTCTTCAGTCTGCCCAGCTCTGAGCCATGTATTGATCCGATTTCTGAGAGGCTAACCATTGCCAAGCTGGTAGCATATCTCAGTGAGGAAGGATACACCCCTCAAACAGCTTGAGAACTAATACGCGCCAGTACACAAACCAGAGAGTTCAAGTGCAAAGGAATTATTCAAAAGGAGGAAGAACATGAATTTCATATGGAAAGGCTCCTTGAAGGAGAAATCTCTTGAGATGGGCTTTGAAAGAGGCTGACTGTGTCAAATATTAACCAGAAAAGGAGCTAGAGGGGCACATTTGAAGGGACAGGAGTAGGAGGCAGCAAGACGATGTGTTCTTTAGGATAAACACAATCATACAAGATTATAAAGAGATGAAACTCAATAGATCAGCTAATGGGAGGCTTTTTAAAATACGGTTTAAGGAGTTAGTGTCTGATTTTATAGGCAATTACCTAAAGTTCAGCTTAAGTTGGTTGCCATGTAGCACATAAGGTTGGTGTTTGATCTTTTCTTTTCCTTTGCCAGTCAAAATAGCATTTTTTTCATCTATTTCTCTCTATATTAATTCAAAAAGCTACCAAATAAAATCTATGTTTTGCAGCTTATTTTGAGACTTTTCTATTGAAACTTTAGGTGTAGACATGATTTTTTTCCTCCACATATTAAAGACTGTTGAATTCAGACTACACAAAAGATCAGATGGCTCAGTTATAAAGCTGAAGGCCATAGGTTCCCAGAAAAAAAAGTTCACTTCACAATTCCTTTGAAGTAATATCACAAGACCATTTTAATTGGCTGTTTTGTTTTCCCCTATGGTTGTTTATTGATTCAACCTCCAAAAAAGTATATGTAAATCTGTATGTGTTTTATTGAAACACAGGCGGCATTAAGGAAATGGTTCTTTATGTTGTTTCTATAGTTTTGTCCTCCGGCACATTACTTAATCTCTTTGAACTTCAGTTTTGCTGTATGTAAATTGGAGATAATAATCCCTACCTTGTTGAGTTTAGTTTTAGGATTAAAGCTGATGTCTATTAAGCCACAAGCGTATGCTTGCCATAGAGTGGGCAGTGAGTAACAGAGTAATCGTTAATCATATATGGGCCAATCCTTAATGAGCTTGCAATATGTTGGGGAAGATGAGGCTTTGACGATAGAGATGGGTTCAAATATCGAATTCACTACTTAATTTCTGTGTGATTGATCCTGGACAAGTTGATCTCTGATCTTCAGTTTCCAAATGAATAATGCTCCCACTTAGGCCAGAGAGATCTAAAACCGGGCCCACATTAGAGGGTTTCACAATTTTATATTTTCCAAATTACATCATGCTAACATTACAAAACAACGTTTTATCTCCGTGGATCTACAACTGTGGGATAAGTTTGTATGACTAATGGTACTTGCTTAAATAGATTCCAGGATTCCTTTTCTCTGTTTTTGAGTGCACAAGAATTAGTACACATCTGGCATGAAAATTACCACTAAGCAATCATAGAAAAAAGCTACCAAATTAAAGTGATATTGTAATTACCTCAAAGTAATTGTGATAGAAAATTCTAGCAAAGCTTTTTGTGTAGGGTTTTCCGCAAACCACTATTTGCAGTTATATTAACCCTCAAAATCAACCACAAAGCATTGTAAACTTAATGGTAGTGATTATGTCTTTTATTTTCCCTTTGGGAAGGAGGGACTATACTTTATACTACTTCTGTATAGTCTGTGGCACGTAGTAGAATCTGCGTGCAGAGTTAACAATCAATAAATGCTATTGAAAGGATAATTTGATAACATCAGTTTTAGGTCCATCAAAGCCTATTTTGAATCCACATATCTTAGATTTCCCAAACTAAGCTTAGGTATAAATGCAAAGAAATGTAGATTTTAAAGGGAAGATACATATTTTTGGGTTGAGACAAGCAAATGAAGTAGCAAGGCTTCCAAGACAATTTACATACCCATAAGTATGTATGTGTATGTATGTGTATGGATGAAAGTACGTTCAAATGCCATGTATAACTATTTCCAATACTTCTTCTATTTTCACTATTTTGAACATAAAAGTTAACTTTGCAAACATAAGATTTTCCTTTGCCTGCTCTATAACCTCATTTCTCATTCATGTTTCAAGTAGAACAAAAATGCCAACTCTTCCCCTTGAAGGACATTTTTTAAAGGAAATGGGCATTTATGTAATCAATAGTAAATTTTGAAATGCTTTCTTGGAATATAGCATAATTTCTGTGTGCTATATTAGACAAGAAGCCAACTAGGTATTATATGACACCTACCTGAAATTTGCTTTGCTGTTTCAGCTGCATGAGAGTGGTTACCTGTGTGGTTTGCTTAATTAATACAGTGTTTATTGACAACTCTGTCTTACACTGGACCAATGCTGGTTTTTGATGGGTCCTTATTGGGGATATTTTGGAATGTAATCATTGTTGTCTCTTTTAATTTAAAATCTACAGCTGAAGAATTTTAGTGATATCCTTGTCACTTCTTAAGGCATCTGTTCTGAGGTCTGTCATTACTTGGATACATCATTAGATCTGAACCACCTTGTTTCGCTATACCCTCGTTTCTCTCAAAATAAAATAGAAATATAGACTGAGTTTCTTTGTAGGACTTTGTAGGAACAAAAGCCTCTTCCTGGCAATGTTTTCTAGATTTCTTTAACCAGATTGTGTGACCTAAGTTTAAATTTGAGAATCTCCAGCCAAACTTTATATGAGAATTTCTTAATTTTAATGAAAAATAAATCAAGTTGTAAATGACTATTAGTAAGTAAAGAGTTAAGTTTTACAGCTATTACAAAATTTTTTTCAATAATGTTTATTACCATAAAAAAAATGCTTATAACTCCCAAGCATTGAAAACATCATACTAAAATGTAAGTGAATCAAACATGGAGCACTTTCTGAGGCAAAAATAATTTTTTGATGATTATGGCTCATCTTCCTCAGTTAACATTGATGATGGAGTTTATTCCAGAGGAAAGTAATGTCTCTTCAATAGCTCTTTGCAAGTGTGTTTTCCGGAATACAAGTTCTGTAAAAGATTAATTGGTGTTCTACTGCAAAATGGTTCTCAGACCAATAAATTTGAGAAATAAGTCAAACAATATTAAACAGGATTTTTTATTGAAGGATTCTCTAGAACTTTTAGTATGCAAGTAGTCATTTTGGACCTTAAAGAAAGAAAAACAGTTTATATTTTGATGAAATCGAATTATATCACTTTCCTTCCTTCATAGTTAGTACTTTTTGTGTTCTGTCCAAGAAATCTTTACCTACCTCAAGATTGCAAAGATTTTCTCCTATGCTTTCTTCTAGAAGCTTTATATTTCTAGCTTTTACATTTAGCTTTGTGAACCATTTTGTGTTAATTTTTATGAATGATGTGAGTTTGGGAATTGAAAATAACTTTTTTCAATTAAAAAACCCAGTTGTTCCATATCATTTGTTGAAAAGATTATCCTTTCTTTCTCTTACTTTCACACAATTGTCAAATCCAGCAGATCATATATCTGTGGATTTTTCTGGACTCATTATGTTGTTCCGTTGATTTGTATGTCTATCTTTATGCCATTACCACATTGCTTTGGCCTTTATAGCTTTACAGTAAGTCTTGATATCTGGTAGTATAGATCCTTTAACGTTATTCTTTTTTGAAAGTGTTTTGCCTCTTCTAGGTCTGATGTACTTGCATATCAATTTTAGAATCAGCTCACCAAGTTGTACAAGAAAGCCTACTGAGATTGCATTGAATCTATAGATACATTTGGGGAGAAATGACATCATAGCAACCGTGAATCTTCCAATTCATGAGCATTTAGATGACAAGTTGATACACTTTCCCTTTAGTAACTATTTTAAGCTTTGCTAAATTATATGGTCTCTGTTGCAACTTCTCAACCGCAAAAAAGCAGCCTTCGCCACATGTAAACAAGTGGACGTGGCTGTATTCTAAAAACAAAAACCAGCCAAAAGCTGCAGGCTTCAGTTTGCCAACCCCTGATTTAGACCATCTTCAGTTTCTCTCAGCAAGATTACATGTTGTTAAACTTATGCTTAAGTATTTTGTGTTGGATACTTTTGTAAATCATATTTTTAAAAAATTTTAATTTCCAAATATTCATTGCTGTATACAAAAATATAATTTGTGTTTCTATGTTTATTTTGTATCCTGTGACCTTGCTAAATTCAATGATAGTCCTAGGAATTTTTTTGAAAAGTTCCCCAGCAGCCTATTGTCTGCAAATAACACAGTTTACCTATTTCCTTCCAATCTTTATGACTTTTTTTTCTTTTTCTTATCTTATGGTACGCCTAGGCTCTCCAGTACTAGTTGAATAGAGCATATATCTTTCTCGTAGCTGATTTTAGGGATAAAGCATTCATCTTTCATTATAAAGATATTAGCTGTAGACTTTTTGTAGATGCCCTTTATCAGGTTGAGGGAGTTTCCTTCTATTTCTAGTTTGCTGAGAGTTTTTATCATGGCTGAATGTTGAATTTTGTCAAATGCTTTTTCTCCTTTATTCAATTAATATGGAGAGATATATTGATTAGCTTTCAAATGTTAAATCAGCTTTGCATTACATGAATAATATTGTTTGTTCCCGATGTATTATCCTTTTTGTATTGGATTAGATTTGCTAATATTTTGCTAAGAAATTTTGTGTTATGTTCAAAAAAGATACTCCTGTGTAGATTTCTTTTCACGTGATATCTTTGTCTGGTTTTGACAGGATAATTCCGGCTTCATAAAATAAGTTGAGAGATGTTTTTTCCCCCTACATATTCTTAAAGAGTTTCTGTAAGATTGGCATTATTTTTCCTTAATTGTTTAATAGAATTTGCCAATGAAGCCATTTGGGCCTAGAGTT
The DNA here is from genome assembly GCA_031878705.1 of Tapirus indicus. NCBI lineage: Eukaryota > Metazoa > Chordata > Mammalia > Perissodactyla > Tapiridae > Tapirus > Tapirus indicus. The sequence goes on along the minus strand of CM062919.1, from coordinate 124,122,208 downwards.
TTCTTTGTAGAAAGGATTTTAATTATGAATTAAATTTCTATAATAGACATAATTTGAACATTCTATTTTTTGTGTCTGTGTCAGCCTTTGTAACTTTTGGCTTTCAAGGAATTTGTCTCTTTCTTTCAAGTTGTTAAATTTATTGCCATAAAGTTGTTTCTAATATACTTTATTTTTCTTTTATGTCTATACTGTATGTAGTGATGTCTCCTCTTTCAATGTTGATATTGGTAATTTTGTATTTTCTCTCTTTTTCTTGATCAGGTTAGCTAGAGATCCACCAATTTTATTGACCTTTCCAAATAAATAACTTGTTTCTCTTAATTTTGTATTTTCCTCTTTTTTTTTCTACTTTCTTGAGAAGCTTATTCTATTGTTTTAAACCTTTTTAAATTTGTAATGTAATACTGATAACTATAAATTTTTCTGTAATAAATATGTTAGCTGTAGGCTTCAAATTTTCATATATTTTCTTTTCATTATCTTTCAGTTCGAAGTATCTTATAATTTCCTTTGTGATTTTTTTTCTTTAATCCATGGTTTATTTAGACGCTTGTTGTTTAATTTGAGAAATTGTCAGAACATACTTTGGGAAGCTGTTAAACACTGTTCTTGTTTCTATCTAGTACATAGTCATACTTGGAATATAAAGCATGCTCAGAAGACAGCCTCATGAGTGGGTCAATGAATATACATATTACGTCCTCATATTGTATTACATATATATCTTTTTATAGATATATACAAATTAAACTCTCATATTATAAATCTAAGTAACGTTATTAATGTTTTTTTAAACTAGATTTTGACTGTAAAGGTCAACCTTAAAAGACTGTTCAGAATAGTATTGCTAGTACATTAAATCATCTCTTGGTTGTACTTAAACTCCTTCTCCCCCTCTACTAAGTACCAAAACACTTAAGATTATATATATATATATATCCCATAGGAATATAGCAGATTTGGTTTCATTTCAGGGAGTCATTGACATCCAAGATGCAAAAGCATAAGTGTGAAGGATATAGCTTCAGAATCAGAGCAGTCATGATCCTACAAGTCGGGAGGGCCTTTGGTTGAGGACATCACTCTTGATGCAGGCCAAACACTTATAAACATAATAGAACCTCAAAGTGTACTTGTCTCAAACAAATAAAACACATTATCACAAAGAATTACCATAATATGTACTATTAAAGAATATTCAATTCTTCTATAGAGGATAAGCAAACAACGAGATGGATAAAGCCTATGAAGTGTTAACCATAGATAGTAAGTAAGCTAGTAGTTTTTGAGATATGGGCAAAAGTCACAGGATGTGTGTTAGATAGTGACAATGCATAAAGGAGTAGCTTATAAGGCATGGGCAAAATTCATAAGATGTGTTAAATATAGATGGTAGGTTAGTAACCTGAAACCATGTTAAAAATGGAGGGTATAAATGAAATATATGCAAGAACAGACAAGGATATTACTTATAGATAGAAAGGGATAGAAAGTCACAGTTATGATCATAACCTTCTCAGTGGGCATTTTTATACATCACCTTTAAGTTGACCATTCATTGGTGACATCCAATATGGTCCCATTCTAGCCTCGCTTGTTCTGTGTCCATAAAATGCAGATAGAACCCATGGCTGTTCAGGAGGGTAATAAAAAATATACAGCTTTGCTCCTGCACCCTTCTAATAGAGCAAGCGTGTGTTTTGGCCCTAGGTAACTTCTGTCTGTGCACCCCCATCCTTATTCAAACCTCAGCTTTGGTCCTTATCATCACACCATCATCAGAGAAGGATGATGCGGCAGAGACAGAGAGAGAGAGAAAGGAAAGGGAAAGAGGTTATACAAACATTGTACAATCCAGGATTTGCATTGTGAGGTGCTTCACCTACTTGTACCCTACCCTACGTGTGCTAACCTGTACCCCAGCTCTTTTCTTTTGCTTTTCACTGTGAGTTTTAGGTTGATTTAATAAACCACGTTGTTTGATTTGCTCTGTAAGCCTTTTTGTTCTGATGTTTCCTGGATAGTAATTGGAGCCTACCATTTCATCAAGGTAACACCCCATACAACTATTACCGTGATAACAAAACCAATGTTGTTTCAACCAATGATTATGAGCCTTCTACTGGTATAGCTGATATGTCACAGTGCTTCTGAAAACTGATTTTGGTAAATGGTTTGAAGAAAGTTTAGTTAAAAACTCAATAAAAGTGACTGTAGGATTAAATATACATATAAACCATAGAATTGTTATGTAAATTGTCAAATTATTTCATGATACTGGCAAAGAACTACTATATACATATACACATGTATACGTGTGCTGTGTATATGAGTAAATGTATATATGTATACACATACCTACACACATATCTATAAGTTGTCAGATTTTGATTCTAGCAAGAATTTAAAACTATAAAATGACAAGTGAAATTATTTTTGGCCAAAATAAATTCAACAAACATTTATTGAGAGCCTTTTTGCCAGCCACAGGGTCAAAATGAAAATCAATGTCAATTTAACTTTGACTGTTGAGATAGACATTTTATTGGTATTGACTTCAGTTTACATCTTTTTGTTAAAGTTATTCCATGTTATGAAAAAATGCAAAAATTTAAACTATAAAACTAACTCAAGAAATGTGTATTTTCCATATGTCAGCAAGTATATGTGATGGAAAGTAAAATCCCTTTTTACAGTCAGTCATTGAAATAAATGCCAACACAATTCATATTGTGTATATTTATGATACATTCTCATTAGAAATCTAAGTAAGGTAATTATTGTTTCTTTGAACTGGATTTTGATTGGTAAGGTCAGTCTTAAAAGACTGTTCAAAATAGTATTGTTGGCACATTAAATTACCTCTTGGTTACCTCCTAAGTACCAAAACATTTAAGATTCCACATACTTTTAAATATATTAGGAATTAAGTATGTTATTATTTGTTTTTAATTCATGTCCAGCTTGAAGCTAGGTGTCCTTCCTCCTCCTTTGCCATGGGGACACTCTGACACTGCAGTTCAAACAAAATCACCCATCTCTAATAGGAACCAGCCAGAATCTGTCAGCTACTAGTTATGCTATTTCTAACCTGCAGCAGTGTTCTGTCCGCCTTTTGTCAGTCACTTTATTGAAATAACCTATGTTTGTATGGGGCTGCAACATCCATGGCAGTTTCACGATAAGATCAGGAAGAAGAAATTCAAGGGAACTGATGGGTTTCCTCCCTGGTGGTGGCTAAAATTACTCTGCAGCAAACAAAACTGGACTGAGAGATATTAACTGAGTCAATGGCTTCTTTCCTCAGGAACCCTTTTCTCACAAATTCTTTGGTTTAGAAGCAGCAGAGGGTGGTTGTCAACTTAGAGGTGGCAGAGGGTAGGTAGGTAAGCAAGCAAGACCTGTGTACTCAACCAAGCCTACCTGAGTTCAAATCCCTGCTGGGCCACTCAGTTGCATAGGCAAGTTGTGTAATTTATCTGGGCCTTGGTTTCTCCACCTCTAAAATGGAGATGATAATAGTCACATCTCATAGTATTGCTGTGAGAATTTAATGAGTTAATATTTGTGCTTAGTGAGCACCTGGAGACATACTGTAGGAACTACAGATGTGTTAGCTAGTATTGCTGTACCTCTGAAAAAGCGGCAACTTAAGAAGTTCTTGAAAACTTAAGTAATCTTTAAGAGGAAAAGTATTCCTCTATGGTCAGGACCACCAAAACAACAGAGGTGGGTCACAACCTTTAGGTAAAGGCTGCATTTTGGGGACACTTGAACCAAAATGGAAACTTAAGGGGTCGTCGTGGGCCATGTTTTTCAAAGACCAGATCAACCTGTTCTTGGCCTGTGGTTTGTTCCTAGGAGGACCACAAATAAGGTCATAGTCATGGACTTTGAACACTAAATCAGGTAAGCTAACTTTTAACTTCTTCCATGAAGTCTCAAAAGCTATGGAAAATACTTATTAGTAATTTATTTTAAAGACAACTGCCCAGTTGGCAAACATTGTCTTTGGAATGAAAATCCAGATATTAAACATGTATTAAACTATGATTTTATTGTTAATTCTTGAAATTCAAAGAAAGATTATTATGGTCACTTCTGTGAGGTTTAGTTAATTTTTACTTCTTTCCATATTATAATTTTATTAGTTATCTTAAGGCAGTTTCAAATTATTTCATCAATCTTGGTCTTTGCTTTTAATTTATGCAGTGGCATTTACTTGTTCATTGGTGTGAGTAATTTTCAATATCTTGCCAAACAGCCTGTGGCAACTGAAAATACAAGTTGCATATATTAGACATTGCTGTTTGAGCACAGGACAACAAAAAACAAATTATGCCGAAAACCCAACTTCACTGAATTGCAGGCACTTATATAACTAATTCAAAAATCCCTTTTTTTCTGTAATTAAGAAAGCAAATTTGACCTACATATTTGGGAAGCAAGTAGTAGAGTGAAGCCTATCTTAAGGCTATAGTCATTTTCAATATCACTTTATTGTTCTTTATATTATTTTATTTCCCCAATCTGCCTAAATGATTCACATATCATTCAGCCCATCTTGTTCCAGAACTTACATATATTAGAAGCTCAATCAATATATTGAGACCAATTTTATTATTCTTATGTATTCAGATCATACTTTAAAGCTCAGCTCTATGAAGAAAGTTCCCTTCAGTTTCATAGAATATGGTGAAAACCTCCCCAGTAGCTCAGAACACCCATGTTGGCCACATGTTAAAAGCGTGCTGTCAGACATTGATGCCTATCACCCTGGTGACAGCCGGAACCCAAAGGCTAGTGAGCCCCAGGTAAGAGCAGCTTCTTCCTCTAGTGCTCCTGGGCAGCCCCAGTGCACCAGGATCTGGAATGTGATGATGCGTCCTCTGGCAGCAGCAATATCTGGCTCTGCTAGTTGGTGCTGAGTGTGGCCAATGAGGTGCCTTACTGCCTGGACACCTATGGCCACAAGCTGCAGGGCATACAGCACTGGTAAGGAGGCTGATGAAAGTATGGGAGGAGTTCACCCTGCAGGTGTCCAAGAAGCAATGTGGCAGTCCAAGTTGAGACTGGGGACACAGATTCGCGTCTCCATTCCTAATCTCTGTATTCACATATACACACACTTTAGTCCTTTTGTGGTTGCTATTTCTTCTGCAACAGAATCCAATCCAGCTGCTGGCCTGCTCTCACCACGCATGGTCGTTCTGCAAATCAACGCTTCTGCATATTGCTGTGAATAAATCTGACTGGATTTGAAATCATTGGCATTACCACAGGAAAATTCAACATTACGTTGTTTTGGACAGAAAAAAATGATTTCATCATTTCTTCAAACATAATTTCCAACTATGGTAAAATTTTGAATGGTTGCAAAACATAGTTTTTACACTTTTATATCTCATTTATTTTCTTGGTAGTGATTATCTACAGCTCAACTTTTTCATAAAAATGTGAAAATTTTATGTGGAACTTTATGCAATTTAATATTTAAATCTCTTCTAATATTTTTCTATTTTATTTTAAACATATATGCTATGTAAAGAAAACATAGTTAAATGTTTTACTAAGCTCCAGGGAGCCTTATCATTTTTCTGTGACATGACTGAAAAATATGGGGAAGCACCTTTCATTAGGGATTTTCAGTGATTCACAGGTGTGCAAGGTCCTCCAAAGAGCTTCCAAAACTGAGCACGAGGACTTTTCTGCTAACTCTGTGTGGCACGTAAATCACTCAGCCTCAAATAACTTGAGTCCCTTCTTTCAACTGTAAAATACTACAATAACATTTCACATGGTCCCATAAAGTGTAATGTTTACACTCGACCACGCACTAGACTGGAAAAGTGATCAGCATAAGGGCTTATTCCTTCAACTTCACCCTCTGTGCCAACTGCCTGGGACAAAGTGGTCACTCAGGTGTCCTCCAACGTTTTTGCTTAAGACTTCAGAGCCTTCCTTTTCTAGCCTGCGCGGCGAGCCAAGGGGCTGGTCTGAAGTAGCCGCCCATCCCGATCCAACTCATTTTTCCCTTTTCCCTGGGCGACTTGGACGCGCACCGCGCCCAGGTCCCCAGGCTTCGTGGGGACCGCCGTGTCCAGCTGGGCGCCGTGGTCGCGGCGAGTGGACTCCGGGCCATCTCCTCGCGCCTTCCCTGCAGGTGCCCCGGAAGGTGCAGGCCTAGCCCGGGGGCCAGCGTTCCTGCGAGGCGGGGCCGGCGCTCCTGGACGTCCTCCCTCTCGCCTTGCAGGTTTTGCGCCCCTGGGCTTGGCCTTGGCGGAAGCCTGCCGGGTGTCCCAGCCAAGGAGTGGAGAGCCGCGACACCTGGGGAACTCTTCAGGAGCGGTGCCAGCCCGCCCCTCCCCCAGCCTCCGCTGGGGGTGTTGATCTTCGCCTCTGTTGCTCTTTCTCTTTCACTTTTCTTTTCGCTGAGGGTTGGGACTCCCTGGGTTCAGGGCGCCCAGGGGAGCCCCAGCTGACTCGCTCGCTGCCGTAGAAGCCTGACGGCCGGGAAGGGAGCCGGGTGGCTGCGCCAGCCCGGCTGCGCTGCCTGTCGCCCCCGACTCTGCAGCCCGAACTCGATGGAGGTACAGCGCTCGGCTTCTCAACTTTGGGAGGGGAGGTGGTGGTGGTTGAAAGGGCGATGGAATTTTCCCCAAAAGCCTTCGCCTCGGGCGCCTCCCAGGTCCGGCCAGACCCACTCCTCTCCCCCGACCCGTTGCCGCCCGGCCGCCCTGCCCACTTATGGGGAACACTTGACCGCGACTTCAGTTTTCGGTTGCGCCAGGTGCAGAGGCTTTTTTCTTTTCTGACCCTTTATTCGTCTCGTGGGCTCTCCTTAGCATCCTCTGCGTCCAGAGGAGCGCAGATTGCTGGTCCCCTTGCCCGTCCCGCGCGGCTTCCCCACGCGCTCCGCGCTTTCACTGCTGCTGGTCGCGGGCGAGCGGGAGGCAGCGCTGGGCGCGGAGCGCTCCACTGATTCCGCGCGGGCAGGAGGAGAGGGAGGGACCCGCGCCTGGCTCCCCCGCCAAGCTGCCGGTTCCGGAAAGGACGCGGTCTGGCGGCACAGAGCTCTGAGTTCTGCACATAGTGGAACTCAAAAAGTTTAAGAAAGGTACCGCAGCTCCCCGCTTCTTCCCTTCCCCCTCCAAACTCCCTGCCAGCCAGTGCAAACGTGTGTGAGCCTGCGCTTCTCTCTACCTTTGTTTGCAAAATCAAATTACTCTTCTCTTCTTTGATCGGGACACTTGCCTTCCTAGGGAGAGAAATTTGCAGGAATGGTCACTGTTTGGCAATCAGGCCTGGGTCTCTATTATTAGTTCCAACCCTGGACAAGCCAGTCATCTGGTAGAAAAGCAGTATCAGAAACTTGGAAGAAATGCAGGAGATTGTAGTGCAATAATAAAATCCTTATTCAAGGTGGCCTTAAGTGAAAATCTAGTTATTTTTTTAAAGTGTTTTTGAGTGCATGTTGCCAGGGTATTCAATTAATTTGAATTTAACTATGTCATTCCGTGCATTTAAAATTTTGTTAATCTCAATGTATATGTAAAGCAAGGTTATTCTTAAATGGTGCTTATAATAGATTTTTAAATAGGGTGAGTCAGGAGTTTAGAAACTGGAAGTAAAGTGGTTGTCATTAGCTATTTTCCATTATAGTTTTTAAAGCTACTTTCTAATGTTATGACACAGGTAATGGCATCTACTTGTAACTGATAGGCATCCTCATCTGGTCCCTGGGACTAAGGAGGCTTTATTGACTTGACTGAATAAACAGATGAAATCTGTGTAATTATAGCATCTTGCTGTGCAGAGGCTGCAAGGTGAACTATTCTACTGAAAGCATCACGGTACCATACAGATTACATTTTCAACTCCTGTCGTTTTATTAAAAAGCAATGTGGTGGGTATGGTAAACAGAGGGAGGAGGTACAGAGGAAGACACATAAAGACGGATAAAGGAAAGGACTGAAATCAAAGCAATAGCCATTTTAGATTTAAAAAGTGATGAAACATTTTACATTTTACTTAATAAAGTTAAGTCTCAGTTCTGAAGGTTTGTTATGATTGTGTTTTAATGTCATATCCTTATATTTCTCCCTCTGTTTTCTCCTCTCAAAGTTTTCGTCATACTCAGAATGGCTTTTCTTACAGTATCATCTGCTCTGTGACAGAGTGACAGAGAGGGGTTAGACTGGCCACTGGTCCAGAACCTCTGATAGGCAGAGTGTTCCCATACTTTTGGATTCACTGCTCCCTGCTGATTTGGGGTGGGAATTCCAGAACCTGATTTGAAGCTATAGTTCTAAAGTTTGGAATTTTCCTACAGATTACTGGTGGATTTAAGAAGGACAATTTGATGCTTTTTGTTTTAATCCATGAGGTCAATATATAAATGTCAACAGCTATATTGCAAGACAAAATGTTTGTCCATGAAATACATGTTTATAAACTTCTTTGGAGGATGGGGAAAAACAGTGGTTTAAAGTTTATTGAAATAGAATCTGATAATTGAAGGATTTTAAACCCTAGAATATTCTGCATCTCAGGTTTGCTGGCTCAGGAATGCTGTGAATGAAGCTCTAAAATGTTGTGTGTAAGTGGATTTTTCTGAGGAAACTATCCATGACTCTAATCAGTTTTTTAAAATGCGTCTTGGACCCAAACCAGTTTTTAAAACATTTAGAAGGCTGTTCTTTTCTTCCTATCTCTTCTAGAGTTTACTGTTAAGTTTTGTTCGTTATGTAACTATTCTTTTGAAGGTTAGTTAATACAGAGAGTACTGTCTTTAGGCCCACAACTTGAATTACGGGAAATAATATGAATCATAGCTAGCACTTGCTGAGTTCTTATTATGTACTGGAGTTGTTCCAAGTATGTATGTATTTTTAAAAATGTTGATAATAAACTTATTTGGTGGTGTGGACTGTATTTTATAGCTGAGGAAACTGAAGCATAGAGTAATTAAATAACTTTCTCAAAGTTACTGAGCTAAATAGTGGTGGAGCTGGGATTTGAAATCAGACAGATCTAAGATCACTGGTATTTATGAAGGATGGTATTGTTTCCATAGAAATATTTCCCACAATTTGACAGTGACAATCAACCACTATTCATTTTGATGTTATAATGTTATAATGATAGAATGTTGGTTTTAAATTAATGCTTATAAGGTACTTGTGTGATTGACATTATTAATTATATATTTAAAGATTAACTTTATGATCAAGTAATATTCATATGAGTGTCTATATGTGTTTAGTTCCTTGGAGAAATTTCTTTTATGGTTCCTGAATGTAGACGTTTGTCTAATTTGCATCAGCTTTTGCTGATAGAGCTTGACAAGTAGTAGGCAAATATGGATTGGTCTGTATGTCTGTATCTATCCATCTACCTATCTATCCATCCATCGAAGTAGAATGCTGGGAGTCGTGGAGAGAGCAGAGCAGAAGACTTTCCCATTGTATCACAACTGAGATAATGTAGGCAATGATTTGGGAAGTCCCCTTTTCAGAAGGCTTTATGGTATGAAGGTTGACAAGAAGCCAACTTCTTTCTTTAGGTCAATATTAGTTCTTAAATTTACTTACTCAGTGGTTACAAATTACTACATGAGACTTTTGAGGTTGGATGTTTCTTAAGTGCTTGATGCTATCCTAGTTGAATGGATTGGATGGAAAAATTCCACAGGGGAATTGGGAGAACATTTGTAGTTTTAGCTAGCACTGGAATATATTCACTACTATTTAATGGTGAATTTTACTAATTAACTATTATCAATAATATATATTTATTACTATTTTTTACTTTATGTCAAAGAATGTTATCCTTTTTTCTTAAGTTATTCAGTGCTGGAATCAGAAATAGGAAATAAGAGGCCCTTTGATCTCAGTTCAAATCAGCAGTGTTATCTGTACGCATTTTATATCTGCAGGTAGGGTATGTGTATGTGTTTATTTTCCAGTGTTTTTTCCCCACTCTGAATCTAGTGATGTCTTGTGGGTCATTTTTAGAAGGGCAGAGAACTGTATCTAGACCACATAAAAATGGATAAAAAAGTCTGAATGCCTATTAGCTGATATGTTCCAACAATACATAGTTGTTTGGTCTCCAAATGCTAAGATTCCTCCAAGGGCTGACAGGGTGCAGAGATGATCAGGAGAGCGACAGAAAGTGTGTTGTCCAATAAAGGAGTTGAAACTGAAAATGATCCTAGAAGAAGAAAATATGATATTTGTAAGGTGGGTGGGGGGAAGCTCTACTTATCACAGTGACACATGAAAGGACCCTAGTGACACATTCAATGATCCCTTGTATCATTTCATTCTCCTCACTGGGTATTTTGCTCTCATGCTTTCTAATAGAAATTCGAGAAAGAATACCCTTTGCACACTGTTAGCACTGACCTCTAAAATTTTCAATAATTACTTTTTAGTTGAACATTTTACAGTTAGAAATTTTACAGTATATTTTTCCAACTTCTTTGCTCTTCTTACTCCTCAGCAACAAAAAGAAATATATAAACTTTAAATTTAATATTAAAAATAATTTTGTTGCTGAAAATTATTCTTTATGTTATTTTAAATATTAGTACATAATTAACCAGAAGAACTGGTTAACTTGCTCTTGGTGAGGAAGATTGGCTCTGAGCTAACATCTGTGCTCATCTTCTATTTTGTATATGGGATGCCGTCACACACGGCTCGATGAGCAGTGCTTAGGTCCATGCCCAGGATTCAAACCTGCGAACCCCAGGCCACTGAAGCGGAGTATGTGAACTTAACCACTATGCCACCAGGCTGGCCCCTGATTAACTTTTGATAAGTCATTATTAGGCATAAGATTAAACTATATTGGGAATATACATCATAGATGTAGATGTGGGTAGCATTGATATCAATGCTTTCATTAAAGGAGGTTTCTCCAATACCAGTTTTTCATATTGCTCCTTTATTAGGCGCCCTGGAGAGGCAAGGCACATGGTAAGATTCTGGGTGGGGGCATGATGTGCCTTTCTTTGGTAAAATGGGAGAAGGGTAATTATGAAAGGGGAAGTGGGAAAGGAGAACTTGCTAGAAATTTGCTTGTCTCAGGCATATTACTTATAAAAACGGGTTACCAAGGGAATAGTGGATCTGAAAATTGGTTCCTTTAGAACTCTCTATGCTCATATAGACCTTGGGAAGTCGTGGGTTCCCCAGGGGTGCCTGTTCTTCACTTGGAAGCTCTCTGATCTAGTTCACCCTTATCATTTACCCGCTACCCTTGGTTTCTGGATTACCATGGCACATTGTGCTTAAAACAAAGTGTGTGTGTTGGGGGGGTGGGATGTAGGTGAAGGTGGGGTGGAAACAGTAAAGAACAGTCTGGCTGCTGTAGAGGGTTCCCACTGAGAGCAGTGGGGATGTAGGTTCCAGCCAAGCTTGGGGGTTTGGAAAGCCCTTGCAGCCTAGTCTCCTCTTCTAGCCTCAGCTTCAGTCATGCTCCCTCTGTGTCTAGAGCTTTTCCTTCTCCTTGTCATCCTTCATGTGTCCTGCTCAAAATGCCCACCTTCTGTAACCTTGCTGTCCCCTTCTACTGCCCAGGAAGAATTATTTTCTACCTTGTATGAATTTATCTGGTGCTGTCTACATTTCCCCATATAGCTTTTATCTCTGTAACTTTGTCTTATTATGTGTTTGTCTCTACAGTTACATTCTGAATAAAGACATGACAATGTGCCCCATGTACCCAGCTGATGATTGGTCACATAGTTGACTTGTATTGACTTCAGTGAGAGTCAGTTACAGGATTCAACAGTTGAACAGCTAAGCAGAGGAAGGTAAAACAGGTAGGAAACATAAGTAACATAGCAAAAACAATGTTGGGATATTATAATAAAAACAGTATTTTGGAGAAGTTAGCCTGGGGTAGGATTTATTGAAGCAAAAAGAAATTAGAGATAAGGAAACCAGCTAGAAATCCATTGTAGCCATTCAGTCATGTTGTCCCATTCCTGTTATCTTTTCAAGGACATAGTCCTAGTAATTCATTCTTTCTCTCCATCATCAATTTTTTTCTCTCTCTAATGGGTCTTTCCCATCGCTATGCAGCCATGCTGTGATTTTTCCGATAAAAAAAATCCTTTCTTGACCTCATGTTTCTCTCCAGCTACCACCTGTTTTTTCTGTCCTCGTTTTACAGGAAAACTTCCAAAGTCAACTATATTATGCCACCTGTTTCTTTCTTCTCATTCTGTCTTGAAGGAGCCAGGTTGTCATCCCCACTACCCCACTAAAAATGAACTTATCAGAGGTACGGAGAACCCCCATGTTAAATCCAGTGGTTAGCGCTTGATTCTCTTCCTATATGCCCTTTCAGAAGGACTTGAGAGTTCTTCATTTGGCTTTCAGGCCATCCTCCTATCCTTATTTTCCTTTTACCTCACCAACACCTATTTCAGTCTCTTTTGCTGGTTCCTTTTTTCCCCTAACCTCTAGATACAGGAGTCTGAGGGCTCGGTCTTTAGGCCTTTTCTCTGTCTGTACTCACTCCCTTGGTGATCTCATCCAGTCTCATGGCCTTTAATGCCTTCGTATACTGATGATTCATCAATTCATATCTCCAGTCACGGGCTCTCCCGGAACTCCAGACTCATATATCCCACAGTCTACTCAACATCCTGGTTGGGTACTAGTACTCACTGGATTCCTGACTTAACATCCAGAATTGCTTCTCCCCCTGTCTTCCCCATCTCACTTGATGGCAAGTCCATTCTTTTAGTTGCATAGATGATCATTCAATCAGTCTTGGGCTTGTCCTTAACTTCTCTTTTGCTCACATCCCACGTTTAATCTACCATTAAATCATTTAGCTGTGCCTTCAAAATATATCCCACATCTGACCTTTTTACCACCTTCACTGGTGCCACTTGAGTCCAAGCCACCACTGTCATGTCTCATGGTATTATCCTAAGAGTTGATTTCCCTGCTGCTACACTTTCCCCCCAACCCCCACCAGTCTGTTCTCAGCACAACACAGCAGCAAGAATGTTTCAGTTATCTGCCCTGCTTGCATTAAACAAACAAGCCCACAAAACAAGAAAGGACCCCAGAACCCAGTGGCTTAGATAACAGTAATTTATCTGTCACGATTCTGTAATCTGGGCTATGTTCAGCTGGTTGGCTCCTCTTTGGTTGCTGGGGATGAAATATCCAAGATTTCTTCATTCATGTCTGGCCCCTCAGCTGGGCTGGCTGGAAAGTTATAGACTCCTTCTCTAGTTCTTTCTTTCTTTTTCATAAGCAATAACTCTTGTTAGCAGTTAATAGGCTGCTTCCTGCTCATCAAGAGTTAGGGATCTAGAGATCTTTTGTGCTGTCCCTTTTGTTTAACTGCTGGTGCTTTTTTTAGTACAGTTTTCTTATAAGTCTTGGGTGCTTCCTATACATTTTATTGAAATTCACTCCATTAGAAAAAGACATATGCACAAAACTCTTAAGACGGGCTCCTGTTTACCTTGGCTGCAAGTCAGAATACTGTAGAATCTCTTAAGGTTTTTTAAAGCACTTTTATCTTGCTGACAGGTCTATGAGGCACATCCTTAAATCCTTCCAAGATCTTAGTGAAGGATCCTCCAGCCACACACTTGATTTGATCTTTAACCTGAGAACACATTGTACTAATAGACTCTGGATTTAATCTTTGCCCTAAAACTACTTCTTTCTTTGAGAATCTCTTGCTGCCTAGAGAGGCAAGAATGACAGTGAGGTTTATTTTCCAACCTAGCAAGTCCTGGGTTGAACGATTTCCTCTAAATTCTGCTTGAACACTTTAGTTCATCTTTCTCTTCCTGTAATTAATCCCAGGCAGCTAAAAGAAGCCAGTTATCACATTCAGAAGTCTTAGCCAGCTCCACAACTTCACTAGATGCATTTTCTTTCTTCCTTATTATTGCAGGTGAGAGTGTTACCAAATATCTTGCCACTACATAACATGAGTCTCCCTCTCTCCAGCCTCCAGTAGTAATTCCATCACTGCCTTTGTAGCCTTCACTCCTTGTAATCTCCCAGTATCTACCTACCATCTGGTCTCATGTCAATTTCAGTGTCAGTTATTAATTGCTATGTAATAAACTAGCCCCAAATTTAGTGGTGTTAAATAAGAGCCATTTTATTTATTCAAGTTTCTGAGGTTAGATATTTGGACAGAAAACAGTGGCCATGACTTGTCTCTACTTCACAATGTCTGTGATCTCAGTTGGTATGACTCCAAAGGTCGAGGACTGTCTATGATGGCTCAAGACATTGGGTAATATATATGGGGCCTCAGTCTGGCTGTTGGCTGGATTCCTTTGTTCTCCTCCACTTGGTCTGTCCACCTGGCTAGATTGAACTTTCTTACAGCCTGATGGTCTCAGGATTATCAGACTCCTTACATAGCATCCAGCTTCTATAAAAGGGGAAGTGGGAGCTGCAAATGCTCTTAAGGCCTGGGTATGGAATTCCCAGATGGTCACATTTGTCTCATTCTGTTGGTAAAAGCAAGTCAGAAGGCCATCCCAGATTCAAGGGGAGAGGACATTGTCTCTACCTCTTGATGGATAGTGTGTCATGCTTGTTTATGGAAGGAAGGCATTGATTGATGGCCACCATCTTTGGAGATTTCTGCCACACATTGTGATCCTGTTACAACACTAATTAGGTGATGCCATTCCTCTATTCAAATCCCTCCATTTCCTTCTCATCTCACTTCAATAAAAGCCAAATTCCATTATAATGGTCCATAAGGCCCTAAATGATTTGTACCTCTGTTATCTCATCTACTACTTTTCCCTTAGCTCACAGATTCAGTCATATTGACAGCCTTTCTATTCATCAACCTTATTGCTATGTTCTTATCTAAGGGTCTTTGAACTTGCTCTTCCGCCTGCCTAGAATGCTCTTCCCTCAGATATGGCCCACTCCCTTAACTTCTTCAGGGCTTGGCTCAAATATCCCCTCTGCAGTGAGGCTTTATCCTTCAAATTGCACTTCCACCAGCACTCTCTGCTTAAGCTCTTCTCCAGACACCTATAACTGCCTGAGATACTACTAAGTTTATAGTACCCCATCCAAAACTCTTGTGGTCAGATGTGTTTGGAATTCAGATTTTTTTTCAGATCTTGGAAAGTAATTGTTATGGACTGAATTGTGCCCCACTTCTTCCATATGTTGAAGCCCTAACCCTCAATGTGCCTATATTGAAGATAGGGCTTTTAGGAGGTAATTAAGGTTAAATGAGGTTATAAGGGTGAGGCCCTAATCTGATAAGGCAGGTGTCTTCATAAAAAGAGGAAGAGACACTGAGAGTAGACACACACAGAGAAAAGACCGTGTACAGACCGTGTACAGACGTAGTGAAAAGATGGTTGTCTGCAAGCTAAGAAGAAAGAACTTACCAGAAACCAACCCTTCCAGAACCTTGATCTTGGACTTTCAACCTCCAGAACTGTGAGAAAATAAATTTCTGTTGTTTAAGCCCCCCATCTGTGGGGTTCTGTTATGGCAGCCCTAGCAGAGCAGACTAATATAGCAATATAATGTCTTTCCTATGTAACCTAATATAATGCCTTTACTATACACCATGTAACAACCAAGCTGATTCAGGTACCTCCTCCCAAATGAAATAAATACAGATTATAAATAGACTTATGTCAGTTCAGTTCATGTTTTGTTAACCAATGAATTAAGCAAAAACTTTCAGTTTTTAGAGATTTTTTGTGTGTGTGCGTGTGAGGAAGATTAGCCCTGAGCTAACATCCATTGCCAATCCTCCTCTTTTTGCTGAGGAAGATTGGCCCTGGGCTAACATCCGTGCCCATCTTCCTCTACTTTACATGAGATGCCGCCACAGCATGGCTTGACAAGCAGTGTGTTGGTCTGTGCCCGGGATCCGATCCTGTGAACCCCGGGCTGCCAGAAGCAGAGTGCGCAAACGTAACCACTGTGCTACTGGGCCGGCCCCCAGTTTTTAGAGACTTTTTGATTTAATAGTTTCAAATAAGGAACTATGGACTTATATACGTTTTATTACTTGTTTATTAATTCCTGCCTCTCCCCATTTGAACATGAGGTACAGGAGAGCATGTATTTTTGTTATTTTCTTCATTGCTGTATCCCCATCCTCTGTCAGTGCCTGGCATATGGCACTCTCTCAATAAATGTTTGCTGAATAGATGCTAAAGAGTAGGGTATGCTAAAAGTAATGGGGAATAAAAGAGCTATTTCAAGGAAGATCTAATTTATTTATGCATCTTATTTATTCACTGAATTGATTTATTTCCTTCAGCAACTAATAATTTTGAGTGCTTAGTATGAGCCAGGCTCTCATCTCAGCACTTACTGGCCTTGATTCAGTGGGTGGGGCAAAGTGCAGGGAGGTGTCCCCAGTGACTTGAAGATTTTAATCTTAGGCGGCAGAAAAGTAAACACTGCAGGAACAGTTACGGGTTCCAGCTAAAACATGGGGGTGAGGTGGGGAAATGGACGAACTTGATTTTGGAAATGTCAAGATTGAGATAAAAGTGGAACATAAATGTGAACATGTCCTGTAAGTCATTAGAAGTACTAGACTGAAGAGCTGTTTGTACAAGAGATTTTGGTTTGTGAGTTAATTAAGAATTATTGACTGAAGCCAACTGTCAGAATATTCCTCCAGGAGGCAAATGTATGTGGAGAAGCTTTGGGGCCACATAAGACCAGAGGGACTGAGCTAGGCACTCTGAAAGAGAAAGTGTTCAGGGAATGTCAGTTTCCAGGTCTTCAAAAGAGAATGTGAGGCTTTTCACACCTTCTAGCCCTTGCTTGCCTGTCGCGCTCTCTCTGTCTGCTGCTCTCATGATGGATTTTATATCCCCCATATGCTAATTCTTACATGCCCATCTTTTATTTTTTTACTTGAGGTATAATTGGCATATTACGTTAGTTTCAGGTATACAAAAATAATGATTCGGTGTTTGTATATATGGCAAAATGATCACCACAATAAACTTAGTCACCATATATAGTTACAAATTTTTTTTTCTTGTGCTGAGAACTTTTAAGACTTACTCTCTTAGCAACTTTCAAATATGCAATGCAGTATTTTTTTTTTAATTTATTATTTTTTTATTAAGGTCACATTGGTTTATGACATTGTATAAATTTCAGATGTATGTCATTATATTTTGATTTCTGTGTAGACTACGTCATGTTCTCCACCCAAGGACTAATTACCATCCATCACCATACACATATGCCCTATCACCCCTTTCGCCCTCATCCCTCCCCACTTCCCCTCTGGTAACCACCAATCTAATGTATCTGTATCTGTATGTGAGGTTGTTGTTGTTGCAGTACAGTATTGTTAACTATAGTCACCATGCTGTACATCACATCCCCAGGACTTATTTATTTAGAACTGGAAGTTTGTACCTTTTGACCCTCTTCACCCATTTTGCCCATCCCCCAACCCCTGCCCCTGGCAACCACCTGTCTGTTCTCTGTATCTATGAGCTCTTTTTTTTTAATGTACCTATCTTTAAAGAGTCCTCCCTTATGAAGTTCTCCTGGCAGAACCCCCACTTTGCCTCCTCTCTAGCCCCCTGGAAATGTTGACCACATCCCTCCTTTGAGCTCTCTCCACCTGAGGCATACTTCTCTAATAGTATCTGCAGTGTTTTACTATAGTGACTTGTGTTCATATTGCCTTTCTCTCCGTGTTAATGATGAAGGTCTTACAAAGGATGACAAGAGTTGCGATGGTGGAGTTGGAAGGGCTGGTGTTTGGGAAGCACTGCGTCCTTGTGGGCTAGCCCTTTGCACATAGCACACCTTTACTAATGTTATTTTTGTTGTCAGTCGTCTATCACATGTTGCTGAGGGGTCAAGTAACATACATTCTGAGAAAAAAGTTTGACTGGAAATACACGACCAGTGATCACATGGCTGTTGGAAAACCATTCCCAGTATATCCTTTATCATTAGGATCAGGGAATAGAATTTCCTGAGGGCCTAATGTGGGCTAGGCTGCAGACAGAAACTTTACATTCATTTTTAGGATGATATTTATGAGTTTTTTAGATTAGTATGAGCTTTTTAGAACAGCAAAAAAATAGAGCTGTTTAATACTTTGTGCCAGTTTTATTGAGAGGATGATTTCATAAACTGCAAAGTAAATGCTTCGATAAATGAAAGGAAATAGAAACAAGGCACACCTCATTCTCTAAATTCCTTCAAACAGAAATTCTTTCATTTTCTTTATTCTATTTGCCAAATATTTAAAAAATATTCAATAGTAAAAAAAAGAGAGAAATTTTGTAAAAATAGTGTTGTTAATATTTAATTTATTTAGTGCCTCTTCTCCTGAGAATCCAAGAGAACAAATTTACAGTCATCACATCTTTATTATGTCACTTTAAAATTTTCAGTAATCCCAAATGTCAGATAAAAAAAAAATCTATATTTTATATCTTTAGACTGTTCCCCTGGAAAGTGACATCCTCATTCTCATTGTTTTGTGAAGGATCTCTAAAACTTCAGACATGTGTGTTTATGATGTCTTATTAGATTTGATGTTGAGGTATTTCTCTTCTAAACCTTGACCTTTCTTCATTCAAGGTCCATTATTCTCAGCCTCTGCAGTTTATAAAGCATTGGCTTCCAGGCTATGGTTTTGAATCCAACTAGGCTTTCAACAGACCGGAAGCTCTCCTAAACAATAGCAGATATTTATTGAGCATTCTATTTGCATGGCTCTCTGCCAAGTGCTGTGAGGGACAAAAACGATGAACCAAATATGATTCCCTCTAGGAACTTATTATCTAGTGGAGCAGTTACTGTTTGTATATAAGGAGTTGAGTTATCCAGTGTACTGAACTACTGTCCATTCTCTGATCATACCATTCTTTCTTTCTTTGCTAAACACGTGCACATGTGCTTCCCTCATTGGAAGTTGCGCGATTTCATCCAGTATCTCTTCCTCGCCCTTTTCTCTTGACTCACTTACCTCATCCGGAGGGCTAAGTTTGATATTGTTTTTTCTAGGAATATTTCCCTAAACCTCCAAGAGATAGGGTTAGGTATGTCTCATTCTTAACATCATTAATAAATATCTCATTAGTTAATATTTATCGTCAACCAAATACTTTAACTTGTGTGACCCTCCCAAACTGCATAAAGTGCTCTCCTCATCACTTTTCAGATGACTAAACTGAAGCGCCAAGAGTTTAGGTGACTTACCCAGAGTCCACAGTTAGGTGGAACTGGAGTTTGAACCCAGGTCTCTCTCCAGACCCTGCACTCTTCACCTTGCGGGTTCTACCTCACTTGAAAAACTAATAAGAGGCATAAAGATTAAAAGAGAAGAGATAAAATTATCATTATTTGTAAATGAAAGCCATGAAAATTAACAAATTACTAAAACTAATAAGAGAATTAAGCAAGATTGCTAACCAGAAGATTAACACACACAAAAAATCAATAGCATATTTCAATACTGAATAAAATATTACCTAACATAACACAGGTCAGCCCTAGTGGTCTGGTGGTTAAGATTCAGCTCTCTCACTGCCAATACCTGGGTTCATTTCCTGGTCAGGGAACCACACCACCCATCTGTTGGTTGTCATAACTGTGGCATCTGTGTGTTGCTGTGATGCTGAAAGCTATGCCACCAGTATTTCAAATACCAGCAGGACAGACAGGTTTCAGGAGAGCTTCCAGATGAAGACAGACTAGGAAGAAGGACGTGGCCGCCCACTTCCCCCCAGATTGGCTATGAACAACAAAAAACATAACCCAATAGTAAAACACACAGCACAACCTCCCCAGCAGGAAGACACTGACACCACAATCACATAGTTTAGTTGAATATTGTATGCATGGTCCAATATTAGAAAATCTATCAATATAATCCTAATGGATGCATAAAAAGTTATTATCAAGCTCAAAGAGTAATCTCTAGTAAACGTCATGCTTAATACAGAACTTTAAAAAGCATTTCCTTTAGTTTTGGGAAACTATGAGGATGTCAGTTCCAGTGCAACTATTTAACAGAGTACTAAAGACAAGATAGTAATAACAGCTCATTTTTACTGAGTACTTACTATCTGCCAAGCAGAATTCTAAGTGCTTTATGTGTTTTGCTTATTTAAACAACAGTAAACTTTATTACGTTCTTTACTTATCTTTGCTTCCTATATCTTTTTGCTTCCTCCAAAAATAATTTCAAACAGGGTCAATGAAGGCTAAATTTTTCTGAGATTTTATATGCCTGTGAATATATTAATTTTGCCTGCACATTTAAATAATGGTTTGCCTGGATATTTACATCTAGGTATGAAGTTGTTTCTCTTCAGCTTTGTGAGGTCCCTCCTCCTTTATCTTCTTGTATCTGTTGTTTCTTTCGAGAAGCCTGATGTCAGTACAACCTTTGTCTTCTTTCACTCTAGTGAATGTTTTTAAGTTTCTCTTTGGGTTGACTATTCTTGATTGCCTCTAAAGTATGTCTGACTATGAGTGTGGGTTTGTTTTTAATTTATCTTCTTTGCCAGTCTATTAGCTTCTTTGTTTTGAGGTCTTATGTTTACAATTTTGGAAAAATCTTGATTATTATTTTCTCACTTATTTCCTTTATTCTTTTTTTTCAGACCACAAATCAACAGAAGTTGAAATTTCCACTTTCATCTTCTATGTCACTTGACTCTTCCTTTGTTTTTCCCCATCTAATTGTGGGTTCCTAATGCCTTCCAGGATATTGTCTGATCTAAAGCAGCTCATTCTGTCACTCTCCAGCAGTATTCATTCTGGCATTTAAACTATCTACTTAATTATTTTATTTCTTGTGTTTTTAAAAATATTTATATACCCAATTATTTCTTCATAATTTATTGCTCCTGATTCATTTTTCAAAAATCTTACTGTTCTACAAAGTATTTATTATTCTTTTAAATTCTTGTTTTATCTGTTCCACTAGACTTTCCCCATCTGGCCTACATTTTTCCAGTTTTTGTCTCTATTTTGTAGAGTTCCACTACATATTCTTCTGTGTGTGCTTCTTTCTTAAATTGAGATTATTGTTGGCTAGTATTATCAGTCAAGAGGCAAAACCCTTGGCTCTAGGTTATAGTCCTCCAATGTGTTGGTGTTGGGGTACCCTTCAGGTTGAAGAGCCTGTATCTGCATTCTGGATTAAACAACTCTGTGACTCTCCACTCTTCCAAGGATCCTTCCTAGTCTCTTGCTCTAGGTACTCCTCTGTCCGGTAGTGATAATGGGATGAGCAATTACTTGGATCCAAGGTATGGACTTATGCAATTGTGTTGCCCATGTTATAGGTTCTGAGTGCCCCACAATCCAGGCCCAGCCAGCAAGTACCAGTCAAGGTTAACATATGCAGTGAAGCTGGCATCTCCCAATCCTGCCTTTCAGCAAAAATGAGGGAAGGAACAGGATATAGAAACTAGAACCCTCCTCCCCATCTCATCCTCCACTTCTGGCCCCCAACTCTTTCCCACTCTGGGCTGCCAAACTGAGATACAATTCACTTCTCACTCCCAAGAGATTTTCACAGATTTGGCATCAGTTCCTCAGCATGGCTTGGCATTCCACAAACTACCTTATTTCTCTGGAACCTACAGGTGGATTTCCAGAGGGATCCAGCTGCCCTTGCTAGTTCTTCATTTAACTAGGAACTGTCTGGGATTAATTGCTTTCCCTCCTCCCAAATGATTTATTCAAAAAACAGAAGACATGTAAATATATGATGATATTTGCTATTATTATCATCGAGCCACATACTCAAAGTTCCCAGTAGTGAACTTTTTAAGGAGAGTAGTGGAGAGAAAGCAAGAGTGTGGTGGCTTAGCCTTGGTGTAAAGGAGATTGTGAACTTGTGTGTTCCCATTCCTCAAACGTAGAAAGGGGTTAATTGGGCTACAGTGAGTTAGGATGAAGCACACTTGTTTCAGAGCAGTGGTGGGTGGCATGGTTACTTTAGTTGTTCCGACCCAGAAAGTAGCTATTTGGAAATAAGTGGAGTGAAGTAAATTGCACTGTAGCAGCATTTTGCTGATGGTGCTAGTGCTGGGACTGGTGCAGGATAGTTAGATCTAAGTGTAAAATTAAAACAATTCAAAATCTGCTAATACTGCCCTTTAGTTAGTGTCAACACATACAGGGTTGTAAGCCCCAATCATATTGTAACCCTACTTTTGCGCATAAGTAGACCTTTTTTGAAATTGAAGCTAATATGGAGAGGCAGCACAATGTATAGCACATGCCTAGTGCTCCCTATTAACTGAATGAACTACTAATGAGTTAAACTGGGAATCTAAGACATATGGTAAACCCCAATTTTACCCCTTTATGTAAAACTGGACAATACATTTTGTCCAGTACATTTTGTACTTTTTTCCATTTTGGGAAATTAAGATGATTAGAGGAATTCCCTCAAATGTCAAATCTGATGGTTCTGAGGATTAACATAACACGGATGAATTTGATCACATGCTGATAACCAACCTGTGACTGTAATAGATACACTTAGGTACTGGAAGGGACTTTAGACACCTTCCAATCTAGCCTCCTTATGTTAAAGATAAAAGAACTGAGGTTAAGAAACATTCACAGCTAAGATTACATAGCCATCAAAGGACAAAACCAGGGGGCCCGGCCCCATGACGTAGTGGTTAAAGTTCCACGTGTTCCGCTTTGGCGGTGTGGGTTCACAGGTTCAGATCCCGGGTGTGGACCCACTCCACTCACCAGCCACACTGTGGAGGTGTCCCACATACAAAAAAAAGAGAGGAGGATCGGTACAGATGTTAGCTCAGGGCTAATCTTCCTCAAGCAAAAAGAGAAGAGGATTGGCAACGGATGTTAGCTCAGGGCAAATCTTCCTTGACAAAAAAATAAATAAATGAAAAATAAAGACAGAACCAGGACCAAGGTCCAAGTCTCTAGGCTTCTGGTCCATTCTGTGGTTTTGGTAAGATTAAGGATGCTCCAGATTTCTTCAAGGAGCCTTCAATTTCAATATTACGTGAACTATAGTTTTGGAAATTGTAATGGTCTTACGATGAATAGAATGGAAAGATGATAGTCTTCATGGAGTCTAGTAAAAGAAAAGATAGTGAACACCACTAACAGTGTTTACACAAGACGAAAGAGAGATTCTGAATCTATAGAAATGAATATATGTGGTCCTAGCACATGATAGTGACACATTTAATGCTAGTTGCCTAGAAGGCTATGTTCTATAACTGAATGGAGATAATTTTTTATGTTGTAGTCTAACCTGGATGATATATTCTACAAGACTTTCCAATTTCCTGTGTTCTTGTTCTATGTTTGTCAAAGAATCTTCTTATTAGTAATTTGGTCATTTAAGTTAATATTGCAGCCTCAGTTGTTTAAGGATGACTCTGGTATAAAACACAGCCACCCACTTTTAGCTCCTGTACTTCTCCATGCCCCCCTCCAAGAAAAGAAACAAAAAAGGTCTCAAAAGAAATCTAAGATCTTAGACTATAAAATGTAGCCATCTTGGGCATTCTGTAACAAGTACACCCAGCAGAAAGGGTCAAAATCTCAAAGACAGGCCAGCCCGGTGGCATAGCGGTTAAGTTAGCATGTTCTGCTTTGGTGGCCCAGGGTTTGCCGGTTCAGATCCTGGGTGTAGACCTACTCACTGCTCATCAAGCCATGCTGAGGTGGTGTCCCATATAGAAGAGCCACAACTCTACAACTATGATACACAGCTATGTACTGGGGCTTTGGGGAGAAAAAAGGAAAAAGAGGAAGATTGGCAACAGATGTTAGCGCAGGGCCAATCTTCCTCAAAAAAACCCCACAAAAAACACCTCAAAGACTGTCACCAAAGTGTAATCCCATAGAAGGAATAAGGCACATTGAGTGTTTGACGATGTCTGTATAGCCCATTTTCTTTGCACAAAAGCTGAGGAGCATGGAAGAAGTGAGAGTAAGCAGAGAAAAATGAAAAGCAAAGATTAGAAAGAAGAAAGGAATGATAATCTATTCATAATAGTAGTTTTGGTAACTACTGTTGAAATAAGAATATTTAATGAGACCAACGAAAGAGGAGGTAAAGATCTAAAACTGATTAAGTCTCCTAATCTGGGAGCAGGCATTCTGTTAACGGTGTCCTAGGTAATTACATACAGACCCCGTGGAGAAAAAGAACCACCAGTGCTGTAGAAGACAGACAAGTTCTGCTGTCCAGACCAGGGGAAAGAAGGCCAGCAGCCACATGGACCACACTAGAACTCAAGAGTCCAGGCACTCTGCCAGTTACCAAAGAAACTTTATTGACAGAGGCAGTCTGCCTCTTAGCAGTTTTACAAGCACTACTGCTTTGCTGTATGGACTTGAGAAGTTTAGTTTACTTGTCAGGAAGGAGCCCAGAAAGCAGTGCTTCAGAAACAAGACATTTGGTACCACTACTGCAAATTTGTGGCCACTGTGTTGATTCAGAGATCCAATGTTCAGAGTAAATCACTTGATGCGTTTCATAAAAAGCCAAGTACTTGGAATGGGAGATACCAGAGGCCTAATAAGCAAGAATAATAAAACATTAGAACACTGACAACCAGCTCCAGTGAAACTGTCTGGAGACAGAGTACTGAGGGATTCTGTGGTCTAAAGTACGTCTCTGTTTAATAAAAGATCAGCTCTGCCTTAGATTTTTTTACTTAATTGAAAGTGTTATTTCTAAGGATTGTGGTAATTGTACCTCTTTGCTTCTGTAAGGGATGGGTGAGAAACAGTAGAAATGTTTGAATCCAGTTATTTGCTAGCAGGAGATGTGCTACATAATTAAGCTGTTGTTTTCACTGATAGGTTATTATCAGAAGATAATAAGAAATGCACATCATTATAGATTGTCATAGGGCATTTCACACTACAACTGATGAGGTGTGCCTTCCGTGGCAGCACCAAGCAATCACATAGAGATTGGTGCCATTATGGCTGTTATAAATCACAGCATACACTGTAATGGTTAAACAATTATCTATAGTGGTGGTACGGGAAGATTGTTTAGTAATGATTGGCTGGTTTTTATGATGAAGAATAATTTTTATATAGATCTTTTTGTATAAACACCTGAAGAATTCAAAAGAACATTCATTTTGAACACATACTTGGGAACGTTTTGTTTTTTAGCTCATTTATCTTTCACTGCAAATGTTTGAAGGGCCAGAAAGTCACCAAAACAGCTTTCCATATATATTTTTAGAGTTTAAAATTATATTTATTTAGTATTTCTTTTATATGAAGATTTTATGTTGCCTAATAGGATTAAAGAGCCCCAAACTGGCCACTACTAAATTCAGACCTGTCTAGTTTTCTGTTGTTGGAAACCACAAGTTAACAGGGAATGACTTAGCCTATGGGATAAAGGAAAATATTTCTTTATTCTTGAAGGGCCAAAGCTATGAGGCCTCTCTCCCTTCTTTCTCTTTCCTCTCTCTTGGTATTCTTCCTTTGTCATTCTTCTTCACTTAACTCTTCCCCCCATCATGATTTTTGTGTTCTTCAAAACTTAGCTCAAATTTACCAACTATCAAAACCTCTCCTTGACTGACCCAGCTGTCTCTCCCCCTTCCGGTCTGCTGTACTAGGCTTTGCCCTTTTCATTGTTTGACAGCCTTTTTCTTTGTGAGCATTTAAAAATCTTATCAAGGGGTATGTATTCCCAACTAGACCATTGCAATCCAAAGGATAAAAATGTATCTTCCCGGTATTTGACCCAGTAAAGAGCTTACACCAGAATGTAAGTCAACCGCATCACTAACACATGTTTAGTTCACTTACTGTTTTGTTCAGACTTTCCTGAAGAAGGAATTAGCGCATGTGTCCTTCACTGTAAACTGGCACTTAAATAACACCGAACTAGACTGTAAGGATGTTAGTGGCCACTTCTGCTCTTGCCAGTCCTATTGGAGGGGAGGAATAGCCTGATTATGAAGACGAAGTGACTGGTTCATGGTGAGGTGTTACGTTCACAGTGGTGAAGGTCCCTGATAAGAGCTAACATTGTTGAGTGCTCACTGTGTATCAGGGCCTGTTCTATGTAGTTTGCATGAAGGAGCTCATGTGAACCTCACACTGACCCAGTGAAGTAGGTACTATCATTCTCCCCATTCTGCAGATACAGAAACTGAGGCCCTGAGACATTAATTAATTTTCCCTAAACTTTGCTGTTAGTCAGTGGCTAAGTTGGAATTCAAAACCAGATCTGTCTGAAACTAAAGTCTTTACCATACCTAGATGAGTGCAGTCCAATAGAAGTTTCTGCACTGATGAAAATGTTCTGTATCTGCTGTATCCTATATGGTAGCCACTAACCTTGTGTGGCTTTTGAACACTTGACATGTGGCTGGCTCAACTGAGAAAGTGAATTTCTAGTTTCATTTTATTTTAATTAATTTACATTTATATTTAAGTAACCAGACATGGCTAGTGGCTACTATATTGGACAGCACAGCTCTGGATACTTTTTAAATGTTGCCGACTATAGGCTAATAATAGGAAAACAAAACCAGGAAAATACTTTAAGAGATTGTGCTACTCTTTTTCCATTTCTAAAGCTTCCCTGGATTCCACACTAAAAAAAAAAATTAAAAAGAAAGAAATAAAAAAAGGCTATTTTAAGTCTGTTGCCATATGCCCTATAGAAGCAATAGGATTCAATCTAAAACCACAGCAAATTATTGACTCCCCTGGTTCAGGCACTGTGCTAGGCTTTGGGCATTTGAAATGAATAAGTTATGGTTCCCGTCTTCAAGGGACTCATAGTCTAGGTAACTTTGTAGAGATGTTAGACATTTTTTCCCATAGTTTCTTCACATATGATTAAAGTATTTCAATATTGTTATCTAATACTTCACAATGTTTTGCTTTTAATTTTTAATATTTTAATTTTTTGAATAGGTAATATATTTTCATAGTTTAAAATTCAAAGAGTACAAAGTGATTTGTAATTCCCTTCTATAAAAGCAGCTAGTGCTATCATTTTCTAGTGTATGCCTTTACAAATATTTTGTGCACACCCAAGAAAATATACACATGTATTTAATCCTTCTACTTTTAAAAAACAAATGCACACTGTTGAGTAACCTTGCCTTTTCACTTAAAAAATATACCTTGGATAGTTTTTCATGCCAATACTTAAAGAACTCATTTTTTCTATGGATGTATAATATTCTATTATATGGACAAATCATAATTTATTTAAGCAGTCTCCTATTGACAGACATTTAGGTTGTTTTCATTCCTTTGCTATTACAGGAAATGTTGACATGAGTAACTTTACCAATTATATTCTAATGTGAGCTACAGTGGACTGCATGTGTGTTTCCCAGAGCATATTCCACAGGACACAAGTCTCAAGAGATGTTCAAAATACAAAGGGGGTTCTGTGGCTAAATAACTTTGGATAACTCTGAATATTCATTGGAGGTTCATAGGGCATGTTGTTAATTTAATCCAAGTGTTTCCCAACTTTACATGTTCTCAAATAATGTACTATTTTTGTAGGTTGGGTTCACTGGGAAGCAGACTCAGAAATATACACACAGGAGACTTACTCTGGCATCTTCTCAGGAACAACACCTGATGGAACTGAGGGGTGCTGGCAGTAGGATGGTGGAGGGAGGTCAGCTGTGATGCAGTTGCAGCAGAGACCTCTGGGGAGTGCTCGGGAGCTATGATGGCCCTTCAGGGATGCTCCACTCCAGGGAAGGAGGCCAGGCCCCAGGGAAGGGTTGTGACCTTGTCATAGGCGGCTCTCTTCCACTGAGGCATTTCTGGAAAGAGACTCAGCTCTGAGCTGTCAGCTGGGGTAATGAGTACCTCAGTGTTCACTACAACTCTGAATAGCATCTTCACATATTTTATGGAAATGCATATCAATTCCTAGATAGCCTTGCTGGTCAGAGCAAGTCACTTGGTCTCTTCAGGACCTGGTTTCTTTCTCTATGAAATATGGATGCCGAGCTGGAAGTTCTTTGGAGTATTTAACATTCTTTGTTTCTAGTTCCATTTAAATATGTACTAATTAAATTTCAAGGTGAGCGACAAGTTTTCCCAAACATGTATTTGGCCACATAGAGGCCAACAATCTGGATAGGTCAGTCCTAATCTTCTATTACTACTGCTGTGCATTTACAGAGAACGTGCATTTTTATAGCACTTTTAAGAGTATGTCACTTAACTTGCCAGATTCTTGGGGCAGAGTGGCATAAGAGCTGAGTTATAGTTTTTTGATTTTTAAATATTTTGGTTACCTCTTGTTAGGTGTTTCCTGAAGAAGCTAGCCTGATATCTTCCTAGAAACATTAGCCCATATGGCTAATAATTGAAGGATTAGACTGGCATGGGATATGAAGGGCAGGAGTCCAACTAGCTTTAAACCACAGTCTTAGGTGCTCTTATTTATCTTCCCTTTCGAAGCTCAGGGTGTAAACAGGTGTAGCCAAAAAGCCATAGCAATTTCTCTGGAGCCTTCCATTTGAGAATCAGATGGGTCTCTGTGTCCATCCTGTGCCTTTTAGTGAATTTGCTAATTTCATTCTTGTGCCTCCTGCAGAATTCAGCAGCTGTGGCAGCTATCAAGGAAGCTTGTTTTCTGGTTGGAGAGGGAAAAAGGCTTGAGGGGTGGGCCTGTCCTACATGTGCCCAATATAGTTGATGAAGGTTTGTAGAGAGGATGAAAAAAATATCCAAGAAAAATCTCAAAAGAAAAGTTCTTTTGAGACCGGGGGCTAACCCTGTGGCCTAGTGGTTAAGTTCTTACATTCCACTTTGGCGGCCCAGGGTTCATGGGTTTGGATCCTGGGTACAGACCTACACACTGCTCATCAAGTCATGCCGTGGCGGCATCCCACATACAAAAACCAGAGCATGATTGGCACAGTTGTTAGCTCAGGGCCAGTCTTCCTCAAACAAAAAGAGAAAGACTGGCAACAGATGTTAGCTCAGGACCAATCTTTCTCCCCAAAAGACAAGTTCTTATGAGATAATGGAGGAGATAGTGAAGTGAGAAGTAAGACCAGGAAACCAGGATTAAGGAGTTGGCTGTTACATGAACATGATGCAGAGAAGAAAGCAAAAAAAAAAAAAAAAAAAAAAGCCTGCCAGGATTGATGGCTGTGTCTGAGATTGACTTTTAAATTGAACAAATATTTTTCTCAAAAATCTTAATCTTTTCCTTTAACACAAAGCTTCATAAAGATTCTTGTTATTCTTATTGTTGTATAATAGTAATAGATCAGGTGAGAGATTGTTAAAAGGGAATTTGAAAGGAATAAACTAGGAAAGATAATGTTATAGAGTGGGAGAAAATGATGAAAGTAGGAATTTGCCTTAAATTGATCCAAAATATTTTAATCTTTTCTGAACAATCATTAATCCTTCGTTTTCCTCCATAACAGATGGTATCTAAGAGCTATTTATGCTAATTCTGAAATGTTTCCAGAACCACTCCCCTCATAATCCATTTGCAATTATCCCTTATCAGAAGTGTCAGATTTTATAGTGTTTTGGTCCCTTCCAATGATTTAATTGTCTAGTCCATTTAAAATCCCAGTCTCACGTCTGTATGTTCTTCCAGTTCAAGTTAGACCTGTGGGACCAGTAGGGTGAAGAGGGTGTGGTCCATATTTTCATGCCTTCTAGCCGCATTCTTCTGGTTTTAACTCCTGGAAGTTGGGGACAGAGAGGGTGGCATAGGGCAAAAGGGCCAGATATCTCCTGACTTAACTAGGCCATGCTCTGAGGGTTGTTGCTTCTCTTCCTGGCTAACAGTAAGTAACCACTGATACCCTCTGTGTGGGAGGGTTCCAAGTTGGGCTCTCCTATGGGACACGTGTGTGAGTTCTACCACACACCTACAGTGGCCTTCACACTGGCCCTCTGTGGGTGATTAGGCTTAACCTCTTGCTGTCCTCTCAGCTCCCTCCCCTGGTGGTACAGCTCACCAGGTCTGATTATCTGAGTCCCCTTGCAAGGAGGCCAGCCTTGATCCACAGATTTGCTGGATCAAACACTGGAAACAAAATCTGATACTTTTCTCTATTCTTTTTTTCTTTGGTCAGGTAGGCTTAAGAGCAAATCAACAGTCCCATGAACTAATATGACGTCCAGCCAGGGGGTGAGATGCCAGTCTGTATTAGTCAGCTCAGGCTGCCGTAACAGAATACCATACCTGGACTTCTGGAGGCTGGGAAGTCTAAGATCAAGTGGCCAGATAATTCATTTCTCTGGTGAGGACTTTCTTCCTGGCTTGCAGATGGCTGTCTTCTCGCTGTATCCTCACACGGTAGAGAGAGAGAAAGAAAGCAAGCTCTCGGGTGTCTCTTCTTATAAAGGCATTAATCCCATCATGAGGCCCCCACCTTTATGATCTCATTTAGCCCAAATTACCTCCCAAAAGCCCCATCTCCAAATACCATCTCATTTAGGGTTAGGGCTTCAATGTAAGAATTTGGGGGAGACACGATTCAGTCCATAGCACAGTCTGTCTTGTGTATAGTTCCATAGTACTTCTCATCATGCCCCTAGATGGTGATTCCAATCATTGCCTTTCCCTTCCCTTTCTGGTATTTTAGTCTTCTGTATATGGACCTGGGGTGGAGGTAGAAGTTGTACGGATTTGCCTACCTGTGAGTTAGCCCTGGAGCAGATGTCCGCACCTAGCTATAAAACTCTCTTTAGAATGTGGGGCAACTTAATGCTTCTTTATCCTCAGCATTGGGTTCTAGTCACCAATTCCAGGGCAACAGTAAAGCTACATTCAAAATCCTATTAAAATACCATTCCTCACAGCAGTCCCTTTGCTAGAGTAAGACTACTCATTCTTCAAGGCCAGCTCAAATGTCACCTTCTCACTGAAGTCCTTGCAAGTCCCTCATCTTCCTCATCTCTGTAGAATTAATTGCCTCACACTCTGTTTTTATATAGGGCTTCTTCATTCTTTTATTAAAACACTAAGAGCATTAGTTAGTTGTTTGCAGTTTTTCCCCCACTGGTTGGTGTGTTCCTTAAGGATTAAAACCACTTATTAGAGCATCTAGTATAGGTCTTTATATACAGTAAGTTTTTAGTAAATATTTTTAAATAAATAATTCAGGAAGGTGCCAGCATGCAGGCATGCATATTGAATGGCTAAACGTATGGACTTAGAATTATATTAAACTTTTACTAAATCAGTAATAGTCAGAAATAAGATTATATAGATAATTTTATTATTATTATTAATATAAATATCCTTTATATTATGGACATACTGAATTTTGGTTAAGATGTTTCCTAATTTATTTTATAAAGTAGGATTTAAAATGCCTAACTTTTTAAAATGGCACAAATAAGTGAGACTACCTTTTGTTTTGCTGAGGAAGATTTGTCCTGAATTAACATCCGCTGCCAATCTTCCTCCTTCTTTGCTTGAGGAAGACCAGCCCTGAGCTAACATCTGTGCCCATCTTTCTCTATTTTTTTTTTATATGTGGGACACCACCACAGGATGGCTGGTGGGTGAGTGGAGTAGGTCCACGCCTGGGATCCAAACCCACGAACCTGGGCTGGCAAAGCGGAGCACGTGGAACTCCAACCAGTCAGCCATGGGCCCGGGCCCTAGATTACCATTTTTAAATAGGAAATATACTACTATAGGGTTTTCTAATGGTATAGTCTGTTGGAATGTTCACACCTCTTCAAAATCACATATCCCTTGAAAATATGATGTTATAATGTTGTTTTACTACTGAGTGTCTGAGTGGAGATTTTGCTACTTCACTCTTAGAATAGATGTTTGCAACTTATTTTTATCATCTTCCGTAGAGTAGGTCAATACCTTGACATCAAGTCCACAAAAGGATTTGATATCTCATTTGCTTTGTGCTGTTTTGTGGGAAAATGCGAAAAATTTTACTAGAGAACTGCATGAAATGTAGTTTGTTTTAAATGAAGTGTAATTATTTGTCTTCCAAAATGAAGTAGCTATAGTCAACCTGGATATGAGTTAAATTATGGGGAAGTCTGAAGATTTTAGGAAATATTAACCCCCAAAAATTCCTATTGACTTCTGAAGCTTTCTCCGTGTGAGTTTTCCTGTCTTTGGCATGATCACTTGTGGAGGTAAATCATAAATCCGAGGAAGGGAGGATTATTCAATATAATTTTTAATCTTTTTATCCCTACCTTTGACTTCTACAGAATCCATTCTTACATATGGCCATCTGGCTCTTTGAAGCAGTGTCCCATCATGTGCCATGCTGGTGATGTCACAGGAAGCAAAGAAGTCAATGTTAGCATATAGCCAGCCTACAGGCAGTCGTGTAAGTAAGGTTTTAAGAATTATATCATGCAGTATAGAACCTTTTATGTAATAATGTAATTAATAATAATGAAGATGTGGCAAACCAGGTGAAGTTATACATATACTCAGAATTTGAAAAATGAGCATCTTGAATTAAAAAAGAAAATGCCCTTTGTCATAGAATGTTTAAAGCATTTTCTGAGGAGAGGGAACATTGCCCATAACAGAGGTGCGCAAATTTTTTTCTGAAGAAAGCCAGATAGTAATATTTTAGGCTTTGCAAGCCAAATGATCTCTGTAGCAGTTATTCAACTCTGCCATTATTGCTGGAAAGCAACTATAGACATGGATGGGCATGGCTATGTCCCAACAAAACTTTGTTTACAAAAACAGGTGGGGGGTAAAGCTTGGCCTGTGGGTCATAGTTTACTAACCTTTGACATGTAAAATAAAGAAATTCTACATCTCACTTTCTACTGTATTGTTAGGTTAATTTTAAAGGAACTGGGATGCTTAAAATTAAATAATAAATGTAATCCAACTATCCAGTTTTTGAATGATTTGACTAATGTAAGGAAATTAGAGAATGTCGACTAGATTTTTTGAATGAGTCATTGAAACTTTTGAACAATATTTGAGAATAATGTAAAATCAAGTTCAGTCTCAAGAACTAAATAAAAAAAGCCACAGATATAGAAATCCAAGAAACTGGCTTCTTCTTGATAAAGTGAACACACACTTTTCATTTTTACTTTAGGTATAATTTATATTTAACTCCTTTAGAAAAATTCCTGTAGCGTGCGTATAGACTAGGATAAACAGTGGCGTCAGTCAAGTGGTTTATGAAAACTGAAGCTCTTTACAAGAATCCTAAGAGGAAAAAGGCAATTCCTTTCTTATGTAATCATTTCTGGCATTAAAAAATAATAAGGCAAATACGAATTGAAAGAAAAAGTATGAAGAACATGCCCTCTGTCTAATTACCTACAAAGCAAAACTTACCATCTAGTTCACATGCTTTCTTGAAACTGCTCTGTTTCCTAGAATTTTTATTAAGAATTCCCCAAACTCAAGAAACAACTTACTTAGGGAGAAACCCATATTAGGTGTTGCTACAACTTGAGGGCTCAAAGAAGCAGCAGGGGGCATTTTGGATGGTGAGGGATAGACTTGGAACATTTTTACCATAGCAATGTAGCTCTGAATTGTCGCTATGAGATAGCTATGAAAATGAAGAACATTATTTTTTAAAATTCTATGATGATCAATTCTGGGGCAACAAACGGGAATTTTCTTTAAATGAAATCATACTTGAAATAGGCAAGAAATAAATGAAACAGGAATCTCCCCTCAGGTGGTTTGAAGTTATAAGAAAAGTGTTATATGCTTTCTGTTTTTCTGAATTCTCTTTGATTCCTAGATTTTTAGTGACGGCTTCCTTTGAGGTACTTAAAAACAGGCATTTTGACGTGTTTTTTTTTTTCTTTGTGGGGGCCTGTGATAGCTGTTCTTGTCTGATGTGAGGGAAGGTTGAGAAGAACATAGGCTGGATGGAATTAAAGATTCCATGTGTCTCCTCCAGTTTGCAAAGTAAAGGCAGGCCATCAAGTGCAAGATGTCCCTTAGTACACACTGGGGTTACTGTAACAAGGACTCAGAAAGGCACTATTTCTCTAGGATGTTCCCTTGAAGGCAACTTTTATTTGGGGTAATCAATTGGAAAGCATATTAGGCTCTATACTAAAGAAATTTTCTCTGCGATGACATTTGTGCTAACCAAATCTCACTTGTAGTGTTTATCATGATCTTCTTTGTTTTCTTTTTTATATTCTGAGCATAAATGTATTTATAAAGCTGAATTGGGGTATAGACTAGGTTAATGGGGATCTCATCTGTGCATGCTTTCACTCAAAGCTCCCTCCTCTTTTATTTTGGCTGAAGCTGCAACCTACAGGCTTGGGTGGCCTTGAGTTACCATCCTTAACTCAATTTGTCTCAAGCTTTTAACTTTATTTCTTATTATCTTTCTGGTTATCAAAGTAATATGTGCTTATTATAGTAAAAGTGAAAACTACAGAAAAGTGTGAAGTGGGAAAAATACCACCAGTAATGCGATTACTAAGACACAAGTTATTGCATGGTTCTTTCCAGGGTTATTTTTTCTGCATGGCTGATATAAAAAAGACTGAAAATTTGCCCTGTAGTTTTGTTTTTTTAACAGCAAACTGTGACTTTTCCTGATGACTTTACATAAATAAAGTAAATATTATTTTCAATGCATATATAATACTCCAATTAAAAAGGTATCACAATCCATTATGAGTTCATTAATTTGTGGTTATTAAAAAGAATACTTCAATAAATATGTTTTTTAATAAATCTCTGTCCAGGTTTCTGGCAATTTTTGTTAGAAAAATTTCCTAGGAAGGGAATTAAGATGTCTAACGTTATAAATATTTTAATGGTGCTCCACACATATTCCAAAAGATATGTACAAATTTGCACCTTTGTCATCTCTTTGAGTCTTGGTGACATTGCATCCTCACTAGTGCTGGCATTTAACAGTTTTAAAATCATCCTTCCTGGTTCCATGATGGATAGGGCAGTTGTTTGGGCCAAATGTAATTCTCCTCTTGAAAATCATGTAGAATGAGATTGCAGGGAGACCCACAAACTAAGTTTATAGCAAAACTTGAGATAGTGAAAAGCCATAAAATTCAAAACATGTCAGTGTAGGCAAAAGCAACTGAGGCCAGCAGAATTTCTACAGGAGGCCCTGCTAGAGTGCATGGGAGTGTGGCGGGGGGGGGGGGCCTCAGTGATGACAGAAGTCAACAATCACCAGCAGATAAGTATTCCAAGGAGGAAAGAGCCCTGTTCTGAGTGGGAACCAAGCTCGAACAGGGAGTCACTGCTCAGAGAAGTGGAGAAAGATTCTTTGTCCACATGGGTGGCAGATTTCAGAAAGCACAGCTTTCAAACAGGAGAGAAAGGCATTAGAAGGAAAAGGCTGTATTCCTCGGTAGCAGCTCTCAGTGATGAAGCTGGAGGAGCTCAGGACGGGTGCTTAGCTTCATAAAGTGCATCCTGACAGGTGGGGGCGTATCATGGGCTTCTTGCCTGGGCATGGAAATATGGACAAGTTAAGAGACTGTGTGACTAATCAACTTTGACCAGTGTGTTGCAGGAGTTAGTAACACATTCTTGCCCCTTTCTGTGCCTGGGAGTGATGACACGGGTGCAGTTTGTGTAGCTCTGTGCATTTAGAAATAGCCGGCCCCGCAGCACTTTCTTCCACTGACTTTTCCCCTTTTCTGCTTCATTCTCATTTTCACTTCCTCCTGCTTTCCTGGAATTGCACTCCTTAATAAAACACATTTTCTGTCTAATGATGATGTCATATCTTTATTGTTTAATCTAATTTCCATTGGGATTTCTCCTCTGATTCATGAGTTATTTAAAAATGTGTTGCTTATATTTCAAGCAATTGAGAATTCTTTAGTTATCTTTTTTTGTTGTTGATTTCACAGCTGTAATTCTGTCAGAGAATAAACATTGAATCATTTCAGCCCTTTAAATTTTGTATTGACTTGTTTTATGTTCCAACATATGATCAACTTTAGCAAATATTCCAATAGTAGTTGAAAAAAGTGTGAATTTTTCCATTGTTAGGTACAATACACCATACATGCTGGATAGATCAAGTTTATTGATTGTTTTTTCAGACCTACTCTATCCTTGCTGAATTCTTTTGCTGTTGTTCTATTAACTTCTGAGAGAAATGTTTTAAAATCAGCCACAATGATGGTGAATTTGCCTATTTCTTCTATGAAATTCCCCCTTGTCTTTCTAAAAAGGTTACTTGCCTTAAAGTCTGCTTTTTCAAATATTGGTATAGCTACCCCAGCTTATTTCATTTTGTGTTTGCATGATATATGTTTTCCCTTCCATTGACTTTCAGCCTGTCGTTGTCCTTATGTTATAGGCGTGTCTTTTATAAACAACATGTAGCTATGTTTTATGTTTTTTGTTTTTAATTCAACCTGACAATCTTACTCTTTTATATAGAGTATTTAGTCCATTTTCATTTAGTATAATTACCAATATAGTTGTGTTTATGTATACCATCCTACTATTTTTTTCTATTTGACCCATCTCCTTATGTAGCTTTTTCCATCTTTCTTGCCTTTATTTGAATTAATCAACTTTTTATCTTTTTCCTCTACTAATTTGTTAATTAATATTATTTTACTCTTACTTGTTACCTGAAATATTTCAACATGTATCTTTTTTAAGCTGTTACTCTATTAATTGTTACCTAGTTATGATATCATCATTTGTATATTATATTCTATCTAATGATTTTTTTTTTAAAAAGAGATCATTTCAGTGTAGTTTAAACCCTTCCAGAGGAATACAAACTTTAAATTATTTTCATGAAGAGAGAATATCATTGACACCTAAGCTTGGTCAAAATTTCACGTGAAGAAACTATTCCCCATTTTGTTTATGTCAATGCAAAACTCTCCAGAAAATTATCAGCAGAAAGAATCCAGCTCCTCATTAAAAGAGTAATATATCATGATGAAGTGTAGGGTTTATTCCAAGAATGAAAGATTATGAACTCTATTAAAATAATTCACCATATTAATTGATATAAAGGTAAAAAAGCACGTTAATCTCTGCAGATGCTGTATATTCATTTGACAAAATTGAACAGCCATGCTGTATGTTTAAAAAAAAAGAGAGACAACTCAATAAATCGAGTTAAACATTTTATAACCGTGACAAACTGATAAACTGTTTACGTGCTCACACATGCATACACACACAGACGCAGAGCAGACAGCTTCATAAATAATGATGAAACGCTAGAGGCACTTCTGCTATTTCTGCTAAAAGTACAAAGTAGATAA
The DNA here is from genome assembly GCA_031878705.1 of Tapirus indicus. Taxonomy (NCBI): domain Eukaryota; kingdom Metazoa; phylum Chordata; class Mammalia; order Perissodactyla; family Tapiridae; genus Tapirus; species Tapirus indicus. Next base: position 124,084,949 of record CM062919.1, on the reverse strand, counting down.
GGGTGCACAGCTCTCACTCCTACTGGTGATGCTGTACCAGAGTTATTAGTTAACAAAGCCAGGCAAGAAAAGAAGTTTGAGGTACAAAATTTAAAAAGGTGAAAGTAAAACTTTTATTTGTAGGTGACTTAATACTTAGAAAAGCCCAAAGAATCTAACTGAAAAATTTCTAACAATTATTCATTTCTAGCATCTAAAAGAATAAAAAAAGAGATACATCCGACTCATTTAAAAAAATCCTTTGGTTGGCCACAAAATAAAACAAAACAAAATCCACCTACTCTGGGGAAGTTTTAAAGGAGAGTTTAAAGGAAATTTTAAAGGAAAAAAATATTTGCCTCTCAAATCACCAAGAGTTTTTTCTCTCCAGTGTGTCTTAGAAATTGTGGGGATAAGGGAAAGTACAAAGCAATAGAACAATGGGCAAAGATCATGAATGGCCAGTTTGCATAAAAAGAAATACAAATCATAAAAAATATTCAAGTGCATGTAAAATGCTAATTGTTATTTAATTTTATCTAAGGAATGCAGGAACATCAGTATATATTTCTAAATTTGCTTGCATTTCATTAGGAAACTTTCAAGGATTCACAGGAACTAATAAAAATGATTGTCTAAATAAAGAGAAGAGGGTGGAGGGAAAATTGGGTGGACAGGGACAGGAATCAGGGCCTGGTTTCTAAACGAATCCCTTACATAGTGTTTTGTTTTTCAACCATGTGAATATATTACCTTTACAGAAAAAATATAATAAAATATATTTTTTGTGCAAATTTGTCAAGTGGGGACTCGCATCTCATTTTATTTTGCATTCTTGATTACTGTAGACATTGAATTCCTTACTGTTCATTTGATATCTGTATTTTCACTCTTTGAAATGATCTGTTCAAGTTTTTTATATATTTTTTGTTTTTCTTACCAATTTTATAATCTCAGTGTATAAGGAATCAGTACATTTTAATATATTTATTTCACTTTTTTTAGTCTGTTCATCCCATCATTTTGTTTATTATACATTAACTTATTGGATTTAATTTTTATTTTTTCAAATCTATCAATCTTACTTTTTGAGTGTTTTAAAAATTGCTTTTAAAATCTATCCAGAAATCAGATACTTAGTTATGTATTTTTTTCTAGATGTCTTTTTTTTTTAAGCTGGAATTTGTCATATGATGTGAGATCAGAATATAATTTTTCACCTAAGTAGTTAACCAACAGCTTCACAGAATCTTTGTTAAATAGTAACTCTTCCTGCACCTGCTGCTCCACAATTCAGTGTTAGAGTGTTTCATTGAGCATCTGTCAGTACTTCAGGCACAAACTTAGGTTCATTTTGTGGTAAGTTTTAACATCTACTAGGTCTAGTTCCTCTTTATTTTCTATTTCAAAATTATTTTCATCAGTGGATATTTTCAGATGAACTTAAAGATCATAGTGTCAATTTTACTTGTTTTGTCAATTCTTATGTCACTTTCACTTCTTATGAAATAATTTGGAAAAATGATATCTCTGTAAGTATAGTGTTTCCATCCAGGAATAAAGTATGCTTGTCAAATTATTTAATTGTCCTTTTTGCTTTTCAATCTAGTTTCATTGACTTTTTGTATAGTTTCAGTATATTCTTTGTCATTTTCATTCCTAAGTATTGTATAATTTGGTCACTAGTGTGGATTCGATAATTTCCTCTACATATTGCTAGATATAGAACAATGAATATGAAAATTATTGGTTATTTAATCTTTATTTATTGTTTATTTTATTCCAAACCATCTCATAGAACTTGCTATTTTAGTTCTTATGATGTTTCAGGTAATTGGCTTAGCTTGTCAATTAAATAACTATAAAACCTGCAAGTAATAGTTCTATCTTTTGAATAGTTGTAATTGTAGTTTCTTAGTTTTCTGCCTTTTTTGTATCAATCAGAAATTCCAGGAAAGTGCCAAAAAATAACCACCGAGATAGCTTATTCTTATTCCTGAAAACAATGGTGATGCCTACAGTGATTTGCTAGTAGGTTTGAAGTTGATGTTAGTTTAAGAAAGTTTTGCTTGTATTAAGAAATTATTATTCTATTCCTTGTATTGAGAATTGATCATTTTTTAAAAAAAAGAATGGGTGCTGAATTTTGTCAAATGCACCGTTAGGGCACAGTTGGTGTAGTGTTTACGTGATTGGACTGTTGGGAATTTGAAGCCCTGCCCCACTACTTAGTAGCATTGCTCACTGCTTATGCTTTCAGTTTCATCATTTGGAAAATGGAGATAGCAATCATATCTGCCTCCTAGAGGTTCTGTAAATGGCACATGAGCCAAGCCTTTAACGTGTTACGCGTGGCCCTTGGAATACCAGTAGGTGCTCAATAGGTAATAGCTATTATTATCATCTATTGAGACGATGGCATGAGTTTTCTATGGGACAACTTAAGATGAAAGAATTTGGCAAAGCAAGTCTGACTGGAATCCCAGAAAACAGTGGCTCATCCTATTAAGAGCACACATCTGTCCACCTTGTGTTTGGAGCACCTGTGGTTTAATTCACACCTCAATTTTTCACTCTCGGTATACCACTCACCTTTAAAAAAATGTGTTTGTTTTGCCCGGTCAGCAAGATTAAGAAAGAAGTTCGTCTTGTGCTTTTCAGAAGTCTGTTTATTCAGTTGTAGGAAGGAAGGGTGGAGTTGAATCAAACACTAATTTTTGAAGCACCTTGTTTTTTCAGTTTTGAAACACTTTGTTTTTATAGTGGGTGATAATGTGGAGTGTGTTTATTTTTGTCTTGGTATGCTAATGCATGTAATATTTAGGAAGCTGTCAAAGTACTCAGGGTTAATCATATACACACATGAGCAGGAACCTCACCATTGTCATCTACCGTTAGTAAGCTTATTTATTTAATCCTCTATTTTATCTTAATTTTTTGATACAATAGGTTATTTTAATATTCTATGTTAAACCTAACCTGACATAGTTAGCATTTGTTGGGGACATTAAGCTTTGTCTACTGTCACTGTTAGGAAATGTAATTTGTGCATCAAAAAGCATACAGGAAGGATGTATGATTACCTTTTATTAACACATACTTTATAATTGTGGTTAAACCACTTTGTCATTTTATTAAAAAGTGTCAAATGATTCATTTTGTAAAAGAGATAATACTTAGTGCTACATATGCCAGAAAATATGCACACATTCTTGTTAAGAGATGTTTTCATTAGAGGGAGGGCGTTTTGAAAGATAGATGCTGCAGATGCTCTGAGTCTCTGTCTACCTTATGGGTCATGCTTTTAAGCCATCTCTGCTGTTCTGGGTTCAGCTTCCTTTATGCCTCTCCCAAGCAAGCATCTGGCTCTCTCCTCAGCCATCTTCTCTGTTCCCTTGTGGGTTTCGGCAGAAACTTCTGGATTCCTTCCAGAGAGGAGACTTGGGTGTGTGAACTCAATCCTTCTCTCTGCCTAACTAATCATCGCCTTTGTTTTTCTATCACGTTTGACTGCCTCTTGAGTGGGGCTACCCTTCATGTCGGTATCCATCAGGAATTCCAAAATGGTGGAGGAGGACTAAGCCTTGCCACCAAATGCGCTCTCAACCACTCCCCCAAGGGCATCAATGGCTGGATGGAGAATTCATCACACATGTATCCTTCTACTTCTGTTTCTCTTAGCCTTCCCACCCTCCTGGCTGTAACATCTATTTGTGTCACATCTTTCTGATCCTGAGGGCAACCTGTTGTCTAGCCGTCACAGACAGATCGTGTTTTCCCTCTCTACTGTGGAAGAAACCCTATTTAGACCAAGTTTCATTTTCAAGGTAGGAGCCTCAGGAAAGCTAGGCAGTAGGGATTTTCCAAACAGGAGGTGATATTGGTTTAATTCTGAGAGGCGAGTAGTACAGTAGTAAAAACACATGCAAGCCAGGCTGCCTGGTTTCCTGCTCTGGTGCTACCACCTGCTAGCTGGGTAACTTTGGGTAAGTTATGTAGTTTTTCTGTTCCTCAGATTTCTCATCTTTAAAATGATGATAACAGTACTTGCCTTATAAAGTTGTTGTAACAAAAAAATTAGCTAATAATATGTAAATAGCTTAGAACAGTAGCTGATAGCACTTGATATTTACCAGCAATTATTGTTTTACTATTATTAATAATAATATATTTGTTTTATATATTCGAAGTTATAGAACATAAGTAGAATATGGTAAAGTGATTGACCTAACTGAAGGGAGATAAGTAACTTCCTACCAGCAACTAAATGGAAAATAAAGTTAGTAATGCGCATGCCTGATTAAGTAGGACTTAGAAAATGCCATAGAATTTAGATATACAATAGTAAGCAATAGGAAGACTTGATTAAATTGTAATGAGTAGTTGTATGACGAGAGTAGTGTTGTTGTTTTAAATTAACCCGTTAGGAGCACAGACAGTAGAATCAAAGAGTGAGATGGGGATTGTAGTTATGGGAATCTAGCCTCGGGGTGGTGCAAGCCTAGATTAAGTTTTTGCAAATAACTGCCTTGACAGGAAAACAGAGAGAGGTTATCAGGGGTCAGAGAGAGACTCTGTCCAGTGGTGTGTCTGAGTCAAGGATAAGAATCGTGTTGAATTTAAGGGAAATGAAAGAGTTGCAAAAAGAGGGTGTTGTCTGGGCAGAGAAATTTTGATTTTAGATTAATTAAGTTTGAGATAGTGATAGGCTATTCAGGTAGAAATATACATTGGCGAGGGATAGGCAAACTCTTTGTGTAAAGGGCCAGATAGTAAATATTTTAGTCTTTGTGGGCCAAATATAGTCTCTTTTACATAATCTTCTTTTAAAAATTTTCTTTTTAAAATTATTCTTTGAGTATTTTATTTAAAAAAGTAAAAATGCAGAACAAAAACAAGCTACAACCTGATTTACCCCATAAAGCCATAGTTTACCAACCCCCGCTACAATTTATTGTAAAAGAACAGAATCTTGGCGGGGATGTTAGGGTTAGAGATCTAGATTTCTTAATCTTTAGCATATGTATAATTTGAAAATTTGTTAGTGAGCATGGATATTATATGCAGTATTCTACTTAAAATTGAATATTATTGTGAAAATAAAATTGTATAAATACTTAAATTAAAAGTTTTTTCCCCAGAAATAGAGTTTATAAACTCATGTCCTACTTCCTGTGAGCCCTGTAAAGTTACTTTCTAAGGACTTGTATCAACTAGATACAAAAGTATGGGCAATAAAATTAATACAGATACTTTTTTAAAAATATTGATTGGAATTCAACACAATAGTTTGGAAAATTCATAATTTCATAATTCTGTGGAAATTAATGCAAAGTAAAGTTTGATTTACTAGGTGTCACAGAAACAAAAAATGAAGGCTTTGGTTTATGAGAGCATCACGATAGATGATAGAATGAAACAGAACACAGGAATTGTATCCAGCTGCACTTGGAATCAAGGAACTGGGACTATTTGTTTTAACTATGGGATTGGAGGGGGTTACATTCTTTTAAAACTAACCAAAATCAATGCATTATAGAAAGAATTTAATAAGACCATCTGAGTTCTTTAATTCTATCCAAATTAATTAAAATCTATGGCACAATTTTAAAAAGCCTCTTAAACTAGCCAAAATAAATGAATCCATTTATTCCCTCAATTTAAGTAGATTACTAGAGAGTAAGTATATTTCCTAACTGAATTTTATCAGTCTTAAGTGTAGCCAAGGCATTTTGCTTTTTACAACAGATTTTTAGAGAGGTTCTATTTCTTCCTGTTACAATAGAAATTATTTTATTTGTTTTATTTAAGATGGTACCTTATTTCAGGTAAACTTTTGAAATCTACGGAGTTTTACTTTCTCACAGATGCAGAGTTCAGATTATAGAAAGTAGTTTTAGATAAATTCAATTTTGTGTTCAGTTTCAGCTACTAAGTTTTGAAAGAAACATTGATGAATTGGATTTTACTTAGAAGACAACCAGGAATATAAATGATCTAGGTACTAACTCAAGTGAAAAATAGCCAAAACAATGAGCATTGAAAAGAAAGACCTTGGAGGGTCTTGGCATGGAGGTGGGCTACATGTATATCACTTTTCTTAAATATTTAAAATAGCAGAGGAAGCAGCAGATTGATTTGTCCATCCATTCCTCCACCTATCTATCCATCCATCCCATCTTTTAAAAATTACCTTCTCTGTGTTAGTCATTGTACGTGTGCTTGAGATACAAAGATGAATAAGATAGCCCCTGCCTAAAGAAGCTCACAGGCTAATGGGGAGACTCACAGTTTTGTGGACACATTATTAGCTAGGTAAACTAATCAGTCTTTGTTTTATCCTCTATAAGTCTGGATAATAATAATAACTAGCTCATAAGGTTATGGTTAGGAAAAAGTGAGGTTGTGAAAAGTACTTCAAAGTGCTTTAGAAGGTTCGATCATTTCATATTATAGACCGAGGGATTCATTGACAAGAGACTATTAACTCATATTTTCTAAATCTTGTGATTTAAAAATTTATGTATAGTGAATCAGATAGCTATTGCTGTGTAACAAACCACCCAAAATTTGGCGGCTTAAAGCCACCAACACTTTGTTATTTCTCATGGTTCCGTTGGTTGACTAGGCAGTTTTTCTGCTGGTCTTGTCTGGGTTCATTCAAGATTTCCTCACTCACACATCTGGGGCCTTGGGGCTGGCTGTGGTCTGAGTTTTTGTCTCCTGGTAGTTTCTTCATCTAGCAGTCTAGCTGGATTTTTCTTTCAATTCAGCAGAAGCATTCAAAGATGGAGAGAACAGAGTGGAAAGGCCTCTTAGGGCCTCACCTTGGAAGTTGCACATTATTTCTGCCACAAACTTTCAGTGATAGCAAGTTATAAGGACAGGGCCAGCCCAGATTAACAGAAGGGGAAATAGACTCACCTCTTTTTTTTTTTTTTTGGTGAGGAAGATTGGCCCTGAGCTAATGTCTAAGCCAGTATTCCTCTATTTTATATGTGGGTTGCGGCCACAGCATGGCTTGATGAGTGTTGTAGGTCGCTGCCTGGGATCTGAACCCATGAGCCTGGGCTGCCAAAGTGGAGCGTGCCAAACTTAACCACTGCACCACCCCGCTAGCCCCTAGACTCCACCTCTTGATGGGAGGAGTGGTGAAGTCACATTGCACAAGGGCTTGGGGATGGGAGTGATTGTTGTGGCCATCTTTGCAACATGGTGTGGTTTCATTTCACATTTGATAAAATGTAAATATTTTTCTATATATGGTGGCTAACAGCTGTACTTATTTTTTGTATTTCAGCAATCATTACCAGCAAATAATAATATGAAAGAAGATATAGTGTAAGACCTTCTATATAGTTCGTAGCAATTGTTGTTTATAATTAAGGAGATATTGCAGCAAATTCTAACTGAGGTGTTATGAGTAAAGGATATGTCTCTATCTATGAGAAAATCTATTAGTTTGAGAGTTTTAAAGTCTTGTTAGTTGATCATTACACTGTCTTCAGTGGTTTAGCAATAAGAAATTCTGCCTCTTAATAGCTGTCACCTTAATTCCTTTATGACTAAAAGATAAATATATTTTAATTCAGTTTTCCCATCATCTCAGTGCATAAATAAGGCTTAGAGAGCATAGAGTGGGAGGGGGAGTCATTCTTTTCTTTTTTGTTTTAGTCTAGTATTTTCAGTGTCATTTCTAACTGATTAGTCTCCTTACTTTTTAAATGATTTCATAATAAAATATTGTTTTGTTGCATTGATCTATCTTTGTTTTATATTCTCAGTGACTTTATAATTTATATACCATGATATCTTGAGGGTATGTATAACAAAACAGAAACAAATTTACCCATTTTGCTAAAAACAAAGAATGTTCAAACATTTGAGAGTAGCATTTATTTTCCATTGAAAAATTTTCACAGGATCTAGATTGAACAGTGGCCTTAGTACATAAAAGCAGGGAGCACTCCTATCCACTTCTGGTTTGGCACTGCCCAACTGAAAAAAAAATACATAAAAGCAGTGATAACAAAGTGGAAATATTACAGTTTATAGACAATCATCTATGTTGATTATCGTCTTTAGCTATAGGGAATGTCTTTCATTTTCTTGATAATGCAACACAGTTTCTTATCTTCTGGCCTTTAGATATGCTTGCCCCCTCAGCTTGGAACACTCTCATCCCCTTCTCACGTTAAGGAATGTCTACTTGCCTTTTAGGTCCCAGCTTCCATGTTACTTCCTCCAGAAGGTCTTTCCCAGGCTAGGCACCTCTGTTGCATGTTTTCATAGCACCCTCCTCTAATACTTGCCACTATTATGTCATTCTGTGGGCTTGTCTGTCTTCCTCACGGGACTCAATGAGGATAGGTATGATGTTAACCTTGATCACGGTCATATCTGCACTCTATAGTGCAGCACTTAGAGCATTGTAGTGGGTGATCAATATTTGTTAAATGAATTAATTTGGGATAGGCTGTAAGAAAATTTCCTCCTTTCCTTTATGTATTCTTCATCCAAATAAAAATACAACAGAAGCCCTGTTTTCTGGATCAGGACCAGATCCAGAATGCTGTTTGACACTGAAAAAGAAAAAGCACACGATGATCTGTCTTGTCATTGTGTGCAATAGATCAAACATTCTGCTCTATAGGTATTCACATGGTCTGTTATAAAATGGTAGCTTTATATGATCAAGGATTTGATTTTATTTGATTGACCTCATATTTTTGGCAGTTCCATTAGCATGTTGCTATGGAAATCATGGTCACCCAAATTTTGCCTTTCCTGATCACCATACTTGCTACTTTGCCTATATCTTTCTGCTTCCTACAGCTTTTCTACAGCTTCCTTTCACCCTCTGAAACAGTAATGTCCTCATGGCTCCACTTCCTCAAAGCTCTCCACTATTCCATGGCAGTTCTTTGACCACATCTGCCACATAATTACCATCTCACAATAATGCTAGAACCCACATTCTGTGGTTTGCCATCTTTCCCTAACGTTTCTATTTTCAACTCTAACATAATACTTTGCACGTAATTATGTTTCAAGAGATATTTGTTGATCTGTTTTTTGAAATGATTTTTCTGTAACACATGGCTCATGTTGGGGTTAAGTTGACGGCCTTCTGTTAGCCAACCTCACAGCCTTGCTTCCAAGATCCCATCAATTGAAAAAAAAATGTAGTTAAACATTGGCATCTGGGACAAAACTCAAAAAAGAATCATAAATGTTAAAAAAAGAGTAATCTATATTGTTCTGTCATTTATTGTACTACGTTATGCCATATTATAACATAGGAAAAATATTGCTAGCCAGTTTCTCTTCAGTAGAGTATGGACATTTAAATGCAATTCTTTATAATAGAACCATGTAGTATATCTAAAAGTTATTTTATTCAAACTTTATGTGCTTTTACTTAAGTAATATATTTTTATTGAGGTACAAGTGACATAGTATATTAGTTTCAGGTGTACAACATGAGTCAATATTTGTATACATTGAGACACGATCACCACGATAAGTCTAGTTGATATCCATCACCATATATAGTTACAGAATGCATTTTCTTGTGATGAGGACTTTTAAGATCTATTCTGTTAGCAACTTTTAAATATGCAATACAGTATTATTAACTGTAGTCACCATGCTATACATTACATCCCCATGACTTATTTTATAGCTGGAAGTTTTTACCTTTTGACTACCTTCACCCATTTTGCTTAGCCCCTACCCCCACCTCTGGCAACCACCAATTTGTTCTCTGTATCTATGAGCTTGGTTTATTGTTTGTTTTGTTTTTTAGGTTTCACATATAAGTGAGATCATACAGTATTTGTCTTTCTCTGTCTGACTTATTGCACTTAGCATGATGCCTGAAGGTCCATCCGTGTTGTCACAATGGCAAGATTTCATTCTTTTTTATGGCTGAATAGTATTCCATTGTATATATACAGTCATGCATCACTTAACAATGGATACATTCTGAGAAATGTGTCATGAGGAGATTTCATTGTTGTGCAAACATCATAGAGTGTACTTACACAAACCCAGATGGCATAGCCTACCTATACATACCTAGGTTATATGGTACTAATCTTATGGGACCACCATCACACATGTGGTCCATCATTGACTGAAATGTTTTTATATGATGCATGACTGTATACCACATCTTCTTTATCCATTCATTCATTGATGGACATTTTAGGTTGTTTCCATATCTTGGCTATTGTAAATAATGCTGCAATGAACATGGGAGTGCATATATCTTTTCTAATTAGTGTTTTTGTTTTCTTCGGCTAAATACCCAGAAGTAGAATTGCTGAATCATATGGTAGTTCTATTTTTAATTTTTTGAAGAACCTCCAAACTGCTTTCTGTAGTGGCTGTAGCAATTTACATTCCCACCAACAGTGTACAAGGGTTCCCTTTTCTCCACATCCTCACCGACACTTGTTATTTCTTATCTTTTTGATAATAGTCATTCTAACAGATGTGAAGTGATATGTCATTGTGGTTTTTGAATTGCATTTATGTGATGATTGGTGATGTTGAGCATCTTTTCATATGGCTATTGGCCATCTGTATGTCTCTTTGTAACAATATCTACTCAGATCCTCTGCCCACTTTTTAATTAGATTGTTTGGTTTTTTTAGTATTGAGTTATATGAGTTCTCTATAGATTTTGGATATTAACCTTTTATCCGATATATGATTTACAGATATTTTCTCCCAATCAGTAGGTTTCCTTCTCATTTTGTTGCTGATTTCCTTTTCTTTGCAGAAGTTTTTTAGTTTGATGTAGTCTTTCTTACTTATTTTTGCTTTTGTTGCTTTTGCTTTTGGAGTCATCTCTAAAAAATCAATGCCAAGACTGATGTCATAGAGCTTACTGCCTATGTTTTCTTCTGGGAGTTTTATGGTTTCAAGTCTTACATTCAAATCTTTAATCCATTTTGAGTTAATTTTTGTGTATGGTATGAGATAATGGTCTACTTTCATTCTTTTGCAGGTGGCTGTCCAGTTTTCCCACCATCATTTATTGAAGAGACTTTCTTTTCTCCATTGTATGTTCTTGGCTCCTTTGTTGAAGATTATCTGTCCACAGATGTGTGGTTTTACTTCTGGGCTTTCAATTCTGTTCCATTGATCTGTGTGTCTTTTTCTGTGTCAGTACCATGCTGTTTTGATTCATATAGCATTGTTGTATATTTTGAAGTCAGGGATTGTGATGCCTCCAGCTTTGTTCTTCTTTCTCAAGATTGCTTTGGCTATTCAGGATCTTTTGTGATTCCAAACAAATTTTAAGGTTGTGCGTTCTATTTATGTGAAAAATGCCACTGGAATTTTGATACTGATTGTGTTGAATCTGTAAATTGCTTTGGGTAGTATGGACATTTTAACTATATTCTTCCAATCCATGAGCATGGAATGTCTTTCTATTTATTTGTGTCTTCTTCAATTTTTTTCCTCAATGTCTTGTAGTTTTCACTGTACAGGTCTTTCACTTCCTGGTTAAATTTATTCTTGGGTGTTTAACTTGTTTTGATGCAATTGTAATTGAGGTTGTTTTCTTAATTTCTCTTTCTGATAATTTGTTGTTATTGTGTAGAAATGCAACTATATTTGTATATTGATTTTGTATCCTGCAGTTTCACTGAATTCATTTATTAGTTCTTACAGTTTTTTGGTGGAGTCTTTAGGGTTTTCTATATACAATATCATATCTTCTGCAAATAGTGACAGTTTTACCTTTTCCTTTCCAATTTGGATGCCTTTAATTTCTTTTTCTTGCCTAATTCTCTGGCTAGTACTTCCAATACTATGTTGAACAAAAGTGGCAAGAGTGGGCATCCTTGTCTTGTTCCTGATCTTTGAGGAAAAGCTTTCAGCTTTTCACTGTTGAGTATGATGTTAGCTGTGGGCTTGTCATATATGGCCTTTATTATGTTGAGGTATTTTCCGTCTATTCCTGCTTTGTTGAGAGTTTTTATCATAAATTGATGTTGAATTTTGTCAAATGCTTTTTCTGCATCTATTGAGATGATCATCTGACTTTTATCCTTCATTTTGTTAATGTGGTATATCATGTTGATTGATTTGTGGATGTTGAACCATCCTTGCATTCCTGGAATAAATCCCACTTGATAATGATGTATGATCCTTTTAGTGTATTGTTGAATTTGGTTTGCTTATATTTTGTTGAGGATTTTTACATCTATGTTCATCAGAGATACTGGCCTGTAATTTTCTTTTCTTATGGTATCCTTGTCTGGTTTTGGTATCAGGGTAATGCTGGCATTGTAAAATGAGTTTGGAAGAGTTCCCTCCTCTTCTATCTTTTGGAAGAGTTTAAGAGGGATTGGTATTAATTCCTTGAATACTTGATAGAATTCACCAATGAAGCCATTTGGTCCTGGGCTTTTGTTTGCTGGGAGATTTTTGAATAATGATTCAATCTCCCTCCTAGTAATCAGTATATTCAGATTTTCTATTTCTTCATAACTCAGCCTTGGAAGGTTGTATGTTTCTAGGAATTTATCCATTTCTTCTAAATTCTCCAATTTGGTGGCATATAATTGTTCCTAGTAGTCTCTTATGATCTTTTGTATTTCTGTGTTATCAGTTGTAATGTCTCTCCTTTTATCTCTGAGTTTGTTTATCTTAGTCTTCCCTCTTTTTTTCTGGGTGAGTCTAGCTAAAGGTTTGTCAAGTTCTTTTTATGTTTTCAAAGATCCAGCTCTTAATTTCATTGATCTTTTCTACTGTCTTTTAAATCTCTTATTTCATTTATTTCTACTCTGATTCTTGTTATTTCCTTCCTTCTACTAACTTTGGGCTTTGTTTGTTCTTTTTCTAGTTCCTTAAGATGTAAAGTTAGGTTGTTTATTTGAGATTTTTCTTGTTTCTTGAGGTAGGTGTTTATTGCTATGAACTTCCCTTTTAGAACTGCTCTTGTGTATCCCATAAATTTTGGTATGTTATATTTCCATTTTCATCTGTCTCAAGGTATTTCTTGGTTTCTCCTTTGATCTCTTCATTGGCCCATTGGTTGTTCAGTAGCATGTTGTTTAATCTCCACATATTTGTGAATTTTCCAGTTTTCTTGTTATGGTTTCTAGTTTCATACCACTATGGTGGAAAAGATGCTTGATACAATTTCAGTGTTCTTTAATTTATTATGTCTTGCTTTGTGCCCTAATATATAGTCTATCTTGGAGAAAGTTCCATGTGCACTTGAGAAGAATGTGTATTCTGCTGCTTTTGGATGGAATGTTCTGTATATGTCTACTAAGTCCATTTAGTCCAATGTGTCATTTAAGGCTGATGTTTCCTTATCAGTCTTTTGTCTGGATTATCTATCCATTGAAATAAATGGAGTATTAAAATCCCCCACTGTTACTATATTGCTATCTGTTTCTCCCTTTAGAGCTCTTAATATTTGCTTTAAATATTTAGGTGCTTCTACATTGGGTGCATAAACATTTACAAATATTGTATCCTCTTGTTGGATTGACCCCTTTATCATTATGTAGTGACCTTTCCCTAACTTTTATCCATTTATCTCATGTATATAAAACATCCTGTTGTTATCCTGACAGCAGTCTCATAAATTCACTCTCTTTTTAATTTTATTATATAATTTATCCTCTCTCAAAACAGACAGTCTAGTTTCTTATCCCATTGCTAGTATTCCAACATAATTACTGATCTGTTCTTTCATCTCAACCCACATTTGTACTTTCGAACTATGCATTATTTGGACCAGTCGAGCAGTGTAAGCAAATTGAACTTTTCTGTTTGGGTCCTAAAATTTAGGAAGTTTTGCTAAAGTTGATATTAGATTTGTACAGGTTTCAGGTAATTCTTCAGCTGTTCTTTATTGTAATAGAGAACCACAACCTAGAGCACTTATGACCTTTGTTTACGTATTAGGATCCTAATCCTTTTAAAGGATATCTAGTTTTTGGTGTGTGTGTTTTATGCTCAACTGAAGAGTAGCATGTATATGATGCAAATACAAATTAACCAGATTGATTTTCACATGTGCTTTGTGGAATCATCTGATTATTTTGTTATGATATCTCATCTGAAATTTCATAAATCTGTAAGTCTGTTCAAGGTATAGGGGAACCTAGACAGAAGTAACATCAAAACAATTTTGCAGAGCATTTCAGAAATCTGACTTACAAAATATGTCAGAACTCTCTGAAGGTTCCTAAAACAAAGTATTCAAAGGTACATTGATTGCATCTTAAATTCTTACTGCATGCTAAATACTATGCTAGGCACATTGCATGCATAATCTCATTATTCCTAATTACAACCATTTATGATTTATATTATTTTCTCTGTTTTTCAGAAGCTCTGGAAGTTAAATAAATTGCCCTATGTATTAGTTTTCTATTCTGTGTAACAAATCATTACAAAGTTAGAGACTTAACACCCATTAATTATATCACAGTTCTGTAGATCAGAAGTCCAGACAAGCTGGACTGGATAATCTACTCAGGATCTCACAAGGTAGAAATTAAGGTGTCTGCCAGACTGGGCTCTTATCTGGAGGTTTTGGAAAGAATCCATGGCCAAGCTCATTCAGGTTGTTGGAAGAATTCAGTTGCTTGTGGTTGTAGGAGTGAGTCCTTATTTCCTTGCTGGCTGTCAGCGGGGGCCACACACCACTGCTAGAAGCTACTAGTGTTCCTTCTTCCATGACTCCCTCAATTTTCAGACAAGCAAAGGCATGTGTAGCTCTTCTCATGATTTTAGTCTCTCCCTGGCTTCCCTTTCTGCTACCAGTCAAAATAAGTACTCTGCTTTTAAGAGCTCGTGTGATTAGATTAGCCCTCTCCCCCAGTAAGCTCCCTGTTAATGTCAGCTGTGCCATATAACACAACACAAGGGGTTGAGGTGTGTGAAATCTCATCATATGTACATTTATGGTGGGATTGTTTTGGGGGGTGGGTGTATAATTCTGCTAGCTGCACTGTATTACTCGAAACAGTAATCGACAGAGTTAGAGGTCATCTCTGGGTTTGGTTGAACTGCAGAGCTTTATCTCTGTATCATATTCATTAGAGGTTCTGATTTTATCCATGGAGATTATGGAAACCAGCCTTATTGCTATATAGCTAGACTGTGTTCGTACCACATACTGCTGTACAAAGTACTGCCTTAGAGGGTTCTAACACAAGCCTTACATGCACACAGGTCCTGGAAAATAGGAGATCCAGATGGTCAAGAATCACATAAATTAGGTTTTGTTAGGCTGTGCATATTTCTGTGATTTTCGCTTCCATCAGTTTAGTCTGCCCTATTTTATTTCAAGCTTTAGTTTCTACTTTGTACCCCATCTCCTCTCTGCTTATCTTATGAATACACTTTAAACATTTGGTTAATGAAGAGTCATGTTCATTTCAGTTTCTTTTGGAAATTTGAGTGAAGTCATAGTTTTTCCCCTTATTTATATTCTTTTCAGAGGTAATTGAGTTCAGTGACTGTAATTTGTATAGCAATGTGCTAAGGGAACTGCCAAAGATATAAGTCAATCAAGAAAAGTTCCATTCTTGATCATACAAAGCTACCATTAACTGGAGACCACACGGATTTTTATGGAGCAGAATATTTGATCTGGTGCACACAGTGAAAAAAGAAACAGGTAAGTGTTATTTTGTTGATTTTAAATAACATAAACACGTGTAAGGCATATATTTCTTAGGCTGTTGAGTGTAACATTTTATGAGAGAACCATTGATTTCTTTGTTGACAGCTTTTGAATCTTCTTTTTTTCCCCAGGAAGACAGTGATAGGAATCTGCTTTTTTCTCATGATTCACCAGGTAGGACAGAGCCTTACAGACTATAACCAGCTCAGTTGTATTAGGAACAGTGTAGTTTACGTGTGAAACAAAGTCCAATTCTGGTTTACTAGATAACTAAGTAATTTGGGACAAGTCACTAGATATCTCTGAACCTCGTTGTCCCTAACTATAAAATGAGCAGTTCCAAAATTCTATTATTTTAAACACATCTATGACATATTTTGGTCAGTTTCCAACTTGCTGTAAATAATTTAATTTATTTTGGTTTGGCTACTTAGAAATTTGTTTGCTGGATTTCATAAAGACATTTGAAGAAATTTTATAAATGAATATATATGAATATTATAGTAAAATTGATTGGAATGTGCATGGGGCTTGTCATAATCAAGTTATAGGATTGTTTTTCTTTCTTCACTCAGTAAAATTCTTTCTTGGGTTCCAATTTTTTGTATACTCTCCTCTTCTCAAATAAGTGTTCCATTTTTTTTTCTTTTTCTCTTATTTCACTAGAAATATCTTTTATTTGGAATGTTATTTTGTCACAATTTATGTGTGATTATTCTTACTTTAGTGAGACATTAATATTTCTGCTTTCTAGGGTAAATTACTAAAATTTTAAAACACAGACATCATGATAGCAGACTGGCCAGAGTAGTTACACATTGTCTTAGCAAGTTGTTTTTTGCCTTTCTTTGTGAAGTATGTTATATGAAACATTGGTATTGTCATTCTGATGGATTCTCCCCCAAATTGATGGCCCAGTTGTGACAAATCAAAGCATCCACATGATGTTTTAAAGTGTTAAAGAAAATTAAATGAACAGTTAAATTAGAAATGAGGTCTGAGCTATAACTTCTGTCTCTGGAAGGGAGGATACTACGGGCAACATGCACAGGGAATGATTTTTCTGGTAATAAAGTTTGGAAAATAGCAACCAAAAGAGAACAAAGGTGTTCATGCTGTTGTTCAGTGTGTAGAGAACAAAGAGAGTTTCCACTATGCAAGAACCTATACCACTATATATTTGCAATGATGCCTTAGTGCAAGGGGAAACAGCTGTTTATCTGTTTTTCTTTTGGTTTTATTTTCTTTTTACACTGCCATTCTGTCGGTACGTGGCTTCATAAAGCTGTAGGATTCTGATAGGAAAACTACCGAGTTCATGTGCTTTGGAAGTCAATGTGTTGATTTTCTAGCTGGATGGCAATATTTTATTATAGGTGGAGGGAGACTGTGATTATTAGTGTCAGAGGCAGGAAGCCTAATGCCACCAATCCCACATCAAGTGAGCCATCTTTTGTGTTTCATGTGCTTTATTCTACTGAATGAATATTGTATTACTGTTTTTATTTATTTATTTTGTTTGACTATCAGAGACTTATCAGATGGTTCTGTTTCTGTCTAACACTTGATGGAAAGTTTTATTGTAAAGTTTCCTTCATGGAGATGGCTTTACGTCTTGGCTATAAAGGAAAGTCCCATAAAATTTGATTGGAAATTGTCTTTATGAGTTGCCGCCCTGTGTGCTATTAAAAGCTCAGAACCTGAGTATTAGTTTTAACTCAGAGCTGTGTGTGCCCAGTGTATTGGGACCCATCCTCCGCTTTACCTCTTTCTTCCTACAGAACATCTCTCCCACCAGCCTTCCTTCAGGGGCTCAATAGTCTTGTTCAACTCATCCTTACCCTGCATTAGAACCAAGCTTTGGGGTCCCTTCTTTGTATATTTGCATTGTCAAGGACCAAATATCATTCATGTTCAGTAATTCACCTCTTTTGTTACTCTAGGCATAGCTCCTAAGAAGTGCTTCCCACCGAGGAGTCTTTAGTGAACATTAATTGAACATTTTGGAGAGTTTTCTTTTTTTATTGAAATGGGCATGCTTTAATGCCAGTTCTTCCTTATTAGAACTTCTTGTTCTCCGCTTACATATTGTGGCCATGTCACCCTGGCTTTCTGTCCTTATTGGCTGACACCTGGTATTCAGATCAGCCCTTACGAACTTTTATTCTCCCTGTAATTCTGTGACTTATTAGTGGTCCTATTTTACCTTAATTAAGCAGAGCCTGAGAGAGTGCCTGTCTCCCATTATTGTACATTTTCTTTCTTTCCCCAGAACACCTTTTGATTCTTGCTCTGGATCCTTACATGAGGTGCACTGTGAAACACGATTTCTTTCCTTCCTTTTTTCCTCATGAGTTGGCATGTTTAATTAACCTGAGTAAAATGAAGAAATTTAAGGGTAATAGAAGTCATGGTAATATTTTACTTTGCCTGGTAACAGGTTGCTCCGTGTCCAGAGGGAGTGTAAACTCTACAGATATTTCTTCACATTTTCCTTTAAAAATAAATCAATAAAAGGAGAAGTGGCAGTCCAGACAGGCTGTTGCGTTGTGCCTTAATAGCCCATAGTAGCCCAGATGTTGCAATACTCTAAGTGGGAAAAGAATTTTCTTTCATTTTCTTTTTTGCTAATGGTGTTTATTTGATGTAAATACTAAGTTCTAGCACAATAATGGGTGCCCAAGGGAATCAAAGTGCAATAAAAGGATTCTTAATGTATTTTTCATTTCCATATAGTTTATGTTTCACATATTTCTCATGGAAACTGAGAAAACATTTTTTTCTCCAAAGGCAATTACTCTGCATGGCCTTTTTACTCTATTATAGGGCCTTCTTTCTTTTCAGATAATAACCCACAGAATCTCTTTGTGTGCTCAAGTTAAGTCATTAATTGGCTTGATAAAGGGTTGTTAGTGCAGAAAGCTTATTCTCTTCGTTGGTTGTTTGTAACTCCCAGACATTAAGTGACCCACTTTGTTGTTCCTCAGGCCGAAAATCGTTACTTTCTTTTGGCACCATACAGACTGTGGATTTCAATTTAATTCACAAACTTATAACTCACTTTAATTTCTGCTGAGAAGTGGTTTTTCTAGACAACTGTTCAAATTTTATGATTGAGTCAACATTAGATGCAACAGTGGAACAGGTGTACTCTACTATAGAGATTATTAACATAAGACTTTGTTCTTTTAGTGTACTTTTCCTCCTTCAGAAGTAGTTTTTGCTGAACTACAGATTTTTTCTGAACATTTGTTCAGAGTTAACAAAGACAAGTTTAACCATTATCTTCCCGTATAAATGATTAGTACAATAATGTCCAGCTCTGTTCTCCTTATATATACCTCCCTCTTCTTAAATTAAGACCCATATTTGTTGAAAGAAAATATGAACACTAGGAAAACTTTACTTAATGATAAATTTACTAACTCTAAATTTTCTTTGCTGAGTCCAACCTTGGAAAATATTGATAATTAAATTCTACAAATAAAATTAAATTTATCTAGTTACAGATTGTTCCCCATCAAACTTTTTTTTTGTGTGTGTGAGGAAGACCAGCCCTGAGCTAACATCCATCGCCAATCCTCCTCTTTTTGCTGAGGAAGACTGGCCCTGGGCTAACATCTGTGCCCATCTTCCTCTACTTTATATGGGACACCACTATGGGGTGGCTGACGAGCAGTGCATCAGCGGGCGCCCGGGATCCGAACCTGCGAACCCTGAGCTGCCAAGCACGGACTAAACCGCTGCGCCACCGGGCGGCCCTCCCCATCAAACTTAAAACTATTTAAGATATAAGGTACTAGCTAGAATTTTCTATCAGAAAGTCAGTACTGTTTACCTTCATATGTGTACAACACACATACATGATATATAGTCACATTAAAAAATATGTAAGTTCTGGGGCTGGCCTGGTGGCGTAGCAGTTAAGTTCGCGCACTCCTCTTCGGTGGCCCAGGGTTTTGCAGGTTCGGATCCCGGGCGTGGACAGATGCACCGCTTGTCAAGGGTGCTTGTCAGCCATGCTGTGGTGGTGTCCCATATAAAGTAGAGGAAGATGGGCACGGGTGTTAGCCCAGGGCTAGTCTTCCTCAGCAAAATAGAGGAGGATTGGCAACAGATGTTAGCTCAGGGCTAGTCTTCCTTACACACACACAAAACATATATATATATAAGTTCTATAAGATCAGAGATTTTATCTCTGGTTCTCTGTGGTGGCAAATGTACATGTGTGTGTGCACACACACATATACACAGTGGAAATCCAACATTGGAATGATCCCTGGACACTTAGGGAAAGGTGAGAGACAATGTGGGGTAATAGAAACAATATGGACTTGGTATCTCCTCTGGGTTGTTCTACTAACTGCACTGTGGGAACCTGGAACAAATTACTTTCATAACTTTTGGCTCACTTTTATCTTGTCTGTATATTAGGACACTGTTCCCAAGTTTACTTGCACATTCAGTTATTGAACAATAGCTGTTTGAAGGTGAAGAATAAAGCTTTAGGCTGGAGAGGAGGTGGTACCAATTTTCTGGAAAAGGAAAAAACTTTGCTCACTTTTCACTTTTATCTATAGTTAGAGTTCTAAAGGGGGCTATAATCCAAACATATTGTGAATGGATTTGTAGAGAGATTGAATAATAACCAGCTTTAGTAGGCAGGTCAAATACAGAAACAATGTGAATATTTGATAAAGCAAATTAAAAAAAATACGCTTAAGGAAGCAACAGTAACAAGGAGGGCTACAGCTCAGAGGAAAGCTCCTATTGGGCATATGTGCTGGGAGGCTGGCAAATTTCATGTGGGATCTCAACTAATTATGATCTTATCCTGCATTTATCCAGCTAATAATTAACATGTGGGCTCAGCATGCAGTCAACTGCAAATTCTCAGTCTTGAATAATCGACGGTCTTTCCTTTCCTGTAAAAAGAATGTTGATGACCAAAAATCATAAACTAATTTATTAAATTAGAAGGACTATTTATCAGATTACGGTAATTGTTTGATAGATAAACAACTGGTCTGAGTGTTTATAGTAGCTGATATTAAAAAAAAAGATGCGTGATTTTTTTTCTTTTCAGTTATGCATCTAATTACTAATTCACGTCAAGTACAACTGTAGGTAACATCACTATCTAAGAATCTACAATTGCATCCCATCGCCCAGAAAATCAAATCTGATTCCTCAACTTGACTTTGAAGGTCACATGCAATCTGGCTCCAAACCTGCCTATTCAAATGTATTTCCTTTGACTTCCTTCAGCACTTTCCGGTCACTGATGCCTCTTAAGTTTTCTTTTACTCAGATGGTATTATTTATGCCAAGTCTGTATTCACTGGAATATCCTCCTTCCTATTCCTTTTTATTCACTCATCAATACTAACCTCAATTGCCACCCCGTTCAAAAGCCTTCTCCGTTTGCAGCAGCATTTATTCATCCTTATTTATTATTCAGTTATTCATGCAGTCACAATCACTCCACCGGTATTGATTGAGTACTTTGTATGTTACAGGTGCTGCCCTCTCCTACACATGAATTTTTATTGCATGTATAATCAAATCGAAGTAGTTATACTGAGTTTATAGTTTAATATTTATTTTCCCTGCACTAGGAAAATGAGCCCACAATGGTGATGATTGTATCTTTTTTTTTTTTTTTTTTAAGAGAAATCATGAAATAGTGTATGACGACATGACCAGGCAGGGAGTTACGAGGCTGGTTCTGTGTCTCCTGTTGGCTGCAACTTAGTTCTTGGCTAATTTAAATCAATGGACATTTATTAAGCTTCTATCATGTTTATTGCAATGTTAGACACTATAGGAGATACACAGATAAATGTATTTTATGTATGTGTTATGACATGCATAAGAAAAAAATCATTTTATGGAGCCAACAATCTAGAAGAAAGATCCTGGGATCCTGAGACCTCTAGAGGATTTAATGTTTTAACTTCAAGTGATTTTATCTAAATTTTGGGGTATGTGCTTATGTGCATTTTTCTGAGGAGATACGTGCATAGCTTTTAGATGTTAAAGGTGTTATTGGTCCTTAACAAAAAGGTGAAAAAGCTCATGACCTCAACATGTATAAAACAAATACTCAGCTGAAGAACAAGAACCTTAGAGGAACCACAGTGGTCTAAGCTGGGTTCAGAAAAAGTAAAGTCATATCTGACTGTGGTCCTTTAGGGAAAGGCTTCCTGAAAGAGATGACTCTTGGAGAATATGCTGTGTCTTTTGGCCTCAGCTTCCCCATGGAAAAGGAGGGTTGATTATAGGATCTGTTATTCTTTCCAGTTATTAAATTTGTTGCTTCCCGATTCAATCACCAAATCCCTATCAAAATGCCAGTCACAACATAGGTACTCAGAAAACATCTGTTAATTAGTCCTGAAATGAAACTTTAAAAATTTGTTGTCCCAAATATATCCACTATCTTGAGCTGAAGTTTTAGAATGTTATAGCATTAGCTCTCCAATGTTCCACAAATGAGAGGAAGAGTTATCAGATGTTTATATATCATTGCTCACACTCTTTCACTTGGCAGATCAGAATGTTTAATTCATCGCTTGTCCATCATTTATTCATAGTGTTTTTAAATACATTCGTATTTTGTTATGCTTTCTGTTATAGCAGTTTGGTCCTCCTCATTAGTCTTTATGCCTTGTGAAGATGAGGACTATCTCAAATCCACCTGATACACAGCACCTCGCACATTTCCTTAACCAAAAGGGGGCTTAGTAAATGTTGAATGATAAATGAAAGGATGCATATCAAAGTGCATAAAAACAATCTTTAAATTTCCTATTTCAGTGTTGCACAGAGTTTAAAGAGCATGGGCTCAGGAGTGAGGTGGCAGGCTCAGATCTTGACACAGCCTTGTCCTCCCTGAGTCACTTTTGGCAAGTTCCTTCAAGTTGTCGTCCTCAACTTCCTCACCTGTAAAGTGGGATAATGACAGGTCTGCCTCATAAATTTAACTGATTAAATTAACTAAGTGCTTGGAAGAGTGTCTACACATCATAGATAAGGGAGAATCCAGGCGTTTTTGTAGTCTCTGGGACCCTCTTTAAGAAAAAGAATACCAAATTATAAATACAAAACTAGTCAATTAGAACCTTTTTTAGGTATTTATTTAGAGTGGGAAAAGAATTCACAAACTACAGATGTAAGAAAACTGAAAAATAGCACAAACATCACAAAATACTGTCATCATTAATAAACTTCTTGACTCATCATTGTAGACTATTTCCTATACATTTTTGTCTGCATACACTCAGATTTCCTCTTTCATATGATAATGATTTTTAATATTTTCCATAGAAATAAAATTTATTCTTTTATCTCACAAAGAAGATAGAAATTTGCTTTTTATTATTAACGGTTTAGGAAGTATTCATTTACCTTCAGAACACATTACCAGAAATACCACATTTCTAACTTTCTCCATAGCTTCGTGCTCAGGTGGTCTTTCTTGTCTGGAGGGAAGCCCCAGAAAAGTCCAGCTTTTGAGTTTCACTTGACATGATCTCAGACAGGCCAGTGCCTCTGCAGCAGGTCCAGCCTGGCCGGCTCCCAACTGGTCCCTCTTGACTCCTCATCACCATCCTTGTGGGCAGGTCTTGCTGTGAGAGATGGGGGGAGGGAGTGTAAATTGGCCCAGAGCCTGGGACGTGATGGCTCTGATGCATTGTATTCACATCCTTAGAGTCACAGATAAGGTCCAGATTTTCCAGGAGATCTACTGGCATTATTTTGTCATTGGAGTCCAAATAGATTGAAGGAAGTGCTGGCAGCCTGCCTGCTGATAGTACCTGCTACAAACCCAGGATGAATTCTAGGAGGCAGAAGGTGACCACCAGGCTGGGCTGCCCTCCATGCCCCCACTCCAGGGCTAGGGCTATTGTTTCCTCACTGCAGGCAATGCAAGATAGAGGTGTTGGAGCACCACTGATTTCGTGGTAACTCTGCCTCTCATTCTAAGTGCTCAGTAACTTAGCATTTACCATTATTGTTTTCCTCTTTCATTGCCAAAGAATTTTTCAATTAATCCCTAAGAATTTGGCAGTGAGTGTCTTTTTTTGGTCTTATATAATTTTTTAATTTTCAGGAATAATTCTCTTTCTCTACCTTATCCCAAACAGGGTAGCATTTCAGATGACCTAAAGTTTTACTAAAATGGATTTTAAAATGGGTTATGCCAGAGAAAATTTATGTTTAATACTTCGTGATCATATTAAGATCAAACTATACTGAGATAAAAATATTGTGTTTCCTTCATTCTTAAATATCATTTGTGGTGGGTGCCATGCTGTGGCATATGCCCTTCTTTCCGGAATCAAGAATTTGTTATCCCAATTGCTGGGAGTACTGCTTGCTAGAGTCTTCAGCTGACAGTCCTCTCTGGGAGAATCTCTTCTTGCCCAAGTTCACATCTACTCCCCAGGGACAGCCTGCATCTAGTGTTCTTTGGAGGGAGGAGAGTGTTATAAAGGCCCTCATTTCCCCAACTTGGTCCAGCTCCAGAGCCATCCCAGTTTCAGAGCTCCATGAAGCCCAGTTAGTGACTTTTCCCTCTGCCCAATTCAGCTCTCTTCCTTTCCCCACTGGTAGTCATCCTGAAGACATTTACCAAATACGTACTACACATAAATCTGTCAGAGTCTCCTTCCCAGGGAACCTGCCTTGAAACACTATCAGTTTCTTGAGAAGCACAATCTTTTTAATAACGGCTTTTCTGGAGATGAAGATAGAGATCATTTATAAGATGTGACCCTATTTCAGAAATGTTTAAATGGAAAACATGGGCTTCTTAACATTCAAGGAAATGTGCCATCAGGGTCCACGAGAGTGCTGTAATTGCTTGCTGTATGATCCTGTTGGTCGTGACCAATAACCTGAAGCAATTAGAAGCCTCTCACTGAAGCCATTATCTGAAGAAAGGTTAAAGATTGTTGTTCTTTCTTTTTCTCAGTGTAAGGTTTTTTCTTTACATGCCCTCCTAGCTTGATCTCGTCTAAATTCATGGCTTTAAGCCATTGCATTATATCTCCAGCCCTGCCATTGCTTGAGCTTCTAATTTGCATATTCATCTGTCTGCCAGAACATTTTCTTTGATTTCCCACTAGCCTCCCAAATGTAACATGTCTAACACTGGGTGAGTCATTTTCCCCTCAAACCAGCCCTGTCTTGTGTCCAATCTCAATTAGTAATCCCTCTACAGTGACATTCCAAACCATAAAACCCATTAGTCGTTCTAGACTCTTCCTCCTCCCTCACCCTACATACCAGACAGCCATCAAGACCTGCCATTTTTGCTGGAAAGTATTGCTCCAATATGTAATATTACTACTTTTCAATTCCTATTACTGTTTCCTCAATTTAGGTCCTTAGGTAGACTACTCTAATAATGACTCATTTTTCTACCTTCAGTCTTGCTTCCTTTAAATACACCCTCTGTCCAGTGGTCATGATGATCTATATCAAACGCAGATTTGCTCATGCCAGTACACTCATGAACACGATGAACTGCAAATCGTCCTGTCAAGCAAGGCTCTCCATGACTTAACCTATTTATCATTTACCATACCACTACCGCTCCCTCGCTCCAACTTGATATGCGAGTAAAACTGAAGTGCTTGGAGTTACCTGCATGCTTTGTTTGTTTCATGCTTCTGTGCCTTTGCCCATTATTTTCCCTCTGCCTGGAAAGCGCTTTTCTCCTTTCTTAGATTGGCTAACTTTAAACATCCTCTGATGTAATCTATTTTGTCATCCTCTCTAGGATGTTTTCTCTCAACCTAAAAATCTGGATACCCAAACTATCTTAGCCTTTATAACATTACAACGAAAGTATGTGTGTGTTTCTGTAGTTTCCTAAACGACAGAGACTATGCTTATTTACCTTTGTAACCCGAGTGCCAGGCACACAGAGAACACTCAGTAGGTGTCTGCTGTACAGAACTGAATATTGAAGACAATAGTTTCCTGGTTCCCTTTGCATTTACTGAGTCATTGCTTTTTTGGTATCTTATCAGTATTCTTAAAATTCTTTCTGCGACCTCTGTCCTGAAATTCACCTCTCTTCCCTACATCTTGACAAAATTGGATATTGAATAATCCTGAAACCTAATCTTTTCAAAACTGAACTCTTGACTTTTCCTTCAGACCTCTCCTCTCACAATTTCCCTTGTTTTAATAAATGGTAACCCTGCTCTTCCTTTGTGAGGCCAAAACCTTCAGAGTCATCCTTGAAAATTCTCCTTCTTTCATACCTAACATCCAATTCATGAACAAGTCCTATATCTTCAAAATATACACCTCTCTCCATCTCCATTACTATTGCCCTGGATTGTTGTAGCAACCCCCAACTTGTCTCCCTATGCCCATGCTTGCCCACACGAAGTCTTTCTCAATATACTAGCTAGAGCGTGGCTTTTAAAATCTAAGCCTGTTCATATCCTCTCTGTTCTCAACATGCTTCAGATGGGTTTTCCAATTAAAGCCGAAGGCTGTATCTGATGGCATAGCTCCTGCCTCTCTCCCCCTCCTAACCTTGACCTCATCTTCTGAATTTCTGGCTGAATTAGCCTTCTAGCCATTCCCAGCACTCTTCTCCTACAAGGTCTTTGTATTTCCTGTGGCCTCTGCCCAGAAAGCTATTTCCTTAGATTCTGTTTGCTGACTCTTCCTCTAGATAGATCTCTGCTTAAATTTAACGTCACCTTATTAATGAGGCCTTTCCTGCCCATCCTACGTAAAATAGAGATTAATGACACACACTGTATTTATCGTTCTCCATCAGTCATACTGTGTAATTACTCATTTATTTGTTTTCTCGCTTTCTGATTTTTTTCAGTGCTATGTTCTCAGAAGAAGAGCAACTGACACATAGGGATCAATAAATATTTGATGAATGCAAATGAAGGAACCAGGATTAAACTCCAATTGTGTTCCTTCTCAATGTGTGTAATGTTGGGCAAATTACTTAACTTCTCTGAGATTTACTTCCCTTATTTATAAAACGACGCCAAAAATAATGATGCCTGCCATATTTTCCTCAAAGGTTCTTGATGAGATGCCAATGTGATATTGACCGATGACGTTATGGGTCCTTACTAGGCCCCGTGCACAATCTAAAGTGCTTTCCATGTAAAATTTCATTTAATCTTCACAATAATGATAGGAAGTATGTTCTTTGATCATCTCCATTTTACTGACTTGGAAAAAAAGTAAAGAACTCAAGTGTAAACATGTCTCGAAGTCACCTAGATGGTAAATGAGAGAACCGAGATTTGAACCCACAGAGCTGTGACCGCATACCCGTGTTGACTGGCAGCCCTGATTATGTGCCACGTCATTCTGTGCTTGTCCCTAGTGAAAATGACCCCAGGTGGGAATCCTGCATGTTTGTAGCAGACACTCTTTATCAGTTGGAGAATATTTTGACATTTTTTGTTTTAGGAATTTATGCTGAGTTTTGTCCAATATTTTCCCTATCTACAAAGGCAGCCATATGACTTTGCCCCTCTAATCTATTAATGTAGTGAATACACTAATAAATTTCCTGATGTTGACTATCTTTTCATTTTGAGAATAAAATTTAGGGGGTGGCCTGGTGGCATAGTGGTGAAGTTTGTGCTTGGGCAGCCCGGGGTTCGCAGGTTCGGATCCCGGGCGCCCGCCGACGCACTGCCTGTCAGCCATGCCGTGGCGGCGTCCCATATAAAGTGGAGGAAGATGGGCACGGATGTTAGCCCAGGGCCAGTCTTCCTCAGCAAAAAGAGGAGGATTGGCAATGGATGTTAGCTCAGGGCTGGTCTTCCTCACACACACAAAAAAGAATAAAATCTACTTAGTCATTTAATTGTATTCTGTTAACACACTGCTTGATAATTTTTAATTTTGGAAATTTGCATCTATGTTCATACAAGAGATTGCCATATAATTTTATTTTGGGGGATATCATTACCTAGTATTGATATCAGATTTTGGTGCCCATGAATTAGAATAATTTTATATTACTATAAGGATGTATAAGTTCCTGAATGTTTGGGAAGACATTCATAAAGGTATTTTTTTTTTCTGTAGTAAATTTTTCTCTTGATTTTTGCAATTAATCATCATTAATGTGTTTCACATTCACCAAATAAAATGATAATCTTAACAGGAGCTTACTTCCTCTTCTTCTTTTCCCATATCATCTCTCACATGGAGAGTATCCATGATTCTCCTTCCACATTGCTATATGGAAAAGTATATATTAGGTCAGTGATGGGGCTGGGAATGGAGTGACAGCAAAGGGGCATGAGACACATTTTTGTGATAATAGGTATGTTTTATACATGGTTGTGGTGATGATTTCATGGGTATATACAGATGTCTAAACTCTGCACATTGTATTCCTAAAATGATGTATTTTATTATGTTGAACTTAGACCTCAATAAAGTTGATTCTAAAACTGTGGTGGAAGAGTCAGAGAGAGCAAGAAATCATTAACAGGATGTAGAGAAGGCCCATTAGAGGTTGCATCTCAGGAAATTATAATGGCACTTTTTTCCAGCAATACTTTGTAGCTTGGAATTTGAAATTGGCAAAATAAAAGTAGCAGAAAGATGAAATGTGGAGGAAACTGAGGGTTCTATTTAGGATGTTATTAGGTGATTTACTGGGACACCTGCTGGATAGGGAGGCAAGTGCAGCTAAGAGGCTGATATTGTGAGAATGGGAACAACGTAATTGTAAACAAATGAAAAATCAAATCCAACAAAGATGTAATGTGTGCTTATTATGTACTTAATGTGCTTTTATGTGTTGGAGGTACAGTAATGAACAAGAGAAACAAGGTTTCTAACCACAGGAATCTCACATTTTTGCAAAATGAATGAATGAGGTAAAAAAAATGTACTTAAAAAAACTTACCTTTAGTTATTTAGACCCGAATATGAATATTACTTGTTTTATGCCTCATACTTTCTTATATCCCACATCTTTTTTTTTCCCCCTTGCATAACTTCCTTATTTTCCTGGAATGCATTTTCACATAATTATTCACAGACATTCTGTGGATCTTACATTTCCTAAAGTCTGGTATGAAAGAATGTTGTTTGCCCTCTTTCTCAAATACTAATAGCTTTCTACGTTGAAGCTCATTTTCCCTTAGACTTTGAAGATTACTTCTACTGTCCTGTAAGTATCACGATCAGATTCATTCTGATTCTTCTTAAATAACTTGTTTTTACGCCGTGGATGCTATTAACATGTTTTTCTTTATCCTGGAATAGGAAATCTAATTAAAGATTACCAGGTTTTTCATTTATCCTTTTTACGCCCCTTCAATGTGAAAGCTAGTGTTTTTTTCCAACCCTATGAAATTTTCTTTTATCATTTTTGTGATTATTTCCTTTTCTCTATTCTCTTTGCTCTTTCTGGAGTTCCTTTTCAATACTATGTTGGAATGTCTAGACCGGTCTCATAATTTCCAACTCTTTGTCTTGTACTCTGCTTTGGGAGAACCTCTTCACCTTGCACAAGTGTTTTGAATGAAGTGCTTTTGGAAAATGGGCTAGAGGAACAGATCTCACTGACTATTCCTGGACAGTAGTTAAGTGTCAAAGCTGTACAGCTCTGGGGAACCTGCCTGTTACACCTGGCCTATAGAATTAGATAGCTAGCATTTTTCAAAAACACTTAAAAAAAAACATTTTCCAAGCACATTTGCACCACATGATTAAAAAAAAAAGCACATGAATATATTGCTACGTAGCACTGTGATCAGAAAGTGGTAAGAGCATCTACTATACTTGCCCTCTAGCTACGTATATGTATCATCATTGTCTGTCTTAGAAGATAAACTACCTGAGGTGCTTCTATATTCATTTTTTATAATACCACCTGTTTAATGCCTTTTGAATAGTCATGGTGACTAAGGTGTCCAAATTTTATCATTGCCCTTGTTCTTAGCAATGAAGATATTTAAATGGTTATGATTTGCTTTGGAAGAACTTCAGTGTGATTAAGCAATTTATCTTGTTTTAAGTAGCCCCAAGAACTTAAAAGTTGTTTTATTTTAAAAAGTATATATTTTATAAACCTTGTATGAAGTAGTATTTTTAAAAGAAGAAACATCTTACCTAGTCATTTCTTTTTACTTTGATAAACTGTGAGATTTATAGGCCCTGTTAACCTGTTGTGGGGCCTTAGGAGAGATCTTATCTTTGTAGGAATTAATTTTTAAAAATCACAGTAGTAGCCCATGGTAACATAGTTCATATTGATTTTTTTTAGCCTTGTTATTGAATACAGATTGCGTTTAATGACATTTCTTATTTGAAAATTTCATAATATTGATGTCAATTGAAAACAGCTTGAAAGCAATTACTGAAAAAATGCCAGTACCCTTAATGACAGGACGGTTTAAGGCGTTTGAAGATACCACTTTCTCAACTGTTGTCTAATTGGACCTGGTTAACAGACCCATAAGCCTCAGAGGTCAGTGTAGGTCAAATCTACAAATCTACAAAACTGTCTGTTTTGACAAATGAAGTTGTATTGGAACACAGCCATACCCATTCATTCCGGCACTGTCCACGGCTGTTTTCACACTATAATGGTGGAGTTAAGTAGTTGTGACAGAGACTGCAAAAATTACAAAGCCTGATATTTACTATCTGGCCCTTTACAAATGTTTACCAATTCCTGCTTTATACAATGGCAACAGTATTGTCTGCTCTTACCTACCACTGCTTTCGCGCTGTTACCAAGACTCACTTTCCTCTGGGTACATACTACGCTTGTTTGGCTGCGTCCTTGCTCAGGCTCTTTCCTCCACATACAATGTTGTTCCTCTTTCAACTCATATCTAAAGTCTATCGATTCTTCCAGGTAGGATGCCAAACACACTTCCTCCTTGGACATGTCTCTCCAGTACTCCCTTACAAATACTCTAAAAACACCTGCCTCTTTCTTTTTTTTTTTAATTTATTTTATTTTATTTTACTTGTGAGGAAGATTAGCCCTGAGCTAACATCCGTCGTCAATCCTCCTCTTTTTGCTGAGGAAGACTGGCCCTGGGCTAACATCTGTGCCCATCTTCCTCCACTTTATATGGGACGCCGCCAAGGCATGGCTGACGAGCAGTGCGTCAGCGGACGCCCGGGATCCGAACCTGCGAAACCCTGGGTCCCCGAAGCTGCGAACTTAACTGCCACTCCACCGGGCCACACGTACCCCTCCCTCCCCCGCCGCCTCTCTCTTGCTTGGCATCCACAACCATGATTAAATCCAGTTCTCTACCTATTGCAGGCCTACCTATTCCTTGCAGTAATGTGGCTGAAGAAAACACACACAAGCGTAGCAACTACTCTTACCTTTTTGGCCGGTTATGACCATGGACTTCCAATAGGCATGGCTCTCATGCCGTGCTTATATTTGTTCATTCTCCTACTTACCTTGATGTCTGTTTCATATATCCTCCTCTGTCCTCAACTCCTAACACCTTCTCCCCATCCTCACTCTCTGCTGATGACTTTTTGTGCTGATTCACTACGAAAATTGAAGCGACAATAGAGAACTTACACCACCACATCTACCTACCTCCCAGCCACTGCTTACATCCTGATGCTCAGCCTTCCTTCCCACGACAATAGACGATGCTTTCCCATCGCACTTGTGCATGAGACACTCTTTTGGTGTTCTGAGCACCCAGTTTCAATGTCGGGGTGGGGTTCCCCCACTACCAACAAGCAATTTCTCAGACGCTAGCGTGGTATGTAAGAATTCAACTCAATTCTGAGACTGTCTACCAGGAGGTAGTGTCAGATTCCACAGGTCGAGAGCTCAGTCCTACAAGACTGCTCCCCACCCCCAACTTCAGACTCTATTTGAAAGTCCAGATTGTTACCTGTGCTTCTGGCCAACTGGTTATAAATCAGAGGTTCCCAAGACCCCTTCTCTGGTTGGATTAATTTGCCAGAGCTGCTCACAGAACTCAGAGAAACATTTTACTCAATAGATCACCAGTTTATTTTAAAACGATGTAACTCAGGAAGAGTCAGATGAAAGAGATGCTTGGGGCAAGGTATGGGGAAAGGGCATGGAGCTTCTGTGCTGTCTCCAGGCACACTACTCTCCCAGCACCTCCATGTGCTCACCAACCCAGAACCTCTCTGAAGCGGTCCTTTTGGGTTTTTATGGAGGCTTCATTACATTGGCAAGATTGATTAGCTCACCGGCCATTGGTGATTGATTCAACCTCTAGCCCCTCTCCACTCTCCTGGGGAAGGGGGATAGGACTGAAAGTTCCAACCCTCTAATCACATGGTTGGTTCTCCTGGCAACCAGGCCCCATCCTTAGGTGCTTTCCAAAAACCACCTCATTAACATAACAAAAGACACGTTTATTGCTCTCATCACTTAGGAGATTGCCAGAAATCGGGACAAAGACCAAATATTTATTTCTTACTATAAATCACAATATCACAGATACCATCCTCATCCTCACTTGCCTATTCAAGAACATCACTCTGAAGATTGTCCCTCTCTCTCGAACATCCTCAATTTTTCCCTCAGCATACCAACGTGCTGTTGTTGCCTCCACCTTCTATCACCTTTTGTCACCCCCTTTTGTTACCCCATTTTGGATTAGTATGCTTCAAAACATTGTCTGCACTAGCAATTTACAAACCCTTTCCTCTCAGTTTCTTCTCAACCCATTTCAGGCAGGCTTCTATGACTCCTCTGAAAGTGCTTTTGTCAGAGTCATCTGTGACCTCCAGGTTGCTAAGCCCACTGGTCAGGGCTCAGTCTATGTCTTCCTTGACCTGTCAGCACATCTGCATGATCGTCATTTCCTTTTCCTGGATATACGTCTCTCACTTGATTTCTAGAATATCACACTCTCTTCGCTTTTCCCGTTTTCTATTTGGATTTTTCTTTATGGTTCTTCTTTTTCTCCCCGACTAATTAATATTGAAGCACCCTGGCTCAGTCTTTGGTCCTTCTCCCTACCCTTTTCTCTGACTTTTGCATGCTCGTCTCAGCCGGTGTCATGAATCCTGTACCTATTTCAGGCTCAAACCACTTTCCTGAACTCAAGATGTACTTATCCAGCTGCCTGTTTGACATTTCCGTGTGGATAACTAATAGACCTCTCAAACTCAACAAGTCCAAAACTGATTCTCCTGATCTGCCCCTTTTCTTCAAAATATCTGCTCTACCACAGCCTGCCTTCTTGCAGTTGGTGGCAGCTCCATGTCTCAGTTGCTCAGGGCAAAAGACTTGGAGTAATTCTTTCTCGTACAGCCCACATCCAGTCGGTCGGGAAGTCCTTTCGGTTCTGTCATAAAAATGTTTCCAGACCGCAACCACATGTCCCTACCTCTACCGCCACCCCCCTTGTCACAGCTATCACCATCTCTCACCTGAGTCCTATAGTCCCGGGACTCCCTGCTTGCATCCTTGCCCCACTTCTACAGCCTGTCCTTAACACAGGAGCCAAGAGGGACTCTTGCGAAGGTAATTCAGATGGTATCAATTATCTGCTCAAAATGCTGCAGTGGTGTCTCACTTCAGATCCTTACAGTGGCTGAAAGGACCCGACCTGATCCACTTCTACCTTTCTGACTTCATCTCAGACTGCTCTCTGCCTTGCTCAGTCCATTGGCCTCTTTTCTGATCCTCAGACTCATATGTATGCAGCTGCCTTTGGGCCTTTGCTCCAGCCGTCCCCTCTGCTTTGAAAGCTCTTCACTCAGATATCCTGGGGGCTCCTGCCCTCCTGCCTCTATGTCTTTGATCTGATTTTGCTTTCACTGAACCCTACCCTGACCACTCTACTTAAAATGGCAACCCCATCCTTCTTACCTTATTCTGTGTTTTCTTTTCCCTGTATCATTTAACCACTCTAATGAAAGACATAATTAATTTATTTACATATATTATATATGGTCTGTCTTTCCCCTGAAACCAAAGTTCTTTATCTTCTGCATTCATTGATGTATCCCAGAGTCATCCAAAAATGCCTAGCACATAGGAAGTACTCGATAAATCTTTACTAAATGAATCAAGGACAGCCTGGCTGTCTTACATTCTCTGCAGTCCACATAATCACTCAAGCTTGGTTTGCCCCCATTTTTAGTTTTCTTGAGTGAATAGACAAAAGTGTTCACCAAATAAACCAATACTTATAACTCCTCTTTTGTTGCTAAGTCTATTTAAATTTATTTTAAATGTGTGACTAGGCAAGTAAATAATTAAAAACAAATAAAACAAAACAGCAGTGTGTTAGATTGCATTTCCTCACTGGGAAGAACTACAATGTTGGTATAGAATGTAACATGTTTACAGTTACTTTCACAAGTCAATCCAGAAATAAAACTGTTGGAGCTTCCCAACTGTGTTGATTTGTCCACTCTTCCGGATGTCTTACCCCTGGGCAGTGACATCCTGCTGGGATGGCAGTGCTGCCATAAGGTCAATGGGCACCCTGCAGTTAGACCCAATCACAGGACTTCTGAAAATCCCTGCTTAAACTCTGTGAGCTCCTTGAGGGTAGGGATGGGATTCAGTCTTTTTTTATTCCCAGATCCAGGCAGCCAGGTGAAAGAAGGACAAACCAAAGATGCTGATTGTGAGGGAATTTCAGGGCCATATGCAATTGCTATGCAACTAGTAAACACTGATTCCATAGTTCTCCAAAAATATCACATAAAAGGAAGTGGACAATTTATTTCATCCCTATGTTTGCCTTCTCAGAAATTAATTAACCTTGTTTCAGCCACTTGTCTCTAACAGGTATTTTGTGAGAGTCAAATGAGATAATGCATTTGAAAGAACTTGAGTTCTGTTTCATGTCAGAACAGTTTGAAAGTTTGAAACTATCAGAGAACAGTGGCTTTTTGTTATTTACATGAGATGGATCAGATACTTCCTCCAGTAAGAGACTTACACTTCTCAACTACAGAGTTTGTGAAATTTCTTGCACCCCGCCTCCCCTTGCCCAACCTGAATGGTGAGGTAAACTTCTGATAGTTGCACATTTACCTGAAGCAAGTCACTTAACCTCTCAGAATCTCAATTTCTTCACTGTAAAATAAGAAATATATTTCACATAAAGATATTGCCAGGATTGAATGTGATAATGTATATGAAATAATTTTGTAAACCTGAAAGTACTAGGTAAACAATACTTATTCTAATTAATATTACCATCATTAATAATAATGATACTAGTAGTTAACATTGAGTCCTGGCTAAGAGAAAAGAGTAGAGTATTTTACCTTTTCAGGTCTTTTTGTCCCACGTGGATTACACACACACATTTCTAGTAAAATTATCAGTCCATAGAACTATAGTGACAGGCTGAATGTTTCCAAGCTGCCATGAAAACCAGATTCTTTGCTGTTAGCCTAGAAAACCACATGAGTTCTTTTGCCAAATGACATACAAAGCTGTAAAAGTTTCCTTTTCAGCTACACTGGCCTCCTTTATCATTATTTGCTGGAAGCTTTTAAGGCCCTTTCCTGCCACATTCCACCATGCTTGGCATGGAGCATTCTGGCTAAAGCACTTAACTCTTTCTTGATGTAACACCAGCTGGAGGTCGTTGGGTAGGGCAGTGAAAGTCACACTTAAGAAGTTGACATCCTGCATGTATGGAGACTCACAGCTACAAAAGCCCAGGAGTAAAACCCTCATCCTTTACTAAAGTGGCTTCTAAGGCCTTATTAACAGTTACATTGCCCTTTGTACTGCTGGGTCCCTAGTCAATAAATAACTGTTTTTTGAAAAATGTGGAGTGTGCGACCCCACAGCTTAAAAAGATGTGGGGCATTTAAGAGGATTTGGATGAAATTACAAAGATAATTCTGAAGTTTGGTAAAAAATTTGAAGCACTGAGATAATATAGATAATGAGAATGATTCGAAAATGAAAATAATAAGGAGAATTTGCTTTAATTAAACCAGATAATGGGTGGATTAGATTATAGGTAACAAGAGGATTAGATTTAATATGTTGTTGTGGGAAAAAAGGCATTCCTACTGGATATGCTCTTATAGTATCTTGCTTAATACCTAGATAAGTGCTAGGTTTTCCTTTTAAGAGTTATACAACATATATTTTAAAGCAATCATTTTTATATCTCAGATATATCTAAAAAATAAAATAATTGTTTGAGCCCACAGAATGTAGTTGCAGTGAGTACATATGTCTAAGGACATGGCAGATTTTGATTTTTAGGGGAAAGACAACAAATAGAACTTTTTAACAACAGAAAACAGAATTTTGTTTCTTATGGAATTCTCAAATGATATTTCAATTAACAGTAATTTATTTCAAAGACTGAAGACATGTATTCATTGTAGGAGTAGCTACTTCTGTTGTAAATTAACAGTCAGTAGTTTATATGAATCCTGGTATTTGCTTGCTTCTACTTCTGACTGATATGGTTTTGGAATTAGCCAATTCAGGAACACAATATAGTGGAAAGGGTTTGGGCTTTATGATCAGACAGATCTGCTCTCAAATCCTGGCTGTCATGTACTTGCTGTGGGGCCGGGGCAGCTTACCCAAATGCTGCTAATCCTACCTCATAGGATTGTTGTGAGGATTAAATGTGATACATATTAAGTGACTAATAGAGTTCCCATGCAAAAGTAGGTGCTTAATCAGTACTAATTCCATTCCCTTTATTTCCCCCTGCTAGTCCACTTGTGTTTTTAACAGATCATCTTTTACCCTGGATTGTATTGTAGGAAGTCTTCTGGATGGATGGCTGCTGGAAACTCATTGCCATAGCCAGCTCTTCCTCAGTACTTAAGGATTTACCCTGGCATTGAGTAATGAGAATTTCGGTAAGAAAAATTAGATGAAGATAGTATATGGACTTTTCTTAAAAGGTCACGTGAGTCTCAGATACTTCATAAGTTACATGACTCTTCTCTAAAGATCTTGGGATGTCACAGATGTCTGTCCACATATGGATTGTTCTTATTTTGAATATATATAAAATAGGTTTTTGAACTCTATTAACAACCCTGATGTGCTCTTTCAGTCATTGTAAATGTGTTATTTCACTTATCTCACTCTGTTTTGTTCTTTAAATGTCTATCTACCCAGTAAATTTTGTAGTCCTTGAGGACAAGGTCCAGGTATTATCCATCCCTTCGGTATAGACTAAATGAAGCACAGATTCTTAGTGGTTGAGGTTGTGGTCAACACTCCTCTCTGAAATTATAAAGGCTTTGAAAACATGAAAGAGGTAGGCAAAAATATTGAGATTCTGGGAAGTTCTAAGATAAGTAATTTTCCTAAATCACCAAAAAAAAATTACCATATAGTGGCTCTCGGGATGGCATAGAGTATCTTTAGTTGTTTCCATTTCTATCCAGTTTTTCTCCAAATATTATTAACATATAATTAATTTCCACATAGTTACATGAAATTAATATAAAACTAGTAAAGCTATATTAGTAATTCATGTTTTTTTTTTTAACATTTTTGTGTGTGTGTGTGAGGAAGATTAGCCCTGAGCTAATATCTGTTGTCAATCCTCCTCTTTTTGCTGAGGAAGATTGGCCCTGGGCTAACATCTGTGCCCATCTTCCTCTACTTCGTATGTGGGACGCCTGCCACAGCATGGCTTGATGAGAGGTGCATAGGTTTGCGCCTGAGATCCGAACCTGCAAACCCCAGCCCACGGAAGTGGAGTGCACGAACTTAACCACTATGCCACCAGGCCGGCCCCAGTAATTCATGTTTTTATTGTGTGCCATTTAAAATATGAGAGGGAGGTTAAGGATGATAGAGACAAATTAAGTGGTGATGTTAGTATGTTAGGTAAATTTTCTTAAAATTAATATGTATTAAAGAATTTTGCACCTAGGAGATAGAGCTGGAGGTGGGAGAGAAAGCAAGA
Source organism: Tapirus indicus (assembly GCA_031878705.1). Classification (NCBI taxonomy): domain Eukaryota; kingdom Metazoa; phylum Chordata; class Mammalia; order Perissodactyla; family Tapiridae; genus Tapirus; species Tapirus indicus. Next base: position 124,047,377 of record CM062919.1, on the reverse strand, counting down.
AAGACAAGTTCTAGTTTCATTAATTCTGTTAAGGAACATTAATTCTGCAATGTTGATAAATTTACATTTTTGAACCTAAAATATGATAAAATATTTCAAATCTCACTTTTTAACTAAACAAAATTTTTAACCATTTTGTTTCTGATATTTTCCAGAAACCCTATTTGAGAAGTACGTCCATCCAGTGCTACTTGTGTTTACTTCTGAACAGTCATTTTTTAACTGAGGCTGGCATTCATGTCTTCATTTTGGGGTAATTTTACCTTTCAGCATAAATATCATCATGTTCATGGCCATCATTGTTCTTTAATATCCGTTCTATTAAATTTGTTTATGATCAGTTTGCTTAAATCCTTAGTACTTAGTATTTGGGGTATGATAGAGGGCAGATTGTGGAGACTCAGAGGAGGTTTGGCAAACACCCAACTGAGCATTTCTGTATTCTGGTAATATTCCAAATGAGTATTATATCCTCCAAATAAATCGGACCTCTTGGTATCTAACTAAACTTGGAAGTACACTCCTTATTAATATCCTGCATGATTTTCACAGAAGTAAAAAAAGTAAATATTTAGGGCTTGCCTGTGTTACTTCTTTATCTATCCCTGGCACTAACTGCTCTTATCCTCTGAGCCCTGTCCTAGTTTAGTTTTTCCTCCTAATAAACATTCATATTTTTCCATGCCTATTAATTTTTTCTTCTCTCTTAGATGCAGCTAATACACTGCACCCAGTTGGCCCAAGCACCTAACCTCTAGTTCTGTAATCTGACTCTCAGTTCAGTTTTACTCTACTAATGCCTTCATGGTATGGGGAACCATAGATTCCTGCAGGTAAATCTTCCTTGCAAGAAAGATTAGTGCTGGTTCTCATGCTTCTAGAAGGATCCATCAGGGAGTGACTATTTTTCCTGAGGCTCTAGGAATCATTCCACAGTCACTTGGTCAGTGTCTATGTCTTTTGTCTGGATATTAAATTTCCATGTTACAAAAATGAGTAGGTATATGATTATTCTGCCTAGACTGGGCTCAAGTCTGTAATGTTTATGGAGAAAGCTGCTATAAGCATCATCATAGTGTGAGCAGCATGCAAGGGGCATGTCTAACCTACTGTAAAGAACATTTAGTGTCAAAGTCATTGCATGAAAATAATTATTGCTGATTTTAAGAATTTTACCTATTTATTAGACTTAAAAGTCTGTTGGGACCTCTACTTAAAGAAAAGTAGTAATTCATTCAAAAAGACTTACTGAGCACTGCCACACATCAGGCACTGTTTTTATTTCATTGTGATAAATTGCACTAGGTTATGTATAAGTTATCCTTCCAAATTAGGCTTTCCTCTAATCCAGGTTGGTCAGTCCTGAAGTTAGTCTAAAGCATCAAGTTTGTAGTATATGTTTGGTGTTTATATTCATCTACAAGGCTATTGAATGCACAAAGGCAAGGATAACACTCATCTTTTCACTAGTCAGAATAAAAAATTCTTGATTGTTCTTTTGCCTGTAGTGTTCATCAAGACAATATGATGTTCATTCAAAAGGCTTTGCTCTTTGGTTTTGCTTCCAGCTGTATCAGTGCAGGTCTTCCTAAAACAGAGGCAAACTGGCAGGATGTAATAAGTGATTTGAAAAGAATTGAAGATCTTATTCAAGTGAGTACTCATTTTTCTATAAAATATCTGGTATAATTGCTATGGAGTATGGCTCTCCCTGTGTTTTGCTGTCAGTCTTAATGAAATCTCACTGGGAACAGTAATATTTTTGTAGAAATTTGTGAGCCTTGTAAAGCCTCAAGTAAGATCTTTTACTTACAACTTTCAGATCCTCATTATCTTTAAAACTCAATCTATAAGTGGCCCAGCATGAAGGGCTCTCTGTCACCACAGGCCAGAGACTCCCTTCTCTTACCAGAGAAACCAAGTGCCTTGGTGGTGCTTGCAGGGGGAATGGCCTGACCTAGGGAAGGGCTCTCTGTTCTGTGGGCTACAGAACCCCTTCTCCCACCTAGAGACACCAGCCGGCCTGGCAGAACCTGTAGGGGGCAGAGAGCAGGAGCCCCCTGACAAAAGGGCCAGGGAAGTGCTTTCCACCCCAGTGGGTGAAACAACAGGGACCAGTGGGCGTCCTGGGGCACCAGCTGAACCAAACCTTCCAAATTAGCATCACAGAGATTCTGAAAGCTAAACTGTCATTGGAATCATACCATACAAACATAGGTCAGAACTTGCGTGCTAAACCTAAACAGGGTGGCTGCATGCGAAAATAGAAGATTTAAATAGACTAGGGTCTCCTGACATAACAGCCCAAATACCAAAATAAAATTGAAAATTATTCATCATACAGAGAAGCAGGAAAATCACAACTTGAATGACAGAAGGCTCTGACACAGACTCTAAAACTGAGATGGATTAGATGTTGGAATTATTTGACAGGGACTTTAAAGCAGCCATTATAAAAATGTGCCAGCAAGCAATTACAAATACCCTTAAAACAACTGAAAAAATAGAAAATCTTAGCAAAGAAATACAACACATAAAAGGAATGAAATGGAAATTATAGAACTGAAAAACGCAATAACTGAAATATAAAACAAACTGGAGAGGCTCATTATCAGAATGAATATGACAGAAGAAGGACAGTGAACTTGAAGATAAGATAATAGAAAGAAAACAGAGTGAAAAAAAAAGCCTCAGGGATCTTTGGGACAAAGATCCAGCATATTCCTAGCATTGGCAACCCAGAAGGAGAGGAATAAGAAGATACAAGTAAAAGACAGAGATTGGCCGAATTGGTAACAAAACACAAACCAACTTTATGCTGTCTACAAAGAATGCACTTCAAATCCAATGACATAGGTAGGTTGAAATTAAAAAGAGAGGGAAAAGTATACTATATTGTAGTGCGTTGAATAGTGTTCCCCCAAAACTCATGTCACATGGAACCTCAGAATGTGGCCTTCTTTGGAAATAGGGTCTTTGTAAATATAATTAATTAAGATGAATTCATACTGGAGTGTGTTGGGACCTAAATCCAATGACTAGTGTCCTAAGAAGAGGACAGGCAGGACACATATCACAGAGAAGAGGGCATGTGAAAATGGAGCCAGCTACAAGCCAAAGAAGATTGGAATGATGCAGCTACAAGCTGACAAAGGCCAAGGATTGCCAGGAGCCATCAGAGGCTTGGAAGGGATAAGGGAGAATTGTTCTCTAGAGCCTTCAGAGGGAACATGGCCCTAATGATATCTAGATTTTGAAGTTCTAGCTTCCAGAACTATAAGAGAATGCATTTTTGTGTTTTAAGCCACTCACTTCGTGGTTCTTTGTTATAGCAGCTCTAGGAAGCTGATGCACATGCACACAATGATTTTAAAAATCAGCAGTGGCTTTATTAATATCACATAAAATTGACTTCACAGAAAATAAAATTACTAGAGTCAAGAGGGACCTTGCATAATGGTGAAAGATCAATCCACCAGGAATATATAATGATCTTAAATGTGTACACACCAAAAAGTAGAGCCTCAAAATGTATGAAGCAAAAACTAATAGAACTGAAAGGAGAAACAGGCAAATCCACAATTGTAACTGAGGACTTTATCACCTCCCTGTCAGTAACTAAGGGAACTACTAGACAGAAAATCAAAAAGAGTATAGTAGAACTGGACAACCCAGTCAACCAATAATATCTAATTGACATAAATAGAACATTTTACCCAACAACAGCGAATACACATTTTTTTTCAAGCACCATTCACCAAGACTGAATATATCCCAAGCCATGAAACAAACTTTAACAATTTATCAGAATTGAAATATTGCAGAGTATATTTTCTGACCACGGTGGAATCAACTAGAAATCAATGATGTAAATATAACAGGAAAATGTCTATAAACATTTGGGAATTAAATAATTCATTTCTAAATATTCCATGGGTCAAAGAGTAAGTCTTAAATGATATAAAAATTACATAGAACTGAATGAAATGAAAATACAGCATATGAAGATACGTGGGATTTCAGCTAAAGGAATATTGAGGGGGAAATTTATAAAACTAAATGATTACATTAGAAAAGAGGAAAGATCTCGAATCAACAATCTAAGTTCCCTCCTCAAGAAACTGGAAAATGAAGATGAAAATAAGCCTGATGCAAGCAGAAGAAAGAAAATAACAAAGATAAGAGCAGTAATTAATGAAATTGAAATCAGGAAAACAATAGAGAAAATTAATGAAACATAAACCTCGTTATTTGGGAAAAAAATCAATAAAATTGGTAAACCTCTAGCAAGACTGACAGAGAGAAAAAGAGAGAAGACACCATCAACATTAGAAATGAAATTGGGGGTTGTCACCAGTACCTGCAGCCATTAAAAAAATAAAAAAGCGAAACTATGAACAACTTTACTCTCATAAATTCGGCAACTTCGAGGAAATGAACCAATTCCTCAAAAACCACAAACTATCAAAACATAACCAAGATTAAGTAGATAATGCAAAATCTTCTATAACCACTACAGACATTGAAGTCATCACATACAAGCTCCTCAAAAGAATCTCCAGCCACAGTTGTTTCACTGGAGCATTCTACCGAACATTTAAAGAAGAATTAACACCCATTTTACACAGTCTCTTCCAAAAATAGAAGAGAAAGGAACACTTTAAAATTCATTTTAGGAGGCAAGTTTACCCTGATGCTAAAACCAGACAAAGGCAGTACCAAAAAAGAAAACTGCAAATACCTCTAATGACGTTAGTTGCAAATGTTCTCAACAAAATATTAGCAAACCAAATCCACCAATGTGTTAAAAGAATTATATGCCACGACCAAGTGGGATTTATTCCAGATATGCAAGACCTGTTTAATATTTAAAAATCAATCAATGTAATGCACCATTGTCAACAGACTAAAGAAGAAAATCGTGTGATCATATCAATTGATGGAAAAAAGGCATTTAAAAAATACAATACCTATTCATGGTAAAATTTCTCAGCAAACAACAAATAGAGAGAGAATTTCCTCAACTTGATAATAGGGCATGTACAAAAAACCTAGAGCTAATATCATACTTCATGGGGAAAGATTGAATGCTTTTCGCTTAAGACTGAAAACAAGTCAAGGATGTCTTTCACCACTCTTAATTCAACATAAATTTGGAAGTTTAGCTAAATCAGTAAGTCAAGAAAAAAAATAACAGGCTGTAAGGCAAGGAAACGAAATAAAGGCATGCAGTTCACAAAGGAAGAAATTATAAATCACCCCAGCTCTTTTTTGGGAAAAAAATACCAATAAATAGCTGTATTTTATTTAGGAATCTAAATTAAAACCACAAAGGCATATCACTGTGCGCCTATAAGAATATCTAAAATGAAAAATAGTGATAATGCCAAATGCTGGCATGGTTATGGAGAAACTGGATCACTCATATATTGCTGGGAAGAATGTAAAATTGTACAGTCACTCTAAAATTGTTTGGCAGTTTCTTATAAAACAAAACATGCATTTGCTGTACGATCCAACAATTGCACTTTGAACATTTATATCAGAGAAATGAAAACATGTTCACACAAAAACATGCACCTGAATGTTTGTATAATAGCTAAAAACTAGAAACAACCAAATATCCTTCAACAGGTAAATAAACTGTGTTATATTATATCATGGAATAATACTGAGTAATAAAAAGGAACAGACTACTGATACTTACAACAAGTTGTATGGATCTTCAGAGTATTATGCTATGTGAAAAATGCCAATCTGGATAAACAAAAAACTGTGGTACATCTATACAATGGAATATCATTCAGAGATAAAAAGAAATGAGCTATCTAGCCGTGAAAAGACATGGAGGAATGTTAAAAGCATATTGTTAAGTGAAAAAAGCCAATCTAAAAAGGCTGCATGCTATATGATCCCAAGTATATTCTGGAAAATGTAAAACTATGAAGACAGTCAAAAGATCAGTGGTTGTCAAGGGTTAGGTGAGAGAGAGGAATAATAAGTGGACCACAGGAGATTTTTAGGGGAGTGAAACTATTTTGTATGGTACTATGGCGGTGGATGCATGTCATTATACATTTGTTAAAACCCTTAGAATGCACAACACCTAAAGTGAACCCTAATGTAAAGTAACGTATAATCTATGGACTTTAGTTAAAAATGTATCAGTAATGACTCATCAATTATAATAGATGTACCACACTAATGCAAGATATTAATATTAGGGGAAATGGGGGTGGGGTGGGCAAGGAGCTATATGGGAACTTTCTGTACTTTCTGCTCATGTTCTGTAAACCTACAGAAAGCCTCAAAACCCTAAAAAATAAAGTCTATTAATTTTTTCAACAGCCAATCTCAAAAGGTTACATACTATTTGATTCCATTTATATAATATTCTGAAATGATATCATAGGAATGGAGAGCAGAGAAGTGGTTGCCAAGGATTAGAAGGATGGGGGAGGGGATGTGTGGGGAGGAAGGTGGTTTTGGCAATAAAAGAGTGGCAGGAGGATCCTTATGGTGATGGGACTGTTCTGTATCTATCTTATCTTGGTGGTGGTTACATGAATTTACACACCTGATAAAGTTGCATAGAACTAGACACACACACACACACATTAACACACATAAAACTGGTGAAATCTGAACAAGGTGGGTGGATTGTAGGTGGATTGTATAATGTCAATTTCTTGGTTGTAATATTGTACTATGGTTATGCAAGATACCACCATTCAGGGAAATGGTGAAGGGTCTGCAACATCTCTCTGCATTTTCTCTTACAATTGTATATGAATTTAAAATTATCTCAGAATAAAGAATTTAATTTAAAGTTTTCAGTAGGTTGTTCTCATTATATCTAAAGCAGGGCATAATTTTTCATATTATCTAATTTTGTTTCCTTTCAGTCTATACATATTGATGCCACTTTATATACTGAAAGTGATGCTCATGTGAGTATAGTTTATTTTTTTCAAAATGGCTCTATTTTCCAGTTTTCAAAAGTCTAAGAAGTATATTTTCATAAATGTGTGGAAATGTGTATAGTTTTAAAATCTAACTTTTGGTGTGTTCTTACAACATACGATCGATGAATTTCATAAGTAATCATTGAGGTTGTGGGACTTGGGGACAAAGAGCTACATAGACGCTATTTTCATAATAGTGCCAAATCAAAATATAAAAAAGCCTTTTCCATCAATGTCAAACGAAACATATTACACATTTTTGTGATGCAATTAGATCATGATGCAATTAAATGCAAGAATCAGGTTAATTGATTCAACTTAAAAGTATCCAACATATTCACTGCTGTAGTATTACCATCTTTAATCATATTTTCTACAAATTGCTTAAATGCATTTTTGTTCTACATTTCGCATGAATCTCTACAATTGACAGAAAATGATTCTGGCTGGTTATTCTCTATGTGAGAAAAGAAACAAACACAACCCATAAAACCTATTAGAATTCAAAAATGATCTTGAACTTGTTTCATTAATACACTGACCTTACCTGAGACGTGTATGATTTCAGTCATGTTGCTAGTTGCTTCCCTCCGGATTGGTTCCTAAAAACTAAGAAACAAATCCCTGACTTCTTCACCTCCTGGAAAATAAACTCTGTGTTGTGTGCATTCAGAACAGTGAGCCCTCTCTCTGTTATTCCTCAATCAGAACTTCTCTGAAATAGGAAGTTTTGCCCACACCAAGACTGCCTGAGCATTGGAAAAAAGCCTTGGCCAGAAACTAGAAAAAACATATTCATCAACCACTTGGATAGTGCTGCTGCACATAGAAATTGTCTCCCTCCTTTGGCTTCAGCATGTTTCCCACTTTTCTTTGCATTTTTTCAAAGTAGGAAGCAGTCAATTAACTGCTAACGCTCAGCATCCCGAGATTGCTTTTTTTGCAAGAAGATAACCTTGCAACTCGTAGGTTACAGGAAGAATCTGAGATTGAAATTTAGATTTAAATCCTGACTCAGCTACTTCCTAGCTGTGTTACCTTGGAAGTCACTAGACACTTCTGAACCTAAGTGTTGTTATTTATTTTATCATTTTATTTTATTTATTATTTATTTTATTATCAACGTGGTAAGTACTTATCACCCTTTCAATCCTGAGCAGCTACTGTGGGGGATAAGGACTATTGCCAGTGCCAGGCACATGAGTGTTCCTTCATTCATTCACTCATTCACTCATTCATTCAATAAGCATTTAAGTGCCTGTGGGGTTCCAGGCACTGTACAAGGCATTGAGAACACAAGGTCAGACAAGTCGTGGTCAAATTCCCAGATGTTCATTAAATGCTTCTTTTCTTTTAAGTTTAGGTTTTTGGTAGAGTAATTGTGGGAAATGTATTTTTGTGGTACCTGAAAGGTCCCTGTCTGATTTGGTCAGCCTATAAGGAGGCAGTACTTCTGCTTTGATATTTCTAACAAATTTCTTGGAATCACGGCTGCCTCTGGAACCTTGGAACCTGCAGGAATGGCATGATTAGCTGCTGCCACTGTTTAAAATGTTAACATTACAACCTGATTCTAAAAATTCTTCCCTCTGCATTAGCTATATTAATGTTTTGAGAGTTTCAGGCCAGCATTGTCACCCTTTTACACAGAGGAAATGTGCTCCGTAAGAAAACGTGGCCTATTATTTCCATGTTTTCTAGTTCTATATTCTTTCTTCTATATGGTAGTGCCATCCTTCTTCATTGTTTTGTTGTCAGTTTGTTTGGGTTTTGGTTTCAAAGCCAAGGAGAAAAAAATCAAGCTGCTTCCTATGTAAAACTTCTTAGGGATATCGTGTTTCTTTATAAAGTATTTGTATTGACTTTTAAAAAAATCAAAAGTACATGTGTGTGAGAATGAATGATGGGAAAATAATTTTTTTCAAAATTGTTCTTTGTAACTCTGTTTTTAGCCCAACTGCAAAGTAACAGCGATGAAGTGCTTTCTCCTGGAGTTACGTGTTATTTCGCACGAGTCCAGAAACATGGACATAAATGAAACAGTAGAAAACCTTATCATCCTAGCAAACAGCAGTTTATCTTCTAATGGGGTGAGTTATCCAACAGTCAATTGGATATAGAGCTGAGTGGATGTTTTCAGATGTCCTCCGAAGGGGCAATCGGGAGAGAGAGTTAATTCCAGAGGAGTGGCATCCAGAAGTGGCCCCATCACTAGTGTGCACACAGACCTAAACTGTTTATTGATTTATTCATTCAACAAACATTTACTACATGATGCCAGGCAGTGTGCTTCGGTGTCAGAGTGACAGTGGTGAAACCAGACAGACAGGTCTCTGACCTCAAGGTGTTCATCACCAGTGCAGTGGATTGACATTAATCTAATTACATAATTAAGTGTTTAGCATCAATAATAGCATTCCACGTTTATGATTGGATAGTTATTACTCTGTGCCAGACACTGTTCTTTTGAGTGTTAAATGGTAATTCATTGAATCCTCACAATAAATCTGTGAGACAAGGATCCTTGTTTCTGTCCCAAGATTGCAGAAATTGGAGCACTGAGAACTTGAATCACTTCCTCCAATTCCCGCAGCTAGTAAAATAAGGAGCCAGGATTCACACCCAAGCAGTTTCACTCCAGAGTCTGTCTTCTTATCTACTGAAAGGATAAATGCTGCAAAAGGATAATAATAAAAATATTAAAGTTTTAGTATAATTTGGGCCATCCCAGGCATCATGAGCAGTATAGGGTTCCAGGAAAGCAAATAGTAGGGACTCCCGTGGTAGGCTGGGGGATCAGCTCTGCAAAGGCCCTGAGGTCCAAAAGATTATGGCTTTCACGGCAAAACACTAGTGGCCAAAGCAAAGTGGATAGAAAGAAGTTTTATAAACAAAGAAGACATCATAATTTGTTAATTTAACAAATACTTTTGGGCCCCATTGTGAGCCCTCAGGATGATAGAAGTGAAGAAACACACATGCTCCCTGCTCTTAGGGAGGGAAGTAGCATAAATAAACCAATCAATGAGTAAATGAATAATGTCAGTTAGTGCAATGGCCAAAAAGAAGGCAGGTAAGGGGGCTGGGATTCTACTCTAGAGAAGGTTCACCTCCAAAGCTGACCTTTGGCAGAGACAGGAGGGAAGGGGCTGTAAGGATTCCCGGGGAAGTAGGTTCCCGCAGAGGCAACCGAAAGTGTGGAGACCCTGAGCTCGTGTGTCTGGACACCTTGGATTTTCCCTAAAAATGCAGGCTGATTTAGGTCTTTGCTTAAATGCCACCTTCTCAGTGATGTCACTTTACAACTGCAATTCCATCCCCACATCATCATGCCCTATCCCCTTCTCTGCATGTCCCACTCTCTGACATACTACATATTTTACTTAATGGATATTGTCTGCTTTTCCCTACTACAATATCAGCTTCAAAGGGCCAGATATTTTTGTTTTTTTCAGTGCTGTATCCCAGCTCCCAGAACGATACCTGGCATATACTAGATCCTTGATATATTTATGAAATGAATATGTTAATGTTTAAAATACTCCTGTGATATGTTATCTCTATGTTATTGGTAGAAAGACTGAGCCATGCAGCAGATAACTCATGACAAGTATCAATGGTGAACTCTTTAATGTGCATGTTCTTAGTCACCCTCATCATGACATGGAGTGGCACGTGTAGTGGAAGGAGTGGGCAGGACTGCACAGTCAGAAGACCTGGACGTGGAAGATTTCATTGATTATGTCAACTGAGATGAGTCATTTAATATCTCTGCCTTCCTATCTGGCATGTCCGTAGAGTATACTGGTGAATCTGAATTTCAAGTGCTTAAGGGATGTAAAATCTAATTTTGATTTTTGCTGATACAGCTTTCATGGTTCAGATGATCTCTAAAAAGTTTAGTTATGATTGCTACATTTGGAATATTCTAGTTATCCATGAAACTGTGTTTAAATTACAGCAATTTGTGGTATTCACCTAAATAGTTCAATTCAACCAATAATGATTGGGGAATAATATGTACCAGACCCTAAGCTAAATGCTAGGGAAACAAAAATACATGCTCTTGCCCTCCTGGAAGAGCTTAGAGAACAGTGATACAAAAAGCATACAACTCCATAATGTTAATGTAATATATGATGTGACATGAGGGAGAGTCGAGACTAGAGATTCTGAGAATGTAGAGATGGGACATTTAGCCCAGCCTCAGGAGCTCACAGGTTCAGGAAAGCCTTCCTAATGGAGACAGCAGCTGAGTGGTCTTAGGTGTGAGTAGCAGCAGCTGTAATAGGAAATGTGGACCAGGCAGAGAGAAAAGCAAAGGCAGCAGGGCATCTAATAGTGTAATGTGTGCCTGGGCGAAAGGCTTGAGCTCAGTGTTCCCAGGGCGTCACGTTTGAGGCAGTGGGGAAAGGTGAAAGAAACAGGTAAGGAACAGCTTAAGAAGGGCCTGCGTGCATGCAGGGAGGCACAGACTTTATGCTAGGGCAGATGACCAGAAACCGTTGAAGGGGTCTAAGCAGGAAGTCCCTGGTCTGATAGACACAGCTTACTTTTTCAATGTCCTTAATCCATTATAGGAAAAATAAGCCCATATCAAATCTCTCAGTTCTCTTTTCCCATAGTTCTTCCTAATATGCTATTCATTTGCCAAAGTTTTCACATCTCAAGACCTCACCACATGGTTCAAATGATGTGCTATTCCCAGGAAAGAAATGTATTAGACTTTCCCCTCTAATCCTTTCTTTTTATTTGGCAGAATGTAACAGAATCTGGATGCAAAGAATGTGAGGAACTGGAAGAAAAAAATATTAAAGAATTTTTGCAGAGTTTTGTACATATCGTGCAAATGTTCATCAACCTTTCTTGATTGCAGTTGATCCTCTTCAGCATTTCTATTATTCAAACGTCTTTCCACTGCTTAGAGGCAACGAAACACTGTGCATTTCAAGTGTGCTGCCAAAACAAGGTTTTTTAGCAAGATGACCAAAATCTTGGATCAGATGAACTCTTAGAAATGAAGAGTGAAAACTGTCACTGAGTAACATGGTGACTATGAACTGTCCTCAGACTTATTTTTAATTTATTGTTGAAATTGTACATATTTGTAGCATAATATAAAATGTTGAATAAAATTGTGTACATATTTTGTCCTTTAAAATTGCACTGGTATTTTACCTCTTAAAAGAAAATAAGCGACATTTGTTCAAGGGTGAGAGTCAAATTATTTAACAACTGATGGGGCTGGGTACCACTGCTGCAGGTAAACAGATGCTCCAACCAGTGTGGAACCCCTGACCACCAGACCTCACTTCCTTTGCCACTAGGTGTAGACCCGGAGGAAGAACTGACTACCAAGGAGAAAGGGGGACTAGATATGAACCAGCGCTTTTCTCTGTCATTTAGTTATTGATATATAAAGCCCCTGTTATGAAAGAAAGACATTTCAAGTCCCTGGCATGTAACGTGCATCAGTAAGTCTTTGGTGTGGCGATAATAAACCTGCACTGAGAGGTAGAATTGTGTATAGAAAACTAATGGTTGCAATGATGTTTATATTTCATGCTTTCTTAAGTACAGGTATTTTACTTTCACGTTCTTTTTGCCATGTTTGTAAAATTTAAAAAAAAATGCTAATTTGTTAGAGCCAACATTATCTGACAGAAAAATAATTGTTTATATATATATTTTTTTGCAATATACTGTCTAAAATTTGCAAGCTCTCTTTTAATGGAACTATGACTAAAATGAAATATTCTTGTCTCATTACAAATTTCTTTCACCCAGTTCACACCTGACAGTCTCCACTGAAAGACCATAGGGTAGAAATTGATCTCCTAAGAATTCGATTTTGCTCCATTTCACAGTATAAACTGGTTCTCTATTGAAACATTCTTTTATCACCCAGTGCCCCATCCATGCTCATGTATCTTATTACTCTAGTCAATATATGCTTAGAAATTTCTTTCAAGATAGTTTTGGAGAAATCTGTGTGCTATTTGATTTTCAAAGAGTCACGTGTTGGCTCTCAGTTTGTTCCCTAATCTCAGTCCAGACAAATACTGTTAGGCAGCCACACTTTAAAGTTCAAGGATTGAGATCGTAGCAGGTTTTTGTTTTTTTAATTTCATTTGAGATGGAAGTTTTTTTCAATCTATCTTCTATTTTTTAATTTATTTTTTCCTAGCTTTTCTACTGATGGAGAGTAGGAAAAATGCACCAGTTTTAACCGTGAGTTTCCAATCCAAACCTTAGACAAGTTAGCCCCCACCAGTGTCTGTTGGGATAGGGGAAGGAAAATCATAATGGCAGTCACATTATCAATGATTTTATAGTAACTAATAATCCATTCTGGTCATATAAGCACACAAGTGAGCTTAAAATTTGGTATTTTCCAGTGCTCATAACTAGAATTCTTCCCACATTAGTTACTTAATGTGGATCACTTCAGTTGATCTTAAGAATCTCAAGGCATAGATCTAGAACTCCTTAAAACACTCTTAGCTAACTTAAAAAACAAGGTAATCATGTAAAACAATCTAAATTTTATTTTTCATTCTTCAAAAATCAGTCTTTCTTTTGTATTTCAAAATCTTGAGTTGTCTTCCTCAATTAACCAGCCCAAAGTCATTTGGGTAGACTAGGATACTGGGTTTATGTTGCACCTACTGCCCTAAATGCTGGAAGTATTGCCATACATTACATATAATATAATAAAAAAGGCACAAATCCATAGACTTAGAACCTCTAATAGTAAAAGCAAGCCTAACAAAAATCAGGTTTACAGTCCAAAGTTATACTGATGAATTATATTTGTATCTTTCTTAATTTCAGATAAAGCAAAAGATATATGAAGGAATATTATTTCTAACTTCTCCTTGGCAATAAACAAAAGGAGCTAGAAGGCAGAGGACATGGAAATGCAAACAGAACCAATACATGATTTGTGAGCACAGAGATTTTTAAAGCCCAGTCACAAGTCTAGTTTTATACACTGTCATTCTTTATCTTAGAACAGAGAATCAATGGAATTATTCTGTTTTGCTGCTGTTGTTGTGAGAGGGTTTTATGTGTTTTGATGTGTTACTGTTTATGGCTGTCAAATTCAATGGCTTATAAGATCAAATCGACACATACAATATGAAAATCAAGTATTGTGATTGATCCCTCTCCTCCCCCTCACAGCAGAAATGCTAGAGAATGCATTTTTCTTCCTTCATCTGTATTATATCAGGCTTAGTGTAAGCTTCTTGCATTCACATGAGAGTCACAGTTAACCTATGCGTGTCATGTGTAGATATTTTGCCCAGAGGAAATCCCATTTCCATAGAGATTTGGTTCAGTGCTTCTGAATGTGTCTGATGACTGAATTTTGTCTTCGCTAAGAAATTTATTATGCAAGGTAAACTTTAGCTTCCTTGAAAAGTCCCCTAACTGTATAATCTATCTGTTGCAACATAGAAGAAAAATGAATGAATCATTAATAAAGAGTCCTGATTTTGTCCCATATCTTACTTCTTCAATCCCGTATTTCAAAATAAGGTAACTATTAGAGAAGTTGAAGAGAAAATTGTTACACAGAAGCAGAATTGAAATCTGTACATCCAGTTTTTACAAATTTTGTCAACGCTTTCAGAATACTATCATCAGAGAATCCAGTGTCACCCTACAAGTGGTTTGTCTTCATCATCATTATCACTGTTTTCTTTCATTAAGAAATTCACTCCTTCAGGAATTGTAACCCGATTTATTGAAAACCCACTGTGTGTGAACATTATGCTCGGTGCTGCAGTTACAGCTGTGGATAAGACAGCCATAGTCTCAGCCCTCGCGGAGTTTACATTCTAGGAGAAAGGTCATATTACCAAATTAATCACTCAAGTGCTTCTTCAGTTATTATCAATTCTATGAAGGGCACAAGGAGAGCATACAAAGAGAGGAGCAGCTTCGTTCGGGATGTCAGAAAGAGCCTCTGAGACAGTGATACTTGAGCTCAGCTATGAATTAGTATTAAGAATTATCTGGGTGAGGGGGAGGGGGAAGAATCAACTGAAAAACAGCCTGCCAAAACTTTCAGTCAGGAAGGATTATGGCATGTTCAAAGAGTAGAAGGAAGGCCAGAGTGGCTAGGGTCAGAGGAAGCACTGAAAGAGGCTGTTAAGTATCAACTAGTCTTATAGGCTCTAGTAAGGATTTTGCTTTATACTCCAAAAAAAGGGAACTCATTCTGACATGTACAAAATATATAAGAGGCATTGTTTCTACTGTCCAGAGAAGAGCTGAAGTCAAAAGTTGCCTTACCACTAAATCCCAGGATAATAAAATTATTTCTAATAACATCATCTTACACATGCCTCATTATTGCAGTCATTTAATGAATTCCTTGCAACACTTAATGGAGATCAACTTCAGCAAGTACTTATTCATTCACTGTCAAAAACAACATGGGGCCAGCCTGGTGACCTAGGGGTTAAGTTCACGTGTTCCGCTTCAGCAGCCTGGGATTTGCAGGTTCGGATCCCAGGTGCAGACAGACGCATCTCTTGTCAAGCCATGCTGTGGCGGCATCCCATAGAAAGTAGAGGAAGATGGGCACGGATGTTAGCCCAGGGCCAGTCTTCCTCAGCAAAAAAAGAGGAGGATTGGCAACAGATGTTAGCTCAGGGCTGGTCTTCCTCACACACGCAAAACACCAACAACAAACCTATTTGCGGTACATATGACTTAAGAGGCCAAGGTCATGCGCATTAACATGTAAATCCAGCACTGGCTTCTGAGGACAGTCAGAATTGATGTGTGGTCAAAATCTTAACACAGGCAAGTCTTCTTGAAAGAAGGACTTTCTAAATCACTCTTTAATGAGAAGTATTTGATATAAGGGAGGCCAATCGTTCTCATCGAGAAAAATGGGGTAGAGAAAGGCACCAGGATATAATGACAGTGCTCTGCTGACTGGTGACAGTGCACAGTTAAAACAGGAGAAATGGAAGGAAGCAAGGTAGGTGGACTGGGTGGGGAGAAAGAAAGCTTTGAAAGCACAGTTGCACTACGTGTAATGGGGGATTAGGGGTTAGGGGTTAGGCTGCACAGAGACTTAAAAGAGACAAAAGCTGACGTGTTTAAGGAGAGGATAAGAAAGAGGCAACATTTCTGCATATGTGACTGCAAAGAGCCGAAAGGTGAGACTGAATGTCAGTGCCGTGATGGTTCCACATGACAAATACCATATTCTCAAAGGTTTTAAAGACCATGATCATCAGCCAAGTTCAGTTTCCAGAGTCGATTTAATAAAGTGAAAACCTCCAGCGTATCTATGAATTCTGCTCTCTAAGGACACACTAGGCTGATAGAAATAATAATCATCCTCTTACATTTTTATAGTTCTTTAAAGTTCACAAAGCACTTTTATCTATATTATTTTATTTGGTAAGAGTTTCTGTCCCTCGTGGGTGTAGACGAGAAGAGATGCAGAGCCTATGAAACATTTCGCTTATGTTACTGATATGTAGAAAACAAAAAAGAAAGAAATCACCTGAAATTTTTTTCCACTTTCAGCTGTGTATTTTTCTATGCCCTATTGCCTTTTATATTTCCTTTCAAACAAGCCTGAGCATAATACTTGGGGTGGAAAATTATTTGTTGTTAAAGAAATCAAAACAGAGTTTAAGCTTGTATTCTTATTCCATATTTTGATTATTTTTTCTTCACACCATTCTATTCTGGTGTTTTGTTAGCTTTGCCCAGATGGCAAATGTGCCATTACGCTTATCCAGCCTGAATTATCTTTTTATAGTAAAAGAAAACCCTCTCCTTTTGACAAGTAAGATGTTTGTGCTGTATTTATGAATAAATAAAGGGAGCTGTTGTCCACAGCATTATTAATAGCATTGCTTTAAACATCTCAGATGACAAGAGTCCACTCTTTTTGATATAAAAAAAGCTCTTGGTGTCTGAGAGTTTATTATAGAGTGAAAACCACAGACCTGTTATCCATACTGCAGCATCATAGGAAAAATATCACGCTTTCTATAAAAGGGGCATTCAGTTCAAAATTGCAGACATAAGGCAGTACTCTTGTAAATGGTTATTGTCTTTGCTGGTCATTTGGCCTTGATTTTGTGCTCACAGGTTAAGAGTGTGGTGATCAGCAAAGCAACTCTTTCCGGAAACAGAAGTTAACAGGCACCACAGACTTCTTCTAAAGGGCCACAATGATGCTATTCCCTGCTTTTCAGTTGAATGGCTTTTTGATGGGTGATACAGCAATGGTAGAATGGATTTTTCCTTTGGTAGGAGAGAGTAGATTTGCAAAGCAGAGGAACTCTTTCTCCTCAAGGAGAGGTCTTCTGAACTCTGAGCCAGCAAGTGTAAGATGAAGTATAATCGCTTGTCTCCACGATGAGGTCATTTCTCTTGGCGGCTTCAGACTTCCCCTGTTTGAAGGAACTTGGTTTCCCAGGAGGTCACACTGTTTCTCAGCAAAACTGACTTATCCCTAAGGATTCATTTCATTTCTTAGTCATCTTTATTTTATTTCCGATGATGAACATAAAATGTGCTCAGAGGAATGAATATTTGCAAACAGTGGTGTACTGAGGGGCTGCCGTGGGAGGCCCAGGTGTAGGCTTCAAGGGGGTCCATTGTCTGTAGAGAATTGAAAAACAATAATAAAACTAACTGAAAGTCTGTCTGCCTTTCCGATCACTATGTGCCAGCGATTCGAAACAATGCCAGTGGTAAAATACTCCTCCCTGAAAACAATGCTTTTGGGAGCCTAAATTTTAAACAATTGCTCAGGTTACAGCTGTTTTGAATAATATATATCTAATCTGAAAATTAGCACATATTTGTTACTTATCCTTTAGTAAACATTGTATTTTACATGGAAGTGAACTTGAAGACTTCAGTTACGTGGTTGGCCATCAATTTTAGGGATTCAGTTGACAGTCACTTCTAAAGAGTTCAGCCTTGTTCACAGAGGTGTTGGGCACAGTTGGCATTTTCACTATGCTGGTCCTGCATATTCTTCAAACAGATTAAACTAGACAATGACTACACAGTGATTGCAAAGATTAAGAAATTGAATCTTACCTATCCTAATTTTGATTTGTGTTTAATGTTTAAAAATGAAAAAGAGAGCAAGCTATGAAGTGTCATAATTTAGTAAATTCAGATTTTAGTTCATTCATAAAATAGTTTACTGAATTTGATTAGTATCTTGAACTTTGAACTTTGCTCTTTTTCAATTGTTACTTGTTTGCTTTAAAACTAAAGAAAAAATGAAGAAAATAAAATGTTTCATCGATGGTATGATTAGTACTTGTCTAAATCTGTCAATTGCAGATGTTTCAGTTTTATTAAAATTTACTTATTACTAGTCAATTATTTACATAAAATTATTTTACCAGATTCTTACTAAAGGACCAATGTCTGAACTGTGTAGATTTAGATCAGTTAAACAGTTGTGGTTTTTGCCCTCTGCAAACTTAGAGGAACTTAGAATTATTTACAGTATTTTTGTGAAACTAGCAACTGGTTCATAATTATTCTGAATTTTGTAAAGAAATTTACATGGGGAACCCATGCCAATGTGAAATTACACTGACAGTGACTCCTCTTCTAGGCACAGCGACAATGAGGAAGAGAGAGGAAATGTTAGCAAAATTCAAAACCAACAAGATTATTTTTTAAAATGGAGGAGAGTAAGGCACCAATGTAGTCCCAGTAAGACTAGATCAATGCACTAGTAAAGACTTGGCCAACACCAAAACTTTTCTAAAGAGGAGAGGATGGATGATCATCTATTTTGACATCACTACTTGTCCCACATTGGTTCCAACTGACTTGAGAGTTCGTCTGGTTAGGAGGGAAGTGGATCTCTTCAGAATAAAAACAGATCTTTCTCTAAAGTCCAAGGAAAGGGAGAAAAGGGCAAAAGAGGCAGTCAACACTCGATGACTTTATGGTTTTAGAAATATTTACCAAATAGTGAAAAAGGTTTGAGAACTGGGATACTTTGTTCAAAATTTAAAAATTACTTGCTTTCTTTTTGCTGCATGTTTATAGTTAATAAGACAAAAGCTAGAATATCCAGCTTTATAACTAGCTAGATAGCCATAAATTATTGAAATAAAGTTTTTGAAAACATGGCTGAAATTATATCCAAAAGTCTCTAAGAATGAAGTATCTGAACATCATCTTATAAAAACATGTTTATCAATGTGGAAGATCTTGACATGGGGACTGAAACTCCAAATAACTATTGATAAAGTCCATTGGGAAGAAATTAATAAAGAGAGGAAATAAATGGAGACAAAATTGCTAGGAAAATCCATTGCGCCCTTATAAGTGAGTTAAAGAAATTGTTCTGCCAATTTCTAGGAAGGAGAAAAGGGCTCAACTAACATAATTATAATGCTGCTAATTGAAAGAGTAGACTTTTTTCTTTGCCATGGTTTTTCACTTTTCAAACTCTTTATACTGTTTGGATTTCTCTGTTACCTTAATCACCTCTCAAAGGCATTTTTAACCTGGAGTCTACAGGTAACTAGGTTGCCTATGCATGGGTTTCAGGGGATCTGTAACCCTCAGGAAGTCAATGTAAGTGTGTACATCAGTGTGCATATATTGTTTTTCAGGAGAGTGTCCATAGTTTTCCTAGTGTTCCGTAAATCAAAAGGATTTAAGAATGCCTTTCTAGGAATCCCCTTTTCTCTTTTAAGTCAAAGGGTGAGGCAATGTCTTGTAAAACTTGCATTCATACCCTAATATGCATCTCAGGATCTTGTTAAAATGCAGATTCTGACTCACTAGCCCTGAGGAGATGTAATGCTGTTGGTCCATGAGTCACACTTTGAACAAGAAGAATATAAAACTCTAAAGTTTGACATCAGAGAGTTTTTGCCTCTGAGCTGTTCCAGGAGGCCACAGCCATTACTGAACAGACACCACTCAGAGAGACGTGGAACCAGATGTAGTCAAGTCATCTGATCCAGGGCAAGTTGCTTAAACACTCTGAGCTTATTTTCTTGTCTCCAAAAAGGCAATAACAATATTATCTGACTACCAGAATAGTTGTGAGTTAAAATAAGCACTGACTACAGTTCTTGGTATGCAGTAGGTACTGCATAACTTTTTCCCCACCTCTCCCCTGAACACTCTGTGGTTCCTTCTACTCTAGGGAGGTGATTACTTAGGAGTTATGATCAGCAAAACCAAGGATAGCCTCTGGTTGAATCAAGTACAGTATTATATATGCCCAAAATTTCCTTGAAAAAATTATTTTCATTTTAATATCTCCTAGTCTCAAGCAGAATTAGAGTTCTAGCCTTTTCTACCCTTCAAATTTCACCAGTCAACTGCCAAAACCAATTGTCTATTTGCTGTGCTTTTTGACTTAACAGCTGGTTGCTCTGGGGAATGCTGCCTTTAAGCCAATTTGACCATTGCCTTCTCTCACCCCTATTCCAACTTCAACACATATTTACACCAGTCATATTGGTTAATTGTCACCTACTATAGTGAATACTACAATATTCTCAAATTCTTACCCTCTCTCCCAACTCATTTTCAGGCTATTCTATCTGCTAGATTTCACCTATCTCACTATATAACAAAAATTGCAATGTTTATCCTATTACTGCTGCTGCATGTAATTACTTACATTATTTATATTACTCATTGATTTGATGTGTGACCTTGATTACTCATCTTAGTTTTTGTCCTT
The DNA here is from genome assembly GCA_031878705.1 of Tapirus indicus. Lineage (NCBI taxonomy): Eukaryota > Metazoa > Chordata > Mammalia > Perissodactyla > Tapiridae > Tapirus > Tapirus indicus. The sequence continues at coordinate 124,026,686 of CM062919.1, read as the reverse complement.
CTCAGATTGTCAAGACTCAAATACATCTAGGTTGCATTGACTCACAACTGTCAGATGAAGTTGGGGCTTACATGCTTTGGAGTAGGTCATGGTTATTCCTTCTTGTAGTTTAGATCACTGCCCCTGCTAGTGAATGATTTCACGCTTTCATCATCAAGCTGTAAAGACCGGACAATTTGGTCACTACATTTTTTATTAGCAAAGTTTCAAGGTTGTGATTAACATGGAATGTATATTAATTTGACCTACTATCAAATTCTCATCATTGCTAAAGTCTCTGAGCAGATGGCAGTAGAAAACAGAGGTCCCAATCTATAATCTTTCAATTCTTGGAGTTGGCACTTGTAAAAAGAGATCACAATGTGAAAAATGGAGAGAAGGAAAGACTGTTGTGTTATTCTTGAAGACCGTTACGCTCAAGGTTACCAGCCAAGCATAATTCTTGTTTAATTCTCCCGTTACCACCTAATCCTGTTTATGTCAGGAACATCTTTAATAGAATGTCACTTCAAATCACTGAAATAGAGAGACAGGCACTGTAATTTACATTAGCCACTAAATGAACACCCTTTCCCCGGGGACCCTGGAGACATCAAGTATATCAGTGACAACGCATATTTGCCTCTGAGATCTCCCTGAAAGCCACAGCCATTAACTTGATGGGTACCATGTGAAAAAAAGGTCACTTCCTTTTTTCTGGGACATAGTTCAAAGTGCTCTCCTCTTTTTTTCTCAAGGAAGTTCTGGGTGCTGATCCAGGAAAAAACAAAAATGTATGGTTTTTAGCACTATTGTTTAATTTTCAAGTCTCCGTCTAAAAAGGAAAGATTTGACTTATCTCCCCAACTCCTGGGTGTTAGTTCTTCAGTCCAGGATGCTTCAGTGAATAGTGTGACCCCATGAGAGAAACTCCCCAAATTCTCCACTGCTCAGATGTAATTGAGGAAATCTTTACTAGTATCTTTAACACTGCACTAATCCTAATGTATTTATGTGGGCCATGTATGTGGTTGCCACTGGCAGCCAGAGAAAAGAAAATGCAACAGAGTAGAATTCATTGATAGAACCACAAAGAGACAATTTGAAGAATAAATCTCTAGCAACGAAACTCCTTATAAAAATATCATATGATTTTTCAGAAACTCAATTATCACATTGATAAAGCAAGGATACAAATGGATGGCTATGCTGTTTGGTGACAAGAATGAACCTGATGATCGTTCTCAGTGACAAATTGGGGCAATGGAATATTCTTTGATTCTGGAAGTGATTGAAGTTTATGAAAACCATTGTTAGGATGGCTAATAGAATTTATTACATGGTCAACAAATTCCCACAGCAAATTTTTCATCTTATAGGTAACTTCCATTGGACATACTTTGCAAATGCAAGACCACAACAGCATTTCCCCTTTGTCTCTATAATGTACACTACAGAACTTTGGATATCATAACTGAGTTTTCCACCTTTCAGAACTGAATTGCCCAGACCTCAAAGAGGATGACATGGGGCAAAAGGAAGCAGAGTCACACATCTGTCTATCTCTAACTCAATAGAGTACCAAATGGAACCACACTGTTAGATATATTCTTGGGAGTGTTCTAGGAACTCAAGAGTCTTGAAAGGATCCTAGTGGATGTTAAAGCATGTCTCTCAAAGGAGGTACCATCAAAAATTTAAAGCATGATTAGAAGTTTACAAAACGAGGAGGGTGGAGAAGGAAAATCCAATACCTTTGCCCTGACCTCAGGATTTTTTGTTGTTGCCATTTTACCTTCCTCACTTTTACCTCTCGGGGACTCTCTCTGTCCCTGTGACTGTCTCAATCTTCCTCACACTTACAGAAGAGTCGAAGAAGGCAAGCAGTCTGTTCAGTGCATGCATCTCTCAGTCCAGTCTCATGTTGGAGTAAAATTTTTATAATCTTTTGACCTTAAGTGCTACACAGATGGTTCCTGTTACAACAAGGACAAAAGTATTTTTTTATTTTCTCCCCACCATCACTTTCCCCAAGGACTAATGATTTAATCTTTTCTGTACAGCTGTGTTCCCAAATAACTAAAGAACAAAATTGCTGCTCTGGATGATCTTGCTCCATGTCCTAGCAACCACACACAGGAAATTAATCAAACGAAAATGATGATCAGTGTTTGAAAAAGAAGGCAGGGTCCGCAGATGGACCGGACCTTAACAATTGGCCAGGGAATTCTGGAGATTCATTCCACATGGAGGCTGTTATATTCTGGGGAAAAAGTATCAAGAGCGCATGACCCCTGGCTTTTCTGGTAGTTTTTGAGAGTGGTTTTGATTCTTTTGTATCCTTGATATTTCACACATTTCTGAGAGATTCTGGTGACTTTTTGAGGTCACTTTATGGTTCCATAAAATACTCAGCTTAGTCCAATGTTTCTTACATCAGTGGGATAGGCACTCTGTAGTCACAGGCCCCACCATACCTGCCTGGTTTTAACATCTGTGTAACTCCCTGGTCTCTGCAATCATTTGATTGTACAAGCACTGAAAGACCATGATACTCATATTTTACATTAAGGGGTCATCTTAGAAAACCTGGACTCAGAGCACAAATCCCGGCTGCCAGCACCATCTCCTCCAGAGAGTTTTCTGAGAAATATAGATGTACAAAAGAAGAAGGCAAACGGGAACTTGTATCAGCAGCTGTCACTAGCTTGAGTTTTGGCACCTCCAAGCCCCAGGCTGGAACCTTTGTGAGATATACTGGCTTATGGCACTATGGTCCCTCTTGCCTTTGCCACTGTAAGCCCATCCCCTGAATCTCAATGCTCAGCACCAAGGTCAGGAGAGTTAAAAAAATCAGTCAAGAAAAACAAAGAATGGAACATTTCTTTAATCCTTAGATAGAGGAGAGTTAGCCTGGCTACCCAGCCCAAGAATACTTAGGGTTTTTGTACTGCCAAATGCGTGAGAAGAGGAGAGTTCCTAGAGAAAAGGAGAGTCAAAAAGACCACCTTTGGTTCTCCCTCTACACACGTACACACACACACACACACACACACACACACACTCTAACTCAGACCTTTAATCCCTTCCTCATCACATGAACCTACCAGTCTTATTTAGCACAATGGTCCAACAGAACATCTTTGAGCCTAATCATGCTATGTCTTAGAGTTTACAGGATGTTTCTGTGTGGCTGGAGAGAGGTGTTTAGAGTTCTGCTTGTACAGTTCTCTTGGAAAGGATCTTGTTGGTTGGGGGTGATACTGCCTGGAAGTGGTAAAATGGAAAAGGAGCAGCCTTGAGCCCCTTTAGAGTGTCCAACAATGGGCTCCATGGAAAAATTGTGGAAGAATTATAGAGGCTTGAATTATTAGGACCCATTCAAAAATTTTTCTTAATTTTTGAAATCAAATAAAAATTCCCCAATCTGGATTCTGAAACTTGCCATTAAATGGGCCCACTTTACTTTTCCAACCTCATCTCTCTATTTCCCTAAAATTTCCCCCTCTTCTAACCTCATCAGTTGGGCCATCCTGGAAGAACTAAGGCCTTCCTTTCCGCAAATGCAAATCCCATGTAGTCTGTAAGGCTCAGGGGAAGCCACACTTCCTCCAAGAATCTTTTACCACAGCACTCTAAGACATCTGGATCTGTCCTACTCTTCATAATCCTCAGTAAAAATCTATGCATCAAGCCACATTATCATATTTTCTTGTGATTGTAATCAAGTTATTTCAAGCAGATATGATTCGTTTCCCAAAATAGGCATCAAGGTTGCAGCAAGCTTCTCTCAGGAGAAATCTTTTTCTTTTTTGTATCTTCAGGGCACTAGTAAATCATACATTCATTCCGCTTGCAAACGTGAGTGACTAGATGGATAGATGAATGAATCTGCAGATCTCCAAGATTAGTTCACCTAATAGTGATAGTGAATCATGTAAGGTCAAAAAGGAAAAGGTAAAACCAGATGTTTACTTTAGAAGAAGACCCTTCAAGAGAGACCAATAACAGTTCCTAACAGGAGGCCCAAAATAAGCTTTTTGAGTCATTTATTGAACTGTTGAGAAGTGGTTCCTGCATAAACCAGATGTTTTTATTGTTCCCTGATTTGTGACACAGCTGTGCCTTTCATCATAATTGACCCAATCAATTGTTCTTCATTTATTAACTTTTTTCTTCAACTATGTATGTCCTATATGTTTGTTATTGGAAGATTAGATAATTCAGATTTTAATAAAGAAAAAGTTAAAATCATATGTAGTACTACTACTTAGAGATAGTCACTGTGAACTGTTACTTTTATAACATTCCATTCTTGTATATGTGCATTTCTTAAAGATAAAAATAAGATTATATTGTACATAATATTTTATATTTTTGCCTAATTTATTGTGAAGTTCATGTTAATGGCCATATAACCTTCTATTGCATTAATGTAATATACTTTCTTACTAAAAGCCTTTTTTCCTATTGTTGGACATTGGTTACTTTACGCTCTTTCATTGTTATAAACTGTCTCTTCCATGAGTATCCTTCAGACACATCTTCCTGCATACTTTCAATTATTCCTTTAAGATATATGCCTGTCAGTCAAAGGGTGTGGATAAATTTAAGGATGCATTACTGCTGAATGGGATCCTTCTCCCCTTCTCCTCAGATTTCTGCTTCTACCCATAAGAAAGCCTGAACATGCCCCAGCTTCCTCATTTAGGGAACATTGGAGGAGATACATCTGACCTCTCTACATCCCATTCTCCACACTCTTCCGGAAGGAAGAGTGGCTAATCTCATTGGTTAGAGGGATTTTTCCACTAATAGTTAGGTTCTTTAAATTAAAAGTCAGATTTGAGTGCATCATGGCCTCCTGCCTTGTCCCACACTTGTCTGGCATCCTGTACCTTGGTCTGGGCCTGACCATCTATCTAGTTCTCTTTGAACCAGCCGTACTCTCAGCACTCTTTGTTCTGATTATGACTGAGTGAGTTGAAACATAATTCTCTCTCTTGTTTCCAGGTTCTTATGGTCGGGTGAGTAAGCTGAGTCAGATTCAAAAGTTAGGGATTAGGAAAGAAGAAGCCTTACCTAAGACTACTGACCTAAGCCATGTTCTCGTTTTGTTCCCATGTGTCGGTGTTTATGTTGGGGGAAGGAGGCAAGGGTAATGTCAAGCACTGGCCAGTATAAAACAGACCAGTACTTCCCATCATTTCTTTCGTGCATCCTCTCTCATTAGCACAAACTAGAGTAGACAGTGGGTGAACACTGAAACAAAAAATCTATGTCTACTTCCTTCAGAAAGGGCTGTGGACATGACAAGGACTCAGAGCATATTATCAGGTATGTTTGTCATGTTTTTGACAGGAAGTTTTTAATGGCCATGTAGTAGCGGCCGAAGTGATGAAATATTTTCTTCACAGTTCCAGCCCTTGGTATCTTGCTTGGAAAGGCTTTCCTCAGCCCAAACTTAAGTCCATGTATCTTTCTTCCAGGTAGTTTTGGTTTAATTTTGGTTTTGAAATAATTTGACCCTTTATTCTAAGTTAATTATTTCTCCAAAAGGTTAACAAATTGCATTTTATCAAATGATTAATCTTTTACATCTATACTTAGATCTCTTTCTAGACTCTCTCTATCCTTTTTTCTTCTTCTGCCTATGAATCTTGTTATTTGAGCAGACCAAGAACATTCTGTGCTTATATTAGCAATACTAACAAGTAAATATGTGGAAAAATAACATTAAAGATTAGATTTGGGGGGCCGGGCTGGTGGCATAGTGGTTAAGTTCATGCATTCCCCTTCGGCAGCCCAGGGTTCGCAGGTTCAGATCCCAGGCACAGACCTATGCCCTGCTCGTCAGCCATGCTGTGGCGGCGTCCCATATAAAGTAGAGGAAGATGGGCACAGATGTTAGCCCAGGGCCAGTCTTCCTCAGCAAAAAGAGGAGGATTGGCAACGGATGTTAGCTCACGGCTAATCTCTCACAAAAGAGAAAAAAAAAAAAAGGATTACATTTGGAAGAAAATGAAAAGGAAAAGTTTTACCTTGCTGAGAATGGTGAATTTAGAGTTTCCAAAGTCTTTTAAAAAGGCAATGAGTGGAATATAACTGTATGGAGAGAGTTAACCTAACTAAAAAAGGAGTGATAAAGAGCATTGGTCATAAATGGAACAAAAACAAAGGAGAGTCACAGAGGCAAGCACATGCAGGGAAAGCTCACATGTTTGCTCCCTGGAAAAAGGGTTTCTTGGCTCAAGATTTGAATTATTCATTGCCAGAGATGGCTATATTCCTGTCACAGTGACACATTTACCGGCCTCTCAGAGCCTGAACTTCACGAAACATTTGAATTTTACCTCCTCCCTTTGTTCTGACTTGCTGCTCAAGGAGAGTGAATCTCTGAATAAAAGCTGGCCTCCTCGCCCGGTGGCGCAGCGGTTTAGTCCGCGCTTGGCAGCCCGGGGTTCGCGAGTTCGGATCCCAGGCGCCCGCGGACGCGCACTGCCTGTCAGCCATGCCGTGGCGGCGTCCCATATAAAGTGAAGGAAGATGGGCACGGATGTTAGCTCAGGGCCAGTCTTCCTCAGCAAAAAGGGGAAGATTGGCAACAGATGTTAGCTCAGGGCTGGTCTTCCCCACAAAAAAAAAAAAAAAAAGCTGGCCTCCTGTTGACCTGTGGACAGAAAAGGAGGTGCCAGCCTGAGGATGCATGTGTCTGGTCCCTTGGCAGTTAGATATCTCACTGTAAATTTTTTTGTGTGAGGAAGACCAAACCTGAGCCGTTGTCAATCCTCCTCTTTTTGCTGAGGAAGACTGGCCCTGGGCTAACATCCGTGCCCATCTTCCTCTGCTTTATATGGGACGCCGCCACGGCATGGCTGACAAGCAGTGCGTTGGTGGGCGCTCGGGATCCGAACTTGCGCACCCTGGGCTGCCAAAGCACGAATTTAACTGCTACGCCACCGTGCCGGCCCCTCATTGTAAATTTTTAATTGCCATCCTCTTGTGAGTTTGTTTGTATGAGTGTCACTGAGATTTGGGTCTGCACGTAAAGAAGCAGCACAATGATCCTAAAATAGTTTTTCTCTGAGCAGAGCTGATAGAACTTATGTAAAAATCAGATATTCAGCCTTGGTCTCAACTGAACCAAACAATTTAGATACCTAAATGTACACTTGCTCTATTTCCATAAATTAGAGCTCATTTTCACTTTTTTGTATTTTAAATAGGAAGAGAACAGGGTCTCTGGGACCCCCACTTAGTAACGCCAAACGGTTTTAAGGAAGATTTAAGATAAGCACTTACAGATATTATTTACCCAAGAAAGCATACTCAAGTTAAAAATGTATTAAGTCCTCTTAGAAAGAAATTTCAAGAAAATCTGTTTGGTTGCGGCCACTTGCATTGCATCAACTCCAAGAAGTCCTGATGTTTAAATAAAAATTTGTGGACTACTCAAAGAAAGAAAAGTTGGAGTCAATCTGTGGAAGAATCCTATTTAATTTGTTTTTCAAATCCTGAAAAACAAACAAGTGGATCTAATTGCTTAGCAATTCTCTACCTATCAAGAAGGAGGAGATGAGAGAAAAGGGAAATTTCATTGCAAATCTGTTTCTTTTCTTCTAAAGACAATCTAGTTCAAAGTGATGGCTCAAAAAGTACTTGTCTTCTCTCAAATACTTTTCTCTGTAATCCAACATAAGTGGAAATTTGTTTTAAAGATCTATTTTGCGGGTAAAGAAATAGGATGTATTTCTTTTGGTCTCGAACTTTGAGGAGGGGGATGGTGCTTTGTAACAAGTTGGAAGTTCCAGAAGACACTAAACAGTCTTTAAATAGATAATAAACTATCCCACCTTAAACTATCCTTCCTTCTTTTTTTTCTCATTCTCTCCAACACATTTAATTTCCTTCCACGCTAAGTCAAAGGGGAGTGGACTGTGCCCTCCTACGGTGTGCCTTCTCAGCTAACATGATGACTTATTTTTCCTCTAGTGCTGCCCTTAATGGTGTTTTTACCTGTACAAAATATTAGGTTAGAAAGAGAGGACCATTTATTTTGAACGATATGTTACTTGTGACTACATAAACTCAGGAGCTGGTTTTACAAAATAGAGCACGTTTCAGCCTGTTCATGAGATTTTTTTCTACAGATGGTTTTTCTCTTCTTACTTAAAAATAAAAGTACTAAAACTTACCAATATTCAAAATGGAAAAATTATGTTTTGACATAAAGTGTATCAGGTAGAAAAGGTAACCATACAAATTTGTCTATAGGACTCACACATTACTGTTCTGCTCTATTAAATTTGTCTCATTTTTTAATCAAAATAAGCCATGTACATAATTTTCCATAAGCCAAATAGCACACAAAGTCTTACAATTGAAACAAAAGCAGTCCCACATCTGGGTCCTGCTCCCGGGTGACATCCACTATCAATAATTTTAACACTTTCATGTGTCTACTCATATTTCTTTTTTTTTTTAGTTATGAAACTGATTTTTTTTCTGTTTATTGTGAAAGTTTTAATTTCAGGGATTTTGATACTTTGAGAACTTTCTTCTCTTTTTTTCCATTGTGATGAAATATACATAACATAAAATGTATCATTTTAACCATTTTTAAAGTGTACAACTCAGTAGAAGTAAATACATGCCCAATGTTGTGAACCGTCACAACTATTCATTTCCAGAACTCTCCTCATATTTCTAATACTAAGTTTACTTTATTTTTAAACAGAATAGAATTTTTTTCTTAGATACTATCTATTGATTCTCTTCTCTGGCAACTGAAGGTTTTGCACTTTCATTTGCCTCTGTCCCCATCAATACACTTCTCCTCATGCCAGTATAGCAACATAAAAATTTGGGGTTAAATTAATACTCGGGATTTAATTATTATTACTATGTGAATACTGTTCACTAATGAGCCAATAGTGCAATCTATTCTGCTAAACAGCATGTTTGCTGTTGTTGTTGTCATTTGTTTTAAGGTGAATTAGCTCGAATAACATTGGTAACAGAAATGATGTCAGTACAACTCAGAGTCGTGTGATGTTTGTTGCAGTGTGTTAATATTTTGAGACTATCAGGGGAAAAAAAGTCATCTCACAGTTAAAACAAAGGCTAATTACTACAAAAGCACTTTACAAAACTGCTGAAAATCCTATAAAATATCTTCCTTTGAGCAAGAAATTGCTGGTTTAGTGGCTGCAAGAACTACTACACATTCCACAATTTTTAACAAAATATGTTAAATATTTTGGGAAGCTAAGTACAGAAGACATTTCCTTTGGTGTTAAAAAATTATTGATGGAGAAAGCTATCCCTCTACCATATTTTTAATCTTGGTGAACTTGATCACTCACAAAGTGAGAACAAGCCAGATAATCCAAAAATAATTATTATTTGAAACCCATCAAAGACCTAAGTTTTCAAAGTAACATAATGAATTAAAAGGTGAGAAATGCCAAGTTCTCTTAGCAGAGGTGGAACCCTTGGATGTTTTCATCTTTGGCTGAACAGCAAGGAGAAGAGGAAACTGCCATAAACAAGTAGGAAGAAAACAGGTGAACTTTTAAGGATTTTTAAAGGCTGAGTGTAAGTTGGTATAAGAGTTTAGAGACCCCGAGGGTCCCATACACAGGGGAATCTACACTACCTGCCAACTCCTTAGCACAGACCTTCACTGAGAGCTCACTAGAGAGATTGGTGGCAAGGCAGGAGAACTGAGAGACCCTTCTAAGGTGCAAGTGCCCCAGCCTGCTGTAGTAGGAGGGCAGAGTGAAAGAATTGAGAGAAACTCTCCCACACTCCGGGCCTTATACTGAATATGAGATGGCAGCAGTTTACGACTAGGATGGGGCAGGATAGCTGAGAAAGACCCTTTTGAGGCACACACATTTGGAGTCTGCCTAATTATGATGGCAGGAAGGAGATCTGAAGGAAACTTCAAGGAACTCCCAGATGTCCACCGAGTGCTATGTAATGGCAGTCAACCACCAAAGGAGGACCAAGAACTGAGAGACACTCCTCACACAGGTGCAGAGGCACTATGATTAGAGAGGAAAACTGAGGGGAACCTCCAGCACCCTATCTCACACTGGAGACCAGGCAATGGCTTCTACCACCTGAAGAATCTGCAAACAGACCTGCATATATAAGATCAAATGGTCTCAAACAAGGCTACCAAAGCAATGCAATGGAGAAATCAAAATCTTGTCAACAAACAGTGCTTGAAGAACTGGATATCCATATAGAAAAAAAGATTATCAGGCACCATAAATGAAAAATTATTTGAAATGGATTATGGACTTAGACCTAAAACTAAAACTATAAAACTTCTAGAAGATAACAGGAGAATCTTCACTACTTTGACTTAGAGGTATCCTAGAGCAGACTCAGAAAGCATTAACCATAAAAGAAAAATACTGATAAACTGCACATCATGAAAACTAAATCTTCTGCTTATGGAAAGTCACCATTAAGAAAGTAAACAGGCAAGGCTCAGACTGGAGAAAGTATTCTCAACACAAATATCTGACAAAGGATTTTTTCCCCAGAATATATAAAGAACGCTTACAACTTAATAACAAAAAGACAACCCAATGTGTAAAAGACTTGACAGATACTTCATCAGAGAAGATATATGAATGGCCAAGAAGCACAGGAAAAGTTGCTCAACGTTATTAGTCATCATGGAAATGGAATTCAAAACTATAGTGAGAATCTACTACACATCAACTAGAATGGTTACAATGAAAAAGATTGATAACTCCAAATGTTGGAGAGGATGTGGAGCAACTAGAACTCTTGTCGATTGCTTCTGGTGTGTTAAATAGTATAACAACTTTGGAAAACAGTTTGACAAGTTCTTATGGACTTAAGCATGTGCTTACATACAACTCAGCAATTGCCTCCTAGGTACAATAATTTTTATAGCAGTTTTATTCATAATAGCCCCAAACGGGAAACAGACCAGGTGTCCACTAAAAAGAGAATGGATTAACAAAATGTGGTATAGTCACACAATTAAATACTACTCAGTAATAAAAAGGAACAAATTGCTAAAACATTCAACAATATGGGTGAATCTTGAGATACATCATTATAAAATTCACCAAAACCATTATGCTAAATGAAAGAAAAGAGACTCAACAAAGTACTTCTTGTAAGATTCCACTTATATAAAGTTCTAGAACAGGCAAAACGAATCTATGGTATTTGCTTCAGGTGGGGCTCTAACTGGGAAGGAGCATGAGGGCAATTTCTGTGGTAGTGAAATTATTCTGTGCCTTGATAGCGGTGTCGATTATACTAATGGATGCATTTGTCAAAACCTTTGACATGTACACTTAAGATTTCTGTATTTCACTGTATGTAAATTATATTTAAAAACAACAGTTAAAAAAATTTTTCCAATCTTATTTTTTATCAAATAGACATGAACTGATACATTTCCCCCTCTGTGGAGTTGGTACAGCGAGATTTGAGTTATCTTTTAAAGAACTTTTAAAGAAAGTCTTTTTCCTCCTAAGACTTTTAGGATTTAAATAATTCATGTTCACAGATATGAACCCAACTTTAAATTGAACTAAGTTCATTCACTAGCAGGTGTAAGGCATCTGTTCAGTGGGGAAGTGTCTGAGCGTTACAGGAAGTCTGACTAATGGATTCATTATCACGTGGAGCATGATTTTATAGTGCTGCAAATGTGTTAAACATTTTAAGCCAGGGGATTTAATCCCTATTTTGCTGTGATGTCTTAAACAATGGGATATTTCAAAATATTTAGTCAATGTATATTTACTAAGAACTCACAGAGGACTTAGCCCTACCCAGAGCTGTTTTGCAAACACCAGTGGAGTGCTGAGACTAATTTGTTAACAGACATACCAATCTCACTTATCTAAATCAGTGTTGTCCTTGCAAGTCCTTGGATCTAGGTCCTCATTTAAATGATATGCTTTTTGCTTAAAACCTTAAGAACTAATTTTTAAAATTACAGGAAAAAAATATTTATTACAGGCTTTTAAAAATTGGCTTAATCATATTCTTTATTCAAATATAGTTCCAAATTACACTTGATTATTTTAAAAAATCCTACCCTCAAAAGATGGTGATTTGCTACCATTGAGATCATTTAAGAGCTTCGTTTGTAGGTCCTGGCTTTATTTTTAAGAACTGCATCTTTAATTTAGTTCAATATTAGAGGAGTACTTTCAAGGTAATCGGCACTATCATGGGTGCTAGGAAGATAATATGAAAAATATACTACTTCTACCTTCTCCTGCTCCAACCCTTAAAAGGTTGGAACACCCTGTGACAATACAATTTTATAAGCCTATTCTAGAATTAGGTAAAAGTTGCTATGTGGTCAGTGAAGGAGTAAATAACCTTGTCCGGGATAGGCTTCACAGAAGCAGTAACAAAAAAGGAATATGAGTTTGGTAGGCCAAGAAGGCAGGGAAAAGCATCCCCAATAGAAAGAACAGCATGTGTGATGGCATAAAGGCACAGATCCAAGGAAGATATGCTATATTTAGAGATTGGCAAACACTCCAGTATGTCTGAAGCACAGAGGGATAGAAAAGTAGTCAGTGTGTCAGATGATGAAGACGGTCTTATAGGACAAGTTAGGAGTTTCAGTTTTATCCTATATGAGAACAGGAAGCAACGATTCTTAAGCAGGGAACTAATCTGTCCGTATTTGTATTTTAGAAAGTTCTCTCTGCTGCCAGTGACCAAGATGGCCTTAAAGTTCCCTTCAGCTTGCCTAAACTTTAGATGAATTCTTCCCCTCTGTAGGCCCCTGACTTTTCTTTTTTTAGAGCATTTACTTTAGAAAACTTGTAATTGCTAATTCTTTCTCTGTCCCTTTGAAATGTATGTAAATCTCCTTAAAAGCCTCTTGCCAGTTTTACAACCCAAGGAACATCTTTCTTAAGGACCTGGGAGCCATCCCTTTGCAATGTAATCATCTAGGAAATGAGCTCTCCTGTCCCCCAGGCTCTGTGGGAGGTAAGAACCTAACTTCCACAGGCTTCTTGTTCCAAGTTATAAAACTACCTCCTAACATGAAGATAGGAGAAAGTTTACTTTTCTTTTGGATAAGGCTATTTAGCAAGGTGACATACAATTCTTCCCACTCCAGCTCTTAAAAACTGTCCAGCCTTTTGTTTTGGCAGAGTTGAGTTCAGTCTCTCCTCTCTATTGCAATAGTCTGGAATAAAATCTTCCTTTCCTGTTTAACTTTGCCCAGTACAATTTTTCACTTGGACACTAGTTTGGACAATAGTTTTATAGGTAATAGATGGGGGAGGGGGCACTGGGTACAGGTGATTAATTATGAATCTATTACCATAATGCAGGTGGAGCTTTTGAGACTCCACTAAGAAATTAGCACAGGAAAAGACAGAAATAAATATTTAGAGGGTGGAGTCTATAGTAGTCGGTGACCATGGAGTTTTAAAGATATGAATGGAGAACGATTCTCAGGAAATATGAATGAAGAATCAAACCTTTTGACTAGGTGAATGGTGTTAAAACTCACTGATGAAGAGAATAAAAAAATTCTTGTATGAAGATGGAGATAAGTAACTACATTTTCTCATTCCAGCTTTCTGGGTTGATATTTGGAGGCCTGTATAAACTATATACTTCATACAAAGTTCCCCTACATGTGTTGAGGGCACAGTCCATAGAGAAAAGAATGTGGTTGTAGGTATGTTGGCAGACCTCATCTTTGAAAAATGGAAGTTCTCTCACATAGTCTTCATTTCAGAACTGACCATAATTTCTTGTACATACATTGCTGGTTGCTGGGGAGTATTAGGGGACAAGCATCTTGCATCTGACCTCTACTTTGATCAAGCAATCTCATCACTTCTATTATTTGATTAGATTTAATCCTGGAACCAAGAATTCATTTGAGAGATATTGGCAAATAATAGCATTGAACAGATTCAGATTTTCTGCATATTTTCAACCAGAACATAAACCTCTGTCTCCAGGGCCATTCTCTACTTTTCATCAACAGACGGTGTCACAGTCGATTGCTGTACTCTTGTACCAGCATATAAAATGTAAAGCAGCTATCCAAGGGTGCATTAAATATAAAATGCCTGAGTCATTCTGTCTTACATGGAAACATATGGGAATCTTTGCTTCCTAATAAAGAAAGCAATGGGGGTGGAGGCAGTCACCACGGGATTAATCTGAATCACTAAGCTTCCAGACTCAGCAAACGGCTTGAAATGTGCAATAGTTTTAGGCTGTTAACTTTCAAGTATAACGAAATTTTGGAGGAGGAGTATTCATTTTCCAAAATTTCCAGAGAATTCAATTTCTCATTGGCTCAAAAGGCCCAGATGAGCTCCTCAGCTTAATATTAAGCTTCTTCAGACAATACTTTATTAATCATATTCAGTACACACTTTATTTCTCTGAATACTAATCCCAGTTTACTCCCCACTTTTAGCCATCCTCCCACCACAAAAAATCCAGAATGAACATGCTTGATCTCATCTTCCCATTTGAAACTTTGAAGAGTCAGCCTAATGTGGGTGAGGCCATTTGGCTCTATCACTGAACTTGTACTTGGAATGGGGACAGAAATGCAAGAACAGAGAACAAGTGCTTTGAAACTGGGATAATTCTTAAGTTCCAGAAGTTCTGTCTTTGCCTTAGGGACAAGTGAACTGGTAGCATCATATTCCATGGAATTGGAATTGAGCAGCTACCTGATGAGCTATGCTGTTCCTACCTGGAAAAGCATAGAGAAAAGAAAGAATACATTTGCCCTACCAGATATAAACTCATGGAAGTTTATCCTCTGTGATAATTCTGTGAATTTATGCAAGCTCAATATTAAGCCCATAGGTTAGAGAATGAAGCTGCTTTGTACGTGTTGACCCTCTCTCCCTTTCTCCCTTCCTCCCTCTCCCCCCTTCTCCCTCCCTCCCTTCCTTCCTTCTATTGTTTTGTCTGTCCTTCCTTCCTGAGTCGTTAGAGACCACTAAGGTGTCCTACTGCTGCTTGATGCTGTTGGCAAATCATTGAAGCCTTTAAAACAGTTCCAACCTAATAGTCTAAAAATTCTACTTCTCACTAAAACCAAGATAAAACTTTAAGGCTTCTAGTAGAAATCCCTTATCTTTGAAGATCTAGACATAAATCACATTGGTGGTTTTATTTACTATATTCAAGTTCTAAAGTATTGAGAAGTAGTTTATTTTCATGTCAGTAATCGTATAACCAGTGCCCTCTAGTGAAATAGAAAATGTTTATTCCTTCCTTCACTGTTCAGTATCATAATTCAAAATAACAGAACTCTAAACAATTGGGCCTCAGGAACATAGTTAGGTAGAAAGAACGTGCAATTTTAAGTTGGAGTATGGAAAATATTGGCTAAAATTGAAATGGTCACAAAACACCATTTAATTACCACTTAGAACCCAACTTATAGCAGACAGTTTTATTTTTCTCAAAGGCATATACCCCTCGTTCTACATACCCATCAACCACCTGCATTTTCCAGGTCATGCACTCCAGCCCTTGATGGCAGTACCACCATGGTTCAGTTCCATTCATGGGAATTCAATGGATGGCAGCACAAGAGGTTAAGCTATAAACAATGGAAGGAAGAGAACAAAATCCTGCAGATAATGGGCTTTCATGGCATGATGCATCTTGCTAACCTAATAAATAGTTTTCTTTTATGCATTTGAGATTTATTATCCAGTTACCAGAAGTCTGCTTTTCTCTCCACTTCAGCCATGTAAATGCCAAGGCACCCTCTTGAAGTAGGGCATATAAACCTTCAGTCTCTTGTGAATGACTTTAAGGGAGTGAAATAAATATTTTACAGCCTTTTTGGTCAAGTTAACCCTCAGGAGAGCAAATTGATTGACTGAATATTTATTGGACTTCAGACATGTCTGCTGTGAAAGGGAGAGTAAAATGACTTATACCTAAATTAATGTTATGATAAGATATTTTACAGTATAAATTGATGACAAATCAATCCTTAATGATGACATGTGCATATAAGAAGCTTAAAAATAGCCAAAGCACCTTCTCTCAGAGATTTTTGTTTTTCTAAAGTACAGAAAATTCCAATAAATTATGAATCCAAAGAAAAGGAATAATATTCATAATTGTTGATTTTTATTCACTTTGGTCTCATGTGTGTAAGTTGTATTTTTCTGGGAAGGAGATTGAAATAAAGAGAGATAATACACTAATCAGTAGTTCCATGATAGTATTTGTGTGTTTGAACTCCTACAAAGCAATAAATGTTTCATTTGTATAAAAAAATGCCATGCTAAAAAAAATTTTAACTTCCAAATGTGGGTAGTCCAATCATTGCTGAAAGCTTCAAAGGACTTTTATGATACTCTAATACTACTGATGTAGATTTTACAATTATTACTATGTGTAGGGAATGCAATGTTTTCTGTTCAAAGTTATGTTTTAATTAAATGTTTATTTTAAGATCATGCTCTAATATTGTTGAGATTTTATAATTCCAAAGTCTTTTAAAAAGTATTCTAAGTCAAAAAGGAAATTAAGATAGAAACAAAGGAGGAGAAATTACAAGGGATACCACAAAAATACAAAGGATTATAAGAGAATACTACAGAGAAAAGCTATACACCAACAAATTGGATAACCTAGAAGAAATGGGTAAATTCTTAGAATCATACAACCTTCTAAAACTGAATCAAGAAGAAATAGAAAATCTGAATAGACTGATTGCTATTAAGGAGATTGAAACAGTAATCAAAAGCCTCCCAAAAACAAAAGTCCAGGGCTAGACAACTTCTCTGGTGAATTCTACCATACATTCAAAGATTTAATACCTATCCTTCTTAAACTCTTCCAAAAAACTGAAGAGGAGGGGGCATTTCCTAACTCTCTTTATGAGGCCAACATTAACCTGATATCAAAATCAGACAAGGAGAACACAAAAAAAGAAAATAACAGGCCAATATCTCTGATGAACATAGATACAAAAATCCTCAACAAAGTATTAGCAAGCTGAATCCAATAATACATTAAAAGGACCATATACCACAACCACGTGGGATTTATTCTAGGGATGCAAGGATGGCTCAACATCTACAAATCAATCAACATGATACACTCCATTAACAAAATGAAGAATAAAAATTATATGACCATCTCAACAGATGCAGAAAAAGAATTTGACAAGATTCAGCTTCCATTTATGATAAAAAACCTTCAATAAAATGGGTATAGGAGAAAAGTACCTCAACATAATAAGACCCATATATGACAAACCCACAGCTAATATCATATTCGGTGGTGAAAAACTCAAAGCTGTCCCTCTAAGAACAGAAACAAGACGAGGATGCCCACTCTCGCCACTCTTATTTGACATAGTATTGGAAGTCCTTACTAGAGCAATTAAGCAAGAAAAAAAAATGTATCCAAATTGAAAAGGAAGAAGTAAAACTCACTATTTGCAAATGACATAATTTTATATATAGAAAGCCCTAAAGAATCCACCAAAAAATTATTAGAAATAATAAGTAAATACAGTAAAGTTGCAGGGTATAAAAATCAACATAGAAAAATCAGTTGCTATTCTATATACTAACAACAAACTAGCATAAAGAGAAATCAAGAATACAATCTCATTTACAATGACCACAAAAGGACTAAAATACTTAGAAATAAATTTAATCAAGGAGGCGAAAGATCTGTACACTGAAACTTAAAAAACATTGTTGAAAGAAATCTAAGAAAACACTAAGAAATGGAAAGATATTCCGTGCTCACAGATTGGAAGAATTAACATAGTTAAAGTGTCCATATTACCTAAAGTAGTCTACAGACTCAATGCAATCCTTATCGAAATCCCAACATTTTTCATGGGAATAGAACAAAGAATCCTAAAATTTATATGGAACAACAAAAGATTCTGAGTAGTCAAAGAAATCCTGAGAAAAAATGATGAAGCTGGAGGTATCACACTTCCTGATTTCAAAATATACTACAAAGCTATAGTAATTAAAACAGCATAATACTGGAAGAAAAACAGACACACAGATCAATGGAACAGAATTGAAAGCCCAGAAATGAAACCACACATATGTGGACAGTTAATTCTCAATAAAGGAGTCAAGAAAATAAAATGGAGCAAAGAAAGTCTCTTCAATAAATGGTGCTGGGAAAACTGGACAGCCGCATGCAAAAGAATGAAAGTAGGCTAATGTCTTACACCATACACAAAAATTAACTCAAAGTGGATTATAGACTTGAATGTAAGACCTGAAACCATAAAAATCCTAGAAGAAAACATGGATAGTATGCTCTTTGACATTGGTCTTAGCAGTATCTTTTTGAATATGTCTCCTCAGGCAAGGAAAAGAAAAACAAAAATAAACAAATGGGACTACATCAAATTAAAAAGCTTCTGCACAGCAAAGGAAACTATCAACAAAATGAAAAGACAACCTATCTACTGGGAGAAGATATTTACAAATCATACATCTGATAAGAGGTAAATATCCAAAATATATAAAAAACTCATACAACTCAACAACAACAAAAAAACAAACAACTTGATCAAAAAATGGGCAGAGGATCTGAACAGACATTTTTCCAAAGAAGATATACAGAAGGCCATCAGGCACATGAAAAGATGTTCAACATCACTAATCATCAGGTAAATGAAAATCAAAACCACAATGAGGTATCACCTCTTGCCCATCAGAATGACTATTATTAAAAAGACAAGAAATAATAAGTGTTGGAGAGGATGTGGAGAAAAGGAAACTCTTGTACACTGCTGTTGGGAATGTAAATTGGTGCAGGCAGCCACTATGGAAACAGTATGGAGATTCCTCAGAAAACTAAGAATAGAACTACTATATTCCACTTCTGGGCATTTATTAAAAGAATACAAAAACACTAATTTGAAAAACTATATGCATCCCTCTGTTTATTGCAGCATTATTTAAAGAGCCAAAACATGAAAACAACCTAAGTGTCCATAGACAGATAAATGGATAAAGAAGATGTGGTATATATACAATGGAATACTACCCAGCCATAAAAAGGATGAAATCTTGCCATTTGTGACAACATGGATAGACCTTGAGGGTGAAGGGGTTCTGAATAGGCCTCCCAAAGATGTACCACTTCAGCATGTAGAATATTTTGAGTTTAAGGCCTCAAAGACCCTGTGGGGTCAAGAAAAATATTTACCTCTCCCTTAAAAAATTTAAATTGGGGGCTTTGCCCTTAAAATGAGTTATTACCAGAAATAAGTTTCTATGATCCATCTGTGTGGCAGGGAAAACCTCTAATGACTGAACATCTGCTTTTCTCCTTGTCCTGTGAATCACCCTCCTCCCCTCTGAAGCTTCAGGTCCCTATCCCATTTCTTAGCTCAGGATGGCATATATATATACCTTCATTGTACCTTTTCATCTCTAACTCTCTCATGTATGTGGGGTTTCCATACATATGAAATTTAATTTGATTTTCTCCTGCTGATCTGTCCCATGTCAATTTAATTCTTAGACCAGCCAGAAGAACCTAGAAGGACAGAGTAAAATTTCTTCCTCCTCTACAGTTGGCATAGTTGGCAGGACAAACTTACCTGGCTGGACTCTGCTCCCTCTGAGGCTGCTGCACCTGAATGATTCTGGGACATCTTACACGGCTGGCACGAGGTAAAAGTTCTTGTCCCATCAGTGTCCTAGATCTCTACCTGTGCAGGGTCTTTTGGAAGCGAAAGTGGTAAGAGTCTTTCTTTTGTTACTAAATTTAGATTAGCAGGAGAAAACATTTGTGAAACTTGTTTCTTGTGCAAAAACAAATCTGGTAAAGATTTGGGGTGAGCACGCTTGTTTTCTGTTGACCTCATTCCTTCCAGGGATGGTAATTGTTTTCTTTTGTCTCCACCAGCTGGAGGATGCACATGCATCTGGTGGGCAGCTGAGTAGGCTGTGGATCTGAGCTTAGGGAATCTAAATACCCTATTCTGTTCAAAAGTGTGGTGGCGGTGGGGAACATGCGATTCCCTGTGTTTTGGAACTGCTGTTTTAAAACAGGGCCCCTCATAGTTATTCTCTTTACTTTCTTAGGCTAACTCTAGGAGTCAACTTTCGGATCTCATGAGAGTGGCACCTTTTGTGCTCTCATTTGGGGAAGACTCTTGCATCCATGGTTAAGCCCTAAAAAGGCTATTGGTTTGAGTTGCTATTAAGATCTTAATTGTCAATGGACAGACAATGGATCCTTTGAATTGGAAAAACTTCTACATTGTAAAAAAAATGTTTTTAGAGAGCTCCCATATTGATATAATGGCTAGCCACTGAGACTCCCTTGAAAAGATAGAAGGATAGAAATTAGAACAAAAATCATAGAAGGATAGAAATTAGAACAAAAATCAAAGTCCACTCAGATGCCTTCCAGTTTGCCTTCAGACATTCACAGATATTGTAGAAATCAGGACATTGAAAGTACAGTTGTCCAGCAATTAAGAAGAAAAAGAGAAAACAGCTAGACTTAGGGACTCCCCAACAAGATAAAAGAACAGAAAATTAGACTTAAAACAAAAATTCAATGTAAAATCCAGCCTATCTGCCTATTTTAACTTCCTTTTTTCCTACAAGATTTACAGAGAACACTCCAGCCTAATCTCAAAGAGTATACGGGTCACTCATGTAAATGATGAAGGCCGGAAAATGAATTCAGCAAAAACACCTGGGACAGGTAGCAGGGCTCATTTTGCTAGGCTCTATAATCAGGCTCTGCCAGTTTCAGGCCTTCCTGGGCAATCTACTTTGCAAATATATCCCAGAATCCCTTCCCAGGAAATGTATGTCCCCCTGAAAAACAGTCCTTTTTACCTCTACTTAATGGTCATTCTGTAATGCCTAGTCAAAAGAGGAAAACAAAATTTCACATTGATCCTTTCTTTTTTTTTTTTTTTTTTTTGTGGGGAAGACCAGCCCTGAGCTAACATCTGTTGCCAATCCTCCCCTTTTTTTGCTGAGGAAGACTGGCCCTGGGCTAACATCCGTGCCCATCTTCCTCTACTTTATATGGGACGCCGCCACGGCATAGCAGACAGGCGGTGTGTCAGCGGGCGCTCGGGATCCGAACTCGCGAACCCCGGGCTGCCAAGCGCGGACTAAACCGCTGCGCCACCGGGCGGCCCCACATTGATCCTTTCTTTCCAAATCCAAACCTGTTGGTTTTGAGCCTTCCTATCCCGGAGATAACTATTGCCTTCTTGCTTGTCTCAGTTTGTATCCTAAGGGCTTGGCTTTCTGCCTGCCTGGGATATGCAGGCTGTTGGTTCTCTTTTTTGGACATCTTTGGGAATGACTCTGGATCTTGGGAAGGTAGTAACATTTGAGGACATCTCTTAAATCCATGGAGTTGTTTAACACTGCTAGAAATATTTACTGTTTATCCCGGCTAAAAACTGGCAAGATACTTAGAAAAATTTTTCTAGTAGCTCTATGGTCAAAAATTGGCCAAATTGGAAGCTAATATTAGAGCCTGATGGGAATTTTTTCCTTCTTCCGTAAGTTAAAATAACACTATGTACCCAGTGGGAGAGAAGCAAATTAAGGATGATGTGGTTGGCCAAGAGGATCAACCTATGATGTCATTTAAGTTATAACCCAAATTCTGGGGCATTGAGAGCAACTGTCCTTTTCTTATAAATCTTTGCAAAACTGTAAATGAAGCTCTAGAGGCAGTTCAGATTCCACCATTCTCTTTCTTCAACCCCCAAAACCTCCCCTATTTATCTCAAAAGGCTTGTAACCTCTTCAGAGGCTCTTATCTAGATCATCCCCAATTCATAAGACTGAAATTTTGAAAAAAGGAAAAAAGAGGCAAACAGCTATAGAAGCACTGTTGCCCCAAATCTAGCATCTTAAGTGTCATCTCCACAAATAGTAGTAGAAAAAGACTAGTCATCTAAGCAGGTAACCTTGATTTTTTCCATCTGCCAGAAACACAGTTTGGATCCAATTGTTCTTTTATGAACTAGTGAGTTTTGCATTATCACGCCCATCTCATGGCTAAAATTTTAAAACAAAAACTAAGGTCTCTGCTTGCATCTGTCTATATATCTATGAAAATCTATGGATTAAGTTATATATATGTGATGTTTTCAACCTCCAGATGGTATTAGCAAAATTAATTTCTAAAAGAGGTCTATTTAATTGGCTTAAAATAAGTGCTTATATAAATTATTTCTAAATGTAATAGAAACTAATCCAAATGTTTTTCAAGTTAACATGATATAAAATAATCTTTGGTAAATAAAAGATTTAAGTTTGTTGGTTTAATCAAAATAGGCATGTCTTCAGAGTTGCCAGCATTGATTATAATGCAGAAATGCAACTTTTATTCTACTTATTAGTCAAATAAGTTTATGTTATCTCTGTTACAAAATTTGTCAGCAAGAAAAAAGGTAACTTAAAATGATAGCTAACTGCTTTAATGTCTCATGAAATTTTCATGAATAATCTATTTTTGTTTAGAACAAATGAATGATATGGATGTTAATGAAATAAAAATTTTTAGGTGCAATTATATTTTTATAAAATATATT
Organism: Tapirus indicus; assembly: GCA_031878705.1. NCBI lineage: Eukaryota > Metazoa > Chordata > Mammalia > Perissodactyla > Tapiridae > Tapirus > Tapirus indicus. The sequence continues at coordinate 124,004,098 of CM062919.1, read as the reverse complement.
TATATATTTATATAATTATATTTTATAAATTAATATTCATAAATTGTATTTTATGGTATGCATACTTAAAAATTGTTTCCAAAATCTTTTTGGTAACTTGAAACCTTAGAGTTTTGCTAAGTTAAGTTAAATTATGAGAATTCATTGAATGTCTAGATCATTTCCAAATAAGATAAAATACTGAAACAATAATTACTGAACAAGTCTAATTTTACTTACTTTTGACCTCTTATTACAGAGAAAATAAAAGATAAACTTGGGTCTGTTAGTAAATATGTCTTGTGCTTTATTAAAAGATTGTACTATAAAGAAGCTTACATTTCTAGAAATTATAAAATGAATTCACAAATTTGCCAATCTAAAGAATGCTGCTATGGCAGACAGTCCACAATTGCTTACTTCTTAGTTTTTACTGGAAATTAAGTTTTCTGAGGGTTAAAAATTCTAATTAATATATGTAAATAAAACACTAAAGCAATAAGAGGAACATCTTAGTATAAAATGTGTTTTCAGTTAGAAAAAAAGAAAGAGAAAGCATAGGACAAAATCTAAATGTGAAAAGAGTAAGTTATAGAAGTTTTATGGAAAAGGAACCCTGAGAAAAGAGTTTTATGTATAGTCAAGTTGACTAATATTGGAATAAATTTAATTAGTACATGAGTTTTAATATCAAAAGTAAGCTGGTGCAAAATTAGAATTTGGTTCTCTCTCCTTGTTAAAAGGACAAGGTTTTCTTGGGTTTTTAATCTGCTCTTGATAAAGAGATTATGAAAGATTTTTCTTTACCTTTGAGTAGTCTGCCTAAAAGGCAGGGATTTTATGTTTTATCAAAATACCTGCCTGTGTTGTTTTTATAAAGTCTTGAATTACAAGAGCTAAGGTTTTTCTTACTGCCTTCAACTTTCTGTATTTGCCTGAAAGTCTTTGATTGTCACCATGGTTAAATGGATAACGAAGCATTGTTCCACCATGACCTTTGATCCTATTTGACCAAGTGTTTTAAAACCTTTGATATTTTTTGACAAAATTCCCCAAATCAAATTTGAAATAAAGTCTTTTTGACCTAGAAATAACTTTGACGTTTTTCAGAGGGTCCCTGGGACACCTCAAAAGGTTTGTTTTCTCACCTTATAAAAAGAGAGATGTTAAATGAATTAGGCTTATTTGGTATATTAAATTACATGGGAAGCAATGTCAAATAAATGATGATAAACCTTCTTAGGTTATATTGTATGGGTGAATATTATCAATATAAATGTTCTAGAAATTATATAAAATTTTTATATAAAATTTTGATATGTTCTAGTCTAATGTTATCACTTATAATTCTAGTTGTTATCTTAAAATGTTGCATGTCATAACAATAACCAAGTTTCTCTGTCAATTGCATTAAAATGTTTTTTGTCATTTATAGACAATTATTGTTTAACTCATGCTTTTACAAAAATGCTTCATTGTCAAGAAGATTCATAGAAAGAATTTTTCAATAAGTATCATAACTTTCAGATTACACCACTGAACTGGGTAAGAAATCACAGAAATCTAATGGAAAAATTGATGACTTCATACAACTGCTAACAAAAGATCAAGATCAACAAGAATTAATTACATGGAACTGAATGTACTGATAAATACAAGTTTTATTACTTTTTGTCTGAATATTCCTGTTTACCTTAATCCTTTGTTTTCCAGATATAAGGAATTATTTTTTCTCCTAAGCCAACTATGACTATAGCCATTGGTAAATTTTACCTTTGTAAGCAGAACTGAAACATTTATCTTTTTCTCCCTATCTGACCCCTCAAGAATTCAGAAATTTAGTGAGTATTCTTATTTTCATGGGACTATAATTATTTGCATAAGTTCAATAAGAACATCTCCTTATAGCAGGACACAATTGGAAAGTGGTTATATTACCAAGACTTTGACTGGAATGTCACATTTGAGAGAGAATGTACATAGACTCAGATATGACTAGACAGCTTTAAGGAACTAAGATTGACTTTATGGAGCCAATAAAGCCCCTTGGAAATATCAGTCTGGTACCTTGCCTGTAGGGTTCCCAATAACCTTACTGAGTGAGTAAGGAAGGTCACTGTCTGGCAGGTGCAGGGAAGGTGCAAGATATTTTGGGAACCTCAAGAAGAGAGGAATTCACCCAAATCTATACATATTGCAGGCAAGTCTGATGGCAAGTCCTTTGCTTCCTGGCCTTGAGAGGCCTTTAAAAGTTCAATCTGGAGTTCCCTTATGAAAGTTTCCAGCAAAACAAAAGAGCCTATGTGATCAATTGCTACTCTTGCTGCACTTATGAAAATAACAGGCCAAGTTTCTAGAAACTGGACTTATTTTACAAACAAATTAGTTTTTCTGTGACTAGTTTTTATAGAAATAGGGATTATTTTAGAGAGAAAAATTATGCTTCAATAGAAACTGTAATACACCTTTGTGGATATTAGATTCTAGTGCTGTTCATTTTCTTTTTAAAGTTTTGTTTACTACCTGTAAACTGGACTGGATCCTGAATTCTAGTTTCCTCCAATACCTGGCTACAACTCTCCAAACTAACATACCCAATTTTCTTCCACATTTTGACTTGAAATCATTGAGAACTGTATCTGCCCTTTTCCCTGAATCCCTGCAAACTGAAGCTGAACAACTTGATATAAATTTCAGAGAAATCACCACAATGGCTTATGTATGGAAAATCCTTATACCTGTTGCTGTATGGGCCACTCAGAAAGATCATCAGAGACATTCAAACTGCAAACTATGAAAATCTATCAGATTGCCACTGCCTGCTGTCTCTCCTTCTGAAAATTCTTTGAGATAGACATCTAGAAATCTCCTTAACTGACTGCCTTCAGAACTCAGAAACTGGAATTATAGTCTGTTCCAATCATTAACCATCATTTTTCTTTTGTTTCCATAGAAATGCCTTGCATTAAATACCTGGTTGCTTTCACCATAGGCTAAACTTTGGGAGCCCACCTGCATCACTGCCTCCTGGAATTGGACACTACTATTTAATTGGACTGACCTATTGTCTAAACCAAGAGACTGGTTCAATGAGATGGAGTAATCTTCCAACCCAGCTTCTGGAATGTAAAACTTCTCAAGAAGTTTCAAAGGTAGGACTTAAGAGGTTCAGAACAGCCTCCGCAAGATGTGTCACTTTGGAATGTGGAATATGTTGAGCTCAAGGCAGTCAAGACACTGCAAGCTCAAGAAAAATTTTGCACCTCCTTTAAAGAATTTAAATTGGGGGCCTTGTCCATAATAAGAGTTATTACCAGAAATATATTCTTATGACCTATCTGTATGGCAAAGAAAATCTCTAATTACTGAACATCTGTTCTTTTTATCATCCTGTGAATTACTCTTCTCCCCTCTGAAGCCTCAGGCCCCTGTTCTATTCCTGAGCTGAAGATGGTATACATAGCTCATTTTACCTTCCTGTTTCTAAACCTCTCATGTATGTGGTATTCCCATATGTATGAAATTAAATTTGGTTTTATCCTGTTAATCTGCCTCATGTCAATTTAATTCTTAGACCAGCCAGAAAGGTAGAGGAAAATTTCTTGCTCCCTCACAAGGGAATTATGCGAAGTGAAACAATTCAGATGGAGAAAGACAAATACTGTGTGATTTCACTCATATATGGAACTTAAAAACAACAACAAACAAATACATAGATACAGAGAACAGATTGGTGGTTACCAGAGGGGAAGGGGCATTGGGGGAGGGCTAAATGGTTTTTCATACTGTAGAAATGTAGACACGTTACATGGTAAGGATCTTTTTCTGCTTCTTCCTGTGGATAAAAAAAACAAGGGAAAGTGTGAACGAAGATGCATATAGAATGAGGCATGTTCCTTTTCTGTACTATCTAAAAGGAATAAAACATATAATAGAAAGTCCCCAATTTTTCCTTTGTCTTTTTTCTTTCTTTTTTTTTTCTTGTTTTTTGCTCCTTCCATACACTCCCCCTCACACTTGGCTTAACCAACAAACTGAAAGTCTTGCAAAAAAAGTTCTCAGAAAGTATTGTTATGACAGTTATTGGGATGGAATTGCACTAACAATCCTGAGCAAGAGGCACAAAACCCGGAAAACCTCCAACTGCAAGTTTCACAGCAGATAAAGACAAAACAGCCCCCTGCACCAACCACAAGGACGTGTATCCCGCTCTTCTCCTCGCCTTCTAAAACTCCAACCTGCTTCCACCTGTCTTCAGGCACTCCTGGTGCTTATCAGCTGAATAAAGACTTTAACCTTGGTTTCTGAGTTGTCCTTTTTTCCCCCTGCAGAATAGTTGATTTGTGTCACTGATACGTGGAAGTCAATGAAAAAATATTAATGCACCACCTGAATGGAATTTGATACCAGGATTGCTCTGAAGAATCAAAGAAAGGGGTAAGATACGTATGTCTTAAGAAGGTTTTGATTATAAACTAAAATATTTAACCAGTGCATTTTTTTCTCAAGCCTGGGGACATGAGTTGAATAAATAAGCTCTCTAATTATAAATAAGCACACCCTAATAATATGTTTGGCCTAATGTAAACAGCATTAAACAAAAGGTTTTATCTTTATAAAGGAAAACATCAGTGAGTGGAAAGACACTATTCTCTTTCACTCAGGTAAATGTAACCAGACAGCTAAACCACCTAAGATGGTACCTTTCAATGCCTTCCAGATAAGTCTATTTAGAGGCAACAAACCTAGCAAGAGATAGAGACTGTTATCAAACTATACAAATATTTTTCTCCACTGTTGCTTGGTTAGAAGAGCCTCTACATCTCTTTATTACACAATCATTTAAGGTTTTCAAAAATACATATGATTATTTAGAATCATAGCACCATAATGTTGGTACAGGTTTCCCCTTGTGGCCCTCATTCCAGGGCTCTACAAAGCTCTCAAGAGTTTGTGAAGAGCTTGGACAATTTTGGGGTAAATATTTTATCAGAAATAAATTCTCTACTACTCACAAAAAATGTTTCTGTATACTTTAGGTACTTAGATCTACTTCTCATCAGTTTAATTGACATTATCTAGAGAAATCAAAATGAAAAATACATGATACACTGAGGTATATATACTTAGGAATTCATTTGGAAAGTAACTATGATGATAAGGTTTCTCTATGCCTTCAGCTATAAGTCAGCATTGATTAAGCAATTCCAAATGGCTACTTTTAATAAAGGATTCCAATTTGGCTATATTCTAAGACACTCTGGAGAATAAATAGGAAATGAAAGAACATTCAAGTGAAATATACTTTATTAAGGTATGGATTTTTTTCCATTTGTAGGTTTACACTTCATTTGTTTTAGAAAATTAAAGTTTTAACCTAATTTAGGTAAGATAGTGAACTACAGAGAACTAATAGAGATAGATTTGTGATTCACTACAAGTTTTGGAAAAACACTGGAGGTATTGATTCCATATCTAACTACACTAGGACATCATGAATGAAGAAATGTTTTTGTCCCTTTTTGACTGTGATATTTTGGTCTTGGCTGACTTTATAGCAACATCCAAAGCTGGGAGAGGTAGGGAACATACACTGAGGGCCTATTTTGTGCCAGGCACTGCTTTAACGGACCTTTTTCTATAATCCTTAAACAGTGTTAAGAAGTAGGCATTATATTATGATGCTCAGAAAGGCTAAATAAAACTCATCCCAGGAAACAAAACTTAAAGATCTAAAAATCAATATTGTAAACTAAGCCTTTTTTACTTAGGCACTTGTTTGACAATAAAAAGATCAAATATCTTGACATGTGGATTCCAGATTTCCTTTTGATTTAGTTAGCTGCCATTTATTTGTTATACATGTACATATATAAAATTATATGTGCAATTATAATTATACCATGTAGTTATAATATTATATGCATTAAAATTCTAATTATAATTTCCCCCAAATGGTAGAAAGTTATTTCTCATGTCAAATCCATGGCAGGTAGTCTGATTGTCAGGTGGCTCTCCTCCCAGTGATGATCCAGTCAGCCTTCTCACATGTTATTGCCCTGCCATCTTCAGCACCTGGTTTCTGAGTTTTCCCTGTTAGCTGCTAGCAGAAGGGAAAAGAGCATGAGAGCCGTTTTCTTTCTTTTTAAGTTGGTCCACTTTTTACTAATCATTTTTAAATGTGCAATTCACTGGCATTAATTATATTCACAATATTGTGCAATCATCACCACTATTTCCCAAAAGTTTTTACACTTTTTCTTTTTATGGTGAGGAAGATTAGCCCTGAGCTAGCATCTGTTGCCAATCCTCCTCTTTTTGCTGAGGAAGACTGGCCCTGGGCTAACATCTGTGCCCATCTTCCTCTACTTTATATGTGACACTGCCACAGCATGGCTTGATAAGCGATGCATAGGTCCGTGCCCAGAACCCAAAGCCGTGAACCCTGGGCTGCAGAAGCAGAGAACGGAAACTTAAACACTATGTCACCAGGCCAGCCCCCACATTTTTAAAGGACTATAAAAAAACAAAAAGAATGTGCAACAGATTATATGTTGCTCTCAAAGCCTGAAATATCTACTACCTGGCACTTCATGTAAAGTTTGCTGATACTTGCTCTAGACTCAAGGAGCTGGCAAAAACAAATGCCCTTAGAGCAAAAAGACTCCAAATGTCAGAATTACCTCGCTGTTCTGTCGACCCATGGTAGACTTTTTTTTTAGAAAGGACTATTTTTTTAAGAGTAGTTTTATGTTTACAGTAAAATTGTGAGGAAGATACAGAGATTTCCCATATACCCCCTCCCTCCCCACATGCATAACCTCCCCCCTTATCAACATCTCCCACCAGAGCAGTACATTTGTTACAACTGTTGAACCTACACTGACACTTCATAATCACTACCAATCCATAGTTTACCCCAGGGTTCACTCTTGGTGTTGCACATTCCATGGGTTTGGACAAATGTCTAATGACATGTATCCATCATTATAGCATCATACAGAGTATTTTCACTGCCCTAAAAATTGTGCTTCATTTATTCACACCTCTCCCCACTCCAACGCTGGGCAAACAATTCCTTTTACTGTTTCCATAGTTTTGCCGTTTCTAGAATGTCATATAGTTGGAAACATACAGTATGCAGCCTTTTCAGATTGGCTTCTTTCACTTAATAATATGCACTTAAATTTCCTCCACATCTTTTTATGGCTTGATAACTCATTTCTTTCCATAACTGAGTAATATTCCATTGTCTAGATGTACCACAGTTCATTTATCACGTCGCCTACCAAAAGATGACTTGGCTGCTTCCAAGTTTCGGCGATTATGAATAAAGCTGCTATAAACATTAATGTGCACGTTTTTGTGTGGACATAAATTTTCAACTCCTTTGGGTAAATACCAAGGATCATAACTGCTGGATCCTATGTTTAGTTTTGTAAGAAACAGACAGACTGTCTTCCAAAGTGGCTGAACCAGTTTGCATTCCCACCAGCAATGCATGAGAGTTCCTGTTGCTTCATAGTTTGCCAGCATTTGGTATTGTCAGTATTCCAAATTTTGGTCAGTCTAATAGGTGTGTAGTAGTATCTCGTTGTTTTAATTTGCATTTCCCTCATGAAAAATGGTGTGGAGCATCTTTTATATGCCTACTTGCCACCCATATATCTTCTTTTGCAAGATGTCTATCGAGATCTTTGGCCCATTTTTTAATCAGGCTGTTTGATTTCAATTTATTGAATTTTAAGATTTCTTTGTGTATTTTAAATAATAGTCCTTTATCAGACATATCTTTTACAAATATTTTCTCCCAGTCTGTGACTTGTTCTTATTCTTTTGACATTGTCTTTTGCAGAGCAGAAGTTTTAAATTTTAATTAAGTCTAGCTTATTAATTACTTCTTTCATAGATCATGCCTTTGGTGTTGTATCTAAAAAGTCATCATTATACCCAAGGTCATCTAGGTTATCTCCTATGTTATCTTCTAGGAATTTTATAGGTTTGCATTTTAGTTTAGGTCTATAATCCATTTTGAGTTAATTTTTGTAAAAGGTGCAAGGTCTGTGTTTAGATTCATATTTTGGCATGTGGACTTGGCAGTTATTCCGCACTATTTGTTGAGAGGACTATCTTTGCTCCATTTTATTGCCTTTGCTCCTTTGTCAAAGATCAGTTGACTATATTTATGTGAGTCTATTTATGGGCTCCCTGTTCTGTTTCATTGACCCATTTGTCTATTCTTTCACCAGTATAACAGTGTCTTGATTATTGTAGCCTTGTAGTAAGTCTTAAAGTCAGGTAGGGATAATCCTCCAACTTTGACCTTTACCTTCAATATTATGTTGTCAGTTCTAGGCCTTTTGACTCTGCATATAAACTTTAGAATTTGTTTGTTAATATTTACAGAATAACTTGCTGGTATTTTCATTAGAATTGAATTGAATCTATAGATCAAGTTGGGAAGAACTAACATCTTGACAATACTGAGTATTGCTATCCATGAACATAGAATATCTCCATTTATTTAGTTCTTTGGTTTCATTCATCAGAGTCTTGTAGTTTTCCTCATGTACCTCTTGTAGATATTTTGTTAGCTTTGTATCTAAGTATTTCACATTTTAGGTTTTAATGTAAATTGTATTTTGTTTTTAATTTCAAGTCCCACTTGTTCATTGCTGGTGTATAGGAAAGCAATTGACTTTTGTATGCTAACCTTGTGTCCTGCAACCTTGCTGTAATTGTTTATGAGTTCCAGGAGTTTTTGTCAATTCTTTTGAACTTTCTCCACAGATGATCATGTCATCTGCAAACAAAAACAGTTTTGTTTCTTCTCTTCCCATCTGTATACTTTTGTTCTTGTCTTATTGCATTAGCTAGAACTTCCAGTATGACGTTGAAAAGGAATGGTGAGAGGTAACATCACGCCTTGTACCTGATCTTAATAGGAAAGCTTCGAGTTTCTCACCATTAAGTATGTTAGCTGTAGTTTTTTTTATAGATTTTCTTTATCACACAAGAGAGTTAATGATAAACATTTTTCACATTATTGTATGTAAAAGACAAAACAAGAAAACCCAGATGTTCATCAATAAGAGAATAGACAAATATATCATCACATATCTGTTCAATAGTATTCTAACCAGCCATAAGAAAGAATGAGGCAGATCTGAATGTGAATCAAAGCTATTTCATTATTTAAAAAAAAGTGAGGAGCAAAACAGAGGTTGATTATAGTATGATATAAAAATTCATACAAAATTTTAAGCCATAGTATATGTATACTTTGTGGGTGAATACATGAAAAATGTTAACTGTGGTCACCTTTGGGGAAAAGAACCATGAGTCTGAGTGGTGTAAGGGAAGAAGAAGTATTACTCTACCCTCTAGGTTCTTCTGACTAGTCTAAGAATTAAATTGACATGAGACAGAATAACAGGAGAAAAGAAAACAAATTTAATAACATGTATACATGGAAGAAACTCAGGAAAACTGAGTAACTCACCAAAAAGGCCAAAGCCACTATCTTGAATACCATCTTCAGCTAAAGACAAAGGAGGATGTTGGGGGTAGTGGTTTGGGACTTCAAAGGGAGAAAAGCAATTCACATGGAAATGGAAAAGCAAATGTTTGGTAAACAAATGTTTGACATTCCTTGCAAAGACAATGAGACATGGAGAGGACTTTGATCAAATGAGTCTTGCTAGGTTCCTCCCTGTCTACCACACCTAGTTCCTATTATACTATAGTTATCTATGGTGATAGCTCCTACCTGAAATAGGCCTTCTATCTTGAATTCTTCTAGGCAGTTAGGAGGAAGTTCAAAGTTTCTTCCTGAGTCTTTTGTTCTTAAAAATAACCAAGCCAAAGAGACACATTTTGGGGTAGTAAATTCTGCTCCCCAACAGGGGGAATGGAGACTTTACTTATTATTTTATACTGTTCTGCTTTGTTTTCTTTCTTTTCTATATATATGTTTTATTTTAAGCAATTAAAATAATTTATTTTAAATAAGTGTTTTTAAATTTAATTCTTAAATTAATCATTTAATTCATAATTTTTTAATAAAATTGAAATAAATTTATTTAAAACAATTTATTTTAAACAATTAAAACTTTAATAAAGTAATGATTAGGTGAGGATTTTTCTTTCACACCATCTTCATGACTTTTCTCCCCTCACTCTACTTTCTGAAGTGCCCCTCAGTTTCCCACTGACCATTTTCCCTCTCAGCACCTCCCAGCAAGGATGTCAGGCTCCCTCCTAAGTAGGCCTATAGAGATATACCCAAGCAAGTGTCCCTCCATCCTTCAAAGTCTTTGCACTCTTTGGAGACAAGGATACAAGAGCTCAGATTCTGTGATGGTTCTTGAATTTTCTTCCTCCACAGAAAATCTATGGGCATTACATTTACAGAAATCTTAGGTTAGCAAAATGCTTAATGTTTTTCCTCAGAAAACAATAGCAGAGTTTTTCAATTGTTCAGCCAATGGAAAGGACATGGTCTGCTTATTCAAATTTTTTGTATTCTTTCCAGTGACCATGTTTTCAGTCTGTTCTCTATTTATTATTACTATCTCCTATTTTGAATTTTATTTCAGTTTTTTAAGGTCATATTTTTACTTTCTTTAATCAAGAAAATGATACAAACGTTCCTAAGCTGAACTTGATATTAATTTTGTGATTTACGAAAAATTAGTAAGATATTGTCTCCTTTTGGATTGTTTTTTCATTTGTGAGATTTTTTTCCATCTAAAATTTACTTTTGTAAAGTCAGGGTTTATTTCTGTTCTGTCTGAGTGAAATCATATGGTGACTATAATTTAAGTTAATTCCGGTAAGCAAGAAAAAGATTACCATATACCCAAATCAGCAATCTGGTCCTATCATACAGCCCCTCCCTGCCAAATAACTTCCTTTTCAGCCTTATGCCTCTGGGTGTGGTATTCCGATTTCAATGTTACCACTTACAGCACTGGGCTCCAGTGGTGAAAAATCTTTTCCCAAATGATTTCCAGACTCAATCCATCCTTTAGTAATTACATTTGTAGATAATAGAAAAGAAACCATTATCTCAGAGTGCTTTTAAATCATAATTAATTGCACATGCAAATGCACCGCTAAATTTGGATGCTCAATTAGACAGCTAATTGCATTGAAAATGAAAGCGTGCCCTTAAATTGATGACCATGGGCCCTGGCCCACCTGTGTGCATCCTCGCACTTAAACAAGCAAGTCTCCTTTGTTGATACAACTGTAGGTAGGAAAAGAAAAAAAGTACCACCTGCATAAAGTGGAAGATGTAGCCAATCATAACTGTCACACAGTTTACATCTGCAATACAGATGGTCTATTTTAAAACAGATCCTCTGAAGATGAGGCGCCCTGGGGATTCCAGGAGTTTTAGGGCTTTCTGAAAACATTTTACTTGTGAAGGAAATGCTGTGCTTATACAATAGTTCGTTCTTAAACACAGAGACATTTTCCTATGGACTTTTAACTAACTCCTATAATATTTAGCATCTTGAAGATCTGAGAAAAGGAACTGGTAGCTAAATTGGAATGTTAAAATTATTATAACCAACGTTGTTACTAATAGATATATTGTCTCACATTCATATAGCAATGACAATGTAATACTTTAACATATATTTGCTCATCTCATCATAATTCCATGAGATAAGTAGGAAATGTACAATTATCCACGTTATGAGCAGGAAAGTCTGATTCAGAGAAGTGAGGTGGTTTGCCCCAGAAAGTCAATAGCAGGAAAGGAACTGCCCCATTTTGAAACGGTCTGGTCGTCTTTCATGAAACTAATAGTGAGTGCTAAAAATTGACTTTGTGAAATAAGTGATCCTAAAATCTCTAGCACTCTAAGAAAAACTTCGAATTTTTGAGGTGATTTTGTAAATTAAATAATAGACAATCTTAAGAGCAAAAGTAGTGTGTTAGGCAGAATAACAGCACCCCAAAGATGCCCATGTGCAATCCCCGAACCTGTGAATATGTTACAGGTTACATCCAACAGGGACATTAAGGCTGCTAATCAGCTGATCTTAACATAGGACCTTAAAATAGGTCTTGGATTATATGGGTAGGGCCAATGTAATCACAAGAGTCCTAAAAAGTGGAAGAAGGGGAGGACAGCCAGGTTGGCATAGTGGTTAAGTTCACACTCTCTGCTTCTGCAGCCCGTGGTTCATGGGTTCAGATCCTGGGCACAGACCTAAGTACCGCTTGTCAAGCCATGCTGTGGCGGGTGTCCTGCATACAGAGTAGAGGAAGATGGGCACGGATGTTAGCCCAGGGCCAGTCTTCCTCAGCAAAAAGAGGAGGATTGGCAACAGATGTTAGCTCAGGGCTAATCTTCCTCACAAAAAAAAAAAAAGTGGAAGAAGGACATGGAAGAAGAGAGTCAGAGGGAGGTGTGACTGTAGGAGAAAGGTACAGATAGACTCAGCACTGCTGGCTTTGAAGAGAAGGGAAGCTGTAAGCCAAGGAATGTGAGTGACCTCTCAGAGCTGGAAAAGGCAAGGACATCAATTCTCCCTTAGAGCCACCAGAAAGGACACAGCCCTGCTGACATGTTGATGTTAGCCCACTGAGATCTGTGTCAGACTGACTTCTGACCTCCAGAATTGTAAGATACAAATTTGTGTTGTTTTAAGTCACTTAGTTTGTGGTAATTAGTTATGGCAGGATAGGAAATGAAGACAAATTGTGTCTAAAATGTACACAGCTGAACTGCAGACATGCGTGTAGAATAAATGAAAGATGTCTCCTATTGTTGTTACTACTTCTGAGTGACATAACTACACATGGCATTTGCCTCTCAACCCATTTCACTCCATTAGTTCTCAAAAACCATTCCTGACCTTTTCCTGAGAGTTTCCTCACATTTATTGAAATTGGTGGTTACAGGAGATTCACAAGCCCTTGCTTTGCAAAGACGATTGTTTCTATTTTTCATTTTACCCAGACAAGGCTCTTCAGGCTCTGTTATTGAAAATCCACTGCATATTGATGTAATCTGCTTTGATGGCTCACTCTCTAACTTTCTTTTGGACATTAGACTTAGTATTTTGAATTGATTTATCAGTTTTTCCTGAGAAATCCTAAACATAACACAAAAGTTGCTTGAGGGTATAATAAGTGAGGTGAAACAGGCCTGATTTGGTTTTAGCTAGATTGAATTGCATCTTGAAATTAAACGGGTTGTGTCCCAGACAACCATTGTTAGAGTAAAACTTGGACAATAATAGAATTTCATTGATTCCAAGACATTTAGGCTTTCATATTTTAACATATTAGAAGTCAACATTCATCATAGAACCAATGGCATTTTATCATCACTCCCAGCCAGGTGGGTGTGCACGACAAGATCATAACTGTTCTTATCTGTCATCACTTCCATTAACTTGCTGGTAACTTACATTGTTCTCACTACAGGTGAAGTCTAATTGGCATTGAATGAAAAGTTGGTATGTGAGGAAAAAGGTGTGGAAACGGTGAAGCAGGGCATAAATTTGCTCTTAGTGAAACAAATATTCATTGCTGGTAGAATAACTAAAATTCTGCATTTCTTTTTTTGGCAGAACAACCACCAAGGATTTAAGAAAGAAAATACTGGAAAATAAATAATGAAGCTATATTATCTTTTCTTAGTGGAGTAATTAGGAGGTCACTGTTGACTTCGAGGGAGCAGCTTCTGAGCATTTTTGAGGCAGAGTTTGCAATTTCAATGGAAAGATTGGTGAGTTAGAGGTCCTGCACTGACCACCTACACTTTAGAAAAATGTGATAGTTAAATGAAGGAAAAGAATAAAAAACAGGCAAGTGTATGAATGAATTGATCTTTAAAAAATGAGAAAATGAAATGCAAAAGGGTCTTAAACAAATGGAAGAATGCATAACATAAAAAGGTCATTGAAATTAGAATGATGGCTGCAGCATCATTTATTAACCATCATGTTGGCAATTATGAGAGGAAAGAGGCCCTTTCGTGTCACTGTTGGTAGAGAATAAATTCTTATAATCTGAATAGAGGATGACTTGGCAATATGTATGAATATATAAAATGCGTGTTCCATTTGACCTAGAAATTTCTACTTTCAGAAAGTATCCTACAGATATTCTTGCATAAGTCCAAGACTTTATATGAGGATATTTATCATAGAATTATTTGTGACATCAAAATATTGGAAATAACCTAATGTCTTTCAATATGGAACTGGACTAATAATAACAGAAAAATGTTGAGTGCTTACTGTGTGTCAGACAGCATTTTAGGTGTTTTATAAATAAACCTATGAGGCTAGGTGACTATTATCCTCCTTTTATAATTGAGGAAACTAAAGCATAAAGAGGAGTAACTTGCCCAGCGTAATATAGCTAGTAATGGTAGGTCTGGGATTTGAATGCAGAGCTTAGGCTCATAACTGTTGGTATAGACATACCTTGTTGTATAAAAGAATGAGGTATTTTATTGTTGGTCTTAAAAAAAATGTGGTAGGCCTATATGTTGTTATATGGAATAATCTCCAAGGCATAGTTTAAAGTGAAAAAAAGATGGTGCAAAACACTGTGTTTAACACACTATCATGTAATACACTACCATCTGTGTAAAAAAAATAATGTATTTAGATGTTTCTATGCATAGACTTCATTTGGAAGACTATAGAAGAAACAGGGGTTGTCTCTGAGAAGCTCCAAGATAGAGGACAAAGGTAAAAGACTTACTTTTTTACTGTAAACTTTTTTGTATCCTTTGAATTTTATACTGTGTGTTTCTATTCTTCAAATTAATTTTTATAGGTGAAAAAAAGGTGATACAAAAGCAATAAAATAAAATACAGGTAGTAATGATAAAATGTAGGGGATAATTGAGAAAACCTGAGCTGGAAGGATGTAAAAAAGGCTTGGATGGGTGTGTGTAGGAATAGTCTTAAAGAAAAGGAACACATTGGGGAACTTGAGGCTTTCTAGAAGCACCACTACCTGGTGGGGGGTGGGTAAAAAACATGAGATCTACCTTCTGAACAACTTTGAAAGTATACAGTACAGTACTGTTAACTATATGCACATTTTTGTACAGCAAATTTCTAAAACTTGTTCATCTTGCATGACTGAAACTCTACATCCATTTGTATCAGTCAGCTCAGGCTTCCGTAACAAAATACATTAGACTAGATGGCTTAAACGACAGACATTTATTTTCTCACAATTCTGGAGGCTGGAAGTCAGATCAGGGAGCAAGCATCATGGGTTTCTGATGAGGTGTCTCTTCCTGGCTTTTAAGTGGCCGCCATCTTGCTGTGTGCTCACGTGATTTCTTCTTGGGGTGGGTGGTGAGAGAGAGAGTAAATTCTTTGATGTCACTTCTTATAGAACACTAATCCCACCAGACCAGGGGTCTACTCTAATGACCTCATTTAACCTTAATCACCTTCTTAAAGGCCCTATCACCAACATAGTCACATAGAGTGTTAGGGCTTCAACATATGAATTTGAGGGGAAAACAATTCAGTCTGTAGAACCATTGAAAAACTCTCCATTTCCCCCTCCTCTCAGCCCCTGGCAGCCACCATTCTACTTTCTAATTCTATGAGTTTGACTGCTATAGATACCTCATATAAGTGGCATGATGCAGTATTTGTTCTTCTGTGACTGGCTTACTTCACTTAGTATAATGTCCTCAAGTTTCATCCATGTTGTAGCATATATGTTTCATCCATGTTTTAGGCTGAATAATATTCCAATGTTTGTATATACCACATTTTGTTTATCTATTCATCTGTCTATGTACATTCAGGCTGTTTCCATATCTTGGCTATGTGAATAGTGCTGCAATGAAAGTGGATGTGTTTTCTCTGGACTTGTGCATGTAAATTCCCAATTAGAGGTGTTTGCTGATTTCCTTTTCAGGAGCTCATAATCTCTTGATCCCTCTGGTGTCTGTCTATAGCACTGTAGTTTTAGTATTACAATATTCTATATATTTACTTTTAATGCAGGTTTTCTGGAGCTGCTGCAAGCTGTCCAGCTGTCTTTTGTTCTCAGTAGTCCCCAGGCTTCTAGAGTATATTGGGTCCCTATCATCAGTTCTTTGAGTTGGGAGAGATATAAATTAGTCCCTTGGGCAGTCCCCCCAAAAGCTGGAACACTGGACACAAGTTCCAACTCTTTCCCTCACCAAGAAGAAAAGTGAAATAAATACAAAAATGTTGAGAAGGACTGACTGTCCTAGTCCTGGCTTTTGCACAAGGAGAATCCATAATAGTGTTAAGGATGTTTTGAAGTGGTGAGTCAAAGGAAGCAGAATGAACAACTGGAAATAGCAGGTGGGAGCAAGGGCTATCTCCCTTCTCTTAAGTTTTTTGACACATAAGAATTGGGAGTCGGGAGAATGTCCATTTCAAAAAGTTTTTAGAGGTTAAGGAGAAGCGATTTTCTCAAATCTTTTTCAAATAAATGTGTTCCAGTAGCATAGGGGTTCCAGAGAGCTCAAAGCAAGTGGCCATGGAGTGTATTTAAGAGAGCAAGGAATAAACTGACCTGGAAAGAAGAAAAGCAGTGATAGCGAGAAATGAGTCATCAAAAGCAAAAGCAACATGGGGAAACTAGCTACTTGGGGTTAGTAAATGTGGATCATGAACTGATAGAGGTTAGAAGTTGGAAGGAGGCTGAAGGGGTAGGATTGCCGAGTAGTTGAAGATTCTTTTAGATATATCTATGAAATTAACAAATTCCAAGGTACCCATTTGAAATATCGATGCTCAAAGATTTACAATCCAGGTGCTGACTTAGTAATTGAGATTTCTTGGGCTTTGGTATGGTGATGGTGATGGGGCAAGCTGAAAGAAATTTAAAAAAAGTTTTTTTCACCAAAAGTAGAAATAATATGAAAGAACTCTTTTGATCTGGCCTACCTGTTTCAGGATCAAAATTGGACCTTACCCTCAGCCTTCTCAGTTAAGGCTGTCTCCTCAGACACCTTGATACTGAAACTGCCTCCACTCCAGTAACCTCCAATGCTGTAAAGCTGGCTCAGAGAAGAGAACTTTCTCTTTTTCACCACTCAAGGCTTCCAGGCCTCAAATAATGATGATGGGGTTCTTGGCAAAATTTTTATCTGTAAAGGAAATATAACCACTTATAGAAATTCTGAAAAACAGAGGAAACAACGTCTCTGTTTCATCTATAATCTACCATCTTAAGAGAATCAGTGACATAATTTTGGTATATGTTTTTCCACGCATTCATATTCTTATATATTTTTGATCATACAGTAAATTTAGTTCTGTACTTTTCTTTTTTGTATATTAACTTATGGTCATCATGTTACATGATGGGATAAAATGACCTTTATTTACCAATCTTTCACAGTTCTCTAGCATTACACATTGGTATTGATTTTTCACTTCTGCTAATGTTACCACTGAACATCTTTGTATCCATGACTTTTTCTATAAGTCGGGTTATTTCTCTAGGGCAGTAGCTCAGACATGGATTATTGTGTTTAAAAAGTGGAAAAATTATGCTATTTTTTATTCTTTTTAGTGTTTGCTAAGCACTTTAGATACTTTTTAAAAAAAATAATCGCTATCTCTATATCTGAAGTTGGCATTAACCCCATTTATGGGTAGGGAATCTTAAGCTTAGAGAATTGAACTGGCTTACTCAAGATCACACAGCTGGCAGATGGCAGATGGATGAAACTGGATATTAACCCAAAACAGAGAACCAGAAATGAGAAGCTACACCCATGTACAACTTGCAACCCAGTAGAGAAGGCGGACATGAAGTTTGCTGTTGAGATCTGTAGTTTCAATGCTCTGTAAAGAAAAAAAATCAGTCTTTTGACCCTAGTGCCATTCTGCTCTGTATAGGGAACCTAATAGAGTCTATGTGCCCCTAGTAACTAAAGAATATCAAAGCTTTCATTTTCTCACTCATTCCTTTAAACTAAGAAAAGATTGTGCCTAATGTTGTTTAGCTGAAATAGACACTTTCAAAATTCAGGGAGTTTCAATTATTGGTTTAATAGATGATCATATATGTCAAACCAAAAGCTTTAAGAACTGCTTCTCAGACTTATTTAATTCACAAACAAAAATTCACACTTTTTTGTTGTTGTTGTTTGGTGAGAAAGATTGACGCTGAGCTAACATCTGCTGCCAATCTTCCTCTTTTTTGCTTGAGGGAAGATTGTCACTGAGCTAACATCTGTGCCAATGTCCTCTGTTTTTGTTGTTGTTGTATGTGGGACGCTGCCACAGCATGAATTGATGAGCGGTGTGTAAGTCTGCACCTGGGATCCGAACCTGCAAACCCTGGGCCGCTGAAGCAGAGCATGCAAACCCAACCACTATGCCACCAGGCCAGCCCCTGACATCCTTTTAAATCATAGGTATCTTAAAGATGTAATTCCCTCTAGAGTTAAACTTCTGCCAATAAACTGTACTAAATAATAACTATAGATTTCAACAATGAATCCCAACCATCTTAAAAGTTAAATTTCCGTGGTCAAAATTAAGTAAAGATGTTCAATGATGTGGCCTAAAAAATGATGTATCTATCATTTAAATGGGGGCCTTATCACAAGACTATGGATAGATAAATCGAAATTCCAGAAGTCCATAATGGATAGCAAACAAAACTACCCAGGATTTTTTCTATAGAAATTATTATCTGTTTTGGTTACAAAGCAGAGTCAACTCTTCCCCAAGAATCTGTGTGATTCCTTTTCATCGCTAACCAGTATTCCTTACATTAGTAATGAGTCCAAAAATAGGATCTGAAACCAAGCCTATCGACTTTCATTTTTTTCCGATTTCTCAGAGGGATTCACTAGAAGCAGAGTGAAATTCAATCCTATGAAAAGAATTTTAGAAGCATTTGCAGTGAACTGAAATAATATGAGAGGAATGAAAGAAATAAATAATCTATTCACGAGAAAAAGAAAGAAGAGGCTTTTAAAGTCCTAATGGGAAAATATCCCATTGCTACCTAAGCAACGGATCATTGAGCTGTGTCCCACTCTGTGGTGAATCTATTCCTTCATCTTTCTATAACACACGTGCCTGTTAGACATTTTTTTCCTTTAGCAGATTTAATGTTATTCTGTTCAAGTCTAGAAGAGACTAAGTTTCTCTCTCCATACTGTTTGTTAGCTTCTTTCTTGGTGTGCCTCTTCCTCGGTTTCCTTTTTATAAGATTGTAAATGTAAACATTGAGGAACAAAACTTAAAGAAAAGGAATCTATAATGCTCATGAATATTTAAATTAAAATATATATCTTATATCGAATGCAATGAAAAGTCTTTGCTATTTAAAGTGGATACATAGCAAATGTCCCTTTATAAAATAAACGTGTTCTGCCAAAGAGCTTTTCCAATACCTTGAACTCACAGTTTTCAGAACTTACTGAACTATGGATTTGATTTTGTCATTTCATAGCCATACATGTTAAGTACAGAAATATAGCTGGTGGTGAAATCAGAACAGATCACCTGGGTTTATATTGTTGGAGTGAGTGAGTGGCAAGCCTGGAGTTTCCTGAAAGAAGGATGGGAATCCAGCTGACTATAGTCCAAGCCCAAGAAGGCATATCACAGTGAGAAAAATAATCCAAGTGGGAAATTCTCTCCCATCTTTAGCCAGTCCAATATACATAAGGCCAGGACTGGAGAAACATGGACATGGGAAATAAAGAGGGAATGACGCTTATGTGATGTCCACTGAGTTCATGTTAAAATGTTTATTTGGGGTTGATTAGACCTGTTGATGCAATGCTTTGAATTTTAGTGATTACAAGATTACAAAAACTAGGTTCATATAATATATATTCAGGTATAAACTATGCTAAAAAAATGTAAGATACTTGATCAGGTTCAAAATCGAAGCCCTCTGAGCCAACAATAACAGATAGAAATCATTTCTGTCACAATAAATGTAGATAAAATTCAAGGTTTAATGTCAGGAATCAAATGGGTGTTAAGGATAGATCCCCTTTTCTTTCTCTGCATTCAGATTATCAGAGAATCTTCACTACTTACAAACAATCAGGTTGGGTAAGGGGTACACCAATCCATGATCCTTAAGCCCAAAGTCATCCTACACAATGGACTATTGGTGATGGACGCCGATGATGTACTATTGCTCAGGCACATAGCTTTGTTTGTTTCTATGAAAGTTTTGTATAGAGGAGCTTCTGTATTAAGCTATTCATTAACTAATGTCAATATTACTTAAATTTTATTGAAATGAGGAAGACAGGAAGGGAATAAATTTTATTTTATTAAGGTACTCCAACAAGTGTAAAGTTAATTTTATCCCAAGTGTGTCAATTCTTGTTTTCTGGGAAAAAGATACTGTAGACAGAATTGGAAGTGCAAGATGTTGATTGGGAAAACACCTGTGAAGGCTATAGGGAGAGAGAACAGAAGTAGGCAGAGAGAGCCTCCAGATGACATTCGGGTACCACTCTTGTCAAAGGAGAGAGGAGAGGAAGGAGGATTGGGTAAGAAGAGTCTGAAACTGCAGTGAGTCTCGGAGAAAGACTAGGCCAGGCCAATGAGGAGCCCAGGGTAAAGACTGTTCCTTAGAGGAGTCCCATCTCAAGTAGAAACTACCTGGCTCTAGTGACCCGACCATGCCCATTCATTAGCTGGGAGCAGCCAAGCAGCTCATGGCCTCAGTGTGAACACTTCAGTGGATCCCAAAGATGTGGCAGCTTGGTTACTCTTGAAGAGAGATCATGTACCTCCATCACCGCCACACCACTTCCATCACTCCTGAACAATAAATCCACCTCCCTCCATCTATTTCCCAAACCTTAGTTAATTATTCAGAACAGAGATGGAAAATTTATAGTCAAGTTTTCCCTTGTGTGCCATGATAGACATCATTAACCAATCACTGTTATCTTTCCTGCTGATTTCAGGCACAGACACAGGATTCTTCTCAACACAGCTCTCCCGGAAGCCACTATAGTAGATTTGACATGTGAGATAAAACCTAAGTGCTACTTCTGGTTAGGACTCTGACCTTTCTCCAGGGATAGGAGCAGATAGAGGTCAGCATGAAATGGTACAAAAGTGAAACTCGGGCTTTTATATATAGCTACTCTGCTGGACATCACATTTTCAGTGACTCTATATGTCACTTCTCTCAAAAGATATATACAAGTGCCGAAAAATATATACATGTACATATATATGTGTATAAATACATGTACATATATGTATATGTATGCTATATCTATATCTACATCTATCCCTATCTATCTCTATCTATACATATGAGATTTTTTTCAATCAAGTAAAACAAATTTATAATCATTTCATACTTTCAGTATACCCATACCCATTCCATAAACAAACTCTTGAACCTCTAAACAATACTTTTTTCTCTTACATAATTGGTTTCTGTATTTTGGGGGTGGGACTCAGCAGCCTACTTCTTCAAACTGTCAGCCTCAAATGCTCTGCTGACACTGCACTTCTCAGGGTATCTTTGTGTGCGTGTCGTTCCAAGCACAATTGAAAGCAAGTCAGAGATGACTGCCTCCAGGTTTGTCTCCTTTTATAGAGTACTTGGCATAATCTTCACATTATGGATATTATTCTTTAATGCAAAAACGGAATAATACCATTACAGTGGAGATCAAATTGGGTTTTGCCCATCCACTTCTAAGATCTCTTTAAAATTTTTCATTTCCTCAAGTTCCCCCTGGTCGAGGAAAAAATAAATCCCTGGAGCAGGAGCTCTCTAAAGAGTTATGCTTATGTATTAAATTCTTTCCGCTGGGCAAGTCTCCTGACCCAGAAAGATTTATTCTAAAACTTTTATAAATAATCCCATCCCTTTTCATATACTTCTCCCTGCATTCTAATTACGTTTTTGAGAAAGGTGAGAACAAATTTGATTGCCACTATTCTTATAAGATGAAGCTGGGTTAACCTGAGCTGAGTACAGCCCCCAAATCTTTATCAATGTGTTGTATTTTCCCCTCAAATCTTTATCAACGTGTCAAGTAGAATTTATTTGTCCTGATTTGATTGGATTTTTGAAAGGAAGAAGAGTTGGAAATACTGAATTACTCATTTATGAGTCAGTGTGGGGTTATTCTGAAACCACACACTGTAGTTCAAGCTGATCCAGGGATGTGGGCTGAGCACAAATTTCAAATGGGTTGTCTGAGAAGTAGATTTGGTCCCTGGTCACCACAATTAGAGGCACTTAAAATTTGCATGTGAATATGTGTATTTAATTTCAACAAATTAAGGCCTGACCAAATAATTAGGCAGAAAAGAGTGAGTAGAAAATGACATAAACTGAGAGGAGGGAGTGGAAATGCAGGGCTGAAGCACATCTCCTTGGCATAAGGACACTGAGAAAAACAGACTCAATGCAATATTTGGCATTTGATTCATTGCATCCAAACTTATTGGATTGTTGTGTCTCACAAGCAAGTTTGCTGCAGAGATGCCAAATGCGTCAAGGCTTCCTGTATGGCATGTCTAGGAAAGTGCAAGGGGAGTGTGTGGGGGTGGTTATATTGAGAGGAGTTAGTGCATTAGGTTGTCAATAGTCCCGAGCTGCTCACATCCCTCATATCCACTTGCATTTGTGGATTACATAGAAGATGGAGAGGCTCCTAAGATTGGAAAAAAACAAAGACCTGGATTTTGTTTTACACTAGGTTTTAAATATACAGATGCACCTTAAATGTTTGGTTAAGTGGCATCTCTATCCAATACTGACCAGGTGACAGAAGGGGCCTTCTAGGTCTGAGAAAAAGACCTCCATAAAAGGAGACGGAAACTTTACATGCAGAGCCAGCCTCTATCACAGGCCCTGAACCAGGGTAGGAAGATTGGTTCCAGATATGTGTGGCTGATACTATAACAAGGATTGGCTTCATGGGTATCTGGTCTGTGCAGGGACACAAGGATCCACTCTCAGAAGAGCTCCACGCTTCCTTTAGTGCTCTGCTGTCACTGTCTTAACAATTTTGAGCTCTGCATTTTCATTTTGCACTGAGCCCCACAAATTATGTAGTCAGTTCTGACGGCAATCTTTCCTTTACTTCCTCCCCAGTTCCTATTTATTTGAAATATATCTTCACTTAACTCGTTCCTCCCCTAGTGGAAATACTATATGGTGGGGGTAGGGCTGGCAGCTGACTCTTACTGGCTTATTTCTTCCTAAAACCCAGTCAGAAAAAGGATAATTGTTCAGAGGTCAGGGAAAGAAGTGATTGAATTACTATTGGATTACCTTCTTGATCTTTCATAAGAAAAATGGCATAATTAAAACTAATAACAATTTTCTGGCCAGATTGCATTGACTAGTATAGAAGGAACCATTTTACATTTTAAATTAAGAAACATAATTAAATTCTCTGAAATATCGTCTCCAACACAAGAACTTCTTCCTTCTTACACTGAGCCTAAACTTGTCAATATGTCTTCTTGACTTCCATTCCAAGAGGAGAAAAATGTAATAATCTGCCAAAACAGAGTAAGAAAGTAGGTTCAAGAATTCTGGATTGGGCCTAAGTGTGGACAGAGTAAGAAATAAATCTGATTTTCAGATCCCCAGTAGAAGGCATGGCTGGTGAAAGAATGTTAAGTAAATGTCTAGAGCTGGCACCTCGTAAACATTTTCAATCTGAAGTTTTCGTTTCTGTAGATATAGTCTGATCTAGGCTTAGTTCATGTCTGGTCAGAGTCTGTACATACTGCTTTAGTTTGCAGTCACCCGGCTGTCTCTCTTGGTTTTTCAATATTCTTTGTTTAGCTTTTCTAAGGCAAGGGCTGTCTAAATCGCTTACACATTTTAACACCACAGATTAATCTGAAATGACCTGAATCCGTATTCCTCTTCACTTCAGGTTTTACTTTTATCATTTATGGGAATAGTTATAAAAAGAATAAATACAAACCTCTAATTAAATTGAAATACTCTTTTGTTATGTCTTTGTAAAAATTAAGCCAGGTGAATATTTTTCTTAGAGTTTTCAGTGAAAAGATTTCACATGTAAAGGGTACCTAGTGCAATAACCAGAAATGAAATATTTCTTTTGAAGGAAAGACGTTGTCAAGAACATGGGAGCAAGTCTAGGGGACAGCATCGATGATGGTGTCAGCTCTGAAGAAAAATTGCAGTAGCTAAGAAATGAGAAGCACCCGTGTGTTTCGTCATATGGGTAATGATCCTTTGCAGGAATTCCATCTTTAAAATCACAAAATAATGTAAACATAAAATTCCTCTAACACTGTTTAATGAACAAACCCTCCTTTAATATTTTATACTTTGGATGAATACGTGATAGTGCAAAATTTTGAAATCATGGGAGAGCTATATAAAATGTTGTGTTTATTTTTTTATTGCTTGAGATGAAAGATAAGAAAGCAAGAAACTTTGAATATAAATCAGGATCTTATTTAAAACAGCAAGGTTAAAGTCTCTATAAAGTACTTGAGAAACTAGCTACAGATGCATGTTTTAATTTTCTTAGGTCTATAAGGTAGGAATGGAGATTATAAGAACAATTTGCAGAAACTCATTCTTAAATCCTTTCTCCTGGCTTCCTGTGCTCCCCAGAGAGAAGTTCTTGTGTTGGAGAGAGTGTTTGAGAGAATTTAATTGTGTTCCTTAGCACAAAATCAGACCTGTCTGAAACACTTCAGAACAATTAGCAAATTGTCATCCATTTCCTTCTTCTTAGTCACTGGACCCCGGGGGAAGAATGGAGTACTGCCACCGTGGTAATTGCAGGCGTTCTTTTTCCTTTACCTTTTCCTGCTGACTCCTAATCCAAACCTCATGCAAATACAGTTTTAGGGTTTATAGAAAAAGAGCAAATTTAGCCTCAAAGAGCCAAACTTATTTTCCGGTTCTATGGTTTCTTCCCTCTTGATATTTCACAGGGGAACTGATTTCCATTTCATACCCCTGAGAAGGAGCATTATCATATCATCATGAAGAACTAAATTAGCTCCTGTTATCCCTGAGCCAGGAGTGTGAGGTCTGCCAATTGGAATTTATCCTCGCTGATCTCAGAGCTTGAGCTGATGGCACACAGTGAAGCCAGCCAGTGAGCCCAGAGGTGCCCAGTGTCCCTCCCGGGGACAGAAAAAATGACTATCACTCAGATCCCAATCAAGAGAAGGGTAATTTCATGCCAAATGACATTAGCACAGTGATCTGAATCTTTTGTAATTAATTATTATTTCTGCAAGCAAATGCACTTGAGAAGGTCACTACCCCTCACTTTTAAGCTCGCGTCATTAGATAAAGCTCTAGACTCAAAGGCCTTGTGAAATGGCAGGAGCGTCCTGGAGCCTCAAGCCTCTCCCTGGTGAAATAGCTTAGGCATCATCACCTCCAGATGTTGTGCTGAGGAGCCTGCTTATCTTCTTCCTTCTTTCCCTTCAAATTTCAGTTTTTCTGTCTACGTTCTGTTTGGGCCAGTGAGTGAGTCACAGGGGCTGGAAGCAGTGTTACTTTCAAGCTAACAAGGTGTGCAGAGAGAGTTAACATAGCAGGTCTGAGATTGCCATCCTTAGACAGGATAACAAGTTAGACCTGCTTCCAAGGTTGGCCCTTGGCTGATGTTTGGGATCGTGGATTTCAGCAGGGTTCCCGCCATTCCTAGAATTGATAAAAATGACTCACTGGGCCTAAAGTGTTTGTACAAATAATGAGGTTTATGCAGAACACCTGCTTCCCTTCTGGAGTCTGGAATTTTGGCACTTGCTAGGCAGAGGGTGCCTATGTGATTAGCCCCTAATAAAAGCCTTGGACACTGAGTCTCCAATGAGCTTCACTGGTAGACAACATTTCGCACATGTTGCTGGAGAAATTAAGTGTGTCCTATGTGAGTCTATTGGGAGACAACTCTTGGAAGCTCGCGTCTGGTTTCCCCTGGACCTTGACCCATGTGCCTTATCCTTTTTGCTGTAATAAATTACAGACACGAGTACAACTGTACACTGGGTTCTGTGAGTCCTTCTAATGAATCATCAAACCTAGGGGTGGTCTTGGGGACCCCTCAACACACAAAGGATGCTCACTCCATTTTTCACCTTTTAAAATTAAAGTCTTAATATGTATCTTTTTATTACTTGCCATCACTTCAGATAACATCTGAAAGAGCTCAAATGCAGCATTACGATTTCTGAGAAAGCTTCAACGCAAGCTGTAATCTTGGAAATAGGGCATCATTGTTGATTCCATATTTTAAATTAGTTCCATAATAATGTACTGTACTCTATTCAAACTGGATATTGTGACAGCTTTTATTTTTAAAGAAGTGATCTTATGAAACAATTATTTCCTCAGTAACACCACTAGTTTCTGGAGTGCTACATTAAAAAGACTTGGGGTTATGACTGAATTATTTTTCCTGAAGAAGAACTTTGAGTTGAATTTTCTGAAAATAAAAAGAAAAATATTATATCTGAGAAAATATATTAGAGACCAGAAACTATAACACTCCCAGGATATTTGTGTTATCTCATATGAACAACCATAGCTTTAGGGGATTGTACTAAACATTACAGTAGATATGTCAAAATCCTTTAGAAATCCTTCGGATGGTCACAAATATTACTTAAAGTTTTAGTAAAGTTTAAAATTCAATAGAACGAGTAGGGCAATATTAGATTAAGTTGGTTACACAGGAAGTGAGGGGCAAAAGTAGAAAAATGAGACTTCTCCCAAGAACAGTCCAATACCCAATTCTTCTCCACTTTGGGCATCTTGTATTCAGGGGCACAAGAATACCAACAGACCTTTGTGGAGGCAGAGGCTCTTGGTGCATAAATGCAAACCTAGGGCATTTTGCTACCTCACAGTGGCAGAATCAAAGACCTGTTTCCACAAAACTGACTCCTCCAGAGTCAGAATGGATTATTGCTCCTATATATAAACAACCTTATGCTTCAACTTTCTTCTAAACAAAATTCTATCTAGCTCATTAACTAGAATCAGTGTGGTTATGAGCTTGGGATTTGAAGCCAGATACCAAATCTGCTTACAAACCACATGATGTAACTTAGACCACATTATTTATTTTCTAAGTTTGCTTTTGTAAATAAAATGGAAATGACACTACCTAATGCATAGGGCTGTAGGAATAGCCAGATGAAGACCATTATGTAAGTACAGGACCTGTAGACTGTGCCTGGAACATCGTGGTGGGCATTAAATAAATGACAGAAATTCTGGCTTATCCCTGGTTTGGGAGAACCATAGCCTCTGACAGACAGATGGTCAAGGAAGCATAAATAAATAAGCAAAATACATTTCTACTCAACTCACTCTAGAGCAATTAATTAGAGCTTTCCATATGAGAAGTATTCTGATTGAAAAATCGTGGTTTGGAATTCAAAGCGTCTCCTCTCGTCACTTGTGATTTGAAGACTTTTTCTTTCGACTGCACATTTTAACACCATCACATGTTTCTCCTGATTAATAGTCACATGAGCCTTCACTAAGCCTTATTTCCATGAGAAAAGGAAAGCCTACTTCTTTATGATTCCTCCCCTGCAATGAGGGATGTCATGACACCTTGTGTTCTATATTTTGGGTCAGGCCAAATCTGGTGAAAACCCATCCATTCATTTTCTGGAAATGTTGTAATAGATAAATAGGGAGATGTAAACTTCATTTCATTTATGTTGGAGATGATAATGATAGACACTGATGCTTGCTCTCCTCCCTGTCTCTAACTAATATATTGACAATGTTAATGCGTGCTGATGTCACTGGTACTCAATGTCACTGGTACTCAAGAACAATGTGGTCCAGAGTATGGATTTAAAATTTTCTCCTGAAACTCCATATATCATATAAAGATGTTTGGGGATAGATAATTTGCAAAACAAACCAACCTTAGATAATAGAATTAAAGCAAGTGAGGGTTATATAGTGAAGGGAAAAGTGTTGTGGGCCAGCTGGAGAGTCAATTGAAGGTCAGAGAAACATTTCGTAGCACAATCATGGGATAATGAAAGAAAAGGACTAGAGGGATCTGAACCAAAGAGAAAAGCCCAGTTTGCTCTTGAGAGTGACGCAAAGAGGTTCATCAGACACTGAGTAATGGAGACTTATCCACTGTCGTAGTTCTTCTGTACCTTTGCCATTTCTAATGATGTGTGGTGCCCTTGATGCACCATGTTGACATTGCCAAGCTATTGATCATGTTGCTTCCTCAACCCAGAATGATCTTTACCTATTGGTCTGCTTACCAAACATGTGTTCAGTGTTGCAGTCTCAACTCACGCATCACTCTCTCTATGAAGACTTTCTGACCGCAGTCTGGGTAAAACTGATCGGTAATTCCTTTGGATCTCTTCTGTACTCAATAATTACTAAGATCAGATTATTGCATTTGTTTCTTTATGTTGCTCTAGTTTTCTTACAGATTTTAATCTTCTTATGGGCTAAGAATCTAATCCATCTTTGTATATGCCCGACACAAAAACATATTTTAGATTGAGTGTCACCTGCATGAATGAATGCAACAAGAATGAAAGGAAACAAGGAATGAAAGAAGAAATGCAAAAGATCTCATAAATTTAATAAAATGGTATAAAAGTCATGTTTTTCTCATCTAGGTTTACTTAAGTTATGGGGACATAAGTTTCTACTTTCAGGCCAATGTTCAAAAATGACTGATTACAGGGGACAGCCTGGTGGCCTAGTGGTTAAGTTCAGTACGCTCCACTTCAGTAGCCCAGGTTCGGTTCCTGGGCACAGACCTACACCACTTGTTGGCGGCTGTGCTGTGGTGGTGACCCACACACAAAACAGAGGAAGATTGGCACAGATGTTAGCATAGGACCAATCTTCCTCACCAAGGGAAAAACAAGATTCACAAAACAAAATATGAAATTTTTGATCACTAAAGTTTTTGTAGAGAAACTACAACCTAGGGGCCTGAGGAACACCATGAAATGTGACTTCAAAGTGGAAAAATCAGCTGGCGAAAGAGGGCCACAATTAGCTCCTGGAGTATTACCTTAGTGTGGTCTACAACTTTCACCCGCTGATTTTTCCACTCTGAAGTTACATTTCAGGCATCAGTGATTTTCCAAGAGATTAAAGTATGGGCTCGGCAATAATGGTTCCTAAGGCCGTCAGAGCTCTGCATTACAGCATCAATCACTGAGAATTTTATTGGCACCAAGACACTTTCTCATTATGAAACACCCAAGAGAAAATGCTTCTTAATGAATTCGAACCAGAACTGGCAGTGTTATTCTTGAAGCAAACAACAAACTTTCAGCGGCCTCATTAGGTGTAATTATCAATTTTGAAGCTATAGTATTAAGGCCTACCATCGGGCATACCCAAACATGGATTTGCTAGCTGCTGAAACCCGGGAGGTTTTGATACTCAGCCATCACCTGCTTTTGTTAGAATTTCCTTATGATCAGACTTGTTATTTAACTCTTTGTGAAGCTGTCAAACTCTGATTTTCTAAAGTAAAATTAGAATAAATATTTCATATTTAGAGCCTGTCCCCTTCTACATTTACCACTCCAAATGTACCTTCTATATAACTAAACTAGAAAAAAGAGGCAAAATGCATATTTATTCAATTCAGATATACCCATATTAAATAACTGTTAAGTATCAGAAATTACACTGAGAATTGAAAGATGCATATTACCTAGTTTCTGCTCTCAGGAGCATGCATAGTGGCTGAGGAAGGGAAAGATAACAGTGAAACATATAACTAAAGCAAGAAAGAAATGATATCTTTAGAGTTATAACTATTTTTGTAGGGGTTCAAAGGAACAGAAATTCTCATCAATCTGGGGATGAAGGAAATAGGATGGAAAGTAAGGAAATAGTCCATGGAAAATGTGAGATGGATGCTGAGGGAGAAGAAAGATTTGAAAAGCCACAGGAGACCTTCAAAATTAGAATAGAATGAGCATGGAGGCTGGGAACCAGGAGGCAGACTCTGCAGCAGTTCACTTTGGATGAACCGTGGGAATTTGAGGATTGAAGGAAGGAGAGACTGGAAGGATGGGCTTAATCACACCATGGAGGACACCGAGTTCAAAGCAGAGGAAGCTGCATTTACTTTAGTATATAAAAGGGATTTATTACTGGTTTTTGAGACAGCTAATAACATTTAATCAGAGTTGCATTTAGAAAGATTAATCTAAAATTGGGAACACTGGACAGTGAGAAGGCAATTGTAAAGTCAAGGTAAAACCTAATGAACATCTGAACTTGATACCTGAAAGTAAAATTGGGAAGGAGAAAATTCCTCTACACAGCAGTAGAGAAATCTTTGTCAAATTATTCGATGTAGATATTGAGGATAAGAAAGGAATCAAAGATCAATTCAAGATTTTTTTGTCTTTCATATGATGGTAACATTAACAGAAATAGGACAAGGGGAAGTCTAGGGCAGGGAATGGGGTAGACATGACATTTGATTAGGTTTTGGATGTGTTGATTTTGAGAGAATGTTGGATCATTCGGGTGAGAGTTTGTAAAAGATTATAAGCTATATGGATGGGGAGTTTGAAAAGTACTCAGGGCTAGAAATAAAAATTTGGGTTCATTGGGCTGCCAGTGATAAAGCTATGGGAGTTGATAAGTTCACCAAAGGAAAGAGCGTAGTGAAGGAAGAGAAGCCCAAAAAAGGGAACTTTGGAAAAGTAGGCAACATGAAAGAACAGGCGGGTAATATAAATTTTAAGAAACGTAAAAAGGAAACACCAGAAGTCAAAAACACTGTAACAGAATTCAATATAACTTTGATGGGCTCATCAGTAGACTGGACAAGGACAAGAAAAAACATCAGTGAGCTTGAAGATAGGTCAATAGAAACTTCCCAAAACTAAATAACTAAATGCAAAGAGGAAAAAGAATGAAAAAAAAACCCAGAACAACCGAGAGCTATTAGCAATTTCAAAAGGCATAAAACATTCATAGCTAGAATGCAAGAAGAAAGAGAGATTGAAGCTGAAGAAATATTTGAAGTAATAATGGCCAAGAATTTTCCAAAATTAATGATAAACAACAAACCATAGATCCAGGAAGCTCAGACAATACCAAACACGAAAAATACCGAAAAATTTACACCTAGGTGTATCATATTTAGATAGCAGAAAACTAAAGACAAAGAGGAAAACTTGAAAGAATCCAGAGAAGAGGAAAAACACCATGAATATCTCAATAGAAACCATGCAAGCAAAAAGAGAGGGGAGTGAAATATTTGAAGTGTTGAACAATAACCCACTAGCCTAGAATTCTACACTGAGCAAAACTATTCTTCAAAACTGAAGGAAAAATATTTTCTGAAACAAACAAAAACTGAGGGAATTCATTGCTAGAAGACCTGCCCTACAGGAAATATTAAAAGAGATATAGGTCAGAAATTTGTATCTACGTAAAGAAAGGAAGAATATCAGAGAAGGAATAATGGAAGGTAAACATTTTTATTTTTCTTATTCATAATTGATCTAAAAGACACCTGTTGGTTTAAAGGAATGATAATAACAATGTGTTCAGTGATTATAGCATGTGGATGAGTGAAATGAATGGCAGCAATGCCATCAGAAACAGGAGGGAGGAACTGGGAATACTCTGTTACAAGGTACTTGCACTACACATGAAGTGATATAGTTATTTGAGGGTAGACATAGACTACTGAAAAACACATATTGCATACTCTAGGACAACCACTAAGAAAATTTGTAAAAAAGTGTAATTGATAGGCTAAGAGCAGAAATAAAATGGAATAATATAATATGCTTAATTAAAACCAGAAGACAGAAAAACAAGGGAAAAAAACAAAGAACAAATGCAATGAATAGAAAATAGTCACAAATAATCCAAATATATCAGTAATCACATTTATGTGAATGGTCTAAAACACCAATTAAAACACAAAGATTGTCAAAATGAATAAAAAAAGAAAACAAGATGCAAATATATGTTGTCTAAAAGAAACCTTCTTTAAATATAGACTAAGCTTAAAAGTGCAGGAGTGGAACAGATTATTCACATAAGCCAAAAGGTGAAAACAACCCAAATGTGCACCAATGAATGAATGGATAAACAAATGTGGTATACAGATATAAAGGAATATTATTTGGCCATCAAAAAGAATGAAGAACAGATACATGCTACAATGTGGATGACTCTCAAAAACATTAAGCTAAGTGAAATAAACCAGACATGAGGAGCCATGTATTGCATGATTCCATTTATATGAAATATTCAGAATAAGAAAATCCATAGAGATGGAAAGCACATTGGTGGTTACAGGGGCTGGAGGCACAGATGAATGAAGAGTAACTGTGTAATGGGTATGGCGTCTCCTTTTGGGGTAAAGAAAATGTTTTGGAACTAGATAGAGACATTAGTAGCACAACATTGTGGATATACTAAAAGCCACTGAAATTTTCACTGTAAAATGGTAAATTTATGTGTGAATTTCACCTCAATAAAAAAAGGTAATGACTTAGAGAAAGATACACCATACTAAAACTAATCAAAAGAGAGCTGGAGTAGCCAGCTGAACAATCCATACTTCAAAACAAGGAAAATGATCAGGGAAAAAGACGGGCACTACATATAGTAAAGGGGTAAATTCTTCGAGAAGATGTAACAATTAAAAATGTTTTTGCAACTAACAAAGGAGCATAAAAATATGTGGGCCAAAAACTGATAGAACTGCAAAGAGAAAGAGACAAATCTATTATTATAAGTGGAGACTTAAACACCCCTCTTTTGGTAATGATAGATCAAACAGGCAGAAAATAAGTAAGGATATAGAGTTGACCCTAACAGCACCGTCAATCAACTTAGTCTGACAGACATTTATAGACTACTTCATCCAACAACAGAAGAATATACATTCTTTCAAACTCATGTGGAACATTCACTAAGACAGACCACATTCTGGTATAGAAACCATACAAAGTATGTTCTCCAACCAAAATGGAATTAAGAACAAACAATAATAGAAAGGCAGATAGTTGGAAAGTCCCCAAATATTTGGAAACTAAACTAAATAAAATACAAAGGTTAAGTCAGAAATCTCAAGATAAATTTAAAATATTTTAAAAAAATTAAAATCAAAATACAACTTAAAATTGCTGAGATACAGCAAAAGCAGTGCTTAAAGGAAATTTTGTAATTAAATGATATACTAAAAAAAGAACTTAAAAAAATCAATATTCTAAGCTTCTTCTTTAGAAAGCTAGAGAAAGAAGAGCAATTTAAATAAGCAAAAGAAAAATGGAATAATAAAAATTAGAGGAGAAATCAATAAAATTGAAAACAGGAAATCAGTAGAGAAAGCCAACCAAACCAAAGGTAGTTCTTTGAAAAGATCAATAAAATCAAACTCTAGCCAGGTTAACGAAGAAAAAAACAAAGGACACAAATTACCAATGTCAGAAATGAAAGGATGGGTGTCTTTACTATTGATCTCTTGGACAGTAAATGGTAATAAAAAATATTACGACCAAAGTTAAGCCTATTAATTTGGTAACTAATGTAAAATGTTAATAATAGGGAAAACTGGGTGTGGGGTATACAGGAAGTCTGTATATTATCTTTACAATTTTTCTGTAAATCTAAAACTGTTTTAAATAAAGTTTATTTTAAAAAGAAAATTAACTTTGGTGCAATGTCTGTTTAGAGCAGAAAAAACTCCAGCCACAGTCTCTCGTCCATAGAACAACCCTGCTATTTTAGAAATGGATGCCTGGACAACTGAAAAAGAGAAATAAGTAGCCAATGAATCACATGAACAATATGATGGTCATGTGTTATAAGTTCAAAGAAGAGGGATTCTGTCTGCTCCCATGAGAAAAAAGTTGCATGAGCCAGCATCTGAATCACTTCACCTTAGGCAACTTCCTTATCTCTCTTTGCTTAAGTTTCCTCATTTCTAAAACGGGAATAAATAGTAACACTTCTCTCCTGTGAGTGTTGGGAGGACTAATGAGTTAATACTGGAGAGTACTTAGAGTACTTAGTACTTGGCAGAGACAATTCATCATCATCATCATCATCATCATCATCATCATCATCATCATCATCAAATAAGTTATGGAATACAAACTTGAAGGTGTGAGTATTAAAGACAGAATCTTCCCTGGTGTCTTTGGAGGTGAGATGGTTTCCCTAACCCCTTGGGCTTCTATGAGGCACCTTTCACAGTCAAGAGTTGTGCAGAAACCCAGAAGGCCTGAGCAAAAACGTGGGTGCCGTGATCTCCTAGCTCCTCTGTGCAGTCACTACCATGTTTTTCTTCTGTAGTTGCTTTGAGACCTGCTATTTCTAAGAGGAAGAGGAAAACTAAGTACAATACAACGAAGCTTCAGGTTGAAAGGATCAAGGGACAAAGTATCCTTCTGACGGTAATACAAGGCGATGTGAACTTTTGCTTGAATTTTCTCTCTCTGCTCTCAGACAGGGACAAAGCTTAAAAAGACATCTTTCATCCAGGGCATGATAGCTGTTCTCCAAAGATGAGCTATCTGTGTGACATCCCTTTCCAGTTGTCACTTTTCTTTGTGTCATCTCAGCACAAGCTGACAGAATCACTTAAACCATCCAATTCAAACATTCAAACACTGAACTAGGTAACTTGAAGGTGCTTTCTAATTCTGAAAGTCTATGATTTCAGCCAACGAAGGTAAGGTTGAGAAAGAGTCCATTAAATTTTATGTTCCTGTGATAGTAACTGGAGTTATTTTTCAGTCAATGATAATAATGCCACAATTACAAAAACAAATGCTTATATCCATTAGTGATGGGGTCTAATATTCTGAGGTATCATTTAGCATTTTCTTTTTGTGTTAATGCCTTTTCTAAATGTAAGACCAATATTTGATGTTTGGAGAAGAAATATTTTTTCAGGGAAGTTGGTAATATTGAAGATTTAAATACAAAATATAAATATATATATACATATATAGTAGATTTAAATGGAACAGCAGTAATAGTTTTATTAATAGTCATTAACTATCTTAAGATAAGAATGACGATTACTCATTGTTCCTCAATGAGTTCAGAACAAAAGGAAATAATTAGTAACAAACCATTGGAGATTTCAACTTACTATCCGAAAAGATTTCTGAAAGACTAATGACATTGAAGTGGTGCCAACGGAGAGATAATTTTCTGTAGAGATAATCTGAAATTGGAATGGATGTCTTGCTGATGGGATGTTTCCTAGGTGGTCGGATGAGAGTTTAGAGGATGGGATGATTGTCCTATCTATAATTTAAGACTTATTCAGATACCTGTCAGCATCCAGACTGAAACAGCTGTTACAAATCCTTTGCAAATTGGAGCAGATATAAATAAAATGGCATAGTCTGGTTTAAACACAATGCTACATGCAAATATGTCATAATTTTTCATGGCTTCTCATTATTTCTGATTGTCACCATATCAATATGGAAAATGCAGATGTATTTATTCCAAAGCTTATTGTAGATTGGCGCTCTATGATTTTTTTCTTACTAATTAATTAGATAATCCAATAAACATTTATTGATCCCCTCTATACGCCAGGGACTTCTCCAGATACTGGAGATATAGTAGTGAAGAGACCGTTCAAATACACCTTGCCTTTAGAGATCTTACATTTTAGTGAAGGGATGAGGTTAACAATTTAAAAAAAGTAAAAGATATAATATGTTAGAGGATGATAAATGTAGTGAATAAAAAGAAGGCCTGGAAAGGGAATAAGAAGTTCGTGTGTGCTATGGGGAAGGGTTATTACCATTTTAAGCAAGATGATGAAGGAAGGGCTTACTAAGAATGTGGTAAAAACCCAGAAGATGAGGAAGTAAATCATGGATATATGGGGGAAGAGCATTCCAGGCAAAGGGAACAGTAAATGCAAATGCCCTGAGGTGAAGGTTTTGAAAAGGAGAGTGACATGATCTGACGTATTTTTAAAGAATTACTGTGAATGCTCTGTGAAAAACAACAAAAATTTGGTTGAGGGGTGGCAAGAGAGGCAAAGGCAGAAGCAAGAGAACAGCTAGGAGGTCTTTCAGCAATTACAATACTGATCTTGGATTGGGCCAGACTGAGATCAGCAAACATGGTAAGATATGGTCGGAGCATAATCTGAAGTAAAACTGCTGGATTACATATAAGGTGTGAGAGGAAGGGAAACAGTAACTGGAAGGGTGATGTTGCCTGTAACTGAGATGGGGAAGACTGTAAGGAGAATGCATTTAGAAGGAAGGTCTCAAGTTCAGATTTGAACATTCTAAATTGAAGATAAAATTATATTAAATAAGGTTAGATGAAATTACTTAGCCATTGTGTAGAACATAGTCAGTTCCCTGGGGCATCAAAGTGTTAAAACATCAGAGAGATGAAGAGGAAGTATGAGCCAGGGAAGTAGGACAAAAACAGATGAGGGATCCTGAAAGTGAAGAAAGCATATGGAAGGGGAGGAAGTGATCAACTGGGGAAAATAACTGCTGGTTGGTCAAGTTTGACAAGGTTGACAAATTGACCGTTGGATTTAGCATATTGTAGGAAATCAGTGACTTTGCTAAAAACAACTCTGGTAGAATAGTAAGGATGAAAGACCAATTAGAGAAGATTAGAGCGATTTCAAATTTAAAACTCTAGGAATGGTTTTAAATTTGTTTTAAAATTTCATTTCATTTCATAAATGGTTACTATTTATGAAATCAAAAAATTTTTAAAAGTGTCAGACAGTAGGCTACAGAATATTGTAAGTAGGAAAATAAACAATCACTATAAGTGATGCATATTAATTAATAGCCATTTACCAGCTATAAATATGACAAGAAAGGATCTGGAGTAGATATGAAACGGCTGACTGGAAAAACAAAATAAAATAGTAACTACCGGAATCTATACTATTGACATACGTTGGCCTAAGATTTCTGCTTATATTCTGTGGAATGAAGCAGAGTCTAATATCAGCATGGAATATGGAGGAAAATTCATCTACTAAGCTTGGCTTGAAGCACCAGTTTTAAATTTTCCCAGTCTGAGTTGAATTTGGAAGTTGAGATCACAACCAGCAAAGAGTTATATTGGCATATTTGCATACCTCTAGAAAAAACTGAGAAAGCCAGTCTTATATTCAGGACAATGTACAATGTAAAAAAAAAATGTAAAAAAAAATCTCAATATTTATGAGCAATTTAAAAAGTTGTGTTCTACTCAGATATGGGCAAAAATCAAAATTAGCAATGTTCAAGAGAAAATTAAATCAATAAATTTTATTGAGTACCTGCTATTATGAAAGGCAATGTGATAATGCCTTGTGGAATATAAATATCATACAGTATGTCATAGGTTTTGCTTTCAAAGACCTTAAAGTCCATTGGAAAACAAAGACTAAATGCTAAATAGCTACGTGTGATTTAAAAATTAGTTAAAGAAAAAATAAAATAGCTGTCATAAGGTAGCACATGGTTAATAACATAATCAAAGAGGCTTTCAATATTATTGAATGCTTTGAAAAGGAGGTGATTGACTCAACTTAGTAGGCTTTGTGAAACAGGTCAAATTTTGTTCACGTATTAGACACAGTCTCCTGAAACTGAACATCGAATAGGGGAAACGTACGAACAAAATATTTCAACAGAAATGCTAACAAATAATACAAAGCTATATGTTTAGAGCTATATGGCAAATAAGATTGTATAGATCCAGTGCTCTGAACTGAGTTTTGAAGAATAGATAACATCTAGAAAGGTAAACCAGAGAACAGAGGCAAAAATAGCCCCGAGTCATTTCACATTTCACAAAAACAAGCATTTATAGAGAATAATTCCTCACTGAAGGGATATGATAAAATAAATGTTGCAGAATTATTTTTTTTTATGGTGGCGTTGTCAGTAATAAATCAAAGAGAGAAGAGACTTGTAACAGCACGTCAGAATAACAGTAAATATTTGTCTTTAATGAAATATCGCACAAATCCCAAATATGTTGGTGAACATTACGTTTGGCTACTTCAGTAAAAATCCATGTCTATGTATTTACAACAGTGTAAAACAATAAAGTGCTACCTCTCTCATATCTTAGGTGGCACCTCACTTAAATTACAGATATGGTGTTTAGGAGCTAATGGCTATGTCTGTATTGTTACCCTTGTCAACTAATTTGCTATTCAAAGTATAATTTTTTTAAAAAGTTAAAGTCATGAATCACTTAAATGTGTATTGAGAAAATGTCAAATATACTTAACTCATTAATGGGGGAACCAGTAGAGTAATTAAGCTACATCAAGTATCAAAGAGATTTAGATAGCCAACTTAGAAAGACATGCTGAAATAACTTCATGTTAGACACAAGACTGGTTCATGTCCTACAAGGCAATAAATAGTAACCTTTTCTATCAGACAGCAATCATTTGCACCCCTAACAGACAAACTCTCTGACAACAAACAGACAAAATTTCTGGTTAAAACTTTGTAAAAGTAAACATATAATTGCACAAGAGTCCAGGCCTAATCATGAGTAAGTAGTCAATTAACCTAAAGCATATCATACAGAGAAATCATCTTTGGGTAGGTCTATTAGACAATGCTCCAGTATGACATTGAAAAAGCATGCAGTTATCTTTATCCTTTTTTACAAATTTTAGGGTAGTTTTTAACATACTTTCCTTGTGATAATAAATAATCATCAGAGATTATATTGTTTATCACAAAAAGGCTGGCCTCAGGTTTCGTTTACAAAAATTCAGCAAGAAGTGTTAAGTATTGTGGGTACATGTCCTTTCTGAACGGTCATCAAATCTAGAGTTATACAAAGTTGGAAAACTGCTAAGCCGACAGAATTAAATTCTGTATGGAGATTTCATCAAGAATATAGAATTGAACTTTTAAAAGCCTCTATTATTTGCTCTTCTTTCTCAAGTTTAAGAACCAAAGACAAGAGATTCATCTCCACCAAGTTTTGCTTGCAGTACATGTAATATTGGTGAATTCTTCTCTCCTTGAGGTCTTCCAAATCTGCTGAGGTTCCTGAACTGTCAGGAAATGATCTTCCTTCATCTCTGTAAGGCAGGGACCCTGTTATCAGATCTGCATCCTGGAAGGGCTTTGCAGACACTTGTCACAAAAAAGGTACTACCTCTTTTCTTTAATTGTGGGCTTTTTATATATGAATAAAAGAGGTTTATTCTCAAATATGACACTCCAGCCATATCCTTGATTGCACAATGGATTTGCCTAATTATATTCTGGTAAAAAAGGACAGAATCTTAGTGGACCTTTGTAAATAACTATAGTGCCATGAAAAGGAGAGACTCATATCTATTCCTGTCCACTGATGGGTCAAGTGAGAAAAAGATACCATTTTTTAAAAGTATCATTTCAATTTGCAAAAGCATATTCCACTAAGAAATAGAAATGGCATACTCATATATCCATCAGAAATAGTACATTGGAAAATATTACAAACAATATTCCCAAATCAATAGCCATAATTAGATTTTCCTTATCAGCTCATTTAGTCCTACTTAATCAATTCTTTTTCTGTTGGATCTTGGTTGGCTTTCTGCTTTCATGGAGCTGGATGCTTCTGGATTAAAAAGAGCTCTAGAAATCTTTAATCAATCCCCTGGTAAAGTCTGATAATTGTCTAAATGATGTTGGCTTAGAAGTCTGTACTCAAAAATCTATCCCTTGAAGTGTCAGTAACTAGTACAGTCTTTTCTCTGAGGCCCTAAGAACGTGCTTCTCTTTTGAGGACCACATTTCTAGACTGCAGCTTATATTAAGCATTTAGGCAAACATGAGAGGGAAGTGTAAGCCATCTGTTGATGATAAGACTAAATGGGGGGCTGGCCCGGTGGTGCAGTGATTAAGTTCATGCTCCACTTCCGCCGCCCGGGGTTCGCAGGTTTGGATCCCGGCTGCAGACTGACGCACTACTTGTCAGCCATGTGTGGCAGCGTCACATATAAAGTAGAGGAAGATGAGCACGGATGTTAGGCCAGGGCCAATCTTCCTCAGCAAAAAAGGAGGAGGATTGGCAATGGATGTTAGCTCAGGGTTAATCTTCCTCACCCCCCCGGAAAAAAAAAATTAAACAGCAGTGATTAATTTATTACAGTAGCAACATTATGAGATTCGATGGGAGTAAATTCTCTGTTGGGTTATAATACGTAATGATATCTTCAGGATTTGATCCAGGTTTCCCCTGAGGGTCAAACATACTATGAACTATGAGGGCATTGCCTCCATCCTGGAGCCTTCCAATTTTTTCTGTAATGTGGATAATCTCTGAAACATATTCGTATTAGTAGTATTTTCCTGTGCAAAACTCACTTAGGGAAGGCATAGTTTCTCCTGACTTGACACCTCTTCCCAAACTGCTCTTACAATACTGTTGGGCTAATTAAGAAATATCGAGAACATCAAAAACCTAGTTGTTACTAGTATTCCTCCTTTAATAAGATAAGAGAAGAATCTTTGTAGGTACCCAGGGACTTCTGAAAAACCACAAATGTTATTTAGGTATTAAAGATATGTTGAAAAAGATATTTTCCTGAATCCGGAATCTGATTTTAGGAGGACAAAATCAAAAGAGTTTTCGGAGGAGATTAGACACTTGATTAAGAGAGGAATTTAGATGTCTAAGAAAAATAAATTGTTGTAGCATGGCTCCCTATTAATCATAATATCAAAAGAATATCTTAAAATAGACATAGCAAAAGTTAACCTAATTTTAAGATACCTTTGCTCTTTCAGAAGTAACTTTTGTTCTTTTTTTTTAAAATGAATCAAGGGCATTACAAAGCCAGCAGAATGAACAAAAAGTTATTCTTATGAGTACAGTCTTTGTTGTCTGGAAAATTACACAAAAGCTAAAGAGTAACCTTTTATTATTTCTTGTTAAGAGGAGCTGAATACTTCAACATCAACTTGTCATTTAGTAGAGAGAAAATCCAAAATCTGGTGTTGTATTAATATAACCTTTGGCAGTAAAGGACTCACAAACCCTTTTTTCCCCATCTGAACAAATCCATCAAAAATGCATTATCACATTTCATTGCTTCTTTTTAGACTCATCCTTTTGGGTATTATAATCCAAGGCAAAGAAAATTTGCTTTCCTCATGCCTTCTACAAATTGCTATATCTACTCAAGTTTTGTATTTCACTATGTTCTCTCATATTCTGGAACAACTGACACTTTATTTTAAGACAAAACTGTTCTCTATGTCCTTTAAAAAAAAACAAAACTGTACTCCATTACCTTTCATACACAGTTGTATTTATTTCCCATTATTTTTCTGCATCGACTCTCTTCCTTCCAGGTTAATTAACGACTTTTAACCAAAGTACCAAGTTCTGTTTCATAGTAAAAAATGAGAGGTGGGTAATTGAGAATTGTGTGTCTTATAAAAGCATTTTGGCAGACCAGAGAAGCTCGTGGGCACACATTACACAACCTCTACTATCATATTCCTTTTTCACTCAAAGTTGCAAAAATAAAAATGTTCATTAACATGTCTCAAAGATATGGACACTCTGACATTCTAAAATAAATGTTATGCTTGGTGACCAAATTTTTAGTGTTCTGTGTTACTTGGATATTATGCATGCATCTAAAGATTACCTACTAATTAATTTCATTATTAATCAAGGTCTTACACTTAACTAAAGATCTTGGAAATTTTAAGTTGATTAAAAAAACACAATAATTATTTGTATTTAAAAGTTTGCCAGATTTATCATGCAAATAATTGAAAACATAATTTTACATCTTTTATAATCTAAAAATTCATATGGAAGAATAGTGGTTAATTTGGGTAATAGACCAGCATAGAATTTTAGGACACAACCATTAGCAGCCTCTTTGTGAGAAAACAAACCAAAATCTAAAATTAAAAAAAATATTTTTCTTATACTTTACACTGATAAAAATCAGGAAAAAGATGCATAGCCGTTTTTAAAACCCCAAATCTCCAACTAATCTCATTTTCCCAAGGATTCATTTTGAGCATATGAACTCGCATTTTTAAATGAAATACTCCCGAAAGGAGGGTTTTTTTTCCCCCTTTAAAAGCCTGGGATTCTTCATTTGAACCACAGGACACAGAAGATTATTTGAGTAACTATTTTCTCAATTCTCTCAAGAATGGTACATAACTAGTACCATTGTGATGCATCAGAGGGAAGTTAATTAATTATATACAATGGATGTCATGGATGCCTTAGGGAATTAGGGTTTAATTCTCTGGTGGAAGGGATGGATCCAGTAAGAGCACATACAAAGTAATAGAACTTTTCCTTTTCTCCTGGAAATTCTTTTGTTTTCTTATATTTTATAAACCGTATGTTTTATAATATTCTTTTGATGGCAGAAAACAACACAATGATACTTGGATAGATGTAAGATAGAACTCTTTGTTACTCACAGTTCCAAGCAAGAGAAGGCTGCCAGGCAGGGCCACACAGGGAGTCAGGTGACAGGTGACAGCAAGCTGGAGCTGTAGGGGAAGCCTAAATGTGGCAAGCCCAGAGGGCTTACCTAGGTTTCATGGTCTCCCTGTGGACTGGCTAATTTGAACAGTTTTGGCAGGCTTTGGGGCATAGAGCTGTCCCTAGTTGTCTGTTACCTGGCCCCAGAGTGATTAGGAAGGACGTATAGTGGCCTGGAGTTTGAGAGCTCTATAAGGGAAGTGGTTGGTGTGTGGACTTAAACAGCTGCTCAAAAAGGGGAAGTGACTGACCTCCAGCCAGGGCCTTAAAACTGGGTCAAGACAGCATTTAAAATATATATATATATATATATATATATATATATATATATATATATATAATACCTAAGTTTCTACTAAGCCAATCAGAACCAGAAATCCTTAACTTAAGATAATTTATAATTCTGCTTAACACACTTGGAAAGTTGGAAAATATTTCAAACTCACAAAATAAGAGGTAAAGTCTTTTCTCAATTGTTGGCAGATGGACACACAGATAGTGTCTTAGTCTGCTTGGGTGGCCATAACAAAAACCATAGACTGGGTGGCTTAAACAGCAGACGCTTATTTCTTACAGTTCTGGAGACTGGAACTCTAAGATCAAGGTTTCAGCACGGTCAGTTTCTGGTGAGAGCTTTCTTCCTAGCTCGCAGATGGCCATCGTCTCCCTGTGTCCTCATCCAGCAGAGGAGAGCAAGCTCTTTGGTGTCTTTTCTTATAAGGTTGCTAATCCCCTAAAGAGGAGCCCACCCTATCCCTAATTACCTACTAAAAGCCCTATCTCCAAACATTACCACATTGAGAATTAGGGCTTCGAGATAAGAATTTGGGGGAGGACACAAGTCAGTCCATAACAGATAGCATGCAGTTTCACATCAACAACCCCAGCCATGGGTCAAAAATAAACGCAGGACACAAAATCTCACTGTTCCTGATACCAAAGTACAGCAGGATTTTTACTGCTCAAAGAGGGGTTCATCCGCCCACTGCAAAACATGCCAATAGTCAAAAGGCAAGGAGGTAGAGGAGAAAGGACTTTTTATTATAGCTTGCTAGCAAGAGGGAAGATGGCTGACTCATGTCCAAAAGAACAATCTTACAGAATAAAGACTACAGGCCAGTTGTATAGGGGGCTGGTCTCCAGGTGGGGGAGGCATCTGGTCTCAAGGTGGGGGCATCCATCTGACCTCTGGGTGGAGGCAGACATCTACTCTCATGGTGGGGCACCCATCTGGTCTTAATTCCTGATAGCCTTTGGTTTTACTGGACATGCATCAGAGACCAGAACAACGCTCTATACCCCAATCTTTCAGTTGTCATTGATGATGTCTATCAGCATAGACATCACATTCCTAAGGAACTCAAGAGAACAAAGTTATCAACTCACAGCAGCTGGGAGGGGCCATAAAATCCACAGAGCATGTCTGGGTTAGTTAATCAGAGTCATTCAAAGTTACAATAGGGTTTCTTTTCTACAATATGTCTCCCCTTATGTCAACCTTGTGTATCAGGATTATGTCCAGTAGGCATGACATATTTTCTTAATTGAATTAAGCTTAAATATAGACAAACAAACTGTGTAGAAAAAAAATTAACACAGTAGGCTTGATATTGCCCAGCTCTCACATTTCTTTAGAAGCTCCTTCTTGTGGGGCTGACCTTGGCTGACATGTGGAATTTGGCTTTTGGAATGTTCCTTTCATTATAATTGATAAGGCTGTTTTGCAAGCCTGGGTCACTAAACTTGCTGCCTGGTCAGCTTCTGGTGTGATTGTGTGTAGAAACAGCGTGATTTATGATGAGCAACTGCTTTCCTTCTGAGAGTCTGGGATTTTAGTAATTGTGTCTGGTAGTGCGAGTGTCTGGTATTTGCATGACCAGCTTCCAATAAAAACTCTTCGCTCTGTGTTTTAAGCAGGCTTCCCTGGGCAGAAAGACTTCATACAAACTGTCTCAGTTCATTGCTGAAGGAAGAAGCACGTTCTGTGTAACCTTGGTGAGGAACTTTGGAAGTTGTGTCCGGATCCCTCCAGACCCTGTCTGATGGATCATCTTTTTCACTTGCTAGTTCTGCTTTGTGTCGCTTCACTGTAATAAACCATAGCCATGGATACAACTAAGACCCTCAGAGTCCTGCCAGTCTTAGTGAATCACTGAACATATGGGTGATCAGGAGACACCCAAAACACATGCAAACAAAAGAGTACAAACCAGAGTCCCTGTAGTCTCTCGCTTTTAGAGAACAGATGCCCAACGTTTTAGTAGAGATCACTAAAACTAGATTCTTAAATATAGTTGTCACTTGTACAGAATAACTAACTGATTTTGTGCAAACAGAACCAGAATCACAGTTGGCTGTGCCTAGACATAAAAACAAAACAGCACAGGGGAAAACAGCCAGGGGGAAATAAGTCAGTAAAGGTAAGTTTCTATTGCCACTTTTGATTCACGCTGGAGGAGCAAACTAAA
This sequence comes from Tapirus indicus, assembly GCA_031878705.1. Taxonomy (NCBI): domain Eukaryota; kingdom Metazoa; phylum Chordata; class Mammalia; order Perissodactyla; family Tapiridae; genus Tapirus; species Tapirus indicus. The sequence goes on along the minus strand of CM062919.1, from coordinate 123,959,150 downwards.
GTACAGTAAAGTTGCTTCAGGGATCTCTTGAAGAAAGGTTTATATAATCAACAGAGAAAGTCATGCTGAAATAAGTGTTCTAAGGGAGAAACAAAACTGGTTAATGTCCTACAGGGCAATAAAGCCATAACCTTTGGAGTTATCTTTTCTAAGTGACAGAAATAATTTAAATCTCTTCCAGACAAAAATTGACAGGTAACTTCACAGAATCTGGGCCTTAATCAGTGGTACATAATGACTCAAACAAAAGTACTTCTCTAAAAGATGATATAATTTTTTGGTGAGTCTGTTAGGCAATGCCCCAATATGACATTACAAAGACATAGTCATCCTTTTGCTCTATTTTGAATTTTTAGGTAATTTTTCTTATCAAAGTGATAAGAAATATATCAGTAATAAATAATTGTATACTTCAGAGTATACTGAAGAGTATCTACAGTTATAACTGGAAAACAGATTTGAATCAGAAAGAGAATTTACTTATGCAATCATAATTCTAACATTGATAACTTACAACAAAAGGTCATTTGATTCATTCTAATGAATTGATTATATTTATGAAAAAATTGTGCTATATAGCTACTATAGTAACACTGGAATAAAATAATGGGTAATATATTTTTCAGAGGGGACATATCACACTGCATTCTTTTTAATTAAACCAATGAAAGAGATTTGTGCTACTTTGAGTTATGAAGTACCATGGAAAATTATTCTTCCGTAAGATAAGAATTTATAGCTTTATAAAACTTTCTTTCTGTTAAATAATAGAGGTATTTACCATATGATATTCACAATTGATACTGTGATTTGCAACAGCTATGTCATGCTGCCATATGAGTCCTCGAAAATGAAAACAACTTTCCATTAGTGCATGCCAGATAAGATGAAGTTGGATGGCATGGAAGGAAGAAGGAGAAGTCAATGAATAGGTTTGACAAAAACAATGGCTATGTTCTAATGCATTGTGGAAGAAAACTTGACAAAATAAGTGGGCTATCTAACATTTATGACCCTGGCTCTTTCATAAAATCTCCAGAAATTGAATTGAAGTCTAATAAACTACAAAAAGAACTGTTTGACTTTCTTTCACCAGATGACAGAGGATGGTGTCTGTGAAATGAAGGGTTCATCACATTTGGACTAGCTATGCCATGTAAGGAGACTGATATTCCTCTGGTTACTTTCTACACCTATTTAAGGACTAGCATCACCTTCTACACTTCACAGATGAGCGCTGAATATTTTTTAGGAAACCCTTACGCTGATGATGATTAGAGGCTGCTTTTCTCATAACTCCTATATACATAATCAGGCCAGCATGTTTGAAAGAATAGCACAAACAATCACAAATCCAGGTCCTGATTAATGGAAAGCTAACAGGTAAGAAATATTTGGCAGAAATCCAAAAGTCAAGAGGCGAGCAGAATACTAGGATTGGGGACAAATGTTGTAATTTTTTTATCTTGAAAGATGAAAAGCTTAAATCTTTAAAAATAGTTTGCAATTTGCAATTAGAATTCTTTTTCATTCTTAAATATTCAATAGGGAAAAGGGCAGCTATATCAAACTCTGACCTTTAAAGGGGCTTGAAGTTTTCTGGGAGCTGCTATGGCTGGTTAATAGAAATGAGATATGGTCCAAGTTGCTAAAACACTAAAATCACATTATAAAGAAAAGGAGATATAACATGAAAACTCTCAACTTCTTTGGACTTTAGGGGACCGTCCCTCCCTCACTTACCATGTAACAGAATGACAATATTTGTGCCGCACAGAGAACAAAAACTCTTCTTCACATAGTTCTTTTGTTCTGGCTCCTTTTCCAGGCTTCCTTGGTGGTCACCACTGGGGTGTCCTACCTGAAACTCTAGGCAGTAGTTCTCTCTCTGCAGAGCTTTGCTCCACTGGGGGAATAATTTCTGCCTTAATTTCTCCCAAACATCACTCATGGCAGGCTGGAGTATTTCACACAACTTTATTAAAGGTTCAATGATAAAAAAAAAAAAAAGACTCATTACATAGAAAACCTAAAACTGGATATCAGCTAGTAATATTTCCACAATCTTATGCCAATACCCATTCCTAGAGAGTTTCTTTTTACAGGTCTTGTTCAACAGGCCTCAACTTGCTACTGGTTTCCATGTCCCACTCATCTTAACAAAAACTAGAAAAAAAAAAAATAAAAGGAAGTCTCTTTTTTAACAGCTCTTAATCCAAAGCCTTAAATACTTTATCTGGGCTTAGGCCAAAATATTAAAATTAACATCATAATACTCTGTTCAGACATGAACCCTGCCTATGATATTCAACAACTCAGTTTGAAGCACAGTAGTTGTATTATTTTGGTAGGCTCACAACTTTTCAATATCTTGATCTAATGTTCAGTCTTTTCAATATTTTGCCAGCACAAAGTTTTCCCAAGAAAATGTCTTATCAGTGTGGTTCTTTCCAATACAAACAAAGGGCTTCCCCAAGGAAAATTATTATTTTATCCCTGAAGTGCCAAAATTGCTTATGATCCACAAAATGACAACCTCTGTAGCTTCAATAATTTTAATATTGAAGACCACCTCCAAAAATCAGCGGAACATCTTGTGCAAATAGGTGCATAAGCCTTTATAATGAAAAGAGGAAAAGAGAGTTGCTTTCAAATTTTGGGCAGCCGTATTAGTAAATGTTTATTACTCGAAGACTTTTTTTTAATGTAAAATTGATAGCTAAACTTCTACTCTTCTTTTTTTTTTACTGAGGTCATGGTTTACAACATTATATAAATTTCAGGTATACATCATTATATTTTGACTTCTATGTAGGCTACATCATGTTCACCACCAAAAGTCTAGCTGTCATCTGTCACCATACATGTGTGTCCCTTTACTCCTTTCACCCTCCCCCCAGTCCCTTCCCTGGTAGCTAAACTTCTTGATCAACTCATATTTTTAAATCAGGGAGCAGGATTTCTGCTTCTGGGAAGATGGAGTAGGTGTACTTTTCCCTATTCCTCCCACTACGTACAACTAAAAACCCTGAACATTATATATGAAACAGATATAAGCAGACACTGAAAGGTGGGAAGAAGAAGGCAGATTGGCTAAGGCAACTTGAGACCTAAGGAATGACATGAGGGCGAGTGACTTAAGTTTTCCCTTTGCCTCATATATCTCAGACTTAGAGCTGAAGAAGCTGGCAATCCAGAAACACCAACAGATGCAGACAAAAACCCGAATTAAAGCCCATTATTTCTAGCCAAAGGACTAGGAAACAGGTAGTTTAGTAAGACAAAAATCTTTTAGACAGCAGCTGCTCTACTCTAACCAGACACCACAGAGAAAACAGTGGCCCCTCCCCTATCCCCACCAGCAAAAGTTGGGTAGGGAGTCTAGACTTCTACCCTTGCCAGGCTGTAATGAGTCACCCAACTCCCCCACTCCCCAGCCCCTACTGATCTGGTCAGAGAAGGCCAAGTAGGAAGTGAAGACTTTCGTCTTCACTGAGTGGGTAATGAGCCATCCCCTTTTCCCATAATGTCAGTGGTGGTCACTTGGGGATTCAGAATTTCTAACAGTAATGAGGTGCCCTCCCCTTCCTGGATGGGATGTTATCAGAGGAAGCCTAATGGAGAATCAGGATTATCACCACCACCCAATGGTAATGGGGCCACCCCATCCTGGTGTTAGCAGGGGCCATGTGGGGAGCCAGAACTCCTTCCCCTTCCCAGCAGCAACAAGGAGTCTCCCTGCTCACATGTCAATGGATATTGAGTGTGGCACCTGTACTTCTATCCTCACCTGGTAGTAGGTGGTACCCACCTCCTCCCTTGCTGGAACAGTGTCAGAGCAAATCAGCTAAAACAGAAGGTTCAAATAAGATAGAGAATCTCATAACACAATACTCTAAATGTCCAGGGTTCAACTGAAAAATACTCATTGTACCAAGAACCAGAAAGATCTCAAATGGAATGAAACAAAGACAATCAACAGGTGCCAAAACAGAGATGACATATGTGTTAGAATTATTTGACAAAGATTTTAAAACAGCCATCATAAAATTTTTAATGAGCAATAATGAACACGTTAGAAAAAAAAAAGAAAAAAAAAAAAGGAAAGCCTCAGGAAAAATATAAAAGTCTCAACAAAGATATAGAAAATATAAAGAAGAACCAAATGAAAATTTTAGAACTGAAAAATATCATAACTGGAATAAAAACCCAATTGATAGGTTCAACAACAGAAAGATTCTTTCAGAGGAAAGAATCAGTGAACTTCAAGATACAATAGAAATTACTTAATCTGAACAACAGAAACAGAAAATTGACTGAAAAAAAAAATGAACAGAGCTTCAGGAACCTGTGGGACTATAATAAATGATATAATACTCATGTCATCTAAGTCAGGAAGGAGAGGAGAAAGAAGGGGAACTTGAAAAAGTACTCAAGGAAATAATGACTGAAACTTTCCAAATTTGACACAAGCATAAACCTAGGGATTTAAAAAATTGAGTGACTCCCCAAAGGGATAAATGGAAGGAAATTCATCCCAAGACATATAATAGTCAAACTTAAAACTAAATACAAAGAAACATTATTGAAAGCAGCAAGTGCTGAAAGGAAAAAACCATCAATCCAGAAATTTAATGTCTAGTAAAAATACCTTTATAGTAAAAAAGCTACGCCAAGCTGGCCCTGTGGTCTAGTGGTTAAGTTCAGCATGCTCCACTTTGGCGGCCCAGCTTCAATTCCCAGGTGCAGACCCAGACCATTTGTCAGCAGCCATGTTGTGGTGGCCACCACATACAAAATAGAGGAAGACTGGCACAGATATTAGCTCAGGGAGAATATTCCTCCAGCAAAAAGAGGAAGATTGGCAACAGATACTGGCTCAGAGCAAATCTTCCTCAGCAAAAGAAAAAAAAAAGCTATGCAAACAGATATTCTCAAAAACATTATAGACAAGTCAAAATGGAATTAAAAAAAAAACTTTCAGGAATCCTACAGGAAAAAGTAAACAGAGAAAGAAACAAAAAATAGAATAAATAGAAAACCAAAAATAAAATGTCTGACTTAAGCCTCAACATATCAATAATTACATTAAAACTAAATAGTTTAAATACACTAATTAAATTTTGATAACATAAATACTTTATGGATTACATTATTTTCTACATAGAATATTCCAAGCAATCCACAAGATAAAACTCCTAGAATTAGTAAGTGATATCAATAAGGTTTCAAGACACAAGACAAACATACAAAACTCAATTGTATTTCTAAATACTATCAATGAACACATGGTGTTAAAATTAAAATATAATACCACTAAATATCACTTAGAAAAAATGAAATACTTAGGTCTAAATCTAACAAAACATATACAGAACTTGTACACTGAGAAATCAAATGGATTGGAATCCCAACATAGTAAATATGACAATTTTCCTCAAATTGATATACAGGTTTAACGTAACTTTTATCAATATCATGTACTTTTTTTGTAGATATAGATAAGATTATTCTAAAGTTTGTATGGGAAAACAAAAAACAAAAGTAGTTAAAATTATTTTGAAAAAGAAGTATAAAGTAGGATCAATTAGCCTAGTTGATTTCAAGACTTATTATATAGGTACAATAATCAAGACCATATAGTATTGGTAGAGGGGTGGACACATAGATCAATGGAACAGAATAGAAAACCCATAAGAAAATCCACACAAATATGCCCAATTTTTTTCTTTTTAATTTATAGACTTTATTTCTTTTGGAGCATTTTAGCTTTATAGAAAAACTGAGTAGAAAGTAGAGAGAGTTCCCATATACCCCCTCACTTGCATCCCTGCCTTGCCAATTTCCCCTATTAACGTCTTGCATGAGTGTGGTACATTTGTTACAATTGATGAGCCAATATTGATACATTATTATTAACTAAATTCCATGGATTACATTAGGTTATACTCTCTGTATAGTACCTTCTATGGACTTTGAAAAATGTAAAATGACATGTAGCCACTGTTACAGTATCATACAGAATTGTTTCACCATCTAAAACTTCTCTATGCTCTGCCTAGTCATCCCTCCCTCCCTTTCCATACTGGCAAACCCTGATCTTTTCACTCTTGCCATAGTTTTGCCTTTTGCAGAATGTCACGTACTTTGGAATCATACAGTATGTAGCCTTTTCAGACAGGCTTCCTTCACTTAGCAGTATGCATTTAAGGTTCTTCCATATCTTTTCCTGTCTTGATAAGTCAATTCTTTTTATCACTGAATAATATTCCATTATACGGATGTACCACCTGGGTTTATCCATTCACCTATTGAAGGACATCTTGGTAGCTTCCAAGTTTTGGCAATTATAAAGTTTTTAAAAAAATCCATGTGCAGGCTTTTGTGTGGACGTAAGTTTTCAACACATTTGGGTAAATACCAAGGAATATGATTGCTGGATCAAGTGTTAAGAATATATTTAACTTTGTAGGAAACTGCCAAATCATCTTCCAAAGTGTCTGTACCATTTTGCCTTCCCACCAGCAGTGAATGAGAGTTCCTGTTACTCCACATCCTCACTAGCAATTGGTGCTGTCAGTGTTTTGGATTTTAGACATTCTAATAGGTACATAGTGATATCTCATTGTTGTTTTAATTAGCAATTTCCTAATGTCCTATGATGTGCACCTTTTCATATGCTTATTTGTCACCTGTATATCTTCTTTGATGAGGTGTCTGTTCAGATCTTTTGCCCATTTTTAAATTGAGTAGTTTGTTTTCTTATTGTTCAGTTTTACAAGTTCTTTGTATATTTTGGATACTAGGCCTTTATTAGACATGTTTTGTAAACATTTTCTCCCAGTTTGTGGCTTGTCTTTTCATTCTCGTAACAGTGTCTTTCACAGAGAAGAAGTTTTTAATTCTGATGATTCCAACATATCAATTTATTCTTTCATGAATCATGCTTTCAGTGTTACACATAAAAAGTCAAGGACGAACCCAAGGTCACCTATATTTCCTCCATGTCACCTCCTAGGAGTTTTATAGTTTTCAATTTTATACGTGGGTCTATGATCCATTTTGTTTTTCTTTTTTTTTGAGGAAGATTGGCCCTGAGCTAACATCTATTGCCAATCTTCCTCCTTTTTTTTTGCTTTTTTTCTTAATCCCCAAAGCCCCAGTAGATACTTGTATGTCATAGTTGTGCATCCATCTAGTTGCTCCATGTGGGATGCTGCCTCAGCATGGCTTGATGAGTGGTGTGTCGGTCTGCGCCCAGGATCTGAACACTGGGCCACCAAAGCAGGGCTCGTGAACTTAACTGCTACGCCACTGGGCTGGCTCCTATGATCCATTTTGAGTTAATTTTTGAGATAGGTATAGAGTCTAGGTCTAGATGCTTTCTTTTTTTTTTTTTTTTGCATGTGAATGTCCAGTTGTTCCAGCACCGTTTATTGAAAAGATAATGCTTTCTCCACTGAACTTCCTTTGTCCCTTTGTAAAGATCGGTTGACTATATTTGTGTGGGTCTATTTCTGGGTTCTTTAATTCATTCCATTGATCTCTGTGTCTATTCTTCACCAATCCCATTTTGTCTTGATTGCTGTAGCTTTATAGTAACACAACTGATTTTTGACAAAGATGCAATAAGTAATTCAACAAATTAACAAGTGGTGCTGGAGCAATTAGACACACATAGGAAAAAAATGAATATTCACCCAAGTCTCATGTCTTATACAGAAATTAACGCAAGTGGATAACAGATTTAAATGTAAAAGTAAAAAACCCAAAGCTTTATCTAAAGAAAAACTCATAGGGGAAAATCTTTGGGACCTAGACTGAAGCAGACTTGACATCAAAAGTACAATCCATAAAAGGAAAAAATAATAAATTGCAGTTAGTAAAATTAAGCACCTTTGCTCTGTGAATGACCCTCCTAAGAGAATGAAAAGACAAGCCACAGATGAGGAGAAAATATTTGGAAATTTCATATCCAACAAAGGACTAATATCTAAAATATGAATATATATATCTCATATCTCAAGAGTAACAAAAAAATAATCCAGTTAAAAATAGGGGAAAAGTCATGAAGATTCACTTCACCAAAGAGGACAAACGGATGGCAAATAAGCACATGAAAAGTTGTTCAACATCACTAGCCACCAGGAAAATGCCAAGTAAAAACTGCAATGAGATATCACTAAACGTATCAGAATGGGTAAAATAGAAAGCAAACACCAAATGCTGGTGAGGATGTGGAGAAACTGGATTGCTCACACATTGTTGGTGGGAATGGAAAATGGCACAATCAATCCAAAAAACAATTTGGCAGTTTCCTAAAACCCAAACATACAATTTCCCTATAACCCAATGATTGTACTTCAGGGCATTTATTTGAGAGAAATGGAAACATATTCATGCAAAACCCTGTACATGAATGTTTATAACAGCTTTATTTGTAATAGCTAAAAACTGCAAACAATCAGATGTCCTTTGACAGGTGATTGGTTAAACAAACTGTGGTATAGCCATATACCATGGAATTCTACTCAGCAATTAAAGGGAATGAACTATTGATACATGGAACAATCTGAATGAATCTCCAAAGAATTATGATGAGTGAAAAAAAAAGGCCAATCCTAAAAAGTTATATTCTGTATGGTTCCATTTATCTAACATTCTTAAAAATGACAAAATTATAGAAATGGAGAATGGATTAGTGGTTACCAGAAGTTAAGGAGGGGGGTCGAGATAGGAGGGAACTGGGTGTAGCTTTAACAGGACAACTTGAGGGATTTTTGTGGTGACAGAAATATTCTTAACTGTAATGACCTTAACTGTTTCAATGTCAATATCCTGGTTGTGATATTGTACTATAGTTTGCAAGATGTTACCATTAGGGGAAACTGGGCAAAGAGTACTTGGGATCTCTCTGTATTATTCTTAAAACTGCATGGAAATGTTTAATCATATCAAAATTTAAAGTTTAACTAAAACGTTATGGAGCAGTATGCCATTTTAAGATAGCATCATAGGTCAGGTTTCCACTAAAATGTTGAAACATTAAGACTGCTGGCTTTCTCCCTCAAGATAAATCCCTGAGCAACTATAGGAGAAAAAAAAAAAAAGAAATGCAGAAAATGATTTAAAATCTCCTGGTGTGACAAGGATTATTTTGAAGCCTTGTGTAGGGATGTGGTTTATACCTAGGAAAGGAAACAGCCAGGTGAGGCTGTGGAAGGATGTACTTTAAAGGAACTGTTGGAGTTCTGCTTTTGTTTCTCTTGTGATATTGCCTGGGGACAAAAACACTGCCTGCCCCCACAGCTGCTGCTACTCAAAGCTCCAGTTGAGCTGTCATCAGAAGTAAATCCATGCCAGATAAGATTTGTAGCAATGAGGATCTGATTTAAAAAAAAAAATAAATAGAACTACTTTTAGGACGCTATTTCCCAGCACCTCCCCATCCAAATTTTCAAAGGGCTGCGAAATTACAATTAAAAGAGGAACTTCTAATGCATTTATCTCTAGAGAAATGAAGGAATTATTTTGGGGGATTTAGGAGTGTTTTATTGATTTATTTTTCTTTTAGACCCGGGTTCTCCATCCTAGGGTCCATCCACTCTTCATCCCATGAATTCCTTGGGGCTCACTGGACTGGAGACGGCTTTCCCCCAACATGCGCTGCCTGATGGTGTCACTGGCATCCTCATGGGAAAATGAGCTCATGGGCCAAAATAGTAAAACTTTTGAAGAGTCCAAGTATTTCAGAAGAAAAATTACATATCGTATTAAAGATTCCATTAAAGCAAAAGTGCAAAAACAAAAGGCCAGGAATTTAAAATCAGTCCAATAAACATATGAAAGTAGGTTAGGGAAGATACTAGCAATAGACAATGAGAACAAAAAAGTTTACAAAAGTCTAGCTAACTAATTATGAGAAATAAAATAATTAGAATATAGAGTTGAAGCCGGGTACCCGAGGGTTACCATAGATATTAAACCAATTTGCTGTTTTCCTGTTTAACTTGAGGGTTGACTCAGGGGTCTGCAGGAGTGGTGAGCTTGTTTTCCAGAGTATTTGTGAGCTGTTTTGCAGAAGAAAGAGAATGCCTTCAGGGAGACTGTGATCACTGGATGGCTGGCCCTCTGCAGCTGTTGAAGCCCGGAAGTCAGATTGCCCAGGGGCTCATTGGGAGTGACCCCTTTGTTTCCCTGAAGCTCTTCCTGCCAAGCCCCTTAGCTCTACAACCCCCCCCTGCTTTCTGTTCTTGGAGAGACAGATTTGAGCAAACCCAGCTTGCCACCTACTCGTTTTGGCCAATTCGAAAAAATCTTTCTCCATCTCCAAGCAGCGATGTCTCAGTGTTTGGCTTACTGTGCATCGGGCACATGAACTTGAGATTAAGAGATTCAGTATCAAAGTCATAGAAAAATAAATTTCAAAGAACTAAATAAATATGAAAGATCTCAGCCTAAAAGGCCCTAGAAGGGCAAAGAAAATAATTAAGGAAAAACTCATAGTTTGCCACCCTAAAATGATATATTTGAATATCAAAGACAAAAAGAAATTTTTAAAAGCTGACAGAAGCAAGAGATCACATGTAGAGGAATAAGAACTGGGTTGATAGTATTTTTGCAACAGAAAAATGATGTGAAAAAAACAATGAAACACTCTTTCAAAAGTATTGATGAAAAGGGTATAGAGACTAGAATGTTATATATGGCTAAACACTTGATAAGTCTTTAATATCTGCTGAAGACTTAAAGGCATTTAATTTTATCCTGAAAGTAAGCATGAGGTTTCTGGAGCAAAGATCAGAGTTATTACTTAAAGCAATAACTGTGCCCATTCCCACCTGCCTCATAGCCCAGGCTATGCCAGATATCACCCTGCACACATGGGAGGGCTAAGGAGGAACCCTGAAATCATGAACTTGGGAGTGTATTTGAATTAGGTGATCAACTGTCACCTTTTCTTCTTAGAGAGGGAGATAAACCTAATCTGTCCAATGTAAACAAATTGTTCTTGGAAGAGAAGGGGGAAGTCCCTGGGTTCTTATCATTTAGCCTGTAAATAAACCTCTCTAGGAGAAAGATAAGACAATTATCTCAGATTACAACCCTTAAAATGTCTCCTTGGTTTTCTGTTTTATCCCCCTTTGAAATGTAAACACATATCTCCAGGCAAGTAAATCTCCACAGAGTTTTTTCACTATCTATTCAGTCATCATGAAACTCTCAAGGTTTGTGCTTTAACCAAGGATTCTGTTTTCTTCACTCAGAAAGCCCTAGCCATGCAGAAACCTGAAAATATTTACTTCTCAACAACTGTCATTCAAATAGAAGGACATGATAAAAATATTCCCTGACTTTCCATACCTCAGAAATTTGGTACACTAAACTCACACTGAAAACAGTTCTGGATAAAGTATGTAAATAAGAGAAAAAGCAAATCCAGGAGATACTATAAAAGATATACGGAGAAAACTTAACCAAAACCTTGTTAAAATTATGTTGTTTTTAAAAATTATTAAACCCAAGAAAAAGAGTAAATAGGTTTATAATAACCAAAAATGGTGAAGGAGGGTTCAAGGTGGTGCATAAGCATCAAAGGATGTGAGAGCTTGACAAAATTCTTGCCATTAAAAAGAGCATCAGTCAAAAAGAAATAAAAATAAACTTAGAAACAATAAGAAAAACTGAAATAAGAAATTAAAAAGGCAGAAATGATTACAAATTCATCAATAATTATAACAAATGTAAATGGATTAAACAATATATTGACAGAATAGATAAGGAAACAAAATAATGAAGACACCTACAGCACAAGATCATTCAAGGAATGGAAGTGAAGGTAAGTAACCAAACATATCGGACAAATAGCAATCAAAAGAAAGCTTGTGTAGCTAAATTAATATCAGATAAAATGGATGTTAATATGTGAAGTACTTTTTAAAGATGGAGTATCATTATTTAATGATAAATTTTCCATGAACTAAGAAGCAATTTAAAACATGTATGCATCTAACTTTAAAAAGCCTGAAATGGAATTAAGGGAGAAACTGATAAATCCACCATTATGGATTTCAACATATCTCTCTCAATTGATAGGTCAAACACACAAAATAATCAGGACATATATAGATCTGCACAACATAAAACAAATTTGAACAGTGCACATATGTACAGTTTTGTAGCCAATAATTAAAGAAAGCATATTTTTCTCAAGCATGTATGGAAGGTTTATTATGACATTTTATCATAAAGGAAATGACAATATATTTCAAAGATATCATGGATATACAGACTATGAGATCTAATGACAATAAAATTAAGTTAGAAGTTATTTTTTTTTCAAATTTTAAAAATTTCCTGTATATTCGAAATTTGTTTTTAAAAACTGCTCAATAATTCATGATGTATAAATGAAACCATAAGAGAAATAAATAATTCCTAGAATTGTATGATAATAGAAGATAATGAAAAGCTTATAAAGCTAAACCTATGGGTTGTGGTCAAAGTTGTCCTCTGAGAGGGATTTATAGTCTTAAATATTTGTATTAGAAAAGAAGAAATATTTAAAATCAATTGTGCTAATATTTCCTTTTAGAATTTAGAAAATGAACACTAGAGTCAACTCAAAGAAAATGGGAGAAAAAAGGTAATAAAAATAAGAGTTGTGATTAATGAAAACAAAGCTGCTATTTTAACTAGAATGTGATTATAAAGAAAAAGTATGAAATAGAAGGAAACAATGACCTAAAAGATGGAAAGAGTTTTTCTCTCAACCTTTCTCTTATTCGGGAAAATGGATTCTAATTCTCCCTTCCCCTCAGTGTCAGCTCTACCCTCTGCTTACAGCGTCAGCTGCCACACAAAAGGTGAGTACCATCTTATGATAAAGAGTGAAATCACGGGAGGTCAAAGTCACCTATCCACAGAGCACCCATGGACCTCCTGTGGGAATTACTCCCTGTGAGGGTTTAATTTGCCCATGCATTAGCTTATTTTTGCAAAAAAAAATGAGATTTGGAGAAACCAGAAGTTATTAAACACAAGCACTCAAAAGGATAGGCACACACTGGCGGTGAACAGTCTAGCAAAGGAGGTCATGATGTGCCCCATCTTCCTTCAGCCTTTGCCAGCAATGTACTCTCATCTCATCATTGAGCAAGGTTCTTAAACTCCCCAAAGAGCAGCCCTCTTTTTCTGGGGACTGAAGAAAGATTTTAGCTTAGATTTCCATATCTTTAATTTGTGTTAAATCTAAACTCTGGCAGACGTTCTTATTTTCCACCCAATTAATACATTACATGGTTCAGTAGTTCTGACTTCACTCTGGCACCATGATTATGGTAATGTGAATGCTGGCTCGTACTGCTGTTCATAAATGTCCTATTCTGTGCTGGATCCAAATGTCAGGAATGGTTTCATATTGTCGGGGGGAAAATGTATACGTGTGTATATATATGTATGTATACGTATATATTTGTGTATATGTGTATATGCAGATGTATATATACACAAATAAAATGATGTACTCTGACCCAGGAAGAGTAGTGACTGGAGCACCAGGTTTAATTGTTCTTTGCACACACTAAGGAAATCAGGGAGGAAATATTCTTCCCCTCTCCTGACAGTCTGGGGTTATTTAGGACAAAAGTGTTCTGTCTCAGTGGTTTCCAAACTTGCTTATCACTAAAAGTCACTTAAGTGCTAGTTAAAAATACAGATTCCTGTACTTTTGCCTAGAGTTTCTAATTCAGGAGGTCTGGGGTACAGTCTAGGCTTCTGTATTTTTACCTTGTGCCCCTAAGGTGACTTTATGGTCGGACAAGTTTGGAAAACATTGCTCTACCTAGTTCCAAGTTCTAAAAATTTTAAACCATATGCACACACGGTCTTTTGGGATTGTTTTAATTGTTTTCTATAAGACTTATCTGACTTCTCTGATTACCTCAACAGAAGAAGATGGTATTAATTAATCTGCTATATTCACTTAGTACACCTCTATTCCTTAACCTCTCTAAGCTTCAATTTTTTTCACCTGAAATATGGAGATAATATTAATGCTAACATCTACCTCCAAGGATTTTTTAGAGAATTCAACAAACTAATACCTAAAAACACTTAGCATAAGACTTAGACCAAAGTAAGCCTGCAATAGTTTTAGCTACAATTATTATTATTCCACATAACAATCTTTTGCTTGCCTAATATGATAAATATTTAGAAAAATGTTGCAATTATTCTCCTGCCTGTACTAAGCCTCTATGCAATGTGGCTTTGCAGCAACTCCCATCAGGAGATGGAGCCTATTTCCCCTGCCCTTGAATCCAGGACGTTCTTGTCAATTGTTCTGACTAATATCATGTGGCAGCAGAAGTGAAGTTCTACTAGTCTGAGCCTAGACTTCAGGAGGTCTTGTGCACTTCCATTCTATGGACAAGTCAATTCTAGCCTGATAGAGGATGAGAGGCCATGTGGACCAGCCCAGTCAACTGGGCGTCTCAGCCCTGGCACCAGAGATGTACGGAACCCAGTCAAGATCAACAAGGTGCTACCCAACTTATAGTCAACTGGAGGCATATAATTGAGCCCAGCTGAGAGCAGCAGAAACACCCAACTGACCCAAGAACTCTGAGGAATAATAGTGGGGATTGTTCTAAGGTACTAAGTTTGGTGGCATTTTGTTACACAGGCATAGATAACTGATATATCTACTATATGCCAATTACTAGGAAGCATATTAGAGATGCAAAGATAAATAAGGCACAATACTAGCTCTCAAAAACAGAAAGCATGGATTCACAAGGGAAATAAACAGCTAAACACAATTACAAAACACAATTGTGCAAGGTTAGAATTACGGTCTTTTGTAAACTTCTTTTGGTCAAAAAATAGTTTGGGGATGTCTGCTATTTGCCATGCCCTGTTCTAGGCACTTGAGACATATCTGTAAACAAATTAGACAAAGATCTTTTCCCCAAAGAAAATAATAAACAGTAACTATTATAAATAAGTATATTGAATAGGATGTTAGACGATGATAAGTGCTGTGGGGGAAAAAGGTAAGAAAAAGTAGAACCAATAAGAGGGACCAGGAATGCGGGACACAGTGGGTAGAAATCAGATGGCAGTATAAAACAGGGTGGTCTGCTGAGTCCTTGTTGAGAGAGGGAGAACTAAGCAAAAATATGAAGAAGATGAGAGAGTTAAACAAACAGAATGTTTCCAAGAAGGTCAAGCAGATAGAGGGAAGGCTCTAAGGTGAGAAAGTGCCCAGAATTTTTTGTTAGCAGAAACTAGGCCAGTGTGGCTGAAGCAGGAAGCACAAGGTAGGACATATGAATCAGCCTGTAAGAAAGCTTCCTGGAGGAGGTGACATGAGCTCAGTGTGGAAGCAAGTATAGGAGTTGGCCTGGATGATGGAGTGGGGCACTCAGAGTGTAGGAGACAGAGAGTTACATAAAAGGGAGTTACAAGTGGGAGGTAAGGACACATGCAAAAGAACCAAGAAAATAGTCACAGTGAGTGTGAACTGTTGGGGAATTGCAAGTATTTCACAGAACTGGAGCCCAGAAGAGTCATGCAAAATGACGCTGGAGAAACAGGGTCATATCCTGAAGGACGAGAATGCGAGGCTGAGGAAGTTGGGTTTTATCTGGAAGGCAACGGGGAGCCATTGATGAGCTGAAGCAGGAAGGAAGTGATTTCATCAGATTGGCTATGAAAGATCATCCAGTCTTTAGCATGAAAAAAAAAATTGGAGAGGAGTGAAGAAAATGTCTGGAAGACTAGAAGCCTTTTTTGGAGTCCAGGCAAGAAATGAGGATAAAGAGGGTGTGGATTCAAGAAATATAAAAAGAGCTGCAAGATAGAGTGAATAGAGATGGGGGTGCAGAACAATTCTGATACTGGCTCTGATATCAGTTCCCCTACATTAAACCCAGGATATATGGGGTTAAAATCAAAAGCACTCATTCCCTTTCCCTGGATTTCCAAGTTACATTCATATGTAAATAGCAGTTTTTTTAAAACCTTTCTATCCTTGAACTTCACAAGGCAAATAGAAGTTAAAAATTTTTGAAAGCCCAAGTAGCTTCAAGCTGGGCTCACACTGAAGTTTTGGCTGATTACAGATTCTTGAAGTTGTTACAGGGAAACTGATATCCAGAAAATATCAAGAAGCTGAAGCTCCCCGACCCCAACTCCTCAGTTTCCTGGCACCAGAATCCACAGGGAGGCAGACAACCAAGGACACCCACCTGTGGACTCCCTTATCTTTCCATCCTCCTCCCTGCAAGCGGCCTCACAAGGCCAAACACAGGCTGAAGATGAAAACTAACCAGAAAAGTCCAGACGGTCAAGGGAAAAGACATTCAGTCTTCAAGGCCAAATGCAGGCTGGTGGGAAGATGCCAACCAGCAAGGCCACATGCTCCCCCTCCCCTACCTTAAACCCCAGAAAAAAACCCCTACCTTTTTCCTTCAAAGAGGTGGATCTGAGTTCTAAGTAAGTCACATCTCCTCCTCTGGCTGCCTTTCGATAATGATAATAAACCCTTTCCTTGCCATAAGCCTGGCATCCCAGTTTTTATTTGGCCCCACTTGTGTGGGAGGTAAAGAACCTGTATATGTGGCCAGTAACAATTCTAGTACTTCAAGTTTTAGATCACAGGGACATCAGGGTTATTAGGAGATTGGGAGGTATTTTAATGGACAATGCAAGGAGTAACAGCACTAATTTGCTTTAATATTTAATGGATGCCTAGGATGTGCCCAGATAATACCAGACATTACAAATATAAATAAAAGTGAAGAAGAGCTACATCATCAAGGACCATCCAGTCTTATGATGTTACCAAACCAAGTGGGCTCGCCTCCTGGTGAGTTAAATAAGACTCTACACCAGTGGGAGTTGTCTCACAAAGTAAAGTGTATTTGCAGCAAATAGGAGGCCATGAGGAATCATTTCCAAAAGTCATGGCATCCCCAAACAAGGGAAGCAGGAACTTTCATTTCAGTTTGGGAAATGAATATTCAAAAGGGAGAGGAGGGTATTTGCCTGCACAGGCTCAGTTGGAGAACATGCTTCCACATAGTGAGGCCTAAGCACCTCCTGGAGAGATGTTTGCATTAAAAATAAGGCAAAGGTCATGGGCGTAGCTCTTGTGGTGAGGCTTGGTCAGTTTCAGGATGGCTGGTGGTTATATCTCCTTAGCATACAAAAGGAAAAGAAACAACTTGGAAAAACAGTTAATTACTTCCAAACCCACCTTTGAGTTTCTCAAGGCATCTAGTTGGTGACAATAACACTCATTCATCACCCCCAAAACAACTAACACCTAGTGAGTGGTTCTTGTGTAGAAGGCAGGTATGAAGTGCTTTATAAGGATTTCCTGAATGAATCCTCCCAGTGGCATTTTGAAGTAAGTGAGACTATTATCCCCATTGTACAGGTGAGGAAATTTAGGCTTTGATATTGACAAAAATCTCACATTTAGTAAGTGGCATAGCTGGGAGCTGAATGCAGGACATCTATCACAACCCCATTCTGCATTGTGGGGAGCCAGACCTACCAACCAGTAAGTGCAATACAGGAAATGATCAGTTTCCCAGACTGAGCAGTGTGAAAGCCTTCAGAGTGGTGATTCTTGAACTGAGCCTTGGTAGATGAGCAGGTTTTCTCCAGGCAGACAGGGAGGAAAGAGAGGGCACAAGAGTTTAAGCAGCACATTCTGTAGAGGAGCAGCTGTGTGACTGGGCTCTGTCTGTCCCTCCAGATCTACTCTTCACCCTTCTCCACCTCCTCTGTGCATGAGGGCAGACCTCTGTGGACTGCACCATCCCAGGGGAGCTGATTGAATTTGACCAGGGAGAGACACTAGCAAGACTAGATTGTGAGAGTAGAGAGAAATCTGGTCAATATTCTCCTGGCTCCTTCCTTGCAAGGCCATGAGTTAACAGTGGCTACATTCCTCTACCAAGGGCCACATCTGCTGGGCAATCCTCCCCTCAGCTACAGCAAAACTACAGTTCTCTCTGTTTCCAGCAACTGTGCCTTCTTCTCTGCATGTTGCCAGCCCCTGCATGCTCAATCATTCCTTCTGAGCTTCCTTAACTCTGCCCCCTCCCTTGGAAACAGTGGTATCCCTCAAAGGAATAACAGCTTTCTGGAGATATAATTCACATACCATAAATTCATTCATTTAAAATATATAATTCAATGATTTTTATTATGTTCACAGAGTTGCACAAGTGTCACCACAATCAATTTTGGAATACTTTCATTACCCAAAAAAGAAATCTTATACCATTTAACATTCATCTCCCCATTTCCTCCACCCCCCCAGCCCCAAGAAACCACTAATCTATTTTCTATCCATATGGATTTGCTTAATGTGGACATTTCATATAAATGGAATCATAAAATATGTGGCTTTTCTGTGACTGGCTTCTTTCACTTACCATAATGCTTTTAAGGTTCATCCTTGTTGTAGCATTTATCAGTATTTCATTCCTTCTTATTGCCAATAATATTGTGTTTAGGTATATATCACATTTTATTTATCCGTTTATCAGTTGATGGATATTTGGGTTGTTTCCACATTTTGGCTATTATGAATAATGTTGCTGTGAAGATCTGTGTACACGTTTTACATGGACCCGTGTTTTCATTTCTCTGAGTACATTTCTAGGAGTGTAATTGCTGGGTTACATGACAACTCCATGTTTAACATTTTGAGGAACTGCCAGACTATTTTACAAAATGACTACACCATTTTACATTCCCACCAGCAATATAGGGTTCTAATTTTCCACATGTTCGCCAACACTTATTATTTGTCTTTTTTATTGTAATCATCTTAATGTGTGTGAAGTGATATCTCATTGAGGCTTTGATCTGCATTTCTTTGATGAGTAATGATGTAGAGCATCTTTTCATGAACTTATTGACTATTTGTCTATCTTTTTTTGGAGAAATACCTATTCAGATCCTTTACCCGTTTTAAACTCCCAATCTCTTAAACACTTCATTTGTTTTTGCCTGGATTCCTGCTAGAATCCCAATGGATATGCATCACAGGACCATCTTGATTTATAGAACATGCCCTACTTCAAGGTACATAAATTTAGTGAAAGATTTAGGGCAAGCCACTTGTGCTAGTTGTGCAAACGAAAGAAAGAAAATCATTTCCATATTATACACTGACCTCAGCAATTTCTTTTGAATTGAGGCTGTGTCTCAACGTGGTCTCTTAACTATCTACTTTTCATTTGAATCATTTCTTGCTAAACCATCCTAAAAACACAAGACTAGGTACGTCTCAGTCCAGGTCACAGGAGGTAGAATTTTAGGGCTCTGATTTTGTCAATGCAAACATTCCCAGCAAGCTTTAAAAAGCGCTGATAGTTGAAACATCGAATAAGAAAAGCTATAGACAAGATTGCAGATGGCCTTTTCTTGTCAAAATAATTCAGACTTTGGTAAAACCCAGCAGCTACAATAAAGTTGGGGTTTGGAGCCATACAAAACTGAGTTCAAATAGCTACTCTATTATTTATTTGCTACATGACTTTGGAAAAGCTACTTGATCCATTTCAGCCTCAGTTTCCTCATCTATAAAATTAGGATAATAGTATTACTATATATAAAATAGTTGTGATATGTAAGTAAAATTGTGTAGACAAGACACCAGGAAAGAATAATGTTAACTATTTATTTCCTTCTGTTCTTGTGTTGCTGTTTCATATTAGCCTGGGTCTGAAAAGTATCTCTCGCCTCTATAGTGCTAAGTATGTGATTCCTTTTTTTTTTTTAACAGTAAATAAGACAAAGTGTTAGGCCTCAGAAATTACATTCTAGTTGTGAAGACAGGTAATCTATCTATTTATTTATAAAATTGTAAGCCCCAGAAAATTGTGCTCAGAGGGGTTTCTCCACCTCTGAACCTATAAGCTTCAGAATTAGCCTTACTTATCTAAGACATGAATTAGATCGCAAGGTGGGGGAAAGTAGCTATATCCTCTATTTATAATTGTGAGCATATTAATATTTTGTATTGACGAGATGCCAAGTGCAATAGAGCAGTTCTTTTTTAATTCATTCCATGAGCTGATGAATTATGAATGTGGAGTGAGGGGCCTGTCTTATGCTACTAATGCTTATCTCAAGGAAGCAAGAGAAAAAGCTCTGACCTTTAGGAATGTGATGAATTTACAGAAGAGCAGTCCTCTAAGCATCCACCCTGAAAAGCGCACTCTTATCTACAAACCACAGAGACGAGCTACACTCTTAGCTCAAATAATAGCCATGTTTCCCTCCTGCAAAGTGCGGAACTATTCTTGTATTATAAAAGAGTCCAATTGTGCAAAGAGCCATAGAGGAAACTACACAGGCATTTAGATTGGACCCTGCAAGTAGAGATATTTTTTTCTGAGTGCAAATGGAACACTGAACAAGCACAGTTTAAGTACATGGGATGTTGGCAGTTGCAGAATCTGGTTCTGGATGCTCCTATCCTTAAATTATACAAAATCACTTTATTCAAGTGTGTCAGTTTGAACTCAATAGGATACTTCATTCTCTCTTGCCAGTCTCTACTAAATTCACTCTGTGAAATACTCTTTCCTGCCCCTAGATTTAAATTTATGTAAATTCCACAGCTTTGCCAATCACTCTTAGATGATACAATCTCCTTTTTTTAGGTACTAGACAGTCTAGTTAGGGCAGCTGTCACATCCATCAAGTCTTTGCTCAAATGTTATCTTCCTTGACCTTCTTATTTACCAATTCAAATCTCACTTCCACCCCAGCATTCCAGATTCTCCTTCGTGCTGTTTTCTTCTGTCTTCTAATGAATAATTTATTTATTTTCTGTGTTCTTTCACTAGTAAGTTCCTTGAGGGCAAGGACTTTTTCTTTTCTTTTTCTGTGTGTGGGTGTGTTTACTGATTTAGTCCTTGAACCTAAAACAGTGGCAAGGACATTGTAGACACCTGCTCAACACATATCTGTTGAAAGGGAGAATGAATCAGAAATCCAAATTCTCATCTAACTTAAAGCTTTTCTCCCCTCCCAGCGTGGGCTTACCTTAAGTGGGACACTGTGATGGAGAAAGAAGGTGTGGGCACCTTCTCTATTTTCCCTCCCTCACTTCCCTTGCTAATCAGCTGCTACTTGTGGCTGCAAGAGGCAGGATGTGAGGTAGGAGAACACAAAATTGCTTATGATTATAATTTGTCATCAGGGACAATTTAATAACAATTGTGACAGATGCACAATTTGCTAGTACTTTTCTCTGTGGGGTATTGGGGGTTCTTAGACCGCATTGCTGAGATTCTCTCACCTCCTTGATGTAGGTGATGTCTTGACCCGAAGGCTGCTTATGACGTTACTTAGCTTCTGCATCCAAATGCTTTATTAGCTGTGTTTAAAGTTAAAATAATATCAGCTTGTTATAACAGGTGAAATACTTATATAACATAAAAGTTTATAAAGGCAAAACAAGACCCCTCCCTTTACTCCCCAATTCCACCAGGTAATCAATGCCATTAACTTTTTTCCATAACTTTCTCCTTGTTTGTATATATATATACACACACACACAGAAGCATACATACAAATATGGGATGTCTTTTTCTGTGCTTATTTTTACTTAATTAAAACCATGCTCTGCTCATTACACTGATAAATTGAACATATTGTGCTCTACCATTTTTTCTAATGTCTTTATTCAGATACAATCATCATACTGAGCAAGCATGATTAGTGACGTAATCAAACACACTTTGCTTTTTGTCTCTTGTCTTTCTCTCTTTTTCATCATTGATTTAGGGGCTTTAATCTTTCCTCACTCCTGGATGAAAGCTAAGGTCACTTTAAGCCTCAAATGTAGACTCAATTAGATAAATATAATATTCATTCCTAGATATTAATCAGCTATTCAGACTTGATTTAACATTAAAATCCTCTTCTCTTTCCCTGTTTGGATCCACCTTAGTTTATTTAACGTAAGTTTTGAATCCAGATGAAATTACTTTATATCATGTGAGAAAGAGACTTCACTTCACTTCCTTTCGTATTGATAACCACTAGTGCAGACAGCATTTATTAAACGAACTCTTACCCTTTCTACTCATACGAAATGACTTTTTCCTTAAATTTGCAAGTATATAAGGTTTATTCACAGGTTTTTCGGCTCTTTTCCTTTGATCTGTTTCTAGAGAATTATATTGTTGTGTTTAAAGTGATTCTACCACATAGGCAAATACCAGGTAAGGCAAGACTTCTCCCTTTATTATTCTTCTTTGTCATACTTTTCTTGGTTTATCTCTGGCATTTAGATTTTCTCATTAAATAACTGGATTCAATCCCCACCCCCGACCCCCTTCTGTTGGCATTCTAATTGAAATTGCATTACGTTTATACATTAATTTTGGGAAGTTTGATATTTTTATGATATCAAATATTTCTATTTTAGAATGTGCAGTGCTTTCCAATTATTCAGATTTTATGTTCATCAGTGATGTTTTATAGTTTTATATTTATAGGTCTGAGCTTTCCTTATTAATTCCTAAGGATTATCTGGTTTTTTTTGGTGGCCTGAATATTATTTTCATTTCTACTTGTAGGACTCTATGTCTAAGATAGATACAAACGTATTGATTTTTGTATACTTATGTTGTACCAGCCACCTTGCCTACTTTTGTCAATCCTGGAAGTTTTTGTGTCTCTTAACTGTTATACAATCACACTATCACTCAAAGAAAACTAATAATAAAAATAATTTTGTCTCTTCTTTTCTAACATTTATACATTTTTAAAAATCTTATTTCATTTGTTAATACCCAAGATAGTGGTGGCAGGCATTCCTGCTGACTAGTTTATAATTTTAATTGAAATAGTTTCAGTTTTGCTGTTTAGAATGATTTGATGTTAGTTTTTGGTAAAAAGTCTTTACAATATTTAAGTGACGTTCTTCTATGTTTCTCAGAGTTTTCATTAAGAATGAATGTTGAGGCCGGCCTAGTGGTTAAGTCCGCATGCTCTGCTTTGGAGGCCCAAGGTTTGCAGGTTCGGATCCTGGACGTGGACCTAAGCATGGCTTATCAAGCCATGCTGTGGTGGCATCCCACATATAAAGTGGAAGAGGATGGGCATGGATGTTAGTCCAGGGCCAATCTTCCTCAGCAAAAAGAGGAGGATTGCCAACGGATGTTAGCTCAGGGCTAATTTTCCTCACCAAAAAAAAAAAAAAAAAGAATGCTAAATTTTATCAGATGGGTTTTCAGTATTTGTTGATATGATTGCATCATTTTCCTCCCTTAATTTGTTGATGTAATAAGTTTCAGTAAGAGATTTCATGATAGTTGCACCCCCCTTGCATTCCTTGAAGAAAACTTTTTTGCTCATTGTGCGCTACTATTTTAGTACATTTCTGGAGTCTCCTTGCTAATATTAACAGTCTTTCCTCATATCCATGAGGGATTTGTTCCAAAACTCCCCTCAGATACCAAAATCCCCAGACGCTCAAGTGCCTTACACAAAATGGTGCAGTATTTGCATATAACCTTTGCTCATCCTCCTGTATGCTTTAAATCATCTCTAGATTACTTATAATGCCTAGTACAATGTAAATGCTGTGTAAATAGTTGTTATGCTGTGTTGTTCATTTCATTTGCAAGTAGAATAATGACAAGAAAAAAAAAGTCTGTACATGTTCAGTACAGACACAACCATCATAGGCCTTTGGTCCAAGGTTGCTTGAATCAGCAGTTGCAGAACCGACGGAAATGAAGGGCCAACTGTACTTAGAATTCTGGTATCTATATTAAATGATAGCATTAATAGATATATTTGGGGGTCAGCTTTTGATATTGAAGTTATCCTTATTTTCAGAAATTGATTGGTGATGTTTACTCTTTTTTTATGGCTTGGAATGACTTAAATAATAATAATGGAAGTAATATTAGTTACTAGTTTATTAGTTAGTTAACTGTAGGCAGAACAGAGGTGTTAAACCACCTGGTCTGGGGCCTCTTCTATTAGCATATCTATAATGCCATTTTCAATTTTGTCTATGGTAATTAATATATTTGTTTTAAGTTAAATAAATTTTACTAAGAAATTATTCATTTCCTGTAGGTTTTCACATTTGTTGTTATTGAGTTTCATGGAGTATTATCTTAATATCATTTTAATTCCCTGTTTTTCTGTGATTATGTCTCATTTGCTTTTCTAATCTTGTATAATTCCTATCTTTTTCTTAATCAGGCTCATGAGGGATACATATAATTTTAAAATCTTTTTCAAAGAACCTGATTTGGCATTTATTTATTATTTTTACCTTTGCAGTTCAATAATTTCAGATTTTATTTTATTAATTTCCTCTTCCTCCTTCCTTTTGCTTTATTATGTTATACCTTATCTAATTAAAATATTTAAGGTAGATATCCAGGCAGATATTTATCATTCAATTTATCTGCCTAGCCCCTTTGATACCATTCTTATGTTTGAGAAGTCTCTGAATTCAGAAGACACTTCAAATTAGAGTTAGAAATCATAACTTATTTGTCTAGCCTCTCTCACCACAAGGGTGCAGGCAGCTATGGTGCAGATGACATAGAGATTACCTAATTACCTAATTAGATTTACCTAAATAAGAATTCAATTTAGCAGATAGTGATGTTAAATGCAAACATATCGTGGTCTTCTTCCTGGTGAGAATGGCTGGGCTAGATGTTTTATAAGATTTAAAGATTCTGTTGATGGTGGGTTACAACACGATAACGCTTGGAGAGATGAAAGGCAGAACACTTTGTTACAGCTCCATATGGAAGAAGGCTGCCAAGCAGGGTCACACATGGGGATGCAGCTGGGGACAGGTGACAGCAAGCCGGAATGGTAGCAGCAGGCTTATATACGACAAGTGGGGTGAGGATAGCTAGGTTTCCTGGGCTTCCAGGGCTAATTTGAATAATCACACAGTCTCTGGGGTACAGAAGCTGTCCCTTGTTGTTTGGTACCTGGTCCAGGGGCAATTGGGGAGTGTGCCTAGCAGCCCCAGAGTATGGGAGCCTGATAAGGGAGGTGGTTGGGGCTTAGCAAACTGCCCACAAAGGGGAACTGAGAGTTTTTAGCCACGACTTCATTACTGGGTCATGACAGCACTTGTGAAATATTATATTACCAGAGACATCAGCTTTTCAACACAGCAGGGACACAAGTGCAAGTAGAAGATTTGAGGTTCAAACTTGGGTGCTTCTGCCCCTTGGCATAGTGAGCTTCTGCCCCTTGGAGGAGCCCAGTGGCGTAATTTTGGAGTCAGATTGTGTGTCCTCTGAACCTGATTCTCTGGCCCTCATAGAGATTCTCAGAGACATCCTGTGTTAGGCAGGGTTCTCCATGTACATAAAGATGTTTATAATAAGGAATTGGCTCATGTGATTATGGAGGCTGTAAAATTCCAAGGTCTGCAGGGTGAGTTAGCAAGCTGGAGACCCGAGAGCCAATGGTTTAGTTCCAATCTGAGTGCAAAGGCCTGATAGACATGACAGCCACTGGGGGACTTCTAGTCTAAAAGCCAGCAAGCTCGAGACCCAGGAAGAGCCAACGCTTCAGTTAGAGTCTGAAAGCAGGGAAGAAACCAATGTTCCAGTTCAAAGGCAGTCAAGCAGAAAGGTTTCTCTATTACTTGGAGAGGGTCAGCCTTTTATTCTATTCAGGCCTTCAACTGACTGGATGAGGTTCATCCATGTTGGGGAGAGCAAAATGCTTTACTCAGTCTAATGATGTAAATGCTAATTTCATCCAGAAACATCCTCATCAAAACACCCAGAATAATGTTTGACCAGATATCTGGGCACCCCCTGGCCCAGTCAAGTTGACACATAAAATTAACCATCACACATTCTTTTATATATTTATTTTCTGTTTATTACAGTGGGTTCTGTGAATTCTTTTGATTTCCACTAAAAATCTTGACTGATACAAATACTAGTTTTATTTTAATATTTGATTTCATCTTTGATAACGTAAGTATTTAATTCTATATATTTTTCTCTGAGAAGAGCTTTTGATGTGTCCAATAGATTTTTATATAACCATTTCTCCTTTCCATTGTTTTTTAAATGGTTTGTCCTTCTAAGTTTAAATTCCTCTTTGATTCAACTATTATCTCAAAGTTAATTTTCAATTTTTTTGTAATAAAAGTTCCCCCCTAAACTTTATATTTAATTGGGATTAGAAATTGGTCTGTAAGATTTATACTTTTTTGAATTCAAGGGTTTTTTTGTCTAAGTTGGTAAATAGGAGTTTTAGAAGCCCAATGAACATACACAAAATACTTTTTACTTAAGCTATTTAAAATTTATATTGAGACTTATTTTTTATTCATAAAATCTATTTTTAAAGAAATTTATTGAAATCTATTATTTTTAATAAGTTCTCTTTGCTTTTTAAATAGTTTAACTTTATATATGTTTAAGGTTCATTCAGATTTATAATTTTTCTCATGAATTTTGTTTTCTATATTTTATCTAATATCCCTCTTTATTCTGATAAGTGAATTTAACCTTAAACTCCTCCCTGTATATTAATACAGCCATTCCTGCTTTTTTGGTAGTTGCAACTATGTTTTAATAATATCCCTTTAACTGTCTAATTTCAACCCAGATTTAATACTTTGTTCTCTCTAAACAGCACAATTCTTTTTAAAAATGTAAATATTACAGTCTGCCCTTTAAAGGAAAGTACTTAAGTACTTTAATTAATTTACTTAATTTTTTCCTTACATTTTACTTTGTACATATTATTTATCTTACTTTATCATTTTTTCCCTTGTTTTTAATTGTTTCATCAATTTATTCATAATCTCCTTTTTTCTTTTCATTTATGTGAGAATTATACTGCACTTTTCCATTCCATCAAAGTTTGTGTCTTTTCTGATTTTTATACAAATTTCTCTAGTTTTCCATAAAAAGAAGAAACACAATTCCATGTTGGATACTTTAATTTTCACATTCTCCTTCCTGCTCTATCTTCCCATTCTCCTTCTTTTTCTGCCCAATATCCTCCAATTTCAAAGTTTTGTTGATCTAGCTTTATCTTTTGAAGTCCAGATTTTTTTTTTTAATTTTCTCACAGTTTCCCACATCTATTTTAAGAATTCCTATTTAAACCATTCATATTTTGCATTTTACTTTGGTGATATTTAAACAAAAATATTTTGTTGCGTTTTGGCAAAGGCAAAGGCCAGAGAAGTCAGTAAAGAAGTCAGTAAAGAGTTAGAACAAAAGCATATGATCCTGTAGAATCCACAGAATCCGTGTAGACCAGAACATGAACCTTAGGATGAGGAGAGGCCTCCAAGTGGAAAGGTCCAACAGACTGAGTTGCTGTAGCTGTCTTTAAGTCATACTCTTCTTGCACATTTTAACTCTGCTTCTTGAGGGGAAATGGTTAGAGTTTCTGATTGATCCTGGCCGTGGGATATCAAGGCAGGAGCATGGGATTTATAGCCACATAGATTTGGACTCAAATTACTGTGCCACTTCTAGCAGGTGATAGCAGGCCATCACTAGCCTCCAGAGCTTCAGTTTCCTGTCTGTAAAAAAGAAATAGTAACACCATCTCACAGGATTGCTTCAAAAACATGTAAGACCACAGACCTCTAAGGTGGGCTTTATTAGGCACTCAAGTAACATTTGGGTCGCTGTCTTTCCCTTGGCCAGAAATGTGTGCTGATATTTGCCTGAAGAGAGTAAAACTAATTTGTAATTCAAACCTTACATCCCTCCTACTGGAAAAAGGAATAATTGGAAAAATAACACCTCTCCCCTCCAGCCAAGCATGTCTGTTTCCATTTTTTGTGTTCACTTTCTATCTTTGTCTAGACACACATACAGAGTTGGAAGTACCCTGAACTGGCAGATTTGTGTCTTGCAAAAATATTTTTTTGGCTTTGATTAGCAGATACGTTTTGACTTACCTCTTCCTAGTAAGAGAGTAAGGTTTGAATTAGAGTTTTAGGTTTGAATCCAAGATCTAGTCACCTACAAAGTAAAACAAAACTCAAGATAACTGAGGGATGAAATTAAATTTTGATTAATCTGGTATCTTAGACTGTCTCTAGGCAACGCCAACCTCCTTACGAAATAATTTATTGCCTAACATGTCAGCTTGGGAAATACACAAGTTTTCAGCTGAAAGGGACTTTTATAGGGCAGTATTCTGCCGAGAGGCACAGAGGTTTCTAACATTGTCACCACCCAAGTATCTCTACTTCTTTCACCCCTTCATAGACCTCGGGTTTTGACTTTTCCTTTTCCTGGACATACATTAAATAAAAGCCTGTTTCTTTCATGTAATTCATCAAGGAGCCTTTCGTTAACCTTACCTAAACAGTTATGAACTGAAACACTCTATTTTTCCCCCTCAATGGGAAAGAAACACTACATTTTGGTTAACCTTATGGCACCTGCATTGTAGGTAAATATAAAATCCTTTTATTTTTTTCTTTTAGGCTTTGTATCACACAGCCTTGTATTAGAATCACCTCCTCCAGTTGTTAGCTGTGTGATCTCATCCTAGGTTGTAATTTGGATAACCCCATATAAGGAGGCAGTGGCCCTCAAAATTGTGGTCCCCAGACAAGCATTATCAGCATCATCTGAAACTTATTAGAAATGCACATTTTCAGACCCCACCCCAGACTTACTGAGTTCAAAACCCTGAAGTCTGTGTTTTCAAAAGACCCTAAATGCTTGTGATGCATGTAGAAGTTTGAGAACGAGTGGATTAGAGAACAAACCATAACATTTCTAGGATTTATCACAGAATAGATGGAAGGTGCATGCAAAGCAACAAGCATATTGCATGGCACATGGTAGGTACTCCAAAATGTTAGGTAGCAGCACCGTTATTGAAAATCACATAGAGAAACTCCATGTCTCCTTTTACATATCCCAGACTGGAAATCACTGATTAAAGCCAACAAGGTGGAAATTTTAGCCATTACTTCACAATTTGGTTTATTAAGTGCTATCATACAGACTGCAAGAAGCCAGGGATCCTCGTGAGGAAAATGGCAGAGTCCGATGCAGCAATTCCAGTTACTACTAGGACTGTATTCCCAAATTCTGGAATTAAAGTTACCTGACCTCTCTGCCCAGAAAGTCATCAATTTGGGAAATCAACTAGAATTCTCTTTGTCAAAGAAATGGTCCTTACCTCTTGAGAAATTGAGGTTCCTTCTGAAAATGTAGAAAATAATTAAAAGGTGCTTTTTGGTACATTTCCGGAAGTATATGCAGGGCTCTCTCAGGTGGTGCTGCCTCTTATTGAAGGGCTGGAGAAGCATTGGCCTGTGGGCAGGGAATAGTTTTCTGTCACCGCGCTGCTGGTAATTTACCTCCAACCGCTGGTTTAGGGGTTTGGAGCCTTAACTGATCCCTTCCAGACTCCTGAGCCTGATGATGGTACAGGAGCTGGTCCTTTGAACTCTTCACTTCCTGACTTGCCTGATACTGATTGTGGTATGCCATTTAGCTGCATCTGAGTGTTATTTAATATTCTTGAGGATGTAGGCCTCCCCAACACTGAGTTTTACTGACAGAAAATACAGACTAATAGACGTCAATTGTTTTTCCATCTCTGTTTTTAACTTTTGTAATCTTCAAACTGGATATTTTTCCTTCAGAGAGTATAGAGAAAAAGAACATGGATGGACAAATGGTTCTATCTGTGAAGTTTCTTCTTGTCTTAATAAGAAAATAGCACTACTGTTCTATCCTTCTTCTTCCAACTCTCCTCCTCACCCCCTGCCCCACCCTTTCCTCTATTCTCTCTTGCTCTGAATCTCCCTGCCATGGTTTTAAAGATTTTATAATAAAGGAAGAAATATCTTTTATACCATTCATGCATTCTTTCAATCTATAAAGTATAAGAATGAGACTTGTTTTGCCACAA
Organism: Tapirus indicus; assembly: GCA_031878705.1. Taxonomy (NCBI): domain Eukaryota; kingdom Metazoa; phylum Chordata; class Mammalia; order Perissodactyla; family Tapiridae; genus Tapirus; species Tapirus indicus. The sequence goes on along the minus strand of CM062919.1, from coordinate 123,929,192 downwards.
ACCTGGGCGAGTAGGCAGCGCATATAAAAATAAGGGAAAAAAGGAAAAGGATGGGGTGTCAGAAGATTGCTTTATCTATAATTCTGATTTTAACCATCTTTTCTTGTGAAAGAACACCTGGGGAAGAAAGATAATGTCATTACTTGTAAGCCTGTTACTCACACAGAGCATCCTGCAGGGACCTTCCTCTGGGCCTGGCAGGAGTGCAAGTGATTTCTCCACTTTCTGACTGGCTTTGAAGTGCAACTACCTGAGTCATTCCTACATAAGGATCTTTTAGAATTCAAATGAGCAGGTCCTTTCAGAATTCTGCCCTCATTTTACCCACCTGTAACTAGCCTTTGTCTCACCAAAAATCTGACTGATGAACAGTTCCCTCACCCACTGCCTGAAGCATCCTTGATAGCTGCAGGATGAAAACTTGGTTGAGTTCAATTCTGGAAATTGCAAAGTGTTTCTTGTGGAGACAAACATTCTGGGCACGACTGCCTTTCAGGAGAGCTCTGTCTCTTTCATCTTAGCATCTTTCCTGAGCCAACGGAATGTGGTAAGTTTCTGGACAAAAGGCAGAAGACTCAAACCCAGCAGTGTGGACTCTACTGAAGGAAGGGAGAAACTAAGCAATGGCTGAGCTGAATCGTTTCCTTTCTGGCATCACTTTTATTATTTAGAAGTGCCATTATGTATAGCCATAGTATTCCAAGCAGCCCTATAGACCTGAATATTTACTTCAACAGGGACAAGGCTAGCGTTGCCACACAAAATTGGGGTTCTCTTGTTCGATGCATATAAAGAGCCAATTATTACGGTATCAGCTTTTGGGAAAACAGCTTTATTGCAGGATCGACAGGAAGCACATGCTCTCAGATCTGTCTCCCTGATCTGGGGCTTGGGGCAAAATTTGTGGGATGAAGGGCAGGACAGTCTGAAGTGTGGAGATAGATGATTGGAGGTAAGGAGAAGTGAGGTAATTGATGGTCTGCACAAATGTAATTCAGCTTCATGGCTCCTCCTAGGAAGCATGTTCACAAAATGGTGGTGTTAGTATGATCTGAGGGTGGAGTTTTCAGCCCTTTGATGTCAAAAGGGTCACTTATCGGGCACTTGCGCAGGCCCAGTTGATGGGTTGGCAGTCTCAACTGGCCTGAACTGGACAAGGGGGGACTCTCAGATCCTGAAAAACAACTCTTAATCACTCTTGAGAAGATGGGGTCAGTGGAACTGGTCCTAGAGGGCCCATGATTACACTAGGAATTTGGTAAAATAATTAGAATTCAATATCTCTCAAATGTGATGTTTTGCCAGGTTTCACTATCACTTCCTTTATTCAGACTCCCATTATCATTTGCCTGGCTTAGTCAATGGATCTCTTAATGGATTTCAAGGACTCTTCCAGTGGTTCTCAGACTGAAGTGTGAACAAAATGTCATTTGAAGAGCAGATTCTTGGATCTTATCCCCAGAAATTGCATTCTTAACAAATACTGGGGAAATGAGGTTACAAGGTTCCAAATCATATTTTGATGAATATTACTAACTCCATCTCGCTCTATCCATTCTTCCCATGGTGCCAGAACACTCTTTCTATAGTGCAAATTTTACAATGTCAGTCCCCACCAAAAGTATAGTTTATAACATCCCAATCCCTTGAAGAGGAAAGCCCATACATACATACAGAGATATATACTATGTTTGTATGTGTGTATGTTTGCTGGCCTGATATTTTCCCAGAAAGTATTTAAAATAAATTATAAAGTATATATGCTATAAAAAAATAAATTACAGTTGTGGAAATCCTTACAGAGAAAAATGTAAGTGATAAAAATAAGATGAAGCCAAGAGTGAGAATAGTACCCAGATGAGATACATCCAATGAGGCCCTGTACAATTGCTCTGAGTGGGCCCCAAATTTGGTTCAGAATGGTCTAGAAGAAAATGCAGAGACATACATGATTGGCTAAATAAGTCACAGTTTCCAGAAGGGAAAAATATGTCTAATTAATGAGGAGAACTATGACTTATCTTGATATTGAGACCGGAAAGAATTTGCTCTTGTGGGGCCTGAGAAAGTGGACACCTTGCAATGTAATGAATGATATCTTTATATAAATATAGCAGTAGGTTTCCTAGGGCTGTTTCTTATGTTCTTACATGTTGATCAGTGATACCAGTGATCAGCGTCAGTAACGCCTGACATGAAGCACGGGTCTATAAATACCTTGAAGGGGTGGGGTGTTTTCACCTCTGTTCTAATCAAAGAATAAATTTTAAAGTATCTAGAATAAAGTTCTACAAAATTTACTAGGAGTCGGGCATGAGTTAAACAAACATGATATTAAATTCTAATCTAGCAGCCGTAAATATTATCTCCAGAGCTCCACTGAGCTTTAGATAAGTATTAGGCAGCAATAAATTCCAGTTTTACTGAGAAAAATGTCTGCAGTACAACCCTAGTATGATATTGTTGAAGTGTATGTAAACATACTTTAACAACCCTCAAGGCTGAGATAGGACTCCATTCTTTTGTGAAAATTGGGTAGCCTAACAGCCAGGAAACATGCTCAGAAAGCCCTCCCCAGGAGGTGGGCCAAGGCAGTGGGAATGATTCCTCTCAAGAAATAATACTTGATCCTCTGCAGGACATAGACCTAATAAACGACCAGTTCCATAATTAACTGAGAACATTCGTAAAGTAGAACAATTTAACTCTCTGTGGAGAGTATGATTATCCTCACTTTATGATGATGAAATGAAGCTTAAGAGAAGTGACATAACTCAGCTCGTAAGTAACAAAGCTGGGATTCAAACCCAGATCTAGTTGACTTCTAAGCCCATCATTTTAACCTGCACATTCCACTCTTATTCCAAAAACTATTCCTTTCAACCCTGATTCCCATGGTATTAAGGTAGATCATTAGTGGGGGGAATCCATATTGAACTTACTTGTCTTGTCTATAACCAACTTCTCTCTGTAGAACCAAAGACTGAAGAACTTTAGCACAGTGTATGAGGCCTTCTTAGCTTAGCTGGTACCACCTATCCATGCATTTCCGCACGTTTACCCTGGTTGCAAGGATATCAGAGCACTTGTGCTATGCTCTTTCTCTGCTCTGTACCTCAGCCTGCCATTTATTCTACAGAGAATACTTTCTCCATCCTAGTGTAAATGGCAGGCTCCCACTCACCCTTCAAGTCTCAATTCAAATATATCTTCTACTTTATTGGATGTGGGATAATACACTTTAGATAAAAGTAAGATGCACGTGTTTGTCTAGGTTTCTTTAATCTATACCATAGGGGTGGTTAGTTAGCATTTTGAAGTGCCCTAATAGATAACTGACCTATACAGGTAGGTATTTAGCACTTCATATATTGTTGCATGAATCTATACCAGAGGATTTATGAATCAGCATAAAGAATAGTAGAAAAATTTTTTTCATGAAATCAATGCTTCTCAAGATAAATGGTGACTTAGGGCAATTTCTAAATGCCACACTGCACTTGCATGAATGTAGTACAGAATGAAAAATTTGGCACCCCTGTAGACTAGACTAATATCATTAGTGCTCCACGTAAGTTCTAGAGCCCGGTTGGTCTTATGTCCCTCCACCTTTCAGAGGCTGGCTAGTGCTGCTAACAGAAGAGATTTGTATCTACCTTCAGAGCAAAACTTTCTTACAATGCCAAGGACAAAGTGGGACTTGCCTAAGTCCTAAGAACAAGCTATATTACTATTTTGTCCCTACTTGTCAATAAATATTCCCACATTCATAGAATGAGGTCTAAGATTTGCTTTCATCATAACATGCCACCTGGGTCGGGGGGTGGGGGTAGAAGGAGAGGGAGTTATAGGCCCTGCATATCCCTGATCAACCAAAAGGTACTAGACATTTACCCAAAGACCCAAACTTCACTGATGGACCAAATTGGCTAACGTGAGTTTGCAACATCATCTTAGTTGGAACCTTCCCTGAGTATCCCAAATAAATGCACTCTATTTCTACTCCATATTTCTATCTTGCTTTTATTCCATTAAATGAATGATTATAACTTCTTTTGTATTATAGCAATATTTCTTGGCCTTTTAATACTTATAACCTATCAAAGCCATGAAGATTTTGTTGAACTTGTTAAAAAATAGATTTTTTAAATATTTACAAATATAATAGAATATAATATTACACATGCTTTTTAAAACCTCTGCACATTATTACTACTCCCAACATATGGACACTTAGTATGTTAGATATTTTTTATCTAACTTCAGAATTCCTGCTAGACTTACACACATACGCGCACACACACACACATACACACATTTCCTGGCAAATTTTGAGCCTCTGTGTGATACCTTATTCATGCATGTACAGCAAGTGGCTAGAAATTGGCCTATATACAAGAAAAGCAATAAATATCTGTTCAATGAATAAATGATGGAAAAGACATGTGAGCATATATTTTGTGTCATTGAACTCTTTCAGTCATTATTGAGGCACAAAGAGATGATTTGTAGTAAAGGCATTTTAAGAAGACTCAGTGAACCAACTTGTCAATGAATCTTCACTCTTTTTTTGGTTTGGTCTCCTTTGCAGCCAGTTGGGATCCTTGCAAAATAGTTTACATGCTTTCTTCTTAGCCAAATTTCTGGCTGTATTCATCTAGAATTTGCAGTATTACGTATTTTGTAAACCAAAACCCTAGCTAAAGCTGAAATTGACATCCTATTGCAATTTGATTTTACTACATTTACTAAATAATAAATGCTGTACCATCAATAAACTTGCCATATATCAGTTATTCAGGTGACTAGGTCTGGGTCAGGCAATCAGCAGGTATATAAAAGTATCTGATGCCAGAAGACTTATAACTTAGAAGGTTGTAGTGAGTGTGAAGAAGAAGGGGAAGGAGAATAGTGGGAAGAGAGTAGGTTGTGGTACATTAATTGAATGATTAAAATCTTGAAATATCTCAGATGAGCAACATAATGAAATCAGTCAGGGAGTTGCTATACATGCGGTGGTTTTCAAGCTTCACCACCTCAAAAAGCCCTGATGTTTTCAAGCTTAGCTACTTCAAAAAGCCCTGATGTTCCATTCTAGAAAAATATATCAGAACCTCACAGACCCAGGTATGAGTATTATTTTTTGACTCTTCAGATGATTCCAACGTATAGCAAAGTTTCCACCCCCCGTTACTATTGAAACTGACCTAAATGCAGAACCCTGGACTTGGAGGAAAGCATATGGTGGTGGGGTGTAGCAGCATGCTAGAATGGCTTTGATATCACTCCTCAAGAGGTTGAAATCTCTTTTGTAGCTCATATGTAGGTTATGACAGGAGCTAAATTTGTAAACCATATTAATGGTAAACTGTTTATATTAGTTTATCTGGTTTAGGATGAAAAAAAATAAGATCTGGTTTAGGATACAAAGAAGGAAAGCAAGGAAGCTGAGTCAGATATCGCAAAGGGCATGAGAGCCCCCTTCTCTTTGTGGTGGGAGCAGGGAGACATCTTCCAGACAGCCAGGTATGAGAGAAAACACAGCAGATGTAGTTTGCGTTGAATAAAGATCACACATTCTCCTTACTCACTACCTTTCCTTTTTATGGAGTAAGTGTAAATTATTGTCAGTTTCATCATTTGTAATCAGAGCCTGAAACAGATGCTGAAGGTTTAGTTTAAAATGATATGTGTCTCTTATAACAACCTGCAATATGCTCTCCAAGGACTATTTACCTTCCACATTCCGTAAACTCAGTACAAGGGAGTTTATTCTTAAAAAGATTTGAGGTAAATTAAGCACAATGAATGCAACATTTTTTAGAGATAGCATTTAGCAGAGTTTTTATAGGGCTTACTATGTCTGCTTTGAGTGGGCATTTGCTTTAATGACTTTGTTTAACAAGCTTTCATTTCCTTGCTTATGTGATGTAAAGTGCTCTTACAACTATTTGTCCTCAGGAGTTTCGTTACCAACATGTGACAATCACAATTTGGTTTTCTTTTTTTTTTATATAAAATTAGTATACAAGAGAAAAATATTTATAGTTTCAATACCAAGGATAATGGTAAAGTTCTTAGTTTTGTTGTGCATGTTAAACATTCTCTAATCTGAAGCTAAGAGCTAGGGATTAGAAACAGGAATCCATAAAAAATTCCTATGTCCACACACAAGTTGCTCCCTTCATGCATGAGACCATCCAAGGTGTCCAGAGTGTAGGAGCCAGTCCTTAGGAAACAGTGGTTGAATGAGTATACACAATGAAAAGAGGGAGGCACATACCCATTTCATTCTCTAGACTAATCAGAGAAAAATACATATTTAGAAAATAAAACACTGTAATTACCTTTGGGGAAAGGGAACCAGAACCAAAATTAGGGTAGATGATCAAAGAGGATTTTAGTTTCATCTGTAACGCTTTGGATTTTTACAAGGAGAATATGTACATTTATTATTTGTGTAACTGAAAATGGGTTTTACAACAAAGAGAAGACTAGAAGGAAATAACATTTATTGTTATTATTTTCTTTTTGAGGAAGACTAGCCCTGAGCTAACATCCCTTGCCAATCCTCCTCTTTTTGCTGAGGAAGATTGGCCCTGGGCTAACATCCATGCCCATCTTCCTCCACTTTATACGGGACAGCACCAAGGCATGGTTTGACAAGCAGTGTTTTGGTCTGCGCCCAGGATCCGAACCTGCGAACCCCAGGCCACCAAAGCAGAGTGCACAAATGTAACTGCTACGCCATCGGGCTGGCGCTGGAAATAACATTTAAAAAAAGAAAGAAAAAGAAAATGGAAAACTTAGAATTCATCTATAAATGACTAAATTATAGTCTTCAATAACAAAAAACATGAGAACCAAGACTTAATCAACAAGAGGTAGAATTCAACAAAATCAGCTAAAAAGAATTCTTAAAAGGACAATCTAATTTTACTACGAAAATTAAACAAAATACTAGATGCTACTGCAATTTTGATTCAAACACCAATTTATAAAATTTTTATGAATTATTTTTATTTATTTATCTATTTTTGTATAATGGAGTAAGTGTCTGCCAGTCAATCTGTGATACTTCATGAATGCTTCATTAGTTTTCTTCAGAATCAGCACTTGGTCCTTGAGGTTTTCCCAGAAGACAGGATAGGTCTTTCCCTTAAAACTAATATATGCTGTTCAGAATATTGGTGGAATTGTCATTAATTTCTCAAGCTCTACATATACTTTTCAGACCATAACTCATATAAGGTATATATATACTTCTGTTCTTGTCTTTTGAAAAAATTGACTTATAAGATTATCAAAATCTTTACTATTTGATATTGAAATTATTCTTTGACATTTTATTCAACTGTATCCCACTGTTAAGGAAAATAGGTGCTCTGTTTTATTTAATAAAGCAACATTTACTGGAGAGAGATGAAAATTGATTTATAGGAAGTATGGAGTGCTATGGATTCATTACGTCCTCCCAAAATTTGTATGTTGACACCCTAACCAGTAACGTGACTGTATTTGGAGATAGGGTCTATAGGAGGTAATTAAGGTTAAATGAGGTCATAGGGTGGGGCCCTAATCAGGTAGGATTGGTGTCCTTATAAGAAGAGGAAGGTAGAGAGAGAGAGAGAGTTCTCTCTCTGCATGTGCAAGTAGAAGAGATCTTGTGAGCATGCAGTAAGCATGAGCAGACAAGGCAATAGAAGAAGCCTCAGAGTGAAATCTACCTTACCACCATCTTGATCTTGGACTTCCCAGCTTCCAGAACTGTGAGAAATAAATTTCTGTTTAAGCCAATCAATCTATGGTATTTTGTATGGCAGTTCAAGCAGACTAATACACGAGGGTAATAGTCTTTTCTGCCACTAGGAAAAGGATGTATCAGGTCTTTGCCAATAACTCACTTCTCCCCATATAGTGGGTTCAATGGTAGCCCCCAAAATGATATGTTCATATCCTAATCACTGGAACCCCTTGAATATTACCTTATATAGCAAAACAGTAGGTATTATCTCATATGGCAACATATATGATTAAGTTAAGGATCTTGAATTGAGGAGATTATCTGGGATTATCTTGTTGGGCCCTAAATACTTATAAAAGTCCTTATATGTGACCTTATAAGAAAGAGACAAGGGAGATAATATGCAAGAAGAGGAGGCAGTGTGACCAGGGAGGCAGAGATTGGAGTAATGCAGCCATAAATCAAGACATATTGACAGCCACCAAAACCTAAAAGAGGCAAAGAACTACCCTAGAGACTCCAAAGGGAGTGAGGCTCTGCCAACACCTTGATTTTGGACTTCCGTCCTCCAGACTGTTCAAGAGTAAATTTCTGTCTTCGGCTACCCAGTTTGTGGTAGTCTGTTAAAGCAGCCACAGGAAACTAATACAGCCCACATCCTGTATTACTGATCCATCTTCAGTGAACCCACAGTTTCTCTATATACCTAATGTCAAATTTCTTTAAGGAACATTTAAAACTCTTGGGTTAAATGGTGTGTGTGCATGTGTATGTCTGTGTGAGACTCACGTATATACACACAGGTCTTAAAACATTTGTGAAGTCTCTGTCAACTTTCCTTCATTTAGAAATCAGTCCCTACCACTCTAATGATGTACTGTTAGAGATATTACCATTAAAATCAAGAATAAGTCAAGGATTCCAGCTATAACTCCCATCTTTAATGTTTTTCTGAAGTATATGAAAATGAGATAAGAATTAATAAGAGGTTTACCTATTGGACAGGAGGAGGAAAATAATTGTATGCAAATGATATGATTTTTCACTTAGAAATTAAAATAGAACTTACTGAAAAGTTCAAAAAAGGAGGCAATTAAGAATATAATATTTAAGCATATCAACAGTCTCATATCAGCAAAAATCAATTAAAATCAAATAGTAAGTCATAATAAAATGTTGACAAAAATATGAACTATTTAGGATCAATCATTATACACAAGAACAAAAACTAAAACTTGACTGAACACATATAGAGTGGCACATACTATATTTTTTGATGGCAAAACAATATTTCAAAGAAATAAATTCATTCCAAATCAATGTTTTGGTTTAATGTAATTCTAATCAAATCTTAGCTAGATTTATGTAGGCTTTAATACATTTGAAAGAATCCATTTGAAAGAATAAATAAGCAAGAAAGGCTAAGAAAAAAAAGAAAGACTAGTATTAGAAAGATTTAAAATAAAAATTATATAATACTGGTAAAATATCAACAGATCAATAAAACCACATAGATAACCCTATCATTCATAATAATTTTGTTTGTGATAAAGGAAACAACAACTGTTAGAAAATGGGAGGACTAGTCATCAAATGGTTGTGGGCAAAAGATGATTATTTAGAAAATTATAACATTTGATTTTTAGTTCATACCATATATCAAAATAAATTCTAGATATACTGAAAAGTTTGTATCAAAAATAATATTATAAAATGCTATATATAATTTATATGAACATTCTTCTGATCTGTGAATAGAGAAGGACTTCCCAAACATGCAAGATATATTTTTAAAAATCATAAAGAAAAATATTTATATTTTTCTACATAAAAATAAAACTTTATTTTCATAATCACATTGATGAAAATAGAAAGGCAGTTTTAGGACAATATTTGTTATAAACATAATGGATATGGTTTTTACCCTTATTTGTCTAATAGAAATATTTTTGCCCTTGTTAATTCCTATTTCCAATTAATGGTACTTCACCTAAATATTCAGCTATGAATCTTGAAGTCCTAGGGGATAAAAGGGAGATATTCTGTAGAGAAAGGATATGTGCACCCCTTCTGACCCAAGGCATCATGGGGATGGCAAAAAAGATACAAGTAGAGAAGGAAGATAGACTTGTGAATTACCAATCACTATCTCCCACCCTATTTCCACATCCCTTGAGTCTACTTCTTGGGGAGCTGATTTTAAAACATCCCAAACGTTATGGAGTACACCAGGTAGAGAATGGCTTGCCTCCCTCTATACTAATAGGGGGTCAGTAACTGCACAATGCCAGGAGATGAATTATATGTGGCTACTTCTACCATGGTACTGGAGTGATGACTCAGAAGCACCATTAGACAATGAGAGAGAGCCTCAGGAAGTGCTTCTGGTTCCCACCATCTTGTGCATGTGAAGCAAGGGACCCAGAGGTGCCGACGTGCCTGTTGAGGGAACAGAGAGATACTTGGATTCAGGTGAAGAGGCCATAGTGGGCAAGAAACCAGAGGCAGATGGCCAGATTCAGGGACTTCCAGGAAGGGTGCTAGCACATTAAGTTCAAACTGCTAGATGGGACCTAATCACACTCAGCAGTCACTGGTCTAAGGAATAAACAGCCCAGCCACTCCCCAGTGAAGACTGGGAAGAATCCTGAGAAATCAGGGCCAATCTGAGGACTCCATCCCCCTGCATGCTGCGAGATCACTGAAGGTAGAGATGGTAGAGAGCACAAAAGGAAAATGACTTGTGAAGATCAGAGTATTTGTAGGTAAAATAAGGGGCTTATGATCTCTTCCTCTATCTGTAACATGAGCAAATTTCTGGCCTAATTACATGTGTTGCTTATCTGTATATTTCCAAAGACAAACACATTCTTCTCCTGGAAAGTGAACCATTGAGGGTTAGGAGTGAGCGATAGATCTCTTAGGATTATCTTCTTTCTGCTCTATCCCTTCTTTTCCACATATCTCTTGTCCCTAAAGAGAAGATTCTTCCATCTTCTTTGTCATGTCCTCCTATGCTGTGGCAATAAGCCTCCTGGATTAGCTCTCACATGGGAGGGGAAGATGGGAATTCTCTCCAAAGTCCGTGGAATAAGCACTTGGTTCTGCATCCTCCAGGTGTATCTATCTGGGGTCTGATAGGGAAGTAAGGGTCTCGAAGAATGAAAATGGTTTGATTTACTACCTTCTAAATATTATCTCTTAAAAATAGGCCTAAGGAACCCATGCCAACTGATAAGAATCCCCCCAAAGAAAAAGCAGAACAAGAAATTCTCAAAAGTAGTAAGCGTATTAACTAATATTTAAGTTCACAAGTGTATCAAAGATATACACATTTAAAAGCACACAACCTTATTAAATTGGCAATTAAAAGAAGATAGTTCCCAATGTTGGAGAGAATGTGCTAAAAGAGTATTTTTATATAATTCTGCTGACAACGTTAATTTGTTCAAAATGTCTGCAAAGCAATTTGTCAACAAGTTTTTGTATTCTCCAAATTATCTCCTTAGATCATGTGTTTTTTACAGTAAGAAAAGATAATAAACGTTCTTTTAAACAAAGGTAAGTAACTCTTCCTGGTATCAATCACTGTTGACCGTAGTTGTCTATGTGCGATTGGTCAGTTGTCTACCTGGCATTTCATATACTCCTTATCTACATCCACCAGGCATTTATATCAGTAACTGTTGACAGGCAGCAAAAGTGACAGGGATGTTGTGAGAGGAGTTTTAAGTAGCTCTAATTTTTCCGCTTCAACTGAAGTTCTATGTAGATTTTTTTCAAACATAGTCAAACACAAAACAAATCAAAGCACCGAGTTAAAATAAGAATAGTAAAATGATTCTTCAAAGAAAATTCAGTCAGCAGGTGAACGGTAACAAATGAACAAAATCTTTCTTTAAGAGATATAGCAATGTGCTACTCATATAAAAGTTCATGAAACAAATTTTGTAAAAGAACCTACCAATCACAGTGACATGAAAAATTATTAAAACGAAGATGAAATCCCAGACTGAGGTGGCAAATGTTCAAGTGAATCACTGTCTCCTCTGACAACTGACTGCCTAGGGACCGCGTTAGCATCTCAGAAAAGCCACCAGACATCACTTCTTTTTTCAATTCCATGATAACTTTTTCACTAGGGAATTGGTACAAAGTTTTCACAATACATGCAAAGAATAAAGGATTCAGAAAAACTGAACAGAGCCAGAAAAGTTCTATGTTCATAGCTTTAACCTATCCCCCAGAAAAGCTGAGCTCTATGTACGCATTTTTTAAAAAATTAAAATTGGAAAAAGATATTTTTCCTTAGCTCTTATATGAAACTAATGAAAGGGCCCCTATAAAAAGAAGTGTATTTTATCTGCTTTGTAAAATGTGACCAAGAGAACTCTTGTTCCAAAGCTGGATTCCTTTAAGCTAAATGAAGATGTATTCTTCCTTTTCAGTTCTATGTTTTTCTACAAAACATTAAAGTCTTTGGTTCTCTAGTGAGGGATTTTACCAAAGTAGAGAGTAAGACTGAAAAAATATTTTATTGTCAAACTTAAGAAATATTGCTATGAATCCCTTATGTACAGGACTAGCAGCGCGGAATGCTAGAGATCACGTCAACGCCTTGATTTCACAGGTGAGTGCTCAGAGGCTCAGAAAGCACAGCCACTTTTTGGAGGTTACACGGCTCGTCAGTGCCAGGACAAGATCTTAGCAGAGCTTGTGACTGAGGTTCTTTCAATTGCATCACCAGCCTAGGAATATCTACTATGCAGCAAGAACATCATCTTTCCTTTAACTTTCAGATCACTAGGTAATGATGTGCATATTACACATGACTTTAAGATGAGTCTGATGAAAGGGAGCCTTAAGTGCATGTGTAGTGTTTCAGGCCACATGCTCCTCTCCCCCAGTTTCTCCATTTCTCTGTCCTGTCTATGACCACTGACTTGCCATGGTGTCTGTTACTTGAAGAATCTAATGCTGGTTGCAACTTCATATCTTATACAAGCTCGTGTAATTCCACAGAATGAGATTTGGGGGTAAAGTACCGTCTCAAATGAACACAAATCTTTCTGTGACTTTTTCTCAGCACACATCACTTAACATCTACCATTACATGAGATAGTACATATAAAAGAGCTTACCTCAGTGCCTGTTGAACAGATATAAATACCTCTGATTGACGGTAATATGCATTTATTTTATAACTGATTTTTTTCTTCTAGTAGTCCTGGAACTTTGGAATCTTCCTTGGTATTTATAATCCAGACCAGGAAGTTCTTACAATATAACTCTTAAAATTCCAAGAGGGTGGGGAGATTATTTTATTTTTTACTGATACACCCCAAGCACCTACAGCGGAACCAGGTACAGTGTAGACTCTCAAAACAATTCCAAATGAACCAATAGGTGAGTATGAGCAGAGGATCCATGCCATAACATAAGCTGTGAGTCCAGCTCTGATGCTTGAAGCCCAAGTGCACAGATGAAGCAGCTGCCCAGGTTGGCAAAGGTGGGAACTAGTTATTTAGGAGGAAGAAGTCTGATAAAGAAACACAGCTTGGGAGAGGTGTTTCCTTTCACAGGGTCCGGGGGACACAGGAAGGTGAGAAATGTCAGTAAGAATTTCTATGACATTGCTTCAATGATGAGAATTTTTCAGATTAATTCCTTTTCCAGTCAAAATGACTTGTCTTATATTTGGGGCTGAATTTTTTCACGGATACTATTTTAAGAAGAATTGAATAACATTGGCTTCAAATCCAACAATACATTTACTACAGGTTCACTGACTTGAAACATCTATGGATCTTGGACAATTTCTCTATCGGCTGGTATAATTTTTTATTTTCTTTTTCCATTTTTTTCAGAAGTCCTCAAGGAACAGAGTATAATTTTTTTAACTGTATTTAATTTACTAATGTGAATCAGATTATTTAGAAATGAACTTTAATGAGTAATTGTTCTAGATCTTTGCCTTAAGACAATTTAAAAAGTAATGACTAGATTTACTAAGTTAATTTGAATTCCCTGAGTTAATTAAAAGCCTATTATTAACTAATATTATTAGGAAGAAATTTCTCATTTCAATAAATATTTCTAAGCACTTATGTCAGTTTTGGCCAAAACCTCTGAGGTTATAATGGTGAGGACACGATCTATTTTATGGATCTTTACAAAAGGTAATGTATAGAGCAATGCTGCCCATAGAAATATAGTATGAGCTACAAATACTATAATGTAATTTTAAGTTTTCTAGTAGCCACATTAAAACAAGATGAAATTAATTTTAATAACATTTTATTTAACCCAAATATCCAAAATATTATTCTTTCAAGAGGTAATCAATATCAAACTATTTGTCTCAGTCTGTTTGGGCTGCTGGAACAGAATACCACAGCCTGGATGGCTCATAACCAATAGAAATTTACTTCTCACATTTCTGGAGGCTGGAAGTTCAAGATCAGCTTGCCAGCACGGTCAGATGAGGGCCCTCTTCTGAGTTGCAAACATCTCCTTGTACCTGCCCAAGGTGAAGGGCCAAGGAAGCTCTGTGGGGTCTCTTTTATAAGGATACTAATCCCATTCATCAGGGCTCCACTCTCATGACCTAAGCATCTCCCAAAGGCTCCACCTCCGAATACTGTCACGTTGGGCATTAAGATCTCAACATATGAGTTTTGGGGGGACACAAACTTTCAGACCATAGCACTATTAATGAGATATTTTACATTTTTTGTACCAAGTCCCCAAAATCTCACTTTGGACAGTCACATTTCAAGGATTCAAAAGCCACGTATGGCTGGCGGCTACCATCTTGGACAACACAGGTCCCAAGTCTGAAAGATTTTGGAGACTGACAGTTCTGGATCTAAATCCTGGTTCAATGATTTACTAAGTGTGAGACATTGAAGAAATTTAAACATTCCAAGTGCCAGTTCCAGCAACTATAAAATGAAAATAATTTATAATTTGAACATTTTTGTGAAGTTTAGAAATAATACATATAAAACATCTACTACAGTGCTGGGGACTTAGGAGCTGTTTCTTCCTGAGGAAGCTGAAGTTTCAGTGCTTCAAACATAATTTCTATTAAATGTAGCTGCTATTGCCATCAACACTTTATATCTCTGAAATTGTGGAAAAATTCTCTTCGCTTAACTTTCTTCACCGAGAAGCCAATATTGTGTTGATATGTGGAATGAAGCTCCTGATTGTGGAATATCTGAAAGGTGACCTCATTAGCACACAGTGAGAGAGAGAATACTCTTGTCACTTACTGCTAAACATGCATTTATTAAGAGACAGCTCATCTTCCTCATTATCAATCACAAGAAAAGTGACAGGTGATATACTCATTTTGGGGGCATTATCTTTATTAAAAGTCACACAATCCCTGGTAAAATAATACAGTTCATTCTGGAATAAATTAAAACATTTCTATGCACTCTGAAAATTAATTTCCTCTTGTTTCAATTCACATTCATATCTCAATCATTTCAGTCTCAATATATAAGCTTGATTTCTTCTGGCTGCCATTTTTGAGAATATACACAAAGAACCCGATTCTGGCTTCCTCTGGAAGAGTGTGAATTTACATTCTTAGAAATGGTGGGAGCGAACTCTCAGGGGAAAGAGACTGAAGATTCAGTTGGAAAACATAATGGCAAAAAAAAGCACATTTACTAGTCATACTTGCGTACCAGTGGACTCGTCTTCATCATAGAATGCTAATACAGTCAATAAAATTGAATATTGTGTGATACTTTTCAAACCTTGCAAAGTGTTCTTATGTTGATAATCTCACTTAACCAGAAAAAAAAAAATGTATATAGGGATAAACATTAACTGAATTATGGTAAAATTTGCTGGTTTGCTCATAACCCAGATAGCTCTATACAGGGGGAAACAGTTTTTCTATGAGGATGCAAAGACAGGTGAAAGATTTTAGAAAAGCCTACCATTGTTATATAATGATAATTCAAAGGAAAATAGATTTTTTTAATGGATTTTGGATTTAAGTTATAGATTCAGCCAAAAGGAATTTAATGTCATCAACCTATGTTTTACAGCAGAGACCTACATTCTGGATGCTGCATTGAAGCTTACACTTAGGAGTTTTCCTTACCAGGACATAATAGAATTAGAGAAGCATACAATTAGTGGAAGTCCAGGCTATCCCATCTTCCTCACTTTATAGGTGAGATCCAGAGAAATGGAGTAACTCATCCATAAACAAAATGTTAGCTAGGGACAGAGGGACAGTGTGAACCCAAGTAGTCTGACTCTTAATCCAGGATTCCTTTCCTGGCAGGAAGTTGCCTTGAAGGAAAACAATACACAAGCTGGGGTGGGAGATAGTGGAGAGGAGAAAGTGGGATATTTCTTGACATTTTATCCCTTTGGCTGAATGTGTTCACAAATGATAAAGTAAAAAAAAAAAAATTAAATTACACTTTATTCTCAAGTACTAGAAGGCTTCAAACTGAGCTATGGAAATTATGGCTATTTTGCAGGGGAGAGGTATGATTTATTCCAATAATTATTTCAGTGCTGTGCTTTATTTTGACTAGAGATGCCATTGTAATATTTTCGGTCTGACTATCAGTTTCAATTGTTTTGTTATTCATGGATCCTGGGCAGAGGAAGACAAGTTGTTACTACTGAAGCATCTCTAGGAAATTCTTCTGGGCAATTAAGCAACCATTTCCTCCCTCATGAATTGCTGCAAAGCCACAGTGCTTAGGAAATGGATTAGATGAACACTGGTTAAGAAAATAACCAGCTGGCATTTTGGATGTCTTATAAGGAATATGTCCTTTCACTATTGTTGCTTTATTCTGGGACTCACAGATTTATGAGTGCCTTGTGAAGGGGTTGCAGAAGCGAGTTCTCACACCTTGCTCTGAGAATGGAGGATCCTGCTTGGTCTGGCTACAGGGACCTTGATGTTCCTGTCATCTCACTGCCTGTGGGCCCATTGTGCTTCCTGCTCACAGGGGTCACCCCGGGTTGTAGGAAGTTTATTTTTCCCAAGCAAATGATAAGTGAATGTAGAAAAGTTTCAGTGCCTTCAGGCTAAGAAGTAAATTTAAAACAAAAATAAAAATGCATATTTGTCTGTAAGTACAAAAGGGAAAAGTTATAGGGAAAACTATTGTTTAACTATTAAGGCTGATAGAATGAAATGGAAGATTCAGTCTGATTTCAGTGGTGGCCTTTTAAGTAAAATCAACACAGACATGGGTAGTCAAAGTAAAATAAATGCTCATAAGTCAACCAGCATTGTACATTTTCACTAAGAAAATTAGTGAAGTGGAAAATTTTTAGGTGTCAGAAGAAATTTCTTCTTATTTTCCCTAAGAGAGGCAGCACTCACCAAATTTCAATTT
The DNA here is from genome assembly GCA_031878705.1 of Tapirus indicus. Lineage (NCBI taxonomy): Eukaryota > Metazoa > Chordata > Mammalia > Perissodactyla > Tapiridae > Tapirus > Tapirus indicus. The sequence goes on along the minus strand of CM062919.1, from coordinate 123,912,059 downwards.
TCTTATAAAATGGCATTGTCTCTATGAGCAACCATTTCTTTTATTTATTTATTTTTTTGTATGTGTGAGGAAGACCAGCTCTGAGCTAACATCCATTGCCAATCCTCCTTTTTGCTGAGGAAGATTGGCCCTGGGCTAACATCCGTGCCCATCTTCCTCTACCTTATGTGGGACGCCACCACAGCATGACTGACAAGCGGTGCATCTGTCCACACCCGGCATCTGAACCTGTGAACCCTGGGCCACCGAAACGGAGTGTGTGAACTGAACTGCTACGCCACCAGGCCGGCTCCCTATTTCTTTTATTTTTTTTGTTGACAATATCTCTCAGACTATGTTCTCTATTATATATTTCTTCAGCAATGTTTATTTGGTCCCTCTCTAGGTCATCAGCCATTCATATCCTTTTGATTAGCAGTATTAGTGTTGGTCAAAACTAGATTTTGTAGATGCAAGATCCCTCCATGGCATTCTTTTGTCTTTTTTAGCTTTAAGACTGAATCACTAAGACTCCTTGTTGATTTAGCTCTTCCCCAAATTCTGGGACTCTTCTTGCCTGTAGAGAAAGAGGAAACATAAGAGTACCAAAGTCAAGAACTCTTTAGAGTCAGTACTGAACCTCTCTAAATCTTTCTCTAACTCTAGTTCCTGAGTATGGCAAAAACTGGCTAACCACTCACCACTGCCTTGTTTTCGTCCTCCTGGGCACACAGCTAGATCACATTCCCCTTTATCTCTGGCTAATGTTCCTTTTCCCAGTTAGCTTCATCCATGCCACTGAGTTCTGGCCAGAGGAGTGTGATTGAAATTATGTGTGTCACTTCCATCCCTGGCCCAAGAAAATCTCTGAGCCATGATCCTTTCATTCAATTCCCCCTCTCTGGGCTGCCGTGTGCAGATGGGCATGACAACCTTGAAATCTTCATGATAAAACTGACGGTCTTAAGATGGAAAGAGAATGTATTTCTGAATCACTGCTTGAAGGAGAGACATTCATCAATCAAAAACATTCATTTAAAACTTAAGTGAAAAATAAAGTTCCTTAATGAAAACCCACTAATATTTGGCACTTTATATACTACAGTGGCTATAAATACCTTATATAAAACTGTGACATACACACTCCTGAAATAAATCCCAGTCCTAATAACTTGGTCCCTGCCTTGTCCCTGTTTACTGACCCTAAATCTCAGTTGCTCTATGGGGCCATGCCTTCTTTCTCAGTCCTTCTACAAATTGAGCTCTGCTCTGGAAATCTGTTCTGGGTAACAGGTATTGGATAGATCTTCTACTACTGGCATCAGACTAGAACTAGGTACTCTCTTCTTACCCAAACACAGGCTTCGGGAATGCCATCTGCTCTTTCAAGATCTACCGCACACTCTGCCCTCTGAATTCCTTGTTCCACATACATGACTCTAGAGAGCATTACAGCATCCCCAGCTCCTGTTATTACCATGTCCTTGTGGTCATATAAGCATTTTACATCTTTAAGATCTTGCTGTTACAGAAGAAATAGATTCTATGTTGTGCTTTGAAATTAAACTGGCAGAATTACTTGCTTATTTTAACTAAACAACATATACAAGGAAGAAAGTCTTTCAAAGAGTTTGCAAAATGGAAAAAAATTGCAATCTTTAAAATTTTTTTAATTCAATCTTTTAATTGAATAAATTATGATACACTGAATGAAACCATAATCAGCATTTAGTTATCATAATATTGGTGAAGAGATTTCAGCTTCCTATGACAAGCAATTAAAAATTTAAGTGAACAATCACAATTCTCTCTAGCAAACACCCTAATAAATGAAGTTTCTTATAACAAACATTGATGTTTTCAACATCACAGGTTGTGGCTAACCCCCGTATGCCTAGGGTACCAGGACTCCGAGAATTGATGCCCTGGCTAGTCCCTCCTACATTGAATCTGGACTGGCCCCACATACTCTCTAGAATGCAGCAGAAATGATGCTTCTTGACTTCCAAGACTAGGTTATGAGAAGCCTTACGGAATGTGCCTTGCGTCTTGAAACATATCTGCTGGGGGAAACCAATCAGTATGTCTAACTACCATAAGACCCCCATTTCCTTTTATGTGAGGAAGCCCTAACTGGCTATGGAAGAGCCACATGGAGAGGGAGAGCTGATTTTGCCATCTCAGCTGAGATGTCAAACTTGTGAGTCATTTTAGACATCCAACCTTGGGCACCGTCAGCTGAATCCAGCCCCGACCATCCTCTGACTGCAACCATAGGAGAAATGCTAGGCAAGAACTACCCAACTGAGCCCAGTCAATGCAAAGAATCATGACAAATAATAATAAACTATTTTAAGCCACTGAGTTTTGAGGTGGTTTGTTACACAGAAGTAGAGAACTGGATAACAGGCTGAGAGTTCTGTTAAAATATGAAAGCAAACTTACAAATACAGCAAAGTTCTTTACCCCTTTCAGTAAATGCTGGTGTTTTCATTCATTCTCTCTACATGAGTTCTGAATAAATTGGAAAAAAATTAAGTAGCAAATGGAAGCCAGTATATCAACTTAATTGTTAATAAAGGCTAAGGTGGAGGTTGCATGGGAGTCAAATGAGTTTCATGATACTTAACAGCCAAATAGTCAGAATTGTCCACCCTGCCTCAGGCACCTGGACCAGTGCAATCATCTTCACCTGGAGGGGACTTCCTGGGTAAGTTCTGTGGGACAGTAAACAGAAGAGAACTTGTGGGTGGGTTTGCTCCCAAGCAGAACAAAGAGCAGTTTGTTCTTGCCAAATTACCAGTCAGATAAGTCACTTATCTCACCCTGGGTGAGGTCAGTAAAAGGGCGAAGAGACTTCAGTCATTGACATGTTGATCAATTATGAGGTAGAATCTGGGAAACTTAAAACAAAAATAAGTTTATTTAGGGTTTGTTAGGACTGCAGCCCAGGAAGCACAGATGCAAGTAACACTTGAACTGTGTTCTAGCTGTTGAAGGAAGAAAGAAGTTTTCATAGTCATGGCTAACAAAGGCAAAGAAGAAAAAAAAAGGGAAGAAATGTTTTTTAACAAATTTCAGGCACAAGGTAATCATTGGCGTGAGGGTTAGTTGAAACAAGCCATTAAATAAATTTAGGAATGTGGGAGATGACTCTAATAGGAATGGGGGCTCTGTCCCAATAATCTTATCTTCCTGACAGATCTGTCCTGGTAATCTTATTTTCCTTGAGAAGACTTGCAGACACATTTTAGGAATTTAATGTGTTCAAGAGTTCATCCTGAAGGAGGAATTTTTTCCTCTCCTCTTTGTGTCTGCCTGGGTCCATTTTAGTGCCTAACTTGAGAAATTCCATCTTTTTTCAATTCCACAGCACCAATTTATTCCCTCCATATGGAAGGACATACTAAGAGGGAGGAAAAAGTTTCCTCTAATGGTAAAAAGATTTGACAAAAACTGGCTCTAAATAAGCATAGATGTAACTGAAATTTTGATGTAAAAGTATATAAATATTCTCTCCTTGTCTCCATTTTCTTTTTGAGCAGAATAATGGCTAATTCAGTGCTTTACACTCTCGAAATCACTTGTGGTGATTTCTTCACTTAAATTTTCTAATTTAATACCTTTGAAACTTGTGCCGATGGTTTTATTTATAATTTTACCCAATGCAACACCCTAGATCTGGGGCTTACAATTTTTATTTCTTCATTGTTTATCACCAAGTGCAAATAGGGTAGCAAATACAAATAAGTTACAAGGGCTTCTGAATATTCCAAAGTTCTCACCATCTTAGATCAGTTTTATAACTCCAAGGTCCTTGATCTCCAAATCATAAACACAACATCAAAAAGTTGAAGGGAGTGGTGAAAATGGGAGAATCCAAGATAAAACAGAGAATATATCTTAGTGGTGCATTAGTGAGTGGAAGATAAGATAGTAAAAACAATTTTGCTGGGAAAATGGAATTTTCCTAGGGTTAATAAAAATGTAATATTTAACTATGTGGTCACTGGAGCTGCATGAGTAGGGATGATTCCTGGAGTCATTTAAGAAATTGAGACTTGGTGCATAGTTATTCCCTAGATTGTAAGCTTTAAATAAGAATCATGTGTCATTAACCACTGATACAAATGTAAGTTATACATCACCCAACAGTAAGTACACATTGTTTTTGTGGAGGAAGAAAGAAAAGAATGATAAGAGGTATTGTGAGGATATCCATAGCCAATGAAGATGGAACTAGGACAATTTCCATTTTACATGTGCCCTTTATTAATATGCATTTAAAGAAGGTTGCTGTCTCTGTTCTCAACCATTTTGTAAGGCAATTTTGCCCTTAATTTCTATCAGTGTCATATATTTGATCAGCTCTTTACTTAACAAGCATACCTCTTTAAAGCTGTAGATTTATTTAACACACTGTAGGTTTATTTAACTTCCCATAGCTGTTATTTTACTCAACAATATAGTTATATTTCATCATACAAATGACTGCTCTGATAGTTCTGTCACTCCCTATGGCCAATAGGCAATGTAACATTACTGACACAGTTTGTAGTTAGAAAGGATAGTTAAGGACCAACTACTTACAGCTTGAGTATCACTTTTACTGCTCCCAAGCTAAGCATAAAAACTGATCAGTGAAAGCTTCTTCAGTAGTATTAAAAAAAAAAAGACTGAGCCGTGATGCCTGAATAGCTCTGGGATCTGGGAGTAGGCATGAGGATGACCTTCTAAACCTTGGTACCACCACGGGCCAGAAAATATAGAGATAAATGTCTTAGAAGTGATGAGATGGACAAAGTAAACTATTGCCACGTGCAAATGCCAAAGAACAGTAATCCCAGTCTTTGGGCAATGAACCCCAAAGAAGACAGAGTTCTTGTGAAGACTGCATGAATTCTCACAGGTACTAAACATTTTCTGGTATGCTAAATAATTAGAGTAAGACATGCCTGAATTTACTTTTTTAAAAATGTAGATCTTAGATTAATAAACACATTTATCCTTTCTTACAGCTTGTAACATTTACAATACTTTATATATTATGTTTTTCTCAATCAAGGGATTCTAAAATCCAGCTGTTACAGATGAGAATCTGTGACACTGTTTAATGTGAGGCAGGAAAAATAGTTTCCATACTCAAATGCACATATTTATATTTTTTTCTTTCTAACTTTTGGCACATTGTTCATCCCCAACTCTCACATTCGTAGAACAGGTTAACGCTCTATGCAACAAAAGCACATTTTTCTTGGGAGGGAGAATCGTGACTTAGAGAGCACCATTAAGCTGGAAATGAAGCCCTCAGGTGGAAAAGTTCTCTTCACAATTCCAGGCCAACCATGAGCCAACCTGTGTAATTTCACTTGAGTCTGCAGAACATGGGTGTGTCTGTTTGGGACAACCTATCGATAGAGAAAAAAATGCATTAAGACTTCCAAGAGATAGAAGGAGTGATTCTCACGCTTGGCTGCAGATTAGAATCACCTGGGGACTCTTTAAAACTCTGGATGCTCAGGCTGCACATTAGGTCAACTAACAGAAACTGGGGATGACTACTAATTCGGCTAGACATAGAATCTTTATCTCAGTAAATACTTAACACGTGCTCACTGTGTGCCAGGCGTGCTGTTATGTGGACATGATAAAAACTTGAATTAAGACACCTCTCTTCCTCTTAAGTAGGTCACACTATAATAGGGATGACCAAAGAGTAAAATATATAAATCGAACAAAATAAAATACATTGAAACAAGTTCTCATTGGCTTTATGAAGACATTCTACGAAAAGGGTAACTTTTGAGGAAAGGAGGAGGAATCGGGACACAAGTTATGATGACAACTGAACTTAGTCATTTTAACACTAACGTCTTTCTTTTCTTTCTTTCTTTCTTTTTTGGTGAGGGAGATTAGCCCTGAGCTAATATCTATTGCCAATCTTCCTCTTTTTGCTTGAGGAAGATTGTCACTGAGCTAACATATATGCCGATCTTCCTTTGTTGTATGTTGGATGCTGCCACAGCACGGCTTGATAAGCGGTGTGTAGGTCTGTGCCCAGGATCTGAACCCACAAATCCTGGGCCATCAAATTGGAGTGCACAAGCTTAACCACTACCCCACCAGGCCAGCCCCATAACATTAACTTTTTCCTGATTAATTAGTATATATAGAAAAAAATTGGAAACATAGAAATGTGTAAAGAAGATAAATATATTGCTAGTAATTCCATAATCCAGACAAAACAGATGTGTTTCATATGTATGTATGTTTCTGTGTAAGTATGTGTGCATGTGCATTATATGTCATATATATTACATGTTATATATATTATAGTATAGTATATTTGAACACACATTTCTTTGTGCATTATATATACATATGTACTAATTTATTTATATATGTACATGTATATTAATGCATTACACATGCACATATACTACTGTGATAAATAGGAGCTAACTAGTGACACTCCTCTTCCCTGCCCAGGTTCTTAACCAACTGAAAAATAAAGAGTAGAAGATGATAATAATGTCTTTATTATTGAAAAAACTAAGTTGGAGAACACAGCTTTGTGTGAGAAAACAAAATGACCAGCTAAATGAAGTCCAAAATTATGCCCTTACCCACCCAACCATAGGCAATTCTGGAGTCAGGGAGACCATATTCCACTAGGGGACGGCTTGGCCCTGGAGGAGCAGAGTGGAATTAAACTCTCTGTAGGTAGGCTGACTCCCAAAGAGGAGAAAAGTACAAGCCAAGTTTAGTCTTTACAAATATACAGATTTATGTAATTATTATGTAATATACATGCAATTCCAGTCCATATACAGACAGTCCCTGACTTATGATGAGTTGACTTATGATCTTTTTACTTAATGATGACGCAAAAGAGATATGCATTCAGTAGCAACCGCACTTCAAATTTTGAATTTTGAACTTTTCCCAGGCTAGTGATATGCAGTATGATCCTCTCTCATGATGCGGGGCAGTGGCAGGGAGCTGCAGTTTCCAGTCAGCCGGATGGTCACGAGGGTAAACAACTAACACACTTACAATCATTCTGTCCCCATCCAACCATTCTGTTTTTCAATTTCAGTACAGTAGTCAATAAATTACATGAGAGGGGCCGCCCGGTGGCGCAGCGGTTTAGTCCGCGCTTAGCAGCCCGGGGTTCGCGAGTTCGGATCCCGGGCGCCTGCCGACGGACTGCCTGTCAGTCATGCCGTGGCGGCGTCCCATATAAAGTGGAGGAAGAGGGGCACGGATGTTAGCCCAGGGCCAGTCTTCCTCAGCAAAAAAGGGGAGGATTGGCAACGGATGTTAGCTCAGGGCTGGTCTTCCCCACAAAAAAAAAATAAATAAATAAATAAATTACATGAGATATTCAACACTTTATTATCAAATAGGCGTGTTAGATGATTTTGCCCAAATTTAGGTGAATGTAAGTGTTCTAAGCATGTTTAAGGTAGGCTAGGCTAAGCTATGATGCTCAGTAGATTAGGTGTATTAAATGTATTTTTGACTTGATATTTTCAACTTATAATGGATTTATCTGGATGTAACTCCATCATAAGTCAAGGAAGATCTGTTCTATTATGTAATATACTGTAATTGCAAATATATATGATATAGAGATTCAACTTAATATAAAGTAAATTCTCAAGAAATTAGCTATTATTATTCTAATTTTCAAACAAAATTATGTCTAGGCATGTTTTATACAGGATATTAGATGTTTTGCAATGAGATTAGATGGCAACAGTATGATACTCCAAACATAAGATGCATGAAGACTTTCTATTCAGAAAATTCCAACAATACACATGCTCTGATTTTACATATAAGCCCTCTGTCAATATTAAATTTCTAGGGAGAAATTAAATTTCAAAGAATAAATACTCTTGCAAGTTAAATCCAAAGGAAATAAAGTCCAAAATCAAATTCCTTTGACTTGTTAAAATAGATTAGAGTCCGAAAGTCATCCTTTCCAATTTGTAATTCTGCTTACTTCAGAGGAGTTTATCACACCTGGATAGAGTTGGGGTTCCTTCAGCAACTGCAGTCTGGGACGGGGATGGATCTTTTAGGGCCTCAGAAATTCTTAGTTCAATGTCAAGTCTTATCATTCTCACTCTAATAGGACTCTAAAATAGGACTCAAAAAGTAACCCTAACCCCACACCCACCAAATTTAGAATATAAGCCAAACCCTAATCTCTAGAGCAATGATCCATGATGACAATCCTGTTCCCTAAATCCAGTACATGCTGTTGTCAAAGCCCATCTCACTGGTGTCTGGGGAAGAAAGGCAGATGGTAGATGGTGACCATCTTGACTTCAGCTTGGCTGGTTTTCCAGACAGTCTACTTTTCTGGAATCCACAACCCATAAATTTAATTGGTAGGAGCCTACCAGAAAATGATTAATTCTGTCACTACGAATTTACCAAATGTGGATTGCAGGGCAATCCAGAAGACTACTGTCTCCTCAGGAGGGTGACATTGAGAAGACACTGTCATCTTTGTTTGCAATGGCAGTAGCCCCTCTCCCCAAACCAGGTGTTATTTCAGAATCCTTTCTTTCCCATCCAATCTATTCATAACCTCTTAACTTCTGTGTCCCTTTGCACACTTCAGTTCTGAGGATGAGCTCTATTGAGTAGTACTGACTCCCAGGTGTGGTATTTTGTTCCCATGTACAGTGGCATCTTCCTTTGCCTCTTGGGATGGAATTAATCTGGCCTAAAAAAAATCTTTTCTTCTAGAAGATTTCACCTTAGAGCTGCATTTATTTCAGCTGAAAAAGCACCCTCAGAATTTCTGGACTGAGGCTGCTATTGAGCAGGTGCCCCTGAGGTCTAGTGAGGGCCGGTGCCTCAGCCATGTAGCACTCTAAAGTCTAGACAGTCTCCTTGTTCTTCTTTTCCATCCCATAAATTCCTCGGACACTGTGATACCCACATGCCCAGCTACAATAATTATCATTTTGAAACTCGCCCAAACATTCTTTTCTACTATTTTCATTTTCTACCATTGAGCCTTTGGACCAGACACATAACTGAAGGTCAAGTGTTCCACAGTTTCAACCTGTGCCCTGAATGCACAACGAAGGGCCATCTACTGCTGCATGAGGCGAGATCTGAAGCCTCAGCCACCTGATATTTTAACAAGTTAGAAGCTCCCTTGTGTTCTGTGGCTTATGTGTAACTCTGCTGTCTTGCCATGTGCATGCAGGTAATAATCCCACTTAGTCTAGCCAGTGATGTAGGCCAAGCTGTGCCTGTGTCAAAGTAAACGACAGCAGCCTGCAGCCTGGGGCCTTAGCACCTGCCAAAGGCACTGCTTTGCTGAGGCCCTTGCCTTTCGCTACAAGTTCAAGTTGAACTGCAGCAATCTGCTCTCTGAGGCCATCTGTGCTGGCTCAAAGCCCATGCCTTTGGCCTTTTCTCTACAGAAAGTCTTTTAGGGTCAGAATCATAACAAGTTGCAGCCACCTGGCAAAGTCGAAAATACTTAATGACTAATGTTTAAGGACTCTTAGCTGGATGTCAGCAGTTAAAAGCTAACTTTGCAAAGTAAAAATCAACTTGACCTAGTATAAATGCTGCAAACCACCAGTGTCGAAATTCCCTGCCCAGACACTAACGACTGAGGTTGATCAGAAGTTTTGTCCATTCCACAAGGAATTTGCTTTCCAAACGCTTCTTGTCTCCTTTCTCAATGTTCTCATTCACCAAATATGGGGTTTAAAAAAATTATATATGTATACCCAGTTTAGTAAAATACATATAATACACACATATATGTATCCTCAATGTAATAAATTTTAATAAATGAAACAAATTCCTGACATAAAAGAAAAAATATATATGTCAGGTATTTATTTTACTAAATTTAGATCATACTATACAGAGAAATATGTATTCTGGTTTCATACATCAAAAGTATTTCTAAAATCTTAACTAATATCATTATTATAATTGAAAAAATTTAAAATATTTTTAATTACAATACCCCATGAGCCTGGTGAAAACATCAAATAATATAGTAAAGTGCTATGAAAGGTACATGCTCTTCTCTATCCTCCAGTTTGGCTATTTATAGGTAACCAGTTTTAATTCTTTCAGTTGATTCCTTTTGTTGTTCTTTCCATATCCCTAAATACTATTTTGTACTGCTTTTTTTCAAGTATTCTATTTTAAAAATTATTTATTTATTGCTTTGTCTCTTAATCCACCAAACTCTTAGTAGAGCTAAATCACTACTTTTAATTAAATCAATAAACTATGTAAATCTAGTTTACTTGAAAGTTGAATAGCTTATTCTTGTGCAGCTTTTTCAATTAACAGGAATTTCTAATTTCCTTTCTTTAAGCACTGTCCCTTTATCTTAATATTATATTTAAACTGTATCTTATGAGGCAATCTATGGAGTTTTTATTTGTTTGTTTTTCCTGACTTTTCCCCTGGAACCCTGTCCCTCACCTGTCATCTGGACAAGTCATTTTTTAGGGTAGCTTTGAGGTGGTCATCCTGAGATTTCCTCTTCAGTAGACCTCTTTTCCTTGAACTTGTCTTTGTCTTTCTTGGTTACTTCCTTGTTTTGCTAGAGCAGAGTGTGTAGGAAGTCTTATTTTTGAAAACTTGTATGTCTGAAATGTGTTTATTCCCAACATTTGACTGATAATTTGGCTAGACATAGAATTTTAGTCAACAATCTATTTCTTTTAGATCTCTGAATGCTTTATTCCATGACTATTCAGGATCAGTGTTGTAGATGAGAAGGTTGGTACCAATCTGATCATTCCTCTGTAGACGACCTATCTATTGCTCTCTGGAAACTCTTAGGAACTTGTATTTATCATTTTGGTTTTAAAGTTACACAAATATTTGTCTAGGAATGGGAATTCTTCATGCATTTTTTCAGCACTTAGAATGTGCTTTCAATTTGGCATCATGTCCTTCAACTCTGGCAAATTCTCTTGAATTGATTCTTTGACATTTTGCAACCTTCTCTTTTCTATGCCCTCTCATTATGAATCACTATTAATCAGATTAATATTGATTATTTGTTATTCAATAAACAATTTCAAAAATGAGGTATAGGTATGTGGTTTGAATTCTCAATCATCTCAGGTCTGATAAAAATAAACACCTAACGGTTCCTTGAGGGTTGAATCTTCAGAACTTCTCTGAGGCTAGAGGCAAGGTCACAGAACCAGCAGCTGCACTTTTTCCAGAGGTCGTATGGAGACCAACTCCCTTATTTTGTAGGTGTAGAAGACTGGATAATTTAGGTAAGTTTTCCAAGGTCTGACAACCAGTTAGTGGAAGAGCCTGGATTAGACCAAAGAATTCTCATTTCTGAGCTAGGTTCCTTTTCCATTGCATAATGTTTTGCTAACCTGCCACAACTCAGTGGCTTGAGGTACAAATTCACACATCTTATGATTGAACACAATGGGTACGGTTTCCAAGGAAATTCTAGGGACTGTTATAAAAACAAACAAACAAAAAATGGAGAGGGGCTACCGAAATGGCAGAAATTGCCAACAACTCCTCCTGCAACTGCTAATGAAGCCATTTACTATGATACACAGTGGTCATTATATAATATTTACTTTAAATATAACAGTTTCCTTGAAAACGATTATCAAAAACTTGTTTAAATTATATAGTTTTAAATGCATATAGAAATTTTTTGTTGTAAAACAGAGGGCTTAGATAAGAATTAGGACTGAGTTGTGGTTTCAAAGAAAAATCAAAATGGAGGCCACAATTCTCAGATTATACCCCTAAGCCAACTACTCACAGCCACAAAACCAAAACTTAAACTGTCCTGATTTCCCCAAAATGCTGACTCGGAGCTTAAACAAAACTTAAGCTTTCTTCGTGTCATCATGACCATGAAACTTCCTAGACAATCAGCTAGAAAACAAACAAATAAACTTATGGAGTGCTACTACCCTAAAAAGAGTGTAAGTTTCTAGTAACTATCACAACAGAAAACAATGTACTTCCTCATTCATGCTTTACAAACTGAGCTGTAACTGCTGAAAGCAGAAGCTCCTACCACTTTTGGTTTTGAAGTCTTCCTCTTCAGGAACAGTTTGCTTCTTGCTCAAAAAATATTCATGTTAAGTAAAGCTCTCTGAATTTTCATTTGATAGTTTCAGCCATCCCCACTAGGGATGCTACTATGGACAAGTTAGTTAAACCCTGCGAGTTTCTTCATTAATAAAATGTGGAAATGATGGTAAGATTTATCAGAATATTCTAGACATTGGATGAAGTTATGCACATAAATTAACTAGCATAGTGGCTGGTACAGGGAATGCATTCATAAAAATTTGTTTAATCAGTGAATGTTGGTTTATGTTGTTTGTCATATGGACTTTCCATGGGATTTCTCATGCATATAACCATTTGGTAAATATGTCCACTAAATGTTAAAAGGTCTGGAGAACTTTGTTCATATTCAAGTTGCTGACAAATAGTGTATTATCTCAGTTGACTTGCTTATAAGCAAGCAAGAAAGAAGCTGCAAATGACTAATACAAACTGAGAAAATAGTTTAAGATATATATCACTTTTGATATTGTAAGGTTAGAACATTTTGCACTGGGCTAGAGTGGTGTCTTTACTGAACAAAAATGATTTTTTTCTAATTGTATGTTCACAACATTATGGAATGTATATGTACTCAAAACATACTGTAATAATTGATCATCAATGGTAAGGATAAATATTTAAATGTATGATTTAGGTGCACCTCAGTATATTCATTCAAATGATCATTCATTCAATTAATTTATTTATTGTATACTAATTGAGTTCCAAATCAATAATTCTGAGATTCTGAAGAGAAAGCCACTTATCTCTAGCAGTCTTATCTTTATTACCTAATTCAATAGGAAAAATAAGGAAGAGTACAGTAAATTAGAACAGACGTAGGTGAATGTCTCTTGCTATTGGTCCCTCCTTTTCTAAGAATTAAAGTCAGGATATAAACCAGCACTTTCTAATAGAAATAAAATACAAATCACAAGTGTAATTTCAAATTTTCTAGGAGACACAATAAGAAAGGTAAGAAGACATAGGTGAAATTAATTTTAATAATATTTTTAGCCTCATATTTTCAAAATATTACCATTTCAACATGTAATTGATATCAAGATTATTAATGAGATAGTTTACATTCTTTTTTCATGCTAAGTCTTTGGGATCTGGCATGTATTTTGCACCTAAATCTTAATTCAGACTAGCCAGATTTCAGGTGCTTAAGGGGCATGCAGGGTTAGTGGCGACCACATTAGACAGTGCAGGTTATAGACATCATAGACTGTATCTTTAATATTATTTATAATGCCTGCAAAGTATTTACTCAAGTGAAACTTTATAAAATGAATGAATGAGTAAATTATTAAATAATAATCAAACAAATTCTTTAATGGAAAGAAGTTATATTAGTCTGTATTATTTAGCATTGTTACCGCCCAAGGTGGGGGGTCGTCTGCCTGCTGCAAGATATGCCAATAGTCCAGAGGCAAGGAGATGGGAGAGAAAGGTTATTTTTATTACAGGTTACTAGCAAGGGGGACGATGGCCGGCTAATGTCTGAAAGAACCATCTTACAGAACAAAGACTAAAGGCCAGTTATATGGGGGAGCTGGTCTCTGAGTCGGGGAGGCATCTGGTCTTAGTTCCTGATAGTCTTTGGTTTTACGGGATATGCATCAGAGACCTGAGCAATGCCCTACACCCTGATCTTTCAGTTGTCCTTGATGATGGCTATCAGCATAGAGTCTCTGCCTGGGGGTCATCACATTCCTGAGGAATTCAAAAGAACAAAGTTATCAACTTTTTGCAGCTGGGAGGAGCTATAAAACCGACAGAGCATGTCAGTTAATCAGAGGTCATTCAAAGTTACAATATGGTTTCTTTTCTACAATATGGCTTCCGTTATGTCAACCTTGTCTTGAGCTGGTAACAGTGTTAGTCATCATTCATTCTTTGGCAATAAGGAAAATCTGACACAAAGTTATTTGATCTAAAATAGGAATTGATTCATCCACATGACTGAAAAGCCTAGGAGACGCAGGTTTGAAAGAGGCTGAGAGGAAATTTCTCTCCCACCTTGCATCCCCACCAACTGTCATTGCTCCATCTTTCTGTTTAGCTTTCCTCAGGCTACCAGCTAGAACTGGCTAGACTATTGATCATGATACACGCCCAGAGCAAGTTGTGGTCACTGGGTGACCCCTCACGAGGGAGGCTCAATCTTGTTGAAATTGTGGGGAATCAGAATTGTCCACCTCAAAATATGTCTCTTTGCCTTAATTATTTTCAAGAACAAAAGACTCTGAAAGAAATTTTGGCCTCCCTGACTGCCTAAAAGAATTTAAGATAAAAGGCCTTTTCCCAGGACAGACCATCACCGTAGATAACTCTGGGTATAGGTAGACTGGGAGGATCCTTGCTAAGCCCACTCTTATCAAAGTTTTGTTTGACAAACATTTGCTTTTCCATTTCCATGTGAATTGCCTTCCTCCCTTTTGAAGTTCCAAACCACTACCTCCAACACCCTCCTTTGTCTTTAGCTGAAGATGATATTTAAGCTGACAGCTTGGCCATTTTGGCAAGTTGCTCAGTTTTCCTGAGTATCTCCCATGTATACATGTTATAAAGCTTTGTTTGATTTTCTCCTGTTATTCTGTCTCATGTCAATTTAATCTGTAGGCCAGGCAGAAGGACCTCGACTGGGTAGAGGATTTGTCTTCCTCCCCTACAACTTTCTACAATAACCTGGACAGGAGGAAGAGGACACGGTGACCTGCCAGTGGCTCTTAAAAGCAAATGCCTAAAAGTGACACCCATTATTAATGTTCACCCATTATTAATTTCCTTGGCCAAGCAAGTCATATGGTCACACCTAACCTCAAGGGGTGGGAACAAGAAGTACAGTCCTGTCATTTGCCCAGATGGCAGAAGAATATATAATTAATAGCACTAATGATTCCCACACTCACTATTAACTTCATTCTCTGGTAAAAATCACAAAGATGGCTCCTGACTCTTATCTTTCACTTTAGTAATCCTGGTAGAAATAAAGTGCTTCTTCCTCAATGGTTTCAACAAAACACCCCTGGCTGGAGGAAACAAAATTTGAGATGAACTCTAGAAATTTCCTATTTCTGCTGTAACAAATTACCACAAACTTACTTAAAATAATACAAACATTATCTTACAGTACTGGAGGTCAGAAGTTCAAAATGGGTATCACTGGGTTAAGATCAAGATGTTGGTGGAGCTGCATTCCTTCTAGAGGCTCTAGGGGAGTGAAGTGGGTTGAATGGTGACCTCCAAAAAGATATGTCCACATCCTAAACCCTAGAAAACTGTGAATGTGACCTTATTTGAAAAAAGGAACTCTACAGATGTAATTGAGTTAAGGATCTTGAGATGAAATCATCGTGGATTACCTGGGTGGACCCTAAATCCAAAGATAAGCACCCTCATAAGACACAAAAGAGGAGACACAATAAGAGAAGGCAGAGACTGGAGTCATGCAGCCTCGAACCAAGGAATGCCTGGAGTCATCAGAAGCTAGAAGAGGCAAGGGAGAATTTTCCCCTGGAGTATTCAGAGGGCTGGGGCCCTGCCAATACCTTGATTTTTATCTCCTAGCCTCCAGTATTGTGAGAGAATCAGTTGTTGTTTTAAGCCACAAAATTTGTGGTAATTTGTTAAGGCAGGCCTGGGAAACTAATACAGGAACAATCCATATCCTTGTCTTTTCCAGCTTCTAGAGGCTACCTGCATTCTTTGACTTGTGTCCCCTTTCTCCATTTTCAAAACCAGAAGCAAAGCATCTTCAAATTTCTCTCTCTTCTCTTCTTTTGCTCCCTCATTTACTTAAAGGATCCTTGTGATTACACTGGGTTCCTCTGGATAATCCAAGATCAACTCCTTATTTTAAGGTCAGCTGATTAGCAACTTGAATATCATTTAACTCTAATTCCCCCTTGCTATCATATTTATGGGCTCCAGGAATTAGGATGTGGAGCTGCGTTATTCCACCTACTACATGAACTTTGAGAAAAAGCAGGATATTTTATCAAGATGAGGAATAATATCCGACACTGAAAGAACAGCTTTGTAGAAAAAGTGCAATGTTTACTTGAAGTTCAAGTTCCAGATGTTTTATCTTTATACCAGTTTGAGACCCACCAGACAACACTCATCTACTGGCCTATATGACATACCTGGAAATGCTCCTTAATAATTTTGGACTCTCCTTGCTTGTTACTGACTTGTGCAGACTTTTACCCACTTTTTCTCCAGTTGCTGACTTATGACTTCTTCCCTCATTTACAACACAGATATTGCCCTTTGGTATTGATCAGTCCAAAATTCTCCTCTGGCCTCTATCTGAACACTTGTCTTGGATTTCTATTACTGGCAGTTGTTTTGCACTATCTTAGAAAGAATTTCCTCTTCTATTGGTTCCTCAAGAATAGAGCTTAATTATTTTTCCATGAGAGGGGAATTTGAAAAAAGAAAGGTTAAGAGTCTTGGGTGGCTGTAGCACAATATGGGAGAAGGAACTAGATGGGAGACAAATTTGGGAACAGTTTGAGGTCTGATTATAGAGGATGTTGGAGGAAGGTGTCAGGACTAGGGAGTTTAGATTTAAAAGTTCAAAATTTATTATTTTGTTCATAAAGATGAGCTATTATAGGAGAAATAAATATAAAAATTATAGTTCACTTATTCCTACAATTATATTATGATCTGATTTACATACTATACAATTTAATGATTTTCAGTAAATTTATAGAATTGAGTGTTCATCACCACAATCCATATTTATAACATTTCTGTCACCTCCAAAAGATCCCTCACGTCTATTTGCAATCTTTTCCCCAACTCTCACTTCCAGCCCTAGCAACCATTCATCTACGTTCTGTCTTTATAGATTTGATTCTTCTGAAGATTTCAGTAAATAGAATTGTTTACTACGTGGTATTTTGTGTCTAGCTTCTTTCACTTTTAATAGCTTTTAATTTCCCATTTAATAAGGGCTTATGATAGTCTAGGCATATAGGTAAATTCTTTACTCATATTAATTCATTTACTCCTGACAACAGCTTTGTGAAGTAGATACTACTACTGTACCTATTTTATAGATGAGAGGACTGGGATTAAATAACGTCTACAAAGTCGTGTATCCTTGGCTCTATCTACTAAGTGATAGAACCATAGTTAAAACCTAGGCTTTACCACTATCCAATTATCCTACACTGCTCTTCAGTGTCATGACCCACAGAAGAATACTAACGTAGAAATAACTAGGGGTGTGAGAGACTGGTGACACAGAGAAAAGTCAAAAGACGATTTTCATCACATCCATTTCAAATAAGAGTTGATTTGGGCTGAACTAGATATTAGGCAATAGGATTAGATAGGAAAAATAGATACATAGGCAGGTAGAATATGAGTTTATGGTCAGAGAGATTTGAATAGAAAATCCAGTTCTCACTTGCTGTCTTACTGACTGTGACCAAATATTATAATCTCTCTGTCCTCAATTTCTTCACCTTAAAATTGGGCTTAGCGCCTGATATCTAAATATGCTGTAAAATGATTTACATAATGTCTAGCACCTTGCCTGAGGCCTATTAGGGGCTCTATAAATGGTCATCTTTGTATTTCTGCTATTCTTGCCTACTGCTAGAGCAGATATATGAAGTAGGAGAAAGGGAAGAATCAAAGATGATCTTTAGGTTTAGCTTTGAAAACTGAGAGTACAGTGATCCCATTAACAATATGGGGAATGTAGTTGAAAGATTTGGTTTAATGGGATAGGGATGGTGAGTCTGACTTGTGCCATATTGAACTGAATCTACTCTTAGGAGCCATATGTGAAGATATCCTCCTGACAAATGAAATTCTGGTTTGGAGCTTCAGAGCAAAGTAACAATTATGAAACCAAGCAATTGATTCAGGGATGATAATGATCCTGGCACTTGCGGTAAGAGTTGCAGAAAGGTCTGAACTAAAAGGTCAGTTGGTCAGTATATTTTGTCTTCTGATGAATTTCTGTATCTAGCCATTAGCCTGCTAGGGCAGGAAATGGCCCCAGTCTGAGGCTTCCTGAAGAAAGGCACCAATGAGTTTGCTTAACCAGGGGAATTATACGGGATAGGAAGGAAGGCAGGAAGGAAGATAGAAAGGAAAGGGAGAGAAAGGATCTGTGAAAATTTAGAATTCATTGAAATAGTAACCCAAAGATCAAGTAACAATGTCTCATGACCCGATGCCTACTAAATAATGAGGGACAATGTGGACCTGGGATCATATGATACCAAAATTTTAATTCTATAAAACAACATTAAAGGCAATATCTTCTAGAGGAGTAACTAGGCCTTGTTGATAACATTTTAAATATCAGTATCAGATGGGTTGCTTAGTTCATTTGTGTTGAAAATAATATAACAAAACTCCCAGGGATATATATTTGCTGGGTACTTTCTGTGACTATAAATTTTCTAGTGTCAACTGCTACAGAAAATGCATTAAAATCATAGAGCAAAAGGAATCTAGACCAATTAACAAGACCCTAGAGCTCCTTATCAAACAAAGTCTCTACTGTTTTTCAGAGTGTGGAGAAAGTTAGAGGCAGCAGGTGAGAAAATACTTGGTGTTCCTGTTGTCACTTGGTAATTGTTGAGAGTGACCAAACAAGAAAGCAGAAGGGACTTCCTCAGATGGGACAAGCCAATAGGCTATTCCAAAGAAAGGCCAAATAAACAGAAAGAAAGAGATTCAAAGGAATTTTTGTCAATATATCTTTAATAATCCATAAACAGATAAGCAAAGAAACAAAACTGTGGATGGAATTACCATTGATATGTACATTGTAATTGTTTTTTCAGAATAAGATATCTTAAGGTAGAATAAAATTAATTTGTGAATTTTGAGAATACTATCTTTACCATATAAAATGTAAAGGAGTAAGCATACATTTTCTCTAATACACTTCTTCTTAAAGGGGAAATAATTGGAAGATTTTTACATTATGAAATGTTTAAAAGTAAAGTGTTTATATATTGATATTTGTTGGCTACTTCCAAAAATACTTTTCTTTTTATTTTATTTATTTATTTTTGCTGGGAAGGATTTGCCCTGAGCTAACATCTGTTGCCAATCATCCCCCAAAGTCCCAGTACATGGTTGTATATCTTAGTTGTAAGTCCTTCTAGTTCTTCTATGTGAGCCACCGCCAAGGTATGGCAATTGACAGACAGGGATGTGGTTCTGTGACTGGGACGTGAACCTGGGCTGCTGAAGTGGTGAGAATGCAGAACTTTAACCATTAGACCGTCAGGGCTGGCTCCAAAAATATTTTTTTTTAAAGCTTTATAATATAAAGATTAGAATGTCCAACTCTCTCTTTTCCAACATTGATTACCAAAGATATATAAGCTTGACATACATAGCACTGACAATTTTTACAACATGAGTATATATTAATAACAAGCACAGAAGAATATAAATGAAGAGACATTTAATCTGATTCATTCTGATAGAAATAAACCATTGGATACAAGGTTTATAAGAAAATGTTGTAATAGCACATATTTTTTTGTTTATTTTGTTTTACAAACATCAATATTCTTCAGATGTGATATTGGGAGATGTTTTCAAATTTGGCAGAGTACAGACATCTTTTGGTAAGATTGATCCAAGAATATTCTATTTCTGCCACAACTCAGCCTTTTATTGCAAAGACAAATGCACTTGATTTATTAGCTCAATTGTTAGCATGGGCACAAAGAAGACAGGAATGGAAAATTCCATCTCTCGTTCATTGGAGCAAGAAAAAAGCTGTGCAAATTTCACTTTTCTTTTCATATCAGGTAATTATACATTTTTCTTCCAGTATTCTTAGAGTTTTACCACTTTTCCCCACTTCTAAAGCCAGAAATTTATTCTAAGTCTTGGTACTTTCCTATTTCAACTATAGTTTCTTCATTTTGTCTATAAATAGCAGTTCATTTAGTCTTCAGATGACTGAGGTGAATATAATAATGGTTATTGACACAGGTTTAAGCAGAGATAAGTAACTTGCCTGAAATAGTAGGTGGAAATTTCAGGATTTGAATCCACATCTGGCTAACTTCAAAGCCATCCACTTTTCATCATATGACAATACATTTACCTCCATTGCAATTGCTGCTCCCAAAGTCTTAGGCATGCTCCCTCTTAAAGATTGTATAGGAGTTCCCTGTCACCCTACTACAACAGAGGTAGGCAGAGTATGGGAATATTTGAATTTTGTCTTTAAGATACTTGTGTCATCTATTGTGCTCTGATTACCAAAAAGCAAAAAACAAAACCAAAAAAACAAAGACTTCAGTGTTTCTTTTGGAGGAGATGCTGGCATTATAGCTATGTATATGCTCTTAGCTTCTTACGAGTAGCAAAGTTTAGATCAAAATATTTATGTTTATTGAAGAAATTTACTCTCATCTCCAACATTTCAAAATTCCTAAGTATAATCTACCCTGCAATTATATTTTATAACTCTGATACTTTTGTGTAATGCCTACTCTTAAACTCAACACATTATACATTTCTTCTAGCCAACGGGAACAGAGAATGGCCATAACATTGAGAAAATAGTATTTAATCTGTGGTAAGAATGGATTACATTTTCATTCCTTTGTAACTTTCATTAAATCAGAAATATGGAAATGCTTGCATATAGTATCATTTCTACTGAAGACAATTATCTTGGCCTTCAAAATAAGTTATGACAATGTCAGTGCTTATGACACTTTTAAAATTGTCATTATTTGTTTGTATATTTCTTTCCTTTTCTTTTTTTTTTAATTGTCCATAAATTGTGACAGGCTGCCTTCTCAACTCTTTTGATTTAAATGCTCACTAACTCATGTGGGATAATTAAAATGTTACCAATAAGGAAACCATTTTATTAGGTAAAGCAGCTATTTTGTTTTTGAAATTTCACAAAAATGGGAAAACCAATTGCAACTTAACATTTGTCCATTGTGGCTTTAAAGCAAGAATATTTTTTTTGTCAAATAAAACTGTAGTTGCCTAGTCTCTACACAAATTCCGCCTCCTCCTCTAAATTTATCTCTGTGATTTAATAGTTTCCTTCTTAACAATATGTTGGAACAAATGGTGGAATAGTTGACTTTTGCTAAAAGACTTTCATGAGAGTGATTAAACATAATTTGGAAAGAAAAGAAATTAATTTATACTGTTGAAAAGGCTGAGGTTGCTTTTGTGTGATTGTATAGTCTTAGCAGTTTAAACTGAGAGACCATTTGTCAAAAAGTCAACATTCAGCATGCTTAAACAATTCTTATTAGCTCTGGTTAACCCTATTAACTACTTCAATGGAAATAAAAACAATCTATGCTCATATGAAGCCAAGGAAAAAAGAGACTTGTTCTACACAGAAGGTCTTTTGAGTGCATTGATGCCTTAAACCTTTTATATAATTGAAAATAATTCTGTCTGCAAAAAAAGTCATTGTCATAATACAAATTTGGCTAGAAACTAATAAAATAAGTTGTGCATTGTATAACTACTTAACATATTTTTTATTTCATTAGTTGACTAATCAAATGAATAACAGAGATAATAAAATTGACTTTAAAATTTTACATTAACATATGCCCTGAAGTCTTTTAAAAAGTCCATTACGGTATAAAATAGATCTATTGAAAGGAAAGATATCAACTGGCAACTTACCCTTTAAAATAGGGGTTGTTTAACTGAAAAACAAAAACAAAAATCTGTGGCCTATGAATGTGTGATTCACAAGTCCAGAGAGATTACCAGGTGGAGATAATTCCAACTTTAAAGATGGCTATTGTTATAAATAAGATACAAGCGTATATTTTAGCACATAAATTATCTCACACACTAAATGGCAACCCTGTTTAAGGTGCTGAAGATGAGGGTGAAGTGCTCTATTGCATGAGCTCTAGTGCTGCCAAATAAAAGCAATCAATGAATTGGAATGGACACCTGTCATAATATGTGCATTGATTAAACTGGGTTGCAGAAGAGAGGAAGCAATTGAAAGCATGTGGTGGAGTGATTAGCTGAATATAAGTATAACAAAGAAATCTGGGAGTCACTACAGGTCAAATGTCAATATGTACATAGTCAGCATGGTGCTGTTTTAAAAGCAAACAAGGTAACAGGATGTAGTGGAATACAGCCCATAGGAAATATCCCAGGCTTGGTCACAGTAATATGGAAGAAGGCCTGCTACTAATATAGAAGAAATTATTGGATTATATAATTGTCATTTTGGAACCCCTAATGATATTACCGATCCAGATAAGGATTATCATCTAAGACAACTAGGTGAATGGTTGATGGGGAACATGAAAAACTACAAATATAACCCTTTTCTGAATATCTCTGGCTTGGAAAGGGGAAAAAAATAACTTGGCAACAAAACAGCCAGTTTGTCAGCCCCTTAGTCCAATATTTAATCTTATCAACATCGATGACTGGTCAACCAGAAAATAAGTTTTCTGATGTGATGCAATATAGCATCCAATATTACTTATGTAAACTTACCAAAAAAGTAGTTCTAATTTCTGGTTTATAGGAATTACAGGGGAGAGAGGAAGAAGCTAGATAATGAGTGTTCGGAAAACTCTTGTAAAACTCTGGACAGGATATGGAGGTGCTTTCATCTTTGCTTTTAGAAAACTTAGACCAGTGAAGGTTTGAAGACGTTGACATTATGACATTACAGAACCATTTAAGCTGAAGTAAAGAGTTTCTTCAGGATGTATCTTAGCTCACCTCACTCGTTTTACAGATAAGGAAAATTAAGGTCAAAGGCCACCTAAGCTAGTAAGAACCAATCAGCGTTGTATAGCGGATCCTAAGTTTAGTGCTCTTTACATGGCATCGTGTTAGTCTCCAGGGGTGTAGTGGTACCTCACCAAGGAGAATGTTTCCCAACACTTCAGATGTTGAAGAGGAGGCTGGAGGATAGTTTGCAAATGATGCTATAGAGAAAACTAAACAGCAAACTTGAGCCTGGACTAGGTAAACATCTTTAAGGTCTTCTCTGAGAGTACATGGTTTTATGAATCATTCACAGCTGGCTCTAGCAAGCTTTAGCCAAATAATTTAGGAATTCCACCCCGACTTGTACTCTTTTCTTTAGGGGTGTAATTTTTGCACAGGGAGTAATTTTAAGAAATGTCTGACCACCATGGACAATTTCACAATATGGCTAACTTTTTTTAGCTCCCTAGGAATGGATAAAGAAAGCATTATTGTTGTTTACTTTTCATTACCTTCAGATAATATTCACAAAGAAAATGCGTTTCTATTCTGCTGTCAAATTCAATTATGTAATCACTTCATTTGCACTTCTTTTATGAATAAAAATAAATATCACGTTCAAAATATTTGCAACCAATCTACAACACAGCAGCTACATATCCTGCTTATGTGAAAGATTGTTTTGTAAACTCTAAATTGGAATACAGATATTAGTAATTGCTGCATTCACTTCTACAATGACCTTCGTAACTGTTTTGTACTAAAGCATGATGGGAGCTCTAGTTTCCAAGTGCAGTTAAAACAAAGGCCCACAGTCAACATATTCCTCATCAGGCTAATGAGAATCAGTAGCAAAGATGTGCCCTGTGTGATGATACAAAAATGATTTCAACAGATTAGGCCCTGAGTTTCCTCATGAGATTATTAGAGTTTTTTAAAGCAAACTGTTGTTAGACATGGCCCTTTAAACCCTGCTGGTAAATTGATACCCTAACAATTTTATTCTCTGTCTTTCACTCCAAGTATATTGAAGATCTGCCCTCAAGAAAGGACTCTCAGAAAGGGGGTTCTTAGACCCACAGAGTAGAGGAGTGTGGTAGTGATCTGTTTATTAAGAGGAGGAGTAGGGTCTAAAAACTTTGGATAAAAGTCTTGCATTTCATTTTCTGCACCCAGAAATAAGTAAATAAATAAATAAAACAACAAATCACAACCACAAAGACAAAAACTTTTATTTTCTGCCTTAACTATAATCTCTCCCTTTTCGGTATAACTATAATTGTAATACAGTTCTGATAAACAAAAATGCTAAGGAACAATTAAAATATTTTTTTAAAGAAGGCAAGCAGGGCAGGAAAAAAAGCCAAGAACATGGATATTCTACTGAGCCTGAATAGCTTTTCTGCCCTACTTCCCTGTACAAACCCAGGACACAGAAGTTCCACACCCAGAACAAAGAATGGTATCGGACGGTCAAGCCTTTTGAATCGTAGATCCTACTCTGCCACTTATTTAAAATGAAAATGCTAACAACTTATTTTATTTTTATTTTCAAACTCATCCTGATAATAAGTATAATGGTAATTCCTATTTAATAACTATCTCTTATGTGCCAAGAACATGTTTGCTATTCCATTTAATCCTCACAACTACTCCATAACGTAGACCTTATGATCTCCATTTAATGGATGAGGAAACTGATATTTTGCTTTTGCAGGGTGTCCAAGTTCACATAGTGAGGAAGTGAAAAATTGGGATTTCATTTCAAGTCTATCCGACTCCAAAGTTTATGTTCTTTTCTCTATACCACAATTTAAATTCCTCAAGAAACTAGATGAGGTATAGTGCACAAATGAGCTGGATTCTTACTCTATCTCAACTCTTAAAAAAGTGTCAGTATTGTTTACCTTGAGTTTAAAGTTCTTAGAGTTATATAAATTAATATCTTAGAGTATATTTGAAATACAGCCAGGAAGAGTTTACTAAATAGGTTATACAGACTTTTAAATAAAAAATCTCCTTCAAATCCTTGACACTCATTTATATTATAAAAATATTTTCCCATTGTAGTGATGTTAGCTTAAGTTTACACTCTAGGTGTGATCAAATGCTCTAATCAGGACTCACTCCAGGGAAGGGTAGCTAGTATTTAATCAAAAGGACCTATTCCAGATGTGGCCACTACAAACTTCAGCTATATTTATGAATATTCAATATCATAAGTTTTTAAACTTGTGTAACAAATGTTAGAGATTATCTTTCTTTGGTGAAATGAATGATGTTGGAGATCTGTGAATGGGCTGAACCTTGTAGAGAAAGGTGCATGAATAGGATAGAAGAATCTAGACTGAAGCCTTCATCCCTAACCCATAGAATTGACTACCTGGATCTCATTCCTAAATGGCCCTGTGTTTAGCCAGCACATGACTCAGATTAACACGGTTAGCTGGAATAGTGTCACATTCACCCTGAGGTAAACTGTTCATTTCAAGGTTTTGTCAGAAGCCCTAAGGGACTGTTCAAGCATACAGAAGGGCTTGTGTCATACCTGCTGGCTACTAAATATCTGTATGTGTGACAGAAGTCAGTCTGAGACTTGCTTGATAATAATGTGGAGGAGGGAAAGATATATCTTCTCACCTACCTCTGACTATTGGAGGTCACTAATATGTATCAAAAGAATCTAGTAATTGTAGGTGTATAACTTGGCTTAGATTAGTCAAGACACATATTACTCATCTCCATGCATTATATGAGCTTCAACTCTACCATTACCTTGGGACAATTGTTATTTCCTCACCATAATCACCTTCCTATCACCAAAGGGAATGTGAGAGGTCAGTGAGGTGCTCTTCTATCATTTCTAGACTAGTTTTTGGACACACTTGAACTTTCCATGGGTCTCTGGAGGGACTGGAGGGTTACCAGTCTGCCTGAAGACACTTCCATCCACATAATTTATAGAACCAGGCCTCAAAATGGTCCAACAAACTGTTATTCTCCTAAAACAAGGGCTTGATCCAGATTCAAATACCAGAATAAATATCCTGAGATTCAGGAACTACTCCTTCAAAGTATTCAAGATAGGTGGCAGTACCTCACAAAAACTGGCAAATAATGTTGTCTCAACAATCCTTTGAAATGGCTTTCCAAGAGAGTGTGGTCATTAAACCCTGAAAAATACTCTCCCTGTTTCTTGCCTCATGGTGGTGGGGAAAAGAAGAAAACCACTATAACCTCTTGTGATTGGAAATAGAGCTAGATTGATAGACAGGCCTGGTGTTGACATGGAAATTCTGAGCTCCACTGAAACAAGTAATGTGAGCAGTTTTACCATCACAAGGGTTAAAGCAGACTAAACCTAACATTACAGGAAATGATATGTAGTGAGTGTGCAGTTAAACCACTTTTTTATAGAAGGGATTCCTACCCAAGATGTCTAATCTGGGTCACATTAGACAAAATAAGTAATCTAAGACACAGTCTTTAAGTTATATAAATTTTCCTTATTTTTATTTTCAAATCTCTAAATTCAAATGACTTCCCTCCTAAAGGAAGATATTTTCTTAACTGTACAATGGCTGGAAGAGTATGTCAATTCTTAGGTCTTAGTGAGTGAAGTGGCTTTTAGTAATGAATCCCAATTCATGCGCAGAGAGGTTTGCAAAACATTATTTAAATGAGAAACATCTGTAACTTTTTAGTTTCAAGCACACATGCACTATCTGGGAGGGACTACTTCATTTCCAACATTAGTCATGACTTCCAACGTGAAGGAAATTTGGGAGTAGCTCGTAGAATAGTTGGGAGCAAAATAGGTTCTGGACTCAGATTTGGGGGCAAATCTCACATTTTCCTCTCACTAATATAATAATAATGTCTACTTCACACAGTTTTGAAGATTAAATGAGATAGTTGCCATAAAGCTTCTAGTGCAATGCCTGGCATGTAGTAAGTTATCTATACATGTTTACAATAAACAGATATTCAGATTTCCTCTTCAAATTCCTTTAAGATACAAGTATCTCCTAATTTTTCTACCTCATAAACTTGGATTTTCACACATTTAATTTTCTTATGGGTGCAGCTAAACCATTATCATCATTAATCCTTCACAGTGGTGTAATTGCTGAAAGCAGCAATGAGGCAGGCGTAGAATAGAGAGCTTTGGGTGTGGAGTCAGAAGTCCTGGTTTGAATTCTAGTCTGTGACTGACAATAGATTGTTTCATTTTTCTGAACCTTACTTCCTCACCTTCCATTGTTGTTCTGAAAATTAAATGAGGTAAAGTATAACAAAGTGCCTATCATTGAGCCAGCATATAACAGATGCTCAACAAATAAAAGTTAATTCTCCCCATCTAGAGTATATATTTATGGGGAGTAAGAAGTATGATATGGATTTCTCCTTATCCCTATGTTGCCATTGATCTGCACACCATTGATGTCTGCTTAACAATTAAATATTCCCAGACTTCATAAGCAGAATGTATTTCCAACTTTGTTTGACTGTGTGACAAAAGAGCTGAGTGTGTGAATTTATTTGATTGTTTTCTCACTGAAATGTCTGAAATGCTCTTCTGCACCTAACCACTTCCAGGATGCTATTTTCTTTGTTAATGACGTCCAAACAGAGACAGTGTTAAAAATAAATTGCAGAAAAACACAGTGGGAAATGAAGTTTACCAGTTGGAAGATCAAGAGGAATTAAGTGCCAGAGCTCTAGCCCATATGTCTGTAAAATTGATTTGACTTAGTAAGTTTAGTGCAAATAGAGTTGTATTGTTTGGAATGTGTGTCTACACACACACACACATAAACATCTTTAACTGTGTGAGCACATCTTGCTGTTGTCCATTTAGAATTCTCATGAATAAATAAATATAAATAGGTTGTTTTCATTTTTAAAGATCAGCTTTTTATCTGAAATTTAAAACCGAGCATGTACTAGCATATGAACAGACAGCTTTAAAGAACCTGGTAAATTGGGGCATGCTCAAAGACAGCTTGTGATGCCCACCATCTTCTTGGTAAAAGAAGTGCTGTATCTCTTATCTCATCTTCTTGTTTAAACCTGTTTGTCTTTTACCCTCCTTGTAAATTATTTTGCTGCAACCATCACTAGACTTAGAGCATGGAGCTGCTAGTAATCACACCAATTTTTCACTCCAAAGTTTTGCTGGGTGATTTGGTGTAAATGTTTCAGTCTGTTCTCCTCTCCTAGCTAACCCTGTATATATTTCAGGATTCAACTTTGGTATCCTCCAGCAAGCTTTCCTTTATCCCTTCTTCCTATTCAGTACCAGCAAAATACCCTTCCTCTCTACTCTTAAATCACTCTGCATAATGTTAAAATTATAGCTTTCTTGTCTGTCTTATCCACTACATTGTGAAAACCTTGTTTATGTTTGAATCCAATTCCCCATCGCAGTGCCCAGCACATAGGACATGCTCAATAGACACCCATTGAACTGAACTGAATGTACTCATGGACCCAGTTGTGTATCTAAAGTTTATTCCAAAGTGATTCCCAAGTTTCCACTAGTCCAAGAAGAATGCTTCTTCATGTACAGCTTCCTGAAGGAGGCACTGATCTGTTCAATTAGGAAAACAAATTCTGATTTGTGTTGCAGTAGTGGGTTTCCAGCTTCTCACTCTGCTCTCTGGGAGAGCGCTACATATACTTGATTCATGCAGGTTCTAACACTCAGCTTGCAATGGGCTGAGTTCAGGGATGTGAGCTCTTGATGCACGTGATGAATTCCACTCTGTGTTTCTGGTTCTCTGTTTTGCAAAGTAAAAATAATGATTACTCCTTCCTACCTCACAGAAGGGACCAGCACACTTGCCCTACTCAAACAGACAAATAAAAGATGATTTTTAAATTGATTACAGCTCATCCTTTCTGGGAAGTTTCTTTTACTCACCCAATGGTCTCAATTATCAATATGGTAAATCTGCAAAATAAAGGTAGAAATAACAGATGATTTTAAGAACTGTGATTTGGTAATAATGTACAAAGGGTGGTTAACAAGAAAGAGAAGAATTCTAGCAAAGGTGAAAATACAACTCCTAGTTAATAGAAGGCCAATATACAATAGGATTTTGTTCATTTAGGATAGCAGACATCTTAAGAACATTTTAGTTATCTTTTAGAGCAAGAATAAGAGGATATATTTTTATTCTTTTATTAGGAAACTGAAAAATCAGAAAACAATTTTACTTGCTGAAGTTGATATAGATCTCATCTATCAAAAATGCCATGCAAAAAAGAATTCAAAATGCAACCAAGAATATCTTATCCATAAGTGATACCAAAGATCCAAGGGCTTCGGAAGTTTTAAAATATTATATACTTTCAAGAAAACCAATCATTTCTTTCTGTGTGCTTTGGATAGGCAGCTCTGACTCCATTTAAAAGTGGAAGAAGCTAAGCAAAAGAAATATACCTTTTCTGACATAGGAACACTAGTAAGCCAATAGGGGAATTAACCTATGTCATATTTTTACTATTTTTGTCTCTGGGATTCATTTATCTAATATGTTTATTTTTAAATTACACTCAGAACAAAGAACAGTTAGAGCAATTTTTGGTGGATCATTATCCTTTTCAGATAAAATAACACCTGCACCATATTAGGCAGGGGGCTGTCTGTCCAAGAGAAAACAAACAAACAAACAAGAAAAACAAAACTGGGAAACATATTCTACAAACCCCTATATTGAAAATAACTTTACAGAGTGTTGCAGTATAATAAGCAGCACTCAACAGAAAAAGTTGTATCACCATTAGAAACAAGACAACAGGCCCAAAATGGAGTCGTTTATGCTAAGCCCCACATCACCAAATCGAGATTTAATTACAATGTTGCCTCTCCCAGAAATGGAATCTTAAACCAGTCAATCAGAAATTGCTTGATCAGCATTAGTTAGGTAGTCTGCCTGATAGACCCCTGCCATTCCCTAAAGGAAAGTAACCTTGCAATAACCAACCTACTTTTTTGTCTAGTTTAACTTCCTTGTCCCCGCTCCCTTCTGCCTTTGAAAGTCTTTCATTTTGTACAGCTCCTCGGAATTCCTTTCTGTGTGCTAAAGTGGATGCTGCCTGATCCATGAATACTTGAATAAGCCAATAAGATCTTCAAAACTTACTCACTTGAATTTTGTTTTTTAACAGTTGTTTATTTATTACCTTTATGCCTCTAAAGAAGAAATTTAGTTTATTCCATACCTTAGCACTAACACAGCCTTCTCTAATCAAAGGTCAGTTCAACTCATTAAGCAGTTACTGAATGCCTATAACGTATTAAAATTTACATCAAAGTCCACATTAAACCTTCTAGGTGTTTAAAATTGTGTTGTGTAAATAAGTAATCTCTCTTTGCTCATCTTCCTGCCTCTGGATTTAATGGAAGTGGAATCACCACAGAACAGCAGCAGGCGCCTTTTAGCTTTGAGGATTTACTCTATCGCCTTCATGTGCTTTTCTAGTGCAGCATCTGTGAGCAAAATCAATTGCACATTCCAAGCAAATTTCTCTTTTCGCTTCTTGAAAATTTATGACGCATCTTAATATATTTAAAAAGTGATTTTTTGGGGGCCGGCCTGGTGACATAGTGGTTAAGTTCGCAAGCTCCTTTTCGGCGGCCCTGGTGTTCACAGGTTCGGATCCCAGGCGTGGACCTACACACCATTTATGAAGCCATGCTGTGGCAGTGTCCCACATATGAAGTAGAGGAAGATGGACACAGATGTTAGCTCAGGGCCAGTCTTCCTCAGCAAAAAGAGAAGGATTGGGAACACATGTTAGCTCAGGGCTAATCTTCCTCACCAAAAAAAAAAAAAAGTATTTTTTTTGATAGGCTGTTACCGGTTTTTGACTCCAAGGCACTAAGATTTGGAGAATGTGTTCACTTGCTTATATTTCTCTAAGTGCTTTTCCCTTTGTCTAGAACATTTTTAGTATTTGGTTTAAGCTGATCTAAAGGTTTTAAATTATTACATATACAACATCTGTGAAATTTGAATTAATTTACACAGAAAAGCTTTTTACTATCCTCTCAGTTGTAAATGTTGAATGCTCACATTCTTTAAATGGAGAAAAATCCATGCTAGAAGAGATATTAGTGTAAAAACAATGTAAAGGCAGAAAAAACAAATGTGTGTGTTTATCGTAAACACATAGAGTTAAAAACTAATTTCTACTGTCATCTCTCACATGCAGAACAAAATCATTTAATATCCTTGCAATTTTTCTCCTCAGAAGAATATTCTAAGAACTAACAATTTCAAGCAATGCCTCAAAAATGTAAAGTTTTCTCATAAGCCATATTTGTACATTAAGAGTTTTAAAATAATATTTAAACTATTAGTGTTCTCTCAGGTATTTATTTCCGATCTCTTGCTCCAGCCACTCCCTAAACAGTAAATTTAGAAAAGATATTTACTAAAAAGATTTACTAAAGAGAGAAAAAATTCAAATAAAATTCTCATACACAATTTTCTTGAGTGTTCTGACAATTTTTAAAAAGATGAGCGATAAAAGTTGTGCTAGAAAAATTACTTTATTATCCTCATTACATTACACATTTTAAGCAAATAAGTCCTACAAAAGTTAGTTTTTAATGGAGATTTTAGGGAATTAACCTATAGTATCTCCTTTTCCTCTCCACGTTCTGTACAAATTAGGAGGTAGACAAGGAGTAACCCTGTCAGAGATGAAGATATAAGCATTTAATTTTTTAAAAATTTTGAGGTAATTTTAGACTTCCAGAAGAGTTATAAAGTTAGTGCAGAGTTCCTGTACAACTTTCACCTAGCTTCTCCTAATGTAAACATCTTACATGACCATTGGTACAATACTATTAATTAAACTACAGATTTTATTTGAATTTACCCATTTTTTTCACTAATGTTCTTTTTCTGTTCTAGGATCCAATCTAGGATCCCATATTGCATTTAGTTGTCATATCTCCTTTGTCTCCGCCAGTATGTTCCTCAGTATTTCTTTGTAACTCATGACTTTGACAATTTTTTAAAGTACTAGTCAGGTATTTTGTGATTTCCCCTCAATTTGGATGCATCTGCCCAACAGTTTTTCCTTATTAGACTGAGTTTATGGATTTTGGGGAATACAAGAGAGGTGATGTGATCATCTTATTGGATTGTAACAGAGGGTACATGATATCAATATATTTTATTACTAGTGACCATCAGAATAATTAATAATGGTGGTTTTCTACTCTCATTCCTTCTACATTCATTAATTGGAATTTGCCCATAAGGGTAAAGAGGCTCTTCTTTCTCATTTATTTATTTATGCAACAATTTATTTTTATCACAGATGCTTATTTTATTCTTTGGTTAATAATCCAATACTATTGTGACTTATTTTATGGTTCTAATTTTTCTAACTGTGGCTATTAGGAGCTCTTTCAGATTGGCCCTTGTGTTTTTTTGACATGTTTCCTTTGTGCTTTATTTTGATTTTTGTTCTTTTGTCTTTACTTTCTGGTACCTCAAGATGATCCAGATTCATTTTGTATTTTCTCTGCCCCCACCCTGGAATAAACCATTTATCCAAGTAGTCTTGTTTCCTTATATCGGAAAATGGAATTTAGAAACCAATATGTAGGTGCTAAGTGTGTTCATTGCTACTGGTCTGTGACTGGTCTATGTTCTCTTAGTGCACAGAGCTAAGAAATGTATGTATGCATACTTTTCCATGTATATACACAAATCTATATTTCTGTATCCACCTATCTGTCTGTGTACACACACATATATATATGCATATATGTATGTATATATATATATATATAAACATATATACCTATAAACATGAGTTTATACTGATATCTCTGATTCCAATTCAGTACCACTAAGTAGGATTTATTCTATTCTTCCTCTTTCCCTATTTATAACTTCTTTCTCAGACAGGGAGAAATCTGGCTCTCACCATCTACAAAATAATGATTTATTTATTCAACCATAGTATAGCCGCAGTTTCAAAATTCCTAATCTGTACTCATGTGAGAAACAATTTATGAACTAGAGTACGGTGTTCATTACAGTTCTTTTCCTCTTTAGCCTTACAGTATCTAGTCCAAACAGTTTTCTTTCCTACTCCTTTCCATGTGATTATGTCATAGATTAGTAACACAGACACAGGCATAGAGAAAACAAAAAGCAAATGGGACATAACTTGAATGGAATGAACATGAAATTTCAACATATAAAATGTGTAGGATGTAGTTAAAGCAGTACTTAATTCATGCATATTTATTGCTTGTTTTAAAGAGAAGAAACATCTCAAATCAGCAATCTAAGCTGCTTCTTTAAGAAAATGAAGAATGAATGGTTTCTGGTTCTTCTGTACATAATGTACTTTATTTTTATGGAGACCATCATGATTTTTTTCTTGGTCATCAATTTTCAGCAGTTTGTATATGATATGCCTAATTTGATTTTTTGTATTGTTTGAGTTTCTTTGAGGTATAGTTTTGTGTTTGTTATTAATTCTGGCCAATTCTCTGCTATTACTTCTCTAAGTGTTTTTCTGCTCTGTTCTCTTTCTGTTCTTCTAGGTCTCCAGTTACTAATATATTAGAAATTAGAAATTTTGATAATTATTCCATACCTCTTGGGAGCTCTGTTCTGTTCTTTGTTTGTTTTTTCCTCCAGTCCTTTTCTCTTTTTCTTTCAGTTTGGGTGATTTCTATTGATCCATCTTGAAGTTCACTGATTCTTTCTTTGGCTGTGTTGAGTCTACTGATAAGGCTCAAGGACATTCTTCATATATTTTGCTTTATTTTTAATATCCAACATTCCCATTTGATTTTCTTATATAGTTTCCTTCTCTCACTCTAGTTTTCGGATTTGCATATTGTTTATCTTTTACATTAGAACCTTTGACATACTAATCTTAATTAATTTAAATTCCCTCTCTGAGAGTTCCTACATTGATGTCATATGACAATTGCTTTGTCTTATGGAAGTGTGTTTATTCTTGACTTTTTGTCTGCCTTGCAATTTTTAATTTAATGCTGGGCATGTTCTTTTAAAGACAATAGATACTAAGGTTAATGTTTCTTATGCTCGGAGATGAGCACTCCTTTCCTTCTTCTAGACCTGTTTTATGGGGGTTTGTGTAAATCTAACCCAGAGTTAGGCTGGATTTGAATTTTATTGCTGTCACAGTTACCCTTTGTGCCCCACAGGCTTCAAAGTTTTCTTATGATTGCTTGTATTTAGGGGGAGGGCTGATTTGCCAGAGTTTATGTCCTCACCATCTGCTTCACACTTGGCCTTACCTTTTTGCTATACCCCAGAGAGGATCTGCCTTTTGCACCTCTTTTAGATGTATTCTGTTTTTGATTTTGCTTCAGGCTTGACAGCTTGGTAGTGGAGATCAGGGAATGGGAGGTGTTATGTGATGATGTGATTAAGCCTTTTAGTTTTAGGCAGTCTGTGTGTCACTGGGTCTCAGATGTGTGACCTTTACTAGTGCTCCTGCTCCCCCACCTGCTGTAGCACCGGACCTGGCATAAACTCCTGACCCCCCCTCAGGGCTAGAGCTTACTTTGTTCCTTTCTTTCTATTCCCTTTTCCCAGCACCTGTGGGTTTCTACCAGTGCCCTAAGACTGATTAATGCCTTTGTTCCCTTTGGGAGTTAGTGGACATTGGTCTGCATGGAAACTCAGCTGAGTAATAAGTTGAACAAAAGTCACTTATTTGCAGTTTGTGTAACACTATCCTTGTTGTAAAGGTGAGATCATTTTTTTCCAGCTCTGTATCTCAGGGCTGAAACCAGAAGTCGGTACCAAGATTTTAATATAACCATCAAGAGAGCGCGACTTAGGGGTGTTGTGGTAATAGTCCCAGTGATGCTAAACCTCAGAGTTGGACAGGCTTACCCACTTAAGTCCTAGAAAACTGCAGCATTCCCCAGCAGGGGCAGAACATTTGTCAGTAAGCCTGTGTCATGTGTTGAAGCAGATCAGGCTGTGTGTTCTACAGCTGGAGAATCCCAAAGTAAAGATGAAGAGAGGAAGCTACAGTCATGTATGCTGAGTTTCCTTCCCAAATTCATTAGTCAGACATATCACCCTTCCCCTTTGGGGTGGATTGAGTGAGGAATGGAGAGAGACCAGGAATATGGTTCTAATGGAAGTCCTTCTATATCCACAGAAGAATAGAGATACCCTCCTTCCTTCACATTAATATGCTCCAGCTGTTATATTTACCCATTCCATTCAGCCAATAAATCCTTGGTCAACTTGCAGGAGGAAATCAGCAGTCTATTAGAATTATTCTGTTTCCACCTTCCTGAGGCTGCTCCCCCCAAACAATCAAAAATCCTTTGTGGATACCCTGGGGCCACTTTATTCCCACCAGAGGCTCTTACATGAGAGAGAATGGAATACCAAATAACTCCAAGACCCCTGTATTTCACTCTCAATTTTATTTCCCATGCCAAGTTAGATCCATCCACTTTGTCCAAAATGGCATAAGATTCTGTAATAAGAATAAATAGCAACATAAAAGTGAGCCAATATAAAATATAAACAAATAAAGATGCTCAAATCTATTTTCATTATTAAATGCCAGGGGAGATTTAAAATCTGCAGACTAAATCCTTTTGTAAGTTACACTGCTAAAATATCAAAATCTAAAAGAATTTTGAAGCGAAAATTCAAATTATTTTGTCCTTATGAGTTACAAATCCAGGGTTATTTAGGACTTCACCAATTCCTTATTATGCTCAGTCTCAGCCCGAGGGGGTCTCCGTGTCTGGGCAGAGTTGTGGCTTCTTTAGCAGCTGCAGTCTAGGCTGTCACCGACCGTGGGTATAGTTTGTGCACAGCCCCAGAAGTAATAGTTAATGCCAAATCTCTCAGGTTCTCACTTTTGAAGCATCCAAAGAATTAACGGGAGATAAATATACAACTGTCAGTGGCCTGAACATGATTTAAAAAACAAGCTTCTCTCAACTGTTAAGTCAGAATTCAGTAGTTAGTTTTGCCAAAGACCATACACTCAAATGGCATTTAAAGAAAAAAAATGATGAAAATCATACAGATTTTAGTCCAACCAGGATGCCTATCCATGTTGGTTTTCTGGAGTTCATGATCTATGAAGTTAAACTCAATTAATAGAAATCTTCTTGTAAAGAATAGTTACCAGATCTGGTTATAAGATTACTACATCTGGGGGAAAATTCACCACTGCACACTTTCTCCTCTCTCAGAGAGTGACGTTTGAGACTGCTATAATTTTGCAACTGTTTTTCCTTTTACATGAACTTTAGTTTTTAGAGCAGTTTTAGGTTCACAGCAAAATTGGGAGGAAGGTACAGAGATTTCCCATTTACCTCTTGCCTCCCCACATGCACAGACTCCCCCATTATCGACATTGCTCACCAGAATGGTACATTTGTACAATTGATGAATCTACATTGACACATCATTATCACCCAAAGTCCATGGTTTCCATTAGACTTCTCTCTTGGACTTGTGCCTTCTTTGGACTGTGACAAATGTACAATGGCATATATCCACCATTACGGTATCATACAGAAGAGTTTCACTGCCCTAAAATCCTCTGTGCTCCCTCTCTCCTCCCTAACTCCTGGCAGCCACCGAACTTTCAACTCTCTCCACAGTTTTGCCTTTTCCAGAATGTCAAGTAGCTGTAATCATACAGTTTGTAACCTTTTCAGGTGGGCTTCTTTTACTTAGTAATATACATTTAAGCTTCTTTTATGTCCTTTCATGGCTTGATAGTTCATTTCTTTTTAGTTTTACAAATGAAAAAAATTATAACGTTTGTAGTTCTTAACACCTGGTCGGATTTGAAGTGACCGTTTTTCACACAGGCTGTGTAAAAGTTCTTCATAGCTATTGTTTTTCCCTTGGGGCACTGTTGTCTGAGGCACCAAACTGCATTGAGCTTGTAGCTTCCACCCTTTTTAAAAGCAGGCATTTTGAGTACTGCTCCAGGATGATGGTCACCCTACCTGTGACTGTAGAGTCATTCCCTCATCCCTATGCTTGTTTCAGATGAAGCGTCATCCTCAGAAGATCCCTGAACTGAAACACCAACATCTTGTGTTTAGGGAGAACCATACCTCTGCCATGAGCTCTTGTACGCTAGGGCAGTGCAAATCTTAATCCATGGCTCTAACTTACGTCGATAACTTACAGAGCCAACCAGAGGCCACACGGCAGTGGGTGACTCTTTTGTTCTTTCCCTTTTAAAATAAATAACATATTTTAGAAAAGCCCACAAATCATAAGAATAAAGTGTGATGATTAATCCCAAAGTGAATGCACACATGTTATTACTACCCTGGTCAAGAAAGACTGTTACTGCCACGCCAGGAGCCAACCCTGTGGGCCCTTTCAGTTAATGCTCATTTGTCCTCCACAAAATAACACTGTTTTAACTTTTGGCACCATGGACTCATTTTTTCTCTATTTGAATGTTTATAAATTAAAGCATGTATTATTTTTGTGTCTTCTATACAAATTATGTTCGAGAGATTCATGTGTGTTTTTATATGTAGCATTGGTTTATTCTTTTTCATTGTTGTATAGAATTTCAAAGTTGATTAATTCTACTATTGATGGACTTCTGGGTTATTAACTGTTTTGGAACATTATGAATAATACTTCTATAAGCATTGTTATAAGTGTTTTGGGGGCACATATGTAGGCATTATGCATTTCTATTGGATATATACCCAGGATCACTGGCATTCATAGTATCTCTGACACCAGAGCAAATCATTTTTCAATAAACCTCCCTCCAATACAACAAAATTATTTTCAGTAATAATCAGGTAAAAATAACACTCATTATTTTCTCTATTTGCTTTTTAGCTTTAAAACTAGTAATTAATAATTAAAAAAATAAATTTCAATTTTAAAGATGTTTCTTAAATTTAGTAAAATATGACATATGTGAGCAAAAAATTGCACTTTCCAAACAACAATAGTCTACTTCTCAGTTGGAACTATTTTAATGTCTTAAATTTTAAAAACAAGAACTTCAAGTGATTCTGTAGAGTGACAGAATTGAGGTGACTCAAGTTTTGATCTTGTCTTTATAATCTCTGTGCAATCATTGTTTTGAATCTAATGTTTCTGTTCAGGAATACATAGTATAACAGGTGTTGGAGACACAAATTTTTACAATTCTGAACTGAAGGAATTTACTCTTCAAATGAACACATGAAAATGAGTCCACATTTGTCAGAGACCAACTACATAACTGGAAGTTCTATGATACTTTCATGTAGCATGCAAAGTTTATTAAAGGATAAGTAATAATAATGTTCTAATTTGATGCTGACATACATATTATTAAAATTCAATATTACCTGTGTCAATTGTTTGGAATTTAAACCCAGACAAGACTTTCAGGGAAGAGTGTTTGCCCACTGACATTTTTTACAATTTCT
The DNA here is from genome assembly GCA_031878705.1 of Tapirus indicus. Classification (NCBI taxonomy): domain Eukaryota; kingdom Metazoa; phylum Chordata; class Mammalia; order Perissodactyla; family Tapiridae; genus Tapirus; species Tapirus indicus. Next base: position 123,873,763 of record CM062919.1, on the reverse strand, counting down.
AGAGCAGAGTGAGAATAAAATTCAGACCATGTTTTAGCCATTTTTTTCCAGTTGTTATGTTGTAAAATTTTCTACAGATGAGGAATATTCTAATTTCCTTCACCCAGGGCAGATTGCTCCCACCACCCCATCCTTGGTATGTCACTGCCTAGGAGTAGAACGGCTGGTCATGGGGTATGTATATGTTCAGTGTAGTAGATACTGCCCAGTTTTCTGAGTCAGTACAATAATTTACAGTTCTGCTACTGGTATATAAGGTTTCCAGCTGTTCCTTGTTTTGTTACTAATATGTGACCTGTCGGGTTTTCAATGTTAACCATTCCTATAAGTGTATATGATTTCTCAATATGGTTTTAACTTGCATTTTCCAAATGACTAAGGAGGTTAAGTACTGTACATACTTTTGGATATCTTCTTTTGTAAAGGGCCTATTCAAGTCTTTTGACCTCTGAATTATCTGATACATTTTCTTTGAATGATTTGTAGAAGTTCTTTACATATTCTGGATACAAGGACTTTTGCTGGTTTTAAGTATTGTAAATACCTTCTCTTATTTATTATTTTTTTTGCTAAGGAAGATTAGCCCTGAGCTAACATCTGTTCCAATCTTCCTCTGTTTGTATGTGGGTCGCCACCACAGCATGGCTGACGGGTGATGTAGGTCCACACCTGGGGGGTTCGGTGAAAGAAATAGAATCCAATCCAGTCATTTCTAGTAGAAAATAGTTTACTACATGTAATATGGGGAATTTGAAGTTTATACAATCATTGGGAAGACTGGAGGAACTTCATGTCAGCAGTGGCCCCTTATCAGGCTTCTGGCTTCAAGCACCTCTGATCCAGTTTCCAGGAACTACTATTGCCGCCCACAGGTAGGAAAATGCTGCCGCTATGGCTTCCACCATGCTGAAGTCACAGCCACCCCTGCTAGCAAATTGGGGAATGACAACTGCTGCTTTCCTTCTACTGCAATATGCCTGTCTGCCCACTCTGGTGCTAAAGGGGTAAACACATCTCACTCCTTGCTATCTTCCTTCTACCTTTCAAATATGGTATAGGTGGGTCTCATTGGCAGAACCTATATGATATCCTAAACTTTCATGGTAAATGTGCCAAGGAAATGTAGTTTTCAGTCTTCCAGACCTTAAGTTCCAGGTGGTGGAACTACAGGGGCCTAAACCATGGTGGCCATGGATGCCGAGTGCCAACAGATAAGATAGAACAATGGGCAATGGGCAAAGGGCTATGCATACATTTCTCACTTACCTTTCATCAAGAAAAACTGGATAAGTCATACTAGTACCTTCATTTTACAGGTTAGAATGTGAAGACATGGAAACAGTAAGTAACTGGACATATGTCTGTATCTAATGAAGTGGGGGAACCATGATTTGCATCCAGGCATTCTGACTCAAAAGCCCACATTCCTTAGCCCTGGGCTGGAGTTTTCTCCTTAGAAATAATAGCTGAAGACCTCAAAGGAGAGAATATCCAATGGGAAAAGGAGAATACTGAGTCTAGACTTTTGGGCAAGTCCTAAATGTAAGAAGCAGGCAGAGGAAGCAGAAGCAGTAGCTGAGAATACAGAGTGTTTAGAAAGGAATCAGGTGCTAGAAGAGTGCAGCTCAAAGTCAAAAGAGGTGAATTATCACCAAGGAGGTGGTGGTTTATGGTCAATTGTCTTAAAAACTGAGAAGCCATCATACTAGGCAAAAAGCAGATCATTATCATTATTGCTATTATTTAATTCTGAAACTAAGGGCTATAGTGACAAGGTCGGATGGATTAGAGATAGAAGGTAGCTTTTAATAGTTGACTACCACATTCCTGGTATTCCACTCAAATGTGCTTTCCCCTGTCCCCTCCCCTTTTCACTTAACATTTATTTAAAAACTTATTCTTGAGTTACCCTTATTCATCAGGATCATTGCGAGAACAGACAACTCAGTGTTTGATATATGGAGCCACAGAATCATGCCCACGTGGCTACTTTAGCTTAGCATGGATGCAGGCTTGACATGCTCCAACTGCATCCACCCACCCTCCTGATCCCACTCTGGAGATACCAAAATATAGCCCTGGGACGAATTTTCTGATTCTCTTCTTGTACTCTGACTTGGGATGGGAATGTCACTCTCTTATAAGACTCAAGGAAACTTTGCATGGATATTTAAGATAACAGAGTACTACCAATTTGGTCTGGCTATCCTTCTGGTTTTATGGCAGGCAGCATTTTGCTATAATTCACTATGCATTGTTTCACTATGGGGCTGCTTATAACCTTGTTCCTGCTCAGATGAAGCAGCACACATTAGTAATGGACATATATTGATGATGATCACATTACAGAAGAGGAATGTTTCTTGCTGCAGGATCAGATATATTCTTGAAATTCTCCAGATGGCAAAACGTCATTCTTTTTTCACATGCAAGTAGGGGTCTCATCTGGTTAATTCTTTCACAACAAGATCTAACTAAAATTCTTTGGGATTTGACTTCTACTATCAGCTGCTACATGGAATTATGAATGTTGAGATCCAAATAGCTATATGGAAAAGTTATCTCCTGTGCTCAAATGACTACACATATTCTGGACGACAAAGATCAGTGATTTGCCCAATATTGAAGTGCTGACATCTGGTTCTTGAACCTTTTTTAAAATTGTGGTTGATCTTGCTCCCGCAGAATAGAAACTCTGAAAGGTGCGTTCTGCTAGTGAATATGAGACTAACCTGTATCAAAGTAGAATTTGCACTGTCATTGTGGTCCAGCATAAAATTAGTCTGTTCTCTTTGAAATATTGTTTAGTCTATGCTTCTAATATTTTAATTAATTTTTAGACATTGCTACACTGATGAAAATGAAAAAAAAGTATAACAGGGAGAAAAAGACAGAAACATAAAAAATAAAAATCACATTTATTTAAACAAAAATATACACACAGTGTACAATGAATATGGTTTACACAGAACAATAAAACAAAATGATATTTCTTCAAATGCCAATATAAGATGATCTAACCTATTTGTGCCTCATTTTCTAGGAATACAAAGTATCGGTTCATCTAGAATATATATTCAACATAAAAAGAAAACAAATGCCAATGTTTCAGATAAGTACCACAAGAATCTGAAATTAGATATTATGTTAAATAAAATAGAATATTCATATGAGAAGTATATGTATACGAAGGATTGCACGTGTGCAGTGAAATGGGAGTGCCTATACAGTTATAGACAAATGGAGTCTGCCTTTTAAAGGTTGGAAAGTTCATTGACATGAAACATTTTTTAATATTGATAGTGACATAACAGTATCACAAGAACTATATAGATAATACAGCAATCTTGCAAATATTTGAGTCAATATTGCCTGCTTGCCAATGAAACTGCATCAAGTCATCATTAAAGATGAATGGTTGGATTGTGCCCTTTTATGACTTTGCAGTAATTTAGATGATTTTAGGAAGATTGTGAATGTGTGTAAAAGTGAACATCTTAACTATATTTTCTAAAAGATAAGCAAGATATGGTTTATCAGGTAATATCACTTGTATTAGGTTTTCTATCCCTCGCTATTCACTCTCTCTGGGTACTATACTTAATTGTGAGCCTTCTTTAACTTAAAATTCTAAATATTCATGTAATCTGTAAAAATTCAAGCTCAGGAGAGCTGATTGCATGTACAGGTATTTTTGTTGGTTAATATTACTTAACAATTTTTTCCAACTCCTTGTTACTAATAGTCAGATATGATTTCTCTCTTTGACATCAGAAATGCTTTAGACTTTCTTTTACTTGCTTAGAAATAAAATTCAAAGAGTGTTTCATGTGCACTACGACTTAGAAAGTTAAACCTCAAATTCCTATACCTTAACTCTATACCTAGTTGGCCTGCAATATTGTATCTAAAACATTAATTTCATTTTTCTATTCTTAAAGACAATTTTTACTATATGTAGCATCTGTTTGGAGAGGAAGTTCTAACTTAAAGCTGCCAAAGAAACAAAAGATATAATACATTGGACTTGCTTTATAAAGCAATGAAACATAAATATGGGGGAAAAAAGCATAGCTTTTGCAGATTGTAGCTGGGCTAAATGAATGTGAAGTCACACTAAAAGTGTCAATCAACTGCACAACTCTCAGCAAATCATTCTCTTCAGCAGTGCATAATTTGCAAAGCTCCCAGCTATTAGTGATGCTTTGTGTTCAATATGTTCATTTCCCTCTGTAACTGCTGATTACAGTTTTTCTCAGACCAGTTTCTTAAATCTGTGATAAAAGTTAATTTATTTCCTAAAAGCTTACAACAGGCTCCCTTTATATTGAACTGAACCATTGAAATACTGTCCTGTTTGGAAATCAAACACCTAAAACATCTGTGGTGATTTAGCATGCTGTCAGAGTTTAATTTGTTTAATCTAACAGTTTGGGTTCCAACTGAGCTATATTTATTAGAATCTGCACATAGTGATATGTTACTGTTTTCCCTGCTTTTAGCAAATGCTAAAATTATAATCTTAAAAAATTGATACCGAAGCACATTTTTAGTAATACTCTAATTAGGCTAACATTTCCCTGAATTTAGCATGGAGCTGTTATTGCTTACACCAAAGCTTCATTGCTAAGATTTCCCTTGCCAAACATCATAGAGCGATACATTTTTAAATGCATCTCTGATTAAATAATTTAATTATGAATAAAATATAAACATCAATATTACTTATAGACTAAGAAGAATCTTTAAAGAGGGTAAAAACCAAAACAAAATTGCACCCATCTGAATGATGGCATTTAATATCATTTTAATAATTTGATACTGCTTCCAATTATTTGTTATTTTTTGGAGAAAAAATGATGGTGGCATTTAGTTGTGTGCCAGTAAATGTTTAAGAACTGGCTTTCCAGGAATTAAAATCTCCAGTTTGCAGCATTTGGCAATTTCTGTGGTGTAAATACTCCCACTGTGGTGAATTTCAAGTTACCTATGTGATTTTACCAAATGTGGAGCCAGGAAGAGATGCACAGTAGCACGCTATAATATAATATTTCAACTGTACAGACACAGTTGACATAAATAGCCTCGAGGACGTAAACTGTAAAATGTAGTAAAATAATTGAGAAGTGGTAAGTTTTGATTATCTTTGCCTTTAATAAAATTTATTCAATTGTATTTTATAATTTAATATTTAACAATGGCTGTGTTTAACTACTGGCTTACAAAATTCTGGAAAATTTAAAGATCAACTCTCACGAGTCAGCATGAGCCAATTCCAGGACACCACTGTACCATCTCTTCTTGGCACATATCAGACTTTACATAGGGAGGGATTTGATTTGCTTGGGAAGAAAAGCATTACTCCATACAAATTGTTTTCTTTTCCACCTCAAGTCTTATTTTATGCAAAATACCACACTTAGTTGAGGAAAAAAAAAGGGAAGTACCCTCCATCCAGATGCTAGCTTTTAAGACTTCACAATTTTTCAGAGGAAGAGGTGTTAGTCTTATAAAGCAAGGACGGAAGGTTAGTTACTTGGTGTACTGCTCTGACTAGGCGGTTGGTCATTTTAGCACAATTTGTCAGCTGGATCAAATAAATGCTTGCTCTGACTCACTGGATTATTAAATTGACCAAACTATTTACATTGAAAGATTGTTTTGGCAGAGTGTAGACAAACCCAAGGCAATATTTACAAGAAGAAAACAACCACATAAACAAATGGGTGTGTCTAAGGGTGGTTCTGCTTCAATCAAATATTTCAAACGTTTATGTTCAGCTGCTTTGTGAAACATTTCCAGGTCCTGGATCTTTTGTCACTGGGTCAAAGGTAATCAGGATTCCACGTTCCCTTGTTTTAACATATGTTTTCTGTAGGACTCTGTAAACAGCTAATACAGAATGGATATCTACATTTGATGATATTAGAGGGGAAATATTTTTGAGCAAAAAAATTATCTTGTTTAGAAACGTCATTTTCTTGGTTCAGTTTCTGGTTCAACACAATCTCCTAAAAGAGGCCTGCTCGTGTATCTTTTAAATGAAAATATAGATAGAAAAGCATGACTGAGGCTGTCTGTATTTGTACATGGAAATTTTAAAACTTTTTGTTTAACATTGGCTCTTTGATTTAGAGAGCCTTAACAACTTAAGAAATAGTGAAGATGGTTTCTAAGGATACTTGGAATATCTCTCAGGAAATGAGCAATATTGTTAACATGAAACACGAATTTTCTTGATGAAATCCACTTTTAAAAGTATGCACGGATAGAGGCTTCCTATAGGGAGAAGCAGATGACTACGATAATATTAAATAAAAACTTACATGCGTCTGTATTACGGTAAGCTCTATCCTTGGAGACTTCTATATCAGTACTTACTTAAAAAGGAAATCTTTGAAATGTCTTCCCAAAACAGAAAACCTTGTTGTTGACTTTCTAGTCAATAAATATTTTTTCCATATTTGAGTCGAGGCTTCATTTTTAAAAAGACAAACAAAAATTATCGTTTATAAGAGTATTTACAGGAAGAAAAATCACTTAAGGTCTCTTGGAACTCAGACTACCATTTGATATACTGAATGAGGCTTCAAGTTGTTCAAGGAAACCTCTGTCATCCCAGCCTCCCTACCTTAATTCCAATGGGATATTGAAAAATAACCACAAGTCCCACCATTTTCAAATGAAATTGAACAATTCAACGATTATATTTAATCACTAAAATGGAGAATGTGGTATAAAAGAGAACACCAAGATAACTTTGTCCATAAATAGATCCACAGTATACAGTGTCTTTTTATTAGAAAGGCCATAAATAGTTTGGCAACTGCCTCCAGTATAATGCCCACAAATTAAAAGCCCCAAAGGGTTATCGAAAATGTTTTAGTAATTTTAAAAAACCAGCATGAGCCTAGAGATCTGTTTCGAATCCTTATTTCAACAAGCATTTTAGTCAAGGAGCTATCTCATTAGCTATGGAAAGCTCCATAATATCATCTGTTGAGTGTGGTCGTAGCTAACAGATGTCTATGTAATAAGCCTCTGGCATTTCCAAGGGAAACTTATGTTCTGGATGGCATGCCCCTCTGATGAAAAAGGAAAAAGAATAAATTCTTCAAACTTGGAGATAATAGCTTTCATTTGTTCAGACCTTTGTACTCTAAGCTTCAATTCCAGCAATAAACGCCAATTTCTATTTAACTGACTAGCATTATCCCCTAATTTTCATATATATTTAGCATGGCAATTTGGAGAAGAGTCAAGCCACAGACTAGGAAGGTGCGAAGAGATTGTAATCTTGGTTCTAAAATTATCTTGCTGGGTGATTGGGGGCATATTTTCCTTTGTGCTTTATTTACCCATTTATAATGGTGTTACACAAGATGATCTCTAAGTCAACTTCTAATTTGGAATTTTTGGAAAACCTATGGTGGTGTTATTTTATTGAGTAAGCACAAATTTGAAATTCAGGTTAACAGAAATAACTGTTTTGGTTTATCATTAGTTATCATTGCATATGTTTTAAAAGGTTCATTCACATATACTAATCTACACCAGACAATGCATACTTACACTGTCTATATTCCATGCCAAGATGACTGGTAGAAAACATCTCAAAGCTATTTTACTGACTTTCATGAACTTGACTACATAAAGTTCAGGCTGATGGGGATTTTCATTTTGGACATCAATAGGCTATTTATCTTTAATTTCCTTGCAGTTTCACTTCCGCACAGTGTTTTGCCTATTATACTATTAAACTTTCTCTATTGCCACCTCTACAACTGGGCCATACAATCCAAGTCAGAGTTTTGAAAAGATACCATGTTTTTAAAAAGTGACTTTACTGCTTTACTAATACTGTTCATCTATCTGTTTAGGAAGACAAGTCACATCTCGATTGGATGACACGCTTTGTTGCAAGCACCCCTGAAACTCTTCTGTAGTCAAGATCATGAGTTAACTCTACCTAATTTCAATTCACTAGAAAAATATTGTTTAAATCCCACAAATGGGCTCTAAGGTTATGTGTGCGAAAGGCTGTAAAATAATACCTCAAAGTGTCTCTCCACTTTACACTCTCCTATCCTCATTTTGCAGGGAGAGTGCCACTCTATGATAATCACCTCTAGTCCTCCTGTAGCGACCGATATTTTCTCAGAATCTTTCCTTCAAATACTTCATGAATGAAATTTACACTTTCTGAGCAGATCTGAACCAGCGAGGGGGTCAATACATAGAAGCTTAGAACTAGAAACACAAACTATTTAAGAATTTTGAAAATGGATATCTTTTAGAGTAATAGGCTGATAACTAATTCAAATAATTCCCAGATTGGGGCAAACATCCCTGATCACCTCCCTCTACAAATTCATGACAATAAAAAAAACCAAAAATGGTGGAGATTATCCAACTGAAGCGTATTTGTGTTTCTGTTTATTTACATGTGGATAAACTTAGGTGTCAGCTTTTCCATAAGTCCCCTCTGGAGGTCTGTAGTACTTGGGGAAAGCCATCAGCTGTAGCATGTTGAAAGCATACTTTCTGCATTTGATATTCTTCAGTACATTCTCTATGCGGCATCCTTCTCTGGTGAAAGGGGAAAAAGTACAACTTCATGAAACACAGAATAAATAAATATGCTTTATTTGTTCAATGCAGAGTTGCGGCAACAGTCCAAGTAAAAATAACAAAGATTCAACTCTACATTTTTTTTTTTCACAAATGATGATACATCTTACAAAATTAAATCCTAGGCCAGGCCCAATACCATTATTGCCCGCGGAAAGAGATGATTCAAGTCTCTTTGCTCTTAACAGATATTTAAGGTTTAATAAACTCTTTAAATATACTTTGCTCCACAATACAGCTTCACTTTAATTTCATAAATATATCTGCCTTTTTATAACTTTTCCACAAATTAATTTCTCAGTCTCTTTAAAACACATTAAAATCTATATGTAGCCCTAAGGATGCAGGTTCTAGGAATAAGGCATTTAATTTATTAAGTCTGGCCCTATAGATTTTTCAAAGGAAAGTTTCATTTCTATTTTATTTCATTATTTTAGCTGTGCAACGAAGAGAAAAAATGGCTTTCTGAACAGCCTGGTCCAAGTTTCAGCGTTATAGAGGAAGAGTGCTTGTGCACAGGACAGTACAAAAGTCACAGGTGCGGAAAATGGTGCCTCAAGACACAAACAAGACCTTGTTAAAAAGAATAGAAAAGTACTCTGAAAGCCAAATCAACCAAACAATAGTTACAAACAGGTTAATTTAATTACAAAACATAAATAGCCATTCTCTCCATCAAGTTACTTGACAGAAAAGGGTTAATTGCAGCAAAGAAATAACATAACTAACAGGTTAAGAAATCAAACAGAAGGTTCTGTCAGTTGATGGTAACAATGACATTAGCACAGTGGAAATAAAGTCTGGAACCTCCCACATCTCTAGGACTTGCCTCAGGGTTTCAGTGTGTTGTGCAAATTCGGTCTTAATTTCTTTAATAAATTTAATGGGAAGAGGAACAGGAGGTGCAGATCTTCAAGCTTTCAGGATTCTGTTCTTTGTCTTATTCCAAAGACAGTAATTTAAAAATTCTTCTTGAGCTAATTAACAGTGGGAAACACTTCTCCATGAACAAAAGAGCAAAATAATTCACTTAATGCATAGTACTTCTTTTTTTAGATTTTAGGAAAAACAAAGAAAACACAATTCAAACATTTGTTTTTTTTTTTAAACTCTGTGAATCTGAAAATGTAGAAATATTACAGCCTTGTCCCCATAATCTAAAGTCCATTGTCATTGGTAGAAAAGAAAGGAATACAACATAAAACTTATTGGTATTTGGCTAATAGTAATGCAAGACTTAAAATAAGCCACACGACTAGAAGGTGTGAGCTGACAAGCAGCAAGGCGACAGGATAGAAGTGTCGAGAAGTTGTCTTGTTATCAGTTAGACAGCCTGTTTCAGGATCATCGGATTCATTCAGTGCTCCCTGGGTTTGTCTGCTGTGAAACAGGGGCGATTTAGGGGAAAAAAGAAGATAGTATAGCTTTCATACAGTAAAGAAACTCAAACGTAAATATTCTGAAATACAACACATTATCTCATACAATACAGCCGCTCCAGATGAAGTTTTTATGCTCAACAGCCCCAATTACATCCTGTGTACTTTTTTCTCAACGTATGACATTGACGAATGTATTTAAAAAGGAGATTCCTTTTGCCTTTTATGCAAGAAGGAAGGGAGAGACATTATGATGATATTTGCATGGGTAGAATCTGTATGTACAAGGAAGAATCAAATAAGCATAATAGCTCCAATAAACAAGTCTGCATGAGTAAAACTAAAATATGGGTCAGCTCATAAAAAATAATCTGATAAATACATCTTTGGAAAATGAAATGAGAGACACAGTATGTAGTGAAGCAAATCAACGTGTCTGGCACATTTAAACACACCGTCTATTGGTATTGTACCTATATAATGTATTTAATGTTATAAAAATGATTTATGGAAATGGTCTGGTATTTAAAATGAATGAAACGTCTGACATGTCATCCTTGCCAGCCATAAGATTAGTTTAACAAAATCCGACTCAGCACCTTTCTGTTAGTTCAGCTCATAAATTATGTTGTCTCCTGCTCTTACTTAGACGAGGCCAAATCTATCTCCTATGGACCCCTGATCTTAAAAGAGATCCACGTTTGCAGAGTGACACTCTGGAAAATAAAAGATTCTAAATTCCCAGGTGGTGCATTTTCCATGAAAGTAAAAAATAGGCATTTGTAATTGTGCTTAAAAGCAGCTCCAATTATAGCAAATCTGAAACATGCCATACTGATATATGTTGAAAATAAAAATTCTTTATGGTATATTTCATCAGTATTCAGAATTTCAATCACATTCAGTTGTCAAGGGGTGGTTTGATCCCTATCAGATCCTCTAGGTTTTGAGGAAGAAAACTGGTTGTTGCTCAGTCTTAACGAAGTCATGCAAAGGCAAATTCTAAACAGGCACCTTAGTTTGCATAGCCCCCTTCAACCAGTTGCAGCCCCTGAAAATCCTATGTAGAAATTTTTGGTCAAGTGTTGACCACATCAGTGGCCACATTTGGACAAGCAGCAGTCACCATTATTTCAAACAGCAATCTGACTTAAACACCAAATCAATCACTCTGTGCTGTGCTCTGGTACTTTGTTGTTCGGTAAGACCTAAGGACTATGGATCAACTGACAAAGTGAAATAGATGCTTATCTGGAAAACAAATGGTTTAGTGAGCAAAATGGAGGGTAATTTTGGACTTGCATAATTCCCATTGTCAATTGAGCAAGTAATTTATTCAACAACTAAGTTACTTGTTCAGCTTTCTACTGCACATTAGGTAGGAAATAGACAGTAGATTTTAAAGTATTGATATCTCTGAAGGTGACTAAGAGAAGCTTCCTTGCTCTATATTATCTTTTGGATTGGCTTCTCAGGACACTTGAAATTTCATCCCAGAGAAATATTTTATTCATTTGTTCAATCAATTATTACTAATGTGCATCTCATTCTTTTAAAATTGCTATTTTTCGTATATTCCATAAAGTATATAATATGCTAGTAGAGTAACACACATAGAGGCAGTTGTGGTATAGTCGATAAGAGCATGGACTCTGGAGTCAGACCACTTGGGTTCAAAGCTTGGTTCAGTCATTTGCTAGTTAAGTGGCCCAGGGAAAATTATTTAACATTTCATGTCTCAATTTCCTTATCTGTAAAATGGTGTTAATAATAATAATACCTACTTCATAGAGCTGCTATGAAGTATCACAAGTAAATCAACACTTAGAAAGTTTTTAGGACAGAGCCTGGCATATAGAAAGCATTCAATAATGCTTATTGTTGTTATATCATTTTTATATGAATAAATATACACATCTTGTAGTGTAGCTAGAACGTTTCTAACTAGTAGGAATGTATAATCAAACAAGGCTGTGAGCCACTTATCTAGCCCATTGGCGCTCAAAAGTGGGTGTGCCCATGGGGTGGTGGTGGAGAAGCAGAGGGCTGATCAGAGAAGTTTGCTTTTATTGATACTGTTTGTTTAGGTCTCTGCAGAAGAATTTGTGCACCACCCCAGTGACCACATTTGGACAAACAATAGTCATAATTATTTCAAACAGACCACGTAGCAAACTGAATTAATTTAAAACACCAAAGCAACCATGCTGTGGTCTGGCTGAAAGGAATAATTGAAAATAACTGGTCTATTTTATGCTTGAACAATTCCGGGAATGAGGAAAGAACACTTTTCAAAGAAGTTCATTCCACACTCAGACTGCTGTGAAGGGGGTTCAGTCACAAAACATGTGTGGGAACATGAGAGTGACTGGGATAAAGGGCCACATGAGGCTGGTAGGTGACTTTAAGGTCCCCTTGGACTTTCAGATGCACAAAGAGAGAGGTTCTGAAGTAATGCTTGCCTTTTCCTACCCCCACCTCCAGCACCTACTAGCTGCATAAACTCTAGCAAATACTCAATCTCTGTCTATTAAAATTTCTGTATATGCACAGGAAAACTAGGATTGTTAAAAGGACTAAATAAGATGATACATGCAAAAAACTTAGCACAGTATCAGATATAAAGTAAGGCCCAAATAAATGTTAGCTGTTGTCATGACTTTTATCACTAATATCATCTTCCTTAACACTCTCTCCTGTCCAGGTTTAAGGTGAAGGTTATCTCCAGCAAATCTTAACAACTTTGTTGAAACCTTGATTCCTCTCCAATGTTTCCTGTTAGGAGAAAAGTAGTCTTTATCTATCTATCTATCTATCTATCTATCTATCTATCTATCTATCTATCTATCTATCTATCTACCTACTTATCTATCTTAGTATAAATATTACATTCTGATTACAATTTTAGGTTAAGTATTAGCCACAATCTATTACTATAATAGTACACAAATACTCTCTTTCCCAACAGGGCCACACAGACAGGCTCTGGCTGAGGAGCAGACCGGCCAAAAAGCAACTTGAAAGGAAACTTATAACAGTTCTTACTCCAAATATAGGGGACTAATTTACACCCGATGACTTTTTTTTTCTACAACTGCTGAAGCACATTTAACATTTTCCAGTCTGCTAGTTGTATATGCCTTCCAAGAGAAAATTACTAAATTAAAATGTTGTCTTTTTTATTTGGAGGGGCAGTTTTATGATTAATTAATTGTTTACTAACTTCAATCTCTGGAGATTAGAACAATACATTAAAATGTCTCACATATAATCATTCTATTACTCAGCTGGAATTGAAAGCAACACAACCTATGAGGCTGCACAGAACTTAAAGCTGGAGGCCCATGTCTGTGTCACAGAGTGCACTCAGGTACTCTTGGGGCTGCTTCCTTGCTTCCTGCTAAGAATAGAACAAATGGTCATTTCTTCAAGGTCACAGATGAATTATTAAGCACTCTGCAAATGTAAACTGCGAAGGATGTATTAAGTAATAATATTAGTAATTTCCTCACAGGGAGATTACAACAAATAATTAATTAGTGGCTGCCTTGGAAGATCCCCTGACAATCCAATGTCATTAGTTTTAGCCATTGCTGACTGGTGGATCACCATGGAAGCAAATCACAATATTGCCTCCGCTGAAAATGTGACATGATCACACATTTAAGGGCATTTCTGTCCCGAATCTGCAGGATAGAAAATAATTTTCTTCCTCAAAGATCTGTCTAAGCAATCACTTAAAATAGAAACAAGTAAAAGGAAATGTCTCGCTTTTAAACTCATCACTGCCTACAAGAGGAGACACTGCCTTAAATAAAACCCAGTGTGTATGACTTGATGATATTTGCTTATTTCTCCCTCTTTTCTGCCATGACTACTGCTGTATCCTAGATCACAAGTCCCTCATTGTAGGTGTCCTCTCCAATCACTCTAATAATAAAAGTTCGAGTCCTTCTATCTTCCCCTGCTGGGTAATTATTCATTAATAGTTTTGTTATTTTATTCCTTTAACCACTATAGCTCTTCAAGCTCCCCCAAAGGAAAATTACCAATTAAAACTGAATTGAAAAATCTTGCCTTTTGACCAGAAAGCTGATTTCCCATGCTAAAATGAGATCATTTCACATATAATTACATCCAAGTTCAGAGCTATGGGCATACCACCTTGAAATTAGGAGCCCAGAGTTTAAAGCCAATATCTTACAGAGCTTTATCTGACTCTACATTTGTCCGATGAATCAATCTCTATATAGCACTATGTTTCAGGCCCCAGATTGCTGAATTGTGTCAGATTTTAAACTGGAAGATCTGTCTAAAAATGAATATAATGTAAGCCTGGTAACAATAAGAGCTTTGAGGGTGGTACAAAAACCACAGAATCATAGATTCTGAGGTGAAAAGTGCCTTTAAAAAATCTTCAAGTTGAATGTACACATTTTATAGATGAGGAAACAAATTTAAAGGACTTGCCGAGGCTTCTACAACAGTAAGTTGCAAGGAAAGGATCCTGAGAATGTAGTTTCCCTGGTTCACAGTTTGCTTATATCATAATCTGGTAAAATGAGGTAGAAGGATTTTTTTGTTTTCAGTTTAGATCAAGGTCCATGAAATTTAATGACTCAAAATACTCTTAGATGACAAATTATCTACCAAAACTTTCCAAAAATTCAATTTATAATTAGAATATTAAAAGTAGATTTCCAGGACTTTTTAAAAATGGTGCAACTATTTACATATAGGCGAAACTTTAATAAAAGCACACCAAAGGTGGAATAATTTCCATTGGCCTAGAAGCAAAATTAGCCTTTGTGGCCACTGGATCACCAGCCACATTTAAAGTGCCTTCTTTATTCTAACTGGATTACAGAATCTAATTCAAAATATATTATGTCAACCACAAGAAAAACCCCTAAATGAAGAAATTACTCAGAAGACATAAGACTATATCACAGTTTTAAGTGTCTGGGTCATAGAGTGTTTCTAATAATCCTGGACAAGTTTGCTATAAAAGGAAGATTAGTATTAACCAAAATACACACTCAGAGGAAGTGTGAGTCCTCTCTATAGGGCACTGCATGCATTTCTGGACATGGCAGTCTCAGGGGAAGGCTACCGTGAACCAGAGAATACCAGGGCATGGTAACCAGGAAGATGACAATGGACTTGGGAACCAGGCATATCAGAAAAGACTGAAGACAGTGAGGTTGAGAATTCCATTGGCTTGAAAAATTTACAATTAAGTGGTTGTTGATTTCAGATAATCAAAAGTTCTGTAGTCTAAAGTCTGGGCACCGTGGAAAGCAATGGAAGTGTCTGAAGTAAAAAAAGAGATCTCCTATGTCTCATGTCTTATCATGTGATAGCTGCTTTATAGATATTATCTTCTTCATTCTTTACAAAAGATCAAACTGGTTGGTGTTATTAGCTCCACAGGCTCAAAAGGGATACAAAACTTGCTCACGTAGCAGATAGGGGATTTTTATCGATGTCTGGCTAATGGGAAAACCATATTCCTTTCCCTTTATGTTTGGGATCCTTTAAACACAGGTTTTGTGCTACCTCTCAGAAACTGGCAGGTGTTAGATTAGATTAAGTGGCCTCTAAAAATTACTTTCATCTCTACATTCCTGTGATTCTATTAAAACACAACTGCAGTACTCTAGAGATGCATATTTTTTCTACAAATAGAATAGGGGACAGTTCAGTAAGAAATAGTTGGGGCAGGGTGCAAAAATTAAAGAACCCAGACTATGTTGATAGTGTATTTGGACTCTAAAGTTGTTCTTGCTCATTCTTATCTATTTTCATTTCGATTTGCAGAATTAAAAACAACAAAAAACCCTGATGCATTTAACTGTTTTAATTTAATTTCTCCCCGGTATGACTTTTTGCACTCTTCTTCCCATTTCACTCTGTTAGTTTTATAACGTACCTCGAAAATAGAAATATCATCTTGTCAAAAAAAGCAAGGCTCCAGTAGTGATACTTTCAGATAGTGTCTAACCATTGTTTTGAAGAGCAAGTACAAATGCCCGGAAGAACAACTCGAGAAAAGATCGGAAAGTGCCTGGTGTCAAATCTAAATGTGTTTTATTAAAAAATGTTTAAAAAGAAAAAAAGAAAGGAGAGAGAGACACAATGAGTTGAAAGTATAATTGCTTCCATCAGATCATTATCAGAGAACTGATTCCAGTTTTGATCTTTGAATTTTAGAAGGGAGACTACTTGGATGAGGTCCAGAAAGAAATATCATAAATGATTAAAGGACTGAAGAAAAAAGCTTTTGAGGAAGTGCTGAAGGTTAATTTTGTTTGGATAAAAGAAGGCTAATATGTGATGTGATAGCTCTATTTAAATGTATGTAAGACAATGGCAAAATAATTTTTGAGACATTAATTTGTGTTTTGCTCTCCTGTATTCCAGGCTGTAGTATAAAGCAAGTGCCCCAGGGATTTTAAAAGTACTGAAAGCAAGAGCTGCCTGAACTAGACAGATTTGCCCTTCTTTAATCTCATGACAGAGAAAACGTGAGGTGTCCATGGAGGGGGAAAAGAATCTTTGAGGGTTGAGAGAGAAAAAAAGAGGGAGAGGGAGAGAGAGAGACAGACAGCAGTGACTGAGGAGAGGACAAAGGGACAAAGGTTGGTGCCAGGAGGGTGAGGCCTTGTGCATTGTTCTGTGTCCATGCCTGGTGAGGGAGGACCACCAGAGGGGGAGGGCTGTGAGATGCATCTGGGGAGGTTGACCCTGGGTCACTGGTCAGTTTCCCTGAAGATTCCCTTGTCTTGAGATTGGCTTGGATGGGATGAAATGAAAGGGCTTAAAGGTACCATAATGAATAGGAAATGGTCACATCAGTGGCTGATGACTGACACAGACAAGCTTTCTACAAGTTTCAGTGCAAGATAAGACCTGTGGCAAGAGGAGAGCTCAAAATAATAGAGATTGACTTTCCATCAGCCTGGTTGCATAGGAGCTGAAACGTGGAATGAAGTTTGTTTAAATAAACTTTTTAAAAAGAAACAAAACAAAACCCCAAAACAAATAATGTCTTACATACCTGAGATAGCGGGCAGATAAATAGGGAAATTCTACAAAGAAATAAGCACATAGATGTAGATATATGCCTATAACTCATTTTCTATTTTGCATACAATGTAAATAGCTTTTCTTTGTACAGGAGCTCCAACAAGATGACTTCGTTTTAATTGCTTCAAAGTAGCAGTCGGATAGAAGAAAGGAGACTTGTCACAAAAACCTTCTGTAAGCGTGTTTGTTGCTAAAGTACTTAAAAATATCAATGACCATTGTCTCACCGCTCTAGCTTGTCATTCTCCTGGAGTTTAGGATAACTTTTGTCCCCTAGTTAAGAGGAAACTAACATGCAAAAATATAAGACTCTGATTCCATTCTTGATAAGCACCAGACAGAGGTAAATCCATCACCAGCAGCTTCCCTGGCAGAGCAGGCAGCCCGACTCCATGGGCTGCTCTTAAACTCTCAAAGAAAAATAAAAGCCCATTTATACCTTATAGCCTATGTTATTCTGAAAGTGGACTGGGAAATGTAGCAGGTATCAGTAACAACGAATAAATATTTGGATTTGTGTAACAGGAAAGAAAATCAGCTCGGCTCCCTATTATCTATTTGGTTAAGTTTCAACATTTTCCCTTTAAATGGGAGAATATTAACATCTATCCAACAGGATTATTGTGAGATTATGTAAAGGCACCTACCACATTCTCAGCAGTAAAAACAAGTAAATTAAAAAATCCCCTGTCTTTCCCTCCCCTTGCTAAATCTCATTTCTTGTGCAGACAGTGAGTACCTTACCAGATGTGCAGCTGCTTAGTTCTAGCTCTTTCTGCTCTTGTTCTCTCTACCGTTGAAGTGCCCCAGGATTGAGGACAAGCACACTTTACCTTCCTATACTATATGTACTTTTTCAAGGCAATTTCAACCAGTCCCATGACTTTAATATTTTATGCTGATAAATCTTAAATTTATCTCACTAGTTTAGACCTCTTCTCTGAATTATAGACACATATATTACACCCTCACTTGGATGCCTAACAGACATTTTAAGGTAATGAAAGGTGGCAGAATATGCCACCCGAAAATATGCCACATTGGCAAAAGGATTATTTTGAGCTAAAGGCACTTGAAAAACAGCAGGTACAAGAGGGATGCTGTGACCTCCCCTTTTCTTCCTGAAAGCAAGAGATAACACTTCCATGTGAAAGATGCCCTCCCTATACCAGGAGGAAAGAAACATTCTTATCATCAGAGACAGAGAGTCAATGCAGAGAGAATTCCATATAACAGATCTACATGAAATAATTCTTATCTTCCTCTAGCTCCCCTCTCCTCCCATATATTTCAGTTACTTTTCCACAATTGCCTCTCTGTTCAGCCTAGTGTAAAAGCATTTAGGTTTTGACACTTCTTTGGGTCTTCATTTTCTTGTGAAGATTTCCATGTACGTGTAAAATTTGTATTCTTTTTTCCTATTAATCTGTCTTATGTCAATTTAATCCTCAGGCCTAGCCAGAGAACCAAAGAGGGTAGAGGACAAATTTCACCTCCCCTATAGTTTCAAGGCCACCTACTCTGCCACCATTCCAGATCAGCTCCTCTCTTCCTTCCCATGGCAGGAAATGACACTCACCCACTCAGACATTCAAGTTAAGCACCTCAGTTCTCCCTGATTCTTCTGCATTCTTTACACCCCACATCCATCCATCAATCGGTCAGACCACTTCGCACCATCTCCACTGCTACAGCCTGACTGGGATCCACCATCACCTTGCTCTTGTACTAACAGAGGCAGTTTTCCTGCCTTCACCATTCTTGCCTCTCTATTCAGTGTCACTAAATCCTAATGTATCCATTTAGACCAGGACAAAGCAACCAGTGCACTATTCTAGTTGCATTCTAAAACCATATTCTGAAGAGCTTGTATGGAATGAAAATCCAGTTGCATCTCATCTGCCCACAGGGAGCCTAGCTTGTCAAAATAGCAGTGGTGCTTATCCATCTGCAGGGAGGTGGAAATATTTCAACTTCTCAGCACCAAGCCTGAACGCCTGCATCTTGAGGAGGAAGTTCAGCTGTACCCTCGTGCTCTACCATCTCCCAGGTTTTCAATCCCCTCCCACCACCGCTATGGTATTTCCACAGTATTACAGTCAGCTAGACGAATCCTGTCCACCTTTTTCAGGATAGAATCTTGTTTTGGGTCTTCCTTGTTGCGTGTGAAATGGATGGAACTGGGTGTGAACCAGCTCAACATCAGACACCACCATTTTCAGTGTCATTTATTCTCAAACATTCACTTCAACCTATTCTGAATTGGACCCTCCAAAAGAATCGATTTAGAGTTTTTGCCCCAGAACTGCTAGAATATTCATCATCTTCTCTAGAAGGATAGGGTCTCTCTCTTTCCCCCACCTTCAAATCTTTTCCCATTTCTATTTCCCATTTCTCCCTTTACTCCCACCATCCCATGAAAATAGCATGATGATATAAGTTATGTGATCAGCTGCTGAAAGTAAAGGCTTATGAAAGTCCTAGGGAAAGAGATATATTCAAGAATCTTAGAGTTTAGTTTTGGGATATAAGTGCACAGCTAAAAACAACAAGTCACACAACTATGAAAAAGGCAGAATATAAAATATGAACTATACCAAGGAGGAATAACTCCAAGGTGTATCTCAAAGTGTTTTACACACGTTATCACTACTCTCTGCTACAGGGATCCAGAGATCAGGCAAGGTGTCTTAGAGAAATAGACTTTTGTGATGGACAGTGAAAATTGAATAGAATTTCAATGGCTAGAAATTAGGTGGGGTTGGGGGGATATAAATAACGTGGAAATGCATGGAAACAGGAAAATGTCAGATGCATTTGGGAATGACCCATAGTCTGCTTTGATTAAAATAATAGGGCAGCAAGGAAATCAATGACAGCAGGAAAATCAAACATTAGGATACTTTCTTTTTTTTGTTGTGTATTTATTTTAGGCATTTTCTAAAATAAACATATTTTGCAATAAGAAATTCAACTATATAGTTTTAAAATGACATGGGGCTATGTTGCAAATGTTTATGGTTGATGGCAAAAACTTAGACTTTGTTCTCTAGATGGTGGTGGGCAAACACTGAGGACTCACAGGCAGCAGAGTGCTGTGGTTATCTCTGTTGTAGTATAGCGCCCGGCAGCAGTGGGCAGGATGGCTTGAGCCAGGACTATAACAGGAATGGAATAAACTAGAGGCATGAAGACCAACTGGGAGGCTATGATAAGAGTCAGGGCAAGAAATGATGAGGGCTTGGACTTGGAGTGAAAGGGAAGGGTGAGGAGGTTACAGATTCTAAAACAGAACTGATCTGAAAAATAGAGCATATGTTAAGAGTTTAGATAGGGGAAGATTAAGGGGAAGAAAAAGTAAAAAATTATGTTTAAATTTCAGAGGAAAATGCATTCTGTTTAAATATGCTGTGTTTGATGCAAGACTTTAGTTAGATATGTATAATAAAAGATGGGTCTAGACAGGATCTATACCATAGTTCTATACCCTAAATTTGGAAGTTTCCTGCAAAAAGTGGGCTAATTAGATGATGTCACCCATGTAGAGAGTATATGACGAGCAGAGCAGAGATGAAGGCTGAGGGCAAAACTCTGGGGAATGCCTGCATTTGTAAGGCCAGTGAGGAAGGAGGCAGACAGTAGACAGTGACATAGAAAACAGTTACAGATTCAAAGAAAGAGGGTGTAATCAATGTGTCAAATGTTGCAGCTGGAGCAAGGACGTTGCAAAGTAAATAAAGGTCACTGGACTTGATGATTATGTGGATTGTAGCCTTTGACTTGCAGTAGAATGTTAAGAGCAGAAATTAGTTTACAAGCAACTGATGAATGAGTGGTGAAGAATGGGACACAGCATTCTATTCGATTTCAATTACTATGTCCAGAGCCTTGATGGTGAAAGGAAGAAGAAAGACAGCATAGAGCCTCAAAGAATCAACTGGATTGATGAAACTGTTCTAGGATATGTGAGGCAAGTATGCTTGGAGGCACAGAGGAGAGAGGAAATGGGGAAGATTCAAGAATATGGGACGGTTGGTCTTTTTCTTTTTCAGAAAAAAAATAGATATTTATGGGTTGAGGACTAGCCCCCAAATAGGGAGCTTTCCTTGTTTATCAAAAAGTCCCTGGGGCCAGCCCAGTGGCATAGTGGTTAAGTTTGCGTGCTGTGCTTCAGTGGCCCAGAGTTTGCAGGTCCAAATCCCGGGTGCAGACCTATGCACCCCTCATCAAGCCATGCTGTGGTGGTGACCCACATATGAAAAAATAGAGGAAGATGGGCACAGATGTTAGCTCAGGACCAATCTTCCTCAGCAAAAAGAGGAAGATTGGCAACAAATGTTACCTAAGGGCCAATCTTCCTCACCAAAAAATTTTTAAAAAAAGGCCTTTCTAAGTCGGAGTCCACTAACCTCAAAGCATTCCCTGATTCATGTGAACATGGAACTGAAGATAAAGGTGTCTCGGTGCCTAGAGGAGGGGAATGTGGGGATTTGACCTAGTTAGAATCTTCATCTGTTTCCATTTTGTGACACAATCAGAACTTCTCGCAATAGATTCTCAGTGGTTTAGTAAGCAAATAAAGCCAAGATTGAATTTCTGATCACCTAACCATTAATGTCACAATAAATTAGAACATCTATGCTACTGATAGTGTGTTTGGAGAAGCATCTTTGCATATAATTTTGAAGACCGATGTCATGGTCCCAAAAGTTTACACTTTACATTCACATAAATTTCAAAACAGTGTATATTTCTTTTGAACTGATTCTTTTTTCATATGGTTATGTGGATTGAAACCTCCCAATGATCACATAAACATAAATACTACTAATTAGAAGCATTTTATCAACACAAATGATTATCAAAATGACTATGCTAGAATGCATTGTTCTGCTTCCTTCTTAATTTCTAATACAGTTAATAACCTTTAATTATCTGGCACTAGATTTTGTGTCCAACATCTATTCCTGATCACGGTCGTTGGGAAAACCTTATAACTGGCTTCCCAGAACTTCAGTATCTACTTGGGGGTAATAAATGATCTTAAAAGATGTTCAGCTATTTTCCACTGACCAGATGGACGCTTCCTCTTGTTTTTCTGTTTAATGCTGGGTATTTCTTTTCCTTTTTAAAATTGGTATTGTGCCAGTATAAGTTCTAGTCAATTGACCGTGGATCTTGATTAATTTCCGTTTTTCATCTATAACTCTCAGCCCTTCCAAGGATATAGAATACAACTCCAGGAAAATATTTCCCAAGATATCTGTGATGAAATAAGTTAGGGAAATGCTGGGTTAAAAACTCACATGGAATTTTTAATGTACTTATTTATTCAAGAAATATTTTTTGAGTTCTGACTTTGTGCCTTGAATAATCCAAACTAACTACAGTCTAAGAGTGATAAGAAAGAGGAGGGGGCAATCATGTAGGAAAAGTTGATTGATCCTGAAACGACAGAAGCCCCTACATTTCAGGCTAAAGCACTTTAGCATCACTGTCTATGTAGTGGGGAGTGACATGATCAGTGTTGAACTTTAGGAAAAACTCTTTGGGAGGAAGGTGTCAAGTAGATTGCAAGGTAAGGGACTAGAGAAAAGAGAACAATTAAGAGACTATAGTAGTGGACCAGGTGAAAAGTAATAAAGGTCTGGAGTAAAGCAAAAGAAATAGAAATGAATGAGAGACCATATATGAAAGACGGGGAGCGAGGTGAATCAACATCTTGGAGACCCTGCCTTATAATAATTATAGACAGAGGTGGCAATTATAAATCAAAAGATCCAGGAGAGAGTCTTTTATCTTGGATACCTTTTTGCTCCTTCTCTGTCTCCTTTTGTAACCACACTGACGCAGATAATCAGGCTGAGTCTAACAGAGCCGTCATTTCTGACACTTGCAACAATTTTCTGCAATAATTCTTGAAATGACTGTGTTGTTTGCCAAACAGATGGCTATCAGGGAGAGTACAAAATATCACTCAGAGCTAACCGTGGTAATTGCTTAGAGTTAACTTTTTTGGTTAAAATAAAAAATGTGTCAGTAGTTTCATTCCAGTAGAACCAAGAGAATTCTAAGGCCGCCACGGTTCTTCTGTCCATTTGCTTTGTGCTTTGTTGCACATCAGTCAGCAATCACATTGCGTATTAACTGTCTTCTGCTCAACTGAGTAAGACATAAAGACATGGAACTTAGAAAAAGGGTATTTTTTTTCCTACTTTTATCTTGTTTAGGCTCCCTCTAAATTGTGTAAAGCTTCTCTTCAGCTCAGTTTTGGAGCTACAAAGGAACCTTAGTGATCTCCTGGTCCAACCCCTTCATCTGTCAGATGAGAAAGCTGAGGCCTCCAGAGGGGGACCAGAATCTCATTAGCAGTCCACGGGGTGTAGAGCTGGGACTGTGTGCAGAACTACTAGATTACTGATATTCTTCAGCTCCAACACAATGAAATAGAATCTCTTCCCATGCCCCACCCCCCAACAAAGAGGAAGGAGTCATGTTCTCACCCTCAGGTTTTATACACTGTGAGGACATGGTGCTAGCACATTCTTGTGGGGAAATGCTCTGGGGGATTTGGGAAGGAGCCGAGCTGGTATGATTCATTATGATCTCTCTGCCCCTCAGCAATCCTTATGGAATTTTGTTTCCTTTTTCTAGATAATTATGGTGTGAAATTAGCCTTTCTGAACTTGCCGCTGTGGCTGCTGCTGCTCCAACTTACAAACCACTGAGAATTCCAGGAAGGAAGAAAATGAATGAATGGGTTCACATAACACTCATTTATAAAGCATCAATTAAGCTCAAACTTAACAATAAAAGTTACCGTTTACTGAGTATTGACTATTCACAAATGCCAGTAACTTCACCCCAATGATCTCCTTTAACCTCCACACCTCTACTGTGAGGTCGGTACAAAGATTCATTTTGCAAATGGGAAAACTTAGAGATATTAGATAGAATATCCAAACTTGGTAATTAGAGGTAGAGATAGCATTTGAATCCAGTTCCTTCTGACTCCTAACAATTGTGTCATACTTTCTTTTTCTACATTCTGCATTGTGCAAGAAACTGTGTAGATTATAGTATTTATATGCATGGCCTCACAGCCTACCTAGGACAGCTCAACATACCCAGAATAATTAGAGAAAAACATGTAATATTGCCATACATAAAATAAAAGTTTTGAATCTAAAGAGTTCTCAGTATGGGCTTAGACCAAGGGTGACCACATGACCCAGTCTGCCCGGGACAGCCCCAGTTTATCCCTATTGCTTCAGCAGTATTTAAATGGAGGGAAGGAGAGAGGGCATCTAGGTAGAAGGGTACAGTATTTAAAAAGAAATACAAAGTAAAAAGACACAGGCAAGGATTTGTGGTGTTTTTTATGTTATGTATTTGCTGTAAAATGTGTAGGGGCAGGTATTTATGTGAAAGAGTGGTGAAAAAATGAGTGGGAGAGAGAAACAGAGAGGGCACGGTCTAACAAAAAGATAAGGAGGAGATAAAACGACCACAAGATAATATGATTCTACATGAAATACTTGGATTTTAGAAAAATTGGTTTGAAAATACTATGCAGGGTAGATTGAAGCAGAGAGATGGAAGCAGAAAGCCAGTGAGGAGAATATTAAAATAATCAAGGTGTAAGGCAAATAAGATAGAACCCGGACGGCAGAGAGAACTTGTCAAAGCCAAAAAATGTGTTGAGGGGAAGAAATGGCAGAATTCAGTCAACAGACAAATAATTAAGACTTGCATCACTGTTTATGATTACACTGGCCCCAAATGTTAGATGCTGTCATCATGGGCAATGAGGGAACAACAGAAATTGGCCTAATGCACTCATGAAGCTTTGGAGATAAGTGACAGCAAACTGAAATAATGGTACAGGCTGCCAAAAAGTTTTTACACTTGTTAAAAAAAAAAAATCATGGCAGAATTGTGTCATCCAGCACAGAAAACATAGGCAACCCGAACTGCCGTCACATGCAATTTAACTTCAGCGGAACAGTATCACGTCACGATAAATGAACTGTGCTAATTCGAATTTCGTTGCTTTTGTTTTATGTAATTTGTATATTTGTTTTGACTTTATAGTTGTATAAGATCCAAAAGCATATAGAATTTATACCTGGTTTTATGTTTGGGCATATATAAGTAACATTATACTAAAAACAGTTTATGTCAGAAAGGAAAGTATGCAATAATTATTTCTCCTTAAAGAGGTCAATGCATGACTCAAGTTTGAGAAACAGTATCTAATACAAACAAGATTTTTATTTACATCACTGGCTTTGACAAGGAGGTAGTCACTGGTGATGTGGAATTGAAAGGCATAAGTGGACTGGTAGATAAGAAGTCAAACTGCAAAGGGATGGGAAGAAAATATGGGATTAGAAAGTAACATCACGGGTTGAGACCACATTAAGAAGTATATATTGCATATGACAAATTGTGAAGGAAGAACATAAAAATAAAGAAATACAAGTGATAAAACCAATCATATAAGCTATGACTGATACTCAAGACTTAGTACAATAGCTTTACTTGGCTAAAATATGAGTTTTGTGGTTAATGTGGTGTACATTAAATACATTTCTTTCCAGAAAGGTGAATATATCAATAGGCAGGAATTAATTTTATTGCCAAATTAATAAACAACAATTTGCAGGATTCATTAGAAGACAAAGCATCAAGAAATATGGAAGACAATCCAGATACAATATCTAAGTACCCCAAACCACAAATCAATTAACAAAAGTTCCGTGGGTCATATCTATGTGAAGTGCCATTGATTTAAGGAGTTGATTTTATGACTTGTAGCCAAGTGATGGTGTTGACCTCCAAAACCACATGGCTAAAATACTTACTTAGGTTCTTTTAGTTCCTTTTTCTAACTAAAAGCAAATAATTCATTGAAAACCAGCTGCCAAGAAATTGGTTAAGAGATCATGAAGAACTGACTTTGTATAAATAAGATTCCAAAGTTAATCTGGGAGTGACCTAAGATTTTTATATAGAAATATGAAGCTAAAATTTATCAGGACACTTATCTTCTTGTTTTAGAGAATTGTATCCTAACAGATTCCGTTCTAGTGAAACAGGGATTAGCTGTCACTCTCATTACCTTAAAATACTTCCCATTGGAGATGGGGCCGCCCGGTGGCGCAGCGGTTTAGTTCGCACTTGGCAGCCCGGGGTTCGCAAGTTCGGATCCCAGGCGCCCGCGGACGAACTGCCTGTCAGCCATGCCGTGGCGGCGTCCCATATAAAGTGGAGGAAGATGAGCACGGATGTTAGCCCAGGGCCAGTCTTCCTCAGCAAAAAGGGGAGGATTGGCAACGGATGTTAGCTCAGGGCTGGTCTTCCCCACAAAAAAAAAAAAAAAAAAATACTTCCCATTGGAGAAAGACTAATAAAAAGTCAAGAGTTGATTAATAACCAAAATACAGATTATTAGCCCATAGATTCCTATAATTCTATAAATTATCAGGTTTATTCTTTTTAAATGCTCAGTAGATAGCACCATACATAATATATAGTGATTCTTTATCTATATACAGTATGGTGCTTATGTACTGGAGAGTCATACAATCCTAGGTTTGAATCTGGCTTTGCCTCTTGCTACCTGAGTAATGTGGACAAGCTACATAATTTTTTCATGGGGATGATAACAGTATTGTTATATATGGTTAGTATGAAAGAGAAATATACACACACACAAACATGCACACGTGTTGTATATTTAGCATGTCTAGCATATAGTAAGTACTCAATAAATGGTAGCTATATTTGTTGTTGTCATTATAAATTGATAATTACTTGTAAATAAATGACAATGAAATAATCTACAAAATCTCTACTAATGGTTAATGAAAAATACAACATAGCATAGAATTATCTCTATAAAAATTATAGTCCACACTAATGATTTCAAGAAAAGAGTATTTATCCATAATTTCTAATAATACTTTGTTCCTATGATTTATGTATACTAATATTACATATTACATTACTCTAAATATTTTTCTAAATTTACAAATCCAAATTTGATGAGCTGTTGAACAGTTTGATTCTTTTTAACCCAGATATTTTACTTGTGGAATAGTGCTTGCTTGCTTTTATTATTACACATTTTATGATACTTATTTCTCCTATGTTTCTATTCCACATCTAATCAAATGTAACAAAAGAACTGAGTCACTCAATCTTATAATTCATCTTAGTCTACCTGAAATAATCATTTAATTCTGATAACATTTTGCTATAATACTTTCTATCAAAAATCATTAATGTATATTGGAATTTTTGTTAAAATATTTCTACCTTGAATAATTATAAGTATTCAATCTCTTATAATTAAGATAATGATAATTAGGTTGGATGCAGACTAAATTATCAAAATGCATAATGATTTCTAAAGAGAAATGATGTTGCTCTTTTATTATTAAACTAGCTTATTTATTCCCTAGGAATTACTTATTTAAAATTTATTTCTACAAAAATTGCTTCCTGATTTCTTAAGTATAACCCATGTTCTTCTATGTTAATAAATATAAACTAGATCAATTGCATATAACTAAAACAAACACATAGATTTCTCTCCCCTCTTCCCATATTTTATAAATATGTACACCTCCATAAATAGGTATATATTTATAAAATAATATTAATTCTCTGAAACATTCTACAGTCAAGAATACATTCAATACTTTCATTAAATATTCCTTTGAACATAATGCCTTTATTTTATCTATTGGTCAAAATTTACAGTGCTTAAATTGCCTAGTTTCCTAAGACAGAATTTCCCATATTGTGTCCCAGGAGTACTGATGGATGTGCAGTGCTGCATTAAAAGACAAGTTTCTTTATGATAGAATTTTCCTAAGACTTTAATATATAAATATATTGGGGGGTTTGGGAGCTGGAAACATGCTATTTCTTGGACTTGGGTGGTCGTTTCTCAGCTATTCACTTTATAATTATTTGTTGAAATGTACATCTATGTTTTATTCACTTTAATATGAATACTTTCTGTCCTATAAATGCATTGTGATATTCTGAGGAGATACAGAAAAACTTTCTTTTTCCTTCGAACACTTATTTAACATCATAAAGGTAACTAGTGTTCGGAGGAACATGAATGAGGAAATGTTGCCCCATGAGAGTTCAGAAAAAAGTTTAAAGCCACAGATTAATTAGAAAACTATACCATTTACTCAAATTAATGTCCACACGCCAAGGTCATGATGGCTCACAAAGGTAAGAAGAAAATCAATGCAATCATCTAAATAATTCTGACAAAAATGTATTATTCTTCTATGTGAATATTTAGATTAGATGCCATTTTGTTTTGATTTTTAACTTGGATAAATGTTTCAATTTTCTTTTTACTTGGTATGGGATATAATCCAGGACAGTCTTAAAAATTTGTACATCTAAAACTATCACTAAGGGAAAGCAATGTGGATATATTATTATAATAATTAAAGATAATACCACTGCCCTCTTACCTTCATTCTCCTTTGATGGCTTTACTTTAAATAAAGTATGAAATAATACACTATACTGAAGTAATATGTTGTTCTGACTTCTTTGGAATCAACATTTAAGTCTTTATTTATTTATTTATTTTTTTTGAGGAAGATTGGCCCTGCACTAACATCTCTTGCCAGTCTTCCTCTTTTTCTTTTTTCTCCCCAAAGCCCCCGTACATAGTTGTGTATCATAGTTGTGGAGTTGTAGCTCTTCTATGAGGGGAACTGACTCAGCATGGCTTGATGAGGGGTGAGTAGGTCAACCCCCAGGATCCGAACAGGTGAACCCTGGATCCCCAAGTGGAACGCGTGAACTCAACCACTACACTACCAGTCTGGCCCCATTCAAGTCTTTCTTGATCAAGAATAGACTATTTTGGGGCTGGCCCAGTGGCGCAGCAGTTTAGTCCGTGCTTGGCAGCCCGGGGTTCACGGGTTCGGATCCCGGGCGCCCGCGGACGCACTGCTTGTCAGCCATGCTGTGGCAGCGTCCCATATAAAGTAGAGGAAGATGGGCATGGATGTTAGCCCAGGGCCAGTCTTCCTTATCAAAAAGAGGAAGATTAGCAACGGATGTTAGCTCAGGGCTGATCTTCCTCACACACACACACAAAGAATAGACTATTTTATCAGACTTTCATCATATTTAGTCTTTTCAACTATTTTACAAAAAAAAAGAAAACCCTCATAATAATTTCTGTTTTTCTGCAGAGATATTTCTTAAAAACATGATTTATTAATTTTATTGTGCCAAATAAGCATTGTGTATTCCATTTTGGGAAACAATTATAGATATAAAACATTTCCAAGAGACATGTACAAATAATCTACTTTCCCCAGATTTTCTATAAACTCTATGTAATCATTTTAGAGCTTCTTAGCTAGCATAGGAACTGTTGGTAAGAAAGTCTCCTCTCATGGAAAAATATTAAAAAGGGGGGTTCTGTCACATGGGAACCACATGGTACAAAGAAAAGAGCAGTCGAGACAGCATTGGGAGAAACAGGTCCTGGGCATGGTACGCTGATTAACTAGAGGTGTGTAATTAAACGTAACTAAACATAACTAAAACGGTATTAGAGAGAATGGGCCTAGATACTCTCTAAGCCTATAGTCCATGCTACCTCAATATTTCTATCATTTACCTGTGGAATTCTAACTCCGAATTAATAACTCTTCATTATTCACCACGTACCAGGGACTGTTTTAGACGCTGAAAAGACGAATAAATACTGTTCCAGTCCTCAGGTCTCAAAGACTAGAGGGAGAAAAGATATCCAAATAAATACCAATACCTAAATCTCAAGATGGATGTCTATACAGTGAGAGTCAAGCACAGAGAAAGGAACAATGAAGCATCACAAAGTGGTGTCATCCAGGAAAGACGTTATAAAAACGTGATAGTTTATTAGGCAGAGAAGAGGGAAGAGCACAGCAGACATGGACAGTGAGTCCAAAGGACAGTGGCCTCAATGACCCAGTGGGTTGGGAGGAAAAGGGTTGTGGAGAGGGAAAAGGCCAGATGAGTGAACAACTGACAGGCCACTGAAATGTTCTTAAGCAATTAGGGGAGTGATCAATTGTGTGTTTCGAGGCATGAATTTGGGCAGCTACCCAGAGGGTGGGCCTCCAGAAGGCAGTCGGGAGATGAAATCTGGTGAGAAATGGTAATGCCTGATCCAAGGCCGACACTTAGTGCATGCTGACATTCTGTATTATTAACAAAAAGGAAATCTGTATGTTTCCAGACACTAGCGATATTGGTGCCAACGTTAGCACTTTGTGAGGAAAATTAGAGATCCCGACTTGTATTCTTTGTCCCAATGGTGGGCCACCACACCCTCACATAAAGAAAAGTTAAAATTGTACCTGTAGTCATGGCCCAGCTTCTCCAGAGAATCCCTTTTTTTTCTTTTGTTGAGAACTAACTTAATCGTGGGTGTCTGCTTGCGTGGATTAAGGATCTGCAACGCTTACTTTAATATTTTCTGATCCGTTACTAAAACTAGTGCTATGATTATAGGAGGCTGGTAGTCACAAAGGATTTCTAAATCATGCTTAAATAGATACACAGACAGATAAGGACATTTGGGCATCAAGTATTTAGAAGATGGAGATAAGAACATACATAAGGGACATAATCTTTTTATGCACTTTCTGTAAAAGGGGAATTGATGAAAGGTCTTTATACCTGTGTTACCTTATCAGAATCACTTGTTCTACTGAGCTTGTATGGATGTTTCAAAATCAACTAATTTTAACTATAATGATTTGTTAATGATTGCCTACTAAGGCATTTTGTGACATAAGAGTGACCAAGTGTGCATCTGTGTGTGTGTGTGTGTTTGTGTACTAGACCTCATTCACCTAGTTTGACCCCCTGGATTTAATACTAACACCCACTGATTTCTAAGAAGAGAGTCAAATTCTGCATTCCTTCTTGTCATTTATAATGATACACACGACTTGAGGTACGAATGGACTCTGGACTTTTCATACAGAAGAGGCCATGGTAAATACAACCATCAACTCCAAATTCATAAAGTAAAGCAAGTCTTTGTCAAACAGGAAAGTTATTTTCTATCCTTTATCTGATTCACATATATGCTTTAAGGCTTGAGGAGATAGTGACCATTCAATTTTAAAAAATAGTACAAAAACAAAGTACATTGGTGTTTGAGTTCACTCAAGAGACTTCGTTATACATATCACATCCCAGGTCATCAGGATTAGTAATCATAAAGTCATTTTAAATCATAATTGTTGTAAATAGCATTTGTTCAATGTTATACAAATCTTATTTAATTTTCTACATGTTTCTTTTTTACAGAAAGTTTTGTTTCATAGAAAGTAATATGAATCCTTTAATAAAAACAACAAAAACAGTATTTGAATAGTTCATGAATTGGAAATGCTTTCTTTTAAATGAGAGAGGCTTAAACTATAAACACGGCTACTGTAAGTAAATTTGATTAAAAAAAAATTCAAGCTACAAAGGTAAAATGTTAAATGGTGTCTTTCTTTTCCAAAATGTTAAATTTTCAAAGAAAACTTTTGATTAGTAAATTAGATACAATGGTTTATGGAATGGAGACTATATAAACAGAACAAGATGATGTGGCACCTGTAAAAATTTAAGCTCACCAAGAAAGTAAGTGATAGGAAGATGAAGAAAGTCGGCTTTAAGGACTTTTGATTCCCAGGACAACCTCAGCTCCAGGCCCCAGAAAGAAGCTATTATTGGGTGTTTTGGTCAGTAACAAAGTGTCAAAGATGACTTGAAGCAGCTTAGCCTAGAGACACACAAATATTTTACAAGGAAATGAATAGCCTCAAGTGCTATATTGACAAATCTAAATCTGCAAAGGGTGGGTAACATTAATATTTTATGTCCATCGTTAAAATAGGATACACTGATTAAGTTGGAAGCCTACTGTCCTCTACTTGCCTCTGGAAATCTGAACACCACCAGCGACAAGAGGAAATTAAGGAGACATGTCAACTTGGAGCTGCATTTTGCAATTCAAATACACCTTTTTGTCTTGTCCTGGTTATTTGGGAACCCTGAAGACTCTGACCAGAGAATTTTCTCACCACTCACCTGTCAACAACACAAATGATTGAGAGGTGAAAAATGCTAAGGAGACAAGCTTTTCTCTTAAATTTTATTATACTCTGTGATGTCAGGGTACCTGTATTCCAAACTGACAAGCACTATGGAAATAACTAATTACAGATGAGAACCTATAAATACATCATCATATCACAAACCTACAATTAGGAAATGTAGCACATTTCATAGGAACTTTTATAATGATAAAAATACTCCATTTCAATAAGAGGGTGTTAAAATCCATCATAAGCTTTTCCTATCTGCATTATTTTTATCTGTTTATCTCATTCTAAAATTACAGAAATTTAATCTATAATCCAATTCTTCATTGGCTTGCACTTGCACACTTTTATTATTCTTCCTCTCCAGTACTGGTTAGCGATTGAAGGTGAGAAGTAAAGCAAAGCTTCACTCAAGCAAGTAGCTGAATTTGTCTATTTCCACTTAAGATTCAAAAAAGGTAATGTGTCAGTAGATATTCCATATGCAAAAGACATGTTGATGCATACACTCCCAGTTTGGGACTGGAAATTAAGAGGTCATTGAGTACTGACATGAACATAACAAAGACTCCTAGGCCGAACCAGAAATAAATTTGCCTGGGCAAAAAGATTATGGAAATTCTTACATACCCACAGGCAAAAGATGAACGCATAAAATCCAGAATTGGTAATATCCTATTTCCTTGAGCTTCTAATGCTTACATTATATTGAAATTTGCTTTCTTATTCCCTAAAACTTTCTGCAAATCCATTCTCTCTTTGGGCAGTGGTTTTTTGCTTCTTATTAAACATTTCTAGACTCTCCAGTGCCTGAGATTTAGTAAAATTAATATATATGTATATAAAATCAGTCCATTATTCCTCTAGATCCAACTCAAATGCTCCAGGCAAAGTGAGCATTAGAGGATCTTGGCCTCCTGTGAACACATAGAGTACTTTCTGGATCCAACCAGATGTCACTCCCCACATGAAGCCCTGCATTTTCTTTATCTGTATATGTCTTGTCTCTCCTACCAGACTGTAGTTATTTTAGGACAAGGAACGTAATTTACTTACCTAATGTGCCTTGTACTAAAGAATAGTATAAAAAAAATACCACCTGAGTCCAGGTCCCCCTGGAGAGCCAAGCATTGCGCTCTCTGACAAGTATACTGCGTTTGGGCCATGTTCATGCTAGTTAAAAAATAAACACATTTGATTAAAATTGATTATGTCTTAGCCTTAGTAAATACCAGAAGCTCATTAGCACAACACAGAGATCTAGAGTAATAGTTATTTGTATACTGATTTGATATTTTAATCAGCTCATACTATCAAAAAGACTTGAAAATGAGGACTAATTCTGATTTCTTAGACTCAAATAAAAACAATCCCTCCTTTTCACAAATGGTTTTAAAATAAACATCGCTCTATCATTGGGCTATTATTTCTCAGATGGTGCTTTCTTTTTTTTCTTAGAGCATCTTTGAGGAAGCTATTTTAGGTTCAATCGGTTCTCTATTCCAACAGCACACAATAGTATAAGAGGCTAGCTACTCTCCAGTTCAATATTATGTTTAAAGCACTGCAGAATTCCTATACCACTCTCACCTAACAATTATGAATGAAATATTCAAAAACAAGAAGGGTTTGAGATTTTTTTTTAAAAAATAGAAAAACTAAAATGAAATTCTATTCCTGCAGAAGTAATATTTTTAATATAACTGAAAATTTTAATCCAGTATTAACACAAATGGGGAAGGTTCTTGGACAAAATCAGCTTACAATTATTTCTTACAATTATTCTTGGAATAAAGGATGGAGATTAATTTGAGTTGAGTAGTAATGGTGTTTACAAGTATTGAGAGGAGGTCAACTAAAATTAAAACTAATGGGAGAGATTAGGTTTTTGTGTGTACCACAGATTTCTAGCCTAAATATACTGTCTTGCCTGCCTCAGTCTGATGAAGGCAAGTTATAAAAGGGGAAAGTGCAGGCAGGTTAGAAATCACCTACGAAACCAATGTATTTGTGGAGGATAAGGGCTCCTAAATCTGGATACTTACAAAAGTCACTTCTTGGGCCAACCCTGGTGGCCTAGTGGCTAAGTTTGACGTGCTCTACTTCAGCTGCCTGGGTTCAGTTCCTGGGCACAGACATATGCCACTTGTCTGTCAGTGGCCATGCTGTGGCATCAGTTCACATACAAAATAGAGGAAGACTGGCAACAGATGTTAGCTCAGGGCGAATTTTCCTCAGCAAAAAGAAAAAAGTCACTTTTCTAGTTTTTCTTAAGGTCATCGCTTTCTCAGAAATCATAACTTGATAAAGTAATCTACTTCTAATATTTATTGGCTGTATGTCCCAATCTTAGACCTCTAGCAAAACATGCTGAAATTCTAGAGTAATCAATAGCTTTTTAAAATGTTTTATTAAGAAGCATCAAAGTCTCTTGTGGGTGGAATATGTTCTTTCTTAATTTATGTGTCTTGTAATAATACCAATTTATAGGTCAGTTTCTCTCTGTAGCCCTGACAGTACCCCACACTTCCCCCACCAACCCCTGGGAAGTAATTGCTCCCTTATCCATGTTTCCAAAAGCAGTTTATACATAATATCATAAAAAACTTAATCCATCATTATTTATTTGTATTTGATTCTCTCCCAATAGGTTTTGAGCTGTTGGAGGACAAGGAACACATTGTATTCATATATGTATCTTCAATATGAATCATGATTCTCAGTAAATAATATACAATCAAAAATTGTTTACTTCTGGGAGTGACGTCAGCATCATGGCAGAGTGAGATTCCCTCTTTGAATCTCTGCCCCCTACGACACAACGAAAACATTATTCGCATTCCAACAGAGCTCAATCAAACACTACGAAGGACTTCTAAGAAACCCCTGCTGCCATACAGCAGACGGTGGAGGCGCGGGAAGCCCAAAAGGACGTGAGGAGAGGTAAGAAGTTGTACTCCTCCTCCCCAATCCATTGACAAAGAAAGCGCGGCTAGCAGACAGAGGGGGGAGGGGCAGCCCACAGCAGGGAAAACTATCGCCATCCAGGTGCTCTCACAGACGGTCGTGAGATCCCCACTGGGAAGTGACGATGGACTGTTTAGGGGGTGTAGCAAACACCCTAAGAGAGCCAGAAAGGAAACCCCCAGGTCGAGCAGGAGAAAGAGAGGACCCCTCCCCCCACACACCCCGCGTTTCAGCATAATCCCTCTGGGGGCTGCAGTGGGCTCAGAGCATACCACTCGCGATCTCCATCCAGTGGCAGCAGGGGGAAACTGCAGGACCAACTTCATCATGAGGGGAAAAAAATAACACCGTCACCGTCAGATCCCTGTGACAATTTGTTATGGCTATAGACCAAAAGGAAAATGACAAACACCCAGAAACCAAACCTGAAGGCACAGAATTTGATAACCTGAATGACAGAGAATTCAAAATAGCTTTCATACACAAACTCAACGAAATACAAGAGAACACACAGAAACAAATCAACGAATTCAGGGATTTCGTCACAAAAGAGATTGAAACCATAAAGAAAAACCAATCAGAATTATTGGAGATGAAAAACAAAATCAATGAGATAGTGGAAAAAATGGAGTCTTTAAAGAGCACAACTGACAATATGGAGGAACGAATTAGCATTATCGAGGATAGCCACACAGAAACGCTCCAGATAGAGGAAGAGAGAGAGCTAAGACTAAAAAGAAATGAAGAAATTCTTTGAGAAATATCAGACTCAATGAGGAAAAGCAACATAAGGATAATAGGTATTCCAGAAGGAGAAGAAAGAGAAAAAGGAGCAGACAGTTTGTTCAAAGAAATAATAGCTGAGAACTTCCCCAACCTAGGGAACAAGAGGGAAATAACAGTGAATGAAATCAATAGATTACCTAAATATATAAACAGAAATAAAAAAATCATCTCGCCACGTAGTAGCAAACTTGAAAAATATCCATGACAAGGAAATAATATTAAGGGCAGCTAAACAAAAAAAACAAAATAACATACAAAGGAAACCCCATCAGGCTCTCAGCTGATTTCTCGACAGAAACTCTACAGGCTAGGAGAGACTGGAATGATATATTCAAAATCATGAAAGACAAAAACCTTCAGCCAAGAATACTTTATCCAGCAAAAATATCCTTCAAATATGATGGAGAAATAATAACTCTCCCTGATAAACAAAAGCTAAGAGAGTTCGTCACCACAAGACCCCCACTACAAGAAATGCTCAAGAAGGCCCTTAGGGCTAAAAAAAAAACAAATGAGAAAGGTGATACAAAGATTTCAGCAAGGACAAAAGTAAGGAGACTAAACCAGAACGAACTACAGTTGAATAACATCAAAAATTAATTCAAGCTCATCACTGGAAATACACATTCACGACACAAGATGGAATAAAGAGATAACAAATAAGAAGGGGAAGAGGTAAGGGATTGACTCCACCCAGCCTCAGGAAAAAGGAGGCATCTGAAAATGTACTATCTTATCCAGGAGATCGCTTATATAAACCTCACGGTAACCACTAAACAAATAACCAGAGGAGAACCACACGTGACAAATAAAGAGAAAACCAAGAGAATGAGCATGCAGAAATACCAAATTGAATTTGCAGCCCAAAACATAAGTGACAAGAAATGAAGGAAATGCAAAAGAACCAGAAAATGAACAATAAAATAGCAACATTAAACCCTTATATATCAATAATCACTCTAAATGTAAATGGATTGAATTCTCCAATCAAAAGACACAGAGTGGCAGGACGGATTAAAAACCAAGATCCAACAATCTGCTGCCTCCAGGAAACACATCTCAGCTCTAAAGACAAACACAGACTCCAAATAAAAGGATGGAAAACAATACTCCAAGCTAATGGCACACAAAAGAAAGCAGGAGTAGCCATATTTATATCAGACAAAGTAGACTTCAAGATAAAAAAGGTAATGAGAGACAAAAAAGGGCAATTTATAGTGATGAAAGGGACAATTCACCAAGAAGACATAACACTTATAAATATCTATGCACCCAACACAGGAGCACCAAAGTACATAAAACAACTGCTACAAAACCTAAAAGGAGATATTAACAATAACACAATAATAGTAGGGGATCTTAACACTCCCCTCACATCAATGGATAGATCATACAGACAAAAAGTCAATAAGGAAATAATGGACTTAAACGAAAAACTAGACACAATGGACTTAATAGATATATACAGAGCACTCCACCCAAAAAAAGCAGAGTACACATTCTTCTCAAGTGCACATGGAACATTCTCAAGGATAGACCATATATTAGGAAACAAGGCAAACCTCTATAAATTTAAGAAGATTGAAATCATTACAAGCATCTTTTCTGATCATAACACTGTGAAACTAGAAATCAACTGCAAGGAAAAAACTAGGAAAGAGACAAAGATGTGGAGACTAAACAACATGCTACTGAACAACCAATGGGTCATTGATGAAATTAAAGGAGAAATCAAAAGCTATCTGGAGACAAATGAAAAGGAAAATACACCATACCAACTCATATGGGATGCAGCAAAAGCGGTCCTGAGAGGAAAATTCATAGCAATACAAGCTCACCTTAACAAACAAGAAAAATCCCAAATAAATAACCTTAAATTGCACCTAACAGAATTAGAAAAAGAAGAACAGACAAAGCCCTGAAGCAGCAGCAGGAGAGAAATAATAAAAATCAGAGCAGAAATAAATGAAATTGAAACCAAAAAAACAGTAGAAAGGATCAATGAAAAAAGAGCTGGTTCTTTGAGAAGATAAATAAAATTGACAAACCCTTAGCCAGACTCACTAAGAAAAAAAGGGAGAAGATGCAAATAAATAAAATTAGAAATGAAAGAGGAGAAATTACAACAGATACCACAGAAATACAAGGGATTATTAGGGAATATTATCAAAAACTTTACAACAAATTGGACAACCTAAAGGAACTGGACAAATTCTTGGACACGTACAACCTCCCAAAACTGAATCAAGAAGAAATAGAGAATCTGAACTGACCAATCACAAGTAAAGAGATTGAAACAGTAATCAAAAACCTGCCAAAAGATAAAAGCCCAGGACCAGATGGCTTCCCTGGAGAATTTTATCAAACATTCAAAGATTTAGCACCTATCCTTCTCAAACTATTCCAAAAAATAGAGGAAGATGGAATACTTCCCAACATAGTCTATTAGGCCAACATCATCCTGATACCAAAGCCAGACAAGGACAATACAAAGAAGGAAAACTACAGGCCAATATCACTGATGAACATAGAGGCAAAAATCTCAACAAAATATTGGCAAACCGAATACAGCAATACATCAAAAAGATCATACACCATGATCAAGTGGGATTTATACCAGGGACACAGGGATGGTTCAACATCCGCAAATCAATCAACGTAATACACCACATTAACAAAATGAAGAATAAAAACCACATGATCATCTCAATCGATGCAGAGAAGGCATTTGACAAGATCCAGCATCCATTTATGATAAAAACTCTCAACAAAATGGGTATAGAAGGAAAGTACCTCAATATAATAAGAGCCATATACGACAAACCTACAGCAAACATCCTATTCAATGGGGAAAAACTGAAAGCCACTCCTTTGAGGACAGGAACAAGACAAGGGTGCCCACTCTCACCGCTCTTATTCAACATAGTACTGGAAGTTCTGGCCAGAGCAATTAGGCAAGAAAAAGGAATAAAAGGACTCCAAATAGGCAATGAAGAAGTGAAACTCTCACTATTTGCAGACGACATGATCTCATACATAGAAAACCCAAAAAATTCCATCAAAAAACTACTAGAAATAATCAACAACTACAGTAAAGTGGCAGGGTATAAAATCAACTTACAAAAATCAATTGCATTTCTATACACTAACGATGAAACAATAGAAAGAGAACTCAAAAAGACAATCCCATTTACAATTGCAACAAAGAGAATAAAATATCTGGGAATAAATTTAACCAAGGAGGTCAAAGACCTATACAATGAAAACAATAAGACACTATTGAAAGAAATCGAGGAAGACATAAAGAAATGGAAAAATATTCCATGCACATGGATTGGAAGAATAAATATAGTTAAAATGTCCATTCTACCTAAAGCAATCTACAGATTCAATGCAATCCCAATCAGAATCCCATTGTCACTCTTCACGGTAATAGAACAAAATACTGAAATTCGTATGGGGCAACAAAAGACCCCAAATAGTTAAAGCAATTCTGAAAAAAAAGAACAAAGCTGGAGGCATCACAATCCCTGATTTCAAAATATACTGTAAAGCTATAGTAATCAAAACAGCATGGTACTGGTACAAGAACAGACACACAGATCAATGGAACAGAATTGAAAGCCCAGAAATAAAACCACACACCTATGGACAGCTAATCTTTGACAAAGGAGCAAAGAACATACAATGGAGAGAGGGAAGTCTCTTCAATAAATGGCGCTGGGAAAATTGGTCAGCAACATGCAAAAGAATGAAAGTAGACCATCTCCTATCGCCATATACAAAAATCAACTCAAAATGGATCAAGGACCTGAAAGTGAGACCTGAAACTATAAAACTCCTGGAAGAAAACATAGGCAGTACACTAATTGAGATTGGACATAAAGGGATCCTTTCAGATTCCATGTCTACTCGGACAAGGGAAACAAAAGAAAAAATAAACAAGTGGGACCTCATCAGACTAAAGAGCTTCTACAAGGCAAATGAAAGCAGGATCAAAATGAATAAAAAACCCACCAGCTAGGAGAAAATATTCACAAATCATTTGTCTGACAAGGGATTAATCTCAGTAATATATAAAGATCTCATACAACTGAGCAACAAAAAAAACAAACAACTCGATCAAAAAATGGGCAGAGGATATGAACAGACATTTTTCCAAGGAATGGATACAGATGGCCAATAGTCACATGAAAAGATGTTCAACATCACTAATCATCAGGGAAATGCAAATCAAAACTACACTAAGATATCACCTTACACCTGTTAGAATGGCTATAATCACAAAGACAAATAACAACAAATGTTGGAGAGGTTGTTGAGAAACGGGGACCCTCATTCACTGCTGGTGAGAATGCAAACTGGTGCAGCCTCTATGGAAAACAGTATGGAGAGTCCTCAAAAAATTAAAAATAGAAATACCGTATGATCCAGCAATCCTACTCTTGAGCATCTACCCAATGGACATGAAATCAACCATGATAAGAGGCTTACGCACCCCTATGTTCATTGCAGCATTATTCACTATAGCCAAGAAGTGGAAGCAACCCAAGTGTCCCTTGACTGATGATTGGTTAAAGAAGATATGGTATATACATACAATGGAATACTACTCAGCCATAAGAAAAGACACAATTGTCCCATTTGCAACAACATGGAAGGACCTAGAGGGTATTATGTTAAGTGAAATAAGCCAGAGAGAGAAGGACAGACACTGCATGAACTCACTCATATATGGAATATAAATGAACACACGGACAGAGAGAACTGCTTAGTGGTTACCAAGGGGAAGGTGGGTGGGGGGTGGGCACAAGGGGTGAAGGGTTACATCCACATGGTCATGGACAAACAAAAATGTACAACTAAAACCCCACAGTGTTATAAACTACTAAGACATCAATAAAAAAAAAAAAGAAAGAAAAAATAATTGTTTACTTCTTTGACATAAGTGAGTATTCAGAGCCATCTACTCCTTATGGTAAATGACTTCTGCCATAATAGAACGACCCACAATAAAATCAAATACTCTTTGTAGAAACAATAGGGTTGTGGTCAACCAAGGTCAGCCTAGGTAGGCCCTATGTTGCAGAAAGAAACAGAGCAGAGAAGCAAGTCATCACCATGTTGTAAATTTGCCTTTTGTGGTGGTAAGTAGACCCTTGAGGGAGACATGGCTCCACACCACCAATGGCATAAAATAGAGCTAGCTCAGGGGGTCTGATTGCCCACTTTACTTTGCCACCCTTGCATTTTGGGTGGGCCTTCATGAAGAAAAAGCAGATCCTAGCTAACTGCAACTCCTCTCTGACATCCTGTTCTCTTTGACACCATTGCACTGCTTGCTCAGGGGAGAAATGACATGAACTTGAACCAAGTTCAAATTGTCTATTTCACCAATTTTGAAAATTGGTCAAGACTTTATGGTCTGGTTTAGTCTAAGAATTAACCAGAAATTGGCTCCAGAATAG
This sequence comes from Tapirus indicus, assembly GCA_031878705.1. Lineage (NCBI taxonomy): Eukaryota > Metazoa > Chordata > Mammalia > Perissodactyla > Tapiridae > Tapirus > Tapirus indicus. The sequence continues at coordinate 123,832,294 of CM062919.1, read as the reverse complement.
CTACACGCTATGCACACATGACTAATTTTTGGTTTTGCAACTTCCGTGATTTTTCAATGTAGGTATTTCACCATGCTCAAAGAAACTGTCCCATTAAATTTCTCTTTTAAATACTTATTTATTTACTTATTTATATAAATGTTTGGTTGAAGAGCCCTTAAATTATCTATTAATTAAGTATCTTTGTGTAGAAGTATGTTCTATTCTATAACTCAGCCCCATTTCTTAAAGCACAGAAAATATATAATGTGGCCACCATATTTATCTCAGGGGTAAGGTTGACAAAAAGAAAAATATATACATTTATATTTCCTTGCAAAATATCAATTACCCCAGTAAAGCTCAGGAGAAACCTTGCTAGACAGCAGAATATATGACAAGGACTACATGTTTCAATTTATTACGCAGTGAGACAAAGTTCTTTTATAAAGGTCATGCAATTTATGGATCCAAGAACAAGGAGATAAATAAAGGTCAAGAGAGACAGCCTAGGCTCTTAGAATCACGGACCCAGAGTAAGATGGCCTCACACCATTTTCTAGCTGTGAGGCCTTGAGCAAGTCATTTAACTTCTCTGTGGCTGTGTCCTCATCTTAAGACTTAAACCTTAGGGTTAAAATAAGGTTTAGGAAAGTTAATATTTGTAAAGTGTTTAGAAAAGTGCATGGTGCATAGTAAGTATTACATAATGGAAGGAAGAAAGAAGGAAGGAAGGGAGGAAGAAAAGGAGAAAGGAAGGGCCATGCAGACTTTTGTTCTATTTTACTTCTTCATTCTTCATATTACATTTAGAACATGGTGTCCAATTTTGCTTATAGTTATTTATAAATGGCATTAAAATGAATAATGCATTGAGATACGGTGGCAATATCTTTTAGAAAGGATAGAAGGAGTTGTATCTACTTTTACATCTTAGAGGGATTTAAACAATTAAGTAGAACACAGTAACCATCTTCAAATGCTTGACATAAGGAAGGAGATGCTGACTTAACTCTATGTTGATCCAGGCAGATGAGTGGATTAATGACTGGAAGTTATAGGGTGACAGATTTCAGTTTAACATGAAGGTAAGTTTTATAAATGTATAGCTGTGCAACCATGGAATGAGCTGATATGCAAAGGAATAAACTCCCTGCTATTGGACACGTGCAAGTAAAGGTTAGCAGACCATCTGTCAGGGATGCTGTGTAAAGAATTCCTGCCTTGGTTGGCAGGGTCATGAGGTAATCTCTAAGGTCCTTTTCAAATACTGCAGTCTTAAAATACCATTAATATGAAAAGTTACAAGTGCATAGAAATGGAAGGAGTTTGAAAACTGACCTTCAGGAGAATAATCAAGGCTCGAAAAACAACATTTTAATCTGTACCAAAAACTTGTGGTCCTTCACCAACCCATGAAAATAATGAGCAAAGTAATCAGTCTGACATATTTGGGGGATGTTGATGTGTCAACTTACAGTTATTCTTTTTTTCTCAATTTGTCCCATTTTAATGAGCTAACGCAATGTTGGATTTTTTTTTTTTTACTTAATACTAAACTTAATGACCGAAACAGTAGTGCAAGAATGAGCACATCTCTTACAAGTCATAACAATTGGGTCATCTGAAGGAAAGTGCAATTTACAAACAAGATCAAATTAGGTCTGAGCAAAACAAACATTAAAATTATATATATATATATATATATATTTGCTTAATATCTATAACTTTGGCCTTCAAAGCAAGTCAAAGAGTAATACAAAAAAGGTCCATTGCAATTCACTTTATGTTTCAGTTACTTTATTTGGATCATAAATCCTGCAAGCCTACCAAATTCATTTTGTCAAAAAAAAAGTGGCTGTAGACTCTTCTCTGAGGTGGCTTTAGACTATTTCCTCAAACACAGAGATCTAATCTTGCTCCAGTAATTCTGCATAAATTCTCACGGTTGCTCAGAGAAGTGTATCTTCTCACAGTGGAATCATTCAGACCCAAGAAGGGAATGTCCTACTGCACTCCAGCATGTCTGCTCTTGCCCACCATCACATTAGAGGGACAGAATCTTCAATTGAAAAATCTTGCACAAAACTTAATTGAAGGGCTAGTATAGACTTAAGAACAATATCTAGATTAAAAAAGAATTACTTTATTAGACATATTCATTAACATAAGATATTGTAAAGTGTTAGATACCTAGCTTCACTTCCAACGCTGATTCAATAGGAAAACATATTTATAGATCTCAGGTACATATCCTGACAGAAATGGGAAAAACAATGTTAACTACACTTGTTCAGATTCTTCAATACAATTTTTGTGTTAAGTTGAAATACTATATTTTGCCCTTAGGTATCTTGGTAAAAATAGAGATATAAGGCCACACAATGATAATGATGCAAAAGGTTTCTTTTATGCGTGAATAAGAAGGTTGCTTCAACAATTTATTTTTTTGCAGGGGCATGGCAAGAATATTAGATTGCCAAGTATTTTCCTTAGAGGAGAAATCAGCATCTATGGAGACTGCAGACTATCTTACTTGTAGCAACTTTCTCTTTTAGCTGCTGGGGAAAATATTCAGTATAGAGGATCCGCACAAGCAAAAGCTTGCGCCTGTAGTGGAGAGAGAGCCCTGCCTGCCTGGAAGACCCTTACCGTCTACCCTGGCCAAGGGGTCCAAGAGAAGAAGAAACTTGACACGTGCCTTTACCTCATCAAACCTCATATTAATAAGAAAGCTGTGTTTTCTCTCCTAACCCCCGACACATGGGTCCAGATTCTTTGAGCTTTGTTTTTTTCTTGATTAAGATAAAACTAGTTAAATTAAAATTTTGCTTCTACACTAATCAGAATCCAGGAGGAAATTAGCCTGGTTCAACGACCTATTGGCAAAATGTGCTAATAGCATTTTAACATTTAGTTGGAGATAAGAATATTCAAAAGACAAGTACTAACTTTTAAATTAAGCTTAAAATTTTAGAAATAGGTGCACATAAATTCATTTTCATTAGCACTAACATACCAACATTCCAAAATTCTTAAGGATTTTAAAAATATTGAATATTTTTCATTTTCCATTCATTCCAGCATCCATACCAAGATTATTAGTGTATCCTACTTTTGTTATTCAAGGGATGTGGGCAAAGCTGGCAAAGTAAACATACACACATTTACAATAAAACTATATAAAGCAGACTGCAAAGAAACATGCCTTTCTTTTACCTTGCCATAAATAGAAATGGAACACAGTTTCCATTTTCCATTATGGTCTGAAACCATAACCTCAATAATGTAAAGTTTTAATTTATGAAAGAATGTTAAGGATTGCATTTTGGGGAGGTTATAACTGGCTACATGAATATCAAACATATTATTTTCTAAAAATAGATTTATTTAATTCCCAAATAAAGCCCCACGATTTAGAATTAAATCCCAATTATTATGTACAGTATCTATACTCTGTTCAGGAATCACACAATTCATTAGCAACTTTAAAGTCATTAACATGCCCAATAAAATCGTATTTATGTAGTCAAACTACAGAGGAGAAAAGATTAAACTCGGCAAATGCTTGTTGGAGTCCAGGCTTTCCAGAGGCTTCAACCACACGTGTCTCACGTGGTCAAGCTGACCCTACGTAGGTCTTCACAGCCGCCTCGGTTACCTATTGACTTTATGACCCTGGAATATTTAATCATACATATCTTGCATATATGCATGTGAGATTTCTGTTATCTTACAGGAAAAATGGTTTTTCTTTTTTATAGCGACTAAGATAGTAGGAGTTTTCAATAAATGTATCTATTTCAAGAGCAGCTGCTGTAAAATCAATTCATCCTTGTGAAGAGGAAGGCATTTTCTCCCTCCTTTTCTGGCAAAAATAATACCTCTTGACAGCTCTAATATGCCTTCTTCTCACTTTTGTTCTACTCTTTCCTAAAGAAAAAAAATCTTTATCACAAAATCAATAAAACTATCCATGTTATAAAAATTCTATCTTTGAATTTATGTTATAAAATTAAATTATGGAACAGAAACCGAACAAAAGATGATATCTATTGTATTCCCATTTTCTAGAGCAAAAGAGCAGTCAAGGTGATTGAAAATTCTGAAGCATATAAAAATATAATGCCATTATTTTTTCAAATAGTTGAGAAGACAGACATCACCTGAAGACACAGAAATTCAGATGTAAGAGACTGGATGCTCTTTTGCAGTTTGAAAAAATATAAATCTGTATTATTCAACTTGATTTGACAAGTGGTAAGAGCAGATTTAGGAAGAGTCTTGAGCACAGGATAGAGGGAATGCTTTATGTGATTTTATTTTTAAGTATTTAAATCCTGCCTTGTTTTAAAAAGAATTTAAGGCAGTTTAAATGGATATATAAAATTCAGTAAAATATCAAGAATAAAAAGTGAGAAAGAAACAGCAAGTGCAAGGGTTATGTCATAAAACAGAACTAGAAATGAGACCACTACTTTTTCAAAAAAAAAAGCTCATTAAGGAATGCTATACATTTGAAGTAGATGGATCACAAAACTGGCCCCAAGCTTTTTAGTAGTCTCTACAAAAGGGAAACCACAAAATTAAAACACACATGCACACACACACAATCACATGCAGCTCCCCGACCCCCAATCACCACATACATGTATGCACACATGCATCCGAATTGTTCTGGAGAATCTTCAACAAGCCTCAAGTTAATGCTATAGGAATGAATGCAAAGAATATTCACAAAGACGGAACTTTAAAAGGTAACGAAAAATGTCTGACAACATGGATGAACCTCGATAATACTATGCTAAGTGAAAGAAGTCATTCATGAAAGACCACATGTTGTATGTTTCTATTTATATGAAATGTCCAGAATAGGCAAAAGTAAGTAAGTGGTTGCCTATGGCTGGGGGGATGGAGGTTGGAGAGAGACTGCTAACGCACGTAGAGTTTCTTTCAGGGGTGATGAACAGGTTCTAAAATTAGGTTGTGTTGTTGCTGCACCACTCCGTGAATATACTGAAAACTACTGAATGTATACTTTAAATGGGTGAATTTTATGGCATGTTATAGTATGTATATATGAATTATATCTGAAACGTTATGTTACTTTAAAAACGTAACGCTATCCTTACCCTAGACCAGTGGTTATCAAACTTATGTGTGCATCACAATTGCCTGGAGAACTCATTAAAGCACTGATGACTGGGCCCCATTCTTAGAGTTTCTGATTCAGTAGGTCTGGGGTGAGGCCTGAGAATCTGCATTTCTAGCAAGTTCTTGGGTGATGCTGAAGCTGCTGGCCCAGGGAATACTCTTTGAGAACTAGTGCATAGATGACATGAATAATTGAAAGGGCTGTTTCTTTTACTTTTACTATTTTCAATATAGTTTGAAGAGATCACACCAATGCACAGTTTAGTAAAAACAATCCAATGGGAAGCCATTACGACAAAGGTGGTAGCAATAATAATAATGACAATTGCCACCACAATACCATCAATAACAGCCTGAGCAACATTTAATATTTACTGATCCTTACTACATAACAAGTACTGTGTTAAAGGCTTCCATGACCATATTTAATTTAATCTTCACAACTCTATGAGAGAGGATGCTGGTGAAATCACCACAATGATATTTAAACTTTCTCAAGCACTTACTATATACTACATGCTGTTACCAATTTCTTTATGTACATTGTTTCACTTTACAGATTAAGAACCTAAGGGCTCTTAAAATTTCATTCCAACTGCTAAGAGGTGGAAAACCAGGCGGTCTACCTCCAAAGTCCTTTCTCTTAACCAGCGCACCATCTCACTTCACATGCCATACTGAGGCATCTGCTCTCCTACGAGCTCGCTTATTAGATTTTAGAGGCCTCAGAGCAGTGGCTCCCACAAAACAATGCTGTGACATTTGAGCAACAGCACTTGGGAGCTGTTACACTAATAAACTACCAATTTTGCAAATTATATGCTTTATAAATTACACTCTTGATCCCTATAATGACGTCACTCATGCTCATATGAATACTGATAGGCTCAGTGAAGGGAGGAGAGTGGAGTGTAATTGTGCATAACGTATTTTTGCCCTTAGAACTTGAGACCATTTTCCTTCGGGCATAAATGCATTACGCCAGGCATTTGAACTTTTCTGTCATCTGTCATCTTCCAATCAGGAGAAGTGTTTGCAATATGTTCACTGCTTTTCCATATATACTATTGCCTCCCAGTCCAGTTTGCACTAGACTGTGAAGACTTTCACTTTGTTCTTCTGGGCTAGAGACTGAAGCACTATAACCAAAATTCAGGCGAGAAGGAGGGTTGAAACCCTTCTCTGACAGTGTTTACCACAGTATAGTAAGCACTCTGTTGAAGGCAAAATGGTACACCGACAGTACGCTAGTTTTCACATGGTACATTGACAGTACATTGATTTGAATAGTTTTGGATTTATTCTTATGCGTATTAGCACAAACATAACAGGCACATCAGATTCATGAGTCATGAATATCACTGCCCAGGACAAGGCTAAAATAAAGGATTGTTCACATGACACTTTTGAAAAAATTGTTAGGCAGATAAATGAATGACTGAGATTTGGGAAGCATTCTTATATGGGAACTGAATGTCCTAACAAACTTATAAACTTTAAAAGCAAGCAAGATCTGAGATAGAACTATGATATTTGTTCCACATCCACGTGTTTAATTCTGAGTTATTTCTCTCTTTGAACACCATATTCAGGTTCGGCAATATGAGGCTACACCCACTCACCTCCTTGATTCTTGTATCTCAACCATCCTGGAGCATAAACAAACTTTCCAGGTTGTGGCATAACTGCTCTCCACGGATCATTCAGGCCTGGGCTGCCTGCATCTCAGGCTTCTTTAATGAAAACGAGCCCTTTCTAGGACGAGTTCCTGTCACACTTCATTTTCTCAGTGCAAAGGCATCAATTATCTCCCTACTCGCCTATAGGTTTGTGTTTGTGTCTCAGCTGGAAGTTTCTTTTGTCTAAAATGGAGCTCTGTCTTTCTCGCTGCTAAAAAGTCTCATATCATGTCACAGGCTCCTGTCAAACACCATGCATTTCTCTAACCAAACCCAAGAGACCCTTCTGTCCTATTCCACTGTGCTTTCATTAAAAAAATAATAATAAAACAAATAAAAAATATTTTTAAAAAAACTACCCTCTTTTCTAGAACTTGACTTAAAAATAACAAACGAGTGTTTTATCAATGCTGGTATCCTTTCTTCACTTGCAATTATATGCAAACCCACAATATATGAAACACTAAATACGAGATGTTGGAAGCAGAAACCCAGATGGCCAATCAACATTTAGAAAGATGTTCAATATCACTTATTATTGGGAAAATACAAATTAAACCAAGATATCACTTTTCACCATCAGAATGGTGAAAGCTCTGATAGTGCTAGTATTGGGACAAGTGGGAAAATGGGAACACGTATGCGTGGCTTGTGGGATATAAATTAGTATAGCTATTGTGAAGAGCAATCTGGTAGCATCTAGTAAGACTGAAAATATAAATACCTTACCATTCATTTCCTTTATAGGTTTACATAATAAAGAAACTCTCATGCTTGTCTTCATGGATATACATGCACTCATGTCTATTACACTATTGTTTGTAATAGCAAAATATCAGGAACAAGTTAAAATTCAATCAGGGAACAGATACATGTGGTCTATTTGTGCAAGGAATACTATATAGCTGTTAAAAAAGAGGGCTAGACCTTATATATGAACACAGCTCTCAAAAATAAGATATCAGCTGAAGAATATAAGTTGTTGATGTGACATACATCACGATACCATTTATGTTAAAAAAAACAATAAATGTGATGAATTACTAAACGCTACTATTAGCCTTAACCACTTAAATATTCCATGTCAAGAACACTTAACTCCTCCTTGCTATGTACTTAAATGGTACCCATCCTCAAGACACAGTTCAAATCCTATCTCCCCCAGGACCACCTCGTGTTGCAGTGATTCTTTTTCTCCTCTGATCCACTCTAATAATTAATAGTTTTAGGCAGGTGGCCTCTTTTATCTCATACTATCACTGAGGGATTAATAGAGATTCCTTACATAGAATGTTTAATGTAATTCTAAGTGCATAGCAAGAACTCATTGACTACTATCTGCTATTATTATTACAAATTTGTCTTCCTTTGTTTAGCATGGCATTCTGCCATAGTACTCAATAAATGTTTACTTTTGACTAGGAATATGATGATGACATATTTCTGCTCATGATATATTTGCCCAGGTCATTTGCCCAGTTCAACTCCTAAGGTGGGGTTCCTGGCTCGTTATTTACTGGATATCCTAAATCGCTAATAAAGTCTGTGGGCATTCAAGAGTTGGACATTCACAAATTCCATGCTTGAGTGCTGAGGCATTGTGATCAGGGAACTTCAGATGAGCACTAATCCTAGATTCCCCCGATGCTATTAATAGGGATCTAGCAAGATTTCCAAATCTTCTAGCCCGAAGTCACTGAGAGAGAGTTTAAGCCTTTTAGAAACCAAATATTAATCCTAGGACTTTTCTTCTAGGACTTTGAAGACCAAGGAACTTCCTCAATTTCAGGAGTATCAGAGGAGGCACTTTTCGAGAAACATGGGATAGAGAATAAGCAGGGTAGATAGAGATGGGGAGAGCATGGAGAGCAAGGGTATTTTATTAAGCAGAGCACCCAATATCCACTGGGCACAGAGACTTTAAGGAAGTGATCTCATTTAACACAACACCTATAGAACAGGGAGAGCCTGTTATGCCTAGTTTACAGATTAGGAAACTGAGGCTGGAGATTAATTAACGTGTCCAAAGCTGCACAGATAATAAGTGTTAGAATAAGGATTTAACCTTAAGTCTTCCTGAATTTAAAAACTCATGTTTGAGGCAGAAAGAAGTTGAATCTATTTATTTTAATTAGATTCATTTATATTCGATTTCATTAAATTAAATTAAAGAGCACATATTCCATCTACTTATATGTCTAGGACCTTAGTTAATAATTTCAAGAATTGAAAGAAGTGAGTTATCTGGAAAGGTGTGTCTAAAACCGGTAGCTGCTCTGGGTGATGAGCTCCATACTCACATGGTCTCAAGTCACTATACTAGAAAACAAATATTATATACAAAACAAATTAGGGAAAAGAAATAGACCTCAAAGCCACTACTTTTTTAGTAACAAAATAATATGACACACATAAATGTTTGAAGAAGTTTGCCTAAAATTAGCACATACATTTTGTTCAGGAGGTTGAAGGTTTTTGTGTAGGTCATTCTTTGATTTCTCCATTAAGATCGGTTCTCTTTGGTGGTTTGTCTGTGGATATCTTGTTAAGATACTTGCTCCAACATGATTTCTAAAGAAGTATGTTCTCTGCAGTATTTCTCACCTTACCTTCAGCTGAAGCCAAAACATCCTAAATACCGTCAGTTTTTGTGTAATTATTAGCAACTCTAAGATGAAGGGGGCTCCATCTGGGCTTATTACTGTTATTTGTCACAGATATGGACTGAAGTAATGCAGCAAACACACCACTGAAATTCTCCAGGGAAGAGATAACACTTAGTGGTAATGAAAAAACTGTTCCTGCTTATGCTGTTCTACACAAACACATCCCTCTCAAGTAGTCAAGAAATAACTGAAAGCTTCAATTACCTATGTCTACAATGCTTATTATTCACTTTAATATTTGAAATAGAGATGATAGGAAATAATAGCAGCTCTTCTCTGACTAGTACGATCAAACTAAAGTGAAAAAACAAAAACAAAAACAATAAGCCAAAGTGGAAACAAGACTAAGGAAAAAAGGAAGACATTTTTCTATTTCAAAACAAACTACATGACTCAAAAGTGAATCCCACAAAGGAGTAAGTTATGAGAAACTAAACCTTTACTGACATCAATTGGTTGTGGGTCACTTATTTATAAAGCAGAACATTTCACAAGTTATGCCCTCCCAACACACAATTTCAGGTGCAACATGTTGAGAATATGACATTCAACCAGATAATAAAACTCAATAGGCTGATGGGCCTTTTAGTCTCTCTCCTATGAATTAAATATTTACTAGAATAGAATGATTAAAGCTCTATATCTTAAGGGTGATAAATGAGTTGTAGGCTGAAACCTACCCTGATTAATCTTACTAATGGCATATCAACTGTCTTAATTTTAAGGAGCCATTACAGAATGACAGATTGCAGAGTAATGTAGCATAAGGAGAATAACAGTTACAGACAGACAACTCAGCAATGTGGTGTCACATTGCCACACAATCCCAGAGTTCCTGTTAAGGGAAATAACAGAGCACTGGCATTTTCATTTTAATTTACTTTTTAGTGGCAAATCAAATTTCCCAGCACAATTATTTTTTGATAAAACATGACATTTTATAATCCAATTAAATTTTGCATTTTTAAGTCCATTCCTAATCATCTATTAATCAAATATAAGTTTGAAAGTCCCTACTAAAAATGCTTTCTGCAAATGCACTGGGACAAGATGGCTCTTAGCATTCAATGGTGATTCCATAACAGAAAACTGAGTGCTGATACTGCATTCTCCCTTTCTTAAAATAAACACATAAATAAAATCTGCTGATTGTTCAGCTACCATTTTGTAAATTTCTGCTGTAGATGATCAAGGGAGAATTTGGCAATACGCATACACTTCAAAACTCAAATAAAGGATAGATACACCAAGCTTATGGTCTTACCCAAAGCCATTAAAATCAATTACTGAGGGGCACCTGGTTTAAATGAGGCAGACTTAAGTCAAGTGGTTCTCAACCCTGGCTCCATCCCAGAGGCTAGTCTGTGGTGGGACTCCTGCCCTTCACCGACCCCTCCTCCAGGGTTTCTAATGTGCAGCGAGGGTTGAGAATCACTGTTTGAGTCTTGCAGTATTGACAACTACTAAGAGTTCCTTACAGAGTCTGATCTACCAGACACTTTGCTACCTTTCCAATCCAAAGAGACTCTTCTGTCATTTCAGTCAAAGAGGTTGTAACTAGCGGCACGTGTCAGCAGTGTGAGGCTGCAAGTAATACTGAATATGTAAGAAAAGAGACAGTGAAATTTTTGAAAACTGTACAAAGGGTGAATTCAGACTGTGAGTTAAGATAGGTTGCTTGTGACCTGTTTGTTTTTGAATTTGTATCAAAACCTCTCCAAAGCTTTCACGTTCATATTCTGGAAGTTTTGCTTATAAATATGTTACAACTGAGAGATAATGTCGTATGTTTGATTCCAAAAGTCTATGTGTGCACAAAACTTCCTAATATACAGGACCTGAACATTTTAGAAACCTATGTTATTCATTCATTGAATAATTATTGAGAGCCTACTTCGCTAAGCATTGTTCTAGGTACCAGGGAATAGCAGCAAACAAAGGAAAACAAAAATCCCTGCTCCCATGGAGCTTCTTCTAGTGAGGGGGTTTTCTGAATAAGCGGCTTTACTTATTTCTTTTTATCTATAACATTTTGCTCATCCATAAATAATCTGAAACTGTTACAGAGATAAGTACAATACAATAGAAAAATTTAATATAGACAAGGAAAAATAAATCTAGGAAAACAGTGATGACATTATAACCTTGGTAAACTTTTAAAAAATTCAGAGTAAATAGTCTGAAAGGTGGTTAAAATAATTCAAAGGTAAACTAAAGTGCAACTTAAGTTAAATAAAATCAAAAACCAATACATTCAAAAGCATAAAAATCAAACTCCATTAAAATTGATTTTTTTTTTTAATCCAGGGTTGTGCCTCAGTGTATTTGTGAAGTTCTTAAAAAATTTAGATCCCGCGATCTACCTCAGATCTTCTCAATTATAAACCATGTGGGGTCCAAATATGCATAGTTTTTAAAGGCCCCAGAAGCAGCTCTGATGTACATTTTAAAGCCATTGTCTGGAGGATAGGACTTTCCAGATGGCAGAGTGAGGAGCTCTGCAAATCCCCTTCCTCCCCCCAAAACTATGACACTGGAAAAGATTGTCTAAAACAACTATTTCAGTAGAGTGGTAATCAACCAACGTCAAGCAACAAGCTGAGAAGTATTTCTTCACGGAAGACTGCTGAGTGTGGGTAAGAAGAGGGGGAGTCTGGGTCCTCCTGCCTGGCGCTGCTCCCATCACCACCCTTCTCAGCTCAAGATCTGCCAGGGTTGGGCTGCCAGTGGAAACCAGCAACTTCGCTGCTGCCCAAGGGGCCTGACTGCATTTGAGGGGAGAGTAGAAAATCCCACTCTCAGATATTGTCAGAAATATTAGTGTTCTTGGAGGCAAACAAACGCTGATGGCCAATTTCACAGCTAGCCTGAGATTGCAGTCCCACTTGGGCCACTCCCCAGAGCAGTGGACTAGCCAGAAATTTAACCAGGAGACTCTGGATATGGTGAGCCATGGAAGGCTTTGATAAATTTCCACACATCCCGGGCTGACCAGTAGGACCTAACAGGACCTAGTGGAAATACAAGGCAGGGCAGATTGGAAAACTTTTGAACTTTATGTTCCCCAATCCACAAACAGATATATCAGCAGAGGCTGGAAGCCTTATTGGATTGACTTGTTGGAGCAAATCCTTTGGCTAATCATTGACTGACCACTAAGTTACAGAGACCCAGGGGCAACCCTAGGAAGCAAGGCTTAGACATAAAAGTAAGAACCAAACTACTGTCTCAGAACAAAATTGAAAACATAAGTTTAAAATAAGATTAGAAAGTTGCTACATGGGTCTAAGAAACAGAAGTACTTTTTGGACTGTTTTTCAATTATTTAAACACTATTTATATTTATTTTACTCTGGACAAGATACTGTGCTGGATGCTTGGATACAATGATGAACATGATAGTCAAGGTTGAAATTAAATAATTTATATTCTAGAACCAGAGCTTGCTTTGTAAGGACTCAAGATTTGGGCAGACCACTTTGGTCTTGCAAACAGTCTCAAATTTTTAAAAGTACACAGTGTTTATGACTTATATGACTTATACAATATGTTAACTAACAGATCTGAAGTACTAAAATACATTACCAAGTAATCTGGAGTGATAATATTTTGTTTCATTTGGTACAAAGAAAATAACATTAAAACATAACTAGGGCATCTGTGTTCTAGTGCTGGCTCTAATACTTTCTACCTGAGTAGTTTTTGCCAAAACACTCTCTAGAGCTAATTTCATTATTTATAAGGTGAGGCAGATTTGATAAATTTCTGATCTGATAAATTTCTAAGATGACTCCTTGATCTCAAATTTTATGACTACCTGTAAGGGCATACAACAACACACATTAACATCAAAAAATGTTTATAAGAAAACTATCCAGTCTTACTTTAATGAATGGCATCTATCCATAATTAGCTCAGCATTTGTAAACACACGTACATTTTTAAAGTGGTATTTAAAGAGCTTATTTTCTTAAATAGGTAAAACATTGCATTTGAAATCTTATTTACAAGAGTTGGCAGCAGACTTTATTTTAATATATGGTGTTGGAGTCAAACCATATCTCATAACATATTCACAAAGATTACAAGGATCAAAATTAGCTAGATTTTATTGTACCTAGAAGATCAGAATGTTAACATCATGACCCTTGATATTTATTTTTTGTTCATTTAACAAATATTATACAGTAGTTCCCCCTTACCTGCAGGGAATATGTTTCAAGACCCCCAGTGGATGCCTGAAACTGCGGAGAGTACCAAACTATATATATACTGTGTTTTTTCCTATACATACACACCTATGATAAAGTTTAATTTATAAATTAGGCACAGTAAGAGATTAACAGCAATAACATAATAAAATAGAACAACTATAACAATACACTGTAATAAAAGTTTCTGTAGATCTTAGCAACCTCGTATATGATTTTTTTCTTTCCTTAAGTCAAGAACTTTCACATTTTCACTTAAAGAAAGAACTTTATGGCTTTTCTTTGGCATATCCAAATTGTCAATATCACTACTCTAGTGCTTTGGGGCCACTATTAAGTAAAATAATGGTTACTTGAACAAAAGCACTGAGATACCATGACAGTTGATCTGATAACTGAGAGGGGGCTACTAAGCAACTAAAGGTCGGTAGGTGTACAGCACAGGTGTGTGGATATGCTGGACAAAGGGAGGATTCTTGTCAGGAGTCGGGGGAGAAGACAGCATGAGATTTCATCACGCAACTCAGAATGGCTTGCAATTTAAAACTTATGAATTGTTTATTTTTGGAATTTTTCGTTTAATATCTTCAGACCTCAGTTGACCACAGGTAACTGAAACAGTGAAAAGTGAAACTGCAGATAAGGGGGGACTACAGTGTAGTGATTACTGTGTGTCAAACATTGTTCTAATCACTTTACACATATCAGTTCATTTAATCCTCAAGCCACCGCTAAGAAGGGCTACTATTATTATCACCTCTCTTTTATAGATGAGGAAACTGAGGGATCAAGAGGTTGACTAACTTGCCTAAGGTACTAACTGGCAGTAAGAGATTAACTTGCTTGTGGCTAGTAAGTGGCTTAGAGGCTGGATTCAAACTCAGGTCAGCTGGCTCCCAAGCCCCATGCTCTCATCTACTCTGCTGTGTTGCCAGAGTTGATAAACCTGTGGGCTTGTGTTGTAGGACAGAATACACAGAGGAAAATGATGGCAGTAATTAAAGAAAAGAACACATCTTATTTCCCTTAAATGCATGTACACACACACACACACACACACACACACACACACACACACAAACCCTTATACTCTCACGCAGCCCTCACATATACACAAAACCAAAGGATAAATTTAACAGATTTAAAATTTACCAGAAAAAATTACCAAAAATGAACCCCCATAAATGTTGTCACGAGCAAATATGTTGCATATATAACATCAATTCTGCACAACCTTCACATAATATCAAAATACATAGTTTTATATTTACCACGTACATGACAGAAACACCCTTTATTTAGCAGTTTAAAAGAATTATCTTTCTAATTTGAGGGGCTTCTCTTACCTCTATCTTAAATAAACAAGTAACAATTTCACCTTCCAGATAATTCAAGCTGGCTGAATCATTTTAGTCCTCTGACGTTTCTGGCCTATGATAACATATGCTTCTGCTCTCCTAACCCAGCACCTTTATTCTATCCAGAGTTACATTTGTATTCTTTTTATGCACATTAGAAGGTTTCATACTCAGATTATGAATTTTTCCTGTTAGTGCTGAAAGGTTATTTTTGAAAGAAGCTTTTTAAAATCAACCAAACATGTTTTATATGGCTGAGATGTTCATGTCAGGCCTCTCAGACATCCTCACGCATTTATCAAAAATTATGATAGAACTCCAGTGAACAATGAAAATGCCAAGGGACATGAAATGGGGTAAAATAGAGGACTTCAGAGACCTCTCATTAGTGGGGAAAACATACAGGCGTAGGATGAGGGCAGGCAAGCATCAATGTTGCCACTGAGAGACAGCAGCAGTTAAAAGAAAAGTGGAAGCTAATGACATGCCAGATAAGAAGCAGCCCTCTCTAGAGCATCACGTGACATTCCTTTCTGGGAACAGGGAGCCTGTCCCATGCTTCCTGAGTCGGTCTTTGTAGCAAAGAGACAATTTCGCTTAACTTTTTAATTAACGTGTGTCCTTGCTGACAGACATTGTGAACGAGGCACTTTTCCTTCCCATTATGGCTGAGACCTTAGATTTAATTACTGTGGAAATGAATCAAGAAACATGACTTCAGGCATAGCATTTTAAATGTCAGCAGAGTAACAATATTAATTTTCTATTTTAAAGGATCAGTGTCATCCCATCTTCATGATGAGTGATGTGAAAATAATTTTAGGAAGGAGGTTACTGACCCAGAGACCCTGCAAGTCATGGGAAGATCACCTATTAGTTGAAATTTGGAAAGGTTTTGTTTGGTTAATGATTTAGTTTTATTTTGGGCATACTCATAACTACTTACAGGTAAAGGAGCTGTGGTCTTCAAGTGTTATATATGAAATGACCAGAGCTCTTTAACTTGGGTCTAAATGAGCTAGTAAAATATATCCTCCATGCGTATACTCAAAAACCGGGCATATTTTCTTTTATTGCCTAAAATGAGTAGGGAGAATACTTAAAATTATTCCATCTTTCATGTCATGAGCTATAAGCCATGGAAATGCAGCGAAGGTACTAAATGTTTAGTTCTCCAGTAAAATATGTATCTGGAAAAAAAATACCTTAAAATGACCTTAAAAGAAAGAACGTTGAAGACACGTAGGATACCTTCTCATGCAATCCAGCGCTCGGATAAAGAAGTCCTTGTGCAGCTGGTGCTCATCTCTCAAGATTGAGCACTGTTCAAGCGTCACTGACATCGATGTCCTGTCTTTGGCACTTTTACAACAGGTGAAACGAATACCATTTAGTTTGCGACAAATCTGTAACACAGACATATAAACAGTTTATTGTTCATTTGGAGATAACTCTAAACTGTTGGACTCCTCTAAACACTTCTTATCTAAACAACCCAAATTTATGTTAATTTCTGATAGTCAATTGGTTCGATCTGCCCTATCGAATGCAAAAACATTACCTTTTCATTTCAAAAGCTAGTGGAATAGATTTCATTCATTTCGTTCTTTGTACGTGAGGTGTGGGGCTGTTGAAGCCATATGAAATGGTAAATATCTAGCAGAGGCAGCAATGCTCCCTGAGAGGGGGCCTGAGCTGCAGTGGATGATGATGATAATCACAGCTCAGGAGCAGCACCTTAACTGTGAAGGGAAAAAGAAAATCTATATTTCCCGGATCAGACACTTGATGTGAATCCCAAATAGCTAATATCTTCTTACTTCGCATTTAAGAAACCTTTGCTAGTCTCAGTTTTATGTTATGAGATTTCAAACATGAACATGGTACCAGTGTAGCAGATAGGGAACCACTCATCAATACGACTAACAGGAATAAGGACACTAAAAATGGCCACTGTTAATTGCACATCTACTATGCACCAGGTACAATGCCAATAAATTTCATATAGATTTAATTAACTTCCTATGAACCCTGGAGGAAGGTATGATTACTTTCATTTTACAGGTGAGGAAATTGAGGTTTAGATAGGTTAAGTAACTTGCACACAACAGGGCAGAGCCATGATGCTCATGTCTACCTGACTCCAAGGACCAAGTCTTTAACTTCTGTCCTAGTCTGTTTCTCTCTGTGATTCTTTCTTCTTTGTTATTCTGGTGTAAATCAGCAGAAGACTCTCAGCAGCAATAATTTCCGTCTCATTGCCTTATAGTTACTAGTGAATCATTCTATTCCTTTCTATTCCTTATCCCATGGTGGGGCTCTGATAGGAGATACTAATAATCAACTTTAGAATCAACAATGTTAATCAACATGTATTTAAAATAAATCTAATGTGATATAATATAGGCCTGCTTTATTATCTCCCGTCAAGGAGGCCTTAACAGTTGCCTGCTTTGAGGAGATGATATAATGATACAGTTTATCAAGGGTTTTTACCATGTTTTAATTGTGACTCTGATACTTAAACTAGGATTTACAAGTCATTTTTATAACTTTGGTACTTTCTCACTATTTCCAATATAAGTGACTATAAAAATGTGAGAGCATGATTTCAGCATATAATCTTTTTTTATCTAGAAAATTCTAATCCTTTCAAATAAACGGTATTTCAAAATTTTTAATATAAAATAATAAAGGCTTAACTATAGTTTTTCTTAGTAATAAGTTTTTCTTAGTAATAAAATATAGACTTCAATGGCCACTTATGAGATATGGTTCTTAAAAAGAATGAATATTCTTTAAAATGTATTGTCACTATTATGTGCAACTATCCTATTAAGGATATCTAGTGTTCTAAATTTAAAATCAAGAGGAGGCAGGGGCAATTTTATCAGAGTAGATGGGTCAGTAGGTCTTGATTTCTGTATTTCTACAACTCTATTGAACTTAGCACACTTGATTAGCATTTGGTTTCTTTAAATTCTCATTTTTATTTTTTTAAATTCAATCAAGATGAAACCAAA
This sequence comes from Tapirus indicus, assembly GCA_031878705.1. Classification (NCBI taxonomy): domain Eukaryota; kingdom Metazoa; phylum Chordata; class Mammalia; order Perissodactyla; family Tapiridae; genus Tapirus; species Tapirus indicus. Next base: position 123,814,224 of record CM062919.1, on the reverse strand, counting down.
TAGCTTTAAATTTTTCCATTAAAATGTAAAGCATTAACAAAAGCAGTATTTCATTAATAGATTTTAAGAAGAGAGGAAATTGAATTAGAGACAGAAATGGAACCTTTTAGGAAAATGTCAAGGGGGATTTTTTCTATATTTCTTCATTTTTTAAAGAATATTATCATGGTCCTTGGTTTACAAGAGGATATTGAAACTGAGTTATCAGTCTACAGAAACTCTATTAATAATAAAGTCAATGTTCTGACAGAATGCCAAATTTGCACACTATGGGTGTTGTGTATTCATCAAGGCAGGCAATCATCCATTCAGTGGTAAGTTGTGAATAAGCCATATTTAGTCTGCATATACATTTCAAAAACATATTTCAGAAATGTATGGGATTTATGGGAAAACTTTTTAATACATTCAAATGAGAAAACTATATACACTAAGAGAAAATATATGTTTGTAGTTTGCACATGGGCATTTTTCATTTATCTATTTACATATCTGAATGATATGTATATAACAACATATGTATCTGTTCCTAAATTGTCAGATAGCCTCGGTACATGATCAAACTACTTTTGTGCTATCACGTTGTTAGTAAAATAGCAAAAATAACTTATGACCCACCTTTGTGTAATTTTTGTGCGAATTAACAACCATAGTAGTCTTTGAACATATAAAGAGCAGCTGCACTGGGGAAAGACTATTAAAAACTACCTTCATGTAATGCAGTATGGTGCTAAGTGGGACCAGTGTAAATGAGCTGACTGAAAGCAATGTTTCATATTGTTCCCTTTGATGTTCTTCCCTGGGGCTCCAAGAGGGAATGAAGGGAAACTAAAGCAGCTTTCCTCTACCTTGCTCTGGTAAATTATTTTATATAGACTCATGGTAAATTATCCATTCCTTTTTCCCAGAAGAGAGGCAGTAATATTGGATTATAATTGAAGCATTGGCAGTAGGAGAAAGGCTCTGTTTTAAACGCTATTGATAGAGAATGAATAGAATATGCTAGAAGATCGGTTAACCTGAATTCCAAATTACATGAGCAACACTGAGAAGTAACTACAAACGTGGTATTCATCATACAGATCTCCAATGTGTGCCTTTCCTAATGAAAAGATCCTTTCCTTAGGGTCTGGATGTTTAACAAAATTCATAACTTCGTGTGAGCTATGCCTGAATGGTTGCCAGATAAGAACTTAAAACACAGTCATGATTCTCTCTCTTATAGAAACCTGGGGTGGGAAAGCAGGCAGATCTTCTACCCTGAGGGTGCCATTAAATGAGAAAGAACCATACAAATATAGCTCATTACCCAAGGGCAATCCATCAGTAATAAATTCTATGCCAATATCTAAATTAACAAACACATTTACAAGCTCATTAATTGAACAATATGTCCAGGAGCCTTAGTGAGACTGTGAGTCAGAAATTTGATAACCACATTCTCTTGAAACTATCCATCTCTAGCGCAGCACTTCAAAATCCTGATTGATACGGGTGACTGATATTGCAACATGTAATATCAAGAAAATCACAGACACTTTGTTTTATCCTCAAAGTGTCAGATACATCCAGGATTTATAAGAAAAGCCAATGAATAAGACTCTTTCTCATTGAGTGCATCTTCTTCCAATTTGCGTTCTAGTCTCTTGATAGAACTACCAAAAACATTGGAAATGCCTAATCCCCTAGATAATGGAGGACGACATCTGTTGATCCAAAGTGCAGAGGTTGGACCCTCCGTACTAGATGCTAAATCATGCTTGCTGGTCTTCATGGTGACAGTGAATACGATTTGACAGGAGAATGCTTACTGTTGCAGCCAGCCACATGATTTCTACATTCTTTCTTTTTTTGGCTTGGATATTTTGATGGAGATTTTCTAGTAATCCTTTTAAATCATTTTGTTCTTGAAAATGTGAAATGTCTGAAAAAAAAAGGAGAAAAAAAGGAAACTGCGTTAGTATTAAGCTGCCTATGGTTTTTTTCCTCAATATATTTGCAAATGCAATTTCTATAACAACAAATGCCATTTGGAGCAGAGAGCATCTGAGGAGAACCATACTTACTAATCCCTCCACTTTTATTCTTTACTTAGAAATATGCCTCAGTTTCCCCCATTCCCTATTCTGTGTAACTTTGGTAATGTCAACTAGTCATATAATACTGGTATACTAACAAGGGAAACACTTCTGATGATGATGGCTGCTGCCTCACTTCAACTAAAGCATGACATAGACTGAACCTTCCATTTTTTTTACTACTGAGTAGCTAGTCTGAATCAAGAGAATATATTAAACTGGATACTTCAGGGGAGGGAGAAATCTGAAAGTTCAAGTAAAACACATGAAGTCAGTTTCTATATAGCATGAGTCCTCAACCTTGGCGCTATTGACGTCTTGGACTGGATAACATTTTGTTGTGGAGAGCTGGCCTATATTTCACACTGTAGGATGTTAAGCAGTATCCCTGACTTCTACCATTTAGAAGCCAGTAGCACCCCTTCCTGTGACATTCAAAAAAGTCTCCAGACACTGCCAAATGTTCCTTGAGGGCAAAAATCTATTCTGGTTGAGAACAACTGCTATGAAGAAGCACAAGTATGGCATGAAAAGAGAAAGAATAAGAGAGGCGACAGTTAATTACATGAGATGATTGGTAGGGAGCAGATCTCTACGTACTAATAATTAGAGCACGAGAAATATATGGCATACATTTTTATATTAAAACCTGAGGCAATGCACATTATAACACAAGTGTCCCTGAGACTTGGTGAGATAGGATTCAAGATCAGAATATAGAGATGGAAACAAAAAGCCTTTCTAAGAGAGTTGTTGGGTTAATACTGTATAGTATGAAAATATACTCTAGTGTTGAATCCACAAATTGAGGGATGAAGAATTCCTGAGAGTTTTAATTGAGGCTCAAAACAGGAGAAAATACATAAGAGCAATATGGACTATAGCTAGGCTATCCAGTTACATCAAAGTACTAGATGACATATACCTGAATCAGATCACAAACATGACACAAATAAGCTTTAATTGTAATAGGACTTTGCACTTTCTAAAATTGTACCAGATATTTCATTTTATTAAAATAGTATATCTGAGTAGTTCTTGACTTTAGCTCCATAGGGTAGAGGAAGTATCCTAATGAACTATATTAACAATTTATATCTACCAAAGAATGGAAGTGGTTGATAAAATGGAACTATCCATTGAAAATAATCATATATCATCTTGAATTTCATGACCACAGAATAGAGGAAGGTCAGGTACAATCCAGATATATACTCTGCGTTAGGGAAGTGAAATTCAAAATATTCATATAAAATACGCATGATTCCACTGTCTTAGTTCATAAATGGAAAAGCTGTCAAAAGTGAAATCCTTACTATGTAACTACAGATTATTTTCATAAGAAAGAGAAGGTTTGACTAAAGATACCACATTGCTAGGTAAGAGACTCTCTGATATGCAGATAAGAGAAGGTTTGACTAAAGATACCACATTGCTAGGTAAGAGACTCTCTGATATGCAGATATTTTAATAGGACACAGCCCAAGGAGAAAGGGAGGCACAATGTAGAATATCTTGAAGAGAGTTATAAAACCAGCTCAAGACTCTACAGCTAACCAAAGAAAGTAAGGAAAATAATAGTGCTTTTTAATTGATACTCATAGCATACGAGGAATAAGAAGTCAGGTCCACCATCACTGCTCTTGATGTTGCCAAATGGCAAACAAAACAAAATCCAAAGTAATCCATAAATTAGAATTACAAGTAGCCATTTAAAATTATGTACAGGTATATCATTGACATAGAAAGTGTCCTTGGCGTTGTGGAAAGGACAGTAGATTAATGAACGAATTTACATTTATGTGTTGCTTAACGACGGGGACACGTTCTGAGAAATGCGTCGGTAGGTGATTTCATCACTGTGTGAACATCATGGAGTGTACTTACACACACCTAGATGGTATAGCCGAACACACATCTAGGCTATATGGTACTAATCGTATGGGACCACAGTCATGTATGCAGTCTGTTGTTGACTGAAACTTCGTTATGTGGTGCATGGTTGTCTTTGTTTAACACTCTGTGTATGTGCACTCATTTGCATGTTTACTTTTCTTTATATGTGTATGTAGGCAGAGCAAGACATTAGTTTAGATATTAACAGTAGTTATCTTTAGGTTGTAGGATTTAGGGTGATTTTCAACTGCCTTTTTACGTCATTTGAGACGTTTAAAATGAACGTAGATTATTGTTAAATAAAGTTATTTTAAGAGCAAGGGAGAACAGAGTATATGCATAAGAAAAGGAAAGAACCAAAATTCTTATGCTATATGATCTCAAAAACTCTACATTCTAGTAGGGTGGGATAGATTTTTAAACCATTATTAACCGCAGTAAAGTGTACTGTGGGCTATGACATAAGTCAGTAAAGCTAATAAGGGGGGCCAAAGAAAAGGAGGGGTCAATTCTATGAAGAATAGGTGGGTGGAAGGGTTTCTAGCGAAGGTAATGCTTTCTGGCTACTAAGAGCATTTGAGGCCAAGGGAAAACTGTCACCAAAGGCATGAAGACATGAGGCAGCACTGTAGAAACAAATCTTGTAGTTCGCTATGTCCTTGGAGTGCATAGACCCAGAAACAAGAATTACAAAGGACCCGTTTTGCTATACTGGGAAATCTTGGCTTCATCTTAATAAAAGGGAGCAACTGGTGAATTTTAAATAGGATCATAACCATATCTGAGAGGTTCCTGAGATACTTTCTGAAGTCACCTGGTATAAATGACTTTCAACATTTTTGAAAGCAATACAGAATAAGAATTTTATTTTGCATAATGTTCCACAGCAGTCACACACACACACAGACACACACACACACACACACACAATCTGTAACAAAACTTTTATGAAATAATATTTATCCTTAGTAAATACACTGTACCCTCAATATATTCTGCTCTATTTCACGTTGCTTTTTTAAAAGGTTGGTCTCAACCCACCAAATTGATTTTACAACCCATAGGGTCAACATAAAAAATTTGCAAAGCACTGATTTAGGGCAACCTCATGGCCAAGATGCTTAGGTGACTTTTTCACAAGGTTCATAGTTAGAGGAAGAGTTAAGTAAAAAACAGTCTAACAACTCCTGTGCCAGTAATTTCTCCCAAATCTGTGCTAGTGTCTTCACAATTAGCTTGTGGTAGTAAAGAGCAGTTCCAGTATTAACACAATGGACCGGCTTCTTCAGAATTCTGAGACTCTAAATAAAGCATAATGATTTTTTAAAATAATTTAGTTTTGTTATCGACATTGAGGATTTTTTTTTTTTTTTTGGTGAGGAAGACTGTACCTGAGCTAATATCTGTGCCAATCTTCCTCTATTTTGCGTGTGGGATGCTGCCACAGCATGGCCTGATGAGTGATGTGTAGGTCTGTGCTCAGGGTCTGAACCCGTGAACCCTGGGCTACCAAAGCAGAGCAAATGAACTTAACCACTATGCCACCAGGCTGGCCCCAAGATTTTTTTAATCAGCCATTTTAAACAGACTATAAGGCTCCTAAATATAAATCAAGCAAATGGCCATCCTTTGTCCCATTCCTATCCCATAAAGATAGTGCTTTAGAATAGACAGACTTGATGCTCCATAGTAATTTCACCTCCTCTCCCCATGACACGGTTTTTAGAAGGAAATCATTTTGGCATGCTTACATTTTTCAGGCCACTACTGTATTTCTATATCTGTAATGATAAAATGTGCTTTATTCAGAGCACATTCCTATCAATCCAACACTTTGGTTGCTGCCAATTTTTTTTCAACCTGATAAAAATCTTGCAGGACACAGAAATTCAGATCTGGTTCTGGAAAGAAGTAGTTCATAATAACTAGTTTGTGGATTAATAGGTGAGATTTCAAGTTATAATGATAGATCCTGATGTAACAACTGAAAATCATGGTACGCACGGGACATGGATTGGTTGTAGAATTAGAACAAGTCTTCTGAAATGTAAATATAGCCAGTAAGTCTTGCTTTTGCTACTCACTCCCATATTACTCTAACACCAAATTTAGACAGGGCAATTGAATCTCTATGCCTCTCTCTGTAACAGTGTTCAAGAAGTAATCAGAAGGTGAAAGGTATGAGAATGTTCATTATGTTATTGTTTATAATATTAGAGAACAGCAAAAAAAAATCTAAGTTTCATAAAGAGAACGATAAATTGTTATATATTCAAGCAATGTAATATTATATAATAGGTAAGATGGTTTTAAAAATGCTATATGTATCACTGTGGATATATACTAAAAACTATGTTGAACAATAAAATGCAAATTATGAGGATTCATACAAGATAACAGCAATAATATAAAGTTAAATGTGCAAAACCGTACCATATTTTTTATGGATACATACATTTGGAGTAAAAATGTGTATGAGAATGTGAAACACCAAAATCAGGGTATTGATTTTCTCAGAGAAGAGAAGGTTAAGGGGGGAACTGGAAGGGGTACAAGGGGTTGGCTCCACTCTATACGGAAATACTTCTTTCTTACAAAACTTCTGAGGCTGAGTGATGGGTTCCTGAGTGTTTGCGATTTTATGATCTGTTCTTTTTTTGTTTGAAATTTTCATGATTCTTTTTAAAGAAAGCACTGAGTCAAGATTCCAGGAAAATGATTTTTCATCCCAACTCTGCCCCTGCTTTGATGTGTGATCTTAGGCAAGTTGCTTAACCCTCTGTCCCTATTTTCTCAACTGCAAAAGGAGGACAGTAACCCTGTCATGCTTCATCGACTTGTAGTGGAAAACAATTAATAAAAGTCTTGGCAGAAGAGGCTACGTCATTAAATTCTGTGTCAACTCTGAAAAACAGAGGAAGACATTAGTAGCTTTTAAGAAAGAGTTCATACACTTGGATAGGAAGCCTACGTTCTCAGGCAAAAGTCAGAATTTACCCAAAGTAGGAAACGTTCCTCACACACATACAGGCTCATGCAATGATCACAATCACAAACATTGACAAACTCAGTGACTGTTCTTCCACCACACCCCAATGGAACAGAATAGCCAAGTTTAGAGTCATATTTTAGTACTCATTTTCTCCTTGTTTTGTCAAATGGGGTTCTTTAACAAGAGTTCTGAACATGACATTGACCTGAATCAAAGGCAGGGTGCTGACCAGTGAACAGGAATGAGGCTGTGAACTCTCAGCTGACTGAACTGTGATGCTAAAGAGGCCAAGGCAATAATTTCATCACCTCCTGGTCAGATGATTTTATGTTGCCAGAGAGTATTCCAAGATGAAATGGAAATTACGGTTGCCTTCCCAGCACCTATTTCACCCATTTCCCACTGCGTAGCAGGCACAAAATTTACATGGGATCAATCACATCCCCACTTCGAAGTCAACTGGTATAATCCCATCCCCCTTGAAATCAGAATTAGTTCAGAGATGGGCATCTAAATCTAAACCAACCAGGATTTGACTCATACCTCAGCAATTGTTTCAAGGGTATGCAAGTGACCTATGCTGTTCCAGCTGAGTGAAACTCAGGACTCTACAAAGTAGAAGAAGGAAGAAAACTCTCTTTATCTCTTTGGTTGAGCATGCAATCGAGAATGAGAATAACTGCTCATGCCAGTCATCCCTTGGTTATGAGGGGACTAGATATAGGATAAAGTCAACACTAAGAGTGGTAGAGTGATGAAATAGGGCAGGAAAATGTCTTTTTAATACTGCCAAGCCACTGAAGGGTTGCCTGCCTTACCACTGGAATTTTCAGTTTTGTTAACCAAATAAATTTCCTTTATTGTTCAAGCCAGTTTGAGTCGGGGTTTCTGTTACTTACAACCAAAAGCATTCTAAGGTAAATACATGGTTATACAGGCATTTTTAACATTGACCTGCCATATTGCAAATTGTACTATTGCTTTAGAGGTGAAGAAACAACAAGTAAGACTATTTCTGGAAAGCAGCACATCAGTCACTTCCACAGTGATGGTTTTAAAATGTGGCCCCACATTCTCTGACACTCCTTCCATTGAGAGGTAGAGTCTATGTACTTTCACCTGGAATCTGGGTGGGCTTGTGCCTGTCTTGACTAATAAAGTATGGCAGAGGTGATGCTATGTGACTACGGAGGCCAGGTCACAAATGACTATGTAGCTCCTTCCTGATTCTCTTGGAACTTTGTTGTCTGTATTCCCTCTTTTGGGGATGCTCTCTATAGAACCCAGGCACTCTGCTTGGAGACGCCCAAGCCACATGGCGGGTCCTGGAGGTACTCCAGTCAACAGTTTCAGCTGAACCCAGCCTTTGAGCCATCCGAGCCCAGGTGCCAGAATGTGAGTGCAGAAGCCTGAAAATGACTCCAGTTCCTAGGCCTTTAAGTGACCCCCAGCCATTCTTCCTTTAGTTTGAAGTCCCAGATACCACAGAGTGGAGACAAACCTCCCCCACTTGCCCTGTCTAAATACCTAACCCACAGAATCTGTGAGCACAAATAAAATGATTCTGATTTTATATCAGTAAACTTGGCATAATTTGCTACCTAGCAATGAGTAACCAGAACAACTACAATTAAAACAACTTAGAAGGGCTTGCATTTTTAAGTATGAAAAAATGAACATATGAAGAGCAATGCTTTCACAGTCCACCCTGGCTAGTACTATATTCGGTAATACCAAATCCTTTCTATAATTAATTCTGAAACAATTATAGTTAAGTGTACTAGCAAGCAAACAAATGCAATTAGGTGAAAGTAATTGAGATGTCTTAAAATTGGGAATTATGTTCTTTTAGATGATGTAAAATCTTGAAAAATACAAAGGAGAAAGCCCCACTGAAACCAGTTTTATTTAAATTGTATTTGCAATTTACAATTTATGAAAAAAGGCAAGATAAGAAATCAGATATCAAACTCCCAACCTGATCAGAGCTGAATAATATTTTTGACCTATACACTCGCAATGTTTCCTCTTAAGTGAATTTCAAGATTGCGTCACCCATAGCAAAGGAAAAGACAAATTTCAAAAGTAGATGTTAAAATATATTAAAAGCAATGTGTTAAAAATTCTTTTGGAATTTCCTCACTCACTATTGTACATTGAATGCCAGGGGACTTGGTGTGCATGGAGAAGAGTAGAATTATAACATATTAATCTTTTTTCCTATATTCATTATTTTAAAGCAATCAATCACAATTTGATTTCAGAATCTCCAAACAATTTAAAGTCATGTCAAAGTGTTGGGAGATGGTTTGTAGGTAGATGACTCTCAAAAACCTAAATTCTGGTCTCCTCAAGATACCTGAGATAGTTTTACGCATAGGCAATAGAAAATTTGAGTACGAAAAGGGGCTTTACACAAGCCCCCAGTTCAGTCTCCTTGTGAGCCTGGTTGCACTATGTGGACTAATTTTGCCTGCATTCAAATGGCCTAGGTCCTTAGCACTGAAGGGGGTTGGATGGCCACCTTTTTTTCTCCCAGGTCAACTTCCAAGTCCCTGCATTTTACCCTGACAAGAGCAACAGCAAGAAAAGGCCTGTTGAGAGAACACACTACCCAAAAGTCTGAAAACCAAAGCAAGAATGGATTCTCAAAGCTTAGGACAGAGGGGGTGGCAGCTTTCAAGGTAATTCCAATGTCTCACCTTCCTGCCCATGCAAGAGCCATGGTTCCAAGTGAAATATACCAGGGTCAAATGGCAGCCCAGAGAGGCAGATGCATAAGAATGTCTTCTCCAAAAAAGAAGGGCTCACCTCTTCTGTGTTCCTCCTTTTTCTGAAAACTTGGAAGGAATTGATTCCTAAACTGCCAGAATGGCAGGCAAAGAAAGGGGAGAGAGTTGAGAAGACTGGGCATTTTTCCAGTAGCCACGGTCTCTGGATCATCCCCTTAGGCTTCTGGAGGCAAGTAAGGATGAGATTTCGAATAGTTCATCCTATACAGAATAAAATAAATAACTCCTGAGATGTTAAGAAAGGTACAAATGAGATAAGATAGAGGAAGAAGATTATGGAAATAAAGCTGCTTTGGGAGGTTCCAAAATGAAAATGAACAAGGTGATAAGAACATAAGACCTACATTTTATTCCATTCATATAGTTCTTTTTTTGGCTTGAAGTGACTTCTAGTTTGATAATCTGGGATTCTTACATATTTATAGTTTATTGATAGCAACAAAATGTATTAATCTATGTGTGTTGTCAGACTTCTCTTTTCCAATCCAACCTGACAAAGATAATTTTATCTCTGACTCTTCAATTTCTCCCCCTTAGCTGACTTCAAAGAAAAGTTCTGCTTTTTCTGGAGTTTTGTTATGCAGAATTGGAAGCATGAAGAAACAAAGGTAGAAGAAAAGGTGGAATGAAACAAAAGGCCTTGCACTTGTGTTTTTGGGAGAAGTAGAATAGTAAGTAAAGAGTGAATGGAAGAGTGACATGCTCAACAGTTGAGCGAATTAGAGAGTAGAAAAAAGGATTTAAAAAGTCAAATAAGTTATTAGTTGTCTCTTCTTTGATGTTTAATTAAAAGTTGGAAATGATTTTTAGTTACCTTTAACTGTTGGGCTGTTTATTGGATGTGATACTATGCTGAAACTGGAGTCATAAGAGACTGGTATTAATTCAGGTCAAATTCAGATATTTTTGTCCAAAAGGGACAATGAGTCTTAAGATTTTTTAATACCCACCTTACTCCTCACTGTGGAGCCAATAAACTTATCCTAAAAGTGATGATTTCAGGAGCTCATTTCTATCAGGGTATACCAAAAAGGAAAATGTGCTTTTTTGAAAGATTATCAGAGAAGCAGTGACTATATGAAAAAGTCCATTACGGTTAATATAGATAGCTATTTGAAAGATTACAGACAAGAAAGAGAAGGAAAAAGGCTACTGAATGGAGAAGAGAGGCAGGTTGGTTCAAACTATAGGAAGATCTTTACAATCAAATTTAACTGAATCAGAAAGTTGATTTGTCTGTACACAGGAGAAATATAACCCTCTTGAGAAACTCACAGTGCATCCAATCATTATTTTATCCATCTCTCTAACATTCATAAGTGCAGAATGACATCTTCTCATCACAGAAATTGACACTGGAAACATTTACTTCCTTTCTCTGGCAAGATAATGGTAGAATGGACTTTGAAGTACAGGTATATTCGTATTAATTATTCTCAGTTAGCTGATAATGAAATGGAGGCATTCAAAACATCAAGTGACTCACCTAAGTGAGCTTTCAATTGAATTCATATCTTTTGATTTCATGCCATTTTGTGCAGACTTACTAGACTGGTTTCCTGGGAGACCAGCCAATCTTTGATGAGTGGTGGAATCTGGAATGCAAGAGTTAGTCTAAAGAGAGAAGAGCCCAATGAGAAGGAAAGAATGTAGAAAAATGTAAGGATGAATAAAAGGCTAGAAATCTGAGTCTTTACCTACACAAATTAGAGCAGAATTGGGCTAACCAAAACAATTGATGCATCTAATTTGTAAGGACCATGAAGTAACACAGAAGATGCAGAAATCAATGCTGACTTGAACAGAGAGGTGGCCATTTGTATGTGTGTGGGAGTGTGTGTGTCTATCTTTATTACTTGCAGTGTTGTTTGTATTTGTTGCCTCAATCCAGTCCACAAGTTAATGGACACCAAGAGTCTATGTCTGTGATTTGACCTTCATATAGAAAATTAAAATTAAATATTGTTTTGTGTTACTTTTCCCTTCAAAAAGACATAGGAGTGCTTCAAGGGACATATCAGATAAAAGGAAACATTCTCTTAATCTTTGTCAACATTAGAGAGCATTAAGGACTTCAAGAGGTAAGTGCATCACAGTTTCTTCTGCAATGAGTTGAAAATAAATTTGTAATTACAAGGATGTAGAAATTATAAACAGAAAATAAAGGTATGCTGCTGGAAATATTCAAATATTTTTAAATCTACAATCTAAATTTGGAAGATCAGAAGCTCTTCAACAGAAATGGAAGAGCAGCAGTATAAGTGAGAAGAACACTTAACTGGGAGTTAGAAAATATGGAATTTCATCCTTGTTCTCCCACTAGCTGGGTGTGTGAACTTAACAAAATCTATCTTGGATCCCGAGCCCCTCATAGAAACTGATAGGGTTGGACTAGACCAGTATTTCTTACACTATGTCTGAGGAGTACTTGTTTAGCAAAATGCTAATGAGTATTTTATATTTTTTTGTGTGGCCCCATATTGTAATGAAAATTCTATTTTAAACAAAATTAAATAGGTGTAGACACTGTAGATTAGAGATGGCAAACTATGGCTTGCAAGCTAAACCCAGCCGATTCTGTGTTTTTGTAAACACAGTTTTATTAGAACTCAGTGATGTTCATTAATTTACATATTGTCTATGGGTTATTTTCCACTACAATGGCAGAGCCGAGAAGTTGTGACAGAGATCATATGGCCCTCTAAGCCTGAATTAGTTACTCTCTGGTTCTTTACCTAAAAAGTTTGCTGACCATGCCATAGACCTCAAAACTTTCAATGTGAAATATGAATTCCAAAATAATTTGACTATAGAGTCCTTTCATTAACCAACAATCACTAGCAGAAAATGTTCCTTGGAATAGCCTAGATTAGATTATTTCCAACATCCAATAGCTTTCTATTTTTCCCTGATTCTTTAAAACATCCAACTAAATAACACAATCTATCCCATTCATTCATTCATTCATTCAACAAATATTTATGTAGCATAAGCTGTGTGTGAGACAAAATTTTTAGTAGGTGGGACACAAGTCAACAAATAGACAAGGACGCTTGTTCTCATGGAGCTTACAATCTGGTGAGGAGACAGCCAAAGAAAGTAAACAGCACATTTTACTAGAAGATGACAGATAGATGTTGTGGAGAAAAATAGGGCATGGAAGATTGCAATTTTAAAGAGGGTGGTCAAGAAAGGCCTTACTGAGAAAGCGACATTTTGGGAAAGACTTAAAGGAGGTGAGTGAATGATCCATATAGGGGGAAAGCATTTAAGGCAGAGGAAATAGCCCATGAAAAAGCCCTAAGAAACAGCAAGAGGTCAGTGTGGGGCAGAGTGAAGCAAATGAGGGAGAAAGATGTAGAGGGGGGGAGTCAAAAGAGCATATTTTTTGCCAGATTATGAGGCCATTGTAGGAACTTAGGTTTTTACTCTGCAAAAAATATAGAAGAGTTTGAGGAGAGACATGATTAGATTTTCAGTTTTAAATGATCACTTTGGCTGCCATGATAAGATTAGACTGAATGAGGTTGAGAGAAGAAACAAAGACACTGGGAGGAGGCTATTGTCATAATCTGGAAGCAAGAATAACAAGGGCTTGCACAGAGTGTTAGCAATGCAAGTGGTGAGAACCGGAGGTACCTCCTTTGAAAATAGAACCAACGAAATTTTCTGATAGACTGGAAGTGGGATATGAGAAAAAGAGGAGTCAAGGGTGACTCCATTTTTTTTCCTGCCAAAGCAACAAAAAAGTTAGAATTGATAAAAATTGAAATGGGTAAGATTATAGGAAGAGCCAGTTTTTAAGGGTCTATCAGGAACAAACTTTGAGGTATTATGCAAGATATGTAGTCCAGGGAAGAGAGATGGGATGGTGATGTAGGTATAGAGGTTGATAATTAATAGATGGTATTTAAAGCAATGAGACTGTGTTCAACAAGGGAGCAGAGTAGACACATGGACTGAACCCTGGAACACTCCAACAACAGAGATCAGAAAGATAATGAGGACCCAGTAACGGAGACTGAAAATTAGCAGCCAGAGAGAGAATAGGAGCAATCACAGAAAAGCGTGGTGGCTTGGAAGGCAAGTGTAGAGAAAAAATAACCACATCAAAGTTATCACTAGATCAGGTGAGGTGAGGACAGGGAACGGAGCATTGGCTTTAACAACACAGACGTCCTGATCAAAACAGTTCTAGTGAAGGAATTAGGACTGGGCTGCAATGTAGCCACACAAAGGCCTCAGATGATCCTCAGGGTAGCGTCAAATTGAGGCAAGGAGTCAGCCTTTACATTTCCTCTTGGACCAGTCATTAGACTCAGGCTGACCGGGGAGGTGGAGCAGGTGTGACGTTGAGCTAGGCTGCTCTCCTCAGCCAAGGGCAATTCTTGGAGAGGGACCCAGTTGAGAGTGTTCATCTGCCAGGCTCTCAGTGGCTGCAGGAATGAGTGTTTCAATCCTCAAGGGTGGAGATGTGGGCCGTGCACCAGAGCATCCACTGCAGTGCAATAGAATCTACGTGCTTCACTATCATGGTTCCCAGCGAAACAGCCGGCCGTGATGTGCAAGGTGTTTACACTTGCTGGGTGCCAAGATCCTTGCTTCTCCTCTCTTTTACCATTTTCATGAAAATGACAAAAAAAGAACAAATCCCGGTGAAGATATGTGAACTAAAGTCTGACTGGAGTGGATTTGCAGAAAAATGAAGAAAAATTGGAGCAGCTAGTAATCTTCGAATCTCACTTTTATCTGCTGTTTTTGGAACATTTCCAACCTTAAGGTAGTCCTGCATTATTTCCCCTCTACCGCCAATCCCTCTCACTCATCTTTTGTATGTCTATGCAATGCCAAACATATGGATAATATGTGAAAAATTCCTCAGCCATCTGAATGTTTCCAAATACACATATGTTTGAAATAAAATAAGCAAAATATTTGGATGACTAACTAGATTTTTCATTTGTACATTTGGATGTCTACACAGTACCAAAGTTGAGATGTCTGTAAAACAGAAATTATTATTAATAAATTAATTACATAATAGTAATTTATAGTTCCTCTTGGAAGGATATTCACGTGTTAATTTAAGAAAATACTTAATGTCTTCTTATATCTTCAAGTTTGTTAAAAATAACCCCCAAATCTGTAATATTCAGATTATTCTTTGTGATCAGGAAGCTTCGATAAATTAATTTCTCTTGACATAATAAATCAAGGTAATCTCACATTGAAGAGAATCATGATTACAGCGGAGTTGCTTTATATACACATTTCATTTAGGTCAATAAATGTTTGTTAAACAACAACTAAATAAAAGATACAACAGTTTTAATATTTGGGAAAATTTCACTTTCTTTTGCATGCACGTCTAGAGTATAAATGTAAGGCAAACATAAGTTTACAATTTGATAGCTAAATCTATAACATCTTACAAGTCTAAACTAGTGGTCCTCAAATCTTACTGTGCAGTGGAATCACCTGGAGGACTCGTTAAAACACAAATTGCTGACCCCACATCCAGATGTGGATTTGTTTGAAATTACTCTTGTGGGTAAAAGGGAAGGAGAGGTGCTGAAAGGCGAAAGGGTAGATTGTGCTGGTCAAGTTGCTCTCATATCTATCTGTACCTTTTCCCATTCTGCTCTCTATCACAGGAAACCTCATTTCCCAGGCTATTTGCTGCCCTCTGACATACAATTAAGTTTGGGCAATGAAGATTAAGAGGGAGATTAAAGGGAAGGAGGAAGACAGAAGCCAGTATACCTCTCCTCCGATCTCTCTGCTTCTTATGAGTCTCTGGAAGTGGTTGTGGCTTCTCCATGGCTCCAGCACCCACTGGGGCAACTTCCCATCAAAATTCTAAATACTGCTAGGTGGCCCCAGCATTTGTGCTCTGGTGACACTACATCTGACCTAGGTCCCTTCAGCACCTGGGTTAGCAGCAGCTTCCTGCTATTGCTGAACTCAGGGTGGCTACACCAGTCCCCGGTTAATTTCTCCCATCCTCTTCATGTCTATCACCAATACTCTGCAGTCACTTCCTAGAATGCTTGTTTTCCTGACTGGGCCCTGACTAACACAGTTACTAAGAAGTTGGTATTATTTTTTATTTTACCACAGTACAGCCTAGGCTAGAATATCCTGTTTAATTCAGATACCCTTCTCCACCTAATCCTGTTGTCAGGTTAATCTCTTCTTGCATAGCCTGACCTCATCCCTAAAGTTTATAGACATGAGAAAGGAAGCAGAGAGAAAAGAGATGTTGGGAAAAGAGAGAAAGGTGATGAGGGGGAAAAGTCTGTGCTTTTTGTCATCCACAGCTGAACCTTAGTGGACAAAATAAAATAGTAGTCTCTGAGGTCTCTGTTCTGTAAATGTTGAGAGGCTGTCCTAATGTTCAGAAAGGGTCTCTATATAAATGTGAATCATTCAGAAGAAATCTAGTATTATTAGCATATGTGGAGAAAAAGTCAACAATTTAGAAATTTACTTTGAAACTTGGGAAATATTTAATCTGTATCAGGAAGTCCCTTTGTTAACCAGAAACACAGATCGTTTGAAGACCTTTTGTGGCGTGTGTGATTGACTGTGAGTGTGTGTGTGTGTGTGTGCTTGTATGCATGTCAGTGCATGTGTTTGTCAATATCCTTCGATATATTTGCCTTACTTCGTTTCCTTATTTTATAAGTTCAGGTCATTTCCAGAGCCTGCTAAGGTCTGGGGAGCCAGGCTCAGGATAGGTGGTAGTCTAAGGACAGACAGCTCAGAAAAGCAGGGACAAGACACACCCACCATAGCTTGCTCTGAGAAAGAGGAAGCAGCACCTTTAAACTTGTGGCAGCAGTGAGCCATGATGCCAGTGTCAACACACGTGGGCTCCAGTTTTAGGTAAATAAGTGAGTGGATTAATACTCAGATACACCCTTTTTGGTTTATGGACCTTTCCCCATTGATGGGGCCCACATAGCTGATGCTGACAGTGTTGATTCTATCACATATTTTTTGGTCTGCAATAGTGCTCATAAAAAAATCACTAACTGAAGGAAATATCCATTTAAGTAGCCTTAATTTTCATTGGTAAACAGAGCAAATGTGGTACAACCTTTCTCTCTGATACATGCTCAATATTCCAAGAACTAATTTATAATCTGCTCCTCAGTGACTTTATCCATTTGTAATACAAGACACCCGTTAGCATGGGACAGTGACTGCTCTCCCACACTCCAGGGCATTGAATAGTATGGAAAGTCCAACAGTGTGATTGTTGAAAGAAGTTTACCAAGACCTAGTGCTGATTTCTTTCAGAGCACAATATACATTACAGATGTTGTACTTAGTTTTCTGTTTCTCAGCAATAGTCTGAAGTGTATCAATTTGTAAGATCATTTTACACAGAGTACAATTCTGAATGATACCTCGGTAGCTCTGTGCTTTTCATTCCTTCTAGAAAAAGAAATCCAACAGTTTCATTTAGGAAAGTATTATCATACACTTGTTCTAGGAAAATTATCTTGATTTATTAGAGAGTTCTTTCCTATATTTGAAAACCTTACTAAATTTCCAATGGCTGTAGGGCAATATTTTTAAAAGATGAAGTATTAGATATTAAGGGTGAGATGATCCTTTCTCTGATCTAACAAAATCCAATTTTAGATATCCAACACTGTAGTCATAGTTAACCTTTTCTTTTCCACCTATTTCTGGGAAATCCTCTCATTTGAAGGTTTTCTTGTCTCAATGGAGTCCTGTTACTTTTTATATATTTCACATCATTTTCAGTTTTAACATTCATTATAATTTTCTTTCTAATTTTATCCTTAACTGACCAGCTTTGCTCCATTGATCTATTTTTTAAATGAGAGAGAAGATAAATCAAAATACTAAAAATGAAAAATGTTAACTAAAAATATAAGTTCAAAGGACACAAAAATATTTTGGTCTAAATAAATTGTGCCCTGTTAAATGTTAGTTCAGTAAAACTAAACATCAGAGTGCTTGACATACATGCAAAGTTTTTACAAACTATAGTTAAAGAATTATATTTTAATTATTATGTTAGAATTTAAGGCTATCAGGGAAAATCATGATCAATCTGATTTTTTTTTTTTTTTTTTTTGTGGGGAAGACCAGCCCTGAGCTAACATCTGTTGCCAATCCTCCCCTTTTTGCTGAGGAAGACTGGCCCTGGGCTAACATCCGTGCCCATCTTCCTCTACTTTATATGGGACGCCGTCATGGCATGGCTGACAGGCAGTGTGTCCGCAGGCACCCGGGATCCGAACTCGCGAACCCCGGGCTGCCAAGCGTGGACTAAACCGCTGCACCACCGGGCAGCCCCATCGATCTGATTTTTAAAGTTAGTAAAGTGGATGTGAACAAAATCTTTTTTCAAGGCTTTTTCCTCTGAAGACCATGGGAGACCTGACAGACAGTAGACCAGCAAGGGTCTGAAGACCAACCCCAAACTACATTTTGGACTCTTTCAAAACCATTTATACTCAGAACATCAATCCTAAAGAATTATCTGTGACCTTCTGGAATTTTTCAGGTGTTAAAGAGGCCTCAGCCAGACATGGCAGATTTCTTTTTCTGAAAGTGAGAAGACTACTTTTTGCCTCTCAAGTAATGTTCTATCTCTGAATCACATGGGAGGCCTAGTCCTCTGTTCTCTCTTGGGGCTCCTCGTGGGCTTTCTGGCTAGTCCAGAAGCCTTATCATTGCACCCATCTATAGGACTTCTCGGCACAGTCAAGAGCAGGCCCTTAGCCCCTAGCCACTGCCCTGCAATTCCCATCTGTCTTTAAAATTGGAAAACTAAACTACAGAGAAATGAAAAAGAAAAACTCTCTCACTTGATTCTATTGCTTTCAGCCTATTTTTTTCATTTCTCCCATTGTAGTCACTGTTAACTTGCTGAAGGGGGCGGCTTGCCCACTGTTTCTCTACTTATACAACACGAGTTCTCTGCTTAAATGCCTGTGATGTGGTTTCATTGCGTGTTTTTATTAAAACGACTCTGGCAAATGTCATCAATGACTCATAACCACCAAATCCACAGTTTGTCTTTAATCCTCATTCCTCCTTCTTCATCAACCCATTTGTTCTTGTTGCGCACCTTCCCCTGGCTGATATTCTCTCATTTAGCTACAGCGATGCTTGATGACCGCTGATCTCTAGTAATTTCCCCACTTTTTGTGGGTTCCTTAGTCCTCTTTTCCTTACACTTATGGATAGTCTCCTATCATGTGACGTTTTCTTACTTTCTATGTGGAATACATAGAAAACTATTTAAACAATTCCTCTAAACATAATTATCCATAAAATCTTAGGTCCTTATCCTATTTCCCTATTTGTATAAATGGAAGGAATGCATAGGATCTTTTCTTTTTCCTAGTGCAGAAGTGAAATCGGTGGCAATACATAATCACACAATGAATGTCAAAAATGATCAAGTGGAAAGTAACACTTCTGAACAACAACAACAAAACTAAATTACTCACAAAAAGGATCAACACTCCAAAATAGCAACTCATATTCTGGAAAGAGATTTAGAGTTAATGTAGATTATTCTTTGATTACCTTGAGTCATTAAATTGTAAGCTACTAGGGGCATAGACTGTATCTTAATCATCTTTCATCATCCATAGTGATTGGCACAGAGTTTTACACATAACATGATCTCCATCAATGTCTGCTAAATTGAATGTAAGGCTTCCGGCAACAATTGCCAAAATAATAATAACACAGGATGAAATATGACAACAACATTTGACTTACCCTCATCACAAATCTAAGACTTTTTCATATTTTGTGTGCAATTCCTATGCTATAGCTGAGGAAATACTATATATAAAAGAGGGATGTCAAATATTGAGGAGATAGTTCACAACAGTTCACAAAAGACCCTGACTGTTTTTCCTTCTTAGCTCACAGTACTAGACAGCCCACCCTTATAGGGCTAAAATAGGAGTCAATAAGTGCTAGCATTCCAATAGGCCCACATGGCAGTATTTTCCTCCTTTGTTTTGGAAAAAGGGCAAGGGATGAGCATTATTATGAGAGACAGAACAGAGAGACTGGAGATGATGAATTGATACTTGGTGACTCCTCACTCAAAGAGGAGAGAAAGAAGTATTTCATTTGCTCCTTCCATTAAAGTCAGGAGCTCCGAATCGTGTGTAAGACATGATGGCGACTCTAAAACACGAAACAGTTTGTGCTAGTGATTTATACAAGTGCTTTATTTTATTTTTCTAACCTCAAATTTAAGTGTCTTAACGCTTTCAGTGGGCATGAAAGGGGCCTTGAAGGGTTTCTGAGATCATCAAACCCAGTGGGAAGATCAGAGCAAGAAGAGAGAGAAGCACTCACACTTGCCCCACTGGAGTTTCCCCAGTTGATCAAAGGAGCCAGTGAGTATCACAGGTAGAGCCTGAGGGGAAGCAGCTCCTGATGATTTATAGTGCCTTAGAGTCAGAGCAGAGAGGACAACTGTCTGAGAGCTGCATTACACAAAGAAAATGTGAAGGGAGAAATCCACAACACTCAGTACCCAGACAGAGCAAACAGACCTCACAGTCAGCCAAAGCTCTGTCTGTCTGATACCAATTTCAGATATATATCTCTTGCTTCAGATGAAGATTCAGCAAAGATTTATGAGAAAGGGACTGCCCTTTCTTGGGATTTCCAAACTCAGCTTTCTTCTCTGTAGCAGGCACTTCCCAGTTCTAAACCCCATGAATCCTCCAGGAGAGGGAAAGAGAGAGAAGCCATCCCTCCCTACCAAGCATTCCACTAGTGGCCTTCTGCAGATACAAGGAAGATGGAGTTGGAGGATAATAACATTTGAATTTGACTAAATATTTATTCCAAATAAACTTGAGATTTTAAAATAGATTAGTCTACAAATCAGCAGACAATGCTGAACACATTGAAAGGAAGTGAGGTGCTACTGTTTGGCAACATTAATTCCACCCCCTTCCCCATTACTAACTCCTAAGGGGTAAGTGCTCAGTAAAGCTGATAGTAGTTATTAAGATAAAACAACTCCATGTGTGTAGAGTGCTGAACTGAGACTATTAATCGAATCTACTACATATTTAACAGAATTAGAGAATATTTCAGGTAGAATAAATATTCTAGGCCATAAAAATTTCTATATGAGAAGAGTAAAAGATGAGAGCTATATAACTGGGAATGAATATATAGGCTGAAATGGATTTATTCATTAAATCGTGACATCACAAAAGTAGGGGACATCTCTTAAGGTTAAAAGATTCCTTTGGGAAGAAAGGGAAATTTTTTACCTCAAAAACATGTAGAATTAGACTAATTCATAAATCATAAAAAAACAGCACTAGTTAAATTAACGGACAGCACATCCAAAGTGGATTAATAAGTAAAAGTAATATATTTAGAGGATTAACTTATACTTTTAACATTGATACAAATGATCACTTGATTTCACTGTGAAAGAAAAATAATAGATTATATGGATTATGGGTATGATCCAGCCCAAATTCTATGCCATATGATCAAAGGGAAGTGTGGCTATCATTGAAAGGGCAGGAGTTCTAGAATTAATGTCATGACAATAAGAGATATTTTTCTATTTCTTTGTGGTAGTTTTTTCTTCCTTAACAAATAGCCTAACCTCTATTCACACTCTTAATAAACCTTTATACTTTCTTCCTTGAATGGAGTGAACCCAAATGATGCTTTGGGTTACAATATTTCTGCATGAGGAGTAACCCCACATATGTTAGTATAACTGCATAGATCAGGTTTGGACTTTTGTAATGGAAAACCACAGTCATATAACAACTTCATTCTGTGCCAAATCTACAACAGTGTTGTCTCAAAATATATTGATTGACAGGAAACAAAAAAGTTTAACCGATTTGAATGTAGGAATTATTTTGTATTTCATATCTCAGGAGATACTTCAACAATTACTTATACATATTTGGTTTTTAGGTGACATGATTTTTTTATGTATAGTATTGAAATCCTTCATAGACTTTGCCAACAACCTACTTTTTAATATAATGTATGTTTTGAGTAAGGATGGCATATGATTGGTTCTTAAACATTAGTATGGATTAGAATTACCTGGAAGGTTTATTAAAACACAGTTTACAGGACAAGTTCAATAGATCTGCAGGGGGCCTGAGAATTTGCATTGCTAACAGTTCCCAGGTGATACTGATGCTGCCGGTCCAGGGACCACACTTTGAAAGGACCCACATAAAACAGAAATCAGGTTGTTTATAAAAATTCTGAGAATTACTTCCAAATTATAAGTAACTTAGAAAAAAAATTATCCTCCAACATCCAAGTTATAATAAACTCTTTTTTCATTAATTACTAATGCAAAATAGTTTTGTTTATATTAACTTTGCAAGTAATTAACAAATTTAAAATTCATAAGTATGCTGGCTGCCAAAGAATCTCCCTGTACTTAATTTCATTTTGGCATTAAAATATATTTTATGTGAAATAACATAATATAAAAACTACAGGCAAGTTTTCTAACCATACACACCTGGACATGCACATACTGTTATAATATGTTAAGGCAAGATCACTGTTATGAAAAGACCTAAACACTCTGCCCCCTAAAATATTTCAAACTAAGTACCAGAATATAGATGAGTGAACCAATTGCCAGTGATTAGATGACAGGTAGACTTTTATTACAGCTTTCGGTTACAAATAATAAAATATTTTCTACTTTATTAAAACCTAGTTTCTTGTCATTGTCAATATCTCAGCATATTTATACTACTTATGGATGAACTCCAAATACATTCTTGATCCTCTGGTTTTGGACTGCTCAAATGTTATGTGCTTAATTTTGTGGGAAAAAGAACCACAGAACTGAACAATGGCAAAAAAAAAAAAAGAAAAAGAAAAAAAATCCCTAAGGTGTAAAACACATTTCTACAGGCTTGGGATGCCTTAACATTTTCATATAAATATTGCAATAAGTATATTCAATAAATTGGTTCCTTAGTTTATATCACTTTATATTACCTGTATAACTTATGTTCTATCTGATTTTCTCCTTGCATATGTGTGATATATCTGATGTAGCTTATAAATCAGAAACCTAAATCTTTATTAAAGTCTTTTACATGGCTAGGACTCACACGAAACTGCTATTGGACTCAACTGAGATTTCTAATTGTAACTTTCTTATTTTTAACTTTTGGCATTTTCCAGTGGCACTGAAATTAATGTCCTAGCATGAGCAGCAGGACACATTCAAGAGTGCAATCAGGGCAGCGAGGCAGGTGTCAGCCATGCCACGTTGGCAATCAGTCTTCTTGGCTCAGATAATCTCAAAATCGCTCTCACATCCTCACCCCGTGCTTCTTTCTTCCATTGACCTCCATGTCTGACCTCTCCTGAAGATTTATAATCAAGGAACTATCATTGTTGTTTTCTGTAACTTGCATACTTACAATCAGGAGGCATCTTTTCCATAAATATCGTGTAATATTCTTTTAGAAGTTCAAAATTTTCCTGATTAATACTTTCTTGCAAAGAGACATCTCCAAATCTAAAAATAGAGAAAAGAAAATAGTTATGGTTGTAAACTAGCATTGGAAACTAACATTTTTTTTTAATCTTTCCTTTTTAAATAGATGGCAATAGTTTCCTAAGGAAGGAGTCTCTCTTTTTTTAAGCAACATTGCACAATGATTTCAAACATATTCCAGTCTCCACTGTCCCTGATTCCACCAATCCCTTTTGACACACCAAAATATTCTCACAACCATTAAATGTGAACACCAGCCCCTGTGCCTGTGCATAATTGAAACACAGTAAATGTTAAGTTTCCTCACCTCTGCAGGGCTGTATCTCTGAAGATGTAAAAATCCCTCCCTCTCCCTTTTTATCCCTCCAATCTTCCTCTTCACCTATGACAGGTTGAGGAGAGGTCCAGAAGATCAGGACTGGACATGGGTTGCATAGAGTCTTGCACACATCATCAACTGCTGTAGGCACATGTAGTCCCCCAATCTCCCAGTGAGTAGTTCACTTCTGCCGACATTTTTTCTGTCGACAGCCGCTCTACTGGGTCTTTTCTGCTTCTTTCTCAAGACAAAATCTTCTACCTGTGTATCATTGGCCTTGTACTTTCTTTAAGCATTTCTCAGGTTTAAATAAAGTCCACTTCTCTATAAAAGGATGCTATGAAAATGGCTTCCAATAATATCTCCATCCAAATATTTCCATTCAGATGTGTATTTCTAGATGTCAACTGAAAATTTCAGTGTGAATCATCCCACCTCACTTCAAATGCAACATAACCAAAAACTGAAACCACCACCTCCTTTTGTTTAGAAATAAACATGTTCCTAGTATTCTGCCATTAACTCAGGTTCAAAATCTAGGCACCCTTTTGGATTTCCTTTCTTTTCTCCACCCCACCCATTATTCATTGATCTTTTCACATCTCTGGTATCCTTTCTTTCTTTTTCTTTACCACTGTCATTATATACTAGGTATTTAATTGTATCCTAATTGACTGGATATAAAGCCTCCAAAATACCCAACTGCTATGCCTCCAGTCTCCTTCTCTTCCAATCTATCCTTTACATCATGGTCAGATCATTCATTCATTCAACAAATACTTCTTTAACATCAACTATGTGCCAGGCACTCTGTGTACAATAAATGAAATGTTAGAGAAGTTAATCTAACACCTGATTCATCCTATCAGCTCACTGCTGATTTATCACTGCTTTCCTCTCTCTGTAGGACAGAGTCCAGTCTCCTGTTTAGCATCTAAGTTCTCCATAAAGGCTCCCCAAATCCCTTTGGGAATGTAGTTACACTCTCCCTTACTAGCAGTATTCTGATGCCTTTGGGACTTTTCACATGCTATTCCCTCTCTGACTAGAGTGTCTTACCTTCCATGTTGGCTTGATTAACTCCTATTCATTCTTCAAAGCCTTGTGCAAGTCTACTCATCTACTCTATGAGACCTCCCTGATGAAATCTTCTCCCATCTTGAATCACCTTCTTTCCTCCTCTATTCCTGTCCCTTCCACATCTTTGCTTATTGCATGAGTCAAACTGAAATGTAATATTTGTTGACCTGTCTTCCTTACTGGATGGTAAGTTCTTTCAGGACAGAGACCATATCCATTCTTCTTGTTACATCCCATGCTCCCTGTGTCCCTCAGCTTGGCAGAGTAGTGCTTGGTACAGAGTGAATGTTCAATATATATACTGAATTAAACATGGAAGACAGGAATGTAGACCCAGGAAAATCTACAAGAGAGTTTCCCTAAACTATGAAATATACTCTTTTAACTTTTTCAGACAGTATAATCAAGTGGTATTTTAAAATTATCATCCTTTTTGGGGTAATATTAGCATTATAGACTGAATATTTGTGTCCCCTCAAAAATCATAGGTTGAAGCCCTAACCCCCAAAGTAGCTGTGTTTGGAGATGGAGCCACTAAAAATGTAATTAAGGTTAAATGAGGTCATGAGGGTGGGGCCCTGATCCAATAGGATTAGTGTCCTTGGAAAAACAGACACCAGAGAGCTTGCTCTTTCTCTCTGCACACACAAAGAAGGGGTCATGTGAGTACACAGCAAGAAAGTAGAAGAGAGTTCTCACCAGAAACCAGATTGGCTAAAACCTTGATCTTGGACTTGGATCTAGAACCTTGATCACAGGCTCTGGAACTGTGATAGATACATTTCTGTTGTTTAAGCCACCCAGCCTGTGGTATTTGGTTGTGGTAGCCCAAGCAGGCTAATTAGTACTTACTTGTTTAATAACGGATACATATAACACATGTTTTGGCTATGGGTAACTACGTAGTAAAATATTACACCTGGATTACATAGCATACCTAACATGTAGATGTTGCCTGGTGCAGTGCAAAATTTAGAATCAGAAAAAAGAAGCCAGAGAACAGAGAGGAAGTGATTTGCTCAAATCAGTGGCCGGTTGATATCAGAGCGCTTTTTGCTTCTCCTGTGTTTTTCTCTATTTTGCCCTTTTGTCTCCTTTTCAAGTCTCATGTGTCTTACATAGCTTCCAGGTATGAAAAAATGCATTTTTTAATATGCAAGAGAGATGAGAGAGAAGGGAAGGAAAGGGGCATTTTTTAAACAAAGTGACTAACAAGTAAAATAGTCACAATGACACGAATGATGCAAATTAACTTAATCTAGAAGGCTTGAAAATACAATGCTAATTACTCCTTGAAAAAATCTGTAAATGGAGAGTCTCACATCTCTCTCAAGGTCACACTCACAGGCCTTAATTTCTTAATTTAAACCCAAAACACTGTAGTCTAGTGTACCAAAGAAGAGACAATTAATTTAGAGTGTTGATTCTTTTTTCCCCAAATTGTATAATTTGTGTTCATAAATACCATTCACCTCAAAGATCAAACTTGCTGTGAGACAAATATATATAGATGACTGGAATATAATCTGATCTTAGAAGTTGATTTGCCAAAGTGCTTAATTATTGTACAACACAGTGAATAAAATTATATTCTGATTTATGCATACTATAAGAAAAGAGATTAATAGCTTCCACACAGTTTGAAATTAAACATGCAATACAAAACTGTCATCTAATTTTGTAACTGGCAAGGGAGAATTATGAAAACATATTGTCCAGGAAGTATCTTCTGGATAAGTGAGAGAGCAGGAGAAATAGTTGGAAAATAGTAGATAAAAACAGGCACCTTGACCACCTTTGAAATTCAAGAGGACTATACATGTAGTGGTATTTTTAGTTTAGTAAATGATATCAGTAAAGGCCTAAAGTATACTATCAAGTTGTGTCAGACAATATGCTAGGCATATTTTAAACTGTTACCTATGGAGGAAGGAGACATTTGAAGAGTGAATTATAGATAAGAAAGCATTTTAAACACAGAAGACTATCAAACTCTCCAAAAGTTTTGCCTATGGGGAAACTTCTCTAGCCAGGCCTCATAGCAAGAGGGTGACTTTTTTCCCTAAAATTTTTCAAAAATTCATTCTAGGAACCTCAACTCATATCCGTGTTTTTGATAATCTCTACATGTAATTCATGTAAGATGCAAAAGTAAGTCCTCTGTCTGTTTTTGACAGTGACTCACAGGATCACATACAATCATTTGTTGTGACTGAGCAAGTTATTACAAAAAAAATGTGTTCACATCTCTCAATAATAACTATTTTAGTAAAGAAAACAAAAGGCAATAATAGACTATGTTTTAGGTCCAGAAATTTTTGACACAATT
This sequence comes from Tapirus indicus, assembly GCA_031878705.1. Classification (NCBI taxonomy): domain Eukaryota; kingdom Metazoa; phylum Chordata; class Mammalia; order Perissodactyla; family Tapiridae; genus Tapirus; species Tapirus indicus. The sequence goes on along the minus strand of CM062919.1, from coordinate 123,787,195 downwards.
AGCTGAGTTTTACAATGTTGAAATACATATGAACATAAAAAATTCTAAAATTTGGTATACACATAAGTGTTTGGAAACATGAGGAAAATTAATCCACGTGACTATTTTGGTATTGGCATCAATATTTTCCTGATTGTCTTGCCACATTTAAATTTGATGTGAGCCAGGGATCCTTAAACATGAATATTTCTCTTTGCTATATCAAATAACTTGGTACCGAGACAAAGGAAAATGTTCCTCATGAATCTAAGTTCTATGTGCAGGAAAGCGTGGAATTGCTCAGCATATTCGTAACAATTAAAAAGAAAGACTGAAGTACCAATGTGATATCTGAAGCTTACCTCTCAGCAAGAGTTTGCTGTTCATTGATTCCAACATTAAAAAGTACTGGATACACGTGAAGCAATTGTCCCTCTTTAATCTGGAGAGGCAGAGACTCAAACATTCTCTCTGGAAGCTTTACCTCCACCACATAATGTTCACTGAAGGAAGCAGAGGACAAAGAGAAGCAGCATTGCTTATTTCATTCATTTTTAGGTTATTTTTGATTCATTGGAAAGAAACAATAAAACAGTTGGAATAAAGCACTGATTTAGGTTTTTGGCTGCTATCTGCTTATTTTCTGTTATTAATTCATTCAATTATAATTTCATTCACTTCACCATTCAATTACTTGGCATAAAGAATTGTTTACATGTTTGATTTCTCTCCATTACTCTGAGCTCCTTTAGGAAAGGAGGAATGTTTAGTTCATTTTTGCACACCAGGGTCATGTACGTAGAGAGCCTCAATATTTGTTTTCTTGATTTAGTTATTTTTAAAACCCAACCAGGCTCAAGAATAAGAATAGTAATTTAATGACAGATTTTTCAGTATAGTGAAACGAATAAACCAAATCATTTATAACATTTTTTAGCATGGCCTGATTGTTGTTATTCTTGATGAACCTCCCTGTTGGTGATGGCTTGATGGAAATGTAATGGTTTCATTATTTAAGGTGTAACCTTTGGGGTTCCTGATCATTTTGCAATATTAGCCTGTCACAGGAGCATTTTTTTCATTGAAAATTTCCATTAAAATTACCCCTACTGTTTAGTGTTGGAAATTTAAATTAGGATTCATAAAACATGGTCAACAAGAATAGCTGCTTATACATTTTGAAACTTGACATCTTCTGATGCACTGTGAATTGAGTATAGAAATGTAGAGAGTTTTGCCCAGAATTTAGGAAAATCCCATGTTTCCAGAACCATACAGAGTACTGAGGTTGTAACACATGTATTGGGAAAAAAAGCAAAGGACTATTAGTGAGTCTCTGTGAAAATCTTTTCAGTTTCTCCTAATACAACAATACTGATACATATTCTGGATCATTGACTCTGAGACTTATTTATTTCTTATCCCAGCTTCGAACTAGAGAACTGGGAGATACCATCAATCCAACAAGCAGGAATGTTAGCACTACCCTCAGATGGATGGACACATTATTTTTCTTTTTTAAATTGCTCTCAGTGCCCTTTACAATAGCTGGGTAACAGAAGGCTATAGTTTATTTCAAGTCTTTCAGGAATATGAGAAGAATCAGTGAGTGGGTCCATGTTTAAAGGTTGCTCTGAATGTGAAACATTATATAATATCCTTATGCTAAATTTTTCTCAGCTCTATTAAAATGTAATTGACATAAACTCATGCATTTTAAGTGCATAATTCAAAATTTTAGCAAATGTATAGTGTTGTGCAATCATGACCATAATCCGGTTTCAGAACATTTCATCACCTTAAAAAAAAAATCCCTTGTGCCTGTTTGTATTCAAACCCAAATCCCATTGCTAGGCCCAAGAAACCAATGATCTGTTTTGCCTCTACAGATTTTACTTTTCTACATTTTCTACATTGTGAATGCACAAGGGGATGGATACTTGGATTACTTCATGATTCTGGCTATTATGAATAATGCTGCTATGAATATCCCTGGATTAGTTTTTGTTTTTTTGTTTTTTGTGTGTGTGAGGAAGATTAGCCCTGAGCTAACATCCGTTGCCAATCCTCCTCTTTTTGCTAAGGAAGATTGGCCCTGGGCTAACATCCATGCCCATCTTCCTCTACTTTATATGGGACGCTGCCACAGCATGGCTGACAAGCAGTGTGTTGGTACATGCCCTGGATCCAAACCTGCAAACCCCAGGCTGCCAGAAGCAGAGCTTGTGAACTTAACCCCTACACCACTAGGCCAGCCCTCGTGCGTTAGTTTCTGTGTCGACATATGGTTCCATTTTCTCTTGGGTATACACCTAAGAGTCATATAGTAATTTTAGGTTTAACTTTTTTTTTTTTTTTTTTTGTGGGGAAGACCAGCCCTGAGCTAACATCTGTTGCCAATCCTCCCCTTTTTGCTGAGGAAGACTGGCCCTGGGCTAACATCGTGCCCATCTTCCTCTACTTTATATGGGACGCCGCCACGGCGTGGCTGACAGGCAGTGCGTCGGCGGGCGCCCGGGATCCGAACTCGCGAACCCCGGGCTGCCAAGCGCGGACTAAACCGCTGCGCCACCGGGCGGCCCCTAGGTTTAACTTTTTAAGAAACTGCCAAACTATTTCCATAGTGGCAATATCACTTTACATCCCCACCAGCAATGTATGAAAGTTCCAGGTTTTCTACATCCTTGCAAACACTTATTATTGTCTGTCTTTTTGATTATGATGATTCTACTGTGAGTAAAGTGGTATCTAATTATAGTCTTAATCTGCATTCTCCTAATCACTAACGTTGAGTATATTTTCATGTGCATATAAGCCACTCATATATCTCATTTGGTGAAATATCTATTCAAATTTTTTTGTCCATTTTTTAAAATTAGGTTTTTTGTCTCGTTGGGTTGTAAGATTTCTGTATATATTCTGAATATAAATCCTTTATCAGATATGTGATTTGCATATATTTGCTCCCAATCTGTGGCATGTCTTTTCATTTATTGATGGTATTTTTCATGCTTAAAGTGTATAATTTTGATGAAATCCTATTTATCAAATTGTTTATTTTATGAACCTAGATTTTTGGTCATATCTTTACGTAACCTAACAACAAATATTTTCTCCTAGTGGTTTCAGAGTTTTAGCTCTTACATCTAGACCTCTGATCCATTGTGAGTTAATTTTTTTGTTTGGTATAAACTGAGGTTCTAAATTTTTCTTTTTGCATATGGATAATCAATTGTCACAGCAACAGTTTTTGCAAAGACTTTTCATTCTCCATTGAATTGCTTTGGCACCTTTGTCAAAAATTAATTGACCCTAAAGGTAATGGTTTATATTTGGACTCTAAATTCTGTTCCAGTGATCTATATGTATATACTTATGCCAGTACTATACGGTCTCAATTATAATTGTTTTATAGTAAGTTGTGAAATCAGAAAGTATAAGTCCTCCAACTTTATTCTTCTTTTGTAAAATTGTTTTCATTATTCTGGTCCTTTGCATTTCCATATAAATTTTAGGTTTAGCTTGCCGATTTCTCCAAAAAAGACTACTAGGATTTAGACAGCTAGTGATTGCATTGAATTCTATAGATCAATTTGTGGAGAACTGCCATCTAAACAATATTGAGTATTCTAATCTGGGAACATGGACTGTCTTTCCATTTATTGGATTTTAGTAATTTCTCTAAGCAATATTTTGTATGTGTTCTATGGACAATTCTTTAGAGTACTTTGTTAAATTCTGTTTGATGTAATTATTCTTTTTGATGCTATTGTGAATGGAATTATCTAAATCAGAAGTGTTTCTGACAATTTTTCAGGAGTGTGCCTTTTTCTGCTCTCCAGCCCAAATCAAGTCAGTCCCCTCTGGTAGTGAAACTGCTGGTTTTCATGGCCTGCCTTGCCCTAGTAAAACTGTGCTGACAGAGCTGGGGTTGACAAGAGCAACCCATGGCAAAAACACCACAGACTCCAGCTGTCTTATCCAATGTTCACTAGTTTTTCATGAATAAGCACTTCTAAATTTGTTGTATGCATTTGATTTATTCCCTTAGTCCTAAAGTGGTTCTTTTAGACAACTCCGTCCAATTGTAATATTGCTTTTTGGAGAGAGGATTTGACAAACTGCTCACATCGTCATTCTAGAAGTTCCATTCCCATCCATATGATAACTTTGAATTTAGATACAGCCTGAAAAAATTCCTCAGAAAAAGCATCCTGTACTCTGCCTGTACTAAATGGCCTGGTAAGCTTACCTTATAAATTGTGATAAAAGTATCAGTTTCTCACTTTTGATAATAATCTTCACAATAATATAGAGTGGGACTCTTTTCCAGGTGTGTATATGAGCAATTTTATTCCTCCTTCCCCCAATGAATGGTAAATTAAGCATCAGTTTGCACATGAAATATTTGCCTTTATGAGGATACAGTTTTTCTTTATGTATAGGAAACAACCACCTTTCACTCAACCATGTACCTCTGGGCATCACACAAAATTTAAAACAATTATCATATGTTTACTATAGACAAGAAAACAAGTTTTTTTGAACTTTTATACTGGTCTCTTCTCCATCTCTCTCTGGCAGGAAAAGGGCTCTCTCTTTAGTACATTCATATTTTTTTCATTGTGATCCAAGAATGTTTCAAATTTCAAATAACCACATGCAACATTTACAAGTGCTAACATCAAAATAGTTAAAATTGGGAGGACTTCTGATTGAAATGATTTACCATAGGATATAATTCTTCTGTTGGAGGTCTATTCTACACACAATCATTCTTCTTAATTATTTCTGATGTTTTGCCCATCATACACTGACCTTCAAAGCTATTTGTTTAAAATCATTCTCGGAAACCTCAGTCTGGGAGTGAATTATCAAAAATAATTAAGAAAAATGGTGGTATATGCCCCTGACATAGGAATACATCTTTTCTAAAATGTTGCTGCTTTTAACAGAATTTACTATAAAGTCATCTCAAGAATTATGACCGTATTAACCAAACGACTCCAGCAAAAGTAAAAACATCCAGAACTTTAGACTGGATAGTAATAAAGAGAAAAATGTTCTTCTCATGCCTGCTATTATTTTGAATTCTTCATATTTCATGGGGTAGCATTACCATACTCGCCTCACTCCAGTACAATTTACAAACATTCATGAGCCTTCCAGGAGTATTTCAAGATCTTCTCCTTCCATGTCCCCGACATTTATTTCTCACCAAAAAGGAAAAGAGAACAAAAGAAAAATTTCCAAACCAAATCTTAATTCTCCTTGGCTCCATTGTCAGGAGTTAATACAAATATCTAATAAAGCTCAGTCTTTAGGAAATGGGTACCACTTACCGCCTTCCTGTTATAACTGGCAAGACATCATTGGATTTGGCTTCAATTATTTTAAATGCGACTTTCTTCAAATCTGAAATGCCAACAGCCATGTCCTCTAGCATTCCAATTTCATCACCTAAACAAGGGAAAAGGAGCCTAGTGACACACATCCTATTTGAAGAAAATGTCACTTGGTACTACACCTCCCTGCTGGAATTTGTTCTAGCATTTCAGTGAATGAGTTTCTGAATGCAGTGAATCCATTGTTAAGTGATTTGCCTCAGAGCCTGAAGGTTTTCATCAGTGAAGTAAGAACGATTTCAATGGACTCCAGCAGTCTACGTATCCTTTGAGAAAAGGAAGAATGTATATATTTGCTGGGAGGCTAGAGAGAAGTTTTAACTCCTTTATGAAACAAAGTATTGTGCAGATCTCCTTCCATTGGCAGGACTGATATTTCATTTCTAGAAATAAAAGAGATGGCTAAATCGAAGATCACTGACCCAAACTCAGGCTAGTTTTATATCTCAATACACTGACAAATAAAGCCTGAGAAGGAGGTAATTAAGTGAGATTTTAGGTCAGCACTATCCAATAGAAATACAATGTGAGTCACATATATAATTTTAAATTTCCTGGTAGTCATATTTTTAAAAGAGTAAAATAAAAATGGTGAAATCAACTTTAATAATATATTTTACTTTAACCCAATATATCTAAAAGTATCATTTCACCTATAAATCAATATAAAATTATTAATTATTAAAATAAAACTCTTTTTTTTTTACTAGTCCTTGAAATTTGGTGTGCACATAGTATGTATTGATTTCGACCAGACACATTTCAAGTGTTTAATACCCACACCAGGCTATGTATTGAACAGTGCTGTTCTAGACATTAGAGGGTTGGGACTTTAAAACTCCAGTCATTGAAACTATGTTGGCAAAGAGCCTTTTATATTAAAAAAGCCAGATGGCTTCTCAGGACTCCACTATGAAATAATCTATAATTCCATTTTCAAAACATAATGGGGGTAAAAGTACAAGGTGAATGAATGCAAAGAACTAAAAGTTACATTATTTCTGTAATGCTTGATGCAGTAAAGGTTTGCTTCTCATTTTTATGTTTAACTGAAGAATCTTTGCATCACATATCCTTATGAACAGAAATATGATTTTAACACGTACTGAAGCAATACTCACTGTATGTACTTAGCAGTCCTTCATATTGCACTATCAATCCCACCGTGTAAAGCTGCTGGAGGAAGCCAGGGTCATGCAAACTTGTGTGTAATTTGATGATAAAACCACAAACCAATCCAGCCAGCTGAAAAGGAAAATCATTGAAGAAATTTCCTAGGGTCAGCAAAATTGAAAATGTTTAAGACTTTTGAGGCATCACAGATGTAATTAAAACTTACAAGCGTGTGTAACAAAACTATAACTATTTATATAGTTATATATATATATATATATATATATATATATATATATACGGATATTTATATATCCATTTTGAAACCGGTTGACAGTTTTTGATCTAGTAAGGCTTGGGGAAGGCAGCAGCGTGAAAGGGGAAAGAGCATGGACTCTGGGGTCAGGTTGATATGTCTGCAAATCCTGTCTCTAGCAGTGAAACCATAAAAATTTATTTAATACTTCTGATATTATTACTATTATTATTTTTGCACATGTAGAATAGAGACAATAGTACTTATTTCATAGAGTCACTGAAAGGACACAATGAAGAAATATGTATAAGGCAGAGTACAACGCCTGACACATAGTTAGCTCCATTTGCCACTGGATCATCCATGAAATAGTAGGGGATGGTTTGGTTAAAATATTCCCTTTTCCTGGAATGTTTAGAAAGAAAGACTTCTGTCTCTTTCTCTCCATGTCTGTCATATAAAACTCAATCATGGGGGTGGAGGCAGGAGGGGAGAAGGAAGGTCCCCAGCCCAGCCACTGTGATGGAGGCCAGCCTTGGTGTCATGGGACAGGATTGAGTGTAGGCAGAAGTGGTCCTGGTACACCTCCCATTCAAGCCTTACTGCCTGGCAAACTTATTTTATAAACAAAAGAAGAGATCATTGTGAGGCCCTGTCCTGGGATTGATGGGAGAGCTGTATAAACAGGGGGTTGCAAACAGATCCCTTTTACCAGTCCTAGCTGGCCACCCACAATGCAAGGTAGCCCCCCTTTCCTCCCACTGTGCACAGGGCATATGATGACAGGATGGGTGACCCTTTCCTTCACAGACTCTCTGCCCTGGGAAATAGAATGTACATTTCAGTGACTTGGCCACTTCCGTGCAGAAATAAATAGTTAAGATCTCATAAACTATTTCCATTTGGCTTATATTTATTATGAATAAGAAAAAGTGGGTACCAAAACTTTAGGAAAAGGATCCCTTTAAAAATAAAACTACCACAAGAAGACCTCTATCCTCCCAAGGATAGCATTTAACAACCCAGCACAGTGCAACAAGAGGCACCTACCGCTTGGCTGAAGACGATGTCTCTTCTCAGAGTCAGCATCAAACACTGGGGCGAGCTGTACGCAAGTTCTTGAAGGAGCACGAACGTCAGGGACTGCTTGGCTCGGTTCACCACTTCTCCCATGCAGTCCTTCAGGGTAAGGATGAGGGGATACAACTGTTCATACCAGTCCTCTGGGGGGAGGGAGGGATGTGAGAACAGTGGGATAGGTGAACGAAAGTCTTGGAGGATAGAATCAATTTATTTTTTTTTCCAGTGAAGTTCTACATATTATTAAGGATCACAAAAATCAGATGTAAAGATCTCCAATTCAAATCTCTCCTCTGAACTCCAGATGTCTATAACCAGCCACCCACTGGATCTCTCCAATTGGGTGTACTTAACATAATTACAGTAGAACTCCTCTCCTCTCTGCTCATCTCTAATCTGTGCACTGCCTGTATCTTAGTGGACGGTTCCACCAAACTCTTTCCATGCTGCAAGCAGAAGTTCGCCTGGACTGCTTCTATAGTTTTCCCATTGACTGGGTCATTAAATTAGTTCTATCACTGTAATAACCCATCAAATATTCACCTTCCCCTTGGCCTCTTCCATCATCATTCATCGATCTCCCTTGGATCAGTGTGTATCCCACTCACTAACTGATCCCTCTTCCTCTAGTCATACATGACTCGAATCCTTTCTCAACAGTGTTGCTAGAGGGAGCTTTCTGATCAGGTTGAATCCCATCCCATCACTCATTCTCTTGCTTTCTTACTTAAAATATTTTATAAACAATAAAGCATTCAGAAAAAGGGCTAAAAGCACAAAAGATCCTCCATTATCTGAGCTCTGCCTACTGTCCAGTCTCATCTCTCAGAACTACTTCCCTTGTAGTCTTGAGTCCCAAGTGAACTGAACAACATGTATCTCCCAAAACCTGCCCTGCTCTCTCATCTCAGGGTCTTTGCACATCTTATTTCCAATCCTGGGGCACCCTTTCTCTACTTATCTTCCTGGCAAACACTTCATCTTCTCTGTAGACTCAATTCAGAATTTCTCTCTTCCAGGAAGTCTTTGTGATTTCCCCCCTACTCCCTTCTTGTTTACTAAAGTTTGGGTTGAGATCACTTCCTTTTGTGCCCACAGCTCCTTGCCCTTAGTGTTCTAGAGCTATCCACACACTGCTCTACAAGAAAGGGAGCTCACTGAGGGCAAGGAATTTGTGTTTGAATCACTGAATCTCCAGAACTTACCATAGTGTCAGATATATAGCAGATATTCAATCAGCTTTAATTGAATGAATAAAGTTACAATAAAAATAATAAAAGCCTTTTAAAATACTATAGACAAGTATGAGAAAATCAAGTTTTTGACATTATTCAGAATTCAAATAGCTTTTCTTCAAATAAGGCTAGAAAATTGAAACCATCTGTGCTTTTTGTATGTCTAGATTTCTAACATGTTTCAATTATATAATTATGACTTTGGTATATGATATAGAAACAAGTTGTATTCTATTTAAGTATATTTAGAAATCAAAGCCCTGACAAATGTCAAATATTATAAATTCCAGACTGTGGGGCATTCCATTAATATATAAATAAATTAGCAGTACTATGGAAAATACAATTTAATAGAAATAAAGTGCATGCAGAAAAATTAATTATGAATCAGGATCTCGAATGATATGGTCTTCTCAGGACCAAAGTGTAAGCTTCATCATGAGTGAGGTGAATGGTCAGTAACCAGGTAAAACCTTGGAAGAGTTATAGAGAACAATGAAAAGAATCATAATCACTATTGTGCCATATCTCCTGTCATTTATTTTATGGTATGGGGTAATAGACTAGACAAAATAAACCAAAATGGTTGAAAGAGTAATTAATGACCCCAACTTAATAAAAAGATGCACTCATCAATACTCTATGTAAATGCTTATGTAATGCTGTAATGCAAAATACATTAGGATCATTAGGAGTTGTTAGTTAAAAATACTGTAGAATTAAGTGTTATGATAGGAATAAAAAACCTAGAGAAAGGGGAATTCAAAGAAGGCCTATTAAATCTGTAATCGTTTAATAAAGGACTCACTTGTGGGCAGCCTAGAATGAAATATGAACAATGGTTCAATTTAAACAAGCATTGGTTAACTATTGATTTTTATGTCATTAGTACGTGTCAAAGGGCAAATGGAGGTATACCAGACATTTTCAGAATAAAAGACACATCAATAGACACCATGAAGGGATATTCTATAGTCCTATTTTTTTAATATTTACATTCTTTTATCTCTTATTCTTTCCAACTCTCTTATTTAATTATTGTTCTCCATAGGAAAGTGTAGACTGAGACATACACATCCTCGGAAAACAAATATTTCAATAAATTGACCCAGATGTAGATCTTAAAAGATAACAGACTACAAACCGATTTTGCTTCGTGCTTAGGTCTGTAGAGATCAGTTTCCACTGAAGAATTCTCAGACATGAAATAAAGCTTGCGTGCAGTAGGTGGCGCTGCTTCATCAGGCTGAAGTAGAACTACTTGGTCGCTTATTCCATTCAAGTCGCTGATTTATACTTTTTCACACATTTGCATAGTTTCCAAACAGCATGTGTATATATTTGTTTAAGCACCTTGCATCATACTGTCCTGTGTCAAGTGGTCAATAACTTGGTCAAGAGTGTGATTTGCTCTTTTTAGTTAGAAAATTACCTTAAGCATATACTTTTTTCCCTTGAAAGATACTAAATGATAGCTCAAATTAAATAGAGCTGTTGGGTTTTTTTGAAGGTCTTTAAAAGAGGAAACTCTGCAGATTTCTTCATTAGCATCAGGATAGTTTCTTTACTCCCTTCTAAACCTATCCTCACACTTATTTAACCAGTTGATTTTTGGGGGGAGGGGAGGTGTTGAGGAAGATTGGCCCTGAGCCAACATCTGTTGCCAATCTTCCTTTTTTTGCTTGAGGAAGATTGTCCCTGAGCTAACATCTGTGCCCATCTTCCTCCATTTTGTATGTGGGATGCTGTCACAGCATGGCTTGATGAGCAGTGTGTAGGTCCACGCCTGGGATCTGAACCCATGAACCCTAGGCACCAAAGCAGAGCATGTGAATTTACCCACTGCACCACTGAGCCAACCCCTTCAACCAGTTGATTCTTAATCATAAATTGTAATCAGATTATCAAAAAAGAGTCTGATTTCTAGTCCTACTAGAATAAAACTAAAAACCTGGAGAAAAAAGAAATACACTGATATTCTAAATCTTGGAGTATTGTTAGATACTTGTCTGATACTAGCAATATTTCAGTGTCTCCATTTACTATAATTATAGATACTTTTTATGGCTAAAATTTAAGGAAATATAAAAAAACATTAATTATGAATGAGAAAATACACGTTTGTGAGCAAAGAGAATCTCTTAAAGATAGTAGCAAGCTTCCTATGGAGAAGTACACGTGAGAAAACTAAAATTACATTTTTTTCTAGAACAGAAACAATTTAAGTTCAGCAGATAAAGGAAACCTGTACTGGGAAATGCAAATTGCAATGACTACAGGTTTTGTTCCCCCGTAATATTCACTCCGTGTAAATCTCAGGTTCTGAAATAAACACAATCGGGTATGACAGACCAGACAAAGGCCGAAGTCAGTTCATAAATGGGCTTTTTGCTCCAATGAGCATTCCAAATCATTCTCACAAAGGAACAGCAAATGCTTTAGTTTTCTCTTTAAAAATATTTTTTGGGGAAAAAAAGCTGCAGCAGTTGATAGTCTTGAGACCACTGTCACCTCCCCCTCACCTGCGTGTCTCTCCCTACTTCACAATTTACACGGTGTTTATTTTGTCCTCAGGATAAAGCCATTTTTGAGCAGGGATGAAGATGTTCCTTCTGCACTATCTAGTCAAAGTACGAAATCCTGAAATGCACACATCCACTCTTCCGAGCTTAGGTTTTTAAAGTTTCAAGTAAGATTTTATATAAACGTGCACATACCCCACCCCCCCGACACACACACTCATGATACACCCAGTGAAGCTGGGTAGCTGAGGGCTCACCACAGTGTGGTCACTGCCCCAACACCTCTCCAGGAGCTAACTGGCCCAGCAGGCACTTAAGTGCCCACACTGTCGATTCTATCCCCTGGGCTCTTCTCAGTGTCAGAGGAAAATATGAAGAGAATGCTTTAGTGTCTCTATAAAAACTTGCTGAAACTCCTTAACCCCGAGACCAACAAGAAGAGCCTTTCCTGGGGAAAACATAAAATCCGCGTGGCTTAGCTGAGCTTTTCCCGAGCTTTGTGAAGTATGTTGGAAACCCTCCAAGCAGAGCCTGTTTTCCAGCCCTTCACTCGCTTCTGTAACGTATTCAAGTGACGCTCGCGGAAGGACTCAAAGAACGACCGCCGCTGCCCCCTCACCTCCTCCACGCACCATCTATTTCCTGTACAGGATGTTCACGTCCTCTGAGCTCAATAGCTCTTATGTTACTCGGGAGGAAAATAAAACAGTCAAATACCAACCAACTATAGCAGAGCGTAATGCTTTCTTTCCAATTTCTGAGCCATCTTCTTCTCAGGTGCTTGGTCTTGTTTGCTCATTTAAAATAATTAACTTCACACGGGCTTGTAGTCATTGTTATTTTTGTTATCACAACTTTTCAGACATAGAAAAAAAGAAAAGCTAAAAGATGGCATGCGCATTAAACTTTATGCAAAGAGATAAGAGGAGAAATGAGCCCAGCTCTTAGGATTCACGTAAGTTAAGAAGATGATGAACTGTGAAGCCAAGCAATTAGAATGGCCTTTAAGGAGGGTGATAAAATTCCCAAGGTTGTGAGAAGAACGGAGACCAAACCCACAGCCAAGAGGGCTTTTATACTATGCCCAAGCTTCCGGAAGCACAGAACGGGCAGTGGGTTCATGGTTGGGGGCTAGGGGTGGGGGATTTTGATATCCCTGCTCAGAGACCATTTTGCTTTTGAAAGGCCTATGTCCTACATCAACCCAGATATGCTACCTATGTGCCCTCTGAGTGAAGGCCTGGTCTTTCAGGCACAATTTCACGAGAACATCATAACTTGGAGAGGTCGATTAACAATAAGGCTTCTTCTCCAGATACTTTATAGCTAAACTTCTTTGCATGAGTATGATACACATGGCCAACTTTGGTCATAGACCCTAGGCATCTGCCCATAGGAGGCTTCCAAATATCTGGACATCCCCCCCAGGGATGTGGGGCACAGAAACTAGGCTAATCAGACAAGAAATGAGTAATCAGGTAAAGAAAAGCGCCTGCTGAGGCTTGGCTGCCTAGAACGTCCTCTCCGGCCACTCACCATGTCCTCTGAGCCTTCCTAGCCCCTTGCCCATCTTTGTCATCCCTCTCTCATGGCTCTGGTCCAGGATTCAAAAAATCAATCTGTCTTTATATTACTTTAACAGATGCTAACCTGTCTTCCTTTTATCACTTCCCCCCTTTTTTTCACTGCCATCATGAGAAATAGACTTATTGCTAGACAAATAGAACCTCTTGGATGTGAGGTCCTATGGGTGATATTAATATTGATAACTTACAGCCCCTATCCTCAAGGAATTTAAATATAGAAGGGAATGAAGAGATGTAAAGTAATATCTACCATATAACGAGATATAATAAGTGCTATAAAAGTTGGGGTGTCACAAAACATGTTTAGAAGAGTTAAGAGTTAAGCGGCAAGAGAGTTCATCTCTGGTGAGAAGATCATATTCATTCGTGGCTGTGTCCTTTACTAAAGACCTGAAGGAAGTCCTATGTGGAGGGAGTTCAGGGAAGGTGCTTCACTCACAGGTGGTGAATACCCATAAAGTGAAGCTTTGTAGGGAGATTCTGGGAGGGGTGCCCGGTTTGATGAAACCAAGTCCCACAGACAAATGCCATGAACTGACTGGAGGGGGCCATAAAGGGGACTGGAAGAAAGGAGGGAAGGAGCTGAGAGGACTCAAGGACTTGGAAATGGCAAGAACAAAGTGGAAGTAAATGTTGAACCTGCAGCCATGGTAGAAAACCAATGGAGAACTTGGTGGGCAGTCATAATAGCAGGGATAGAATGGGGTAAGTAGGGGTGGGGAGAGAAACAGGAAGGCACAGACTATGTGTGAGCAGAGCCAAAAATGGAGAAGCAAGGCCAAATCTAGAAATAATGAGTATCAGGCAGGCAAATGCAAACAGGTTTATGGTAACCCTGGGAGGGAAGCCGCAGGTGAATGCTGTACCTTCCTTTGCCTCTGCCTCAGAGCAGTCATAAAGGCCCCAAGGGTATTCACACAAAGGATAAACAGGTATCTTAAAATGTAATCATTGTAGTGTCCGCTAAACTGTGGTGCAAGGAAAGGGAGAGATCTTGGCATCTTCCAGATCTATTAGAAATGAGTGTGCTGCTCAACTCGAGACAAACTGCTATGAGAAGAGCAAAGGTAACCTTTTCTCATGTCAAGGAAATCTTGTTTGTTTAAATCCTGCCAGCCTGAGAACACAGGACCATAAAACTTCCCAGTCTTGCTCTTAGAAAAATAACAAAGGAAATGCATCAACTGATATCCTGGTTAAACTTCTCATTTCATAGCTCAAAGTTGAAAGCCCTAAGTAAATTCTGCTAAGACAGTTTCCAGGAACTAAATCCATTCATCAAACAAGCTCTGTATTTATTGTAGCACAAACTTTTGAATCAAGGGTTAGGTTGGACCAGGAGGGGTCACACACTCACATTCATTGCATTTATTTTGCCTTTTGGCCTTAAGAAAACTGTAACCTCGGCACTCTGGCCTACAAATATGCTGAACATTTAAGCATTTAAGAATAAGCTGCATAGGTCATAAGTCATTGAGCAATCTAAAGTCACCAATACATCTTCATCAGAGAGCTCTTGTCATTTAAATTTTGTCCGGTATCTAAGACTGAGACGAGAGAGGTAGTGGATACTGAGTGGACTGCAGCCTGATTAGAGCACAGGTGTCCAGAGCAGAGAAGAGGAGAAATGTTTCCATCCTGAAGTGACCTAGGTGAGTGTAGTAGTTTTCCAGTAAAGTAGAAGGCCAATGGAATATAGTGCATCATTTAAAAAAAAATATTTTTACAAATACAACGAAGTCTCATGTAAATATATTTAACTTATAAGAGCTGATTAAGTAGGCGAGTCACCAAGCATAATGTAAACAGTACCATTTCTCAGGCCATTCCATTCAATAATCATACGCCCCAAAGTTCCCAGGTGGGAGATATGAATCTCTTTTCTCTGTGGGTGTGAGCATCATCAGATTTATGAGAAAGTTAAGCAATTTTTTAAGTGTAATTATGAACACATGGCAATTCTTAATTTCTGCTAAAGTACAGTTCCCTAGTAAACCTTTAAGAGATACCTACAAAATTGATTTTCATGAAGTTATCTCATACTATCACTAATTTGTGTCTGATAAAACTAAACATTTTGTTCAAAGAGTGATAACAAAAAATTATCTGTACAGAGTGAGGTTAGAGATGCTTTTCCCTGAAAAGAACAGAAGCAGTGCAGCACAGTGGTTAAGAGGGCAGGTTCACAACTCAGACCTGCAGAGTCAGAATCCAGGCTCTGCCACTGGACTAGGCATGATAGTGCACAGGGAACTTCAACTCTCCACTTCTACATCCATTAAATGTGTAGAATTACTCCAATGAGTGTTGCAAGAATTAAATATTACAGGCAATATTTTAAAAAGTTTTTAGCACATATTAAGCAACCCAGAAATGTTAGCTACTATCTTAAAAACACTGAAACAATCATAAAGTAATTTCTACGTTACCCAATGTCTACCCAACTACCAGCATTTGTTTGCCCACCTACCAGCATTTGTTTCTTATGCTCTTCATTCTCTCCTTTTTCTGAGGATGAACTGTTTGTTCTGTAGCTAAGACCAGCTCCTCTATCTATAGACCAGATCTCATCTCCTCTCACCAATTTAAGAGTTATCATTCAAACAATTCCCTCCTCTTCCTCCTACAATATTTCCTTTGTTACTGGATCATTCCCATTAGCACACACACATGCTGTTATCTCCCCATCTTTAAAAAATAACCCTCTCTTGACCCTACTTTCCTCTGCTTCCTTTCACAGTGAAACTCCTCAAAAGAGCTGTCTATACACGCTGTCTCTAGTTCCTTGTCTTCCTCTTTCTCTTAACCCACTCCACTTGGGTTTTAATCCTACCCACTCTAGTAAAGCTACTCTAGTCAATGTCAGCCAGACTTCCACATTGCTAAAACCAAGGTCACTTCTCAGTCCTCATTTCACTTGACCTATCAGCAGCATTAGGCACACAGATCACACCTTCATGGAATACTTTCTAACCCTAGATTTCAGGATATCATACTCTCTTGGTATCCTCCCACCTTACTGTCCATTCCTTATCCAACTTTGTTGCCAGTTCCTCCCTTTCTTTTTGACCTATTACATTGGGACGTCCCCAGCTGTAATCTATAGATCATTTCCCTTTGCTCTGAACACTCAATCCTTTCTTGACATTATTCAGTTTTATAGCTTTAAGTACTATCTATATGTTGACAATTTCCAAATTTATATCTTTAACCTGAACCTTGTCAACCTGTAAAAATCAGAAGCCAGTTCAACAGGCAAAGCGTTTATTTGAGACCAAAGAATTGCAACTCAGGGAGCACACTCCAATTAGTGTCCTGCTAGGGAGTAAAAGTCAGAGGCTCTTAAAGGCACAGAGGTTGTATGACAAAGAATTTTAATTGGAGCTGGAGGCAGAAGCTAGTCTTGACTAAACACGGATTGACTGTTGACTCTTGTCTTCAGCAAGTCCACAGTCATCAGTCTTTGCGATCAGGATGTCCGTTCTCCTGCTGACTTCTCAAATAATTGCTTGTAAAACAATTGCTGTTTTGACCCAGTCCAAAGGTTTGGCCCAGTGCAAGGTTCAAGATAGCAAGGCAGTTTCTCTGAAAAGGCAGCTCTGACTCCATTTTTAAATGGCTCCACTAAAGTCAATTTTGACAACCTCTCTCCTGAATTCCAGATTCTTATATCTAAGTGCATACTTGATACTTCCATATAAACTTAACATGTTCCAAATGAGCTCCTATTCCTGACCACAAAACCTGTTCTATCAAGAGTCTTTCCCCAACCAGTACATGGCCACCCCATCCCTCCCGTTACTCAGGCCAAAAATTGTTGATCATTCTTTACTCCCTCTCTTATCTCACTCTCCCATCCAGACCATCAGAAAACTCTGTTGTCATTACCTTCAAAATAAGTGCAGAGTCCAATTACTTTTCATCACCGTCACTGCCACCTAGTGCAAGTCACCATTATGTCTCACCTAGATAATTACATTAGCTTTCCAGCTGGTCTATACTTGCTTCTACCCTTTCCATCTACAGTCTAATCTCAACATAACAGCCTAGGTGTTAAAATCTAGATGAAATCAGGTTAATCCTCTGCTCAAAATCCTCCAATTGCTTCTCTTTTTTCTCAGAGTAAAAGCCAAAGTCAATACAAAGGCCCTACATGATCCTTCCCCGAGGTTACCTCTTTAAATTTATCTTCTCATCTCTCTCCTCCACTTTCTCTATTCAAACCAAACCAAAAAGCTTCCTTGCTGTTTCCTAATCATGGTAGGCACACTTCTGCCTCAAGGCTTTTGCACTAGCTGTCTTCCATGCCCAATACATCCTTCCCCCAGATAACTGCATGGCTCACCTCCTTACCTCCTGGTGTCTTTGCTCAAACATCAACTTCTCAGTGAAGCTTACAGTGACTACTCCACTGACCTTCAATCCCTGCCCTCCAACAATATTACAAAACCCTCTTACTTTGCTCTATATTTTTTCCACTGCCTTTGTCATCATTAACATATTATGTAATGCCCTTATTCCTTATGTTATTTTTAATGTCTCTCTGCTACAAGAACATGAACTTCAGGAGGGCAGATGTTTTGTCTGCTTTGTTCATTGTTATATCCCTGGTGTCTAGAACAGTGCCTGATCCATAGTAGGTGCTCAAGTAAAATATGCTGAAGGTCTGTCAGGCAAGAAAAAAAAATCACTTTAAATAATGTAGCGCTTTATTATCATAAAATTTTAGAACTGGAAGGACCTTAAAAATTTGCAGATGATCTTTATTTTACTGACAAAGTCAGGTCCAGAGAATTTGAGTGATCTGTCAAAGGTTATGTAGCAAAATAATTGTAGACTTGCCACGTACCTTGGCTCTGAGTCAAGTGTTGTTTTGTTATATCATAATTCACTGCACAATTTTTAAGGGACACAGTTTTCTGATACAACTGGACATTCAAAAATGTCATAATATACAATTATTATTGGAATTCTAAGTTTATAATAAAAATTTCTGTGGTATCTTTTGATTATTTTTCCCAAGATTTTTTAACTTGTAAGAGTACTTTAAAAGTTGTTTCACCTCCTGACCTATGAGTTTTTAAAAGCCTAATTCATTGATGTTTCTTTCCCAATGGACTTCTAAACTTTCATGTGTTGAAATTCATGGAATTCAGGAATATTACTATTTAAGCCCTTTGATGAAAATAATGCTTTGTGTTTGTATCTTTGCACTTTACAAAATAAAACAGACTTGTTACGTATTATAAAACCACAGAAATAATTATCTAATGTTAAGTATAAGTTCTGTGATTATAATGATTCTCATGCATGTATGCATAAATATGCACATATGTTGAAGATATTCACTTAATAATATCAAAAAAACCTGCCAAAGCATTTCTTGTTAGGTAGCAGTTGTAGATCAAGGTGACTAGGCCTTTATTGGCCTCCATTACTTGCCAAGAATTATGTTAGGTTCTGGAGATTCAAGAGCAAATCACAAATACTTGGCACATTTTCTCAAAAGCCAAGTCTAGCAGGGGAGAAAACATTTAAAACAGCATTTATAATAAATCAGAGATTCAGAGGCTACAAAATAGTGGCCCATGGACCAACCTTATTTGGCTCTCAGACATATTTTACTTGGCCTTCCTCACATTTTAACAATTTTTAAAAATCAATTATTGAACTTCTTTAAAAAACTGGGATATTTCATATAAAAATTCAGATTTATTTGAAAAATCAGAAGATATGGTAACTTTACATCCAGATTCCCCTATGGAAATGATTTTTGGAGCTGGAGTGGTGGCCCTCTTTTGAGGGGATATATACTTCCTAGTTTGCCCAAGTGTCCATCCATTTCATTTGACTCATTCATGTTACCCCACATAATGCCTGGGGTCCTTTCTATTTACAACCCTTATAGAAAGTGTGACTACATAATTTCCAGAATCCAATGAAAAATAAAAATGTGAGGGGCTGGCCCAGTGGCGTAGTGGTTAAGTTTGCACACTCTGCGTCTGGCAGCCCTGGGTTCGCAGGTTCGGATCCCAGGCACAGACCGACACACCGCTTGTCAAGCCATGCTGTGGTGGCGCCCCGTATAAAGTAGAGGAAGAGGGGCATAGATGTTAGCCCAGGGTCAATCTTCCTCAGCATAAAGAGAAGGCTTGGCAACTGATGTTAGCTCAGGGCTAATCTTCCTCACAAAAAATAAAAATAAAAATGTGAGACTCCTGTTCAAAAAGCAGTAAACAAGCTTTTTCCTTTCTTCCTCAGTGGTATCTCTCTCAATCTGTCACGGCGATGTCTATTTATGTCATACTCCCTTTATGTCATACTCCCTTGGGTGTGGGGATGCCTGCATGCGGAGCCTCAAAGGCTCCCAGCCTGACCCTGACTCTTCCCTGCACGCACACCTAGGCCCCTTGGTAGGTGAGGATGGGAATGGGAAGCAGACACTGGGCTGGGATGAGGATGCAAGAAGCTGAGCTGGCACTGGAGAACCTGGGAGGCAGAACTGTATGTAAATCAAATTTCCAAGCTCCAGGCACAGCCTTCATTGCCCTGTTGGACTTTATTTAAAACACAAAGATAAATTATTAAGAATGTAAGATGGTGACTGCAGAGCATTAAAGCCAGAGCATAGGGCCCTGCAGAGTGAGGGATCCTGTGTACTTGCTATGGACTATGACTGTTCCCATGCTCATAAAGCCACTTCTGGTCTGGGAGATCAAAGAGGGAGCCCCAGAGGATGTAAAATTTGAACTGTGGAAGGCAAAGATAGGCAAACCTTTGAAGGCCGAGAAGTGAAAAGTACAAGGTGAGGTCTCAAAAGAGTCCAGTGTGACTGGATTGTGAAGAATGAGGCAAGATGAGATGGAAGAAGATGACAAAGCACTATGAAGAGGGAGGTGGAGGTCTGGGAATTTAGGGCCTTGTAGGAAAAGGAGGAAACTTAGCAAACAAGTAAAGCATTAGAAATGATTACCTGAAAAACAGTTCATTAAGATATTAAGGGCAAAAAGAAAAGGCAAGTAAATCCATATACAAAACATTCCTTTTCTAACAGTTATTCTGAGGGCCCAAATTCTTTTTGACAAATTCAATCAGAAGTCACCCTGCCTGGTTTTGAATCTGTGTTCAGATGTCTACTAGCTGTGTGATCTTAGAAGTATTGCTTAACTTCTTCATCTATAAAATGGAGATTAAAAACAGACACCCCCCCCACACACAAGCTTGTTGTGAGGAGGAAAGGAGGCAAGGATGGAAAGGCTTAGCAAAATGCTTGTCACATAAATGGGAGGGCAGTAAGTTTTAATTATTAATGTCATTATTTCCTCTCTTTTGATACCCTTGTTTGGTATCCAAGTTGCATTTGATTTTCATCCCTTGGTGCTTCCTACTCCTCAGTTGAAGGCTATCTCCATGCCCCAAGGCTCTGTATTATGGATTTTGCTCATCTTTTTCCTATTCTTTCTCTTTTTATTTTATCCAGTTTCATCTGCCTGCTTATGACTCCCAAATGTACACTTCCTCTTCTAAGTCCTTTATCTTGTATATACTGTCTTTGAAAAATGTCTAACTGTGTATCTCCTTTCAAATACAACTTGCTCACCCACCAGGCTGCAAGGACAGGGAGATGACTGAATGTGTTCCTGGATGCAGTGCCTGCCACAGGGTAGATGCTCAACAAATATCTACTGAATGAATGAAAAGATTTTCCTTTTTGTCTTCCAGCTAACACAAATTTAGTGCGACTCTTCCATAAAGCTTAATGCCATGAACTATTTTATACATAATTGTGTTAATTAATTGTTCTAGTCCTTAATTATTTCAAGTTTATTGGATAGATGGCTACTCTGGCCAACCAAAGATAAAAGATGGTAAAAAGATTTGCTAAAAAAAGGAGATTTGCTAAAACCTTGGATTGGTCCCTTTTTGGGGGTTGGGGTGCATTTTTCAGATGACTAATCTTTGGCATTAGGAAGCTATTGATATTTGGTGATAAATTCTTTGTAGTTACCAGACAATTGTGCTAACTGGAGACAGGCAGAGATAAAGTAAAAGATATGCGGAAAAAGTGAATTCTTAAATGCCATAAGGAAATGTGCATGTGTCTTACAAGTTAAAAGGGAATTATAAAGCAGAAAAGGACATGAGTATGAAGGAACAAGAAACTCTAACTAGTGGTAAGTGAACTAATTCTGTGATCTGCATGGATGTTTACCTCCTTTGTATGAGGAAGCAGTGATGACTTAAAGCCAGAATGGACTCATTAAGGAAAATTATGTCACAGGAACTTCATCTCCTTTCTGACAGAGCTTGTAGCTGGGTAGGT
Source organism: Tapirus indicus (assembly GCA_031878705.1). Taxonomy (NCBI): domain Eukaryota; kingdom Metazoa; phylum Chordata; class Mammalia; order Perissodactyla; family Tapiridae; genus Tapirus; species Tapirus indicus. Next base: position 123,765,696 of record CM062919.1, on the reverse strand, counting down.
TAAGAAAAAGTATTCAATGACATAGGGTATTTGGTCTTTCACAAGGCACTTCATAGTATTCTTGTGAAAGATAGAGAAATACAGGCCATGCAATAACATGAATGGATGAATATATAGCTGGTTGAACACACATCCCCAAAGAGTAGTGATTGACAAGTGTATTTCAATGCATACAGTTCTCTATAGTGATGTGCCTCAAGGATTTGTATTTATCTCTGTTTTCCTGTCATTTTTATCTAGCACTTCTGTGAATGGACAGGAATGTTTATAAAATAAACCTGAGTAGGAAAGTAGATATGATGGATGAAAGAAACAGATATTTATTAGAGTGTACTCAAAAGTGTATTATACTGCAGTCGTGGGTTTAGACATCAATCTCTTCAGTAGAATTGAGACAGACATGTCTTAATCTCCTTGTGTCACTGACTAGTGCCCTGAGAAAATCAAGGGTGGGTTTGGAAGCAATTAACTGTTTTTCCAAGTTTTTTTTTACATTCAGGAGACACACCCAGGGGCAGCCCAGTGGCAGTGGCGTGGAGGTTAAGTTTGCGGGCTTCCACTTCGGCGGCCTGGGGTTCCCCGGTTCTGATCCTGGGTGTGGACCAACCCACCACTCATCAAGCCACGCTGAGGTGGTGTCCCACATAGAGCAACTAGAAGGATGCACAACTATAACATGCAACTACCTACTGGGGCTTTGGGGAGGAAAAAGAGAAAAGCAAAAAAAGAGGAAGATTGGCAACAGATGTTAGCTCAGGGCCAATATTCCTCAAAAAAAAAGGAGACACACCCAGCAACCACCCTGAAGTGAACCAAGTCTCCCTAAAAGAGCTATGATCTATGACCTTGCCTTATTTTTAATGCGAAGATCTCTTCAAGAGGAGATTAAGCCTCATTACCATAATCTGCAGTGTACCCACCTCTCCCTTTTGAATATTCATTACCCAACCAAAATAAAAGTTCCTGCTTCCCTTTGTTCAGGGATGCCATGACTTTGGAAATGATTCCTCATGGCCTCCTATTTGCTGCAAATATACTTTGTGAGACACCTTCCAGTGGTGTAGAATCTTATTTAACTCACGAAGAGGCAAGCCCACTTGGTTCAGTATCACTTGTGCCCTAGTATTTCACATTGTCTAGCACATAGCAGTGATTGAATATTACTTGAATCTTAAGAAAACTGGAGGATAGGTCAGATTTAGCAAAGTTTATGAATATCAGTGGAGTTAGTAGTAAAACATGGCTGTCAAAGTAGCTAATGTGAACTTAGAGATCATCAATAGAACGGTATCTAAAAGTAGGGAGGTAGTCCTCTTGTGTTACTCTGCATATTGATGCTAGTCCTTTGAAAAATGACTAAAAATGTGGCAATTCAAAAAGGACATGATGGTTGCTTTCAGATATGTTAGGCTATAATGTGGAAAAAGGAAAGTAAATTTGTTCTGTTTGTTGCAAAGGATTAGATCTGGGCCGGTGGGTAAAATTAAAGGAAATGTATTTAGATCAACATCTGGAGTATGCCACTCTAGAAAATGCAAAGGGTTTTCTGTCAGCGGAGATGTGTATCATAGGCTAGGTGAAAATGGGCAGAGATATTATAGGTAAGCTTCTTAACATAATTTAGGAGGTTTAATTATATAATCTTTAAGGGCACATCAAACTCTTAAGATTCTAATATTCACTGATTTTATCCTCGAGTCCTCAATTTATTATGAAATTGAAGGCATGTGGTACTATGCATACAGTGGACGCTTATGTTTAGGTGTACAGAAAATAAAAAGACAATCTTGTTCCTTAAGAAAATACATAAATATAGATAAGCCATGAATGTTTGGAGAAGTTATTCTATTTGTTCAGAACAGCAAAAAAAATTTTACTTCTCTCAACACTATTTGTATTAATCTTGAAAAGAAATTCATGAAGTGAGTAAGATATACTATAAACTCCTGGATCTAAAACAAACAAAAAACCTTCAAAACTACAGATTTAAAACATTATTAAATTAACACATTGTAAAAACAAAATCTGCAACTTTAAAAGAAAAAATATCTGCAGGTTATAGATAAACATAAGAAAATGGATAATAGTGTATATATATATATATATCTTATATGGTGTATATAGATATGTATATAGATATACATATCTATATACACCAGCAAAACAAACACAAATAGCAGCTAAAATGTACAAATAAAAGATGGTGATGAAGAAAGAAAAATCAACTGTCATAGGGTTGACTTACCATATGAGATTTCAAAATGTATCCCAATATAAAACACAGTAGTCAAAACATACGAACAGAATAAAGATTCTAAAAATTAGTTAAAAATATTTGCAGAAGTTCATAAAGAAGAAAACAAAACAAAACTGATACAACATGAGGAAAAGAAGCACTAATAAATAATGTGGTAACATGCCTACTAGTGGTTATCACATCCTACCTTTCAACAAGTTCTAGATTACTCAGATCATTCACCGAATCACTTCATTTATTAATTGTAAAAGGAAAAGAATAAAATGGCTCCCCCTTCCCAGCTATGAGCTAGTGAATAATCTAGCCCATAAATTTGGGGCTATTGAAGAAATGGATTTTATTACCAAAAATAATATTTTATTATTTTTTAAATAACTTATTTTATTTTATTTATTTATTTTTTTGAGGAAGATTGGCCTGTGCTAACATCTGTTGCCAATCTTCCTCTTTTTATTTATTTTTTTCTCCCCAAAGCCCCAGTACATAGTTGTGTATCATAGTTGTAGAGTTGTAGCTCTTCTATGTGGGACGCCGCCTCAGCATGGGTTGATGAGTGGTGGATATGTCCGCACCCAGGATCCGAACCGGTGAACCCCAGGCCGCAAGCCAAACCCACGAACTTAACCACTGCGCCACCACGCCGGCTCCCCGAAAAATAATATTTTAAGATATAATATTAAGTTACATAATGTCAAACTTCACAAATAACCAGAAATTACAATTTTTCATCCAAAGTGGCATGAAAGCAATGAAAATATTTAAGGCTGGGAAGACTGTAATTAAAAGGGTGCTTATAGATACTGCTGGTGAGAGTACCTATTGTTAAAAAGAGACATCAAAATGTTCCTACTCACTCAAATGTTGGTTTCTAAATGCTATTGCCAATAAAAGAAACCAGTATTGCTTGGAAAACGGCTGAACCTAGGCCCGGGGGGAGGGAAAATAGATATAAGCCTGGAGTGCTTCTTGGTGCCAGAGGGTAAGGGTGTGAGTAAAAAAAGTAAGAAAGAAAGTAAGGGAGTAAATAGCCTGTGGCAGGGAAACCTGTCAGAAGGCCACTGAAACCAATCTGAAAGAGCTCCCAACGGCTAACTTCAGAACTATCTGAGCTCCAAATAAACAATAATAGTATTGGATTATAAACCAAAGAATAATATAAGTATTCATGAGTCCACACTGATATAAACAAATAATTATATAAATAAATACATCGGAGAGAAGGGATAACTCTTCCTTATAAAATAATTCCACCTCCAGCAATCTAACTCAGAGGAAAATATCTGAGATGTAGTTCAAGACAGACGTTCAAAGATGCTTATATGTTTATTGCAGCGTTATTATAATAATTAAATATCTAAGAGTGGTTTCTCTTTTGATTAATTAGTTTACAGTCATTATAATCTCATTTCCAGAGAAAAATTATCAGCAAATATTCACAATATAATAATATGCAAGATATCAAGAACTACATCTGTATTTATAATGTGTACTCCAGTTTGGTTACAATGTGTGTGTGTGTGTTTATAAACACAGGATATGTTCAAAATGTTTATGTCTAATTGAAATAGAAAATAAAAATCATAAAAATCCTATTTGTTTTTTTCATGAATTTTCTAAATTATTATTTTTTCTAATAAAATTTAAAAACACAAGTAAACTGGGGTACACATCATCAATGAATGTATAGCTGAAATATCTTTATCTGAAATAGTTTGGGGGATAGTATAGGTAAATACATGACTTTAAGTTATTCATTTGCTTTATATAAGTTCAAAAAGCCACTATTAATTTGCATTGCCTTATGTGACAAAAATCAGGGCGGAAACTAAAAGTGTTTTTTTCTTAACTTAAGAAGACTTTAATAAAAGTATTATTATTTTTATTAAATAATTAATAAATTATTAATTTATTATTTTATTGAGTTAATCAATTCCACTCCAACATCAAACATGCATAATATATTTTAAGTATACTTGAGCACAGATTCATTTGTAAAACATCTATTTATATATGTTAAGCATCCTTGTTTATGTACCAATATCCTCTCCAGAACATGCACTCTATATACAATTGTCTAAACACTTAAAATGTTAACAAAAGTTTAACTTTTTGGCAATATTATATTAAGTAATTTTCAGATCAAAGTATATATTTTATTTTACACATTTAAATAGTGTCTTATCTCCTAAAAATGTTTATAACACAAAAAAGAATGGATGAGATGAAGATGGATAATAAAAGTAATAATGCCAACTAGAAGGCACTATGTTGTAATTTGACTCTAATTCAGTCTGGTTGTGAATTCTACATTGGCAGCAATTTCTATCTGGTTTCAAACTATATCCAAACAATGCCTCACATTTAAATGAAAGCAATTCATCTAATTTTACAGATGATTTATCTACTAAATAGTTTTACTTTTTAAAATGTAATTTTGATCACATAAATACAATCTTCTGATAAAATACAAGATATGAATAAAATGTATAAGTTCAAATATTTTGAACTCTGTTCTAGTCAATGAGAAGTTTTCAGGAACATCAAAACCAAAGATTTAGCCAAATCCAGTATCCCTTATCTTATTTCTGCTAAAAAATATTGTGCCTTGAAAACCCATCAATGGACAGGATAAGTCACTAAAATGGAGTCTGCTCCCTTACCTCATTTTCCAGAGTACAGCATAGTGTCTGGCTCATAGTTGATAGTCGATAAATGTTCAATTAAAAAAATTGAAGTACACTATTTCTTTATGACATAAGTTATGACAAGCTTTCATTTTAAGTTATGGAACTGGACTAGATTCATTAACTAATAAAACTGATATTATTAAAAAAGAAAATCCCCATATACAATTAGACCAAGTAGGTGTGGACATAAAGAACATGAGTGTAAGCTTTCCACCTGTGTGAATGTTCTACAGACCACGAGGATCATCTACAATAAGAACACTTCAGAAAGCCATGGTTTACAAATATGATTTAGAAATGGTTCTACTGTTAATCAAGTGACGAAAGATTGATGTTTCACATAATTAAACTCCTGATGAAAATGTGAGTAATGAAAAATCAGGAAAACAAATTGGGAAAACACAAATTTAATTTTATAAGTGTCCATATTTTCTTATGACTCATTTTCTTAAAGGAAAAGGAAAAGCAGATTTCAGAAGAGGGTAGGGTGACACTATTTATTCTCTCCAAATATTTAACATATCTAGCAAAAGGACTGGGACGACGCTAACAGCAGTTCTTACCAACATAAAGAAATGCAGATATTTGTCTTGGTTTTTACTGTCGAAATTAATCAAATTAACAAAAACAATTTTTTAAAGCCATTTATAGGGATACAACCATAGTTAAAATTTTGATTATCATATTTGCTAGTCAACCTTGTAATAAGCCATACATTTGAAAGTATCTATCTATACACCTGTTTATCTATAGATACACACATATACACTCACAAGTGTATGCATAGATATGCATGTGTGTATACATGTATTTGTGAAAATCCAGACTTACTAATGCGTCTTTGGAATAATGCACAAAGATATTCTTCTTATATGGAATCAAACCTTTTTCTATGTTTTTGAGATAATTCATAAAAATATTCCTCAGAATAAGGAAAAAGCATTTTATCATATTGCATTCTCTTCAGGAATTATTATGAGATACTGTGTCCTGACAACCCTCAAATTTTCTAAGAGTTTTAAGAGCAGATGCTTGTTTTTCTTCCCAATAAAATTTTGGAGAAATGTGTACAAGTAGATTAAACTATGTCAGACTCTTTAAAAGAAAACACTAGTCTTCTTTCAAGAAGGTTTTTATGTAGCAAAAGAAAGAAAAATGAGCATCGCAAGCAGTTCTGAAAACACAACTGAGATGCAATTTGATAAATAGCCTTCCATCACCCAAGCCAGAGCAGTGGAAAGCACGCTATCAGCACTTTCATCAAAGGCACTATTGACTCCTCTTTTCTATCTCATTTTATCATGACTTTCTCATTTTGTTTACTCAGTCAATGACTGGGAAAAAATGATTCCTTACCCCTTGGATGAGTTATGATGGAGTCCACTAGAGAAGGGTCCTTTTCTCCGTTTTTGCTGCTGCTGCTGCTGCCATCCCCACTGCCACCATCTCTTTCAATCAGTTTATCCACCATGGCAATAATGCAGTTCAGGCTCTTCCCCACATTGGCCCACACCCTATCCTGAAAAGAGCGTGAGTATCACTACACATTTTTATTGCAAAAACACGATAAGGCAAAATCTGATGAATCCATTTTAGAGAAGCAGGTAGAGAAGAAAGCATAAGAATGCAGGCTGAGTGACTAGCTCCACTTCCATTGATCTGGCCTGACTATGGATATACAAGAAATCTATTTTCTCTCAATAAAGCAAAATTTAAGTGTTATAAATCTTTTTATTTAGCCCATTATTTTTTCTCTGTCATAAAGCAATGATGAACTACCATACAATATTAATCCATAATTGAGCACAAATTATGATATTTTAAACTGGATATCTATTTTCCTTACCAATACTTAAGAAGAAAGCAAAGACACACCAATATTTTTAAAGAACGGCCACCGCATGTATTAGAAGTTCTTGCTTTTCTCTTTATTGTAATAAGATATACATAGCATAAAGTTTGCCTTTTTAACCATTTTTAAATGCACTGTTCAGTGGCATTAAGTACATTCACGTTGTTGCGCAGTCATCGCCACCATCCACCTCCAGAACTTTCTCAGCTCCCCAAACTGAAACTTTGTACCCTTTAAACATGAACTCCCCATTCTTCCCTCCCCCAGCTCTGGGTAACCATCCTTCTACTTTCTGTCTCTATGAATTAGACTACTCTAGGTATTAGATGTTCTTAAAGTGTGAGCTTCAGATCACCTCTAATGGAAAGACCTAGAGAACTAAAATGCAGGTCCTTGGGTGACATCAAGTCAATCAGAACCATTGGGAAGAAGGCAGTCTAAATTCTGACATGTGTCCCAGGTGCTTCTGACCACACTAAGTCTGAGAACTTCCACTCAATACTATGTGCTTCAGCTATGTAATAAGTCATTTTGGCTGATTTTTCCCTAAGAAGGAGCCCCTATCACTAAAGGACCTCTTTGTCACTAATCTTCCTAGTTCTGATTAGCATCTATTTTTGTTTAGGGCAACACATAACACAATTCTTTGATTCATAAAAATTTCTATTTTTAAATAAAAAATTTAAATATATTGGGCCAGGCCTGGTGGCCTGGTGGTTAAGTTCAGTGTGCCCCACTTTGGCGGCCCAGGTTCGGATCCTGAGTGTAGATCTACACCACTCGTCTGTTAGTGGCTATGCTGTGGTGGTGGCCCACACGAAAAAGAAAAAAAAGAGGAAGATTGGCAATGGATGTTAGCTCAGGGCAAAACTTCCTCAGCAAAAAAATAAAATAAAATACAGTCATTATTATTGTGATATCATCCTTGGCTTCCCTTCCAGCTCCTCTTCTCACATCATTTACATGGAGGCACTGACTCCCCATCTGTGATGGTTAATTTTATATATCAATTTGACTGGATCGCAGGCTGCCCAGATATTTGGCTAAATATTATTTATGGGTGTGTTTGTGAGAGTGTTTCCAGATAAAATTAGCATTTGAATCTGTGGACTCAGTAAGGCAGATTTGCCCTCCCCAGTGAGGTCAGGCATCATCCAATCCATTGAGGGCCTGAGAAGAACAAAAAGGTGGAGGAAAGAAAAATTTGACCATTCCTGCCTGATTTCTTGAGCCCAGACATCAATTGTCTCCTGCCCTCAGTGCTCCTGGTTCTCAGGCTTTTAGTCCTGGACTGGAATCTACACCATTGGCTCCTCGGGTTCTCAGGCCTTCAGACTCAGACTGGACTATATACCACAAGCTTCCCTGGTCTCCAGCTTGCAGATGGCAGATCATGGGACATCTCGACCTCCAAAATTGTGTGAACCAATCCTTATAATAAATCTCTTCATATATATATATACACATACATACACATACATATATATACACATACATACATATACATATATATATACATATACATATATATATATATATATATATATGTATATATATCTCCCATTGGTTCTGTCTTTCTGGAGAACTCTGACTAATACACCATTGCAGAAGAACCAAATGGATTTATGGTGTGTTTCCTTCTCTTGCCATAAAGCAATCTTTTGGTAGATGCTTTCTCTGTAACAGAGCTATTTCAAGCACCCGGAGTAGCACTTAGTGAAAAGATAATATGCAATTAAAGTACTTCCTTAGTGGTTTACATATTTTTTCCCAAATGTATATTTTTTAACCTACGTTAATGTTGTTAGTTTATAAACATATAAACTAATTTGGGGTAGGATAAATCTAGGGGGAAACAATGATAGTGGAATTTAGACTATTTGATGGTTGCTTGTAAAGACTAAGTTAATTTAATAATTCAACCACGTTAAAACAAATATGGGAGTGTACTGACATGCATACTCTAGCTGAGGGGGAAATAGGGTTTCGTAGAAAAACAGCACATTCAAAGTTAGAAAAGGTCACTGTGAGGTCCACCTATGTGACACACTATCTATGACACCTGGGGAAAACCACCTTATTTCTGGGCAACAAACAGTTGCTTCATCTACAATTGAGAATGATAATTCATGCCCTCTCAACCTCACCATGCTGCAGTGAAGCCAAATGACATGGTTACTATGAAAGTGCTTGGTAAAATTATTACAATTTGGCAAAATCACATCCTATCCTTTCTGGCTTTCCTAAATGAATCATGTTTGCTTTTTATCACCCTGTAATCTTGAGTGTGAAATATGCCATTAATCACAAATAACCGTAACAATTTTTCCCCTAAAAGCAGATCTCTCCCCCCAAAGAATTAGAAGCACTTCCCTTCTGCTTTTAATTAAAAGGGAAATTAAGACACCAATCACATCCACAGATTACATCATCCTCTATCTGTTGTCTGAGAAAAAGAGGTGGAGGTGCCTCTGAGGCATGAGCCAGGAGACCTAAGGAGGCTCACTTCTTCCAGGAGGAAATGTTGGGGAAAGGTGAGCAAGCTGAGGTCCTGACATCATTCAGACTGGAATTTGGTAAGGAGCTCACATTCTAGACCACAGTAGCAAACTAAGTGGCCCCCATTCTGAATAAGTCTTAATCATCACACCAACTGCATCTTTAAGGCTATTAAATTGAAAAATGAAGCAACTCGCCAGCTAATACTGGAAATAAACTCTGCTATTGAGAGGAAAAAAGGAGAGAGGATTGCTCTCAATTTTCCAGATTAGCTTTGTACATGAGATAAGTTTTCAACTCTCTTCCTGCTGCCCATGTTGAGAGGAACTTTATATTTTGATCAAAGATCAAGTAGTATTGCATACTGCCTTTCTTATGTAAAGCAATATAAGGGATGGATCAACTGCTCTTAATCACATCTCTGAAGAGCTTGAACAGAAGGTTATATAAAAGGATAATTTTACATTCTATTCCTATATATTGTTCTTCTTCCTCTATAGATACCTCGAGTTATAGGATTCTACTGGTAGAAAAAGTAGCATTTGCAGCCAGTAGGGAGATGGCATAAGGAGCAGAGTGAAGCATGTTCATTGACCAAGACCAACAACCACATAGTAAAGGGTTATGTGGTACACAGCAGAAAAACATTTAAGTCATTAAATGCTTCGAGGACATGGGCTGGGAGGATGTTTGTCGGGGGTGAGACATTGAGCAGTTTCTTATGCAACACTAATACACAATCCATGCATAATCAAGTATTTTATTGAAGGGACACTCATCAGCAGACCCTGAGCAGACTTATTCTGTTCTTTATCTTTTTGAGAGGAGAGCCTGACCGGCTGGTGGTGAGGGAACTCTGAACTTTGCTGGTCATTGTTTCCTGCTCTTTTATGGCATCTACAAAGCAGATTAAAGTTATTGATCTACACTTCTGTCTCTATTATTAGACTATGAGTTATTTGCACTATATTGCACAAGCCATGGAAGAAAGGCAGAGAGAGAGGGAGGGAGCAAAGGAGAGAGAAGAAGAGAGATGAGTCCAACCCAGAGACAGATTGAGGGCTGTTATTTATATTCACCTGGTATGCAAACATTAGCTCCTTTAACCTCAAAACCCACCAAATAAGTTTAATATTAATGACAGTTTTTAGAGATGAGGAGACTTCAGGTAAGAGATGTTGAATAACATTCAACATTAAAATGATATAACTGGAGTAGAAATTCCATTGATTCCAAAGACTTGATTCTTCCCTATGATTTCCCACAGAATTGTGGTACACAGTAGGAATTCCTTTTCATGAAATCACCAGAACTCTGGGGACAAGCTAGACAGAAGAATGTCAGGAGAGGGTTCCTGGGAAGGTTTAGGTAGAGGTGTGTGTCACCTCATGGGAGCAAGACTAGATTTCAGCTATCTATAACTTGAACATGAGCCCAGTGGCACATTCTGGAATAAGAGATGACTACAAAAAGGACAAGATGGTCACGTGTACCGTTAAGTCTGAAATAACGAGTGTCATATAATCAGGGATGAAGCAATCACTTGGCTAAAGGATCAATCAGCTTGGGTCAAAGGACATCAGTGGCCAACATTAATACAGACAGTGTCAGTATCAAGGCCCAAAATCCGTTCAAGTGACTGGTATATAAAACAAGGAGTGGGTTACAAGGAAGAAAGATGATAATTTAATTCCTAGGAGACTTGGTGGTGGTGGGGGGGTGTGTGTGGCAAGATGATTATTTCGGAATTAGGATGCTAAAAATGAGTAGGCAAGATTCTTGAAGGGGAGCCTTGTGTGTCTGATTTCTCTCCTAAACAAGCCACTTTCCATAATATCTCTCTAAAAACATACACACAGAGGAAAATAACCAGCAATGATACATTCTTACTCTGATGATTTTTACTCACTAGGCCAGTCCACATGGGAAATTCTTTTTGCTTAGACTGCTGGTATGGCTGGGGCCTACTCCACTTTCTTGCCTACTAAAAATCACACGATTTGTTTCTAAATGCTCTTGTGAAGAGGAAAGGCTGGTTAGGGAGGAGAAGACAATGGAAGCATAAGAATGTGGCTGCAGTATCTGGTGCTTCCAGCCCCTCCCCTTTTTAGACCAGGCAAGTACAAACAGCCTCCAGATCCTGTGTAGCTCCTTAGTCACATGAGAGGTTTAGAAACAAAACAACCTATCAGAAAAACAGATTGCTGGATGTTTCCCCTGAAAATAGTAGCCATTATTCTGCTATGTCTCCTGTTGTATGAAGGAAGCAATGAAAAATTAGTGGGCTAAAGTCTAACCTTTATTAAATAGAGCCTAACTGGTATCCTTGACCTTAATGGAACCTTCAGACAACCCAAGTTCTTAGAGGTGAAGTGGCTATAAACTTTTTCTCAGCAACGAAGGCACAAAGTCAGTGGGGAACTAGCAGCAATATTTATTCCATTCTAAGTCAGGTGCTGATCTTGGTCTTTATTTATTTCTGGGTTAGGACCTAAGCTAACATTCAGGTCAAGCCCAGTGCAATAGATGCAAAATTTTGATGGATGTAGCAGTGAGTAGCCGGGGGGACATTACCTGGCAGAGTGAGCCATGAGGGCAGAAGACATGGTGCTTAGTCAGCATGCCACACATTTATGAGCTTGGTAGCATCAAGAGAAATCCTGACTGCTTTGGATCAGCAATTAATTAAAAAAAAAAAAAGTTCAGCAATGCTTAGCTGTTCAACTTATCTAGGGCTGATTTTTGATCAGCAAGAATGTGAAGACTAAACCACAGCTGATACAGGGGTCCAAAGTAGGCCTGTCGTAACTTATCTCCACGCATATTTTCCCACTTGTTATTACCAATTTCTGAGAACTTTGATTAGAACCAGCCAGTGAATTAACAAGGCCAATCGCATCTTTAAAAGAAGCTTTGGTTTATCCTCAAGTTGATTGAGAGCAATTTGTGCTATACTGGCTTGGTTCCTCAACACTGCAAACCTTTCTTCTTTCAATAGCTTGATAGCTCTTCTCTCTGAATCCTAACTTTACCCAGACTGTTAGGTAAAAGAGTTGCACTTGAAATATTTTATGACACAAAAGATACATGTATGGCCCAAGCTATGTAATACACACACACATCACGCCCACTAAAAATAGCCAGACATGTAACATCCATCAGAATTAAGATTCTTTGCTTCCTATTGATCCTTCTGCTTAACTTCATCTACTTAACCACACCACTGGCCTCACCCTGAAATTCAGTCCCTAGTCACACAAGTGGATTCAGATAGTCAGCCACTGTTTCTCCATTATTGGCCTCTCCATATTTCCCTGGTTTGGATCTTTCCCAAATCTATACTATTAGCTACCACAGAATCAGATCTACATATGAGTGCCACATTCACCTTCATCGATCATCATGCCCACATCATCACTCCTCAGATCTAAAGCAGGCTTAGTACCCAGCAAGGATTTATTCTTCTCTCAGCCTGGAGGCACCTCTGTAGTTGGGTCGACCTAGATAATTCTTGTTTCTCATTAGTCTTCAAAATGAAAACATCATCCAGGTCAGTCTCCTTGCTGTCCTAGAAAGATGCTGTTAATTAGCTCAAGATATATTTTCTGGGCATCTGCTACATGCTTGCTCAGTGCTGACCCTCAAAGACATAAAGGGAACCTTGGAGAAACTAATATTTCTATCTTGATACATGCTGCTTTTTATGCTTAGCATGCCTTCTCCCTTATCTTCCAGCAATCCAAGTTTTCACCCTTTCAAGTCCCACCGTCTCCAAGAACTGTTCATGCTACTCTCTCTCTCTGCTTAACATATTTTTTCTTTCTAATAGACAGTGGGCTCTATGAAAAAAAAAAAAAAGATTATTTATTAATCCTTTTATTTTCAGATCCTAGGACTCATCAGGTGATAGATAAATAAAAGAATGAAAAATGAATAAATCAATAAAAGAAGGAAGGGATGATTTTTTCATCTTCTCCAAGCTTCATATAACTTCTCTCTGAATCTTTTCAACATTTTTAATGTGTATTACACAACCATGTCCATTCTGGGAATATCTTTCAACATCTCTGCTTATGAATGCTGGCCACTCACTTAAATATGATATGGCTGTTGAGGTCAGAATCCATATTTTATACTTAATTTGTTTTCTCCCAAGTACCAATAGCATTGCTGCACACTGATGATGCTTAATTAACATCTGATGATTGACTTAATAACCTGCTACTTAGGAGTAAAAAGAAATTAAGACACAATTGTAAGAAGTATTATCACACGTGCCTTCAAATTAAAGTTAGAACCAAGCTTATACACTGAATGGCTAAGTTCACCCTAATAAATGCCACATTATGCTATAGCTTTCAATTCAGTGAAATATTAAATAAAGCATTTCTTTAATAACAAGTAAAAAAATTCCACTGATCGACTAAAGTTTTAATTTTAAATTGGTAATTGGATGTTATCTGCACACCATTAGACAGCTGCACAATTATATGACATTACCAGTTAGTGTGCTGCACACAACCAATTTCCAGGATTAATTTTTTTTTAACTAGAAGTACCCTCATATATCAAGTCAATAGTCTGCCTGTATATACCTCAGCATTTCTTTTAACTATTCATTAAATTTTGATTCAAAAATTTCTATTTAGGAAATAATGTCTCACTATTCATATTAGAATGTATTAAAGTTTAAGGGCACTTGATTTAAATGCAATAATAAATTTCTAAAGTGTGTGTATGCAAGTTTGCATATATATTACACACAGTCACATCAAAATATCTGACACTGAACCAGGCATTGCAAGAGTCAGGAAAATATCCAAGGGAAATGATGGTATCCAACATAAAACCATGGGAAATTACCATTACATTAATAAAAATAAAATATCTTTGTTAAAAACACTGGTTTGAATTGTAGAATGAACTGCTCATTCTGCAAATCCATCCACTCACTTATTCCCACATTAACTCTGAAAAATACATTGAACAAGTATGTTCAAAACACTGTGCTAGGTGCTATAAAATGGGACTGAAGGTGAACGTATTAGCTGCATGTGGGAAAATCTAGAAATTGACAGGATTTCATGAATATGTATGCACATAAAGATCTCACTTGAGGTTTCTTTTCTTTAATGGAACATTTGTGCATTTTAATGGACAGTCATGAACTTTGCTTAGTCACCTTTTGTGGACTTTAATATTGGGATAAGTATTCAAAGCACTTATCTCCTGGGTGAAATGGACTGGAGAAGTTCAGGAATGTTTCCCATCCATCAAGAAAACAGATGATAGAACACATTCAGTTGCCATATAGGGAACAACTGGCCTAATTCTCCCTGTTTTTGCCTGCCCTTTCTGATGGGGAGAGTGGATGCTTTCAATGCCCCCTCCTCATAAGAGTAACAAAACCAGACAACCTTATTACGTGTGACTCAGGGATGAAAAAGGAAAAGCTGAGACAAGGGGAAAATAATTGCGTCCAATTCACGTTTGCTAGGAGACATCTAAAATTATTTCTTTGTAACTAGGATCTTTGTAATTGGCACATAAATGATCAAATAAAGTTAAAATTGCCACCACTGTGTTTCTGGAAGCTTCTGGAGGGCTTAACTCATCATGTTCTTAGCTTTGGTTATCTCTGATGTTCTGTGTTCATCTTGAATTTTACTGCTTTCTATATTTGGAGATACTTTGCAGATGACTTGAATAGTCACCCCAGAGCTGACTACAACACTGGGAAATACGCACTAAGGAGAGAGGAATATAACTGGGTACTTTTGACTGGAAGAGAGAAACAAAATTCTCAAAAGATTTCATGAATTCTAGTGGGGGAAAAGGTACCTGACATGGTACAGATTTATATTAAATTTAAATATTCTGATTTTCAAAATAAGAAGGTAAATAAGAATAATAATTTGAGGGCAAATTTCAAAGTCATTAATTTATTCTACAAATGAGTATTAAGTACTATTTATGTGCAGGTGCTCTGCTAACTGTGGGGATACATAAGTGACCATGACATTGTCTTTGCCTTTTAGTAGCTTATAAAGTTCATGAACACACGGAAGAAACAGAAATATAAACAACTGATATAATTAAGTGTTCATAAGGCTGTGTGATCATGACATGCAAGAATAATGCTTTATTATACAAAATGTTTTGGAGTTGAATGCAATATGTATGTATATATACAAACATCTCTGTTTATCTATCTATAACACAAAAATTGGAAATAAAGGGCCATATTTTAGTGGACATTTTCCTCATTTAGGTAACTAAGCTATAAGGTATTTCCTTAGAAAAGTTAAATTATAAGTTAGTATCTAGGTGTCTATAAGAATTAATTACCTCTAAAGAATAAGAATGATTTATTTCCTTCTTATTAAGATCAGGTCAGTGGTTTCACATCGCATAATTCTAGCCAGTCAGAGAAGTGAGTGGAATCTCTTTTGAATATCAATTTGCATAGGTACCTGTGCTTTATGCACAGCCTGAACTATTTTCCCTAGAGGTAAGGTCTAAAATGGAGACAGAAGCTAACAAGAGAAGTTGGGAATACAGATCACTGCAGATTGCCTGTGGAGGTATCTGACTAAATATATTCTGTCCTCAACAGTTAGTAACATTTTGCAACTATTTGTGCCCACTGGTAACAATTATGGCAATACCAATAGCTCTATCAATACTCCTGTCAAGATTAAGCATTCATATTTGTTCTAGACATCATTAGAGAAAAGTGTAGTACAAAATGAACTGTGAGATGTTGGTAAAGACATAACAGAAAGTGGTTCATGTAAATCTTATTCCAAAATGCATCTTTGGAAATATTGAGTTGCAAAGAAACCACAATTTTTCTTCAGGTTATATATGGACTTTATGAAAAGGATGTCTGACATAAACATTACTGTGAATTTGTTTTATTGTTTCTATAATCTATAAAATTATTAAACGTTATTATGGATTAATGTGGATTATCTATTGTGCTTATGTGCTTATGTGACACACACACATTTTACCATGATAAGGCATAGTAAATGTTCTCGTAACTTGAGAATGGAAATTAAAATTTGATTTACATTTATGACAGGAAAAAGGTAATTAATTGGGGAATTTGGATGCTTCAATGTTGCCTGATATAGAAATGTGGTTCAACTTAAAAATGGGCTGGAAATATGGCTAAATAATAGGAATAGTTTTCCTAGTCTTTCACTTTGCTGGAATGGATCAGAATATAAAAGATCAGAAGTTCATCTTTTTTTTTTAAATAAATTTTTGAACGAGGGTAGGCAGATTTAGCCCCAAACCCATCAGTGTAGTAATGCTGAAGTTAAATCACAGCATTCTAGAGAATAGTATAATTACTGGAAGACACAAAAACTGGGTCAACTTAATACTTTGGTTGGATGACATCCTTTCATGTTTTGGACAAACTAATCTTGGGATCCCAGCTGCTGGAAGCATCTGTTGCAGAGATGTAGAGAAAGAAAACCAATATGTCATCTTTACCAGCTAAAAGATGAAGAATGCTATATTAGTCTATTTCTTTGCACAGATTGTCATAAAATCCCAATATTCCTTTGGGTTTAATTGTTTACTAACTTTTCAGAAAAAATAAACTTTAAAGCACTCAATCATTTAATAAATAAAATTCAGCAAATAACAGACATTTTTTTGGTCTGTGACCATTTTAATTTCAATCTCTTCCATATTGACTAGATAATTATTATCCAGATTCATATGTCACCAATTTTGCCAGAAAAACAAGTTGAAAAGAGAACAGTCTTACACTGATTTAGAATTAATAGAGATTCTCTCTCTTGACCTCAAATAGAAAGCTTTTTACATGAATCAGTAGATTAGAATTCAAGTAATTTACTAACATATGTTTATTTCCAAATATTTATTATAAGAAGCTAAATGCAGATGTTCAAGTTAGGTAATTGTTAAAACTACAGTCACTATAAGAAATTAGATAAAACAAACATATCTTTAAGAATGGAGCTACTGTAATCTTATGTGCAAACCTAAACCAACCTAGGAGATGAGAGAATATTTCCATATGATATCACAGAAACCCAATTAAATTAATTTAAAACACTGAATTATTTCAGAAAGTTGACTAGACATAATCAGTGCTGAAACTTTTCTAACACCTAATTAAGTACGAAAAGTGGCACATAAAGTTATGTTTCCAATTCCTTTAATAGCACAGTCACTAAAGGCATTTTCAATTAGTTACATTTTCTTTGGATTTACTCAACTTTTCAAAGTTAGCCAACTCTTTGAAAATAATGCTAAACGGTTATGACTTTGGTAAAATTTTTTTATTTTTTTTGTAAATAAGAGATTTTCATCTCTTGACAAAGCCATCTTTTTAATAGAAAGTGGTTGCTAAGGAAAATCAACAAGAATGTTACATAACAATCAAACTTGATTGTTGTTTGCAAATAAAGTAAAACTATATTAGAAAGAGAGAGTTAAAAGTAACTTTTCTGAGTGGGAAAGATTTTCCTTCTAATTGTGGTAAATTTAGACAAAGCATTTATATGCTTTCTAGAAACAGTGGGTTCTAGAGGAAATTCAGAAATTATGTGAAAGGAGATGAAGAGGGAGATGCAGATCTTCATTATTACCCTAATCTTTTTGCCTTTGAAGGAAACCAAAAAAAAAAAAAAAAAAAAAAAAAAACCAAAGAAACCGAGAAGATACTCCTACATCAATGGGAAGAAGAAAATCAAGAAGACTTTTTTTCCCTTGTGTCAAGATAACCAAAGAATTCCCAAGAGAATGATCAACGGTGAGCCAACAACCATGCAGACTCCTACTGCAACCTTGGTTGGCCCTTTACCAGGACTGGAATTCTTCCTAATTTTTTAAGGTGTCGCTAATAAGCTCCTCTACTCATTTTCTTTGGCGCCTATTTGAAACTTTCACCACTCTCCTCAGCCCATCCTCCACATTCCCTTTTCTTTGCACATGATTCTACTTTAAGGATAAAGAAACCATCTAGGTTAATAGCCACAATATATAAAGAACTCATATAACTCAATAGAAAAAAAAACAATTAAAAAATGGGCAGAGGAACTGAATAGACATTTTTCCAAAGGAGACATACAAATGGACAACAGGTACATGAAAAGGTGCTCAACATCACTAACAATCAGGGAAATGCAAATCAAAACCACAATGAGATCTCACCTCACACCTGTTAGAAGGGCTATTATCAAAAAGACAAGAGATAAGTTGTTGGCAAAGATGTGGAGGAAAGGAAATCCTTGTGCACTGTTGGTGGGACTATAAATTGGTGCAGCCACTACGGAAAACAGTGTGGAGGTTCTTCAAAAAATTAAAAATAGAACTACCATATGGTCCAGCAATTTCACTTGCTAGTGCATATCTGAAGGAAATGAAATCACTATCTCAAAGAGATATCTGCACCCCTATGTTCATTGTAGCATTATTTACAATAGCCAAGATACGGAAAAAAACCTAACTGTCCATTAACAGATGCACAGATAATGAAAATGTGGTACACACACACACACACACACACACACACACACACACACACACACACCCAATGGAATATTATTCAGTCATCAAAAAGAAGGAAATCTTGTCATTTGCAACAACATGGATGGACCCTGAGGGCATTATGCTAAGTGAAATAAATCAGATGGAGAAAGACAAATACTGTACGATATCATTTATATGTGGAATTAAAAAAAGCCAAACTCACAGAAACAGAAAACAGATTGGTGGCTGCCGAGTTGGAAGGTAGTGGGTGGGGGAAACGGGTGAAGGTGGTCTAAGGGTACAAACTTCCAGTTACCAGATAAGTAAGTTCTGGGGATCTAATATACAGCATGGTGACTATAGTTAACAATATTGTATTGTATATTTAAAATTGCTAAGAGAGTAGATCTTAAAAGCTCTCATCACAAGAAAAAAAAATTTGTAACTATGTGAGGTGATGGATGCTAACTAAATTTATAGTGGCAATCATTTCCCAATATATACATGTATCAAATCATTATGTTGCATACCTTAAACTAATACAATGTTATATGTCAATTATATCTCAATGAAACTGGAAACAATATTTTAAAGAATCAAACAAACAAAAAGCCATCCAGTCCCACACACCCTCACAAAAGTAAAGTCCATCTTTACATCCTCCCTGCAGTCCCAGCAGAAGAGCACACCTCTGCCTGGGACCTATCCTCCACCTGTGCCCTAGAATTGATTCTCTTCTCTCCTCTGTAAGGACCTCACCCTATCAGTCATCTCCTCTCTGCCTCTCCGATGGCTTTTGGAGTATAAACATGCTCATTTTTCACCATCTTTAAAACAAAACAAGTAAACAACTCACAATAACTACACACACACTCTCTCTCGCCTCTCTCCCTTTCTTTCTCTCTCTCTCTCCCCATATGTCAGCTAAGGTATTCCTGTCTAAAAGGGAACCACATCCTCTTTCTTGAATGGTTCACTTCGATTCACACTTAAATCTAAGAATTACTTCTGGAAATCCCACCATGACCACCAGACTCCTGCTTTATCCTGTGTACAACCCTAAGTTGAACTGTAATTGTCATTTGTCTTTCTAGAACGCTGAATAGGCTGTGAAGTCCTTGAAGCCCTGGGGGATTCACCTCTGTGTCCCCAGCATGCAGCATAGTGAACCAGGCAGAACAGGTGCTCAGTGACACCCACTGAACTGAATGGTCCACCTAAACCTCCTCAACTCACCATACGGTTCCCATACTATTCCTTCTTTTCCCATCATAAGAAGGTTCTGGATATAAAATTTTGAGTTGAAGTCATATTGGTAGAGCCTGTCTTCTACCATCTGTCTCTCTCCAGCTTTTGCCACAACATTTTGTAACTATTTGTGAACATGTTTTTATCTGCCACTAGACTCTGAGCTCTAGGACCTAAGGATCTAGTGTTACTTACCTTCCCATTTGGAGCACCTACAATATAGAAGTTCTCAAAAATCATCTAAAGAAAAGGAAATAAGGAGGGAGGGAAGGGGAAGGACACTTGAGGAGCAAGAGGAAGGCAAGGTGTGAGGGAAGGTTTATGTAACAGTGAGGTGAAGATTATGAAAACAAAAGACACCCAAGTCCAAAATTCTCACATGATTTAATATAAAGATGGCACTTATTTGTCAAAAGGGTAACACTGTATGTAATTACATGAAATATGTTATTTTCTATATCTACACAAACTCTTTAAAATTCACAATACACATTGTATAATAGATCTAGTTTCCCCATTTATCTCAAGGGATAGCATTGATCCTAATAATAAATTATATAAAAATCTTAAAAAAGAAAACATATGGCAATAATACTAAAGTAATACAATGCATTTGCCTAGGCCCTTCCAGGTAATGGTGCATGATCGCACAGGTAAATCATTTATCTCATGACCACCCTAAAAGCTAAGCAGAACAGGTGCTGTTATTTTCGCCTTACAGTTGAGAAAATTGAACTTCAGAGAGGTTAAGAGGTGTGTACTCCTTGGAGCTGTGAATAAATTGAAGAAGGTGAAGGTAAAAGGGAGAAATATTAGATTTGCTCTTTTGAAAATGCTTCAGCAGGAGAAACGCAATCTTAATCAGCAACAACAAACACTTATCCAGCATTTACCTCTTGGAACCCCGCTCTGTCTTTGCTGTGATAGAAATTTTATCAAAAGAAAGAGCAGGCATCACTTCAAAGCCCTTCAGACAGCAATCTTTTTGAGAGACGTGGACCTTTCAAATAATTTACTCTTTGAACACTTAAATTCTAGGGTGGCAGGAAAAATAATTGTTAACTGTGTAACATCGAATACAGCTAGCATACTATTTTCTTGGTTAAATATATGATACAGTAAAGAGTTTCCTTCTGTGTGTGTGTGATGTGCATATACTTTGGACGGTTCTTGGATAATTAATATGTGTTGATTCGGGAAGAACACACTGCTCCCCATACATCTAGAACCTTAATGTGTCTCCGTCTTATTCTGCCCAACTAGAGTTCCTGTCACCATGTTGGCTTCTTTTGTTGATTTGCCTTTACTAGCTATTTTTTCAGATGCTTTTATGTGGCCATCCCTCTGCCAATTTTAGAGCACCTGGAGAAACATCTTCTTTTTAATGCTAGAATCATAAACGAGGGATTTAAGAGATCTCTGTGTCCACTGCCATTTAAATGCTGACGCTTTTTAAAGTATGTGCAGAACTAAAACACTGAATTGCAACAGTGAAAATACTTGCTGCATCCAAGTAGTGAATTATGGATGATTTTGGACTCTTTTTCTAAAAAATAATTTTAATGGATTATATTACCTTGGCTATAAATGAGGAAAAGTATTATAGAGTCTTGCAATTGTGTCATCTTAGCTTTAATGACATATTCTTTATTACACACACACACACACACACACATATATAGCAAATTTATTTTTGCAAATATATTGATAGCAAATAAGTTTTTATGTCAAGTGTGATCAGGAATAAAACTTCCAATTATAATTTTTCCCTAAGGAAAAAGGTGACCTATTTAGCCACAATTTGTATTATGACTGTTTCCCAACTTGTTTTGATGAAAAGCAGAGATTTCTTATCATTCTTGCTTTACTTCTCGGACTAAACACTGGGAGGCAAGCGATGTGCAAAAAAAAAAAAAAGAAGACTTACCCACTCTTCCTCATCATAGTCTGAATGATGCGGTATGGAGTCCTGCCTGCTCATCGGTGGGGGTGGGTCCTGGGGACTGCTCTCCTCTGTGCTGTTCTTAGGAGAAGGTGGTTTCTTAAGAACGCCTCCTGGCCTGGCAGTGTAAAGTGCTAAAAGAGCACTTCTGACCAGCTGATCCTTGAAAGCATGTACAAAAAGCTCTGTCTGGAAAGAAATTGACGAGGATTAGAAACAGCATGTAGGCATCTCAGCCTATGCTATGAAAAGGTCAATTGCGGATTTGTTGGCTCTTAAGTGGTGTGGATGGTGGAAAAAGTACAGGCAACAGAGAGAGAAAATGATTCATACCAATCAATGGAAAATAGTTTGGTTTGGGATTGCTGCCAAGGTCTTGAGTCCTCCTATTCGAAAAGTTAATGCTGAGGTTCCATATGCACTATCAACACCATCTGTCTCCTCAGCCCCCTCTTTTAGTTCCAAATCCTGTCTTTGGAGGTGAATTTCACTGGGGATAATCATTTGAACACCATCTACCTGCTGCATCTTTCAAGTACTTTCAAATACACTTTAAAAGAAAGTGTGACCAGGCTATATATATTCTGTAATTTAAACAGAGTTAAAGGCTAAAGAAAGACATCTCTCTTAAAAAACTAGAGGCAGGAGATCTTTTTTCTTTTTAGCATTATGGATAGATTTCAACAGTAGAGATGACATAGGCAGTCTTCCCCATGAAAATATTTCGCTTTTACTCCTCATTATCACCCTTAACTGTCTCTCCACCAAATGGTTTCAGTAATGCTCAATGTTAACAAGCTTACTGCGAGAAACTTGCCATGGTAGATTTTACAAGCTGGTGGTAAATACCTAGTAAGTACTACAGTAATGACGACTTCCTACCAATAAAGAACTTTACAGCTGTACTTTGCAATTTCCTGATGAAACGTTTAACAGCTTCATCCTGCAATATACTGGAGGGTGCAGTAATTGATTGTATTACAGTACACTTAACATGCACACGGCCTAACAATCTGTTCAGTCAAAGAGTAGAGAAGTAACTCAAGCACTGACCCGTATTGCTAACATACTCATACTTTGTAATCTGTTAGTAAGGGGCCTTTTGACTCATAGCATTATTTTGAATAATAGTTGATGTAATCACCATTTAATGAGACACTCTTGGATATAGTGCTGACTTCACCATAGTTGTACCTCAAGGTAATCTTTTATTGGTGAACTCTCAGTATGCAGTCAACAGTGCCACGCCTAACTAGTGGTTACAAAATTGTCTCTAAATTTCCCTGTTGGGTCAGGTAATTAAAGAAAACCAGTTAAACTACCTGCAAAACAAGTGCCTAATAAGATGATGTCTTATCTGCATAGTTACTTCTTTGCAATAGGTTGTGAAATTCTAGAGCTGGAAGGACTTTAAAGTGGACCTCTTCATTAACCAGAGAAGGAAACTAAGAAAGAAGTGTGGTGACCTCTCCTAGGGCAGACTGCTTAGTGCAGCACAAATGGAACAGATCTCAAGTTTTCTAACAAATTCAGTAGCTCTTCCCCTTACTCTATACCAGCTAGCAGCCACCATCAACCTAGATGTTTCTGTCCTTCTTCCCCTTCTTCCCTAATCTCAAGCTCCCTAAGTGTGTTAAACAGCAAACAGCTCTCACAATTAATTGTGTCCACAACTGCCAATATGACTATCTTTACTGCTAAACTTTACTGGGTGTTTTAAACTCTTTAAATCTATTAGTCATAGTGAAGGCACTTTGAAGGTAAGTAGACAAGAAATATAGAAAAAAAGAATATATGAGTGAAAGGTTGGAAAATATTTTGATAATAAATCAGAAAATCAAAATAAAAGGCAGCTTTTTTATTTAAAAAAAAAAGCTGATGAAAAGCTTGGCTAGACAGTACTCAGAAAAGTCAGTATACTGATAGCAAAATGGAGAAATGTGTTGTTTACATAATTTTCCATATAACATGGCTGTGTCCATCAATGTTAATTTCAATATTAAAAATGTGAATTTACTTCCATTCGGCTTAACTAAACAATTTCCCTGCTGATAGTTTCAATAAATTCTTTTGATTTATTTTTAGAGCAAAACAGCTTGCCTTCTTTGAATTCCTGCTACTATAGCTCCAGTCTCCATAACACTCACATAATTACTATGTAGCTGAATATCTATTCACACCCAATGAAATCTTCTACAGTTCTTATAATCACTCTAATTTTCTTCCCATAGCATGCACATGCAGAGATTCCACTTCATTTATTCAAATCTCACTTGGGTCCATTTATCACCAAAGACGTGGGAGACAATACAGTAGATTCTTGAAGTTTGACAATCCAGAATTTTTGAGGGGTAGCTGAATATAACGCAAAAAAATCTTAAACACAATAATAGCTGATCTTTTACTTTGTGTCTATACTGAAAAAAGTTATTGGACTCCTTGGAAACTCTCTGGATCACCAAGATCCTGTGCATAGAATCCCATTTTGTTAGAAAATAGCAAAATATTCCACTGCAGTAGCCATGTGACCTGGAAAAATCTTAATTTTCTTGACCAGCATTACTTAGAAAATGTAGAACAATGTAGACTCTGATGTTTTATAGTCAAAATAAATCAGCTTGAAGAGATTAATGCAGTCACTCAATCCCAACACATCTATGTGTTGTTGTTCTTGCAACTGAGATGATACGAGGAAAGTTAAAGTCATGGGAAGCATATGACCATGTTTCTGAGTTGCCTATTGACTTAAGAGTTCTGAAAACATTTTCCCTTTTCTGGGTCAGCTCACACTACATTAAATGAAAGGAGAAAGGCTGTCCAAATGTTATCGTAAGAGTAGGCAAAACACTTATTTAAAATATTAGTTTAATAACAGAGTAAAAAAGGATAAACTCTGAACCCAAGGCAGATCTATTTTATTTGATATTTAAAAAAGAGAGAGAAATGTTATTTTAAAAATGAAATGTTTTCTTGCCTTATTGACATTTTCCCAATTCATATTCTTATACAAGTATTCTTCAAAGTAACACACAGAATTATCTGCAAGTATAAAACTACTAAAAATTACTTCTCCTGGGGATGAATTTCTTAGCTTCCTGAATATTAATGGCATAGGAATAGTTTGGATACATTCGTTTAAAACCACTCTTTTTAACTAGAGATCTCAACAAATTAAGCAAAGTCTCATTTTATATAGACTCTCCTTACTGTCACTGGAAAAACTCAAGGTCATGCCTAATCCCAACTGCAATACGGAAGTAGCCGATGGCATAAACAAGTGATTATCATTCTAGTAGTCATGTATGTGGCAAGAAAGAATCCTGTTAATTTTGAAATTTGACACGCTTTAATTATTTCATTAGGCAATAATGCTACACCCTGCCATTAGTGCATTGATATGTGTTTAACATTCCCTAAAGGAAAGAACACCGAACTTTCAGTCAGGAGCGTTACCTGACATCAGGGCAGCTCCTACAAATTGTCCACTTGACCTTGGCTAAATCACAGAACCACTTTTCCCCAGTTCGTACAAAATTACAAAGCCTACCTGTGAAACCCTCATGGGAGTTCACTGTAAACTGTAAAGTGGACTTGTGTCTTTATGCTTCTCTTTCCTGACTGACTTTTCAGTTTCCTTTGTTGACTCATAATCCCCTACTCACTCACAATGTGGTCAGTGGACCCTAAGAGACCTAAATCACTTTCTTGAAAGCATTTTTTCCATTGGCGATGTAACCCATTCTTCTATAACTGCAACTACCATCTTTATGCCAAGGTCTTTGAAATCCATTTCGACCTGCTTCCTGAACCAGCATTGTCAACTGTTTCCACCTGAGAGTTTTTGAGTTTAGACGTTCCAGCCTGAGCTCAGGTTTTTAAAATAAATGTGTTCTTCCCTGCTTTTCCATCTGAGGGGTATCCTTACTATTCAGTAACACAGAGTCCAAATGTCTGGAACATCTTCAGTAATACATCTTCTGGATTAGTCATCAATTTTGACTAGTTATACCTTCTCAATAATTTCAAAGATTGACTCTTACTTTATATTCCCATAGCCAGTCCCAGTTCAGATCCTCTCAACATTCCATGTGGATACTTTCCACAGTCTCCTTACCGATTGATTTACTTCTTTTAAGCTAACTTTTCTTTTTTTTTTCAGGATGTTATCCAAGGCCACTAATATTAAAAATGTAGACTTCTGAGTCCCAGCCCAGAGCTATTGAATCAGAATTTGTAGTTTTAGCAAGCTCCCCCAAGATCTGACATTTTGTGATGCTTAATAATTTAAATCCTCTGTCCTAGCTCAGCCTATCGATTGCGACGAAGATAATCTACACAAAGCATTCTTCCAGTTCTTCCTCACTCAACAACCTTCCCAGCACCTACAGAATAGCCTTTCTCTTGGATATACAACTAGGACTGAGATGGCTAGATCATATTTTTTTTAACTTTATGAAACACTGCTGAACTGCTTTCCAAAGTGTGCAAATAATTACATGCCTATCATTAATATATGAAAGTTCCGGTGTTTCATATCCCCCCAACTCTTCATATGCTCAGCCTTTTTGATTTACCTATTCTAGTGGGTGGTGAGTGGTCTTTCATTTCAGTTTAAATTTGCATTTCCCCAATACCAAATGATGATGAGCATCTTTGCATGGGCTTATTTTCCATCCAAATATCTCCTTTGGTGAAATATCTTTTCAATTATTTTGCCCATTTTTAAACGAATTGTTTATCTTCTTATTATTAAGTTGTAAGAATACATTGCATATTCTGATACAAGTCCTTTGTCAGATACATATTTTAGAAATATTTTCTCACAGTACATGACTTGCCTTTTCATTTTCTTAATGGTTTCTTCTGAATAGTGTCTTCTGAAAACATTAATGACAGTTTTAAATTTTGATGAAGTCTTACATATCATTTGCTTTCTTTTTTGGTTCATGCTTTTTGTTTTCTATCTAAGAAATCTTTGCCTAAACCAAGATGACAAAAATTTTCTCCTATGTTGTCTTCTGGAAGTTTGCTTATTTCTTTTGGGTTGTATATTAAGGTTTATGTTCCATTTTGAATTAATTTTTATATACATGTGAGGTAAAGATAAAAAAGGGTTCCATTTTTTGCATATAGATATCCAATTATTCCTGCATTATATGTTAAAATGATATCCTTCCCCCAGTGAAGTTCCTTTGCTCTTTTCTCTGAAGTTATCTGAATATACATATGTGGGTCTACTTCTAGATTCTCTATTCTATATGCCTATGCTTACACTAATATGTTTCAAATGACATAATGCATTGGTATTATTTTTGTTTTAAAAAGTAAACATTTAAGTAAATTAAATGTTTGATTTTTTTATATCTGTCCATATATTTACCATTTCTGGTCCTGAAGACTTTGTTATAGTGCAAGTCTGTTATGAAATTTCTCAGTTTTTATTTATCTAAAATGATCTTTATTTCACTTTTTTTCTTGAGAGGCATCTTCCCTCGATATGGGATTGTAACTTTTTTGCATATGTCAATATTTTGAAGATGTTACTCCATTGTCTTTTTGCTTGCATCGTGTCTAATAAGAAGTCTGTCATTATTCTCATCTGTGTTCCTCTGCACATAATGTGTCCTTTCTGGTGGTTTCACAATTTTCTCTTTAACTCCATTTCTCAGCAATTTGATGATGATGTATCTGTGTTTCTTCTTTTTTAAAATATTTTTTTCTGCTGGAGTACAGTTTGCTTCTTGGATCCATAGTTTTAATGTTTCACCATATTTTGAAAAATTTTGGTCACCATTTCTGCAAATATTTTTCTGTTCCCCTTCTCTCTTCTTCTGGGACTCCACTGACATGTATGTTAGACTTCTTGGTACTCTTCTATAAGTCATTCATGTTCTGTTTATCTTTCTCAGTCTTTTTCTCTGTGTGCTTCATTTTAATAGTTTTTAATGCTATGTTTGCAAGTTCACCATCTATTCTTCTGAAGTGAGCAATGTGCTAATTCCGCTCAGTACGTATTTTTATTTCAGAAATTATATTTTACATTTCTCTGAGGTCTATATGATTCTTTTGTTAATCTTCCATTTTTCTCCTCATCCTGTTCATGTGTTTCTCTGCATTCCTAAATATATAGAGCACATTTATAATTGCCATTTTAAGGTCCTTATCTGCTAATTGCATCCTCTCTGTCGTTTCTGGGTCTGTTTTAATTGCTTGATTTTTCTTCTGATTATGAGTTATATTTTCCTGCTTCATTGCACGCTTGGCATGTGCTTATTGCATGCCAAGCATTTTGTATTTTATGTTCTTGGTGGCTGGATTTTATTGTATTCTTTTAAATAATGTTGGATTTTGTTCCAGTGTGCAGTTAAGTTGCTTGGAATCAGCAATGCTCTTTCAGGCCTTATTTTTAAATCTTGTCAGAGTGAATCAAGAGAAGTCTTTAATCTAGGACTAATTTAGTCCCACTTCCAAGGCCATACCTTTCTGAGGGCTCTACTCAATGCCCTATGTATTATAAAGTCTTTTCACTCTGCTGGTGGGAAGATAAGCTATTCCCAGCCCGATGTCACCACCAGGAATCGTTTTATCTGCTTATTTCTGGTATTTATTTCCCTGGGTTTGAGTAGTTTATTCTTATGCATATGCAGAGCAGTACTCAGTTAAGATTTAAAAGCACCCACTTACAGATCTCCAAGGCTCTTTCTGTGGTAGCTCCCTCCTTTCTGGTATTCTGCTCTGCGAATTCTAGCCATTTTGGCCTTCCCGAACTTCAGTCTCTCTCTCTTCCACTTGAGAACACTGTTTGGCTTTCCCCTCCTAATCCTACAGCCTGGAAACTGCTTCCAGGAAGTAAGCTAGGTAATCATAAGGATCACAGTTTGTTATCTTCCTGTTCTGCCTATTTTCCAATGCCTAAAAACCATTATTTTGCATATTTGGGCCAGTTATTGTGTTGTTTAAGGTCGGAGGATCCATGTTACCCCATCACGGCCAGAAACAGAAGTTCTAATTCCATGTATCTTATGCACAAGTTTTGTTCTTAATATTATTTTACTCTCTTATCTTTATTTTCCCTATTCTTCAATAGTCTAATGAACATAAGTTTTGTTTTTTTATATAATATTACTTATTTCACCAATTAAATATTTACTGTATGAGAGTGAGTATGAAGAACAGAAATATAAGTTCTCATCCTGAAATTTCATCTTCATTTATACCAGTTATTTTCAAGTTCCCTTAGACTACATACATACATATATATATATATATACACTTTCACCAAATATAAAAAACAAACAAAAATCCTCTACTCATTAAGTTCTTCCGTTCACTTTGGGACTGAGATAGGCCTAGAAGTAGTTGCAGTGAATAAACAATAAGAAATTCCTTCTCAGTACCTAAGTAATCAACATAATCAGTATCCTTCTGTATATTATGTGTATCTTCAACTTCTTAGCTTACTGACTTCTTGGCATAGTTATTAAGGAAAACAGGAAATTTCTTAAGAAAATTCTGAGCTAAGTTTTAGAATGAAATGCTTTTTTCTTTCTTTGGATACAATAGAATCTTTTGGTATACTGTGTTAAGGTTGAAAGGATATTGGGAATTGGAAGGTGTGAGATTTTCTGAAATATACTGTGAGCAGAGCCTCTAATATTTGTGACAAAATCCTTTTTGTTGTTGTTGTTTACCATTTCACAATTGTAATATTGTGAAACACCCCATTCTTTTAAAGTCTTAGGTTGTAAAAGTTAAGGACCATGTCGATGTAGTATTTGTCATATACCATCAAGTACACTACCACACACAATTAGGTGCTCAGTATGCTTTTTGATGAGCAGGATAATGACTTTCTAAAGAAGATCTATCAATCTCTATGGAATGGAGAATACAATGGGCATTTGAACCTAATGTCACACATATATCTGAGCTACGAGAAAGATCTCCACATTGCCTGCATTTAGGCCCTTATTTTTCCAGTTTAAATTTCTTTACATTACTTTTCTCTTTTTGTGTGTGTAATATTGCATACTTTTAGTCTAGGGAAAAGAAAAATGCATTTTCATCC
Organism: Tapirus indicus; assembly: GCA_031878705.1. Classification (NCBI taxonomy): domain Eukaryota; kingdom Metazoa; phylum Chordata; class Mammalia; order Perissodactyla; family Tapiridae; genus Tapirus; species Tapirus indicus. The sequence goes on along the minus strand of CM062919.1, from coordinate 123,735,627 downwards.
CACTCTATTATTAACCTTTCATATGTTATGTTAAAAATTTGGCCTGTGATGTCTTCTCTGTTGGAATTATTCATACAAACTCAGAGTGTGCCTTTTGTTATGACCCTATGTCATAACATTAAATAATTTCTTTAATATTTTCATAAACTAATATGCAGCAAACAAACCCAGTTATTCATCAGAAGATACATTAAAATTAAAAAAAATAGAACAATTTAATTGAGTTTGTGCACATTAGGACCTGAAAAATTTATATTCTTGTGAAATTTCAGTTATGTCCTCCCCACTTCCACCCCCACCTCCTTACTTGTTTTCTTAGTTCTATATACAAATGTCCATCTTAGCACTTGTGGAACATTTGACAATATACTATAGTGGTTAAGCTCACAGAATCTCGAGCCAGACTCACAAGGTGGGTGACTTGGGATCAATAAATCTATTTCTGTACCTCAGTTTCCTATACTGTATAAAATGAGGATAGTAACAGTACTTACTTCATAGGATTAGGAAGATTAAATGTTGAAAATCATAGTACCTACCTCATGGACTTGTGAAAATTTAAGACTTTATAATAGCACCTCACAGTTATTAAATCTCCAATAAATGCCAGCTATTATTGACATCATAATTAGCATCATAACCATTACCATCAAGAACCTTGAGTCTCTTGGGAAGAACAGGTCTATGTCTTACTCCATTTTGCATCCCTAGGATCAAAGACAGTGCTTGGCAAATAGTATGAATTCACTACATATTTTTACTTTTTCTAAATTGTGTTTGTTTCTTCCACCAATAGATACTTAGAGGGGTGGAATTTTCCTGGGGAGCCTTAGTCCTGTGGCTTGGTTATCAGCAGCAGCAGAGATGATTTGAATTGCTTTTGGATCTACAAACAGTGCCTGCTCTGAGACTCTCTGAATATGCCCTGTTAGCTAGTTGGGTTTCTGTGTTGCCCCTTGCTTTTCCCCCAGACTCTGAATATATATTGAGCTGATAATGCATCCATTGCCATCATCTCTAGATGCAATGACTTACCTAAGAGGAGGGATGCCACCTCATTACAAAATAATTGAATGCCTCCGGCCCTCAGCCTTCCCCAGCCTCTCCAGTCTACTACAGTGAGCTCTCTCTTGTTCAGCTGCTCAAAGGCTGTAAAACCTTTAGAGTTCCCGGATAAATATGAACATAGACAATCCCTTTTAAGTATTGAGTAGGCTATACAGATGAGTTCCTAAGAAAACAACTCAAGTACTTATTTCCAAACATATCAGTTCAGATTCAATAAAAGAAACAAGGGACTATCAAAGAAGGAAGAATTTTTATTCTCTAACCCACAGTGTGCAAGATCCTGATCCTGAAAACAAAGCATTTTAAACTAACTCTTGCTAATATTAAATTATACTAAAATTTAAGATGCCACTAAAGTTGTTTATCTTTTATGCTAAATTCATGGATCATACTTTATTTTAAACCATGAGCTGCTAACTATCTTCATAGGCTATGCAAAACTCTGTTAACTTAGATAATTCTTTGAAGTTCCAGGCATGAATTCTTAAAAGAATGCATGGCCTGCAAACTTAAAAAAGATCCTCCTGATTTCAAGGGCTGATGGATTTATTGTAGAGGACGCTGTCTACTCAGTAGAAAAACATAGTAGAAAAGTTGGAGCAATGCTGAATTAAAGGAGGAGAAAATATACACCCTGTCCCCTCCTGAATCACTGCAGCAAGTTGTAAATGATGTATGAAATGAATCCCTGCCCAATGCACAGGAAGAACATAAATAGTGCTCTGTAATCATTGCAGTGATGTGCTATTTGCTAAAATTTTCTGCTTAGGTGAACCCAGAAAAACCTCACCTCATCTACAAATCCAAAAAAGAAATGAACCAAAATGAAATTATATTGTTTTACTGTATACAACACTCTCTTCTTTTTTTCCTTTTTCCTAGCCATAACATATTTACTATTAGACATACTTATTGACTATTAGAATATTTAAGTGTTGCTGAGGAATTTGTCTATCAAATTTTTTTTTATTATTTTAAATAAGAAAATCTCCAAACATATGTATTATATAGAGGATACCAGAGTTTCCATTCCAGTGTCAGTCAGACCTGGGATTGAACACTGATCTTGTTTGAATCCTAGATTTGACTCTACCTGCATGATTTTGCACATTTTTTTTAACTTCTCTGAGCTTCAATCCTTTCCTATGTGAAATGGAGATAATATGTACCCACAATTTAAGTCACGAAGTCTATTGCACAATATTTGACAAAGTAGGTACTTGTTAATTTGGGGTCAATTTTTTCCTCCCTTGTCATGATTCAGGCACCTGTTCTGGCATGGAAGGAATGATGCATTTTGAACTGGAAGTCTTGGATTTTGATTTTTCACTTTTTAATTTATTTGACAATTCACTTGACCTTTCTCAATACATATTGGCTAATTTTTAATGAAAATAGATATTAGTTATATCTTATGAGAAAAATAGATGATACTGTACACTTTAAAATGTTAACTATGTGCAAGGTATTATTACTAAAAATTGACATATCTGAATCAAATACACATATATAGTATCCAGGTTTCTATGAATCTGTTCTTCAGGGACATGAAGAACTACACTGTTATTTTATTCTAAAATGATACTATGAGAATTTTCTTTGGTCAGTTTTTTCAAGGGCATATTTATTGAAAGTATCTCATAATAAATTGCAAAATGTTCTCAGAACAGAGAAGTTAAGGATGAGTGTATTGGAATTGGATTCTAGGACACCTGGTTTTACACTTAAAATCAAGCTGCAATTTGTCTTTTTCTATCTTAGTTCTATGCCATTCAACTGCCCTAATTAGTTATGCAAGTTGACAGTGAGTATCCCCTTTCCTCTCTACATATACAGATGCAAGTCACCTTTGGAAAAATCAAGGCATAGGTCCTACTACATTTCAAATAATAACTAATACTTTTGGAAGTTTTTAGAACCTTCTCCCAGTAGATAATGTTGTAGAAAGCAAACCGAGGAAGAATTACCCTGTGCCACTAATAAGAATTCACATCAAAGTTCTCCTTTCAAATGAAGTGACATTGCTATTCAAATGTATAGCTTCCTATGCATAAAAATTAGGTGATCACCAAAGGAAAATAATTTTCAAAATCTAATTTAATTTATTTAATAAGCCCATGAACCAAAGAAAATGAAAGATGTCAAGGAAAAGAGAAAATACACCCCAACCAATAACAGGTTTCATTTCCTACTAGGAAAAAACATTAATACTCAGTAAGATTTGAAAAGAGAATGAGGCCAATTCATTTTGATCCTGTGGCAATACTTTGAAACTTACTTTTTAACCTAGTCTATTTTACACTGTCAGATGCTATGAAAGGCAATGTGCGCAGAAAGCAACGCCAATGGGAGTTGGGGTATTTTATTTTCCCCACTGTAGGGATGATTTGGATCTTACTTTTTCTGAAAGCATCTTTAAAGAATTCTTCAAGCTGTCTGGAGAATGCTGGCTTGCAGAATTAAGCAGTAGGTCTGCATAGGTTGCTATCAGAGGTTGTAGTCGATTGATGTTGCTGAGAACCTCTTTTGCTTTGGCTGTGTTTTCAGGTGAATAGTAAATAAACTGGTACTCGGTACTGCAAAAACAAAGATAAAGACAAGTTACATACAAAGCAGAAAGAATTTGCAGCTCTTAATACCAGATGGCAAATGATAAACAGAACTTCAAATATCATTACTCTCTATTGAACAGATAAGAAGTAGTCTAAGAGATTTTTTACAATGTCCTAAGAGTTTTTTTAAGTAAAATGACCAAGATATTTTTTAAGACTAAGTAAAATAAATCCAGTCCTTTCTCAACCACTGGGAACATTCTTTATGATTACGTACGTTATATACTAGTATTCGAAATGAATTAGTATTAATATTATTACTAATGAACTTGAAGTAACAAAGGACAGAGGGAAAAGTATGAGTCTTTATATTCAGGTGAATATGAATAAGTTCCGTCTTCTTAATTTATTCTAATTTTCGTAATGCCTTTTGTAAGGCTACTTTTTTGCACTCTATATTCAGCACAAGTTGCTTTGGATCCCTTCTCATAACCAGTGTTGCCTCCCCTAACATTTTTCATCATGCTTTCATTCTTTGCCCTCCCATATACTCCCTACCCTCTTCCTCGCCTCGTCCCAATACATTCTTCAATCACCATCATGGGACATAACCAGAACTCCTGCCCCCTGCTCCTAAATCAGTCTCTGTTGGAGTGGAGTTTTGTAGTAGGCATTGGTTCTCCTGATTAAGTCTTTAATGCTGAGCACCTTACCTAGTGAGGCTGAAAGATTCATTTTCCACAATAAAAGCCAATGCTAGTGTCCAGGATGAAATAGTACGATATGGGGAAAAAAATATCGCCATCCACAAAATAATTTTAAGTATACATAAATTTCATCCACCTATTCAGTGCCTTACTCTTTAAACATGTCATATATTTTCACAGTTATAGCTTCTTAAATGGAAAGTTATGAGTATAATTTAATTATCAAGATAAAAAGAATATAGCGAAACTCTGTTTTATAGTGGTCTGAAATTTAAACTGAATCCAAACACTTGAATTGACTATCAATCAGACAAAACCCAGAAGAAAGACAAAATATTTGTTGGACAAAAAATATTTTAATAGGATATAAATAATACAGCAAATCATGGATAATGAAAATTGAAATTGCTTTCATAGTAGTTTTCTATTGATGAAACAGTAAATGGTGTATATTATATATACATACTTTAATTTATATTTACTTAAATTATTTAATATCAATTTAATTAGCATACATACACACCCATAAGCATATGTACATGTGTGCATGTTGTTACTAGGGGTGTCATATTTTGGAGAGGTAAAGAAAAATAAAGCATACGGTGAAATTATATTCATATTCATAAATTCTAATTGCTACCAAAATACAATTTAAAGAATGGTTATATATTCTTGAGGATATATTCCACTTCAGTTGCGTTTTGCTGGTCCTCCCTATTTCCCTAATCTCTGGTGTTGGCATACTCCAGGGCTCAGTCCTCAGAACTCTTCCCCTTTTTATCTATATGTCCCTCCTAAGTAACCTCATTAATCTTGTGGTTTAAATACCTCAGTTGTGCTAATGATTCCCCAATTCACATCTCTAGCCTAGACCTTCTCCCTGAACTCCAATTAAAGACAAAAGCTTTCCTCTTGACAGCTCCAACTTATCATGTCCCAAACTGAGCTCCTGATCTGCTCTACATTCTCAACAACCAGCTCCTCCTGTACTCTTCCCCAACTTAGTTCACAGCAAGCCCATTTGATGTGTTCTATATCTCTTCTCTTTCCTATCTTTCGTCCAATTTTCAGAATATTCTGCCTTTTCCTTCCAAATACATGCAGAGTCCAACCACTCATTTCCACACTCCCTGCAACTATCCGGGTGCAAGCCACCATTATCTTCTATCACCAGGATTATTGCAATAGCCTACACACTGGTCTCCCCACCTCTGTCCTTTCTCTATGACATTGAAATCCTTGACTTATGCTTAGGTTTGAAGGAGGCAGGAGGCAGGCAAGGAGAGAGAAATAAAGCTGTTCTTCCTTAGTTCCCTGTCCACAAACAAAATCCTGGGACTCGCTCTGCCACTTATCTGCGCCTCCCCTCTGCCACGCCACTACCACCTCCATTTCTTAATCCATTTGCTCAACCAAGCTACTACTTTGGTAAATGGAGTCATGGAAAAATACAGATGAGAGAAGATGAACAGGCAAGGAGGGAAAAGGGAAGGACTAGATAGAGGAGTAGGGACATGAGCATAGGAAAAAATGCTATTGAGTGATGTGCCTCTGCTCCTGTGGCAGAACTAAATCTTCAGAGAAAAATCCAAGGACTATTCCCACTTATTTTTTCCCAACTCAAGCACTACTTGTGAAATAATGATCTCCTGAATCCAGAGGGAGGGATAGACATGTTCTCAGTTCTAACCGCGAAGAAAACCATGTGGATAATAAATGAAAATTTACACCTTAGTGCACTTGAATATACCCTTCTGACTTCACAGAGTGTAACAACATGGTTCATGAAATTGTAGAATGTAAAAACATACCTCTCTGCTTTTCCCCATGCATTCTTTCCATTTTTTGCTAGAAGTGTGGTTTAGAGAAAAGAACTAGAAGGAAAACAGTATTTGTTCTGTTTACCTCCTACGGATTTCACTTACATAATTACCATTATTATTTTGTGTGTGTGTGTGAGGAAGACCAGCCCTGAGCTAACATCCGTTGCCAATCCTCCTCTTTTTGCTGAGGAAGACTGGCCCTGGGCTAACATCCGTGCCCATCTTGCTCCACTTTATATGGGACGCCGCCATGGCATGGCTGACAGGCAGTGCTTTGGCTGGCGCCCGGGATCCGAACCAGCGAACCCCGGACTGCCAAGCGCGGACTAAACCGCTGCACCACCGGGCCGGCCCCTCACTCACATAATTAAATGTTACATGATCTAAGCATAAATTGACATTCACCCTTGAAACTACTCTTTTTTTAAAAAATGTTGGTTTCATGGAAATTTTAGAATCAATATTTTGAACAAAGCTTGATTCTGCCAATTATTAGCTCTGAGACAGGTAATGCTAATTAAGAGAGAAAAAGCTAAAATTCATTTCGGCTCAACTTGCCCTCAAAAAAAATTTGCCTATTGGCTCTGAACTATCCCACTTCTCAGTGTGCAAGTTCTTATCTGCAATTTCTTGACCATTGAGACCGTTTTTCTATATTCATCCTTTCCTTAGCCCTATTCTTGCCCTAACAAAAACTTCCCAGGCACTCTTGTATGACTTTAAATAAACAAAGTTCAATGTGTTTTCACTTCCTTCCATGGTCTATTCCCATATATCCCTGAATTCACTTGCCCTGATTTCCTTTGCCAACTTCCAAGGATCTGGTAGGTTCTATTTCCGTCTTGTTTGGCTTCTGACATTTTCATGCTCACTGCTCTGTAAAGGTGTGATGGAGTAACACCCAGATCAGGTCCCCTGATTCCCTCCCATCCAAAAAATTTCTCAGCTTCACCTGGACCTTATCTATTCATACGCCTATTCAAAGAATAGAAACCATTCCCAAATACACTCCAAAAGTAAGTGTTCCCTTGACTACAAATGGGCATCAGAGACCTTTCTGGGTGATGGAAATGTCCTAAAGTTGGATTGTGATGATGACTGCAAAACCCTGTAAATTTACTAAAATTCATTGAATTGTACACTTAAAAATAGGTCAATTATATGGTATGGAAATTACACTACTGAAGCAGAGAGTAGAATGGTGGTTGCCAGGGACTGGGGGGAGGGGGAAATGGGGAGATGTTGGTTAAGGGGTACAAGGTTTCAGTTATGCAAGATGTATAAGTTCTGGAGATCTAATGCATGGCACGGTGACTATAGTTAACAACACTGTATTGTATGCTTGCAATTTGCTAAAAGGGTAGATCTTAAGTGTTCTCACCACACACACAAAAAAAAAAGAGAGAAAGAAAAGAAAATGGTAACTAGGCAAGATGATGGATAGGTTAATTAGCTTGACTGTGGTGATTGTTTCACAATGTATACATATATCAAACCATCCAGTTATACACCTTAAATATATAAAATTTTTATTTGTCAATTATACCTCAATAAAGCTGGGGGGAAAAAGGAGCAAACATTCCTAGCATATGATAGTAGAGTGCTGGTGATTATGATTCTGGGATAAGAATACAGGGAAACGGAATGTATATTTAGGAGCCATTTAATTTTTTTGCCTGTTAAATCTGATGATATTTTTGTGGAGGCTCTCTAATAAAGCCAATAATTTATATTGTAGAATCCAATAATTTATACTGTAGAATTTACAGTAATAATCCAAATTTCTCTCTCTCTCTCCTTCATTTTCTCAATTTAATAGCTAATAATTACTGGATCTATACTATAGGCCTAGGATTATGCTAAATTCTTTTCTGGGATTATTTTATTTAAATTTAACAACAGCTCTCTGAGGAACAATTATTCTTCCAGCATACAGATATAGAAACTGAAGCTTGGGTAGGTTAAGTAACTTGGCCTGGATCACACAACTAGTACAGATGGTAGAACCAGGGTTCAAACCTAGGTCTTCATTATTACACAGTTTGAACTTTTAATTACATTTTACTACCTCCTGAATGTGGTATTGATCCATTTTAAATTGGAAAAGTTATAATATGATAACTAACACAGGAAACATATTTTATTTAGTAACATAATGGCAGGTACAACCTATAAATATTAAAATAAAATTTAGGGGCTGGCCCAGTGGCGTAACCATTAAGTTCATGTGCTCCGCTTAGGCAGCCCGGGATTTCGCAGGTTCAGATCCCGGGCGCGGACAGATGCACCACCTGTCAAGCCATGCTGTGGTGGCATCCCACATAAAGTAGAGGAAGATGGGCACGAATGTTAGCCCAGGGCCAGTCTTCCTCAGCAAAAAGAGGAGGATTAGCAACGGATGTTAGCTCAGGGCTAGTCTTCCTCACAAAGAATAAAATAAATAAAATGAAATTTAATTGAAGAAGTTCTCATCTTCTAATTGAAACAAAGCTCATTAGAGAAAATGTATGATTCTATTTTATAACACATATTAGGCTAAAGAAAGAATTTGAAAATCATCTCACAGTAAATTGCTCTCAACAAATATTTAATAACTGCTACTTGGTAAATGCATTAAGGAAAGTGAAAGCCCAGAGGTAGCCAGCAAGATCATCAGTGTGGATGATGTGGATGAGTGTGATGGTGCCTGTCCTCTAGATGCCACAGCCAGGACTGGTAGCAGAGAAGACAGAAAAGGGGATAACTTTTTTGCCTCAGTCTTCTTACCACGAGACTTTGCAAACCTAAGGCTCGATATTCTTGGTGTGTGCAAATATCTTTGGGTAGCCATAGTTTCAGGGCTTGCTAACCAATCACCCTGTACTATAGCTCCTTACATTCCTGAGAGGTCAGACAGTCATTTAAAAGCAATGTAAAAGAATGTCATATTCCATCCAACATTTCCAGGTATTTTGTAGTTGGAGATATTTTTTTCACGACCTAGTTTTCCATATTTGCTAGAAGGAGAAGTGGCAAAAGAATTTTACAAAGACATTTCTTTTATTTTACAACTAAATAAAAGGGAGGAGAGATAGTAAACAAAACTATCCAAAATAAATAGAACTCTGTCTCTATCTATCTGTACCATTGCAAATAAACTTAGTATCCTTTCCAAAACATTCACTGCTATGCTTAAATTGATGTCTTCTATGTATAGTATCTAATTTCATGTTTTCTTTCAGGTACATTTTTTTTTTTTTTTTGCTGAGGAAGATTTGCCCTGAGCTAACATCTGTGCCAATCTTCCTCTATTTTGTACGTGGGTCACCACCACAGCATGGCTGCCAACAAGTGGTTCCTGGTTCCACGCCCAGGGAACTGAACATTGGCCGCTGAAGTGGAGTGCATTAAAGTTAACCACTAGGCCACAGGGCCAACCCCTCAGGTACATTTTTTATATACTAACTGAAATGACTACGTACTGCTCTACTTTAGTGATAGAGAATAGGTGGTTTATTCATTCACTCAAGATGTTTCTAATATTTTACTATTTTGAATAGAATCCATGAACATCTTTAAAAAATTTACTTTTTGTCATTTATTGTTTCTATTGCAGGTATATTTCTAAATAAGTGGTTCTCTTGAGGGGTATTTGGGAGGGCTATAGACAGAAAACCAATAAGGTTAACGTTTTAGAAATATTTTTACTTACTACTATACAGAGCAATTTTAGGTAGATTAAAATAGTAACTGATTTGAGTTGCAAATCATGACATTAGCTCATGTTTTTTTTAATAGTACAGATAAAGTAATTTACTTTTAAAATTATATTCTCATAAAAGCCCAGAAGAAGTTGAATGGACTGAATTTTTTAATTTCTATTTGGTGGATAGCAAAATCAATTCCTAGAAAGGTTGTCCATAACTAACATTATTAATTAGAACTAACATTGTTCATTTATTAAGAGCATATGCTTTGTGTTGAATATCTACTGATTGCAATGAGAGTGAGTGAGTATAGAAGAAGAAAGTGGGCACAGAAGTCTAATTTTCTATCTCTAGCTCTGTCATTATCTGTATGGGTGATTCAGTCTTTGGACTTCAGCATCCTCGTCAATAAAATAAATAGGGGGATTTGTGATCTCTGAGATCCCTGTTAGTTCTGGCATACAAAAGATTCTCTAATGGGAAAAAAGCACAGATTCAACAAAATGATTTTCTTGTTTCTTAAAACTTCTTTTCATTTTTAATATAGACAACTGACCTTCTTAAATAAGAAGTGGAAATAAATGGTTTATTTCCTGCACTCCCTTTCCCAGCAACCTTGGCATTTACCCAGTTACAGAAACAAGAAATCAAAGAGTCCTTCAGTCCTACCCGGTCTCTCTCAAGTCCTCATGCAGTTGGATTTAAATCCTGCAAAAGTTTCCTTAAAATCTTCAACTCCATGGTCACCCACTTCCTCTCACCAACACTATGATCATAGCCTAATTGTTTGCCCTTCTTCAGTTCTCTCCACACTGTCACTCAAAATGCAAATCTGATCATGTTAATCCTCACACAAAACCTGTTAATATGCCCCCACAGCCTATAGGATGAGCTGCCAGGACTTGATATAACAAACAAGTGTCCTTCAGATTTGGCTCCTGTCCCCTGCCCAGCCTTACTTTTATCCTTACATACTTTCTCTCTCTCCACTCCCACCCCTGCCACCCAGCTGTATGTATGTTCCTGGAGTTTCTAAGCCAAAGTGCAGTGAATGGCACCACCATACCCAGGTATGCTGCACAGAAACCTGGGAGTTTTTCTTGATACCTCTGGATTTTTACCTTTCACTCCAAACACACACACAAAATCCAAACACTTGCCAAGCCCTCCTAAATATTTCTGTAACCGATCTCCTTCTCTCCATCTGTGCTGACACCACCCTAGGTCAAGCCATCTCTCTCCTCTGACGGGCTCATTGCAATAGCTACTTATTAAGGCAAGTCTTATGACAGGGAAGAGGACCCTGGAATTGTTCAGGCAAGGTCCTATCTGACAAAGATTTTGCAATAACTCTATTTTTCTCATGTTACACAAGCCAATTGTGTGATTTTTTTCCATGACATAGATCCCATATGTACATTCTTTTTTTAAATTAGTACTTTTACTATAATCTTGCAAAGAATGAGATATTCTACAGTTAGCTTCTAAAGTTCTGGAAAATACAGTATTTTTTATTTTCTGAAAATTTATTTGTAGATGACTTTCTTTTCTGCTGTTTGCTGCCTTTGGAATGATGGATATTCAATATCTAAGCTAACAGAGAGCTTTAAAAAATATGCTGGAAATTACTCAGTATTTAACCTGACTACAAAAATTCTTTCTTGAATCAAAGGCATACTAGTTGAAATGACATAACTGTGTCATGGTTTAAAGTATTGTTTTAGTTTACAGTGAAGGAGAAATGCAATTCCTGATTTACAGAAAATAAATCCTCAAAGCATATTATCTTTTCACATTTAGTTTTCTAAGTAAGCAGAAGAAAAGGTTTCTTTCTGCAATTTGCTTAATAGATTTCACATTTTATCATTTAAATCCTAATCTTCTTGTTGATTAACTTTTCTTCTGAGATAAAATCAGAAGTCATATCTTAATAACTGTGTAAAATTAAATCATGTAATTGTAAAGTCAAATTATTTAAATTATCTTCCTGAGAAATAGTGATGCTATACTTAATAATTCCTTCCTCAAAAATCTCAGGATTTTAACCACTCTAACAATCTAATGATTTCAAGAGAAACTAGCCACAACTATAGTACAAAGAAGGAAACTGAAGGGGGACAAGTTCAGTGGCTTTCTGAAATCCCACAATTAAGATTGATTTTGTGTTGTATCATTTTCAGACTGTTCTCTTCACCAAATTTATTATCACTATAAATTTTAAGATTTAGCAAACTTAGTTTCATTCACAATTAAAGTCATTTTCTTTAAAGGATAGATTTCATTTTCAAGAATTTTGAAATGTCACACTATACACAGAGCTTTTTGCCTAAGCCTCAGATCATTCTTTTCTTTACAAGCTTCTGGATAGGTGATTGGAAGAATGCTGCAAACTCTTAAACGTTAAAGTCACCATTGCACTAATATTGAATCAGATTTTAGGTTGGCTATTTTATAAAAATTACCACGTTTCTCCTTTCAAACCACATAAAATTTTATTTTTCCTTCCTTGTGAGGTACAAACAAACACTAACATTCTAATACCTGACAAACGGCTGTTTTTAAAGCCTACAAGACATTTTCCACAAATGCCCCTATGTTTCTGTTTCCTAATTCCACAAACATTCCCTCTGTTTCTGTTACCTAATTTAGTCACACTGATCTCTTCAGGCAGAGTAATTTGTTCTTCCTTCTACTCCTGTGACAGACAATGCCTTCACCACTTGCATGCACTCCCTCACATACTTATTCACTCAACACTTCTCAAGTTAGTTCCTGGGAATACTGTGGTAAACCAGACAGACACAGTCCATGCCCTCACACTACACACAGTCTAGAAGGGAAGACAGACAATTAGATGTGTTTGTACACCAGAGGCTAAAAGCAGACACGGTCTAGCCAAGGAGTCAGAGAAGGCTTGCAGGCAGAACTGAAACTGAGGACATTCAGTTGATCCACTGTGGAGGTTGTGGAGAGTGTAAGAGATGATGGTGTGAGTAGGGAGAGACGATGCTGGAGAAGAAAGCAGGGCCAGACTACACAAGAATATATTATGCACCTTGTACTTTATCTTCCAGCCGAGAGGCAGCTACAAAATGTTTAGAACTATGAAATCATAAGATTGTATTTGCCTTTTAGAAATATTACTCCAACCAAGGTGTGGAAAATGGATTAGATGAGAGCCAGCCTGGAAGAGAGAGAGTGATTAAGAGATTTGGCAGCAGAATATTTAAAAGATGGTGATTCTCTGGGTTAGGATTATCCTAAGGCACAATTTATTATTGAAATGAATGACTTCCTGAGAAATAAAAAAGTACAACTGACAGAATTGATTTTTTTTTTTTTTTTTTGGAAGTAGAAGCAAGGGAAGAAAAGTAGTCAAGGATTTTCAGATTTCTAAGTTGAACATCTGGGTGGATGGTGGTGTCTTTTATTAGGAAAAGAAATCTCCAAGAGAAGTTTGAGGGTAAGGGGGTGAGAGATGACTTAATGTGTTGACTTTGAGGTGTTTGGATGATACCATTAATGGGGAGCTCTCTGCCAGATGGTTGTAAATACATGTCTGGATCTCAGGAGCCATACTTGGGCTTAACACAGAGATGGCGGCTGAAGCCCAGTGCTCAAGAATATGTGGGCAATTAGGCATCTTATGCACACTGATACAACTTTTTCGCAATATGGCAGCATCTCTAAAGTGTAAGTATCTCAATTAAAAAATTCAACTTTTAGAAATTTATCAAAAAGAAATGCTCACAAATTTGTAGAGACATAAGAATAAGGGTGTACCTTGCAAATATGGGCGGTTATAACAAAAAATTAGAAACAATCTAAATAACTATTAATATTGTATTGGTTAGATAATTGTGCTACAATCAATGAATGAAATCCTGCTTAGCTTTTAGATGATATGAGATCTACATGTAATGAAACAAGAAGTTGTCAAAAAAATTTTTTGAGTGAAAATATACTTGTTTACATATTTTACATAAATTATAGCTAGTATCTATTAAGCCCTCATTATGTGCCAGGTACTGTTATAAAATGTTTGGTATATATGAAATCATCAAATCTTCAGAACAACCCTCTGAGGTAAGAGGAAACTAAGGTACAGAGAGTTGAGGTAATTTGACTAATGTCACAAAGCCAGTTAAGTGCCCGAGCCAGGATTCAACCCATACAGGGAGTGGAGTCTATAAACTGTCTGAGATGAAGGTTTCTGCCTTGCCCCAGAATGGGGGCCACAAAAACTAAACTGAGTTAGAGAGAAGTCAACAACATTACATTCCCATGGCCTGGGTTTGTGGACTAAGATTCATAACCATTGAAAACTCAAATGGTTGAATGCCTGGAAGAAATTGCACAGGGAAAGACATTAAGTTGTTCCAATTGGTTTATTCTGGAGAGGGAGAATGGAAAAGAGGCTTTTCACTTTATACGCCTCTTTATTCTTTGAATTTATGTGCTACAAGCAAATTTTATTTTTGTGTAGTTAAAAAGAGAATGAAGAAGGAGAAAAGCTGCATTACAAATTCATCTAGGATCACATGCTCCCTAGCAAAATTCCTTTCATTCTCTTGTATCACATTTAGTTCAATGCTTTGCAAGCCTCATCATTTAGATTGTAGACTATGTCTAAGCCTCAGCATGGCCCTCCCTACTCCAAGCTAGAGCTGTATAAGAGATAAAACCCATTTGTTCTTCAAGATTTGATGTTGTGTATAAGGAGTTGCATATAGAGAAATGCACGTGGAGAAGAAAAGCCCGGTCCACAGTTTTGGCAGACCTAGCTTTGTATTTGTTCAAATATGAACTGAGCTGAGGGCTCAGAGTGGCCAGGGAGGAACTGACTCATAGGAAGAAGAAAATATACCCCCAAGGAATCAAAATAATCTACACAAAGAATTAAATTGCTATCTCCTTGAAAATGACACATTGCTGTCTGGACACATTTCAAAAGAAACAAAGAGGAATGGATAGGGATTTTATTCACACTTTTTCTTATTTCCAGAGGGCCTGTGTGATACTTATTTGTTTTTGAGTGTGTTTGTGATATAAAGCGTTTTTTCCAAAAGGAAAGAAAATGTATTTGAAAGCGAATGGGACATGAATTTTAGCTGTCACCTGTAAGACTGATATTTTCATATAGATTAGCTTTGGTATATTTGGCCTTGACTTCCAAAGAACCACAAATACATAGATTTTTTTAAAACGGAGAGCATTCAATTTATATGCTTTGAAGAATTAGTCATTTTAAGCCATTTTGAATTTTTAAATTTATAATATAAAAAAATATAAAGATGCAGATTATATGTGGAAAAACAAAGTAGAAGAGACTGCACTATTATTTTACCAGTAACTGTCTTGTTGAGAAGGGATATTACGGGTGATTTTAATCTCTTTCTTTTGACTTTTCTACATTTTCCAATCAACATATTTTCAAAATTGGAAAATTATCGATAAAAGTATTTAATAAAAATATATATTATTGAAAGATCAAAAATATTTCTGTTTAAACGATATATGACATGATCTATTGGTTCATACAAAATATCAAACAGAGTTATGATCTCAGACTAAACTACTCTGCCAGTGAGTGACAAGCCAAATTTTGAAGAGAAATGCAGAGATCAAGCTAGAGATAGAAAGAACTTGAAGTAAGAAAAACAGTTTGGCTCCCAAAATCAGATCATGGATGTAGTCTTACTGCTTTTGCTGAATACATTTGAATCACTCATTTCCTTTCATAAGAAGACACGAGAGTCTGTAGTCTTAAGCATGAAAGTGAAATGTCTTAAAACAAATATTTTTGTAACTACTGCTTAGTCTGCTATATGTTACTGGAGAGAGAGCGTAAAAAGGGAAGAGTTAGGAAACTTTCTGACAGTTTTGCTTAGACATCTCAGCTCTACACTACTAACTAAAAATGTTAAATTACATTTTGTCTCCCCCAAATTAAGCAGTGGTTAGTGATTCTATCAGAAGACTATATTTCAAAGATAGTAATATGAGGTTTTGCATCCAGTTCTCCTATTTCTGGTTTATTGGATGCCTGCTACACTGTTTAACTCTTCAGTTTTCTTTCCTTTAGAAAATTCCCCCCAATTTTAGTACAGACTCAAGTTGTTGTAGGCTCAAGAATAGCCTGCAATATTTCTATTGGTAAAATTCTAGTTTATTTTCCTTGTGACTTTTCCAAATGACTTTTTTCTCTCTTCCGTTTGAAATTGTGAGGCTGTAAATGTTGATTATGGGCATCTGGAACAGATAGTGGGGAGAAAGCAGGGCAGACACTCAAAGCAGGCATGTAACATTGGGATCATTTGCAGGGAATTAGTTGTGAGTCATTCCAAACGAATAGGCAGATGGAACGGAATTAATATTCTCAAGAAGGAGTTAACAATGTCCCTCATTGGCTTTTTTTTTTTCTTCTTTACAAAGGCCTTGGTTTTCACGAGGTGCATTTTTATCTTAATGAAAAGGCTACGCTTTCAGGTCATGATCCTACTCAGTGAAAGTTGTGGCTGAATCTGAATTTCCTGCTGAAATTAGAAATTACCAAAGCAGGCAAAACATGTGTTGTTATGGTAATTTTTCCCTTTCTTTTCTTTTATTTTTGTGCGTGTGTGTGAGGAAGACCAGCCCTGAGCTAACATCTGTTGCCAATCCTCCTTTTTTTGCTGAAGAAGATTGGCCCTGGGCTAACACCCATGCCCATCTCCCTCTACTTTATATGGGACGCCGCCACGGCATGGCTGACAAGAGGTGCGTCCGTCCGCGTCTGGGATCCGAACCCGCGAACCCCGGGCTGCCAAAGCCTAGTGTGAACCTAACTGCTATGCCACCAGGCCGGCCCCTCCCTTTCTTTTAACCAATACTGAAAGTAAAGAATTGATTCAGATTTTGAGGGAGGAATCCACAAGCTTTCAATAGTGTCTTGGTAAATCAGCGACTTCAGGAACATGTAGATGTTTGATATAACAAGTGAATACATGGGTTGCAAACATCCTGATTTTGGCCTTTTAAAAAAATATACGTGTAATTAGAGTTTTGTTTCTCCTAGAAAACCCTCATGTTTATGGCATGAAACCTCTATGATATGTTCGATTTTATTAGTTTGCTTGTTACTCATGCTCAACTTTTCCCAGATCAAAATTCTTATAGCTTTATTCCCATCTTTGGTTCCATTTTGCAACTGTTTAATGAGGTTGGGATTCTTTAAACAAAAATTTCCAGTAAGCAAGTAGTAATACCTTTCTTCTTTATTTCAACAAATATTCCTTTATGCAGATTATCTTTCCTCCTGATACACACCAAATGAGGTTCTATACATTTTTCAAGTTTTAATTCACCCATATCACTGTTCCTGTTTCTATTCTTCACATCTTTCATCTGTCTTCTCCCAGCACTACTCACTTACATCCACATCAGTGGTTCTCAACTCTAGCTTCACCTGGGAAGCTTTTAAAACATACTAATGCCTGGGCTCCATTCCCAAGACTTTCACTGAATTTGTCTGGGGGTGATATCTTGACATAGACAAAATGTTTTAAAGCTCTAAAGGTGATTCTAATGTGCAGCCAAGGTTGAGAACCCCTGCTCTATATAATATTGATCTTATTGCCTTATGATTATTTGTGAAACTTCATCTCCCACCAGAGTATTCAGCACTTGAAGTCAGAGACTATATCTGAGTCATATGTGAATTCCAGTGACTATTGAATTTGATCTATGGAAAGCTTGTAGCCAAGTACTTTGTGGAGCACTCCAGAAGATTCAAATTTCAAGAGAATGTCATCTCTTACTCAAGGAAATCACAAACTGCTATGGAGGTATCAGACAAGAGCAAATCTAATATACCAAAACTGTGACCTAGTAAGGCTATAAGAGAATTAAAAATAAAATATTAGGATGAAGAGTCAAATCAACTTGAGAAATCAGGAAGACATAATGAAGAGGGTAGAAGCTTAGGATGGACAAATATGTAGAATTTTGAATAGAATTATGTATATGGTTTTGACAGGAAAAAAGATGGAAAATAGTGGGGAGATGAGAACAGAAGAATTTGTTGTGAAAGGGAACAGAGGGAGGAAAAGGGAAGATGTGGAAAAGTGTGAAGCCCATTAAGGAAACAGTTCCTACAGCATTTAAGAAGCAACTACAAGAGAAGGAGATGATGAAAGTAGAAAGTCGGTGGGGTGAGATCAAGGAGGCTCTAAATGTCCAATGGATGAGTGTGGACTCCTTGAAGGTTTCTGAGCAGGGGAGCAATGTACTCAATTTGTGCTTTAAAAAGATAAATCTTCTGGGGGCCTGGTAGCCTAGTGGTTAAATTTGCATGCTCCACTTTGGTGGCCTGGGGTTTGCAGGTTCGGATACCGGGCACAGACCTACACACTGCTTGTCAAGCCATGCTGTGGCACCATCCCATACACAAAATAAAGGAAGATTGGCACAGATGTTAGCTCAGGGCTAATCTTCCTCAGCAAAAAAGAAGATTGGCAATGGATGTTAGCTCAGGGCCAATCTTCTTCACCAAAAAAAAAAAGATAAATCTTCCTAACTAATTATCTTGTAGCTTTTAAAATACATTTTTATGTGATCTGAATTACGTTATATGAATACTATAAGCAAGACTTTCTTATGCTAAAACCCTTTTCATTATGTGATCAATGTATTCATCAAAAATGAAATCACTAAGGAACAGACACATAAATTACATCTGTTCTCAGATGACAATTATTTCACTGGCTTAGCTGAGGAGAAAATAAATGAAGGCAAAGCAGTACAATGGCTGTGGTAGTTCCCCTAAAAAACTGGCCTAAAAGACTTGACTATCTTTTTTGGGGGGGGTTCCAAAAGAAAGAAGAGGCAAAGAAAATTCCCTTCACCTATATGTGATTTTCTGCTCTGCCAGATATAAATGTGTAAGTCTAAGTTACTCACTTCATATAGTCATATTTACTTCTCTATTATTGCTTTTGACTGACAAATGCAATATCTGTTGCTGAAAAAGCCTGCATAAAAATGATTTGCATAGTGTGACACTACTTTAGGCATGAAGTCTTGGCTCAGGTCAGCTCTTAACTTGATGGACAGTCTGGTACGATGCTTATCTGTATATTACCTCAACAAGCCATATATTTGTTGCCTACCACTACCCTATGGAGAATACTTTTAAGATCTACATCAAGTTATTTTTTTAATTAAAAAAAATTATTGTATTTTACCAATAAAGTCATCAATAAAGCAATGGGGGTATATAATACATATGAAAAACCTAAAGCAAATCAATATTTACAAACATTGAACACACTTTTTTATTTTAAATTTGATCCTAGAGCTGTGTGTGTGTGTGTTTATATGTATATAAATATCCCCATCAGAAGTGAATAATAGTGAAGAATTCAGATGTTCACACAGATATTTAAAACTCAAGAAATATTATTTAATCTAATCACACAACTCAATATTTGTCTTTGCTAGTAGCATATACACACACATTATTGTAAGGTTAGGTTCCATGTTTCATATACCGATGCTTTATATGCTCAACTAGATTCTATGTGCCCTGTGGACAGTTTTCAGTCTTCTAATTGTGTTATGCACTTTAAAATTTGATTGAGAAAAGCATAGATTAAGTGAATTCTCAGGGTAGAAACTTCTAGTTCCAGACAAGATGGGGTAAACATTATCTATTTTATTTCTCCTGCTAATCCCTAAAAATGTACTCTAGACAAAACATATTAGTCACTTATCAGAAGGCTCTAAGAGGTGGAGAAAAGAAGGCAGATTGGCCAGGAGCCTCAGGATTTAGGAATGACATGACAGTGAGTTCCATGTTTTTTTTCTTACCTCTATATATCTCAACTTGGGTGCTAGAGAAGCCCTCAATGCAGCAAAATGCCAGCTAAAAATAGTACCCAAGAAAAGCCAAAGGACTAGTAAAAGGGTGGCCCAACAGAACAGAAACTTTTAAGCATACCTGCCTGTTCGGGGGTGAAACTCACAAAAATAGCAGTGCCCCTCCCCCACTGGAAGTGATACCGGCTTAAGACAAGGTTGACATAAGGGAAGCCATACTGTAGAAAAGAAACCCTATTGTAACTTTGAATGACTTCTGATTAACTCACCCAGACATGCTCTGTGGGTTTTATGGTCCCTCCAGCTGCTGTAAGTTGATAACTTTATTCTTTTGAGTTCCTTAGGAATGTGATCATCCCCCAACAGAGAGTCAATACTGATAGCCATCATCAAGAATAACTGAAAGATCAGGGTGTAGGGCGTTGCTCCAGTCTCTGATACATATCCAGTAAAACCAAAGACCATCAGGAACTAAGACCAGATGTCTGTCCCCACCTGTAGTTCAGATGGATGCCCCACCCAGAGACCAGATGCCTCCCCCACTTGGAGACCAGCCCCATATATAACTGGCCTGTAATCTTTGTTGTGTAAGATGATTCTTTTGGACAGGAGTTGGCCATCTTCCCTCTTGCTAGCAAGATGTGATAAAAAGTCTTTTCTCTCCAACCACCCTGCCTCTTGACTATTGGCACGTCTCACGGCGGCAGGCAGACAAACCCCCTTTTTGAGCAGCAACAAAAGGATGGAACAGCAAGAGATCAGTGAGCAACATCCCTCCCCTGTAGAGCCTAATGCAGGACAGAAACCTGTATTCCACTCCTATCACCATTTTAGTAAAGAGATGGCATCCCTTTCCCCCTGGGGGTCTGTGATTGAACTGACTTCCAACCTCTATGAATTAAATAAGAGGTGCCCCTCCCTTCGGAGCCCCCGGTTCAAACTCTGACTTCTACTCCCTGTTGCAATAATAAGGCAACAGAATTGCTTTCTGTAGCAGAAGAGTTTGGGGGAAGGGTGTGACTATTAAGGGATAACCTGAGGGAGTTTCTTTGTGGTAATGCACAGTTCTTTAGGATGATTATGGTGACGGTTACTCTGATCTACACCTGTGATAGAGTTTCATAGAACTATATACCCTCCCCACCAAAAAACAAAACAAAAATGAAAACAAAAAACTGGAGAAATCTGAATGAGGACTGTAGCTGAGTTAATAGTATTGTACCAAAGTCAATTTCTTTAAAACAAGAAAGAAACATATATACGTAATATTAGTTATATATTTATATAATAGTATATCAGTTATTCAATTCTAACTTACTTTTACCACTTTCTTCCTGAACATGTGAACACCGAATAACAAATGTGTTATGTGATAAATGAGATAAAACTTGAAAAAAAAAGGTTCTCTCTTTCAGATTGATTTTCTAATACTATTACTAAATCAACTACAACTGAAGAATAAGTACTTTCCCCTAACTTTCAAACTGTGGGTTCTTAATCCAAGAAGAATAGCTACTTGAAAAGAAAAATAAAGTCACCCTTCATACCTGGATAACACTCTTTATGGTTTACATGAGTGTGATCACAGCCAGAGGATATTACAGGTGACAAGAGATTTTCACATATTGGGGTATACGGGGTAGCTATTTGGGTTCAAAACTGATTTGGCATGAACTAAAGAAGCCTGACTTACAGCCTATGAAACATACATTGTACATCTGCTTTAACCATTGGAGGAAAGAATGCACTCTCTTAAGATAAGAATGCATACTTCCCCTCCTAGGCTCTATTGGTAATGCCCAAACTTATTAATCCCTTTCGGGACATGAGGGTCATGTTAACCTGCTAATTTGCAACTAAATACCTCTTTGAAACTTTGATGAAAATGTATTCTGGGCGTGTTTAATGTATGTTCTTTGTTCTAAAAAGATGTAAGACTGTACTGAAAACCATGCTTCTCAAGAATGCTTTCTAAGGCCTTCCCGCATTATAATCCTCACTCTGGCTCAGGTAAACGCACCTTATTTCTCTTATCTATAGAATGGTTATTGGTTATTTTGTGTCGACACAGGATAAACTCAATTGGTTGGTACATGGAGGATAAACTACTGATGTAATATTTTAAGGTAGCTAAAAACAAACAAAAAATGAAATTGAGAAAGTATATTAAAATTATAAATAACAATGATAATACTTTGGTTTTTGTATCAAGCCTTTTCCCAAAGTCTCTTTTAATTTCATCACTCAACTGATAGAGTTCTATATTGATGTCTCTTTTTCAAATGACACAATTAAATGATGGGACAGTTATGTGCCTTGCCTCAGGCCACAGTGGAAATCACTAGTAGGGTCAAAGTCATAAATTAGGACTCATGCTCTCCATTAAGTGTCTTTGGCTTCACAGTTCAATTAGACTACATTTTCAGCTAAATCCCTGTCTGAACACCATTTCATTGAGTGAACAATAGTTGGTACTAGAATACTATCTATTTTTTAGCAGCATGACTTCCCCCCAAATTTTCTGTCAGCACAGTACTACTCTATAAGCAACACACTCAGACATTTCATTTATTCTAATTTAATTTCTGCTCAAGTATTTTTTTGAAATTCAACAGCTTTAAGTTACTAAATGAGATAGAAATGTCAAGTACTATTCATTGTGATGGACCAAGCTTCTTTATCCTAACCTTGCATACAGACTTCCCCAAACAGAAGATAATATTAATGCATCCTGTCATCACTTACTTTCTTCTTTCCGTTTCAAATCTATGGAGTAGTTTCCGAAGACCACCATTCTTAAATCCCTGAAAATGGGCAGCTGGGGCTCCCACAGTGATGACATCGTAGAGTGCATCTGGAACAGGAATGGACAAGGAGATGAACACGTTGCAAACATTTATCTCCAGCATGCTGTTTGCACTGAAGCATACACACTGTGGCAAGTTTGAGAAATTATTCTGTTTAATTTTGCAGGAATAACTATGAACTTGCATCTCAAGGGGGCAAGAGAAGCTAATCAATCTTTCTAAAAGCCACCTGTGCACCTAAACAAGTTGTAATATTTCCTTGATTTATGACTACATCTTAATTATATGCTACTATGTAGAACAGTATGTTCTCTGATTCTTCTATATACTTACTGAGATAACATGTTAATTGGTCTTTTGTGTATTTTACTTTATTGAGTTTTGCATCATTTAATTTGCAATCAGATTGAAATTCAACAATAATGAACAATCTTTCAAGCAAAATTTACAAAGAAAAGAACCAAAATACTAATGCATTTTGGCTCAAGGGCAGAACAGTATTAGTGCATTTTTTAAAAAAACTATACAGAATAGTTTCCTGCCTGTGTATACTAAATCTTACACAATTTTGAATGCGTGCTTTTGCAATTTCCTTAGGTGATGTAGAAAGAATACACAAAATGTCTCTTGATCTATTTTTTCAGCCAGATACTTTGTTTTTTTAATAAAAAATCCATACATTTAAATTGAAACTCAATCCTTTGATCTTGGAGGCCATCAAGTTTGATATATATTAAGTTTATGGCTTCAAAACATGCCTTCATTTTTACATTCTAATGAAAGCATCACCCTAAGAAGGAAGACAGAGTGAATGCCCTCTTGTTAAACTACATTTTATTTGAGAAATCTAATTTCATAGTAGATCCTTTTCAAATTGATTTTTATATTGACACATTGGTTGTTTTTCAGATCTCATTTACAGGGAAAACATATATTATTTTATTAGCTTCAGGTAAACACCATAAGTTCTTCATAGTGGTTCAATCCAAATGGACCTGAAACATTTTTCTTGACAGAAAATGTCTTCAAGGGAAAGACTTCAGCAACACTCAGAGAACTCAAGGTCACAAAAAAACAGAATGGAACCCAAACCAACCCATCAATAAGGCAGATACTGAACCATCAGTTAACAGATTGCCAGAGTGGTAATCTCTTGCCCTTTTAAAAAGTTACTAATAAACTATAAGTCAGCTTTTCTCAAAATAGCAGCATAGTAGACTTGTGCAAAATTTAAAGATTTCTTAGTCTAGGGAATTTTAACCTAGGACTAAGAAAAGGGTTTCAGAGTGTCCATTAATGTATGCAAATTGTATAAGTGTATCTATTCTACTTCATAGAAATGGGTCACGGCTTCCTCGAATGGTCTTGTGATCACCCAGAAGTTACCAGCAACTACCAAATTCTAGTCCACCTTCACATTTCTGGTGAGAAACCCGAGGACCTTGAGAATTTAGTTGCCTGCTTTGTCTAAAGTCCTGAAAACCTTACAGCCAGGGTCTCTGACTTCTAACCCAGGGATACAAGAGCCAGTGGTTTAAGTTACCGACTGGAACCTGAGTCCCTGATTCTGGATCCCAGCTCTGCCACTTCCAAGTTGAGTGCATTGGGAAAATTACTTAACCTCTCTAGTCTTAGTTTCCTCAGCAAGAAAATGGAGTTGAAAGTAGTTAAAAGTGATAAGCATTCAGTATTACCTGTGATTATTTTCCCTGTAGGAAGAAATCCCACCAATTAAGCAAAGAAAGGTGATTTTCCAACTTTTGCTAATTTCTCCATAAAAATAAATTTTTCAGTCTGAAAAGGAAAGTGACACTGGGGCTCAGTTTTCTGAATAGAATCAGTTCCTGTATTAATTTAAACTAAATGCAAAAAGAAAAATCATGATGCTGCTGCAATGAAATACACCGTGTTTCTGCTAAAACCTGGGTGACCAGCAATACCAACAAATATAGAAGTGACTCAAAACTGTATACATATGTCCCACTAAGCCCCAACTAAATGCATACCTAACTCAATTTCCAAAAAAAAACCCCACAATTGCCTATAGACTCTCACTGGATCCAAAAAAACCTGTGGCCTCTCCAACACCACCCAGCAAGAGCATAAGAATGAAGGAAGGGAAAATAGAGTGGAAATAGAGAGCCGTCTTAATCAATGGAGGTTAAAATAACTTACTTTCGCAAAATTTGCAAAAACATTTGACCACAAACACGTTGCTAGGACCCCTTGTAGGGTCTTGTAAGAGGCCCGTGCACATGGAGGGCCCTGAACTTAAGCTTTATTAGCTTCAGGGTGACTCTGTCTCTTTAATTCATCCATAGTTTCAGCATTTTCCAAAGCTACTTTCTAGGAACAGAAACTGTCTCTTTATTCAACCACCTTACTCCTGTTGGGAATTATAGTCATCTATGAAGGACCCAAGAGATTTTAAAGCAGCAGGTAAAGGAAGAGAAGCAAGTTGCTCAAATCTCTCCACTCCTCATAATAAAGAACCGATTATTTTAAAATCTAAATGAAGGAGTTTGTGTTTCTTGAATCCCTCGACAGTTATGAACAAGCTCTTTCATTTCCAAGGTTCTGACTTTTACTTACTTCTGTTCAGTTTTCTACTTAGGAACTTATTACTTTTGGGGGTTTGACACTATATTTTTACCAAAGCCTATAAAATCTCCATCTCTGGCTAGTTCTGACCTCCTACACATTAAATAATCCAATTCCCAACTGCCTATGAACATCTCTGAATGTCAACCAGCTATTAAGTGTCACTTGTTCTGACTCTTCCAACTGTCTCTTCCTCTCTGGGTCCCTGTGATCAATACAGACATCACATTCCTTTAAGTCTTCCAGAGTAAAATTCTCAAGATCTCAAGATCATTTTCAATTTCTCTCTTTCCCTCAATATTTTATGTGATCAGTTTTAACAAGTCTGCACCCAAATTTTATTCTCTCCCATCAATGTGAACTATCTTTACCGTAATACTAACTTCCTCATTTTTTGTCAAGATTACTACTGCCTCTTCAATCTTAGCCTCCCTGCATCCACAGTGGCATAGATCACTCCTCCTATATGGGTGTCCGTTCAGTCACTCTGCCCAAAACATAGGCTTTGATGCTTATATCCCTCCTCATATATTTCAAATATTAATAGAAGAGCAGTTCAAATGTCTCAACATCATGTATGATATAGATGCTCAATAAATGTCAATAAATAAACAAATATTTTGAGGCTCAATTCACTTTGTCTTCTTTGTCTTTAGATCATACAGGGAATTACTATTCTTAATTGAAGAATAAAAAGTTTAGATACACCATCTAGAAAAAAATATATTGGAATCTGGAATATACCTATCTCCAGGGAATGGGGATGAATATATATCCATCCATGGATAGTATTCTATAAAATAACAAAGAAAGCTTATGATTATCCACATGCAAAAGAAAGAAATTAGACCCTTATCTTACAGCACTCACAAAAATCAACTCAAAAGGGATTAAAGGCTTAAACATAAGACCTAAAGCCGTAAAATTCCTAGAAAAAAAAGTAGGAGAAAAGTTTCATGATATTGGTCTTAACAATGATTTCATGAATACAACAGTAAAACCACAAGCAACAAAGCTAAAAATAAACAAGTGGGACTCCATCAAACTAAAAAGCTTCTACACAGATAAGAAAACAATAGTGTGAAAAGGCAACATACAGAATAGGAGAAAATATTTGCAAACATATGTCTTAGGGGAGGTTAATCTCCAAAATATGTAAGGAACTCCTACAACTCAATAGTGAAAAAACAAGAATAACCTGATTTAAAAATGGGCTATAGATTTGAATAGAGGGGCTGGACCAGTGGCATGGCAGTTGAGTTCGCGCATTTGCTTCCGTGGCCCAGGGTTTGCTGGTCCGCATCCTGGGCGTGGACCTACTCACCACTCATTGAGCCATGCTGAGGTGGCGTCCCACATAGAGCAACTAGAGGATGCACAACTATGACATACGGCTATCTACTGGGGCCTTGGGGAGAAAAAAGCAAAGAAAAAAGGAGGAAGATTGGCAACAGATGTTGGCTCAAGGCCAATCTTCCTCAAAAAGAAAAAAAAAGATTTGAATAGACATTTCACCAAAGAAGGCATACAAATGGCCAACAGGTATATGAAAAAATGCTAAATGTCATTAATCATCAGGAAAATGCAAATAAAACCCCAATGAGATATTATCTCACACCTGTAAAAGTGACTATTATCAAAAAAACAAAAGACAATGAGTGTTGGTCATGATGTAGAGAAACTGGAACCCTTGCACATGATGAGAATGCAAAATGGTGCAGCTGCTATGAAAAATAGTATGGAAGTTCTTCAAAAAACTAAAAATAGAACTATCATATGATCCAGCAATCCCACTTCTGGATATTTATACAAAAGAATTGAAATTAGGATCTCGAAGAGATATTAGCAGTCCTATGTTCATTGCAGCACTATTCACGATAGTCAAGATGTAGAAACAACCTAGATGTCTATGAAAAGGTAAATGGATAAAGAAAATGTGCTGTATACATACAGTAGAATACTATTCAGCCTTAAAAATGAAGGAAATTCTGCAATGTGTGACAACATGGATAAAACCTGAGGATATTATACTAAGTGAAATAAGCCAGTCACAGGAAGAGAAATACTGCATGACTCCACTTATATGAGGTCCCTAAAATAGTCAAATTAATAGAATGAAGGAGTAGAATAGTGGTTGCCAGGGGCTGAATAGAGAGGGAAATGGGGAGTTCCTAATCAAAGGGCATAAAGTTTCAGTCAAGCAAGATGAATAAGCTCTAGAGGCTGCTGTGCAACACTGTACCTATAATCAACAATAACGTATTGTACACTTCAAAATCTGTTAAGAGATTTAAGAGATCTCATGTTAAATAATCTTACCACAGTAACATAAAAAAAGAACTTATGACTAAATTACTATCAATGTTTCCACAGAATTTGAATTATTTTAATATGTTGTCTAAACCAGGAAGAAATACAGAATTCTTTTAAAAACATGTTACCACACCAAAAAAAAGTAACTATATGTGAGGAGATAGATATGTTAATTAGCTTCACTGTAGTAATCATTCTCTATGTATACATATATCAAAACATCCTGTTGTACACCTTAAATATGTACAATTTTTATTAAAATATAAAAAACATCTTTATTGTTTGAATACTTTTTAAATTTTTTATTTTGGAGATAATTTTAGATTTCCAGAATTCTTGTGAAATTAGAACAGAGTTCTATATAACCTTCATCTGAGTTCCCTTTATGTCAATATCTTACATAGCCTTAGATTAATTATCAAAACTAAGAAATTAATTTCATACTATACCATTAAAGAAAGTAGCTAATGTATTTAGATTGGCTTTTCCACCATTACCCTTTACTCTTTTGGGATCCACCTAGGATTCCACATTTCCATTTAGTTGTTATGTAGTCTGCTCCAATCTGTGACAGTTACTCAGTCTTTCATTTTTGACCTTGACCCTTTTGAAGAGCACTGGTCATTTATTTTTCAGAATGTTCCTCACTTTGGGTTTGTCTTATGTTTTCTCATAAGATTGAGATTGATTAGATTGAGATTTTGCACTATAGAGAAGGAAACCATGGAGGCAAAACACCCTTCCCAGTGCATCCTATCAGTAACTTTAGCATCCATTGATGCCTCTAGCCTATAGCTATTAGTTTTGTTTGAATGGTGAGTTTCCATTTCCCGCCTTCCTTCCCCATTTATTAATTGGAATTCTTCTGGGAGGAAGAGTTGACTCTTCTCCTTCATTCATTTATTTATTCAATTATTTATTAACATCAATATGGGCTCATGGGTATTTTGTTCTTTGGTTTATGATCCAACACCATCTTTATGTTCAAGTTGTTCCAGCTTTGTCCTTTGGGAATTCCTTCAGGTTGACTCCTGTGCCAATTATATACACCCCTTCTGTTTTGTCTTTTGTTTTTTGAGTACTTCCTTACTTTCTACAGCCACAACATATTTCAGGCTCATCTTATATTTTCCCTGCCTCAGCCCTGGAATCAACCAGTTTTCCAAGGAACGCTTGTCCTTTTTATTGAAGAATGGTGTTTAGAAATCAAATACTGGGGGTGGTTATGCTCACTGCTACTCTTTCAATTCTTTTCAGTGGCCAGAGCTAGGAAGTGTATGTATGTATACTAAATTGTGCATACACACATCTATATTTATCTATCAATCTACCTATCTATAGTAACAACAAGAAAAACCCATGAGTCTATATTGTTACCTCTAACTTCAATTCAGCGCCACACAATTCTTTCTATCTTTTCTTCTTTCTTTATTTGTAACTTCATTCTCTGATGTTGAGAAACTTGAATCTCATTATAGGGGAGCAGAATTTGCTACCCCCAAAATGTGTCTCTTTGGCTGGATAATTTTTAAGAAAGGAAGAAACTTTGATATTCCCTCTAACTGCCTGAAAGAATTTAAGATATAAGGCCTGTTCCAGGAAGGAGCTATCACCACAAATAACTATAGTATAATATGAAGTATGTGTGGGAGACAAGGAGGAACCTAGCAAGGCCCATTTGATCAAAGTCCTCTCCATGTCTCTTTGTCTTTGCAAGGCATAGCAAAACATTTGTTTACCAAACATTCACTTTTCTATCTCCATGTGAATTGCCTTCCTCCCCTTCCAAGTCCCAAACCACTACCCCCAACATCTTCATTTGTCTTTAGTTGAAGATGGTATTTAAGGCGTTGGCTGTGGCCATTTTATCAAGTTAGTTACTCAGTTTTTCTGGGTTTCTCCCATGTATACATGTTATTAAACTTGTTTAATTTTCTCCCGTTATCCAAGGTCTCATGTCAGCTTAATTCTCAGACCAGCCAGAAGAACCTAGAAGGGTAGAGGAATATTTCTTGCCCCCCTACATCATCTACATATGTACATACTTGGTCAACCCTAGTATACAAATGAAATAGTTTCAGAATGGTTAACCCATACCTCTATAAGAAACAATTATACTAACAAGAGCACAGTGTTTGTCTTCTTTTTTAATTTAGCCTTATAGTATCCAACTCTTTCTAAAGTTTACTTATGTCAGTTCCTTTCTTTCACACTCTTTTCATTAAATTATCATTTTTATAACTTTATTTACCATTGATTATCATATTAAACAAGATAATAAAATAAGTTAACAATAAAGCAGGTTGAAGATACAAAGTTCTAGGGAAAACTTACATAATAATTAGCAGCACAACAATCAGGATTTGAAAAAAAGAAGAATAGAAAGGTAGCCAATTTTCTAACATAGCTACATGTTCTCAAAGATGAAGGTACCAGAAAGTAAGACAGAAGAGTCCCCCAAATATTCTTCACTTTTGAACTTCATAGACTAAATTTCAAATAGGCAAGGAAAAAGTAGTATTGTTTTGCTTTCAGCACAGCTAGCGGCACCTTATTTATATTCCAGAAGCAATTCCTCCAATTACCCCATCTCCCAAGCCAACCATGACATTCCATTAATATCAAGAGGTGTTCTCTGCAGGGACACTAAGTAGAATTTATGCCTGGATGTTGAAAGAGCAAATAAAGTCTCCCTTTGTCTCTCTCACTTTTCTCTGTTGCCTTTTGATTCCACCCATCTTGATTAGAACCATTCCTCAAAAAGCTAGGATCTTTATGAGCATATTTTTAGAGGTTCAAAGAGTTTAGACTTAAATAGCCTTTGTACCTTTGAGGTCTTCAAAGTGTTGCTTTGAAGTGTTAACTTTTAAATATTGATAACTGTGATACTGTGATTTACAATAAGAAATTAATACTTGGTTCCCTTTTCTGGCACAGAGCTCCTAAAACCCTTGGAATTTCCTAAGTGTTGAGAGTTTTAAAGGTTTTTTTTGGAATGGTGATGAAGTGATCTTTGGACCTCACCTACGGATGGGGGCTGGTTGCCAGAGAATCCAACCATGTGATTAGAGAGTTGGAACTTTCAGCCCCTCCCCCTCCCCCACCTCCTGGGAAGGGAGAGGGGCTGGAGATTGAGTTCAATCCCCAGTGGTCAATTTTTTAATCAATTGTGCCTATGTAATGAAGCCTCCACAAAAACCCAAAAGGACTGAGCTTGGAGAGCTTACGTGTTGGTCAACATGTGGAGGTGCTTGGAGAGTGGCGCATTCAGGGGGCATGGAAGTTCTGTTCCCTTTCCCCATACTTTACCCTATGCATCTCTTCCATCTGGCTCTTCCTGAGTTATATCCTTCCATAAAAACCCAGTAATCTAGTAAGTAAAATGTTTTTCTGAGTTCTGTGAATAGCTCTAGCAAATTAATCAAACCCAAGGAGGGGATGGTGGGAACCTCTGATTTATTGATAAGTTGATAAGAAGTACAGGTAAAAACCTGGACTTTCCATTGGCATCTGAAGTGGAGGGCAGTCTTGTGACACTGAGCCCTTAACCTGTGGACCCTGATGCAATCTACAGGTAAACAATGTCAGAACTGAGCTGAATTGTAGGACCCCCAGTTGGCATTGGAGCATTGGAGAATTGATGGGTGGAGCTGAGACAACTATAAAAATCTGGGTGGGCATTTTATTTTACAGAAAATTTAAGCAAAAAAATTAAAGTTCCTTTTTTCTTTCTTAAAAAAATATATGTGTCTTCTTTCTTTGATTTTATATCTCAAAAATTGTCCTTGGCTTTATGAAAATGGCCTAGTATACAGCATAATAGGAAAGTGGAATTCAACTTTTTAAGTCTCATCGAGCTAAATATACTAGGTTGGTTTGAAATTTAATAATAGGGCTGCCTCATAGCCTTTTAAAAGCCATTTAATAATAGAATTGAGATAATACGTCTATTTTTTTTCCCAGAAGATCTCTTTAAAATTCCTATAACTATAAAAATAGTGCTAATGAAAAAAAAAATGTAGACATGCTGATCTCATTTCAAGGAACAATTTAAGCATAATCCCTGACTTCCAAATGGCCCACAAAATGACTCTGACATGAATCACAAGACAATAGAGAATTTTAAGGGAAATCTGTTTCAAAATAGTCCAAGCAACATTTCAAGCAATTTGGCATCATGATTAAACATATCCAAGGGTAATTAGGCTTCACTGATGAAGTGATACACCCAAACTCTTGAGATACAGAAATCAGGAAGCTCTAAATAGCTCCTCTTGTATGCTACTTCTCTCAGTGTAGAGATTAGAAGAGTAAGGGGCAGAAAGGTTAGGTGACTCATCTATTACACAATTACACAGTAAATCCTGGCCCACGTTGCACCTGATTCCAACTACAGCTTTATGATATAGTAGGTTCTTTCTTTCTCCCTTTTCTCTCCTTCCTTTCTTCCTCCCTCTCTCTCTCTCCTATATACAATAATATGCGGTTACATATCTAGAATATATAAAATAAACAGAATAACATCACAAGAATTCATATTCTATAATATTCACAGCTAATTTTCTATGAAAATAAAATTTATTGAGGTATACTGGAGTAGGAACTTTTGTTCTTAATTTCGGGGTTGGGCTTTTATTATTGCTGTCACTGCTGTCTAAGATCTGCATTGTGGTGGGTATTTCATTTATTGCATTTAAGTAATGAATAAGGATGAAACATTAACTTAATGGGTCTGGGGGCAACCAAAGTTAAATGGAGGTTATTTCACTTGTCAGCCTAAGACATGACAACACTAGTTCTGTTCAGTTACTTGTTTCAAGACCTAGTCATTAGCCTTGTATTTCGTGAATCTGCCTGCTATTGTTTGCAAAGCTTCTCCAGACACAGCAGATATATTAATCAAATGTGGATAGATGCAATTTACTAATGGTAAGAATGGACCTAAAATAAATTTAACTGCAATTCATTTAATCTGTTAAATACATGTTACATAAGCAAGCAGAAAATTTGATTGGCTACCATCTACAACTTTTCACCATTTTATTTTGCAAGTAAGAAAACTGAAGCTCAGAAAAGCTATCAACTTGATCAAAGTCAAAGAAGTAAGTGGTACGGCCCCCCAAAATTTAGTCAAGT
Source organism: Tapirus indicus (assembly GCA_031878705.1). Lineage (NCBI taxonomy): Eukaryota > Metazoa > Chordata > Mammalia > Perissodactyla > Tapiridae > Tapirus > Tapirus indicus. The sequence continues at coordinate 123,703,076 of CM062919.1, read as the reverse complement.
TTTCAATTTCTATTATAACATATAGTTGGTGATCTAGTCTAAAAAGCACCTACTTTATCTGAATTCTAATTTCAAATAATAACTTTTAAACATAAAAACATTTTTTAAAACATACAAATTTAATATTCAATGTTATGCATAAGATATGTATATTATGTACATATATATATATTATATACATGAGTAGCCTTGGGAAAAAAATCAATATGCAATAGAATTCAGTACTTTCACATTAATTCTTGGCTGTAAGGATAACTAGTCCTTTCCCAAATTTTCTCCTTAGGTCTTCAAAGAGAGAACCAGTCTTTCTGAAAATTGCTATGCCAAAAATCCTCTAGATTATGAGTTGTACCCTAGTTCTGTAAAATCAAAATCTTGATTTTCTCAGGGCCGCCCGGTGGCGCAGCGGTTTAGTTCGCGCTTGGCAGGCCGGGGTTCGCGGGTTCGGATCCCGGGCGCCTGCCAACGCACTGCCTGTCAGCCACGCTGCGGCGGCGTCCCATATAAAGCAGAGGAAGATGGGCAAGGATGTTAGCCCAGGGCCAGTCTTCCTCAGCAAAAAGGGGAGGATTGGAACAGATGTTAGCTCAGGGCTGGTCTTCCCCACAAAAAAAAAAAAAAAAAATCTTGATTTTCTCTCTACTGCTTGATATTTGTCATCACAAAATAAGAAATTCCTTTATATATCCTGTTGTGGGTTGACTTGTGCCCCTCAAGAAAGATATCTTAGAATATGACCTTATTCGGAAATAGGGTCTTTACAGATGCAATCAAGTTGAAATTAGGCCATTAGGGCAGGTCCTATCCAGTGTGACTGGTGCCTTTAAAGGGGAAATTTGGACACAGAGACACACAGAGAAGATGACGTGAGATGCAGAGGGGAACACCCTGTGAAGATGGAGGATTGGTGTGAGGGACGCATCTACAAACCAAAGAAAACCAAAGATTGTCAGCAAACTATCAGAAGCTAGGAGGAAGCAAGGAAGGAGTCCCCCACAGGTTTCAGAGGGAGCATGGCTCTGCCAACGCCTTGATCTCAGATTTCTGGCCTCAGATTCCAGGCCATAAAACAATCAATTTCTGTTGTTTAAGCCACCCAGTTCCTGGTACTTTGTTACAGCAGCTCTGTGAAACTGACATATCCCAAACCAAACTAGGAGAAATTTTGCTTGCTTTTCTACATTTCTTTCTTTTAGTTGCCAGTTTCTTCCTTTCAAATTGGGGAAACAGAAACTAAATGCATTTCATTCATCCTAGCTCATTCTTGTCCATTTTTCAGAAAATAGCTTGGAAAAAACACCATAACGTAAATGATTCTTTTGTTTTCAAGAAATAGGTATCAAGTAAAAGGCCACTCAGATACTAATTTCTCTTTGTTTGGTGGAAGTATTTTAAGGGTCATCACCAAATATTTGAATGCAAAATTAAATATAAATTCATATCAATTAGGCCCCAAGGAACTATCTGGTTTGATAACACTGCTATCCATCCCTGGCTGTAACCAGAGTCCTCTTTTTCTCTCATTTCCTCATTCTATCAGGCATTAAGTCCTTGCATGTGATGATTTTTCCAAAATGCCTCTCTAAATCATCTTTTCTCAAAATCTGGCTACTTGCTTAGTTCAAGACTTCATTGTCTCTTAATAGGCTGTTAACTGATCACTTTTGTCCAATTTTAACAGCCCAGATAAAACTGACAGATCCATTTTGTTCCAGTGACGGCAAATGCCACATGTATCATAAAAACTATTATTGTTCATTCTAGGTATTTTACACATCCTCTAATTCACTTAATCAGGAAGAGAATCAATACTGCTTAGAAAGATTAAATAACAGACTTAAGGTCATATATAAAAAGTACAATTCTGTTCTGCTCAAAAATATATAAACTTTTTACTGTACCATAAGTCTTTTCATATTGGCCAAGAGAAAAAAAATTATGTTGGTTGTCAGATAGCTTTTAAGTATTTTAGCTTCTTTATTACTTGTTGATATTTTGGTTTTGATGATTTTTAAAACTATCACATGTTGTTATGTTCAAACTATTGACAGGCACTCAGTAATCAGGAAAATTCCTAAATGCCTTGGGCCAATTCATCTCATTTTTATTTCAGTTCTTTCATTTGATGTAATTTTTGGCAGAAAGGATCCAAGATAAAATCTCACATAGTTGATAAGGGTTACCAAAACTAATGAAATTATACATCAGAATGATTAAACTTGCACATTACCTCGTTGTGTATACACAATTAGTATGCACAAACTTAGAAAAATGTTTAATTTTTATGATTATAAAACTTCAGATGATTCTAAAGCAGAACAGGGATTTTATTTTAACTTTTTTAAAACCTGTAAGCTCTATATTGTCACAACGGCTACAAAATAGGGTGTTAGAAAGAGTCTTTAGAAGTATCTGTGTATGTTTGTATGCATGTGTCGACACACTTATCATGAAGGATTTAATTATTTAAAGTAACTTTTGTCCCTGGGGAGATGGGTACTAGCAGGATGACCATAGAATTTGTCATTGAAACCTGGGGACTTGAGAGGGAAAGCAGTTGGAGGACATCATTAATAATGATGCTGGGCAACGTGCATAATGTGGGACTTTTGCTGGTAAATAGAGGCGGTCAACCCAAATATGCATAAAAATTGATATAGGAATAACTTAAAGGAAAGGGAGATGAGAAGAATATTTTAAAATAATTTTACAGAGAAATGGCAAGGAATTATGTAGAACGGCAATGAATACAACACCATATTTTTCACTCTGGACCTTATTCAGGTATGTTTATAAAAATCCATATATTTTTCCTTGAAAAATGTTTCTCACAACTGAGTAATTCAAAATACTCTACCACTTTCTGTCTACTAAACCGTATTCTCATAGGGAAGAGGGTGATTCTGCTCACCACTAAGTCAGAGCAACAGCATATGAGTCCACCTTCGGGCTTTGGTTTACCAAGATGGGTACAAAATGAACAAGTCTATCTAGTTTTCCTTTTTCTTTTTTCTAATCCACAACTGGTAACATCAGCCATCATTGATACTACTTGAGGAAGCTAATACTCATTTTGCATATTCACCTGTAACTAAATTCAGGGGCCACATTTACAAAGTATTGCCCAGAAACATAGCAACAAAAATATAATAGTCCCTTTTGTAGTATGTAGGGTCATTATCAGCTTCAATTGTTACATCTCATCTTTATATAACCACTAAAATTTTTAATTCTATCAATAGTCAAGATTTTTAAAGAAGTATCTACTAGTATAATTTGCCCATTTTTAAAAGAACACCATTTACTACCTTTCAAGTGAGGGCTGTGTACATGCATTCTTTGCAGATGTAGATTTACTGGAACAAATTCCAATGTTCTCTCTCCTTTGCTGCTGCTTGATTTGAAAGAGGACCCTGGGTGGAAATAACTGAACATTATTAGTAAATAAATAATAAATGTGTGCTTGTGTGCAAGTATGTTGAAAAGTACATTTGACATAGGAAAATGTTATAAGAATTTCAGAAAGAAAAACATATCCTGTATGAGATGCTTTTCTTCTCAGAAATTCAGTTTTTTTAAAAAAATTATCAGTTATTCTTATAATAATACCATGAGGTAAAACAGTGCAATTTTTTTTCCCTTGTTTTTCATGCCAAGATGGTAGAGTTAGAAATAAAAGGTGTTTTGTTTTTTTTTTAATCTTGGCTCTTCTATATCCATAACGAGAATGTTTATTATTGTTTTCACATAACATGCATGAAATGCAATTCAGTTTGAATATATAAAGTTATTGCTTTCACACCTGTTTCCTTGCTAAGTTCTTTCAGAATTCCTTGGTACATTTTCACCATTCGATCACAGTGAGTAAGGACATTTTTCCGTAGATTGTCCCAGTGTGGAGAAAGCTCACCAAGTTCTTCCAGCTCCTGGTTTCTGTTAAGAATGGAAAAGAGGAGAAAACATTTATTTTGATCATAAGTCTATAAACATGGAATACTTAATCAGGATTGCCAAACTAATAAGAAATTGATTCACGATCACTTTCAGGAAAGTTCTATGTGCTTATTAGAAAAAAAATAACCTTAACACAAAGGAAGATATGAGTAGTTTAGGTCATACAAACATCAAAAAGTCTATATGTCAAAGAGCAAAAAGAAAAAATACATATTAAAAATATTTTTTCACTGATAAAAATTTCACAAAGATGGCAAAAACTTACTATCCTGAACATATATAGAGACCATTCAGTTAAAAAACAAACACTAAAACCTCCACAGAAAAACAGATAAGCTCTAGGTTCGACCATCCTAAATAACATAATGTAGGAAGGGCTTTCTATGTCTGAAGGAAATGCAAGATATTCACGTGATCCAGTTTATGTATCATACAGCTGTAAAATTTTTTTAAAGCCCATAATGATCAGGTATGGTTTTATTGGCCTCAGTTTTTCTCAAAAGGACAATTTAAGTAAATACTGTATGTATATGTTTTGTCCCTTCTTTATCAAAAGGAAGAGCTAATCATGCCGTTTAGGTTTTAATGATTAACTTTTATCTAATTCTCTACCCTTTAGCCAAGTAAATTTAAATCATCAGAATGCCTTTTTAAATTATAACGATAAATAGTCTAATATGCTGCTTGGTTAGATCTCTTATTCATTTCTGTAACCTTTTACCAACAACATTTTCATGAGGCTAATTTAACTAGCAATAATGAACCTTCTTTGCTATTTTGGCTGTGAAACATGCTAAATACCAAGCTAATAAATTCTGAAGACGTAGAATCTTTAACGTCTTAAATGCAAGAATAATGGATGGTTGCAAAAATGTGACTTGCTTTCAAATGTTTGTAGCTGCCTTTGTTAGTTTCAATGGGAATGCAATGTAGTTTTGCTGCATCTTTCATCAACATCTTTACAATTTTTGTGAACATTAATGCCATTCTCAACTTTTCCATAGTTTAGTTTTCATCCCACAACATTCATGGGAGAAGAATTAATGAATCAATGAGAGTAAAGGAAGGTCATGACCAAAGAGGGGGTGGCGGGGAGGAGAGAAGTTTGAAGAATTGGGGAGTCAAGATCTGTATGTGCACTCAAATGTCAGGGTATTCAAATTCAAGACAAAACAACAACAAGAAAAACAAATAATTCCAAAAGCTTGAGATACCCAAGTTTAGAAAAATCTGGGGCAATTAGGTCAAATCTGAGATAGATAGCAAGTGTGAGATATCAAATTAATACATGAGGTTTCAGGCTTTACTTCTAATATACAGTTATAATAGAAATATTAGTTAAGAATTCCTATTTAATACTAATAGATGCACCATGGGTTCACAATTTATGTTGTCTCTGAATTCCTACCAGAAAGAATAATTAAGAGAGGTGATGAGGGAGGGAAGGAAGGGTGATAGTGAAGACTCTGACCACATTGTGGGATATTGGGGTGCGTACATCTCTGTCCCTAAGAGAAGCCTGGTGAAGTGTGGTCAGAAAAGTTTAGTGTCCTGTGGGTACTGACTTGAGATAGGCTGGAAGGAGTTCATAAACTGTTGTACAAACTTCATTACCCTCCTCCAATATGTCAAAAATTACAGACAGGAATACACAGACAAAACCTGGCATTCACAGCTCATTTGTTCTAAGAGTGGGCACTGAAAAGCGACACATTCTAAAAGAGACAAACAACCAATATAAGGGTTCTTTGGATTGAAAAAAATTCAAATATAGGGAAACTATAGAATAAAGGTGGAATAAACCAGAGCAGAGTAATGAAAAAGTTATACAACAAAATGGGGCAGAATAAGAGAGGAGCTATAAGTTTTTTAAAAAATGAAAGAAATTATTACATTAATGCATTACAACAGATAAAGAGAGAAAATAATTGGGTGCACCAAATCAGTAAACTTTTCAATTGGGAAGGCTATGGCTGTTTATCCTACGTTTTAATTTGTTACTCAGTAAACAAAAACATTGGAGTTCAACAGTCTTGCTTTATATCTCAATCCAGGTTCTCTAGAAGGAAGATCTGAGACCAAGCAATCTCAGGTCAGCAAAAGGGAGGTAAGAAGAGAAGTGCTGCAGGGAAGAAGAGAAAGCAGGCATAAAGTGGTATGTTACTGAGTTGAGCAGAACTTCCCAAGAAAGCATGGCTGTTGACTTGGTCATGTGGAATAACTCTAGAAAAGTCATACAGAACCATAGCATCTTGGAATAGTTTGTTAAATGGAAGAAGAGACATTTATATGTCAGTTCCTTACCATCTTCTATATTTCATTAGTAAAGACTCATCCTATGGAACACTAACTCCTCTGCACTTCTGGTTGTGTAATCTGTCCCCTATGGGTGGCCCCTGGGGAAGACATCCCAGTGGAGATAGAACTGTCCTGTATCTGGTCTGATAAGACACAGGTGCCAGAACCACTCTGAATCTTTTCATGGTAGATGCCACTGGGGGCATGCTAATGCCTGGTCTTCACCTTGGGGGAGGCTGATAATGCTGGTAGTGATAGGAGATAAGATGACAATGGTGGCAATACCTGGGGCTGTGCATTCAGCAAGTGGTCAAAAACTTGAAGAGAGGTTAGGATTGAGCCAGTACAGAAAAGCATATAAACTTGGCCCAGGACAAGCAATCCCTTGTACAACTTGTACTTGCATCGTTTTCTGATATCCAGGTAGCAAATAAAACAGCATTCCTCATATCTTCCCTAAGAGGGAAGTTCAAGTACAGTCCTTCAAAGTGATGGCCAGTTGCAATTCCCCAAAGACTTAAAGAGAGGTAGTCAACCAAGCTACAATATTCAATACTCTAGCTGATCCTTGAGGCCTTAATTGATATTCATCACCAATCTCCTCTACTACCCATTTCAGAGTTTCCTCGTATTACACTGGCACTTCAGCTGGTCTGCCTTGTGAGGGGACTCAGACCTTAATCCCAAGGGATTAGGCCCTTAATTTCCTTGCCCTCAGGGACTTTTAGTTGCTGCAATTTCCCATTCACATCTGGGCATGGAGCACATCTAAGTTCTAGACATATTTCTTTTCGCTCACATTGTGAAGCAGAAGCCCTATTTCTCCATGGTGATAGGTATAGTATCTCTTACTATCTTTGCCAGTCCACTGTAGTAAGAAATTCATGGTAACCAGATTACATGCGGAACCAACCATAGCTTCCAGTTAAGTGGGACTCTTTATTGGTCCCTTGACAGAATTGCCTCTACCCATTCCCTAAGAACCAGGATTCTAACTGGAAAAGTCTAAGGTTGTAGGGAAAGGAAGCACAAATCCACTAACAGGGAACTGTGATTGATTGCAAGAAAGGCCCACCCTTTTTCCCAGAGCCGTGTATTCTAGCTATAGTGGGCACAACATCCTATACCAGCTGTTGGCTGAGCATATAAACTTCATTGTAGAGGACAGAGCCCCAATCCTAAGGTTTTGTCCCCCTAAACTGGTGCCTTAGCTGAGTCTTTCAAGATTAATATTATTCCACTATTCTATCAGGTCTGTAGCTTTTGGGTGGTGGAGCATGCAGTGAATACAAGCTCACTGTTGCACGTCCTTTGATGTGGCAAGTGTACTTTGGTAGGAGCAATGTTATGTGGGACACCATATCATTGGATCAGGCATTCTGTAAACCATCAGCTATGGGTGTTGGCAGTGGCACTGTGAGCAGGAAAAGCAAACATATATTCAGACCATGTTTCACTACTTAGGATGAATTGCTGCCCTCTCCAAGGTCAAAGGTATACAACTTAATTGACCAGCCACCAAATAGCTGTTGGATCTCCTCCAAGGAATGGTACTATATTAGTGTCCATTGTCAGTCTATTTCTGGCATTTAACATTTAGCAGTGACAGTAGCTACATCAGCCTTGGAGAGGGAGGTCATGTTGTTAGGTCCACGCACAGCCCCCATGTCTATCACCAAGGCCATTCTCTTCATTGGTCTAGCGCACAAACTCTGGGGTATCTGAGAAAGGATTCTGGCTAACATCCACAGGCAGGTGATAATATCCATCTGGTTGTAGAGAGCCTCCTCTGTGGTATTTGTTTCTGATAGGCATGGCTCTGAGGCATAAAGGCACTTTGTGCTCACTCCTATAAGCCCATCCACATACCCCTTGCCCAGACTCCTTGTATCCAATCTTCTAGTCTTATTTTTTCCAGGCCCTTGAAGCCATTCATTCTGCTAATACTTGATGTATATCCTTAGCTCAGACTATCTCTCCTTCTAAATGAATAACAATTATACTGTTCTGTAGATCTGCTCACTGGCTGGATTTCCCTCACTATTGACCTAACACACCAGGCCAACCCATCTTTATAAGAGTTTGAGTTCTTTCCTCCTCCATGAGTTAGTCCTATGAAAACTCTCATGAGGCTATAGGTGTGAGATGAGAGGGAAGTATTATGCAATAGAAGTACTGACATGTGTCAATTATATGAGACTCTGGGACGCCTCTTCATGTATATGCTCATCCCCTCTGGATCTGCTTGAGTCCAATTCCAAATGTATCACTGCCATCTGACAATGCATTACTACTACCACATAACAGGATCAAATCAACACCCAGTTCATAATGGGTAGCGCCAGTCACAGAGTCACTTTGTGTCCCGTCATCAGGGGTTCAGTCTCTACTAAGGACCAGTATCATACCAGGAGGCACCTGCACATTCCAGAACCCTAAAGGTCTGCACTGAAACTTTCTTACTAGAATTGCCAAAGACTCCACACAGCAGCATTGTTTTTCATCATAGATACTTTCAGCCCCATTGGATCTCCTTGGTCATGTACCTAAGGGCTCGCAGCACAGTTGGGATATTTTGCAATATTCCTCCTCCATTTGACATGCTCTGCTTCTCCACTAATGGTTTTGCATATATATATATGTGTGTGTGTGTGTGTGCATACATACATATGTATATATAATATATAGAGAAAAGATGACTAGTGGCTGGTTAAACACTAGACAAAAAGTCTTAATGATATGTACATCACAAATATGGTTCAAAAGCACAACAATTATCTATGTGCATAGATGAGAAAGGTCTTTTTGCGTATGTATATGTATTCTAGTGACTCTGAGACTAATACTATATTACTGATTTCTCCCATTATTTGCCATCGTACCAACATATTTTAGAAGTGAAGCAACCATATGTGCCAGTTTACACCTGTTATTCCACTGTAATATCAGCACTTCCTTCATTCTCGAAATATCCTATTAGATTATCCAACTTGTGGGACACCAGAAGTAACATATCCTTTTTGATATAAAGAAAACAACAACTACAAACTCACAGAATGTTACAGTTGGAAGGAAGTTCAGAGAATAATTTGAAACCTCTTGTTTCACAGTATAATGAAACTGCTTGTTAGTCTCAGAGTAACTAGAATACCATAAGGCTTTTAGACTACAATCCCCATGTCCACTCTTTCCTCACTCCATATAATTCTCCACTGCAAAAACAAAGAAACACAAAACAAACCAACAAAACAAAAAACAAAAACCAGAGTGCCTTGTTTATTGAAGGTACTTAATGAACATATGTTGAGTGAGTGGGGTTTAGAACCTAGGCTATTGACTTCTAGAACTACATTCGTAAACTTTCATATACTTTTAAAATTAACCTGAACAAAGGATAAGTTATAATTTGGGATTTTTACTTCTGAATGTTTTAGTAGGAATGGCACGGCTACTAGGTATGCATGGTAACTGATATTCTCTAAAACATGTTCAAGTGCATAGTTGTGTCCAGTATTACAAGACCCATAGAGAGGAACCCTGCGTTCCAGTGTCCATGTGTCGCCATGTTTATCTACATAGCAATCTTGCCATCAATGTTCTAATTCAATAGTCAATACATCTTCACTAAGCCTTTGGTGTGAATGGCAAAGGAGATGAAATGTGTAAATGCATTTTTAATCCACAGAAAAATACTTTTTAAAATACTCCCTCCCCATCTATGAACATTCTCATTTTACTCACAGTAACAACAGTTTCTCCTTTCAAAAGCTGTCTTCTTCAATTGCTATCTTACAACAATAAGAACAAAACTTTCTTTCTGGAAAATCCACTGCCCTGCTAAACACATACAATCTCTTATGAATTCATACTTTACTCTCAGTAGAGTTCTGTCGGTCTCTAAAACAAATCTTCTAGCCTGTCCCTAACTCCTTCTAATTTTCCAAGAGTCCAAAATGTAGACACAAGAAGTTGAGGAGAAAAGACTGAATATTCAAATATTAATAATCAGGCCTTTTACACATTAAAACATTTTTTGGCACTTACTGCTATCCATCCCCTTTTGCTTTGCTACCTACAAAAATAAAAGGAAAATCATATAAAATAAATCTCCAAAGGAGACAGGTGATTGCTAAGGCCTACTTGAGAAATATCTAATGCTCTATGATCTTGGCATTCCAACTATAAAGGATGATATTCTTGATACTCGATGAAATATTCATACAGATCTCTGGAAATAACCTCATGGTGCACTTTTTGTCTATATGGCTTGTTTTGTTTTACTTTGTTTAAATATTTCAAAAATACATGCTTTTCCTTTTCAGTAAAATTGCAAGCTCTTGGAGGTCATTATGATCCTCTGAACTTTCCATAATGGAACACACTAGTAAATATATCACATGTTTCAAACACAGACTATTGAATAACATGAAGAGAAAATGAGATTAAAAAAAAAAAAAAAAAACCCAAACCAAACAACTCTATGAAGAATGAAGAGAAATAATTGAACAAAAATGAGTCATAGGGGAACTGGAAGAAAAATAGCCAAACCTGCTTTAAAGTTTTTACATATAACACATAAAACATTGGCAAGAATATTAAACAGATAAACGGCTTTTAAATTTTGTTCCTCACACCCCTGGGGCTGTGGTGGCTAGAAGGACAGGGACGGTGTGGGACAAAAGGGAAGCCAGTATGTGCACAGGCACCAGGCACTTTTCCTTACTCCAGCCACCCAACAGCTCCAACTGAATCTCTTTGATTAATACTGGAATTCCATGTACAGTTCTCTTTGGAAAAAAAGTTTCTGCTGCTTAAAAAATAAAACTAGGTTTAAGACCACCAAAATAGAACACAGTTAAAAGAGAAGAAACTTGAGCTTCTATTTAAAGCTTCTATTTAAAACACAGTTTTAAAGCCTACTGATGATGTATTCATGGGGAGAGTTCTAACATGGGGAAAATTTATTCTGAGCCCATGAGTGGCAGAATCTTGTCTTATTCATCTTTTTGTCCTACCCCAGTCCTTAGTCCATGGGAAGTGTTCAATATAGGCTTGTTGACTGACTGAATGAAAAGTTTGCTTGCAGATTGTTGTTCTTAGATGTTCTTGAAATTTGAGATAAAGTCAGAATATACCCTAATTCCAAAGTAGAACAGTGCACTCTGCCCCAGTTAAAATGGAGAGATACAATAAAAAAATGAGCCATTGTTGAGTCCTCTAACTTTTTATGATCTAGGTAATCCTGGATTGGTTGTTTTCCTTAGGGATAGAGAAAAATTTGAAAATGTATCTTCATATGGCACTTCTTACCCTGATGGTTAATTTTATGTGTCAACTTGGCCAGACCACAAGGTGTCCAGATATTTGATCAAATGTTATTGTAAGTGTTTCTATGAAGGTGTTTTTAGATGAGATTAACATTTGAATCAGTAAAGTAAAGACAATGGCCCTCTCTAATTTGGATGGGCCTCATCTAGTCAAGTGAAGGCCCGAATAGAGGAAAAGGGCTGACTCTCCCCCAGGTAAGAGAGAATTCCTCTGTCTTTGAACTGGGACATTGGCTTTTTCTTGCCTTTGGACTCAAATGGAAACACTGGCTTTTCCTGGGTTTCAAGACCGGTGGCCTTTGGACTATAACTACACCATAACTAAACTCTGTTGGTCTCCAGCTTGCAGACTCACCCTGAAGATCTTAAGATTTGTCAGCCACCATAATTGTATGAGCCAGTTCCTTATAATAAATCTCTGTCTCTGTTTCTGTCTCTTTCTCTCTCTCTCTCTCTCTCTCTATATATATATACATACACACACACATGCTATTAGTTCCATTTCTCTGGAGAACTCTGACTAACACATTAACTATACAGGGATTCCATCACAAAGATTTCTCTCTGCTTGGTGCAAAACAAGTTGGGGGAGGGGAGATGGGATGGAAATATCTAGAATATAGTTTAGGCTCTTTCATGGCCTTTTATCCCTCCCACCACATTTTACAAATACTCTGCTTACTTCTTCAAAAGAAAAATGACTATAGAGATGCTTAGCTTGTCTAGGGGACATGCATAAGAAATCTCTCCAGTTCTGAGGACAGAGCTCCATATGTGAGTACCTTTTTTATTAGAAGTGTGAACCCAGAATAATCAACTTTAAAAATCTGGGTATGTATATTTATTTTGATCCTGGTTTCATTTGCCTTGTAGAAGCTCTTTAGTCTGATGAGGTCCCACTTGTTTATTTTTTCTTTTGTTTCCCTTGTCTGGGTAGACATGGAATCAGCTGGGAGAAAATATTTGCAAATCGTTTGTCCGACAAGGGATTAATCTCAGTAATATACAAAGATCTCATACAACTAGGCAACAAAAAAACAAACAACCCGATCAAAAAATGGGCAGAGGATATGAACAGACATTTTTCCAAGGAAGAGATACAGATGGCCAATAGACACATGAAAAGATGTTCAACATCACTAACCATCAGGGAAATGCAAATCAAAACTACACTGAGATATCACCTTACACCGGTTAGAATGGCTATAATCCCAAAGACAAATAACAACAAATGTTGGAGAGGTTGTGGAGAAACGGGGACCCTCATTCACTGCTGGTGGGAATGCAAACTGGTGCAGCCTCTATGGAAAACAGTATGGAGAGTCCTCAAAAAATTAAAAATAGAAATACCGTATGATCCAGCAATCCCACTCTTGGGCATCTACCCAATGGATGTGAAATCAACCATCACAAGAGGCGTATGCACCCCTATGTTCATTGCAGCATTATTCACTATAGCCAAGAAGTGAAAGCAACCCAAGTGTCCCTCAACTGAAGATTGGTTAAAGAAGATGTGGTATATACATACAATGGAATACTACTCAGCCATAAGAAAAGACACAATTGTCCCATTTGCAACAACATGGAAGGACCTAGAGGGTATTATGTTAAGTGAAATAAGCCAGAGAGAGAAGGACAGACACTGCATGAACTCACTCATATATGGAATATAAATGAACACATGGACAGAGAGAACTGATTGGTGGTTACCAAGGGGAAGGGGGGTGGGGGGTGGGCACAAGGGGTGAAGGGTTACATCCACAAGGTGACGGACAAACAAAAATGTACAACTAAAACCCCACAGTGTTATAAACTAAGACATCAATAAAAAAAAAAATCTGGGTATGTAAATTTAAAAATTCCTGAAATTATGAAAAGTAATTATCATAATAAAGAGTACCTGAGAATAACACTTAATCCATTTACAAGGATGTAGTAAGATCAAATAGCCTGATAAAAATTTATATACCAAAGGCTATGGCCCTGTAAGAAAGACATTAAAACATCATTTGAAATTGTTATTATCTAAGTAAATAGAAATATTTTCCCACAGTGAGCTGTACAGTACCATTCTGTAGAATAAAAATAGCTATACAATTTAAGTAGAGCCTTTTGGTAGTTATCACACTCTAAAACTACACGTGGGTGTACACAGAAGGAAAGTTTAATAGCCAACCTGCTTTCATTCATTAAGCAAAATTAGAGCTTAAATCAAACCCAAAAGAAGTCATAAAAAAATTTACCCATTAGGAAAAAAAAATACTAAATAGTCAATGAAGAAGAGACTACATAAATGACTGGCGGGTGGCTTCAATTTCACAAAGTGGTTGGGTGACACCATAAAACTGAACAAAGTTCAACCACATGTCAAGTTTCACAGTAGTTTCAACCTACAATTCAAACTGTCTGTGCTTTAACCCCTACAGGCATAAAAACTGCATCCATAAATTACAGGCTTTTTTTTTAACGCATTTTTAAAAATGACAATGTGGTTAATGTTGCAACTCATGAGACACAATTTCACTGAAAAATGATTGGATATTCTGAGTGGTCATGCACTCTGATTTTCACTTGAAATGAAAGTCAGAGGTTGTTGTATTGTACACTCAAGAAGGTTTTAAGGTATTTGTAAAGACTAAGAATTGGAACACAGTAACTACAGGATTTAGCTGTAATCACAGAAGCTATTTGTATCTGATAAACAGCCAGATTCTATAATTTAATTTTCGGTAATGGCATTAGAAAAAATGAGAAACAATAAGCATGTCTTCTTTCACCCTAAGAGTCTATTTGCTGTTCTTGATAAAGGTGACTAGGCATTTATTTGCTTCTAAATAATGTCTTATTTACCCTTTGAAGTTTATTTTCAAGTTACCAAACATCAGCAACATCTATTTTTTTAATATCTTAAAGATCAGTCTTCCACTTATGGTTAAAGTGGTGGCACATTATGTGAAGTTTCTCCTAAATCCACATACATTAATTACATGTCTTTTCACTCTGGGTAGCCATGAAAATTACTAACTGAAATGCTGGTAAAGCAAGAAAGTGTGCTAGGACTCTCTTCACTTTTTCATTATTCCTGCCCATACTTTTAGAAATTGCAAACATTTCTGGGTGTTTTCCCTTCCAATTCCCACCCCTGGACCTGTAGTATGGATGTCACCCCATTAAGTTTCATAAGTAAATGGAATTCAAGAGGCCCCACAAAATGCTTGGCAGTGGGGCTCTCTGGTGGACACCATAATGCTTCCCAGGTAATTAAGGTTACTTTTGTATAGAATGTATCCTTTTTTAATTTTCAAAACAATCCTCAGAGATAATTGTTCCAGAGCTGGACTGAACAAAATTAAAATTTCAGTCATACTGAAATAGGCATATTTCAAGTGCTCAGTAGTCACATAGCTATCACATTAGAAAGTGCAGTGTAGAACATTTCTGTCATCATGGAAAGTTCTATTGAACAATACTGCTCTAGACAAATGAGAATAATGTAACTGAGAAGTAATGTGACTTGTTCAGTGTCATGTGGCTAGCAAGCTGCAGAATCCAGACTTGCACCCAGGTCTTGTGACTGTGAATCTTGTTCTCTTTTTTAATTCCTGGTGAGTATGGTTTCTCCTAAGAAAGTATCCCTGAATAGGAGGATGAGATTGGAATCTTCCATTTGAGGGACTCACATCTGAATGTAACTTCCATCCAGGTCAAAAAAGAGCTGGTTCAAAGATTTGCACTCAAGTGTGCACTTACCAGACAGCCTTGGCCACCCTAGTTGCCAGAAGGTCAAACAACAACAAAATTCTTACTGATTTTCCATTCACTTAACAAATATTTATGTAGTGCTTATTATGCCTATTTATGCTGGGTACTGTAATAAGAACTTTACAAATATTCACTCATACAACGTGCATAATAGCCCATCAAAGTAGGTATTACTATTATCATCCTCATTTGTAAAATTGAGACTCAGAGAAATTAAGTAATTTACCCAAGGTCATCCAAATAATGAACAGCAGGGTTGGGATTAAGCCCAGGAGGTTTGTCTTTGGTGTCCAAGCTTTAAACTACCATGCTAGGTGGACTCTCCATTAGAAACATAACACAATCTCATTCCCACTAGAAATCACAGCACAAAACATATATTTTGATGTTACCAACTTGGAAAAAACAGCCCAAAAACACTTCTAGCTTTTGCCTACGAGGGTAAAGTAGAAAGCATGATGTTAGCCTTCTCATTCTCCATAATAAATTCCAATGGGCAGGAAGAAAGGAGGGTTTTATGTTACTATAGCTCTTCTTTTTATAAATTACAGATGCCACTGCTGTTTATCCTACATCAGTGCTGTCCAGTAGAACTCTCTGTGATGACAGAAATGTTCTATAGTTGTGCCATTTAATATAATGGTTACTAGCCATATGTGGCTATTGAGCACTTAAAATGCAACTACAGTGACTGAAGAACTAAATTTTTAATTTCATTTAATTTCAATAAATTTTAACTTAAGTTTAAATAGTTACATGGACCAAGTAGCTACCACATTGGATAGCACAGACCTAGACAGTTCAACTAAGAGCCAAAGAAGCTTCTTTCTTTTTTTTCTAAACCTGGTGCTCACCCAGATTTCCTACATCAATGAATTATACTTATCTATTTTATGCTTGAGTCATCCTGAACGCTTACCTCCAGATGTAATCTATCACCAAGTCCTATTAATTTTAGCTCCTTAAAAAATCTCAAATGTGTGCACATCTTTCAATTCCCCCTATCACCACCCTGGTCTAAGCCACCATCATTATTAGCCTAGGCAACCACAATATCCACTAAATTGTTTTATCCCTCCACACTTGCCTCCCTTTTTCTAAATGTAATCAAGTCATTGTCTGCTAGCGATTTCAGTTGTCTTTAGGAAAAGGATTCCATTACTGAGTGCTTATTATATGCCAGGTATTATGCTAGGAACAGTGCAAGAAACTTGACAAGTTCTTCCTTTTCTGAGGCCCAGAAGGCCTTAACGAATATGAAGACTGACTATCATTCCAAAATCACTGTCTCAGCTCCAAACATACCAGTTTGTGGGAGAAGACATGCCCAGCCTGCTTTTCTGCCCACTGGGAATCTGTGGTACTGTATAGTGATCATATCTATAAGGTATGCTAGGTTAGTAGGCTAAAGGAGATTAAAATAAATTACAGACTTGGTTTTGTATCTGAAACATCAGCAACATTCAGCTAAGATGAAAAACAACAACAATAATAGCTTTGACATACTGAGCATCTACTGTATACATGATTCTTTACGTAGATGGTAAGAGTGGTTTCCCATATTAAAGGCCTATGTATGTATGCACCAAGGGTTTTTCATCAATAGCTCATTTTAAGCCCTACAATAACCACATATATTTATTATTTAATCCCTTCTTTATAGTTGCGGAAACTGAAGATTAGAGCGGTGAGATAAATTGCGCCATGTCACATAGCTACTAAGTGGGATTGGAGGAAGCCAGGTTTCAAACCCAGAGCTGCACTTACACACACACCAAAACAAAACCCTAGAGTCTCCTGATTGCTCATTTAATTACTACAGTAGCCTTGTAAGACAAATGAGAATGTTATTACCTAAAAAAATTGGAAATTGAGAGATTAAGTAATTTTCTACAAATTATAAGTATGTATCAAGTGGCAGATAATAGGTTTTGAACTCAGGTCCATAACGATTCCAATTCTGTGCTTTTATCCTTGCAATACACTCTCCCCTACTCGATCTGTTTCAAATAAAAAATCTTGGCACAACAGAAAAAAATGTGCTTCTAAATGAGTTTTGCCTTATTTGTTCCTTTGGGGATATTGTAATACCCAAACAGCAAAATAAAACACATATTTCTATCACCAGCTTGATGATACTAAGTGCTCTACAGGACCTCTCATTAAATGATACCAAGAATCCATAACAATGAACTTAATGGCACACAGCATCTGCCCTCAATACTGGGAGTTGGTAGGACAAATGCACTTTCCATGATAAACAACATACCACACGGTATTCCAACTGTGCATCAACATTGCACGAAGAAAAATGAACAGAAGAAACAACACTAATCAGGTATGAATCAACAGTGGAGTCCTGATGTGATATTTTTATGCATTGCTTTTGGATCTTTAGGACCTCAGATTTTTCTCAGAGAAAGCAAGCAAGAGAGAGAAAAAAACACAAAGAGAAACAAAGTGGAAGAGACAGAATACTATAAAAACACCAATGAGATTCACCAGTTTGAAGTCTATTTGATATATATATCTATTTGAGATTTTATATATATATATATGAGATCTAAATAGAATAGTTGGTTCCCTAATACTTTTCCTATTAATTAACGTTTATTTAAGGTCAGTAACAATTTTCAGTGTGCTTTTGTTTTATCCAAGTATGCAAATGTCAATAGACTTCTCAAAAGACATGTGCTTCAGCCCTGCCAAAACAAACAGGAATAAGATGAGGCTGGAGAAGTAGGTAGACTCGAGATCCTGCTCGTCTTATAGGCTGTGTGAAGGAAAAAGCTTGTCTAGTGGTAAATAAAATTTGAAAAAAGTGGATAAATTATATTTCAGAATGTCAAATGATGTTAAATGGACGGACTGGGTCACTACGTTGTAAAATCCTACCGTATCTCTTTTTGTATAGTAAGGATGTTTTTGAAATAGAATTTACCTGAATATATTCTAGTTCCAGTTTTTAATTCCTAATATATACTTTTAACATTTTTAAAAAGGCATTCTTGTAATATTATCAGTTTGAAATAAAATGAACAATTTTTTTTTTGGATAGTCACAAAATGCTTTAAGATAAAGTGCAAGATAAGCCAGCCCTGACAGCCTAGTGTTAAAGTTCAGCACACCAGGCTTTGGCAGCCTGGGTTCAGTTCCCAAGCATGGAACACACCACTCATCTGTCAGTAGCCATGCTGTGGCAGAGGCTCACACAGAAGAACCAGAAGGACTTACAACTAGAATATACGACTATGTACTGGGGCTTTGGGGAGGGGAGAAAAAAAAGAAGAGGGAGATTGGCAACAGATGTTAGCTCAAGGCAAATCTTTCCCAGAAAAAAAAAGAGTCAAATTATTACAAAAAAAAAAAAAAAAAAAAAGAAAAAGATAAGGTGCAAGCTCAGAAAATTAAATATCTTCTGCATTTCTCTCAAAATAGATATAGTGCTTAGAAACCAATTTAGCAGCATATGATAATATGTAAGTAAATATGTAGAACATGTTTCTGAAACATACATCTCTGTGTAGCAATTAGGCTTTCAACCTGGAATTTCAAAATATCTTACTGACCATCTTTTTCATATACAAGAATACACTATGTTCAAGAAATAGATTTAGGATATAGATATATATCTATATAGATACACTTATAGTTCTATAATATAGCTCTAAAAATAGAGAATACAGAATATTCTAAATACATAGTGTTTAACAAAAAAGCATTTATCTTCATTGATACAAAATATTTTATCACCATGAATTTAGTACATGTACAACGTTTACGAACACTAACATCTAAGACAAAGCACATACATTCACTCAAAGAAGTGGTAATACAACTTTTATCTAAAGTTTATACATCCCAAACTCTATCCCATTTTTCCTTACTAAAGTATTTTGGTTCAGATATTTTATATTTTATTCATAAGATTGTTTCTTTGCATGATACACACAAATATTTGTATGTTTTATATAAAACCAAAGAGAAACTTAAAGTTAATTGTTATAAAATATTCTTATGCTTTCCTCTAAACTCCCAACACTATGTACCATAAAGTTTCCCTCTTTCTCATCCCTAGGATCAATGAAGAAAAATATGTATAAGGAAGAGATGAAGCAGGAGAAAAAAGAGAAAAATATATGATATCAATCAAACTAATTTTTTCCTGGGGAGCTTTATGGACCACAAGGTTCATTTTCACTGAAATCCTTCATTTCTTTAAAACTTTTTGTACCATGATAGGTTTTCAAACATCATTTTATAGTGTAAGAATCTGTACTTTTTTGATAAAGCCAAACACTATATGGCCACAGAGCCTCCCAACTAAACATCTACATGTGCACACCGTGATTTAATACTGTATTTGTAGCTGTCATGGAGCTTCAACTCTATGAGTAACATCATTTTGTCTAGTAACTAACATATTTCAATGTAGACTGAGCATAGCAAACCTTTGAAGTAGTATAAAATCTGAAGAAAACACTCAACATAAACAAAATATGTGGCAACACTAAAACAAACTATAAAAATTTTATAGGTGGTAGTTTGGCAAGACCTACATAACCTGCATGCAACCTGAATTGAAGGACTGTAAAGCTTGAAGTATTATAAACACAGGCAAAGGTGCGCGCGCGCACACACACACACACACACACACACACACCCCTTATGTATTTAGGATCTCTAAGCTGTCTTCGATGTGTCACTCTCCTTTTCCTTTCATTACAATAACTCCATAATAAACTAGTTGCTATTTTCCCCATCCTTCAAACATGCTAGATCAAAGAACTGGTCTGCTTTTCAATATTAAATCCCTTATGCATCATGAATACGGAATAATTTAGTAAACTTGTCAGAAGCAAGGTGTTATACTGAGTACTTTGTAAGCAGCACCTCCTCCTCTTCCTTTCCCAACATATAATTCCAGTATAGTTCTCAAGAGGTTACATATCAAGTCTGTCTTCAGAAAACTCCTACTGGAAATTTGCATTTTGTAACATTTTCAATCAGATTGTGTGAGTCTGCATTGTGAGCCACAGATTTGAAGGAAGTAAGGCCTTAGGCAGAAAAGCCATTAGCAGACTGTGTACTATCACAGGTAAGAAATGATGGCGGTTGGGATTAGAGTAAGGTGGAGTAAAAATGTAAAAAATAGACCAGTTTGAGAGAAAGTGTGGAATTAGAATTATTGGAAATTGATATTTGAACTTGAATGTGGAAAGATGTAGTGAGACAAGACAAAAATATATGTTCTATGTCTCTGCACTGAACTGTTGGACAGAGGGTGGTATTTACTAAAATGGAAATTAATTGAAGGAGAATGATTTTAAAGGGAAAGAGATGAGTTAAGTTAGAGACATGTTGAGTTAGAGGTAACTACGAGACATCTAAGTAGAAACGTTCGGCAGGCAGTTGGATGGAGGTATCTGGAGCTCAGAAGACAAGAAGGAATTGGGGGATTTAGACAACAATAGTACGTAGGTGATAATGGACCCCATGGGAGTGGATG
The DNA here is from genome assembly GCA_031878705.1 of Tapirus indicus. Lineage (NCBI taxonomy): Eukaryota > Metazoa > Chordata > Mammalia > Perissodactyla > Tapiridae > Tapirus > Tapirus indicus. Next base: position 123,682,226 of record CM062919.1, on the reverse strand, counting down.
TGACTGATCACGAAGAGCATACAGAGCGAGAGAACATAGAGATCTAGAACCATGCATAAAGAAACACCAACATTTAAGGGATGGACAGAAGGAGAAGAGGCTACTATGGAGATAAAGATAGCATGGCTAGAGAGGTCACCTGACTACCAGGTGTGTGTACAGCCACAGCAGCTAATGGAAGACTGTTTCAAGAAGCAGTTGAATTCTACCAAGCCACCAAAAATATGAAGGCTAAAGACTGTTCACTGGATTTAATGACAAAGAAGTCACTGGGAGACTTTAGCCTATAACAATTTTAGCCTTCAACAGATCAAGTAGCAAAAAAGACAAAGATAGAACACTATGAAAACTAATTTATTGTAAAGATAATTTTAAGTTACTAGAAATTAAAAGAAATATACACGCCCCTGTTTATTGCATCATTATTTACAACAGCCAAAATATGGAAACAACCTAAGTGTCCATTGATGGATGAATGGATAAAGAAAATGTGGTGTATATATATATATATACAATGAAATCTTTTTTCCATAAAGATGGAAATCTTGCCATTTCTGACAACATGGATGAACCCTGAGAGTATTATGCTAAGTGAAATAAGTCAGAGAAAGACAAATACTGTCTGAACTCACTTATATATGGAATGTAAACAAACAAACACACAACACCACCAATGAGCTCGTAGACACAGATACAGAGAACAGATTGGTGGTTGCCAGAGGTGGGGGGTCAGGAGTGGGCAAAATGGGAGAAGGGGGTCAAAAGGTACAAACTTCCGGTTATAAAATAAATAAGTTATGAAGATGTAATGTACAACAATGTGACTATAGTTAACAATACTATACTGCATATTTAAAAGTTGTGCTAAGGGAGTAGATTTTAAAAGTTCTCATCACAAGAAAAAAATTTGTAACTATGTATGGTGATGGATGTTAACTAGACATATTGAGGTGATCTATTCACAATACATAACATATTGAATCATCATGTTGTACATCTGAAACTAATATCATGTTATATGTCAATTATACCTCAATAAAAAAAGTAAAAAAAAAAACCAGAATAGAAATAAAAGCAGTATAAACAAAATAGAAATAAAAGTGTGCAGTTCACAGAAGTCTGTTAATAAAGATAAAACAGAAATAATTGAGACAACAGGAAGAGTAGAATTGATAAGTCTATATGAATTCTCTTTCAAAAGATCAATCAAAATCAAATATATTAATCCTTATAAGAAATATACAAAAGCTACATGAAGAAAACTATAATAGTATATTTGTATGTATAAAAGAGGATTTGAGCAGACTATATTCCTGAATGTAAAGAGTGAATATTCCAAAGTTATCAGTTCTTTTGAAAGTAATTCTGTTGTTGTTGGTGTTGTCTCCATTCAATTTTCTTAATTACTTTGGTGATGACAGTGGAGAGGTAGGGAAACTTGGCAAGTATTGTAAGAAGGTGAGAAAGAAATAGAATATTGAAAAATTGATATTGTAGATATTGTCTAAGTTTTCAGAAATGTAGGTAATTTGGCATCACATTTTATCATCTTATCAAATAAATTTAAGATAATTAAAATTTTTAATGTAAAATAAACATTGACTAATATTGAGACTATTGATTAATATTGAACTGCTCTCAAAATAAAGATAAACTTTCTAAGTATAATGAAAAATATCACAAAGTATAGATAAAATTTACAATAAAAATAAAATATAAATTTAAGGATAATATTTGAAAAACTGTCATAAAATATACACTGAATATATACTAAACATGTAAGTAGCTCTTGCAAATCAAAAGGAAAACTATGAATACCCTGGTTCCCACATGAGCCTATAAGTGTATTTGTGTGGGTATTTGTCCTAAACGTCTAGATAAATGTCCAACCACACAGGTAATCAAAAAATACAAATTTAAAGGTCTGGCACTGTGGTGCAGTGGTTAAGTTCGCGTGCTCTGCTTCTGCGGGGTTCACAGGATCCCAAGCACAGACCTATGCACCACTTATCAAGCCATGCTGTGGCAGGCGTTCCACATACAAAAAAGTAGAGGAAGATGGGCATGGATGCTAGCCCACGGCCAATATTCCTCAGCAAAAAGAAGACAATTGGCAACAGATGTTAGCTCAGGGCTAACCTTCCTCACATACACACAGAAAAAATACAAAATTTAAAAACTAATAAGAATTCAGGTTTTGTCTATGAAATTAGTGGAAGTGAAAACTGATCCAAACTTTCTGGAGGCAAATTGGAAATACGAAACCAAGGCCTTAAAATACACATGCACCTTGTCTCAGCAATTTTACTTCCAGTATTTAAACCTAAATAATACGGAAGATGTACACAAATATATGTTTATAAGATATTGTTTACATTACAAATTCTTTATATTGTACATAATATATAAATATATTAACATTTAAGCAACAATTTTTATGTTACTTACTGAGAAGTCTATGAGGGAACACCTTGTAAACATTACAAACCATACTCCAGGAAAACATTTATGAAGGTATGAGAATGTCCAAGATATACAGGGGAAATGAAATTACAAAATGATATGAGCAACATAGTAACTTCTCAATCAAGCATTTAGGAATATAAACACATGTTTAGGAAGACTGCATGAGCTACAGCCTTAACAATAGTGACTTATTCAACATGGCAGCTAAGCTGTGCTGTGGACCTAAGAATGGAAAGACGGTAGCTAGAAAATATTACCCTCCCTCCCCCACGGTCAGTGTATGGTGTATTAGAAATCTAAAAGATCTCACAAATCCCACTGAGGGCTTGTGGAAGTGCAGAAAATGACAATGTTTTGGTAGACACATAGTGTCAGGACCAATAAACTACTAAGGGTAGGCACTTCAAGTTTAGAGGCAAAGGGACCCCAATAGTCAATACCACGATATCACCCAAAAGGCCGGAGAGAGCCCATGGCATCTCAGTGTTTACCAATCATCCCATAATAGAAACCACTAGGCAGCCAAGGACCCTGCAAGGAATCAAGAATCCCTTTGTTACTGCTGCCATGAAAACATAGTAAGCCCATCCTCTTTTACCTATATATTTTGTCGAGGTAGGGAAGAGAGAAAAGTGAAATTCTAAATGATTGGTAATTTTCCTAAAAAACAGTCATCCAAAATTTTTCAAACCAAGCCTGAGGATGATCTAAATTTTGAATAGACTTTGATGTTTGGATTGAAAGTAAACTGTTTAAACTGTTTAAACTGTTTAAACTAAACCAAGGTATGGTTAACTGGCAAGTCTAAGTATTCTTTCTTATTTGTAAGTGTTAATGTATCTCTTTTCTATTGCTGTGTAATCAACTACCATTGTAAATACACCATCCAGAAATAATTATTGTTAATATGTTATTATATATATTACTAACAGTTTAGTATATTTCTAGTCTACTTTTTTCTATTTCTTATGTACCAATCAAAATTAAGATGCAAAAATTTTTACTGATTAGTAGTCTACATTTTTATTTAACATGATATAGTAGAATCACAGATGTATTCCTAATACAACTTAAGATGTGCAAGGAAAATTAAGCATGATACCAGGCTGGGATGGTCATGGGGACCAAAATTCTGCTCCCCACAGTGAGGCTTATGAAGGTGGGAGTAGATGTGGAAAAGAAAGACATAATATTTCTTCTAGGTGGTGAATTTAGAGTGACTTTGCTTTCTTTTTTATATTTTCTGTATTTTTACTATATTCTATAGAGAGCATATATTATTTTTATGGAAAAAATTCAATATACATTTTATATATTTGTAAAATATGGCTCCAGGAGCAAAGAATCAGAAAATTGCTGAGCACAATATGAGCCTTTCTTCCGAGCAGTAAACATAACTTGAGTGATGTCTATGATTTCCTGCTTGTGAATTTTTTGGACCTAAACCATAATATAAAATTCAAAGTGTAGTGTTGTGAAAACACTTCACTGCCAATGCAAAAGCTGTTATGCATCTGAACTTGAACTCAGAAGGTATTAATGCTTAGGCCAATCGGAGGGAGCCCCCAAAGGATTTAAATTCTATCACAGCCCTAAGACTTTGTGTATGTACAATCTCTAATTTAATAAAAGTAGTTCATGTTGAGCCCAACGTTACACTGACTGAGAGACTAGGATACTAACAGTCAGAGAGTTTTTAGCTGGCAGCTGCAGGCAAGGACAGACACTGTGTAGCAGTGATGTGAAAGTAGCTTCTGCACCGTTATGTCTCTGCCAACATTTACACTCCATGTCATGACTGGCTGGGAAGGATAATGTTTTCCTCAATTATACATATAGGTATGCATTATGCAAACAGGCAAACCGTGCACACACGTGGTCCTTGCAAACAGACTCACACTGACTTACTCTCTCAAGTGTATACAAATCTCAGATGTGAGAAAATTCAGAATACACTTGGATGTTATGTGTGGGATTTCATTCTTACCAAGTTAGAAAAATTATGAAACCACTAATAATGCCTTGTCTTTAAGACACAATTTTGACTAGACATATACCTTATATTTCCTTGATTATCTTTCTTAACTGCTATTTCTTTCACAACTAAATCCATAGTCAAACTTTAGGAAATCTCTATCTGTGAATTTATGAGACTGATATCAATCATGGCAGTCTTTTCAATCTTCCATTTTACACTCCCCTGGTGAAGTGGGGGCAGTTATGTAAGAAAATATTCAAATAATTCCCTAAACACTTATGAAGAGAGGGCAATGCACCAAATCAGAGAAGTTGACTGTATTTGGTCACCAGCTTACGTATAAAAATTCAAATCTGGGGTGAAAATGGAGATTGAGTCAATTTATCATGAAAAAAAGTGTAGGATTTTCAAAATCTCGACTTCAAAGAAGTCAAGGACTGATCATGTTTGCAAATTCATCATCTTGGTAATCAAGAGGAAAGGTTCACTTTTGTAAATCAGGTTTTGTTAAAACATAGCCACAATTATTTATTCACATATTGTTTATGAGTGTTTTTGTTCTACAATGGCAGGTCCAAGCAGTAGGGACGAGACCATAGAGACCATATGGGCTTCAAAGTCTAAAATATTTACTATCTGGTCCTTTAAGAAAAAGTATTTGCTGACCCTTGACGTAGGGCATGGCTACGTTCATACTGTATTTACTGACTTTTCTAATTACTGACTTTTCTATCTCCATCTATCTAGCTAGCTAGTTATCTCCATCCATCCACAGGTCCTATACAGAACAAGATATGAAAAGGGACTTAGTGACAGCTTATATCTGCTACTCATTGACATTACTCTTCACCAACTGACATAATACAATTTAGTTAATATTTATTTTCAAGATTCAGAAAATAGTTGTTTAGGTTCCTTAGCAATATAAATGACCATAATATAATGTTGCCCAGGCAACTTTTCTTTTTTTCTTTTTTTTGAAGAAAAAAACTCCAAGCTTTTCATTCAATAATTCTCCCAGGATAGATTTCCAAGAATGTAAATGGAGCATTTTGCACTGTTTGCAAGAACTGAAAGATAACAGCACCATGGCACCTGTAGTTTTCATCAAAACAAGTAAGAGAGTCCACCTAAATCATGGGGTTGGGAGGGAGGTTGAGGCAAGTAAAATGCTTTCTGCGATCTGAGTAAGACTAGAGTTAAAAGAAGCTGAGAAAAGGACTTCAGAGTAAAGCTCTGTCCAGGCTGGAGATTGCACCCAACCAAGAAAAACGTTTCAAGTCCTTATGCAGGACAATGTCTCATTCTTATATTCTTAATTTATTATATTATCTTATATCATATTAATTTTATATCATTTAATTTTTATTATATCAATTTATATTACAATATAATTCTTAATTTAAATTTTTTTCTCAGTTGGATGACATATATCTTCAAGTAGATTTTTCAAGAAAGTTTGTGGGTGACATTTCCTGAGCTCCAGCATATTTAAGTATGTCATTTCCATTGCCTTCATTCATAAAAAATTCATAATCTGACCCTATAATAACAAAGTGGGGTCACAGCCTTTTCCTCTCAAAAATCAGTAGCTATTATTCCATGGATTTCTGCAGAGAAGTGTAAGGATAGCCTGATTTTAGCATGTAAAAGAAAAAAACCAAAACTGCCTACATTTTCACTGTTTTCTTTCAAGCTTTTGCACAAATTGTTCTTCCCCAAGAACATTTAAAATTATTTGGTAGTTTCCAGCTTTGTGCCCTGCACATCTAACATCATCTCCCTCCTCATTTTGAACTTTTTTCACCTTTGTTTAACATTTGAGATGAGCTCATCCTGTTTGTTTTCCACATTACTGATGTGATTTCTCAGTGTCAAATCTATTCCTTTCTGCTGGTTCTTTTCTGTGGATTTAATTTGGCCGCTGCATTTTAAAATTTCGTTATTCCCTTCATTATCCTTTTCTTCTCAGCATTTTCCCTATAGGATGATGGTTCTTTTCTCAGGGTTTTCTGATTCTGTTTCATAATAACCACACCTTCTTACACTCTACTGAGATGGCTAACCAATTTTCCTACAAATTTTTCCCATTTCCGTTTTGAGTCTTCAGCATGATTTTCTTCTCTTTATAAACTTTTAAAGATTTATTGTTGAATGTTTTAAACACATTCTAATGAAAGGAGATTTACATAGAAAAGGCATTAGAAAAAGCAAAAGGTATACGGAACAGGCTGGTCATCACATTGCCTAGCCAACTTTCAGAATCTGTCAGGTTTTCACAGAGTTTAGTTTCATAGGATTGAAATAGGATTTTCCTCTCTGAACAATTCCCAGTGTATACTGATGACAGTTCGTAGATCTGTCGCTAGCAGTGGAACTTTATATTTGGTGGCATTGTGCCTTGTTTCCACCAAAACTGCTCACTAGCCCCTTCTATGTGTTTTCACAATTTTTTTTTTCTGCCAATGCATAGGAAAAAAAAAAGATACAGAGAAAGGCAAGAAAACAGGATGGGTTGACAACACTTTGGTGTGTTAATAAATAATAAAACAGTAATTACAGAGGTTATGCCTACTAAAATTCAGTGGTTTAATGATTGCTTTCTCCTTATTCCCTACTCGTTATTTCCCCCTGGGATTTACTGTCAGTGAATGGATAGACAGAGAGCTACTAATGGAGGGGGAATGGAGGCTGGGGTTGGAGACAGCCCAGTGGAGGACTCAAAAGTAGTAAACATGCAGAAGGTCAACTGCTCAGCCTTTAAGGGGTTTCTAAACTGATAACAAAAGACAGATTTGGGCAGCAGTAGGGGACTTCCTCATCACTTTCTCATTAGCTTGCTGTATTTTTAGATGAAATAGCATTAGTGGTCCATCAACTAAGATTTTTTGACCCCAAAATATTAGCCTAATCATGAGTCATTATGTTATATATGGTATGTAGTATAATAATATAGTACTATGCTAATAGATTTCAGTGTTTTTTGAAAGGTCATCATTTTCCATTTTCTGTGTCTTCATAGAAATTTTAGTGGGAATTTAGGACTGGCTAAGTTAGAGGCAGATTTTTGGTGCAATTTTATAGGGTAAAGCCTAGCCCCAACTTCTTAAGTCTGCTTCATCTGGCAACTCCTCTTATGTAGTTCTCAGCTGAAATAAAGTTGCTAGGTTCTGCCTGACACCTCTAACTCCTGCTTGTCTCCTGTGAGACCTTCCTCATTCTATAACCCCTGCAAAGAACAGTTACTCTCTCCAACCCTTCTGCACGAAATGTGATCTGTACATGACTCTGGTAGGAGCAGTTCTTAGTGTTCAGTACTCCAGAATACAGCAATGTTGAGGATGATAATTCTTTTATGACTTCGAAGATTCAAACTCCATGCTCCTCTAATCTACACATAAGCTTGCTAATCCTTCCTGGGAATTTGTTTTGGCCATCACTTCCTCTTAGAAGTAGCTTTAGGTAGGGATAAAATTGAATAATTTGGCTTACATTAAATAGTAATGTTAAGTATTGTAATGTAAGTAATTAAGTAAGTAAGTAATGTAAGTATTGTAAATAGTCTGCTTAGGTTCCTTAGTAGCAGATTGAGGATAATCAGGCCACAGAAATCAGACAGCAGGTATTGACTTAGCCCAAGAGAAGCTAAGACTGTAGAGTCTACCAAAGGGGTACGTTACTATTATCCACTTGGTGTACTAATGTGAGCATAAGGCAGAAATCCAAATTTTGGACATTTCATACTCTGCTATATATTTCAGCAACTACAAAATGTTAACTATTAAAAATATTTGCTAATTTCCTGAGATTTTAGGCCTTAATAGTATTTAGTATAATGTAGTATTCAGCATTTTTAAAGTCACTAGAGGCTTATAAGGCAGAGAAACAAATTGTTCGATCTGTCATGGCTCCAAGATACTCTTCTCAACAATCAGCTTCAAATCCTTCTGCTTTATTTTAGCAATGAATTTAATTTTGTTGTATGACAATACCATCTATTCACTTTATCAATCATCTCAAAGAGGGTTTAGTCCAACAATTATCTGAAAGCATTGGTACAGAGGAGTAGTCCAAAGAAGAGTCAAGTCAGAATTTCTTATAGAAACAGTAACCAGAAGCAGATGAGGTAAGGACATGAGGATTATTAGCAAGGTCAAAACTCAGGTTACTGCCTAGACATCAAGTGATACAATAAAAATATAATGCAAGCCACCAATGAGTCACATATGTAATTTTAAATTTTCTAGTAAAAGAAAGCAGGTGAAATTAATAGTATATTTTATTTAACCCCAATATATCCCAAAGGTTAACATTTCATTATGAAACCAGTCTTTGTTTTGTTTGTGTGATAAGAATTCAAAACCTGGTATGTATTTTACACTTACAGAACATCTCAAGTCAGACTATTCACATTTCAAGTGATTAATAGCCACACAGGGCTAATGGCACCATACCAGGCAGTGCAGTTGTCTAGATTTTTACATTATCATCATACTTTAAGAAAAAATGTTTTATAGAAAAAATAAATAATGTAAGAGACATTAAAAATTATTTTCTCTTACCTACACAAATCTTCTTTGATGTGAAGAGAGATCAATTCCTTAGGAATATGAAATGAAAGTATGCTCTCTGACATCTGCTCCCGGATTCGCATCCACTTATTGTCAGATGTGGGAAATCGATATAATTTACACACTGGGTTCTTTAACACTGGGAAGGAAGAAAAACATAAAAGGTTAATAGTTAAATTATAAAGATATGCACACTAGATGAAGATCAACTAACAAAATCATTAATCAGTGTACCATTCTAATTATTTATTGGATCAAAAGTTTGTTTCTTATCAAAATCCATTAGCGTTTTTGAATTTCTAAGAATTTTGTTCTTATATCTTATTTTTTCAGTAGTTTTTGAGACATATAGTCTTTATTAAATTAAAAAGTGATAAATCAAATTCCAATTCATAAATGTGGCTACATGGTTCTCTAATTTACCACCTATTAATTCCTTTCTCTTCTCAAGATTTTCTTAAAGCATAAGTTTTTATAAATATAGATGAAAATATATGTGTTTATACATAATACAGACTTTGAAAAAATATATTTCTTCCAATCACTCTTAGCCAATCTTACCCACTGATATGACAACTGATGACCACTGAGGTGACAACTGATATGTCATTTCAGAGGTTTTAAATGGCCTTACTACTAAAAATGATTTATTTCTTAAATGTCAAAAAGGTTCATTCCTTGGCTTAAGATCTATTACAATTCAAATATTATGCATACTTGAGTGCCAATGAGTCAATAACACACTTGCCTGAGACCAAATATTATCCAAAGCAAGACAGGGAGACTATGAACAAACTGTGTATTTAGGGCGGGTGGACTGTGATTAGGGGAGAAGCAACAAGGTCATGCCAATCAAGGATTTTGAAAGATTTAGGGAAAAAGCATAAGGCCAGATATTAAGGTAATACTTGATAATTTTTTTGTGAGGCCAGCACTCCTACCTCACACTCCCAAGCCATATATTTCAGAGCAGAATTTTATTTCCATTGCTGTTGGGCAATGAATGCCTTTGTTACACTCATATGCCAAAGCTTAATGGGCAATAAAATATCAGGTCAATCACCAGTCGAGTATCTATGATTATTTGGCTCCAGTTTACCAATAAAGCTGATTAAAAACAGAATTTGATATTGAAATGGATGTAAGGCTTTAAATAATATCAAGCATGGTATGTGGGCCAAGTCTCCTCAATGTATAGGGTAAAATGCCTTTTAAAATTTTAGGGTTCTATAAGACTATAGCTCATTCACTACTTGAGTAACATATAATATCTTTCTGAACATAAAATGAGGATCTATTCATCCATTCCTCTACAACCATCCATTGTTGGATGTACAGTTTGGACACTGTCATTATCAGAAATGATACTACATTGGAAACCTTGATTTCAAACATCCCGTTCTTCAACGACCAGACTCAAAGCTTCTAGTACACTTACCTACCCCCTACTGAGAATTAGCCAGAATGGTCACTTTTCAAAAGCACCAATAGAAGCCAGAAGACAGTAGAATATTTCCAGTATGTTGAGAAACATTATTTAAAATCTAGAGTTGTATGTATGAAGAGATTATATTTTTACCCTAAACATGATCTTTAAGTTTTATTGATTAGACATCACAGATCCATATATAAATTTTTTATATTTATTTTTATATATCATATACATTATTACATTTTTTATATATTATATACATTAAGTATATTTATTTTCTTTCTTTTATTATTGAGGTATAATTGGCATAGAACATTATATTAGTTTCAGGTGTACAATGAAATGATTTGATATTTGCATATATTCCAAAATAATCAGCACAATAAGTCTAGTTAATGTCTGTCACCATACATAGTTACATTTTTTTTCTTGTGACAAGAACGTCTAAGATCTACTCTCTTAGCAATTTTCAAATGTGAAATACAGAATTATTAATTAAAGTCACCATGCTGTACATTACATCCTCATGACATTTATTTTATAACTGGAAATTTGTAGCTTTTGACCATCTTCACTGATTTTGTCCATCTGCATCCCCCTGCCTCTGGCAATCAACAATCTGTTATCTGTATCTATCAGTTTGTTTTCTGGTTTTGTTTTTGTATTTTTAGATTCTACATATAAGTGAGATCATCTAGTATTTGTCTTCTCTGTCTGACATTTCACTTAGCTTAATGCCCTCAAGGTTCATCCATGTTGTCACAAATGACCAGATCCGATTCTTTTCTATGGCTGAATAATAGCCCATTATAGATATATATACCACATTTTCTTCATCCATTCACTCTTGGTGAACAGTTAGGTTGTTTCCATGTCTTGGCTACTGAAAATAATGCTGCAATGAACATGGGAATGCATATATCTTTATGAATTAGTGTTTTTGTTTTCTTTGGATAAATACCCAGAAGTGGGATTGCTGGATCATATGGTAGTTCTATTTTTAATTTTTTGAGGAACCTCCACACTATTTTCCATAGTGGCTGTACCAGTTTACATTCCCACCAACAGTGCACAAGGGTTCCCTTTTCTCCACATCCTTGCCAACACTTGTTATTTTTGGCTTTTTGATAACAGCCATTCTAACAGGTGTGAGGTTGTATTTCATTGTGGTTTTAATTTGCATTTTCCTGATGAATAGTGATGTTGAGCATCTTTTCATGTACCTGTTGGCCATCTGTATGTCTTCTTTGGAAAAATGTCTATTCAGATCTTCTGCCTATTTTTTAATTAGATTTTTTGATTTTGCTACTGAGTTGTATGAATTCTTTACATATTTTGGATATTAGGCCTTATCAGATATATTTTCTTTCTTCTGAAATAAGAACCTACAGCCAGTTGATGAAAGAAACTATGATATTTCATTCATTTTTAAAGTGACAGTGTTCCAAAGATTTAATAATTTTATTACAACTTCTATTGTCATATCTCTAGGGTTGGAGAAGAAAAAAAGGATGCATTGAATTCAATGTAGTGTTGGTTGGGTTAAGCTATTCATGGTTTCTCATGAATTCTAACATAGTCAACATGATTAGGAATATAAATGCATCCTTTTATAGTAAGACAAAAACTCAGTCTCTGAAATGTCCAAATTTTTCTTTAGTAACCTAAACAAATATTCAGTTAATTGGTTTATGTATACTCAGTATATGTGCTGCTTTTTAATTTGTTTCTTTTCAAGATTACACAGAATCTTTGCTTCTCCCAAACCATGGTTAAAAATCCTTGGATTCCTCTTGCCTTTTATAAAACAATAATTATTTTTTAGAAAATTTGTATTTTGAAGTTGCAAAATGCAAAATTCTTCATTTTCTTTGTTATCCTCAAACTAGTCCTTCAACTTTTGATTTTATTGCTTTCATTTGAATGCTCTTCAATGTGTTCTAAATATAAACTTTGTTAAAATAGCTTAAGCAGAAATCAAGGGCAGTTTAATTAATGAGCTCCAGAATTCTCCTCTGACCACCCAGTACATATCATCCAAACACTTTGAGGGAATGCTGCTGTTTTTAAGGGAAACACTTGGGGCAAATAAAAAAAAAAAAATCAGGCAACTTGATCATCAAAAAAAAAAAAATTCCCAATAATGTCTCCTATCTAACTGTCATGTTACAGGCTCTGATCTTTTGAAACTCACAGGTTTCCAAACATTAGCACTAAATTGTATATACTTGTCAGGATCTCAATGCAGATATAATGAGATCTACTTTACAAGCCAGTTTGATCCAGCAGCATTCCTTATTGAACATCAATCTATGGATAAAGCAAAAAAAATTTACTCTGTATCCTAAAATACCGTATAATGGAGTATGACTTAAAAAATATGGCCTGACTTTAACTACCAGGCAAATTTGTTGCACTGGTTACAAAAAAGATGTTCTTAACTCAAAATTCTTACTGGGTTGTTAGTGGGGAGATTTTTGTCATCCTCATATAAAAGAAAGGCATCGTGTTCATGCATTAAATATTGAATAATGGGGCATAAATGATAAATGCTTTTGTCAATTTTTTAATGCTTTTCCTCTATAATAGAGATGCAGTTTCGACACTTCTGCTCACACACTTCAGCTGTATGAGTCCATCGCTTTCAGCTCTGGCTTTCCACTGATGCCAAGTATTTCTCCATATAGAAGATACATTTCTGACCATACAATAGGCTTAACTCAGCAATAAAAACTATCTAAAATCTATTATGTTCGTTTTAAAGAGAGTCCTATGTGTATTCTCATCTTTTTTTTTCCACTGTTTTTGCCAAGACAGTTGCTAAAAATATCATGTAACAGATTCTCCTAAGAGAAAAGTAGTAGAGACATTTTGGACCACATCATAGTCTTGTGATGACTTAATAAGGGTAAAGTTCTAAGCTGGTCCAGATATTGATACATTCCCCTTGAGGTCTACCCCCTAAGGAGAACAGGGACAGAAAGTAAATGACATATTTTTTCACCCTCAAATTGCAGCACAACTCAAATTTCTATATTGTTTCTCTCAGACACTGTAACGGGGCCTGTTTAACAAGGTAATGAGCCACCTGCTTTTCCATGGGATTCAGCAATCGTGAAAGTCAAGCTGCTCCAAGTCTGAATTATCAAATAAGGATGCCAAAGAAATGTTCAACAAAGCCAAAACATATAGACAATATATTAAAAGGATGGCTGCTCAAGCAGCCTGGGGCAGAAAAGATAAACCAAAGAGACAATACAGGAAGGATTCCTCTTTTTTGTGTGTTTGTTAGGGATGTCAGTGGTTTGGACAAGGAATTTTGGAAATTTGGATTCAGGGTTGAGAGGATCATCAAAAAGCCAAACACTTTTTCATCAGGTTATCTTTAATATCTATCCCGAAAGGAAGCTCATCTGTGATTATCTTCATGCACTTTCTTGCTTTTAGGAGGTCGTAGAAGTCACATATTTAAATGGAATCTGACTTTATTAGCTTCAAGCCTTATAAAATCATTATTTTAATGTACTGCAGATTCTTGGAGAGGATCTATTCATTCTGTAGCTTTTAATTATGCGGTTATTTAATAGTTTAATTATTCAACTGAATGTACATACATTGCCTGTTCTCCAAATACTACATTATACTTACTAAGGATAAGTCTGTGTAATCCAATTAGATACTGACACTCCCTCATTTGTACCTGAAACATCTTAGATTTATATACATCTTAAAAGTAGGTTGGCTCTTTTTAAGATTGGATGAGAACTGAAAAACCTAAATAGAAATCACCAAAACACTATCCTAAGCATGGCTATAGAAAAGAGATGGTGAGAAAACGTGAGAGGAGCTTGGAAAATACAGCAAAGAGATATCTCTTTAAAAGTAATAAAGATGAAATAGAATGTTAAAAAAATAAACTCCCAAGAAATTTTTAGTTACTTTTCTCTAGGTTTGTTATAAAATATAAATTATGTTATTGTTTGTATTGTTTTTAAAGCAAACAAAAAAAAATAGGAATAGGATATAAGTTGAGTTGGACAAAGTACTGATTCCCTAATGTAGCCAAACCCACAAGCTCTTGGCCCTCCATCTTCAATTCAAGGCCAAGCATAAGAAAAACTATTACCGATGTCAGAATAAAACATAAAAATAGTATTTGCCAGCATTTAGTCTCCAACTGGTGATAACTGGTGAGTTTAGTGTGTGGAATTTGGATTTTAGATTTTGGGTGGCCAGAAAAATGATTTGCTTCATTTATGCTAGTTTGAATGATTTGCTCCATTCATTTTAGATCAGTTATTAAAGAAAAGGACTCAACTAGAAAAGGTAGAAGCCGGCTCATATTTCATGCTGAGCAACCTGGAACAACCTGTAGTTCACTGAACTCAAGTTGTTTCTTCCCAATTTGCCTCTGTTCCAGGCAAATTGGACCCGCACCTCAAAGGAACGCCCTTCTTTCCTGGCTACAGGTAATCATCCTATAAACTCAGCTCAGCTAGCACCTCCTCCAGGAGACTTCCTTGGCTTCCACACACTCCCACCCTACAGGTGGCTCCCCTTTTGTACTTCCCATCCCCATCTCTATCATGGTTCTTACCAGTTGTGCTACAATTGTCTGCTTACTGTTCCATGTCCCCTATTAGAATGTGAACTTTGTGAAGGCCAGGACTGTGTTGTTTTCCTTGTCTTCATTTTATCTCTTACACCCAGCACAGTGCCCAGTAAAGGCAAACATTCCACAGAGATGAGCTTAGACCTTGCAACTCAGATGTTTCCCATCATTACCTTCCTAAGACAAGAATAGTTAGAGCAACTTTGTGTAAATTGAGAAGGGGAAATGAAGAGGGAAGGCTATCATAAGAAACCTCATGTCAAGGGAGAAGGATGAAGGAAGGAGAAACCATAGTTGATAGAAAGACTTCCTCACATTTGTCCACAAAATGTGAAGTTTTTAACTACATCATCTCCTTGCCTTTTTCTTCTCATTTACCTAAGGTGGGTAGTGGAGGAGGTAATGGACTTACCACAGAAAGAGAGTTGAAGCATTAAAGGTGTCTAAGAGATGATTCCATTGATTACTAGAAAGTGAAATTCACTCTTCCATTGAAGCTACCTAACATCCTAAATATATCAGTACACAGTAATGAAAGGATATGGAAATACCAAAACAGCAGGTTCATGGCCTCCATCACATGTGTTAAAACAACAAAGGGCAAAGAAATCTGGTGAGTAAATATAAAAGATCAAGGGCCAATGTCATAAGCCAAAATGACCCCAAATTTTATATATCAGAGAGTTATAAATACAAGGGAAAATCTATTTAAACTAGTATGGAGAAAATACAACAGAGATATCTTTGTTAATATAAAATGATATCATCTAAAATTTGACAAGGTAGTAGATTTAGTACCTCATGAATGAAAAGAGAAAAAGGGAAAAAGCTGGAGATTTGCTTTTTCGCTGGAATTCATCAGGACTCAAAATGAGTACAGAGGGAAATATTTTTGACAACCTCTTAAAATATTCTGAGTCATGCATTGCTTTGGATGGGGTGGTAGCAAAGAGAATTTTACCCTGATATTTAGCTTAGTTGTGTGGTACTGTGAAAGTCAATTAAAACCTATGGTGCCTTATGAGGCAGAAAAAATTTTAAAATGAAAATTTGGTAGCGACTTTTTAAAAAAGTAATAAATTATTTTATTTCAAGCTTAACTAAATTTCAACATTTTTCTCATGGAGAGAATAAAAATGCAGTTTTCTGTTACGTGAAGCATCGTTCAAATGATAAGATACATGTGTTACCAGCCATTTGACAAGCATTTCTTGAGTTCCTATTGTATTCTGGCCCTGGAGATATAGAAATAAATAAGCAATGTCCCTTCTTCTTAAAGAGCTTATAATCTAGTATCTTCTGCAAAACAACAATAGTAGATGGCTTAACCCTATTTTGGGAAAAAGAACCAAAGACATAGTGGCCTATTTTGAAAAAAGATGTGATTCATCTGTGAAGCGAGAAGTGCAAACACCAATAAATTCTCCAAATAGGAGGGGCACTGCCTGTGTTTAGGACTGCCAGCAGTGCAGTCCCTTTGTCTTGGTTTAGATTCCAACTACACAGTCCTGGAAATCATCACCATCAGATATACCCTCCGTGAATATGATGGACAGTACATATGCTGATATACAGCATGAAAGTGATCTTTAAAGAATATAAAGGATAATTTCATGAATCAGGAAGTATGGATTCAACCAAGGAAGATGCTGTATCAGATCGAATGCTTGCTGACGAGGAAACTCACTCAAAATGTGAAGATATTAGGAAACTTTGTGACAGGGCCCATTAGTTCCGCAGATTTGGCACACCAACGTAAGGGCCCATGAGCTGAAGGACTCCGAAGCATTATACTTTTACAAGGAAAACTGGGAAAATTAGGAAATCTAGAAAGAATTGTCTTCTTGACAAAATTTTAAAAAGGTATTTTTGTGGTCAGCCTTATTAAATATAAATAACTCCTGAGAAAGACAACTGTAAAGGACAACGGATTGATATGTGACTCCATGTGAAACTGATTAAAAGGAATATTTTCGTGAACTATTTCTAAAAAGAAGGAAAACATGCAAAAGCTAAGCTATGCTATATCGGCTTCAAACATTTGAGAGCCAAAAAGGAAGTCAAAGACTGCCCAGGTTAATTTGATCATTTTAAAAGAACTGATGTCCAACTGATGACCTGCCTATCAGGGTCACACTGCTGGTTGGCAAATCTAGGCTTTGACACCAGTTTTTCTGACAGCTCGTCCTGTGCTCTTATATTAAGACCACAAGAGCCCATTTGTAATTGTTCTGCTGCAGGCAAGGGGCCTCCGTTGATGTGACTTAGTAGTACATGTGGCAGACCTGACCCTCTGCACTTGTCAGTTTTCAAAATTAACTTCCCCTACTCCCTACTCCCCTAACAACAAATAGTTTTAAGTGTTTTTATTAGCATTTTGCTTAAATGAATAAGCAAATAATTAAAGAGGTAAATGTACTGTTTTAACAACTTTATTTGTGAGTTCTATAATTAGAAAGTCAAACTAAATAAGAACTTTACATTTCTAATACTTACAATGTCTTCTAGCGTGTCTTGTTTCACAGAATATAAAATCCAACAGCTAAAAGGAATTTGCGTTCCCATATAGGGAAGGAACGTAATATATCTTTCTTATGGGATTGTAAATTCTGTCCCCACTCCTCCTCCTCCTCCTTTCTCTCCTTCTGCCCTCAATTCCCCAGAGTCCCAACACACACATTCAACTTGCAAGTCAAACAGGACATAAAAAAGGTGAGACCTTAGGGGGAAGAACTTTTTCTTTTTATTCTTACAACAGATAAGTGAGTTTCCTGAATTATAAATTAAACCTCTAGAGATATAAATAGAATAGTGAAGAGCTGCTATGAGATATGACATTCTCTTCCACTCACTCAATAAGTACTTCATAACTCACTTGAGGCTGGCAAGTTCTATATAAGACATTAATACACAGACTTGAGAAGAATGTCAATAGCTCCCTTTGTCTACAGATTTTTTAAAAGAATACCACATGGGACTATAATAGATTAATTCCAAAGTTGCTGAGTTTAGATAGATAAATAAATAGAACAAAAGAGAAAGGTACACACAGGCCAAAGTCACACATACAGGTATATTCTATACCAGCACAATGCACTTTTATATTTTGAACAGAAATATTTCATACACAGTACTTAGCTGCATTAAAAAATTTTTTTTAATCTAGCTTTTATAAGATTGCTGTCATTTAGTCTTCCCTCTCCCAAATATAAGACTCAAAGGAAATATTAGTGGCAAATATCCTAGGTTCTGAGTGCTCCTCCAGGTTGCCTGGACTAAGTTCATTGAGAAACATCTTTGGAACTAAGTGGAATGTCACCACTAAAACTGTCACTTCCATGAAAAAAGAAAAGCAGTAATCAATCATCTTTAACTCCACTAAGTAAGTATATCTAAATTGCAGAATGCAGCTGCTTCCGTCAATTCCATGTCAGTCGTCTTTGTCATATTATAATTTACACATTAGGAATAGTCCCTAGTAATACAGAAGTGTTAGTGCACTTCCAAGACTCATGCCTTACAGATTTTATGGCTCAAGTATTAGGAGGTAGAGATTTATTTTTCACTATGTTCTCTCTGTCTCTTCTTCCTTAGGTAACATATTTTCTTACTTAGAGAGCCATTTTTCTCTTTCTCTTTGAAATTTATATCAAACCAATCTATTTTAAAATGGCATTTCTTTTTGTGTGCATAAAAAGTTATAAGGTTCACATGAGTTAATCATGAAAAAATTATCTTATAATTATAGTGTGGATGATTTTGGTGACAACCTGATTCACTTAAACTGTATATAACATGAACTTAATATCTCCCACACTCTATTTCATTTCTCAGAATTGACATTTAGTAAATTAAATAGATGATCTGGATATATTAAAGCAAAGAACTGAAGTTTTGGTCAACTTTCAGGTGGAAAAATAAATGTGAGGAGGACCCTCTGAGGATACATTAGATATTTATCCACATTAATAACTTATCAGGTACTTTGATGGTACACGGCTGGTCTAGCTGTCTGGGTAGACCCTTCACTGTTTAATGTACATCCCTTCCTATATTGCATCCTTGATAAAATTTTTAAAAAACATGTCATTTGGTCATAGGCTGAGAAGTAGCTGCTCTTCTTTGGTATAATCCCTCATTCTGTATAGTTAATGGGTTTTTAATTGTCGTTAAATTTTGAGTTCTTTGTATGTATAAGCACAGTCAAATGGACGTCTTCTCCTTCTCTATTTCCTATTAACAGTGGCTTCCTGCAGGGAAAAAACTGTTAATAGTTTATGGGTTATGTATCAGCAAGCCTTTGAAGTTTGGTGTCATTCACTAAACTGATTATTACGCCATGTCATGGCTTAAGTGTACAACAGGGCAGGGCTAGAAAATATTAAGCTTATTCTATTGTTACACCAACCTGTTTATTAATGACTTTTTAGTAATAGCACAGCTGAGTAATTAAGAGCAAAGGCCTTGGGATCAAAACTGGATTTAAATTCTGGAGCTGCTACTTGCTAGGTAAGATGACCATGACCAATTTCCTCATCTGTAAAAATGGGGATAATAATAGGGACTTCCTTATAGCATAAGTCAGAAAGCAAGGTAAGGCAAGGCATCTAAGGCATTTAGCATATTGTCTCTCACTGTAATAGTCATTATTTACTATTGTTATTAATGATAACATAATTTACATTATCATTCAAAAATTAGTTTCATACTTTACATATACATATTATCACCTATTTTTAAATTGTACCATATGTCTCAATTTTACCCACAAGGTCATCATTTAACACATTTTTTAGAGCTTTGTTGAAATTCACATATATCACTATAAGTAACAGTATATACATTCACGCCCAGGAATGTACAAATGTGTGTATGAATTTTTCCTAATGAATCCGTATACCTACTGTTTTAACAACTTTATTTTGAGTTCTATAATTAGAAAGTCAAACTAAATAAGAGCTTCACATTTCTAACACTTTGTCTTCTAATGTGTCTTGTTTCAGATAATACAAAATCCAACAGCTAAAAGGAATTTGTTTTGCCACGTAGCCAAGGTATTTATACATCTTTCTTATGGAATTGTCAAGTCTACCCCCACTCTGCTGGTTCCTCATGATTGCCAATTAGTTTACCAAGTGAAATGATTCTGTAAGAACACTGCCCGGATTCAGTACTGAGTTCATAGGACATTACAATTTAGGTTCACATGAAACTAGTAAGTTTCCAAACCTGAGGTACATACCCGCATTCAAAAAAGGTAAGTTATCTTTTCCGCTCACACTTTCTGGGGCTGTACATTCACATACCAGTGCACACTAGGAAAGGAAAAAAGAGAAAAGAAAACATATTTGAAGATAATCAAAATAAGACATAAAATTCTTTTATTTTGTTTGCAAAAATGAGGCTATGCACATGGTTTCAAAAAGTTTTGAACAAGACATTTTTGTACAACTATTTTCAGCTTTATCCTCACTATGAAGCTTGTTTAACTTGTGATTATTTGCTTACATTTATATATAATATGATGGAATTATATAATTATAGACTCCATTTCGATTCTAGTTAAAGACGACTTAGGAAAGAAGGTAATAAATAAAAAAGGATTGTCTCCAACATGCTAGAAAGATGTTCCTAGCACAGCAAATCACAACTGACAAGCTGAATGGGTTTGTATTTCTGTCACCTGGGATGATTTTGGATCAATAAAAAGCAAATTATTTCTAGATTTTAAGTAAAGTCAACTTTAAATAAAAGATAAAATATGTTGTAGCATCTAATTACATAGGGCAAAAGGAGTTTTTGTCCTCAGCAAAACAATGCAAACACTTGCTCATAAAGTAAAAGGATAATTTATAAAGAAGCTGATCACTGATTTATAAATAAGCAATTTACAAAGAAGCTGATCCAGAGATCATGGATCTATTAATCCATAAGTAATAGATTAAGCTCATGAGCCTTTATAGAACCGACACTTCTCTGGACAGAAAGAGAGAAGAGACACAGAAGAGCACATTGCCGTGTTCCTAGTGAGTGAGCCATGAGTGGGAGACAATACCCTAGACAATCCATCTCTAAGCGTGGGACTATCCTTCAGCTTTCTATGACACTGCAATTAACAGAGGAAGCAAAACTCTTCTGACCCCAGGAGGCTGACAAGAGACCTATTTTCACACAGAGAGACACCAGCATTTGTTTCTTCAAATGAGTTTCCTTCTATTTGTAGCCAAAAAACAAAGAAGAGAGCCAGAAGAAGGAGGAAAGTAAATGTTCAGAGCAAATGTATCAGACATAAATGAATAAATGCAAATAAAAGCAAAACTAACAAATGAAAACCCAGACAGTTCTTTTGATGAGGAGTCCTAAGGGAAACCACTGTCTTTCTGTAGCATGCATGGCTTTGCTCAAGAGACTCCAAGGGTTCAGACCACCCTCCCCAGGAGAGTGTATCAGAATTGCTTGGGCTATTTCCTTACTGTCCTAACTGTCTCTCTCCACCCTTCCTTCTGCAGGCACTGGCCCCCTTTGAGAATCATTGTCACAGAGGTCACTGTTATGATGGAATGTATATGTCCCTCAAGCATTTTGGGAAGAAAGAGAAATGATTGAAAACATTGATTTAAATGTTACTTTCTGTATCCTTATAGTCCACTACTTATTCCTCTATCATAACATTCATCACATTACTCAGGAGATTTCTTGATGGGGAAAAATGTGCTTTCATAATTGAGGTCCTAGTTCACTGAAAGAATGGATAACTGTAAACAGCTCTTAAAACTTTCTATTCTCTAAATCATTTTCCTGACCAACCAGAAGTCCCAGGTGATTCTTTCTTTTAATCCACGGCTATTTTGGAAATCCACTTTCCAAATCACTAGAGTGATATGCAATGATGCTTGGACATACTGAAAATTATTTCTCCAATTTCCAATATTTCCTCTACTCCTTTCTGCCTATATAGAGCTGTTGAAATAATCTTTTGTAAACATTATATTCATCATATCAATGTTCTGCTCTAGAACGTATAATGGTTGTTTACTGCCCAATCAAATCCAATATTCTCAGACTGGTCTTCAAATCCTTTCATGATTTGTCCCTGACACCCTTCTACATAATAACTGGGTATATAGCTATGAGCCATCCTCCTTTCCAAAAGAAGAGCATTCTCTACAATATAATGTATAGGAATGGTTTAGATTAAACCCTTTCAGTGAAAATGTCCATAATTCATAGGGATCAGGATTTTATCCTGAGAACTGTTTCCCTATATGGAGGCAGCTGTGCCTCTTTGTAATAAAGACAACTTTCTGTTTCCTATCAGAAGGCCTGTATTATTTCACCAGAAGGATATAGAAATACGATTTTCATACATTCATATCTTCAATCCACACTAGAAGGCAGATATTTAAGACAATTTTGACCTAATCACATTCTTATTTTGCAATTGTATTGTATTCTAACACTCTACTATTCAGAATGCTCTCAAGATTTAAATCCATGGCATATAAACAGAAAATATACAATAAATATTTACTAAATTAATTAATATTTTCATATTTGGACTCGGTAGTTATTTTCTTCAATTGTTTCCTGAGTGTAGCTTCTGTGTCTCTATTTAGATTGAAAGTTTTTTTGAAGCTAAGAACTGTATTTCTTATTTCCTTAGCCTATTTTATTTACTTTTTTACAACTGACCCTAGAATCATTTTTACATGTGCTAGCTGCTAGAGAGGATGCAAAGATTAAAATGATGTGGAATCTGTGCATAAGGAGACTCAAGCTGTATATACTGTTCATTAGTGTCATTATGATGGATATTTGCAGCATTACACACTTATATGGTGAGTGCTCCCAATGTAATGACAACATTTGTGATTATGAGCAGAAATAATAAGCATCACATATTTTTTATACCACACATAGCACCACGAACTTATTGATTTTGATGAGTACCTTAAAATGTGTCATTTGAGGGTAAGTGTGGCCAAGGAGAAGAAACAGAAGATATGTAAAATTCTAATGATTTTGAATAACACCTAACATATTAATTTGTCATGCATTGGGCTGGAAAACTAACAAAATTGTAAAAACAATGATCATAAGCTTCTGTATGAATCTATCAAAGACCAACACTTCTTGACAAAGTAATTTCACATCTGTTAGTTTATTCCTTAAATCACGGTTCTCAAAGTTTGGTCTGGAGTCTCCTGGAAGTCCCTGATAACTTTTGCTTTTGCATCCTCTGTAGTATCTAGAACAGGGTGAAGACAAAATTATTTTCATAATAATACTAAAACATTATTTGTTTCTCTCTCTTTCTTTTACAAGCATACAGTGGAATTTTCTAGAGGCTATATGATGTAATCATTTCATGGCTAATGGTACATGTGCTTGTATACCCTTCTGTTTTAAACATTTCTTGTTTGAATTTCTAATATGATAAATGTCTATAGATAAAATCAAAAAAGCAAAATCCCTAATAGAGTAAATATCAATAGATGAAATCCACATAAATATAAATTTTAAGAGTGTAAAATATGAGAATTGCTATGCTTTTGTGATCTCATTCAGTCTCGTGGTTTAAATACCATCCAAATACCATCTGATAACTCACAAATATGTAATTCTAGCTTGAACATCTCATCTGAATTCCAGACTCAAACCTCCAACTGCTCACATGCATCTACATTTAGATATTTAAGGCGAATTTCACAACAAACGGTAATTCTATTCTTTGGCTATCCTTTGCACCTGAAGACTGGCGACATTTCACTTTCCCCATGGATATCACCCTGATCTGACTCATCTTCATTTCTACCCTGAATCTTTGCAATAACCAGGCTCCATTCTTCTATTCTTGCCTCCTTTCAGGCCATATTCAACACAGAAGCCAGCATGGTCCTCTCAAAACGTGAATCAGATGATTTCACACCTATACTACAAAATCCTCAACTGTTTCTACATTTAGCTCAAAGTCTAATGGCCTAGAAGGGAGCAAATACTCTGTCTTCCCTGCTCCATGAACTTCTGTCCTCAATTCCTACCACTCTCCTCCTCAACCCCTCAGTTCCAGTCACACTGGCCTCCTTGCTGTTCTTTCAACACAACAAGCATGCTGCCACCTCAGGGCCTTCGCTCTTACTATTCACTCTACCCAGAATTCTTGTTCCTCTCAGATATCCACATCTTGCTCCCTTATTTCCTGCATGTTTCAGCTCAAATATCACATTATCAGTGAATCTATCCTTGACCATCCAGTATAAAATGGCCACAGCCCAGCACTCCCTAGTCCTCGTACCCTGTCTTATTTTTTTTTTACAGCATATGCCACCATCTGATCAACAATATATTACTGGTTTATTTTTTTATTGTTTTCTTCCCCAGAAAGCACCATCTGTATCTATTTGGTTCATTGCTGAATACCGAGAACCTGGTAGAATGCCTAGAACATAGAAGGCAGTATTGTTTGATGAATGAATGATTAATATTACATGCCTGTAAGTATCCTACAAAGTAAGGCCAGTCATATTATTTTCAATTTTATATTTGGGAAAAATAAAGGGATGGAACAATTTGAGGCTGGTCTTTAGCTACCAGAGGACCCCACCTTTTCCATCACCACAGCTGATGAAAGTCCACTTAAAACATCACTTCAAAGTATGGGGGCAAAATAACCTTAGAAGGGCATCAGGTCATCAAAATACTAGTTAGGTTAGATTCACAGTCAAACGGAGATATATAATGACTACACTTATACCATCTTTGCTACTGTCATAAATAAGTAAGGCATTTTCCTTCTTTTTGTAGAAATCACCACCACTTTGATCATTAGTACTGCACCACATTCAAATATAATATAGACATTAAACAAAAGGGGGAGACAAGGCAGGAGCTGACCTGAACTCAGCCCCTGCAAAGCCACACTGGAGGATACCCCTTAGCAACCCTCCTGCCCTGACAAGAAGAGGCATCCCTGTGAGGCATCTCTGCACAGGGCAAGGGGGAGGACTGTGGCTGTCTCAGTTGATCCTGTTGGCTATTACTTACTTGGGTTTTCTCATCTATTACCTGATTGCACTACATTTTAATAAGTGCTCTGATAATAGAATATGATGGGCAGGGGGCTGGTGTCAGGGGAGGAGGAAGGAGGGAATCAGGGAGACATTTAAGAGACTACTGTAAAAATCTAGGTGACAGACAATGTTGGTAACAGTGAAGGGGTCACAAGTCATCAGATTCTGGATTTATTTAGAAGTCAGAATCAATAGGATTTGCTGCCGTATTGACTGTGAGTATGAGAAGAAGAAAGAGTCAAAGATGACTCCAAAATTAAAAAAACAAAAAAGTTTGGAAGCCTAATGAAATATTTCACCTAATATATTAGTTTTGTAAAAGGACAATATTGGTATTTCTTTTGTGAAGTTGTGTTTTCTACTACTACGCAATTTTAACAATTTGTCATCTATTTCTATGTGTGTATATATCAAATAAAAGTTTGAACCAGTGTAATATGGGGAATGACCCAGAGCACAATCTTTCCTTGATGAGAAACATATAATAATATGATTTGAGGAAACAAGCAAGTAAATATATGTGAAAGGAAAGAGTTCAAATTTTCATTTATATTTTATTCCATGTTTTGGAGGTTATGTAAGATTCAAGATTAAAATGTAGTTTTTATATCAGGACTATTGTTATAAACTGAATTGTGTTCCTCAAAATTCAAATGTTGAAATCCCAATGCCTGTGACTGTATATGAAGATAGGGCCTTAATGGAGGTAACTAATGTTAAATGAGGTCATAAGGGTGGGGCCCTAATCCTATAGGGCTGGGGTCCTTTCAAGATGAGGAAGAGATACCAGAGCTCACTCTCTCTGTGCATGTGTGCCAAAGAAAGGCCACAGCAAGAAGTCCACCGGCCAGGATGAGCTCTCTCCCCAGGAACTGAATCGTCTGGCACCTTGATCCAGCCTTGTAGAACTATGAGAAAATAAATTTCTGTTGTTTAAGCCACTCCGTCTATGGTATTTTATCATGGCAGCCCAAGCTGATGAGCACAGGTATTAATCATTTATCTGCTTCAGTATACATGAGAGATAACATGTGTCACTCACCCATGACTATGGTGCTAAGAGTAATTGCATTTCTTTCTCTCCTATTCATGCAAACCAGTAAGAGGGATATTATTTCAGGGATAACCACTATTTCAGTTACTTTGTCTTTTCATATTTTCAATCAATCACTATCTTTAGGATCTAAATCACCATTAGTAGCAGATTGCGTTAATACACTTCACAGAAATTTGATTCAACAGATCTGCAAGAGGGTCCCTGTATTTGCATTTCTAACAAACATCCTAGATGATTCTGCTCACACTTTGAAAAACAGAGATAGTTATTTCTACATAATTCTTCCAAATATCATGCATAGTGGACCTTACTACATGTTTGTCACTCAGTCATGAATATTCCTAGGGATTGCCAACAGTTTATAGTAACTTTGTAAAAGAAATCCACAAAAGGTCAAGGTTTACTAAGAATCCAGACAGGATGAAGCTAATGCCAACAATGCTTACGGGGTTTACCATTTTAGTCAACTTATGACTCGTACATGGTACATGCTGACACTGCCACCTCCTATTTCTAGAACAGCTTAGTTAAGGCTTTTTAAAGTTCACATTACTAAGTCAGAAACATTAGGTAGGATGGACTTTGGTGGGGCATATTCCTGGGTATCAAGTTCTCCATTTATGAAAAGAACATGATTCAGTTTGAGCTACCTCATAATAGCAACATAGTAAAGGAGTCAAGGGGTGGGCAAGCTTTGAGGAAAATAGAGAGGTGGCTGATAATAGAGTCAGAGGCAGGGAAGGTAGCCCTACTTTGACATGAGAAGTGTTTCTGCTACTGGTCTCCTGGCACACTGCCATAGGTCCAGGCACAGTTAGCTGCCTATTTCTGCTCTCTGTCCCTGCTTAGCCTCTAAATCCTCCCTCCTTAATCTTGATCCAAGCATTCACGTGGTGGTGACTAATATGAGTCTTATAAAGAACTCCAAAGGAAACAGGTTGAATGAAGGGACCTAGCCACAAGACAGGAGTCTTAAATACACAAATCCTAAGAAGACCTGCTGCAAAACTTCACCTGGGTCCTGACATTTGCAAGCAATGTGATTCAAACTTTGGGCCTCCTTGGAATATTTTCATTCCAATGATATGTTCCAACAGAGAGTAGGGGAACAGAGAAGAATAAGGCTTGAGGCAGCAGATGCGACCCCAGCTTATTCTGGGACAAGAACAGTATGTTTTTGAAAGTCAGTCTTAGATTTTTTTTAAGTTAATGACTTGTTAAGTGTTAGGTACACCATCTCTCATGTAAATATTTCCTCAGTACCAAAAATCACACATGCTCCCAGATAAGGGACACTAAGCCAGAAATTAAGTAGCAATAGGCCTTATCATTACATAATGCTCATTTATGAAAAGGTAGAAATTATAGTGTATACACAAACTCATCTTCCTGAAGAAAACTATTAGCAGTTTTGTAGTCTTTCCCCTGTGCCTCAATAAAATAGGCAATTGAATTCCTAAGACAGGAATTTAGACTAATACTTATCAAGTTTCTCTTTCTTAGAGGAAAGAAAGTAAAAATCCTGGATACATATTGATATGCACTGGGGCCTTTATCCCAGGCTTCAAGGAAGTTGCTTTGCCTCCAGCTGGCATTGCCCCTCCTTCAGAGCTGTCCCTCCTCTGAATACTATTTCCCGCTTCTCTCTCTGCAATTTCATAGGGCACAAGGTCATTAAATGTGCCCTCCTTCACATACACAAAAATGAAATCCAAATTCAAATTGCATCTCTTTCCAAAGAGGGTTTAGAATAGAGAAGTGGTTATTTTTGGCAATAGCCCTCCCAGAATCTTCTGTGCATCTCAAGTAGGGTTAATTATGGCAGAATGCAAGAGTGATTAATACTTTTGTTCCAACTGAGAAGAGGCAGTGTCAAAAGGGGAGCCAGCGGTGAAGAGGAAGGTGTTTCTGAACGGCGTGCAGCTTTGCATAGTTCCAAGCAAACAGGCCCTCTGGTTCAGAGGATGAAACACACTTACGGTATTCCAATTGCAGAGCTGATTTCTCATTTAGCTTTTGAATAATGAGATTTTGTTACAGAGGTTTTGGTGATTCAGGCATCTGGCAGAGCTGATCATTTCTAATTTAATTTGTGCAATGAGCTGACTGAGACCCTACCTTTTGTCCCTGCACATCTGTCGTGATGTGGTCGGCTTCCCCATCCTCAATCTCCCCCATCTTCACGACACTGACTTCTATGGTGCCAACAACTTTACCACCATCTGAAGTTCTGCAACCAAAAATAAATGAAACGGAAAGGTAAGAATCTTCTCTCTCCTTAAAGTATGTCCAAACATGTTTGTTTCCGAAAACCACTAACATTGCTATTTACCTTCATCGGTTTTAATGAAACAAATCAAAATATATTAATCGTCTTGATATTGTTTTTAATTTTGAAAGAAAATTAACCATGAATTTGTGAGGGAAGGGCACGGACTGTCAAAATGATCTCATG
The DNA here is from genome assembly GCA_031878705.1 of Tapirus indicus. Classification (NCBI taxonomy): domain Eukaryota; kingdom Metazoa; phylum Chordata; class Mammalia; order Perissodactyla; family Tapiridae; genus Tapirus; species Tapirus indicus. The sequence continues at coordinate 123,653,585 of CM062919.1, read as the reverse complement.
AAGGCGAAACCTCCTCGAGGCTCTCAGAAGTCGCTGCAAATATCAAGGATGGAGGCCCTATTTGGCAACTCCACATCTCTACAACAGCATAGACCGCGGCTCCTCTATACCAATTACAAAAGACACTGTGCACATCTATTACAAAAACTACAGCTGAATAAAATCGAAAAGAATATAAACATTCTTATATTCCTCTGTGACCAGGCCGTTGGCTACAATATCTGATTTTGTACGTTTTCCCTAACATCATTTTTCTAAGAGACTAGGTAAAGAAGATTCTCTCCCAGCACACATAAGAAAGTAAAGGTACACACAGAACAGAAATTAACCACAGAGATCATTTAATACAACCCATTATTTTTTCAGATAAAGAAACCAAGACTTAAAAAGATGGATAGACTGGTCCAAGGTAACAAAGTGGCAACACCAGAAACCCAGGTTTCTATCTTCTTCAAGCCTGTTGGTCATTGAACAACTCTTCTCTATTTAATGATGATGATACTTTTATTGTTAAAATTATCATCACCCTGTCAGGTCTGCCCTCTCAAGATGGGTCTTCATCCCAATACAGACCAAGAAAAGAAGGAACAGTGGTCAGGCCAAAAAGGGCTGTGGCCACATGCAGCCTATTGGCTGCACCTATTGCACCCGATGTGTGCCCAAGGACAAGGCCATAAAGAAGATTGTCATTCAAACCATAGTGGAGGCCACGGTCAGGGATTTTTCCGAAGCGAGCATCTTCAACACCTATGTGCTTCCCAAGCTGTATGTGAAACTACATTACTGTGTGAGTTGTGCCTTCACAGCAAGGTAGTCAGGAATAGTTCTTGTGCAGCCCGGAAGGACTAAACACCCTCACCCAAATTTAGACCTGCCGGTGCTGCCCTACAGCCTCCGCCAAAGCCCATGGAAAGAGCTAAGTCCTTAAGGACTGAAGAAAAACTGTCCTCTGGAAAAAAATAAAATGGAAATTATACTTTAATTAAAAAAATTATCATCATCATTATTGTCTTCAACATACAAATTTTATGGTTGACAATAATAATGAAAGATAAAAATAAAATTAACGATGACCATTCTTTAAGATTCTCCAATTTCTTTTTCTGGGCAAGCAAATATATAGAATAAATGGTGCCACCATACCATGGAAACACTGGGACACATAATGATATTTTTCCCTTGAATCTCATTTTGAAAATAGGTAGTAAGCCACCTCATAGGTGTGATATGTTGCTGTAACTTCTATCTAAGCCTAATTGAATAATATTAGTCACATGAAATTTCATTTTTTTATTTAGTTATGTTCTTTTCTGAAATTTGTTTTTAACTTTAATCTGAATACAAATGATGCCTTTCTCATAACCAATTCCTTCCAAATGTCACTATTTTATTATTAGAGGTATCAGAAAAGAGGAATAGAAAAATTACTATAAGTAGTTTACCAAAATGCGAATTAAAATAATGAATAAGTTAGATGAAACAGAAACCCAACTATGTTACTAGATTGTGGCAAGTTTTTCTCAAAATATAAAAAGGACAAATCAAAACACAACTTTTGAATTACGCTTTTAAAAAAACTGAAATAGGAAAATTCTGATGACATATAGATACCTAATGTCATAATGTAATAAAAAAAGGTTATGTACATAGAAAAAGAAAAGTGATTTACTTGTTAAATAGTGTATTAAGATTTCTTAATAAATATGAAATAAAATACTTCTTGGTGATTTTTAAATCAGTGGAAATCATATTGACTCAATTATTTGAAACTAATTTAGAAAACGTAAACATTCATCACAAAGAAGATATGTATATGAATGACAGTATAATCCATGATTTTGTAAAAAACTATATTAGCTCCAATTCTGGGGTGCTTTTAAAAATTCATTATACCATTTTCCCACTTAAAAATGACATAATAACTTGTCATAAATCATGATGTGACATATCTCTGTACAATTCTTCAGTACCTGGTAGTTAAACAAAGAGTTTAATAAGAGCCCTCCCTCACTGGCATTATGCACAGTTTTTTTCTAGAGATTTGCAGACTTTTTTTTCCCCCATATAAAAATTGAAGATAACTTTTTCTTCCTATAGGAAATTGTTTAACTTTTTTTTTTCCTTGAGCAAACTGAGCTCGCTTAATTTCTAGGAATGCAAAACCTATTTATAACTTTCTAAATCTGTTTACTGAACTAAACCAAATAATGACATAACGATTTGAAACAGAGGGTAGACTTTTCACAGCCTCTCCCAAAACTGGGTAATAAAATAATATCTGCCATAACATTAAAGTGTGAACTCAGGAGTTTGAGCTGTCTGCTAACTGCATGACCTTGGGCAAGGAGCATAACCACATGAAACTTCGTTTGTAGAATGAAGATGATGATAATTTTGTTGTGAGGATTAAACTGTAACATGATTCATGTAAAATGCTTAGCTCAATGCCTTACACAGAATAAGTGCTTCTTCCTTCTCTCCTTCCTCTTTATCTTCCTCCTACTACTAGCAGTAGTAGTAATAGCAGTAGTAGTAGTAATAGTAGTAGTAGTACTAATAGCAGCAGCAGAATTAGTAGCAGTAATAGTAGTAGTAAGAGTAGCAGCATCAACAGATTTGCTATTGCCATTAATGTATTGTATTGTATTTAATTTGATTCTCTCCAGAAATTTTACTAAAATAGGCATCCAAGACTATAGTAAAAGATTATAGGATCTCATGGCACATACATTTCAACAATGATCAAGTGCTTATTCCAGATACAATGACTTAGTAATAACAGATGACGTTGTGAAGCTTACATTCCTAGTAGTGCAAAGAACACGGGTTTATAACTAATTACAGTGCAAGTGAACCTTTCAAAGTGCCAAAGTAGATGAACAAACAATGTACTATGGGAGTAAACTTCTGAACTATAGCTCCATCTATTCCTTTTAAAAAAGATATGGCTACCTTTTAAATAATTTTTTTGCCTTTTGGTCCCTATATGCTTCCACTTAGTCCCAGAGTGGAATCAAAGCAAGGAACCTGCTTAATCTAGTGACACTAGAGGGATTCTAGAATCATTTTTTCCCCCCAAACCAATTTGGACAGGCAGCTCTGAATACCCTAAAGCGTGCCTCTTCATCTGAGATTTGTGGGAGACAGAATGAGGAATCCAGGTTATAAGCTAAAGAGCTGAACCCAAATACCCAAAAACCATGGTCCCCACCATCAACGAACTGGAACGTAGGATGTGGAAGCAGTTGCCTAGTTATTCTGTAACAATTTACCTCACACCAAGTGTGGACATTCAACAGTTCTCTTCAATCAGGAAAGTCACAATTGAAATATCTATTTCATGACTCCAAAGGCTATTTCAAAGGTGATTTCATAGAAATGTAGAAAAAATACATTCTTAAGTGCTTAATTATGCTTTTAATTTACCCCCATCAGGTTCAGGAGGCTAGCAATTACAGCTTAACCATTATTCATCACCGAAATTCTACTGAATTTTATCTAATGGAAATTCATCATATCTGTGTGGAAGATATATTGAAGAGACTTCTGGGCTAGGAATCAAGAAACCCAAGTATGACCTCCAGCTCAGCTGCTAACTAGCTACGTGACCGACAACATATCACTTCAGTTTTGTGGATTTCAGTTTCCTTTACTGCAAAACAAACAGCTGGTCTCTAACAGCTATTCTATCCTATCAGCACTCAAGTCCCTGCACTAGTCACTCCTAGGATTCCATCACATGAGCCGATCACATGATTCCATTGTAGGCACCACAAGCCAGCCCAGGCTGATACGGCCTTGAGAAAAATCTCAGGCACAGTCTAGCCTCTCCTCCTCACTCCCCACCTTCTCATCCAACCTTCCTCCCAAACAAACCAAACAAATGAAATACATGTCAACCTGGAAAGTAACAACGCTTACAGTCAAATAACAGGCCTAGTTTTTCTTATAATGTCCTATATAATATGTGTGTATATATACATATGTATATAGTATGTGTGTATGTGTGTATTTACTGCCATTATGGCACTGCATCTTGGTATTTTTGCAAGGATGCAAATTTGACTGAACCAGAAACAAAGCGGTCTTCATACACTTTCCTAGCAATTTATATGGCAATAAGAACAGGCTGCAGTACTAAATAACTATCTCAATCTATATGAATAAAAAAAAAGTGATATCATTTCAGACAGTCTCTTGCTAGGCCATTACCACTGTTTAATGTAGACAGCTGTAAGAGAAGTAAAAAGATGGATAGTTCATGGCTGCTACAGTATTTTGATCACAACATCAAGTTCCTAATTCCCTCAGCAGAGACACTTAAATATTTAACCATGCCAAGAAGATGGAAGACAAAGAAGGGGACAATTTCAGCAACACAAATCGACACTCCCTTTTCACTTAGGTTTTCAGCATGCATAGTATATTAGTGATTAAGGTTCTTTAAAATCTGCCTTTAAAATAACTCCCCTAATGCTTCCTAATGAAATATTCAATCTCACATGCTGAAATATACAAACACTTTTTAAAGACTAAAGGAAAGGGAACTGAAGGAAAGTCTTTTAACAAAGGACAACGTAATGATACTTTTCCTCTAAGCGTCTTTACCATCTACTGCACCATCTTTAGTAGAGCAAAAAGAGAAAAAAAACAAAAACACCTCTGGAAATGTTAAACAGCAACATGTAAATGACTCCTCTATTTTGGAAATGCCACAGAGATACAAACCAACAAAAGACTCTGTAGACATTCAGGGGAAAACCATCATTAGCACTGTCAGTCTTTGTGAATATAAAGTAGTCCTGGTGTTACACACAGCCATCTTCAGCTGCGGGATATGCCTTGCATTTAAACCATCTAGACATGTAACTGGGAAATGAAAATCTCACCCGGACAGGAAAATAAACACAGGCCATAAGTAAACAAATGGAGTTAGTGAGTGAGTGAGTGCACCCTGAGGATCTTTCTCATGAATACATTTACCTGGCTATGATAGATTTACTTAAGGCTCACAGAAGTGATAGTTCTATTTAAGTATGTATAACTAAGCACACCTCTATTCTGGCTGAAATTCACAAATGTCAGGAGCTGTATAATACTTTCAAACTAACACTCAAATAAAACTTGTCAGTAGTTCTTAAGATTATAGCTTACACAATCTAAGGTTTTAGTCCTTGGTTTTTGCCTCTTTTCTCATTATAAGCTTGCCTTCAGAAATTCCATCCATTATCATGAGATTCAACTGTCCCTTCTATGAGGACCTACCACAATGCTATATTCCCTACTCTGTCCTGATTTCCTGATCTAGAACTCCGAATTCCCTTTGTTCTGATATTAGTCTACATTCTGTAAGCTTGAAACCTTATTCTTCCTTTTCTCAAACCCCAACTTATTTACATCAATAGGATACCATTCTCCAAAGACCAAAACCACAGAATAGTCCATCTCAATCTGTGCCTTGCCTCCAATAAGTCTCTAAGCCCTACTGATTCTTCCTCTATAGTGTCTCTTACAAGTGTCCCTTCCCAATGGCAACATCACCTCGCTCATGTAACACTTGAAGAGCCTGCTTCCCATCTTCCAGTATCTTTGTCTTCCATTCCATCCATCTCAACTTTTCTTCTTAAAGCTTTGCTGTCACTATTTTATTTTCTTTCCTCTGTTAAAAGCCTTTAGACACTGCCCAGTGACTACCCAGAGAATCTGAAGTATACCCTGTCTTTCAAGACTTTATATCAGGACTTGTCAAGGGTTATGGGCAGCTCAGTATTTTTGGTTCAAACTGATCCATGTCATCACACACTGTTAAATAATGGAGTATGGTTTAATGGAAACTGTAGTGAACAGTGAGTAACAAAGTCCTTGGTTATGGTGTTGGCTCTTTATAGTAAACAGCTATGTGACCATGAGCAGGCAATTCGCTTCTATAAAGATTTCCCAGCTATAAAATATGAAGATAGTAAAACATCCTACTTATCTCACAATATTTATGTAGTCAAAAATAAAAGATTTTAAGTTTAAATATAAAAATGCTTTAGTGTACGGTAATGAGTACTATAGTTATATAGTCTGGCCACAAAGCTTCAAGAGCACATCACAGAAATGTTGACTATCAGTTTTTCAGACTAATTGGCTTGTAGATTCCTCTTAAGTGCTAGAAACAGTACTATCCAAATATAAGGAATTCCCTCAATAAAAATAAGCTAAAAGAAATCTTTCCTTCCTCATGACTCTATTAAAAATATATATAGTAAGTTATATTTGGAAACTTGTTGTTTCAATGCCAAATGGGAAATATTAACTCTCTCCTTGAATGTAAGAGGTATCCTGTCAGCAAGGTGAGAAAACAAGATCGGCATCCTGTAAACGTCTTTGTCAGGACTCAGAGGCAACCAAACTTACATTAAAATGAATAGGACATCATGACCTGCCCCTTGGTAGATAAGAGGTTGCAGGTAAGATGGAGTAGGCACACACACCCACTGAACACAGCTATAAAACCTGGACAGAATGCACAGAGCAGATACTTGAGGACTCAAGGTAAATAGCACTGGGCATATTGAGAAAGATGATCAGAATTTTAAATACCATTGAACCAGGGGCGAGTTTACCACTTTTTCCCTCTATGGTATCTCCCAACCTAGATTCAACACAGCCCCAAACCCAGAAGTGGTCATTGGTGTAGACAGAAAGAACTCCAGGAAAGCTCTCTGGTTTGGCTCAAACAACAGAAAAGAGGTCTGCTAACACTCAGAAGAATGGAGAAATCTCTTCTCTTCTTTCCACTCTCTCATGCCCCAGCCCCCAAGTAGTCCAGTGGGTCCAGCAACAAGAGTGGAAGCAAAGGGGAACTGCAGGAGTTAAAACTATGAGGAAAGGAAAGTGTCCTCTGACTGGAGCCATGATCTCAAGGGTGTGGGGTGAATCTCTCTCTGTTCTCCAGCTTCTTGGCCCCAGAAGAGGGTGCAGTTGCATGGCAGAGAAAGGAAAAGAAAACCCCAGCTTTCTGGCTTGAGGACTAAAAAGGGAAGCCACAGGAAACAGGAACTTGCTGGGAAGAGTGTGGAGAGGAAGAAGTTCAGGAAAGGGACTTCTCAACATTGCTCATGAACTCCTGAGCTCATGCAAGCTGTGCATGCGTGGGTCTAAACAGCCTATCAGAGACTGAGAAATAACTCATGGACTAGACCACCCCCTTGGTCCCAGACTGCCATCTGGGTGACAAACTTGAGGACAGGTCTGAACAACACTGTAAATGTTTTAAAAACATAAGCAATATTGAAACTACAAGGTTTCACAGGACACGAGGTTAACATATAAATATTTAGCAATGAACAATTAGAAACTGAAATTGAAAAAACATATATATATTATATCATTTATAGCAGGTCCAAAACAAATAAAGTACTTGGTTGTAAATGTAGCAAAAATGTACAAGATCTACATGCTAAAGCACTAGAAATGCTGATGGAAGAAATCAAAAAAGGTTTAAATAAATATAGAGACATACTCTGTTCATGTATTGAAAGACTCAACTTTACAAATGTTAATTCTCCCCAAACTGATCTATACATTTAATGCAATACCAATCAAAATCCCAGCAAAACTTTTTTTATTGATATTGACAAACTGATTAAAAAAGTTGCAAGGAAAAGCAAAGGAAACAGAATAGCCAAAATAATTTTGAGGAAGAAGAACAAAAGTGGAGAAATTCCATCTACTGATTTTAAGACACTGTAAATCTACAGTAATCAAAACTGTATGGTATTGGTGAAAGGATAGACATATTGATAAATGAAACAAAATAGAGAGGCAATATGGCCAATTTGTTTTTGAGAAAGTTACAGTTAATTCAATGTAAAAAGGATAGTCCTTTCAACAAATGGTATTAGAACAATTAGACATCCATTTGGGGAAAAAAATAAAACTTTGTTTAAACTTCACAACTGAAACAAAAGTCAAAATGCTTCATAAATGTAAAACGTAAAAATATAAAACTTAAAAGAAGACATAGGAGAAAAATCCTCATGAATTGGGCTCAGTCAAAGTGTTCTAAAATACGACACTAAAAAAGTGATCTAAAAAAGAAAAAAATCGGTAAATTGAACTTCATGAAAATTGACTTTTGCTCTGTGAAAGACATTGCTACGTGAATGAAAACAAGCTACTGACTAGAAGACAATATTTGCAAATCATATATCTGACAAAGAACTTGGATCCAAAATACGTAAAGAATCCTCAAAACTCAGCAAGAAAACGAACAGCCTAGTTAACAAATCAGCAAAAAACTTGAACAGACATGTCTCAAAAGAAGATATACAGATAGCAAATAGCCCATGGAAAATTGTTCAACATCAGTGGTCATTAGGGAGATGAAAATTAAAAGCACTATGAGATGCCACTATACACCTTAGAATGGCTGGTGAGGATGCAGAGCCACTGAAACTCGCATACACTGCTGGTGGGGAAAACAGCACAGCAGTTTCTTATAGAATTCAACACACATTTATCATATGACCCAGAAATTCCAATCCTAGGTATTTACCCTAGAGAAATAAAAACTCAGGGTCACAGAGAAACCTACACATTAATATCTTAGCAGCTCCATTCATAATCACCAAAAACTGGAAACAATCAAAATATCCTTGAATGTGAATGGTTACACAAACTATGGTACAACCATTCCATGGAATACCACTAAGCAATTTAAAAAAAACTGTTGGTTCACACAATAACATGGATGAATTTCAAAGGCATTAGACTGAATGAATGAAGTCAGTCTCAAAAGGACACATACATACATGATTCAATTTCTATAACTTTCTCAAAAAGAAAAAGCTATGGTGATGGAGAACAGATCATGGTTGCCTGCGGTTGGCATAGCTGGAGGCATGAATCAAAGGGACAGAAGGAGGGAGTTTCTCTGTGGTGATGGAAGAGTTTTGCATCCTAATTGTGGTGGTGGTTACAAGAATCTATACATGTGTTAAACTTCATAGAACTGTACAACAATAAAAAGTCAATTTTATTGTATGTTAATTTACAAAACAGAATAAATGAGAAAGGATATAGCCATTTTCCCTAATAATGAATTAATAGCAAAAAACAGTCTGGGAATACAGAAACCAAATTATTAAAAGGTTATCCTCTTCCATGTGAAGCAAATCTTCTAATTTCTGACAACATTTATTTGCAATGGCAAAGTATCAATTTATCCCATGCCTTATGTTTTCAATATATCTGCTCATGTAGAAACGCCATATGCGAGAAGAAAACTTCCACCTGAACAATGGGGAGCATTTCATCAGAGATTGGAGAGGAAAATGCTCATTCAGGAGGTGCGATGAATATCCCAAGTCAATGACTCCTGTTCATGGGATAAACCAACTGGCCACCTACTGTCTAAAATTACTCATGTTTAGAGCTACAAAAGAGAAACTATTGCTAAGGCTTTTTGTTGGGTTAATTTATTTTATTATATTTATTTGCTTGAATTTTTATTTTGAGCAAGAGAAAGAAAGAGACGGAGAGGAAAATAGCTCTGTGCATACTAAGCAGAGACCATTGGGAGAGGGAGGGAATAGTAGCAAGAAAGGACTTATAGCAGGTTACATATTGGTTGCTGTGGAAACCTGATGTAATAGAGGATTTTTTTAAAGGCAAAAGGAAAAAATTTTTAAGCAAAATATACATTTTTAAGACTCGGTACAAACAATCTTGATAGATAACCAAGCAAAATTTTTTTCTTACTAAAAATAGACATGCTCCTACAGCAGAAACTCTTTACATGAATGGTTTGCAAATGCCACAAAACCAATCAAAATATTCTTAAACACTTTAAAAATATTCTGAAGATAAGTGGCACAGAGAATTAGAGGATTCAATTATTAAATAATTAGTATTAAATACTTGATGGGTCAATATTTAATATTCAAATTTTGAATTATATATACATTTTTATTAGATTTTCGTGCTTTTGGGTTTATGTCAGATTTTTAATGGTAGAAAATAGTGTGAAGGGATTTTTTTTAAAAAAGCTAGCATTAAAATGTCAAAGTTATATAGAATATGAACATAATTTGGGAGTGAAATATATTTCAAACCTGTGTGGTAAGAAATTCACTAAGCTTTAGTTTGCACAATGAGGCATGCACTCTGAAAGCAAATAATTCTTAGTGCTTATATTTTTATGCTTAATTGCATTTGGATTTGTTTTAAATTCTTCTGTTACTAAGTTATAAAATCTTATGGTTTTTAAAATATTTTTTCTTTATTCTCCTTTAATACGACAACATTTTTAACCAAAAAAGAGTTTCCAAAATGATAATTTTCCATAGAAATATAAAAATAAGGTCAAAATAACAAAAAATATTAATACACTTCAAACATTTATCAAGCACCATGTTGTAAGTACTATTCCATGCGCAAGAATACAACTGAGAACAAAACAAAAATCCCTGCCCTCATGGAACTTGAATTCTCATGGTAAACAAATAAATGATATGTCAGAATATGGTTAAGTGCCATGGAGAAAAATGAAGCAGCATAAGGTGGAGGAGTGCTGGTTTGGAGCTGCTACTTTATAAGTAGTTGGGAAAGGCCTCTCTAATACGATGCCATTGGAACAAACAGCTAAAGGAAGTAAGGAAGTGAGCCATATGTCTTTCTTGGGGGAAGATCTTTTCAGGCAGAAAAAGCAGATGGTCCAAAGGCCTCGAAGTGAGTGAAGTGAATATTGTCACCATATTCAAGGATGAGCAAAGACACGGATGTGGCTAAAGCTGGGTAGTAGGTGGGGAAGAGAGTACTTGAAGACTAGAAGTTTTATATTGCTGCATAATAAATAACCAGAAACTCAGTAATTTTAAACAACACCCATTTATTATCTCACAGTTTCTGTAGATCAGAAGTCTGGGCTGGTTCCTCTACTCAGGATCTCACAAGACTGAAATCAAGATGTAGGCTGAGCTGAATTCTCATAGGAGGCTCTAGGGAGAATCCACTTCCTAGCTCATTCAGGTTGTTGGTAGAATTTATTTCCTTGTGTCTGTATGACTGGGGTCCCCGTTTCTAGCTAGTTATCAGCTGGGGTGATGCTCAGCTCCTAGAGACCACCCTCAGGTTCTTACCATGTGGCCCTCTCCATAGGCAGTCGACAAGATGGCAGTTTGCTTTTTCAATACCTGCAGGAGAAGTTCTCTCTCCAATCTGCTAAGATGTGTCTTACACAAGGTTACTCCAGCCACGTAGGTGTAATTACAGAAGTGATTATCCCATCACCTTTGGCATAAAGGGTAACCTTATAAAGGAAGAGACTATCCTATCATATTCACAGGTCCCACTCACACTCAAGGGGAGTATTATGTGGGGCATGTACACCAGGGAGGTGGGAATGTTAGGGGACATCTTACATTCTGTCTACCACAAGTAATTGTGAATGAGATAATCCAGAACTTTATAGGTTCTGTAAGAACTGTAAGAACTTTGCCTCTTTCTGAGTGAGGTGGAAGATCAACAGAAAATTTAAATTGACATAAGTTTTAAAGTGAGAACTTGGACTGCAGTGTAGAGAATAGACTATAGGGGAGCAAAGAGAGAAGCATGGAGATGAGTAAGAAGAAATGAGGATGAAGTTGAGATGCGTCAGATTCTAGTTTTATTTTGAAAGTAGCACTAACAAGATATTGTGATTGGCTGGATATAGACAATAAGAGAAAGAGGAATCAGAGACTACAGAGATTATGGCCTGAACAATGGGAAGAAAGGAATTGCAATTTCCTGAGATGGGAAGACACTGAGGATAAACCAGATTTTAGGGGAAGAAGTGGGCAGCAGGCAAGAGTGATGTGTTCAGTTTTGAACATTTTAAGTTTGAGACATTAATTTAAAGTTCAAGTAAAGATGCCATTAGGTGTCTGGATGTGAGAGTCTGGAGTTCAAGGGACCACTCAAGGCTAGAGATAGAAATATGGGAATTACCAGAATATAGATGATATTAAAAGCTTTAAGATTGGATGAAAATGAGTGAATGAAGTGTGAAAAGAGAAGCATTCCTAGACTGAGATTTGGACACTTCAACATTTAGAGGTCATGGTGATGAGGAGCAACCTGCAAAAGAAACAGAGAAGGAGTGGCCAGCTTCCTAGTGGTAGGAAGAAAAAAAGAAAGTCTGGTGTCTCAGATACGAAGTGAAAAATGTGTTTTAAGAAGGGAATGAGCCACTGTGCAGATATACCAAGGAAGAGGAGCATCAAAAATTGTCCATTGGATTTAGCAACATGGAGGCCATTCATTCCTGATGGTGACAAGAGCTGTTTAGGTGAAGTGATAGAGATAAAGCCCTGATGAGAATGGAGTCAAAAGACAATCAGAGGAGGCAAAGTAGAGACAGCTCCTAAAATGGTTCTCCTATAAAGCAGAGAAGGGAAATGGAGCATAAATTGGAGATGTGGGAGATTTGGTGGCATTTTTTTATGCTAATAGATATGATCTAGTAGAGAGGGAATAATTCATGATACAAGAGTAAAAGGACATAATTGCTGGAGTAATGTCCTTGGATAGGTGAAAAGAGAGGGAATCTAAAAGACCAGTGGAGGGGTTGACTTTAGAGATGAAGCAGAGTTCAACTATAAACAGGAAGGAAGGCTGAGTAGATGCCAGTAGGTTGGTAAATACAGTGTGGGAAATTGTCAAATTCCTCTTCTCGGTGAAACAGAAACCAGATAAATCAGCTAAGAATGAGGAAGAGGGGAGATATTTTGGAAGTTCTGGAAACAAGGAGAGTGGAAGGACAAATAGACCAGGGAAATATAGTAGTACTATAGAGTGATAGTGAGGGTACCCATGAAGTTAGAGCTCATGAACCCAAATGAAATTTGTAAACACAGAAGTCGGGTTTTGCAAGTCCACTTAGCTGCAAGGATGCAAGTATGGAGTAGGTGAACAAAATGTTGGATTTAACCACAGTTTTTCTTGGTGTAGGTTTTATTTTTATTTTATCTATCTGTTTATCTATCTTATCTATCTACCTATCTATCTATATTTTGCTGGAGGAGTTGGAATTGTTTTGTGATTTCTCAGTGATGGACCATGGAACCTCAAGTGGATAAAAACAGACGAGTGGATATGGGGAGGGGGCTGTAAAGTAGAGACATAACTTCAGGATCGATAACTAGGTGCAATCAAAAAGCAATTAGAAGGAATATCCTGGAAAGATATGAGATGAAAAACCAGAAAATCGATTCCTTAAAATTAAGACTCTGGAGAGGTGGGATTAATGACAAGATCTAGGGGATGACCATGGGAGTGGGTCGCTGGAGTAGGGTAGAGAAAAGCCTAAAAGGCCAAGGAATTGAAAAGATTATCTATGTGGCTATTGAATCACAAGATGTGTAAGAGGAGTCATGCGGAAGAGAGAGAAAGTGAATTGCAAGCTCAAGTCCTCATGAAATGAGGGGGGCGACATCTTTAGGTGACCCCAGTAATGCGGGGAATCCAATGGTATGTCTGAGGCCATGAGCCTCAACCCAGGGAAGTTTTCAGAAGATGTTCATCCCACACCAGGTATAAAGGTCAGCCACTTGGCAGGGCTGCAGAGAGCGAGCCAGCCTCCAGTTAAATAAAGAAAAATGACTGAGGATAGGGGATGGGGCTGAGGAGGGACCTCAGGGATCAGAATAGAGTTGGGGAGCAGAGGGCACTAGGGCTAGAGCAGGGAGTAGACAGACAGGTAAAATGATGGGCGGCCATGTGGATAAAGGATGACCTGGGAATCCAGGGCTTCTGCATGGTGACCAATCCCCTGAGAATGAGTAACCATTTCTGCCGCCATAAGGAAACTCAGTTTAGCTAGGCAAAATATCCATGGGCAGACAGGGCAGCACTAATTCTAAAATACTATAAAGACCTGAAGTTCTCATTTGCTGATTTTAACTTGTTCTCCTACAGTCTTAACACTGCATCACTAAATCATGCAGTAATTATTTTAGAGGTCAAAATGTGACTGAGTCACAGTTAAAGCAGTCTAGATAGGACAATAAAGATTCCTTCAGAACTTTTTTGTTAAAAGGAAGAAAAGTAATTAAAGCAAAGTTCAAAAGACCCTGCAATATGGAAACAGTATACTGCTTTTATTCATGCAAAATAGATTCTGAAGATCAGCAGGAACAGATCAAACATCCTACACCAGTTTATCAATATAAAGTGCATGAGAAAGCCATCTACTTTTTCTCCAAATATCTCCCTTTTAAAACATTATTTTAAGATTTCTGATTATGAGAGTACATCTATTAGTATTAAAAGGCCTTTCTCAAATCTCTAAAAAAGAATCCATGTAAGAAAGAGTTTGGTATTTGGCAGGCTGAGGTTCTAACAGGAAGTAGAAAGACAGTACAAAAAAGTCACAGGATTAAAATTTTCAATTAGAGAGCACTAGCTGTATATTCTTTTGTAAATTTTTGAGAACCGTATCGAAGTTTGCATTCCAAATAAAAGTTTCACTAGTTTTAAAAAACCCTGGATGTGGCTATTTCCTCTTTTATTCTAAGATAAACTCCTCAGAACTCAGTATTAGGATTGAATAAAATTGGAGAATGCTTAGAGCAGAAGGTAAACTTCAGCATCATCCAACACGTTTTGTAGAAACTAAGGCCCAGAGAAGTTAAGTGAAAGGCTCAAGGCCACCTCCCAAGTCATCAGTAGTGCTGAGATTTGTCCAAGAACAGTAGAAATCAGAAAGCCACATCCAATTTTTTAAAATTTACTTTTGAAAATCAAAAGATGAAATGGTGGTAACATTTATTTATTTATTTTTAGCTGCTTACTCAATAAGTTTTCTAAATCCCTTGTAATTTCCTGGGTGATAGTAGTCTTTTGTTCTAATGAGTCAGTGCTTGGTGGGCTCTTAAATGGGGGCTGGTCATCAATAAGACCAAGATATGATTGGGAAGCCTAGAAGTTTCATCTCCACACCCTATCTTCCAGGAAGATAAAAATTGAGTGAAAGATTGATCATGCCAATGTGATGAACCCTCCATAAAAATCTCATAAGTATGGGGTTCAGATTGCTTCCGGGATGGGGAGCATATTCAGGTAGTGGGAGGGTGGTGTATCCCAACTCCATGGGGGCAAAAGCTCCTGCACTCAGGACTTCCAGATCTCGCCATATGTATCTCTTCATCTGGCTGTTCATCTGTATCCTTTGCCATACCCTTTATTATATAATAAACTGGTAAACATAAGTAAGTGCTTCCCTGAATTCTGTGAACTGTTCTAGCAAATGATCGAACCCAAGGAAGGGGTCATGGAAACCTCTGACTTGTAGCCAAGTCAGACAGAAGTTGTGGATAACCTGGGGATCTGCTACCTGTGATTGGCATCTGAAGTCAGGGTAGTCTTATGGGACTGAGCCTATGGGATCTGCATCAACTCCAGTTAGTGTCAGAACTGAACTGAATCATAAGGACACCCAGTTGGTATCACAGAGAATTGCTTCATGTGGGGAAAACCCAATATATTTGGTTGCCAGAACTGTCAGAAGTGAAGTATTCTGTGTCAATAGGAAATGAGAAATACATAGGCGTGTTCTTCCTCTATGCTAATTAAATATTCTGCAGAATAAAATTATTATTCTTTATTTTCAATGTGGTTTTATTTAAGCTATTATGTTTTTAACATTAGTCTCTCTTCTCCATCCTGCTATTGTTTAATAAATTGATGTGTTACAGAACTTTCTTGAGAGCATTGAACAGATACTTTCTAAAATATCCTTTTACCAATGAATTTTAAAATGTTAATGATGACTTTTCTCTCTTATTTGTAAATTTGTTTCTCTTGACTGTAGTTTAAAACATTTTCCTAGGCTTCCCATGGTTGCTTTATTTTTTTCTTCATTAGTTTATTAATTCATTCTTACAATCTTAACTCATCTAAACTTGATAATGTTCAAAAATGAACTCCTAACTTTTCTCTTAAAACCTGCTTCACTGAAGCCTCCCCCTACTCAATTAGCAGAACTCCATTGTTCGCAAAGTCTGGACCATAATCGTTGGATTCATTTTTATTTCCTTTCTCTCATATCTCACATTGATGCTGTCACGAAATCCTGTTTGTTATATCTTCAGAATATATCCAGAATGCAATCATTTCTCACCACCTCCAAACTACCTCCCTGGTGCAAGCCACCATTACTCTTCAGCTGCATTAGGGCAGAAGCTTCCTACTTGGTTTGCTTGCTTCCACTCTTGACCTCCTGTGGTGTGTCTGCTCTTGACACAACATAAGTCAGATGATGTCACTGCTCTGCTCAAAACCCTACCATGGCTCCAGCTTTACTTAGAATAAAGGATGAAACAGGCACCATGGCTTTCACTCCTACACCACTTAGACCCTTGTCACCTCCTTGGCCTTATTTCTTTTACTTTCCTCCTTGCGCCATTCACTCAATCCCTGCCTCATGGGCTTCTTCGCTGTTCCATAAATACACCAGGCAAACTCCCTCCTTAGGGTCTTTACATTTGGCTACTCATTTTGCTTGAAACAGCAGCAGCACCACCACCACCACCATCACCACCACTCCCCAGCTATCTGCATGGTTATTTTCTCCTTCAAGTTTTTGCTCAAATGTCACCTTCCCAAACTGAGTGGCACTGATCACCCAATGGACAAGGCTGGCCATGGGTGTAGAAAGCATACGACCAAAGACGAGTAGGTATCAAACAGCCTGGAGTCATTGGATATGTATTTTTGAACAAAGAAAAAGCTATTCAGGCCTAGTGTTGTGAGACGCTCAGGTTGATGACCATGATGATGGTCATGATGATCAGTATCTATGGGTGCTGTATACCAAGCACTGTTTCAACTGCATTGCATGTATTATTTTTTAAAAATCTCAATATCGACTTCATGAGGTACATATTACTCATATTCTAAATTTTAGATGAGGATTGTGAGGTGCTCTCAGAACTCCAAGCAGTGCCTCTATTTCTAAAGACTTCTTTAAACCTGATCCCGAAAGGGTTGTCTTCCAGGAACATGAAGGTTATCGAATAAAGACCAATACCCTTTCCTTGTAAAATTCATTAATCGGGTCCCCTGAGAAACACAAAAATTACTTCCTTACCTCCCTCTGCCCACACTCCTCAACCACTAACACCACTCCCGTCCCCTACAAGCAAGTCATAGACAGAGACAATCCCCTGGCTCCTAGCACTAGGGACTCAGCACTTGTCTAATCCGATGTCTTCACTTTTGAGATGATAAAATTGAGGCACAAAAAATCTACTTCCTGAAGTCATATGTGTAGTTAATGGCATAACTTGGACCACAATTCTTAAGAATGATGTGACTTGGTTTCCAGTCCCAGCTAATGTAACAGGTAATCCACATGGCCATCGTACAGTCTGCACTGGAACCTCATGAATCAGCTTTATGCACTGATTACTAATATGCATGACTCAAAAGTAGAAGGGGAAACTCTTCCCCAGAATGAGTATTCATGTGCTCTTATAAAATGTGGCTTGTTCTCCATTCTCAGCCTCTCCTCCAGCTTCAGAGTTGCCCAGGATTCTACTCTTAATATTAGTTCCAGAAGGAAACTCTTCTACCACTTGGAAATTTATTAGCCTTCCCTTCTGACTCCATCTCTCAGTAGGGAAGGCATTAGGTAGGAAGCCTGTAAAGCTTTCATTGAGGAATGGACCTGTAAGGTGTAAAAAGGAAAAACACATTCCCGGAAAATATGTATTCCTGTTTTTTATTCTCCTTAGCCCTGAAACTCAAAGAAACTCTGCTGCTTCATTTTATGTCCATGACTAGCATTGTTGAACTCAAAGTATTTACAAAAACAATCTCTGAGAAATTAATAAAATTTCATAACAAATATTATGAAACCAGTTATAGGTGTTTTTACCATTTTCCCCTCCCTGGAGCCTTCATATGTCATTTATTATCTCTATTTTTCAAATGAACTTGGCAGGAAAGATAACATCACTCAAATAGTCCTTGTTTCAAGGGGGTTAAGGGAAGAAGAGAAGGCAGGAAAGAGTAGATAAAAAACCTTTTTTATCTATTAAAGTATAAAGGGATCCTTTTCTCAAAATCTGGCTTATGAACCCATAACACAAGTTCACCTCAATGGTATTATTAGTAGTAGACAGATGGGGAAATTTAAGCAAAGTAATTAACTCCTAGTAACAAACGGAACTCTAACTTCCTCCAATGTTACAATCGCAAGCCTATCATTAATGTGCTTTAAAGGCTATATCACTTGGTCATTTCTACTGGTACCAGAGGTAAGTCTCAACAGCCAAGAAGTTTAGTGTTGGTTGGCAGTCTGCCCAATTAAACAGGCAAACCCAAGAACCCTTAGAGACTGTCTCTCCTATTTCCTGTATAAGTCCCTAGAAAATCTTCAATTTGATTCTAGACAAGAGAAAAATAATCCTCACTGTACACCATTTTCTAAGTTTAGCACTGGAACTTTTAAATCTGCTTTGAATTAGAGAAACTGCATCAAAGTTGGGGAATAAAAAAAGAAAAGAAAAGAAAATTCAAGTTACCTGCTCAGGTCTTCAATGGACGGATGAGGATTAGACCAAGTTTATTAGGACAACTTAAATTTGTTTTTATCAATCGATTTTTATACTAAGTTTTAAAGGAATGTGTTTACTTTCCAACTTACATATGTGAACATCAGAAAGAAGTAACATTCATCATGTATCTACAAGTGAATTTGGTCATTTCATTTGCTTGTAATAATGTAATAAATGTAATATATACCCAGTAGCACTTAGGTCAGATCCAATTAAACCTGCATTTAATGATGTCAGTTAATTTTAAAAACTTACTTTCTATGCAAGATGGTAAAATTGTTCCATAATGTAATAAACTCATCAGTGCCACACAATGTTATAAAAAAGAATCCTTAATTACTTAATATTTTCTATTGAATTCTAATAAGCTTAAGTACATTGATCAAGGGACCCAGTGGATCACCTATAAAATAGGCCCATTTCTAGAAACAACCATCCTTCATTGTAGCACAGCCTTGAGGAAAACAATTTGCTTACATTGGTGCTAAATGTAATTGAGTGAAGCAAAATAAACTCGCCTATTCTCTTCTCTCCTCTTGCTTTTTCTACATGTTTTTATCTTTGATCTCACCCTTCTCTTCTGCCTTCTTAAAGCCATTTACGTATTATTTTTGTGTGTCTTCTGTTTCCTTATCTTCCATTAATAAAATAGTATTCTCCTTCCTTTTCCTGATTAAATTTGTTATCTTCCTGGAATCTCATTGTGAACAATCTCTTTCAACTACATTTTTACTATGAAACAGCCCTGCTATGCACAGAACAACAGACATCAGTGAATATCAGTTAATGGATTAGGGGTAGAAAATCATAGGCTAGAGCATGCTTTTAGGGGAATACATTGTCCAGGGGCAGGTCACCTTCTGTATCCTCTCAGGGAGGAAACCTCCAGCACAGCTCATTCATACGTTCAGTAGAACTGACAATGTGTGAATGGAAAAGCCAAGTCAAACCTCATTGGAAACATGGTTAAAAAATGGTGACCTTCTAGCAATCACTAAGCCTTTGTGAGCTGGAGCAGGAACGATGAGCTCTGCCCTGCTTCTTCAGGCACCCACTCAAGGGCCTGATGACAGGAACACGGTCCTTTCATCATGGGAGATTGAGGCTCCAATGATAAGCTGTGGTGGGGGATGGTGACCAGACCTTTTCATTGACATGCCTGGAGACTATTACCTCTCAGTTCCTACTGAGACTAAATTTGGAGAATACCAATGTTTTCTGGGTGGTATCTCCAGAAGACCTACTTATTCCTTGAGCAAGAGATACCAAAAAATGGAGGAAAAATAATTGGAAGTCAGTGTGGGAAAGAATTTTAAGTTGCATCATCTACATGTACAAACATTGTTGTGCTCTTTTGCTGGCTGAAGTTGAAACTGAGCTCAAAACTCTGAGAAGGGTTTCCAGAGAAAGACAAAGAGACTAACTCCACCTTTAGAAAGTGTTCTGTGCACACAGGTCACCATAAATGAGGGAGGAAGTGGTGTCAGTGTCACGCATAATACGTGGCTACAGATGAGACTGCAAAAGCAGACTTGCTATCTCATATATCTTGGCTGAAGTTTTTGCCTATGTTCATTTCGTGCTCATTTGGGTGGGGAGTGGGAAGGAATGTGAACTTTAAAGCAGGAAAAGAGCGTAATCAGATAAGAATTTTAGAAAAGATGATTTGAAAATGATGCTTGGGCTGCAGTAAGGGCACCTGATGGTTCTCACTCTAACCAAGAAAGGAAAAGCACCTAAAGGCAGAGCTTTCAGTGGAAGAGCCAGATTCAGTTCGGGGTAGTTATAGTATCAGGTGACTGTGAAAATAAATATGTGCCCACTTATCCAAGCTTAAAAAGAATCTGTCAGTGAACATAAAAGAGACAGTATGTATTTTGTCCCTTTCTCATACATTTTTTACAAATTTCACAAATTAGTGTCTATATGGGCCATGGCATGGGTGTAAAATGACATGGGGTTGGCAACACCTGTGGACAGGGGGACGGGGGACCAGAGAAATAAGGGTGAGTAACTGCATGTGGATAGAGGCATAATGTGTGGAGGTGGAGGATGTGTGTGTGTAGGAGCAAGTGTTCATTTGGGCGAAGACCACATGCCTCCCTACAGATGTATGTGTTAGAGAATATGCTTATGGTGGGGAAAAGTGGGTAAATACATATAGTCACTCATGTATTTCTCTGGAAAATTCTTGGTTGTTCTTGTTCTAAATCAGCATTTTCTAAACTATATAGCTGTGTTTCTTGGAACAGTGTCTGCTAAACTGTTAATAGGTGTTCCATGGAGACAGCTTCTTGTGTTTCAATTAGTTTTGGAAAAGCTGCAGGTCCTCTGAGAGACCCAAAGAGCCTTGGGGGCTAATGAAGGCTCTGAGAAGTCGTACAGTAAGGTAACCCACTCCACCTTTTTTTTTCTTTTTTTTTGCTGAGGAAGATTCACCCTGAGCTAACATCTGTTGCCAATCTTCCTCTTTTTGATTGAGAAGGATTCACTCTGAGCTAACATGGGTGCCAATCTTTCTCTATTTTGTATGTTGGTCGTTGCCACAGCATGGCCGCTGACAAGTGGTGTAGGGCCATGCCCAGAAACTGAACCTGGGCCACCAAAGCAGAGCACCCTGAACTTAGCCATTAGGCCTGGGGGCCAGCCCTTCATCTTTTTTTATAATAGCACTTTCCAAGTTATTGACATAAAACTCCTTTATTCAAAGAACATATACTAATAACTGAAGGGATACTGGTGTCCCAAAAAACAGTTTGGAAAAAGCTGATATAAATGTGTCCAGAGCAGCAGAAACATAGAGTGATAATGATGAAAGTGACTTTGGTAACTATGGACAAATCCAATACAAAATTTTCAGGTCAAATATAATTCCTCGCAGGCCTAATCATTCCTGCAAATTATCTTCAAAGCTAAATTAGCTCTCAAACTTCTTAAGCAGGTAGGTCTTTGTGCACAGATATCAACTTTGTGTGATTTGCATTTTAAAAGAGGAAAGATTTCAAGCTTTTCTATACAAATTGAGGAGCTATTTTCAATATGTACTCCAAGTATGTGTTGTCCCTCCAGTGACTGAAAACTCCAATTTTCAACGTGACTAATATGACATCTTTTGAATAATGCAAACTAAGTGCTAATTGGTTTCCATGGTCATACCTACAGCCTCATGAAAATGGATTAGGAACATAAAGAAAAATGCAGACTATATAACTGCAGAGCCATTTAAATTATAAATGAAAGACAGTCTAGCTGAATGAAATGGCAAATAATAATACTGATAATAATAATTTTAATAATAGGTGATCAGCGTGATGAGCACCTGCTTTACATCAGACACCATTTCAGACAGGCTGTGTATAACATGTCTAATCTTCACCTGAAAAAAAAATCTAAGGTTAGAGAAGCTGGTCAATAAAAGAAAATATAAACATTATAGCTAGCATTTATTGAGCACTTACTGTGTATCAGGCATTGTTGTAAACAGTTCACACTAGGAATTCATGGGAGCCTCAAAATGGCCCTGTGAGGGGCACCACTGTCATGCCCATTTCACAAATAAGAAAACTGAGCCACCAGCCATCCTGCTAGGCAATAGAAAAGCCAAGATTTGCGCTGAGGTATGTCTCTAAAACCCGTACTCTTTCTACTTCTCTACTGTCCTAATCCCATGATATTTGTAAACTTTGTATTCTCTGATTTTATTACAAATTGATATAATTTTAACAATTATTATAAAGTGGCTCATGTTAGAGCCTTTTGATAATTTTAAGCAATTGTGTCCCTAATGGACATTAACGCAGTCTCATAAGAGAAGAGAATCAGGTTCAGAAGCAAATGCCCCTACTTCTGTGTTTGAGATCTCCCTCATCCTCATAGTCCCGTCCTGACAAACGTCACTTGACTTTACCTCGGTAGACAGTTTTTGATATATTCAGCAAGAAAATGCACCCATAAACTCTAAAAGCAGTTGATACTCGGTCCCATTTATGAATTTCCGTCCTGATTTCAATGCTGTATTGCTAAAGTTTTAAGTCAAAACACATTTTATTTTTTTCCCAAATCTATTGGAATGCTTCCTGCTTCAACCAAACAAACTGCTCTCCATATGCCTCCTGCTGGTATCTGCCAACTGATAAGAAGCCAAATCTGATGTCAGAGAGAATAAAGCCAGAAGTTAGGTTTCAGGTAAGCACTCATTTCTCAGATAATAGAAATGGTATATCCAGACCAAAGGTTAAATCAACCCCTTTGCCATGGACCAATTTAGAGAATTGTGGATATCACATTTTAAGAAAGAACTTCAACAAACTAAGCAAGCAAACTAAGCA
The DNA here is from genome assembly GCA_031878705.1 of Tapirus indicus. Lineage (NCBI taxonomy): Eukaryota > Metazoa > Chordata > Mammalia > Perissodactyla > Tapiridae > Tapirus > Tapirus indicus. The sequence continues at coordinate 123,630,667 of CM062919.1, read as the reverse complement.
AAACATTAAGTGATGGTTGAGGGAATTAGTAAGTTTAATGTAAGAAGGAAAGAAAATAATATTATAAAGTATTTTTCTCTAAGGCATGGCAGTGCATGGAACTTCACTACAGTTATTAATTGTCCAGAATCACCCTGGGAGGGAGGTCATTAGTACTTCCATTAACAGATGTTAAAGAGAGTAGACAACAAGCTTGAGGTGACAGAGCTGGTGACTGAGCTGGGACTTGAACCCAAGTCTGATATGAAAGTCTGATGTTCTTTCCACTATATTACATTCCTTCCTGAGGAAAAAAAAGGAGAGAAGATTTAAAGTTGAACAAAAGAGCTGCTTTCAAATGTGATCATAGAGCAAAGGCATGAGACTTGTTCTACTTGACTCCATGAAGGAGATCTGTGATGGTGGCAAGGACATAAAATTTGGGAGAAATAGGAATACTTTCCTACACTGATCTGTCTGAAAATGGAAAAGATGTATGGCTTGAGTTTGAGTTCTCTGTCTTTAAAGGGGTCTAAGAAGAAGATGAAGTGTCAAGATCTCTTCCAGCCTTTCAAATTATTTGATTCGAACAAAATACATATTCTCTAAGAAATCTTTGATATCAAGAGCACTTCTCTCCCAATCTCCACTTTCCATCCCCTCTCAGCTGTGACCTTCGGAAGTCAAACTGCTGTTCCTCAGTTTGCTTATTAGTAAAACAGAAATAATAACACCTTCCCGGCAAAATTATTAGAAGATTAAATAAGATAAAACATTTGAAATGCTTAACCCACCACGAAGCTCAAATAGTGTTAGTCACCTCTTCCTTTATGTTTATGTCAGAGTCAGTGTCAGAATCAGAGATGCTGTTGGAGGAGTTTGCTGTCACCTTCACTTGAATCACACCAAAGGACAGTGAAAGAAGGACTCCAGGGATGCAAGGTTCTGCCCTTCTTTGTGCATCTGGATCAATCATCAGTGTGCCTTTGCAATTGACTTGCATGTTTTCCTGCTTGTTCACTCCCAGAGAAAAATTTGTAGTGTTCTCATGCATTGCTTTCTGGGTTTATGATGTACATGTTTGGGACATTTATGCAAAAGCATCAATTAAGTTAGGTTTTTACATGACATCCTCATCCTCTAACTTTTCCATTGGTGAATTCAATAAAGTATAATACTATTCTATTTTATAATTAATCATGAATATGCTATTCTCTCTCAAAGAGGGTTTTTTGGCCGCCAGTTAATGTCTATTGCCCTTATTTAACATAGAAAATGTTTTAGACACACATAAGAATTAGTGTTGTGGAACCATCAGAACTTTCTGCTGTAATCCTACTTTCTGGTACCTAAAAAAGCTAACTGGAAGACTTTTAAAAGAGAATGAAATATATTCAAAATATATGTGACTATTAAGATACTTGGATGTGATTTTTTAAATCCTCTCTGAAGTTCAAGTAAATATTGATAAGAAAAGATGTCATTATAGAACTATTCATGTTTAAATCAAGAAGACTTGCATAACCATTATTTGCATACAGGGAAAGAGTAGTGGTAGGAAATTAAAACTCTAAGAAAGTTTAACTACACTTGAAAAAGAAACTTACTTAAAACTCTATTGTTGATCTATGCTCAACATGGGTCTCAGGTTACTGTGGGAGTTCAGATACATTCATGCGTTCCAGGAACAAACCTTTTCTGATCCACTGCCCTGTGGCCTATAGAACATGCCTGGGCCCCCAACCTGTGAGACACTAATGACAATTTCATCTTTTCATCTCTCTGAATATGCTTGTGCAGAAAACAGTATGTCATAGCCTAAGGAGCCTCTCCTTATCGTTACTTCCAGCTCTCAAGTTATGAACATGCCTTTGGGAGATTAAGTTAAAAATATGTGGGATTTTTGTCATTCTTTTACTTTTAGAAACAAAATTGAAGTGTGTGTGTGTGAGTGTTTAAGGAGGTTAAATTAAGCAAAGCACCAAAAAATAAATATTTGAAGACTTCATAATTTGGATCTTATCTTCTTTAAGCACACACATTTGACAACAATCAAAAATAAGTATTTATGGTCTGTGAGGAAGCAAAATAGTTCTAAAATAATATAGATGCACAAACACATATCCATCCACACAATCTACGATATATTTGTATATGCATGAATATGGACACATATAAATATTACATAAAATAGGGAAAATTTTAAAACAAACAGTAGAAGTCTATTGTTCATTTCTTTCATAGGCTATCCCATACATCTATATGTTATAAACACAGCACCATATGTCTATTTAAGATCATTGGAGTCTTATGTTATATGTTACATAACAGCACTACTGTAAACGTGGCAGAAGAAATAAATAAAAAGAAAACATAAATTCTCTTTTTATGAATAAATTCTTACACATCTGTATTCAAGACAATTTTGTTACATCCATTCTGATAAAATCATATCAACGTTTGGTTACTTTCGGAGCGTTACATGTAGAAGGTCACAAAAGAAATAATAGAGCACTTAAGACGAGCTGAAAGTTTTTGTGACAAGGTAAAGTGGGCTACACTGAAATCAATGTGAATTCTAAGTAAGGTTTTCAGCTTTGCAAGCAAATTATAATCTATCATTCACTATTTCTCTGAAAGTTACTTGTCTCAGATATACTCTAATGCTTAAACCATATTATACTCACTAATTTAGTTGAATGCCATTCAGAAATAAATGGTACTAGGTGCCATTCAGCATCCATAAAAATATAAGGAAGTCATCATCATTAATCAAAATTCCAACAGATAATTATTGAACCTCTACTATAGAGCAGGCATATCAGATTGACTTTTAAGATAAAGCATTAAGAAAATAATAATTGAGGTCCCTAAAACTCTCCAAAGGCTAGAATATAAAAATAGAGAAGGAAGCAAAGATTCTATTAGATCATTAGCTTCCTATGAGGCAGGAAAATAAAAACAGAACAAGCTCTGGAGTCAGACCAAACTGAATTCTAATCCTTCGTGTACAATCAGCAGCTGTGGGATCTTAGACAAGTTGCTGTAAGACGGATATGATAATGCTGCATGGATTAAATAAGATAATGCATAAAAGTCACCTAACGTATTCCTTGCATGCTAGTAGATGCTCAATAAATAATGAGATTGTTCGTTAATAGTGTCACTAATAACATCAACCGCAAAATATTAACTCTGCTACTTTTAAAAATTTCTAAAGAACCTATCACTGTAGGTGGCATATGAAAAATTCTTAATGAATGCTTGCTGAATGAATGAGCACTGAATGAAATCCAAACTGTGAGGAGACATGCAAAGAAGCTCAGGAAAGGTCAGAACACTTCCATGTCTCCATTCTCTGAAAAGGATTTCCTAGAAAAGAAGCTTTTCCTCCCCCCTTGTTTCTGCCTTTGTGGTTGTTTGAATACTTTAAGAGCAATGTAATTTTTCCAGACTGCTAGCACCATTCCCAGAGATAGATCTAATCTCTCCCCTTCTGTTATTAAATCATAAGACAGGATTATAATGTTCCAAATTTCTGCTTGTATGGTCCCAAGACATTCAGATCAGGTTGGTAGAGCAAATGATTGACAGGTGCTTGGGCAGTAAACCAGGCACAGGGCCTGATAATGCCATGGTTCTGGGGCGAGAATAGGTTCTACAAATTTCCCTCAGTCTCCATTTCCACTTAACCTAGCAGCCTGGTTCACACTTTCTGCCATCATGGTTAATATTCCTGAGTTCTCCATGGTGTTTTAACACTCATTATGTTTTCATTTACCATAAGATGAGGCACCGTGGTGGAACCAAAGTGGAAGAAACCATGAATATGTGGTCCTGGAGCTGAGGCCTTGCTTTTTTCTGCCTTTACTAAGTCACGTGATGTGTGATATGTTTTAACTTGTTCTCAGCTTTCCCCTTTGTCAAAGGGTCATTGAGAGCACAGACATTGCTGTCAGAAATGTGTGGCTTCATACGTTGGCTTTCCCCCTTATGAGCATTGTAAATTTGCACAAATTGCTTATCTGCTTTCTATATCTCTGTTTCTTAATTTACAAAATGGAAAGAATAATAACATTAAAGGCTAATTTGATAAGGGTCAATGAGACAACATCTCTAATATACTTATCAGAGCATAAAGTACATAGTACTTTCTTCTTATTAGTACTATTATTATAAGATTATCCAATATCTTTCATACCTACAATTATAATCCTCTATACAAGAACCTTAGCTCGTTTATATAATATTATGGAAGTAGGGAATATACGGCAACCAACTAGAAAGCAAAAACAAAAAATATAATTGAGATCTAAAAGAAGTCAGAGGAGACAGGAACTACCAAATGTAAACTAGCAAAACAAATCAGATGTAACATAAAGGTAAAAGGGTTAACACTAAATAGAGGTATCAAGATAGAACACTTAGACAGAAATTTTATTATGCATTTAAATGAAGAACTACATGAATAGGAACCACTTTATATTAGACACATTTTCTCAATATATGCAAACTTTATAACTTTAAAAATACACTGTACCATATTTTACAAAATTTGAGTTTAAATCTACAAATTAGACACACGCTTCTTGCCCCTTCAAGTTTTCTGTGGGGAAAAAAAAAAATTCAATTCAGTTCAAAAATTCCAGTTCAAAGCACAGATGACACAATAGCCACATTAAACTATGGTGTTCCCTGGAACTAGTTTGAGAGTTTGGGAATCTGAAATATCTGGTAAGAAGCTACCCAAAGGGACAGTGAACACAAATAGAACTATACAGATTTTTGGGGCACTCACCATCAAAGAATGGTGCCTAGAAATACAACCTTATTTCTGCGAATTTGTTTTACAAAAACCTGAGAATTGTATTGCTTTAAAAATAATGACTGGAATATAAAAGGAATAAAAGTCAGATATTATCAGTCCAAAGGAAAACTAAAAACAAAACAAACAACCAAAAAAACCCTTCTCATCCATGACCTAATGTTCTTCTAACTCAACACCTCAGAGACTACCAAGTCAGTGGAAAGAAGATAAATTATATCAGAAGGAAAAAACATGAAGTACCAGAAACCAAAAGACTATGAAAAATCTATAATGTGTCTGGTTCATAGTGAGAGAAATCCACAAATTTGGCAAAGCACGAAAATGGAAAAAATAATCGCCTGGCCATTTCAAACTTGGTTTTCAAAAATTATTTTTTCTAAGAATTTCAATTCTTTGTTGTTGAACTTGTTTTCCTTTTATACAATCAAAATCAAACAAGTAGTAAGCAGAGGTATTAAAATCAAAAGTGGAAATTTGTATTGATTTCATCTAAATCTGAAATTATTATATTCCTTTTTTCTTCCAAGGGTAGTATTCTCAAATTGACTCTTCTGTTCCTATCCTCTCTTGAAGGTAACGCATTGTTCACTGGTTTTCATTTCACTAAGGATTTCTGGTCCCCTGATCTCTGTTTCAAAGGCACTGTCTAAACGTTGTGTAGTGTGCTGCTGATGTTAATGACAGTTATGATATTTTCAATATTGCAGCTTGTGAGTCAGCAAGAGGAGGAAAAAAGTGAATGCGTCTTATCTAGAAAACACATGGCCCACTAGTAGTTCTAAGTTAGCTCAATGTCTGACATCTCATATCATGAATCCAGGGGCACTTGGGTCATATCTAACCACCATGCTAGGTTGGTAACAGATATTTTCTAGCGTGTCGGTGAAATTGATAGCTAGACATTTTGGCTGACCCTTACACACTTGAAAATAACCACAGCAAAATTTTATTGGGAAGAACACCACAAAACTATAAATATTTTTAAATGTTTTCTCAAGAAAAATACAACAAAAAATAAGAGATGTTTAAGAAACACAGTTTAAAAGAAGCCAGAGAGAAAGTGGTGGCTTCATTAGAACCCACCAAAACTTATTCTTCTGCATGAATATGAATTACTGTAAATTATTTTATATTTCTTAAGTCAAAATGCAAAATTGTAAGGAGCAGGAAAAGTCAGAAAAAGAGAAAGCCAGCAGTACAGATTCCAGCATAAGCCACAGCATCTTTACTGAAATAAATTGTTGGTTACAAGTGGGTCCTTGGGAGCTGAGGCAGAGGGCAAACAAACTGAAGACATTGTCTCTTCTCTAGACTGGTCTCTACATCGCATCAAAAGAGGAGCATTTTAAGATTTACAGAGTTGTAAACAATTTTTATATTCATTTACACTATACAAATATTGCAAGAGGTATTATTCACATATACTTAATTATAAAAGTTATTATACAGTTAGAAAACAACATACTATTATTGTTTCAAATTTAATTATGAATTTAAAAAGAAATATTTATTTATTACTCTTGTTAGTATTAAAACACTATGCAACTTCCTAAATTTTGTCTCATCTTCTATATCAAAACAAATTGTACTCATACTCAAAATTAGCTATGATCTATCATCTGTTTCAATATGAAGTCTGTTTTAAGTTACAACTATCTGATATTTAATAGTATAGCAACTAAATAAGCTTAAAAAAAGAGAATATCAGCTTACCCTCTATTATCATAAGTCTGTAATGTTGCCTCTAACAAACATATTTCAAACCTAATAATTTAGTTGATTTAAAAAGTAACATTTTACTACGTAATAGAAAAATTACTTAATAGTATGCTCATCATTTCTATTTATTTTCTTAACTTTCAAAGAATTTCATCACTCTAATGATTATGTAATTTGTTTTTCCTACAAGGGCTGATAACCTTCGACAATTTGAGATATGAATTGAATGTGAATTTGAATAACTGCTGTTTCACCATAACTTGTTGCAGTGGAGAATGTAAGCCATTTGAAAGTTGAGATCTAAACATCTGCAACAATTGTGACTTTCAAACCCAACCAACCATCCATAGATATCACGGGCCATTAACTTGAACAGCATTTCTGCAGACAAAGAGACCCACCTCAGGCTCAGGGCTAGCAGCTGCTCCTTTGATTTCAGTAGATCCCCCACTTTAAAACTGGCATAGCCCAGGAAGCTTCGCTGAAAATAAGAGAGAAAGAATGATTTTCATTAATTTCTGAGGTTCTTAATATTTTTGTTATACCAATCGCACAAAATTAATATTTAGTAGAACAAAATATTAAATCATCTATTAGCCTGACAAATATTTCACTGGCAGAAATACAATCATCAGTAATATACCCACCTCGTGGGGTGAGGTCGAGGGGTGCAAATCGTTTTTGTTAAAAATAAAGAGACCAATAGCCTAGAAAATAAAATGTATAGTACAGAAGCCAGGACTTTTCCATGAACTAATTTTCTCCCCATATGAAAACCGGGGTAAAAGAAAAGATAAATTTACAATATTTACCAATGCCGTCGCTGTTCTTATTAGAATTCCTCAAGTCACTGGCAGCAACAACTTTGTATTCCAGATATGAGCAAATCTGTTACTTGGAGCTATTTTTATGTGGGACTCTGTTCAAGTTATAAATAGAAATGCTATATTTCTCCCCCATCACAGCAATGTTTAAAAGCATTTGTTTCCTTTGTTATTTCTATACTAGCATGGGACAATTTCATTCCAACACACAAAAAAGAAAGGTACTTATTCAGTTACATTTCCTAGAATTGCTTTTTTAACCCAGCATACTGAGTGTTGACTATCTATGAATATCTACTTTCTATACTGTTTGACTCATAATGTAAAGAATAAAACTCTAAATTGGTTTTTCTTTTCCAGGATAAAAATCTCTCACCTCTTTTTAATGTTCCTGGCTACTTCTGATTTGAAAGTCACAATATTATGATATAGCATGAATAGGATTTCTCATTCTCCCCTCAAGGTCAAGAAGTAAATAGCAAAATATCAAATCCATATTATTACCTATGCCGTTGTTGCCTGACACATTGTAATACTCTACAAGAAGTCAATACTACCTCTTCTAGAACATTCTCTCTTCATAGGTCTGTTGCCAGGCTGCACTAAAATGAGAGGCTGGACTTAAGTAGTCTGAGGCCAACTGGGTCTATTCAGAGGAAAGTGTGCAGTTATGCCATACACAAAACGCTCCATCTACACTGAGCAATTGTTGAGCATAGGAAAGAAAAGCTTCAGGTCAGAATTTTTCTCCCTCTTTTGAAAGCTCTAACTTACAAGAACCATTTCAAAAGGTTTAAAGGCAAACATTTGAAATACAAGTCACTTCTAAACTTGGAGATGCCTGTATGTTAATAATTATAAACCCAGTTAATTAACTTGAAATTCATAGAGCTGGTTTAGACACCAAGTCACCAAAGCCAGAAGAATATGAGACTAAATTGTTAGGTGAAAATAGAGGATTTGTGGAAACAAGCTCTGATAATAGGTCAACGAGTGATGAAATGAGAATGAATCAAGGCAGAAAAGGAAGTGTGAGAGCTGTATGAACAAAGTATGCAGAAATTTAGGCTGACTTTTCAGCAAAGGGCAGAGAGAGGCTAGAAGAGATCCAGCTGAACAAAAGCATTTATGATACCTCATCAGAGATACCTACAGAGATACGTTCCCATATAAAAGAGCACCCCCTCTTCAACATACACACTGTTATTCTTTATTCCTTATTCTGTTGCATTTTTCTCTATTGGCGCTTAAATATTATATATTTAATTGTTTATTTTGTCCCCCCCCCAAAAAAAATTGAGATTTGAAGTTCCACAGGAGCTTTGTTTTCTGATAAACCCTCACTGAGAAACGCATAGTAGACATGTGATAGATATTTACTGGCAACGAATGAATGAACGAATGGCATAGACACAAGCTTCCAAGTAAGTTATTCCATTAGATATAGAAGAAATGCCCTTTCTGCATATATTTATAAATGGCTGTAATTCACTGAAGTGTGGGATATCAAAACAATTTTATAGTGTGCAGATTGTACCTGTATAATGTTGTAGTGAATTTCATTTTAGCATTTTGTATTTTAATGAGATGTCTATCTCACTTACTCTCTACATGATAATTAGGGGTTTTAATTTAAATTTCCACCCCTCACTCATTATCTTTATTCAAAAAAAATTCTTAACCGATCAGAAATTTCAAGATGCCCTAAAATTTCAAATCATTTTTTCTTTTTGCCTTTTGAGACTTTGAAGGTATGCATGATTTGAGAATTAATAAAACAAACTACACATGCCATGAATGTTACTGTGGTCTTTTTGGCAATAAAAGCAGCAAATGCCCCAGACTGGAATATAGCAATGAGAAACAGGTGGAATGGCTATTTTCAGATATGAGCTGCAGACAGACACACCATGAGGCACAGCTGCAAGTAGAGTTCGTGACCACAAGCCCTTGGATGTCTCTCTCCTGTCCACCAGACCAGGAGCTCTTCTGGAGGCAGGACCTTGGCTTGTCCACTTTTGAGCCAAGCCCAGTGTCTGGAACAGAGGGACTGTGTGGTATGCCTACTGCTGCACTGTGAGTGCTTGCAGTGTGCCAAGAACAATGCCCATGGGTCAATCTTTTCCATCATACTGTCAGCCACATGCTTAATCTCAAATGATACCGAGAGAGCTTACAGAAAAAACACAACCTATTAGAAATCAATTTGGGTAATGGCATCATAGCATTACATCATGAAAACGTGTCAAACCAGAGTAGGTGTTATATAGGTATAAATATTATCATATTTATTCTAAAAATAACTGTATACAGGGACAATATGTTTCATAAAATGCATAAATGAAGTCCTCAGATTTAAAGACAATGTATAATTGTTTCACACTGCAACATGTATTTGCTTCACCTCAACACAAATAAAACTAGGACCCTCCATACCCCCAAAGCTGGAAAACACATCATTCATTTACATGAATATTCACTGGACTCCTGGCAAAAGAATGAATTAGAGGGAAAACCGTCTTCTCTATTTCTGACACCTGAATTCCCATGGGGAGAAAACAGCACACGATGCTAACGTAAACTAATAATATAAAGCTATTTTATCCTTGCTGTCACTGTAATCATAATCATAGAATTTAAGAGAATCCTTTAAAAATTTTTTTTACATTTCAAATATAACTCAAGAAACAACGTTTTCTATCTCTTGTTTGGTGCCATTTCTAAAATTCTCATCTTAAAGGTTTTACACTGGGATCTCCAATTTCAGGGGCAAAATAAAAAAGACAAACAAAAAAAATGTAAAGCCTCACTAGAGTTGGAGCTCGGAGGTCTGAAATGTAGTCCTAAATCAGTTATTTTCCAAAAATGGAAATCTGAGTAATTAAATCACTTGTCCCAACCCCCAGGATGGCCATCCACTGATGGGCACTGTCAGGTCTTGTTATCTCTTTCTTCTCTCTTACAAATCTGTGGTCTTGGATGACTTACTCCAACACTCTAGGCTTTAGTTTCTGTATGAAAAAGTTATATATGATAACTGTATCTTTCTCACAGGTATTGTTACGAGAATTAAAGTAATCCAGGCAAAGCATTTAGTATATTGCTGAGAAAACAGGAAGTATTCCACAAATCACTTGCACAGCAATTAAGATAATACACCCAGAAGTCAAATGACTTAAAAGTATCATAAGTCCGCCTTAGATACTTTTTGGAAAAGGTAGAGTATTAAAAAAAAAAAAAAAAAAGGTCTATGAGAGATGCCTGCAACAAAAAAAGAAAATATATGTTTAAAAATAAAAATTAGAGTCAGGGGAAATATTAGAAGAAATTCTAGATAAAAAGTGAAAGAAAATACAAAGGTCATATGGGCCTGTACAGTTATTATTGTTGAGTACATGTGACCTATGGTTCCTAGCAGCTCAAATTTTTATTAGATCATGTGGAATGTTTATCAGGGCCCGAGAAATGTCTATATGGAATCAGAGGATGTTAAGGCTTTTTAAGGCATTGCCAGTCTGTCTGCAGAGGAAGGAACTGGGGCCCAAAGGAGTTAACTGGCTTATACATGGTCACAAAACTAGTTAATACGTAGAAGGCCAAGTTAGATCCCAGGTTCTTGCCTTTCAGTCTAGAGTTCCTTCATCCCCAACACGCTGTGCCTCATTTCCAGGACAAGTGGCCATTCTTTTTCCTTCTGACAGGCTCTCTGCCTGCACAACATGTGGCTCTGACCTTTGTAGCCTGCTCATGACAGTGAAACACTCACAATTATGATTCTGGTGTCAGCACCCAAAGCAGATGATCACTAGATTGCTGGATGCACGATTTCAATCACTCACCTGGCTGGAGAGAGGTATCAAGCAGGGTGGAAAAGAGAGGGGCGTCTGTCTCAATCCCTGGCCTCTCTCTATGGGGAGCATACAAATAAACAGTTTATCCTACCAGCCCCTGCAGGGACTCTAAGCAAGTCACAGATCTCCAGACTGCTCACCAGGATGGCACAGCTCCCTGCAGCAGGTCCTCCATGGTCCCCTGGCCGTGAAGCACTACACAAGGAGCCAGAGGCTGTACAACCCCATACTCACAGCCATGAGCTGGCCAAACCTCCATCACTTACGTTCATCTCACAAAGCCCTTATTCAGAGTACAGGTTTCCTTTGCTCTACAATTTGCATGAATCTCCCAAGTTTTTCCGGGTACTGTCTAGAGCTGAGTTACCCTGAGCATGAGTTTGTGGCCATTGTGAATTGAGATGAGTTCTAAGTGTAAAATACACATCAGATTTATAGGACGCGCTATGAAAAAAAAATGATATGAAATATATCATTAATAATTTTTGTATTGATTACATTTTGAAATAATATTTTGCATATATTGGGCTAGGTAAAATATAATTAAATAAATTTCACCTGTTTCTTTTTATTTTTTTGAAAGCAGGGACTACTAGAAAATTTAAAATTACATATGTGGCATGCATTTGTGGCACACATTATATTTCTATTGGACAGTGCTGGTTTAGAGATTACATGAATCTATCAATAATACTTTGACCTGTTCTCATAAAACTATATACAGGGACTGTGTAAGTTTTAAAAGGTCTTTGCAGATTTGAAATTGACATCACGAGGCTGATATACAACATCTTATACACATAACTTACAGGTTCTTTATCTTCACTGTCAACTCTAATAGACATAGTCACATGGTTTCCCACCTACAGGAAGGGAAATACTCACACTGAAGAGGGAAACTATTCACACTGAAAAAAGACATCAGAAAGAAAAAAGAATTTGGGGGAATCTATTAAAACTTATTAACAGTCCAAAGAAAACATTAAAAAGCACTTTAGGGTAAAGTCACATATTATAAAAGCACATCTTTACTAAGAACACACCTCACAAGCTCTCAGAGCACAGACAGGTATCTGCTTCACTAGGTCATCAACAAAGGTTTGGGTGCATCCAATAGATGCCGCTTAAAAATGCAAAGAAATGTATGGAACATATTTGAAGGATTTACAATAAAAGATTTCAGCTCATTTTAAAAATTGGAGTACTTAATAGCTAGAGTCCTAAGAGGATGGCAAAACCATTACTAGCTCTATGTCCTTGACCAAGAAATTAAATTGTCAGACCCTTTTTGCAGTGTCCGAATAAATATTTTGAGGATTAACTGATGGGATGTTTATGAATGGGTAGTATTTCATTGGTGCTCAAGATGTGGTAATTCTTCTCTATCCAGAATACCATGTACTCTGAGGGTGTTAGGAAGCCACTGCATGCTGACTTGTTCTTATTTAGTCTCATTCTTGCATCCTTGAGATTTAGTTCAGTAATATAATTGCCATTTTATTGAGTTCTGATCTGACAGAGTGTGCTAGATTTTTTTCCAGATTATTTTTGTTTTTAGACAACCCCCATCCTTTTCATTCTGGTGGTTCTAAAAAATATAAGATGGTTGGCAAACCAAAATCGTGGTATGCTTCCTAATTCATTCAATACAGATGTCATAATTTGCTAAAATAAACAGGGTCTTTGCTATCCTGGAGTTTCAACATCTAGTAGGAGTGTGCAGATATTACTAATACCTAACACCCATTCTGCCTATTTTTCATTACTAAAAGCACTTTGATTTTGTTTAAGTAGGAATTGTACCCAGATTCCCTTCTACCTAGGGACTCAGCTCTTCTCGGTGATATGTAAGTGGCAGTATGCCAATTGAGAATTCCTGGAAAGTTGTTGTTTTCCAGAATTGAAAGAACAGGATCAGATGATCTGAGCCTTTTGCCCTTTACTGTTCTCCCAATCTGGAATGTGATACCTGGAGGTGCAATGGTCAGAGTAGAAAATACTCTAAGAAAGGAGGAGCAGGAAGATGGATAGAGCCTGGTTGCATGAAGTCATTTTTGAGTAGCTGCAGTCTTGGACACCTTCCCCAAGACCTTTCTAACACAAGAAAAACAAGCCTACTACTTTTTTTTTCTTTTCCTGAGGAAGATCAGCCCTGAGCTAACATTTGTGCCAATCTTCCTCTACTTTCTATGTGAGTCACCGCCAGAATGTGGCTGACAAGTGGTGGAGGTCCACGCCTGGGATTGGAACCCACAAACCCGGGCCACCAAAGCAAAACGCACCAAACCCAACCACGACGCCACAGGGCTGGCCCCCACAAGCCTGCTACTTTTAAGGCAAGTAACCTCTGAATGCATTCCTAATGGATAAAATAGGCATGTCACAGAATGTCAATGGAGATTTTTCTTTTGGTCCAGGAATTATAGCTGAATCTTTGTTACCAAATGCACCACATTATAAATTCAGAGAACCTCCAGTGGTCAATGCTAGCAACCTCATTAAAATGCTTAACAAGGAGCCAGTTTAGAGAAAGTGGCCTATTAATAACCATGAAACATCCAGTTAATATAAAGGCAGTGTTAGAAGAGAGGGAAGGTGAGCATTTGGGGAAATATACTATTTAGGAAATGAGGCTAATCTCCTTGTTATTCACCCTCAGGAAGACACCTCTATCTCCAAAGCCAAAGCCAAAGTCAAGGGAGTCTGGTCCCAGTAAACCACTTATCAAGCTTGGAGGTGTCCAACCATCTTTACCTCCACTCTGTTGGGGACTGGTGAGTGTCTCTCCCTTGATAATCATTGACTGTCTAGTACCCGATGCTGCTGGGGCTTGTGGAAAGGGTCAACAGGGAGATGGCTGAGCTGAGAGAGAAGACATCAGTGGGCAGCCTGCGTTTCTTTCATGTGGCATGGCAAATACATGTGAGTTTTACTTGGGTCAAATGGACAGCACACAAAGCAGTTGAGCTAGAGTCACGTGCTGGAAAAGTGGATCTCAGCAGCAAGAGAGTGTGGGGTGAGCCTGGGCAGTGGAAAAGGTAGAGGCAGAATCAGATCCCCCATGGTAGGGAAATATGCAGTGGGAAGGAGCTTGCAAAGCCTCCAGAAATACCTACATTCTGCTCACAGGGAAGCCAGCATGTCAATATCTGCCACAGAGAGAACTCTGATAGGCAGCATCAGCCTGAGAAGCACCAAAATCGTCAGAAGGGGAACTGCACCTTCACCACGGGCAAGCGCAGAAGGAACCTGTCTCCCCTTTCCTTTCTCCCTGCTACAGCACTGAGCAATAAGAGGAGGAAAGGGTAGGCCATGTGTGAGAATCAGACTATGCTCCCCCTCCACCACAAGCTGCTAGAGGCAGAGGTGTGTACAGTCTGTAGTGGGAAACAGTGGGAGGAGAAACTAGAAAACAAAAATTTTAAATCAATGAAGAAACTTAAAAGGTTTTTGCACCCTATTTCAATGTGTGAATTTTTTTCCCCACATATCTAAGTAATTATCTGATACCAGGTGAGTGTCCTATAATTCAACCCAATTCTGACACTGATTACTGGGAGACAGCATCAGATTCCACAGGTTGAGGGCTCAGTCCCATAAGACCACCCTCACTTCAGACGCCAAATACAAGTCTAGGTTCTTACTGTGCATCTGACTGAGGAGCTATAAATCAGAGGTTCCCAGGACACGCTCCTTGGGTTCCATTAATTTGCTGGAGTGGCTCACAGAGCTCAGGAAACCTGTTTACTTACTAGATTACTGATTTGTTACAAAGGATATTAAAGGATATGAATCAATAGCCAGATGAAGAGATAGGGCAAAGTATGGGAAAGGGGTGCGGAGGCTCCATGCTCTCCTCCAAAGTCTCCACGTGTTCACCAAGCCAAAAGCTCTCTAAACTCCATCCTTTTGTGTTTTTATAGAGGTCTCATTACATAGGAATGACTGATTAAATCACTGGCCATTGGCAATTGATTTAACCTCCAGCCCTGCTCCCCTTCCCAGAGGTCAGAGGATTAAAAGTTCCAACTCTCTAATCACAGAGCTAGTTCTCCTGGCAACTAGCTCCCATCCTTCAGTGAGGTCCAAAAGTCACTTCATTAACACAACGAAAGACACTTTTTATCTCTCTCAACACTTAGGAAATTCCAACGGTTTTAGGAGCTCCGTGCCAGTGCCGGAACTGTGGACAAAGACCAAATACGTATTCATATTATAAATCATAATATCACAGGACTCAAGTTTCAAAATGAATTAAATGTATTCTCAAGAACTTGAATGAGAGAAAAAAATGGGGAAATTTACGCGATTAGGCCAAAATGTTCTTGAAGCCTCACGCAAGGAGGATTTAACACAGAGCAAGTTGAGGGGGTGAGCAGCTAAAGGGGAAAAAATTAAATCAGTTCATCTTTCTTGAACATCAAAAAATAAATGGAGCTGCTTGATAAAATAAGGTATTAACTTATTAATAGTTACAGACGTCAAAAGGCCTTTCATTTTCTGAAGGAGGGGTAAAGGATGTGACGAGAGCTTGCAGGGGAGGACCAAGTTTGAAGGAGGTGACCTTTTCCTTCTCCTTCATTCTCAGATGCAGAGGTGGCTGACATTCTTCTCAGTTGATTCAACTTACACTTTGGGGTACATTTTTGGAGGGCTCCCTTAGCAGGTTCGGGTGGTGGGTGTTGCCAATGAAGAAATGAAGGGTACCTAGTACAGTGCTCTGCAGGCAGACTGGAAGAAGGTTATCAGTTGCCTGTAGGATTTCAGGGAATTTCAAATAGGTCTTTGAGTTGGCTCAGCCCCAGGGCCTCTTAGACCCAACTTATTTCTGGACTTCTTCCTCCTCTCTGAATGCACACATCCCAGAGGCTCAGCCTGCTGGGATATCTTTTCAGGAGCTGCCATTGCCTACTCCTGCCTCGTCTGAGCAAAAAGCACTCACTACCCTCTTGCTTTTCTAACTTCTGAAGGCGATGGTTCAGATGCAGCAGGAAAACCTCAGCAGGATTTTCCCACGCTGGACTGCGCGTTGTGGCAGCTTCTGTTTTGACCTGCATTACAGCATTTAAGCGGCAGGAAGCAGAAAACACCACAGTCCCGCGGCTGGTTAGTTCTCTGCCTCCTTCCTGAAGTGGAAGAGCTCACATCTGCAATTTCCCCAGCCTCCTGTTAGTCCAGGAATGTCGGCTCCAAATCGCATCTCAGCTACCTGCAGGGCAATTTCTAGACTCATCCCTAGCCAGCTGAACTAAATATGAATTCATTTGAGGATGGTTTTCAAGAGACGAGGAATGAATTCCACGCCATTCAGCAAATATGTGACAGTGCCTCCTCGCATAGTCACACCCTGTTAATTCAACTCAATTTCATTTGTCAGCTACCAGGCAGGAGGCCAGAGAATATCTAAACGATTAACTTGGAAGCAATGCCTGTGCCTTTTGGAAACACAAGAAACACTTACCCCAACCTCTGGCAGGGGATCCTTACGTTCAGGTAGGATGCTGGTTCGAACCTATGGAGAAAAACAAACATTTTCTGTATGAATTTGGAGTAGAAACCAGGGCAGAAGCTTCACACAGGTGCTGGGTTTCATTTTGCTTCATCTGGCGTCAATTCAGACTCTGTGGTTAATCATTACTGAAGGTACCTGTGTGCAACATCCTCTGCAGTGCAGCAAAGCTGTCCTTTTATAGTTCCTAAACTTCCTGATTTTCCTAAGTAGACAGAGCTGTCTGGATCCTCACCGCATTACCCCTTGTCAAACACAGAGATATCTGGGCTTTAGGTGAATCATCTTTAATCCCCCCTAAAAGCAACCCTCACTCAACATTCAAGGCAAAGGACAGAGTTAGTGTAGAGGAAATCATTCCATGCAGGCTCAATAAATATTTATTCTCTGAATGAGCACCAAAACCCACAGTCCTTACAGGATATCCCTCCCACTTGAGAATTCTGGGCCAAATTGTCAGCTACCATTGTCTAGATTTGTTTGAAAACTAATTCTCAACTGAGGGAGAGGAAAATAGTGTAAAATAATCAGGCATCTGGGGACGCTTTTCATATGTTTGAAAAGCATTCCAAGTGAAACATCAACTCTTGAGATAGTAAGTAGACATATATTCTACTGAGCAGTGATCCCCAATCCTGCTGTACATTAGAATTATCCGGGGGCCTTTTCAAACTGTTAGTGTTTTTTGCTGCCCCCAGATATTGATTCTAATGTACGGCTACTGGGTCTATGGTTCTCTATTTAAGAAAAAAATGTTAAATCAAGAAAAATCAAGAAAAAAACATAAAACCTAAATCTAGTGTATCTTTTTTTTTTTTTTTTTGGTGAGGAAGACCAGCCCTGAGCTAACATCTGTTGCTAATCCTCCTCTTTTTGCTGAGGAAGACTGGCCCTGGGCTAACATCGTGCCTATCTTCCTCTACTTTATACGGGACGCCGCCACGGCATGGCTGACAGGCAGTGCGCCGGCGGGCGTCCGGGATCCGAACCCGCGAACCCCGGGCTGCCAAGCGCGGACGAAACCGCTGCGCCACCGAGCCGGCCCCTAGTGTATCTTAATTTGAAGTAAAGATGAGATAAACAAGTTAAATGAATACAGAGCAATATACAAGCACACTCTGTTTAACTGGAGAGCAGAGGGCTGGAAGGATGGATGGGAGAGAGGAGTCCAGGAACGTACAATGGATCAATATTTCAGAGGGTCATTTTAACAAAATTTATTTGGAGGTGCAGCACTGCAGATCAGAACTTCTCTTCAAATCCTTTAAGTCCCCATGTACCCGGACCACACCTGGTCAATTCTTCCAGGTGGGACAGATGATTATAATACCCCTCATAATGTCAAAAGACTTGAACCAGCTCCTTAGGGCCTGTTCATCTTTTAAGATGGTTTCCACTTCTTTGAAAAAAGCCTCAAGCCATGGTAAAACAGTGCATTTTAACTTCCAGCTTAACGCTTTCTTTGTTTCTTTATGACAGATCCAGCACTATCACTTACACAATTTGTCAGTCATTATGACTCAAAATTGTCCACCAGAGCACAAAATAAATGACAGGAGAGATCCCAACAGAGTAAACAACACAATTTGCAGAACACACTCAACTGAGGATTTCATGACAGAGCGCTCACTGGCTAAGAGCATTTGTAGTTTGGTAGCTGCATTAATGTTCCTTGGTAAATAATGTTCAGACATACCATTCAGTCTCATTATCTGGAAACCATTAGCTGGCCTCAAAGGATAAGGAAACTACATATTAATAGTGGGCTGTAATGCACCACAGAGTGTGTGTATATATATGCTCTCTCTCTCTTTCCAAACACACACACACAGACTACATACACAATGTATCTGTGTGTATGTGTGTGTATATATACTCATATATATAGTAGAATGGACTATATACGGTAAATAAATATTCATGCACATGCAACCCATACACACATACATATATGTGCATATTTATGCATCATTTTAAGAAAATATTTGACATCCAAATAATATTACCCTAAGAGATATGCTTGAATTTAGAAATAAAGTGAAAGAATCAGAAATTGGTGAGGGTCAATATATATGACACATAAATGACAGCATAAAGTAAATATATATATATAAACTATGTGATATAATGTTGGACAAAGGTAGAATAATACTAACAATTCATGCAACATGGTCATTAAACTCCTAAATTTATATTGATTTTATCAGTAGAACATTTATTCCTTACAAATATGAACAACCTACAGAGAAAAAAAAGATTCTTAACCTAAAGTTGTATACTATGAAAAGAATCTGAAGATATTCACAGACTAGTTTGCCATATCAATGTGTATGTGTGTGTGCAGGAGAGAGAGAATGAACGTCACTCTACATAATAGAAGTATTTTTGAAAAATACATGTATGTCACATTTTCCTATATTGAGGCATGTTTAAATCACTAGCAGAGCTCCCGATTCAGAGGAATTGAAAGATAAAACTTTTATAAACAAATTTTAAATTTTATAAAGTTATATTTTCAAATAAAACATTTGTTTAAATCACTATATATGTATAGTTCTAAAAACTTTTACATTTAAGGTCAACACTACTGATGTTGTGATATGTAGGTTACACATCAATGATGCTTTTCTTGTGTAATATATACCCCTCATTATAGTGAACACAAACTTAGTGGCAAACACTGGATTTGCCAGTGAATGAGGCCCCATTCCTTCTCTTTGGGACTTCAGAGTCTAGTGAGTGGAACACATGTATGAATGATCCAGTATAATTAATAAGTGCTATAATGGAAATGTGAGCATTTTCCTGTGGGTATTCAGAGTGAGGAGTAACTAATTCAGCCTGTGACTGTCAAGAGAGGCTTCACAGAAGAGGTGTTCTGGATTTTGAAGGATAAGTAGGAGTTTTAGGCAAGGAAGGAGATGACAAAGCAAGCCGGGTGTTATATAACAGGCATGCATTATGGAATTGTAAAAGCCTGTCTGTGTTCAGGAAACAGTGAGTATTCTGATGATGCTATAGCAAAGGGGCATTCAGGGAAGTGGCAAGAGTTAAATATGTTTGGGGATAGAGGTTGAGGCCATTTGCTGTAGAGGGCTCTCTATCATGTTATGGAATTGGAGCTTTATGCAATTTATAGGCAATAGGAAATCAGGGTAGGCATTGGGTAGAGGAGTGACATGATCACAGCCCCTTGAATCATCCCAACTCTGCCCTGAGTCACATTGGGAGAATTATTTAACCTCTTTAGGCCAGTTGGCTTTTGCCTTTACATCAGTTATGGAGTTAATAATAGACCTCATAGGTTACTGTGAGTATTACATCTTTTCAGCACTTAGAACAGTACCTGACATAGAGTGAGAAGGAGGGAGGAAGTGAGAGAGAAAGAAAGGGGAGGAAAGAAAGGAGAAAGGAAGAGGGAAGAGAAGACAGAAGAAAGTAAGGAGGAAGACAGGCAAGGAGATAGGGAGGGAGTGAGAAATGAGTCACTGAGAAAAAATAAATGCTGGACAGATTTAGATAAGACTTCTTGATGAGGAAGAGATAAAGCAATGACTGTCACCGTAGCATGCGGAATATTCCAGTTCATCAGCAACATCATACCTCCTGAGATTTACTGGCCTTCCTTAGGAATTCATTTTTCCTTTTTTGGTCTTACCAGCAGTTCTTCTCCCTGCTTTTCCTCACCATACCCCTCCCTCTCCTCTTCCTGGAACAGACGAATGTCTGCCTGACTACACATTTAAAGTTTTTATAGCTTCCTTTTGTCTGGACTTTTATGATATCAAATAAAGCAAGGAAGATCAATTAATACGAGTGATCATGTAGAAGATTATATATCCCATCTTGAATATTTCTTGAAGTTCATGTAAAACAAATGCATTTCCTTCTCTATCAATTCCATAAGTTCAAAATCTACATACTAAATTTACCTTGAAAAAAGTAACAAAACAAAACAAAACCAGGTAGCATATAGTGAGTTATGCTCACTCTTTCATAAATCTCTAGAGATTAGTTCACAAACTTTATTATGAAGCAAGAGGTTGCTTGAGCTACCACTGCAGTGGCTGAATATAGCATCCCAATGCTCAAACCCACGGAGAAAATCTCCCTAAACTAGACAACCTTGTTACAAAGACCATGGGTACTGCTCTTTGCGTGCACTGTATGTGTAAATGATGCTTAGCATTCATGCCGGGTTTTTCAGAAGTGAATATAGTATGCCCTCTTCACTATCTCTTTCTCCTGCCAAGGAATCCAGCCCTTTGGTGACTGCTGAGCTGCACCTTGGTCCCAGAATGTCCACACAAAAGAAAGCCATCACTACTAATATTAGACTAATACTGAATGATTGTATTTGTTTTCCACTGTTGTGTAACAAATTACCACAAAGTTAGCTGCTTAAAACAACATCCATTTATTAGTTCACAGTCTGTAGGTCTGAAGTCAAGGCCTGGTGTGGCTGGGTTCTCCACTCTGATCTTGCAGGGCTCAAATCAAAGTGGCAACTGGCTTTGTCCTCATCTGGGGGCTCAACAAGAGAAAAGTCTACTTCCAGCTCCTGCAGGCTGTTAGTAAAATTCAGTTTCCTGCAGCTGTAGGACAGAGGTCCTCGTTTTCTTGATACCTGTCACCTGGAAGTTGCTGTAAACTCCTAGAGACTGTCCTTACTCCTTGCCATGTGGCCTCCTCTATCTTCAAAACCAGATTCTCCTTCCCATCAAATCCTTCTCACACTTCGAATCTATGCCTTTGGGTTTCACTCTCTTTTACAGGCTTACCTGATTAGGTCAGGCTTTCCCCACATAATCGCCCTTCATTAGGCAATTTTGCCGTGGAACATGACCTAATCACAGGAGTAAACGCCATCATATCACAGTCCCAGGGATTATGCAGAATACGTACAACATGAGGTGGTAACGTCAGGGCCATCTTAGAATTCTGCCCACCACAATGATCAAGAAATAAACTTCCAGTATGCTAAGCCACTGAAATGTGGATGTTTGCATTTGTTTCAGCAGCCAGCATAATTTAGACCTCCCATTTGTTTTATATGAAATTCCATATTCAGTTCATGTCTATGAAGAAATAAAGCAAAACAGTTAATGTTAAATCCTAATTCACTATTTTAATGTCATCGAACATGTATTAACCACTTATTATGTTCCAGCCACTATTATAAACACTGGCTATCTTAAGAGATTAAGAAGACAAGGTATTTCTTACCTATAGGCAATAATGATAACATGAGAACAGTCAAAACACATGTAATAATAACTGCTGAGCATCTCCAATTGTCTAAAACCTATCAGGTGCTCTTAGATATTGATTTTCCAATTGTTTAATTTTTGTTGTGGATGGAGAAAACGATCCCTGTACAAACCCAAATGATTTAGACCACAGAATCCGAGAGATGGAAGGGATCTTAGAGCCAACCTAGCGAAACCATCTATGCAATGTGAAAATTTTATCTGAAATACCCCAGGGAGTGCATTTAAAATTTCTCCTTGAGCATGTTTAACATCTAGCTTACTAACTCACTAGTCAGTATTGTAGAGACAGTGTTGCAAACTCACATACCCAAAGGCTCCAAGGAGTTAAGTTAATGAAAGAAGCAGGCTGGGTATAAGATACAATAGAGATTGGAGAGGACTCCAGCAAAATGGAAATCACATTCTTAGTCTATAAGGAACAGCAACTACCTAGCTTCTATGATTACAAAATTCCCAACAAAAAATCCTTCCAATATCAACATTGGGTAAATTCTAATCCTTTTGCAGGTGGGCTATTATTAGTATTTAATTATTTTTACCAGAAACAGGCCTGGTAAATAAGCTGGGTGGTCTAAGCAGGACTAGTACTATTTTAGTGAAATAAAAAATAAATTTAAAAAGTGCTACCCTAAAACAGTTGCTCTTGATCTTGACAACACATTCGAATCTTCAGGAATATTTTTTAATGCCAATTTCCAGGTCACATTCTAGAATAATTAAAGCAGAATCTCTGAGGGAAAGATTCAGCCATCAGCATTTTTTAAGGCTCACTCCCCACTTGACTGCAATGTGCAGCCAAATTTAAGAACTACTGCTCTAAAATAAATGAGATTCTTTTGTGTGGAAGCCTCATAAACCAGCTCTGAATCCAATGAGAAGTTGTAGAAATGTACTGATTAATGGTCAAATGATGGGATAAGCCTCCCTTTGTAAAAGATTTTCAAAAAAGGTAACAGAATCTCAGAGCTGGAAGAGATCTTAGACATTCTTGGGTGATGTTTCTTAAACTTTAGCATGCATACTCATCACCTACTGGTCTGCAGCTGATCAGGAGGATGGTCTGAGGACCATCTTCTAGAAGCTTGTTAGAAATGCAGAATCTCAGGCTCCCTCCAGACATACCAAGTCAGAGGCTTTATTTTAACAGGGTTCCCAAGTATTTCATACACATGTTAAAGTTTGAGAAGCTCTGCTTTAGAGGAGTGCTTATGAGTGAAACAGGCTGAGTGCTTATGAGTGAAACAGGTCACAAATGAGAATGGTAGACATTCATTCACACATAAACATGCCTGAGCTGAGAAATGGGATTCATTCTTCTGCTTATGAAGGTATTTAGTAATTTTTTTAAAATGTCAAGCAACTGTAAAAGTTCCAGATAATATTTTCTATCAGAGATGCCCTTTCACTTGTCATGCAGATGGAAAGGAGGTTGCTCTTGTCAATCAAGTCAGAGATCGATTTGGGATAGAGCTGGGCTGGAATTTCGGTAAGATTCAGTTTTGTGAGCTGAATCTCCACCCCACCTCCAATCCCAAATTCATATATAGAAGCCCTAACCACCAGTACCTCAGAACGTGACTGTAGTTGGAGATAGGGTGATTAAGTTAAAATGAGGCCATTAGGATGAGGCCTAATGCAATACAACTGATAAGAAGCATCCTGATAAGAAGAGGAAGAGACATCAGGGGTGTATACACAAAGGAACGACCTTGCAAAGAGGCAGTA
Source organism: Tapirus indicus (assembly GCA_031878705.1). Lineage (NCBI taxonomy): Eukaryota > Metazoa > Chordata > Mammalia > Perissodactyla > Tapiridae > Tapirus > Tapirus indicus. Next base: position 123,606,959 of record CM062919.1, on the reverse strand, counting down.
AGAGGGTGGCCATCTTCAAGCCAAAGAGAGATGCCTCAGAAGAACACATCCCTGCCAATACCTTGATCTGGGACTTCCAGGCTCCAGAACTGTGAGAAAATCAATTTCTGTTGCTTAAGCCACCCAGTCCATGGCACTTTGTTAGGGCAGCCCTAGCAATCTAAGACACTCGGTCTACCTGAGTTGTAGGGTATGGCCCTCTGGGACTTTCAACAGAAGAGTCTAGCTGGTCTTTTGGTATAGGTCTTTTTGTATAACCCTGAAAGAATGCTGGAGAATCTCAGGTGTCTCAGGCTGCCTCGTTTGCACTGTGCCCCACACAGCTTCAAAATCTGGCAACTGTCTTTAGAGGGAGACCAGCCACGAGTTTGAGTCCTCTTTGGTCTCCAAATTTGTCATTTCAGCTACACATGAAAACCCAAATCTCTGCTGGGTTCTCTGTCTGCCGGCTGCCGCCTTGGGTTCAGCAAAGCCTTGACAGTCAGACTTCTAGCTACAGAGAGAATCTGTAAATGCCCTCAGGTGAAAAACGGCCTTTTAGTCCCTCAGTATCGATTCACCACTCCCTCCAGAGCTTTGTCTCTTGCCTGTTCTCGGTCCCTCTCCCGGGTTTCCTACACACTGTGAAACTGGGAGGTTTCACTCTGCTTTTTAGATGCCTTTGGCCTAGTTCTTTAACCTCCTGCAAAGCGATGGAAGTCAGCGAGTCTCTTCTGAGAAAAAATGGCCGCTGACTTGAGGCCCCTGAAGTCTCAGGTTTGCACTTCATCCAACACAACTGCTGAAGGCTTTGCTGATTTCTCTTTCTCTGAGCAGCAGCAGCCCTGTGTCCAGGCAAAAGTTTGTTCTTCATTCCACTCTCAGAATCAGCAAATGCCTCTAAAAGGAAAAATCTCAGGCTCCTGATTGCTCAACTCTGAAAGGTCCTCTGTTCTCTGGAATTTCAGTCTATCTTGTCATTACTTTCATAGCTTGACGATGCTTTCAAACCTGATTTTTGTAACATGTCTGGCTTATTTCTTGGCATTGTTAGAGGGAGTGTTACTTGCTCCACCTACTACATCCTACCCAGACTGAACTTTTTAATATCCTAAAGTTATCGGAAAGCTAAGGAATCTTCCAAACGTGTGATTAAGAGAAGAAAAATGATATTCAACAGAGCACAGTTAAATGTGATTGGAGAGAGGAAAAAATGCCATATGTTTCCTGGTCTATTTAGTTAAGTCTTTGATAAACCAGTTACAAATGCATAACTACAGGTAGTTCTCCTAGTAAAAGCAGAGTTTACCCCAAAGCCTGAGCACTATCCAAAAATAAGCCAATAATTATTGAGTGGGACATGCTGTCTTGGTCTTTACTAGGTAAATGTGATCATCCTTCACAGGTCAAAACATATTATACTAAATTATGTACACAAGAACATTCTATAGACATCCAAGCCAAAATGAGATAATAGTATAACAAATATAAGCACTCTTTTAGTTTGGATGCATCTAATCTTTGAGGTTTTCCATTTCTCTAAGGCAGTGATGTTCACACTATAGCTCTCTAGTCACACGGGTCCCTTTATGTTTAATTGGTGGCTCTTTAAGACTTCTAATTTCGGTATATGAACGCGCCATTATACTAAATTCTACCAGTCATACAGGAGTCCTGTGGTTCTTTGGGTTAATGGTGACTGCAAATGTGGCTCCAGAGTCACATAACTCTGAGTATCCCTGCCATTCTCCACATTTTATTCCATTTCCCTTTCCAACTATTACAGAGATCTATTACAGGCGGGTGAAAAAATACGGAACAGCAAAAAGATCTTTAGACATTCCTTTCCTTTGTCAGAGAGTCTCTGAAAGGTACAGGCTCTGCTGAAAGTAAGAGATGCTGAAACTGAGGTCTAGTTTTCATGGAAGTCAAAGATGTCTCTCTCCCACTGTTCTGAGGGTGAACTCTTCTGACTTTCACATTCTTTACTTCTGGATCTTCCTGAAAGGGATGCTAGGCTGGGAAAGGTAGGGTTGTTCAGACCCCATCAGCTTCCCTGTACTGTGTCTATGAGCCAAGTCTGGTCCTGGGTGCTTTCCTAAAGTAAAAAGGACAAACCCTAAAGAACGATACAACTTAAGACCACAGACTTTTTTTGTCTCAAGAGATGTTTAGATATTTTTAAAACAGAAATAAAGAATAAAGGAGGTCTTTGCACTGCAAAAACACAATCTAAAAATGTGTTTATAGGCACTGAAGACATTAACTGATAATTTATTAAACTACTATAAGTTGAGAACTCCATGCCTGCTGAATTTCAAAGCCCCACATGAGGGTATTATTAACTTATGAAATATATATAAGGCTCAATTCAAATACCATGTATCTGTATTAGCAGTTTTTGCTTATGTCTAACCTCCCTTACTGCTTCCATCTCCCTTCCTCTCCTTCTCCACCACCCCAATATACAAAAATAATTGTACCATAATTCTGAAAAGTGAAAAGAGAGTCTTTAGGGCTGATCCCTTGATTCCAGCACGAGAAGTGAATTGAGTACGTGCTACCCTAGAAGCTTTCTACCCTAGAAAGAAATAATATAAAGCTTATAACTGGTAAATAAGGATAACAGAAGTAAAGGAAATAACAATAATTATATCACTTGACCTATGGGTTAATTATTTCAGAGGCACATGTATTAACTTGTTTTACTTATATTATCTCATTTAATTTCTGTAGTTCTGTGTTGTATTATTATTGCTTTGCCCATTTTACAGATGAGAAAACTCAGTTTCAGAAAATCGAAGTAATTTGCCCAGAGTCACTTCAATAGCAAGTTGCAGATCAGACATTAAATGGTTTGCTCTCAAAGTCTGTGCCCATTCCATGGCAGTGTGCCTCTTCTGAGCTCAGACTGATGGTGACTTTAATTGTCTTCCCGAGGGCTGCTTAATGAGTTTTAAAAACCAAAAATCTATTAGCCTCAGGGAATAGAAACAGACACAATTTATCACATTGCCAGACTCAAAAACACCATCCTTACATGTTAACGGCCCCCAATTAAGACCACAGTCGTGAGTTAATGAACAAGCCATTAGACAGAGAACAGTAATATCAACACAAGCACATGTCTATTAATCTGTTGCTCACTGAAAGTCATTAGTCCCAACACTATAAGGCTAAATAATTTCTAGGTAGCTTTAAAACAAAATTATTGTGATATTACTCAGTATTTTAAGAGATCATTTATAATCCAGGCTTTTGTAACCCCAGTCAAAAGACCTCCAAGCCCTGGTAGAGATGAACTGACTTCTATAATCAACCCACAAAGTATATTTTTTTGATGAATTGGAAAGAATGGTGTATCCAGGCACAGAGGTGAGAGGTTTTCAATGTAGCTATCAATGAAGCATTGTGTTCATCTCCAAGAAAAAAAGAGAGTAACTGCAGTAGCTCTAGACTACTGTCACAAGTTTCTTTCTTTATGGAATTCTACCAAAGTATCTAATAATTTGATCAACGGGTCTCAACGTTGGCTGCACATGAGAATCATCCAGAGAAGGCTTAAAAAATGCTGATGCCAGGGCCCCATTTTTTCATGTTCCTTTAATTGACTCATTTCCAGTCACTCAGAGCTTTCTTTCACTGCTTTCCCTTACCATTTTATCTTCAAAACAACCTTATGAGAAAACTGAGGCCAAACTTTAAGTTGCAACCTGTAAGAAAACACAACTCAAAGATAAGTGACCTTCTCCCCAGATTATGTGGCTAGTAAGTAGAGGAGCTAATATTTCAACTTGAATCTGCTGTATTCCAAAACCAATGCCTTCAACCTCTCTGTTGTGATGCCTGCAGCTCGGGCTGAAATAATAGTACACGTCCATTACATGAAAGACAATGAAGGGAAATTGAAGCAAGGTTCACAGTTTCCCTGGAGCAGAGAGAAATACGACTGTTGCATCTCAAACAGTAACTAGGGACGACTCTTCTCAAAGGAAGGCTGTTAAAAAGTGGCCAGGGTTTACTGCATGACTCACTCAGTGTTGTCTTAAAAGAGCAAGGGTGTTAAATCAATGTTGTAAACTCTTCCCAGGAAGATGATATCAATCTATAACAATGTTGCTATACGAAAAATGTATTTGAACTTTCAAAATATGGATTTACAAAATTGGGAACACCATCTCATTAAGTGGAGGGCTCCTTTTACCCTAATAAACCAGGTGTACACTGAATCCTGTGACATGTGAGTGGCAGCTGGGATGCAAAATGCCTACAATTTATATCTTATTCAAACCATAGATCAGCAGTCCTCTAGTGTGGTCCAATCAGAGGATCTGCGATCAAAACTATTTTCACAATAATTCTAAGATGATATTTTCCCTTTTTACTCTTAATGTCACTCTCTCAGTATATCCAAAATACAATAATTTCAAAAATATGTATTATTTATGTTAATATATAATGGATTTATTATTTGCTACTTTAAATGAATCATTAAATGTTTTAAAATTTTCCGAGTTTTAACTTCTAATGTGGTAAACATCCATAGTTATTAAAACCACATAAACAAAAGCTCTTTGGGATTCTTGATAATTTTTAGGAATGTAAAAGCATTCTAAGACCAAAAGTTTGAGAAACACTGCTACAGGTGATCCTCAGCATTTGGGATTTGTCTTCCATGTTTACTTGGTCGATCTTACTATTTTTAAGAAGATTTTTGCTGCAGAGTCTCTTTCAGAGATGGATGTGATGTTGACTACATGCATCCACTAACCCAGCCACTGTGAATCACTAAGGTTCATTGAACTTGCCTTGCTCCCACCTCCCTCCATGCCTTTGCATATGTTGATCTTCTGTCATAAGTGCAGGGGATATGGTCGTGAATAAGGAATAATCACTTCACAGATTTACATTCTAGCATCACGAAGGGATGGAAAATATCAAAATAGGTAAATGAGTAAGTAGGCACAGAAGTAAAATATGGTAATGGAATAAAGTGTTAACTGGATAGGAGTACTTACTATAGTGGTTTCTCTGAGTAGGTGACTTTGATTAAGACCTGCATAAATGAAGAGGAGCCAGCTCAGAGAAAAATAGGAGGAAATAGTATTCCAGGCCAAGGCAATATCAAGTGCAAAGGCCCTGAGGCCAGAATGACTGAAAAAAGTGGCTGAATGGAGCAGGGGAAAAGTGAGACATAGAATCAAAGAAGGCAGGGCTCTAGTAATATAGGGTCTATATTTTAATTACAATGGGAAACTCTAGCAGGATTTTGAGCCAAGAAGTGATTTGATCTTTTTCATGCTTTAAAAATATTATTCTGATTCTATATGGAGAACAGATAAGAGGGGAAAGGATGAACAATTAGGAGTTATTTGCAATTTAGAGTTGTGTTACCATTACTTTACTTTTTCTACAGTCAAGGTCAAGCTAGGTATTTAGGTTTTAGATTGATAATCATTGGGTAGCCTCAAGTCATTTAATTTGTTCCTGAATACTTATAGAAAGCACTTTGATACTGACAGAGAAAAAAAGTTAGTACATAAATTTCCTGTATGTATAATTATATTCTTCTATGAGGATAATAATGCTCAACTGGTCACAAGACTATTTATGGATGAATAATTATTTAAATAAATTTAGTGCTAAATCTGAAATGTACTATTTACATCCTATTTACATTATGGATATTAAAGAATAGCACAGCTCTTGAAATACAAGAATATTCAGAAGAAGCATGGTACCTTAAAGCATGAGGGAACCCAATTCCCTAAAAAAACTTTATAAACAAACTAAGTGATAATAATAGAATGATAATTACTAAAGAAACCCCCAGGAATAAGATTGTGTATGGCTGGATCCGACGCTTCTGGCAGGTACCTGTGACAGTAGTATTTAGAAAATGTCTCTGTTGATGTATCTTTGCATTTGAATCATTTCAGCAAGCAATGATTCAAAGACCCGTGAATGACAAATAATGATGCATGTATGGAAGAATATAAAAACGAAGAACAGCACACCTTTAATTTTTAAATCAATCAAACCCCTCCTTTCTAGCACAAGAGACCAATCAACAGGACTTCTGAAAAGCATCTTTGCACATGGGCACAATTTTGCACATCATCGGGCCTGACTTATATATATCTTGGAAATCCAGCTCTGGATTGTTAAAGTTGAGGAACATTCTACATCCGCACTGGAACAGAAGCTGCCTATGAGATGGCTCTTTCATTTTCTAATCAAAGTTTTTCTGTTTTACAAAGTAAACTGGCAGTCAGAACCAAGTACACACACATGCATGCACACACACACATGCACATGCACCCACACACATAGGAGTATTCAGTAAAGCAATTCAATTCCACTAAAGTGTAACTATTCAACAAATGTCAAAATATTCCTATTCCCCTAAACCATTCAAAGCTTTCAAAATATATCTTCTCAGATGTCTAAGGACTTTACTGTCTTAAGAAAACATCTGAAACCTAGACTCTTAACACTTAAAATTTTTAACAGTTGGAGTATCTCTGTATTTATAATGCATATTTTGTGCTTAAAGTGAGTTTATACCTGGTATTCTTGCTGCCTTGGTGCCTAAAGAGGCAGGCTAAATTAGAGCTAATGGGTTCAGGCATTTGAGAGGAAACTATTTAAAACTAAGTGCACTAAGCAAAGTCCACTCACAAGGACAAGAGAAACAGGGGCGCTTGCATAAATTCTTCTTATCAAAAGTTGTACTTTTACCTTCTCCACTCGTTGAAGTGAATTTTCCTTTGATGCTTTCAGGAAAACACTTTCAAATATTCTCAGATAAGGGTGCTCATTATTGAACAGACTAGATGAGACCACAGGTAAGGAAATTCAGGGGCTTGAATCTAATCATGTTGAATGGGATTCTGCCTTTAAGGACAGCGGTGTTAAATGTTTAACAACTGGTTCTCAGAGGATGGGGATGGGAGGGTAAGCTATAATTTATAGACTGTTGCCAATTTCTGTGGCGTAAATACACCCACCCTGGCCCATTTCAAGCTACCAACTTGAGACAACTGACTGTGGAATTGGGAAGTGATGTGCAAGATCAGCTCTCCAGGGCTTGTAGAGGCAGACTTCAGCACACCACCACTGGATCACGGCGGCGAAGTCAGTGCAGCAGAGATTCTTGGGACCCAGATCTACTAAAATCTCAGAGTATTGTGAGCCTGGCTGTGGCTAGCTCAGCATCTATTTCAGAAAGAATTTAGTATAACACAACCATATTCCCATCGGTAATTTGAAAATAAAACCATCTTTAGGCTCACATCTCAGGGGATAAGACCATGTCTCAGAAACCAATGATTTTTAATCAATTTTAAACTCAACAGAATTCAAATGTCTATCTAAGAGGTGACCAGCACTATCTATTCAATCAGATTCCCAGTAGCTGCTGAGAAATTTTTTTTAAAACCAATGGAAACTTTGACCATGGGAAAGATGCAGAAGCACACAAAGAATCTGGCTTACCAGAATTGGTCTCATGACATATCTGGGCTCCAGGGTCAGTTTTAAGTGCCCTGATGACTAGTGCTGGATGCTTCAAAATTTTCTCTCTCTTTGAGCCTCCCTGACTGTAGTCTCTTCAGGCCACAGACCATGTTATACATCAATGTTTAGAAAAGTATTTTCATTGAATGTATCACAAAGCTGAAAAAAACCTGAGGTTGTCAGTATATCCCTTGGTCCATAAATAGACATTTATAACCAGAACTTCTATATTAGAGTCTAAACTCTTAGGAAGATCTTCCATTAAGGAATTTTTAAAATTTGTTCCAATTAAGCAAGCAGAAATTTCTTTAAGGGCATTAACCGTGCCGATAAAAGCTAATTTTTAGTACAGCTGTCTTGTACAAGTTTTATTTCACAGCTTATTCCAAACCAAGCCATATAACAGTTTGTGCTTATAGTACCACAGCCCAGGGATTTCAAACAATTTTATATTAAAAGAAAGAAATTTATGACACTATAATGATACTTTATTCTTGGCTTTTTCTTCCCTTTCTTTAAAATAAAACATAAGGGGAGTAAATATGGCTAGACATTTACTACAGGTTTTGTAATAATAGATTACTAGCCTTCATAGACACATCAATATTCATAAAAAGAACAGTGGAACAGAAGAGTATTAAATGCTATTCTTAAAGCAAAAAAGAAATATTTCCCAATGACCTTGGGAAATAAATAGGTAAACTTATTAAACAAGGAGAAAAAGAAAAACATATTGTACTAAGAAAGTTGAAAAAAAAAAAAAAGAACAAAAGGATCACATTTATCATCATGAAAAGCCACATTGGAGTGTTCTATCATTTATGAGTTAAGGGGTGTTGTGGCTAGAAAAGACATTAGAAATAATCTGATCCAACAACTTAAAAAAATGTTTTGCAAAATAATTTTTCCAGCTTTATTGAGGTACAATTGACAAAAATTGTATATATTTAAGGTGTACAATGTGATGATTTGATATACATACACATTGGGGAATGATTACCACAAACAAGCTTATTATCCACCATCTCGCATTAGTTACCTTTTTTATTTGTGGTGAGAACACTAAAGATCGATCCTCTTAGCCATTTTCAAGTATGCAATACAATATCGTTAACTATAATCATCACGCTCTACGTTGGATCGCCAGAACTTCATCTTACAACTGGAAGTATGTACCCTCTCACCAACATCTCCCAGGTCTCACAATTAGCTCAGAACAGAATCAGGCCTAGACTAGATGTATTTTCCCTTTAAAAACTTATAAAACCAGGGACCTCCCGGTGGCGCAGCGGTTTAGTCCGCGCTTGGCAGCCCGGGGTTCGCGAGTTCGGATCCCGGGCGCCCGCCGATGCACTGCCTGTCAGCCATGCCGTGGCGGCGTCCTATATAAAGTGGAGGAAGATGGGCACGGATGTTAGCCCAGGGCCAGTCTTCCTCAGCAAAAAGGGGAGGATTGGAACAGATGTTAGCTCAGGGCTGGTCTTCCCCACAAAAACAAAAAACTTATAAAACCACAGTCATGTACCCACAATGGAAACCGTGAAACACAGAGACAGATTACATGGAAGAACCCATGTCAGGCGCATCCTGATCACAGGTGTGAGAAGGCATGTGGGCCTGATTGGGTTAGCTGGGGCTGTATGTTTGTGTTCTGTGCTTTTGCTCCTCAAAGTCCAGTCATTGGATCAGCAGCACTGGGATCACTTGGGAGCTTGTGAGAAACGCAGAATCTTAGGTCCTGCCCCAGACTGCTGAATTAGAACCTGCATTTCACAAGACCCTCAGGTGGTTCCTAAGTACACATTAAAATTGGAGAAGCCAAGATGCAAAGGATGCATTCATTCATTCAAAATGGATGAGAGTTTTCTAAATGACCAAATCTTTCCTTTCTATCCTTTATTTTTCAAATTCTAGGGGGCGGGGGGGGGGTTGTTGGTGGTGGGTTTTTTTTTTGCCAAGAAAGATTTGCCCTGAGCTAACATCTGTTGCCAATCTTCCTCTTTTCCCTATGTGAGCCACTGTCACAGCATGGCCACTGACAGATATGTAGATCTGCACCTGGGAACCAAACCCAGGCCACCAAAGCAGAGCGTGCCAAACTTAACCACTAGGCCACTGGGGCTGGCCCTCAAATTCTATTTTGCAGAAATCAGGAAGACTGGAAAACAATAGCACCTTTAGTTAAAATATATAAAGATACATTTTATGATGTTACATCACAATTGGATTCTCTTATATATGAAGAAAGGAGGACTTGTACATAAACACCATATAATTCAACAGCATAAGGTAACTGCATGATCTTGTCATTATTACAGGTATTAAACTCACCTGTTTTTTTTCTTTGATACTGCATTTAGGCACTTGGTGAACTGCCTTTAAATACTGAATGGCTAAATCCTCTACACCTGTGGCAAACACTCCCCTGAAACTCTCCTAGAATTTAGGCCTCCTAGGATCTCCCAAGGAATGCCTATAACTCAAGCAGGCTGGCTAATGTCTTGTCTGCTACTTTCTGGGAAAAATGCAGAAAAAAAATAAATAAGAGTCTCTCTGAGGATCCACAAATTCCCAAAGCAGCTGGAGGAGTTATAAAAAGAAAGGCATTTGACCATTTCCATGGGAGCATCTTCATTTCCCCCATTTTTCTTTATTAATAGTAACTCAGATTAAACTTGTCAACAGTGAAAACAAAAACTCTAGTGAACTGATTCCTAACATTTGCTTGGGGTACAGCATGCTTCTCTTCCCTAGCTTCAGTGTCCATCCTCTTATTTTTCTTGTCCAAACTACCTCGTGTTTACTTCTCACCAAACTCCCTCAACTATCTTACTCTTTAGAATTCAGCCATTAATACCAGCATTGATTTTATTCCTCATAACCTCAAGATTCCCATGAATACCCTAAGGATGTCTTTGCTTTCCATATGCCAAGAAGAAAGAAATATTGATGCAAATCTAATGGATATTTATCATATATTCATATTTCCTGTTACGCGATTCATGTTTACATTTTCAACCACTAAAATGTAATCTGAAATTTAAAAACAGTGCCTTTAAACACCCTTGAGAGACAGGCAAAGTCAAACATCAAACTGCAGAATATGAAGAGTGGAGAGTCAATTGACTTTTAAAACATTTTTAATCTATTTTTATCAGAAAGAAAACTGCATATGCATATAAATACAGTTTAGTACATACAAATTAACACCAGTGTAATCACTAGTGTGGAGGAAATGCAACTTAGCAACCTTGAAGACTTCCTTTTTGAGCCTTTCCCCAATATAACCCCAACTTTCTCCACCATAGATAACGATTATCCTTTTGTAAAGATTTTCTTTCTTTTCCTTAGAATATTAACACCAAGAATGCATCCCTAAACAAAAGAGTGTGGGCTTTCTTTTTGCCTACCTTTTCACTTAATATAAAATACATGAATACTGTATATATTCTTTTTTATTGCTTTGTTTACCCAACATTTTTTTGAGATTTATCCAAGTAGTTGCATATAGCTAAGTTTCACTTATTTTCATTGCCATATAGTAATTTACTTATTTACCTCTATTACTCTTGATGGATATATGGATTATTTCCATGTATTGGTTGGAAAGAACTTGAATGAACTGCTGCTATAAAATTCTTGCACATAGATTCTGAAGCACATGTGCAAATCACTTTCTAGGGTAATTACCCAGGAGAAGAATTGCTGGGCCTTTAGAGATCACATCCTCAACTGGACTAGAATGTTAAACTATTTTTCAAAATGGTTATATCGTTTACCTCTAACCACATGAAAATTTCACATCTTTATTATGAAATTATTAGACTTTTAAATTTTTTGTTAATTTTTGATATGTAATTATATCTCATTGCAGTTGTAATTAACATTTCTCTGATTACTAATGAGGCTGATTCCCAAATGTTTACTGGTCATTTGTCTCTTTGGTGAAATGCTGGTTTAAATCTTTTGCCCTTTATTTCTATAGCTATTTGTCTTATTTTTTTGATTTGTAGGGGTCCTTTATACATTTTATATATACAATGGATCTTAATCCTTTGTAATTTATATGTGTTGCAAATGTCTTCCTCTACTCTATAACTTGTCTTTTCACTCATTTTATGGTGTCTTTTTCACCTGACTCTCTTAAACGTTGATATTTGAAAGCATTATGACAAGGTGAGGTAAAAGGAGTATATAATCACACACCTTTAACAGCCTACATCTCAAGAATGTATCCAATATCATTATCTCCAATTTTGTATTCTAGAAGTGATCTGTCAGCACTTACATACCCGCTTTCAACTATATCATCCTAAAATTGCCTATGTGTTGCTTTGCAAATGCTTTCAAGCCTCTCTGTATGTGTCTGAAACCTTCCCCTCCATAGAACCACAACATCTAGATACTGACCTTTATCTAAGAAATACTCTAATAAAAAGTCCAGTAGATTAAGTGCCACATGAGAGACTAACCATCCAATTATCGTAGCAGTTTTTAATTAAAGGCAACTTTGAAAGAAAATAACATAGGCTGCATATAGAAATCTGCTCATTTGCCTTGACATAGGCCCAACTAATGAGTGAGTTCTTTTTTGTTTTTCCTGCCTTTTAAATTCAACAAAGTAAGGGTCTCAAAGCCTAAATGCCTCCTAAGTACTAAATATTTCCTATTAATCTATTCTGACTATCACAAGACACAAAAAAACTTGAATTTCAATATTTCCCTATATTAGAAGTTATGACAAATGTGCCAGATCCCATTTGCTCCTCCAGGTCCCACACTCCACCCTTTTCCGCCTTGTCTTGTGCCCCTGGAGGCTGAGCTCTGGACTACATCAAGCGCTTCCTTGTCCTCCAGCTTTCAGTGCGTTCTTAAGGTGGGGGCCCTAGCAGCAGTTTGGAGGGCTCAGAGGGGAAAAAGAGGTCAGGCTATATCAGCCCTTGGCTTCCTTCCTGCAAGGTAGCTTCTGGCTGGCCTTGTCCCTTGACCAAACTGGCCTTCTCTACTCAAGTCTCTCTTTTTATTTTCTGTCCCCCTCCTTCCCCTTCTTTCTTTCAAGACTAGGAGTGATAACAGCTCTCCCATCATTAAACCAGGTTACTGCACTACTCTTTGTGGTTCTACTTTGTAAATAGTCCCTTTGTAAATAAACCCTCCTGGAATTATCCTAATTTGCAAGTGCCATCTGTTTCTTGTTGTGACTGCGACTGATACAGATAATAGCCATGCTTCTGTGCAAAGAGAAGCAAAACAAAGCATTAAGGTAGATTACTATAAGTGCTGCCTTCCTGGGCTCATATATAAAGCACATAGAAGCACAAGCAGTCTTTTCTATGGAGCTAACAGAATAATCAGGGAACACAAAAACTATGTTGGACCCTGGGACTATAATAAATAATGAAGAACAAAATTATTCTGCCTCTTAGAAGGATGGGTTCTTTTTACCAGGACTAGGTTGTAGACCCCAATCATTATCTGCCAGCTGGAAAGCATTCAGGGGTTGGTGAAAAGCACTTCCCTCACACCACAATTCTTTGCCCCCTCTTGCTTAACTCACTCATTCTCACTACCACATTTGAAACTGAAAGTGGACATTATTTAGTGCAGGAAAGTGAATTATGTTTCAACTGACCCCATGACTTCTGGCTCTGAACTTCATTCACAGTTTTTTATTTCTTACTGTTTTTTTTTCTCTTCCCTAAAGAAAAAAGGCAGTTCAGTTGATGCTCATTTATGTATCCCTCATTCTATAGATTTCTTATTTTCTCATGCTTTGATATAGTATTAAATAACAAAAATTTCTCCTCTTATATGTAGCTCATACAAAACTAAAAAGCAATATTAAACTGGAAGAAATGAACAAATTATAATTAGCTACATGAATAAATACTTCAGGATGCTACAAAGAACTATTTTTATTTCTCAGCTACAGGACTGTCTTCTTAAGGATAAGCCTTATTATTCATATACTACAGAAATGAAAGTCCCTCCAAACTAGGGTATGTTTAATACCACAAAAAGCACATCAAATGGAGATTTTATTAACTGAAATTACTAACTGGAAATACATAAGGTGTATCTGATGAAGGGAATAGCAGTGGGGGCCTCGCCCCATCTGTTCACCTATAGGAAAGGCAGTCTAATTTCCATGGGAAGAAGACAGGAAGGCTTAGTTGAGGATCTCTTGCTCCGCAACTTACTAGATGCTGTAGCAGGTGGCAGAGGCAACAGGGATAAGACAGCCAGCCACTATCTCCCCTCTGAGTAAGAATATTCCCCTTTCATAAAATCATGACTCCATGCAGGGCCCTTCTCTTTAGCCTGCCAGTACAGAGGAGCCTCTGGCTTTATACTTCCGCTCTGTTAGCAATCAATGATATGACTAAGAAGTGATGTGAAGGCCCCTGAAGCAGGCACAAAATCACGGAGGAGCTTTGTCTAATAGGTCTTTAAATACCATCTGAAGAAAAAGAGAACCACTGATCTTTTGTTTTTCATCTCCAGTCCTAAAAAAGGGCCTAGACAGCTAAAACTTCATAGCTACAACATCATACTCCAGGAACTTAGAGTGTGGTTCACAATGCATTTGCCATTATTTTACTAGAGATTCTGATGATAAAAATTAAGTTACACAGGGCCGGCCCGGTGTCATAGTGGTTAAGTTCACAGGCTCCACTTTGGCGGTCTGGGATTCCTGGGTTCGGATCCCACGTGCAGAGCTACACATCGCTCATCAAGCCGTGCTGTGGCAGTGTCCCATATACAAAATAGAGGAAGATGGGCACAGATGTTAGCTCAGGGACAATCTTCCTCACACACACACAAAAAATTGTTACACTTTTTAAACAGAAAAACACTACATAGGTTCCACCGTGCTTACTAGTGAATATATAAATATACTTTTTGATTGGAAAAGCCACTTTCCTCTCTCCCTTGACCCCACTCATTACCTTGTTGAAGGCAAAAGTGAGTCTCTTTATGTCAATACTATTTGGTGTCTAATTCCACACTACACTTTTTATGTTTCTAAACAGATGTGATAAAACACATACATATTTTATTTTAAGGGGTAAGTTAGAATTAAGAAAGTCCCCAAATGTGGAAGTTACATCGCTTGAGTTATACTTTAAAAACGTTATTGAAGTACACCCAGACAATAATCTCATAGAAAAGTATTTTACTTCATTTGTATCCTATGTAGATGGGAAAATATCATAGTTAATACATGGGCATTTAAGTCAGTAACATTTAGCTGTGACTCTAGTAGCTCTGTGATCTTGGTTGATTCACTTAATGCAGCAGACAGACCTCAGGGTGGCTCTCATGACCCCTGCCCCCTGCTGCTCCTGTCCTATATCATTTCCTTGCCTTGAGTGTCGGCAAGACCTGTGACTTGCTTCTAACCTAGAATATGGCAAAAGTGATAGAATGTTATTCTTGTGATTGCTATATTACATGGCAAAGGTGATACAATGTCACCCTCTGATTGTGTTATATTACATTAAGACTCTTTTTTTGACAGACCGGAGCCAGAGATCTTCCTTGTTTTCTTGATGAAGTAAATGGCCATGTTGGAGAAACTCACGAGGCAAGAAACAGCTGGCAGCCTTGAGGACCTGAGGCAACCTCAAGCAGAAAGCTAGCAAGAATCGAGGGACCACAGTCAGCCAGCCATGAGAAGCTGAATTCTACCAAAGCTAGAATGGGCAAGGAAGCAGATTCTTCTCTAGTTGGACCTCCAATTGAGATCGCAGCCTTGCAATGAGGCCCACACCTTGATTGCAGACCCTGGGCAGAGGACTCAGCTAAGTCCAAGTCCTGACCCAGAGAAACAGTGACATAATGAATACGTATTGCCTTAAGTTGCTGAATTCACGGTGATTTATAACACACTTCTCTAGTCCTCAGATTCCTTACATGTAAAACAGAAATGATAGAACCTCCCAGAGTAGTTGTGAACATTAAATGCAATACTGTTTTCGATGCATACATCCCAGGATCTTGCTCATGGAAAGCTCAAAAATCGCTAGTAACATTGTTACTACTAGTATACTAGCAAGTTAAATCTCAGAAGAGTGAATACAAGATAAGGCCTGAGGAAGAGGTGAGTTCTGCTACTACTGGTAGTGAAGATGCAATCAAATAGATTACTAATTAACCAAGAACTTGACAAATTTAATTTTATTACATCTGATTTTTGGAACAGTACTAAACAAAATTGAGAAATGGAAAGCAATGGTCTTGAGCGCCTTCCCCCTACCCTTTCAAACCCTCTTCACCTTCTTCCCACACTCTCAGCTCTTAGGTGCTCAGTTTCTCTCAGCAGCTGTGTTTATGGAGGATCAGGGAATCTATTTTAGGGTAGAGAATCTTATAAATAGCTTGAGCTGCACTAGAACCACAATTGTCTCTTCTGTCAGAATATAAGAATTGTTGCATATTTTCACCAGGAGTTAAATTTAAATTACAGGGAAATGTTTATAAGAATATGAACATTTTCAAAATACATAACAATTTCAAAATGGACTTCATACATTTTGTGTAGAGAAATTTTGTTGAAAAAGCACTCATGTTCCTTAATAGCAGTCTGAACTATCTCGCTTACTGCCTTGATCTCTGAAACTGAGCTTTATTTATTACTCTCATTTTGATTTCAGATCATTTTAATTACCAATAAAATGCAAGTACCAACACTGAATGGATGATTACTTATGTGGATGCTTTTATAGCTAGAATAGTTAGTGGCCTCATTCCAAAGGTTCTATAAACCATTTTTATAAGTGAAGCCTATCGTAAAGAAATTTGGATAGAAACCCTATTATTAGTGGAGAATGCAAAGCAAAGAATGACTACTACTTTAAGTGTGTCAAGTGAAAATCAACGTCATTAACTTAAAAGTGTAAAATTTTATCTATCCCTTATTTCATTAGGAGAAAAATCATCAGTGAGAAGATGAAGGATTTCATTTCTATCCTATCAGTTCAAACACCTGAATTAGAAGAAATTTGAATGTTAGCAGTATAGAAGCTGATGTGAAACAATTTTGTGGCTTCAGTTTATTCCTATGGAACAAAGAGAATGCTTTCTAACATAAATAACCATTCACACAGGAACCACTGAAATTGATATTCCAACTGGTAAGTTAACCAGGGATCTCAAGAACTGAGGAGACTGCATGGCCCATTCTAAGGGGTGTCTTTCATATTTTTTAGTGACAAAGATATTGATATCCCAGAAATGATGGGATAGACAGGTATAGCACATTTATTTAATGGATTATAAGAATATCCTTTGCTTCTTAGTTCACATAAATCCCTAAACCTGTGAAGGCTTAAAAATACCTGAAAGTTCATAATAAATCAAACTAATGCAAATTGGCCTTTCACTAAACTGGAGAATTGGAATTTTGCCTTTTTTTTTTTTTGTGGGGAAGACCAGCCCTGAGCTAACATCTGTTGCCAATCCTCCCCTTTTTGCTGAGGGAGACTGGCCCTGGGCTAACATCCGTGCCCATCTTCCTCCACTTTATATGGGACGCCGCCACAGCATGGCTGACGAGCAGTGCGTCGGCGGGCGCCTGGGATCCGAACCGGCGAACCCCGGGCTGCCAAGCGCGGACTAAACCGCTGCGCCACCGGGCCGGCCCCTTGCCTGTTTTTTCAATATGAATTCCATACTCAGAGTTCCTAGCTGCTGGGACAGAATAATGACTGGGAGCTCCAAACCACCTCAAATGCCTTTCATGCCTAGTTTTCTTTCTCTTATATTCTGATTTATTTACCTCCTCGTCAATTGGAATGTTGATGAAGTTCAATAGTGAGTTATTAGTGATAGCTCAGCCACTAGTTAATTGTAAATTTGGTCAAACCACTCAATCTCTTTGACCCTTTGTTTATCTCTAGTAAAAGAGAACAATCATTTTCTTCACTCTTTTTCTTTGTTTAGGGGCTCAGAAGCAAAAATATATGTGAAAGCACATTGAAAACAGCAAGGCATTATAGAACTTTAACATAAAATTACCATAAATATAATATTTCATTTCTAGCCCATAGAAAGCTCATTGAGTATCATTTTTACTAAGTAATAAGCTGTAACTTAATAACGTTTATTAACAAGGAGATTTCCTATGCTTTGAAGATGTCATAATTTAGCCATTTTTAATATTGAGTGTACTTTGGTCATCTTTCTAATAATGGCTATCAATTAGTTTTAGTTCATTCACACTCTCTAAAATAGTTGCCCTCTCTTGTAAAGAATAACATGCATTTAAAGAGAACTAACCACAGAAATAAGAAAAATCTTTGCAGATGGAAAACAGAGCACCAGTGTCCTTAATAGGAAGGTACTCTAGCCAGATCCAGGCTGTAAAACAGGAAAGCTAAGGGGGAGAAAAAAAAAATATGTGTATATATATATATATATATATATATTTATAAAATTTTATATTAAGTTTTATGTAATGTTTATATATTTTATAAAATGTTTTCTAGTCCCTTTACCCAAACTATGAGGGTTAGCACCTCAAAGGGTGGCATCATCCTGGAATTGTAGCTGCAGCAAGTTTTCCTATTTCCTTCATGCCTGTTTCCAAGTAGCTCAGCACAATCATAGAGTTTACAATCATATAACTTCTATAAAGTGCACATTTACATGAATGGAAAATGACAGCAGATAGAGCAAGAAAGTGAACACCTTTTTCAGCAATACACTCATCAGTCATCCAAGAACAAGGACATAATTTTTGTTTGACAATATGATAAACACTCACATCACTTAAGACATTGATAGTTTTTCTTTTTTTTTTTTTTTTGTGAGACCAGCCCTGAGCTAACATCCATCACCAATCCTCCTCTTTTTGCTGAGGAAGACTGGCCCTGGGCTAACATCTGTGCCCGTCTTCCCCTACTTTATATGGGACGCCATCACGGCATGGCTGACAAGCAGTGCATCGGCTGGCGCCTGGGATCTGAACCTGGGAACCCCGGGCTGCCAAGCTCAGACTAAACCGCTGCGCCACCAGGCGGCCCCAATAGTTTTTCTTTAAAACATAAAGATGTAAAATAATACTTAATTTCCACACTTCTTTTGCTATTTTGTGTCATTCAGTTAGTACACAAAAATATTTCCTCTAGGTGGAGTACTTTAAAACATTGCTCTCTTGGTGTCTATCATCTCATTTGATTTGTACAGAAGTGCTTTATAAGCTCTCCTTAAATTCTAAGCTATCTTGCTTGATTCTGCTTATTTCTATTCAGATTAGATTCACAAGTTAAATTCATAACTTAATAACATTAAAGTGCAACTAACTCACTTCTATTTGGGGAAATATGTACGATAAAAAATCTTTATGAAGGCATCTATGCAGTGCAGTCATAATATTATTCTTTAGTAGAAGAGACATTACGTAGCAGCAGATGTACTTATAACTAATTAGATTTTATTACAAGACACACTAAAGGTGACAGCTCTCTAGAAAAAGAAGCCATTTCTTGATGAGAAGAATTTATATTCACTATCAGATAATTATTTCCTGATTTTTAAAAAAAGCCAGAATAGGGAGTAATGCTGTTGAAAAATAAAGCATTTGAAAAATAATGACAAGAAGATTTAGAGAAAAATGTATACCATACATTCATAGAGGTGTGACGGGGGGCTTTCCAATGCCAGGTGTGGATAAAGGGATGTGGTTACATCATGCAATGCACAGAAAGCACCTGGCCTTGTGGAGCACACATTTGGTGGGACATCGAAACATGAATCACAGCCACATCAATTAGAAAGTATAGAATCTGAGCAGAGGTAGATAATTCATTTAATTCAAGTCAAACTTAAATAGTCCAGTTCCCATAAATTCCAGTGGTCTTCATAAGAAAACAGTCGTGGTGATTTACATTTGATTTAATTTAACAAAGATCAAACGAACCAGAATAATCAAAGAAAATAGAGGTTTATGATAACATGGAATTAGGGCTTACATTTTCCTTCAATTACTAACACTTCACCTTCTTCAGTGTATACCTAGCCTAGTGAATGAAACTTCGAGTAAATGACTTCTAGATCTTTCTTTTTCTACTACGTGATTGTGGTGGTTTGAGTAAACTGTTTCATCTCAGCTGTCCACCTCGGTTTGCTGATGTAGACATGCAGTTGCAGCTCATTAAGTCATGCATGCGTGGTCACAACAACAAGGAAATGGAATTGTAGAAAGCAGTAGAAGTAGCTTTAATTTATCGGACAACATTGTCATCATCTTATATGATGCTGAGCTGGGCACTTAATTTAAATAGACATGGTCTCTGCAGCCTAGGAATTTATGAACTAAAACATAAATAATACAGTCTTGCTCCTTTCCAAGAGGAGAACATAGATCTTCCCTGTGGGCTTCCTAATTAAATCCAAGCATCAGAACTCTAAGATAAACTGGTCATTAGCTTTATTCCATTTCACTTTTCTTCTTTTTGACCCTTGTCCTCCATCACTCCATTATTTAAGGAGACTTTGCGAAGAAGAAGGCTTATAGAAGAAATCAAAAAGGCAAATATCCTCAAACATTAAATAACATGAAATAATAGAAGCCAAAATGAGACTAGAAGAAAGTGACATATTGATGATGTGGGAAAGGATAAAAATCTCTTTTATAAACCAAAATAGCACCCAAATAAACAAAGGAGGTAAGAGATATTGTCTGAATAAACAGTGATAATCAAAAAGTGTAAATTAAGGCCAAGAACCAAAGAGGAATAAAGAATATTTAAAAAAAAAATTAAAACAGAGGGCTTGGGAGGTGTTTAGGAAAATAAATTTTCCTAAATGGAATTATGGCTCTAGCAACTCAGCAAAAAAAGACCAAATTAAGACAAACATAAAGTAATTCAAGGTTATACTATCTAAATAATTGAAATATTTGGTTTAAATTGGAATCTTTTAACATTTTTATATAAAGGTGCAATATTGAGTAGCAGTAGCATAAAAATGCAGAATAATGATATTCCAAGAGGCAGAGCAATTTCCACAAATGAAGGTCTCCCCATTTGAAATGACATAAAAGGTAAGGCCTGGTAGTGCCAGCCACTCTACCATTGACCAGGTTCATTTTCCTCACTGATCCAGATGTAATAGGTAAAGATACCAGGCTTAACTGAATTCTATAGTTGCTCTACTTTTCCATTTCACTTTGTGTAGATATAGCCCAGTCCTCCCTTGTAAGAACACTTAGGCAACCTCTCTGTTAACTACTCTACGGTCTTGAAATGCTTAGACAAGCAACCACATCTTTTAAATGTGAAGAAAAGATTGAGTTACGATATATGATTTCAAGACATTTAATGCCATTCCATTGAAAGTTCATATGGTAAATAATATATTTTTGAAATTAACCAAAAGAGTGTTTAAATAAAAGATTGATGTTACTTTAATTTCAATTTTAATAGACATTCAACAAATATCTATTGAATATCTACTACGTGCCAGCAGCTGGGACCAAAATTCTTCACCTAACTGCTTAATAGGGATAACATAAGAAGAATCTTAAAGATTCAGGGCTAGTATGCGTTAGTTTTTCAGATTAAAGTGCTACATACATTCCAATTACCTGATTATTATTTGGCCAGTGCTCTGAGGGAAAAAGTACAGCCCTTATCATTATGAAGCACTAGAAGTATTGCATCATGGCTGACCCACCAAACGAAAGTTGGAGTAAGCCAAGTAAATATTGGTTTAGCACCTGCCTCAGGGGTCAAAAAATTCAGAATCAAATTAATTTATTCACCTTTAGCTAAACTAGCAAAGATGCTATTATTTTCGTTTAACTTTCAAATTGGAAAAATCAAAATGAACAATATTAAAATTCAATAAAAACATTACTAGTAATCTATTAATTAAAATATCTGAGCAAATAATTTCTATGTGAACTTTTCTCCTGAGACCTCTCTGATATTATAATACAGAAGACTGAAAATGAAATATGAAAGCGTTTATGAGATGGGGAGAGAGTCCACTAGGTGAATATTTTCTTCTAGATTTAGGTGCATGTATAACAACAGAGGTGGCTCAGAAAAGGGGGACAATCTCCTATAAAGAGTAGCAAGGGTCACAGTTCTCCCACTTAAAGGTTAAATATTTCCATTCTAAGTCACAACTATTTCATGATACCCTGAGGGAAAGAGAGGGGGAGTCAGGGAACTATAATTGAGAGAAACATACAGAACATGTAAACATGATAATCCATAAACTCTGCCAAAAAGTTACAAGACAAAATCATAGGTCCATGATGAGACTACACACACATCGCACATTTTGACAAAATGCACATCAATAACAAATGAGCTCCATCTTGTAAATAATATTCTTCCATCTTGAAGTCTTTGCTTATGATAGAGGGGTGCAGTGGGGCAGGGGTATTAGATCTGAGGAGGGGGCATTGTAAAGAGCCCCATCTCAACCCTGCTACTGCAGAGAGGTCACCGAGAATGAACCTTTATTTCCATCAGCCCCTAACTCAACTGCTCCATTATTAATTCTCTCGGCAGAGGGGAAAAAATGGGTTGACTTTTGCCATTTTAATGAAGTTAAGGCATTCACCATCCAGCCATTTCAGTGTCTGGTCTTGTTTAAGGAAAATCTTTTATGTCTGGAATATTTTACCTTAGAAGAAGAATCATAAACCAGTCAATTGTGGACCCAAATCAGGTTAATTCTGGAGCCCCAGTACCAGCCACCTGTCCCGCCTTTTAATTCTTCCTAACATATACGATTAAGGAGACACTGGAAATCATCAGCATGCGAAAGGCCCTTTCTCTATTCTCTCATTCTCATCCTCACAATCGACAAGTGCAAATGTGGGATATAAGGAAATAAAAGAACATCCTTCTCAATATGAGCTTAGTGACACACTAATCTAAAGTAACATAGCTCCAGGGCTGCAAACTAGAATGGGCTCAACCCAGGGCAATGACTGTCTAAAATACTCCTAGTGAACACTTTGAAGCAAGAGTCTTTCCCTCTACAGCCACAGAAGGTTAGCAGAGCAAAGCCTTATCTGTCCTAAGAATCCCCCACGTCAACTTCAGTGAGAGCCTGCTCCCAAGAGCTGTTCTGCTGGAGGGAAGAGTGATTTCATGCACTTCACAGCCAGCTCAACGCAGGGAGCTGGAGGCTGCTGCTCTGGGAAGCTGGTGTTTACAGCTCAGCCTTGCCAGCCCCAATGAGGAACACGGAGCAGATGTTATTTTCCTCCTGTTTTTATACTCCTTTGGAAAGAAAGATTTTCTGTTCTTCTTCCAAATTTCTACCATATTTGGCTCTTTATTAGCTATTGCTACATACTCTGTCTAGTAGCCAAGATTTTATGGCAACAGTTCTTTATTTACAATCTGAGTAAAAATTAACTTGGGTCCATTATCAGCAATATATCCTAATTTAGATATAAACTTTGACTTCACAAAAGTAGCCCATTCTCAACATACCTCTTTTTATTTCCCTTCAGAGAATAAAAACAACTGACATTCAAGAGATAAAAGAAACATTTGTGAATCAGGTTCCAAATAAGAGGTAAAAAGAAAGATGACATAAAAGGGATGCTATTTTTTGTATTGTCTGTTGGATTCTCTTTGTAAATTAGATTCTTAGGAAGAAAAATCTACTTTCTTACAGTAGCCTAGCACTAAATGGTCCTCTAAGAGAATGAAAGTCAAACTTTCTTAGCAAATAGCTTAAAACCAGAGAGTGATTTGGACACAAGGAGAATCTCATGGATCAGCTTTTCCATTTTCTTGCAGAGGCCTAGGAATATTATATTTCATTGAAAATATAAAATAAATAGGGGCTTTTTTCACCATCAATAATTTATGAAAATGAAAATTTTTATAAAGGTTTATTATATACTATATATCAGTAAAATACTTTGAAGTGGAAAATTTTGTGAGGCAAAATAGTAATCACTCTGTCTGAATGTAATATCAAGAATTGTCCTCTATAAAAATCACATCTTTAGATCTTCCCTCATCCTCCCCTGCAAGGAATCAAGGAATCACACATCACTTCTTTATTTTTCAGCTATAGTTAAAAAATAGACAAACCAAGAATTTTATGCTCAAATAATTCCAAATCTTCCTGAAATCAATATTGTCAGAGAAATTGTAAAAAAAAAAAAAAAAAGTCATCATCATCACTATCTAACCAGAGTATCTGTTTATTTTCTTCAAGGTAAGATAGAAATAAGAGTTGGTTTTTTTCAAGATACTAAATGCACTCTAAAAATAATCACACTGTAGGACACCCACTATTATCGCAGCAATCAAAACTACTTCTTATGCTCTTAGATGCAATAAGCCGTAGAGAGAAAATTACCATGACATGTGAGGCTAAAGAACTTGGGTTGTATGTCGCTTTCCACTGTTGAGAAAAGCCCACTCTATTAGTCTTTCTCTGAGTGTTCAGGGATTTGTTATGTCAAGAACATATGGTATGCCTTGCTTTATTTAAGCAAAATAATAAAAGTGAAATCATTGTGGTCACAGTCTCTGTTCAATAATTGGTACCCACGTTTCAACTGCCATTTCTTTAAGATGATTTAGAGACAAATCAGAGCACATAATGAATAACATTCAATGTCTCACCCTTTTTGGTGACCATTTTTCCAAGTATTCTTTTTGGGAAAATAAAAAACTAAAATCTAAATCAGTTTCTTGTACACATCACCAATACTAACATA
Organism: Tapirus indicus; assembly: GCA_031878705.1. Classification (NCBI taxonomy): domain Eukaryota; kingdom Metazoa; phylum Chordata; class Mammalia; order Perissodactyla; family Tapiridae; genus Tapirus; species Tapirus indicus. The sequence goes on along the minus strand of CM062919.1, from coordinate 123,582,751 downwards.
ATTCAAATTCTTACCCCTCTTCCCCGTACCCTACCCTTACCTCACTCTGCGTTAATGTTCTAATTCTTATTTTATCCTAGAAGAATAAGCATATTATTCATAAGCCATTGAGCCTCGACCATAAGAAGACCTTGTGTGATGTAAATATTAAGTACTCTGTTTTGGTAAGACATCCGACAACACGGAAGTCATTTAAGAATATCTAAGCCAGTATTATTTTTCAAGATTTAAAAGAGCAAAAATGTTAATGACTATAAAATTCTACTTTTACATTGCAAGATTATACTCTATACTTGTAACTCAATTTTCACAGCAATTTTATATACAACTGTGGCAGAGACTATGTCCCAGCTCTAAATCCATTGTCTACACTCTGTCTTGTGATCCTGGGACTGGACTCTCAAAACCACATTTTTGCTTTCCCAGCTGGTTCTCTGTTGGCTCTTCTAACAGGGAGTACTAGATGGAGACTGAAAAGGCTAGAGGAGAAAGAAGAAACATATTCCTTCCTGTGAGCTAGCTGTTCTCCTGCTGTTCCTAAGAGCTTTACCCTAGCTACACTTCTTTACCTCAGAGCAGCTATCCCTTTCCGTATCACCAGCCCAAACCAGTTTGCAATATTTCCAACATTTGCAGCCCTGTTGCACCCTTCTCAGAGGTAGCAGCACTCACCTGCTCATATTCCCTCCACAGAGTGGGTCTCAGGCTTACGGGACATTTTGTCCAAGGTCATCAACAGTGAGCTAAATTTTAGCTCTGCTGGTCCTTTCCTCCAAGGTTCTAACCTTTAATAATTCCAGACTCTTCCCTGTGCTCCTCCAGCTCTACAGGTGGTAACTACCTACTGTAGTTGCCACCTTTGTGATAATTCTACCTTGTTAAAAAGGTTATGCCTACTTAATTACTTATATTCAATATATATGTTCAAATAACTGGTGTGGTTTCTGTCTCCTGAGTGAGACCTATTGATTCAATACCTTATGGGGGCAGTTAGAACAAGCATGATTTTCCCCATTTCACAAATGTTCACAACGTAACATTTTAACCCTGACAAAGGAAAATCTAAAACTTGAACTCAGTCTTCAAACTCCAATCCTAGCACTCTTTCTATAGAAACTGCTTCCATGTATAATCTGAATAAAGTATTTCTCACAGATACTCTACACATGCAATCAAAAATCATATGTACAAGGTATATAAGGTGGCCCAGAGGAATATGACTATTTGCAATTATATCTTTTCTACAAAGTCCCAGGTTAATTTTTACATAAAAGTTCTTCAATTTCAATCCATTCTAATAGTTTCAAGAGTTTGGGTTAAGATGTATTTTTATTCCCGTAGTATAATAAATAGCATGATCCATTAAATTTGAGCCCATTGAAGAATGTCAAAACCATACGGATGAGCTCATTATTTCCTATATAATTTTAAAAGAGGAATTTAAAAAGCAAAAGCAAAATACTAAATAAAATGTAGCTCTCAGCATTACATTTGCTTGCTGCCAGATAGTCTATAAATATGAAAACAGATCTTGGAAGGTGCCGTCTAAAATGAAAGAAATGAATACTTCCTGATGGGGTGTTCAGCAAAATTTTCCAGACATGGGCTTCCTTACTCTTGTTGGCCAAATAGTTGTTTTTTCCTTCTGTCTGCTCAGCGAATGTGTTTCTAAAGGCTGCTTTGTGTTCTGTAAATCACAGGAATTCCTTTACAGTACAGCTGGAGTCCCTGGCAGCAAAGCCTAATCAAATTGAAGCAAGCACCACAAACACTTCCCAAATGGCCTTCTTCCACAATTGTAGCATTAAGACAACAACAACAAAAAATTGAAAACAGAAACTACAAAAGCAAATACATCAACTTTGGTTCTTCTTTCCTCATTTCTTTCTAGATCCTTAGGACTGAAACACAGGAAAAATAGATTAAAGGTAGAATCACATCTATAGTACCTACACTACATAAATATATTAAAATACCTATCCTGTATCATATGACAATGAAATTTCTACTCTCACAGATATATGCAGAGAAAAATATATTACTTTTCTACACTAGAAAATATTCCCAAGCCATATATTCATATGTCTCACCATGAATTTAACAGATTCACCTGCTAATTCAATAGGATTGGACTCCAACTCCCTTTTGGTGGCTTATCAGTCATCACTACCAGAAAACAAAGTAAGAAATGAGAAAACAAACAAAAGAAACTCTTCCACCTCTCTTTATTGCTGTTAATTAATTAAACACCCATTAAAGAGCAGCTCCCCACTTTTATAGCTCCAACATTCTCAGGATTTGTCATTGAGAAACTAATGTTAAATGACAGCATCTGAGTTGCCTCTGCTTGTTGCTGAATACAGCCTGTTGCATGAGAGGCAACATCCTACAACAGTGATGTGCCAAATTATCCACGGAAGCTTTAGCTGATGACAAGTGGCCTATTTAGTTGTGATTAGGGTAGCTTAGAAATATAGGGTGGTGTTTTCCCAGCTCACTACTCAGATAACTAAACCCCTATTCACTTGACTTTGGAGATTATCTGAAACTTTGGATCACAGAACCCAAATGTGCTACCACAAAGCACACGTTAAAAGGTTAGAAGTCATTAAATGTATTTCTTTAAATGTCCACCATAAAAGAAACAATATCTACATCTTCAATCTTTAACTAATAAGGTAATTATGAATATTCTACCTTCGTCCTGTTAAAATTTGTAAAGGTAATGAATAGAGATCATGCTAATATATTCATCAGGGAATTGTCAAGACTTTAAAAACACTACTATCCTTATACTGCAGTGTTTTCTAAGTTGACTGCATAAATATTAGCCTCTAGGGGGAACTCCAGGTTCTTCCCCTTAATTTTCCTAAAGGCTAAGTCAGGAAAAGAGGAAAAAAATCTCCATTTCCCTAAGAGAGAATGATCTAGCTGGTCAGATTCCAGGACATTGACTGGAGCGTGTTCTGTAAAACTGGAGCTTTCAGAGAGTTTACGAGTCAGCATAAGCAATTCTCTCTTCATGCTCTCTATTCCTTCCAGGTGGCAAGTAGGTTGAATCACTGCCCTGGGCAAACTCCTCTCTCTCTTTCTGTACATAAATAGAATGAGGTATCTATATCTACATATATATGTATCTATATGTGCATATACATGTATGTATATGTGTATATGTGTTTATACATACACACACACACATGCATGTTCAAGTGCACCAGGATTATCTGATTACTGCCTTTGCTCAGACATTCATATCCATGTTCCTGAGGGCAAATATTGTGCAAAGGAATATTTGGCATTCCTGATATTGGCCATAATATAACAGCACCCTAGATCTTTCTCTGATTTCTAACAGAATGCAGGAATAGTATAGAGTGTTTATTTTTAACCTGCACAGAATACTATTAACTAGTTTTGTGACTTTGGGCTTTTTGCCTTGCTCTATGAGTTCCACTTTCCTCACTAAATGGTTTCTAAAGTGCCTTCTGGCTCCAAAATTCTAGCCCTTTTATCTTCATCAATTTCTTTCCAATACTAAGTAAGATTTTGTTCAACTACTCTTGATAATCTAAGTAATTTCTCCGTGGGTGATTTCATTGACACAATGCCACCCAAGGTCATGGAGCAAAACCCAAAATATCCAGCAAGCACATAAGAACTCAAGCCAAACACATATGACCAGTCTGCTGCAGAGACCTGGAACACAACAGCCAAAATCAACCTAATTTGACAAATCTCAACAGCAAAGTCACAATCTGCCTTTAATCCAGCATATTGGGTAACATGTGCAACAAGCCTTCTTAGAGCCTTGGGACATGGACTCAGCAAATGTGCACGCTGACTCTTACATCTAAAAATTCAGTGGGATGCACAGACACGTTGCATAAATCATCTTCCTGACTGTGCCAGCAGCTTTTCATCCTATAACTATGTGGCAATTCAGAACAGGTTTGTATGAGCACAGCCCATCTATACGTAGGAGGAACAAGATTTTCATAGGAAAAGCAGAGTAGCAGGGTTCTTCTCCCCTCATATACTTGGAGTTCTCACCCATTTCCATTTTGTATCTTTTATCTATCCTGGACACTTAAGGAATAAGCTGGCCGGAACAATTCAGATAGAAGACAAAGAAGATAATTAGAATCATGGATTCCAAATCTTCCAGAGAATCCAACTATCAGAATGAAGGGGCATTATGAAAGATAGATCAAATAAAGATTTTAAATGCATTTAGTCCAATGGCATCACTTTACTATAGGAAACTGTAACTCAGAGAGGTCCAATCCTTCATTGGAATGATCTTTATTTTGGGTTTACCTTAGATACTATTATGTGAAGGGAAATTCTGCTTGTGCACACTCCACAGTTTAGAGAATCAAGTTAAATATACCAGCTAACATAAGCCTAGTGTATCAGTCACCTATTTCTGCATAACAAATCATCTCGATACTTGTGGCCAACACAGTAATGACATATTATTCGTTGTGATTCTGTGAGTTGACTGAGCAGTTCTGTTCATCTCATCTGGGCTCACTCATGGGGCCCAATCAGCTAGTGGCGTGGCCAGGGCTAGATGCTCTAAAATGACCTCACCCACATGCCTGGGGCCTCAGCTAGGATGGCTAGACCAGCTGTAACATCTTGGACTCTCTCTGCATGCAATCTTTCATCTGGGCTTTTTACATGATACTGAAAGTATTCCAAGAGGGTAAAAGTAGAAGTTGTAAGGCCTCTAGATGTAGAGGTTCAGAAGTCCCATTATATCACTTTTGCTGCATTCCGTAGTTCAAAAGTGAGTCTCAAGGACAGGCCAGATTCAAAGGGTGGGGAAATGGACTCCATCTCTTTATAGAAGGAGCTGCAAAGAATCTGTAAGCATATATAATCTAGCACACCTAGATAGTAGAGAGAAGTCAGGAGGTTAAATGAGATGCAGTTTGGATTTCCTTTGTTTTCAACAGAATATATCCTTAGGGACAAAGGTGATGCTAGAGGTCATTGATTCATGCTTTCAGACCATTCATTATTTTGAATTCTAACAAATAGAAACCATGCCAATGTTATGCTTCTGTATAATGTCTACATTCTAATTGACACTCACTAAACACATAATCATAACAATGGGGACAGGAGTATGCACAGGGATGTTTCAGAAACTAAACTAGACTTGCTCAGTTTATTTATTAAACACATATTCTTATCTACTATGAAATGTCATGACCTTCTCACCTAAGGAAAGCAATTATTTTTTTGCACAGAGAATCTTTATATAACAACACAAAGGAGATTCAAAAGTTACCAGGGAAAGAGTGAGAGCAGGCAGCATTCAAGCCTCCTCTTTCTTCTCAGACAAACTTCAGAGAGAATGTGATCTATGAGTATGGGGAAAAGATCTCACCTTCCTCTAGGAACACCTCATATTCATGAACATAATACGGGTATTGAATAAAATGACTTTTGTGATCCTGTCTACATTAGCATTTTATGATTTTGTGCTTTGGTCTATAGTAATTCTTACTTCCTGACCTCTTAACTAATATGTAACTAATTTCAAATGCATGGACAATGACAGAGAATAATACAACACGATATAACAAATATCCATATACCCCATTAATCTAATCACAGCATTTTGCCATATTCACTTTAGTTCTACTTTTAAAGAAAGATGTAGATAAAGAAACACAGTGAGCCTTTTGTGTGCTCTTTCCTGATCCCATTTCTCTTCCTTCAATTCCAAAAATAACTGACCTGAATTTAGTTTTTATGGTTCCCATGCATGTTTTACATCTTTAATAAACATGTGTGCATCTATAAGTTTTTATTTAAAAATGTCTTATTTTTTATAATGTATGTAAAGAGTTCATTCACTATTTTTTTTTTTTTTTGGTGAGGTAGACTGGCCTGAGGTAACATCTGTTGCCAATCTTCCTCTTTTTGCTGAGGAAGACTGGCCCTGAGCTAACATCCAGGCCCATCTTCCTCTGTTTTGTATGTGGGATGCCGCCACAGCATGGTTTGATGAACAGTGTGTCAGTCCGCACCCAGGATTCGAACCTGCGAACCCCAGGCTGCCAAAGCGGAGCACACAAACCTAACCACTATGCCACCGGACCAGCCCCAGAGTTCATTCACTTTTAACTGCTCTAATGGTATGAATATACAATTTATTTATTCATTTTATCTTAATATGCATTTATATCTCTTGGAATTTTATACTAATACAAAAAGAAAATGTCAAAAAATTTTTAGCAGACTGAATGGAAACCTTGCCTGAACATTATAATTATCTGGAGAGTTTTTTTAAAAAATCCAGATGCCCTATTCTGGGGCTATGCATGCCATTCTGTTTTATATCATGATAGACCTAGAAAATGATAATATTTATAGGGTGCATTTGAGTAAAGAGTAAAGATTGCTCATGGATAGCCAAAGGGGACAAGCCACTTCTGCCTCAGCAAGCACACCCAGCCTCTTCTCCAAGGGCTACGAAGAATCAAATCTCAATAGATTGAAATTCTTTCCTAATTTCCAGCACAATATTGTGCAGGTACTACTGGCTAAGCAGCACTGTTCTAGAGCAGGGATTCTCAAATTTGGCTGCACATTAGAATCTGCTGGGAGCTTTTAAAAATCTGCTCATGCCCAGGCTGCACCCGGACCAATTATATTAGAATATCTGGCAGTAGGTTCAAGACATCAGTGCTTTTAAATCTCCCAGATGATTCCTACATGCAGTCACTGTTGAGAACCATGTTGAACGGTGTCTCCCAAACTCCCTTGTTTATGAGAATCACCTACAGTACTCGTTACCAATGCATATCCCTAGGCCTCAAACTCTTTAGTGACTGGCCTGGGAAGCTGTATGCTTAAAAATGTCTCACATCTCTACCTGGATGCAGAATTGCTGTGTCTCAAGTGAACAGTTGTTTGAAGGCTACTTTAGAGCCACCTGAAAACCCCTATTTGTTGGAGCAATAAATCCAAGCAAGTGATTTTGCCTTTCCAGTTAACATCCACAGCTAAGTGACCATTCTGACCTGTTGACTGCAATGGTCGGTCTGACTGGAAGTGGAAAAATCAGTTCAGATCCCTCAGAGAAGGATCCCAGCTGAATGTCCTGAGCGTTCGGAGGGGCTTCATACAGCAGCCAGCATTGTCACACCATTCCACTTGCAGGTGTCATGTCGTCCATCGTGCTGGGAAATAACCTTCGAGATTCCAGCCACAGAACTCTTTCTTACTTTTGTTGAAGAGGCTGTTAAAAACACTGGTCAAGACCATGCTCTGGAACCAGACTACTTAGGGTAAATCTCAGCTCCAGTAGCAACGAGCTGAGCAACCTTGGGCCACATGCTGAATCTAATCATGCCTCAGGTCCCTCATTTGTAAACATAGTCAGGGTGATAACAGTACCTCCCATGTTGCTGTTATGAAGATTAAATGGATAAATAATTACAAATGCCTAGAATTTAAGTGCTTAATATGGATAGTTTTATTATGATTCTACTACCAGTTTACATTTCCCAGTTCTTCCCTCATTCAGGTATTCTTGTGTGTTTACCATCTAGAAACCTTTCCATTTTCACCTACCCAAATTCCTTTATTCCCATTGCTTGTAGTAAATAAAAAATGAAGTAGTAAATATACCAAAATTATTAAACCTTTTATCAAATAACAAGTTCTGTATGTTTTCCAAAGCATATTAAATATCTTTCTCTCCTTTTTTGCCACCATTATCAATAAATAATGTTGAGACATTAATTCAAAATTAATACCTTAATTGTGTCTACTTGAGTTTAATGCTTTGTGATTTTCTGATTCAATGTTTTCAAGGATCTCTAGGTCATGGTATCCCACTACCTACTTTAATAACTTGTTGTAAAGTGAAAATAACCTTTTTTGGGCAGGAAATTCTTTTTCATGTCAAAGTTTATTCAGTCATGCTTAACTTTAATCCCATTTTCTCTAGGTTTGGCTTTTGTGCCCATTTTAAAAAATGGGACTTGTGATAACTATTATTACATAGCATTTGTTGTAGAAAGAACTAAATCTTTATAAATTATACTAGAATGTCACAGCATGTTTCCTTTTGTGTTGAATTTAATTTATAAGAGGGGTTTTTAAAGAAATACTAAAGGAAATGTTATTTGAGGTCATTTAAAGCATAAAATTGCCCCCATCATAGACCCTGAGATTGGGATTCTGGTAACACATGTATGAATTCTGACCCTAATGTTAATATGAGCATATTACACACATATCAGTAATTAAGATGAATGATTTCAAAGGCCACTGTCTAGAAGGCTGGATGAACAAACAACCTAGCTGATATAAAAATAGAGTCAAATTATAAAATTTGTTCACTTAAGATTTTGAACAATATTCGATACTTTGTCTTGTTCCTGAGAAGCAACTGGTCATCTAAAACCATCTGCTTTTTTGTCCTGGAAAGAAAGATGTCAACAGTCAAGGTATTTCAAAGTCATCACTACAGAAGCAAACATATTTGAAACCTGGGAAATTCACAGAAAGGCACCCTGAGAATACACCTCAGACATTTTTATTTTCAAGGAGTACTTCCTATTGCAAAGCCAAGTGTAGTTACTGATACATTGAAAATCATTAATGCTAAACTGCCTCTGTAGGCTGTGAAGAATTTAGGTCATTTAGGGATGGGATTATGTCTATGTTAATTCTGCAAATCCCACAGGATCCAGGTCAGAGATCTACACATTGCAGGAAAGGAAAACATAGTTTTAGAGAACAGTTGAAGAGAATGATTATTGTGACTGCAAGCATGGAATCCCTGTTAATTACGTCAATTCACAAAAAAGTGATTATCATTTGTAAAACATTAAGTGAAAAAGTAGATTCCAATAGCCATGCAAACAGTTTGAAAAATCTACCAAAGTGACTCAAAATCTGTGCTAGTTCTTTCCTTGTAGGAACTGAATTTGTACCAAGGGTAAATATTTATATAGACATATCTATGTAGTTGTGATTTTATACAGCTTTTGTGGGTGTTATTTTGTGTACATCCTTTGGGTGTCATCCTTGATGCTTTCTCTTTACCTCAACGACTTTATCCTATTGTTCACTAAGTCTAGTTGATTTTTGTGTCCCAAGTATATCTAAAATCCAACCTCTTCTTTCCATTCCACCGCCAGTATGCTGGTCCAGCCACCGTCATCTGTTCTATTTGTCTACGTATAACCTCCTTTAGTCCATACTCCACACAGCAGCTAGTGTGATCTCTTCCCTACTTAAAGCCATCCAGTGGTTTCCTAAGTCAGACAAAATTAAGACATCTTTAAGACCATGCATGAGCTGAGTATCACCATCCCCAGCCTAATCTCTAACAGAGGGCACGAACAGTTTTGGTAGGTGGGACGGGCACTGCTATTTGCCCACCTCTTGTTAATATGGCACTTCTTCCTTGCTACCAGAACCCCCATTTTGTTAGGATTGGCAATTTTTTCAGCTTTCCTTGTAGTTAGAGTTGCCTGCAAGATTTCAATCAATGAGATGTAAGTGGATGTATATGCTGAGGGACTTCCTTCAAGTTTCCCATTGAATATCACCTACTCGGACACTTTCCCAAATATCCTTTATAAAATTAAATTCCCTCCTGTTAATCTCTCAAACTCCTATTTCTTGTCAGCTTTTGATTGCAGTTTGTAATTATATTATGTATCTGTTGGTTTGTTTGTGCCTCTGTGACTCCTCTGCAAGTTCTGTGAGAGTAATGAACATTTATGCCTTATTTACAGTTGTACATCGTCACCTCTCACAGTTGAAAATAAATGATAGTGGACAAGAGAATGAGTAAAATAATTTTATAAATATTTATCAACATTATGAGCTATATTATAAATCTATTATGTCTACAGACATTTGTCTCATATTTATTTTGTTTAAGGGATTATGCTTGGTGATGTGGGAAATATAACAGTAAATACAACACACCCTTAAGAAGCACACAGACTAATGCAAAAGAAAAACATGTACACAAATAACCACAAAGGACGGCAGGTGATATAAACATCGCACAGATGCTATGGGAGTTCAGAGGAGAGATAAATCTCTAATGACTGAAATGTTAGGAGGATGGCCTGAGAATGTCTAAGCTGACCATGAAGTTGAGTATTACTTCAATGGAGGTAAAAGATGGGGGTGACAGGGGCAGCTCAGACAGAGGAAACTCAAAAGGCACTTCTAGAAAGTGCAGTGTATGTGCGAGGAACAAGGAGTAGCTCATCAAAAAAGAAAAAAAAGATGTAAAGCAAATATATCATTCCTATTTGTTGGTTTCTTATAACACCTTTCCTTGAAGCAGCATCTGATGATGACCCAGTTTGGCCTAAGGAATAACTATAAGTTACCCAAGGGTAACTGTGCTTTAGCAAGGCTGATTTAAGGAAGCACAACATAGAGATGGTACAAAGAGAGAGAGAGAAAACAGGATATGATGTCCTGCACAAATTCTATCAAAATCTTCAGTGGTGTTGGGGGGTGGGGAGGTTGGAGTAGAACATCATAGAAGAACTAGAAGAACTTACAACTAGGATATACAACCATGTACTGGGGGGTTTGGGGACAAAAAAAAAGAGGAAGATTGGCAACAGATGCTAGCTCAGGGTGACTCTTTCCCGGCAGGAAAAAAAAAAAAAAAAAAAAGGGTATAGGTCCAAATTGGGAATTAGTAAAATCAAAAAGAAAGAAGTCAATTATAAGTGTAGGAACACAATTAGACAGTTAACAAAAAACATAAAATAAGAGAAATAAAGAAAGTATAGTTTACAGAATGTGTGAGGGGTGAAGTAATTTAACTATAAATGGAGATAAGTCTGTGAACTCCCTGTAGTTCTTTTATCCTCTACATGTCTTTTGGCTACATTGTAGTCCTAGTGCCATCACCAGAGGGAGGTACAGAAAGAGACAGAGCTGAGAATGGATTTCCGTTACCTGTGAGAGAATGAGTTGCAGTAAATTGTCTATTTCATTTGTATAAATCAATTTAAGAAACCTTCAAGGGCTGCTTCTCCAACTATGGTATGTAATTAACATAAATAGAAGGGATATACATGACATGTATGTGTGCCTATGGAAAGGAATAAGGACACATTATATATAATTATGTAGAGTTATATTATTTTATATGTATATATATTCCTACAGAGACATTCAGATATATTTCAAAATATGTTACATGTCTCACAGACTATTCTTACCCCTTGTGTTATGTGACCCTCACAGTGCCTTCAAGGAGTAAATAATATTATTATTTTGCTGCTCATTTTTTTGATGAGGAAGTAAACATAAAGAGATGATATAACTTGCCTAAAGAAATAGAGTCAGTTAGTGCTCAAAACCAAACAGAAGCAGGATTTCAAAACCCATTGAATCCAGGGATCTTTCTACTACATTTGGAACAGCACAAAGAGACCTCGTCCTGTAGCAGGTGGAAGAATGATTAAGGTGATGTCTCATATACAATGTTGCCCTAGATTTATACATCACATTTCATCCAAATGGTTTTCAGATATTATCTCATTTGTCTTCCAACACCCCGAAAGATAAGTAGGGAGAGGTAGGTCCATCTGCATTCCCCAAGATGGATTTCCTGAGGCAGGGAAGAGAGAAGTCACAGTGAACTGCTGAGCTCTGCAGCCATCAGACTGGATCAGACTAGCATCCGAGGGGTGGTTTCCATCCCAGGGATCTTTCCACTGATCTGGGTAACAGAATCCCCTAAGTGGAGGTAAGGGGGCATGAGACTGAGGCTGGGGAGATTCTAGAAAAGGGACATAGTTCTGTTATTTCACTGTTCCTCTTTCTAACATCTTTCTCTGATGCCTCTGCCCGCAGGAATATGAAAGAACAAGTAACAGGATCTCCAATGGGACGTCTCCTGTTGTTCCAAATTGGTGATTAATGCTTAATGCTAAGAACAGAAAGAATATAAGTAGCCCATATTCTAAAGAGAACTGCCAACAATAAGGGCTCTTCATCTCTAGAGCTTTCTAAGGCAGATAACCCAACTATACCCAAACATCACTCTAACCTCCTGACTTTCCTTACCTGTCTATAAAAAAACAGAAAAGATTGGGAAAGGAGAGAGGGAAGAGGTCATCAGTAGACATAGATACTTGCCATCGATTGTTGGTCTAATGGGAAGTAAAATCTTCCCCCCATCAAGCAAGCTAAACAAGAGGGATCTGAGAGAATCCCTAATAGAGACTGGGATTCTAGCACCTAGTTGGTTTCCCTTGGTGCAGGGTATTCCTTATTTTCCCTGTGTCTAAACAAAAGGAAAGCAAATTGACAAATGACAAAAGGCAGAGGGAGGTGATTTTGGTATTGCAACTTGTACTTCCAGTATTTGGTTCCCATAGTTCAGTGGGCATCTTGGAAGAGAGCTGGACTGGAACCACCTTACCAGCACCCCACAGAAAAGGACTGCTAGCCAGGTGAAGGTCCTCAAGTAGCAAGAGGCTATGGGGCACATCAACAGGATCAGGTTCAGGAGATTGTGCAGAAGGGAAGCCCCAAGAAACTTACGCGTGCCCCCATCCCCCACTCCCTAGCCAGCTATGCAACTAGCAAAGAGTGAGAGCCTGGGAAGCAGCAGTAATCAACCAAGAGAAAATTCCAACAGCTCTAGTCAGGTAAGGGACATCTGTTCTGCTTCCTTTTTCTTTCTTCCCACCTCAGCACACAAGGAAAAGGGAGAGGAAGTGTCCAAAGGCCAGCAAACCAATCCTCTCCTGGGCTCCAAAGTGAGGAACGGGTAGGAGGGACAGATAAGCAAGCCACACCACCGCCCTGTGGATTAAGGAACCCAGAGCCTGGCCTATGATGCTGGAAGGGAAAGTTTTGTAAAAGAAATGAGATTGGAATTTTCAACCGGACAGAATTTGAATAATGGGAAATGACTTGAGAGTTATGGTATCTGCCTAGGATGTCGTTAAGGGATCTGCTACCCAGCTGGGAAGACGAATTTGACATAACACAATAGGGGAGCAAAGCCTTGTGAAAAATAAAACCATTTCATGTTTGTTCCCCACTGAGCTGAGCCTTCTCAATAAACTAGACATAACGCAGATGCAAAAATCAACTGAGACCATGGAGGAGGAAGGGCAGGCTTTAGCAGTGAAAGAAGAATATTATTTATGCCTCTCTACAGAGATGATTTACTGGAATAAAAACAACCCATAAGTAACAGGCGGAAGAAGAAATACAAAGAAGCAAACATTCGCAGCTCTCTCTTTCAGCAGAACTTGCAGTTTTCAGATTCCTACTTTCACACTCAGATGTGGGCAGAGTACATTGAAGAATCTAGAGGTTTACACTTGACACTACAAGGAACATTTATTTCAGACATGTGGCTACATCAGTTAAATGCGATGTGTATTCACAACATTAGTCATTTCACACAGCATCTCATTATAATGCGTGTGCCTTGCAAAAGCAGCCAAGATTCAGCGAGGCATAAAACCACAAAGCATCATAGATCATACATCACTATTTTTTAAAAATATTAAATTTTTACAATGGTTTTCTTCTCCAAATTACCAATACTGGTCAAAATAATCAATTATTTTCCTCAGAGTAACTTCCATCTGACCTTGCATCCTGATTACATAAATTGACCCAGTAATTACCTTAATTCAACAATAATTTTAAAAAGTGTTTTCCCACAATATAAAATGACAACCATAATCTTTGCACAAAGTAATAAAGAATGAATGGCTGCAATAAAATATTATTAGAGGCAGCTATTTCTAATTTAAAAGACTCATTAATTAGGTTTCTGCATGAGAATAACTAAGGTAAATCACATAATTGAAAAAGGAGAAATAAAGTGCAACATGATTATATAAATGACTATTTTAGTGTTATGTAGGCAAACTGTCACTCAATAATCTGTCTGCAGCTTAGCATTACTACTCTTGGTGTCTAATGCAATAAACTAAGAGAACTCAGTGTGAATTCAATTCAGTTCAACTGAACAAAGATTTCCTTAACACATCCTATGAAAGGCACAATGTGCTGAGAGTTGATCTAGACTCAAAAAGGCAAAGATAAATAAGACATAGTCAGTAAGGAGGAAAGAGTGAAACAAATGTTAATGTCCCCAAACTTGAAGGTATCACCATCAGCAAAATGCTATGTAACAAACAATGTATTTCCTGACTAAAGCAAGTCGTATTTGCTGTATCAGTCAGAGTCTAGTAGGAAACAGGTGGCATACTCAAAATGGTTTAACTGAACAGGATTAAAGAAAGGGATTGTTTTTAAAGGTGTGGGAGGGTCAAGAGATGCAAAAGCCTGTAAAGCATCAAGGAATGTAGCCACAGCGGTCAGTCGTCTCCACCCGGAGTGGGAGGGGAGAAGGGAGGGACCACAGTTACTGGGAACCCGCTGAGAGATGGAGCCAGGAGTAGTGCTGCAAGACAGGACAGGAGCTGTGGCAGGAGAGAAAATCAGCCAGTTCTGATACCGGCTTAACACAAGGTTTGACATAAGGGAATCCATATTATAGAAAAGAAACCATGTTGTAACTTTGAATGACCTCTGATGAACTAGCCCAGACATGCTCTGTGTGTTTTATGGCCCCTCCCAGCTGCTATAAGTTGATAACTTTGTTCTTTTGAGTTCCTTAGGAATGTGATGACCGCCCCCATTCCTACCCGCCCCAGCCCCACCCCCCGCCCCCGGCAGACTCTATGCTGACAGCCATCATCAGTGAAAACTGACAGATCTGGTGTGGCGACTCCCAATCTGTAACATCCGAGGGTCAACATTCGTAACCCCCTCCCCTATAACCCACTGGGCTATATAACTGCTGTAAGGTTTTGTGCCCCCTTAAGATGGTTCTTTCGGACATGAGTCAGCCCTCTTCCCTCTTGCTAGCAAGCTGTAATAAAAGTCCTTTCTTTCCTACCACCATGCTCTTGGCCTTTGGCATGTCTTGCGGAAGGCAGAAGACACCCCCTTGGGCGGTGACAGTTCCAGAACCTGAACAAGGGTTAGGAGTGGGAATGGGAGCTGTAAGTCATCAGATTCCTCTCTCCTTCCATGCTCTGATTCTCCATTGAGGCCTCACACTGGCTAGATCCCCTGTAAAGCTGAAGGTAAGAGAGCTCAGGTCCTGAGATCAGAGGGGCAAGAGCAGACCGGAGGAGTGTGGAGAAGAATGGATGTGGGGTGGGGCAGGCAAAGGAAGGGCAAACAAAATAACCAGCTAAGTTCTTAAAACAGAATTTAGAATATAGTAAACCAGACTTTTCTTAATCAATAGTTTGAGGTTCAAAAATTTGTTTTGATGATCAAATGAGATACAACACTGGATTTAGAAAAATTTAGAGATTTTGAAGAATGTATTAAAATACTATAATCCTCCAAGCATCTTGAAGCCAGCACCTGAAGGTTACTGTAGATATTAAACCAATTTGCTGTTTTCCTATTTAGCTCGAGGGGTGACTCAGGGGTATGGAGGATTTGTGAGCTTGTTTTGCAGAAGAAAGAGAATGCCTTTGGGGAGGTTGTGATCACCACTGAAACCCAGAAGTCAGATTACCCAGGGGCTTATCAGGAGTGACCCCTTTGTTTCCCTGAAGCTCCAAGCCCCTTAGCTCTACAACCCCCCCTGCTTTCTGTTCTTGGAGAGACAGATTTGAGCAAACCCACCACCTACTCGTTTTGGCCAATTTGAATAAATCTTTCTCCATCTCCAGCACCAATGTCTAAGTGTTTGGCTTGCTGTGCATTCGGCACACAAACTTGAGATTAAGAGGTTCAGTATCAATCTGACATCCTGACATTGAGAGTCCACATTACTAATCATAAATTAAAGAAATAAGTCCCAAACAACAGAAGATTCCTTCTGCCAGGAGCTACTTGAACAGGATACATAGATCTAAACTTCTTTGGTACAAGAGGCATGTTCTCTTCCCTAATTCAGCACTGAGATCCTTACCTTCATTTTTCCTTGTTTCTACAGAATGAATTTGTCACACATTAGGCACTTAACTGACAAATTATTCTACACACCTTTGGTGATTCAGAAGACATACAGAAGGAAATATAGACAGAAACTGTAATGTATACTTCAGATTAAATGAAATATTTATATTAAGGACAGCAATGATTAAAGATATTTAGGATTAGGGAAATGAGAGTGAATCATGAGAGTTGAACATTTGATGCATGGAGGGATCTACCCCAAATATTTCCATCATCACAGCTCTGTAAAGGAAGATATGGTGGAGAGGATGAAATATTAAGGGCTGTATAGTTGAAGGCCTGGGAGATTTTCTTGATTATTAACACCTCACTATGAAGAGACCCTTCTCAATAATTCTTGGCTTTTGTGATATCATTTAATTCCTTGGAATTGATATCCATAGTGTCCTTTATTAGTCAACTTCTGTTCTCCTTGTTTCTCATGACTCCATTCAAGAGAGGGACTGAATTTTTAATTATAAAGGGAAAACTGAGAAGACTTTTGCCAGTGGGAAGGTTCTTCTCGTGAATGAGGGAATAATGATAATTAAGAGGCACATTATAGGACTTTCCTGAGTTCACTAGTTGCACCTCTATCTCATGGAAACAAGGAACACAGAATACCCTCCTAAGAATCTTGTGAGGATTCTGGTTATGCTGGCTGCTTGACTGTACCAATTTATGTCATGAAGCTTGATTCTCGGGATAATGTACATTAGTCAAAGGATATAAAAGGGAGATGTAGAAAAATAATTACTCTGATACCTTAGTGTTGGTTACAAATATTAACTCTTAGTTGTAATCTACGTATGTGAAAGTAAGACAAATTTCTATCTTTTAGGTCATTCAATCTAAACAGAAATCATCATAGAAACACAAAATTCAAATATTAACTGGCCAATTATATTGGAGGTCTTCATAATTAACAAGATCTAATAATTAGTTCAGCACAATTTCAAAAAGAGCTATGAATAAGCCAATAACCTACAGTGGTACATTTAGAAACAATAAGAACATTCTCTGGGGTTATTTAAGAAGGTTGGGAGTGGGGGAGACCTCTTTTATTGATTTTTTACTTATGGATAGATAGTGTTCTCAATCCTTGCAACATCCCTGTGTCGTGGGAGGTTATCATTCAAAACTATGTTATCTGAAAAGTATTGAACCTGGAGTTCCTAATTCAGAGAAGTACAAGGGTATGGATGCAGCAAATGTGAATTAAATTAAAAAAAAAATACTTTGGAACAATCCTTAAATGAACAACATACTTGTTAACACAAGAATTCACATTTTTATGTTTTCTGTCAGGGAAAATGCTGATTGGACAACTAATAACCTTCCTCAACCAACCTTTTCTTTTGAATCCCTGTGAGAAAATTCTGTTCTCACCAAGCTTTTGCCAAGGTTCCTAGCCTTGCCTTCAATAAATGCTATGAATTTCTTCTTGTCACATGAGGCCCCAACAGGAAATATTCATATCATAAAATAGAATTATCTACATTTAGAATGCTTCTAATTTGCTTCTCTAGGATGAATGTTCTACATCTTTTTATTGATTAACATTTTAAATTAGTTTGTTTATATATATGTATGTATGTGTATATGCAGTCCTTAGGGGAGGTCTAATTTGACTCCACTTACATCCTTTTCCCCCCTAGTTATTTCCATCTCCATCCAGAAATAACAGCTCAATAGCTCTTATACGGTTAGTAACCACATGGTTTTTCTTACCTTGGTTCAAGTAGGTTAAAGATGGAGAAGTGACCTTTCTTTAGCACACAATTCCCTGGAACTTCCCCTAATTCTCTTAACCCAGTCTTTATGCACAATTTTTAACAGATACTGTCAAATGTTGGATAGCAGTAATAAAAACAATTACATATGTGTGAAAACTTGGTGTACCAGGAACTCTGCTAAGGGTTCAATATGACTAATTAACTACTCTTAACCTAACCTATGAAGAGGGTTCTATTCTAGTCTCCATTTCACAGAACAGGAAACTGAAGCTTTAGTGATGCTAAATAATTTGCTCAAGGTCGCATAGTTAGTAACTAGCAGTACCAGGACTCAGACTCAGATCTGCTTGTCACCATGGTGATTGTGTTCTTAACCTTATGCTCTACTGCCCCCAGTTAGTGCATAAATAGAAAATCTCACCAAGTCACAGTACAGATGCTGGGCTCAAAGTTTAAGTATTTGTGCCAGGTTTGTGGCTGTGTCACTACCATAGGGTTAGAGATCTACCCCTGCTTTGCAATTGTATGCAATTTGTGTTCCTTATGAATTTAGTCTTGGGCTAATGACACTAAACCATAGCAACAGAAAATAGGGAGTTGGAAATACTGCATGCCAGGCCTGTAGAATGAATAAATAAGGAGAAGCCCATCACCCAGCGTCTTTCCTGTCCCTTTCTATTAAGATGCTTACACATATAAAAAGCTTACCATCGTCTGAAGTAACCCTTCTACTAAACCATGTTGCCTTTGCAACCACATAAGCTCTCCAAGACCAAACAATAGAAATAATTTACAAATATAAAATAACCCATTAAACAAAGATCATTGTCCTTGCTTCTGGAATTAAAATAGCTAATTCTTTTATCATTTTTCCAAGCAACATTGGAAAATAAAGTCATAATTATAATAATAAATGATTTGTTATCAAGTACTGATTCTTCTCTGTGTCTCTAATTCCAAACATTGAGTTAAATTCTGGTATTTTTAATAGTACCATTATCAACTTATATTCAGTGTCTCCAAAACCAAATAATGATTTCTTTCTTTTCCAATATCCAACATTTTGGACAATGACATTCCTATTCTTTCAACCACAAAATATTAGTAACTAACGTCTTTTTCTTTCATGTTCTGTATAATGCATACACATTTACTGATGCATATACAGCCTACAACCAAACAACAAAAAAGTTCTACATATTCATTTATTTGTTCATTCAAAAACCACAGACTCTGAGAGACAGTGAGGCTACAGAGAAGTAAAAGATGCAACTTATAATTCAAAAGGCAAATCATCTAGTTAGGGAGGCATGCAAAGAAACAAAATGTTCAAACTACCAAAGTAATTGCTGGAATGTGTTTGTACAAACTCTTATGGAATCAGCGAAAATGATGACCTAAATTAGTGGAAAAGGACATCCAGGAATGCTTCCCAAAGGAGTTGCACCAGGAACAATAGGCAGATGAGCGTAAGAAGAGAATTGGTGTAAGGGAAAAGCAAGACTGCAAAGAATTAAAGAAGACAGGCTGTCCAATAATCCAGGAAAAACAAGCCTTTGGGGGATATAGGATTCCAGGTGAGTGTAGGAGAGTAAACGAAGACATTGCTGAGAAAATAAGCCTCGGTCACTTCAAGAAGAGACTTGTATGCCAGGCTAAGGTGCTTGGACATTTCTCCACAGGTGATGGTGAGAAGAAGAGGAAGAGGAGGAGGAGGAGGAGGAGGGGAGACTAAAAAGAAGGAAGGAGGGAAGGAAGGAAGGAAAAAGAAAAGGAGCAAAAAAAGTAAGGGATGTTGGAATTTGGCAGCCCACCTAAAGTATCCAGGGGTTACTCTTGTTCAGGCACACCTAGATCCTGGTGCTAAAATACCAGCTTAACGCTTGGGGTTCTGATTTTCCCCCTTGTTGGCCATGTTCTCAAACAGATTCTTCCCAAGAGACTACAAAACCACTAAGACCCTCAGCTGATATCCTAGGAGGGAGGGCTTCCTCCTCCAATGTTTCCAGGGAAAACAAAATCCTGGTAGGTCAGATAATGTCTCATTGGTCTGGCTTAGGTCACATGCCTAGGAAACTTATAATAGAACATATTGATATACCAAGAGGAATAGACATATTGATTACTTAGACAATATTGGAGTTTACATTCATTTTCTTATTTATACCTGCCTTTATAAATGGGAAAACTTGATACCCATGGTTAAATGCTCAAGGTCACAGACAGCCAATACTCAAACCCAGGTCTGTTCCTCCCCAACGTCCATGCTCCAGATATAAATAAATGCCTTCATAATAGTCAATTACCAGCCTGGAACAATGTCCAGCAGTAAGCTTTGAAAAATTACCCACTCTTATGAAGCACACTAACCTCTGCGCAATGAGTCCCCATGGAGTTTGTCTAGAGTTCTAAATCTCTTATAGATTTTCCTTAAAAATAAATCACCTTGATAAAAGTACTTCAGACTCTGAATAGATTCCCCAAGTCTTATATGTACATAATATAACGCTGCACATTGAAGAAAAGGAAAGATTAAAAAATATAACAAAGGCAGGAAATATCACTTGGATTTGGTTCTGCAGCAGACGAGTGTGGAGAGGCTTGGGAGGCATTTCAGTGATGGGCAGGTTTCCCTTCCCAAATCCTTACTTCATTTCCAGTTTGACTTCTGAGGGTCGGTAGGACTGTGTGCCTCTGACTGAGCAGCTTGACACACCTTGGGGACAAAAAATAAGGCTAATGACATCCTTCCCTTTCCTATCATCAGCAAAAGTGTTCCCTCTCCAGGAAGGAGCATTAGCTTCATCTTCTCATATTAGAAGTGAATACCTGAGTATCTTTACTAGCCTGACTCCTGCGGCCTTGATATCACCACAAATAGTATCTTGCATGATGGTTTAAGTAGATTTTACCTCAGTCTTGGCCTGGAACCAAGGACTTACCCTCTGTGTCTGCCTACAAATAAATACATAAATACAAGGGCATGCATTGCACTTTTCTTCTGGACTTGAAATATAGAGGGTTTTAAACTGGATCATTTATTTTCTTTGCCAACCATGGATCAGTCTCAAATAGCTTCAGGCTCTAACAATTACTATTTTGAAAATCTGACTCTGTGTTATGCAGCCCAGTGGAAAGAGCTCTGATTCAAGAGCCAAGACCTATATGTGTCATAAATTCTATTTTTGCATCTATATTGAGTAGTTTGGTGGCCTTTCATAAAGCAGAAAGCGTTTGAGAAGATGAATAGAGTAACAACGTTTGACCTTTTAAGGTTCTGAAACCTAAGATCATAAATCTCAAATACTAAGAGAAAAATGCATTTTAATGAAATTGTTAGAACTGCTCCCTTTGAGACCTAAAATATACAAGTGAAAACACTCTTGTGGTAAAATGTAATAGGTATCTGGACAATAAATATTATTTACCATGTTATTTACGGTCATTTAAAATGTAGTGATTAAGAAGAGCGCGGACTCGGGAGTTAAATATTCTGGTTCATATCCAAGCATTTCTACTTAACAGTTCTGTACCTCTCGGTGCCTCAATTTCATCATCTGGAAAATGGAGATGATACTAATAGTATCTATCTCTTAGTATTCTTGTGAAGATGAAATGAGCAAATATGTAAAGCCTAGAGAACAAGGTGTGTTACAGAGCAGTGCTATTAAGTGTTTGCTGTTTTGATGATAAAGATGATGATGACTACATATTCAAAATATGAATAAAATATACTTGAAAGTAAATATGTAAGGTAAAGAGTCATTTAGGAAATACTACCTTTTATCGTATTCCCTGTTGAGGGTCTTTCTGCAGTTATTGTTAAAGCAAACAAATAATAAAACAATAACTTTTCCAAAGTTAATTACAGTGCTGAAATATAAATAAGCACAGTCTTCATCATATAATATTAAGAACAGCAGCAATAGGAACTAGCATGCATTTAGCAGCTACTACGTCAGGTACTGCACCAGAAGATTTACAATAATCATCTCATTTCAGCCTCACATCCACCTTACGTAATATTTACCCCTATTATCGCAATTTTATTAGTGAATGAACTGAGGCCAAGAAAAAGTAACTGGCCCATACTTACAGAATTAATAAGTGTCAGAGCCTGGATATAAATCCTAGTTCAGATGAGCACAGTTTAAGATCTTAACTATAATGTCAGAGACTATTGTTCTGGCCAAGATGTATTTTACATGCTAACATTTTTCCTTATTACTTTTTCAATGATCTGAATTTCTTAGCAAAACTTGTTTGGGTAAACATTTTGAAAGATATAGAATAAAGTAGACTTAAAAAGTGGGGGGGGGGGCTTTCCACCTTGCACTATTTTTGAGATAGTATTGGGAAAGAGCATATAAGGTATAACTGAATGTAATTTCATATACATGCTTTTATTCTTCCACATGATTTTCTTTTATCATAATTATTTTGGACTCCTGGGCCCTGCCAAAATAGTTAAACTTTTTTATTGATATTAAGAAATATTATATTATATCTTAATATTATAAATATTAAGAAATGATTAGACAGCATTCCTCTTATGTTCCCTAGGCAAGTCATGTTACTGATGATCTTCACATAACACAATTTCTTTCCGATCAGAATCTCGAAATACCTCATAAAAATAATTCTCAATTCCACTTGTTACCCAAATGAGACAGGTTCAAACCAAGCATTCCATTATTTGTCATTTGGTAAACTGATCCAAGGAAGGGATTGTAACATAAATACTACTGCGGAAGAAATTTTATAACTAAAAAAAAAATCAGGAATTTATAGTAAAGGCAAGATCAATTACCAAGAAATCTCTAGCTCTCTGTTCTGTAATCCCCACTACCTACTACCCTCAGAATTCCTGGGGACTCCTGCAATTTGCTTAGGTGGCCTAGATCTTCTCTAAAAACCTACCCTAAACTAAAGCACTTTTCTACATTTTCACCCACACTCCTTTCCTCCTCCTCCTTTCTGCTACCTAATTTTTACAGTCTCAGCACTCATTTATTCCTTAATCCCTTGTATTCTAGCTTCTCCTCAGCACCTAACTACTTTCTGAAAGGCTAGTGACCTCCTAATCACTAAGCCCAGTAGTCTTTTTCCATTTTCCTTGATATAATCTATAGATCTAGGCAACACTGACCTTTCACTCCATTGTAAAACTCTCCCCTAATTTGGTGTCTAGGACACTGTGCTGTCTGGTTCCCTTCATTTTTTCCCCTCACTGCTTTGTATCTTTTTTTCTATATTTGTCATTTATTCAATACAAATTTATTCAGGAACAAACAGTGGGTTAGAACATGGGGATACAAAGACAAACAAGACAGTCCCTGTTCCAGGAGTTCACAGTCTGAAGGAGAGCTAGACATGTAAACAGAAGGTTATGTCAAAGCAGTGATTCCGAAAGTATGATCAGTGGACCAGCAGTATCTGCATCACCTGGGAACTTGTCAGAAATTCAACTTTGCAGGCCCCAGCCCTAACCTACCAAAGCAGAAAGCTGAGGTATTTCTTTTTTCAATTGTGGTAAAAAACACGTAATATAGAATTTATCATCTTAATCATTTTTAAGCGTACAGCACAGTAACGATAAGTATATTCATATTGTCGTGAAATAGATCTCCAAAACTTTTTCATCTTGCAAAACTGAAACTCTATACTAAAAAAACAACAATTTCCCTTTTCCCCCTCTTCCCAGCCCCTGGTAACCACCATTCTACTTTCTATTTCTATAAATTTGACTACTTTAGATACCTCATATATGTGAGATCATACAGTATTTGTCTTTTTGTGACTGGCTTACTTCACGTAGCATAATGCCATCGAGGTTCATCCAGTTATAGCATGTGACAGAATTTCCTTCCTTTTTAAGGCTGAATAACATTCTATTGTATGTACATACCACAATGTGTTTATCCATTCATCCATCGATAGATGTTTGGGTTGCCTTCACCTCTTGGCTATTGTGAATAGCGCTGCTTTGAACATGGGTGTGAAAATACCTCTTTGAGATCATAATTTCTGTGTTTTGGACATATACCCAGAAGTGGGATTGCTGGATCACATGATAATTCTGTTTTTAATTTTTTGAGTCACCTCCATACTAGTTTCCACAGTAGTTGCACCATTTTGCATTTCTACCAATAATGCACCAGAGTTCCAATTTCTCCACATCCTAGCCAAGGAGAAATAACACCTGTTATTTTCTGGGGTTTTTTGACAGTAACCATCCTCAAGGGTGAGAGATTGCTCTTTATCTTTTACTGAAAACTGATCATCTCTCATTCTCCACTTTTTTCCCCCGAGGTTCTGAATTTGGTCATTTTCTCCTATTTTTCTTTCTTGATTATCTCATTTTCAAAGATCACTTCTGTAAGGATATCTTTCAAATCTTTATTCCAAATCCTGTGGTTACTTGCCTAATTCAAAAGTCATTTCAAATTTGCTTCTTTTTTGCACATCCCAATATAGAAAGTTTAGAAAAACAGATGCTTGCTTTACCAACTTCTTTTGCTATTATTGGTGATCATGGTACACAATTCTAGCCAACAAGATGCAAGAAAGAGTCTGGGACAGGTTTACTTTCCTGAATAAAAGTTACAGAATCAGATGATACTACTCCTTTCTCCTTTGCTGTGTGAGAAAAAATAAAGCCTAGTTATTTAAACCACTGTTAGATCTTCCTAGAAAATATAAATCTTGTAATTTTCCCTTAATTCTGTGCACCTATTTCCAAATGATTGCCTAGATATTTCTACATGGATATCCCATCTGCATGTCAAATTTATCATAACAAAATTCAAATTGATATAAAGAAGCCTTTGTATTTGTCATCTCTTTGTGCTTTAACACATACATTGTAAAATTGTAAAATACAATATTTTACAGAATAAGTATAAAAACATTTAAATGAATTAATAAATTGTGACATGACTAAACGTGGTATAGCAAATAATCTCTGGGAACTTCCAATTAGAGGAAATGGCATTAAGATATATAGCTCTTCTCCTCACTTGACTATTTTTACCTTGACATTATCAGCATCCTGGGAAGAGATCTCGTAATGACTTGACAATGTGGCTTAGCTCCTCCTGGATGTCAGATCATCGACACTGAAGTCTCACACCCTGTAACTCAGCTAGCCTGAGACAGGCACCAAATGATACTAATGTATAATTATCATAGCTGTTACACAGCAACCCAAGGTAGGCTTATCCAGATTGAAATGAACAATCAAATTGTTCATTTCACAGGGGATTTCTGCACCTGTGCTCAGATGCACTGACCCCATGAGCAAGATGCACTAAGACAGTTACTCTAGATATCCACAGAGGCTTCAGAAAGTAAATTCCCCCTCTCCTCTTACTGAAAGTCAACTTAAAGAGGAAGTTCTTAACCATATTTACAAGTGTGGTTATCTTCAGCAGTGGATTGATCATCAAAATCAAAGTCATCATCAAAATCAAATTATTAATAGAGTTAGGAACCCCAATACTGTTCCTGAGAAACTTCCTACCGTCCAATCGAGTCAATATCAGAAGACAGATTCTGGTTGGCATTTCAACAGGACCTTGAACAAATTTTTTCAATTTACTTTCCAGCTCCTTGACACAACAGGGTCCCTATGTGACACAACAGGGTTCCCATGAGAATCAAATGTGACACTGCATGTACAAATTCTTTGTAATTATTGAAGTTTTATGTCATTTATTTGTTCTTTATTTTCTGTGATGCCCCAAATAGAATTTACACTGCTGTAAAGGGTGAAGTGATGTGTGTGGCTACAAGGGAAGATAATCCCCTCCTTTAATCTGCCATCCAGTAACATCACTTGTACTCTGGTCTGATGTTACACTGATGAATAACACTTAAGCTTTTCTTCTGTTTTATCGTTGGTGTTTCTGAGAGTCTAAATGGTTAAACCATTTTCCCCACAGAAGAAAAACAAAAATGGTTTTTCACAATTTTTAGGTGGCTAGGGTCTCAGAAGTTCCTTCAAACAATCTCATCTAGCTAAGCATTCATGAATTTCATGAGGTCACGCTAGAGAAGAAACATTCTGCTAATCTTTTGTCTGACAAATGTCTTGAGAAAGAAAGGAAGTAAGATTGTGAGGAAGGTAGAAAAGAATTCTTGATTCTCTGCTATCCTGCAAAAGTCTTTCACTTTGGGCAGTTTGAATGATGTCTCAAAAATCAAACTTCATGATGACTCAGAGTTGGAATAATAAAAAAGAGGGACAGGGTGAGTCACTGGTCAGCCCATCAGGTATAAGTATGATTTGAAAAGTAAATCTTAAAGAAGAGGGGTTTTGTCTCTTACTCTTTCTCGTGTGTGGTTTCACAGACAGACCCATGGACACATTGCTGCTTGTAACCCAAGTCAGAAGATGAGAATCAGGTATCAAAATGACCATTACAATGGAAAATGTGGGCCTGCCTTTGCGATCATCTTCTGTAGTTTCTTGCCTTTTGGAAAGAAATACTCAGGAAATGAATGTTGGAGTATCAGAATGCAGAGTAACAGATTAATGGCATACTAAAATAAAAACAGAGAAAATAGGTTCTTATTCATTGCTGTTCACATGTTTCAAACTGAAACAGCTCTGGTGTACCAGCATGGGCTCCGCACCCAGCCACAAATCATCTCATAAGAACATAGATGAGATATCCAGACAGATCAATTCACTGGAAATGTGGTCAGCCTTGAAGAGTCTGATACCATGAAACCACTAATTCTTCTCTTAGAAATACACCAGTGTCACTCAGGAAAGAATGCCCTAAGCACAAGAATAATATTTGCAGTAAATCACAATGATACCTGCATTTCTATTGTATTTTTAGTTTCCAAAGCACTTTTACATGTGTTGGCCTATTTGCCTCCCAGTAGTAGACAGAGTAGGTATTATTGTCTCCATTTCAGAGCTGGGGAAACTGAGATCCAAAAAAGATAACTTGACAAAGTCACACAACTAAGTAGCAGATCTGAAATTAGAGCTTCTGGGTCTAAATTTTATGTTCTTTGTTCTCAATGTGGCATCATGATCAAGAAGGAATCCTTGAGGGGACAAATTTGAAAATGTCCTTGCTACACTTGTTTCCAACTCTATATGAACATGATTTTCCCATAATTTCCAAAGGCATTCAGAAACCTTGTTCTTGCATCCATTGGTGGGGTTTTCAAACGCCTCTTATGGTCTATTATAATTCATCTCCAGTTTGGTATCATCTTTTCTCAGATACTTGTTTAGGTTGCGAATTCAAAGTCAAAGAAACTAATGCCAAAGGAAAGCATGTGTGCTGGGGAAAGCAGAAAGGGAAAGGCAATACAACGGAATCTGAAAGACATGCTTCTGCCTTTAAACCTACACTAACTGGAAAGGTTCTTTTTACAGAGAGAAGAAAATTTCTCTGAATATTTATATTGCCCTAAGGATATTTTTGGCTTTTTCTGGCAACAGATGAACTTGATCCTGGAATTTAAAGTTTAAAGCCTTACCTAATGTATACATACATACAAATTTGTGAATAGTATTCAATGTATGCATTCATATTTAAAACTGTGTGTATATGTGTATGTGAATACACAAGCACATGTCTAGAGTTTTTAGTATGAGGCCCCAGTTTCTTTGTGGCTCTGAGGCCAGAGCAAGCTGCTATGCATATTTCACTATGCCTCAACTTAAATTCAGAATGAAAAGCAAATGTGGTAGCTACAACATATGCTTCCAATTCCCTGAGTGGAGGTGGGCTGGGGTTTGAGGAGGGTGAGCTCTTACTTGTATTTAAATTCTGCCCAATTAAGATTTTCTTGGGAAACTGCTTTACACATTCCAAAACACTAATATGACTATCAGTGCCCTTTTCCAAAAAACAAAATAGCAGTTTAAAAAATATCAGTGCATTAATTAAAATTTTAAATATCTCTATAGACCGAATATCTGATTAAACGAATCTCTATAGTGCCTTCTAAAGGCTGCTTTCTCTATCATGGTTAAAAACTATTACCCAAATTTGCATGAAAGACCAATATCTATGTGAATTCACACACTGAATTCCTTAGGCCATGATATAAGGAACAGCTGCCACCTCAGCATTTAGCTCCATCCTCAGTGAGCACATCTTAAAAGACAGCTTGACTTACTGCCATAAAACCTAAGTAACCTGGCTCATGGCAACATGAGAAGAAAATCTTTTGATGTGGAAACAACGTCCCTTAATATTTTTCAGAATGTGACATCGCCTTCTGCCTTGATATACACAACTTTTCTCAGTAAGTTTAAAAATAATTTTCACATGAATTTAAATACCAGCCTGAACCTAGTTGTAATTATCATTCCATTCAAATGACTCAAAGGAAAGCCTATGTTTCTTTAGAATTTCCTTTTGTTCCTGCTGTGCAGCATATATAAACTTACGGTAATTAAAAGCTATTCCTAGCTGAAGCAGACTAACCTTTGAAATCACTAGTTTCTGCTCCTTTTTAATCAGAAGAAATGTTTTGGCAACATATCACATTTCAGTTTTGCAAAACCAAGCAGGAATGGGAAGCCAACGCAAGACACGTGTCCTCAGTGCCCATGTGGGTCTGTTTCAGGGATTACTCCCATCAGATAGAGCATTCACTAAGCTTCCACCTGCACTTACAGCTGTGCCAAGAATGCTGCTGCATGAACAAGACAGAGCTGGCCAGCCAGGTGCCAAAGGCCTATGCCATTGAACAAATGGTAACAACTGGGGAATTCTTGAAAGCTATAAGAATTCTCAGTTCAGCCTCGAAGTTAGACTCACAAACCTCAGTGGTCAGTCATCAGATCATTTGATTGGTGTTAGCAGGTGAAAAGATCAATGCTCCTAGATCATAAAAAGATCATTGCAGCATAAATTCATTATCCAGTTTACTGACTCCACCATGCAAAAGAAGATGGTGCCCTACTTGTGGCTGCAGATCCTAGAGTCCCCTATGGGTTCCCCCTAGTGATTTCAGGGAGTTCCCAGGCGCTCATCAAGTGTTGCAAATGATGGTCATTTTTTTCCTCTTCAGTTCTGACTGGCCTTGGTGATGTTTTCAGCTACTGCCTTCAGTCCCTACAGATGATCCCTGACAGTAGGTCCCTCATGTCTCCCCGGGCACTGAAGCTCCTGCCCAGCACCTGCCAGCATGCCTCCAGGCTACCACTTGTTTATGCTAGTTTCCTTCCATTTTGGACTCTGACTGCCCTCCTGCATTGAATCTTCAGGATGCAAAAGTGACATCCTCTCAGGATGATGTATTTTGTTTGGAAGTAATGGGAACAACACTCATCTTTTTAAGTTACATTTATTCTATTTTATTAAAAATAAGGAAATCTTTCAGAAAATGCATTAATGTAAGTGTTTTATTATATTATTTTTTTATCATGCTCCTTGTAAATTTTCTTTCTTGTTCTCTCTTCTCATTATCTACTTCTCTCCTCCCCCATTCCATCCACTGCATTTACCCTCCTATATTTTTCCACATACTGATGATAGTCATATACAATTATATATTAAATATAAAATACAATACAATACAATTAAATATAAATACAATATACATATATAAAGGCATTTTTCATTATTAGTTTTTTTTTAAATGGAATTATATTACACATTGTTTTTTCAATTTGCTTTTCTCAATTATGTAACGCCTCATGGATCCTCCAAGTCTGCTTTTAGAGCTCTAGTTAATCACATCCTTCTTTTCTAAGGCTTCATAATATCTCTAGTTTGGATACATCAGAATTTATTCACACATTCCCCTACTGACAGGCATTCACTATGTTTCTAAATTTTTAACTATTATGAGCAATGTTCAAACATTCTTTTCCGTATATCCTTAATACTGGTGTTTTACTTCTGTGAGATTGATAACTAGGAGTAACATTGCTAAATCAAAATATACACTTACTTTTCACTTTAATAGATGCTGGCAGATTGTTTTTTGAAAAGGTTGTAAAATTTTACATGCAATGATTTTGCCAGTTTTTAGTAAAAGTTGGTGGTCACATTGCTATTTTAATTTTGCTTCCAAGAAAATAATTACAACATTTTTTCATGTTTCTTGGTCATTTGAATTTATTTTTCCCAGGACCACTTCTCCAAATACTTTGCTCAATTTTTTGACCCTTCTTCCAAATTTGGAAGAACTCTTTAAATAGTATAAGGATTATTCCATCAATCTCTGACTTGCATATAATTTTCCATATCTACTTTTTCTCTCTTGTTTATGCCATTTCTTCCCACATAAATAGTGTAGATTTCCATATAGACAAATTCCAACCCTTTCCGGACTCTCATTCTTACGAATACTTTCCCTACCCCTCTGCGTTTAGATTGTATAGTCTCTTAGATTACCTTGTAGGAGTTTTAATGTAATTAGTTTGTACATTTAATTAATCCACCTGGAATGTATTTTTATACATGCAATATGATAAGACTGTAATATTATTTTCTTCCAGGTGGACAGTGATTTAACCAGCACTTTTTTATGTTAAACAATCCATTCTTTACCTACTAAATTAAAACCATCTAAATCGTAGTGTTATTTATCCATGTATCCTGGAATCTGCTTCTGGATTTGACATTCTGCCTTGCTTCTCTTTTTGTCCATTCCTATGATCAAACCATACAGATCTGATTGCAGTGGCTTTATGTTATGATTTGATGCTTAATCAGGCAAGTCTTACTATTCTTTTTAAAAATGTCCTTGGCTATTCTTGGATATTGATTTTTTAAAATAAACTTTAAGATTATTTTATCCAATCCTCAACATCCCTCTCAATAAAAAAGTACTTCTGACATTTCACTTGGAATTATATTAAACTTATAAGTTGAATTTGGGACAATTTCTATTTTATGATATTTACTTTTCTTCCAACACAGGTATGTTTTCCCATTTGTAAATATCTTATTTTATATTCTTAATTAAGAATTTATACTTTTCTAAGTAATTTATACTATAAAAGAGGGAAACTATTGATTTTTAAATATATTTATCTTGTAACCAACCAACTTACCAAATTATCATATTTAGTCTTTATTTACTAAAGTCTCTTGGGATTTCTAGATATTTTAATCATATTAATAGAAAAGTAGTTTTGCTTCTTGCCTTGCAAATTTTATACAAGTAATATAATTTTCTCATTGTATTTTCTATAGCCTCCAAGAAAATGTTGAATAATAATAATGATGATTAATTTGGTGGCTAGTGGAAATGATTTTAGCATTTCATTGTTTAGAACATTTGCATTATCTTATTAGGATAGATTTTTACCATATTTCTATAAAATAATCTATTTTTTATTAGATGTGGCCACTAGATTTATTAAATGTCTCTTTAGCATCCATTGACATAACCAACTAAGTTTTCTCCTTTAGTTATTAATAAAATGGATTCTGTTGATAGATGCACTGATATTGAGCCATTCTTGCTTTCCTGAAGTAAACTCTTAAAGTATATTTTTCTTTTTCCACATAGATGAATTCTACTGAATACTACTTCATTTATAATTTTGTAGCTATTTTTAATTGAAATTTAGTAATGGCTTTTTTAAAAACTTTCCCCAGGTTTTGGTATTAAACTTATCTAGTCTTCATAAAATAAACTGGGGAAGCTTTCTATCCCCCTACTCCACCCCCATGCCAAGCTTATATTGCTTAGGTACCAATGATTCACAGAGAAGTCTAGAACAATACCCATAAAAGTTGCCTAAAAGAGTAAATGCTCCCTGCCTAGGCTGTGTTCCTGGGTCAACCCTAACCTGCCGAAATTTCTGCTCCCTTATGATGAAAGATCAGAGAGCTTCCTAAAACTTCTGAGCAGACACCCATCAAATTAGATTTAAGTGGACATGACTAAATTCCAATCTGTGGATTCCACAATGCTCCACAGAGTCCAGCATTCCATTAGGAAACACAGGGTAGATTATGCTTCTCTATGTTTGTGATTAATATTAATACAGTTGCCCAGTTTTAAAAAGAGAATGGAAAATGGTCCTACCTAATCATTTCTATTTTAAGTGGAAAAAGGCAAATTAACTCCAGGTAGTGTTTTTTCCTTTTTAAGCTAGGTTAAACATGTTTTTATAACTCACATATTCGTAGACAGTAAAGGGTGAAAATACTGAAACTACAGTTCTGCTGATCTCCATGAAATAAGGATGTGGCTACCTCACAGTGCAGCAGCCACTCTGCTATGGCCAAAAGATTTTAAACTTGTTTTGCTTCATGAGTAATTCATTTTCTTGTTTCACTGTCAAAGCCAGTCTTCCATGCAAACATCATTATTTTCTTGTGGAAATTGAGGGGTTATCAATGAATACCCTTTCCTCTATTGTGGAAGTCCAAACAAAAAGAAAAATAAAAATCCCTGAATAGACTACATAGAAGAGGTACCGTATGAATGCAGAGGACATTAGCACAAAGAAAGAACAGGAATATGAGAGAAAAGAAAAAGCAATGTAAAGAGCAGCACAGAATGTAATGCAGTTGATATGTAAACTACAGAGAAGGGGAAATAAAAGACAGAGATAGAAATGCAGATATACAGAGAGTAGCATAAATGATAAAGGGAATACGTTAAATATGTAGCACTTTGGCTTCTGGATAAGATGTAAAAAGTTGCAAGAGACTGTCACTCTCATTGGAACACTGAGAAGAATGAGAAACACTTCCAAATCATAGCTTTTGTTAAACCCATCAGCAAACTGAGTGTAAATATACCAAATGAAAAAAATTCAGAGAGTGACAGACCCTTCCCAGAAGAAGAAATGCCCATGGCTAGTATCATTCCTGGCTAAGCAGCAGGAAGAGAAGAATCTTCCATAGAAACCAGCTGGACTTGTAATGAACTTTGAATGAGCACATGTGACCTGACATGAGAGATTTGAATCCTGAAGAATCCTAGCCACAGCCTGAGTCTCACTCATCTATCTACTCTTTCCCACAGGACTTCACATCACACAGGAGGATATTCCAATGAAAGATGAGGGCAAGAGAGCAGAGAGATTTATGCTAAGGTGTACAGGGCGTTCTCAAAAGCAGGGGAAGCAGAGCAGAGATTGATTCCCCCACGCACTAGGCTGAAGCCTGGGAGAGAGGTGGGAGAGCTGTTCAAAAAATTGCTCCAGGAATCTAAGGTTGGTTTAACACACAAAAACGAATTAATGTAACTCACTACGTTAACAGAATAAATAAGAAAAATATGTATGCATCTCAATACATACCAAAAAATAATTTGACTAAATTCAAAACCATTCATGGTAAAAATACACAGAAAATTAGAGATAGAAGGGAAATTCCTCAATCTGATAAAAGGCATCTATGAAAAACCTACAATTAAGATCATATTTAATGGTGAAATATCAAACACTTTTCCCTTAAGTTTGGGAACAAAATCAGGATTTCTACTGTTACCATTTCTGTCAATATTGTACTGAAAGTCCTACCTAGCCAGTGCAATAAGGAAAGATAAAATGCACAATGACTGGAAAGGGAAACAAAAGTCTTTCATTATTCACAAATAACATGATCGTGTATTTACAAAACTATGGAATCTATAAAAAAATTTCTTTAGAACTAGTATATGAATTTAGCAAGGCTGTAGGATACAAGGTCAATATACAAAATAATTGTATTTCTACCTATTATCAAATAATTGAAAGCTGTTTTTTTAAAAATACTTTGTATGCTAGTATAAAAAATGATCAAATACCTAGAAATACGTCTAAAAATATTATGACTTGTATACTGAACACAAATACTTTGCTAATAAAAGTTTAAAGACCTAAATAAAAGGGATGATACACTTATTATATTACAGATCAATAGACTCAGTATGGTTAAGATATTCATTCTCTCCAAATTGATCTACAGATTCAACACAATTCCAATTAAAATCCCAATAGGCTTTTTAAAGAAATCAACAAGCTGTTCTAAAATTTATATGGGAAGACAAAAACTCTAGAATAGGCAAAATAAAAACAACAACCTTGATAAAAAGAACAAGCTGGCAAAGATAGAGGACTTAAACCACCTGATTTCAGGACTTTCTCTAAAGCTACAATAATCACGTTATTGTCATGAAGCTAGACAAACAGATCAACGGACAGAACAGAGTGTCCAGAAATAGAGCCACATGTATCAGTAGACAATTGATTTCCTAGTGAAAGCACTACCTAAATCCAGTGCGGAAAAGAGTATTTTTAACAAATGATGCTGGAATAACTAGATATTTACATAAGAGAAAATACCTTTGATTTCTACCTCATTCCTATCACAAAAATTAATGTGAGACAGCTCTTAGACCTAAATGTAAAGGCTAGAACTATAAAACATTTTGGAAAAAGATAATGGAAAATAATCTCATGGCCTAAGGTAGGAAGATTTCTTAAGGCACAAAAACACTAACTATGAATGAAAAAATTGATAAACTGGACTTAGAATTAAAAACTTCTAATCAACAAAATATATCATTAAGAAAATTGTCAGCCAAGCCAAAGACTAAAAAAACTGTAACATATATTCAACAAAATCACTTGTATCCACAAAATACGAAGAATTCTTAGAAATAACAATAAAAAGAAAATAATTTTTTTTAAATAGGCAAAAGGCTTGAACAAACACTTCATTAAAAAAAAAGATAGCTGAATGGCCAATAAGCACAGGAAAAGGTGCTCAACGTAATTAGTCATTAGGAAAATGCAAATTAAGACCACGTGAGATACCACTTCATACCCACTAGAATGCTAAATGAAAAAGATTGACAATATTGTTGGTGGAGTAACTGGAACTCTCATGCATAATTAAGGGTAGGAGAATAAAGTCAAACAATAACTTTGATGAACAGTTTGACACTTTCCAGAAAAGCTTAACATGCATCTGCCCTATAACCTAACAATTATAACTCCTCAGGATTTACCCCTCAAAATAAAATCAAATATCCATACAAATACTTGGACTCAAATGTTCACAGACACTTTATTCATCACTGTCAAAAGCTGGAAGCAATTAAATGTCCACCAATAACAGAATGATTAAACAAATTGTGGTATATCACTACAACATAATACCATTCAGCAATAAAAAGGAGTAGACTATTGAGTCACTCAGCAACATGAATGAATCTCAAAAGACACCAGATACGAGAGAGCACACATTATATGATTTCATTCACACAAACTTCAACAAGCAAAACAAATCGATGTTAGTATATATGGGAAAGTAGTTACCTCAGAGTGTGTGAGGTGGAAATTAACCTGAATGGGGCAGAAGAGAACTTTCTGGAATGATGGAAATGTTCTATATCTTGCCTTGGCAGAAGTTATGTGGTCATATGCAATTCTGAAACTCATTCACTGAACACTTAAGATCTCTCCGTTTTATTATATGTAAATTATACCTCAATAAAATGTAAATACGCTCTT
The DNA here is from genome assembly GCA_031878705.1 of Tapirus indicus. Lineage (NCBI taxonomy): Eukaryota > Metazoa > Chordata > Mammalia > Perissodactyla > Tapiridae > Tapirus > Tapirus indicus. Next base: position 123,547,555 of record CM062919.1, on the reverse strand, counting down.
TGTAACTGTATACCACTTACCAACAGGTAGAAAGGAGGTGAAGTTATTTGTGAAGGGCAGCAACATTTTAGAACTCTGAACTACTTCTATATGGAATTGGTAACGCTTGTTGCAAACTATGTCACAACACAGACAGAAGCATTCCAAAAGGCAAAGGCTGAGTGAACGAACAGGTTGAGAGGACAGTGTGGTATGTACACATAAAAGAAAAGGGAAAAACAAGGCCAGAGGGACAAAAGCAAACATTTGAAACAAACTTCTTAGCCATTTCACAACAGGCAATAACAGTTATTTTTTCATGAATAGTAGTTGGCCACTTCATTATAAAATTTTAAGACATCTGCAATTAGTTATACATGCTTAATTTAAGTGCTTAAAATTTTTGGATATGGGTTTTTTCCTATATTTGAGTACTGGCATTTTTTTTCTCAATCAATTTTTAAGTTCCAAATAAAGAATGTTTTTAAAGTATCAGTTGAAGAAAAAATATCATCCTGTGGGATGTGAAAATGAGGGAAATCCTATCAACAACATATGTACCATAGTGTGGCCTGGAAAAAATAAAGGATCTTTAACTTGGCTTACTTAAGTTTTCAGAATCCCAATTTCTTCATTTTTACAATGGGCATAATAATGCTCCCCTCAAAGAAGGTTTATGGAGATTAAAGAAGAAACTATAACATATTATATCTGTAGCATAACATAGCTATAACATAACAAACTATAGTTTATATAACACAAACTTTAACATAACACATTAAACACACTGCTTGGTATGTACTTAGTGATCAATAATCTCAATTTCTTTTTCCTTATTCACTGTACTGTATCTTCTAGATAGAGAGGAAGGCCAGCTCACAGAATTTGTATCCTAATAGATATAGTTAGACTTAAACTTCTAACAAGTCAATGTAGAAAATCAAGCCAAGTCAAAGTACACTAAATGTAAATGGTTTTATTTTCCACAGAAAAATATAAAAACTGAACTGGACACTTCTGTCTAGGGAATTATACTAGAATTAAACTGCCTTGGACATGTAACATACAAGATGTGATAAATTTACATCCAATCTTGATAAGATCACTTTTCTGAAAGGTACAAATGGGGGGATGCTAGTAATTGGTAGTAGAAACTGTCTTATGACATATATCCTCACCTGAGAAATAAATGTTCAGTGTCTACTGGACATGGGACTCTGCCTTGTAAGCTGAACACCTAACAAGTTGGGGATACACCAAACATTTATTTACTCCAAGAGCAAAAGGAATGGGGCAAGGTGTACTCCTGCAAAATACATCAGAAATTCAAATTTCAACCATGAGCAAAAACAATTCTGTGACCTAACCATATGTTTGCAATTAATGACTGTCCTCAGCTGGGTGTTGAAAGAGCCTTATTCAGCACCTTCCAAAACACCACTTGCATGGGAAGAAGGAGACAGAAGAACCAAGTTGGTGGTGTTCTTTTCTTTCATAGATTTCTCTTTCTTCTGAGGTTTTTCTGTAATATCTGAAAGACCCAGATTCCCAGCTTGTTTCCCTAGAGCTGAACACTGTAAATGATGTGCTAAAAACACTTTTGTCTATATTGTTTCAGTTTCTAGGAGTTTTAACATAGAGCATACAACCAGCATATATCCAGAAGATAGAAACTTCACTGTTAGAACTTGGGCTCTCATATCCTAGCCATGGGCTTCAATTTCAAGCTTAAAATCCCCACCAAACAGCTGGATGTTAAAGCAGCCCATTTCTCATTTTCCATAGGGAAAATAATAAAACGGTCACTCTAATTCTAATAATAACCCTATCACCCCTATACCCCATCTCCCCACCTGCCAAGCATTATCTATCCATCTGCCACAGAGGGAGACTTACTGCAATGAATGGGAAGGATGAAGGATGTAGTAGGAGGAAACAATAGTTGTTCTGGATCAACAGTTGGACTCTTCTCATTTGTTACAATGATTAATTGCATTTCTGCTGAAGTTACAAAGTAAGGTAATCAATCTTAGGTCCAGTTGTTTAGAAGAATACAAGAACAACAAATAGTTGTTAGATAATTATATCAAGGGCACTGATGAAAGGTTATCATTTCTCTTTAAAAATATCTAATATTAATATGTATGTAAATAAGTATGAAATGGCTAAGTAACAAATTTATTTGACTGGTTAACTCCAAGTATTGATAAACTCAATAGGAAAAGAGAAGCAACTTGGTCATCTGACTCACTAATTAGTATTCAGCCAGTATAGAAGATCTTGTTGTCCTGGGTCAGCCTAGTATGATCAGTGGATCATATATTTGCTAGGATCAAGTATTTGCTAGGATCAAATATTTAAACCACTTTTAAATAAATGCACATAATTTGTTAATTTTCCAAAACACATAAATATTCATAATCTCATTTCTTAAGTCTTTAAAGTATCATGATCTTAAAATATTTAGGCTGTTAAGTGCTCATAATTATTAACTGTACTTTAAAAATCAATTCCTGTCTCCCCGTTCTTCACTCCACTCCGCCCCAAAGAAAAACTTAAGAAATGAGAGAAAAGGTACCAGGATAAAGACTGTATGTCCATGGGGACTATTAGCATATTAATGAACTGTGTTTCCATTTACACTTCCATCGCCAGAGCTAATTGTTAGTTATTTTAAGGAAGAGGTTATGCCTTAATTAACAGCACTTGGTAAATGAAAGCTGGTTGCATTTCTTAAGTACGTTCAAATTTCACAAGTCTTATTTCACAGCAGGGATTCCAGTAAATCCAATACTTTTATGCGATAACACCTCTGATCAAGTAAGAAAGTCTTTAAAAGACCCTATATAATTAGTCTCCAGAATAGAAGCCAACAAGAAGTATAATTAATGAGAAAGCTAATTATTTATCCCTTAAGCATTAACAGACATACACATTTTAAATGAGGGAGATTGAAAGGGACAGAAACACTTTTGGTATTTAATATTTCTAACTCTGATATTTCTATCAAGGACTCGACAAACTCAAGAGTTTAGGGGCAACATTTTCATTTCTGTAGTACAGTGTTCTTATACCTCCCACTCTTCCATATCCTGTCCTGTCTATGCCTTGGGACTGATGGGAGGATTGCATTTGATCATGTGCTTGGAAGAACATAAAATTCTATAGTTGCTGCTTTGCTTTCCCTGTCATTCTGATCATTTCTCTGCTTATTACTTCTCAGCCCTGTTGTATCACCTCCTCCCACCACCCATTTGAACCATATCTCCCTCTTTCCAAACTTCATGATTTTTCCCTCTTTCCCTCCATTTCTCTCCCTTTGGCAGAAAGAAAAAGGAAGCCATACACAGTGGCTTTGTGCATAGTCTATCAAACCCAGTCCCCAATCTCCCAGTACAGTCCACTCCTTTTCCATGTTACCTCAAAAACCAAGGAAAATAAATGGAAAGGAAAAAATGAAACTCCCGAGCAAATATTCTTTTAAAAGTTGCCAGTTTTATCCCCAATTTTTTGTCTCAAAATATTTTTATCTTCCCCTCTTCTTCAAAGAAGTCAGAAATAATAAATGTAGGACCACTTAAGAAAAAAACAAAGTAAATATGGAAAAATATTTTGGTTAATGTTCCCTTATTTGATTTTTACTGTTTATGAGGGACTGTGAGGCAGCAGTCAAAATGGTCACTACCACAATAGCAGCAACTTACACTTATTAATTAATCTATAGCAGTTAGTCTTCTAAATATTTTACACACATTAATTTATTTAATCCTTACAACAACTCCACAAGGTAAATATTATAAATGAGCAAACAGACACCCAGAATTGAATCTCCCAGCGTCACAAAGCTAGTGAGTGGAACAGGAATTGGAGCATCTGCCTTCTCAATAACTGCACCAGATCGCCAAAACTGTTCTATTCCACTTATATGCTGTGCATTTAATTGGGCATTTCTTCTGCAATTTTAAACAAATGAACTTTTCTGGGACTAAGATGAGTAGAAATTCCACCAAAATACAATATTTTTTCTCTATTAAATATCCCCACCATCTCTTTATGTTATATATTTTGTGGTAAAGAAAGGAGAGAAAGAGTCGAGTGAGACAGAAATGCCTAAGTAAGAGCAGAGTTTAAAGCTACATTTCCAGGTAATGGATGACTCCAGGTCCAACAGCATCCCTTAGCTTCAACTAGACCTCTCCTGGAACCAATGGCCCACCGGCCTTCAAAGTGTTTCCTGGCTTGTGCTTCACTCTTGACCATCAAGACTCCCATAGCCTCCCTGCGTTGAAAACAGACAAAAATTCAAGCTAATGGAAGAGATTTAAAGGAGAGGGCTCCCTTTAAACCATCACCTTCCCAACACCTACCCAACAGCATTCCTTCCTGGCCAAGAATTTTGAGAAGGGCCTCTAGAGATAGTGCCCAGGTACTTAAGTGTTTAACCAGGAGGTCTATTCAAGTGGAGGAAAAGTCAGAGCCCATAGAAGACTGAAGAATCTTGGACAACAGATCATTGGGACTTCACATGACCTTCATGTAAAGAGGCCAGTGAAAGCTTCTGCTACGGGTTACCTCCTCTGCTTGCTTTGGTGCCAGCAATAACTTCAGGAAAATAGAGAGAGTTTATCTTTATACAGTATGTAAAAGAACCAATTGTGAAAGTAGAGCACTTTTTCAATCCCCTGTTTTAGAATAATTGCTATGTCTAGAAAGTTTTGAAACATTGTTTAATCTCTTCCACTTGCTTTCTGCCCACAATATGACTCCTTCAGCAACTCCTTAAAACAACAAAAATGTAAACTAAAAGATCAAGCCAGCCTTGTGAAAAAGAGAAAAATCTGTTCTGAAAGCTTTTGCTCCTAACCAATTACCAATTTGGCACTAAGCCAAATGAATTTGGAAAAAAAAAAAAACACAGCAAACTATAAACATAAACACAGTACAAATACTGTCTTTGAAAAATGCCAGTTACATAAAAAACCCAATAGTTTGGAAAAGCATAACTCCTTTCCCCAAAGAAAGAAAGTAGTATAGGTACTTACAGTGTCATGAAACTTATCCTTAACATCATAGACTGTTAGTTTTATTTTGGTCTCCTCATAGATGGGGTACTCAGATGGGAATGTGACACCAGTCAAAAACAATGGGTCTCTTGTTCCCTGTAACAGCACAAGCAGACAACTTGGATTCAATAAGGCGGCAACTGCAGTCGGCAGCACGCTGTGACACATGAGAATGCAGAAAGTGTGTCCGGGTCTGTCTGTTTTTCTAGGAAATAGTTCTATGAGAAGAGAGATCTGAACTGCCAAGTGATGCTCATGGGCAACAATGTGGCCCAAGGCCCCCAAGTACTGATACAGCTGTGGATATTAAATGGCCCTGCGTCAGCGTCAGAGCTGCTAACAGTCTTGAAAAACAATGTGTTTTCATTATATGCAGAACCCTTCTTTAGGGTCAGTTGCCAGTCAATTTAGAATAACATTAATGGATATAACCTGTAATTTATGCAAATAATCTAAGATATTGACTGATCGAATTAAAATGAAGCTATTTTCTCAGAAAGAACCATTTGGTAATCATATGCTATCCATTTATCTCCTTTCTGTAATGATTCAACTGAAGACCAGGCTTTGAAGGTATCCATTTGTTTTCAGATGTTCAGTTGTGCTTTTTTCTCAGACTGATTTGAAAACTAATGAAAGAAACTAAATATGATGGATTTGGGGCTATGAAATTACTAGTTCAGGATGCAGTGCACAGTATATTTCAATGCCTCCGAATTCATTTTTAGAAAGCTGACACCTAACACTAAATTTTATATCTATATTTAAATACGTATATTGCCAAATACTATTGAGATGTTTACTAGGGTGCTATAAACCATCTGTCTATGGAAGTTTCTGAAAACCCAAGTTGTTCATTTATCCATTCATTCTTTCTTCTTTTTATTCAACAAATACTACTTTTTCTACTTTTCGTTCGGCACTGTGTTAGACACTTTGGAACAGGCAGTAAATAAAACAGCCAAAAACAGTTACATACGTTAAAATATAAAATTTTGAAATGTGCCAAAATAAATAATTTCTTTTAAGTTTTGACAATATTTAAAAAAATCATTAAGTTGGAATAATACTTGAAAATGTTTTTCATATAAATGAACAATTTTACTCAAGTTTTCTTTACATGAATAAGATTATTTTTGTTAATTCAACTATAGCATTAACTACACATTATACCAGCATTGGAACCTAAAGTTTCCAAAGGGCAGATTCAAGGCTATAAGCAGGATCTGGGTCAGTCCCATTAGAGAAATGAGTTGAGTTCAGTCTGAATCATTTCTTCCACCAACTGGGCATCAAGGCTCCAGTCATCACTGAGCAAGCCAAGCCCAGGGTAGGTTACTCAGTTTCTTGCAGAGCAACTCCTCACTCAGAACAGACAGGGCTCACAAGTCTAAGAAAAGCAAACGCAGGTAAGGAGCTTAGAATACACTTTCGTTAGTCCCAGATGTTCAAACAAGTATCTCTCATTCACTAAGGCTGTGAAACATGTACGATGAGAACAAAATAATCAAAAGGGAAACACTTCCTCTTTTGAATCTGATCCAACATAATAACAAGTTTCCTCCTGACACATTTTGAATGTTATATTAGTAACAATAAATGTAAATAGGAAATCTCTCTTCTGATGAGTAATATTTACACCTTTTGCCTAGAAACTTTACAGTTTCTCAAATTAATCATCTACCTTTCTTCGAAAAACATCATACTTTAAAAAATGACAGACACAAACAGCAGAGAATATAAAGTTTCCACAGACAGACTGGAGAATACAGGAAAAAATGAAAAGGGCAAAAATACCTAGCAGGTTTAAAACTTCTCTGGGTACTTTATGACTTTTTTTTCCCTAAAAATAAATATTCATCTATTTAATTTAAAATCTATATTTTGGGTTTTTTTTTCCTCTTTTGGGTGCTCTCTTCGAGGATTCAAAGTGGAAATTTTTCTATTTACTAAAAAAAAAAAAAATAAGATCTTTTATGAAAAAGGCAAGTTCTCCCTCCATTTGTTTATTCTGGTAAGTTACCAATGCCTGCTTAATAACCTCAGGTATGCTCTCCTAAATGACAGAGGACAGTAACACAGCATAGCTGCAGGGCATGAACTAATTTATTTCAGCTGTTTGCTCAAAGCCAGAGAGAGATTGAGAGAGAGAGCAGGAGAGTAACGCAGGCACCCGGCGTGCTCACCTCCACAATTTCCGTGCTCGAGTATCTTGTCAGACTCTGCTCCGCGGGGTGGATTACCGAGATCTGCACCAGCGTATTCAGCTTCCGATCACGGACGGGAGCCACAAGATCCTTGCATGCTGACAGTGGCAGAGGAAAGAGAAAGAAAAGAAACTAACACCATATCTCAGAGAAAATTTCTGTCCCGGTTGGAAGTAAACTTAGCTCCAGTGTTGAATGAAATCTCCTGGGACACTGGCTGAGTTTACAGAGGAAGTCCCTTGGAAGTACCTTGCAGAAATAGGAAGTCACGTGCTGTGGAGCTGAATTGAGAGTTATTTCCACTGACCACATTTGCAGCTCTTGTAAGTCCCGACTGCCTTGGGATCTCAGCTCCAATGCGTGACTAGGCACATGCGCTCAGGGCCTTGAGTGACTTTAATTTGTCACACTCCTAGACTAAGGAAATTGATTTGGGCCATATCCGGGAAACTTGACTCTCTTCCTTAGTGACGCTGGCTGGGTTAGTTCAAATGTTCGAATGCACGCTTGGTCCTTACCAATGTCTTCTCTAGGGCTGGCCTCTGTCAGTCATACACAGGGACAGAAACTAGGAAGAGAGGCCGCCCTACCCCTGCAGCACACCAGCCACAAGGGTGGGGTGGAGGAGGAAGGGGACGGGGTTAAAAACAACCTCTGTCTGGGAGCCCAGCCAAGTCTGGGAGGGAGAAATGTGGAATAAGGATGGGTTAATTCTTGCCCAGGGGCCACAAATGTAAGAACTTTCCGTTGAGACACCAGGCTCATATTACAGACTCCCATCACCATACCATATTTACTTGAATATTTTCTCCTCCCACATATCATTTCCCCAATTTGGGGAATAAAAATCCAAAAAACTATTCCTTTTCATCTAGTCCAACATCTCTCACTGTGCTTTCCCCTCTGGCTTTCAAATAGCAATTTTACTACCAGCAGTTGGATTACTAAGTATGATGCAAAGTGATCTCACAGAGAGGGTTCAAGTTAAGCTCAGCTGGTGGCCTGAGGCAGGCTGGAGCTGTGATGGGGGGACTGAGAAGTGGCCCTGAGTCCTGGATTCGTGGTGAGAGTGTGCTGGTCTCTATACCATTTCTACCCCAAGCCTCTGACCAGTGGGGGAAGGGAGGGAAGGACGGGTGTAGTTAAGGTACATTGTGGCACTCCAGCCATTTACAGGGGCCTATCTATTGGGACAGAGGTACTACGGCTTAAATCTGAAACTTGAAAGCAAAGGGAATTATAAATGTAATTATCACCTTTCAATTGCTTACAGATCATCTCACTTACAGAGGAAAAAAGCAGGAGCTTTGAAAAGAAACAGGCCTGGTTTTTATCCAGTTCTACTAGCTAAGCATTGCTGGGCAAATTATTTAACTTCTTGCCAGACTTCGAGATCCTTTTACTCCTGTCTGGTATTTTGTCATAGTTTTTCCTTATTTAAACCACATGTATCTAGCAATACAGGAGTGCCTAAGAAAGCATATGCTGAAAAAAGAATAGCTATAGTTTATTTAGTCCTCACTATTTTTAGGAATTTTGCTAATTATTTCTTTATTTCTCAAAACAGTGCTTTGAATTATTATTTCAGTTTTACATATTAAGAACTAGAGGCTCTGGGGCCGGCCCGGTGGCATAGTGGTTATGTTCAGTGAACTCTGTTTTGGCTGCCTGGGGTTCACAGGTTCGGATCCCAGGCGTGGACCTATGCACAGCTCATCAAGCCATGCTGTCGCGGCCTCCCACATATAAAATGGAGGAGGACTGGCACAGATGTTAGCTCAGCAACAATATCCCTCAAGCAAAAAGAGGACGATTGGCAACAAATGTTAGCTCAGGGCCCATCTTCCTCACCAAAAAAATAATAACAATTAGAGGCTTAGAAATATGAGTGCTCACATTTACGTTACTAAAACTCTGTGGTAGTTTGCTTAACATCACACCCCATTAGCTCCATTTCTCTTCTTGGCTGCTGAGTTCCTCTCCTGCACAAGACCCACTGCCATGATTCTTTCTTGTCTAACCTAAGGGATCTACAGTTCTAAAAAATACTGATGTGAGGTTTCAATAATGTTAACACATTGCCGGAAGGAAAAAAAAAAAGCTAGATTTAGACTTGACTCTTCTTTGGTGGTTATTTTGATCATTTCCTCTGCTTGCCTTATGAATGTGTTTAATTTTATCACTCATCCTCTTGGTTTGGAACAGCTTTCTTTCCATTTACTGATATTGAAATGTATCTGTCCTTGGATTTTGAAGCTGGAGTCACTTTGTTGTAAACACATTCATCTTGCCCACTTTATGCTTGCAGTCTCTCCCATATGATCTTATGACACCTTTGCTCAAAATAAGACACTCCTTTTCTGATTTCTTATCAGGCTTGATTGTGGGCTGTGGTTAGTTCCCAGAAGTGAGCAGCTGTTCTCCATTTTATCAGAGAAACTCTCAGACTCACTCCTGAGAAAAACAGAGAAAATCTCCATTAAACTGAAATGTTCTGTCCAACTCAATTTGCAGATCCCCCAACAGTGATGAAGTAAATCAATAAAAATGACACTGTGTATTTCTTTATATTCTATAGCTAAAAACAGGCATAGAAAACAAGTCATATCTTGGACTGTACATACCTCTTTTCTTCCCAATAGCCCAGAGTATTTACTGTTCCCTAATGCTTATGCAGAAAGATCTCATGGAAAAACCCCGAAATCAGTCAGAATTCCTAAGCTGTATTCCTAGATTCCCTGTTTTCTAGTTAGGTGACATTAAATCACATAGTCCTAGACACTCAATTTCCTCACCTATCTACCTATTTCTCAGGGTGGAGCTGAGGAAGAAATTAGGCCCTTTTTACTAATGGACTTTTCTATGTAAAAATAAAGTTTACTAATATCATTATACTAATATTTACCAATATTAATACCAACATTTACCAATATTTGGTGTTTTATTATTTTGTAAAATTGTTTTTTATTGACTTAGTCATATTCAGACAGCTCCTTAAAAGCTGTCACCAGGTCCAGTATTTCTTTGTAAATACCAAATCAGCATATGAATCATTGCATTTCATAAAGTGAAGCCTGTACACACTTTAGGTGTATAGGAGGGTGATAAATGATGAGTTATTGGATTGCTTCATGGAAATATTACTCATGTGATCACTATAAAGTCTAATCTCCAGTGGAATAATTCAGTAGCCAATAAAGAAGCCTGAAAAATGTGTTTTCAGGAATCAAAAAATGTAACATCAGTCTTTTAGCCATACTTACCACTGCCCATCACCCAAACAAAACTCAAGTCTAGGGGTGGCCTGGAAAAATGGCCTTCTCAACTCACAAGACCAAAAGAATGCTTTGGGGTTTTCTTCTGTTGATTTGTTTTCTTTATGTAAGAATTCTAGAGTCAAGTGGGTGGTAACAAATAAATGCGTCTCTGCAACCGTTCATTCATCAATAGATTTTTACTTTTATTTCTGCCCTTTTACTGGCTTTGTTTTGGACTGAGCTATTTAAAAGTATGCTCAAAGCCTGGAAAAGTTTACATATACAAAATGCTGATAGGTTGGGATTCAAACGTGCTTGTGTCCACTGAATTGACTATTTTTTATTGAAAGGAAGAAAAAAATAACAATATAGAAATAATGAGTAATTTTTTTAAAAAACTACAATCTGAAACTTTTCTTTAGAAAAAATAAGAGCTTCTAGGGACCAATTTTCCTGTTACTTTGCTATAGTAAATAGCAACCTGAGGGTTCATTTTCCATTGCCAGTGGTTGTGCATGAGATGTCCACAGGCATCCCCAGCTCAGATTTGTACCGGAGCGAGCCAGACAGCTCTCACTCTAGTAGAAGAAAATCCCCAGTAGAAGTGTAATGATAAAAATCAATGGAGCTTCAGTAACTCGGGGTGGGGGGAGGCACTGAGCAAACTGGAAAGCCTATGGTGTGTCAAAGGAGGGGACCTCATTTCAAATTCATTGCCTGAAGAAATGAATGCCCCCTGTGGCTTGATTTTAGGATTTATCCAAAGCTTGAAATCCCTGTGGAGGCTAAATCTGTAAGAGCCACATAAGATACATCTGTGACTGGATTTGACCGAATGACCAGAGGTTACCAACCTCTGGTCTAGATGCTTAAAACTACTACTTGGATTCTTAGGAAGAGAGCACAGATCATCTTTTGCTCCTGTGGTTCTAATATTTGACAGTGCAGAAGTTAAAAGGCAGGGGTCTTCAGAGTTCTTGCTGAATTAAATATTCTGTCTACCCCAAAATACTGTTCTTATAAAATGTCAGTTTTTATTTCATTCAGCCATCATTTCTAAATCATGTCAAGTTCATCAAGTCCATAGAGCCTTTTCATCACTTTAGCCAACTTTGGCTGGAAGCCTAAAAATATCTCTTGACTCTTTTATCAGAGAGCTCAGTCCCAGCAATAATCAATTTGAAGCAGAACACAACTGTTCATTCAGGTGCCTTTGAATTTAGCAGCACTGGCCAAATCCTGGTCTTTCTGAGATCCATATTGGATACGGAGTGAGCAAATAAGCAGAGGTGCCTGCCACAGGTTTTCACACGGGCAACGGTATGAGCCACTGGGACAGTGTGAGTTCATGGTTGAATCCAAGCAACTGTCTCTTTCCCTTCAAGAACTCTTTCTTCTGTGAGTCAGGTCATTTTTCTTGCCTCATTCCATTTCATCTCTTTTCTTGCCATTCAGTGTTTGTGCCATCTAACAAAGTTTATCTTCTTTCCTCCAGAACAAAGCAATGGCCACAAGCAGAGGAGATGGGGGTGGGGGACTTGACAAGAATTTCCACATTTCTGCAATTCTGTTCTCAAATTAGCCAAAGGACAGTTAGGCGTAGAGGAGAAACCACACAGTGTAGCATATAGAGGATAAAGGAATGTGTCTTTTTCACTTAAGATAAAACTCTTTGAAACCAGGATCTAACCTAAGGAGCTATGTGACTTTGGATAAATTACTCTATATCTTTGAACCTCTATTTTCTTATCTGTAAAATGGAAATAAAAGGACAAATTTCATAGATTTGTTATAAAGATTATATGAAGTAATGTATGTAGAATACTAGGCACATAATAGGCCCTTTAAATTATTGTTAAGATTAATATAAATGTAGTTATGCATTGACACAAAAATGAATTTTATCTATCCAATATTCTTACAGTAATTAAATGCTCAAGATATTCCAGATTGTTCCTGGTTTTGTGTAACCTTGTTCTTTTTCAATAAAAACACTTTATTAAATACATAACTGTGAATTTTTGGTACTTTCCTGTTTTCATATAGATAAATAAAAAATTTTTTTAAACCCTTCACCGATTTATTTGTTAATTTCAGAAATCATAGCTATCATTAATAGATCACCTTCTATGAAACCAGAGGTGCACACTTACACTTGTTAATTTCACCTCTAACTGGACACTTCCATGTGAGAAGCCAAAAATAACAGAAAGCTTTATTTTCTGTCTGCCCTCAGATGTACTACCGGTAAATGGTCAACTCACCCTCTAAGTAGTTTAACTGGGAGGTTAGTGTTTCTTTACTTAGAGAGTGATGGCCCATAGGGAGGTATTATCTTAACAACTGAGATGTCCCAAGGGGTCATGGAAAGACATGTTCCTCTGTTCTGTACATTTTTTTCATTAAAAAGGAAGACTGTGGGGCCAGCCCTATGGTGTAGTGGTTAAGGTTTGGTGCACTCTGCTTCGGCGGCCCAGGTTCGCAGGTTCCTACACCACTTGTCAGCCATGCTGTGGTGGCGACCCACGTATGAAATAGAGGAAGGTTGGCACTAATGTTAGCTCAGGGCTAATCTTCCTCAAGCAAAAAAAAAAAAAAAAAACAAAAAAAGGAAGATTGGCAACAGATGTTAGCTCACAGTGAATTTTCCTTGCCAAAAAAAAAGGAAGACTGTGAAGGCTAATAAAGCTTCTTTTTCTTGCAATTAAAAATAAATGTCACAGCTAGAACCCAGTATAGCCTGATGGAACCCTACCTTCTCCTCTGATGAAAGCTCCCCTCTTATACCCTCCACAGACTCTTCACAGGAAAAATTGAAGAGATAAATCCACGCCCCTAAAGGCAAAACAGGCCAGGGGACATCTTGAATAGGAAAGTGCCCTTATACAAGCAGGAATTTAGGGAAATAACCATCTGGCTTCCAGGCTGTCTCCAGAGCACCATTCTTATCTGACCGCCACTATGAGAATCCGTCACTTCCTTAAAGCTGTGGGTAAGACTCTTGCATCCTAGAAAGCAGTTTTTTATCCACTTCTCAGATTCTTGATCTTTGGTCAGGTTTCTCAAAAATGTCACATATATACCCTTGTTCCTTGTACTCTAGAAATTTAGATACCACTAATCAACTGATACAACAATTTGGGTTATTTTTCCAGTCCAGTAAATTCCTGGACTCCTTTATATGGTTTCGCAGTTACTATTTTATACCAGTGATTACATCTAGATTAAATCAATTTACATCATACGTTAAGAGATATATGTTACACTTAAAAAGCCTAATAGCCTCCAATTACTTTGCCAGTATAATGTGCTTTCCTATTTTTAGTTTCTTCTGCTTTTCTGTTCTTTATTCTTCCTTTCTCTCTGGATTTTAAGAAAGCAATTTTCTGAAGCCTAGGATGTCACCCTCTATAGTTTAAATTTCCTGAGTGAATTCAGAAGATAATACTGCCTCATTCCCAGGGCACTGCGTTCCATGATAATTCAATTGTGTGGAATAAAATGGCTGAATGCACAGTGTCCTGGCTTCATACTAATACCCACACCAAGAGAATTTCATAAGTAGTTGGGAGCACTTTAGTCACTTTTTTTTTGTGAGGAAGACTAGCCCTGAGCTAACATCTATTGCCAGTCCTCCTCTTTTTGCTGAGGAAGACTGGCCCTGGGCTAACATCCGTGCCCATCTTCCTCTACTTTATATGGGACGCCGCCACAGCATGGCTGACAAGCAGTGCGTCAGCCGGCGCCCGGGATCTGAACCCGTGAACCCCAGGCTACCAAAGCGCGAACTAAACTGCTGCACCACTGGGCCGGCCCCTACTTTTGAATATTTTCTTAAGGCTATTTCTTAGAAAAATGTGACTCTATATCATGTTGAGGTGATGTAGGGCCATTAATATGTATCCTTCCATGTTCATTCTGTATTCTCTATAGAATCTTTAAGAGTCTCTAATTCATTGAATCTAATGTCACATCTTGCCCTCCATGTTCATTTTAGCTTATTTTCAGCTGATCAAGCCACTTTCTGTAATTTTTCTCATTCGGTATTACTTCTTTGTGTTCTCTGCTCTCTCAAATGTCTTCTCTAACATAGGTTTCTCTCATCACTCTGAAAGATGAGGTCATCGAAGTCATCACTTGTATGTTTATAAGACTTGGGACTAGTGAGGTCAGGAATACATCTCTCTTAACAAACCATAGCCTCTCCCTCCAGTTGAGTTACCATTTTTTAAAGATTTATAGAAATAAAACAAAAATGCGTTATTTTCTCCTTAACTGTGGGGTGGGAGATTTTAATTAGCACACACTTCCCTAAAGAGTAGGTAAACCATGCATATCTGCCAACATAAGCAATATTTGTTAGAAAAATACAAAATGTATAAAAGTTGCTGTAAAAAAAAAAGGTTAGAAAATTTGAAATTATTTTTTCCTAGTTTTCTTTTGTCTCTAAGGCACTGAGTTCAAAATACTAATGTTCCAAATTCAAAATTATGGTCTTACATTTCAAGGAGGATAAGTATACCCACAATCTGAACCAACAATATTAATTTTTGGTTTCTAGAAAGTCGGGGGGTAAAAGGCAATTCAGTGTTTAAGGTTGAAAGATAAGAAATCAACCCAAAGAGTCAATACACACACACACAGACTAAACAAACAAACCAACCAACAAATAAATAAATAAACAAAGCCATCCTAATGAAAGAATTCCTTAGACATACTGAAATAACGCTAGATCTTTTGCTCCTATATTACAACAATAAAATGTGAATATCATACAAATTTTAAGGTTGTTCTTATTTAAGACGATCCATAAAGAATGCAAAGAAGATGGGGGTGTGGGGCAGGAGGCACAATTTACTGCATACTTACTATATGCCGAATGGAATTAGGCTTAAACTTTGCATGTGTTAGCTTATGCCCAGAACAGTAATGTGCCTATTGCTGCCTCATAGTTCTGTAAGTTCCATATCCATATTTTTTACTAATCAGTCAGTCAAATTTGTAGATCACAACGTATAGCTTAAGGATAAAGACTTTTTTATTTATTTATTTTTTACCAATAGCTCAGTATTCAGCAGTATGAGTTAATTTTCTGACAATTCTGCCCCGTCTTGTCCTCTGCATGTTCAGTGGTGATTTAGCTTTGTAATGAGAATTTTAAGACTCGACACTCTGATAATAGAATCCAAATAAAGTTTGAGGAAAGGATGAGACTATGCCATAGAGAGGAAGCAGATGACAGAGTTATTGAGGAATATAGGTAATAATTTGCAAGAGAGAATTTAAGAGATTGTGTTATAGAAATATTGCTTTAGAATTCTTGCTACATTGAGAGTTGAGCACCTCTGCTCCTAAATTTCGTTACAACTGGATTCACTTTAAGTTAAACTGATTTCCTTGATGTAAAAGGCTAGATTCAGATTGTTGGGAAATAGGTCCTGAAATAAAATTTGTTACTTTTTTTCCCCCATAACAGAACAATATAAAAACATGCCCCCATATTTTATGTGTATCTGTGTGTGTTAAATAAAAAAACATGTTGGCCTTTTAAAAGAAATAAAATGGCTGAAAAGAAGAAATCGACTTATTTAGTTGGGAACATCATACATACTAAAATAAACCACACACTCAGTACCCGTTCTCAATTTAAGTATCATTGAAGAATCTAGAGAGAGAGAAAAAAGGAACCTCTGCCTGGAACAATGGTGCTCTCAGGAAATGCTCTTTGATTGTCTGATCTCCAGAGCAGTGAAGATGCCAGCTGTACAGCAGATAGCATATTTGCATATGAAAAGAACAAATTTGGTTAAAATCACTGTTGTCACTACCAGAAGACTCCCATACTCCAGCTTGTTCCCTGCTCCCTCAGCTTCTCTCATGTCAATCCTGAGAAAATTCTACTGTGTCTTATTTTTACGAATATTACCTAGGCGACTGAGACTCCATCCTCAAACAATTGAATTAAAAACAAGTCTATGCCCATATCTCTTCCGGCTTTGATATCCCACGCTATGTACTGGAAACCCCAAACTGGCCTGGCATCATCATCTAACATTGCCTACAGACTTGGCTCTTTGTATGCATGCTCTAAATCCACCTTCCACTTTGGAAACAACAGGCGCTTGCTGTTTTCTGCTGCTCTTTTCGGGAGGAATATATGTACTGCTTAAGAAAGGATGAAAATGTTATTCCAAGAATGGAAGCAGGTCCCCCTGAACACTAAAAGAATTATTGTGAGTCAGTTAATGGAAATCTGTAGTGTTAGAACTAGGATCACAGAAGTAAGAGGAAGAAACATAGAGAACAACCTTAAGACTTTTACTCATCCAGAGGCCAAGATAACAACCTTTTTCCAGAACTACCAGTTTGATATGGAAGCCAATAGGATTCCTATTCAGGACAAGCATAGAGCCCATCAGTGGATCCAGCAATGTACACGGGTTAGTGGGGAGGGGATGCTTTCCTAATTTAATTTACCTCTGAACCAAAAGATGAGGCCAGTGTGGCTGGCAAAGATAGTTAGTTACTAGAGGGGTGCCAGGGGAGTCAGGGCCTGCATCACCAAAGGTGCATAGCTAAGAGAAGTGCGCTCAAAGTTTCTGAATTTCAACTGAGGACACAAAATGATGTCTTGGAGGTATTTGGGAGTCTGAGGAAGAATAAAGGACATAGGGGCCTGGAATGTTACCTTCAGGGATTGGCAGTCTCCTGAGGGATTCTGAGATCCATTTGTCCGGACAGGAAGTAGCAAGCAATCTGGAAACCAGTTGTTCCATCTGGATGATTTCACACCCAACACACTGACTCATGGTCTAGATTTCACCAAATCCTGAATGAGGCAATTTTTAGACATGCTTTCCCAAACCAAAATGTTTTAGAAGATTTGCATTGTATCTATCACACCCAAAGGCTTAAATTCTGCTTAAATTAAGGTAATTTTTTAAATTTTAGTAATATCTTTTTCCTATAAATGTATTAGACTTAGTAGTTATATGTGGTATTAATAGTGTTTTAATGAAATTGCTGTCCCTCTAATGCCAAATATTTTACAAGTAGCTTAAAAGTATTAAATCAAAGCCATACATAGATACATTAGGAAATAAGGGGGGAAAGAGAAGAATGGGAGGAATAGATGGTTCTCGGGGGATAATTAGCCTCTCATTTTATTGTCTCCATGTAGAACACCTCTTGGGAGAGGACAAGTTATGAAGAGCTTGAAAAAGATAACTACCCATTTCTTTTGAGTCTCTTAAGTCAATCATATGTGTAATTTTCCTGTAGATAAAAGAAAATCTCAATATGCATGTTGAATCTAGGGCTCTAAGGGTGTCAATTCTTCCATCATAAGATGGTTGACTCACAGGAAATAAAACCAGGTTGGTATAGATAAACTAAAGCTAGAAATGACTAGTGATCCAGGAGACATGAAACAAGAAAAGGAATATGAGCAAGTCTGTAGGTGAGAAAGCAAATATGGCTAGCTTGAGAGCAGACAGGGTCTAATTATTCAGAGCAAAATCCACAAGTTCAACACTATGTGGAAACAATGTAGATCAGAGGACTTGAAAGTGGGAAAGAGTGATTCTAAGAGAATCAGTTTGAAGGAAACAAGGAGCATACATCTCAGAATATTTGGGATCTCCAAGGAGAGCAGTTCAAACCCAAAACTCAGCAGAGTGCTTGCTAGCTGAATGTAGAATGCTTCAGAGAGCTAGTTATACAGGAAGTTTCAGAACAAAGAGAAGTAGTTTCCCCCACCCAAATTAAATTAAAGAAAAACCACCTTCTCAGCTCTTCCAGGACACATAGTAGACTAGATAAGATAAGAATATGAGACACTTTTTGTTTGAAGGGCTCCTTGGCAGTTCTTACTTGCTCTGTGTAGTAAATAGACAAAGGTTCAGGTCATAGATTCCAGCCCTGACTGGGTGACTTTGGATTTTTATGGAGTTTCAGTATCCTTATCTGGAAATGGGGACAATAATTACAATCATTCTCACTGAGTGCTTGTGAGGATCCAATTAACTATGTGAAATAAAGATTTATTAATTTCCTAATAATGTATTAATAATGCACTTCTCACATTCATATATATCAGCTCAAACACCCTGTAAAATAGGAATTATTATTCACAACTTACGGATACAGAATCAGAGTTTCAGAGAGGGTATGGGATTAACCCAAGATAATAATTAGAACAAAACCATTAAGCCATCACATACACCTAGCACCATTCTTGGTGCTTTAAGTACAGTACCTCATTTAGTCCACAAAATAGCCCAGAAAAGATGAGTTGTTTAGAGTCACACAAGTAGCCAGGAGCAGAATCAGCCTTCACGTGCTCTCAGGATGACCGCCTCGCTCGTGCTCTCAGACACTGCCCTTGTACTGCCTTCCCTCAGAGTTACACGTTGCAACCTGAAACTTAAGCTCAAATCTCTGGACCCCAGTCCATTTCTACTATTTTAGCTGTCACACTTCTTGTTATTTGTATGTGTACGTTCTTAAGAGCATCTCCATAAGAAGATTGCCTGCTTCTTGATGCCGTCATAATACTTTGTAAAGAATTCTGGGCATCAAATTCTAAACAGGCAGGCAATCATCAGCTGTATGGTCTAATTCCAGAAACCAACTTGTTCAGCTTAGCCTGTGACGGATTCTTCCTGTCAGTTCTCTGTAGAAGAACCCCAAGGCCAGTAAGACTCTATCCTTTCTAAATATAACTTGTTAACAACAAAATATCAATGGTTAAATACTGGTATTCATTGGGAATTTTAAACTGAATTACTTTTTTCAAATAATTTTGTGAATGAAAATTACAAAACATGTCAAGGGCATACCTAGATATATAAATTTATTTATTTTATGATGAAATTTGTGAGGAAAAAGCAATGACATTCGTGCATGCATTCAGTCCATGGATATTTACTGAATGTCTAAATGTGCCCAGCATGATTCTAGGTGACAGTTTCATAGCAGTGAACAAGAAAGCAAGTCCCCTATTTTATGGACCTTATAGTCTAGTGGGACACAAAGTTAAAAATAATTTAGTGAGCATTCTAAACAGGGTGATTAAATTGAGAGTGTTAGGGGAGAGTGGATCAGGAAAAGCTTCCCTAATGAGGTGACATTTGAACTGTGACCTAAAGCATACCAAGGTGCCAGTGGAGGGGGAACAACAAATGCAGAGACTCAAATGTTTGGCCTGTGTGAGAAGCAAAAGAAGACCAAGGTTGATGCAGAGTGAGCTGGCAGATTAGCACAGGTAAGGCGAGAATGGCCTGTTCCTCAAGACCCTTGTAGAATGTGGTAAGATATTTCAATTTGATTCAAAGTGAAATGGAAGCCATTGGAGAATTTTAACTAGGGGAGTGAAGAAACCCCATTTATATATATTTTTAAATTATTCTGGCTCTTCTGTCAGGAATGGACTGTGCAGCGGCAAGAACAGATGCAAGCAGACCCATGAAGACTCCCCTGACCAGCCCAGGAGAGAGCTGATAGTGGCTTAGCATTGAATGATAGTGGTGGCAATGGAGAGAGGTGGTTAAATTGAGAATATATTTTCAACATAGAACTTATAGGACTGGATGATGGATTTCATGTGATGTTATGGAAAAAGAAGAATCAAGAAAGAGTGATAGTTTGGTGACTTGAGTAACTCAAGGGATGGTGGTGTATTTTACGTAGGTGGACATCACGGAGGACTAAAATGTTATGTGGGACAGGAATGGGAATCAAGAAGTCAGGTGTTAGCTATCTTAATTTTAAAATACCTCCTAGACAAACAAATGGAGATATCTACCAGCCGGTTGAAGATGGGAGGTAGGAGCGCCATGAAAAAGTGAGGGCAAGAGTTACAAATTTTGGAAACAAAAGGCCCGTAAATGTTATTTAAAACCACAGACTTTGGAATCGCTTAGAGTGAGAGGGTATTAGAGTTTTGTGAGTATTGGGGGTAAAACTGATATTCTGACTTTGGACAAGTTTTGACCTGGGAATACCTTTTTTTGCTCAAACTTCTGCCACCTTAGCACTGCAGATAAGACCAGAGAGCAATCTCTTCATCACTGGTAAAGTAGGGGTGATGCAGAAGTAAGGGGCAGCATTTGAAAAGCTTTGGGCTTTCCCATACCACTTATGTGACTGCAGGTAAGTCACTTAACCCCTCTGAGAGTCAGTCTCTTCTGCTGTGAAACAGAGACAGTATTACCATTGCCAACTGCAGAAGGTCAAAGCTCAAGTAAGAAGCATTTGGGAAAAGACTGTTTTGTACAATGGAAATGTGAAGGGACTTTTCTTTAATCCTGCATTCCACTCTACCAGGTCTCATCTCTTCCTCTTGGCGTGGTTCCCAGGTGGTCTAGGATACATTTGGATGCCATCTGCTCGAGGAGAAGGCTGACTGACGAATTTCAGCCACACAGGCAGCAGCATCAGGGGATCTTGCTCCCTCATAACCTTGGTGGCTTTTGACTTTACACAAAACAAAATCACCTAATGAACACAGCCCTGAGGTAGTCCTGATTCCTCAATTACCCATAAGTAGCAACAGATGCTGCAAAGGTAGACCTGTTCCAGTGACCAGGCGCTCTCAGTAATTAGACAATGGAGGGAAGAAAGTAATTAGGCAAATCACACAGAGAAAGAAATAAACCGGAGGGGGCTTGTTGATCATGGATGAAAGACACAAATAAAGAAAGTAGAAAGTGAATATTTTAAAAAACCTCTAATTTAACAAATAATTTGCTAGACTTATGTGGAATAATCAATTTATGCCTGTGAAGTTAAACCTGGTCAAAGACCTCCCTTAATTAAAAGCTCTTGTGGTGTACTACTCAGAAAGAAATGTGACAAGAATAATAGATATAATTTCTTGCAACAAAATTCAGTTAAATAATACAGTCATGGCAAAAGGAAATGGGAAGAAGAGAAGTTTGATAGCTTATATACTTTTCCTTTATTAACTAATATCACGAGTCTCAGTCCCCTGAGAGTGCCAAGCTAGAATTTAGACCAGTGTCAATAAGAACAGGCTAGGTTCCAACTGCAGCACACATTAAAAATCTGGAGTCACCAGGAACCCCACCCACAAGACAGATCTGTTAAGAAGCCCTAATTAGTTCATTTTATCTTCTTTCAATTAAATCTCTAATTATTTCAGTAGTACAAAAACATTATACAGGTCTTAGATAAACTTTTATTGTCTTCCCTTTCCCGAACCTGTATTTTTAATAGTCAGACATAAAGAACATGGCCTTTGGAGTTGAAATCTATACTCCTCCACTTCCTAACCTTATGCCCTTGGGCAAGTAACTGAATTAATCTGTGAAACATGAATAGTGGGAAGCACCTAGTAGGTCTGTTGTAGGTAAAATGTGAAAAGGGTACAGCCTAATATCTGGCACTTAGAAGGAGTTCAGTAAGTGACAGTAATTATGATGCACAAACATGCAGTGCTAAGACCCCCTGCTCAAGGAAGGACTCACTGAGTGTGATAAAGTGATTCACCCAAGGTGATATTCAAAAGCATATGTGAGATACCAGTTTAAGTGCTTTATGTATGTTAATTCATTTAATCCTAACAAGAACATTACAAGGTAGATACTGATACCTTTCCCATTTCACAGATAAGAAAACAGAGATTCAGAGACTTTGTGTAATTTTTCTAAGGCCACATGGCTAGGTAGTAACAAAGACAGGATTCAAATGCTATCAGTTGGCTTCACATTCCCATCTCTCAGCTGGTGAGCTATTTTGCCTCCCCACTCAGATTGTAGACTAAAATCTGAGCCTGAAATGCAAATCCATTTCTATTAGTTGTCTATTATTATTTTTGTTGTTGTGTTGTTAATAAACGGTTCTGAAATATTTCCTTAAAAGTATTGCTAGTTACCTGATGCTGTCCAAATTGAGACAGTTCAAAGAAAGACACACTGGGAAGATTCTTGTGTATGCAGACTCTGCATAGGTAGGCAATTGTCAGGAGCACAGCATGGCTGCAGAGTCTGCTGTGACAAGCTCAGCATGGCCTGAGTCTTCCCTGAGTTTCATCTAGCATAGCCCCAAAGCCAGTGAGACTCAATTCTTCCTGATACCTGTTGCTTCCCAATCCCTGGAGATTCCTGGGTGTACTCTGAACCTGGCCCCCACGTGAGAAGGGCGGGGTGAGACTGAAGAAAGAGGCAGACCACTCCAGATTGGTATGTGGCCAGTTCATAGGGAACTTCCTTAGGAGGCTTGGGCAGCTGCAAGACCAGTAGATCTCCGTACCCACCCATCAAATCTTAAAAGTTTATAGAGAAGCCTTAACTGGGTTCAGTCACATATACCATCCAGATAGCCTCAACACTACATTTCCATCTCAAGGCTGTATCCTCGGGGCAGTTCCCAGGAACAGGGAAGGCAAGAGGAATGCACATTCCAAGGACAGGGGAAAGACGGGGAGCCTCCAATTGCCCAAGTTTAGCTCACAGATAACTGGGGTCACTGTCTTCTTGATGACCTCCCCCAACATACCTAAATACAATTTGCTACCAATAGAACAATGTTTAAAGACTTGTGTTCACTTAGAATTTTATGAACTAATACATGTGCAATAATTGTAAAATATTGCAAGAGGATTTCTAGAACCTTAATTTATTTTTAGAGTGGGACTATAAGTAATAACGAGGAAAATGTAAATGAGCATTAAATGCATCACCTTGGAAAATGAGCTCTAGGATTTTGTTTCATACATTTTGCTACTCCCTTTGCCTGAATTGTCTCTTGTGTTCTAAACCAACTGAAATCCTGTTCATCCTTCCAAATGCCACTTCCACTGAGATGCTGTTTCTGATGCCATAGTTATATTTAATCACTGATTGCTCAGTCCTTCCATAGTTCTTGGCTTATGCCTTTATTTTGCCCCTATCATGATCTGCCTGGAGTTATAGTTGCTCATCTCCACCACCTCCTGGAAATTCTTGGGAAGCAGAAATCAATAAAGAGGGAGTATAGCCTCATGGTTGAAAGCAGAAGCTTCAGAATCAGACAAAACTAACTTGGATCCTGATTCTGTCACTCAACTTTCATAAGATCATTGGAAATCTGACCATGGGGAATCTTAGATTTTTCATCTCTCGAGTGAAGATCAGATGGGAGAGCATGCTCTGTACTCAGACTCCTAGGTTCAAATCTTGGGCTCATTACTCTACCTGTTCATATCTAAGTTTCCTTTCCTATAAAAAAAGGATCATAGAGCAATTATCTCATAATAAAATTGTGAGAATTGAGTCATTCATTCATGTAAATTAATTAGAACAATGTAGGGTGAACAAATAAGCACTCAATAAATGTTAGTTATTTCTAATGTTATTATCCTGTAGAGTGGTGGAGAGGAAAACATAGCGTCCTGTTTGTAAAGAGGTAAGCACATAGGAGCTGCTCAAAAAGCAGTAGCTATTACTGTGCAGTTACTGTGACTTCCCAGTAGTTTGCACAATGCCTTGTCTTTAGAAGGTGTCCCCCAAAATTGTTGTTCAGTGAAATGCAATGTTTTTTTAAGAGAAGTATCATATTGTAAGAATCAGGAAAATGGCATCAATTTTTAACGAGGCAACAAAATAGGGCAAGCACAGGCGTTGTCTAATTCTTAGCAGTTGCTTCTCTTATTGCTTGATCATCTTGCAGCTTATATGAAGAAGTAACATTTTTATCAATAGATTAAATACAAAAATATGCTTCTGTGCTTGGTATTCCCTTTAGCTGGCCCAGCATACCATGTAGAGGGTAAAAATACTAAAGAAGATATACTAAAATCTTCCGTTCTCCCACTTGAAAAGCTTTAAAAAAGTCAGAGCTTTATAATCATTTATAGAACACAGAGCAGCAGGAGTGTAGAAGTGTGAACACATGAGAGAACTGGTAAGTTTGGCCTCCTAAGATTTTTTTCTTTTAGAGAAACATCTAAAACAATGCCTGATTTATAGCAATTCATAAAGTATGAATGGACCTGACATGCAGGTTAATGAAGGGCTTAGCAAGCTATAAAAGCTGTGTCTATAAAGAGATGAGACTGTTTTTGTCCAGCTTGTCAATTTGGGCACATTTTTATACACAGTTTCAAATTCTGAACACAGAAAGCTGATCACATAATTTACAACTTTTTTTTTTCTACCTGGGCTATTAGAAATGTAGTGGCTCTATATACAAAATCCAAAATCAGGGCACATAATCTAATGTATGATCTGACAGAAGAACAAAGTATTTAGAATCAGCAGTCTCCTGAACAAAGCCTTAACAACAAAAGAGGATAACCTCTCCTTATTGAAAGTCACTCTAATATTTGAAGTAACCTACCTAGGGACATCTTGTCATTGTACCGTGATATAATGTTGTGATAAAAGTGAATTTTAATCACTGAATTCCTGAATGGTACACATCCTTTACCTGGTACAGGTGTATAGTGGGTTGCATATACAAGAGATTTTTTTAATCCTCCATTTCTATGGAGAAAGCAGAGTGTCTACAAGTGTCTTCAATTTGTCTATTTAGTCACATTATGTATGGAAGAACTGACATGGCTTGCAGAGTGAATGTGGAGTTAATTCCCCAAAAAGAACTTGGAATCACTGATTTTTCTATACATACCACTTTTCCAAAGGACCAGGAAGTAAATGAATCAAGAATCATATCTGAGAACACAGTTTTAACCTTTTCTTCTAGGATGACAAGATGGCCGGCATTTCTACATGCAGCTTGGTGTAATAATAAAGAAGCATGTATTGCACGTCTTTTGTGTGTGTGTTTTCTGAATCTGGAGTCTTTATCTTGTTCCAAGCATCTGTTTATGCTGCTCTCCTGGTGAGAATGGTATTCCTCCTTTCCTTTTCCTATTTGAATCCTGTTTTCTTCTTTCAAAAACTGGCTTTAGTCAGTCTTCCTTGGAAAGCCTTCCTTGACTACATCCCATACTAGTTTGATACTTTACACAATCTCTCATACTCTTAGAGACCCTCAAAATTAGCTTAGCTCTTAAGGGTCTTTTAATGACTTCAGGAGTCTTAATTTGAACTCTCTATTTATACTGTCAGCTAATTGAAGGCAAAGAGCAGAATTTTACTCCTTCAGATATGCCCCTTTTCTTGTTCAGCTTATTCAGGTTATTTATTTAAAAGAAAAAAATACCTGATCTATATAAAATTTATATGGATGTACTACAGAGATTTTGGAACATATAGGAAAGTATAACAAAGGAGATAAAAATTCTACCAACCTGTGATAACCACGATTAAGGACATTCCTACCTGTTCTTCCAATCTTGTTCTTTTGTAAACACAGACACAGAGGGTTAAATCAGGGTCATGTTATACATGTAGTTTTCTATCTTGCTTTGACAACTTTTATATTCCCTTGTTTGATGAAATATCCTTTGGACAGATGATTTTTAACATATTTAATGTAGTATTCCATCTTAAGAATATATGTTTCACTTTAAAAATTAAACAACATATGCTGATCGATTCTGAGTTGGGGATGCAATACAGTGGCCTGCACTTTCCTTCATCCATCCTGAATCTGAGGCATTAGGAGGAAAGTCAAGAAATGAGATGGTCAGGCAGGCCAGGTTGCATAGTGGTTAAGTTCACGCATTCTGCTTCAGGGGCCTGGGTTCGCCAGTTCAGATCCTGGGCGCAGACCTACTCACTGCTCATCAAGCCATGCTGAGATGGCATCACACATAGAAGAACTAGAAGGACCTACAACTAGGATGTACAACTATGTACTGGGGCTTTGGGGAGAAAAAAAGAACAAAGAGGAAGATTGGCAACAGATGTTAGCTCAGGGCCAATCTTCCTCAAAAAAGAAATGAGATGGTAAAACAGAAACCAAGGGGTCTAACGGAAAATGTATGATGACGCACTACCACGTTGCAGAGATAACTGTGATGTACTTCTACATTGGCTATTATTGATTTTTATCTGTGATAATTTTCACTGTATTGCTATGAACATTATAGCAGTTAATGTAGATTTATCAATTTTAAAGAAAACTGAAGAATAAAGTAAGGCTCTGTTAAATCATTTGAGCCTCAGATTAGTTTTATTTTAAGTACTAACAGAATCTATAGGGGACGAGTTGACACATTTTAAAAGTAAGAGGAAAAAGTCTCTGGAAAAAATCATTCCATAAGATTATATAGTGACCCTTAAAAGATAAAACAGCTTCACAAAAGGCAAAGGGATCTGATAATCAGTTGACTTTGAATCCCATGTATCTCTATCCCTTACTAGAGGCTCACCAAAGGATCAGGCCTGATCCTATTATCCAGATCGGGGTGGGGGGTGTGGGTAAGGGCAAGAGTGAGGGGAGACTAGAAGAGGCCACCGGAGGAGGATCTTACTGGCTCAGTATCTTTTCTATCCTACAACTGTCCTACTCTGACCTTGGCATTCCAGTAGTCCAGCAAGTGGTCCTTAACTACTCTGCCATTTCCCCTGTGGCTCCTTTTACTTTGAGACCAGATCAATTCATGACCTGTCTCATACTTCATCAAATCAGCAACCTGATTTACTACCTTTGAACCCAAGGATCCCCATTCTTATGACCCTATTACCTACTGCATAAATATCTACCAAAGCCTGCTCCCTCCTGCTTGGAAAGTCACCTGGGTCTTACATTCAGTATGGACACTTTCCAAATCAGTACCCACGCCCTACTTAAGTCTCTGAACACAGTGGCCTTCTTTGACCTCTATGTCTAAAATAGTTCCTCTGCCCCAAGTCAACTGCCTTGCCCCCAGGTATGTTCTATACAGTTGCCCTGTTTACTGCCTACATAGAACTTAACACAACCTTAAATTATTTTATTTATAAGTTTTCCACGTTCTCAATATAATTTGGATAATGAATTATTTATACTTGTTAGAGATTTCACTCCAGGGTCCATGTCCTCACAATCCTATCATAATCGACCCCAAGGCCATTGATGTGTACAAAATATGCCTTCCAGTGTACCCTGTAATCTGGTCATTTGGCTTCCACTGGGTATCAGTTCATCAAAGTATAAATTAATTTCAAGAATATGACTTCACAATGTCAAATAAAGAACACAAAGACCACATGCAAACACATACATGACATTCTCTCCTAAGTATCTAATATACATTAGTGCCTATTGTTTTGGATTTATAATATATGTGATAGCCATATAAAAATATATTCTTATAAGTATTCTATTGACTCTGGAGATGGTAAACGGAGGCACGTAACAATGAACACTACAAGCATAATCGGGTGGATGAGCTTAAGAAATTTCTCAGAGAAATTTCTCTTATATCTCTGTCAAGATTAGTCTTCTCTATACATTTTCCACAATGGTTTCAAGAAAGAAATGTACCCGGATTTTAAGAAATTATCCCTCTTCTTAAGTGCCAGCTTTGTTGAAACGAAAACAATTTTATTAAACCATAAGCAAAATCTGTTTTCTCTTAGGTTTGCCATTATTTCTTTCTTTGTGAAAATAAAAAGGGTAGGAATACACTCCAATGAAACAATGAAAGAGATGTGGAAGCAGAGTTTCAGTTGTAAGGATGAATTATACAATTTAAATGCAGTCAACCATTAGAGATACAGTTGACAATGGACATGAGATACTCATTTTTTCAGTACATGCTTATCCTGTGCTATCAAGACATTTTTAGCCAATTAGCTTGCTCAATTGACTAAGCATCTCCTATCTCATTTACTTGAATAAAGATGCGGCAAGGAACTTCAGCAAGAGATAGTGATGTTATAGGCATACAGACAAGGCAGAAACAAATCCTCAGTGGAAAATAATTTATACAAAGCAACATGACACCTAGCAAAACTAGTGTGGCTGTTTTCCCAATTTAAAAAGCAAGACCATTGAAATTCTCAATTTATTTGAATACTTTGGTAAATAGAGAATCAAATATCAAAAATTAGTTAGAAAATTAGGTGGAAAAAAGCCCCCTACCTTGTTTCTTCTATTTCTTTCCCAGGATTATTTTTGTTTTAAGGCAGTTTGCTTTTTTTCTTATTAAATAAATATGCACATTCTTAAACAATGATAAAAATATTTAAGAAACTATTGTTCTCTCATTATTCATTATGAAATGAAGTTAACTATATAATAGGTGAAGTCTCAAAGAATTTGTGGGATTTAAAAACTTAAAGAAAAAGTGATAAAAAAATACAGTAAAATCTACAAAGGTTTAACTGTAACGTCCTTGGAAGAGAAGTTTTTTAAAAAAATTCTTCAAGAAATAGTACAGTTGAGAATCTTAAAGTGCTAAGAAGCATAACAAACAGTTTGGGGAATGTATCTTCCAAGATCAACACCACAATTCCCTGAAGACTCTAAATAACCTTCTTTTGTTTACTCATCAGGCATTTCTTGCCATTAGATAAGATAAAATTATCTGTTATTAAGAATTCTAATGTATTTTTTGAATAAACATGAAAAAAGAAAATTGAAGTTTTTTAAATGAGAGGAATACTATGAATAAATTCTTGCAGCTGCTCATCTCTTAGATCTCTGATTCAAAACCAGAAATATAAGTGACGAAAGCACTGCTACTGAACTTGACTTGCTTTCAAAACAAATAGCATAGTTAGGTCTTTGAATAAGACAGATAACTCTAATTGAAATAGAAGACAGGTGTTTGGCCCAAACATGCTGTCGCTTGAAAACTGGCCACTACAATGCCTAACAACCTCAACTCCAATTGCTTCTGCCTCCTTCAGATTCCTCCTTTCTCCAGGATGCAAATAAGAAGGTGTTATCTGTGTTTTGAAACACACTCAATCACTCTAACACATTTTCACTTTTCAGAAGTCCTCTCAAAAAGGCAAAAAAATGAATTTCTTCTCTTAAAAATGAAAGATGCATATATGAAGGCTCAAGGAGCAAGAGTCACAGCCAGCGAGTCAAGGAGTCCCTAGGCCTCTTTGGCTCCTCAGCTCTCTTTCTGAAAATGAGTTATTTCCATAGCTGACACCATCTGAGAACTCTACACCAAAAAAACCAAAAAAGTGCAGCTTTATTGGTATGAGCACAGAAGTTTCCTGAGTTGGCACATTTCTGTTTCTCCATAGCTGGGAAAATAAAAAATCTAGAATCCTTAACTTATAGCACCTTTTGGCTACATTTGTAACAAAAATAAGCTGTTAAAAAAATGATTTATACCAAAACCAGGAACACAGACAATGCTAAATGCTGGCGAGGATGTGGAGCAGCAGAAACTTTCATTCATTGCTGATGGGAATAAAAAATGGCGCAGCCACTTTGGAAGACAGTTTGGCACTTTCTTACAAAACTAAACATACTCTTACCAAATGATCTAGCAATTGTGCCCCTTGGTATTTACCCAAAGGTGTTGAAAACTTATGTCTACACAAAAACTTGCACCCAGATGTTTATAACAGCTTTATTTATAGTTGCCAAAACATGGAAGAAACCAAGATGTCCTTCAGTAGGTGAACAGAAAATAAACTGTGGTACATCCAGAAAATGGAACATTATTCAGTGCTAAAGGAAATGAGCTATCAAGCTGTGAAAAGATACAGAGGAACCTTAAATGCACATTACTAAGTGAAATAAGCCAATGTGAAAGGCCTACATACCATATGATTCTAACTATTTGATATTCTGAAAGAAGCAAAATTATGGAGACAGTAAAAAGATCAGTGATTGGCAAGGGTTAGGGGAGAGAGCGGGATGCACAGGCAGGGCACAGAGGATATTTAGGGCAATGAAAATACTCTGTATGACACTATAATGATGGATACATGTCATTATATATTGTCCAAACCCATAGAATGTACAATACCAAGAGTGAGCCCTAATGTAACCTATGGACTTTGGGTGACAATGATGTATCAATGTGGGTTCATCAACGGTAACGAATGTACCAGTCTGGCAGGGGATGTTGAAAACAAGGAGGCTATGCATCTGTAGGGGCAGGGGACATATAGGAAATCTCTATACCTTCTACTCAATTTTGCAGTGAATCTAAAACTGCTCTAAAAATAGTCTATTAAAAAGGGAAAACAAACAAAACAAAAACAACTTATATAAAATTGTCGATAAATTATGCTTCAAAATGTAATATTTTGAGAAAAGGATATAATTTTGAAACCTATTTTATTATATAACAAAAATGTACATTCCTAAAATAATTGGGGCTTCAAACCACTAAAAACCACTATAGATAGTGAATGTATATATTTCAGTTTACCCATAACTTTATAAAAATTACATTACTTTTTAAAGATTTGGATGCTAAAATACATCCAGTTTCTGTATATGAAATTGAATACATACATGTTTGATTCTATAAAACTTCATTACAAAAAAATGTAAAGATATTAGTAACCTTTCAAAATATTTCAGAACCATGAGAGAAAAAAAAATAACCTCTCTCTAAATAGTTCATATGAACCATATTTTTACCCTCTTTAAATACTATTTTGCAGCTAATTTCCTAATGGCATTTTGCAGTCATACCTGATTCAAACAAAAATTCGGTCCCACTCACTAGCTAAGTAATGGATCACTCTCAGAGTGCACATTTTTAATTCATCCTTGAAAAAAGTTACAAATTTCTACATGACAGACTTTTAGAGTTGCTTAAGCAAGTCAAAGTTTTGAATTAAGGTTAAATCCTCAAATATCAAGGATCTGTCCACAAAATCAAGATGGACTAGTACGAAGATATTTTTGAGTGAGTGAGACTGAAAGGGGCAAGAACCTTGTAAATGCCATAAAGGAAAACTCCACATCAGGCCTGTCTCCAGCCCAAGGAGTAAATAATCAGGCATATGGATTTCCAGAAATGTTGATTAGCAGCAAAATCCAGTCACTGCATGAGAGTGAGTGCGGGGCACAGTATTTGTGGTCAGCAGACCTGATTGAGAGACACAACTCTATCACCACTGAACCCTATGTCCTTGGGTAGTGAACTGACCTACCCCTCAGCTCAAATTCTTTCCCTATAAATTAGAGAAAAATAACACTTATCTAAGAATGAAATTTTTTTATAGAACAATGTTCATACAAGTTCATAAAACGTATGATATAAGTAATGTACCTACAAATTGCAAACTGTATATACAAATTATCATTATACTTATCAATATAAATAAGATGGAATTTCTTACCAAGGATGAATTCCAACTGTGGTTCATTTGGAGTCTTCTGAATGCCTATAAATAACAGGTACAAATTCAGATTAAAGATATTTAACTTATTTTCATAAATATCTCAATGAATATTACTATGTTTCACTCTGCCCAGAATCATTATCTGGCAGAATGAATTAAACTCAGTTAATCAGACTTATAAGCAGTTGGTTCTCAGAAAAAGACATAGTATTTGTAGCAGAAGTAGATATAACTGAAAATTTGATTGATCTATTTAGCTCCATAGCCATAAAGAAACTCAGAAATATTGTTTTTGTAAGCTGTGACAAATACAAAACATTTTCCAACTGCATGTTTCTTTTGGATGCATATAGACAGAGATGGAACCTTCAAAAAGGTCATCAAAGTACTCTCTTACATAGATTTTTCTTTCAAACCACTTGGACTTGCTGTAAACAGTAAATTATTAATTAAAGGGATATCTCTGGTTGGGTTATGGAAGACATTATGGTGGTGTCTATTCTGCTAATTTATTGATAGCTCAAATCAACATTCTGTTAAATATTTCTATTCCTTTTGTTGGAGATATAAAAAAAATCCAGTAACATGGCTAAAGGATTTAAGATGAAGTGGGATGGGAAGTGAGTCTGAGAATAAAGGTAAGGAAGTGGAAAGATCTAATGGTTAAAGGCAGAAAGATCTGACTGTGGCAAGTAATAATGTGGTAGGTAGACACCCGAAGACCACATACAGTGCAGGGGCTTCCTAAATAAGAGTGGGTGAGGACTGGGATGCCATTTGTCACAACTCATAGGTGGCCAAAGAAGCAAAACTAAAATGTCTGGAAAAGTAAACCATTTGGCAATAAATGTAAGAATAGTATAAGAATCCTTTCCTTGTTTATTTTTACTGGTGCATTCATCAGATGCCATCTAAATTTACTAGCATTTGGTCACTAATAGATTGTTAGAACAATCTTTTTGTATAAAAATCACTCATTTTTATTTATAGAGTTCACATTTTTTGCACAGTAACCATTTATTTTTTTTTCTCCTCCTGACACTTAACAACACCATGGTTAACAATTTTAGACTTTCCAAGAGAGGTTAGAATGACAATCATTAGGCATGTCTTTGTGCATTTCAAATAGTGTGAATTTTTAAAAAGGTTATTAACAATTAACTCTGCTGTAAGCTCTGACAACCAAATTTCTCAAAAAATGCATCCAGCCAATACCATTTCCTAAAGATTATTTTTATAGTGTAAACTAAACGAGAGGTTGGGCATATGTTTGCCAGTGTTAAATAATCGGGCAACAGGAATCTTCTGAAAAGAAAAGAAAAAGACACAATTCATGCTAAACAATAAAATCCAAACCCTAGAATTTTAAACATGAGAGAATACACACAATTCTTCCAACGATTTTAATGACATGAGTAGCACAAAAACCAATCTTGATGTTTAAATGCAAATGTTGGCCAAATCTCCATGCTTGCTCTCTTTATGTAACTTAGCACTCTGTGCTATGGCAGCAGCAGTCTAAGAATCTAGCATAACCATTTTGCCCTAATGTCTTTGGTTTTAAAGAGAAAACTCCTATGTTCCAAAAAATAATTCCACATGAGATTATATAAATGCTAAATAGAAGGTGTTCTTAAAAAGTACTTATTAGTGTCTTAATAACATTCAAGAACTTTGAGTCTACTATTTGATATTTAACCATTTCATGGACTATCATCTCTCTCACCCGAGATAAAAGATGAGAGGCATATCATAGATTCACAATACCAAAATAAATACTGCAAAGGAAAAAAATTTAGTTAACCTCACGCTATTTGTTAGAATCCAAGTTTCCGTGAATACACATGCATGTGTGTGTTTAGTTGACCCCATTTGCATTTTCAGAGAGTTACAGGAAGGAGCATGCACATACTTACTCGTGAACTGGAAGTCCCCAGTATCATTTGCCTGGGGTGTGGGAAGAAAGTGCTGGCCTTCTTCTGATGCTCCTTCCTCTTTGATTTCCATGATCAACCTTCACAGTTGTTTAATCTTCCAAGTTTTCGTGCCCAAATGCCACTGTTAATGATTCCTGGCTTAATATAGATGTATCTTCACACTAAAGATCTGATATCCCACTCTGAAATTCTGCATTTAGGAAACAATAGCAAAAATCTCAGTTACTTCAGAGTTCAGTATGAAGCCAAGAATAAAGGTAGGTAGAGACTACAACTACCTTCATGTGAATTTCCTTCCTGTCTATCCCACTTTTACTTTCAGGACCAATCAATCCAGTTAATGTACAATAAACTCTGTATTTAATGGGTATTCTAAATGCAATTATTTTATGGTCATGTGAGGAACTTCTAAATTTTGAAATCATATTCTTTCTCTTCTCATTCATTCTGTAAAATAGCAGATAGCTATAGGGGCTGCTAACTTAATATGCACCTGATTTAGCCGCAAGAGTGGATAGCATCTTGTTAAGGCATTAGCATGTTTTGCCAAGGTAATATTACTATCATTCCCTCCATTAGAGGTGCCCTTTATGCTCATCTCTCCATCCACCCTTGTTAGAACATTATTGATGAGCACATAAAGATAATTTGGCATGACATTCTTCTTCCAAGATGAGCCAACAGGTTGCACAGGCGAGTTTCCAATCTCATCATTATCCATAGAGTCTCTTGCTGCTCTGTTTGATAAAGGTTTAATTGTTTAATGATTGGGGTATATGGTGAAAAGAATGAATAGCAATTCTTAAAAGCTAAAGCTCAAGGGAAATGACAGTAACAGCAAAATGATGAAAATTAGCATGGAGAAAAAGTCTCTCCAAGAATTTAATACTCTGTTATACAGACAGTCTCAAATAGTTTCAAATTCATTTTGATATTTAGCATGATATATGTGAACAAGAATCAATTGGAAAAAAAAATCAGTGTTGTTTTAAATCAAGTTACCAGCTGACTTAAAATGCATAAAAATCTTTAAATGTCTACCCGAAGTTGTTGAATGAGATAGCAGCAATCGAGTTTGCTTTGAAATACTGATTGGTCTCCAACTTCACAAATCCACAACCTTAGTCTTTGTTGTTCTTAACAAAGGTGGCTTCATTTATAATTCAGCTCTAGTTTTTAAAGATCATCTGGCAAAAATTAAATCCAGAAAGCATCTTGAATCTTCAGAAAATAGTACAATAAAGTTACAGACAAATACACATTGACTTCTAAGGATATAACCAGGAATACTTTCTGGGGTAAAGGGTTATTGCACCATCAATTAGACCAAATCTGTCAATTTGAAAATTATATTTTGAGTTAAGATAATACTTCATAATTTCTTGACTATTTAAATTTAGAAGTCTTTTCTAATAAGGACAGACATATATTCACTGCACCACATTCTTTCAAGAACCTATGAAAAATGCATTAGCATTAGTGGAATAATATCTGTGGAAGACCACCATGCATTTGGGACTTAGATACAAGGATTTTGTTAAATTCACTATATTTCTTTGTCTTTTTTTTCCCCTTGGGAAAGTTTGCCCTGAGCTAACATCTCTTGCCAATTTTCCTCTCTCTTTTTTTGCCCTCCCCAAAGCCGCAGTACATAGTTGTATATTCTAGTTGTAGGTCCTTCTAGTTCTTCTATGTAAACCTCCACCATAGCATGGCTACCAACAGACGAGTGGTCTGGTTCCATGCCCAGGAACTGAACCTAGGCCGTTGAAGTGGAGCATCCCGAACTTTAACTGCTAGGCCATCAGGGCTGGCTCAAATTCACTACCTTTCTTTACCAAAGTATCTACCTCTAATCCTGATCAGTCATCTTAAAAATTGATAGGAGACCTAAATAAGGCAATATGGATGAATCTTGGCAAAATAACAACTCTGCACACTAATGGTGAGTAATTAATAAAATAAATGTCAAATCTGTGTGTGGGTGTGTGTGTACTTGTGTAATTTGGAGGTGAGTAGAGAAAATTGAAGATGCCTAAAAAGGCTCATTAGCATGGTCCCATTTTTAGCATACTACCCATTTAAAACTAGTTCACTTACTGAAAAAGAACTTCTTCCATTTTAAAGAGAATGGAGCCAAATATACAAAACAAGGATATATGACAACCTCTTATGATTCTATTCATTTCAGTTCTACCTTTGTTGCATCTGAGCACAAATTTGAGATTTGAGACTTGTTACCAAGGCACATACCTCAGAAGGAATCAGTTGCATTACTAGAAAGCTCTAGAAAACTACTGCATTTCTAGCTGGTAAATATAGCACTTACTTATGGTTATGGTTAGGTACAATAGTTCCTTTTCTGTGTCTCTTTGGAAATTTTTTGGTTTGGAGATCATGCACAAGGATAGATTGAGGCTTTTACACACCACAGATATATTTAAAACAGCTAAAGAGACTAAACTTAATTCTTAGAGCAGAAAGAAGCTACATTAAATATACTTTAAGCAGGAGAGTGACATGACCATATTTGATTTTTAGAAAATTTACTGGGTGTCAAAGTAGAGAATGTACTGGAATGTGGCAACTTGAAAAGGAAACCAACTGTTTGGTGGTTATTTTAATATTCTAGGAAAATAAAATAATAAAGAGGATCTAAGCCAAAACAGAAGCAGATGATTAGAAAAGAGAATCTGAATTCCAAAGAAAATTATAAATAGAATTACCTGGCCTTAGTGATGGAATTAAATGTGATATTAGAGTTGAGATAACAAAAGATAGGAATTCAGGTGAAACCCAGTGAATTATGGACCACTAAACTATCTGGAAAATAAAGGAGGAAAAATTTTAGTCAAGGATGATGTGTTTAGTTTTAACCATATTATTTCTGAGGTGCCTTAAGATATTCAGAAAGCAGTTGAATGCATGGGTCTAGATCTCACAAGAGATATTAAGGCAGAAAAGTACAGTTTTGGAAATTGTTGGCTAATGGTTGAAGTCAAAGGAACGCATGAAATCACTGAAAGAAAGTGCATGTAGTGAGGAGAAGGAATGACTGAGGACTCAACCTTAAGGCGTAAAGTATTTAAAAGGGCAAGAAGAGAAGTTAGTTGGCAAAGGTACCAGCAGCAACAGGAGGAGCGGCCGACAGGAACAACTGAGGGAATAACATCATGACTCCACTTAACTGGTGTTTCTCAAGTAAACAAGATCATTGGGTTAAGAGTTGGCTTATTTTTTTTAAGAAGGGGGACACTTGAGCATATTTAAATGCTGAAAGGACATAGCCAGAAAAACAAAAGAAGAATTGAAGATTAAGGAGAAAGGAAGATGACTGATGGGGCAAGAAAAATCTAGATGATACAATCTGCTGTAATGAGAGGAAGAGGAGTGAACAGGAAATGAGATATGATCTGAAAAGTAAGGGACAGAAACTTGAGGACCTTCTCCCCAGTGGTCTCATTTTTTTTTCCCTTTCAAGGAAAAGGCATGTTTATGAACTATGGGTAAAGAAAGATTTCTCAACTTGACTTCAAAAAACACATTTTCTAAAGGAAAATATTAATAAATTTGACTACATTAGAATAAAAATATTCTGTGAGCAAAAGATATCATAATAAGTAAGATAACAAATTACATATTGGGAAAATATATTTGTAGCAAAGAAGTTTCCAACTTCTGTTTAGGATGCACAAAGATATAAAGAGCATTACTCCAACTGTAACCTCAAGAAAAAGTTGAGTAATATATAAAATCATAACTTTTCCTTAACCAATCAGAGCAAAGACATATTGGAGCAGAGCTTTCATGGGAGGAAGAGATGTCAGGCCCCAAACAAGCCGGTAATAAGAATTCAGCCAAAAAAAAAAAAAAAAACATATATATATATATATATATATATATATATATATATATATATATAGTGTATGTGTGTGAGTAAGATTAGCCCTGAGCTAACATCTGTTGCCAATCCTCCTCTCTTTGCTGAGGAAGACTGGCCCTGGGCTAACATCTGTGCCCATCTTCCTCTACTTTATATGGGACACTGCCACAGCATGGCTTGACAAGCGGCGTGTCGGTCCATGCTCAGGATCCAAACCTGTGAACCCTGGGCTGCCAGAAGCGGAGTGCTGAACTTAATCACTACACCACTGGGCCAGCCCCAGCCAAAATATTTAATGACTTACAAAGGTCAAGGGTGGGTTAGTAAGAGAGTATAGAGCTACTGAGAACCACAAACTCAAGAGTAGTCTGCATCCACTAAGAGATTTTTCATCATGGACCTCACCAGACATTTATGAGAAAGATTGGGAGCAGAGTGAGTATCTGGAGAAAGCGTCCCTTGCGATGCAAGCCTGTGGGAAAGAAGAAGCAGTCATTGAAGGAAAAGCATGATGTACCACGTGGATCCTCCCTACAGAACAAAAACGGCAGACCCTACTGCCATCAGGGCACAGGTGAAGACTCATTGCAATTAGGGGATAGAAACAAGAGAGGAGTAGGAAAGCTTCCTGGAACCAGATTATTTGAGATCCTCTGATCCTCTGTTGATGAGAGAGGAACAAGATCACTGAGAAAGCTGCATTCCCAGGACCCAAGAACACAGAACCTGCCTAAGATCAAGGCTGAAATACAATAACAGAGAATGCCTCAGCCCCCAACAACCAGACAAGCAAACATTAAGAAACAGGTAATAGCAGGCTACCACTGAGGAGGCACAAAAGCATAAATAGTAAGCCTCTCTGATTTAGAAGTTCCCAGGAAAAGCCTAAGTGGAGGGTGGAGAACAAAGTCTCCAGCCACCCAAACCCCACCCTAAGCACAAGTGAATGTCAGAGGAATTTGATACTAGCAATGCTCTGAAGGTTAGCCATAGCAACAACAAAAACCAAATCTAGCTCTGTTACTGACTAGATTGACTAAATGCCCAACACACAAATTAAAAGCTTAGCAGAGAAAAGGAATGCCCACTTCTAGGCTTAGATACTATTTATCTCATACTTTCGTACTACAAATCATACAAAGATGAAGACGTAGAGGAAGAAGAAGAAGGGGGGGATGAAGAAGGGAGGAGGAAGAGGATGAAAGGAGGAGGGGAGGGGAAGAGGAGGAGGAGGACGAGGAGGAGGAAGAAGAAGGATAACAACAGCAACACAGTCAAGAGGAAAAGCAAAAAAGAAATCAAGAGAACCAGACTCAGATGTGACCCAAATGTTGGAACTATAAAAAAAAGAACATACTGAAGATTCTAATGGAAAAGGTGGACAACCTGCATGACCAGATAGGGATTTTTAGCAGAGAGAGAAACTATTGGAAAGAATCAAGTGAAAATGCTGGGAATGTAAAACACAGTAACAGGGATGAAGAATGCCTTTGACAAACTCATCAGTAGATGTGACACTGTCAAGGAAATAATCAGCAAACTTAAAGATAGGCCAATAGAAATTACCCAGACTGAAACACAAAGGAAAAAAACCCCTGAAAATGCATAAGAGAGCATTCAAAAACTGTGAGACAATACCAAACAAAATATACATGTTATTTGAATCTTAGAAGAAAGAAAAGGACAGAATAAATAGTTGAAGAGATAATGGCTGAGGATTTTCTAAAAATATTGAAAGGCATCAAAACACTGATTCAAGAAGCTCAGAAAACACCAAGCAGAGTAATGACACACACTCACTCACCAATAAACAAGCAAATCAAATGAACAAAAAGCTCCTACGTATATCATATTCAAACTACTGAAAACCAAAGATAAGGAGAAAATTTTTCAAGGCAACTAGAACAAAAAGATAAATTACATATAGAGTAACAAATATAAGGCAATATTGTGAACTTCTTGTTAGTAACTATATAAGCCAATAGATAATGGAGTGACATTTCTAAAGTTCTGAAAGAAGAAAAACTCCCAAACCAGAATTGTATTCAAAGTAAAAATAACTTGTAAAAAACTAAGAAATAAAGACCTTTATCTGAACAAATAAAAACTGACAAATTCATTATCAGCAGAATTGCCTACAAAAAATAATAAAGGAAATTCTTTAAGCATGACTTAACAGAGAGATACTTGCATCTGCAAAAGAAATGAAAAGTGCTATAAATGGTATAAAGGAAAATAAATGTTAATTTCATCTTTTCTTGCTTTTAGTGACTATAAAAGATAATGCCTAAGGCAGAGGTTGGCAGACTTTTTCTGTTAAAGGCAGATAGTAAATATTTTAGGCTTTCTGGGCCGTACAGTCTCTGCCACAACCACTCAATTCTGCTGTTATAGTGTGAAAACACCATTGAAAATACATAAACAAATAGGCATGGCTGTGTCACAATAACACTTTATTTGCAAAGATAATTGGTATTCAGAATTTGGTCTGCAGGCCAGAGTTTG
The DNA here is from genome assembly GCA_031878705.1 of Tapirus indicus. Lineage (NCBI taxonomy): Eukaryota > Metazoa > Chordata > Mammalia > Perissodactyla > Tapiridae > Tapirus > Tapirus indicus. Next base: position 123,507,557 of record CM062919.1, on the reverse strand, counting down.
CCAACCATTGATCTAGAGCAAAAATAGTAGCAATGTATTGTATGCTTATAGCATATATAAAAGGATAATGTGTATCATCAATAGCAAAAAGGATGGAAGGGAGTTATTGTTGTAGAGTTCTTACACTAAAAGTATAGTATATTGGGGCCGGCCTGGTGGCATAGTGGTCAGGATCACGTGCTCTGCTTTGGCAGCCTGGGGTTTGTGGGCTTGGATCCCGGGCACGGACCTACACACTGCTTGTCAAGCCATGCTGTGGCAGTGTCCCACACACAAAAAGTGGAGGAGGATTGGCACAGATGTTAGCTCAGCAACAATCTTCCTTATGCCAAAAAGAGGAAGACTAGCAACAGACATTAGCTCAGGCTAATCTTCCTCACCAAAAAACAATTTTTTGTAATGTATAGTATACAATTATGTCACTAAAATATTTGAAGGCAGACTGGGTTTAATTAAGTGTATATAGTAATTCCTAGAGTAACCAGAAATAATTTTTAAAAATAAATACAAATAATAAGCCAATAGTGGAGATAAAATGGAATAACAAAAAATACACAATAAATCTAAAAGCAGGGGAAAAGAACAAAAGCAGATGGAATAAATAGAAAACCTACAAAATATTTGTTTTTAATCCAAGCACATCAATAATCACATTCAATACAAACAGTCTACATACACACATGCACACACACACACACACACACAAACACACACCAATTAAAGGACAGCGATTATCAGCCTGGATAAAAAAGCAAGACCTGACTACATGTGGCATAGTTATTTTTAAATATAATGACATCAATAGGTTAAAAGTAGAAAAATCAAAAAATATGTACCATGCAAATACTAATCAAAAGAAAATTGAAGCCTGATATTAATACCGGACAAAATATATTTCACATCAAGGAATATCAGCAGGGACATTATATAATGATAAAACAGTTAATTCTCCAAGAGGACATTATGATCCTAAATGTAAATGCACCTGACAACAGAATTTCAAAACACTTGGAGCAAAAAGTTAAAGAACTGAAAGGAGAAACACAGTCATGTGCCACATAACATTTCGGTCAAGGATGGACCACACAAACGACAGTGGTCCCATAGATTAGTACCCTATGGCCTAGGTGTATAGTAGGCTATACCACCTAGGTTTGTGTAAGTACTCTAGGGAAGGAAGAAATTTTCCTCCACCCTTCTAAGTTCTTCCATCTGGTCTAAGAATTAAATTGACATGAAACTGATTAACAGAAGAAAAATGAAAAAAAATTTAACAACAATGTGTACATGGAAGAAACCCAGAAAAACCGAGTAATTTGCCAAAATGATCAAAGCCCTCACTTTAAATACCATCCTCAGCTAAAGACAAAAGAAGGTGTTGCAGGAGGGGAGTGTCAAGGACTTCAAAGGGAAGGAAGGCAGTTCTCAGGTAGGTAAAAAGGAGTAAACATTTGGAAAACAAGTGTTTGGCCACACATAAATGGAAGAACACAAAGGGAAGCCTAATAAACAGGCTTTTCTAGCTTCCTCCCCATCTACCACCTAGTTTATGTTATGCTAAGGTGAGATAGATTTTTTTATCTTAATTCTTTTGGGCGGTTAAGGGGGAGAGAGCAAGAAAAACTTTCTGAGTCTTTTGTTTCTTAAAAATAATCAGCCTAAGATAATCTTCATGTCAAAGAGACATATTTTGGGGTGGCAAATTTTGTTACCCTTCATTACACTCTGTCATGTTTGCACAATGACAAAATCACCTAATGACACATTTCTCAGAATGTATCCCCGTGTTAAGCGATGCGTGGCTATAAACAAATCCACGACGATATACTTGAAGACATTAACATTTTCTCTCAGTCATGGATAGAATGAGTAGACACAAAATCTGTGGGGATATAGAAGACTGAACACCACTACCAACAACTTGACCTAATTGATATTTATAACACAATTCATCCAGCAACAGAATACACATTTGTTTTCAAATTACATATGGAATATTCACTAAGGTTATATCCTAGGTCATGAAATAAACTTTAACAAATTTAAAGGAATTTAAATAAAAAGTGTATTTTCTGACCACAATGAAATTAAACTAGAAATCAAAAAGATATCTGAAAAATCTCCAAATACTTGAAAATTAAACAATACATTTCTTTTTGCACACACATATATATATATATATATATCTTCTCCTGTTATTCAAAGGTTATTCAGAGGTATGTATATATACATATTTATATATATACACATTTTGAATCAGAATGAAATCACTATACTACATATCAAAATATGCTTGAAGGGAAATTTATATTATTAACTGCTTATATTAGAAAAAAATTTCTCAAATCAGTGATCTAAGCTTTCACCTTATAACTAGAAAAAGAGCAAATTAGCCCTAAAACAAGGAGAAAAAGGAAATGATGTGTATAATAAACATAACTGATGAAGACTTAGTTTCCAGAATGTATTAAAAGTGTTAGCAAAACAACCCAATAGAAAAAACTATCAAAATATGTAAATGGATATTCAAAAATATTAAACACAAATTGCCAAGAAACATATTAAGAAATTCTCAACTTCACTAGTTATCATGGAAATGCAAATTAGGCCAAATGAGATATAATTATGGAATCAACAATAAGTAAAAAATTTTAAGTCTCAAAACCTCAAATATTGATAAGGATTTAGAGCAATATAAACTTTTGTCCACTGCTGGTGTTCCAATCACAATGGAAAATAATTTGGCAATATCTAGTAAAGTTGGAAAGCAATTCCATTTCTAAACATATATTCTAGGAAAATTCTTGCAAATGCATGCCAGAAGACAGTTAAAAGGATATTCATAATGAATCAACTTCTAATAATAAAATATTGAAACAGGCTAAATTTCTATCAATAAGAAAGCAAATAAATATATTGTGGTCTACTCATTCTATATAGAATGGGTCTTTATTTCACATGTCAATATTGATTAACTTCACAAAGTAGAGAGAAACGAGAAGAAGAAAGAGGAGGGGTAGGAAGACAGACACACAGAGAGAGAGGGATATGATGGCACTTATAGAAAATTATAAAACATCTAAAATAATACTCTAGTTCTGTATTGTGTAGAGGTACATACACATGAGGTACAATCACAGAGAAATGCATGATAAACACTAAAATCAGAGTAGCTATGATATTTGGGAGGAGGGGTGTGGGAGATGTGATCAGGAAGGGGAACACAGGCATCTTCAACTTTATTGGGAAGCTTTTATTATTAAACTGGGTAATAGGCACAAAATGTCTACTACACTTTCTTTATAACTTCGGTATGTCCTAAATATTCATTCTGAATTTAATTAACTAAAAAGGCAAAGCCATGTGTTGAAAGGAAATGGGGACAAAGTTGGGTAGGAGCTTGGAGAAGATGGCGTTTTGAGCTGACCTTTATGAGCACTGGATGAAGGAACCAATGGGGCAGTGGTGTGGGTCCAGCTGGGCCTGGGGACCCTATATCTGTGGAGGTCTCAGTCTGAGCAGCTGTGTGGCTTTCTCCAGCAGTGCTCAGCAGCCTGGTGGAGGAGGACAGTTTAGTTGACATAATGTTGTGGTTTTGTCTGCTGATGCAGTGAGATAAAGTGAAGCCAAGAATGTAAGACTACTAATGTGACTGAACAGCTTCTAGGCTGAATTGGGAAGTCATTAAAGGAGAAAGATGTAACACATCGGAAAATGATAGATGAATTCAGTTTTAAGCAATGAGGAGTCTCCAGTACTGCCATGGAAGAAATGGGTGGCTGAAATGGAGTAGCATTGGTGGCGGCTAGAACCAGTAACAAAAACTGTGCATCAAGGATGTTAGATGGGTTATTCCCATGGGAACTGAAACCTCCAAGGAGGATAGCAGGCAGGACCTGGGGACCAGGGGAAAACTGTTTGTTGTTAGTGCTGTTGAGTTGATTCTGACTCCTAGTGACCCTGTGCACAGCAGAGTGGAATTTTGCCTGGTCTTTTTGCACCATCCTCTCACCTTCCAGCTCTGTTCACCTTCTGATGATGTATCAGACAATGCTCCACAGCTATTCATAGAGTTTTCATGCCAATTTTGGGGGGGGGGGGGACGTGGGTGGCTAGGTTCTCCTTTCTAGGAAGTCTTAATCTGGAAACTCCACTGAAACCTATCCACCATGAGTGACCCTGTTGGTATTTGAAATACTGGTGGCATAACTTTCAGCATCATAGCAAAACACAACCACCACAGTATGACAATGGACAGACGGGTAGTGTGGTTCCCTGACTGGGGAAATGAACCTGGGTGAGAGTGCTGAATCTTAACCACTAGACCACCAGGGCAGCTAAAGACTTTGCCCTGGTAGAAAAGTCAGAAGGGAGCAGGAGTTTGGCCAATGAGCATGATAAATAGGGGTAAAGCTGTGGTATACCCAGGCATCTGCAATCTTATATGAGGTCATAACAGTTTAAGGGGTCTCATGGCACTAGGAAAACGGTAACCCTACCTCCAGGCTCTGTGGTGTGTAGCCAGTCTACATTAGAGTAGGCAGCGGGGTAGCAGAAAAGTCTAGAAAACCAGGTTTCCATTAAGACAAAGGGACAAAGGAAACATTTTCTGCAGAGGTAGAAGGTAGAAGAGACTGTTTTACATAGAAACAGAAGACCTCAAGGACATTATGTAATATTTTAAAGTGACAAGATCAAGGGACTATTGAGTCATGGCCAACTAAGCCCATTGCAAAATGGATGGCACAAGGGGCAAGGATACAGGACAGGAGGCGCTTGTGGTTTAGGTGGCATCCCAGGATGACAGGGATGGGAGGCATCATAGGACAGGCTGTTCTTGGGTTCTAAGTGGACCTCTGGTTAAAGATGTTCCCTGGCCTGTTCAGACTAACGTCCAGGCAGGGAGTGTTGGAGGCTTGATGACACTATATACCTATGGCTTTTGTTTAGGTTTCCAAAAACCAATGCTTTAATATAAAGTGTTGAATGACTTATTAATTCCTATCCATTTCAGAAAGAAACAGAATTGCAAGTCTCTGTTATGGTGATGGTGTAGGCTTTAGACACTAAACTTGCTCACTTCACATCAGGGTCCCAAAACTTCTGCAGCCAGGACTTTATTCTGATAAACCGAATATAGTTCACGGTGCCAAATCACTTATAAACCTTCTAAACACCTGGAGTTTGCAAGATAGGGTGTGGACGGGCAGGGCTTCTAAGGATCAGCTGAATGCTAGATAATGCCAAGAAGAGGTAAAATCAGGAATTTGAGCCAGATGGGACTTGCCTCTGCCTTCTGTGCTCTTCCCCCTCGTGGGAAATGTCGGGTTACTTTGAAGGCTACCATCAATTGTAGGATAACTACATTCAAAGTTTTGCAACCAGGCTCCTATTCTCAGTAACAGGGATTTATTTATTTCATATCATTCAAAAATAATAGCAGTTCCTTTTGATGAAAATGGAATAAATTGGCAAATTCAATATTTTACCTGAAAAGACAATCAGGCATATATTTCAGGTCAAGGCCCTCCTGGCTTCTCATGAGGCCTCTGACCAGGTGGAGGATAACTCCCATCAGAGCAGTGGACGAGTGTTCAGGGGCAATGTTTCTGCCCAGAAAAACCAATTGTGTCGGGAGACAATTGAATTCTCGAGGGCAGTATGGTTTTGCTACCAATATTAAATTCAATGAGGATCTGCTTTGTCACAAGAAGAATAAAGATGAGAGTTGTCAGGGCTCCAGTTTGATCAAAAGTTCAGCTTCTCGGGCTCAGTACTGAACTAGCCAGCAATGTTCTCCTCACCTCTACCACGAGGAAGCAGCACTGACATAAGACAGAACAGAAGGCATGTGGATTTAGCAAGACTAAACAGACAATCTTTTAAGGTTTTGACACTCAAACATGGTCCCTGGACCAGCAGTATCTGCAATACCTGGAAACTTGTTAGAAATGCAGAACCTTGAGCCAGACCTCAGATCTACTAAATGAGAATCTGCATTGTAGCATAGGTGATTCCTATGCACATTTAAGCTTGAGAAGTATCACTTTAAGGCATAGAAAACTACCCAGATTCCAGGCTTATAAGTTGGGAGAGGTGAAAAGGGACTTCAACCAGATAAAAAGCCAAGATGGGCTAAAGTCCCTGTCACTAACCAGACTTTCTAGACTGATGCCAGGAGCTGTCATGGATCCTGGCTTGGGCTTCAGTCTCTCTAGCCATTGGCTCATGTCCTACCTCCAGCACTTTCATTTCTAGCCAGGATTTTATAATCTGTTATCTGCCTGGGTCCGTTGACACCCACCTACCCTCCCACCCACCTATTAGTTGACCTCTTTGTGAGGAACTCTTGCCAATGACCAGTCCAAACCCAGCCTAGATTCTGTCCCCATTCTTACTCTCTTTTATCTCTGCTCTCTCCAGTCTCAGCTCTGCTGACTGACTCTTGGAAGTCTGCTTGGTTCTTGGCAGGTTCAGACCAATGTACCTCTGGAGCTAAACAGAGCCAGGTCACTGTATGCCACACTTTGGAAAGTGCTGGAGGTTGGCGAGGACAGTTAGATGGCAGCTCACAATAAGAACTAGTGTCTTAATGTCATCAAAAGCAGGATCATCTAGAGTTCAGCAATTCACTGAAAATACCAGGACTGGGGGTGTAAGGGCACACAGTGGTTTCAACTATTATGACACATCGAAACAGGGAGGAGGAGAGAAGGTGGCGACAAGAGAATCAATTCAATAAAATACCACTGACCAGCATGAAACACTTCTCTTTCCTCCCTGTAAATACCAAATCAAAGGAGGCTCTACTAATATTCATCCACAGTCTGCACAGAGTTCTAACTCCACCACTGCTTTTGAAATTATTTTTAGCCGATAGTAGCCACTATTTTCTGAGTATGTTATGTGCCTTTTCTGAGTACATATTATGTGTCATGCTCTGTGTTATCACTTTATAGGCATTACATGAATGTTCACAATAAATTGAAGATAAACTCCAGCTTTACAGGTGAAGAATTAAAGGTTAAAAAGTAATTTGTTCTGGGACCCACTTAGTAATTGGAAAAACAAGGATCTGCACTTGAGTTTCTGATTCCAGAGCCCTCTCTCTATTCTAGCTGCCATGACTTTTTATTTTACCATACAAAAAAAATTTCAGGGTACCAGATTCAATGGTGTAGTGGTTAAGTTCGTGCACTCCGCTTTGGTGGCCCAGGGTTCACAGGTTGGGATCCCGGGCACAGACCTAGGCACCGCTTATCAAGCCATGCTCTGGCGGCATCCCACATACAAAAGAGAGGAAGATGCGCACAGACGTTAACTCCGGGTGAATCTTCCTCACCAAAAAAAATTTCAAACTTTTCTTATCCCTTAAGAAAGAAATTAGGGCAGAAGGTAGAGAGAGAGAAGGGAGGTCTAGGAGATATTTATTTTATTTAGGCTTTTATTTACATTATTTTCTCTCTTAAAAAAAAAAACTTCTGGAAAATCTATAACCTATCAATAGAGCATTTAATGCCCAAGTACCAGACCTCCAGGAAAGAGATAACCAAGTCATTATAGATAATTTTATAATTCCATTTGTAATATCCTATCTGATTGAGACAGACTCATCTCCAGTTCTTTTACTTGGTCCTCACGTGAAAATACTTTCAGTGAACAGGGCAGTATAAAAAAAATAATCAAAAATAAATATTCAAAATAATTGAAGTTTGAAAACAGAATCTAATGATTGAACACACCCAATTCTTCCAATCCAGCATTCCCGTTATTTAACAAAGGGGTGATATTTTCTTCCTTTGCTACTTTGAATCATGGGACTCCCTTTTGGAGATCACAATCTCAGTCAAGAAGTATTCCCAAATCACAGTGAGTATTAAATTATCATTGAAACAAGCAAAATCTTGATGTTCAAAAGGACAGAACACAAAGCAGCAATACGGAGAACTCAGTTCAGCAGGAGACGGTCTATACCTTAGTTTATCATAAATCAGAGGCCAGCCTGTTGCTCATTAGTTTTAAACTGGGATAAGAACATGTTGGTCTCCCTTGTATATAAAGTAAAAAGGAAGCTCAGTCAACCCCTGTGACAGGGCATCCTTAATCCTGAGAACTCAGAGGGCTTTGCCTCAGCACCACGTCAGATCTGCAGCAGAATTTAAACAGTTTCCAACAGTGACCTGATGTCCTGAGGAGGATTGCTTGGACCAACTTTGGGCACATAGCTAGTCAGCCACCTGACTTAGATATTGTTCTGTGTCAGTCATGAAAATGAAAGCATCTCAAAGATTTATAAAGTGAAGATGTGAAAACATGCTTGATTTAACCTCAATCATCTCTTTGCAACAGGTTGGTTACACATGTCCACCTATCATCACTCTTTAAAATACTGGAATAAAATGTTTTAAAAGACTATAGAATTGAAAAGACTTAAAGAAACTTGAGTCATTTCATTTAAGAGATGAGAACACTGAGGCCCAGAGATGGGATAGAAGAGCTCCATGTGCCCAGCTGGCTAGTGGCCATGCTGGCATTAGAGAGAAGGTCTTTTGTCTGAGGTGAGCTTTTTACCCATCTCTTCAGAGTGTGATACTCTTGGTTGCTTCTCACATGTCATCCAAAGGATAGGAAATTTCACTGGATATTCCAGAAAAGACTGAAATCTCATGGAAACTTTTTCTTCTATACATACTTCATTTGACACATGGGATTTTGCTTACTTAACAAAACTTGTGAAACCTGGTCTCGAGCCCCAAATACACTTTAAAAAAAATTGCTATCACACAGCAAAGGTTTAAAAAAATAGTACAAGAGGGTTTTATAGCAGTTCACTAGATGCTTGGTATTTTTTTAATGTCCTTCTCTGTCATCTGAAAAACTAAGTAAAGGACAGGAGTTTATTGTCTGCTTTTAAGATGACAGGGTTTTATAAAATTTTTTATGATACTTTTATTCAACAAACTGCATATTCCAAATATAATGACTCCTAGCCACCCATCTCAAACCTATCTCAAGAAGCAGAGATGTATAGAGAGAATTTTAATTTGGCTGGAGGTTGATTCTTTCTTCACATGTACTAAAAAAGAGGACTCTGAGGAAGAGCTGCCTCAGCAATGTCAAATGTTCCAGAATCCTTGTGAACACTGCTACACACGTACACCCAAGACCAGTTAAATACCATGAGCTCGAGAAAACTAAAATCAAAACTTTGATTATATCTTCAGGACATTTCTAATACAGACATCAGAAGTTATTAATTCACAGAACTGATGGAATTCCTTATGATGATACATTTCGGCTTCAAATTAGTATTGACTAAATTATCTATAGTTTCTGATGATTAATTGCTCATTTTCTTTTGAAACTTGAGATTTCAAAGTAAGATAAATTTAATTAAAATTTTATCTTCTGCTTTTTATTATGACAGGCAAGAATAAATGTATATATGTGATTATTAGAATTTCACTTGAGCTCTCCAGAGAAGTTCATAGAGTGCCTGAGGTCATCTACAAAGAATATAATATGGCATAACTAAGTTTTCTCATTTATACTGGCTACTGCATACAAATAAAGAGTCTTAATTCTTTCACTACAAGCAGTTTCCTTACACTCCAATATGTACACAGTCACACCTTCTACCTTAAAACACTTACTCAATAAAACTGCATTACAATGAAAGTAAGAGCAAACAATATTTAATGGAAAAAAAAAGAAATTTCAATTGCTAAATCTGAATTGGACAGAATAAAAGAACAAGGCTGAGCAGTGAAGTTCCAAGCCATTGCTCCACCCGCAAATTCATCTAGCATTTCTCTAGTGCACCTAATGGAACTAAAGAAAATTATGGATTTATTTAACAAATCCCCTCTATAATGTGGGTTAATCTTCTGTTATCTGCTGGAGTTTATAAAGGATTGCCACTGAGGCAGTATGATATACAAGCTCAAATTTTATGTGAAAAGTACGTCATTAATTTCTGCCTAAATACTGAATGAAACAACATGTGTAGACTTCCCCATCTTTTCAATCTCAGGTTGAGGCTCTCCAACTTTTAGGATTGCTTTGATCCTACATGTAAGGAGAAGTAAGGAAAAGAAATATCATAATCATTAATTCACGTGACATGTATTGATTAATCATTGATCATGTGACGTGTATATGAAATTTACTGTTGCAAATAGAAAAGTTTCCTTTTATGTTCTGTCCTTGCCAAAGTTCTAGTTTTTAATCCTTAAACAGTATAACCAACGTAATACCCCCCCTCCCTCCCACTTCCCACACATCTGAGCACTTAACACTCCCTGACTCTTTTCCTTTTAGTGAACTACTCTGAGAATTTCTTTGACCAGTTTTTGTTCCCTTGTCTGGCATCTTAATAAAGGTGTCTTTGTCTATTTCTTGTGCTGTTCTAAGGTCTTTCTTTTATTCTTTAACTCTATGTTACTCTAGTATGAACATCTGAATCCCTCTTTCTTGTCATTTATTATTACAGTAATTTAGCATGAGACAAGTTATACAGTAAAGTAGTTAATTTTGGCTTCAGACAGCCTATTATGGGTCCAGACTGCCTAGGCTCTACCACTCACTCTGGAAACTCAGGCAAATTATTTAAACATACTATCCCTTAGTTGCCTCACCATAAATGGAAAAAATGGTAATACTTGTCCAATTAATTGTGGGGAGAGTTAAATAAATTAATATATGCAAAGTTTTTAGGTGTTCCATTTCTAGCCAACTAAACACTATATCTCCCACTGATTAGAAGTAAATACAAAAAGCAACCAACTGAGGATTTTGAAAAATAAACAAAAGTAGGAAAAGTGCGAGAAGGAGCTAAAACTTTGAGAAGTAAACCACATGAGGGTGAATATTTCATTTTTTCTCTCTGTTTTTCTTATGGTTTTGATCCAAAGGCAGTCCCCATTTTTTGACATGGGCCATAGAACTGTGACATATTTAAAAGAATTGAAATCATATAAGTATATTTTCAGACCATAATGGTATTAAACTGGAATTCAAAGACAGAAAAATATATGGAAAATACAAATGATTGGGAATTAGGCAACATGCTCTTATAAAAACACCGAGCCAAGAGAAAGTCAAAAAAGTAATTACAAGATGATTTGAATTATGAAGATGAAAATAATATCGAAATTTGTGGGATGCAGCTAAAGTAGTGCTTACAGAAATTTAGGATCTAATATTAGAAAAGTGTCAAATCTATGATCTAAGCTGCCATCTTAGGAACCTAGAGAGAGTACATTAAACTCAAAGTGAACAGGAGGAAGAGAACAATAAAAATAAAAGCAGAAATGAATACAATTGAAAATTAAAATAATTGAGAAAATTGATGGAGCGGAAAGCTGTTTCTTTGAAAAGATAAATAAAATCGATAAACTCTAGCCAGACTGACCAAGAAAAAAAGAGAGAAGCTATAAATTACCAGTATCAGAAATGGAAGAGGGGCCATCACTACAGACCACAAATCTTAAATAATTAAAAAAAAAATCTAAACAATATTACGAACATAAAAGGAACAACTTAGATAAAATCGAACAATTTCTTGAATAAAAAACTAGCAAATCTCACTTAAGAAGAAATAGATAACCTGAATAGTCCTGTACCTATTATAGAAATTGAATTTGTAGTTAAAATCTACAAATAAAACTCCAGGCTAGATGGCTTTCCAGGTGAATTGTGCCAAAAATTTGAACCAATAATGACAAATCTACACAAACTCTTCAGGAAAACAGAAAAGGTGGAATACTTTCTAACTCATTTTATGAGGCCAGCATTATCCTGATAAACCATTAAAGATGCTACAAGAAAAATACAAACCAATGTCTCATGAACTTAGACATACACAAAAATTATCAACCAATTCTTAGCTACAGCAAATCTAACCCAACAGCATATAAAAAGGATTTATCCCATGAAAAAACAGCATACAGAGGGATTTAACCTAGGAATGCAAAACTAGTTAAACATTAAAAAAATCTATCAATGTAATTCATTAAAAAAGAAAAACAAATGATCATTCCAATAAATGCAGAAAAGTATTTGACAAATCCTACATCTAAAAAATAAAACTGTCATAAAATAAAATACTCTCAGCAGTTTAGGAGTGGAAGAGAAGTACATTAACCTGATAACGGGCATCTACAAAAATCCTACAGTTATCATCAGAACTGAATCATAAACACTCAATATTTTGCCACTAAGATCAGGAATAAGACAAGAATTTCATCTTTCTTCTTCAATATCATACTGGTAGTCTTAACCAGTGTAATAAGCCAAGGAAACAAAATAAAAGATATACAGATTGAAGAGAAATAACTAATGCTGTCTCTATTTGCAGACAACATGATTGTCTAGTAGAAAATAGCCCCCAAAAGCTAGAAATAATAAGTTTATCAAAGTTGCACAATAAAGGTCAATACACAAAAATCAATTGTCCATAAACTAGCAATGAAAAAAATGGGGAAATGAAGTTTTTAAAAAGCACTATTTATTATAGTACCAAAAAACATTAAAAATTTAGGGATAAATCAAACAAAATAGGTACAGGATCTTTATGCTATAATCTACAAAACATTGATGAAATAAGACAAAATTAAATGAAGATATACACAACATTTATGTATTGGAAGATTCATTATTGTTAAATGTCAATTCTCCCTAAACTGATTTATAGATCATTAGGAAAATGCAAATTAAAACTACAATGAGCTAGCACTAATTAAATTTTTTAAAAATTGGCAATACCAATCTCTGACAAGCATGTGAACAAACTGGAATTCTCCTACATTTCTGGTGGGAAGGCAAAATAGTAGAGCCAATTTGGGAAAAAGTCTGGCAGTTTCTTATAAAGTTAAACATACACCTATCATATGATCCAGCAATCTCATTTCTGGTTATTTACTCAAGAAAAATGAAAGTTAAGATCACACAAAAACCTGGTTTCAGTGGCTTTTTTTTTTTTACTGAAAATTTAAAATTACCCAAAAGTTCTTCAAATGGTGAATGGATAATCATACCAAAGTATATCCATAAAATGAAATATTACTCATCAATAGAAAGGAATAAATCTCTGTTATCCACCAAACTCAGGTGAACCTCAAACACATTATGGTAAGTGAAAGAAGCCAGACTCAAAAGGCTACATACTGTATGATTCCATTTATATGGCATTCTGGAAAAGACAACTTAGAGAAACAGACAAAGATCAGTGGTTTCTAATGGATGGAGGTGGGTAGGAGAGGTTGATCATTAAGGAGTAGTAAAAGGGAAGATTTGGAGGGATGTAATGTTCTGTATCTTGACTGTTGTAGAGGGTATATGACTGTTTCCATCTGTCAAAAATTCTAGAACTATACATCAAAAAGTATGAATTTTACTGTGCAGATTTTTCAATAGTGAATACAAAAAAGAAGATATGGCAAGTGGTCAATAAATATTACTAGCATTACTAATTTTAACAATATTTCCTATTATTAACATGGCTAGATGAGAGGAAGATAGCCTTAAAGAGGTACAATTGGAATGGTTTGATAACCAATGTGAATTCAATCCAGAGGAATGCAGAGACATGAGAGGAAGCGAGAAGCAGTTTGTTCCATAAAGGAGTAAGAACAATAAACTAGGAAAGAAATGTTGATTTTATAGGGGCCAGGAGTCCAAATTATCAAGACTTAATTAATAAACTCAAGTTTGATTGGAATGGGCATCAATAAATAGGGGCTCCCTTGAATTTGGTGTGAGGGATGGGGAAGCAATAGAACAGGCTTGTACTAGCAGCAAGAGTGGAAGGGCCGTTTTCAGCTTCACATGTGTATCTAAGTTGTAAATCAGGGAAGATGCCCAAAGTAAGGTAAGGCCACAGGGAAAGGGATGCAGGCAGGTGTCCTGGCAATCAGGTCACGTAGACCACTGGGTGCAAAGCCAGGCTCCTGACTTAGAAGGACACAGTAGCCAAAACTAAGGATCCATTCAGAAAGCCAACTCAACGCAGACAAGTGATGTGACTGCAGCCTGGTGCTCATGGCCCAAATTCATCCCACCAGTAACCCAGACACCAGTGTGAAAGCAAGCAGCAAACTTTGCCAGAGGTCTACTCCCTTGGTGAGTTTTGTAGTAAAGGGTAACAGAGCAGAGTAGAGGATGGAAGGAAAGAGCCGTTAACACAGTATGTAGCTGGGCTTTCACTGGCTCTGTGTCAAGGTTGCTTTCTACAGGTGAGGAGCAAGGGATAGTGTCTGAAAACAAAACCATAAAAAAATCAAAGGGGTAAGATGATTATCTCAGGAGAGCCCTGGGACTGCTTCATGGAGGAGATGACATGCGATCTGACTTGAAGAGATGTGTCCATCAAAGATGTGAGGATAGATAAAAGGAAGGGAGAGGAGAAGAGAGAGAAAAGGAGGAAGAATGAAAGATAATAGGGAAGAAAACATTGAAAACGAAGGCAATGTAAGCAAAATAACAAAAAGCCACATGTAGAATATGTATAAGTTACAGGAAATTGGCTGATGTGATGGGAGCAGAGTGCCTGGAGAAGCAGCAGGAAGTGGGTGCAGTATCATTGAATGAAATCTTTCACAGGGAGCATAACTACTCTTGCTTCAGAGGTTAGATAGGGTGTTTATAAACTGGGGACTAGGACAATCTGGGTTATCTACTTCCTGGCATTGTTAGTTCACGTTTCACGCAATCAAACAAATATTAATTGAGCAACTATCATGCCTAACAGTCTGCAACATGCTGTGAGTAATTTAGAAATAATATATCACTATGCCTTTAAGTGGAGTTTACAATCTGGAAAGCAGAATCCAAAATATCTACAAGAAAAAAAATAGTTTGAGAAAAAGGATTAATGAATCTGCCTTTGAGTCTTTGCCTCCAGGGTGCACAATCAATAAGCATTTTCTGAATGTTTAGTATTTGTAATATTCTGTGCTAGATATTATGATATATATTCTCAAATTGGCCTTGTTTTCTTTTTACTTCCTTCTTGTCTTTCCTTCCTTTCTAGAACTTAATATATCTAGATCTGCTACTAACCAGTCAGTGTGTAAGTCAAGAGACAAATACGAAAGAAACCATGTTGCAAAGTGAGATTTAAAAATTCTGTTTTAGAGTTGGGTAAACTGAGAGTGAGAATAGTTAGAAAATTTGTCCAGTGTCAGACAGAAACAAGTTAAGGAGTGGGGATTTAGCTCAGACCTCAAAACTTTAAAACAATTGTTTTACACTGATCAAAACATAGTCTCTGAAAATTACAGTTTATAGAGATTAAAAGACTTATCATTTGGTTGAGAAAATTCATCCTGAAAGAGGAAACAGTAAAGTTCAATTTCGTGCCAGATAACATGTTCCCCAGAGTCCACCTCATTTTGAGATAGGGGATTATTCAGGCTGGCTGGAATATTACCATTTCTATTTTTCTTCTTACTTATATGTTTTGATGTTGATCTTTTTTTCTTTCTTTCCTTTTTTTAGCCATTGTCAATTAAGATTTCTAATTAGATTTCAAATTTGAGACACATCTCTAGTAGAAAGCAAATGGCAAGAGCAGTAATTAAGGAACAGCTGTGTCTTGTCTTTCTGGGGATGAAAGCCCTTTCTGAGGCTTTTTGTTTCTAAGTTATGAAATCCTAGGGAATTTGTCATGACTTGCTTCTTATTTTTAAAATTTTTTTCATGTCTTTCTTATTTTTTAATTTTTTCTTATTTTTTGATAATAAATAATGGATCTAAAAAAGTCAACAACCTTTGCAACACAGATGCTGAGAACCTCTCTTCTGGAAACAAGCACAGATTAACGCTAATCCCTCTGGTTTTTGAAACTTTTATTGCTGCAAATGCAAAATCACATTTTATAAAAAAATCAAATCATTCTTTAGGTGCTAAAGTAGGACCTACCCCAAGTCATTTTCCTCACTTTAAGACTTTTTTAAATTATGAGAATTTTACAAATCAAGAAGAATAAGCATTTTCAATGGAAAGAGTATGATTCAGAGTGTCTGAGGTGTGAACAGTATTTTTTTTGTGGTTTTCCTTTGTCTGCTTGATTTAACAGAACAAATACTGCTAATACTGATACTGAAAATTACTTAGTAAGCTCCTACTCCAGTACTCCGTATTGGTACTTAAGGCTATATTTTCACATGCAAAGTATCATCAGAATTTAAAGCAATTAACCATATAATTTAGGTCAAGAAAAATCTTCTGCATGAAAAAGCTAAACCATTGAAGCAAACGGATTTTTTTTTCTGGCTTGAATTATCTAGATTCTAGAATAATATAATATAATATAATATAATATAATATAATATAATATATTATATTATATATATAATATATATTATAATCTAATATAATTTAATGTGCATAGCCATAAAATAGTTCAAGTTACCTAAAAGCAGGCCAGCCTCAGGAGCATAAAGAACCTCTTAAAATGTTTATTTCCAAGAGAGAAACTTTTGAAACACTTCCTGATGTAAATCTGGAAATAGCTTGGGAAATATCAAGTTGTGTAAAGGTACACACACACATACATACACAGAACCATGGCCAGTGAGACCCTATGGGAATGGGTCAGCTCCCATTGTCATTTTCAACCCAGCTTCATCTTATGGCTCTCTCTACCTCTGTGGTGACTTAGCTACAGCCACTTTATCCTTTCAATCATTTTCTTTACTCACTGGTGTTCCATCTGCCTGGGACTCATTTCCTCACACTTCAGCTCTTAGTTTAAGTATCATCTTCCAGAGAAATACCCTTTATTTAGCCAATCCACGGTAGATTCCTCCTTTATCTCCTAATATTTTCTCCCACAGAACTCTGCTATTCTCTTCATAGCATTTATCATAGTTTTTATTCATATATTGATATTTGCTTATTTCATGTTGCTTCCACTAGACTGTAAGCATCATGAGGGGGGAATGGACCATGTCTGATTTGTTCAATTTTGTAAAATCACCAAATATCTCATACCTGAGTGTTTGCCATATAACAGGCCTTTGATGAATAAGTGTTGATTTAATAATAAATAATAATTAGTTAATTCTCTCACATTTCTGTCTAGGCCTGGCCTAACAGAAGTCCTCAAAATTGATTTAATTATACATAGAAAGCAATTTTTCTTTAGCATATGGTCAGCCATCTATAACATGCAGTCACACATATTCTAAGATACCTAACTGGAATTTTTGTAAAATAATTCTTTGTAATAATAGGGGCTAT
Source organism: Tapirus indicus (assembly GCA_031878705.1). Classification (NCBI taxonomy): domain Eukaryota; kingdom Metazoa; phylum Chordata; class Mammalia; order Perissodactyla; family Tapiridae; genus Tapirus; species Tapirus indicus. The sequence continues at coordinate 123,490,313 of CM062919.1, read as the reverse complement.
AAGTTTGAATTAATCATCCCTCTAAAGGAATATTATGGGTTAATTACTGAGAATCACTCTTGTACCTGCTTTATTGTTGTATTCCTCAAGCAGCTCTGCTTTTTGATTATTGCTTTGCTGATTTCAGAGCTCTGTAAAGGACAAAAGGACAAAAGGTTAGGATTTGGTGTTTCACTGGGAACTTCTCTAGCTAAAATGTTTAATATGCTCAAAATGTGCACCATTCCAAACTCGAGGATTTATTATCATCACAAGATCCATGGAACATAGCTATTTCTTGTTTGTATTCCAAATTAATCTGCATCATTCAGCTTACAGAGCTCCACCAGAAGGAACTATAGCTGACCCTTATTTATTTGCTTATATGAGCCAGGCACTATTCTAAGTTACATAGATTAACTCACTTATTCCTCATAACCCCTGGGCAGGCAAGAGTTAACTCATCAGGCCTGAGTTAATCAAACCCTACACATTCCAAAGAAAGGCCTGTCTTCAAGACTGGCTTCTGGCCAGCTCCTGGAAGATAACTTCTGAGCTCTTGAAATAGTCTGCCTGATAAGACTTTTTGTCCACCTAAGGCCTTGGCCTATGCTGTTCCAGTTTGACCAGATATGTCTATGTTGAACGCCTGTTTTTGCTTGGGGGCGGGGGAGGCTGAAGTCTGAGTAGGTGAGGTCAGTCATTGGTGCTGCATGCTTATGTGACTGACTCCTAATAAAACCACATGACTGACTCCCAATAAAACTCTAGAGACCAAAGCTCAGCTGAGCTTCCTTGGCTGACCACACATCACACATGTCATCACACATCGTTGCTGGTAGAATTAAGCACATCCTCATGTGACTCCACTGGGAGGGGATACCTGGAAGTGGGCGGCTGTACCTTGCTTCACGTACCTTACCCTTTGCTGATTTTAATCCGTATCCTTTCACTCTAATAAAGCATGGCTCTGAGTATAACAGCTTTTCTGAATCTCAGGAGTCCTTCCAGCAAATCATCAGGCCTAAGGTGGCCTTGGAAACCCCCACACGACCACCCTATGAGCTAGGTTCTATTATTATCGGCATTTTATAGACAGAGAAACTGTCAAAGAAAGGTGAGGTAACTCAGACTCCCATGGCCAGTTTAAGTGTCAGTATTTTAATTCGAACCCAGTGATCTGGTTCCAGAGTTTGGACATTTTACCACCATGTCATGTTATCAGAATACTTGTTATTATATGTCATTCAATACATGTATCAAAAATGCCCCTTGGTTCTTTTTCCCATTTTATTGTCAGGAATGATAGTTTTTAAATTGTAAATTTACTACCAATTACCAAGATTTCATTTTATCTGTTAAAAAGGGAACCGTAACTCTTATTTAGTCAAAGTTGTTCTTTAGCCATGTATTTTATTCAACATAAACTTTCCTCCAGTCCGGTCAATAATCTCACTCACATTCTCATATATCTCTTCCCATTCTACATGGTTTATAACATAGGAGGATGAAAATTATAAAGACTTAACTTTAAATCACACCAGGTCTTATTTAATTTGGGGAAAACAAATACATTATTATAATTTTTCTTAAGATTTCTATTTTTTTAATCTGATAGATCCAGAGTTGCTTTTAAGATAAGTATTAGAAAAAAATAGTTCACAATAAGAGAAAGCATGAAACTAATCACTCAGTTGCTACTAAAGAAAATACAAACCATCTGTTGATTTTTGAACATAAAAAAGAAAAATAATATACCAGTTACATAGAAAAGTAATAAGTTTGCTATATCAAGCTTTTGTTCCAGTAGACTTTGCAAAAAACACTGGTCTAATTAGTCATTGTCATTAGGTGTCTGAGATAGTAGCTTTATTCTAACACTTGAACAAAACCGTAATTCATTCTCTTATCTTTTTTCAATCCACCCAAAGCTAAGCATTGCACTCTGTTGTACATACAGTGGATGACAGTGTCTTGTCCTTATCACCAAAACAGCTAGTATATCTCTTGATATTTTGAGCTGTCATTACATCCATGAAGGTAATGAGTCTACCTTGCAGTGTGGATGTACAGAGGTCAATGCAGTCTCATATGGTTCATAGTGTCCAAGCAAGCAAGCCCTTGAAATAACCTTCAAAAACACAAGAAAAGCCCATAGAGGAAGGGCAACACCTCACACAGTGAAGATGAAATACATCGAATGCAAACTGGATAATTGTGCAAGTGCAAACAACAAAAGTTTATGATGCAGAAGGATCAACTGTGCTGTGTTAGCCTCAGCCTTTCAGACTTATTTTATCCCTTTATGATGTTATCATTTGTCAGCTCCCATCCTGTAGCAAGAACCCAAACCCGCTGAAGTGTATGGTCACCTTAAATAAACATCCCACAGTTAATGCAGACAAAATGCCTTATTTAACACTTATCATTACCTTTACAATAAATGATCAAATAGAATATTTTCCTTAATTAGGATATAAAAGTTTCCTTTAAGGAGAAATACAAAATTCTGTTTCAAACAACTTCTGGATGTTAAAGTGAATTGAACATTATTAGTTAGGATTAAAACATGGAATATTAGGGGCCACCTGGTGGTGCAGCGGTTTAGCTCTCGCTTTGGCAGCCCAGTCAGCCTTACTAACTGATTAGTAAGAAAATATAGATATTCCAGAAACATCCCATTATATGCATTCACTCAACAAATATTTAATGCCTATCACATGCCAGTTATTAAAGGGACAATGATATTTCTGCCCTCAGATCCAGCAACTCTGGATCTACCAGGGATCACAGGTTCGGATCCTGGGCGCCTGCCGAAGCTCTGCTTGTCAGCCATGCTATGGCAGCGTCCCATATAAAGTAGAGGAAGATGGGCATGGATGTTAGCCCAGGGCCAGTCTTCCTCAGCAAAAAAAAAGAGGAGGATTGGCAGCAGATGTTAGCTCAGGGCTGGTCTCCCTCACAAAAATAAAATAAATAAATAAATAAAATATGGAACATTAAAACAAAAATTGGAATATCCTCTTTTGGGCTCTACCTTATGCCACAGAGATTGGTGCCTTCATTGGTCCCTATAGCCATTCTCTTTATGATCCTGAATGGGGCTTTCATCACTCACATTCTGCCTCTCTTTCTACCCCTGAGTCCTAGTGTGATGGGGATATAGGTAAAGTCAAATCTGGCTATTTGCCTTTTCCATGTTGCCCCATGAAAGAAAGCTGGGCTTGAAATGCTTTGTTGTTGACCCCAGACAGCCTAAGTAGTTCAAGTCAAGAGCCCTCATCAGTGCGAGGTTTGGGGATATTATGCCATTGGCAGGAGCTGAGTGGGGTGGAGTTTAGAGAAGATCAGGAAGAGAGCATGCCATGAATGTCAGGAAGTTGTGTGGTATGGACATCCTCATGGATTCTGAAAAACTCATACATTTGCTCCCTAAAAGATCCAACAAGTAAAAGCCTGCTTCACAGATAAACATGTAGTACTAGAACCTATTATAATTAACTGTCTCTAAAATAGATGTAAAAATTTAATTCTATCTCCAAAAGCAGGTTCTTAAAATATTACTTTTGTTCCCCAATTCCCATCCCTTATTGTAAAGGCAAAGTAGAATTTAGCTGACAATTAGATTATTCTCAAAATGATCTTCACATCAACTAAAAAACTACAAAAAAATTCTATTAGAATTAATAACTCAGAAAAATGTCTCAAGATGCAAGGTAAATTTGTAACAATAATTTCTCTATATAATAGCAATAAACAGAAAGTAAAATTTTCAAAATAAATGAATATAACTCCCAACAGCATTAATAATAACCTGAATCACTACAGCAGTAACAACCAAATCAGAAAACTACTTATGAATAACTCTGTAAAGAAAATTATGAAAAGCTATAAAGAGAAATAAGGAACTATAACATATGCGTGAGTGGGAAAGTATTTACAACATAAATATTACTTCTCCCCAAATTAATTTATATTTTTCCCATAATTCCAATCAAAATCCTAATGGGAGTCATTTAGAGCCTGTTAAAATTTTCTAAAATTCATTTGAAGAAAGAGTTGTGGATTATAAAGAAAATCTGAAATATGAATACTAAAAAGAAGTTTTTCTCTATCTAGTGATAAAATGTATTGTTGTGACACAGTAACAGTGCAGAACTGGCTTAGAAACTGATTAGTAAGAAAATATAGATATTCCAGAAACATCCCATTATATGCATTCACTCAACAAATATTTAATGCCTATCACATGCCAGTTATTAAAGGGACAATGATATTTCTGCCCTCAGAAAGTTTGATGGGAAAAAAAAATAATAGCTATTTTCATTAATTGAAATTGATACAAATGGGCATAAGATTCCATGAATGCATATAGAAAGGGAACCTAAATTCAGGGTATGCTAAAATGAGCACCACAAATTAATGAGAAAGAAAGCAATTGTTTAATAAATAATGTTGAGATAATTGCCTAGCTTTTTAGAATAAAATCAAATATGTTCCATTAGACATAGATGTAAATTCCAGATGTATTATGGAATTAAATACAAATAAAATGCAACACAAAGAATAAAGAAAAATGAAATTGATTATTTATATGCCTTTTGAGAGAGGTTAAGTCTACTTCCGAAGCATATAAATGCAAAAAGAAATTAGAAGGAAACTGCCTGGTAGATTGGACTATGTAAAAAAAAACTTCCCTAAGTTAAAACAAAATTTAACGCAGATATGAAATTATTTGCAACAAATGCAAAACACCAAAATCTATTTTATATAACACTAAATACCAAAATATGAAAGGATGTCACAATGAACAACTCATTAATGAATATATGGAAAAAATGTTCAACCTCATTAGTACTCAGGGAAATAGCCATTGGGCGAGCGATAGAAACTGGGCGTGTACCGGAGTGGTGCTCGTGTGTATTTGGCTGGGCTTGGAGCTCCTGAGCAGGCAGCCTCCAAGCCTGAGCCTCTGCTCATTAAGACTTTAATGGATCCTACATACGTTTGCCTTCATCAGCCCCTTCCTCCATAACACACACACACACACACACACACACACACACACACCTGTGTATACATATATGTGTATGGAATCATAGAACATTTTTCTGGGCCCCTAAAAGCATTGTAGTTCATTGGCACTATGCCTACTGTATCTGATAGAAAAGTCAGCCCTACCTAATGTTTTCAGAATTCTTTTTCTCTTTAAACTAGCTAGAGTCTATTCTGTGTTTGCAGCTATGAAACCTGATTATACAGATGGTGAAACTACAGTGAAATTTTTACTTTTTTCCAACTTTTTAGGAATTTTCAAATTCTTTGAAAAAGCACGTTTTACACACTAAAAGGAAGATGACACATTAAGAAAACGGAGAAAAAATTCTGACCAATTAATGTATCATCAGTAGTTAATAGCATTAAATAACAAACTTTACATGCCTTTCTCAGAGTCTCAAGGTAGAAAGAGACTGCAGACATCATTGTGGGAAAAGTCCAATCGCTCATCTGTCATTGAATCACCTTTACCCCATATCATGACCAAGTTGTCACCATCAGTGATACTGAGCTCAGTAGTTCACTATCTTAGGGAGAAAACCAGATATTCTATCTCTCGGTAGCTTTGACTGCTAGAAAACTGTTCTTTAATATTGAGTCAAAATATATATTCCTGAAGCTTTCTTTTTTTCCCTGAATGTATCTCCAACATCTGAGTATTCTCTATGCTCCCATTTTCTATACTCAATATTAGTGCCTTGGAATCATTGCATGGCAACCCAACTCAAAAGACTTTTATATCTACTCCTCATACTTGCTACTTTGATTCTGTATCAATCTATTTCCCTGGGTAACCTGTTGCTCCAAAGCAGAGATGTGAATGGATAAATCAGAGGCACCGTCTCTTCTTCTTTCTCTTCAGATCACAACTCATCATTCCTTTGACTCCCATCAAAGGAAAGCAAAGTTGCAATGGCCATAGTTTAAAAAAGAAATTTGGAACTCAATACAAAATTCAGATGTTAGTGTTTTGGAAAGCAAAACTTTTCTACTCCATTTTTCTTGAAGCAACTAGCCAAAATAGAATCGTGAAAACTGGACAAAACTAGGAATCTGGCAATGCAGATTCTAAGACCTGGTTCTGCTGCTAATCCTATATAACATATAAAATCCAGATTCCTCCATCCCTTGAGGGATAAATTAGACTCTTAACATTTGATGTCTTGATTTCTAATAAAGGATTAGATACCTAAGTTATTAGCTAAAGAAGAAGTAAACTTAAAACTGTTGATCAATGTCATTTCTCTTGTATTTAAGGTTTCCTTTTAACCAATGAACAGAAGTATTAAGTGCAATTGAAATAAAAAGTACACCATCATTAGTTATCCTTCTGACAGTCATCAGGTATTTTTTCTGTTCTTGGAAACTGACAGAACTATATGCCCCAGGCTCACAGACAAGAGTTGCCACCACCTAAAAAAATACAGAAAGATTACATAAACATAAATGAGGACAAAACTTGTGCCTTTATTCACTGAAAATCCTTTCCCCTGATTCATCTGTCCAAAAAATACTGGGTTCTTGTATAAGTTCTGGTAACACTAGCTTTTGAAATAGCTAACCATGAAATCTCAGTCCCTTGTTTAAGTTATTAACTCATTGATCCAATTTTTGGCTGAGGGGAGCAGGGAAGGAGTTGTGTTTTATGAAGTCCTTCAGCAACTCAGACTGAGAGAGACCCCACCATCTTGGAAGCAAGTGGCTTAGTCACCTTGAATATGGAAATCCACCAGGGAGACTAGGGAAGAGAGAGAATGAGGATCATATAGGAGCCCTTTATGGGCCAGGTCTGGAGTGTCACGTGATATGCTTGGGTGCAAGGGGGCCTGAGCAGCCATAACTTTACACTTTGGAAGGGAACCAAGATTTCTGATGGGCAGCTGACCATCACCATCACAGTCTCCTATAGTTAAAGATTTTGTGAGGCTCAATTAGTCCAAGGTAGGTTGCATATATTTGTCTACACCAATGCTAGATATCTAAATAATGAAGTAGGTAAAATGAATGATTTAGAAAAGAGGGCTTTGGTAAAATTGGCATCAGACAATTGTTGCAGACAAGAATGTAATCAGAAGAATGTGGTGGGGCCGCCCGGTGGCGCAGCGGTTTAGTCCGCGCTTGGCAGCCCGGGGTTCGCCGGTTCGGATCCCAGGCACCCGCGGACGCACTGCTTGTCAGCCATGCCGTGGCGGCGTCCCATATAAAGCGGAGGAAGATGGGCACGGATGTTAGCCCAGGGCCAGTCTTCCTCAGCAAAAAGGGGAGGATTGGCAACAGATGTTAGCTCAGGGCTGGTCTTCCCCACAAAAAAAAAAAAAAGAAGAATGTGGTGATTATAAGCTGCAAGCACTTTAGGGAGGATAGACAACAGGGGCTCAGGAGAAACGTGGTTCTGGATGAGAAGTATCAGAAATATCTTTGGGGCAAAAGTCATATTAGAAAAGGGAATTTCTAGGGTGTTCTTTTCATAGTCATGTAATAAAAGATAAAAATACCCCTCAGACTGACATTCAGGACATTTTATGATCTATCCCTGTCCAGTATTCTTCTTTACTAGTTCTCCACATAGATTTTTGTTTCAATCATTTCCAAAATGACTCTTGTTTTGTGGCCTCTGCAAATGTCCTTTGTCTGGAGGCACCTTTCATCAGGTTGCTAAATGCTGGAACTTTACCAACCCAATAAAACCTCCTCATGTATGCAGGAAGAATATTCTCCCCCCTTGGAATTCCCATATTATTTATTTTATGGTGGCTTGCTATGTGGTTATTTGTATGTTGTTATATGAAACTACTTTTTTTGACTCTTTACACTCATATCTCCTTTTTATTTTTTATTTTTTTGCTGAGGAAGATTCGCCCTGAGCTAACATCTGTGCCCATCTTCCTCTAATTTGTGTGTGGGTCACTGCCACAGCACAGCTTGATGAGTGATGTAGGTCCGTGCCCAGGATCCAAACCCATGAACCCGGGCTGCCGAAGTGGAGCACATGGAATTTCAACCACTCGGCTATGGGGTTAAAATGTTGTTGAGTGAATGATTGAAAAAGTAAACAGATTTATATATTAAACCAGTGGTTTTTATTTATTTATTTTATTTATTTTTTGCTGAGGAAGATTAGCCCTGAGCTAACATCTGTGCCCATCTTCCTCCATTTTGTATATGGAATGCCACCACAGTATGGCTTGAGGAGTGGTGCATAGGTCCATGCTCTGGATCTGAACCTGTGAACACTGAGCCACTGAAGTGGAGTGCACAAACTTAACCACTATGCCACCTGGCCAGCTCCCATAAACTAGTGGTTTTTAAACATGTTGCAACCCAGAATTACTTGGGGACTCGAGAGTCTCAGTCAGTATTACTGGGGTATTCTGCATTTTGCTTTCATCAGTTTTGAGAAAAATAGACGACTAATACTGCTGAATCTGAGGTAAAACTGTTAAATCATATTTCAGACAAGAACACAATAAGGCCAGTGGTTTTAATTGCCCAAACATAAACTGATAGTCACATGATTTAGCACCAGAAAGTTTAGCGAGAATTGGAATCTATTTCTTAGTACAAGTAGTTAAAACTTCTCAAGAAGGGAACATCTATTCCATTTTGTGTGGTCTAGTGCATATGAGGTAGTAAAAGTGATGACTGTGAGTAAGTGACAAAGTAATAATCATTACAATAACATTACCTTTAGTACCCTTGTGAGAGTAAGGAAATAAAAGAAATAGTTAAATACTAGAGAAAAAGACACATGGCAGCGATATGTGGGTATTAGTTGAGAAATCATTTTAAATTAAAATAGAGAAAATCAATAGCCTACAAGAATCCTAGTGATTGCTTACCAAGTTCCTTACTATAAGCCCAGGAAAATGCATGTTGTGAATCAAAACTATAGGCACGGCTAATAAAGGGAAACAATAACATTATTATAAGGGAAAAAGTACATATTTTTATTTGTTTAAACTTCAACCAGCTTAATCAATTTTGAGATAATATAGCTCTGAAATTTTGCTCTTTCAAGTAGTTTTGTGCACAAGTGGTAGATACTACCAGTCAAATGTCATAAACTGTCCTGTTAAAAATCATCTTTCAAAACATGGAAAGACAGGCAGAGTGAGGATGACAGAGAAGCCCTCAAAATAGCCTACAGATCAAATGTTATCCAGGAATAAAATGTTTTCTTCCAAAACAACTTGCAAGATCACCTTTCAAGGAATGTCAAGGCTAACAAAAACACTTTTTTCCCTGCAATATATCAAAAGGAATGGAGCCAGCTAGACACTCAGTGAACCCACGATAATGGTCCACTCAAGAGAACACTTCGGACTTAGGGTCTTAAAAAAAAAAGACAGACTAAATCCAACAGACTATTTCCTTTGAAAGAAAAGATTTTAGGAGATACCACATATTGTCTCCTAAAATGGTAGAAGTACAGAATAAAGTGATCATACAAAAATCTAACCATAGAAGTTAGCATTTTTGTTTTGTTTTGTTTTTGTTTTTGTTTTTGTGGGGAAGACCAGCTCTGAGCTAACATCTATTGCCAATCTTCCCCTTTTTGCTGAGGAAGACTGGCCCTGGGCTAACATCCGTGCCCATCTTCCTCCACTTTATATGGGATGCCACCATGGCATGGCTGACAGGCAGTGCGTCGGCGGGCGCCCGGGATCCGAACTCGCGAACCCTGGGCTGCCAAGCGCGGACTAAACTGCTGCGCCACCAGGCGGCCCCAGAAGTTAGCATTTTTAAGGATTTATAATATTCAAGGCCTGTGCCTAAAAATGCTATCTCATTATCACCTCAGCTTTAGTTGTTTCTACATTAGAAAGGCTGACAGAGGCCCAAAACATCAAGGCCGTAAGAAGAAGGTCAAGAACTAAGAACAGACCAGAATGACCTCTCCTAAGGGAGATGGGATCTAGGAAGCTATTGAGATATATGCTCTTGCAGGGTTCATAATGTAAACAATAGGGAAATTATGATTTGAAAATTCAGATGGCTTTAGAAAGAGATTTTAGAAACTAGGGTTATATCGGAGCAGTAAAGACAACAAAGATCAGTGTCAAAAACTCAGAATGTTACTGTTTAGTTTCAACATGGCTCTGTAGTTGTAGACAGGAAGGCTGGTATTGTGGTTCCCTAAAGCGGTGTTGTGCTAGAGCTGCTGATCCAGCCCCTGAAATTTCCCCCAAATCTGCATTTAGTGACATCTCCTTAGTAGCTTGAAATCAGCCATAGTGGGAGTATTTATACCTGTACAATGGGCAAACACTAAAAAAAAGAGACTAGGAAAAAACTGTCAGGCAGAACACATGGTTCTCACTAGACTATTACATGGAGAGACAGCCCACACGACCACCAAGGAACCCAACTCCATCCAAGCTTCTGAGTGGACCCCTCTAGCTGAGACTAAATAGAATGAGAAATCAGGGAAGAGAAATTGGAAGTTTAATTTCTTTGGGCTTTATCTTTGGATATAATTTCTCCCTTGTTAGGAGTTTATACCATTAAAAATAATAATTTATTCTACCAAACATTCAAAGAAGAATTAAAACACCAATCCTCTCAAACTCTTCCAAAGAAACAGAAGAGGAGGGAACTCTTCAAAACTCCTTTTATGAAGCCAGCATTACCCTGAAACCAAAACCAGACAAGGATGGCACAAGAAAAAAAAATTACAGGGCAATATCTTGGATGAACATAGATGCAAAAATTCTCAACAAAATATTAGCAAATTGAATTCAATAATACATTAAAAGGATCATACACCATGATCAAGTGGGATTTATTCCAAATATACAAGGATAGTTCAACATCCACAAATCAGTGAATGCGATATACTTCACTAACAAAACGAAGAACAAAAGTCATATGGTCATCTCAATAGATGTAGAAAAAGCATTTAACAAAATTCAACATCCATTCATGATAAAAACTCTCAACAAAATGGATATGGAGGGAGTGTACCTTAACATAATAAAGGCCATATATGACAAGTCCACAGCTAACATCATACTCAATGGTTAAAAGCTGAAAACCTTTCCTCTAAGATCAGGAACAAGACAAGGATGCCCACTCTCACCACTTTTATTGAACATAGTATCAAAAGTCCTAACCAGAGCAATTAGGCAAGAAAAAGAAATAAAAGGCATCCAAATTGGAAAGGAAGATGTGAAACTGTCACTGTTTGCAGATGACATGATATTATATATAGAAAACCCTAAAGACTCCATTAAAAAACTGTTAGAAGTAATAAACAGATTCAGTAAAGTTTCAGGATACAAAATCAATACACAAAAATCTGTTGCATTTCTGTATACTAATAACAAAGTATTGGAAGAGAAATTAAGAAAATAATCCCACTTACAATTGCATGAAAAAGAATAAAATACCTAGGGATAAATTTAACCAAGGAGGTAAAAGATCTGTATATTGAAGACTATAAGATTTTAATGAAAGAAAGTGAAGAAGATACAAATAAATGGAAATGTAGTCAATGCTCATGGATTGGAAGAATCAATACTGTTAAAATGTCCATACTACTCAAAGCAATCTGCAGATTCAATGCAATCTTTATCAAAATTCCAAAGGCATTTTTCAGAGAAATAGAACAAACAATCCTAAAATTTGTATGGAACCATGAAACAACCCCAAATAGCCAAAGCAATCTTGAGAAAGAAGAACAAAGCTGGAGGCATCATGATCCCTGATTTCAAACTATATTACAAAGCTATAGTAATTAAAACAGTATGGTATTGGCATAAAAACAGACACATAGATCAATAGAACAGAATAAAGCACCCAGAAATAAACCCACATATATATAGTCAATTAATTTAGGACAGAAAAGCCAAGAATATACAATGGGGAAAGGACAGTCTCTTCAATAAATGGTTTTGAGAAAACTGGACAGCCACACGCAAAAGAATGGAACTTGACCACTATCTTACATCATACACAAAAATCAACTCAAAATTGATTAAAGACTTGAACGTAAGACCTGAAACAATAAACTCCTAGAAGAAAATGTGGGCGGCAACCTCCTTGACACAGATCTTGGTGATGATTTTTTTGAGTCAGGCACCAAAAGCAAAAGCAAAATTCAATAAGTGGGACTACATCATACTAAAAAGCTTCTGAATAGCAAAGGAAACCATCAACAAATGAAAAGGCAACAAACTGAGTGGGATAAAACATTTGCAAATCCTGTATCTGATAAGGGACTAATATCCAAAATATATGAAGAACTCATACAACTGAATAGCAAAACAAACAATCCAATTTAAAAATGGGCAAAAGATCCAAATAAACATTTTTCCAAAGAAGACATACAGATGGACAACAGGTATATGAAAAGATGCTCAATATCATTAATCATCAAGGAAATGCAAATCCAAACCACAATGAGATATCACCTCACACCCGTTAGAGTGGCTATTATCAAAAAGATAAGAAATAACAAGTGTTGGCCAGGATGTGGAGAAAAGGGAACACATGCACTGTTGATGGAGATGTAAATTGATGTCACCACTATGGAAAACAGTATGGAGTTCCTCAAGAAATTAAAAATAGAACTACCATATGATCCAGCAATTCCACTTCTGGGTATTTATTCAAAGAAAAACTAAAACTCTAATTCAAAAAGATATTTGCACCCCTATGTTCATTGCAGCCATCCCTGGTGGTCTAGTGGTTAACATTCAGTGCTCTCACTACGGCAACTCGGGTTGATTTCCCAGTCAGGGAACCACGTCACCCTCTGTCAGCTGTCATAGTGTGGTGGCTGCATGTTGCTGTGATGCTGAAAGCTATGCCACCAGCATTTCACATACCAGCAGGGTCACCCATGTTGGACAGGTTTCAGTGGAGCTTCCAGACAAAGACAGACTAGGAAGAAGGATATGGCCACCCACTTCTGAAAAAATTGGCCATGAAAATCCTATGAATAGCAATGGAGCATTGTCTGAAATAGAACCAGAAGGTGAGAGGATGGCACAAAAAGACCAGGCAGGGTTCTGCTCTGCTGTACACAGGGTCACTAGGAGTCGGAATGGACTCGACGGTACTAACAACAATATTCATTGCCGCATTATTTACAACAGCCAACATATGGAAACCACCTAAGTGTCCCTCAATGGATGAATGGATAAAGAAACTGTGGTGTATATATATAATGGAATATTATTCAGCCATAAAAAAGAATGAAATCTTACCATTTGTGACAACGTGAATAGACCTTGAGGGCATTGTGTTAAGTGAAATAAGTCAGACAGAGAAAGACCAATACTGAATGATCTCTGTTATATGTGGAATCTAAAAAAGAAAAAAAAACTCATAGACATGGAGAACAGATTGGTGGTGGTTAAAGGCAGGGAGGTGGAGGACGGGATAACTAAAGAAGAAATAGGTGGGTCTTTCAGGAAGTTCCTATAATAAATAAACTGTTTGCCTGGGCAAGAAACTCCTGGAAGAATAAAGTCGTGCTAATGAAGACAGAGGAGTATCATAAAGTCATGTTAATGTATACAGTAAGCTGCGACTTCAATTCTTAGAGTCTGGGCTGAGTGCGGGACTAGAAGGTTTTGATTCTCAAATAATATCCATCTAAATGCTTTCATACCTCTCTTGTATGAATTTATTTCAGATCCAAAGTGAACACAAATTATTTTAAGGTTGAAGTTACTTTCTACTCTAACAAAATATATGTCTAATAAGGAGGGTACTTTTTAAATTAATATTCACAAAATCAAATATCTATACTCTCATCATTTTGATGAGATTGTCATTTTCCTTGATTTACTCCTAGTTTACCCCTCAACCACTCCACGACTAGTAGTTTTGAATCTTTCCACCATGTACTTTTACCCAATTATCTTCCAAAAAAAACCTCTTGGTCTCTTCCCATTCCTAATACTACTGTATCATCATTTATGTAACTATGATCTGTCTTTCATTCATTCAGTTATTTCATTCACAAGTTCAAAAAAGACTATGTATTTAACATAAAAAAAGTTAAGTGAAAAATGTGTTTCTAGATCTTGAGGCTCAGAGTTGTGGACTGTCCCAGCAGTGGGGAGATTCAAGGTAGTGGGGAGCTTCCACTTGAAACAAAGGGGGGCACAAAAGCTGAGGGATTTAGCAGAGCTCAGGAACTACATGGGAGGCCAATATCTAAAGCCAGATGCATGGCCAACTGCACAAAAAGAGGAGCACATCAAAAGGACTGAACGAAGATGTCAGGGCCAAAGAATAGAATCAGACAGCTAAGAACCAGAAAAAAAAGAAAAAAGAATTTATTGACATCGTATTATTGGAGCATCTTTAAGTTGTCATATATTGTGATTGCGTAACTTCTGATGAGACATATTGGATGTGGCTAAATATAATTTGGGATGAGAAATTAAAAAATGAGTGAGTTTTTGGATTAGGGTACAACAAGGTTCTGGAATTCATTAACGCACTATCCTAACCCATTCCAATGTCCTCTAGAGTAATGCTGTCCAATAGATGGTTCTGTGATGATGCAAATATGTTCTAGTCTGTTCTGTCCTAGAGTGTATCTACTAGCTACATCTGGCTATTGATAACTTAAAATATGCCTAGTGTTACTAAAGAACTGAAATTTTATTTAATTTGATTTTAGTCAATCTGAACTTAAATAGCCATGTGTGGCTAGTGGCTACTATACATTACTGAGCAATGCACCTCTAGAAATAAAAAGTAAACTTCCCACCAGACACACAAAGGAGCAGTGTCATTCTCAACTTTATGAGTAAAAAGCAGGACTTCCTGCGAACCAACAGTGTCCTCTATAGGGGCTAGACTTAACTCTGGGGAGCCATAGGGTTGATCATTAAATCTAAACTGGTTAAGGGAACACAAAGAACATAGTTGTCGTGGAGTGGGGGGTGGGGAGGCTCCATTCCTCAGGATTCTTATTTCTAACAGAATCACACTAGAGTAACACACCTGCCTTTCTCCTCCCTCCTCACTCACTTGGCTTTCTCACTCTGTTTTGAATCCAAAGAAACCGTGCATTCTTTTCTGCTTCCTACCTTATGGTAAGCCTACAGCAGCGGGCTCTGCCCCATGAGGGAAGCCTTCATTTGTCTAGCTCTATCTGAGTGGATGGCTAAATTTAATTCCAGAGTGAAATATTAGAAGCTAAATCTTACATCAAGTATGTCATATCATCCAATCAAGCTTTTATCAGTAACAAAGCTGTTATTTACAGCTCCATTTCTCCGACTTCCATGCCTACTAATCAGTTGCTTCCAAAACATTGAAAAGAAAAACCATTTATGGACCACCCCCCTCCTCAAAACTTCAACACTCAATATTTGTGATCATTTAATGGCTTCAAAACTAAAAGGCAGAATTTGTCTTTGTCTAGGACTCTCTTTGTTCTGAGAGTGACACTTGAATGATAATTTTAGGCATATATACTAGCTTTATATGTATCAGTTTGTATTAAGGCAGCCATGAGCGAGAGGAGTAGATCATAAGAAGGTGCTTTGCACTGAGATTAAAGCCTCTCCTAAACTTCTTGAGTTGTTCCAATCCTGCATTATTTGCTATCGTAGCATCTATTCCTTCTCCTTTGTGGCACATCATATCTTAATTTGTGTGATTCATTAATGAAGAGTTTACAATTCCCACTGAATTATAAACTCCATCAGCTTCATGAGGGAAGAGACCATGTGCATCTTTTAATCACCATTTTATTTCCAACCCTTGGAACAATGACTGGCACATGGATGATATGCTCAATAAATGAATAACACAATATTTTATTTAATGACATAAAAGGTTACCTTTAATATGAGCAGATTTTATAATGCAAATTTAATTTTTGACTTCTTTTATGCATAGTCCCCAGAAATAAGGGTCCTGCAAAAGGAGAACACTTACTTGGAGGAGTATAACAGTCTCCAGGAATACAAAACTAATAATGGTCGTAATGATTGGGACCAGTAATAATGGCTGGACTCACGCTGTGCTTTTGCTTCCATTCTACAGGTCAATGCCAAGGACCTGACAACAGAGTAAGCTAGATAATTTAAAGTGCAGAATCATGGTGCTCAGGCCACAATAAGAGCCTCCACTTGTTGAGTGTCATTACGTTCAGACACTGTGCAGAGCACTCTAGAAAACATAATAGAGTCAGGACAGGAACAGTTTTTTGAGCCAGTTTTTTTCTTTACCACTCTGCCATAATACTTCCCCCTCATGGCATTCTTTAGGTTCATAGAGCAAAGGCCAATAAGAACTTTCTGTGAGTAGATATTACTAATGGATTTAAGAAGCATTGATATCTGATATCCAGTTCTGGGGTTCCACTTTTACATCATAGTTTCCCTAGGTCTTAGTCAAGTTTGTAAACTGGAAATCTTGTGCTGTATAGACTAATATAGAGCCTATGTATATATTTTGGATCAAACTGAAAAGGAAGGAGCTAAGACAGGATTAACACAATGATATGATTAGCGGCAGAGGGAAAGACACCTGGTGTAAAGTGATGAGTAGCAACTAGAACAGGTTTGTGGAATTCAATAACACTCACTAGAGAATCTCAGAAATTCTTGGGGAAAGACCTAGATTTCTTGCCATTGTATAGAATGAGAACTCAAGATTATTGCAACTTGGATATTAAAATAAAATGTGATACTGAATAGAATTCTATGAACAGCTTAAAAATCAATATAACTTACAAATTTAATATAGATTTGCTCTATAAATTTCAAAGCATTAAGGCAAAGGAATATGCTTTGAGGAAATAAGATTATTAGCATTTTATTAACACCAATTGGAAATACATTCTGGAAATATACATACATCTCACAAGAATTTGTCAAAGTTATGAAAAGTTAAGCCACCATTATTAATGGAAACGTTGAATATAGCCTATTTAGGGCTGAAAGCCACACCTTCCAAAACCAGACTTTAAGGCATCCATTGGCAATCAAATACTACAATTAGAAGGGCCTGAGTATATCACCAATTAAATTCCAGAATGTTTTGAAAAAAAGCAATTTAAACAATATTGATATCTAATTTTCTGAAAGAAGACATCTGTAAACTAAGGAATTCCTCAGAAAAAAGTCTTTTTGTTTGGATATTATGGGAACAATTACAATTAGGGGTCTTGTATTTAAATTTTGATTAATAATGATTTTTACTTTGAAAGTATCTATGCAATTAAGGGGGAACTGAAGTTGTCAGAATGTTAATTTGTCACTTGGGAGACTAAAGTAGAGATACCTGACCACTCATCAGAGAATCCTTGTTCCGTATGGGATTTCAGGAGATTAGTCTGCTTCTTTCCAGGGAATGGAAATAGCTTTCAGAGAAGGCATGCACAGACACATTTTTTAACCTGACACTAAGGGAGATATAAAATTACTTTGACGGAAGAGACTTTGATCTTAGGCCAAAAAGCTGAGAGAAGAGAACAAAGCAATCAGAATCCAGACATAGTCTCAATCTTCATTTAAATGTTTTTAGGAACACCTCACTGGAGTGGAAATTTTCTCATTTAAAAAAAAACCTTAAGTATTTAACTTTTAGACTGATAGTCTACATCTCTGAGACACAAAAGCCAGTAGATAATAATATTCATTCAAAAAGGGCTGTTTTCCCAAATCTAAGATTATATAAACATCATGTAGATGAATACTCCTTTGTCAGCTAAGAAGGAAAATAATTTATTTTTCATAACATAGTTCAGATAGTTCAGAGACACTATCTCATTTGATCCTCAGGACAATCCCGGAGTGAATAAGAGCAGGTAACATGATTTCTATTTTACAAAAGTAAAAACTCAATCTCTAAGAGCTAGTGAATGTATCAATAGCTGCCTATTTTGCAATGTCCACTGCATGAACTGATTTCATCAGGGGCTCTGCTAGGTTAAGAAATTGGGATTCGAATGAATCTGATTCTAAATTCTTGCTTTTAACCCACTATATTTTAAATTTCCTGTTGAAGGTAACATGCATTTACTACTAGAACTAACAATTAAAGTCCCAAACTAGTGTTCTCCACATTATACAAATTGCCTCCTACATCCGTCCACAGCTAAATAGCAGTGTGAATAAGGCTGACACTGGCTAGCCATTCACCAAACCCTTTTCCCTTTGCACACACCTAGACTAGACTTCCCAGTCTTCTGTGCAATTAGGTGCAGCCATGTGACTAAGATCTGGTTGATAGCGTGTACATGCATGCTTTGCGCACTTATCCCAGACCTGGCCAACAAAATCCTTCTGCACTATCCTCCATGTTCTCTTTCCCTCCTCACTAGCTGAGTGAGGAAGATACCAAGGAGTCATAGCCACAAGAGGAGAGATCCTAGTTCCTGACTTGACTATAGAAGATCTTCTACCTGCCAGGAATGGACAGATTGCAATTTATATGAACAAGAATTAACCTTTATTCCAATAAGCTACTAAGATTTTGTAATTTCCAAAGTGATTATACCATTTCACACTCCCACCAGCAAAGTATGAGAATTCCAATTGCTTCACATTCTCACCAACAGTGTTCTTAGTCTTATTAGTTTAGACATTTAGTCTCTATATAGTGATAATTGTGGCTTTAATTTGCATTTTCCTGATGACATGTAATTTTAAGCATTTTCCATATGTTTATCACTCGTTTGTTACATGTTCATTTAAGACTGTCTATTTCAATCTTTTTCCCATTTTTAATTGGGAAGTTAATCTTTTTATTATTGTGTGACAGCAGAGTTTATATTCCGGATACTCTCTTTTTCAAATATATTTTTGTTGGAATACTTTTTTGTTAGAAATATTTTCTTCCTATCTGTGGCTTGTTATTTCATTGTCCTAATAGTATCTTTCAAAGAGAATAAGTTTGACATATTCATAAACTCCAATTATCAGTTTTTCTTTTTATGGTTCATGCTTTTTTTACCATATATTAGAAATCATTTCCTGCACAAATTCAGAAGAGTCTATTTTATTTGCTTTTAGAAGGTTTATATTTTAGCATTTGCAGTTTGGAATATGGTTCATCTAGTGAGAGTAAGAGTTGGTGTTCATTTTGTTTCATGGATGTATCGAGTTCCAGAAACGTTTATTGCAGACAATTTCCTCAATGATTGCCTCGGTGCTTATACCAAAAACCAATTGACCATTATATGTAGGTCTATTTCTGGACACTTTATTTTGATTCATTGACTTATTTGTCTTCCTTTATCCCACTACTACACTTTCTGGATTACAATGACATTACAGTAACTGTTGAAATTAGGAAAAATAAATTATCTAACTTCATTCTTTTTCAAGACACGTTGTCTATTCTAGGCTCTGGACATTTCCATATAATTTTAATATAAGCTTGTCAATTTCTACCCCCAAAAAAGTCTGCTGGGATTTTGATTGGGATTCCATTGAATTTATAGATCAATTTTGGGAAACTGACGTCTTAATAAAATGGAATTACTTAACCCATAAACATGGATTAAACATTTTCTTTAAATTCTGTAAGCAAAAATTCATAATTTTCATTGTAAAAGTCTTGCACATATTTTATTAAATCTCCCTGAGTATTTTATATTTGGGAGATGCTTTCATAAATAGCCTATCTAAAATATATTTTCTAATTGTTTTTGCATACATATAGAAATAGATGTGTAAAGTTGGCCCTGTACCCTATGATCTTTCTGTATTCACTTATTTCTAATAGTTGCATTTTAAAATTCTTCAAGATTTCCTACATACATATATCTTCTGTGAACAGGTACAGTTTTAATTATTCCTTTGAATTGTTATGACTTTTTTATCTTTTTCTTATCCTCTCATTGACTAAGGCCTCCCGTACAATGTTGAATAGAAATTAGACACTTTGCTTATTCCCGATCTTAGCTGGAAAGTACTCAGAATTTCACCATTAAGAATGAAGCTTGCTGTGGAGTCTTTAACATGAATGAGTGTTAAATTTTTCAAATGCTTATTTTGTATTCGAGTTGGTTATATAATTTCTTCCTTTCTTCTGCTAATGTGGTACAATATATGATTAATTCTTGAATGTTAAACCAATCTTGCATTCCTGGGATAAACTCCAAATGCTCATAGTAAATTATCCCTTTTATATACAATGGAATTGTTTTAGCAATATTTTGTTAAGGATTTCTCATTTCTGTTCATGAGGGATAATGGAATGTGTTTTCTTCTAATGTCTTGAGTACTGGAATCATCATGTCTTCATAAAGTTGGTTGTGAAATGCTCATTCCTCTTATATTTTATGAACGTTTGTATAAGATTGGAATTTTTTCCTGCTTAAATATATGACAGAATTTATCAGTGAAGCCACATTGGCCTGGAGTTTTCTCTGTGGGAAGGTTTTGAATTACAAATATAATTTGTTTACCAGATACAAGACAGCTCATATCTTTTATTTCTTCTTGTGTCAGTTTTGATAAGTTGTGATTTTTAAGGGAATTCTCCATTTCATCTAAATTGTAGAATTTACTGGACTAAATTGGCTCATTTTTCATAATATTCCATTATATTTCTATTAATATCTTTAAGATATGTACTATTCTCCTCTCTGTCAAATCCAATATTGGTAATTTGTACTTTCTCTTTTCTTTTCTTGATCAGTCTTGCTAGGGCTTTACCAACTTGATTAATCTTTTGAAAAACCCAACTTCTAGTCTTTTAACTTTTTGTCTTTTTCTATTTCACTGATTCTCTGCCTTGTGTTTATATTTCCTTTCTTCAACTTACTTTGGTTTTAATTTGCTCTCTCTTTTCTAGCTTCTTTTTTTTTTTTTTTTTTTTTTTGTGGGGAAGACCAGCCCTGAGCTAACATCCGTCGCCAATCCTCCCCTTTTTGCTGAGGAAGACTGGCCCTGGGCTAACATCCGTGCCCATCTTCCTCCACTTTATATGGGACGCCGCCACGGCATGGCTGACAAGCAGTGCGTCAGCGGGCGCCCGGGATCCGAACTCGCGAACCCCGGGCTGCCAAGCGCGGACTAAACCGCTGCGCCACCGGGCGGCCCCTCTTTTCTAGCTTCTTAATGTGAAAATGTAGGTCACTAATTTTAAGTGTTTCTTCTTTTCTAATATGAGCATTTAAAAGTGTTCATTTGCTTCCAAACACTGCTCTAGTTGCACCCCACAAATTTTAATATACTGTGTCTTTGTTTTTATTTAGATTAAAGCATTTTCTAATTTTCCCTGGGAATTCTTCTTTGACCTATGAGTTACTTGGACATGTGTTATTTAATTTCCAAATATCTGGTGAGTTTCCAGGTATCCTTTTTTTTTTTTTAATCTAATTTAATTCTACTGTACATATTGTGGTCAGAGAAACTACTCTGTAAAATGTCAATCTTTTGAAACCTGTTGAAACTTCTATGGCCCAGCATATGGTCTATTTTGGTGAGTGTTCCATAAGTACTGGAGAAGTGTGTGTTCTGCAGATGTTGAGAATGGTATTCTACAAACATAAATTACATGAATTTATAGATAGATGATAGATGATGTTTCCAAATTTGTAATATACTTACAGATTTTTTTTTTTTTTTTTGTCTATCAGTGACTGAGAGGACATGTTAAAAACACTGTGATTGAGAATTTGTGTATTCTACCTTTAGTTCTGCCAATTTTTGCTTCATGTATTTTAAGCTCTGTTATTTAGGTGCATACATAGGTAGCATCTGATATACTGACCCTTTTATTATTATGAAATATTTCTCCTTTCCAAGTAATAATTCTAGTTTATAGAATACTTCTAGTTTATAATTCTATAACTTATAAACTCCACAAAGAATATTAGTATTTTTCTTCTAAATAGTCAGTTTTCAGGTGAAGAAAATAACAAAAATATAATATATAGGCTTTCATATTTACCAACATATTTATGATTTCTAGTGTTCTTCCTTCTTTCCTGCTGACACAAGTCCCTATCTGGTATCACTTCCCTTCAGCTGGCAGAACCTACTTGAACTTTTCTTCTAGAGCAATTCTGCAGACAAAGAAATTGGAAAATGTTCTTATTTCACTCTGTTTTGTTGCATATATTCATTGGATTTGAGTTTTTGCCTCTTTTTTAAAACTTTATATTTTCATTGTTTTCTAGCTGTTATTGTTTCTGACTAAAAAAAAAAAATCACCCATAATTTGTATCATGGTTCTCCTATATGTAATATGCATTTTTCCTCTGGCTGCTCTCAATATTTTGTCTTTATCTTTGTTCTTCAGCAGTTTAACTATGATATGACCAGGAGTGATTTCTTTTGTATTCATCTCAGTTGTGGTTATCTGAGTTTCTTGGTTGTGTAGTTTAGTTATGTTATTTTCAGTCAATTTGGGAAGTTTTTGACCATTATTTATTTAGACATTTTCTTGTCCCATCCCTTTCTCCTCTCTTTGGGGGACTCTATTTTCACATACTAGATCTTTTGACCTTACTTCACATGTAACTGAGACTATATTTATATTGGGGAAAAAACCCTCAACTTTTTTTCTTTGTTCTTCAAATTGGGTAATTTCTGTTGATCTGTCATGTTCATTCACCTTTTCTTCTGCAGTTTCAACCTGCTGTTAACCCCATCCATTAATGTTTCTAAAGTTCAGATTTTGTACTTTCCAGTTCTTGAATTTCAATATGATTCTTTTTATAGCTTCCATTTCTCCGCTGAGAATCTCTATCTGTTCACTCATTTTTTCCATAGTTGCTTACACTCTTGAACATATTTATGATAACTATTTTAAATAGTTATTATAAGTATCCTGTTATAAGAGCTGATTTTAGTATTTTATTTTCAACATCTTGGTCATCTAGGTTTCTGTTTCTGTTGACTACTTTTTCTTTTGCTTATGGGGAACATTTTCTTCCTCCTTCACATGACCAGAAATTTTCATTTTGATTTGATTTATGCTAGACATTGTAGATCTTACATTAAAATGAGTCTTGAGTATGGTGTTTTCCTTTAAATAATATTGAGTTTAGTTTTGACAGGCAGATAAATTACTGGAGGGTCCTCTCAATCCCATCAGGCCTGTTTTTCACTCTTTGTTAGAGAAGATCGACTTTGGTTTTGTTTTTAGACCTAGGATGTGGCCCTTACTCTATGGTATGGCCCTTACTTGCAAAGCATGACCTTTCTGGGGTTTCAAGTGATGGAGGTATTCATCAATGTTATTCTACTCTGGATGACTGAACAATCATTTCTGATAGCACTGCACAATTTCTGGTGTCTCTAACCTACTCTTAGCCCTGCATGAAATCTCACTCTATCCTTGCATCAGATACTTCAGCCCCAAACTCAGTCTTTGCCTTCTCTTTTCAATGAGATCTTTACTCTGTTCCCAGGAGGACTTCCCTCCTCCAAGTCAGAAACATTGAAAGAATGTTAGGCTCACCTCACATATTTTCCTTTTTACAAGGACCAACTTCTTGCACTGTCTTTGCTCACTAACAGTAGACAGTCATTTACTATATTTGGTCCAGTTTGATGGTTGCTTATAGTGGAAGGTTAAGTTGAAAACCAGTTATTCTGCCATGGATGGAAGAAGAAGTCTTATATCATAGGCATCTTAATGACTAATATTCTACAAAGTTCCAATGTAATACTTTAATTAAAAATGTTTGTATTAACTAATATATATGTTATGTAAGCACCTTTGTCTATTATAGATAAAGTTATAAATGTATTTCTTAAAAAGTTTAGTAATGTTTCCTTGGGACTGAATCCCAGAAATCAGTCAAAGGGTAGGAAAATATTTCTGGTTCTTGAAAATGCTGAAGCAGTAGTCTCCTCAAATCTCTTTTGAGAACCAAAAGAGGGTAAAATTATATATTACTTCCATAACAATTATATCAGAGTATAGTGCCATTAGTAATGCAACAGAATACCAATTTCTCTACATACTTACAGTCACTAAGTATTTTATTTTGTTTCATAATGAAGCACATTAGGAATAATATGAATTCAGTATTAATCTTTGAAAAGGCAGAATAGCAAGTTGATAAATGGCCAAAAGAACTCCAAACATGTCTTCTGGTTTCTCTGTCCTTCAGCAACTGCCCTCTGCCTGTGCTAGCCAGGATTTTTAGCCTCCATTTACCCCAGGACCCTTAAGTATCCATAGAAAAAAGGTGCTTGTAGCTCCTCCTTGTCAATTCCCCATTGTCATTTTACCACTAGGGTTTTCAACTCTTTTTAATCATGATTTTGAGATGAGAGCAATTTCACTCTGACTTTCAGAGGCTTTTGGTTTAGCACTTTAGTTTCATGCAAAGCCTCAAAATGAACTGCGCAATAAACTAGCATGTGTGTGTGAAGTCCCTAATTTCTCTAATTTTATTATGTCTATGCTGAGTGACCACTAAGACTTTGTGGCATGGTGCTTTTCTTAGGTAAATTCCAGATCCTCAGCCTGCAGACCATATAGGAAAATGCCGCAGGGGAACACACATCTGCTGTCTTTGGCTCACTTCAGAAATGTTTTCTCCTCTGGACTTTCAGTGTGTCTAGTACTCATAGTACTCAAGTACAAGAATCTTTGAAAACATGATTTGTGTGATTTATCCACCTTTTCTAGTTCTGTCAGCAATTTTGTTGCCCTCATCTGACTTACTACATTCTACTTAGAAGCCAGTTTTGCCAGTTTTAAACAGTATTAGAAGTAGAATTATACAATATATATTCTTTATTTTTCTCTGGATAATTTTGCTTGATATTACTATTTTTCGATGTTCATCCATTTCCTTGCATGTTTATTCTCATTGCTGTAGATTATTTTATTGCATGATTACACCAAAATTTATTTATGCATTCTACTGTTAATGAGTATTTGAGAAATTTCTACATTCTGGCTATAATGAATAGTGCTGTCTTAAAATTCTTATAAATATCTTTTTGTAAATATATAAATACATGTCTGTTAGGTGTATATAGAAGTAGAATTGCTGGGTCATGGGATACATGTGTGTTCATCTTTAGTTGCTATTGTCAAACGGATTTCCAGAGTGGTTGTTCCTATTCACATTTCCATCACTAGCATATGCGAGTTTCCATTGTATATTTTTAATTGGCTGTATTTTCTCTAGGACATTTCCCCATATCTTTATTAGGGTATTGTTTTTCCTATTGTTTGAGATAAATCCTTTACATAACAAAGACATTAACTGTTATATTTGCAGCAAATATGTTCCCATATATTCTGTTTTTTGTGTTTTAATTTCAACTATGCCAAACATAATGTGTAAATGACTTTGGATTACTTATACTATGAATTATTCACATATCTGCTTCAGTCCATTACAGTAGCTAATTAAGCCTTTACCACAACAATGAATTCCTTATCAACAGATTTACCTGTCAATATTCAACATAATGATGCAAAAATATCTCTTTAAGATAGATATTTAGGAAACGAATTAGGAACAACGTAGATTCACTGTTATTCTTTGGGGAGATAGAATTACAAACTGGTAAATAGCAAAAAAAAAAGAGGAAGAAGAACAAGGGATGTAGTATATTAAAAAATGTTCATAGCAGGATTGCCCTGGTGGTGTAGTGGTTAAGTTCACATGCTCCACTTTGGTGGCCCAGGGCTCACGGATTTGGATCCTGGGCACAGACCTACACACCACTTACCAAGCCATTCTGTGGCAGGCATCCCATATATCAAGTAGAGGAAGATGGGCATGGAAGTTAGCCCAGGGCCAATCTTCCTCAGGGAAAAGAGGAGGATTGGCATCAAATGTTAGCTCAGGGCTAATCTTTCTCCCCCCCTCAAAAAAGAAAAATGAATGTTCATAGCTATATAATTGGAGCAAGATGAATCTATAATTAATAAGATGAGATTTTTTTTTGCCTTAATTTTGGTTTTCCATAAAATACCATATATGAATGCTTGTGGCTACCATGTTTCTCTGGCATGCCCATCTAAAACAGATCTTTTTAACTGCTACTTTATTAGCCATGTCACATTCCATTACTCCAGTTGTGACTAATACCAGGTGATAAATAAACAATGTTGAGCCCAGCTCTCCTATCCTAACTATAACTGTTAGAATTACATAATGCCAAACCAGTGAGCATTGCAATATGCCCAAATTATATTTACCTTCGTATTCAATAAAACCAATTTCCAGTCTAATGTGTTTTCATAACACTGTCTTCTGGAGAATTTACATTAAAAAAGTACAAGAGAGAATCAAGTCTACATTTGTTAATGATGAAAATCTCAAATTTATACAGAAGAGATTAATAAACTCCAAGACTTCCAAACAGGCTTTTAAATCCACAAAATGTGTTATAGTGCCTAATCTCTGCCTTACCTAAAGTATATTTTAAGTAAATGCTTTATTGGCTAAACACAGGATAAATAAACAAAAGAGTAAAAGTTGCAGATAATTATATCCACAAACAGTGCTACACTTACAAAAGCAAAACCATGCCTAAATTCTCGATTTGCTTTCAATTTCATTATTTTCAAAATTATCCTGAAACAGCAATATTTTCCAATAGTAGAGTTTATCTTCCCCTACCAGTATATTATCACTAGCTTCAGTCATTGCACTGAAAGCCTACAGAATTCTAGGCACATTGCCAAATAGAAGGATACAAAAGCTTACCTCTACTAATACGTGTCCACCCACTACCCACCTGAAACATGTAGAGACAATGGAAAAACATTTCAAAATAAGCTTAAGTAGAAGACTAGTTGTAATTATGTGATCTGCGCCTTATCTGGCACAGAAAATGAGAAAGATATTTACAAATGAAAAGCTATGTTATGTACATATAATTTAATTAAAAGGACATATTATGCATATATATAACTCAGTTATTTTTTTATGAGCCTTTAAAGGTACTTGAAATCATGACATAACCAGCTTATCTGAAACTTATTTTTTATCTTTATATTAACTTTCTTGGGTGATTTCATCAGCAGACTAAGCCAGTGTCCAAAAATGCTAACCCAAGCAACGTATGACCACAACACAGATCTACCAGCCTTTACCCACACAACATTCTTCTCATGGGTAAAAGTCACTTCCCACAAAGCAATGTGACACAGGAATAAACTGAGAGAATCATACCTATGTTAAAATTGAAGATGACTGTGATTTTGTGAGAAAGCCAACTGTCATTACAAAGAATCCACCTTGTATTTAAAAAGTCTTATTTAAGAGGAGCTAATTTGGAATGAATTTTTACAATGTATTATTTGAATACTAGAAGCCAAAACTATGAGTTAGAATTGTCAGATATAGAAAAAGTGACCTAAAGCCAAACCTGTATGTCTTTGTAAATATCTAGTCTTCAGGTTTTAAGAGAGAAAAGCAATTTTCCAAAATGTACAAAGCATTTTGAAAAGTTATTTGGAAAGACTTTTCTCCCTGTAAGGACTGGTTATCAGCGTCTTTGTAGTTGGATAATGCAGAAGCTGTTCTTTTATTCCTGTGATCTGCCTTGGATCTTCAAGGATAAAGAAAAAATATCTATTCCATAAAAAGCATTCAACTTATCTAGGGAGCTGGAACTGAGGTTTAATACCACTGAGAAAAACTCTAGTTGTTTACTTAACTGATCAAGAAGCAAACAACTCAGCATTCTGAGAGAGAAAAATATTTCATAGAGGCCTCAACCATGCAAAATAACAATAACCAAACACCTGAGAACAAGGAGCTATTGTTAACATATACCACTTGATTAAAAAGAGGTTTAATCAGGAAACACAATGGTTTAAAGCAATGCAAAATAAAATTTAGAATAGGTTTTAATTATGTTGCTGTAAATGGACATATAACATATAGACTGCTTTATTGGACAGACTCACTGAGGACAACTAAGATTTCATTATGTTATTATTCAGGTTATGAGATAATTTTGCTTTTTCTAGTGATTTTATTTACAAATTATCTTTTATCTGAGACATACTGCCCAGGAATAGGAATTGCTTTTACCAGGAAACTGAATATGAGACTGTTCAGGCATCCCATGGAATCAGCCATCCTAAGAATGTTGTTACCCATCACCTCACAGGGGGCATTATTGCTGAAAGATAAAGATATCAATTACCAATTCAGTGATCCTCCAAGTATCCTTCCCTTTAACCAATAAAAAAGATCAAACCTGTTGGCTGTTAAGAAATTATTTAAATCCAATTATATATTGAAAGAGTCATCTATACACTCCTTACCTTTACTTCTGTTTTTCCTATCCCAATCCTGCAGTCTGATCAAAACCCTATCATTCTATAATATGACTCAAGAGCTCACTTTCTCTCCACATCAAGCTCTAAGATTTTTGCCAATTCTGAGTCAAACCAACAGCGAACACTCTCAGAAGCTAGGGAGGCCAAGCATGGGAGAACACGCATGAGCTTTTGTCCCTAAAGGGTAGGGCTGGGCAAGATTTTGGGGAATTTCATTGAAGCCCAAGGGCAAGACCCACTAAACTGTACTTTTGGAGACAAACTTGGCACTTAAAACCTATGTACTCCTGAGAAGGCTGACTTACTGAACTCTGGTGTCTCCTGAACACTATGGGGTAGAGAAAGCACATCAGGCAAGTTAAGTCTCCCTGCCCTTGAGCCCAGGAGATTACAAAGAAACTTAAGAACTGAGTGACTTTTCAAGGAGCAATTATAATTGTTAATTCTTGCAGTTGTAAATTCTTTCTCTACTTCTTTGATATATAAATCTTCTCCCATCCTCTGGCCAATTTTATAACCCAGGAATGTCTTTCTCAAGGATCTGGGAGCCATCCCTTTGAAATGTTAGCATCAAAAAAGATAGTGCCAAGAAGAACTAGACCATCTGAATAGATATATATCTATTAAAGAAACTGAATAAATAATTAAGAACCTTTCAAAACAGAAAGCAGAAAATAGAAGGGTTCAGTGATTAATTCTGGCAAACATTTAAGGAAGAAATTATATCAATTTTCTACAATTTCCTTCAGAGAAAAGAAGCAAAGGGAATATTTTCTAACCCTTTCTATGAGGCCAGCAGTACTCTAATACCAAAACTAGACAAAGACATTATAAGAAAAGAAAACTAGAGACCAATATCTCTCATGAAAATAAATGCAAAAATCCTCAACAAAAAATTAGCAAATTGAATCCACAAAAGTATAAAAAGAATTACACATCATGACCTATTGGGACCTATCCTAGGTATGCAAGGCTGGTTCAACATTTGAAAACCAATTAATGTAATCCATCACATTAACAGGTTAAAGAAGAAAAATCACATGATTACATAAATGGATGCAGAAAAAGCATTTGACAAAATTCAACTTTCCATTCATGACAAAAACTCTCAGAAAATTAGAAATAGAGGGGAACTTCCTCAACTTGATAAAGAACATCTACAAAAACCCTACAGCTAACACGATACTTAAGGGTAAAAAATCTTTAAGCTTTCCCACTAAGATCAGGTCCATGGCAAGAATGTCCCCTCTCACCACTCCTATTTAACGTGGTACTAGAAGCCCTTGGTAATACAGTGAGGCAAGAAATGGAAATAAAAGGTACACAGACTGGAAAGGAAGATATAAAACTGTCTTTGTTCCCAGATGACATGATCCTCTATGTATAAAATCTGAAAAAATTGACCAAAATAAGAGATTTGGAGGATAGACACAATCAACTTGATTTCCAAATAATAGAAACTTCAGAAAGAGAAAAAGAATAGATGAAGGCAAAGTGATAACTGAACCACAGCAGAAAAGAATTTTTCTGAGGTGAAGAATAATCTAAATGGGCATTTGAAATGGCTCACCAAGTTCCAGACTTCATTGATAAGAAAAGACATATCCTTAGGCCTGTGCAATTAAAATTTCAGAAGTCTGAAAACAAAGAAAATAATGTATGAGCTTAAAAACACAAAGAACAAATTACTTAAGAGAAAAGAAAACCAGACCAGTATGAAATTTCTCATTTGAAGCCCTGGAAGCTATAAGACGGTGGAATAAAATTTAGAACTAATTGAAAGACAAGTCTGACAGCACTAGAATCCCTTCACCTCCGAGATGTCCATCACCCATCAGGGTGAAAGAACAGTATTTGAGAACAGGTAATAACATAGAGCGTGTCAACCATATAGCGTATATGAAGAAAACACTTGGAAAAATACTATAACCAAAACAACTAGATCAGAAATTTCAAGATGAGGGAAGATGAGTCAAACAAAGGGTAGTGAGGGGGCTGAAGTAGTTGGGTCATAAACACATGATTATAAGTGCTGGGAAAGTGAAGGTAATCACTAATGATAATGGAAGAGTACAGTAGGGTAGTTTGAAACATTATACAAAAAATAGCCTTTAGCCTTATCTTCTCTAGCAATAATAAACTTGAAAATGAAATGAAAAAATATACCATTTATAAAACTTATAAACGTTACAAAATACTTAGCAATTTAATAAATATGGCATGAGACATATGATATATGAAGAAAAACATACGATTGTATTGAAAGTTATTAAATAAGATCTGAACCAAATAGGAAGGTCCTTAGGTGGGAAGAGATATCATAAAAATGATAATTTTGCCCCAAATTAGCACATATATTTAATGGAATTACAAATAGAGTTCCAACAGGACTTTAAATAGAATTAGATAAAATAATTTGAGATTTATAGGAGGACTAGGTGTCCAACAACATCCAGTAGAATAATGTAATAGAAGAACAATGAGGAAGTACTTAAGAAGTTACAATAAAGCCACTGTACTGTCACCAAATCAATATGTACTGGTACAGAAATAAACGGATCAATGGAATGAGACAGAGCCTAAAAATGGATCTCACTATATATGATTAGTAGAGAAAGAATAGACTACTAAATAAATATGTTGGTACAGTTAGCTATCTAAAAAAATCTAATGATTTATCTCCATTTTATACTATGTGCAAAACACAAATTCCTGGATTAATCATAGGCAATTGGAAAAAACAAACAAACAAGCAAACATTAGGATATAACATATATGGTCAAGGAACAAAATTGGAATCAAACAAATTATACATATCTGATTAGATGAAAACCTTTTCTGAGGCAAACAAGTCAATAGATAAACGATAGAGTTGAAAAAATTTATTTGCCCAGCAAATAGTAGACCAAGGGTTAATTGCCTAAAATATACAAAATTATTAAAAGTATTAAAATTAATAAGAAAAAGACAAACAGCTCAATAGAAATATGGTCAAAGGACAGTCCACAGTGGAAAAATGTTTAAATTCACCAATAGTCAGGGAAATGCAAATAAAGCACAATGAAATATCACTTTACAACTATCAGGCTTCCAAAAATTAAAAAGAGCTGTAACACCAAATAATGGCAAGAATGTGGGAGAAAAAGGCAGTCTAGTACATTTCTGGGAGTGTGAAATGCTACAGCCTTTTTGGAAAGCAATATAGCAACATCTATTAGAATTATAAATGCATTTACTTTTCCCACTCCTGGGAATATGCTTCATAGCATGCTCATTAACACTTATGTACAGGATGATTATTGTTCTTCTGTTCGTTTTGCCCAAAAATAAACACAAACACAAAAACAAAACCTTGTTAAGTGAATGCCCATATACACGGAAATGGCTGAATGAATGATGATATATCACACAATGGAATATCATTCAGCCACCAAAGAGAGTAAATTAGAGATGTACCAGTTGATTTGGAAGTATTTCCACTGGAGGATAGCAGAATACGCCACCCCAAAATAAGCCACTTTGGCATAAGGATTGTTTTGAGCTGAAGACCACTGAGAGGAAGCAGATACAAGGAAAGATCTTTGCCCTCCCCCTCTCTACCTGAAAGCAGAACTTACACTCCTCTTGAGAAGGCGTCCCTCCAGACTGTCCATACCGGGGAGTGAGTAGTAACTTTATCACAGATGAGGTGGCATTGAGAAAGTCTACACAAACAAACTTTACTAACTAGCCTATCTACCATTAGTTCCCACATATTGGCCTTCCCTTAACGAGCTGCCTCTAGAAGCGCAAGGTCCTTCTCCTCTGTCTTGACACTTCTCTACAAAAGTATTGTTCTTTGCTAAAATGCTACATGAGCCCAAGTTCTAATAACACCTTTGAGTTACTCACCACTGAGCTTTCTCCAGCATGAAGTGCACTGCACGTGTTAATAAACCATTTTTCTCTTGTTAATCTGTTTTTTTCTGTCAACCTAATTTAGGGGAACCCAGCCAATGAACCTAAAATCAGCAAAGGAAAAAGTTTTTTCCTCCCCTACACCATACAGTATTGTTGAATCCGAAAGAAAGGATACAGAAAAAAAGTGTAAAACATAATTATTTGCAATAGAACTGATTACAAATATACATATAAATGATTACAAATCACATAAACATATTTATATCATTATAGTATCACATAAAATGGAAACATGGAAGGATAAATGTTAAGACATCACCAAGAATTATCATGCTTGTGGAGGTGGTTAAACGGCGATTTGTGTTGAAGATGGACAGCAGGGAAAAATGAGGCAAAAGAAAAAAAAAGGAATAGAAAAAAAGACTATTAAAAAGTTGAAAACTATACAAATATGCACAATTGTATATGTGAATATAGTTTTTAAAAATTACAAATAGTGCTCACTCTGCTGTCTTGAAAGCTCTTTCCTCCGTGACTGGGATGTTTAGGAAATGGGTATGTGTAGGAAATGACAGGGACACTGTGAGTCTGTAGGCTTTGATGTTGGACAGCTAGAGTTCATGTCCCAGCCCTGCCACTAACTGGAGGTGAGACGTCCATTGCATTATTCACTTTTCCAAACTCAAAACGTCCTTATCCATGAAATAAGTTTGTGAGAATAAAATGAAACAATATAATTAAACTGCTTAGCACAGTGCTTGGTACATATTAAGTGCTCAATAAATACTGGCTCTTAATATTGTCATTCTTATAGTGATTGCAAATTAACCAGTTTTGGGCCCTGGATAGAGAAAAGGAGGAGAGGTGGAAAGTAAGATGATTTTGAGGTTCAAGTGTAAGTGATTTGGAATCACGCTGCTGTATTTTAAATTCTCCTTCCTAGGTTTTGATTGGGTAGCAAAGAAAGTTAAAACTTCTTAACATGGCATTCAAGATGCTCAGAATCAGTCCTTCATCTAAGTGCAACAGTTCTCCTAGGCCCAGACATTCTATTTGTTTCCCAAGCAATTCCCTACTCAAGGAGTTGCTGTTAGGATCAAATAGTGAAGATGTTGACTCACATTTTTTGATAACCTACTGCATGCCAGGTACTGCTAAAGGCAGTAATACTGAAAAGTACATTCTATTTCCTTCATTTTGCAAATAAAGGAACTAATACTCCCATAGTTTAAATGAGTGTCAAACTTTCTGATATTAGATATGCCTAGTTCAGAACTCTGGGCTTGTTCTAATACAGCTTGTTGTCATCATTGCATATGTGTTCTATAAACAGTAAATATTCTACAAATTTAAATGCAGCAGGATATTTAACGGCAGGTTTCAGTTGCCTTAGAGTCTTGGCTAAGGCCCTAAAATTGAGGATAGCAGGTGATAAATTTTCACACATTCTAAAGAGAGGTGCCAGACACTCCTACCCAGACTTGCTGAAATAAATCTAAATATGTCCTTACCTCCTTTCTTTGTCACTATCACCAGTCTATATAAAGTTGATTAAGTAATGGGGCTTTTTTAGAAAACTTGTTAGCCTCGAAGAGGAGAGTGTGCAGCTTTTCACCTGCTCACTTCCAGACCATGTTCAAGGGGCCTCACATTACAGAGAGAGAGCCATTGGGCATCTGAAATACAGGGCACAGTGCCAGATTATAAGAGGAGCAGGCAGGAGAAACCTGTTCCTTTGCTTCTATTTCTTACTCCCATCCCAACTCTGGAGGACCCTGGGGAAAGATTAGCATAAGAGCAAAATGGAGGAAAGATGAAAAAACAGGTAATGCCAACCCACTCCCTCCTTCACCACTGTTGATCTGGGGAATTCTTGCGTCAGGACTGAGCAGGAAAGATGGGCAGATGCCTTAAATTGGAGTGAGGTGAAAGTTATGATGTGTGACTGTACTATACTTTTAATATCAGAAAATGAAAGTTCTAATATCCACTGATTGTTCTAATATTATTTCTGGAAAGATGTGGGATCTTTCTGGGATATTCTCCAGGGACAGAGAAGGGAGATCCAACGAAGTCTGTTGGAGGGCAGTGTGGGAGAAAAAATAAGGCTATTTCATGATTATCCCTTATTGACTGATGACATAAGAAACCATTACTTTTCCCTCTGCTTTGGCTGATGTTCACATACGTTGCTCTCTTGAGATTCTGCCCATCATTCTCGTCTTGCTTTTCATGACCCTGTTTCCATAACGTCTTTCATAATGTCTCTGGATAAATCAATCTTTTATTCTGTGCTCCCATAGCCTTACATCCCATCAATCACACAGCATTGTGGCCAAGAGTATAGTCACACTCCTCTGAAACAGTGAGCACCTTCAGGACGCTCATGGCATCTTACCGGTCTTTATATTACCAGTGCCGAGCACGGTATCTTGCTCATGCTAAATGTTCAGTACTAGCTGATTAAATTGCTGTAGAATAAATTGATAATCGGACTCAGTCACAGAATCTAGGACCTTGATATACCTGCTGTGCCCCAATACCTCTGTGGAACAAATCCAGAAAACTTCCCCCAGGAAGCAGAACAGTTTCTGCTTTCCTGTGGACTTCCCAGGTAAGAGTCAAGATAACTCTGACACAGCTGAACACCCATGAAAGTAGAGACCCAGGTGTCATCTGTGCATGAAACAAACAACTATTAGGCTCCTACTATGTGTCAGGCCTTGGGAATGAAAGATAGAGAAGACAGCACCTGCGCTGTTGTTTTAACCTACAATGTTGACAACAGTTAAAATGGATCTCAGTTTGGAAAATGTATGATCACTACCTGCTGAAAGCACTGGCAGCTTACACTCGGAGCTGATGGAACTCCCGTTAGTTGTCAGCTCTACAAGAAGAAGATATGGAAACTGAGGTAGGCATAGGCTGAGGGCAGTAAAGCAGCCATGGCACCAACACCAGACCCTTCCACAGTCGTCCTTTATTGACAGCGGGGGACAGCTGCATAAATCCCAGCCCAACCACTGACTTAATGGCAGGTCTTAGATTCACTATGAGTATACGAGCCTTATCATAACCATCACCAGATGGCCTTAACATTCCCCTCAGCTTGGCTAAACTTCAGACAGGTTTCCTTCTGACTATAGGCTCCTGACCTCTTTTTTCTTAGGGCATTTACTTTAGAAATCTTGCAATAGTAAGTTATTTTTCTATCCCTTTGATATGTAAATTTTCTCCCAGCCTCTTGCCAGTTTTACAACCCAGGAATGACTTTCTCAAGGACCTGGTGGCCATCCTTTTGAAATATAATCATTAAGAAATACAGCACCCTTATCCGCCCCCAACCCCTATCTCTGTGAGAAGGTAGGACCCTACTTCCATAAGCATCGATTAGCAAACACAGATGGCCTAATCATACTGCCCATGGACACACCTCTCCTTTAATGTCCTCCAGTACTTTTCCACTAGTTCACCACCGTGCTTAAAAACTCTTCTGCCTTTTGTTTCCACAGAGTTGAGTTCAATCTCTCTTCTCTATTGCAATAGTCTTGATTAAAGTCTTCCTTGCCTGTTTAACTCTGCCCAATGCAATTTTTCTTTGGCAACCACCGTATAGAAATTCAACCATAACCATGAACTTCACCAACCATAGTCGTGATAATAGTTGTGATTAGTAAAGAATTATTGAACAAAATTTCTTGACACTATAAACCAGTGGTTCTCAACCAAGGGCAATTTTGCCTAAAGGGGACATTTGGTAAAGTCTGGAGACATTCTTGGTTGTCACAGCTAGGGAGAGGGGTGAAGGAAGAGGTTTGCTATTGGTATCTAGTGGGTAGAAGTCAGGGATGCTGTTAACATTTTACAATGGCACAGGAAAGCCCTCATAACAAAAAATAATTTAGAACAAATGTAAATAATGCATGGTTGAGAAATCCTGCTATAAACATTTAGGATCCTAAGAGCACTCCTCCCTAGGTCTCAGCCTGGTCAAAGAAATTAGGTTGTGCCAAAAAGCCTGCACCAAAGTTAGATTATAGTTTCTAAAAACAACAAAAGCAAGCAACTGAGAAATAACTGTAAATAGCTCTTGAAGATAATATCATTGAGAAACATGAGTTGAACAAATAAGGTTTATAGAATATCGAATTATTAAGTTAATACCAAATGAGTCCACATTTTGCATTGGTGTAGAACATGGTCCCCTTGCTGATGGTGTGGGTTCTATCACTTCCTAACTGTAGCAATGTGTTATTTAACTCAGTTTTCTCATGGGTATAAGAGAGGAATAATGACCCCTGCCTCATAATGCCATTATAAAGATTCAACAATATGATGCAGATTCACGTGTTAGCCTGATGTCTGACTTATAGTAAGCTCGCAGTATATGAAGCTGATTTGAAAACTGCAACAAGAAAGGAAAATAGGGATTCCAGAATTGACTACTTAATAAATAAATGAGGAAACAAATGACATCTAATTAAGTCCTAAGTTTATTATTTAATATTTTGAGACCAAAATAACTCTTCGAACACCATTATTTTCATGAGAATTTAAGATCCAGATAATCCAATTTGTGGGTTCACTGAGTCACTTTGGACTCATAATCACATGAAGGTATTTCCTAGTGAGAATCTAATTAGATATTTAATTAGTCTACATAGGCTAATGAACTGCCACTCTGACATTATCTCCTTTAGAGATTCATCTCAGTCAACTTATGTATACAATAATAACTATGATTAATCCAATCCAGATTACCACCACCTATCACTGTCTCACTGATGAAAGAATGGCTCTTCAGTTAGCCCATAGGCTCCCTGGAGGAATTACCACGTTTGTAGATATTCTCTTAGTAGCTGGCAAGTTAACTTAAACAGGTTACCTGATGTCTTTTTCATTTACTCAAAAAGCAGTTATTGTGGCTATAATAAAGAACAAACGTACATTTAATTCACTTGTGACACATTGATCCCATTCTATTTGGCAAGCACACGATAAAAAATTAAACATCTCCCCTCCTCCCGTTTTGCACAGTCAGAAAACCCATATCAGGACAAACCAGCTTAAAATGGTTCTATGTAGTTCAGATATAAATGAATTTGGCTGATTTTGTGATGTGAGGTTCTAGTGCATTCTTATCAACTACACATGAGTAATATACCTTAGATATTATGCCTTATTTATATTTGTCTTACATTTACAGCTTCTATTATTTATATTTTTTATGTCTTCTTCGTAATATGCTAAAGATTATCTGAGTTTCCTCAAAACCTATTATTTTGAATTTAAAAATGCATTAGTATATGAGAAGTAAAAGCATGAAATCTCTTAAGTAATTCACTACTAAATCAATATATAAAGAATGCTTGTAAACCACCAACTAAAGGAAACAAAGTTCAAAAACAATGGATATCTTTCCTCCAAATTTTCTAAACTATTTTTTCCTTCAGATAGACTTGTCAGTTTCAAACTGAACATGACTTGTGTTTCTGAGATCCTGGGAAATGAAGGATATCTTACTTCATTTTCTATTCCTATATAAAGCAGAGTTGCATTAAAATTTTCAAATTTCTTCCCTCTTTATGAGCTCCAGAAAGTATATTTTGGTTAGTTCAATATGCTAGTCCTACTTTAACTTTCTCATAAGTTCATTTTTCAATTTATCCTAAAATTTGAGTCAAAGAATAAAATCTTCAAAGTGCTAGTCCTCTCTAATGTACTTTTGAAAAGGGGAACATTAAGTGTAACCTCAGTGAGGTACAGATCAGGACATAATGCTAAGAGGAACTTAAAAAAAAAAAGAATTATCAAGAGTGGCAAAGCCATGGAATTACTCTTTACAATAACCCTAACATGAAGGCAAATGACCTGTTTGACATTCCATCTAAAAGGGAAAATCTGTATCATCTAGAAACCCTCTACAGACATTATTTGGAAGAACTTTTTCTGTAAATCAGTTGGTACCAGTTATAGACCCTCAGCTAGCAAAAGTAAGCCTGTTAGTTTCCTTGGAAAACAATACCCCAGTCTAAGTAGGTAAGTACGTTAACAGTTTAAATCAGTGGCTCTCAACTTTGGTTGTACCTCAGAATCACCTCTGGAGCTTTTAAACACTCAAACGCCCAGACTGCCCTCAGATCAATTAAACCAGAACATCTAGGCTGGGAACCAAGCATCAGTATTTTTTTATGGTCCCCTTGGTGATTTCAATATGCAGTCCAAATTGAGAACCAATGCTTTAAAGAAATGGAAGTTTTCGTAACAATTACCACTATGGCACAGAGTTAAGAGGAACTTTTGGATATGTTTTCATAATTGAAAATATAATTGGTTAGAGTAGAAGAAAGAATTACGTCTCCACCTCCCAACTATAACTTTTAAAATGAGGTTTACCGCCACTACTGAAAAAATTTTTAAATTTTTGTACTATTTCTTACAATACTCCAGTAAAACTTTGAGATAATTTCTTTATGTGTATGTTTAAGTTGATGCAATTTGATTTGAAATAACCATTTAAAAGACTCTAAAAATATGAAGGTAAATATTGCTAGCCTGTTCAATTGACTCTTGGTGAAAAGAAGAATCAGTCAGGGTTAGGCAACTTTTTTCCTCAAAAGTAGAACAGTAATATGAAATTTGGCATAAGAATATCATAATACTACAGAAGAAATAACTTTTGGCTCCATATATTAAACCTTATAAAAAAATACCATGACTAATATATTAACTTATTAAAAAATAGCTGAGCACCTTTTAGGTATACAGTACCATGCTGGGTCCTGGCGATACAAGGTAACTGCAAAGATATAGCTCCTGCCCTCACTGACCTGTAGCCCAGTTGGCTGACTTGTAAGTCAGGCCAAAGATTTTGATCCCATCTATACACCCACCATAAACCCAAGATATTATTAAACATTAGTATATCATGTTCCAAATGAATTGCCAAATGTCTATATAACACAACATTTTCAGATCATCCTGGTTGACATTCTATGCCTTTCTCTATACCCCATCTTCTAAAAGATCAAGAAAAGACTGATAATGTAAACATTACACATTGAGCTTGTGCAGGTTTATGAAAAAAAAATATGGTAAATGATTCTCATATCTCCATTTCCCCCAAATTTTCTGTTGCTTTCTTACCATTTCTCATTTT
The DNA here is from genome assembly GCA_031878705.1 of Tapirus indicus. NCBI lineage: Eukaryota > Metazoa > Chordata > Mammalia > Perissodactyla > Tapiridae > Tapirus > Tapirus indicus. The sequence goes on along the minus strand of CM062919.1, from coordinate 123,451,012 downwards.
CATCACCGTCATCATCATCATCACCGTTATTGTCACAGCTATCTAGGCGGAGCCTCTAAGATGTAATTTGAAAATATGTCTGAAAGCAAAACTATGGCATTGGAAACTATTGTTGATTTAGAATTTTTTCAGTTCTTGATGATTTTATATCTCCTTATAAAAGTAATCTGTGCTTATTATAGCTATATAAGTCCAAGAGAAAATTACTCATAACCTACCAACACAGCAACCATATTTAATATTTGACATCTTTACAAGTTTTCTCTATCAAGCTTTAACAAAGTCATACTGAATTTAAAATTCTGTATGCAGCTTTTAAATTTTCTTCACATTATATTCTAAGAATTTTAAAGTCTCATTAAGAACTCTTTATAAACCTTATTTGAAACGGTATATGGCTGAAATTCTTGACATTACAGAGCACTTCAAGAGCTTAAAAATATTAATGTAATGAGCAAATATTTATACTCTGTCTTGTATGTACCAGGTACTAATCTAGATTCTGTGGACACAGAAAGGAACAAAGACAACGTTCCTGCCCTGTGGAGTTTATATCCTACTGGGAAGAAACAGACAAAAACATAATTTTAATTTTATATGAAAAATAAAGAAATCAAAAAGATAATTTCAGATAGTGATTCTTGTTTTAATAGTCATGGGATTCTGACTCTGGAAAGGGGCTGGTTAGAGAGGGGAGGTGTTGGGAAGGTATCCATCTCCAAGTAGAGAATGTTTGATCTGAGATTTGAATGATAAACAGGAATCAGCCATGTGAAACTCTAAAGAATATGCAAATATGAGAAGAGTGGAACAATGCTCCTTTCCTGGAAATTCTTGCCTAGAATAGATCTTCATGAAGGCACAGGCAAAGAGTGAACAAGCCTTGAAAATATCCCTTCCTCGCCAGTCCTCATAAGGTTCTTCTTGAGTCAGATCTCAAACTTCACTCATCCTTTCCTTACAAGCCACTTAGTGGCCAACTCCTATGTTACATCACTCACCAATCACAAGAGAACGGACATGACAAAATTCCTGCCTAAACTTCTAACCAAACGTGTAATTAGAATTTATAATACAGTTTGATTAAAAATTGTGCTCTCCTTTATTTTTACCATAAATTTACTATGATCCTTGACATTTCAAATTTATGTTGCTGTTATTGTTCTTGTCAATTTTGGAGCTGAAATATGTCAAGCCTATTGTACAAGTTTAGTATTGCAGTTAAGAGCATGGGCTATGGACAGATTCTAATGGTAAGACCTTACCTAAGCTACTTAGGTCAGCTACAATTTCCTTATCACAATAGTAATAATGTAAGTTTTAAAAGAAATGGTATTTAGCTTAGAGCCTGACAAACACAAGCCTTTAATAAATAGGTAGAGTAGGTAGAGAGAGTTAAAGAAAGAGAGAAACAGCATACATGCACATGCACACACACACACCTTGAAATTATTTTAAATATTGTATGTATAAAGATCTTAGTAGTAGCAAAAACAAGACAATTTAGTTATGCCGTATTACTCTTTGAATGGCCTCGTGAAACTCTAATGCTTAGATGACTGCATATGGTCTGCCAACTAAGAAAGGCTATCCACCAACTTTTACTTGGATGAATTATATAACGTGGGATTTGGGAAACTTGAAATCCCAAACTCCACTAACTCTTGGTCACAGACATCATATCAAGTTTCAAACACAAGCATGATGGGGCCTCAAAAAGAGATGCTAAGGGTCCTGTCGATTCTCCTCAGTGTTTCCTTCTATTCTCAAGCCTTCATTAGGTGACTTCCTCCATACTAACACAGTATTTTCAGGGAACACTGTCTTGAGGCCCAGCACTCTGCATTTGGAATTGAACCCCAAAAGACAATGAGATGACTGAGCCCTGCACCCAAGGAAGGGAGGGAATTCTGAAAGAGACTAATAAAGTAACTGTCACACTGTCCTCGTCAAGAAACCCAGCACCTCTCCATTGGACTAATCTCTGAGTAGGGATGAGAGGGCTGATCGGGTGGGCTTGAACCAGGAAGCCCATTTTCTTGTAATATATATGGGGATAAGAACATGATGTTCAAAGGGTTCCATGGCTAAAACAAAAGCTTGAAAGCCACCGAGTCAGTAAATGTGAAGGCTCTTTGTAAACTGTAGTGTGATTCACAAATGCTAGTTTTTAGTAATAATATTACTGCTGTTTCTTGGTTCTTGTGAAAATTTAAAAGCTTGTTTTATGGGGAAATTGCTTAATTAGATAATAAATCTCAAGAAAAGGCACTGTTCGAAGTCAAAGATTCATTTTTGTCCCTATCATTCTGTGCAATAAGCACATTTAAAAGACTTCCTAAAGAATTCCTAAAGGGATCCATTTAGTGCAGGAAGCAGGAACAGTTGACTAAACTTTTCCATCACAAATTTAATTCACCCAGTCAGTCATCTTCTGCAGTAAAGAAATTCATCACACTTCCTGGTTGTTATGAGGATACTCAGAGAAATGTTCCCTGCCTCCTTTGGTTGGATATGAAGGCCCTAAGGATCTCAATTCAATTACTGCAACCTGGATGTTGAATCCTGGGATATAGACAAACACCAAAGGAATATGGAAAAAATAATGAGAACAGGAATCCAATTTAACTTCTTGTGCATTATTTGTCCTAAAAAAGAGCAACACAACTACAGGATATTGTATGGGACCTAAGTAAATAATAATAGCAAAGACAAATAATGCTTACTGTGTGCCAGGCAGTGGTCTAAATGCTTTACATACATTAATTTATTTATTCCTCACAACAACCTTATGGGCTCAGTATCATGATTATCTTCTTTGACAGATGAAGCCCAGAGAAATTAAGTCACCCGCCTGAGGTCAATGTTTGAGCTAGGATTCAAACCTAGGTAATCAGGATCCAGAGATCACCACACAATGCTTTAATTTTTAATTTTAAAGAAGTTAGGAAAAAGAGTATATATTTTAATCTGAATTCTGCCAATTATAAGTAGGCCTTTGTGCTTGATATCTTCCTTCTGCCCCTCCCGATCCACGCCCCACACTTTTCTACCTTGCTTGGTGCTCTGGAGTCTGGCCTGTAAAGACAGCATCAAAGGGCTTCCAGTTGGGTTTGGCACTAGCTGGAGAGTAGAGGTCACGGGGAGAGTAAGGTCAGGGTATTTATTTTCCTGGTTCCCTTACTCAGGTCACTACTGGTTGACTGCATCCCTCTGTTGAAACTACAGCTCCTGTCAAAGGACTCACTTCACTCTGGATTCTCTACCTCTCCCTTCCTCTACCCCTAAAGGCATAGAGATAACAATAGCTCTCTACTGTTACAATTGCTGGGCCACTGAACCTTATTATTTTCCCTAAACCCTTACCACATCTTTGTAAATTGACCTTTTATTAAACTTTCCTCAAATCACCAATCCAGAAATCTGAGCAGAAAATTTATTTCTCCACCTAGTTTACATATGACTGGACAGAAAAACTGCAGCATAACCCTCACTATTCCCACTTTCCACCCTCTGCACAACAGGCCCAGGAAATAAATTCTACAACTGTCAAAAAAAAGCTCCACTGCTCATACTACAAGCCTTATTTTTCAATTTTCTTGGTTTTTGTAAGAGACCAGGAATTTAGGTTTACAAATAGAATAGCATTTTTATTCTAATAATAGTCATTGGGTCTATTAAAGCATCCTGAGAGCCAAGCAGCAGGGCAGTACAAACCTACTCGTGTTGGGTGTTGGTCTGTTTGAGTTGAATGACCTTACTGAAGCCTTGACTCATATGTCATAAATCAGACACTTAGCCTAATTAAATACAAAAATATCTCATGCTATGCAGCTGACAATACTAGATAGTTGGCTTCCTGGAACCAGGTAGTAAAATATATCCAGGAAACGTGATCACAGGGTGCAGAAAGAGACACCAGCTGCATCCTTGTTTTCTCTTCCATCTAATTAGCCATTCATCAGAAACAATGCATGCTTATGAATATGTCTTGGCCTCAAACAAAGAGAGTGAGCATCTGAACTGACCTTAACATCTCTTCTTCAAAACATCCTAAGTTGATCTTGTCATTTACTTTAACAGCCCACTCTGTGGTGAGAATTGAGGTTGTTTTCATTGAAAGGGATGTAAGAACAACACTCTGAGCCATAATTCCAAAAAACATGGTTACCCAACCACTCCTTTCACCTAATCCACCTTAATAGTGCTGATAATTCTTCACTGTTCCACTCCCGGTTTCGGTGTTGAAAATCTAGCTTTACAGCTACAGTTAGGCTGGGTGGGTTAGAGGATGCATTTCCTTTTACCATGACTTGATGTCTCCAAGATTAAGTGTGTGTGGAGGTAAATTACTCACTGTCTTTGCTTACAAACCTACTTGTTTAATCATCAGAATGTGTCACAAAGGTCTTAAAAATCTATAATCATGTACAGCTACCAATGGAATAGATACAACAGATGGGCATCGCTCTGAATTACAGTTTCACAGAACAATGACTGAAGATGGATGCATAATACATTGACTCATTTCAGCAATAAGCATTTGGGGAATCTCTTGGACTGGTAATTCTGGACTGGCAGGAAACAATGGCCATGACCAAAGGTTAAAAAACAGGAATCCTGGATTTTACTTCTCTAATTCTAGCCACCATCTTTATGTGTGACACCAGAGCTCCCCCACTATAAAATGACAACTATCTGTATAAGCTGGGTTACATAGTCATTGGCGTGAACAAAAATGATTTATATGTACAAACAGTAGTATCAAAAAACCTCTTGCTACTTCACCTTGCAGAAATCAGTCAGAAATTATTTTAAGTGATTGAGATCCTCAATGCCCTGAAACAAAAGTCAAGATACATTGTTTCTTTCAAATTACACATGCTATTTCTTTTCCTCCCCACCTGTAGCAGCCAGCCTCTAAGGTGGTCTCCTCCAATGATCATCACCTTCTGGTATTCACATACTCACACAGTTCTCTTCTACAGAAGAGATCTGATCAGGGCTAACATGTGTATCCAATAAGACATTGCAGAGATGATAGTGCGTGACTTCCAAGGTTAGCTCATAAAAGCCATTTGGCTTCTGCCTTGTTCTTATGTCACCCACTCTGGGAGATGCCAGTTGCAATGTGAAGAGGACACTCAAGTAGCTCAATAGAATAGCCCACATGATGAGGAATTGAGGCCTCCTGCCAAGAGTCAGCATCAACTGCCAGTCACGTGATTAAGCCATCTTGGAAGCAGATCTTCATAACCTAGTCAAGCCTTCAGATGAATGCAGCTCCAGCTGATATCTTGACTGTAACCTCATGAGCGATCCCAAGCCAGAATCACTCAGTTAAGCTACTCCCAAATTCTGCATCCACTGAAACTGTGTGAGATAATAAATGTTTGCTAGTATAAGCTACAAAGATTTAGGGAGTAATTTGCTACAAAGCAATAGACAACTAAATTCTCTTCATTCTGGTTTTCTATCCTTTACAAGGCTTACCTTGTATGTATATGCATCCTTTCTCCCAACCCCGACACACACACACACACACACACACACACACACACATTTTTCAAGCAAGCCATCCAAATAGGAGTATGGTAAAATGTCTAGTAGCAACAGAAGGGCATGCACACTTTGATAATGACACAATTTTAAAGAATTAATTCTCGAAGATATACACGTCCATAGTTGCACCTGCACAAACAATGAAGGTCCTTCTGAAAACTGTCCTCATCCAAGAAATTGTTTACAAAAATAAATATCACATTTTCCATCTTCATAATGTATATAACTTTATTTGTAGCACAGCAGATTACTCCACTGTCCTATGGTACCATAAGTGGAATATGGTGATATCATTTTATTATCCAGACAGTTGTAAGTTGTGACTTAATGTCCTGCCATTAACTCCTGTTAACTGCCGGAAATAAGTCATATTATCTCAGCTGATAGTGAAACAAGTGAGTTAGACAGTTAAGAGGGACATCTGGCTGAAATACTCCAAAGATCTAGCAGTGCATTTAAACCAAGTATGAGTATCTTCCGTGTCAGAAGAATTTCAAACAATTATTAATTGTAACTTTACTATGAGTCATGATGACATTATACAATGAGTGTTGAAATACTAACATTAGCAGAAACATCCTAAGCAGATAATATAACATTCTTCCTCACCTGCCTTCTACTCTATATAAAATCAACTTATTAACATTTCAGATCAATATTAAAATGTAATAAAATTAGAGAAGATACACATTTACTGTTTATATCACTGTATTTCCAAGACTAAAATGACAAAACAAATGAAAAATCACATCTCTAAAAACTTGGGTACCTGTAGAATGTTTTAGTAAAGCCACTTAAAAATAGTTTCCACTATTAGCTTCCAACATAATAATAGGCCTGAAAACACAAATTACCTTCTTAGCAGTGATGTGAATTTCTCTCGGGAAAATCAGAATTCTAAATTAACCTAAATAATATTAAAGGTATTGAATTGTACTGCAAATGAGATTTTACCGTATACAAATCTAGTTTCTGCAAAGGGCAGAAATTTTCTTTTATGCGAGTCCCTAAAACAATTTTTTAAAGCTGTAAGAATTATAGCAAAATGAAAAACTCAAAAAGAATGTGATAAAAATGTTTTACCTTTAAACAAATAGCAGAAGAATTTTACCAAATATAAAATGTTATAAAGAGTAATGGTTATAAAATGAGAATCACAAAGTACTTTTCTGAAACAGTCAAATGGATAAGGGTTAACTTGTTAACTCTTAGTACTAGATCTTACATATCTATTTAAAAAACCATTTGATATTTCCATTTAACACCTGTATTTAACACATTTATAAATTATTAAAGGGTAGGGATGAGGAACATTCACTTCTGATATTCAGTTGGCTGAAAGCGCACAGGTGGGAGGAATGGAAAATAAAGTATGTCAACAAATTTTTTTGTGTTATTAATTCTATTTATTGTTGTGTCAAATTTATACCCTTGTGAACCAAGGAATTTAAGATAAACCTAGTATTTACAAATCTTTAAATGAATTAATTCTTTAATAAAAATTGTGAATGGATTTATGCTTAATATTATTTCAAAAGGGTTGAGTTATTTTACTCTGAGAAATCATTGTTGATTTAATTCTGAGAAATCTTATGCATTGGATTGTATCTATTTCCTATATATTATGAAGCTATCATTTCTCTTCAGATATCTGTTAAATGAGATGAGTGAATAAATGAAGAAAAGAAATTTTCAGCAATTAATTCTGGCAATGTTTTGGCATCAATAGACTCCATTTGTTTGAAAAATAGTTATCCTTACGCTGATCTTTGTGTTCTTGAGTTATGCTTTTTATTTCCATTTAAATTGTGTTCAAGGATTACTTTTACTACTTCCTCCCCCCAAAAAACCTATATTGAGTATAATGATCTGCACAATAATTTCTCAGAAAAATCAAACAAGCCATCAAAGTATCACTTGGACATCCATTATACGCCTAGCTAAAAGGAACAAGACATAGGTCCCGACATCAAGGAGATGGAAGATACAACCAGAGAAATCAAGTTAAATTACATGAAACAATTAGGGAAAATTAAGTGCTATGATGTATGACAACTTTTCCCAAAAGATCCATGGAATGTTAATAGATGTTTTATTAAAAAAAAGAAAAAGAAGAGCTTCCATGGTCAAATAAGTTCGAGAAATATTTTGTAAGACATTACCCTCTTGGCAATTCACAATGTCCATTAGCATATTAATGACTTAAAAGTTTTGCAGCAAAGAAAATGGTTGTACTTTAATTAACCCAGAATATTCAAAATGTCTTTAACCATGGAAGCTTTTGTTAAAATGTTCTTTTTGATCATGAAAATTTCATAAATGAAGAGAAAAAATAACACAAGTATTTGCCACATTAATTTACAATCATTAGCATTTTGGCATATTTGATTCAGACTTTTTAATCTAAATAATAATAAAAGATCACTTACACAATTAAGGCCACCCTCATCTCTTTTTTTCTCCCTCTTTCCCCAGAGGTTACCATTATCCTGAAATTGGTATATATTCTTCTTGTCCATATATTTACTTTGGCTCATATGTTTGTATCCACAAATAATATATAGAATTTCTGCTTTAAATTTACAAATATCATTTTTGTACACATTATGGTTTACTAATTTTATTCAACATTACGTTTATGAGCTAGATCCATAATAATGCATATAGATTTAGTTCATCTGTTTTAATGAGGAATTGCATTCTTCGTATAAACAGACCACAAAAATTAATTATTCAGTAATCTATTAAGGACATGTGGCTTGTTCCCAATGTTTTCCTATTACAAAAAATGTTGTAGTGAACCATGCCTTGTACATACATCCTTAAGTGTCTATTGAAGAGATGTTCTAGAGTATGTGACTAGAAGTAGAACTAATAAGTCATAGGTACCTACATGATTAACTTTAGTAGTAATAAGTCATAAGTACCTACATGATTTAACTTTAATAAGTCATAGGTATCTGCATGATTAACTTTTACTGTAGATATTGCAAACTTCTCTCCAAAGTAACTGAACTAAGTTGCACATCAACCAGCACACTGCAGGGATTCCCAGGACTCCTGAACTCCCATCTCTGCAGACACTCAGACATTACGCTATGTTAATCTGATGTGCATGAATTTATATTGTGCTGATATACAATGTTAATTTCCCTTATTATTTTTGAAATCTGAACATATTTTCATAAACGTATTGCCACCTGTTTTTCCTCTTTTGTGAATTATGATGGTATGACAGAGTTGATTTTATATTTCCTAGACTGATCCTTCATTGCTCAAATTCACTGCAAATAAGTTCCCTAGTTTCTGGTTTAACTTTCATTTTGTTTGGTATTTCTTCTGTTGTATTTTTGACAAGTTTTTATGCTTATCAATTTTATAAAGTTTGTACTTTGGTGTCGTGTTTTCTTCTAAAATTTTTAAAGTTTTATTTTTCACATTAAGGATTTTATTCCATTTGCTATTTATTTGTGTATTGTGTCATACAGGCATTTAATTGTCCCAGTGACATTTCTTGATTAATCTCTCCCTTCCATACTGACTTCCAAAGCCACCTCATCTTCTGCTGTCTTTGTAATATAGAGGAAATCATTAGTAGTTGAGGGAAGTGAGATGTCCCTATTGCACTGACCTACTTATACATGAGGGACTGCATGAAGGAAGTGGCCTTCAAGTAGGGTCTGAATACTGCATGGACAGTCCTTCATTTACATCCCTTCTGTAATACTCACTGTAAGTGAATTAATTTTGCTGCAAACGAATTTCTTCATTTGTAAATGGGAATAATATGGATTATCTCATAGCATTATTTAATCAGGTAATATATTTAAAAGTGATTACCATATTGTCTTACATATAGTAGGTGTTCAAAGATGTTAGCAGTAGTAATTATAGTTCCTGTTGTTGCTAGTAATAGTAGTAGGGGGGGTTAGTAGTATGTGATTAGGTTAGTCACTGTACACTTGAAAAGTAAAACAAATCTGAAGGAAATTCCTAGGAAAGTAAAGTTAGAACAAGGATATTGTCTGACCGTAAAGGTGAGGATTAGGATAAGCCCAAGCTGGCGTTTGGAGGACAAGCTATAAGAGGAATTGAAGTTATTGGTTAAGGACAGAGGTTCTCAAAGCGTGAAATTCTCGAAGTGGGAACCTCAGCAGCAGCAATTCCTGAGAACTTGTTAGAAATGCAAACACAAGACCCTAGACCTACTGATTCCGACGCTCTGACTGACGAGTGGCCCAGTAATCTGTGTTTTAACACCCACCTCTCCAAGTGATTCTGATGCACACTCAAGTTTGAGACCTACCCATCTGGAACATGATGAGTAAAAGGTGATGCTGAGAAATCAGGTGAACATGGTGTATGAAGAAATGTCAGAACTTAAGATGTAGATTGCCCACTGAAAGGGCTGAAATTTCTCTGTTCTGACGCCTTTACTTGCTTCCAGTTATTGATTTTATTTTACTGAATGGCTTCCCAATCTCAGAATCATTTCTCAGCTTTCAAGTTCTTTTTGCAGTCCACCTATTCGGCAAAGCAATGCCAAGTTTGCAACCTTTAATCCCTCTCCGTCCTTCCACGATCTCCCTCCTACATTGTTCTCCTCCTGCTTTCAGCTCAGAGGCTCCTCTGGGAAGGCAATTTGTCTGGGACAATTTCATTTAACATTAAATGCCATGAGCTTTATAAATCAAAAACGAGGGTAGTAATACCCTAGAACCCAGCTTTTAATAGTAGGAATCCCTAGCCATTAAATATAAAACAGTTATCAATATATGTATATCTGGTGACCCTTCTCTGGCCCCCGGATAGAAGTCTGCAAAGAACATGCTGTATCTGTACTATTTAAGAGCACTTATATTTTAAAAACTAATTTCACTTGAACCCAATAGGTGTAAGCATGAAAAAAGAGATGAGCAGCAGCCAGCCACAGAAAACATTTACCTATTTTCAGATTTCTCCGTTGTGTTTTTTAAAGAGTTTTATTGATTCTTTGGTAGAAATTGAGGCAGGAAAATAATGAGAGATCTCATTAAATAGCTTATCAGAGACCTGACCAGTATATTAATTTTGGCCATAATAAGTGTCAATTCCAGCTGCAAAGGATCAGTTCAGCCATGGCCACAAGGACCCATTGTGTAGACGTCTGAGATAAATACATCTACCATGGCATGCTCTGGAGCAGGATGCATTTAGGGATACCATGTGCATTTTAAATTAGTGCTGACTGCCTTGTAATGCTTGGGAATCCCTGTTTAATAAAACAAAATCAATCTTCAGGGACTTGAAAGATATCACTCCTGTTATCTATAAATACAGGGTAATTCTGGTGTGTTTCTTAGTATGTTTTCCCTTTTGCTTTATAATTTGTATATCACACACATGCATGCATGTAAACTTAAAATCTATAAAATATATAGGGTAGCATGTAAAAACAAGACCAATGAAACATATATTTTATTATTGCTTTATATAACATATTTAACAATATAGACAGAATTAACCTACAGTGAAAAAGCTTCAATTTTTTTTTCAGTGTTTTGGATGATTAAATACTGCTGCCTTTGTGATGTGAAATCATGATTCTTTACAATAAAATCAATTTATTTGGGTGTTTAATCTATCTACAACTAAAACTAGAAGTTTGAAATTGTCCAACAATATTGTTAAAGAAAATTTAAAATATCACCCATATGAATTTCAAGTGCATGAAAAGAATGAAAATACACAAAACTGCTAGCAATGATTTTATCTTGGTGAAAAGGTAATGCATAATCTTTTCATTTATACATATTTATTTTCTAAATTCCCTATCTTAAGGAAGTATTATTATTCATTATAGTACCAATGTTAATAATAATAAGATATGAATGAAATATGTACTTGGGAATATTCATAAATCTTACCTTGTACCAGAATTCTATTTACAGAATTCACACAAAAACAAAACAAACACACACACCAAAAACATATTTACAATGTCTTTCTTGATAATTAAGAAATAAGATGGAGATAGCAGCAGCAGCAGCAAGTAACAGTGAGAGTCAAAACTGTTTTCTTGATATGTATGACCTTGAACTAGTAGATAGCGAACACTGAAGTGAAGCAATATTTCAGCCATCCTAAATTAATAAGCAGAATCAATTAGGTGCATGTACTCCATAGGAAGGATTTCAAAACTTTATAAAAACACTTCTCTTTTTTAAATGAAGAGGACTGTGCATTGCCTTCTCTTAGGGCAACTGTACTGTGTTGTAACATACACACTAGGGACAGCAAATTAACAATTCATCTAATATAATTGAGATCGTCTAGATCAGCAGTTCTCTATCTGTAATCCTTGCATTTCTAGGGGTCCAAGGAAACCTTTTGGAAGGTCTGCAAAGTCACAGCAATTCTCACTATATTATTTGCCTTTTTCATCATTTGGCTCTTTTACTGTGTTGGCACCCCCTCTTTTGCTATGTTGGCATTTGCACTGATGGTACAAACACAATGGCAGGTAAAATTACTGGTGCTTAGAACAAATTGAGTCAGTAGAACCAAGGTGTACTAGTAGACTGTATACTTCACCACCATGCACTAAAATGTCAGTTTCACTTAAGACTATCTTTGAAGAAGCAGTAAAACATTAGTAATTTTATTAAGTCTTGGCACTTAAATACACATCTTAACATTCTGTGTGACAAAAATTGAAAGTATGTATAAAACACTTCTACTACATAATGAAGTAGATAGTTGTATCAGTTATCTATTGCTGTGTAACAAATTATCCCAAAACTTAGCAGCTTAAAACAACATACATCTATTATTTCAGTTTCTGTGGGTCAGGAACTCATGCACTGCTTAGCTGAGTCCTCGGGCTCAGGTTTCCTACAAGGCTGCAATTAAGGTGCCAACTGGGGTCACATGCCTCTTATAAGGTCTAACTGGGGAGAGATCCACTTCCAACCTCACTCCTGTGGTTGTTGGCAGGATCCAGTTACTTGAGGGATTTTGGACTGAGGACCTCAGTTCCCTGCCGGTTACTGGCTGGAGGCCACACTGTTCCTTGCCAGGTTGGCCTCTCCATTGGGGCAAGCATGTGAGAAGAGCCAAAGAGAGAAATCCAGCAGGGTGGAAATCAGAGTCTTTCATAATCCAATCACAGAAGCGACACCTCACTTTTGCCATATTCTATTTGTTAGAAGCAAGTAACTAGGCCCAGCCCACACTCAAGGGAGGGAATTACACGAGAGCATGAATTCCAAGGGGCCAGGATTATTGAGAGCCAAATCAGAAGCTGCTGTTCATAATGGTCATCTTTGGGAAAAGCATGCGTACGACAGTGTTGCAGGTTGAACTAGCTACTCTTTTCATTACACACCATTTTTACTCGAGAGAATAATTAACAGGCAAACTATAATTACTCAGGCTTGTATTTTGCAGATATTTGCAGAATTGAGTATTTTTTGAAAATGAATAAAGTGAGTTTTGTCACTTTGAGGAAAACAATGTTGATACTCAATACCCAATAGAAATTGAGTGTTCAAATGAGCGCTAGAATTTAGGAAAATTTGTATCTGGTAACAGTGTCTTGAAGTTTCTCAGTACATAAAACCTTTTCTAAGATATTGACAGCAATATTAAAGAATGTTGGGATCTGATATTGTATAATGAAAAGTGTTAACATCTGAAAGATCCATGAAACTCAGTGAGCCGACGTTTTTCAAATGACCAATGGATGCTTTTACAGAATCATGCATGTATCCACTTAAAGTGAAAGATAGACCAATGGATCTCATGTAGCAATATGAAAAGTTCATTAATATGGTTTCAGTTCCACATTGTTATTAACCTTAAAGAAACTATTACTTGCAGAGTTCTAGTGAAGTATCAAAGAAGAATATCCACAATTACCTAAAAAGAGTATTAAAACACTTCTCCATTTTCAATGATATAACTATACGAGGCTGGATCTTTTCCATATACTTCAACCACAACAACATATGGCAGTGGTCTGAACGCTGTGGAAGCAGTATAGAATCCAGCTGGTTTTTATTAAGCCAAACATTAAAGATATTTACAAACATGTACAAAAACACCACTCTTCTCGTGAAAATATTTTTTTTGTTTTGGAAAATATAGTTTTTCATAAAAGTATATTTTTATGTGGACATGAAATGGGTGTTTTATGGCTATTTTTAAATGAATTATTTAAGAATGTCTGTTTTAATTCCTAACATGGTAAATATTGATAGATATAATCCACATAAATAAAAGCTCTTTCAGTTCCTCAATACATTTTAAGAGCACAAAACTTCCTAAGATCAAAATATTTGAAAATCACTGAGCTAGATTTTGCTGTTTTAACAAAAATGACCACAGAATCTCAGCAGCTTGAACAAAAAAGATTAATTTCTTGTTCGCACTACAAGTCCTTAGGTGTTGACTGAGGGAACGTCCTCACTGTTTTCTCAGGAAATCAGGCTCATGGAGAGTCCATCATCAAGATTCTACACTCACAAAAATAAGAAAAACAGAGGTATGGCAAAATTTGCAAAGGCTTATAAAGCTGTACCTGGAAGTTACATATGCTACTTCCACTCACTAGTCATTGTCCTAAGAAAGCCACACGGCCACACCTAACTTCAAGGGGGAAGGAACATGCAATTCTGCTCTATGCCCAAAAGGAAATCCAGAACTATTTAGTGAACAAAACTAATGACCACCACATATGCCAACTCCAATCTGTAGATAGCTGGAGCACTGAGTTGAAAAGGATCATGAGACTGCATCTTAGCTCAGGAGGTTTATTAGTTTCTTAGTGCTGCTGAAACAAATTTAGTGTCTTAAAAGAACACAAGTGTATTTTCTTACAGCTCTGGACGTCAGAAGTCCTAAAATCAGAATGTTGGCAGGGATGCGTTCCTCCTGGAGTCTCTAGGGAAGAATCAGTTCTTTGATTTTTCTAGCTTCTAGAAAACAAGGATTATAGCAATGTTTATCCCTTAAACCAAAAATAATTGTGCACCTGCTAGGTAGGAGGCGCTCTTCTATATGCTGGGGATACTGAGCTGAACAAAAGTTAAGTCCCAAGCATCATAGAACTTACACTGTAGTGGGAGGAGAAATAGCATAATGAGTAAAGGAATACACATACGCGTTAGAAGACTGATATGTACAACAAAGAAAATTAAGGCAGGAAAAAGTAATTGAGAGTGCCGTGAGAGGTGCTATTTTAGATAAGGTGGTCAGCAGAGGCCTTTCAGATCAATGACTGAGTAGATCTCTGAATAAAGTAAAAGGACAAATCACAATATCTGGAGGAAGAACATTCAGGCATTGACAACAGCACCTGAAGAGGGCTTAATGTGAGAGGATGCTTGGAATGTCTGCAAGATAGCAAGGCCAGTGTGTGGCTGGAGAGGAAGGGAGGAGGAGATAAGGTCAGAGAGAGAGCTAAAGTGCAAATCATATAGTGTCCCAAGGACTGTGACAAGGACGTAGCCCCAACTCTGAGATGGGCAGCCACAGAGCCATTGACTTATGGGAGTGTTATGATATTTTTATTTTTCAGGGGTCACTGACTACTCTAGGGAGAATATAACTGCAGGGGCAAGGCTAAAAGCCCAAAGACTAGTCAGGCAGTCACTGCAATAATAGGAAGGAGATGATGCTGATTCAGATTAGAGCTTTAATGGTGGAGCTGAAAATTGTCTGGATTCTGGATACAGTTTGAAAAAAAGTCAATAAATATACCAATTGAATTAGATGATGTGGGTCTGAAAGGGTTATTACCAAGAAAGTCATTACCAAGAAAAGCGGTCACTTTTCAAAACAGGAAGGAAGGGAGGGAGAGATGCAGGCAGGAAGGAAAGAAGAAAGAGGGAGGAAGGAAACAGGCAAAGAAGAAGTCTCCACCCAACTTTTCAGTTGAAAGATTTTTGTAACCGATTGAATAGGTTTTTATGGAAAATTAATTATGTGACTTAGGCAAGTCCTTGGATATCAGTCAGAAGAATTATGACTCTTATATATGCAAAACATGCTTA
Source organism: Tapirus indicus (assembly GCA_031878705.1). Lineage (NCBI taxonomy): Eukaryota > Metazoa > Chordata > Mammalia > Perissodactyla > Tapiridae > Tapirus > Tapirus indicus. The sequence continues at coordinate 123,435,416 of CM062919.1, read as the reverse complement.
CCTGGCATCAAAAGCTTGAATGGTGTTAGGCAAATCTGCCACATGTAGCTGCTTGTGTGCACATTTGTGCAGTCTATGAGAAGTAATTTCTCTCTCTCTCTCTCTTTTTTGAGGGGGGGAGGAAGATTAGCCCTGAGCTAACATCTGCTGCCAATCCTCCTCATTTTTTGCTGAGGAAGACTGGCCCCGGGCTAACATTCCTGCCCATTTTCCTCTACTTTAAAGTAGCATGGCTTGATAAATGGTGCGTAGGTCTGCACCCGGGATCCAAACCTGTGAATCCCAGGTCACGGAAGCAGAGCATGTGAACCTAACCACTATGCCACTGGGTGGGCCCCAGTAATTTCTCTTTTATGAGTCCAACTTGATGATATAGCTTTTAACATTATTACAACATGATTTATTGTTATTTAATCCACACCTGAGTAAAATGGCACTGCCTTCTCTGAATGGAATAAAATTTCTTTTGAGTACTGTTCTGTTTTTTTTTTTTTTTTTTTTGGTGAGAAATATTGGCCCTGAGCTAACATCTGTGCCCATCTTCTTTCTTTCTTTCTTTATTTTGTATGTAGGATGCCACCACAGCATGGCTTGATGAGTGGTGCACAGGTCTGTGCCCAGGATCTGAACCTGTGAACCCTGGGCCACTGAAGCAAAGTGCATGAACTTAACCACTATGCCACCAGGCCAGCCTCTCTTGAGTAGATTTTTTAACAAGCTTTTATGAAGGTCACATTTGCTGTCAATTCCACAGTCTCAGGCTAAGGGGAAAAACCGTATCAAATAAACCAAGACACTAGTCAGAGGTGAACTATTTCTCCACGAGGGAGCCAGAATTTGCTAGTGCCATCTACAAAGGCCAATTCTCAGTTTCTTCTCAAAATACTGATATTAAAGCATTGACTAAGCTGAATAGAACTAATAAGCACATACATTATTCATCCATGTTTTAATGCATGAGAATATTTTAACTAAATAATATTTTTGTTTCAATTTACTTTTGTTTCAACAGCTCGACATTAAATCCCGAGTCAGGCTGCACTGAGAACAGACATCAGAAAATTTTGTTATAGATATTCAATTTCCATTTTCAATTTATCACCATGTTCATTTTATTTTTGATTATTATTAAGGCATATTCACTTGTCCCCATTGCCACCACCACCATTCTGGTCTAAGCCAGAGTCGTCTGTAGCCTAGGAGAAACAATATCCTCCCACCTGATCTCGTATCCGTCTTGCCCTGCTCCAACCCTTCTCCAAAGAGCAGTTAGAATGATACTCTTCAAAACTCAAATCATGTAATATTTTCCCTCAGCTTAAAAACTTTCAAAGGCTTCCAATGGTTCATAGGATAATGAGAAACCACTGAAGGCCTGCCCATGCCTACCAGTGGCCTCACCATCCTCTTCTTCCTCTCGGCTCTGCCCTTTCCAGGACTAGCTCTGCTCCCAACCTTTCCAAGGTCTTTGCACAAGCTGTACCCCTGCTGGGACACTCTTTATTCCCATCCTTTCTCATTATCCTTCAGGTCTCTAGCCATTCTGCTTTACTTTTTCAGGGAACTTTTCCCTGACCACCCTGCTCCACCCCAACGAAGTCAGAGCTCCTTGTTATATGCCTTGATCATCCCATGTTCTTCTTGCTCATAGCACTTATGAAGGCAGCAATTAAAGTAATGTGTGCAATTGCTTGATTAATGGCTGTCTCCCTTACCAGACAGCAAGCTTCAAGAGGGAGGGACCCATGCCAGTTAAAGCTCACCAGCCTGCCACAGAGTAAGACAGGCATTCAGTAACTAATTGGTGAATAACAAATGAATATATAAATTATTCACAAAACAAAAGAAACATTTAAGAGTAAGACTAAAAATGGAATAAATCGAAATACTTGATTAAAAGTAAAACATATACTTAGACATCTAAAAATGTAAATAATCAACTGAAATTGTGAAATGGATAATTGGAAGAAAAGAGTCTTGGTAAATTCAGATCTTTTGATTTTTCTCAAAGGCCATTCATCTGATGACCTGCTGCCTCGTGGGCTTTCAGAAAATCTTACAATTTTGTTTTGCTGCGTGTTACCAGATGTAAACCATAATGGTATTAGGTTTTTTTCTTTTTAATATTAGTGCTAAGAAGGAGACTCAGATGCCACTAATTAATACTGTTAGAAAGCAAATTAAGCACGTGTCAAAAGCAGAGCCTCAAGAAATAAGTGAATCGGAAAATCATTTCAGTGCTATGGTGCCCCAAATTACAGGTCTAAAAAGTGACTGTACTATCTGCTCTTTTATCTTTGGAGGTCAGTGCTCAAATGTATTGTAAACATATCATCGATCTCACGATTTGAATGAGCTGAATTTCAGTTGTATGAATATATACACAAGACAAATATTCTCACTGCTCTGTAGCAATCATAAGGTTCTGCTAAAAGACAGTCTGCTTTTACATCAGCATAGGAGAAATTTGTGCATCCTTCTAGGAGGATAGTGGCTCTTCATCTGATCTTTATCTGGTTTAAAGATTCAAAACAATAAGATCTCAACCATTTGATGTGGTTTTTAACAAATAGAAAACAATGTTGCCTTGGATTCTAAAATGTACAAAAATACTTCTGAAAAAAATCAAATAAACATAATGTTGAGCTTTATAGTCCAAGTTGACCCAACAACTCCCTATGAACATAGTAAGAAGTGTTGTTGACATTTTTAAGAAGGAGTAAACCCATTCTCTATCACTCACTCCAATTCCCATATTGCAATTTTTAAAAGACTAGACTGAAAAAAAACCAGTTTGACTTTCAAGAACAAAGTGAAGTGGAGCAGGGCAAAATTCTAACAAAAATTTCACCTTGACCTCATTAGCAAAATGTTTGAACAAATGAAATAGTGTGTTTGTAAGAAGCAGCAGGAATATGACCCACCTTTAAAAGTTATGAAGACAGAGGCCAGCCCTGTGGCAGAGTGCTTAAAGTTCCACACGTTCTACTTCGATGGCCCAGGTTCGTGGGTTCAGATCCCAGGCACATACCTACACCACTTGTCAAGCCATGCTGTGGTGGTGACCCACATACAAAATGAAGGAAGACTGACACAGATGTTAGCTCAGGGCTAGTCTTCCTCAAGAAAAAATAAAGAGGAAGATTGGCAATGGATGTTAGCTTAGGGCAAGTCTCTCTTAGCAAAAAAAAAAAAAAAAAAACAGTTGTGAAGATAACTCATGAAGGTCCAAATCCCACATTTGCCTCTTTGAACACACATTCAGAACCAGAGCTAGTGTGGTAGTCTTCAGTGCCAGTCAACAAATATTTCCATTTTTACCTTTCTGCGCACACAGTGGGATTACGTTTGTTAGGAGGGCATGGTCATGAACTTGCTTTGACTATTAAAATGTTAGAAGTTATAGGTGTTACTTTGGGGTAGAAGCTTTACCAGCTAGTGCACAATTTGCAAGGTTCCTTTCCTGATACCACTCTACTGATGTTGCTGCAGATGACAGAAACTCCTTCATCCTGGGCTTCTAACTGTAAAGACATGCATTAGAGCCCCAGGCAATCCACTGTGGACATGTATTTTGAGTAAGAAATACACCTTTGCTCTTTTAAGCCTTTAAAAGTTGAAGTTGTTCACTTCTCAAGTATAACCTAGCCCATCCAGAGGGATAAATATTTGCAAACTCAAGTCATCAAAAATAATTTCAAATTTTATACTATGATGCCTATATATTTATATATCTATATCTATACCCATTTATTTATATATGGGCATCATAAAATAAAAGAGACCCAGGGATGCAAGGATTGTAGAATGTCATCAGATTTCAATTCACTAAAATTCCTTACTCTATAGCTTTCTTAAATTTCCTTTTAAACTTTTTAACCTGAGAGAGGAAAACTGTATGTATTTCTATAATTATCTAAGAGTAAGTATAGCATTTGTTGTACTCTTTTTCACAGATACAGTTCAATTTATTTGTTACTGAAAACAATACCATTTGTTCTTAAAATACATTCCCTGGGGAAGTAAGAGTTCATTCTCTAGTGTTTTCCAGTCTACTGTTCATATTAAAAAATCTAAAAGAACATCAATTTTCATACATTATCAAAAGGAGTACATATCATCTTGAGGGACTGTACAAATGGCTATATTTATGCACAATTTGTTGAGCAATGCCAAACATCAGAAACGTCATGAGTCAGTTGATGATTCAACAAAAGTCCCTGAGCACCTAGAAATGCATCTTTTGTCTGCTGTCTGATGATGTCCCTTGAGTTAAGCAACAACTCAGAGATAGAGGACAGCTGAGGGAGAGTTTAGTTCATCCACTTATGCAGAGCGGGGTACATCTGTTTTTCTTGCTACCAAATAAATGTCAACAATTTTCATGTCATTGAAACAAAAATAAAATTCCAAGCAGGGACTTCCTGCACTTCAGGCAATCTACTACCTATTTTAGTGCCCACTGCAGAGCTCTAGACTCTTCTTAGGAGGCTCTGTACGTAAATGAGAGTGAGCTACATGGCAGTGTAGCAAAAGTGAGCAGTTTGCTTTGCCATGGGTGCTATTATTGATTATTGAGAAGAAATGCAAGAAAAGTAATTGAGTTATAGCAGTTACCTCATGTAATTTAGGACTAATAATACCACTTACCTCCAGGGATTGTGAAGATTAAGTGAGCTAATCCATACAAACTGCCTGGCACATAGTAGTGGCTCAAAAAATTGTAATTGTCATTATGGCAATAACAATAATAATAATTATTATTATAAAATTATATATAATTATAATAATATATTATTATCTAAATCAATAAATTATTTGTGTGTGGGCAATTCCCAAGTTCATTCTCAACATCCTCTTTTTTCCACTTCATACTCTTTTTCCGTGGAAATCTCATCTAATCTCCAGGCTTCAATTATCAACTCTAAAGTAAGATTCCTAAATTTACATAATCACCCCTGTTTCTAGGCTATTTCCAATTCCCTCTAAAACATTTTCAGCTGGATATCCCTTTGTTTTCTCAAACTCTTTATGTCTACATCAAGCATCAAATCCCCAGTCCAGCACTGGCCTTAGACTAAGGTGAGGATGGCCCTTGTCTTAGGGCCTGATTGAGAGGGGTCTGCTCTTACCTTTCTCTGAGTGTACCCCTCCCCACAGCGCAAGGGTTCTGCAGAACCAAGAGGTCTCATCACTATATAGTTATATCATAATTGCCCTATTTTTCAAGGGCAAGTAAAAATATTGACAGATTAATACTATCAAACTAAATTTCCCAATTATCTGAATAAGAATTAAAATAAACATTCAATACGTGGTTCATGAAATCTAACAAAGTCTTATATTTAATATTGCTATAAACAATGCTAGCCAATTTGCTAAATCTCTTTCTGGGTATGCCTTGATAATTAGCTGTCCTCCTTTTCTCCATTTTCCACTTCAGAAAACATGTCTGATTTTAACTTCTAAAAATTGGAACTCAACAATTTCCAAGCAGGGAAAAGATAAATGACCATTAATTCAGCTGATAATTAACCACCTGAAAATCAACAAAAGACTCTATCATCATCATTTTCTGGCTTTCTACAATTTAGGATTTTATTTCCCTCTAAGTAGAAAAATTGTTCTTTTCTCAAATCAAAAGAAGTGGCAGCTGCACATAGAGTATGTGCCTGGGTATTTCTAGAGCTGAAGTCACTTCACCCTGTACTTCAGCAAACAGCTCCTTTCAGAACTTACGGAGTCCAACGCCACACGTGATGGGAAGGGGCTCTCTCAGCACCTGGAAGGCTGGGAACTCCCCTGATGGCCCCCTCCCTTCTATCATCAAGGAACTTGACTCTAAGCAGGTAAATAGCCAAGGCTGGGGGAGCTGACATTGATTTTCTTTTCTGCCTCCGGCAAGGATCTGCCAGGTCAACTGGGCAGCTCGCTTGAACTTCTTTAGACTTCATTTTCCTCATCTCTCAAGTGCGTAGCCCTCTCACATCTGAAACTCTGCTCCTGTATACGTGACCAATCACTTGTGGGAATGTTAAACATCCTACAAATCACATTTTTAGGAGTGAGTGTTCAATATGCTTCTCCTTATTTGCATGGGCATTATGATTCATGAGACCGCCTGATTTTGGAAAACATGATAAAGAAAGACAAAGACAAAAATAGCAGCTAATCAAGTAAAATCAATTGAGTGATAAAATGAAATCTGTGGTACCATTGATCCACTGGTTATAGAAGGTCTAACCAAGGAAGCAGACACACATGGCATACCAGGACTTGGTACTCTCCAAGTATCTTCTGTAAAAGTCTACATTTCACCTGATAAGTAAGTGTGTAGTTTCCAGGATACCTCATGCTCTCTCTCATCTACAGTTTTTCAAATAATTTCTTCTTCTGAGTTACCCCATTTGTGAGAAAATCCCTATACCTACTTGAAGATGCAGTTGACCTCATTCTAAGAGCCCACTCTGCTCACTCCCAGGAAGTATTAAGTGTGTGTGTGTATATGTATATATATATATATAAATGATAACACACGTTGTTTTGGTAATTGTTTATAGGCCTGCCTATCCTGCTAGACTATAAAAATCTCTGTATTCCCAGACCTAACACAGTGTTGGGCATAGAGGTGGAATTTAATATAATTTAATAAATAATACATAATTACTCAGTGAAAATATTTTTCATAACCTCTGCTTTTTCTTTTTTGTGTAGTTTGACATTTCCTTGCTATTCCATGAAATTTCGAAAGGTTAACTTTTTATTTCACTGTGCTCCTGTCTGTCATTATGATCTTAAAACTGTGTTGCTGCCACAAAAAGGAGATGGCTGGGCATTACTTCTATCTAATGTATTTGAAATGATCTGTAGTTTTAGCTGACGTGTTTTCTGTGTTGGCCCAAGCACCCAGCATGAGGTCTAGCCACACTTAATGTTTTGCACAAAACTTGCATCTTCCTCAAAACTTCTGTTGATGTTAAAAACCAAATTATGGTGCCCAAATATAATTCTTAGTCAGAATTGAAACTGATGGTTATAGTGTGTACTCTTATGGATCACAGTAGTCAATAATTAACATTTATAAGATAAATTTTACAGATCAAGATGGAGGTACTTGAAAAATTTACAATCTAAAAATATATATTGTGTTTTTTAAGTGATTAATTTTGGAAATATTCTTTTAGCTTGATGAATACTATCACGTTGTAAATGTCAACAACCATTGTCAGCTACCTAAAGATATGATTTTATGGAAACCAAATATACTGCTTTAATGTAAGATTTAAGGTAAAGGTCATGAGCGATGAAATGCATCTTTAAAAGTACTCCATTGGAATTCCTCTATCGCTCCTTGAACTCGATTACGCTGAACTCCAGAGGGAGGAGATGAAATAGATTGTGTCTCCCACACATGCTGCAGTTATCTTGGACTTCAGCAGTCAGCTCCCAGCTCCTCAGCATGTGCTGAGGCTTGAATGGGCTGACCTGGGATGAGTGTGGTTATATAAATTTGGCCCTCTTAATGTTCCCACTCTTGCTTCCCACTCTCCATCCGAAACCGCTATAGCCAATCTCAAATAATTTTTAAGGAGTTTACTAGACATAAGTTCCAGGAAATAGGGGATAATTGCGGTAATTGTGCTTAATTATCAGGACAATAAATGCGATTCCTAGATAACAAGGGAAAACTTTCAAACTAAGCATGGTGGAATATATTTAAACTGAAAGCTGCAGAGTCCTGGGTGATCAGTAGATATAGACTTCTAGAGATGGAAATGGGGAGTGGGAGAAATAGGAGCTAGGTAGAGTGTGAGAGTGGGTGGACAGGGTTCTTAAAGGGAAATCAAGGTATGTACCTTAGATGGAGGCTGAGTACGTTTGTCTAGATGTTGCCTAAATAAACAAAACAGAAGAAAAACCAGTTCTCAGAGAGCAGAGGTTATACACACACACACACACACACACACACACACACACTCAGAGAGACAGAGACAGAAGCAGAGACAGAAGAAAAATGAAAAATATCTTCCCACATGAACTCTAGAAATATTTAAATATTATTCCAAAATTTACCTAGAATTTTTCAAATCTTAGTTGCAAAGTGAACACAATGGAAAACTGAACTAAGCTAGAATTCAGCACGTATAAAATCTTAGTTCAAGAAAATTTATCATTTCCAATCTTTTCTTGAAAACTTTTTGTACCTTAGACAACAACAACAACAAAATCCTCACCAAAACTTGAGGATTCCAGGAAATGATCATTATGAATGACCTTTATAGGAGAGGCACCAAAAAGCAGAATTGGATTTTGATTGTTAACCATCCACCTAAATCCTTACATAAGCGGCTTCCCATACTCTCTCATTGCAAGCATTATTTTTTTAAATACAAACATTCAACACCGACTGCTAACTTGGTTAAATCCACGTGGCAAGAAGGGCAGCCAACAATCTGGAGAGTGTTAAAAATGGTACATTAAAAATAATTTCTTGCAAACTCTGTGACAGGGCAGAAATTTATAAAAATAATGTTGACATTCTAACTATGATCTCGTAAATTCATCAGGATTCTATGTCTGTGAGTATATATACATTTAAAAAACAGATATAACAGGAATTTACACAGCCATGAAGCTAAATACTTGAGCTATAATCTTTTAAGTAAACTCACATTTATTTTGCCTAAATATCTGTAATACTGGGTATCATAATTCTTTTTGATATCATAAAAGAATACCTTGAATGAATATGCCAGTGGAACAAAATATGACTCATGCTAATTATAACCTTAAAGAGGGTTATACTTCTCTTATAATAAACACTGAGAAGCATATAAATTGCAACTTGGTGAAGAAGCCACTTTGAAATTCTAACTACTTCCAAGACGAGTGGTATTTATTCACATGCCTGTATTGCAGACATGGGCATAAAGGTTAAGGAAGGTAAAAATACTTCCCCCAGAACTATTTAAACAAAATAATTTCCCTATTGAAATAAGACCCTTCAACTTAGATACTGCAGAAAGAAGGACCTTTATAGTTATGAACCACACATTCTTTTACCAATGAACCCAAGATAAAATCAGTTGAAAAAAAAAAGGAGAGAGAGAGAGAACACTGAAGTTAGAAATGATATGAACTTGATCCTGGCCCTGTTAGGCCTTTTTGTTTATATGAATAAAACAAACTACAACTCCCCCCTTCACCACCACCAACACACACACTCACAAATATCACCCTGAGGAGACATTCATTTGTTAATCACGGCGCTAAGGCAGCAGATGTGGACCAGAACTCTTCCTTCATTCTCAGACCAGGAAGTTTGGGTGACATCCAGGTTGAGAATACAAGACCCGCTTCAGGCTGCTCACACCACCTGCTAGACGTTTGCTATACTTGTCACCCAATACCTGAGTCTCCGGGGAAGTCATAAAACAGCCAGATGACATTTATTTTGCATACCCACATGACAATATAACCATAACAAAAACTATCTCTACTGAAGCAGAACATGTTTCAAAGTATATTTGAATGAAGAATTTTACCAGGCAGAACGATTCTGCTTTTAAAGATTTATCTGTCAATGAGGTAGATTCCAATAGCTGATCAACTTGGAGGAAGTCACGGTAGTTGAGCTCAACTGCATTGGCTGATTGAACTGACCAGGCAGTTCAATTAAAATATTTGATCATGGGACCAGCCTGGTGGCATAGTGGTTAAGTTTGCAAGCTCTGCTTCGGCAGCCCAGGGTTCGCAGGTTGGGATCCCTGGTGTGGACATATACACTGCTTATCGAGCCATGCTGGGGCAGGCGCCCCACATATAAAGTAGAGGAAGATGGGCATGGATGTTAGCCCAGGACCAATGTTCTTCAGCAAAAAGGGAAGGATTGGCAACGGATGTTAACTCAAAGCTAATCTTTCTCACACACACACAAAAAAATTGATTAGTAATCTAGTAAAGAACACAATTTAAATTACTGCTGCCTCCTTCCCCTTGGCTTAATTTATTCTTTGTCACACTGTATCTTGCTGATGTGAGAACAAAACCTATATTATTTTATATAGACCAGTGAGTCTCAAGGTTTCTTCCCTGGCTTTCCCCATAAGGTTGCCTGTGAGAGCCTGGTGAGTAGGAGATTGGCCAAACTGAATAAATTCCCACACCATTTCCCAGCTCCAATGTTAAAATTTTCCTTTTGAATCTGTTTGATATTTGATTAAAGGGTTCCTTGGGAAAAGAGAGAACTGACAGGGAGAGGTAGGCTGTGTATTTATAACAAAATGAATTAGTACATTTTAGATGACTTTTAGAAATACTAACATAATATGTAGTTGGAAAAAAATTTACTAAGCTTTTAATGAAATGACTGAGTCCATAAAAAAAACACTGAATATGAAAATAAAATGTCTGTGCTAGGTATCGGATCCACTGCCATCCCCTTCCTATGTTCTGCTCCTTGTCAGAATTGCTGAACATGGAAGACAAAAATCTAACGTTCCTGACTCCCTTGCTCTGAAGTTCTGAGTTTCTGCCAAGAGATATCTCATCCTGAGATTTGGAAGATGCAAGGGAGACAGTGACACTGAGAGGGGCAGATGGGCCCCAGCAGATGTGGGTCGGCAGCAGCTGAACTCCATGATTCTCACTTGCTTGGTGGCTATGGGGAGGCTGTGGCTTTGGCAGCAGCAGTTCCTGACCCGTAGAGCCTGGGGTGATGTAAAAGCTTTGACGCCAGAAGTCACATGGGGGCTTCCTGACTTCCACTCCTCCAGCCTGTTAAAAATTTTGTAAGCACCTAATCCTTGTATTAAATCCATTTCTGCCTGGAGTACCTAGAGCTGTTTGTTTCTTGCACTGAACTCTAATTGATAAAATGCCATTACACAGGAAAAATAATGTGCACTATATGAGCATTTTTGATAATATTGAATTATGTGTACAGAGTGTAACCCTCATGTTGATGCCTGTATTCCCTTGCTTTTGTCCTGAATCATCTCTGTTTTTATCTTGTGTCAGACACAGATCTAAGCATTGCTTCAAATTCTCTAAAAGAACCCTCTCTATCTCTCTCATTCTCTCCTCTCCCCCAACTCCCAACCCCAATAACCCCCTCTCTGGATATTCCTCTTAGACTTTTCTAATTTCCAAAGGCTTCCTGCAGTCACACCGTCACTTGGTGTTTTCCTTCTTGGTCCTACCTTCAGTCTTTACCAGGCCTCTCATTCCTCTCATACCTAAAGATCTTCTTGAAATGTCAGTTTTCTCTCTTCCCTAGCATTCAGAATAATTCAGCTGTCCCAATAATAAATTCGTCTCAATAATCACAAAACAAAAGGACATCCTTAGAACTTTGAAGGTGGTTTGGATTTTTTTCAGTATGTGCCTGGCATCTTACTCTTTGCCTCAAATAGCTTATCCAAATTTTTCTTCTAAGTAAGTATAATTCTCTTCCTAGCCAGAGTCCTCTTACAAAAACAAGAACCAAGAACTCTTCTTCATTTTAGCAGAAATGACAAGCTGACTATCCAAGATTTGTCCTTTGCTTTCATGGTGTAGAGTCGTTGATGGGAAGTCGTGCCTGAACAGGGGCACATTTCCTGGTCCTGTTTTATTTAGGTCGGCCTTATGACAAGTTTTGGTCAATGGGATGTAAGATGAAGCGACCTGTGGGCTAAGGGGGTTGTGTATGTAGTGTGCCTTCCTTATATTCCTGTCTCCTTCTGAAGTGAGGATGGATGCATTCAAGATGGAAGGTGACAGTATCCCTGAATGACTATGTGGAGCAGAGTTCTCCCCATCCATGCCTGCGTACTGCATTAGACAGTGACATAAGCAAGCAATAAACTTTTACTATGTTAAGATACAAGGATTGGGGGGGTTATTTGCTAAAGCAATTAGCCTTACCATAACTAATTCAAGCACAACTTTTAATTTTAGTACCTAATTAACATGAATATGTGCTTTTAGCCTTGACCAGATAGGCTAAGTCAACATTAATCAAAGTGATGTTACTAAAAAACTGTTGAGAGGAAGAGATTATTGAATAAGTAGATGTCCTGAGGAAAATATCATACCCTAGCAAAGTAAGCTTGTTTTGTTCATAAATAAAATAAAAAATATTTTTTTCTATAAGATGCCTCAGATTTTTAAATGCTAATATGTTATGTGAATCTACAACAAAGCAAACAATCTTGAAATTCTTACTTCTCAGAGCAGTGAATAGTATCTCTTGAATTAGAACAGTTTGGGAAAATGAGCTTCGAGCATTAGGGTTCTCTTGTTAATGGGGTTGAAGGAGAGACTAAAAGCATGAATTGTGAAGATCTTTTGAAAATTGGGGAGACTCCCCACAAATTGTGAAAATCCAAAATGTCCCCAGAATTTGTTAAATGTCCCCTGGGGGTGGACATAATCACCCTTAGTTGAGAACCATTATTATAGTGAAGGCTTAGCATTATTTAAAAACAAGCCACAAATAAAAACACTATCATTTTTCTCATTTTGTTATCTCTCTTGACAACAGTTCTTGATAATACAGCTTATTCTTAATTTCAGAGAGCATTTTTCAAAGTTACCCTTGATAACTTTGTCAAAAAGATGATAAAATGTGAGCTAAATTTTAATAGCTAGATTGAGTCAAAACATCTCAGTCAACCATACCTGATTCTGTTTATAATTTGAGTTATGCGACACCTGGCCTAGCTCTGTTTAAAATTTTAATCAATGATTTGAAAACAAACATAGAGGATAAGTTTCTTAAATTTACAGGTAACACCAAGTTATGTGCAATAGAAAAGGTATTAAACAACTGAATAAAGTTTTCCAAAGATTTTAAAAGATATCATCGTGGGCAACTTAAGAATTAATATTCTGATCCATGCTTTGGTTCTAATATTCAATAGAATATGTATGAGTAGAGAAGCAATTTATATGGAAAAAAATGTACAGGTGTTTGTTCTCCAAAATTCTAATGAGCCAATATTTGAGGCAGCTGCTGACATTAATGCAGTATTAGGCTATATTAATAAGTGTGTACTCTCCAAATCATGGGCTGTTAGTCGCATTTGATTCTCTCTCCAACTGTATCTGGAGTATTTAATTTGCTTCAGTGGGGCAGATTTTGAGGAATGCTGAAAAATTAGAAATTCTGATCAAGGACAAGGATTAAGAGCGAGAAATTTACAGGGATTATATTTTATAGGTTGACTTAGACACTTCTCTTGCCTGGGGAGGAGTTGCCATGACAAAACCAAAGGAAAAACCATAAAATTCTTGAATTTATGTTTAATAAAAATTACTGACCCAAGGATAAAAAAAAAAAAAGAGTTGGGAAAAAAAGCAAGAGAAGGTTTTGAAAAAAAAAAGCCCTTAACCCTATCCAATCTTTTCCTCCAGCAGCATTGGGGAAACTGAACATAGAGATCTGTGCCTAACATCTTATCTGGATTCCTTGGGGCTAACATGGTGCAGGGTGACACCAATACTCTATTGGCATAAGCATTGCAGGGTGAAGGAGATTCTGAGGAATGTGAGGAAAAAAGTTGTCTGAGGTGGCCTCAACCCAAAAGCTTCCCACAGCAGAGAATGGTATAGGATAATAGCCAAACATTTCTGTGCCTCAAGAATTATACAGATCTTAGAAGGGAGAAAGGGAGACAGAAGGAAGGGGGAAGAAAGGGTGAGAGAGAGAGAGGACTCTAATGAGTGAAAAGGAGGTTTTGGACCATGACAACTGTTGCTGCAGCAGAAAAAGACATTGGTCGTATGGTCCCCATCTGGCAGAAAAATAATCAGAAGATGCCATACTGAAGCTTATGACCTAGGGCCTGATGATTGTGTATCTGGTCAGGACAAAGGCTAAATGAGAAATCGGTCCCCATGTCCCTCACTCTTTATTTCAGATTGTGACACAAGCCCTCCAGGACTTAAGCGCTGCCTTAGACTGGAGAAGAAGGGAATGGTTCTGAAGTGATCGAATTCAAACTAAAATAGAGTTTATGTGGGGGCCCGGCTGGTGGCCTAGCGGTTAAGTTTGCATGCTCCGCTTCAGCGGCCTGGGGTTCACAGGTTCGGATCCCAGGCGTGGACAGACGCACCGCTTGTCAGCCATGCTGTGGTGGTGTCCCATATAAAGTAGAGGAAGATGGGCACGGATGTTAGCCCAGGGCCAGTCTTCCTCAGCAAAAAGAGGAGGATTGGCGATGGATGTTAGCTCAGGGCTGGTCTTCCTCACACACACAAAAAAGAAAATAAAATAGAGTTTATGTAGAACTGACAATGGTAATGTTTACCACCAGAAGGCAAAACAGGGGCTTGAAATAAAGGAGTATAGAAAGATAAAGTTACATTTCTGCACCCCTAAATTTTGTGACCTGTAAAATTTAGACCCTCCACTTGAAAGCAAGGAGAGCTCTGCCCTTTACTTTCTATTGGTCCCTTGAGCTTCTATCCATTCAGTAGCTGAGAATAGAATTCTGGGTAATCCTGGGATCAAAGTACATCCAGTTGGGTTTCAACCTTCTCTAGATTATACCCAGGTATTTTCTTTAACATTAAAATAACTTATAACCTGGCACATATGCCTAAAAAAAGTGATATTATTAATAGAATTATTAACATTTTTATCACATTTTCTTTTCAACATTTCATATTTAGGCTCCTTATTCACTGTCCCTCTTAACTCTAAATCACTTTTTAAGGAAGAAATACTTTTCTACATAGTTCCCCTGTCTATTAGTATTACCAGAAAAGCTTCAACTATTATTTTAATACAAATGGAATAGAATAAAAAGAACTCCACAGCCATTTTGTCAGTTCAGAATCAGAAGAAATACTCTGTGATCACATCACCTTTTGTCCTGAATGTCTCAGGCAGAGATGGAAGTGGAGACCCTGAAAAATGAAAACCAGACTGAAAAAGAGATCTTCCTTTCTTGATTTACTGAGGCTAGTCTATTTAATTTCCAAAGAGTGGGATCAAACTTGTGTGAAAAGGAGGAACACATTTTGTTGCCTAGATTCAATGAAGCCTCCATGTGAAGACCTGATAGGGTGGTACTGAGAAGAACAATACCTCTTAGTGGCTATAGCATCATGGGTGTGAGGATTCTGAACTTGAGATGCAAAACCCAGCAATCCTGCTTCTAGACTTTTTAATTTACAAACTAGAGCTCCCTCTCCTTTGCCTTCCCTAAGTGTCCTAGAGTTCAGCAGTAACCTAGGCATAGAAATAGTCATCTGCATTCTAGGTGAAGCCTGAGGCTGTCTGTGTGTCTACAGGAAGTTTTACTTTATAATAAAGCAACTAACATGTGTCGAACATCTTTGCTATGCTAGGAATGATGTTTAGTGCTTTATATACAGCACCCTATATAATGCACTATAAGGTATCTGTGTGTGTGTATATATATGTTTACATATGTGTGTGTATGACAATGCCTGTTCTTCCCTTACACATATACATATGTGTGTATGTGTAAAGGAGGAACAGACATTGTCATATATATTGGCCTTGTGGCCAGAACACCTGGCTTCCAATCTAGGCTTCCAATCTAGGCTTTAGGTTTCTTCAGTTATTAGCTGTGTGATTGATCTTTGTCAAGTTATTTAACCTCGATTTTCTCCTCCTTAAAGTTTATATATACACATAAGTTTATATGTATAGTTTATATATATAAATTTACATATATAAATACATGTGCGTATATATATATAAATTCATTTCAGTAAGTGACTACATGATGGCACTAACAAGAACATATGGCTATAGGGGTCCTGGTTGGCTAACACTCCTTGCTAAATCCCCCAATTTACTTTGAATTGAACAGAGGTTTGTAGGCAGGAGCCCAGATAAGACAGGAGCCAGGGCAATGGGTCTGCCGCAAAGCACACACTCCTAGAGACTAGGAGAGCCAGTTCAATTCAGGATCATAAGACTACAGGTATTTTTTTAAAAATTTGTGCGAATTATCAATTTATTGCCTCACAGCTCAAAATCCACCCTTCAATGCCTCCTCTGTGAAAACAGAGCTGAGCTCTTTAAATTAAAAAAAAAAAATTTCCCCTCTACCAGTGGGGAAGACGTTAATCTTTGTTAGTCGAGGGCACTGCACAGACATTGCAGCAGAAAAGGATTTTCCTTCCTGGTTCCTGTGTGTTTGCTCAGCTGGCTCCTGAAACATGAACAGCCTCTCAGGCACCCAACTCCTACAACAGGCGTGGCTTCCCAAGTATCTTGTTCCTGCAGCACATGCAGTGTCTCCAGCCTCCAGCTTCTGCAATGAATACAGCTTCCCCAGTGTCCAGCTCCTGCAGCACAGGTGGTTTCTCCAGGGCCTAGGAACAGCATAACTGGCTGCTTCTCCAGTGTTTAGCTCCTAAAGATCATGATGGCCAACACCACTCACCACCCAGTAGCTTCCCCTGGCATACCTCTCAGGCAGTTTTGTAGCAGACTGCCTCTGGGGATGCACCTCCCTCTAAACAGAAGGTAGACTTCCCACAAGTTCCAGAGGGCACATTTCTAGCAAGTTCTGCCAGCATGGCACCACAGCAACTTCTCTGTCATCCTGAGACCATGGTTTTGCCCTCTCCAATGTGATCTGGATCTCAGGCTTGGAGGTAAGAGAGAGGAAACCATCTTTGAGTGCTCTATCTCAGCACTAGAGGAAGAGATTGCACCTTATAACTACTATTCTTATATTATTAGTTACTCTTATCCTCCATTATAGTTGATAATTCTTTATCAACTATAATAATAATAATTCTTTAAATTTTCTCTGTCCAAACTAATGTGTGGTTTCTATCTCCTAATTAGACCCTGACTGAAAGAATAATCAAGACCTTTCTCCCTCATTATAGGAGAATATGGCACTCTTTATCAGAAAGTCAATAAAGCATCTAATTTTTCATATGTGAAAACCGCCTAACAAGAAAAATGTAGATTCTTTGAATCTCATCTCTGATACAAAATTTAAATTTCTGCTAATCTTTAAATCATCTTTCTTGCCTTTATTTATTGATACACATGAAGCAATTACTTAGGGTATATCTGAAATTTAATTCAGGACTATGGAGTCAAATATTACAGAGTTATTTTAGAAATACTTTTCCCTTCTTGGGTTACGAATTAATCTTGGCTTCCAGGGCCACAGCTCTTTCACACTTGTTTTTTTAAGTAACCAATTTCATATGAAGCTCATTTCCCTCTCAAATTAGGACTACTATAAACCAATAAAGCCATTTTTCCAGATCAATAATAACTAGACGGTTTTCTTCTAATACACATAACTCAGTAAGACTAAATAAGATGCTATGTATACCAATGAAAACTCACTGAATGAATTAGTCTGTTACACAGTGTAAACACTGTAAATCTTCCTTGTTCAAAATGAGCATTAATTGGTTTGATTGTGTAATAAGAAAAAAAAAAGGTAGCAGATGCTCAGAGAAAGGAAAAAATGCATAGTTACATGCCCAAAACAGTGTCTCTCTCATTATCATTGGTGAAAAAACCCTCTAGAAATATCATACTTCTTGGATCTAAAAATTGTATTAGTGGGAACTGGAAGCCCATTTCTCAAAGTATTGATGCAGGTGCACAATTTAAAGTGCATCTTGTTTACACTTACAAAATAATGTATAACATTCTTACATTTAAATGTATTAATCCCAACAGAAAACACTATATTACTGTTGTTCACATTTTCAATCTTTCTATTTCAATCATTACACAAATGCTGCTTCCAATTAAGTTTAGTGGCACACTTTGTTCTACAGTTTAACTATGCTTGCCATACCATTTCTTAGCTAACTGCAAATTTGGTAAATATGAGTGCTTCTATTTTCAAGTAAATGAATTTTATGCAAACTCATTTCCACTGTCACACGATTAATTCCCCTTTAGCATTATAATCTATTATATTTGTGGATGATAGGCAGAAAATGAAATGGAACTCTGCTTTCTGATAGAGCTAAATCCATTAGTGAAACTTCCAACTGTGTAGCTAAAAGGTCATTTTACTTCACTGTAATAGGCGTTCTTTTTCTTCTTAATCTTAGAATTCAATTGTAGAGTCAGCATAAAAAAAACTCTCTCAATGATGCTTAGTAACATTTGCTCTCCTTCATCGCAGGGCATTTGTTCCTCTTGAAATCTTCACCTATTCTCCAAAGTTTAAATGGAATAGGTTTTTATGTGGCCTTAGTTATTTTTAACTCAGAATGTTGACAGATTATATGTTGCATAACATTACTGAAACATTTCTGAAATATTTTTAAACTATATGAAGAAGTCCTATCTGTTCCATAAAAAATGGATTTTAAATCTGATGTTGCAAATGAGATGCCAAGATGTTAAAGATAACAGGCATCAAAGTAAGCGTGGGAGTGTTCACCCAGGGGGAGCCTCAAAAAGACCACAAGAGCCTGTGGCACGGCTACTGTAGCCCCTACTCTACATGAAGGTCTAAAACGGGGAAGAAGTGGCTTGTTGTGAAGAAAAGTCTGTTGGAAGTTTTCCTTTGGAGAAAGTGGTACCGTATAACTAAAACCTAGTCAGGGGCACTTTAAGGGGCCTACTCAGAAAGTACAATGTGTGACTACTGCTGGATGTGTGTGTGTGTGTGTGTGTGTGTGTGTGTGTGTTTGTGTGTGTGTGTAAGCATAGAGAACTGAGGTCTGACTTCTCCCTAAAAATTCTATGGAGTGAGAGATGGAATGTCTAACTGCTCTGGCAGCATAACCAGAGCGTTATTAATGTGTTGGAATCAACCTGGCTCTCAAAGTTCATCAGAATATGTGAGTGGTTTCTGTGGGTCAGGTATGGGAACTCATGGGAAAGCAAGCTGACCTAGAGGTGCTTTGATTTCTTCTCTAAGGCAAAAAGACAGGGAAAAGAGGCCATGTAGAAGGGCCCACCACAAAACCATAGGCTGAATGGGTTGCCACAGCTGGATGGATGGAATCCTTCCCCCAAATCACAAGAATTTCCATCAGAGGAGACCTTCCAAAGAACCTACAGAAGCATCCATGGGAGAAAAAAAATCTTTTAAACATCCCTGCTAGGACAGGAAAGAACAAAGCAAATTATGCTGTTACCACTCTAGAAAGAACTATTTCCATGCCCTTATATTTCTCTCTCCCACCCTATTTTGAATCTGGTAGGGTTGGAAGCAACAGCCCCAGAGAGGGAAGGAGGGAAGGAGAGGCCAGTGTGAAGGTAGAAGGGGCCGATTGGATTCTACTCCTGCAGGCAGGTGGCCCCCTGATACTGTGCCACAGCTGGAGGAGGGGACCAAATGAAGATTGTTGACTAATATATTGGAGTAGACAGCCTATTTTCTGAATCGAGACTGTATTTTGTATAAAGTGACCTTACAACTTCCTATTACCCAAGAGTAATGAACTTGTTGAAGTTTTCATTCAGTAATGGAGGAAAAACTTCTACTGAATATATTTTATATGGACACTGGAAAGCAGAATAAAGTGAATTTTATGTTACATTCCAGAGTTGTACTTTTTCTGTTATATATATTATTTATATAAATTTATATTTTCAATCTGAGGGACCCTGATTATAGGTGTGTAGAAAGAAAAAGAAACAATTGGTTTATGCAAATTTATCTGTATTAATAACCAAAGTGTTATAGGTATGCAATATTAGAAATACAATGTATGAAGGAAACAGCACCTATATTAATTCAAGACACAATGAGGCAAAGATTCAGTGTAGTTACAGGGCAGCAGTTTGATACTTAGTTATAATAATGATAATGATAACAGCTAATACATGCTAAGCATGTATTATTTTGTGTCAAACAGTCCTTGGGCATTTTATAGTAGGAATTTGCAAAATAATTTCTTCAACTCTAGGAGGTATGTAATGCTATTATTTCCATTGTAAAGAGAAGGTAACTAAGGCACAAAGAAGATAAGAGTAACTCACTCAAAGTCACTGAGTAAGTATTAAGTGATGGAGATGGATCCAGAGATGAAACTCTTAACCAATCTCTATGATAACCAACGGAAAATAGAGGCAAAGAAGAGACTATGAGTTCACTGTAGAAACTCTGCTCTGACCTAAAAGGCAAACTCAAAGACAGACAACTACTTATCCATTCTCTACTTCTCAGAAAGCCTCCTTCTCCCTCAATTACATTCATTTTCACACACTATTTTATCTGCGTGTGCAAAGAACAAGAGATATTAGATCTAATACAGATACACAAAATGGTCTGTAGTTCAAATAATTTAGGATATAAGTTTCAGGAAAAATGATCAAGACATTCATCTTTCAGAATCTCTTTGCTTCATTTTATCTAGAAATGTTTATTTGATAGAGTAAAATACCATGGATGGAGGGCTTTTGACCAGAGTATACATCCCAAACTGAGAAACCTAGGAGCCCAAGGTGGCACAGCAAAGGACAAATGTCAGAATCCCAGGTTCTCTCTCCTAATATGTCACTTATGAGTTAGAGAATTGTAATGTCATGTTTCCACAGAGATGTTCAAATAGTCAAACTAGATGGTGAAAGTGGAAGTACTTAAAAGCTGTTTAGTAGTATATTTGTAAGGTATTATTGTTAACTAGAAATACAGGAATCCTGAAACAATATTTTAAAGTAGAGTTTTTACAGTCTTTGTTAATTAAAAAAAAAAAAAGGCCAAATCATTCAGCAATAATGCAACTTGGATGAAATACACCCTTGAGGACGTAGAAGAAATCCAAGGAAATGCTGAAAACCCAATATGTTTAATTTTCCAGTTTATAAAAGTTATACTTGATTTTTGAATAATATTAAGATACTATTGATAAACATAAAGAATATAGAAATTACCTATAATTCTATCATCCAGAGGCAAACACTATTAATATTTTATGCTCTTTTTCAAAATTAAGGTCATATTATAAATCATTTTGTCTAGATTATTTTGGCTAACTTAATATTTTGAACATTTGTTTCATTCAAGATTCTTCAAAATTCTATTTCTCTGTATATTTCCCATTGTATAGCAATCCGTATATTCTTTATTCTCCTCTTCCTGATTCTATTGCTTTTTATACTTTTTGTAGTGTTTTTACCAAGGCAACCAGGACAGTAAATAAGCCTTCAAAAAGCTGAGCATTTACTTCCTGCAAATTCAGAGCTTACCTCCAAATCAATATTTTTTGAGCAAATAGTGTTTCCAGAGTCTCAGAAGTCTTTGAGAATGCTAGCCAGATCCTTTTTAATAATAAACCATAATCTGACTAATTAGTCCATATACTCTCTCCCACCAAGCTCTGGGGATATCCCAGATGCATTGAAGGACCCTTCAGCTTCTGAACGCCAAAGTCCTTGCAGGATTCCGTGAGCAAAAGTTAAACATTAACTACTTATGAGTGGTTCCAATGCTCTGCACTATTTTTCTGCAACCCAATCAGCAACATTTAGCAAAAGAAAAGTAACCTTCATCTCGTGGATCACTAGTGAATCAGAGAGTGAAAGAGCAAAATGGGCCATCAGAGGTCATCAAGTTTATACTCCATTTTATATCTCAGGAAAACTAAAGACCATGAAGGTTAAGTGACTTGACTGAAGAGACACAGTGTGCTGAGACAGCTTCCAACCCTGGCTGACAGAAAAATACTGCTTTTACCTTTCCTAAAAGGAAAATGCCATCTCTAATTATTTATGTTGAAATAATGACTCCTCATTTTCTATTGCATCATATTTCCTTATTCTTGGAGAACAAATTTGGGGACCAATTTAGAATCATATTTGGTCTGTTCTTGAGATTAAACTATTATGGGAACCCAAGAGAAATCATTGGTTTTGCAATATTCAGGGAACAACACAACTTCATGCATTTATCACCACCATGTTTTATTTGAGAGCCTGAATCCTTAAAGATTAAGAAAAAGACTAAAACATCCTTCAACATTCTTGTAGATATAAGCTAAAGATTGCTATTACCATATGTCACATTTGAGGGGGAAAACAGGCTGTGACTCTGGTTAATGGTAAGCTTGGAGAGAAGCCCAAAGGAACAGCTTTGAAAAGCAAACACATCTCTCAAATTCCTCTCCAACTGCTGTGAAGATATCTCCCTGGAATTCTTAAATGATGAAAGAACCAAGTCGCCAAGTCCCAGTCACTACAGAGCAATGTTTCCAGCCTGGGTTAACACTGAGAAAGCCATGGACTAGATGGCAAATGAGTGGAAATCGCAAGAAGTGATCTGAGCATTTTAGAGTTTGCTGTCAGTAATGCAACAATAGCCAAAGCATTTCAAAGAATATAAATATCTAAACAGAGAACCAAAAAAAGTCATCAAAGGAAAAGTCTACTTCCTGAAATATAAGTGATAAGATCAACACATAAATTAGTAGGAGAGGACATCTCAGATGGTCCTGTCTTATAAAGGAAAAACAATATGACCTAAGGTTAACATATTAAAACACATATTAATAGTGAAGCAAATCTAATTGCCAATCCATCTAAATTGTTCCATTTGGAAAAATTTTCTGGTATTGGTAAATGCTTTAGTATGAAGCAGTTATTTTGATCAAATGCTTTATAGATACACTAAAGCTTCACTCTACAGAATTCTTAAAACTTTAGTCATTCTAGATTGCATATTTTCAGCACAACAGAGGGGTTACCTTTCTAAGTACCAAATACAGTATATACTTTTTTCATTTAACATTCTGACAGAAAATCATTCTAAAATGTATTAAACTTTATGAGGCCTTCCTTAAAAGTACATTGGGCATAATGTAATTTTCCTTGATGATCCAGAGTCATCATTGTGAATATTAATTATTATACTGTGCTGTAATCAAAGGATGTCTGCCAGGCCCTCAGAAATGCATACTTTCTATCGTCCTTAGAATGACAGAATGTCAGAATGAAACGGAACTTGAGAGCTTGTCCAGCTTTCTCAATTGCAGATGAGGGCACTAATGTCAAGAGAGGAGTGACATGATTTAATTAAGGAGACGTAAACAGTGACCTACCCCAGATCTCCCAACTTCTTATTCAGAGTCCATTCAATCACCCCACATTGCACACCACAATCTATGCTTTTCATTAGTTCTTCTGGCTGTTTGTTATAGCTGTTCCTCTCCCCTCCTTGTTATAGTCTATGCTCACCCTTCTCATTGTGACTCCTGATACAATCTCCCCCTCTGCATACTGTGCACTCTGATGATGAGTGCTGCCATTCCAGCACAATGGGAGGCATGGGGAGCCCATGGTCACCAGAGGGTGATGGCTGGAAGTCAGGTTCTGGGGCGTGCCCAGGCAAAATTTAGGAGATTGATCTAAAATTTAGGAAGTAAACTCACCTAGGCCTCAGTCAAGGGTTCTAACCAAATGTTGGAGTTGAAGGTACAGAGCCAAAGTGGGGAGGGGGTGCAGGAACTAAAATTGCCAAGAAGGAGATATAGAAAGGAGCAAGCCACGGGAAGTCATCTAGGTGAATCTGACTGACAAAGATGCCTGTGCCTTCTTTCATCTCCATTCCAGGGTGATGGTATTTTGAAAGTTAACACAATGGAAGAGAGGGAGGGTGCCTGCTTCTTTTTATAGGCCCTCAACCAGTCCAAATGTGAACCTGGCTTAGAAAAAAACTCATCCTTGGACGTTTAGACATGGGTGTCATAGAGATCTGGGTGAGTAATCTGGTGGGTTTAACTAGGGATAACAGGCATTTGTTATAAGGTGTGGGGCCTGTGGCCATGCAGAAGTCTTATTTGTTTACTTCCTGGTAATAGCTTTTCCTGGCTTTTTCCCAGAGCCTCTGAGGTTTCAGAACAATTAAATTCCAGGTAGGTGAGGCATTATCCTATGCTTTAGTTTCCATGTCAATAAACAGGTAAGGCAGTAGCCCAGTGTAGTAGGAAGAAGGGAAAATGGCAGTTTAAAAGTCAGCTGCATTTGAGTCTGTTCTAGCAGGATGGTGAATTCTCACTTTCTGAAAGAATTGCCCTTTTGTCTAAAATGAGCTAAGTGAGGCTCCCAGGGGGTAAATGACTTGTCAAGGGTGACACAACGGCCAGACCATTGCCTCTGATTAAAACGGTCAAGTATTAGACCCCCCTGCTCCAAGTGGTGGTCATAGGTCAGGTTATTATCGTCTCAGAGAGGAAAAGCTCCCCATGTGGTGGGCAGAGGAGAATCTGTTGCACTTTCTTCCTCACTCTTTCCTGTAGCGGCAGAAGGGTTACTCTGCTGCATAGTCTGGAAGACAAATTGGTATTCTCTGTAGGAACAGACAGGATGATTCATGCTGTGTGGTACATAATTAAGGTCTGTGAACTCAAAATGAGCAAACCAGGATGTTAGTAATTTTGGTAGAGGAGTGGCTCAAGAGGGCAGCCATACCTCATTCTTTATTTGAATCCCTTTGAGGCAGGGGAGTTAAACTTCTCTGAGATAAGGGAACTTATTCAGAATAGAACTTCTTTTCAAGATTTTTCTCCCCTACCTCTTGATCTCTCATCTCTATCATGAAAAAAATACATATATATGAAATTTTTATTTCACCACCAAGAAACTGGGTTTTCCTCTCATCTCTCTTTTGCTTTGAAGTGTTCATTCAATCCCAATAATTCTTGAGGCTCTGCAACATACTAGAGGACCAAGCACTTCAAAGCTACATGTTAAGACAATGTGGTTCTTGCTTTCAGAAAAGCCCAGTCTGGTTGAAGAGACAGAGAGGTAAATACATTACTTCCTGACTTCCCTGACTATGTCACTATGTCTCAAACACTTTCATTCCATAACCCCAGTCTCTTCAAGTGTAAAATAACAATAATGTTGCCAATGGTGCTATGAGTATGAAACAGTCAATGTATATAAATCACTGAGTAGTGTGCCACATGTTAGATACTTAATACGAATTAGGAAGTGACGACACAAACTAACAAGTGTTCTAACCAAGGAATGATAAGGATTCAGAAACACAAAGGACAGAGGAGGTTACTCTTCCACAAGTGGACATTTGTTGCTTTATGGCCACCCAGCAAGCATGCATCCTTTCTTTGGCAACAGCATCCAATTTCCTTGGACAAGCCCTGGTCCCCTGTGCTCAGTCCATGTGTTTCTGAAGATGTTGACTGCATTTCTGGTTACACGGCACAGCAAGCAGTCTTTTCAAAGCTTCATCAGAGTCTGGGCTACAAAGGGAGCCTAAATACTAAATTACAGTGCACTAAAAAATGGAAAGAATTAGTGGGGCATTTTCCCTTCGTGATTTCCTTTCTGAGAGTGTACAGAAGTGACAGGGAGGACGGAGGGACGAGTGCAAAGGCAAGGCAGGAAACTGGATCCCAGGTCGTAAAAATGTCCAAGGGACATTTTAAGGTGAGGATTGGCTAATGTTCTACCATTAAACTGTTTGCATTTAAGTGATGGAAGTCCTTTCTATCTCCTCAAACCTGTTATAATTTTTCCTACACATAAAGGTCTTGTGTGAGATGTTTCTGTTTGTTTTTCTGGAAGCTGATGAGCTGCACCACTTATCAGAGCACAATATCAGAGAAACTGGATTCCTACAGTAGACTTTTGAGCCTTTGGTAGGCTTCATATATTACCAAAAACTAGGGATCTTGGAAAGTATAATCCAAGGACTAGAGAGAATTAGAGAAGGAAATAACATTGATTCTCAAAGAAATAAACAGAATATGAAGAATAAAACTAACAATTGCTACCACTTGTTTAACATTTACCATCTATCAGGCACTGTTGTATTTTCTCATTTAACCCCTAATATCACAGTAACTCATGAGGTAGAACAATTGTTATCTCTACTTTAAAGATGAGAAAACTAAGACCCAGAGAGGGTGTTACTTGCCCAAGGTCACATAGCTAATAATTAGCAGGACAGGTGTTTGAACACAGTCAGTCCTGCTCTACAGTCTACACTTATAACCACTATGCTCTCTCAATCTCCTGTCTCCATTGCTCCACCAAAATACTTTTGCTATGGAGACCAATAATCTCCATGATGCAAGATGTAACGGACATTTTTCATCCTCTAAGCAGCACTGGATGCTGCAGACCTTTCCTTCCTTCTCTAAGTATTATCTTCTCCTGGTCTCTGTCTATTTTTCTAGAATTCCTCTCAGTTTTCTTTTCAATATCCTTCTCCCTTATCTGGCCACTAAATGCTGGGATTCCTCGGGGCTGAGGCACAGTCTCTTCTGTTTTCTCACTCTGTAGTTTCTTCCAGTACACAATATCAATCACTTTTCTGATTATCACCTCTACTTAGATGTTTCTAGGTCTCCACTCTCTTCTGAAGTCTAGACTCATATATCCAACTTGATGTCTCTATTTGTATGTCTGAAAGTGAGGTCAACTGCAATAGATCTACAACTAAGTTCAAGATTGCTGCCTCCATCTTCACTTTCCACAAAACTCCTTGTAGCAGGCTGCTGTCTGTGCCCACCCATATCCTCTTGGCTTTATTATTTCAGTTCATACCACCAATTCACAATTTCCAACATTTGCATCTCTTGTCTGAAGGTTTTCCCCAGCCATTGGAGTCCACTCTGCCTACCCCACATGGCAAGCCAGAGTGCTAAGGAATTGATGCCCACTAGTCAACTAATGACTGACAGGAGAGGAGCTGGGGCATAAACACCCCAGTTTCCTTTCCTTTTGGGTGGAATAACTCTGAGGCACATGTTCCATGCTGGCTTCTAGAGTTCCCAATAGGCATAAGCTCTTGTACTCCATAGTAGCAAATTCCTCAAAAAAGACACCTTTTATCACCTACCTTCCCTTCTCTGTCTCACTTCTTCACTTCCCCATTGGTGTTTCCTGGGATCAACTCCCAAATAAACCACTTACTCTTAAACCTGCCTTGGGGTCTGCTTCTGAAGAAGACCACATCAAGGCACGTCCTCTACCTGATTTTCTTCAATTCTTCCCTTCTCAGTGAATGGGTGCGCCATCAGCCTAATTCCACTGGCTAGAAACCCAGAGTCATCCTTGACCTCTTGTGCTCCCTTAAACTCCAGATCCACTATCAGTAAGTCCTACAAATTCTGTCTATTTAATAACTTCAGTGTCCACTTTTCCTTCTCCTCCACCACGTCCTAGTCCAATAGCTATCATTTCTCACCTCTAGTAAAAAACACCTCTAACTGGTCCCACACCCACTCTTTTTTTTACTTTATTTTTATTAAGATATAATTGACATATAATATTAGCTTCAGGTGTACAATACAATGATTTGATACATGTACATATTGTGAAATGATCACAATAAGTCTAGTTAATTAACACACATCATCACACATAGGTACAATTCTTTTTTCCTTATGATAAGAACTCTTAAGATCCACTCTCTTAGCAACTTTCAAATATACAATACAGTATTATTAACTATAGTCACCATGCTGTACATTACATCCTCAGAACTTATATGTTTTGTAACTGGAAGTTTGTAACTTTCGACCATCTCTTCACCCACAGTTGACCCCCTCAAATCAGTTTACAGCAAGAATATTATGTAAATCTGCTCATGTCACGCCCCCCAAGTGCCCACTATTTAAACCCTTCAGTGGCTTTCTGTGGCTTTTAGGCTAATGACAGACAAGCCTAACCAGTAGACAAGGCACTGCAGGATTTGATTTTGCCTTCCTTTCCAGCTTCATCTTGCATCAGACTACCCCTCACACCCTGGGCTCCACCCAGTCTGGACCTTAAACCAGCATTTTTGTATTTTCAACCTCACTCATGGATTTTAGCGAGGTGTGAAAACAATTTAGTTGGCCAAGATTAGCATTTTATTTTAATGAAACGGGAGAAGAGAAACACATCAGAGTGTTATTTGTTAGAACATTTTTTTTCAATTATACGTGTACTGCATCATGATGAAAAACCCACTTGTAACCAAGTATCACAGTCCAAAGGAGGTTGAAAATGATGACTTAAACGTACCATTTTCTCTCCCGCCACTGAGCCTCAGCAGGTGCTGTTCCCTCTGCCTGGAACACTCTGGTCCAATTCTTGTGTGGCTTCCTGATATCAACTGCATCCACGCTGGGGTCCTAAACATCTAGTGGGGGGGTCAGGGTCTGAGAGACTGTCCTCCAGGCAGCACCACATGTAGCTAAGGAAAATTCAACATACCCAGGTGGGGAAGATTAAAAGTAAAAGCCAGGAAGAAGCCAAATATTAGCCTTCAGGATGGCTACCAAACATAGCAAGTCAAAAGACGTCTTCTGGGAGAGAGGGTGGGACATGCAGCCTACAGAAGTTCCTCGAGCCCTCGGAGTGCAACCACCAGGGCTTTGACAGGGCTCTCGGGCACATTGCGAAGGACAAATTGAGGCTGACAAACTATCGCAAAGATATCATATGTAGAAAGCCAGTTCAGCAGCCCAGGTGAGAGCCAGTAACCATATTTGTAAAGACAGAAGCTGTCAGGTGAACAGGGGGGCAAACCTGAAAGACGTTAAGGAGAGAGAATCTGCAAGACCTGGTTACAATGCAGTCTATCTCATGAATTTATCAGATGCTGAATAGTTGTAAATGGGCATTTTACAGTTGGTTTAATAGTCTCCAGAGTCAACTTTAATAGGGTGAGGACCCTGAGGCTGGTTGAAAATAATAAAAAAGCATTCTCATGTTTCCGCCTACTGGCAGAAAGTGCACGTATTTACTTTTTTCCCATTCAGTGAGAGAGGAGAGTTCTTAGCTGGGTGACCAGTAGAGATACAGGACTGTGGACATGGGATGAATTTAACCCTCTAATTGGTAGGCACTGAAACTGAGGCTCAGAGCTTCATTGTCTTACAAGCGAAGTGCCACAGCTGCGATCAGAACCCAGGACCTAGGCCCGCGAGAGGAGGGCTTTGTCCACGACACTACACATGGTCAAGGTGCAATTCCTGACCCAAGTGAGTCTCCTCTTTCCACACCAGCAAGACCAAGAATCTTCTCTGGCCCAAGCAGGCTCTGTTCCCACGGCCACCAACTGAGCAGGGGGACCATCACATACATCACCCCTCTATCACTAAGGCAGGTCATTGCTGGGGTCTCTGACTCCAGACAGGAGTTCAATTTGTATGTAAGTGGAGAAAAATAGCTACTGTTTTTTAAATGAGGATGAGGATTAGGGTTATGTAGCTGAAATAAAGAAAAGGGGAAATATTAGAGACAATTTGGGAAAAAGGTGAAATAACTTAATGTCTGACAAAGAGGAAAGAAGCCCTAAGGAAGAATCTAAGACTTGGAGACTGGGAAGAAAGCTGGTACCACTGACCAAAACACAGTCACTTGGGAAGGAGAGGCATCTGGGTCACAGGGAAAAGACCATTGTTCAGTCTGGTATAAGTTCACTTTGACAAAAGGGTAGGATATGCAGGAGAATTCCTGCTGATGCGTCATCTGGGGAAGATGTTTTCTATCACCTAAGACAGTTTTATTTCCACTTTGAGTCAGAAAGATGAGCTTAGCAATTACAGCAAAAAGGATAAGGGCCTAAAGAGGTGCACAAATGGCAGGGGAGAGTATCCATTGCAGTTTTGATCACCTAAGCCAATACCTGGGAAACCTGTACTATCTCCCCATATATTTAGTGAGGAGAATAGAAGGCAGAGGGCTGAAAGGGGCTCGCTCTTCTCTTTTTCTGATGCATCAAAACTGATACAGCACAAAGCTGCTCCTCAAAACTGCCCTGCTGTGACCACCAGGGCCAGCAGCCAGCCTCCAGTATCACACCCCAAGGCAGGTTTTCACACGGTTGCTCAGCCTGAGAGACGCTTTCAAAGAGGCTGCCTGGAGAGGTTTGCCAGTGCAAGGGGGAGCATCTTCATAAGTCTCACTGCCGCTGACAGAGCTGGAGGAGGGCTGGCAGTGTGCCAGCGTAGGGCTGCTGACAGGAAATTTGGGGAAAGAGTTGTGGAGAGGAGAAAATAAAGAATGGATGAACTTTGCAGCTGAAATTAAGTTCAGATGTTAAGATCAACACACATGAGAGGTGAAGAGGAAGAGTGTGTAAAGCTCCCTTAGTTCCCAGAAATGGAACTTCTGTGAAAGTCAGACTCACCGCAGAGAATTACTTCAGAGAAGTGAAGAGACACAAAGGCCTTGCAGTTCACCCGCCCACCACGCCCCACCTCCCACAACACACAGACACACAGCCTCCACAGAGGAAGAAACTGAAGTCAGAGAGGTCACGAGGCCTGCGGTAGCCACACAGGCGGCCGTCGGTGGCAGAATCCGGTATACACTCAGGCCTGCAGACACACGCTCCAGGGGTCCTTCTTACTGTTCCACACATCACAAAACCCGTGAAAGATGCGGTCATGGTAAACAAAAACCCTGAAATTGTGGGGCATCATTATAGGTATCTGATAAACAGCAGAATAGATTATGGAGGTAATAATAGGAAATAGTTTTGATGAACTAGAAGATGGAATTGACATAACTTGTATTCCATATATAATATAAAATGGAATTGAGATCCCAAAGAGAGATCCATCAGAAATAGTAGGGTTCCCCACTACAATGGTCTCTAATGTCTGTTCTTTCAGGGTTTCTGGTTTCTTCTGTGGGCTCAGTCCCCCATTTCCCCGTCTAGGTTCTGATCCTGCCCCCAGAACCACAAGAATCTCCAAACAACCTGTTCAGTGACAAAGCCAATCCTGTTTCTAACCCCCTGTAATTGAAGCACAGTTGCTCGGGGACTGAGTTTGACCTCACTGCCCAATTCCTCTACATCTGAGGCTCTGCTTCCTTGGCAGGCTCTTGACCCACATCCCTGGTACCAAACAAGACAACCACACTTGCCCTTTGCAATCCTAAAACACTGTCCCAGTCTTCTACTCTGACTCTATGCGCCACCTGTCATCTCAAACCTCTGGAAGGGCCCACAGGCTCTAATCATGGCATCATTCCTCTGTCTGAGCTTTCTTCACAACCTTGACCCCCAAATTCTCAGCCCAGCCTGTGTATTCAGGTAACTTGTTGCTCGTTTTGTTTGCGTGGCTTGATATGCAGATCGACGCTGCTCTGACGTCTGGGTTCATTGCATTTATTTGTCTTGCCCCCCCTTCCTTATACTCTCACTGTCTTCCAAATTTCATCATCCTGGCCCAAATAAAACACTGACCCCAATTTGATTTGAGAACCAGAAAATAAGGAAAGAAGAAAAATGGAAGCTAAAAGTTAAGGAGGAAATAGGGCTTCTTTCAGAAATAGTCTTACTAATTTACCTCCATATGAAGCTTAAAGATGAGGAAATTCTACAATCCACAGGAATCATTCACAGAGTAGGCTAGGTTGTGCTGCTGTTAACAAATTTACCTGGAAATCTCAGTGGATTAACATAAGATAGGTTTATTTATATACCAAGAAGTGGTATATATTCAGTGGGTGTTGCGAGGTAGGGGAGAATTTGCTCTATGTAGGAACCAGGGACCTGGGCTAAAGGAGGTCTCAACTTCTGGATGATTCTTCATCAGGAGCAAGTCTCCTCGATTTCCTGGCAGGTGAAGAGAGACCAGAGGTTGACAAGAGGGTTTTTAGGGCCTCAGCCCAGAACTAACACATCCACTTCCTCTTACA
Organism: Tapirus indicus; assembly: GCA_031878705.1. NCBI lineage: Eukaryota > Metazoa > Chordata > Mammalia > Perissodactyla > Tapiridae > Tapirus > Tapirus indicus. The sequence goes on along the minus strand of CM062919.1, from coordinate 123,403,843 downwards.
GCTCACTAGGTAGAGGTGGACATAGGATCCCGCCCACCTACAAGGAGGCTGAGAAGCCCAACTTCTCCACGTGGCCCAAAGGAGAGGAGAACTGAAGGCTGGGAATGCTAGTCACGTCTGGTGCTTAATGATTCCAGTCGATGCAGCTCTCGAATTCTTGCAATTGTTGTGTTAGCTAAAGGGCTAAGGTACTCATAGTTGTGACAGTGTTTCTCATTTTTAGTTGACAATAAGCAAAGTCGTTTGCAATAGGTGTGATAAAAAGGAATGAATATGGACTAACAGAATGATGAAATGATAATGCAAGTGTTAAAAGCTGAGAGAGCCTAGGTATCAGAGAGTGGTTATGCTGCTGCAATTTTATTTCACTAAATAAATTCACTAAACAAATTCTCCACAAGAGGAGAATTTGTTTTTAATGTTACTTTTAAATGTCTACCTTGTATTTAATGAATCAAGATTAAAATGTTGCGTTTACCTCTCATTTTAATGAGTAATTGCATATAATATGCAAACGCATAAAATAGCAGGGATGTCTTGTTAAAAGCAACTGTTTCAGTACAGCAGCAGGCTTGTAAATAATGAAATCATATGCACCAGCTTCATCAATATTGTGATTTAATTCTAGAGTACCACTTGCACTTCTACACATATTTTAACTTGTAATCATAGCCATTCACAGACAAACTCATGTTACCTCAATACATACATGAATTACGGTACTAGTTTTACCTAGATCTGGCATTAAAATACTTCAAACTCTCAATACATAAACTGAACATTTTGCCAAGCATACACTAGAAATAATGAAAAAAGAAAGCTCTTGAATTATCCTTTATTATTGCTTGCTCTTCTTCCTGATACAATATGTTGAAAAGGTTTTGAGTTATGCATGTTCATTTAACTCAAAGACATGGCTTTTATACATGTTGGGAGGCTACGACAGGATTAGGGTGGCTGCATTCTGTCCATCCGATTTGCCTGGGGACATCTGAGTGGTGTGCCGACTGGGCTCTCCAGATCCTCATTACGTCTCATGACAGCATATCAGGTAAGCAGCAGGAAATACAAATAAACAAATATTTCTCCTCTAATTTCCAAAATTGGGTTTATCACGGAATGTTTTCTCCGTTGAGATTACCACAGATGAGAAGTGTTTTGACAAGACCTAATGCTCAACACCAGAAGCCTATAGTCTGTGAGATGTCTGCCGAAAGCCACGTGTCTCTTCTGAGCACGCCTGGGCCCCCACGAGAAGGACAGACTTGACCTGGCGTCTCTTCTACAGCCGCGAGGGTGCGCGGGCACAAGGCAACCAGCCCTGTCTGTGGAATTGAAGATACTACTTCTTAATCCTGACAGCTCATAAACGCTAGTATTAATTTGAAAAAATCAGTCTCACACAGGATGATAAAACTTTCACTGTCATTTTGTGGAAAACCGAAGTGAGCCTTTTTAAATCATCTGTTTTTCTATGGGGATTAGTTGCCAAACCGGCATTATACACTCCCGAGAAAAATATTCAATAAGACCACACTTAAACGTAACAGAATATATATGTTAGAGCTAAATCACTAAGGACATAGCTCACAAATTTGCAGGAGATTAGAATCTAAAATATTTTTTATCAGATCTGCTGGAAGACCATAAAAATAAAAATTAAAAAATTCTCTACTCACTGATTTTCTAGACATATTCTCTGGTAGTATAAAATATACTACTGCTTAAAAAAGAGACTTGAGGTGAGATGAAAACAATACTTCCAAAGCAAATCAATTCACAGAATTATGTTACTCGAATAGGTGCCCATTTTATAAGTGGAAAAACTGGAGGGGAAAGATTATATGACTTGTTCAAAGTTTTTAAAGTTGATTTGAGAATGGAGCAAGAAATAGAATGTCTGTCTCCTAACTTTAATTCAAATATCTGATTTGAGATTTTTTGGTACTTATCTTCTTCTAAAGATCCATAAAGACTGAAATATTTATTTATGCACACATCATAAGAAAGATTCTAACTAACCTTTAAAATACATCTTTTTTCCCAAAAGTTTCTATGCACATTTCATGTCTCCAGGATCATGTCTGTATTTCTTTTTTCTTTCTCTTTCTTTTTTCCTCAAGATTCTCACAGGGGGGAAAAAAAAAAGATCATCTGAAATGAGATTTCATCAGATGACAGTTTTGACCTAGAAAGAGGAAAAGAAGATCTTTAACAGAGAGAAAAGCTGAGACAGATTTTTAAAGAGGGGGGTAAGGAGATGTTACTACATTACTTTCCTTTATGTGGATGTAAAGAAGTTGTTACCAAGTTTTTTGTTGCTTAAACAAGGAAAGGGATTTTCTTATGAGACTCTGAAAGCTTTTATAGTTGAAAAATAATGTGAAAAACAATAACTTCTGCCACTGAATGATTGTTATCAGGCTTAGCATCTTCAATAAAAAGATGCTTCTGTTCAATTTCCAGTCACATCAGATTCTCATTACAAGCAGTTAAATCCCATCTCTCCATGAGCCGGACTGTATCAAAAGGAGCAGCTTTATGCATTAAGTTTCATAACACACACTTACAGCCCATATATCCCAGGTCACAAGGCAAATTCTAGGACTTTTTCCCCTCAGTGTATGACAGGCTTGGATGCTAAGCTTCAATAAGACCAGAAGCAGGGAAGCACTGGTGACCAAGTTGCCCTCAAAAACAAGAAAGGAATTCTGTTGCTTGGTGGAAACAGAATTGTCCAGTTCCCAAGTGCTTGCATAAAATCCATTTTTGTGTTACAGAAAAAAATTAAGGATTGCTGAGAATTTAATTAAGAATCCATGAGAAGGAAAATTAGAGAGGCAATAAGGCAAAAAAAAAAAAAAAGAAAAGAAAAAGTCCCCAGAGTAGAAAACTGAAAAGCCTACTTAATAATTTCCATGCCATTCTCTCTTCTCATGTTATTTGCAAATATTAGATATTGCTAGATTTCCTTCTAAGGTCTGGTGAGAAAAGGAAATTAAATGCCAATGAGGTTAAAGTTCCCAGACTAACCATGGAAATCAGGATAGGAAGGTGCAGACCGTAATAATGAATGCTAGGGTTCAGAGCACCAGCTCTAAGTCAAAGCATCCCTCACCTTACCAGTAAGAGGCCAATGGACTTGACCTTAGATGGTTCTGCCCTTTAAAGAAAGCTGTTTTTAGCAGTGAAGAGCCCCTCCACCAGGCAGAAAGATGAATACTGCTTTCAAAACAGAAAAGAGGTCAACTGATAATGCAGAACGAAAGCTGGATATTGTCAATTCTTTATGGCATTGAAGCTGAAAATGAAGGGTAAAATTCAAGGATACAAGAATAATATGTTTTCTTATTGGCAGCATGTCCATTCTCATATTTAGAGGCTGTAGTTTGCTGTGCCTGGGAATGTTGGCTTCGTTTTAAGACTTAACCAAATCCAAGTGATTAACTAAATGGTACATACTCACTTACATTTCTCATGAATAGATGCAAAGGGTACTCCAGAATAGGCTAATTGAAGAGGAATTAGGTGACAGAGCTGGAAAAGAAAGAGCAACATTTGGCAATGGAACGGTTTGAAGGTAAAATGAAATAAGGGTATTTACAAGGCAAGAGCAGTGACAGTAATAGAAAATTAGAATCCAGTTTATAGTTATACTGTAAATGACAATTAGACCCATGGAGTAGATAGCAGAAATGGCCATAATATTTTGCAGTGCCTCCAATCAAGAAGTGGAGTCTATTTGCCCATCCTAGATTTTGGGCCGGTGTTGTAACTTGGTTAACAGAAAGTGGCAGAAATTATATTGTGCCAGTTCTGAGAATAAGAATCAGAAGAACTTGCAGTTTTTCCTCCAACTCCCTTCTCCCTCTCTATCTCTCTCTCTTTCAGAACATGTCACCTCCATTTGAACAAGCCCCAAGTCTGGTCGGTGTAGCCTTCTACATGATGAGGGAACCACTGCGCAGCCATTGCCATTGTTCCTGCCAACTACCAGCCAGTCCCAAAAGCAGAGCCACCTAGCTGACCAGCCACTGACCACAGACACATGAGTAACCCCAGTAGTATCAGCAGAACTGCCCAGCTGATCTCAGAACAAATTGCCAACCCACAGAATTATGAGCTAAATAAACTGTCGTTATTTTAAGCTACAAAGTTTTGTGGTGATTTGTTACTCAACAAAAGATAACGGATAGAATCCATATATTCTAAGATGGTTCATGTTAGTATATTATTAACTCAATTTGCCAAACCTTTACTGAGTATTAGCTATGTGCCAGGCATGCTGACAAAGCTTAGTAATAGTGCACTGAGGAGACAGAACTTCCTGACGCACCGCCTATCCCAGGGATGCCAGGAAGGCTTGCAGCAGATGATACCTGAGCAAGGACTTGAAATATATTCATAAGTGGGCGAGGTGAAGTAAGGTGGGAGAGGTATTTCAGTCAGAGGGAATGGTAAAGGTGTACAGAAGTGAAACAGCAAGGTATAAGCAGGGAGGTGCAGGAATTTATATTAGAAGAATGTGAAGTTTTAGTGAGAGAATGGCAAGAAATGGGAGTAGAGAAGTTCGTAGGAAGCAGACCATGGGAGGCTTTGACTGTTCTCATAAATACCTTGGATGGAAGTATATTGAAACAGGCCTCGGCTAGTAGTTCTCAAACATTAGGGCACAGGAAAATCATCTGGTGGTGGTAAGAATAGAAGTTTCTAGCGCTCTATCACCCATAAATTCTGATCAGTAACATGGTAACGGAGCCCAGATTTGGGGCTTCAAATTTTTTAACTTTGCATTTTTAATATGTAACTCAGGAGGGTCTGATGCAGGTTGTTCATGGACCACACTTTGAAAACATCACTAGGCAAGGGGAGGTCTCCTGAGGCAATTTTAAAAAGAGAGTGACTCAGGCATTCTCTGTGTTATTTCCAGGCTGGCATTTAAGACTGATTTTTCTGGTTGATCGGGTAGGTAAATTGAAGGCACTCAGTGAAAGACGCAAGAATGAGAAAATCTGAATTAGGATTGTGGTAGTAAAGATGAGAACCAATGTGTGAACTATTTAGGAGGTTAAATTGCCAGAGATTTTTGTTGATTAGAGGAAGAGAGGTGGAGGGGAGGAGAAGTGTCAAGGATGGCATCCAGACTAAATTAGACTTGAGATATCTTAAAAATGTCCAGAAAGCACTGGTTTGGAAGCTAGACGTACAGATTTAGGAGTCATCACTATACAGGTGTAAACCAACCATGGGAGTTGGGGAGAGTTCCCAGGAGAGTGAATAGAGTGAGAAGGGACAAGGTCAATGACAGAACCCAGAGGCACATCAACACTTAAAGTACATGTAAAAGATGAATAGTAGCTTAGGAGGCTGGGACGAACTACCATAGAGTTAAGAGAAAAACATGATTACAGTGACGTTACAGTCCCAGTGGCCATAAACCAGCAAGCACTGTTCCAGGCAAACTGCAACGTATGGCTTCCCTACTTAAAAATGAAAATGTGTCATTCAAAGTCTCCTGTAATAATTGCCAGTCTTGTTCCACTGAGTTTTGGGTGCCGAAGACCAAACAGAGTGGTTTGGGTAGTTACCTTGAAGTAAAAATGTGAAAACAGAATTTATATAACCTTTTTAAGAAAATGCAAGGTATGCAGAAAATTATAAATAAGAATGTAAAAAAAAATTGTAACTACTTATGCACTTCGGTGAACAATCTTGCAGACTCTCTCTGTCCATGTATAATTTTAAATAAATAGGATATTGATTTAAATTATATATATATACATATATAATTATATATATACATATATAATACATGTACTAAAAATGTATCTTTTTCATTCAACAATAGTGCCATCCTGCATGTTAATAATCTATATCAGGGTCGAGAAACTTTCTGTAAACAGCTGGATAGTAAATATTTTAGGCTTTGTGAGCCACTTGGTCCTTGTTGCAGCCACTCAGTTCTGTCCTTGCATTGTAGCATGCAAGCAGCCTTAGACAACATGTAAATGAATGGGCAAGGATGAGATGGTCCATCGACTATAGTTTGCCAAATGCTGATTTAATCATAATTTTTGATGACTTCATATTACTTAAATTATTTAACCAACTTCACTTCAAGAAATGTATCCCAAGGAGATTTTCAAATGTTTGAAAATATATGTATAAATACGTTCAATACAGCCCTTTATATCATTATGGAAAAATAGAAACAATGTAAATGTTCATAAATAGGAGATTAATTAGATAATTTGGGGTATACATAATAATTTCATTCAAAAATTCTAAATAGTATAGTTAGAACACCAAGTATAATTTTATTTCTTTTCTGAATTATCTTGCCCCTAACTCAGATCAGTTTTTTCAATTGCACAGATCTAAAAATTTTTTTTCAAAATTAATTATAATGTGGACAGCCATGTTATTTTGACTTGACCATGGCAGGAAGATAAATATAAGATTATAATAAAACACACAATATTATTTAATCTATTGAATTTACATTTCTCTAATTGTCTCACTAATGTTCTTTTTGGTCCAAGATGCAATCCAATTCACACTTTGTATTTAGTTGTCATGTTTCCTTAGTCTCATTTAATACAGAACATATCCTCAGTCTTTCTTTGTTTTTCATGATCTTGACAATTTTCAAGAGTACTGGTCAGGTACTGTGATACCCCAGTACTAATGAGCCCATCTAGTGCCCAAATCTTGGTTTATAACTACTGTGCTCCAATGAAAGAAAACTATGAATCTTTGGAGAAACAGCTGACTGAAGGACTAGGACAGAGAAAGTACAAGATGAGCCTGAAATATTTTGTGATGCCAGAAAATATGGAAATGCTTAAAAAAAAAAAGGATGGGCACATTCTGAAAAGATACAGGAGCCAACCTGAAGGGGACTCCCAAAGCTCAAATCTAGGAAAAATGAACAAAAAAATAAATAATGATTGTGATAAATTATAACCCATGGAATAAAATAAGAATTCATTTGTCCACACCAATGTAAATGAGGAATGAACAAATGAATGGGTGAATGAATAAATAAAGAAGGGTAAACTTTTTCTTACTATAAATTTCCAACTAGTATCTGTAAATTAAAGAATGATTGAAATAGAAAATCACCATTTGGCAAATACCACAGTAATAATTGTTTTAAGAGCTGTCAATGAATGCTAAAATAAGTGGTAAAGTTGTTATAAATAACAAAATATCTAAATACTCTCAAATTATTTTCCCATAATATCCATATTAAGTACAAAGAAATATAGTAACTTTGCAGTGGAGACATCACCTTCACCAAGTGACCAAAGTTACCATTTTCAGTAATGGAACAAATTGACATCAAATGCCTTCTGATATGATGTACTGATCGCAACCTCACTTTTTGGTATCTTTGCCAAAAATGCAAAACGTGAATTTAAATATGAGGGAACATCATAGAAAATGTATTGATTGTCAGAGCCCAGTCGACCTAGTATTAGACACACTAGGGTACAGTCATGTGTTAGATGCACTTTCAGTTTGGCCTTCATTCAGTTCACAAAGGAATCCATTTAAAGATTTCTTAGAAAAAACAATTACAGAATGAGAGCTGCGCCTCAAGGAGATTAAACTAGCAGCAGAGGGTTAGATACAAAATGAAGGGGGTGAAAATGAAAGCTATGGAAGGAAGGCATCAATGACTGTTAGGGATCTGTTACATTATTTCAGGCACATAGTCCTAATAATCTCAACTAGGGTAATGATCATAGAAATGGAGAAGAGGAGAGTAAGCCAAAAAATAATATGAAGAAGAAACAAAATGATTTTCTCACTCACTGAATGTGAAGGGGCTAGAGAAGGAGTAAAAGGGAGGCCCCTATTTATTAGACTGACCACCTGGGTGTCTAGGCAGAGGTGGGTCAATGGAAGGAGAGGTAAGGAAGTTCTGTTTCGAACAGATATTTGAGGCATTATCAGGACATCCTAAAGAGAATGTCTAGCAGGCAGCAGGAAAGGTCAGTCTGTAGGCTGGGAAAAAGATATAATACACAATAATAATTGCATTTTCCATTAAGAAACTGAGTTCGAAAAGAACATGTAACTTGTGCAATGTTACAATACCAGAGGCAAAACCAGTATTTAAACCCAATTTTTCTAAGTTCAAAAGTTTCTATGGCCTATATGAAGTTCTTAGCATATTGAGACTCTCCAAAGGATTAAAAAGAACTGCACAAAACATGGTGAGGGAAAGAATAAAAATGTTGAGTTTTAGAATGGGATCAAATTTAAGTGGTTATCAACTTAAAATAGACTGTTCTAGATAAAAGTTGTTATACATAAGCCTTATGGTAACCATAAAGCAAAAACCTATAGTAGGTATACAAATGATAAAGAGAAAGGAATATAAGCAAAGCACTAAAGAAAGTCATCAAACCACAAAGGAAGAGAGCAAGAGAAGAAGAAAGGAACAGAGAGAAACTACAAAAAGAGCTAGAAAACAATTAACAAAATGGCAACAAACACATACCTATCAATAATTACTTTAAATGTAAACAGACTAAATTCTCCAATCAAAAGACACAGAGTGGCTGAATGGATAGAAAAACAAGATCCACCTATATGCTGCCTACAACAGACACACCTTAGATATAAGGATACATACAGACTGAAAGAGAAGGGATGGAAAAAGATATTGCATGCAAATGGAAACCAAAAGAAAGCTGGAGTAGCTATATTTATATCAGACAAAATGGACTTTAAAATAAAGCCTGTAATAAGAGACAAAGAAGGGCACTACATAAGGATAAAAGGGTCAATCCAACAAGAAGATATGATATTTGTAAATATTTATGCACCCAACATAGGAGCACCTAGAAATATAAAGCAAATACTAACTGACCTAAAGGGAGAAATAGACATCAATACAATAATAGTAGGGGAGTTTAATACCCCTCTTACATCAATGGATAGATCATCCAGGAAAAAAATCAATTAAGGAAATCTTATTTAAAATGTCTTAATAAAATTAATAGGATTGAAATCATACCAAGCATTTTTTCTGACCACAGTGGTATGAAACTAGAAATTAATAACATGAAGAAAACTAGAAAATTCACAAACATGTGGAGATTAAACAGCATGCTACTGAATAATCAATGGGTCAAAGAAAAAATCAAAATGAAAATTAAAAATACCATGAGACAGGGGTTGGCCTTGTGGTGTCATGGTTAAGTTTGCACCCTCCGCTTCAGCAGCCTGGGGTTCACAGGTTCAGATCTCGGGTGTGGACCTATGCACCGCTTATCAAGCCATGCTGTGGCAGGCGTCCCACATATAAAATGGGGGAAGATGGGCACGGATGTTAGCTCAGGGCTAATCTTCCTCACCCAAAAAAATACCATGAAACAAAAGAAAATGGAAATATAACATACCAAAATTCATAGGATGCATCAAAAGCAGTTCTAGGAGGGAAGTTTTTCAGTGGTAAATGCCTACCTCAGGAAACAAGAAAAGTCTCAAAAACACAACCTAATTTTATACTTCAAGAAACTAGAAAAAGAAGAACAAATGAAGCCCAAAGTTAGTAGAAGAAAGGAAATAACAAAGATGAGAGCAGAAATAAATAAAATAGAGACTAAAAAGACAGTAGAAAAGATCAATGAAACTCAGAGCTGGTTCTTTGAAAAGATAAATAAAACCTTTAGCTAGAGTCACCAAGAAAAAAAGAGAGAGGACTCAAATAAAATCAGAAATGAAAGAGGAGATGTTACAACTGATGTCACAGAAATACAAGGGATCATAAGAGACTACTATAAACCAATTATATGTCAACAAATTGGACAACCTAGAAGAAATGGATAAATTCCTAGAAACATATGACCTACCAAGACAAAAATCACAATGAAATAGAAAATCTGAACAGACTGCTTACTAGCAAAGAGATTGGATCAGTAATTAAAAACCTCCCAACAAAAGTCCAGGACCAGAAGCCTTCACTGGTGAATTCTACCAAACATTCAAAGAAGAATTAATACCAATCCTTCTCAAACTTTTCCAAAAAGTAGAAGAGAGGGAAACTCTTCCAGACACGTTTTATGAGGCCAGCATTATCCTGACACCAAAACTAAACAAGGATGCCACAAGAAAAGAAAATTACAGACCAACATCCCTGATGAACATACATGCAAAATCCTCAGCAAAATATTAGCAAACCAAATTCAACAATACATTAAAAGGATCCTACAGCACAACCCAGTGGGGTTCACTCCAGGGATACAAGGATGGCTCAACATCCACAAATCAGTCAATGTGATACACCACATTAACAAAACAAAGAATAAAAATCATATGATCATCTCAATGGATGCAGAAAAAGCATTTGACAAAATTCAACATCCATTTATGATAAAAACTCTCAACAAAGTGGGTATAGAGGAAATGTACTTCAACATAATAAAGGCCATATATGACAAGTCCACAGCTAACATCATATTCAATGGTGAAAACCTGAAAGCTTTTCCTCTAAGATCAGGAACAAGACAAGGATGTCCACTCTCACCACTTTTGTTCAACATAGTATTGAAAGTGCTAGTCAGAGCAATTAGGCAAGAAAAAGAAATAAAAGTTTGCCAAATTGGAAAGGAAGAAGTAAAACCATTATTATTTGCAGATGACATGATATTGTATATAGAAAACCCTAAAGACTCCATCAAAAAACTGTTAGAACTAATAAACAAATCCAGTAAAGTTGCAGGATACAAAATCAATACACAAAAATCTGTTGCATTTCTTTACATTAATAAATTATCAGAAAGAGAAATTAAGAAAATAATCCCATTTACAACTGCAACAAAAAGAGTCAAACACCTTGGAATAAATTTAAGCAAGGAGGTGACCTGTATAACCTGTATAATGAAAACTACAAGACATTAATGAAAGAAATTGAGAAAGACATAAATAAATGGAAATATATTATGTGTTCATGGATTGGAAGAATTAATATTGTTAAAATGTCCATACCACCCAAAGCAATAGAGAGAGTCAATGCAATCCCTATGAAAATTCCAATCGTATTTTTCACAGAAATAGAACAAACAATCCTAAAATTTATATGGAACCACAAAAGAGCCTGAATAGCCAAAGCAATCTTGAGAAAGAAGAACAAAGCTGGAGGCACCACACTCCCTGATTTAAACTATACCTCAAAGCCATAGTAATTAAAACAGTATGGTATTGGCATAAAAATAGACACACAAATCAATGGAAGAGAATAGAGAGCCCAGAAATAAACCCCTGCATAAATGTTCAATTAATTTATGACAAAGGAGCCAAGAATATACAATGGGGAACGGACTATCTCTTCAATAAATGTTGTTGGGGGAATTGGACAGCCACATGCAAACGAATGAAACTCGACTGCTATCTTACACCATACAAAAAATTAACTCAAAATGGATTAAAAAGTTGAACATAAGACCTGAAACCATAAAATTTTTGGAAGAAAACATAGGTAGTAAGCTCCTTGACATAGGTCTTGGTGATGATTTTTTGAATCTGACACCTAAAGCAAAAGCAACAAAAGCAAAAATAAACAAGTGGGACTACATCAAACTAAACAGCTTCTCTATAACAAAGAAAGGGACTGAATGAGAGAAAATAATTGAATGAGAGAAAATACTGAATGAGAGAAATAATTGCAAATTATTTCTGAATAAGAAGTTGCAAATCATGCATCTGATAAGGGGCTAATATCCAAAACATATAGAGAACTCAAACAACTCAATAGCAAAAAGACAATCCAATTAAAAAATGGGCAGAAGATCTGAATAGATGTTTTTCCAAAGACACACAGATGGCCAACAGGTACATGAAAAGCTGCTCAGTATTATTAATCATCAGGGAAATGCAAATCAAAACCACAATGAGGTATCACCTCACACCTGTTAGAATGGCTCTTATCAAATAGACAAGAAATAACAAGTGTTGGTGAGGATGTGGAGAAAAGGGAACCTTTGTGCACTGCTGGGGGGAAAGTAAATTGGTGCAGCTACTATGGAAAATATTATGGAAATTCCTTAAAAAATTAAAAATAGAACTACCATATGATCTAGCAATTCTACTTTTGAGGATCTATCCAAAGAAAATGAAAACACTAATTCAAAAAGATATATGTACTCATGTTCATTGCGGCATTATTTACAATTGTCAAGATATGGAAAAAACTAAGTGTCCATCAAGGAATGAATGGATAAAGACAGTGTAATATATATACAATGGGATATTATTCAGCCATAAAAAAGTATGAAATCTTGCCACTTGCAACAACATGGATGGATCGTGAGGGCATTAAGCTAAGTGAAATATGTCAGACAGAGAAAGATAAATACCGTATGATCTCTCTCATATGTCGAATCTAAAAAAACAAAAAAACAAAAACAAGCTCATAGATACAGAGAACAGATTGGTGGTTGCAAGAGGCAGGGGATGGGAGAAATGGGTGAACATTTTTTTTTTAGTTTAAATAAATTGAATAATAATTTTTTAAAAAAGAACTGCAAATTCTGCGACTATCAATTTCCAAGTGCACAGATATGTGCAAAATTATAAGCAACACATAAAAATTGTAAAAGAATAAATGAAATTCTCTTTTTATCTGTGATTTCCACTGGGTTTTGCACAGAAGTAAGGACCATGTTCAGAGCCTCCTAGGGCTTTCAACAGTCACCTGATTGACTCTCAGAGCCTAGTCAACCTGGGAGGTCACCCATTCAAATGCCATCATTTTATGATCCTGCGCATTCAAATATTTATATGTAGGTTAGATGGAAAAGACACTGGTATAAGTAATTTCATTCTCACTAGGTCTCTCAGCTTATTTTAAAAGCAGGCAGGAGCTAGAGTTTTACGTTTCAATTCCCTATGTAAACTGGCAGAAGGGTTACATCCTAAATAACTACATTGAAGAGGAAATCATCCTTTGAATACATTTGAATCCACATACAGCAACTTAGTCAGGGTCAGCTCTGGGGGTGGGCAGAACCCATCACTCAACTCACTGGGTTCAAGGTATAACTTAGCCTTGACAGGAAGTGAGGGCCTGGCAGAAGTTGCTGATCGCTAACTATAACTGGTCATTCTTCCAGCAGCCTCCTCCTGGTGGTGAGAAGAGGGGTTGAGCCCCAACTCTCCCCCATCAGCCTCCCTTTAAAGGGAGATGATGAGGCTGAAAGAAGCAGAGTGGCTCATCCTGTCTGCAGAAAGGGTAGAATGAATGAGAAATGTCTCCTCATTGTAGCTAATACAATAAAAAGTTGAATGAATATATGCTGAAATAAGTTTAATCTTATTAAATATTTTTTCTTATTTCCAATACCTGTAATAACAGTGAAATAAATATTCACACATTGGGAAAAGTACACATATCCCTTACATAAACACGGCGCTTGTCTTAAATTACCACAGCCAAAGTAATCACACTCAACGCCTTCTCTAACCACAGTTCATTACATACTCCAAGGAAGGTTTTTCATTTTTGCTGTTTATTTATTTATACGCTCCTGAGAAGGAATAAAAAACATTTCTAATTCAGATACTCTCAAATCATACTCTACCTTTTTTCAATTAAATCACAAATTTACTTAAGACACTGCTTGCCTAAAACAACCATGTTTTCAAAATGGACACTCCGCGAAATTTGTTAGTAACAGTTGAATGCTTAGGAACAGAGCAAAGCTTCAATTAAAGAATTACAGTTCCGGAGCTAAAATGGGAGAGATTGCGAGCTCAGGGCCGAACGTTTCCCCTCTGCATTCATTCTCTCTGATTTTATTTTGGTTTTGATTATTCTTTTCCCTTTTCCTTTTCTTTTTTTCTACTTGCTGTTGGAGAGAATTATAAATCATGGGGGGAAAGAGCAGTCTGATCTTACCAGAGTTGTTTTTCTCAAGTCGTTTCTTTCAATTTCAAATTGGTTCCTAGCCCAGCCTCACTTTGTGTGATCTGAACCTTCATCACTGGTGACTCATCAAGGTCCAAAGTCTGCCACAGAACTACCTGAATGCTGAAATCATCCAGAAATTGGCCTGCTCATGGGAACTCTTCCTGTTTTCCCTCATATAAAAGTGGGATTTAGAAATGTTTAAGCAATAACTAAATAAAGAAATAAAGACAAAGACTCGGACGTTTGACTTCATTGCTATCATCATCATTTCCTTTCTCTCTCTCTCTAATATGTAAATATCTAAGTGTCCCAAAGGAGTTAATAAAAACTGGGCACTTGATGTATTTTTCCAAAAATACTCAAAAGTGACAACTCTCAAAAAACAATGGTCCTTTTCCCATCACTGATATATTAAGAGCAGAAGGAATATATTAATAATCTTGTTAGATAATCATAGATACCTTTAACAGCTACTGAAGACGATATTATTTGATAGGATACACTTCAATATAGAAATCAGTACTACTCGAGATTGAGGCAGAATTGCTTCTCAGTTGAAAAAAAAATCAAATAGATATTTTTTAACTTCTCAGTAGGTGATCATCCAGTAACTCTTAGAAACATTTGATAAGCATATGGACCAAACTACCACGGTAATTGCAATAGGACTATTAATACTGATAGATCATTAGTCTTGACCATTTCAAATGTAACTGTTTTGCTGAGACTAGAACTTAAACTAAATGTTGTGATATTTACCTAAAAATTTTAGATGAATGAGATAGCAAATTAATAAATTATTTAAATATAGTACCTAAATTTTCAGTCTCTCTATGGGAATGAATAAGAAAGAATATTTTTGCATTACACAGGATTGCACACACATACACACGTTCTGTCCCTCTGTCTTATGAATTCTCAATGGCCACTGGATGGCAAGAAGGAAAGGGAATACTACATAGTCTTCTTCCATTTATCTCAATTTTGACCTTACATTTGAAAAGGTGAAAGATATTTCTGGCCAGTGTTTGTTCAATTCTATAGCCTTCTGGAACAGACAATATCAATTTCATAGCAATGTCATAACCACTTATTCCCATCACAGCAAGGCCGTTTCCTGATGAAAACATAATTGGAAAAAAAGTCCTTCTTATGTGGCATTGTAAACCATCTGCCATATTCAGGTTTTACAATATGTAGCAAACTCAAAAAAGAATAAAATGTAGAAATAGAAGTTTCTGGGACAATATCAGCACCTAAGAACTATAGAAAGATCACATTATTAGGGAAAGATATACAAAAATAAACAGTGAACAAACATGCAAAAGCACCTACTACTGCAAATAAGCATGGATTTTTCTTGCTTTTTACATATTCCTCTACATGCTTTAATATATTCCCAACCCATCAAGATGTGATTTACTTACTTTTGTTTATTAACAACCACACAGTGCTAACTGTGCACCAAATCTGTTCTAAGTGCTTTATAAAGACTAAATCACTCAATTTGCATACCAACCAAACTCATAAGGTAAGCACTGTTATCATGCCTGTTTTATAGATGGGAGAAACCAAGCAAAAGAGCCAGGATTGAAACTCAAGCAGTGTGTAACAGGATCTCTACCCTTACCACTACACTGTGCTGGTGACTGCTTCCTTTCTCTGCTATATAGTCGTAAAAGTTTCTCTAAAATATAGGTAACTCTTAAAAAATGAAGATTATATTCTCATTAATTAATTTTATATTCTAAGATTAAGTTCAGTTAGCACTAACATACAAATTCACATTCTGGTAGACTCTAGTTCCTGGGATATGTGCTTTCTTTCCTGAAAAGCTTTCATATAAAACATAGATGGCATAAAAGTTGAAAAATGCTTTCATTCCACTACTGATGAAGAACACGGTGATTAGATCCACTAAAAAAGTGTATGTATTTAACAAACGCTACCTCTCATACATAAATTTCCTATATAGGTAGGAAAATAAAATAAACCTTATTTTTCTTCCCTGTCACTCCAAAATATAGTTTATTATTTTGAGTGAGTCGCTAGGCACAGGAATAGATAAGAATCTCCCGTCTAAAAAAATTTTTTAGGAAAAAGTTGGGAATAAATAAAACTAAGAAAAAACTTAGTCTGTGCCTTCCTGTAGAGAACTACACTATATACTAAAGAAGTCACATCACTTTTCAGTGTCCATGAAAGAACAGAAAGAAACCAGAATTGCTTCTTTGTGTATTTTGTTTCATACCAAATAATGAACTGATTTTCAGTGACATTAATAATATGTTCTTTTGCTAAACAACCACATCCCAGGTGCCCCGG
Source organism: Tapirus indicus (assembly GCA_031878705.1). Taxonomy (NCBI): domain Eukaryota; kingdom Metazoa; phylum Chordata; class Mammalia; order Perissodactyla; family Tapiridae; genus Tapirus; species Tapirus indicus. The sequence goes on along the minus strand of CM062919.1, from coordinate 123,387,594 downwards.
ACTTCTCTGTCTCTTTTTTAATCCCTGAATGCTCATTTGAAAATTAACTTAGAGCCCTTATTACACTCATTCCTATATATACTCGTTCCTATATACATTTTCAAGTGTGTTATGAAAATTAGTATTTTACTGAAATTTTTTTCATTAGGAAGTAATAGAGCTAACATTTCTTAAAGTATTATAATTTGGGGAGAGGGATAAAATACAAACTGAAAGTTTGGTAAAAATAATTTTTATCTAATTTCAGTGGGGGGGGGACCCAGTATCCTACAATTGACTATAAGCTCCAATAAGGCAGGATCCAAGTTGATTCTGAAGTTGATAGGAAACCTAACACCCAGAAGATGCTCTATGATTAAGCCACTTTAAATTCCATTTAAAAGAAGAAGAAAAAGAAATGTATTACCAATTTTTAAACTATATAAGTCATTTCAACATTTCTGCATATAAATAAATGCTTTTACAGATCTCAGTGAACTCTTAATCATAGATTTCACCACCTGTAGCATATCTGTAGCATGCACAGCTGTTAATCAATTGCACTTCTTTCTCCTTTCATTTCAGGCCTCATTTCTCTTTTCTACATCTCATCACACACACACCCACCCCTGAAGAAAGACATAACCTCTCCCAACCTTTACCAACTCAAAGTCCCTCATCAGATCTTCCTTCTTATTCTAAAGTTGCATCTTATAATTACTCCCGTTTTTCTATCTGGCTCCCATTAAAATTTTTCTTTTCACTAGCCCTGCCCTACCTACCCAAAGATTTCGGAGAGTCCTCACCCAGTCCTTTGCTGTCTCCCAGAAATGGAAGAGTGCAAAGCTGGACAGGAGGTGGAGAGGAAAAGATGGAGGGGGCCTTGGCATCCCCAGCTGGAAACATACTATGCATTCAGATAAGCTTCAGATCCACCCAGCTCCCATCTTCCTCATTGTTTTCCTTCTCTTCCTTCCCTCCGATTTTTCATTTTGACCCCACACCTTGACTACTCACCACAGTAATGTTGGATTCGGTTACGTAAAAGAAGTCAGCTAACCATTATTCACATAAACCGATTAACACGTATGTTTAAAGTAGACCAATAACAATTATATATAATCACAAATGCCTAAGAATCGTTGTTCTGAGTTTTATTTAATAACAACACTCTATTCTTACTACATATGCTCAGTGTTTATAAATCCTTACATAGTGTAATTGTCTCCCTGTTTAAAAAAAAACAAAACAAAAAACGAAGAAGTGTTACCTTTCTAGAGATTGCAAACATCGGCCCAAGAAGTAGAAAAATAAATTTTATTAACAGCTGTGGAATTAAATAAAATGATACTTTGATGGTTTTAGCAAAGGGATAGCAAAGAGTTTATTTGAATCAAATGATTCCAAAAGTAAAGAGAACACCAGTTAGTTAAAGAAAACATGGACCTGTATTTTAGCCAAGTGGTATTTTTAAAGACTATGTTGATAAATAGCACTTAATAGTACCTGATATAGAGAAATCATTCAGTAAATATACACTAATTGAATAAATGAGTGAATGAATGAATGAATTGCTTTTCTGGTTTATATTAGGACTGCTAAAATAAATTTGGAAATATTCAGCCATTTTCTACAGTCTTCAGTTACGTGTTATTGCTTCATAGTCACTCAACGCTAAAGATTTAGCTTTCTTGGATTGTCAGTAGTAGGTCCCACTAATTTTATCTTCTCTTTCTAAAACCCTTCCTGTCTTTGAAAACTGCCTGTCATACTGCCCTTTTGTGGAATTCAATTAGATCTAAAAAGCTCTGTATCATTGGCACATAAAACTATAAAATTCTGTTCAACAGCTGGAGTTGTAAGGAAATGATGCTGCCTCAAGTCTCCTGAGAGGTCTGGGCATGGGTACATATTTGCCTCTAGGGAAGGCCTGAGAGCAAGGTACACCTATGCAAACAAGCTCTGGGGTATCTCCACGTCTGAAGGTTCCTCCAGTAAGAAGTGAGAAGTTACTTTGATGCTGGTGTAGGGATGGGGAACTCTATCTCTTAGGGATACTGAGGATTGGTGGGAAGTTGGAAAGATATCAAAATACAGCATTGCTTCTCACAATCACAACAATATATTCCACCAAAAGCAAAAGTCAGTGAGAAATTTGCATGTGATTATTATTTACAAAGAGGGACTCCTCTCTCTGCTCCTCAGCTTGCAGGATTAGAATGGATACAGAGACATAAGCAAGGATTTCGTGATTTGTGATTTTTAAGAGTATGGAATTTTTTATCCGGGTGAGAACGTTCCCACTCCCCCTCTTAGTAATTTTCTGACCTTACACTAGTTTCTTACACTCCCTGTAACTCTTTCCCTATTGTAAAATGTGAGAAAATAAATACCTACCTTCCATGTTTGTGAGTCTCACTGTTAACAGTAAATATTCAGTGAATGACTAACAAGCATTAAACAGGTACTCAATAAATATAAATATATATACACACACATAATATTATATGATATTATATATTATATCATATGATAACATATAATTATTATATATATTTATATTATGTATTAGATATATTAGATATATATGCTTATAAGAATTTTAAAGAATTACAGTGACAGAAAGAGCAAATTGGTTTGGGTGGGTTATACAAGATGTAGGTCTCCTCCCCCTACAAGTGTCTCCACCTATTGCAATCCTTACACAACGACTCCTGGTTTCTGCACGAAGGAAAATGGAAATACCAACCCCAGCATCAAGCTCCTTATCACAGAAAGAGGGGTCGGTAGAACCAAAACTAAAACCATTCTTCTGTCACTGGTTCATCTGCCCCTTTTACTGCTCTCTGTATCCTCTTGCTTTCTATAGTGGAGAATGACATATTTATTGTGTTAGTGACTAGATGTGGGGAGAGGGCCCCATGGGATGGCCAGCCAATCACATATGTGGAAACCTGAAGGATAATTCATTGTTATTTCAGGGTAAAGTGGTATATGCCAACCCACAGAAGCCCCCAGGAGGATGGGGATTCAGAAATGACTCCTTCAGTCAATCTAGTAAGTCCTTCTGAGCAGCTTTCAGCATGGCCTGGACTCTCAGGACACACCACATGGCCACAATCTTTGTCAACAGAAAGCATTCCTCTTGCATCTTCCTGCCTGAATCTTGTGCTACTCAGTTCTTTTGTTCTTTTAACAAAGTCTTCCCTCTCTCTTCCATGCCCAAGGTCTCACATCCATTTATGGCTTGCCTCTGGCATGGGTGGGCAGCAATTCTTTCTTCCTCAAGACAGGACAGCAGGAAGTGGAGAATTTTGTTCCTGAGGCAGGCCATCGTGGTGTTCTGGCCTGAGGATAAAAATTCTAAAAGCTAATCACACACCTGGCTAGAGAAGGGTTCTTTCCACCAGCCTATTTCTAAACCCCACTGTGCAAAAAAGAGTATCTGTTACCTTCTCATCCTCAAGTTCCATTTTTTAAAAACCTCCATCTATTACCTTTGGCTTGGGCCATATTAGTTTGGTAAAATAGATGTGCACGTGGGGTGGGGGGATTTCACACATTATTGTAGATTCCTTGTGCTAAATCACATGTTGACCATGTTTAGCTTGAGAATGGTCACAAATGGTTCCTCAGTACAGGCCTTTGTACTGCCATTGCCACTTGTTTTCTGGACTTTAATCTCCTCATCAAATCCATCTTGAATTCCACTACAATTTATATTCTCCAATTTTCTCATGTCTCTCTATATGTAACATCTTGGCTACACATGTACCTATTTATTTGCATACAATTCTACAATTTGCAAAACACTTTTATGTATATTCTTTTAGTTGATTATTTTAAAAAACCGATAGGGAAAATGGTATTATTCCCATCTTATAGGTGAATAAAATTCAGAGAAATTAGGAGACATGACTGAGATCACAAAACTAAAAAGTACCATAGCTAAAATTCTACCCTAAATCACTTAACTCTTGGATTGGTGCTTTCATCAATGCCAAATGCCTTAATATGACATTTAAGATATTACAAAATCTGAACTCATCCATTTCCAACATCATATCCAGCTGTTTACACCTAACCTTTCTACTCTAGCAAAGCTAGTCTCACACTGTCCCCCAGCTTCACCTGGTTCCCTCCCTTGTACTCTGTATTTCCCAACATGGAATATTCTTCAGCCTTCTTATTCTCCTGCATGGTCTCTCCTCCTTCAAAATCCTGTGCATTTATTTTCTCTCTCTCATGTGGACGCTAGGAGCAGGGCCCTCCTGACATTCAACGCTGTCTGTGTAGTAACTCTCAGCCTTACTCTGGCTGGAGAAAGTTACTTGAAGCTTAGAGAACGAGAGTATCCCCTGAGATACCATGTTCTCATGTCATCTTCTGTTGTGCTGTCACTGGGGACAGAAAATCACCAACTTATCAACAGAGTACCACCCCAAATTGTCAGGATTCAACTCAAATATACTCTCCTCAGTAAATGCTTCCCTGACTCTTTTAGTCAGAATTTAGCAAGCTTTCTCAAATCCTTATAATAACTAGTGCATGATTCTTATATAGGGCTTACTACAACATGTTATTAAATTTTTTGTTTGTTTGTTTATACAGCAGTCTCCTGCCTTCAGTTCGATCGCTCCCTGGACGTAAGAAAAGTGACACTCAATGTGACCCACTGTGGCATTGGCTCTGCACAGGCTGGCTTCATTAAATGTTATGTGGCTGGATGAATAAATGAATGAATGAATGAATAAATGGAAATGAATATTTAGTGGAAACCAGAATACAGTTTCCCTAAATGACATTGAGCTAGCACTGAGAGCCTCAAGCTATCCAGCAAAAGCCTTGTTAATTTTCAATTTGGCTGAAATAACTTTCAACTCTGATAAGGGTCAAAATAAGAGAAATTTACTGTGAAATATGGTTCCCCTCAGGAAGTGTTAGCCATGTTATTTTGGCCCTCAGTTCAGCGCCAAATCCCACTTGACCCATAGTGCAGCAGAATCATGATGAGAGGCCAAACAAAAGGAAAAAAAAAAATAGAAAGAAAGGGGGAAAGGGAGAACAAGAAGAGTTTCCATTGGACAGAAACAATAGGCGGATTCACTCAAGGAGAAAATCAAAATGAGATTTATAGCAACTTTTTTAAAACTGCAGAGGATTTTGAAGACCTACTCAAATTTAACAGATGAGACTACTGAGGCCCAGACTGGATTATGAGGTGACCAAGACTAATTAACTGCCCCAAGGTTTTCTACCAACCATCTACTTTCTCCACCAGACCGCACTGCTTTCCAATATATTTCTATTGCTGCTATATTATGAATTTAAAAGTCCTACAGTAAAAATAACAACAAAATGTATAATAATAACATAAATACCTCTGAGTCCCTATTTCCTCATCAATAAGGTGGAATGATCAAAATAGCTAATTCACAGAGCCTTTGTCAGTATTAAACAATGAGTGTAAAGTGCTTAGGACAGAGATGGTATACTGGAAACACTCGATAAATATTACTATTAATAGCAACTATCATCTGCCTCAAACTCATGCCTGTTTCAATGGAGCTCTTCCTGGAAAAGCTGGCATGAAAATAGAACTAGTACAAACATGATATATTCGATGCCATGTCACGAAAATGAAGCTTATGATAACTGTGCTCTACCATTACTCTCTTGACCCTGTGATTACTACTATGTATATCACTGACCTAGTTGCTGAAATAATTCGAGGTGCTGTATGAAAAATTACATATCACATGTGCCCCAGTTACATTTAAGAGATTGACACCCTGCCTGTGCCCTTTCACAGCTGTTACAAAACCACTAAGTTGTAGAGTGGGAGCACTAATGCTTTTTAACTAGTCCACATGTAACACAGCCACATTTCCACTCAATATCCAGCTGGGGCTAATTCGCTTATTTAACAAATATTTATTGAGCTTCTAATATCCACCAGCCATGTGCTTGATGCTGGAGAAAGAGCAGTGAATAAAGCAGGCGAAAATCCCTGACCTATTGGAACTACATGCTAGTGGAAAAATGATCCAGAATGGTAAAGAGCAGAAATAAGTGTTCATTCTTTGGAAATGCCATCTACTAAACCCAAAGATAAGCTCTCCTTACATTTGAAATATGAAAAGGGATTTTTTTGAAATAAAAAGTTGTCTTTGACCTTGACATTATGCAATCTATCTGGTAAGATCTTGGGTGTGGCTTTCTATGTCATGTCCAATTGTTTTTCCTAACATGCCTTTAACTTCCTTATTTGCACAAGGAATACAAAATGAGAATAATATATCAAAAGATTTAATATGAGAAAAATCTATTGGAAATGAGGATAATAATTACCCATAACTTAAAGCAGAAATACCAAAGCTTTAAAAGGAATGCATAAATCACGTCTCCAAGGGAAAGAAAGGCACAAAAGTCACTTTTAGGATCTAGTCACTCAATCTCTACCATCCCCACCTTCTTCTCTCACTCTGGTGTCTCAACTTCAACCTTTTAAACCCAAAGCAGCTCCTGTAACTTGTGATCGCACCCAAGGCTTTGCACTACAACATATCACCTCCTCCCTCCACACCCACTACCATAGACATATCAAATCCAAATCCAGAATTTTTAAATACAAGGAACAATTCAAACATAATAGAATTGTCTGAGCAGTGGCAGAATGTGCTATATTTTCTATTGGAAGGCTCACGCTATTTGTAAATATTTCATCTAAAAAGATATAAAGAAACTGGTGATTTGCAATAAGAGTAATAATGAAGAAGCCCAACATGTATCAAGTTTCAGGCACTATTCTATACTATACACAAAAGAAAATTCATTTGTAGAAATGGGTACTGATATTATGCCCATTTTACAGATAAGGAAAGATAGCACTGAAAACTAAAATAACTTTCCCAAGCTCTTGTGACTGACAACTGACAGAGCTGGGACTCACATCCATCCGTCATTCCTCCTGCTGCTGATGTTCACATGCTAAAATGTCTTTCTCACTACAGTAAGCTCCATCTTAACCCATGACTCCATGAATGACTTTCTGCTTTGTCTTCCCAGGCATGCTTCCTCTAAAAGACAGAAAAACTCTTGCAGCATGGCCAGCCCAGTGGCGTAGTGGTTAAGTTTGTGCACTCCACTTCGGCAGCTGGGGTTCACAGGACCAGATCCCAGGTGTAGACCTACACACCACTCATCAAGCCATACTGTAGCAGCATCCCACTTACAAAATAGAGGAAGATTGGCACAGACGTTAGCTCAGGGCCAATCTCCCTCAACAAAAAAAAAGATGGGGGGGCTGGCCCAGTGGCATAGTGCTTAAGTTTCTATGCTCCACTTTGGCGACCCAGGGTTAGTGGGTTCGGATCCTGGGCGTGGACCTATGTACTGCATATCAAGCCATGCTGTGGTGGCATCCCACACATAAAGTAGAGGAAGATAGGCATGGATATTAGCCCAGTGCCAATCTTTCTCACCAAAAAGAGGAGGATTGGCAACAGATGTTATCTCAGGGCTAATCTTCCTCACCGAAAAAAAAAAAAAACTCTTGCAGCACAGGAATTACATCATGTGATTTTGTATTGTCCATACAGATTAGCATAGGGTTAGACATAAAAAAAAAAAAACCCTGCAACAAATCACTTAAAATCCCCAAATTTTGTTTTGTTCATGTGTAAAAGGAGCTTATAGTCCTGGCTCTTTCAGTATCATGGGTATTCATAATGAGATCATTGTGATGATAAATACGAAAGTGTTTTGTGAACCAAACACTAAAATGTCGAAGAAATGTTGTCTATAAGGTAGTGATAACTTTAATTTTCCTCTCAAATCCCCTATCCAGAATTAACTTCTACCCTCTCTGGGCTCCCCAAACACAATTTCTGAACGTTTACTATAACATCTACCTCATTTGGCCTCAATTAGAGCTGGGTCACAAGAGCTGATTTTTACATTTTCAAGAATTTTATCAGCCAGCTTTTAAACATAGCCATTATTTTTTAAAAGTATGTTATGTAAATTTATAATTTAATAAATTATATTAGAAACAAAGACAGAATACCCTAAACTCATTATTCCTAATTATTTTACAACATTTTACTATTATCGATGTTCATATATATCTACTGTATCTTATGGTAGAAAAACTATATAATGGTGAGTTACCGAGCACCTCTTCCCAACTTTGCGTTCAGGGAATCTCATGCTGGAACTTGAAATCAGCCGTGATAGGAGTATTTTCACCACAGATATCAGTGAACACTACAAATCAAGGCTTAACTTGTTTTGTTGATTATTTAAACTTAAGAAAGTGATGGATAATATGTTAATAATGCAAATTAAACTTAAAGGTTTAATAGCATAAAAAATGGTCACATCATAGGTGAATTGTAATCATAGGTTGGTATGGGTACAAGAATTGGGCAAAAACCAATGAAAGCATTATTTGAGAATCAATGATTGTATGGAATTCAATAGAGCATTGCATGTTTTATTGTTTGTAAATCAGGTGCCACCTTTACACCTGTAAGATTTATAATAAATGTATGCATTTGTATATGTTTATGCATATGTAGTGTACAATATATATACACACACATATGTGTGTGTGTAGGGGATGAACAGCAGTTATTAACCTTTTACCAGACACTACTGCTTGGAATAGAGAGAAGGATGTCAGTGCAGGAACAGAGAGAGGTAAGAGAAGAGGAAACTGTAACAGAGCATACTAGGCGATTCCTGGTAATGAAGGGCATGGAATGGGATACCTAACCCAGCCTTAGACCAAAGAATGGTCAGAGAAGACATCCCAGAGGGAGGACCACCTGAGCTAGTTTTGATGAATGGACAGAAGTCAAGAGAATGTCTGGGGAAAAACATGCAAACATACAGATAAGAGAACGAACAGTACTGTGAAAAACTAAGAGTTGTTCAGAGTATCTCTAGGAGAGCACGTATGTGAGGCACAGTAAGAAATGCATCCCTTTTTACTTCTCTTCATTGTGACCAGGGGCCACATTTCACTTATCTGATGTGCCCCAGAGTAGATGACACAGTTTCCTATACATCATAGGTATTCAATAAATGCTCTAGGAATTGAAGAGCATATATTCAGTAACACTTGGTCAAGTAATAGTAAAACTCAATAATAAAAATTGCATTTAATACTTAGTTTTTATATTTTCTCATGCTCATTTAATTTCCCGCAAAAAAGAAAGAAAAGAGAGTACACAGGAAAAACATATTGCATCCTTTTTAGCCCTGTTTATCATGAACTAGAAAGTGCTAGATTTTGAGGGTCTAAGTAGTGACTTTACAAAAGTGATCATTTGAATTACTTGTCTATAAACTAGCCAACCCACTGAATTTAAACAACTATTTTAACTACCTCATTACATAAATGCTTGGCTCACCTAATTGCCCTGCTTTTGGTCATTTTAGTTTAATTTCCCAAATTATAGTCAAGGATAGCCAACACTAAAATCCCCATAAAGACTTGTTTTTTCCCTGCAGGTTGGAACACCAGGGCTATACAAGCATTTAGATTTAAAGATACTGAACATGTAAATATAAATAGAGAAATATTAATATTAAAAGTCCCTCTCAGGGGGCCGCCCGGTGGCGCAGAGGTTTAGTCCGCGCTTGGGAGCCCGGGGTTCGCGAGTTCGGATCCCGGGAGCCCGCCGACGCACTGCTTGTCAGCCACGCCGGGGCGGCGTCCCATATAAAGTGGAGGAAGATGGGCACGATGTTAGCCCAGGGCCAGTCTTCCTCAACAAAAAGGGGAGGATTGGCAATGGATGTTAGCTCAGGGCTGGTCTTCCCCACAAAAAAAAAAAAAAAAAAAGTCCCTCTCAGTACTTGGTGGTACAGATAGGAAGTCCGTTCAGAAGGCTGTGACAGTCTCCAAAAAAGCCTCTAAAAGTAGTATTTGTTATCTGGATGAAGCCATGTTTTATCATTTCATGAAGGATAGAGCCACCTCTGATGAACAGACTTATAACCACTAAGCTTGTGAGACTGGTGTAAACCAAAATAAGAATCTATTAGTCTACAATGAGAACTATAGTGGCTATATCAACTAGAATAATAATGACAACATGACTGATGCAATTTTTTTCTAGGAAACAAACATCTATGTAAGCCAAATAATATTCAGAATGCTTAATTGTTTATTTATAATGAGAAATCACTATCAGATGGACTAGAATCTATAACTTTCTTTTAACCAGTGAATTCTTTCCCTACAAAGGGGCCTATTTGGGAAACCAAGTATGACAGTTACCTATTGCTGTGTAACAATATTACTACAAACTTAGTCACTTAAAAAACACACATTTAATATCTCACAGTGTCTGTGGGCCAGGAATCCTGGCACATCTTAGCTGGGTCCTCTGTTTAGGGTCTTACAAAGCTGCAACCAACATGTTGGCCAGAGCCATGGTCTCACCTGAGGCTTAACTGGGGAAGGATCCCCCTCTAAACTCACTGAGATTGTTGTTAGAATTCAGTTTCTAGTGAAACTGAGCACTTCAACTGAGGAGTGAGGGCTTCACCATCTTGTCGGCAGTTGGCTAGAGGCCACCCTCAGCTCCTAGAAGTCACCTGATACTCCTTGTCACATGGGGTTCCCGAACATGGCTGCTTACTTTCTCAAAGCTAAGGAGATTCCAGCAAGATGAATACTAAAATCTTATGTAACACAAACAAATAATGTTACATAGCACGTTACATACATGGAATCATGTATATTCTGTCACCTCTGCCATGTTCTATCGGTTAGAAACAAGACACAGGTCGCACCCACGCTATTGGGAAGGGGATCCCACCACGGTCTGAACGCCAGCAGCTGAGGATCACGAGGGTCACCTTAAAAGTCTATTTGCTACACCACGTGATAACAGTTATTATACGAATGATGCAAGAATTAAATATGTGACGGCATCAGGCCAAGACAGACTGATGAATCCATCTCATTTCCATGACAACAAGATGAGGATACACAAAATCCATGGGCTCTTCTTCCTTGAGCGATGCTTAAAGAAGTAATGATAAGATTTGCCTTTATGACTATCTTATCTCTTTGTCACTGGATATCCAGCTTTCCTCTGATTCTTAGATGCTGTATTAGTTTGCTGTGGCTGCCTAACAAAATACCATAGACTGGGAGACTCAAACAACAGAAATTTATTTTCTCACCGTTCTGGAGACAAAAAGTCCAATATCAAGGTGTTATCAAGCTTTGATTTCTCCTAAGGCCTTTCTCCTTGGCTTGCAGGTGGCCACCTTCTGCGTCTCCTCACATAATCTTGCCTCTGTGCACATGAATTCCTGGTGTCTCTTTGTGTGTCCAATTATCCTCTTCTTACAAGAACACCAGTCAGATTGGATTAGGGCCCACCTTAATGGCCTCATTTTAACTAAATAACTTCTTTAAGACCCTGTCTCCAAATATAGTCATGTTGTGAGGTTAGGGCTTCAACATACGAATTTTGGGGAGGGGGAGCATAATTCAGCTAATAACAGATGCTGTCTTTTAGAAATGTTGCAACATCAATCAGCTTACAATCAGGTCTGACTTATCTGCAACAGCTTTAAAGTGATTTACCCACCTCGACTGTGATCCATTACATTTTCATGTGAAACTTTACCTCTCAGAGAGAAATTATGTTCCTCTTAACTTTAAGTTCCTAAGGATTTGTGACTGTGGACTCCTATAACTGAAAAGGAAACGTGCCTTGGTTTTGTGATCTATCCCTACCCATAAGACGCACACACACACACAAACAACAACTGCAATTTTGCTAAACCCAATGTGTTAGACATTGTATTGAACATCTGCCTTAATTCATCTAACACAATTTACTGAGTCTCTGAAACAAAGCTACATGGTCTCTGCATTCATGGAGCCAACATTTAAGTGGGGAATGTGGAGGGGAAGGAGGCAGATGTTAAATAAGCAAGGAGATGAACACATATCACATACATAATGTGAATTATGAGAGGTGACGAAAGAGCTGTGAATGTGAAAGCTGGTGAATTATGAATGCTGGTGGGTTGGGGGAGGGGAAACCTACTTTATGTTGGGTGGTGAGGAATGCATTTTCAGAACTGAGATGTCTCTCTCGAGGTCATAAGGATAAGAAAGAGCCAATCACAGAAAGAGTGAAGGAAGAGTGGTTCCAAACCAGGCACCAACAAATGCAGAAACCCTCAAGGCAAGACAGGCTTTGGTGTGTTTGAGGACCTAAAGATAGGATACACAAAGCAATAAGGGCACGGAATAAAGAATCCAGCTCCTGCTGATGCTGTCTTGTAGCTGACACATACGAGCACTAACCAGTTAAGAAAGCAGGCCCAGGCATGAAAGGCCTGGGTGTGGATGAAATGCGTGGGTTCCAGTCCCACTGCCACTTACTAGCTGTGTTAACTAAGATTCAAATTTCCAACTTCAGATCAGCAAGGGGTTGCTGCATCTGCAGGTCACTGCAAAGACAACATGAGTTAAACAATGTAAAGCTCTTAGTATCCAAAACACAGTCTGTGCTCAGCACTTATCAACTATCTTAACATGAAACAAGCCCAATATACAATTTTCTCTCTTTATGTTACTTTCTGTATTAAACTTGCATCTGAAGACAATTCTAATAGGTAGAAAGTTTTTCTTGATTAAGGATCTCTAATTAAGAGATACAGTTAATTTGGGGAAGACTGAGACTTAAAGACTTGATGTGACAGATGTGGTTAAAATCCAGGTGTTAATTCTGCCAAGAAAAAAGATTCCAGGACAGGTTACAAAGAATGTGTTAATGCAGTCCATTTTTTGTATTCAAATATTAAAAGAAAACAAAAACATGTATTGAACATACAATTTTCTCTATTTTTTTCCCTCCCCAAAAATGCCTTAAACATTTTGGCAGGCTTAGAGAAGGCAGAAGCTGTTCCATTTTATGGGATAAAGTTAAACCAGAGAGAGAGATACATTAAATAAATTGGGTCAAAATCATTTAATCCACCTCTCACACGATTTCAGTTTCTGAAGCAGATTAGAAGGTGCTGTTTCCTAATTCAGCAGGCCTGATACAATCATTGTTACGTGGAACTTTATGGTATTATATGGTGTCTGGCCCAAGTTCAGGACATTCCCTAACTGTACAATACATATAGGATTCATCCTTGGATGAAAGAGTAATTCAGGACTCTTTTCTCTCACTTCATCACTGTGATATTTCTGCAAGAAATATGTCAAAAACAAGTGTAGAATATGGGCTAGAAGGGGCAGAGGGTGGTATGTTTTATCATTATTTGGGGTATAAAGAACAGAACCACAGAAAAGAGAGCTGAGAAAAATCTATCAGGTTTAGAAAAATATACTTTTGTTTACTCTTTGAAGAAAGGATATGAAATCCAGGAGGACAAAAATAAGGACATATTTTATATTCTTCAAGGAGTTTTAGGGACATTTTCCTCAAAGTTTTGTAGTGCACGAAGAAAAGCACTCAAGCATTTCTACACAGCAGTTATCTCTCAGATCCAGCTTCCCAAGTCCTGTTGGAAATCCAGGGCAAGCAGACTACTCAAATTACTGTCAGATTAACAGGTTAATGATCGATATGCTATCTTCCAAATCATGAAGATCAGAAGACAACAATTCTCCATGAACATTGGGTCGCAAGAAATAGATAGAAGCTTCATTCTTTCCATAACCATTATTTCCACTAATTCATCTTCCTTTAGATAACCTGATGGGAAAGCAGACGATTACAATTATTCTAAATTGGGCATCAGTGTAAGCAAATTGTTCTTTGTATGAGATTATTTCTGCAACAGTATGATTCCTGTACCAGCCAATCCTGAATCTACAGGGATTGGGGATGGTGCAGTGGATGCTACTTAGAAATTACTAGAGGTAATGGCTGACATGAGAGAGGCTCACTGTCTTCTGCAATTGTGTTAAAATGAAAGAATATTAATAACGCCAAGGAAAAAGCCTATTTTAAAAAAATAAAAAGATATGCTACAACTGTGCATTGTGGGAGCCAGCGACCATTGTATTACCCAGTAATTTGGCATGCATGTGCTGTACATGCTGCTTCTCTTCCCAAACACATTACATCTGCTGCTGCCAATTTGTTCTTAGGGTAAAGGCCCCAGTGGTCTTGAACACCTTCTCCACTCACTTCCCTAATCAGCTGAAAACAGAATCATCTAATGGTTAAGAAAATAAATCTACTCATGGATGGCTACAGGTTGTGAAAAAGCATATGTTACAAAATTATGGATTAGGTTTTAAAGGCCCAAGACTGGACGTAGAATTTGTACCCTACATTTAGTAAAGCTGTCAAGTGAAACCAGAAAAACATATGAGAAGAGAAAGGAGCACATGCACTTTCATTTGCTTTACCTAGGTCTGTTCAAGTGGGTGGAAAGTAACCCAGGTAACCAGAGGTCTGTGCAACTTGAAGTAATATGCTCAAACAACATTTTGCCATGTGCCGGAGAAGCTGGGCAGAAGAGATGCAAATTGAAATTTACGTCACGGGGAGCTAGAGATGTCCCAAAAAGAAGTCAATGACTCATAAAGAGGATAGTGCTAGTTATTAATATTAGCATAACCAATTTATAAAAAATATGGTCTAACCAAAGAGAAAAGGAGTTCTTTTGTAAAAGCTTTTTGATAGCGAGTATGGTGAGTAAAATAAACTCTTTATAAAATGGGCATGGGCCAGTTCACTTGTGGGAGGCACGTGCAGCCTCCCTACTTGGCATTCTTTATACTTGTTGGTCTCTGACCACTAAGTAAAAATCAGGAAAAAAATCAACTCCCCCCTAAGTTCTCTATAAAACCAAAATGAATAATACAGTCTGAGTGATCCTATCATAACACACTAAGAGCTTAGCAGCTTGTTTACTGCACATTTTGCTATTGATGTTCAGTCAATGTACAATTTTTCCCAACTAGAGATTAATTACCATTTATATTGGGTTATACATATACAATGCAAAGAATAAATTACTAAGACTGAGTCTTATTTTTACTAGTTTATTAGCCATGTGACCTTAATCTGAATTTATCTTAACCTCGTTTTCTTAATCTGAAAAACAAATATAAGAATAATATTGTACCTCTTCCCTCCAAGGATCAAATTAGATATATCTATATCTCCAGCTAGCCTTGCCAATTTTTTACTCTGAATGAGGTCATATTTATTTTTAGGCCCAAATTACAATGATTCTGAGACCCTACCTGCCCAAGCAAGAAATCAGCCTCTCTCAAAGCTTCTATCAACTATTTTTAAGAGTTTAGAAAGGAGACTTTATCAACTGCAGTCATTCTCTCTCCTCTCCTACTGCATTTAACCACTCCTGCTGCCCAGATCCTGCTAGGAGAAGGGAGTCTTACCACCACCACTGCAGAACGAGGCAGTTGTGAGAACACTGTTGTTCTGTGCCAAGTCAGCTGTCCACGGACGCTTGTAAAAGCCAGTAGTCTTCAACTTGTGGAAGCAGTGATTGATTCCTGGCAGAGCCAGGAAACATGGTCTTCCTCTCACTCTGTGATATACTTTACATCTGGGCCATGAACAGCCCCACCAGCTAGAATGCCTCAGCTCTCTTCTAGAATCTCACAGCCTCCTGAAGAGAGTGTATTTACAACCTTCCTTCTCCTTCCATAGGGGAACACCCAATCCAAGGAACTCAATGGAGAAGAGATGCCTCGTCATCCCTTCCAACCGTCTATCTTGTTTCCTCCCTCACCTCATAAAAAACCTCTACAAAGCTTTTCCAGTTTCCAGACACAAAGCCCTGAGCAAATACATGAATGCAAACAAATACTGGTGATGACTGTAAGGTGGGATATACAAACAGCATGAGACACAGCTCAGTCAACTGAAATACCTGTTGGTGTGGATGCATTCACTTATCCAACAAATATTTAACAAGTGTATTGAACTAGCTGGATTTGTAGAGAGAAGTCAAGAAACAATATTATTTGTGTCACAAAGTAGCTTTCAAATCCACTCTTTCGGATAATCCTTTCTTCCCCTGAATAATATCTCAGAAAGGTCCCATAGCCTTTTCTAGTTGTTTTCAGGTACTAATAGTTGCGTTGGTAGATATTAAACAACAGTATTCCAATCAAAATTAAGACTTTAATCTCTCCATCAGTTTAAAGCTTCTCTTCATCCCACAACTCCAGCTGTTGTCTCAGCCTTAGAAACCTACAGTATGCTCTGTCCTTTGCCGTCCTTGTTCTATATTCTCTGTACTCTCCTTTTCTGACAGTGAGAGAAGGGGAAGAGAATAAAAGTTTTGTTTTGTTTATAAAAAACTTTTTAAATAATTTATTTTATAACAATTTTAAATATACAAATTGCTAAGATAGTAAAGAAAGTTCTCATATATCCCACTCCCAGTTTCTACTATTATTCATGTGTTACATCAGTACGGCACATTTTAATGAACTAATATTGTTACATTATGATTATCTCAAGTTCATACTTTATCCAGACTTCCTTAGTTTTTACCTAATGTCTTTTTTCTATTCCAGAATCCCATCCAGTATACCTTATTCTATTTAGGCATCATATGTCCTGAGGCTCCTCTTGCCTATGACACTTTCCGGGACTTTCCCAGTTTGTGATAACTAGCTTTGGGGAAGACTGGTCAGCTATTTTGTAGAGTGTCTCTCCTTTGGGGCTGTCTGATGTTTTTCTCATGATGAGACTGGGATTTGTGGAGGAAGGCCACAGAGGTGAAGTGTCATTTTCATCACATCACATCAAGGTTATATCAGCATGACTCATTACTGTTGATGTTGACCTTGATCACCTGGATAAGGCACTTTTTGTCAGGTTTCTCTACTGTGAAGTTACTCTTCTTTCCCTCTTTCCATCCTGTAGTTTTTGGAAGAAAGTCACATTGTGCAGATCACATTTAAAGAGCGGGAGTTATACTTCACCTCCTTGAAGGCAGAGTATCTACATAAATTGCTTGGAATTCTTCTACATGGGAGATTTATCTATTCTCCCCTACTTACTCACTTATTCAATCATTTATTTATATCTGTATGGACTCACGGGTATTTATTTTACACTTTGAGTTATAATCCAATACTACTTTATTTGGTTGTTCAAATTATTCCAGCTTCAACCACTGAGAGTTCTTTCAGTTGGCTCCTGTGTCCCTTTGACATATCCCCAGCATTGTATGCATATGTGTGTGTGTATGTGTGTGTGGGGGGGTGTTGTTGTTGTTGTGTGTTGTTGTTGTTAGTACTTTTTTCCTTTCTGGCAGTATAAGATTTATTGTATTCACTGTCCCAGCCTTAGACTCAACCATCTCTCCAAAGAGCCTTGGCTCCTTTTACTGAAGACTGATATTAGAAACCAAGACCTTTAGTTTTGTTTTTCCTCCTTCTTTTTAATAACTACATAGCATCTGCTTTATGGATGTACTATAATAATAAATTTAACTAGTCATTGATTGATGTACATTTAGGATTTCACCAATCATAATCAGAATCCCAGTTCTAATTTGTAACATAAGGAGAAAAATAGTAAGAATCCCATGTACTTCAGGCATTGTAAACAACATTGGAAAACAAAGCAATTGCCAGTGTTGGCTGACAAGGAAGTAACACTGCACTAGACATTTCCTAGCATAGATCTTTTTCCTTCTGTTGGATTAGTTCATGACGTAAATTTTTATAAGTGTGTTTACTGGGACAAAGTGAAGAACATTCTTACAGTTTTTGATGTGTGTTGCCATTTTGCATTTTAAAAAGTTTATATCAATGTTCAGTGCCAACAGCAATAAAATAGTTAATATTTTTCAAATGTTTATTTTGTACCTGTTACTGTTAAGTGCTTTATTTCTATTAACTCATTTGGCTCACAAAAACCCTAAAAGGTGGTTACTATTATTATTATCAACCCCATTTATTCAGATGAGAAAACTGAGACACAGAGAGAAAGTAAATTGCCCAAAGTTACACAATGAGTAAGAAGCAGAGCTGCATTTGAATTCAGTCAGTCTGACTTCAGAACTGGGGCACTTCATCATTGCCTCACATTGACATTAGTCAATATGTTACAGCAAACATTTAGATATAATTCTGGTGCAAAAAAGGGGAGCTTTACTAGCATAAAATACTACCTTCAGAATGCTTCATTTTTATTTCTTTGACTATTAGCTACAATGACTTTCCCATGTTTTTGTTGTTGTCATTATTTTGCTTTACTTGTATTTTCCTTTAAGTGAATGCCTATTTAGGTATATTTTTGCAACAATTTAGTTGAAATTACGTTTTAAGTTGGAATATGTGAGGTTTGGCACATTACCTAATTTTCAGTGATAGCCTGATGGATATTGAGTATTTGCTCTTTTGGTGGTATCTCCTCTCTCTGCCTGTTTCTTTCTGCTTCTTTCTCTCAGATAGTATAAGCGCTTAGGCAGCTCAACAGAGTCTTGCTGAACAGGCACCTTCCAGCTAGCAGTTTCCACAGCTACAAAGTAATATATCAGTGACAGAAGTCCCTGGGATGGTGAACTTTTCCTAATTTCCCTTCTCCAGATATACTCCTCCTCCAAAGTGTCCACTGTGGTGTGGAAAGGTCAGAGGTTAGTCAAAGTGATTTTTATCACAGCATGATGGAATCTCAAGGTACAAAATACATATTGTTGAGCTGTCCTTAATATGAATGCAAAATTTATTAACCAAAGTTGGATATTTTGAGAGGTAAAGAGAGAGCTATTTTTATT
Organism: Tapirus indicus; assembly: GCA_031878705.1. Taxonomy (NCBI): domain Eukaryota; kingdom Metazoa; phylum Chordata; class Mammalia; order Perissodactyla; family Tapiridae; genus Tapirus; species Tapirus indicus. Next base: position 123,368,844 of record CM062919.1, on the reverse strand, counting down.
TTTACTCTGGGCCAGCAGACATAAACAAAACTGTCCTGAACAAACCTGGACACAGAAGCACCCTAGTCATGGCAAACAATCCACTTGGCAATGTCCAAGTGATTAGACAGTCATCTGAGGGAGCTCTTTGCTTTCATGCTTCACATCAGCAGCTTCCCCTATTTTGGTCACCTAGCCTCACCCTCCTTGTTGGAAAATCACCTTACTTCCTCTTATGAAATGCCGAGGTAGATTCTTTGTTTTTCAAAAATGGCCACAATAATTACCTTCATTCTCATTGGCCATGTGATTCTTCTACCACTTATTCCATCAAGAGGGAGAGTTTATTTTCCCTCCCCCTGAGGTTGGACTGGTCTTGTGACTTGCTTTCACCAGTAATAACATGTGGAAGAAGTGATGTCATGTGATATCTGGGGTCTAGGCCTCAAGGGACTTTGCAGCTTCCTCCTTTGCCCTCTTGGAATTGTGCCCTGAGCCCATCTTTCTGTGAAGAAGCCCAGGACGAAAGCCTGAGCAGCTGGGCCAATCCACTCCAGTGAAGGCCAGCTCCAGGGGACCAACCCTCTGAATCACTGAGCCCAGGAAAGACAGAAATAGCAGAAATACCATTCAGGCAACCCACAGAACTATGAGAAATAATGAATCACGTTTTGTTTTAAGGCAGTAAGTTTTGGGCTGGTTTGTTACACAACAAAAGACAACTGTAACAAATGCTTAAAATAAATTATTTTCCCTCCACAGTTCTTTAGGCACTTGTAGTTTAATAACTACAATAAAGCCATTTGGGATTTCGCCAAGGCACTAAGTTTTAAAGACTGTGCAGGTTTTAAAACCACCACAATCCTTAGCAAATGGCCTCTCTGCCACCAGCTAAAGCAGCAAGCTTGCCCCTGTCAGTTCTTTGCTATAAAGTGGAAATCAGTAAAGCCTGAGTTTGTACCAAGTCAGGGACCAATCTCATGTCCAGGCTTCACAACTGCACAGATTAAAGGGCATTCTTTTCTGCTTTTTGTTTAGGCCTCCAAACTTAATGTCATCTCAGTTACCCTCAAACAATCAACATCTTTTCCTGCCTAGGCTCCAGAGCCACTCGTCATGCATTAGAAGCTTCTACTGTGATGGGCCAAGTCTTGAGCTGGAGGAATTACATCATGTCATTCCACCCTCACAACATCAACATGTAGGTGACTCTGGGGAGAATAAATTCTTTGCTCTGGTTTCCCCAAATAGTAACTAAAAGGATCAGAATTCCAATGCAAGGACCATCTTATACCAAAACTTGTGGGGTTTCTTATTTATTTGTATCTACCTTAATGTCCAAATTAAGAGGGTTCTGATTTCTTAAAAGGGACTTTCCATATGCCTTGCAAATTCCACGATTCCACACATGAGGAACTATATAAATCAATGGTGCCACCATTTCCTGGAGTTGGCGTTTTGTTGTTAGTGCCATCAGGTTGCTTCCAACTCCTAGCAACCCTGTGTGTACAGCAGAGGGGAACCGTACCGTCTTTTTGCGCCATCCTCTCACTTTCCGCTGCTGTATCAGACAATGCTCCACTGCTGTTCATAGGGTTTTCATGGTCAATTTTTCAAAAGTGGGTGGCCAGGTCCTTCTTCCTAGTCGGTCTTAGTCTGGAAGCTCAGCTGAAACCTGTCCACCATGGGTGACCCTGCTGGTATTTAAAATATCGGTGGCATAGCTTTCAGCATCACAGCAAAAAGCAGCTACCACAGTATGACAACCAACAGATGGATGGTGTGGTTCCCTGACCAGGAAAAGGAGCCCTGGCCCAGTGTTGACAGCACCAAATCTTAACCAGTAGACCACCAGGGCTGGCTGGTTAAGGTTTAGATGAAGCTAAACATTTCTTAAACATTTCACAATAAATTTTATAGGCTTTCCAGATAATGTCAGAAGAAATAATAATTGAGATAAATGTGCAAATTTAGATGAGAGAGATCTAGGTAATTTTTCACTTGAATGATTCCTTGAACCACTCAGAACTCCCCTTCCTTTATCCTAAACTAGATAATCCCCTCTGAGATAGGATTAAATTCTGGAAGGCGATTGTCTGCAGGTTTCAAAAGCAGACTTGCTGCTATATAAATCTCTTTATCTGTAAGCATCTTTCCTTTGGGGAAACTCAATGAATATCATGATAAGTGTCACTTAACAATCAGTGGTAACTCATTAACAACTTGTATTCACTGTAGCAAAATATCTACTCTCTATCTCTAACGGTACTGTGCCTTTTTCTGAAACACCAAGAGCTGTAAGAGGCAATAGCAACTGAAGTACCACCAAGCTGAGAGCGAACTCCCTTTGATAAACAAGAATCTACAGTTTGAAAAACAAATGCCCCTAACCCTACAGACAATTTGTTCTGGAAATAAACACTATTCTAATATAAAAAAAAAAAAAAGACCGAGACAACTTTCCTGCATCCAGAAGAACTAAACGATTTTAAAATAGATTAAAACACAGCTGTTCAAATACATATTTTCAAATATTTTGGATCTTAAGAATGTTTGCCTAAAGGAATTTTTCAGTCTTTTCACATGCAACACTCTGGCCTTGAAAGTGCTAAAATTCCATGAGGAAGCTGCTGGCAATATTTCTGTTTCATTAGAGAAAGAATATTGAAATCAGTTTACTTTGAACTCAGATCAAATTATAAAATGAGAAGTACTGAAAATGAAAATTTCAACTATCTGTGGCACATGTATAAGCCTTTTAAGCAAAAATCAGAGGCAAGTTCTTTAAAGCACAAAGAAAGATGATGATTAAAATTGTTTTTAAATTCTAGTTGTGCTTTTTTTCTTATTGTAAGAAACTGCATGCTCAGTGTAGAAGAATTGGAAAATCCAAAAATGTAAACAAATAAATCTATAATATAAATAAATCTATATAATATTATGTTAACAAGATTATTAACATGTATTTTATAATATTATTTTCTTTCTTACATGTATGGTATTATAATGAAAGTATAATATTATATCCTAATTTTTTATTTAACATTTTAGCAGGACTATACCCCATGCCCTTCAACAAAAATAAAAAATAAAAAAACAAAAGGGAAAAAACACAAAATTTAATTCTGTGTAAATTCCACCTTATAGATATCCAGTAATTCATTTAATCATTCCCTTCTTTGTTGGATATTGTGGAAATATATAGAAAGCAGACAAGCATTTTATTTAAATATAAAACTAGCTACAAAATTGAGTATATGCAAAAATATAAATAAACTATACTAAAGGTTTTTTAGTGGTAGCCTTTTTATTACTACACACTCTGTGTACTCTCTACTTGGTTAATATAAATCATTTATAAATTGTCTTATGTGTGTTTATATGCGTGTGATGGAGCTTCACATGTTTTTGAAGTGACCCAGTTCTGGCTGACACAAAGCTTGACACCAACATTGGTCTGGCATTCAAATCTCTTAGTCTCTATAGAATGTACCTTGGATTCTGGTCTGTCAAGTCTATCCAAAATAAAAACAGAAAACTCCGAAGTTGTTTTTTTAGATGTCAATGTACAAACCAAGTTTAAAACAAATAATATGTTAAGCCTCTGTGTACAGACTTACTTTCATTTGTTTTTGCAGAGGGTATTAACTTTGTTTTACAGAATAATTATAGAGAAGATACACAAATTTATATAAAAGATATACTTATTTTTTTTTAAGAGCATATACTAGATTTCAGGATCAGTAAGGTTCAAGTCATAGACCCTGCTAGGCATAGAGGGAAGACCCTCCACTATTGCCCTCAGTTGTTTGATAATTTGTTTTTCAACTTGGATGGTTATGTTTCTGCACTATGGTGCAAATGGTGGCAGCCCCCTCTATGGACGAGGACACCATGGAGCATACCTGGGGCATCAGCATCGAACTTGGTTCTATGCTCCCTAGGCACTCCCCACCAAACACTTCCCATCACCTGACTGTAAACTGCTCTATCTTCAGGGCACAGAATAAGCATTTAATTTTTGTGGGGTTTTTGGTTGGCCATTTTTTGTCTTTTTTGGATAAATGAATGAATCACTGAGAGCCTGTTGCTTTCTAATTATAAACAGCTGCAGTGCCTGCTGCACCTACCCATTAGATTTCCTAAAATTAAGGTAGAGATTTCCTTTTGAAGGTTCCTGCCAGAATTACTGTACTTCTTTCCTTCATTGATCTCTTTGCATAAGGCAAAGCCAATAAAATGCAGTTATTCCTCTCTCACGTCCATGGAAATATCACACCTTCAACATTATAATGAGTTTGGAGAAAACAGGGATTACAAACAAACATGATAATATAAATGGCCTAAAAAAGAAAAGAAACTCTTTTTGATGCCAACAGGCTGGAATATGAGGGATTTATAATCCTCCTGTTGCTTCTAATTACTTTCCTTTCTTAATACTTTGTAATCTTCCACCCACTGCTCTCAAAATCAGTCTCTAGCATGTCTCTGTTGTAGCCCCTTTGCCTAGAACAAGGCCTAGAAGACAGTAGGTGCTCAATAAATATTAGTGGACCTCCTAGGTCATAGCAGTACCCTCTGGTACCCACTGTCACTCTCCCTCTGATCCACCTTGAATAACACGCTCCAGGACTGTCTTGAAGACTGGTTTGGTCATGCCCCTCTCCAACCAAGAATCAACAAATGCTGCCTTTGACAACAGCATCCACACCCAGCACCCTTGCTTTCAAGTTTCTCTCTATCCTTGCTGTATCCTACCTCTCTAGCCGATGCTGTTATCATTAATCAAACACACACCTCCTGTTCCCATCAGGTCTTCCCATGGCCTGTTCCCAACCTCCATCCTTGCCAAAATGCAAGCTCATTCACATACATCTTCAGGACTCCTCATCCCTGACTCAGAAGAGCCTACCTTTCTTTCTCCCTCTCAAAATTCCATTTGTGCTTCAAAGGAAGTTCAAATCTTGCTTTGTGAAATGTCTTTTCTCACTCTACATTGAGATTTCCTTTCTTTGAATTCATATTTGCTTACTACTTTATTTCTGTATTGCTTTTCTGTGGTTTGCCTCTCTAATTAGATTCCCTCCTCAAAGCTCCCAACAATTTCCCAGTTGTGTCATAATGTAATTCACATTAAGGCTGTACAGAAGGGTCAGAGATCACAGAGGCTGCCTGATAACTGGTGAGCAGCTAATTTAATTCACCATTCAGGTCCTGTCCGATGCACAATATTGCCATGTAAAAGTCCTAAAAATGAATTTGAATGTTTCAGCTCCATCAGAACCAAGCCCTATGAGTATATGATTGTGTGAGCATAAATAAATGTGTGTTTTTATCCTAAAAGACAGAACCCGGCTTTTTCTCCTGTTCCTTTCCAGGTAATTCTCTTTTTCCCTTTTCTGCAAGATTATCATGCTCAAATTCACATTGTTGGCTATCATATTAACTCAAAGTGTTTAAAACTTCACTGATAGGGACCTGAAATGAACGTTGTCCTCAAAATGCTTTATCGCTGATAAAAATTATGATTCAAAATGTTTCCCCAGAAAAAGCTTATCTAGGGTAGAATCTATAAATATCCACTTGCTGATGACTTCCTAAAAACTATTTCTCTTAGTCGCACTTATTATTCTAATTTCACACATGCTCATTTTCTCTTGAATAGGAAAAATATTTCTTGAAGAGCCAACTATTTTCTAAGCCCTTTTGATACTGCTAGTTTGTTTGTTCACTGTTCCTGCCACCCCTACATACCAGCTGAAACAAGATGTAATCATAATTCACCAAGAAATAACAAATATGATAGCTTTCCAACATAGCTCAGCCCAATAGAACTTTCTATGATGATGGAAATGCTCTATAATTTGCACTGTTGGACATGGAAGCCACTAGCAATATCTGGCTGTTGAGCACGTGAAGTGTGGCCAGTGGGACTGAGGAACTGGATTTTTCATCTTAGCTAATCCAAACAGCCATGGTAGCTAGTAACTACTATATCGGACCATGTCATTCTAATATAATCAACACTAAGATTACGCATTTACTGAAATTACAAAGGATGAGTAAATAATATTCGGAATAAAGTGACATTTATTTTAATGGTTAATGCTTCTCGGACTTGAAGTTAATATCTCTGGGTAAATAAAAACAAATATTGGGGAAGAATATACCAATAGTCAGAAGATGTACATTTGCAGCTATGTTCCTAACTAGTTGTGTATCGGGAAAATTGTTTAATTTCTCAGGGCCTTAGAAGTTTAGAACATGTGATCACCAACTTTGAAATTATTTGATTTTATATTAGTCTCATACTATTCAAACTATCTTAAAGATATTTTTGAGAATCAAATGAGAAAAAGAAAATGATTGAATACTTTGCAAGTTGGAAAGTGGCACACCAATGCAAGCATAATTAAAGAAAAATATGATTCAGGATCACCAATTCTTAAATTTATGAGGATCTTGATGCTGAAACCCTAGTTCATAAGTTTTTCTGTGCCACCACAGAATACATGCTGGCATTTGTAAACAAGAATGTACAATATCTCAGATCTTGTTTTGTTTTGTTTGCTTCAAGGAAAAGCAAGTAATGTCAAGCATATAACACACAATAACTATGAATTAAACACTTTATCCAGCCTGGCTATTTATAAAATAAATGTCTTTTGTTTTTTCAATTGTATGCAGAAAGTAAACTGGCTTCTCAGCTGCTTCAGTTCTCCTCTGGGAGGTCTCTCCTGAAAGACTGGTTTCTGCAGCCCACAGTGTAGCACACACAGGATTACACATACTGTTTGCACACACAGGTGTGGAGGTCAGCAGTTCTGCCCAACTAACCACCACCAGGAGAAGGAGTGGTGGGAGGAGGAGGTTGTCTTCTGGTTGTGCTTCCCTTATGAATGGCCAGTGAGTTGGAAAGCAGGCTCACCATCTCTGTTGCTTCTGCTTCCACTGTGAGAGGTCCACATCCTGGTAGATGCATAAGATGATGCACTTGTATACAGAAAGAAAATATTAAAACTTCTACTTATATTTAGTGTTTATATAAAAACCAAAAGGGAAATTAAGCTTTGCAAACATTTAACATACAGTGGTTAGAGATTGCTAATTGCCTACCACAATATCCATTCTCCCTTTCCCATTTAATAAGCAACAACAACAACAAAAAACTTTTAGCTCAATACATTGTCACTCAGAATAAACATAAAGGTCATTTTATGGCCTTCCATGCAGCAAAGTTTTGGCCACTGTGATGCAATCACAGTGCTGCTGCTTAGAATGTGAATGTAATGGCTAGAGATCCAGCAGCTACTTTGTACCATGAGGCAGAAGACCCACATGAGGCTAGAAATTCAGAAAGAAGAGAGCATTTTACCTGACAACCTCATGGAGCTACTAAATAGTCTTTGACTGTCAACCTCCGAATTTCACATGGAAAAAAAATAAAATTTCATCAAGTTTAAGACACTTCTATTTGTTTTAAATAATTTTTCCATTGTATGTAGCTGAACCTAAGCTTAAATACATACATACTGTTAGTACTACATTTTTATAATACACAAATTAATATACATATAATATATGCATGCTCTTTTTCTCTGATAGTATATACAACAAAATAGTTTCAAGATTACAGGGCTAGGACTGTTATGTGTTACTACCAAGGTCATCTCTACACTGAATTAATAGATTCATGGGTTACCTTCATACAAGCACTAATTACACTACAGTAGACTCAATATTTTGGGGGCCTATAGCTATAGATACTGGGGAAATCTAAAGTTCACGACACATACATCTTTGTAAAGACCTCTTAATTTTTCACAATATAATTTCTGTCCAGAGTCTCATGTTCTCTGAATATATGTGTCCATCACATATTACAAAGAAAAATGTTTAAATCACTATACAAAAAGCTATACAGTAACGAATGAAGAATGCAAAAAGTATCAGTATTTAGACGCTGGTGGCTGGCTATATTCACTCATCAGTTAATGACTTAGTCCCACATGTCAGTCTCACCATGCATATTACTCAAATCCATACCTTAAATTATATTTTTAAAAATCATCTATCATAATCCTTATGGTTGCTTGCAAACGCTCGAGTCCTCCAAGGTTGAAGCCATGAATATCAAGGGTTTGTGGTATTAAATAGCCAGTCTCCTACTGCAACCCACCACGCTATAGAAAGATTCTTGGTTAACAGAAATTCATTCTTAAACTCAGTGGTGACAGTCAAAATGGGCACTCAATCGGCCCAAGCGTGCTCTAGCTGAGAGCCCTTACGTTCCTAGTTTATAACCATTCATTCTACGCCATGACTTTCCTTGAGTACCATGAGTTTCTAGCCTACCAGAAGGCCCTGTACCTAGAGCCACTGATTCTACTGACAAATTGACACTAAAAGAGGTAGAGCCCACCCCTTCCCTTTCTGTGGAGACATGAACATAAGCTAACTTGCACACATTCATAGTTGATCTGCACCACCTTCTCACAGGGTCCTCTCAGTGATGGCTGCTGGGAGAAGGAATATCTACAGAGAGGGACCACTGCTCACTGCCCAGAATGTACTCTCCCCTCCTTGGAGCAAGTCTGGCCCAACATCAATGGGAAGTCCACAGCAGGGAGCCACCTTCCAGCCAGATCTTCACACCCAGAGGGGACGCTAAATGGCCATCAAGGGGAAATGAGATTTAGTGACACAATGAGAAAACACTCTGCCACTAATTTCATAAAATTTAGCCTGTGAAGCAATAAACAAAAAGCTGGCACTATTCCAGGTGCCCTGTCTACTTCCCAAGCAGTGTCTCCTGGAGTTCAGAGGAAACAGCACAGATGAAAGGGGTAAATGGTCCTGATTAAATCATCTGTTAAAATAGCCACAACATAAATCCTATAGAAAAGACTGGGTGGAGGACACAGTTACTTTCCTTCACCTTGCCATGCCAAGGTGGATCAAATTGACACAGCTTTCAGGAAATGCAATAGAGAGGACAGCACGAAAGCTGGAGTTTCTCATGTCACTTGTCATTCCTTAGATTGTATCTTCTTTTGTTGAAGACGGGCTACAAAAATTATTACAATGTATCAATCAAAATATCACATTTAAGTACTAACATGGCAAAATATCATCACAATGATGAAACAACAGTAATTCAAATCATACATTCGAGAGGGAATTTAAAAAAATGCGATTTTTACATACTTTATGTGCTATAGTAATCTTTCCAATGGGTAGATTGAGAAATAGATATAAACGTGAGATTAAAGACTACATCTCAACAGTAGATCATAAGAAAGGAATGGAAGAAATATATGTAGTTAGCAACTAAAGTAAGAAACACAGAATCATAATTCTAGAATTCAAAAGCAAGTAAGAGTAATAGGACTCATTTAGCCTCGTCTTATTTTAAAGATGAAAAAACTGGAGCTTAAAAATGTTAAGGATGTCCACAAAATTACACAGATAATTAGCAGCAGAGTCAGGAGAACTCAGGTCTTCAGATTTTGCTCAAGTTTTTAATCTTTTTTTTCATTATGTTCTCATTCTTTCCTGTATCTCTGAGTTTAACCTTTCTATTTATTTTTCTTCCAAAGACTCATTTAAAACATAACCTTTGAGGGAGCTTTTTGAGGCGATGGAATTGCTCTGTATCCTGACTGTACTGGCACTTACACAGTCTATACATGTATTAAAATTCATAGAACTCTACACCACAAAAAGTAAATTAAAAACATCTAAAAAATAACCTACAATGTTATCCAAGTTTATCTACTGTATCTGATTTTTTCATACTACAACTTCTTAGTTATTTTCAATAGAAAACCAAGAATAAAATCAGGACATTTTAACCCCTTTACCCATTATTCACTGCTTCTGTTGTATTTAGTGGCCTACTATTCTATGTATGCAATATCTCTATCATCAAATACAAATGTAAAATAAGGAAATAATGAAGTGTAAATCCTTCTTCCTGTTATTGACCAAATCTGCCAAAAAAAAGAGAGAGAATTTTTTTCTGTGAGAGGTAAGTTGAGAGTGGAGAGGTAAGCTATATGGATCTACTAAAAATTTAGAAAGTTATAGCCATTTAAGTTAATTCTAAATGGCTCATGGTGAAATAGACAATGATTACAGCTACCTACATTTATGGAATCCCTGTGCACCAGACACTGTGTTAGACAAGTATCAATTATATCTAATCCAGAACAATCATTCAGGAGAAAAACAAATATTCTTTTAATGTCAATCATCTGTATTTAATGCAAACTTAGGGGTTAAATCCAGAAGATCGTGGCAGAGTGGAAAGGATATGACCACTAGAGTCACTCAACGGGATCCAAATTACAACTTTCCTCTCTTTCTCAGTCTGAGATATTTGACAAGTCTTTTTCTTTTTTAGCATCTCTGAGTCTCATTGATAAGTGGAAAAATCCTCCCTTCCTTGCTAGATAATTGTGTGGGTTAAATATGATGCATATAAATAATAACAGTTGACATTTACTTAGAGTTTGCCATGTACAAGACACTATTCTAAGTGTTTTAAGTAGTATCCTTTATTTGTCTGCAGAAAAAGTCTAGAGATATGTGCTATTATTATCCTCATCTTATAGATAAGAAAACAGACACAGTAGGTTAAGTAACTTATTGAAGATCATATAGTCAGTAAGTTGAAAACTGAGATTTGGACCCATACATTCTTGTTCCAGAGTTCATTTGCTTAAACAATGTCACCATTATTGCCTCAGGTATAAAATGACCTGGCACAGAGTAGATGTTCAACTAATGGTTACTGCCGTAACAGCAGCTTTTTATTTTTTATGGCAAACTCGTCTCACTGGACGCCCAGAAGCTCAAAGTGGGGCAGAGCTACAAATGCTAATGAGGTAAACAAAACCATTTTGCTAACACTGTGATACTTTTCATTACATTTTCCCTTCACAAATGCAGCAGAGTCAGAGACTTCTTTTGTTTGAGGAAGATTGGCCCTGCACTAACATCTGTAACCAATCTTCCTCTTTTTTTATTCTCCTGGAAGCCCCAGTAAGTCGTTGTATATCAAAGTTGTAGAGTTGTAGTTCTTCTATGTGGGACGCCACCTCATCATGCATTGATGAGCAGTGAGTAGGTCCGAGCCCAGGATCCAAACCCGTGAACCCCAGGCCGCCAAAGAGAACGCACGAATTTAACTGATACGCTACTGGGCTGGCCCCAGAGGTTTCTTTCTAATGCTGATGTTAATCAAAAGTGAAGGCTTACATTTAAAAAAAGTCCCCTGCCCTTAACCTTTCTCCTGAGCTCTGGACCCAGATGCCCGACTGCTCCCGAACATCTCCACGTGTGTGTCATACCTGTTCACAATGATTAGAACAATAGAGAATCAGGGTAGACAAAGAGATAGGACATGAAATAGAGGACAAGATGGAAGCTTTTGCAGTTCAGTCTTAGTAAATGAATTGCCCAACTTTGAGAAGAGAGCCATGAGACTGCCTGAGTGGAGAAGGAGAAAGGAATTCATCAGGAAAACTCCCTGGACCAAGAGAAGAGGATGGCCAAGAGGACTCAGAAGAGAAACAACAGTGAAGATCAGTGAGGATCCAAGAGAAGGAAGGAGACTGGCACAGCAGTTCATGGCCTCTGTAGAAAACATAGGTTACCACAGGATACAGGCAACTTCTCAGACCTTTATTTTTTTATTGAAAAATTTTGTGTTAAGCCCGTGGGAATTAATTTTTGCCAAGAAGGATGTTTTGAGACTCCTCTGTCAGCTCCTAAATGCCTTCTCATCCCAGATTCTTATACACTTGGACTGCCTGAGGCGACCTGTGGGAATTGCCTGCATACGCTGCTCCAGAGCAGAATCATCTTCACTTCTTGCTCTCATTCCCTTGTCCAAGCTCTATCACAGCCTCCTGGTGTGTGTATCTTCTGCATCTCCTCCACTCCTATTGTACCTGCTCTGACTCAGGCTGACACTGTCTATTTCCAGAACTACCTAGATGCCCTCTAAAAGTCAAGGTTGGTAAACGCATAGTGCATTTGCTGTCACTCCTCTCTCCTTTGCTTGATTATGAGGATCTTTCCATCTCAGTGAATCCTCAGCACCATGTTCTAGGAAGCCCCCACCATGTGACTGGAGTTGGCACACAAGATGACACCTATTGGCTATATCTTCATACCTTTCAAATCTATCATTTATACTTTGCCAAAGTCATCCTCCTGAAACAGAGATCCACTCTGGTGGCAGAATTCTAAGATAGACTCCGATATTCCCATCACTGGTATACATGCCTTATATAATCCCCTCCTTTTGAATGTGAGTAAAACTGTGAATATGATGAACATAATTAAGTTAATAATCAGTTGGTTTTGAATTATTCTAAAGGGAGTAACCTAATCAGGTAAATCCTTTAAAGGGATATGGCCCTTCCTAAAGTCAGAGATTTGACATGAGGGAGCGTCTCCGATGCTGGCTTTGAAGATGGAGAGGGCCATGTGGCAAGGACTTGAGAGCTGCCTCCGGGAGCTGAGATGGACTCCCAGCCAATAGCCAGCAAGAAAGCACGGATCTCAGTTTTACAACCACAAATAACCAGATTCTGCCAAGAACCATGTGAGCTTGGAAAAGGACCCTGTGCTGCAGGTAGAAATTCAGCCGAGTTCACACCTTGATTTCAGCCCGGTGAGACCCTGAGCAGAGAACCCAGTTATACCACGCCCAGACTTCTGGCCTAAAGAACTATGAACAAATAAATACACATCATTTTAAGTCACTGAGTTTGTAAGAATTTGTTACACAATAATAATAATAAAAAAAAAACTAATACATCCTCCCTGCCTTTTACCATTTGAAAAATCTATCTCCCCGAAATGGCAGAATAAAATTAATTGCTTTTAACACTTGGTGAAATTTCCTGAAATAAATAAATACTATTTGATGCTATCTGGTGAATATTTCTTCATTCTGTAGTATATATCTCCATCCAGAAACACCCATAAAGCTATGATTCCTCAATGCATTGTTCATCCAAATGAAAGCTTCACATAACTAAGGTATGATTAAAGGACTCTACTTGGGAGACTTTGGCAAGTGGCTATAGATGTTACCACTGAAGCTTTTGATACACAGTTCCCTAGTACAAGAGCCCTTCACCGTGACACTGGAGCATAACCTAAATGACACTCTTCTGTACTAGCACCTCTGTGGAATGTCAGTGCACTTCAGCCAACTGCACCACTCTCGAGATGTATTCTTTGAATGTGTCAGTTCCCGTAGCACCATTTTCCTGCTGTGATTATTTTATGGGTGCTCAGGTTGTTTATATTTTTCTTTGATTCATCTTTTTGACAGGCATTCCATAAGATATGGCCCCACCATATTAGGGAATTCCAAATGTTTAGTTTCTTTGCAGAGAAAATATATTCATTCTTTCTGACAGGTTGATTCTTCCCAAGGAGTTCCCCAAACAAATAATAAACACAAATAAGTGCCCAGGCTGCATAAGACCTGTTTTTGATGTGGCAAATTATGAGTATATAAGTATAAGAAATGGCAACTGAACTGGAGTTGATCAGAGTTTGGTGTAACAGAATATATATAACAAGATTGGTTTCAACAGGATGCATGCAGAGGGGCTGCTTCAGGAAGGAGAGATTATGTATTTCCAGGTCAGTTGTAGGAAACTCCAGAGTGAGTGAGTGTATGCATGAGCGTGTGTGTGTGTGTGTGTGTGTTTGAGTGAAGGGGGAAAGAGAAAGAGAAAACATGCAGAGGTGATCTTTAAGCTGTGTCTTCAAAAATGTGTAGGCAATGACAGGTCACGTAACAGGAGGTATTTCTAGGCACAAAAACAACATGGAATCATAAAAAGACATGGCACATTCCGAGAAAAGACTGAGACGTTTACTGTAACAAGAATAAAGGTATGAAAGAAACAATAGTAAAACACGTTGGAAGCAGGATGGAACTTTGTGAATGGTTTTATGTAGCATAATACAGGGGTAACTGTTTTGCTCTGCCCAATTGTCCTTCTCCCCCCGATCTTCTTCTCCCCCACACAGATCCTGATCCCACGGCTAGCATCAGCTGCAGCCAATAAGAATAACTCCTTCTAGAGAGACTGACCAAAGATTGACATGGAATCTAAGTCAAGTTGTAGAAATTGATCACAGTGATGATCCAAAGACAGATATAGCCTAAGCCAAGTATTTTCTAGGCATGTCCTAGGATTCTTCTTACTGGATATTGGTGGGGAAAAGGAAACGGGGAGAGGAAAAGCCCCCGTTCCCCCTTCTGATGGCAAGATTTAAGGATGTAAACTCAACACTATCACTAGTTGTGTTCCCTGCCATGATGACAAGTCTGTCTGTCTGCAGTGAGGTAAAGTCAACACCTAAAGAGCAGAAGAGGCACAAGAATCAAGGGAAGTGTCATCCTCACAGTATTTTTTTCTTTAAATCTAGTCATTCCTGAGGGCAGCCCCGTCATAGCCTTTTTCAATAATTTGGTCAAATAAACCAATACTTTCATATCCAAGCTAATTAAAATGGCATTTTTGTTACAACTAAACCAATAAGTTTGTGTTTTATTTTGTGTCTTTTACTTTTTACCATATTAAATGCTTAAAAAAATTGCAGGTACCTTAATTTATTTTTAAGTTTTAAAATAATTAGTGATATTTTATGCTTTTTTTGGGAGGTGGGAGTAGTGTTCAGTTTTTTAATGAGTAAATGAAATAAACTCTACTAAAACTTCTACTTCTGTTAACAGCAGAACGGTTAATACAATTGAATACTGCTGTTGAGGACAACTAGAAAAGCTGGACAATGTGTTATAAAAAATAAGGTATTTTAAGACTTTGTAGAGCTAACAAGAGAGTAAAACATTTCAAGGCCAGGATACAGGGGCGGACGGAGGTCCAGGAAGATAAGCCTGTCTTTGGGGCCACTGTTTTGAGGAGTCTGGAAGGTCAGTTAGGAGTCAATTTATATAGCCTATCAGCCCAGGGAAGAATGGGATTGGACTCCAGGTCCTACTAAGTTGGGAGGTAGGCAAATCCATCCTTTGGGGTGAGGCATGAAAAGGCTTAATGTTAGTAGTAACCAGACGTGAACAGCCCCTCACTGAAATTGCAGCTTGGCTTCAAGTCACCACAACAACTGGAATTGAACTGAGGCACTCCTGCCTTACCAATGCTATCAGGTGCCTGGAAGTAGCTAACGTAAACTCTCTCTGGAGGAAAATAATAATATGCCAGGAAGGAAATTATTTCTCCAATTTAAAAATACTGTTTTACCACATAATCCAAAATAAGCGTACAAAGCAACATGTCAACAGGGATGCAACCCTGCAGATACAACGAACAGCAGAAATGGAATAATATGACCCCCAGATAGCAGAAAAGACTGTAAAGTGACTAGGCTTATTGTCTTCAAAGAGATAAAAAGACAAGATTGGACATTTTGGCAGAGAAGTAGAAGCCATGAAAAATAATGACATGAAAATTCTAGAACCAGTAAATATGATAACTAAATTAAGAACTCAGTGGATCATTTTAAAAGCAAAATAGCAACAGCCTGCAAAAATACTTAGTAAACTTGAAAATGAGTTGGAAGAAAATATGTAGAATGAAGCACAAAGAGGAAAAAAGATAAAAACGTCAAAAAGAGAGTAAGGGACTGGGACTATAGAGTGTGAAGGTCTATAATTTGGGATAATTTGAGCAAAATAAAAAGAGGAATAAAAGATTGCTGCATTATTTGAAAGAATACTAAGCTAGAACTTTCCAAAATTGATTGAGGACAGTAAGCCACAGATTCAAGAGGCTGTACAAACTTGAAATACAACAAATAAAATGACACCTATAGGTAACTAACACGTCGTGGTAAACTGACAGAAAAATTAATGGTAAAGAAAAGAAACCTTAAAAGAAGAGGTAGGAAGAAAGGATTAACTTCAAAGTAGCAACAACTATGCTGACAGCTAACTTATCTACAGAAAAGAAAAGGAAGCTGGAAGAAATAAAATGATATTTTAAAGTGCTTAAAACATACGTGCCAACCTAGAGTTCTCTACAAAAATAACATATTCTTCAAAATTGAAAGTGAAACAGAGATATTTCAAGCAAATAAAAACTAAAAGAATTCATGAGCAGCAGACCCATAAAAAAGGAAACACTAAATGATGTACTTGTAATAGATAGATGAAAATGGAAGGTTACAAATATGGAATAAATTAAAAGCTGTGAAGATAAGAAATATGTGAATATATAAATGAATATTGATGCTATGAGATAAAAAAATAATATTTTTTTAATTTAAATATATATTAAGAATTAAATACCCACCAACAATATTGCTTAAAGAGGAAAACAAATTGAGTTAAAATGTTCAAAGGTCCTTGAGTTGTCAGGGATGAGGACAGTATACCAATTAATATCAAATTTTGATAAATAAAGGACACAAGTTGTAAGTTCTAGAATAAATATTAAAAAATGATGGAAGAATATGCAAGTTCTAATTTGATAGGAAAAAAATAATTCATCAATCCAAGGAAGCAAGAAAAAACAGAAGGATCACAGAATGATAGTAGATTTAAAAACAATGTTTAAATGATTATAATAAACATAAACAGATTCAATTTAAAAACTTAAATGAACATAGACTGAATTAAAATAACTCAGCAATAACAAAAAATATCTAAACTATGAGGGCAAAGAAGGTTGAAAGTAAAAGAATAGGAAATCTATATGCCATGCAAATCATATCCAAAAGAATGCTGATATAAACATAAGTACCACGTAAAGCAATCTTTAAGTCAAAGAGAATTACTCAAGATAAAGAAGGACACTTCAAAATGATAAAAATATTTAATTTGCCAGGAGAATATAAAATGTCTTAAAATATGTAAACACCTAATACTATAGCTTTAAAGCATATAAAGCAAATATTTGCAGAAATAAAGGAAAAATATTCAATAACAGTTTGAAAATTCAACACATCCTTCTCATTATGAAAGAATAAGCTAAATACATACATACATACTAAGAATAAAAACAATTAAAGAACAACAGCCCCAAGTGAGTTGACAAATACAGAACATTTCACCCAGCCACTGCAGAACAAACATTTCCTAAAACTCTGGGCCATTTACTAAAGATGATCACTTACTGGAACATAGAGAAGATTCAACACATTTAAAAGAATTGAAATCATACAAAATATGGTCTATGAACACAGTGCAATTAAGCAGCTAAGACCATGACTGATGGGAAGTTTATAGTCCTACATGGGTATATTGGAAAATAATTAAGGCTGAAAGCAATGAGCAAATTGTCCATTAAGAAGTTTGGAAACAAGACCAAAATAAAATTTAAAAAGCAAAAGGAAGGAAATTATAAAAAGCTATAATCAAAAAGAGAAAACAAACATACATTAGAAAGGATCAAATAGGTAAAATGATCCAAAATTGATAAAAACCTGGAATGATAAAATAAAATACAATAAAATAGATTAATTGAAAGAGAAGCATCACTAAAGACTCTGTAGACATTAAAAGATAAAAAGCGAATATTAGAAACATTTTTATGCAAGTAAACTCAACTACTTTAGAGAAATGCAAATTACTTAAAAAATAAAAGTTACCAAAAATTATACATGCATAATCCTATCACTATTAGCAAAATTAGATCCATAATAAAAACTCCAGATTAGATGGTTTCACTGATAATTCTATTAAACATTTAAGAAAGACATAATACCTCTCTTTTTTAAACTGTTTCAGAGAATAGAAAAAGAAGAAATATTTCCTAATTCATTTTTCAAATTCTGCATATCGTTGAAACCAAAACCAAATAACGACATTTTGAGAAACAGAAATTATATTCCAATCTCATTCATAAACATAGATGCAAAAATTCTAAACAAAATATGTTTAGCAACATGTGAAAATTATAGTACAACACAATCAAGTTCAACCCAGGAATGCAACGTCAGTTTAACATGTGAAAATAAAGCTTTGTAATTCATCACATGAACAGACTATATAGGATAAAAATCATATGATTATCTCAATACGTGCTGAAAATTTGACAAAATTTACCATAAATTCATCATTGAAATTTCTTAGAAACTTTCCTAAATCTGTTAAAGAAGATCTATGGAAAAATTATGTAAAATATCATCTTTAATAG
Source organism: Tapirus indicus (assembly GCA_031878705.1). Taxonomy (NCBI): domain Eukaryota; kingdom Metazoa; phylum Chordata; class Mammalia; order Perissodactyla; family Tapiridae; genus Tapirus; species Tapirus indicus. Next base: position 123,350,671 of record CM062919.1, on the reverse strand, counting down.
TGAAATGTTGAAAGCTTTCTCTTTAAGATTGGGAATTTTAAAAAGTGTGCTCACTATCAGCACTTTTATTCAACATTGTATTGAACGTTCTCCCCAGTGTAATAAGAAAAAAGAAATAAAACTGTATAAGAAATGGAAAGAAAAAAAATATCATTATTTACTATAGACATGGTTGTGTTCTTAGACCATTTATAAGGTTTTATAATGCATTATTTAAATTAATATAAATTTTGCAAGATTTCTAAAAAATCTACAAAAATAATTGCATTTTTATATACCAAAAATAAACAAAAAATAAATTTTTAGAAGATAATGTTTACATTAAAATGGAACAAAATAAAATACCTAGAAAGAAACTCAACAAATGATGTGCAAAATCTCTATGGAGAAATCTATAAAATATTATTGAGGCATTAAAGAAAACCTAAGTAAATAGAGGGAAATATCATTTTCATGGGTTGAAAATCTCAATATCATTAAGTTGTCAGTTCTTCCCAATTGATAGACAGGGTAACCATATTATTCTCAGTCCAGTGAAAGAAGGCATTAAATCAATATTGATTTACTGACCAAGAGATATTAGTTACATTATAGTGGTGGATTTATAAAACAATTTTGTTCAATTTTCTTCAAAAATGATACTCTTTCTAAAAAATTAAAATAACCTAAGGAAAAAACCCCTTTGTATGGATTATCTAAACCTTAAAAATTACATAAATAGAATATTCTTGGTATATAATCACATACTTGAATCCATTTCTTAGCTCTACCTATTTCTAATGCTACATTACTGGCATTTCCTAAAAAATGTTATTTTTTTTCAATATGGTCTTATTATTTTTAAATTTTCATGAAATTACCTGCAATTATTCTTATGATTTCATTTTGTGCTTAAAAATGTTTTAGTTGATGACACCCTCAATTCACTCTTCCTGTAAATGATATTTTAATGGTTGAAATACTCTGCAAACATGGCTAAAATACATTAGTTAAATTCTGTTAAATGGATCATACTCTCAATTCCATTTTTTATTAATAAACTTTATTTTTTAGAGTGGTTTTGGATTCACACCAGATTAAGGGGAAAGTACAGAGGGTTCCCATATACCCACCCACACACACCCAACCTCCCCCACTATCAACGTCTCCCAGCAGAGTAGTACATTTGTTACAATTAATGAATCTACACTGATACATCAGTATCACCCAGAATCCCTAGTTTACATTAGGGTTCATTCATGGTGTTGTAGATTCTATGGGTTTTGACATACGTATAATGGCAATTATCCACCATTGTAGTATCATAGAGAATAGTTTCACTGCCTTCAAAATCTTCTGTGCTCTGCCTATTCATCTCTTCTTCCCCACTAACCCCTGGCAAACAGTGATCCTTTTACTGTCTCCATAGTTTTACTTTTACTATAGTGCCATACAGTTAGAATCATCCAGTAGTAGCCTTTTCAGATTGACTTCTTTCACTTAGTAATACGCAATTAAGGTTCTTCCACATCTTTTCATGGCCTGATAGCTCATTTCTTTTTTGCGCTAAATAATATTTCATTGTCTGAATGTACAACAGCTTATCCATTCATCTACGGAAGGACATCTTGGTTGCTTCCAAGACTTGGCAATTATGAATAACGCCCTGTAAATATCTGTGTACGGGTGTTTGTGTGGACATAAGTTTTCAATTCATTTGGATAAATACCAAAGAGCTTGATTGCTGGATCATACGGTAAGTGTATATTTAGTTTGGTAAGAAATTGCCAAGCTGTCTTTCAAAGTGGCTCTACCATCTTGCATTCTCACCAACAGTGCATGAGAATTCCTATTGCTCCACATTCTCACCAGCATTTGGTGTTTTTCAGTGTTCTACAATTTGCATTTTTTTCTTTCTTTTTATTTAAATTATTTTTTGAAGTCATATTGGCTTATAACATTGTATAAATTTCAGATGTACATTATTATATTTCAGTTTCTGTATAGGCTGTATCATGTTCACCACCAATAGTCTAGTTTTTATCTGTCACCATACATATGCACCCCTTTACTCCTTTCACCCTTCCCCTACCTTCTTCTCCTCTGGTAACCACTAATCTGTTCTCCTTATCTACGTATTTGTTTGTTTATCTTCCACATATGAGTGAAATCATATGGTATTTGTCTGACTTATTTTGCTTAGCATAATACGCTCAAGGTCCATCCACATTGTCACAAATGGCACAATTTTGTCTTTTTATGGCTGAGTAGTATTCCATTGTGTATATATACCATATCTTCTTGCTTCTTGCTTCCTGCTTCCACATCTTGGCTACTGTGCTTAATGCTGTGATGAACGTAGGGGTGCATAAATCTTTTTAAATTATTGATTTCATGTTCTTTGGATAAATACTTAGTAGTGAAACGCTGGATTGTATGGTATTTCTATTTTTAAGTTTTTGAGAAATCTCTATACTGTTTTCCATAGTGGCTGCACCAGTTTATGTTCCCATTAGCAGTGTACGAGGGTTCCCTTTTCTCTACATCCTCTCCAACATTTGTCATTTCTTGTCTTATTAATTATAGCCCTTCTGAATTTCCCTAATAATTAGAGATGTTGAACATCTTTTTATGTGCCTGTTGGCCATCTGTACATCTTTGGAAAAATGGCTATTTGTATCCTTTGCTCATTTTATGATCAAGTTGTTCACTTTTTTTGTTGTTGAGTTGTGTGTTCTATATTTTGGCCATTCTAATAGGTGTATAGTGTTATCTTGTTATTGCTTTAGTTTGCATTTCCCTGATGACATACTGTGTGGAGCATCTTTTCACATGTTTACTTGCCATTTGTATATCTTCTTTGGTGAGGTGCCTGTTCAGGTCTTTGGCCCATTTTTTAATCAGATTGTTTGTTTTCTTATTGTTGAGTTTTAAGAGTTTTTTGTATATTTTGGATGACAGTCCTTTATCAGATGAGTCTTTTGCAAATATTTTCTCCCAGTCTGTGGCTTGTCTTCTCATTCCCTTGACATTGTCTTTCACAGAGGAGAAGTTTTAATTTTAATGAAGTCCAGTTTATCAATGATTTCTTTAATGGATCATGCCTTTGGTGTTGCATTTAAAAAGTCATCTCCATACCCAAGTTCATCTAGGTTTTCTTCCATTATTTTCTAGGAGTTTTATAGTTTTAGTTTTAGATTTAGGTCTGTGATCCATTTTGAGTTAATTTTTATGAAAGCTTTAAGGTCAGTGTCTAGATTCATTTTTTGCTTATGGATGTCCAGTCATTCTAGCACCATTTGTTAAAGAGACTATCTTGGCTACATTGTATTGCCTTAGCTCCTTTGTTAAAGATCAGTTTACCATATATATGTAAGTCTATTTATATATTTGTCTTTTCTTTCACCGTTACTACACTGTCTTGATTACTGTAGCTTTAAAGTAAGTCTTGAAGTAAGGCAGTGTCAGTTCTCCACTTGGTTCTTCTCCATCAATACTGAGTTGGTAATTCTAGGTCTTTTGCCTCTACATACAAATTTTAAAGCCAGTCTTTCCACAAAATAATTTGCCAGGATTTTGACTGTAATTATCTTGAATCTATAGGTCAAGTTGGGTGGAACTGACATTTTGAGAATATTGAGTCTTCTTATCTAATAACAGAGTATATCTCTCCATTTATTTAGTTTTTCTTTGTTTTTTTAAAATCAGTTTTGTAGTTTTCCATACAAATATCTTGCACATAGTTTGTGAGATTTATACCTAGTATTTCATTGTTTTGATTGATAATATAATGGTAATGTGTTTTTAATTTCAAATTACACTTGTTCATTGCTGGTATACAGGAAAGTGATTGACTTTGTATATTAACTTTGTATCTTGCCACCTTGGCATGATTGTTTATGAGTTCTAGGAGTGTTTTTCATGATTCTTTAGGATTTTCTACATAGATGATCATGTCATCTGTGAAGAAAGACAGTTTTATTTCTTCCTTTTCAATCTGTATACCCTTTATTCCTTTCCTTGTCTTATTGCATTAGCTAGGACTTCCAGTACAATGTTGAAAAGCATGGGTGAGAAGAAATATCCTTGTCCTGTTCCTGATCAGAAAGCTTCTAGTTTCTCACCATTAAGTATGGTGTTAGCTATAGGTATTTTTTATAGATGCTTTTTATCATCTTGAGGATATTTCCCTCTATTCTTAGTTTGCTGAGAGTTTTTGTCATGACAGAAGTTGCATTTTGTCAAATGATTTTTCTACATCTATTGATATAATCATGGCAATTTTCTTCTTTAGCTTCTTGATGTGATGGATTACATTAATTGATTCTTGAATGTTGAACCAGCCTTGCATACCTGGGATAAATCTGTTTGGTCATGATGTATAATTCTTTTTATATATTATTGGATTTGATTTACTAATATTTTGTTGAGGATTTTGCATCCAATTCATGAGAGATATTGGTCTGTAGTTTTCTTTTCTTGTAATGTCTTTATCTGGTTTTGGTATTAGAGTAATGCTGGCTTCAAAGAATGAGTTAGGACATATTCCCTCTGCTTCTCCATTCTGGAAGAAACTATAAGGACTTAGTGTAATTTCTTCCTTAAATGTTTGGTAGAATTCACTCGCAAATCCTTTTGGGCCTGGTGTTTTCTGTTTTGAAAGGTTATTAATTATTGATTCAATTTCTTTAATAGATACTGGCCAACTTAGATTTCCTATTTTTTCTGGAGTGAGTTTTGGCAGATTGTGTCTTTCAAGGAATTGGTCCATTTCATCTACATTATCAAATTTGTGGGCATAGAGTTGTTCATGTTAAAATGCCTCCTCCCAAATATTTTCACAGGTTTTGACTCTGCCTCTTCTTAGAGAAAAAAATTATCTATTTGATAAATATTTTTAAGGCAGAATTTGTCAAATATGCCATAGGTACAGCAGGTGACCGGCAGAGACAAAAGAGTGAAATAGTATAGCTGTTCCAACATCACCTTGGATCAGAATGAGTTAGTTACCCCTAGCTCTTCATGTCTGAGTTCATTTCATTTTATCAGTGAGATTCCTGCTTGTTGTTTTTGAATGGGAGATATTAATAATATTGTAACAAGAATTAATGGAAAAAAGAGAGTTGGATCATTGCTGGTTATTTCCAGATTTAACCACATGTAAAAGTGAGAATTCTGTTCACTGCACATATGTCTCATCCACTTCTAGGTGAGTCCATGCAGGAACTGGAATTACAAACTAGAGGCCTAGCAAAATTTTCCCTGCTTATTGTAATTTAATAATAACAATAATTACCGAAAGACGAAAAACCTCAGACAAATATTAAGCTAGATAGGATACCAGGACTATAGGTGTAAACTAGGACTGTCATAGGCAAACCAGGAAAAGGCATACTTTCTATAATTCAACACAATCCTAATAAAAACATGAACAGGTTTTCTAGTGGTACCTAACAAACTAATTTAAAAATGTATGTGAAAATGCCAAGGGAAGAACCAAGATACTCTTGAAAAAGAATAACAAGGTGGGACGACTTCACTATTGGAAATCAAAACTTATTATAAAGCTACAGTTTTTAAGATTATGGGTATTGGTGCAAGGATGAACTAATAAATAAACGGAAGGAAACTGAGAGCCTAGAAATACAATTATTAATGTATGGGTAGTTAAATTATCAGAAAGTTGATACTGCAGAGTTGTGAGGTAAAGATATTTTTTCAATAATTTGTGCTAGGACAATTAGATATCTATATTTTAAAAACAATCTAAATATGGAAGGTAAAATAATAAAGCTTCTAAAAGATAGTATATGGTAATATAACATAATATAACAACTCAGCAGAGGGAAAAATTTCTTAAAAGAATTGAAATGGCACTAAACATAAAAGAAATGAGGGATAAATTGGAGCATATCAAAATTAAGAACTTCTGTTCATCAAGATTCACATTAAGAGAGTAAAGAGGCAAGCCAGAAAGCTGGAGAAGATTTTTGTAACACAGACAATCAAGAATTCCTCACAATTAGAAAAACAAACAAAAGATAATCAACACAATAGAAAAAGAGTTAAGGGCCTTTGAATAGCATTTGCAAAAAGAAGATAGCCAAATTGTCAATAATCATATGAAAAACTGCTCAGGCTCATTAGTCTTCAGGGAAATGCTAATTAAAACCACAACGAGATACCACTAGACACCCAGTTAATTGGCTAAAATAGAAAAGACTCCCAATCACCAATACTGGTGAAAATGTGAAGCAGTAGGAACTCTTATACTGCTGGTGGGAATATAAATCCGTACCACTTTGGAAAACTATTTTGGCAATCTCTACTAATGCTGCAAATAGACATTACCTAAGATGCAATAATTGCATTCCTAGGTATGTTCTCATTGGAAATGTATGCACATGTGCCCCAAGAGACACGCATGAGAATGTTTATAGCAACATTATCTGTAATTTTCCCATCCAGAAACAACTCAAACATCTATCAACAACAGACTACATAGCTAAATGTGGTACATTCATGCAATGAAATGCTATACAGCACCAAAAATTTAAAAAGCTAGAGCTTCTCACAACAACATGATCAATATCATAAACAATGCAGAACAAAAGAAGATAGAAAAGAACAATGTATACTTCACATTATTTACATAAAATAAGTTCAAAAACAGGAGAGGTTATATAACTGTGGGCCCTCCAGGACCAGTTCAACTGACCTCACCTTATCAATAGAGTAATTAAGACTTTTTTCAGGAACTAAGATCCTTTGTCCAGTTTAGGCTGGTTGAGACCACCATCTCATCAACTAGGCCTGCACAAATGCTCAATAAGTGACCTTTTTGACATCAAGGAGCTAAAAACTCCACCCTCAGACCATGGTAATGCTGCCATTTTGTGAACATGCATCCTACGAAGAGGCATGAAGCTTGACTATGCTTGCACAGATCATCAATTACCTCACTTCTCCTTACCTCCAATCATCTATCTCCACACTTCAGACCACCCTGCCCTTCATCCCATAAACTGTGCCCCAAGCCCTGGCTTGGGGAGACAGATCTGAGGGCACACACCCCCATCTCCCTGCAGATCAATCTTGCAGAATAAAGCCGATTTCTTTTCCCAAAAGCTGATGCTGTAATTAATTGGCTTTTTATGCGCATTGGGTAAGAGAACACCATTTGTGCAGCAAGTTATACAAACGGATTTGTCAGGATACATTCTTAGGTGCTAAAACTGTAAAGAAAAACAAGGAAGTGATTAAATCAAAGTAACCTCAGTGATTAAATTTAATGGGGGGGAGGAATTCAATGGGGGCATACAGAGAGCCTCTAGTGGACTAGCAATGTTTTATCCTTGACCAGATGATGGTCACAGGACTGTTCACTTTGATAAATCATCGAACAGTAAGTTTTTATTTTGTGAAATTTTCTGTATTTTTGCTGCATTTCACAAATTTTTTTTTTTTTTTTTTTGGTGAGGAGGACCAGCCATGAGCCAACATCCGTTGCCAATCCTACTCTATTTTGCTGAGGAAGACTGGCCCTGGGCTAACATCCATGCCCGTCTTCCTCTACTTTATATGGGACGCCGCCACGGCATGGCTGACAGGCGGTGCGAAGGCAGGTGCCCAGGATCCGAACCCACGAAGCCCGGCCTGCCAAAGTGCGAACAAAACGGCTGTGCCAGCAGGCCAAAAAGATAAACTCTGCTATTACAGCTCCTCATTCAATCTTCCTCTCATCTCATTGTCTGGAGTATATCAAGCTCAGTCTTATTTGCCTGAACTATTTTCAAGGCTTACCATGAAAATATTTAACAGCCAATTGGGGGGAGTTTGGGGTGAAGATTTCACAAAATTTCAAAGTTAAGACTGAAAGCAAGAAATTACTAAACAGAAAGTGTGGTGCTGAGTGACGTTTTTCCATTCTGAATCACACGTGAATAGAATATGGGGGAGAAAATCAAGACAATGGTGGGAAGCTACATCAACTCCCCACATAAGAATACCCGCTTCTACTTACACTGCTGTGAATATTGCAATAATGTTTTCTAACTAGAGTCTCAAAGATGCAGCAGGTGATATTCTATCTCTTCAAAGTATTTAAAATTATGGGCCAATCAGATCTGAAATCATATCACAGGATAATGGTTTGTGCTTAGATTATTAAAACTTTATTTAGGACAGGTGTTTTTGCCAAACTTTGGTACTTAAAAGGACATTATTGTTAATTAGCTTTACCTAGTTGTTAAACCCATTTAACTAGTTAACTTCAGCAACAGAAAATGACAGATAATTCAACTCCAGGAAAGATTTGTATTTGTTCTGTGACTGTATTTGAAGATCAAATAGAACTTTAGCTTTATAATATTAATTTATTCTATGGAAAAAGAAAAAGTATATGCAAGATATTATAAATGATTGCATGATATAATTACTAATAATGAAGATATAGTATTTACAACTTTGTTAACATTGTATGCTACTAGTCATCAACAAATAAAAATATATAGGAGATAGATAGACAATAGACTCATTCATTAATTTTAAATTTTGCCTCACTCACAATTAAAACAATATAAAAAAAGGAAGGATATTTGTAAACTTTAATAGGGAGTTTCAGGAAATTTATAGTCAACAGAATTGCATAAAATTTCAGTGAAAGAAATGCCCTATTGACCGAAAAGAGGTCATAGGATTTGGCAATTCGGATGTAGAGGTGATCTTAGAATGGACAATTTCTGTGTAGTAGTAGAGGCAGAAGTCAGAAAAAATTTGAGTGGGAATCAAGGCAGTGGAGACAGCTATTTGTTTCCAAACATCCCTTCTCCCTTTAGTACAAAACCCCCAAACTTAGCTGGATATGTAGCTGTTCTAGTAAGACTATATTTCTCATCCTCCTTGCAGTTATGTGTGGTCTTGAGTCTAAATTTTGGCCAGTGGGATGTCATGTTTGTCACTTCTGTGCTCTCCACATCCTCTTTTCCCCTTCGTGCTTTTAGAAAAGCAGACATGACAATCAAGCTAGAGAAGCGTTTTTATACAATGAAGCAGAAGCCAGGTGTTAAGGCTGGTGAAAGAATAAGATAAAAAGAGTCTGGGTCCCTGACACTGGAACTGTCATATCAGCTCTAGACTGCTTGTTCGGGCTGTTGCATAAGACAGAAATAAATTCCATCTTTCAAGCCACTGCCATTTTGGTCTTTTTTCATCAGTGGAACCTGTCCTAATTGACACTGCAAACATTAACGCCGAGGAAAATGGTAAGATTTAGAAGAAAAGGAATGAAATTGTAATACACTAGGTGGCTCTGCTGTGAGCAACATGTAAAACTGTAAACACAGTACATTGATTTCACCAAAGATGGTGATTACAACTTTCATTGGTGGATAGAAAGAAGGGTTTATGTAGGGGAAGATTTGAGAACTAAATTCTCAACTTCCATGGAGAGAAATGCTTAAAATTAAATGCATAAACAAAGATGTAGTTGAGTGGGCCTATTATTATGAAAAAAAAAAAGAGGAAATACTCAAAGAAATGGCTAAAACAATTGAAGGTATTTGCCTCAGAGAAGTGGGATTCAGGAACAAGGAGGAGGGGAACAGGCATCTGCTGTTTTCTGTTGTAGTATCTTGAAGCACATCTTAACTATGTGCATGTATTACTCTTTAAAATAAAAACAGTTTGAAAATGAAATGCAGTTAATGCAGGGACTGAAACCCTATACACATAATGCCTGACACCAACCCTTTCGTATCTTTATGGGTACAAAGAAGGTAGACAGAGGAACCGAAGGAAGAGATGCCAAGAGAAGTGGCAAGGTCAATAATGATAACTTGGGATTTAAGACAGTATTCATCTACATCACAATTTTGCCTAAAGCCTGCCCAATTGTGTGTGGAGAAATAGAAGCTGTGCCCAGAGATGGCTACTCTCTTTTATGGCCTCTGGTGCATGTAGCTCCAATGAAGTCCTTCTGATAACTCTGCATGGCAGCAGTCAATCCCCAAATACTTATTAGTAGGTACGCAGAGAGCACAGTAGTGTTGAAAGGGCATCGACATTGAAGAGAACAGATCTGAATTCTAATCCTATCTCTTTCCTTATCATCACAATCACCTTAAGCGAGTTACTTCCCCAAGCCCCAATTTCCTCATAAATTATATGGAGGTGATAATATCTTCTACACTGGATTGATATGAGAGTCAAGTAAGAGAGCAAATATACAGCATTGAAGTAAGGGCCTTGCCCAAAGTAGGTGCTGATAAATGTTACTTTCTTTTTGTCCTTCACCGTTTTATGGGTTTCCACCATTTGTAGCAAGTGACTTGTTGATTAGTAAGTCCTAAGTAAATATTTGTTTATTGACTGAGTGCATGCAAATTATATCTCTCTCTCCCTCTCTCTTTTGTCTGTCTTCTCTCTCTCATCTCAGTTAGGTCTAACTCTGAACTTCCAACTGCCTCAAAATTTGAAACAGGGTAGAATCGATTTCATATAAAGGAACTTGTTACTTCTCTGCACCATCCCCTCTACAAAAAAGGTGTTTTCTCAGTTAGTTTGCCTAATGCGCTGCTAAATTGTAACATTTACCTTTACTGCAAGGCTATGAAACTGAATTGGCTCAAATTAGTAGCAAAATACATAAAATGAGTTAGTGAGCTGAGACCATAAAGGGCAATGTTCTCTTACCTTTCTGCTCTGCACAGTTACCTGCAAATATAGTTATAATGAATAAATCTCAAGAGGATCCACAAACTCAGAACTAGGACAGAATTGTGTCATTTCAAGGGGATGTGGAAGGGCTGGCTTGATTAAATTTTTCTTGTTTGCTATTCTATACCCTTTCGGATTTTCTAAAGATCTTGTTTCCAAACCTAGACTTCCCTCTTTCCCTGAATAGCCTCCCCTACCTAATATCACAAAGGAAGAAGACAAAGTCAGGACTACAATTTCATTTTTGTTTGAAATCCAATTACTCAATTAAAGTCAGTAAATATTTTTTTGAGGAGATTTTGGAAGAACTGTGGTCAGCAATGAGGTAGATAAAATAATGAGTAAGGAAGAGACCCTGTTCTTAAAATAATGTTCCAAAGCACAAAGTGACACAAATATCCAGGTAAATACAATTCACAGCAGATCAATCCCAGTGCCACCATCAGGGATTTGTATACAGTTTCCAGAAAGAGATAACATAATTGAAAGCATTCCTAAATCTAGTACCTGCGTCAGTCACTTTCAGATATATGATCTCATTCAGTTCTCACAACTACATGTAAGATGAAATGTTACAAATTTGGTCTGGAATTCAGGTTTTCTAGCTTCTAATCCATTGCATTTCAGCATGGTTTCAGAAGTTAATGCTTTAAAAAACAACAACAATTAAAAAAAAAAAAGAAACCCTCCTGTGAATCCTTTTATCATTGCTGTATGGCATCAATTTTCCTGGTTAAAATGATACTTATGAAAATCATCTCGCTTGGTGGTCCAGCTCAGTAGGCGAGCTCCATTATCTCCACAGTTGTACAGTTCTTGTCATTTTATTTTCTAAACTTTCATTTTCAGGGAATGGTAGATTACAATTTTCTGTCCTCAGTGAATTCTCATTTTATTATTGGAGTCCACCATGATTTCAATGAACCACACTCTTTCAGACTTGGCCTAAATCTAAGAGAGAGGATCCTCCACATGCTCATTTTTAATATGTGGCTTGAAAATTATCTGACAAGTGCAGCTAATTTTATACACCCTGTATGTTAAGTGCTTTAAGGCACCTGAATGAACTGTATTTCTCAAAAAAAAAAAAAAAAAAAAAAAACAAACTTTGCCTTACATTTTCCATAATTAACTAGGATGAGGCTATGCTTAAGTAACAAGACTTAAAAGGATTCTGTAAAGTTAATGAGTGGCACAGTTAATTATATGAGTATAAAAATTGAAATCTGTGGCAACATACTGTAGGTTATAAACTTAATTTGGTTTTTCTCATTTATGTGCATTATTCCTTTGAAACTCCACCTGAAGGATATGGGGAGCTCCCCCATGCTAATCTATATGATATTTTCACTTGTACTCTTACTAGCTTCCTGCATTTTTGTTGGTTTTCAAAAGCAAGACTTATTGTCAATCAGAAAGCTAATAATAGTCCTTAAATATTGACAGTGATATAGTGCATAGAATATTTGATTGATTAATTCTAAAATGCAAGATACAGGTAAAATCAATACTGAAGATTGATGGCAAATTTAAATTATAATCCTGGGGAAGGTTTTAAAATTATCCATAAGAAAATAAAAACATATGGACAATCGTAAAATAAAGTTGAGGAGGCCCAATATCATAACCAGCAATTGTCTCTATTCTTCAGGAGAATAGCACATGAGAAATGAGCTTAAGTACAGCATGAAGAATTTGAATCAGACACTGTATGGATTCCTGATATTCAGTCCTTTAAAAGGATATCAACAAGATGTGGTAGAATTTGAAAAATAGGTTACAATCTCAATACTGGGTAATGTTCAATAGTCTTTCCACTTACAATATTATATCTTCTGTGAGAGTTAAACCACAGGGGCTTCTTAATTTAGCAGTTCTTTTAGAGTTAAAAAATCCTTTAAAAACATAACTAGATCTTCCGTTCATGCTCTGTCACATCTTAGGGATGGTTATTTAAAACAGGAATCTTCCAACTCCATTCACCTACCTAATATCACAAAGGAAGAAGACAAAGTCTTCTTCCAGCTACTGACTAGGAAACATTGAGGCCAAATTTTCTCCATCTTCAGTAATAGATGCTGGAAGTCTCTCCCTCAAAGCAGGAGACAGTCCAACTGAAGCTATTAGTAGATGCATAATTGGGGAGAAGATACTAGTAGATAGGGCCCAGAAAGTGTGGCCTTGAGCTCATGTTCTCCAGATGATCAGATGGAGATTGAGGTGAACAGGATTCTAAAACATAACCAGTCTGAAGACTGGGAGAGGTTGACCCTTGGCACATGTGCCTAAAAACCTCTGCACAATCCAAAGCCCCCTCAACATTCCCTCATTATTCAATAGCATCACATGTGTTATCTTTGGTGTATTTGCAGTTCTAATCTTCTGTGGCATTGATGGCTACCTGTCCACAAAATATTTGTCCTCTCTATTTCATAGCGTGGTGTTGATGCTGGGGCATAGCTGCTCAATCAGAGATACATTTCAGTTTTGTCCATGAGACTAGTTCCCACCAAAGGAATGTGAGAAGAAGGGATTGTGTCATCTCCACCCCAAAGCTTTTAAGAAGCAGATAGACCTTAGGTACAGAAGTCAGAGGCCCCAAGGGATGGTGACATCAAAAGGTAGAAAGAACCTGAGTTCCCCGAATAACCCCGTGGAGGGAAACTGCCCTACTAAGCAGGAATACCTACACTGCACTCTTACAGAAGGGAGAAATAAAAAAATTTTAAAAATGGTGTTTATTAATTGGAGCTGCTAGAGTAACCCTACAACTCCAAACCCTAGGATTAAGTAAAAGGAAAATATAGATATATAGAAGTTTTTTTAAATTCCTGGCTACAGAAATGTCACATAAATGATTACAATCTTAAAATAAATGGATCGGTCTCAACATTGAAGATATGACGGTTGAAAGGCATTTCATTACTTGAAAACATTTAATAAATATTAGCAGCCACCTTTTTAGTAAGGATGAAAAGTTTTTGGAACAGGTTGGGGTCCCTTGTTGAGAAGATGAAGGAAATATTCAGTTTGGTAACTGAGAGACTGAAAGATTAAAAACATAAATAAGGATGAGAGCGTGACACAGATACAAAAGATAATCTGTGCTTTGCTAGTCTAGAAGTCATCAGACATGTTATTCCATCTCAACTTTATCCTTCTTGATATGCTTAATATCTATCTTAACTATTTGTTAAAATATCAAGTCACATAAAAGATTTAACAACACTTTAAAAACTGCCAAGTACTAAGAAAAGTAAAGCAATATCATTGCTAATAAATGAAAGTAATCAGAACAGGTTTGTAGATAGACGGATAATGAAATTATATTAATTTCATTTTTCTTTCAGATTAGATTTGGAAGTTCAAGGAAATTTGACATTACACATCTTAATATAGGAAATAGAAGTCCAGGAGCAAAATAAGAGTGAGAATTAAGTGGGTGATATATTTAAAAATGAACTAAGCTGACATTTAACGCAAAGAATATATCTTTTTTAGAGAATAAGAATATTTGGGCAATTAGATTTATTTTTTCAATACAGTGAGTAGGTCATTTTAAAACATAGTGACTTAACTGTGTATTTTTTTAAATCTATCCAATTTGCTGAAGTAATTATATGTAATATTTTTAAATAGACCACTTATCATTTCATAAAGAAAAACTAATAGATTTGAAATTTGTATTCATTTATAAGTTATGTTAATTGTTTTGATCTGTTTCTGAGAATTTCTACAGCAACTGTCACCATAGTTTTTTGATTTTCAGATAAAGCTATTAAAAATTTTAAGAACCTTTCGGTTGGTGAAAATTTTCACTCTGATAACATTAAAGTGTAGGGAATATGGGAAGAAAGTGGGAAAAAAGTATTTTTTTTAAATGTTTGCTTTAGTGAACTAATTATCTTGGGAAACTATTTCTAGATATTCCAAAAAGGCGACAAAGGATTAAATTGTATCAGAGAAAAGGCTTAGTTATGTGTATTGTTTGAGGTAATTAGTGTAACGACTTTACACAAGGAAAATCAAGTGCCTAGCTCTCTGGTCTGATGACTCTATTGTCTACCTGAGGGAGCCACCAGACTCATCTAGCAGCTTCAGTTTGGGCCTGTACAGGGAGGCATAAGAGGCCCCTGCTGGAAGACGCTAACTCAGCATCTTGTTGATTTGCCCTGTTGACTACCATCCATGCCAGGACTTTCACGGTAGCAGGGTAAGCCATGCCCCATAAAAATATTTTCATCAGGCACTTGGAGCTTGGCTTGTGACTGACGAATTTAATTCCACTGTGCTTGAGGCACATCCTGCTGCTTAGCCCTACCTAGGTCTCCCTACTTGCACCCCAAGCTATTTGCCTGGCTTGCTGGTCCCTGGATCTCTGCTGCCCACTGAGGCCACATCAAGTAGGCCCCTTTTCAGCTTTGCATCTAATATTCCACCAAGGTCTCCCCCAGTTCTAGGGTCATTCTTTCTGGGCCTGGACTAGGTTGTTCCATCTAATACCTGGTACTGAAACATATACAAATTGGGGAATACAAGGGTCCGAGGTGGGATATTCAGACATTAGAATGCCAAAATCAAGTTAATCCCCTTTCATTCAGACACTTGAAGACAGACAACAAATAACAGTAAATTAATAATAATCAGTTTAATACTTATAATTAGAAAAATTAAATTTTAAGAATTTCTTTCATTTAAAGGAAAGCACTAATAAAAATGGGCTATAAATATTTCATTTCACTAAAAGAAAACAAAAAATAGAGGCCTAAGAGCAAAATAATTTACAAGAGAGTACAGGAAACAGAAAATATAAAACGAGATAACTGAAGTAAGAAAGTAAATCTTTTTGAACCAAAATCCTTATATTTCATATACCTTTTGTCCCACAAATTTCACTTCTAGGATTTTATTCTAAAGAAATAATGATTGATGTGTCAAAGATTTGGCTACAAGATTACTTACTGTAGTTTTCTTTATTAATGCAAAACATGGAAATAATGTAAATGGTCAAAGGAACTGATTAAAAAATTATGATACAGTGATACAGTGGGATGCCATCTGCCATTAAAAATATTCCCATAAACTATATGAAACAATGTGAAAATTTCAGAATATTTTAAGTAATAAAGAACACTAAAAAAATTGCCTTCATTTAGCATACTTATTACGCTTGATAAATATACGTGTGTGTATATATACCTATATATGAAAAATTGAAACATATACATTAAAATATTAACAGATAGGGAAGAAAATTGCTGATTTATATATAACATCCATAATCTCTAATTATTCTGCAAGAAACACACTTTTACTTCTACAATAAAGAATAAAAATGCCTATATAATCTCACATTAGGTTAAAGAAAATTTTAAAAACCTATTTGTAAGAGGTACACATAAAGAAAACCACAGAGAAGTTTACAAATACAAAGATGAGGGGCTGGCCAAGTGGCATAGTGGTTAAGTTTGTGTATTCCACTTCAGCGGCCTGGGGTTCACAGGTTTGGATCCTGGGCACAGACCTACACACCGCTCATCAAGCCATGCTGTGGTGGCATCCCACATACAAAATAGAGGAAGATTGGCATAGATGTTAGCTCAGTGACAATCTTCCTCAAGCAAAAAGAGGAAGATTGGCAACAGATGTTAGCTCAGGGCCAATCTTCCTCACAAAAATTTTAAAAATACAAAGATGAGAAAGAGTTTAGAGGTAAGTTAAAACAAAAAGTAATTGGAAATCTCAGTGGAGATTTCACTTTATCTACACTGTCATACACAAAAAAAAGTTAAATGAGTTAAGAAACATTTATTTAATGGTATTGTACAGCCATTAAAATCAGGTTTTCACTCAATATTTTATTATATTAATGAATATCTTATGATACAATATTAAGTAAAAACAATAAGACACCAAACGGTGTGCATATTACAAGCCCATAACAAAATATGCAACAGATATGCCATATTATGTTAAATAATATATTAAATGCACATATAATCAAGTTTTATATGACTATATTATGTACAACACATACTATGACATATGCATTAAGTAAAAAAGACTGGAAGAAATAAAGCAAAGCATTCACAATAACTTTCTCAGGTGATTCATTAGTGATTTGTTTTAATGACTATAGCATATTTTCATATTTATATAGATATTCATTGTTTTTGTAATCAGACAAAATATGTTAAAATATAAAATATGTATCAGCTATTAAAGCCAATCCTTTGATGTAATACAAAAAAGATAAAACTGGGAAAAGAAAGTACTAAAAAAGGTAACAAAAATTAATCTTTTCTTCTGTTTCTTTAATGAGAATTCATTAATGTCATTGCTCAGAATCTAGAAACACAGAGAAAGATGATATTTTTAACAAAAAATCAATCACATAATCTGATTTTTCTAACATTTTTGAGATTGTTCTAAGATTCAGCCCTTGAAAATAAAATTTTTAACATGGGATTGATACTGTGTATGTGTGTGTGTGCCCACACCCATGTGTACATTTACTTTCCTTGCTGCTGAACATCTACAATTTATTAATGTCCAATGATATCACTGGCCTTGGGAACAAAAGGGTAAAGACAAGTGCTATCTATCAACATTTTAATTTGCTAAAATCCCTTAATGAGGACTAATAACATTTAATATTCATTTGCTTGATAAACAAGCCATTTTACATGAATGGAAGGTCAACACAGCCTGAGGCTATTTTCAGGCTGTTCTGTCAGATTTTAACGGCTGCTGGAGTTCAGCTGCTATAAATACACACACAAAATGCCCACTCATATTTTTAAGCATGGCCTTTATAAATAAAGGAAGTCACTGAGCATGACATGTGTTTGTCAACACCTGTCTTCCTGAGTCTGGATCAATCATTTTAGTCTGGCACTTGAAAGCCTAAATTCTGGGGCAATCCTGACCATATTTACAGCACAATAGGCTCAAGACCCACCACCAGATGGGGTCATCGGTAAGACTTGTTGCCTATATGGTATAACTGGGGACAGCTCTCAGAACCTGTGTGCCTGCCCAAATATAGCCTTCTTTCTCGGTCCCTGCTATGATTGCCCAATCTTCGTGTTTGGGCTTTTTCTTGTTTCCTGGTCTGTCCTCCGGTTTGTTTCCCCAGAGTCCTGACCCACTTGGGCCCAGTAACTATAAAGCATTGCATTGGCTTGTTTGAATATGGCCTCTACCCGGACATAACAGTGGTTAGGAGTGCAGGTTGTGGAGTCAGGCTACTGGGTTCCAGTCCTATCTCAGCTGCTTACTAACTGCATGAACAGGAATGGGGTCACTTAATTTCTCTAAGCTTGTGTCTCTTCTGAGAAAATATCTCCAAGGGGTGATTTTGGGATTTCATATAAGGATCGTGACATAAGGCCAGCACTAGGTAAGTGGATCTAAGCTACCTGTGGATAGTGAAAAATAAAAGGCCTTCAAGAGCAAGAAGAATGACAAGGGCCTACAGTGCCTTCTATCCAAAAAGGAAGTCTCAGAATAGATGATTGGGTAGAGATAATTGGGCATAAGAGTGCAATTCAAGAACTAACTGCTGGAATTATGATTCAAGGTTAAATCTTTTTTTTTTTTTTTTTTTACTATTTATTTACTTATTGATTGATTGATTGATTGATGCAGGGAAGGATTCACCCTGAGCTAACATCTGTTGCCAATCTTCCCCTTTTTTTTTCTTCTACCCAAAGCCCCAGTGTATATCCTAGTTGTAACTCTTTCCAGTTCTATGTGAGCCACCGACATAGCATGGCAACTGACAGAGAGGTGGTGTGGTTCTGCAACCGGGAAATGAATCCAGGCCACCAAGGCAGAGAGCACAGAACTTTATCCACTAGACCATCAGGGCTGGCTCAAGGTTAAATCTTTGTCATACAAAAAGCTAGAAGACTAGAAGATTAGGCATAAGTTGAGTGTCAGGGAAATAGCAAGACCACCTTACAGTAAACTTACCTTAAAAGCTAAAATAAGCCTTAAATTTCACCCAGGAAGAAAGATAATTAGTTCTAGAGCACTAGATGGGGAAGAGAATGTAGACATAGGTAAAAACTCTGATACTTTGGGGGTTGGAGGCAGGTTATATGGACAGTCAAGGGCCATTACAACCACCTTTTCTCTTGAGCTGTATAAATCCATGCTAAGGACTGCTGACTCACCAATCTCGCTAAAGTGCAGCCATGACCATCAGCCAATTCTCTCAAAGCCCTTGAATGGATTACAGAATTACATACAATCTTCTCAGCACAACATCATCATATGATCCAACTTTCCTTTGCAGCCTTAATCCCACTACATTCCTACCTGTACTCAGTGCTCCAACACAAAAGACTCTGAAACATGCTGTGCATTTCCTGCCTCCATATTTTTGCTCTTACAATTTCTTCTTCCTGGAAATCCCTCCTACTCTTGTAAATCTGTTACAACTCTACCCATCCTTCAAGGTCTGTCTCAAATGCAATCTCAATGTATGATGCTGCAACCCAAATTTGGTAGAAGATGTGGGTCCAGAAACCCAGGGATAAAAGCAGGTGTAGTCCTACTTACTATCATTATCAGTGACACTTGGGAAATTTGTGCTTATCATCCTCATAACTTCAGGATCTGAGGGTTTGGAAGTCTTAGTTCCCAGAGTGTAGCATTTCTACCAGGGGACACAATGAAAGTCCCATTGAACCATTTAAAATTTTTATTTTACTGAGGTATAATTTATATACTGTAAAATTTACCCTTTTTAGTGTATAATTCTATGAATTTTGTCAAGTGCATATCATCAGAAGTACCACTACCACCAAATCAAGATATAGACAATTCCATTACTTCAAAATATTTCCTCATGCTTCTTTGTAATCAACTCCTATCCCATTCTCAATGCCTAGCAACCACTGATATGTTTTCTGTCATTAGAGTTTTGCCTTTTCCAGAATGGAATCATACAGTATGCAATCTTTTGAGTCTGGCTTCTTTCACTTGATATAATGTATGTCGTTGCACGTATCAGTAGTTCATTCCTTTTTATTGCTGAGTAGTATTCCATTGTATGAATGTACCGCAGTTTATTTATTAATTAACCAGTTGAAGGACATTAAAACTGCTGTAAATATTCACATACAGGTTTTTCTGTACTGAAATGTGAACATAAGTTTTCATTTCTCTTGAGCAAATACCTAGAAGAGGGATTGCTGGGTCATATGGTAAGTGTATGTTTACCCTTACAAGAAACTTTGAAACTGTTTTTGAAAGCAGCTCTTCTGTTTTGCCTACCCGTAACGTTTGAGACCTCCAGATATTCTGGATCCTCACCAGTCCGTGGTACGGACAGGTATAGTCCCTTTTTTTTTAATTTTAGACATTCTAAAAGATGTATAGTAGAATCTTACTGTGGTTTAAAATTGCTTTTCCCTAAAGACTAATGATATCGAGTATCTTTTCATGTACTTTTTTTTCATCTTTATATCTCCTTAGGCAAAGTGTCTCTTCAATTATTTTGCTTTTTACAGGGTTGTTTTGTTTTCTCATTGAGATCTGAGAGTTCTTTATATATTCTAGATAAGCCCTGTACCAGATATGTTTTTTTACAAACATTTTCTTCTGATTTGTGGCCTGGCCCTTTTCATTTTCTTAACAATGTCAAGAGCAGAAGATTCTAATTCTGATAGTCTAATTTATAATTTTTCTATGGATCATGCTTTTTGATCTTGATTTCATGTCTAAGAAATCTTTGCATAACCAAAGGTCACAAACGTTCTCTTCTAGAAGTTTTATAGGTTAGGCTTTAAATTTGATCAATGATTCACATTGAGTTAATTTTTGTATATGGTACATGGTATGGGTTCAAGTTCATTTTGTTGCATATCCAAAAATTGTGTATACCCAATTTTCCCAGCATCATTTGTTGAAAAGACTACCTTTCTCCAGTGCATTACTTTTGTACCTTTGTCAAAATCACTTGTCTATGTATGTTGAGCCTATTTCTGAGGCTCCCAATCTTTTCCATTCATCTGTATATCCATTCTTTTTCTATTACCACACTCTCTAGTACCACCACTCTCTGGATTACTGTAGTTTTATACTAAGTCTTGAAATTAGATAGCATGAGTCTTCCATCTTTATCTAGCTTTTAAAAAATTATTTCAGCTATTCTAGTTTCTTTGCCTTTCCAAATTTCAAAATCAATTTGCCAATTTCTATAAAAAAATCATTTTGATATTGATTAAGATTTTATTGAATCTATTCTGCTTCTTAATGTAGGGATATCAGTGCAATAGTTTGGAGAAAGTCTTGTTGAATATTAATCTATGAATGCTGCTAGTCACTCTGGGCCCTTCATGTCAACAAAACACCAGTAGACAAGGAAAGGAGTCACACTTCTGACAGGGTAATTGACTCTGATTGTTATGAGGAGGTAGGGATGCCGTTACTCAACAAGTACAGAGAATAATACATTTTCAACCTGATGATGACTTGGGCATTTCCTTGTACTCTCCTACCCAACGATGATGGTAAATTAGCAAGTGCAATGATGTACCTTGGCCTCAGAAGGGTATGAGAATCAGGGGCTCAGACCACTCAGGGATTTGGATCAGCCCACTAGGCAAGCCAGCTAGACCAGTAGAGGTTCCAGCCAAAGGTGAATGTAATCTAGAATGAGTGCAAGTTGATGGAAACCATGATATCAGTTGCAACCTCAAGTCCTGCTGCAGGGGCAGGGCCAAAGTTGGTCAGACTAACTTTCTTCTTTCATGGTTCCCCCAGAAAAAGAAACCAACCATAATCCAGGAAGAGCTCTTCCTACATAAGATGTATTACTACATAAATCAAGTGAATCTGGGTGGAGCCAGCCACCTAGATAACCCGTCAGAACCCGGGCACTCATTTCCCTAGCTGCCAGGAGTGTTGGCTGTTAGCTCCTAGCTGAGTCTCTCTCTGAGAATGGCCCAAGTAGCAGATGGAAGCTGCCTCATCCTGGGTTACGCTTCCATCCAGGGAAAGTCTGCATCCAGTGACTGGCCCCACATCCTTCCCTAATCTGGGGCCATGTCCAAGGCTCCCCATAGAATTAACTGAGG
Source organism: Tapirus indicus (assembly GCA_031878705.1). Lineage (NCBI taxonomy): Eukaryota > Metazoa > Chordata > Mammalia > Perissodactyla > Tapiridae > Tapirus > Tapirus indicus. The sequence continues at coordinate 123,328,886 of CM062919.1, read as the reverse complement.
CCTCTATTGCAACTTCATTTCTGTTCAACTTCTCCCTCTGTCCACTCTGCTTTTCCCAAATTCTTACAGGGGTTGTTTACAAGAGTACTTTCCAGAAAATCTTCTGAATATAAATCTGCTCAGAATCTGGTTCCTGGGTAATCTGTCCTAAGACATATCTGCATGTACTCCATCTCTGGAGTTCCTCTTTGAGTAAATCTGAGGTGCAGTCTTGGCCTATGCGGTCTTAAAGCTTTCTCAGGTGTTTATAGTTTGCACTCCTGACTGGGAACCACTAGTGTTATGGACTGAGTTCTAGCAGTGGTTTGTCCCAATTCTGGTAGTAAGTTTTTAAGAAAAAAATATATATATATATGTATATAAACCTGTCAAAGGTGTGGAGTATATCAGGAAAGACTCTTGCTATGTTGAGATGAATTAATGGTGATGACATGGATTTATCTTTTCAGAAGAAACATAAATATGAAGTCAGACCATCTCATTATTTATTAGACTATAGTGAGGGTCTGCTGAATTACATCCACAAGGCCTGCTGATTGGCCACTAGAAATATAATAAGAAGTGAGTCATCCAGAGAGGTAAATCATATCAGACATACTCTAGTTCTGCAACATTTCTGGTTCCCTGACAACTGACTTTGTGCGTGATCTTGGGCAAATCACTTTATATCTCTAGGCTTCATTTCCTTATTTTCAAAATTTATATGTTGGGATAGGAATTCCTTAGGTTTCTTCCAACTCTAAAAGATGTTGATACTATGATGTGAGCCTCCAAAAAAAAGAAGACTAACCATAAGAGAGATCTGACACTCAACATAAGAAGATATGGAAAGAATCAGTGAAAGGAAAACTGTATGTGTTACACATCCATTCATGAGATAAATTTTTAATCTGTATTTTGAACTGAAAGGAACGTTAGGAAGCCTGTCCTCAAATGGATTTATTTTAAACATGAATAACTGATCTAAATTTAGACCAGCATTTAGCAAGCTGAATACCTCATCTACTCAAACAATTGCTATTTCCTTTAGCTGTGCGATGAAGAATTGTATAAAACATTCCTGAGACATCTTCCCAAGAGATGTTAATTTATCTTCTCTAATCCTTAAAAATTCCTTTCAAAGGTCAGGCTGAGGGAATTGCTCTATTGTTCTAAGAAAAAAAAAAGTTTAAGGAAGAAGTCACTTCCCTACTAGTGAAACAGATTTCCTTTCATCTACTTCAACTTATTTTTAGCTCTCAAAATGTCACTAAAACAATCAGATATCCAGACCTCTAAACCAGGAATGTTTCAGAGACAGCCACTGTGGTGGGCAAAGAAGTGGGGAAGAAGTTTTATTTGCTTTATATACTATTTATATATTATACCTCTGAATATGATTTCTTTGGAAGACAGGGTCCTGCTGCTTTATCAAGTCAAGAAAACATCTATGTAGAATCCAAAGGCTTGACAAGACACTTAATATACTTTCTTTAAAGCGGGGATCCTAATGGAATCAGCATGGTCCCCTAAGAGTTTCTCGGAAACTGAATGACATTGGAAACTGTGGGGCTATTTTTTGTCCTCTGATGAAGTCCTGCATGACTTTACCAATTTACCTATTGCAAGACATATTATTTTATGAAAACATACTTTTCTTTTTATCTCTCCATTTATGGCAGTATATTGATTTTTTTTAATTATGTATATAGGTAGATTGCATTATTTCTTAATTTCACTTCAAGATAGTTAAGCAGATATTCCAGAATAGTTGTTATAGAAAGGTTGAGAAGCGCTAATTAAAATAAATATCATTAGAGGGGTCATGTATAGTTGGCATGTATTTAAGCATAGGCAGTTTCCTCTCCAGCACCATCAGCACCTCAAACCCATACAGAGGTTTGAGTTCCAGATGATGAAGAGGTGACATGCCCTCATCTAGCAGAAAACCCTATTCTATAGGAGACCCCTTCAGGTTATCTATATAGGATTCAATCCTTATCCAAAAAACACTAATGATCACCCTCATCGTACCAAGAGAATATTCTTCTTAAGTCACCTAAGTGAGCAATAGTAGCTGTACACCCTTCAACAGTATTCCCTGTGTCAATACATTTTTTTTTAAATAGATACACTATGGTCTTATCTAGACATTAGAGACTTGAACAATGGACTTCAGAAATGGACAGCAACTCTTAGTGAAGACGTATCTTCTCTTCTATCTATTCCATTTTCTTGTCAGCAATGGACGAGCTAGCTGGTTTCAGCTAGCCTTACCCTTCATCCACTTTCAGTTCCAGTTTGGAGCTATAACAGCACAATGCATAAATCTAATTACAGGTCTTAGTTGGTGAATCCAAACTAGGCTTGATTATTTTTAGACTAATTTTAAAATGGCATTTTAACATAAAACTTCGCATATTCCTATTAATTTGATTTGCTTACTTTGTGCCAAGATTCCCAGCCAAGAAATCAACAGGAAAGCAAATCAAAATATTTCCTAGCTACACTGCATTCCAAAATTACCTACTCCATGCCAAATCCTATTGCCCATTCTTACCTATCACATCCCCCAAGGGAAGCACTTCAACTAACATGATCATTTGTTTTAGGTTTGCTTCCAAATTAAAAAGGCATTTAGTTCCCTCTGTAAAGTAGCTATTGCTAAACAACTTGAATCTTTATTTATAGCTGGCTATTCATCTCTAAATAACCATGAAAAATAAAAAGATGGAAAATTATAGAACCAAAAACTCTTGTTTGACATGGAACTGTTTCAAGCAAGGGCATAATTTAAGCCTCTTTATCTAACAAGTTACCTGCCAGCTATGCAGGAATTGAAGTCACTAAAAAAAAGTACCGTTTGTACTAATTATTTTTACTAGTGATGTGTAGTTCACCAAACACAGTTCTAGAATTGGGCTGCCAATACTAGAAACGTCCTCTCAGCCATCTTCCTATTTCCATTTCCCAGGCATCTCACTTGGGTTCCAGGCTTAGGACTTGGGAGAGGTTCTTGAACTACCAGGGCAGACTAGAGCTGACCGAGATGGTTCTCCTCCGTCACTCATGGTGTACTTTAGTGGTTACTCATGGTCTCTTCCCTCCTCATGGTCTACGCCAGTGGCTGTCATACTACCAGATGTACATTGACATATATCCACAACCCAAAGATGAGCCAGACCCTCTTCACAGCTATCCACAAGAGTCAGAAAATCCAAGTATCATTTACTCCCTAGTAAATTCTCTTGAGCAAAGCCTTTCTCAGGAGACAAGGGGAATAACCCCGTCCAGCTCCAAGCCTCTGTATTTATATGAAAATGATGCTGGGCTGACTGAGTTTTCATTCAAGTCTATATACAATTTATGTAATTATATTGTTATAGCAGGTTGCACACATAAAATTTCACTTTCCTGTAGTTTTACTCAGTATACACCCATATTGACTATAATTATGTGGCCCTTTAAACAGTCTAAAACACACATTTATGTTAGCATCATTTTTTGTAAACTCTGTATCCTCCTTCAATGAGCCATGGATCCAAAGTCAGTATTCTTTCCTAGCACAGGCATTATACCCCGATTATCACGTAAAGAAGAGAAACATCCTATTCAGAGCAACTGATTCCACTTAACCTGGGGTTGCCAAGACCAAGTGTCTTAACAAACATGGAAGAGTCCACTGAACCAAACCAGACTTTACGAAATTGTAAATGCAATTCAATATGAGATAAAAGGCATGCAAGCCGGGGCAACTCTTTGTCCTCCTCTGCTGTGGATGCTAATTAATTAGCTGCCCTTGACTGCTGGGTAGAGCTGAAGAAAAAAGAGATTAAATAAGCAGGAAGGGTCAGGGGTCTTAAGCTTAAAATGGAAGAGGAAATTTAAAAGTGTCATTAATTTTGGCATTAAAGCAAACAGCTGGATAATAGAAGTCAAAGAAAGAAAGATAGAGAAAGAGAAGAAAAGAAAAAATGAAAGGTTTTTCAAGGAGATGGATGTCTGCAAATGCCAAAGAAATGAAGGTTGATAATGATGAGAGGAAAAACACAATGGGAAGATTTATAGCAGAAGGCAAAGACAGTCGATTTGTTTCAATGTCTTTTTTTTTAATCTGCCCTGAAATTTCTTAAAATTCAGCACAACAAATTGTATTTATGGCACTTTAATGCTCCATGTGCATTCAATCTTAATAAATATGGCTGGCAGATATTGCTGTCTATGCTTTACAGTGTTTCAGCATGTATAATTATCCCAAATCCATGCAGACACAACTCAAAAGTTCAATCATAAAGACTACTCTTTTTTCTGTTCACTGCACAATTCAGCCTTAACACACACCTGTGGGAGGTTTTGTATCCTCCACTGCTCTAGAGCTCTGTGAGGTTTAGCCTCATCCTTGAAGCAATATCTGTAGTAAAATTATTTCACCTGCTTTTGACATTTGAAAACAAATGTTCTAATGATGTGGAAAATGATTTTACAAGAAGTTAATTTATTCTATCAGTTTCCACTACTTCTCTAGTTTTCTGACACTTTTTCCCCAGAGAGAATATTTAATGTAATTACTTGGCGAGAATCTATCTTTCTCTCACTCTCCCTTTCAGTGATAAAACAATACCTATCCAATTTAACCTTGAACAAGGATCGTAAAAAAAAAAATGACATCTTCAATCTGAAGTGTTATCATATCCTTTTTTGCAGACTCTGTTGTTAATGTCAATAAAAAAATAAACACTGGAAGAGAAGTAGTATTTTTACCATATGTAGCAAATACAATGATCCTTAAAAGTCATTAAATGATGTCACTGATAAAATAATTATAATATTCTATTTTTTGTTAAAATGGCATCACTAATTCATCCATAATAATTCCTACCTAAATTAAACAGTGTCACTTTCATGCAAAGACACAATTGAGATGATTTGCAGAGTAAGCCTCACAGGAAGAATCTAAGCAACTACGTAAGTACGTTATTACCCAGACACCAGCATGCACATCACTGTTACAGAATAATAACTTTCTCATCTACCTAACTAGGATTCAGTGATAGAGGAAAATCAAACTTTGCAATAATTTACAGGAAAAAATCAGTAACTTATTTTATTGCATAAGACAAAGTTAAAATTATATTAACCAAGATAAATAATTCAGCTTCATTAGGAAAATGAACACTAATTTTATGTTAATCAAGAAGGTCAAATCAGTATGACAGATTCCGAATTTTTAATTATCCTAATGTACAAATGTATAAAAATTATTTTCATTTACTCTGCACAATCTTATTCAGACATAATAACCAACTAGCCTTATCATGGAGTAATTAGTTTGGTTGTGTAGGCAAAAGTAAGATGTGGGAAACAAAGTAATTCCTTAACATATAGAAATATTATACTAGTGCATACTAAAATACTGTTTTCATGCAATGCATGAAATAGGAGGAAGAACAAGTTGATAATTTTATGTTATAGTAATTTTTAGTTGGAGAGGAAATAATCAGACATGACATAAAAGATAGCCTCATAATTTGGTGAACATTTTAAATAATATTTGTTTTGGAACAAAATTCATTGCCTTCCTTCTATATGAAGGCTACCTTCATAAGCACCATTCTTTTGTGTATATTTATCCAATTAATATTGATTTTTTCCTCTCAATAGCACCTAGTATTTGCTGTGCACAGAAATGGCAATAAATAGTTGTTGAATGAATTCAATAGTGTGCACAGGCATCTTTATTAAGAAAATGTCAATACCCTGTATTTCCTAGAGTCGCTCCAATCTGATCTAGGTTCACAATCAGTAAAGAGAGTTAAACTCTAGCTGTTCCTCAATCCAAGGTGGAAATGTGCAGATAAACTCAGGTTCATCAACACTGAATCAATAATTCATTACTCCATTGGTCTACCTTTCTCAGGGATAAAAAGTAGTGCAACTATTCATAGTTTATTCTATTGGCTCTTACATTTTTCTAAAAATTATTTTGAAGCCTATTTAAGTTAAAAAATGTCAGTTTTATACTTTTACCATTATTATGAAAGATATGTGCAAAGGACTCTAATGAAAACACCAAAAAATTAACGATGAATTTGTGAATTATTCATAAGAATAATTTTTCTATAAGACTGAATCCTGAGCATTTGGAGGTCAGGATATCATGAAGTTCAGCTCAGCACAGTCCAAATGAATAAGTTCTTACTAATTCATCAGTACTGCTCTACAACTGATTTAATAAAACATAGGTAATTTCTATAAAAATAGTGATGGCTAGCTCACTGACAATCTTTGGCTTCCATGCCAGGGCATTGGCCCATACCTAATAGTAAGCCAGCACTGCAGTTCTAACAGATACTGCACAGTTGAACATCTTTAGAGTAACCATGCTGATATTTCCCTCCAGTTTTAGGAAAGCTGGCAATGCCCCTTCCTACGTGCAGAAGAGAGAGATTCTTTAAGAGAGAAGTTACATGCTGCTGGGTAAAACAAAATGAGTGCAGCCATGGGAATATCTGATCCCACTGACCTGCTGTATGCAGCCAAATCCTCTGTCTGCATTGGGGACAGGGTGGGAGTGGGTTGGGGACAGATAAATTTCACTGTAGCATGTTTTGGAGCACAAGGTAAGAAAAAAAGAGGACTCCCCACATCCCCACTTTAAAACACTATTATTTGTTTCCTTACATGTCTGTCTCCTTCAGTATCTTTTGTTTGATACTGAAAAATGGAACCAATCTGTGAAGAGCACCAGGTGCTGATCAGTAGTTAAACATGTTGAATGATGACGGATTTTGCAGCATTTCTGTTTGTGATGGCTGAGAATAACTTGGCTACTTCCTTCTTTTTTTATCTTCACTCCATCCTTATGTTGTGTGCTATTTCATGGATATGAAAGTTTTAAGATCATTTTAAGCTCATTTAGAAGCACTTTTAGCAGATGAGACTGGGACAGGTAGTTCGTCAGGAAATTAAAAAGCCAATTTAAGGGAGGAATCAAAAAATGATATATGTAGCTTTAAACATTTTATCTTAACTGAAAATACAGACATGCACACATATTTGCCAATCTTCTGAGGTTGAAACAAGGCCTTTTCTTTGAGTACATCTACTCTGATGGGTGAACCACACTGTCTTTCTTAAATAAAAGGAAACATAATGCATCATTTCAGCTTGGGTGTCTCCAAAGTGAAGTCTGCAATAAAGGGTTAGCTTAACAGAGCCTACACATTCCAAAGAAAGAACTGGTTCGTAACTGGCTCCTGGGAGATAATCTCTAAACCCTGCTGAGACTGTCTTTGTATAACTGGGGACTTGGGATGAGGCAAACAGTTTATGCTAACAATTTGATAAGGTGAATGCCTGTTTTGGTTTTTTATCACCTGAGGCCCTGGACCATCCCATCAGTTTGACATCTGGGAGAGCTGGAGACTGAGTACATAAGTCAGTCATGTGGCCCTCCATGTCTACATGAGTGACCCCCAGGAAAAACCCTGGACACAAGGTTCAAGTGAGCTTCCCTGGTTGACAATACTTTATACACGTCACATATCATTGCTGGGAGAACTAAGTGCTGTCCATACAACTCCACTGTGAGAGGAAAACTGAAACTCACGCCTAGTCTCTTCTAGACACTGTCTTATGCATCTCTCACCTTTACTGATTTTAGTCTGTATCTTTTTGCTGTAATAACCTGCTGTGAGGATAACAGCTTTTCTGAGTTCTGTGAGTCCTTCAAGCGAATCATCTAACCTGAGGATAGTCTTGGGGATCCTCAACACAAAAGTGAGAATTTAAAGATACTTATGAAACAATGTGATTTAGAATAAATCTAGATTTTTAAATTTTCCCTTTATCTATGAAAGTTGTCTTCCCACACCAGTTTTGGAAGCTTTACGAACTCTTTTCAAAAGATTAAAGTTAACTTTAATTAATTTGATTAATTTATAAAAAGACCAAGTCCCTTTACTTTTGCATCCATATTTTACCAATTTTCAGAAGTCTTAATTTGGTTTTTTAATGATTATAAAAACCAATTTCTGGACAACGAGAGCATAATTCCTTGAAAAAGAAAAACAAAGTGCTTTCCCTAATGCACAGGAGTAGAAAGCATTCCCACATAGTATTGGCGTGTGAAGTTAAAAATATCCTTCTCCCAGGGAAACTGACCAGAAGATTCTGAGAGACAGACAAGGAAATGATATCTGGCATTTCATCATCAAAAGGAACACTGTTCTGTTTTGGAAGCTTGATGTTATAAAAATACTTCATAGAAAATAACTTGGTACTTATAAGATATCAATCGGTAGCTTTGGAAAGAAACCAAAAACAAGGGCATTTTAGCTTTTGGGGTGGCAAGGAAGAGTATATTTTGCAATAAAGGCAATGCAACAATTATATATTATGTATATACATACACATATATGTATGTGATAAATGGAAAGCCTCTCAGAATTTATCTCTCTTGGGATTTGGGATGGTTGTTTTTTTAGATAAGTGAAGGTCAATTCAGCCAAAACTTTCCTTATTCATTTTTTGGTTCTCTAGCAATACTGCTCTTGCACTCCTAAATCATTTTTAACAGAGTACATGCATTTTACATATACAAACAGCCTCCTACACTGAAATGCTGTAGCCCTGGAAGAAAAGGACACCTTTTCTCAGTGTGTTTGTATGTTTGTGTGTCTGTAGTGGAGGAGGACGAGCACTAGAAGTATTATTTTATCAGAACTCTGTAAAGTACTGAGAGCACAAAGCAGCACTTCTTGGTGACAGTGGGATAGACCACAGCACCAGAGAGAGTGAAAGGACTTTCTCCATCAGGGAGGCTTTTGGAGGACACTGGTGCACAGAACAAGCATGATGGTTTAAAGAGAACACCAGACAGGCCTCCATGTGGAGGAGAAAAGATAAAGCAAAGGGTATTGGGCTTTGGTGACTTCTAATGGGCATCAGTGGAACACGCTGTAGAAGAGAAAAATGCTACCTACTACCTGGAAACTAACAGGACTACTTAACAGGTTCACATGAGACAACTCCATGACTACCAACTTTTGGGAAAAAAGCCAGTCAAATGCCTTTTTGTCAAGTTATTGTGGTCCTGTGTTTTACTCTCCAGGTTCAGAAGACCTAGGGATATATGAATCACAGGTAAACAAACCAGCAAATCTTAATACAATCAATAAGTGTTACAACAGGTATAAGTATAGAGTGATTAAAAAAGAAAGTACCAAAACCAATCTGTGCTGGGGATAGGGAGGGAAATTTGGGAAATCTCCACAGAGGAACTGGCGTTTGAAATGAGTCAGGAAAAGTGAGTATACATTTACCAAACAGCAACAGGCTTGGTAGGAATTCCGGGCAAATATACAGATGCAAAAGAGAGCACAGTATGTTCCAGAACTATCCATTATTGGAGAGGCTAAAGCACAGGGTACATATGGAGATGGAATGGCAATAAATAAATCTGGAAAGTTATAACTTGGATTTTTCCATTGCAAAACTCCTTCAATTTGTATGCATAATAAACTTTCTTTGGGATCTTTGTGGTCAGCATGCTTACAAGTGGGGGAGTTGCTGCCAGCCAACCAGGCTGCCCAGTGGATAGGTTTGCCAAGATTTAAGGGGGGTTTTGTGAAACAATACAAAATAAGAACCTTCTTAGAAGGCAGTCTGGACCTTCAGGAATGGCTCTACCAAAAAGGACAGCACACATACGATCCCTTTGTGGGGAATCAAGATATTAATGCCAAAAAGTTTCATCTAACTTGTCGTCTAAGAGCATATGATGGGTTGTTTGCAGACCTAAGAGCATGACAATATTCTCAGACTGGAGATCAGTCTAAGTTAATGACTTGAAGTCTCTATAAAAATTCCTTCCACTTTATCCACACTCCTACTTAGGCAAAAGAGCTCCACTCCCAATAATTCCCAAATAGCTCAACAGCCACAAAAATGAGAAGGGCCTGAGAATGTAAAAGAGCAATAGAAAGAGTTTTATAGTTTAAAAATTAAAAAGTTCATCATTTAATTATGATTTAGTATATGCCATTAATATTTCACTGCATTTTCCCAAGTGTTCAGGGACATTATTTTTGAAAAGGTATCCTTGATATTTAGCCACAGCCATTTCAGCCTGAAATGAGCAGCCAAAATGTATTTTATTAAATATACCTTGGTCACATTATTCCTACAAAAGAAAAAAGATACTTCCACATTAGTAACTATTTGGCAAAATTATAATTGGACTAAATTGGCATAAGACTAGAAAAAAATTAGCCAGAGTGCTAATCCAAACCTCAGAAGGTCAGTTTGAGCACTGCATGCTGGTTATATATTAATAAAAGGGAATAAATCAAAGAACATATGTGTGACTTTGAACATTTCTAAAATTTAATATATTTTAAACTGCTGCCAAAAAAGTGGATATTTATTTTCTCTGACATTATTCCCTGATTCAGCCTTAAGTACGTCTTCCATAATTCTGAAAGGCATAGCAGTCAGTGATATGTCAAAGAAATGCTGCAGCTTCAGATATGCTGCTTCCCAATTTTACAAGCCATGGCAATATTACTTAATAAGCAGAAGCTGACTTCTACCAACACAGTCCCATACTTGCCTGAGACAGGCAAATCTATAGTACTTTATAAGGAGAACATTTGAATATTTACCATTTTATAGATCCTTTCTGACTGCAGAGAAGAGGAAAAAAGCCAATTGCACTTTAAAACAATCCTTCACTGGGGAGACATTTTTAGTGAGTAATATTTCAAAGACCATTCAAGGGTGAAAAAAATGTTTTATAAACAATAAATATCTTAGTGACTTCCATGGTGAAAATTTCATAGTATGGTTTTTTGATATAGTCTACTTTCATTCCACTGAAATTCCACTATCTGCAGTCATTCCTAAAAATACAAATGGTCAAGAGTTTCCCTACCAAGCTAAAGTCATCTTTGAATTTCCGCACTAATGAAACTTTCTGTAGACTCAAATAGGTTTCAATGTGCAAATTTATCCAAAGCATTTAAAAAATATTTATCAAGACAACAGACTTAAATAGGTAAGCATATAAAAATTATCCACTGCTATATAATAACAAAAGAATAACTGCATAGAATATATGAGCCATAAATAGACATTTGACTTGAAAAACTAGATTATTGAAGTTAATAACAAACTACAAGACACAGGATTACAAATCTTATTTTCGACATTGGATGCAACTGGACCCCCAAGCCATTGATTAGATTTTCCAAACTCTAGAATCAGGTTGGAATTGAGACTAGAAATGCTTCCAAGACACTAAGACTGTGGTTTCTACTCCCTAGATAGCCCAAAAGTATTTATTAAATTCTTTAGAATGCTAGAGTTTAAATGCTTAACTGGTATGGGCTAATATTCCAGTTCTCAATTAACAGAAAGTGAAAGACAAGATTAGGGAGAAAGGGACAAAGTCACCAACTGCAGGTTAAGAATCCTGAGTAGGGAGAAATGCAGATTCTGATAACCTTGGCGGCCAATTTCAATGAGCAATATATAGTTGTATCTTGAGTCAAAGCCAAGAAATAAAGTCCAAGTTGAAAATGAGACCAAGAATCTTGGTGGCCCTCTGTGTGAGCCGCCCTGACACTCAGTGGTCAGGATTCATAATGAAGGGTGGAGTACAGATGAGGTCAAAGGAGTAATAAAAGACAGGGCAACAACTTCATCAAACTGTTTTCATGCAGAAGAAAGATCGGTGATCCTGAAAATACTGTTCATTTTTGACAATTCTTATCAGCCATTCTTAACTTTACTGTGGTATAAAATGTGTTTCAAAAATTGTATAACATGCCCCCAAAACAACTTCAGTTATAAATGATGATTTTGGTTTATTCTTGGGTTCCATATGTGATTTAAAATTTGGAAAAATAAACCTTTCTTAAGAGAAAATAACTCCAACAAACAGAAGGTTATGTGTCTCCTTTACCTCCACTCTCTAGACATTAGAAAGCAAGCCATCCAACCCAAGAAAAATTGAAGAGCAGAAAGTATCCATTTTACAGGAGATGGGGGATAATGACTTGTTATTAAGACATGTTATTAAGAATAAAGTAGATTTGGAGAAGAAAAATCAGTTGTATGCAAGATTTTCTTTCCTGTTCACTGGAAACAGTGATGATTTCTGGCGAAAAAAGAAAATCTCAACATTCTTGAGAAAACCAGAAAAAAAACAAAGGATTTTGCTACCGGTAAGATGGAGGATTTTATTTTTTAAAAGCTATGAGTGGGGCTGGCCCTGTAGTATAGGGGTTAAAGTACAGCACACTCTGCTTTGGTGGCCTGGGTTCGCAGGGTCAGATCCCAGGTGTGGACCTACACCACTCATCAGCCATGCTGTGGTGGCAACCCACATACAAAATAGAGGAAGACTGGCACAAATGTTAGCTCAGGGCCAATCTTCCTCAAGCAAAAAAAAAAAAAAAAAGCTATGAGTGCTGAGAGTTACCAAGAAAGAACATCAGATAGAAGATGTGAAATTGACCCACTGACAAGCAATCAAGAATGTGCTCCAAGGCAGAGAACTGGGAAGACAATGCCAAAGAATGCATGAGATTAGAAACAGTGTTTGATTATTTTTACTTGTTAATTTTCAATTCATTTCCAAAGGGCTTCAAAGGACTTTCTAAAATAGCTACAATACCAAAGCACAAAATTAATCAATGAAAAAAATTCAGAAAGAAAATAACCATTGGAAATTCAATAAAGCTCTGATTGAAGTTTGTACACAGAAATACAGGGCATAAGGTCTTCTAAGCGCTCGAACTGAGAAACCAATTCAGCTTTAATTTTTCCGGGATTCAAAGCAAAAAGGGATACAGGGACAGTGAGGTTGCTAATTCTTTCTCTTATCCAATCGTCCTTCCTCAGAAAAATCTTTGAAGGAAAAGCAGAAGCCTTGGGCTAGTCCAGGTACCCTGAGCTGTGAGGGTTCTGCAGCGCAAAGGCAGGCAGGACAATGATAGCCAGAAATAGCAAGTCAGTGGGAGGCATGGAGAACACCAGGGCTGGTTGGTTGCCACATTAAAATTGCTGGGAATAGAAGACACAGCCCTGGTGACTATGAATGATATGGATGATATTTGATGAGATACTCCAAACAGTGTGGGATGTTGTGGGACTCAGTCACCATATGCATACCTCAGGTCCCACACTTCTCATTCCTGTCAGGTTCAGGCACCACCTATACTGCCAGGATGACACCGTCCTTGCCCCCATACTAATCTCTGCCTTGTCCCTCCATCATCCTTCATCTGTTTCTCTCTCCACCCAGTCCTGTCTACCCTGTCCTATACAACCTCTGTCCCACTCTGACAGACTTGACTAAACTTCACCCTGTGCCTCTTTGCCTCAAACAAACACAACTCTTGCCTGACAGCACTCTCTGCCTTACTCATTCTCCCATGACCCACAGTTCATGGATAGATACCAAAGCTGTGCTCAACCTTCTCCTACAGACAGTTGTCCCTTCCAGACCATCATTTTTTCTTATCTTACAGTATTATTTTTTTAGAAAAATTTCTCTTCAGAACATTTTCCTGATTCATTTTATCACCAGAATGAACTGTTTAATCAATACTAAGTAGATAACTGAAGGCCATTTTTTTGTTCTATGTATTTCACAACTGCTGCAGGCAATACTTTGTTTTCTTTATGAATATTGAAATGAGAGCAAGATTTTGACAGGAAACACTGCAGGACTATGCACAGTTCCCTAAATACACTACTATATTTCTTGCCTCCATGACTCTGCACTTGCTATTTCCTTTTTTCTGGAAAACCTTCCCATAACATTTTTATCTGGAAAATATTCCTCCTCCAAGAGTCCCCTCTTTTCTGGTACATGTCCTGAGCCATCTCAGGAAGCCAATGGTCCTCTTCTGTGTCACTGCTGCACCTTGTATATACACTAATGGAAATGAAGCTCTCATAGCAATTAGTTTACATCTTTGTTTGCTATGGACTACTTAGAAGAAAGGCTAGTATTTCCAGTGAGGGTCCCAGCACACTGCCAGACAATAAATATTTGTGAAATGAATGAAATTTTCAGAAATTGCAATCTCTTACTCAAAAAATATGTTAAGAGTACTTTCAATAGCCAAGGCCAAGCGGCCCATGATAATCTAGTTGGTTAGGTTTAAACCAAGAAATTATGATTCTTTCAGCAGTTACCCCAAAACTCTTTATTTCAAGGTCATTTTGGAACAAAAAGGACACAAAATATTTGAGAAGCTAGTGGTATTTCTCTATTCAGCGGTGTTAATTCTCAAAATCTGTGATACTAAACTTCTTAAAGAAGTAGCCCAAGCTGATGGCTTAGAATGGACCACAATACAGTTCACATTAAAGCATTAAAAAACCTCACAGTTGTCAGAGGTAAACATTTGTGAGTAAACAAATCCTGCTTTATTTTCTAAATTCTTTAGAAAATAATATTTATCTTCCTCCTTTCCTGTACAACTAAATTCACAAGTAAGTACTAAGTTCTGGTTTCATGCAATTTTAAAAGTCAAACTTTCTTTTTCTTTCAAAATAGATAGCTAGCTAGAAAGATGATAGATAGATAGACAGGTAGATAGATAGATAGATAGATAGCAACTACCATCTGTATAACAAAATGAATTGACATTTATACATTTAATAATCTTTTCCATGAGTTACTATCCTGTATATTGCTTTGGAGTTTTATTAAGAAAGTGAGTGATGTGCTTAGCTATATTTTACTAACAAGAGATCTAGTCACCATCAGCACCATGCCTTCAGGTCAGGATCTGGTGCTTAATATCCTTTTAAGACACAATAGGGCATCTTTTATCGATCCATTAAAATATGACTCAGGTGTGTTGCAAAGCACGAAGACACTGCCTAAGAGCTCGAGCCAACAAGGTGTCATGCAGGTAGATAAAAGATGCTCTGGAGTGTCTTGGCCTAAACATAACATAGAGAAAAATGTTTCAAAGGCAATTTTTGTTCTTTTAGACTAAAGAAAAATATTCACCAGATAAAACAAGTAATACAAGAGGATGCAGTGAGGAAAAGACATACAAGGAGAGAAAGACATATTTTAAAATAAATATAAAACCTTTTAATTTTGACTTCTCATTCCCCAACTTCTTCAGTGGTTTTATCTGCTGTTTCCCCTCTTCTGTATCAGCACCCCACAGGAGACCTGGCTGCCTTCAAAATTTTCTTCCCTTAAAAAGACCAGGTTGAGGCTTACTGTGCTCTTGATTTAGTGTCAATTTAACATTGAAACAATCTTGAAAGAAGCGTGGCTCCCCTGCAGGGAACTGCTGGAGAACTGGCAAAAAGGACCAGAGAAGGAATTGTAAATGGTCACCTCCCATCCCTCCAAGAGCCTCCCTGGTGCCTTCAACTTCATTAGAAAAGCCAATTTAGACTTTTAAAATGGCTCTCAATACAAACTTTTCTATCTCCGTGAATAGTGAAATTGACCTCTTTGTAAAGCATAACAAGGGGTTAGAAATTAGCCTGGAGGGCCCCCAGCACCTCCCCCCTCACCCCCTCCGAGAGACCAGGAACCACAGGCCCAGGACCTTTTCCCTGGAAGCTGTTTTTAGAAGAGCATACCCAGAAGCTGTTTATAGGCAGTAACTAGTCTCTTTTTTTACACCGCTGTTTCAAGTTCTGAATATAATTCTCAGTTATTATGAAGTGTACAATCCAGTCTGTGATGACCAGCCAACATGCGGGATTTGACAGAGCTAAGAGCTCAGCGGGAACCACGTATTCAAATCCATCACCATGAGACTGTGAAGCTCTGAGCACATCCCAGCCCTCCAACGTGTCTCGTTTCCTTCTCATCTTAACATTATCGTTCACTGTAACTGTCACCACATTTTCTAGCAAACTCTAAAAGCCCAGTGAAAAAACTCAGAGAGAAATGATAGCTCTTCTGACACCAAAACTTGAATGTGATTTTGAAGCATTTTGAAAGAGAGAAAAGAGCAGCGGGTTCAAAATACTTACAAGTACAGGCTTTTTGTTGTTGTTGTTAATTTTAGCTTCTCAGGATCCACACAATACAAGCAACAAGATCCATGTTGGGAAAACAGATGCTACCAGAAAAATTTCCCCTGATTAATACTGTAATACTTAGGTTGTACCTTTAATAAGAGCAAATATCACATGCATTTTATTAGAATCAGGCAGAGGTAGGAAGACCATTGAAGAAAATGTCAGGGCAGGTACCCTGTGTCTCAAAATCTACAATAAGATCTCACCTACTTATCCATCAACAGTCCAGACAGAAACACAATCTCAGCATCCTAGTTACCTGACTCCGAAAACCTCAATTCATCCCATGACTACCGAGTAATCTGCTTGTGGTTTCTCCTCTCTATATCTTCTCGGGTTAACTCAGAAAATGGAGAATGTGATGTAGATACTTCTCAACTACAAAATCCCTAAACCATTGACCTTGGATTACAAAGACCCCTTCTTCATGCCCTCCCTTCAAGAAACTATGTGGGAGCTCAACATTAAGAAATGTAGGGAAGAAGCAGAAGGCTTGAGTTCCACTTCAGACTCTGCCACTCACCAGAATCAGGCAGGCCCTTCACTTTTCTGGGCCTCATTGTCTCCTCTGAAATGAAGAGAATGGATTAGATAACCTCAGAGCCACCTTCTGATTTAAACTCAATGAAGAATTACCCAGTGTTCTCAAAACAGACTAATACTGGGTTTTCACACAGAAAAGAAACCTCATGGGCCAGGTGAAATGATTTCTCGGTCCCACTAAAGACTTCTATTCAGAAGCCACAGATGGACAAATCAGGTGGGTTCTCACTTGCCTTATTCCATTACTTGAAATAGATTACTAGAAACAAACAAAAAAAAACTGAAAGAGAAATAAATATTGAAAGCAAAAAATGATACAGAATATTAATAGGAAGTATTCCTCCCACCATTTTATAATTTACTTCCTTATATTTGCCAACAAGATTTACAGTGAACCTAAAAATGTTCTCATATTAAATTTACAAAAATGTTCTTGGACTACATTACTTAACATTCTTGAAAAATATATTTGCTTTTACTACATGTACAGGGATACCAGCTAAAGTCCCTCAGGAAAATCTTTTTCTCTACTAGGAGCAAAAACTTAAGAAATAACTACTTTCTTGTTTAAAAACTAAGTACATTTCACCGAGTGACATCAGCATCATGGCGGAGTGAGATTCCCTCTTTGAATCTCTGCCCCCTACGACACAACGAAAACATCATTCACATTCCAACAGAGCTCAATCAAACACTAGGAAGGACTTCTGAGAAACCCCTGCTGCCATACATCGGATGGTGGAGGCGCAGGAAGCCCAGGAGGACGGGAAGAGAGGTAGGAGGTTGTACTCCCCCTCCCCAATTGATCAGCAAAGACAGCGCGGTTCGCAGACAGAGCGGGGAGGGGCGGCCCACAGTGGGGAAAACTATCGCCATCCAGGTGCTCTCACAGACTGTCATGAGATCCCCACTGGGAAGCGACGACGGACTGTTTAGGGGGTGTAGCAAACACCCTAAGAGAGCCAGAAAGGAAACCCCCGGGTCAAGCAGGAGAAAGAGAGGACCCCTACCCCCACACACCCGGCGTTTCAGCATAATCCCTCCGGGGGCTGCAGCCTCCTCAGAGCAAACCGCTCGCGATCTCCATCTAGTGGCAGCAGGGGGAAACTGCAGGACCAAATTATCATGAGGGGAAAAAATAAGGATGTCCCCGTGGGAACCCTGCGACAATTTGCCAGGGCTACAGACCAAAAGGAAAATGACAAACACCCAGAAACCAAACCTGAAGGCACAGAATTTGATAACCTGAATGACAGAGAATTCAAAATAGCTATCATAAACAAACTCAACGAAATACAAGAGAACACACAGAAACAAATCAACGAATTGAGGGATTATGTCACAAAAGAGATTGAAACCCTAAAGAAAGACCAATCAGAATTATTGGAGATGAAAAACAAAATCAATGAGATAGTGGAAAAAATGGAGTCTTTAAAGAGCAGAACTGACAATATGGAGGAACGAATTAGCACTATTGAGGATAGCCACGCAGAAATGCTCCTGATAGAGGAGGAGAGAGAGCTAAGACTAAAAAGAAATGAAGAAATTCTTCGAGAAATATCAGACTCAATGAGGAAAAGCAACATAAGGATAATAGGTATTCCAGAAGGAGAAGAAAGAGAAAAAGGAGCAGAGAGTTTGTTCAAAGAAATAATAGCTGAGAACTTCCCCAACCTAGGGAACAAGAGGGAAATAACAGTAAATGAAATCAATAGATCACCTAAATACATAAACAGGAATAAAAAATCATCTCACCACATAGTAGCAAACTTGAAGAATACCTGTGACAAGGAAATAATATTGAAGGCAGCTAAACAAAAAAACAAAATAACATACAAAGGAAACCCCATCAGGCTCTCAGCTGATTTCTCAACAGAAAGTCTACAGGTTGGGAGAGACTGCAATGATATATTCAAAATCATGAAAGACAAAAACCTTCAGCCAAGAATACTTGATCCAACAAAAATATCCTTCAAATACGATGGAGAAACAATAACTCTCCCTGATAAACAAAAGCTAAGAGAGTTTGTCACCACAAGACCCCCACTACAAGAAATGCTCAAGAAGGCCCTTAGGCCTGAAAAAAAACAAATGAGAAAGGGGATACAAAGATTTCAGCAAGGAGAAAAGCAAGGAGACTAAACCAGAAAAAATACGGTTGGAAAACATCAAAAATTAATTCAAGCTCATCACTGGAAACACACATTCATGACACAATCTGGAATAAAGAGATAACAAGTAAGGAGGGGAAGAGGTAAGGGATTGAATCGACCCAGCCTCAGGAAAAAGGAGGCATCTGAAAAGGTACTTTCTTATCCAGGAGATTGCTTATATAAACCGCATGGTAACCACTAAACAAATAACCAGAAGAGAACCACACATGACAAATAAAGAGAAAACCAAGAGAATGAGCATGCAGAAATACCAAATTGAATTTGCAGTCCAAAACACAAGGGACAAGAAACGAAGGAAATGCAAAAGAACCAGAAGATGAACAATAAAATAGCAACATTAAACCCTCATATATCAATAATCACTCTAAATGTAAATGGATTGAATTCTCCAATCAAAAGACACAGAGTGGCAGGATGGATTAAAAACCAAGATCCAACAATCTGCT
This sequence comes from Tapirus indicus, assembly GCA_031878705.1. Taxonomy (NCBI): domain Eukaryota; kingdom Metazoa; phylum Chordata; class Mammalia; order Perissodactyla; family Tapiridae; genus Tapirus; species Tapirus indicus. The sequence goes on along the minus strand of CM062919.1, from coordinate 123,309,670 downwards.
GCCTCCAGGAAACACATCTCAGCTCTAAAGACAAACACAGACTCAAAATAAAAGGATGGAAAACAATACTCCAAGCTAATGGCAAACAAAAGAAAGCAGGAGTAGCCATACTTATATCAGACAAAATAGACTTCAAGATAAAAAAGGTAATGAGAGACAAAGAAGGGCAATATATAATGATAAAAGGGATACTTCACCAAGAAGACATAACACTTATAAATATCTATGCACCCAACACAGGAGCACCAAAGTACATAAAACAACTGCTAAAAAACCTTAAAGGAGATATTAACAATAACACAATAATAGTAGGGGATCTTAATACCCCCCTTACATCAATAGATAGATCATCCAGACAAAAAGTCAATAAGGAAACAATGGACTTAAATGAGAAACTAGACGCAATGGATTTAATAGATATATACAGAGCACTCCACCCAAAAAAAGCAGAGTACACATTCTTCTCAAGTGCACATGGAACATTCTCAAGGATAGACCATATATTAGGAAACAAGGCAAACCTCTATAAATTTAAGAAGATTGAAATCATTACATGCATCTTTTCTGATCATAATGCTGTGAAACTAGAAATCAACTGCAAGGAAAAAACTAGGAAAGGGACAAAGATGTGGAGACTAAACAACATGCTACTGAACAACCAATGGGTCATTGATGAAATTAAAGGAGAAATCAAAAGCTATCTGGAGACAAATGAAAAGGAAAATACACCATACCAACTCATATGGGATGCAGCAAAAGCAGTCCTGAGAGGGAAATTCATAGCAATACAAGCTCACCTTAACAAACAAGAAAAATCCCAAATAAATAACCTTAAATTGCACCTAACAGAGTTGGAAAAAGAACAGACAAAGCCCCAAATCAGCAGAAGGAGGGAAATAATAAAAAGCAGAGCAGAAATAAATGAAATTGAAACCAAAAAAACAGTAGAAAGGATCAATGAAACAAAGAGCTGGTTCTTTGAGAAGATAAATAAAATTGACAAACCCTTAGCCAGACTCACTAAGAAAAAAAGGGAGAAGACTCAAATAAATAAAATTAGAAATGAAAGAGGAGAAATTACAACAGACACCACAGAAATACAAGGGATTATTAGGGAATACTATGAAAAACTTTACGCCAACAAATTGGACAACCTAGAGGAAATGGACAAATTCTTGGATGCGTACAACCTCCCAAAACTGAATCAAGAAGAAATAGAGAACCTGAACAGACCAATCACAAGTAAAGAGATTGAAACAGTAATCAAAAACCTCCCCAAAAATAAAAGCCCAGGACCAGATGGCTTCCCTGGAGAATTTTATCAAACGTTCAAAGAAGATTTAGCACCTATCCTTCTCAAACTATTCCAAAAAATAGAGGAAGATGGAATACTTCCCAACACATTCTATGAGGCCGACATCATGCTGATACCAAAGCCAGACAAGGACAATACAAAGAAGGAAAACTACAGGCCAATATCACTGATGAACATAGACTCAAAAATCCTCAACAAAATATTGGCAACCGAATACAGCAATACATCAAAAAGATCATACACCACGATCAAGCGGGATTTATACCAGGGACACAGGGATGGTTCAACATCCGCAAATCAATCAACGTGATACACCACATTAACAAAATGAAGAATAAAAACCACATGATCATCTCAATCGATGCAGAGAAGGCATTCGACAAGATCCAGCATCCATTTATGATCAAAACTCTCAACAAAATGGGTATAGAAGGAAAGTACCTCAACATAATAAGGGCCATATATGACAAACCTACAGCAAACATCCTACTCAACGGGGAAAAACTGAAAGCCATTCCTTTGAGGACAGGAACAAGACAAGGGTGCCCACTCTCACCGCTCTTATTCAACATAGTACTGGAAGTTCTGGCCAGAGCAATTAGGCAAGAAAAAGGAATAAAAGGACTCCAAATAGGCAATGAAGAAGTGAAACTCTCACTATTTGCAGACGACATGATCCTATACATAGAAAACCCAAAAAATTCCATTGGAAAACTACTAGAAACAATCAACAACTACAGTAAAGTGGCAGGGTATAAAATCAACTTACAAAAATCAATTGCGTTTCTATACACTAACGATGAAACAACAGAAAGAGAACTCAAAAAGACAATCCCATTTACAATTGCAACAAAGAGAATAAAATATCTGGGAATAAATTTAACCAAGGAGGTCAAAGACCTATACAATGAAAACTATAAGACACTATTGAAAGAAATCGAGGAGGACATAAAGAAATGGAAAAATATTCCATGCACATGGATTGGAAGAATAAATATAGTTAAAATGTCCATTCTACCTAAAGCACTCTACAGATTCAATGCAATCCCAATCAGAATCCCAATGTCATTCTTCACGGTAATAGAACAAAAACTACTGAAATTCGTATGGGGCAACAAAAGAGCCCAAATAGCTAAAGCAATTCTGAAAAAAAAGAACAAAGCTGGAGGCATCACAATCCCTGATTTCAAAATATACTATAAAGCTACAGTAATCAAAACAGCATGGTACTGGTACAAGAATAGACACACAGATCAATGGAACAGAATTGAAAGCCCAGAAATAAAACCACACACCTATGGACAGCTAATCTTCGACAAAGGAGCAAAGAACATACAATGGAGAGAGGGAAGTCTCTTCAATAAATGGTGCTGGGAAAATTGGACAGCAACATGCAAAAGAATGAAAGTAGACCATCTCCTATCGCCATATACAAAAATCAATTCAAAATGGATCAAAGACCTGAAAGTGAGACCTGAAACTATAAAACTCCTGGAAGAAAATATAGGCAGTACACTAATTGAGATTGGACATAAAGGGATCCTTTCAGATTCCATGTCTACCCAGACAAGGGAAACAAAAGAAAAAATAAACAAGTGGGACCTCATCAGACTAAAGAGCTTCTACAAAGCAAATGAAACCAGGATCAAAATGAATAAACAACCCACCAGCTGGGAGAAAATATTTGCAAATCGTTTGTCCGACAAGGGATTAATCTCAGTAATATATAAAGATCTCATACAACTGAGAAACAAAAAAACAAACAACCCGATCAAAAAATGGGCAGAGGATATGAACAGACATTTTTCCAAGGAAGAGATACAGATGGCCAATAGACACATGAAAAGATGTTCAACATCACTAATCATCAGGGGAATGCAAATCAAAACTACACTGAGATATCACCTTACACCGGTTAGAATGGCTATAATCACAAAGACAAATAATAACAAATGCTGGAGAGGTTGTGGAGAAATGGGGACCCTCATTCACTGCTGGTGGGAATGCCAACTGGTGCAGCCTCTATGGAAAACAGTATGGAGACTCCTCAAAAAGTTAAAAATAGAAATACCGTATGATCCAGCAATCCCACTCTTGGGCATCTACCCAATGGACGTGAAATCAACCATCACAAGAGGCGTATGCACCCTATGTTCATTGCAGCATTATTCACTATAGCCAAGAAGTGGAAGCAACCCAAGTGTCCCTCAACTGATGATTGGTTAAAGAAGATGTGGTATATACATACAATGGAATACTACTCAGCCAGAAGAAAAGACACAATTATCCCATTTGCAACAACATGGAAGGACCTAGAGGGTATTATGTTAAGTGAAATAAGCCAGAGAGAGAAGTACAGACACTGCATGAACTCACTCATATATGGAATATAAGTGAACACACGGACAGAGAGAACTGATTGGTGGTTACCAAGGGGAAGGGGGGTGGGGGGGGCACAAGGGGTGAAGGGTTACATCGACAAGGTGACGGACAAACAAAAATGTACAACTAAAACCCCACAGTGTTATAAACTAAGACATCAATTTAAAAAAATGGAAAAAAAAAACTAAGTACATTTCACTATTGATCTAGTAATAAAATAGGGTCTTTTGGGGAGGAGGGGGAGTTTGACTAACTTTATTATACCTAGAACACCTTCTTCATCACCTGCTTTTTTTTTTTTTTTTGAGTGTTAACACCTACGCCTATGTGGTAAAAATTATAAAAATATCTGTAAATTGTACAAAGCATTACTTGGCAGAATAATCTCCATTATGGAGATATCAAAATCAGTGACCCTATTTCAGGATTGTACAAAGATAAAGTTCTGAAATTGAGGTCCAACAATGAACTAGGAAACTGAAGAGTCCCAAATATGGAGCTAATTCTTGAACAGCCCTGCCAAAGTTGAAGCATGCATTCTGTTATCCAGAAAGCCCAGAACAAATGATTCTACTAAACTGAATAGCTATTTTATTTCCCTAAAAATAAATTTTTTAAAAATTAATATATTGAAATAAATTATAATAATTCTGAAGACATTCTTTCCTATGCAAAATATGTGAATGTCTTAGTTCTTAATGTGCATTTTAAGCAAAGGATCAAGTATAATGCAGCTGTCACTTTCCTCATGCAATTATCTGAAAATTGGTAGTTTATTTTTACAATACTATGCACAAGTCTATGATTGGAAATAACTGGTTGAAGGAAAAATAAGATGCCTTATCACGTTGTTAGCAGCATGCCTCAAAGGCAAGAACCTATCCAACATATATGATTTAATAAATTGTGCAATAGAATTTATATCAGTTATATAATGCTCATTAAGACAGCTACAGTGCTCTGTCCAGCAGAGAACAGCTGCCAATCCATACTGCCAACTGCAACCAAATCTTAATTTTTGGGCATAGGTCTCAGTGGTCACATACATGTCATTCACACAAATGAAGGCAAAGTTTCTTATCAGTATGTTAGATCAAAACGGACAAGATGGACCAGAGAGAACTGAAACCTAGACACTGTAGATCAGGCCAGAGGTCAAGTTCCAGGAGAGCGAGCTGGGACTATGAGAATTAGACAGGTGCTCTGGATCAAACAGGAAAATGTTGAGTATCGAAGGAGTTCTCAGAGGATGAAAAGGTTAGAAAGATACTAGGCGTCCAGAAAGGCAGTGTTTAGGGTGCAGGGAGTCAGATGGCGACACTAGCCTAATGGATGAACTAAAGTGTACTCTGATCCTAAAACAGGCCTTGTCCTCTCTGCCCTGTTCCATGTTCTTTAATAAGACAGAGAAAGTCCGTGGGCCTATTAGAATTGATTGTAGTCCTGAAGAGGTCAGAAAGTCACAGGAGAATGTCACAAGAGATCCTCACGCAACAACTAATCTCATTCTATAACTGTACCCAGCAGCTCGAGGAGACAATTATAAAATGAGGCTGCCACCCTTGAAGAGCAAAAAGTCTAGCTGAGAGGACAAAATATACCCATATATCCATTCAAAGCAATAATTGACCCAGTGCTTAACTTTGTGGCACAAACACTCCCTTTCAAAACCTAGTTGTACCATTTGCCTCCTACACCATCAGTGTCTACCCAACTTCGTGACTTACTTCACTGCTTACACTCATTGAAATTGTCTTATCCTGGCATCAGCAGTGTCCATTCAATCCCTGTATCTCCTCTCTCTTACCGTCAGCTACTACTTACATAGCTCTCTGAACATTTCAAAACTAGCACTCCACAGCCATCCACTTCTATGCCTCTCAACTCACCAACCTTTTGCCAGCCAGCCAGTTGAGGGGCCTAGTGAGGGAGCAAATTGAACAACACCAAGGATATCCAAGTAAAAGGAGGTTTATAGTTCCACTCTTTTATTATAAAATTACTTATTGTATTACTTCCCTTTGCATGTTTTACTTGTTTTTATAAAAGTACTTTCTTCCAGCAAGGAAGTCGATAAAACCTCAGTGTGCAGCCCAGCACACTCCATTGTATGCATTTATTCTCAGAATGGTAAGTCAGAGAGAGTGAAACACAATAGGGAAGTTGGCAAGCTTTTACTTTCTTTTAGTTTAAAAGTATGTCAGTTATAGTTTATTATCCCAATGATGAATTAAAAAAAAAAACTTCTTGGAATTACATTTTATGCACATAATGTTGATGTTAGTTGTAAGGAGCTTAAGTTATATTGTTATTAAATTATGTGTCATAGAATGCTTCATAATTTCCAGGAAAAGGAGACTTTTAAATGATAGACTTCTAATGAAAAGACATCTGTGCCTGAACATAGGGCAAGTAACAACTTTCCCAATGCACACCAATACCATCAACCTCACTCCTGGAAAAACTGCCTAAATTTACGGAGTTGCCATTAATAAAAAAGAAAGAGCCTGGTATCAACTGCAAAAGTGCATTATACACATTAGCATATAAATCAAAATAATACTCTAACAAAATAGGTAATTCAAGTTTAATGTTTCTGGCAGTAGGTTTTAATCACATGATAATGTTCTGTTCATCTCTTAAGAATCCCATCCAATTAGATCAAATTGTCAATCAATCTCAACTGAAAAAGGTTTGGACAACATAGACCTAGTGAGCTTTTCTACATGATTAAATGATAAAGGCTTACTGCTTTTCATTATTTTATTTGGTCAGAGTGCATGCTGGGAACCTACAAGAAAAATAGAAGACAAAGGTGAGAGATGTTCAAGGAGTGGAAGGAAATGCAGCCATCCAAGTTCCCCAGTATTAGGAGTTAAACACAATCAGATCTCCAAACTGGGGATCAAGTATAAATCCAGATCACTAGGCAAGGGTAAAAGTTCTAATATAGGGATAAGACATACAAATCACTTTCTAGGCATTGACTTACTTAAATCCCTATTTTCTCCTGCATTCATATGCAAATAATAATAATAACATCCTTATCAGATAAACTCAGAATTTTTAAAGATTCCATTTGGGAATTTCAAATTCTCAGAATACTGAATATTTAAGAACATAAAAGCCTATACAATTTAAGACTAGGTTCTCAGAATGTGACACACACTTGAACTTACCAAGAGGATAGTACATGATGATTGGCTGTTAAAACTCTGATCTGTTTATAAAACACTCAAGCTAACCTCCAGAATGGAAGAAAATATTTGCAAACCATATATCTGGTAAGGGGTTAATATCCAAAATATATAAAAAACTCATAAAACTCAACAGCAAAAAAGCAAATAATATAATATAGAAATTGGCAAAGGACCTGAATAGATGTTTTTCCCAAGAAAACATACAAACAGTCAATAGGTACATGAAAAGGTGCTCAACATCACTAATCATCAGGGAAACGCAAATCAAAACCACAATGAGATATCACCTCCCATCTGTTAGGATGGCTAATATCAAAAACACAAGATTAACAAATGTTGGCCAGGATGTGGAGAAAAGGGGACCTTTATATACTGTTGGTGGGAATGTAAACTGGTACAATTACAGTGGGAAACAGTACGGAGGTTCTTCAAAAAATCTAAAATAGAACTACCATATAATCCAGCAATCCAACTCCTGGCTATATATCTAAAGGAAATGAAGTCAGTATCCTGAAGAGATATCTGCACACTCATGTTAATTGCAGCATCATTCACAATAGCTAAGATATGGAAACAACCTAAGTGTCCATCAACAGATGAATGGATAAAGAAGATGTGGTATACACACACACACACACAATGTAATGGTATTCAGCCATTAAAAGGAAGGAAATCCTACCATTTGTGACAATATGGATGAATCTGGAGGGCATTATGCTAAGTGAAATAAGCCAGACAGAGAAAAATAAATACCGCATGATATCACTTATATGGGGGTGGGAGGCTGATTTTATAGAAACAGAGAATGGAAAAGTGGTTGCCAGGGCCTGGGAGGAGGTGAAATGGGGAAATATAGGTTAAAGGGTACAAACTTTCACTTATAAAAAAATAAGTTCTGAGAATCTAATGTAGAGCATGGTGACTATAGCTAATAATATGGTATTGTACTTTTGAAAGTTGCTGAGAGTAGATCTTAAGCATCCTTGCCTACTCTCTTGCAAAAAAAGAATTAACTATATGAGGTGATAGATGTGTTCATTATCTTGTAGTAATCATTCCACAGTGTATATGTATATCAAAACATCACGTTGTGCACTTTAAATAGATACATTTATATTTGTCAATTATAACTCAATAAAGTTGGAAAAAAAGGAAAAAACCCACTCAGGCTAAAATGAGTCTTAGTTTGAACCAAGATAAGCAGCCACAGCCATCTTATAAGGGCAACTATTAGCATGAACACACTCTACCAGTAAAAGAAAACAATGGAGTTACAGATCTCACAGCTTTAAAAAAAAAATTCCTGATAAAAATTCATTATTTTGATTGATTTCAAATCAATAAATTTTTCATAAGATACTTTTCATAAAAAAAGACATAGATGAGATAAATTTTTAAGTATTTTAGTACTGAAAGGGTAGGTCACCATTTCTCCTTCCAGCATTAGTCCTGTCAAAACTCTCTGAGATTTCAATTTCCACAGAGATGATTCTGCCTCTCCTCTCCCCAACGACTTTTTTCTCCCTTCTTAGGACCACTCATTTCCATTGCCAGACCCTAGATCTCATCATTACCAATATCCAGATTTGCCACGTCTCGACTGCAAGCATCTCACTTCCTAATTTTTCTAACTCACTCTCTGTCACCAACAACATTTAGACTTTGCTGGCAGTTACAAAGGCTCTATATGGCAGGCCTCTCAGGGGGCGGCTGCCCTTCCCACACCAGCCGTGATACACAGCCAATGCATTACAGTCTCTGAAGGGAGTTGCAGTCCAGGACTCAGGCTCCAGGCCTGGCCACGCTCTTAGGAATGTTTGCGTTCTTAGCTCAGTGCCTTCATCCGGAGGCCTCCTTATCATGAACCTTTAGCCAAGACCTTCCTCAGGAACCTGTGCCTAGACCTTCTTATTGGCAGGAAAGGAAGGGGAACCTTGAAGACACTTTTCTCCACTCTGACTCAGCACTTTTTCACTCCTAGCCCTTCCTTTTGGCCCTTTCCCTGACCCCCGGGGCCATAAAACTACAGGAACCTTTTGTTCTGGGCTCCCTTGGCAGAACAGTAATTCCCCACATCTGTGCTGACCCACCAGACCCTCAGCCAGCACTGTTCCACAGGAAAAAATGGAATGGGGGTGTCAGTGCTTTCTCTGCTTTAGCCTCTTGCTTATACTATCACAGTAAGTGACTAAAGGCTTGACTGTTAATTTTTATTTGAGCTTATTGCCTTAACCAGCTGATCTGATACCTGGCAGCCCAGCTCAGCTCTCTCTGTCTCAGCCCAGCCCCTGATATCTACAATCCATTGTACTACTACCCTTCAGTTACCCTCACTCCTCATGTCCTCACTTCCATTCTTACCCAGCTTAAATATCATGGCTGGTTCTTACACCCAGCCTGTTGTTTACATCCCAAACTACCGTCACTCTCTCGCACTTCATCATCTCACAGGGAAAACTTACACACTTGATAAAGACATCCTCCCACCTATTCTGGATGTACTTCAACGTGTGCAGCTGAATGAGTCTGGAGAAAAACCCATAACCATGCCGATCGGGGTCACTTTATATTCATGATCTCTATTCTTTTATTTTTTTTTTATATTACCTGAGAGAAATTACTTTATTTTTTTGGAGAGGGAGATTGGTCCTGAGCTAACTTCTGTTGCTAATCGTCCTCTATTTGCTTCAGGAAGATTGGCCCTGAGCTGACATCTGTGCCAATCTTTCCTCTATTTAGTATGTGGGTTACCGCCACAACGTGGTTGGATGAGTGATGTAGGTCTGCACCCAGGATCCAAACCCACGAACCCCGGGCTGCCAAAGCAGAGCGTGCCAAACTTAACCACTACACCACCAGCCAGCCCCACAATCTCTATTCTTAATGGGCTCTTAAGACAGCCTGTCAATCATACTATACTCCCTGGTCCATTCACTCTTCCACACACCTCAAGGATTATTAAATACCTTTGTCTCCTATTAAGTGTCTGAAACCTTCCCCTCCATCCTTATGTTTGTCTGATGACCTTGCTTCCTATTTCAATATAGAAAGTAATTGGAAGGTATGCAAGCTCCCACATCATATCCATCCTCTTAACTTCACCTGCGCCTATATATCCTGCAACTCCCCTATCAGTATGGGTGAACTCTATAAGCTCTTGGCTAAAATCAACCCTTCTGCTGCATACTAGATCTCAGCCCCTCTTGACTACTTAAGGGCATCATTTTAACATTTCTTCCTTTTCTTTCCTACACAGTTTCCACCTCTCAAGTGGGTCTTTTTCATCAGTACACAAACATGTTGTTACATCTCCCATCTTAAAAAAACAAAACAAAAAAATACGTTCTTCAGCAATCATTCCTTTCTCTCTGTCCCTGTACAATAAAACATCTTAATAGATTTGCCTATATTCTTGGTCCTCAAATTGTCTTTTCCATCCTTCCTTGAAACTGCTCCAATCAAACTTTTGCCCTCATTATTCTATCAAAATTTTGTTGTCATATCACCAGTGACATCCTTGTTGCATAACCAATCGTCATGCCACCATCACCTAATAGTTAAACAATCAGCAAAGTTTCCAGCAACTGAATAGTGATTTGCCTCTCTAGTTAAGATAGGATGCAAGGGTCAGGGGATGTCTTTAGTTTATGCTCATGGTCATGCCAGATAGTAACTTCTAAAGCCACAAAGTGTGTGGCAGGGGAGTGGGGTGGGGGGCGGAATTAGGCTCAATAAATGAGGAATCTGACTCCAGTCCATGGGGATTTGTATGAATCTTTTACTATTTAAAATGAAGGCATCAAATTATGAGCTGCCATTTTTAATTTTTAAAAATGCACTAGATAGATAGATTATATGGTTTCTCTTTCCCATAGATGCACAATACTGAATTGAATATGGTTTTCATAATTCTCTGCAGTGTATCTGGTACTCCTTCAACTGAATTCATAGGGAATCATATCTTCAAAGATGGAATCAGTCAGTCAGATTTCTATAGAACTGTTTTTGTATTTTTTCCTATCGTAGGATAGAGAATTTATTTTCTTCCAAATATCTGTCCAAATCCTATTAATCCCTTCATTACTTCTTTTAAAGAAATTAAGAGGAGGGACTGGCACAGTGGTGTAGTGGCTAAGTAAGTTTGCACACTCTGCTTCAGCAGCCCAGGATTTGCTGGTTTGGATCCCAGGCGTGGACCTACGCACCACTCATCAAGCCCTGCTGTGGCAGCATCCTATATACAAAATAGAGGAAGACTGGCACAGATGTTAGCTCAGGGACAATCTTCCTTAAGCAAAAAGAGTGGAAGATTGACAACAGATGTTAGCTCAGGGCTGGTCTTCCTCATCAAAAAAAAAAAAAATTTAAGAGCATTCTTGTTTAAGAAAATATGCCATTGCATATTTGCCCAAATTATTAATCCTTTGTTTTTGCCTGGAGTCATATACATGAAACTAAAATGTTCAATTTCTGCAGTAGGTGCTTTTTCCTCCCTCAGATTAAAATCTTTTCCTAGAATCAGGTCACATGAACTTTCTGTGAAATTATGTGTGGTTTTGTGTTTAAGCATCAATGAAATGTCATGAATTTATATTTTCATGACAATTTTCAATATAAAAACTGTCTAGGCCAAGAATACTTAGTTAATATTTTACCTAAAGTATTGTAAAATGTTGAAACTCAGATGATTTAAACATTAGTTATCTCAGAAAATGTTAAGATCATATATCAGTCAGTTACAGATTGAAAACAACAGAAAAAGCCATAAAGGACCTTACTGGGAAGATTTCACGGCTGGTGAGAGGCTAGAGGGCCAGTCTTAGAAAACTGATAGGAACAGGGAGCCCCAAGAAGGCAGCAGGAATCACAGGAAAAAAAAAAATCACAAAGCAAGAACAATCTCGTCTGGATATCATTGCTAATACAGCCTCTGCATGAAGGTGTCAAGGAAGTGCACATGATGACCAAGCTACATCATGATGACCCCCTGACTGTTGCAAGGCAAGAGGAGAAGAAATCACGCCCACTCCATTACCATAGTGGTTAGAGGATACCCTCTCCTACTCAGTGTCTGCACAGTAGGCGGTGGCCTAAAAGGATGTGGTATAGCCAAGAAAATCATGAAGGTCCACTCCAGGCCATTCTTGAAGGAATGCCACACAGATCCAATCATATTGCACCCCAACAGGTGCAATTAGGCTGAAATGATCCTCAGAAACACCCTCAAAATGAAAAATGGTAACAAGAAGCACTGAGTAGCCAGGAAAAAGATGAGATTTCAAGGAAAGAAAAAGAGCTTTATCTTCGTGTTCATCAAATATATATTGATATATGTGAAATTGTGGATCTTGTTTTGAACATCAGCTAGAAAGTTACCATTTCTCCTACCAGATGCTTTTGTGAATCGTTGCTTATATTCAAAGCTCCCAAAAGTCAGGGGCTGATACCTTCACCCTAATGTACAGAGAACAGAGTCAATTTTGGAGAGCCTGAAAATCTAACACTGTGGGGGATAAGTCCTTCTTAACTTCTATTATAATAAAGACCTGTGTATAAACAGTGAATTGCCACAGTTCCTAAAATGTGAGTAAATACAAGGAATATTTAGATATTACGATAGTTCAATATAAATGAACCATACGACATCAGGTGAGTGGAAGGAGGCTTCCACTCACACAGAAAGCACACCCAAGTCAAGTCTAGGAGTTTGAAAGACCTGTTAGCAGCCATTCAAGATTTTCCTGACTTGTAACTCCACACATGGCACCTGTCATCTTTTCCGTGTTTCCATAGCTTCAGCTTCTTTAAGCTTTAGTTTCCTAATAAAATTACGCTTTTAAGTTCAAACTGTCTGTTACCATTAGACATGAGAGACGGCAAATAGGCATTGCGTAGAATTTATCCCATGTGTGTGGTTCACAGAATTCTTATTGATAGAGCCATCTTTGTCTTACTCCAGAAAGCTAAGTTATTTATTGTAAAATGTATAAAAGCAGACTATTTTTTCAATAGATGATTCTTTAAAGAAATGATATTTAGATTTACTTTGGATTGACAAAATATAACATTTTTTTTTCTTTTTCCCTAATTTGGTTCCATAGAATTACCAATCTTGGTACTGGCTCCATACAAACTTAGATGATACTGAAGAAGGTCTTTTTATAGAGAAGCGTTTATAGCTATACTTACTGGAGAAAGACTAGCATACCTGGAGCACTTGCTTTGCCAGCATAAAGATGTGGGGGAAAGCCTGGCTCAGAAACTTGTTAGCTGTGTTACTTTGGACAAATTACTTAACCGCTTTTAGCACTGATTCCCTTCCCCGCAAAAGGGCAATAATAATATACAATGATTGAAAGGGAGAAATTGTGAAAAAAAAAAAAAACCTCTGTGCATTGCCTATTACTCTTTCTTGATCTCTTTGTGAGCCTTTCGAGAGCATTCCTATTCTTTAATTAACATACACGGGATAGCCATTATGTCCTCAAATGCCAAAAAGTAGTGACAGAAGTGACTGCGTCAGCTCCACACCCCGAGACAATGAGTTTAAATCCAAGAGGTTTCATGAAGACCATGGTATTGGCCCTTCCAAACAAAGTCACTTGCTCACAAACAACAAATCTGTATTTGAAATCTCAAATTTTTCACTAATAAACAGTTTTCACTTTTTAGAAAGATGAGTAAATACCTTACAACAACAATAATACATTTTGCAGTTAGTGGGATTCAATGGTTAGGCCACAAAACCTTTATGGCCAGATTTACTGTTAAGGGGACATCATGAGGGGAAAAGATGACAGGATTAGCCTTACACAGATTGTTAAGAAGGTTAAGGAGAACAAGAGCTTCAGAACAAAAGTAAAATTGCTCCCAAATTTAGTGATGCGTCCAGTAAGTCCCATTAAACAAACCAGTACAGAGTTTGGTGCATGGGGTTTGGTGTTTATGGGTATAGTAATACTATATATATATATATATATATAGTAAATATAGCTTGTATTCTCTGGAGCAGTTTAATTTCCTACATCATGTCCTATTATCCCTAAAAGAATGAATGTGGCAATTATCCACATTCCTCAGAATTAGTCCTAAAATAGAAAAGGCTCATCTCTCTGAGGACAGAATGCATTGGTACTAAACTTTTAAGCATATGGGAGATAGAAAAAGTGCTTGTAGTGAAAGGGAACTAACCTGGGCCAGAAGTGAATGGATCCACACAGTCTCTGCTTTTTGCCAGCAGCACCAGACCAGCAATGCAGAAGAGTGGTCAATTTCTGGAGTTCTACCATTTGGCGCTGCCTAATATGAGAACATTTTCTTCAGGGCGTGGAGGGAGACAGTGAATCTGAAATCTAGCACTTAACTAGCCAGGAGCGATGACTGCCCTTGGAACAAAAGGAGGTTAGCACGCCTCCCCACTGCCAACGAGGGTGCATCAGGAGGAGCTGCTTCACAGTGCAGAGAACTCAAGGCTTCAGCAGCGACACAGGATGCAACAGGATGGCAAGATAAGGAGGCCAGAATGCACAAACCGCAGGAACTCCTTCTAGAAGACATGAGGGAAACAAACAAACCGAGGCATGATGGGAGGTGGGGGGTTAACTGCACAGTAGGGGATGCCCTAGCAGGATGCGGTATAGCCAAGAAAATCATGAAGGTCAACTCCAGGCCATTCTTGAAGGAATGCCACACAGATCCAGTCACATGGAGGGCAGCCACACCCCAACAGGTGCAATTAGGCTGAAATGACAGAGTGGGATTATGAACAGCACACTGCACACTTTGAGAGAGCTAGTTTTCAGCCATAAATCAGTGGAAGACTTCTGCCATAAGAATGTTGTGATAAAAAACAAAATTACATTCAGTTATATGATAGTACAATGATATACGAATTACATATAATTTGGTAAAACTATCCCCTGGGACATCTACTTTATTTAAATCTTCTGTAACCAACAAATGTGTGACCTCCATGACTTCACAGAACAAATGGAAGCCATCATAGAATTCCCCTAACTTCTTGCCACAAAACTTGTACATTTATAGACTTCTATGTATATATTTTATTCTTTCCTTCCAATATTGCAATGGACTGAATGTTTGTGTCCCCACAAAATGCATATGTTGAAACCCTAATCCCTAATGTGATGGTATTAGGAGGTGGGGCCTTTGGGAGGTAACTAGTTCAGGAGGGTGGAGCCCTCATTATGGTATTATTGCCCTTTTAAGAAGAGACACCAGAGAGCTTGCTCTCTCTCTCTTTTCGTCTATACCACGTAAGCCCAGCAAGAAGGTCACCATCTGCAAGCCAGAGCCCCCACCAGGAACCAAATCAGTGGCACCTTGATCTTGGACTTCTCAGCCTCTAGAGCTGTGAGAAATAAATGTTTGTTGTTTAAGCACCCAGTCTGTGATATTTTTGTTAGAGTAGCCCAAGCAGACTATGAAAATTACCACGGGAAAATTAAATTTAAAATTCATCTTCCACTAATGCTTTGTATGTTATCCCTTCCCACTTGCTCAAGAAGTTCAATCGCTTGCATATTTTTCCCTGAATCTTCCACCTTCTCCTTTTCTATTTGCTTTTTCCTATCAGCAGGTGAATATGTTGAAGATTCCTTTTTTCTTAACAAACAGGAACATCTTTCTCTCAAATCCCTGTTCCTCACAGTCACTGCCTCATTCCTTCCACTCACAAACCTCTTTCAATAAATAAATGTCGGTTATATAATTTCCACCCCCTACTCATCCTTCAATCTATGATAATCTGGCTTCTACCCCTACTTTCCCCAAAAAGTACCTCCTAACTGTCACTTTGTTACTTGACTAATCACTAAATCTAATAACTTCCTATGTTCTTATTTTATTTGGCATTTCAGAAACATTTAATATTATTGGCCATTGTCTCCTTCTTGAAACTCACCATACTCTCCTGGGTTTCTCTGACTCTTGCTCTCAATGCCATTTACTGGATTTTTTCTCCCTCTGACTATTCCTGAGACTATTCCTATTCCTATTTCTCCTAGGTCATCTTTTATTCCCAACCTAAATATACTTCCTGGGCATGTCCTACATTCCCCTGGATTTGGTGGCTACTTTCAGTGTTTAGGATTATCAGTTTTCTATTGCTAATCTGGATCACACTTCGGTGCTAGACAGCTCCTATAGGTGCTCCCATGGCACCTTAAATCTAACGTATTCAAATGAATTGATTATCATCTCTTACAAACTGGCTCATCATCAACTTAACTGACGTAATCAAAAGCCTAGATATTATCCTCTACTTCTAACCCTCACCAAGCTTCCTCTTCATCCACACAACAAAACAAGTCAATCATATTCTCCTCACTTCCAAAAGCAATCCAACTCTCTTCAGCCTATTCCACTGCCACCATAGTATGCCTCCTGGAAAGCTGCAGTTGGAGGCGATGTAGCCTAATGGTTAAGAGCAGACGTTTTCCAGGCAGGGATTGAATCCTAACTCTGCACTTACTTACGGTACTTTGAACAATTTACTTAACCTCTCTAAGCTTTTATTTTCTCCTCTTTACAACTAGAATAAAGCTCAGTGTCATAGGACTATTCTAAGAATTAAGTGAGATAACACACAAGATCTTGTCACAGTGCTGGCAACTACTCATTCCAGTATGTGTTAGGCAGCATGTCCAGGATGTCAGCCTTACTCCTTGGTATATAGTCTCCACAACACAACCTGAGTGATTTTCCTCAACAAAAATCCAATAAAGACTTCTCAAATTAAAACGATTGGTGGCTTCTGTTGCACGTGGCATAAAATCCAAATCCATTAAGGTGGTTTACCAGACTGTTCATGACCTGGCCTCTGTCACTCTCTCAGCCTTATCTCTCAACCTTTATTCCTGCCCTTTATGTATGTTATTTCCTTCAGTTCTCCCCAAATTTCATGTTCTCACATCTCCAAACTTTGCAAATGCAATTCTCCTCAATTGAACATCTTTTCCCATTCCTCTTTGCCTGGCTAATACGATTAGGCCCTAGCACTCATGGCCACAGCCTTGGCTATGAATATCCACGGCACCTTGGAAAACCCAGAGAATGGCACTGTTGTAATTGTTAAATCATCTCTCTCCAGCTCTGAGTTTGAAGCTCTATGAAGGAGGGGATCATATGTATCCATTTACCTTTATGAGTCCAGAAAGTATCAGACTTCTTGACTCATGGTAGGTACTTAACAATTTTGAGAGATAGTATCAGTGAATGAATAAATAATTTAGGCTAATAAATGGCCTTACACACAGGAAAGGGGTGCCCTGATCATCACCTAGTCTGGTCAGGAGTACATGTTTGTTTATAAATCTGTCTTGTGTATTTTATCGACATGAATCAATACCCAGAGCACAGTCATTAGGGCTGGTGACCAGACCTTAAAAACCATTAATCTATTGAGCTGCAACCATGGCTGAGGCTAAATAAATAAGCCTACCTTTACTATTTATTTCAAAGACAAATCCCATAGGCTGAGGTTTAAAGCAGGGATTTCACACTCATACGCCTATGGGGTCCAGACCAGCATCGTAAGTGAGTGACGTGGGTAAACGCATATTGTGTATGGTTCTCCTGCATTCTGAAAGGAGAATGCAGGCCTTTTCTAAAGGGCACAGACATTGCTAGCTCATTTGCATATGAGGCTACTCATTTTTAAGTCCAGCTTATTAAAATAATGAGAAATGAATGAAACAAATATATGGGGTCTAGCCAGCTGTTGTGAATTATCAATTCATAATCTTGGCTTTAAGCCAACGAGAAAGAAGACAGAATTTGAGACTGCCAATAGATAGTACTAATTCGTCATGTCCATCAACATCCGTACCTTGGATCAGCTCCTTCTACCCAATGACAACTCCAGAACTTCAACATCATTCTCCAGCACCCTCCTAACATAGACCCTCTCACTCAGCAGAAGATCTTGATTCCTAATTCATAAAGAAAATTACAGACATTAGTAAGCAACCTCCTCATGTTTCCATTCTTAGTCTACAAACTTGACTTTGGTTGGAACCATCCAACCTCAAAGGAGAGGTGACCTTTCTCCTCTTTAAAGGGAATCCTCCTACCCATTGCCCCTAACATGTCCCCTCCATTAATTATCATCTTCCCTCAAAGATCTTTATCTTCGTCCTTCTGCTTAACTTAGTAACAGTCCCATTTTGGGGGGACAATCTCCTTTTCACCTACTGCCTACTGCCCCCTCCTTTAAATTTACTTTAAAGTAAAGCTGATTTTTCACATGGTTCTATTACCTTTATTATTATATTAGCATAGATTTACAGAACAGGGAGCAATCACTTTATTGACCTATGCCAAGTTTTCTGACTTTCAAAAAAATATATTCCTTAATGCTCTTTGTTTATTTGACAAATATCTATTAGCCTAGTATATAACAAGCACTGCTCAAGAATGATCCACTCTAAATCCCAGTTGAGGTTAGAGCTCCTCAGCACAGCTAACCCACTCTGCCATGGGTCATGGATCTGCAGCTTGCATGTCAGAGAGACAGAATAAAACCAAAGCAGGGAAACAGGCCCATATTGCTTACTTGGCAGGAAACACTTCTCCATGAGCACAGCCAATGTGTCTGCTGCACACTGAGTCTAAATGATATTAAAATAAGTTTGGATTAGCTATCCTATTGATTTTCAGTTTGTGACTACAGATGGAAGGTTAAAAATTCCATATGTAAGGGAGAGATTATGTTTCTGAATTCTGAAAGTTTTGAAACAAGTGCCAAGATACGAGACTGACGGGCATGTGGGGAATGTGAGCACTGGTTCTAAGGAGCAAACGTTCATCTTGACTGCTCCCCATGAGCATGTTTTCCGAATCATGAGTCAAGACCCTAGACTGGGTTATAAAATCAATTTAGTGGATCGTGGCAAGCATTTTTTAAAAGAAATTATATAAAAGAGAATAGAAAATAGAGTGCACAGCACATAACAAAAGTAGTGATTATGACATGAATACATTACATATATTGGTGTGTGTGTGTGCGTGTGCAGTGGATCACAGTATAAAATGTATTGTGTAGATTGTAGTAAAAAAAAATATGTATTTTTTGAACCACTGGTCTGTGTTTATCAAGATTCGTGAATGAGTAATCTATATTCTCTGTCTACATTTCTTCACTTCCAAATCTCAATACGTTGTTTCTGCTTCAGCAAACCCACTAAAATTGCTCTTGATAATGTCACCAATGGCTTCTATTTGTCAGATTTGATGTAGCCCATTCAGATACATTCATAGTTGAATTCTCTGCTGTGCTGAACATTGTTCATACTTCCTTCTTAAAACTTGCATCGCCTTTGGCTTCTGTGACATCACTTTCTTTTTTTTAAATTATTTTTTTTATTGAGATAACATTGGTTTATAACACTATATAAATTCAGGTGTACATCATTATATTTCAACTTCTGTTTAGACTACATCATGTTCACCACCAAAAGTCTAGTTATCACCTGTATTCCCCTCTGGTAACCAACGATCTATTCTTTGCATCTACGTTTATTTGTTGTTGTTATTACCTTCCACTTTTGAGTGAAATCATACAATATTTGGCTTTCTCCATCCGACTTATTTTGTTTAGCAGAATACCCTCAAGATTCATCCATGTTGTTGCAAATGGCGAGATTTCATCTTATTTGTGGCTGAGTAGTATTATTCCATTGTATATAAATATATACTACATCTTCTTTACCCATTCATCTGTTCATGGGCACTTAGGTTGTTTCCAAGTCTTGGCTATTGTGAATAATATTGCAATGAACGTGGGGGTGCGTATATCTTTTTGACTTAGTATTTTTGTGTTCTTTGGATAAATACCTTGAGGTGGAATAGCTGGATCGAATGGTAGTTCTATTTTTAATTTTTTGAGGAATCTCCACAATGTTTTCCATAGTGGCTGCACCAGTTTGCACTCCCACCAGCAGTGTCTGAGACTTCCCTTTCCTCCAGATCCTCTCCAACACTTACTATTTCTTGTCTTTTTAATAATAGCCATCTGACAGGCATGAAGTGATATCTCACTGTAGTTTTGATTTGAATTTCCCTAATAATTAGTTATGTTGAATTTCTTTTCATGTGCCTGTTGGCCATCTGTATATCTTCTTTGGAAAAATGTCTGTTCAGATTCTCTGCCCATTTTTTAATCAAGTCATTTGTTTTTTTGTTGTTGCTTTGTATGAGTTCTTTATATATTTTGGATATTAGCCCCTTATTGGATATATAATTTGCAAATATCTTCTCCCAATTGGTATATTACATTTTTGTTTCATTGATGGTTTCTTTTGCCATGCAGAAGCTTTTTAGTTTGATGTAGCCCTATTTGTTTATCTTTTCTTTTGTTTCCCTTGCTGAAGAGACATATTCAAAAAGATACTACTAAGACTGATACTTGTCAAACAGCATACTGCATATGTTTTCTTCTAGGAGGTTTATGGTTTCAAGTCTCACATTCAAGTCTTTAATCCATTTTGAGTTAATTTTTGTGTACAGTGTAAGACAGTGGTCTACTTTCATTCTTTTGCATGTAGCTGTCCAGTTTTCCCAACACCATTTATTGAAGAGATTTTCCTTTCTCCATTGTATGTTCTTGGCTGTGACATCACTTTCTAATGATTCTCCTGCTCTCTCCCTGGTGTTTCTCTCTAGGTTTTGATCTCTGGTTCCTTTCCCTCAGTCTTCCCCTGAATTCCTAGCGTTTCCGCAGAATAGATCACGAGCCTCAGAGATGCCACACACACTATGGTTGAACTTTATCTCTGCCACTTATCACCTCCAATACTACCTCCCTAGCCCCATCTACTATCATCTCTTGCCTGGATTATTGCAATAGCCTAATGACTGGTCTCCCCTTTCTGTCTATTCTCAAAGTGTGGCCAGAATGACCCTGGTAAAAGGAAAGTCAGATCATCTCATTCCTTTGATCAGAACCACTCACTGTCCCTGTGACCTCCTTCAGGTCTTTGCTCAAACAGCCCCTTCTCAATGAGGACTTCCAGGCCTCCCTCTTTAAATATACAATTCTACTGCTACTGTAAGATGCCCTTCCCCTTTCCTGATTTACTTTTCTCCATAGTCTTTGTCTAAAATACTACACAATTATTTATTTTGTTTACTGTCTGTCTCCTCTTACTGGGACATAAGATCCAGTAGAACAAGTATTTTTGTCTATTTTGTAGACTACTATATCCCCAGCATCCAGAATTGGTGGCCCATACTAAGAGGTCATTAATATTTATTGAAAGAAA
This sequence comes from Tapirus indicus, assembly GCA_031878705.1. Classification (NCBI taxonomy): domain Eukaryota; kingdom Metazoa; phylum Chordata; class Mammalia; order Perissodactyla; family Tapiridae; genus Tapirus; species Tapirus indicus. The sequence goes on along the minus strand of CM062919.1, from coordinate 123,288,491 downwards.
GAATGACTATCATCAATCACATATTCTTCTTACGATAATGGTCAGCCTGATAGTACAAAGGGTTATGTAACTCCCACAATACTCTATGCAGTTTTCTGTATCTGTAATATATTTTTAAAAGGGCTTTTAGCTATTAAGCATAAAATAAGAGATATTTATAGGAAATTGTATGAAATTCATAACCAGGTCTTAATTTCATGTTAGCAGTGTTCCTGCTGGCTAATCCTAAAAGATGCAGATACCTACATATCGGCCTGGTTCAACAGATAACATAAATGTCCTAGGGATGCTGCTTAGGGCCCTTCTTTATTATCTACTTCATCATATGCACAATTGCTTCTATTGGCCTAAAGAGTGGTAAAGATAGTTCAATTTGCTTCCTTTATTTCCCTTTCAATAGTTCATAATTGTGTAATAAAAGGAGAAAAATATTAATAAATTATTTTCCCATGGATTATAACCAGATCATAACCTTAGTTTTTTTATTCACTACTATAGCATTTTAAAAAATATTGGCTCCTGTAAAAACACTAACTAACCCATTGAAACCAGTGGCCAGATAGCCATTAATGATTATTCTTAAAAGGCATGTAGATCAACATATTATCAGATGCCCACTAGGTATCAGACTCCCACCAGGTTCCTTATAGATAACATCCCTGATGTTTGGGTCACCATGGTAATGGTTGCTTAAGTCATTTTACAGGAACTGAGAGTCGACTCCTTGTCCAGTTCAGGCCAACTGAGACCAGCAACCCATCAACTGGGCCCGTGCAAATATGTGATAGGTGACCCTTTAACTTCAGGGGGCCCAAAAACTCTACCTTCAGATCATGCTAATGCCATCATTTTAAGAACATGCATCCTGTAAGCAGCCATGAAGTTTGACTGCACTTGTGCAGATCATCGATCATCTCACTTTTCCTTACTGCCAATCATCTATTCCCACACTTCAGACCACCCTGCCCCTTTATACCATAAATATCCCTAATCCCCATTTTCAGGGAAGCAGATTTGAGACTTGTTCTCCTGTCTCTTAGCTTGCCTGCCTTGTGAATAAACCCTTTCTCTGCTGCAAAACTAGTCACCTCAATGATTGACATACTGTGTGGCCAGCAAAATGGGTCTGGCTCAGTAACACCATCAAGACTTTTCCCATAATAATAATGTTTAATCACAAATAAATACTTTATTATTTAATATTTAAATAAATATTAAATTTAATATTTAATATTTATTTTATATTTAAATATTTAAGTAAATATTTAAATATTAGTTAATATTAAATATTATATATAAATAAATATTAAATAATATTTATTATTTAATAATAAATAAGTACTTTTTCCCTCCATAAGGAGACAAAAAAAAGTTAACAATCTTCTTTCTACTCCCCTAATTTATCCCATTTAATTTTCACAAACTCACAAGAACTCTCTCACTTAGGTATTACTATCATCCCCATTGAACAGATGAGAAATTGAGGCATAAGAGACTAGAAAGCTTGTTCAAGGTCACTAATATATCAGGTAGAAGAGCTATGACTTGACTCTAGAACCTAAGACATGGAAGGACATGGGGATTTGGGATAGAGGAGATATCTTGAGAAATGTGATTGGTTGTGAGGGGGGAAGAGCACAAAGAGGAGTCAAGGATGATTGCCAGGTTTCTGGATTGGGTGACTGGGTGAATGATGGTTCTTCCAATGATCTATAGGAGGAAGAAGTTTAGAGTACAAGTCTATCAGATCAATTTTGGAAGTAAGTTTGAGATGCTGGTGAGAATACAATTTTGAAGCTTGGAACTGTGCCCTGGGCTGGGGTTAAAAATGTGGAACTCAAAAGCATTCAGGTAGAATCCAAAATCATAGAGGCCAATAAGGTCACCCAGGAAGAGTTCACTACATTGGGCAAATAGAAAATAACTCGTTATTTAAGAAAGATGAATATTACTGGAATGAGAGAATGAATGAAAAACTGTTATAGGTCAAAGAGTGAATGGTTGGCAAGGAAGCAGAAACAGTGAGAGCAATCTACTCTTCTGAGAAATAGTTATTTGCAAAGGGTAAGGAAGTGACTGAACACTATCTGGAAGTCACAGGAGCTATTAAAATTTTCTTCAGCTAATCACCTCCCTTTTGACGCCTTCTAAAATTGACCTTCCTAGAAACATAGCTCTGAAAGTCTCATGTCCCAGGGAAGACCTTGCTGGAGTTGGGTGGCCAACCTCCAGCTTCCCAGGCACCCCCCTGAAACAGCCCTCTTTAGGAAACATCCATGTTACGGCCCCTCCCACACCATCAAGGTCTTAGGATCCTGCTCATTTAGGAAAGTTAATCTATACAGATAGATGCTAATGGACAAAGCACTACTCTTATCAGGTAATTTTTGTGTTGTAAAACAAGCCCTCTTGGGAATCCACGTTTTATTCTAAAGCAGCACTTCACAAAGTGTGCTTCACTGAAACCTAGCACTATTGGATGCAATGAGTATTACATAAAAATATACTAAAGCATAAGAGGTGTCATGGTCCACTAATTTTAGGAAATGCTGGGTTAAAAAGGTTTCTTTACAGCAGGATTTTCAGAGACTAATATTCTAATATGCATCATAAAACTACAGGAGAGAGATATGAAATTCAGCATTTTCCAAAATTACCTGATTATAAAACTTTTTAAAAGTGCCATCACATGGGTCAGAAATTTAGGAAAATGTCTTCCTATAGGGACAATGTTAGTGGAGGTTATTTAGAGCAATGTGACAGATTAATTAGAGGTCAAAATCAGCACTGTTTTAATTGTATCAGGTATCATCCCATTGAACAGCCACATTTCCTTCAGTTCACCCCACTTTCAGCATTCTCCTCACACAATGACATTAATTCCAGCACAATCACTTTTAATGGGAATGGACTCTTGCTTAAAAGTTTAAGTGTTTGCTTTCCCTTTTGATCGACAAAATTCTATGGACTCTATAATAAGACTGCGATTGGGACTTGTGATTTCTATTTCACAGCAATGTGTGACTGACTATACATGAGATAAAGTTAATGAATAAACTTGTTGATCATTGATATTATTTCCCTGCTTCTATTTTTTTTTTCTTTTATAGCTTGCAAGCTCAGTTGTTACAAAGAAAATCAATAAACAAGCTTTCAAGGAAACTTACACCCAGGGAGAATAAAGGCCCTTTTGCCTTAAAGTTATTCTTTTTCCTTTTGAAGGAAGTAATATCCACTCCACAGCCAGAGTTCACTTCCAAGTCAACACAAGTCCTATGTGCTCATGAGGACTCTCTGCTGGGAGAACAAGGCCCCCTAGTACCTTCAGAGGGATATCTTTTGTTACCAGGATAACTTCAGTGAATTGAATTGTTCTGCAAGTCAGGCAAGATTAAAGAAAGGGAACCACGTAGCCAAGAAAATAAATGATTGTCCACATGTCTAGGGGCTAGAAAAGTATGTGGGTAAGGCTACAAAAGGCAACCTTTTCAAGTGAATGTAAATGAAACATAACTCTATTAACTGGAGCAGAGATTCTCATCTCTGTCCTCTCCTGGAGCTCATACCTAGGAAATAGAGACCAGATCCTTTAGAGTTCTGCTCTGGGTCAAAATATTTTTGCCATTGCATGCCAAAATTTAAAGGAGTTAGCCTTGGGCCACATGTGTGAGTTGTAAATCAGAGCAGCACCATTCAAAAGAAAGTAAGGAGAATATAGAAATGTTCCATAACTTTGCACTGTTCAACGTGTTAGCCGGTAGTTACATATAAATATTGAGCACTTGAAATGTAGCTAGTGTAGCTAAAGAACTGAATTGCCAATTTTATTTAATTTAATTACTTCAAATTTAAATAATTGCATGTATCTAGTGCCCACCATATTGGACAGCACAGAACTAGAGAATGGGAGTTGAATTGATCAAGTCAGGATTCCCAGTCTTTTAATAAGAGTATAGAGAAACTTGGGTATCCCCAACCTATGTTCCCCAAACATTTCCATCCAAGCAAAGCTACATCACAAAGCCAACAGGGGGAAAAAATCAAGAGTCAATAAAAAATGTCCACATCTACTTGGTAAATCAAAGTAAATTTAAATAAAGGCATGGGTCAAAGTGGAATGGCAGTCACTGGGTGGAAGAAGGGTCTGACGTGTTTTAGTAAGAAAAGAGAGTCCTCAAAAAGATGTAAAGGGGGCCGCCCGGTGGCGCAGCAGTTTAGTCCGCGCTTGGCAGCCCAGGATTTGCGAGTTCGCATCCCAGGCGCCTGCCGACGCACTGCCTGTCAGCCATGCTGTGGCGGCGTCCCATATAAAGTGGAGGAAGATGGGCATGGATGTTAGCCCAGGGCCAGTCTTCCTCAGCAAAAAGGGGAGGATTGGCAACAGATGTTAGCTCAGGGCTGGTCTTCCCCACAAAAAAAAAAAAAGATGTAAGCACTCCCATGTTCATTGCAGCATTATTTAGAATAGCCAAAATATGGAAACAACCTAAATGTCCATCAACGGATGAATGGATAAAGAAATGTGATACACACACACACAATGGAACATTATTCAGCCATATAAAAGAATGAAATCTTGCCACTTGCAACAACATGGATGAAAGTTGAGGGCATTACGCTAAGTGAAATAAGTCAGACAGAGAAAGACAAATACCGTATGATCTCACTTGTATGTGGAATCTAAAAAAAAACCAAGCTCATAGACACAGAGAACAGATTGGTGTTTTCTAGAGGCAGGGGGCAGGGGGGTGGGTGAAAGGGGTCAAAAGGTACAAATTTCCAGTTATAAAATAAACAAGTCATGGGAATGTGATGTACAGCATGGTGACTATAGTTAACAATACTGTACTGCATATTTGAAAGTCGCTAAGAGAGTAAATCGTAAAAGTTCTCATCACACGAAAAAATTCTGTAACTAGTGTGGTGACGGATATTAACTGGACTTATTGTGGTGTATCCTCTTTAAGACCTAGCTTTGTTAAGTAACATATAGCATCACTTCTGCAGTACTCTGCTTATCAGAGAAGACACAAACCCACTCAGGTTCAAGGGAAGGGAAAATAGTTTTCATCTCTTGATGGGGAGTGTCAAGGAGGTTCTGGAAGAGCACATGGGACTAGATAAATTGCTGTAGCCATTTTTGCAAAACAATCCATCACTGTTAGATAAAATAGTTTAGGCTTCAAGTAACAGAAACTTTAGTCAAACCAGACTAATAAAAATGAAGAAATTTGCTGTTTTAAGAAGCTAGTAAGCTTAAAGTTTCAAGTATGGCTGGACCCAGTGGCTCAAATGATGCAATTGTATCTTTCTCGTACTTGCTCATTCATTCTCTGTTTCTTCTCTCTTTCTTTTTTTTAACTCACTTTTTTTCAACTGTCTCATTACCTTCTCCAGATGGTAGAACAAAAGATTACTGGCAACTCTTGAGTCAATATTCTGACAATTTTTGATCCTAAAGGAAGGGTCTTTCTCTTGCATATCAAGTTTCATGGAAGAACTGAGATTAATTTTGTTTAGGTCACATGATCAATCCTTGTCCAATCACTGGGTCCTGGGAAATAAAGTTCTATAACAGGCCAGGTAAAGGTCACAAGTTCACCCTAGCAGCAAGTTATTTAATCTCATTGCATTTCAGTTATCTCACATGTAGAATGGAGATTCTGGTAGCTTGATTGCAAAAAAAAAAAACCAATTCTCCCCTCTCCTGTATCCAACCAATTGCAATGTAATTCTGCAGCTCCTTTCATCGAATGGTGGAGTCTATTTCCCCATCCCTTGATTCTGGGCTAGCCTTGAGATTTGCTTTGGCCAACAGAATGTGGTAGAAGTGACTTTTGCCAGTTTTGAGCCTAGGCGTCAAGAACCTTTAAGCATTTCTGCTCTTTTCTTCTAGTACCCTGATATCACCCTGAGGACAAGCTCAATTTAGACCACTGGGGGAAGAGAGATCATGTAGAGCAAAGGCAGGTCAGCCCAGTTGTCCCAGCCAAAGTCACAGACACATAAGAGAGCTCAGCCAAGATCAGCAAAACCAACCCACAGCTGACTTTCCAGCTGACTGAAGATACATAAGCAAACCCGGCTAGATCCAGCATAAACCACCCAGATAATCTGCAGACTTGTGCCAATGAGTTTTGTTCATTGGGTGTTTCTTCCACAGTATTACTATGACAAAACTGAAACAGAGATAACAGTAGGCCCTAATTCTTAGCACTGCGTTTAGAACAGTGCCTGATATCAAATAAGTAGCCAATAAATATTTGCTGTTATTATTATCCATAAGTCGCTATTACCACACAATGTGAGTGGGGTAGCTTCCTAAAGAAAAAAAAGTTTCCCAAACTAAACTCCAAAAACAAACAAAATTAAAATTGAGATGTCTACCACAAGTTTCATGAGATCTAATAAAGACAGATTATTGATCTATTAAATTTTTAGTAATTTTAATAAATTCATAGGAAAAAGTAAGCATCTTCTCATAATGGGAAGCAAGTCATTTATTATCAATGCAGTAAAAGTAGATGATCTCCAAAGCCCTTCACACATCCTGTATAAATATCTAACATCTGATCTATGCCCAGATATTGTGTCACCAATTAGATCAAATATCAAACTTCTTCCTTGCAAAATGGACAGCAACACTTTTATTACATGATCAATTGCTGTTGATAATGATATTTATATCAGGTCAAAAATTAGGACAAGAGTCATTTTATCTGTCCTCATTTTTTTCAGACGCAATAATTTTATACCTGATACTATTTTCAACTGTGAACTTTAAAAGGGTAAATGCATTAGCTCCAAGAAAACATTCTACCTTGCCTTTACCAAAACGAGAAATGCACGACTGCGAGCCTCACCCTTCTGTGTGAGTGTGTGTGTGTTGGGGGAGGGGTTATTCAAGGTAAATGGCTACTCTTCTCCATCTGTATTCTCTCTCAAATACATCACTCTTACACAGCTTCAGGCAAATTCTATGACAGTCTACAAACTCCATTTCAGGTTGCAACTTCTCTTTTGAATCTAATTCTATATTTCCAGTTCTGTTTGACTTTTGTACTGGGATGTTCTGCCATTATCTTCCTCAACAGGTCTTAATGTGAATCATTGCCTCCCTGTCTATCACCTACCAAACAATTTCACTTAATTTGCTAAGTGATAACTCAATGTAAATAAAGCTCCTAGTGTACTTCCTCACACACAGCAAAAGCAGGATAAATGGTAATTATCACCCATCTTGTTATTATTCTTGTTTTCTAATTCTATCTTCACAATAACCCTAGATATGGCTACAGCAAGTATTATTACCCTATTTTATTGAGGAGGAAAATAATATACCAAGGGGATATAGATCACCACATACAAAAGTACTGGTGAGGTGGGCAGGTAGATTTGCAAACACACTGAACTGATATTCACAATGACTGTTATTATGAACTATTATGAAGTAAATGAAGAATGATTTTGAAGAATATTATGAAGTATTAGGAAGAATGATAAGTCTGAGACTAAATTTTACGGAAGTGAATTTTGAGAATGACTGGACAGAATTAATAGTAGTTAATATATATTAAGAATTTACTGTGTGCCAGTAACTTTTGTAAGTTAATAGCAATATCCTAAGTTAATATTAGCATTGATTCTCTTAATTTTTTAAGTATTCTTTCCCAGTTTTGTAGAAGAAACCAATATGAGACCCCCTGGGTTAAATAGTTTGTATTAGGTCAGGCAGAAATAAGCTAACAAGTCACCAATCTGGGATTTGAATCCAGACCATCTGGCTCCCAAGAAGTGTCTCTACTACATTCTGCTGTCTCTGAAATGAAGATAAGAAGTTGGGAGAAGGAAGAAAAAAGTAATGGTAAATGCAAAGTTATCAAGGCAGAAATAAGTAAATCACACGCAGGGTTGATCAACCCCTGTGTACGGGCGACAAGGCAACATCTGGGTGAGGAATCAGGTAGAAATGAGGTTGGGAAGATTTGGGATACAGCGTCGGAAAAGTAGTCTTTGAATGTCAGGTTGAGGTGTTTGCATTTCTGGAACAGCCCGAAGGGAACCCGACCCTCGCTAAACTTAATCTATGTCAATGCACAGGCAAACGAACGTGTTAAGGAGAAACGCACTGGTGCATATGGAAGTAGGAGTTCGTTTCTTAATGTGGAGCTAGGACAGTTTGTTTAAAATTGGCAGCATCTCTATTCAAAATACTTCACAAACATCTGTGTCATTTAACTATTTGTAAATAATGAAGAAGTGACAGACTGAAGACAGATGCCCCGGTCATATCCCAGCTCTGACCCCTTCTGGGAGGTTAGGTACTGGAAGCATAGGATGGACTGTCACAGATCAAGCAGGCTGTGTGCTTCCACACAGGCTCAACATTGAGAGGGCCTTAACTGAATATATGGCTAAGAATGTGCCTTCCATTTATGAACAGCACTTACTCACTGTACTTGCTCCACGTGAGGAAATTACTTGGGTCAAGTAACTGAAGCATGATTTCAAATGTTTGCCTCATCACCTACAAACATAACTAAAGAATACGAACCACAGTCTTGGGGAAAATCTTAGTAAGATTTTTTTACTAGTAGTTCTAAAATAGAAATGCAAAAAATAGGAAACAATGATAATCTTATAAAGTTAAACCAATAATTCTCAAATGTAACAACTTTAGTCTGAAAGGAATTATTTCTTTAGCCTATGTACTAGTTGAGTTAGCCCCTACCTCACCGTGCCAACTAAAACAATTTTTAAAAATTTTAAAAGTGATGAAGATGTAACATTTACATTAGTATTTCCCTTGGTAGAACTGGTTTCAAGAAAGAAAATGTTTTCATAATTCTCTTTTCCTAAGATATTTTTTAAAAATACATTGAAAGCAAAATATTTCCAAGGGAGAGAAATGGGAGCAACCTTACCTTTTTCATAATCATTTTAAAATCTGCTTGGTACTTCATCAACTCATAGCCAATCACCTAAGACTGAATTCTAACTGTTGACTAAAATCCAACAGATAAATCTGGATTTTCCTACTAATGTGAATCTAATTTAACCAGATATTAACTGCATGATTTATCTATTGAACATTGGCCACTACTACAATTTTCTTATTAATTTCTGGAAAAAACATTTGAGATAGTTTTACCTGTGGTTTTAAGGATTAAACAATTACATGTTTTATAAATTCATGGAAAATATCATTTTTTTTTTGTATTTCTAGATTGTTTTCTTTGTCAACTGGTAAGCAAACACCCATAACTCTTTGGTACCTATCAAAATGTTCTGGGTATCTTGTAACAACAGAGCACAGATCCAGGAAAGTTTAGACATTACTAAGTAAACAGCGCACAGATGTGGATGCTGAAAAATTAATACCACATAATCTTCTGACGGGTTGCAGCCCAAAAATGCTTCTACAAAAACAGAACGAAACAAACCCAAAGCACAAATATTTATGCAACCACAACATAAATGAATCATAAAGCGCTGAAACGGAAGTTTAGAGCTCTGGCATCAGGTACAACTTCTGAAAAATCACTCAGCCACACACATAGCTCTTCACGCCATCCCATTGGTAGAGAGAATACTGGAAGTAAAAGTAATTTGTTCCATGCATGTTAACAGAAACCAGTTTAAAAAATAGTTTCAGAACATTTTTATGACGATTTAATCCTCCTTCTCATACATCAAATAATACTTTTAAAATTTTCAAAATAAGTACTTACTATTCTCAGATAAGATGTTCTAATAAAGTACCAATTTTTCGTGTTGTTACGAATTAAGGCCGCAGGAACCCTAGGAGGTTGCTGCTGACATCTAGTGGTGTAATTTTTTAAATGCCAAATGCACTAAAAATGTTACCTAGAGAGAAAGGGACAAACATACCTACATGGGCACTTGCAAAGTCTTGTGGACATCCCACGTTATAAATTATTTGCCTCTGCCCACACCATTCTGCATCCAATCATTCGCTTCCCTTTCCAAAGTAATGCCAGTACTGCAAAATTGAAGGAATGAAAACTAACACATCTGCTAAAGCCATAAAGGAACCAATTCCCTCAAAGTCCTTAGTCCTCTACAGGGAACTGCCAATTCCCAAAAGCCCTGCCCAACCCCAATAGTCGCAATTTCATCTCAACTTTCCAAATAACCATAGCTCTTCCCCAACCTCCACACCTAGCATTTAGGTACTTTTAGGGTCCTAGGCTAAGAAGACTCTACTGTAGAGCTGGGGATATTTTATTTCAGACTGCACATCTACAAATGTACACATGCATTCAAAATGGCCATAAAATCCCAGGTGTGAGATTCAACAATGATTGAAAACGTAAAAATAGCTACCAGGGACTGCTTTAATGGCTTCCAGCCATCCACATGAATGATGTACAGAAGAACATAGAAGAAATTGAATCTGAGGTGAAAAATAAGAAGGAGCATACAGATAACTTCTACAGCATGTGAAAGGATTTATTTTGTAGCTTCTCTACATACGTATGTAAGGTGTGAGTCTGCGTGTGTGTCTGTGTGTGTGTGTGTGTCTGTGTGTCTAGACTAAGAGAGAGACTCTCAAATTCTGCATGTACCCCGACTCCAGCTAGGAAACTTGTGAGTACAGTAGGTAAACATTGAATTGATGAGTGAACAAATAAATGAATGAGGTGGCAAACTACAATACAAATTTCTTTCCTATTGATTCTGATGTAAGCTATGCAATAGATAGTGTCCTCATAAGGCAGTGTTTTGCTCTTAGGCAACAGTGCCTTTGTTGAGTAGCTCAGGTTAGATTTTTCTCCAATGGCATGTGTAAAGTGGCACAAAACCAATGGGTGACAGAATTAGGCAACCTCCCCTTGGTGAAGAGAATGTGTTTCCATAGTTGAAAATTATTTGCTTTATAAATTAGTATATTTGAATTTAGATTTTATTCTCATTGAAAAGATGTGATAAAGGGAGAGTAGGTTCTCAGGGTAGTCCTAATTAATACAAAACACAGCTAAATTATAACTCTCATAATACAAAGGCATCTTCTAGCCCTTTAAATACTCCTTCAGTGGAAATCCTGAAGATGCAACGAGCTCATTCATTCAAAGTTTGTCTACTTCACTCACAAGAGGGAGTAAAAGTGGATGGCAGAAAGATTTTTCCTTACAATCATATTGAAGAAAAAAAATCCCATGTCTGTGTGTGTACCTTTATATATAATAAAATAAAATTATATATACATGTATACACACATACACACATGCATACATGAGAGCTACTACATAGCAATATGTGCAAAACAGTGACAGTGTGGCAGACCCTGCATTTAGTTGACTTTACCAAGTGAATACGGGTAAGGGAGAGAAATAGCTGTACTGTTTATGACAAGGAACACAGAAGGCTTCCTAAAGAGAAATTTTAAGGTTATGTAGGCTTTGACAGAAGGGAGAAAGAAGATTGGGCATTCAGAATAGAGTTTTCAGCATAAGGAAAGACAAGAATGTTTTGGATATGTAGTGGAGTAAGAGAGAACAAATAAAGTAAGAAACATAGGTGGGAAATAGATGGAAAACGAATATTGGCACGAGTTGATTCTCCACAATGCTATGGCTTGTAGTCTTCAGAGTTTTTAGAAAAGCTTTTAAAAGATGGACTATCCCACAGAATCTAATAGTTAGAAGAGTGAAAAATACCAAGAACTTTTGCAAATTACAAAAATCAGAAAAACCAAAAGAGGCAAATTCTGTCAAATTATCCTAATAGCTCTGTCTCATGCAAATTCTCTTTAAGAATTACTTTTTAATCACTTCTCTATGAAAATGTTCAATGATTTATTCTCTGACTTGCAGTTTAAGTACTCTCTGGTAGCATGCTTTGCCTGATGTCACAGCTATAATTCTGTAAAGCATTACATATATCATACACAGAATCTAATTCAGGTAATGTGACAACTACATCACACCTTCTATCATGTGCCATAGAAGTATTTCTAAATCTCATTTAAATTCATGATCATTAACGTTTTAATCAACCTGCAAATTTTGATGCTTTATTTTCCATTGTTACTTTATAGTAGGTACGTAATAAATAATATAAAACATAATTTGTAGTAAGCTCTTAAAATACCAGAAGATTTTTATCCTTTTAAATCTCAACATGCATTACATCTACGACATTTTCTACAGCCAGTAATAATAAACCACGATGAAAGAAATCTCTAAACAATATATTTATAACTTATTTCTTAGTGCTCTTGAACATAAGTAACACTATAGTCTAGCCTTATGACATAGTTTATTTTCAATTCTCAAAATTGTGTTTATACTAAGCCTAGATTTCAACCTCGAGTACATCAAAAAATTGCTGACTACTTAATGTCCGATTTCAATTTCCCACAGAAAAAGTTAAATATATGTGAGAATAAAACATATTCCTACATAGTAAAAATAAATTAGAGATGTGAAATTTTCTTAATTGAAATTCAATCTATTTCCATGACATATAAACCTATGTAAAAATCGAACAGCATAACAGTCTCTATTTTTATACATAATCTTATTAGGTATATAAAGGGATATTTTGACCTGACTAGTTGAATTGCCTCTCTCTTTGGGTGGCAAAATTAAGAATATTGTGACTAATAGACATAATAAAACTTCATATAATAAAACACTACATAAAAAGTTATTTAAGTACTCCTATTAACGGAGTCGAAGGTAGAACTTTCAGTTATTGGCACACATAGAAGTGCCTGTTAATCCAATAGATGGCTCTCTGAGCTCCATTGCCAGAGCTAATCCTACACAAAATGAGTGTGTTAGTCATTGTGTGCAACTGAGAAAAGCTGAACAGTCCCATTTGTCTAAAAACAGCACCTTCACCAGTATGTCTTAAACTTCTACTATTGAAACATTGAAATTTAAATGTACATATCCCATCTGAGATAATCAAGACAGAGCATCAATACACTAGCATTCTTTGTCTTCTTATCAGAAATTTTTTTTTAAGATTGCAATCACTCCTATTTCAATGAATCCAAAGGACCAACCCAGAGAGATGATGACGTGAACGCCATTTCTCCCACCTCAAGTTACTCCCGCACACCCTACTCCCAACCTCCACACAAACGCATATATCTCAGAACATAATCTTTTTGGGAGTTTTATAAGACCAAAGCACTTGGACTCTGGCAATATACAGAACTGTTCCTTTCTCATGCTGGGAAGAAGCAAATTCTATTACTCTGGGTACACAGTGCTAGAAATTCTACCATGTTAATGGAAATTTCCCTTCTTCCACCCCAATTCTTCCCTTCCTACGTTCATTTCAAAGTAAGGTTGTCCATATCTTAAATAAATAAAATAAAAGCCTAATAAAATTGAATATATTTGTATATACAAACCTCTGAAAAAAGAAAAATTTCATATGAATGCATTCTGGATGGTGAGTGCTCTCTTCATCCTTTATTTTTATTCTAAAGGACATGGAATCTAGACTCTCTTCACTGGCTTCATCTCATTCAGTGTTTCTTTCTCTCCTTACTGTGTCATCTACCATCGATTCTCCCTCAACAAGCACTTTTCTACCATTTATCTCCCTATATGCCTATATCACACAGCTCAGCTTCAAACTCTTCCACATATTGTCTGTATTGGTTCTCATTATAATGATTCTCTTTGGGGAGTCACAGTTAATAGTTCTATGCAAAAGACAACCTTCAATTGATGTCATTAACCATTTAAAAATATTTTATAGTTTGAATTAATATTTTAGTATAGATAAAACTTGAATAGAGTGCCTACAATTCAAAATCCCCTTTAGGGGAGGGAAGCTGCTTCCTTAAGGGGTTTACATCTCCTTTGAAGAATTCACTGAAAGCCAGAAATAAGTAGAAACAGCCCAATTTGTAATTCAACCTAACAACTTATTTTTGCTCAACTGCAAATTGAAGTTCAGAAACAAATTTTCTGCTGATGCCCATTAAATTTAAACGCTACCTTTGTTTCAGCACTCATTTGTTTTTTGGAATTCAACAATTTGTCAAAAATAAAACCCAATCAGTTCCAATTAGTATGCAGCCTAATATACATTTCAATAAATCTAGTATGCATGTTCATATACATACAACTAGAAGTTGATAAGTAGGTCTATCTCCCATCACAATTCTGACCTTTTAGAAACTTTTCCATAAAAAACTTTTGAGATAGCAGCTTTATTCATAAAACATACACACACTGTATATATGCATCTATATTTACACTGTGTTTACACATATATGTCACTAGAATATTGCATGAATATTCATATCTTTGGCCAACATATGTAAATAAATCACATAGCAATTTGAAAATTTAGTAACTAAATATGCAATCTGTTGAACATAATCAGGCATGCTATTCAACAACTGTATGATATAATTCAATCTTTCCAAAGAAAACATATGTTTTATGTGAGGGTGCCTTCATAAAACTCAAAGTTTTCTAGGAATTTCTACTGAAATTTTTTGCATATTCAAAAAGTAATATGTAAAGCCATCTGACTAATGCTTAAATAAAAGGAAAATCTCATCACTGTACCCTCACAAGGATCTAACTCTCTTACTATCATTTGTAAATATGATACACTAATTGGAGTTATTTCCAATCAAAGAGAATATAATCTTCTAGTCAAGATCCTACTCATGTATTAACATAAATGAAAGAGTAATGTCAGCAAATTAACCATTATCCACAATTTTTCAATAAGCTAATATATATTTTAAAATGTATTGTTCACTTCATAAATATGATAATCATCATAAATCATTCCCTCTACTTTTCAGGTAATGATCTACTTTTTTGATAGGTTATTCCATAGCTAAAACTGGTAATCAAGAAAGCCAACTAGTTTAATGTATCAGAGTTAAACAAACTAAAAAAATGTATCAGTTCAAAATAAGCATTACCTTGGCCTGATTTTTCATAAAAGACAGCAGATCTATTGCCAGGTAACACCATTTCTTTGAGTTCTGTGGGCAAAAAGAAAAGAGATTAAGAAAAACAACCTTTCTTTTTACTCTTCAAATACTTCTTAAAGAAGATTCATTAGTAATAAAGGTCAGGGAGGAAAATCATTTAACAAAATATTCAGCTCCATTCAGCAGCTGCCTTGGGAGCCATTTGCTTTAAATGCCAAATAACTTCCCCAAAGGTCCCCTCTCCCCTGCAGCTGAGAACCTGGGTGACTGAGGCAGATACTCAGACCTATTTTCTTTGCTTCTCTCTTTTCCCAAATGGGAACAAAACCAGCACTTTAGCAAGGAAAAGCATTAGTTTTCATCATTTCAAAAGATAAGATGTAAGCCATGTTGGGACAGAACATTTACTTGGAATACAACTGACTGAAATGGAATTTGCAATTATCTAAATTTACTTTCCTCCTTCCCCCAGTGAGTATGGGTTTTAAAATATTCATGAAAGTTTGGGTGTTTTCCTATTCCATCTTTCCACAAAAGTGATAAAATGAGATATTGTGGGATGACTCTGTAAATAATTGCAGATTACCCTCCTTATGAGATGCAATATCAGAGCTTTTCTATGCAGCAACGAGGAGGAAAGTGCTTTATAGAAGTCAAAAGTTATAAAAATATATCTTATTCCCTCCCTTAGCATATAACAATCTTGAGGAGTATCCCATAAAAGATTTTATTGCATCATTATCTGAATGTTCAGATTGGAGGATAAGAAATTCATGTCTGAGCAATAGCTTTCCAGAGAGGTCTGTCACAGAGATAGGTAAGATTTTTAAATTCACCCATTAAGAAAGTTATTTGAAGAAATGTTAACAGTTAAAAGCAACATTGATTAATTGACAGTATTGGGAGCTGGCCCGGTGGCGCAGCGGTTTAGTCCGCGCTTGGCAGCCCGGGGTTTGCCGGTTCGGATCCCGGGCGCCTGCCGACTCACTGCTTGTCAGCCATGCCGTGGCGGCGTCCCATATAAAGTAGGGGAAGATGGGCACGGATGTTAGCCCAGGGCCAGTCTTCCTCAAGCAAAAAAAAAAAGAGGAAGATTAGCAATAGACGTTAGCTCAGGGCTGGTCTTCCTCACCAAACAAAAAAAAACCAAAATAAGAATAGTCATATAACAGCAATCACCACAACATCTTACTAGCTGGGTGAACCTGGGCAAGTAAATTAAGCTCTGTAAGCCTTCACTTTTCATCTGTAAAATCAGAATGATAATTCTTCCTACTCCATAGAGTTGATAGGATAAATAAGTGAGATAAATACATATAAAGGACATAGAGCTAATGAATATTAGCTAATATAATTATCAACATCATTACTACTATCATCATTGCTATCCCCTTGAAAATTACTGCCCTAGCAAGCCACATGGTGGAATGATTAAAATCATATCACACTGGATGTTACCTAATTTGCCTATTTATTAATCAGACTCAGCGATGACAAAGGAAATAAAAAGTCATTTTAGGTCTTTGAGCAGGTGGGGGAAAAAGGTTGAATAGCATTTCTGGAAGATGAGTAAGCTGTCAACTACTCCATTACAGTGGCTCCCCTTGATTTTGCTGAGGATTTTAGTTTAAAGAAGCCCTCCAAGAAATTGCGATATACTTCAAGATTCTCTTAAAGCAACTGGCCCTTGTCTATTGTGAATACTCAATCAAATTCAGAAAACACTTACTGAGCTCCTACTGCAAGCCAGGGTCTGGACAGACTTTAGAGAAATCATAACAAACAAAGAGTGACTCAAGAAAAATACAGTTTAGTGGAGAAAACACATGCAGACAATTATTTGAAGTAATTGGTAGAAATAACATCATTAAGCAATATATAATGTGTTGAAGCAACAGAAGGTATTAAAAGAATATTCTGCATTCAAGAAAGGAAGATTTAAAAAATAATCTTTAAAAACATCAGTCAGAATGGCTGAACTGGTGCACACTGGCTGACAGTCAGTCCTGTTTGGTCTAAGAAAATTTCACCAAAGAGAAGGACTTTGAAAGACTAAGTCTAGCAGGCAGGTAAGTAGGGATATGTCTTTCCAGGGAGCTGGGACAATGCATACAAAGAACTGGAATCATAAAAAAACATGGCGATCAGATTAACCTGAGGATGACTTGCAATGTCCATTGTGCTTCTTCTCAGCCTGTCATTAAAGTGCTCAGAGGATGTCAAAGAAGAGAAACACTGCTAACAGCACTGGGAGAAAGTGGACAAAACATAAAGAGGCATTTCCAGTAGCTGCATTCCTGATAGGGATAGATTAAGAAACACTGTTTCAGACTCAAAACGTCATACTGTATATTTTGAAAGAGTACAGCATATATGATTAGAAATAAACTAGGAGGGGACTTTGATTCGCACCAACAGCCCCCAGCTCCAAGGTACTGGCGTCAAGCAGACCAAAGTCTGTATAACATCTGTTGTAGGTTGAATTGTGTCTCCCAAAAGATGTGTTGAAGTCCCACCCTAGTACCTATGAATGTGACCTTATTTGGAAATGGAGTCCTTCCAGTTGTAATTAAAATGTAAGTTAAGATGATGTTATATGAAGTAGGGTGGGCCCTTAATCCAATATAATTAGTGTCCTTATAAGATGAGACACAAAGATAGACACACAGAAAGGAGAAATCCACATGAGGATAAAGGCACACAGAGGGAGATTGCCATGTGACTAGGCAGGCAGAGATTGGAGTGATGCGTTAATAAGCCAACGATTGCCTGCAACACTAGAAGCTAAGAGAAAGTCATGAAACAGTTTCTCGCCTAGAGCTTTCAGAGAAAACACGGCTCTGTTGACACTCTGATTTTGGACTTCTAGCCTGCAAAACTGTGAGAGAATAAATTTCTCTAGTTCTAAGCCACCCAGTTTGTGGTGATTTGTTATGGCAGTCCTGGAAAACCAATTTTTTGAGCCAACAAGAATTAGGCCCTTATCCATACCCTGATCACTTGGAACTTAAAACAATCTTATAGTTACATTAAGTCACCAAACATATTCTTAATTTAGAAATTAGAATGCTCAGCTACATATAAAAAGCTGATTTAAAGTTTAAAGTGTCTCCCCTCTATGGCTAGGATCTGCTGCAAGTGGAAACCAACAGCCAATGAGGAGAGATACGCTGGTCCTGTATTTTTTCCCCTGGTCCTTCCCCAGCCAGTTAACCTTGGTTCCAATGCCTCTGGAAGATGGGTGCGGAGTGAAAGAGGAAAGGTGGGGAAAGAAGAGGTGAATGGAGAAGGAAACTTTACTTTCTGGTCACTCAGCTAAGAAGCCTGGTATGTATTTAAAGATGATTCTCAACCGGTGGATGCTTTTCCAGGTTTTTCAGTGATTGTTCTCCCTTCTCCAATCACTGGGGACCTTTCATCTGGGCTACCCTTGATGTGAGTCATACTGTCTCACTTTATCACTTGCTACATTCACAGCTCCAAGTGACACATGCAGCTTCTACCTGCTGACACCAGTTCAGTCCCTGGGTAGCCTTATGGGACAGGACCTGGACAGCCTCACGATTGCTCTCTCACATTCATGGCCCACATCTGTCCCACAGGGAACTTTCTAACAATTCCTGGGAAAAGAGGCTAATCCCATTTCAGCACCTCTACATAAACTGCTCACTAGCTCATCTCTTGACATTTACGTTCATCAGAAACCAGTCCACTGTCTCCTCTACCAACCCCAAAACTTCAAGGGACACATATTAAATGCTCACCATGTCTCCTTGAAGCACCTCTTTCTGAGAAGGGAAAAGGGGAAACATCGCACAATCTACCTCTTTGTGGACATTCCTAATGGACCCTAAATCCACTCCAAAGAAATCTGCCTTTAATCTCCAGCTCTGCCACCCCTTTTGGATTAGGAATGTAGGAGTTACCCAACCAGTTTTCATGTTCCCACTAGGAAATTTCTACAAGGTGATCTATTTCATAAATCACTTTGGTATCTGATAGTTCCTGCCTTAAGGGGTCAACATTTTCCAGTTTTACATCCTGTGATATTATTTTTCACAATGTGAGCTTTAAGAGACCCATGGGAGAAGCAGCTAAAAAAATGTATACGTCTACTAGATATACTATTTATTTAAGTTTCCTGTGCATTCCATGAATTTGACATTGTTCTTCAATAGAATCTCTCCTTTTCAGTCAGGCAGAGTGCCTAATGGCTCCCATGTTGTTCTCTCCCAGTTCCATTCTCCATGTCTATCCCTTCTGGTGTGGTTCAATTCTTACTTTTCAGCACCTTCCAAATTTACCACCCTGTCAAAGCTTTACTGCCAACTTCTCCACAAAGTGATCCCCAGGTACTTTGGACTCTGTTGATTTTATCATTCTCTGACCTTGGGTAGCAATTACAGTCAATGCCTATAATTTATATTGCTTTCTTGGGTTGTCTTGTGCTGTGATGTCTCCCCAACTATATTTTAAGATCCTCAAGGACAGTTGTATCTTGTGCCTCTCACCTATCCCCTTCAGTACTTAATTCAATGTGGAGCACATAGGAAGGAGGTTTCTAGTAAGTACATACCCACTTGCTATGTATTAAATATCTATTAACAAAGATGACAGAGCTAACTTATGTGGCATAAATATCTTACCATATCCTATGATAGAAATTGCATAACAAGTCCTTATTGTTACCACATAAGATTTAAAGAGCATTTGAACAAACTAGTATGTCAGATAAGAAAGAGGCAGAATAGAAAGGAATATGAAAGAGGTGAGAGGCCATCATATAACAAGGATGCTAATATTTGGAAATACATTCATGGACGATGCTTTTGCATTTCTCTGTGTTTGACTTCACCTCTCCACCAGGAGTAGCGCTTGCCTCAAGGAGGATTAGAACTATTACAAAATAAAATAAGAAAAGAGTCTACAGTTTGATATCCAGCAAGAATTTTGGATCCATAGCAAGACAACAGTCTTGAATATCAGGCTTTCCCTAAGGAAAAGGATTTTTTTCCCTGAGGAAGATTCACCCTGAGCTAACATCTGTTGCCAATCTTCCTCTTTTTGCTCGAGGGAGATTTGCCCTGAGCTAATATCTGTTCCAATCTTGCTCTATTTTGTATGTGAATCGCCACCACAGCATGGCCTACGCTGAGTGATGTAGGTCCGTGCCCAGGAACCAAACTCAGGCCACCAAGTGCACCGAACTTAACCACTAAGCCGGCCCCCAGGAAAAGGATTTTTAAAAATACAATTTTCGTTGCTATTAACATATTAGAAGTCAGACCTAGAGAACTAGATCATGGAGTTTTGTGATGCTAAGAGTGGAGAAAACATACAGTACGATGTAAAGGATATGGAAAACTACCTCAGGCTCAAGAGTTGTATGGAGAAGAAGACAGAGGAGGAAGAGGTCAAACATCAAGTCCTCATTTCCCTTCTCTATGTTAAATCCCACATGAACGTGGGAATAGGAGCATTAGGATCAGCAGGCTACTTTTCAAGGCATAGACTAGAAAGAACTCAAGATTCTCTTAGAAAACTAGCATTTGGCATTGAACATGACTTAGGAGCAGTCAAGGGGCATTAGAGGAGGTTGGGAGGGAAGTGTCTAAAGCTATGAACCTGAGACAGAATCCTATTATCCCATAGTCAATGTGTGGTGTCCAGGGAAGGTAGAAATTCCCAAGTGGCCTGAGCAGGAGACATGGGAATGTTAAATGGGCATGGTCCCACCTATTACCTTCCCCCAAAATGAAATCACATGAGGCCCATTGCCCCCATAGTCACAATGTCATACCGAAAGAGTGGAAGAAAGGGAAAAATCCAAAAGCACAACCATTTACCCAAAAGTTGTCTGAGTCATCCACCCCTAATCAAAAGGAATTAAAACTTATCTGGTCCAATACCATCATTTTACAGATAAGGAAACTAAAGACCAGAATGACAGACTCATTTACTCAAGAGTATTATGCAGATGAGGACAGAGAAGAGATAATTCCAATTTTTCTAGCACCTACTGAAATGCTAACACACTATCCTACATGCTCTTCTAGAGTCCAGCTTTTCTTTTTATTATGAATGTTGGTTAATATTAAAAATATTAAGATGTTTTAATATATAAAATATTAAAAATGATATTTTCAGTTAATATTTAAAAATACTCAGCTACTGTTCAGTGAATATTTAAAAATAAAATTACAATTTTATTTTTAAATGAAAGTAGCAATAAAGAGAATAATTTAAATCCATTTCTTTTAATGAATAATGGAATACATTTAAAATAATAAATAATGAGTCCACAGAAAAACTATTAGTTTTACTTAATTAGTAAATTTAGCAAGGTTACTGAATTTAGGGTCACAGTACAAAAATCAATTGTGCTATCCCATAACAACAAATAAAAAATAGAAATTATACATTTAAAATAAAATTTAAAACTTCAAATACCCTGGAATAAATCTAACAAAATATGTTCATCACCTCCACACCAAAAGCCTACAAAACATTACTTAGAGAAAATAAAGCAGACAAATAAATGGAAGGAGATACATCTTGCTCAAAGTTTGAAAGACTCAACATTATAAAGATGTCAGTTCTCCACAAATTGATCCTGTATTCAGTGCAGTCACAATCAAAATCCCAGTAGTTTGTTTTTCAATTTGAAATTTACGAGCTAACATTTATACAGAAACGCAAAGAGCCAAAATTAGCCAAGGTGATACTAAAGAAGAACAAAGCTGGAGGTCTTCAATTACCAGATATCAAACTTATTATAAAGCATTTGTAATTAACAGTGTGTGATTGGTACAAAAACTGACAAACAGATATATGGAATGAAACAGGGGCCAGAAACAAACCCACACAAATCATGACAACTAATTACACTAGTAAATTATGGCAAGTTTGACAACACAGAACAGTGGGGAAAGGACAATCTCTCTACTAAATGATACTGAATTAATTAGATATCCATTTGGGATAAAAAGTGAATCTTGACTCCTACGCATACAAGCATCAGTTTCAGAGGATTGTATAGCTAAATGTGGACGATAAAACAAGAAAGCTTCCAGAAGAGAATATCTTTCCCTTTGGGGTAGACGATGATTTCTCAAACAGCAAAGAAGTGGTAACCATAAAGGGAGAACATGACAAGTTTGACTGCATTTTAAATTAAGAATTTCTGTTCATCAAAAGATGCCAGGTAGAAAATGAAACGGCAAGCCACAGCATGCAAGAAGAAACTTTCAATACATATACCAGATAATGACCCATATTCAGAATATTTAAATAAACTCCCACAAATCAATAAGAATAAGGCAGACAACTCAATAGAAAAAATGGGCAAAAGACGTAAATAGAAATTTCACAAAAGAGGGCTTTCAAATTTTCAATAAACATGTTAAAATTTCCTCAATTTTATTAGTCCTTTGGAAATGCAAATTAAAATCACAATGAGATACCATTACATGCAGACAAATGTGGCTAACATTAAAAGGACTGATAATATCAAGAGGTGGCAAGGATGTGGAGCAATGGTACTGTCATATCCTGTTTGAAGGGGGCAGAGAGTGGAAATTGGCATGATTTTAGAAAAAAGTTTAGTAGTATCTACTAAAGGTAAATATATGCACACCTATGGTTGGGTAAATTCCACTCTTAGGTATATAACCACTATAAAGGTATACTATGGTTGCCAAGAATTATGTACAAGAATATTCATAATAGCACTCTTCACAGTAGGGACAAACTAGAAACAGATCAAATCTTCATTAACAGTAGAACTGATGAACAAATCAAGATATATTCATACAACGAAATGATATACATTAATGAGAATGAATGCCTTGGTTACATGAACAACACAGATGAATATCACACACAATGTTTAAAGTAAGAAATCATATGCAAAAAAGTACACACTAAATGACAGCATTTATATAAAATGTGAGGGGAAAAACTCTTGTGGGGTATATAGTGACTGGGAGAGGACATAAGGGGAGCTTCTGGGGTACTGATACTATTCTCTTTCTTGATCTCGCAGTTGGATTTTCAGGTGTGTTCCCTTTGCAAAAATTTAGCAAGTTGTACACTTAAGATTTTCTCACTTTTCCATATGTAGGTTGTACTTCAATAAAGTTTATTTTTTTAGTGCATTGGGATCCCCACCCATCTGTCTGTACCCCTTGAAAAAAAGGCACAAATAGATTTTAAAGAAGATCAGGAAGAAATAAGCATAGATTTCCATTTGCAAATGTCCTTCCTCAGCATCTACAAGTGTGATGATTGGAAAACCGCCCTCTCAGGACAGCACCTGAGACAGAACATTAGGGTTTTCTCTAGAACACAAGCCATCTTTCATGTTTTCAACATATAACATTATTCCTCAAATTATTTATTCATTGTTAGCTTTGTTGAATAAAAGAGAATCTCGGGTCAGCCCTGATGGCCTAGTGGTTAAAGTTTGGCGTGCTCCGCTTTGGTGGCCTGGGTTCTGTTCCCAGGCGTGGAAACACACCACTTGTCTGTCAGTGGCCGTGCTGTGGCAGCGGCTCACAAAAAAAAAGAGAAAGGAAGATTGGCAATGGATGTTTGCTCATGGCGAATCTTCCTCAGCAAAAAAAAAAAAAAACCCTTAAATTTAAAAAAAGAAATAAAAGAGAATCCAGCATAAAATATATGTATATTCCATGTTAAAGTGAATTTGCATATTTAACAATACATATGTTTGAGAAATTTTTAAAATTTGGGCAATGTTATCCAGGAAACTCCTACAGTCAGATTTTAAGTGTTATACCTGACCTTTGAAATTATTTCCTTTTGCAAATAATAAAATGGCTATGAATTGGATTCCCTTTTAATTTTCCCTAGCTTATTATTTTATGAAACAATTATTACAGAAAAGAAAAAGCAAACAAAACAAAGGTTTAGAATTGTAGGTTTTTAGAAGTGTCTGCATTTAAACTTTGGAAAGAAAATATAAATAGAAAAAAGAAATACAATAAACACCTATTTATCTCTGTCTGCAAGCAGTAATATAGAAACAACTTTTTCTCCTCTGAATTATGCTTACACCTATATTAATCATCAATAATGAAAAATCACAAAGGTAATAATCAAGGTCTAGGCATTCTGAAATGTATGCTGAATCTGTGCCAGAGGAAAGGCAGAAATATAATAATAACTACAAAAAAGTCACATCTCATGTTTAAAGCATACTAAAATCTGAATACTAGGAATAATTAATTTCTCCCCTTTTAGTTTTTAATAATCAGACCTTCTACTCAGTTGATGAAAACATTCTTCTCTAAATGATATATTCTAATTTCATTGATAACTTTATTTACTTAATCATAAATTTTCAGTCTTTTGTTTATTCAAATAAATAATCAAAATATTTTCCCATAGGCAATTTAGCAATAAAATGGACTGAAGAAAAATTCTACTTTTTGAAAATTATTTTTTAAATGTCTTAGTTTGAATTATTTTAGAAGTACTTTATTATTATTATTGTAATAATAAAAATAAACATTTAGTACAGCCAAATATAAACCAAGCATTGTTCTGAGTTTCTATCTTACACACTTAATACTCACAACAACCTTAACAGCTGGGTACACATTATCCCATTTTATAGCTGAAGAAATTGAAGCACAATTTGGTTATCGGAAGTTACCTGAGCTACAGAGTCAGTGAGCAGAGGCAGGATTTGAAGGCAGACAGCTGTCACTAATCCCGTTTCCTTGACTGTTCTGCTGAGCTAATATACCTCTGCTATTTCCATGTGAGTATTTGTTACTATAGCAGATATTCTATCATTATATCTTATTATTTAAATATATTACTTAATTCTTACTGCAAAGTCTCCCATTTTACTTTAAATGTATGTTATATTAAAAAAATCTATTCTGTGTATGTCTTTGCTATTTTCTATATTTTCCATGCATTCATTAGAGTTGTAAACACACTATACTTTGAATTTAGAGCAGGTACTATCTCCCAAGCATTTAAAGCAATTTACATAAATCATGCCATTTGCATTTAAACACATATACACATCCAGCACTATTCTCTGAAATGATTTTTATGTACTTTATGGTATATTTTCTCACCTTCTGTCTCATGCTGTTGCAAAGTCAAATTCTCAGAGTCTAGACACTTTATTCTCAAAGGGTGGTCCATAAACCAACCGGCAGCATCACCATTACCTGGGAGCTTGTTAGAAATACTGAATTCCAGGTTCCACCCAAGACCACCTGAGTCAGAATCTTCATTTTAAAAGAACTCCAGTTGATTGGTAGACATATGAAAGTTTAAGAAACCTGCTTTAGATGATCTGTTTCTCTAAAGTGAAGGCTTTCACAATCCTTACTTCAGCTAATTTATTTCTGTAGGTTTTGTGAAAGATATTCTTATCAATTTTACCACTAAGTGTTTTAGTGTGTTAAAATTATTATTGAGTGCTTCACTATCTCTACCGGCTTCACTGCCTGCAGTGTTATTGAATTTTACTGAATTAACTGTTGAGGACTTAAAACAGAAGCTTCTCTTCCAGGGCTCTCTGAAAAGCTATTTGTTTGCAAGAGGCCATATCTTCCACAAGTAACTACAAAAACCATCAATTGGAAACAGGCAGTGCTGACACGCTTTAGCTCTGGTGTATAGCTTTGTAAATGTCTATGAGAGTTCCTGAGTTAAAGGATCAATAGTAGAGTAGCTACTGTTTTCTCAAAATCCTGGGAGATTTTTATGCTATGTGATAGCATAATGCAGGGATTAATTCCTTTGTGGATTCTTCTCAGATTTCTTTAGTTCTCAGGTATTCACTTATAAGTTGCCCTAGGGTTTTCTGACTTTTTGTATAAATTGACCTGAAAAGTTTCAGAAAGATACCTTAGTGGTAATGCAGGATTCGTGCTTCTGGTTAAGCAACCACCATCAACAACAATACCATCAACAAAACCCAAACATAATTACTAATAAAACCCTGAAATAAAGAGAAATCCATATTGAAAACCATCAAAATAAGCTTCCAAAACAGTAAATTAATGCAAAAGAAAATCAATCTTATTATAATTTTAAAATGTAAGACAAAATTCTGTGCTGGTAAGTGCTTTTTACTGTTTTCATGAAGTACCATTACCCATATCTTGAAAAAAATTGTCAAATTTCTTTACCACCTTATCTCTTTGTATTGGCTCTTGAATGAGTCCAACATATCCATTAGTTGGGGTAAGGTTAGTTTACTTGTGCATACAGTATCAAGGAAGATCATTCTTTAAAATTTTACCAATAGGAAAACAAGGAATGTTTGAGTATGAACTGGGTATTAGATAGCAATAAGGAATTAATTTTAATTGTATCAGGTGTGATAATCATATTTACTCTTCTTAAACCTTGCCACCTGGAAGAGGTAATACCAAGAAAAATAATCAGCTAGAAGTTTTCCAGAATTGAAACTTGAGATCCAGAAAAAGCAATGTTTTCCAGGCAGGATAAATAAAAAGAAATTTATACCTAGAGACGATAATAAAACTGTAGACTACCACAGACAAAGAGAATATAAAAGCAGCCAAAAATAAAAGATTGACTACTTGGCAGACACTGTTGGTGCCCTGCCCATATCCTCTTTAGCAGCCGTGACCCATACTTACCCTTCTCCTGATAATTGTCCTCAGCTTACTTGAAATGTCTCAGAGTTTCCATACTCCTTCTGAGGACAGCCCATTACCAAAAAATGACTAACAAAAGGATACCAAAGGCCAGTCACCTTGTATCAATGTGAGACATTTCTGTGGTACCCTCTAGATTCAGAGTTTCTTGTGGAATCAGGCTGATCTTCCACTAAATCCTATCTTTGATTAGCTGCTTTTCCTGTCTTACACTCCTTTCCTAATTTTCTTTTTCTGATTTTAACTAACAAAACTTAGAATCCTCATCTTGGGTTTGACTCTGCAAATGCAAAGTGCAAATGAAAGCAATTACCAACAAGCAAATGATAAATAGATCATCAGCAGATTCTCAAAACAACAATGGTTGCCAGAAGACTGTAGAATAATACACTCTAAGTACTGAGAAAAATAACTGTCAGTTAAGACCTCTATTTCCAAACTACAATTTGAGGACAGAAGTGAAATAAATGTCTATTCAGACATATCAAAATAGAGTTTACCACCAACAGACCCACACCAAAGAAAATTTTAAAGAAAGAATTTGGGGCAGAAAGAAAAGAATCCCAGATTGGAAGTCTGAGACACAAGAGGAACTGGAAAAAAAAGAAAAAAGTAATTAGTGAACATGAGGGTTAACAATCAACAATATTTAAAATAACATTAGTAATAATAATGCTTAATTCAGTGAATAACAAAACAAGGTTGAACTATGTTATTTTACAAAAAAAAGTGGAAAGTGATAGAATTTAAGTTGTTATATCCTGCATTTTTGAAGAGAAGACAATAAAGATTAGTTTAACTATAGACTTTAAGTATACAGAAAAAGATTTTAAGATCAATCTCTTAAAAATAGAAATCAAATGTGTTAACTTTAAACTAGCAAAGAAGGGAGAAAAGAATAGAAAACCTCAATCAGAAAGAAGGCATGAGGAACTTCTGTTTCTGGCTACATTGATGTGACTGGTCCTGGATTAATCCACTCACTGTAAACAACCATAAAGTTGGACAAAATGTATAAGGCAAATCTTTTCATGAATTGTATAATATTCAGCATAAAACTGCACTTTATGAGTGAAGGGAGAGCACCACAATTTCCCCAACTCTCTCCTTATGGACAGTTTTCTAACCTCAATAAAGCAAGCTGGGATCCAAGCAAAACACATGGCCCTGCTTCACTTAGAAGGCAGAGATTAGAGTTCAAGGAAGCTGGAGTGGAAGGAATATACACAGCAAAAAGTCAGAAAGGAAAGAGTTGGGTAGAAGGGTGATCTCAGATGTCTGAGTAGTGTTCCTTACAAGTACTTGAGCAAGGACTGGGCTATACATGTGAATGGAAAGAATTCAGGAGGCTCCTTAGAGAGTCATTGCTACTGGTTGAGAATGAAAGAGATATTAGAGGTCATACAGTGACAGTGGATACTGGAGTCCATGCCAGCCAGAGTGGAGCTATCTCATTAACACCTCCTAATACTGTAAAATTTTTTACAATGTCCAGTATACATTAATTCTTAGATGTACAAAAAAGAGGAAAATGTGACACATAGTAAAGAAAATACATCAAAATAAACTGACCAAGAGATGATATAGGTCTTGTATTTAGCAGATAATGACTTTAAAAGATATTAAAAATATATTTAAAGAACCAAAGGAAAATTGTGTTCCAAGAATTAAATGAAAATATACTCTTAATGAGAGAATAGATAGTGAATATCAGAAGAGAAATAAAAGCTATTTAAAAAGGCAAATAGAAATTCCAGAACTTAAAAGAATCATAAATGAAATTTAAAATTCACTGAATGGGCTTAACAGCAGGTTGGAGATGGTGGAACAAAGAGTCAGTGAAGTTGAAGAAAAATTAATAGATATTATGCAATATGAGGAACAGAGAGACAAATGTTTGAAGAAAAATGCACAGAGTCCCAGAGACTTGTAGGACAACATCAAATAATCTAACATATGTATAATAGGAGTCTCAGAAGGAAAAGAGAATAGGACATAAATGTATTTAAAGAAATAATGGCTAAAAATATACTCAATTTGGTTGGGGAAAAAATGAATTTATAGAGTTAAGACTTTGAGGAGGAGCCACCCTGGTGGCATAGCAGTTACTTTCACGTGCTCCGCTTTGGCAGCCCAGGGTTCACAGGTTCAAATCCTGGGCGCAGACTAATGCACCACTTGTCAAGCCATGCTGTGGTGGTGTCCCATATAAAGTGGAGGAAGATGGGCATGGATGTTAGCCCAGGGCCAATCCTCCTCTGCAAAAAAAAAAGAGGAGGATTGGCAACGGATGTTAGCTCAGGGCTGGTCTTCCTCACAAAAGAAAAAAAAAAAAAGAATTTGAGGAAACCCCAAAAAAGATAAAATCAAAGAAAACTACACCAAATCGCATCATAGTCAAACTTCTGAAAACAAAAGATAAAGCAGTCAGAGGAAAAGTACCGTACTACAGGAAACAATGATAAAAACAATTGCTGACTTCTCATCTGAACAAGGCAGTCCAGGCAACAATGGAACAGCATCTTTAACATGCTGAAAGAAAAACAAATATTGTTATTTAAGAATTTTAGATCTGGTAAAAATATACTTCAAAAATAAGGTAAAAATAAAGGCATTTTATTGTAAACAAAAGTGAAAAATTATTTGCAGCAAACATAAACTAAAAGAAATCTTAAAAGAAAGAAAATCATACCACATGAAGAGCCAGATCTACAAGAAGGAAAGATGAACACTGAAAAAGTAAATAGTGGATAATACAAAAGATTATATTATTCTCATTATTATTTCCTTAAAAGAGAACTGTTTTTTAAAAAACAATAGTAACAACATTTTAAGGTAGAGTTTATAATATATGAAAAAAATAGAAGATGTGTGAAAATGGCACAATGGATAAGGGACAAGTTAATGAAATTCTACTGTTGAATGGGTATAACATTTGGGAAATGGGAAGTAGGAACCAGGAAGAGGGAAGCATCAAATGTGGAGTTATAAGTTGGAACTGTACAGGGTCAGGTGTTAAATAGAGTAATTTGACTCTAACAGACTTTAATAAGTTAAAGATAGGATATTGTTAATCCTAAGCAAACATTATATAAATTTAAAAACCAAAAGAGCTAAGAAGCCAAGAAAAGAAATGAAATAGAATATTAAAAAGTATTCAATTAGCCCAAAGTAGTCAGGAAAAGAGCAACGAAAACCAAACAAATGAAAAAAAGTAAGGGAAAAACAGAAAGCAAATAGGAGGAAAACAGACCTAAACAAAACAATACAATAATTATATGAAATGTAAACAGAAAGAAAGAAAAGCAAATAGACTAAACAAGAGGTTGAGAAACTATGGCCTACAGGCCATATCTTGCCCACTTATTTTGTAAATATTTATTGAAAAATAGCCTCGTCTATTCGTTTACATATTGTCTGTGGCTGCTTTATGCCACAATGGCAGAGTTCAGTAGTTGTGATGGAGATTATATGACTTGCAAAGCCTAAAATGTTTACTATCTGACCCTTAACAGAAAAAGTTTGCCAACCCTTGCACTAAACACTCCAATTATATGGCAGATTTTATGAAACTCAAAAAGCCAGACTCAACTCTATGCTGCCAAGAAAAGAGTCAGTTTAAATTTAAAGAAACAAATAAGTTGAAAGTAAAAGGATCAGAAAAGATATACAATGTAAGTAGGAAGCATAAGAAAGCTAGTGTGGTTATATGAAACAAAGTAGACTTCAAGACAAAATATCTTCCAAGAGATGAAGATGGATATTTCATAATGATGAAAGGATCAATTCATCAGGAAGACATACATGTTAAATATGCATGCAGTTAATAATAGAGGTTTAAAGTTCATGAAGCAAAAACTGATAGAATGAGAGAGGAATAAGAAAAACTATAACCACTGTTGATTTTTAATACCCCTCTCTCAGTAATTGATATAATAAGAAAAATTTAAAAGTCAATTAAAAAAAGATAATCTTAACACTATCCAACCATCTTGACCTAATTGACAATTATAGAATACTACACCCAACAACTACAGTACACACATTCTTTTTAAGAACATATGGAATCTTTACCATGATAGAACCTATGCTAGCCATAAAATAGACCTCAATATATTTTTAAAAATTTAAATCCACTTTTTAATGATATATTTAATTTAATCCAGCACATCCAAAATCTGATTTGTATTGCTTTTAATAACCAAGTTTCAAGTGATCAATAGCTACCAGGAGCTACTAGAAATATCGGATAGCAGTTCTAGGGCATGATCTGAATACTATATTTTCTTAAAACCTACAGATGGTTCTAATCTATACTTACAGGTGAGAATGACTTTTGCTTTGAAAGGACAAAAACTTCAGGTGTTAGAAAAAAAATTGAAATCCACTATGTTCTCTTCCCAGATTGGAATTAAATTAAAAACCTGTAACAATTAGATATATAAGAAAAGAAGTGATTGCAAATTAAATAACCCATTTCTAAACAACCCATGTGCCAAAGAAAAAATTGTAAGGAAAATTAGAAAATGTTTCATAGTGTATGACAAGAATACAACATAGCAACATTCATGATACATAACTAAAGCAGTGATTAGAAAGAGATTTATAGTTTTAAATGCCTATCTTAGGAAATAAGATCTAAGTTTCTCACTTAAAAACCTGAAAAAAGAAGAGCAAATCAAACTCAAAGTAGAGAAGAAAAGAAATATTAAAAGTCAGAACAGAAACCAAGGAAACATTAAATAGACAAACAATAGAGAAAATTCTTAAAGACACAAGTTAGTTCTTTGAAAAGTTTAATGAAATTGATAAACCCCTAGAAACTCATCAGGGAAAACACAAATTAGGAAAATTAGTAATGAAATAATAGATAATTGCTAGAGATTCTACAGACATTAAAGGAAAAAAGGAAATATTATGAACAACTTTATGCCAATTAATTCAATAACAGATGAAATGGAAATTTTCCCTGAACAACTCAACTTATCAAAACTGAATCAAGGAGAAATAGAAATTTGAATGATATTCCTCCCTTTACTAAAGAACTTGAATTCATAATCAGAAACTTTCCCACAGAGAGAAGGCATAAAAAGAGGAGAAAATAAGTAGAAGGGGGAAAAAGGCAAATATGAAGCACAAAATAACAGGAGTAGGAATTTCAAATATATTAGGAAAAATAATACATAAAAATAGACTAAATGTGTCAATTAAAAAATGTGTCCAACTTGACAAAAATAATCAAATTAATCTATAAACACAGTCTTTAAAAGATACAAACTTACAATGGAATGCTAAATATAAACGGATAGGTCAAAAGAGTAAAAGCAGTTAAAAAAAGCAAAAGAAAGGGGTGCAGCCATATTACTACCTGATATCAGGCATTTTAAGCCAAAAAACAGTACTGGGGATAAAAAGGTCTCTACTTAATGATAAAATATCCAATTCACCTGAAAATATAACAATTAAGAATTCTAAAATTGTGTTCATCTTGCTATAAAAAACAAAACTTGATAGGATTATAAGGACAAAATGAAATATTTACCATCACACCATCATAAGGGGAAATTTTAACACACCTAAACATATTTTAAGTATTTCTTTGAGTCCTTAATATAACAATGAAACAAAAATTAATAAATATGCCAAATATTTGAACACAAATGATAGAAATACATAATATGTAATAATACAGAAATGAGGGAAATGATAAAACCCTGTGCCCAACAAAACAGAAAACATATTCTTCTCAAGTATAGGTGGAATATTTACCAAAATTAACGAAATATTAAGTTCTTTTTAGACTATTGCTCTAATCACAATAAAAATAAATTAGAGATCAACTACAAAGACATCCAAACAATTAAGGAAACACTCCAAAGCAGATTTTAATTTGTGTACCCTTTTTTAAAAACCATTCTTTGACCATGTGGTTTAACACTGATTTCTTCTATTCATCATATTAAAATATTTTGCATATACTAGAAAAATTATTAATAATAAAAGGATGATAGAGCAATGAAGAATGAGAAGACAGAAATAAGGCTGAGAGGACAGGAAAATTAAACCTAGAATGTGATACTGAACTAGATCTTGTTCCAGAAGAGGAAAAAAATGCTTCAAAGAACATTATTGGGACAATTAACAGA
This sequence comes from Tapirus indicus, assembly GCA_031878705.1. Taxonomy (NCBI): domain Eukaryota; kingdom Metazoa; phylum Chordata; class Mammalia; order Perissodactyla; family Tapiridae; genus Tapirus; species Tapirus indicus. Next base: position 123,255,729 of record CM062919.1, on the reverse strand, counting down.
ACTAGAATAAAGCCTGCAGATTACAGAAAAATATTATATCAATACTAAATTTCCCGAATTTGTTAACTACACTATAGATATCTAACAGAATATTCTTGTTCCTAGGAAATGCTCATCAAAGCACTATGAGATGAAGGGCCATGAATAAGCAATCTACTCTCAAATATTTCAGAAAATAAAACATTGTGCATGTGCATGAGTGTGTGTGTGTGTGTGTGTGTGTGTGTGTGTAGAATAATAAAGCAAATGTGGCAAAATTTTTAAAAATTGAATTAAAAGTAAAATGCTTAAAAATGAATCTAAATAAAAGAGTAAAGTGGTATGCATATTTTTTACTTTTTTGGGCAACTTTTCTATAGATTTGGAATTATTTCAAAATAGAAATTTCTTCACCACCAATTCAACTTAACACAGTACAAGAAACATTGGTGACACCTGTTCAATAAAAAAGCATTTTGTGATTTAAAAAAATAGATGAAATTTGAATTCATAATTTTACACAGAGAAAACCCAGATATTATCCTCTAATTGTAACTGAGTTCAGAAAAGTTGTAATATATGATCTATATCAGAATTACCAACAGTACTTCTAAGAGGGACAGTATGAAGAACTTAACTTTGAAGGCGCACACACGTGGACTTGAATACGGGATCCAGTGTTGACCACTCATGTGGCCTTGAGTAATTTATCTAATCTCTGAGTTTTAGTGGCTTCATCTATAACCTGGAGATAATGAGCCTACCCTGTAGCATTGTTGCAAGGATTAAAGATAATGTAAAGCACTTAACATAAATTAAACACTTAACACACGGGAGCTGCCATTATTATATAGTAGTGACACACACCTAGAAATATACAATAAGAGAATGATTCTGCTTACATCCCAATATATTCAGCCTATGAGTGTTAATTCTATCCGTAATACAAAAGAGTTATGGAAACACACAGAAAAGTCATGACAAGAAAATATAGGATGATAGAAATAAATGTAAAGACTTGCATTGTCCCTGGTTAAGATTATTAATTTGAAATGTACATTGACCCCTATGCAAGCACTTAATGTCATACCTCAGACAATCCCACACAGACAATATTACAAATTAGTGATGTAATTCATTTAGAAGAATGAGCAAGATAAAATTATATAAGAATAGTATTAAGGTCCTGATGCACTTAACTTATGAAATGCTAACCTATGTTACAAAGTGCAAATTACTGAAACCACAAAGTAATTAACACAAAAATAATAGAACAGAAAAGATAGTCAAGAAAAGGAATCAAATTATTATAAGACCTCAATAAATGCAAATTAAAATACAATAATAGATGAAAGAATCGTTGCTAATAACTATTAATGAAGATAGTGTGGAAAAGAATTACATAAATCCATAATTCACACCTTCATGGCTGCACATTTCAAAAGGATCAAATAATTTTAAACTATTTCAATATAAAAGATAAGAGTTTTTCTTCCCATCTGAGAATGAGATGAAAACTTTGACTTAAAGAGATGAAGAAAAATCATTAGACACAAGATAGATTAAATACATCTTTAAATTGCATACTAAAATGTAATAAAAGAAATATAAAACAATCACAAATTGAATGCCAATACACATGTGGAAAAATTATTTGGCAAAATATTTAGGGAATGTGTAAGTGATTAATGGCCTGATTTCTCGAGATAAATGACAAAGCAGATGAACTAACAGTATACAGACTGAAAAATATAAAAAAGAAAAGTACCTCACAGGCTGCAAATCATGACGCCATTATAATTGAAGGTATTCAGAAATAACCTAACTGCCCAATGAAAGAGGAGTGGTTAGGAAGCTATCGTTTATCAAGTTGATGGAATATATTATTTGTAAAAATGACAAGTGTCAGGAACAATGCATCTTTCTCCTGAGCACTTATTCCCACCATTAACTCTCACTCATCATTTGCCGTGATGTTACAACCAAGGTGTATTTGTGTGCTGCCTAAATAAACATGTCTTAAAGAGTTTCCATCTCTTTCTTGCTCCAGCTTTTCTCATTCCTGCTTTTTAAACATTTTCTCTCCCTTTGTTTCCTCAAAATAAATGCCTTTTCTTTACATGAAATTATGCAATTTCTCACATGAGGAAAACATTTGGGGTGATATACACACACACACACACACACACACACACACACACATCAATATATATATTGGTGTGGCCAAAATACAATCTACCATGAACCCTGAATAACAGAATGGTAAATCGATAATCTTGCAGTTGATGTTAAATTAAGAGGGATTACTAATGCTCTCAAAAAAATTGGTTAAAGCTCTTCCTTTCCTGATAATTAAAAGGGGTGTATTGGTTAAGATCTTCACCTTTGGAGTCAGACAGACTTGGACACATTCAAATAAATTACCTGACATATGAAATGGGGATAGTAATACCTACTCTATACGGTTGTTGCCACATAGCAAGGACTTGTTGTTATTATCATAAATACTAACTGCAATACTGTTTTAGTAAAGAATGTTTGGAAAATACAAAAGTATAGAGAGAAGAAAATCAGTCACTCATAATTGCACCACTCAGAAAAAAATGAAGCTCATTTTAAAACATCCTTGACAAAACAAAATAAGAGTTCCATTTTTAAAAAAGGATACAATTCAGTAGGAAAATGGTGAAAAAAGACAAAAATCCTGCTCTGCACCATTTTATGATACTTACCAAATGGGTATGGCGCTGTAGGCAGACGCAAAGCTAGGGGAGGCAGCAGTTTCCTAAATGGGGTGACAGGGTAGGATGAAGCCCCTGGGGGGAGGAGGATGAGATCTCATCAAGAAGATGGCACATAAGCTGGGCCAAAGTGCGAGTGGGCTTCAGATCACTGGAAGCAATGGGAAGAGGTCTGAGAGCAGGTGGTGAGAGTGGCATGAGCGACAGGCTGAGGGATTGTCTACGAGGGGCCCTGGGCGGATGCGTCTAATTAGATTGCTGGGTTCCTTTAGGGGAAGTAGTGAACGAGGAGTAACTATTAGGTCAGATGATGAGCATGATGCCAAGTTAAGAGATTTAAACATTATCCTTATAAGTAGTGGGAAGCCTCAGAAGTTTCTAAGGAGGGAAGGGTTATGAACTATACTATTATCTTTGAGACAGTTTATGCGAAACATGTGGGAGAGTCTAGAAACAGGGAGATAGAATGCAAAATATCAGATGAAAGAATTTAATGAGGAAAAGTTTTTAAAAAAATAGAAGAGTCAGGAATTAATACAGTATGCAAGACTAAGTATAAATATTGTAGAAAGACCTAGCAACTCTGTAGACACATGCCATATTTGGAGTACAACTGTAAAAATAACATGATGTTCAGAAATATAAAAAAGGAGCGTGACACCAAAAGGCTAGTATATGCTATATAATCAGCAATTTGTGGGGTCCTTTCATTCATCGAAGGAATAGTTTAAGTAAATAAAGGGGCAAAAATATAAGTGCTTTTGTTGTTGCTGTTTTTAAAAAGAGCTAAAGTAATGGGGGCTAGCAGAGTTAAAAAATAAGCCCAGTAATGACAATGGCCCTCAAGTATAGGGAGCTGGGGAGGAAGATGAGGATTAGCTGATCTCTGCAATAACTCTGTGGGGAACATAGAAAATGGGCTTAAATATGAAAACAAGATGTATTTCCCCTGGAAGTAATAAAGCATCTCAACCATACCTTCCGTCCCCTGTCTCCCTTGCACACTAATGCCATGAAAATCTTCAAGAAGCAGTAGCACTCTAAGTACTTTACAAATTCACATTCCCAAAGGCCTCCTCAAGAATCCCATAGTTCTGTGACTCTCTCTCCTGCCCCATCCAGTAATGTTCTCTTCTAAGCATTTGGCTTCTGCCTGTGGTATATGGATCTGGGAGGAAACAGAACTCCCTTGAAGTCAGCTGGAATGTATGGATCGGTGATCAGCAATTAAAGGTGATAAATGTTATGATCTTATCACTTATTCCATACTTGACTCTAATTTTTAAAAAATCATTAAACCATATCACCCAGACACAGGAAACAGATAACCTCCTACAAAATTGTTCCTAAGGCCTGGGCGGTTAGGTGTACTGTCCAAAAGAGACCATTAGAAACTCAGGTCATCTCATTCCTGATCTAGGTGCTCTTCAGTCTGCATATTTTCCATTTTCCATGTTTCCACTTTAATATTTGTCCATGTACTTCTTCCCAAAGTACATCACATCCCTTATACATTCTGTTATGGACTGAATGTGTCCCTCCAAAATTCATATGTTGAAATCTAATCCCCGATGTGATGATATTTGAAGGTGGGGCCTTTGGAAGGTGATTAGGTCATGAGGGGGGGGTCCTCATGACGGGATTAGTGCCCTTATAAGAAGGGACATGAGAGCTAGCTCACTCCATTTTTGCCACTTGAAGATACAATGAGAAGTTGCCAATCTGCAACCCAGCAGAGGACCCTCACCAGAACCCAACAATGCTGGCACCTTGATCTCAGACTACCAGCCTCCAAAGCTGTGAGAGAGAAATAATTCTGTTATTTATAAGCCATCCAGACTATGCTACTTTGTTACAGCAGCCTGAACTAAGACATATCTGCTTTTCAAAAAAAATTCCATTCTAAACAACTTAACATTTTTAGGATGTGGAATTCTATTTTATCTCTATCTAGGGGCCTGCCTCATAATATATAAGGCTAAGACACAAACAGCACAAGCCTGTAGACATCTAAGGTGAGGTTTCTTGTAAGACCTGCTTAAGGAAATAGACATTTTTCAGAGCTGTAGAATGGAAGCCAGCCACGTGAGGTAAAGATCAGTGAATCACATCATATGCAGCTGAAAAAAGAAAATTAAACTGTTCCATGTGGAGAGCAGAGATTTAGGAGGCCCAAGTTGCCTTCCAGACAGGGGAATGCAGGCCTGGGAAACAAAATTCTGATCCAGGAGAAGGCCATCTTGGTAATCTTCTCCAAAGGTGAGTGTAAATCTCACATGTAGAGAGAGTCCACGCACCACATGTGTCCTCGGTTTTCCCATCTATAGATCTTTTCCAGCTGTAACCTGTCTAGATTCAAGAATCACAGCATGAACCTCTGCCCAAGCCCCTGTCCCTGGGCCTTGGAACTATCTGTCCTTCATGTGTCAGAAGAGAACACCCCACTGGTTGCTGGAGGAGAAGGAGTCTTTGTCCTTTCACAGCTTTACTGTTTGATTGTAACCAACTCCCAGGGAAAATTCTGGACTTAATGAGCCCTTCTTTTGTCCTTGGAAGAGTCACAGAATGCAGCTGTCAGGCAGCAAGAGTTGTATAGGAGTCTTACAGATCCTTCATAATTCTTCAGACAACATTATATTTTGCACTATCAGTTACCCACGGCCTGACAGCGGAAACTCTGCCTCCTATAAATGCCCCAGCAAAGGAGGACCAGATGTGTCTTCTTTATTGGCCACATTTTCCTGCACATCCTGAGTGGTCTTTGAAGAAAAGTAAATTTGCCTTTCTTCTACGAAAAAGGGAAGGAACAGCATGAATTAACGGATAGTTACTAAAATTCAGTGACCCAGGAAGCGCTTCCTAAGCATCGCCATTGAGCGAGGCACGGAACTGGGATCTATAGTCTGCTTCAGAAGAGTGGAAATCATTCCTGGCACATGCTGCCCAGGTGGAAACAGCTCTGTGTGGAGAAGGGCTTCAGCCTCAGGACATGCGACAGAGCCCTTATCTGATGGACCTATAAATGTCTAAATCAGGACTGTTCAGTCAGAATAAATATTCCACTGAAATGTAATGGTTACAAGACCCTCACAGCAATAGTTTGATCAGGCCATGCTTGCAACAGTCAGACCGGGCCTAACATCATTTGCTTATATCTTGCTCTAATAAAGTGATACATTTTATTTCAAATCCTTACTTTTTTCAAGGTGAAACTTTTGACTGCACATGGTGGGGAGGCAACAATGATGACGTAGTACCTCTTTGTCATTCTCGTCGTCATAAAATATTTAAGCACATCAACATTCCTTGGCTAGCTCGAGTGGATTACTTATGCTACAGGCTTTTGCACCCACTTTATAGTGAAGCCAAAATCGACCTGTTGTCAACCAGCTGATTATCCCCCCGTCATCAGCAGTCCAGCTGGTATGATGAAGACTGGGTCACCCCAGGAGAATCTCTCAAAACAAATTTGTACATTGATTCCCCTCTCTCCCTACCTCTTTTTGACTATAGTTGAAGCTTGCTGTGATCTGGGGACACTTGGGAGTATGTGTCTTTTCAAAGAGAGAAAACCTCAAATCTTTCACACATTTGTTTCCGGGATGAATTTTACTGTTGAAAGCTCATCTATAGTAGAACACGCTTCTCAAAGAGGAAATAAAACATTTTTCAATAAACTGTTTCCCCATGGAAAAAAGAAATAAGCTTTATGTCAGTTATGTTTATGACAAAGAAAATATTTAAGAATGGTATCAGTTTCATTTTCTGTCTGTGCAAATTGCTACAAAAAATCTAGGATGCTTATTATGTGTAATGTTACTGAAAAGCTCTGAAGATGGCTTGTTACCATCTGACTGAAATCCCAAGTATAATCCTCCTCTCCTTCCTTTCTTTTCCTTCCTTTTTTTCACAAATGCCCAGTCCAGGTCTTACCGATTCCTAAGAAAACCTTAGAAGGCATTACCTTGGTGACTGATTTCCACCTTCAGCAATTGAAAAGTAGGAAGAATAACAATGGTACAGTTCTGAATAAGGTCATATTTAATGGCATATGTGGAAATTGTGCTCATTTCCAAACTAGCTCATCTGGAATAAAGGAGAATGTGAATTTTTCATTCAGAATTTCCCTTTATACCTCTAATAATTCCCCTGCATCTCTTCTTTCCTCAAAAATAACTCCAAAATATTATTAGCTAGGGGTTTCTTTTGCATTTGATTTCTCAAGTAAATGAGTCGTGCTGTTCTCTAGGACATCTTTTACTAATGAGCTTCTTTATTTGGGCTGAAGCAATGATGACCTCGAGCTCTGACAAGCAGCGAAAATAATTGCTTAGAACGCAAACGGTGCGCTTGTATGTGAACAAGCCCAGTGCACTTTGAGGGATATACCTGCTTTTCCTTCCTTCTATATCCCCTCTCTGTCCACACCAATATTTACCATCAGGTTCTATCTTTTCTCACAGTTATGCCATATCCAGGCTGAAAAATTCTTGGAGCAGTATTTTAAATGCAGCTCTATGCTAATCAGCAAGATGTATCCTTTTCCAAACCCAAAACATTTTTTTAAAAAATACTTCCAAGTTATTAAAGTGACCTAGGGGGGTTCTTCTACTATTTGCCAACTTAAAAATATATGTATATCTGCAATATGAAAGGATTCAGCCTCAAGGTGTGGTATGGTTTGTGAATTTGATTTTGTAACTCATTCCCGCTTTACTGAATTTATTAAATACAATTAGGTTTAGAGAATATGTATCAGGTAAAATTGCTTAATGATTCTCACATAGCTAAACTCTGATCCATGCATGGGCTTTTGTACATTCACCTTAGAATTGAGGAGAGCCAGTATGACCAACGATACACTGACATGCATGCAGAAAAATATGGACTAAAAATATCTTGCATTTGTATGACACACTACAAATTACATAATTTACATAAATTACATAAATTATATAATTTAAAATTACATAATTCTGGGGCTGGCCCCATGGCATAGTGGTTAAGTTTGGTGTGTTCTGCTTCAGTGGCCAGGGTTCGCAGGTTCGGATCCCGGGCACAGACCTACACCACTCGTCAGCCATGTTGTGGCAGTGACCCAGATACAAAGTAGAGGAAGATTGGCACAGACGTTAGTTCAGGGCTAATCTTCTTCAAGCAAAAAAAAAAAGAGGAAGATGGGCAACAGATGTCAGCTCAGGGTGAATCTTCCCCAGCAAAAAAAAAAAAAAATTTACATAATTCTTCATGATTATTCCTGCCTCATACTGCACCTGCCTCAAAGGGCTGCAAGGATTAAATGAAATAATGCAGGTAAATTCTTGATACACATGTAGGTCACAATAAATGGAAACTCTTGTTCCTGTTACTGATTTCATTTTCTTCTGTGGATGACACATTTCTACTCTATCTGTTCTCATAAATCTGTTAGTCTTTTCTTCAAGTTAACATTGAAATCAAGTAACAGCCACAGACTTTCACTCACATCAGGTTTTCTTTCTGAAAGACATTGAGTAATTCATAGTGCATGAATTCCTCAAACTATATTCTATGTCTAAACCAATTTCTCTCAGTTTCCTGACTCCAGACTTCCCTAGGATCAATTAGAAATAATATTACATTGACTTTTCATGAATTTTTTCAAACAAATTTTTAATTTGTGTTTAATGATCCAGCTCTTTGAAGATTATATTTTCTCTCCCAGATACTTTCCTCTGTCAGTGATCCCAATTAGCCCTTTTTTCCATTACTTCCCAATTGCAAAGCTATAATTTTAACTCTCTTTAAAAGAGTTGTTATAAGACTGTAAGACTGAAGGAAAAAATAAAAAATAAAGGATCTGTTGCTTCTAAAAGCTGAAGGTTGTCCCTTTTCAGCAAGGATGGAGCACTTGTACCTAAGGCTGACAATCACAGAGGATTAATCTTGAGCCATGCACAAATTATTGCTTAAAATTAGGCTTTAATTAATTTGCTTTAGAGAGAAATAAAATGTTACCACGTGGTCAGCAGAATAGTTTTTCCTTTTCCTTTTGCCCTATAAAACAGTTGCTTGATCTTCAGCAACAAGCCACCACGCACAGCATCTCACTATTTTGATAACATTTTCAGTGGCATAATAACAATACCTACTCTCTGAAGAAAGGAAACGATGCTGAGCTTTAGAAGTATAATAAACACTGGTAGTTGCTCACCCAGAAATTATTCCCCACACCCACCTTCCTTCTTGCTCACAGAATCCAATTTTGTTCAGGTCTTGCTCATTAAGCTCCAGTTTTTACCAGGTAAAAACTCTCCATCAGCTTCAGGGGAGATGGCCCCATTTCTAGCTCCAGCCCCAGCACTAGACCTGAGATGAATTACAATTTGTCCAGTCCCTTTTGCCAGTGATTGCTTTATGCTGGGACGTACGATATCGCTCAGGTGAATGAGATAGGAAAGGACCTCTAATGAGGGGATTCCAAAAAGAAAAGAAGAACAAAGCACTCCTCTTCTGTTCCTGGATCTTGTCATGTCTGCATGTTGCTATAAAGCTGCAGCACCCATCTTGGGACCATGAAGGAAGTTAGCCTGAAATGAAATGCTGAGGATGGCAGAGTAGAAAGATGAAAGTAAAGTAGAATTTTGATGACATTAGAAAACTGCTGAATTAACTAACCTTGGCACTGCCCTACCTCTGGAGTTCTTGCTATGTAAGATAATGAATCCCCTCATTATTTAAGACATTTTAAGTTGGGGTTGCTGATACTTGCGACCAAAATCAGCCTAACTAAGCTACAGCAATATCACTTTAGTGATAGGCCATGAGGTTCTGCCCTTACTTTATAGAATTTTAAGACCCATTCTCTCTCAGCTTCCACCTGTATAGGCACATGTTATTATAACTTAGAAAGGAAAGGTGATTCAAAGCATTGGGCAAAATAATAAATATGTCAAATATGAAAAAGTGAAAGTAATACATATCACTCACCAGAGAAGAATAGTGATAAATAAAGGACAGACCTGAAGCTGTAGCTTTCATTATATCCATTTATCATTCTGGAATGCCTACCCAGAAAGAATGAATCCTTAAAGGTTATCTAAATAAGGCATATGAGATTGAAAACAACACGGGTAGAATAGAATGATGGCCAGAAATGGCCAAGATGAGACATAATAGGAATAAATGTAAAGTCTTAGATATAGATCCTAGAAAAGGCAGTGGACAAATTTAGGAAAGAGCTAAAAAGAAACCCTAGTGGTTTTAATTGTTCCCAAATTTGGCACATAGAAATAATGTTATGTGGCCACCATAAACATCATGAGATCTTACTTCATTAACTGAATGTAGTGTCTAAAGAGGGGATTTTTAGCCCAGCTAGATATCAAAATTATCTGCGTCTTTTCAAAAATGCAAATATCTGGACTCACCTCCAGACCTAGTGAATCAGAATATTTTAGATTGGACATGACTTTGTGCAACAGCTGATGAACTGGTCTAGACTCTCGATGGAGCAAGAGCTGTTGAACTCGTCTCTAAGTAGTCTCATTGGTGGGACTTTATATAGTTCTGGGAACCATAGTTTCAAAAAAGATATTTAAAAGTTGGAATGCACACATAGAAAGCCAACCAAGAAGGTAAGGAGTCTTGTGATTATGTAATATGATGAGTAGTTGAAAGACACAAGGGCATTCGATCTAGAAGTGAAAGTATACTCAGGAAGGAATCCATGAAATGAAACTATATACACATGTTGAATATTTAAGATTTGACACAGGGAAGAGGTGCACTACTGTTTGATAGCTCTGAAATAAAGGATTAGAGAACTAATGTGGGAAGTTAGAAGGTGACAGATTTTAGATCAATATAAAGAAAAGTTTTCAACTCATTAAACGGTCAACAATGGAAAGGACTGCTTTGAAAAATAGCAATTTTCTCATAATCGTAAGTTTCCCCAAGAGGTCATATAACTGACACTATGGAACACCATCAGGAAGGCTGTAATGAGGACACCTGCCCTCAACAGGGAATGGAATAGAATACCTTTGAGCTTACCTTTGGCTCTGAGATTCTATGATACTCTGAGCAAATATAACATACGAAGATCACAGAAAGCAACCTTGGAATTCACCTGTTAAATGTCCTTCATTCTATGCATAACAATTGCTAACACTTAGTGAACAATTACTACATACACACTATCCCTAATTAGTACAGCAACCCAGAAAGATCATATTGTTAGTCTTATTTTATAGATGAGAAAACCAACTTACCAAGAAGTTATCCAACTTAAGCATTTAAATAATAAGTGGAAGAAATAGGGCTTAAAACCAAGTCTTGCCAAAGCCTCTTTTTTTGTGTGACAATCCCCAGTGACTTCTCAAGGTCTACAAAATGAATACTATACTCCCTGTATTGTACACAAGAACTTCGATGATCTTTCACCAACCTATATTTTCAACCTTATTTTTCATCATTACCCTTAATTCACCTCATGATCCAATTAAATTGGCCTATTTGTTTCCTTCTAAGCCCAAGGTCTCCTGACTCTAAGCCTTATATTAAAGCTGTTCCTTCTAATTCTAACACGATTTCTTCTATTCTCTCTAAACTCAAAGTCTATTCAAGGACCAGTTCAAATACTTCCTCTTCAAGTCTCCTTCCTCCTTAACTCAAAGTAAATTCTCTACCCTGAGAAGTCTCACTACATTCTATACTAGCTCTCTCATAGTAGTAACACTTTCTGCTCTGTACTTATTATGCATGTATGTGTGTATGATTTGCATTATAACAATTTTTGTATACGTCTAATTTTTCCTACTAATTTCTAAAATTCTCCCACTAAATTCCCCCAAAATTGAATATTCCACCATACACATGGTAAATCGTCAATACCTTTTGATTAAATAAATGAATGAAAAAAAACTTGAGCCACAAAGAATTTAAGTGATGTGCCCAGAATCACAAAAGGAATTTGTACCCCCATAGAACCTGAGCCTACATCTTCTGTAGAGTTATTATTATTATTATTATTAATTACACCATGAAGCAATTCTGCTATGAATTTATTATATAACTAGAAACAAGAAAAGAATATGTGGATTCTTGATTCTGCTCTCCAAGGGGCAGAAAAAAAAAAAAAAAAACAGGCAAAAATTTTTAGGAAAAGTCTTCTGTCTCCTTCTTTGGGAAAAGAAAACCAGAAAAGGTTTGTTGTCATATTTTTTAATATTTCACTTAAATAATTAAAGCCAAGCTCAAGTACCTCAAACCACGATTTGTCAGTGCAGTCACTCGATATTCAACGGCCAAAGTTCGCAAATATCCAGAAACCTACATTTCTAATTAAGTAGATAGTATCATGGAGTTGAGAACACATTCCCCGAACAAATAAATGTGGAGATGCTGTTCTTAGGCCATCATATTAAGAAACGGCAATAAATCATTTTCACAGCTTCTCTGCCAGGTCACACGTGGTAAACACAAAGAAAATGTCTTTCAACTCACAAACGAGATACACGGAAAAGAATGTAAAATCAGAGAACTTCGTAGAAAAACATAGCAAAATATATAAATTATCATGAAAGGTTATTGTTTTATATAAACTGGCAATTGACACGAATGACCAGTAGTATACTTGAAGTTAGTGTCAACATTTATAAAAGCTTTCACGGCCAATTCCAGAGAGGAAATCAATTATGCTGAAGAGCCAAGATACTCTTAAGGAGCAATAAATTATGCTGAAAATACATTCAATGATTGAATCAAAAAAAAAGAGATACACGTGTCATAAAGAAGCCCGACATATGAGAACTTCTAATTATAAAAAATAAAAGTGAATTTTATCATTTTAATTATTCCAACCATTCTTGTAATAAATTTGGTGCAAAACCACTGAAAAACCACATTTTTCGAGAGAAAGTGTTCACTGAACAAACCGTGCTCTCTCTTTGCCTTTGACCAAGCAATGATGTTACCACATCTAGAAACATCATTGCCAATTACAATTCTCCACACTCAATTCCTCTCCCCTGCTTAAATTGTACTCATTCTTTAAGTTTCAGATGACAAGCTTTTCAAGGATTCTTCCCTGGTCTTCCTCCCCAAAGCTGGTTTGAGTGTCCCCCCAAAAAGGAGCACTAGTCCTAGCACCCTGTGCTGATCCTTAATATAGCACAAAACATATTGTCTTGTCATTTCTTCTTTATTTGTACTCCTCTCTTTTTGTGCACATGCACACATATACACACACAGACTGCAAGCTCCTTCTGGGCCAGGACATAGCATCTAGTATCTTTCCATACAACATAGGACAAACCTGACATATTTTCCACGCATGAACACATTGTCATAAAAAGAAGTAATTGTTTTGCTGTTAGCTAAAAAACATCCACATCTTCTTGAACATTTTTAATTGTATTCTGCAGCATTCTCCATTTTTTTCTCCTGGATGTGGTAGCAGGAGTCCTCAGTCCTTCTACAAGTTGGAAAACTAGTTGAAGTTTTGTGCATGGGTCCCTTTTGATATTTTTGCATATTGATTTCCAACTTTGAAAACAAAGAAAATGTATAATATCATATAATTTATTTTAAATCATTACCATGAAAACCTTTTAACACAAAAACATCACAATGACATGTGGTCAAGATTGAGAAACGTGTCCATTTTAACATTCATAACAATATTTTCAGATGACTGAGTCATATTTTTTCAATTACTCTTGTATTTTTTTTTAAATGTTGACAGTGGATCTCATTGTAATCATTGTTGCAAGAGATTTTTAAAGCCCATTCCATATTAGGAAAATTCACTTGAAAGTCAGTGCCAAGCTGACCAAACAGGTGTGATATTTAATTGTTTCTGGTGTTCACACATTGACAGAGGTAGAAAGATTGCTCAGCCCTTTTTGTCACATATTATAGTAAGTGAACTGCATTATGGATTCCCTGTTAAAATGGAACATGGGGCAGCTCTGACTTTTTGTCCATTCAAATACAAACCAGCCACACGTAGGGACAGTTAAGACACGATAATACAGTCTTAGCCAAGGATGGAACAGAAACCATTTCAAAATCTTTCAAAATACAACACAGTTGACCAACTGTGTAGACATGGAAGCTGGCCAGATTCAGTTTGCTAGCCAAAACTGACCGTTTCTGATCTTCTAGATCCAACATGAAACTCTGACACAACTGAATTTAAAACAAAAATGTGTTACATAACTTGAGCTCATGGCTTAGGGTCAATGCTCTTAACTGTCTCAGGCAGAGAGAGTTGTCTGTAACAACATGCCAAGTACACACACGCATGCCTACATTTTCTTCCATTTGTTCATTCTGATGCATCCTGTATTTCTGTGTCAGGTGCCCTGGTCCTCATTCTGCATTCCCCTGGCATTCTGGAAGCATTTTAGAGCCTGAGGGGCTCCTGGAAACACTCTGGTTGATATTAGAGTGGTGTGATAGAAATCTGTGACCACACTCACCTCAGTTCTCCATCTGCATTCCCCCCATCCACCCACAACAAACACATACGCACAGAGTTTGTTAAAGTTCAGAAAAAGAACCTTGGTACGGTAAATCATCTTAGTGATTTAAGTTCTCAGTGCAACCCTGGGAGCCACCATCATCCTGTGAGGTGAGTTTATTCAAGAGTTAAAAATAGCTGCCCTGAGCTAACTCTCCTCTGGTTAAAGCTGGCTTGTGGCACATTGCCAGTAGTACAGCAATCCTACAGAAGCACTTTGCGGCAAGCCAGCCCAAATTTTTCCCTGAATTTCCCTGCCTGGTTAGCCTAGCTCTATTCCACTGCTGCATACTGTTCTAAGAGACAGGAAGAACAACTAACGATATTATCTTTAATCATTGCAGTAGAATGCAATGTGTATGTGGGGGGGGGGTATCATACATTTGAAGAGATTGTGTAAGCCAGAGGCAAGAATATCAGAACAAGAAAGAAATCTTAGCCTCTAGCTGTGTCAGCCTGGAGAAGTCATTTAAATTCTCTAAGCATAAATTTCTACCTGCTTGCAACTACATTTTTACTTGAAACTTAAATAAATACTGCGAATAGAAAAGTTTCTAATTAAATATATTCAAGATCTTTTGCCAAACGTCTTAACTTGTCAGCACTAATGGAAGCCTTTCATAATTTTGTAAAACTCATTAACACCTTTTACTTATGAAATAAAAATGATAGATTTAAGAGAAATACTATTTCAATAAATATCAATTAATTTCCTCCTTCTTTGGATTTAACCCTCAATAGCAAGATGTAACACCAAGAAACAGACAACAGAACACATTATAAAGAACCAAGATATTGCTCTTGCAGACACAGGATAGAAGTTTCACCAGAGAACTTGACACATGATTGAGAAGGGAAACTGAGCTTGAGAATCTTAATATAATATCATATTATAAGGAAGAACTCCAAAACCATAAATATATTCAACTTGGACTTGTTTTTCTAAAGGAAGAATAATGAATATCATGAGGAAATAGGAAACTAGTAATGACAAATCAATGTTCTAGCTATACCAACAGACTAAAAGTGATGCCAGAAGGAGTTTTAACTAAGGTCCAATTATGCTTATACCTCTCTGCAGGTAGGACATTTTCCAATGACAACAACACAATTTTGCTTAGTAAGAAAGGAATTTTAAATGAAAAAAAAATCAACAAAAAAGCAATGTAAATAGTCAAGACAGATGAAATTATTCCAACTCTTACAAGAAAGGAACAAAAAGAAAATTCTGTAGGAAATTAATGATTAAACATATTCATTGACAGCTTCCTAAAAGCTCTAATCCGCTGTTTAAAATTCTTTGAGCTATCCAGGTTTAAGATGTTTTATTTCAAGTGCAAAAAGTTATGACAAAATGCTAATTTTATCACTTAATTTATGAGAGCATAAATTTTTCTTTCTTAAAAAAAGTTTTATCACATTCTCAAGATATAGTCTATCTCCCTTTTTAATGTGTCAGACAAAATTACACATGTGTATGCAATAAAAAATATATAATTTACATCCAAACTATAAAGTGCATTTAATCTGTACTTTGTAAGTTAAAAACTTAGAAATAAACCAAAACAACATTAAAAGCTCTTTTCTGACTAAAATTATTGTATTCATGTCTTGACCCTTTTAAATTGGCTGTTGAAAAAGTATATGAATGAACATGTGCATCTAATAGATACTGAAATCCTCAAAGGTCATTTCTTGCTTTATATAGTAATGAAAAATTCAAGGCAACTGTCAAAAATAGCTGGCACAGCACCACACTAGGCTGACATCAAAGAAGCTATTGATGTTATAGTTACTTTCAAACAAAAAATAACTTAGTTGGGGTTCTGCTGATACTGGAATCCCACCCGGCAAACATAAACACCTTATTTTGACAAGATCCAGCTATCCTCCAGGAGCATATTAGATTTCAGAAAGCCATTATTCCTCAAGAGACGTTCTTGAGAGATACCCTAGATCTCTGAGGGTTTCTTTATTATGCAACACCTAAAGTTGATACCTCCTCTCTATTCCCATCCTTCCACCTCTCACTATCAATGATGATCAGCATCTACCCTGAGAACAAGAGATCCTTCAGGCAACTTAAGAAACTAGAGACCTTCACATATACACACTAGAGCATGGATGTTGTGGCCAGAGCATGGAGGGTCTTCAATATGAGGCTAAGAAGTTGGACTTAATTATAAAGGCCATAGGGAACTACTAACTCATTAAAGCAGGGGATATATGATCTCAATAAAATAGAGTAAGTCATCTACTCTGGGGGAGGGTGAGTAATCTAGTGTTCGAAAACAGTGAAAAAGACTTGGTGCAACTGCTCTCAGAACTATTCTAGAAAGTCTAAAAGAGATAAATAGGAGATTAAGCCACACTGAGGACGCAGATGAGAGAAGAGAGCATGATGTTGCACAGAATTCAGTCCAAAAATTTTCATGGCTTTCTGCAACAAAGCTTGGTTACCTGATAGTGGATAAAACAGATAATGGGGTGGCCCAACATTAGAGACTAGCAAGTCAATGAAAATGTTGAAATGACTAACCATTGGTCCAAAGGGACAAGCAAGACAAATGAAATCTACAAGGTGCTTATAAGCCAACATGATATAAGAGGGAGGGGCTGGAGGACTGGATCTGTAATGCTGGCAAATGTAACACAAGACATGGTCACCTAAGTATGTCTTGAGTCCTAAGGCACACTAAATGAAGGATTGCACCAAAAGACTCTCTCCAAATACAGCACAGATAATCACACTGTACCAATCACTTTGATTGTATTTGAAGGAAGCGTAGTGATGGAGCCTCAGTAGACAGATGGAAGGTGATCCTTGTGGTTGGAATAGATGGATCTCCTCACCCATTTCCAATCAATCACCTGAGAGCAAGTTTGGTTCAAAACAAAATTAATAAAACAGAATTAGTTTTGGTTAGATTCAGAAAAGTGTACAGAATTTTCATTGCTAACATCATCCTAATTCCTATCATTCCTAAGAGAAACATTAACTAAACTGGTACAACAGCATAATATGCCATTTTTCTTTTATTTATGTAACCTGCATTAAAATTGAGCATTGTTTTTCTGATCATCATCTCTCTTTTATCAGTTAGGATTTCAATTCATAAAAAGTGTACAGGAAAATTCCAGCAAAAGGTCCTAGTTTTATGAAAATACAGGATGAATATAATGTAAATCAAAACCACCATTCTTTTCTAGCTAATGAGGTGCTCCATTTTTTTCTTTAAATATATTAATTCATCAAGATTGGTCTGTTGGTTCGGGAAATTTGTTTAGTTAAATCTGACAAGAGCGGGATGAGCATTTGGCCCAAACCGCCATTCTAATAAAAACACAAACATGAAAAAAAAAAAAAAAAGATTGGTCTGTTGGTTTTTTCCAACCCATTAGCTTCTCAATGAGATTTTTCTCTCTAAAGAAAATAGAGATATTAAATCAATCTAGCCTCCTATAGAAAAGTACAGAGCAGTCTAACATTTGCATAAACATCCTAACTATAGACGCTGGATCAGTGATAGAAATATATGGGAATACCTATCCATTTAATCAATCACATTCTTAATACTTTTAAATGTCTCTATGTTGTACAGCAAACATTATTTGTAGGGCATAGTCCATCAGTCAATCATTTACATATTCCATTGCCATGGTTTAAAAAGACATGCAAGCACAGAATAATAGAATAGGACGCAAATAAAATATAAATGTTTGCTTCCTCTCACTAATGTCTATTTAAAAATTACTTGGACTTTAATTAAATAATTCATTCATGGTGAGTTTGGTAGTTAGCAAATGGTACAAGTTCTTTTCTTATAGAAAAATCTTAAGCAGCATGAATTAAACGAGTGCTTCCTTACCTAAAACCATAGGAGGCTAGAGTTGGAGGAGAACTTAAGAGATCATCTCCATGGGTTCTTAAACCTAGAAAGTCCACAGATGCCAGTCCCTGAAATTAGTGGGGAATCACGCATGTACTTGTGCATGTGCTTTTTTGGGGTGGGGAGAGAAATAATGGGGATGATATACAGAGATTTCAGCAGATTCTTGAGTCCATGACTCTAAAAGAAAGTAAGAATATCCACTTTCTCTAGTCTACACGTTAGATTTATTCTCTACATTCTGTACATGTAGAATAAACTCTGTATTCTTATTTTACACCTTAGGAAATTGAGACCCAGATTGGGGAATAGAGTCACACAAGGTCATGGAACTAGTTAATGATTCAGATGACACTGGTCTCCCAGATTATGATATAAATGCTAATTATTCTTTCCATGTGGCCACTACTCAGAAGCCTCCACTGTGAAATCTTTAAAACAGAGCTTTTAAGAATGGAAAGTTACAACACTTTAATGTCTCCTCTGTCACTGTTCTATACTATTCTTCCTCTGGAACAGACATTTTGGAACTTAAAATTGGGAATGTATTTGGAGGGGGAAAAATGTTCAAAGAAGCAATACACCTTTGTACTCTAATTTTAGGGAGGAATATGAACTTTAATCTGTCAGCTACAAGTTTTAAACAAAATTAGGGCAGGTGACTTATATCATGCCATTTGAGATCCCTGTATCCATTATAATCTTTATTCAGTATGGAGTGGTGGTCAAGAAAACGGGCTCTGCAGCCAGACTATCTGAGTTCAAACCTAGTCTCCCTCACTGTCCAACTGTAAGACTTTAGGCAAGATATTTAGCCTGACTGTGCCTCTGCTTCTGAAACAATGGGGATAACAGTGGTACTTGTGTTAACTTGGGTTCCTCCAAAATAGAACCTGATGAGATCTTGTCTGTAAGTAGTTTACTTTGGAGACGCCTCCGGAGGAATGAGGAATGACAAGAATGAGACAGAGCTATATGGGAGTCAATGATCAAAGCTGCTTCTATAAGCAATGGAAGCTTGGTTCAGCTGGGACCTCTGAGAATGTACAGAATGCCTCTTGGAATTGTCGATCCAAAGGAAGGGAGGCTGGAGCATTTATCCCCCAGCTCTCGTGCACCTTTGGTTAAGAGTTGCCCTGAAAATGTTAAATGTCTTTTACTTTCATGCTAGGCTCACAAACAGATTCTAGTGACTTCCTGCAGCTTTGGAAAAAGCCTGAGACAGAAAACAGACACACAGTGTGCTTGAGGTGAGACACTCAGCATGAGGCTGAGCTCACACAAAACTGTCTGCCACAGTGATGACTGAGGTCAGAATTGAGTCAAAAGACAGCGACACAGGGCACTGAAAGCATTGGCTATATGATTTATTTCAAAGCGTTGTAGGGTTTCATAAAGTAATTCATGTTAAAGTGGTTAGAAACAACCTGGCATATAATAAGGGATCAATTCACGTTAACTATAATTATCATTCTCGTAATATTTTATTGAGTGCCTACCAGATGTCAAGTATACTGTACCAGGTGATACAAAAATAATAATAATAATAAATAAATAAATAACACAGGCTCTGCTCTCAATCTCTTCACAGTCTACTAGAGGCAGCAAAGAATCAAGCGTTTGTCAACCAAAGCAATAAATTTTATGATAAAGGCATACATTGGGTTTAATTGCTACATAAACAGGGAGAAACACACTCCGCCCAGAGATCATAGCAATCAGAAAAGTTTCACAGAGGATGTTGTGCCTGCACAGAATCTTGACAGATAAGTAGGAATGGCCTCAGGAGGGGAAGCATTTCAAGTAGTGAGAGCAGTATATACAGAAGCATGTCACAGGGGCAAGGAAGAACATGGAGCTTTTAAGAACAGCAAGTGGCTCAAGGGGGCTGGAACAGAGTACGATGGGCGAATGTCAGGACACAAAACTGTATCATGAAGAGGCAAAGCATGGTCATAAAGGAAAAAGGTTAGCATTTGCCTTAGTTTGGAATTAATTCTACAGGCAATGGGAAATGATGGAAAGATTCATGTTTTAGGAACTTGTTAGAAGCATAGAGGATGGACAGTTGGGGGACAACAGTGGATGCAGAAGAATCAAATGGCTATTGCAATAGCCTCAGGTAAATGATGAAGGCCAAAACTCATCTAGAAGAGTAGCAGTGAGGATAAGAGGTAGAATTTTTAAGTTTTGGTGACTGGATACATATGGAAGTTGAGGAAAAATGATGTTTCTAAGATGACCTCCCAGTTTCCGGTTTAAGTAATTGATTGTTTAGTAATGTTTTCAACCAAGACAGGAAATAAAGAAGAGACTATGTCTCAGAGAAAGGAGGAAAAAATAATGAATTCATTTTGGATATGTTGACTCTGAGGGATCTACCAAGCTCACGCTGCGTACAGCTGCTATGCTTGTTTCCAGTGGAAATAGCCAGAGGGACCACGCTGAGGTGAGAAAGGCACAGAGAGGTTCCCATGATTCTCTGCAGAGCACTTTAAAATACTTTTCTGGGCCCCAAACTGAAGCTAGACCTTAAGAAGTAAAGCTGTGATATTTTAGTAAACTATAACAAGCTTTACACAACCATTTTTAACTCCACTAATTTACTATATCCTCATTAGAGTAGACATTAGGTGCATGATAGGTGTTTTAAATATGATGTGGATTAATGCTGTGTCTGAAATTCCACCACAATGATTTATTGCACATTTAGATGATTATCTAAATATGTTGTTCTCTCCAGGAATTTTTATTTTAAAAGTGCAAATACCTTTGAATCCACATACTGAGGTGTTATTACTCATTGACAAATGTATGTTTTTCTTCATTAATCTAGTTGGAAAAAAGGCACTGAGGGAATGGGAGCTTTGATGTGGGGGCAGAAGAATGAGATCATTTGAAGCACAGAGGTGGAAAACAGGATGGCAAGACTGCTTTTCCTTGGGATCAGAAGTCATCATCAAGGGGCCCAGCCCCTGTCTGGAGGGAAGGTGAACTTGTGTTGAGGAGGGGCACGCAGGGAATGGGAAATAATTAAAAGCCACCTTTATTGTTAGCTCTTTGGGCTCAAATTTCAAAATCTGATACAGTGTGTGGTGTGAGAAAACCATACTGGAAACATTGAAAACAGACTGAGTCGTGCTTGCAGAATACTGATAACTGTTTCTACAAAATCAGATCATTTCTTGGTCATGAGAGTTTGCCAAGGAGTCTGAAGCATCCCCTTGGTTGGGAGTAAAGCCAGCAAACCAGGTCCAATACCAATGTTCACTTTAGGATATTAAGTTATATAATGTAAAATTTTATAATAAAGATAAATCTTCATTTAGTTGTGTTAACATAAGTAAAAGGGCTGTAATTTGTGAGAAGACCTAAGCCAGTCTCTCAGCTTGTAGAGTGGGTGAAGTTTTCTGACAGATCATTTTTTCAGTGAATTAATAGCATTGGTTCCCCTGCCTAATAAACTGGTACCATGATCATCAAATCTTCATCTCCTCTATTAAGTGAAACTATTCCCACTGCCTTCCTACCACATTCTTTCATTAGGCAAGTACCTTAGGTCAGAGTTTCTTTTACCAATTATAGGCCTCATCAATTCCCCAATCTCAGTTTTAAGGGGCTCTAATAGGAATTTAAGTTTCCTATAACTAACAAGCAATTCCATTAGAAAAAGAATGAGGGAGGAAAGAGTGATTACAGAACTAAAGGGGAAACACATGTGCTCCTCTATCAGCACTACTATATGCCAAGTTCTCTAAGGAGCAGTGGTGATAGAAGCATCGGGTCTACTTCCGAGATACTCACAGTCGAGCTTAAGAAGCACGTGCATAGATAGCTACAAAGCAGGGCAAAAATCCTTACCCACAGGAAATGGAACCGACTGCCTAGAGAAGCAAGATGGGCTGCCAATAAGATGGCACGAGTCTATCAGTCAGTTGGTCAATAAATACATGTTAAGGCAGACAGTATTTTAGATGCTAGAGATCATATTCTAGCTGGGAAGTGGGGGAACAAATGCAGCCTGAAACTGGTAAGGGCTGGAAAGAAGATGAAATCATAGAAGAGGGCAACTGAGGGGCTCATTAGCCAAGGTGGTCAGGGAAGTCCTCTCTGAGTACTTGAAGAAGAGACGGTCATGTGATTGCACTGAAAGTACAGCAAAAACAAAATTCCTACACAGGAACAATCTAGCTTGCCATGTTTGAAGGACAGGAAGTGGGTCAATGTCACTGCAGCACAGTGAACAAAAGAGAGAGAGAAAGAAGGAAAGTCAGAGGTTACTCAGGGGTCAGATTATGTGGGTCTTCTGATAATGCGGTTAGAAATTTACGTTTAATTCTAAGTAGAAGCCACTGGAGAGCTTTAATATAGGAATGCTATGGTCTGAGATGCCATAGAGAGTTTTCTCTGGCAACTGTGTACTGAACCAATTTTAGGAAAGCAATAATGACGAGGTTGCGGCCATAGTTCAGGTAAGATGATGGTGGCACTAATCCAGGAGAGAGGTGATGGTAGCTTGGACCAGGGTTACAGATATGGAGATGGTAAAAATGCCTAAGACTCAGATATATTTTGGTAATGACCTGATAAGATGTATTAATGACTTTGACATGGCATATGAGAAAAAGGGAAATCAAGGCTTACTCTCAGGTTTGGCCTGAGCAGCACTATAGACGGTATTCATTTTTACTGAGATAAGGAAGGCTTAGCGAGGAAAAAAATCAAGAGTTTTCTGGTCATGTTAAGTTTGAGATTCTAATTAGAAATCCAGCTGGATAAGTAGATAATTGGTCATATGAGTTCAAGAGACGTAAAGGGGAGGTCCAGGCTGGGGATAGAAATTTGTGGGCCATCAGAGACTAAATGGTTCTGAAACTATCTTAACAAGACCCTGCGATGTGTCATTCAACTCACATTGATGAGGCACTTGCATTGTGGGAAGCAGACTAGTCCTTGTGCCGGAATAAACAGGATGGCTCCTTAAGGAGCTTATGACAGAATTGTGTGCATGTGTGTGTCTCTGGGGTGGGTGTGAGATATAAAAAAATAAAATTCATAGCAGAAGGAAATAGCTATAAAAGAGACCAAAGCAAAAGGAGTGGGAATACAATGAAAAATGTGATTAATTCCAACTGAACAATCTGTTTCTCGGAGGCTATGACATTTCAGGCGACCTTAAATAATGTGTGGATATTAGTAGGTGGATGAAGAGGGAAAGGGTTGAAGGTGCAGGGTGGGCAATAGTAAGGAGGTGCAAAAGTGGATACAAAACACTATTGTGGAGTAGGAAGGAATGAACAATTGAACACACACAGTCCCCGACAGTAAAGGAGCTAAAAGTTTATGTAAGGAGACCTACATGTACACAAATAAAGAAAGTGACTATCCAACGGGGTCCAAGAAGAATGTGTATGAAGCATGAAAGCAAATTTATACTATGAAAGCTAATGCTTTAAATAGACCTATTCTAGCAGTACAATTGCCCTTAGGGTCTGAATTCAGGAAATGGATACTCTTAGAAACTCATGCTGGAGAGTAAAAATTAAAGGCCTCCTCCTAGACTAGATATGAGAAAGAGACGGGCCAGAGAGACTAGGCTGTAATGCCTGCAAATTCTCAACAAAAAGTCAGTTTGTGCTGTCTCATGCACCATAGCATTTATTTGACTATAGTTAATATCAGCAAAGAAATTAGAACACTAGTGTGGTACAAGAGTAGAGAAAAACCAAAGGTCAGGATCCTCTCCTAAAAAATTACCTTATTTACAATTACTATTCCATGCAAACCATTGCCAAGGAATAGATTACAGATTATCTACTTACCACGTACTTATATTTCAAGATGGCAAAACTCTCTAATTGAACACACATTGTTTATTATTAAAAAATCATGAGCTACATACACATGCATGCAAGCAAATGTTCGTCTGCACTTATTATATCTTTATATTAAATATACTGAGATATTTCTTGATCTGAGATCTCCTGGCTAACCTGTTTTTTAGTGGAAGGGCTAAAATTTAAAAACAGTCTGAGCTTGGATGTATGCACTTGTTAAAGGGCAGACATGATAGAAGATACTGCAATTGCATATTTATTTCTGTATTTCTGAAGGTCTATTTTTAGAGCATTAATCACAAAGTAGAGATGTGTGATGAGGAAAAGCATGAGAATAGAAAAACAGAAGCAAGAAAATACTCTTTTGCCAGTAGTAGCAGAAGGACGGTGACCAAAACTTCTGCTGGTGCTGTCTCCCCAGAAGAGAACGAAATTGATCTGGATTTCCAGAGGGTAGAGCCATCTGTTCCTATGGGTAACAGTAGTGGATGCCCACCCTCTGAAAATTATTCCTATTCACTAGAGTTGGCCTAAAGCATCATTATACCACACAGTATCTAAAACTGAGATGATAATATCCAATATAAAACTACCGTGGGGTTTTGTTTTATGTCTTTATGTTATTTTCTTTAACTTTTTTAGTGTTCTTTTTAAGTGAAGAGTGCATGTACATAAACATCATCTCAGAGGCTTTTCTTAAACCCATTCCTCACAGTGCTCAAGAATTATTTCTCTCTTTCTGAGTGTGTAATTCAAAGCTGATCAGAGAAAAATTTGCCATCTGGATGTCATAAGAAAATAACTAGTTTCTGAGGCCTGCCTGTAGCCACCTGAACCGACGCAATCGCAGTGGAGTCGGATAACACACATGTAATTGCTGCATTGGAGATGAAGACATCTTCGGGCTCTTTCTCGTCCAACTGCTCTTCACTAGGACATTCCTTTAGGCTCTGCTTAAAGATCAGTAAAGGGAAGTGCTCTTTCTCCTTCCAAAGGCAGATTAGTCGTATTTGGACAGTTCTAATAATTATAAAATTCTTCTTTCAATCTGAATTGAAATCTGTGTCCATGTAACTTTGATCAGTTTGTTCTTGTTCAGCCCCTGGAAACTACACTGAGCATGATGCCTTTCCATTCAACATCTATAATATTTAAAGGCAGGAATCATAAGTACTCCAATTACAACTACTTAATAAGCATTTATTCAATTATAAGTAGCTCATAAATATTCTCTATTTTTTTTGATCAACTATTCCATCTATATTCTGGTTGTCAGAGTCACTCATTGATTTTGTCTTCTGCACTTTGGTTTTTTAAAATTAACTGTTTATTGTAAAACTGTTTTAGACAAAGAAAAATTGCAGAAATAGGGGAGAGAGTTCCCATATGCTCTGTACACCCAATTTCCCCAATTTTTTAATATCTTACATTAGTATGGGACATTTGTCACAATTAATGAACCTATATCAATACATTATTTTTAACTAAAGTCCATGCTTTATTCAGATTTCCTTAGTTTTTACCTAATGTCCAGGATCTCATCTAGATATAACATTACATCAGGCTCCTCTTGACTGTGACAGTCTCTCAGACTTTCTTTGTTTTTGATGACCTTGATACTTTTGAGGAATACTGGTCAAGTATTTTATAGAATGTTCTTCAATTGGGATTTGTCTGATGCTTTTCTGATGATTAGACTGGGGTTATGGGCTTGGGGAGGAAGACGACAGAGGTAAAGTGGCATTTTCAACATATATTATGAACATGACTTATCATTGTTGATGCTGACCTTGATCACTTGGCGAGGTAGTATTTGTCACATTTCTCCACTGTAAAGTTATTCTCTTCCCACTCCCTTTCCATACTCTATCCTTTGGAAGAATATCACTATGCAGAGCCCATATTTAAAGAGTTGGTAGGTAAGCTCTATCTCCTTGGAGGGTGGAGTATCAGCATACATTATTTATAATTCATTTGCATAGGATATTTGTCTTTGTCTCCACTTATTTATTTATTAAATCATTTATTTATATCTGTATGGACCCATGGGTATTTATTTTATACTTTAGGTTATAATCCAGTGCTCCTTTATTTATTTTGTTGCTGGAATTATTCCTCCTTTGGCTATCAGGAGCTCTTTCAGTTGGCTCTTGTATTTCTTTGAAATACCCCCATCATTGAGGGTTTTTGTTTGTTTGATTTTGTTTATTTATTTCTTTGTTCAAGTACTTCCTTACTTTCAAGCACTACTATATTATCTAGGCTCATTTTATATATTTCCTTTCCCACATCTAAAATCAACCATTTCTCCTAGATGCTCTATACTTAGAGAGCATATATATGCATCTGTATACATATGAATGGTATTAGAAACCAAGAACAGAGAGTTAGGTGTGCTTATTGCTATTGGGGTGTGGTTGCTTTTAGGTCCTATCAGTTGACAAAGCAAAAAATATATATGTGTATACTTTCCCATATCATATGCATATCTAAAAATATTTCTGTTTGTAACCATCTGTATCTAGATTAAACTAAACATGAGTTCATACTGATGGCTCCAATTCAAATCCATTACCACATGAATCATTTTAGCCTCCTCCCTTGCTTATATGTAAATTTCCACTCCAACACTGACATCCAAATCTGGCTCCCACCATCCATCCCCATTTACTTAACTTTCAATTCCAGAATATTTGCATAGCAATATCAGAATTGTGAGGTGAGAAACAACTTTGTGCAGTACTTATGCATGGTTTCTTTTGACTTTAGTCTTATAGATTCAACTCATTTCATTTCCAAAGTTACTTAGATCAGTAACATTTTCCCCTCACCCTATTCAGTGAGGTTGTTTCATACTTTTGTAATACAGTTAAATTGTTTTGTTAAATTCTGCATTCTATCCTGGAAATCTCCCCAACATACTATGTTTTTTTTAAATTTGCTTACATCAAGTTTCACTCATCGTGCTGTAAATTCTTTAGGTTTTGACAAATGCATAGTATCATGTCTCGACCATTGTAATACCATATAGAATTGTTTATTGATCCTAAAGCATCTCCTATGCTTCATCTATTCAACCCTTTTCTGCCCCTCCCATAGCTGGCAACCACTGATATTTTTACCATCTTATAGTTTTGCCTTTCCAGAATGTCATATAATTGGAATCATGCAATAGATAGTCTTTTTAGACTGGCTGCTTTCACTTAGCAATACACATTTAAGGTTCGACCGTGTCTTTTTGTGGCTTGATAACTCACTCATTTCTTTTTATTGATGAATAATATTCCATTATATAGATTTGCTACAGTTTATTTATCCATTCTCCTATTGAAGGATATCTTGGTTGCTCCAACGTTTTGGTGATTATGAATAAAGCTTCTATAAACATTCATGTGCAGGATTTTCTGTAGACATAAGTTTTTGACTCAACTGGGTAAGAACTTAGGGGTACAATCATAGATCATATGCTAAGACTATGATTTGCTTTGTAACAAACTGCCAAACTGTCATCCAATGTGGCTATATCATTTTGCATTCCCACCAGCAATGAATGAAGTTTCTTTTTGCTCTGCACCCTCACCATCTGTTGATATTGTCAGTTTTGAGGATTTCAGCCATTCTAATATGTGCCATACTGGTATCTCATTGTTATTTTAACTTGTAATTCTCTAATAGCAAATGATGTTGGGCATCTTTTCATATTCTTATTTACCACTTGCATGTTTTCTTTAGTACAGCGTCAGTTTAGATCTTTTCCCCATTTTTTAAATCAGATTGTTTGACTTCTTTGGAAAAATGTCTGTTCAGATCCCCTGCCCATTTTTTGATTGGGTTGTTCTTTTTTTTTTTGGTTGAGTTGTATGAGTTCTTTATGCTTTGGAAATTAACCCCTTGTTGGATACATGCTTTGCAAATATTTTCTCTTAGTTGGTGGTTTGTCTTTTCATCTTGTTGATGTTTCCTTCACTGTGCAGAAGCTTTTTAGTTTGATGTGTCTCATTTGTTTCTTTTTTTCTTTTGTTCCCCTTGCCTGAGGAGACATGGTATTCAAAAAATACTGCTAAGACCTATGTCAAGAGTGTACTGCCTGTGTTTTCTTCTAGGAGTTTTATGGGTTTAGGTGATACATTCAAGTCTTTAATCCATTTTGAGTTAATTTTTGTGCATAGTGTAAGATACTGGTCTACTTTCATTCTTTTGCATGATGGTCAACAGGCATATGAAAAGATGTTGAACATCACTAATTATTAGAGAAATGCAAATCAAAACAACAATGAGATATCACCTTACACCTGTTAGAATGGCTATAGTTACCAACACAAGAAATAACAAGTGTTGGAGGGGATGTCTAGAAAAACGAATCCTCATACACTGCTGGTGGGAATGCAAGCTGGTGCAGCCACTACGGAAAACAGTATGGAGATGTCTCAAAAAGTTAAAAATGGAAATGCCACGTTATCCAGCTATTCCAGTTCTAGGTATTTATCCAAAGAAGATGAAAACACTAATTCAAAAAGATATATGCACCCCTATGTTCATCTCAGCATTATTCACAATAGCCAAGATTTGGAAGCAACCCAAGTGCCCATCAACGGATGAATGGATAAAGAAGATGTGGTAGATAGATACAATGGAATACCACTTGGCCATTAGAAAAGACAAAATTGTGCCATTTGTGGCAACATGGATCAACCTTGAGAGTATTATGATAAGGAAAATAAGTCAGAGAAAGACCAATACCATATGATTTCACTCATGTGGAAGATAAACAAATAAACATATAGATAAGGAGAACAGATTGGTGGTTACCAGACAGAAAGGGGGTAGGGGGAGGGCAAAAAGGGTAACGGGGCACAAATGTATGGTGATGGATGGAAACTAGACTTTTTGTGTGTGTGTGAGGAACATTAGCCCTTAGCTAACATCTGTTGCCAATCCTCTCTTTTCTGCTAAGGAAGATTGACCCTGGGCTAGCATCCGTGCCCATCTTCCTCTACTTTATATGGGACTCTGCCACAGCATGGCTTGATAAGCAGTGCATAGGTCCACGCCTGGAATCCAAACCTGTGAACCCCAGGCCACCGAAGCAGAGCGCACGAACTTAACCACTGCACCACCTGGAAACTAGACTTTCGGTGGTGAACACGATGCAGTCTATACAGAAACTGAAATATAATAATGTACACCTGAAATTTACACAATGTTATAAACCAGTGTGACTTCAATAAAATAGTTACAAGAAAAAGGAAGAAAAAAATCAGATTGTTTGAATTTTAAAATTCTTTATATATATTTTAGATAGAAGTCCTTAGATAGAAGATATGTGTTTTGAAACATTTCTACCCATTTGTGGCTTGTCTTTTCATTCTCTCAACACTGTCTTTTGCAGAGCAGAAGTTTTTAATTTTAATAAGTCCAATTATGTTTTTCTTTTATGGGTCATGCTTTTGGTGTTGTGTCTAAATAAGTCACCACCAAACCCAATGTCACCTAGATATTCTCCTAGGTTTCCTTCTAGAAATGTTGTAGTTTTACATTTAACTTTATGATCCATTTTGATTTAATTTTTAATTTAATACTTAAGTATTTCACTTTTTGATGCTATTGTAATCGATACTTTTTAAAATTTCAAATTCAAATTGTTAATTTCTGGTATTTAAGAAAACAATTGACGATTGTATATTAGCCTTGTATCCTGTTAACATGCTATACTTTGGTTATATATTCTGGGATTTTTTTGGTCAATTCTTTGAGATTTCTACATAGATAATCTTGTCATTTGCCAACAAATCCTTCCTAATATGTCTACATTTTATTTCCTTTTATTGTCTTACCACATTAACTAGTACTTCCAGCATGAGGTTGAAGAGGAGTTGTAAGAGTGGACATTCTTGTCTTGTTCCAAATCTTAGGAGGAAAGCATCCAGTTTCTTATTATTAAGTAGGATGTTAACTGTAGAGTTTTTGTAGATGTTCTTTATCAAATTGAGGAAGTTCCCCTTTATTCATAGTTTGGTGAGAGTTTTTATCATAAATGGGTATTGGATTTTGTCAAATGTTTTTTCCGCATCAATTGATATGGTCATATAATTTTTCTTCTTTAGCCTGTTGATATGGTGGCTCTTTGTTTTTTTAAAAATGGTAGCTCTTATCCTTCCATATAGAGTACAATGTGAATATTATTTCATTTATTTCTACCAATATAAGTAAAACGTATTAATTTTCCAATTTGATTGGAAATTTGTGCTTGCTATCAACTAAAGCCCCAAGCCTATTTTTGCACATGAATTATTCTTCATTTAGATATCTTCCATTCCCTAGTTATGCAGTTGGTTTTTTATCCCTCAATATGATGATGTTACATTTATTAATAAATTTCATTCTAGATTCATTCAACAAGTATTTATTGAGTGGCTTTTATGTGCCACTCTATTCCAGGTGCTGGGGATTGAGCATTGAGCAAAACAGGCTTGTTCTCGTGGAATTTGCATTCTGGTGGAGGTGACAAAACATAAATAAATCACTAACTATATACAACAGATCCCATGGAAAAATAGAGCAAAGTCTGGGAATATATGGGGATATCAGAGGCTGAGATGCTAGTTCACTGAGAGTGGTCAAGAAGCACCTCTGACATTTAATGTGATACTTGAAGGATAAGAAATCGTTTTATTCAGATTTTCCTTTGAATCCTGCCATCCAGCATGCGTTATCATTCACAGCTCTGAATTATTAAAAAAAAAATCAACAGGGCAAGTTCAAGAACACAGCTTTGTGGCTGTGTTAGCTTTGAACTGTATCAACTCAGCCAAGCAGAAACTACATTTCCCAGAATCCTTTTCCTTCATGATTCTGAGCTAAGATTGGCCACAAGAAAAATTTAGGTGAGACTGGAAGATAAAAGTGAAGCAGCAGCCATATTTAAGCTTGGAAGGTTGGCACTGGGCCAGGTGCTCTTGCAGCTCCTGAAAATCAGTTGTGAATCTGCTGGCTGACCTCATTGGTGTGCAGCAGCTGTCTGGGCCACAGTTCCTTCCGCTTCTCCAACTCCCCGGCCACGTTCATGCCGGGGCCTCAGCTCCTCCTGTCAGATACCTGCATCATCGGAATTGGAAACTTGGAGCCTGAAGCAGGATCCAGACCATCCTCCTCACACATTCCTTACTCTCTCCCACTTCACATCCATCTTTTCTTCCTGACTTCCTGCCGTGGTGCCTTCAGGCCCAGCAAAAGCAGCAGCCTTACGTGAACACTTTAACCAGTTCCCACAATTGTGTGAGGTCAAATCCCTATAATCCATGCCTTATTTCATATCATTCCTAGTAGTTTCCCTTCTATAATTGAATGCTGATTGATACAGGGACCCTTATCAACTCCTTTCCTCAAATTATTTGTGATTCAACTTAGAGGAGATATTCATTCAACCAACCAAGAATTCATTTGTCTGTGCTATTATCTGTACAACGTATAAATTTCAGACCCCAGATGACTTGGATCTATCCCAGTGAAGAGTATGAAATTTGGAGCCCCATAAACCTGGAATTAAACCCCAGATCTGCCAGTTACTACAGAGTTAGAATGGACAGATTCTGGCTCCGGGTTGAGGACGATCATGAATAATGACTGGACCTCAGTTCAAGGTTGCTTTTAATCTGACTTATTTCTGAAGTTGCAAAAAGGAATGCAAAAAAAAAAAAAGATACAAGTACAGATGGAGAGTGAGTTTCCATACTGTCTTCTTTATATCTTCATGGATATATGCCCAAAGTTTGGTGGTGTTAGCAATCCGTGTGAAGGGAGGGGCCTGCCTAGGCAGAGCCTTCTACAACTGTGGGCTTTTATATGTGGTAGACAGACCCAAGAGTGACTCCCAGTACTCCTCACCTCCTGGTGTTAAGGTCTTTGTGTAAACTCCTCTCCTGTGACTTGTTTCCAATCAATAGAATATGGCAAAGGTGATATGGTGTCACTCTCATGGTTACATTACAGCAGACTGAAGAGAGATCAAGAGAGAGGGAGAGCGAGCCTTTCCCTCCGGCCTTGAAGAAGTAGCCATGTGTGAACTGCCTATGGAGAGGGCCACACGTAAGCCTCTGGGAAGCCTAGTTTAGTCTAGTCTCTAGGGCCTCAGTCCTAGAGTCTCAAGGCACTGGATTCTGCTAGTAACCATGTGAGCTTGGAAGACGACCCTGAGCTCCAGAAAGGATCCCAGCCCAGCTGACACCTTGATTGCACCCTTGTGACACTCTGAGCAGAGGACCCAGCTAAGCCATTCCCAGACCCTGCCCCACAGAAACTAGGGGATAATAAATATGTGTTGATTTAAGCCACTAAGTTTGTGGCAATTTGTTACACAGCAACAGAAGACTAATATAAAGCATCAAGCCACACTGGCACCCAGAAACCACTTATACTATCATATGAGGTAATGATCCTTCTTCTGAGGGAGCCACATCCCCAAGCCTAATATCCCAATTCCAGAACACCAAGTTCTTGCTGTGTGAGCCCTTCTCTTAGTCTTCCCTATAGGGCTTAGGAAATTTCAATATGTGTCTTTAGAGACCTTCATGGAAGACCTTGGCACAGCCTACCAGAAAGACTGGCTATGTAATTTGTAAGACCCAGGGCAAATGAAAATGTGGGATCCCCTGTTCAAAATTTTTTAAGAATTTCAGATGGTGACAGCAGAGCGTTAAACCAAGCATCGGGCCCAGGGCCCTGTGCAACAGATCATGAAGCTGAATCTTACTACCATGTAATGTATGCCTTGAGCAAATTATTAAAACTGAGCCTCATGTACTCATCTGTAGAAAAGCATACAGTAACTGGCGGCACATAATATTGCGAAGTGTGTGTATGTGGGAAGTCCCTTGTCTAGTGTAGGTACTCAATACATGTTTGCTTTTTTAAATCTTCTTTTCTGCCTGCTGATTATTGAACCATTAGCGTCAAACACACACATCCTTCCTTACTCTATTTTTTTTCCAAACACAGATAATATAGTAACTTTAGTTGTCCAAAGAGACACTGGTGACAGGCAAATCCAAAGGTGATGATTTCTTTTGAGACTTGTTACTTGTTTTCAGATCCTTCTTGCTGATTATTTTTAAAAATTAGTATACACACATAAAGATTTATAGCTCATATTTGGAAACATCTCAAGGTTTACCAACTTAGATCTCTGTCATCTTATTACCCTACTCCTGTAAGCCAATACTTAGAGAGTTTTCCCCCACCCAGTACTCTTGAGCAATGTGGCACACTCCCATGAGTATTAATGACATCATAGTGGAGATTCTCAGCTGGGTAAGTGTTGTGGGTTGGAAGGAGGAGCCATAAGAATTAAAGCATGTGTGTGGGTAGATTAAAAAACACTCTGGTGATTCTGACAAAATAAGCATACAAGTCACCACCCCTACTTTGTTGGGAATCATTATTTTAGAAAGATTTCCACACAGTATGCTTTCCAGGGATGCACAGGGTTATGTTTGTTTTCTATATCTTTTTTTTTTTTTTCTGAGTCTACAGCTTTTTACAAATTGCTACTCCCTAACCTCTCCATCATGTAAATTTTTGTGCACGCAACATATGGCTTTTAAAGTTGGATGAGAGATCAGTTCACATTGCGAAAAGATGACTGGGGGTCTACATTCAGATCATTTATACTTGCCCATCCCCATGAACATAAGAACCAATGTAGCTTCTGGAAAGTAAGCTGAATTACCAACTTATTTTCTTTTATGCAAACAGGAAAGGTAATTTTCTATATGCATAAGTAGAGTTCATATGCTCCTGATTTTTAGGTTCCCCATTGCTATAGCCCATTCCAACTCAGTCACTAACAGAATCACAGCCAAATGTCCCTAGCATCTTAAGATGAAATTCAGAATTTTTTTTTCTGAGAAAGTTCTATATGTGCCAGTTATAAGCATTGAAATTATTAAAATTATAACTTAGATTCATTATAATGGGTTAAATGGTGTTTCGTGGGCTAGCCTAGGACCCTAAACATTGGTAACTGTGTTTTAATTATATAAGGTCCCAAGTAAGTCATTCATAGACAAACTTTTGGAATACAAACTCCACATAATTGGGCGTCCACATGAATCTATAACAGTTAAAACTATCAAACCAAACAATGTTATGAGAAAAGACAATGACACATTAGTGTATATGTTTACTATCCTATTAGGAAATTTTTCTTTCTATGCTTTCTGCAAATTTATGACTCCCAGTTATTATTATTATTTATTATTTTGTACCAATATGGTGCACTGAGGTCAATATTGGTGCAGCATTCCTCCTCTCTTCTCCTATATTCCATGTTCATGGGAAAAGGTAGTGGCTAAAACCACGAGAGTTTGGTCCACATTCCATCTAAGAGATCAGGAGGCTGTATTTGGTTTTTAAAAAACAGAAAAATAGACTTCGACTGTAGTGAGATAAAAATGAAGAAATGGAGGAAAAGAACAAAAGAAGGAAAGCAGGAAGGATGAAATGAAAGCTAGAAGATCATTAAAACCATCTGGTGACATAGGGTCATGGTAGCAGAGAGCACAAAATGAAGTAAAACAGAAGAGACTAGACATGAGGGAGCTGAGCCAGAAACTAAGCCTACAGCAGGTCCGAGAGGAGGTGCCCACAACTCGCAGTGCTCTTTAGAGAAATGAGCTCATATTTATTAAATAAATATCATTGCTTTTATATTCACAGCAAAGAAAGAAAGAATAGGGCAACTTCCGGTACCTCAATGACAGCTTAAATAAGCTCAGCTTCAATTTAGACAGAATTACATATTTTCTTTAAAGTGAACATTATTTTCACAGTTTATTAATGTCAATTCCATAAAACTATGTATCTGCATCTTCACATATGATAAAATCAAGTAGGATTTCTCATCTCTGACCTTCAACAAAATTTCAGAAGAGTGTTAATGAGAGTTTCAACTAAGGTTGAATATCAGAGGGAACTGAGAGAAAAGGGTGAATTCAAATGAATTTTCAGCTGTAGAATGAACAGGATTTATTCAAAATACAAAATAATGAGGGAAGTAGGACAGAAAAGAAAAGTTACATTTGACTTGACACTTGCTGACGACACATACATTTAGCACTAAGGAATTAAGGCATTAATAAACTCTGGGAAAACAATTTTCAATTTAAACCAAAATTCAGTTCTGTCTAGACTGAATGTGATCCTAATGTACTTCTCATAAAGGTGTCAGAA
Source organism: Tapirus indicus (assembly GCA_031878705.1). NCBI lineage: Eukaryota > Metazoa > Chordata > Mammalia > Perissodactyla > Tapiridae > Tapirus > Tapirus indicus. The sequence goes on along the minus strand of CM062919.1, from coordinate 123,220,550 downwards.
GCTATGTGAGTGTTTCTTTTTTGGTTGCAAATTTAAAATTAATGAGAATATAGAGAGTGCCTATGAGCTCATTTATCTCAAGACCTTAGAGGCTTTAGAGAAATCAATCTCATAACACTCATTGAATTTGTGAACTAAAAAGTGCAATAGCAATACATGGTATCACTGCCATGGTTCTTTACTTGTATGTGAGATATTCCAGAATTTGGCAGATTTTCAACAAGATAGTGGTGGGCTTGGGTATTGGTTTAAGAGTGCTTGTTAGAAGAGCAGGAATGGGGTGAGGTTGTTCATTTAGAGATTTATTCTATAGGGATGACTAGGTGGACACTTCTCCCTCCAAATCATTAAAAAACTTGCACTCTGCCTGGCCCTCACAAGTTCTCCTCTGCTGATAAGTCATCTTCCTACTGTGCCCATAGGCAAAGTTCACCTCTTCCCCACCCACTGGCTGTCCTGCTGTGAACAGACCCTCACTCCATGGGGACTGAAACAGGAGGGAACAGCTTTCAGTCATTATATGAAGGAATTTCATAACTACCAGTACTGTTCAATATGGAATCATTCATCCTATAAAGAGGTGATTTTCCTGTCACCAGAAACACCCAGGCCGTTCATTGACACAAATAAGATGCAATTACAAGGTGGTGGACGGTTGTGATGGATTAGATGAACATTTCTCATCTATGATTCAATGAAATTTGAGAAGTATAAAAAAATCAAAGATGAAAAATCAGATTGAATGGAAGATTTTCCAAAGGAGAAAAAAATCTAGAGATTCAGTGAGAATGAATCTTTATAAATTAGGACGCAAATCTTCATTTAAGGTATGTACCATTGGCATTACAATATTAAACATACCAAATATAACAGTAAAATAAAAGAAAACCTCATGAAAATGGACTCTCCATGAGAAAATAAGCATTAACAATAAGAATTACTGTCCTTTAAAGAATTACTACAGAAAGGCCATTGCTTTACTTGCTAGTCAGTGGTTCAGCTGGAATGACTTATTCCCTCTTTTTGTCTTGCTAATCTTTTTTAAAGCAATCTTATTTTAAATTAAGTTGGATATCTCCCATATTAGCAATATTTATGTTAGAGGGACGACTGAAGCACCATGCAATTTTTGTTGACCTGGCTTCCTTTCCCCTCTTCTCAGTTTTTAGTTCCCAGTTTCATTTTTATGCATCTCTTGTGGAAAATTAATTTTTTTAAACACCACATTTTGCTACATTGGGATTACGATAAACAGAATTTTAGAATCCTCTATGTACTCTGCAAAGCATTAAAATGATAGAAAATATGCATTAGAAAGAATAAAGAGTGTAATAACACTTCATGTAGCACTTTATCTGCTTTCTCCCAATCCTCCCCACCTCTTTCTTACCAATTATGAAGGTGGGCTCAGTAACAAAAGCACTAAGGTCTGGCTGGCAAATAGTATAGAGTAGGGTGAAAGGAATGGCAGATGGTTGAGAGCAGGTAAAGTGGCATCATTGGACTATAAAGAATAAGAGAGAAATTGCTTTATAAGAAGAGATTTTAAGACTTTTAAAGCTAAGAAAAATGCCAGAGACTTTTAATTTCACCTCCTGTATGTAAAGAGCTTAAAAGTCATGATTCTTACTCTTACAGCAAGAAAAAAGATGAACAAACTAAAAATCAATAACTATTCTTAGACCAATCAGAGAATTGAGGTTGCAGGGCAAACTGCCACCCCAAAATCTGTATAGACAAGCAAATACAGAGAATCACAGCCAAGAACAGCTTACTTGGAGCAAAAGCTGCTGGAGCCATAAACCACTAGAAACACCTTAAGTACACATTGCTAAGTGAAAGAAGCCAGCCTGAAAAGGCAACATACTGTATGATTCCAAATATATGATATTCTGGAAAAGGCAAAACTACAGACTTTCCATGAGAAAAGTGGTTGCCAGGAATTCAAAAGTGGACAGGGTGGGATGAATAGATGAAGCACATATGACTTTTAGCCTGATTAAACTATTCTGTATGTTACTATAATGGGGGATTTGTGACATTATGCATTTTTCAAAACTCATTTAACATACAACAAAAAGAGTAAACCTTGATGTAAGCAAATTTGTGTGTGTGTGTGTGTGTGTGTGGAAGATTAGCCCTGAGCTAACATCCATTGCCAATCCTCCTCTTTTTGCTGAGGAAGATTGACCCTGAGCTAACATCTGTGCCCATCTTCCTTTATTTTATATGTGGGATGCTGCCATAGCATGGCTTGATGAGTGGTGTGTAGGTCTGTGCCCAGGATCAGAACCCGCGAACCCTGGGCCGCCAAAGTGGAGCGTGCAAACTTAACCACTACACCACTGGGCCAGCCCTGCAAATTTTTTAAATAAATCATTTTGGAGATCAGGGGATGTAAAGAAGTAACGTAGACTGTGACAAGAGAATCTAAATGTCTTGCAAATGTATGAAATAAACTCACTGAATGTGGTTGGGGGAAATAAAGCTGACCTAAGGGACTCTGTAAATGAGTGGAGTCTGTAAGACTAAAGGCAAAAGGAAGTGCACATTAACGCTGTACTCTAGTTGATAAAGTTATCTCTCATAGGAGTACAAGTTAACAATTCTGACACAGCATACATGTATACTAAACAATTAAGTAAATGGGTGGCAGATGGTGGGAGCCAGGTTTCTCACTGCTGGAGTGGGAATTTACAGATAAGCAAGAGGAGGAGGCTAGAATGATTCATATGGTGATGGATTAGAGTTAGAGTCATCAGTAAGAAATCATGTTTAGCTTAATATAGATAAAGATGCCTACAGAGAGAAATGTGTGTGGGGTGTGTGTGTGTACAAGGGTTACTGTACACACATATTTCTTTGCTATGTCAACAGTGAGGGCCTAAATGAAACAAACATACCTAGTGCCCTTACCTTGGTTTCTAATACGATTCTCCAATAAAAAGAACCCAGGCTCTTTGGAGAAGTGGTTGATTCTAGAACTGGGGCAAGAAATATACAATCAGCCTGGATCATCTTGTAGTGGCCGAAAGTAAGAAAACAAAACCAAAAAAACCCCAGATCAATAGGGATATCCAAAAAGCCATAGGAACCATGTGAAAGAGCACTCTTTGGCCAAAGCTGGCACAATTTAAGCAATAAATAAATAAATTTGTATTAGATTATAACTCAAAGTATAAAATAAATATCCATGAATCCATACAAACATAAGTGCTTGAACAAAATAATAAATGGGAGATGAGAGACATATCCCAAATAATTTATATAGATACTACACCCTAAAGGAGGTAGAGCATAACTCCCCACTTCTTAATTGTGTATTGAGCAGAGTAACTTATTTCCAAGGGAATAGTATGAAAAAGGAGAAAGAAAAAAAAAGGAATCTTACAGTGAAGAAACCTACTTCAGCCAGGTGATCAAGGTCAACATCAACAGTGATAAATCATGTTAATAGTGTGTACCTTCAACATGATATAATAAAAATGGCACTTTATCTCTATCTTTCTCCCCCACAAAAACCATAATCCCTACCTAATCATGAAAACATACCAGACAAATCTAAATTGAGGGACATTCTAAAAAATACCTGACCAGTACTCCTCAAAACTGTCAAGGTCATCAAAAACAAGAAAAGGGAGAAATTGTCACAGTCGAGAGGATCCTTTGGAGATATGACAACTAAACATATTATGGTATCCTGGATGGGATCTTAGAAAAAAAAAGATATTAGGTAAAAGCTAAGGAAATATGAGTAAAATATGAGCTTCAGTTAATAATAATGTATCAATATACTTCATTAATTATATCAAAGTACCACACTAAGATGTTAATCACAGGGGAAACTGTACGCAGGAGTATATAGGAACTCTCTGTACTATCTTCTCAATTTTGATATAAATCTAAAACAGTTCTCGAAGTAAAATCTATTAAAATAAGTGCCAGGTAGAGGAAGACTAGAAATCCTATATTCTGGGTTCCATTCCTATCCATGTTACCAAATTATTTTATGACATTGAGCAATCAGCTGTGCCTCGGTTTATGCAACAGTAGTTGGGAATTACAATAGTCAATGACAAATCTATATCAACTCTGCTTTCGGTAAAACACTATGTTCATTCTTAAAGGATAATAAAACCTATAGGAGATAGTGCCTGCCCTCCAAAAAAAACCAATGTCAAGATGAAGGGGGGAAAAAGACACACATATGAAAAGGCAAATAGTAATATAAGAGAAAACACAGTAAGAACTAAGTAAATATAAGTGCTATGCAAGTTCAGAAAGATTGGTGTAGGCTTGAGCAATCAGAAAATGTGTCCCATAGAAACTAGTACAAGATTCAGAGAGGTGGAAGGGAGAGAGAGGGCAGAGATGTGATGAGCACAGAGAATAAAGCAATTCAGACGGAGTGGAGAAAAGTCCCGAAAATTCAGATGGGAGCAATTGGAGTACTTCCGATTGTGGAGAGTCTTAAAGTCAGCTTAAGAAATATGGACATTATCCCCACTTGCAATGGCCCCAAAAATACTGACCCATGGGGCAGAAAGCATAACAATTATGATATGCCAGCCAATAAACATTAAAATATTAATAACTTTAATAATGTCTTTATTCCATGAAGCTCAAGTATTTCTCAAATCTAATTTCACTTAACTTTTCATAATTCTTGAAAGTAGTAAAAGAAGGAGCTAAAAAATGCCTATAAAAGAGAATAGAACTTTAGACTTTTTAAAATAGACTTTCTAAAATAGATCTGAGACTAAAATTTGAGTTTCCAGAGTCTTATACAATAGGGATTTTCTCTTGCTTCTGCTGCATCTCCTAGTAGGTAATCCTGAATGCTCTTCAAAAGGTTAGATGAACTGAAAAAGTTCTAGTAGATATATTTTTCAAAGCCAGCTGGCCTGTATGGGGAAAAGAAACACAAACTGAGGCAGAAAACTGATGTAATTAATCTGATTGAATATTAAGCTACCTTATCATTTTAACGTTGTATTTATATAAATATCTATTTCCATATGGTGCAGAATAAAATATTGTCTTAGATTGAGATCCTCTTTTTCTCATATTACAATTAAACCAGATTCAGAGGCTGCCCTATTTTCCTTTGAAAGTTTGACAGGGAAAAGTACAACATCCAAGTGGGCACACCAGTTAATGAACACCACACTTCACCCCACTGCCACTCTCATCACCAACTACCTCCATCACAGTCTTTTAGAAACCCTCCCACATTTCAGAATGCTCTACATTAAAGAATAATAATGATAACACCTAACATTTATATAAACCTTTATCGTTTATCAGGTGTTTTCACATACATTATTATCTTTTGACTTTGGACTTCACAGCTGGGGTAAAACATATCATGGTTTTATAGAAAAGAAATAGAGACTCGGAATAGTGACGTGATCTGTCCTAAGAGAGGGCATGACTTACTAGTTTTATCACCACAGCTTAATTTCAAAGCATCAAAGAATTCATCTTGGAAATTTACTGCTGTATGAAGTGGGACTTTTAAATACTGCTGCTCTGTAAGGGCTTTATTTCATTTCATTTGATTTCAGCAAATCAGAAAATACTCTTTCCTACAGGCAATTTGCCAGAAGAAGGAAATGGTTTCACACTAGAGGGTCAGAGATTATGACAGCAACAATTAAAATGGGATTCCACTCATAGCATTAGCACATTGCTCACTCAGACTCCAGCATGACTTTTACAATGGTGTGTGTGGGTGGCGGCCAGTAGGGGGCAGGCAGGTTGGAGAGAAATTAGACTCAAGAAGCCTGTGATGTGGTAGTTCAGGATCAAGGCCTCCAGTAGGCCTATACCACACCCTACTGTAAATGGCTCTTAATTTCTTCTTGAAGATTAAGTTCTAATTCAGTGACTAGTTCAATATCTTGCCCCTGTCTTCCTACGGAAGAACCCCTTAGTACAATGGCTCCCTGTACTACATCCCCAGGGATCAAGAATGCCCTTCTTTTTGCCTTCCTTCTCAGCTATAATTATTTCCAGAGCCACAACCCTCCAGTAAAGTCTGAACCCTGAGACTCAGGCTCTGCTAGTTACATATTCATTGACTGCTACCTAAACCAGCCGCCATCAACATGATCCTCCCAAACACTGATTTCCCACCCAGATGTTCTCATATTGCCTCACACTGCCTTCTCACTGTTCATCAGCCCACCTCCAACAACCCTAGTACCCAAGTGTGGTTGACAGGAAACTCTAAAATAAACTTCAAATGGCAGTCACTAAGAGAGAATTGTTTAAAGTTGATTTCAGATTTTTTAAGTTCTGAAGCAAATAATCCTATAATGTCTCATATGCAATCCTACTGGATGTATCTGTGTATGTGCGATGTTTTTTTAAAAATAAATTTTATGATTTTTTTTTTTTAGAAAATTTCCCTCCAATTGTTAAAACAGTACATGCAAATTAGAGAAAAATTTGGGTGGGGGGACAGAAAAATACCAAGACTCACTCATTTCTCAATTCATTTCTCAACTAATTTAACAATATGGATTACACTGCAAGAGTTTGTTTTGCTAATTTCACTCAGTATTTTATCATGAACATTTTCATTTGACATTAAAAATTCCTTGAAAATGTTTTTAGGTGCTGCATGATTTTCTATCACATGAAAGTATGATCATTTATTTAGTCATTTCTCCAAGGTCTTTCCTTTCAGTTTATGGAAACTGCTTTAAGGTGAGGTCAAACAGGGACACTGCTTAAGAAATGAAAGCATTACCATGGGCACAGAGAAAGTAACAGATTCTTTGGCCATATTCTCATTGACCCTAGAGTGGTAAACATCCTGAAAGATGTCCCAGATGGAAAACTCACTCCACACCTAAGCACAGCAGCCTTTCCAAGACACACAGCACAAGCAGAAAGAGGATGCCTTCCACATCATCAGTAAAGGGTTGATGTGACAACAGTACCAAACCTAATTCAAACATTGCTGTGACTTTCAAAACTGAAAATGAAGTGCCTAAGACATTTTTAGAAACACAAGATAGATGAAAATTTACTAAAAGTAATCTCAAAATGGATTGGGCCATGCAAGCTTTCTCAATACCCCAATCTTGACTCCCATGTTCCCATGACCAGACAGATATCTGTGACCAAACCAAGGAGCTAGAAGGTCCAACTTCTAATCTTCTAACTCTTTAACTGTCCAAAGATGCTACATGAAATAAAGAGTAAATGGCAAAAGTGGTACAGAACCAGGAATGGGCCAATAGCACACACATTTATTTGTTTAAATCTAAAGATTAAAAAACATGAAACACCCACATAGCGTGTTTTGCTTCCAGTAACTGCCCATCAGAAATGGAGCTCCCCAAAGAAAATAAATTACCCTTTGCAACATAGAAGAATTAATCAGGAACAAATCTGCCACAAAGTCCACCAGACTCCAAGTTGACCATTCTTATATCCCAGCACCCAGCCCACTGTCTGAACCAACATTTAGTCGTAAGAGAAATGCAGTAAATGTTAAACTGAACAAAGAATCAGAACGGTGAGCAGGGCACATTTTTCAATGCAACTACCAACAGAACAAAAAGAATTAAGGGCAAAACAAAGCAAATGATGTATTTGTTGCAGCAGCTAGGGTTCAGAAATTAAGAAAATGTATCTGTAAGGATTTCCTCAGAGGCCTCAAAGTCCTAGAATGACAGTAATATCAAGCACTTAATCAATTATGCATAGAAAACTGTGATTCCAAAAGTCAAACAGAAAAGACAAAATAAATAAATAAGATGCAGTGCTAAGCACACTGTATTTGTTACTAGGATTAACAAGATATTTTAGCAAGCTGCTGAAAACAAAATCAATATACAAAAATCAATTGCATTTCTAAACACCAGCAACAAGAAGTTATAAAATGTAATAAAGATACTACTTTAAAACAGCATAAAAAAACACAAAGTAGTTAGGAACAAATTTAACAAAATATATGCAATACCTTTTTGAAAACATTTAAAGCTTCATTCAAAATATTAAAGAAAACTAAAGAGAAAAGAAAAAATTAAAGAAGACTACTCTGAAAAATTCATACGACTATCTCAACAGGTATGAAAAAATTATTTCTTAAGTTAACAACCTATATATGATAAAACCAATGAAAATAGAAATAGTAAAACATTTCCTAAACTTGATAATATGCTTAATGGCCAAACCCGACAGCAAATATCATACTTAACAGAGAAATTTTTGACATGGTCTTTAAATTCAGGAACAAGACAAGGATAATGTAATCATTGTTATTTAATATAAAAAAGAAGTATAGAGTCAGCCCTGATGGCCTAGTGGTTAAAGTTTGGAGCTCTCAACAGTTTGGCAGCCCGGGTTCACTTCCCAGTTGCAGAACCACACCACCTGTCAGTTGCCATGCCGTGGTGGTGGCTCACTAGAAGAACTAGAAGGACTTACAACTAAGATATATACAACCATGCACTGGGGCTGTGGGGAGGAAAAATTTTAAAAGAGGAAGATGGGCAACAGATGTTAGCTCTAGGCGAATCTTCCCTTTCTGAAAAAAAAAAAAAAAAAGAAGTATGAAGATTTGAAGGGAAGAAGTAAAACTTTCATTATGTGTAAGGAAGATGGTCATCTCCTTGAAGAAGCATTCAAATCAACAGAAAAACCATATATTAATAAAAAGTTTAGCAAGGTTTCCAAATACAGGCTAACTTACAAAATCCAGAAACATTCTTAAACCACTAATAACTAGAAAACTTCATTAAACAATAAGATACCATTCATTATGGTGAACAAATTGAAAGTACCAAGGAATTAACTTAGCAAAAATTACACAAAATCTACAGAGAAAAAAAATTTTTAAGTTTCCTAAAAGACATTCAGAAAGATTTGAATAAATGGATAACATATTTATGGATGGAGAAATTACACTGTAAATACTCCCAAAATCAATGCTCCCCAAATTAAATTAATCTATAAATTCAATGTAAGACTAACAAAAATTCCAGCTGTATTTTTTTAAGAACTTAATAAACTTATCTCATGACGTGTGTGTGTATCCCTGAATAAATACACCATTAGAAAATAAAAGAGGGTATTCTTTCCCTGCCACATCTTAACTCGTAACCAAAAGACCATAGTAATAAAAACTATATGCAATTATGAAGAAAAAAAATTAAACAATGGAACAAAAGTTCCACCTGAGAGAGCTGAAAATAGATCTGTACTGATACCATACACAAAAAAATTCTATGTGTATTAAAGAACTAAATATAAAAGATGAAACAATAAAATTTTAAGAAGATAAGATAAAATATCTTTAATACCCTAGGGCAGGGAATGATTTCTTAAACATAAAAAAGCCAAATCATAAGGAAAATGTTGATATACTAGATAATACTAAAATTAAGAATTTATGTTCATCAAAAGATGTAAAAGGGAAGTGAAAATTCAAGCCAAAAACTAGGAGATAATATTTTAAAATATCAGCATAAAAATACATAAGGCACATCTGCAAATCAATCAGAAATGGCAAACAATTTAATTTTAAAAATGGTGGCACTTAACAAAACGCAATAAAAATGTCCAAAAAAATTTGGAGAATGTAATTTGGAAAACAATTTGGCATTAGGTAGGAGGATGTGAGTATGTGCATATGTAAGCTAACAATTCAACTTCTGGTTTTGTATATACATCTTAAAGAACATTTCACAAGAATATTCATTTAGCACTCTTTGTAGTGGCAAACATAACCCAAGAGTAAAATGGATAAATAAATTGTGGCAAACTCATTCTACGGAACGCTATGTAGCCAGGAAAATGAATGAACTATACAACAGCATGCAACACCACAGATGAATCTTAGGCATATAATGTTGAGTGAAAATGCAAGTTACAGAAGAATACAAGCATGATTTCATTTGTATAACTTCAAATGCATGAAAAATCTAAGAATATAGGTTTAGAGATAGAAACATAAATGATAAAACTATAAAGAAAAAGCAAGGGAATTATACCACAAAATCCAGGATAGTATTTTGCTCTTAGCAAGCATACACAGGGGATGACAATGGTATGCTCAACCCAAGGACCCTCAAGGTTAAAGGTCCTCTTAATCTGAGTGGTAGATACGCAAGAGATGCTGTTTTTTTTTTTTCTTTGTGAGGAAGACCGGCCCTTAGCTAACATCCGTCGCCAATCCTCCTCTTTTTTTTTTTTTTTTTTTGCTGAGGAAGACTGGCCCTGGGCTAACATCTGTGCCCGTCTTTCCTCTACTTTATATGGGACGCCGCCACAGCAGGGCTGACGAGCAGTGCATCGGCAGGCGCCCGGGATCAGAACCCGCGAACCCCGGGCTGCCAAGCGCGAACTAAACCGCTGCGCCACCGGGCCGGCCCCGAGATGCTGTTGTTTAATTCTCTATAACATTATGTATACTTTATAGTTTTTTTGTTTTTGTGCGATAGGTAACAAAAATAAAACATAAAAGAGAGTGCTGAAGTTCCTCTTAATGGCTTTGGGCTAATCTTGCTCTTATTAAACTTGTTTTCTCAGTCCTCAGAACAAATTTTAACAATATTTACCTCACAGGGCTGTGTGAAAATATAGCATATCCTAGAATAGTATCTGGTATATGGTAGGTCCTTAATGATTGTTAATTATCATTATTATTATCATCAATATCATATCTATTATTACCAATGCAACTGTCAATGTGGCCAAAACAATCTATGGCCTCTCTGTTTACCCAATGCTTTAATCCTTTCTACAACCAACAAAAATAAACCAAGCTGATGAATTATGCCTTTACTCAACTACTTTTTAAATCTTATATATCCTGTTCTCACTACAAATCCTCTTTCTAAGACTTCCATATTTGCTCCCTCTATTCAGTATGCCTCTTATATGTTTTCACCTAACTTATTTTCATTACTTTCAATTTAAGAATTTTACAATACTTCCACAATCATTCCATTTTTTTTTTTTTTTTTTTTTTTGGTGAGGAAGACCAGCCCTGAGCTAACATCCGTTGCTAATCCTCCTCTTTTTGCTGAGGAAGACTGGCCCTGGGCTAACATCCGTGCCCATCTTCCTCCACTTTATATGGGACGCCGCCACGGCATGGCTCACAGGCAGTGCGTCGGCGGGCGCCCGGGATCCGAACCAGCGAACCCGGGCTGCCAAGCGCGGACTAAACCGCTGAGCCACCGGGCCGGCCCAATATGCATTCCTCCCAAAGTAAGGCCCCTCATCTTTGAATTTGGTATCAATATTCATGTACAACAAATATGAACAACTTGAAGTCAAGGGTCATATCTCATCATTGCTCTATCCCCAACGCCTTGCTCTGTGTGATCAGCACATTTGTATGTGTTCAAAAGATGTTTGTAGAATGAATGATGGCTTGTCAAATGAATGAACTAAGGCGTACACAGATGTAGAGGATTCTTGTAAGCGCAGGGCAGATATGTTTGCCTCTCATTTGTTCCAAGACAACAGTGTGATTAAAGTGACAAAATCAACACAAAAGGAATAAATCTATAAAAGGAATCAGGGATTCAGCAGTCAAAAGATTCCACCAAAATCTTGAGAGGTAGAAAGTAGCTAAGAAATATGTTAAGAATGAAACAGAATGGAAGAACCTGCAGCCAGGGAATGAGAACCCAGGATATGCTCTGTGCTAGAAGTCAGCAGGGACAGTGTGGGACACTGAACACGGAAGGTGATAAGTCCAGTACAGAAAGGCTGCCCAAGGAGATCCCCACTCCCCTGCGAAGGCACAAAAGCAGAGCCACCAGCAGCTTAACATTTATAGTCAGGCCAAAAATAATAAAGTCTAAAAGGGCTCTTTCTGAAGATTTGAATAATTGTTGCAGAAACCAGACTATCGTTTTGAAGTAGGCACTTACCCATTCCAGCATTTATGAGTTCTTGACCTAAGAGAAAGCTTTCTGCTCATGCACCTAAGAACATAGACTGTCCATTTACAAGACCCATCCATGTCCAGAGAGTTTCCAGTAAGCCTCTCTATTCCAGAGAGACTGATGTGGAAAACAGATATATGTGGCGAGACAAAATGGGGAAAGAAAAACATTAGATCCCTATTGATATCATACACAAAAAAATTCTGTGTATTAAAAATTAAATATAAAAGACAAGACTATAAAATTTTAAGGTAAATTTTATATATATATAAATTTTCTACAGAGGTATATAAATTTTATATGTATATGTATAAAATAAAGAAGAAAAATCATACTACCTACCTAGGTGACGAGTCTAGTTCTGTACTATTAAACATGAACAGGCAATTAGAAATAATCAGACACATGTGGAAAACCAGCAGCACCATAAAAGAGAAAAACAAGAGCAAAAAAAAAAATTCTAAACTAACTTCAGAGAAAAATAAAAAGGAAAAATGAGATTATCTTCATCAGTGAAGTTCAAGAATACAAAAAGCTAGTATTTATTTAGGGCTTACTATGTGCCATGCTGTACTCTGAGAGTTTTACATGTTTAATCCAATTAAATCCTCCTAATACTCCTATAAAACAGTAGCAATGTTTTCTGTCACTTATAGATCACAAAACCCTAAATTCCAAGAAATTACACATTTCTATGTTACACAATAAGTGGCTGAGCCAAGATTTGCACCCAGGCCATCTCCCTCCAATACCTATACTCTAAGCCTTACGCTATCACACCTTTTGAAACACAGCACCTATAAAACAAGAAGTCTGCTATGATCATCAGCACACCAAAAAAAGTTTCCATAAATGTCAATTACCATTACCAAAAGGAAAATTAGAAGACAAAGTCAGGCAATTTCCCCAGAGCAAAGAAACAATTAGAAAACAAAAATCTACAAAAAGGGTGAAAAAAAATCTATATCTGAGTGACTTAATTTCTAGAAAGCAAAGACAAAAAAGATATGCGTTTTCACATTAGAAGAAATCACCAAATTTCCCAGCCCAAGTAATAATAAAAGAAAAAAATCTAGACATACTTTCACACCATTTTACACCCCCTACCATAAAGAGAATATTCTAAATGCTTCCAAAGTGAAAAAATAAAAAGTCTAGAAAAATGAATGACAACAATTCTGCCATTGTTATTAAATGCTAGGAAATAAATTTAGAGCAATGCCTTCGGAGTTTAAGAGAAATTTTTTTGAACCCAGATTATCTTTTTTCAAATGTGAGATGATAAATATGTTTTCAGATATTCACGAATTCAAAAAATCTCTCTCTCATCCACCTCTCAGAGGAAATCACTTGAGGATGGCCGCATTAAAACAAAAATGGCAATCAAGAAAGAGAAAGATGTAAGAAATAACAACTACAACATCAGAGAACAGTGAAAGGAAATCAAGGTAATAGCGATGCATGCAGCAAGCGGTTTCTTTTTGGGGGAGGGCGAGGTGAGGAAGACCAGCCCTGAACCAACATCCATTACCAATCCTCTTCTTGCTGGGGAAGACTGGCCCTGGGCTGACATCCATGCCCGTCTTCCCCTGCTTTATATGGGACACCGCCAAGGCATGGCTGACAAGCAGTGCGTCCTGGTGGGCGCTTGGGATCTGAACCTGCAAACTTCTGACTGCCAAAGGGCGAACTAAACCGCGCGCCAACGGGCCGGCCCCAGGCAACTTATTTCACTAACGACCATAAGATACTGGGTCACCAGTAGAAAATCTCAAAGAAGAAAAATGAAATAGATTCCAATCCAGACAAAAAAATAAGTCAAAAGAGTTTAGCGATACAGTGAAAAAGTTCTTTACCATTACCAAAGGGAGAGAAGGAGGAGAGGGAGGAACGGAAACATCAGAAAAAATAGAAAACTCTACCAGAAAGATATTTTTACATATATAAAGCAAACCAAAATGTGGCATGATTTTTGAGCAGTTAACAGTACTCATTTGACCTTGATGCTAGATTGACTCGAGAGGCATGAGGGGTGGGGAACCAGCCCATGAAGAAAGAAAAGTAATCTTACTCATCATCTTTAGAATATATGCAGAGTTAAAGCATGAAAGAATTGATCACGGTTTCAGAACAGAAGGTAAATGATATCTAGCAGATACAGCTAACAGAGGTTGGAAGAGGGAGTTTGAAAGAAGTGTGGTGGGCAGGGTAGGTGCTAATATCCTCTCTGTATACAGTAAACAATAAGGAGAAGCTAAAGACTAGGAAACAAGAGTAGAAATTAAAGTATACTATCAGAAGTCATACAGATACATAATTGTGGGGGCCGGCCCAGTGGCCTAGTGGTTAAGTTCATGCACTCTGCTGTGGCGCATCCCGGCGAATCCTGGGCACCGACCTACCGCTTATCAGTCCATGTTGTGGCTTCCTCCACATAAAATAGAGGAAGATGGGCACAGATGTTAGCTCAGGGCCCGTGTTCCTCAGCAAAAAGAGGGGATTGGCAGCAGATGTTACCTAAGGGCTAATCTTCCTCACAAAAAAGAAAAAAAAAGCTATATAGATACATAATTGAAGAACTTTTCTAAAATATATAACTATTCAAAATTGAAAAGGGGAGGGAATTGTGTGAAGGACGTTGTATAAATGAGATAAACTGCCATATTTCACAGTGAGAAGTAGAAATAATGTCTGAAGTTGATAAATCAATTAGTATTTAAGCATATTACTTAAAATTATAGCATTAACTAATAGAAGACCCAACATCAGAAATGGTTTAAATGGTTAAATGTTTTAAATGGTTAAAGTGTTTGTATCTGAGCAGCGGGATGGGGACTGTGAGAGACTGATGGCTGCTTTTCTTGATGAACTCTTTAGTACTACTGGACTTTACCCATGTGCACATAATACACTGGTAATTTGAAAAAACAAAAACAAATGAGTGAATTTTTTTTAAAACTCACTAGATTCAAAGACTGGGATTAATGCCCATTGAAATATCATCATACAACATAAAGGAATTTTCAAATTCAACCTCTATTAAATGCTTTACGACTAACATTGTTTACAAATGTTACTTATAAATCTCTTGATTCTCTTTTCCCCATACATATTTCAGGATCACTTTCTATCCATTACTATCTAAAACTCATTGGTCCCAATATATTTTAAATACTTGTGTGTATTTTTGCTGATTTTAAATTATGCATATGAAAAGGGATACATATCATGGAAAAAATTAGGCAATTCTGAAAAATATATAGGGCAATCACAATCCACTCTTTGGAAGCAGCCACTTTTGATACTTTGGCAGTTATCTTCATTGTTCAACATAAGCAAAATCATAGCACAACTAATATTTTGCATTCTACTTTAAAAGGTTAACACAAAAAGTGTTCCATGCTATTAAAAGGACTATTCAAATCTAATTTTTAAAATAAATTTTGGGGGGTTATAAAAATAGTAAATAACAAATGTAGAAAAGTCAGAAAGTAGAGAAAAGTATAGAAGAGAAAATAACAATCCTCTATAATTCTATAATCCAGAGATATTCAGTTTTAACATTTTCATGTATCTCCTCCCATCTTTGCTCCCTGTACACACAGTATGTTTCAATAGTTGATCTAGTGTATCTGCAAGTTTATTTGCTGCTTTTTTTTACTAAATATTGTAACAAAAATATTTCCCCATACATAAGCCTCTTCAAAAATGTGTTTTACATGTTTTATTTACCAAATTTTAATTAATTCGTGTCCTACCATTAAATACTTGGAGTTCGTCCAATTTTTCACCTGTTCAAATTATAAAGATGCAATGAACACATTTGTGCATAAAAGCTTTCCTTCTTTTGGATTATTTTCATAGTTTAAATTTCCAGAAGTACAAATACTGGCTCTAAGAGAAGTACAATAAATTGAAACTGTATAAAGATCCTTCTTTGGTGATTGGAATAATTGGAAAAGCATGTGATTTAGGTAAAGGCAGGGTGATTCTTTGACTTATGTAAAATGTTGCATAAATTAAAAAGCAAAAAGATTAGGTATGAGTTCTTTACAAGTGCTTTGAAAATCAGTGAGAAAATACGATGCCTTTTAGGTTGAATGTACACACAGCAACCTTAGAAATAGCAATCTCCTTTCTCCCAAAAGTCAGTAATAATTTATACCAGGCAAACAAATAACACTGCTGGTTTCATTCCTTTTATGGCCAACGTATCTCTATGGAAGCAGCAGAGCAGATAAAGATTCTCAGTCAACTATAAAGCACCAGTGCTTACTTACAAGACTGTTAAAAGGGTTGCTTTAACAAATCATGCTTCCTCTCTGATCCTAATGATTCTTGCATGGTATCAAGTTAAGGTAATGGTGTGTCTATCTGATCAAATGGAAATTGGACCATCAGATATATTAGAGAATCATTTTCTTCAAGAGTTATTAAAGAATCGAGGTTTATATGCAGATCTCTGAAAGGAAAGGAAGAGATCCAATGAATTCCATAGATCTCTAACCTTATCATATTAGTTAGCTTGTAATTCTGAAAATATCATAGGACGTTGGTAGTATGATGCTTACTTTTATTTCAGGGATTTGTGCTAATAACTTGGGTGTTAAAAGTTGGGGCCTCTTTTCATATTTCCTCCGTGGTACTACTCTCAGAACTTCTTAAATTCCTATTGAGTGATTAAAGGTGCTTGGATGGTAGCGATGACACTAGATGATGGAGTAAGCAAAAGATAGCACATTATTCCACATTTGAAGCAAGTTACCAACAAAGGGGGTATTTGAAGGCCCAGAATCTGTAGAACAGATCACTTAGAGAATCTGAAAGTACATCCATATGCCTGGAAAATAGATGTGATGAAGAGTGTGGTGGAGGAGGAATTGTCCAGAGATAAAGATGGAGAGGTTAACAAGAGACAGATCACAAAGGGCCTTGTATACTAGGTTAAAGTAGTAAAAAAAAAAATCATTGAAGGTATTTAAACATGTGATGTCATAATGAGACAGAAAGAATACCCCAGCTGAAGAACGAAAAAAGAACTGGGGAAAAGAGGTGGTTGTAGTAATCTAGGCAAGAGACGATAATGGCCAAAATTAAGAAAGTAAAAGTGGGATGGTGTTATGGGCTAAGTTTTGTTCCCCTAAAATTCAGATGTTGAAGCCCTAGCCCCCAGTAGCTCATTTGTAGATAGGGCCTTTAAAGAGGTGACTAAAATGAGGCTGCTAGTGTAGGTCCTAATCCAGAATGACTGGTGTTCTTATAAGAAGAGGAAATATGGACACACAGCGAAGACCCCAAGGATGTGCGCACACAGAGGAAAGATCACATGAGGACACAGTGAGAAGGAGGCCATCTGCAAGCCAAGGAGAAAGACCTCAAGGCTGACACACCTTGATATTGGACTTGCAGCCTCCAGAACTGTGAGAAAATAAATTTCTGGTTTTTAACCCACTCAGTCTATGGTCTTTTGTTATGTCAGTCCTAGCAAACTAATACAGATGAATATAAGTGAATGGATCTGAAAGACATTTAGAACTCAGAAATCACAAAATTCAGTGACGATATGAGTTTTGATAGAAAGGGAGGAGCCAAGTTGAGTCCTGATAGTGGAGCCATTTTCTGAGGTAGGGATTCCAAGAGGAGAAGCGGGATGGGCTAAAGATAAGTTCAGTCATGGACCTGCTGAAGCAATCTTGTAATCACCCACCTCTTCACTTGTTATAGGAGAAAAATAATCTCCCACCATTTATTCCACTTTCAGTTGAGAATCTTGTTTTGTGAAGCTGAAAGCATTCCAATGGGAACTAGAAATTTCCTCAAATACCTCACCTACTAAACGATATGGAAGGTATTCCCCCCCCCCATTTTATGGAGGTATAATTGACATACAACACAGTGTAAGTTTAAGGTATACAATGGGATGATTTGATACATGCAAATATTGCAAAATGATGAACACAATAAGGTTAGTTAATACCTCCATCACCTCATATAATTACCTTTTTTGGGGGTGGGGGTGATAACATTTAAGATCTATTCTCTTAGCGAGTTTCAAGTATGCAATGCAGTATTGTTAACTAGAGTCACCATGCTGCACATTATATTCCCCAAACTTTTTAATATTATAACTGAAAGTGTTCACCCTTTGACCAACATCTGTCCATTCCCCCCACCTCCAGCCCTGGCAACCACCAATCTATTCTTTGTTTCTATGAGTTTGGCTTTTTCAGATTCCACCTGTAAGTGAGATCATACAGCATTTGTCTTTCTTTGTCTGGCTTATTTCATTTAGCATAATGTCTTCCAGATTCATTTCTATGTTGTCACAAAAGGCAGGATTTCCTTCTTTTTATGGCTGAATAATATTCTATATACACACACCACATGGACACTTTGGTTGTTTCCACGTCTTGGTTATTGTGAATAATCCTGCACTGAACATGGGGGTGCAGATAACTCATCGAGGTAGTGATTTTATTCTATGGTAGGTATCTTGAAAGTGCAGGCCAAGACGTCAACTTCCTTAGCCTACTAATGCTACGAGCCTCCAGCTTTTAGTCTGGGGGTTCCTTTCTCCCCTTTAGTTTCTAAATTAGAAAATAATAATAATTTAAAAGATAGTATTGACCACTCTCTCTGTACAAAAATAATAAAATTAAATAATAAAATGGAAAACAGTCATCAATTAGTTAACAGGTATAATATAATTCCAAGTATATATTCACTTAATAATCAGAGAGTAGATGTTCAACAAATACTATTGATTGAATTTGACACAAGAATCACTGAAAATTATCAGCAAAATCATTTTCAGTTTCCTTGTCGTGTAAGAAAAAACTCACAGAGACTTATCTTTGCATTTTTTCGTGAAAGAAATTTTTTATCTCCACCACTTTATTTTTGAATTTTATTACACAGAACCCTACAAAGTAACTTCCCTTCTGTGGTCTAATGCAGGAATAGAGATAAGAAATGTGTCTCTGGTTTCTCAGAGGATTTCCAGGAAACCTTAAAAAGAAAAAAAAAAAATGCCAATTCTCTTTAAGCATTGCAAAACACAGAAAAATGAAGGAAACCTCTCAATTCTTTTTATGAAGTGAGCAAAACACTGCTTTAATCTTGAGGATGTATATACTGCTCAAAAAACACACACAAAAAAATTCCAGACCAATTTCAATTATGACTATCAATGTAAAAGTCCTAAAGAAAATATTAGTGAACAGAATCCATCAATACTTCAAAAAGAAGGGTAGTGCATCATGACCAAATATGACTTACTTTAAGATCACTCAATATGAAAAAATGTATTAATAGTATTTATAATAAATGTATCACTTTAGCATTTCAGTCAGATCATGTCACTTCTCTGCTCCAAAACCTCCAAAGACTTCCCACTTCACTCAGAGCAAACGCCAAAAATTCTTACACTCATCTGAAGGGTCTATATAATCTGGCAACTGTTGTCTGTGTCTCTTACTCCCTCTGCTCACTCACGCAGCTCCAGCCACACTGGACACTGCTGCTCCTCAAACAATCCAGGGACGTTCCTGCCTCAACATCTATGCACTGCTATACCGTTGCCTAGAACACTTCCCCCAAATATCTGCAGAGTTAAATCCCCCACCTCCTTTAATTTTTTGCTTAAATGTCACCCTCACGATAAGGCTTATGCTGGCCACCCTGCTTAAAGTTGCAACTGTCCTACTCCCCCCATGGCACTTCTGATTTCTTACCCTGGTATACGTTTTCTTTTTTCTGTAGCACTTTCTAAAGCACTTCCGTGTCATATTCTAGAACTGATTCAACGTATTTATATATCACCATTTTCATTTATTGTCTCTCTCTCCAGCCATAATATAAGCTCTAAAAGAGCAGGACTCTGTTTTGTTCACCACTGTGTTCCATATGCCTACAATAGTACTTGGCACATAGTTAGCATTCAACTGATTTTCTCAAAAATACATGACTGAATGATTTATTCAACATAGCCGAAGAAAAGTCACATGGTATCCTCTATAGACATTGAAAAGCCATTTGACAAATAAATATATATTTTTGCTAAATTTTCAACTAAATAGAAATGAATGGCTAAATCTTTTACATGACTCACCTGAAGAACATTCTTAGTGGGGAAACACTGGAGGCATTCCACTACCATCAGGTAAAAGGATGCCCACTATCACCACTAATACTTAACCTCCCATGGGATGTATTAGTTGATTCAGTTAGAAATAAAAATAAATTATAAATACAAAAAGAATGGACAGAATAAACTATAAATATCTGAAGATAAGAGAATTATACAACTACAGTAAAAAAAAATCAAATGAAAACTACAAAAATGAACATGAGATTTAGTGAGGTACCAGAATATAAAATTAATATATAGAAAGCAATAATCTTCATATGTACAAATAATACCAGTTTAAAAATATAATGAAACAGAAGGCCCAAGTTACAACAGCAAAAATAACACAAAATAACAAATTAAATACTTAGGAATTATTTTTCAAATAAACATGCAAAACTTTATTAGGAAAACCCAAACATGAGTAGAAATGGCAACTGAAAAAAAAAAAAGAAAGAAAAATGTCATAAAAATGTTCATTCTCCCTATATTAATTTACAAATTAAAAATTATACCAATAAAATATCAACAGATTTTTCTTCTGGAACTAAACAAGCTGATTCTAAAGTTAATATGGAAAAAATAAATAAGTATAAGAGGAAATCTCCATAAATTAAGAGCAGTGAGAGAAGACTAGATTGTTCAGATTTTAAAACATATTATAAAACTTCAATAATCAAAACAGCATGCATTGGCACATGACTCAACCAACCAAAGGAGCAAAATAGAGGTCCAGTGGATTAGTTTCCTATTGCTACTGTAACAAATTAGGCAAACTTGATGGCTTAAAACAACACAAATTTATTATCTTATATTTCTGGAGGTCACCCAACAATCCCACTTCTGGGTATATAACCAAAGAAAATGAAATCAGCATCTCGAAGATACATCTGCACTCCCACGTTTACTGCAGCATTGTTCACAACAGCCAAGATACGGAAACAACCTAAGTGTCCACTGATGGATGAACGGATAAAGAAAACATGGTATCTATCTACATATAGATATGTATCACATATATATATATATATTAAATAAAATGTTATTCATCCTTAAAAAAGGAAATCCTGCTATTTGCAACAACATGGATGAACATGCTAAGTGAAATAAGCCAGACGCAGAAAAACAAATACTATATTATCTCACTTATAAGTGAAATCTAAGAATGTCAAACTCACAGAAGCAGAGTAGAATGATGGTTGCCAGAGGATCAGGGTGGGGGAAATGGGGAGATGTTGGTCAAAGGGTAGACACTTTCAGTTATAAGATAAATAAGTCCTGGGGATCTAATGTACAGAATGGTGACTATATTTAACAAAACTGAATTATATACTTGAAATTTGCTAAGAGAGTAGATCTTAAGTGTTTTTACCACACACAAAAAATGGTAACTATGTGAGGTGATGGATGTCTTAAATAGCTTGATTGTAGTAATCACCATGTATATATATACATTGTGAAATCACCATGTTGTACACCTTAAATATATTCAGTTTTCACTTGTCAGTTATACCTCAATAAAGGTGGGGAAAAAAGTCGAAAATGAGTCTCACTGGGCTAATATCAAGGTGTCAGCAGGGCTGTATTCCTTTTGAAGGCTCTAAGGGAGAATCCTTTTTCCTGCCTTTTCCAGTTTTTAGAAGCTGCCTGAATTTCTCAGCTCATGGCCCCTTATCACATTCAAAGCCATAGATGGCTGGTTAAATCTTTTGCAAATTACATCACTCTGACACTTATCTTGTTTTCACTTTCCTTTTTAATTGAATTGGCCCAATAGAACAATTTTCAGATGGAGTCGGAAAGGTGAAGAAATGCAAGAGTCCAGCCCCTTGAATATATGCAATCCCTAGTTACCCCTTGAAACATTTCATTATAAATTTAGATATTAGATGTTTTTGTAGTGCCTCCTGCTTTCACTTTTAAGGACCCTGTGACTACACTGGATTCATCCAGATAATCCAGGATAATTTCTCTATCTGAATGTCGGCTGATTAGTAAACTTAATTGCACCTGCTACCTTAATTCCACTTGGCCATGTAACAAAACATATTCATAGATTCAGGAATTAGGATATAGACATCTTTGGGAGGCCATTGTTCTGCCTACCAAACCCAGAAATAGTTTTAAATATTTAAATGGCTTTATATATGATAAAACAAGGATCTCAAATCATTTGGGCAAAGTTTGACTTTTTTTTTTTTTTTTTGCTGGGGAAGATTTGCCCTGAGCTAACATCTGTGCCAATCTTCCTCTGTTTTGTATATGGGTCGCTGCCACAGCATGGTCACCGACAAATGGTGTAGGTTCGTGCCCAGACACCAAACCCAGGCTGCCAAAGTGGAACACACCAAATTTAACCACTAGGCCGTGGGGCCAGCCCTCCAGGCTTTTTAATGAATGGTTTTGAAATAACAGAGTAGTCCTCAGGGAAAAGATTAGATCCATGTATCACATACTACAACAGGATAAACTCCAAAAGGATCAAAAGATCTAAATATAAACAAGGGAGCCATTAAAATATTAGAAGAAAGCATGGCAAATTTCTTTATAAATTTCTTTATATATATATATGACTTGTTTCTAACTATCAGAATGTAACAAAGATGATGGATGTACATGATTACGTGTATGTGATTACATAAGACGGCAGCACCAATGTCACTGGAATCAATCTCTCTCTCTCTCCCCACCCCTTCTCCCTCTGTCTTTTGCAAGCTTCCAAAAATTCTACAGAAGAAAAGAAATTAATTTGGCCAACAACTACAGTGAGCTTGAAAGTGGATTCTTCCACAGTTGAATCTCAAGATGATAACACAGCCCAGCCAACACAAGGATTGCAGCTTTGTAAGACCCTGAGCAGAGGACCCCACAAGTGGTGCCCAGACTCTTAGCCCACAGAAACTTTGAGATAATAAATGTATGTTGTTTGTTGCTGTGTCTGTGGTAATTTGTTACACAGCATTGAAAACTAACACAATTACTCAAAATTTAGAATACATAGGAAAAAAATTAATGTTTTACTACATTAAAATAAAAAACTTCTATATTACAAAGCAAAGAACAGATATACAAATACCATAATTAAAAGAATACATAAGCATTGTCAAAAGACAGCTGACTACAAAAAAAAGTAATTATTAAATGCTAATCTCAATAGATAAAGAACTCCCAAAAATCAACAAGAGAAAGATCAATCACTCAGTAGATAGTCAATAGATATGAACAGATGGTTTTCAGAAAAGAAATACAAATGGCCTTTAAATATATTAAACAATACTCAATCTCACTTATAAGAAAAATTTAGTTAAAACTATAGTGGGATATCATTTACACCTCACCGATCTGTTAAATTTTAGGTTTGATAACACATTGTATTGGTGAGCATGAAAAAAACATGCACTCTCACACACTGCTTGTGTAAACTGGAGGCAAATTTAGCAACGTCAAAAATACACACCTTTGATCCAATAATGCCGCTACTCAGAATTTACCCTAAAGAGGTGCTCACACTCATATGAAAGGATGCCTTTTAGAACTATTTGTAATAAGATTAAAAATAACCTAATGTCTACTAATAAGAAACAAGTTGAATTACAGCACATCCATTCAGTGGAACGCAGTGCTTCTATAAAATGATACTGAAGTCTTTTTTTTAGGATGATCTTATTTATTTATTTATTTATTTATTTATTTATTTATTTATTTATTTATTTATTTATTTATTTATTGAGGGAGATTGGTCCTGCACTAACATCTGTTGCCAATCTTCCTCTCTTTTTTTCTTTTTTCTCCCCCAAAGCCCCAGCACATAGTTGTGTATCATAGCTGCAGAGTTATAGTTCTTCTATGTGGGATGCCACCTCAGCATGGCTTGATGAGCGGTGAGTAGGTCTGCGCCCAGGATCCGAACTGGCAAACTCTGGGCCGCCGAAGCTGACCATGCAAAATTAACAGCTATGCCACCAGGCCAGCCCCGACACTGAAGTCTTTATTACTGATTGGGACAGACCGAGTTACTATTCACCAGTTATTCTCAATTCCCCTACTGCTGATGCCTCTCTCTACAGCAGGATTATATGTCCCCATCCTGTTGAACTGGAGAAAACATGTGACTTGATTTTGTGCAATGAAACGTGGGCATATATGCCAGGTGTCACTTCCAAAGAGAGGATCTGAGAGCTAACATGATTTACCATATCTTTTTTCCCTCTGCCATGAGCCTGGCAATGTTTCAGATGGATGTTGTTCAATCCACCTGAATTCTTGAGAGACAGTGATCTGGACTAGGGCTACAGCTGACCCACAATAGACAAGCAGTGTGATTGAGATATAAATCTATGTGGTTGTAAGGCATAGAGATTTTAGGATCAACACAGTAACCTATCCTGGGCAATGTACTCATGTAGAAAAATCTCCAAGATACACTGTCAGGTGAGAAAAGCAAGGTACAGAAGACTGTGAATAAGTCACACTCTTCACCTAAAAATAGAGGGGAAAAAAAGCACATATGAATATATGTGTGTACTAAGCTCATACAAGCATAATAAACCTCTGGATGATTTTTATCTCTTCAGTCCAATAGGAACTGGACAAATGGAAGACAGGGTTGGGAGAGAAACTTCTGATAGGATACTTCTTTTTATATTTTCTGACACTTAATGATATGTATGTATTATCTATTCAAAAACTTGAATGTATTTTTAAGAAAAGAAACAACTGTCTCTAAAACATATGTTGGAATAATACAAGTTGGAGAGCTAGTGGTAGAAGAAAAAACAATATGGAGCCTTCCTAGAGCTTGAACAGGGCCAATGGCCCTGTCTTTCCAATGACTGCCATTCCCAGAATTGTGCCTGCCTCTGAACACGTTCATCTGGCAGAAAAACCTACACAACTGTGATAAATGATTGTGGGGTGTATTGAACTGTTATTGACTTTTTGCCATGCTATATAACTTCTTTGTTTGTTGGTATTTTGCCTCTACAGCAATGTAAGCACCTTCAATTCAATTTAATTAAACACACACTAAATGCTGAGTTTGGTTATTAGACAGGGCCACTGCCTTTCCTGATAGCAAATACTGTAAGGCAGGCATGAAATGTGATACATATGAAAATAGAGAGGTAACAAAAGACATCAAGAAACTTCCCCAAAGAGGTGATATATCAATTGGGAAGGCAGACTAAGGGAACAGAGAAAGGGAATGTTCCAGGAGGAAGCAAGCGCATGGACAAACTGATAAATGTGTAAAGCAGCATGAAGACAAGTTTGGAGAACAGCGAGTTGCTAAAATGAGAAGTGTGTCTTTTCGGAGGGAGAGGGGGCATGTTAGGAAGAAGAACAATGATCAAATTATCAAGGGCCTTGACAGCTTATGCTACACAGTTTAAGCTCCATCTGGGAAATGTGGAGCCAGAATAGCTTCCAGCAGGGATAACACATGACCAGATTCATGTGTTCACCTGGCTAGCGGTGTGGAAGATGCACTGGAAGGGGCAAGACTGAAAAACGCAATTGTCCACTGAGATATGATGAGAGAGATGTTTCCTTTGGGTTCCTCTTTGTATCCTACACAACAACATGCATAGTAAATTGCCCACAGTGACCCACAATAGCCACAGATGACCTGCAACATCACTTAACTTTTTCCTGACAATACCTTAGCTCTAAGAATAAAATAGCCTAGGAATCAATATACTTTGGACTGCTCTAGCATTTTGAAGCAAATTTAACCTAAATATGTTAATGTTTATACTAGAATTATGAGAAAACCAAGATTTATCTTATATGTTCTTCAAAATTCCTCTGACTGTTTTTGGGTTCTATATATACCAGAGATGGTATTTTGATTTTTCAAATTCTCTATAAATATGTAAGTTGCCAAGTTCCATCATCTCTCATCACCACCTAAAATAAAAGACTTTACTGGAGTCTCACAGTTTCCCCAATAAAGGAGTCCTCTTGCTCACCTTCATGATAGCACACACACACAAACACATGCGCGCGCATACCCGAAAAACAAGCCATCCACCTACCAACCAGATTCTTCCTTTGGGGGGATCAGGTTTTCTTTTTCTTATTTTATTTTACCAAATAACAAATGCTAAAAAGAATTACTGAATAGGATTTCACAACAGGTGAAACTTCCTAGGACTCTCGCTTGAAGGTTTTTAAATGGAAGATAAAAATTCAGAGAATTCACAAGACTTCTCAAATTGAAAGTCCGATGAAGATACAGAAGAAAAAGACATAGAGAAAGTCTCTCAGGAGATTTAAATATACCTGTTCTAAGACTCAAAGAATCATCCACTCAGGAAGAAAACAACATACAACCTTTAACTAGAAATAGAACCTAATCTCAACTGTACCCATCTTTTTTCAGTGCAACAAGACTACTCTACTCTAGATGACTAATATGATAAGTAATTAATAAGAACACAAACTGAATACATTACAGGGTAGTTATGCTGGAGAAGCTAGAACTTAATGTAGAGATTTTTTACTTGGAAACTGCCTTTGACAATGCAAACATAAATCCCTATCATTCTCTATGTTTATTCAACTAATTAATGATCACAATACCAACAGAAATGGCCACATAAGCAAATTTTTTTTCATGATGCTTTATTTTTGAATGTTGTCAGAATATTTATTTATACAACTCACTATTTAAAATAGTGAATTTTTAAAAGCCAAAGAACTTCAGAATAAAAATCATCTGTATCTTTTAATATGAGACAACAATGCCTAAGCAGTTCATATCGTCATCCTACATATTTGTGGATGTGCTAATATTAGAATACAGTATTCAAAAACTAAGAATCAAATATTCAGATTGGCTACTGAAAAGGACACAAAGAATTTTAAATTTTTTAGTTTCAGATTTCAAACTAATCTACTTTGAATCCAACTGTTAAATTCTACACTATTGCCTCATCAGGAGTCACCTAAGGATATTGCCATGGAGCAGCGACAGTAGAGGCTGGGAATGGGGCCAGGTGCAGTGTTGGTGAAGATGTGCACCCTACCTCCACCCACATATCTGCATATCACACCAAGGGGTGACTATGGCAGTAGAGTCATGGGCAGTGGCTGTCACTGGCTCAGAGGAGCACAACGTAGGCAGGGTGGGGGTGTGGATGGCAGGGCAGGCACCATTGGTGGAGATGTTGACAGAGAGCCAAGCCAGAGTCTCCCTGGGTCCAGGTCATAAGGGAATCAATGACATCCAGGTGTGTACCCTGCCCTGACCCAAGGGCATCAGGCTGGCTGCCCTCCAGCTGCATGGAAGTGCCAACCAGGGGAGACTTACGGAGGGGTCATTGGAAAAGTTTGATGTGATTATCTATGTCATGATTTAGAAAGGAGCATCACAGCTATTGAGAACCTCCTCAAACAAAATATCACATTGACACTATTTAAAAATCAGCCAATGGTTTGGAAATTATTGGAATGATTTGATAAACAATCTAAATTACAACTTATAGTACTTGGTAGGCTGTCTTATAACACATGTCAGTTAAGTTAGAAAATAAAATAATTATTTTTAAAATTGTTCTTGTACTTTGACTTATATATTAATTCATCTGACCATCTGGTTAGTAATGTTTTGAATATTATTTTTTTATTTCACTCTCACGCCCCCACTCCATGAGGACGAGGGCCTACATCTACATTGCTTTCCAATACAACCCCAAAGAAAAGCATGGTGCTGGCACATAACAGTCCTCAAAATATTATCCAATGAATGATTAAATAATTGAATAAATATATATTCAACTATCAGTTATAATTTCCCTTTTCCCCCTAAATCTGAAGTCAAGAACTCAATTTCACACACAAAAAATTGAGAGCCTACTAAGTGTAAGACACCATGGGAATTCTATGGAGGGTATGAAGATGAACAATTACCCAGTCCCTCTCTCAAACAACTTAAACTCTAATGGGAGACAGAGTTTCTTGATAAAAAGTAAAACCTCTAATATTTATTGCACACTTCTGTCCTGAACTCTGCATTCTAGCAACAGCAGGCTCTTCAGGAAACGATACACCTAACAGCATGCATGTGGCCACACACCTGTGGTATTTTAGCTTTGACAGTGGATAGAGGGTTTGGGATTTCAGGATTGTGCCTCCCCTACACTGTCCCAGAAGCAGTACTCCCCTCATAGTTGTAGTTGTCAAGTGGAGAAGATAGTGCACTTGCTTCTGGCTCTGTATACCATGACAGCTGTTTCATCACCAAATTTCTCGGTTTTGCTTTGGTTTTCCCCCTGTAAAGTTAGAAAATAATATTATGCATTTTAATAAATACAGTTTTTTTTAATTCTACTAAATTATGTTCAATATGATCCTTGCAAACATGTTGGTCTTCTTGCCTAATGTGTGGTAATGGATGGGAGCACACGCTGTTCATTTTGAGAAGCAAACAACATGGATGTTTAAAGGGTTTAAACAATAACTAGGCTACCATAGAGGAAAAACTAGAAACAATTATATTAACTCACTGGTATCTTATACTTATTTATAATAAAATAAGGCAAAAATGACTTCAGAATACCCGATTTTAGTGAAATGTTTTTGAGTAATAAAGACTTCCAGAATCCATAGACTAGTCCCAACTTTTTCAGCTCTATGGATTTGACAGGTTGTATATGTAAAAGCATGAAAATCCTTTATAATTGTTAGAAGAACACCCTTCTGGAACATCTGATCAATCACAGATGGAGGATTTTCATCTATCCCTTAGATGCCAGAAAATAAAAGGCTTTACTATGATCAACATCAAATTTACATCCATTACATAAGGCACATCCAGGTATTTAATGCCATATGCCCTGCCTCAGCTTCTCTTTATGTGTTTGTGATCTAACTCCTAAAAATGTTGAAAGTGAAATTGAAAAGCAGTCTCACTGTAGAGGAGTTTCTTTCACTCCACTCTAGCGCTACATAAGCCCTTCTGAAACCCAGCAAGGAGACTTATCCATGCACTGTTCATATCCCAAGCCAATAATGAGTAAAAATAACACTACCTTGCAACCTTATAAACCTTTCGTAAACATTATGTTATTTCAGAATGGAAATTAACACCTTTTTCTGAACATTCTTTTAGCAATCTACTCTGTTCACCATTCATTTAATAAAAGATAAATGCCAATGAGTTTTTTAGGAAAAAGCTCTCCAGACAGATCATCACGCGGAGCTAAAAATTTCTGGATGAACAGAGAACAGGGTTTACTTGTAGGAGTCAGTTGGGTTAATGCAGTAAGTAAGTATAACAGTGTTTCTCTAATATCAATTTCTTCATGTCTTTCCTTCACCCCCATGTTACTAAGCGACGTAATGGTGTTTTGCGTTATTCAGTTGAGCTTTGTTCTATGTCTTGTCAATGGCAATAAAAAGATAAAGAAATGAACAATAACACACGAAAGAAGTTAGCAAAGCTTTCTCGAGACACAGATTATAGATCCAAGCTAATAAAAAGCTTCATTTTTGAAAGATCATAGTGCCAAAAACAAAATAAGTGAATATTAAATCAATGATTTACAATATCTTAGTGTCCTACATACTACAAAACCACAAATTGAAGAACTTCACCTCTCATCTCTCACTTCCTCTTACTATGCTGCATTTTGTGTCTTTGGCAGTATTTACATTCTGAACTGAAATTCTAAAACCAAATAAAACACTGGTAACTACTTTAAAAATCATGATACCAATTTCTCTATAAACTCTAAAAACACTCTACTCCAAACCATCAGACTGTTGTCTGTTGTTCCTGAGAGAAGGAAAAAGTCACACAAAAAAATGTCTGGACCTTTCCCCCACGTATGGTCAGATGGGAAAGTGTTTTCAGCCACAGGCTGAGGGGAAGCTGCAAATGGGCAGTGGCTGGAGAATGGGACATGATCTCTGCCCTAGCAAAGACATAATCTTTCCCCATCACTGTGAAAAAGACAAAAGGAGAGGAATGGTAAGAAAAAAGGTGAGAGGGATAAAGGAGGACAACACATCCTCTTTCTCTATGGAAGAGATCACATTTTAACATCTTCAAGCAAAAGCAAAATGTCAGTGGAAGACTGGATGGAATGGCAGTGAGGGGAAGTGGTTCCTTCACCATCAACATCCCCAGCTTTTTTCCCAACACCAAAGAGGTTAGAAAACTACTTAGAGCATGAAATAATTGGCAAACATATATTAACATAAATTGCAAAACATAAGTCTATTTTTCTTGAGTATAAATTAACAAAATGCTAAGATAAAAATGAAAACAAAGATCGAGAATGGATATTACTATCTGGTCAAGCTACTTACTGCTACCATGGCCAAGTAATCTGTCCTCTTCAAAATTATTTTGTATAGTTATTGTATGAAAAGGAAAAGAAATGCCATGGACTGTTAAAACTCAATTTGGCCTACCTAAAAGCCATACACAGGACACAGGAACCAACTGAAAGAATTCCCAGTGGCCAAAACTGGAACAAATTAAGCAACAAAAGTCATAAAGTAGTATGGGATTATAATCCAGAGTATGAAATAAACATCCACAAGTCCACCCTATCATAAATGAATGATTGAAAAAAATCAGTATATAAGGGAGATGAGACAATTCTCCTGTGCAGAAAAATTCCAAATAATGTTTGTAGGATACTCCACCCTCAAGGAAATGAAGCATAAACCCCACCCCCCAGGGCTCTTTAAGTGTGGACTACACATGGTAACTCCCTTCCAAAGAGTACAATATGGAAAGGGGGGAAAGAGTAACTTTACAGTGGAGAAATCTGACAAACACTACCACACCAGGGGTCAAGGTTAACCTCAACAGTGTGAAGACATGTGGATAGCAGGTACTCCTGATATGATGTGATGAGAATGGCAGTTTATTTCTGTGGTTTCCCTCCCAAGAACCAATCACCCCAGTCAAATCATGAGAAAATATCAAATTCCAACAGGCTGCATCTTACAATACACCCAGCTAGTACTCCTGAAAACTGTCAAGGTCATCAAAAACAAGTCAAGTCTGAGAAAATCATCATAGCCAAGAGAAAACTCAGGAGACCTTAAAATGTAATGTGGTGTTCTGGATAAGATCTTGGAACAGATAATATTAGATAAAAACTAAGGAACTCTGAAGAAAGCATGGACTTTGGTTAATAATAATGAATCGATATTGGTTCATTAACTTTAGCAAATGTAGAATAATAATGTAAGATGTTATTAATAGGGGAAACTGAGTATGGTATCCATGGGAATTCTGTAGTGCTTTGTAATTTTTCTGTAAATCCAAAACTGTTCTAAAATAGAAAGTTTATTTTAACAAAAGTTATACAAATATAAATCTATTGTACCACTCATATGTTGCAGTTTAACAAAACAATTACCTTTCATGCTTTCCTTCTATTAAATGTAAGCTGTGATGAGAAAAACAAATCTGACATCCCAATCAAACTATGTCTTTCTGCGGGGATTTAACTGCCATTAGATTTGTAACCTTATGAAGACAAACTAGGTAAGTAAACTTGAAAAAACATTAGCTTAATTCTCTACATATTTTTATATGTATTAGCTTCATTCTCTGTGTATTTTGTGACAAATCAGGTGTATTGTTTGGAGATACATTTCAAAAATTAAGATGTCCTACTTTAAAGGATAGGTGAAAACCTACTGCAAAAAATCCCATTTTTCTTCCATTGGTAGTTATTAATTTTCTCTCCACTTTTGTAAATTGATGTCTTTGTACTCAAAGAAGATGGTTTTTCCCCTTTACAGTAAATCTTGTCTACCTACTGTGTAAAGAAAGTAAAGTTCTACTTTCTATTGTGAAGTCATAATGCTAAATTTGTATTACCATCATTTCTGTGGCAACAGACTAATGTCAGAAAAGTGATCAGGACCACCCCAGGACAGAACAGAAATGCATGGGTTCTGCCTCTCTTCCTGGGTAGGCCCTCTCTAGAAAATACCTCCACCTTTGTACCCATGGTTGAGTCTTTAGGCAAGGATATCTTATTGAAGGAATATATTGCTACTCTCCATTCGTAGGGTTGTGACTTTCAGAGGAGATAATTCTCACAATAGATTAAAGCACATTAAACTCCAAGTTGCCAATTTCCATTTCAAAAGAAATTATTTCATCAAGAACATTGTGATGATACTCTTTAAATATTTAATTGAGTATGTATCCATACTTTCCATACCCTTATCTTAAATATGCTATTAAAGGAAAAGTTAAGAGTGGGAGAAAGGAAAAGAATCTATTTAGTCATTTCCTTCAGGTTTAAACTATTTCCCATCTTAAAAATACAAATAGTAACAATATTCCATGTTGCCTAACTTCTTTAAAAAATCATATATAAAAATATACATGTGTGTATATAAAAATATGTGTGTGTGTGTGTGTATTATACATATATAGAAATGTTCTTAGGTACCATTTAAATGTTTGGTTATTTTTTCTTTATAATACATTTGAATGTTCAAAGTAAAACCAGCATTTTATTTAACAACCATTTATTAAGCATCTATTGAGTTCCAAGTGCTACTGTAGATATACACAAACAAAGTATAGTCCCGTCAAAAGGCTGATAATCTAGTGGCACGGGGGTTACTGGGTTGAATAGTGTCTCCCGAAAATTCATATCACCTGAACCTCATAATGCGACCTTATTTGGAAATAGGGTCTTAGCAGGTTTATTGAGTTAAATTAAGATGATGTCACACTCGATGAAGGCAGGCCCTATCCATGACTGCTGTCCTGATAAGAAAACGGACACACAGAGACACACACAGGGAGAATGCTAGGTGACAATGGAGTCAGAGAATAAAGTGATGCATCTACAAGCCAAGGAATGCTAAGGATGGCCAGCAACTACCAGAAGCAAGGAAAAGGAAGGAAGGACCCTCCTACAGAGCCTTGAGAAAGAGCACAGCCCTGTCGACACCTTCATTTCAGACTTCTGGCTCCATAGCTGTGACAGAATAAATTTCTGTTGTTCTAAGTCACCAAGTTTGTGCTACTTTTTTCCAGCAGCCCTAGGAAACCAACAGAGAGGGTGAGACAGATATAATCACAAACTAGAATTTCCATAAGAATAGATTCCATTTAAATAGAACTCTTTAAGATACTGATACACACCAGGGCTTCCATACCAAAATGGTTGTCCTAGATGAAAAATTATAAAGCACAAACAAGTGGGGGTCAGGGAGGAAATGAGATTTAATTATTTACTCAGTTGTTTACAGGCCTATTCCTATAACTTGCATTGCACTCATTCACTCAGCAAGGTGGTTGATCATTCTGATGATAGAATAAAAGTTTTTTAGTGAGGTTTCCAGTCATGGTTAAAAAGCAACATAAAACTAAAGACGTGTGAAATGAAATTATCAGTCACAGACCTAATAGGTTTCCAAAACACAAGCAAACTGCCTACTACAAACCTCTTCACTCTCCGTGCTTTCCCCTTTTCAAAGTCAAACTGCATATGAAGTGCTTTAATCTTTGAACATGCAGCTGCTTCAGACTTCCCCAGCCTTTAGCTGCTTCAGACTTCCCCAGCCCTTTTACACTTTTCACGCATCCAATTCATCTCTGTTCCAAGAGTCATGTCCAGACAGGCAGACAATAATGCCTGGGCCACAACAGGCCCTTAGTAGAGTGGTGACTAACTGATTAAATGCTTAGCATGCCAACCCACATAAACCCCGGAGCTAGGGATTAAGACTCCCTCGCAGCACATCACCCAGGAAGTCAGCTTTCAAGTAGAATTAAATCCGTTTTAAATAACTTAACATTAACATTTCTTGGGTGTCTTCCATCACCATATTTGTGCCACTTTATATTCCGGATGTATTTGAACTAAAAAAATAAAAACATCTAAACCTACTTTATGACTGCTATATATTGACATAAAAAGGAAACCAAACTAACAACAGACGTCAGGAAATTGGACCGTCTTAGATAAACTTATATGGGTGTTTTTGTTTGTTTGTTTCCTTTCACTGGAATTAGAAAAATAAACAGCCAGCTTTCCAGACAGGGGGAGGAGAAAAAAAGGAGAGAGTAAGAGAGAGAGAGAGAGAGAGCCCTTAAATAACAAGAAAGCAACAGGATAGGAAAAAAGTCAAGTAGTCAAAAACAGTACGAAAATGGAACTTCACTACTGTTAAAGAATGAAAAGACGATAAGAAACCAGCTCCTCCTGGCATGATATGGAAAAGTGTGAGAGAAGCACCTTGAACTATGTGAGGCCCCTGAGTCAATTCTAATCCTCTTCCCTTACCAGCGTTTCATTTCCTCTCTGATACCCGAATTTCAAAGACCGTTACTCCCATTACTCCTTCCTTGAGTAAGGCCTGCTTTCCCAGAAATAACATGAGGCCAGCTTTTGATTCCATTACCGGCGTTTTTACCAAAGTAAAATTTCCATGGCTTTTTCTTATCAGAGGCTATTCCAGGGCCTGTTTTTTCTACAATAAAGGAAGGCAATTTAAATATATATACGTGTGTGTATTTCCAATTCTGTCTATATCTATATTTCAGTAGAATTACAATCCCTGGAGGAACGAAAATTTGAATAAAGTCAATCGTATGCTTCAAAGTCTTTATTGTAAAAATGGCATTGACAATATAAAAATAAAAATCAATATATCATTAGCAATAAAAAGACTTTGTGGCTAGGTGAGCTCCTGGGCATAGCCCCAGCCCCCATCCTGTCCTGGAAGCCCTGTTACTCTCTGAGCAGG
This sequence comes from Tapirus indicus, assembly GCA_031878705.1. NCBI lineage: Eukaryota > Metazoa > Chordata > Mammalia > Perissodactyla > Tapiridae > Tapirus > Tapirus indicus. The sequence continues at coordinate 123,185,762 of CM062919.1, read as the reverse complement.
ATGCCTCTCCACACATTATTCTCTCAGTAGGATGCCTTTCCACGCTTGTGAGTGCTGTGCCTGATAGTTGGGACTCTCTTCTCCCCTCCACCCCCAGGGTTCTGTTGGTCACTGCTCAATTGTTCCTGTAACAGAGAGCCCCTTCCCCCTCACTAGTCTAAATAAAATAGCAACCACCCTATATTCCTTAACTCTTCATCCTGTTTTATTTTTATCCATACTATATCTCTCCTGCTAATATATTGCTATATTAGCCTATGAGTTTTTGGTCCACTAGCATGCGAATGCCATGAAGACGGGGACTTTGCCAGTTTCATTTATTGCCACATACCTAGCACCTAGAAGAGCACCTGGCTCTCATAGGCTCACAATGAATCTTTATTGAGGAATGAATGACTCTCAGTTCTGTGCTGTGTGCTGAGATTACCTTGCGGTATTTGCTCTAGAAGGAAGTGTGACTCAGACATCCGTGTTCCCAGCCGTCCTGGATACAAATGCTTTTGAGTAGGAGAAAGATCAAGAATTGAGGAGGGAGTGTATACTGATGAAAGTAAACAGATTTAGCAGTTTGTATAAACAACTTCATTTTCAAACCCCATGAGGCCTAAGGGGCTGCATCCAGGGCTCTCCTAGTCCCATCACATGACCTGGGGATAGTGTGCTGAGATGTTTGATCCATTTCTTTCAAACCAACTTATAAAGCCTTGTACCCCTCTTGACAGCAGAACATAGGGTCTGGTTAGCATCTGAGTCACTCTGCAAGGAACAGGGAAAGAAACTAAGAACATAAAGTGGGAGGTCTTAAAATGGCAACTAGAAAATTCAAAGTGAGTCTTAGGGAATTATAAAACTGGAATTCTAATGAAGACTTTTACCCACTTCAGATAAATCTACAGCTATCTACCAATCTGGGTGAAACACCAGTATAATTTTTAGGCCACAAATTCTACCTGCATTCCTCCTCTCTCCAACAAGGTAGACAGAAAAGGTATTTCTGAAGGCCTTAAAGTTGGTGAAAGTAAAATTCAGATGTACATATGGTAGAGGCTGTGTCTACGCCCTATCCAGATCCCCCTTTACTGGGCCAATGTAGACAGGAGCCACCTCACACATGTGCGCCACAGGCACATGCGCACGCGCGTGCGCACACACACGCACACAGCCCGTAGCCCACAGCCAATGATTGACTGACATCCTTGGGTGACAAAGTGTGGTGTAATTCATAGTGTGGTTTCCGCCTCCATAGTCCCTCCTTTCACTCCTACAGTGAATCTACATCTAGTCAAGGCTAGAACTTACCCCACATCTAGCCAAGACTAAAATTTACTTGAACCACACCCTTGCTCTATTTCTCTCCCTTCACTAGCCTGCATCACCTCTTCCCTTACAGCCTCTTCCTGAAGAGCACCCCTCAGTAAATCGTGGAACCCGAATCTCCATCTTAGGCTCTGCTCCTGAAAACCCAAAATGAAACAGTATACATCCAGGTTAGGCTATTGACTTAAAATCCAAAATTAGAATGGCTTAAATTAAATTAAATTGGAATGAATTCTACCTCATTATAAGGCCACTTGAATTTAACAGATTGTAAATTCATAGAACGATGAAGATATTGTATGCAGAGGAAGAACTTCTCCTATTTCAGTTGGCAAGTTTCTTGCCCATCCATGCTGTGACAGTATTGGGGAGGAAAATGGGCACGCTCGATTCAAGTGAATGATTGCAACACACCATAACACCTTTTTCTTTTGCTCCTTTTCTGCACGTATCGTTGGTTGGTTTGCTTTTGTTTATGTATTTGTTCGTAATCTTTTAATGTAGAAAAGTTGGCTCGTAAGCTTAAAGAAATCATTTATTTAGCCAACTCAGAGTTCCTTTATTCTAATTTAAACTTTTTGTTTTATGAAGTTGGTCTTGTGTATTTGATGGATTTTAAGAGGACTCTATCTCATGGTTTCTATTATAACTTTATATTGGTTATAGTCGGTTAAGAATTTAATCTGTCTCCTGCATTTTATTAGCAAACTCTTTGAATTATCTTCACAATATGCAGGCTTGCTTCTGTCTGGTCAGTTATTTCTCTTAGGAATTATAATGCCTTTTGAGAACTTGGTCAATTGCTTTTTTATTTTTAGTCCACATTTTTTAGTAATAACATTATAAAAAACTTCAATGAAGATATAGTATTTATTACATTCTCTTGAGCCTAAATTCTCTTGAGTGCATTTATTTATTTGATTTATATACTGTTTTCTCATGGAAGAGTTAGACTTATATTTCAGTCAGTTTTTTATTTTCACACATTATGTTAGAAATACACACTGCCTTAATTAAAATGACACCACAAGGTGGCTATGCCTTTTTTGGAGGAAAATGTTCTTTCTTTGTTGCTTAGAATAACCCAAGAAGTTACTAATAAGCCTGATAAAAACACACTTTTACTACATTATGTTATTGGTTTATCTGATTAATATTAATATATTGTTATATTTTCTTTTTTGAATTGCCATCAACTATGTTCTTATTTAACATACTTTTTATTTTACAGTTTATTCTGTGAATTTCCAGTTATAACTACCTATACAAATATTTTCCTATGTATTCAACAATCATTAATAGTGGAGTTATACATTTTTACTTTTCTCAGTTTCTTAAATATAAAATGTAGATAATAACAAAAGATTACCTATCATTGTAAAGAGGACACAACCTGGCAGGTAGTGAGCACTCACTAAATGCTAGCTTGACTGTCATGCAACATGGATGTCACAGGACCAGCAGTCCTGTGTTCAGGTCTGGACACACAGTGTAAATGGGTCACTGACACATCAAAGTGCATCTGAAGAAGTGAAGACATCTGGAAGTCTTATCACCTAAAGATTGACTAAAGGAACTGGCACTATTCTGTGGTAGGAAGATTAGATTTTGCTCTGCATGTCCATACAGGCCAGGATGAGCACCAATAAGTGGAAGCTATGGGAAGATAGCCTTTGTTTCCATATATGGAAAAATGTCTGCCTGCCTCAGAAGGTACTGATTTCCTGTCACTGGAGACTTCCAGTAAAAGCAGGATAGCTACCTGTCAGAGCTATCGTAAAGGTGATTCCTCAACTGGCTGGGAAGTTTGACCAGAAGAATTCAAGATTCCTTACAACTGTAATAATGAAAAACAACAAAAACTAAAGCTCATTGCATGTTTATTATGTGGCACCGCGTGAGGCACTTTAAGTGCATTATTTTACTAAATCATCACAACTTCAGGAGGTAAGTACTAAGATAATCACTCCTATTTTATCTACGGGGAAATAATGGCTTAGATTCTGCCTTAGAGGACCTGGAAGCCCTTAACCATAGGTTATACTGCCTTCCAGGACAAGATAAACCTGACTTGGGTCCCCTCAAGAGTACCAGTGAAGCTAGACATCCCATCCTTTTTTTTTACATAGTCTCCTAACCTGGTCCTACAATTTGGAATTCCCTGTCTATCAGTCAAAATAGGCAAGGTTATGCTACATTAACAAACAACTTCTAAATCTTCCTGTCTTCATACAAAGGTTTCTTTCTCATTCACTCACATATTCATCCTGGGTGGGCTCAGGGAGCTACTCCACATCTCCTAATACAGGAGCTGGGTTGATGGAGCAGCCACCAGCTCAAAAGATGTCAGTGACCCAAGCAAAGGGAAAAAGAGAGATCTGAAAGGTGCCACACTGGCAGTTAAATGCTCAGGTAAAGAAGTGACACAAATGCCATTTTTACTCACAAGTCACTGGTCAGAACTAGTCACTTGGCCACCCAAACACAAGAAACCAGAAAGTGCAATCCTGTGATAGCTCATAAGGTAGAGAGCCAGAAGTATTTGGTGAACAGAGTGAATGACTAGAAAGTTTTCACATTCTCTCATTCAAAAGCTGCTGATACCTCACAGCTTCTCAAGATATTCTTCCCAAGTAATTAATGGGAGAGATGAAACTTCCTATGATAGCACAATATAGTGATGGTATTGCCCCTTTATTTCTCTTTCACAGTATTTATACCTCTTCTGAAAGTGTAGGGTTTCTTCTAACATGAATAAAAACCAATTAATATGTAAAATACTGCAAGAATATGGTAGTATCTATCCACTCCTGAAACAATCCACTAGAGTAGAGATAATGACACAAAATTAATATACAGGCTTTTTAAAAGCATAGACTGAATTTCTATCAATCTCGATAATTTTAAATGAGGATACATTTTTTTTATTAAATTGCTTTATTTTTGTCTACAGATCATCTAAATCGCTAAATATATTCTCTTCCAAATGACCGCTACTTTCAACACCAATTCACAAGAGACTTCTGCCTTAGGACACAATAGACTTTTGGTTGTTCCATTTGGACTGACAGTGCTTTAGGATAAAAGCTGTTCCTCTCCTCAGGAAGTTTCCAGGGAGAAAGCAAAGGCTGCACTGTGCAGGAACAGTCAGTCTTCTAGGCTCTTTTCCTAAACCTCCCTTCCTTCCTCTAAATGCTCTTGGCTTTAAAACACCCTAGAACAGGCTGAGAAATAGTGTTCTTTTGAACCCACTCAATTAAATAAGCGAATACTTTGAAATTTAGAATTAACCATAACCCTAACTCCAACCCCAAGAGCTCTTCTGGTAGGAGTCACCCCCTCCAAAGGCACAATCCAAATCTTTCTCTCCACAATACCAGAAAAGTGAATTTCTTTGGTTATGAATTTCTTTGGTCATAGTAATCTCAGCTCTGATTCATTTTCCCCAGTCCTTTATTCAGACACAGAGTTTCAATGCCTCCCTCTCAAAAATGTAGTTTGATCACCTCAACATTATTCCAATTTATACAAATGAAATTTTTAAATAAAGAGGATCGTTTCTTTGTTTAAAGAAAAAAGTTCAGAACTAAAAAAATTACACTGTAATTTTAATGACATAAATTAGAAATAGTTCAAAATGGCAATCTTTGTCTGGATTTGGAGATACATTTATTGACAATGTGTTGAGGGGTTTTTGTTAAGTCATTTCCATTTTAGCACCAGAGAATTTTAAGCTAGGAAATACACAAAATCTAATGACAATTTTGTGTAATAGCACTGCAACCTTGGATTTGTGTGCTAGTCTTTTTGAGGAGCTAAAGTATAGGTCAGACTTTTCTAGGAACCACGCTCCTTTTGACACATATTAAAGGGCAAGTTTTTGCATTTTGTGAATATGATAGGTTATTTTCTTTCTTTTGAATTCTAGAAGGCTTAGTACTTCTTCAAGAAGAGATGTGGTTACTAGAATTACTTTAATTTGAGTACTGATAATCTAACTTCTCATCGTCTGGAAATAGAGATATAAAAAAAGTTCCCATTTACTTGTTTTAGACTAGATCATAGAATTCGATTATTTTCACTGAACATATTACATAAGTTTAAGATTTTACTGTAAATTTATCTGGTTGGCTTTAAACTACCAGCAAATTGTTTTCTTAACTCAATTCAACGTATAAATAGAAAGTGCCTATTATGTGCAAAGCACAATACTATATAAAATAGAGAATCTATCAGTGGAACCCCTGACCTCAAGAAGTTTATAATCTAGTAGATAGGCATGTAAACAAATAAGCATAATACAAAGAAGCATGTGAAAAGTATTATAACAGAATCACACATGCCTTGGTGCCCAGCACCTAGATCACTTTCAGCGAGGGAAGTAGGGGACAGCTTTGTGGAAGAGTGGCATATGCCCTGGGTTGGACATTAAAGGTGGGTAGAATTTTGGGAGACAAAACTGGGAAGGAAGAACACTCTGAAAGGAGAAAATATGAACAAGCAGGGGGTGTTTGGGAAAAACCAAGTCGTCTTGTTTGGCTGTAGTGTGGGGCACAGCAAAGAAGAAATAGGAACTAAAATGCAAACTGTAGATTCTCAGAGCCATATAATGCTCAAGCTAGAAGAGGTCTCAGTGCCTTTGTCCAATCTCTTATTTTTATAGATGTGGAAAATAAAAGCCTCTTTTCACATGTTCCTTTGTTTATGTTCCTTGTTCTAGACCCTTAACTTCTTTTTAATTTGATTATGTTGCCCATTTTCTATTAACTGGCTTAACTGCAATTTCAATACAAGTAGCTTGAATAAAATTTAACAAATTCATCTGTGAAATATACATATATATGAGAAACACTTACCACATTTTTCTTTTTCCAGGTCTCACAGACAAAATTTGAGGATGGTAAATCCTTTCCCTAAACATTAATTGGTTAAGTTCATAAATTTATTTGGCTGCATGGGGGAATGAGGCTAATATATCCTTAAATTTTGTAAAACAAGTTCTTCATTTTGACTATTCTTATATTTCAGGACAATGCCACAAAAGAATTAATAGCACTAGTTCCAGCATTTTACCTGAGAAGTTGCTGTCTTTTAGGTTTGCTCCTGGAGATGTTCCTGCAGTCCCCAAATCTCCAAGTCCTAGTAGACACTGAGCCCAGTTCCCAATTTCGTTCTCCTAATGCTAAATTTTTTCTTAAACTCAAATACAAATAAAATAAAGGGAAAACTTTTCCCACTCTCATCTCTTAAAATTGCACAATATCTGTCCTCTGATATTTTGGTTGCAGAGTCCTCATCTGTAATGCTGTTCTTTTCAACTGTTGTTTCTCTGTGGAAACTCATAGCTGGCTAAGCCTGTGTTTAGCACTTTGACAAGAGCTCTCCCCACTAAAGTCTTTACAAACTCAACTCTCCAGCTTCTGACATACAGGAAAAATAAATAACCGAGTAAGCTCTCTAAAATAGCCAAGATAAAGTACAATGACCATTTTCATCTTTAAAAGCTCTTGGAAGCTTGTCACTGTTGTTGCAACAGCTTTACCTTTGCACCTACTGAAAGTTGCAGCAGCATCTCTTTGTCCAAAGGCCTATTGATGCCTTTCTGTAGTGTTTTTACTCCCAAAGTCATCTCCACCACCATTGTTTTCAAGGCTCACTGTAGAACACAAATTAGGTCTTGCTTTACTGCTTCTGACAGTCACTTCCTTTCAAGGTCAGTCACCTCTGGTTTGGAAAAGCCAGAGTTCTCTATTTTGAGAGTCAGTCTTTGGTTTGCCTCTACACAGCAGTAGCCTGCTCTTCGCAGTGTTCTTTGCTAAAGAATCTTACATACAGGAGCCGGTCCCATGCTGTTAGCATAAAAGCCATGCAATATTGATTAAGACAGATTTCACCCAAGCCCTCTACCCCTATACACTTAAAGTGCTTTCCTGTATGTTCAGGTTTTGCATGCTCTGAATATTACCAGAAGTTAATTTCATTTTATCTGCTCTACTTGAAGCTAAGTCTTCAAGCCTAACCATCAAATTTAATCAAGTCACACACAAACTAGAAGGTCCTCATATTAACTGGGGAAAAGGCCAATAATAATTTGTCACTATTCACCAGGAGAGATGCAAAGCTTCCCCCTCAGCATAGAGAAAAATCCCATTACCGACTGAATTAGAATTCTACATGTCCACACATATTACAGACATACACATTTTTAAAGGAGGAGTAAAAAATACTTAACATCACCTGAACATGAAGGTAGAGATATATTTCCTGAAGAGAAGTGAAAATTTCAAGAAATTATATTTATCCATTATAGTACCATCACCGTTCCAACCCCTCCCACCTCCAGTACAACAAACTAATCATTCTCTATTGAGACACATTAACAGTTCTTCCATTCACTCATTCATTCAACAAATATGAACTGGACACTTACTACGAATAGAGATTATGCTAAACACTAGGGAGATACTGGTGAAAAATAACACAATCACTGCACACATAGAGATTACAGTAGGTGGTGAACTAAAGTAATAATTTCTTTAGAAATGTAAAATGATACAGGAAGAGGGAATTGAACAGAATTCTGAAGTACCTCAAATTTAAAGGATAGGCATGGAAAGGACATGGAGAAGCATGACAAGACAAGAAGTGAAACAACAGGAGAACTGGTGATCTACTTTCACATCAAAGCCCTAGATTTCAGATAAATTGCGATAACATATACAATGCTGAGCCCACAAGAAGTTAAACAAAAATTTTCAATGGCAAATTAAAATGAACAATAAATCAAGAAAGGGTAGGACAAATATTAATACCCGGAAACAAGACCTTGGGGAATCCAAGGTCATGGCATAGGAGAATAGGTGTTAAGGCCCTGGACTGTGTCCTGGGGGAGGGTGACCCTGAGCCCCACATAGAACTACAACACTCAAAAGTAAAGTACTGTTTGTAAAAGGTGGGCGGAAAACTTCCACACATCAAGAAAGGCAATAGATGAGGAAATCTGTCTGCTTCCATCATGGCTCTGAGCAGAAAAAAAAATTGACAGCCTTCTCTGAAAAACTGTATTTATTCTTTCACAAGAGTCTGAGGTTTAAATGACACTGCTCATACAGAGAAGGTCGTGGAGGTCCATGGTATCTTGCAGAAATAAATTCATATCCACTTTGGAGAAAAGGAACCTTAAGTCAGGTCCCTTAATTAATTAATTAATCCCATGGAGTAAATTTTAGCCAAAAAAGGGCTCACATTAAAAAATGAACATAAACTCAAGAAAACAAGTCAGCATGGCAAGTCAGCAGAAATACCAAAAACGACAGAACCTCGAGACTTAAGATATCAGACCTAACAGATACAATGTAAATAACTATGCATGAGATGCCTAAAGAAATAAAAGGAGGGATTTAAATTTGAGAAAGGAACACGAACAATCGAAAATGATCCAAACAAATTTGAAGAAAATAGAAAACTAAATAGAATGGGCTAAATATTTTACATTGAACCCTCCAGAGGCAATCTCTCCACCCTTTTCCGCCATGCTCTCTTCCCTGTATATTTATCTGACCTGTATCTATCATCACATCAATCATATCACGACCCCTGTCTCCTTCTGACTGGGTTTGGCCAATGCACAGCAAAGCCAGGAGATGACGGAGGAGGGAGAGTGAATCTAGGTGTTTATAACCTTGACTCCCTCTCTGTGAGGTCTCCAGGGCTGGCTGTGCCTCTCGACAGGTCAGACTGCTCCTGCTCTACACAAACCTCCCTTCTCCCAGTTTCCAGTAACCTCTCCTTCTCTGACAATTCTGTTGCTGTTATGCCTGAGTTTCTGCACTCTTCCTTGTGGTTCCCCTTTATCCTAACCAGAAAGAAAAGATAGATCCCTACAAAGATTAAACTGGCAATTAAACTGACAGCAAAATTCTCAATAGTAACAATAGAAGCCAGGAAACTGTGGAACAGTATCTTCAAAGTGCTGAGAGAAAAACTGTCAACTCAGAATTGTATAACACTATCATTCAATAGCAAACCCAAAATAAAGGCAGTTTAAGATAAACAGAAACCAAGAGTATTTACTAGCAATAGACTCTGATTACAATAAACATACATAGAAAACAGCAAGGCTATAGAAAAAAAAAAAACATTAGAATGAGACAGTTTAGTAAAGTGGCTGATTATAAGATCAATACATTAAAATCAATAATATTTCTATATGCCACTAGCAAATAGTTAGAAAATGTAATTTTAAAAGAGATACCACTTCAAATAACTGCAATAAAAATGAGGCACCTAAGAATAAAACTAACACAGAATGCAGAGGACCTTTATAGAGCAAATGTTTAAAATGTATTGAAAGATACTAAAGAAGAGAGAGATTTATTGTACTCATGAATATAAAGATTATAATCAACATTATAAGAGGTCAAATCCACCCAAACTGATCTAAGGATTTAGTGCAATTTCAATCAGAGAGGGATATAGTTGGGAGAGAGGGGCACAAGCTTGTTTGATTATTTTTTTCTTATAATAGACAGACATTAATATATACATATATATATATAATTGTTTTTATCCAAGAAATCGTATACTTAAAAATTAAATTTAAGAGAAGGAGAATTCAGTGTCAAGAAAAACAAAGGAGGATTTTTTTTTAAAGAGTTAACACAATCTGATATTGCCAAGTGGTTAAGTAAGATAAAGACAGAGAAAGACCTGTGAAATGTAACACAATCTTAGTGACCTTGGCAAACGCAGTTTCATGGAGCTATAGGGGGTAGACTACAATGAAATGGAAAAGTATAGGAAATGTTGAACATCTTTTCCAAGATGCTGGGCTCTCCCATGGAAGAGAAATGAAGGTAGCCGGAGTGGAATATGCAGTACAGAGGATGTTTTACTCTTTTTAACGTGTGAAAATCTCGAGTATGTTCACTGCTCGTGAGAGGGAGGCAGAGGAGAAGTGAAGATATAGGAGACAAGGATTGATGGTCATGTAGAGATCCCTGACACTTCAGGAGGAAATAGGATTGAGTGCAGAGGTGCAGGGTATAGTGTAGCCAGGCTGGAAGGAGGAGAGGATAGCGACAAGATGCATGACTGTAGCAGACTGAGTGATGGGTTGTTAAAGGAAATGCTTTTTGTTTGGTTTCTGTTTTTACTGGAAACTAAGAGGTAAGAGGCCTAAGGATACATCCTCCCCAACACCATTTTCCAGTGCCTAACTTCGATGATGGTGAATCAAGCAGTAAATTCAAATGGATGAGCATGAAAATCTCAGTACCTTCACATGGATATTTATTCCACCAGATCTAGGTCACAAATCGCTTGGTGGTTCCATGTAGCAGAGTCCTCAAGTCTAGACCAAGGATATGGCTTTGCATTAGGGGCTCTATCTGACTCTACAAAAGTTTTTAGGAAGACAAGCTATAAGGGAAAAATAAAGCTGTAAGACTGTGCAGCTCAGAGTGCCATTGAGCAAAGGAATTGTGAGTTGTCTGCTTTTGCATATTAAATCATTAATCTCCCCACAGGGGAGCAGCTCCAGTAATTTCTCTGCAAATGTCTTCTACAAGGATTCGCAAGGGTGAAGAAAGACTTCTCACTATCCATTAATTTAAAGAACATGGTTCATACAGAGCCCCTTGTGCTTTCAATGAATTATGATCAGGCTGAAAACACCAATTCCTCTAGCATTTTTCAAAAAGCATTTTTCCTTTTCCCAGGATGAAGCCTCTATGTTGGGTGATCTGCAAATGAACCTCCCTATAGAGACCAGCAAACAAATCTGCAATGGTCACGCAATGCTAGTTCCCAATACTCTCTTTCATTAAGAGAGAGAGAGGATTCTTCATAGAAGAAGATTTAATGCATACTTATCCTAATGAAGAGTTGTCACCCAAGGTGCGCTCATTTTCTTCAAATATATTGTTCTTAGAGTATACATAAAGTCCCACAGTATCTGTACTGTAAGTAGCCATGGCACAAATAAACCTTAGCAACACTGGCACCATATGGTGTAAACAAATCCTTCCTAAAAATAAAATATATTTTTTGCTCTAGATATATCTTCTAAGACAGCAGGAGGGAAATACAATCCAGCCTGTGCAGTAGTTTCTCTACATTTGGCTGCCAGCTTCTACAGATGGATTTACCAGTCACTTTTACAGAGGTTAACATTTATTTCTGCTTATGTGGAATGTTCTGAGCAGAAAATTCAGTGACAAGTAAAATTCTTAAGTGTGCCCAATGCATGTAAAATGACCATGTAAATGAAGCATATTGGATCCCATAACCCTCATGAAAATCACAGCAGATATTTTCTTCCACCTATGATGTTTTTTAGGCCACAAAACATTTTTTGGCTAGAATGTTCAAAGCACATGATTAAAGGTTTCCAATTCCTGGGCAATTTTATGCTCATAATCATCATAGAATCTCCAGATAGTATGTATAGATGTATATATATTTTTTCTACAAATTGATCAAGCCAGAGCTAAATAACCATATTTTCCAACTTAAAAGAAACAAATGGCAAAGAGAAGGATCCTACAGATACCTACGTTGTTTTTAGCCAGCCTTCCTCCTGGATTAAAACAATCACCTTCAGCCTTCATCACCACAACAGGGAGAGCGCATCTTGCCCCTGGCACCGTGACTGCAAGCCACCCTCAAGGAAGCAATCATTTTCCTTTCCCGTCAGTTGAAGCTCAAGAGAAGAACGCCCCACATGGAACTCGCAAGAATATAAGACTTCCTCTTACTTCTGCTGCTGCTATTTGAAGAGACAAGTTGCAAGAGTAGGTCTTGAGTGGTGGGTGCTTAAGGAATTTGTTCAGAATCCTGGATCCACCGCTTCCTAAATGTATAACTGGAGCATGTTACATTTCCGTCTGTACCTCAATTTCCTCACCTATAAAATGGGGATAACAGCAGTGCCTACCTCGCACAATTTGGGGGAGTAAAAGAGTTAATATGAGTAAAGCATTCATAGGGTTCAATAAATGCTAGCTATTGTTATTTTTATCAGAATAAAGCAGTGACTTCCCATGAGGATACATTTTTTTTCCCCGATTTACCTCAACTTTTTATTGCTGGTTCTCATGGATAAGACAGGGGTGATAAAGAACTTTGCAAATTATTCAGCCTCAAGAAAACAGAAGTTGACTCCACAGTTCTACAAATAGCTTGTAATTGTTTTCCATAGTCCACCTGCCAAAATGTGATAAACATTTCAGTGGGCATATTTCAACAGGCTCTGATGCAGCAAAAATCCTCAAGAAGGGCCATATTCAAGGCAATGTCCTTAGCAAATGCCTGGCACATGGCAGGCCCTCCACAAATGTTCTTCCCATTTTTTTCATTCTGTCCCTCACCAACTCTTGTAAACCCACATGCATGAAGGAGCATGCATATGCATGCGCGCACGCACGCGCACACACACACACTCTGACTTTTCAAAAACCAGATTCTTCCCTGGTATAGCAAGAACTTTATTAATAGATTAACATTATTCTAGATCTTCATCAAGAAAGTACCATTTTTAGATCAGTTATTTTATTATATCATTTCCAGTCCCTTTCAAGCTCTAACATCTTTACATACAACTCACCTTTAAAAACACAGTGATTTTTCTCAGGTAAAATAAGCCCCACCATGCAGATTATTTATTTATCCAAAAAACACTTTGAAGCCTACCATATGCCATGCATTCTACTGGGCTGGGCCCAAAAGATGAATTGGAGATGCTACCCATCCTTTAGAAATTCGCGATCTAGAGGAAGAAATCATATAAACCAAATAAAGACATAAAATAAAATACCAAATAAAACAAAACCAAATAAAGACACCAAACAAACAAAAAAAAGAAACCAAATAAAAAATAAATTGCATGATGAAGCTGATATAATTGTGCAACTATTATCCATAAGTGCAGACTTTATATATTTGTGTTCAGCAAAGGAACCTCCTTGTTTTCATTGATTGAAAGTGTATTTTTAAAATGTGAATTTACAAAATGCATTTATACTAATAAAATATTGTTTTTAATATCTACACACTAGGATTTCATTTAAAATTTGACTGTCAAAAGTTTGGAAAATACTATGTCTGGTAACTCTAATATCTCAATTCCTCATTCATTCATATAATAATAAAAAGTGTTAATCATAGTAATAAAATAGCTTGAAGACTTACTATTCATTGAAGACTTACTATGGTCTGACACTGTGTGCTTTATGTCCCTTATTGTATTTAATCCTCATAACATCATTGCAAGCTGGGGGGTGTTAATGAACCAGTTTACAGATAAGGAGACTATGGCTTAAAATTCATCAGAGTGGACTCTGAATGTTTTCTAAAACATTTTTTGGCTTTGCTTATAGATTGTCCCTTGGCCGTCCTCCATTTTGCAGTAGAAAATGACTACATATTTGGATGATAATCTGTATTAGGTTCTTAAATTTCAGAAAACAATGTCAAATCTGTCATTCCGTTTTAACTCAAGTTTAGGCCTTAAGCAGCCATCGAGTATATTCAAATAAAAACACTGCCAGAAAACATAACATTGAAGTATACATGGCTCACCTTTTCCTGGAGCCTTGTTTTACGTGATAATAAACATAAAGGACAGTTTGAGAAATATGTGATTCATTTGTTTTTTTCTAGTGTAGAAGATATAAGCTCAAACGCTAGCAAAGGGCCAGGCAAATAACATACACATAAGTGAAGCAGATCAGGTGTAAGATAATAGAGAGTAATAGACTGTGATCTGAATAGATTTACCCTGTCAAAGACGGTTAAACTCAATATTTAAAATTTTAAAAAATGTGTTCCCCTGCTCTAAAGTAGTTTAAATTTAATTTTTAAAAACATACCTATCTATTCTAGATGGGTGCTCTAGAAAGGCAAAACAAACATACATAACTGTTTTATGTATGGGTAGGTGCTACACAACATGTAGCAATTTCATTTATGGTACCCATGGAGCCAATTGATTGCATTTGTAATTCAACATTTAAACTGACTTGCATAAATTAGATGAAGTATATCTCTCTGTTAAATATACTTGACCATCCACCCCTATCCAAGATGAATCTATATTGTTCTCTTGGTTATATTTAAAGCTGTAATTGAGTCCTACATGATCATTCTTAGTATAGGATATAACAGAATAATAATTATATTAATTATTACATTATATTAATGGTTGTCAATATTGTTTATATATTTTTATGTCATTTTTTTATACAATCCCACTTAATTCTCACCACAAACCTATGAGATAGTTATTAGCCCTACTTAATAGATGAGAAAACAGGTGCAGATAAATTAGAATGACTTTCCCAAAATCATGACAGTCTAGACACCAGTTTTTTTAAATAAACGCAGCAGTCTTTCTGATGCAATGCAATTGTGTCTAATGCTAGACTGTGTGGACCCAGAATCAAAAACATGCATGTGAAAAAAGTTGCCATTCCTGTTTGGATGGGCCCAGAGCTCTTCTATACTGGGCCCTACCTCAAAAGCTTACCCAGACTATCTGGTGGGAACTTTATAACATCAAATAATTGCTCATATAATTGCTCCATTTTTATCCAAAGTCATGGGATTTGGGTAGTAACCTTAAATGTCCCAATATATTTTTCTACCTAAAGCACCTCAGATATCACGCTGGGGGTATTCATAGTATCAAAGTTAATTCTTAAGACATACTATGCTTAGTAAAACTCCAAAATGTATCTTTTACATTATTATTGAACTGCTGTAAAAACTCAGTATCTTTATATGTGGTTTTACTGTAAGCCATCTCAAATCATTTTTGGAAGTATGCAGGGAATAAATTATGAATAAATAAGTATAAGCACATAAATAAAAAATACCCAGTTTCTGCCAGCAAAGGACAACCTGAGTCCAGATTTTGTAACATTTCTGAGGTGATTATTATTCATAGAATGTTCAAGTAACACTTTCATAACCAAAAACTATCACTTCTTTCTACTGAGTACAACAGATTATTTGAAAACTTCTACCTATTACTCCCCTTATACTTTTCAGACGTGTTTGTGAAGATAAGGTCACCAACCATCCTGTTTGCCCGGGTCTCTCCTGGTTTTAGCACTGAAACTCCTCAATCCTGTGCAAATCAAGATGTTGGTCATCCTAAAATGGAGCACAGAGATAGCTAAACTAGAGGTCTTTGAAGGTGCCTTCTCAAACTAAGACTGTATTTTTCAATGAATTTTTATCATTATAGAAATATAAGTTGGTATGAGTGAGAATCCCAAGTTAGATGTTGCGTGATTTAGAATCCATTGAAATTTCTCTACTGCGCGCTGTCTACACTAGTCTTTTTCTCTCTCACACACTCTTTCTCAGCATCATATCACCTAAGAGATTTTGACAGGGAAATTTAAACAAGGGGGAGAAAAACTCTTGAGACTTTGAGAGGATTTTCATCATTGCTAGTGCATTGTTGCTTCAAGCATTCAACTAAAAGGAAATATATAAACATAAGCATAGAAATTACAAAATCTTAACAGAAGCAAATTATAAGCTTTTCACTTATTTTCATTTGTTGTTGCGCTCAATTATCTAGCCTATGCAATGGGAAGTGGATGTTAGTAGAATCTGACTTGGTGACCCATTCACGAGGAAGCCCCAACAGTTTCAGGCAGGATGATGAACCCCATTGCTTGTAGCTCATATATAACTTACATGTACAATTCCACTACACAGAAGAATTGCCCTTGAAAATAATGTAACTGGAATTGGAAGTATAGACGTGGAGGCGTGAGGACCCCCACCACACAATACTTCTCCTACCTGTCTATTTGCAGCCTCCGGAGACAGGGCAGCAGCAGATGTAGGGTCCATTAGCCTGAGACAAACAAGTCTCAGCTTCAAGAAAACCTGGAGGACTCGTGTTAATAAAAGCAAGGCTTTCTCTTCTGTATGATTCCGATACACAAAATGCTTCATATTCAGGGTCAATGAAAGAGAGCTGGAGTATACAGTTATATAGCATTTAAGAAAGACAAACGAATTGTGTGTATTAAAATATTTCTGGATTTTCATTTTAAAAATCTGTGTAACTGGAGTACAGACCCAAATAAATAAGCTATAGCTTCAGGATAGTTATCCAACCCTGCCACTCCATTGTAATGGGCCAAAACTGATGATGTTAGAGGTAATTACATCAGATTTGACAACTGGAAACCAAATATCAAACTGAGCAATGTTTGCTGCATTGTATTTTATTGATAATAAAATAACATATTGATAACATATTTTTGGACAATTTTATGACATCTCAGTGAGCTGTTGAAGAAGCTGAACTATTATTTATATTGATGTGTTAAATATTTTTACTTAATGTACCTTCTTACGTTAATTTAAGTAAAATAATTTAAAATAAATAGATGTTTACAGCAAGGTTGTAGCCCAGTAACGGAAAAGAGAAGACTTCAGGCCTCATGTTTCCTTCCCTCTCAGGGACAATGAGATGCCCTTAAGCCAAATATGTAAACATGAATGAGCAAAGCTAATGTGGGCCCGTGGTGCATAAGGCGTGTTGTATAATTCCTTGGTCAGTTTGAAGAGTGAATCATGGAAAAGGAAAATATTTAGACAAAATGATTGATGTCTAACATAGGCCCTTACACATAGCATGAAAAATCCCCCAAATCAAAACTTTACTGACAGACACAACTGGTTGCTGGATAAGAAGACTAAATCTTGTAAAGTTGCCAATTCTTCTCAATTCCATTTATGCACTCAATGGAATTTCAATTAAAATCCAAAAATATTTTGGGGTAGCTTTACCAAATTATTCTAAGACGGGTCTGGAAGAAACATTAGTGAGAATGTCTTAAAAGCTACGCACAAATACAGAGAAAACCAACAAGAGGGTATTCATCCTACCAGACACTAAGCAAATAACATTTAAACCTGTGTGATATTCATAAAAGAACTTTCAGAACACTAGAATGAAATAAGTATGTCAGAACCAGAACCTACTATGTGGGAGTATGAGTGTGCGTGTGTGTGTGTGCGTATGTGTGTTTACCTCCAGAATAAGATAATACATGATGTGATAGAATCACAAATAAGTGGGAAATGGATGGATTATTCAAAAACTTCTGCTGGAAAATGCTTAACTATATTTAGGAGGGAAATCAATTTAATTCTTATCTCACACAACACATCAAAACAAGGGGTTGGATAGGCTAGAGAGAAAAAAAATCATTAAAGTAGATGTAAATTGTTTTAAGGGAAGAACAGTTTAGGTAAATTTTAATCTGTTTTATGACGAGAAAGTATTGTCTAAGCAAAAAGAGCAACAGAAGAAATACGACATTCAACTTAGCTACACACACATTTTCAAACTTAATATGTTAAAAAAATAAGAAAGAAAACAATACAGATAACATAAATGACAAAGAGACTAATATCCTAGTATCCCTAATACATAAAGGATGCTAAAATTGACGAAAAGAAAACCAAAGTCCCAATACACAAACAGGCTAAAGATATGAATTAATTTTAAAAAATGAAGTACAAATGAAAATAAGCATTTCAAAATGTTCAGCCTCATCTAATCAAACAATAGTAGAAGGAGGATGTAGTACTTTAAAGCCTTTAAAAAAGCAAAATCAATCTTGGTCCAAAACCCAATTCTACCACTTTCCAATTGTGTGACCCTGGGTAAACCACTCAACCTCTCAAAAATGCTTCCTAACCTTTCAAGCAGGATGATAATACAGTAGTCTCCCCTCATCCACACTTTCTGCAGTTTCAGTTACCCGTGGTCAACTGCAGTCCAAAAATATTGAATAGAAAATTCCAGAAATAATTCATTAAGTTTTAAATCGCATCCCGTTCTGAGTAGCATCATGAAATCTCTCGCCATCCTGCTCCATCCGGCCTGGGACGTGAATCATCCTTTTGTCCAGCATATTCACATTGTATACATTACCCACCTGTTAGTCACTTAGTGGCCATCTCTGTCATCAGAGTGACTGTCACAGTATTGCAGTGCCTGTGTTTAAGTAACCCTTATTCTACTTAATAATGGCCCCAAAGCACAAGAGTAGTGATGCCGGCCATTCGGAAATGTCAAAGAGAAGCCATAAAGTGCTTCTTTTAAGTGAAAAGGTGAAAGTTCTGGATTTAATAAGGAAAGAAAAAAAACATATGCTGAGGTTGCTAAGATCTATGGTAACTTTTATTACTGTATATTGTTACAATTGTTCTATTTTATTGTAAGTTGTGTTAATCTTTTACTGTGCCTAATTTATAAATTAAACTTTATCATAGGTATGTATGTATAGGAAAATAAACATAGTATATATACTATGGTTTGGTACTATGTGCAGTTTCAGGCATCCACTGGGGGTCTTGGGATGCATCCCCTGCGGATAAGGGGGAACTACTGTATTTTCCTCCTTTTACAGCTGTGGCAAAGATTAAATGAGATAACATAGATAAAAGTCTTGCATGATGAAGGGCCTGTAGGAGGTGCTCAATAAGTATTGCTGATGGTGATATTGTTATTGTTGATATTGTTACAATCATCTTCACCTTTCAATTAAAAATCTTTTTTAAAACAAAATATCCTTCAATGCTGGTGAGGATAGAGATATGACTTAATTACTTCCAGAGAGAATGAAAATGGGTGCAATCTTTCTGGAAAGCAATTTGGCAATATGTATAAGGAGTTTTTAAAAAGTTCATACCCTTTATCTGGTATACTACTTCTAGAATCTCTCCTATGAAAACTATAGACAAGGAAATGAGATCATGCAGAACATATTCATCATCATTTGTCTGATAACACCAAAAAAATGCCAATAATTTAAAAGTCTAGGTTGAGAGGATGGCTAAACAAATGATAATGATTCATATGCCTAACTTCCAAATAGCAATTTTAAAAAAAGGGCTGGAGAACTGTTTACAGTCATGGGAAAAGTGATTTTCTTTAGTATTCATTGCTGTACACCAGAACAGAGCTTAGCACAGCACCTGGCAGATAGTAGGTGCTCAATTAATATCTAGACTGAATTGAACAGCAGAATTCTAAGTAAAAAAAAAAAATCAAAACACTCATTTTCACACACACACACACTTGCACATACTATTATCTCAACTTTTATAAAAGAATCGCAGGGAATTCTACAAAGAAATATGATTAAAATGCTAACAATACTGTCTTTGGGTGATTTTTTTCTGCCTCTTTAGACTTATCTCTACTTGAAAAATTTTTTTCAATGGAGATTTATTACATTTATAATCAGGAAAAAAAATGAATTAAAAAAAAGAAATCAACTAGAAGCCAACTGGCTCAATTATTTCTCATTACACTATTCTGAGTATGTACGATTCTTCCCTCCCACCCAAAATATAAAATGGGAAATGGGAATCTGAATAGCATGAATAAATTGGGAGGCAGCCTTTAAAACACAGCCCAGGAAAGAAAACATTATAGTAAATTTCAAAAAAAGTCAAAAAATCATGTATCTAATATTAAGAAAATTATACAGGGGTTTTGCTCCCTATATAATTTACTCATATGAAAAATACGGCATGGTATAAACCCTTTAGATACAAATTACTTGTTTTCTCTACAGTGAAATTATATTTGCTCTTAGACACATAATGTCACAAAGATTTATACCTGGTAGTTTACTGTCAATTTTTTGAAATCTAAAATATTCTGTTCACTTACAATTTCAACTCTACACAAACTCTAAAAAGTATATTTTAGGAGATCCATGACATTCTCAAAGGACAGAACCAATTTCTCAGATTTCCAAATTCTCAAACACACTCAGCAGGGATAATTAGCCCTAGAAAGTAAAGTGCCATGTCACCTAGAGCATAAACTCTCCTGGAGGTGTGACCGCTGGGTCCATGTCTGGGCTCACTCACTGAAAGGCCAATTTCCAGGACTGTAATTTCAATTCATACCTAAGCAAAATTACAGATTACTACACATCATGTACCTCTAAGATGGATAGTAAAATCTTGACTCATGCAAGCTAAATTCTTGCATGCCAAGGGTCTCCTGTGTCTACAACGTCTGCCTTTTTAAAAGTAAAATGTTATATAAGAGAACTGTGGTGATAAGATATGCAGACAGTCAGTGTTTGTTTTCCTCTCAGAAGCCTCATGCAGTCACTGGTTTATTGAGTACGTCCTATACCTAACATGTTCAAGGAACGTTGCTGCACACTTCTGATGATTAAAAATATATGACATAGAACTTAAACTAAAATTCATTCCTTAATTATACAAAGTCTGCCACATTTTCCAAAAATGAATTCAAGTGCTTAATTTACCTAATGCCAAGATTTCTGACTTTTTAAGTGAAACATATAGTGTTATTACTACACCAATTATTTTTAAAATCGCCGTTCATATGCTACCTATTTTTCTAAATAACTGCTTCACAAGTATATTTCCTTTGATATAATTTCTAGAATTGGCTTCCAAAAACTCCAGGGAGGGAAGTAGTAAGTGGGATTGTGGATAAAACAAGAATGGCCATGATTGGACAATTATTGAAGCTGGCTGAGGGGTACATGCGAGTTCATTGTACTATTCTATTTTTTTATTATATTTGAAATTTTACATAGAAAAAATTTTTAAAAGTGTATTTCTTAATTATGCCAATTTTTATTGATTAACTTTTCCCTTGGTCTCCATTCCCACAACAGGCACATCCAATGAAGAGGGCCGAAACATCTATCATATTGATCTCAAGGAGGTTCCAATCAGGTGGCTAGATAATGCAGAGGTCCGATTCTGGTCCCATCATTTATGACAGAATAAATTGATTAACTCTGCCATGACCCATAATTTAAACATTCAGCCAAAGACAGGGATGCCTACATCAGGATTAACCAAAAAGAAATCGTTTAGATAAATTTCAGCTGTCATAATAACCTGTAAAGGCAGTGCTACATGGCTAATCCAATTTGGTCATTGTGGTGGCCAGGTCATCACTATTACAGAGGACATTAGGGGATCTGCTGAAGTGTCAGTTAGACGATCTGCACTTTTTTTTTTTATTTTTGCATTGTCCCAAGGGCAATGAGATAGAGAAAAATTAACAGTGATAGCCTTCAACTCCTAGAAAAGAGAATTTTCTCAGCCTGTGTAGTGAGAGGATTAGGATTAAAATACAAATGGTTAATACAATGTCTATTTTAGAGTGGCCACATGGGTTTTTTTTCCATCATGTTCACTTAATTTCCCCTTTCTCATTCTCTTACCCAGTCATAAGCAGAATTCTGGCACATTTAATTAAATTAATTCCAACAATTCCTCACATAAGCAGACCTCACACAAAAGCAGCGTTCAATATTACAATCAAATCTTTAAAGTATTACAATCAATCTTCTAAATATACTGCTAAGGATGTAACTGTTGATTTTAATTTCATTAACTCACTCATGATACAAATAAATTCTGTTCAAAAGAAAAGCTTTAATAATGAATATATTGCAATTAAAATGACCCAAGGCTACTAAGCATTGCACACTGCCACCTAGTGCTAAATGTCTCTTTAACTCCAAATGCACAACGGGCATCTTCAGGAAAGTGGAAATGCTCTATTTTAAAGTAAATTTATCCAGAAAGACAGATCTGAAACATAGTTATTCATAATTGCTTCAAGATAAAAAGGCTACTAGGAATAAATGAAATTGCACATACCATAAAATCAGCCCCATCTCATAAATTCAGGTATGAAAGATTTGATTAGATTAGTAAATATAAAAAGTCACAGTTTTTGTTAACAAAGATGTTAAATTTTTTTTTAGAGGGAGGAAGAATTTCTCCTTTAAGGGCAGTGTTACCTCCATCTCTTTGAAATCATTAATTTAGATAATTCCCAAAGGAATCTCCCACCAAAGCCACATGATCTAGAAAATTCAAATTTCCTTTAATCAGCTTAACTAAGTGACTACTGCCAAGTCTGTTTCACTTGGTTCTGTACAGTGCTATTTTGAGGCCTCCATCACACAATTAGGACACCTAGTTGGAATGACTGCTCAATGCAGAAGACAGAACTTACTCAAAATATTGCAATTTAAGAAACTCAGCTTGGAAAACAAGATTGAAGAAAACATATTTTATTAAGGTCCAACTCTTCACACTCTGTTGGGATTACATACATCATGATAGTTCAATGTTCAGCAAAATTACAAAGTCAAATGAAAAAAAATGTCTAAAGTTGCAACTCCTAGATATTCCATTGTCCTAATGGTATACCAACTACAACAAGATACTTCTAGGAAATAAGACAGTAGCTATAACTGTGTCTTATATAAGAAAAATCCCACCGCGGTTGCAGATATATACACAATATAGTTAGAATAACAAAACTTCACAAGCATTTTTCATATGCTCCTATTAATCTACAAGATAGTGAAAATGTATAAAGTAAATGAACTAACAAGTTTTGATTCCAATGACAATTGTGCCTGAGACTCTGAAGATGACTTAAAATTTTCTCACATATCTTAATGTGTTTTCTAGGTACCTATTGCATTTAAAGTTTTGGAAAACAAAGGCTATGTGCATCTTGCACACAAAAATGCAATCACGGCATCATCATTTGGATTAATCCAAAAATAAATGTTCAAACTGAAATTGTTTGCTTAATAATCTCATTTCTTAAGCCTGAATATGAAAGTATGTATGTATATTAATGAGTGAGTCCTAAGGAGCTCTCTAATCAAGAATTTCTAACTCAACATAAAAAAGTAGTAACAAAATGGCCCATGAAGTAGATTCCCCAGGGCTTAGAAAGATAGCTAGGACATGTTGAAAAATTAAGGTACAGAACACAGAAGAGACAGCTACAGCTTTCAACTGAACATCAGCATTTAACTTGAAATTATTTAAAACAGCACATTTCTAGCCATTAAAATCCTCATGGTTGTGAAAGACAAGAATTTACTCCATACAGATTACAAAAACCATGATATTTGGATATCTAATATTAGTACTTTCTGGGGATTGCTCACTGTGAAATAAACAAATGTAATAGATATTCAGGAGGCATTTTACTCACTAATTATGATTCCATAATTTAACTTTGTATTCTCAGATGTCAGGTACTTACCTGGAAACTGACATCCATTTGGTTGCTAAGAGATATGAGATCAGTTTGCACTTTATTCTCTGTCTTTAAGAGAACTGCTCTCTTGGGTTTTGCCTCAAAGTAGTGAAAGTTAACTCTGTTACCCATGTGGGGATTTATATTACTTGTACTAGAAGATACTCTCAGGTCTCAGAAAAGAAATGAATTACTTTCAATTTGCACAATTTAGAACAAATATATGGCTTTTCCCTAAACTTAATGATTTTCCATTTCACACAACCAAAATATAATAGCATTATTTTAAAATCAAATTTAATTGATGAGTCTACGTCATGAGTATTTTGACAAAAGTCTTATGAGAAATGAAGTCAGTCAGTCAATTTGCATCCCCCCAGTGATGCTCAAGTTCAACATTTTCAAAGTATTTCCTGCCTATAACTTTGACCATGTGCTTCTTTAAACAGCTGTAGGGACAAGACTAAACTTGGCCTATCTGGTTTTTCTTATACTTTAGCAAAGGATCAAAAGCAAAACACAATTATAAATACGTACATCCTAACTGGTCATTAGTTTATCACAAATAAATACCGATTTGCCTAATCAAAGAGAATATTCTCCTAAAATAAGAGGAGTATTTCAATCAGCACATGTTTCCTAATGACATTGAGCATCTAGACTGTCTTCACATGCACATTTCATAACCTTTCAAGGACAATCTTCTAAATCATATTTTAAAGAAATATGCTGAAAAAGAATTCCACTGCAGTAGCGTTTTACATTACTATGAATCCAAGAGGTTCCATTTTTAAAGCCCGTGTACTTATCAGAAAGCCATTGATCATTTACTCTGATTTCATATCAATGCTTCACTGGAGTACATCACAAAGGAACACAAGATAATGCATTTCTTTGTTCACTAAGTCAGACAATGCCCACTTGCCCAGTGCTCTTTTTACTCAACTTGCCCACCATCAGCCAGCCGCCCTGTTGGTGATTCCTTGCACCTTATGTGCTGCTTTAGCATTAAGTCATTTACCATTTCTGGTCCAGAATCCATTAAGAAAATTCCTGTTACAAGCAAGATCTTTGAAACGTAGTTGTACACCTAAAAAAGAGCAATCGAGTGCCCATCTGGAGGGAAAGAAGATGAATTTATCCTCTGTCTTCTAGGATTTTACTTATTTTACAGAGCCACACCTTTATAAACAAGTTCTGTCATACTGTGAGGAAGGAGATATACAAAATGTAACACCTGGAGTCATAAAATGTAATGACCTCAGATAACACATCTCAGAAGGAGGGAGGAAACCTGGTTCCCGAGAAGAAAAAACAGAAGCAAAGGAGCGAATCTACATCACTAAAACAGGAGTCATAGCAAACCCTCCTGGGTTTTTCCAGTAAGTTTTGTGCAGCAGCAGCAACAACCACCTAATCAATATGCACATCCTCATCCTTATAAAACCTCTTGTCCCCAAACAGAAACTGCCCGTCCGTCTCCACCGTGTCCGCCGGGACAGAAACCACCACCCAAAAGGGAGGAGATTTCACAGGTGTAGGGAGGGGCTGAAACAGGTACGTGTAGCTCCAGCATCCTCATCTTAGTCCCAGCTACAAGCCTGCAAGTCCATTCAGGAACCAGCCCCTGGCTCCTAGACAGCCCCTGGCCTGGGCCCTCCCAGCGCAGTTTTCAGACTCCAAACAATGATCCCCCCGCCCCACCGCACCCCGTGCTCTCACTCCAAGACCCCCGCTTTCTAACCCCTTAGGGAGACCTCTTTGGGGTAGGACAAGAGATGCTTGGTGGCCAAGAGGAGACGTGTGGGCTTCTTTGCCGGAATGAGTTGTGGGGTTGGTCACCGGAGAGGGGCTCTTTAGGAAAAACCAAGACATGGGGCAACTGAGACCTCAGTTATCTGTCACCCTCAGTCCCACCCCCCCACCCCCACCGCTTGCTTTAGAGATGACTTCTCCTGAGGCTGGCGGCGGTGGCAGCTTGGCGGCCAGGATGGGGTGAGAGGGAGCCCCCAGGCCACCGCAGCCTCTCCAAAGGGACCGCGCAGGTGGGCGCAGCCTCGGAAGGTCAGGGAGGCCAGAGCTCAGAGTTAATCCGGGCCCGAAGAGTCGGGTGAGGGTGACCACGCGCGCTTGAGGGCCGAGGGGCGCTGGGCGAGAGGGTCAGCGTGGTGACAAGGGTACCCCAGCAACCAAGGAGAGACAGAACACCCCACCCCTCAAGACACAGGGCTGGAGGGGCTATGGGGGCTGCAAGACTGAGAAACTTGATGCAAACCGACAACCTCCCCCCCCCAGGACGTGCCCCCGCGCTCTCAGACCCGCTCCAACGCCTCACGAATCGCCCACCATCATGCACCCACCCTGCAAAAATCCCCCCGCCCCACCCCGAGCCCTCGGGTCCGAGGCTGGTCATTACCTCTCCCGGAGGCGGAGTGGGGGGCGGCAGCGGCAGCAGCAGACACTTTTAGCCCGACTTTCCGGCGTT
The DNA here is from genome assembly GCA_031878705.1 of Tapirus indicus. Classification (NCBI taxonomy): domain Eukaryota; kingdom Metazoa; phylum Chordata; class Mammalia; order Perissodactyla; family Tapiridae; genus Tapirus; species Tapirus indicus. The sequence goes on along the minus strand of CM062919.1, from coordinate 123,159,843 downwards.
CGCGTGTGAGCCTGTGCGCGCCGCGCAGGAGCTGTAACCTGCTATTTATAGACCGGAGCCTCAGCACGCGGGGCTGGGAACCCGGAGGACGCGAGCAGGCGGCGGCGGCGGCACAGGGCGCGGGCCGCGCTCCCCCAGGCTCCCGCGGCTCCCGGCTCCGCCGGGCTCCCCGCCCGCCCGCCCCGCCGCGCGCGCCCGGGAGAAGTTGTCACCAGCGCGGCTGCCTCACCGGCTGCGCACACGCCCCCTGGCACAATTGCTACTTTCTCCCCCCACCCCTCTTCTACCCTCCCCGCTCCTCTTCCTCCTCCTTTGCCGTTCCAAGTGGTCTCCTCCCAATGTCACCGGCGGCCGAAGAGAGGCAGCGGCGGCAGCGACAGTCGCGCAACTGGCGCAGCTCGCTTCCCGCTACTGGAGTGGAGTTGGTGCCCCCGCCGCCCGGCCCGAAATGACCAAAACACGCTTGCTCCGTGTGGTGACACCTTGCACCCCCGACCCTCTGCTAGGGCCCTCTGCTAGCGAGGACGGTCGCCCAGCCTGGACTGTGGGAGCACCGCTGTAGAGCGGTGGTGACGAGTGACCGGGGGCCGGAGAAACCACAGGGTTCTCTAACCCGCGGGTGGAGGCGCCCCAGACCCGGGCCGCTGGCAGCGCCCGTCCAGATCGAGGGGGCTGGGAGCGGGAGGAGGTGTCCTCCGTTCTTCCCTCGGACTTCTGCCTGCCCCTACCCTGGGACCCGTCTCTCTTGCCACTCCTCCGCCTCGGCCGGGGTAGAAATCTGGCGGAGGAGACCTGGGCACTGGCTCGGCTTCCAGCTCAGCGCAGCCCACGGCCACCCACCGTCAGCCCTCAAGTCGCGGCTGGGGAATAAGGCCGAGCTGCTCCCAACCAGCGTGACACGCCTTTGGCAGCCCTGGTGCGTGGGGACAGATCTGCGATCTGCGTGTTTGGGGTGTCAGGAAAACAGGGTACGTAATCACGCAGTCTGAACCGAGGCTAAAACTCCCCCACTTCCTCGCCAATAAGCCCACAGGGAAGACACGCAGCCTGGTTATTCCGGGCTGTGGGGTGTGGGGCAAATGACTCTCCCCATCTGCGCCTTACAGGTGCCACCTGGCGGTTCTCTTGGAGAGGTTTTTGACTGAGTTGCTCGAAGGTAATGGTAATACTGGTAATGCTGAACGCCAGTCCACACAGGCACCCTCGGCCTTTCCCCTCCCTGAGGGCACTTTAAATTCACATTTTAAATAAAATAGAGTGAGAATGCCGGTATACACGGGTCACATTTGCCAGGTAGAGAGACTGGAATCCCAAAGTTAGGATGGTGAAGTCGATTTGGGTTAAGTCAGTACTTACACAAAGTAGGAAGCTGTAACTGCCCCCAGCTGCCACCACTGCTGTCACTTCCTGCATCTAGGCATCCATTCACTCCAGAAACATTTCACTGCCACTAGATTATAAGCTTTATCGATGAGATCAGAGACTTTGGTGTTTTGTTTTTTGTCCATCACTCTTCCCCAGAGCTTGGAACAATGCCTAACATGCTGTAGTTTCAATAAATGTTTATAGAATGAATTAATAAACACTATGGGCCAGAAACTGCGCTTGGCCCATTCTCTCCCTTAGTCCCAGCAGCTCTTCCCTTTCCTTCTCTTAAAGCTTTTTCTGCTACCTCAGCCATTAGCACAGGTGAGCTGGGTGGAGAGAAGGAGGGTGACGGATAAACAGTCCATGCAGGTCCTGTGGGGATGTGGATCATACATGAGAAGCCCATTCCACAGTTAGATTTCTCCTCCCTGGGGCAGTGCTAAACACCCCCATTTTGGAAAAAAAACACTTATGTCAGACTTGGGGCTTGAAGCAATGGATAAATCTTGTTTGTTGAGATCTGCTGGCAAGATGATTCAACTTTCTCATTGGGCAATAGTTTCAGCCCTTTGTTAAAATACAGAAAGATTGAAAGACTGTCAGAACATCCGAGTGCCAGAGCTTTGCCATTAAATTGAAAAGATGTTTAACATATCTGTCCTCTAACTTTAAATGGATTTGTGTGTGTGTTTATGAAGACTGCCACACGGCCGGAGTACTAAACCATCCCTTCTAAAAGACAGAGTTGTAAAATAGATGCAGCTACTGTCTTTGTGGAAATGAACACTTATAATTAAAATCCAGACACAGATCATGCTGACCAAGACCTTTTACAGGGCTGCTGAGGAAAATGTGACATACCTGTGCACATCATATAGGAAGTTTAAAATCTGGAAAGAGAGAGACAGTGAGAGAGAGAGAGAGAATTAATCAGATACGTGTACCACATGGCCTTTTAAAAATCCATCAATCAGCCTGATATTTACCTTTTTTAGTTATTTGGTGATGTTTTCCTTGAATAAGCCTAGAGGATTCAGATGCTTCGATGGTATATTAAACTCATTCTGCATCCACTTTTACAAACCTTGAACTTTTAGCCACTCGTGCCCCCAAAACATAACTTCATTTGCCAATGAATGACAAAATGTTTTTCATTTCCTTCTGAAATATCTTTGTCGGGCCAGAGGTCAAAGGTGATTCCCAGTAGTTACCTTGCTGTCTAAAGCAATAAAATCAAGCTAGGATCTGCAGGGCTGGCATCTCACCCTCCTTTTGAGTGAAGTAGCTCAGACTTTTTCGTTGAATAGACTCATTGTTCCCGGAGATTTTTATTTCAGGTGAGACTGGTGTGGTACAAGGAGGACTCTACACTTTTGTGATCCTTCTATTAAAAATCTCTTCTGACATAGGTTTTGTGGGGGTTTTTACCACAGTTGTTCATTTATATTAACATCTTTGTAGATCAAGTCATTGTTTTCATTCCAATTTTTAAAAACTTCACATTGGAAGAGTTAAGCTTTGGTGTTAATACATTAAGAGCATCTCTTGCATGTGCACGTGTGTGTGTATGTATGCATTTAAATTAAGGGGAGATGTTATTAGAAATAGAAATTTGACCCAACTTAAGTAAAAGGGGGGAACTATTGTAAAGGTACCTGGCTGTCGTGGAACCCTAGAACGGGAATGCAGCCGGCCTTCAGTGACAACTTGGAAAGAGGACATGCCATTAGGACTTTATCTCTACCTTCTCCCCCACTACACTACCTGCTCTATTCTTTCTCTCTCTCCCCACTCCCCTTCTCTCCCTCCCATACAGACTTTCTCTGCTTCTCTGATGTGCATTAAGTTGCATGGTTACTAACAGCTCTTGAACTTCATGATCTGTGGGCCAGTTCCAAATCCTCAAGGAAGCACCATGATTGCCGCAGTTGCCAAACCCCAGTCCAGACAATTACGGCCAGAGGATGGAAGTCAAGTTATATTCGCATAGCAGTTACTATGGTAACCAGGTGGATAGTAGTGGTGCGCTGAGGCAGGAGGGAAAGGATAAAATTCCCAGAACGTGAGGAGGAGTATAGGTCATTTCTGACCACTAGTATCTCTTAATCCTTGTTGTTCCATGAATACTGGCACCAAAGGCAGAAGGAGGCAGAGAGGAGAAACATAAGGATCAATGGCATCTGTGTGCATGAATGCATATGCATGTTTAAATAGTGAGTGAGGTGGAATGCCTCTTGCTGATGGTGGTGCTCTAAGATGGCTTGTCCCAGTAGACGTAGCAATATGATTTTATGATCTCTCAACATAGGACTGAATGAGCATGAGAAAGGAATCAAGTATTTCGCAGACAGTTTACTTCAGCTTCCTTTTCATGGCAAATTAAATGAGACTTTTTTAAAATGAAGGAAATGAGTGTAATACCATTTACATTTATTGAAGATAAACATTCTGCTCTCTTATTTATATAATAGTTAACATTTCTAGAAGGTATGTAAATCATATATTTGAAAGTGAATCGTATTTCAAACATAATAGGGTAGTGAATCTTAACATTTTTGTGGTCAAAAACCCCTTTGAGAATTTGAAGAGAGCTATGGACTCTCCCCAGAAAAAAACATGAGCAGGTGCACATTTATGGTGGGATGATATATGAGATATTTATTTGAGACCTGGAAGTTCAAATATCATGTTTCTTTGGTCTTCTTCCAATCACCCCGATTTGAACAAGTGGAACAAAGACTCCAGATTCTTGAACAAAAGATTCAAAACGCCCAGTAGGTATAAGCCAAAAAGTTGATTGGGGGCGGGGACTACTGGAGCATATGTGAACCCAGAGAACTAGTTCCCCTCCCACCCACTCCTGCCCTGAATGAGATATAAATGAGCTATAAGTAGGAAAAGAAGACAGAGCTATTAGGAGGATGGGAGAAAGTTGCAATGTGGGGAAGGATGCTGTACTAGTTTGCAAGGTCTATCATAACAAAATACCACAGACTGAGTGGCATAAACAATAGAAATTTATTTCTTACAATTCTGGAGATTGGAAGTCCAAGATTAAGATGCTGGAAGGGTTGGTTTCTCCTGAGGCCTCTCTCCTTAGCTTGAAGATCACCACCTTTCTCTGTGTCCTCACATATGTCCTCTGTGTGTGAACACCTCTAGTGGCTCTTTGTGTGTCTAATTCCCTCTTCTTATAAGGACACCATTCAGATCGGGTTAGGGCCACCCTAAAAGCCTCATTTTAACCTAATCACCTTGTTAAAGACCCTATCGCCAAATACAGTCACGTTCTGAGTTACTGGGTTTAGGGCTTCAACATAGGAATTTGGGGGGACACAAGTTAGCCCATGACAGATATGCACAATTTAGCCCATATCAAACTCCAGAAAGAATCTAGGGGTGAAGGTGGGATATAGATTTCCCCTTTATGTTAAGAGGGCCCACAGGTAAAGAAATTTGTATCCCGTTTTTCCATTGAAGTATGTTGAAAATCTCAGTCTTAATAAAAGAACCCAGAACACAAGAGTGTAAAGTGGAAATATAAATGGTAGTATGTCTTATCTAGACCCTAAAGGGCTGAGGATTGTGGCCTGTCCAGCCCACTGGGCTTTCCCATGGTGCCTAAGTGGTGAGGAAGAGGCTCCTGTGAGCAACAGGAAGCCTGGAAGTTAGGAAAGAGAACCAGCGGGGCATGGAACAGAATGCCTGGGAGAGCAACCAGATCAAATACCAAGGAATGGCGTGGCCTGTTAACTGGTATGCAGAGACATGCCTACAATTCTGTGACATTGCACATACCAGGCATGGGGCTAAAGCAATGACCTCAGAATAATCAGTGGCTATGCACTACAGCATTGTCATGCTTCATTCACACCAGGAGAACAGAGGCCAAGTTCTCGCTTCAGAAAATGAGAGAGGTCATCAACACCCAGACATGTCCCCCCGTGTCACGATTCTTCATAAGTCTCTCCTGGACCAACAAGCTACCCTAGAGGTGAGGGAGAAGGAGGAAGAGAGGGAGCAGAACTATCTTAAACTGGATAAGTTTTAAACCAGGATGGACTCAGTTTAGATCACTGGATAGGACTAAGAAAACTAAATTAAGTTTTCTGTTTCTGAGTACAAATGGGTGCTTATAAGTTAATTTTATTGCAGAAAAATTATGTCCCACTTTTTATATCTGAGATTTAAAGACTCTACTGATTTTTAAAAAATATATACTTTACACTTTATGTTATTAATGCATTTTCCAGGAAGTGCATAGATCCCCCGAATAGTATCTATGAATCCAGATTAAGAATATTTGCTCTAGGGGATCTGGTTCTCCAAATCTGGTTGTGTGAAGAATCTTCTTAACTGAAAAATACCTGCTAATATATATAATTTTCCAGTACTGTAGTATTTGAAATTCTATTTTTTTAAAGAGAATATAAGTTACAGCACAATAGCCTACTTGATTATGTTTAGCAATTGCCAGAAAATGAATAGAATCAGAAATGGAGAAATTATAGACAATTACTGGGTAAAGATACCTATATTCAAGGAGTGGAGGGCTTGAAGATGACAGTGTTACGTTGCTTCACTTCAAGAAATATAAAGCTTTTTTTTAGCAGAGATCTTCAAAAGTAAGAACATCTGAAGTAATTGTTTTTCTTCCTGTTCCCCTTTTCAACCAAACACTTTTTATTACCTAATTATGACACTAGTGGCATAATATGAAGAAGAAACTTACATATCAGACACATTTGCAGGAAATGTTTGTGGTAATCAGTGGCATTGATTGGAGCAACTGGTTCTTTCCAGAAGAATATCTCTGAGTATTTTGTTCATCAATGTCTCTATCTTGCATTCCACACTTAAACATACAAATATATCCTTTTCACCCTATTTTCACATGTTTCTCTGCATCCAATTTTCCTGTCAATTTACCATCCTGGGTCTCTTTTTCCCTGGTACAATCAAGCTCTACCATCTCCTGGTGACCTGATTTAGGCTGGAATAGACCAATTTTGATCACAAGAGCAAGTCAGAAGAATTGAGCCTAACTGTATCTCCCAGTTAAGCCTGTATCTCTATAGACCCCTCTCCATCAAGACTTTCCTTGTTCATCAAGACAAGATCTGTGCTTCTGAATCAAACAAATTAGTGCTCCCATTCACCAGCTGTGTGACCATTGATGAGTGCCTTAAAATTTCTGAGTCTCTGTTTCCTTATCTGTAAAATGGGGATAGTAGTGACTATCTCATAGAGTGACTGTGAGAATTCTCTGAAGCAATGTAAGGAATCCATCTTGCATGAGCTGGAATCCATCTTGCACAACTTGTCTATCCAATATCCCCTTGCCAAGACTGAAGGACATGGACATGGAAGGGGCAAAATCAGAGTTTCATCATGAAACCTTCTAATTTATATATTCTAGCCTAGCTGTTTTGCCTTTACCTATGACTCAACAATTGTCACAGAGATATTGGTCAGCATCTGTGAAAAGTAACACGGTTCTGAAGAATCTGGCTAAGACCTATGCCATCTGAGAGGAGAATTTTGCGGAGAGTTTGGAATGGAACCTCTCCAGAACCACTTCTAACTCCCAATTTATCTTTACAACTATCTTTCCTATTCACTTCTCACAAGAGTTCACTTAGCACCTATTGTCTGCCAGGAATTGTGCTAATATCTAAGAATAAAAAGGTGAAGAAGGCATTAACTTTGTCTTCAGAGAGCACATTGTTTTGTAGGTTCTACTTCCTAAACTTATTCTCTATTATTTATTTACTATTCAATTTACTTTAACATACATTTATTGAGTGTCTAGTACACACAAGATACAGGAATGTGGCCACACAGGAATAAGCATACAATTTGGTTGAGGGGATGAGGCAAGTATACAAACAGGTACAAAACACAGTGAGATATTAAGCCAAAGTGCCGTGAAAATTAGAAGACAGGAGAAATCAAATCTAGTGGGAGGGATCAGAAAAATCTTCATGAAGGAGGTGATGTTTGATATGTGAAGGATTTCAGGGAACACAATTGGCACGAATTCTACAGGCAGGCATTTCGGCACAGGGACAAGTGAAGTCTACCTGGTGAAACTCACTCTTCAGGGTCTGATTCAAACATCGCTTACTTTGAGAAGACTGTCCATTTGATCCTCTTCCATGCCCCCCAAGCACTGTGAACCTGCCTCAATTGCATCACTTACTGCATTGGATTTGTTTACCCATGTGTCTCCTTCACTGGGTGGTAAGCTCCTTCCGAGAGTAGAAACCATGTTCTATTTAGCATTATGTAACAGATGCAAAAGTTCCAGAAAATTCAAGAACATGGAGCCTAGGGAATTTTACATTTATTTATTTTTAAATCAAATTATATCCAACTTGAACCTCTCACCACACTTGCTGAAAAATCTATCAGTCAGTTCTTAGGGTCTGCTTTACCTCTTTTGGACCTTCTGCTTGGATGGAGGTTTACTCAGTCCTGAGGCATCTTCTGACCCACGATTTTCTCAGCTCTTCCACATTCCTCACAACATCATCAGGAACTTTGGACACCCACACACCACATGAAGATCATGGGAAGCCATGGCCCATCTATCTAGAACCTTCCTCTGTCAGTGCTCTCTAACATGCTACCCCAGGCTGAGTGTGGAACTTCTCTGAGACTTCCCATATTTGGGGTTCCTCAGAAGGTATCTCAGTGTATCGACTCTCTCCCCCTTGAAGATTAACCTCTAAGGGGGAAGAAGGACAATCACATCCACATTCCTGTCCTTTTCTCTTTTCCTGCCCTTTCTCCCCTCTCAGTTTTCTACTTCCCTACCCTACTTACCAAGGCTCTTGTATCATATCCTCCTCTTTCTTTGGTGGCAAATGTGCCTCCCTTTCTTCGAGCAATAATGGCAGAGAAGACAGAGAAAGAATTTAAGTTACCATGAGGTGAAAATTCATCTAGGTTATTGCAAAAATGTTATCCCATGTTACACAAATTGATGAATGAGTGTGTGTATGTGCGTGCATGTGTGTGTGTGTGTGTATGTGTGTGATCACTCACTTTTTTAAGACTTTTGAAATTCCAGAGTAAATTTTTTTATATACCCTGGAGTATCAGTTTCTACAACATACTCCAGAAAAATATAAAGTTACAGAAATTTTTCTTTGTAAATAGAATATAAGCTTCTCACGCAGAACACATTGCAATATTCTCTAAGGTAAAAGCTGAGAAATCATTATAGATAGCCCAAATATGTTCTTCCTTTGAAACACAGCACTTTTGAGCAAATAGGATCGTTTGAAACCGTAGGAAAAGGTTGAGGAAATTCATCAATGTGAAAAGACATCCAAAGACAACCATTTTATTTGGCCTAAAATGAAGTAACATTTTATAGGACTGAATTTCAGCTTCATGAAAGTTACAATGAAAACAAATGAATGATTCATTTTATGCTTTCTATAATATAGGAATGAAAACCTCATTGTGTGAGTTAGCCTTTTCTGGTTTTGTAACCAAAAGCTCTAGCTGAGAGTGGACTCGAGGGTTTTTTTAAAAACCTTGATAGATGGATACTCAGGGGTGAGTGGGAGCAGGAAACAGGTGAACATCACTATTTTAAAACTGTGAACATTTTATTAAGTTCTCCAAATGGAGGATTAACTTGAACCATGTGGTCAGATTGCTTTTATTTTGGAAAAAAAAAAAGTACTTCTGTGGGTTTTTGTAATGGTGAAGCCAAAAAGAATATTATTCTACAATGGGGTGTTCAAAATAGCGAGGAAGCAAACGGCGCTACATAACAATGAAAAGGGTTGTCTTCACTCTAGGCCCTATTAAATCTCTGACGATGATTATGTTTCCTGCAGGCAGGCTTTGAACTGGGGGTTAGAAATGGTGGATGAGAGAGAAGCTGGATCTGTCTCTTGCTGGACCTCAAAAGTCTTTGGGGCAACTGAACTCCCAGGCAGGGAAGACATGATCAAAGGCACTTCTCTTCCTAGGGTGCAATGTGCTCCCTGCATCATGTTGGCAGACCAAATACTATCCCCTCTCCACCCCTTTCTGTCCCTATCCCCACATCCTAGCTCCCCTCATAGAAGGACCCGACCTTTATACCCTAGAAGAAGTCCTAAGAAGTTCCTGTTCTCTGTGTTTGTTCTTCCTCCATCGTCATTCCTTTCTGTGCCCACCAATCGTCTGTGAAGTGTAGTTAAACACAATAGCACGATCTTAGCTGAGGCTTGGTGACTTTGTTCCCTCCCAGGGTGAATCAGGAGGGTGGCAACAGTGTGGAGAAGCCAGCCTGGAGTTGGAACCAGAAGACGATTGGTTGTGGGGACTTTCTAATCTGGAACAAATTGGCATGACATATAAGCATTCTCTGGATCAAAAAAATACTGGACTTCCAAAAGTCAAATGGGATGCCAGTTCCAACTATTCTGTATTGTTTGTTGTAGAAGGTGTGATCCCCAGAGGCTGAAGAAACCACACACATTTAGGTGACAGTCACAAGGATCAGAAGTACACTTGGCAGATGTAAAATACTAGGAATCTGATGTTGGCCTGTCTGGTGGGTCCCCTCTCTCTGTATCTCTCATTCTTCTCTGCTAGAGAAGCTGCTGGCATTGCTGCTACTGAAGTCCTGGTCACCTTATACTGGACAGCTATGAATGGGGGAATGAAGAAAACTTGCAGGACACTGCAACTCAGAACTACAGTTTTGCTCTCTTCTGAATCCTTCCCTTTGATCATTAATACTTCTCAGCAACTTTCATTGTCTATGCTTCTTTTTAGAGGTTCCTTTTTCTCTACCTACCACTAATTGAATGGTCTCCCCATTCTCCTCAGTCCAAATTGTAAAGGATACCATAAGATTTTCTGAGGCAATTAATCTCTCTCCTACTAAGAAGAAAGCCTCTTGCAGCAGGCTACCTCATGTGTTGCTGACCCACATATGTTAGGCTAGCCTTGGATCAGGTGCCCACACTTCTCTGGAGAGTATAGAGGGCAGTCTAGCATTGTTTCTGAGAACAGGGAATTGTGAGCTGGGGATTTCAACTTGAGAGGGGTACTGGGCACCAGGCTAGTGACGGTCTTTAATGAAACAAATGCACATTCAAATACATAAGAAAATAGCATTTGGTGAAAATATACACACACGCAGTGAAATATGTTTCTGCTAAAGGTCATGAAATCAAAGAAAGAGGTTCAGGTACTTGTCACTGCTACAGACCACACTTATAGATGGGGTTAAGTCAACATGGCAACAAGAAAATCAAAGCTCTTACTGTTCTGGTCAAATTCCTAATATGTTATTCATTGTTGATCTTTGTCTTTCTAAAATAAGGACAACACCGCCCAGTTTTTGTTCTGCTTTTTATAATAAAGCATGCAGTTGTGGCTTTTATTAGTCCCAAAAGAGAAAGCATACTACGTGAAATAGTAAACCACAGCCCAATTGTCCCTTGATAACCTATATTCCAGGGAGGCTGCAGTTTATTTATCCAAGCATTGATGAAAGGCTAAATTTTTATTATGCACAAACCAATTTAAACTGTTCTTAAAATGAATAAAGAAGAAAAGTCATTGCTGCTTGCACAGTTACACAATTACATGGTTTTCAGCAATCTCTGAATGTTTCTTTCTTTAAAATTTGCTTGGAATGTAGATATTTTTATAGTACCCATGAGTAGATTTTTTTTTTTTCTGGGCATCTGAGGAATAAAATTAAAGTCAAAATTTGACTTGCTTCTGTCTCAGTGTCAAACAGTACTCCCAATCAAAATGGCTTACTGGTAAAAGAGGCTCAAAATCAATATCACAGGGACCTACTTCATCAGTGCCCCTGGTTCCTGGCCACTGCATTTCTTCTCTCATTGCAGTTGGAGCCATTTGACCCCCTTGTGCAGGCTCAGCCACTTCTCAGTTCCAAAGGTCCTCGGTGGGAAGGATTTGAGGACAGCCACACCACACTGGAGGGGCCGGCTTCAAGACACACTTACTGTTTATCCTTCTCAGAGCTGTGTCCACTTCTCCTGACTTGGGTTTTCCTTGTTTCTGAAACCCAGAATTAAAAACAACTTTCTGGAAATTGGCTCTGTGTCTTGGAAACAGGCCAATGAACTTTCACAGGATTTATCTTCCATTTTTGACATCAATACATCTTACCAAGACATCCAGGTCTACTTTCTGCTCACTGTCTGTGATTATAGTGTGATCAATGTAACGGAGCAGCATGATACCCTGTGGACAGGTGAGAGGCTAAAGAGCCCGTGAGCCACATCAGGGGCTAGCAAACTACAGCCCAGAGGCCAAATCTGCCCTACAGCCTGTTTTTATAATGCTTGCAAGCTAAGAGTGGTTTTTACTTTGACAGGTTGTTTTAAAAAAAAAGAAGAAGAATACGTAACAGAGCCTATATGTGGCCTACAAACCTAAAATATTTACTATTTGGCCCTTTAACGGAAAAGTTTGCCAATCCCTGAACTAAATAACCACACAAAGCCAGAGAGTTGATGTAGCCCTTAGTCCATGCTGCCCCTGCTACTTAAAAGAAAACTGCTTCTGTGGTCTCTTCTTATTGGGGTATTTAATTTAGAAAAAGCATTTGCCAACTTGACAACTCCATATCAGGCAGCAGGATCTGTGTTGACTGGCTTCAGAAACTAAACCACATATGGAACAACAGCTTCGACTGGAATCACCCTCTCATTAAGTTTCTGATAATCCATTGATACTGTTCCTGAGTCCCATCTGTCTTCTCACTGGTCAAACAAGAGCAATGAGGATGTGGGGAAATTTGGGATGTAATAGAATTGTTATCCCTGGATTTCTCAAGTGTTTGATAGTAACACTCCTCTCTACAACTCCTCCAGGTACGTGGAATTGCTTTAGGTTTACTATTATGGCTGCACCTTAGCACAGAGTCTTCCTTTTGCCCATCCAGAGCTGTCACTTCATGGGTCAGGAAGCCAATATGCAGATGTGGGTGAGTATGTTTATCCCAACCATACATTTAAACTGGCAAAGTAACCACAGGATGATCCACCATTAGGTCCACATTGACCCACTGTGGGCCAAACCCAGACCAAATCTCCATTTATACTCCCTGATCTCAATAAGTCCCTTCTGAGTAGTGGACCACAGAGGCATTCTGGGTCCCCTGGAATTAACATTAGCTGGAGCTCCTGTCAAAAATCCCTCAGAATTCTGGGTGGTTCATTTCTCCTGGCATAGCCGTTTTCCTGAGAGATACTTGCAGGTCCTTTTTAGGGGGACACTAGGAAGAAGATGAACGTGCTTGTGGTACCATCGTAGGGCACTTCATTCATTTATGGGCTGTGGGTCTATGAACCAGTAAAGAGCTACAACTGGTAATTATAGTTACTCAGGTCACCTAGAGTTTTGCTTTTGTTTTGGTTTCAGTTCGTGAAGATCAAAGAGGATAATAACAGGCCTGTACATTTCTTTCAGTTCTAGGCACCTTTTGTTCACATAACCACTGTCAAATATCCCTGACAGTCAAAGCCTGTGATCACCACTCTAGCCCTGCTGCTGGCTATGGTAACCACACCCATTTTGCCTCTGTCTTGGGTCCTGTCATTGTGCTGTCCCTTGCACTTTGCCTCTTGGGACCCCATCATCCCCAGAGAAATCAGGGAGCCTTTTCCTTTAGCAGCAGCTCCTACATCAGGTCGGCCTGCAGAGGACAGACACTCTGGCACTTTTCAAGGTATTTCTTGATGAAGGTAGTACCTTGCTGTAGGAAGTGCTCTTTAGGTCCTCTTATGAGACATAAGTAGGTATAGATGAGTGATTTTCACATCTTAAATAAACCCCAATATTTTCCTATCTTTATATCCATTTCTCTGCATTATCCCAAGAAATTTCTGGCATCATCACTTAAGCATTGGCTACCACCATACCCACATTTCTATTAAACATTCTGAGCTGCTCAAGTGAGCATATTGAACCCAGAATCTCTGGCAAGTGCACTCAATGCAAAATAATCAGCCCGATCTAAAATTATGCCTCTCTCTTCTTGGTCTGACACTCTCGGATCCATTTCCACACATATCGCAGGTTTTTGCCATTGCAAATGAGCAAAATCTTGTCATTCTTTTTGTTGTACAAACCTTCTCCCTCCAGCTTCAACTGTGTGTTTGCCACCACACCAGCATGCTGGGATTTGATTTGATCTAGGGCTCTGAAGGCAATGCTGGGGTGTAGGACACACAGCAGACGGGCATCTCCTGCTGCTTACCTCCCTCGGGTGAAGTCATCACACAGCCTTCTAGCAAGAAAGGAACAGCCTCTTAAAACTAGGAAACAAGTTTGCTCCTGCTTTCAAGGAATACTTAATGGAATTTGGGCTATTAAGGTACTCAGAGACATTGGAATCTACCAAATTCCTTGTTTCAGTTTTTCCTCCTCCCATTCTTTCCAATAAATGCCCTAGTGTTCACATAAGAGATGTGAAGTCTATGAATCCACCCTGTATCACAGTTCAAAAACTTGAAGGATTAGGCTCTGGTTCTACCTTTTGGCTCTGTCAATTCAACAGCTACAAAAAAACAGAAGAGAGTCCTGCAGGCAGCCATGGAAGTTTCCTGAGTCTCTGATCATAACTTAAGCAGAACACTTTAAATCTCATTTTATCATTTTTCCTTTAAGTTCTCTGGAACAGATAAAAAAGTCCACCCCACATCCCCACAACAGTTCTTGCATTCCTTATTCTTCCCATAATGATCAGCATCACTTAAGTCACCAAAACCTTGTCATTGATAGGCTTCTTATTCTAAACAACCTCAGGTGATGGTTTAAGTTAATACATCACCAGTATGTACCAGTGTCTATTTTATGATACCAGCAGAATCTTAGCTGCTTTCAGTTCAAACTGGCGAGCCCACCAACCTCAGAATCTCGTTTCTTTGAAAGTCTGTTGCTTGCAACCACTATAGCCAGTAATTACCCTACAAGGTTTTGGTTATAGAAAACAAAACCTACTCTAGATTGTGTCAGCAGAAAGGAATTTGTTTTGTGGAATATTAAATGGCTTATAAAATTGTTTATAAACTGAAGAGACTTTGGTCTGATCTTCCAGAAAAAAACTCTTAAGTTGTGTTGCAGAACTGTTGCTGCCCTGGCCATAGTCAGGAAGCTGCCTGATGAATCAAGAAGTTATGATGACAGCTGCTAGCTCAAGACAAAACTTCAGTCTGCACCAGCAAAAATAGGAGCCGTGGGCCACCTTTCCCTCCACTTCTATTTCAGTTCTGGAGTTCAATCTTATGTCAAGGCATTTGGTTGGTAGAACATAAATCACATCCAGAAAAACGGAAAATGTAGATTTTAGCTCACCAGCCTCAGAAGTATAGGAAACCACACTAGAAAGAGGTGGGAACCAATTTTGATCAAGCCAGTCTGAAATATCCATCACAGTCCTCCTCCTCCGGGGGCTTCCTGCTATTGGAACTCAGCTACCTGATGACAGGGTTTCCTGATGCCAACCTGCCTGTCTTGCCAGATCTCTGTACATTGACTGCTCCTAGATTGTCCATCTCCATCTGTTAGACAAATATTGCCCCTCCCATCATTTGGTGTTAGAACTCCTCCTCAATATGAACTACTTTTCTGGAGTACTTTTTAGATACTTCTCCTTGTCATGCTTTTTACACGCAGTTTTTTGCTCACTAGGTTGAACTTTTTCCTACCCCTGCTGCTGTCTTCATCACAACACCTACTCCATAGGAAGGCCTACAACTCTACCCATATATCCAATCCCAATGCAGTCAACCTGAACATGTTACATCAAATCTCATGATATATTGATAAAGAATTTTTAATGGCATCAATCTAAATAGATTATAATTCCAAATTTTCAAAGACGTCCATATCCCTCTCTTAAAGTTACTAGTAATAATATTAATATTTATCAAGCTCATATCTAGGAATTAATAATATCTTGAATAGTCCTTTTAAATCAGGTATACATACAAGACAGTATTTTCTGATTCAAATATTTCCTCTTGTTCCCCCCAAAATATTAACTGTGCTGATCAGTCATCCTCAGTTAACCAGATTTACCCTGATTAGCTGATCTCTTTCTTCCAAACTTCTTGACTCTGGAGGCTTTATGTTTGAACTTAAGATTTTTCTGAAGAATCTAGTACAAAATGAATTATGTAGCTTCTTTCTGTACATAATTAGATGTCATAAAGATTTTTTTTTCTATTAGTCAATCACATAAAGGTCACATTTACCCTCACGACCCCATGACCTTTCTACAATGGTCATAGCAGAATTTAAAAGGAGCTCATAGAATATGGTAGCTTTCACCACCTGTGTTGAATCTTCCTAATAACTGGTCCATTACAGAATTTTATTCTTGTTCTTGTACATCGTTTATATCAGGCAGAATATGATACAAGTAGGGAGTTCTGTTTTATCTCTGTTTGAGATTTGTTCTAAAACAACCATTATATAGTTTTTGGAGATTAGATATCCAGTATACGGTTCCAAGGTTTCTATCTTTGATGAGTTAGGAAGTTGGTTTTGTGTAAATGTGTCTGACACGTCTGATTCTAAAAACAAATTTTGGATTGCTCCCAGGTTAGCCTTCTGAAACTGCATAATTTTCACAAGTTATTAATATCACTCAAAATTTCTCTTTCCATGCTGTTTTTAAAATCAACACATTGTCTCCCCCACTATCACCACCATCTCTAAGTCATTCTTTTTTCTTTTAAGGGGGGTCCTGACTAGGAGAGGTGTTAATTGACTGTCTTTTTGACCAGCACTAACAGAAAATTTTGGCCCCTCACATAGCTCGGCTCTCAAGCCAGCCCATATACTTTCAAACCTTGTTGCCACACTCTTTTTCAATGCGGAAGTAAACTACGTGATGGACTCTGTCTTCCCCAGTGTTTACATCCAGGTCTGCACATGTTAACAAAGTGTGCCACAGCAGGGAAAATCGATGGCTTTGGTTCTCTGCAGGTTGTCTTTGTGATCGATGGATTATTGCAGCTGGGCTAATTATGCAGCAATTTATACTGATTGTTTAGAGCGGCTGTGGCGAATCCTAGTGACTAAAGTCTCCATACTAAGATTTGCTTCTTCTTGGACTGTACAGACTCGAGATAATTCAAACACCTCATGAACTTACATAATTTTTAGGTGTCCACAATTCCATGTGGTCTAAACAAACCAGAGAGGGAACTTAGCTTTCTAAGTACTTACACATGGCTTTAAAATGTGACTTAGAGACCAAGGCAGAAGTGGCAAAATCTTTTCTTTCTAGTTTTAAATTATTATCCTAAATTTTCCTTTTAAAATAAAAGTAAATACAGAGATTATCCACGCACTTAATTTTCTACATGAGCAAGCTGCATCAGCCAATATCACTGTGCTTATAGAGTTGATTTAATATCGAAGAGACCTTAATCCATCGTTTTTTTTCACATTTAAACATTGAACTTGCTGGATCCCCAAGGCTCTAAGTATTTTACATTTAAGAATCAATTTTTGAATGATTTTTCATTTTTGAAGAATGTGTCCTTTCCATTGAAGGAGGAGGAATATTTTCACACAGGAGGATAGTGTTACAGTTCACCAGTGACTGTACCGGGGTCATAGAGTTGTGTGTGTGTGTGTGTGTGTGTGTGTGTGTGTGTGTGTTCAAATTGCTAGCTAAGAGCTGAGACAAATACAATAATTTTCTAATGGAAAACATTATAAACTATTGACTGGCAAGTTGGAGGTGACTCCAGTCGCTCCTGAATTACTGAAAGTAGGCAATGCTCCATTTGCTTTTTACCTAAAATAAATGAAGTTCTTCCGACTCATGAATGTTGCAATAAAAGGTCAAAATCTTTTATTCCCATCTCAGGAGCAATGTCTCTAAAAGATACTGTGCCCTATGCCTTTGCTGAGCAAAACAGCTAAAGGGATAGCAATTTTTAATTATAGGATACAAGGTTTTCCTAAGGACCTTGTGACTTTGAGACATTAAAGAACCTGTTCACTAACAAGACACAAAACAAGAAGAAACCTGAGTGAAAATGTCAATTTAAATGTTACATAGGAATTCATTTAGTGGTGTATGAATAAAAGAAAATAAGCTGTATGTATTTTTCAAAAAAAAATTTTACTTAAAAAGATCTGAATTTCCTTCGCTTTCCTTGTTTATGTTATATTTTTCAGAATATGTGACTGTGCACTTCTTTTTGCTACACTATTGAAATTGCTACTGGAATGGCCTATGGTTTTGATAAAGTAATACAAGATCTAAGTGTGAAATTTTGATTACAGTAATACAATAGTTACTTCATAGAGAAAGAAAGATAAAATGTTTTCACTCATTGGGTCACCGCTGGTGACTGAATTTCAGGATGATCTATCAGGTAAGCAAAACTAGCTCAGGTGGTAGAGTCTACCACTGAATTATTTTGTGGTACTTCAAATATTTTTTTTCTCATTACAAAAGTATTAACACTCATTTAGAAAATTCAGAGAAGCATTTTTAATTAAAAATATCTATTGTAACCTACACAGAGATTTTTACTATTAATATTTTGATGGATTTTATTCCAATATTAAGTGGTCAAGAGCATGGGATCTAGAGCCAGTTCAAATTACTACTCTGCCATTTATAAGCCTTGAGACTTTGGGCAAGTATCTTAACTGCTTTGGGACTCAGTTTCCATTTCAATAGAATGAGTATGAAGTCATTGAGAAGATTAAATGAGGTGATACGTGTACTTAGGAAAAATTCCTGGTACACGGCAAGAATGTAATATATAACAGCTTTAATTATAATTGTTAAGGTTTTCCCTTTCATGTTCTCTTTTTTATATTGATTATTTATTATGTTTGGGGGTATCACCAACTTAAAAAGAGATTCATGAACTTTCTGGAAAATATGGACAAATATTTTAAAATAAAATTACAGTTGTTATTACATTATCAGCCATAACCACTGTTAATATCTGGGTTTACAGTTTTAAAACCATCTCTGATCAAGATAGACCTCAAATACTCAGGTAAGATTTTAAAAATATATAATACATAGAAATAAATTTAACAAAAGTAGTGGAAGACTTATACACTAAAAATTACAAACATTGCTGAGAGAAGTTAATTTCTAAATGATTAGAAAAACATTCCATGTACATGAATTGGCATACTCAGCAGTGTTAAGAAGGCAGTTCTCCCCAAATTGACCTATAAATTCAACATAATACCCATCATAATTCCAGTAGGTCTTTTTTTTTTTGGCAGAAATTGATGAGATGATCCTAAAATGTATATGGAATTGCAAAAGGTCTACAATAGCCAAACAATTTTGAAAAGAAGAGCAAAGTGGGAAGATTTTGACTTGCCAATTTAAAAATTTAATATAAAAATTAATTATAAAATTATCTAATTTATTTATTATCTAATTATAATTATAAAATTGTATATTATTAAATATAAAATTATTATATAAAATTTAATATAAAATTATCAAGACTGTGTCGTATTGGCATAAGAAGAGAAATGTTCCTTTTATATATAGAAAATTCATTTGCCTTTTTTACAAATGATTCTTAAACAAGTGGATATCCACATGCAAAAAAAAAAAACAAAAAAAGAGCTTAGATCCTTATCTCACACCATACACAAAAATTAACACAAAATGGATCATAGACTTTTAAAGAGCTGAAAATAAAAATTTTAGAAGATAAGAGAACAGAAAATATTTGAGAATTTGAGTTGGGTAAAGACTTCTTAAATACAACACCAAATCATGATCCATAAAAATATTTAACAAATTGGACTTTCTCAAAATTTGAAATTTTGTGCTTCAAAATACACCATTAACAAAATGAAAAGACAAGCCACAGATGGAAAGAAAATATTTTCAAAGCACATATCTAATAAAGAACGTGTATCCAGAATATACAAAGAACCCTTACAATTCAACCGGAAAACAAACAATCCAATCAGGACATGGACAAAAGATTTGAATAGACATTTCACCAAAAACAATATATGAATGACTGATGAGCCCATGAAGAGATGCTCAATTCATTAAAGAGTAGAGAAATGCAAATTAAAACCACAACGAGAAACCATTCCATACCCACTAGAAAATCTTTAATCAAAAAGACGGACAACAATAGGTGTTGGCTAGAATGTGGAGAATCAGGAAAACTCCTACACTGTGAGGGAAGTGTAAAATGGTACATAGCCAATTTGAAAACAATTTGGCAGTTCCTTATAATGTTAAATACAAATTTGCTATAAGGCCCAGCAATTCCACTCTTAGGTATCTACCCATGAAAAAAAAAGAAAATATATATCCACACAAAGATTTACACATGAATATTCTTAGCAGTATTATTCATAATAGCCAAAAATTGGAAACAACCTAGATGTCTATCGACTAGCAAATGGATAGATAAAATGTAGTATATCCATATAATGAAATACTATTTAGCAATAGAAAGGAACAAGCCACTGATACGTGTGATGACATGGCTATTCTGGGTTTTTTCATTCATTTATCATTTAGTTCTTAAACAACTAACTGTCAAACATTACACTAAGTGAGAGAAGCCAGACAGAAGAGACAATATACTGTATAATTCCAATTTTTTTATGTTTAGAAAAGGCAAATCTATAGAAACAGAAAGTAGATTAGTGGTTGCCTAGAGCAGGCTGCATGGGTTGGAAATGGAGAATAACATTAGCAGTAAGTGGACATGAGAGATATTATCAGGGTGATAGAAATGTTCTAAAGCTAATTTATGGTGATGGTTGCACAACCTGGTAAATTTAATAAAAAATCGTTGGGTTGTATGTTCTAAATAGGTGAATTATATGTAAAATATGCCTCAAAAAAGTTACGTTAAAAAAGGATTCCACTCTCAGCAATATATCTCTGTGTCTTAAAAACAGTATGTGGTTTACATACTACATACACAGAACCATCACTGGAGTTTGTCAAAATCACTTATTTCTAAGCCACCCACTAGGAGTCTCACAGGTAAGACATAGAAATCTGTTTTTAACAAGGTCCCATGTAATTAGTATTTAATCAATTCTTAATCACGCTATATCAGAGAATTACTGTGCTAAAAGTTATGTAACAAATGGCATCCCTGGCCAGAACAAAGCAAAGATCTAAACTGCAGGAGGTCAGTGAAATAAAAGGACTGGTCTACAAATGTGAAGTCAGGCAAGTGTGCATAATCCAGAAGGTAGAATTCCTTGAGGGTGGTTTCAGCTGATGTCTGAAGTATGAGTCAGAGAAAATTAGAGAAGGAAGACTTTCAGGCCCACCAGCAGTTGGAACATGACAATTAGCTATGTTTTAAGAAGGTTCTATTCATCTTCTAGCTGCTGAGGGTATATTCTTCCCTGGGCCCACAGCTTTATCCTGCAAATAGTTGGTTGGTGAGTAGAGATGTGTTCTGATGGAGGTTGGGGACCATCAGGAGTTGGAATACTGAAATTACATGAAAGTTCTAACGATAATCCCAAGTGGATATCAAGATGACATATAGACCTAGATTTTACTTATATTAATTGTTCACTCACCATTTTTCAACAAATTTATAGTGGTATGATTTACATACTATATAATTCACCCATTTTAAGTGTACAATTCAATGATTTTTAGTAAATTTACTGAGTTGTGCAACCATCATTATAATCTAATTTTAGAATATTTTCATCACACCAATAATATCCCTCATACCCATTAGCTGTTGATCCCTGTCTTTACCCCACATCTCATGACCCAAGCAGCCAGTAATCTACTTTGTATCTTCATGTATTTGCCTTTGTTGGATTATTTTATACAAATACAATCACACATTTGAGAGTATGGCTTCTTTCACTTAGCATAATGTTTATGAGGTCCATCCGTGTTGTATCATGTATCAGTATTTCATTTCTTTTTATTGCTCAGTAGTATTTCATTGTAAGAATGTACTACATTTCCTTTACTTGCCAGTTGAAGGGTATTTGCACTGCTTCCACTTTTTGGCTATTCTGAATAGTGATGCTGTGAACATTTGCATGCAATTTTTTTAACATGGATATATGCTCTATTTATCTAGGGTAGATATCTAGGCATGGAATTGCTGGAATGTATGGTAAATTTATGCTTAACTTCATAAGAAACTGCCAACTGTTTTCAAATTAGTTATACCATTTTACATTCTCACAAGCCATATAGAAGGCTTTCTGACTCCCCACATCCTGACAACATTTGTTGTCTGTCTTTTTTATTATAGCCATTCTAGTGGGTATGAAACAGTACTCATTATGGTTTTAATTTGCATTTCTCTGCTGACTAATGATGTTGAGAATCTTTTCATGTGCTTGTTAGACATTCATGTATCTTCTTTGGTGAAATGTCTTTCTAAATATTTTGCCTATTTTTAATTAGGTTGGTTGTTTTTTTACCATTGAGGTAAAAGAGCTGTTTGTATATTCTGACTACACATCCTTTATCAGACACCAGATTTGCAAATATTTTCTCCCTGTCTCTGGCTTGTCTTTCCATTTTCATAATGATGTCTTTTGAAGCACGAAAGTTTTGAAATTTGATGAGGTCCAATTTATCATTCTTTTATGAATCATGCTTTTGGGATCATATTCAAGAAATCTTTGCCTATCTCAAGTTATCAAAGATTTTCTCCTATGTTTTCTTCTAAAAGATTTTTTCAGCTCTTACATCTATGTCTCTGATACATTTTGAGTTATTTTTTGTGTATAGTGTGAGGTAAGGGTCTAATTCCATCTTTTTACATGTGTTTATCCAATTGTCCCAGCATAATCTGTTGAAAATACTATTCTTTCTCCCCATGAATTGCCTTGGAAACTTTGTGAAATATTAATTAAACCACAAATATAAGAGTTTATTTCTAGCCTTTCAATTCTGTTCCATTTTTCTGTAAGTCTGTCCTTACACTACTACCACACCATCTTGATATTCATATCTTTATAGTAAATTTTCAAATCGGGAAGTAAACTTCCTTTGACTTTGTTTTTTTAATTGTTTTGGCCACTCAGGATCTTTTCAGTTATCATTGACGTTTAGTTCTTAAACAGCCAAAGTGCTTTTAAAGCTTCATTTATTTGTCAATTTTTTAAGTCACCCAAATGCTATGTTGTTGATATAACAACAGAGATGAGAAAACACAGACTTTATTTTTGAGGCACTGTGATGGGTTGGAAACTACAGGAGTATGACAATCTACATAAAGGACTGTATGGGAGCATGATACATTTGATTTTGTAAAAATCATATATATTTAGTACCGTGTCATTGAGAAGAGAGTACAGAAATATTTCTGGTAAACACATGAATATGAAATGTTAGGGCAAAAATATCTCAATTCAGTTATTTCAGTGTTCATTCCTGATCTTTCTCATAGCACAAAGATGTTTTCCATGTATTGTCGATAACATTACAAAATAATAAACTACACAAGAAATCTTTGTCATAAGTCCCAATTAATCTATCAAAACAAGTTAAAATAGCTATGCAAACTGTTTGTTAGGATTGCTAAAAAGATGCAGCAGTATCTCTTGGTAAATAGGTTTCTTTTATATTGGATACATTTTTTTAGGAAATAAGCTAAGGAGGCAACAAAAATATGATAAAAATCTGCATGAGTTTCTTCATGTGATACATAATATTGAATGTTTACCACTTATTTATGTATATGTTATCCCATAAATCTTTAATGGCTTTTTGTCTGTGAGAAAAACAAAATGAACATAGCAATCTCAGCAGGCCAGAAATAAACAGCTAAAAACAAGATATAGCAATTTTTGGAATCAAACCTAGCCTGATGATTCTTGGACAGAGTCTGGTATTAAAAAGCTATGGACCACATTTACACGCAATCATATCGGTATCCTGCACTGGCTCCCTTAACCAAAAGATTCCTGAAGTTGTGGGAAATTTTCTGGCTGTTTTTCACACAGAAAGGAAATTCCCCATGTAGCCCTGCACTAACATTTACTATGCTGAATGGTATTACTCATTATGAGGGATGATGGGAAATTTCCTTCTACATGGAGCTTCAAGGCAGGTCATAAAATAGGACTTTCTATAAAATTTGTCATTTGATAGTTCCCAAAATGGAAAATTTCAAGCAGCATCAAATCACTCCTTGACTAGATTCTATTGGCTTCCCTACTGTGCCTCTCTCACGTGTGAACCAGTCGTGGCATGCCCTCCTCTGCCTTGAATCATTGCAGACAGCAAGCATGACTCTCGATCATTCACATGAAAGATTCTTACAGCAGGGAATACACTTTGTGAGTACTTTTAAAAAATGTATTTAAGGTCTTTACCTATGATAAAGAGTACTGCCCACTTTATGAACATACCTGAAGTCCAGCTGCCTGATCTCTTTCTTGAGGAGCACAGAACCTATATAAAATCTTCTGCAATATTAAGATCAGCTAATTTACAGAAGAAACAGCTTGACTTTCCATGTCATAAAACTGTCTCACAAAAGCCACCTGTTACTTCCATAACTTCCTACATCCATTCTCTCAGGTATGCTTTTTCTGTTCAGTGACAAAGAAATAATAAATCAATTAACATGAATTAATTTAACTGGCAAACCCCTTAACTTTCTGAACAAAGGATCTCTAAATCCAGGATTCCCCCAAAACTAAACATATTCTGCTAATATTGGATCAATTAGAAGAAAGTCCTTTTCTTCAGTAATAAATCAACTAGAATGAACAAAGTTGACCCAAAACAACTTTAGGATTCTGCAGTCTCTGTCCCTAAACTCTCAGGCATGTGCATGGGGAGGCACGTAAGCTCATTGTGGCAACTTGAGTAAGTGTTGTAGAACAGTGCTTCTCGAATCTTACTGTGCATACAAATCACCTGGGATCTTGTTAAAATGCAGATTCTGATTCAGCAAGTCTGGGGTTTCTAACAAGCTCCCAGATGACACTGAGGCTAGTTTGTGGACCACACCAAATGGTAAAGTCCTTGAGTTCTTGAGTGAGGAAAACATACCTGTAAGCGTGAAACTACTCAGGTCAAGAATGCTTCCATTCTTTCGATAGATTGTATATAAGCAGTTTAGGAGCAAGAATATCATCAAGGAGTGGGACTTTAGGAAAAAAAAAAGGTAAGAGGCATTTGTAAACCTAAACATTATTATTCCCCAGTGCAGAGCTTTGAAACCATAAGCTCACTCTTTTGTTTACTTACTCACTCGTGCATGTGAATATACTGAGGGCTACTATACAGCAGGCACTGTGCTAGATTCCAGACTACAATGTCGAACAGAAGATTGTCCCTGAGCTAACATCTGTGCCTATCTTCCTGTATTTTGTATGTGGGACACCACCACAGCATGGCTTGTTGAGCGGCGTGCAGGTCCACACCCGGGATCCGAAGCCATGAACCCCAGGCTGCTGAAGCAGAGCGTGTGAACTTAACCACTACACCACCAGGCCGGCCCCCAAATCCTAGTTTTAAGAAATTCAAAACCTCATCTGAAAACAAGAAATTATGAGATAAAGGCAACCATCTATGGTTGCATATAAGGAAGAGTGAAAACGTGGAGGAGAAAATGTTTCACTCTGCAAGATGGGATGATGAGGCAGGCAGCTCCAGGGAGAGTTCATAGTAAAAATCGATAATGATTTTTGATGACTCAACTTGTGCTAAGTTCTAGGTACTGTTCTAAGCAGCTGTACTCTCACAACAACCCTTTTAAGATAGATGATCTTATTATCCCTATTTTATAGCTAAGGAAACAAAGGCAGAGAGAAATTATGTAATTTTCCCAGTAAATAACTTACTGATGATAACTGATAGCAGCAGGAATTCCTCTGGTGTTCTCACTAATACCATTGACCAGTATATCCCACAAGGTAGACATTACTAACAATCTCTAAGATTTCTGATTCTCCTTTCCTTCAGGGCACATTCCTCTTTGAATATATGCATGGACACATGCCATTGAGATGTGCTCAGAAGCAACATGTGTCACTTCCAGGCTGAAGCATTTAAGAGCCAGTGCACAATTCTCCATGCTCTCTTTACCTGTCCCAGGGGTCTTATAAGCATGTGTTGATGTGAAGTTGCCACGGGATTGAAAGATCTTGGGGAATGTGGAGCCTCCAAAAAAATGACAGCATCCCCAGATCATCTCCCAGATCCACACAGAAACTTGCATGTGCAAGAAATAAACATTTATTATGTTAAGTCAGATAGATTTTGATGATGTTTGTTACTGTAGCCTAACTTGGCCTATCTTGATAATATATTACAGTGGAGGTGATGAACAAATTATCTTGCAACATAAGCGTGAGTTTAAGTCACCGGAGGAGGGGAGGGAATGCTGGGAAGGAAGTTCAAGGTGGGTATAGGAGATGCTCAGAGGCTTTAAACAGGATGATAAATTTAGGAAACTTCAGGTAGTTGGGCTTTACTGGAGAATAAAGACCTGAGGAAGTTGTGGAGGAGGGAAGCAGAAGGGTATGGGTCTCAGGCCCCTCTGAAATGAAGAGAAGGAATAAAAGTCTGGGTAGTGCCTATCAGCACTGCACATGGAGGAAGTTAATCAGATTTAACTCAAGGTTAAACAAAGAAATGAGTTTCTGTGGAGGAAATCAGAAAAGCACTATGCTGGAAAGAGGGGTCAGCCATGAGTAAGGAGGTCAAACAGAACAGTGGAAAAGGAGCCTAACAAACCAGGAATAAAAAACCCAGAATAGAGCTATAGGAAATGGGAAGTATAGGAATGGGAGAGTGAGTTAACCAAAGAAAGCAGGGAAGAAATCCAGGTGTCTGTTTGCAGGATATGGCTACTCTCGGCCACATTCCTAGCACGTGCTGCTCTGTGGTACCTTTCTCGTGTGCCTTCACCTGGCTGATGCCCACTAACTAGGTTCAGAGATAGGGCCTCTGAGAAGTCTTCCCCTTCCATACTCCCATTGCCCTCAGCCCCAGGCCCACCCTGCACTCCTGCATCTTCACAAAACTCCCTCACTTTTATCACTCCATTAATCCAAGAGCATTTTAATTGTCCACTCATTTATCTGCCTCCCCAGTTATGACGAACTTCTTTAGGAGACTGATTGCATCTAATTTATTTTGGCAATTCTAAGGCCAAGCTTAGAGCTTGGTCCTTGGTAGTTATATAAGTTGAGAGTAACTCTGTGGTAAATCCAGGGAAAGAGTTACTCATGAATGTTTAATATATGACATAGAAGCTCAGAAGTATGTCTCAGATAAAAATTAAAATTTGGCCATCTTTAGTGAAATCACTCATTCAACAAATATTTACAAGTGCTTATTATGCTAAATGATGAATATTTTGGTAAACAAAGAAGATACAGTGTCTGTTTTTGTGATGCTTGGATACTCATGTAAGAGAAGACGTTAATTGAAAACACACATGTAATTATAAACAGCTCTTCTCAAGTTCTCCAAGGATCTCTACAGTGCTAACTCTAATGCTCAATTCTCGGTCCTGGTCTTACTTGACCCATCAGAAGCATTTGACACAGTTGATCCCTCTTTCCTCCTTGAAGCAAGATCCCACTGGTTTTCCTTTTGCCTAGCTCCATCTCATTAAATGCTTCCTTTTTACCTCTCAAACTCTAAAAGTGGATAAGCCCAAGGATTTCTTCTGTTTCCTTCCACACTCACTCTCTAGCTGTGATCTCATCCAGACTTATGGCTTAAAATGCCACCTATAAGCTGAAGGCACCCAAATTATATTTTCAGTCTGAACCTCTCCTTTGAATTCTAGATTCCTATGTCCCAATGGCTACTTGACCTCTCTCTCAACTTGGGTGTCCAATGAACATCTTAGACAAAACCTGCGCAGAAGTGAGTTCTTGTTATTTTCCTCATGACCAGCTCCTCCTACAGTCTTCCCCATCACAGGTCATTGCAGCTCCACTCTCGCAGTTGCTCAGGACAAAAAGTTTGGTCTCACCCTTAGCACCTTTATTTTTCTCACACCCCCCCATCTTGTCCATCAGCAAATCTTACCTTCAAATTATATTCCGAATTTTACTACTTCCTACTGCCACCACCTTCATCCAAGCCAGCATCATTTTGTACCTGAATTATTTCAGTGGTCTCCTAACTGATCTCCCAGTTTTTGCACTCACTATCTCTTCTCCACATAGCAATCACAGTGACCTTGTTAGGTCAGATCATGTCACTCCTCAAAACCCTACAGTTGCTCCCTACTTCACACAGACTAAACACCAAAGTCCTTCCGATGGCCCATAACCTTCCCAATGATTTGGGTGAAAAATGGTCTGTCCTGGGAAGCATCCTATAATTTTGGTATTTAAAGTGGTTTTGTAAAACTCATCTCACGTAATAAAAGAAACCAAAAGACAAATATTCAGCAAAGATCCAGGATATCTCTTTTTTACTTATATTTTCTGAATGGCAGTATCAGAGCAATCGAATGGAAATAGATCAACTCTCTTATAAATGCCTTGAAAAATCATAGTTCATTGTCCTTTAAAGGATATTGAGAGTCCATTCATATAGGCTTCCAGAATCTGTTCCTTATTTAGGCAACATCAGAGTTGCAAGGTAATCAGCTGGAACAGAGACTTACAGAAAGGGGAAAAGCCTACTTCAGCTGAGTTCAAAAAGCACTACTTAAGTCAATCTCAGCAAATTTTTTTGTGCTATTTCCCTGTATTCTGTTTTACCACCAAATCACAGAGTGATCTTCATTGCTAACCTACAAGTGTTTACTACTTACTTCGTACTAAAAAGAAACATTTTCTACTCTGATCTTAGATTGGAGTGAGTATATATATTTGAGTATATATTGAGTGCATATTATTATATATGTTAGAGACAGAAAGAAAGGGACAAAGAGAAGAGAGAGACAGAAAAAAAAGTGAACCCAGGAGAAAAGAAGATAGGAGGCTGGACTAGTCTTTGTACAAGAGGGATAGTCAGCCACCGAAGTGCCCACTGGGAGGTCAAGATAGAGCTAAAACAGAGGTATAAAAGTGTTTCTCCCACCATTTCACTCACTGAAACCTAGAGAAAACAACAAAGATTAAAAACAGAATGAAGAAAAAAAATATTTGGGGATACTGGAAAACACCACACCCTTAACCTACAATCTATTTAAAATAGCCACTAAATTTAAGACCAAGTCAAGAAAGGCTTTTGAGAGGGGACATAGTTCTATGCTGATCTCAGGCACCCTAAGGAGCTCTCCAAAAGTAAGTGGCAAACAAAGAGGAAGCAAGCCAACAAGCCCTGCTTGGAGCTGGGATTGTGAAAGGACTACTTGAGCAACCCTGACCCCAATTCAACAGCCCAGAGTGGCAGAAGAGGCACAGCTAAACAAGGAGCCAGCCACCCTTGCAGGAAGCAGGTGTGGTAGGAGGGAGGAGAGAGAAAAGATGGCAATCAGCTACAAACCTGTAGCTGTGGGCCCAGGTCTGCTGAAGGAGAGCAAATGCCAAATCATGATGCAAAAGACCTGGGACTTTCGGGAATCCCTGCCTTTGCAGCCAGTGATCTCTATTCATCTAGCAGAGTCTGCCATTTCTCTGAGCTACTAGCACAAAGAATTTCTCTTCCTGAAGCTTCTTTGTGTATCTCAAAGGCAATGGAAGAGGCCACAGAACAGCCAATGGATACACCAAAAGGCCAGCAGGCAGCAGCAAAGAGTATTTCATCCTGCCCCCCCCCCCACCCCCCGACACTAATGGAGTTAGCTATTCCAACTGTTTGTGTTTGTGGGTACTCCAACAGCATGTGCCATGCATACTGAATTTGAAAGGGAGGTATGATTAGCTGGTGTCTGGAAAGGGTCAGGACAAATGAGATGGGTTACTGCTGGTCAACTGTCAGATTTAACAGCATGCTAAACTCTGCTCACTGCACATGTGTAACTAGCAGGTTTCAAGGTGGAAGCTGGAAGTACAGAGTGAAGGTCTATTAAATACAGCCAGGTTTGTTACAACACAACTATTAATAGAATACTGTATTTTTAAAATATGGAAAATCTAAGGCAAATGCAAAATCAGACAGGATTCCAGGGCAGCAGATAGTCGTCAATGGCAAGCATTTAGGTATAAAAGCAAAAGAGTCAACTCACTTTTAAGGGAAAAAACTGGGCTGGCCTTAAAATTGTTCATAATACCAGAATATAGGGAAGTGTTCAACAAAGTTGCCATAGTAACAACATATAACACTAAGAATTTTATAAAGGCAAACAATTTCAAACCTAAAGTATTTGAGGAATCTAGTACTCATGAGCCATTGCTGAAAATACTACTTGATAATAATATCCAACCAAACCAGTGATGGATAGAGGAGCCAATGAAAAAGGCCTGATGGGAACATGGAATTCATGGGATTACATAGCATTAAACAAGACATGGTAGACAGTTTATAAAGATAAAAAGTACAATACACAATGAACTGTCATAAATTTGTGCATCAAAGAATAGAGAGAGAGGCTGGCCCGGTGGCGTAGTGGTTAAGTTCGCGAGTTCCGCTTCTGGTGGCCCGGGGTTCGCAGGTTCAGATCCTGGGTGCGCTGAGCCCAGCTTGTCGAGCCATTCTGTGGTCATGTCCCATATAAAGTAAAGGAAGATGGGCACGGATGTTAACTCAGGCTAATCTTCCTCACACACACACACAAGATATATATATAGCACCAAAATTAATAAAGCAAAAACTATAGGAAACACAAGAAAAATATAAACAATATAGAAGTATTTTAACTTTCCCATACCATGAGAAACCAAGGAGACAAAAAAAAGTAAGGATATAAAGAATCTAAATAACAATAACTGATAGCTCCAATAGATAAATATTCAACAGTAATTGAGAAGTCCACACTCTCCTCTCAAATGTCCAAGAAAATTCATAAAACTGCACATGTACTGAACCACAGAGAAAAATAGTGCCCACACATCAGATGTTAAAATGAAGATTTGAATTAGGTAGATGGGGAGTGAGGTTGGAGATTCTGCATTGCTATCCAGATTCCAGATGAGCCTAATGCTGCTGGTTTAAAGACGAAATTTTTTTTTAATCCCCAAAGCCCTAGTGCATGGTTGTATATCCTAGTTGTAAGTCCTTCTAGTTCTTCTATGTGAGCCACCACCACAGCATGGCAGCTGACAGACTGGTGGTGTGGTTCAGCAACTGGGAAATGAACTGGGCTGCTCAAGAGGTGAGAACCCCAAACTTTAACCACTGGGCCATCAGGGCTGGCTCTAAATACCCACCTTGAGGAATAAAGTCTTAAAGAACCCTCAAGTCAAGAAAAGTAAAACCAATATTTCAGAAAATATCACAGAATTATGAGCTCAACTCTATTCAAATAAATGTAAAAACTTGGATGTATTAGCTATTTTTCTAGGAAATATCTAAGGAAACAAAAAGGATTCCAAAAGAGAGATAAATATAAATAGATCATTACCATGGATAAAATTATTGTTAATGGCCCTTTAAAAATATATCTTTTAAAATGAATTGTCTCTTCACATTATTTGCAGAGTTTGTAAACTGGGTTTGAGAATTTTCCCCTTCATTAAAAAAAATTGAGATATAATTCACATACCATAAAATTCATTTTTTTTCTTTTTGGTGAGGAAGATTGGCCCTGAGCTAACATCTGCTGCCGATCTTTCTCTTTCTGCTTGAGGAAGATTGTCCCTGAGCTAACATCCATGCCAGTCTTCCTCTATTTTGTATGTGGGATGCCACCACAGCATGGCTTGATGAGCGGTGTATAGGTCTGCACCTGGGATCCAAACTCATGAACCCTGGGCAGCTGAAGTGGAGCTCGCAAACTTAACCACAACACCATCAGGCAGGCTCCAAAATTCACCTTCTTAAAGTGCTCAACTCAGTGATTTTCAGTGTATTTATTGATCTTTTCTCCAGGGTCTATCCAGTTGTCCTAGCACCATTTATTAAAAAGTCCATCTTTGCTCCAGTGATTTGAGATGACACCTTTACCATTTCCTATACTTCTACGTGTATTTGGGGCTATACCTGGACTTTCTATTTGATTCTGCAGGGCTATTTATGTGCCAGTTACTTACTGTATTTTTAATATCTATAGGGCTAGTCCCAACCTTCCATAACTTTTCTATTTCAGTATTTTCTTAACTATCCTCCTATGTTTATTTTTCTACATGAACTTTGGTATTAACTTGTCTGGTTTCAGAAAAATGTTGTTTCGTTGTTTTTTTAATTGGGATTGCATTAAGTTAATAACAACTTTTGGAGAAATAACATCTTTATGATGCTGAGTCATCCTATCCAAAAACAAGGAACATTTTTCCATTTATTCAAGTCTAATTTTATGTCTTTGAAAAATGTTTTCTCATATAAATTTTACATATTCTTGTTGCTACCATGAATGGAGTTTCTCAAGCATTATATCTTATACTGGTTATAATTTATGTATGTGAAAACTATTGATTTCTATATGCTAATTTTGTATCTTGCTAAATATATGAATTCTTTTGTTGCTTGAGTTATCATTGATCATCATCATAAAAGCTGAGTTTTATCATTGATTCTCTAGAATTTTCAGGTATACTATATTATGGGCAAATAGAAATAAAATAGTTTTATTTCTTCTTCTTTGCTAATTTTTATACCACCAATAGATTTCTCTTGTCTAACTGCATTGACTAATATGTCCAGTACAGTGTTAAATAATAATTCTTTTTTTCATATTTTTAGTGGACATGCCACTAGTGTCTCACCCTTAGGTAAAATACTGGCTTTAGCTGTAAGAAACGATGAAATCCAGCCATTTGTGACAACATGGACAGACGCTGAGGATATTATGCTAAGCGAAATAAGTCAGAAAGAGAAGGTCAAAAACTGTATGATGGTGCTCATAAGTAGAAAATAAAGCTAACGAAAAACAAACACATAGAGACAGAGATTGGATTGGCAGTTACCAGAGGGGAAGGGAGGAGGGAGGAGGGCAAAAGGGATGATTAGGCACATGTGTGTGGTGATGGATTATAATTAGTATTTGGGTGGTGAACATGATGTTATCTATGCACAAATAGAAGTATAATGATGTGCACCTCAAATTTATACAGTGTTATAAACCAATGTTACTGCAATAAAAAATAAATTTAAAAATATATATGTATTAAAAAAAATTTTTAAATACTGGCTTTAGGATTAAAATATGTAGAGCAATAGCTAAATGAAATTATATATGTACATAATACATATATCATATAAGTTTAATATATAATTGTATATAAATTGATGTTAAGTATATATCTATTTCTATTTTTTTATGCTTTATGTTTTTGTCTAGAATGGGGGTTGAGATTCATCAAAGGCTTTTCAACATCTATAGAGAGAATCATATGATTTTTCTTCTTAGAATTTTATATGGTATATTTTACTAATGGATTTCCTAATTTTAAATCTACCTTGCATTCTTAGAATGAATTCCATTTGGCCCTGGAACATTATCTTCTGCATGTGTTGAATTCAGTTCACTAATAGTTTATTTAGGATAGTTGCATCAATATCAGTGATATTGGTTTGTGATTATTTTCTTTTGTACTATTTTTATCAGAGGTATATCAATATTTTACTTGCTAAAAAAAAAAAGAAATGGGAATTTTCCCAAGAATTTCTATCCTTTGGAACAATTTTATTTTTGTTGTTGATGTTGCAGATGTTATGGCCCTTTATCCCTAAATAATTCCACATGCATTCCCTAAAAATAAAGACTATCACAACTTAATAATGATCTAATATCTATTCATATTCAAATTTCTTCAGTTGACCTCAAAATATCTTTTATAGTTAGTTTTCTTTTTGAACAGGGATTCGATAAAGCTTATTGCATCATATTTGGGTTTTTTTCAGCCTTACTGAAGTATAATTGGATTCTTATAAAAAATTGGAGCAATTTTTATAGCATTAGGACTATTGGGTCTTTAAGGTTTTGGTAGAATATTGCTGTAAAACCAGCTGGGCCCAATGTTTTCTAGTGGGGTAATTCCTCTACAACTTTCTCTAATTCTTCTATAAAAATTGGTCTGTTTAAGCTTTCTGCATAAATGGGAACATGATTGGTAAAGTTATTTTCATAGAAAATTAGCCATTTAATTTATTATTCAAATATATTTTCATAGAGGAGGTCTGCAAAGTAATCTCTTATCACTTTTTGTTTCTACTCTTACAAAAGTTACCCTGTCTTATCATTTCTTATTTTGTATATTTGTGCTTTCTCACTTTTTTTTTCTCATTTCTTATTTTGTGCCTTTCTGTTTTCTCACTTTTTTTCTTAAGTTGGCTAGTAGTTTGTTAATTTTGTTCAAACCACTGACTAATTTAATCAAGAAAAAACCTCTACATATTTTATAGTTTCTGCTTTTTAACCAAGTAATAATAATATTTAATATTAGGTAGTGTCCCCTAATATTCATTCTGCCATTCCATCCTCCTATTGGAACCCCTGATTTTTAGCCAAGCACATGACTACTTAAAACAAAGACCCCATTTTCCAGCCTAAATTTCAGTTAGATATTCCCAAATGACTAAATCCTGGTCAATGCAAGGTAAGTAGATGTGGTGTCTGCAGTGCCAAGTAAATGCCCTTAAAGGGAAATATGCTCTTCTTCTCCTTCTCTCCTCCTTCTTGCTGTCTAGAATGTAAGTAAAATGGCTGGAGCTGCAGCAGCCATCTTGGAGTTGAAAGGATCTTGATTATGGAAGTTAGATATGATAGCACAAGAAGCTAGATGGAGTCTGACAAAAAGAAGTCACCAAACACACTCAGGACTGTCCACTCTAGAATTTTATCCAAGAGAGGAATCCACTTGTATCTTATTTAAATAACTGTGACTTTTGTATTTTCTATCAAATGGAATAAAAAAAAAATTCTAACCGATTCAGGCAGTACATAAAGATATCTATCCCTTAATCATTGTAATGCTATTTGGACAAATGCTCCCTCAGTTGTCTGTAGCAGTTCAAATCAAACATGTATTAATAAAAATGTTCTTGAAAAACTATTTGGAGCTTTCATTTGCCAGGAAAAATATTTCTTGAACATTTGTCTATCCAACAATCATTTCATAATTGAAATTCAGTAGTGGTGGAAATTATTCAATTTGGATTTCTTAAACCATCAAATACATAGTCTCAGTCAGTTGGTTTCTGATTTGTTGTTGTTCTGTTTTGTTTTCTAAAGGGATGAACTCAATTAACTTTCAAAATCAGATTCTGTGGCTACCCCAGACAACCATTATTTAAATCATGATTGAATGGTGACCCCTCAGGAGACACTCCTGAGATGATGCTGTCATTCACAATGTCTTGTTATTCAGGAGGCCCACAGTGTGAGGAAGATGCTTTAGACATTAAAAGATTGTATTGTTTGTTTTGTAATACTGAACTGATACAGCATTTTAATATTAGTAGAAGTGGAACCAGTTGCTTTATTAAAGTTAAATGGTCTGAATATAGAACTATCGCTACCCCAAATCCACCTAACTCATACTTCTGAAGTGCCAGTGGCCAGAAGTTAAACCTGAATTTGCTTTTATAATAAAAAGAGTTTACCAGGAAGGGTAATAACTGTAAAATTTAAAAAGAAGTTGCAGAATTTTAGAGTTAACAAAAACTTTAAAGATCATTGAATCTAACTTTTCCATTTTATAGAAAGCAAGGTCCAGAAAACTTGTATATCATGTCTAAGGTTGCACAGCTAAGCCAGTTTTATTTGATTCCAAGTCCAGACTTCTTCCTATTCTCTCGAGTAAAGTCATGCTTTATATTGAAGGCTCTTTTTCACGGCCTAGATGCTAACCTACTAAGGATAAGAATCCACACCTAAATGTAGATCTCACTCCAGCATTGAGACATGCTAACTAAGCTTTCTCCCTCTGAACCAACTTGTGCATGCCAAGCCCAGCTAAGAATACTGGATGCAGAGCTTTCCATTCCTCATTGTTTATTTGTAGCCATATGCATTGCTGTTATGGCTTTACACATCCAAAAAGTGCAAATCCACACTTTTTTTTCTTTATATGAATCTAATTACAACATTCCTCATTCATTGGTAGGCTCAATTGTCCAATCATTGACCTTGACATCTGCTACATAATCTTTCTTACAATGAAATGTGCAAGGATTATTGTTTAATTAGACTCTATAATTGAAACAAATGAAAAATGGGCCCAAAATTCTAGAATCAGCAAAGCTGTGATTTGTTTGTGCTTTTTTCCTCAAAATATACCATTGTTTTTCAAAATACTGTTTAAGAATAGCTTTTGAAAATAAGATCTATATTTCTGAAGTACAGATAGGTCATTCATCAAAACACAGACAAATACATAAAGCAGAATACAGAACCAGAATGACTTTTTTGTGCCAGGAGCTATTATTATGTGTTTGAGCATGGTGTAGGGTCCATCGTCTGTAACAAATGAAAACAGGAACCACCCAAGTTGTCATGGGTACAGTTTCTCACATGGTGACTTCATTGTTTACTCTTCATATTCTGGTTATTATATGACAACCTGTTGTTGTTCCAGTATTTTCTCTAAGACCCCAATATATTTCTTTTGCTTTTCTTTCGTTTAAATTTTCTTCTGAAAGATACTGGTTTCATTCTGCACACTGCACATACTTCAGAAACCTCATTTTTTTTCTAACAAAGCTATTGGTTCAACCTATAAATGCAGCCACATATGTGTATATAATTCAAAGCACTCCAGTTTTTCGTATTTTCCAAAGTTATCAGTTTCTTTTATAATTGCTTAAGCTCTGCTACCAATTTGCATAAGAGTTTTAAAAACTGCCAACTAATTTCATGAGAATTTATTCTATCTCTTTAAGAGAGTAAAGTAGCAGTCAAAGTTTTAATGAAATGGAAATAAAGGCTCTTTCCCTCACCATTAAGCAACAAGAAGTTTGATTGGCTGGTGAAGTTTCTGATTTTACTGTGATCAAGTGTAACTGCATGAATTGGTGCTCGCTATTTCAGTATTAAAATAAGGTAACGTGAAGTAAATGTCAGCTTATGAAAGCTCCAGGAAGTGAGATAACATGAAAGCTATATTTCTGTAGTTGACAGAAGATGTTTATCTTTAAGTTTGAATCTTTTAACCCATAGAGCTTGAATATAGAAAGTACTTATCATATTGAGTGATGAGGCAGAAGGGCAATATAAAGGTTTGACTGTTATAACAGATCTGCAATGCTGGAGCAGAGCCTTGTTAAACATCTACTTTTATAAACAACCATCAATGGAGCAAAATCTTACACACTTTCTCAGTCTGTGCTTCATTTTACTCTAGATCTATAATAACAAAGTCAAGTGGAATGTTGAAATAACCGGGTACATCAAAACACAATTCTGTCATGGAAATAAAAGATTTGGGAGACTGAACTTTCTATGTGAATTCAGATTTTCAACACAAACTATGTAATTTCTTAGCTCTCCATTCTGAAGACGTAGGCAGTGAAATAACCTGCTTGAGTTTCTGCTGGCACATCTCTCCAAAGCCCAAATTTAACGATGCTAAGCCCTCTCCCTCAGCATCTTCTTACTCAAGACTCTGGAACCAATGTTATTCCTATTTCAGAGGAATTAAAGCATCTCTGCATTAGATCACCAGCCTAAAATCAAGGTAACCTTCCCTTAGTTACTCATCAAGATATAAATATTGAGAACAGGGATTTTTTTTCTGTCTTGTTTAGTCCTGTATATCCTGCACCTAATTTGTGCCACATAGTGGGTGATCAATAAATACACATTGAAAGAACAAAAATGGATGAATGAGTAAATGAATAAACTAATGGAGTGTCTGGTGTCCTAGCTGAGCTCTAGGCACCATGCCCTTCTTGTAACTGAATTTAAATTAGTGAATCTTGATGTATTGCCTGATATTCCTGAGATCTTCTTTTGCTCTGCAATGGTCCTCGAAACAAGAGACTGCTCCTGGATTATGGTCCCATGGTTGGGTTCTTCCCCCAACTGCTTCCTGATCTCCCTTGTGCCAAACAAATCTTGATTTTCCTCCTATTGCCTCTTTCAGACTCCATGACCCCATGCTCCACACATCTAGTAGGATGCTCACACATTGGAATTTTCTGTGTGTCTCTAACATGGACCTTCTCTCTGCTTCTCCAGTCACCATAGTTTAATATTCTTCTCAGGGTCTTTTTTAGGTAGTGGAGATAAAAAAAAAAAAGTTGTCAAGTTTGTATGTGATTATGAAAAACTTTGTGCCAGAATAACTGAAAAGCCAAAATGTTTCATTAAAGCAATACCTATGCCTCATTGAATGCTACAAATGATTAGTAGTTTAGTGTTTATCTTTCTGCTTTTTCTGTTCTATAAATATCATGAAAATACAGAGAAAAGAATGATGACGACAAATTTGTAATTAAGAAAGCTTGACCAAGGGTCAGGGAGAGGATGGTGTAAGAACAGTGTTACTCTCAGCTGATCTGTTGCTACCTTATGTTTATCTCCAGAGATGCTTTGAGTCACGGTGCTGACCCTTGGCCAAACCTGAACGAAATGTGTTAACTCGTGATGAATGTAGTCCTGAGTTAGGGTCCAATACAGACCAGGGGCAACCTATACCAGCTTATCAATATTGTTTACAAAAAATGTACAGATTGATGGTTTGCACCTGGTTTTTGTGTGTCCTCTTGGTTTCCGTTATTGAGCTTTGTCGTAAAGCCTGGTTTGAGATACATGCCCAGAGGGGTATAAAAGACATCTCCTCACATGAGACTCTGATTTCTCTGAGATCAAGGCAACTTGCACTTATACTGGTGGCTCATAATCCAAAGACAAAGCATATCCTGTGTGACTGAGAAAGGAACCTGGGAGCTGTGCCAGAAAGTCTTGTACCTCTCTGATATCTGTGCCTTTTTTCTCCTGCTGTACCACACCCTCCACTCTTATTTAAGCTTAAGTGAATATACTATGGAGAATCTCATGTGTCCTTTTAGTTATCCAACCCTGTGAAAATTGGCGCAGTTGACAAAAATTGAAGTTTCCTTTTGCATTACTTCTCTCAACATATTTATTTGTGATGGTGGTCTCAACAGCAGATCATGTTGACCAAGTTTTCAGGTCAAACATGATGCATCTTGATGGAATAAATGGCCTGGATATGTCAAACTATTCTGACTGTTTCTTTGTGGGGTAGATTCACAACCATAGTTTCAATGTCTAAAAAGATAGTCAGAAATCTCGTTTGTTAAAAAATTTGGCAAAATCTTAGTGTCCCTCTATCCATCAAGCTATAGCTTTTTTATTTTTAAAATAGATCTAGAAAGACAGAGTCAGAATGGAGAGAGACCAAAGATCTTGGATTCTTAGATTTTTGTCTCAGGAATTCTGTAGCCCTCAACTCTCTGAACAAACATATTTTATCTGTAAAATAGGAATAGTAATTCCAAATTCATAAAGTTGTCTGAGGATTAAAAAGAGAATATATTTAAAGTTCCTAACACTAGTTAAGTGCTTGATGAATGGTAGTAGCTATTACTGTCTTGCTTTGAAATCATCTAAACACATTCTGACCTTTTGTTCTGCTTCTATCATCTATGGTCAAGATAGAACAGGTGAGTCAAAATTTTCTTGCATTTTGTTCTAGGCATTAGTGAAAAGCTACCAGCAAATGTTGTCCCTTGGGAATGCTTCTTCCATCCAAACAAATGTAGATCTATATATTAGGATAAACAGGCCCAGCTTCTATAACAAGAAAACACAAAATACAATGGCTCAAATAAAGCAGAAGTCTATTTATCTTTTACATAACAGTCTGAGACAGTTTGGCTCTGCCAACTTCAACAAGTAATTTCTATCACTGGTTCCAGGTTGGATGCTCTGGTGTCACCATTTGTAATTCAGTGGGAAGGGGGAAGAAGCAGTGGAGTGCAAAGAGGCCTCCTTTCTAAGCCCATGACCTGCATGTTGCACACATCAGTTCCACTGGCCGTACCACACTCAGGTGGCCACACCTTGTTGCAAGACAGGTGGAAAATGCAGTTTCTAGCTGGATAGACCACATGCCCAGCTAAAAATCATGCTAGGTTCTATTAATAAAAATGAGGGAAGATAGGCAATTGATAATAATCTTTCTCTCCTACAATTTGCTTATATGTTGGCTACTAAGGACATCTACTTCTCAGGCCTAAATGGCTCCCAGGATGCAGCAACAGACATAGATGAAGGAAGTGGTCTCTAAAATGAGTGTGTAGACATTCCAGGAGGTGTGCAAAATGATACATAATAGAATGGGAAGAAAATATTTGAATCGCTCTTTTATTTATGTAATTTTAAAAGAAAAAGAAAAGAAACTAAGCTTTAGCAATGGTTAATGTGGCTTGACACTAATTCTGAATCACGTGACCTCCTGAGATAAGAACAGAGGGAATATCTATGGTGCTTTCACTCCTGCTTGCAGTGTATTTGGACCTATCACTATGGACTGCATTTCATGAGTGACTAGTTAAGGGAATTCACAGACTATATAATTTTAATGAAGCTAACTTTCACAAAATAAGTGTCTTGAAAAGACTCCGGCAAAGAAACTACAGATTAAAGGTAGTACTAATGTAGAAAGCACAAATAAATATAAAAAAAGCAGGGTTTTTTATACAAACAGCTTTCATATAATTGGCTAGGAGACCTGAAAAAATTTTCATCAAAATTTTTAAATATGGCCAAAGGTGTACTTTCTCCTTTGGGATTTGTATATCTTTGTGAGGAATCATCTCTATAAAGTTAGAACAGCCCATTAAAGCCAAGTGTCAAGATAAACTGAAATTAGAACCAATTCTTTTAATCATTGTATCACAAAGTGTTGACCATGGTTTTCAAAAATAGTGAAGTATATTTAACAATGCAGATCTCACCAAAATAGTGTATATAAGTATAAATATTAAAAAGTACTATATTTTTGTGTCATTAATGTAAAATGATTTTTTAAATGTGATTTACTTTGTCTTTATCTTTTTTTGCACTTATGTGTGGACTTTAAATATGCACAAAATTTGGAAGAGAAGTGAACATATATAATTTATCATTAATAGGTAAACATTTATAGTCAGGATTTTACTGAAAAGATGTATAGTTAAAAGAGTATGGGAATCCTAGCCACTAGACCACCAGGGAAAGACATCCATCAGAATGGCTATAATTAACAAGACAAGAAATAAGAAATGTTGGAGAGGATGTGGGGAAAAGGGAATCCTCATCACAGCTGCTGGGAATGTAAACTGGTGCAGCCGCTATGAAAAACAGTATAGATATTTCTCAAAAAATTTAAAATAGAAATGCCATATGATCCAACTATCCTACCACTGGTTATTTATCCAAAGAACATGAAATCGACAATTCCAATAGATTTATGCATCCCTATATTCACTGCAGCATTACTCACAATAGCCAAGACATGGAAGCAACCCAAGTGCCCATCAATGGATGAATGGATAAAGAAGATGTGCTATATATATACAATGGAATACTATTCAGCCATAAAAAGACAAAATTGTGCCATTTGTGACAACATGGATGGATCTTGAGAGTATAATGCCAAGTGAAATGAGCCAGACAGAGAAAGACAAACACCATATGACTTCACTCATATCTTCATGATAAGTGAAGATAAACAAACACATGGATAAGGAGAACAGATTAATGGTTACTAGGGGGAAGCGAGTGGGGCGAGGGCAAAAGGAGTAAAGGGGCACATATGTATGATGATGGATGGGAACTAGACTATTGGTGGTGAACATGATGCAGTCTATACAGAAATCAATGTATAATAACGTGTACCTGAAATTTATTCAATCTTATAAGCCAATATGACCTCAATAAAATAATTTTTAAAAAAGAAAATAAATAAATAAATACACCATTTAAAAAAAAGAGTATGGAAACCACACTCATCATCCAAAGTTTCTCATTGTGTGGTCTTCAAAATGCTCATGTTTTGCCAAATGATCTCCAGGTAATTTGGTCATTTTAAAGGAAAAATCATTTTCATTTGTATAAATTTCACAAAGATTAGATGCAATATTACCTATGAATTCCAAGGGAATTCTTTTAAGTTCTTACAAATCATTACACCATTAAGTGTGCATGTACACTATAAAGATTAGGCTGATTAGTCACCATAACTAACATTCAGTTAATAGGTCGCAATTCACCTCAACTAACATGTTTTCACATCATTTGTGTGCTTTTTACTTACATTTGTTATTACTGGGTTTTTATTTTTTCTATTGCACTTTATCGTTACTATTGTGTAACGTCAAGTTGCTAAGCCCCAAGAGCAGAGAATATGGTTTAGAGTTGGCTTGTGTCCTAACTAATAACCTACCCCATCATCAACTGCATAGGATGAAATAAATGGGTCTCGATGTTGTAAGCCAGTGGTTCTCAGAATGTGTTCCCAGAACCAGAGGTATCAGCATCACCTTGGAATTTGTTAAAAATGAACATTTGGGGGCCTAATCTAATACCTCGAGCTTTCCTATTACCACTGGACCACTCACCCCTGGACTCTTACATTAGAAAGTAATAAACGTCTCTCTTGATTGAGTAAGGGTATTTGGGGGTCCCTTAGTTGTAGCAGTATGGCTTGTGTCCTAACTAATAGCCTACCCCATCATCAACTGCATAGGATGAAATTGATGGGTCTCAATGTTGTAAGCCAGTGGTTCTCAGAATGTGTTCCCAGAGCCTGCAGTATCAGCATCACCTTGGAATTTGTTAAAAATGAAAATTTGGGGGCCTAATCTAATACCTACTGATTCAGAAATTCTACTGCTAAGGCCCAGAAATCTGTGTTTAAACAAGCCTTCCAGGTGATTCTGGTGCATTTGAGAACCATAGATCTAGACTAAGACACATAATAAGGCTTACAGCCTGCAGTCTTTACTCAGGGTACCCTACAGAACATTGGTGAAGAACTATTCTGTTTTGAAAGATGAATGGCCAAGCCCTGAGCAAAGATGGCTGAAAGAAGGAATTTTCCCAGCCCCCAGTTCAACTCCCCAGGGTTAAAATGGCAACATTCTAAGAGTGTCTGGAAGAAGGGAAGGAGAAGCTCTATTGCGAGCATGTAAAAGAGGCATGGAGGTTCTGGATTGCTAAAATTTGATGGGAGGGTGTTGACATTCTAATGTCCAAAACATGTTGCCTAGAAATTCAGACACAAAGTGTTCAGTAGTCTGCTTCTGGAAAAGAAGTGGTAAATTTCTGAGTGAATGGTCTTAAACATTGTTTGTCTTTGAATCCTAGTCAGAGCTAACTCAAAAAAAAAAAAAAAAGGTTTGAATGTGAAGCTCTAGAGCTAACCAGAAGCAGGTGAAAAGGGTCACAGGTCACTCTTCTTGCCCATCAGCAGGGACGTCCTGAAGTTCCCTCTGCAGCAGAGCCCTCTCTCAAGTGTTCGCTACTGTTTCCTGGGGGCGTGCCCTGCCAGAGCCTTGAGAGCTTGCTGAACAGACATCCTAGCATTGCATCAAAGCAGTCACGCTTAGTACCCATCCATCCAACTTCTGGGCACCAAAACAATGACTCTATCCAGTTGAACTTGTGGCTGGTGAATAATCAGAGAAGCTTCTTTTCCTCACTCCAGAGGTTTCAGTAAGCAAGATTTTGAGTATGATCCTCACTCTTCTGATCCTTCTGGAGGGCTTCAGCCTGACCTCAGAATCCCAGCAAATACGAGAACCTGGCCATGTATTTGTTCACTTGCTTTTTACTCATTGATTCAACATCAATCAAGTACTTATTTTGTACTTAGTGTTAGGCACTGAAAGGGCACATTCCAAGGCTTTTTTGATTTCAAGCTGGGGAGACATAATTCAGTGTATTAAAAGTGCCATGGAAGAAAGAAAAAGATCAAGGAGAAGTCTAAGCTGGATCAGGAAGGTTCACCATTTACCAGGAAGAGAAGAGCAGACAGCAGTCCTAGCAAAGGGCACAGCATGAGCAAAGCAGGATAGAAATGTCTTCTGTATTAGGGTGGAGTAAAGAATCCGGTGTGGTTAAAACCACTGAGTGCATGTGGGGGGTGGAGGTGGAGCATGAGGCCAAAAGAGTCAGTTGTGGCTCCATTTATGGAGGTGGCTTCATCAGAAATGGAAAATATTCTAGAGTCCCCCACCAGGCACCAGGGAATATCCCAGCCTGAATTTCCTCACACATTAAACAGTCTACTCCCTATCTATCACCAATCATCTCTGTCTCCTACACCTGTAGGAACCATATGATTCAGGACATTTTCCTGCTGACTTTGAGGAGGGAGCAATCATACCATGTCTAGTAAAGTCTGAATCTTTCAATCCTGAAGGCCAGAGGCCACAGATGCCAGAACCTTCCAAGCAAATAGCAAAGATTGAAATAACAAACAAATTTCCTTTGTCTATCTTGACAATGTTTACTCTGTTCTCCTAGCATTCAATGAGTAGATGCAGCTCTGAGTTGGAAGGGGGGTGAAATTATCAGATTGTAAAAGTTTGGGCTGGTAGAAAGGAGTGTTTCATGACCTTTATGCATATTGCTAAAAAAAATGGACATAATTGACTTCAGCTTCTGGAAATAAAGTAGATTAGATTCTCTGAGATCTCTTCTACTACAGTACAACTAGATCCCAGATAAAATACTATAATGCTTTGCTGGTACAAGAAAGCAATGTCAATCTATTAGAAAAGTGTGAAATAAAGTTAGAAAGGTAAGCAAACACAAAACCAATGTTATTCTGGAGGGAAGATCTGTAAGAGGTCTGGGACAGAATCTAGTTTGGGGCCCCTCTTGAGGTGGAGGAGCTAAACCAGAGAATCCAACTTGGCAGCTCAAAGGGGCTCAGGTGGCCCCACGTCAGGAGCACCCCCATGGTCCCAG
Organism: Tapirus indicus; assembly: GCA_031878705.1. NCBI lineage: Eukaryota > Metazoa > Chordata > Mammalia > Perissodactyla > Tapiridae > Tapirus > Tapirus indicus. Next base: position 123,115,552 of record CM062919.1, on the reverse strand, counting down.
GCTGAGCAAAAGAAAACTTCTCTGGAAGAAACATCAATAAAAACCACTAAGAAATAACACTTCACAACTGCCAGGTTGGCAAAATGATAATAATAATAATAATAAAAATCTGACAATATTTTGGTGAGACAGCAATCAGAATTCTCATACATGTATTTATAGTAAAAGCATAAACTGGAACAAGGATATTATGGAAGAATTTGGCATTAAAGTACTTGTAAAGCATACATAGTTCTTAGAGAAATTCCAGGAAATGCATAGGCAAATATTCATAGTAACATTATTCAAAATAGAAAAAAAAAAAACAGTAACAACTGAAATGTCCATTGAAAGAATGGATTTTTTTTTAATTATATAATCAGACAATGAAATTTTTATATCAAAGGGAAAAATCAAGAATTAAAACTAGAAGCAGAAATAAAATTATTTTAATTTTAAGGTAAACCCTTACATCTGATATTAGGCTTAAAAATTTCCTTTAAAAATATAATAGAAATTATTTACTCTGGGAATCTCAACCATACTCTGGACTTGTGTGAACATGTGTTCCCTATAGTACCCTTCTGTTCAACCTGAGAGCTCTAGGTGATTTTTTTCTTTATTAATTCATTATCTGAGAGGGGGTCAACATAATAGTTCTCAATAAATACTTGTTGATTTTTTAAGACAGGTAATAGTCTGATACTAGGGTAGGATATGAGGTCCGAGGACAGACTGAGAGTAATAAAAATTCGTATTGTGCTAAGCACTGTTCTAAATATCCTACATGTTATCACAAATTTATTCCCACAACAAACCTATGAGGTGGACACAATTATTCTCCTCATTATATAGGCCCAGGAAACTGAAATTCAGTGTTCCAGGAAAAGTCTTCCGTTTGCTCCTCTAAATCCATTCTCCCCCCTTTTTCCTGCTATTCGTCTTTAGTAGTTAATTTGAATGGACTCCATCAATGGATTCCCTTGCTGTCTGGCTTCCTGTTGGTTTCAAGTAATAGAGAGAACTATAAAGAGTTGAAAGAAATGTGGTGTTCATCCCCCTAACCCCCTAAAACCTTTCCTGCTGGGTTGCTTTGCACTGTATGTCTCCCTAAAAAGGCATACTTAGCTCTCGATCAGTGGCCATCCCTATACAGCTTTCTCTGCACCCTCTCCTGACCTGTTTAGGCCTACGATGGGAAAAATGCCCCCTGGGATTAGTCTTGGATTTGTGCACTATCCTTAGTGTTTTCCCTAAACCTGCCCAATCCTTAAATAATCCCTTTTTAGATGCTCTTCAAATTACTCGGTTGTAAACCTGATCTTCAACTTTACAGAACTACATTAGCAGTTAAATGCTCAACACTTCCAAATGTAAGGCCCGAATGTAAGGGGAAGGAATAGGACCCTGCGATAAGGGATGGGACATTTGAGCAGATGTAGATGAGGCTGAGGATTTTGAGCCCACAACACTCTGAATACCCCTTGTAGAGTTCAAGGAACTCTCTCTCCCTCAAGAATACTCTCCCCATCCTCTTTCTAAGTGAACTAGCTTAATCCTTAGCAAAAGCTTTTCAATGACTAACCAGGGAGAGTTGCCTCACAAACTAATGCCTATTCTCAGGATCTGCCCAAACCACTCCTCATTGACCCTGGACCCTACCAAGAGTTAAAGCTCAACATAGTTCAGACAGAGTAATAAAAGACCAGCTTCAAAGGAGATGATCTATACACCGAAAAAGATACAACATGTGCTGGCAGGGCTAAGGGGCAGGTATGGAAGTAGATTCTGAGAGTATTAGATCTAGAAAAATAAAACATAAAGCTTGATCCAGCTGAATTCATCAACTAAAGTCTGTTCACCCAGGACTCACAATAATGTATTAGATCATAAACATGGCAGTGGTGTTGATAGTTTGCTAAACAGGCTAACTGAATTTGGATCCAAAACTTATCTACATCAGGGATCAACAAACTATAGTCCATTAGCCAAATCCAGTCCTCCATCTGTTTATGTAAGTAAAGCTTTATAGGAACACAGCTAAACTCATTAATTCCCATATTGTCTGTAGTTGCTTTTGAGCTACAATGGCAGAGCTGAGTGGTTGTGACAAAGAACATATGGTCCTCATAGCCTAAGATGTTTTCTATCAATCCCTTTACAGAAAAAGTTTGTTGACCCCTGATCTACATCAATGAGGCCAAAATGTGGGAATGCTCAAGAGTTACTGGAGAGGAAAGAGCCCTAATGGGAAGTGGGAGGTTTGTATGGATCCGTTATATGCAATTTGCTCACCACCCCAACCATACCTCATGGGACAGCCCACAGAATACTTCCTTTACCAAGACATTGATTAGAAAGGCACCAGAAGATTGAAAAGCTCTGTCGTGGCTGTCCTCTGCAAGCTGGAGGTAACAATGGAGGATGCTGCATTAAAATTCAGTTTCCCGATCTCAGTGGAAATAATGTGATCCCAGAGGGGTAGAGACCAGGTGTTGACACTTAACCATCAGTGATAAGCTATGTGCAATTAAACAATAAGCCTCTGGGAAAAATGAAGTCAGACAGTTCTGACCCGCGAGGATTTGTGGAGGTGGTGAATTGATCATGGAATCATCAATGACACCTAGAAATAAAGCAGATGGGCTACCCATTAAGGTATTTCTGTACATATATTGGCAGAAATATTCTAGATTTGGTCATCAGAAACTTAACTCATATCACCAGAGTGGGAATTTATACCTTACCCAACCAGAGTTAAGCCAGTTCACAAACCTGGCTTGGGGAAGGGGGAGACTGGGATCTTTGAGGAAGGACCATGCAACACAACTAGAGGACTATATCCTAAATCTTACCCCAGTCCTTCCCACAGGGACCTGTGGCCATTTTACCAGGTTTACTGTGCCCAAAGGAAAGAAAAATACTCAGAACTTCTGAGGCTTATTAGAGCCTGCCTCTGATCTGGTGTTGATCCCAATTCCTGATACACCACCACTATCCAGAGAGGGTGTTGATGAAGTCTTGGCCCAAGTTCACCTAACAGTTGAGCCAGTAGGTCCAGTGGGGAGAGTGAGATGAGGTTATTTATTCCCCCATCTCCCTCCCTGCAATGTACCCAGAAGCTGGCTGCCTCCTTTAACTGAAGTTCACAGCTCTGGTCTCCATACATTGCTCTTTCTCCCCGTCCCTTCAAGCTTAGGTGTGGTAAATGTAACTTGCTGCTAGTATTCCTAAACTCTGCCCACAAACCTTTGTAAAAAGTCCCAAAATTAAACTCTCATGTTATTGTCACAATACTACATAACAAAACCCACAAAGCTTCAATAGCATTAACAGTGAGCATTTACAGCTTGCACGTCTAGCATCAGCTGGACGATCAGCTAGTCAACTCTTGGTCAGGCTCACTTATATGCCTGGCAGCTGGCTGATGGCTGATCTAAGCTAGCCTCAGATCTGTTCCTTGTGCTTCTTGACCTCAGCAGGTTCCTCCTGGCATGCTCCCATAGTGCCAGTAAAGGCACAAGAAAGGAAGCTCTAGTGTACAAATCCATTCCAAACTTCTGCTTGTATCCTTTCTGCTAATATTGCATTGGCCAAAGCAAATCACATGGTTGAGCCCAGTGCCAAGGGGGAGGATGGATAGGTATAGCAGATAACCCTACCTAGAGTAGAAAAGCCCTGCAAAGCTATACATCAAAGGAGATGAGAGGAGGGTGAAAAATTTAGATAATCGTTGCAAATCAGTACACTCATCAAATGATTCAGTTAGAATGTGCCATCTTTTCTTGATAGGATCCTATCTAAATCACTTAGAGAGGTCAAAAAGGTGCTTGAGTTTACCTACTAACAAATCAAAGCTGGGAAATAAACCTAGGCTGTCTAGCTATAGCATCCACAACATTAACCATCATCTTGCCTTGGGTACTAATACAAGTAGCTCCAGCCAAAAAACAAAGGCAAACTAGAAAAGGCGAACCAACTTGCAGAAGTAAAGGAGCTGCACCACCAGTCAGGTCCAAAATAGGGGAGCATGGGAACAACAACAGAAAATGATGTAGTATCCAGAAAAATGTTGGAGCAGGATATGAATGGAGCAGAATTATAAAAATCTCCTGGAAAAAAGAATCTGAGATGTTAAATATGAGCAATGTGGAGAAGCCTCAGAATTTGCACTTATTGGTTCTAGCTACATAGTGGTTCCAATTGATCTAAAGGTACAGATTCATGTTGGGTAATAGGGAATAACAAAATTTATAAACATGGGGACATTACAAAGCCTTCAGAAAGTCATTTAGAAAATTGCAAAATAGTTTTTCAGTCATTGCACCTACAGTTGCTGGCTCATTTTCTTGACTATTCCTCTCCTGTTTCCCTCTTTGACACTTCTGAGTCTGTGTCATGTTGGTTACTGAACCAAGTGGGCTGGCCTCCTGGTGAGGTAAGTAAGACTCTACACCAGTGGAAGTTGTCTCACAAAGTAAAGTATATTTTCAGCAAACGGGAGACCACGGGGAATCATTTCCAAAGTCATGGCATCCCCAAACAAAGGGAAGCAGGAACTTTTATTTTGGTTGGGAAATGAATATTCAAAAGGGAGAGGCAGGTATTCACCTGCACAGGCTCAGCTGGAGAACATGCTTCCACATAATAAGGCCTAAGCTCCTCCTGGAGAGGTTTGCATTAAAAATAAAGCAAAGATCATGGATGCAGCTCTTGTGGTGAGGCTTGGTCAGTTTCAGGGTGGTGGTGGTTACATCTCCTTAACATACAAAAGGAAAAGAAACAACTTGGAAAAACCGTTAATTGCTTCCAAACCCACCTTTGAGTTTCTTGAGGCACCTAGTCAGTGACATGTTGACCTCCCTTTTCCTTGATTTCCTTTCTTGTCCTCCTTCTCATCTATTAGTATTAAAGACGCAACCAAAGTGAAGTAATGAGTGTGTCCTAGTATTTATTCAGGTGCCCTTTTTATCTCCAGTGGATACTTCACATTTCAGAAGCTGCCCTGGTTGGCTGACAGTCATTTCCTTCTCATTTTCTCAATAAATTGGAGGAATAGTTTAAGATTCCTTAAGTGAATTACCGATATCAAAATGAAGCATGGAAACTCAGAGGCCTAGCTGAACAAGAGGAAGCCATGGCTTCTAAGGCAAACTATTGTCTTAATCTATAGAGAATTCTTATCTAAATGTTCTTTCACAATTCCGTCATGATGAATTGAGGAAAACCATGTGTGTCTATATTTGGGTTGAAGTGTAAGAGGGAAAACAAAACCCTTTCCCTACCTCACTAGGTCAGGAGTGGCGGCAAGTGGGAATGAGGAGATGGGTGGAAGAAGACTGTCACCAAACATTACGAAAATATATGCTAGTATTTTTAGACAGTTTATACAAAAGTTTCCAAATTTCTTTCATCATCAGAAAAACACACTTCTGCAAACATAACAGGCCACAATTTTCTCCACATTCTCATTAACGTTTGACTTTTAACAGGATGTCAGGTACAAACCACAATGAAATGTCATCTTTAACAAAATAAGATTTAAAATCCTGTAGAATGCCTACAAGATGGCTCAACCTCCATATGAAATCTCGTCTATAACAATAATCTATATTCTGTGTTATAGCGTGTATTTTGCATTTCACAGTCAGTGTAACGTATAGGTAGAACCAAAAATAACATCGGTAGTCAGAAAAATAGTAAAAATCTTGCCAAATATTAAACTTTTCTGGACACAGATAACCTCCTTCATTAACAAAATTAATCCCAGAACCTCTGAGGATAGGACTGGAAGGAGGTTCCTGGTGTAAGGATGGGCAGCTGGACATCACATCCCACCTCCATTCTCTCTGGAGTCACTTTCTCCTTTTCTTTAACTCCAATGCCACTGCCATCTGCTGGGGGACAGAATATTGTTCCCCATTTAACGTCCGGATCCAAACCACAACTGAAATCACATTGGAAAAGTTAAATAAAAGTTTTATGAAAGTTGAGGATTGCAAAAGGGAAATCTACTCAGAAAGTAACATTAAACTTGATATATATGTAATGGCTATAATATTTTGAAAATAATGTCACCATTTATTTTTAATTCCCTGTGTCTCAGGCATTGAATCAAGGGCTTTCATTGCTTTAGGGGAAGAGCCCATAATACCTAGAAAAAAAGGAATTGCTCAGACTTGAGTGTCAAAGCAGACTTGTTAAGCTCATAGTGAGAAACAGTCTTGAAAGCCTGGTTTCCTTGAGCAAGAGCATGCCCCCCCGATGCACGTACACATACACACACCACTTAATTTCCAAAAGCTTCCCTTCGAATGCCAAGAAGCGAAATTTGGAAGATTTTTCTACCTAGCAGATCATCAAACAGGACAGACAAGATACATAACTAAGGAAAATTCCCACCCAACAGCTAAGCCTCTTTTTCAGACAATGGAAGAGAAAAGAGAGGAATGCAGGGTAAATAATTCCAAAGAGGCTTCCTGCCCCCTCCCCTATCACTGGGCCAAACTCACCCCTGCAGAAAAAGTCCTTAAGTCAAGGGAGGGTGGCTGAAATATGCAAATGAACTTGGGACCACTCAGAAGAGGAGGCACCTTTGCTTCTCCTGCTGGGCAAGCTTCTCAGAGAAACTCGTTCTTCACGGTTCAGCTCCCAATGTGACACCAAAGCCAATGTGTAGAAATGGCGGAGGGAAATGCCGGTAGAGCCCCCATATTCTTGGTGGTGGGTAGAGGATGCAGTTTTCACACCCCTGAGTAAGAGGGAAAATCACTGGGGATGCTAACTGGCACACTTGCTGCAGGGGGAATGCGTGGAAGTGGTCTTTTTTTGAAGAACAAAGTAACCCCTAGAGCAGATTGCCAGGGCAAATGCCCAGGGATTACATAGCACCGCTGACCAGGCTTCAGAGGGTGAGTTACTGGAGGACAGGTGAGGAGGCTCAGTCAGCAAGAGAGGAGTGGTGACCTTGATAATGCCAGAGGAAGACTCCCCCGGTACGCCACCCCCGGAGATTCAGCAGAGGAATCAGCCTGCTGCCTCACTGCCCTGAGGACACCCAAGCTTCTCCTCTTGGGAAGCAGAAGAGGAAAAGTATTTTTGACAGGATGGAAGCAACTTTTATAGGAAGTCTGAACTTTGAGTCAAGTGATTATTCACCTCAAAGAGGCTGTTATAAAATAGAAGATACTGAGTGGCCTTGAGTTGACAGACACAAGGGGCTCGCCATTCTCTACCATCGGCAGGAACAGGGCTGAAGAGAAGCTGAGCTCAGATACAGGAAACAAAGCTCCACTGTCCACCCTTATTTGTGACTGGTAAGTTTCGACCCTGTGGTATATGGGACATAGCTTAATAATTTCCAGTTTACCTACTCCAGAAAATGTGGTAATCTCCTCAGAGCATGACAGGCGCTGGCGTCCCTGTGACCACTGTCCTGTACTCCTTCTAGCACAATGGTTAGGAGCATTGGTTTTGGAGTCAGGCAGACTTGGGTCCAAACTCTGGCTCTACCACTTACCAGCTGTTTGATCCCAGGTGACCTTAACTCACCCAAACCTCAGATCCTTCATCTTTAAAATGAAGATAATAATTATGCTTGCCTCACAGAATTGTTGTGAGAAGTACAATTATACATGTAAAGAACTGAACAGGGTGTGTGCCATGCAGTAAGAGCTCACTGTGTGTGTGTGTGTGTGTGTGTGTGTGTGTGTGTGTGTGCGCATTTCCCACAAAAATACCCTAAAATGTTACCAAAGTGTGCAGGATTTATATAGCATTGCACTAAAGGCTCCAACGGTTTTATGTTCTCTAGAAGGTGATCTAGCAATTCCTCAAATACAGACATGCACTCAAAGACTATTGCAGGTCCCAAAGTCTGCACCCCATGGCTCGTGTGCTGCGTGGCTGGTGTTCAGGGTGAAGCAGTGATGTATTCGGGCACTGTGGAAGAGCATTTATCACTGGATGACTGATAAAGGTTCAAACTCAGAGCGATTTTACTACGTGTTTCACGCTGTTCTAAATGTTCCACCTGTATTAACTCATATAATCCCACAACAGCCCTCCTGGATGAAGACTATTATTATTACCATTTTATAGAGGAGGAAATTGAGGCAAAGAGAAAGCAAATAACTTCCCTCAAGGTCATGAGAGCTGGGATTTTAAACCAGGCCATCTAGCTTAATACACCCAGCTCATAACCACTTCACAACTCTGCTTCGGAGATGTTTCTCCTCTCCGCCCTGTGGCATCTTAGCTCTTGTCTACTGAGTGTTCCCTGCGTATTCCAGCGTGGCTTCTTCCTGCCTTCCTCTTCCTTTGCCTTTTCTTTTCAGGCCTTGGTATACCAGCAGCACTGTCAGCCAATGAGGATATCGTTTCAGTGAACAAACCAACCAATCACATCCCATTTACTTTCATGGTCAAGTCTAGGTCTTCTGGCAATAAATGCACGTGCTCTGAGACTGCTTCGGTTACAGCTGTGTTCACAGCTGCCCAAACAGCTGAGCCAGATAAACATCTCTGAACCCTGTTTCCCGTGGGGATGCCTCACAAACAGATCCAGATGTGCAGATAGATATAACTCTTCACCCTGAAACATAAGCGCGGCTCGACCTGTGCATGTGCGGGCGGCTCAGCGGCCTTGCTCAGGCTCCTCCCTTTCTGCCCACTGCGTGCGGGTCTGCAGCGCAGAGCAGACGGCTCTGGCCACGTCACGATCTGTTTACAAGGCCATCGCTGTGATCAAGTGGATACCTGGAGCTAAAACAGGCTTGCCTCACCGATTCTGAGGCCCCAGAACAGTGCTGTTTTGCATATTTGCACAATGCTTATCGTTTATTTATTGTAATTCATAGAGACATATAGATTGTGACTTGAATATTTCAGGACGTGTCATTTTACAGTTTCAGCAGATGGTGATGCTGAGTCAGAAGGGTTGTCCTATGTCCTGGGCCTTGCCCTTGTTTTCTAGGCTCAGATCATCAGTGAATAACTAAAAAAAATATATATATATTTCAGGTCATAAACTTTGAGAAAAAGTGAAGCCCCAACTTAGATGCTTTAAACTAAGTATTTTGTATGGAAGTGAAAGATTTTCCTGAATTATCTAAGTCCAGAGTCAGTTTTCCTCTGAGATCTAGCTTCAAAGGGGTTAACTATTGACAGAAAATTCTGAGGGACATTAACTCATTTTTATATTAAAAAAAGAAAGAAAATCCTCTGGATCTATCTAGAGATTAAGGAAAGTGCAGTTCTCCATTTTCCATTGGGAACTATACTTTTGGATAGCAACCGAGGAAACATTTGTTTAACTTGTAAGCAAAGTGTGTGCCCATGTAAATGGTTAAGTTTTTTTCTATGTATGAGTGCTTTAAAAACTGAATATCTGTAAATTCATTTTATGTTTTCATTTTTTAAGACAAGGTAATTTCAAGAATAATTCTATTAAATATAAGTACTAAGATGGTATGTATTAATATTCTATTTCCCCTAAGTGGCTTTTAATTCTTACTTCAGTATTATAATTTTTATTACCAATAAAAATTAAATGTACACATTACATATCTAACATAAAACTATGATTTAAACTACAAAATATTTATAATATTCTAAATTCAATTAAAAATCAAAATAGTGTGAATAGGTAAACACAGACCTCAGGACAATATTTGTTTCCTAATAACATATGCAATTTATAGCAACTAAGTTAAAATATCTAACAGAGAAAAGACCATATTTCATACATCTTTTTAAGTAAAATCTCAATAAACCTCAGTGCAGGAAAAAGATCTGGGAGGAAAGAAAAAACTGGAATTTGTGTGCATCCTGGTGGTAGCTGAAGCCACGGGAATGATTGAGAGCACCCAAAGATAGCGTAGATAGTGACAAAAGAGGGGGTAGGACAGAACCCAGAGACACCAACATTTAAAAGGCTCGAAGAAGAGGGAGGGGGAGGGAGTCCATGAAACAGACTGATGAAAAGTATTCAAAGCTTTATATGGAACACCAAGAGAAAATGGTGCCGTTAGGAAATGAAAATGGCTGAGGAAACAGGGACAAGGACACAGGATGAGTGAGAAGGATCTTGACAGTGTTTAAAAGACCCAAAGTGGGCAGGGCGTGTGCCTGCAGGCCATCCACATGTGGGAGGCTAAGAGAGAAGCTCTGTTGGCCTGCGCTGTGCTGTGCTGAAGGTTGTATGGTTAGCATAGTGGGAGGGGACTGGCCTAGGATGGGGCCTCTTCTGTGTACCAGCACAGCATGTCAGCATGTCGCAGGTGCCAGGGTGTCAAGGAGGAGGTCTGTTTAACAACAGTGGGCTATTTAAATGAACACCCAAGAAAAAACTGAGTTCATCACCTGTGTCTATGGAGGCCACTCATGCTGTCACATTAGGGTCAGTGTAGAGAGCAAGTATAGGTAATGACTGAGGGCACCATGCTGGAGTCGGATTCCATATCCCGATTCACTTACTCGCTGTGTGACCTTGGGCAAGAAAATGCTATCTGTAGATTAGGGATAAAAAAGAAGGATTGTCATGAGGATTAAGTGAGACAATACACACAAAGCCATCAGAACAGTGCCTGGCATGGAGGTGCTCATTAACGTTAGCTGCTATTGGAAATAAAGCGTGACATACTGCTCTTGACACTGTGCGTCACATAAATTAATTCATGTGACTTGAGTTCCAATCTTTTCATGAGTAAGTGGAATGTTATTCTTCACCAGCCTGTAAGTGCTAAGGACGTCACATTGCTATTTAATATGCACATAATGATTGACTTCCAACCCTGTTGTCTCTCAGGCATTTGTGCTTGCTTAGGAGTGGGTTCTGCAGCTTTCTGGTCAAGCCTGATGATACCAATACTGCTGCCAGTGAGTCTCCTCAGAGGTTACTCTGCTAGGCCCCACAAGCCTCCAGAGGTGTCAGCTGTTGCTGAAGGGGCAAGGCTACCCACCCCCCTTTACACTCAGTTGGGAGATGAGAACTTCCATTACTTCTCCACAGCAGAATTCATATCAGGCTGTAAGCTCTTACAAGGCTTCACAGAGAGTGTGGAGACAACCAAGAGTCCAATCCAGAAATTGATGTGTAACTTACTTCCTGATGTGACGTCTCCCTGGAGCCCACAAGCCCACCTTGTTTTCAGAATCCCTTTCAGGATTTCTCACTGTCTCCATGTGGCAGGGCATCTCATGTGTCTAGGCTGTGGAATCCAGGCCCAACTTTCACAGTCCAGAATGAGGAAGGGTCAAACCTGCCCTCCAGTCCATGGTTCACCTTCTCAGTAAAATCGTTGCAATTGCTTGTAGAGAGGGCTGCTCTTCTCCAGTAATCTTTTCCTATGATCTAGGAACCTAGTCTTTTAGCCAAAGCATTTGTACACTCAGGGCAGGGCTCCAAAAGATAGTATTTCACAGGCAAAGCAGTCCAAAGTTTATGGATGACATCTCTTCCTGGCACTCCAGGGAGAGTGTGTATGGATTTGGACAGGCAGAAGTCTCTGAGCACTCATGTCTCTCTGGGCATGCTCTTCACTGACTTTCCTCTGGCTCTTGATTTGGGATCAGGATGTGGAGAGTGTCACCCTCTGCCAACCCTCGTTTAGGTGGCACGGGCACAGCTAGCCCTTTTCCCTTCCCTTCCCCAATCACCTAGCGTTCCTGCTGACATCTTCATCCCCTTTCCAGGGACTCATCCACTTCCATCTACTCAAGGAGTCACTGTGACTTATCTCAATAGTCCCCATGGAGTTTCCCAAACCCTCTGAAGAAATGGTTGTCTCCCTATAGCCAAGACAAAACGGTGGATATCTTCATTTTGTGAGCACCTATGAAAAACCTTAGGAATGCTCATCTTTAGGTATTGAGCCCTGCCCTTCCAAACTGGGGTAAACATTGAGGGTCCACCTTGAGCAATGCTAAGCTGCCATCATTGGCTAACATTCTGCTAGGAACTTATGGAGCTTCTCCCTCTTGCTGTCAAGCATGACCTCCTCTCTCCTTCTCTTCGGCTCCAGGACATCAGGAAGACAGCTTTACTGTTCCTGCAGATCAGCCTGTTCTGGAACACCCACTAAGGTGAGTGCCAGCCAGGGGCCACATGAAAGAGCTTGGAATAAAGCCTACTTGCAGCAGATTAGAGTGACAGGAGTAGGAACCACAAATTAAATTAACTTTCATAAATGTGATACTAGAAGGAAGGAAGGAAATGGAGCAATATCTTCAAGTATAGATCCATTTTAGGATAGAGGGCATTTCACTTATTTCTTCTTTGACTCCACAAATACTTCCTAAGGATGTACTGTGTTCCAGGCACTGAACCCGGCACTGCGGGACAATCATGAACAATAGCAGGTGCCCCCATCCTCCCGTGGCTAGAGGCAATCTAGAGTGGGGAAGAGGCAGACATTGATTAAGTAATCACACAAATAGATATAAAATCTCACTTGTTAGAAGTTCTGTGATGGAAGGTTCAGTGGTGCTAAGAGAACATTTAACAATCATCCCTGACTGATCTGGGCATTCAGAGAAAGTTCTCTAGAAAAGTGATGCTTGAACTGAGATACAAATGTTGGGTAGGAGGAGAGGACGTAAGGAGAAGACAGAACACAAACGCCACATATTGTTCGAAGAAAATCATTTCTAAGTCTGGATAGAGAGATATTTTATTATTACATATATATGTGTGCTATGATGAAAATTATTACTATGTATGTACATAAAAATATGTTTGCACATCGTATGTAAGCAGAAATACCTTGTTTTCAAAATCACCCATAATGACCTTTTTGACTAGCTTAAAAGAATAGTTCAGAACCAACAGGTCTCATTAGAATGAGAGCACTTGAAGTCAATGTATGGATTGGGAAGAACTTAGAATCTAGCTTCTGAATTGGCTTTTCTTGAATTAAATGGCCTTGAGCAAGTCACTTAGTCCTTTTGAGTCTCATTCCTCACATCTGAAAATTGAGAATGTTATAATAAACCATCTTGAATGTTCTTTCAAATTACAAAATTCCATATTTCTGTAATTATTGTCTGTAGCATCTAGAGACCTAAAATAAGATAAAATAATTATCCAAAGACTTCTCCACTGTGAATAGCTATGTAAGATGGCTGGGGTAAAAATTAGTTCAATCCTATTTGGGGTTAAAAATAGTTTATACCTTAAATTAGGCACATTAAAAAAGTAGAATAGGAATAAATTCTTTCACTAAGTTCTTTGTTAAGAATTATCCATTTGGGGAAAATTGAATCCATTTTGAAAGTCTGGCAGAAATATATGCTGATGGAGTTAAGGATGTAAAGGAACTAGAAACATCTTGCAGTATTACAACTCATTAAAATGCTTACTAGACCATAGAGTACAGCATCTGAGAAGAAAATAGGGCTGTGAACATTGTTTTCTTAATTAAAATTCTGTATTTAATTCACTTGAAATATATGGTAAAAAAAAAGAAATAAATAAAAAGAAAATTCAAAGCAGAACCATCACTGGGAAATATTGCTCTATGTCCTGGCTCTTTGTTTTTCAACTTGTAGGGTAGTTCAAGTTGTATAATCATGGTGTAGTTAAAAATATAATGAGGAATTGGCACTGGTAGTTTTACAGGGTTTGAAGATTGGTTTTCATGCACCATGCTTTTTTGTTATTTAAACTTTGTTACTGTCATCATTTTTCTAGCTGTTGAGTTTAACCTTTGCACACCACAGACAGCAGGACCATAAGAGTGTGCTCACAAACAAATGAAAAGCATTTCTGGGCTCAGTGATCCATAGGCATGTCATTCCACAGTGAAGTTTGCATGAAATGAGGCCTTTTTATTTGTTCATGTTTTTTTAAGCCAGGCATAAACTGCCCAATTTATAAACCACTGCCTATGATTTTAGTTATTTGACTCCTAATACCAAAAAAAAAAAGAAATCATTTAAAGACTGTCTACACACAGATAAAGTAGAGATTTACCTGAATAACCATAGAATCTGAGGACTGGATGAGACCTCAAAGTTTTCTGGATTAATGCTTCCCAAACATGCCTGAAAACAAAAATCACCGGGAATCTTATTTAAAATTTTTAAGAATAAAAATGGAGAGGCCTGCCTAGTAGCATAGTGGTTAAGTTTGCACGCTCCACTTCGGCAGCCCGGGTTTCACAGGTTCGGATCCCAGGGGCGGACCTACGCACCACGTATCAAGCCACGCTGTGGCAGGCATCCCACATATAAAGTAGAGGAAAAATGGGCGTGGGTGTTAGCCCAGGGCCAATCTTCCTCAGCAAAAAGAGGAGTATTGGCAACAGATGTTAGCTCAGGGCCAACCTTCCTCACCAAAAAATTTAAAAATTTTTTAAAATAAATAAAAATGGAAAAAGATTTTTGGGCCCCAACCTAGCACAACTAAATTAGAATCCCCAGTGGGAAAAGCGTTGACTAGTTACAAATGATCTCAGGCAATATCTGAGAAAGGCTGATCTGGTCAAATTTACAATCTGAAATTCAAACCCCAGCCTAATGTGATTCCTAATACTTTGCATACCTGAGAATCACCTGGGGAGTTGCTGTGTTTTGTTTTCAATATGGATTCCAGTACTTCCACAGATGTACCTCCAGAATGGGGTCTTGTAACCTCTTTTTTGTTTGTTTTTGAGTTGTTTTGGAGGGGCTGCTTTCTCTTTATTAACGTTCACAGGCGATGCTGATGCCCAGGCTGGTTTAGGAACAGCTTCCAGCTTCACTTTGCCTGACAGGGTTTATCCTACCTCTGTTTGAACACCTCCAAGCCAAAAGCCCAAACCACTTCCACCTGAAGTAATTACATTTTGTTTTCTCAACCTAGGAAAACTCGCATTTTTCCACCTCTTTTACACATAGACACACTCAATCTATGAAAGGAAGTAGATCATTCGATGCCTGTTGTCAATGTATTGACAGGGAGTTGGAGGTAAATTTTTGTGCTGTGACAGCATCGTCTCCGAGGCAAGATGCTCCCATCTTGGAAAGGGGAGGAGGGAATTTCATTCAAAATCTGTTATTTGGCAGTATGTGCACAAAACAATTAGTTGACTGGCTAAATTGTTAATGCTAACTGATAAATCCATCAGAAATATGGCATTATACATTTTGAATACTGTAAAACTCAGCCATTTAGGAATCGCTTTGAAGAAAATTACTGTTCACTTAATGAGCACATTTCTTATTCTAAATTGATATTTTGAGCCTCTCTAATATTGTAGGAAATCATTAGAAATATGTCAGACTGAATTTTTACATTTTTTTCAATGAACATATATATTGAGGGCTT
This sequence comes from Tapirus indicus, assembly GCA_031878705.1. Classification (NCBI taxonomy): domain Eukaryota; kingdom Metazoa; phylum Chordata; class Mammalia; order Perissodactyla; family Tapiridae; genus Tapirus; species Tapirus indicus. The sequence continues at coordinate 123,100,266 of CM062919.1, read as the reverse complement.
ACTGTGTGCAGACACTGTTCTTGACACTGGGGATACAGCAGGAAACCAGACCATGCAAAGACCCTACCCCCCATAACCTCTATTTGGTAGGGGCTAGGAAGGAAACAGCCTATGATGAAATGAATATATATAATAAAATATCTGGCAAAGACAAGGCTATGAAGAAATTAATCAGGATAAGCAGATAAAGAATGACTGGAAGAGTTTTATGGAATACGGCATTCAGCACATCACCATTAGCTGGTGTTCATTAGTATGATTTATGGATGTGCATCATCTTCCTCCATATATGATTATAATGATGCTGCCAATGTTACATTCCATATTTATGGATATAGGTTTTGCAAAAAGCCCTGCTCCAAACAGAGAGCTGAGCTGGTCAATCCCCGCCTTCTGACTGCAGGCACCAATGCAAGGCCTGTCATTGTGTGCTGATTTTCCTAGCTTCACAGGCTGCTCAATACCTTGAATTGATATGAGCCACCTCTGTCACACTGCCGTGCACCATGTCTGCCCACAGACAATACCCCTCATTCATCACCGACGGCAGCTCCTTTAGTATCACATCAGCATTTCCAATGGGCTTCTCTGCAAATGCCTAGATGGAGGTTTCTTCGTGCGTCTTGCTGTTGAGCAGCTGCTCCAGGTCCAGCTGCCATCCATCCATCCTCAGCCAGTGCACAGCCAAGCAGAGCAGCACACACAGCTTTGTCGTTTGCAGACTGGCTACTTTCCAGGGCGCTGGAAAAGGCTAATGCAACACTGTGTTGCTATGTATTTATATAGTGATTATCGCCCCTGTGGCATGGCTACTGGCTGATCAAACAGTATGTCCAAACCAAACAGGGACAAATTCACTACTTCTCTCAACCTCTTTTTGAAGAGGGAAACAGGGAAGAGTGAGCCACAAGTAGGTGTTAGAAATGACGAGTTCATAAAAACAAAGTATTAGCAAGCTTAAAATGTCTTCCATAGCTTTACTGTGGGTGCTGACAACATGGTGATGCTAAGAGGCCTGGCCAAGTACGCTGCACGTTTTCACCAAATTGATGAGGAAGAGCCACCACGTGCTACATATACAAACCACATCTTTATTTTTACAGTTTGTTTAGGTTAAAAGCTCTTTTATATACATTATGTCATTGTATGTTCACTGGATTTTCATTAAAAATATATTTCTTCAAATGTATCATATAAATAAAATTTTAATAAAATGACATTTTAAAATGTGTTCACTCTACTACCCAGAAACAGATCATATCCACAGTTAACTCATAATTATCCACGTCCATGGATGGAAACAATGAAATAAATTGTAAATAATCCAAAATACTCCAAAAGCCAGTTATAACGCAGTTGTAACACAAAATTCAATTAACTGCATAACCAATGTATCAAATGTTCCATTTCACCCATTTCACAATAGACTCTTGCTTCCCCACTGGTTACTACTGCCCTCTCCTCATCTTGAAACTTCTCTAATCCATAACTTCCATGACACCACTCTGGATCCTTCTGCCTACCTCTTGGTTTACTTCTTTTCTTCCTCTCTCCCTTTAAAGGTACACATATCCTGAGGTTCAATATACTGTGCTTTGTCCTTTCCTGTATCTACTCCCTCCCCCCAAAACCTCATCCACCTTCACATCCTCAACTTTCATCTCTTTGTGGATGACTTAAAAATCTTTATCTTCTACCTTAAGATAGGCATACATTGATCCCATATGGATTGTTCCATAAACTGTTTTAGAACAAGTGGTGATTCATTTGGAAAAGAGTAAATGTAGATCCTATTTTCGCACCATCACAAAATTCAATTTTAGATGGATTAAAGAGATAAACATTTAAAAAAGTTTTTCTACAGAATTACAATGGTCGTAAAGTTTGGTAAATATATGTATGTTTATCAAGTAATATAATATAAATATACATATGTATTTACAAATTGAAGCTCTTTGATGACATCTCCTGAGATATGCTAAAGGCACAGATTTATCTAGTGAAAAGCAGAGATATTAATCAGTGCATCAGAGATGCGTGTGCAGGGACTTAGAGAAATTCCATGTTAATGCACTACATTTGTTGCAACTTTGTAGTGCATTGAACCACACGGCACTAATGAGGGACAACACATTGAACACATCATGAATGTCAATTAACATATTTATTGTAACACAATATCAATAAGTCATTTATTATGCAAACTGTTAACAAAGATCATATTTAGTGAGTGGGAAATATTTTTTATTCTAAAAATTTGTGAATTGTTTCATTTTTAATAATGAGCTTATTTTCATAGATTATTTGTATAAATTTTAAAACAATAAAAATGAAAAGTACAGTACTTAACTAAGCCACTAATAATCAATGTATTTTCTAGATTGCTATATTTTTCTGTCAACACACTTTTTAAAACTGCTGCTAGGGGCCGGCCCGGTGGCGTAATGGTTAAGTTCACACGCTCCACTTTGGCAGCCCAGGGTTCGCAGGTTCGGATCCCAAGCGCGGACTGACACACTGCTTGTCAAGCCATGCTGTAGCGGAGTCCCATATAAAGTAGAGGAAGATGGGCATGGATGTTAGCCCAGGGCCAATCTTCCTCAGCAAAAAAGAAGGATTGGCAGTGGATGTTAGCTCAGGGCTAGTCTTCCTCACACACAAAAATAACAAACCTGCTGATAAAAGTACAACATACAACTTGCCTCTAATGTCTTCAACCAAGCAAGAATCAATATACAGAGAAGAATAAATTTCTCTCCCTAAGTTATCAAGTTAGCCAGTTCTAGAAGTGTATACAAAATGACAGAAATAAATACAACTATTTTAATTAGAAATGTCAGAAACAAGGAGAAGTGGTTCTAAAAAACAATGGAAAAATAAATTGTGGATTAAAATAGTTGTTTTCCAAACTTTTTCCCTCAGAACAGTAGTGCTGCAGAATATAAGTGTTCTATGGGGGAAATAAACCTCTTCATTCTCCAAAAAGTTTGGAAGAAATTCAGGCTAAGCATGAACATATTTCTCAACTTCCAGACTTCTTGAAGTCCTTGAAATATGCTCATGCACGTAGGGAATCTCTAACAGAGGGAGATAGTATCCAAAGAATCCCACATTGATTTGATCACAAATCCTTTTTTCCATGATGGCTAGTAATGGCTCGTGTTGTGCAAAGTGCTTATCAATATGTCAAGGAAGTTGCTAAATTTAAAATAATTAGTTCCAAAAATAGAATTACAAATTGTACCCCTGATTCCTTACCTAGCCAAATCAATCCAGATCATAGATAGACTGTACCATGTATTTCCTTAGACTGAAAAGGCAGCAGAAAGTTTTAGAAATTCTTGGGAAATAATAGCCTATCTATTCATCCTAACATGTACTCCAGATATTTGAATTCACATTCTATTAACTACTGCTGTATCTGGGCCTAGGGAGTACTTTCCCCACCCCTATTAATCCTCTTTTTTGATCTGTAACTAAAACATATATAATGTTTTAAATGATTAATAAAGTTGTCCTCCTTGTATTTAAAAAGCTTCAGATCAACAGCTTTTGAGCTCAGAACTTTGTATTTTCTGGAAGTAATTATACTAAAACACTGCACACCAAAAAGTGTGTAGCAAAATTCCCACAATTCAAGTTATTTATACTGATTAATAGTGTCTATATGTACAATAAGTCAAATTAAATAAGTGCATTATAGAGTTATATTCAAAAAGAAGAGAAGAATGAGCTCTCGAAATGTTTACGCAAATGAAATAAAAGTATATGTAATATGTAGGAGAAGTTTTATTGTATATTAATGCAAGCACAAACATATGCATATTATACATTTCCATATGAATATGTATATACATTAGGGATCTGATTGTCCTTTTCCTCCTCATTAAAAAATCAGTGAAAATCCTTAGCGCAATATGGTCAAGAAATACCCTGTTCCTGCTGGGATTTCTTTCTCCTTTAGATTAGCCTGCAAACACTGTGAGGTCGGGAAAAATACTGCCCCTTTGGGCAGAGACGTCGATGTTTTTATACTTTCTGAATAAATTAAACATCCTTGCTTGTAGCAATGATTCAGAGGCTTACCATTTAACCATTCCATACCTATAACTAAATGAACTACATATAGGTTACAATAATTTCTAAACAATGCCCTAGAACAGGAGGCCAGCAAACTGGGCCAAATCCAGCCAGTACCTATTTTGTAAGTAAAGTTTTATTGGGACATAGCCTATTTATTTAAATATTGCCTATGATTGTTTTCATGCCATGATGGCAGAGTTGAGTACTTTTAACAAGATTTCTTTATGGCTAACAAAATCTAAAATATTTACTATCTAGCCCTTTACACAAAAAAGCTTGCCAATCCTTGGTATAGACTTCTAAACAGGCCAATTCTCTTGTCAGTGTAATTGCTATTAGATTTGGTTTTGGAATTGAGGTTCTCCATATATTTAAACTGGAGTCTCTAATTTTCTGAGCATTCACAATTTTGATTAATGAAATTATATTTTAAGTCTCTGGTTGAGGAATTTAGGGAAGCGATGTCTTTTCCCAATCCTGCCTCCTGGTTCAACAATGTTGCTCTTCTGAGATTAATGAAAAGCTCCAACCACATAGAAAACTACTGGTTCACTTCCTAGAGAAATAAACCTAATGAAAGATATGCAACACTTCTGCACAGAAATCTATTAAATGGTACTGAAATAAATTTTAAAAGACAAAGAGAGAGAGAGAAAGAGAAAATACTTCCATGAATTGAAAGGCTCAATTTTTGAAGTTATCAATTTCCTCCAGACTGATCTAAAAATTTAATGGAATATCAATAAAACTCCCACTAGAGATGTTTGTAGAAACTGACAAGCTGGTTCTATGATTTATATGGGAATACAAAAAACAAAGGATAGCTAAGACAAACTTAAAGAACAAATTTGGAGGATTTACACTACCCAGATATCAAGACATATTACAAACCTAAGTAATAAAAAGTGTGGTTTTGGCATAGTAGAGATAAATAGATCAATGAACAGAAACTAGAATCTAGAAAAATAAGCAAACATTTATATTCATTTGATGTATGACAAATAAATTGAACTGGGTCAGTTGTTTATCCCCATAAAATAAAAATAAATCTTGACACTTATCTCGCATAAAAATAAATTCCAAGTAGATTGTGAGACTAAATGTGAAATGTAAAACAGTAAAACTTGTAGGAGATAACATTAAAGAAGTCTTCCAGATTGTGGGACATACCCGAGGGTGGCCACCATGATTCCTGTCCCTGATGTTCACATTCTCTTTGAATGTGGATGGGACCTATGACTTGCCTCTAACCAACAGAATATGGCAAAGGCAAAAGGATTTCAAATGTAATTAAAGTCTCAAATATGTTGATTTACAGTTATTATCAAATGAGACATTATCCTATGTGGATCTGATTTAATCAGGTGAAAGCCTTTATAAGAGGGACTCTCCTTGCAGGCCTGATGACGTAAGCAGCCATGTTGAAGAAGCCCAAGTGATGAAGAACTGCAGGCAGCCTCCAGGAACTGCAAGTGGCCTCCATGACCTGTGGGTATCCGCCAGCCAACAGCCTGCAAAAACCCAGGGTCCTCAGTCAGACAAACACAGAGAAATTAATTCTGCCAAAAACATGAATGATCCTAGAAATAGATTCTTCCCAGTTGATCCTCCAAATAAGAACAAAGCACAGCCAACACTTCAATTTCACCCTTGCGAGACCCTGAGCAGAGGACCAAGTGCAGCCACGCTCAGACTTCTGACCCATAGAGACAATGAGATATTGTTATTTAAGCTGCTCTGTTTATAGCAATTTGTTCAGCAGCAATAGAAAACTAACACAATGACTCTGAGGTAGGCAAAGACTTCTTTAATAGGACACAGAAAAGCATTAACTATAAAGAAAAAGATTGATACATGAGACTTCATCAAAATTAAGAGCTCTGTTCACCAAAATCACAGCTAAGAGAATAAAAAGACAGCCGGCTGGGTGACGTAGCGGTTAAGTTCTCATGCTCCACTTTCGCGCTGGGGTTTGCCAGTTCTGATCCCGGGCACAGACAGATGCACCACTTGTCAAGCCATGCTATAGCCGCGTCCCATATAAAGTAGAGGAAGATGGGCATGGATGTTAGCCCAGGGCCAGTCTTCCTCACAAAAAAAAAAGAAAGAGAGTGAAAAGGCAGGCTGTAAAGTGTGAGAATATATTTGCAACTATACATTCAAGGAAAGGACTCAATTCCATAACACTCCTATAAATCAATAAGAAATGTATAGGCAACTCAATTGTTTTAGTAGGAAAAAAATTTAAACAGGCACATCACAGAAAGGATATCAAATGGTTATAACACATGAATATGTGTTTAACATCATTATTATTTCAGGAAAATGAATATTAAAATCATAATAAAAAATTGCTACATATCCACCACAATAGCTAACAGTTAAAAAAAAAGAAACTAAACCAAATAGTGATCAGGGTGTGGTACAACTGGAACTCACATGCACTGCTAGTAGATGTGTAAATTGGCACAACCACTCCTGAAACTGGCTTGAAAGTATCTACCAAAGCTGGCCATACTCATATTCTATGATCCTTCAACTCCACTTCAGGATATATACCAAACAAAAATGTGTGCATATGTACTAGAGTATTCCCCATATCCTTGAATATTAATATTTGACTATACTTAGTCAAAACCAGTAAACAATTCAAATGTTAATAATTGAATGGATGAATAAATTGTGATATATTCATAGAGTGAGATACTATACAATAAATAAAATGAACAGATGCTCCATATACAGCATAGATGATTATCACAAACAAGAATTTGAATGAAAGAATCCAAACAAAAGGATACATACTATATTAATCCATTTACATAAATTTCCAAACAGACAAAACTAATATATGGTTATAAACATCAAAATACTGGTTACTTTGGGGTAATGAGTGGAGGTCTGGCAAAGGAGGGCTTCTGGGTACTACCAAATGTTCTATTTCTTGATCTGAGTGGTAGTTACACAGGTGTTCATTTTGTGAAGATTCATAGAGCACACATTTAAGATTTGTATACTTTTCTATATGTATGCTATTATTCAGTAAAAATTAACAAAGACAATAAAAATAAAAGGATCAATGAAGAAGATACATATCAAAAGAGGATTGAAGGGGTGGGGTCAGTTCAGTGCGATTTTAGTATCAGGGTGGACAAATAGACCAATGGAACAGAATAGGGAGTATAATATCGGAAGCACACTTATGGGGTCACTTGATTTATGCTGATTATCCATAACTTGGAAATTTTCAGAGCCCAAAGAAACAGAAGAAAAGAGGTAGCGAAGTGCTATGTAAAATAGTTAACAGTTAAAAGATCCAGAGAAACTAAGGGAGCAGGTTCAAACCAAAGAGAATTGATATTCATTCAAAGAGAACTCTGGAGAAATTTTCTGAAGCAACTCTGAGGGTGATGACACGTGAAAGCAGCAGACAGTGATAAGTACAGAGTCGTGGAGCAGACCCAGTTCTCTGGGGGAAAAGACTGTTGCCCTGACAATAGGTCACAATGCTCAAAATAATGTGAAATCATTGCTATATTATTGACTTGATTATGTTGACTAGGTAGTGAGATAAAAATGTGAGATATGAGAGGAATGTGTTACCCCCCTCCTGTTCTGGCTATCTTTGCTGCATAACAAGCTACTCTAAAATTTAGTGGCTTAAAGCAACATGTAATTTATTATCTGTCATGATTTTGTAGGTGAGAAATTTGGGCAGACTCAGCTGAGTATTCCTTATGCTCCACGTGGTAGCGATAGATGTCACTTGGTGGTACTCAGCTTGTGAATGGGCTCACATGGAGGGTCCAACCCAGCTCCACTTACATGTCTAGTGCCTTGATTGGGATAGCTGGAAGGCTGGCTGGGCTCTGCTAAAACTGTTCATCAGAGTGCTCACAGGTGCCTTCTCCAGAATGACAGTCTCAGAGTAGTTGGACTTCACATAGAAGCTTAGGGTTCCCAGACAGTGTTCCAGAAGTGGGCATTCCAAGAGGTCCAGGCAGAAGTTGCAAGATCTCCTATGGCCCAGCTTTGGAAGTTACAGAACATTACTATCACCTCATTCTCTCAGTCAAGCAAGTCAGTTGGGCCAATCTAGATTCAAGAGGAGGAGGGTGAAGCAGACTATTACATGGTAAGGAAACTGTATGCATGTACAGGTAAGGAAGGAAGTGATGTCAGCTATCTGATAATATGCTACCATACCCCATCATTTCCATGTTACATGAAGGCACTTTTCATACCAAGTCAGTGGCATACACTGCCTCAGGAGAGGAATTACAAAGAACAAAAAAAAAAAAAATCAAATTTTAGCTTTAGCGTAAGGATGAATACCAACAAACGAGGATTAGCCCCTGGAAGGTGGCAACAGGTGCCAACGAGGACAACTGATGGCTGAAGAATAGATGCCTTGCCCTTCCGGTGATGTATGCGGGACAAGACACTCAGGGAGAATGGAAAGGAGAAAATCCTGAACGGGTTGAGAAATTCTTGAATTGACTAAAGTGACAATGGTTCAATTTGTGTCACTAGGCAGAATGGGATGGAACAGAAATTAATTTCAATTGCAGGAAAATAAAATCATATTTTTGAACTCCTAAATTCATGAGCAATTAAATTTATACCTATATAATTACTTTAAACTTTTATTTCCATTGGTTTGATCATCTTAATTATTCACATACCACAATTCAGGAATAGCTAACTTTGATGAGTAATTTTTCTGTCTACCTATTTCATTTTTCCTGAAATCTTGATATTCTTATCATACTCTCATAGCAAAGAATGAACTGCCTTATTATTTGCTTCCATCCCATAGTCTTGATGAATTTTAAAATCCAATTTGTCTTAGATATAAAATATTTACATTTTAAACACTTAGTTAATTTCTATTGACTCATACTCTTCTAAATATTATACGCCTGAGATGGTCTAGTCCATTACTCCTGGAGGAGCCCCTAACATAATACCTTCCCAGGTTCATTATTATTTGTTTTGGAGGAAGCTTTTGTCCTTGAGCAGAGTTGTAATATTTCTTTAGAGACAGTTGGGCAAATATTCACTGAGATAAGCCACCAGATATAACTGAAGCAAGAAAAAGTACTTGTGAAGTACAGACAGAACTTCAAAGAATAGAATTTCAAGGGGCAAAGATAAATTCACTATTGTAAACTTATTCACCATAAACATACATAAAAGTTTTTAGACTCAGCAAACACTCACCAACAACCAAGGCAGACACAAACACACTATAGTCTTTCTTCAAAGAAATTCTGAGTTGTCTTTTCAATTGTAACTTTCCTACTGGCCCATTCCATTTGTACTACACCCACAATTCTTGTACCTTCCAGCCATAGAGAAGGTTCTACTCATGCTTAAATGATCTCCCCACTTATACTTTTGCTACCCTTCAGTTTATTCCCAACCAAGAGCCAGAGTGACCCACTCAGACATGTCAAATTATGTCTCTCCTCCAACAGAATAAATAACTCACCAAGAAGAAATTCTAAAGTCCTTACAACAGCAGACAAGACCCCTGTAGGATCTGGACCTCCATTGCCTTTCTGCTATCATCTACTAATCTGTACTTCATTCACTTCCCTTCAGCCTCATTCATCTCCTTGCTGTTTCTGCAATGTATCAGGCATGTGCTCCTCCGCCTGTGGCAATCTTACCTCAGATTTCCACATGGTTGATTCCCTTACCTTCTTCAAATCTTTGTTCAAATGCTCTCTTCTTAATGAGAACTTTCCTTTAAAATTTCACCCACAATATGCATTATTTTTCTCTGTAGCACTTATCACCTCATAACATATTAAATAATTGTCTATTTATTTTGTTTATTTTCTGTCTCCACCCATCAAAATGTAAACTCTATGAGGAGATTTGTTTTTTCTATATTGTTCACTGTTGTACCACTAACTCCTAGAACACTGCCTGGCACATAGTATGCCATCAGTAAACATTTGTTGAATGAATGAATGATGGCATAGATTATAGATATTACTACCAGAAAATCGTAGGTATCAGTTATATCCCCTTTCTTTGATATATTTTATTTTGAACCACCAACATCCAGGACTTCTGCTATTAGATTTGCTAGCATGGCAAATCTTCTTCTGTCCATCCTATTCCCCAATACTTTGTACTACTATCTCCATCCTTTCTAAGGGATCATGACAGCCATTCAATATTCCTGGAAACCTGGCCTTAGGTCCTGACTTCTACCTTAGCCAACTATGAGAATGCCATTTCTTTGTGTGTTTGTAAAATGGTAATAATTACTGATACTATTGCCCAATATTACTTTAAGATAAATATCCAGAAGTTTTGTTTATGAAGGCAACAGAAACGGGTTAAAGGTTCTTAAATAACTGTAATGAGTGGAAGAAAATGATAGTATGTGACCGGGAGTAAGAGAAAGTCAGCTGTGCAAATAAAGAGAGTCACAGGACTAGAATCTTCTGTCTTCTGTGAATATCCTGATCCACATTTAAGGCAAAACAAGAGAGCAGGCAAGGAGAAAGACCCAAAAAGAAAAAATGGAGAAAATCTTATGACATTAACACCAATGGCTACATGCAACAATAAAACACTAAAACCAATACAAGTAATATCTAAGAATAGTTAACCAACCACAGGTTAAACAAAGTCTCAGAGTATAGGCTAAAAGAGTAAGTAATTCAGGAGGCAACATACCAGTGACCCAGAACATTACATGGGGCTAATGCCAGATTTCTTAAAGTTCATATATGACAGCATTCTTCAAAAATCAAGCCTTCCTAAGGAAATGCACAACCAAAATCCCCAGAGCTTATAGGCAAACTGCCTGTTCTTGGATGAGCTAGAGAAAGAAAAAAAAAAAAAAAAAAGCTGGCTGTAAGAAGGTGAAACAGAATATGCTCAGTGTCCTAGTTAGCATACTTCTACACAGGCACCCATGGCCCTTCCAGCCTTTTGGGAAGCCAAAGAGAAAAGTGTTCTAAAAGGAGATCTTCATGCTCTTTCAAGGGAGCATGTCGAAAAAGAGGGCAAACCTTGCAGATGGACGTACAGGAATACACGCTTTACTTTCTGTATCGTCTCTCAAGTGACCCGCCACATTTTACGATTAATGTGCAAATGTTTTGTCTTGCATACAACACTCATAGGAAAGGCAGTCGTTCTTTTACACCCTTTCCTGGCTTTTATGTCTAGGTCGGCTAGCTGGTATGATGGTGTCCATGTCAAGGTCATAAAAAGGAGGCAAGAGTTTGGGAGCAGACTGGATTAGTCCCTATGTCATCTGGTAGTGGGCTAAAGAAAAATGGAAGTATACAAGATCAAGAAGTCCATAAGGCAGAGTCCCCCTGGATCAAAGATTTAAGTTAGCAAAAGTCTCAAGACTCAATGGTCTTAGCAATCAGGCAGTAAGTACTGAGATTCCTGGGGCAAAAAACAAAAGTCAGGGGCAGTGGGAGGAGGATTTGTTCCTAAGCCCTGCAGTTCTCACTCCCACCATAATGGCTAAAATTAAAAAGACTGACAACACTAAACGTTAGCCAGGATGTGGAGCAACTGGAAATCTCATATATTGTTGATAGGAACGTAAAATTATACAAACACTTTGAAAAAAGGTTTGGCAGTTTCTTATAAAACTAAAACTCCTCCTACCCCATGACCTAGCAATTCCATCTTGAGATATTTACCTAAAAGAAATAAAAACATATTTTTGCAAGAAATACTTGTTTAAAAAATTCATGGCATTCTTATACATAATCTCTCAAAACTAGAAAAGTCAAGAGTCTACCAACAAGACAATAAAGAAACAATCTATGGTATATCTATATAATGGAATACTACTCAGCAATAAACAGGAATGAACTACTGACGCATACAACAACTTGGATGGATCTCTAAAACATTACGCTAATTGAAAAAAGCCACACACAAAAGACCACATATTGTACTATTCCAGTTATATGACATTCTAGAATAGGAAAAATTAAGCTATGGTGGAAAAGTCAGAAGAGCATTTTCCTCTGGGGATAGATGTAGAGTTTGACTGGGGCGGGGGTCATGAGGGAATTTTCTTGGGTGATGGTGATGTTCTATATCTTGATATGAGCTTGGTTTTAATGAGAGTATTCATTGGTAAAACTTAGTGAATGTGCTGGTAATGTTTGTGCATTTTATTATATATAAATTTTACATCAAAAGAAAAATAGTAATCCAATATTGAATTCTAATTAATAATATGCACGCTGAAATATTTAGGAAGAAGTGTACTGATATGGATGAGCCTGAAGAAAGACCTCAAGGCCCTAAAGGCTGTAACCGGGACCTGCAGGAGGTTCTTCCCCATTCCTGATGACTAGTTTAAGGGTTGACTAGAGTCCTGGTCATAGGACCACTGGCATTCAACTTTAACAAGAAGAGAAACATACTTCACTCCTTTCCCAAAAAGGGGTGAAATATAAATAGATCTTTAGACTCATTGGCCTTGTGATCACAAAGTTTTACATAAATTCATATAATAAATGTTTAGACATAAGAAAAAAGAATTATTTCAGTACCATTGCAATTTTATCTTTTTGTTCTCCTTGTAAAAAATACACTGAAATTTATTGGAAGGATCCATATAAAAGTAATAAAATAATGTCAAACGATCATAAAACCAATCACATATTTTATAGAAAATAGCAAAATAAAATCTCCTTTTGTGAGATGTCAAATCCAAAGAAATTTATGACTTAAGACAACTTTCTGCTGTCTTTAAGCATCTAATCTGTTCAACTTCCTGTGCCCTTGCAGTACTGGAAAGGCATTTTATTATTGTCAATTTGAAAAGACTCTACCGATCATTGGTCGTGTTTATAGAAACCTTCAGCATGAATTTTGTTAACTGAAAAATCTTTTTAATAATTGCCTTTGTCTTGTCTTTTCCATTATGTTTACTCAGACTCTGTCCCAACACACCAGCCAAAAGAACAAAACAACAAAACACTCAGGTTTCCTGTAAGCATAACCTTTGAAACCAATTGGTATTATGACATGCTAAGATCTACTAAATTTGACCTTTGCAGAAATGTAAACAAAAGAAATCCAGAGACCACCACAAGCTGGATATGATCCAGGAATTCAGCATGCTTTTAAATAAACAAGTGCTATCTAGGAATGAATTAGTGAAAGCATAATGCGGTCAAATGAAGCAGTAACTCGATTCAACTAGTGGGACTCTGTCAAGATAAAGGCTCAATAGGGACTTTAGACAAATAGAAAACTAGAATATATTTTTGAGAATGCTCACAAAATAATAGTTTAAAGGAATGAAACTTAATGGAAAACAGTGAAAAAAATAGCAAGCAAAAAAAGTGAGAAACGTGGTGACCATCTGCCCTCTGTCTTCACTGAAACAGAACAAGGTGGAACTATCTACAACAATAGGTTAAAGATAGAAGACTCACTTAGTGGCCCCTTTTCAGTCTTCAGTGAACTTAATGTTTCTGAGACATTGTCCATTGTCCCTTACTTCCTCCCTTATGAAGATCCTCCTCTCTTTCCTAAAGCACTGCTCTCTATTCATATCCTACCTTGCTAGTCACTCTCTTTGTACCCATGGTCTCCATGGTTTCAAGGTCATGAGAGGAGGGAAAGAGTTTGGAAATGGACTGGCTAGTAATCTTTTACTTTCGCTTTTACTTTTAGTGGCTCTGCTTCTGATTGCCCACAAAAGGTGGGTATTATTTAAGATTACATCCTTTTTGACCCTTTTTCTTTTTATTCTCTTTCTCCTTCCTGGGTTATCTCACCCACACATGCTGGTGACTTAAATCTGTATTCCAGTTTTAATCTCTTTCCAAAACTCCAAAATGAATTTTCCTCCTCTCAGGTGTCTTGCAGGTATATAAAACTTAATCAAGTTGAAAATCAAACATCATTTATGCCTAAAATCTTCTCCTTTTTGAGTATTTTCTGTTAATGGCATTTCTATCAAAGCAATCCTCCAAGTTAGCAACCATGAAATGAACTTTAGCTCCTCCCCACCCCGTTCAGGCTCCCACATTGTGTATTTTTTTTTTGTCTCCTCTTTCTATACTGATGTTTCTTGAAAGTAAGGATGTTTTATTCATCCTCCTTATCTCAGTGCCTAGAAGAGCATCTAGTACATATCAGGTGTACAAGGTAAGAAGGAAAGAAGAAAGGAGAGGAGGAAAGAAGAGAAGAAAGAAATAATGGGAAGGAAGAAGAAAAATGAAGACAGAGATACAAGGAGGAAAGCAATTAATAAAACTACTGGGCTATTACCCATAGTAGGATAGTTAAAGTTTATAGCAGCTGATAGCTGACACTAATTCTTCTGAGGAAGAGAGCTCTTTTTGCTGCAAAGACATTATGAGAGGTCCTTAGAGTAAAACTGAAGCCCCTCAAGTTTTACATATCAACCAACGAAAGCTTGGAGGGAGTGGGAAATACTCTACATATAAAGAGACAGAGTTTGGAAAATTCCAAGGCAAAAATAAGAAGAAAAGAGTGAGGCACAGAAAGAGAGAGAAAATGAGGGAAACAGGACCATGAGGGAAACAGAACCATGACAATACACTCACCCCCGTGACTTCCAAATCTTCAATCAGTTCTAGGAAATTTATTAAAAGCTTGGCGTGAGTGAATACCTTCATTCTTGCAATGCAGTGAAATGATGGAATGTAGAATCTAGGCTTACATGGGGTTAAAAATGAGACAAAACTTGTGAATCCAAAAGCCAGAGGATCTCGTGAATCCAAAAGCAACAGGCATATCTGGATTTATGTTCACAATGTCATGGTGAAAGTACTAGCCATGCCATAAAGGAATGTGGCAGCTGAAGCATGACCTCAACCTCTGCAGGGAATTTGATGCAGATGATCAGATCAGATGGGTAATGATCCTATCCAAAATGATCCTATCCAAAAGATCAAACCAAAGTGACAAAATCAAGTGCTCAAGATTGTACAAGATGTTACTCTATTCCATATTCAAAGAGACAAATCTAAATAAACCAGCTTAAAATTCTACTAGGAACTCAAGAAATTCAGCTTTGATCTTGGGCAACCTCTTCCTCCTCTCATTTAGAGTAGTGGTATAATCTGTAAAGAGGCTTAAATACTTGAAGCTAGCACGGGCTTGAAAATAGGCACGGGCCCATATTGCTTAAATTTAAGGAAATCTGTATAAGCTAAGGAATACTTTGGCAGTAGGCTAACAACTTCAATATACTCTTTTTTTTTTTTGTGAGGAAGACCAGCCCTGAGCTAACATCCGTTGCCAACCTCCTCTTTTTGGTGAGGAAGACTGGCCCTGGGCTAAGATCCGTGCCCATCTTCCTCTACTTTATATGGGACGCTGCCACAGCACGGCATAACAAGGGGTGCCTCGGTCCGTGCCTGGGATCCAAACCCACGAACCCAGGGCTGCCAAAGTGGAGCACGTGCACTTAACCGCTACAGCACCCAGGTGACCCCAATATGCTCCTTTTGTTCCCCCCAAGGGATTCTGTTTCATTCAGCTTGTGTTCTCACAGCTGAATGAGACGGGAAGCAGAAGAAGATGGGAATGTATAAGAGTCTGAAGTAGAAATATTTATGTCTGCCAATATCAGGTTCTAGAAATATAAAATTTCTTACTGCTAGGCCACTACACCCTTCATAGGCATTTTGATGCTATAAAGTCTATTTTATTTCCTTTATATGCTTCAGTCCGAGTTTTATAACTTGCAATTATACGTGTTGTTATATAAAAAATGAATGTAACTACTCATTTTGACAGGCTAATGAGGTGCAGGAGTGCAAAATGCTAGAAGTATGTGATTTTATAGAAAATTCTACTATCATGCTTGTTTTATAATAAACCAAATTGCGGACCTCCATAATGTGCTGCTGTCTTATAATAAAACCATTCACAGCAATAGCTACGAGAAGAGACTGCTTACTTTTCAATCAGTGATAGTCACCTCTGCTCTAAAATGCTTTCACTTGTTTTTGAAGCAGAAAAATGAGTAAACACCCAAGAAGCACTCCAAAAACTGATGTTAGTCATCAAAATAAACTCACACAGCCTCAAAGTCATTTGAAAACATCAATCTTGTGGAGGTTATAACAATCTTAGATAGTGTCTACTCTACTGTCAGCATTTACAGAGCATTTTTTCACTTCACTAATTTTCTTGATTATTGGCACTATTCCCAGCTAGTATCTTCTCTCTCTAAGATACTCTATGCCACGTTTGTACTTTAAGTTAAAAATATTGTCCAGATAATTTACATTGCATTTTTCAATTGCACATTCCCTTCCAATGTACCAACTTTCTACATAAGGTAGACACCTTCATCCCTGACCAAGAGATCACTTTCTTTTTTCTTTAAATGAATCATGTTTGGAAACATGATTATAAATTCTACGTTATAGCACCAAAGAAAAACACTGGTGACATTCTCTAGACTTTTTCTTTTTTCCTTTGAAACTTTCCTTCTGACATCCTGGTAATATGATCAGTCAACATGTGAAATAGCAGTCTCACATGTATTCCAATCAAGAGCCATTGAACCGTTTGGCCACTGTGAAAAAGAGAAGAAATGGGCTTCCAATTACAGTGACGCTGAATGTAGAAGAGAAGCAACGCTTGATTTCACCTCTGAACCTCTGCTTTGTAATAGACCTACTTTATGGAATAAGCTCCCTCACTGCTTTCTGACATACCTGCCCAAACAACTAAAGCTGCCATATTACCTCACCTGTGTGGAACTTGTCTATCTTCTGATTCAATCTGCATGTAATAGACTGAGGAGAGAATGCTCTGAAGACCAAAAATGCTCTTTATACAGGAGTGCCTATCACTCTCTTTCAGAATCTATTTATTCTTAGTCTGAAGAAAATTCGAAGAAGCCTAAAGGCAGCACAGAGTAATTATTAAGAGCACAGACTCTGGAGTTAAGACTGTCTGAGATGATTCCTGGCTCTGCTGTTTACTAGCTCTGTGACCTGGGGCAAGTTACTTAAACTCAGTGGTCTGTTGGATCACCCATAGATGAGAAAAATGATAACATTTTTTACAGAGTTGTTATAGGATGAAATTAATTAAGATATACAAAACACCTAGAACTGTGCCAGGCACATCATTTTTGTTTGATTTCTAAGCCCACAAAATATTATAAACAGCAAGAATGTAGAGGGACAAAGGCTTCTGCGGGCATTTGCAGTGACACCAGCGAGCATTATCAACTAAAAGTCTAATAGCAAGAGGAGGCGGTGGGGGTATTGTTTAAAAATAGACATAAGAACTGGGGACATTGAGTATGGGAATAAAAGCCTGGTGAATATTCAAGGGCATCACTCTATTACATCACAATAGAGTAGTGAAAGCTTATAAAGAGGAACCTGACCCATCATGTCCAAGGACATCTCTCTATTTCAGTTCAGTGAAATAGTTGATGTTTATAGAGATGACCCGAGCATCCAGGAAATGATTAAAATTGGCTCAATAATTTCATTGGAGATGCAATATATTTTAAAGGATTTCTGTTCAAAAGAGCAAAATAAAAAATTTTAGTGACTTAATAGGTACATACTCAGCTATCTAAAACATTCAGTTATTCAGAATGATTCAATCTTTCAGTGGTCTTGTTATAAGAAGATACTAAGAGTAAAAATAAAATATAACAGCAAATTATTTCATGAGGAGGTATGGCAGAGACTGCTAATTGTCCCCTACCTTTCATTTTCCAAGTCTTGATTTTGGAA
Organism: Tapirus indicus; assembly: GCA_031878705.1. Classification (NCBI taxonomy): domain Eukaryota; kingdom Metazoa; phylum Chordata; class Mammalia; order Perissodactyla; family Tapiridae; genus Tapirus; species Tapirus indicus. The sequence continues at coordinate 123,082,429 of CM062919.1, read as the reverse complement.
ATAGAAATGTCCTGAGTATATGAGGATATGACTTCCCGTTCATCTGGAGACTACATGCAGATCCTAGCCTCCCTTGCAACTCACTGTGGCCTTGTGACTAAACTCTCATCATTGGGATGTGAATGGAATCCATTGTGTAACTTATGTGGTGCTTCCTCACAAGAAAAATGTTTGCCTTCTGTCTCCACTTCCTCTCCCACAAGCTGTATTGAGAACATGAAGCAGGTAAGCTAGCTTCTACCATGCAGATGAGGTGGGCATCAACGAAATGACTGAAGAAAAAGATAGAGGAAACTGGGTCCCCAGGTCAACTTGAGGAGGGAGCAGATTGCCCAACCTACCCGGGGCCCGATGCCTCCCTCGAGGCAATTAACTTCTCTCATTCAAGCCAGAGCAATTTGGGGTCTCTTTGTTGTAGCAGACTAGTACTATCTTAATAAAATTAGAGAAAGATAGCAGAAATTATATTCAAACTAGTATTGGTGGAAGTATTGCACAAGTTACTGTGTTAGGCTCTACAAAGATGCAAAATTAATTAGATGCAAATTCTTCCCTCAGAGACTTTATAATCCAGAAAAGATGAGCCAAGTACCCAGACAATTACATTGCCATATAGTCTATGTTGCTTGTCATCTGAGTGTTAGAAACAAGATGTTGTGGGGTTATAGCAGGAAACAACTCTATCAACTTGGACCTAGAAATCTTGAATCAGGAAAATCTTCATGAAGATGGCCTTTGAGAAGGATTTGAAAGGATTTTAAATCCTTAATTGAAAGGATTCCTATAATTGAAAGGATTTCAAAAACAGAGATAAACAATGACAGGAAAGGAAGAGCATGAACAAAAGCACTACAGCGGAAAAGCGGATACATGTTAATATGTCCTGGTAGAACAGAGGGTAGGGTTGAAGGGCCTTAGACTATGTAACCTGGAAGAATCAGTTTAGACCACATTGTGGAGAGTACTGAACTACTATAATTATAAAATACGGATTAAGCTCTTTCTATATGCAAACTTTGTAAGTGGCTTATGCGTTCTTTCTCTTTTATTCTCAAAATAAACTCTAATCTTTTATATATCGCTTCTAGTGTGAGAAGTCTGTACCTAATTCAGCAGACAATGGAAATCTTGAAGAACAATGAGAAAGCGAATGAGACTCTCTAGCTGGGCATCAGGAAGGCTAATCGCCGTGTAGGAGTGTGCAGTACAGTATGCCAGGGGAGCAATGAGAATGCTTTTTGTAATACATAAGGCAAGAGATGGAGCCTTGAACTAATGTGACAGCACTGAAACTGGGAAAGAGGGGCTGCACCCAAGACATTATGAACTTAGCAAGTAATTATGTGACTGTGTGAAGAGTCCTGTGGAAAAGGAAGTGGGGGGATAACCCTAAGGTTTAGAACCCAAGTCCTGAAATTAACAAAAGAAGGAGTGAGGTGTTGTTATTAACCAAAAAAATAGGAGATAGGAAGGTGCACTGGGCTTACTGAGATGTTGACAGAGTCTATGCAGAGGACCTTTGCTTTCTCAGAACCGTGACTTACTACTATGTGACTTTGCAAAAATAGCTTAATGTTTCTAAACCTATTTTCTTCTCTGAAAACCAGGAATAATAACATTTGACTCATAGACCTTATCTGAGAATTAAAGAAGACAATAGTTTTTAAAAGGGAAAGGAAAAGCACCTAGCACTGTAGCACTGTAGATAGCACACAGTAGGCACTCGCTAAACAGTAGCTAACACTCTTATTGTTGCTGCTGCTGCTCTTGTTTCTCCTGAGCGTTATGAAAAATTGGGAGCAAGAGGTGTATACGTGTGTGTGCACGTATACATATACATATATATATATAATGTGAGAGTTGATGAAATCTTCAAAGAAAAAGAAAAAGTTTTGAGGAGAAAACCTTAGGGAATACCTCCATTTTAAGACATAATAGGAGAGACGGGAGCCAGTGAAGGAGACACAGGAGAAAATAGTTGCGAGGTAAGAAGAAATGAAAAACAGGGAAAAAGAAAATTTAAAGAGAGTATGGTCAACATGTCACATGCTGCTTAGAAGACAAAAAAAGTTGAGATCTGAGAAAAATAGCATTGATTTTAGTGTCAGAGTCGAGAAAATGGAGTTTGTCAGGAGACGGAGACCTAAATGTGTTTATCAACATATGGGAAAGAGCTGGTAGAGAGAAAGATTAGATTTATAAAGGAAAAAGAAAACTCAAAAGAATAAAATCTCAGAGGAAGAAAAACAGGTTAGATCGAGAGCACAGGTGGAAAGATCAGCCTGTGCCAGGAAGAGAGATGCACTTTCCTCATGGTGGGAAATGAGAGAAAAGAGGGGAGATGAAGAAATGAAGATATTAAAAGCAACTCTGCATGGTGAGAGAGCTCATTTAAGCTGGCTTTTTAGTAAAGTAATAGGTTAAGTCATCTACTGAGGGGAAGTGAAATGGATAAAATTAAAGCCTTGAGATGTTCACAGTTTATTTTTACTTTCTCAGGTAAAAGGCTTTTATCCAGTAAAGGACATCATTTCTTAATGTCTCCACCTTAATAATATTTTATCAAATCCATTTTTCTCCTCAAAGCATTCATTTTTCTAATATTTGGAGAACGTTTTCATAAGAAAACATCTTGAATGACTGAAATGACCCATGCCTAGTCATTTCCACTCCTTAATGTCAACTCTATGTATAAAAGGAATAAATGGTGGTGGTGGTGGTGGTGGAAGAGGTACCAGATTGCACAGTACCCCTCTGAAACATTCACCTTCCTACAGAATGATTATCATGCAATTTTTATAGATCTCTTTCTACATCCACTGTAGTAGGTTGAATGATGTCCCCTAAAAATTCATGTCTACCCAGAACCTGAGAATGTGACTTTGTTTGACTCTTTGCAGATATACTTAGTTAAGATGGTTCATACTGAATTAGGGTGGGCCCTAATCCAATATGACTGGTGTCATTATAAGAAGAGAGAAATTTGTACACAGACACAAACAAAGAAGGAAGACGTGAAGACAGAGGCAGATAATGGAGTTATGCTGCCACAAGCCAAGGAATGCCTGGGGATCTCAGAAGCTGGAAGTGGCAAGAAAGGACCCTCCCCTACAGGCTTCTGAGGGAGCAGAGAGCCCTGCCAACATCACGATTTTGAACTTCTGGCCTCCAGAACTGTGGGGGTATAAATTTCTGTTGTTTTAAGCCATCTGGTTTATAGTGCTTTGTATGGCGGCCCTAGGAAACTTATATACCTACCAAAAAGAAATGAGGAAGATAAGTTCTGTGACTAATGGGTGTTTCATATATTTGGCTTCATAATGATGGTCCAAAAATCAAAAGAACCATTTTCTACCAGAACTTAGCTTTGTTGAGCCTGCATCCCTCTTTAGAAACATCAGGAAAATAGTTCTTGAACTGTCATTGTAAATACAGTAATGGTTTATCGGAAAGCCTGAAAAAATGATGGGGAGTAGACATGAGAAAAAGCACTTTAAGATCCATTGTATAAAAAATTACCCAAGCACCATTAGTCCTAAGGTTCTATAGAAGATGTCAGTCAAATGAGAAGGAGAACTAATGACTTAGAATAACCAATCGGTGGAGAAATATAATAGCTTAAGGCCCTAATACATGTCCCTCTAATTAGAACACTGAGGCTGGAGCAACATACAACGAAGAAAGCAAACAAAGTGTTAGGTTCCATCTGAACTCCTGGATAACACATCAAAGGGAATCATCGGTGTGTAGACTGCCAGAGGGAATGGAAGGACAAAGGCTGACTCCGTGTTTGAAGATTGTGTTGCTGAATCTTACCACATATTTGAATAAAAAGCAACCTGACTATGCTTTGAGCCTATAAAATATCACAGGAGGAAACAAGTTGAAATTTAGAGATCAAGGTCTGGGATTGTGGTGCAATTACTCTGAAGAAGTGATGAAATGATACTACAAAGAGCCATAGAACAACAAAAGAAACACTTTAGACCTCAGCTTCTCCTTTTTCTTGAAACCATGAAATTGCTGGGAGACAAAGGGAGAAAACTAATCCTTTTTTATTTAGAGAACTTCTGGGAAATATGCTCTGTTTATATGTGCAACATGAAAAAATATATATAATGGAGTAGAAAAGGCCACAGTAAGAAGAAGTTATGGGGATATTATTTGTAAAGAACATCACAATTTGATTCGAAAATGGGCTGGAATCATTATAAACTTCTAAGAATCTGAGTAGCAAGATCAAAATGACTCTTCAGAAAGATGCTTCTTACTGCTGTCTGTGAGCAGGGCGGTTTAGAGAACAGAGAAGACGATATAAAGAATTCCAACATGAGGCAACTGAGTAGCCAGACTGGGTTATGTATGTAAGACCAGGACACAGAATGCAAAGTAGATGAAACAGCACTGCTCTTAGATCTGCATTCCTTCCATGAACTCTTCAACAAAAAACCTCCAATCTTTTATTCTCCCCTTCAAGTAGATATTCCATCAATAATAATTATAACATAATACCATATATTGTAAAATAATACCCCTAGCACTCCTATCTCCCTTTATACCCTGCTTTATACTCCTTCATTGTTTATCACTACCTGACACCTTATTTATTTGCTTGTTCATTGGTGTATTGTCAAAGTCACCCCATAAATAGAAAAGTTCCTTTAGGTCACTTGGAACAGTGCCTGGCACATAGTATGTGAGACGAAGGAGGGAAAAAAAGAGGGTAGGAAGGAGGGAGGGAAGGAGAGAAGGCAGAAGAGAGAGAGGGAGGGAAGAAAGACAACTAGAGAAAGAAGGCAGAGGTAAAGGAGGAAAGGAAAATGTTAAAAATTATTCTAAGGTGGCACATCTGAGGAAGTGTGGGACAGTAGCACCATGGATGGTGAACTTAGTTATAACTCATTTCTTTATACAGAAAGATAATTTTTAAAATTTTGCTAGGTCAAATATCACTTGTTAAAAGTTTATCTAAATGCTCTATTTTGTACCAGCATTTCTCAAGTGGGAGTCCACAGACCCCAGAGAATAAATGATCATATTCCTATGAGTCTAATGATTTTCTAAGAGAAGTTTGAACTTTAAAATATTCATTTTGATAAAAATAGAATATATGTGTACTTAGCTAAGTATGATTGTACTACTAATAATTTAAGCCAACATTGGGGGTCCAAGAGTTTTTATTTTTTTAAAAAATCCACCATTTCTCAAATATGAGAAACCTGGGTGTCTTATTTCTTATTTATTTTATATTCCATTGTCTCCCCCATTCTTGCTTTATTTTTTATACTCATTAATGTTTCTGTAAATCTAGGGGAACTGAACTGTATGACTTTTTTTAACTGAGGCAAATATGAGTCTTTCCTTAATATGTCCTCACTTTTGAACCTCTAACTTAACTCAGACCATGAAAGCTCTTAACATCAACACTCCTATAATCAGTAAACTTTTCAGGATCTAAAGTGTTAGTTTCACTAGCAAAAGAGCAGTTGAAATGTATTCAGAAAGTTCCATTATTACTGCCTTTCAATAAGCAATCTATTGCCCGCTGAGAGGCCAGTTTATGTTTCAGCCTTAGCAGGGTGCATTGTGAATTTGTATCAGGAAAGGGCTAGCTTCCACTCCAGAGCAGAACCCAGGAAGTCTGTTTAACTCTAGTCAACGCTTGTGTTAGTCTGGTCAGGCTGCCATAACAAAACACCATATACTGGGTGGCTTAACAACAGAAATTTATTTTCTCACAGGTTCTTCTGGAGGTGGGAAGTCTGAGAGATCAGACTGCCAGCATGCTCAGATTCTGGTGAGATGTCTCTTTCTCGCTTGCAGATGGTGCCTCCCCTCTGTGTCCTCGCATGGAAGAGAGAAAGAAAGGGTAAGCTCTCTGGTGTCTCTTCTTATAAGGGTACTAATCCCATCATGAGGGCCCCCAGTCCATGACCTCATCTCACCCCAATCACCTCCCAAAGGCCCCATCTCCAAATATGACCACACTGGGGATTAGAGCTTCAACACATGAGGGGGGTGGTAGGGACACAGTTCAATCCATAGCAATCCTTAACACGAAGGACATCAAGGAGATAAGAATGCCTTTTTAGGTTATGTCCAGGCAGACACAGGTGACTTAGATTACCCATTTTCTATCTTCTAATCTGGTTCAATTTATTGTCCCTGGACTCCTATGGACTGGGGTGACCAGGAGTATTTTAGTTCATTCTCTCAGAAACATCCCAAACCAAAATGGACTCCCTAAAATTTTCACCTAAAATGAGTAATCCCAAGCTCAACAGAGATATGTTTGCACTCTTAGGATATAAACATCAGGGATCCAGCCAACCTCCCTTCTCCCTGAATTCTCTTTCAGTGTATCCAGTAGAATAGGAGCAAGGGGCTTCCTTTCCATGCTGGAAGGCTGTAGATGCTTAGGCCTGGCATGCATTCCACCTGTCAATGATCAGAATTAAACTACATGCTATCTACCTCTATGAGATATCATTGAGGAAGGGGATGGTGAAATGATCAATATTTGAAACCCAAGCTGCTTTACTTTTGTCACTAATGACCTCTAAATGTAATTCTGACTGAAATTTTCTGGAACTACGTTTCTTCTTGCTATTTTTTATTTTCATTATGTTGCAATATGTAGGGATTAGCCAAAGAAGAAAAGTGGATGTGACTAAAATTCGCAAATCAGAACTGGCCTTAAAATACATATCTGATCAACAATTCTTAATTCGCTTAGTGATCACAAAACAATTACAATTTTCCCTCTAACACTTGACTCAAGAACCATCTCCCTCAAAAGCCTTCACCTGGAAATATACAAGCCAAACATATTTGTAAGAAGATGTTTAGTCTCCCTACTAATTCAGAAAACTCAAATTAAAGTGAGTCACTATGTTTGAACATCAAATTAACATAGATTTTTATAAATAATGATATCAGTGTTAGCAAGGCTGGAGTGGGAGTGTAAATTGGAGTAATCATTCTGCATAGAGATGAAATACACAAACAAGTAAATAAATAAATAAATATCAGAGGCCTTAAAAAGGGCTCTTGACTCATCAATTATCCTATGGAACTCAGCGTACCCTAACAAAATAGAGATGCACACAAAGTTAGCTCCATTGTTTATTATCTTGAACATTCAGAAACCACCCAGAATTCCACCAATATGAAATTGATTAAGTGAGTATGGTCCATCTCTACAATACACACCACAGATGTTTTAGGTGAACGTGCAATGACATGGAAAGATGTCCCTAGTCTGTTGTTAAGTGAAAAAAAGGTTACTAACAGAATGTATAATGTATCATTTGAGTCAGAGAAAGAGGGAAAGAAGCGCTGCATGCTCAGGGTGGATCACTCTGGTGTACCATTCTGTTCTTCCCCTTTTTTGCTTATGTGTTTCCTAAACTTTCAACAATGGTAAATGGTTTTGTAAAAGAGTAATCTTTGCTCTTTAATCTACTTCCCACCTTAAAACACTCACTAAATTCTACACATTTATAAATACAATTTGCAATGCTTTATCCTTGCAAACATGTTCTTGGTTTCACACGTACATATTTTCTTGACTCATCAATTCGCATGTGAACTTGTAAGTTCCAAAAGCTCAAGGACAAATGCATCTAATTCTTTAAACTTCCTGGTGCCTAATAAAGTAATGTATACAAAAATTACACATATTAATATTTATTGAATACATGAATCAGGAATATGTGATGGAAAGAGGCCTTAAAAATTAAAAGTAGATAAAAATGTGTTTGAATTGCTGTGGCCTATATTCTAAATGTTTGATTAATATTTTCCAAGTCAAATCTTCATCTATTTTTCCCACAAACACTGTCTCTCTTCAGAACTATCACTATTTGAGACTCTGTCTCAGCCTCAGTGTCTGAGTTCAAACCTTTGCTCAAAGCAGCATCACCACAGCTCTGAGTCCTACACACTGGGTTGGCCTCCCTGCCAACTTTACCATTGCTGGAAATCACAGTTCAATGCACCTTTAAAATTTTTCTTCTGTTCTATTGACTGACTTTGTTTCACGGGTTTAAGTTATTCTCTTTAGGTCACAAGAAACATGAATTCACTCATGTTATCTCATGTCATGGTGGCTTCCTATACAGACGATTAAGGAAATAAGTGCAGTGGGATGCACTATGCTAGTCTCACAGTCTCTGAGTAGGAAAAGACTTTCTAGATATAACACAAAATTTAAAAGTCATACAAAGAAAGATTGATAAATTTAGTTACCCTGAAAACAAATCTCCCTGTGACCTCCCAAAACAGTTAAAAGACAAAGATGAAAAAATATTTGTTATTCATACTGCAAACAAAAAGATAATTTCTTTAGTATCGTGTGTGTGTGTGTATAAAGCCAGAGAGATTCTAAAATCCAACAGGAAAAAGACCAATAACAGTGGAAAACTGGGCAACGGCTATGAACAGAGAGTTCACAGAAAAAGAAATATAAATGATTCTTAAGCATGTGTAAAACTGCTTAACCTCACTCCTAATAAGTGAAATGCAAATAAAAACTACGATTAGATTCCATTTTTCACCAAAAAATTAGTAAAGATTAAAAAATTGCTACCCCCAGGGTCAAGGAAGTCACTCTCAAATATTGTGGGTGGGAGTGTAAATTACTCCTACAGCTATGGCAAAGGATTTCACAATACGTATACAAAATTACAATTACTGAATTACTCTCTGGCCCAACTACTCCACTTCTAGAAATTTTTTCTGTAGATATGTCATACATATGCTAAGTGATATATGTAAAAGATACACATTCTGATTGTTTATAACACCAAAAGATTGGCGGCAACTTAAATGTTTATTAATGGATATATGACTAAATAGATTACACTCCATGCATATGATAGAATATATGCCACATTTTAGAAGAATAAGGCAACTTTTTTATATATACTGTGATGGAACTGATACTGTAAAGTGAACCAAGGAAAGTATAGAATCATATGTATAGGATGGAAGCATGTGTTTATGTATGTGTATATATATGCATATAGTGTCATTAAAGAATATACATACCTCTGAAAAGGAAACTAGATAATTAGGGGACAGATGAGACAGAGATGTGTTTTTCAAAATAAACCCTTTTGGACATTTTGAATTTTGAATCCAGTGCATGGATTTCCTTTTTAATAAACACACAAACAAACTTGGAGCGTATCCTCTTTACTGCGTGGACTTCTTAGTAATGAAGATGCAAGGCAGGTAGGTACCCCAAGCCTTGGGGGAAGGATGCAGCATTACAGAAGACAGAGGTCTCCTTTCTCCTTGAGAGTTTGGAAGTATGACTATCCCTTTGAACTAAGTAAGCTTCCAAAGGTTTTGAGTAATTTTTAATTTGATGGAAGGGGAGAAAATCTCATGAATAAGATGCTGGACTTTCCAGTAAGTTGGGCACGTGAATGCTCAAGCCAGTATTAATTTGAAAAATAAAATAAATATGAGCTCCTTTGTACACCAGGGTAGTGAAGTAGGCCATAACCAGTAACATAAGAAAGAGGAATTGTGTCCATGGCCAGCCTCGGGGGTCCCCAGGAAAAGCCAAATGATCTAGTTAGGGCTCAAGAAGAGCAGGACTGGGCCTGCCCGGTGGCGCAGCAGGTTAGCTTGCACTCTGGCAGCCCGGAGTTCATGGGTTTGGATCCCAGGTGCTGGCTGATGCACCACTTGTCAGCCATGCCGTGGTGGCGTCCCATATAAAGTAGAGGAAGATGGGCACGGATGTTAGCCCAGGGCCAGTCTTCCTCAGCAAAAAGAGGAGGATTGGCGAGGGATGTTATCTCAGGGCTAGTCTTCCTCACCCAAAAAAAAAAAAAAAGAGAGAGAGAGCAGGACTGGAGTAGAACTGGCCTTTTGGAGCCTGGAAATGGAAGGTGACTCGGAGTAGAAGGCTGCTGGTAAGCTGAGCAGCAGGAATCTGGAGGTCACCCTAGTGCCCCATCACTAATGCGACAGCTCCTCCCTGATACTTCCTCTTCTCTTTTTCTGCTACCACCCAATCTCTTCACCCTCTGTTTATCTTTGTTTCCTTTTCCTAGCTTCTTTCTACACATGACTTTGGCTCCTTTGTGGCCACAGCCATTTAGTGTTGGCTCTTTCTGCTAACTGCCTCTGACCTTCCTAACTAACATAACCCACAGTAAGAACTAACTGGCACAGGTAGACTTTGCATGAGCCAAACTTTCCACAAGGAACCACCTTCTGGTCATCTGCCAGCCTATTGATTAACTGCCCTTGGGTTAGATGCCCATCAGTTCCAATCATCTTGGCACTAGACCACATGTAGAAAACCCACAGGTAGTGGAGGGAAGAGCAGAGGAGAGCTGGCATGAAGGCAGGCTGCCTAGGACTCTTCATCAGCAGAGTCTGAGCATAGGGCAGTTTTCTTTAGAAGAGGCTGTGGACCTTTGCAGAATTCCTTGCCAAGTCTTCATGCTAGGAAACTCCATGAGACCTTCAAAACTTTATGAGAATGAGTTCTATAGGAAGTTGGTAGAGATTCTCTTTAAACACTGAGTTTAACAAGGGCTAAATATGGGCTCTGAGTGCAATGTTAGACTATACTCACTATAACTCTCCATGGCTGAACAGAGTTCACTTAGAATTTAAGTGATTAATAAATCAGTTCAACACTTTGCCAAAAGAAAAATGCTCCCTAAGTTAATAGAATTAAGGGTTCTATGCATCTCTCTTCTTGCTCCTGAAACCACTTAGCATGCCCAATCCCTTACTCCGTGTATTACAGTATGTTATGATTAACCCAGAGTTTAATTTATGTTCCACAAACATCCAGGTTGTACTCACAGCCCCTAATGAGACCATGAGTTGAATATATTAAACTTAAAACCACTGTGTTGAGAACAGAACAAAAAAATCATTAGTTAGTATGCTAATGTGGTGATCTTTCAGACGGAAGCTGATTGCCAGACCAGCCTCCGTTACAAAACACGGATTACACCTTGACTTAATGGCTGCCTCTCTCCACGCACTCAAGGACACAGTAACAAACTCTATAGGGTTACTGGGCAAAGATAATGGGAAAGAATCAAGAAAGTTCATACAGTAGGAAGAGTTCCAAAATATTTTTTTTTAATCTTGGATTTAAAATCACAAGGGCTTCAGCTGCTTAAGGAAGGTGAAGAGTTCAACCAAAGTGCTTGGCGACAGCATGTCTATTTGTTTACAAGTGGTGGGTTTATTTTGTGACTTTATATGCTCTCTCAGGAGAATATTGAGACTGCGGCCAGGTATAGAGACCTTAATTCAATTCTGGAACTAAAAATTAAATTAATTTTTTTCAAATTATAGACAGTAATGCAGATTTAGATCTTTTTGGTTTTGTCTGATCCTGTTGTATGTTGAAGAATATCTTTAGAATCTTAAGTATATGTATTCTCTCTCATGTTGTGTTTCTTACTCCTTATTGATTTACTTTGCTCGTTAAAACATTTCACTGTACACAGAAGCAGGCATGGAAGCTTTTCTGCAAATTGAACATTATGTTTCTCTTGCTAGCTGCCCCTGTGGTTTTGAGCTATAATTTTTCTTTTGACTACTCTATTAATTGGTCAGGAAATATACGAGATTATAAATACATTTTCCTATGCCTATCAATGCATACTGACATATAATTTTAAAGGATTAGAAGGTACCTCACTTTGTCTCTGTAATAAGTAAACATTAGACTCAGTGTTCTTATCACCACAGCATGGGGTAGACACTTTGTGACCTGGTCATACTAGCTCCCTACCATGGAATTCTTTTACCTCCATTAGTTAGGAACTGTTAGAGCTATTCAGGTATCACAGGTGCTATGAAAACGTCATATTCTGAGGTAGAAATCTCTACCCCAAGCAGTGACCCATCATATTTGTATTTAACAACCATATAAAGTACAAGGTGTACCTCTGGCACTACATTAATAATGAATGACAGTAACAAAGTTGGGAGATCAATGACGAATCAATTAAAATGAATAAAATTACAATAATCGAGAAAAGATGGAGTACTGAAAAGTACAAAGACAAACTAAGCAAAAACAAAACGAAAAACACCCTAAAGTAAAAGTGATAATTTTATCATGTAAATAGCTAACAGTTGATCCAACAGAAAGTAGCTAACTTATCAAAATACAACCCAAGGAGTTCTAAACATGAGACCAGGAAGAATGATATTTCTGTAAAAATTAGAACTCTTTAAATATACACAAAGAAAGGAAGATTATGAATTTTATTTAAAGCAAAATACAGAAGAACAATTTAAAAATTATATATATATATGTTAAGATACATTTGAATTAGAATCACAGCAATAAGTTACCTTTTATAACAGACTCATCATTAGCTACAGTCACCATTTCTCTTCCCTGTATTAAGGTTCTCTGCTCTGGCTTTTTCCCTTATATGTTTGTAATAAATGCTGACTGTACAAGATGAAGGTCACCGATGACTAAATGTCATGCACCTGCTCCCTCATGACTCATGTGCTCCCTAGAATATATTATCAACATTCCAAAAAGGAAATATATTATACAAGGACAAGATGACTTTATATATTTTTCATGGGGGTGAAAATTGTTATTTAGATAGGAATTATTAGTAAGTTTTCTAAAAAGAACCCTGTCATTAGTCCCCAGAGACCATCTAAACTGAGTTAACCTCCTTATTTTAAAAGAGGGGAAATAAGTTTATCAAAGTAAGAATGTAATTTCTTTAATGCATCAGTTTCCCAAGAATAAATATAATACCTTCCAATCCTCTTCTTTCCTACCCGCTCTCCCTCTACCTAATGAGTCTTTTTTTTTTTTTTAACAGAAAAAAATTCTTTTTTCTTTGCTGGGAAGGATTCACCCTGAGCTAACATCTGTTGCCAATCTTCCTCCTTTTTTTTCCCTCCCCAAGGCCCCAGTACACAGTTGTATATTCTACTTGTAGGTCATTCTAGTTCTTCTATGTGAGCCACCTCCACAGCATGGCTACTGACAGGTGAATGGTGTGGTTCTGTGCCCAGGAACCGAACCTGGGCCACCGAAGCAGAGTGTACCAAACTTTAACCACTAGGCCATCAGGGCTGGCTCATGATTCTTTTAATTTGGTAGTTTTATTACTTCTCAGGCAGTGGGTGGGGGGGGGGGGTTACATAACAAAGACGAAATATTCTTTAATAATCCCTAACTTGAAGAAGAAGATGCATAGCTGTGTGGTCTTGGATTAGACCCTGAGGCAATCCAAGCAGTTGGAAATGCAGAATCTTCTATTTCTGCAATACTGGTGTCTTTAAAGAATTCATTGAGTTTTTGGAAGTCACAGAGAGGAGGACATGACAGAAAAGTACTCTTGTACTTTGCTTTGTTTTTTTTTTTATTTAAATGGTGGTTATTTTTTGGACATAGCTTAGGATGCATATATATAACAAAATATATACATTTTGTTAAATTGTGGTGTAATCACACACACACACTTAAACACACATGTACATTAGATATGAATCTGCCAATGGTTTTGTTATTCCAAGACTTTCAGCAGTTGAGACCATTGAATTCAAAGTGAAGTCAAATTCACATAATCAAACGGATGGCTTGCACAAAATTTAGAGGTCAGAAACTGGACAAGTCTGGACCTGATAACCAGCTTGGAACTAGATATCAAAACTAGACAAACAGGGATTAGATAGAGCAAGGTTGCCAAAGACTAAAACACGTCACTGCTTCGAGAACCAGGACCTATAAGAAGATGGAAGATCAAGGTGAGGAAGAGAGAACCAGAGCCAGACCAACGAGGGAACTGGCTAAAATAAAGCCAGTTCCACAATGTGATAGTCCAGGGCCTCCATACAGAAGGTAATTCACATTTGAAACATGCTAACTGGATTAACCTGATTAGATGAAGAGTATGAATACGTGACATCTAAAGCCAGGTGAATACACCCTCTCTGTTCCTGGGAGACTTCTGCAAAGCCTGGACAAGGTTATGCCCTGAGAGCTTTTATGAGATAAGTGTTTTAAAGTCTGAGGTAGAGAATGGATATGCATTGTCATTAAGCTGCTTGCTAGAAATGTTTGTATTTTTCACAAGTTTCTAATGCATTCTTGCCTTTGTAGGATTATTTCTTTAACGACAGTCTAAGTGACCATTTCCACACACGACTGACTCTCTGGGGGCCTTAAAAACAGTCCCACTATCTAGAGTGACAGGCAAAATTGACTTCTACGAATTTTCATGAACATTCAGAGGATTTTCAGAAAAAATGAGTCTTTCCCACAGGCAATTAAGCACCTTTGGGAATACCAGTGACAGTTGTGCATGGTTTTGAGCATGAAGTTAACATCTACTCATTTTTTTTTAGTTCAAACAGTAAGAACTATTCTCCCCAGAGCATAAAGAGGTTTAAAACAAAATTGAGGTGAAATATTAGAACATTTAGGTCATGATGATGCTGACTAACTGAAACGTAAACATATTTTCATATCTTCCCATAAAAAGAAAAAGAAAAAAAAGTGATGAGAATGGTAAGAGCAATAGAAACATGTAAAAATCAATTATTGATTAATTATTTACCTCTAATTGTAGCTTCAATGGGTTCTAATATAATCATTGACAAGACCCCTGAAACATCTATTCAGTTTTATTGGAATGGATTGGGAAAGGTCATAACATACTAGTTAACTAATTAATACTGCAGATTTCCCCACCATGCTCACCTTTACCTCTCTTTCTATATCTGTTCAGGAAGCAACAACTTCTAGTGCTGAATACTTAGTAGAGGATAGGTAGTGGTGCTCTTTTTGGTACTAAATTAAGGTTTCAGTTAGAGCAGAGTGAAACACACCCTCTGGAGATTATACTGGCCATGTACTCTCTATAATAAATTATCCAAATTTCAAAATACTTTTTGAAAATTCCAAAAATAAACTTACTTCCTCATACTCTAAGAATCAAAAACTGAGAGTAGAAGAAATTTCTCACTCCATCTAACAAAGCCATCCTAAACAAATATCTGCTATACACCAGAAATTTGTTGGAGGTTGTGCTCATAGAGTTGGTTGTCAGTCTGATATGGGAATTCTAGCAATAAAAGTGTGGATGAGGTATAAACTCAAAGGGAATGAAACTATCAATCACATTACTTGACAAATACCAGGCCCAGAGAAATGATTCCTTATTCAAGTTCAAGAAATCAAAAAGAAATAGGAAAAAGGGACCTTCAAAATAAAAAACCTCTGTATTATATGAAAAAGAACTTAGGGGCCAGCCCCACAGTCTATTGGTTAAGTTTAGCGTGCTCCACTTTGGCAGCCCAGGTTTGGTTCCCAGGCACAGATCTACACCACTCGTCAGTGACCATGCTGTGGTAGCAACACACATACAAAATAGAGGAAGATTGGCACAGATATTAGTTAGGGGCAAATCTTCCTCAAGCAAAAAGAGAAAGATTGGCAATGGATGTTAGCTCAGGGTGAATCTTCTTCACCAAAAAAAAAAAAAAAGATTTATTAGAAGGAAAAATAACAATGCCCTGAAGTAGAAAAAAATAAAAGCGTAGACATTGACAGATAAAAAGGGCTTACCAAATTCCCAGAAAAATTACTGTAAAGTAGGCTAAATTAAATGTGAACTAAACAAAATTTTAAATTGCAAAATAAGATTTTTTTTTTAAATTCAGGCAGAAATAGATTAATTTTGAAGAATCAGAAAAAAGTAAGTGCTGTCTGCCTGTTTCATTAAACCCAGAACACCAGAATTGTCTTCAGAATTTGGAGAGAAAAAAAATGTGGCAATTATTTTATACCCAGACAAGATAAGATGATGAAATGATTTAAGAAATATACTACCCATATAAATTTACTTGAAAACTTAAAGAATTTTCTTCAGAGTATTAAGAGAAAAATAAAAAGTAAGAATGAGAAACTAGAAATATAAAAGGACTATGTAAAGCAATTTAAAATATGAAAACCTGAAAATACGATGTATTAGGTAGAGAACAAGTTAAGTAAAACAAAAGACTTGCAAAATACAATGGTTCAGACAAGATTGCACTTTACTTTTCTCTCTTGTAATAATCTAGACTGCGAAAGCAGTCTCCGGCAGGTAGGCAGTCCATTAGGGCATATGAGGACTCAGATTTCTTCTATCTTCTTGTTCTGCCATCTCTTAGAGTGTTGTTCTCATGTACAAGGTTGAAGCTGGTGAGAACAATTGCGTCCACATTCTAGGCCATGGAAAATGGGATATAGAAGGTATAGAAAGCAAGTAGTTTCCTTACATGAATTTTATCTGGAAATTACACACATTACTTTACTTACACCAGTTGAACAAAGCTTAGTCACATGGCCTCATTTAGCTGCAGGGAGATTGAGAACTAAAGTCTCTAGCTGAGTGGACATGTGACCAATTAAAACTCAGATTGTATTTGTATGTATGGGGGTAGGCCTATTTAAAACAAAAACATGAAAGGGGTCACCCAGTGGCGCAGCTGTTTAATCCACGCTTTGGCAGCCCAGGGTTGGCGGATTCGATCCCGGGAGCCGGCCAACGCACTGCTTGTCAGCCATGCTGTGGCGGCGTCCCATATAAAGTGGAGGAAGATGGGCACGGATGTTAGCTCAGGGCTGGTCTTCCTCACCAAAAAAATAAATAAATAAAGTAAGCCATAAAAAAAAAAAAAAGAAGATAATGGATACTGGGGCTCAACTTGATAACTACTGTCATTGTCACTTATGATTACAGAATTCAAAGCAAAAATCAAAACTGAGTTTTGAAGGAGAAACAAAGTTGGAATCTATAACCAAATAACAAAAATAATAATTAACATTTATAACTTTAGATTACATTAGGAAATAAAAAAGAAGTAATGAAAAGGAAATTATGCTAAATTCTTTATTTTATATAAAATTCAAAAATTCTTATTCTTAAATCTAATTAGATAAAATTTAGTTTCAAGCATTTTTGAAAATTAAAGTAACTTCTTTTTAAAGTTAAGGCAAGATATTTACCTTTAACTCACTAGAGAAAGGAAAATGCAAATCAGAGAAAAAAATCTAATAAAGAAACATTCAAAATGGGAAAAGAAAGATGACAGAAATAAGATCATCCTAAAGAGTTTGGACAAAAGATAAAATAACTGAACTCTCCTATTAAAACTAAATTTAACAATATTCAACTTCAAAATTCACATCTAACATTAGGACACCAAAATGAGAAGAACAAAAGGAAACAGAAAGATTTAATAGACAAAATCAAGACTAAAGGAAAGCAAATAGAAATATTAATTTCAAGCAAAATAAAATTGAATATACTAAAACATTTAAAAGACAGTCATTTGTACTAAGTGATTTAATTCACAAAGAAGGTAAAACAATCATGAACTTCTATGCTGGAAGTAGAAGACAATAGTGATGGAAAAATGATTTTTGTTATGAGAATTGAAAACAACTCTCTATCTTTTACAAAGATGTATCAAGGTCCCCTAAGAGTTTGAGTAGTACAATTAATAACTTTATTTATTAGATAAAGTAAACTTCATTCTACAAGGAACATTTATGAAAAAATTATCATGTAATAGTAGTGCATGAAGATAATCTCAATAAATGCCAAGAAACACACATTGTACAGCTCATATTCTCCAACTACAAATTAAAACTGGTAATTATCAACAAAAAAATTTAAACAAAAAACATCCAAATCACTGGAAATATAAAAAGCCTTGCTAAATAACTCTAGGATGAACAGACAAATCAAAACTGCAGTCATAAAGAATTTTTAAATTAAATACTCTGGTTATTAAATAAAAATGGAGATAAATGAACTCAAATTCAACTCAAAATGGTTAGGGGAAAAGATTTATTAAGAAAACAGGATTAGTAAAATTATTCACTCCATTCAATACTCAACAAATATTTGGTGAAGGCCTGTTATGTTCCAGACACTGTAAGTAAGGAAATTTGTCAATAAGAAGACATAAAAAAGTAATTAGGTAACAATGTTATATAGAGATTAATGCTATAAAGAAAAACATAGTAGGATAAGGGGTTAGAGACTGAAATGGGGTAGGAGGAAGTTGCTATTTTAGATAAAATAGTCACAGGTCTATCTGAAGAGGTGGCATTTGAACAGGGACTTGAAAGAAAGAAGTGAACAAGACAAGCAAATGTCTGGTGAAGAGTTTGATGAAAAAGTACAGAAATTGGTAAACCAGAAAACTGAGAGCTGATTCTTAGCAAAAGTAGTAGACATGCCTCAGAAAAATACTGCCAAGAAACAAAAAAGAAAGCATGCACACACAAATGCAGCTATAGGAAATTATAACAGCAAACAAGAGAGACTTTTAAAAAAATAAATATATACATGATATAGCATAGAGCATTGACAATTGCCCTGGTTACATTGCCAAGTGTTCATGAATCTCCAAAATGATAAATACTGAAATATTTGTTCAGCTTTCCTCTAAATCACACCTCAGTAAAAAGTCATATGATTCCCAACACATCCTTATCCAGCAATTTAGCTGCCTTTTCCACCTGTGCTAAAGTTTTCTCTAACTTAATAGCCATTTTACTCAAAGCAGCACACATTCCATCACTTACAGAATCACTATCGACAAGTAGAGAAGAACAAAGCCACTGAGTCAAAAGGGCTGCACTCAGACCAGGCCAATTGTGGAGAGCTGAAAACAAAATATATTAAATCTACTAAATAATCATGTAACATGACTATGAGTCAAAAAAACCCAGATGATATATGATTTTATAAGAAAATAAATATACATATATATTTTTTGTGTGTGTGAGGAAGACCAGCCCTGAGCCAACATCCGTTGCTAATCCTCCTCTTTTTGCTGAGGAAGACTGGCCCTGGGCTAACATCCGTGCCCATCTTCCTCTACTTTATATGGGACGCCGCCACGGCATGGCTGACAGGCAGTGCGTCGGCGGGCGACCGGGATCCGAACCCGCGAACCCCGGGCTGCCAAGCGCGGACTAAACCGCTGCGCCACGGGGCCGGCCCCAGGAAAATAAATATTTTTAAAAATTAAATCAAGAAAAATAAAACTTAGGAAACAGGGTTTTGAATTAGACTTTTCTGTGGTCTGAGAATGTTGGATAAATGTTCAAAAAAATCCCACTGTCAAGAAAATACCAAGGAACTGCCAAATATCCACTCAGGGGTTTATTAAAAGAAATCAAAATCAGATCTGATTCCTTCACCCCCACCTACCCACCTCCAACTGATTTAAAGAGAAAGCAATGCTACAGAAAGTTACTGTAATAGAGAATTGATCTGAGATGTGAGCTGTCCGCCTAGGGAGAAGAGTATTGTGGGGTTTCTCCTCTGTTCCCTCATTTCAATCTAATTGAGGAGCGTCCCCAAGAGAACCAGTCGCAGAGATCAGGAGTGCCCTAAAGAAGAGGAGATTGGCATCCCCTTCTCTGACTGGATGTTTAGGGTGGAATATATGGATCCTGGTACTGCCAATGCTGTGAGGATTATGGTAAGAGAGCTCTTGGGAGAACCTGACACGTATTCCCTGTAGCTAATGTGAGCAGGAGGCAAGGGCAGGACAAGGAGAGAGAACAGCAGAGAGGTACCTTCACTTGCACTATTTAGAGTAGGTGCTGTGGTCTTGAAGTTTCCTGCCAGGGGGCAGCCTGAGGCTCCCATTATTAGAGACTTGAGGTATACTGGTAGGGTGGCGAAGAAATCCCTGCAGTGTTCCAAAGAATTAACACCTGCAGCCTGGAGTCCACAAAGACATCAGTGACAACAGTAGCTAAGTTGTAAGACTTTTGCCACCTATTCTAATCCCCCTGCATCCCATCTCAACCCTGTGAGAGACAAGAGCAGCAGAGAGAGGAAGAGGAGAGGGGACAAACATGAAACCAGACCTCGCCTTGGCTCTCATTGCCAGTCTCCAGCCACAGGCCATGCCTGGGATTGGCTCTAGGGAGTGGTCAGAGGGGTATGAGCTTTGAATTTGAGATATATTTAGGCAGAACAGTGTATTTGAATGCCTGAAGATAGTAGTAATTACCAAAAATGAACTTGTTCTTGTATCTGTAAATGACTAGAAAGCCATGGGACCTGACACAGATGTCCCCAAAGGGGAGGAACGGAGGTCATCAGAATCTCATAGAAGTCCTGGTCCAAACCACTATCATCTTCTTCCTGGACTTTTGCAATTGGTTTTTAATAGTCTCCCTGCTTTGTCTTTACCCTCCTTTAGTCTATTCTCAACACAGAAGCCAGACTGATCCCGAAAAAGTTGTCTCAATCACCTTTTGCTAAAATAATAGTGGTGGGGAAGGGATGTGGAAGTTTGATTCTAAAGTAAACGAGTAAATAAAATGAGCATTTGATATAGTATTATTGTGTATTTCTCCGTATATAAGTGATGTTATTAACAGGGTTGGTATATGGGGTAGCTAGTCTGCACAGATAGTCCCACAATGAACCAGGCCTCCCAGTATGTATGTCCTTCTCTAGTTCTGCCCCACAACGTTGGTAGTCATGAATGTAAACTGAGACACGTCAGTTTATAGTTTTTTCACAACTATATCTCCAGCTCTTACACTAGTGCCTTGCACAGAGTAGGACAGGAATAGTTGGGTAACTAAAATGAACACCTGGTATGATCCCACTGTATGCTTTTCAGGTCTGAGTGATGCTATTAATAGAGATGGTATGCACAGAAGGTAATATCCAACTATGGCCCTACTGTGTAACATACAAATCCTTTTTAGACTAGTTCTAGTGCCCTTCTACATTGAATATGGGCTGGCTGTTGTAACCAACAGGCTGTGGTGGAAGTGATTCTGTGTGACTTCTGAGGCTAGGTCAGAAGAAACCTTGTAGTTTCTTCCTTGGTCTCTTAGAACCCTCATTTTGGTGGAAGTCAGCCACCACCAGTAAAAAGCCTGACAATTCTGAGGTCAACATGCTGCGAGGAAGCTCAATCTGCCATTGTAGAGAGACTACATGAAGGCCAATCCCAAGCTTTTCTAGTCTTCCCAGCTGAAGTGCCAGACACAGGAGTGAGGAGGCATCTTGTACATTCATCCCACTCAAGCCTTCACATAATACCAGCCTGAATATCAGCTAACTGCAATCTCATGAGACTTTCCAAGGAAGAAGTGCCTACATAATCCAGTCAACCCACATAATTGCGACAGATAATAATAAATTGTTACTTTAAGCCACTAAGTTTTAGGGTGGTTGGTTTCACAGCAATAGATAACCAGAACAGATTAGCTATGAGAATGAGGAAAATAGAGAATGCTATAGAAAGATGCAAAATACTAAGGAATAACACCCAGATGGTAGTTTTAAAATATCATTACCCACCAAAAAGAATAGAGATTTTTGAGGAAAAAAAGTGGCTAATCCCAGGGCTAAGGAAGAAGTGTACAAGATGAGTTTGAAACTCTTATCCAGAAAACAGGAAATTATCAGATTACTATTAGGATTGTATCATAAGTATTTAGAGCCAGCTTGAAAGGGGGACTACTGTTCACAAGTGAAATAAATTGAGAATCAATAGGAATATTGACTATAAACAGTTTGAAACATCTAATATGTTCAAATCCTTAATGCCTTAAAAACCAAAAGGAAAGGAACTAATTGGTCACCACTTGAGGATGCCAAAGAAATAAATCATTATTCTAAAAACAAAGGAAAAAAAATCAGAATTACAAGAACAAAACACCTATGGCAGTCTGTAAAATGACACTTTACCTCAGACTCTCCAGAGTTTAGTACAACTCTCAGCATGCATTAGCAAATTAATAAGGGTTTTTAAAATGAAGGCAAAGCGGAATGATGTCAACAATACGACAGAAAAGGGTGCCTCTACTCTCTTTCCCCCATGGACACACTGATTCAACAACAATACACAGCCCAATTCTCTTTAGGAGAAATCCAGAAACCAGCTAAAACGCTTCTAGCAAGGGCAAAAACAGCCTTAGTGAAGCTGGCAGGGATATTTGAGATTCCCTCTCGCTATAATCTCTCCCCTCAAGACAGCGCCACACAGTCGGGAGGAAACCCCCGGTTCCCAGCTTCTCCCTGGAGAGGGGAGGAAAGGACTGGACCAAACATCCAAAGTTCCATCCAAAGTCTGGAGACTGCCTGAGGAACTTGTTTCTGCTTTGCCTGATTCTGAGCATTGACAGAAAATGCCATCAGGTTGGGGGTTGCTGAGAACTGAGGCAATAGCATGCACGCACTCAACTCTGAGAAAGTGAGTGAAAAAGCCCAAATCCCAGCTTCTCTCTGGGGAAGATAAGAGTTGGACTGTGCATCCAACATTCCAACTTTCCCAAGGGCTGCCTAAGGAACTGGCTGCTGTCTTGCCAGTCACAGATTAGTGTCAGGACCCTGCATACTCTAAATGACTGAAGGTCACTGAGAATAAAGGTAAAGGCTTGGGTATAGAAGGAACATACCTCAACATAATAAAGGCCATATATGACAAGCCCACAGCTAATATCATACTCAATGGTCAAAGGTTGAAAGCTTTTCCTCTAAGATCAGGAACAAGACAAGGATGCCTACCCTCACCACTCCTATTCAACATGGCACTGGAAGTTCTAGTCAGAGCCATTGGGCAAGAAAAGAAGCAAAAGACATCCAAATAAGAAAGGAAGAAGTGAAAGTGTTTCTGTTTACAGAGGACATGATCTTATATAAAGAAAACCCTAAAGATTCCACCAAAAAACAGTTAGAAATAATAAATGAATTCAATAAAGTTGCAGGATACAAAATCAGTATACAAAAATCAGTTGTGTTTCTATATACTAACAACAAACAGTCCCAAAAGGAAATTAAGAAATCAACCCCATTTAAATAGTATCAAAAAGAATAAAGCACTTAAGGGAGACAAAAGATTTGTGGACTAAAAACCACAGAACACTACTGAAAGAAATTAAACAAAACACAAATAAGTGGAAAGACATCCTGTGTTCATGGATTGTAAGATTTAATATTTTAAAATGTCCATACTACCCAAAGCAATCTACAGAGTTAATGAAATCCCTATCAAAATCTCAATGGTGGGGCCGCCCGGTGGCGCAGCGGTTTAGTCCGCGCTTGGCAGCCCGGGGTTCGCGAGTTCGGATCCCGGGCGCCCGCCGACGCACTGCCTGCCAGCCATGCCGCGGCGGCGTCCCATATAAAGTGGAGGAAGATGGGCACGATGTTAGCCCAGGGCCAGTCTTCCTCAGCAAAAAGGGGAGGATTGGCGACGGATGTTAGCTCAGGGCTGGTCTTCCCCACAAAAAAAAAAAAAAAAAAAAAAAAAAAAAAAAATCTCAATGGTATCTTCTGCAGAAATAGAAAAAGTAATCTTAAAATTCATATGGAAACACAAAGGACTTGGAATAGCCAAAACAATCTTGAGAAAGAAGAATACAGGCATATACAGTCAAATGATCTTCAGACAAGAGTGTCATGTGGGAAATTGCTGTTCAAGGGGTACAAAGGTTCAGTTATGCAACCAAGATGGGTAAATTTTTGACATCTACTGTACAACATCGTGCTTATAGTTAACATTACTCTTGTTGTATATGGAAAAATTTAATAAGAGAGCAGATCTCATGTTAAGTGTTCCTAAAGTTCTTTTGCCATAATAAAAAAATAGCATAAAGTGAAAAATAAAGAGATGATTTTAAAACCTAAACAAAAATGAAGGCAAAAAGAGAGTGAGCCCCCCAAAACCAGACGTTGGCTGCATGCTCGAACTCTTTCCCTCCCCAGAGAGAAGCCAGGAGTAGGGGGTATTCTCTGTGCTGAGCTAGGGGGAGGGACTATGAGGAGTGCATGCTAGTCCAAACCATTGCCTAATTCTCAGCTGCCCTGGACCTGGCACCCTTTCCTGTCAGCACTTAGCTTCAGGCAAGACAGAAACCAGTCCTTCAAGCAGACTCCTGAAAAGTCTGAACAGCTGGATGTATGTTTCGTTCTTCTCTTTCTCTCACCAGAGAAAAGCCAGATGAGCTGGGAGTTTTCTCCAGATTCAGATGGAGCAGGGCTGAGCTGGGGGGAGGGACTATGGTGAGTGGGTGCCACAAAACTTCCTACCCACTTTGATGCTGGCTGGTTTCAGGCTCCTCTGTGGTGCAGGAGCCTCTTAACTGGTTTCTGAATTTCTCACAAAGGAAACTGGTCTATGTATTGATGATTGTATGTCTCCATTCAGGGAGACAAGAGGTCTGGGGCTTCCTGTTCCACCATCTTGCTGCCATCGCCGTGGAAACTTATTTTTAATTACAAATCAAGAGAGGCTTACTTTTCCTGGAAGCTTTTGGAATGTGTTTTTATATGGTTGTTTCAGTTAGAATTTACTAAATAAAGAGAGAAGGAAAGTAGTTAGTATGACTGCTTAAATTTCCATGACCTACAAAGTGAGGATTCACAGAAAAATTAAAATGTTTTTGTTGTATTTTAATTTCTGTGCACTTTTTAATATAGGTTAAGGCTTTGTTTGACTGTTATATTTATGAGGGGAAATGAGGAAAATTAATGTTGTAACAAAGGTCAAGTTTTATATACGCAAAATTTTATATATATGCATATACATGTGCATTTTATGTGTGTATCTATACACATAGATATGCTTATATATATATACACACACATACTTGTGTATGTATGTGCATAGACACACACACAAACACATAAGCAATAAAGCTAACTCTTTTCCTTTGAGAAAAGATAGCCAAAATATAAAGAAAGCCAAAAGGAAAATATGATCCAATATATAAATATTGTCTTTCAGGAACAAATCACATATGTAAAGTGTTTTTTATAGAATTTTAAAAGACCATCTTTGACATACACTGATGTGTCACACCTAGATGACATCCAATTATCAAATACCGAGGGTTTGAACTGTTTGATATTATCTAAGAAGGACCGTAACCTAGAAAACCTCTCTTTATTGAATGACAGAAGAGAGGGATTTTGTTTTTATGTTGTGTTTTGTTTTGTAATGATATAGAGAAGTATAGACAATATTAATGTAAGATATCTTGGGTTTTGAGAAATATACTTATTAGAACTCTTTTGTCAACAAATAAAATCCAAATCAGAGTAGCATAAACTTTTTAAAGGGACTTTATCATAAGAGTATGAGAGTGTCTCAAAGACATAGATGTGGCTGGGCCTCAGGAGAAATGGAAACAGGGAGTTCAAATGCCTTCATGACTGTCTCTATCTTTCACCACTGCTTATTTGTATAAGTCAGCTCCAGTCTTCTTTCTGTCTCTGCAACCAGGCATTCTCTACTTTTGTAATCCATAGGGCAGAAAAGGTGGCCAACAATAAATCTAGTGTTGAAAATTCAAAAGACCAGTCACAGTGAGACCAAAACTTAATAGCTTAATTTCAGAGAGGCTCTGACTGGGCCAGCATGGTGCATAGGCATGGCCAGGAAGCCAGTCCTGTTGTACTAACATGGCTGTTTTCACTATAACCATGTAGATTGAGTTAGTTGGGGTATGCCTGCTCCAAGATCAGTCAGTGGGGCAAGCAATCCCATGAGTTTCTGTTACAATACAGAGATAGTTTGAAATGTTCCAAGCATAGAAATATGCGATGTGATGTGACAACTTGTAGAGTTAGTTGCTGTTGTTTAGGTAAATGTTGTATTTGTTGTTGGTGAAAGAGAAGGAGAAGACAATAGAACCTATCTAAATGTTCAGACTAACAGTCTGTTCTTTTTGCTAGTGCACCTTATAAAGTAAAATAATTAGTCCAGAAACAAGAAATCAAGGTAGCAAATATGTGCTAAATGGGAGAATCATCCAGCACAGTGAACAAGAAAAAGATGTGACTGTTACTGTGTGAAAAACCATTGAAACAATCAGCCCATACAAAACAGCAATAAAGAAAAGAAAATGAGATACTGGGATATTCCTAGCTGAAGAAACAAACACAAAAACAAAATGGGGCAGAGTGTTCTCTGATCAGGTGTCTGTTCGTTCCCTTTTGGAGAATTGGATGCAGATCTGATCGCCAGAATGTAAAAAGCTACTGACTCAATAAAGTGAATATATTTTCCAGTCCAAGCACAAAAGTACTGAAATCACTTTGACAAATTTGGATGAAAAGAACTTAATATTTCTTCGTGACTTCATATTTCTTATAATGAATGGACACATAGCATATTTACACTGGCATTACATTCATAAACAAGAAAGCATCGTCATTAACTATTAGCAACTAAGTGTTGCAACCAGCAGTATTATTCCCTGTTAAGCATAATATGTTGAATGGATTACTGTGGAAGACCAAGTGGGAAAGAAATGCCTTATGTGTCCACATTAGTTAGTGGTTATTACGGCAGACTAATAACATTTCCTTGAAACCTAACCAGTACTTCCCAGAAGTAGCATTCAGCAGTGAGACTCTGATAGTCATGTACGACATTCATTTATGGAATGAAATTATTTTATTCCCTTACCCTTAATAATTTAATGTCATATTACTTGCTTATGCTAAAAACAACCAAATTCAAATATCTTTCTCAGGTTTCTTCAGGTTCTAAGTCCTTTGCTACTTCAAAGAGCAGGAGTTATTATCAATTTTAATTTTTCTCATAATTCCTGATAGGTTAATATGCATACAGGAATGCTTAATATGATCATTATAACATATGTGTTCGTAAGCCAGTATTTTCCATCCACATTTATACTCATTACCTAGGAATCTACATGGAATATTTACTAAGATACAGAAATCTCTATGCCATTTGCTCTGTGAAACCAATCTCTGCACTTAAAAAGGCTACACTATTTCAAAACCCTGAGCAGAACATCTGCATTTTTATTTTTTAAATATTTAAGATCAATGTCTATTTTGTGAGGGTAAGGTATCTTAAACAAGATATTAATCAGTATTCAGATAGTCTTGTAATTGAACTTAAATTTGTCACAGGCGGATATTTGGGGACATATTATTTCCCAAGTCAGGTTTTAGAGAACTGTGCTATAACTGGTCTTCTCATTGCAAGCTTTTTATATTTGAGGCTCTTTGAAACAATATTGACTTTGATATTAATAACTTGAAATCATGTGGAGTGTTTACCTTTGCCATTCTGATGTGAAGACGAAATGTTCATTCCCTTTAATTACATTTCACCTGTGAGCCTTTATACCAGTGTAATGTACTTTTCATTGTTTTAATTATGATTTAAATACAGCTCACTCTTACTATGGCAATACCACTCAGATGTGTGAGATTTTATTAGTGTTTTCTCATCTCTAATAATTTTACTTTTGTAATGAACTGAGAGGTCTTATAATTATAAAATTGACACAAACAATGTATTTCTTGGTGATCATTATGTATGTTCTACTTAGAAAAGATTCTAATTAAACTCAAGATACAAACAGGCAATGAAATTATTAGATTCTTTCTATAAAATGTTAAGTAAAATTATGAAATGAAATCTCATTTGATGATTTTATTATATTGGGTATATTCAAGGGTACTTTAATCAAAAACATACCTGTAAAGATAGCATGTTTACACACCATTCAGCCTCTTGAAGAAAATATTACTAGCTACAATAAGACCACAAGAACTAGTTTCCTGTTTCTTCGCTAATAATATTACCAGACAATACCCAGGCTACACAAATATCAACATGTACATGTTCAATAGCAATTAAAATGTTTCTTACTGGGGCCAGCCCCATGGCATAGCGGTTAAGTTCGTGTGCTCTGCTTCAGGAGCCTGGGGTTCACAGGTTCGGATTCCGGGCATGGACCAACACACCACTTGTCAAGCCACGCTGTGGCAATGTCCCATATAAAGTAGAGGAAGACGGGCATGGATGTTAGCCCAGGGCCAATCTTCCTCAGCAAAAGAAGAGGAGGATTTGCAATGGATGTTAGCTCAGTGTTAATCTTCCGCACACACACACAAAAAATATTTCTTACTACTAATTTCCACCAACCCAGGAATATGAATAGCATTGCATTTCCCAACAGCAACATTGAATGCTAGAAAGAATAGAGCAATGCATTCACAATTCACAGGAAAAACCAAATGTCTAAAAAACTTAACATCTCAGGTAGCTTTTCTTAAGCTACTGAAGGATATATTACACTAAAATGAAGTAATAAAGCAAGAAAGAAAACATGGAATCTGAGAAAAGCATCCAACAGAGGAAAGAAGTGAAAGGAATTTATATAAACTTGTTAAAAGGAAGTTCCAAGATGAGAGCTGTGCAGGAAGCCTACACTACAAACCATCATGGAATAGAAAATCGAAGGTTCCAGAAAGAATACTTTTAGTAAAAAATAAATAAAAGGTGGTGGTGCAGTTACTGGCAGATTACCTTAGAAGTTTGACTGCTTTGAAAATAATATTCATAAATATTTTACAAAGTTGTTAGAGAATATAAACAGACTCAGCTCTTGACTTAAAGAAAACTAGGTAAATGGAAAAAAATAAGGCAATTATCAACTCCAAAGGGAAAAAGATACAACAACAAACTGTATTCCTACTATAATTCTTGAGCTCAGCAGTGAAAAAATACACACACACACTTTCATAATAACAAAAACACCAAAAATGTATTTAACTAAAAGTTGTGATATCATATTGGGGAATAGGGAAAAGAGAAAATCCTCATCTACTGTAACAAGAAGTCTTAGATAATGTCTAAAAGATAAAGAATCAAGAGAATAGTTTGCACATATTTAAAAACAGAAATAAATACCAAAAAGAAAATACAAATAGTTGAAAAATGTAAAGTAATTGCCCCTGAGGACAAGAAGTTGAAAAATGAAGAAGGACATAGCCAAAAGATACAAAGTTTTGGGTATTCTGGGATAATAAGTAAGGTGACCATATATTCTGGTTTGCCCAGCATAGTCAGAATTTATGTTCCCCAGCATCCTGTCCAATTTAGCATTTTTCTTCGTTTTTAATCAGGTTTCATTCTTAATAGTTGCACTAAAATAAGATGGTTGGGTTTAGCAGACTTCCACTTCGACCTTCCAGCTTCTGCCATGGTTTTATCTACTAGACTGCGAGACACATGAAGTAAATACAGTTCTCACCTTAATGTGTGGTTAAATTTGAAAGACAGTCAGCAATAACCTGTCTTTCTTCACTGTGCTTTTCCAGACTCAACATAGCAAACACTACTCTTCAAGACAGCTATAGGACTCGTGCTTATGAAACAGGGTGTGTTTCAACACAAATGATGAGGACAGTCATCTCTTTCAAGTCTCAGGTGAGTTGCAGGGAAAATACTCTGTGCTACTACCCTGTGAGTCAATTGCTATAATAGGGAGTTGTACATGGCCCATGTCATGGTCTGCAAGATGCATAAAGCCACCAGACCACCCATGGGGAGAGGGGAGCACACCAGTGTGAAACATGAGACAGGCTAGGTATATATGAAACACGTGCAAGAAATAGAAGCAGACCAGTTCTGCTGTAGAGTCTATAGAGAATAGCCTGAATCCTATTGCTACAGTAGTTTAGTCATGTATTATATGATGAAAATCTACAACTATTTAGCTTATTATTTGGTAATGCTTTTCATTTTACATACTCTTTCAGTAGCAATGACCTCAAAAAAAATCAAAGTACATATTTAATCAAAAATCATGTGCTAAATTTCTGTCTCTCAAAAAGATGATGACAAATGTATAACTTACTCAGAATATTTACTATCCATGCCATGAGGATTGTAAAGATATCATTGGCTGTATCAAAACCAGTAGTCAGACATCTGAGGAAATGTCAGCATCTATTTTAACTTTTTATGTTTATTTTAACAAGACTGTGTCCAGAGATAACAATAGAAAATGTGCAGCTACAGAAGGTGCAAGTGAAGCATGACTTTTCATTTAGATCAAATGACAGTGCTTCTGTATTAATTTAGCTAATTTTCCATTCCACATTTTCTTGTACTTGTATAAAAAGTGAATGGGTAGCTGTTAATATGTTCTTTCCATTAACAGAAGCAAAACATTATAAACAGTTAATTACACCAGTTTCATATCGGTGTCATCAGATCCTTCAAATGCAAAATGAGTTAATTCTAATTTTGATTTTTTTCATACAACTTATGGAATCAAATTGAAACTTTGAAAAATTCCTTCCATTTAAGATGAAACATCTGACATTATTATGAATGCTATTGAGAAAAAGTATTTTTTCCAGTAATAATATATATACAAATTCTGATGGAGCACATCATCATGGTAAGAACAATATTCTTACTAAATTGAAAACATATGATACAGAAATATACTTAGAACTGGTTATGGTGCATACATAATTAATAACCAAAGCCAAACATGTCATGATATTTTATCAGTTAAAAAATAAGCAGAGGTCTTAAAAATTTACAAATATTTTATGTATACACTACAACTGCCTACAAAATCTTGCAACAAAACTAATGTGAAAATAAAACAACAGCCAAAAAAAAGGGCTTCCACATGGTAGTATGAATTTCTCTTTGCTACCTCTCTTCAAATAGTTAGTCCTTGAAGAAAAACTTTGTAAAACAACTTAAGTGTCTTTTTAAAAAAATGGAACTTTCATTAGAAAGTCTTTTACACTTAGATTGCATCTTGTTCAGAGTGACTTAGAAATCAACAAAGATTAAATAATTAGAAGGCTAAAAATCTTTCGATTTTGGAGCTTTTACTGAATTTCAATGGTTAAAAAGAAAGCTTGAAAACAAGAAGATGCTGAACTGTATCACTACAAAAGTAAAGTAGGGAAAATCTATGTGACCTTGAATTTGGTGATGTTTTTAGATATAATATCAAAAGCACATTCCATGAAAGAAAAACTTGGTGGGTTGGTAAAAATTTCTATGCTGTGAAAAAAAACTCTTAAGGGAATAGAAAGACAAGCCATAGACTGGGATAAACTATTTAGAAAATGCATATCTAATAAAGATCTCGTATTCGAAATATAGAAAGAAACTTTAAACTCAACACTAAAAAAAATTTTTAATGGGCATTTATGGGCAATTTATCTGGACAACTCACCAAAAAAGACATACAGATGGCAAATAGACATATGAAAATATGCTCAAAATAATTTGTCATTAGGGAAATGCAAATTAAAATAACAGTGAGATACCACTACACAAACATTAGAATGGCTAAAACTCAACAATTGAACAATACCAATTTGTGGCATGGATGCAGAGCAACAGGAACTCTCATTCATTGATGGTTAGAATGCAAAATGGTTCAGCCACTTTGGAAGACAGTTTGCCAATTTCTTACAAAGCTGAACATACTCTTACCACAGAATACAGCAGTCATGCTCCTGGGTATTTACCCAACTTATTTGAAAACATATATTCACAAAAAACTTGCAGACTTCAGGTTTCTGGTTCTACACGTAAGAAGCTTGGAAATCACCACTCTGTCCTAACAACAAGTAAAAAAGCTGAACAGACTGAAAAATCAACAACTCTTCTTGGATCCAAAAGAGAGCGGAGAACACGGCGCAAACTGCTGTCCTCAAGATTAGAGAGTCAGAAAGGTGGACATAGGGAGTCATGGCTTACCTGAGCAGAGACTCACAAGCAGACACTGCCAAGAGAACCAGTGCTGGAGTAGGAAAATCTGAACTATAACTGATGAATTGCTGAAGACTCAGTGTGGACAATTCTGACAGTTAAAAACTTCAGGAGGGGGCCACCCCAGTGGCATAGCAGTTAAGTCTGAGCCCTCCGCTCAGATCCTGGGCATGGACTAATGCACCACTTGTCAAGCCGTGCTGTGGCAGTGTCCCATATAAAGCAGGGGAAGATGGGCACAGATGTTAGCCCAGGGCCAATCTTCCTCAGCAAAAAGAGGAGGATTGGCAACAGATGTTAACTCAGGGCTAGTCTTCCTCACACACAAAAAAAACTCCAGGGGGACCTAGTCATAGGGGGGCTTCTACACTTTTGTGAGTTTTCCCTCCAGGAGCTCAATCAGATTCTCACAGTAAAGATCAGAGAAAAATCTCCTTGTGCTTCCAGCAGCAGGCAGGGAAAAGGAACCATTTTGAAATATGCCAGAGCACTCTGTTCTTCTTAACAAGGCCTGCCCTTCGGAGAAACTAATTAACCAGAGCCTAACAGGCTGATTTATCATCAGAGTCTAACTCACCTGGGAGAAGGGAAATACCCAACCCTAGTCCACCTTAGCCTTCCATGTGGGAGAAGGGAAATACCGTCTCCAGCCTACTCTAACCATCCTCATCTGCCTAAAAGGAGAGAAAAAACTGAGACACACTTGTGAAGTTCACAGTCCAGAGGCATAGGCTCACTAAAAAACTGAGACCTAATCATAGGACTATAGAATACTTCCCCTCCCCACCCTACCTTACCACCACATTACTAAAGGCATATATATATATATATATATATATATATATATATATATATATATATATATATATATAACTGATAGATCTGAATCCAAAGTAATACTACAGGGTTCTTCCTTTCTAGCCTCTAATCCATAATTGTATCACTCTTCTTCTACAGTGAGAACTCTGATTCCTAACAACATCAACATGTTTATTCATTTGCTCAGTTTATAATACACACAAAATAGTTTTTGAACTACTACAGTACCACCATCACAACAAACCTACTAACTGAAAATAAAAATTTGCCTGTAGTTCCTTTTGTCCTTATAATATAGCCCCCTTGAAAGTGTATAATCAGAGTACACTTTCACAGTAAAGTATTAACAGTTCAATCAGAAAATGGGCAAAAGACATGAACAGGCATTTCAATGAAGAAGATATACAGATGGCAAATAAACATGTGAAAAGATGTCCATACAACCAAATTAGCCATTGGAGAAATGCAAAATAAACCACAATTAGATATCACTGCATATCTATCAGAATGGCTAAAATAAAATATATTGACAACACCAAATGCTAGTGAGGATATGGAGAAACTGGATCACTCATACATTGCTATTGAGAATGTAAAATGATTTAGCCACTCTGGAAAAGTTTGGCAGTTTCTTACAAAACTGAAAAACATGCAATTATCATATGACCCAACAGTTACACTCCAAGGCATCTATCCTAAAGAAGTGACAATTTACACTTACACCAAAACCTGTATGCAAATGTTTATAGCAGCTTTATTCAAAATAGCCAAAAACTGAAACAACCCAGATGTCCTTCAAGAGAAGAATGGTTAAACAAACTGGTACATCCATACGACTTAGTAATAAAGAGGAATGAATTACTGATTACATGCTACAACTTGGGCAAATCTCCAGGGCATTATGCTGAGTGAAAAAGCTAATCCCAGAAGATTACATACTGTATGATTCCATTCATATAACATTCATGAAACAACAAAATTATAGAAATGAAGAACAGATTAATGGTTGGCAGGGGTTAGGGATGGCAGAGTGAGAGGAGGAGTGGGTGTCTTTGTAAGGACAAGACCAGGAATCCTTGGTCCTTATAGTGATGGAAATGTTCTTTATGTGACTGTGGTAGTGGAACCTACACATGTGATAAAATTGCCTGGAATTAAACACACGCACACACATGCAAGTAAAACTGGGGAGATCTCAATGAAATCAGTGGATTCTATCAATGTCAATATTCTGATTGCAATATTCTATACTTTTGCGTTATGTTACCATTGCAAGAAACTGGGTAAAGGGTATATGGAATCTCTCTGTATTATTCCTTACAACTGCATGTGTATCTACAAATATCTCAAAATTAAAAGTTTAATGTTAAAAATTATTTGGATTGAGGGGCCAACCCAGCGGCATAGTAGTTAGGTTTGCACCCTCTGCTGCAGCAGCCCGGAGTTCACATGTTTGGATCCTGAGCACGGACCTACACACTGCTTATCAAGCAATGCTGTGGCAGGCATCCCACATAAAGTAGAGGAAGATGGGCACAGATGTTAGCTCAGGGCCAGTCTTCCTCAGCAAAAAGAGGGGTATTGGCAGCAGATGTTAGCTAAGGACTAATCTTCCTCACACACACAAAAAAAATTATTTGGATTGATTCTGTGTGTGTGTGTATGTGCATTGTGTATGTGTGTGGTTATGTTTTTGATATATAATTAGGCTTATTGTCTCCCATTTGCCAATTTGAACGTGAAGTTCAGTTTTCCTGCATTCTATTACTTTAATTTTATTTTAGATATCATACTCTACATATTCTTTTTTACTTTCTTTTTTTCACTTGATTATACATCTGTAAATCACTCCATATCAATTAATAGGTGTATTTTCATTCTTCTTTTACAGCAATATGTTATCCTGCCAACCTTTTCTCTTTGGGCATTTAGATTCTTTCAACTTTTTTGTTATTATAAATAAACAACCTTTTTTCACATATTCATTTTATTTTGTTGGAAGTGTATTTTTCAGGGTAAATTGACACTAGGAATTTGTTAGTGGTATAAGCCAATGCAATTAGACAAAAGGAATCAATTAAAGTCTCATACCAGTCAATGTTAAATAATAGTGAAAATAGTGGACATTCTTGCCTTCTTCCTGATTTTAGTGGAAAAGTCCCTAGTGTTTCCCTATTTGGTAAGATGCTAGCTTTAAGATTAAAGTCTATATATGCCAAAAATGGTGCTAAGAAAGTATGCATCAATTTCTATTTTACTGAGTCTTTTCATCAAGGACAGCTAAATCATGTATTGCCCAAGGTCAAGTGCAAGAAAAAGAACAGGACATGAAGCCAAAAGTTCAGGAATCAGATAAGGAGAGAACTGAGCAGGATGCAAGAAAGGAGAAAAGGTCAGGACTTTCTTTGTGTATTAGATACATGGTGTGGGTATGGATCAATACAAGCTAAAGGCACATGTGAGAACTGGCTCAGTTCTCAGACACCGGCTGTAGGAGCTTCCTATGAACAGCACACAATGTCATGATTCTCAAAGAACCTACTTACAGGAGAAAAAAAAATCAAGAACATACATAACATAAGAAAAATTATAAGATCCAGTTTTATATTATGTCATCTTTGATTTCTCAATAGGAGTTACTATATATACACTTCAGTCAAGGACATGCTTTCATAAAACAGCAGGCTGTAGGGAGATAATCTCTCCTAGCTTCATTATTTAGTATAAGCTTATTCTTTGACCACTGGTGTCAACACTTAGCTATTTTCGTGTTTTGTCACATACCTAGTATTTCCACCACTGAAAATGACAGAGGCTATACACCTGAAAGCTACTTGATAATTTTAATTTCAACTTCAGCTGAGAAATGAAAAAACCATTGAGGATTTAGAGAAAATAATGCTTTGGCTTGAAAAATATATATTCTTATAGATACTCAGCAAAATTTGATAGAAGTTTCTTATACTATCTGTTGCTCATCATATACCTTTAATAGAACACTGGCATGCTCTCTTTTTTATATTAATTTCTTTAAAATAAATGAATTTTTATGTAAGTGAAGAATCAGATTAATATCTTTGATATATTATCTAATAAGTATAATTTAGAGGAAATGGAGTATTCATGATCCAGGTACAAATCTTGAGGCAAAAGATTTTTGCCTGAAAGTAATATTTAAGTAAGTATAGGAAGATAATAAAGACTCATTATATACTTCTAGTAATTTTGCAGTTCTATTCTTTTTATCATTTAAGTAATTCTAACTTCCTTTGGTCATCACTTTTTTCTGTTTTCCAATTAAATAAATATTGATTTAAAAAAATTCAGCCTCTTACTTTTGTGGCTGCTTTTGCAATTCCAAATGAATACTTCTTCTACAAAATTTAATCAATATCTTTACAAAAAAATAAATTTGGGTAACACTCTCTTTCTTTTGATTTCAAATTAATCAGTTTTAATAGCATCCACTTGGTTCAGAGTCAGGAAATTCCGATGACCACTGTGCAGTTTCCAGAATGAGGCAGTTGAATGCTATACAGTTGTAATGGGAAAAGGCAAGAAATTCTGGCTATCCCACTGGCCTCCTGGCATAATTCTAGAATGAAATAGTCTAACTATTCCATAGTGGCTCAGGATACATGTCACAGTCTTATGTCTCATGAGCGACGCATTACCAGTTTATAGGCTGAACCCAACTCTAGGTCAAATTTATTTAGCTCTCAAGGTAATAATACTGCACTGGGTACTGCCAATGGGTATCCCAGGCCACAGTTCTGTATATTTCAGTCAGAATGAACTTCTAAGACCATGATATAAAAAGGTTTAATTTTGCATGTGAACTCTGATAATCTGGTGATGGCTGCCTAAAGCAGCTTCTAAAGAACATTCTAAGGCCACATGCAGACTTAGAGGAACAGAGTGCCAAGAGAGTGCCAAGATAGGTTAGCAGAGTCTGTCATGAATTTGGAAAGGGGAAAATAGCAACTTAAATGTCCCATATTTACCGATCCTGATATAAAGATTTCAAGAAAAGAAATAGTTGAAAAATCTGGCTTAGAAGTTCAAGTAAAGTCTAAACTATGACAAGAATGATTTACTAATCTGCACCCCTCTCCCTAAGAGGAGAACTTTCCAATCTCTCAATGTTTTTTCCCTCTCCTCCTTTATTTCCTAATTATTCCTTTTCTCTGCTATAAAATAGAATTATGAATTTATTTAATAAACTAATGTTTTTCTTTCTTCTAAAAATTTCATATAGTGAGCTTTTATATAGTGTCCTATCCCAACCACAACAAGTTTCCAAACAAATTTAAGTTGTAATTTTACTTGTATGTGACAAATGTTATTATTTTTAGTGGATCAATTTACCCTTAGGGGAAATTACAAAGCATCCTATTTCCTTCTGGAGGATCATAGATTAGAGGTTACGTGATCCACATG
This sequence comes from Tapirus indicus, assembly GCA_031878705.1. Lineage (NCBI taxonomy): Eukaryota > Metazoa > Chordata > Mammalia > Perissodactyla > Tapiridae > Tapirus > Tapirus indicus. Next base: position 123,045,580 of record CM062919.1, on the reverse strand, counting down.
GATATGTGTGTGCAGGACAGCCACTGCCTTGGGGGTCTGTCTTTCCAGCAACCAGTGCTCTGCTTCCTCCATCCTCAGCTTCCTCCAATTCTAATAACAGTTTCTTGATTTTTCTTTGGAGACCACAGTCCACATATCTTCAGTCCATATGGTTTAGGTGGAAAGGCAGGAATGGCCCCACTCCCAAGATCCAGGAGTGTGCACATGTCACAGGTCTGGCCAGTCCCAGAGATCACAAGGATTGGTTCAAGGATGGGCATGTGACCCAACTTGGTCCAACGAAGATCAAACCTGGGACTTTTGTGAAAATTATTGGGGAGAAATTCTTTCTGCTTAAGTCACTGAACTTAAAGGAAGTAAGCCTGACACTGTGGGGATGGGGGAGGAGGACAGGGGCACTACAAAAACAGAACCTGCATAGACACAGAAGGTAGAATAGAGGTTACCAAGGGCAGGAGAGAGGGGAGATGGGGTGTTGTTGTTTAATAGGTACAGAGCTTTGTTTGGGATGATGAAAAAGTTCTGGAACTAGATAATGGTGATGGCTGCACAACATGGTGAAGATACTTAATGCCACTGAGTTGTATACTTAAAAATGGTTAAAATGGTAAATTTTATGTTCTGTATATTTTACCATAATAAAAAGTTAGCAGTTAAAAATATCCAAGATACAAATCAACTCATCTAACCTTATAAAAATCTTCTGAGGGAGGTAATCATATTCTAGTATAACAGGTTTAACACTTAACAGGTTAAGTGACTTGCTCCAGGTCACAGAGTTGGTCAGCAGCAGGTCCAGGAGCCAAATGATCTGTGGCAAAAGACCAAGTTTGCAAAATTCCCAACTGCTGTACTTTGATGCTTTGAAAAATGCAATAAAAATAACTAATCTAGAGAAATAAAATTTAAAAAGCAAAACTATTAAAAACAAACAGAAATAGAGCCTGCCTGTGACTGAAGCAATACTAGGGAAAATAAGGACAAATCAGAGAAAAACCTAGTCTTGATAAGGCCATAGAGTTCCTGGATCAAACTCTGACTGAGCCAATGTTATATTTAGACTTTCCAGTGTTATGAGTCAAAAAATTCTCACTTTTCCCTAGTAACTTTGAGTTTGGCTTCTGTCAAAATCAAGTCAAGATCCCTAACTAATAGAGGGATTTAACAATATACAGAATGCTTTATTCCCCAAAATTCAGGGGCAGCTGGAAAAAGGGCTGGCCTGGTGGGGCTATTCCCCATAAGGGCAGCTGATGTAGGAGACTGAACTCATTTCCAATGGGAAATGGACTTGTAGAAGACCATAGAGTATTAAGCATGGGGCTAGAAGGAATGCTGTATCCTAGAGTCTATGGTCCCTAAAACTTTTGGTAAAGATATTGAACTCATAAAACATTGAATTGGAGTTTTCTGAAGAACTGTGAAAAATTTGGCTTCACCTTTAAATTTCATGTTTAAAAGAAAAAGAGCAGCCAACATAAACTCAAGAACAAAGAAGCAGAGAGAGGCTTGAAGAATGTTGTCAAAGGGTACAAACTTTCAGTTAGAAGATGAATAAGTTCTGGGGACTGAGTGTACAGCTTGGTGATTATAGCTAATAACACTGTGTTGAATACTTGAAAGTTGCTAAGAGAGACCTTAAGTATTCTCATTACCATAAAAAATAGTAACTGTGTGAAGTGATGTACGTGTTAATTAACTTGATTGTGGTAATCATTTCACAACGCATATGTATATTAAATCATCGTGTTGTATGCTTTTAAAAAATTATATATAACCTAAATGAGGAAAAAAAGGAATTCACAGAAATTAGGGGAGGATTCTCACAAGCTATAAAACTGGGGGTTCAGGATATGTTCAGCCAGATCACTAAAGGATAGGAGGCTTCAGACAACATCTGTATTGCAGGATTTTGTGAGACATATTTACTATCATCATTACCCAGCCTGGACCCAAAATGCCCCCATTTGGTGGCTTGACTCAGATCCAAACTTGCTGTTTCTAACCTTTCAGTGGACATCAATATTCCAGGGGTTAGCATCCTATTTTCTGATCAGGAGCTGTGTCCCAAAGGTTAGGCTTGGATTGAAATAGAAAGTGAAAGGATGAATGGAGTAAAGAAGAAAGTTCTCAGCAATCTCTACACTTCCTCAAACACTTTTTCAAAACAGCCTCCTCAGATATCTACCTACCACATTACTGAATGTTCACTGTTTTTTCAAAGGAAGAGTGAATCCAAAATCCAAAAACTTCATTCAGTTTTAGAATTTATTCAGCAGTTTTCCTGCAAGCATGAACAAAAAGCCAGACAACTAACATTAGTAAAGTGAAAATATAAGAATCCTTGTATTTGATAACATCCTGGAGTAACTGAACCTACACAGACAATAACTCTGGATTTCTTACTATATGACCAAAATAAACCCAGATGTACATTTTAAGCAACTCTTGGCCAGGTTTTTTGTTTCTAGCAATCAAAAGAAATTCTGAATAATACACATGGAAAAGATGAAAAATTGGATAGCGAAAAAAGGCTTTTTAAATTTAGAAAGTCTTTGAGTAAATAAATTACACGTGAATGTTGTGAATTAGGTCCCTATAAGAAAACAACTATGTTATGTATCATGATCAAGGGGCCAGGAAAAACCAAAGAGAAAAGGAAAACTAAAGTCAGTGAAGATCTCATTCAGTGAAATGCCATTTTTGCAGAGTACTTGACATTCAGGAGCCAGTGTCTTCAAAGTTTTTAGGAGTTTGTAACCCACTCAGATAAATTCCCTTTCAAAGGAAACAGTCCTTATATTGGAAGGGCTCATTCCCAAAAGGGAAATGAAAGAGCACTTCAGTGCAGCCTCCAAGAATGGAAAAGCCACGAGGCATGTCTTTGGATGGGCTAGAGATTACAGCAGCAGTGTTTTTAAATGGCAAGAAGAAAACAATACAAAATACCCACGTTAAATATCTGATAGTGAAATCCCCTTTGAGTTTTTAAAAAAAAGAAAGAAAGAAAATGCTTTTACAGGACCTAAAGATTTCTCACTCGAGTATTATTCAAATTCCTCCTTTATTAAAAACAAAAAAAAAGAAACTCCCCAATCAGGAATCAAAAAAGTGCAGTGTAATAATTAAACAAATTTTTAGAGAGTGTGTAAGCAAAAGCCTTTAGCAAAGTGCTTCTAATCAGTACTACTACACGCTTCCATGTAAGACAGCCATCAACCCTCAGTGGGTCTCAGTGTCACTCATCTGTAAAAGGGGAAAAGGAGTTTGAACTGGATAATATCTAAGACCCACAACAATCTTAAAATTCTAAAATAATATATTTGCTTATTACATGAGAAATGTACATTCGTTAGAGAAAAATTATAAATACAGATTAGCAAAAACAAGATAACATGGTTCTTGCGAAAATCAAGCCTATCTTATTTGACTATTTCTTTTCAAAATAATGGGACAGAGGTTTCAGGATACTAAGAGACAGCTCAATCAGAGATTTATCCATCTATTTTGTACCCAAGGCCATGCTTGGTCAGATTTACCTAAACTGCTTCTAAACCATCTGCTGGTGAAACTTTCTCTTTCAAATATGAAAAGTGTCTGGACCCTTCCCAGGACATATATTTGGGCAAAAAAGGGGGTTTCTTACAGTTAAGCTTTGTGGGCACAACCTGGAAATTGCTTCAAAGAATGATATTCCCAGCCAATCACAGCTTCTTTTCTTGGCTCCACTGAAGCACTGAGAAGCAGTTTTTCTGTTCCCTAATAAAATTATTAAAAGAACTATAAATCATGATTCCAGAAGAGAGTTAAAATATAATTCTTTCAGACATTATATGTTTTCTTACATTAATATGGTACTGAGCTTAAGAAAGCTAATGTCAATTCATTGGTCCCAGTTTTTCCCAAGAGAAGAAAGATTTGTCACATGTCCAGTGTCAAAAATCTCCCCAGACTGTAATCAGGATAGTATGAGGGTCTTCTGAGACAGTTGTATTGTAACTGCTTTTTTGTCACTTAACATATCATAAATGTCTTTCCATGTCATTAAATACATTTCTACATCATTATTTTTCTTAAGGAGAATTAATTTTCTTGTTTTTTCTAATTACAAATGTAATAGATCCTCCATCATTTACTAACTGTTTTATCTTGGACAATTTACTTAAAATCAGACATCAATTTCCTCATCAGTAAAATGAGAATAATACAATTCCTATCTTTTATTATGAATATTAAAAGAGAAAATTAACATATGTTATTTATCACAGTGCCAGATACACAGTACTGTATTAAAAGCATCTATCTTTTTAAATTCAAATGGTGGAGAAAATCATACAAAGAAAAGTGAAAATAGTGTATAATCTTACCACCCATGTTAACTCCTTTTGTTAATTTCTTTCAATCTTTTTGGACTTTTTCTCTGGGCATATGTTTGCATATGCATGTGTTTATGGACACAAACTCATGCATTATTTTGGTTTTACAGCATTGTATCCCCAATGCTTCACAAAGTGTTAAATAAATATCTGTGGAATGTTAAAAGTATTGAGGAATTAATTAGTAAAAAATGTGACTTCATGAAAAATCTCTATTGTATTTAGCCCCAGCCAATGGAGTACTTTTTCATATAATGTTTGACATATTAAAAAGTCTGTACAAAAAATAATTTTAGTACTCTTTCACAGGATGTAATAACATGATTTACCTTTTAATTAACAAAATATATGGGTGGGCTTATATCAGTTAAAATGACTTGCCTGCAAGTAAGAGAAAATGTAATTCAAATTAAGTTTAACAATTAAGACATTTATATCTTCACATAACTAGAAATCCAGAGACAGAGTGTTCTTCATGGTTGGCTTGATCCACTATCTTGGACTCAATTTCTTCTGATCTTGACCTCTTCCAGGTTTTAGACTCATCCCCATGCTAGTAACCATATGCAGAGCTCATACATGAGCACGGCACAAAGGAACATAATGGTTTACTTTCAAAAATTCTCTCAAAGTTCAGCCATCATGGAGTAATAGGTATCAGATTTCCCCTCCTGCAGTAAATAACAATAAAGCAGACGAATATATGAAGTAGAGGTTTTCAAGATTCAGACCAAAGGAGTCATGGAACTGTGATCTTAGAGAGAATGGAAATACATAAGGCAAGACCTACTTTCACCAGAGTTTTTGTCATGGGCACACTTTCAAACTGCCTCACAGAGAAATAGAGCCTCAATCAGTCTTACTGCATACAGAATATAAAGATTGGAGTTATGGGTTGCTGAGATGGTAGGAATTTGCTAGACAGGGTGCCAGAGTGGAGGGAGCTATGCAGAGAAGGAAACACATAAGTCTACATAGGGATTCTCTTGAGTTTTTTGGCCAGATCCTTTTCTGTGTCTGCAGAGGGTGAAATTCTGGAAGGCCCTGACAGGGGTCAACTGCTGGGAGTCTGTACACTAAATGGGAATTCCAGAGATCATACAATGCTGGGATTCTGATCTCCCTTAGATCTCATACAACTTTCTAAGTATTCAATATCCTTTCAACCATTCCCTATGTGACCTCAACAGGCCACAATTTAGGAGTAAGACCTATCTAGCCATAAGGTAGGGTCTACTATAGACCCATGCAAACAATGCCTCAAAAGCATCAAACTGAATCATCAGTAAATTAACTTCCTACCAAAACAAAAATCAATACTCTGTAAAGAAAGATAATATAATTTAGACTCTCAACAACATGACATCAACAATGACCTGCATACAATAAAAATTGCTAGCTGTACAAAGATGAAGAAAAGTTACAACTAGGAGGGGGAAAAAAATCAGTCAATAGAAACAGTCCCAGATATGACAAAGACATTGAAATTAACAGGAAAGAAATTTCAAATATCTATGATAATCCCACTACATCCCAAGAACCTTTGAGGGTTTGCCACTTTGTCTATTTTGAAGCAGAAAAATGGCCCATCCCTCAAATCAAGTGTTGCAAAGGTAAAAACAAGTGTTGCAATTTGATGTCATCACTGTCAGTCACCCTAGGTATAAAAGGGGGAGGCAGCTCTCCTTAGAAAGAGAGAAATAGGAACCAGATCAGATGCATGAATTTTGACTATGGATGAACCTCATTTTGTCTGCCTTATACTATATGGTGACGTTGGAGGCCATGAGTTTGGGATACAGGGTGGATAAGTGTTGGCGGGCATTATCATTTGAAACAGAGCTTGAGGGAACATGATGACACATGCATGCATCTGCCCTTGTGCTGTGGTAGCAAGAGAACAGAAGCTTCTCTTCAGTCTTTCAAATCACATACAGGTGCCTCTCCTTTCCTTGACAGAAGCTAACCCAGAACCCTGCTGGCCCAGATTCTGTGAAATTTAATTTCCAGGCTTTCAATTTCCATAACATAGGGGATATCCTAGAAGAAAGAGAATGGTTCTGATTTGCCAATAGGCTAAGAAACATCTCCCATTACCCATGTTTGCCAACGCTTATGATAACACCTTTCAACATATTTACACACACATTTTCTTACTTGAGTTTCACAATAACATTATGTGCTGATATGGCTGATACTACTAACTCCATTTTACAATGGAAAGAACTGACGCCCAGAGTGATAGTGAATTTTCTGTTCTTTATTCATTCTACAATATGCTAGTTGGCTCAAAGACATTGAGTTGTATTCCAGCAAATGCATTCTAACCAAGAAAATTATTTGACTCTAAGATAGAAATTTAAGTTCAACACCAATGGTGTCTGATAGTGAAGGTTGCTAAGAATGGTGCCCAATTAAACTTACAGATTTACTTCTTTAAATTCTCCTTTATTTATATTATCTTTAAGCGTAATAATTATTATTTCTAACTCTAGCTATACTAATGAAGAATAATTATGTTTACCTGTCTACATATGCAGAAATAATTTAAAGTTACACAATCAGACTTTAACCACCCGCCAATAATCATTAATTGCAAGATCAAGTTGGGCAAAATGAAGAAATTTCTTGAACTTTTAATCAACAAACCAAAATACATAAAGTAGCAGTGGGAAATGTCATAATTACTATTAAGATATACTCAAAAAATGTTCTTTATTTTGGGACATTGAGAAAACAAAGAGAAATAGTCAATACAATCTACAAATCACAAACCAGAGACTTTCATGGTGATCTATAAGATCCATATATTTTATCACCAACAACTCTAACAATATAAATTTAACTTAATCTTTTAACAACTTAACTAATCTCTATTTATCAATACATTTGAACTATAGTCTTTCTAATTTTCTAGCAGAAAACAATTAATACATAAATATTTCTATGTGATTATCATATCAATATTACTATAATAAAACAAGATTTAGATTTCAATAAAACAGGTACCAACAAAGGTAATGCTATTGACAGATTACTTCTAGGAACAAGTTATCAACTAATCAGACAATGGAAATTACTGTGGAAGTAAAAGCCATCATTAAAAAATTACATTATATCTCATTGATTGGAAAAATAAGAAAAAAGAATATTTTTGTCATCAGGACACATAACTAAAAGTGACCTTAATCATATTGCTGCTGCTTCTCCTCCCTGTCCTCCTCCATACTCTACCTTCCTCTTCCCCCTCCTCCTCCTGTTCCCTCCCTCCATTTTTTTCCTCTTCCTCCAACTCATCTTTCTCCTTTCCTTCCTCTCCTCCATCTCTCTTCCCCCTCCTCCTCTCAGATCCTCAGATTTCCTACCAACTGAAATTGGCTATACAGTAGAATGACCTTCATAACTAGAAAGTTATTCAGCAGAAAAATGATGTGAAAAATAATTAAGTGCAGTGCTCTTCAAAAATAAGTTCTTGAAAACCTGTTTTTAAAAATGCTGATGGAAAGCCTCGCATGTATCAAACACTGTCCTAGGTATCTGAAAAACATGAGATCCAATCCTGCCCAAATTGAATATGATGTAGTTAGCTGAAGCAAGAGTCGAACCCAGGCCAGCCCGATGCAGAGCATGCTGCTTCTCCTGGTTTTTCATCATGAAGACTTTCGTCTATGTCTACACACCGGTCTATTTGTTGATTGCCTTTGAATTAATTCCAGTTCAAGCTAATTAAAGAGACAACCTCGGTTTGCCATCAGGTCTCCTTATCAGCTATAAACATCTAGTGCTCCTTCTGACATTACTACATTCTCATTATTTGCTACCTCTCTTCCCAAAGCAGAGAGCTGAAAATTACTGCCGTGTGGGCACCTCTTCACTCCATTTATGAATCCTTTTATTTAACTGGGAAAAAATTTCTCTGCTACTCTCAAAGGAAAGAGAACTCCCCCCCACCTCCCAGTCATATTGTATCTCTAGAAGAACTAGATGGAAGAGGAGAATGAGTGAAGCAAAAAGCCTGAGTGGACAGGAGGCATCTCAAATTGTAGTTACAGTGATTCTTTATTAAGCAGCTAAGATAGCCTAGCAACATGCAACTTTTTAAAATGTTCCTATGGTACCAAAAAAATTATAGCTTGGTCAGAATTCTAAATAGACACCTTAGCAATAGATAATTGAAGGCATTTGTCATAATAAAGAATCTAGTGTATGTTTAGCATTTTCTCCTAAGAATTTTTACAACTATTATATTAATTGAGCCTTACAACAAGCCTGTAAAAAAAAGCCTGAACAGATTTTTTTCTTGTTCTTTTTTTATTTATAAGAGTCATACATCCATTTTTATTTAAAAGTTCAAATAATACAGTACACAGGGCAAAATGTGAAGGACCCCTTGTTCAAGCCGAGTATCCTTTCAACCATTTCCCTATATACGTGTTCACACACATGCACACACAAGAGTTTGGAGTAGCAGGTATTTATAAGTGGGGTATGATACGTACTATTTGGTGAAATGCTTTTCATACCTAACAGCGTAGCCTGGAGATGTTTAACTAGCTTAAACAGAAGTTTAATAACATGTACACCTCCTGTATACATGGGAGAAACCCAGGAAAACTGAGTAACTCCCAAAATGCCCAAAGTTACCACCTTAAATACTATCTTCAGCTAAAGACAAAAGAAGATTTTGGAGGTGGGGAGTCAGTTATGAGCAGTTACCAGGAAAATCACAGTAAACAAGGGTAAGGTTGTTGTGCAAATTTAGTCTTTGCCTTCTCCATTGATAAGAATTTCTAGAGATTTGGTCATCTCCCTCTTCCTGGTACAGAGAGAAAGTCAACATTATAAATGGAGATTTCCCTTTTACATGTAAGTGTCTTTTACAAAGGGTAACTTCTACTTTGTTTTCAGGGCTTCTCCCATGTCTGCTGTTTCTTAAAAATAACCAGCCTAAAATAATCCTTATGCCAAAGAGACATATTTTGGGAGGGCAAATTTTGCTCCCCTACACTCTTTACTTTACGCCATAAGAACCCTCCACTCCTCCTAAACTCTTTACTTCCCAAACATGTCTTGACTATTCATTTCAAATCCTGAATCTGCATTTCCTAGCTCTGCATTTTTAAGAATATCACTTTGACCACTCTGAGTCTTAGTTTCATTATTTTGAAAAAGATGAACACTATAAACCTCACCAGTTTCTTGAAATGTAACCACAAGCCCACTAGAGCCAGTCTGAACAGACCCCATCTCTTATCAACAGAGTGATTAAGAATTGTTTTTCGGAAAATTTGCAAAGTCATGTAGGCAGAGCATGCACAGAAGAAGAAATCTTGACCTGAAATGACCATGGAACAAAAGATTCTCCTCCCCTCAGAACCAAAGGACTGGGACGTGACCAGAACTTGAAAGTCAGACTCCCAACAGAAGCCAGGGGTCTGTCATCCAGGAAGATCTGGTGTTAAAAAATCTAGTTTACCAAATATGTTTAAAACCTTACCAGAAACATTTAGAACCTTACCATAAATGTTTAGAACCTTACCATAAATGCTCGAAGCCCACAAATCAAAACCTGTCCTGCCAGTGTTTCTGCGTGCCAGGCTGTTCTCCCTAACATCTTAAATTTTGCCCCAAATCCTGAATAAGGGAGACAGATCTGAGGGCACATGTCCCCTGTCTCCTGCAGATTGATCTCACAAAATAAAGCTGCTTTTATTTTCCCAAAAGCTGATGCCACAATAATTGACTTCTTTTTATATGAATTGTGCAAGAGAAACCCAATTTTGTGTGGTAATGGAAATAATTAAATAATGAAAAATGGTATATGGGAAATGCCTAGAACATAATATACACTCAGTGAGTGTTTGCTTCTACCTTTCTTTCTCTGATTATCCCAGGCCATAATAATTGTTCCTATCACTGAATTCCTATAGTACTCATCTACATTACTTTTCTGTCACCTAGCATATATGACCTTCGATCATTGTTTGTCTTTTCATGTGATATCCTATCTCTCCATCTTGATTATAAGCAACTTGAGAAAAAGAGCCATCCCATATTCTATGTTTGTGATGATGCCAATTAAATCAAGCATACCAGTGGGAGAGAAAAAGCAAAATGAAACAAAAATCCATCCCAGTTATTCAATTTTAGGAAAAGAAACTGAAAAATCTGAGATTAGTCAGGGGGAAATTGAATGGTAGCATTTAAAAATTCAATAACCCACAGGAAGCTGGAAAGCATTTGTGAACATTTCATTGAAAACCCAAGATGAATGTGTGTCATATTTTAAAATGCCAAGCCTGTGTGTGTCTGTGTGTGTGTGTGTATCCCCAGGCAAAGTTAAAGGGTTTGGAAACAGAATTTTCCATTTAATGGAGCTATTTGAGAAAGAATTATTTAAAAGAAAAGAAAGAAAGAAGGGGAGTGGGGAGGAAGGGAAGAATGAGGAGAAAAAGAAAGGGAAGGAGAGAAGAGGAAAAAAAAGGAATCTTTCACAGACTAGAAAGCTGGCTTAAAGAGAGCAGGGAAACTCAGGAAGGATGCCAGGTCAGGAACAAACCTGAAATTAGGCAGATCAAAAAAGAATTGTGTGGAACTTTTGAAGAATATCCAAACCCACCAGCAGAATTTGTGGAGGCTACCCATGGAATTAGTGAGACCACTTAAAAGTCATGGTGTACATTTTCACCCAAGAGCTTGTGAGGGAGAGGGAGGCAGGAGCTAGAGCTGATTCAAGGAGCAGAGGGTTTGGGAAGGGCTGATCCCTCCCAGGCTTGGAGTAGGTGGGTTGAGAGGGACTAGGCCGGGTGGGAAAGAGATAAATAAAGGCCTTTATTTGTCACTTAGTCTCCCCTCTTTCTCATTTCTCCTTTTCCTTGGCTGGCTGTCTTCCACTCCCCTCTCTTAACTCAAAATTCATATGTATTTCTCCATCATTCTCTCTTTCCCTTAAAGAATTCAACCACAAAGACATATTTTGCATGAATTACTCTAAGTTTCATAAAAACCTGAAATAGATGTCAACCTTTAAAAATAAGAAGACTTATTCCATATTTCAGTTGCCACTTGAAAACAAACTGAAGATGTGGCAAAACAAGACCGGGGTCCCATAGGAACAAAGAACTGGTACTGAGTAGCTTCAGCCCCTCTAAACAGAGCAACCTTCTACATCCCCTCATCTCCATCCAGCCAGATTTACCAGTAATGTTATCCAGCAGGCCCATTCAGGATGGAAGTTTTGCCCCCCTGCAAGCATTCCTATTCCTCTTCTGTCTTCTTGTGTGGAATTTCTTCCTTTCTTTTCCCTAGATATTTATTTTCTTCTTAAATTTCTATAAGTTGTAATTTTAGTACATACGTTATTTATTTTTGTCTATTCTTAACTGAACATAGAACCTCTTAGTTTTCTTTTTATTTCATACCACCCCCATACCAAATAACATGCCTTTAAATTAGTCATGTTATTTTGGATGACTAAAATAAATAATCCAAAAATAATAAATAAAACCATTTTGCTCTTGCCTTATTGCTATTTCAAAATCAGTACAAGTGATAAGGTTTGTCAGTCTTATAGCAGCGAAAATAGCATAAATATTTTCATATATGTAAGTTTCTCTCTGAGACCCATGAATACAGAGGTGTTGTTTATTTGCTTTCTTAAATAGTAATTGCTCCCCTCTGTTTCTGTTCCCAGAGAAACAAAAATCACTTTAGTGTTCTTATATTTACTGTGAACACAAATTTAGTCTTCCTAGAACTCATTGATGAAGAGCTTCCCAATGACCTCTCTGCCTAGATGTTTTTATCATAGTCAGTTCCTGATCTGTTTGGCCTTACCCTGCACTGACATCTCACTTCCCCTCCAACTGAACCATGGCTTCATCTCTAATAGGCCCCTCATTTATGTGTTGTTTGCATATGTGAAATTCCTTCACATAATTCTGATAATTGTGCATCCTTCTGAGCATAAGTAGCATAATGATCCTGCCATGCTTCTGAAGATGTCAGGTAAGACTCGTTGCTAGAATTTTATTCATTTAGTTAAACAAATATTTGTGGAGGTTCTGCTTGGTGCCAGGTATTGTTCTAGGTGCTAAGGATGCAACATGGAATATGACACAGTCTCCAAATTCGATGAGCTTATAGTAAAATAAAGGGGTTACAGGCAAGAAGAGAGGCAATTAAAATACAATGGATACATCACCTAGCATGAAGTGGTTGAATGAACCTCCTCACACATAATAATTATAAAAACTGGAAAGAATATTTTAAAAACAACTATTTGCAGACACTAAAAACCAAAAGCCCACAAAACCAATGGAGATGTTTCTATGATGGATAAGGATTAAATTTGTGGCTTTTTTGGCTTAGGTTGGTCTTTAAGCGCCCCATACTTGAGCTGGGGCAGAACTCTGGGGTGTGACATAATTAGCAGCACCTTCTGGGAAGTATCCAGTACTCGTGATAAAATGCTGGAGCAATTTTCTGTTGGATGACAATGAAATTCAAACTCCTTTTGAGAAATTAGAGTGACACCACTCAGTTTACAGTCATCTTGCAATAAGCCTAATGATTTTTAAGCAGACGGGCCTTTTCTAGGAAATCTAATCTAACAATGATTACTTTAACCATTTATTCCCCCAAAAGCTGTCTCTACCAAGAAGAAATCTTTGGATTGGCTTTCTTAGGAGTCTTCTCCTTACAGCAAGTTTGAAATAAAACTTTGACACATGCTCACAATCTGAGAAGTTGTCACACAAATACAGTAGTCCCTCTTTATCTGCAGAGAATATGTTGCAAGACCCTCAGTGGATACCTGAAACCACAGTTAGTATCCAACCCTATGAATAGTATGTTTTTTCCTATATATACATACCTATGATAAAGTTTAATTTATAAAACAGGCACAGGAAGAGATTAACAACAATAACTAATAATAAAATGGGGCAATTATAATATACTGTAATAAAAGTTACTGTAGTTCCTAGCAACCTCAGAATATGAATTTTTTTCTTTCCTTATTAAGTGGAGAACTTTTACTTTTTCACTTAAAGGAAGCACTTCTAAAGAACCCATTGGTCACAAGAGAAACTGGAAAACATTTTTAACTTGAATGATAATAAAAATATAACATATCAAAATTTGCAGTGTGGTTCTAAAGCAGTGTTTAGAGGGAATTTATAAATTCAAATACTTATATTAGGAAAGAATAGAGAGGCAAACTCAGTGATTTAAGATTCTACCTCAAGAAGCTAGAAAGAGAAGAGAAAATTAAACCCAAATTAAGCATAAGGAATAAAGTAATAAAGATAAGAGCAGAAATAAATGAAATATAAATTAGACAAGCAAGAGATAAACCAATAAAACCTAAAATCAATAAAATTGATAAACTTCTACTCAAAATGTTCAAGGGAGAAAAAGTGGAAGACACAAATTACCAATTTCAATACCATTACAGTTATTATAGACTATAAAAACTGAATGCATTAGTTTCCTGAGGCTGCTGGAATAAATTGTTACAAATTTTGTAGCTTAAAACAACAGAAATCTATCATCTCACAGTTCTGGAGGCAAGAAGTCTGAAATCAAGGTGTCAGCAAGGGCATATCCCCTCCAGAAGCTCTAGGACAAAATCCTTTCCTTGCCTCTCTCAGCTTCTGGTGGCTGGTGACATTCCTTGGTGCTCCTTGGCTTGTGGGTGAATTTCTTCAATCTGCCTCTGTCTTCACATCAGTTTCTCCTCTGTGTATATCTCTAATCTGCCTCTCTCATATAAGGACATTTGTGATGTCATTTAGGGCCCAAGTGGATAATACAGGATGATCTCTTCAACTCAAATTTTTAAACTTAATTACAACTTAACTTTTTTCAAAGTAACATAGGTTCTAGGGCTTAAGATGTGGACATATCTTGGAATGACATCAGCATCATGGCAGAATGAGTTGTTCCCCTTCTCTCCCTTCTAAGTTACAACTAAATAGACATTCATTAACCAACAGAGGATTCCCTACACAGCACAACAAGAAGCCTGAGAGATCCACGCAGCCATACATCAGGAAGTGGGTGACTGGATCTCCAGGAAACAGTGGAACTAGGTAAATACACCCTATACCCTCTCTGGTGGCAGCAAGCCAGGTCACATATCCTCACACAGTGGTCAGCCCAGTGTGACTGTGAGTGGAGGTGGGGGCAGCCTGGCTCATGCACAAATGCTTTCAGAGTGGTAGCCTGTGCCATGGGAGTGCCCACCATGCTGCAGCAGCCCCGCCCATGGGAACACTCTCCACTGAGTGGCAGTGACTCAGCCCTCACATCGGCACCCCTCCCACCTAGCGCTGCAGCTCAGCCAGTCCCCTGCCAAGCAAACTGGGCCCTGCCCATGTGAAAGCAACCCACTCACCAAGCACAGAAGCCCCACTCACATGAGTGCAACCTGCCCAGCATCTGTGGCCAGCCTGCACAAACACAGAGAGGCCCTACCAACACAACTACCAGCAGATGGGGGGGGATCAGAAAACATAGCTCCTGCCCACCCCAGCAGTGGCAGGTGGAATCTGTGACCTCATACTGCGATAAATGCACCAGCAAAGGATCAATTCCTCAAACACAGTGAAGAACTACAGTAACACTTAGAAGGAGAAGGAAAATGACAGTTTTCCAAAAGCCAATCCTGAAGTCACAGAAGTTTACAATCTAAATGACAGAGAATTAAAACAGTTGTCATAAAGAAAGTCAATGAGTTACAAGAAAACTCAGAAAGATGGTTCAGTGAGCTCAGGAATAAAATTAATGAGCAGAAGTGGGGCTGGCCTGGTGGCATAGTGGTTAAGTTCACACACTCTGCTTCAGGGGCCCAAGGTTCACAGGTTCGGATCCCAGGCACGGACCAACACACTGCTTGTCAAGTCATGCTGTGGCAGCATCTCATATAATGTAGAGGAAGATGGGCATGGATCTTATCCCAGGGCCAATCTTCCTCAGCAAAAAGAGGAGGATTGGCAAGAGATGTTAGCTCAGGGCTAGTCTTCCTCACAAAGAAAATTAATTAGCCAAAGGAATACTTCACCAAAGAAACTGAAGCTCTAAAAAAGAAAGAAAAAAATCAAACAGAAATTCTGGATATGAAGAACAAAATTAAGGACATAAAAAAATCTAAAAACCATAAAAAATAGAGTTGATTTATGGAGGACAGCATTAGCGAATTAGAGGATAGAAATATAGAAATGCTTCAGGTGGCAGAGGAGAAAGAACTAAGATTTTTAAAAAATGAAGAAATTCTTCAAGAAATACCTGACTCAATTAGGAAAAGCAATAAAAGAATTATAGGTACTCCAGGGACCGGCCCAGTGGCGCAGTGGTTTAGTTCACACTTGGCAGCCCTGGGTTCATGGGTTCAGATCCTGGGTGCCTGCTGACACACTGCTTGTCAGCCATGCTGTGGTGGCATCCCATATAAAGTAGAGGAAGATGGGCACTGATGTTAGCCCAAGGCCAGCCTTCCTCAGCAAAAAGAGGAGGATTAGCAACAGATGTTAGCTCAGGGCTGGTCTTCCTCACAAAAAGAAAAAAAGATTTATAGGTACTCCAGAGGGATAAAGGACAGGAGAGCTTGTTCAAAGAAATAATAGCTGAGAACTTCCCAAACCTGGGGAAGGAACTGGACTTACAAGTACATGAAGCCAATAAAACTCCTAATTACATCAATGCAAAAAGACCTTTCCCCAAGGCATACAATATTAAAACTGCCAAAAGTCAATGACAAAGAAAAAATAATAAGGGCAGCAAGGCAGAAGAAAACAACCTACAAAGGAACCTCTATCAGGCTTTCAGCAGATTACTCAGAAGAGGACTTACAGGCTAGGAGAGAATGGAATGATATATCAAAATACTGAAAGACAAATCTTTCAGCCAAGAATACTCTACCCAGCCAAAATGTCCTTCTGATATGATGAAAAAATAAAAGCTTTCCCAGATAAACCAAAACTGAGGATGTTCACTACCACTAGAACTTCCTTACAAGAAATGTTGAAGGAAGTCCTCCTACCTGAAACAAAAAGGCAAAGGTTTACAAAGCTTTGTGTAAGGTGATAAATAGACAGAGAAAATCAGAAAATTTCAGCTCTCTATCAGAACAGGTTAGCAAGCACTTAAATATAACATAAAAGATAAAGGGAAGGAAAGCATCAAAAAATAACTATAAACACTTCACTTTAGTCACAAACTCACAATACAAAAAAGAATAATTTGTGACAACAATAACTCAGATGGGGAAGAGGAAAGAGATGGAACCTGCTTATGCTAATGGAGATAAGAGGCTATCAGAAAATGGACTATAACATCCATAAGATCTTTAATACAAACCTCATCGTAACCACTAAACAAAAAATCAGAGCAGAGACACAAATCATAAATAAAGAGAAAACCATCACAAAAAAACACCAAACTGAAATGGCAATCAGAAATACAAAGAAAGAGAAACAATGGAAATATAGAACTGGAAAAGAAGAAATAAAATGGCAGTATTAAGCCCTCATGTATCAATAATCACTCTAAATGTAAATGGATTGAATTCTCCAATAAAAAGACACAGAGTGGCTGAATGGATTAAAAAACAAGACCCAACAATATGCTGCCTTCAGGAAACACATCTGAGCTCCAAAAACAAACATAGACTCAGATTGAATGGGTGGAGGAAAATACTCCAAGCAAATGGCAAGCAAAAGAAATCAGGTGTTGCCATGATTATATCAGATAAAGCAGACTTCAAGATAAAAAAGACAATGAGAGACAAAGAGGGGCAGTATATAATGATAAAAGGGACATTTCCCCAAGAGGACATGACATATATGAATATAACATGCACCTAACACAGGAGCTCCAAAGTATATAAAGCAACTACTAACAGACCTAAAGGGAGAGATTGACAGCAACACAATATTAGTAGAGGATGTCAACACCCCACTTACATCAATGGATAGATCATCCAGACAGAAAGTCAACACAGAAATGGTGGCCTTAAATGAAACACTAGATCAGATGGACTTAATATATATAGAACATTCCATCCAAAAACAGCAGAGTACACATTCTTCTCAAGTGCACATGGAACATTCTCAAAGATAGACAATATGTTGGAAAACAAAACAAGCCTGAATAAATTTAATAAGATTGAAATCATATCAAGAATCTTTTCCAACCACAATGCAATGAAATGAGAAATCAACTACAAGAAAAAAGCTGGGAAAGTCACAAATATGCTGAGACTAAACAACATGCTACTGAACAACCATTGGATCAATGAAGACATCAAAGGAGAAACTTTTAAGAAATACCTGGAGACAAATGAAAATAAAAACACAACATATCAAGTCATATGGGATGCAGCAAAAATGGTACTAAGAGAGAAATTTATAGCAATACAGGCCTACCTCAAGAAACAAGAAAAATCTCAAATAAGTAATCTTAAACTACACCTAACAGAACTAGAAAAAGAAGAACAAACAAAGCCCAAAGTCAGCAGAAGGAGGGAAAAATAAAAATTACAGCAGAAATAAATGAAACAGAGACAAAAACAATAGGAAGGATCAATGAAACTAAGAGCTGGTTCATTGAGAAGATAAACAAAATTGACAAACCCTTAACCAGACTCACTAAGAAAAAAAGAGAGAAGCCTCAAATAAATAAAACTAGAAATGAAAGAGGAGAAATTACCATGGATACTGCAGAAATACAAAGGATTATGAGAATACTATGAAAAACTATATGCCCACAAAGTGGATAGAAGAGATGCATAAATTCTTAGATTCATACAACCTCCCAAAACTGAATCAAGAGGAAATAGAGAATCCAAATAGACCAATCACAAGTAGAAGATCAAAACAGTAATCAAAAAACTCCCAAAAAACAAAAGTGCAGGACCAGATGGCTTCTCTGGAGAATTCTACCAAACATTCAAAGAAGGGTTAATACCTATCCTTCTCAAACTATTCCAAAATACTGAAGAAGACAGAATGCTTCCTAACTCATTTTATGAGGCCAACATTACCCTTATACCAAAACCAGGCAAGGACAGCACAAAGAAGGAAAATCACAAGCCAACATCACTGATGAACATAGACGCGAAAATTCTCAACAAAATATTGCCAAACCTAATACTGCAATACATTAAAAGAATCATACATCATGATCAAGTGAGATTTATACCAGGGATGCAGGGATGGTTCAACATCCACAAATCAATCAGTGTGATACACCACATTAAGAAAATGAGGAATAAAAATCACACGATCATCTCAATAGATGCAGAGAAAGCATTTGACAAGATTCAACATCCATTTATAGTAAAAACTCTCAGTAAAATGGATATAGAAGGAAAGTGCCTCAACATAATAGAGGCCATATATGACAAATCCACAGCCAACATCATACTCAACAATGAAAAAACTGAAAGCCATCCCTCTGAAAACAGAAACAAGACAAGGGTGCCCACTCTCACCACTCTTATTCAACATAGTACTGGAGGTTTTGGCCCAGAGCAATTAGGCAAGAAAAAGAAATGAAAGGTATCCTAACTGGAAAGGAAGAAGTGACACTCTTGCTGTTTGCAGAAGACATGACTCTATATAGAGAAAACCCTAAAGAATCCACCAGAAAGCTATCAGAAATAATCAACAACTACAGCAAAGTTGCAGGGTACAAAATCAACTTATAAAAATCAATTGCATTTGTATACACTAATTATGACCTAGCAGAAAGAGAAATCAAGAATACAATCCCATTTACAATCAGAACAAAAAGAATAAAATACCTAGGAATAGATTTAACCAAGGAGGTGAAAGACCTATACACTGAAAACTATAAGACATTACTGAAAGAAATTGAAGAGGATATATAGAAATGGAAAGATATTCCACATTCATGGATTGGAAGAATAAACATAGTTAAAATGTCCATATTACCTAAAGCAATCTACAGATTCAATGCAATCCCAATCAGAATCCCAATGACATTCTTAATGGAAATTGAACAAAGAATCCTAAAATTTATATGGAACAACAAAAGATCTCAAATAGCCAAAGCAATCCTGAGAAAAAAGAACAAAGCTGGAGGTATCACAATCCCTGCCTTCAAAATATACTACAAAGCTGTAGTAATCAAAACAGCTTGGTACTGGCACAAAAACAGACACATAGATCAATGGAACAGAATCAAAAGCCCAGAAATAAAACCACACATTTATGGATAGCTAATTTTCAACAAAGGAGCCAAGAACATACAATGGAGAAAGGAAAGTCTCTTCAACGAATGGTGTTGGGAAAACTGGACAGCCATGTGCAAAAGAATGAGAGTAGACTGTTATATTACACCATACACAAAAATTAACTCAAAATGGGTTAAAGACTTGAATGTAAGACCTGAAATCATAAAACCCCTAGAAGGAAATATAGGCAGTACACTCTTTGACATCAGTCTCAGCAACATCTTTTCGATAACCAAGTCTACTCAGGCAAGAGAAACAAGAGAAAAAATAAATGGGACTACATCAGACTAGAAAGGTTCTGCAAGGCAAAAGAAACCATGAACAAAAAGAAAATACAAACCACCAACGGGGAGAAAATATTTGGAAATCATATATCTGACAAAGGGTTAATCTCCAAAATAAATAAAGAACCCATACAACTCAACAACAACAACAAAAAAAACAAACAACCCAATCAAAAAATGGGCAGAGGATCTGAACAGACATTTTTCCAAAGAAGACATACAGAGGCCCAACAGGCACATGAAAACATGTTCACTATCATTAATTATTAGGGAAATGCAAATCAAAACTACAATGAGATATCACCTTATACTGTCAGAACGGCTATAAATACCAAGACAAAAAATAACAAATGTTGGACAGGATGTGGAGAAAAGGGAAGCCTCATACATTGCTGGTGGGAATGCAAACTGCTGCAGCCACTATGGAAAATAGTACAGAGATTTCTCAAACAATTAAAAACAGAAATACCATATGATCCAGCTATCCCACTATCGGGTATTAATCAAAGACCATGAAATCAACAACACAAAGAGATTTATGCACCCCTGTGTTCAATGCAACATTATTCACAATACCCAAAATTTGGAAGCAACCCAAGTGCCCACCGATTGATGAATGGATAAAGAAGATGTGGTTTACATACACAATTAAATGCTACTGAACCATAAAAAAAAAAACACAAAATCATCCCATTTGGAACAATATGGATGGACCATGAGAATATTTTGTTAAGCAGAATAAGCCAGACAGAGAAAGACAAACACTGGATGATTTCACTCATTTGTGGAAGATAAACACGTGGACAAGGAGAACAGATTAGTGGTTACCAGAGGAGAAAGGGGTAGGTGAAAGGGGTAAAGGAGCACATAGGTACAGTGATGGATAAAACTAGATAAACTAGATAAAAACTAGACTATTGGTGGTGAGCACGATGCAGTCTATACAGAAACTGCTATAAAATAATGTACACCTGAAATTACATAATGTTATAAGCCAATGTGACCTCAATATAGTAATTTTAAAAAAAAGATGTGGACATATCTTTGGGGAACCATTTTCAACCTACCACACCTAACAATGGAAGATTATTAAAAATTTTGTGCCAAAAAAATTAACAACTAAATTAAGTGGACAAATTTCTTGAAAGATACAAATTACAAATAAGACACAAGAAAAAAAAAGACAACGTAACTAGTCCTGCGTCAACTAAGAAAATTGCATTTTTAATTAAAGATCTTTCCACAAAGAAACTTGAGGCCCAGATGGCTTCATTGGTAAATTATAGTCAATATTTAATGAGAAATAAGACCAACTCTCACAAACTCTTTCAGAAAATAGAGGCTACAAATACATATCCTGTGCAGGAACGGATTAACTTAGCAGCCCTGGATTGCTCAGACTCCACATGTTCTCAAGAAAGGCCTTCCTCCAGGACCAGCCCTTGGCCAGCTCCTGGGATATGAGCTCTAAGCCCTTGGGAAATTCTGACTGATAGAAATGTTTTTGTATGCTTGAGGTCTTGGGCCACATGATACCAGTGTGACTGGATAGTTTATGCTAATGTGATTTATGATGACACCTGTTTTTGCCCTGAGGAGCTGAGTCTAAGTATCGGAGATCAGCCAAGTAGGCACTGCATGTCTATGTGACCAACCCCCAGTAACAACACTGAACACCAATGCTCAGGTGAGCTTCCCTGGTGGTAGCACACATGTCGTCACACATCATTGCTGGGAGAATCAAGCACATCATGTGATTCCACTAGGAAATGATACCTGGAAGCTTGAGCTTGGTTTCTCCTGGACTTCAACTTATGTACCTTTTCCTTTGCTGATTTTAATTTGTATCCTTTCACTGTAATAAACTGTAATCATGAGTATAATAGTTTTCTGAGTCCTGCAAGCCCTTCCAGTGAATCATCAAATCTGAAGATGGTCTTGGGGATCCCCAATGCACTTCACAACTCATTTAATACTGTGAGTATTATCTTAATACCAAAAGCAAAGGAATCACAAGAAAATTATAGACCAATATTTCTCATGAATATAGATGCAAAATTTCTTTAAATTAACAAAGGGAATCCAGCAATATAGAAAAAGGATAATATATCATAGACATGTCCATTTTATTCTAGGAATACAAGGTTGATTTAATATTTGTAAATCAATCAATGTAATTCTCCACATTAACATAATACAAGAGAAAATCCATATAATCATCTTAATCGATGCAGAAAAAGCATTTGACAAAAATTCACCACCCATTTGTAATAAGAGCTCTCAGCACATTAAGAATTAAAGGAAGCTTCCTCAACCTGATAAAGTACATCAGAGAAAATTTTACAGCTGAAATGACACTTAATGGTAAAAGCTGAATACTTTCCCTCTACTTTTGGAGATAAATCAAGGATGTTCAGGGGCTGGCCCAGTGGCATAGTGGTTAAGCTCACACACTCCACTTTGGCAGGCCCAGGGTTCACTTGGACATGGACCTACGCACCACTCATCAAGCCATGCTGTGACGGCATTCCACATACAAAACAGAGGAAGATTGGCAAAGACATTCACTCAGGGACAATCTTCTTCAAGCAAAAAGAGGAGGATTGGTGACAGATATTAGCTCAGGGCCTATCTTCCTCACCAAAAAATCAAGGATGTTCACTATTGCTTCTTTCAGCATTGTACTAGAGGTCCTCGCCAGTGCAATAAGATAAAAATAAATAAGTAAAAGGGATAATGACTAAAAGAAATAAGTACAACTGTCTTTATTCATAGGTGACATGGTAGTCTAGGCAGAAAATTCTAAGGAATCTAAAAGAAAATTGTTAGAACTAATAAGTATATTTAACCAGGTAGGAGAATAAACAATCCATATAAGAAATCAATTTAATTTCAGTGTACTAGGAACAAACAACCAGAAAGTAAAATTTAAAATAAATTCAATTTACAATAGCATCCAAAAACATAATTTATTTAGACATACATTTGAAAAATATGTGCAATACCTCTATACTGGAAACTATAAAACATTGCTGAATGAAACTAAAGAATGGCTAAAACAAATGGAGAGATACTCCACATGCATGAATTAGAAGGCTCAGTATTGTTAAGATGTCAATTTTCTAAACATTATCTATGGATTCTGTATAATATCAGTCAAATCATCCCAGGACACATTTTCGACAAGCCGATTCTAAAATTTATATCAAAAGGCAAAGACCTAAAATAGCCAAACAATTTAGGGAAAAAAGGACAAATCTGGAGAACTTACACTGTCTGATTTCAGACCAGACTGTAAAGCCATAATAAGCAAGAAATTGTGGCACTGGTACAAGACTAGACACATATATCATTGGAACAACATAGAATCTAGAAACACACATACAAACACAGTCAAGTGATTATCTACAGCCATCTAAATCTAATTCAAGGAGGATAAAATGCTCTTTTGAATAAATAGTGCTGGAACAATTAAATATCCATATTCATATGGACAAAAATAAACCTCATCCCTTGCCTCACACCACACAAAAATTAACTCAAAATAGTTCATAGACTTAAATGTAATAGCAAAAAATATAAAACTTCTAGAAGAAAACATGGGAGCAAATCATTGTGACCTTGAGGTAGACAGATTTCTTAGATAGGGCTCAAAAAAATACAAATCAGAAAAGAAAATTATTGATAAATTAGACTTCATTGAAATTTAAACTTTTGCTCCTCAAAAGACACTGTTAGAAAAGTAGAAAGGCAAGCCACAGACTGGGGAAAATATTTGCAAAACATTTATCTAATAAAGGACTTGTATCCAGAATATACAGAACTCACATAAGTGAATAAGAAGAAAACAAACAACCCAATATAAATATGTTAACTAACACTCCACCCAGAAAATATATGAATGGCAAAGAAGCACTTGAAAAGATGTTCAATATCAGTAAAATGCAAATTAGAACCACAGCAAGAAACCACTACATCTCCACTAGAATGACTAAAATTAAAAAGCCTGACAATACTAGGTGTTGATACTACAAAATGGCAGGAAGTAGCTTTTTGAGGTGATGGAAATGTTCTGTGTCTTGACTGTGGAGGTGGTGAATACATACATTTATCAAAACAGTGAACTGTACTTTAAATGGGCACATTTTATTATATGCAAATTAAACCTCAATAAAGTCAATTTATTAAAAAAATACAGTGGACTCTAATAAAAGTGCTAGTACTACTATAATTAATGAAATGAACATGCCCAAGGAGCTCACTCTATTTGAATAAATGTACTCACACCATATTCTTCTAAGCTCCTTTCTAAAGCGTTTAGAACTTTCTTCATAAATCCTGTATTTACATTCCAGTATCCATAGAAAAGACACTATGCTTATTCTCTTTTCTTTTTTTTTTTTTTTGTGAGGAAGACCAGCCCTGAGCTAACATCCGCTGCCAATCCCTCCTCTTTTTTGCTGAGGAAGACTGGCCCTGGGCTAATATCCGTGCCCATCTTCCTCTACTTTATATGGGACACCGCCACGGCATGGCTGACAAGAAGTGCGTCGAAACCCTGGGCCGCCGAAGCGGAGCGCAAGAACTTAACTGCTACGCCACAGGGCTGGCCCCTATGCTTATTCTCATTTTTATAGACAAGGAACCAAAGATAGCTAGAGGATCCACTCAATATCCCTAATATCTAAAAGATCCAATGTAATAGCAGGTTCAAATTTCTTGATGTATATATAATTCCTCTTTCCCAAGGTTGTGATGCCTATTTTGATTTTTTTCCCTTAAAGACCTTGGTTTACTTTTCCTCCCTCTGTTTTCATCGACACAACTCGTCCAAATGTCTATCTCTTATTAAACTCAGTGATGATTTAATGCTCAGACCAAAAAGAAGAAAATGGATTGTGTTGTTTATCTGCTCAGATATTACCTTCTCGTGGCACAGAGCTTTTCTATATGTTAATGAACTTGGATGTTTGTGCAACTCAGCTCTTATTCTTACACTGTAAATTTTTTCCTTTTTTTAAATACCTATTTACTTCTTTTTTCCTCATCTCTCTACAAACTGAGGTAAAAGACTTCCAAACAAAGTATTGCAAAATAGACTCCACAGGAAATTCAGAGACAGTAATTACAGGCCCTCTGACATTCCTGCTTGTTTAAGTAGGTGTTTTAAACAAATTTGGCACAGATTCATTTGCAATAGTCCCTATTTTTGTAAAAAAAAAAAAGGGGGGGGGGTTCTGTCATGTTTTTTCAGTCATACCACTTTTTAAAATTCTTCACATTTCTAATACTTTAGAGGTAGTCACATTTTATTTCTATTCATGATTAACTTCTTTGAATAAGTATTTTTCATACTTTAGATCTGAGGCCCAAGCAAGATATTTTAACTGTCTATCACTAACTGATAATTCTTTTGCTCTGGGCTCTTGGAAGAGTCTTGGCTATCTGGACTTCAGTCACTAATAAAACTTGTCATGTTATGATTTTTCTCACAGTTATAAAGTGAGCTCCCTTTTAACCCCTATTTGTCTGCTTCCTACTTCTAATTCTCTCATAGACACTAATTACTTTGGTCAACTGCAATCAGAAAGGAAACTTTCTCTGTTGTAGGCTAGTGATATTTTGTTTTTGTTTCCTAAAATTTAGATAAAATATGCCCCCCAAGTAATGACTCTATGCTCCTTGTTCTGATTCCATGTACACAAGCTACACTCCAATTAGGAGTTCAGTTTTGCAGATTCCTTGATACTAGGAAGGAGGGTGCCCTGGAGAGAGAATTGTGAGCATTCCAGCTACTACAAACAGGTATACTCCAGCATAAATTAATAAGATCACATTCTGACTTATCTATCAAAATCATGAGAATTTCATCAACATGAGTAAGCAATGGAATAGTTAATTATCTCTGCGTATACTGAGAGATTCCTGTTTCTAGAATCGTTAGATCGAGGAATAGTCCCTGGCAGTAGTGATATTGCTGAGAAGCTCTGTTTGTCACCAGCCAGGACTGCCACAAGCACTCACCACCAGCAAAATGGTGCCAATACTAAGTACGTGCCAAGCACCATATGAAATTCTATGGATGTACAATATGCAGCACTGCAGGGTTTTTAATCAGCCTTCATCACCTTCCTTCAGTGACTTGGTCTGTGTTGAAGGAGATTACATAAGGACACCTGTTGTAATATAATTCAAATAGGAGAAAATAGAGAGACTCCTTTAACAGAATGACAACAGGGTAACAGTAGTGCTCAGAAGCACTGCTAAGAACCAATCACCTTTGGCAGGGTAAAACTTGATTTTTATTATAGATATTTTTACTACAATGCTGGACTAATGAGGGTAATTTCCCTTCCTGCACAGACATGGATTGAAAGCACACCCATGCAGCCTCAACCAAAAAAAAGACTGAATAGAATTGCTAACTACCCAAGACCCAAGACAGGAATGGAGAAAACTTCATAATAAGAAGAGGCTCCCAGGTAATCAGGAAATCACCAATTTGAGGAAAGGATTACTCTGTGGATCTGACTGCACAGCCACTCCTGTTTCTCCCCACCCAAGGGGGTAAAAAGCAATGAAGGAACAGTGAGAGCTTCTTGCTTCTCACAGAATGGGGACTGGACTGTATTACCCAACCTTTCCGATGTTTATGGCATAATAAAGGGTTTAAACAGATTAAAAAACAAAAAAAGACCTGTTCTCAGGAAGCTAACAATCTAAAGCCACATGTGCCAATTTGTATAATGTCATATGTATTCTTAAAGTTTATTTAAGACACACCATTAGTTCAACAATGGCTCTACTTGTTTGTGTGTGTCTGTATCCAGTTGTAAGACATATCCTGATTTCAGAAATATTAACTAGAAAGATGGTTTAATGGAATATTAATAATGGAAGTACAAATATTATTGCTGATGGTGATGGTGCAAAATAAACCTATGTCTAATTTCCACCATTTATAAAAATGTAAAAAGTGACTAAGTGACAAACTCAATTAATACACATAGGATAAAACAGCAATGAGACAAACCTTTCCTTGACCAAGATGGTTCTTTTAAAAAGAATTTCTCAGTGAAAAAAAAAAAAAAAAAAAACTGAAAAAGAAAAGCGCCCCATACTTGAGCTGGGACAGAACTCTGGGGTGTGACGTAATTAGCAGCACCTTCTGGGAAGTATCCAGTACTCGTGATAAAATGCTGGAGCAATTTTCTGTTGGATGACAATGAAATTCAAACCCCTTTTGAGAAATTAGAGTGACACTACTCCGTTTACAGTCATCTTGCAATAAGCCTAATGATTTTTAAGTAGACGGGCCTTTTTTAGGAAATCTAATCTAACAATGATTACTTTAACCATTTATTCCCCCAAAAGATGTCTCTACCAAAAAGAAATCTTTGGATTGGCTTTCTTAGGAGTCTTCTCCTTACAGCAAATTTGAAATAAAACTTTGACACATGCTCACAATCTGAGAAGTTGTCACACAAATACAGTAGTCCCTCTTTATCTGCAGAGAATATGTTGCGAGACCCTCAGTGGATACCTGAAACCACAGTTAGTACCCAACCCTATGAATAGTATGTTTTTTCCTATATATACTCACCTATGATAAAGTTTAATTTATAAAACAGGCACAGGAAGAGATTAACAACAATAACTAATAATAAAATGGGGCAATTATAATATACTGTAATAAAAGTTACTGTAGTTCCTAGCAACCTCAGAATATGAATTTTTTTCTTTCCTTATTAAGTGGAGAACTTTTACTTTTTCACTTAAAGGAAGCACTTTATGGCTTCTCTTTGGCACATGCAAATTGCCAGCATCACTGCTCTTGTGCTTTAGGGCCATTATTAAGTAACATAAGGGTTACTTGAACACAAGCACTGTGTTACCTCCACAGTTGATCTGATAATGGAGTTGGGCTACTCAGTGACTAATGACAGTGTGGGTATGCTGGACAAAGGGATGATTTGCGTCCCGGGGGAATCAGGCCAGGACAGCACAAGATTTCATCACGCTACTCAGATAAACATGCAATTTAAAACTTACAAATGATTTATTTCTGGAATTTTCCATTTAATATTTTCAGACTGCAGTTGACCTCAGGTAAATGAAACCACGGAAAGGGAAACTGTGGATAAGGGGGGGACCACTGTATTAAATCATGAGTGTTAGTAATAAGTTAGATACTCCTCTGCTTCCCCCAAGGAAGATCATCAGCTCTGATCTGAGAGGCAATAACGAGACTGAAGGAAAGCCCAGGACAAAAAAAAAATTTAAAGAACAGAAAGAAAGCAAATAAAAAGAGAAAGTTTTGATTCAATAAAAAATGTAAGCCAGAGGAGGACAGATTCTCCTTTAACTGAGGAAGAAAGAAGCTCAAGTTCAGATGAAGGAAAGCTGTTGGAAACTCAGGATACATAGACTTCTCCTTTAGCAAAGTTCAGCTTTGCCAATTCTGAGAGAACACATATGACGGGGGGGCAGTAAGACAAATCTAAATTGGGGGGTTCTGGACAAAAGTATTCAAACAGGTTTGGCCTAGTTTTATCAGATCTATTGATTAAGGTGTGGCTTCCGAGAGAGAAGGGGAGGGAGGGACTCAAAGTCTTAGTAACAAAAGAGCTTTAGGTCTTCTGTGGTGGCAGAAATGGTAGAGTCTGCTTTGTCCCAAAAGGTGGTGACACATTGTCAGTTTTTATATTTGCCAAGTAATAAACATAGATTAAGCAGGAGTCTTTTGAAAATATACAGTGGCCCGGGCATAGAATTCCAGATGCATGGCAAGCGTCTTAAGTCCTCTCTAATCAATCAATAAGCCTCTGTCTAATCCGTCGGATTCTTCTCCCGGACTCAGCCAAGGAACAAATGAAGACTGGGAGAGAACAAAAGACAGTTCCTATGATCCCCAACTTCCTCACCTACTTCTGTGATTCACTCAGTGAAATTGTTTGCTGAGAGCATGCCACATTTTAGACATTACTAGATCCTATGAAGTATAAAAAATATCAATATAATATAGAGTCCCTATAGTCAAGAAAATTAGCCTTTTTTCCTCAGTAAATATGTAACATCCAAAGGCAGATAATTACATAAAAGTTAGAAATTCCATAAGACAGAGTCCAGAAACAGTTTCATGAATATATGTAAATTTAATTATGGAAAAGATTGCATTTAAAATCAGTACAGAAGAAAGAACAACTCCATTTTTTCAAAAGGATAGCTATTGGCTGTCATTTAGGAAAATGTAAAGACTGACTTAATCTGAACATAAACACACACACAAACACATCAGATGAATGTAAGAACCATAAACAAAACAAAACTATACAAGTATTAGCAAAAATTCTGTTAGAACATTTTTATAATCTTTGGTGCTAGGAAAGGCTTTTCTAAGCATAAAGAGAAAGATGTTGAAATTTGATGTTCTAAAAATAGAATCTTCTGAATAAAAATGTCACCATAAACAGTTAAAAACAAGCAACAGACTAGAAAAAATATTTGCAGCATATATAACACACAATAATCACTATTGAGACTATTTAAAAAGTTCTTATTAAGCATAAGCAGATAAATAGCCTGGCATAAAAATGGGTGAAAGAGATAGACAACTTACAGAAGAAATACAAATGACTGACACGTGTATTCTTCCATTCATTCAACCATTATTTATAGAGACTTCTTGTATGTTAGGCACTGCCCCAGCAGGTGGACAGAGAGCTATAAACAAAAGATACAAAAAGGAAGGCCAGCCCTGGTGGCCTGGTGGTTAAGTTTGGTGTGCTCTGCTTCGGCCGCCCGGGTTCGGTTCCCAGGAGCAGACCTACACCACTTGTCGGTGGCCAAGCTGTGACAGCAAGCCACACACAAAATTGAGGAAGACTGGCACAGATGTTAGCTCAGGGTGAATCTTCCTCAGCAAAAAAAAAAAAAAAAAGATACAAAAAGGATATGAAGAGATAATTAAAATAACAAGTGTAATCTGCTCATCCGATTGGCAAAATTTACAGAGATTGATAATATCAAGTGTTGGTGAGGATATAGAAAAATGGCCACATTCAAGAAGTTTGGGAGTGTAAATTAGTACAGACTTTTTGAATACAGATTGGCAGTATCAAACAAAACTTTCATTGTTCATATACCTTCATAAGCAATTTCATTTCATAGACTCTATTCTACAGAAATATTCATACCTTTCACAAAGATGTGCAAAGATGGTCATTGCAGCATCACTTATAACTGAGAAAAATTAGAAAGGGTATATCTATTCCCAGGGCATACTCTGGAATAGTTTTAAAAGTTTTGATACATACATACTATGGAATATTAAGCTGCTTTTGAAAGAAAGTAGTAGATTATATGTAATGAAGTCAAAAGATTTCTGAGTTATTATGCATAAAAAGTTACAAAATAATTTGTGGTGTAGATCCCATTTATGTTTAATAAAAGACATACATGTGTAGATACAGCTATGCACATAAGGATATCTAGAACGGGACACAACAAAGCTGCCAAAACTGCTAATTCCCGTGGAGGGGAGAGAAGGTGGGGTGAAGGAAGACTTTGAGGTTTCTCTCCATGTATTACTGATGATCAAATTAGATTGATGGTCAGATTAGACAGAGATTCAGAGTGTGTATAAACTTTGAAGTCAAATTACATGGAGTCAAATTCTGATTCTGCTACTTTCCAGATGTACACACCTGGATTTTCCCTTCTGTAAAATAATTATAGGGTATAATTCATAAAATTCTGAGAATTGTTAGGTAATCCATGAAAAAATACTTCAAGTAGGCACATAGAGTTCATCTAACAGCATTAATTATTAATGTTTTGAATTGTTTGAATCAATTACAATGGGAATATATTCACATGCTATTTGTGTAATTGAAAAAAAAAAACAGTCTCTAACAAAAGGTACAAACTGAGGGCTATGAGATTTCAGAAGAGTCAGAAACTTGCAATATTATGTATTCTGCCACATCCTAGACCTGCTTTTCCCTTGAATTCAACAAATGCAGAGAAATCACAAATCTTGTTGGATGGAACCACAAACCAAAATTTGTATTATACCTCCTTCTTCTATAAAAATATAGAGAAAAGAAAAACATGTCTAAACCAATGATCTCCTAATTGGAGATCCTATGTAAATGGAATGAAATATTTACTGCTGTTATAAATTAAGACTTTGCATTTCCTTTTTTAATTTGACAAGTTAGATGTATAAAGAATTGTCCTAAAAAGTCACTTAGTAACTAAAGGAGATTCCAAACTTCTGTGGAAATAATTCTCATCCACTGGTAATACACATTTTTCTAGATGATCACTATTATTTTAAAGTTATGCATAAACCTTCACAAAATGTGTTTTATCCTCTGTTTCTTTCTAACAACAATTATTCTTCAAGGAAGGGATCAACGTTACACAACGTTGCCAAATCAGAAGAATTACCTGGGCAGCTTATCAAAAATACAGATTTCCAGAACCCTCCTTTGGAGAGTCTGATTTGGTTGGTCTAGAATGTGGCAAAGAAATCTGCAGTTTTAACAAGTATCGTAGGCAATTCTTATGACTAGGCAAGTTTGGGAAACTCTGAGCTTGATTATTTGTGCCATAAGCTATGTCTCAATTTCACAGGGAGCAGGTGATCCACAAAGTGAAATGTTTCCATGTATCAGAACAAATATTGACAAATTGTGTTCCTGCTCTTCTACACAGCCAAACTTCTCAAAAGAGTTGCCTACAAACCTTATCTCTATTTCTTTATTCCCCAGCCTTTTTTTTTTTTTTTTTTTAAGAAACAAAATGTATTGCTACATGGTGAATTTTTCTTCTTTATCCTTGCAGTTCAAATTTTTCTTGCCTAATCTGGGCCCTTTACCTTTCCATAGAATTTATGGTCAGTTTATCAAAAACCACCAAAAAGAAAAGAAAAGAAAAGAAAAAGAAACATTGCACTAAATTTTTAAGTTAATTTGAGGAGAATTATCATCTGTTTCTCAATATTGAGTTCACTCATCCGTATTGAGTCCCAGTGCCATGATTGTTCAATCATTTTCTCATTGTATGCCCTTCAAGAAAGTTTCAGAATTTTCTCCATAGAAGTTATGCATACTTTTGTAGATTTATTCCTAAATTACTTTTAGTTTTTATTGCTAATCTGAATGGAATTTCTTGGTGTGAAAGAAACAAAGGAAGAAATATATGAAGAGAAGATGTATGAAACATTATAATTTAAAAACACCAATATAAAAACCCATCTGCTTCCTTCGAAATACGAACAACCAGAATCTTATGTGGCATCTTATCTCCACAAACTTATTCCTCTCCCTCCTCCACAGTTATAACCTCTATCTTAAATTTTGTATTAAACATGCCAGTGCTTTTCTTCACAGTGTTATCACCTATGTATGTGTCTATGAACAGTACTTTGACTCGGTTTTGATGGTTCTCAACTCTACAGCTAGATTCATGTGACGGTATTCTCTAAACTCTCTCAGTCAAAATCATATTTGTACAATAGAGCCATATTATATGTATGATGGTTGTTCGACCATTTTCCCTGCTGTGGTGTGTTTCCAAGTATGAATATGCTACATTTTGTCTATTTTACCATAGATAACCATTTGGGTTGTTTTCAGTTTGGGGCTATTACAAAAAATGCTGGTATGAACAATGCTGTACATGTATCTTCTGGCACCAGTACTAGTTGTTCTAAAATCTATGCCTGGGAGTGGAAGTGCTGAATCAGCGTGTACTTATGTTCAAATTTAAAACTATTTTCCAAAGTGATGTGCCAATTTCCACTCCAACATTGTCTGAGAGTTTCTGTTGCTCCATATTGTTGACAACACTTGGTGTAAGGCTTTTTAATTTTTGCCCATTTATTGGGTATAGAATGGTACCTGACTGTGGTTTCCATTTGTATTTCTCTAATTCTAATTAAGTGAGCTCCTTTGTATACGTGCATTAGCCATTTGGCGCTCCTTTTTTGTGAAATGCCTGTTCAAATCTTTTGCCTATTTTTCGATTGGGTGTCTCTCTTTCTTGTTGATTTCTAGGAGATCACCATGTATCCTGAATATTAACCCTGTTTCAATTACATCTATTGCAAAATATCTTCCCACTTGTGACTTGTCTTTACACTCCCTTTACATGTTTTTTGATAAAGAAGTTCATCATTTTTTATTGTTGTTCATTTGTTTATTTGTTGGGGTTTTTTGGTGAGGAATATTCACCTTGAGCTAACATCCATTGGCAATCTTCCTCTTTTTTTTTTGTTTCTTGAGGAAGATTAGCCTTGAGCTAACATCTGTGCCAATCTTCCTCTACTTTGTATGTGGGATGCCCCCACAGCACGGCTGATGAATGGAGTAGGTCCGCGCCTGGGATCCTAACTCGCAAGCCTGGTCCACCAAAGTGGAGCCTGTGGAACTTTAACCTCTCGGCTCCAGGGCTGGCCCCAAGAAGTTCAACATTTTAAAGTGGCCAAATTCAGTTTTTTCCTTTATAGGTTGCATTTTTTTGTATCCTATTTAGGAACTCCTTCTCTACTCCAATGTTATAAAGTTAATTTCTCATATTGCCTTTGACAAGTTTCATAGTTCTGCCTTAAATATTTAAGCCCTTAATCTACCTGGAATTGATATTTATGTAGGACATGAGGTAGAGGTTGAATGAAATCACATTTTGCATTTTCTATTTGCTTGATGCTGGTGGAACAACATCACGTCAGTAAATCCATCCTGTATCTAGCAACCTTGCAGATTTTTCTCATTAGTTCTAATATTTATTTGTAGATTTTCTTTGGTTTTCTCTTTGGCAAATTTCTTTGTCTACAAATACTTTTTTCTTCCTGTCTGATGCTTTACCATTTATTTCTTTGTTTTTTCTATTGCACTGAATAAGATCTCCAGGGCAATATTGAATAGAAGCAATGATAATAAGAATTCTTGTGTAGTTCCTGACCTTAGAAGAAAATGTTCCTAATGATACCATTTGCTAGGCTAAGGAAATTTCCTTCTATTCCTATTGCTAACAGTTTTGATATCGTTGTTGCTGTTTATTTTAAAATCAAGATTACATGTTAAATTTTATCAAATTCTTTTTCTAATGTGTAGTAGACTGAATAATAGACTCCAGAGATGTTTACATTCTAAACCCCAGAGCCTGTGAATACGTTGTCTTATCTGGCAAAAGGGAATTTGCAGACGTAATTAAGGATTTTGAGATGGGGAGAATATCCTGTATTATCTGATGAGTTCAATGTAATCGCAGAGATTCTTATGAGAGAAAGTCAGGAGAATCAGAAAGAGATTGGAAAATGCTACACTGCTGGAAAATGCTGGCTTTGAAGATAGAAGACGAGACCACTAGCAAGGAAGGGGGCAGCCCCCAGAAGCTAGAAAAAGCCAGGGAATGAATTTTCCCTAACACCTCCAGAAGGAATGCAGCCCTGCCAACACCTTGATTTTAGCCCACTGAGACAGATTTTGGACTTGTAACCTCCAGAACTGTAAGATAAATTTGTGTTGTTTCAAGCCAGTAAATTTGTGGTGATTTCTTTACAGCAGCAATACAGAATACAGGGGCTATTGTATTGGGTTTTAACCTCATTTAGCCTGTGATTATGGTACATTTACCCTTTACTTTATAGAATTTTGGTTAACAAATTATTCTTATATTCTTGAGATGACCCTTGCTTGGTTGAGATGTCTTTTTTCTAAATTCAAGTGGTAGATTTAGTTTGCAAATATTTTATTTAAGATTATTATAATTATGTTCATAAATGAGGTCGGCCTTTAATTTTCCTCTCTCATACTATCTTATCTGTTTTGGGTATCAGAGTTACCTGGACTCATGAAAGGAATTGAGGAGTACACCCTCTTTTACTATTGTATGAGCATGTTTTAGAAGATTGGGATTATTTTTTCCTTAAAACCTTCATAAAACTCACCTGTAAAAGGTTCTAGGGATGGGTGCCATTGTTGTATGTCGATATTTGAATGTTCATTCAGTTTTTTAGTGTTTATAAGACTTTTCAGGTTTTATAATTTCTTTTGAACCAATTTTGGTGATTTACATTTTTCTAGAAAAGTATTGTCTTCCAATTATTAACATGTCTGTTCATAGTATTCTCCTACTTTTCTAAGTTTTTCCTTTCCATATAATGATGCCTAATATTTAACGTCTAATATTGTTTATTTATGCTTTCTCTCTATTTTTTTATCTTTTTCAATCTTGGAAGAAGTTAATTTATATAAGCTAGTCTTTTCCAACAAGTAGCTTTTGGTTTAGTTAATCTCATATTATTTGTTTGATTTCTATTTCCTTAACTTACACTCATATCATTATTTTCTTTCTTCTATGTTGTTTGGGTTTACTCTATTTTTCTTTTTTAAAAATGTTTGGTTGAATATTTAGCTTATGAATTTTTAATCTTTTTGTTTGCAAATACATTTAACTATTTCATTTAGAGAATAAACTGAATGGAGCACAAACAAAATAATTGTACTCCCATCTTGCCCATTGAAATTTTATTAGGCTAGTTCTTTCCTGTTTCTTGAGTAAATTTTACAACAGGAATCATGACTTTTTCCTTCATCTCAAATAATAAGAGTCTTCTGGTCACTTTAGTCCCCAAAATAGTCTAATTGCAATAATTAAAAGAGTTGGTCCTCAGCCAGCCCAGAGGCGTAGCAGTTAAGTTCGCGCGCTCCACTTTGGCGGCCCAGGGTTCGCAGGTTCAGATCCCAGGCACAGAACAACACACTGCTTGTCAAGCCATGCTGTGGTAGCGTCCCATATAAAGTAGAGGAAGATGGGCACAGATGTTAGCCCAGGGCCAGTCTTCCTCAGCAAAAAGGAGGATCATTGGCAAGGGATGTTAGCTCAGGGCTAATCTTCCTCACAAAAAAAAAAAAAAAAAAAGAGTTGGTCCCATGTAATAGTCAAAACTCTGAAATTTATTAAGGGTCGAAACTTATTCCCAATTCTTGTTCCGGCCTGCTTCCAAAAGGAAATCTGCTG
The DNA here is from genome assembly GCA_031878705.1 of Tapirus indicus. Classification (NCBI taxonomy): domain Eukaryota; kingdom Metazoa; phylum Chordata; class Mammalia; order Perissodactyla; family Tapiridae; genus Tapirus; species Tapirus indicus. The sequence continues at coordinate 123,009,629 of CM062919.1, read as the reverse complement.
TGCAAAAGAGGGTTTGGTCTAGGCTTCTTCTCTGCTCCCCACCCTCTCACTTTCTCCCCACCGTAAGATTCTCCTCCCCAGCTCACTAGCTTGGTAGCCCGGAATTCTTATGATTAGGAGCAGGAAGGCCTTCCTTTGTCAGCACTGGTGCTCTAAGCATTTGGAGGATGTTCAAAGTTTACTCCTTTCCTCATTATATTAGTTAAGAATCTCTAAAGACCCAAGCCCAAATTAAGGGACATTTTACAACTTAACTGGCTAGTACTCTTTAAGAATGTCATGGTCAAAGATAAAGGAATTGTTCCAGATTAAAGGAGACTGAGGAGACATGACAACTAAATGCAATGTATGATCCTACATTTGGATTCTGGATGAAAAAGAGGATACTAGTTGGATAATTGGCAAAATTTGGGTAAGGTTTATTGATTAGATAATGCTATATTAATGGTAATTTCTTGGTTTTGACCATTGTACTGTGGTTATGTAAGATTTTAACATTTGGGGAATCCGAATGTATACAGGATTTTTCTGTACTGTTTTCCAACTTTTGTATGTCTGAAATTATTTCAAAAAAAATGTATGTGCTTTTGATCTTCAGTTTAAATCTCTAGCCCAGACCTCTCCTCTGAACTCCAGACTTGTGTATTCAGCTGCCTGTTTGATGTCTCCACTGGCATGTATCATAGACATTGCAAGCTTAACATTTCTAAAATTGAACTCTTGCCCTATCTTCAAAATCTCTTTCACCAAAAGTCTTTTCCAGATCACTAAATGCCACCACTACCTATCTGGTCACTTAAAGCAGATTTCTTGACATCATTCACAATATCTAATCCATCACTAAAATCTGTTGATCCTATTTGCAAATATCTATTTCAAATCTATTTGATTTTCTTGATCTCCATTTCCATGACTCCAGCCTAAGCCGCTTTATCTCTTGCATAGTTTGTTGTAATAGCCTCCCAACTAGTCTCTTTTCATTGGCTAGGGCCACCCTCCAAGCCATTCTCCAAACAGGATCCTATGTGATCTCTTTAAAATATAAATTAGATCTTGACTGTCCCATTTTCCAAATTCTTCAATAGCCTCTCATTGTACCTAGAATAAAATTCAAAATCCTTAACCTGGTTTAAGGCAAATTAAGCCCTGCATAATTTGTCTGCCCTCCTTACTCTCCCTCAAACACACACATACTCTTACTACTCTCTCCATCATTCACTAGGCTCCAGGACACAGCACACATTAGGTTCCTCAAGAACTGCTATTTATTTACTGCCTCAGGACCTCTGTAATGATTATTTCATCTTCATTGGTTGCTCCTGCTACTACCCAGGACCCTCTTCCTAATAGTTACCCTTTGACTAGTTCCTTTTCAGCCATCAAATTCAGATCTGGGATTAAATGTCACCTTCTTCCAAAAGTCTTCCTAGCTATCCATCCTAAAGCATGTCCCTCCCATTATTCTCTCTCATAGCAACCTGCCCTTTTCCTTCATAGCACTAAGGATAATTTTAAATTGTAACTTTGTTACTTATTTGGTGTCTATGTCTCCCACTAGACTACAAGCTCAGTGAGAGCAGGAATCAGGTCTGTTTTGTCCACCTTTATAACCAAATACTTAGTTTTTACTCAACAAATGCATAATGAACAACTAAGTAAATAAATTAATTAAAACACCTGTGCTGAGATGCACTATCCCCACTTACCAGGGGGACTAGGCATTTCTGATTCTGATTCACTATACAAAAATGACTCTTATCCAAGGGAACTGAGACAAACCCTCAATTTAGTAGCTGATAAATGTGCTATTGCATCCTTCTGAGCAGCAAACTAAATTTGTTTTGTGATGCCAGTCTCCCTAGGTTAGAGATAAGGAATTATTTCCACACTTAAACAGGAGGGAGAAGAGGTGTCTTCTTCAGTAAATGTAGCTCAGCACCTCCAGTTGGCGGTCATTCTGTGATTTAACATGACGTGAGTAGCTTGGTCTCGTATGCTGGCTGGACATTTGTCTACCCATCAATTCTCTTCTGGAACTATTCTTTTCAACACCACTGGGAAACGCATACTGGGCCTCTGCTTGTACGTCAGGAACATGTACAAAAAGACAGCCATTTCTGAGGCTCAGAACTATGCTGTTGAGAACATCCAAATTATATAGTAAAATTGGCATTTCTTGTATTTAGATCAGAATGTTCTGGGTATGGGGTTGCAGTAGAAATGTTCTTATGTAACTTACTGAACTTTGGAAAAGTGGGATGCGTGAGATATCTGTGTTTAGAATAGCATGCCTTTGAAGGTTTTGTTAGGAATATATAAGTTACAGAAGCAAAATAAGAAGAAATGAGAAGAGAAATTTCACATTATGGATTTTAATTTCACTGTGGAAACTTTATAATAGAAAGTATTCAGATTTCAAACTTTTCATATTACTGCCATCATATTACTAGGATTACTGGCATCTGTACATAATCCTCTTTAATTAGCTGAGTTGCATAATCCAAGATGGACCATAAAATAGGGGGTGAATGTTTTCAGAGAGTATGACCTAAGAATTAACATAGGCAATATCATGTAGCCTCGCTTCAGAATCTCCTCTGATTATTTCCTGATCTTTTGTCCATGGGAGACATCCTTGACCTTAGATTTGGCTTTTAAATCCAATGGACTAACAGGATAAATAATAAAGTAAGGGCAATTAGCCATTAAGAGAGAGGAAACAACCTATATTAATCAGGACTCTTTTAATTGCAAGAAATAAACCTCAAAACAAGCTAGATTCAGCAAAAGGGAGATTTAGTGGAAACAAACCTGGGTAACTCATAGAATCAAAGAGGAACCAAAGTGGCTTTGAAGACCTCAAGGAATAACTCACTAGGATTGTCTCTTCCTGCCTCTCATCATTTTCTCAGTTTCTCCAGGTAGTGAGAGACATAGAACCAGCACCTCTGAATCATAGACTTTCAGCTTTCTTGCAACAAAGAAAGAAAGAGAAATTTTCTGCAGTGGAGCCACTTAGGAAAAAAAATCTCAGAGAAGTGTTCTGATTGGCCCAGGTTGGGTTTTATGCCCACTGCCAAGCCAATCACAACGCCCAGGCAGATATAAGAATCTAACTGGATGTGGGGCTGGGTCATGAGCGCAGCACTGAGGCAAGGAGGTAGAGGAGTGCTGTGATTGGAAATCCTACCAGAATACCGGGATTAGGGTGGAAAAAAAGAACCCGCATTTCCCCTACTAAGGCTAAGAGAGGGATATTTTTGTTACAAGGAGAAAACAAGAGAAGCTGAGTAGGCAAAAGCACAGTATTCATCTCACTCTCTTTCCATATCTGTCCCTCAGAGAAGAAAAGAGAGGAGGGGAGGAGGAGAGGGGAAGGGAGGAGAGGGGAGGAGAGGACAGGAAGGGGGGGAGGGAAGGGGAAAGGAGGGGAGGAGAGAAGAGAAGAAGTGAAGAGGGAAGGGGAAGGGAGGGGAGAGTTTTAAAGTTAAAATTATTTAATCATAACTTTTCTTCACCTTATTTGTGATATAAAATGAGGACTTTTTCTGTTTACTTATGGATACATACATATATGAAAAAACTGAAAACAGGGGCCGGCCGGTGGCATAGCGGTTAAGTTCACCTGCTCCGGTTTGGCGGCCTGGGGTTCGCAGGTTCGGATCCCGGGCGCGGAGAGACGCACTGCTCGTCAGCCATGCTGTGGCGGCATCCCATATAAAGTAGAGGAAGATGGGCACAGATGTTAGCCCAGGGCCAGTCTTCCTCAGCAAAAAGAGGAAGATTGGCAACGGATGTCAGCTCAGGGCTGGTCTTCCTCACAAAAAAAAATTGAAAACAGCAGGATTTCTATACAGGGATTTACAGAAGTTACATGTATACATTTCTCAGTGCATCCTATTTTTTTAAAGAAGGATGTGGTAAGCAAAAAAATGGCCCCAAAGATGTCCACATCTTCATCCGCAGAACCTGTGAATATGTTACCTTACATGGCAAAAGGAAATGCCGTGTCCTTTGACAACGTGATTTAGGGTATGAAATTTGAGAGGGGAAGATTTCCTGGATTATCCAGGTGGGCCCAATCTAATCATATGAGCACTTAAAAGCAGAGAACTTTTTCCAGCTGTGGTTAAAGAGAGAGATGATGATGGAAGAAAAGTCAGAGATATGCAATGTTGTTGGTTTTGAAGATGCAGGAAAGGGACCAGGTGCTAGGCAGTGCAGGTGACCTCTAGAAGCTGGAGAAGCAAGGAAACATTCTCTTCTAGAGCGTCTAGAAAGGAACCTAGTGATGCCAACACCTTGACTTTAGCCCAGTGAGACTGGTTGTCAGGCTTCTGGCCTATAGAACTGTGAGATAATAAATGTGCATTGTTTTATACCACTAAGTTTGTGGTAATTTGCTATTGCAGCAATAGAAAACCTAATATAAGGTGATACAAAACTATTTCTAGAACTTTGCTTACAAATAGACCATACACACAGTCTGTTAATATCATTAACTTCCAATGATAAAGAAAAATCGTAAAACAGCAGTGCTGGTGGGAGTGGAGTGGTTCAAGTTCTATTTAGAGGATTTTCCTATGAATTAGTAAGATGAGAAGGCATAAATTACACCCTATTCTCAGATGATGTAGTCCCTTGTGTCAAAACTCAGTGTATGAAAGTAGTTTGTTTTTTCTTTCCTGACTTTTCTTCTAGGTAGCCTAAATCATGGAAAGACTTCAGAAAAGGAAGTTGAGCCTATAATAGATTCCCAATGGAGTTCAGGAGATTTTAGTCATTGAGTGATAAGTTTCTGCTTCTCTTATATCAGACTTAAGGAGACAGAATTTATGAAGAAATGACCCTGAGCTGATGGACAGAAGCTAGGTAGGGAGTGAGGGAGCACTGTGTAAGACTAGACCTGCATTATAGACCAGGACTGTAGAAATAAGCCATTATATCTGTCAAGTTTCTGATCTCAGCTGTAATTCTCTGCATCTTTATAGGCAGGAATAGTTGGGACCATGTCTATCCTCAGGAGAATTCCCACTATTAAAAGAACCCAACTGGGACTGTGGCAGTAGAATGGAAATCCTGACAATCAGTGCCACTTCCTTCTTTGTTCTAATATGCAATAAATAAAAGAGTTCTAAATTCAGTCAAATAGTGGGTGGACTAAAGAGAACAGAAGTAAACCATGTGTAAATTACATAAGCTATTCTGCACCTGGCCATGAAGTCATCAAATACAAGCTCCTTGTGAAGGGACTTTGTTTTGTTCACCGCTTTATGCTCAATGCCTGACAGTAAATACTTAATGTATACATATTGACTATATGAAGAGCATTCCAATCCCCTCATGGTGTCAGCAGGTGCCAGGAAGTCCTGTTTGGCTTGGAGTCATCCTAATAGAATATAATCCTGACACTCCTTAACTAAAGAACAGCCAGTTCCAGAACAGCCAATTCCTTCTGCCTGGTAGTGTATGCCAGTCGCTTAAAATGAGCAACAATCCTGTGGGTGTTATAAAGACACACACCAGTGTCTGCTTATCTGCAAGGGAAGCCAGGACAGTAGACATCTAATAACAACTGTGTCAAAGACATGATAGTGATACTGGATGAATCTTTTAGTGCCACACAGTTTCTGTCTTCTTTCCAAACTGAGAGCAATAACCTCCCCGACCGTGGGCCTTTGTACCTGCTGTTCTTTCTGCCTAGAAAACTCTTTATCAGAACTGGCTCCTTCTTATCATTCCTGGCTTAGCTTAAATGTCACCTCCTCAAAGAGGCCATCCAATCTAAAGTAGTGCCATAGTCACTCTTTATCACATCATCATGCTTTATCACTAGCTCATATTCTCTTGCTTCTTTGATTTTGTTTTGCTTTTGTTTTTGTTTGATTTTTATCTGTCTTCCCACTAAAATGTAGCTTCAGTTGTTAGGTGACTTTGACAAGCTTCTGACTCTGGGAGCCTCAGTTTCCTTATCCGGTTAATAAATATCAAATGAGATAACAACATAGAATGTCCTGGCATACAGTCCATTTTCAAGAAACATTGGTTTAGAAAAAAAGGCTATTCAATTAGTGAGCTTAATCTTCTGGATGAAAAAAAGTGACAAACACTATTTTAAAATCTAAGAAGAAGAAATATAATTTATTATTCCATAAATAGCAAGACACATATTTCAATTTATAGTAAGGAATATATGGGAAGAGAGGTGAAGATAAAACCTTGATGTTTTTCAAAGCCACAAGAGGGAATGATAATTAATAACACTATGATTCTCCTTTTAATGCAATTCTTTAGATGAATAAATAAATCACTATATGTTGCCAGATTTGTCAATAAAAGTGTTTTAATTCCTCCTTAAGATTAAGAAATCTTCCTCATTTTTTGCAGAAAAAAAAATGTTAATTTCATGATTCTGGATTGTTTCACCAACTTCCACAGTGTGATGAGCCCATCTTGTGGCCTTTTATAATATTGCCACTTTTAAAGTGAAATATATTTGTTAACCATAGGTTTAAATGGTGTCATTTATTCAACAAACAACTTTCGAGCACTTACTGTGGACCAGGTGTTATGCTGACTGCTGGGGATGCAGTGATAGGAGACATAAGAAAAAACAAAGTCCTTGCTCTGAATTCATATAAACCTAAAGGAGAGAGTGACTTTTAAGCAAAGATAATTACAGTGGAAGAGTTAAGTGCTGTTATACAAAGGTATAAACTTAAGTTACTACACAAGAGTTAAGTAAAATGTCCCCAGAACTCAGAATGAAACTGGTCTATCTCCATTTCCAGGAATCACTATGATCACTAAAGAAATCATGTATCATTAGAGGTTAGGTTAAATATTAATTTCCAGTCTGCCACTCCATGAGCAAGTGTTATGGAGTTTTTGTTTTTTGTTTTTTTGCTGAGGAAGATTGGCCCTGGGCTAACATCCATGCCCATCTTCCTCTACTTTATATGGGACACCACTACAGTGTGGTTTAAGTGGTACGTTAGTCTGCGCCCAGAATCCGAACCTGCAAACCCTGGGCCACCAGAAGCGGAGCATGCAAACAACCACTATGCCACCAGGCTGGCCCCATCTGGATTTTTTTTTAACCTACTGAACCCACGTACACCTAAGTGTATCTGGCTCTCATCTAAATCACCTATTCTCAGAGTGTACCAAGTATAATATTTTTTAACATAGATTCCAGTGTATGTTCCCTGTTGGTAAACAGGTTTTTTATCTCCCTGTACCTACTCGCAATCATAGCTTTAAGGAAATGGAGAGGCAAAAGTCTTTGGGGAAGTGAAGGGTATGACAGAATATTTTAATCAGACAGGAAGAGGAAGGAGAAAGCCCATCCTTTCCAACCTGATGGTTTGGGGGAGAAAATGGAATAGAAGTAGGGGAGATAAGTAATCAGATGTATGCCCATCCCTCTTAGCTTCAGGGATCTGTGGGTTGAGAAGGATGTAATAGACTGGGAAGGGCATTGCCTGTTTAGGGCTCTGAGAGATCATTATGCAGAGTGGCTCCTGAACAGCAGATGGCCACACCCAGTATGGGTAAGACAGAGGAGAGGCACAGTCAGCCAGAGAGAAGGCCAACCTCCACTCTGTGTGACAGAGATACTGAGATGAGAGCCCACAGGCCAATTGTGGGATCTGCCATATTGAGGGAAAAGCTGACCCACAGACTGTACTGCAGGGTGGACATCCTTGGCCAAGGTCAGAGGGAGGATACAGCAGAGACTCAAAAGTTCTCAGCACTATCAAGAGCTAAAGAGGGGTCAAGTCAGCAGGAAGGGGCAACCAGAATCAGATCTTGACCAAATTGAGAAAAAATAAAGTGCAGTTTACCAGGCAGAGAAGTCAGAAGTTAATCCCAACAGAAGATAGGGATTATAACAACAAAATGAGCCTCAATGGCAGCAGTCAACCCCCAGCCAAGGAAGAAGATTTTCTGCCAAAAGCTAGGATGTCATGTGGGCTACGTCCATATACCCTGATGTCTGCGTATCTCTACCCCTTCTGAACAAAATACAGCCTTCAGTTGCTTCTACAACTTAAGCCCCCACACACCATCTAATTCAGCAAAATGAAGGTTCTTCCTAAGAGTCCATCCTCCTTAAAAAGCAAAAAAGAAGGAATTAGAAAAAGCTAATTATTTTTAAAATATATCTTTTCATAATGCTTATATGACCATAAGATTGAACATGGGGTTTCATGGCAAAAGCAAATTAAAAAATAATATTGAAGGCAATAGAGAGAGAACAGAAGATTTTAAACTTGACATAGCTTTGGAAAGATCCCTTTGGTAGAAGTGTGCAAGATGAACTAAAACTTTCTTCCCCCTCTTTTTCTTTTTGTTCATTCAGTTTCTTCAACAAATATTTTGAGCACCCACCTTACATCAGATGCTAGGTGGATAATCAGTAAAAATATGAGTTAAGAGAAGAGGGACTCTTTCCTTCCCCCAGAGTTTTCAGATCTGGAGATTAGATGAATTCTTCAACAACCCATTCAACAAATATGTTTTGAGTGTTTTCTAAGCACTGCACACTGCACTAGGCACTGGACAGTAACAGTAGTACTAGACATTAAGGATATAAGAAATGGAACAGCTTGTAGGAGGGTTAGATTAAGTGAGCTGTTGTTTTATCAAGATGACTGACAATCCATGGATTCTGGGATCATGTAGATGAACCAAGGATATACTAAGGTTTTTGACTTCCTTCAGATCACTAGATTGTAAAGTTGCTTTCCTGAAATTAAAACAGTAAGATTAATTCCCCCAATTAAGTGACTGTATGTCAAGTAACAACATAGCAATTTCCTTCAAAAAATTCCTCTTAAGTAAATAAAAACTCAGTTTCCTCCCTGTCTTCCCATTCTTCATTCATTCAACTTATTCAATAAGTATGTATTAACTACTACTATGTGTCAGTAAACTGAACAAGATGCTTGGAATACAACCATAAGCAAGACCCTCTCTCCATTGTATTTCTCCATTGACCTTCCCTACCCAAAGGGATCCAGAACCCTACACTCCTTTCCTTGTAACAAGCCCATTCACCTGGTCACCTGCCTCAGCATTTGCTATCAACCACCAAGGTGCCATGTTGCTCCAGCATCACACTAAACTCAGGACTTCTGTAAGAGGTTCTCACCTTCCCTGCATCATAGAAAGGGAAGTAGGACACAAGCCCTGCTCTAGATTTCTCAATCCCATCTTGGGGCTTCTGTCGCCCCCAAAAGACTCATACTCTAGGGAAAAGAAATAGGAAAGTGAGAAGGCTTCTCACTTGCAGTTTACCAGTTTTGCTTTCCTGTCCCTTTCATTCCAGGCTTCTCTGTCCAGCTCAACAGGGCTTTTATCTTCTCCCTGTGTAACATATCCTGTATCCTTCCTACTCTAGAGCTTATAGTAAAATTCCACTGTAGCCCCACAGTTTTGATTCTTGATTATTAAAGGAAAGTTTTGGGATTTGGGAAACCATTTTCTCTTTGGGATAACTAGCTCTTGAAATTGAAAGCCTAGCCTTCAAAACCATTGTTCCATATGGATTATTAAACTCAAAACTGATCAGTGACCTCATTATTCTAGCCTATCTTCCTAAATCAGCGAATGAGTGAAGAACCATAAGACAACAAGAATAATTTCAGTAAGGAGGGGCAGGGAATCAATTTAATATCTCCAAACAGAATCCTACTGCTTATATTTCAGTAATTACTGGATAAGTATCAGTTTTTCTCACTATGCTGCAAGTGTCTTTACAACAAAGACTATATCTGTCTTCCTCCTTGGTGCATCCCCAGTTAATGAAGACACGGTCCTTGCCCTCACAGTGTTACAGTGTTCAGACAGACAATTAAACAAACAATTACAATGCAATGTGCTCTGCTCTCTAACAAGAAACTATAAAGTGCCTTATGAGAACATTTGAGGGTGACTCAAACCACATTTGGGCACCAGAGAAGGATCCCCAGAGGAAGTGATAGATAAGCTGGAACATGCAGGGTAAAGAAAAGTTAGTCAAATAAAGGCCATTTGTGAAGGACTCTGTAAATTATGCTCCAGTGTTTGGATTTATTTCTAAAGGCAATGAAAACCATTGAAGGGTATAAATAGGGGCCTGGGACCTTTTAAAAGGTCATTATGTAGGATAAAGATTGAATACAAAAGAACATCTGGAGGTGAGAAAGGCTGTTAGGAAATCTTTGCAGTATTCCAGACAAGTGTATAGAGTTCCAGGTGGCCTGGCCCAGGGTGACAGTGAGAATGGAGAGAAGTACTGAGCTGGTGATAAAGCAGGGAAGGAATAAGAGAAGTTGAGTACATTGGCTAGATTACTGGCTCAGAACTGGGTGGTGCCATTGACTGATATAAAAAACAGGAATAGAAATGGTTTTGTGAACAATCTCCAAAGCCATTTGGAGCAGTTGTACATAAAGGCCTCATGTGCATTTATTCTTCAATAAAGGTTTAATTGCCAGAAAGTTCATTTTTAGAAATTTCTCCTACTAGCAATAATCACTTTATCTTTCTGAGATTTAGGCAAAGTTGGAGACCTTCCTCTCTGGGCCTGCTCTTTCATCTCATTTAAGCAGGGACAATAAATTTCATTCTGCAAAGGGCCAGAGAGTAAGGATTCTTGACTTTGTGGGCCATATAGTCTCTGTCACAACTACTTAACTATGCCATTGTTGTGCTGACACAAATGATCCATAACCAATCTATAAATCAAAACTGGGGTAAGTTTATTATGAGCCAGATCTGAGCACCATATAGCCTGGGAGAGTCCTTTCACAAAGGAATGGAGCCCTCCCATGAAGTGGGGGTGTACAGAGTGGTTATATACCATTAAAGAGCATGCAGCACATATGATTGGAATGTCCCTTTTACAATAGTCACGAGATTGCTTTGCTGGCACAGCAATTCAATGAACACAGTGGGTAGGTAGTCTCAAGGTGGGTGGTCACAAGGTGAGAGCAGCAGGTTAGCCATCAGTCCTTAATTTAGGGAGAGATGATTATCCTTAAGGAAATGCCAATGTGGGGGAAGTTGCATCCTTATCTTCAAGGGCATTGTTCTTGTCTTTGGAACATAGTAAATACTTAAAGCAGATATACCATGCATGTTCAACAGCCACATCAGGCCCTTTTGGAAAAAAAACAAGTTCAGGCTGAATTAGTTTTACACGAAATGGCTTCCTCATATACTCCAATATCCTATTGCTTGTCGTTTATTTATCAGTAGCAAAAAGGCAGCCATAGAAAATAGGTAAATGAATACATGCCTGTCTTCTAATAAAATTTGATTTACAAAAATAGGCAGTGGGCAGGATCTGGCCCATGGGCTGAATTTTGCCAAACCCTAATCAACAGCTCTATTTCCCAATATACCCCAGCAATGTATAATCTTTCAACACCCCCGGACATACTTTCACATAGGAATTTTAAAAATCATTTCTTCATTTTTGGGTAGTACCTTACCTTGGGCTGCTATAACAAATTACCACAGATTGGATGGCTTAAACAACAGACATTTATTTCTCACACTGCTGGAGACTGGGAAGTTCAAGATCAAGGTTCCAGCAGATTCATTTCTTGATGAGGGCAAACAGCCGTCTTCTTGTATCTTCATGTGGTAGAGAGCAGAGAGAGAGAAAGCAAGCCCTCTTGTGTCTCTTCTTATAAGGGCAGTAATCTCATCATGGGGACTCCGCCCTCATGACCTAATTGCCTCCCAAAAGTCCCATCTCCAAAAACCATCACATTGGGGATTAGGGTTTCAACATATGAATTTGGGGGGGACACAACCATTCAGGCCATAACGGTACTATATGATCAAGAAGTAATTTTAGATCATCCTATTATTCAAGATCATTATGTGACTTTATAACCATGGCATCATTATTAAAAATATTCATAATATACAAAACGAACTTTTTATTTTCCCCCCATTAACAAGTGACACGTTTTTTTCTTTTATCATTTGCACCAAGCATTATTTTCTAAATGACAAGATAATAGAAAAAGCTTCAGTTTCCTATTTGCAGGTGTGAATAATCCCTATCACTCCTAAGTAAAAATGTTATTTGGATAGAACCATCACTATGTATTTTTCCTTTTCACATAGGTATTTGAAATACTAGAGATAGCTTGATGTGTAACATGAGAAAGTTAAATAATGCAACTTTGTATCTGTTGAAGATCAAGTTGAGATAAAATTGGAGAATTATTGTCATCTCCTACTTGTCAGCTCAAAGGCCCCGCCCCCACTGGATCACATCCTCCTGTTCCATATTCTCATAATCATCTAAACTTTTTAATTTGGGGGGTGACATAGGAGCTGAAGATGAAGTTAGGTTTGAGCTAAGGTTCTGCATAAGTTGGATCATGCCAACCCTCTCCTCATAACCCTCCATGGCTTGCCATCTCAACCGAAGCAAAAATCAAAGTCCTTACAATGGCTTGCTCATAAGTCCCTGATCTCTACTTCCACCTTCCTCTCCCTTGCTCATTCCATTCCAGCTCCCTTGCAGTTCTCAAATGTGCCTTTGCCCTTGACCTGCCCTCTGCCCGGAGCACATTTTCTCCAGATTTGCATATGGCTTACCTCCTTATTTCTTTCTTTCAGGTCTCTGCAGAAATGTTACCTCCTCAGTGATAGGGGCATCCTGGGCATCCTAGGTAAAATAGCACCAACACCATCACTCCCTGCCTATTTATCTTTCTTTATTTTTCTCCATAATACTTATCACCTTCTCACATATTATATATATTTGTTTATTTATTCTCCGTATGAGGGCAGGAACTTCGTTAAGTTCACTGCTGTATACTCACCTCTTAGGGAAATTTGTTGTTAGTGCCAATCAGTCAATTCCAACTCCCAGTGACCCTGTGTACAGCAGAGCTGAACCCTGCCCAGTCTTTTTGCACCATCTACTCACCTATGATACTATATCAGCTAGGGTTTTCATGGCCAATTTTTCGGAAGTGGGTAGCTGGGTCCTTCTTAGCCTCTCTTAATCTCAAAGCTCCACTGAAACCTGTCCACCATGGGTGACCCTGCCAGTATTTGAAATATCAGTGACATAGCTTTCAGCCTCACAGTAACACCCAGCCACCATAGTATGACAACTGTGGTTCCCTGACCGGGAAACGAACCTGGGCTTGGTGGTAAAAGCACCAAATCTTAACCACTAGACCAACAGGGCTGGCTTCTTAGAGCAATGCCTGGCAGGAAACATGTGCTCAGTAACTACTTGTTAAACATGACTGAATAGCATGTACTTTAGTTTGTACTTGAATAGTTGTGTGATAATTTGATTGATGTTTGTATTAGTCAAAACTATAAACTCTATTAGAACAAAATCTTTATCTATTTATTCATTCTATTTATTCAGCACCTGTGTTGAGTGCCCACTATGTCAGCAATGTTCTAAACACTAAACAAAGTTTTGTTTTCATGGAGCCTACATTCTAAAAGTCACTAATTTATTACGTGTACATAACCCAGTGACTGCTATTTAGTACAATGTGGCGGATTATATTTTCCAAAGAAGACACAGTATTTCCCATCTGTTATGAGTTGACTTGTGTCTCCAAAAAGATATGTAGAAACTCTATCTACAAGGACCTCAGAATGTGCCCTTATTTGGAAGTAGGGTTGCTGTAGTTGAAATAAGGTCATACTAGAATAGGGTGAGCCCTTAATCCAACATGACTGGTGCCCATATAAGAAAAAGAGAAAGAGACAGACAAGGAGAGAATGCTGGCCATGTGACCATAGAGACAGAGATTAAAGTTATGCATCTGCAAACCAAGGGATGCCAAGGACTGCCAGCAACATCACAAGCTAAGGAAAGGGCACAGAACAGTTTCTCCCCTAGATCCTTCAAGAGAGCATGACCCTCCCCACACCTGGATTTTGGGTTTCCAGCCTCCAGAACCATAAGACAATCAATTTCTGTTGTTTCAAGCCACCCAGTGTGTTGTACATTGCTACAGAAGCCCTCGGGAAAAAATACAACATCCCACATGCTCTTCTTAAAATATGACCTTAGCAATCATTCCACCAACTATGAGCATCAATGTCCTCTCCCCTTAAGCCTGGGTGAACTTTTATGACTGCCTCAACCAATTTAGAAGAAATGACACCATGTGACTTCTAAAGCTAGATTATAAAAATGTCATCCACTGCTGCCTTTTTCTCTTGGGATCTCCCTTTTGAAATCCACCCGCTATGCTGTGTGGAAGCCCAAGCAGTCCACGGGGCAGCCTATGTGGAGAGGTACCAAAGCCCTTAGCCCAGAGCCCTGGCTGAGCGCCTAGCCAACAGCCAGCACCAATTTGCCATTCATATTGGTGAGCTATCTTAAAAATGGATTCTCCAGCTCCCACTGAAACCACCCCAGCCAATACCATGTGGAACAAAGATGAACTATCCCCACTGAATCCTGGCAAATTACAGATTCATGAGCAATATAAATAATCGTTTGTGTTTTAAGCCACTAAATTTTGGGATATTTTGTTACACAGCAATAGAGAACTGATGCATACATGCTTATTAAATATTTATTGAATGGATAAATAAATAAACCCATACTTCATGCTGCTTATGTGGCCTAGTGAAACTGGGTAGATTCCTCAAAAGTGGTCTAATTTAAACCTGGAAGGTATTTGTTTTTTATAATCTGAACAGTCAGACACCATAAACACACACACTGGTATAAACAACAGAACAAGGTTCTGGAAGAGGCTTGAGGGGATGGAGCCCAGTGTTGATATAGAGACTCACCAAGACACATAATCCTTTGAGATGGAGTGATAGAGATAAAAATTTTCCCACAGACTATCTTCTGGCTCCATACATTTTAATCCTTGCTTCTTATCTACTACCACTTACTTCTGTTCCTGGATCCCTAGGATAAAGTCATATCACAATAAGACTTTTGGTCCCATACCTTCATATCATAACAATGGCTTAGTTGACACAGCAGGTGGTAGGGATATTCCTACACTATCATGATAGCTAGTATTTACTATACAGAAATGACTACAAACCACATGAATATTATGCATTGAAACCGAACTAATTATATTTCCTATTCTACTCTCAATTAACTTCATGGTTTATCTGTCTCTGCCTCTATCCATTTCACCTCCTTTCTTTTCCCTTCCCTGCCCTACCCAACATCAACACACACATGCACACAAACACAACATACACAAACACATCTTATTAGAGCTTGAGTCTTTGATCTTTGTTAAAATTATTGAAGGCAGGAAAAATTCTTAGAGTCAGTTTTAGGGTCAGACTTCTTTAAGATAAAAACATGAGAATACTGTCTCCCAATATAGGAAGGCTTGATCAGAAGTTTATTTTGGGAAAGAAATATAATTGAAGATGAATTTTGGCCAGTTGCAGTGTTAGTCTCCTGGCATTTGCCACGGAGCTAGATTAAATCAATGCCTAATACACCATGTTCTAGAAAGTTGTCATTATGAAATAACTAGAGATTTGCACAAAGATTGATTTATGAGGATGACTGAGGAAGTGAAGTGAACTAAAAGTGAAAGATGAAGAGTGAGCATTAAAATACTGTCAATTATTAAACTTCAATTCAGAGGAATTTAGAGACCTATGATTGTGGATGTTGGGTGAGCGGGGGGGAGCAGCTGTGTGTGATGTTGTTATCCTTTTGGTCTTGGGTTTTCTTTTTATTACTTTTTTACATGGGATATTCTTCTAGGAAAAAAAGTTGAAATCTTGAAAAATATTGACCTTCGTAAGATAACCTCATGAAACAGTACGTAACTCTAAGTCCATAGGAGTTTGAGTAACTTATTTTAAGAATATTCTTATTTGTTTTAGCAAATAGCTTTCCAAATTCCCAAATGTCCACTCTTCATATGCATATCTGATCCTTGTAATTGCAAGTATAATAATATGTATATGACTTGAGAACACAAATATATAAATGCTTCCTAAGTTTCCACTTCTAGCTCCCACTTACAACTTCTGGAAATCAATTCCGCTTTCTTATTCAAGTTCTCTGGGTGGCTTTGTTGGCTGCATAAGTAGGTCATCAGATGTTTTTTAACCATACGTGGCTTTGTTAGCAAGATGTGAAATAACCCCCTCCTTTTTTTTTTTTCCACTAAATAGTTCAGAAGCCTCCCGTTGCTCCCCTCAACAGTGTTTTTCTTAATGTTAAGGATTTTTGTCAAAATGCTAATCCACCTACTCTTACGTACTCTTAATTTCTTTAAATTAAGTAAAACCATGTTTAAATTAAATAAAAGCATGTGTTTTAAAGTCTGTGTTTAGCGTTTCATCTTTTTATAAATTATTTTTGAATTATTTTCAAAAAGTTTTTAGAAAAACATGATCATTATGGTTCCAGGTCAGTATATGAGAATGTAAAGAGTACAGACTAGAATCTCACAGACATTGGTTCTGTCCAGCTTCACTACCCGGGAGCTTTGTGTCTTGAGCAGGTTATCGTTACTGAACCTGAGGCTTAATTTCCTCACCTGTAAATGGGGTCAACGTTAATATCTGTCATTGGGTTCTTGTGAAACATAAATATGGTCATGTAAAGTGAGCCTAACATAGTCTCCAATCCCAAATAGGCATTTAGTACATGTTAGCTATTATTATCATAATTGATGTTATTATTTCTTTTCCTCATTTTACCTCAGTTAACACCACAAAATGCAAATGATAGGTTTTAATAGACAAATAGTGTCTCTCTACCCTCCCTACCAATGAGCATGTAGTTCCTAGAGAATCACATATCAAATTAAATCCCGATTTTCCAGTGGGAAATAAGACATAGCTTGACCCGCGCCCCCCCCCCCCCGCAAAAAAGGTTTTTAAGTCAGTGAAAGGTGAGACATACTTTGAGGAGAACTTGGTTTGTAGCTTAACTAAAAAATATATAAAGCTCCCAAAGGAAAATAGTCAGCAAATAAAAGCAGAAAGAAAACCGGAGAAATAATACAGACTTCTCAGGGATCAGAGCAAATAGGACCTTGGAGAAGAAAAGACAGGAAAAGGTCTTCAGATTGTGTGATACTGCAAAACAAATTTTCTATGAAGATTTTCTCTCCTCCATTCATTCATTCATACATTCATCTATTCATTCTCTTTACATTTATTAATAGAGCCTACTATGTGCCAACTATTTTCCTAGGCACTGGGAATACACAACTGAACAAGATAATAATAATATTATTTTAATAGCTAACAAAGGGATGCAATAACGGTATTTTTAAAACATCTTCCAGAGCACACGACATTTACTCTAGCTGTCTGATTGCCTAGAGTAGATTAGAATTTATAGTAAAAATAATGGAAGGAGGAAAATTGAGTTAATATTCAATAACTGATATTCAAAAATATGATTATGCACCAGAACCTTAGATTTGAAAGCAACACTTTCCCATTGGCTTGGGAAAGTATTTTCAAAAATCCTTTATCTCCCCTTTTATAAAGTTATAAAGTTGGTTGAATTTTTGACCTTACTAAACTAACATTTATTGAATTGTAACCGTGTGTCTGATATAGTGCCCCCTCTGCCTACAGAGAAACTTAGAATCATGGGATTTGGGAATATTAGCTCCTAAAAGAAATGCAGAAGAAATTTTGTTCCTCCTAAAAGGGTTAACTGATTTTTCCAAAGTCACCAATGGGTCAGTGGCAGAGCCAGGACTTGACCCTGGCTTCCTACTCTTAGACCTCTGCCATTTTTTCTAGAACAACTAAGAAGGGGAAAATAGAACTTGACTCTAGTAGGCAGAATTCTAAGATGGTCCCTAAAATTTCCATCCCCTGCTGTAGAGGTGCAGCCCTGTGTAATCCCCTCCTCTTGAGCTGGGTGGGATCTGTGGAATGATGGGATTTTACTCCCATTGATTAGGTTACATTAGATGATGTCAGGGAGAAAAAATTTTTCTCTACCTTTCAAGGTTCTTCTGGCTGGTCTGGTAATTAAATTGAAGTGAGACAGATTAATGGGAGAAAAACCAATTTAATTTCATGTGTAGGGGGCCCCATAAGAATATGAGACCCAAAGAATTGAGTAAAGCAGGTAGCTTTTATACCTTTTAGAAAAAGAATAAATTTGTGAAGAACTGACAAGACAAAGAAACTTAGGCTTGGGTACTAATTAGTGAAGAAACTAAGCAGAGTTTGTTTACACAGACTTCTCCACCCCGAATTCCCTATCTCTAGCAATAAGGATGTCTCTTACCTTCTGGTGCAGGAAGGGTAGCTTTCACATGGGAAATTTATTTCCTGCTTTCAGAAGGACAAAGGAGGGTCAGTGTCCTTCTTGCACTGAATGTTTCTTAAGTAATTTTAATTCAAAATAATCAATATACCAAAGTTGCATATTTTGAGGCAGCCTGTCCTGAACCCCATCAATGACAAAAGTAAAAGAGAGAAGGGATGTTATCCAGGTAAGCTTAAGTTAATCAGGTGAAAGCCTTTAAAAGAGGGGTTAGGGGCTGGCCCATGGCCTAGTGGTTAAGTTTGGCATGCTCTGCTTCGGTGGCCCAGGTTCGGTTCCCTGGGTGCAGACCTACACCACTCATTGGCGGCCAAGCTGTGGTGGCAACCTACATACAAAATAGAGGAGGATTGGCACAGATGTTAGCTCAGGGTGAATCTTCCTCAAGCAAAAAGAGGAAGATTGACAATAGATGTTAGCTCAGGGTGAATCTTCCTCAGCAAAAAAAAAAAAGAGGGACTGGGCCATTCCTAAAGAAAGAGCCTTTCCCCTGCTGGCTTTGAAGAAGTAATCTGCCAGGTTGTGAGAGAGCCTGTGAGAGGGCAATGTGGCAAGGAACTGCAGGGGCCTCTGGGAGCTAAGACAGGCCCTTGGCTAACAGCCAGCAAGAACATAGGGACCTTAGTCCTACAAACTCCAAAGAACTTAATTCTACCAACAACCCTGGGAACTTGGAAGAGGATCCCAAGCTCCAGAAAAGAATGCAGCTGGGCCAACATCTAGATTACAGTGTTATGAGAACCTGAGGAGAAGACCCAGCTAAGCTATACCAGGGTCCTGACCCAGAAAATTTTGAGGTAATAAATGGGTGTTGTTTTAAACTGCTAAATTTGTGATAATTTGTTGCACAGCAGTAGATAACTAATACAGACACATATTCCTATTTTTCACTCAGTGTGTAATACCCAGATGTTACTGGTGATTCTTTTAGTAGGTGTTTTGAGATTTATTCATGAATGATTCCTATGAGTCACACTTTAATTATATTTGTTAGTCAAACATACTATGAACCTCTGATTGCCGATCTATATGTAGCTTGCATACTTAACATCTGAGAAAAAGCCTTTTATGTTACACTTTAGAAGACTTTCCTGAAAGAGAAATGGAGTTGTGTCTATTTACTCCAATGGAATGAAATAGACAAATAGGGGAACGTTATGTATATAAAATTAAACATCACAAACAGATCTTTAAGGGGTGGTGACCTAGGAGGTAGGGAGATGACTTCAAAATCTTGTTCCAATTCAGCTTTACTGAAGACAATATTTCAAGTTTGAATAAATTAAGTACATCAGATTGTGGCCAGAATAAAATTACTGGGTGTAGGTGGAATAAGCAAAATGTTTTATTGCCCTAGCAAGCAAGGTGTATTTCTGTAGGCTACGAATGTGTTAGAGTAAAGACACTAGCTGACAAATGCACAGTGATTTCATGTTTGTTCAACAGCTCGCAGTAACATTAACTTCTGGTTATCACTAGCTATGGAGATAATTGTCTTCTAGTCTAGTTCCATCAATCCACAGTATGAAAAGCAAATTCTTTCAACTTCTCTTTATATTTTTACTTAGACACTGACCATAATGATCTTTAGATTAGAAAGTATTTACTGAGAATCATTTGTTTCATTCAACTAATACTTAATGAATGTCAAGCCTAATGGTAGGTGCTGGAGATAAAATGATAAAAGTCACAGCCCTTGAGAGACTTTCACTCTAATGGAGTCCTTTAACATCCTTTTATGTCTTCAGCACTGTGCTAAGGCTTGTTGGTAATCAGTCCTAATGATATGCCAGGTTCTTTGCCCTAAAGAAATTTGACTCAGTTGGGGAAATGAAAATTAACATTCTTAATACTAACACTAACTTAGTTGAAACAGATTATCGATGCCATGAGATTTCAGAGAAAGAGAAGTCATTGAGGGACAGAATAATCCCAAAAAACTCATACGGGGACTCAAGCTGAGCCTGAAAGGATGGTGGAGTTTAGAAAAGCTAAAGAGAGACTATACAGCATTCTGGGTGAGGGGAGCATCCTGAAAGAATGAGTGAAGGTGGAAATGGAGCTTGAATAAACTTAACATGTTTGAGGAACATGAAGAAAAGGGCCTACATAGAGCAGAGGGGGTTCTCTGATGGGAGTAGAGAGAGTGGAAAATAAGAATATCAGATGAAGGTTCAGACTTCGGTTTTACATAATGTGTTTTTATTGTTTTCTCATTTAAAAGCTCTATCATGTTTGGAATAGATGTCATTTCCAGCAGAATCTATTGGTAATTTTAGTGATATGTAGATGCAATATAATTCTCCCCTGTGTAATGATATACAGAAAATTTTATCCTCCTCATAGCTAGTTGAACAAGTCTTCTTATGCAGGTATTCTGAAAAGCAGATTGCAGAAAGAGATGAGTCTCTCAAAAGACATGCTCATTTAACAATTTGTGCTTGTAATCACTTTTTTGTTGTTGTTGTTTTGTTGATTGGGTTGGGTTGGTTTTGGTATTTGCTCTTGTTTTGCTAAGAATCAAGGCTGAAATATCATTGGATGACTTGACAGTTATCTCAGTCAAAAGCATGAGAGGTAATGAAGTTCCAATGGAATGTCAACAAGATGTCTTATAAGATAATTTAAATACATTAAAATATCGTGGGATAGTTCAGAAATGCAGAATCACATCAAGATATGAAAGAGGTTACTGCAATCCTGGTAGGGGTTCAGAATTCTCTCGTTTCAAATCGAAAGAATTTAACAATGGTATAACTTTAGCCCAGGAACAATAAGTTGTGAAACCAGATCCATTTAAAGTGCTTGGACTTGGAGGACCTTGTTTTCATAGAGACTGTAACATCATTTGTTGCTGGGGAAGAAACATCCGCACATCTGCAAAATCATGTCTCATGTCCCAGCCTCAAGGCCTGGCCTGGAAGAGTCACAATAGCATGGAAACAAATTGTTGCTGTAACCTCAAATTGTTTGAGATGACAAAATTTTTCCTTCAGGGGGAAGTGTCTTCTAAACTTCAGAATGGTTTTAGATTAAAGAAGTGATGAAGTAAATCAAAGCATAGTATTAACAGTTTTGAGTGAATTAATAATTTTTGTAATTTAGAGTCCTTGTAATGTTTAAAGAAATTGGCACATTGGAGATGTAACAGACTAGCTTTGTGATTCAAATAGAAGATGTGTACTTGATTTTAGATTTCTGATTTTTAAGTTGAAAGATACAAGACGTTAACTTAGTTCAAAGGATTTTACTCCTCACTGAATGAGTGTAAAATATTTTCCTATCTATGGAGTGTATTAATAAATTAATTATAAATTCCCTGAAAGGATCCCTATTCTGATTAGGTTATAGAGATAAGTGGGCACTTATATAAATCAAATATTTCTAAAATTCTGAGAAAATAAGGAAGTTGAACTTTTAATACTTTACATGTGCTAGACTTCTGTCTCCTACTAATTTTCTGTGCTTTATATTGGCTTTATTAGTTAAGTTAGTTAAGGAGAAAAACCCAAAGAACAAAGCTGCAGACTTTCTTCGACAAAGGAGAGTCTCAGAGTCTCATGGAAAAGGACTCTAATAGGTACTTTAAAGTATTGACACTTCAAATATTGACTTTTAGGTACAGGTTTCTGAGCTGATATTGTTTAAACTACCAATGGACTGATTTCCAGGACTATTTTCCATGAAGCAGAAGGTTTCATAAAAGCAAATTCCTCACCTAAGATCCCATAGAATGAGAACTCCATAGAACTGAATAAATTGATATGGGAAATTTTGTTGTAGTTACTTGTTTGGAATATTGTCTTGCTATAATGTTCCATTTTCTGGATATACAAAGTATAACTCTGGATTTGCAAAGTCAATGCAAGGAGGCATATGTTAACACTGCTTCACCTATGTAAAAAATTAGGCTAAATCCGATGAGATCAGCCTTTCGTGTGTGTGTGTGTGTGTGTGTGTGTGTCATTAAGAATAATCTTTGAGATTATTATGACCATCAGGTGGGGAAATTGTGAGAAAAATTGTGAAAGACATTGAAGTGGGCGAAAGAAGATTACTGAGTATCTTTTCAAAGGAACGCTAGGCATTGTCTAGGGCATGCCTCCAGGTTATCTGATTGTATGGGAGTCTGTCCCTTTCATTATCTCTAACTGAACTACTATACAACTCTGCAAATTATTAAAAAACTGATAACACGTAAAAGATTATTATCCATAGAGATGCAAATGAATTTTGTCCCCCAGAAGTACAATTGATTTCACCACCACTGTCACCCCCACTCCAAGGAAGAACATATTTGTACCTATTAGCAAATTCATTTCAGAATTCCTGACTGCCAGTGATTTTTGTTTTATGCATTACTGATTTCCTTATTAATTAAACAAAACGTCTGATACATGTTCTTTTGTGTGTGTGTGTGAGGAAGATTAGCCCTGAGCTAACATCTGTTGCCAATCCTCTTCTTTTTGCTGAGGAAGATTGGCCCTGGACTAACATCCATGCCCATCTTCCTCTACTTTATATGTGGGACACCTTCCACAGCATGGCTGACAAGCAGTGCATAGGTCCACACCTGGGATCCAAATCTACAAACCCCAGGCTGCCAAAGCAGAGCACACGAACTTAACCACTATGCCACCGGGATGGCCCCTACATGTTCTTTTTGTATTTGTACAAGATCCATAATGTTCCCTCTTTTAAAAAATTATCCTTTAATGTATGCATGATACAAATTCTTTTATTTTAAATTTTATTTCAAACTTGCTATAAAAGAGAGGGCTTTCTAAAAGAACCAGTTTAAAGATTTGTGTCCTGTTAGTGATATTCTATAGGATAAAAAAAAAAAAAAATAGAAGAGTGGTTAGGCAGTCATCTTGAGACTAGATATAGAAGAATACCTGATGGAGGTTAAACTTCTTGCAAGATTGGTTAAAAGTTGTTTGGGTCTTTCCATGATTGACAGGGTGAGTTTCCCAGAAGAGGCTCTCAAATCTATCAGTAAAATTGCTTACCATTTAATCAGAAATGTTAATTACATTCCGCAAAGTTGAGTAGACTACATTGCTCCAGACTAAGTTTAGGAGTGATTTTTTTTACATCATGAACGTGTTTAAAAGAACCTTAGATTTGCTCCATTTCTAAGTTTAATTTATTACATTTACAAGAGTTAAGTACTTAAGGGAGTGTTGCTTAATAAAGTCATAGCTTGTCTAGTCAGGCATTTGAAGTATCTAAAAAGGAAAATCAAATATATTAAACTTATTAAATGAAATTTAAAATGTTTCAGAAAATGTAATTAAATTTGTAAATGGGATTCACTGTTCAAGTGAGTTTAATCTATTCAGCTGGATTAAATGACCATAAATAAAAAATCCTCTGAAAGATAGTTATTTTTATTTTACATAAAATTATTAGATTCAGGAACTTTAAAAAGTAAATTATAAGTTAAACAAGAGAAGTTTTAGAAATATTTTAAAGATAAATTAAATACAAATATTTTAAAAATATTTAATCCTTTCCACAGTCAAAAACCAATCTTGGACAGCCAAAACTCACATTGACAGAGTCCAAAGCTGAAGTGCACTGCATAACAGAAATCATCATTGCCAATTATTTTTTAAAAAAATGGAAAAGGAGAGAAAGTGTCAATGTTTCCCTTGCAGTGGGGGAAGTAGTCTTTTTTTGAAACATCTGTTTCAGTTATGTGTGTATTTGTGCATATGTGTGTACTGATCACAATAGAAAATTTATTTTTTAATTGAGGATACAGTCAGAAAATTTTGAAAGTCACTTAACAGATATGCCAGTACCTCCAAGTAGCTCAAAATTTGTCAAATTCTCCATCAGCTGCTATAAGGCATCTTGAACCTCAGAAATACCATGAGGTTTCTTCTCAAATTGTAAAAATTCTATTGAGGGGAGGAAAAAATACTATGTTTCCTTTAATTCTTCAGCCGTTAATAACTCCTTAATCTAGCACTTAAAGCCATTATCTCCCTACTAAACAATCTAAGACATCGAGAGCAGGACACACTGTATCTCTTCATATATTTGCTCACTATACTTATTTCCCATTCATTCCCTAACCCAGTGCAAATCCACTTATCCTGAGAACCCATCCCCGAACCCAAACCACTTCTTGGAATCAATGATCTCCTAGTGGTTGGTTTTCTTTCGATCTTTATCCTATTTGAGCTCTGAAGCATTTGATTCTAATAATCATTTCTTCCTTAACATTCTTTTCTTCCTGGGCACTATTGTGACCAACCTCCACTCTCTTTTCCCATCTACCCAACTCTTCCTCATCTTCGAGGCTGAGTTTTATAGGGGAGGAAGAAATTTTCCTCTACCCTTCTAGGTTCTTCTGGCTGGTCTAAGAATTAAATTGACATGGGACAGAATAACAGGAAAAAATCAAACAAGTTGAATAACATGTTATATATGGGAGAAACCCAGGAAAACTGAGTTACTGGCCAAAATGGCCACCACTTTAAATACTATCTGCAGATGAAGACAAAAGAGTATGTTGGGGTTAGTGGTTTAGGACTTCAAAGGGGAAGAGCAATTCACATGGAAATGGAAAAGCAAATGTTTGGTAAACAAATGTTTGCCATGCCTTGTAGAAACAACAAGACATGGAGAGGACTTTGATCAAATGGACCTTGCTAGATTCCTCCCTGTCTACCATACCTAGTTCCTGTTATACTATAGTTATGGCAATAGCTCCTTCCCGGAACAGGCCTTCTATCTTAAATTCTTTTTGGCAGTTGGGGGAAGGTCAAAGCTTCTTCCTGAATCTTTTGTTCTTAAAAATAATCAAGCCAAAGAGACACACTTGGGGGTAGCAAATTCTGCTCCCCTATAGTTCCAAGCTTCATTTCTTCTAAAGACTTTAAAAACATTCCACACCACATTAATCATTCCTTTCTCCTAAATTTTATATCATATTATGTTAGTACATTGCTATTTATTTTCTCATTCTGTTTGTGGCAGAATTTTAAAACAAAAAAACAATTAATTAGGTCATAAGCATCTTATCACTGTCTCTTTAGCTGCATATTTCAGTCATATCATAGATGAGCTTTTCTTGATGTTGCCCTTATTCCTAGATTCTAAGAGCATTCCCTAGAGTGGAAATGCTGTATCCATAATTTAATTTTTTTAAGTGGTGAATTCCTACTCAATCTTGGTTCGTACTTCATTTCCTCAGTGAAGCCTTCCCTGACACCACTTCCCCTAAATCATTCATTACTTCCTCTTCTATGTTCCCAGCATGAACATTTCTCACAAAGATGAATCATATTGCACTGTCCTTATTTGTTAAAATGTCTACCTTGCCCACTGGACTGTGGGCTATTTGATGGCAAAAAGAGTCTCTTATTCATTCCTGTATCAGGGGTGTCTGGCACTCTATCTGGCACAGTGATGACCTGGTGAATTTGATGGACTAGTTTTAAACATCTGGCACTACATCACAAATTTTTGCAAAGTGACATTGCAAATCTTGCCAAAGATGCAGGATATTAGGAAATCCAGTAGAAGTGATTTGAATATAAAAAAGATTTTAAAAGGCCTTTTGGAAAATAAATGAAGTCTACAGAGGTTTTTGCAAATATGAGCCTCCTTGTGATTCTTCTGGAGAATTAAAACATGAGGCAAAGGATGTTGCATCTATCACAAATATACATATGTGTGTATGTATACAAACACTAAGTATATATATATAAACAATAAGAACTTGCACACAGGTGTAATTATAGCCAGTGTCATGTAGCGTTTTTCTTCTTTTTAATTTTTCAGAGAAATTCTCATTAAACCACCCCCTCCACACACATACAAACACACTGTTTACTATAAAAATTTGGTCTCCATTTTAATAGATTCATCATAGATAGTGTTTACCTGGTATGGTAGGTTGAATAGTACTCCCAAAGATTCGTGTCCACCAGAACCTCAGAACATGACCTTTTTGGAAATATGAATCTTTGCAGATGTAATTAGGGTAAGGATTCAGATAAGATCACACTGGATTTGGGTCAGCCCTAAACCCAATTAGAGTGTCCTTATAAAAACAGAAAAGGACACCTAAAAATACATGGAGAGAAGGCCATGTGAAAATGGAGGTAGAGATTGAAGGTATGCTGCTACAAGCTGAGGAATGTCAGAAGCCCCAGGAGCTGAAGAGGCAAGGAAGGATTCTCCCCTAGAGCCTTTAGAGGGAAGATGACCCTGCCAACACCTGCCCTCCAGAACTGTGAGAAAATTAATTTCTGTGGTTTTAAGCTACCAAGTTTGTGGTAACCTGTTAGAGCAAACCTAGGAAACTAACCCACCTCTTATCAATTATTACTTAGCCTTACAAAATGAGGACATTTTATATATGCTTTAGTCAAATAATCATTTTGCCTTCGGAAGCTTTCCTTTCATACACTGTTATCTTTAGAAATAAAACAATTTCAGAGATCAAATGAGAACCTAACAGGATGTTTCATTTGATTCCAAACAGTCTGAAAGGAAACAAAAATCATTATATTGATTATATCCAATATCTATGAAAGAATATATCACAAACTTGAACTAGAAAAGGGATTTTAATTTGTGTTTTAGTGGTAATTTCCTTTTTTTAAATTATATATTTCTGGAATTCAATTGAGTTGTTATCAAATTTGCTATATATTTGCTTCAAAACTGTAGTTTATATTTTGAACTTTTTCAGAACTGTTCAAACTGAATCCCTTTCAGTTTTACCTCTTCAATTAACTTTTAGCCTATTAGCTTTTAATTACTCTCAACCTTCCTTGCAAATTACAAAATCCTAGCTTTTAAAAAATATCTAGTCCCCAGGACTAGTCCCCATGCCTAGAGATTCTGATTTAATTATTTAAAATGGGGCCTACCAGCAATATATTTTTCAAATACATTTATACTTTTCTTCAAACTCCCTATGATTCATTCCCATGTGCACCAAAGGTTGAGGGCCACTAATTTAGAGTGAATGTGTTTGCCTAGTGCTAATCCAGGAGACTAATTGTTTTTATTAGTACCACCTACTATTCATCTGCAGAATTTTTTAAGACTTTTCATCAACGATAGATGAAGATTTCACACAGCAAGGTTTTTTAAAAATGCACCTAAAATAAATTATTGAAAAGTTCACACAATCAGAGTCATAAAATCATAGAGCAGAAAGGGACCTAATGAAACAGAATAGAGAGCCCAGTAAAAGAATGCACGCATATATGGTCAATTTATGACAAAGGAGCCAAGAATATACAATGAGGGAAAGGATAGTCTCTTCAATAAATGGTGGTGGAAAAACTGGACAGCCACATGCAAAAGAATGAAAGTGGACCATTATCTTACACCATACACAAATTTAACTCAAATTGGATTAAAGACTTGAATGTAAGACCTGAAACCATAAGACTTCTAGAAGAAAACATATGGGGCAAGCTCCTTGACATTGGTCTTGGCAATGATTTTTTGGAATTGACACCAAAGGCAAAGGCAGAAAAAGTAAATATAAGCAAGTGGGACTACATCAAACTAAAAAGCTTCTGCACAGCAAAGGAAACCATTAGCAAAATGAAAAGACAATCTATGGAATGAGAGGACATATTGGCAAACCACATATCCAGTAAGGGGTTAATATCCAAAATATATAAGGAACTCACACAACTCAATAGCAGAAAAACAAATAATGTAATTAAAAAATGGGCAAAAGACCTGAATAGACATTTTTCCAAAGAAGACATATAGATAGTCAGCAAGGACATGAAAAGATGTTCAACATCACTAATCATCAAGGAAATGCAAATAAAAACCACAATGAGATACCACCTCATACCTGTTAGAATGACTATTAACAAAAACACAAGAGAAGAAATGCTGGCAAGGATGTGGAGAAAGGGAGCCCTTGTGCCCTGTGCATGGGAATGTGAATCAGTACAGTCACTATGGAAAACAGATTAGAGGTTCCTCAAAAAATTAAAAATAGAACTACCATATAATCCAGCAATTCCACTTCTGGGAATATCCAAAAAAAATGAAATCGTTATCTTGAAGAGATATCTGCACTACCATGTTCGTTGAAGCATTATTCACAATAGCCAAGATATGGAAACAACCTAAGTGTCTGTCAATGGATAAACAGATAAAGATGACATGGTGTGTATATATATATATATATATATATATATATATATAAAATGTAATATTATTCAGCCTTAAAAAAGAAGGAAATCCTGCCATTTGCGACAACATGGGAAAACCTGGAAAGCATTATGCTAAGTGAACTAAGCCAGAAAGAGAAAGACAAATACTGCACGGTATCACTTATATATGAAACTTTAAAAAAAAAGTTAAACTCAGAGACACAGAATAAATCTGTGGTTGTCAGGAGCAGGGGCGTGGGGGAAACAAGGAGAGGTTGGTAAAAGGTACAAATTTTCAGTTATAAGATGAATAAGATCTGAGGATCTAATGTATAGCTTGGTGACTACAGTTGATAACACTGGATTGTATAATTGAAATTTGCTAAGAAAATAGAACTTAAATGTTCTCACCAAAACAAAAGGTAAATATGTGAGTTGATGGATGTGTTAATTAACTCAAAGGGGGAATCCTTTCACAGTGTATACATATATCAAATCATCACATTGTACTCTTTAAATATCTTTCAATTTTATTTGGCAATTATACCTCAATAAAGATGAAAGAAAGGGACCTAATGGGTCATGAACTCCAACTCTTTCAATTTATAAATAAAACATTCCAGTTCTAGAAATTTAAAGGATCTGTCCAAAATTAAACAGCTAAGCATTAGACATTAAACCTGGTTTTCTGATTATCTATCCAGTATATGTATAGAAAGTTATAATAACTCAAAAAGACCTACATTTGACCTCATAAAAGCCAAGAAACAGAGAGGATGGGGTGTTTCACAGGCTGGCGAACAAATTTTTTTCCATACTTTTTAAGCTTCACTGAGTTTTTGTGTCTCATAAATGAGCTATTTCCTGGGTCAAAGACAAAAGCATAAAAAAGGACCAATTTTTTTTTTAAGAATGACCTTAATTAGTCAAGATTTGTGTGAGAGTAAATGGGTTTTAATCCCATTAAATTAAAACTACACTTTTCAATATGGCAAATTAGCATGGTTTGCTGGCTCTCACACAAAATCAACCCTGGAGAAACTATAAAAGCAAGAGGAAAACACAGATTCCAGGTATTAACAGCAATTACAACTGCAGGAGACATCCATGTAGAAACTAAAGACTGTGTCTTGAACAGATGTTGGAGGGGTGGAGGTGGGGAAATAGTGGCTGCAGCCTGGGGCAGAGGAGCAGAAAAGACTGTAGTGAGAGGATGGGTTAGAGAAAAATGTTTAAGCTTTATTCCTGCCCATCCCTAGAATTGCCTTAGGATACTTACTATTTGCCACTTTATTGCAGAAATCAATCACAATAGCTCAGCTCTTGAGTTCCTATGTATGCATGTTAATATCAAGGCAGTGCAAAACTCTGCTGGGGGTTGTGATTGAAATAGGGCTGGAGCTGACCAGAGACCTTTGGCATTTTCTCCACTCCTCCATCCATAAGTTCAGGGCTGGAGAATGAAACCTAATGAGACAGTTCTTCCTGAGGTGCTTCTCCCTAAGGGCTTACAGGTGGAATTCTCACAAGAAGAGAGGTCACTGAGGGATGGAGCAAACTAAAGGGATTGTTGCAAATGGAGTAATCATAAGGGGAACATTGGTGCCTGGGGCTTTGCCATGTCTTCCCCTCTCCTTAAAAGCATCTCCACAGAAGTAGACCAGAGATTTCAGTCCCTCTTAGGAAAAATCACCTTCAGTCACTGGTATTGCCAGGAGACCATAAGCTCACAGACCAAGTAACTAGACATCAGAGAAGTACAATTCCTATAAAAGAAGACATGGTCTAAACACTGTCCAAAACATGATTTTGAGAATAGTCAGACCAAGAATTTAAATCAAGCATGATACACATACTTAGATAAAGGAAGATATTAGTAACATGAAACAAGAATAATAAAACATAAAAAGAAAGAACTATGTAATAACATTAAAAAATATAATAGTTGAGGGGCAGCCCAGTGGTGCAGTGGTTTAGTTTGCACTTGGCAGCCCGGGGTTCACTGGTTCGGATCCCGGGTGCCTGCCAACACACTGCTTGTCAGCCATGCTGTGGTGGCGTCCCATATAAAGTAGAGGAAGATGGGCACAGATGTTAGCCCAGGGCCAGTCTTCCTCAGCAAAAAAAGAGGAAGATTAGCAACTGATGTGAGCTTAGGGCTGGTCTTCTTCACACACACACAGAATATATATATATATATTTATATATATATATAAAATAGTTGAAATATGGGGGCCAGCCCAGTGGCATGGTGGTTAATTTCTCAAGCTCTGCTTCGGTGGCCTGGGGTTCATGGGTTCGGATCCCAGTTGCGGACCTACACACTGCTTCTCAAGCCACGCTGTGACAGCATCCCACATATAAAGTAGAGGAAGATGGGCACGGATGTTAGCCCAGGGCCAATCTTCCTCAGCAAAAAGCTCAGGGCTAATCTTCTTCACCAAAAAATAAAGAACAGTTTAAAAAATAATAATAATAGTTGAAATAAAGAAGACAATAGGTAGAACAAGATGGTAATAATACTGGTTAAAAAAAATAAGATCAAATTTAGGAACTCTCCCAAAAGGCAGGAGGAAAAAATAAAGAAATAGAAAATAGGAAGAAAAGTTAAGAGTGTAGAAGTAGAAATGCTAAAACTGAATAACGGTAGTCTCAGAAGGAGAGAACAGTAAAAATTGAGAAAAGGAAATATTTGAAGAAATAATGGAGACAAATTTCCCAGAATTCAAGAAAGACGAAAGATCTCAAGTAAAAAGAATTTGTAAACTATCACAGAAATAAGACTCCATGCCAAAACACATTATAGTGCATCTCACAGAGAAAATTCTAAAAAGTTTCCAGGGTAAAAGAGCACATCACCTACAACAGAAAAAGGATCTAATTGTCCTCAGACCTTTCGGCACCTATAAGGAATGCAAGTAGTCAATGAAGTAATACTTTTAAAGCATTGAAGGAATTTTCTCTGCAGCAAAATTGTCATTCAAATTTGAGGGTGTAATAAAAATATTTTTAGGCATACAGGGCCCCAGAAGACTTGCCACACAGAAATTCACATTAAACACTACTAGCAAAAATACAAGAAAGAAACAAAAAGAGAGGAAGGGAGGGAGAAAAGAAGAAAGGCAGGATTTTAATTCAAGATATATTAGAATGGCATAAAAAAATAAGGGTAATTACATGTCTTGGCAAAGTTTCTTTTTGTCTAAAAATTAAATTTAAAAATTTTAAACCAGGAAAAGAAAAACTATATCTATTACCCAGAACTAATACTCTAGACAATATTACAGTGATTACAGTACAGGAGGTAGACAGAGAGACTAAGAAAGATATGAGTATATTAAAGTACTAGTCTTAGTAAGAGAAACAATATAGAAATCAATAAGATAAAGAAATGAATTGGTGTAAATAAACATTAGTACCAATCTTAAGGGCAACAGGCATGACAAGGGAAACCAGCATGAGAATAAATATAGAATGTATAACTTTAAGCCAAAAGAAACAAATTTGATCTATGTAATAGAAAACAAAAAGGGGGCAGGGGAAAAGGTGTCGTAAATGGAAAAATATTAAATGACATGGAGCAATAAATTCTAGCAGAACTAAAATATGATAACTACAAATAGGATATAACAATTAAAAAGACAGAGACTCAAAATTGATTTTTAAAAAAACCTAACAAACTGTTGTCTAGTAGACACACTTAAAACAAAAAGACAAAGAAAGTTTTAAAATAAAGATTATACTGGGCAAATATGAAACAAAAGGAATCTGGGCTAACAAATTTAGCCAAGGTGACAAATATAATTTAGGCCAAAAGTTGATTGATAAACAGATAGATAGACAGATATAGAGATATAGGTGTCTGTATATATACACATGTGTATACATATTATACATATGCATGCATATAAATGTGTATGCATATACATATACATATATATAATGAGGAAAGAAGAACATAACATAGTAGCAAAAAGAATAATAGGAAAAGACATATTTATCATAAATGTAAATGTACCTAACAAGACGTCATCAGATTTAGGTGGTAGTCAAGTAAATGAGAACAGAGCAGAAGCACTTGAATTTGGGATATATTTTTAAGGTAGAGCTGATAGGACTTGCTGATGGACTAGATTTGGGGGATGAGGGGAAAAAAGAATTAAGAATTCATTGAGATGAAGAGGAGAGGAAGAGTCAGTTGGCATGGAGTAGTGGACGCTGGAAATCAAGTGCTCAGTTTTGGACTTGTTAAATTTGGGATGCTCATTTGATATCCAATTTAAGGAATAAGCAGGCAGTTGGATACACAAGTCCATAGCTCATGGAGAGGGCAGAAATGTAGATAGAAATCTGAAATTCATCAACAAATAGGTACAATTTAAGTAATAAGTCTAGACTAGATTGCCTAAATAGAGTAAAAATAGAGAAGTGGGCTGAGGGCTGAACCCTGAACACCCCACCATGTGTATAGATCAAGCAGAAAATTCCATGCAAGCAAAGGAGACTGAAAAAAAAGCCAGTGAGTTCTGAAGAAAACCAAGTTGGTGTATCCTAGAAGCCAACACAATAAGTTTCAAGAAGAGAGCAATCAGCTGAGTCAAATATTGCTGAGAATGTGAGTAACATAAGGGGAGGAAATTAGCCATTAGATTTGGCAAGAAGGGGCTAGTGGTTGACCTCAATAAGAGCAGTTTCAATGAAGTGGTGGAGAAATCAACATCTTGTGAGCTGGGTCAGTGTGAGGCTTGTCACCTCTAGGTAAATAAATCAAACTCAGTTTTTGGACCAGTAAAGCAGAATGTGGTAATCTATTGAGATGCTGCCACCTGGTGTACCCCACTGAGAGAATCAGTTGCCAACACTTAAGTATCCTTATGTCATCTTTTGATAACTTAAAACAGTATAAACAGTTGTAATATGATACTTTAAATGTGCTGTGAGGCTCTGTGCTTACAGCAATCTAATGGTTAATTCCTTTGTCAAGTGAGGAATCTGCTTAAAAGCGAATCAATCCTATTTTTTAAATAAATGAAAAGAAATATATCATTTCTCTATAGCTTTCATGAAGGATGCACTTGAGGAGCAAAAACGGTAATCCAAATCACAAAGCAGTTGTGCAGAAGTTCCGGGCTTGTAATAGAGAGCGTAGACAAGTTGGGAGATTTAAGAGCAGAGGAAGTTTACTTTCAAACTCTCCAGAAAATGGCTTATTCAGAATTGAAAACCTAGAGATAGATACGTGATCACAAAGAACCACACATCCTACTTACTGGAATGCTGAATCAAGTGGGTCAGGAAACAAAAATGCTCACTATAATAAATAAAGGCCCTTCCTCTCTCTAGGACCCTTAGGCCATTATAAGGGAAAAAAAGAAAACAGGGAATAAGAAAAATTGTCTAACCTATAGCCAAAATCTTCTGTCCTCCTCCATAAGCTTCTATAGCTCCACCCCTCATCCCCTATTCCTCAAACATATACATACATACTCTTTCCTTTTCTCATTCTTCTTTTCTGACCTGTCTATGCCTTGTGAAAAGAGGCTAAGAAAATCTCCCAATATGACCAGTATGGGAGAAAAGATGGACAAAATTTAGTAATAATGAGTACAAATCTAAATCAACTTTGCCTATTATAAAGGCTTCCAGTACCTATTTCTCCTCCACTACATTGAAATAGATGGTGTTTTTTTCCATAGATTCATAAGTGCCTCAGAAAAAAATAATATTTTTGAATGAAAGTTGGGTGAGAAAAGCAAGAAAATAGAAGTGATTCTGAAAAACAGTGGAGCAACTGGAAAAATAAAATATTGGTTAAATTAATCAAGATTTGAGATTTGTACCTTATTCTGCATTCCTACTACTACCTCAGACCATAGCTTCATGACCTACCCTTGGATTATTATAAGATTCTGTGTGTGTGTGTGTGTGTGTGTGTGTGTGTGCGTGTGTGAATGTGTGTGTGTTAGTATCTGACTCTTTCTCTCTACATATATTGCCAAATTAATCATAGCATGTGATACTTCTTTGCTCATACCAGTACCTGGTAAAAAATTTACAATTCTCTTTGACCCAACACAAAAAGCATGGCAGTCTTAGCCATTTACAATAGGCACAAATAGTCCAGTGTTCCAACAACTTTCCCCTCATTCAATGCTTTTCATAAACTGGCTCCATATCCTACCATCCTAATCTTATTTCTTATGATTCCCAACATAGACAATCACATCTATAAGGCCTGTCCCTTCCCACCTCCACAATTTTACTCCTGACTTTTTAGAATCTAGTTACATTTCAAGAATACAAGTAAATTTGGCAATATATATATATTTAGCATTTTCTGTATACCAAGGATATACTGGGTTCAGAATGGAAGAGATATATCACAGTGAAATACAAGAGCACTTCCCCTGAAAACAATAGATTTTCTAAAATGGAAACAATGATTTGGGGAGCTAACCAATCAATTAAGAAAGGTCCATGTTGACAAAAACACTGCCATGTTTTTCTAATCAAATCAGCTACAGTTACTCTAGATAGCCCTGGAGAAATTCTGCCCAATTAAAAATGAGACCTAAAATTCAGAGATCCTAGGATGAGAGATTCTGGGTCTTCACAGTATCTTTTTGAATATCATGTCTCCTCAGGCAAGGGAAACAAAAGAAAAGATAAACAAATGGGACTACATCAAACTAAAAACTTTCTGCACAGCCAAGGAAACCATCAACAAAATGAAAAGACAACCTAAAAATTGGGAGAAGATATTTGCAAATCATATATCTAATAAGGTGTTAATACCCAAAATATATGAAGAACTCACACAACTCAACAACAGCAAAAACAAACAACCCAATCAAAAAATGAGCAGAGGATATGAACAGACATTTTTTCCAAAGAAAATATTCAGATGCTTGTTCTTTATTACTTTATGTGGTCTGAAACCAAGCTATTCTGCAGATGAAGTTAGAAAAATTCATTCACAGAAAGGCATTGTTCATCTTGATACTTCATTCAGGTTTTATAACTTTTGTTTGCAACTGAGTAGCTCAACTGAATCATAAATTATAATCTTTTCTCAATGATGAAACATTTAAAAGTCAAGAGCAAAGCCATAATAGACTTCTCAGAATTTTACAATTTTAAAAGACTTTATAATTTTATCGGTTTCCAAAGTATAGATCTTTGCATCTCCAATACTCATCACAATGCCTGGTATATATTAGGCATCCCATAAATATTTGTTAAATTTACATTGAATAAGTAAATAAAGAAGCAGATGAAGGAATGAGTGAATAGGAGAGACATTGCCTGGGGAAGATATCCAAAGAGAGCTAACTAAGACTGTTTTAAAATACAAAAATTAAATTTCATCACAAAATCTTTTATGTTTCTCTCATCAAGAAGTGGAGTTTAGAGGCCAGCCCGGTGGCGTAGTGGTTAAGTTCACGTGTTCTGTTTCCAAGGCCCAGGGTTTGCCAGTTTGGATCCAGGGTGTAGACCTACTCACTGCTCATCAAGCCATGCTGAGGCGGCATCCCACATAGAAAATCAACTCTACAACTATGATACACAACTATGTACTGGGGCTTTGGGGAGAAAACAGAAAAAAGAGGAAGATTGGCAATGGATGTTAGTGTGGGGCCAATCTTCCTTTAAAAAAATAAAGAAGAAGAAGGGGAGTTTATTCCCCAACCTCTTGAATCAGGGCTGGCCTGTGACTTGCTTTGACCAATAGAATGTGGCAAAGTAATGTTAATGACTTCTAAGCATTAGATTCAAACTTTAGAACTCTATTCTCAACCTCTTGAATGTCTGCAGTGACTATGTAAGAAACCCAGGTCATCCTGCAACAGAGACCTATAAACAACAAAAAAGCCCCTAGCCAACAGCCCAAATTAACCACCAGACATAAACTCAATGGAGCAGCCAGATCACTGCAGTGAGACTGGGACCCCAACAAAGACCAGTGGAAGAACCACCCAGCTGAACCCAGGCAAACTGCAAAATCCTGAGTAAGAGGATGGGTTGTTGTTTCAAGCCTATAAGTTTGGAGGTGGTTTATTATGCAGCAATAAATAATTGATACAGGAATTTGTAGCTAGAAGTGGGGTGCTGACTTAAAATATAAGCATGCATCATTGTATTTGGAATCATGTAGTGAGCAAAGGCTGGAAAAGGAACAAAGATGGCTGAAGAAATGGTGAACCAACTGTTAGTGGGCCTGAGAGGCAGTGATTGTTACTGGAGTCTGGAAAAATGGAAACTCATGGTATATAGTGGGGGAATAATCGACAAAACTGTTACCTGAAGTAATGTGAGTGCTAGATAATGTGCCTAACAAATCTCTGGATCCAGCAGACGAGTTAGGCAGAATGCTGAAAGTGTTAATTGTCTTCCTTGAGCTATGTATGATAAGGTACAGGAAGAGAGAGATTATAAAGAAGAAATTGATTGGTTTGAAAACAGAATATACAGGTAATATAGAGAGCCCTGGATGTGCTGGACTGGAATATAAAATGGTTTCTCACCCCAAGCCTCTCCAACACGAAACTCTTAAAGTAAGAAATGGCCTCAGAGTAAAGATCAACTCAAGGGTATTGCTATAAGACCCCTTGCTAAGACCTCAGAAAGATTTAGGATGGTACCCAGTAGACTCTCTCAATTAGACAAATGGCCACTAAGAATCTTAAGGGTGTTTTTCTACAGCATATAATGATGCTCTATTCAGAAAGCAGTCTATCTCAAATTATGGATGTGCCTTGGACTAAAAGGGGCTGAGATTGTTCATATTGAAAAAAAAGCCTCCAACTTTCTACACTGGTGGACACCATATGGCACAGTTCAGATTCCCCTTCAAGAATGAAGGATTTATTATCCATATTTTAGTTACTTTGGCAGATAGCCCTAAGCTACAGCCCACTTTGGGAATTGCCATACCTAAAGAAAGCCACCTTGGCCAAAGTCATGTCTCCATTCTAAGAGTCCTATTTCAATAACTGACAAGTGTGTGTGTATAAAGGCCCTACCCTTTCTCCCTCATTCATTTCATCTTCATAACTCCCCATATGGTCAGTTGAGGCCTCCATTCAGACTTCATTAGAGCAGTTCAGCATTTTCTTCTGCTTTATCTTGCTTCCTTCCATCCCCATCCATCCACAGGCATTAATCTCATAAGCATTCCTAATAAACCTCCCACAGACTAATGTCATCTAGGACTCTACTTCCTAGAGAACGCAACCTGCAAAAATCAGTACCAGGAGTGCAGAAAGAGAAAGTAGAGGTATGTGAATGGACATATAAGAGTGGGCATGAAGTGTGAAAATCTTTGTTTTACCTGTTAATGCCCACCAGAAAGCAACCACAGAAGAGTCATTAAGCAACCAGGTAAATAAAATGATTCAGTCAGGTAATGTCAACCATTCTCTGTCATCTGCCATCCCAGTACTGGAGCAGTGGACACATGAACAGAGCATCTTCTGTGTTAGGGATATAGGCCACACATGACTGCAATAGCATAATCTCCCATTTACCAGGGCTAATTTAGCTACTACCACTGCTTAATGTCCAACCTGCCAACAGCAAAGATCAATGCTGAGTCCTCCACATAGCACCATTCCTTGAAGAGACCAACCAGCCACATGGTGGCAAGTTGACTGCATTGGACCACTTTCACCCAGAAAGGGACAGCAACTCATTTTAATGAGGCTAAAGAAAATTCTGGGTATTGGTTTGTCTTTTCTGCCTTTGGTACATTAACCTACACCTCTCCTAGAGGGTTGATTGAGTGATCCACCAGCATGTGATCACATATAACAAACATCTCATCAGACTAAAGAACCCATTTTATAGCAAAGACGGTATAAGTATATACTTACCTACTTAGGTAAGAACCATGAGATCCACTGGTCATGTTACATACCACACCATCCTGAAGCTATCGGCCTCAGATTGTGTCTTGTCTGCTATTAGGTTGACTTTCTTAGGAAACACACTCCTTGATGTAGATGAGTGTACAGGAGATTTATTGGGTGGTGTTCTTGGGATCAACACTTGTTGAAGGGAAAGGAAGGGAGTAGGATTGGGCAGGGGGAGAATTTGAGCTGTGATTCTAGCTGGGAAGCCTCCACTGTCCCTACAGAATATTCTAAAGGCAGGATGACTCCTCAAAGCTGCCCTAAGTTAGTATAAGGAGACCAGGCCTTTAAACCATTATGTTGATCAGTTATTATATGGAAGCCACCCAGGATGGGGTATGACTATGAATAAGGCGGTTCTGTTTAGCTGAAGTGATCCTAGAAGGAAGTTGACAGGTGAGGATTGCCTGTCAGTAGTGCTCCCAGAGGCTGGGATAATGAATTCTTCATTCCTGAAGGGGAATCTGAGTGGGGAACCTAAAAGTTTTGGAAATAGCTCCACCAGGGTCCTGGTGGGTAAAATTTAAGAGGAAGAGGAAGATTACTGGGATGAACTACAACCCCCACTACTGTAGCTGGTCTCGCAATTGAGTCTCATCATCTACCTCCTTTGTTATCCATTTTATATTGTCTTTACCCTCAGCTAGAACTTGTGGTCTCATTGGCTTACTTGGTGGCATGGCTCAGACCTAACCCCTGAGGGATTTGAGCCCCTGATAGATAGATTTGATGCACTTGTCTATTTACCATCAAAATTGAGCAAAGAGCACAACAACATACCGAAAGGATCACCTGGGGTCAAACATACTATTCCTTGACTCTGTTATGTAACAGCAGTCCTACTTCCCCTTGACAATTATCCCCGCAGGATGGTGACTTCTTGTCTGCTGACCCTTTAATACAAATCGCCTGAAATACCCAGATGGCCACATCTTGTCCTTCAATGAGACTCTTGCTGTAAACCCCAGTGTAAACATTCTCCTGTTGGGAAACAGGACCTCTGAATTCACAGAGCCTAGAACTGAAGGTATGGGAAGTATACATTCCCTAAGGGGTCACTGGGAGTGATGGTGAGCAGGAACACTTTGGTTCCCAGATGAAAGTATTCTTCCTACTGGGGACCTGGAACCATATGAAATGTGTTGATTTAAAGTGTACACTGCCTCCCGGAGGATGGAGCCCCATATCAAAAATTGTCACATTCAAACATACAGCTCAGACTCTTTCCACACTTGTAAAACAGAGAGTCAAAAACACTCATTACGTGTCATTTTATATTCCAAAATGTCATTGTGCTTCCTCATATTCTGTTACATTGTGTTTCCCTTTCAGTTCCAGGAAATAATTTGGCACAGGTATGAACATGTTAGAAATTAATTTCAACTTTCATAATAAAATCAAAAGGTCATATTTCAATTTGTTTATTTTGTTCACACATTCCCAGATAAAATAAATTGTCCTTCCCATTCTCATATTAGGCAGGATCATATCTTTTTGGAACATTACAATTTTTTGATGTTCGATTCCACATCTATCTTTCAAAGTTATGGACATCAATAGAATGAGTGTAAGAACTTCTATACTCTCCCAATTTGTGTTTTTATTCCTGGTGAGGTCACCTATGATACTTCGTCCAGGAAATATCTTTCGCATTCACTTATTCCTTCAACGACATTTTCAATTATTCATTCAACATGCACTTATTGGGCATTGCTAATATATACTAGGTATTTGATGGGCATTGTGAATGAAAAGATCTTAAATATTCTCTAGTTTGGAAACTGCCACAATTATAAAGTTCTAAGTGTCTCACTATGACCTTGCATTTAAAGAAATACGAGTTTAACATTATAAGTTACAACTTATTCATTCACAGTATTAAATTGCAAACAAATTTTTTCCCATTCATTAGCTACGATATGTCCTCCTAACATTATTTTATGATAATAATTTCCATCTAATAACCTGAGCTTCTTTTGGTATCAGTTAGGATTGTGTTCATCTCTAAGTAACTAAGAACTTGGCTAACAGTTGTTTAACCATAGGAACTTATTTGTCTTATGCAACAAGAAGTCTAGGGATAGGCAGTAAAAAGGTTCAATGATTTTACAAGCAAACAGATTCCTTCCATCTCCTGTGCCAGCATCCTCGGCAGGGAGTTTTCCTGTCCGTGCATACAAGATGGCTGCTGCACCTGCAGACACCTGCTAGAAACCAACTCATACAGAAAAGGGAAAAAAGACATTTCTATTTCATTTACTGCATCTATGTCACATGGCTCACTCTAGATTCAAGGGAGTCTAAGAAACAGGAATCTTCAAGATTTTCAACCACTCTAGTGGAAGAAAAAAAAAGGAGGGGATATAAAAGAATTTGGTGTAGTCCGTCTATAACATCTGCCACACTCTTCTAAAGCAGTCATTCTCAATACATTCCACCCCACCACAACTTCTCCTCACTCCAGATCAGAATTACTTTAGGGTGTCATATTTCTCAGGTTAGTTGGAGTGAGAAGAGTTTGAGAGACATAAATTATTCTGGAGAGAGAGAGAGAAAGAGTGGGAAACCTGATTTCCATTTTTTTTTTTTTTATTTTGGCTTTTGAAATACAGTTTGAATATCTGATTGTTAATGCTGGAAGTTCAGAGAACTTAAACTCACCTCTCTGGGTTCTAAATTATAAAGTACTCTTTCAAAGAACTTGTAACCACAGAATCCATTTTATTCAAGCTAGACAAAAGCCCAATCACTCTAAAATTCAGGTCTCTCTATTAACAGCTGGATTTGAGAACATGGATTAGACTTGAGACATAAGTGGACATCCTCCCAATACCCTGAGTCTTGTTCCTCAGACCCGCTCATGGAGAGAGGCAGAATCGTAGAGTGGACACTAAATCCACTTGCCAGGCAGCCAGAGCTGCCAGGTGGCACAACTCTAGGGGGCTCCAAACACATACACCATTATGCAGTGCATAACATGCAAGGAATAGGCAAAGGCCATGCAAAGAGAGTGGCAAGCTCCTCTTTACACATAGGAAAACACTGCCTAGGCTCTTTCAATTCTATCCATGGTCAGGAATACAAGGAAAGTAAAGAGAACAAGAGACTGAGGTACCTTAGCTCAGGGTACAGCCTATTTCCCTATTCTACCATCCACTAAGCAAAAACCGTCAGATTAATCTGAATTATCAGGTTATCCCAAATTAATCAAATTATCTCCTTCAATTTACAAGGTGGAGCGAGGGATAGAAGCCTCCCTGCTAATCCATACCCTTAGGGTAGGGATCAGAAACTTTGGCCTTTGGGTCAAATCCATCCAGCCTTCTGTTTTTGTAAAGTTGTGTTGGGAACAGCTATGTCCAGTCGTTTACTTATTTTCTATGGCTGCTTTCATGCTACAATGGTAGAGTTGAGTAGTTGTGACAAAGACCATATGGACCACAAAACTGAAAATATTTACTAGCCAGCCCTTTACAGAGAAAGTTTGCTAATCTCAGCCCTAGAGCAATTGACTTGACAAGATTTTTTGACCATACTTAGAGTAAAAAATATTTTTTATTATAATGCAATTCACTTCACATAATCATATATGTGCGTGTGTGTAGATATATAGATATATATAAAACCTAAAACAATGCTTCATAATACTTACCTCTTACTATATGTGATGTACGCTCATATTTTCTCTTCTATTCTATGTCATTTTTTTAAGCCAGTCACAACCCACTAAACTGACTTCACAACCCACTGATGACCTGCAAACCGCACCTTCTCTGAGGCAGACACATAGGGAGAATGGTTTATCCCCACACTTAGATACATAGGAAACATGGAAAAGATGATAGCAGTTATTGTTGTTTGTTATTTATTAACTCTCTATTAAAATATATTATTGCAATAAGGGAAAAAAACATATATTTAGATTTGCCTGTGCTCAATATTCATTTGTGCAACCAATATTTGAACAAATATTTATATAATACTTATGTTCCAAGTATTTGGTTCTATGGATACAAAAGTGAGCAAAACAGACATGGGGCCTAGACTTCAGTAGGGAAAACAGATTTGAAACAAATAATCACAAAAACACATAATTACTAACTGCGATTCCTATCTATCTGATTCTCTATCTATCTGATAATCTTCGGCAAATTATTTAATTTCTCTGAGCCTCAGTTGCTTTATTGTAAAGTTAAATGCTATGAAGATTAAATTAGATAATATATTATACTATTGCCTGACATATGATAAACACACAAATATTAACTCTTTCTTTCTAAATCCTACCTACCCTGCAGACTCTGAACTCCTTGAAGGCGTGTGACTAAATCTAAATTGATTATTCATTCGCATACAAATTGTAGGAAAAAATGGTATGTATTGGAAGTGAAAAGATGAAGGAGGCATTCCTTCAAAATTCAAAGGAAAATTATTTTCTACCCACAATGCTACACCCAACCTCTCTATTAAATAAGTATGAGGGTGGAAAAGATATTTTATGACATGCAAGGTCTCAACAATTTCTCTGCAATTCATCATTTCTTAGGTAGCTGCTGGAGAACGTGCTCCACTAAAATAACAGGATGATCCAAGAAGGAGGAAGATGTGGAAAGCAGGACACGGATAAAGGTAGAGGAAGAGGATTCCCAGCATAATGGTGAAAGGGAGTCCCAACAGGCCTACAGAGTAGTCAATCCCAGCTGGGGACCAAAACGGATCTGAGACGGCTGTCTTCAGGGAAACATAAAACTGACAAATGATCAATGTATTTGACTATGCTAAGAAGAATTTCAAAGTTCTATGGGAGATTTGGGGGCTAAATTAATAAAAGTAGCATAGAAAACAAAGCAAATTTTTTAAATGAAGCAATTGTTAACTTCATGAAAGATAAAAATTGTACAAGTAAGGAGACATAAACGTGGCTTAGCTATGAACAATATTTACATGTTTACAACTGTGTACACAATTACTACTCCTTTATACAAAAATTATGATATAGGTGTATGGGGAGAAGAGAGGGAGAGGGAATGTGCATGTCTGTGGCTGGATATGCAGTGGGTAGGAGAGGGAGACCTACAAGAGCTATATCCTCATCTTCTATAGTAGGAAGTCAAGAATAAGTCCAAAATTTAAAAATTATTATCTCATCATTGTCTAATTTCTATTTTTTGTTTTAAAATGTTTTTAAATAAATAATTTATAAATTAAAAAATAAAATTTAAAATTCAAGAAAGAGGAGTATACAGAAACATGGTGGAAATAACAGAGGGAGGAGAGAATGGCTGTTTTTGTTATAAGCCTTAGAATGGCACCTGTGCATTTGTGTGTGATAAATAAAAACTTAATTTTAAAATGATATTCAAATTAAATGTCTGCAGAACCCTCAAAGTACCTCTGCAGTCCTCCAGGAAAAGTGTTTTAAAACTATTTGAATATCCCTGGGAACCTCTTAGAATACTGGACAAGGTCTTGGACCTTGGACAGTAGATAACAAAAGCTTAAGTGACTTTACATGAATATTTTATTTGAGGTCACTTGGATTACACTTATGATGACACTATGAGGTATCATGATGCCATTTTACAAATGAGAAAACCAGATTGAATAACTCACTTTCAAGAGCACACTGCAGGCACAAAGAAGTCATCTATGCAGTTGCCACATAGCATCAAAGAAGGTAATCAGTTTCTCCTGAATATCAAAAACACAATTCTGGATGTCAAAGAATTATTCCAGGTGTCTAATATAAATTTCTTTTGCTGAAATTTAATCATGTTCAAAGTGAATTTGGAAAAGTTGTTCACTAAATCATCCCTTTGTAGTATATTACTACTTTGCTATTCATTCAACTAGCCTATTTTCCTTTATTTCTATTCTATTATTTATTATAATAATAAATTTTACTACAAATTCACAATAGGTGAAAAGTTATCAACAGCAAAAGAACACACAAGCTGTAAAACTACAAAATCATGAAAATTTATTCATGGGAAATGGCAGACAACAAATGATAAATGCATGCTGATGATCTGTGTGAATAACATATGTCCTGGAGTCAGACTCTAGTTTTGATAAGATAATCATTTAAGTGTGAAATTGTGGAGAATGCCTATAGCACATTATCATTCAGAAATTTAACTGGGAAAATGTCCTTAATGGTGTGAACGATCTATGGTGAAGAATTTGGCTGAGGGTTAAGACTTCATTCAGCATTTAAATAACTCCAAGTAAATCAAACATTACTTTTGCCCTTTGACAATCCTTAATTTAAAAATTCTTAAAAGGTGCTTATTTTTTGATAAATACAATGAAACTTGCCTCAAAAACTATTCCTTTTAGGTCACCAAAGTAAAAAGCAATGACCAAAAAACTTACTATAACTATTTTTGATGAGTTATCTCCTTATCCCCTGTATTTC
This sequence comes from Tapirus indicus, assembly GCA_031878705.1. Lineage (NCBI taxonomy): Eukaryota > Metazoa > Chordata > Mammalia > Perissodactyla > Tapiridae > Tapirus > Tapirus indicus. Next base: position 122,964,854 of record CM062919.1, on the reverse strand, counting down.
ATTTTCTATAGTAGGTTGCAGTGATGGAAACAAACAAAAAAAAAAAACTGTTTAGAATAAAGGGAATGATTTCCTGCTTCAGTAGGACCTCAGTTTTCCTAGGCAATCCTGTTATCTGTCTCTAGTTGAATTCTGTTTTGGTTTTCCTATCACTGCTAACCCAGAATCCCAAAACTCTTTATTCCATGCCACATTCCTCAAGTTCCCTCAAGAGATTTTATCAGATAGAGTACATGTTACAAGCTATTTAAGCAAATGAGACATTGTTAGAAAGAAAAAGAGGATTTATTGGAGCTCATGTAACTGAAGGAAAATCTGAACAGGAAACATCTCCAATAAGGCAAGAATCTAGTCAGCTCAAAACAGGACTGCCATCAAATGACTCAGCTCTAACCACCTCCTGTCTCTATGAGTCTTTTACACAAGGTTTAACTTTGGAGGAGTAAGAACTTGTTGGCCGAGATTTGGTCTCATGGAGGACAGGGAACAAAATCCAATGTTTGGAGAAACCCACAAAATTCACATGAGCATAGAGTAAAATAGGAATACTTCCCCTAAAGGAAGGGTTGTTGCTCAAAAAAAACCCTCAAAACAAATAATCTTGATAGAGAAAGCAGGGGTATTAAGCATGAACTCTATCAATATACTACTCACCGGTCAAAAAGACCCATATGCATCTCCACCGAGCCATTAACCTTTCTCCTTTTGTAAAACAGGTGCTCCCCTCTCCCGTCCAAGCAGCATATCTCCCAAAGTGCCTATAGCTCATACTTGCTAACCTCTCCATTTGCCATATCTCTCCAGTATCTTCCAAAATCTCTCTCCTAGGATGCTTTATCTCACCATATAAGCATGCTAAAATCTCTCCCATGCTAAAAATAATTCCTTCTGCGCTGGCATCCCTTTGGCAAACTTTTTCTTCTCTCCTTTATAGCCAACCTCCCAGGACAAGAAGCCCACTGCACTCTTGAATTGTTAATCTCCCACAGCATTCTGCACCAGCTTACGCTATCCCACTGAAAGTGCACTCTCCAAGTCATAAATGACCTCCTAATGTCAAATCTAGTACATACATTTTGGCCTCTGCTTTTGTGAGCAAGAATACCAGAGTAGTTTAAGAACATCAACTTCACGGTCAAGCTCAAGGTTCACAGTCTTGGCTCTGATGCTTACCTTAGGTAAGTTATTTCATCTCTCTATTTTCTTATCCATAAAGCATGGTTAATAAAATACCTATAACACAGATTTGACTTGAAGAGCTAATACCTGTAAAATACTTAAAGCATTGCCTGACATACGGTAAGTGCCATACAAGTGTTAGATATTTATCATCGTTATTATATCAGGCCTCTTTTATGCCATTTAATATTGTTAATAATATCCTTTTTGAAATTCTCATCCTTCTTGGTTTCTGTGATATCAGTCTCTTAAAGTTCTTGTCCTTCTCTCTCATCTTTTCAAGTTCCTCTTCCATCATCTGACTCTTAAGTACTCATATGCCCCAGTTATCCTAGGTTCTCTTTTTTTATTTGACACATTGTCCTTGGGAAATTTTATCCACTCCCATAGTTCCAAGTACCAACTGTACTCTTATAATTAGCAGTTCTCTTCTCTCTCTCTCCATCTGTCTGTCATTTTATCCAACAAATATTCATTGACAGTTACTCCATGCCAGGCATCATGCCAACCACTCTGGCCCAGATTCCTGCCAGCGCTCCAGATCCACATAACCTATTTGACTCTCTCTGTGTCTCAAAGACACCTCAAATTCAAGATGCCCAGAACTAAACATATTACTCCCTAACCCACCAAACATGTTCCTTTTTCTATGTTCCCTGACCCAGAGACAAGTGTTATCATTCACCAAGGTGCCCAAACTAGAAACCTAAGAGTCACACTTCAGCTCTCCATCATCCTCCCTGCTTCTAATCAGTTGCTAAATTCTAATTCTTAAATATTTCTGTCTGTCATATGGTGGTTGTGTCCCCAGGCTCTGGAGTCAAATCGCAGCTCTACCACTTCTGACTGCAAAACATTAAGCATAAGTTGTTTAACCTCTCTAGACCTCATTTTTTTCCTCTGTAAAATGCAGATAGAACGTACTTCACAGGGACATGGTAAGTATTAAATGAAGCAATCCATCTACAGTAAATAGTACTGTGCCTGGCACATAGAAACTATGTAATAAATAAAGATTATTTCATTAACATCATCTCTATTGACATTATATTAGTTCAAGTTTCTATCCTTTTTTGGCTAGCATCCTAACTGGTCAGCAAAAGCATCCTAACTGGTCTCCTTGCATCTTATCTTGTCCCTCATCAGCTCCTTCTTCATATCATTGCCCAAAAATCTGACCTAAACACATTAGCATAAAATAGAAATGCAATGAACTATGAAGTGAACAGTTCATAGTCTCTTAGTTAATCACATGTGAAGGAAAAAAGTCTCCCTAAATTGGATCTACCTGAAAATTAGTACCAGGTCAACGGTAAAGACAAAGACTTGTAGTCAACTGTCAGACACAAGTCACATTTCCAAAATATTGGCAAACTTCCTCCACAGCAAATACTATTCATATCCATTAAGCTTGGCCTAACCAAAGCCAGTGGTTAAGGTCACTTATTACAAGACTCTTTTTCCTGATTCTTTGTTGATTTTCCAAAAGGAGATGAATGTTTACAACTATCTTCAACACCAAAAAAAGTCCACTAAGAAGAATAGCTGAGTAAGACTGAATTTTTGATAAGCATTTTTAAAACTCTGAATTGTCAACAACCTGAAGAACTTTAGGGGCTGAAAGGGATCCAGCATGAAAAGAGGATTTAGTTGAAATTTATTGTCTTAACATCAGAATTCGACCACAAAAAGTCTGGGCAATGTCAAATCATGTTGATTAAAAAGTTATCATTTGATATATTATGTAAAACTTATTAAAGAGCAAAATTACACCACTGAATCCTGTGCCCCTATTCTAAAGTGGAAAAAAGCTTAAACGAGGAATTAGGAAAGAATTTCTCTTAACCTCATCGGCTGGAACAAGCTAATATTGTTTGTATCCATAGATACGGCTTTATTAGATGATGTTAGCCTCTCTTATTGTCTACTGCCAGTAGCATTTTGTCTTGTCTTGATTGAAATATAATCAATCTGCCCCTCTCTGTATCAATCAGACGATAAAAATACTCCCTAAGAAAGGTATGACTTAGTTTAGCAAAGCAAAAGAATTAACCTGAAAATGTGCAAATAACTAGAAAAATTTAATCAAACTTTTACCATGTCCTGAAAAAAATGATTACATGAAGCACCATTTTCTGTCTTATTTATTTAACCATACTTTCAGTCAAACACACACACACAATTAATATTGTTCACTCTTTAAAAAAACAAGGCAATATTGCACTGTTGATTATCAACTCAAAAGAGCCAGAGGAAAGAAATATTCAGAATACCTTATTTTTTATAGTTGAATCAGCTCTGCTTTGAAAAGCTCTGCAGCACACCAAACCTTATGCAACTAATGTCTTCATTACTGCTTTCTTTGGAAGTAATTTCATCTGTCATATAATCCCATCCTGAACTATGTTACTAAAAAGTTATAAAAAATAGAGATTGGAAGATCAAGATTAGTTCCTTCACTGATGAAACCACAAAATCAATGAAGCAGCATTATTCATACAGAGGTAAAAGGAAATGTACAACTTTTATGCTATTATACCAAAAAAAAAAAAATGTTAAAAGGCAGAGTTTCAGTATCAGCACATGACAAATCCTGGTCACAAATTTACGTCATTGTGTGTGCATGCAGTTGAAGAGTTGGGAAGAGAACTTTAGAGATTTTTTTAAATGGCTAAAGACTAGAGACAATTCTAAGAAGAAAGGTATTTTTCAAAATTCTGCCTCCATTCAAAATACAAAAATCTTATTTCGAAAAAATATTTATTAGTAAATAACACATTTGATTCTTTCTAAAGTATTTGGAGCCCACATTTATACCTTCCTTAGCTCTGTCTAGAATAAAAAAGTGCACAAATCTAAAGACCAGTATGTTTTTATTTTTTGTGGCAGTCGGACTTGTAGCACATATGGAAAAAAACCTGGTATTTAACTCAAAATAAATTTTAACAATGAGTATTACTAATAATATATTTAACTTTTAGCCTAACAACAACAGTTGCCATAGATGGCAATAGAAGAAAAACAGCAAGCATAATGTTCTGAAAGAATTATACATGAATCCATTCCTGTTGCCTCTATAAATTTTGATGAAATTAACAATTCCCTACAAGGCCCATTAAAACTGCTGATGAAACTTACTGAAAGACTGCATGAATCATTTTGAACCTTTCAACTTTGGTCTATAGCTATTGCATTCTTCAGAAAATCTTTAGCAATAGTCAACATTTTCATCTTATTGAGAAAAGAAACTTTGCAAGAAGCAGTAGTTAATCTTTCATTTGACACATCAAGTCTCTTTCAAATGTATGCTCAATCTCTGGAGATAAATTCAGTGGCATATTCTCAAGAACAGCCTCTCAGTCAGTCCTATTTTCAAACCAAAGATGACTGCACTGCCAGTATATTACTGTTATGTTTCGACAGATGGCTGTGGTAACATATTACTCCGTTTAGTTAAACAGGCTCTAAACAGTTTAACTCCATTTAGTTAAACAGTTAAACTCTTTCCTTTGTATCATTCACCAACATTCATTTCTTAGCATAAACTTTGCTTTCCTTCACATGCTGTGCAATATGTGCTTGAGAACAAACATCCAATTTTCAACGCCATCATTATTGTCCCTACCTTATAACATCCTACAGGGGCAGTGTGGTGTAGTAGAAATTACATGGGTTTTGAAATAAGGCTGATCTTGGTTAGAATCCCAAGATCACTTACTAGATATATGACCTTGGGAAAATTACACACCCTGAGACTGTTTCATTATCTGTAAAATAGGAAGAATAGTACTTCATTTCCAAATTTGCTGTAAAAATTAGCTGTAGTGTATATAGAAAGTACCCCTCCCCACCAAATGATAAATACAAAGGCTTACATTAAAGTAATAAGTTTTCATTCTCTCTTTTTGATCTCTGTCTTTCTGCGCAGTAAGGTAATGCTTTGTATTTCTATTTTAAAAATACTAACAAGGCCTCCATGAACTATTTAATCTCACTCCCTGGTCTCCATAGTCATTGCTGATCCACTTCCCACCTCTGTTGCTTTCATTCCCACCCAGGTGACCTTATGAGAACTACAGTCAACTCCAGAATTTCTATACAGAAGGAACTTGTAGCAACAATCTGGTAAGAAGGAGATATTAGAAAAACTGTCTTAAAATTGAATTTGCACAGCAAGGACACTGTTTTAGTCCCAGTGTAAATAGAGAGACTTTTACATTGATGCTGTGCTTGCAGAGCAAGCACTCTGTTTTATATATACTGTAGGTTGGGGGGTAGCTATTCAAGAGGCTGATAGAGATACAAACGACCTTTAAAATCCCCTTCTCCCATTGCGTTCAGCCATCATTTAGCCCATCATCAAACATTATCCTCCATAACACTTCAAAATTGCATTCTTAGATCACGTTAGGACCACTCTCCCTTTCTCATAACCTATTTATTCCTCTATGCCTGTCCTAAGAGATATTAAAAGTTATAAACTGCTCATTTCCCATCACCTAATTTTTACCAAAATTTCAGTTTTCTTGAATCAAGAGAACTGCAATATACTGGTTAATACTGAAGCCAGACTGCCTGTGTTCAGGTAGGTGTGTGACCTTCAGCAAGTCCCTTATCTCTTCTGTACCTCAGCTTCCTCGTCTATAAAATGAGGATAACAGTAGTAATCTACCCCATAGGATTGTTGCAAGGACTAAATGAGTTAATAACTGTAAAGTTTGGCATGAAGTTAATGCTATGTAAGGTTAGCTATTATTATTACTATGTTAAAATGGTACCATCATATATATATAGCACTCATATAGGCACTTATCTAAAAGCAACTGACCCATAATCAGTTCCTCTAGATATTTGGTAAGTAAGCCTCACTGAATGGTGCCCCAAAATCCATTTTTATTCCATTTTGATCTATAGCAAAGTGTTATTTTTTTCATTCATTCTACGTATATTTATTGAGTACTTACTATGTGCCAGACACTATACAGGTTGCTGAGAATATAATGGCAAATAAAAACGATATTGTCCCTTCCCTGGTGATGCTTACATACAGTGGGGGAGAGCACCACCAATCCAACAATCATAAAACAAATGAAAACATTAACTGTGAAAAATGCCACACAGTGAGGTACACGATGCTGTAAGAAGGCCAATTTGCCAAAAGTCAATTTTCAGAAAGCCAATTTGCCAAAAATCAATTTTCCAAATGACTGATTCACTGAATTCCCTAACAGATAATTCACTGAAAGCTAGTTTGCCAAAAGCCAATTTCTAGAAAATGAATTTGTTGAAAAGTAGTCTCCAAATCATCGTTTTCACCAAATGACCAATTCACTGAATTATTGAGGATTTTTTGAAGTCTTCATTTCACAGAAGTTTCAGTGCAGTCCTTTCATGACAGCTCTTTAACCCCAAATTTGACAGTCTATCTGGGCTGAATGTCAATTTTATGTTTTCACATTTCAGATGCCAAGCCCTTCTCTAATGCCCAATGATCTAGTACTCCAATGTAAGCAAATGGTGGACTTCTTAAATGCAGTTTACTGTCTTCATTCTGAAGCTTCTGCCTGTCTCTGCCTCTTCCAGAAAGACAGTTGCAGACAACCATCTTAGACCAGGGTGATAAGCTGGTCTTCTGCAAATTGGATTTTGCCAAATTTGTTTTTAACAAATTAGTCATTCAAGAAATTGACTCTAAGTTAGCTGTTTTTCAGTGAAATTACCTGGAGTCCATCCTTTGGAACTGGAGAATTTGGCCTTGTCAGACAGGTGAGAGAAGGTTTCATTGAGGAAAAAAATAACTGAACTGAGGTCAAAAGGATAAACTTAAAAAACAACCAAGCAAAAGGGGGAGGAAATAAAGGGAATAGCATATGCAAAAACTGTTTGGAAGGAGGAAGCACTGAAATTATAAGAGATGCAAAATGGCCAGTGTGGCTGGAGTGCAAAGAACAGTTGGGAGCATAGTGAGGATCAAGGCTAGAAATATAGTTGGGAGCTAGACCACGTTGTGCCCCATAGACCATAATAAAGACTTCTGTTCTCATTTTAAGAATGGGGATCCTTAATATATTTTAAGTGGAGGAATGACATGACCAGATTTGCATTTTGAAAGATCATTTTGTAAGTGATTTGGAGACCATATTTTAAGAGAGTGCTGGTATAGGCTGTTTTCTGGAAATTTATTATTGCATAGTTCAGGAGAGAGAAGATAGTACTTAGACTAGGGGATGGAGAAAAAGTAGAGTGAATTAAATCACTTACAGAGTTATTTAGGAGGGAGAAACAACAGAATTTGTTATGGGGTATTGAATATGGGGGTGAAGAAGAAGAAAGTGTCTTGGACAACTCCTAGACTTCTGGTTTGCATGACTAGATGGTGGTGCCATTCCTGAGAAAGAGAAAATAGAAGACCAGGTTTGTATAATATTCTATCTCAAGGTATTGCTATGTATTGGTATATGTTATGTATTTATCAGAATATCTTCTTTCAAATTTTAAGTTATTGAAAAATTAAATGTGAATTTGAGGATTTTTATGCAATTTAATGCCTGTGTATGTGGGCATTCAATAAACCATAATCTTTTTGATCCAGGCTCCATTATTTACTAGTTGGTTGACTTTATGCAATTAACCTCTTTGTGCCCCAATTTCTTCAACCTTAACATGGGAATAATAATAATTCCTGCCCAGGAAGAAACTAGCTAGCAGTATTCCTGCAATCCATTCTTTTCCTTTACTAAAGGCAGGCCCCAGGAAAGAAGGAGGTTGATGTAGTTAAATCTCCTTATGAACATGCTAATGACAAATCTCCTGGCAAACTTGGAGCAAAGTTGATTAGGCCACACCATCATTTCACCAAATGAGGCTAATGAGAGAGTTCTTGTTGTGGACTGAATTGTGTCTCCCCAAAATTCATATATTGAAGCCCCAAAGTGATTGTATTTGGAGATAGGGCCTATAAGAAGGTAATAAAGGTTAAGTTAGGCCATAAGGTGGGACCTAAACCTGTATAGGACTGTTGTCCTTATAAGAAGAGGGAGAGATACAAGAGAGCTCACTCTCTCTCTGCATGTGCACAAAGGAAAGGCCATGTGAAGACACAGTAAGAAGGTTGCTATCTACAAGCCAGGAAGTGAGACCGCATCAGAAACCAACTCTGATTGCACCTTGATCTTGGAATTCTTGCCACGAGAACTGAGAAAATGAATTTCTGTTGTATAAGCCACCCAGTTGCGGAATTTTGTTATGGCAAACCTAGAAGACTAACACAGTCCTTATCTACAGAAAGACTTTAACAGGATATACCTGGTCTGTTTTGATTACTTGTAGTAGACAAATCTGGAATCTAGGAATTTATGGGCCATGGTACTGGAAAATATCATGTAAACTAGTAACGATTTGAGTATAAAGTGGGAATGTGTCATTAGTGAAAACTCCCTTTTATGTAAGTAATGTAGCAACTTGCATTACTTGTTTAGAGACTTCATATGTTAATCCATGCCAGAGTGAATCCTGATGCAGCAAGAAGGGATGTGGGGATCTGTGTTGGTGGTCTCAGACGTCTCCCTGCTAAGCCTGTGCCTCAACTTATAATGAATATTAGTAAAGCTTGATGTGGGGTAAGATCTCTGATTCTTGTATGTTTGATTTGATAATGCAATCATTTGTGCTAAGATCACTACCTCAGAGGACCGTGGTAACGATTAAATGAGTCAACGCTTTTGAAAATGCAGTGATAAGTTCATAGCAAACACTCATTAAGTATTGCTATTATTAATATATTTTATAATCCCAAGAAATAATAAGAGCTATCATTTATAGAATGAATATTATGTGACAGGCACTTAAGCTAAGTGCCTTCCATGGATTACCTTATTTAATCATCCAAAAAGCCCTATGTTCTATGTTTATTACCATTATATATGAAAAGCCTGAAGCCTGGAGATTAATTAATTTTCCCAAGGTCATATAGCTACTAAATTGTGGCACCAGGTTTTAAACCCAGGCAGTCGTACTCCCCAGTTGAGCTCTTGTTCCTGATTCCAAGTAACACTGCCAAATAACGCTACACTATCTTGTCTCTGAAAGCCCACTGGAATGTCCATCCAGGTGCTATTTCAGTATCATGAAAGTATAATTTATTAACTAGCATCAAAATGGCCTTAAAATATTAATGCAGTTTCTAAATATATGTGATTTCCACCCAGGGAGTTACTAAAGTCAGGAGAAGTAAAAAATAGAGAAAACCATTATTTTTACTCCATTTCTCAAAATGTAATGACCCTTTGATATTCCACTAAGCATAACCCCTTCTGCTGCCCCAAAAAGGGTCATGGGCTGGTCAATTCTAAAACAATTAGATAAAACTGGACTTTTAGGAAAATTAGCAGGAGGTAAGGTGAGTTCCTTTTTTCTCTCTGTGCTCACAGATAATGCAAGCTATTTCACCTTCTCATTGCTTTCTCATAAATGATAGAGATAAGCAAAGAAAAAGAAGAGCTATGTTGACTTTATCAACTTTTCTAGTAGCAATAATTAGATCAATGTATGCAATGTATGACTAAAATATTATTTTGGAGGGTAAAAGAGTGTTGGTTTGATTTAAAATTATATTTAGAAACAGCATAGGTATTCCACAGCCATTATTACATAAATGATAATTATAAACTATAGGCACTCAATTTAGTCATCCCATATTATTCATCAAAGACATTCATTTTTTACAAAACATCTGTAGATTGGATATTAAGTCATATATCCATGGATTTTTATAACCCACACAATACTGAGAATAAAATGATTAAGCAACAATGTCCCTGGTACTGATGCAGGTAAATGAAAGGAGATTATCCAGTAATGTTACCCAGGAAGGCTTATGGTGGCCATGTTTCTGCCCATTGTGGTTCTAAGTCTGGATATCAAACAGGAAGCAATTTTTCCTGCCAAAGGGAGTAGACCATTGTCTTTGCCATTGTAGAAGACAGTGTATGGCAAAGAAAACAAGGTGCACAGCAGTCATATGAGAAAAAGACCATACTTAAAGTAAGCTCTAGGAACTGCAGATGCATAAGTAAAGAAATTGCTGCACATAGTAATAAGGGCTTTGATACAAAAAAAATGCCACCTTTCCATGGCAGATTTGCATGGAACCCTCCAAAGAAAGATTAGGAGGACTCAGAAGAAAATAAATCTAGATTAGACCAGAACAAAGAAGAATGCTTATTAAGGAGAAATGGAAATTGCCATCAGTATCCCATTTGTGAAGAATTTATATTTAATTTTATATACCTATATATAAGTCAACTGCACATGAAAATGCATATTTATTGTTTCTAGAAATCCTAATGTGAAGAATTTCTTTCCCTAAGTGTTGTTAGAAAGAGATACCAGAACTGAAAAGAACTGTTGGGAGAGGCAATCTGCCATGGGCAGTTAGAATCCTGCACATTCTTGCAGGGTGGGCCAAGAATGCAAAGCCCTGACCACTCTTTCCCCAGCCATTTCTCAAGGTTATGTTTGCAGAGAGCAATCTTGAGAGATAAGATAATGCGCTCATCCCAAAGAGAAGGCTTGCTTACTGCTTTGGTATAATAACAGTGGATTCCCAAGTTCACTGTTCCTCGCTTATAAAATAACTGATTGCATGTGCAGGCCCCCCACTAGGCCCTGTGTACCCCCACATGAATGAGGGGCAAGAGGAACCAATGCAAATATAGTGATGCTCATGCATCAGTGAAATAGTAACAGGCTGACTTGTTAGCTTGCAAGCATTGTAAAATTAAATCCCAGAACCGGCAAACTCTGCTTCACTCTATAATAAAGAGTTCAGGATCCAGAACAGATAAATGAGGTAAATATCATCTTTCATAATGTGTTTGGTTTTTTTTCAATAAGTTTATCTTTTTAAAGCAGTTTTAGGTTTACAGAAAAATTCCCCAGAAAGTTTAAAGGGTTTTCATACTTCTTCAGCCCCAATTTTCCCCTAGTATTAACAACTTGTAATCATGTGGTACGTTTGTTACAATTGGTGAACCAATATTGATACATTATTATTAACTAAAGACCATAGTTTACATTAGGGTTTACTCTTTGTGTTGTACATTTTATGCATTTAACAAATGCATAATTCGTGTGTCCATCATTACAGTATTATATAGAATAGTTTCACTGCCATAAAAATCCCCTGTGCCCCACCTATTCATCCCTCCCCTCCCCCAACCTCTGGCAACCACTGATCTTTTTACTTGCTCCTTAGTTTTGACTCTTCCAGAATGTCATATAGTGGGGATCATAAAATATCTAGCCTTTTCAGACTGGCTTCTTGCACTTAGCAATATGCATTTAAGTTTCCTTCCTGTCTTTTCATGGCATGATAGCTCATTTCTTTTTCATTTCATCCCTTTGTGGTCAGAGAAGATACTTGTACGATATATGTCTTTTTAAAACTATTGAGACTTAATATGTCATCTAATATATGTTTTATCCTGGAAAATGTCCCATGTGCACTTGAGAAGAATGTGTATGCTGTCGTTGTTGGGTAGTGTTCTGTAGACATCTGTTAGATCTAGTTAGCATATTGTGCTGTTTAATAAGTCTTCTATTTCCTTATCGTCTGTCTGTTTGTTCTATCCATTATTGAGAATGTATTGAAGTCTTTCAACTGTTATTGTAGAACTATTTATCCCTTTATTTTTTCCAGTTTTATTGAGATATAATTGATGTAAGTATTGTAAACTACAGTCACCTTGGTACCTTAGATCCCCAGAACTTACTCATCTTCTAACTGAAAGTTTGTACTGTTTGACCAACATCTCCCCATTTCCCTATGCATCAGCCCCTGGTAACCACCATTCTACTTTCTCTTTCTATGAGTTCGATATGTTTAGATTCCATGTGTAAGTGAGATCATAAAGTATTTGTATTTCTCTGTCTGGCTTATTTCACTTAGCAAAATGCCTTCCAGGTCCATCCATGTTGTCACAAACGGCAAGATTTCCCTCTTTTTATGGATGAATAATATTCCATTATACACATATACCTCATTTTATTTATCCGTTCATAAATCAATGGACACTTAGGTTGTTTCCATATCGTTGCTGCTGTGAATAAAGCTACAGTGAACATGAGAGTGCAGATGTCTCTTTGAGATAGTGACTTCATTTCCTTTGGATATATACCTATAAGTGGGATTGCCAGATCATATGGTAGCTGTATTTTTAATTTTTTAAGAAATCTCTATACTTTTTATATAGTGGCTGTACCAATTTACATTCCGACTAACAGTGCACCAAGATTTCCTTTTCTCCACATCCTTGCCAGCATTTGTTATCTTTTGTCTTTTTGAGAACAGCCATCCTAACAGATGTGAGGTGATATCTCATTGTAATTCTGATTTGCATTTCCCTGATGATTAGTGATGCTGAGCACCTTTTTATGTACTTGTTGGCCAATCGTATGTCTTCTTTGAAAAAAAAAAAGTCTATTCAAGTCCTCTGCCCATTTTTTAATTGGATTGTTTGGTTTTTTTGCTATTGAGTTACATGAGATCCTTATATATTTTGGATATTCACCTCTTATCGGATGTATGGTTAACAAATATTTTCTCCCATTCTGTAGGTTGCCTTTTCATTTTGTTGATTGTTTCTTCTGCCGTGAAGAAGCTTTTTAGTTTGATGTAGTCCCACTTGTTGATTTTTGCTTTTATTTCTTGTGTTTTGGGGTCATATCCAAAAAATCATTGCCAAGACCAATGTCAAGGAGTTTTTCCCTGTTTTCTTCTAGGAGTTTTACAGTTTCAGGTCTTACATTGAAGTCTTAAATGCATCTTGAGATAATTTTTGTAAATGGTATAAAATAGGGGTTTAGTTTCACTCTTTTGTATGCGAATATCCAGTTTGCCCAACATCATTTATTGAAGAAACCATCATTTCTCCATTGGGCATTCTTGGCTCCTTTGTCAAATATTGCTTGACCATATATGCATGGGTTTATTTCTGGGCTCTTGATTCTATTCCATTGATCTATGTGTCTGTTTTATTAGAAGGAGTTCATAGAGCTTCTTGCATGTTTATATCATTTCTTTCATCAAATTTGGGACGTTTTCAGCCATTATTTCTTTAAATATTCTCTCTGCCCCTTGCTCTCTTCTCCATCTGCGATTCCAAATCATATTTTGATCCACTTGATCATGCCCCACAGGTTCCTTAGGTTCTGCTTACTTTTCTTCAATCTTTTTCCTTCTGTTTCTCAGTCTTATTAATTTCCATTGTCTTATCTTCAAGTTCATTAATTTTTTCTTCTGCCTGCTCAAATCTGTCTTTGAATCACTCTAGTGACTTTTTTCATTTCAGTTATTGTAATTTTCAGCTCCAGAGTTTTCTTTTCAGGTTTTCTATCTCTTTATTGATTTTTCATACATCATTTTCTTGACTTTTCCATCTTCCTTTAGTTCTTCGAACATCTTTAAGACAGTTTTTTTTTTAGTCTGTGTCTAATAGATTTGCCATCAGGTGTTTTTCAGGGACAGTTTCTATTGATTTATATTTTCCTTTGAATGGGCCATATTTTCAAATTTCTTTGTATACCTTGTGATTTTTTAAATTTAACACTGAATATTTTAATCTAATAATGTTGTAATTCTGGAAATCAGATTCTCCCATTTCCCCAAGGTTTGCTGTTTTTTATTATTTTCTTTTTATTATTGTTTTTGTTTTTTTGGATTGTTGTAGACTGTCTCTGTGCCAAGGATCAGCCTGAGGTGTAAACTCAAGGTCGTCTCGGGTCTTTTCTGAGCCTTTCCCTGAACATGCATAATCACTTCCTAATTTTGCCTACGTATGCAGTTGTTTTTGAATGTCCTAGTCTTTAATGCCTGACTCTCAAAAGGGGGGAAAGAGAGAAATGAAGGGGAGAGGAAAAGGGTGCCAGCTGCTCAAATAGTCAGGAAGCTACTTCCACTGGAGGGAGAGGGACTTACAACAGTGGGAGAAGGTGCAACAACAATGGCCACCTGCCTTTTTGTCTGTATCTCCATGATCAGATCTCAATATCTGGAGGGCAGAGTCTTTTTTTGCCCACTTGGTTCTTGCAAGCTGTGTGCAAGGTGCTCCAGGAAAATGTGCACAGCCACCTGTCACACAGCTGGGAGTGGGGAATGAGTAGCTGTTACTGTGCTAAGAGCTGAAATTATCAGCAATTTACCATCCAAGACTTCCCCTGGAAATTGCAAGCCTTCAGTAGACTCCAGAGTTCCAAAATTGTTACATCAGACAGATTTTGCCAATGCAATTGTTGTCTAGTTGGAGAGACAGATTCCTGGTGCTTCCTACTCTAACGTCTTCCCAGAATTCTCTAAAATGTGTGTCTTCTTAATTGAGGTAACATTGACTTATAACATTGTATAAATGTCAAGTGTACATCATTATATTTCAGCTTCTGAATAGACTACATTTTGTTCCCCACCAAAAGTTTAGTTGCCATCCATCACTGTACAAATGTGCCCTTTTACTCCTTTTGCCCTCTCCCTACCATCCCTTCTCCTCTTGTAATGACCAATCTGTTGTCTGTATTTATGTGTTTGTTTGTTTATCTTCTGCATATAAGTGAAATCATATAGTATTTGTCTTTTCCATCTGACTTATCTCACCTAGCATAATACCCTCAAGGTCCATCTATATTGTTGCAAATGGCAAGATTTCATCTTTTTTATGGCTGAGTAGTATTGCATTGTGTGTGTGTATACATATATGTGTGTGTGTGTGTGTGTACCATATCTTCTTTATCTGTTCATTTGTTGATGAGCACTTAGGATGTTTCCAAGTCTTGGCTATTATGCATAATGCTTCAATAAACATAGGAGAGCATATATCTTTTCAAATTAGTGTTTTTGTGTTCTTTGGATAAATATCCAGACGTGAAATAGTTGGGTCATATAGTATTTCTATTTTTAATATTTTGAGGAATCTTCATACTGTTTTATCCAGTGGCTACACCACTTTACATTCCCACCAACAGTGTATGAAAGTTCCCTTTTCTCCACATCCTCTCCAACACTTGTTATTTCTTGTCTTCCTAATAACAGCCATCCTGACAGGCATGAGGTGATATCCCATAGTGGTTTTGATTTGTATTTCCCTAATAATTAGTGATGTCAAACACCTTTTCATGTGCCTATTCGCCGTCTGTATATCTTTGGAAAAATGTCTGTTCATATGCTCTGTCCATTTTTTAATTGAGTTATTTTGTTTTTGTTCTTGAGTTGTATGAGTTCTTTATATATTTTGGATATTAACCCCTTATCAGATATATGATTTGCAAATATCTTCTCCTAATTGGTAGGTTGTCTTTTCATTTTGTTAATGGTTTCCTTTACTATACTGAAGCTTTTAGTCTGATGTAGTTCCATTTGTTTATTTTTTCTTTGTTTCCCTTGCCTGAGGAGACATATTCAGAAAGATATTGCTAAGAATGATGTCAAAGAGCATATGGCCCATGTCTTCTTCTAGGATTTTTATGGTTTCAGGTATTACATTCAAGTCTTTAATCCATTTTGAGTTAACTTTTGTCTATGTTGTAAGATAATGGTCTTTCATTCTTTTGCATGTGGCTGTCCAGTTTTCCCAACATCATTTATTGAAGAGATTTTCCTTTCTCCATTGTATGTTCTTGACTCCCTTGTCAAAACTTAGCTTTCCATAGATGTCTGGGTTCATTTATGGGCTCTCAGTTCCGTTCCATTGATCTGTGTGTCTGTTTTTCTACCAGTACTATGCTGTTTTGATTACTATAGCTTTGTAGTTATTTTGAAATCAGGGAGTATGATACCTCCAGCTTTGTTCTTATTTTTAAGGATTGCTTTGGCTATTTTGGGTCTTTTCTTGTTCCATACAAATTTTAGGATTCTTTATTCTTCCATGAAAAATGTCATTGGGATTTTGATAGGGAATGCATTGAATCTGTAGATTGCTTTACGTATCATGGACATTTTAACTATGTTAATTCTTTCAGTCCATGAGCACAGAATATCTTTCCATTTCTTTGTTGCTTCTTTAATTTCTTTCAACAATGTCTTATAGTTTTCACTGTAAGGTCTTTCATCTCCTTGGTTAAGTTTATTCCTAGGTATTTTATTCTTTTTGTTGTGATTGTAAATGGGAATGTATCCTTGATTTCTCTTTCTGCTAGTTCATTGTTACTGTATAGAAAAGCAACTGACTTTTGTATGTTAATTTTGTACCTTGCATCTTTACTGAATTCATTTATTATTTCTAAGAGTGTTTTGGTGGAGTCTTGAAGGGTTTTTATAAGTAAAATCATGTCATCTGCAAATAGTGACAGTTTTAATTCTTCCTTTCCAATTTGGATATGTTTTATTTCTTTTTCTTGTCTAATTGCTCTGGCTAGGACTTCCAATTCTATATTGAATAAGAGTAGCAAAAGTGAGCATCCTTGTCTTGTTCTTGTTCTTAGGGGGATAGCTTTCAGTTTTTCCCCATTGAGTATGATGTTGGCTGTGGGTTTGTCAGATATGACCTTTATTATGTTGAGTTACGTTCCTTCCCTACCTATTTTATTCAGAGTTTTTATCATAAATGGATGCTGAATCTTATCAAATGCTTTCTCTGCATCTACTAAGGTGATCATGTGATTTTTATTCTTCATTTTGTTAGCCTCATGTATCACATTGATTGATTTGTGGATGTTGAACCATCCTGGCATCCTTGGAATAAATCCCGCTTGATCATGGTGTATGATCCTTTTAATGTAATGTATTAATGTATTTAACGTATTGATCCTTGTGAATATTTTGTTGAGGATTTTTGCATCTAAGTTCATCAGCAATATTGGCCTATAATTTTCTTTTTTCATGTTGTCCTTGTCTGGTTTTGATATCAGGGTAATGTTGGCCTCATAAAATGAGTTACGAAGCATCTCCTCTTCTTCAATTTTTTGGAAGAGTTTGAGAAGGATAGGTCTTAAATCTTCTTTGAATGATTGGTAAAATTCACCAGACAAGCTGTCTGGTCCTTTTGTTTTTTGGGAGGTTTTTGATTACAGTTTTAATCTCCTTACTAGTGACTGGTCGATTCAGAGTCTCTATTTCTTCTTGATTCAGTTTTGGAAAGTTGTATGATTCTATGAGTTTATCCATTTCTTCTAGGTTATTCAATTTGTTGGGATATAGCTTTTCATAGTATTCTTTTATAATCCTTTGTATTTCTGTGGTATCTGTTGTGATTTCTCCTCTTGTTTCTGATTTTATTTATTTGAACCTTGTCTCTTTTTTCTTAGTGAGTCTAGCTAAAGTTTTGTCAATTTTATCTTTTCAAAGAATCAGCTTAGTGTCATTGATCCCTTCTGTTGTCTTTTGAGTCTCTGTTTCATTTATTTCTGCTCTGATTTTACTGATTTTAGGCTTCATTTGTCCTTCTTTTTCTAGTTCCTTTATGTGTAATGTTAGATTGTTTATTTGAGATTTTTCTTGTTTTTTAAGGTAGGCTTGTATTGCTATATTCCCTCTTGGTACCACTTTTGCTGCATTCCATAGATTTCAGTATGTTGTGCTTTAATTTTCATTTGTCTCTAGGTATTTTTTAGTTTCTCCTTTGATTTCTTCATTGATCCAATAGTTGTTCAGTAGCACATTGTTTACTCTACACATTTTGTGACTTTTCCAGCTTTTTTCTTGTAGCTGATTTCTAGTTTCATACCATTGTGTTCAGAAAAGATGCTTGATATGATTTCATTCTTCTTAACTTTATTGAGAATTGTTTTGTTTTTCAACATATGGTCTATCTTTGAGACCATTCTGTGTGCACTTGAAAAATACATGTATTCTGTTTTGGGATGGAATGTTCTGTATATATATCTATTAAGTTCATCTGGTCTAATGTTTCATTTAAGGCTGGTGTTTCCTTGTTGACTTTCTGTCTGAATAATCTACCCATTGAAGTAAGTGGAATATTAAATTCCCCTAAGATTATTGTGTTGCTGTCAATTTCTCCCTTTAGGTCTGTTAATAATTGCTTTATATACTTTGGTGTTCCTCTGTTAGTTTTATATATTAATAAATGTTATGTCTTCTTGATGGATTAATCTCTTTGTGTTTAAATGTCCATCTTTGCCTCTTGTTATCTTTTTGTCCTGAAGTCAATTTTGTCTGATATAAGTATGGCTACATCCACTTTCTTTTGGTTGCTGTTTGCTTGGAGTATCATCCTCCATCCCTTCACTTTGAGCTTATGTTTGTCTTTAGAGCTGGCGGCAGCACATCATTGGGTCTTATTGTTTAATCCATCTAGTCATGCTGTGTCTTTTGATTAGTGAATTCAATTCATTTAATTTAAGGTGATTATTGATATCTGAGGACTTTATACTGCCATTTTATCTCTTTTTTTATGGTTGCTCTATATTTCTGTTTTTTATTTTTCCTTGGGTTTCTGTCTGCCATTTCAGTTTGGTAGTTTTCAGTGATATCTTTCCCAGTTTCCTCTTTTTTAATGTTTTGTGACTCTGCTCTGAATTTTTGTTTTGTGGTTGATATGTGGTTTGTATAAAAGGCCTGAATGATAAGATAGTTCTTTTTCTGCTGATAGCATCTATCTTTACTTGCCTATTCAGATTTCATCCTTTTCCTCTTTCCCTTCTATGTTTTTCGTGTCACAAATTATCCCTTTTTGTATTGTAAGTTTGTTACCTAAATGAAGTAGTTATACTTCTTTTTAATGCTTCCTTTCCCTTTAACCTTTATGTTATAATTAAGTGTGTACTATCCTACTCTGATACAGAGTTGCAATTTTCTGATTCTGTCCATCTATTTAACATCTCACTCAATGCTTTGTATACCTTCACCTTTTCATTTCAGCCAAGAGAGTGCCTTTCAACATTTCTTGTAAGGCAGGTCTAGTGGCAATGAATTCCCTCAGCTTTTATTTGTCTGAGAAAGCCTTTACTTCTCCTTCATCTCCAAAAGATAACTTTGCTGGATGGAGTATTCTTGGCTGGCAGTTTTTGTCTTTCAATATTTTGAATTTATCTTTCCACTCTCTCCTGGCCTGTAGGGTTTCTGCTGAGAAATCTGCTGGTAGGCTAATGGGGATTCCTTGTAGGTTATAGTCTTTTTCTCCCTGGCTGCTTTTAATATTCTTTGCCACTGATTTTTGAGTTTTATTATCATGTGTCTTGGAGAAGGTCTTTTTGCATTGAGATAATTAGATGTTTTATTAGCCTCATGGATTTGTTTATCCAGTTCCTTTCCCAGGTTTGGGAAATTCCCAGCTATTATTTCTTTAAATAAGCCCTCTTCTCCCTTCTCTCTCTCTCCTCCTTCTGGGATGTCCATTACCCTTATGTTGCCCTTTCTAATGGAGTTAGATAATTCTTATAGAATTTCTACACTTTTTTTAAGTCTTAGTTCTCTCTCCTCTCCTATTTGCATCATTTCTGGGTTTCTATCTTCAAGCTCACTAATTCTCTCTTCCATATGATCTGCTCTACTTCCAGTGCTTTCTAATGCATTCTTCATCTCATTTATTGAGTTCTTCAGCTCCAGAATTTCTGTTGGGTTCTTTATTTAGAGTTTCGCTTTCTTGGGTAAAGTATTCCTTCTATTCATTGATTTTATTCCTAAGCTCATTGAGTTGACTTTCTGGGTTTTCCTGTAGCTCATTGAGTTTCTTCATGACAGCTATTTTGAATTCTTTATCAATTAGATCACAATATTCCATGACTTTATGTTTGGTTTCTGTAGAATTGTGGGGTTTTTGTTATGCCATGGTACCGTGGCTTTCTTTGGTGCTTCTAAGTTATTGATCTGCTGGTGTGTTTGTGGTACCAAACAAATTTCCTATTTAGATATAGCTTTGCTTGTTTTGATTCAAACTTTTCAACTGCTTGGAGATTAGAAGGCTTTCTTTTGTTTTTCAGTAGGTGGTGCTATAGCACTAGTTTTTGGTTTCTCCTACCTCAGCTGCCTTGGCTATATTTGAGGAGCTGCACATTCCATCCTCTGCCGCCTGTATTTGGATGTCACCAGTACTCTCATCATCACCACCTGTGCTTCTGGGGGTCACTGATGCCTTGCTATTGCTGGTGTCACTGAGTTCACTTACTTTGCCACTGGAGGCACAGGGATGGCTGATGTGTCAGCCAAGTCCAGGATCCCCTGGGCCAGAAGCTCTGCTGCTGTGGCAGGGGGAGGAGGATGAGAAGACAGCTAGGCTCATGGAGCACCATCTCAGCTGTTGCCTGTTAGCTTGTAGTCACAGGCACTGCTGCAGTTGGGATGTAGGAGTCCTGTGTACACCTCCACCACTGGTTCCAGGCTCCAAGCCTGGAACCCAGGGAGCCCAGGATCACAGGACTCTGCCTCCACTGCTGCTCCACTTTCTGTGGCCACAGGTGCCACCATGGCTGGATGGGTGGAGTTGCACACATGCCTCTGCTGCTGCCCACCAAGTTCTCTGGGGCTGGTGATGGCTGACTCAGCTGCCATGGCCAGGGATCTGGGATCCGGGGCTCTGCCTCTGCTGTTTCCCTGTTTAGCCTCCTCAATATTCTGCAATCCACCCACCTTGGTATGTACCAATATGTGGATCTCTCTGGCATCCTGGTGTGTTGTGCAATATAGCCTTCATTGGGTTATGGGTGTTCTACTCACTGTAGAGTGAAGAGGAGAAACAAAAGGATCCTCTCATGCTGCCATGATGATGACGTCTCCTAAAATTTTTTCTCCTAAAGTGTTTTTAATGTTTAATAATTTTATAGGTTTTCCCCACAAAAATACCTCCAACAATAATATAAATTGCATTAAAACTCTAACACTCATGTATTTCATTTGAATTTTATTAGTATGTATCTTTTGCACATTTCTTTCTCTAAGTTTTGAGAGTACACGTATAGGTGCAAATATAATTTTACTATCTGGTTCTATATACTGATGCTGTTTCCATATATCAACAGCGGCCCTTGGTAATAATGCTTCATTGATTGTGTTAATGATGTATTTCAATCATAACTGTTCTTTAAACAAACATACCCCCATGAGACAGATCCTTTTGCCATGTGATAAAAACATAGTTATTCGACTATTTCATTATGGCATGGTGGTATTTAAAAGTGAGATGGGCAATTTAAGGATTTTTTTTAACTGGTTTTTAAAAGTTTGTATGGCTTTTCTTTCTAGGTTTGGTAGGGTAGGGTCAGCCTTGATTAGTTCCTGGGACAGGAAAGTATATCAGTAGATGGATAACTGCCAAATAGTCACTGAAATAATGAGTGCAAATTTCAGGTAGAAAATTATAAACCCAGAGAGACACAAAAGTACCCAAGAGGGGGCAGTTCTCCCAGCAAGAATAATGGTATCCAATTTTTTTTTTGGTAAAAGATATCATTCTTTGTCTAAGAGATCACTCCTCAGTAAAATATGAACATAGGAAAATAATTTTGATATTTAATTATTAAAATCAGATTATAATTCTAGTCATATAAGTAATTAATAAAACCTTTTTACAATAATTTGAACATGTATATGCCTAAGTGAACCACATGGTTAAGGCTAGTTTCACTGGTCATTCTCACTGAGCCTCACTAAGGTACAACTCCTGAGCTACGAGAATCAAGTGAACATCCTTTTTCATTCAGTTTAGACACTGTAAGTATCTGTTGCCTTATAAAGTTTTGTTAAAACACTGTGAGCTTCTAAAGGGCAAATAGGTAAGATGATAACACGATTGAGGAAAGGAACATGCCTATCTGTTGAGGGAAAGTAAAGAGAGTGGAGAGAGTTTGATGATACAAGGATGTAACTGATGAAGCAAAATATCACAAAAAGGTGAGAAGGGATGGAAGGCACAAGCATTAGAATTAACAAAAAGGAGAAAGACATTTTCTCCTTTGAGATTAGAAAGAAGATGGGAAGTGTGTGTTAAAATACAAAAAGCTTTTTTTCCCTTCAAAGAGAGAAATTAAGGGAATTAATGTGATAGTCCTCAATCTTTCCAATAGAGTTAGGATGAAGGATGTTACCAAAGAGAGTCAGGGATAGGATACTTGGGTGCTGGGAGGATATGAAATATTTAGAGATGAATATAAAACTTGTTTAACAGCAATGAGGGAACCACTGAGAGTGGATACCATGAATTAGCAGTATAATCGATTGTTTTGGTTTCCTGACTTACTCTTTTTTTTTTTTTTTTTTTGTGAGGAAGACCAGCCCTGAGCTAACATCTGTAGCTAATCCTCCTCTTTTTGCTGAGGAAGACTGGCCCTGGGCTAACATCGTGCCCATCTTCCTCCACTTTATATGGGACCCCGCCACGGCATGGCTGACAAGCAGTGCATCGGCGGGCGCACGGGATCCGAACCGGCGAACCCCGGGCTGCCAAGCGCGGACTAAACCGCTGCGCCACCGGGCCGGCCCTCCTGACTTACTCTTAATAATATTTCAGCAATCAGGAAACTGGAGTAGGAGAACTGAATTATAGGGTTGACCCAGCATTTGAATCCAACTAGAAAAATTTAACTGAATTAGGTAATGTCTGTGGCCTGTGACTACTGATTAGTTGAAACTCTTTCCTTTCTGTAAGGAAGATTTTTTTATTAATCTTACAATAATCTATAGGGAGTTAAAGCTACTGTGATACATATCATTAGTAAGAATCAAAAAACTTGGAGTAGAACAAATGAATCATTTAAATAACTAGAATTTGTATCTGCTGAAGCTAAATTGAATAGATTGGTTAATTTATCCTTGTGATCCATCATGTCCAGATGATTTGACCAGAACCATAATATGGAATCTAATTATGAGATACATTAAGACAGAAAATTTTGGGTTAGATAAACACAGTAGCACTGACTTTACCCTATAAATGCCATTAAAAGGAGACAGGCTTTCTTTAGCTTTGGAACAATACACTTGTGGAGTACAGTTAAAGTCCCATTACAAGCTTAGAAAAAAGTGTCTCATTATTCTTTTATCTCAGACAACCAATAAACAATTTAAAAAACACAATTTCCAGCTTTTCCACCAATCCCACTCCTCTCTTTTCATGGGTCCCTTTGGTAATACAGAAACTCTGTAATTAGCACTTATGTCTATATTATGAAGTCAGGAATAATAAATATATTTAATAGTCCTTTAGTTGTTTTCTTCAATGCTTTTATTAGACATTTTCTTCCCAATAAACTTACCACAACTTCCCCATTTTCCGAGCTTTCTAAACCAATCCAAGGTCCAGACATGGGTAGTTGAGAAAGTATGTACATTCTATTTTCCTCATTCCCTAATGACCTTCCTCATAATAACAACTGACAATCCAAACTACAATATTTACCTTTTCAGATAGGTAGAAAAAAGAAGTAAGGAAGGAAAGTAGGAAGGAAGGAAGGAAGAAGGGAAAGATGGAAGGAAGGAAGAAAGGAAGGGAAGTAAAGAGAGAGGGAAGGAAGGGCCTGGTCTGAAATGTCAAAAGTTATGGTTCAATAAAATCCTACATTGCTGTTTTTTCTCAGCCTGACCACCAACTGACAAAAGAGAGGAAAGAAATATTTGTTGTGTGCCATTATGTGTCAGACACTAGATGTACATTACATTATTTAATCCATAGACCATCCCTAGGAATAAGGTGGTACTATCCTCATTTTGCAGATGAGGAAGCTGAGGTCCAAGCATGTAACTAAAACACAGCCACAACATAAAAGTCGGGGTAGAGTCAATCCACTTAGGTCTGTTTTTGAAAAACAGTAATATTTCTTCTTCCCTAATCTGCAACCAAAAGTAAAAAAAGTATACAACATAGTAAAAAACAGAAAGGTAATTTGGCCTGGTTTGTCTCCAATTCTCCAGTTCTTTGTTTGCCACCACCATAGTCTACTTTTTAGAGCTAGAAATAGAGCTTCAAATAAACACTCTGGATTGCTCTTTACATGAAAGTGCTTTACAACTAAAGCTGACTCTAGCATCATCCTCCTAAAATACAAATATTTTCTTCTACATTGATGCCAAAACAAGCTATCACATCTTGTTTTATCTAAGAAATAAAGGTCCTTGGTGATACATCTTTAAGAAAGAGTATGTACAAAGCCTCAGAATCAAGGCAATAAAACATTATTTGAAACATTTAGTAACCTACATGTTGGCAATCTCCACACCATCTTAAGAAAACTCTTCAACAGATATGTATATATGTATATATAAGTTACAGTAAAGGAATCTAACATGCATGATTCCCAAAGATTTACAATACCACTAAAAAACTTATTTCCTATCAAATCTCTCTTTAAAAATATTGCTATATGGCAAATAAGCATATCCTCAAAAGTGTTTTACCAAAACCAAGATTCATTATTGAATAATTATTGAGTACTGAGCACTGGGAGATACTGTGCCGGGTGCTGGGTAAGGAGCAAGAAGGAAGATAAACATGATCCAAGTTCTCATAGAACTTACCTCTTAGGGTAGAAGACATTCAAGAATTACAGAAAAAATAATTACAATTGTGATAAGTGCTAGTGAGAAATACAGGATGTTCTGAGGATATTTTATAGACTACTTGACCTATATTGTGAAGTTAGGTAAGGCTTCCCCTGAAGATGGAACATTTAAGTTTATATCCAAAAGAATGAGTTAGTGAGACCTGAGAAAAGAGATCGTGACAAGGAAGATCCACTATGATTAAATATATAGATATATATAGATAGATATAGCTAGCACAACATTAAAGAGCTTATCTAAATAACTAGAGGTTTGTTGCAACCAGAAGTCATTATTTTATTTCTGTAAAACATTCCAAAACTAATAGGATAACTTCTAGAAAACTTTTAAGAAAGAAAACGCAACTTAAGCCAAGCATTGGGCTATGTATCTTGCGTGTTTTATTTAATTTACTCTTACAACAAAACTGTGAGGTAGCTAGTTATAGATCCTGGTTTTATCCTCTCTATAATTTGCCATGCCAAAGTGTGTCTTATACATGAATTTTTGTGGCAGAAACTGAAAAAGAACCTAAACAGTAAATGATAAATTTCTCAGTCCTGCCTTCCATCTAAATCTTCAAAACCCATATGTAAGCTTTACACAATTATCCATTCCAGCCCTCTCCCCCATCTTAGCAAACATGAGTTTTCAGACTGTGCAAACACTTCAATCACACAACAAGTAAAACTTGCAACCATGCCACAGCCACCTGCTTTCTCGCTATCCACCTCATTCCTACTTACACCGTCCTGTGGTTACGCCCCTCTCTGGGCCAGTCAAAGCCTTGGTTGTCTCTAACTAGAAAATTTTTCACCTCTTAATATTTAAAAGGAGCAATGATAGTCCTGAGTTTCTGTTATAAACAAGTGAAGAGGAGACACATAGGTCTAGTCTTAGGGAGAAGATAAGTGGGTTGTTGACCAAAACAAGAATTAGATAAAAATTAACATTCCCACCCACTGTTTTTTCCTGCATCATGTGTTGACGATTTTAGGCAGCATAGGGAAAACCATTACAGTTTTTTCATGCCTATAAACATGTATGTCCTTTTTTTAGGTTTGGAGTCCCCCTACCATTTCTTTATTTTGAATTCATGTTCAGCCAGTTACGATTGCTTTGATCTTTGGGGATTTTTTAAAATCAAATTTCCAGTTTCAAATTTTGTTTGAATGTAAAATGTTTATAAATCAACTAGACACTAACGCTATTCAAACTCCTCTCAGGCAAGAGGGCAGAAACTTACTGTCTAGCTTTTGAAAAAGATCCTCTTATGGTAATGAAGGTGTTTGAGAGAGCAGCAATAATTGCTGTGTGATGTAAATTGAAGGTAATGAATAGTAAGCCTTGATTATCTTCAAGGTCTTCAGATTCCTTTATAACCTCATATACCACCCTGTGCCCTTTACAAAGCAGACATTTTGCCAACAGGCATGTTACTCATGACTAATCTAAGTCCAAACTTGTCCTTGAATATGCATTGACATTGCACATTCGTTTCATTATAGCTTCAATTCTGAACTTAAACCTTTTATCAAAGACTTTCATCAAGATTAATCTCATTATGCCCTTTATGCCAGTTGATTTTAGTTGCTACAAAAAGCCAAAGTCAACTCTTATCTTTGGGACTCTATTTTCCATAAGACCCCAGAACATCCCTTTTCTGACCCATTTCTTATCCCTTGTCCAACACCTGGAATCTTTCCACTGTACCCTCTGAGACTCATTCATCAGCAAAATCACCTTCTCTGAACATTCCATTCACTTCTTGCTTTAAAACCTGATCAACCCTGCAGCCCTCTCCTCTGCAGCCCAAACTCTCAAAGTCTACTACTACTAGGCCTGGAGGTGGAGAAGACGACATTCTTGCTCTTTGTTGCTCCTTCCAAACCATTGTCCCTCCTTCCTCCATAAACAAGCTCATTTAAATTTTATGACATCAAACTACAGCACTCTCTTTCCCTGCTGCAGTACTCAAACAATCCCCAAGCCAGTCTCCCTCCACCCTATTCCTTGGAGATTTTAGTGCCTAATTCCCTGACATTGTCTCAAACCCTATTCCTGCCATAATTCTCAGTTGACTTCCATGTCCACATAGATGATTCATCCAATATATTGTCATTCAGTGCCTTGACCTCTCTTCCAATGATTTTTTTCCTCCTCCCTACTCCAGCTACTTACTCACATGGTCACACCTCAGTCCTTGCCATTTCCAATAACTATTGCCTCTCAATCCTCTCAATTTGAGGCATTCCACTTTTTGAGCACCATCTCCTATCTTTCCAGCTTACTACCTTTATTTGGAATCTGGAAAATTCCAACGACCCTCTGACACCATCAGAACCTACAATTCATTGATTCTAACATCTTTTCATTGTCTCTCACCCATCATACCTTAACTTCTATCCTTAAATTGCATGGTCAATCATAATCACTTCCTTGCATATACTCAACTCTCCTGCCCTTCTCTTGTCTCCTTGTACTTGGCTAAACCACAACCCTGGCTATGTCCAACTCTCTGCCCGTTCCATGCTTGCTCCTGTGCATATAAACATGGCTGGAGGAAACAAATAAGCAAATTGATTGGTCTCAATTATATTCATGATTTCCAACTTCAAATGAGCTCTTAATGCTGCCTAGGAATCATACTATATTTCCATTCTCCTAAACAACTATTACATAGCTTCACCTCTCTCCTAAAATCTGCAACTCTTCTTTCAGTCTTACTCTCAACTGACAACCGTGCTTTCTATTTCACTGATAAAATAGAAGCAATCAGACAAGAACTTCTGCAAACTCCCACAACCACATTCACTCACCTACCTGCAACTGTCTCTCCCGTCACTGAGTGAACTTGTTCATGCTCTTAGCCTTTTAAAGACTCTGTTATGGTGACAGTTAGGTGACAATAACTTGCAGGGCTGGAGCAAAGATCTTCAGAAGGCTGTATATGCTCTGAATCAGCATCGGATATATGGTGCTGTTTCTCTCATAGCCAGAATTCACAGGTCCAGAAGTCAAGGGATAGAAATGGGAGTGGTACCACTCACTATTACCCCTAGTGACCTATTAGCAAAAGTTTTGCTCCCTGTTCCCGTGATCTTATACTCTGCTGGCTTAGAAGTCTTCATTCAAAAGGGAGGAATACTTCCACCAGGAAACATAACAATGATTCCATTGAAATGGGCGTTAAGAATGCCACTAGACCACTTTGGACTCCTCATACTTATGAATCAACAGGCAAAGAAGGGTGTTACTGTGCTAGCTGGGGTGATTGATCTCTTAGGGAATCTCTTAGTATTACAATGCCCTGTGATTAAACAACAGAAATCTACAACAATCCAATCCAGGCAGGACTACTAATGGCCCAGACTCCTCAGGAATGAAGGTCTGAGTCACTCCACCAGGCAAAGAACCACAACCAGCTGAAGTGCTTGCTGAAAGCAAAGGGAATACAGAGGGACCAGCCCAGTGGTATAGTGGTTAAGTTCACGTGCTCAGCTTCAGCAGCCCAGGGTTCACAGGTTCGAATCCTGGGCGCAGACATACGCACAGCTTATCAAGCCACGCTGTGGCAGGTGTCCCACATATAAAATAGAGGAAGATGGGCACGGTTGTTAGCCCAGGGCCAATCTTCCTCAGCAAAAAGAAGAGGATTGGCAACAGATGTTAGCTCAGGGCTAATCTTCCTCACAAAAGAAAAAAGGGGGGGGATACAGAATACCGAATACATAGTGGGTAAAAGTTGTAATAAATACCAGCTATAACCACATGACAAGTTATAGAAATGAGGGCTGTAATTGTCATAAGTGTTTCCTCTTTATTTTGTTATGAATATGTTTGCATGTAATATATTTGTTTAGTATACATAACAAAAGTATTTGCTTACTATATATACAGCAATTTTTTTCTTTCCTCTCTTATTCCCTTATCATGTAACATAAGATGTAACTTATAGCATTTAAGTATTGCTAATTTTACACCATAGTATTTAAGTTACAGGATATCAAGGAGAAGAATAAACATCACTCAAGGACTTTATCTCCTCTTCCAGGGAAGGGGTTAGTGTTTCTCCTTGTATGCAGGATAGTTAGGTGGAATTATGATCTGTTATTATCTTTATTTGGAGATTAAGCATGGTTTAAGGAGATGTGTATGGGTGCCAAGCTGACAAGGAGTAGACTTGTTATAGTTAATTTTGTGTCACCTTAACTGGGCCATGGGGTGTCCAGATATTTGGTTAAATATTATTCTCTGGTATGTCTGTAAGGATGTTTCTGGATGAGATTAACATTCAATTCAGTAGACTGAGTAAAGCAGATTGCCCTGCCCAGTGTAGGTGGGTCTCAGCCAATTCATTAAAGGCCTAAATAGAACAAAAAGGCAGAGTAAGAGGGATGTCATTCTCTCTGCCTGCCTTCAGACTTAGACTGGAACTATACCATCAACTCTTCTGGGACTCTAGCTTGCTCATTGCAGATCGTGGTAATTCTCAGCCTCCATAACTGTGTGAGCTAATTCCTTATTGCATATGGTTCTGTTTCTCTGGAGAATCCACACTAATACAGTATAAAACCATACCATCATCACAAAGATCATCCTCATGCTATCCCTGTATAGTCATACCCATCCTCCTCTTCAACCCCACCATCCCTAACCCCTGGCAACCACTAACCTGTCCTTCATCTCTAAAATTTCATTTTGAAAATATTATATAAATGGAATCATACATCATGTGACCTTTCATGTTGGCTTTTTTCACTTAACATAACATACTTGAGATCCATCCAGGTTATTGTGTCTATCAGGAGTTTGTTCCTTTTTATTTTGAGTAGCATTCCATGGTTTGGATGTAACACAGTTCACTGAGACATTCACCTACTGACAAAATTTTGATTGTTTCTAGTTACTGACTATTACAAATAAAGCTGCTATGAACATTTGTGTACATGTTTTTGTATGAACATAAGTTCTCATTTCTCTAGAATAAAAACCTCGTTCAATTGCTTGGTCATATAGCAGTTGCATATTTAAGTTTTTAAGAAACTGCCAAACAGTTTTCCAGAGTAGCTGAACCATTTTGCATTCCTACTAGTATTGTATGAGAGATCTAGTTTCTCTGCATCCTTGCCAGCATTGGTACAAAGGGTTCCTGGACCCAATTCCAACGTGTGTGTGTGTAGGCTTTCCCACACCAACAAGCAGTTCTCAGATGCCAGCAGAGTGTCTAAGAATTCAACTCAATTCTGACACTATCTACCCAGAGATAGAATCAGATTCCACAGGTAAAGGGCCCAGTCCCACCAGACCACCCTCTACTTCAGATGCCAGTCACAAGCCCAGGTTTTTACCTGTGCTTCTGACTGACCAGCTACAAAACGGAGGTTCCAAAGACCCCCTCCAATTCAGGATGCTAATTGCAAGTCCAGGTTGTTACCTGGACTTCTGACTAACTGGCTATACATCAGAGGTTCCAATGACCCCCTTCAATTAAATAGCTAGAACAGCTCACAGAACTCAAAAAAAACCTGTTTACTCACTAGATTACCAATTTATTACAAAGGATATTAAAGGATATGAATCAACAGCCAGATGAAGAAATACATAAGGCGCGGTCCCAAACAGAAGAGCTTCTGTCCTCATGGAGCTTGGGGCCCATCCCAGTGGCATGTGGAAGTGTTCTGTTTCCCCAACATGAAAGTTCTCTGAAGAAGGGTGTACAAGCTATTCTTTTGGGTTTTTATGGAGGCTTTATTACATAGTCATGATTGATTTAGTCATTGGCCATGGGCAATTGATTCAACCTCAAGCCCCCTTCCCCTCCCCAGAAATCAGGGGATGAGACTGAAAGCGCCAATCTTCTGATCACATGGCTAGTTCTTCTGACAAATGGCTCCCACTCTTGGGTGGGGCTTATCCCTCAGGAAATTCCAAGGCTTTTGGTTGCTGTGAGCCAGGAACTGTGGATGAACATCAAATGTACCCTAGAAACATATTTCAGCCATCTGAATGACCAAATATGTATATTTCTTATAAATCACATTATCACCATTGTTATTGTCACTATTTTTTATTTTAGGTGTTCTAATAGGTGTGTAATGATGTCTTGTGTTCTTAATTTGTATTTCCCTAGTGGCTAGTAATGTTGACCATCTTTTCCTGCGTTTATTTTCCACCTGTATATCCTCTTCACTGAAATGAGTCTTCAAGTCTTTTGCTCATTTTTAGTTGGATAGCTTGATGTTTTTTATTATTGATTTTCTAAAAAAGTTTTATTGTGGTAAAATATACATAAAACTTACCATTTCAACCAGTTTTAAGTGTACAGTTCAGTGATATCAAGTACGTTCATAATGTTGTGCAATCATCACTATCCATTTCCAAAACTTTTTATCCTCCAGCCTCTGGTAACCTCTATTCAACTTCCTATCTCTATGAATTTGACTATTCTGGGTACCTTATATAATATTTGTCCTTTTGTGTCTGGCATATTTCACTTAGCATAATCTTTTCAAGGCTCGTCCATGTTGTAGCATTTATTTCATTCCTTTTTAAAGTTGGATATTCTTTTTTGTATATATACCATATTTTATTTATCCATTCATCTGTTGATGAACATTTGGGTTGTTTCCACCTTTTGGATATTATGACTGATGCTGCTATGAACACTGGTGTACACGTATCTGTTTTGAGTCCCTGCTTTCCATTCCTTGGGGTATATACCTAGAAGTGGAATTGCTGGACTGGATAATATGGTAATTCTATGTTTAACTTTTTTGAGGAACCACCAAATTGTTTCCCACAACAGCTACACCATTTTACATTCCCATTAGCAATGCACAATTTCTCCATATCCTCACCAACACTTGTTATTATTATTTTTTTAATAATAGCCATCATAATGGGTATGAAGTGGTATCTCTTTGTGGTTTTGATTTGCATCTCTCAAATGGCTGGTGATGTTGAGCATTTTTTTCATGTGCTTATTGGCCATTTGTATATCTTCTTAGGAGAAATATCTGTTCAAGTCCTTTGCCCATTTTTGAATTAGGTCATTTTGTTGTTGTCGAGTTATAGGAGTTCTTTATATATTCTGGATATTAATCACTTATCAGATAAAAGCTTTGCAAATGTTTTCTCCCATCCTGTGCTCACCTTTTCACTCTGATAGTGTCCTTTGATACACGAAAGTCTTTCACTGTTCAATTTTGAGAGTTCTTTATTCTAGATACAAGTCTTTTGTCAGGTATCTGGTTTTACAAATATTTTCTCCCAGTCTGTAGCTTGTCTTTTCATTCTCTTAACAGGGTCTTTCACTGGGGAAAAGTTTTTAATTTTGATGAAGTCCAACTTATTGATTTTCTTTTGGTATCATGTCTAAGTACTCTTACCAAGTCCTAGGTCCCAAATATTTCTTCCTATGTTTTCTTTAAAAGTGTTATGGTGTTATGTTTTACATGTAAACCTATGATCTATTTTGAGTTAATTTTTGTATAGGGTGTGAGGTTAGGTCAAGGTCTGCTTATTGCCCATGGAGACCCTATTGCTCTAGCACTACTTGTTGAAAAGTCTATCCTTTCTCCATTCAATAGCTTTTGCACCTTTGTCAAAATTCAGTTCAGCATATTTGTGTGCATCTATTTCTGGGTAATCTAATCTATTCCATCAATCCATGCGTTTATCCCTCTGCCAATACCACACTGTCTTGATTACTGCAGTACATAATAAGTATTAAATTTGGGTAGAGTGATTCCTCCCACTTAATTCTTCTTCTTCAAAATTATTGTTGTTATTCTGGTTTCTTTGCCTTTCTGTATAAATTTTAGAATAATCTTGTCTGTATCTACAAAAAAATCTTGCTGGGATTTTTAAGAGGAATTGTGTTAGAGCTGGCCCTGTGGCACAGCAGTTAAGTTTACGCATTCTGCTTCAGTGGCCCAGGGTTCACCGGTTTGGATCCTGAGCACAGACCTACTCACTACTCATCAAGTCATGCTGAGGTGGAGTCCCACCTAGAAGAGCTACAACTCTACAACTAATGTATACAGTTAAGCACTGGGGGGGTTGGGGAGAAAAAAGAAAAAGAGTAAGATTGGCAATAGATGTTAGTGCAGGGTCAATCTTCCTCAAAAAAAAAAAAAAGAAGAAGAAGAATTGCATCAAACATGTATATCAATTTGGGGATAATTAACATCTTTACTACATTGAGTCTTCCAATCCATGAACACAGTACGTATATTCACATATTTAGATCTTCTTTGATTTCTTTCATCAGTGTTTTGTCAACTTTAGTATATGAGTCCTGAATATGTCATTAGATTTACACCTAAGTTGTTTAGGTTTTGAATGATTGTAAATGGTATTACATTTTTAAGTCTTCCATGTGTTCATTGCTAGTACATAAAAGTACTATTGATTTCTGCCTATTATCTTGTATCTGAAACCTTGCTGAATTCACTTATTAGTTCTAGAAGTTATTCTGTAGATTGTTTGGGATTTTTTAAACATGTGTTTCATTTCATTAAAAAAATTAAGTGTTCATTCATTCAACAAATTGTTAGATTGTTTACTTTGTGCCAGGTACTGTTCTAACTACTAGATATGGAGGTTATTAAGACAATTAGAGTTTCTTGACCTCAGGGAACTTAGATTCTAGAGGACAGAAAAGGACCGTAAGCAATCAAATAAATAACAAGTTAATTTCACATGATGGTTAAGTACCATAAATAA
The DNA here is from genome assembly GCA_031878705.1 of Tapirus indicus. Classification (NCBI taxonomy): domain Eukaryota; kingdom Metazoa; phylum Chordata; class Mammalia; order Perissodactyla; family Tapiridae; genus Tapirus; species Tapirus indicus. The sequence continues at coordinate 122,931,472 of CM062919.1, read as the reverse complement.
ACAGAGTAACACAATAGAGTAGTAGATAACCTAGAACTGCATCCATGAGGAGATGACTTCTGAACAGACTTAAATTACAGGAGCCAGAGAAGAAAGTTTCAGTAAATACAAAAGTCCGAAGACCTGAAAGAGTTTGACCTGAGGAAGAACATTAAGGCGGCCAGTGTGACGCACATGGTAAGGAGGAAAGTGGGAGGAAAAGGATCAAGAGCTGCTTCACGTAGGGCCTTGTTGTCAACAATAGGCACTTGAATATTATTCTGAATAAGATTGGATACAATGGAGGATTCAAAATAGGGCAGTGAGATTAGCTTGGGGTGCATTATATAAATCATATAAAAACACTATCCCACTATACCAAAGTGGTTGATATATTTCTTTCCAGGTTTTTTTCCTTATAATTTAAAAACTATACATGGGGCCCACCCAGTGGTGTAGTGGTTAAGTTTGCGTGCTCCACTTCAGCAGCCTGGGATTCACGGGTTCAGATCCCTGGCTTGGACCTACGTTGCTCTTCAATGCACACTGTGGCAGCATCCCACATACAAAATAAAGGAAGACTGGCACAGATGTTAGCTCAGGGCCAATCCTCCTCACCAAAAACAAACTAACTAAAAAAACTGTACATGAACATAAACTGCATGGTTTAAAATAACGGATTTGTAATTACTTCATATGATGGTTTATTAATCACAGCTCTTTCTAATCTAAACACCAAGTTTGCTTTTGATTCTACATGGTGATATAAATATCCTGGGGGAAAGTTAACCTTATGGTAGAGCTGTTGCAGTTGGCCAGTTCTAACCACTGCCTTTGGAAATTCCCTCTCTTTTTCTCATCACACACACACACACACACACACACTTTTCACCTAACATTTAATCTCTCATGGCTTAATTACCCTATCTATAAAATGCAGCTACTAATATCTACTTCCAAAAGCCTGTTTTGAGAACTAATGATAAAGTTTGAGTCCCAGGCAAATACAGGGTGCTTAATAAAGGCTAATTCCCCATTCCACCACTTAGCTCCCATTCCCAGATCTAAGATATTTATAAAAGCATTTAATTAGCAACTGGGGCCTTAGATTAAATCTTCACACAAAATCTTAAAGCCTGTAGCAATAGCACCTACTAACCCAATGACTAGCGGCATGGCACACTGCAACAAAACCTTTTCAAAGACTTCTGAAAATATTTTAAAATGTTGAACATGAACACGGTACTGTATTCATAACCTTTAGTTATGTTATTATTTAAAGTTGGCTACTTTCAATCAAAATCTTATAGCCACAGAACAGCATATTACGTACACTTTACCAATGGCAAAAGAAGGAAACATGCTTTGAATACTTTGGCGTAAAAACCTAACTAAATGTTTTATTTCATGCATCTATCACTCAAGAAGTACTTTAAAAATACTGAGTCATGGTGTTTTTGCAGGCGTGACAGGACGAAACTCTTATCTGTCTTTTGCACTGGGTTCTCTCAGACATACTATTTTACAACATTCAATTTCTCAAGACGTCACGTTAACAGAAAGGAAGAAATGTTATTGATTCAAAGCAATTTGTTAAGCTTTTAACTAACCAACATTTTTTTCCCATCTTCTTTGTAGTAACCACTTCACTACTGTTGTTCAGCAATCTTCATTCATCCTCAACTGGCTCCCTAGCAAATCCTCCACAAAGGCTAATTCCAAATCTTCTCTGCTGCACCTTAAATCCACAATCTCATCACCCACTCTAATGCTTTACTTTCTATGCTATTTTTGTCTTCCAGTGTGGCAAAAAGTCAAACTTTTCTCTGTAGTTTTATCTTCCACCTATTTGAAAAGTTCTAAAACTGTTCCTGTGCTCTAGCATGATTGTCCTTCAGATCAATTACTTCACTTCTCTTCTGCAAACTCAGTCTCAAGTTTCCTCTGCTTAGCTCCTATCTAGTCTAAACTGCCATTGTTAAGATTACCCTAATTGATGTGTTACATATATTGGTATAATTGCATAAATTGGTAAAAAACAAAACACTATTTAGCAAAGTAAACAACCTACAATTTCGTTCATTTTTCTATTGGATATTTTAAATGAACCATTTCTTTCAAGTTTTGTCTGTATTATAGGCCATTAATGTCTGATTTCACAACTACATTAGCCAAGACTGAACAGGACTATAATTAGGCAATATTTTCCAATTTAAAGGCCTCTGATTAAAGCCTAAATTCTTATTGTGAATCTTTGGAATTTAACTTGAAAGAGTACAAGTATGATGACTGCATCTGTTCTTTATTGTAAGCCATCTTCAACGTTAGCATACACATTTATTAAACGTATTGTGAAATTTTCACCTGGTTTTTTATTTTCATACTTTTTAATGACACAGGTATATATATATATATATATATATATATATAATCTTTCACTCTTTCTCACCTGTCACTTTTCTTACTCTCCGTTTTTTGGACAGCTTGTAAATTTTCGATATGCCACAAAAGCTCATTAGAAAGATATTTGCTAGAGGTTTGATGAAACAAATCTCTGCTGATACGAATCATCGCTAAATGTTTGCCACAGCCAGTACTGTCCTCACTTTAATAACCACAACAGAGGAGAAAGGCACTGGCATATCGGAACTCTAGCTCATTTCTCGATGAACGAAGCAAGACCTTAAACGATTTCTCCTCAATCTGAGTTTTGAGTTCTTTTCCTTAAGTTTCTCCCCAAATGCTCTTCTGCTTGAGTTTCCAAAACTTTCGCATTCACAAGATTTTACATAACTAGCACTTTTTCGGGCTTTCACGAGTAACCTGACCCGAACAGAATCGACCGAGATCGGAAGGTAGGAATCCTAGAGTCGCGACCATCTCCACCGCGTCCACCCCGGGTCGCTCCTCCCGAAAAGCCGCCTGTGACTCGACACACGATTGCCAACGACACGGCCGTCGCCGCGCGACTGGACCGGAGGCTGCCGCGCCTGCGCAGCGCGAAGGGGCGGGGTGGGGAGGGGGTTCGAGCGCAGCCGGGAGGGAGCCCGCGAGTTGGGGCGGAGGAGCAGGGAGAGGGGAGGGAGAAGGGAGGGGCGGAGGGGCGGGTCTTTCGGGAGGTTCCTATGTCCTTCACTTCCTGTTTGCGGGACCTTCTGAATCCGGGTCGGGGGAGTTCACCTCCTTCTCCTCTCCCCGGCTGATCCAGCACCCTCCGTGACAGCGGCTCCCCACTCAGTCCGGGGCAGGTTTTATCTGCCGATCCGCTGGATCCCGGACGCCCACACCTGCCGCGGGACGCGGAGGCGCGTTTCCTTCGCAGCCCGGGCCCTGAGCGCCCGCCGCCGCCGGGGGGGCCCCGCTGGCCTCTCCGCGCTGATGCTCAGAGGGACCGCGGGCCCGGGGCGGCGGCGGAGTGCGGGCCTCTGCCTCCTTAGGCCCTTCACGGGCGGTGCCGGCTCTCACGCGCCCCAGGCTTGCCAACTCCGGCCCGGGCTTGGATGGGCCCCCCTGCCTGATAAATGTGGCTGCTGAGGCGGCGGTGGCGGTGGTCGGTCCCGCTGCTGCTGCGCTCGAAGTGCACCTCCGCCGCGAGGCTCTCCTGCTCCACCTCGGGGCTGTCGCCTCCCGCTCCTTACCCCCTGGCCCTGGACTTGCGGCGTGGCGACGATGGACAAGATCCTGGAGGGCCTGGTGAGTTCTTCGCACCCGCTGCCCCTGAAGCGGATGATTGTGCGGAAGGTGGTGGAATCGGCGGAGCATTGGCTAGACGAGGCGCAGTGCGAGGCCATGTTCGACCTGACGACTCGGCTCATCCTGGAGGGCCAGGACCCCTTTCAGCGGCAGGTGGGGCACCAAGTGCTGGAGGCCTACGCGCGGTACCACCGGCCGGAGTTCGAGTCCTTCTTCAACAAGACGTTCGTCTTGGGCCTCCTTCAGCAGGGCTACCACTCGCTGGACAGGAAGGACGTAGCCATCCTGGACTACATTCACAACGGCCTCAAGCTGATCATGAGCTGCCCGTCGGTGCTGGACCTCTTCAGCTTGCTGCAGGTGGAGGTGCTGCGGATGGTGTGCGAGAGGCCGGAGCCGCAGCTCTGTGCCCGACTGAGCGACCTCCTGACCGACTTCGTGCAATGCATCCCCAAGGGGAAACTGTCCATCACCTTCTGTCAACAGCTGGTTCGAACCATAGGCCACTTCCAGTGCGTGTCCACCCAGGAGAAAGAGCTGCGGGAATATGTCTCTCAGGTGACGAAAGTGAGTAACTTGCTACAGAACATCTGGAAGGCCGAGCCCTCCACACTGCTGCCTTCCCTGCAAGAAGTTTTTGCAAGCATTTCTTCCACAGGTGAGTGTCGTCATAGTCCAAGAAAGTTCCCCTTGAAAATTCAATATGTCTCTCATACACACACCCTGAAAACATTCTTAGTGGACAGCAAACTGTAAGACTCTTTTCCAAAATTTTATTCCCATCCACTGCCCTATTCAGGCTGTCACTTCGTACCTTAAAAAACAGGCCTTGTTCCTATTTTGAAGGTTGAGAACGTCGACGTCTAAGACCTTTGGCACTAAACAAGTTGCTTAATTACCCAGCCTCTGCTCAAGTTATGGGATGCTTTGAGGATGACAGCTATTATATAAAGCTTCCATTCGTTAGTGACTAATGGTAGCGTAGTAATGTTTATCATATTATTATTGTACTGTGACCCTACCATCTTGTTTAAGTTTTTCCTCCATTTTTGAGTTTTCCCATTTTTTTATTCATGGACTGTGCAGTTTGTTTTATTACTGGGTGATTTCAGTTAACTATGTAGTTTTTGGATATTGACATTTTCTGTCTACGGTAGTGTTTGTGAGAGAGGATGCAGGTAGAATGAGGGAAAGGACAGAGTGTGAGGACTTAAATAGGTGTTTTTGCGCTCTGGTTAGAGCCCAGGAACTGCATCCTTAGAAAGCAGGAAGGAGTGAAGCGATACTTGGCAAGAAAATGCTTTCTCGTCTAGGAATTTTACCTGTGCATTTACATTCCTTATGGGACTTGGAGCTTCCAGCTCTGTAAGTTGTGAAACAATAGATCCAAAACCCTGTTCACTTCCTCTGTGCTTGCTGCAACCATTCTCCCTGGCTATTATTCGAAATTGAACTTGTGAAGGAGGTGTCCTCCTTTTATCTTAAGAATCAAGAAGAAGAGCAGAGTTTTAACAAGCTCCATGCATTCTGATGAATTAAATACATTTATGAAAGAACTACCAACTATATATTTGCAGTATCTGAGTTGATTTTTTTAATTGTAAATTTTTTTGTATTGCCTGTGTTGCTAGAACTGTTAGATTTCCCCAGAACTTTTTCAACTGTAGCAGGAAAGGTGCTCACCTTGGACTTGCTTAATTTTTATATAGCTTAAGCAAAGTCCTCCCAAAATTCATCTTAATTTCTACTTTAGAGATTTTTTAAATCTCCCTTAGAGCAATATAATGAGTACTGTAACGAATAGTTATAAGTTACTATGGAGGGTCTAAAGTGGGAATTTAAACGATACCTTGCATTTCTTTTGTGACTGCCACTTTACAAATGAATATTTTAGCAACAGCAACTTAGTAATAAGGAATGCAAAAAAATAAAATAATTTATGGACTAAATATGGTGATAATGAACAATTGTTTTACTGCCATATAAGGCAGTAGTTCTGTCTATAGAATGAGCGATCATTGCTACTCACTCTTTATCTCTCATTTCTGTGATTTAACATTCCTTGTATGTTAGTTTGCCCATGAGCTGGAGCCTAACAATTGCTTCCTGCTTAACACCTTTGCTGCAGTTACTTTTTTTTTTTGGTAAATTGTTGTTCTCTCTAAATACTTCACTTGAACCTTCTTGCCATATGCCTTTTTCTTTTTAATTAAAAAAATAGATGCGTCGTTTGAACCTTCTGTAGCATTGGCAAGCCTGGTGCAGCATATTCCTCTTCAGATGATCACAGTTCTCATCAGGAGCCTTACTACGGATCCAAACGTAAAAGATGCAAGCATGACCCGAGCTCTTTGCAGGTACTTCTTCATGACACTGTGGATGGTAATTGTAGATTTGGGAGGAGGAGATATTTTATTGTATTTTGTGGGTGGTGAAAAACTTAGAGAAATGTTTAAGACTGAAATCGTGGAATCAAATGTATAAAGATTCTCCAAAGTAATTGGAATGAATTGTTTACCTTACTGTAGACTTGACAGGCATCCCAGTAACTCACAAATCCATTTTCAAGTCAACTTTTTTAAATTCCAAAAACATACACACATATACACTTGCTCTACAGTCAGGAATTAGTTGGATTTTCAATATATTTTACTAATTTCTTTGCTCACTATTGTTTCCTGCAACCTATTTCTTCCCTCTGGAATCTGTTTTTTTTTTCCTAGCTAAGTACATACTTTTACTTTCTCTTTCAACCAGGAAACAATACACTCTTAGCCTTTGTCTGTTTGAAATGTGTTTTTTCTTCCTTATCCTTAAATAGATGATTTGGCAAGATAAGAATTATAATTTGATAGTCATTTTCTCTTAGCATTTTGAAAATAACACTGCATTGTCTTCTGGCATCTGTTGTTGCTGATGTGGAGTCTGCTGTCAATTCAGTTGGCATTCCTTTGTGAGTAGTTAGGTTTTTCCAGTAACATTTATGTTTATCTCTTCATACTTGATGTTTTGCGGTCTTATTCTTGTATTTCTAGGTGTAAACTTAATATTATTTATCCTTCTCAGCACTTTTTTGCTTTTATTAATTCAATCACTCATTCATTTATTCAAATCACATTTCTTAGGCACTTACCCTGAGTGCCAGGCAGTGTTTCAAAACCTCTTTGAACAAATAGATGAAAATATCTGTCCTCATGGGCCGTCTTTCTAGTTGGGGAGGCAGAGAGTAAACTAATAACATATTTCATTGATTCCAAGATGCATCCTGATTTCAGAGATGTTAAAATGTCAAAATGCTGCATAGTCATTGGTGTTCTAGTGTAATTGGCAGGACTTTTTCTGCCTTAGTGGTACATAAACTAATTATACATGCTAAAATTGATTTTGTTTTAAATTTGATTAAATATGATAAGTAAAATAATTTAGTATGTTGAATAGTGATGAGTATTCTTGGGAAAAAAATATACAGGAAGGGGACAGAGTGTGGGGAAGTGGTTTGCAATTTCAAATGAGATGGATGAGGAAAGCCTCACTGAGAAGGTGACCATGAAGTAAAGACATGAAGGAAATGAAGTAGCAAACCTTGAGGAGATCTAAAGGAAAGATCATCAGTACTGTCTTACAGTTCATTACTTTTCTCTTCAAACATACCCATTTGTAGAGATTATCCCAGCTACTGAGTTTATTTCAATGACTATATTTGAGGTTTTCCTGTCTACCTATTCTTGTTTTGTATCTGCCTATTTTTTTGTAATTGTTTTCTTTTTTGTGTGTGTGTGTATGTGTAGCACATTTAAATAAAATATAAGGATTTGGAACAAAATGGTTTCTGTGCACCTATTATAAAATTACAGTCATGAGGTAACATATAAGCTTAAGTATTTATGTTGGGTTCTCATAAAGCTACGTGTGTACAAATCTCACTCTCTGTAACAGAAACTTTGAGGACTTTAATTTCTCCACCTTCTCCCCTTTTTGTCCCATATTTTAAAAGGCTTTTCTCTTCTATCTTTTCTTCTTTCTTCCTTGTGCTCTTAAACCCAATTGAATCAATTTACCTGTAACTTTTACTTCCAACTTCTTATTGCTCATTCCCTCTTTGACTTCCATAGATTTGTGAAAATGCTTTGTATATTGGAGAAAAGTTTATATAAATATCGTTCCTGCTGTGTGGCCTGTATCCCCACTGCTTTCAATTTATGGTGATCTCCTTGCCATATTGGGTGGTCTGTAGTTTTATTTTCATCTTCATGTCTTTGTATTCATAGTTCTTGAAATTCTAGAAGTCCTTTGACACCATGCTATTAGGATTTTCTTCATATTATTCGTTCTTTTTATTTTCCTTTTCTCTTTCTTCTTATCACTTTATTCAGTTCTCATCTACATGTTGATTTCCAAGTCTTTATGTAAAGTTAATCATTGTTCATTTACTTTTAAGAAACATTCTTACCTCATCCATCTCTCCATAATGAAACTCCTTTTGTGTCCTGTTTAGCAACAACACTCCTTTGTCAGTGTGACTGTAACAGCACTGAAATTTCTTTCCCTTTGAGATGAATGTATCATAAATTATATTGTCCTCTAAATAAAATAGGAAGATTCAGAGAATTACAGATTTCACAGCTGAAAGTGAAATTAGAAATCAATTGGTCCATCACCTTCAATGCTTAGGTAATAATAGCTAATATTTTTCATTACATGCCATAAGTCACTGCAACAGAGCCTTCTAGTTGGTCTTTTTGCCAGCAGTGACTTATCTCTCTTCTCTAAGTCATCCTGACCTACTTATTTTTCCCTTCTAATCAAGAAACTACAGTGACTTCCACCATTTACTAAATCAAGTGCAAATTCCACTTAGCATTCAGCACTCTTAGTCTTAATTTTTCAACCTTTTCAAAACAACCACTATGAATTTATTTTGTTTTTAAAATATATTTGGAAATTAATTTTTACCTATTTATTTCTATGGGAAATTGTGATCCAGTTTTTGTATTGCATTTCCAATTTAGCCTACATGATCCTATTTAACCAATAATCTACCTGGAGTAATTATTTTTATACTGCAAATGTAATTGAAAAGGATGGCCATGTTTATTTTTACCATACTCCTACCTTATACTTCCCCATACATATCACCTATCATGCTTTACTGTCGTTTTCTTTAATCCAAAGAAATGCAAATGCCATACCAGGACCAGATACGTAACATTAAAATATGAAATAGGCCAGGTGTAACTGAAATAATAGGGAATGGGGTACACAAGCACCTTCTAAAAGAGAAAGCTCATCCTCACCTCCAGTTGTCTTGTTACCACAAGGAAATTTGAGTTCAATGTTGCTGATGTGATTTTTCAAAAGAAGCCTGAAATCCAATTTTTTATGTGAAATTTTCCAATTTTTAAAACATTGGAACAAACAAAACTGAAGGCAAATCTAGCGCTTAAGTTGCCATCTAAAAGTGAGAATTAGTTTTATTCTCCACAAATTAAGATTCAGTCTATCTTGTGGCCTTTCATAGTATTGTCAATTTTAATGTTAAGGTTTTCAAGTTGCATGTATCTTTTTTTTTTAGCTATAGAAAGAAATGGTTTCATTTATTCAACAAATTTGAGCTCCTTCTCAGTGCTAAGCACTATACTAAGTACTGGGGATCCAGAGATCAAAGATTGAAGATTAAAAAGAAAAACAAGATCAGCGCTCTTAAGCTCATGGTCTAATGGAGGAAACGAGACTTCAAAGTACATAAATTACAACTATAGTTAAATGTTCTTTAAATAGTGAGAAATTGAATCTGTATATCAGAGTTCAGTGTCCTTAAAATTCAAATAGTAACCAGTACATGGTCGATAACCATAAAAATAACCATTGCCTATGCCTGAGAGGATTTGGGCAGGTGCAAGTCCAATCAAATTGAAGCAGAACTGGAATATAATTAAAGTGTAGCCAAAAGCATTGCATTATATACCAGCAGAGCTTAGTTCAGATACGAGCACTGCTGTTCATTTATTGTGTGACTTGATGAATTTCCTAACTCTTTTTACCAGTTTGAGGGCAGAAGCCATATCTTAACTATTTTATTCTCAGCACTTAACACAGTACCTGTTATATAATAGACACTTTGTTGAGTGAATGGCTTCTAATACGTGTTACTTCTGACTTGAAATTTCTTTAGGGTGGTCAGGAGACTGGGTACACATGGGGTAAGGTAGAGTGGAGGCGTATGAGATGGGAAGCTAGAAATGGAGAGGGTAGAGGAAAAGGCTGATTGGGTGATTAGGGATAATGAAGAGCCATGGCCAAGTGGAATTTTTTGCTCTGCCCACTCTCGCTCTCTGCCAGGACTTCCCTTAGACCTGAGCTAAAGGGAGTTCTGGCCTTGGGCTCTGTGTTCTAGAGAGCCCAGTTTGGTTCTGCTCTGGTAGCGCCACTTTCCACAGGGCAAAGAGTCTCTCAGAGCCAAGGAGATGTGCTCACATATACTCCTCTAAACCACATATTTTTTTGTGCACATATTTACACTCAAAAAATATACATTATGTACTCATGTGATTTTCTTTTAAACAAAAACAGTTTTAAAAAGACATATTTTTTCTTTTTTAATTCAACAGTATCTTAGATCTTTCCATGTTAAATCCCCATGGATAGATTCATATAGATCTTATTCTTCAGATCTCTACATAATGTTCCATAGTATTAATCCCATAATATATTTAGCCATTTCCCTATGGGTGCACATTTAAATTGTTTGCATTTTTTCTGTATCATAAACAGTGCTACAGTAAATATACTCTTTGTACACAAATTCAAGTATCTCTGCTTTCTACTCCATGTATATAGAGTGGCCACAGACTTTTATGAAAATCAGCCTAACAGCAGTTGGAAGATGTAGAACAGCTGTCAGGGACTACTTTAATGACTTATAACCATCATTGTTGGAATAAGATGACCAAAAAACAAGAAGGGAAATAAAGTGTGTGTAGGAAACAGGGAACATACAGGTGCTTATAGTTAACATGCATTTGGACTTTGGGGCCACTCTTAATGTTTGATGGAAGATTTTGATCTTAAGAGAAAAATATTAATAAAGGTAACAATTTAGTGTTAATGTAGATAGTTATAACACAGCTATTGTGAAAATAACCATATCAGTTTAGAAGTCTATCCTTTTAATATGTCAGTTGCTCTTTTGGTCATGTGTTTTTACATATTATTTATATTTGACATTTTGTACAATCGAGGTATTTATTTATTGCCATGTGTTAACATTTGGTGGAAGACAGGCATTCACAATAAGTACTTCCAGTGTCATATATTAACTCATTTAATCTTCACGTCAGCCCTGTAAAATAAGCATGTTTATCTGTAATCTGCAAATTACAAGACAGAGACACACAGAAGTTAAATAATTTACATAAGTATTTAGGGTTCCCCAGCTAATAAATGGCAAAATGAGATTTTTAAACCAGATCACTCTGACTTTAAAAACCTGTTATTTTCCAAATTGGATTACTGGATCAAGTAATGTGAACATTTGGCCCAATTGCTTTCCAAAAGAGTTATATCAGTCTTCATTGTGGTTGATATCTAACTAACATTAGGAACAGTCTGCATTAGACCCCATGTTACTTTGTCTTTCCGTTAAACTGGGTTGGTATGCAAGAAGAGAAATACTCATTAATGCAAAATGAGGCCATTGAGGATATTTACACATTCAGTACTATTTTATCTATTTGAAGTTTCCTTTTGTTGTCTTTGCATGGTAGAGTTTTGAAAGGGACGAAGAAACCTGTTTCCCAATTCAAAAATACAGTCTTTTTTAGCAGTGCATTTCATATTTAGACCTTAATCACCAGGAAGGAGAAATTTCGGTTCGTATCCCTGTCTTAGTTCAGATAGCTATATTTGAACTATTCTTAGAGTAAATTTGCCTAGTAAATTCTCGATAACACTATATAGCATAAATTTAAAACTTTACATTTCTGCGAAATAATTTATCAGAAATTCTTTTTATGGAAATATATAAGAGACTGTCAGCTTACAAGATTGGAAACTCTTGAGTACAAACACCCATTATATTCATTTCTACATCTTGGACAGTGCTTTCCACAAGCAAGCTCAATAAATATTGAGTCACAAAGTGGGTGGTTATCTACTGTCACTCTTGTTATTCCCAATTGAATAATGTTGAAAATATTTTCAATACTGATAGTTTTGTTTCCTTCAACTTTCAGAATGATTGACTGGCTGTCCTGGCCGTTGGCTCAGCATGTGGACACATGGGTGATTGCACTCCTGAAAGGACTGGCGGCTGTCCAGAAGTTTACTATTTTGATAGATGTTACCTTACTGAAAATAGAACTGGTAGGTGGGAGTGCATAAATCCGTTAGAATGTATGGACTCATATAATCAATCTTTTTATCTTTGGATTGTCTCCTTTAAAGCATCTAATTTTGAATATGTTCTTGTTTTTGGTTTTGTTTTGAATAATTTTCAATAGGCTTTAGAAATTTAAAAATGCTCTTTTAAGTATAGGTAATTAAAATAATCTTGCTGTTTTCAAATATCTAATATGAAAACATATTCTTCCCATTAGCTCTTGAATCCAACTAATCAAGCTTTTACCACCATTATACTGCCAAAACTGTCTTTGACACAAGTGCTTTCCAATGTTGCTAAACCCAGGAGTTATTTCTCAGGCCTCCTCTCATTTGACCTGTCAATGGCATTTGACACAGTTAATCACTCCTTGAAACACTCTCCTCACTTAATTTCCAGGACATTATCCTCTTCTGGTTTTTGTCCTAGTTCACTGGCATCTCACTCTCCTTTAGTGGATCTTTCTAACTTTAGAGTGCCTTAGAGTTTCATCTTTGGTCCACTTTCTTCTCAGTTCATACGCACAGTATATGTGTCCCATGGCTTTAAATAACGTCTCTAAGTTAATGACTGCAAAGTTTATATTTCTAGTCCATTATTCTCCCATGAACTCCGTATTCATGTATTCAACTATCTATACTTGGATCTCAAATTTAACTTATCTGCAATCTAACCCCTGATTTTTCCCTCCCAGACCTGGTCTTCCCCATCTTAAGTGTCTACTCCATTGTTCCACTTGCTCAAGCCAAAAACCTTGAAGCTATCTTTGTGTCTTTTCATTCTCTCTCTGCCCATATCCTACAAATCCTATAGACTCTACTTGTAAAATACATCCAGAATCCAACCACTTTTAACCAGCTATATCACTACCACTCTTGTCCAAAGTCATCATCATCCCTTGTATTGTTCGCAGTCACCTCCCTTCTCCTGCCTTTGGTCCCCTACAGGTGTCGCATAAGGTCCTACATGATCTAGCCTACTGCTGCTTCTCTCATCCAGTCTCCCACTACTATTGCCTCAGTCTTTGTGCTTTACACTGCCCTCCTTGCTATATCTCTAGTACACCAGGCTGGAGGCCTCAGGGCCTTTGCATTGCTGCACCTTTGCCCTGCTTATTATGCTCTTCTCCCAGGTATCTGCCAGGCTTACTCTCATTCCCTTCAGTTTTTTATAGTCAGATGTCACCTTTTTCATGAGACATTTTTTAAATACCCTGTATAAAATAGCAGACCCTTTGCCTTTCAGCATCCCCTGCCCATATATCATACCCTGCTTTCATAGCATTTGTCTCCATGTTAGTTTTTACTGTCTCTACTCACACTCTAGACAGTAAGCCCTATAAGATCAGTGTTTTTTTTTTTTTTTTGATGCCCAGTTATATCCCCAGTTCTAGGCAGAACAGTGCCAAGCAATAGTAGGTGCTCAATAAATATTTGTTGAATGAATTGAATGAATACTGAACCAGGGAGCTATCACCTTGTAAATATGGTTTGACAGATTTTTATTTGATCAGGGTGTTTTAAGAGTTGGTTAGGCCATTATAATTCCTTGATCTCTGTCGTGTTGTTATTTCCCAACTTTCTCCATCTCCCAAAGTTTAATAACGTATCTTATGATAGAATTTTCCAGGAAGGGGGATATTCACATAAATAATTTTTGGCCCTAGGAAAATAACCTCTGATTGGGTTAATGATTTCCCTGCACCTCTTAAGATGGATGTCTTGTCTTTTTTGAAGGTTTTTAATCGACTTTGGTTTCCTCTTGTGAGACCCGGTGCTCTTGCAGTTCTTTCTCACATGCTGCTCAGTTTTCAGCATTCTCCAGAGGCGTTCCATTTGGTATGTTATGACACAAGCTTTCTACATTGAAAAACCTTGTTTTAAGATTTCAGTTTAATATTGAGTCACATTTGTATATAGTGAAAAGATTATAGGTTAGTCCTAAATCTGCCTATTTTCATGTAGCTTTATGATATTATAGATAATTGAGATTGTGGGATTTCTTTCCAAATAATATATTTTCAGAATGTTTTGGGTCTCACTGAAACTGCTCCACTTGCAGTCACTACCAGCAATTGAAAGTTACTGTTCTATGTGAGAGATGTGACATGTCAGTGTCACTAATGGTTGTCTGTTGCACATGTGAACAGTGTAGAAGGAGAAAAATGGTTGAAAACCACTGACTGCTTTAGAATTTCAAAAGCATGAAAACATCAGTCTTTGTTTTATTGCCCCAGAATTAGGGCTTTTCATTCACTTTCAACCCATATCCTACAGATTCTTTTGACTCCATCTTTAAAATATATCCAGAGGGCCAGTCCAGTGGCACAGTGGTTTAGTTCGTGCTTTGGCCGACGCACTGCTTGTCAGCCATGCTGTGGCGGTGTCCCATATAAAGTAGAGGAAGATGGGCATGGATGTTAGCCCAGGGCCAGTCTCCCTCAATAAAAAAGAGGAGGATTGGCAACGGATGTTAGCTTAGGGCTGGTCTTCCTCACAAAATAAATAAATAAAATAAAATATATCCAGAATCCTACCACTTTTAGCTCCATCACTGATTTTGATTTGATTTGATTTGATTTCAGTTGTTTGATTAGCAGTTATTACAGGTGAGAAATGACAGAATGTTATTTTGGGAACCTGTCCATTTATCTATCTAGGACATCATAGGAAAGCAGTGTTTTATGTGGTTATTCCCTTCCTCCAGTGTCTGAGTCTCTGTTTTACAAGCCTAGAAATTCATTATCAATACACCCACAATGTAAAAATCTTAGTAATACTGATCCACTACAAACAATTTCAAAGGAGACTGATGAAGTGCAGAATTCCATTTGTTGATTGTTAGCTAGAAAATAACTAGCCTCAGGGAACCATATTACTCACATAGGCTGCTCAGTGCCTCATTTCCACTGAAGGAAAATCTGCAGGCTTTATAGTAAGGAAACCTTACTAACAAGTAATTGCATTATACATTATCACTTAGGATGAGTGATTTCTGCAGTTAATTGCCCTAATTGGTGAGTTTGATCATCAGTCAATAACCTTATATCTCTTTGTTATACAAACAAAACTCAAACTTAAGCTAATGTAGTAGATGTACTAGCAAAGTCTTCCAAGGAAAAAACATCAATTATTTGTCCCTGTCTTCAGGCACAATTGGGTATAAGCCATTTGAGAAAAGGTTTATTTTCAGAATTTCTGGGAAGGAGATTCTCTAACATATCTTAATCATCCATTCTAATGTTATGGCTCTTTGCACTGAGAACATTTCTTAATCTCGCTGATTAGTCACTTATGCTGTATTCTAAACCAGTTTCTTTGCTTACAGTTTTTTTAAAAGATGGAAGATATCTCCTTTCCTTGTATTGCTTTTTTTCTGAAAAAAGTAGTTGAGGGGGGCCACCCCAGTGGCAGAGCAGTCAAGTTCGCACACTCTGCTTTGGCAGCCCAGAGTTCGCTGGTTCGGATCCTGGGTGTGGACCTAGGCACCACTCATCAAGCCTTGCTGAGGCGGTGTCCCACATAAAGCAACTAGAAGGATGTACAACTATGACATGTAACTATCTGCTGGGGCTTTAGGGAGAAAAAAAGGAAAAAAAGGAGGAAGATTGGCAACAGGTGTTAGCTCAGGGCCAATCTTAAAAAAAAAGTAGTTGAAATAACAAGTAGTTGACTTTGAAATATTTGGCTTATTGAAATAAGCAAATATGAAATTATTTATTTAAGGAACAGTTAGATCTGAAATTGAAAATTATGATCTGGCTTAGTAAAGCCTATAAACAAAGACCTAATTACTGCCTACATACTGTGTATAGCCTTACCTGCTACTCAACTAAAATTAACTTGGGCATCTAGTAGTGAGTCATGTGGTAGTTAAATCACCTATAACTCTAAATAACTCAGCGAAGGACTTGGGTTTAGGAGTTGCTAGTGTGAGTAATAATCTGGAATCACCAGCATCATTATTCATCTTATTATATGTTGAGAGTATTTTAGAGCAAACCAAGATTGATGTTATAGTATGTTATTATGGACCAAGTTGCCTTTCATATGCTTTTTATAAGTGGGAAAAAAAGTATTTTAAACAGAAGAAAAAATATCAAAGCTTCTGATTAAATAAGTTACACATGTTTTCTCAA
Organism: Tapirus indicus; assembly: GCA_031878705.1. Classification (NCBI taxonomy): domain Eukaryota; kingdom Metazoa; phylum Chordata; class Mammalia; order Perissodactyla; family Tapiridae; genus Tapirus; species Tapirus indicus. Next base: position 122,915,285 of record CM062919.1, on the reverse strand, counting down.
ATAGTAACTTATGTTTAATGAGTATTACAATAATGTCTACAAATATTTAGATTTGCTCATTCAAAAAAAGTCAGTTTTCAAGCATTTAGAAAGTTGGCCTGGTTGGACGTATATCTATATGGCTGTAAAGAACTTAGTCTTATTTCTCTGTCAGTGATGATTTTGACCGTATGGGATATAGTAGTAGACAGCTGTATTACCTGATTGCAAAGACCAAATCTACACTAGGAAAGCTTTTGGAAGATATGGAATTGTAAAATAATCATTTAAAAAATTCTTTCCCCTTCCATCTCTCTCTCTCTCTTCACCTCTGAGGAAACAAATAATTTTAGATTTCTGACTATTTTAGCAAGAGAGTATCTGATAGTTATGACTTTATGGAGCAAAATTATAATTCATGTTGGCTTAGAAAAACAGAGATGATAGCAACAGAGTGAACTCATTAGGAACTGGTAGTTTCATGGTCAGGTTAATACCCTTGATGGAGATAAGATTAAAGAAGGTAGTGCAAAAGCTAAAATGTGATTTAAGACCTCAAGCATAAGAGTAAAATCAAACAGAGCAGAATGAGAGTAGCAATATTAACTTAAGAGCATAAGTGTTCTTTTTAGGGAAAAGGAAAGGGAGTTGATTGGGATATTAATATAATTGTTGTTATTGCTGTTTGAGGATAAGACCATAGAGCTATAACTTGGCTTTTATCCGAGTTAGCAACCAAAAAAATGCTCTACAGATAGAACATAATAAGATGCCTTCCTTTTACATATGAAGTGTAAATATGTAGTATCAGATTATAATTAATAATTAGTTGGAACAAGTATAGAACTGTACTGATGGAATGAGCCATTTCTGCAAAAGAGTTTATTTTGTTAATAACCTCTTAAATATATGATTGGCTCTGTATTGACTTTTTAGTCAAATTTTATAATGACATATCTTATTATCAATACTAACAGTTTTCTACATGTTTATGAGTAATGAGCATTTTAGATTTCCCATTTATTTTTAACCTCAGCTCCTTAAAAATAATAGAAGTTTCTGATTCCCTTTATTTTTATTAAAAACTTTCTTGAAGTAGACTTTAATATGCCAAGTATGTGTAATTCTTTGAAGTGAAAAATCTAAAATTCACACTAGATGGAGCTCTTAAGCTGATTCTAGGTTTATCTGTTAAAATTTTGTTTCTGTTGAACAATCTGGTAAATATAATAGCCCTAACATTTTTCAGCTTAAGGCATTTTTTAGAATGGCAGCAGTGACTAAGGCTCCTATTTTGTACCTTAGTTTGTGTTTTAGATGGAGTATAAGGATGAGGAGAGGGGTCTTACATGGAATTACAATTATATGTGACTTTGAAAACTAGATTTACCTTGATATTCTAGAAATTTTTAACTTCATAACTTTTTTAGAAAAAGGGTATAACTGAACATACAGAAAAGTATTTGCTGATTGTGTAATATTTGCATTCCATTTGTAGACTAGAGAATTCATTGCCAATTTGTATAAATTGAAGAATGTCTTTTTTTTCTCTTCAGATTGTTCCTCATGTGGTTAATTTGGTTCTCTCCTTCAAAAGTGATGGTCTGCCTTCCAGTACAGCCTTCTTAGTGCAATTAACAGAACTGATACACTGTATGATGTATCATTATTCTGGATTTCCAGATCTCTACGAACCTATTCTGGAAGCAATAAAGGTATGCTGATAGTTGCACCAGTATTTGTGGACCTGCAGCCCAAGATGTGATGGATGAATGTGGAGAAACATGCCTATAACCAGCTAGTGAATTTACTATTCTATGGTACTATGCTTTTTATTTGAAAAATGTAATTGGAATCAGGGTTCACTAACATTTAGGGGTAATCTCTTTCTTATTTGCTATAACTAATCTAAATTAATAACCATATTTCTTCAGTTCTACAGTGCCATCAATTATAAGGTGTATCTTTAAATTTGTAACAGCTTTTGGAGAAATTTATTAAAAAAGAAATGCTACATTAAGTGAATACATACATCTAGAGTTGCATCCCAATATCAGAAGTATTAAAATATTTAAGATATGCCTTAGGATCAAGGAAAGGCAGTTTAATAAAATATTTGACTTTGGTTCCTCCCCTGTCTTTTATTCCATTTTTGCTATGAACTTTTCATGAATGTCCATATATCATAGAATCTTTATTTGAGTTATTTGTGAAATTACTCTGTTTCCCAACTTTGTACAGATAACTGGATCTAAGAAGGCACTGATTCTGTTTGTCTTGAAGAATGGGTCACAATAAGCACCCTTTCCTCCTAGTAAACTTACTGCATAATCAGGGTGTAGCAAAAGAGTCGGAGAACCTGCCTCACTCAGACTTAATCAGAAGTTATTAGAAATCAGTTCTATTAATAATGTTCCTTTTTGAGGTCTGAAATACAGTATAAGGTTTCACTACCTACTTCTTTTGTGTCTGAAATGAATGCAAAACATGTTCTTTTTGCTGTATAGTTAGCTCAGTCAAACTGGTTTTGGTTGAGCCCAGAATACAAGACTGTTGAGCAGTTGAATACCACTTGTGTGACATTTTGACACTTCAGAAGTCAATGTGTGTATAGGAGCTTCTCGTCATGGATTTGATAGTAACGTTAATATCTTTCTTTGATGTCCATGTGTCCATAGATTTATTAACTGATTGTTATCTTCAGTGCTTTACATACTGAAAATTCTGATAACTGAAATAGGCTCAGAAGAAGCAGGATCTCACTCATAACCCAAGGGAAGCACCTTCTCTTAGCTGTCAACAACAACAAAAATTCAGATTAAAATTCCTTCAGAAAATGTTTTCTGAGGGCTAATTACCAAATGGTAAAAGCAGTCCAAAAAAGCCTTAATGATTTTACCAACTTTCCTCATTCTCCAATGCTCATGCTTGAAATCACTTAGACTTAAAATTTTATCTCGTATGTCACAAAGCATTTAAGAAGAATCTGTATCTTGTAATAATTTTCTGTGTCGTTAAACATAAGATTGAGTTTTATCTTTCAAAGTCAGCAGTCATTGTGCTTAGATGCTTTCATTTTTCATCCCCTGATTACTTTGAGCTTTTATTTCTGAGGGTTAATACTGGGTAAATATTAGTAGTGAATGAGAAGGAGGTATTTCTTATTTTCATTACAAAATTTGGAAGCAGATTATTTGTTGAGCTTGTTCAATTGTATGCCAATTTAAGTCCTCATTCTGTTGCCTTTGAATAGCACAGCAGTATATTCTCTGATCTCAAAGTTTCATTTTGAAAACATTTTGCTGGCAAATAGGAAACATAAATAGTTCAAATATGACTTAAATTCCGGTTGTTGAGTGTGCCTCAACTTGGTAAACTCTACCTTTAGAAGATATTTATTTATTTTAGGAGAAAATTATTTTTGCCATGTAGTGTAATTTGATTTTTTGATGACTGGTCAAGTACTATCAGTGATTTCAAAACTAAGTGGGAGAATAGAAAAGTTGAATGTCAGTGGAAAAATCTTTATGGTGTTAATTAATAACAAGAATAGTTTATATTTTTAAACTATTTTTCCTTTTTATGACCTACAGGATTTTCCTAAGCCCAGTGAAGAGAAGATTAAATTGATTCTCAGTCAAAGTGCCTGGACTTCTCAATCCAATTCTTTGGCGTCCTGCTTGTCTAGACTTTCTGGAAAATCTGAAACTGGGAAAACTGGTCTTATTAATCTAGGAAATACATGTTATATGAACAGTGTTATACAGGCGTTGTTTATGGCCACAGAGTAAGTTTAAATTTGAACCTTTTTTTTTCATTCTAACTGTAGAAATTGATGTATGCTGATGAAATGTAAGATGGTGGGATTGTCTTCACATTGTTACAAATGGCAGAAATATTAATATTTTCATATAATTGCCCTATTCAGAAATGAAATTGCTTTTAGTGCTCAGGAACTTTTAAATGTTAACTTATATAAATTCTACTTTATATTATGTATTGCACATAGAATCTTTTAAATTACTCTGACTTCATATTTATTAGTGTAACAGAGGGCTTGATTGAACTTATTCCAAAGATAAGTGTCCTCAAGTAGTAACTTGTTATTATCCTATAATACAGTGTGTTTTTTTTTAACCTGTATATCTTTTGAAGGGGTCATGTTTAGATTTTTCTGCTTGTAGGTATTTTGCTGTTTATCTGATCAGTAACTTCTTTGTTGCTGTTAAAAAAGTTTAAGCTCTGCTCCCCATTCCAGGCTAATAGATACTGAACAAATGTATTAACAGACATGTGTCTTTGCCCTCTTATAGATTTACGTTCAAATTTGTTTTCTTTTGCAGCAAGCAAATAGGAAATCAGAGGTTGTTAGCTATATGATTACTATCTGTAAAGGTACAAAATGATGATAAACTTTTCCTAAAGGCAAAAACATGGTTGAATTTTTCTCTTCAATACCAAAAGAGTACAGTTGTCCCTTGTAGCCGAGGGGGATTGGTTCCAGGATCCCCTTCGGATACCAAAATCTGCAGATGGTCAAGTCCCTTATATAAAGTGGTATAGTATTTGCATACAACCTACATACATCCTCGTGTATACTTTAAATCATCTTTAGGTTACTTATAACACCTAATACAATGTAAATGCTATGTAAACAGTTATTATACTGTATTGTTTAAGGGATAATTGCAAGAAAAAAAAGTCCGTACATGTTCATACTGCGGAACCCGCGGATATGGAGGGCCAACTGTATTCATGGAACTTGACCAAAGATGTTTATAAATTGAGTTCCAGGCCTTCTTAAGTTTTTAAGCCTACCTAGAGGAATCATAAACTAAAAGATGAAGAGTTAGCTTTATTGTATTTCTTTGCCCCGGAATATACTATCAACACTAAGGTGTTTTTTTGTTTCGTTTAGTATTTTCTTTTGTTTTTTTGGTTTGTTTATATTTGGGATTTTTTTGTTTTTTAAGAAAATGTGTACTCTTAGACACAAGTGATACTAGGCATTAAACTGAAAGAATCCGTATGTCACCACTAGAGGTCATCTAACCCCACTGTCTCATTTTACAGATGATAGGGAAAGCAGAGACCCAAAGCAATTATAACTGGCAACAGCACTTCAAAGAGCACATCTTACTGTACGGTGGCCAATAATACTATATCAGAATAGGCAGACAGCCTATTTTATTTCTTTGGTAATATGTGAATTCTTTGTGGTTTAAAAAAATTAAATCTAGAAGTATCTAAAATAAAAATCAGATATAAAATTTTTTTTTAAATCCAAAAAAAAAAATCAGACATTCCCATTCCCAATGGTAATTTGTTAACAGTTTTGTGTGCATTATTCCAGACCTTTTTTATAAGATTTTATCAAGTACAAAAACAAATGCATTGTGTTTTTGCATGTGTGTGAGGAAGGCTGGCTCTGAGCTAACATCCATTGCCAATCCTCTTCTTTTTACTGAAGCAGATTAGCCCTGGGCCAACATCTGTGCCCATCTCCTCTGTTTTGTATGTGGGATGCTGCCACAGCATGGCCTGATGAGCAGTGCATCAGTCCGCACCTGGGATCCAAACCTGCAAACCCCACACCGCAGAAGTGGAGTGTGCAAACCTAACCACTACGCCACTGGGCCGGCCCCAAATGCATTGTTTTTTTAAAAAATATTTATAGAGAATCTTACTTGTATATTCTTTTCTAGCCATTTGATTTTATCTTTTAATGATTTGTGTTGGAAATATTCCCATGTTAGAGCAATGAAAGAACTATGTCATTCTGAGTAAATGGGTGTACCATAATTTATTTAACCATACTCCTATTGATGAACAAGAGGTTGTTTTGCTCATAATTAACATCTCTCTGCCCACATGCAGATATAGAGGATATTCTTTGAATAGAGTATGCCAAATTACTCTCCAGAAAGGCTGTAGCATTTGAATTTGCATACTCATACAGTCGTGCACTGCATAACAACATTTTGGTCAGTGACAGACCTCATATGCAACTACAGTGGTCCCATAAAATTAGTACCACATAGCCTAGGTGTGTAGTAGGCTATCTAGCATGTAGGTATGATGTCCACACGATGACAAAATCACCTAACGACCCATCTCTCAGAGTGGATCCTCATTGTTAAGTGATGCACAACTGTGTATGATTGTACCTATGACCTCAAACCTTTAGTAGTACTTGATATAATCAGTCTTTACATTTTTTTCCAATCTGGGGAAAAAAATGTCTTTTTGTTTTAATTTGCATATTGCTGACCATTACAGAGTTTTTCCCTCTCTATTTTTCTTTGTTCATTTGTGTTTCTTTTCTGAATAACCTGTTCTGTTCTTTGTGTACCTTTCTGTTGGGTCTTTTCTCTTTCATATTGATTTAAATATGCTCTAGATGATAATCCTTTGTTACATGCTTTCTCGTCAGTATGATCCAAATTAGTAGAGTGTTTCATTTGCAATTTTTTATTTTACGTAGTCAGATCTGCTATTTTTCAATTATAATGTCTGAAGTTTAGGAAGCTTTCCCCCTCTAAATTTCCCCTGTTTTTTTTTTTTTTAATACTTCAGGAGCTGGCCCGGTGGCATAGTGGTTAAGTTTGCACACTCTGATTTGGCGGCCCAGGGTTCACAGGTTCATATCCCAGACGCAGACTGACGCACCGCTTATCAAGCCATGCTGTGGTGGTGTCCTGTGTAAAGCAGAGGAAGATGGGCACGGATGTTAACTCAGGGCCTGCCTACCTCAGCAAAAAGAGGAGGATTGGCAACAGATGTTAACTCAGGGCTAATCTTCCTCACCAGAAAAAAAAATGCATATGTGTGAACGCGTGTATAGAAAAATCATTATATTTTATTCTCTTTCAGTTTCAGGAGACAAGTATTATCTTTAAATCTAAATGGGTGCAATTCATTAATGAAAAAATTACAACATCTTTTTGCCTTTTTGGCTCATACACAGGTAAGTGTAACTATGTGTAGTATGTGTATGCTAATTTCATAGATAATATTCTTTAAATTTCACATTAGATCAAACTTGATGAACCTTTTAAACTGATGAAATAATATATATCTCGCCCAGCACAACAAATTCACTTAGAAATGCTAAAGAGATACTGCTTAAAATCAGGATATGCCCTCAGTTTTCATTTCTTCCTCCTGCTTTTCATTCTTGTAGATGAATATTATGCTGACCCATTGTTCTAATTATTATAGATAAAATCTGATTTTCTATCCAGCGAATAAGCTCCTTCATGAAGAAATCTTTTTTTTTTTTTTTTTTTTGTGGGGAAGACCAGCCCTGAGCTAACATCTGTTGCCACTCCTCCCCTTTTTGGCCGAGGAAGACTGGCCCTGGGCTAACATCCGTGCCCATCTTCCTCCACTTTATATGGGATATGGCATACGGCATGGCTGACAGGCAGTGCGTCGGCGGGCGCCCGGGATCCGAACTCGCGAACCCCGGGCTGCCAAGCGCGGACTAAACCGCTGCGCCACCGGGCGGCCCATGAAGAAATCTTTTTAAATGCATCTTTAATAGTTTATAGATACTAAACTCATAGATTTTCACAGGAATGAACAATTAAAATAATTTTGTGGCGCATTGACTTCTTTTTTTCTCTCATTTCTAATATATATACCCATTCATTATGACTAAAATTTTAAGCTCTAGAACTTAACAGATAGAATTATTTATTTCATTTCCTATAAGAATTGCTTATCCGTTAAGTTCTAGAGCTTAAAATTTTGTGGTGATCTTTTATGTCCACAAATTTATCCAAGGAAATGAATTTATGTTAATGGCAAGAAAATCACATATAGTACATATTCATTCATTCAACAGACATTGAGAGACACAATATGTGCTCTGATAAGCATTCAAAGAGGAATCCTTATGCTCATAGAACTTATAGTTTAAGTTTTGAGCAATGCATATGAATAATGTATATCACAATTTATAAATATCATATATTTATAAATATCATATTTATAAATGATATATATTATTATTTTCTGGTTTTACTCTGATTGTCTTAGTTTCACACAGGTCTAAAGGAGTAGGTCATCAGAGCCAGAAGAGAAGATGGATTCAGAATTGATGGGATTGAGTTGATAGGAATGCCTTGTTTCCTATCTACAAGCTGAGAAATATCTCAAGTATAACTTCTTAAATGGAAAGAATCAAGACTGGATTGACATATGAGATAATAGTGGTGCCCTATGAGTAGTAACATATACTCAAAGGGATAATTTTATTATTCTCTGTCTGGGGAAAATATGTTCACCAATTAAATTTAGCATCTCAGGACCAAGGGAGATGAAATCTCCTCTAACTCCCAAACATTCTTTGCTAGCAAATTGACTTCTGCACTTGCTTTATCACTAGTCTATATTTACTATATACTATATATAATATATATGTACATATGTATCCATGTGTATGTATGCAGATATGAATACATTGTATATACTATATTAACTTATTAAGTCAGAACTCTTAGGAAAAAACCTTAGGAGGTTTCCATGCTCCCAAGAAAAAAAGAAAGGAATTAACAGGAGAATCTAATTAAAGTTCTGTCAGTTAAGACCTATCTGATAGCAGGCCAAAAAGGATTATTTTAGGTAGGTAGATTTCTCTATATAATTGAAATGGCTTTTTTCTTATAATTAATAAAGCAAACATTTATTGAGCATTTAAATTTGTCTAGCTCCTGTGCTAAGTGGTTTACTTGTATTATCTCTTAATCTTCAAAACCAGTCTATGAGGTAATAAAGTAGTATACCCATTTTGCAGATGAAAAAAACCAGGCTTATGGTGCCTCCTTTCAGGGTCATACAAACAAGTGGCAAGATTGGGATATGAACGAAATGGCTCGGGAGCCCATGCTCAACCAGTACACTAAGCTTCCTTCCTTCAGAGTACTATAAACACTCCTATTTTGATAAAATTTTCCTTAACTAAGGACTCTGTTATATACCAGAGATATTCAAAATGTTGGGAAAATTCTAAATTTTCAAGTTATAATCACATCTTTTTAGATACCTTTTCAGCTCTTTTTTGGTTGTGGCAAAATCTAGAATTTGAACCTAGATTGCTCCAAAGTCCATGAGCAACCACCTCACTAAACTGCCTCTGTACTGAAAAAAATGAAATCAGCAAGGTCCCTAACTAACGGGCTCAGGTTCTGTAGATTTATGGCATGTGTACCCAGTCTAGGAAATTTTCACCTAAAGTAGGTATGCATGGCCCTTTTAGAGTATTCCACTTATTACTTGATCCAAAATATACATTTATTAACATATCTTTTTCAGATTTGGTGTTTCAAAAAATTGTGGACTCAAGCACATGAATGTCATAGAGGGATAATGCCAAGAGCATTATATTAAGAGTTAGAGAGACCTGGGTTCTGATGTAATCCCCTCTGCCACTAATTTAGCTGTGTAACCTTGGGCAAGTCACATAGTTTCTCTAGATTTTAATTCTCATCTGCAGAATGAGAAGTTATGACTGAAGCTTACCTAAATTTATCTCTAACTAATTTTATCTGCCTCCATGTTTGGTAGTTTGTAGTAAAGGTTAAGCACAATGTAATTTTAAGTAATCTTCATTAAACATATATTAAGATTTCAGTTATTTGGTTTATAGTGTGAGAATCACTTCCTTGTATTTTCTCTACTAATATCAAAAGAGAGAAGCATATGCACCTCGGATATTCTTTGAGGCTTCCAGACCTCCATGGTTTACCCCTAGATCTCAGCAAGACTGTTCTGAATACCTCAGATTTCTGCTAGACAGGTAAAAAGTATTTTTAAAGTTATTATTTGAATTGTGTTCTTTCATAACAGATTATTTCTACAGAATATTGTTTTTACTTTTAAAAACATATTTCAAGTTTTAGTCTTTAAAATACCTTGCATTCATGGTATTTTTTTAAGTGTTCTTTTGTTTTTAACTTGGTTTCTTTTTTTGATTTTCTTACTTTAAACCAGCTGTTCTCAAAGTGTGGTACAAGGACCGCTAGGGGTTTCCAAAACACTTTCAGGGGTCTTCCCTTTTCCAACTACTTATCTGTGTATATGTAGTTGAGACCGGATTTTCTCCATATAATTCATCCAAAACAACATATCACAACAGATTGAATGCAGAGCAGCTATGAGGATACAGCTGTCTTCCAAGCCAGATACTTGAAAATTTGCAAAATATAAAACGGTGCCATTCTTACTAAATTTTGTTAGTTTTAGAAAATATAACTTTGTCATTAAAAAATGTTGTTTATATTAACATGTAATGAGTTTATCATTGTTTTTAAATGTATTTTTGTATTACTTTTATTCTCAGTTTTTGATTACAGTAAATATTGATAGATACAACCACATAAGTGAAAGCTCTTAGATTCCTCATTTGTTTTTAAGACTATAAAGGGGTCCTGAGACCAAAAAATTTAATAGCTGTTTCTTTAGACCAGTTTATAGTTGGGTGGGTTTGGTATATTTTATTGTCTCTTTACCACTCAGTTAATAAAACCTATTATCTTCTTGTGTGTCCTTGTCTTTGCCTCCCTTCTGTTATATGAATGACTAGTAAAGTTAGTTGAGCTCAACATGTGCAACCTTCCTTCCCTTTGGCTAAGGATATATCAAGTGGTTTCTTTGTGCCAGGCTTTCTATGAGATGCTAGGCAGACAGAGATAGATAAGACAATTAATGGACATATATAATTAACTATAATGTAATAAGCGCTATAAAATAGCCATATGGAGAAAATGTAATGAGAATATAGGGTAGAAATAGCCCCTAGCTTCTCTTCTAATCTGCATTCTCCAACTGTTCAGTATCCCTCTTGATTAAAAAAGGAGAAACTTGATTTCTTAAATTAAGCATTATATTTGATAAAAATAATTTGACTGTTTATATAAGCCATCAATATTTTTAAATAGAAATAACATTTAAACTTAAGTGAAGTAGCTATATAATGATATACTGTCCTGCAGGCTCCATGAAGAAGAAAAGATCTTGAAAATTCAGTCCTCACACAAGCCTTCTGAAAGTCTGGGATGCAGTGAAACTTCTTTACAGCAAGTAGCCAGTAAGGCAGCTTTACTAACAGAGACCCCTTGTGCAAGTGATGGTGAGAAGACTTTAATAGAAAAAACATTTGGAGGAAAACTACGAACTCACATATGTTGTTTGAACTGCAGGAGTACCTCACAAAAAGTGGAAGCCTTTACAGATCTTTCACTTGCCTTTTGTCCTTCCTCTTCTTTGGAAAACTTGTCTTTTCAAGATCCAGCATCATCACCCAATACACAAGACGGTGGTCTAATGCGAGCCAGTGTACCTGGTCCTTCGGAAGAACCAGGAGTTTATATTCCAGCAACAGCTGCCTTTGTCTGTGACTCAGCTGTGAGCGAAAGAATGGTAGGCAGTCCGCCTGATGAGTTTCACTGTACTGAAGACACTTCTGTCCCTGGTGAATCTAGCAAGATTGTTGTTAATAAAGATGTACCTCAGAAACCAGGAGGTGAAACCACACCTTCAGTAACTGACTTACTAAATTATTTTTTGGCTCCAGAGATTCTTACTGGTGACAACCAGTATTATTGTGAAAACTGTGCCTCTCTGCAGAATGCCGAGAAAACTATGCAAATCACGGAGGAACCTGAATACCTTATTCTTACTCTCCTGAGATTTTCATATGATCAGAAGTATCATGTGAGAAGAAAAATTTTAGACAATGTGTCACTGCCACTGGTTTTGGAGTTGCCAGTTAAAAGAACCACTTCTTTCTCTTCATTGTCAGAAAGTTGGTCTATAGATGTTGACTTCACTGATATTAGTGAGAACCTAGCTAAAAAATTAAAGCCTTCTGGAACTGAAGAAGTTTGCTGCCCCAAATTGGTGCCCTATCTATTAAGTTCTGTTGTCGTTCACTCTGGTATATCCTCTGAAAGTGGGCATTACTATTCTTATGCCAGAAATATCACAGGTTCAGAGTCCTCATACCAGGTGTGCCACCAGTCTGAAACTCTGGCATTAGCATCCTCCCGGAGTCATTTACTAGGGAGACATAGTCCCAGTGCAATTATTGAACAGGATTTGGAAAATAAGGAAATGTCAAAAGAGTGGTTTTTATTTAATGATAGCAGAGTGACATTTACTTCATTTCAATCAGTCCAAAAAATTACAAGTAGGTTTCCAAAGGACACAGCTTATGTGCTTTTGTATAAAAAACAGAACAGCACAAATGGTTTAAGTGCTAATAATTCAACCAGTGGACTCTGGGTAAATGGAGACCCACCTCTACAAAAAGAACTTATGGATGCTATAACAAAAGACAATAAACTGTATTTACAGGTAAGTTGTAAGTATAAGCTTCATCATTTTGTAGAAAATATTTAAATAGTTGACAGGTGGTTAAGTGACTGCCCTAATTTTGAAAACCAGCTTAACTTCTACATTTTCAAGGAATTTACAGAGTGGTAATTTTGAAAACCATCTTAACTTCTACATTTTCAAGGAATTTACAGAGTGGTAATTTTGAAATTTGAGTCTGAGTTTATATGAAATGAGTTCAACCTATGTAACTAAATTATCTTAATTTCTAATGTTATGAATTATGAAAAGTTACAAGTAAACTGCAACTAGATGCAATATAGAAGACCTTATTTGTTTTTAATTACAAAAGATGGGATCATTACAAAATCATTCCATACAGAAATATAGGAAGTTTAATAAAATGGAAGTATCTTCCCACTTCCCTTCCGTCCCACCTACCAGGGGAAACAACTGCTAAATTTGGTATTTATTCCTTCTAGATCTTTGTATAAATATTTTAAGGGCTATTTATTGACATGCAGGTAAATAAAGGACACTAAAAGTAGAATATGTAGAGAAAGGATATATTTATTCTTGAAGGACCTGAGCAATAAAACCAAGAAGATAATAGAACAGTTAGTAAATAAAAGCCATTGAACAAGGGTTTCATGTGAGCTGAATTTATTTATAAATATACTTCTTGCAAGGAGTTAATGATTTCATTACTTTAAAGTTAATAAAGATCTAACTGAAAGTATTTTTCTTTGAACCCTACCAACTTGCTATCAACATAAAGAAGCAACAGTAAATTATAGGTGAAATTGTAGGTATATTGATTGGGTAGTCCAAGTGATTTTATGAGTTTAAATAAGTTTCTTAAAATTTTGTGTTTGAAAGTCACAAAACTCCTAAAAGATACAGACAGAATAAGAGAAGAAATGGACCACTATGGTACAGATTTTTAGAAGGAAGTTTTCAAATTTACTGTATTATAAAATGCTCAATGATATGTGATACATTTTTAAAGGAATATGGAGGTATTTTAGAGTGATGCAAAAACAATAAACTTTACAGAAAAGAAATTAGAAACTCAGAATATTTGTTAGAACTGACTCACTACCAAAGATTCTAACATCCAATCAGAAGGCTTATGATCAAAGTAACAGAATGTATTCAGCCACGTCCTTCTTGCTAGATATCAAATAAGAACTAGATATTAATCATTATGATTCTTGAATATTGGAGAGGTGGAGTGAGGGTAAGAAGGTTAGTTTGAAATAGAAATTTTCTACATTATAAAATATGAAAAATACAGCCTAGAGCAATCTTGACTTTTGGAAATATGCAGATTATTTATATATCAGTGATCAGGTGAAATATTATATTTATCAAAGGAGAGACGTGGGTTTTGGAAAGACGAGAAACTGCTATAAACTACTCTAATTTCTGTGATTGGGCTGCCAAAAGCTCTCATAACTATAACAGTTACTTGTGTTGCAGCCTAGCTCTGAATGATTTTCTCTGTCTTTCCATTTACCCCATTGCGTTCTGATTTTACAATATTTGAGTGTGATAAGCCATTCTTTTTATTATTGTTTTAAGGCCCTTATGTCACTATAAAGGAGAACGTACTTTGTTAATTCAGTTTTTCAGTGTTGTGCAGTTGTTCTAAATTCTATCTTAAGTCTCAGATTGGCAAGTTGTTGAATGCAAAAAAAGATATTGCTAAATTTTACATTAAGGTATTTATTTACCTCTATTAAGACAGGCTATTAAATCAAAGCTTAGTTATCAAAGTGCCTTTTTAAAGCAAATTACAATAATAAATACTCAAATCTTAATTAGAAACAAGTATATTTAGACTTTGTATTATTTACTTTTAAATACAATAATGTAATTGATAAGGTTTGAATTGTGACGTTTCTCACACTGTTTAACCAAATCATTCTGGTATTTTAAGTTTGTGTTAGGAGACTATGTTGTTCCTTCTGTTACTGATAAACACATTCTCATAATTGCCCGGCAGTGGAAGTGTGTGATGTTGAGATTTTGTATACAGCAGTTTTCAGCTGTCATTTTTTCATTTTGAGCACAGGGAGTGTGTGTGTATATGTTTTTGTTCTTATTCTCATTTTTGTTTTTACATTCATTTTTTTAAGTATAGTTCAAAATTTGTGAGTAATAATGGCTTATAGTAGATTGCTAAGTCTAGAATACAACTTTAGCTTTAAGAAATAGCATTATATCTATTTATAAAACGGTTGTAAAAATTTAATTGAATTCTAGTAAAAGTAAGGATGTGGAGTTGAACATTTTGAGTTCCTTTACTCTTGAGCAGTACAGCAAATGAATTTACCATTTTAGTACATATCAGGGTAGCTACTTTCTTTTTTAATACTTCACAATCACATTAGAAATTCACCTTATATAATTTTAACAAGCTTTTTTTAGGATTCCATTTTTAAATTTTACTAAAGTCACAACTAGATTTATAAGTGTTAGAAAGAAACTCATGCTCTTTCTAGTATTGGCAGGATTAGTGGTTTTGGAAGGCCTGGGCAAAAAATCGTCTATGACAAACCATTTTCTACTCTGTATTGTAGCCTGACACACAGGAGAGCGAAGCAAATTGTGGACCTCAAAGTAAATTTTGGAAAGGGCTTTACTCTTCATATATTTTTTCACCTCAGTCCAACTTCCATTAGGAGTATCTCCATTATTTTAGTGTCTGGACTACAAAAATTATGCTTTTGGTTAGGATCCAGTGAGAGAAAGATTGTGTAAGTTTCACCACCATTACACTGGGAAGACCATCTCGAGTTCTCTCCTTTCTTGTTAGGTTTCTTTTCTTTGTCTCTTTGGAGGAGGTGGTAGTTTAATGTCTTAATTTTTTCCTTTATCATACATACAGAGAGTATACATTATATCTGTGTGGTGTAAAGAAAAAAGATGGATTAATTTAATGTTAACAGGTTTCCTTAAATGAGAGATCTAAATAGTCCCAAAGCAACAGTAACTCCTTTCTGTGACTAGACCTATAGTCCACTACTGAAATAAGAATTAATTTTAATACTTGATACAAAATTGGGGTATAAATTATATATGCTATGAGAATCATAATTTTTGACATTATATATAGTGTTCTCATCTATATTAAAAGAAATAAAATGGAAATAAATTTTCTCTACTTTTATCCATTGTTTATGCTTATCTTCTGAAACAGAATATCATACATTTTTCTCTGTCAGCCATGATTTATGTAAATAGATAAGAAAGCAAAAAAGGAATATTACTTTCTTGGGAAGCTCTGTGTCTTGAAATATAGGTTCCAGGTGTCTCAGAAGCAGTGGAGTTATTCACTTAATTTTGTATTTTGTGTCTTCTTCAAAATAGCTTCTGGGGAGAAATCACTTTTTAACAAAGTCCAAGCAAAATTTGCCATGTCTTGTGGGAGCAGAACTGCTTGAGCTCTACCTTGCCTACTCGTTCAGTTTTATTTCATTAGGTAACATGATCTATATCTGAAACCAGATGTTGTTTCTTAGGTACAGAGTTATATTTTCATTGCTTGTTTAGATAGTTTACTAGATTATAGAGCTAGAGCAGAGGATGTTATTTTTGTGTCTATATCTGATGTACCTATGGCTTTTATTTTCTGGCTGTAAAACATTTGTAATTCTTACTTTAATTTTACAGATTGAATAATAAATTAATACATCTCCTGAAAAATATTGTGTGGTTAGACCTTATACAGAGGAGCCAGCAATTATAAATGTTGTAAATGAAAAAAAGTTTTCGAGAAATATCCCGCAAATTAAATTTTAAAAGCCTCTCTAAGCCCTATCAGAGACTGATAGGGTCTGATTAGGTCATTCAGTTACAAGGATTTCTTATCTAAGGTCACATTCAGCCATAAAAATATGTGACTCTTGATCATTTGTGTATTGGGAATTGCACAGCAGTCACCGTATGCTACTGAGAAACAAGGTGTCTGTAATATGAGGGATAGATGTCAGGATAAGCCTGGGGTTTTTTCTCCATAATAAAAAATTGGACATTTTATAAAAGGGGGAGAATAGTTAACTAAAAAAATTTAGCCAGAAATTACCTTGCCAGATGGAGCAAAGTAACTGGGCTTTTAGTTGAAAATTGGAAATAGTACAGTTTCTGTTATGAATGTTGACTGTATTTTAAAGTTCTTCAGGATGATTATGCCTAACAAGTTAGGGGTTGTACTATTACCAGTGGCTATTAAACCTTGTTGACTTCAACCTCATTTGAAAGTTAGAGACCCTTTCCCAGAAAAATGAGCACATGCCAGAATAATTTGCATATCCTTCCAAGGAGTTTGTGCCAGTTTTAGAATCCAGTTTACACCTTACCAAATGAATTTGCCATTTTTTATTTACATTTGTTCCTTTTGTGGCTAAGTACCTTATAGTATTCTAATCTGAAATCATTAATATTTATTGAGCACCTAATATATGTCTGGCACATGATGAATATGGCTCCTGATAAAAGTTGTAATAATCTGGTAGGGAAAGATTTTAAGTAATACTGTAAGGAGATAGGCTCCATTTTCCTTAGCAGTGTTTTTGAGATGTCTTACTTTTATTTACTGAGAAATATTCTAAGGGAAAGGTAGAAAAAAATTTAGCCTTCTTTCGTTATTTATACCTTTTACTGTAATCACCCGCTTCCAAAATAGCCCCACTTGATAGAGAGTAGATAATCCATTGTTATAATCATTGAATTCTACATTCTGTGTATTAGAAAAGAAATCTCTTCCAATATGTGTTGATGAGTGTTGCAAGAATTATAGTATTTCTGTAGAGAAATTTTAGGACTGTGGGGTTTCAGTTTCCTCTTCTGTAAAGTGAGATATTAAAACAGAACAGCCTTGAGGGTCTGTCATTCTGTAAAGTTACACCAGGATTTTGCTCTCTGTCTTGTTTGCTCCTTTTGTGTTTACATACTTAACTTTAGTAAGATTTGGTAAGGATTAGTATGTCAATAATTTTTTAAAGTTACTGAGATTTGAAGGATGCTTATTAGGGATTAAGGCAGTTTTAAAATATTTATATAGGTGATAAAGCCATCCATTGTATTTAGGATTTTAATTTTATAAAGATTATTTTTAATTTTAGGAACAAGAGTTGAATGCTCGAGCCCGGGCTCTACAAGCTGCATCTGCTTCCTGTTCATTTCGGCCCAATGGATTTGACGACAATGATCCACCAGGAAGCTGTGGACCAACTGGTGGAGGGGGTGGAGGAGGATTTAATACTGTCGGCAGACTCGTATTTTGATCCTGAGAGAGTCCAAAATGCACTGGTCACAAAACATCCAATACTGTGACTGTTAAAATGTCAAACTGTAACAAATATCATATCTTTTATTTTTCCTTTCATTAGACCCTTATACTTTAAGAAAACACACTCAGTGCTTGATTTAATTTTCTTGACAATACATTTATTAACAAAATGCATCATGGGAAAAAAATCTACCTCTTAAAATTCTATTTGCTTTTATGGTTAGACATGCTTGACCAAAAATTTTCAGAGGAAAATATGTACTTGGTCCCTAATTAAGCTGCATTAAATTTAGTAGAGGCATTTAAATGGTCCTATTAAGAAAAAATATAATTCATTTAGCATCCTTTATAAAAAAGAATTGATGTTAGAGGTGAAGGAAATAGTGTTAAAAGAAAGAAAATCCTTTATTTCCTCTGTAGTTATCCCATTATTAAATTCAAGTCTTTGAAGATACTAGAGATGATACAGTCTCTGGTGAAGGCAATAACATAAAATTTATCAAGCTATACTACTTTTCAGGTTTGTTTAGTGCTGTCTTCAGCATCACTGTATCTGCAGTTCAAATACAAATGTTTTAAAAAAGGATTATTTATACATATGTGCTGAATTGATTTGAAGAAAGGTGCATGATCCTAGAGGAGCAACATTTTTATCTAAAAATTGCTAAATTTGTAGTATTTCTAATTGTTTAAGGATTTTAAAATTATATTTCAGGGAGTATATCTTCTGTGTGTTTTGAAGGGGGTGAGTTCTGTATGTGCCTTGCAGTACTGTAATTCAAAAACAGGAATCTTTGGCTGCAGAAAAGGTTTTTTTAAATGAAATGTTAGGAAGTAATTTTTTGTGTTAACATTAAAATTGTAACTTTTTGAAAGGTATTAGATTTTCCTGAAGTAAAATCTGATGGTTCTAAATCAATAAGTGTGATAGTTCATTTTTAACCTTAGAAGAATTCAGAAGAAATGAACCTAGTCAAGTAAAAAATCTTTTTTGATTTTGTTACTTAATCCTCAGAATATTAAACATTGATCGCATATTTTTAGAGTTGTACATTTGGGGTCTTTTTCATTTGAGTCATATGTTTTGCACAGTTGTTTCTACTTCATAGTTTCAGATAAAAAGTTGAAATGTCAGACCCTACCATCCTGCATTTTCTTTTGCCAGGAACCTAAAAGCAAGTCAGTTCTCCTGGGCCTTGAGTATACAGGATTCAAGAGTTATCCCAAATGTCCCCCTTCCTAAAGGTTTTAACTTATCCATGGTTGTACATTGTTTTGAAGATTGGTCTCATATTTATTTTGAAAACATTTCAAGGAAAGAATGTTCTTCGGTGATTTGGGGTTTATCTTTTTCCCAGGCTTTTAGTGTCAGTAGTTACAAACAGAACTCTCATCTTCATTCCACTGCCTCTCACTCCTAACCTGTTTGCAGTCACCAGCAAGATTAGAAGAAACTGATTGGATTAGTTAAAAACTGCAAATTCCTTGCAGAATTGATTGAGATTTCTCTTCCCTATGAATGACTGAACCGGAAGTATTTTTGTTACACTTTCTTTCCTGTGGGCTTCCTCTTGTTCTAATAGCAAATTTCTAAGCTACCCTATGTGTTCAGTTAGCCACTTCAAGATAATGATTTATAATCATATTATATCAGTCTTAGCATTTATTGAAATTGGTAAAGTCATTTAATACTTGGTGGATTGATATTGGGCTCAGCTGCTTCTGGGAACTTCCATAAAGACAGTTAGACCTATACACAGTTTTATCTATGAATATCAAGTCATTCAAGGGTTTTGTGTGTCAAGGTAATAGGTATTGAATTTTCAAGATGATGACAAAAAGATGACATCCTAGTTATGTAATAATTTAGAGACTATTTAGATAATAACTTCATACCAATACCAAAGACTTGAAATTAAAGACTTCTATTTAAGATTAAAATACAGTAACATTAATTATTTGCTGAATTTAAAGCATTTATACCTGTGGAAGACTTGGAACCAGACTAATCAGAAGGTTCATTCAAAAATCCATCCAACTGAACTTTTTAAAAAGCTAATACTGGAGCCGGCCCGGTGGCGCAGCAGTTTAGGTCATGCTTTGGCAGCCCGGGGTTCACGGGTTTGGATCCCAGGCTGATGGACCCGCTGATGCACTGCTTGTCAGCCATGCTGTGGTGGCGTCCCATGTAAAGTGAAGGAAGACGGGCACATATGTTAGCCCAGGGCCAGTCTTCCTCAGCAAAAAGAGGAGGATTGGCAATGGATGTTAGCTCAGGGCTGGTCTTCCTCACAAAAAAATAAATAATATAAATAAAATTATAAAAAATAAAAAAGCTAATGCTTAGGATTGCTCTGATCACTTTATTCTTCAGTCAGTAATTAGCATCCCTGTTACTAACTTGCAGCTTTGTTTAATTGTCATATTAGTTCTCTTCTTTCTCCCCTATTCCTAGTCCTTGTACTGTTCTCTGCCTCTTGCAAATGTTGTAAGGTCTGAATCTGAAGGCTGACTAGAGTACTATTGCTATTTCTCTTTAATTCAGTCCAAAGTAATCAGTTTAAATGAAGCTGCTCATTGCTGCTAAAAAGAGCACATTAGGCCTCACTACTAAGAAAATGAAAAACTGGAAATCTAAGTCTATTCCTTTCAAAGATCTTTATTGACACATTGAAAAAAGTAGAATTTTTTTTCAGAGAGATGGGCAAAGAACAAAACATGTGTGGTGTGATCAGCCATGCAAGCCCTCATAACCCATCCACTAAGCAGGTATCTTTGCAACTCTATAACTCATGACATTTACATAGTTCAAGTCGGAAAAAGGAATCTAGCTCATTCTCCTTTCAAGTATCTTCCCACCATCTCTATTCCAGATGAATTAGAGAAGCAGGGCAGCATTGGGCTAGAGATCCCTGACCGTTGTTTCCATACCTTAAGATTCCAGAAGAATCCTTTGGATGTAGAAATAAAGATCCCTCATAATGTCTGGAGGTATTGGGGAACCTTGAGACAGGTCCAAAAGGCTTGTTATATTTTTAACTCACATTTGAAAAGAACAAACAGATTTCAAAGTCTTAAGCTCAAATCTATAATGTTCTTTCTCATTTAGTTCTGTTCTTTTTATAATGTTATTTACAAAAGTAGTTGTCTTTTGATATACTACCTCTTTCAAAACTTATAAGAGGGGGTTGAATGCTTATTGTGTACTTAGCACAGTTTAAGGAAAACATAATTGACGTAAGTCTGTCTAGTACACAGATCTTAATGGAAATCACCATTTTGATGTGTACTTTGGTCCATTCCTTAATTCTCAGTATATCTTTTCCTATGATCGTGTACTTCACATAATATACTGTATACAAAGAGCTTTTTAAATGACTATTTCAGAGGAAATAATGTTGTACCTTTATATATGGTATTTTTTTCTCATAAGAATGCTGTACTTTTTGTATCCTTTCATCCTCTGTTTTTTTTCTGAGTTTAGATTTCTGAAACTATTTCTGAAGTAGAGAAGGAAAAGTTCACATTTTATGAAAACTTATTAGGAAATGTTAACTGTTATTAATAGCTCAGTAACATCATCTAGAGGAGTAAGGTTAAACCTTGGATAATGTGATCCTGTAATTAAGAGGTTAAAGTGCAACAGCAAGGAAATTTAAATTAAAATTTATCCCAATGAAGCTTAAAAAATAAGTCAAATATAAGCTGTTCCATATATATGTGCATATATATTCTTAAGCATTTACCAAACTGGCATATATCATCGTAGTGTTAGCCTTATTTTCTTTTACTAAGTTAATTTTCTTATAGAGTCCTTTTTGGAAGTGAATGAACATCAAAATGAATGAGGGATTTAAAAAAAACAAGGATTCAAAGTAAAAAGTGCTTTAAAAAAATCTATCTTCTAAAAAGCTTCAGCTTTCCCATATAAAAAGAAATTTTGCTATAGAAATCATTTTTAAAGGAATGAAATAAAGATTTTTATAAAATCAACAATCTGGGTTTTACAAATTCAAAGGGATTTGTTATGTAAAACCTTTAGCCCCAATGTTACATAACCAATGTGGATTTAACATTAAAAATAGAATCTAAGAAGTCAGCCAAGTGTGTTGCCAGCTCTCATAAGTGTCAGTTATGGCCTGCAGTTGTTTTTCTTTTAAATAGATTTTATGTTTTGCTTTGTGTGTTAGACACACACACACCTTGATTTCAGAGGGATGAAAAGGTTAGCCTTCCCTTGCATTCATATTAGAATCCCTTGGAGAGCTTTTTAAAAATAATACCATATCCACCCCCCACCCCAGACCAATTAAATTACATGGGAACTGGGCATCAATATTTTTTGAAGTTCTTCATGTGATTTTAATGTGCAGCCTGGGCTGAGAACTTCTGGGCTAGAAAAGGTTTTTTTTCCTAGGGCTTTTATCCAAGGAGACTAACATGTCAAGTGTCTACTATGTGCTGGACACTGGTAGGTATTGATATGTTTTTTTATCTTATACCAACCCTGTAAGTGGGTTCATACCTTTGCCTTCCCTTACCCCTTTATGGATAAAGAAAAGAAAAACTCAGATTAAGAAACTTGCTCAAAATTATGCAGCTAAGAAATCAGAAATTGAGATTTTTAAAAGTCACAATTGAGATTTTAACCCAGGTCTTCAGAACTGCAAAGTCAATGCTCTAATGGAGGGACAGTAACAAGTGGGAGAAAAATGTGAACAAAAGACTTAAGCAAATTACATAATAATAAAGGCTTGCGATAAATTTTATGAAATAAAATTTCTACAATCTGTTTCACTTATCCTTTTGCACTCCAAATATGATTCCTTTAAAAAATAATTTGAGATCTGCTTCATTTGCCACACCTGTTTAATCTGTTTGCTCTACTAGGCTCATCTCTTCCATTCTCCCCTTTCTATCCTCCCTCAGTCATATTGGATCTGGCATAGTTCTTAGACAACAACATATACTTGCCACCTCTAGGCTTTTGCACACACGTCTCAGTATAGTATACCATTCTCCTCACCCCACTTTTCCCTCCCTGCTTTCAATTGAGTAATTCCTGCTCACCTTACAGTGTGCTCAAGTCTTCTCATACTAACCTCCCAAACTGATTAGTCTCTCCTTTTATCCTGGGTTGTGTCTTGTGCTTCTAAAGGCTATGGCTTAGTAGTGGAGCTAAATTAGCCCTAGAGTAAAGGCTGATCCTTTACACCCAACAAAGATTAAAAGCAGGCCTTGAAAGGATCAAATTCATCTGTAAGTAATTTAACTGCATGTGGAACAAAGTCCAAAACTCTTTAAAGGAATAGAATAAACCCAGCATTTAAGAAAGTAAAAATAATATCCAGCATCTGATTAAAAATTATCAGGCATTCAAAGAAGGAAAATATAACTGATACCCAGGA
This sequence comes from Tapirus indicus, assembly GCA_031878705.1. NCBI lineage: Eukaryota > Metazoa > Chordata > Mammalia > Perissodactyla > Tapiridae > Tapirus > Tapirus indicus. The sequence goes on along the minus strand of CM062919.1, from coordinate 122,892,263 downwards.
GAAAAACCAATCAATAGAATCAGATTCAGAAATTATGGAAAGGAAGGAATTGACAAACTAGGAGCTTAAAATAATGTAAACAAAAACATGAACACAATGAATAAAGAAATGGAAAATCCGAGAAGCTCAAGAATCCTCTAGCAGAATAAACAAAGAAAACTACACGAAGGCACATCATAATCAAATTAGTTAAAAACAGTGATAAAGAGAAACTCTTAATTAGAGGAAAAAAACACATTACATATAGAACAGAGGTCAACAAACTATATATAGCCCTCAAGTCAAATCTACCCTGCCCCCTGTTTTTTCATAAAGTTTTATTGGAATGCTGCCACACCTATTTGTTTACCTATTTATGGCTGTTTTCATACTACAATGGCAGAGTTCAGTCATTGTGACAGAGACTGTATGGCCTGAAAAGCCAAAAATATTTACTAGAATACTTGATAGGAAAAGCTTGTGATCCCTAATATAGAGAAACAGAAGAAAGATAGTAATCTTTTTATTAGAAAATATGCAAGCTAGAAGGCAAGGAATGATATCTAAAAAGTGCAGAAAGAAAAAACTGTCAACCTAGTGAATATTCACTATATTATACCCGTGAAAATATCATTCAAAATAAAAGAGACATTTTTAGATGAAAGCTGAGAGAATTTTTTTTCAATATTTCACTTTATGATATGATAAAATTTTTCAGACTGAAGGAAAATGACACCAGATGGAACTTGGATCTACACAAAGAAATGAAGAGTGCTGGAAATGGACTTGGCACCATTGCCTCAATTTACAGACTATCCAGGAAAGGAGGGACAGCTTTGGAAAGCTCAAGACTCACACTGTGCCCATGAGCAGCAATTTGGACCTCCTGCTGCATCCATCATGCATCCAGTACACCATACAGACAAGAGACTCCCTTCCAGGAAAAGAAGTAAAAACATGGACCAAAGCAGAGTTTGGCAAACTACAGCCTATGAGCCAGCCACCTGTTTATCTGTGTAGAAAATCCAAAATAATTAACATAAGTGTTTAACTTACATATAAACATTTTGAATTAATAACTGAGTTTAGCAAGTTCCACGAATACAAAGCTAATATACAAAATTCAAGTGTGTATCTATATACCTGGAACAAGTATTAGAATATAAAACTTAATGATATACTATACAATAATATAAAAAATCAGTTTTTTAGGAACCTAACAATTCACAAGAACTCCATGCAGAATACTGCAAAACATTATTTACAAAATTAAAGAAGACCTAAATAAATCAGAGCTTAGAAAGCTCTATATAAATATCTAATTTTCTTCAAACTGACCTATAGAATCAATGCATTCCCAATCTTGGAATTCTTATTTGTGTTAATTGAGAAGCTGATTCTAAAATGGAAATGGAAAAAATCTAAAAATAGCCAAGATTCTCTTGGAAATGAAGAACAAAGTAGGATAACTTTCTTTACAGGATAACAAGGCTTATTATAAAGCTAAAATAATGAAGACAGAGTGGGCTTATTATTCTGTTCAGAAGAGAGAATCCAGAAATAGACTCTGTGCACACATGATCTGTGACAAAAGTAAGATGACCATCCATCCTGATTTGCCTGAGACTGAGGCGTTCCCAGGACACAGAACTTTTTGAGCTAAAACCAGGAAAGTTCCAGGAAAATTGGGCTGAGTTGGTCACCCTAGACAAAATGGCACTTCAGAGCAGTGAGGAAAGGATGCTCTTTAGTGGGGCAGTTGGATAATCACGTAAAATAAAGGAAACATAGTCCTTACCTCACACTAGATACAGAAATATATTTCAGGTGAATTGTAAATCTAAACTGAAAGGCAAAATAACTCTTCTAAAAGATTACTTAGTGGAATATCTTCAAAACCTAGGAATAGGGAAAGATTTCATAGATAGGACCCAAAAAGACTGTCATGAAGGAAAACAATGATAAAATGGATAACATAAAATGAAAAACTTCTGTTCATCAAAGACACCATTCAGAATGGTGTGGAATTGCACGGAGTGGAAGATACTTGCAATTCATAAGTGAATATATAAGGAACTGCTACAAATCAATTACAAAAAAAAAGATAATCCATAGAAAAATGAGAAAAAGAGGAGCAGGCACTTCAAAAGACAATAAATTTCTAATAAACATACAAAAAGATGCTGAACTTCATTAATCATCAAGAAATGTAAATAAAACCACAATAGTACACCATTAAATGCTCATAAAATGAATAAACTTAAAAAGATTGACAGTACCAAATATTGATGAGGATGTAGAGCATCAACTTTCATACACTACTTATAGGAATGGATTGATAAAACTACTCTGGAAAACTGGTTGGCAGTACCTTCTAAAAGTGGACAGAGGCATGCTCTACTAACCAGTAACTCACTGCTAGGAATAGATGCTACAGAAATGTGTGCACAAAACACATTTAAAAATGTTCAAACTAGTAGTATTCATAATAGCCTAAAACTTGAAATAACTGAAGTGTCTGTGAAAAGTAGAATAGAAAAATTGTAGTATATTCATACATTAAATTCCTATATAGCGGTGAAAATGAATGACCCCCAGATACACATCACAAGATGGATGGATTCCACAAGCATAATATTGAGGAAAACAAACCAGACACAAAGGAATGCATACTCTTCTGATTCCATGTATATAAAACAGGCAGTTTGTGAATGTATGTTATGTTCACTTTATGGTACATATAGGACTGTATACTTAAAATTTGGTACTTTTCTGTATGTCTTTTATACTTCAAAAAAAATGTTTAAAATTTAATTATAACTGTCAGTTCTTTTGAGACTGGCCTAGCAGAGTGTTAAGACTAGAGGCCAGAAAGCAATTAAGAAGATACTGCAACAGGGGCCGCCCAGTGGCGCAGCGGTTTAGTCCGCGCTTGGCAGCCCGGGGTTCGCAAGTTCGGATCCCGGGCGCCCGCCGACGCACTGCCTGTCAGCCATGCCGTGGCGGCGTCCCATATAAAGTGGAGGAAGATGGGCACGGATGTTAGCCCAGGGCCAGTCTTCCTCAGCAAAAAGGGGAGGATTGGCAACGGATGTTAGCTCAGGGCTGGTCTTCCCCACAAAAAAAAAAAAAAAAAAAGAAGATACTGCAACAGCCCCAATGATAGGTGATGGGCTTAAACTAAGAGAGTTGCTGAAAATTGTTGAGAATGAAAATGAATTATTTACATATATCTAAATTGAGTGTCTACTTTTAATTTTTAAATTAAAATGTCAGTTCATCAAATGAACTAGTCACATTTTAAGTAGTCAATGGCCCCATGTAGCTCACAGCTACCATAATGGACAGCACAATTCTAAATAATGGTGATGAACCACAGGGCTGATAAAAAATATTTTGTAATTTTATGCCTCCTTCTCAACCTGGGTACCCATTATCTGGGTACTCTTTAAAAAAAATAAATACACATCTATTCTCTAATTATGAGATAAATGAAAACCCTTAAGAAAAAAATTCTGGGTATCCACCTTCCTGGAAATTTCAGGCTAAATCCTATTTAGAGGCTATATCATATATGACTTCTGGAAGAACTTACTGAAAGAAGAATACTAATGACTTCCCCGTTATTAAGGCAACAGAGCAATAGACTTATTTTAGTGTTGCTCCTGTTGACCACTTATTAACCAGTCTGTCCATGGCTATAAGAAAGGAAATAACTCATAATGTTTGCTTGCCCTATTAGAACATCTTGTCTTCTTTTTAAGTTTATTTTTATTGCTTGGGTTTGGGGTTATACACTGTCCTCCACTTCCTAGCACTGACCCTAGTTTCTTTAAACAGACAATAACAGAGGTGAGTATTTTTCAGGATGTCTGCCTTGTGGTATGTGACCTTGATATCAAAATCACAACATTCCAGTAGAGAGCACTGCTGCCATTCAATTTCTCCAGAATGATCTACACTTGGCTACGTCCAAGGCATATAGTATTTGTAAATATTATTCATGCTGTATTTTTGATAGCTTACATTTCCAGAGAACTTCATCATTTTCAGGTGTGAAGGACAGGCTTGACCTTAATTTGGTTCTGTCTGGAGCAGTTTGTTCTCAAACATGGTCCAGAGTTAATGAGGAAAATATTGAAATCTGGGTTCAAAACATGGAGAAGTAATTTGCTGTTGTAATTGATGGTACGTACACCTCTGTAAGTCTCTGCTGAATAATTTCTTGCCTTGGATAATTTCCACTCTCTTGGCTTTCAGTAATAGCAGAAGCAATTGCATAATCAAATTAGCCAATGGTCAGAGACAAGTTTATTACTTTCCTCACCCATGGCTAAGATGAACACAAAACTAAAAGTAAAATAATAATAATGATAATAATATAAAAATTGCCTTGCAGTCTCTGCTGCCCTCCTCTAAATCCTGACAAATAGTAGAGAAAACATTCCAAGCTAAACTAAGTATCTTGCTTTGGGAAGTGATTGTCCAGAATATTCTATTGTGTCTTCAGCAAGGACACCGGTTGCCAATATAAACAGGTCAGCAATTGTCTGGAACAGTTATTGAATATTCCACTATCCCTTGTTGGAACATCATGATTAGACACGTATAAGCATATAAAGTATATAAAGGGCTAAGTGTGTGTTAAATACTAGAAACAAAATAATAGATTGACTGCCATCTGTCAAATAAGTTATCTTCCCGGATCTACTATTGACTCAGAATATGTGCCTTAAAAAATCCATAGCTCCATTTTCTAGGCAACCCAGTGTCACTTAACAATACCTGGTACACTGGAGGTTTGGTTTCAAGAAAGAACAATGAAAGAGTAATCGTACTTTTTATAAAGATAATCTTTATAAAAAAACATGCATGATCACAGCTGGCAAGACTTCAGTGATAACACCAAAGGCTCACATTAGTCAATGACTTACTCTTTCCATAGAAATTTAACAGAGCAGCTAACAAGGAGCCACATGACTAACTCGCATATACTTGAGCACTGCTCTAACCTTCATTTCCTGCCCCTTCCCAGTCATCTTTAGGAGGGATTTTAATTAAAAAATAAAGTATCCCAAAAGTAGGCAACAGAAAAATTAAGGATCTGAATCATCTACCAATAATCAGGCACATAGAAGAGTGAGCTGGTTTTCTCCACGACTAGGAAAATGTGCAACAAGTAGAGGAGTTGGTTTTATGGTTGTCAAATAACTTTAAACATTAATCATTAAGGTACTGAACTATTTGTAAACATTCTCCTCTGATACACCATTTCTAAGTGGGGAGTTTGTTTTTAATTTTCATACTTTAAATAAATTGATTAATGTGATTTTTTTGCCATTACAATTTCCAAAAAAGTATATTTAATACAATCTTCATTAAAGTGTTGAGTACGTGAGGACCGTCTATTGTTAATTCTCTCTATTTGGGAATATGGCTGTCTGCAATTAGACTGAATTCCCTCTGAAGGAATGCCTCCTTCATCATTGCATCCCAGTGTCTACCACAGCACCTGACATTTAAGGAGGAACTTAGTAAATACATATGGAAGTGAACTGAACTCAAGATTGTGTTAGGCAGGATCATTATCCTGGAAGTCAGAATTATAAAAGTCTTAAAGAAGTTGATAGACATAATTGGTCAAGAAGTGTCTAGATGGTATGTCAAGAAAAAACATGGATTAGGATAAGTGGATGCAAGTATGTGTGCCCAACCAAGAATCCTGGTCTTAACTGGGCCAAGAATTGACATTCCACTCAGGATGAACAAATTAGATTTACTTTCTAGAAATTTGGAATTAGGACTTAATAGATAATAGGAATTCTATACTAAAGTAATGTATACCCATCATATTATATTAGAATTTATAAGGCTATATAGCATTTGGAAATGTCAGAATAAGATAATGTGTGAAAATTTCATTTTGGAGAGAGTAGGCGGGCGCTCGATTTTTGACTGAATGAGGAAAAATATTTGGCTCAATTTTGCCTTAATCTATTTAATTATAAGGCAGAGTCAAAAACCATAGGGAAAGATTATTTTGTTTAGGAATTTTAGTTATCTTTAAACTCCTGTGGATTCTATTTGGCATTTATTTAATTCTTGGACTATTTGACCTTTAGAATGATGCATTTTTGTAACCTCTGTCTAATTGGTTAGCTGTTTAGCCCATGATTTTTCCAAGTAGGTTCATCTACTTTCTTTAGTAAGTATCACCTGGTCTTTCTCACAGAAGGAGACAACATGGAGTAGGCAGGGCCTAAAGCCAGCTTTAGATCTGACGTATCCTTGAGGATGGAATGACCAGGGTTTCTTAGAGACTAGTTGAACTGCTTGCTGAGAAGAAAGAGAAAGGGATTGGGGAGAGGAAAAGGAAATAAAGAGCGAAAAGGCGGGCCACAGATAGGAGTGGCAGGCTTGAGAACTGCTGCTGGATTTTTACGATTTTACTTCATAGCTTAAAGTGCAGTTTTATGTAAAATGCTACTTAACATTTGTAATGCATACCTTTTGATAATTGATCAAGTTACATACATAGTTGTTGATTGATATAATTATCTTGTGTTATGCATGTGGTATGAAGGGGCTTGTAAGGGGAGTGACGCCCTCCCGCATTCTCTCTTTCCTTCCTGTTCCCCAATCTCTGCCTCCTTCCCCCTCTGCCTCGTGGCCTTCCCATCCTGCAATGCACTGTCACTTAAGTCAAGATACCTTTTATTAAAAATCCCCATGGTTTTAGTCTTCATAAAAACTCACAATTCTGAAACTAGGGAGACAATAGGCAAAAGCAGGATTGTCTAGTTTTACTAATGTTTTTAAATGTCAATTTTAGGATACTGCTAGAACCCAAAGCAAAATGTTCTCTGAAATCCGTCAGTGGATTCATGAACATACTAGTTTAGATTTTTATTTACGCAGTTCTGTGATTATTCATCTGGAAAATATGAAATTGCTTGAGTTGTCAAAATCAAGAAGTAATTTCTCAAAACCAAAGAAAAAAAATAAACATGAGGAAAGGTTTTTTTCAGAATTGTTTTTCTGTGCTGGCTGTGAAAATGACAGTCCAGAAGTAAAAAGGAGCCCTAAAAAATCAGATTGGGGAAAGTTAAGTATTATTCAATAACTATATTTAATTTACTTCCATCTGTGATACATAATTATATTTTTGCAAATACATTTAGACTATCTCTGGAGGAATACACAGACTGTTAGTATTAATGCTTCCAGGGAGAGAACTGGGGCTCTAGAGGTACAAGGGAGATTTGTTTTTTTACAGTATATTTTTTTGTACTTTTGAATTTTTGAATATCATGTGTATGTAATTCTATTTTTTCAATTTGTTTGAAAGAAATCACCATTTACCTAACCTAACAGTAAGCTTAAATAAATTCTGATCCTTGGGGGAAAAGTTTTTAATCAATAATGCCTCTCCATTTTCTGACTTTTTGGTTAGACCTTTTTAAAACATCTATGTTTAGGGCGATCTTAAGTGTGTTTACCATAGAGACAATTCTGTTCTATTAGCCTTGTGCCATGGGAAGAAATAGTGAGGTAGTCACTATAATAGCCTGGGCGTGAACTGGCACAAGAATGGAATCAGGCTGAATTGGAGTTGGAAGCAGCAGCAAAAAAAAAAAAAAAAAGGAGACGAATGAGGGAAACAAGTTTTGGGGCCAGTTTTAAAATCAGCTGGCCCCACCAGCCCTCTAAATTCTGATCTCTTCAAAGGCTTTACCATTCTCTTGTGGCCTGAAGGAGGGCATCGTCTCTAGGGATTTCAATCTCACGGGAGAGAACACAGATACCCAAGTCTAACTAAAAGACCTCAGTTGTGCGAAGAAGACCTTACCATTAGAATTTGCTAATGTACCATACACCGAGAATTTTATCTCTCCTGCTGCCCGGTATATAACTTATTTTTTAGATGGGAAAATTTCAAAGATATAAAAAGATAAGATGTATAATGAGCCTCCATGTACCTATCACCCACTTTCCCTCCCCTGGGATATGTTGAAGCAATCCCAGCATCATTTTTTCTTTAAATATTTCCATTTATATCACTAAATCCTAAGAATTTTTTTAAATAAAACTTAACCATAATAAAATGTTTATACCTAAAAATTAATAATAGTTTCTTAACATCATGAAATTTCCAGTCAGTATTCAGATTTCCCCAATTGTCTTAGAATGTTTTGCTTTTTACATCACATAGAATGTTTTGTCTTAGAATGTTTTTGTTTGAATCAGAACCCAAATATGGTCCATACATTGCAATTGCTTAGATACACCTCCTCAGACTTTTTAAGTCTACGGGTTTCTCTTTCCATCTCTCCCTCTTTAACTTTCCTTGCAAATTGTGTTATTGTCATTGTTGAATAAACCAGTTTCCTTGTTCTATGGTTTCCCATAGAGAATATCCCTCTAGGGATTACAATCAAATTAATGTGCTAAAGGCGCTTAGAATAGTTACTTACTGTATGGTTATGCCTCTAACTTGATATAGAGTTAGAGTCATTTGTCTTTTTCTTAATTTCAATTTTTAGGAATTGTTTTTTTAATTTAATTTTTATTTTCTAATTATGTAAAACATACGCATAATTCCAAAATCAAAACTACAAAACAAAGTATATTCAAAGAAGATCAACTTCAATCCCTTTCACTATCCTACTCCCTCCTCCATTAGTGACCATTTTGTGTAATTTTATAGTTTATCCTCCTGTTGTTTGTTTTAAAGCATACATATATTCACATCCATCCCTTAGATAAGTGGTAGCACACTGTACATGATTTTATCCACCTCACTTTTTAAAAAGTATATTCTGGAGAGCACTCTATAGTAGTATGGAGAGATAGTCCACCCTCCCTTTTAGAGCTACAATCATCTTGTTGCGTGGATAGACAATGGTTCATTAGATTAGTCCTCACTGATGGACGTGGAGTTGTTTGCCTGCTACCCTCTTTTGAAGTGTTAACAGCTCATGGTCTACGCACTGTAGAGGGTTCAGGGTTCCGCTGCCTTACCACAAAGACCAGATGTGCTGGCAGTTCTTTTGACTATCATCATTCTTACTTAGGTGCCATCTATTTCTCAGCTTTCTCCTTCTTCTGTTTTTGGGAGGCTTTTACCTCCTCTCTTTTCTCCTACCTTCTCCTGTTCTCCTACAAAGTCTTCACTTCCCCCTGTGTGGGGGGCACACTGTACTCTGCAATATCTTGAAGGACCTCATATTTTCTTCTCCCTTCTCTCTTGGGAGAAGGTCAAAGGAGCTCTTTATTTTCCTTCAGAAACATTATTATTTTGATAAAATAAGTGGGCTTTTGGGCAGTGTCACCAGGAAGAAAACCTCCTCACAAAATAATACCCTCATTTCCAGTACTTCCTGGTTTCTGAGAACATAAATCATTAAGCAGTCTCATTTCAAACATTTCCAGCCACAGCTGCCCAACAGGTATCAAAGGCAGCATCATGCCTCAAAGGTTATGGGCCACGTAGCTATGGAAGGGATGGTAGATATATGCATCCTTTAAAAGTCCTCCTTTAAAAGTCACTTACAACTGGGAGAAGTTCTACAACAATTCACTAATATTTCAATGTGATTGTGTTTGTCAGAGAGGTTGGCCATGCTGAGAGCTAAAGCAGGATTCTGGACACCTGGGATTGAAGGGACAGAGTTAAGGAAAGGACCAAAGACCTAAAAGGCAAGAAGAGTTAGGATGGGAGGGGAGGCTACACAAGACAAGTTATGACTACTTCAGAGTTTCTCCCTATTTCTCCCTATTAACCTTGACCTCCCTGGTGCCCCAAACACACATTCTAGGCAGGTCTGGGCCTGTCTCTTCATTCATTCCTCCCTTCCCTCCCTCTTTACACAAGCGTTACCATACCCTGCACATGGTTCTACCCATTGGTTGTTTTATGCAACAACTCAGATTTTTTCGTATTAAAAAGAACTTTCCATTTTTTTATAGCTGCTTAGTATTCTATTGAAAGCATGTATCATAATTTAACTAGACCTCTATTCATTAACATTTAGGTTATTTTCAATATTCTACTATTACAAACAATGATGTTACCTTGAACAGGCATCATTTTGCTTGTCGAAAGCAAATCTGCTACCTAAATTCCTAAAAGTGGAACTGCTGGCTCAAAAGGATATGCGTTTATAATTGTGATAGGTACTGTTAAACTGCCCTCTATGAAAGCTGGAAATTTGCCTTCCCAAGCAATGGATGGCAGAGCCTGTTTCCCCTAGCCTTGCCAATACCATATGGTATCCAACTTTTGAATTTTATCCAGTCTGATAGCTTGAAAAATGGTATCTTGGTGTAGTTTCCATTTTCATTTCTCTTATTGTGAGTGAGATTAAGCATCTCTTCACATGTTTGGGGTTTTACATATTATGGAATTTTTTGTTCATATCCTTTCCCCATTTTTCTATTGGGTTCTTTATAAACTGGCCAGAATTCTATATTAGGGACATAATCTTTTGCCTGCGATTTGAGTTGTGAATACTTTTTCCCATTTTAATCTTTTCATCCATATTTTTATTTTACTCATGACGTTTTTGTCATGCAGAAGTTGTTTTTTTTTAATGCAACAAACTGTAACAATATTTTTTTATGGCTTGTAGATTTTGTGTCTCAATTAAAAAGACCTGGAGAAGAAGAAATTTAATTGTGCATTGAAAACATTTAGTAAAACTTGAGGAAAAGAAATATTTAAAAGACTGAGAAAGACTGACAGATTATGGAGAGTTCAAAAAGCCTCACCTTCGAAGTGTTGCCATAATAAAGGTTTAGTTGGAAGAGCCACACCTATTCTTGTGCCAGTTTTGGGCAGCGATAGAAACTGTCAAGAAATTGAAGGCTAGGCCTTTTTTTTAAATTGATGTGTAACACACATATCATAAATTGAATACAGTGCACCAGTGTTACGTATACAGTTCAATAAATTTTCACATACAAAGATTTCCCATGTAATTGATACTGACTCAAGACAAGGTTGACATAAGGGAAGCCATACTGTAGAAAAGAAACCCTATTGTAACTTTGAATGACCTTTGATTAACTAGCCCAGACATGCTCTGTAGATTTACGGCACCTCCCAGCTGCTATAAGTTGATAACTTTGTTCTTTTGAGTTCCTTAGGAATGTGATGACTCCAGGCAGAGACTCTATGCTGATAGCCATCATCATTGGCAACTGAAAGATCAGGGTGTAGGGTGTTGCTCCAGTCTCTGATGCATGTCCAGTAAAACAAAAGACTCTCAGGAACTAAGACCAGATGTCTGCCCCACCCGGAGATCAGATGGATGCCCCCACCTGGAGCTTAGATGGATGCCTCCACCCTAAGACCAGATGTCTCCCCCACCCGGAGACCGGCCCCCTGTATAACTGGCCTGTAGTCTTTGTTCTGTAAGATGGTTCTTTCACACATGAGTGGGCCATCTTCCCTCTTGCTGGCAAACTGTAATAAAAAGTCTTTTCTCGACTACCACCTGGCCTCTTGACCATTGGCTTGCAGCAGGCAGAGGAACCCCCTTTTTTAGGCGGTAACATAACTATGACCCAGATCAAGACACTATGAATGCCAAGTTCTTGATCACCTGGCAAATGGAGGAAGAAGAGATGTTTAATTCTGAGTTTTAGAGAAACTTGTCCTTCATGTAATAGAGTGGGAAGACTACAGGGAAGGAAGAGCAACTGACAAGAGTCAAACAAGTATTGTTGGGAGGGGCCCACAAGAGTCTATTCAAAGGACCTGAGGGTCCTCCCTGAATTATCAATCTCGTTAGAATTTATTCACAAGGAAAAAAAGAAAACAAGGCCATTGAGCATCTAAAACAAACAGATCAGGGTAGCTAAGGTGTCATCTCAGGCCTGTGTCTTAGTGAACAAAATAAAGATAATTCTGTGGAAGTACATTGAGGTGTGGCTTCTAGTTAGAGGTGATATGGGTTGAAGATAAGCATTCAGGAGAATTGACTTATGGGAATGAGCTGGCATTTATTCCATTCTTCTTATTTAATCTTTTCATCATCTCCTCTTCTCTGTAGGCCCAACCTAAATCTCCAGGGGGATGGAGGAGAGGCAAAATAAGAACAAAAATAGACCAAAGTGAAGGTAAGGCACAGACCAAACCCTCATTCACCTCCTACCTCCTATTGCTATTCTTCCCAAGTTCTTTTTATATTATTAGAAGAGTTATTCAGGTGTAAAGAGTACAAAAGGGTAGAAAATGAAAAGTAAAATTCTTCTGCCATCCACCCCACACCTTGTACAGCTTCCACTCCCTACAGGCAACTGTTAAGGGGAAAACTGTCCATGTTTCCTTCCACGTGGAGATGTGTCAATCTTGGCTTCTCTCCATTCTACCATGGAATTCCTTTTAAAAAGGATTTAATCTGAGTGGTAAATTTGAGAAGGATAAACTGTGCGTGCCTAGTTTAGATCCCTCCTTTCTTTCCCTGGGAGCTGGAGCCCCAGGGGCAGGCATTCTCTGCTGCTTTTGCAGGTGTGGGCTCTTCCCACAATGTAGGAAGGGCTGCCCGGTCCAGATCCAGCACTTTCATAACTGTGTGGATCAAGTTCCTCTTCCTGGAATGCATTAAACAAGCCTTTTAGCTCTCAAGGCAAGCCATGTCCTCCAACTTAGCCTTTATTAATAATAAAGTAACATTTGTATCTCCCATCAACCTTACTCATCTATTCCCCCATTTGTTCAGAAACTGGATGGAAAAGAGGGGCTCTATTGATTGGTGCTGAGGGGGATCAAACTTGGCCATCTCAAGATGTGTCTCTTTACTTTGTTCTGAAAGAGGCTTTGACCTTCACCCCCCACCAACTGTCTAAAGAGATTTGGGATGGAAGGACTGTCACCTTGGATAACTCTGGGTATTGATAGACTGGGAGGGCCTGTGCTATGCCCTTTCTTATCAAAGTTCTGTTTACCAGATATTTAAATTTGTAAGGAAAATCTCCATTTGCAAAGGTATCTCCTTCTCTGTACTGGGAAGAGGGGTGGATGACCTCATCTCTAGAAACTTGTCAGTGTGGAAGGCGAGGCCTTAAATCTGCATAATAACCTTATTGTGCCTTTCTGGTCATCTCCCCTAATTGACCCAACCCCCACTATCCTCATTTGTCTATTTAAGAGGAGAACGTCCGCCATTTTGTCGAGATACTCAGTTTCGCCAGGTCTCTCCCATGTATACATGTTATAAAGCTTTGTTTGATTTTCTCCTGCTATTCAGCCTCATGTCAATTTAATTTGTAGCCCAGCCAGAAAGACCCAGAGTGGGTAGAGAATCTCTTTCTCCCTCTCAGTGCTCCAACACCACCTACTTATGAACTGTTTGGGATTTTAGTTCAAAACAATATACCTAAATTTCAATTTCTTGATGTGTCAGCTTTTGGAGTAGCTGTTGATCTTTGTAAATAATGAGGGATCTAGCTCACTAATTAGCTCCTTTTCCTCCAAGAACTTGTTAACATTTTTTATTTTTAACTCTACTATGGGTAATCTTTGTAACTTTAAAGAACTGTATCTTCTATCTCTTAATCCATCTACTTCAGATAGTATTTCTCAGCTCTCCAAATTATAAAACGAGGAATTAGGTCCTTACATTTTCCTCCAACTCTCCTCCCACACCATCTTCCAACTTAACAGCTCTACTTTTAATTTTTTACACTATTAAAGTTTATAATATTTTTATTTGATGTAGATTTACATAAATGCAATTATTATAATTAAATGTTCTAAACTGTCTAACAGCTGAATCATGAAAACTGAAAAATAATTATAAATATTTAAAATATCACTAAGGAAATGCCATTCTCAGCAGAACAAGTGGTGTAATTGGACCCACAAAGACTGAAACATAATCCTATATCAATAAACATGTTCTGCTTGAAGGAATCTTTTCCAATGTCAGGGTCAAATGGATATTCTTTTCTTACAGTCCATCAATCACTCAATATCATGCCACATTTTTTCTTTGCTTCACATTTAGACAATGAGTTTTATACAGATAATTGTTTTCCCCCATTGTATTAGTCTGGCTTGGGCTTCCATAACAAAATACCACAGCCTGGGTGGCTTAAAAAACAGACATTTATTTTCTCACAGTTCTGGATACTGGAAGTCCAAGATCAAGGTGTCAGCAGGATTGGTTTCTGGTGAGTCCTCTCTTCCTGGCTTATAGATGGCACCTTCTCACTGTGTCCTCACATGGCCTTTCCTCTGTACATGGGTAAAGAGAGAAAGATCTCCAGTGAGATCCTCCTCTTATAAAGATACCTGTCCTATAGGATTAGGATTCCACCTTTATCACCTCGTTTAACCTTAATTACCTCCCTAAAGACCCCATTTTCCAAATACAATCACATTGAGGGTTAGAGTTTCAACATATGAATTTTGGAAGGACACAATTCAGTCCATAACACATTTAATAAATACACACACTTAATCTACACATTTAATAAATACAAGAATAGGTATTCCCCTATGTCCATAAGTAGAGAACGTATCATTTACCAAGCCAGAGCCCTGGTGGTCTAGTGGTTAAGATTTGGCACTCTCACTACAGCAGCCTGGGTTCATTTCTGGGTCAGGAAACCATACCACCCATCTGTCGGTTGTCAGATTGTGGCGGCTGCATGTTGCTGTGATGCTGAAAGCTATGCCAACCCTATTTCAAATACCAGCAGGGTTGCTCAGGGTAGACAGGTTTCAGCAGAGCTTCCAGACTAAGACAGGCTAGGAAGAAGGACCTGGCCACCCACTTCCAAAGAAATTGGCCATGAAAACCCTATGAATAGAGCAGAGCATTGTCTGATATAGCTCCAGAAGGTGAGAGGATGGCGCAAAAAGACCAGGCAGCGTTCCACTTGCGGGACACAGGGTTGCTAGGAGTTGGAATCAACTCACCAGCACTAATAACACAAATCATTTACCAGTGTCTAGAAACTAACCTGAGGATGCCCTAAAGCTAAACCATGGGCTCTGGGAAATATGCGTAAAGTTGTAAAATTCCCAGGCCAAATTACTCTTGTCCTCATATTAGAGAAAACTCAAATTCTTATCTAGGGCCTAGAGCTCCCCATTAGGTGATCTAAGACTGGCCCTTTGCTCCTGAAGGAACCGCGGACTATGACCTCTGTCCCTACCTCCTCTGTCCACAACTCCCACATGCCAATCAAGTTGAGTGATGCTCTGCCCTATATCTGGAATGAAGACAGTGATGACCCAGGTCATCACTGTCTTCATAAAACCATAGAGTCAAAGGCATCTTAGATATCCACTTGTCCAGAGTTCTCATTTTATACTCGAGAAAACTGAAACCCAGAAAATTTGGATGATATTTTATGTCCAAATTACACAGCAAGGTATATTAGAACCGAAGACCCCTGACATTTCGTTCTGTGTCCTTTTCATGAAACCGTGATGTTTTTCAATTCCCCTCTAGGAGCAGAGGGACTCTGGAATTCAGAGAAGCTGCCTGATTTTTATGGATAAATATCCATTCAACCATGAGTCAGAACTATAAATTTTGTCTCTATTCCAAAGTTTGGTATCTAATTACTGTCAAGAGCTGCAATGGAGAAAGCTGAGCTGCCAGGTGTTGAGGTGGTCAGTTAAGACAACAAGCCAAACTGAAAGTAACAGTTAAGCCTTTATTCACAGACTGCAATAGCATAATAAAGAGGCAAAACAGGAAAAAGCTCTAGCTCCCTCAGTGACCCCCACCACCTCCAGGGCGGGGTGAGATTTATCAGCCCAGAATGGGGGATTATTTTACTGCCGAGGAGGCCCTGGAATGGTGGGAGAGAGCAAGGAGTGGAAACGTACTGAACCCGAAGTCAGAGCGTAGAAAAGTGACTTGAAATCCCCTTGAGAAGGAGGCCTCTGAATGGAGGCATTTGAACTGGAAATGCAGATACACATAAGAGCACGGCCAGACTATGTGGGGCTGAGTCTTTGACTGTAACGCCTTTCAGACTGTATACCAAGTGTGGGGAAGGCAGCTTTCCCCCAAGAGGTCTGCCAGATAAAGCCTTTGTAATTGTCTATAGTCTGGCTTGAAAGATCGCACATAGGATTTTGGCCTGGAGCCAGACTCCTCAATTACGTATGGAAACAGCACTTTTTCATTTCCCTAGACATGCTTACAAATAGTCTATATCTCCCTGGACATGACTTTTGCTTAATGCGTATTTTGATTATCTTAGCTAACTATCGTCAGAATAAAGCTAATTATCACCAAATTTTCTTGAGGGTGAAGATACAAAGATCCTACAGCTGGACATTATTATGTAGTATAATGAGCCCTTTTCTGTGTTCAGACACAGAGCTGGGCACATTGCAAGACCTCACTCAATAAATACATGCTTATTTCTTTTTTGGATGTTGGTTACTATGAAGATCTGAATATAATTAATGGTCCATTATATTTTCTTTGCCTGCATTATGTAACTTTTAAATTTACTTCCTAATTTTGTTATCCTGTTCATTGTAAATGGTTTTAGTTATAATCTCTTCAAATCTTTCTTGGTAGAAATAATTTTGATAGAAATAATCTTGGTGGAAATGAAGATAATTTAATAAAGATATTAAAGATATGTCAACTGGTATGTAAAACGCTGTGGCTGCTCCCTGAGATTTCATCCTAAGAAAAGATACTCCAGATAGTATATATGAAGCCCTTTCCTTATTCCTGCGGTCAGACGCCACCTCCTTCCCTGCCCTCAACACATTCCCTAGGACAGGAAAATCTGGAGAAAAAAGAAATGGAAAAGAGAAGAAATTCACTGCCTGAACCAGGCCAAAGCATGTTTCCACCCATTTGGTAGGACCTTTCAAAACTTGCTAAAGCAAATTTAGGTCTGTAAATGTGTATTTTGAAAGGTTGGATATTGAATGTAGAAGGGAAATTGAATTGCAGAGTAAGATTGAAGTGTTTTGTGAAATTTCAGTAATTGTGCCCATTAACTGAAAAAATATTTGCTTAGTATTTCTTTGCAGTACCACCCCTTGGTTAGCCAACAGAACTGGAATGTGCTGGCCAAGGGGCTCTACTGCCATTTTACCTACCACGTTTTCAAAGCTAGAACATCTCCAGCTAGGCCTTCCTATATTTAGTGTATTTACATACCTTCCTCTATTTAAATAAATAACACGCAGAACGTAAATAGACTGGATTAAAGTGGAACTACCCCACAAAAGAGAGAGCAACCATTAAGCCTCATCTTTCTGCTTCTCCCCAGCTCTGCCTCAGGCTTGGAACACTTTTTTTCCCCTGGGTTTTAAAAAATCATTTATTATTATTATTTTTATTTGACATACAGTAAAATTAACTTTTCTATTGGTGTGCTGTCCTATGAGGTTTGTTTGTGTGTTTGTTTTTGGAACACTTAGATAGGCTTGGGTAGAAAAGATATTAATATTAGCTCTTAATTTCCTAGTTTTTTTTGTTGTTGTTGATTAAAGACAATTCTTAGGCATTATTTAAAAGTAAGCTTCCAGTATTTCCTTTCCTTGTATTTTTTTCATGGCTGATTTAAAAGTCTTCCCTACTACCTTGCTGTTTTTTCTCTGCCCACTCCCTTCACAATTTTTTGGTCTTTTTTCTACCTAGTTCAGGCTGCTTCTATATGCAGGCAGCCAACAGAACACACACTGTAAAATACATTTGGCCTGACTTGCTATTTTCTATCTTTGTGTTGGGACATAGGGAATAAAAATCTGGAAGCATAGGTTTTCCATCTTCTGAAAAAAATAATCCATGCTGTACTGATTGGCCTAAATTTTAAAAATCCGAGTTCAATTGGTTTATGTTATGACTTTAATCACAGGTTCTTTTGAATAGAGCCAAATCCCAGCTGTCCACATGTCTTTTAGGCTGGAAATAGGCAGTGCTATTGCCTGGATCCCCACTGCTCTTTTGGCCTGGATCAGCAGATACAACCACACCCACTCACAGACCCCCCCTTCTCAGCACTGGTCAGAGCATCCCCCCTTCGGTGTGAGGCGAAGTGAAGCCTGAATAAGGAAATAAAGGCAAAGGTGCTCTCTCTGGGTCCTGAGACTCTTCATCAACCAGAACCACTAATGGTCCCTCATTGCCTTCTGGCCACTCTTTGGGACCACCAGGAGTACAGTGACTGCTTCAGCCTCCTTTATTCATGAAAAGAAGTAAAAGTATCCTTTATGATATTTGGGTAAATTCTCCTTCCCATATATTAAATTTACTAAGAAGGACAAAATATATACAGGAAGTCAATACATTTCCATCATTTACCCACAATTATATTACTTGACATTTCAGAATTATGTATTAGGATTAATTATAGAGTTATCCTTTCCACAAGAAATCTACCAAACTTAGTCATAAGCAATGAGTCAGTCTCATCCCAGAAACCACTCAGAAGGGGCATATGAGCATAGATAATGAGGACTTCCTCATGGAAATATGCCAAAAAACAATATATAGAATAGGAAACCACTCCAGACTACTTTATGTCTAAACATAAACAATAGAGCAATATCATAAATCAAAGGCAAGAAAGAACTTGAATGAGAGGGCTACCAAATATCATCCATCCCAAGAGAACAACAGCTTGCCAAGGCTTAAGGAGAAACTGTGCCTGATTTCTACTGTTGCTAATAAAGAGGAGGGAGTTTGGGTTTTCACACAGGAAGAAATTTTATCCACAGATATATGTGTGACATCGAGTAGCAAGGAAGACAGAGAGTGTCATCTCTATATTAAGGATCCCAGGAAGACGAGGTTCATGCACAGGGCCTTGGGTGCTATGCTTCTTCCTAATATGGAGAATCAGTTTCCATTTGGATCTGCAATCAGGACACTTATTATCCCACAAAGAATAATTGCCTTAGTCTCAATGAGGCACTTAACACAAAGAACAAACGAAGCAGCCTCTAGTCTTAGATTTCAAGACCACATCAAAGCAGTGAGATGAATAGGGCAGGGATTTCTGCTCGTTTTGTTCCCTGATGTGTCCCAAGCACTTATCATGATTTCTGGCACATAGTAAGTGATCACTAAATATTTACCAAGTGAATGATTAGATGTATGAATGAACAGGCAATGATTCAACATTTTTCACACTGAGGGATGAATCATTCCTTGGTATATATAAGTATCAGACATTTTGCCAAATGTTTTGGAAGCATAGTAGCCTCCTTTGTTTGCTATTCAGCTACCGAGTATTATATCTAAAATGATTTTAAAGCATAGTTCATTTTTTTAAAATGCAACAATCATGGACCTACTGTGTGCAAACCACTGTAACATATAAAAGTAAGAGTTCTTGTATGAAAAGCAAATCACAATACAGGTATGAGACAAAACAGGAGTAGAACACACCAAAGAGGATGAGCAGTGTTTGGATAGTGTGAGAAAAAAATGATTCTTGTCTTAGTCATCTGAGCCTTGATGAGTAGTACCTAAAAGCTCCTATCAAAAATCTACCCTTTAGCCCTTAATATCTCTTCTACTTGGTTATATAGATTGTATCAGTCAAACTCAGGCTTCCAAGGTATTCCAAGTAGGAAGGGATTTAAAACAGAGAATCAGAGCCCTTGCACAAAACCACTGTTAAGGGTGAGGAGAATAAAGTTCAGGGAAGTTCCTCATTGCATTCAGGATATCAGGAAGTTCAGGGATCAGAAGAAACCTCTGCCAATGATCTCAGCTTCTTGCAGTGCTAAAGTGGGTGATTTCCAGAAGGATATCTAGAAACTTCTGACAAAGCCTCACATCTTCCCTTTGCAAAAGCTTACGTGCTTGCCCAGAGCTGCTGAGTCAGTGATGGTTTCTCTTTCTCTTTTTCCTTCTGTTGTGCTCTAAATCTCAAGGAGTGCCTCCCATTCATGGAACCTAAACTAGAAACCTGAGGACAAAGCAGTTTGGAAAAAGTAGTTTCCAGGCTTCCAGACCCTACAATACAGCAGGAAATAGATGGGAGTTGGAATGTTGCTAAGATCCCAACAGAAAATCCAGCACCAAGATTTAAGTCAATAGTCAAGTGGAAACAGTTTTCATTCATCGTGTGAATTCAGTCATTCTCCTTTCATAGTTTTGTTGTTTCCCTAAAAATCTCAAGTTCAAGATTCCCTCTAGGAACCCAAGATTCCCTCTAGGAACCCAAGATTCCCAGCACGGAAAGATATATGGACTGGGTAGACCCTACTGATTACTTTGTCCCTAGATAGGTCAAAACCTGGTAAGCAGATTGCCTGTGGACTGATTAGAGAATGAAGCTTTAATAAAGCTTTGTTTCCACCAGGGCGTGTTACCTGATGCACTAGGAGTGCATACAAGCTGGGGGGGGGGGGGGCGGGGGATGTGGATGCTCTCAGGGAAGGTTTTGCAGAAGAGGGTTGAAATTTTAGTGGCAGTACTCTGAACAGACAAGAAAGCAGTGGACACTGAAGGCAACAGAAACTGCATGTGATGAGCCTCTGCTAGAATTTAACAGCAGGGAAAAAATGTGTCTCTCCTGACTACCTGGCATGTTTTCGCATATCCACTCAAGAAACCTTCATTCCAAACCCTTTTTAGGTGATAGCTATAGGGGGGAAAATGGCATACTCTAGAAGTAGAACTAAAGAGTGGAATAGTATAGTCATATTCCTTTCATTTAAAACAACACAAAACCGAAAAACTGTTTCCATCAGCCCTCCCAACTTGAGCTCCCATATTTAGGCTCCCGGGCAGTGTAAGGAAGAATCAGTACAGACTGCTCACCTTCCCTCTTGCTCTGGCCACTCCCTTGCTCTCAGTTCATCTCTCCAGTAGGGAGCTTCCCTGGCCACCCAGGCTGTGAACCATCTGCTCTGGAGGGAATGCCTCTGGGAACAGGATTATGGCCTCCTAAGTGGAGGG
Source organism: Tapirus indicus (assembly GCA_031878705.1). Classification (NCBI taxonomy): domain Eukaryota; kingdom Metazoa; phylum Chordata; class Mammalia; order Perissodactyla; family Tapiridae; genus Tapirus; species Tapirus indicus. The sequence continues at coordinate 122,871,375 of CM062919.1, read as the reverse complement.
AAGTGTCCCACCCTCCCTCTTCTGACTGTTTTCCTTGGGTTAGGGAGTACTGAAAAACAAGATCAGATATCAGGTTCCTGTTTTGATCTGTAAACCAAGAAAAACACTCTTTTATCTTTTTCCCTCCAGTCCCTAGAGAGTTTTTCTCCTATAAGTGCAGTGGAAGTGCAGGATCCAAAAAGCCACCTAGGAAGATGACCCATGGCCAGCCCAAGATCCACACCCCTTCTCTCCAGTAACTTAGCAGTAACTACCAGAGGACTTAGCCAAAAGCAACATGGTGGAAGTTGTGCAAGGAGAGAAGTGAAGGGGTGAATAAGTGCATTAAGATTTGAAAGTTCCCTCTTCTTCACTGGGTTCATTACTCAAGATGGGTAAAGATAAAGCACTCAGAGAAGAAAAACACACTCAGAACTAGCCAAAGCACTAGGATCCTTTTTACAAGAGAGGGAGGGGAGCAGGGGATATTTTAATATTTCTTTAAGGGAAACTAAAACCTCTAATATGAGGAAGCCTGGATTTAGGGTTGCAAACACTTTCAAACACATTAGTAGCATATAGAAAAGACTAAAAATAAGTTGACAACATTTCTCTTTTCAGATGTTCACTTGCCCTCAGCCTATGGGTGGTGTGCTTCAATTTATGTTTTTCCCCATTATATAGTGTAGAATACACTCAAGGAAGCATCATTACTAGACTAATCCTTCCCTTATATTAATCCTCTATAATAATGAATAATCAGTCACAGGGAGAAAAGGAGGTTAAAATTAAAAGGCTTAGTCAAACCCTAAAACTACAGGTTGAGCAAATATAACTGCAGTTGTGTGATTACAGGATGCCTTTGAATGAAGCTAATAGATGAAGAATATGTGTTACAGAGACCCCCCCCTCTTGTTCAATCAGTTCATTATGCAGTAGTTTTTATTAAAAGTCTATCGTGCTGCATGGCTAAACATATTAGTACAAACCCAACAATCCGCAAATTAGAAAAAATATATATGAGGTCAAAAAACTATTGGATTGTTTTGAGTAAGAATTAGGCTCAAAATGAAAAGTGTTATTTCTTTATCTCTTTGACTGGTATTCTCTATCAGATTTACCATCGGAGACACCCAGATGAAATTATAAAGCCTAGAAAAGTTATAAAGGCTGATAAAAAATTCCAGCAGCTATATGTGTGAAACCTGATTTTTGTAAGCTCCTCTCTAAAATAAATCTCTCAATGTCACCACTTTCAGAAAGCATCTAACTAGAGCATTCCAAAGCAGTTGGTTTTTTCTGGGACAATGTTGTATAACGCTCTCCAAAAAAGCCTTTGCTAATATACTAGATGCATTCTTGAATTGTTGAATCATTACCATCAAAACAAAACTCAATATTCAGAGAACTGTGTTTTTCTTCTATAGGCCCCTACTCCTTCTATTTTTGATGATTATTTCATGATTATTCTCAGCTTTGATTTTCTAGGGTTTTCCTACAGGGGCATTGTTGTGAAGGGGAGAAAGAGCATTCTCTACCCACTCTGGGTCCTTTCTGGCTGGGCTACAAATTAAATTGACATGAGGCTGAATAGCAGGAGAAAATCAAACAAAGCTTTATAACATGTATACATGGGAGAGACCTGGCAAAACTGAGTATCTCTCGACAAAATGGCGGATATTCTCCTCTTAAATAGACAAATGAAGATAGTGGGGGTTGGGTCAATTAGGGGAGATGACCAGAAAGGCACAATAAGGTTATTATGCAGATTTAAGACCTCACCTTCCACAGTGACAAGTTTCTAGAGATGAGGTCATCCACCCCTCTTCCCAGTACAGAAAAGGAGATACCTTTACAAAGAGATTTTCCTTACAAATGTAAATGTCTGGTAAACAGAACTTTTAAGAATGGGCATAACAAAGATGCCCCCCCCCCAGTCTATCAATACCCAGATTTATCCAAGGTGATGGCCCATCCCAAGGACAGGCCTTTATCCCAAATCCCTTTAGACATTGGGGGGGGGGTGAAGGTCAAAGCCTCCTTCAGAGCAAGGTAAAGAGACACATCTTGAGGTGGCCAATTCTGATCCCTCACAGTTGGAATTTGATAAGGGATGATTCTTCACTGTGCAGGACAGTCTACAACATTGCAGAAGATTAGTATTCTTAGCCCTTACTCACTGAACTGAGTAACATCTCCCAGTAATTCTGACATCACAAATTCTTTCCCACATTTCCAAATGCCTACCAGGAGGAGGTACTCCTGTGGTTGAGAACCACTATCCCTCCAACGTATGTTTCTGTATGACAACTTCTATCTTTCATAGCCCCAAAAGGCAATTTACACTTCTTGTGGCTGGAACACTAGATTTCTTACTCACAAAGCAGAAGTTTTTCTTCAGGCTTGTATTCATCTCTGTTGAAAGATGGTTCCTTCTGAACATGGGCCCATTGTTACCATTAAACATGACCGTGTTATTTAGTGTTTTCTTACCTTATTTAAAGACACAAACAAGTATGGAAGTAGAATTTAATGTGTTTGCTTCCCCTAGGAGTTCACTCCCAGGTTGTCTCAGCCCAGCCCTGCCCACATTCATCATATTCCAGCACTTCCTCATCTGAAAGGACAAATGAAAGTATTTTCCAGATGTTGCTATTGCACCAATTACATTCTCTTCAAGAAAAGGACTATCAATTCTGGTAGGAGTAACTACTTTTATTCACTGATATCTTTCCCTGGCAGTGTATATGGTGTGTCCTTGAACACAGAAAGCCAAGAAGGGACTTAGGCTCAGAGACCTTTCCAAGGATAAGAGATAAATAGCTGCCTGGTAACAGCAGAGAGAAATTGTGGCTTAGGAATAAAGTAGACCACCCTGATGCTACTCAGGCCATATCTCATCAATCCTGCCAAGGCCTTAAAGAACGCTGTTTTGAACATTTGTGTCTCTTGTGGTCCCGTCAGTTCTCAGCTATATACTCCTCAAGAGTTTTCCATCACTCAGATTATTCAGCATAAGAATATAATATAAACAAATTCTTAAGTCCCCGTGACATTTGGAGGGAGGGAAAACTTTTCTTTCTGTGTATAAGTGATGATCTTGGTGTAACACCACGCTTGGTATGAATAATAAAACATTGAAATCACATTGAAAAAATGAAAGAAATCAACTTCAATTCCACCTAGCTCCAAAAACTATTTTTTATTTTTTTCATATAACTTCCAGATCTTATCTATAATTGCAATCACAGTTTACACATCATTATGTATTGTGCTTTAAAAAAATACCATATCACAAACATTTTCTATATTCTGACCTTATTTACATAATTGTTATATTTAATGGTTGTATCGTAGTCCTTGTTGATATACTGTAATTAACTGCATTATTCTCTTATTGTTGAATATTTAATATTTTCCTTTTTTCAATTACAGAAAGAAACATCTGTTCTACATCTGTCAAAATAGTTCCTTAGGAAAAATTCTCTAGAGTAGGATTATTTGGTCAAAGGACATGAATATCATTGTATCTTTTACTAAGTGTTACCTTATCCCTTTACAAAGGAGATATGATGATTTAAAAAGCTCTTTGCTACATATTTGTATCTAAACTTTACCCTCACCTCAGGTGACATAAAATAGTAACTCTGAACTGCATTTCTTTGGTTACTAGCAAGAGCACTTATCTGATTAAGCTATGCTCAAATTCTCTCATCTTTTTTTTGCAATTCTTTCTCAAAGCTGAGAGTATACCAGCAACAGCAGGTTATGAGCTTATTGTTGCTTTTATCCAGAGTTAAGACAAACTGCAGAGGAAAACACTCAAGGAAGACAGAGGAAGTATCACTTACTCTTTGTATTTGGATGAACATTTTCCTGATTACCTCCTAAGACATAAAGAAAAATCTTCAATATTTTGTGAAAAGCCCATGTAATAAGTTAATGTTTCTTTGGCTGCACAAAATAGAAATTTACTCTAGTTACCCAAAGAGGAAAAAGAATCTATAGGAAGTATATTAGTGAATCTAATAGAATATAAAGAAGATCTGGTCATATGGTCCATTCTTTAGGATATAGTTTATTGCATTTATTATCAATTTTTGGTTATTTTCCAAGAATCTGACTAAGAATGGCTTTAGAAATAAAGAGATTTAATTATCTGGCAAAAGAACATTCAAGATATCCAGGCCTGGTTCTGCCACTTAACAATGTCATCAAGGAGCCAGACTCTTTCCATCCTTTCATTTTACCAGCCTCAGTGTGTCAGTCATTCTTGGTTGCCTTATGGTCCCAAGATGGCTGCCTTAACACCAGGCACTTCATTGAAAGTCAGGAAGCAGGGGGTGGGGATGGTGGCTAGGGCAGAGAGAAACTTATTATTCTTTCTTCTTTTTCAAGGGACAAGAAGTGTTTCTCAGTAGACCCTCAGCAGACTTCCTATGTCTCATTAGATAGAACTGGGTTTATGATTGCCATTAAATAGAATTAGGTTATAGGTTTATGTCCAACCCTGGACTAGAAGTTGGGCCCATTTTCCATGATATTAAGGAATCTTTAGCTGATACTGGAGGGAAATTGTGGTGTTTGATAGTGATAACAATGGAAGCTATGCCTCTTGGTAGACAGCTAGCGTGTGTGCCACATTTGGGAACCAGGGAGTTTGTGGACCTTCATTTCTTCTGTTAATGGGTTTCCATTCCCAAGAAACTCAAATGTGTTTTTTTTCCTTAGGTCAAAACTCCAAACATCTAAGAGAGAGAATCTTATTGGCTCCACTTGGCCTATCAGGGAGAATCTCAAAGTGAAAGCATGGCTATTGTTGCCTCCTCCGGTGATTCACAGGTGGGAAAGGGGAGAGCATCAGTCCTCAAAAATGGGAATTGTCTTGAGTAGAAGGTAAACACAAAGGACATCCCTTACATCTAAGTTAAATGAAATACCATCAAATGTATTTATTGACTTTTTAACTTGTAGAAGCAGTTGTACCAGATCCTTCAGGGATACAATCTATCAGCTTTGGTCCTTGCCCCTAGACTACAATCTATTTGAGCACTACAAGGAGTAGATGAGAGCTAATTATGAGGTACAGAGAATAAATGTTTTGACGCTAACAAATTGTGTTGAAGATAATGGGACATAAACTACTTCATGTGGAAGAGGAAAGGCCTGGAAATGTTTAATTCATTCAACCAATCCTCATGTAGTCAACTATGCCACAGCTCTTTCTTGGCCACCCTTCAGACCAGGGTCACAGCCCACCATTTTGGTGGCATGGACCAATGGTATGGGCTTAGAGATTGCCCCAAGAAATCCTGCTTCCTTCAGGCAGCCGTCATCTTTCCCCTCTTCTCTTGCCTTTTCAGGATATTTATTTAACTCCTTCATCCCCACCTTCACACCCTCTTTTCTGAGTGGTTAGTGAAAACTCCATTATTATGGGTAAAGGTTTTTTAAACCTCTTTTATAGCCACAAAACAAGCATACAAGACAGGATACAGCTAATGATTCTGCTCCTGGTCTGCTCTGTGATAAACAGCAAGTCACTTAACCTTTCTGGACTGAAGAAATCACTTAAAGAAAAATAATATGATTTGCCTCTTTCCCACCGTTTCAACCAGGTTCCTGGTGGAGATCAGCAATGGCCCCCAAAAATGTGGTATTTTAGCAAAATATTGTATGAAAATGTGCAGTCCCATTATAAGAAAACAACAGAGTTTAAATGGATTTGCTATATATTCTCTCTTCTTGAGAGAGTTAATAGCCCTTCAGTTGGAAAACCCAATTACAGAAGTCTATATAATTTCTCTTGGTCAATAGAGAATTCAAAAACACTATGAATCCAATTAAGAAAGAAAATGTTCACACCCTTAAATGAATTAGAGTCGGCAGGACTAAGATCTAATTAGAAATGCTGCTACCATCTAAGATTACTTATGAGCCAAAATCAAATTGCTTAAACCAAAACAGAGGGACTCCCAAAGGCCCTGGCATAGTATTTGGGTTGAAAATTTGGTTAATATTTTCCTTCCAGACTCAAGCGCCCAGATCTGGATCCATCATTATCACATAGAGGTTCTTGTTTTTAAATCATTGAACGCTAGTCAGGACTTTCCACAGGAAGCAGACCCTTAGTAACAGGAAGACTTTATAAAAATTTCTCCTTTCAGGAAAAAGAATAGAAGTCAGGAAAAGGGGAATGCACTCTAGAGAAGGAATCTACCATATACTAGACTGCATTATTTCCAGATGCAGCTGAAAACTGCTTCCTTTGTAAAGCCTTCCTTGATCCCATAAATTAGCAATTAACTTCCCCATGCTGGAGACTACCAGGGCTGATAATTTTAATCTCTTCCTAGCATCTAGTTTAATGACTTACACTACTGTTAGTTATTTCCTCATCAATCTTCCTCACCAAAGTTGTAAGTTCTTGGGGAAACAACCCACGCTTTCACATTTTTTGACTCCTCCTCACCTCCACCAGTGTCTGGAAGAGTTAATTATTAAGTAATAACTCCTCCTCTGTATCAGGCACTGTGTTAGCTACTGGAGAGAAAATGGATAGGAAAACTAGCACTATCTTTGCCCATTGCTTAAAGTCTAGAGTGGGTAAGAGAGCTGATTGAACAAGCAATAAGAACAAAATGCACGCACCCTGCGATAGGGGTTGAGGTGTTCAGTGAGGGTTCGTTTTGATGGCATGCCTGCATTGTGAGTGCCTCTAGGGCAGTATCCCACAGGGAAAATGAAGTGTGGTGTGTTCGGTAGCATTCCATTTGGGGTCAAATATGAATTCTTGGGAAGCTGAGTAAGTTCAGACATCAATTCCTAGTCTCTGAGTCTTTGATAAGAATCACATGAGCCTCACACCCAGCCTATATATGCCCTAAACTGACAGGGTCCCTGAAGGCATCCTGAGGCCTTTGGGGAGGAGGAAACCCTAGTTCCTCCAACTCCCCAGCTTTGCTGATTGTTCCTTTCAGTGAATGTCTTGCTCCATATTCCTAAAGCCAATTGCTTGCTTATGCTTACACATGTGCGAGCTTCATCACTCATGAGGAGTTCAATGAAACAGACTGGTAGATGTCCCTTGCATGAAGGGAAGTACAGGAAGCTGGGGAAACACACAGCCAGAGCACACAACCTAGTTCCAACATACATTCAATTGAATTATGAATAAATGATTATCTAAACTTGAGAAAAACAGAGATTCAGATACACTAAGAAAATGGAAATGGAAATTATGATTCATTCATTCAACTGATAATTATTGATGACCTGTTATGTATATGTTATTTTACAACTATGAGATCTGTAGTTACTTTAAAGTTTGGGGACTGTTAAATCTGGTAAGTAGAATGGGTACTGTTCTCTTGCTGTTGCATCCCGGAAACTTTGCCTGCACTTTGGCGAAGTGCAGGTGAAGGTGAAGTGGGACAAGATAGAAAGGATAATTCTCACTGTTCACCACATCCTGTGGTCTTCCAGAGTACTGCGAGCAGAAATAGTACTCTGCCAGTTGTACAAACTTGTGCAAGGGCAAAAAGCGTTGCTTGGGAAAAACAATGTTTTGAGGCAAATGGAGGTGCAATCTTCAGGAAATAAACTTACAAGAAGTAAATTATCAAATTCTAAGCCAATGAGAAGTAACTCTTCCCTTACTTTAATAATGTGTGCCTCCTACATAAACAGCTTTCTGTTTCTCCATGTCCCAGCCCAACATTTTGAAAATAGACAATAGAAGACATAAAACACACACACAGACTCCAATCTGGACAAGATGGCATAGAGTCATTTTCTCCTGCTCAATTATAAACTCTGGAAATGGCATGAGAGACAACCAATGGAGAACTCTGAAAAGTGGTAAGAAGGTGAGCTGGTTTGGGACTCCAGGACAAGAGGAACAGTGCAGTGGCAGGGCATCTCACATCCCCCACCCACCCAACAGAAGAAGGCCACCCAGACATATCATTTCCCAACTCCTGACCTAGCAATGGAAGGCAGCATGAATAGGCTCATTCCTCATCCATACTGAACAGGAGTTCTTCTGACATCATCAGGCAAGCCCAACTCCACAGGTAAGAGGGATCAAGTGGGAGCCCTGAGCTAGGGGAGGCACTTTCCTTCCCTGCAGGGCCCGAGCCTTTCCTTTTCTGCCAAGAGAAACTGAAGTGGGTGGGTAGAACTGGCAGGAGAGACCTGGCTACAGCAAGCAGACAGGTTCAAGAAGCCTCTTTATTCCCATGGGCTCAAGTCTCTCCTTTGCCCAGAGACATTAAAGCAGCCAGGGGGCACTGACAGGAGCACCTTACCACATCCCTCCTCACCAAGAGTCACTCAGCATCCAGGCCTGGGGACAGCCCTTCCACCCCCTCAGCCAGTGCCAGCAGGGAGCATTGGGAGCCCTGGACACTGATAATCCAAGCCAACTAAAATAACACCGCAAAGGCTCTAGGAATTAAACTGCCATCAGAACCACAGCCCACAAAAGTAGGCTGGGATCTGCATACTAAACCTAAATAGGGTGAATGCCAGCTAAAATAAAAGGTTTCGATGGGACCCAGAGTATCCTAACATAATTGGCAAAATGTCCAGGATACAATTGAAAATCACCATCAGAGCAAGGACTAAGAAAGTCACAATTTGAATAAGAAAAGACAATCAACTGATACCAACCCCAAGACACATCAAAGGTGGGAATTATCCAAGAAGGATGTTAAAGCAGGCATCATTAAAATGCTTCATCATTAACAAATTCTCTTGAAACTAATGAAAAACTAGAAAATCTCTGCAAAGAAACAGAAGTTATTTAAAAAAAGAACCAAATAGAAATTATGGAACTGAAAAGTACAATAACAGAAATAAAATAACTCACTGGATGGGCTCAATAGTAGAATGAAGATGACAGAGGACAGAAGCAGTGAACTTGAGGCAATAACAACACTTGTGGGACAAGAACAAAAGATTCAACATTCGTATCATTGTAGTTGTATAAGGATCAGAGAAAGACAGTGGGGCTGAAAGAGCATTTGAAGAAACAATATCTGAAACCTTTCCAAATTTGATGAAAAGTGCAAGTCTACGCATCAGGATGTAGGGTTAGGCCAAGAGTTCTTAGACTTGACACCGAAAGCACAATCCACAAAAGGAAAAAATTGATAAACTGGGCCTCGTGAAATTTAAAACTTTTGTTCTGTGAAAACCCATGTGAAGAGGATGAATAGACAAGCTATAGAGTGGGAGGAAATAGTTGCAAAGCACATATCCAGCCAAAGAGCCTTATGTAGATACATAAGGAATTCTCAAAATTCAACAGGAAAAAAACACAAAAACATCCAACTAGGAAATGGGTGAAAGACATGAACAGACACTTCACTGAAGAGGATATATAGATGGCAGACACGCACATGAAAAGATGTTCGACATCATTAACTATTGGGGAATGCAAATTAAAACACAGTGAGACATCACTACATACCTGTCAGAGCATCTGAAATAAAAAATAGTGACAATACTAAATGCTGATGAGGATGTAGAGAAACTGGATCACTCAGACATTATGTAAATTTAGAAAGTATTGTTAATATGCAGATTAGTAGCCCCAGCTGCAGAAAAAACAATGCTGGTGGACAAGAAGCAGTAGCAATTAATTTTCTACTGTTCCTGTCAGTCAGCAAGGAGAGAATAAAATTCAAGAATGCCACCTTTCCTTAACCAAGCTGCATTGCAAGTACAAAAAGCTGTTCAAGTGTGCAGGAAATACCTTAAAACAAAAACAGACTGAAAAAAGGGCCCAGAATACAGCATGTGAGTTCTGAACCTATTCAAGTCCGACATAACCTAAGAGTTAGCACCACGCTCTCAGGCAGAGGGGGCAGGAGGTATCATCTTGGAACAGAATACATAGCCTAGGTCAGAGGTCAGCTGGAGACTGACTGCCTAGATAGAATGAGGGACTTCCACAGTTTGAACTGGACAACATGCTCAGCAGCAGCCAACCTTGGGGGGACTGCAGCAAACTAGCAGAAGGCTGACCGGAGGAAGGGTGGTTCAAACTTTTAAAAGTAAAAGACGCAGTGAAAAACCTAGTCTACCTTATACAATCTCTATTTGTAAATGATGAACACTATAATTTCCTGACTCTCATAGTTAAAGTAATCATACACACACACAAAGAACACACACTGTGGTGGCCGAGCAAGTTGCATGCTGACTTAGACACACTAGGCTTTGCACATGGCATTCTTCCCTGTTGAGGGCGATGCCTAGAATTAACTCTGCTCCTCAGCCTTCCTGCAAATAGCAAGCAGACTCTGCCCAGCTCTGCTGCACATTGATTCAGACCCTCCCCTAACCATTCCATCTCCTGGTCCCTCATTGTAGGAGGAGAGTCCTGATTATAAGTGTACCCCACGTGGGGCCCAGGGGAACTGGAAGAAATAGGATGGGAGGATTACCCATACTTCTCTTTATCGCTGTGCTAAAATATAGGTGTAGTGAGCACAGTTTTGGGTGTTGGCTGCTTAATTTGCTCAGCCTGGAACAGTTTAAGAGGAAATTAGAAATCAGAGGGAATGTCCTTGACCCATCCTAAGCCAGGCCTTCTGTAATAGGAGTATGATTAGATGGTGACCTCATGGTTTTCAAGATGAGGCCATTCACAGGTGTGGTTTACTGGAACGAAGATGTTAGCATATTATTCCATTCAACTATGCTTCTAAAAACCATCACCGCGACAAAATGGAGCTCTTCATTTAGGAAAAAAAAATCTACATGAAAAGATTAATGTTTAGAAATATGCTAAGTTTATATTGAAAGCAAAATTAGCATAACAGTTAAAGAAATATGAGCAGCTAAGTTCTTTTCTCAGTTTTCCTTCCCTGTTAATAATGACCTCTTGGTTGAAATCCAATCAGCTTCCCCAGGCTTGGTTTCTCCCTAACTGACTCTGAGTCTTCTTTCTGTGTTAGGCCTTCCCAGGGTTTTTCATGCCAGGTTGGTGTCAAAAGCCACAGCGCTTCCCTCTTTAACAGGGCCACCCGCCAGTGGGCCTGAGAAGGTGGCTGGTCTACCAGATGTTCCCTTTCAAATGGATGCTCTGTTCCTGTCTCTTTTAAGGCTCTTGCATGTGTCCAGACAGAAAAAGGAGGAGACTACTCAGTAGCACAGTAACCTGCCTTCCAGATATTTCCTTCTACCTTTTCCCTCCTAGCCCCAGTCTCCCTGACACTAGCCCTCTTCTAAACCTTTCCTGTTTTACCATGTTCTAGCTGGAGAACAATCTGCCAGGGGCCTCCTTTCCTACTTTCTGACTTTTTAAAAGATAAGCAAAGATGTTCTTAGGATGCAACAGTTCCCCAGCACTTTTCTATCTTGTTTTTGAAACTCTTTTAAAAGCTAACTATTGCTTAATTTGCTTTAGCAAAACTTTCTAACCAAACATTAAAAACTATATATAAATAAGCACAGAGTTTTTAATTAGGGCAGTTATTGGTTTACATATGGAAGTATAACGTTTGTAAAAGTCTCTTCATTTTTTCCTTTAGTTTTAATTATTTATTTCTATTTTCTTTAAAAGATTGGACTTTTACATTTATCTCTAAATTCTGTGGGAATAATTTTGATATATGTGTCAAATTGACTTTAGTGGAGCCATTTTAAAATGGAGTCAGAGCTGCCTTTCCAGAGAAACTGCCTTGTTGTCTTGAGCCTTGGACTGGGCCAAACCTTTGGACTGGGCCAAAATGGCAGTTGTTTGAGAAGTCAACAGGAGAATGGACATCCTGATCACAAAGACTGAGGATTGTGGACTTTCTGAAGATAGAACCAATAGTCAATCAATGTTTAGCCAAGATTAGCTCCCTACCTCCAACTCCAATTAAAATTCTTTGTAATACAACCTCCCTTCTTTGCCTTTAAAAGCCCCCGACTTTTACTCCCTGGCAGGACACACTTTGGGTTTCTACCTGAATCTGTGCTCCTCAAATTGCAATTCTTTGATCCCAAATAAACGCTTTGCCTCTTAAACTCATTTCTGTTTTTGTAGGTTGACATATGATATAATTTATTTTGATATGACAAGTGTTTAAAATCTGTTAGACTTTTTAGTTATAAAAGCAATATGCTCTTATTGAAAAATATAAAACATAAAGAAGTTTACAAAGTAAAAAGGAAAGAATTCTTCTTTCCCCATCTTTCAAAACTCTCAGCTGGAGAAAATAAATCTTAAGTTTCTTAAATTAAGAAAACTTAATCTTAAGTACACATAATTACTTTTGTTAAAACTTTCACCGTTAAGACATTTTTCCCATGCATATACAAATATATGTAATGTTTGTAAAAGCATATCTATGTACCCATTAAACATATAAAAATATATATATGCATGTATAAAACATTTTAAACAAAATTGGATTAGGCAGTATGCCTCTTCATATTTCATTAATATCTTTTCTTGTGGGTATTTTGAAATCTACCTCATTTTTCTCAACTACAGAGAGTTTTCCATTTTGTAGATTTACTGTGATTTAATCAGCCACCTATGAAGGTACCTTTAGATTATTGATAATTTTTGACTATTACAAATAATGTTACAATTACTAGCTATCTATCATTAATTTTTACAAACATTCCTGTTGGATAAATTCTTAAGTACAGAATTGTTAGTCAAAGCATATATATATATATTTTTTTTAATTTTGATAGATACTTTTAAAACTGCCCTCCGAAAAGATGACTTCAATATATAATACCAACAACTGTGTATGAGAATACCTGAAAAATAAGGTTTTAAAACAAAGTCATAAAATAGTTTCTCTATAAAAAGATACCAAAACCAATTCCCTATACAGCATTCAGAATCTATTTAGGGAAAGAATACACATGCATAAAACAAGTAGAGGCTATTATATAGCTACTTATAGAAAATGCAAAATAACATAGTATAGACAAAGATAAATACCATGGGTTAAAAGGCCATAGGTAAATATTTATTTGAGTGAAGATGAATTTTTTTAAAAAATAACATGGGCACTACAGATCTTTTTGCCAGCAAGATATATTTTTTTGGACAATTAGTAAAAATAAATGTTATGAGTAAAAGGACTGGGGGTGGGTACTGTTCTAGATTTTAAAAGACTGAAGATTAACCACTTATTTCAATTCATAAACCTTGGTTGGATCCTGGTTAAAAAACAAAAAACAGCTATAAAAGATGTTTTGGGGTGGCAACTGAGGAAATTTGAATATGAACTAGATATTAGATTAAAATATGGAGCTACTGTTAATTGTCTTAGGCATGATAATGGTATGATGGAAGAATATCTTTAATTCTCAGGGGGTGCATGTTGAAGTATAATAGTCATGATGTCTAAAACTTACTTTAAAATAGTCCAATGTGGCAAAATTTATCAATTTTTAATCTAGACAGAGGATATACAAGTGTTCACTATCCTACTGTTTCAACTTTTCTGTGGGATTGAAAATTTTTAAAATAGAATGTTAGAGAAGGAAGAATAAAACTGTGACACTGTAGATCTTGTGTTGACAATTTTATTTCATTATGTTAGATTCTCTGCATAGAAAGAAAGATGATTTTGGGGATCCACATTGACTTACATCTCTAAGGTTATTTTCTTAAAATCTGTACACACATTTCTGTGTACTCAATATTAGGCCAGTTAGGTTTACAAGGAAAAAATTTCTCCATAACCACTACCTCTGCCTCACAAATACATGGCATTTATCCCAAAGGGGGTTGACCTAAGAATGTTGACCCTCTTCACAGCTAGAAAGACACCCAAGGCTCATGCCCCACCAAGAGTAGGCCCCTAGGGCTGTCATCACAAACAGAGGGAGCATACTGTGACTTCTGACAACTACCATAAATGTATAGCCTAACACCAGGGAGTGGTACAGGCAGAGGATGATCTAGCTCATTAGTACTTAGGCCAAAAGTACTTAACCTGTCCAGACTATTTTAAATGCCCATTTATTAGTGAATTTGATGAGTTGATGATGGTTGCATCCAGCCCTAGCTGAGTCAACCTTTTTGGCTTTCCAAACACTTACTCAGGGAAATAGAGTAGGAAGGTGGCTCTCACAATAATACCCATGAGCAATTTGCCACAAAATTAATAGCATTCTGTCATGAATCCAGGATTCAAATATATATATATATATATATATATATATATATATATACACACACAGATATACACACACATATATATATATACACACACACATATACATGTATATATATATACACACATATACATATACATTATACACACATATATTAGAATTATGTATATATACACTTTATATATGTATACATTATATATATGTATACATATATACACACATATCTACATTATATTTTGCCTTTGCTAGGTTTGACAATTACTTTTATTGTTTTTTAACTTTTTATTGTCAGGTAACTAGTTCTTTCCTAATTATCTCAGTAGTGAGGGAAGAGTCAGAAATATTCTGTAGTGTTTAGTGATGACCTTTTGCATAGCAGCCATTTTTTTTTAATTCAGAAAAACTTTAAGTTAGCTTCTTTTCCTTAACCATCACTGCAATTTGAAGAAGTGTTAAAAAGTTTCAGGATTATTTCTAGACTTATCTATAACTAAGAACCTGAAGGGCTAAGAAGAAAAATGATTTGCCAAACAAAACATTCTAGGGGAACCCTAAACATCTAAAATAAACTTAAAAACTCAGATAAACCCCCTGGCAATGGGCAAAGAGACACCTGGTTGGTGGTGCTGCTCTTATGTCAGTCAGGGACAAAGTTGTACAGTCCTTTGTTCATCCCGGCTTGATGCCTGGGTTGGTGGCCAGAGCTGTTTCATCCCTGGAGCACACACACACACACACAAACTCAGGTAATATTTGTCCACATGATAGAAAATGACCAAATATTTAACAAAGGCAAAAGAGTGACTGCATCCCATTTTATTAGCTGTCACATGTGTCCACTATCATATGGATACTAGACTTTATGATATATATATTTTTTCACCTGAAAGATGCAGGATTCTTGATTCTATCTACTATTGATTTGAATTCAATTATACATGAATAACTAAGAAAATATTTTTCTTGGGACCTGTATTGTGTTATTTTTGGAGAACTCTCTGCTCTAAGCCTGTTTCACAGAAAATGGAAGTAGTATAACTAAAACAGATTCTTGTTTAATATCTAAACTTTTTAGAGGTAAGAGTAGTATCATTATGTAACACAGTCCTTGCTTCAAAACTGGTCTCACAAACAGAAAAGTAGCCTTTGAGTCACAAGCAGCACAAGGCAAGGCCCGCTTCTATCACTGGATCTCCCATTCGGCATCTCCTTCAAAGCACATGGCCTGATAGTAGAGTCAGCTTTCACCAGTGCTTTCAGAGTGAGCACTCATTTTGTCTATAGCCTCCACACTTTCAGACTCTCCAGAGATATAATTAATTTTATCTACAAAAACAATAAAACTTTAGCCATTGAAAGACAGCACTCCAGAATCCTAACGTTTTCAAAATGAATTTGAACCTGGAAGTAACGTTGACCCCTCCGTTCTCACACACACACAAAAGAATAATAAAAAAACAATAATAGTGATAGTACCTGAACATGTGGCAAAAACAAAACAAAAAAACCCTCAATGTATACATATCACACCCGATATTCTGCTGTGCTGTGTATGATTTATTGATTCACTCACTTCTTGATTCATTCAACAAATACTTATTTACCATCCACAATGAGTTCTATTCAAGGGTTGAGGGAACAGCAGTAAATAAGACAGTCAAGGCCTCTGCTCTTATGGAGTCTATGCTCTAGGGGTGGTGGGGAAGATTGATGATAATGCTATGAAGAAAAGTAAGACAGAAAGATGTTATGGAGAGTGAGTGGGCTTATTTGGATGGGTGAACAGGGAAGAACTTCAAGCTAAGATCTGGAAGATGAGCAGGAATCCTCCATGCAAGATCCAAGGACAAGCATCCCAGAGAGAGAAAATTCCAAGACCAAGGGCTGTAAGATAAAAATAAGTTTAGTGTGTTGATGGACAAAGGCTAAAGCATGGGAGCAAGAAAGAGAGTGGTAGGAGGTAAGATTGGAGAAGTACTTAGCCACTGTAGGAAGAAGTTTTGTTTTCATTCTATGTGTCGTGGGATGCCACTGGAGGATTTTAAGCAGAAAAGTAACTAATATCTTATTTATGTTTTTAAAAGGTTGTTTCTGGCAGCTTTCAAAAGAATGGACTGTCAGAGGCAAGATAGAAGCAGAGGACAAAGTTAGAAGTCTATTTCGGGGTACACCTTGGGCTGAGCTTTTATGCATGAATGATGCATTTGGATTGCCTGTGATATGTATCAAAGCACAATGACTGAAGCAAATGGGAGAATCAAGGGAAACTAGAAAAAGTAAGGAGAGAAGATGAAGGAAGAAACTAATCTGAATCTACGCATGGGCAGTGTGAAAGAAGCAGAGATAGAAGACCCTAAACAGGAGTTCCATGAGCCTGGAAAACTTGCTGGAGAAAAGTAAGGAAGTGCCAGAAAGTAAGATAGTGCTCAAAATTAATGAAGACATATCAAAGATTGTAGGAGTCAGCATGAAGTGGCAACGACTGGCAATATTCTAGACAGTGCCTTCATCAGAATGAATACCAACTGGAATGGATATTACGCATTGAAGAAAAAAGATCCCTGAAGCTCAAACTGACACTGATAAACAATTTTCAGAAAGTCCAAGTGGAGGGGGAGTTATTTTTTATAGAAAAATGTCAACTAATAAATGTGAAGGCATGATGGAAGCAGAAAACCCCCATTTTTACAATCACTACAGTAGTAACTGATTCAGCAAGAACCATAAATGGGTGTTGATCCTATTGAGTAAAAGATTATTTGGGAAAAAATTTTTACAGTCACAGGTTTCACCCCAATATTAATTACTAATTTGAAAGGGAAAAGGTGCTTCTGCTCTCGAGAACTCTAGCAAAAACTACCTTAACCAAATGATCAAATTCAACATCACCAATAATGGGACACACTGACATTGTGTACCCATAATGTGACTCACCAAGAAGGATCCACATCACCTATATAGTACTCCTTTCAAAAATGTTTTACCTGCATCTAATCATAAGCAAGCAATCGAACAAATCCAAATTGAGGGAATCTGCAAAAATAACTGTCCTGGGCTAAAAAAAAGTGAATGTCATGAAAGGAAAAGTGGGATAGGAACCTGCTATAGATTAGGGACTAGTGAAGTACAACATCTAAATGCAGTGAGTTATCCTTTATCAGATCCCAGATTTAAAAAAAATAAAGCTATAAAGGATACTATTCCAATAACTATAGAAATCTGATAATGGGCCATATATAAGATAAGAGAATATCTTTGACCTTAGGAGATACAAGGTACTGATTTGAATGATTATGATGTCTGCAAATGACTCAAAGAGAGAGAAATAGAGAAGCAAAGATTAAAACTTAGTGAGTCTAGATGAAGAATATACACAGTGGTTCACTGTCCTCATCTTGCAAATTTTCTGTAGGTTTAAAATCTTTGCAAATAGAAAGGTAATGAAAAGAAAACAATACAGGTGCTCTGCCTCCAGAAGTGGCTAACAGCTCTCACATCTACTTGTCTACTGGCTGTGCAGAAAGCACCAGGAAAGGCAGCGTAGTGTGCTGTTAAAGGTGTGGGCTCTGGAGCCATAACTTCCTGGGCTCATATTTCAACATTTTTACATATTAACTGTGTGGTCTTGAACA
Organism: Tapirus indicus; assembly: GCA_031878705.1. Lineage (NCBI taxonomy): Eukaryota > Metazoa > Chordata > Mammalia > Perissodactyla > Tapiridae > Tapirus > Tapirus indicus. Next base: position 122,853,622 of record CM062919.1, on the reverse strand, counting down.
AGTTACTTAACTTCCCTGTACCTCAGTTTAACTATACAGTGGGAATAAAAATAGCACCTACCACATAAAGTTTTAGTGAGGATTATAGCAGTTAGAATTATGCAAGCAAACATAGGCACTCAATAAATATAAGCTATTAGCATTTTACTTCAGTGGCCACTCAAGTCAAGACTGACTATCCTCAAGAGACACCAATGAGCGAACACGTTTAAAACATAATAATCGTGTATCTCACCCATAATCAAAATGAGCATCTGGGAATATTTTTATCATTTTTTACTCCCTGGTACTCTCAGAACTTAAATTTAGTGTTTTTTGGGTTTTTTAAGAGTAATTTTAATATTACCTGCCTTGTAGGATTATTGTTATGATTAGAAGTTCAAGAATACTTCCAGTGATTATTCTGAATACAAGCAAAAATATTTGAATTATGCTTGCTATTCTCTATTAAAGATGACAGGGAAATATTTTAGAAATATTTTCACTTAAATAGTTCAAATTTTAATATTTAAATTCCAAGTTAACCCTTAACTATCCAGAAAAAAGATTGTATCAAACTGCTCATTTCCTGAGATCTGTAAAGCTAAGGCAAGGTGTATTTTTACTCTCAATTATGCATTTAAAAATATCTCCTTTAAGACTTTTCTTCCTGTTAATACCAAAATGGGGAACTGAAATAAAACCCAGGGACAAGCTAATGTATGGATCTAACAAAATATATTTCCTCCCTTCCCCAACATGACTCTGGGACCTAGAAGGTTCTTTGTTAGTGCTGTCAAGTTGATTCCAACCCCCAGCGACCCTGTACAGCAGAGCTGAACCCTGCCTGGTCTTTTTGCACCATCCTCTCACCTTCTCACATTGTATCAGACAATGCTCCACTGCTATTCATAGGGTCATGGACAATTTTTTCAGAAGTGGGTGGCCAGGTCCTTCTTCCTAGTCTGTCTTAGTCTGGAAGCTCTGCTGAAACTTGTCCACCATGGGTGGCCCTGCTGGTATTTGAATACCGGTGGCATAGCTTTCAGCATCACAGCAACATGCAGTCACCACAGTACGACAACCAACAGAGGGGTGGTATGTTTCCCTGACCAGAAATGAACCCAGGCCACAGAAGTGAGGGCACTGAATCTTAGCCATTAGACCACCAGGGCTGACTAAAAGACTATACTTTCAGCGTAAAGGTGAAGTGAAAGTCAATCTGTTCTCATCCCCAAAGAATTGCAAGAAAAATCAATTTTGTCAAAAGTGACACTGAAAAAAATGTGGGGAAGATGCAAAGAATTTGGATCCACAACTCAGTCCTCATTGTGGGTTTGCACCTGAAATCACATAACATGTGTAATCCAAAAATCTCAAGCCAAGAATTCAGTGGAGAGTAATCCCTTACCGGTAATATCCCAGGTTCCTGGAAGAAGCAAATAAAAATACACTCTGCAAAAATTAAACTTCCAACCAAGCCTATAAGAATTCCCACAAACAAAATGCTAAGGAAAATGAACAGGCCACAGTCAAAAATAACAAAATACATAAGGGAAAAAGTACCAAGAGTAAGAACTAGTGGAACAATATGGTTCATAAAACAGTCCTATAATAAATTCAGTCTGTGGAGTTATCTCTGGTGGCTTTGTAATGTGTCACCTTGGCTAGGCTGAAGTGCTTTTCCCAGAATTCCCTTTCTTGAATGTTTCTTGTTAGGAGAGGCTACAGTGAGGTCCTTGGGATTTGGAAGGCAGGAAGGAAGCAGCAGCCATTTTGTAGTGCACACACTATGTTGCTTGGCTGGCTTACCTCCTGATGTGAGGCATCAGTTGGGCCTGCAATTGCTCTACCTTCCCCCATCCTTCTTTAGCTTTTCTGATTCCTGGGCAAAGCATGTGTATGTAGAAAGGACCCCAGCTTCTGTAGGATACCCTTGACACTAATGTCAGAGGCAACAAGAATGGACATGTGTTTCAGTTTACCCTTGTGGCATTCCAGCTTATGCTGGTGAGTTTCAATCTGCTTATGATCTTCCATTCTGGCCCCATAGACTTAAAGCTCCAGATTCAAAAGCAAAGACAAGAGCCTTACAAAGACTGCTTAGCAGCTCCCCAAATTACATAAGCCAATTTCCTGTAACAAACCTGCAAGTGTGGGTGTGTATGTATTTTCTAGCAGGGGATTTATGTTTGTTTGAAACTTGACTGACACATCATCAGGCACAGATTCTGAAATGACCAGGTTTAATATGTTTAAAGAAACATGAGGGTGTTAGACGTGCTTAGGAAGTAAAATGCTGTTAAAGAAGGTTTCTTCCATTCTAATAAGAAAAACTGGATAATCAATAAAATTACAACTTTTCCTGAACTCATCAGAGAGGTGAGGTCACAAGACAACCAAGTAAATTGAATGCCAAGGAGTGACAATCCCCTCTGTAGAGAAGCAGAACTGTCATCTACAAGAGGGCACAAGTAGAAGAGGTGACTGTCATAAAGGTGGATAAGAAGAAATCAGCTAAGATTACTTAACAAATTCTTAAAGGCCAAGTACAGGCTAGTGTATCAGTTTAGAACAACTGGGAGCCCCAGACACAAAGAGAAACTGCACTCACTTGCAAGTTCTTTTCTGCAGACTTCCACTAGGTGTTCACAGGAAAGACTAAGCATAGGGCAGAAGACTCAAGAAGTCCCTGTTGGTGGGACAGGTGTGTGATGGTAACTGACTGATGCTGGAGGAAAAGGTAAGAAACACTGCCTGCATCCTAGACTCTTTTTTCAAATAAAGTGAAAGCTTTGTAGTATTTAGACAGGGACAGCAAACCCTTATGCAAAGATCTACTGCTTGAAGGAAGGGCAGAACTAAAAGGCCTCTACTCCTGGGGAAAGCACAGGAATACCTCTTGGGCTCAGATTCCTGCACTGATATAAATCAGAGGTCTGCTGCCACTAGAGGAGGGATAAGACCACCATAAATACAATGCAGAGTTGGGCTACCACAAGGGGGTATGGGAAGAAATGCCAAGAAAGCCCTACCTCCCCAGTTTCAGGGTCACAGGCTTGCTTAAGACCAAGGCTGGACCAGGATAATTGACAACCAGCTCTGTCCCCACCACCACCACCAGGAGTCTGCCATTAGTAATGATCAACAGCAATCTACCACTGAAAAGAAAGAGACTCCCTCTTTGGTGCAAATGTGAGGGGACCCCTGAAAACTCCAAGGAGAGCAGGAACACTGCCAGGTCACACGCTAAGCACAAGGTAACTGCAGCCCCTGCTGGATGCGTGTCAACCTTGTGGGGCACTGAAGGTAACAACAACAATGAAAGCCAAATCCAGTTCAACCTGTCACTAAAGAAGAAACGCAAATGACAAACACATTAGAAATACTCAACCTCATTAATAATTAGGGAAATGCAAACAAAAACCATAATAAGATACAATTACACACCCACCAGTTTCGCAAAATTGAAAAAGTCTGGCAATACCAAGCATAGAAGAAGTGAGTCAATGGAAATACTCTTGCACTTTGGGGGGGGGGGGTATAAACTGGTATGACAGTTTTGAAAAACAATTCTTCATCAATAGTAAGTTTAAACTTGTATATACACTGCAATATCACTGATTTTACTCTAATATATACACCCTGGATCAATTCATGCACATGAGCTCCTGGGGACAAGTTTAAGAATCAAATAATCAATAGCAGCATTTTCACAATAGTTCCAAACTTAAAACCACCCCAAAGTCTATAAACAGCAGAATGGATAAATAAGATGTGGATACTAACCAGCAATGAAATGGAAGGAACTCCATCTACGTGGATGGATATCACAAACATAATGTAGAATAAAGAAGCAAGTCATAAAAGTATACATACACTATGGTTTCATTTATAGAAAATACAAGAACAAGCAAAACTAAAAATATATTATGGCAAAAATATAAAGAAAAAAGTGAATGATAGACATAAAATTCAGGGGAATTGTTTTCTCTGGGGAGAAAGGAAGGGAATGGGATTGGGGAGAGGCATCAAGAAAAATTCTAATCCACCCTCAACGTTCTAATTTATAACTTTGTTGATGTATAAAAGGGTCTTTATTATTTTAAAAGTGCATATGTACTTTAAATGCTCTTTTGTGTATATGAGAGATTTCAAAATACAAAGGAAAAAATAAGTTAAAAAAATAATGAATCTTCACTTCCAGCCAAGATGGAGTCACAGACACCAGATTTATTCTACTGCCTGAAACAACGACAAATCTAAAAAATGGACAAAACGTATGAAACAACGGTTTCAAAACACTGAGAGTCAGGCACTGAAGGACAGTGATCCCCAAGAGCCGGGAAACAAATGAGGTGAGCCCTACGATTGGCTCAACTTACTGCTTGGAGAGAGTTTCTGGCTGGAGAAGCAGAGTGGGAACTCAGGCTGAGCCCAGGAGACTCCCTGAGTTGAGGAGATGTACGAGAGTCCTGGGAGCCCAACGCCACTCCAGTTCACAGGCCCAAGTACCAGCTGCATGGAGAGAGAACTCCTGAGATCTGCAGAGAGTTCCCTTTGAGAATTCAGCAGAGTTCTGAGGAGCACTTGCAAGTGAGGAAACTATCCAAGTCTTGGGGAAGAACCACCTGAAAGGATGAAAGGAGACAGTACTGAGCCATGGGAGAAGTTATACCCTAGGATGTTTATTGAGTGGATCCTACATGCCACGCAAGTTATACCATGTATATCTTATCTCCACAGTGACCTGTAAGATAGGCAATATCTTCATTTTACAGAAAAGGAAGCTGGGTTTCTAGATGGTAATAGCTTTTGCAGTGGTACACAGCTAGTAATGTTAGTCATGGATTCAGGATTAAGTCTTCTGACCAAAACACACATGTGTTCTTATACCATAGATTGACAAAATTCAGAGAGAATTAGCTTTTCTTTATTTACTTACTTGCTGGAGATCTCCTCCTTTCCTTAACAAACAATTGCTTGACACTTCCACACAACACTTAACGTGTATGTACTCAACACAGCTTATGAATGCTGCAGCTTTCCTTCGTCCTTTAATTCAAGGTCAACTTTTTTTAGAGGAGGGTTATAGCTTTATTTGATTCGTTTAAAAGTGAATTGAGTACCTACAGTGCACTAGAACAAACTTTGTGAAAACATTTACTCAGAGTTTTAAATATTTGGAGGGTTTTTTTAAATTATTTTTTTCTACAAAACCTTTTTCATCTTCAAGAACGTTAGTAAGGGGCCACCCGGTGGCGCAGCGGTTTAGTTCGCGCTTGGCAGCCCGGGTTTCGCTGGTTCGGATCCCGGGCGCCCGCCGACGAACTGCTTGTCAGCCATGCTGGGGCGACGTCCCATATAAAGTAGAGGAAGATGGGCACGGATGTTAGCCCAGGGCCAGTCTTCCTCAGCAAAAAGAGGAGGATTGGTGACGGATGTTAGCTCAGGGTTGGTCTTCCTCACACACACACAAAAAGAACATTAGTAAAATCCAGGCGCCTTAATTAAAGTCATCCCTGAAGTCAGCATCCCGTAACATCTTACAAGCTTTGGTGGAACGAATGAAGTCCCTAAGTGAAGAATCATGGAGTTGGGGATAATGTGAGCCATCTCAAACTGAGCAATACAAAAGAATCTGGATTAATCTGGATCCTGAAACTAGATCCAAAATTTCACGTTTTCGTTTGTGCAGTTTTCTAGGCAGAATCTAAAAGCTCTCTTTGGACTCCCAAAGGAGTCTGCTACCCAGTAAAGATAAGAAACTGTTCCTCAATAGTAGTAGTTCTCAAGGTGTGGTCTTTGGACCAGCAGCAGTAGCAGCATCTGGAATCTTGTTAAAAATGCCAGCCCTCAAGTCTCACCCGGATCTACTGAATCAGAAACTCTGGGGGTGGGGCCCAGCGATGCAAGTTTTAATGAGCCCTCCAGGTGATTCCGATGCATGCAAAAGTTTGAGAGCACTGCTCCATACCTCCATCGGATTTACTTCAGAAAGCCACTAGTTCTCATCTGGCCAGTAAAGGCTTCCTCTGATCTCCTCAGAGAACTCCCCTTTTTTGTCTTGTTCAAGCTTATCTCTAATTCTACTTAATGCAGGAAGCTTTCCAAGCCTGGAGGAACTAAATTCGGTTTCTCCCATCATCTGGAAAGAGCCACCTCCCCCAACTCCCACCCTATCCCAGCAGAGGATATTCATATTGTTTCTTAAAATAAAAATAAATAAATACAGAAAACCAGAATCAAAACTTCAAACCAACCACAACAAGCACTTGGTGTGTGTTTGGACAATATGTGAATAAACATGTGACATGTTTATTTTACTGTTTTAGAGCTTAAACTTCTGGACTGAAGGAACTATAATATACATACATATATATATATATATATATATATATATATATATACACTCTTGGGCAACAGAGGAGCCAAATACATTTTTAAACATTGGATAATAGTAAAAATATCCCCAAATCATGATTCTGCCCAATTATCTGCTACAGAATCACAGGGCTGGATTTAATCAGTGTTAATGTAACTGCTTGCATATAAAATTGCTCATCAGAGATTATGTCCCCATGGTGCTCTATCTACTGCATGGAATATATGAAAGCTCTGACCTCTATTCCCATGGTCACTCCCTGTGGCATTCTATGCTTCTGGCTTAGCTTTTCCTGGGAAGAAAAACTGAAAACTTACTTGGTACTGAGCCATGCTCCCATCTGGAATAAAGATTAAGAAAGAGGAAGAGAGCTTCTGCTCAGATTATAAATGCCAGATGCTGCCACATTAATAGACCTACACATCCCAATGGTGCTTACTTCAAACATTTGGTTTTCAAACCCTCCTCTCTAAAGAATGTGCTGGTAACTGTCAGGAGTCACAGAAAAGTGGCCCACTACCTTCATGAACACTTACTCTAAAATTGCCACTGATAGAATGAAGGGAAATCCCTAGACCGTATTGTGGTTTATCAGCTTTCACGTAGCGCCACGCTTCCCAGATTGGAGACTTCCATACCCCAGGGAATCATGAGAACTGTTAAAGAGGTCACCATGTCGGCTTCAAGCCAAGAGGACATAAAACACCACCGATGAAAGGCATTTTAGCTTTAAAGTTAGTACTAACTTATAGGAAACCACGCAGTTATTATAAATGAAAGAGCTCTTTCACAGTTTTCCTTGCAAAATCTGAGGAAAAGTAAAGGGATCACAGCTGATGTACAGAAAGAATGTAGCAAAAAGAAATGTGAGTGAGTGATAACAGAGTAAAGAGAGGGAAAACAATAGTCAAAGAAGAGAAAATGGAAAGGAAGAATAAGCAGTGAAGAGGTGAAAATGGTGCAACAGAACCAATTCAGTTTCTAAGTTAATGTTTTTAATGACAGTAATAATTTTAGGCACAGCCTCCAAGGGAGAAATAGTTATCAAGGAGCCTTAGTAAGATCTATTGGATCAGTATTGCTGATTTTTCCTTTTGCTTTAAGTTCCACTATGACTGGGCCCACACTGTTACTGATCCTGTCTTTATATAAAATTTCAAAATTTTGTTCATTATGGATTCAAATTTGTTTTAAATATTGCATTAAAAATATCATTTTTCTTGATTACTGAGTTTTTTGGTGCCCCTTAAATTTTGAACCCAAAACAAATGTCTCAGTTGACTCCTAGTTCTGGCCCCAGAGATCATACTGTTCTTCAAAATTTGATTTGGTACTGTCAGAATAAGAGATGGAGAAACAAAGCTCTTTCTTTCAAATGTAAAGTCTAATTAAGTGTCTAGGTTCAGCTGAACATCGATTTTGAGGCTGGAAACTCTCTTGAGAAGCTGTTTTCACAAATTATAGGGTTGGAGAAATGCTTGTATCTTGAAGAATTAGATGTGAAGACTTATTCTGAATCAAGTTTCTTACAGGCGCTCATTTGCATCATTTAGCTAAAACCGTGCAAACGATATTCTCGTGGTTATCTCTTGCTCTGTCATAAACATAAGGGCCTAAAGTGAAACCAAAGACTCTTGCCCTGCCAAGTCTGATGAGAAGGGCAAACCAGGGACACAGCAACTTGCAGATTTAACTTGAAATTTGAACCTGACAAACTTCTCCCTGAAGGAATGTAAGAAGGTTCAGGAAAAACATGCTTTGAATGTTAATTTATCTGTTTGAGTGGGAAAGGATATACAGATCGGGTTCGTCTGTATTAAGTTTGGATCCGTAGACTCCAGCAGGAGACTATAGAAATGAAGAAAATCCTTGTGGAATAAAACTAAAGTGACCAATTTGAGAAAATCTGATCTAATGTTACCGTTTAAAGAAATGTCCAATGGTATGTTCATATTGCAAATGTGGGTGACTCTAAAATTTGGTACATGTAGTTAACAATAATAGTTTTTATCATCTTGTTACCATTTGTTAAGGGAGAGCAGACAGAGTACTCAGCATTTACTTATGTTACCTTTTTTAATACTCATAATAACCAAGAACGGGAGACTTTACTATCCCCATTTTCCACACAAGGAAACTGAAGCTTAGAAAAGTGACTTGCTTTGCCCCCAGCCAAACCAAGCAGTTTGTTAGATGTTGGTGGGGACAGATTTTTAACCCGAGTCTATCTAATTCCAAGATCACCATGCTTTCCTCTAAACCAGGGTCTGCAGACTACAGACCACATACCAAGTCTGCTGTGCCACCTCAAGGTCTGCTAACTAAGAACAATTTTTACATCTTTAAATGGTTGACAAAAAATCAAACGAATGCTATTTTGTGACATGTGAAAATTCAAATTTCAGTGTCCATAAATAAAGCTTTATTGGAACACAGCCATGCTCATTTGTTTCTCTACTGTCTGTGCTGCATTCACACTACAATGGCAGAGCTGAGTAGTTCCTACAGAGAACACACAGTCTACAGCTTAAAATATTTACTATCAGGTCTTTTACGATAATGTTTGCCAACTCCTGCTCTATACCACCTTGCATCCTAATTTGGTAGTAGCAATTTTTTTTTTAATGTCATTAAAAGAAAAATTCAAGCATTAGCAGGATTTCTTTCCCCACTGTATACTCCTGAACCACATCTCTTTGCTCTTCCCCTACAAGAGTTAAATCTCCCTGCTTACATCTCCAGTCTGCAAGGGAAATCTCATTCCTACCAGAATGTTCTAACCATCAGATCAAGCTGATCTTTATTGTAATTCCTTTACAATAAATTTCTTTAATGTAATTCCAGTCTGTATGGAAGAGAAAAACCTAAGCAAGCACATAGGTGTGACTGCTGGTTTCTTGATAAGTCACGAATTTCTACCAATCCCATGACTGATTACAGGAATCATACAAAGCCAAAAGAGATCACACTTAAGTAGCAGCAAAAGAATATTTTTTCAAGCTATATAATTCGATGAACAAAGAATAACAAAATTACGGCAAGGTAAATACCACCACAGCACAATGCAAACAAAATGAACAAGCTATTGCAAAATTCTCTGCTTAAATATCTAGTTTTTAATGTCTACTTCCAATGGATTTCTGCTGCCTGCATTTCCTCTGACAGCCACTCTGCTGACCTGGCATCCCAGACATTATTGTGCAAAATGTTCTGGGAAACCAATAGTCAGTTCTCAGCATCCTAGGTCTAGCCCCCAAGCATTATTCATAATGCTAATGTCATCACCATGAGCCAGCTGTGTTCCCATAATGCCTTTCAAACAGAGGAAGGAAGAAAACTAGAAAAATGTCTAACCCAGAGACCTCAAAGGTGAGGCTGAGAGCAATACTGCAGTTTACAACAACCAGGGGTAGCCTGTTTCTCTAGCTCTCACTTTCCAACTCTCAGAGTAGTCTCCTTGGATCTTTCTTCCTTCCAGTGGTATCTTCCAGCTTGCAATATCTTTTATGACTCTTGCCATCCACTAAAGGAATTCATTGAATGAATATGAAATATTATTAACAGGGCTGGTAGAATGCTCTTCCTCGGATAATGGGATATATGCCAAAATAAATTTTCTTAGGTAGAAATTCTGTTTCTTTGCCTGATCTTCAGTGGTTTCATTTTTTCCCCTGAATCTTCAGCCTTAGTTAAATCATCTTTTCATAGGGAAAATATTCCCAGCAACCTAAGTACACAACCAACTTTCCATGCAAATAAACTCCATTTCTCCATTCCCCTGGCCTCCCAGATTTTCTGACACATTTGATATTTTCTAGAGTTGGCCAAAGTCACAAGAGTTCCAAAAAAATACATCCTGCACCAATCTAGTGTTCAGACCAAATTGATATGATGCAGTTGAGTTTTGACAGGCTAGCAGAAAGGAAATGACTTAAATCAGAAGCAGGCTTGGCTTAAAATTGTCTTGTCTGTGTGGTTGTTTTCTTTTTTCCTAGATGGTTCCAGAAAAAATAAATATGATTCTTGTGAGTGTCTACTTTGGAAATTGTTTTTTCCCTTCTTTGTCATACTCTGGGTGAATCCCAAGGGGCCGCTGAAGAGAATTTTCCAGGAGCCAAAGGAAGAGAAGAGCCAGTGAAAGACTCAGTCTGCTCTTATTAACTTCACTCTTTTTCACTTGTGGGTGAGCTGTCAGGTCAGCCAGCAATGGGATCACTGTTAAAGGCTCACCTGGCTCCTTGACCTCAGGGAAATAAGTATCCTTTGGAACCAAGACCAGTTTGGAAAGTCCTCACTAAAAATCGTGATAACTATGCCAGAAATGACTAGATAACTAGGTGGTTCAGGACCAAACCTTTACAATTTACAGGACTTTAGGAAGAAAAACAAGCTTTTAAAAAAAGACAAACCCTAATAAGAGCAAAGATAACCCTTTAAAATGTAGGAGGGAGCTGAGTCAGACCCTGTCAGCAAGCTTCACTGAGGCCTGGGGACATGTAGCAACATGATTTTTTTTTTTTTAAACTTACACAGCAACTTTTATCCAAGGAACTCAAAGCATTCTACAAAAGTAAATCGCCTAACATTCCATTGGAGGGGTAGATTCAGGATATTACCATTGTCTCTCTATATCTGGGTTTCTCAACCTTGACACTGCTGACATTTTGTGCTGGATAACTCTTTAATGTGGGGAGCCATCCTGTGCATTGCAGGAGCTTTAGCAGCATCCCTGACCTCGACCCACTAGATGCCAGGAGCACGACCTTCCCTTCTCCCGGCTGTGACAACCACGAATGTCTCCGGACATTGCCATGTGCCCTTTAGGGGGCAAAATGGCCCCCAGCGGAGAACCACTATTCTAAATGAACAAACTGAGGCACAGAGCAGATTAAACTTCTACAACAGTGCCCAGCCCAAAAGCAGTCGCTACACTGAAAGAAGAAAATGATGACTCTAGATTCCCAAGCATGTGACCCTTACCACCACTGCTCCCGACCTCAGTGGAAGCTCATCTGAGTCCCTGATTTATTCCCTTAGTCCCTCAATTATTCCTCGAGTTGGTTAGTCCTGAAAACACATCCACTAAGACTTGGTTGTCAGTACAAATTTTCCCTTACACTGCACCGAATGCTCGGTGTGTTGACTATGTCGGATTGCCATTATTCGCCTGAGCGTCACAAAGTAAATTCTAAGACTGACTCCTCTCTCAAAGGGGCAGGTCCATATAGCACAAAATGGACCAGAATCAACCCCGTGATTGTATGTGCAGAATCATTTATAGCTTAAAGCTGCTTAAAGAGCAGAGCTGCCCGCAGGCAGGATGAGGTGAGATGAGGAGCCCATAGGATGACTTAGCCCAGTGGATAGACGCTTTTCGATCTTGTTATCTAGTAAATCCCTCAACTACATGATTTTTTTTCAGAGCATTACTTGGAAATGATTGCAACATGTACTTTTGTTAATTGATTTATTTAAACAACATTTCATTTGCATATAAATTTTTTGATATGTTAGTGCCTGTCTCTTGATAAATTATAAAATGCGTGTTCCCTCCCGCTTCTTTATTCACATCAGAGTGTGAACTTGTTGATCTCTCCAAGTGAGTCAGAGAAGTCAGGTACAGATTGATCTGAGCGATGAACCACCTCAAGTGTTTTAGGAATAGAGACAGGTGTAAAAAATTGTTTTCAAAGCTTGAACTCTGGGAGACACAAAAAAGAAGTGGGATGGCATGCTGGTGTAACTATTCCAGGTAACTGGATATAAACCTGTGCCACTCAGCTCTGTGTTTATTCCATGAACATGTGTTGAGTTCCACTGGCTCCAAGGCCCTGTGCTGATACTATGGAGAATACGAGAATGCCCAGAGTCAAGCTCTGCTTTGATTTTTTTTTTCTTTTGCATAGGCTAAAAGAAAAACTATTACATATGCATGGGTAATCATACTGTGAGGCAGAAGGTAATCAATGCTTTAAAGAGGAATAGGCAAAGTGTGTGTTTTTGGCATTCACATTTTTGGTCCCATGATACCACAAAGAATTAAGATTTATCATGAGAGGGTGGCTGGTATGGAGTCAAAGAAGCCCTAAATCCAGGCTCAGTCCTGGTTCTTTCATTCTCTAGATGTGTAACTCTGAGCAGGTGACTTGACCTCTCTGAGCCTCCATTCCTTTGTCTACAACAAAAGAATAGGTCCTCAGAGGGTAACTGTGAAGAGCATAACTATTATTAAACTTTCGACAATTGTTAGAATTTCTAGTGTTAGAATCTAATCACAGCTGTACTTTGTTTATTGCTTACCTTGTGCAAAGTTCCTTAATATAGTATTATTCTCAACCTACACAATAATTCTATGAAATAGACATCATTATCCTCCCTTTATAGATAAGGAAATTGAAGGCCAGAGAGGTTAAGTGATTTGTCTGAAGTCACCCAGCTGGCATTCAACCAACTCTGTTGAGTCTATTGAACCTAGGCCTAGTGAACTGGAGAGCATGCATAATTTCCACATCACCATGCTGCCATTTCATAAGTCAATTTGACAGTTTCTATTTCAATTCAAATAGCTTCTGTTTTGCATGAAAGAACAAAAAGTATGAATAAATCATTTAATTTGGCACTCGTTGAATATAGGGATTGATAAAATAACCATCAAGGAAAATATTGATTTACCATATTTCAAGAAAAAAAGTACAAATCACCCTCAACAGGATTCTCAAGAAAATGAGACAAGGTACCTTAGAATTTGAAATCAAAAACAGGTGCGAAGATGCCCCCAGAGGTCCAGGTCCTATCCTCTCTTTGTTTCAACACCTGTGCAGAAGGAGGGCCTGAAAACCTCAGGAGCTTTTCTGAGTTCATGTTTGAACCCACCAGCGCCTCTCTTGCCTAGAGAGAAAGGACCAGGCTATTGCCGTATCCTGGAGTATGAAGAAGAGAAAGAATTAGCTAGCTCTCCTCAAGAAATGAAGACATTTTCTTTTTGGCAGGTCTTAGTATGACATATCAGGTGGAAATAATCTATTTTTACGCTTTACAGATTGAAAATGTTGCTTTTCTAGGAGAGAACAAGGAGACAGAATCATGAAAAATACTCAAGGGCAATAAGGATTTAAAGAGATTCCTTTATAAAGTAGTCTGTAATGGGCTGGCTGCATACAGCCATCTCATTTAATCCTTAGGACAATAATGGGAGCTACATGCTACATCGCTATTTTGCAGATGAGAAAATTGTGGTGCAATGACCGTTGTATTTTTCCCAAGGTGTCCCTGGAGTTGTCATTTGTGTTGCTTTATGAGAACTGGCCACCTTCAACATGGAGAGGTGTCCTCTCTGGCTCCCTCTAGGCCTGCCTGGTTCTCTGAACACAGACTCACTTCCCACATGCCTGCTCTAGATCATTCTGTTCACCCTCCATCTGGCACACAGAGGGAACACCAGCTGGTACATAAATGAGCACTGATGGTATTTCCAATAGCCTGTGACCTTTGAACTCAATGTTTGACAGCCAACTCTCAATTATCTGCAAAAGGCTTGCCTGTCTCCTTGGTAAATTTCTTCCACCCAAATGTATTCCCACCATACAAGGAAATAAGTTCCATAATGTAAGGCAATTTTCATCTCAGCCTAAGCAAAGAATTAGGAAGATAAATCTGCAGGAAAAAAGGAATCATACAATGCCTCCAAAGCAAAAGAGAAATTCATTCTCTTGGGATTATCTATTGCTCTCCTCCATGAAGGCAGATAATTGGGATTACCTGGAATCACTAACCTTACACCACCTCTGAAAACTAGGTATTACTCTATTTTTATAGATGATGAAAATAAGTCTCAGAGGTTAAGCAAATTGCCCCAGGCCACACAGCTGGTAGGTGCCAGAACTGAGGCTCTTTGACCTCACTTACCTTTGGTAAGGCACTCCCTTCCCAATAAAACAAACAGCAGAGGGAAATGAAGGAGACCACTCCTTCTCTTTAAAAGCATGATTAAAAATAGTAAAAACTTTTGACTCAATTATCCAGCCTTACACTTTGTCAGCTACTTGCAGGGAATGTTACCTTTTATTCTGGCCTTTTCCTTATATCCAGTAACTTTCAAGCCCCTGTCAATGTACGTGCTCATTGATTAAAGAATAATATTAATACTAGCCCCAAAATGTAGCACTGCAAGCATAAAACCAAAGTGGGAAAACATCAAGATATATGATCCATTCCAAGCCAAACAGAAAACACTTTTCAACTTCAAAAAAGCTTGGATCTATCATTTTATTAACACCAACAATAAAAATTATCATTAAGCATTGATTACATTAGCTCTAATTTAGAAAGTATAAATTATCATTCCTATGTCAAGCTGAGAAAACTAAAACTAAGCAACTTGCTCAAGGTCATTGGACCAGTAGGTGCTAGAATGTGCATTCAAACATAGACCTTTCTCGCTTATAAACCTACATTCTTCCTACTGCACTAACATCTATAACAAAGAGCTGTTTGTACACACAACCCTTCATATGATGACTTCTTAGCCCCACATAAATATTAGATGGTGGAAAGCCATAAGACTGAGAAATCTGAACAGGTCCAGTGCCCAGAAACCTTCACCACAGGGCTGACTTACAGCTTGAAATTTTCAGACTTCAGTCCACCAACCAGAACCAGTTAATTTCAAGAGCAAGCTGGGATGACTAACACAATAACCAATTAACTTGGGAAAAAAGTACTGAGCTGGGACCGGCCCAGTGGCATAGTGGTTAAGTTTGCACGCTCCGCTTCGGCAGCCCAGGGTTTGCAGGTTCGGATCCCGGGCACCGACCTGTGCACCTCTTGTCAAGCCATGCTGTGGCAGGCATACCACGTATAAAGTAGAGGAAGATGGGCATGGATGTTAGCCCAGGGCTGATCTTCCTCAGCAAAAAGAGGAGGATTGGCAACAGATGTTAGCCCAGGGCTGGTCTTCCACACACATACAAATACTGAGAAAGACACTCAGTCAAAAGAGCTCTTAGTATACAAGTGGCAACATGAGGACACTGGACACCCAGGAAAAGCGGCTAATGGCCTCAGCCTCAAAGATCAACCCAATTGTTAGACCTAGGCTTGCTTAGGCTAGAAGCCTCCCCATCTGATGTGTGGAGAATGGCTTATATAAGATCTTTCAACAAAGCAGTGGTTAAACCAGTAATGGGGTTCAGAGTGCCCAGCTGCTAGTGCAGAAAATATATTTGGAAGACAGGGCTAGTGTCTAAATTTTGTCTTCAAGAAACAAATTGAGTCAAAATCCTGATTCCTCAGCCAGACACTTACTGCAGCTGCAGGTTCCCAAAGGGCATGAACAGAGTCATCCCTTGCCCATGTACTTTGTTACCTGCTGAGGTTCTAACACCAAATCTCTCCTCCTCTGTTGAGCTGGGTGGGAACAGCCCCTCTCGCTTAATTATGGCTTAGCCTAGAAATAGGCTGAACTTTCCTAGGCCGGGCTCTCCAACTTTAACCTGCTTTAGCATCACCTCGAGGGCTTGTTAAAACATGGATTACTGGGCTCCACCCCAGAGTTTTTGATTCAGTAGATCTGGGGTGGGGCCTGAGAATTTGTGTTTCTTACAAGTTCTCTGGAGATGCTGATACAGCTGGACTGGGAAACACATTTTGAGAATCACTATTATAGACCCACATCAGACCTTATCCCCAGGGTCCTACATTTCCAGAAGCAGAAGGACACAAGACAAATTCAAGGAAAGAGCACTTCCAATGCCAAGAAAAGCTGGCCAATGCCTCCCTTTCCCAGAGCCCTATTCAGTTCCTTCTAGGACTTCCAAAGTCCCCTGCCAACTGACAGGCTACCTCAGTCCCACCTCCTTGAACTAGCCACATGGGAAAAAAAGAAAAAAGAAAGAAAGAAAAACAAAATTGAAAGGACAATCTGAAGAGCAAAATAAGTTACCCCCCGCCCCCCACCCCCCGCCAAAGGGTACTCAAAGCAGTAGGAAAAATGTTAACCTCCTTGCTCCTCCTGCTGAAACCCCACTCAATATCCTGATGAGCAGGTCACTGATCTTCCTTTTTGTGGGGGAGCTGGGTTAAGCTTAGATGTGCCATTAACAAGGTTTACTGTCTCCTGCTGTATCAGAACTACATTTTGCAAAGACATTTCCCATAAAATAAAGAAATTGACACATCTAGTAGAAATATCAAATTTTATTTTGACCAACCCAAAGAAAAATGCACAAAATGAATCAACACATGGTAACTCCCCAATTATTGTTTCTGTTTAGACCTATGGTTTCTGAAAGTGCTTTTAACCATGCAAATTAGAGGTTCGAGTAATTCTATAATGTGTTCAATGGCTGCTGGGATAACTATCGATCTTTTTTTTCACCTCAAATGACATTCAATTAAGGAACATGTTCGAATCCTCACTGCTTCCAGCTTGAATGGTAACTTACAAAGCTTTAGGGGTTAGGACATAAATATTTTTAGCTTGGGAGATGTGTTACAGGCTGGAATGTTTGTGGGAAATATCCTCTACATGAAGAATTCCTCCTCCAAAATGCCTTGATTAATGAACATAAACAGCTTTGAGGAAAAAGGGAACAGCATCTCATGTCTGGCAGGATCCTGGCAGGGTTCTTTGGAAACTCCAATGCAAGCCAAACACAGTGAAGCCAGGCTTCTTCCATTCATGGCTGGTCTAGTTCCAGGGAAACGCCTTGGGCTTAGGACAGCTCTGGAAAGGCTCTGCTCTAGTTGGCTGTGAACCAAAGTCCGTTTCTTCTTCTGCTCCCAGGTCTCTCACGTCCCCTGAGAGAATGAGTCAGCTTCAGGGCCCTGGAGATGTGGGCCGGGGCTGAGGAGACCTGGAGGAGAGTATCATGAATAACCCCAATGCCCTGCCTGCTCTTCACTGTAAGACTGTCCTTCCAGAATTCCAAAAGGGAATGAAACATTATGGGAAAGAAGTATGCTTAAGAATATTATAAGAATATATATAGAAGAAAAGAAATATAAGAAAATTATTTACTGAAAGTATCCTGCTGAGCTTTAACACACATTATTTTATTTAGTTCTCACATGAACCCTGCAAGACTATTATTATAGAATTATGGCCTCTTCTGTGATACATGGGAAAAAAGAAATGGTGCTCAGGGAGGTTAAGTAATATGCCCAGCATCACACAGAACATTAGTGACAGAACTAGGATAAGGACCAGACTGTTTCACTCTAAAGTAACCATCTTGTCTACCAGATCCCTCTAATTCACCACAAGAAGGGGAAAAATTCAAAACAGCTCTACAATATTTATTTTAAGCCATTCAGACACTGAGTGAGTCACAAGTAGTTTGCAGGTTTTTATCAATGTTGAGGAATGAATCCCACCACCAGGTCCTTGGGCAACATTTTGAAGTAGGTGATGTTGAGTTTACAACCTTCCCATCTCCCAACCTCCCTCTCCTACCAGAGCCTGCAATATCTCCTCTATCAGAGCTCCCCTCCAGTTCCTGGAGTTTTCCAGAACCCTGATGTGGTCTCCCATTCAATGTCTTAAAGATCACGTAATTATACCAGTGTCTATTCCTCTGTACAAGAAGAAATCTATCTAATAACAGTAGAAAGGCAAACATCCCTTGCTTAAAAATGAACCCCTCCCTTTCCACCACCAACCTCTTATCAATACTTCCAATGCTTCAATATGCCTGGGTGCAACCCGTGAAATGAGAGTAAAATGTATCTGAGTAAAGTAATTTGCACCACTTGAATGACAAATGGGTTTGACTCTTCAAAGAGAGATCTGCATTTTAGAGCTTTCAATGAATTTCTAATGCTACGTGAGGAATTTTATGAGCTGGAAGGTTTTTCCAAATGTTTTCCTCTCTGAATATCACTTTTCACTCTCATTCCCCAAGCAGTGAGGTGACTGCTCATGCAAGAGCCCCCCATATGAAAGTTTGTCAAAGTCTGAGCTCACATTACTGGGTTTTGACTTGGTGAGCCTTTCAGCTGCTGTGGTTTCTTCCAAATACAGAGATTGAATCTTTCCATGAACAATCTCTACCTAGGAATGGAATGATGCCAAGAAAACCCATTGGAGTCAAGGCAGCCGTGAGACTTCCCCAAATTCCAGAAGAATTGAATGGTGTCGTTTCCCCCCAAAATATGTCATTAAATAGTATATGTCACAAAACTTAAAAAATTTTTTATGTAAAGTAGTCAAAATATCCTTTGTTCAGACATGCTACTTGCTTAGGATTGTTGACTAGCTGGTAAATCCTGTCTTGCTTCGCATCAGAGCACATGCAGCAATAGCCACAGCAATTCTGAGACACTGAAATGTTAAACCTGATATTTACTTTCAAAGCAAAGGTTACATAAAGCTCTCTTTTACTTATTATTAAGGAAAGATTGCCTGTGTATTTACAAATCCAATGCTATATTTTCCAAAGCAGAATGGATAGAGACTCCCTTACTCGTGTGGAAGGCCAAGCTTGTTTCCTATAATAGTTGGAAATTGAAGGAGGGGGAAGAGGAAATGCAGGTGAGGCTGTAGAAACCCTGCCATCTGCTCTTTATCACCTGGTCTATATTCTGCCCACCCACTGGCTCTTAAGGCACCTGCTGTAGGGGTCAGGCTATGTTAGTGATGTCGGAAGAGCAGATGATCGCAGACTATTGCTCCAGGGGCCCTCTTCTATACACACCATATACTTCAGTCCCCCCAGCCTCCTCGCTATTTCTCAATCATCCTCCAGGCCATTCTGTCCTCGGACTTTTGCTTAAGCTGTTTCCTCCTCCTGGTGCACGTTCACCCAACCTTCAATCTTCCTCCCACGAATTAAATGTTACTCATTTCTCAAGGCCCATTTCAAATGTTACCTTCTTCAAGATGCCTTTCCTGATCCTTCCCAACAGGGGCAGGTTTCCCCATTTGAGCCTCTCAAGCACCATCTTTGTATTTACTGAATGGGCCTTGTATCCTAGTTTTTGGTGTTTAATACTTGTCATATTCCACCTACTAGAAGTCCCGCCAGTAAGGGAACCATCCTTGGACTTTTAGTGATGCTTGGCACAATATCTTGAGCACAGAAGATATTCAATAAATTTTATTTATTTATTTATTTATTTTTTTTTTTGTGAGGAAGACCAGCCCTGAGCTAACATCCACTGCCGATCCTCCTCTTTTTGCTGAGGAAGACTGGCCCTGGGCTAACATCTGTGCCCATCTTCCTCCACTTTTTATATGGGACGCCGCCACGGCAGGGCTGACAGGCAGTGTGTCGGCGGGCACCTGGGATCCGAACCCGCGAACCCCGGGCTGCCAAGCGCGAACTTAACCGCTGCGCCACCGGGCAACCCCCACAATAAATTTTTTTTAATGGAAGTGAGAAGAAAATTGTAGAAGGGTAAAGAAAAAAATCCTAGAATATTTCTTCTTTCTTCCTTGGAAAAAGGAGAGAAGGATGCTTTCTAAACTCTTCCTATCTTCCAGGACTCCTGCCCTGCCTTGCTTTGAATCAAAATTCAGGTTATTGTTCTTGTCCTTTCCCTTCAGTTAGTTGTGATCCTGTCCCAAGGTGAGAATACTCATCTAGAGGGACAAGAGTGGGCATAGGCTGGTGCTCACATGCAGAAAAAGAAGTATTAGGAGACCAGAATTTGGACAACCAGGATTGTTTGTTCATCTTCCACAGTGAGTCATTTGGTGGCCTTGCAGGTCAATCCCTGTATTAAGGTTTTATATATAGTCCAAAAAAATTATAGTTCATCTGTGACTTTTTTCACATCTGGGGACCTCCAACAAAAGCTTCTAGTATCCCGTGGCTTCGTAGTTCCCCCTGGGCAATGGTATAGACTAGCCTAATTTTTTAACTCCAATCAAAACGTCTGTTTAATAGCAATCAGAAAAGATTCTCCATGTTAAGTTTTTTAATGTTGCCAATTACCCTTGGGGCATTTTAACTCTACTAAGTAATATAGTAGTTCCTGTTACAGCGGGAGTGGATTTCCCACCATGCAGCCTCATCCAAGTTCTTCTGCTGAGGCTTTTCTTTCCACACCACCACTGCCCATCAGGGGTCAGGGCCGAGCCTTCTGTACATAGAGGGATAGTGCTCCCAAATGGCCTGAACTGCTGACAAGGAGAAGTCCGTTTGGGGCAGTGTGCATAGTTTCTAGGAGATTTTGGCACCTCTCCAGGGGTGATGTGAGGTTAAGGAGAGGCTTGCCCTTGGCTCTCATGCTTCTATCCTGGACATTTCTGTGTAGTGTGTTCCAACACAGCCTCCCTCCTCTTCTCTCCCCTCCATCCCGCACACTCTGCCAATCTTGGCTCCAACCAGGTAACTCTCTTCTAGTCCCCTTTATTAAGGCATAATCTATTTCCATTATCTAAGGTCTAGCTTGGAAGACGAGAACTGAATAGTACCTGTTTCTTCTTCTTCAGCTTCTTCACTAACTAGTCCAGATTCTGTTACTGCCCACAACCTCTTGGTTTTCCCATGGAACAGGCCAATTAGAGGCTTAGGGAGCAGAGCTGGGAGACCTAGATGATATGGTCAGTGCTCCCAGACTGGAGATGAATGCCTCTCAAACCAGATGTCCCCAAGGGCACCTCCTAGCTGAATCAGACCTGAGAAAAAGAGAAATAGGTCTCTTTTCAGCCAGCTTGCACATGTGTCTCTCCTGCATACCATCCCCTCCCCCACACACCTGTATCAGATTCTGAACTTCCCAGCCTCAATATCTTTCTCAGTGAGTCCCTCTTCCTGTGTGCCCCCCACCTTTGTCACCTGGCAACAAAAGCCTGTAGAGCAAATTGCTGCCACTTTCCTATAGGTCAATGAGAAAACACCCAAACTGCCCCCAACAGTGCACTTTCACCTATGAAAAGAGTGGTGCTACTCAAGTGATAGAAGGATGAAAGAGAAACCGAGCAGACCCAAGACAATGTCTACCTGCTTTACAGTTTTGTCCAGTGCCACCCTATAGAATCTTCAATTTATCTTCGACTCTTCTCCAATAATAAAAGCTGTTCACAAAGGTTCCATCCCACACACATCACATCACACATCAGTGGGAACACTGGGTAGTAGGCAGGGAAGCATCAGTGCCTTGAAGCTCCTCAGACACACCTCCTGGGAATTTTTCCCTGGGATAGGAAGAAGGATAATAAGTCTCTTCCCTGTCTGTTTCTCTAATCTGATTTTTGCTAGCAAATTTGCAAGTACAAAGGAAGAGGATAAGTGGAGTGGTTAAAGGGCAGGGTCTGTGTTCAGAAAAGTCTGTGTTCAAATTGTGACTCTGCCATTCACAGGTTTTATGGCTTTGAGCAGATTACTTTGGTTTTCTTGGCCTTCCTTTCCTCAAGTGAATAATGGAGATAACATCGGACTTGCCAGGTGCTGTGAAGATAATACATGTCCTTAGTACAATAAGAACTCAATAATGGCAGTTATTACCAGTACTAAGTGAGGACTCAGGTCCACCTGGTAATATGTGTGAATGGTGCTCCCTGGAATTGCTCAGTGCAACGCCTGCAGGGACATTTACCCTATAGCTCGGGGAAGATGAAAGTAAAAAAGAGGACCTTTAAAAGTCCATAAGGGGCAGAAGCTAGACAGCTAGTGGGCAATTCTCAGCAGCAGCAATTCCATTTTCAATTTTGCCTAAATATAAGTTTGGTTCAGGGCAATTCTGGAGCTAGAGAAGAGATAACTCCTTTTTACTACTTTGTATTAAGGGAATATAATGATACATTGCAGAACTTTCTTAAAAGAGAAACTTGCATTGTTTTGTTTTTTTGCTGAGGAAGATTTGGTCTGAGCTAACATCTGTTGCCAATCTTCCTCTTTTTGCTTGAGGAAGGCTGGCCCTGAGCTAACATCTATGCCCATCTTCCTCTATTTTGTGTGTGGGTTGCCACCACAGCATGGCTGCCAACAAGTGGTGTAGGTCCGTGCCAGGGAACTGAACCTGGGCCGCTGAAGTGGAGTACTCTGAACTTAACCACCAGGCTGGCCGCAGAGAGACTTGCATTTTTAATCAAATAAACACCCTGGATTTTTTAAAAGAACATTGTAAAAATAGAAAGGAAGTTTATTACTGTAAGTTCATGTCAGGAAACACTAACTAGAATTTCTGAGTATATAAGGGGTATTAGGCATGAACAGGAGGGATGTTATGCAGATTAGACACAATTAGATATAATGATTAGACATAATCATTACCATCAAGGAGTTTCTAGTATAAAGAGCAGGGATTCTTAACCTGAGGGTTATGGATGAGCCTCAGAGGACCCAGGAATCTCCTGAAATTGTGTACACAATTGTGTGTGTATTTGTGGTCAATTTCTGGTTAGAAGATCCAGAGCTTTCTTCAAATTCTCAAAGGGATTCAAAACAAAACAAAACAAAAGGTTAAGAACCACGGATCAAAACTAAAGAATCATTTAATTATAGTAATTTTTCTATAGAATGCCACAAAAATAGACTCTTCATAGTCATCTAATTCTGGGTTTCTCACACTTGTTTAAATAAAGGACAAACTTAATTCTTGGCCTGCTGAATTTAAAGATAGTCTGAGTCTTTCATTCCTCTGTAAACATGTGATTTTTCAATACATTTGAATTTCTCAGAAATCGTTCACGAAACCTATGCCAAGATCTATGGCCCCCTTGGTAATACATTTGGGCTGCCTTGAACAGCGCAATAATTTATAACCAGCCCCCTATGCTGAGCCCTCCTCCCTGTATGACTAACAGGAAGAGAAATTTGGCAGCAACACAGCCTTAATGAATGAAAAATGCAAACCTTGCAAATCCCTCTGCATTTAAATCCCCCAGAGTCCTGATGCAGACACATTTCCAAAAAGCCTGCATTTCCAAGATGCAATTTACTGCCCTTTGAGGTTTGCTATGGGCCACCCGAAGTACATAGGGCTTACTAAAACAGATTTTATCAGCCAAGCAGATATAGTCATTTTTATGATAAAATGGGGAAATTTGTTGAAATGAGAAGCTTCATGAGAATAAGTCACAGATTATCATTGCATATTTTAGTCTGATTTGCACACAAGGTCAGGAGAGAGGAAATTTGATCTCCAACTCCACATTGCTTCCCTGCATTCCACCACTGTGTCTTGAAGAAGGAAGGAGACTCCCAGCTAGTTGTACCCTTGTATGGCATTTTCCTCATAAAAACAAATGTGTGCCTGAGCCGGCCCAGTGGCTCAGTGGTTCAGTTCGCACTTTGGCAGTCCAGGGTTCGTGGGTTCGGATCCAGGCGCCTGCCGATGCACTGCTTGTCAGCCATGCCGTGGTGGCGTCCCATATAAAGTGGAGGAAGATGGGCACGGATGTTACCCCAGGGCTAATCTTCCTCAGCAAAAAGAGGAGGATTGGCAACGGATGTTAGCTCAGGGCTGGTCTTCCTCACAAAAACAAACAAACAAGCAAATGTGTACTGAGGGAGAAGCTACCACTGAATTCACATGGGTAGTAGCCAGTAATTTCTTTTCTGTAAACTTGAGCTCAGTGAGGTGAAGACTCTGGGGAGCTGTGGACACAAAAAGGCTGCTTCTTTGTTAGCACAGGAAAAATAGGCTTTCCTGGAGTGTGGGAGTACTATTCACCCTAGAAATGGGATTTTTTTTTTTCCTGAGGAAGATCAGCCTTGAGCTAACATCTGTGCCAATCTTCCTCTATTTTGTATGTGGGTCACCACTACAGTGTGGCTGACGAGTGGTGTAGGACCACGCTCAGGATCCAAACCCATGAACCCGGGCTGCTGAAGTGGAGTGTGCTGAACTTTAACCACTATGCCACGGGGCCAGCCCCAGAAATGGGATTTTATTACCCTATGTAGGGTACAAATTATGGTACAGGTCCAGGATCCATTATTCAAAACTCTTGAGGCCAGATGTGTTTTAGAATTTGGAAACTTTCAGATTTTTAAAAGGTTAATACGGGGCATATACTCTATACCTCAGAGAGGATGGGGCAGCATAATGAAACAGACTCCATTTTTTTCCTTCTGCCACCATTAAAGTATTTATTATGTCTCCCCTCATGTTCCCAAGATGGGTACAACAACCACAAGAATATTATTCTCATACAATGACAGTCAAGAGCAAGGACAGAAGGTCATGGGTTTCGTCTCATGTCTCTCTTATTGTGGAGAAAAATTCTTTCCTAGAATCCCCAAGGAGATTTTCCCCAGATACCATTGCCCAGAACGGGGTCTGAGACATAATCTAATATGAATTCCAGGGAAAAATTCATTCCCTGTACTTGGGAGGGATATATCCTCCCTGAGCACACTGCTGCCAGAGCTGAACAAAAGTCAGGCTTCTTACTCAAGGAATAGGAAAGAATAGCATTGGGGAAAGCAACCAATGGTGACTACACCTTGATTGTATAAGAGTCCAGGCAGGGTCCTAATTCCTAGGGAAGGAACGGCAGAGACTGCCTAAACGGCATCTGATTCAAGTATTAATCGCCTGGGACTCTAATCTATGTGCGTCTTCTAAGAAGCCCCTGTGGACACTGAAACTTAGACTTGTTACTCAGGGACACAGACTAACTGTTACTGGTATAAACGGTGATAATTAGCGTCCTATCTTAAGATTTGATATTAAGGCATATTGCTTTACTCTCAGCAATATTAGGGAAGAGGATGAAGGTGGAGGAAATGAGAGTAAAAGAGTGGAAAATGAGACAATAAAGAGACAAGCTATAGATTAGACCAGGGGGGCAGCACACTATGGCCCTTTAGCCAAATCCAGTCTGTTGCCTGTTCTTATAAATAAACATTTATTGGTACACAGTCACGCCCATTGGTTTACACATTGTCTGTGGTTGCCTGTGCGCTACAACAGTAGAGTTGAGTGACTGCAACAGAGAACATACGGCCTGCAAAGCTTGAACGTTTGCTATGTAGCCCTTCACAGAACAAGTTTGCTGAACTCTGAGCTGGACCAACTCACCACAGCAAGGGGGTAGGAGAACAAATACGAGAAGATGACACTCTCCATTCTCAGATCAAGGAGGGGTCCCAGAGGAATTAACAGGAATCCCAACAGATGGGCTAGCATGGCAACAGGGAATCTGGATTAAGTGCCCTAAAATCCAGTTACAGGGCCATAGGCATCTGGGAACTCATATAGCCTTGGTCACTAGAAAGAAGGAAATAGCCAGGGCAAGGCTAGATCCTAGAACTGACTGCAGGACTAGAGGATTAAACAGATGACTTGGATGGGAACTCCCAACAAAAGCCAAAGTAGATGCATGGTTCTTCCAAATGGGCTTATGAACAAGGGAGGAGTGGGAAGCGTATGTGCATGTGTGTGTGTGCACACGCGCACGAACGTAAATTCAAAAATCTGAAGCCAACAACCCCATAATTCGGGTGACAGCCTCATAGATGAGCAATTGCAAATCAGGAAAATTAGTGGGCAGCACAGATTTGTACACAGAGCCAGAGCTTGGATATTATATTTGTGATAAACCCACAAGAGAGCTAAATAGTAATCCTTTTCTGGTTTGGGGGGAACCTGGGGCTACTGAAACGATTCCTGCCTCAAATCAGAATTGTTCTGGGAACCGAGCCACATGGGGAGAGATCAGCAGCTTGTCTGAGGCTCACTGGAGACAGTAGAGGCAGGGACACTGGGAAGCTGAATAAACCTATTTTCATTGGGGGTAATTACTTGATACTGTTGATCTAGAATCACCACCCTCTATCTTAGATAGCACTAAAGAAAAAACAATTATTTTTCAACTCTCTCTTTCCAAGATTCCCTTCTATTTGTATAAGCACAAACACATCAGCTACATCCCCCCTTCCCACTCTGTGCTTTAATGATGTTGTTGTAACATGATGCAAGATTACATTTTAGGTTAATGTTTCTTAGTGGCAGCTGGAAAGGGGAGCCCTAACATCAATATTAAAACTACTTGCAAACTGCACTGTGGAATGCCTATTTTAAAGAAGCTTTGTATACTTAATATCATTCTATCCTAACAGTGGTGAGGTAGATATTCTTAACTCAGGGTACAGACGAGTAAAGTGAGGATCAGTGAAGTTAGACGATGTGCCCAGGGTCACTCAGCGAGGAAGTGGCAGAGCCAAGAACAGGCCTCAGCTCTTCCCCACTGCCATGCCAGCTCCCATCCCCTTCAGCTGGGTCCCTGGGTGAGGCAAAGGTGAGCCTGACCCATTGAGGGGTCAGTGAAACGAAGACCAGAAAGGTCAGCAAACTTAGCAAAGACCCAGGAATTCTTTCTCTTTCAGTTTTGTTCAGCATCCTCTCTTCTATTTTCTTGTAGGCCTGTTTTCTCAGGCACCATTTTAGCTGATGTTGAGGAGGATGATGATCCCATGATGACACTGGTGCCACTGTTCATTCTCTTGAGAAAACAAAAAGGGGGTTTAATGGTCAATTGCCTTTAGAAAACATAGCACATTATAACCCCTTCCTTGACTCTCAATGCATAAAATCCTACAGTAAAGAACTTAGTTTAGTTTAACCCAGCATGTTTTAAAATATTCTGTTTCAGTAAATGGTGTTATTTTATCTTCCATCCAATGGAAGATATGAGGAACCGTCAGACACACCATTCACTCACTACCTTCCCCGCCCCCGCACATATTTCTGGTCATCTCTACATCCTCACTGGCCACCACCCTGATTTAAGTCACTATTGACTTTCTGTGGCAGCCACCTAATTGAATTTACCTGCTTCCAGTCTTGCCATAGTGCTAATCCATCCTGCATACCCTAGCAAGGGCAGTCTGAAAATATGTAAATCATCTCACTACACGAACTCTTAAAACAAGTTGTAAAATCCCTAAATTGGTCCAGACCCTTTCTCTGGCCTAAAACTCTAGATAATGCTACATCCCAGTCACTGGGAAATCTTTTCAGTTCTTCAACAGTTTTACCCCATCTCTCTTCCCTGCCTTCACACGTACTGTTCCCCCTGCTTGGCATACTCTTCCACCTCTTCATCTGATGAACTCCAACTCATCCTTCAAGTCTCAACTGAAAATTCCCTTCCCTCAACCAGGGCATTCCCTGAACTGGAGTCCAGGTTGTGTTTCCTGGCTACATATCCCCTGTCAGAGCATTCATCGCTGGAAATATTTTGTTTAATATCTGCCTCCTTCCCTGGAACAGGATCTAATCTCTGTTTACTGCTGTAGTTCTCATTTCCAACAAAACGTCAGCTTATCCTAGGCACTTAAAAAACATTTGTAAGAATTTATGAATTGTTTAAATTAATCTGACCATGGAAGTACTTGTTTATTTATTTACATTAACCCAACCCATTTTAGAAAATATTGTTCCACATGTTAACACTGATCTCCTTACCTGAGATTCAAGGCTCTTCAGAATTTTTCCAGCCTTCCTTATCACTGGTCACTATTCTCACCTTCCTGCATCTGGGCCTTGAGGATATTACTCTTTCCTTCTGGAATGTAAGAATCTGGCCTCTTATCCGCCCAAAATGTAACCACCCATCAAAGCCCAGCTCAGATTCCACCTCTTCCACGGAGCCTGCCATGTTAGTCTACAGCTGACACTAATTTCTCCCTTCTCTGGACACTTCTTAGAGCACTAAAAGTTTCTACCAGCAATTTTGCATTTAGTGTTCATGGTCTTCTTGTTTTACAGTTGTATTTTTCAAATATTAACCTCCATTTTATCCCTGGGTTTTCCCACTTCTTTCCTCTCCCTGCCTCATTGAAGCGCATTGTCAGAGCTGAGTTCTGGCCACAAAGAAGGAAGCAGGAAAAAAGAAATCTCTGGGTTTTGTGTCTCATAAGAGTAAATTTCCAGAGTGGTGTTAAAAATTAGATGAAAGAGCGAAAGAGATTAACAAAAGTTTCCTCCAGACGAGGTGGACCGAGGAGTAAGGAAGATGAGGTGCTAAGCCAAGAGACATCAGTGGATCCCAGAGAGCATGTTTCTCCACCTGTTTCAGGGCAGAAGCCTGAGGAGGGAGCAAGACCTCTGAGAGGTGTGGGGACTGAAAGCAACAGGCAACTGCAGGATGCTTACTGGACAGAGCTCCAGGGAGACAGTAAGACCCCAAAGGAGCTGTCTACAAGATGTGTCCAAGCAGACAAGGGCATGAACATCACAAATACTCTTAACCTCAGTTTGGCAAGAAGGAGGCAGAATAATTCCTGGACCTTCCAAACATAACATGAGAGTGTTCAAGAGATTTACATGCAGACCCTTTAGAAAAAAAGGACATCTTAGTGTCAATCTGTATGCAAAAACTCTAGAGTACTGGATGCCTCATGGACAAATCATTCAAGGAACAGATGGACCCTTTCCCAACATCTTGGCTCTGTTTACACTGGCTAGAACTTAGACAACTTGGAGATTCACCCTACTAGATCATAAGCTTCTTGATGGCAGAGATTTCATAAGATTTCCAGTTAGGATCTCCTCACACAGTAGTCTCTTTTACAAGAAAGGTAATTAATGGGGCCGGCCCGGTGGCGCAGCGGTTTAGTCCGCGCTTGGCAGCCCGGGGTTCGCGAGTTCGGATCCCGGGCGCCCGCCGATGCACTGCCTGTCAGCCACGCCGTGGCGGCGTCCCATATAAAGTGGAGGAAGATGGGCACGGATGTTAGCCCAGGGCCAGTCTTCCTCAGCAAAAAGGGGAGGATTGGAACAGATGTTAGCTCAGGGCTGGTCTTCCCCACAAAAAAAAAAAAAAAAAAAGAAAGGTAATTAATAACTGAATAAATCATGTTCCCTGGAAGGAAATTCCTGTTCTTAAAACTGGAGTCTCTAAGAAGAATATATTCCTCAAAGCCAACCCAGTAATGTCCTGAAGTCTAGGTTATTGCACATGGAATATAAGAACTCAGGAAAAAAAACTACTCCATCCCACTGAGGAGAGAAAAGGTTATGTGAGAACTGAGAAGGCCCACCAGTTGCCCTACAGACCAGGGGCTGGTGAGTGAGTGAACGTGCCTTCATTATGGATAGTACGCCATGGAGCTCTTTGCAGTGACGACCATCTCAAGGAGACCTCAGAGTTCCCAATTCTCTCACAAGCACCAGAGGAAGTGGACTAAGTGTCTTCACTGAATGTTCTCTATCTTTCTATACTGTTGGTAACGTATGAGTTTCTATCAACTTACTAAAAATTTTTATTTAGATATCTAAGTGTAGGGATAAAAGAAAATAGAAAAAAGAGGATCTTTCTTGAAAACTTTAGTGCTTAAGTTTAAATCACCTTAGAAAAATTTTTAAAAAGAAATCCTGAGAAAGTATGAACAGGTTATAATAGTTTTATACCCCACTACAAAATAGCATATATTTGTGTAATAATTGCATGAGAACTCTTAAGGTATGAAATAATAGGATAATAAAATCCTGACTAGAAAGCAAATCCATTTTTGGAAATCACAAGTAGTGTACACATTTTAAACATGTTAACTTCCTCTTATCAAGCCAAAATAGCTCACAATTGTAATAAGATAATAACTATGGTTTTTGGTTTATTCTTTGTGCATTGCCAGCTTCAACTTTTTGTCACGCAACTAACAATCTGAAAATCATTAATCACTTATCCAGGAATTCAAAGATGTAACTATTTCCAGATATATTCATCAATGTTTTTCAATGAGGAAATCTCTGGACTTAACATTTCATAGAAAGAAAGAAAAAAGTGACTATACCATTAGCTGTAATTTGTGAAAAATACTTTTTTTACAATGAACACAGACATTAAATCAGACCATACTTTTTAAACCAGGAGGGTTTGCAAGTCTGAGGTGAAAGAGCTGGCACTTGCAAGCATCCCTATCGCAGCAAAACACTGTTGGGATCTCCTGTGGGCACTTAGACTTGCACCTTGGATTCTCATTCCTATTTGGATTGGGCATCTCCTTTTCTCTCATGGTTCCTGACCTCAGCTCTTTGTAGATGTATAGGTCTAGCAATATCCAGGTCTTTAGTGGCTTTGCCATTGATGCTGTGCTGATCAGTGCTTTTATCAACCAACTTGGAGGAAGGCCAAGGTGAGGGAGAGCGCTGCTCCCAGTAACCAGGTCAGTGAGGCCAATGAGGCAGTGAAGGTCATTCACTCACATAGACAAGAGCAGTTCTGGGTTGAGCCCTTTATCAGTAAAACGGGTTCCCCATCCTTCCCTCCTGGGTTACTGAAATTTATATCTGCAATTGTCTCCAACATCGGTTATTCCATTTGGTTTACAATTCAGCTTTGCCCTTGGCTACAGATTTCTGACACCTCCTAAAACCCATCTCAGTGCCTCTCATAAGAATGTCTGTTGCCAGCTCAGCTGTCCGACTACAGTCTGGCCTTCTAGATATTGGGCAACATCTGATACCCAACTGAGACTCCAGTCACTGACTGAGAATGCCCCCATACTGGGTTTCAGACAAGCCTAATCATGCTAGGGTGCAACAGAGTAAAGTTTTCAAATCTGTGGATGGTACAAAGCTAGGAGAGATGGCTAATCTGATGGAGACTATTAAATGCTCTTGAGAGGTTGGAAGTCTGGTTCAAAAGCAACAGAATGAGATTTAACAACCCTGAGTTTGGGTTCTGAATACCATCTCATAAACACAGACGATGGAAAAAATGGCTTGACTATTTTATGTGAAAAGACCGGGGTATTTTTGTTGATCATAAGTTCAGTGTGATGTGACTTAGCTGCTCTAAAAGCTAATCCTCTTGTGGGCTGCATTAATAGGATTGTGTCCAAATCACGCAAGGCAATAATCTCAGTAGACTCACCTTCAACTGGGCAGGCAACAGCTGACTACTCAGTTGTGACCTCCATTCTACAAGGGGGTCATT
Source organism: Tapirus indicus (assembly GCA_031878705.1). Classification (NCBI taxonomy): domain Eukaryota; kingdom Metazoa; phylum Chordata; class Mammalia; order Perissodactyla; family Tapiridae; genus Tapirus; species Tapirus indicus. Next base: position 122,822,423 of record CM062919.1, on the reverse strand, counting down.
AACAACCACAGACAACTCAGGGGAAGCAGACCAGGACAGACAAGTCTGGGCTCTCCATTGCACAGGGAATTATTGGGACAACTGATTAGCCAGAGCAGTGGCTCTACATCAGTTAAAACTCTTTTGCTCAACAGAAGACTCAACTAGTTTAGGCAAAGAGGGGGTCATGAATCCTAATGATATAGACAGAGCTGCCATCCAGATGAGATGCATAGGTATGGCTGAACTAGTTGTTTATCTCTGGCATCTGCTCTGATTCATTGGTTCCCATAGAGTACTGGCTTTAAATATTTTGAGTATCACCCCTGGAAACAGGAGTGCCTCATAGAATCCAAGGGGAGGAATACAGCTGAGTTTTAGGAAGAGCCTGAGCCAGGAAATGGAATGTCACTGGGAAGGCTGGCAGTTTTGGCTCTCTGCTCCTCCCCTCTGCTTCATTCTTCTTTGTCTGTGTGAGACAGCTTTCTCCAATCCCTAGTCCACTTGCCAGAAACTGTCTTTCTCTTCATCTCAGCTCCAAGTTCCAGATAGAAGGTATTCTGCTTGGCATAGCATGGGTCAAGTGCCTACCCCTACCTCTATCATCTGTGGTCAAGTGGATGGAGTATGTTAGACAAATATGGCTGCTAGAGACCCACTCCTATGACTTGAGAGGGGGATGATTAACGAGATCATTCTGTGGTAGGCAAATACCCAAAAAGTTTTGCGTCAGTTTCTTAACCTTCTTTGATCTCAGGCCCCTTTGAAAAGTTGCAGAAACTTATGTTTTACTCTACACAAAAACACACACAATTTTGTTTATGCTTTCAAGAGGTTCCTAGAAACTTACAGTTATTACCTGTGGATTCCAAAATAAGATACCCTGTCCTAGAGATGCAATACTTAGGAGAGAAAATATGAATATCTTCCTTCAAATAGTTGAAGAATTGTTTGGGGAAGAATATTAAAATATGTAAATGTATGCATAGTGAAAAGGTTAGAATGTTATATGAAAATGAAATGTGGTTCCCTCTGGAGATAGTATAATAGATGATTCTTACTTTTTTGTATGTTTCCCAATTATCCTACTAGGGACATATATGGTTAGTTTTATAATCAGATAAAGCTTTTTTTTTAAAGAAAAGTCATTAAATTTTCAAATGCTTCAGAGAGAGTTTAAAATAGTGGATGAAAGTGACAAGAACATAGATTTTTGACTCAATGGTACTAGTTGCCTTAGGAATAATCACCATGTCCCTGAATCTATCCTTGCCCTCTTAAAATCTGTTCTCAAAACAGAAGCCAGTTATGTTAAAACATAAGTTAGAGTATGTCTCTCTGCTTAGAACCCCACCATGGCTCCCCAGCTCACTCAGAGTAAGAGCCACAGTCCTTGCATTTGCCTACAAGGCTCCATACAACCTTGCCTCATCTCCTACAATGGTCCCTCCACCTCATTCTGACCCATTTGTTCCTTAAATTCCATCACCTCCTTAAGTCTCTGCAAATGGCATGTTCTCAGTGAGGCCCACCCTGTCTTAAATTTCACTCCCCTACCCCGTCACCACTGTTACCCTCCATGCCCCTTACCCTATTCACTTTGTTTTTCTCATAGGACTTATCACCTTCTAACATACTATGTAAATTACTTTCTTATGTTCTTGTTATCAGCTGTTTCTCCTCACTTGAATGTAAGCTCCATGAAGGCTGATCTTGTCTTTTTAATTTTTTGTCTGGTTTGCTTAATCCTAAGCACCAGAACAGTGACTGGCTAATAGTGAACACTCAATAGACATTTGTTGGAGGAAGGGAAGGAAGAAAAGAGGGAAGGAGGGAAAAAAGACTTGAAGTGATCAAGCAGAAACAGAGTGGCTCTCTCACAGAAGGAATTCCTGAAATGGGGAAGAAGTTTGGCTTGGACAACTTTGAAGTTTCATTTCAAATCTAAGATTCTACATGACAGGACTCTTCCTTTCTGCCACCATAATCCAGATTTTTACTTACTTAGATTTACTACTTGCCAAGTGTCTTAGGAATCATTTGGATGCAAAGAAGAGAAACCACTCAGGTTACATTAAATAAAAAGGAAAGTTTTAATTTAACACATGGAATCTCATGAATTCCAAGGGCAAGAACTCCAGGGTGGCCCCTTGAGAGGCTGAAACCAAGATTGTCTCTGCCTTTCTGGTACTTCATGAGCATTCATTTCTCTTTCCCTCAGCAGACATCTCATTTCTCCTTACTGGAGAGCTACAAGACCTCCCAGCTCCAGGGCCCATCACTAACTAAGTAAAGTCTCTGTCTCAAATCCAAATTCTTTAAGAGTGAATCTGATTGGCTTGGCACAGCTTATCAATTCTTTTCCCATATGTCAAGTGGTACCATCAGCTGTCACCAGAGACAATAGCATTAGAGAGTGTAACCGTGACCAAAGAATCCACTCTGGTGGGCTTGGGAAGGGAGGCAGTTCTCAGAGAAGCAGCACATGAGCTGAACAGGCAAACTGGCTAGCACGCCAAGGCACCACCCCACTGGAATCTAACTGCATTAACATCCTGAACAATCTAATTTCATTTCCCCAGCAATTTCCTGTCTGGAAGAGGTTGCTGATTTCTTTGAAGCTAAAAAAGGCACATCCCTCACTTATAAAAATAATAAACAGCTTTCTGAGAAACTTCTAAGCAAATTTTTCTACCACCTGGAAAAGCACAGTGAAAGGATTCATCTCCCAGAACACGAGTGGCAGAGACTTTACCCCGAAACAAAGCTGTGACGTGTCACAAAATTCTGCACCATGATCACGGGTATATATATATGTTTTTTATAATAAATAAGACTTTTTAAAAATTGAAGTATAACATAAATACAGAAATGTGCACAAATCATAAGTGTTCAGCAGGAAAAATTTCCAAAAGTAAACACACCTATGTAACCAGCACCCAGATCAAGAAATCAACATTACCACCCTACTAGAAGCAATTCCTTCCCCTCAACGCCCACACCAAAAGTAACCATTCTCTTGACATCCATAGATTAGCTCTACCTAAATTTAAGTCATTGGTCCTTTTTTCTGTTGGGTTGGCTACCTTTTTTTAAGCAACTTTAGTAAAGTAAAATTGACATACAATAAAGTGCACATATTTAAAGAGTACAATTTGATAAATTTTAGCATATGTGCACACCATGAAACTATTACCACAATCAAGATAGTGAACATATCCATCCTTCCCAACCCCAACCAAATACTGATCCACCTTCTGTCATTATAGATTTGTTTGTATTTTCTAGAATTTTATATAAATGGAATCATACAGTATGTCCTTTTTTTTGTCTGGTTTCTTTCACTCAGCATAATTATTTTGAGATTCATCCATTTCATTACATGCATCACTAGTTCATTCCTTTTTATTGCTGAGTAGTATCCCATTGTATTGATATACCATACTTTGTTTATCCATTAACCTATTGATGGGCATTTGAGTTGTTTCCAGTTTGGGGCTATTTAAAATAAAGCTGCTATGAACATTTGTGCACACGTCTTTGAATGGACATATGCTTTCACTTATCTTAGGTAGATATTTAGGAGTGGAACGTCTGGGTCATATGCTATGTGCATGTTTAACTTTATAAGAAACTGCCAAAACATCTTCCATTTTACATTCTCACAAGCAGTGTACGAGAGTTACAGTTCCTCATTCTTCTCACTAACACACGATATGATCAATCTTTTTTATTTTAGACATAGGTGTATAGTGCTATCTCATTGTGATTTTAATTTGCATTTCCCTAATGACTAATGATTTTCAGTACATCTTTGGATGTGCTTATCTGTCATCTGTATGTCCTTTTTGGTTAAGTGTTTGTGCAAATCTTCTGCCCATGTTTTAAATAGGTGGTTTGTTTTCTTATTATTGAATTTTGATCATTCTTGATGTATTCCAGATATGAGTCCTTTATCAATTATGTGATTTGAAAATATTTTCTCCCAGCTTGTGGCTTGTCTTTTCCTTCCCTCAACAGTGTCCTTCAAAGAGCAGAGATTCTTAATTTTAATAAATCCAATTTATAATTATTTTTCATGGATCATGCTTTGGATGTCATATCTAAGAGATCTTTGGGTAACTCAAAGCCACACAGATTTTTCTCCCATATTTCCTTCCAGAAGTTTTATTTTTATCAGGTTATATATTTAGGTCTATGATCTATTGTGAATATATTTGTACATGTGCTGCAAGGTATGGATTGAAGTGGGTTTGTTTTTTGTTTTCATTTTGATATCCAGTTGCTTCAGCATCAATTATTGAAAAGACGATCCTTTCTTCTTTGAATTGCCTGTGCACCTTTGTCAAAAGTCAATTGACCATATATGTGTGAGTCTATTTCTGGACTCTCTATTCTATTCCATTAATCCTTTTGTCTAGCTTGACGCCAATACTACACTGTCTTTTTATATAAGCCTTGAAGTCAGGTAGTGTAAGTTCTCTAACTTTGTTCTTTTTCAAAGTTGTTTTAGCTATTCAAGGTCCTTTGCATTTCCACATGAATTTTAGAATCAGCTTATCAATTTTGGGGAAAAAATCTTGCTGGCTGGGATGCTGGGGTATTGGTTGGGATTGTGTTGAATTTATAAATCAATCTGGGGAGAAAATTATAACAATAATATTGTCTTTTGATTCATGAACTCAGTATCAACGTTGTATCTTGAATCCATGCATTGCACAAAATTTGGATAATTTTTGGCCATTATCTCTTCAAATATTTTTCTGTGCCCCCCACTTTGGAGACTCCAATTACATGTAGATCAGGCCACTAGAAGTGGTCCCAATTTCATTGGTGGTCTCTTCATTTTCTTCAATCTTTTTTTCTCTCTCTGTTGCATATTGCTGTGTTCAAATTCACTAATTTTTTCCTCTGTGATATCTAATCTGCTGCTCATTGCATGCAGTATATTTTTCATATTAGTCATTCTATTTTTTTATTTCTAGAAGTTTGATTTAGGTCTTTATAATATCTTCCATGTCTCTATTTAACATGTTAAGTCATTATTCTAGCTTTTTGAACATATGGGATATAGTTATAACTACTGTTCTACTTTGTCAACTAATTTTACCATCTGTATCATTTCTGGGTTGGCTTAAATTGATTTTTCCTTCTCATTTTGGGTTATATTTACTTGCTTCTTTGTAACTTCTGATTGGATGTCAAACAGTGTAAATTTTATCTTGTTGGGTGTTGGATATTTTTGTTTTCCTATAAATATACTGAGCTCTGATTTAGGACATAGTTAAGTTACTTGGAAACAGTTTGATCTTATGGGTCTTGCTACAAAGTTTTCTTAGGCAAGACCACAGCACCATTTTGTCTAGGGCTAATTTTGCACCATTATGAAGACAAAATCCTTCAGAGTTCTCTATGGCACTGTGTGAATTATGATGTTTTTTACTCTGGCTGGGATAACAGAAACTATTTCTACCCTGTGTGATGCCCTGATGATTTTTCCGTGTAATTCTCTGCAGTGGTTCTTTCCCTATTGTCGGATAGTTTCTTCACCTGCATCTGCTGTTCAGTATTCAGCTGAAGATTCAAGAGGACCCCCTGAGTGGGGATCTCCAGAGCTTTCTCTGTCTGTAGCTCTCTCTTCTCTGGTATTCTGTCCTGCAACTTCAAACTGCATTAGCCTTCCAAACTCCCAGATCCACCTCTTCAACTCAGAGAGAACAGCAAGCTCCCTGTGCTATGGCCTAGAAGGTCTCTGCAGGCAGTAAGCTGGGACATTTATAGAGATCATCTTGTTTATTTCCTGACTCCAGGTATTAGTGTCCTTCGTTGCCTGATGCCCAATGTTATGAAAATGGTTTCATATATTTTGTCCTTTTTTACAAAGTTGTTTCAGTAGGGTAGGTAAATCTAGTCTCTTTTACTCAATCTTGGTTGGAAGTAGAAGTCTTGGGTTGCCTATCATCTTCTTATTGATTCTAGGAATATTTCACATATTCTAATTATAAGCCCTTTGACATATATATGCATTAAAATATCTACGTCCACTCTGTGGCTTGTTTTTGTACTCCCTTAAATGTGCTTTTTGATGAAGAGATGTTCTCAATTTTAACATTGCTCAATATATCACTTTTTTATTTTAGGGTTAGTGCTTTCTGTGTTTACCTTTCCCAAAGTTAAGAAGATAGATTTCTATGTTTTTGTTTAGAAACATTTTAGTTTTTTCACTTTAATTTTTAAACCTACAAATCATCTGGCATTGATTTTGCGTATGTTGTGAGATAGGGGTCAAGATTCATTTTTCTCCATATGAATATCCAATTGACCCAGCACCACTTATTTCCTCACTGTACTGCAGTGTCAACTTTGTCATCAACCTAATGACCATATATGTGTGGGTCTGTTTCTTGGCTCTCTGTACATATAGTTTAAACCTCAGTCTGATAAACAGCATTGATCTGAAGCAGTCATTTCATAATTTTCAGTTTAAAAGAAAACTAAGTTTTCTTAAGTATATACAAGTTTTGACTTAGTAGAATATTGTTGCTCATACAGAATAAAGTACAGTTTGAACACAAGAAGTGTGAAAAGGTAATTATTATATTAAATAACTCTATTACATATAATGTTTCTATGTCACAATCTCAAAGAGATTTTGGTTTACATTTTAGAAAATAAAAACTCTCTTTTACGCAGTTAGTAACCTAAATTTTCAGATATTAGGTTAGAAATAAAATTATGCAATTCAGGCAGTGTTATCATAATCTGTTTAATTTTATCATAGCCCCTAGTAATTGTAATTCAAATATTCTAAAAACAAACAATATTTTATTCGTTTGTCAAATGACCATCTTCTCATTATACCTATATAAATCTTATTCCAAGGATATTTTCATTCCAAGATTACTTAAACACAACTTCCCTAGAAATGTGTAGATGTATGAACAATTTAACTTTTAAAGTTTAAGTTATTTGTTAATTTTAAAATATTAAATTAATATTTGTTATAGAGAAATCATCAAATACACATAAGATACATGGAAACATTTAAAAAGAAAAACAGAAGCCTGCCCAGTGGCACAGTGGGTAAGTTCGCACACTCCGCTTTGGTGGCCTAGGGTTCGTGGGTTGGGATCCCGGGCGCGGACAGACGTACCGCTTGTCAAGCCATGCTGTGGCGGCGTCCCATATAAAGTAGAGGAAGATGGGCACGGATGTTAACCCAGGGCCAGTCTTCCTCAGCAAAAAAGAGGACGGTTGGCAACGGATGTTAGCTCAGAGCTAGTCTTCCTCACAAGAAAAAGAAAAAGAAAAAGAAATAAAAAGAAAAACAATCCTACCTTTAGGTAATGACAAAAAGCACAGTTTGTCACTTTTTGGAATCTGGTTACCTGTCCTTTTGGGCTGCTATAACAAAAATACCTTAAACTAGGACACAAACATTTGGACCATAGCACTACCTAAGCACCTTGACTCCAGCACCACCTTTTGTTACCATGTCAGTAGCAAGCAAACATAAATCTGGGCCAGTCAACCACCAAATCAAAGCCCTTCACTTCATTATTCATTCACTCATTCAACAGATATGTGTTAAGTACTTATTATACACCAGGTATCCTGCACACCCTAGGTGTGCAACATAAACTGAATAAACAAAATAGTCATGTCCCTCCATAGAGGGAAAGTAGATATCTATAGTATCATAGTGAGAGAAGTAGATATCAATAAAATAATCTCACAAACAGATGTAAAACGACAACTATGATACATAGTTTGAAGGAGAGGACCAAAGGACAGTAAGAGGGTAGAGTAGTGAATACGAGTCAACCTGGGGTATGAGGAAAAGTTTTCCTGTGGGACAGATGGGTGGCCGGAATGGGTGGGCAGGAATTAACCAGCCCCTATAAAATTAAATGAAACTCACGCAAGGGGAATGGCAGAGTTCTAGGCACAGGAACAGCAAGAACAGAGGCTTTGTAGTAGGAAGGCAGGAGAGTGTGTTTGAGGAACTGGACAAAGGCCTGAATGATTCAGCACAGAAGGAGACGGGAGGGTGGTATAAAATGAGGCTGGGTACCTGTGGAGTGGAGAAGCCATGCACATCTTTGGAGGCCATGTTAAAGATTTTGGTTTTTATCCTATGATCAGTGGGCATTTATTGAAGTGATCGTATTTGGGCTTTACAATGATTACTTTGACTGAAAAGTGGAGAATCTATTGATCAGGGGAAAGACAATGTTGATGCATTGAGTATATGACCAAAAATCCAGGTGAGAGATGAAGTAGTTTGAAAAGAGTAGTAGTACAGAGAAATGGATGAAATGGAAAAATTTTCCATAGGCAAACTCACCTACATTTGGTAGTGGGTTGGTGATGGAAGATGAGAAAGGAAAATGTAAAGAATGACTCCAAGAGAAAAAAAAAACAAACTGGAAGAGGACTAGATTTGGTGAGACTTGGGGAGGAAATCACACTTCTGATTTTGTGCAGCCAAGTGGCATATAAAAAAGGCAGTTGGATTTACACATTGGTTGTTCAGAAGAGAAAACTGGGCTAAGGATGGAAATTTGTGAACTGTCTGTGTAGAGATAGTAACTGAAGTAAAGACACGGATACCACCACACATGAGAAAGTATAGAATGAGAAGAGAGGCAGGCTAGACTTTAAAATGTCAAGGGCCAGTAAAAGAAGAGCCTGTAAAAAAATCTGTGATGGAGCAAGCAGACAGGGAGGTTCAGAACTGTAGTGTCTCAGAGACCGAGGGTGCTGAGAGTTTTAGGAAAGAGTGATCGAGAAATATGAAGACTAAAAATTCTTGTCTGATTCAGTGATGTGGGGGTCACTGGTAACCTTAACAAGTATAAGAAAGAAATTGGGATGGCAGCCAGAATGAAGCAGGTTGAGGAGTGATGGAAGATGAAGAACTAGAGAGAGAAACTATAGCAACACTTAACAGAAGTCCTGTTGTGAAAGAAAAGACAAAAGCTGGTAGCTAAAAGGGAATATAGAATGTAGAGGGTATTTCACAATGTTTTGTTTTAACAGAAGAGATTTGAGTATATTTAAAATGTGATGGTTAATTTAACTTGGATTTCAATTAAAACTGAAGAGAACTGTAATCTATTGCCTACAATCCTTTTATGAAATGCAACCAACTTTCATTCTAATTATCTGGTAGTTTATTCAGAAGAATAGCGCTAACATTAGGGAAGAACTAAATAACCTGCAACTGCATGTTATCTGCAATTTCATATAAGATTCCCCTCACAAGAGCTATTTAAAAAGGCATCATAGTAACGGTTCACTTCCATTTAAAAAATGTGGTTTGTGGTGTGAATGTACACACAATGAGATCATGGTGGTATAAGGCAAAATTTAACAAGCTATGGCCCTTTGGCCAAATCTGGCTCACCACTTGTTTTTGTAAATAAAGTTTTATTGGAACACACACATACTCACAAAAGGTGATGGAAAGAATTACAGAGTAGAGTATTTAGACATAGAGAGAAGAGACCATTTATAAAGAGAGGTTCTTGAGAAGGTACAATGGGATGAAATCCAAAGCATAAGTGGAGGGATTGGCCTATCATAGGAGGAAAGCAATGTCCTCTATTTGCCATAGGAAGAAGAGGAGGGTAAGAGGAGTGAAGATGGTATGTAGGTTTGCATGTTTGATGGCTAGAAGTTGAAGGAGTTTCCATCTGAGCACTTTGGTTTTCTGGTGAAGCTGTAAGCAAGATCTTTAGTTGATGGGAAAGGTGGAGGGTTTGGAAATTTGAGAAGTTTGAAGAAGGTCTAAGAGTTATTGCAAGCATTATTCATAATAGCCAAAAAGTAGAAATAATCCAAATGTCCATCAACCTGATAAATGGATAAATAAAATATGGTATATCCATACAATGGAATATTATCTAGCAATAGAAAGGAATGAAGTACTGATAACATGCTACAACATAGAGGAAACTTGAAAACATTATGCTAAGTGAAAGAACCCAGTCACAAAAGGTCACATATTGTTTGATTCCATTTATATGAAATATCCAAAAGTAGAAAATTCATAGAAACAGAAATATTACTGATTGTCAGGGGCTACGGGGAGGAAAACAAAGAGGGAATAGGGAGTGACTGCTAAAGGAAATGGAGTTTCTCTTTGGGGTGATGAAATATTCTGAAATTAGACAGTGGTGAGGTTGAAGAATTATTTGAATATACTAAAAACCATTGACTTGTACGCTTTAAAAATGTGAATTTTATGGTATATGAATTATATCTCAATCAAGCTGTTATTATTATTATTTTTTTTGGTGAGGAAGATTAGCCCTGAGCTAACATCTATTGCCAATCCTCCTCTTTTTGCTGAGGAAGATTGGTCCTGAGCTAACATCTGAGCTAACAAGCCCCCATGAGAACAGGGAGATGCTGGAAGAGGTGGAGTGTGCTAGTTGGGAAGTCGGAAGCATATCTATGCAAGGATTCTCGTAAATCATCATAAGAGATCTCAACAGAAAGGCATTTGTATCTGTAAGCCTCCAGTAATTTTTTGTTTTTTCCTCATTCTAAATACATATTCATCCTAATTTTCTATTTGTAATTATATATTCTTTTCCTTTAAAAGGACTCTCCAAACTACATAAGCTTCAGGTCCCAGAAGACCAAGATCTGCCCCTGCAGATAGCTGAGGATCTATTTGAGGTCATTGAACATGAATTTATAGTGATGCCACTCATCCTGTTGTGTGATTTGCTCCAACAGCACTTGGTTGCTTGGGTGCAGAAGAAAGTAGAGTTGAGTTCATCCAGAGTTTGGGTTTTGTGAGTTGGGAGCATGTTATTAAAAATGTGGACCACAAAATTTAAACTGGATAGGGGGGAAGTGAAGAAAGGGAAGGTCTGACGGATCATGAGAAAGCAGAGTCGTCAATAGGCTACAAAAGCTGTTGAGAAGAAAGATTACACGGAAGAATTGTGTGTGTGTGTGTGTGTGTGTGTGTGTGTGAGGAAGATTATCCCTGAGCTAACATCTGTTGCCAATCCTACTCTTTTTGCTGAGGAAGATTGGCCCCGAGCTAACATCTGTGCCCATCTTCCTTTACTTTATGTGGGATGCCTGCCACAGCATGGCTTGATAAGTGGTACGTAGGTCTGTGCCCAGCATCCAAACCCGCTAACTCTGGGCTGCCACAGCGGAAGCCCGAACTTAACCGCTACGCCACTGGACCAGCCCCCATAGGAAGAATTTTAAAGAACAAGTTGGAAGATATGTGGTTAAAGTGGGATGCTGGAGGTGAATGACAAAGTCCATAGAGGTGATTGTTTGAGGTGATTTGAAGGGCACAGGAGATATCGTCATTTGCTCTAAGGAAAAGACTAAACTCTAAGAGGATCTCTAAGGATCTAAACAATCTGTCCCTTGCCCACCTCTGTAGTCTCAACTCAGCCCAATGTCCCTCTCATTTGCCTCACTGCTGCCTTCATTCAGGTTCTCAGGAGCTCCTTCAAACTGGAGGATTTATATACGTAGTAGTTGCTGTGTAGTTGCTCTTTTGTCTGGAATACTCTTCTCCACTACTTGGACAGGCCAACTTCTACTCATCCTGAGGATCTCAGTTTAAAGTCTTTTCCTCAGGGAAGTCTTTCCAAACCTACCCACTCTTCTCCCAGGGGGTAGATCTTCCTGTTATACGCCCAAATAAGACTCTCTATTTTTCTTTCACAACATTTATCAACCGTATTGTAGAAATGATGGGGCTAACTATCTGTAAAATAAAATTATCTGTAAAATTTAATAAAATTATCTGTAATCTGTAAAATAAAACACACACAAACTTCTCCAGGACTGAGGAGTATGGGAACAGGTGTGGCTTTTCTCTCTAGTGTATTTGGGATCCTCGGGGACTTGAACATACTAGGCCATTCCATAAATATTTGTCGTATGAATGCAACTTAAGACACTTATGCATAATAGCTTTTTCCAGTATACCTTTTAACGTATAAAGATATAAAATATGGTTTAACAGATAATCTAAAAATGGCACATAATGTAAAAATAATGGAAATTTCCTTTCTAAAACACAAACATGGAGACATATCTATCTTCAACCTCTCAACCGTTATCTGATATCTAGAAATACAAATCTAAAACAACACAAAGACAGGGAAAAATACTTAGAGATTTCTTTCATAGAAATGAGATAATTGGATCCCTTATTTGAAATAAAAAAATTATTGGAACTTCCAAAGGTAAATAGTACAAGTTATACTACAATTTTCCATTAAAAAGGACGCTATAACAGGAGTGGAGGGAGTGGTGAACTTTCTAAAGCCAACAACACATTTGGAGGACTTGTGGCAAAATCTGTGTTCACATACTTAAAAAGAATTGCTTTGGTTGATTACCTGCCATAAAAATTATACTCACTTGTGTTCTAAAAAGCCTTTAAATTTAAGAAAAACGACAATAATCCCACTTGCTTGTTCTCTCTTTCAGTTCTCTTTACAGTTATCCCTTTTATCCTTCCACAAAACAAGTCTGATTCTCCTCTCTTGAATCTTTCAAATCTCTGGCTAAAAGTCTCCTCAAGGAAGACTTTCCTCTTATTCTGTCTGACCTAGGCCACTCCAGCTATTCTTTCACCCTACTGTGTTTATTTCCCTCAGGGCACAACATTTATCACAATCTATACTTATGTTGACCTTTTATTTGTTTACTATCCTATGCGACCGCGGGAATGTCACCTCCATAAGTGCAGGGACCTTTGTCACCACCCCCAGCCTACTATAATTGTACGACATTTTCAAACTCAGAGGAACTCCTGGATACGAATGTTGTGTTAATAAGAAAATGCCTGAGGTTATTCTTTCCAGAAGTGTTCACTTATCTCCTAATATTTTTAGCACTTTTATCTGATTATTTATATTATCTCCTAAAATTTGTTTTGGGGCTTTGTTTTTCATAAATAAAGTGGAAAAGATATTTCTATTACAGGATCGATCATGTTCAACTAGGGACCAGGGATCACAATTGTAAAACACAGACAAATAGGCAAATAGAACTAGGACATCCAGTAAATTTCCTTTTCTAGTCCAACATCCCAAGGGTAGACTTGAAACAAATACGAAGTCAAGTGGAAGAAACTGGCAACAGATCGAGGGAGTGTGAGACTTTAAAATGTCCTAGAGACAGACTCAATCAAATCCTTTGGCCCCGCTAAGCGCTCCACCACTCTGGCAGGGTTGCTCGGGGGACCAGCTTACGCCAGCCTGGGTGGGTCCCCCTTTGTCCTCCCCTCCAGGCTGGTCGCTAAGGCGCGCTCCCCCTCGCCTTCGCCCTCCTGGTCCTGGCCCTTCAGTCTCGCCGGCAGAGATCAGCGGGGTCGCCGACTCCCTAAGTCGCCATGGTCTCTCCGGGCTGTTTTGCTTTGCGGGCTGTCAAGCAGAGAAAACCTCCCAAACTCCTGATTTCGTGCACAGTACAAACTCCGAAGTGACACCCGCCAGAGCCAAGATGGCAAACCCAAGACTGAACAACGAACGTTCCTAGCTCTTCCCTGCGCCCAAGCCCCGGCGGCGCTGCCCTCACCGAGGACTCGGCCGTGTTCCCCGGCGAGGAGCCCGCTGGGGGCTCTGGCTGCCACCGCCGCCGGGCGGCCGAGGACCCCGCTCCAGCTTCCCGAACTACAGATCCCAGGGTGCCTCTCGGACTCCCTCTCCCTCCCTCCCTCGCTCCCTCCCTCCGTCAGCCCCCCCCCCACCCCCCCGCCCTTGTTGTTTTGGCTGGAAGCGCTCCGGCGGAGTTTCAGAGAAAGTCTGGACAGAAACCTGAGCCGGCCTGAACGTGGGAAGGGGAGGAGGAAAGAGAGGAAGAGAGCGCCGGAAGGCCGGGAGAGGGAGGGATCGGGGCCGGGGGCCGGGCCGCTCAGAACCTGCTGCGCTCCCCAGGGTGGGGGAGGCGGCGCGGGAGGAGCGCGAGGGGACGGGACAGTGGGATCAGTCCCCGGAGCCCAGCAGCCGAGCGCCTTGTTCCTCCGCCGCTCCCCGCCCTCTTCGGCGGCGGCGAGAGCGGACGCACCCTCCGGCGGGACCTGCGCTCTCCCCAGCGCCCGCCGCCCGGCGACGCCCCGCGCTTCGCCGTCGACCCCGCGGCTCTCCTCCGTGGCCCGGGACCTGCCCTGCGCCCGCTCCCCACGGGATCCTCGAGGCATCCCCTTGCCTCCGCGCTTCCCGGGCGCCGCGGGGAAGTGACCCACCCTCCCCCGAGGAGGGGGAAGGAGAGGATCCCCCGGGACGCACCGAAACCGAGAGCGGGCGAGCCGGAGTGGGCGCCGCGCGGGGGCATTGTGTCTGTGTGTGATTGAGTGTGTGTGTGTGTACGCGTGCAGCGTAGTGTCTGTTTCGGAAAGCGCTCTGGGTAGGTCCTGTCCCTAGAGGGCGGAGCGCAGGGAACCGAGGCTCCGGTGCCTTGCCGGGCAGAGTCCCCCGGAGCCGGAGCGCTGCTGGGGCGGCCGGCGGGACGGCGCGCCTGGCGGTGAGGCGGGCGCACTGAAGGGAGACCCGGGCGCCCTCGGCCCGGCGCCGGCCCCTGCCCCGAGCTGTCGGCCTTGGTGGCGCAGCCCGCTCCTGTTGACGTCTGCGGACCTGCGCGGGAGAGGCTCGGACGCCGAGAGCCCGCCCGCCCCGTCGGCCCGGGGTGCGCCCCCGGAGAGCCAGGTCCTCGCCCGCGCAGCGGCCGGCAGGCGTCGGCTGTGTCGGGAGCGCGCCCGCCCGCCCCGCTGCTGCCCGGCCCGGAGCCCGAGAGGCGCGCACCATGAGCGGCGGCGAAGTGGTCTGCTCGGGATGGCTCCGCAAGTCCCCCCCGGAGAAAAAGTTGAAGCGTTATGTAAGTAGAGCTTCGGCCTCCGCTGCGCCGGCCTCCGCGCCGGCACCCCTCCCCGGCCGGCTCGCGCGCGGGGCTGGTTCTCCAACTCAGTCCCCATCTCTTTCCCCTCGACCCCTTTCCCGCAGGCTCGGAACCGAGTCTACACTCACGCCCTGGTCTCCACTTGGCCGGGCAACTTTCTTCCTCCAGATTCCAGACGCCTGCTTTGCGGGCCTTCTCGGCCCATAGGAGGGCCCGGCATTTCCATAAATAAACGCCCGCTGCGTGTTTTTATTATTCCTTTTAGCAGGGGTGAGGAGAAGAGCATTCTTTCTCTAGAGCTGCATCTCATCCTTGTGGGGCTGCTGTATCCTCAATTTCCCGCACTAGGAACACCCGTGAGGTTTTAGAACTCACCAGCCCTCTCTTTGGTCCGCTCTCCCTCTCGCCTTCCCCGCGAGGTGGGTTGCGGGAAGCGGGCTGTGGACCTGGGAGGTGGGTATTAGACAAGCATCTCAAATCCACGCAGAAGGGAGAGAAAAGTTATTACGCGCCCTACCGTTTGCTTAGCAGTGTTCACATTTTCGCGGTTTTGAATCGAGGGCCATTGGAGTTCGGCCCGAGAGTCTTGGCAGTTTGCTGCGAGAGGAGGGCGCTGGGGGGAGCCTGGTGGCTGGTGTTTGGGCGCCTTGGACACGCTGTCAAGCCCCGAAGGAGGGGACAGCTGGTGCCAGTAAGGATTTCTGTGTTGCGGTCCTTTCCCAGGCCACCAGAGTTGCTTAAATGGTATTTCTGTAATTAATACAAGATGCTGATTATGGGTTAAACCGTTTTAGCTATTAGGAAAAATATTCCTTGAAAGAATCAACCTTTCTTTGGTGGAAATCTGTGACCTCTTCAGGGGTCTGGGATCTTGTCCCCTTTCCCCCATTCGTTCTTTTGTCGCTGCCCCCTGCAGGGGAAAGAAATGACTCTTTTGCCCTGGCATTTGGAGCAAATATTCTTCTAGTAAAATATGTTTCAGAAGTAAAATTTATGCCCCCTTAAATATAAATTTACTACCAGGGGGCTGACACTTCTAATGGAACCTGTTTCTTTTGAAGGACATCTACACCCGGTGTCAAAGCTCAGGTTAATCCTATCAGTCACTGTTTGCTTGCATAGAATGGGGCGAAGTGAAATATTTAACTTCACTGACAACTCATCAGTGAGTTCTGGTTTACTTTCTACCAGAATTTGTTATAGACCAGTAGTTCTCTTTTAAAGATTTGATGCCACAAATTCTAAGAAAGTTCTCCAGAGATTTTGCATTCTTCCAAATCCTGCCTCTCCACCTGTGACAGTTTGCCTGAATATTCTGGTAAAGATGCTAACTTTATTCCAGAAACTTGGGAGAAGCAGTAGTTTTTTTCAGCTCTTAGTTCTAAAGAGAAGGTTGTATGTGTGTGAGAAGAGCGAGTAGGGAGAGAGATGTATTGTTTTGAGAAGGCACAGTTTAGGAAAGACATAGATCTAAGTGACTGGGTTCTTTTCACCTTCAGTTTAAGAAGACTTTAAGAAATTCACAGAGGATGAAACACATAACAAGAAGTTTTTACTCTTTCCCAGTAAACATATTGGGAACAATATGTTTGCTGAAATAGGTAGTGATAATAGAGATTTACTGCGTTCTTTCACATGGTTGGTTTGTGGCTCCCTCAAAAGATGCTGAGCACCGGACTAGGCACCCTAAGATTAGAAAACACAGTAGGAAAACAGCTCTGCCTCTTGGACTTGCAATTTAATGTAATATAAACATTAAAGGAAGAAAATCAGCCAAAAAAAGTATGTCATAACAAGGACAGAAAACATGGAAAGTCTAAATTTAAAAAATATTATTTCATTCGATCATTGCAACAGTTTAATGAGGTAGGTGTTATCTTTATTGGTTTATACAGGTGAGAAAACAGTCTACATAACTAGAATGTACCAGAGGCGGGATTTGAACCCAGATCTGCCTGACTCCTTGGGCTTTAAAAGTTGACGACTCTCATCTAGTTCATTTAAAGTAGAGTTCAGACTAGATGGTCTTTAAAGGTCCTTTTAAATGATAACGTTCTGTGAGTCTGAATGTTAGTTGAGAATGCAGGGAAGAGATGGGCTGTGGATCAAGCAGCTTTCTGGGGCTTTGGGAAGAATCCAGTATTTGTGAAAAAGTGAACCAACAATTCATAGTGGTTTCTGATTGTGTGCCCAAGCTGAGTGGTATGTTTGTTGTTTTTTTTTTATAGATATTTTCAGGAACAAGCTGAATGTAGTCTTAAACCACGAGAATACTTTAGAGAGACAGTGGGCTTCCTAAATTGTGTTTTCAACAGAGGGAAGAATATACCTAACATCTGGGAGGAGGCGGGGTTTTTCTTGCCTGGCGGAGCACTAGTGTTTTCTTTACACGCTAGTAACTGGGCTGTGGAGATGGCCCAGGGAGACAGTGGGCAGAGTGGCTATCAGAATTGAGGGGTCCAAGAGGGTGACTGGAGTGTTATAAGTTAAAATGAGACTTGTCTCATATTTTAGCTGTCAAGTTGGTTGCCCAGAAGATTTTGAAATTCCCAGGTTATTGATCTTTTGGCTTTGGTGTCCAATTTAGGTTGTTTTTGCTAAAGCTGCTTTGACCCACAAGGACATAGGCACGTATGCATGCGTTTCCTATGCTTGTTTTCCTTTCATGTAAAATCTTTATTTTCTGGATGAAAGGAAACGTTGGCCACCCAGTAGGCAAAATATTGCTTGATAATGGTTTTTAATGAATGGATTTGCTGTGAAAAGATGTCTTGGATGCGAGGTACTGTAATTGTTAAATGAGACTTCAGAGAGTTTGAGCATTGATTCTGTTGGGAAACGTTTGGCCCATGGATGTTGACAGTTGTCTCACTGTTTACAATATTTATAGGGTAGTTAAAACATTGATTAAGATGATCCTTAAGGGCTTTGTGTTTGTGTGTGTGTGTGTGTGTGTGTGTGTGTGTGTGTGTGTGTAGGTAGGGAAGACTAGCCCTGAGCTGTTGCTAATCCTCTTTTTTTGCTGAGGAAGATTGGCCCTGGGCTGACATCTGTGCCCATCTTCCTCTACTTTATATGGGACACCGCCACAGCATGGCTTGACAAGCGGTGTGTTTGTCCCCGCCAGGGATCCGAACCAGCGAAACCCGGGTCACTGAAGCGGAGCACGTGAACTTAACTGTTTCGCCACGGGGCCGGCCCCCTTAAGGGCTTTTAAGTGACAAAAAATTGTTTTAGTTTTATCTTTAAAGTCATCTCAAGTTATGGCCCCAATGCATTCCATTTACAACTCCATTTTATGTTTACTGTTCCATAGTCAACTCATGCAACGTTGTGTTCTTTGCGTACTAGTGTGTTCATCTGATATGGAAGCTTTTCTTGAATTTCCTAAAGAGAGTGAAAGTGACATAAAAGAAAGTGAGAGAAAGACTGGCATAGTGAGCAGATTCCCTAGCCTTTTCGTCTCTTTTGAGTTGTTTCTATTTATTTATTTGCAAAATGGTAAGAATTTCTTGTATGTGTTTTATCCTCTGTGAGTTGTTTAAAGTCTTCTTAAACTGCAGGTGAAAATGTTCGTGCTTTCTTTCAGTTTTGCTCCTACTGTGTTGCTGTTTGTGTCCTGAGTTATATATTAAACAGCTGCTTTTTCACTTTGTTAAGGAATCATGTACAGATCACCGTCACTAGGGTTACGGAAAACAAGTACACTCGGTAGTATGCACTCAACAGTGGTGCTCAGATTTTTTTTAGAGTTAGTTAAAGACAAATCAGCCATTTGAAATAATGGTGGAATTTTCATCAGGACTTGAAATTTTAGCTGAGATAAAATGCAAGTCTGAAAACAAAGGATTGATTCAAGCCAGCTGGCTATCACCATATCTCTGCAGGAGGAGCTTCCCTGTGGCCTGCCTCGAGCCTGGCCACCAAGTTTGGGCTCCTCCATGGCCCAGCTGTCAGCAGTGGGCAGGTGTGCAATCTCAGCAGGGGAACCTGCTTCTAAGGCCAGAGCAAGGTGGCCTATTAGCTGCCAGTCAGCCTGGGAGCGAGACCTTAGCCAGTTCTTGGGTGTGTAATCTGCACCCAGCTGGGGCCCTGCTCTTCAGCCATCACTTAATAGAATGGTTCTTTTTTTTTTTTTTTTTTTTATGAGGAAGACCAGCCCTGAGCTAACATTCCTTGCTAATCTCCCTCTTTTTGCTGAGGAAGACTGGCCCTGGGCTAACATCCATGTCCATCTTCCTCTACTTTATATGGGATGCCTCCACAGCATGGCTGACCGGCACTGCGTCCGCGGGCGCCCGGGATCCGAACCGGCGAACCCCGGGCTGCCAAGCGCGAACCAAGCCGCTGCGCCACCGGGCCGGCCCCCTAATAGAATGGTTCTTATCTGGACTTGTAGAACACACCCCTGGTTCTGAAAATGGGCCTAGAAACAGAAGTAACCTCTTCCTCTGGGGAGCAGAGGGGCACTGGCTGGCAGAGTAGCAGCATCTCCATGTTTCAAGGACAACTTGGGATCTGTGCTAAGCTTAAGTCCCTGCTCAATACTGTCACTACCACAAAGAGGGCTGTGATGTCTGGAAGCTACTCTTGCCCCTTTTTGGCAATTACCAGTAGCAATCAATGGATGCCGAAGCTTCTGCTACAGTGACTGAAGGAACATAACTATTCTGTTGAAGGAAATTTTTGTCTTGCAATCCTCATGTTAGTAAACATTCCATTCAAATTCCTAATGTTTTCTTTTTACCTTTTCCAGCGTGGCAGAACAAAGATCATCAACTACCAATTACATTCAGCCTTTTATGGCAGTTGATAAAAGTTAAATCTTTCATTGTGCCTGGGCATAATGATGAGTACAAAACCCTCCATGTAAAACTTGCTGAATTCCTAGATCTGATTGTTGTCTCTTGGGATTCAAAATTACTATTAGGAAGGTGTATCAGTTTGGTGGGTAGTTTTAGAATTCTGCTGTTTTAAAAATTTATTTTTAAGGGTTTCTTTTTTTTTTTTTTCGGTGAGGAAGATTCACCCTGAGCTAACATCTGTTGCCAGTCTTCCTCTATTTTATATGTGAGCTGCCGCCACAGCATGACCATTGATAGACGAGTGGTCCTCGCCTCGAACCCGGGCTGCCGAAGCTGAGTGCGTGGAAATTAACAACTAGGCCACCAGGGCTGGGCTTCTCTTTTGTTTTCACATTCCTCTTTTCAGACATTTCCTTGGGAGTGAGGGGCAGTTGGGGAGGTTCTCAATAGGCCTCCTTTTTGGGAAATAAATCTTAGTTTATTGTACATCTTAAAAAGTTTAGTGAATATGTTAGGAACTGCTTAAACAGAATTCTTTGGGGACCTTCCGATGTTTCCCTTAACAGAATGCAAGCTCAGGGAGCACAGGGCTGCGGGGTTCCTATGCTGGGTGCTGTGTCTCCAGCACCCAGAGCAGTGCCTAGGTCAGAGTCGAGCTCACCAAGTATCTGTTGACTGAATAAATAAACAGGTATTTCTGGAGTTTTTGTCATGTGCCATGTGTGGAATACAGTAAAGGGAAAGGCCCACTCCCTGCCATTAAGGAGTTTCTAATCTATTTGTGAAGACAAGCCGTAAATGCATGCACATTTAAATCGCTTTACAAGACACATAAGACCATATATGATTAATGGCCAAATGAATGATACAGACAATAATTGCTTAAGAGTTTAGACTGAGAGAGGAGGGGGTAGGGGGATGCCAGGGAAAACTTCATGAATGAATTTCAGGCTGTGTTCTTGGAAGAATTGAGGTGCTGCTGGCAAAAATAGCAAAATTATAGGGGAATCCTGGTTTTAAAGGAAGAACGAAGACTTTGTGTTGAGTTTAGACATCCTCGTGAAAAGAACAGCTTCAGAACACCTCAGTTTCATGCACAGAGGGTGGACCTCAGCTGTAATTTCCAGTTTGAGAAGTTTCTGTTTCTGCCGTGACCTAATGCTCCTGATGGGATTCTGACCACAAGTGAATTTTCTGTATCAGACAGAAACAAACAAAACAACTTGTTTGGTCACCTGAACTTATTAAAATTCCAAGGGACGTGTGTTATTTAAGATTTCTTTATGTCTGTTTTCAGCTAAATAATTCATTCTGGCAAGCATTTGGTTTACAACAGAGAGGGAGCATGTTCTGGTGGGAGGGAGAATAAAAGAGCCTTTGATTCGTTTGCTTCTGAGTTCCAGCAGGAGGGCCAGCGCTGCCTTGGGCTAGCGTCTTATTTTGGACTCTGGAAGCCATCTTAGCCCAGCTGTGTGAGTGCCAGCTAGTGTTGGAGGGAAGAGAATAACACCATTGGATCCCATTAAACCCCTTCTGACTGTTGATGGAGGGGTTTCTCTCATTTCACATTCCTTGCATTAACATGGTGGCTAATTTCCACCAAGTCAGAGCTCCATCTGAATTTGCCATTTGAACTTGGATTGAAGTCATATCATTTCTGTGACTCCTTTTATCTCAGTCTGTGGACTAAGTGCAGGAAACTTATCAAGTCACAGGTCTCTTTATTCTCCTCTCTTTGGCTACTAGCACAAATACAATTAGCATTCTTTTCTTCTTTAGATTACTCCTGGGGAAAAGTGGCTCATTGTACATGGATTTCCACATCCATTAAATAAGTAGCCTCTTCAGTTGCCAACTCAGTGGCTGGGGAACCTGAATGAATTGTAGATGGCAATTCAGGCCTGTGGTTACTGGAAAAGTCATTTTAGGAAC
This sequence comes from Tapirus indicus, assembly GCA_031878705.1. Classification (NCBI taxonomy): domain Eukaryota; kingdom Metazoa; phylum Chordata; class Mammalia; order Perissodactyla; family Tapiridae; genus Tapirus; species Tapirus indicus. The sequence continues at coordinate 122,800,815 of CM062919.1, read as the reverse complement.
TGGAAGTTTTTGACCATTCCAGGCTTGTATATGTGAACACCTTAAATAATACAAGAATGTCTTAACTGGAAAAAAGTCTTTTATACTTTAAGCAATTTTTTTTATTCATAGGAGCAAAATTCTCCCTAACCAAAGAGAAAAATACTCATTGCTGAATACATATGAAGTAGAACCTAACAGCTTTTGACCCTCCCACAGCCTGCTTTATAAAAAAGTTAAAACTGTACACTGAAATGCATGCTTGGTCGTTATCTCTGTTACATTAGCTCTTGAAGCATTCTGATTACAACTCGTAGCTGCCAAGCCCCGTCCTGCAGTATTATCTGGAACAAAAATTTTCCATGTGGTTGTTTTTAGTAGAGCTGCTATATGCAAACCGCACATGAAGAAGATGTAAGTTGCAAAGAAATAGAACTTCTAGAAGGGGAAATGTGAGTTATCTTAATTCTTTTTCTACCATTTAATTGCTCTTTCCTTTGTGTGTGTTTCAGAAATTTGTATCATATTTCTGAACTGAGTTTTCTTTTATTTTTATATGCTGGAAAGAACGCCAAATTTACCACGAGTTTTTCTTATGGTGGTGGTTTTTTTTTTTTTTTTTCTCCCAGCTTTTTACTTTGAATTCATACTTGGCCCAGGTAATTCCCTATGTGTTCAAAAAAAAACCAGTGTCCTAAAAGGAAAAAAACAAATGGCTACATTGTTCCACGAATTAAAAACAATATACTGAGAGTACAAACATTTCTTTTCAATGTAAAAATCTTAGTTCATTTTTTTTAAAAGGAAGAAAAATACTAAACTTTGCTTTAACTATCCTGTTCATTGTTTTCCTTATCCTGTTTTTATTTATTTTCCTTTGTTTTGACTCATGTAGTTTAAATCTTTTTTGAAAACAGTTTTATATGTTCTTTAAGAACATCACACATGGAAAAAGAAAACATGAAAATTGCGAGAGAAAAGTGAGAGGAGGACGTCCTCTGGTCTGAAGAGGGGAAAAAAATGTCAATTAACATCAAGGCTCTGTAACTTACTTTCATGTTGCTTGGTTAAATTGAGTGTTTGTCTTTGTTGCGGAAAGATATTTAGCCATTATTCATGAAATAAGCAGGTAAATATAATTTTAGTTAAGAGGCTTGCTTTCGTGAAAATGCAGGACAGTAGTGTCAGGAGAGGATTGAAAACTCAATCTATTTTTGTTGTCATTTTTATTATTGTGTTTAATGCATGTTAGCCAGTTGCTATACAATTTCATTGGCTAACTTTCTGAAGTGGGAGAAAGGTAAAAGCACTCTTTGTCCCATGGATCCCTGCTCTCTTGCTCTTTCCTCTTTGTTTCCACTTCTTCTGTAATATAAGCCTAGCCACCAACATCACAAAGTATTTGTGTCAAAATCTTTGCACACACCTCCTTTCACCTTTCCTCTAAAAGCGGGGAGTTAGTTATGTCCCTGTAATGTGGTAATCAAGACTAGGAATACTAATGTTCCACCCAGCATGTAGATTGTTTTTCTCCCCTGAAATGCAGTTTTTAGTTACTAGTGTATTGGGAAATATGGTTAGGCTGCTTTCTGACTAGCAGAACTCCTCCCTGAGGTGACTACCTGATTAAAGAATTAAGTACCTGGTATGCTTTCTCAACTCCATCCCATCACACCTTCCCATCAGTGCCTTGGCCAGAGTCATAGTGGCCAAGATGAAAGTGCCTCTGGTTGGAGGGATGACCACTTGATTAGCGGGAGAGGAGTGCTTTCATCTTTGACTCTTGGAAGGGAAACACTTGGTAAAATGCTACCTCCAGTGTTTTGAATTCCATTGGTGTTACGTAGAGCTTCTTGGGGAATGATCATCTCATTCAGTTAGGGAGGTATTATATGAACCCCCCTTCCCTCTGGCAAAGTTGTAATTGACCCCAAAGTTGTGTAGGAGTATTGGATTTTACAAGTTCTCCCTGACGATTTCAGGTTTAAATGTTTGAAGTGTTGAGAAAAGGTGAAAGGAAATACTGAGCCAGTAGTAAGAAGGCAAAATATTTGGGAGGGTCATTTGTTCTTAGTGATGCTGTTACATAAAACCAGAGCCTTAGGAGTAACCTTCACTGGGTATATAGGTCATTTATCTCCAAAGAAAAAGACACAAAATTAAACTGGTGCTATTGAACAGTATTCTTCTTTTCTTTCTCTTCATTTAAGCAAATAGTCAAAACAGGAAAAGCAAACCTAATGTGTTTTTATATTTAATATATTTTTCTAGATGATTTTCATAATGACGCACAGTATACACAGAAGATGTATACACATAATCTGTTTACAAAGAAACTTATGGCTTCATTTATCATCCTTTGATGTTTGTAATAGAACATTAATTTCCAGAGGACAAAGATGCCATTTGTTCTCTGTGTCTAAAATGTATGTTGTGGTACCTTATTCAGTCTCTTGATCAGCATGACCAAATAATTGTAGAATTTTAAACCTAAAATTATAAATCATCTAGTTCAACGTTTCTCAACCTTTTCTAATCCATTTCTCTCTCGTGTTGTTTGAATATCCTTTGGTTTTTAATCTAGTTTTACTTTCTGTGATTTGCATTACCAAAACAATAGCTATATTGAATATCTTTTCCAATTACACATAACTCTTTCTCCCCTAGCCAAGTCCAACTTCCTCGTTTTGCAGGGAATGAGAATTAGCCTCTGGGAGACTAATTGATTTGTCTGAAATTGATTTGTCATACAAGTTAACCAGCTGTTCTGGCAGGGCCAGATCTCTCACCTCTCGGGTCACATCCTTCATTCACTGAGGGAATACCCGCTGTGAACAAGTGCTGAATTCAGAAGAGGTGGACCAAGAGGACACTGTCTCCACCCTTCTGGAGTTTATATGCTACTAGGGACATAGGATGTGCTCAGTACTGCAAATTAGGTCATGATCAGTGATGTATCAGACAAGGCTCTAGAAGAGTTCAGCAGAGGGAGGTGAATTCAGGGACTCTGTGAAGCCTGAACGAAGGCAGTAAGAGAGATTTCCCCAGGACCTTAAAAGATGGATTCAGTTTTCAAAGATGGGGCTGGAGTGAGACTCTTTCTATTCCTCCCTTTCTCAGCCAGACTCTTGAGTGCGTTTTGTACACTTGGCTGCCCCCTCTCCCTCACCTGCCACTCATTTCATAATGGAATATAGCCTGGGTCCTTTTCTACCACCCTTATCTAAACACCTCCCACAAAGGTCCCCACTGATCTCCTGGTTGCCAAATCTAGCAGAATTGGATTTGAACTTTTTAGTTGTTATTTTTCATGGAACTCCTGACTACTTTGATGGAGATGACCAATGCCTTTTAAAGTATGTTCTTTCCTGTGCCTTCCTGATACCAGGCTCTGGTTTCCTTAAGCATTGGAGTTCCTGAGAGTTCTAGTGCTAGCCCTGGATGGTCTCCTCTCCCATCTCATGCTGTTCGTGGTTCTTCATCTGTTGTGAGTTCATGAACTCCTTTGAAAATTTGATAAAAGCTCTGGGCTCTCAGTTTCAACAGAATTCTTACAAGATTATACACAAATGGGATTATAATCTTTTATGTTTTCTGACCTTTAAAGCCCTTCTATGGATCTTAAATGCCCCTGAATTATATGCTGATGATTCGAAGACTCTTTCAGCCCATTTCTCACTCCACGTCTATGGATCTAACTGCTTAGATTCCTAACTGACTAGATACCCCACAGCAACCAGAGTCAGCATGCCCACAGCAGGTCTTACCATCCTCTCCTTATACCTGGTCCTCTTACTGTTCCCTCTCTCAGTCGCACCACTATCCCTTGTCCCTTGTCCAGTGGCTTAAGCCAGAAGGTTTTCTTTGTTGTCCCTCCCTCATTCTCCACATCCAATGACCGAATCTGGTCAGTGTTACCTCCCAAATATCTCTTGACTTATTGACCCCTGTGTTCCCTAAGCTACCTTTGCCTTTCTTCTGGATTGCTGCAGTAGCCGGTTGGTCTCCCTACTTCCATTCTTGGCCCCCTCCAAACTGCCTTCATCAAGGCAGCCAGAATGACCTTCCTGAAACACATATCTGGTAATACCATTCCCCAGTTTAGAGCTGTTCTGCAGCGTTCCTTTGCTCTTGGGAGTGCCCAAACCTCTTCTCTTGGGTTGCAAGGCTCCTTGTGACGTGGCACCTGCACGTGCCTCCAGGAGCACTTGTGGCTGCGTTCTCACTCATGCTCTCTGCTTCAGCTATACTGAACTTCCATGTCCCAAATTGGCCTTATGATCTCTCACTCTGCCATTTGCCCGTGCTCTTCTTTCCTCCAGGAATTCTTGGCCCTCCCTTCTCTGCCTTCACAGCCAGGCTGACTTCTGCTTATTCTGTGCCCTCTGGGAGCCTCTCCTGAACTCACACCACCACCATCACTCACACACATAGATGCAGTGGGCTGGGAGCATCTGTTTTGTCCTGCTGTGATGCCCTGCCCTTCCCGTAGCACAGCGCTATGACACCTGATTATACTTGCTGGTTTTAACTGCTTATTTCCCCTTTAGATGGCAGAGCCACATGGTGAATTTTATGAACTCCAGGTTTTTTTGCCTTCATGGGTTCCCTTTCCTCTACAAAAAAAGAATAAAAATTACATTTTGCAACTGGTATAAAGATGAATATATTCCAAGCCAGTTTTATTATTATATATTCATTATTATTATATTCATTTTATTTATTCTGATTTTAAAAGAAATTAACATAAAAACACTTTTCCTGGGCTCCTAAAAGTCTCATGGGCCCTAGCACTGTGCCCCCGTGCCTGATGGATACATTGGCTCTATTAAATGGACATAAATAGGGGGCCAGCCTGGTGGTGTAGCGGTTAAGTTCACGCGCTCCGCGTTGGTGGCCCTGGGTTCACTGGTTCCAATCCTTGACATGGACCTATGCACCGCTTGTCAAGCCATGCTGAGGCAGTGTCCCACATAGAGCAACTAGAAGGATGCACAACTATCTGCTGGGGTTTTGGGGAGAACCCCCCCCCCCCCAAAAAAAAAGACTACTAAGTCAATTCATTAAAAAAAAATGGACATAAATACTTTGGAGATGAGGTTGACAGCATACTGCAACTGCTTGATTGTGACCAGGAGAGGTGAGGAGCCCACGCATTTATTTTGTTATGTCACACTTTTGTAATGGCTTCGATAAGCTTACTAAAACAATATTAAGATTTTGTATTTTCGTCCCTCATATTGGAAAAATTTTTGGAAAAATAGGGTGATATACTTAAAAGGTGTACATTTAATATATATGTTTAAGAGAAAAATCATGAGATTTTTGTGTTGTCAAAAATAAGTTCTATGAGTTGTTTTACTAATATGAACATTTCTTCATGATGTTTCTCTGTAGAGCAGTGGTTTTTAGTGGGAGTGGGGAGGTGACTTTGCCCCCCCAGGGGACATTTGGCAATGTCTGGAGACATTATTGGTTGTCACAACTGGTGATGCTACTGGTTGCTAGTGGGTAGAGGCAGGGCATTGCACAGGACAGGCCCCACAACAAAGAATGATCTAGCCGATAGGTCAATGGTGCTGAAGTTGAGAAACCCTCATAAAACTTGGTTCCTAATAATAAATGTATTATTTATTTAATTTCCCTATGTTTCCATTAAAAGCCATTATTCAGGTGCGGGATTGTGTTGTGGCACTGGAATCAAACTTTTATTTTTATGAGTTCAATAAGGTTGAGAAAACCAGTCATTGAGAGGGCCGAGCTTTGGAACATCAGAGGTTGATGCTCTGTAACCCTTTCACAAGGGTTTATATGATAGACGAAACCCCTCTCAAACAGATCTGTTATCATTTAAATCATTACCCAAATACTCCTTTTGCTCTCACTAATCCTAGCGCGAGTAAAGCCAGTTGTTGTCCGGGTGGGGAGGGGGGGATGCTGAGTCACATATTCATGCTTTTTATTACCTCTTGGCTTGGATATCACCATTCATCATTCACAAGCTGCCCAGCTTGTTTACTTTTTATAAATTACATGTAATCAGTCCTTTTGCAGGTCTGGCTACTGTAACTGGCAGTAGCCACAGAGCAGGGCTGACGAGTCTGCATTTATGCTGATGTCTCACATTCAGTTCATGTCGCGTTCCACTCTCCGTGCTTTCTTGCTTCTTCCGTCTGTATTTTAAAAGGAAGGTGAAGAGAGGACTGCCACCGTGCTCTCTCTTCTCAGATACTCTGATGCTACTTATTTATAACTTGGTAGAGTCCTTGTGTCCTTTGGTTTGGGGCAGCGGTGCTCCAACTTCAGTGTGCACAGCAGTCACTTGGGTAACTTCTAAAATGAAGATTCTTGAGCCCTACCCACCTTCTGATATTTATAGTAAATCTTGGTAGAGGTCCAGAAAACTACATTTTCTAACTTAAACCCTTGCTGATTCTGATGTAGGTGGTCCTTCAATTATACTTGGAGAAATACTGAGTTGGGCATGGAGGAAAAAAGGGAGAAGAAAGAAAATCCACTAGAAGTTAATAGGTATAAAGAGTGGGATAGGAAGGCAAGAACCCAAACTCTGAAAGTAACTTTAGCCTCTCCTCTGTAAGATAAGGGAAGTATTCTGTGATGCTTAAAAAGATAGGTGCTTAGTGTTTTCTAGCAGTGACTTAGATCAAACTGCCCCCTAAAGAGGACATATTTAGAGGATTACAAAAGTGAAAAGGAATTTTTAGGAAGGTTAGAATATGAGAAAGTACCTAACCATCGCCAAGAAGCTCAAAAGACATTAAATCAAGGAAGGTATTATGTAGGTATCGATTTAAAAAAGAATGTGCATTCCTGAATTAAGAGTCTATGAATGGCTTAAAGATGAAGAGGAGAGATGAAAGAGGATTAGGTTTTCACCAGAAGTTCTGGTTATTCTGGTTATTGGATCTGAAAGCATATTATTAAAATACAGTCCAAATTTCCTAGAATAGCTCTAATTTCAATATTCTTTCCCATTGTCTTTATAATATATGTCTGGTTATAATATATGTTTGGTTAGTTGAGATGTGGTTGATTTGTAAAAGAGCACCAAAGTAGTTCTACTTGACTAAAGAAGTTCTCTTGTTTTCAAATCTCTCTCTCTGTATGTTCATTGTATATATTCTAATCTCTCTCTTATAACCTAAGCTTTGATTTTAAAGTTCATTTTAGAGAAAAAGAACAAGAGAGACAGACAGACATACAGATAGACAAGACAGACTGTTTTAGAAAACTGGTCAAGAAGTGGGCCAGGTGGGAATGATTATTTAATCCTAGAAGAGGGGTAAAGGATTTTATTTCCAACTACCTACTGAACTTACTCTGTTTCTGGAAAGCTATAATTTTTTTGACATATTATTTCCTTAGGGGAACTTTATGATTCCATTCAGTTACCTTGCAGAGAGACCTTGACCCCCTCCCCCCACAAAAAAAAGGGATTTTGGGTTACTTATAAAATGATGGCTATCTATAGCCTTTGTAAAATCATTCTTTTTTTTTTTTTGCTGAGGAAGATTGGCCCTGAGCTAACATCTGTTGCCAATCTTCCTCTTTTTTTGCTTGAGGAAGATTAGCCCTGAGCTAACATTCATGCCAGTCTTCCTCTATGTTGTATATGGGTTGCCGCCACAGCATGGCCTGACAAGTGGTGTAGGTCTGTGCTCGGGATCTGAACCCATGAACCTGGGCTGCCAAAGCAGAGCATGCAGAACTTCAACCACTTGGCCATGGGGCCGTCCCCCTGTAAAATCATTCTTTACCCTGCCCTAACCATTTCTGTGCAAAGTGTTAATTTTCTCATAAACATGTGCTGAGAACCCAGATTGAACTTGAGAACTTTTCACCACTATGGTGTCGTTGACTAGCTTGGTCATCTTTCCACCCTCCATTCCTTTTTATCATCCTTCATGCTCTTTCCCTTCTCCTCCATTTATTTACTCAGGAATGCTTCAGCCTCTTACATACTCTGCCCATCTGCCTACAAGATCTTATAGAATCTTCATATCTGCTTTGTAAGTCTTGAGTATCATTAATGTTATTATATGAAGTGTCTGCCACACCCTCTAACTGCACCCAGAGTCCAGGTAAGTTTGGTTAGTAGATCACTTTGCTCCTGAAGTGAATAGAAGGGTTGTTTCTGGATGGTGGTGGAGACCCAGAACCAGCTTCTACCTTTGGCACCAAGAACTGAAGGCTGGGCTCATGACTTGCTCTCTTCCTTTCAGGTGACCTTATTTCTTGCCTTTCCTGTATTTTTTAAACTATGCACTTGGTAGATCTCTTTTCTCGTGAGCCTCTTGATATTTCTAATTATCTTTTGAGGTTTTTTCTCTAATTTATTCTAACTTATATATTGTTTAATATAATGATAGATGTTTCCAGTGAATATTTATATTTGCTGAAAATAAGTTTAAATGCTCTTAAGGAGAACCATAACGTTAAGTAGTTATCCAAGTGGGCAGCATAAAAAATATATAGCTTATAAATTTTCAGTGGGAGTATTTTAACTTAAAATTTTCTGGTTTTGGTTTAAAATATAGAAAAAAATGTAAAATATAAAATATAAAAAATTAGATAAGCAGATTTATTGCCTTTTGCATAAGTTGCCAAAGGGAAATGTTTCTTTAATAATCATGTACGATTTATCATTAAACTTAATATACATATTTAGCCTTATTAATATTTTTATATTTACTTATATTTGAATAGAAAATGTGCCTAGATTGACTTAAAATTCACAATATGTTGGTACTTTGATTATTTCTATGTTTTAAGGTATAATTTTAATACTCAGACATATTTAAATGTTTAATATCTCCCTACTTAACTCAAGGATTTTTTAAACAACTAAAAGATACTCTTTTATGGTAGATTTTATGCATACTATGTTTTTTAGCAAATGTGATTTTTATTCTCAAGCTGGAGAAATAGTTGTATGTTGAGAAACTCGTGTTCTTAGTAACTAAAGGGAAATAGGAACATGGATATTGAACTATTTTTGATCTTTCAAATAAGATTCTTGCCTTGAAATCATTCACGTCTGTTTTCAAATAAAATCTGTTGTGTTTCTAAACCATATATTTCCAAAGCAGAATAAATTTTCATATCTTTGAGAATTTTATTGAAACACCTAGGGAGAAGAAAATGATTCAAGGAAGATAATGGCCAGTTTTTCTTAAAATAATGAAAGGAGAAAAACTTTTCTTACTCTTCCTGTTCTTCATGAGAAAAATGACTCCCTAGGGAATTGAGGCCCAAGAAATAACCTGAGTCCAAGGCCAGCTGCCTTGGTTTCAGCAGGCAGAGGTAGACATGAACACTAGCTTTGTGACACCCAGCCCAGTACCATTCCCAGTCTGCCATATCTACCTTCATCTTCAGTGGGTTGGTGTAATTTCTGAAATTTAAACCCTTTCACATTTTAAGAGCATTTTAGCTGCCCCTCAGAGCAGTAGCAATACAATGAGTTCACCCCAATCACTCTTTTTTTTTAATTTTAATTTTTTGCTGAGGAAGATTCACCCTGAGCTGACATCTGCTGCCAATCCTCCTCCTCTTTTTTTTTTTTTGGTATGTGAGCTACCACCACAGCATGGCCACTGACAGACAAGTGGGGTTGGTCCTGGGGACCCAAACCTGGGCCGCCGAAGCAGAACACACCGAACTTGACCACTAGGCCATCAGGGCTGGCTCTGATTTTTATTTTTAAGTGTGGTAAAAACAACACATAACATAAAATTTATCATCTTCCCCATTTTTAAGCTCACAGTTCGGTAATGTTAAGTATATTTACACTGTTGTGCTACCCCATCTCTTTTGCTTCGCTAGCTAATCTCTGTGGCATTGGAAACATCTGAAAGGGCTTTATACCAACACCTTTTGGGAAGGCGTGCACCTCACCTGTGCTTGCTCCTTCCCTGTAGTAGGAAGTTAATTATGTGGATTTGCTCACCTGATCCACACAGAAGATCCTGCTTTAGTGCACATTTGGAAATCCCACACCCCTTTCTGCCCCTGAGGAAAAATTCTTTCTTGATCCTAGATTCAGTGCTCAGTTTAATCTTGAGCATATGAGAATGAGTCACCCTGGGTGAGTATGTAATCCCATTTATACCTTCCTTCCAACCTCCCTTTCATTTTTTAAACTTCAGATACTGGATGATCCTGATTTCTTGCATAAGGTCTGGTGGTTTGGGGACTAATTTAGGGACTAGGAGATGTTGAGATTTTTTTTGGAACCAGTACTTTCTGTTCCACTGAAAATGAAGCTGCATAGCCTAAGTTTTAAAATTCAGACTATGTGTGGAATGTCTGTGTGGATGAAGAAACAAGTTAACGCTTTTTTGGGAGGCAGGAAGAGCAGAGCGAGCAATGAAAATTTTAAGATAGTCTGATTTTGTGGGGGAGATTTTGTGACTTTTAGAATATATACAAACCAAAGATGAGTATCGAGTTGTTTTGTGATTTCTTTATGTACACGGAAGAAATACTTGATATTCGGCTAAAGAGATATTATTGAATAGGTGTATTAACTGATAAAATAAACTGAGTTCTGCTTTTGATTTTTATCTACACAATCTGTACCCACTACTTCCATTTCTTCATTTGTAGGAAGAAAAATATTTCACTGGGAAATTATTTTTAAAAGACTACTTGTGAAGTACCTTGGAATCTTTAAGTTACTTTGAATATGGTACTTAAAGAATGTAAATCGTTAATGCTTATATTTTTACACCAATAGAGGAATATGGAAGTGGGAGTGACTTGAACATCAAAATATTCATTTTTAAAGACAGCATACGTTTGAGCAAAGCCATTCTCCTGAAATGCTTATTTTAAATTGGCAGTTGTTTAGCCAGTAGTTAGTAATCTCACTTAGCAAGTGTTTGGCACGCCTGTTTTAACCTGCACAGGTTCAGTTCACACAAAGAAAGGGAGGGTGGGGTTACGTGATGGGAGCAACGTGTTAACCTCATTAACATATTTTGAATAACTGTATTTGAGTATTTGCCAGCTAAGCTAGGCTGTCTGGAGGCCTGCCAGATGAGCAATGGGAATTTCTGAGAGGAGTGTAGAGATTTGAGCCTGTCAAATGTTTACTTTTTCTTCTTGGAGGGGGAATGTTTTAGAAGATGCTATTTAGGATATTTCCCTTACCCTCCCAACAGAATAACCCTTTTTTCCCTTTAATTCTGCAGAAACTTCATATCTTCTCTCTCCACCACCTTGTTATATTTTTTAAGAATATGTACCATAGGACTTGTCTGAAAAGTAGCTTTTGGTAATCTCTTCTAGGTAAGTTTGAGTTCCTACTCAGCCTGTTTTTTGTCTTTGCAGAATTAGTCGTGAAGCTCTTTCTGTGAGCCTAGCTGGAGAACCTCTTAGACCAGCCTATCGTGTGAACACAAATGGTTGGAACAGGACAGACAGGATAAACTAGGATGCCTGTAGAGTCAACTCCTACCTAGTAGATGCTCAGATCATAAAGATGCCAGCCTGGCTCAGCTCTCAAGTATAGAAATGGTCTTTACAAGGTTCTGGTTTTGTGGCCTCTATCTGTGTCTGTCAGAAATACTTTTTTGACTTTGCGTTGACATCTGTCTGGCTGAAACCACGACTTTGGGCTCTAAAACTAGTCAAGGGAGTAGTCAGTTGAAACCAGGGGTTCTAAGATATTTTCATGTAGTGAGTTTTAAGGGTGAGATGAGGTAGCGCATATGCTTAGTTCTCTAGTTCTCGTTTTGAGGGGGCAGGTCAGGGGAGCATCAAAATCACCGAGGAGCTTTTTCAAGAACCATTCTCCTTGATTTTTTTCCCCCGTTTTTCCGTTGCTGTGAAGGATGGATAGGGATGACAATGTAATGAGGTGGCATTTGAATTTAGAATCTGTTGAGGCTGTGGGTACTTGCCGCAGTGTGGTGGTTTCCATAGTTTAGGCCAGTTTGCAACCCTGCCTCATCCTAACTCTTTGGAATGGAGAGATACAGCCTGATGACACCAACTCTCACTCCTATCAAAGACTTTGAAATAAAATGTTAAATGTGCATTAAATAGGATTGCCAAAAGAAGTTTATTTTTTCCCTGATTGGAGCTTTGTGTTTTTTTCTTTATCTCTTCAAAGATGGTTCTTAAGACCGACTTTTTAAAAACACAAATATGGATTATCAGCAACGGGAAAGAATGAATTTGATCATAGCTGTCTTTAAAAAACACTTTAAAAAAAATGAGAACCTAGGAAAGAACTCTGATACATTAAACCAAACCTTAAATTTTTAACAAGTATTGTAATGAGCATATATATTTATATTTTATATGCCAGTCACATGTGTATATAAATATATACACTGTATATGCTTTTAAATTTCTAGACTGAAGTTATTGAATTTCAGCTAGCTCTTGTTGAACTTCACTGATTTACTTGCATTTTGTCAGTGTTGTGTGTGATTCTTATATTTACACGATCACCATCTACTCTTAACTAATTATATAAATACCACTTTGATTCATCATAGCTTTCTTTGTCCAGTTGATTCATAACAGCCTGTTAAAAGAAAAACTTAATAGGTGATTGTAATCATGTAATTCATGAAGCAATGTAGGCTTAATTAATACCTTTGATTATCATTTCAGTATTTTCCTTTTTTATCATAAAATGTTAAATATTATATTTGTGGAGCTTCTCTACTGTGTCGGTGTATTGTATTATAGGAATACTTGCAGAATGTTACCAGTTTCACTATTTAGTACATCTTCAACATCTCTGAGGGTGTTGGATATAAAATCTGTTTCTCAAACAAGTACATGCATAGAACTAAATTTATTCAGGTCATACGACAACACTAGTGAAACCTGAGCTCTGGCACCAGGCCCCCATTTAAGCTGATAGCATGTGTGTGTGGGAAGAAGATACTAATTACTGATAATCTCTTTAGAATGTGTTAATATTTTTAGATCCAAATATGAGTTATTCAGGAGGTATACCAGATTTTAAAAGGCTAAGTGAAATGTAAATATTGACTTTTGTATCCCATTTTATTAATTTCAGCAACTTGGTATTTGTGGGGATACATGTAATAACTTTTTATTGGTTTTTATATTGTCCATATTTTAGTTACAAAGTGCTAGGAGAGGATAGTGAACTATCCTTCAGGTGCAGTGAGGTTTAACTCATTTAACCATTGTTCCAGCTTGTCCCACTGTCAGCTCGCTCCCTGGTTCCTTGGCACATTTACATGTTATATAATCCAGACTGGCTTGTCCTGTTCGGTAGGTTTGTTATAAACTGCAGAGCTAAGTAAATGTGTGATAACATTTTAAATGGCATTAGAAGTTAAACAGTCCTTGAGGAGTGATGAGGCACAGGGCCCCAGCTGTCAGGTGCCCCAGGGTCGGCCTCCTTTGGGGCCATTTCCGTTTTCTCTGAGTAACAGGAAATAAACCTGAAACTATAGTAATGCTTGGCTAGAGGACCACTCCTTTATCCAGATGACATCCAGCATGCCGTGTCTGATACTGAGAGTAGATGTTAAGTACGTCCGTTAATGAGTTTTGCACATAGGCAGAAACCAACAAACCAAACCGGTGGAACCATTTTCATCTCTCTGTGCCCACTATGAAAACAGTGGAGGAGGAAGGTAACTAGACCAGTCCTGTTCCCCTCCCACTTCAGTGCACAACAAGAGAAAGTTTCCATGTGCTTTGTAACGAGCATTTCTGATGGCTGCGCACTACTGGGTTGTGCTGACATATGGTGCTTAACTCATCCCCAGTGGTAGGGTTTTCTAAAGCATCCTCTGTCCTTATCTGTTTAAATTTATGAAGGGTGTGCACTGTCTCATGTGTGAGTTCTCTAAACCCTCTGCCAGGCTGTGTGTCCTGGTCAGTGTTGAGTATGTCCTTCCCTCATTCACTTAATCATCAGGCCTCCAGCCAGAAATTGGTGTCTCACGGTGGATGTGGAGTCTTTCCTGGAATGCCTCTCCCCTCCGTACAGGGCCTCTCTGAGATTTGCAGGGGTTCCCAGTGCCAAAGCGTATTTGTTACACCTGTAGTGATGGTGATGACCTTCCCCTGCCAAGTTACACTGCGGTCTTCCACTCTCACCTGTCCCGGTCTCGGGGCTTCCCTTGGAGCAGACAGACTGGGGAACTCTAACTTGGAAGATCTCAGTTTAACAGTCACCTCCTTTTTATCCATGAGTCACTCTTAGTCCAAAATATCTTAAAAGAGGTTCTCATTTCTGTAGGTCAGGCAGGTGGAAGCCTGCTTGATTTTTTGGTATCTCTAGTTAATAATGATTTTAGAGAGTAGAAGAGGAAATGGTTGTTTTATGAGTGTTGCATAAAACTATACGACCTTGTGCAAATTATCTAACATCATATGAATCGTAGCTTATAGACTGAATCTTCCCTTGTGGAAGTAGATTCACCACTCTGTGTCCTGGTCTGAAATAATGAGGGAGAGAATAATCCCATATATATCACATAAATTAAAAAGAATAAATCAGAATTCACAGCTGGGAAAATTTTCAAACAGTTCACATTCTCCTGATTCTGACTTTTTTTTTACATTATTTTTGCTGTTTTAAATTTGCTTTTATTGTTTGAGATCAAAAATACTTTTTTCTGTTGTAACTTTTTATTTTTGAACTGATGGTTAAAACAACTACATCCATGGAATTACCATCTTTCCAGGGGTTAACTATTGGAGTTTATCATCAGAAGATTGTGAGGTCTTTAGGGGCCAAAATAGAAAATAAAATTAGGTTTAGGACAAGCATTTCTACTTGGACATTGCAAAAAAAGGAAGTGGATGGATAACTGGCAACACAAACTCTTTTTCCTGTAAGTTCTTTTTTTCCCCAAAACTTTGCCATCATGCTAAAAAAAGTTTTCTTGTGAGTTGATTTTTCTGAGAATCCTGCTGCTTACTGTTAGTAAGAATTTTTTTCATGTGCCAAAGTTTTGTTTTTCGTGTGATTTCTGCAGCAATTTGCGTCTTACTGAAAATATTTTTTTTAAGTACAGTGGTAAAAAGTTATAAAAAGCCAAAAGGAAAATTTAATATGAACTTCTATACAATTTAGTTATAGTGACTAGGGGAAATGAAATGCATTATCCAAGGTGAATGAAGTTTGATTCTTGTAGGAGAAATATCAATTCTAATTAAAATGAAATATGAGTACTTAATTCCAGTTTCAAAAATTACATTTTTCTGTTCCTACCTGGTCTTTTCCCCCAAAGATACATTTTTTTAAGATTTCTCTATCAGGCTAATACAAGGTGATGCTACTGACTGAGCCAGTTTAATGGAATGGCATCACAGTTTCTTTGGGAATAATTAAGCAGGTAGATGAAAATTCAAGTTTTTTGGAAGGAGCGATTGGACTTCTTGAACAATATGATACCTTAGAACATGCAAGAAAGTAACTGAATGCTTTTTAGGGGGTAGGCAATGTTTTCATCTCTCAGTCTGGTAGGAAAAAATAAGTTACATTTTAGATACTCCTATTAAAAGGGCATGGTGATGTATTTGTCCTATCATTCCTTTTAAGAAATGATTTCAGAAATGATCAATAACACCCTGTTCGGCAGCTCACTCTGGCTCTGATTTACAGGAGGATCTCACTGTATTTGTTTGCTCTGTAAATCTTACAGTGGCCTTTGATCAAAAGTAATAAAATGTTACCTGCCTTGGTATATTAGTCAGGATTCTCAGTTGTAAGCAACAGAAACCTCTAGCTAATTTAATCAGAAAAGGAGTTTATTAAGTATATCAGGTCACTCACAGTCTCTCTGGGAAAGCCAAGAACCTAGCTTGGAAGCTTATCAGCCAGGAACAGTGCCACTGAACTGGCCCAGGGAACATGTCACTGCCGCCTCACGGGCCGTAACCATAGACCCTGCATCTTGCACTGCCAACACCAGTGTCACTAGACATTGAATGCTGCCACTACTGCCTCCGGAAGCTGCATTCGCTGCCCCAACCCTGGACCCAGCTTTCTGTATGGTTCTCATTTCTTGAGATTCAAAATCTGGAATGAATTTGTTTGGTGGAGCCAGTGTACCTGATCATGTGCCTGCACTCTGTTGCAAGAGCAGCTAAGAAAACAATTATCTGGAATTTTCTGCTTTTGTAGTATTAGGGTTAATGATTTTCCAAACCTGGGAAGGGGAGTTCAGATGCTGGACAACCGAAAAGAATCATGTTAGTCTACTATACTTAGCATATTGGATATAAAGGTGGAAGGACTAAAAATAAGGACAGCAGCTACCCTCCTACTGTACTTAAAATAAAATGTCTACCAATGATGGATATGAGGAAAAAATGTCGTAAGAAAACCCATAATTTCTCAGCATTTTCATAACAGTAGCCTCCACAGACATGAGAGCAAGCACTCTGTTTATTGAATAGCTGCTGTGTGCTGGGTGGTGGGTTTTCTTCTTGTTTTTAATTTTATCTCTTAATCTGCACAACAACTTCGAAAAGTAGACATTATTGCCCCTATTTTTACAGGTGAAGAAACTGATGCTCAGAGTAACTTCCCCAAATTATACAGCTGGTCTATGGCACTGTTGAGATTGAAAGCCATTTGTGTCTGTTTCAAAACCTCTATGCTATTCTTTCTATTGTACCCAGTTTCCTCCTCACAGAAATTTTGTGAAAGGGCACAGATGACCTTCCTGATTTAAACCAGAAAATTTTGTGGGTACTTCTGCATTGTTTCCCTTAATAATCCATTGCTTATCATTTTTCATGAGTTGGGAGACCCTCCTAGGCTCAGGAGAGTGACTGAGCAAGAGGGGCTAGAGCTACAGATTCAGGAGCCATAACAATGTAAGCGTCCCTGGTGCTTTGGGCGTCCATGCAGTCGTCTGGGAAGTTTGTAGAGTCAGAGAAGAGATGGTGGGACCGTACAGAACACTAGTTTTGGGGGTGGGTCAGGAGAGGAACCAGCAAAAGACACAGAGTGATTTTTCCTTGGTAGGAGGAGATCAACAATAGGGACGTGTTAGGAGAGCCAAAGAGCATAGTTTAAGGAGGGTGTGGCTGGGAGCCGGGTGCTTCGAGAATCAAAATAGGATGAGGTAGAAAATAAGCCATTGGAGGGGACTGGCCAAGCAAGAAGTTATGGTGGCCTTTTGTAATTTGAAATACTATTCTCTGAATCTTACCCTTCTCTGTAAATCTACCATGAAGTGCAGTGACAGAAACACCATCCAGTATTTTAGGTTTACATACTCAATTAACACATACAATTTTGTGTTAATTTTTTTTTTTTTGCTGAGGAAGATTCACCCTGAGCTAACAACTGTTGCCAATCTTCCTCTTTTTGTGTGAGGAAGATTAGCTAACATTTGTGCCAGCCTTCTTCTATTTTGTATGTGGGTCACCACCACAACATGGCTGCTGATGAGTGGTGTAGGTCCATGCCCGGGAACTGAACCCCAAGCCACTGAAGTGGAGCATGCCAAACTTAACCACCAGGCCACAGGGCTGGCCCATTAAATTTTTAATTCCTTTTTAAATTATGCTTTGATTTTGGTAGTCTTTGGGGCCACACCCATATAGTGAATAGTCTAGATGGACTATAGTGTTTCCTATATCCCATTCTAGAGTCACATTTGTTGATTTAGAGGCCATCGTCCCTCAAGAATGACTTAGAGTGATTCCCCCTCAGTCTGTTATTTTATGTCTGTCCACATGGAAGCTAGTCTGCCACTTTCCATCCTACTCACATGGCCTTGTGAAATCTTCCAACCACTTATGCTATTTGTTTGTCTTTTTGCAAATCAAAAGAGCGTAATGTCACCTTAAAGCATCCTTGTTATTAAACTTCAGAAAGGATAAGTGATTAAAATTTAGCTATTTACAGTTTACTTAATTCCTCCCTCTTTAGAGAACCTCTTTAGAGTTCACAGGCATAGGAGTAAAAATAAAAATATTCCTGAATGGGTTATGGAAAGTTATGGGGAAAACTGGAGAGGTGTTAGAATAGATTTTAATGTCTACTATAAGGTTGAATGTCCAGAGCAGAGTGTGTCTTGGGTGGGCCCTGAGCAGGACAGCCTCTTCCTGAATAGGTATAGGCTTCTCTTGTCCACTCTTGAGCATAGCACAATTTTTCCTTTGTTCTGGGTAGGTGGGATTTCCCTCCTCTCAGTCCTTTCTTGTCTCTGCTACAGCCCACTGTTTGCTCGTCTACTCCTCCCAGCCCACATCAATGCCAGTCATCTCTGCCTTGTCCTAGTTGGCATTGGGATCTATTAAAAGGGGTGGAAGTAGGGGAGATGAAAATAAAAGCTCTCCCTGCATCTACTTTTTAGTTATTTGTTTCTGTCCCTCATCTCCTCTTACCCTACTGATGAAATGAGTACAGATAGAGGAAAGAGTGGGCAGTGATACCTAACATTTCTAATCTTCTTTTCCTTTTCTGTTCATCATACTTCCCCCCCCCCCCCACTCACCCCTATTCTCCTTTCTAACACTTCGACTGTCTGGTTTCCCTACTAGACCACAGCTCCAGAAGGAGAAAAACCATGTCGATTTTGGGGTTTGGGTCTCTACTGTGCCCCCCAGTGCCTAGCATATAGAAGACCTCAAAATATGCTTGCTTGGTAAATGAGTGAGAAAATGGAAAGTGAGTCAGGGGAGTAAGCTATTATTTCTGTCTGTATCATTCTTGACAACTTTACACTGGTCTGATTTCTTACTAATCTCCCCAGTCTCTAATCTTGAAGGAGCCTGCCTCTTGGGCAGCAGCAGGAAGATGGTTCCCACAATGGGGTGGTGGACACATTTTCCCATGGCACATTTTTCTGCATGGTGGTTAACATCTTGGAACTATATACTTAAGGAAGCTTTTGTGGGCTGGCCAGAGAAGTGAACCATTATGTACAACATTGTTTCTATGGGAAAATGCTTTCTGAGTTCAAATGAATCTACTTACATACAGACTTTGGATTACAACCTTTCCATTAGTTGGGGACTGCCATTGCATGTGATCCCGTTCAGGCTTTTATTCATTACTAATATATAAATGAACAATAAGCCATTTCTCTGTAGAAGAACCAGAGCCAGAAGTCTTTCCTTCCGAGATTATAAACTATTACATTAAAATGAATTTCATTCATCCAACAAGCATGGTAGTTTATTTCAAATGTATTTATGGAGTGCTTGGCACATGCTGGGCTTTGTACAAAGGAGTCTCACGTGAATAAAATAGGGACTCTATCCTGGCAAGTCAGGTTTCCATTTAACTAGGAAGTGAACTCTTATAGCCCGCAAGGTCACTTCCAGCTCTGAAATTCAGTAGTTCTTTGGTTTTGAATTGCTCTATTCATTCACCCATCTTCCTTGTCATATGTGGTTCCATTATAAAATGTATTTTTAGATGGTGATGGAGAAAGCATGTTAACATTTATGAGTAACCAGTAATAGTAGCAACCCCACCTTTACAGCTTTTAAGTAATTCTAAATTTGTTTTAATTAGTAAGAATGAAAAGTCCAGGAACAAACCATTTCTTTTTATTCTAGCTTTTTATCATAAAAAGTATGAAGCCAGATGCATTATGAAATTGACATTAAAAAGTAAAGATAGGGGCTTTACTTTGAAAGTATGAACATTTCTCAAGGACATATGTATGGGTGTTGCAATTAAATATTTTGGGGTTTTTTTCTGAATGTTTTTCTTGAATTTTCAAACTTTTTACAGCAAGTATGTTACTCTCCCACTGCCAGCACTGCACACATACACACATGACATGCATACAACACAATATTTCTTCACATAAGTAAAAATATTTCAG
Organism: Tapirus indicus; assembly: GCA_031878705.1. NCBI lineage: Eukaryota > Metazoa > Chordata > Mammalia > Perissodactyla > Tapiridae > Tapirus > Tapirus indicus. The sequence goes on along the minus strand of CM062919.1, from coordinate 122,781,010 downwards.
TGAGGTATGCTTCTTTCCCCAAATCATTTACCCATGTATCTTAATAAATACTGGTGAACAAAATCTAGTTTCTGGGAGCTGGAATGTGGGAAATATGGATGTTTATATAACAAATTGTACAGATATTTGGAACTCCCTGGAGTGAAAAATAAGCCTTTCTTGAACTGAGTTGTGACTTGGGTTGTGTGGAAATCGTCTTATTCTGCCCTGAAACTTGGAAAAGTCACTTGGTAGTTAATTTCAAATCTGTTTTGAACCACAGACTTCTTTATGAGTACATCTCTTTTATTTTTAATTAAAGTCTGTAATTCAAGTAATATATTAACAGTTTCTGGCAAGTGAATTAATGACTGTTTCCTCCCAGGACCTGGAGAGAAACAGATACTATATCTAGCTTCTAGAATTCCATTTAGTGATCAGGGTAACAGGATAATCCCTGAATTAGTACTTAAACTTGAATTTGTAAATACATTTTAGAGTGTTATTTTTCTTCTTTGCAATAACTACTAATAAACTATGTATTTTATTGCCTTATTGGTTTCTTATTCATCATTTTAGCAGTTTCTTTTAATGTAAAAATCAATCTTTAGCTAGAATCTGCCCCCCATAATTATGGGAAATTGAAAATCCACATTTGAGGACTAGTTCAGCTGTAATGAAAGAATAATTCATAAATTATTCGGTGATTTGCTTCTGTGATCCTTTAAGTATTCTTTGCTGTCCTGTTTAATACAGAATGATAACTCATGCAGGTGTACGTCACAGTGTTTCTACTGACAACAAGAGGTCATTATCTAGAGTTGGCAAGAATCTTGAATTATTAAAACACGCTGGACTCATATTAACTTGGTTTAATCGGTGCTTATTATTTCACCATTATAGAAATTAAAAGTAGAGGAATTTCCACAAGTTTATTGGAAGGTTGTTTTTAACTGAAGTATTATTTTAGGAGAAAGTCACATTATTGCAAAGTAATGAATCAAATTTTAAATGAGGGAAATGCTTTTCTTGATAACTGGCGCATAATAGGTACACAATGAATAATAATTTCATTTATGACAAAGAAGGCATTTCAATTTAGAAGTTTAGGCAGTGTTTCAATCCACAGCTCTACACGTTGTGAGGCATTTTCCTTCTGTTTGTGCCTTAAGTATGTGCATGTGGTGCAGAAGCAGTAAGCGTTTTATTGTTTTATGTGCAATTGTATTTTTCACTTTTAGTTGCTTTTACTCTTAAAATGAACATTTGATTAAGCTAGATTTTTGCTTGTGCTGAGTCGGGTTTTGTTTATTCTTGAGTTTTTTCTAAGTTCATTGTGTACAGCAAAGCACAAAATCAGAAATTAATGTAAACATGACCCAGAAGAGGACACTGTTAGCTTTCTGAAGTCTTTGACCCTTTCTCAGAGGAAGACAGAGTAGTTAAATACTAATATCAGGCCTACTTTTTATAAATAAGGACAAATAAATGAACCACCAACACAAAACAAAAACTGGTACCTGAAAGTGTGTGATTGATCTTTTTTATATGGTCTTAGAAAACATGTACAATGGAATGGAGTCCCAAGTTTCAAAAAAAATGCCATATGAAAATTAAACCTGCCATATAAAGGACACTAATCTCTTGTAATACCCACTTTACTTTGTGTTCAAATATTGAGCTTCATATAACTTGTGTTTATTTATCATTTATTTTTAATACCTGAAGTGAGCCTGATTTTAGGGGTTAAAAGGATAGCAGATTCGTTTCTTCTAGGAAAGTCCTAAGGTAGTGAACCTTCAAGTCTTAAAAATTTCAACCTGCTGTTGTGTCCTATGTTCTGTACATATGTGGTATTCTCTATACACAGTTAATACATGTAGCTAAGTGAAAAATATATATAGGACACTAGCCTCAGTATTCAAATTCTTTACAAACATAAATATTAAAGTGGATTTAATTTTTTTATAACAGCTTTGAGGTATAAATCACATACTGTAAAGTTCACCCTTTTATAGTGTACAATGGAGTGGTTTTAGTATATTCACAGAGCTATGCATCCATCACCACTATTGAATTCCAGAACATTTTTATCACCCCAAAAAAGAAACTCCGTATGCATTAGTAGTCACTCCCCATAGCTCCCTAACACACCACCAACCTTTGGCAACCACTAACCTACTTTCTTTCTATATGGATTTGCCTATTCTGGATATTTCATATAATGGAATTATATAATATGTGGCATTTTGTGTCTGGCTTCTTTCACTTGGCATAACATTTTTAAAGTTCATCCATGTTGTGGCATATATTAGAACTTCTATCCCTTTTATTCCCGAATAATCTTCCATTGTATGGATATATCACAATTTGTTCATCCAAAATGGATTAAATTTACTTTTGAATTGAAAATTTGATGATCCTTGGGGGCCAGCCCCATGGCGTAGTGGTTAAGTTCAGTGCATTCCGCTTTGGCGGGCCAGGTTCATGGGTTTGATCCTGGGCGCAGACCTACACCCCTCATCAGCCATGTGGTGGCGGTGACCCACATACAAAATAGGGGAAGACGGCACAGATGTAGGTTCAGGGTGAATCTTCCTCAGCCAAAAAAGAAAAAAGAAAATTTGATGATCCTCAAGGCCCTCCATAATTTTTTCTGGCTTCTTTCCCTTATCTCTCTCTGTCCACATCCCACACCTTCCATGGCTGGGTTTTCACAGTACTATTTCCTTGTTTGAGGACTGTCTCAGAAGCTACTTCCTTTCCAGTTTTTTTTCCTTGATCTTTAGAGTAATAAGTAATTTCTCTTCCTTCAAACTGTCACAGTTCATTGTGCCAGTTTCAACTTGGGCTTTTGCTTATTTATATGCTTGTCTCTTGTTTCAGATTTTAATCCCTGAGACAGGGATGTTTCTGTTGCTATGACAAATAGCCTTGCAAATAGCCAAAAATCAGTAAATAGTTTTTAAATTAGTTAATGAGATCATTGGAGATCACCTGGGTGTCATAAGACTAAGGCTGTAGTTGATAGTTATTATTTCTAGTTGGGATGCCAAAAAACTGTCTCAGGAATTAAGGAAGATGACTACATTTTTGGGAAAGCCTGTCTTCCCATTATCAGTGCAGGGATTTCATGTCTGGCATATAGTTGGAACTCAGTAAATGTTTTGAACTGGACCCAGTGTCCAGTAGCAGGACTGGAGAAATTTTCGTTGTCTCCAGAAAGGAAATTCTTCTTTTATTTATAAATACACTTAGAGGGCCCAAGTTTAAAAGGGAGCAAGTGAGAGCCTGTGTTGGCCAAATGGGGAAAATGTTTGGAGGGTACCTCTTTGCAGGAGAGCCCCAGAGCAGCTGCTTTTCACTTTTATATTGGATGTGTCATATTTGGATATGTCAGTAAATGTTTGCTTTTTTCTTTCCCTTCCAGAGAAGTAAGTTTCACTGAAGCCTTAATAAAACAGGCTGTAGTAAGTTCTCCTCTAAGTTCAAGGGCTGAGGGTACATCTCCCATCCTTTTTGAAGCCATATTTGGACCAACCTTAAGTCCGAGGTAGAACTACAAATTCAGATGAGGGTCTTCTAGTTATAATGACGGGGCATCCACCAAGTGCTCTTCTTGGGTACAGTGTGGACTTTGATTCTGGGCTGATATTTTCAGTCACATCCACAGGACTTTGTAAAGAAAGAAAGGTGTTATTTGTAGGTCCTGCTTTTGAAGAAAAATGAATAAACGGGTTTCTGCCAGTATGGCAAAGAATTTCTTATGTTCTACTACTAATTACTTTTATGTGATCAAAGATCAGAGAAACGGAGCCCTGGGCAAGAGCTCCATTGGAATGTTGGAAGAGGTAAGCACTTGGGGTTCTGTTTTTCCCATAACAGTTGTCCCCAAAATAGGACTGTGCTGTTTTTGGAGTAGATGATGCTAGTCCATCATCTTATGACTGTCTAGAACTTAGACATTCAAACAGTTTGAAAACTTGTTGCAGTAGGAGTTATAATATAAAAGTTCAGTGGCTTTCATTTTTATCTTCTCCATTCCCACCCCTCTAAGTTACTACGTATATCCAAATTTCTATAAATATAAATAATTAAAAATATTTTAATTATAATACATGAGTAGTTTTTCTTGGCAGTAGATTCCTATGGAGGTTTTGCTTCATGTTTTGTGCAATTCTCAAGATTTTGTTCCTCTTTATGTAATAACAACTTACGAAGTTGTCTCTTTTCCTTTGTCTAAATTCATCCGTTTTTTTGTGTACTTTTCTTACCTGATCTTTTGTTTGCTGAATGCTTGCCGTGACACTAAGCTATAGAAAGAAATACCAACCCTTACCAAACATTTTCATTCATTTTATACCACTCTACTGGCAATGAGAAAAGACAGTATTTTCCCACTTGCTACATTCTTTATGAGGTAAAAATTAATGCAGGGTGAAAATGTCCTGTTGCTCTGGTAATTCCCACAAAAGGTCAGCCTCAATAATAAAAGATGAAAAAGAGAAGTTGGGTGGGTTTGCTCTTTCACAAACTCATATCTGAAGAAAGAACCTAATATATTCATGGTTTCCTGATAACTGCCGTTGGTGTCCAAAATGTGATATTGTTGCATGATAACCCAACATTGCTTCCTGTTTCTGAAGAAATGATTGGATGTGAAGCCAAAATGCTTGCTAACCCGGGAAACTGCTGTTAAGGAATGCACAGGAAATCAAGCTGTTTAAGCCGTTGTGCTGAGACACAAGATTAACTGTAAACTGTACAGGCTGCATGTCGTCCCACTGTCGTGGCTGGTTTTAAAAACTGGCTTCAAATAAGGGAGAGGCCAAGGGTTATTATCATAGTAGCACTAAAGCTAAGGACGAGAATTATTGAATTGTCTGAATATAAAGGAGATACTGACCATTAGAGCTGTGCAACAGAGCTCTCCAAAACATAGTGTGCAGGTCCCTCCCCATCCCTGTATGTGTTCAAACAGAAACTGGATGAGTACCTGCTTAGCTGGTGCATTGATGCAGGGCCTGGTGGGAAGCAGGTGGCACACTCAAGTTGGATAATTTGAGGAATTTTTAATAAAAAGACTACTTACCAAAATATAGAGTATAGTAAGAATACAAGAGTGAGCAAGAGGGTTGGGCAAGGGCCAGAACCCACACCTGAGGAAGGAATGTTACCAAACCTCAGGAGAGATGGCCGTGTAGAAATGGCTACCTTGCAGGAGCTGAGTCTCCAGTCAAGGGACACCACTGTCCATTGAGAACACATAGGGATGCAGCCAGGGAATCAGTCCCCTGATCTCAGGCTTCTCTCCCTCTTATCCCCGTTGGCCAAACCTAACCAAACACCAGAGAACAAGGATTGAAGCAGTCCTTAACAGTTCAGCCTGCCTAGGCTCAGAGCAGGATAGAACTAGGTGGAGGGTGCATCTGGAGGGGTAGATGGAAACTGCCCAGCACAGATGTTATGAAAGAGATTCCTGTATTGAGTGTAGGGATGATAGGGGACATCCCTGTCATCTCCACTGATACTACGGAACTCGTTTCTATGAAGAATCATTGAGTCTCAGAAATACTTGATGTTACCGTATCAAGCATCCAGAAAGTAGACTTCCTATTCATCCAACATCTAGTTTAATATTTTCAGTTATGGAGAACAAAATCATACTTGAAGAAGCAGCTTGTTCTGTTATTGAACAGCTCTAATTATTAGGAAGGTTTTTCTTGCATTGAAGCCTGCCTTCCTATACTTAGAGTGCTTGCTAGTTTTCTCTTTTGGAGCCACACAGCACAAGGCTACTCTCTTGCCCTTTGTCTTTTGTCCCCATCATAGCCTTTTTATTGTTGTTTAACAGTCATTCATTTCTTCAACACATATTTATTGAATGTCCACTATCGGCCAGGACATGTTCTAGTTGCTGGATATTCAGCTGTGAACAAGACAAAACTCCTGCATTCATGAAGCTTATAGTCTAGTGAATAGAGCCAGACATTGAACAAACAAATACGTAATATGATGACCAGTGGTGATAACTGCTGAGACTGGCAGCTGTTAACTATCGTTCACAAGAGAAAACTATGGTTTAAGTTGGGTCTAAATTCATTGTGAGTCATCTGTGTAATGCAGTTGCCAAAAAGCCTAATTCCATCTTACGCTGTGTGAATAGAATGCCTGGCACTAGAGAGGTCGTGTTTCCTCTGCTTTCTTATTGTCCAGCTGGACCTGGAGTATTGCATTTGCATTCTAGAGGGACATTGACCAACTGGAACTTGTTCAGGCAATGTCCTCATTATAGCTTTTTAAATAGTTGGATAAGCCATCCTATCTCCACAGAGGGTTCTTTAGGACAAACCTTCCCAGTTTTGTCAACAGTTTCTCAGATGGTATGATTTCTGTGCTCTTAACAGTCTTGGTCTTTCTCCAGATAATTAATTTCATCTTAAAATGCTGCCTCCTCTACATGTGGTTTCAACTTGAGTAATGCCTGGTAGGCTGTTTCTTCCCTTGGCCTGGTTATTTAATTCTAGTAATGCAGCTGAGGATTGAATTTCCTATCTTTTTTTTAAACAGCTGTGTTTCTTCTGACTCTTGCTGTTAAAGTACTGTTAAGCCAGGTCTTGAGCATTTCTGTTTGTACAATTTATGTTTATACCTAAATATGAGATTCAATCTCGCTCTCTATTAAAATGTCACCTCATTGCTGTCCATGCAGTATTCTACACTAAGATTCTTTTGAATATTGTCTATCATCTAACTTAGTGTCATCTACTGAATTAATAAGCATATTCTCAAACTTCATCTATGTGATTAATTTAATTGTTCACTTAAAAAAGAATAATGACACCAGACCGTTCTTTCAGGTTACGGCCGTTCGATAATTAGTACTCTTTTAGGAGTATTTCTAAGTATAAGGCATTTCAAAATACTATGAGCACCTTAACTGTGTCATCCATCTCACATTTCTTCATTTTATCCAGACAGTTTTAAGAAATGAAGATATATTCTGTTTATGTCATTCTGATACTAGGCTTATCAAAAAACACATTAGGATAATTTGACATGACATTGGACATACAATAAGCCATTGCTGCTCCCTTCTACCCCCAAGTCTTTCTAATGTACCTACTTAAACCCAAGGGAGAATTTTATTTGACTTGAATCAGGCTTACCTGTCTGTGGTTTACCCTTTTTGTATGTATCCTTTTCTTCTTTTCTGGAACCTCTTCCTTCATCTCTATAGAGAGCTTTCCCAGTAGTGATTCCCTTGGTTCCTGAGGATGAGATTAGGCTCAAATTTCAAAGTTGCCTTTGTTCCCTCTTTTCAGGTTGGGCCACCATTTCCAAAGTCCCTTCCTTGATCAAATCTAGAACGTTGAGGTAAAATAGAAGTTGAATAATTCTGCCTTCGGACTTTTGTGAAGTTTGTATCATCTTCCCCAGGATTTTTATCTTGCTTCTGATAAAGCTTGAAAGAAAGTGAGACAATGGATTTGTTGCCACAGTTGCTGCTGCTGGCTGTTCCTGAGCTCTTTCTGGGCTCTCTCTAGCCTTCCTAAGGCACTTGCAGGGAGTGAACTCTTGTATTCAATCTTAGCTATGTGCCCAAAGCATTACTACATGTTTTTAGTTTGGTTCTTAATTTGCAAGCTCCCTTAAGACTACAGTGTTTTCTTTAGAAGCCTCCTTATTTACAGGTAGAAAAGACAGAAGCCTCCTTATTTACAGGTAGAAAAGACAGTAAAGTCATGCGTTGCTTAACAACTGGGATGTATTCTGAGAAATGCATCGTTAGGCTATTTCATCGTTGTGCAAACATTATAGAGTGTACTTACGCAAACCTAGATGGTATAGCCTACTACACTCCTAGGCTATGTGGTACTGATCTCATAGGACCACCGTTGTATATGCCATCCATCATTAACAGAATGTCATGGGATGCATGACTGTATTGACTTTATCTTTCCTGGGAATATTTTTGTATTCCAAAGAGTTTGATATGCTGTTTTCTAGGATTTTCTAGGTTAAATATATAGCATTTTGACTCTACTCTACTTTAAAGGGGAGAGTTACTGAAGCTATCCATCTCTTGTCTTGTGCAGAAGTGTCCATGACCCAGAATGTGGCTAAACATGCTAAACCTGTAAAGTCAAGTGACCTAGCTGAGAGTTTACATTGACTGCAAGTATCAGAAATGTGCTTGTGCTGTTTGGAGTATATTAGCTAAGTTTAAAAATAAGAGACTGTTTAACAATTTTTCTTGCTTTTCATGTGCTGCAGAGAAAAGGCTAAATCCCATCTGGTGCACACTATTGTGGGAAGCGTATACTTTAGATTCATAAACAGAGTATGTTCAGGTTTTCCGGATATGGCATTTGCTTGAATATGTTCAGTGTTGATTTTATACTGAGTGTCGAATTCTTTCCTTTTGACTGTAACTGCTTTTTAGTTGATTAAAAAAGTAGTAGTCATACTTGTGTTTAGTACCTGCGGCTGTTACAAGGTTTATGGAGCATCGTTGACCACCTGAGGTCACTTCAGAAGCGCTGCCATTAGCAGTCATGGCTTCAGTGAACACTTGTCCTGGTTTATACCTTTATCCTGACGTAACTCACTCTCGAAAGTGTCTTGGTTTGGGAGAAAAATTATATGGTTCCCTTGGATATGACCTAGAGTATCCTAGAAAGTGAGTGGTTCCCACTGTGCAGTCACGGCTCTCACCTCTGGGCCTTTCTTATTCACCTTCCTCTGCAAAAAGAATCCAAAATGACTCGTAGGACCAGAAAATCCAATGATCCTTGGAATACTGTTAGTCTTCTTGGAGGGACATGATTACGTACTCTCTTAGAAGGATAGAGAGGATACTCATGGCTGAGGAAAACCTTCCATCATTTTGGTAGATTGAAAACACATTTTCTTAATGTAACTGAACTTTTCTAGCTAAATTGATCTGAATTTAAAAACTTGTCAGAGATGGCTTCTTAGTAATATCTGCTGATTAAATGAAGTTTTGACACCTAATGGATCTTTTAAAGAACCTGTGAGCTTTTGTAAGCCGCATTGCCTCTTGCTCTATCAAGCACTGACCACTCTGTCCGTTTTTCTGTCTCTTTCGCTAGGTGGGAGTACCTGGAAGGCAGGGACCATGACTTATTCATCTTGTCTCCCAGTGGTGATTATTCAGTAGGTATGGATGAGAGAAAGAGGGAGATGGGGAAGAAAGGAGCTGTGAATGAGCCTGTTGCTTTCTGCTTCCTTTTAGAAGTGGAAACGCCTCAGCTGCCTGTCTAGGAATATGAAAATATTTTAGGAAATGACCTCCACAATTTTCTGAATAGGACAGATCGTTTGGTTTCCCAAGTTTGTTCTCTGCAGCAAGGCTTTTCAACCTCACCACTATTGACATTTCGGCCTGGATGATTCTTTGTTGTGGGGGGTTGCCTGTGCATTGTAGGATGTTTAGTTAGCTGCATCCTTGGTCTCTACTCGCTAGGTGCCAGGAGCCCCAGCTGTGACAACCAAAAATGTCTCCAGACATTGCCAAATATCTAGGTAGCAAAATACTCCTACCTCCCCACCCCCCACTGTTGAGAAAGTTGAGAACCACTGCTCTACAGGAGCTCATGTCTGGGATAAATGCAGACCAGAGAAACCAGCAAAGAATAGAAATTTGGAGTTGGAACTTAGAAATCATCTAGCATGTTGTTTCTCCTGCTGCTCCTCATGCCCTCCCCTCCCCTCCACCAACATACACCACGGTTTGATACCTGAAGAAACTGTGACTCAGGGAAATTAGTGAATATAAAAAAGAAAAAATACAAGTACTTGAGGTAATACTGATTTTAGACTAGAGGCTTAAGTTCATTTATAGATCATGAAAATGTGTCTCCTTTCAAGGAACTCAAAGTAAGAAAACATAAGCTTGTAGAAATAGATAAGGAGGGGATAAGGATTCATATCACAGAAAAACAAAAGGCTAGTACTACTAAAAAAGAATTTAAGATGTACACTGAACATTTTTCAGATTAGAAAGAACAGAGCAAACTCACTAGAATACAGCTAGTTTTCTGGCAGAGCCCTGGAGTTGTAGGGCTTCACATTAGACTATTTTATTTTATTTATTTATTTTTTGTGTGTGTGTGGGGAAGACCAGCCCTGAGCTAACATCTGTTGCCAATCCTCCCCTTTTTGCTGAGGAAGACTGGCCCTGGGCTAACATCCGTGCCCATCTTCCTCCACTTTATATGGGACGCCGCCACGGCGTGGCTGACAGGCAGTGCGTCGGTGGGCGCCCGGGATCCGAACTCGCGAACCCCGGGCTGCCAAGCGCGGACTGAACCGCTGCGCCACCGGGCGGCCCCCACATTAGACTATTTTAAATGCATGTATCTAAAAAGAAACAGAGAAGAATATTTAAAGTAACAACAATTTGCCTTTTTCAAAAAATGACTTGCTTTTTATATCTGCATAATCGAGATAATGGCCTACCTGATGAGAGGTTTCTACTGTAGGTTAGTTATGTTTTATAAGGGCATTTTGTATCTTACTAAGAATTCTCACATAAAGGTAAGAACCCAAATTAAATATTAGCTGCTTGTGGTTATTATAAGACTCATCTCAATAACCAAGAGAATTTGGTTCTCACCCTTTGTACCTTTTGATTGCAAACAGCTTTAAACAGGTTTATGTTGTACTTCATCAAAAATTATAGAGGATCGACAGACTGAGACGCTTTGGGACTGAAATTAGGCAATTCAGAGTTTCTCATGCGTGTAAGCTGCCTTTTGTTTTGAGCCCTATCATTCTCAGTCTGTCTTTTTAGAGAGACTGCTGGAAGGACTGTCCTGAGTGAGGGCACAGAGAAAATGGCAGGATACTGAGCCACCAAGGTCCACACAGTACCTGCTGTTGGAAGGTAGGGTAAAATCCAACTGACAGATTTTTGTCAGAACTTTTGGTTGAGATTGTCAGATTTAGATTCCATCTGGTTGTTCTTTCGTGTTGTTTTTGTTTGGTTTGGTTTAAATATAATATAGTACTTCTGAACTTACACATCAGGAATGTTTCTGAAAAATTGTGGATAAATCCATTTTTAATAAATCAAAAAGCACCAGGGGACCTTATTAATTGAATTTATCCTAATGTTCTGGTCACCTATTTCCTTTAATAGCCACAGTGATCACAACCATACTCTGATTTATCTCTTTATATAAGCTGGATTTTGTGTGTGTGTGTGAGGAAGATTAGCCCTGAGCTGACATCTGTTGCCAATCCTCCTCTTTTTCCTAAGGAAGACTGGCCCTGGGCTAACATCTGTGCCCATCTTCCTCCTCTTTATAGGGGACGCTGCCACGGCACGGCTTGATAAGTGGTGCATAGGTCCATGCCTGGGATCTGAACCTGCGAACCCCAGGCTGCCAAAGTGGAGTGCACAAACTTAACCGCCACGCCACTGAGCCAGCCCCTGGAGGGTTTTTTTTTTTCTGTTTTAATCTTCTTAAACCTGGCACCTCGATTCTCAATGAAAAAATTTTGAACCATGTATGTTGCTGATTTGTTGAAAATTCATAACTGAAAACATGCGGCTTTTCTTTTAAATCCTTTGGCAGGGAGACATTTTTCTCAGAACAAATCTTTTTGGAGGACCTCAAAAAGTTAATTATTCTGGCAAGAAGTCCTATCTGAACTTTTTGGATCATTACAATATTATGCTGATTTATCTAAAAAGTGGATTCCAACTTGAGTAACTGTCGAGTCCTGGCAGACGTGAGCATGTCAGATGTCTTGGCACAGTTTTGGGGCAGAAGGGGACTTTCCCACTTCTTTATGTAATCCACAATCATAATATGTGGGAGTTTTATGAAATTTCTTCTGTTATACTGAAATGCTTAGCTTTTCATACTGTATGTGCTGCTCAGTGAAAACAGGCTCTGTGTATGTCTGTATATATTTAAAGGAAATGAAAAAGAAGAGTGAAATCCAAGAAATTCCTTAAGTTTGCAGTAGTGATTATTTTTAGGCCTGTTCATGTGTTCCAAAAGATCTCTTTTAAGTCAGTTGATTGGAACTTGGAACAGAGCTTCCCACAGAAACAATGGTATAGTATATGTGGTGGTAAAGTTTCCAGACTAGCCCTCAAAGCTTATTTAACCCATCATATGCTAACGTGTTTTGCAATACAAGGGACAATGATGTGTAGCTTATCAAAACTCTGTTTAATGATATTCAATGTGCAACCTGTTTCAATGCTAGAAATTAAATAAAATTAAAAAATAAATAAGGAATAAATTTTATTTCTCTTAAAAGGTGGATTTGGAGGGAAAGTAGTTTTAAAGAGACTTGGTGGTATGGTGGAGGAGCCCCAGGTGGACCTTAAGATGTGCTACTTAGTGTTTGAGCATCTTGAACAATTAAGTCAACCTCTCAAGCCTCAGTTTCTTCAAATGTCATGAAGTAGTTGTGAGGATGAGAGAGAAAGTGCACATGAAGGTGATTTGTAATCTGTAAAGTTCTATACAAATATACAGTATATAAGTTCTGGTTCTTTCCATAATTATGAAAATCCTATGACTCCGCCTTTCTTTTTCTTGACACACATGTATCAGTAGCAAAACTCTTTATGCTTAACAACAATTAATAAGGTCCCGTTTAGGTCACAGACCACAATAAATGCATGTTATTTTGACTCACTTGGAAGACTGTAGTATTTGCTTTTTTGAGACAGTGGTTGGAATTTCCAGAGTAATCTCTCTCTCTCTCCTCTGTCTCACGCTCTCATTTTTCTGGTCTCCAAATCTCTCCTGTTTTTTCCTTGTCTGAGTATCTCTTTCTTAATCACCTTCTCAAGTTTCAGGTTACACACCAGGCTGGCCTCCTAGTGGCCCTGGCCTCTCTCTGACCTGTGCCTCTGGCCTCAGACCAGCTTCACATTGTCACAGACCCTGCAGTTGGCCAGCTCTGACGAGGGTCCCTCTTCTGCTCAAGGTCTCACCAGACACCAAGCAGAGGCAGCCCGTCTGGAGGGACCACAGCCTTGCAACAGTATTTCTGATAGGCCGCGCCTTGGGCCCTGATGCTGGGAGTAAAACTAGGAGTGCAATGGACCTAATTCCTCAAACTCAAGGAGCTTTTCTGGTAGAAGCAGTGTTCTGGAAGGAAATGGGGACTCGGCCATCGCAGAGCAAAGCTTTCCTCATTCATTGGGGCACATGGCAGCTGGGGGCTACTTGTATACATGTAACATTCACAGTAACCCAACAAACAGGCTCAAATCGAAGGGGGCTTATTAAAGTATTATTTTTTGTGTCAAAGTTATAAATTTAAGGACTGAACAGAATAATAACATGTAATATTGGAAGAGGCCTTAGAGATCAGAAAGTATAACATTCATTTTGGAGTGGAAGAATCTTAAGCTGGACGGGTTAACTGATTTGCAAGTGTCTTGTGCCTTCCAGTCCCTAGTCCTTTCGTAGGATGTCCTTCAGACATAACATCTGGGCCTCGCTACGCTCTCTGTTCTCTGTGTAAGGTTGGCACTGATTTTGCACAGCTGTGTGCTGAGATCCTAGGATCTGCCTAACCATTTACAAATGAAGTAGGGGTTGCCTACTACACCACCTCTGATTCCCTCCTCCCACCACAGACAGAGTTAGTAATATTTATTAAGCAGAAACAAGAAATATGACACAGTTCCTGCTCTTTTAGAGCTTATGGTACTGTATTATCTTACATCGTCAGAGGGAGCCAGTTCTGGACTATGTGGCACCTGTTGAATTAGATATTAGTGTACTAAGTTCTAGCTTTGTTTTTTCCACTGATTCCAGTTAAGACTTGGGTCATTTGGTTCTTGGGCCTTAATTTTCTTATCAATAAAATGAGGAGATTGAATTCTGAGGCTCTTATATCTGTACTTTTTGTGAATCATGGTCTTATGATACTTTTTTATTTTAATCGTCAGGTTTTTGATCCCTATTATTCTTTTTATTTCAAGAAATTCTTAGCCAGGATGTAGATGCTAATTCATTTGTATGCTCTTGTGATAGGCAACTTAGCAATTTATTGAACCACAGGCTAGAAAGTGTCTGGAAACATATGATGGTTCATTTCTTCAATTTTAAGGCAGAACTAAATCCCAAACCTGTGTAAAATAATTTGGATTATTATATACCTCATTAGGTTGGTAAAATAGAATACACCTGCTTTTGAATATTCAGACTTAGAAAGTAAATTAGAGGATGATTATTATAAAAGAGCTTTTGGCTTTACAAAGGGATCTGACCACAGAATTCTTTTCAATAGTGAGTTCCTCTGGTGCATTTAAAGTGTAATGTGATTTGCAGAAGCTTAGTTTATGTGCGCCAGATATATACAATTGGTTATATTTACAATTTATAGTTCTCTGCAGCAACACTGAGCATGTGCACACCAAATGTGCTTTCCGTTACCTAAGTGGGAATTTTCTATGGTTTGAGAGGTTTTTTTGCTGTTGCGTTGGAATTTTACCAACCTTTCTTCCCTCACTCTCCTTGTTCCTCCCCATCGTTAAGGCAGCATTCGTTTGTGAAATGAGTAGCTCAAAGATCATCTCTGGCTTCTGGATGAGTCGCCCATTTAGGGGATGAACCTGTTACTTGGGAAGTAGGATACTTTCTGTAGTGGCAGGAACAGGGACCACGTAGAAAGACATGTCAGTTCATATGCCAGCACTACCTCTCACTAATGTTAAGCAAGGTACTTAACAACCCTTACAATCTCAGTTTTTCATCTGTAAAATGGGAATAATAATAATAATGCTGATATCACATGATAGCTGAGAGCATTTTTCTTTTCAGAAGAGGCTGGCATAAAGTAGGCACTCAATGAAAGGTAGCTCTCTGCCCTTCCCCTCCCATCCAAGGAGCAGGCAGAAAGCAGCAACAAAGTTGCAGCTTTGGGAGCAGCAGTGTCTGAGGCCTCCTTGAGGTTTAGGCAAACAGGGCTGTGTGTCCTAGCAGGATGCGGTAGGGGGTAGCCAGGTGTCATGGTTAAGCCCTTGGCCTCCAGAGCCAGAGAACCTGGGTTCAACTGGACTGGCTCTGTGATCTTGGAAAAGGCATTTATCTATTCAGTGACTCAGTTTCCTGATCTGTAAACTGGGGCAAATAGGACTTACCTCGTTGGATTGTTGGAGATCCCGTGCGTTAGTGTCAAGAGCTCACAACAGTCCCTGGCACCTAAATCTCTGTGTTTACTACAGTCTGTTACAATGCAAATCTTTTTTTGTCCGAGTTTAATGCAAACTTTAAAACCATTGCATGGGATGACTATAGGCTTTATAGAGAGAGCTGATCTTTTCCATTGAGGAGGCCGTTGTTTCCAAACAGTGCTTGGCCAGTTTCTTTAACAGGAGATAGATTTACTCTTAGAAGTCTGCACCAGTCATCTCTTCCTCTCCCCCTGCATGTCCACTCTGTACGGCTTTTGTTATTAATGTGGAGCAGTTGAAGTCACTGACTTGGAAGCAGGCCAGGCCGGCATTCTCTGGGCATATATTACTTTCCTAGACTCTGGTCATGAACAGGATGATGGAAGTCAGAGGTACGGGGAAGCTGTCCTTTTAGGCAGCCTGCATGAAAGGTGTGTTTGCTGTCTTCATCACATTGCTGCTGATAGATCAGAATCTTATTTAGTATCTTACTAATGTTTTTTTCTCTTAGCCTACAACCTTTATCTCTTTAGGCTGTTATTTTGCTTGTTCTCTGGTTAGACAGACTAATCCTGTTTTGTTATGTGTCTTTCTCCATTGTTTCATTGTTGAAAATCTTCTCTTAACTAAATATTTATTTAAAGCAGGTAAAATTTCTGCATAAAGCTGTATATTTGTGTAGAAGATAGATAGATACCTAGATAGGTAGATAGATGTGACATTTGGGGATTATTCAGTCTATATTGTCTTTTTTTCTCTGTAAGTAAAATAACCCTGTGGGGAAAATACTCATTGAAATAGCAAGTGAAAGTATGTTTCCCTCAGGAATCGTGTAATTTGAGAACACACTTTTATTTTCTGCTCTGCTTTTGTATTTGGGGCTTGGGAAACTATGTTTTTGTTATTTTGGAAAAGCAATGGAATTTTATCAGACATTTTCCTGAAACTCCCTAACTTCACCTTTTCCTGAAATATTTCTTTCGAAGTCCTGTTTTCCTCTGTTAAGAGGTTCCATCATTTAAAAAGTACAGGAGCTTGGTTAGTTAGACCTTTTTGATGGTCTGGGGGCTTTATAAAAGAATGTTTGTCTGAGAAGCACCCCTTGGAAGATCATGTGACCATTTAATGTGAAACTTGGAGCCATGATTTGTTAGCTTCAGTCGTTAAGATTTTTTTTTTCAATATCTGCAAACAAATAACGTGGCCTCAGGCCCTGTTGTGCCCTGTAACTGGAGTGGGAGATACGTTCTCCAGTTTTAGACTTTATTCTGATTTCTGTTCCCTAATTATGGGGATTTTCTATGGTTTTTAGTAACTCCCATTGTAAAATAGAAATTGATTTCTAGTTGATTTAAGCTACTGCTAAATTATGACGTACATGTATTTCTTTTTAATTCAATGGATGTTGTCTGCTGTTTTCTCAGTTCGAAAGCAGTAATTGTGAATTAGAATTCCTGGAAATATTCTTCTTCCATAATGATATGTCACAGATGTTTGAGTGCTACACACAGTCCCCACTCCCTTTTTAATGTCAATTTAGAGGAGATAAAACGTGGATAATAGCTGTGTGTTATAATGAGTCTGCACCCTCTCCCCGGTGGCTCTGCATCTCCATGTATTATGGTACCCCTCTGATCTTTCTGAAAAATGCACTGTCAGAACATTGAGACTTGGTGTGCTGTTGAGTTTCTGATATTTTTATGTATGATTTGGGCATAAAATAGCTTGCACTATTCCCCAAACTACGTTCTGCATCCTCTTACAGAACACAGTGAAAGAAGAGAGTGTGCCTTTAGTGTTAAATGACATTCTCTAGAGAGTCTAGTTCTCTTAAAAATACATACTTTTATGATATGTTATAGATTTTGAAAATTCTGAAAAGAAAATAAAAATCGCTTGTAAGTTTACCAACTCAGAGAAAAACTGCTGTTAAAATGTTGGGGTATTTACTTCCAGACTAATTTTTTATGCATATTTGTATAGGTACTTAGTTATTCTTTTATAAGAATGTCTATAAACCTTTTGAAGCCTGCTTTTTTTTAACATGTGGCAACATTTTCCACATCTCCAGATATTCTTTGAAAATTTGATTTTAAATGGCTGCATAGTTTGGCATCCATTATAGTTTGGCTCTGGAAATACTTAAAGATGTGCCAAATAAAAAAGTCCATTTGGGAGTGGGGTCTTCCTTCCTAATTTAAAAAATAATTGGTTTTAAAAAGTAATTGAGAACATGTTAACTTTGTGCTTTACTCAAGATAGACTTATTACTCTTCGCTACATTTCTGTAACAGAACGTTTTCTTTAACTATATAATCCTTAGTATAGCAACAACTAATTATAATAATTAATTTTTGATTAGCCATTCATAGCTGATTAAACAAGTGAAGTTCTCAAAAATCAACTTACCCTATTAAAAAAAAATCAAACTAATTTTGAGATAGTCCTTCCCTTTAAATGTGAAACAAGGTTAACATTTTTTGCAGCTGAATTTTGGGTTCGTCTGCTGTGTTCAGGTGATACCGTTGGGTGTGCTGTAATTTCGGGGTGAACTCAACTTTCCTTGAGCCTCCAAGCTCTACATCACAGGAAAGGCCATGTGGTCAGGGAAATGGAGCCAGATGGTCCCCATAATGGGTGCCAAGCCCCCAGCAGAGACGGATGCTACACCTGACAGCCTAGGGTCAACAGCAAATGTTAGTGGTGTTGCTCACCCTTTCCTGGAAAGAAAAGAAGCTCTTCCCCTCTGCGGGCGTATTTTGAAACTGCTTTGCCGGCTCTGTGCAGCCTGGTGTAGCAGGTGTCCAGGCAGTAAACTTCTAACGGGCAGCAGAGGAGGAGGTGGTGGCAAAGCTGGGGCCGAGTTGGCAGCTCCTGTGGCTGTTCATGAAATCCACATTCTGGCATTCTAACAATCTTTCAGAGGAATCTGGGTAAGTCATTTAACCTTGTGTCATTTTGGTTTACTTGGCTTTTAGAGAGGAGTAGTAATTAAACCAAATGGAGCTGTCAATCAGTGGATCTTAGTGGCGCTTTTCAGTTTGAAAATTGAAACCTGGAGTCACAGAATCATCTCTAAATATCACTTTAGAACTGACTACTGTGGGAGCTGATTTGGGGAAAAGAACATGCTTAAGAGTTATATGTACCTGAATTTATATATTTGTGTAACTACTTAGGAGCAGTATGACCTTGGGCATGTATCTTAATCTCTCTGAACCTCACCTAAAAAATGATCATAATAATCATTGCTTTCAAGATAAGTGAGAGCTTGTATTTTATAAGTGCGTTGTTTTGTAAGTGCATACACTTTATAAGTGCACGTGCATCACTAGATATTAGTTCCCATGATGATGATAGATTCGTGCCAAGTCATCTGACCACTGTGTGGGTTTGTATTGATCATTGATCATTCCGTAGCCCTGCAACAGAGTCATTTCCCCTTCTGAATACAGCCTTGTGCACTGAGCTAAACTTGAAAATGAAAAGCTTTGTAAAAAGATGCCCCCCAAAACATTGACTTAACAAGTTAAAAAGATTTTGTGGCTTTTTCCTTCTCTTTCTGTCTCAGAAAAGTCCAGATGGTCCATACTGGTCCAGGAGTAGTGTGGTACCTCAATAGACAAATTCCTTCTATCTTGTTTCTCTGCCATCCCAAGGGTGTTGCCCCCATTTTCATAGTCAAAGATGACTCACCATGATCTCTTTTCAGCCAGGAAAAGGAGAATGATCTAGAAATTGTACAGCTCATTTTCACTCACATCCTATTAGCCAGAACAGAGTCACATGACCATACTAGTTGTAAGGGAGGCTAGGAAATGTCATCTTTAGCAAGCCAGACACCCTGCGAAAGCTTTGTTACTCTAGAACAGGAGTCAGCAAACAATGATCTGAGTATCAAATCATCCAGTGACCTGTCACTGTAAATGAAATTGTGTTGGAATACAGCCACGCCCATTCGTTTATGAATTGTCTGTGGCTGCTTTCACATTGCAGTGGAAGAGTTGAGTAAGTTGCAACAGACTATATTGCCTGCAAAGTCTAACGTATTTACTATCTGGTGCTTAGGAGAAGTTTGCTGACCTCTGCTATAGAAAAAAGGGAAATGAATATTAGGGGAGCAACTGGTAGTCTCTGCCACAGTAAAGGACTGGGTAAGCAGGGTGAGTCACTGCCTTAGAAATTCAGTTAGGAGTTTGTTCTTATGAAAACTAGTGAGCTTGGGGGAGTGAGTTGGTATGCAAGTGACTGTTGAAGAAGCAATGTTTAAGGAAAGATTTAAGGAGCCAGGCATGAAGTAGCCTGGTGGAGGTGAAGGGGGAGGGGTACAGAAGGTTGCTTACTACAGTGAGCTTCCATCTTTAAAGTGGAGCATCATTACTCAAGTACTTTTCCCTCCTGCCTGCAGCCCACTCCTCTGTCTTGCTTTTGACACTTGCTACAGTCCCACCACCACTACTGTAGGTCAGATGCTCTTTGCCCCATTGCCTTTTCACTGGTCTCTCTGCATAGTGCCTCAGCCTCCTCCCAACCCTCCAAAGTAACCTTCTATGAATGTGGCTCTTATGTTCCTCCCCTTTAGAGAACTACCAGTGCATCCCACTACCTACTCAGTAAGGGCCCAGCTCCTTGGTTTGTCACTCCAAACCTTCCCACTCTTTGGTCCTAATCTTATTTCTTATCCTGTTTTCCTTCACAGTCTTACATGCACTCTGGGCTCCAGCCTCACAGAAACACCTCTTGCCCCCTCTGCACTTTGCCATCTCCGTGTATTTGCTCCAGTTATCTGCTTACTGTCACTCTGTCGAAAGGCTTTGGGAACCTCAGACTATGACTGGCACATGGTAGGCACATTCACAGCTGAGGCAGATGGGGGTGCTGACTTCCTTTTGGTACCTCCCACATTTATATTTCCCTTTCCCGCTGGGCCCCTTCTCCCAAGCTAAGGGTAAGCTCTCCCTCTTTGAATGCTTCTAGTGCTTTGTTTGTATCTCTTGTGGCACTGACTACTTTCTGTGTGGTATTAGAGTTATTCCGTGTATATTTCTAGTCTTGCAGAGACTGTGAGGTCTCTGAGGCCGGGTCCAGAACTGGCTGAGCTGTGCAGTCTTCACTTTCATCCAGGAGGTGTTGGTCAGTGTATAGCGATGCTGTCTACAAACAATGCTATTTCCAAATGAATGCCTCTCGCTCAAACTGTAACTTACTCCCTGGAGGAATTTAGGTGCAAATGAAAATAGAGCTCTAATAATTGTGTTGAAAATGAGTGCCCTTAAGATCTTAAAAACCTAGAGCAATTTTAAGCTAGTTTTTAGTGAAAGAACACTACACTTCAAAAGTGTTTTCTTAAGACCTGAAGCAGTATTTGAATGCATTCATATTTGGAAGTTTTAAATAGTTCTATGAAAAGTCAAGGCTGAGCCAGAAATCAGACAGCACTTTGGTGAGGCAGAAGGAGGACCATGTGGGCAGAAGCCCCTGAGTGCAGGAGATGGGTCACCTGCAGAAAAGCCATGCAGTGTACTCTTGGTGCAGGATTGGAGCATTTTCTAAATGCTGCTGCCAGAGACACACCTTACTGCATAGAAGACCCATCTAAAATCACTCACATTATACTTACAGATGGTAGTGTTTTCACTTCATCTTTCCACAGTCAGTCATCAAATAGAAGAAGAGCTTTTATTAGTGTAAAAATGATTTACCGTATAGAGTGCCAGCTCCTTTTTCTTCCTCTGTCTTTTTAACCAAGCATAGAATGAGGAGACCAATCTAAAGAATGAAATACTTACTTATGCTGGCAAAGAATTCATGTTGTTCACTCATCTCCTGTTAATTAAAATCTGTTGAGGTTGGCGACAATGTTGGGAAGCAGATGGGTAGGGATGAATTTTAAATGTATATTCAGACCTTCTGAAAGAATTAGAAAGAGAGATGCTACCTAGACAAAGTGGTAAGCCTTCCCCTGTGTGTTCAATAGCTGATGCTTGCAGCAGAAATACAAATGGTGCTCACAGCCCCCTCTGACGAAAGGACGTCTGACAGGTAAGGATGGAAAGCGAAGGGTTTCTTTTTCTTGCGTCTGTGCATTTTGCAATTATTACAGAATAAGACCATTTATCCTGAAATTTTTACTCAAGCTTAAACTAGGATAAAAACCATTACCATTATATGAAAGTTCCTGCTTTACTTCCATCTCCTAGGTCTACTTGTACTTACTATTCTGTGTGCATCATCTGGCACAGTACCCAACAAACAGTAAGTGTTCAGTATGTGTTTGTTGAATGGAGAAATAAATGGGTTCTGGCACTTAATTAGAAGAGCTTTCTGGAAGATTAAGTGGATTCTTAAGCAAAATAATAGTTTTTAAGGCGTGAAATGTAAAGACAAAAGAAGCTTATCTTTCCAACCCCCCTGCTCCCTTCACCCTGCTAAACCCCTCCAATACATTCTTTCCTGGCAACTCTCCTGGTTTTAGTGTAAAAAGTTTGGGAGGAGTGAAGGTGTGTGGCCTCATCTTACTGAAAGGAAACCCCAATGTTGTGTAAGTGTTTTGTGGGCCCTTTCATAATAAACAGTATTAAACACAGCCAAAATGAGTTTGTTTTGAATTAATCCTGTGTCTTATAGTGCTGAATTGAGGTACAGATTTAGGCTTTGTGTGGAACGTAATAGAATTTTGGAAACAGAGTAAACAGTTTCAACCAGAAGGCTGTTTCAGCTTGGCCTGCTGTCTGATTCCTTTGAAGTTTGGGGGTTTTATACAAATTTAGATCTTCAACAAACAGCAGATTAACGGCACTTATGAACAGGTCAAATGTAATTTGTATCCTTTAATTTTGAGCTCATAATATTTCTGCTCTGGGTATATCAGAGATAACACAGAAGAAAAATCTCAAATAAAGTGAGATAATTTGCAAAGTGATGAGTAGGTTTCCCTTTAAGAACATTGTAGTGTAGTGGTTAGGTGATTGAACTTTGCATCATACAGATTTGCGATTGAGCACTGCACTGTCCTTCCCTACTCTTTGCTAGTCTTTGTCCTTGGAAAAATCACTCAACCCTCCAAGTCTGTATTTCTTTATCTGGAAAAGGGGAATAATAACAGTACTTTCCTCAGAGGCTTATTAATGAGATAATTCCTGTAAAGCATGAAGAACAGTGCTACATATAGTGTTTGTACCAATTATGATAAAGCCTATGCTTCTGGAACAAGAAACCCAAAATACAGTGAATTCAAGGAGATACAACTTTATTTATTGCTCATATAACAAGGTGAGCATTCCAGGCTTGCAAGCCAGTCATGCTCCTTGCAGAGATTCAGGGACCCAGTTTCCTTCTACCTTGTTACTCCACCCTCACTACATCACAGAGTCCATCTTCATAGTCAAAGCAAGGTCATGGGCACTTCTGTGTCCAAGCTCGAGAGGAGGGGAAGGAGCGTGGAGGCATCATGCCCAGTGTCTTTAGGCCCAGACCTAGAAAAGGTACACATCCCTGCCACTCACTTTCCATCAGGGAGAATAAAGTCAGTTGGCCACATCTGGCTGCCAGAGAGGCTGAGAAATGTAATTTCTAGCTGGATGGCCCCGTACCCAGTTACAGCTCATTCACTGTGGAAGAATGGAAGAAGAGAGTCAGCTGAGCAACTAACAGTCTGCGCCACAGTGCTTAATAAATGCAACCATTATTTATTTATTAAAAAATATTTCAAGTAAGGGTTTAAATATGCTTGTTTTAGGGTAAGAGGAAGTAAAGAGCTGCTGCAGCACAGAATTTGTGTCTCCCATAAGATGTTAGTTGTTTTGGAGTCAGGGGGTCCTTTAAGTATTGAATCACAAATCCAGGTAAGCCTTGAGAGTAGAAATAGTGCGTAAAAGCAATCAAAGAGGTGGGAATACAATAAAAGGAGTGAACACTGATTAGCTATGCTCTTCCTTCCTCTCAGCCAGCCACTAACAAGAAAGGCCTGCTCTATAAATTAAACTTAACCCCTTATCTGACCTGGCAAGGACAAAGTACATTGGCTTCTAAAGAAACTTTTTCTTGGAACAAGGTTGTTATTTCAAAGCACAGAAAAGAAGGCGAGAAGAAGGGAATTTTGCAGGGAAAACATTCATCTTGATTTTTCTCTTTAAAAGCTATACTTAGCACTCTGTAAAGGAGAAAATTACATAAATATTCATTGAGATTATCTCTGATGTGTTGCTGTTGCCAAAGAAAAAACAAAGGCGAAGTACACGAATTTCTGCATTTAGAAGAAAGTACTTCAGGTAAAAATTAACTGTCAAGTAAGCAACTTTTCTCAACAGAAGAAATGCACAAAATTCTTAAGGACGACCAATTTGGGGTAAAGATCTAGTATTACAGCAAATATTTTTAAATGCTTATAAATATTACCTTCTCAAGTTATTTTATTCTTGTGTGTCTTGCAATTGCTAAGAAACAATTAGAAGGAATGAAGTTGTGTCCTGAGTTGCTCTACTGTATTTCCAAAAAATCTCCTACGGTTTTAGGCTTGGCAGGTAATATACATTGGACTCTTTGTTATGCAAGTAAGGCTCAGATGTTTGATAAAGGAGTGATCTTAAAGAGGAGGCATCTGTTTTTTGTTTTTAAAAGTAACGCATTGCCTAACTGCTGAAAATAGCTGCTATTATTTTAAACAGATGGTCCACAGTTGAAAGAAAGTAGAAATCTTTCTCAGTTTTTACTTTTCCCCTACCAAAATGGCAAAAATAATTAACAGTAAATATTCTGAACAAATTTTATCTAAATGTTTACCTCTAAGGAGTAAGTTGTCCGAGAAGTGGGATGTGTAGGTTGAGCCGTTTGACTTAGTAGAGTCAAAAGCTAAAATAAAGTGCTTAAATTTTGTACTTTCTGATTGCGTTTATCAAAACGATCGCTGCATTGTTGAAGTGGAGCTTTTGATTTTTAAAAGAAAATTAAGTTGTGGTAAAATACACGGAGCCTACAAAAGTTTATTTCAGAAATGCTGAAATCGTAAGAGGGTGGTAGGTGGTGCTGACCTGTTAGTCTTTTATGTGAGTAGGACCGCGTCAGAGGACCAGGAGGAATACTGATTGAGGAAGTTCATATTCTTATAATTCCCAAATTCCTCTGGGGTCTTGAGCTAGTAGTGAATTACTACTCTTCTTTACAGTCTGACATTGAAGATGATAATACAACAATGAATTACTGTTTATGAGGGACTTTGAATAAGAAGACATTTCTTTACAATGCAGATGCTGTTATTGGATGTCAGTTAGGAGATTACAATAGTAGTTCTGTCCAACAGAGAAGGTAAAGAAGATGAACATCCAGAATTTTCTACTTGTGAAATACTAGGTTGTTGAAGCTCTCTTAGATTTTTTGTTTTTATTAATTCCCCATTAGTGATAATTTGTACCTGGTTCATATCTATAAACTATATGTCGTTGAGAGTGTCTGCAAACCACCTGCAGTTCTTTGATTGTGATGTTTGCATTTTCTTTTCTTTCGTTGTTTCGTTGGCAACCCACGATTGATAGCTCTTGGGCATTCATGGACTACGGCTTGTAAGCCTGCCTGTCTGGAGTCTTTTGCCTTTGCTTCTGTCTGAATTCCCCTAAATGAAAAAAAGCGGACTGGCTCATATGAAATAATAAAATCATAATCCATGGGTTGGCAAACTACAGCCTATAGGCCTGATTGTGTCTAAGAAGTTTCTTTATATTTTTAGAAGCTTGTTTAAAAAAAAAGAAGACCATAAGACAGAGACCATATGTAGCCTGAAAGGCCTAAAATATTTACTATTTGGCCGTTGACAAAAACGTTTGCTGCCCCCTGTCACAGACAGTGTAATTTAAGTGGTTAAGAGCCGGGGCTCTGGGGCCAGGCTGCATCTGTTCCAGTCCTGGCCTCACCACTTCTAGTATGACCTTGGGCAAGTTAATCTCTCTGTGACTCGTTTTCTCGTCTATAAATGGCAATAATTATAGTGCCTACCTCATAGGATTGTGGTGAGAGGCCTCTGTTAATGTATAAAGTGCTTAAAACAATGCCTGGTACTTAGTGAATACTCAATAAATGTTAATGATTATTATTATCGTGGTGGAAAAAGTCTTTAGAGATCCTCTAAACTAGTCCTTGCTTTCAACTGGTGAATGTCCAAATTATCGAATACCATTTTCTGTTTTCTGCATCAAGAATGAAGGCCCGTTTTCTTCTTAATAGTGCCTGCTTTACTGAAAAAAGAAAAGCCAAGAGGACCCATACTCAAATGTAAAAAAGTGCTTGAAAACATAAAAGGAAATAATAGAGATACTTGCTTTTTAAGTTAAGAAAAGCAAATTAAATGTGACAAAGCAAATGCAAATTCTTTGATGCGTACTTATAATATGCATAAGAAGAAATAAAGTGGAAATGAGAGAGAAGAGAAGAGAATGGTTAGAGAGAGAAAGAAGAGGAAACAAGAAGAGGAAAGGTGGTCAGCAGAAGAGGAGAAAGATTTAGATCAAAGAGGAGGCTGGAGGTTTCTCTTGGATGTCCAGTGTTAAACATCCCTCCTTCTCTTGAGAGCCTACCTCAGTTATTCAGTGTGTGTAATGTAATTGCTCCCATTTGAAGGAAACGTGTCTCCTTTTGTTTATTTTTCATTGCAGAAATCAGTTTTCAGCATCAAGTCAAGTAATGTTTACTGCACACACATTGCATGTAAGGTGTGTTCCTTCAGAAAACCTGCCACATGTGTATATAAAATCATCATATTTTGCATATTAATTTTATTACCTTTAGCCACTTGCCTTAATCATCATCATTATCATCATGAAATATTTGCTGGATTCCTAAATACCTTTCTTCATCTTCTCTAATACCTCTTTATTTGCTCCACTTGCTTTTTTAAGTAGGGGAAGAGCAAGCGTAGTTATTTACAAAATGTTGAAATATAACAAAACAAAACAAAAAATTTTAATGAAGTGTAAAGTGAAGTCTCTTTTTCCTTCTCTTCTTCTCAAGTTGTTTATTCTGTTTATGGATATTGGACTAGAGAGATGAGTGCTCCAGGATTGGTATTTGATGATGTCAAGGGACTGAAGTAATGGTCTTGCATGGAGATTGCACAGTGAAGCCCCACATTGATTACTTCATCTGATTAGCTGATGGAGACCTCTGAGAGGACAAGACGGCAGAGCTTTCAAGCCTGCAGCTCCCAGGATCTGATCCTAAGAGCTTGATAATTGTCACTGCCCAGTGGGACTGTGTTAAGAATAGTGCTGGCCTAGTGTACTAAAATACATTTTATGTGAGTGTTATAACAATTCCCCACATCCTTTGGATTGTTTAGGCAAGGTTAGGACTTTCAGATCAATTTGAGTTTTCCTTCGTAGCAATTACAGAATTCTAAAATTAATCCTGCTTGTTTACTTGCTTACTTGTTTTTGTCGTCTTCCACTATAAGTTCACTGAAAGTAGGTGAATTTTTGTTTCTTGAACTGCTGTTCCTCCAGCAGCTAGAATAGCACATGTAGGTGCTTCATAAATATTTTTGGATGAGTGAATGAATACGTTAAATATAGTTATTCATTATTTCCACCGAAATATCCTCCCCAGATGCCTATAGGTTGCCACTTGATGTCATTTTAGATATTTCTGTGCTAATAAGAGTAGTTTAATTTTTTTTTTCATTTTTGCAGGGAAAGATTCACCCTGAGCTAACATCTGTTGCCAATCTTGCTCTTTTTCTTTTCCCTCCCCAAAGCCCCAGTGCATAGTTGTAAGTCTTTCTAGTTCTTCTGTGTGAGCTGCCACCACAGCATGGCAACTGACAGACGAGTGGTGTGGTTCCAAGACCAGGAAACGAACCCAGGCCACTGAATCCATGAGCGCCGAACTTTAACCACTAGGCCATCAGGGCTGGCTCAAGAATAGTTTAAATTTTGAATGAATTCTGTTTAACAAATATACAATTGAGTACATAAAAGGAAATTGAATGTGAAATCCATGTTTTCATAGATTAATATTATTATAACTTAAATGGTGAACAATAGGTTGTTAGATGCACATGACTCAGACAGTTAAGGCCTTTAGTTGCAACTCTCAACCCCCCAAAATGTTTCAGAGGGCTTTTAAAACATCAGTGTTCCCCTTATTCTAAGGGAGTAACATAATAAATACTAATTTTATTAAACTGTGTTCTTTCAAAAAAGTGAATTATGAAACATTATTAACCACTATGCTGTGCAGCCTCCTTTAAAGCATGCCTCCAATATACTCTTTCTTAGGATTTGGATGTAACAAAATGAATAAACCAAGAAAGGAAGGCATGTCTCGCAAGTGTTGGTGGACCTACCCCGGGAAAGCGGTGTAGGAAATCACAGCATGAAAGCCAGAACCAGGCCTGTCAGCACCCATTCCTGATGAAGGAGAAGGGCAGGGCAGGGCAGGATTCCAGAAGAGTGGACCTAGGAAAGGGGAGAGGATTAATAAAATAGGAATTATAATGGGAGCCTTGCAAAAAGTTGAAGATCTGATAAGGGCAATTGGTGAGGTGAAAAACAAAATCCATTAGACCTTGACCCTAGGAGCATTCTCTGTTGGGTGACATGGGGTTAGTGGTACTGACACTGGACAAGTAGAGAAGCCAATGCAATCCTAGCCCCTACTTGGGACTGTGGGGAACAACACATCCATGGTCATGATAGTGTAAATGCCCTTTATTGATTTTAAACTCTTACTTAGACTCAACTTTTAGAGGAAAAAAACCATAGAAAATTGAGGTGGTTATATGACAGAATGTAAATGTTGTCAGCTTTGACAATGTAAAAGTATATATGTATAGCAGATGAAAATTAGGCAGTGGAAGGGTGTGAGGAAAGATGGAGGGAGAGGATGAAAACTAATTACTCCAGGAAAGTTACATTCTGTGACTCATGAACTAAAACAGTGGCTTAAGTATGTGTCTTAAAGTCCCTCTGGTTGAGGGACTGGAACTGGTGGTATCACTACATTGGGAGGAAGAAGGGATGAGGCAGGCAGAAAGTGAGCTAATGTCAAGGCTGGACTTCAACAGATATCATCTAAAAGTGAGATCATACATAAGCATAGTAGTTGGAAATATGAGGTGTCTCGTTCAGTGTCCTGGTAAGAAATGCAGACTTTAGTCAAGGGGCTACTTATGGGGCTGTGGGCTGAGTTTAGATGAGGGTCCTTACACCCTTAGGACTGGAGGGACAGGAGGAAATAATAAGTGTACCCAAGACCATTGAGCCCTGGAACAATGGAGGAGTGAGGAGCGACCACCCAGGGGCACTTTGGTCAGGAATTAGGCGACCACCACTGCAAACCGGGAGTTAGAGCCAGGAGAGAGGGAAATAAATACACTCACCCCTCCCCAAACACAGAGAAAGGCAGAGAATGGGAGGGGATGAGGCAAAGTCTAGAGGAAGGGTAAACCAAGAATAACCAGCAGCGGGTAACCAATAAACAAGCCAAAACCAGGACATGCTTCTCTTTAGAGTAGAACTGGGGGCGAGGATGCCTTGGGTGGGGATTATTGTGTTGCCTATAAATTCTTCTGTGTAATTTAGTGTTTTAACCTCCCATAGGTATGAATTTAATAGAACTTTTTAGTGTAAATACTTTTATTCAGCACCTGTTACTCCATGTAATGTGCTAGGAGCTTGGTGGACGGGAGTGACTCAGAATCTCTGCCCTGAAATTGCTTACAGTGTACTTAGAGAGAGAAGATGCTAAACAAACCAGCAAAAAAACATAATAAATATGATTACAAATTGTGATTAATGCTATAAGTTTAATTTCATAACACATAAAAAGAGTTAGTGTTGCTTGTATAAACTTACTGCACTAATTTTTAAAATATGTGTGATGATTTGGGAGTGGGAACAATTCTTGAGTAGCCTATTTTGCTCTGTTTAACTATAAATACGCTACATGCTGCAAATCAGATACACAAATGAAACAGCTGCCTCTTCATTGTTTTGTTCCTTTGTTACTCATTTTAATGAATAATTTGAACAGACTCCAAAACATTAAATTAGATGTGTAAGCATGCTTTAAGAATTATGTCATAATGTTAGTGTATTTAAAACTTAGTAGTGATATCATTATCTAAATATAGTAAATTTTAAGGAAGTCAATTATTTGAGCTGCTTTTACCCTCTATAAATAATTTGGCAGTAAAACAGACAAAACTTAAAAATTAATCAAGGATCCATATCCAAGTATAGAGAGCTGGGAAAATTCCCCCCACCTTCCTTCTTCCTTGATGATTGGAATAAATCTTTTGAGGTCCTTGGTTAAAGTTTGCCTTGCCTTGCTTTTCTAGTAGAGATCTGAGCAACAACAGAGAAATTGGGAAAAGCATTACAAGCGTTAGGAGTTTTATTCTGTCTTCCTTGATAGTTCCTGTCGCTGAGGGTTTTGTCCAAAGGGAAAAGATAAATGAAGAGGAAGATGGCTGACATCTCCCTCTTCATCCCTCCCACCTTTCATAGCATTCACAAATGTCTGAGAACAGGAAAATTTAAGTCTTATGTTCTATATCCTGAGCATTTGCTTATTAAAATAAACCTTTGAACACTTCATCTCCCCTGATATAGGTTAATCTGTTTTCCTCCATGAAAAAGCTAGTGAGGGTGTTTTAAGCTGATCCTGCATACATGTAAGACGTAGTCATAAATCACTGGAAGCTAACTGCTTTTAGAACCTGCCAGAATTATCATACTAATGCACTTCTACAAAGGGTGTTAAAAATGGTAATTAAGTCAACTGTTTATTTTAGTACCTTTATTCATCTCAGAATGTTTTTTGTATGGATTCTCATTTGATTTTTATACAGTTCCGGGACACAGAATTCCTACCGAGGCAGGAGGAATTTTATATGTTCAAGTACTTAAATATGGGAGAAAATCTAGAATTGCCTCTCTAGAAATCATTTTGTTTATAACAGTCCTGAGTTATTATGCATTCTGATTGCTCTAGAAGTTAAGAAATGGAACCACTGGATCACTGAAGCCCAGAAACTATAGCTAATACTTGTATTTCCCCTTCAGGGATCATTTTCTGATGTTTTTGTTCAGTGAGTGTAGTTTGTATAACCCTGGCTGGCTGTCTTGCAAATGTGTGTCACCAGTCACGAGGGGAGGGGGTGTCATGTGATTGTTGTTTACATAAGTCAGTAGCAGTGTCTGTCATCTTCGTACTTAAAGAACTGTACATGTTAGTGCAAAACTCTGGTGTAAAATGGGCAGCTGATTTAGAGGAGAGTCGGCTGTTGCTGATGATGAGATCATAGACAAAACCAACACCCCTTTCTAGACAGAAAGATCCCCATGGAGATAAGCATGCTTTCTGAAAGGAGTCACTCAACCACGCCTGCCATCACTGAACCAGCGTCTCCGTTTCACTTTACCTGTTCCTTGACTTGACGTACTGTGGAAATGAATCCATAGATTTCCAGAATCTTCTTTATGGAAATGATTTTAGTTTAGCTATTCATGTCTAAGACACTTGAAAACCAAAAATAAAGTGGCCAGACCATGTCAATTTAGAAACTAGCAGTCAGTAAATTATTTGTCTTCTTAAATATCAAGAAAGCCGTATACTACCTAGATGCAGTTTAGAGATGCAGGCTTTTCCTTAAAAGGCAATGAGCAAAAGTCCAAAGGTGCACAAGGAAATACTGAACCTACCTAAGTTGATAAGAAAGTTTTATCTGTGGGGAAAAAGTGTCTAATAGGAATTCGCAAGTTAACTTTCTGTTCTTGAGTGACTGATTTGTAGAAGTCCAAAGTAAGCTTTATGTTTTGTTTTGTTCTGTTTTTGTTTGTGTTTCCTGATTTTTTGTAGTGCCTGCCTTATTTATGTTTTCTCTACTCTTAAGGACTCCACTAGGGGGCAGACAAAAAGAATGGAGAAGAAAGGAAACCTGTATCAATGCATCGCATTCACTGTAACTTATGCCCTGTGTTTGCTGCTCCTTCTGCATATATTGGGGGGAAGTTTTCCTATTTAGTTGTATTTCATATAATAGCATCGAAAGTGGTTTTTAGTATGCTTATTTCTACATTTAAAGCATAAGCATGTTTATACAAGTTTAATGGTAATTTTTCAATTAATTCATTGTCATAGTATTTCTTTTGCTTTTCTGGCATGTTTCCACCATCAAACCACTTAATAATGAACACTTAATAATTGTTTATGGATGACTGTAATGATCCCTCTAAGGTTTGCCTTACACTGTGCATCAGGACTCTCATTCATTCATTGGTTCAGTCACTACTTGCTGAGACCCTACTTTTTGTCAGGCATGGTGTGTGTCAAGTTTTGTTTGTTTGTTTTATTTTGGTGAGGAAGATTGGCCCTAAGCTAACATCTATTGCCAATCTTCCTCTTTTTTGCTTGAGGAAGACTGGCCCTGAGCTAACATCCATGCTGATCTTCCTTATTTTATATGTAGGACGCCGCCACAGCATGGCTGGTTGAGTGGTATGTAGGTCTGTGCCCGGGATCTGAACCCACAAATCCTGGGTCGCTGAAGTGGAGTGCTTGAACTTAACCACTCCACCACCAGGCTGGCCCCATGTGTTAAATTTTGAGAACAGAGCCGTGAAGAGCAAGAGCCTAGAAGACTGAGTATAAACGAATGGTTAGTCGTGGTTCCCTCTAAGCCATTGGTGAAAGGACTAGGCTGAGGAACCAGAAGGGATTCTTGATGGCCACAGTACTGGATAGTTTTTATTTCTGATCATTCTTTTTAAATTGCTTGTAAAGATTAGAATGCCATATGGGGTTGGTGTGGGGACTTTATTTCTAAGTGAGGGAACAAGCCCCTCCTCTCAATCTGTGCCATGTCTAGAAGGCTGGCTAAAGATGTGTTTTTTTATTCTTCCTTTGTCTTTGCTCCACCAAGAATTAGATCTAGTTACCAAAAAGTCCTTTACCTCAGCCAATTTAAGGTTACATAATCTTAATCTTTAAATGAAAATCTCATTGCTTTGCCTTTTCATGGTCAATTATTCAACAAACTACAGAATGGTGCTTTTGTTTTTATCTTTTTTTTAAAGCGTAGTTAGATTTTTAACTAGTTAAAATCTAGTTTTATTTAGTTATTTAACTGTCTCGTTTAATTTTAACTAGAGATATTTTATTTCTCCTCAACTTCCCCTCTATTTTTGGAACAAACTATACTTTGTTCATTATAGATAATCTATAAGTAAATTGCCTCATGTTTTAATTTTTAAGGTATATAAACATATAAATAAATGGCCAAGAAGTAGAGAGATTTATTCTGAGAATGTTTTCGGGTTACAATGCCTAACAAGTTGAAGTATCAAAAGATCTTTTTCTGGAATAAATTTTTCATCTTTTAGATTTACTAAATCGTTCTATACAGTATGAGATTGCAATTGTTGGTAAACAAGGTGACAGTATTTCTGTCGAAAGGATTATGCATATTCGTTTTAGCCAGTATTTGCTTAGAGCTTCAACTGCATACTGTACCAAATTGGACAAGGCTTAACAGGACTTTCTTTGAGTTGTAATTAAATATCTTAATTGCTAGGATGTGCCTGGAATGCTGTGCTAATTAAAAAAGCCCATGGTAAATAAATGTCTTGTGTTTTTACAATCATTAAATGTATTTTTTTATCAGATTTTAGAAGGCATTTCAGTGAGGGCTTCACCTTTGTTTGCATTGTTGTAGCATGCTAAGCAAGACTTGGAAAAAGTCACAATAAGTGAAATATTAATGAATTAAAATTTAAGACCTGAGCATTTTAAACATCAGAAAATTAGAAGTGTAGCTCATGAAACCAAAGATAATGTTCATCTTTATTTAAAAAGCTACTTTAAAAGTATGTACATATATGAATAAAAATTAGATGAAAACATGGAAAAAATATTTTTTGATGGTGGGATTATATATTATTTTCTCAATTTTTCAGTTGAATTTGTTGTTGCTAGTAGTTTATTAAAAATAAATTTGTTAAGAAAATGCCTATACAACTTACATGATTTTATTCTGGAGAACACTTCACTTGGATATTGGATAACCTCCAGAAATATAGATTCCACCACAGTACTTTGAATTAAGAGACACAGACATTTGAAGTTTATGATGTACAAGTATAGGGCTAAGTCTGTTTCTGCAGGTTTTTCTTTCTCTTATTTTTTTAACAGCTGTTTAGTTTTTGAAATTTCTTAACGGCAGAGGATATAATTTAAACCAATCCTATCCAAAAATTAGTATCAAAAAATAAATGTACATAACTTACAGAGACCAAGTAGACATTTTTTTTCTGCTAATAAAATACCCCTTTGAATCCTTAATAGTCTTATTACAACTGCCCCAGGCAGTCCCAACTGATATGAGCATTATGATTTTGAGTTGGAAAATTTTCCCTGTGTTTGACTTAGATTCAGTTTTCAGGAACAGGAAAAGAATTAGAATTGTTGTCTTCAAAATTCAAACACTCGTGTACCTGTTGGGAGGTAGAAACTTTTGCATGTATGTATGTGTTCCACTTGACTTTCTACATTTGTCTATTGCTGCAGCATCTACAAATTTAGGAATGAGGAAGGGGAAGGGACTGCTGAATTGGAGAGTGGAAAAATACAGGCAGGATATCCCTTTCAGAATTTCAAGAAGGTCAGGTCCCACCACAAAGAGTTGGGGGGGTTTGTGGTATCCTGAAGCCCTCTTATTAAATGGGGGAAGAGGTACCATCTTTTCCTTTCCTGCTCGCCTTGCCTATTCCAAACCCACTAATACCACCAATTGTATATTTAAAGTAAAATACTGAAATGTGAATTTCTGTGGTGAAGTGTGGGATGTCCTGATGACGTCTTTGAAAACCCAAAGCCAATCCCTGTACTCCAAACTCAAGGTTTATATTTAGAAGACAGCGTGGATCCTGTATTTTTAAAATGCTGTAAACATGTTTGTGTGGTTATTTTTAGCTTTTGCAGACTTTAGTGAACTTCCAAGTTGGCAAGTCAGACACAGTCAGTTGTCATCTTATCTCAGATGCCAGCACTTTGTGAATGACTCTGATTGTCTCACAGCGTTCTTAACATGTTTAAAGCAGATAAGTGTATAAGTTGTCTTGTGTCAACTGCATGTGGTATATCTATCTATGTATTATACCTACTGTACATATTTTTTTTAGCTTTTATGAACTGCATAACTTGGGTAACAGTTTTGCTTGGAGTTCAAGATGAGTTGGGTCCTGCAATGCCACTGTTATTCCTCTGGCAGAAATGGCTAGTCATTTTCTCTTTTCCCCTAACCCTTCTCTCCTAGTCCTCAAGCATTAAATCATTAAATCATACACAAATCCTTATAGTCACTGTTATTTTCAGTCCATTGTATCTACTTCCTGTTGGTCAAAGGTTATGAGGCTTGGGTGGTGTAGAGGGAGACGGAAAGTTGACAGGAAAAAGAAAGCTGGGCTCATTTTAGGGCTGACACACCATAGAATGGGCAAGTTAGCATGGATTTGTTGAAAACAAAAAGAGGTAAATCATCAACAGCTTTTCTGGTATGATGAGATCATTATCTGCATGTTACATGGATGAAAAAGTGTTTTCCCCCCCAAAATCAAGTTTTATGAAAAGATGCACCCCTCCTCTGTCATCGGGTGGGGAGGTCATCAGCATCAGCACTTGGGCTGAGTCTTCCACATTTGCATTAAAGATCTTCTAGATTTCATTATCTGTGGAGTAATTTTTGTATCATGTTCAACTTTGTATTTAATTCTCCTCTTTGGATGAGGTTATTCTTCCTTGCGTCTTAAACTTAATGTGTTTTATAGTCAGTGACTCCAGAATGCATAATTTATCTCTTTGGAAGGATGTCTTTCTAAGGAAAGCTTTCATCACCACATCTCTTTTGTTCTGAAAGCTTTAGACTGAGTTTTATGTTTAGAAGAAAATTATACTAACCATTATTTTGGCTTATTACATATAAATGTAATTATGGAAACTTGAAATTTGTTTTCATAACACTTCATTGCTTTTCCTCTAGTGCTTAATGTGGAAGTGTTGTTTTTGAACTGTGATCCAAATCTCACTGTATCAGTGTTTGACTTTATTATAAATTGTGATTGTTCAATAAGGAACTTAGAGGAGAAAATGAGGATGTTTTCGTATGTTTTGCTGGAAACTCAAAACACTAGCTCTATTCCAGAACTAATTATTTTGGATTGGATAGCTGAGCAAGAAATAGAGTTCAGAAATTTGTTGGTTTTATGGAAGATAAATTCTTTTTAATTCCAGATTGTTATTCGTGTTCTGTTCCTTTTTTAATCTCTATTTAAGCAAGCATGTTCTTTTCAAAAAAATAACAACATAGGTGACATGCATTTGTGGGACAAAGTAAGTTTGTGGAACACAGTAAAATCAGGAAATAGGGACACATAATTGTTAGCATCTCAGGCACAACAGCTTACAGTAGCACTACACAATTTAAACACTTGTTGTGGGTTTTATTATTTAGAACTGCACCCTCTTTAGTAATTGGTATTGCCTCTCCCTCAAGGCAACGAAATGGACTTGAAAACTGCTCTGTCCAGGGGCCGGCCCGGTGGTGTAGCGGTTAAGTTTGCCCGCTCTGCTTCTGGTGGCCTGGGGTTCAGATCCCAGGCGCAGACTGACGCACTGCTTGTCAACCATGCTGTGGCAGCGTCCCATAGAAAATAGAGGAAGATGGGCATGGATGTTAGCCCAGGGCCAGTCTTCCTCAGCAAAAAACAGGAGGATTGGCAGTGGATGTTAGCTCAGGGTTGGTCTTCCTCACACACACAAAAAAAACTGCACTGTCCATAAGATACCTATTAGCCACATGTGGCTAAAATAAACTAAATGACCTAGAAAATCAGTTCCTCACTTGCACCAGCCACCTCTCAAGTTCTCAGTGGCCACATGTGGCTGGTGGCTACTATGATGGTCAGTGCAGCCATTTCCATCACAGAAAGTTTTGTTGGACAGCGCTGCTCTAAAATTGCAATTAGAATTTGTACCTGTTCCAGAAAATTTTGTGACTTTAAGATGTGATGTTAATTTCCTGCCACCTAACAATATTTAAGTAAAGTTCTCACATCTTGTTCTTCAGTTAAACATGTTCATTAACACTGGACTTCATAGCACATGGCATTTTCCCTTATTCTCTCTAGTGACATTACCTTCTACCCTCAGAGACTGAAATGTCATTACACACACACACACACACAACACTGTTGAATATATATATAGAGAGAGAGAGAGAGAGAATATAACTATGTATATATAAATAAGCATACTAACATAAACAATGTTTTATAACTAAAATATGTAGACCTTCTCATAATACTATTGGCGCTGTTTGAAGTTGTAGGTTCATAATTGTAGCATATGGGCATGATTTCATATTGACTTGTTCCTTGATTAAGTTCGTTTCCCTTTTTGTTGACTGAGCCTTGTGAGGTGAAGATTTGATAGGATTGATGGCTGCACTCTGACAGCAATAAGGAGGCCCACTGTTGGTTTGGCATATCCTTCATTTACGTGAAAACTAAATTAGTGAAGAACAGAGACAGCATCATCCAGGTCACCAGGAGACATTCATTCATTTGTTTGTTTGTTCAGGTAACAGATACCACACATGGCTTTTAAGCTGCCAAGTCCTTGCGTGCTCTGCACTATGCTGTACTTAGATAAAGAGGAATAAGACAGGGTCTTGGGGAGAAAAGAATCTCTGCAAAGGACTGATTGACGTGCCAGGGAAGAGGACTCTGATAGAAGTTTGCGCAAGGTACTGTGGACACCCTGGAGCAGTCAGCTCTACCTGGTCCAGGTGATGGGAGCCAGAAAAGGTAGAAAGGAAAGTGTTGCCAGTATTCCTTCACACCAGATTCCACTTACTCCAAATGGAAAAGATTAGTTCCTTGCCAAGATCTCTCCGTATTTTGGAAATACGCGGGGAAAAAAAATCTTAAAAATGTCATTCAAAAGTATCATTTTAATGACTATGTAAGACTCCCTCATGGAGATGTATCATAATTCATTTCCTCAACTCCCTACTCTCACCAACCTTCTGGGTTTGCTCAGGACCAAAGAGCTTCCCAGGATGTGGAACTTTCAGTTCTGAAACCGGGACGGTCCTGGGAAAACTGGGCTGGTTGGTCACCCTGCCTGTTGTTGAAGATTTAGATTGTTTCAAATTTTTGCTCACATAAACAACACTGTGTTGAGTATTTTGATGCTTACATATGTAGCTGCATTTTGCATTATTTCCTTAGGTGAGATTCCTAGAGATGAAATTAATGGCTCAGTGACTATGGGCATGTTTGGAGCTCATGGTAATTCTCACAGCTCTTTATTGCACTTCTGCTGTTTTCAGCTAGATTGGTAGGAGTCTGCCTGGACATTTGTGCTACCTCTGCCTCCACTGGTTCTTAGGGAGATGGGCAGAAGACAGAGCCAGGTACGTGCTTGCTTTATCACGAGCTGCAGCTCCCCTTCTAAATCTCTAACTGGCCAGATTGCTCATGTCTCCAACTACGTTTTGTCTAGGCCGGAGGCAGGCCAAAGCTGATTCCAAAAGATGGAGTGGACTCCCTGACCCCATTTCCCCCTGACCACACTCTGATATGAACTCACTGACTCTTATTGCACATGGTAGTAAGAAAAGGGTGATATCAGATGAAACCCAAAGCAGGTGGTCTTCCCAGTACAGATTCAGCTATACAGTCACCCCAGGCCTTCGTCCCCGGTCACACAGGATGTTGCAAGCCAGACTCTTGCCTCTCCTCAGCCTCTTCCTAGTCAGGATAAGGAAGCCTTGAAACCTCCCGAGTTATAGTGTGTCCCACAGCCCTGACAGTTGGAAATATGATGAGATATCAACTAATGTTTACAAGTAAAAATATCCTCGACCTGCCCCACAATGCTGTATTGAGAGTTAATGCCATCAGGTGACCTACTTTCCTGTGGAACTTTAGTAACTAAATTTCCCTGGTTGGGGTCCAAGGTCTCATATGGAACTGTTCTTTGTAGTAAGAAGTAGTAAAGTGTAGTCCTATTTCAAGTGATCTTAACAGGTGCCACAGGAAGGCTGTGAACCCCTGAAACTGTGTACAATATTATTTATGTGCCTTTTTCTAAGAAAAGGTACTTTTATCAGGTTCTCAAAGCAGTCTATGACCCAGAAAAGGTATAAGAACGACTTTGTGTATATTAAATACTAAGAAGTTTTTGTTGCTCTTTTTGTTTGTTTTATGTGAGACTTACACCAGGGCTTTGAGGTGTAGGCATTAGTTTCACAATGATTTCAATAAATAAATTATATACACTATTAATTAATATTTTAAGATTCCCTGAATTTTTTTTCCCCAGCTACTGTAGTATTTCTAAGTTAAATTTGATTTTTTTGTTAGTTTTGCTTTTATGAAATTGTTTCAGGTCCAGCTAATTTGTTTTTGTCCAGGCAATGTATGTAAACTCCTATTTAAAAGGTTTGTGGAACAGTTGTTAGCCTACATCTAGGCATTGTTCTGCATTATTTTTGGTGTATTCTTTTGTTTATATTACTAAGCTAAAGTTAGCACAGATAGCACTAGGCTAGAAAATGGTGACAATAGTTTGAAAACAGGAAATTTTAGGCTTGTGTGTGTTTGGAACAGATGATCATAATGATAGAGCCAGTGGAGTGGAAACTTCCACCGAGCCTGTTTTTTCCTTATTTTGCTCTATGAGAAAAGATGGTGCTTCCTGGAAAACAACTCAAGTATTTCAAAGCAAATGGTTTTCTTTTGTCCCTGCTTCATGGTTAGTTTGTTTTTCTTTATTTTATTTACCCTGGTAGTAGTATTATGGAAATTTAATATTTTTAATAGGTAAAGTAATTCCAAAGTGCTTATTTTAGATATTTAAAACATCTTAGTATGTTACCATTTACTGATGTGTTTTTAAAGAAATTTAAAATAGTGTGAATTTTATAACAACCAGACTTTATGGGAAGAAGAGAATGTGAAATTTGTTCTTCTATCTTAAGTGCTCCCAACTTTCCTTTTTTTAACCCTAGAATTTCAGTCTTTAAAACAAAGTAGTTATACTTTGTCTAAGCTATTTCCTGACTAACACTCCTTCCAGATGTATCCTGGAATTCTATATTTAAAAGAAAGGTTGAATTCATTCACTAATTGCAGAGTAAGAAGAGAGTATGCATTTCCATACATCCGTAAACTTTTTTGTTTTGTGTACATCATTCCTAGATTTTTAAAAAATTGAGAGACTTTTTTAAGGGCATTTTTAGGCATAAGTTCTTTAAATATGTAATAATTTTTAAATGATAAAAGTAATAAATGGAAGCTCTGTGAAAAAAATCAGACTATACAAAAGTATATAAAATAAAAATATGAAACTTGTCTGATCCTCCCATCCCTATATTATAACAGTTAAAACTTCCAACAGAGACCAGAGACCTGTTCTCTAAACATAGTTTATGTGTGTTGTGTGTATACGAACACACAGTCGTTTCAGACAAATGGAATCATACCATATGTACAGTTCTGCAACTTGCTTTTTTTCATTTAGCAAGTACCTTGTAGGCATTTTTCATATATGTAGATTTATCTCACTTTTTTAATGTTTCACATAGATTTATTATTGTATAGATTTCCCCTAATTTATTTAACCATTACCCTGCCAATGAAATTTAGATAAAACCTATCCTATTAAAAATAGCATTTTGGGGGCCGGCTCAGTGGCATTAGTGGTTAAGTTCGCATGCTCTGCTTTGGCGGCCCAGGGTTCGCAAGTTCGGAACCCAGGCGCGGACCTATGCACCGCTCATCAAGCACGCTGTGACAGGTGTCCCACGTATAAAGTAGAAGAAGATGGGCACAGATGTTAGCCCAGGGCTAATCTTCCTCAGCAAACACACACACACACAAAATAGCATTTTCATCTTGTGATACACGTATCTTTCTTTAACTCTAACATTTTACAGATTTCTGAGATTATACATAAATTTTGAATTCTACCAAAGAATTCACAGTAATGATCCTCTTTCCTTAAATATCAGTTGTGATATACCTTTTAAGAGATTTCAAAATAAGAAAGTTCCACTGTACTTTTCCCCCCAGTTTTCTAGGATAATAGAGAGTTAGTGAAATTACAGTGGCTCAAGAATGTAGAAAGTGCTGTTGTTCTTCAGCTTATGGGGTCCAGGTAAACTTTAGGGTTCAGCAACTACCGAGAGACCTACATGCAGTCATCAGAGTGCCTTCTGAAGTGCTGTGAGGGAATGGGCTTGTTAATGGCTCCTTGGGACCTCAGCTCTTGTGCCGAGGGCTGGGAGGAGCAGGACGGGTAGGTGCCTTACCTGGGGGGAAGTTGAGGAAAGCTTCAAAGAAGAAGTCTTGAGCTAGGTCTCGAAGAATGAGCAGAAGCTCATTGAGTGAGAGATAGGGTGTGTGAGACTCAAAAACAGTGAAATA
The DNA here is from genome assembly GCA_031878705.1 of Tapirus indicus. Taxonomy (NCBI): domain Eukaryota; kingdom Metazoa; phylum Chordata; class Mammalia; order Perissodactyla; family Tapiridae; genus Tapirus; species Tapirus indicus. The sequence goes on along the minus strand of CM062919.1, from coordinate 122,740,372 downwards.
TAAAGCCATAGAGGAGGGGACAAGCCGTGTGGGTGCTCAATGAGGCCACCTGTGGAGGTGATACATTGGAGAGGCGAGGCGGGTAAGTATGGCTGTGAAGAACCTGGTGTGCTGCCCCATGAAAGGAGTTTGGACGTTACCCTAAGGATAACAACCTTGCACTTCTTTTTTCTTTCCCTGAGATCTTTTCGTTTAAGTTCACTGGCTCTCTGCAATCATTCTGATGAACAGAAATCTTTAAAAGCGTCCCATCAAGGCTTGAGAGCGTCACAGTATGGAAAGCACTGTTGCAGATACAAAAATATTTAAAGAATGGTCTCAGCTTTCAAGGAACTTGATGTCTGTTTGGAAAAATAAATCACAAGCATTTGGAACATTTGTAAATGTACATAGTAAAATTACAGATGGTTCCAAACTATCCCATGGCAATTTCAGGGCAGTAACTGATGGGTTGCCAAGAGTCCAGAGGGAAGATGTGGCAAGAAAAAGGGAAAGTTTGGACAGAATCTTGAAGAATGGATTAGGTTTCCAATAATAGAAAGGAGTTTAAACATTCGCCAGTGGGATAAATATTTTGAGCAAAAACAAGGGGGGAGATATATTTAACCACATTGCCAAGAGCAGAAGGCATGAGAAGATAAGGAATTAGACGTAAGCTTGAAAGGATCTCTGATTTTTCTTTTAATTCCATTTTAAGGAGCAACCTAATTCTGTTTATTGATTGGACTGGTGGTTCTCAGTCTTGACGGCATATTAGAATCACTGATGAGCATTTAAAACTGCCTGTGCCTATGCAAGGCTGACGCCCCAGACTATAATTTAGTTGGTCTGAGGTGAGGCCCCAGACATCATTTTTTTTCTGAAGTAAAGTTCTCTAGGTATTTCTTATGTGCACTTAAGGTTGAGAATCACTGGACCACCCCGACCTCTTCTCTTTTGCCCACCCGTATATTGGCTATTTCCTCAATAATTAGTTCTTCTAGTAAAGGGATAGGGAAGGGATTAGGGAGTCTTGGGAGGCGTTACATGAGGCATGTACTCCACCAATTATACTACAGAGGACTCAGAAAATGAGTGTGCAGCAGTTGCAATGTTTTCTTTAAAACTGAGCTCGTTTGCCATTTAGGCAATTTAGTCATATTTTTTGAATTTGTTAATAATATTACAGGTAATGGTTTGGAGCTAATCCAGATTGATTTTTTTCCTCCATTTGATAATGGGACTCCATCTATATTTCTTGCCAAAATGTACATACCCATGTTCTATAAGAGTATCTTAATATCTTGCTTCAAGGTGACAAGTCTTTCTTCAGTTTAACATAACAATTTGCTAAACATAGAAAGTGTTTAAAAGAACAGTTCTTTTGAAAGGAAGTTTAAAAACATCTCTCATATCTATAGAGTTGTTTTTTTGTGTGTGTGTGTGTGTGGGGAAGACTAGCCCTGAGCTAACATCCGTCGCCAATCCTCCCCTTTTTGCTGAGGAAGACTGGCCCTGGGCTAACATCCGTCGCCAATCCTCCTCTTTTTGCTGAGGAAGACTGGCCCTGGGCTAACATCGTGCCCATCTTCCTCCACTTTATATGGGACGCCGCCACAGCATGGCTGACAGGCAGTGCGTTGGCGGGCGCCCGGGATCCGAACCTGCGAACCCCCGGCTGCCAAGCGCTGCGCCACCGGGCGGCCCCTCTATAGAGTTTTTAAAACAAGTTTATTGTTGATATACCTCTGCCTTTCCTGACAATTCGTGTCAGCCAAATTGTCCTTGCACTGGGCAGATTACAGTCATGTCAGTATCCCCATAATACATAAATAGTGTGAGAGCTTCCATATTTTTCTCCTTGCCTCCTGTGATTGGAATATTCAGCAGACATTGACTGAGCACCTCCTTGGGACTAGGCGTTGGGAAAAGAAAGATGAAAGATGAAAAGACGCAGCTCCAGCCCTCAAGAAACTCACCTGTAGGGACGTCAGACATAGAACTAGGAACAAGGTGGAAATGGAGAGCTTGGAGGGGGCCGGCTCAGGGATGGTGTCCCGAAGAGGTCTGACCTGAACCCAGGGGGTAGATTATGTGCCCAGAAATAGCATGTGTCAGGGCCAGAGGCAGGACAGAAGCAGAATATTAGGGGAGCTGCAAGCATTTCTGATGTGGATGTGATTGGAAGGCAGAGAGGCAACAAGTTAGGCTGGAGAGATAGGGAGAGGCTTGGAGGGCCCCAAGTGCCAGTTTGGGCTTTATCCTGTGGGCAGTCAGCAGTCACCGAACATAGAGAATGGATAAATGGCAACGCAAATACTCCAAGCATTATGGATATTTAGTTTGGCCTTCTGATCTAAATGCATTTCCACTGGAATCCATGGACTATACATGATCTCCTCTTTTGATGTTAATGTAATCGCCAAAGTTAATCTTGAAACCCTGAGATGAGACACTGGTATCAGAGTCTGGTGCTTTTAAGCTACTTCAAAATGCAGACCTGCTGATGAAGTCTTATGACTGCATCATTTATTCAACTTAAAATAGAAGTGACTATTGCATATAAGAAATGACAACAAAATAAATTTTGCATAGTTCTTCTCAAGCATACCTTCTCATAATAGAAGTCCAGTAGTTAAAATGATTTTTCACATGAACTTCATTTAAAATTTCTTTGAGTATTTGGTTTTGAAAGTTTCTAGAGAACTTGTCTTTTTTTTCTCTCACTGCTCTGCAGGACTGGTGAGGCAATATACAGCTTTCTGTGGGGCTACCAAGGCAGCAAGGATAAAAATAGGACAAACTTTAAGAATCTCAGATATTTTCAGATAACAAAGACTGATTTATTTGGGCCCATTTTATGCTCTGACAAAACATAGAGAAGCTTTTGTGCTGCGATTAGCAAGGGTGCTGATGTCAGTTCTCTTGTCGAGCATCAAGCTTTATTCTGTGGCTAAATTGTGCTTTGTACCATAATCCACAGAACCTTTGTATCTGCCTTATTAAAGTGTGTAGTTTATGTAATTGCTTTTGTTTTCCAGTTTAATCTGTGCCAGATTCAATGAGAGTGACTCATTTTGTGGCTGAGACAAACATTCACATTTGGATCATGTTAAAAATAAATAAATAAGTGGCAGGTGCTACTTGGCTAAATTCTGTGTTTTAATGCTGTAATTTCCTGCTGTAAATGTTCATCTCTTAGATAACGTCTACTCAGCCTCTGTAATCGCTAGCCCAGTCTATCTAGTGCACCTCAATTCATTGCTGTTCATTTCTTGAGTATTTATTTTAGTTGCCAAGGGACTTTTAAATTTTAACAATATCATTTCAACAGGGAAGCAAAGAAATGGATAGGGGAGTCACAGTTAACTAGAAGACAAAGAGTGACACTTAAGCTGTAGCGAAAGGACATGTTCTGTTCTCTTCTGTTTTTGTCATTTTCCCAAAGTGTTTTGTACATGTGTTTTGGTAAAGCTGTCTTAGTTATGTTTACTTTATTATGTATGTCTTCAGTATTCGAGCTCTTTTTCTCAAGTGGAAGATGCTTTGAAAGAACACCTTTCTAGTCATTGTGGCCCATATATGTAACCTAATATTCTCAAAATTTTTCACTACTTAGGGAAATTCTATTTATTTACTGTACAGATATTTCTATGTACCAGGCACTGTGCTATACACTGAGTATGTAATGGCAAATAAAGTAGGCATGGTCACTGTCTTCTTGGTCTTTACAGTCGGCTAAGGGAGTTAGATACCAAATAAATAAATACAAAGAAAAATTGAATTGCAAAATTACAAACATCACTACATAGGTAAAATAGGGTCTCTAAAACTATGCCCTACTTTCCATTGGGGGTGGTTGGGTTGAGGGTGATCAGGGAAGGGAAGGCCTGAAGGTCAGAGTCAGCCTGACCATGACTGGGGGAAAAAACATACCTGAGTTAGGAAATATCATGTGCAAAGTCCCTGAGGCAGGAAACAAGTTTGGCATCCTATAAACCATATTATTAGAAGGGAGAAGTGACAATTGATAAAACTTAAGAGAGAAAAACCAGAAAGCTGTATTAGGAAGATTGTAGATGAACTATACAAGCACGGCAGTATGGTCCTATTTAGTATAGGGGCAAATGAGCCTCCATGCAGCCTAGCAGCCTCTGAGAGCCTCACTGAAGCGCAGTATAGAAACTGATGCCTGTAACACTTAGTCTGAGTCATTGGGAAACAGATGAATTATGTTCAATGAATTATGTAGTAAGGCATTTTAGAAAGATATCCATGCAAGGCATTAAAGTTTTAAAAAGTCATTTCTGTATTTAAGGACGGAACTTTCACAATCTGGAGAAATCACTTACTAGAAGATATGAGTCCTTGATGGCCCTGGATAGATGACATAATAGTATTTTTTCTTTTCTCTTTACTTCTCTATTACTTTTTCAGGCTTACTGCCTGATAGGGAGGTATTTGTAAAGGCATAATTTTACTAAAGAGAAGATATTTATTTACTTTGAAGTAAATAGATGTCTTATATATTAACCAAATGGGTTTTTATAATCCAAAAACCAGCGCTAAATTCATGTGAATTTAATGCTTTATGGCTTTCTGACTTTTCAGTATTATCTAAATCATCTATAGAACTCTACACTGCCTTCTCCTGGACACCTATCATTTACTTTTTTCCTTTGATCTGCAATCAGACTGAGCAGTTTTAATTTAAAATCTTGATGATAGTAAAAAACTACATAATATTTTTAGGCCCTTGTGATTTTTCTACAAGTTAAAGGATTTTCTTGTTAAAGGATTGCAGAAGTTTTTCCATGCCTATCCATTTAGCAGTAGTTCTGCAGATATTTTGCTAGGGTTGGTATATTCTCAAATATTTTCATTTACAGTAAGTATTTTCTTCATAATTAGTAAACTCCTTGAGCGTAGGAATCATGAATTACCTACTTGTATTTCTTCCCACAAATACCTAGTACGCTATTTATAGTATAATCAATAGTTTACTGACTGGTTACCTCATTGATTTACTTCTTAATGTATCTAAATTTTCTTGAATGGATACAATTTAAAGAATCTATTAAAATAGTAACCTGAAGTTATCACCTCAGTTAATTCAGTTATTGGTACAGTTGTGCAAGTTGTTAAAGACCAAATGAGCTGGTTTATGGACCACTCAGGCCCTTTAGTTTTCATTTTTTCTGTCTCTGGCTCAGACCATTGTCATAGCTTCCTAGCACCTCCATCAGTGAACTATACAAGTCAAAATAGATTCATGTCAGAATTTATTGTAAAATTTGGTGAAGATGGAGGCTAAGACAGAACATCTATTGGAGAAGTATATGTGGATTGTAGTTAATCTTTTCTCTCTGCTCATGTGTATTTTTCAGGATAAAATGAAGCAGTATTTAGTTGACACTACAATGCCTTTTGTGTTACACATGCCAAATTTTGTAAAACATAAAACATGTAGAGACCCTATCATGTCATACTTGTATTGCTTTTGGTGATTATAAATTTAGTAGATTTTTTTAAAATAGACTGATGTGTATGTTCATGAAGACATAGAAATAATGCTTTGGGGAAATTGGCCTATGTTACGTACCAACATCACGAGCATTCTTGGTCTAATTAGACTGTATGCAGAGCACCAAACTCGTATACTACTATGAATAACATTTCTGAAAACACCGTAAGCATAAGGCTGTCATTACTCCAAGTTATTGCTGAAAGAGACATACTTTGTCGGGTTATACCTTTCCAGAACTAAAGGATTGAGTTGTGACTGGTGCTCATCACGATCTCCAAATGAACAGAAATGTACAGTGGCCATTAAGAATGTTTGATTCCATTGGGGTTCGTAAATTGTCGTGTTTCTCAGTCTTTCCACTTCCTGGCGCCTCCTCTTTAGGTGATCTTACTTCGCATGTTCAGTCTGGAGTACAGAATGTCTCTTAGTAGGTGACCGAGACTTGCTAAAATTGGCCTCTTTCCGATCTAGCTGACCGCCAGCTGAGTAAGAACTTCAGAGAGGAGTCAGGCTTAATTTTGTTTCCGAGCAGAGATATTGGGTTTAAAGACTGCCAAAGCTGTCTGGGTCAGTCATTTGGTTCTGCTTTTATTATTTGATTAATGTAGATTTTAGGGAGGATAATAGGGAAAGAATTTTAGGCTTCTTTAGGCATAGTGTGAAACTCAGAATTTATCAAAACTTGTGGAGTACATGGTGAGTATAGGTCCAGATGCCAATATATGTTTGTTGGGAAGAGAAGGAGAAAGACTGAAAAAAAGTTGTATCTCATACTCAAGAATACAGATCTTATTCGTGTAGTATTTGAGCAAGTCTTGCCAAAAGAAAAACACAGTCCATTTCTTTGCTTACTTTCCAGGTGAGAAACCAGGAAAGCGTCTAAATCTCTATTTCCCCTCCCTACTCCTTGTCTCCACACCAAAAAAAAAAAAAGGGAGAAACTTATAGCTTAAAATATAAAGGAATCTTTTGAAGAAGCACCTAATATGTGTTCTTTATAGCATGATATTAAAGCATGAAAAAACATTGCTTTTTAAAAAAAATTGTGGTAAGATACATAACATAAACTTTACCATTTTAACCATTTTTAAGTGTGTGGCATTAAGTACATTTACATTGTTGTGCAACCATCACTGCCATTTATCTCAAGAACTTTTTCATCTTCCCAAACTGAAACTCTACCTGTGAAACACTAACTCCCCACTCCCCCTCCCCCAACCCCTGGCAACCACCATTCTGCTTTCCATCTCTATGAATTTGATTACTGTAGGTACCTCGTATTAATGGAATCAAACTATTTTTGTCCTTTTTTTGTGACTGGCTTATTTCATTTAGCATAATGTTTCAAGGTTCTTCCATGTTATAGCAAGTGGCAGAATTTTCTTCCCTTTTAAGGTTGAAAATATTCCATTGTATGTGTACACCACATTTCGTTTATCTCTTTATTCATCAGTGGACACTTGGGTTGCTTCTACCTTTTGACTATTGTGAATAATGCTGCTGTGAACATGGGTGTACAAATACCTGTTTGAGACCTTGCTTTCAATTCTTTTGAATATATACCCACAACTGGAATTTTTTGAGGAAGTGCCATACCATTTTTCCACAGCAGTTGCAACGTTTTACATTCCCACTAGCGGTGCACAAAGGTTCCAGTTTCTTCACATCCTGGCCAGCACTTGTTATTTTCTGCTTTTTTGATAATAGCGATTCTAATGCATATGAAATTGTATCCCATTATGCTTTCAGTTTGCATTTCTCTAATGATAGTGAAGTTGAGCATCTTTTTATGTGCTTATTGGCCATTTGTATAACTTCTTTGGAGAGTCTGTTCAAGTCCTTTGCCCATTTTTTTAATTGGGTTGTTTATTTTTGTTGTTGTTACTGAGTTGTAAGTGTTTTTTATGTATTCTGGACATTAATCTCTTATCAGATATTTGGTTTGCAATATTTTCTCTTATTCTCTGAGTTGCCTTTCCACTCTGTTGATCATGTCCTTCAAGGCATAAAAGTTTTAAACTTCTATGTAGTCCAGTTTACCTATTTTTTCTTTTGTTTCCTGTGCTTTTAGTGACATAGCCAAGAAATCATTGCCAAATCTAATGTCATGAAGCTTTTCCCAATATTTTCTTCTAAGAGTTTTATAATTTTAGCTCTTACATTGAGGTCTTTGATCCATTTTGAGTTAATTTTTGTATGATGTGAGGTGAGAGTCCATCTTCATTCTTTTGCATGTGGATATCCAGTTTTCCCAGCACCATTTGTTGAAATCACTGCTTTCTTGTATTTAATAAAAACTGAATCTTCTTTGGTCTGCTGACTTGATATTCCATATAAGTGTAATGTCTTCTAATATCAATCAATATATTCTGATATTCTAGTAGAAGATCTAATAGAAAATAATAAATATGTGTATATACATACTATTAAGTTAATCGAGGCATCAGTCAACTTTGCTGGAGTGGTGGGTTATTCTGTGGAAACAAAGAAAACATTGTATGTGACTTTCTCTAGACAAAGCATTTGCAAAATTGATTTGAGAAATGAGTATCTTCTTGAAAAATTTCTCTCAGATGAATACTAGATGGATATTTTTGTTTTGTTCCTAGGCCTGGAAGAGGAGATGGTTTGTGCTACGCAGTGGCCGTTTAACTGGAGATCCAGATGTCTTGGAATATTACAAAAATGATCATGCCAAGAAGCCCATCCGTATTATTGATTTAAATTTATGTCAGCAAGTTGATGCTGGATTGACATTTAACAAAAAAGAGTTTGAAAACAGCTACATTTTCGATATCAACACCATTGACCGAATTTTCTACTTGGTAGCAGACAGTGAGGAGGAAATGAATAAGTGGGTTCGTTGCATTTGTGACATCTGTGGGTTTAATCCTACGGAAGAAGGTAAGTTCCAGATTTTTGTTATGCAACCTGAGTTCTCCTTTATTACTACTTTTTTAGAACTGTTATAAAATTCTTTGTTATTTCAGTTACACAATAGAATATTTGTTTTATTTTTTTTTATAATAGTAACAACATTTGGAAAAAGCACTAAACCTTTTAATCAGTTTGGGGAGAAACTTTTTAAAGGTTTTAGAAAGAGAGACTTAACCGTTATGGGGCAGTGCCTAAGTAAATAAATGTCCTGAAGAAGGAGGTAACAGGAAGACATACTTATTTAAGAGCATTTCTTGAGTTCCTATATGGATATTAAGTTGAACCTTACAACACTGCTGATATGTGACTATTTTTGTCCTATTAAAAACAGCAATTTTCATGTGGCTCAACTTAATTCTTTAGGTGTTATTTTTAAAACTATATTGGATTATGAAGTTATGAAATAGCCAAGGCAACTATCAATACATATGAAAAGAAATGAAAATCATGAGAATCACATCATTAAAAAGTGACAAACAAATGAGTTTACTTAACACAGAAGTCCTGAAAAGAGCGTGGAGGAAGAGGGGGCTCAAGGTTTGGATAAGAAGTTGTGAAGAAAAGCTTCTCGGAGGAAGACAAATTGTAGATTGTAGGCACTTGAAAGAAGTAGTACTTCTGCATAAATGAAAGGAGGGATGCAGAACCTTCCAGGCTTAGGGGCCAGGGAGAGAAAGGACCCAGAGGTGGACTGGAATTCTCCTTGACTGGAGCAGAGGTCTGTGAATGATATAGGCAAGGGGAGAGTTGCTTGAGGATCTGAGATTTGGGGCATCTATCCTGGGAAGAGCTGAGTGATTAGAGGTCTCCAGTAGAGTTTTTCAAGTGGAATTCCCCTTCAGATGCTTTTATATAGCTGTCCTAACCACCTATTCCCTGTTCACTTGTCTACTTCTCTTCCTTTTTAAACAAACACTAAGAACCTATGTAGGCGACTCCAATACAAACTTAGGTTTGTTGAGCAAGCGTCAGAAATAAAGGCAGCCTGAAGTCTTTGACCTTATCGTCTTTGTGGTTATACTCATGTTTACAAGTGTGCATTTCCAAATATCTATATTTAGGAGTCCCGGAGATTAAGTGAGGGGTGGAAAAATTGTATTAACCATCAACATCCAGTCTTGGATTGAAGTGAAATAGTAATCATCTCTAATTAGCTCACGTCAGCATGCTGTTTCCTCTCTGGCCAGTCGGCAGCCTAGGAGAAGGAGACTTCCAGGGCTGGGATGGGCCCAGTGGGATGGGGGAAACCCCTTGGTGAGAGAATCCAGAATGCCCAAGGGGGCGGTCCTAAGAGGGAAGGAGGCATCTAGTTTAGACAGGAGGCGCCTAATGAATGAGAGCTCATTCAACAGAGCCTCAAGAAGTTGCTTCATGCGTGGAATTGAGGCTTCAGTTGTTTCTGTAAAGTTACTAAATATGTTCACATTTTAAGTGGGCATATGGGTATCATTTCTAACTCCAGTTAAACTCCTTTCCTTTCTCGTTTACATGTAGAATCTATATTTGAGTGCAGTGGAGGATTTTAAAGTTAAAGTCACAAACCAGATAGCTCTCTTTAATGATTAACAACCACTCAGTAATGATAATTATTGGATTTAAACACCTCATTAGTTTCATTATGTAATGGACTTTCAGTTAAAAAAAATTTAAGTTGTTGTACGATCTTTTTGTTGATGTTCTTTCGCCTGCTACCTTTTCAATTTAGAATTTGTTTTGGGGGGACATAATCTGTCCCCATTGGTTGCCTGTATAGATTTGACTGATCTGAAAGACTCAGTAGTAGGTGTTCCTCCATCTGTGTTTTCTTTGTAATTCTTCTAAATATATTTAGCAAAGGAAATGAGATGCTCTCTGAAAGGAAGCACATTCTCAGTCAAGGAATGAGTGTCTAATTTTTGGAAGCCCCTTTAGGGGTGGTGGAGTTGAGAACCCCCAAAATAAGAATTTCTCATGCTCAGGTGTCCCAGATTAACTTTGCAAATGTTAGGGCATGGAGTCTGGTCCATTTGTCCACCTTAGAATGATTCCTACCATCTGGGAGCTTGGTGAACACCCAGTCAGCTCAGGGAAGAAGAAAAGTTTTGTCTGCTTTAGAAAATTGATTCATAACTTACCAAAATTTGAGTTTGCCAGCACTCTACCAGGCTTTGGGCATTCATTCAACCAATATGTGTTAGGTGACTAGTTAGGGAGACAAATGCCAAACATTATAGACATGGAACTGAGCATCTAGTGGGAGAGAATTCATACCCAAAATAATTCATTATAATCGTTGAGGATTGCATGATATATATGTATGTATAAATGTGTGTGTGTCCATTATATAATAGTCATACTTCAATATATGTTAAAATATGATTATGTATATATTAAAGTATGATACTGTGGGAGTGTGTAAATTCTTAAAGCTTACAGTCAGTCTGATAGGAGAAATAGGCAAATAATCTAGTATTACTATTTTAAACTGGTATTATAATACCAGTTGATAAGTGCTCTGCTAAAGAAAAAATAAACAAGCATAGACAGCAGCTGATTTAGTCTTAGGAGGATCAGGGAAAGCCTAGATAGTAGTAAATGGTTCTGTGACTATAACTGATAATGTACTGGTAACTTCATTTTTGTACTTAGTGGAACATTTTCATTGATATTAGTAGTCAGAATTGGCCACAATGTCTGTTTTCACTTTATAAACTTACTGGTATAGGGAGAGGAGGAAGTTTCAAAGCTTGAAAGCTACAGTGACCTTTTCAGTGGCAAAACTCCTAAATCCTTATAAAACAGATTAGAAGTATATTTGCCTTGAGTGAAACTTTCAGTTTGTGGACTTTTTATCTTCACATAATCCATAAATGGGGAGATTGTAAGAAAATTAATAGTATGGTTAATCAAATTTGGTGTATATAATCTGAGTTAGCTACCAAGAACAGCTATGCTAATCACAAATCTTTTATGTGTTCATTAAAACAAGCCCCTAAGGACTTCAGTGTACCAGTGCTTTCTAAATTTATGAGCTATAGCTAAATGCAACTGTGCTTATTTTTTAAATTCTACAATTTAGAATTTTTACAAGTTCATCCTGGCCATCTCCCAAAAAGCCACAGTTAGAAACGTCTTGCTATGCTATGTCGAAGACGAGTTTCTTGGGATAAATCAGTGAAAGATAAGCAGTCCTTCATTGTGTAGTGTCAAGGAGCCACAAAAATATTTTATTTTACTCTGTAATTTTGGTTTTTGATGCATAGTAACAAATCTGCAAAATGGCGTTCAAGTCAGCCACTGTATTTGCTTATTCACTTGTAGTAGCTGACTTTGCTAGACGCCTTTTTTTTAAATCCGCACATTTAAAGATTTGCATCAAATTCTAAACTGCAGAGAACTGCTATTATCCTTTGTGATCAAATTCATACAGTTTAATATGACAAGGTAAATGCCAAAATGTCTTTGTTCTTCCATTAACTTTACTACCTACTTTATATTCTCTTGCGTCCAAATAGATCTCTTGCCAATCACTAAATAATAGGTGTTTTTGTTTTTACCTAGATCTGTCCCCTGAGCCCTGTGCTCTTCCCATTTCAGAGAGGTGAATGTGCCCCCGCTCGGCTTAAAACTAATAACATGAAATGATTTTTCACTACATTAGTGTCAGGCTAGACGTGGGAAGAAATAGGCTATGCTTGTATATTACAGTCTGAGAAAATAACTATCCCCAGTCCCTTTGAGAGTAACTAATTTTCTCCTGAAAACAAAAGGAAAGGGGAAAAATCTGACCTGTGTTTTGATTCCAGGAACCTCTCAAAATATCGTTACCATGTTATTTCCGCTGCCCCAGGTGACCACTGCTATTATTGAATACTCAGAATGCTGGCAGGCTGAATCTGTTTTTAAATTCTAGCTCATTGAACTGTGTGCGGTTCCTATGAATGCTTTTATTTAGTAGATTTGAAGGTAGAAACTAATTTCTTTTGTTTTTCTTGGAAATGTGCAGATTTATTTTTGTTTCTACACTGTGGTGGAAGCTGTTAAATCTGCTAAACAAGTGCCGGGAAACAGCCTAAAGGCTGTTACGCAGCTAACTCACTCAGCACAAAGCCTCCTGGTCTAATTTCAGGATGCAAGATTAGCAAGTTGCCTCTTATCCTCAGATGAGTTGCTTTTCTCAAAATGCCCAAATAATAGCGGCTTTAAAAAAATAGTGTGATTCTGTTTGATATTCTTCCCTTTAGAAAAGTAGATAAACTAAAATGTAAGAATATACATATGCCCCCTTTCCTGTAAAGAAGTACTTCTTAGGGTACGTTTAAATTTGTTTTATTTACTTTTTAATTCAGGTGTAACTTACTATTTTGAAAGGCACACATCTTAAATGTACAGTTCAATGTAGTTTTATATATTCATCTATATCTATACATAGAAATAGAAATCTGTGTAACCGCCACTCAGATAAAAAGAAATGGAACATTTCCAGTCCCCCAGAAGGTTTTCTCATGCTTCTTCCCAGTAAAAACCCAGGAAAAAAGCCTGAATGTAACCATTATTTTGCTTCTATCACCATAGATTAGTTTTGCCTATACGTGAACTTCATATAAATAAAACCATTGAGTCTGGCTTCTTTTTTCAATATTAAGTCTGTGAGATTCATGCATGTAGCATGTAACGGGAGTTCTTCATCCTATGTAGCATTCCCATTGTGTGACTGTATCACAACTTACTGATCTGTTTGAATATTGATGGACATTTGGGTTTTTTCCAGTTTTTAGTTAATACAAATGAAGCTGCTGTGAACATTCTTACATGTGTCTTTTGACGGACATGAACAGTTAGTTCTTTTGGGTATATACCTATGAGTGGAATTGCTACATCATAGGAGATATAGATATATACATATATTTAGCTTTAGTAGATTTACTTTAGTAGCTTTAGTTTTTCAAAGTTATTGTACCAATTGCTTTTCTACCAGTAATGTATGAGACTTCTAGTTACTCTACATTCTCACCAACATTTGCTATTGTTGGTCATTAATTTTAGCCATTCTAGTAAGTGTATAGTGGTATCTCATTGTAGTTTTAATTTGCATTTTCCTGAGGACCAGTTCAACCAGGGAGTTTGTTCTATTTTGTTTTGTTTTATTACACATTTTCAAGCTACTGCCCCTGAGATCTTGATTCACTGAGTCTCCTGAAGTGGGGCCCAGGCACCTAGATTTCTAGGTGTGATTCTGATGCTATGACATCTCTGGATAAGAATTAAGGCATTGGTCAGCACTTCCTAAGAGTTTAAGTCTCCAAGAATGTTTTCACAGTCTGTTAAGGAGATAGTCATGACAAATAAGAAGATAAAAAAAAATTTCTACTTGAAACACGTTAAATAGATTGGTCTGTGATTAAAGGTCTTCAATATTTGATTAAATAAATTAAAGAAACTGCAGGTTGCTTCACTGAAAATTGCAACTACTGCTGTTTCTTGTTTGTATCCACTTGTTACATTTACCTTTATAAAATGTTCTTACATAAAAAAATGATGTGTTCAGAAGTGAGAAGATGGTTATTTTAGCATTAATGATAATGCGTACTCTTTGTGGACTCTTATTTGCTAAATTAATTTGATTTAGATCTATTCGAAATGCTTCTCATTACAGAACAAAATTCTACAACAGACTCGGTAAATCAGTACACAATAGAAACAGAGTAAACTTGACCAATTTACCTTTAATTGTGAACAGAAAGGTAAAACTTTTGCAGTAGAAACCAACAGATATTCTATCAGCAGAAGTGGCCCATCCTCAGAGAAGAGGATCTCATCTGGTTTCCTGACAAGCGACAGCTTGTTTTATCTATAAACTATTTATTTATAAACTGAGCGACACCACAGTTTTATCACCACGTGCTCTGATGGCTGTATGTTGTTAGTTACAAAATCAGAGGACCTATCCTATCAGCTTTGAAATATTCTACCTTACCAATAAGAGTAGAATTGCTTCCCTGGGCTTCAGCTCTTGTGCCATTTAGTTAAAAAAATATATTATTCCGAATGTTTAGAGGCATCATCTAGGCACTCCCACTTCTGTGGGGGACACTATCACTGGGGCATTATGGTTCCAAATGGGATAAAACTGTGCACTAAGCTAGGGGTCATGTGGACCAATTCATTACTTGTGGTTCTCCTCTCATAATAATCTACTTCTTTTCACTGAAAGCTCGTTAAGGCTTTCCTTAGCAGTACTTACTAGCTTTCTAAGTAAAATTCAATTAAGAGTTTGCTCCAGCAGCTTATTAGGCCTTTAATAGAGGCTAATTATACTCCTCATGCCTTCTGAATTAAGAGACAGGAAATAATTTTACACACATAAGCAAACCCTAAGCTGATGTTTGGTTCTCAGAAACTTGATACCAGTGTTACTTAGAAAGAGCAGTAAGTTAGAAATCCAAGTGAGCCAGAAAGCAACCTCCATGGTCTGCTCAACTACTTGTAGCACAGAATAGGGGCAAATCACGTCTTTATAAGGTGGAACAGAAGTTTTCTTTTTTCAGATCAGTTGGTTAACGTTTGGCCAGAAATTTTATGTTAGAGAATATTTAGACCCGATGCAGTACTTGCATTAAAATATGCAGAGCTGAGTATATGGTCAGATTAACATAAGTAAAATAATCCCAAAGATTACACCTTTGAAGATAGCACATTATCTGAGCCAAAGTGGAAGAGCAGTGTCTGCTTCCCTTTTAAAGGCCTTTGTATGCCATATTGTTTGGAATCATTGGACTTGCTTTTCACGGCTGTTTGAAGGTTGCTTTCTGGCTGCTAGTGAACATAATGGAAATTTTTTTCTAGTTCTTATCTCTTAGAAGTATATATGTCTTCCCGTATTGTGAACAAGATTTTTTTTTTTTTTTAAACCTTTGAATCCCAGGCCTCTCTTCAGAAAATTGAGAGGATCTTGCAGCTATAAAGAGGGTAAAACAGTTTCATCATTCACAGGTGGGAGAAATGGAAGGTTAAAATGAGATGGTCCCTTTGTGTTAATAAAACAAAGTCAGACAGACGTGATTGCCTGGCTGGGTGGGTTTTTTTTCCCCCCTTAAGATCGATTGCTCAGTTCATTTAGTTCTAGCCATCAAGTTTAGAAAAAATATTAAAGGAAAAGTGTATCTATAAAAACAACCACCTGGAAAAGTTATTAGGAATTAGAGTGGAAAACTAGAATTTGTACTGTTTTACATAGTGATATATTTCCAGTGTTTAGTTTCATTTTGTTTTGGTCAGAACTAAAAATTGAACTAGATTATACAATTTTACAGTGCCTCTATGGTAGAGGAAAGAAGTCTATAAAATATGCAATCTGCTTGTGTGTACAACCTGTAGGATACATTAACTGCTTTCTGATCCCTCGTTTCTTTCTCAGTGTTGTATATATTTTTCTTAAGCTCTTCTTCAAAAGGTAAATATTTTTCATAGTTTTCTAAACTTTAACAATCCACCAGGATTTACTCTGAGTCACTGGTTGATCTATGGCATTTTAAATCCCCTTAGATAAATCTCTATATTTGCAACTGAATCAAAACAGTAAAACACATCATAGGGTACCTTATATACACTATTTATAATCAACATCTGTTAGACATGAGGTGTTTGAGTTTCCACTGAAATTATGGATTTATGTTGTATAAATGTCCAAAAATTCATTTTTTTGTGTGTGTGTGTGAGGAAGACCAGCCCTGAGCTAACATCCGTCGCCAATCCTCCTCTTTTTGCTGAGGAAGACTGGCCCTCGGCTAACATCCGTGCCCATCTTCCTCTACTTTATATGGGACGCCACCACGGCATGGCTGACAGGCAGTGCGTCGGCGGGCGCCCGGGATCCGAACTCGCGAACCCCAGGCTGCCAAGCGCGGACTAAACCGCTGCACCACCGGGCGGCCCCCCAAAAATTCATTTTTTTAATCTCACTATTTTCTGTTCTCGCCTTTCAATAAATAAGAAAGAATTAATTAATTAACTCCTGGCGTAAAGTGTTAGATGAGCTTGTATGAAGACTCTACATTGCATGCAGCATAACAAGAATAAAATGTTAGAAATTAGCTCCACTCCTATTTACTCAGACCAAATTTTCCAACTGAAAGACGTTTTCAAATTTAGTTAGCGTCTAGTGGGGCCCACAGATTTCTTGAAGAGCAAATTCCAAACCGTGCATGCAGGTGAATGCATCTTACAGGTTTGGGAGCGCGCCTTGCTTTAATTTCTTCCAATCTGACACAAAGTGCTAAGTGAGTTTCTGCTGGATGAATGAAACATTTTTGAGCATCTACCATATGTAAGGCACAGTGAAGCATAAGAGTTCTGATCCTTTTTGTTTGTTTTGGGGATCCACAATTAAAGATAAACTGTTGTATTTAGCCATATTAGCGTGTTAGTATTCAAGCTTTACAGTTAGGATACAAACTTCTGTGACTGGGAAGAAGAGTTGTAAAATGAGCTACGTAAACTTTGCTGTGGTACATATACGAATATTAAAGTTGAAGACATTATCAAAAGCATGTAAACTTACTCTGTAGTCTCTAGAGAAGACAGAGCTGACATGTAGCTCCTCCCTGGGGAATTAACAGACCAAATGACCTGCATTTGATTCCATTTGGTAGATCATACTAACTCCCTTACCATTTTTTAGCATCTTTAAGGTAATGTTTTGTTGTGAAAATCTCAGTTTCAACCCAGCCTTTTCTGTTCTAATATAAACATACAGTAAACCAGTTTGTTTATTCATGTACAAGCATTTACCTTTTTCTGGGTTTATATTCCTAACCAAACTAACAATCTTTCTTCTGCACCCTTAAAAATTTACTTGATTGTGTCAATGATTACAGTGGGATTTTATTTCTAGGTTTTCAACTTGTTTTCAAATTACTTCATTCTAGACAATTTAGCTATTTTGATATGTCTTCTCAGAGCCTATTAAGTGCTTAATAAATTACTTCTTTACTTGCTGACCCCTTTTGCTTGAAAATAGTACAGAAATCCAATAAATGGCAAATGAGCCTATGAGCTGAGGGGAGAGGTGATGCCTTAAAGAAAGGCTCTTTCCCTGAACATGAATCCCGAAACTAGAAATACTTCTCCCTAGTCTGCTGAGAAGTGGAAAGAAAAGAATGGACAGCAAAATAAACGTGGGGTAAAGAGCTGACCGTGGTGCTCCCAGCACCATGGGCCTACAGATGCCACGTAATAAAATGAGTCTCCTGAGAAGGATGACTTGGCTTACAAAGCACTTGGTTTATTGTGTTGGAAAAAAATCTGCCTCTTGTGCTAAGATTATAGAACATCTTCATTCCCAGTAGCCTCAAAACTAAAGACTGTTCAAGACAAGGTTAACCATGGCTTATTTAAAGCTTCTGGAAGAAAGCCCTACTCTTCAGATCTCTTTGACAAGAACCAGTTATTTCCTGTAGAAACGTTGCCATTTAGGTAGTATTTGTTTTAACTGACACTGTCATGGTTTACCCTGTTTTCGTGTGTTTAAACAATTTACCTCCAAACTTTCAAGCAGCTTTGTTGAAGAACAAAATTCTTAAAATGGGATAGACCATGATAGTTATACTTGGTGTTGCAGATCCTGTGAAGCCATCTGGCAGCTCCTTACAAGCACCAGCTGATTTACCTTTAGCTATAAATACAGCACCATCATCCACCCAGGTGGATTCATCCTCGGCTGCGCCACCTCCTCCATATCAGCTCATTAATCTTCCACCACACCTGGAAACTCTTGGCATCCAGGAGGATCCTCAAGACTACCTCTTGCTAATCAACTGTCAAAGCAAGATGCCTGAACCCACCAGGTAAATCAAATATGCCCGTGTGTGTGTATGTGTGTGTGTATGTACATTTAGGAATTTTACCTTTAAACTTTTTTAACTCAAATTTGGAGGCTTAAAAAAAATCCGTCTATATAGGCTTATATATTAGGTTAATATTTCAGGTTTATATTCCTCCACTAATGATTTCTGATATTCAGGAGGTTTTACTGAAGAAACACATTCTCTACCATCTTTGGCAAAGAACACGGGTACCTACAAGGCTCTTTTGGAATCTGTCTCCTGTTGTATAGTCTTTGTTACAGACTCACAGTGTTACTTGCTTAACAGATTTCACTGATTTATAAATGGTGATCTTGCTCCATTTCTTGTGTGATTGTAAACCAGCCAAGGGTCATCTTTTGTTTCTGAAGAAGGAGAGGAATATCTACTCCTAGAAGATTTTGAAAGCAAAACGATTCCATTGCAGTGAGTGTGTTGTAGTTGCTTTGGATCTGTGTGAGAAATTAATCATACAGGTAAAATCCCAATATAGCAAATTCTATGGAATATACAAATTGAGTTTTAGTGAAATTTGATGAAATCAGATATATTGCTAAAAACCATGAAACTTTCGAATCTTCATACCTAGTAATGAAGTAGAGCTTACCCCAAGGCTTGACTGTACAAATTTTTAAGTAGAAATATGTGGATTTCAGTGCTTGACCAGAGGTGTCGCAAAAGCCTTTCCCGAGTCCTTGCTTTCCCTGTCATTGCCATCTCTGCTCTCACACCCCTCTCGTCTAAGCTATAAAATAATTTAATTTGATCATTCTTGTCATTTGATGTTGGAAGGCTTGAGGTAACGGTGAAAGTTGGAGCCAGAAAATGATGATCAGGAGGCCTGTCCCTGCCATTAACAGCTATGTGACAATGAGTGATTTGGGGCATATTTATTATCTTAATTTGCAATCTGCAAGTGGGGGTGAGTTGCATAGTAGATGTGAAAGAAAATTTTTAACAGGGTTATTAGATATTAAACATTTTCATGACAAAAATGTTTTATGACAAAAATTTTTTCATGTAGAAAGTGACTGTTATTAGGCTAGGATCATAAAAGCACATGTTCAAACATTTTTGTACACAATGTGTTAAGATCCACAAACTAGTTTCTGTGAACCATTCCCTGAGATAATGAAAACAACTCACAAACATTCCAAAGATGGGTTTCTATATATTTGTTGTAATGGGATTTTAACTGTAAGAGCAAAAAAAGATTTTGTAAATCAACACTAGTTAATAATATCAAATTCTAACTTGATTTTGCTTGTTTGCTGTGAGTATTTAAAATTACACACTCGCAACTTTGTTACCTGTGCTACTAACTCAGATGTTATTTTATGGAAATTCGTAATTGTTTTTCAATATCAACTTTTTAATAGCCAACAGCTCAGTGACAGTTTTCAGTACCATTTTCTTTTTATAAAATATTTTTCATTAATCTCGCTGGTATCACAGCTTTCTTGTTGTAGTAGACCTTATGCTCAAAATCATTGCTCAGATGTATTTTGTGTCTATATTTTGCAAAAGTGACAGTTAAATTACAAATATTTATGAAGTCCCACTATGTGCCTGTTATTTTGCCAGTTACTGTGAAGGTACAAACTAATTCTATAGGATCCAGCCCCCTCAGATATAGTTGCCTTCAGAGTTTACAGGTAAAGCTTGCAGAGAAGTCAAAACATGCAAGCACTAAATGTTTATAGATGAAGGCAGGATATGAGAATTACCTTGCAAACTCTTGTTCATCCTGCAAGACTCAGCTCAGACATGTGCTGTTCTAGCAAACATTCCCCCAAACTCCCAACCTGGATTAAATGCGTTTCTGGGTTTTTGTAGCATCCTGGTTGTGCCTCCGTATCTCTGTTTTATCACAGAATTGGAAATAGCTTGATATGTTTATTTCTTCTCCACTAAACTATAAGATAGTCAAGGGCAGGGAACTTACTACTCATTGTACTTCTAGATTCTCTTAACTCATGTGTTTGAATTAAATGAAGTGCAAATTTTAGAATATGTGTAGGTGCATTAGAAATTCGCAAAAGGGACAGTGCAAGTGTTTTTAAGGTGGAGGGTGAGAAGCTTCATAGGAGGAGACACCTGTTGGTGAGAGAAAAGGAGACATCATTAGTAATTTGTGTAAAAATAGCTTGAGGGAAAAGAGAGGTGAAAATGAGAGTGGTAGGAGGAAGATAAAGAGGAGTAAAGCCAGCTCAGAGTTAAAGGGTTTGATTTGGGGACTAGTAGGACATAATATAGGATATATAAGGTGGAGCCAGGTTATTAGGAGCCTCAACGACAAATGGAGTAGTTTGTGGGCTTTTCACAGTTCCCACAGCCTGTAGGGACCCTTAACAGGATTTTCTCTGAGTAGATGAGTAATATGAAAACCATGTTTTGAAAATATCGACCTTACAACAATATGGTCCATGGATAGATTGGAAAACGGAGAAACTAGAGGAAAGAAGTCCACTTAGGAGGGTTCAGTGGCAAAGATCTCAGAAGAGACACAGGCTTGAGTTTAAGGTGGTGACAGTGGGAATAGAAAGAGCAGAGGAATAGCTACTTGGTTAGGAAGAAGGAATGAATGAATCAGAGAGAATGAATCAAAGCTGACTGGGTTTTGAGCCTAGAGAATCTGCATAAAGATGTTTCTTTTAATGGCAAGTCAGAAAGGGCAATCAGTTGGAGAAGTAAGTTGAGTTTGGTTTGATACTCATGAGCAAGGTAATACTGGGCCACCAAGTAGAAATATATCTGAACAGTTTGAAAATATGGGACTCAGAGTTTGGTGAGAAGATGGGAGTTGTCAGCATTCAGTGGAAGGTAGGGTTATGAGGAGGAGGTTTTAATGGTGTGTGTGGTAAAGAACTGGAGGACTGAATTCTGTTGCCCATTCCCAGGTGGAGAAATAGGAAGAAGGAGCCAGTCAATGAAACAAGGGAATAATCAGTGAGGGAGAAGGAAAATCAGGGTATGGCAATATGGGTTCTCTGATAGCAGAGGGGGAAAGTTTCGATGAATAAATGCAGTACACAGTGCCAGATGTTACTAAGGAATCAGGGAAGATAAACCCTTAAAAAAAACTATCATAAGTTATTTTTTTAAATATTAAATTCCTATGGGACTTTGGACAACACATGTAGTAGTTAAGGTATCTTGTTTAGCATTAAGGAAGTGCGAGTATGCTGGTATCCTTAGCTTCCCAGATTTTGTGATACCACAAAATGCAGAGACTGAAAATGTACCCAAAGCATAAAATAGACTCTAATGAGATTTCTCAAGGTTAATTATTGTTTGGAGTTGGCTTACTCTGTGGCTTGTATTTTGATCCTCTTTATAGTATTGGCTAAATGTTTGTTAAAGAAAATTAGTAGAAAGGAAGATACACAAAACCTGTCAAGTTGCCACCTCCTTGTAGATCACATTGAATTTATTGAATACCAGGTAATCATTAGACTTAGTTTTACAGAACAACGCATTTGCCACAGGTGGGCTTAAGAGCAATGGATCAACCTCATAAACTGTGTTAGCACGAGGTTTTTGCATGCTCTTCAGAGGAAATGCTTTTCCTTGTGTCTATGCCTTAATCATTTCCCTTTCTCAGAGTTTTGTACCCTTCTAATTCCAGTGCTCCAGGGACTGTGGTTTTGTGTGTGGATTTAATAGGTGGAGTTGGGGGACTGGGCAGGTACAGGACAGGAATTAGGGAGAATGCTTTTGGTGATCTTGTGGTGGCGGTTTTGTTGTCTGATGTGTAATCATAAAGACTAAGGAACATTCATGCTTTAAATCTTATGGATCACACAAAAAAAATCTGATGAAAACCATGTGTTTTGATTGCTAAGCTATAAATATATTTATTAAAATGTAGTCTTATGTCTTTACCGTGTTTTATTTTCTGTCATTAACAATTTTCATTTAGAACACATGCTGATTCTGCAAAATCCACCTCTTCTGAAACAGACTGCAATGATAACGTCCCTTCTCATAAAAATCCTGCTTCCTCCCAGAGCAAACATGGAGTAAATGGCTTTTTTCAGCAGCAAATGATGTATGACTCCCCACCGCCTCGTGCCGCATCTGTTTCTGTAGACTCTAGCCTATATAACCTGCCCAGGAGTTATTCCCACGATGTTTTACCAAAGGTGTCTCCGTCGAGTACCGAAGCAGATGGAGAACTGTATGTTTTTAATACCCCATCTGGGACATCAAGTGTAGAGACTCAAATGAGGCATGTATCTATTAGTTATGACATTCCTCCAACACCTGGTAATACTTATCAGATTCCACGAACATTTCCAGAAGGAACCTTGGGACAGACGTCAAAGCTCGACGCTATTCCAGATATTCCTCCACCTCGGCCACCGAAACCACATCCAGCTCATGACCGATCTCCTGTGGAAACGTGTAGTGTCACACGCACGGCCTCAGACACTGACAGTAGTTACTGCATCCCTACAGCGGGGATGCCACCATCTCGTAGTAATACCATCTCCACTGTGGATTTGAACAAGTTGCGAAAAGGTCAGCTCTGGTTGGCTTCTACTGTGTTAGAGGTTAATGACAGAAAATCTGTTTTTCTGAATATTGTTCTTTTGAGCATACTATGATGTTAAATGAGAGTTCTTTTTTTCTTCAGCTCTGCAGTTACCTACTCATGTAGCGAAGATGTCAGAGTCTCAGTAGATCCCTGGATGGGTGTTTGTGCGTGCAACGTGTGCCTGTGTGTGTGTTCTGCTGGAAGGGAGAAAGAGTTGGAGTTTTCATCCCTGAAGAAGTATGGCCTTAGTAATACCTTCCTGCCTCAGGAAGTGTGCACCCCTCTCTCCCACTTTCTATATATCCTGGGCGGGTAGACCCTCTGATAGGGCAGACTTGCAGGAAATGGACCAGCCACAAAGCCTCTCCAAGTCATACCTCTTCCAGTATATGTGCCATTATGACCACTTCTGTGTCACATCTGTTGGGCTGTTTCCTTCCTTCCTAGTAAGCAATTTTTATGTTGTGTCTAACAGGTGATATTCAGTTCCAGTCAAGGCATTCTGTTTTTTGTTTACTTGGTTTTATTTATTTTTAAAGCTCTGAATCTTCTCTCCCTTTATCCCTAAGCACTTCAATTATTCCTATACCATCCCACATACCAGAGCCCACCAAAAGTTACAGACCTTGAGAAGAGAAGAATTGAGTCTGGTTTATACTCTTAAGATTCTTAAAGTCCTGAAAACAGAAAGCCAGAGTTTAAAATGCACATACCCTAAAAACTGTGTGCTAACATTTCTGTATTTTGTGGTAGAGTTATCCAACTGTCTTAGAGAAAATGAAAATTTAATGCTTTGTGAATAGTACTTATATCAATATTTATTAAGTCATTCAATACAAATTTCTAATTCCCTTCTTGAAGTGGCTGTATAATCTGG
Organism: Tapirus indicus; assembly: GCA_031878705.1. Lineage (NCBI taxonomy): Eukaryota > Metazoa > Chordata > Mammalia > Perissodactyla > Tapiridae > Tapirus > Tapirus indicus. Next base: position 122,716,670 of record CM062919.1, on the reverse strand, counting down.
TTATAAGTTACTGAGATATAAGTTAGGCCCAAGGTGGTGCAAAAGATGAGAAAACAGAAGTATTTCTTTTCTCCATCTTTAGATAATTCATCTCATCCCAGGCTTAGACATTCACTCACTGTCATAATCGATGACTGTTACTAGTTAGCATATGAGTGAGTGTCTGCATTTTCTAGTGGTGTAAAGTGCCAATTCAAGATATTATTCCGTGAGCATTGTTTTTAAAATCTGTGTGTGTGCATGCGTACCTGCGTGCATGTGTGTAAAGAGAGAGAGGGAATAGGTCAATCCTGATTACCCTGAGAACTGGCAAAGATGGGAAGAAATGTTGATAGTTTGTTCTCTATTTTAGATGCTAGTTCTCAAGACTGCTATGATATTCCACGAACATTTCCAAGTGATAGATCTAGTTCTCTTGAAGGCTTCCATAACCACTTTGTAAGTATAATTGTCTTTGACATCATCAAGTGTATTTCATTGTCAAAATCTTCGCACTTAGTGCCGTGAGGCTAAATGAGATCATGAAATAAAAGTCCCTTCAGATCCATATGAATAGGTGTGACTTAAAATTGTGTTTTCCCATTTGACAGTAGTTTTGTTTATTAAAAGAAATGTATGTGTGTTTTAGAAAATCAAAAATGTATTGACAGTGGGAAGTGTATCAAGTGAAGAACTGGATGAAAACTATGTCCCAATGAATCCCAACTCTCCACCACGACAACATTCCAGCAGTTTTACGGAACCAATTCAGGAAGCAAATTATGTGCCAATGACTCCAGGGACGTTTGATTTTTCTTCATTTGGAATGCAAGTTCCTCCTCCTGCTCATATGGGCTTCAGGTCCAGCCCAAAGACCCCTCCCAGAAGGCCAGTTCCTGTTGCAGACTGTGAACCACCCCCGGTGGATCGGAACCTCAAGCCAGACAGAAAAGGTAAGGAGAGCCTGGCAGAGCAGAAGAGTCAGGGGTGCCAGTTTAGATCTGCACTGAACTGTCATTAAATCCCAAACAGAATTGGGACTAGAAATTCTGAAATATTTCATATTACCTTAGTTATCAACTTCCTTAAGTAAAGCAGTATTGCTGTTTATAGATTAATAATTATTGTATGTTGATGCCCAGGTGAGATTTTTAAGTCTTATATCTCTAGAGCAGAGGTTACGAACTGAACTACTTAAAAGGATTGGCAGGCAACAGGAGAGAATTAGAAGAAACTGGAATGCTCTTGCCCCATCTAAATGGAGAAACTACTGCTCCTTGGCTACAATCCTTTGTTGACTTGTGAAAATAATGTGGGCCTGTACAAGCAAACCTTCTGTTGTATCAAGAGAAGCCAGAAATTTCAGATTTTGTATATATTATCTTTTGATTGTTATGTTCTGTCAGATAATATAATTATTTTAAAAAAAATATGTATATCACAGACCAAACCAAACACTTCTACAAGCTAGATGTGGTCTTTGACTGCTATTTTGTAACCTCTTCTCCAGAGTATATAATAGCAAATCAGACTTGAGATTATTAATGCACTTGACATAATTCTTTAAGAACAGTGAGGTTGCTTGTATAATCTTTCCATTCTGTCCATATAACAACTTCTTAAAAATGATTCTGCCTTTGCTGGGGTATAAATAAGTGCTTCTAGTCTATCCTTTCATACTGGCCTTCATAAGTAACGTTAAATTCTAAGGTAGCGTGGTCTGTGAAGAACTCGGTGTAAAAGAAACTTTTCAGCCCAATTGGCAATATGTACCGAAGTTTTGAACATTTGGGTTTGAGTGGTTAAAACCCAGACAACTAGCTGTGTTGCAGCATGCCGTTAGTGTGATTTAATCTTCACAAACAAATAAATTAGGATATTGGCTGTGTGATGAGCAGCACAATTTCTGGGGAATTCAGCACATTTGAAAAGTCTCGTGCTGTATATAGCTTTTTAAGAGCATGTAATGTTTGTGTAAATTTCTCATTCACCTGGGCTTAGGTCATTGATATTCAATCTAATTAAGTTCCAGCTGTGAGGAACAGCGACTGAGACTCACTCAGAGCATCTGAAGAAAATAAGTTTTGTTTTGTTTTGCTTTTAAGTAAGGCTACCCCTGTGCTGGAACAAGGAAGTTGTGTGGAACTGCGGCACACTGTGGGGACTGTCACTTTGTCCTGCTCTCTGCATTTCTGTCCTGTGGGAAGTCTTTGCATCCGCTTGGTTCTCTCTCACGTTCTTTTCTTCTTTTCTATTTTTTCCCACTGTGTATCCTCTGCTTTACGTGGTTTCTGCTTTCCAAGAGCTTTGGCCCACAACGCCCCTCTTTGGCCTCAATTATGCCTCGTGGCTCCTTTTTACGTGCCCTTGCAGCTTCCACGTCTGCTGCTAATCGCTTCATTCATTATTTACTCACTTCAGATTGTGCAGAGAGAATTTAATTGGTCTCATTTCTCTTTTCACACCAGGCCACATGATAGACTATAGGCCAGCCCATAGCTTGTCTGCTGTTGGGTCAAGTGCCCACCTTGGTCCGACAGCTGGAAAGATAGTCATGTGTAACACCCACGGCCACCCAGACAGTGCAAGCAGCAAGGCCATGATCAGGGATGGTTGTCTTAGGAAGGGTGTGAGCGTCACAGGCTTTTTATTTGGTAACTTTTCCTTTTGTTTCTCTTTGTCCTCATTTGTCTTTAAATCTGTTTAGACATTATTAGTCATTTGTCTTTTTTGCATGCAATATGCAAAAGTACGTTTGGACGTGTATAGATTTCTAATTGAGTTCACAGATCACTGAAAGATTAAGATACAAGTGTCAGGAACTCTGAAATATTGAAATATTCATTTTAATGCGAAACTGGTTCTATCCTTATTTTCCTGTAATTAGTGCATATAAGCAGTAAACCTCTACTTTTTAACCCCATACATAACAGTTTTATATCTTGAGGTCCCACATAAATGTGGAGGTGATACCGTTTAGGTAAGGGTACAAAGCCGAGTCCTGCCTGCTTTGCTGTCCTGCCCACTCCTTCCTGCCCCCTCAGGCTCTGCATAACACAGTTTGAAAATTCCCGATATATTTCAGTTAATGATTCCACATGGTAAGCATAATGCAGAATCAGAAAAGATCCCTATTTGTATGTTAAAAAGTGTTAAGATCGTAATGATATGCTTTTAGTATCATCTATGTCTGGCAGAGCTCATGCACCTCATTATAATATATATTATTTTATGTATGTATCATAATACTATGGCATGTTTACTATATTGCATATATGTATAATTATCCCTCCCTGTGTGTGTAGTGGAAATACTATATATTCTAGTACATGAGAGATTAATTGCTCTAGTCCTCTAAACCAATGCACAGTGACTTTACAGTAGAACAGAACAAAGTAGGTTCTTGGTTACTTCTGGAGATTGTGTTCAGTCTTTTAAAAATTAACTGAACTGTTGAGAGACAGTCCTGAGCTCATTGGCCAGATAATTTATTTGGTATCTTTGCTTAGATACAAAATGAACTGAGAAAGCACCCAGAATAAAATACCCACATAGTTTTTGGCAAAATCAAGGAGAATAGGTTTAGCAAAACAGTAAAGAGGTTATGAAAATCACGGTAATAAAAAAATGTTTTTGCTTCTCTCTAGTACTCTTCTGCTTTTTAAATAAATATGATACAAGAGAGGAAGCATGAGAAAGTATTTAATATTGCAGGGCAAACTTTGTCAACTCACTTATGACTATTCAAGAAAAACACATTTTAAAACCCAAATTCAGATCTTGGAGCGAAGTTTATCCTTAAAGACTTAAACTGTAAAGCAAATGTCTTATTTGGTCATGAAATTGTTTTCATTATATATAGCATCAGATGAGTCGGTTTTAATTTCAAATTTTGTGATATCAGATACATGACTCAGTCTATTATGCTAGTATTTCTTATTAACTAAACCTCATAGTAAGCAAACCTAATTCTATTAAATATGACTTGATTAGTTTAAAGCCCAATATAACTAGTTCAACACCCAGTTTAACCGGTTTCTGTGATTGTCGTCTTTGGAAGGATCTATAATAAATGAGTAACATTCTAGTCTTGTTTATACCCCCAATTATAGATGTCAGCTGCTGTAGTTAGTAGTACAGATGAGTTTTTCAAATACTTCTGAGTAATTGAAGCTGCAGAAATACATCGATGTTCTAAACACTTAACGTTTAATGTATTTTCATGGACCCTTTGCCCGTCACCCAACTTGTTGTAGCTATATTTTCACCCATACTATTTCTGTCACCATAGTATTTGTTTTGAACCAAGTTTTGTGTATATTAATAGAGGAGAAAAGCATAATTTACGTGTATTGCATTAAATATCAGGAAAATAGATGAGTCATTGGAAATGCAGGACACATTATGTTTTGATTGCTTTAATTGAAACTTATATTTTAATGGAAAAGAAATCTTGTAAAGTATGGGAAATTTTGGTAAGATATCTATTGTGGCTTCTCTTAAAGTAAGTCATTACATAAATCTACCATATTTAATCACTGCACTTATCTAGGCCCCCCACCCACTTCCAGTCTCCTTCTAACATGACCTGGCAGCTCTCTGAGCCTCCAATGCTGTCCTTATATTGTTTTGTTTGGCTCTGTCCATGGCTTTCTGCGGTAGTTCTGACCATTAGTTATTGTATTGATTTTGAAAAAGCAGCGCAAGTTTCCTTCCCATGTTTTGGCACATTAGTTTGGTTAAAGCATCTTTAGGTCAGGTCTTCACTTTGGTGTGGGATGCATCCAGAAGGCCAATTCCAAGGAGCTTCCCTGGGTTGGTCTTTTTTGGCACAGTGATACATTTACTCTAAACATTTTTTTCAAGAGAGCTTCTAAAGAAGTGTTTGGATGTGTTTAAAAGTTAACCTGCTCTTTAAAAACTACCTTTATACTGTAATAAATGTTTGGAAAGTGGATGAATGATACCAGTAAATATAACTGGAGTTTAATAAACAAGTATTAAAGTTTGAATCTCAAGTCAGATCTTTGATTCGATGTTAGTTTAAAGGAAATGAGTATGGAGTGTATTTTTACAGCATAGCCTTTACATGCAGGATTTTTTTCCCTAAATATTCTTGACCTTCCAATATAATTGCCATTATTATATTCCTGTTTATGCAATGAGACCATTAAAACAAGCATAAAAGTTTTTCAGTATGCTACCTGGATTATGTTTTGGAATTAGCAGAGGATGTTGTGAATTCTTTTTCTTTCTTGATTTTTGAGATGCCTCCTGGAAATAGTAGCATAATCTGTGAAACTTCAGAAGAGTAAATAATTTAGGCTAAGTTAAACCTGTAATAATATAGAAAATAAATTTTCCACTCTGAGTTGAATTTATGTAAGCCATACCTATTAAAATAATACTTAATAGCATATGGACTTTTCAAAGAGAATTGCATCTGCTTATTTGAAACCTGCCCTCGTGTGACTGTCTTGACCATGGGATGACCAACTTTTGAAACAAGATTCAGTTCCCTGTTAAAGAGGGAACAAGATTCAGTTTCCTCTTAAAGGACAAAGGAAAAAAAATGACATTGATCAGATTAACCACCACCAGCTTTAAGAGAACTGCAGTTCATCAACACAGATTTAAGTGCCTACAGGGGACAGAATATACCCTCTGCTAGGTCTTGCGTCTCCAAACACAAGGAAGAAAAGGGGGCTTCCTTGAGGAAGCTCACCATCCAGTGGAGAAGATAGAAAAGTAAACACATTATGGTAATGAGCATAGGGGCTGAGGTTGAGGTAAGCTCTTGGCACTGTGAGCTAAACTCCCCTGAGGCAAGTCTGAGAGGGTGAGTGGCAATTAAATGATGGTAGAGGAGGGGAGGATAGGATGCAGAGGATCTTCCAGTCAGAATAAACAGCATACCCAAATCGTTTCAAAAGAGGGGAGATGGGACTGGCTCAGAGTTGTGAGTAGGAGGGAGGGAATGAGGAAAGGAAGGAAGGAGGAAAGTATAAATGGAGGAACAATGCCAAAGGCCTTGCACGGCCTGACCCTGAGGGCATTATAATCCATGCTAATGAGGTTGAGCTTTATTCTAAGACACCATTTGAGGGTTTTATGCAGGCGAGTAACAGGTTGGCCTCTAGAAAGCTCTTTGTAAGATTTAAGGATATGATAGAAAAGATAATTGTATTCTTTAATGTAAAATGTTAAAAAAAATCACACACACACTTTTTTCAGCATCTTCCTCAGAGAGTGCTTTGCCCAGTGTTCCAAATCCAGGGTTCTTGAAGCCTTGGTTTAGAGATGATCAAACAGGAAAGGCATAACCAAAGTCCCTTACCTGGCTCTCAGTTGCTCCCTCAGCTTGGGGACTTAGAGTGATTTTTAGAAGTTTTGAGGGCACTTGGAGTATAGGTGGAGGTCATTTAGCCATACAGTGTGAGTTCATCACTCTCAGAAAAAGATACCAGGTAAGTGACATGCACATTAAAAAAGGAAGAAAAGACTTTAGACTTGAAGATTTTTTATTTTCTTGGGTGAATGAAAACCAACTGTTATATTGTCATTGTAAATATAAAGAAAAATTAATATGGAGAGATTAAAGAGAAAGTGGAATCTACAATGACTCCTAAGAGATCTACTATGGCAACTGGTAGTATAGGAAACAAGCAGGTTTGTGGTGGGTCAAAGAGGGTAAATTCTGTTTTGAACACTTAGTGTGAACACCTGCAGAACATCCATGTGGGGTGATTTTGTAGATTGTAGATTAGGATTTGGGGGGAAATATCTGAACCAGAGATTAAGATTTACCAAACGGTACTCCAAATTAGGGAGCAGATCACGTGATCCAGAGATTGCCAATCCTGGGTGAGATTGTTTTAACGCATAAAGGTTAAAGCACAATAGGAATTTCACCAGTAGCCAGTGCTCTTTGCTAAATGAAATAATGTTGTTTCTTTGTTCAAACCTAGTCTAGCTAAAGCCAAGTTATAACTACCTTGGATTTAAAAGTTGAGGCTCAAATGAGTTACTCTGTTTACTCTCAGAATTTGAGACTCAGTGTATCTTCAGAGTTGGTTCATTTTTGCCTTTTTCTTTGGTATTCTTATTTCTTACTCTTTATTTTCACACTGTTCTTCAACAGTCAGAAAAACATTCAAGTATTTGCCTATAGGCAGTAGAGGAGAAGACAGGGCTAAGACAAGCGTGCTTACACCTTGAACTTCTTTCTCTTCTCAGAATACTGAGCTGTTGTTTGGGTATGACTTTGATTTCTGTCTGGAACATAAATGTCGCATCGAGTTTGGAAGGATATAAAGAAATAAAGCTAACAAAATACCTAAGTGACTCAGTACAGTTCAGTGCAACATTTCCACGTTACAATTTTTGTCCTAAAATCAACCTTAAGCTTTGCATGAAATAGAAAAATACATGTAAATTTTAAAAATGCACTTTAAAAATTTCACTTAATACAATATTCTTCTATTAAGAAAACCAAGGAGTCCCCTTGAGAAAGTACTTGAGAGATGACCTTGGTTTGGAGGAGAGATGATCAGTTCAGTGTCAAGTATTGGAAGGATAATTGGAAGTGACCTGTCAGACAACTGAAGTATGGAACTAAATCTTAAGGAGGTAGATTTAGCAATGGCGTGACCTTGGTTATTTAACCATAAACACAGAGAAGATACTGAGGGCGCAAAGTTGAGAAATGCCAAGAGCGACCACTGGTGGATAACCACTGTGAAAAATCAGGAGGAAGCTGAGAGCTAATGAAAGTGGGCCTTTCAGAAAAGGAAGAGGGCAGAGGACAGACTGAGTCAACACTATCAAAACAAAAGTAGTTCTAAAAGCAGTTTGCAGTTACTAAACATCATAGCACTCACGTATCAGCCCTCGCTGGCATTCAAGCAGATGTAAGGTCTCAAACTGAACTGAGGAGTTCGAAAGCGAACTGTGAACACTGATTTCCTAAGTCTCTATTTCCCAAACAGAGAGAGGTAAAGAATGGTCTAGAGCACCGGGGCACTACACCGGTGGGTTTGGAGGCTAGAGGAAGCCTTAATTTGGCCTCTGACTGATGTTGTAACCTGAGCAAGTCACTTAACCTCTTTTGTTTCCAGGGCTTTCTCATCCATAAAACCAAAGACTGGATTTGGTCTGAAAGGGCCTTTCAGCTCTAAAATAAATGTATTTTCCTACAGTAAAACTTACCCTCTGCCTCTTACTTTTATTGAAAGGAAGTACACTATTTTGAGGAGTTTTAAAAAGCTGACATCCTCTTTTATTTTAGAAAAGTGCCCTGCGGCATGGGCCATGGATAGGTCAGCCTTAGGGTAGGATCATGGCCCCAAATTTTAGCACTCACATTTTAACCGAGGCCTGCCTCATTTCTGAATAAACTCAATGTGTTAATTGTCTAACTTAGAAAATTGGTTAATTAGAGAATTTTCCTTTTTTTTTTAATAATCAGAGAATCACATTTTAAGAAACTTTTAGATTTGGGTGATGTTAGATATGAGCATTTAATCAGCAAATTCTGATTTTGCCATCTAAGAGATGTGGACTCAACTTTGTAAATGCCAAGAAAAAAGAAAATTTAGCACCGTTGAGTATAGAGTAGCTTAAATTACCGATTCAAATGATATTGCCGCTGTGGCATCCAGGCTTCCTGTGGGGAAAAGTCTACAGCCAATTGCTAGGTGCTAACCTTGTTCTTCTCATAGGCTCTCGGCAGTACTTGCATGTAGCAGAGATTAAATGAAAAGAAAATGATAGCAACTGAATTCATGCTTTCAAATACTTAAATTGAAGCTACACAGTCAGCAGTTCGAGACTCTAGACATCTAATCCTTGCCGAATGATGGGCAGCCACTGAGTATCCAGGGGAAACAAATGTTGGTCTTGATTTTGATGTTGGATTAGTAAACATTGTAACATCCACCTGCTTCTCTAGAAGGGCTTTCTTTGGTCATGAGGAGAAGGAATAGTCTGATTAAGGTTTTTAAAACAAACCATCAAATTAAGAAAGTAATATTATAGGGAAGGAGGTCTTGGTACTTTCTTGTGAGACACCAAACTTCAAAGAAAAGATGTAATTGAGATCTGACTGAGGGGTTTTATAATTTTTTCTTTGATCCAGTTTGCTAAAACATGTTAGAAGAATAACTAACATGGCATGTGTTTTCCCTCCCTTCCCCCAAATAAAGATAACAACTAACCAGGCTGGTTATCCCACTAAAACCCTACCATCTTTTGTAACACTGCTTATTCCATTGTTGCATGCGGCTTTCTCCTTTCCATTGTACTGAGCATGAATGATATGTAACAAAATTGAAATATTCTCCACAAACTTTTGTTTATGCTTTTGAGATGTAACATTTCTGCTCAGGGCACTGTTGCTTTTTTACAGAATCCATTTTTCCAATTAAAAAATAACATTATATTAAGAGAGTCTTCTTTTTACCAATTAGGTCAAAGTCCTAAAATTTTAAGACCCAAACCCCATGGTTTAGAGCGAACTGATTCACAAACCATAGGTGACTTTGCTACGAGAAGAAAGGGTATGTACTTTAGCACCGCATGCTGGATGGGGCTTTGGGAATTTATTTATTTTGTGATGTTTTTTCTTAAGAAGTAAAGAAGAGTTTTAAATACTACTGCTGTTGTAAATAAAGCTTCCCAGCACGTTATTTCTAAAATGAACGCTTCCCATAATACACAAGTCTACCAGTTATGCCGTTAACAGCAGCGTGTTAAATATTTGATAATATGTGATAGTGAGTCTTGTCCTTTTGCATTATTCTTTTAACCTTTTAGACATCAATACATGTTTTCTTTAAGTTTGTGAGCTGCTTGTGAGTTCCAGTTGTCTCTTGTATTTATATATGATGTATGTATTCTGTTCTGAGACAGAATCATTTCCGTGGATTAATCATTTTATGCCATTACTTAGAATTTGACAGCTAAACTGCTATAGCCTTTGGGTTTCAAAGCAGTAAAAACATAAAGAAATACTTTCAGCACAATATTCTGTATATGTCCATTTTAAGTGTATAGATGAGCAAAATTATTTTAACGCTAACTTCAATCAATCTAGTCTTCAGAAACTCACACTGAGTTTTTTGTATTTGAGTTGACAAAAAGTTATAAGCCTCAATGAATCGACAGAGTCCTTTAAAATGACCACCTATTTTATAGTTTGTTGGTAATTCTAACATAGTTGATTAAAGTTACACACAGATGGACAAAGACTAGGAGGAAACCTGGAAAAATGAAAACAAATTTTTGAGAGTGGCAGGATGAAATGTAACTAAAATATTTACCTAATGTGTTTAAATAGTCTCCTGAAATATAATGAATATTAACAAATAATCTTGTTTTAGTTCTTTTGCACATTTCATAAATTTCTGAAAAATGTCTGTCTTGACTTTAAGAAAAGGGCTGAGAGCTCTTGGTTATGTGCTAGCATAGTAAGTGTCTACTGCAATAATGAGGTAAATAAGACCACCATTAAATAAAGCTAATAAAATATTAGCATTTATTTTTGCTTAATTTGGTTAAGGATATTGTAGGTTAAATTAACCTAAAAATTCGAGGTAGTTGTTTCATTATGGCCTTTTCTCAGAATTGAGTTTGAATCTAAAGATATAATTATTGCTTTGTTTTGTTTGTTTCCAGACGTGGCATGAATTAATTTAAAAGATTTGGTCGTTAATTCTTTTTTTGGTTTTTGGTTTCAGCAAAATATTGCATCTAATACTTTCTATACATCATTTTATATGTATAATTGTATAACTGATGCTTCAATATTGAAGAATAGGGGTGTTTTTACATAGAAGATTAAATCTCCATATTTGAGGATAAAATTAGTGAAAAAAATGAAATAAGGAAATAATGAAAAGTGTAAATCAAGTAATTGTAAAGGAATTGGGTCATATTACTCTTCCTTTTTCTCATTTAGTTTATGTTCATACAATATTTACTTAAATTAAGAAGCAACATGTTGTAATGGAGCTTTAAACTTTGAGTCAACAATCATGAAAGATGATCTGATTTAGCTTTTGCCACTAATTATTTGGCTGTGTAACCTTGGACAAATCACATAACATCCGTGAACCTCATTTCATGTGTGAACTTAGCTGGTCTTAGGTGTACTCTGGCTTTAACGTAGAAGTAGAGATATAGAGAGTGGATCTTGTTTTGTTTTCCAAATTTCTGTATACTAAAACCTCTTTTCCTCTCTTTTGTTTCAGCTAAGCCAGCACCTTTAGAAATAAAACCTTTGCCAGAATGGGAAGAATTACAAGCCCCAGTTAGATCTCCCATCACTAGGAGTTTTGCTCGAGAGTAAGTCTTTAGAATACGTAGGTCGATTGTTCATAATAATGGAAAATGTCTACAACATTGATTCCCAAAGGATGGTCTGAGGAGCCCCCCTCTTCAGGGTTCTGTGAAGTCAAAACTGTTTTCATTAAGATACTAAGATGTCATTTACCTTTTCCACTCTCCTCTCAGGAGTGCACACTAGAGTTTTCCAGAGGCTACATAATATTTGATGATATTGTTGTGACAGCTAATAGAATGTGTATTTGTGTACTCTTGTGTTTTTAAAAAAATTTCTATTATTTGTAATAGTAAATATCAATACATATAACCCATATAAATAAAGTTCCTTGGGGTTCTCAATAATTTTTAAGCGTGTAAAGAGTTCACGAGGCTAGAAATTGATTGGTGGTTACCAAGGGGAAGGGGGGTGGGGGGGGCACAAGGGGTGAAGGGTTACATCCATAAGGTGACGGACAAACAAAAATGTACAACTAAAACCCCACAGTGTTATAAACTAAGACATCAATTAAAAAAAAATGGAAAGAAAAAAAAAAAAACAAGAAAAGATCACCCAGAGACTTCACATCTTTCCCTGGGGAACAGTTAGCATGTTTTTGATTGAACATGGAATATTTGTATCATATTAGGCAGAAGTATGACTCTGTTGCTATCTTATTTGGAGAGCAACTATGGTTTTAAGAGACGTGCATGGGTGCTAAGTTGGCAAGGGGTGAACTGTGATGGCTTTTAATATGTCAAAATTACTAGTCTGTACTACAGTTCCCATATTTCCGTTTCTAGTATGTTCCCAGTTAGCGTGGGCTACAAGGGATATTCTCTTACAAGAGGTCCAAAACAGAAGGAAAGAAGCAATCATCTTGTGGCATGCAAACACCATCTCCTAGTTATTCAATCAAACAATAATCTAGTTGCTGCTGTGAAGGGATTGTGCAAATGTGATTAAAGTCTTTAATCAATTGACTGTAAATTAATCAAAAAGGAGATTATCCTGAGTGGGTCTGATTTAATCAGTTGGAAGGTATTTAAAAGAGAAAAAAAAAAGAGTGTAGAGTTCACAAGGCTAGAAATTTCTGAGAACTACTGATATGAAAAATATAGCAGTTTCTTGTGGGGGTTATTTAATCAAGATTTTTATATATATATATATATATATGAAGAAATGAAAAGAATATATGAAGTTACAAACCTGTGTTGAATATGTGTTCGTGTTTTATGCATACATATGCTAGTTTTTTTTTAATAGGAATTCTTAAGTCTTCCTTTTTATATCTGTGACTTTCTATTTATCCCTCAAATCACTAACAATACTTTTTTTTGTGAGGAAGACCAGCCCTGTGCTAACATCCGTTTCCAGTCCTCCTCTTTTTGCTGAGGAAGACTGGCCCTGGGCTAACATCCGTGCCCATCTTCCTCTACTTTATATGGGACGCCGCCACAGCATGGCTGACAAGCAGTGAGTCGGCAGGCGCCCGGGAGCCGAACCTGAGAACCCCGGGCTGCCAAAGCACAAACTAAACCACTGTGCCATCAGGCCGGCCCCCACTAGCAATACTTTTTTTTGTTCTATGCAAGGTAATTTAATGCTCAAAAATATACTTTTACAATATAGCTATAAATATTAGTTGTGCATTTGAATGTGCACAATAAATTGTTTTATAATAAATGTGTACAATAAATGATTGGAAACTTAAATGAATAGTTCTGAAAGTGTGAACTATCATTTTTATTTTGGAAGTGATTTTAGGAATTTTTGTGAAGGTTTATGTTTGTAATGATCATTTCTGTAATTAGCTCCTCTAGGTTTCCCCTGTCCCCCCGGCCAGATTCGGTGCACAGCACAACTTCAAGCAGTGACTCTCACGACAGTGAAGAGAATTACGTTCCTATGAACCCAAACCTGTCCAGTGAAGACGCGGTATGTGAAGTCTTCATGTTAACTTCTCTCTTCCTGAGCAGCCCTTCTAGATCATTCACGCTAGAACTTTTCTTCTCGTCTATAAATTGTACCCTTAGATCTTTCTTTATAAACTTGAGGAAAAAGGATAAAAGACAGCTTTTTAAAATGCTTTTTAAAAATAGTGTCACAAAGTCTAAAACTAGTAAGGGGTCAAAGTGTAATATCAATATTTATAAAGTAGATATAAATTAGTTAAAAATCATAAGTTTTCCAGTTATATTTCTTTTAAGATGTACTTGATTTTTGAAACTGTTCAAGAAAATACTTTCTACTGGAAGCATTTTATAATGCAGTTCTCCAGGCTCACATCAGAGCACTCTATGGTGAAATGATCATATACGGAAGATCTTTTGATTATCTTTCAATAATACCCCCTTAGATAAGACTTAAAGATTAAGAAGGCCTGTTACAAACCTAATTTGTTTCGGACTAGCTACGTTACACAAGGCACAAGAATTTTATAGTGGTAGCGAGCATTATGTTTCCCAGAAATCAGGTGGTTGCCAGAAAATACTTCAGATGTTTAAGAATACAAGCCAATTTTAATTTCTTAAAATATTTTGCTTTTGCTTTTCCTTAAATCAGATCCAGTGCTTACTCTTATTTGTGTTTTAGTAGATAAGTGTCTGGGTTAGGATTAGGTTCACCCTCTGAGTAACAGAAAATAAACAAATTAACAGTGACCCAGGACAGACCTTTCTTTCTTTTCTCATGTAAAAGTCCAGAGAGAGTCAGTCCGGGGTTGTTGTGGCAGCTCTGTCCTGCAGAGCCTTCAGAGATTCCAGCCTTTCCAGCTTTCCATTCTGCTGTCCCCTGAGGATGGCTCACATGCTCATAGAACAAGAGGATGCTCCAGCCAACAGATTCACATTCCAAGCTGCAAAGTGGAGGAAAGGGAAGAGAGGCAAGGGGTACAGCCTAACTGCTGCATAAAGAAGGTTCCCAGAACTGCCATATATAAACTCTTGACCAGAATTTAGTCTCTGTGGCCCCACAGACACAAAAGGCGCTGGAAAACGTAGCCTTCATTCTGAGGGACAGTGGGCCTAGCTAAAAATCCCATTCCCGTGGGAGAGGGGAGAGCAAACATTGGGGCCCAGCCAGGCCACGTCTGCCAGGATAAGCAAGTATCTAATGTCAGAATTTGGAATGAGTAACATTTTAAAATAGTCCTATTTAGAGATTCAAAATATAAAGTCCAATTCTATCAGTGACTTTATTTTACATCTTTAATAGACTTTAAGCAAAACTGGTTCCTCACAACCATATGTTGTTGGGGAAAACAACTGTGATTTGAAAAAGTTTGATTTGGTGCTTAAACTAATTTAACTTTAAAATATTATCAAATTTATAAAGTGTTCAAATATGAATAAGATAATTTAAAATATTTATGTCAGTTCTGACTTAGAATACAAACTATATCAATAATATTTTCAGTAATTTTTCAAGTGGGGCAATTTTTGTTAATTGACTTCTGCTTTTGGAGTCACTATTTTTCAGCTTGATGAGTGGTGGTTTATTATTTTTATTAACTTAATTTTTTTCTTATTACAGTAAATAGTCTCTAGTAAGAGTCTGGGTAAATACTCAGTGCCAAATCAGAGTACATATTATCATCAATTTTCATCTTTAGGTAGTTGAATAAATTTTTTTTTTATTACAAAAGTAATTATTTTCTGAGATACTAAAGAGTCTGTCCTTTTACCCAAAATAGTAAATAACCATAAAAATTTTGGAAAGGACATATCAGGAAGGTTTGAACATATGATTTGTCATGAGTAAGTGTTAGGTGAAGAGAAAAGACTAGAAAGAAAAACATTACAATCAGAAAATCAAAGGAAATAAAAATGTAAAATTCTTCTTTTATACTTTATAACATTAAGTCAGAAAGATACTTTTACCTGCCAGTAGAGGTGTCTAAATAACCACCAGCTGGTGAATTTCTAAAGTACTTAGGTCCTAAGTGTTAGAAATAAGCAAAAATGTCCCAGGTAAGGCCAGCCCCGTGGCATAGTGGTTAAGTTCAGCACCCTCCACTTCGGTGGCCTGGGTTCACGGGTTCAAATCCCAGGCATGGACCTACACCACTTGTTGGCCATTCTGTGACGGCAACCCATATACAAAATAGAGGAAGTTTGGCACAGATGTTAGCTCAGGGCAGAAATTTCTCAAGCAGAAAGAGGAAGATTGGCAACAGATGTTAGCTCAGGGCAAATCTTCCTCAACAACAACAACAAAATGTCCCAGGTGAAAATATCCATCTACCATTCACAGTAGAAAAGTCAGCTGTGCCATTTCTGTCTCCTCATCCTACCAACTGCAAGGGCTTATCATAGTCCAAACAACTCTTCCTTACAAAAGAATGTGACAGGTATAGCAATATTTCTCACACCTCTTGGAACTTAGTGTATTAATGAAATACCTTAGAAATTCATAAGCTCTAATGTGTGCTCTGATTGATGAAGTCAGTAAAAAAGTAGTCTTAGAGAAGCTGAGACAGGATCCAATCCAATCTGGTTATACAGACAATGAAGATTAAATTTCCTATATTGAAATTTTGAAGCACGATACATTTCCTATGAAACAGGGAACTGGTGAGGCAGCCTATTCATTTATACGGAGATTTCCAAGTCAAACATTCGTGAAGTGAACCCTTAGTGTGACACCTGAAATTCGAGTGATGGGACATCATTACTAAAGACATAAATATTGTTATATAACAATAACATGTAATGTAACAACAAAAATACGTTCCATAATTTTACATATTTTAAAAAGAATTTTAGAAAAACAAAGCACTAGTGTTTTGGTTTTTTTAATTCATAGAATGCTTATAATAATTCCTGGAATCTTAGGGTTTTTCTAAACTGTTTTGGGAAAACATTGGGTTAAAGGCTAGAACACAGAGACAGACTGTTCCTAGTTGAGATTAGATTAAGAACAAATAGACTTCCTCATAGGGACACAAATTTTAACAGTACTTAAAGATGAAAAAATTTCTACTTCTAGTAATAATTAGACAGAAAACAGTCGAACTAACAATTCTGAGAAATTCTCTTTAGGAACAACTTATTGAGATTGAATGTGTACATCATATAAACTCACAGTTCCTTTTATAGCCTTGCAATACTGTGAACAATTCTACGCGTTTCCAACTAGGGAAATTCCAGGTATGGGTTCTTTCATTGGTCACATTTGAGTACAAAATTTTACTCATACACACATACTCCTGCTTGATTTTTTTATGTGAGAATGAAGTGTGGAGTCATTCAGAGAAAAAATTTTAATTTCTTCATGAATTAGAAAAAAAGCAGGGGAGGGGAATGGCTATTTATTTGTACTAATTGAGCACCAAAGCTTGCTTATCTTTTTTGTGCCCTACATGTTATCGTCAATATTTTTTTCCTGTTTTGTTATCAGTAGTTGATAAGTTTGGTTTAAAATCTGTTCCTGCAAATAGGGCCATCACACTCAGTTGTGCGGGTTGTTTACTGCATAAACATACTGCGTACAGCATCTGGTGTGCATGGTGGGCTGCACATGTACTGCATGCGTGGGTATGTGCAGTCCAGACCACGTCCCACTCACCAGGCTGTGGGCCCTGGCAGAGACCTGTGTCACCCCAGAGGAAGGAGCATCTTTCTCTAGTTCACAAAAATGTTTCACGTGGGCTCTCAGCAGCCCTGCTTACAAGTAAGGGAATAAACTCAATATATTTCTAGCAATTGTCCTTTCCCTAAATCACAGCTTACTCTGTTGAACCTGAGCAAAAAGAAATGGAGTAGCAATATAAAAGAATCAACAGAACCAGGTTATGCAGTTTCCAAATTGTTTTGTTCATCATAACAAGTAAAAATTTTTAAGTTCATTACGTTATTATGATTTTCTTCATAAGTTTGCAATAATATGTGAACATTAATATCTACATGATAGAGAGGGCACAAGGGTGCAAGTCCCTAATGAATATGTAGTCTTGCCTATGAGAAGTCAGGAACATTTCTAGATGAGGTTAAAAGCAGCACGGCGTGGAAACAAGCCATTTGTTGGAGCACATTTAGGAGACTGTCATAGTTAGGGTAGAGGGTGTTATATAGGGATGTAAGTTCATGTAAGTCCTTTTCTTTTTATTTAGCATTGATCTTCAAGTTCCTAGTAGCCTGTTTTTCATTTTTTTTGCCCCAAGCTTTTTCATTCTTGTTGTTTATTGCTGTTCTTTATCTTCCTTTTTTCTTGGTCTTTTTTTAGAGAATAGTCCTTCTATTGTGCAAGTTCTATTAGGACAGAACGGATAAGGCTAAGAGAAGACAGGAAATTAAGTGGTAAAAATTCCAGATGATTGAAACAAAATAGACTTTGCCAGTAAAGATTATTCATAGCCTTTGCTTAGCATACTTATTCCAGACTAATTTTAGTGTGAAAGCCTTTAAATAAAATCTAGAACTTCTTTAAAAATATAATTTGAAAGCTTGGAGTATAAGGATCCTGTAGTGAAAAATGTAATTGAGATAGTGTTTTAATAGTATTCAGGCTGAGTTATCACAAATAACTGTAGCTTGATCTCCCAGTCTTAGTTTGAACCAAGTTTGACTTTTGAAACTACTTTTAGCTTGCTCTAAGCTGTTTTAATAAATTTTTTTAATATCACTTATTTTCGCCCATCCTAAAAGATTAATTTCTAAGCGGACATTTCTTCAAGTATGTCCTCTTGAAATAAATATTTGGGCTTTGGCAGGTGGCAAACAGGATAAGCAGTATGTCTTGCGAATGCTTGACTGTTGATTTTGTTGTTTTATACTTTCAGAATCTTTTTGGCAGTAACAGTCTTGATGGAGGAAGCAGTCCTATGACCAAACCCAAAGGAGACAAACAGGTGGAATACCTAGATCTAGATTTAGATTCTGGGAAATCCACGCCACCACGTAAAGTAAGTGAAACCTCGTTCTGTAAATACAATTAGCTCACATTTTAAACCTGAAAAATCATGTCTCTCTTGGGGGAATTTTATTAGTATGTTTAATTTAAATTTAATATATTGGTATGTTTAATTTAAATTTAATAAAGTTTGTTACTTAATGCTGTTTCATAAATCACAAGTGACAAAGTTATAGAAACTGATAAATTTTCCTTTCTAATGGTATGGAAGTTATACACTTTCTACTGTTTTAGTGGTTCCCATTGAAATGCTTACTTAACAAATTCTAACATTAATCATTGTCTTCAGTCACTTTCCAGTGTTAGCTCAAAATTACTGCCCTTTGACTTATATGCTATTTTTGTCCAAAATTTTAGTTTTTTCCTTTGGTTAAACCCACACATTGAACATTAATAGTAGTAGTATTCTTATTATGTAGACTGTGTTTGTTTACATTTTCCTTCATGTTTGCCAACTTTTTTTGTTATCATTCCTTCTTGTATCTTAGACCTTCCTTTTGTAATCATTTTCCTTCCTCCTGAAAGACAACCTTTAGAAGTTCCTTTTGCAGAGGTCTGTTAGTGGCAAATTCCAGTTTTTGTTTAACTGAAATGTCTTTATTTTGCCCGCATCCTTGAAAAAGAGTTTTTTTGAGTTCACAATTCTTGATTGATAGTAAGCTTCTCTCAACACATAGAAGATACGGTTTACTGTCATCTGGCTTCCATCGTTCCTATTGAAAAGTATGCTGTCGGTCTAATTGCAGTTCCTTTGTAGGTAATCTGTCTTTCCTGTCTGGCTGGTGCTAAGATCTTTTCTGTATCTTGGGTATTCTGCAAGCTCACCACAGTGTGTCTAGACATCTAGACATAGATTTCTTTTTATTTATCCTGCTTGGTAGAAGTTGCACTGTCTTCATTTCTGGATTCATTTTTGGTTTTTTTGTTGGTGGTGGTGAGGAAGATTAGCCCTGAGCTAACATCTGCTGCCAATCCTCCTCTTTTTGCTGAGGAAGACTGGCCCTGGGCTAACATCCATGCCCATCTTCCTCTACTTTATATGTGGGACACCTGCCACAGCATGGCTTGATAAGCAGTGCATAGGTCCATGCCTGGGATTCAATCCTGTGAACCCCAGGCCGCCGAAGCAAACTGCGTGAACTTAACTGCTATGTCACTGGGCCGGCCCCTGGATTCATGTTTTTTTAATCAGTTCTAGAAAAGTCTCAGTCAACATCTCTCTAAATATTGCTTTTCCCCTATTTTTTTTTCTCTTCTTTGAGGTTTCTGATTAGACATTAGTTAGAACATCTCATTCTATTCTCCGTACTTCTTATCACTCTTTCATATTTTCTATCCTGTTGTCTCTTTGTGCTTACTTGAATAATTTAAGGTCTATCACCAAGTTCACAAATTCTCAATTCTGTTTAACCCATTCATTTAATTTTTAATTTCAGTTATTTTATTTCTAAAATGAAGTTCTGCTTGTTTTTTTTTCAAATATGCCCAGCTGAGTTGAGTAGCCTTTTATTTCTTTCTTGTTACTTTTTTCTTTTTATTTAGTTTTATTTTTTAAATTCCTTGAAACATTTTACACATATATATTTTATACTGTTTATGCAGTAATTTCAATATCTGAAGTCCTTGGAGGTCTGAATCTGCATTTATTGTTCTGCTAGCTCACATTCTGGATGGCTTATTTCTTTGTGTTTTATACATTTTTATTGTGAATTCATTTTGCTGAGCATGTCTTTGGGAATCCTGCAGACGTAAATTTCCTTCAGAAAGGATTTGCATTTACTTCTGCTGGAAAGCAGGCTGTGCTACCTCCCACCCTAGGACCACCTCAGTTCCCTTTAAGGGTCCCTAGCTTAACAGGATGGCCTTAGCTTCAGCATGGCCTTCCACCCAGGGCCTTCTGATTGCATTGCTGAAAGGAACATTCATCCTGAAGACCATACTGCCTTTACCACTTAGCAGCTCTCTGCTCCATCTGCTCCCCTTGTGCCTTGGGTATTTCCCTTGCTTTCCAGTGAGCCCAGCAATGCATTGATAATTATATTTGTTTTAAGATAGCTGCTATCTAGTTGTATTTGAGGAGTTAAGAGGGCCCATCAGCCTATGTAGTTTGCCATTCTTCAAATACTGCTTTTCAAAAAACATTTCTTAGCTCTGAAAGTAAACAGTGATACATGTTCTCAGGACTTGAAAAAGTCAAGTTTAAGCTGAAGGCTAAAGGGAGGAACCAGTTGTGTACCTTAAGATGAACCAGCTGTGTGCTATCCCTATTTTATAAGAATTTCATCTGTGATGGAAGCATTAGTTTGCATTCTTATATATAATAATTTTAAATTTAAGGGAAAAACAGTGTATAGTTGGGAGAGAGGCAATATTGTTAAAGTGAGGTAATGTTATTTTTTGTGTGTGACCCAATGGCATTTCAAGAATTACTCACAATGCATGTGTGTTAAAAACGCATTCTGTGTTTTAAGACTGAATTTCACTCAGAAGCACTCCTTTATATGTACGACTTTATGGTTTTTTCCTTTGCTTTTTAGCAAAAGAGCAGCGGCTCAGGCAGCAGCGTAGCAGATGAGAGAGTGGATTATGTTGTGGTTGACCAACAGAAGACCCTGGCTCTGAAGAGCACCCGGGAAGCCTGGACGGATGGGAGACAGTCCACAGAGTCTGAAACACCAACCAAGAGTGTGAAATGAAAGTGTTGCTTTGCCATCTCAGAACAAAAGAGAACTGAAATGTAAAGACAACTCTTGTTGGACTGAAGATGATTTGACACTTCTGCTCTAGGTAGATCCTCAACTGAGTAGAGTTGAAGTCAAAGGACCTTCCAGACATAATCAAGCAATTCTGACTGTAAATGGTGCTTTGTGGTATCTGAACAATTCGTAACATGTAAATAATGTGGGAAAATAGTATTGTTTAGCTCCCAGAGAAACATTTGTTTCATAGTTAACACACTTGTAGTATTACTGTATTTATGCACTTTTTCATTTAAAACATTGGTTTGGGTATTCCCAAATGTTCCTTAACATAATTCCTTTGGGAGTTCTTGTTTTCCTCACACTACTCCACATGACAATATTAAGTTAACTAAGCTACTTTTAGATTGGGAAATTGCTCTTTAACAACATTAAAATGAGAAGTGGATTCACAGTTTATCTTTCTACCTGAAACTTCAGGTGGGCGGTAAGCATGAGCTTAAAACTAGAGAGTATAGTTGGCCTCATCATTCATTGCCTTCCAAAGTGCTGAAGATAATGTATGCACTGGTGTCAGGACCTAGTTCTCTCATTCATGTACATTTAGTTTTCAATGGTGGAACTTTATTATATTTTGTTAATTAGTGTTTTTGGTTCATTGAATGAAGATTCTGCCAGGTGGGATCTTGCACCTTGGAAAGACTGAATAAATGTACTCTCAAGTAAGCCTACAAAACTGATGGCATGGGGTGATATGTGCTGTCACACTTATTAACATGTATGAAACTTTACATTATTTGCAAAATGTAGATTATATAACTAATCAGGTACGTACCAGGCACTGATGTGCTACTACACTGATCGGGTTTAGACACCAAGCTTTAGTTGTTTTCCTGTTAGTCCTAATATTGGTTTCCAGTTTGGAATTAATGAAACAGCTGATACTCACTGTTAGTTATAGCAACATACTGTGATTTTTAATTAGACAGTAATTCAGATTTATTACTCTCAGAATGAAATTTAATCTTTTGACACCATAGTGCCCTATGATTTTTTTTTAACTTTACTTGATATTCTTCTTGGCCTTATATTTAAATCCCTATGCAATTAATATTTTATATCTGTCTTTTTTAAACAAAATAGATGTTATATAAATGATTCTCATATGTAGCACCTATTGCTTTTCCATAAAAGAATTAAGAATTTTGTACTGTGATTTATATTCACTGCCCCAATTCAAGAAATATTGGAGCCTTGCTGTAATGTGAAATCTTAGAGTCATGGACCTCTTCCAACAAGATTTCTGAAACCACCAGAGGAATTGTATAGTTCTGTCTCACCTGTAACATGGTCCTGTGACATGGATATCAAGACCACAAATTATGTATAGTGAGGCTATGATTACATTGATCTGTCTTGGCTTTGCAATATAATTTAGAAAGCAGGTATAGTAGTTTGTTTGTTTGTTAACTACATACAATCTCATGTATTGATTTGAGACTTACTAACAGGTTTTGGAGGGGGCATAGAGAGAGGAGCGCCTACAGTTGAGGCATGACTCCCTCATTCAGACCTCTAACTGTTGACTACGTACACAGATGTGCCCTGATTTCTGGCCTCTTGGCCATAGTGCTCTGCCTAATCGATGTAATGGGTTTATTTCCCCACTCCACGAACTAAAACTGTTCATAACAAGATGAATTGTACACTCGTAACATTTGATGCTTTTAAATATTTGCTTCCTTTTAAAGAAAAACTAAAACCCAGAAGTGAATTTTGAGTTGGATTTTTAAATAAAAAAGATTGTTTGAGTTTGGTGTGCGCAAGCTGTTTTATAATGAAGCCACGAAATCTGAAATCACTGAAATGTGCCTAAACTATCAGAACACACAAACCAGTTGATATGTGAAGATACTAAATTGTGTTATATGGAGGACACACATATTTTGAGATTTAAAACACAATAAATATATTAATTCAAAAATAGAAATCTTGTTTAAAGCTGCCTATCAGAAGAGTCTACGGCAAGTATGAATTTTTTAGTTTAATTTCTCCTTAATTTTTTACAAGTTACCATTTTTAAGACATGCAACACTCTAATTTGTAGACATTTTCCCATTATGCAGAGTAATTTAAGAATTGAAGTCTATTAGGCAGTTTATTTGAAAATAAAATCACATTAAACATTATACTAGCAAATTAAATTTAAAGAAAGGTTCTTATAGACAAGTATTTTCCAAACATTTTTAGCACTAAAATCTTTTTTAAATGAAATTTTGTATAACTCTAATACGTAAAGCCTGAAAAGTCCATTTTATCGGTATAAATATACTTTGAGTTCCTATTTATGTTTACTTATGTTAGTCCATTACCAAGAATAAAATTTCTGAATAACACAAATGTGAAATCAGGGTTATAGAAGTTGGTGAAAAACCTCAGCAGCCCATTTATTTCTATACCTTGTTTTATTTGCGTGCTATCAATTGTGATTGTGATTCACACAAACATAAGTGCAAATAATAACAGGTTTTAAACACACATCTGAGGAGATTCTTTAATTAGAGATAGGTGAAATCATATTCTAAGGTTAATACAAAAATAAATTATCCTGGTGGTAGAAGATAATACATAATCAGTCTCCAGTATGGTAAAATAGGGGTATAACACATTAAAATGTGCATTTTTATTGTTTTATTTAAAATATGCACTTATAAAAACAAAATTTGAGTCAAACCCTTTTAATACCCCTAATCACCTCCAAGAAGCTGAGTTTTAGCCAGACATGGGTCGAAAACCACTGGTTAAGCATGTGACGGTTACGTTATAAATCAAAAGTCTTTTTCTCCCACATGTTTGATGTTCTCTACCTTTTATTCCTTATTTTGAAAAACTAAAATTTTATGAAGGTTTGAGTACCAAAGCACAGTTCTGCTTTCAGAAATCAAAATTCAAACTTGAATAATTTAAGCTATTTAACCCACAGAAGGTATCATTTAGTAAGCTATAAAAGATTGTTTTTATCTACACTGTATACATTTTCATCTTTATTTTTATCAATACTATATAAGCTACTGTGAGCATTTTAGAGAATTCCATAAAGGTACTATGAGTGTGTGTGTGTGTGTGTGTGTGTGTGTGTGTATATAGCATTGTATTTAATCATCAGCTAAATTTGATTTAGAAATACTGCTATACTTGTACATTAAGGTCATAAGTCATAATTTCTTCTGAACTCTTTACATTTGACTAATAGGGGTCACTATCTTCATATTCATAAACACAAACTGGAAATTGAACACCATTGTTTGTTTGTTTGTTTGTTTTTTCTGGTGGGAAGTTGTCCGCTTTCCCCTTTCAGTGAAAACAGTATTTTTTATATTTTGTTAAAATGTTAACTACTTTATGCCTGTACACTATACCATAGACACTGATCATAATTCTTGGATGCTCCCAAGCACTCTTAGTGCTTCTTTATGGGGCCCATTGAAAGTACTGTTTTAGTACTTTATATTAGTATTAGTATTTTGAATGAATACAAAGCTTTAGAATTTTAGAAACAATGAGGTCAGCCAATACTTCCAATTCTTATCTTTGGGTCATTTTGGTGGACCTTGTCCTCCAGTGTCAGATAAGCATCAGGTCCATGACAGGAGTTGTACATATGACCAAATCAAGTGGAATCACAGAAAGAGAGAGAGATCCTAGGATAAGAATTATTGTCAGTAACATCTGATATGTGTAAATCTGTATATAATTTAAAATACAACTATGAGATGAAAAGCCATGGTGTAAATGAACGTTGTAGACATCGTGGACTTGATATGATGAAAAAATCACTCCTCAGGTTGTGGAGATAATTGGTTTTAGTCTGACTAAATATGTGTATATATTACTACAGCTTGAAATAATTTAGTTTGTCTTCTCTTCCATAGATTACCTTTCTTTAGATTGAGTATAATATCTATTATGAATTTCAAGACAATGTTTATTATGAATTTCAAAAAAATGTTTAGTTGAGGTATTACCACAGCTTCTGCTTCCTTTACTTAAAAAGACATGACTTTGTGTGAGTTGTTATAACCTAAATCGATTGTTGGTTATCATCCCAAATTTCAACAGCAAAATCTTGTGTATAAATTTATTTCTCCCCTCTTGCACAATTTCTTTTGTGAAGATCCAATTGTGGATATTTTCTGCTACTAAATAAAACTCTTCAAACAATTTGGTTTCAAGACCTTACATAGTTGATTTGGATCCTGAGATTGTGAACCAATAGGGACATATAAATTTATATTTCCAACCCTTCCTTCGAGTCTTTAAGTCAAAAACCCAATTCTGCAATTAACAGTCCCACCCAGTCTTCCCAGCCGTACTTTTATAGGGTCACTCATTTTCTGCAACAAAGATCTCGCTAAATCATGCTAAAATACAATAGTCCCACTAACTAAATAGGAAAAGCTTCTGAGACTGTTGCCATATGCATATGCCCTTGTTATTCCTTCATCTAGTCCGTGCTACCAGCCTTTGTTGAATAAAAGGCCAATAAATAAGGGGCTGCGTGCAACCTTTACCCTCAGAAAATATGTTGTATACATAAAACATCACTTGGGAAATGGTAACTGGCTGGGCTTTTTCATTTCTCGGAGAGTTTTCAAACATCTCCGCTAGTTCATAAAACCTCAGGAATTACTTTAAGTCAGTCTTTTGGCCTGCCTAGCCCAGCATTTTGTGACTCTGATTCTCATTAATCATATTTGGGAAGCTTGGGAAGGGTAAGGTTATCTTCTTTGAGATCATTCTGTCCTCATCTGTCTTTCTGACACGTTGTAAATGGTAAAACTTCTGGATAATTGCATATAACTTCTCTGGGAAAAAGCTTCTTTCTCCGATATCGAAACACTTTCTGAATTAGAGTTTTGTTAGGAGAGTTTTATGGAGAATAGCTTGGCAGTTCTGTGAATGTGTGTTACTGAATATTTAAAAGCTGAGTCAGCGATGGGAGGCGTTTTATTAACTGCTGTGATGGGTAACATTCCTCCCTTAGATTCCCTGTTTTAATATTACAAAAATTTATTTTTTTAATAAAATAAATGAACACTTATAGAAAATTAAGTTTCTAAGATGTGTTTCTATACATCATTAGGATTTTTATTACTATTACTAATGGTTATGTTGGTGATTAATTCTTAACATAATGTGTCTCTGATTTTGTGGTATATGTGATGCCCAGAACATTTGGAATACTCAGTATGTGGGATGTATAGTGGTACAGAAAAGAAAAAAAGTCAAAGAAATCCCCCCCAAAAGCCCACTCTCTCAAATATGGTATTGTGATGGTTAATGTCTCAACTTGGCTAGTCTGTGATACCCGTGTGTGTGTTCAAACACTAGTCTAGATGTTGCTGTGATGATATTTTGTAGATGTGATTAACATTAACAATTAACTGACTTTAAGTAAAGCAGATCATCCTCTGTAATATGGATAGGCCTTATCCAATCAGTTGAAGGTCTTAAGAGGAAAAACTGAGATTTCCCACAGAAGAAGGAATTCTGTCTCAAGACTGTTGCATAGAAATCCTGCCTGAATTTTCAGCCTGCTAGCCTGCCCTACAAATTTCAAACTTATCAGCCTTCAGAATTGTGTGAGCCAATTTCTTAAACCTTTCCGATGGATGGATGGATGGATGGATGGATGGATCCTATTGGTCTGTTTTTCTGGAGGGAGGATGGATGGATGGATGGATGGATGGATGGATGGATGGATCCTATTGGTCTGTTTTTCTGGAGGGAGGATGGATGGATGGATGGATGGATCCATCTTATTGGTCTGTTTTTCTGGAGAACCCGGACTGATACAGGTATTAATTCATTAATCTGAGTGCCTCTTACACATATACCAAGCAATGATTTTAAGGTTTAATTTGAAATATATATATATACCTCTACAACTATTTTTTAATCAACTTTGTATAAACTTCATAAAAATGAGTCTGAAAGTTGCTTATTCCAATCCTTAAACAAAGCAGTAATTCTTTAATTCAGACTAAGAAGAAAGTACTGTTGTCTCAGATTTTGATTCTACTAGATGATGGTGTATTCAAAATGAAATCATTTCACTAGGGTAGCTGCTGCATGTGTGGCATGCTAGGTGCTGTAGGAAACAGAAGAAATCTACATTGTCTTTATCTTTAAAAATTAATATGTGTGAAATAATAAATGACATGGGACAGTAAATAATTACTTCTGAGGTACCACTGATGAGCTATTATCAAAATTTCCATGGTCAGAAATTTAGGAGTGTCTTAGCTGGGCGGTTCTGGCTCAGCATCTCTAATGAAATGACAATCAAATCAACCAAGACTGTAGTCATTTTGGGGCTGAAGGATCTGCTTCCAAGGCGGTTCACTCATATGGCTGGCAAGTTGGCAGGAGGCTTGTGTTCCTCTTCACGTGGGCTTCTTCCAGAGCAGCTTGAGTATCCTATGGCATGGCGGCTGGCTTACCCCAAAACTAGTGACCCCAGAGATCAAGCAGAGTCTTCAATTCTTTTATGACCTACACTCGGAAGCCACATACTGTCATCTCTGCTGTACTCTAATGGGTCATACAGTCCACTCCTGATTCATTGTGGGAGGAGACTTACAAGGACGTGAATACCAGGAAGTAACGGTCACTGGTTGCATCTTGGAGGCTAGCTATCATGAAGGCAGAGTTGACTGTTAGGAAATGAGGCCAAGGATGGAGGGCCTTGAGAATCAACTGGAACTCAAGTGCATTGAGAATTAAGGACTTTAAAATGTCAGAATAACAAGCCAAAGCATAGAAAGAGTCGGCCACAAAAAGTCAGGAGACAGTTCTAAACGTAGGTCTATGAGTTTAGCTGTGTGTTCTTATAAATTACAAAGCTATTCAATAGTTACTGAGACATTGTGTCTTACATTTATTCTGACTTAATCTTCATAATACTGTGGAGTAGTTACTGTCATTCTCTCCAACCTTCAAGTTCCAACTTAACTCCACGAAGCTTTCTCTCAATTCCCTCACCCAGAGGTGATAACTCTTTCCTCTGAAAGTCACAAAATTGGTAACTTCCTTTTTTTCATATTTGGCTTTTGTGATGGTGTATTAGTTTGCTAGGGCTGCCACCACAGAGTACCACAGACTGGGTGGCTTAAATAACAGAAATTTAAATTTTCACGGTTCTGGAGGCTGAAAGTTCAAGGACAAGATGTTGGCGGGTTTGGTTTCTTCTGAGGCCTCTTTCCTTGGCTTGTAGATGGCTGCCTTCTCACCGTGTCCTCACGTGGCCTAATTTCTGTGCATACAATCCCCGATGTCTCTTCTTATAAGGACACCAGTCATATTGGATTAGAGCCCTTACAACCTCATTTAATCTTAATTACCTCTTTAAAGGCCCTATTTCCAAAAACAGTCACATTCTGAGGACTAGGGGTTAGGACTGCAACATGAATTTTAAGGGTGACACAATTAATTCCATAACAGATAGCTATGTTTATATCTCATCTACCTAGCAGTATGCACCTTAGAATAAAAACTATGTCTTATCCATCATTATATCAGTCACATTCCTGGCAAGAAAAGATGGCACACTCAAAGGAGTAATTGAAGAGAGTTGCATAACTATTGCAACAGGGATGGTTAAAAACCCTAAGCAATAATAAGAAGCTATTACCACTTCTAGAATTAGGGGCAAAAGGAGGGCACTGTTACACCCAGCAAAAGCTGTCCAGCAACAGCCATTTTGGTCTTAGGTAGAAGAAGGACACAACCACTACAAATGCAGACCAGCAGGGAGGGAATGAGGTTACTTCTCCTGTCACTTGCCATTGGTTAAAATCTACCAGCATCCAGAAATAACCCAGGAGATATAATACATGGAGGTCAGCCTCCCAGGGCACATGGCAAGATGGGGGGCGGGGGGGGAAGGCAGATCAGGCAGGGCAAACACAGAAAATCCTCCCCCATCTTTATATTTATTACTGTGTCAAATCATCAAGGAAATAAAGGGTCTGTGGAAGATTAGCTTCCTTAACAGCTGATTCAACCACGTTCTAGAATGCCATCCTGAGCTTCAGAAGCTGTTAAGGATAAAAACTACATTTCCCAGGCTTCCTTGCAGCTAGGGCTCTGCCTGTCATTGACTTTCCATCAGTCACATTCACTTAAACTCGGAAACCGAGTTCAGTGGAGAGGTAGGCCTAACTCCATGAGATAGCAATACTGTTAAATTAGTCATTTGCCTTTAGTAGATGAAGCAATGGTTTCCTGACTCTTGGTCCACAGCTAAGGTGGTGCATTCTTGGAGCCAACATCTGTGGTGGCAGCTTCCTGCACCGTTGTGGCGCAATGGGCATGTGATCCTGGGTTCAACCATTGGTGCAGTGGTCTCCTGAACCCACATTCCTGATTGTTCCCAGGTCTGGCAGTTCTGTGGCATTGTTCTGAGAATCATTCCTTAAAGGTCCTACACACCTGCCAGTGATTGTAAACTCTTTAATTCTTTATATTAAATTCCTTTTTGTTTAAAATTACTAGAGTGGCTTAAGTCTGTTGAAAATTGACACAAGGGCCAATTTTCTGCCTCTTGCATTCTGGAATATTCTTTTTCTTATTCTTATATTGTAAAACTATATACTTAAATAAAACTGGGGGGAGAAAGAGGAAAAATGCCTACAAACTGTATTACTTTCCTATCTTTACTTGAATGTGCAGTTGGATTCTGCTTTTTGCATTGACTACTGTAATATTTTCCCAGGTGGTAAGCACCTGAATTGTCATCTTTAAAGACTGCATAATATTCCTTCAAATATTTTAAAATACTCAGTGACAGTATCCAATATTGATACAAGTGTGAGGACTGGAACACCAGTATATACTAGGAGCATAAACTGGTACAACTTTTTTTTTTTCCTTTTTTGGTGAGGAAGATTCACCCTGAGCTAACATTTGTTGCCAATCTTCCTCTTTTTGCTTGAGGAAGATTCACCCGGAGCTAACATCTGTGCCAATCTTCCTCTATTTTGTATGTGGGTTGCCACCACAGCATGGCTGCCAATGAGTGGTGTAGGTCCATGGCTGAGAACCAAACCCAGGCCGCCGAAGTGGAGCATGCCAAACTTAACCACTAGACCATGGGGCCAGCTCAGTACAACTTTTTTAAAGAGCAGCTTATCAGTACAATTTTAAAGTTTTGAAACAGTACTTAACCTTTAACATAACAATTGCATTTCAAGGAATTAACCCTAAAGAATTAATCAAAGGTTTGCACAATAATTTATCTCCATGGAGTTAGAAATGAATCCAACACAGGGGACTGGTTAAATTGTACACACATATGTATGTAGCCATTTATAATACAGAACAATAATTTTCAAGTGTGTTCCTCCAACAGAAGAGACCTCTGACACCAAGGGGAGACCAAGTTTGGGAGATTCAACCCCCCTTCATCTTGCTTTAATTAGGGTACCTTCACTTTTTCTTTTTCTACATCGGAAGATAAGTGTGAGATTTTATTGGAAAAGTAGATTCTGCTACTAGAAAAAGGTCTAATTGTTGCAATAAAAGAATATTTGATGTCATGAATGTTTTTTCAAAATATACTGCTGTGTAAAAATTAACACTATGTAACTAAGTATAGTCCTATGTTTGCATGTAACTAATAGGATTAAAACAGCAGGATATTGGGGCTGGCCCAGTGGCTTAGTGGTTAAGTTCACACACTCCGCTTCGGTGGCCTGGGGTTCGCTGGTTTGGATCCTGGGCATCACCTACACACTGCTCATCAATTCATGCTGCGGCGGCATCCCACATACAAAATAGAGGGAGATTGGCACAGATGTTAGCTCACAGACAACCTTCCTCAAGCAAAAAGAGGAAGATTGACAACAGATGGTAGCTCAGGGCCAATCTTCCTCATCAAAAAAAAAAAAAAACCCCAAAACAGCAGGATATCATGACAAATATTACAGACATTAAAATGATAATAAAAAAAGATATTATGAGCAACCTTAGGCAAACAAATTTGCAAATTATATAAAATGAATAAATTGCTAGAAAAAACAACTTACTAAAACTGAAAAAAGAAAAGATTTGAATAGTCCTGTATCAACTAAAATGAATTTTAGAATTAAAAATCTTTTCACAAAGAAAACTCTGCACTCAGATAAAATCTCCACTGAATTCCACCAAACATTTAAGAAATAATGCCAATCTTACATAAGTTCAGGAATGCAAGATAATACACCACATCTATAAAATAAAAGGGAAAAAATTACAATCATCTCAATTGATGTAGAAAATTAGTTGATAAATTTCAAATTCTGTGAATGACTGAAAAAATGAAACTCTTACCAGCATGAAGTAAAAGGGAAATTCATCACAATGAAAAGACTATCTATTTAAAAATCCATCAGCAAACTTACACTTAATGGTAAAACATTGACAACTTTCTCTTTGAGACCTAAAACAAGACTAGAATATCCACTATTACCACTTCTGTTTATTATTGTACAGGAAGACCCAGCCAGTGAAAAGTATAAGATTTGGGCAAAATAAATAAAACTGCTATTATTCACAGATGATATGATAGTGCATGTAGAAAATCCAAACAAATCTTCAGATAAAAGATTGCTACAGACCAGGTCAATATATAAACATCAATTGTATTTTTATGTACCCAGAACAAGTAATTTGAATATGAATTTTTTTTTTAAATGGAGATTATGATAGCATCAAAAATGTGAAATACAGGGGCCGGCCCAGTAGCATGGCTGTTTAGTTCATGCTTTGGCAGCCCGGGGTTCGTGGGTTCGGATCCCAGGCGCCTGCCGACACACTGCTTCTCAGTCATGCCATGGCAGCGTCCCATATAAAGTAGAGGAAGATGGGCACAGATATTAGCCCAGGGCCAGTCTTTCTCAGCAAAAAGAGGAGGATTGGCAACAGTTGTTAGCTCAGGGCTGGTCTTCCTCACACACACACACAAAAATATGAAATATGAATACATTTAAAATAGGATATACAAAAATGTCTACTACAAAACATTATTAAGAATAAATAAAACCAAAATAAAGGGAGAAATACACAATGTGTATGGATTGGATAACTCAGTGATGTGAAGATGTCAGTTTTCTCCCAAATTAATCTTTAAATTCAATGCACTCATTCAAAATCCCAGGAAGGTTTTTTTTAATGAACCTGAGAAGCTGATTCTTAAATATCATGGAAGTGCAAAGGACCAAGAATAGCCAAAATACTCTTGGAAAAAACAATGTAGAAGACGTACTCTACAAAATCTGTGATTTATTATAAAGACATAGCAATTAATTCAATGTAATATTGGTATAAGGAAGAAAAACACCCCAATGGAACTCAAAAGAGTGCAGAAACAGAATGACACATACATGGATACTTGATTTATGACAAGGTGGCTCTGCAGAGCAGTGGAAAAATCATGTTATTTTCAATAAATGGTGGTGGACGAACTGGATATTCATATAAATAAACGAAGAACATTGACCTCTAGCTCACATCATCAACAAATATCAATTCCCAGTAAACCATAGACATGATTGTAAAAGGCAAAACAATAACAAAGTTAATATGGATAATTTTATCATGATTTGGAATAAGAGAAGATTTCTTAAAGAAGACAAAAAAAGAATTAACCAAAAAAGAAAAGATTGATAGATTGGGTTATATCAAAATAAAGAACATCTGTTCATCAACGGGCACCATTAAGAGAGTCAAAAGCAAAACACACTGTGGGTTACGTTTGCAGCTAATATAATTGACAAAGGACTCATACCTAAATATATTTAGACCTCCTACAGACCAATAAGAAAAATACAATAATCCAAAAAGGGGAGGAGGGTGAGAAGAGAAATGGAAAGAATTTTCACAAAAACACATTAAAAGGCTCAGATAAACTTATGAAATGGTTTGACCTTCCCAGTAATGGGGAAATGCAAATTAAAACCAGAATGTCATATTACTGTACATCCACTAGAATGATTAAAATTAAAAAGACTGCCAAAACCAAATGTTGGGAAGGATATATAGCAACAGTTACTCTCATATAGTGCTAGTGGGAGTTCAAATTGGTACAAATACTTTGAAAGACTATCATTACTTATGAAAGTTGTACATATGCATACCCTATGGCCCAATAATTACATTCCTGAGTACAGGCCTAATTGAAAAGCATGCACATTTGTACCAAGAGACATACACAAGAATAGTCATGATAGCATTATTTATAAAAACCAAACACACAAAATAACCCAACTGCCCATCAACAGTGGAAAAGATAAGTAAATTATATTATAATCTTACAATTAAGCTATGCAAATGAATGAACTATAGTCATTCACATGCATATAGATGATCTCACAAATACAATGTTGACTAAAAGAAGCTAGACACAGAAGAACGCTTAATGTGTGATTTTACTCATAAAGTTCAAAAACAGGGAACACTAAATCATGGTGTTTACTGCATGCTTAGGTGGTAAAACTATGAAGAATTGATTTCTGTAAAAACAAGAGGAGTGGTCCTGTTGGATGGGGAGGAATGGGTCAATAGTTGTGAAGGGGTACAAGAAGGGTTTCTGTTGTGCTGGCAATGTTCTGTTTATTGACCTGGATGTGGTTATATAGGTGGGTTTATTTTGTAAAAATTCATTGTGCTATATGTTTTCTGTTTCATAACAAAAAGGTTAAAAATAAACTATTGCCAAAAATTTGAATCTTTATCTAACCTCCAGAGGACAGAGGGAGAGTTTAAATGATGCCACTAGGAAACAATCCTACAGAATATAGAACATTCCATAGAAGACAATTTGTATAGTCTCTAGAAAAAAATCAAAGTCATTTTTTAAAAAGTGAGGGAATGCTCTAGAACAAAAGAGACATAACAACCACAATCCTCAGTGTAAACATGGATGGGGAGAAAAGAGCTAGATAAGACATTTTAGGGAAAAATAGGAAATTTTAAGTGGTCTATGTAATAAATGATATCAAAGAATTACTCTTAATTTTCTTAGCTGTAATAATAATATTATGTCAATGTAGTTGAACATCCTTCATCAAATAGATGCATGCTGAAATATTTAGAGTTAGAGCATGTGAAAAAAATGTTCAAATATACATATATGTAGAGAAACAGATTTAAACAAATAAAACAAAATAATAATTGTTGAGCTAAGGTGATGAGTACCTATTGTAATATTCTCTCAATCTTCATGTTGAAGAGTTTGATATTAGAAAATTAAAAAATAATTGTGCAATTAAATGATCTTTTCTATACCTGGAAAGGAAGGAAGGAAGGAAAGAAGGAAAGAGAGAGAAAACAGAATGGTAAAATAAATAATATATGGGAAAATCTTTGAACTCATTAGAAGAATATTTTTTTTAAAAAAAGCTATTAGTATGAATTGGCAATCATTTTTTAAAACATTTTTAAATAATCTATTTATATTTTGCATATATTCTCCACATCCTTTTTCTCAAATTCATTTCTTAGTCTAAATAAGACCACAAAATAATTTTCCTTACAAGGTATTTTTTTCTTTCTTTTTTTTTTTTTTTGGTGAGGAATATCAGCCCTGAGTTAATGTCTGTTGCCAATCCTCCTCTCTTTTGCTGAGGAAAAGAAAACATGGGCTAACATCTGTGCCCATCTTCCTCTTCTTTACATGTGGGACGCCTGCCACAGCATGGCTTGATAAGCAGTGCATAGGTCCGCTCCTGGGGTCCAAACCTGTGAACCCTGGGCCACCAAAGCAGAGTGTGCGAACATAACCACTATGCCACTGGGCCAGCCCCGACAAGGTATTTTTTTCTATATAATATTTTGAATAAATAACACACTCACATAGTTCAAAACATAAAGAGCATAAAGAATTAGACAATGAAAGGTATCCTGTCTAGAGACCCGTGTCTATGTTTGTTTGCCTTCCATATATTGTGAACTCATAAGCAAGTTCATATATATTAATGGGACTTGTAGATTTTAGTTGTCTTTGATGATACTTGGGTTTTTCCCTGAGATAATATTTGCAGATTTCCAGCGGCTATGAACAAGTTTGTTATTTGGTGGGCAACGCCCTCTTGTGCATAAAACTAAATCTGCAGGGCAAGTCCAGACAGAAAGTGGAATAAACTTATATGAATATTGTTTCATAGAATTACAATTGTTAAAGTTCCTTGAAGCCATATGGTCTGCCACCATACTTTCAATTACTCCGTTATGACCAGCTCCAAAATATTAGCCCTTTTCTTCAAGTCCTCAGTGAAGATGTCCCCATACTTGCCTTAGTGATCTCATACGTATATGCTGCTTTTTGGTCTTCAAAGAACTCTCACATCCATATTTTGTTTGATTAAAATAGGAATTATTGTCCTCCTTTTCTATTGAGATACAATTCACATACCATACAATTCACTCATTCAAAGTGTACAACTCAGTGGTTTTTATTATATTCAGAGTTGTGCAACCATCATCACAATTTATTTTAGAACATTTTCATCACCTCAGAAAGAAACTCCATACCCATTAGCAGTCATTACCCATTTTTCCAACCTTACTTGCAGCCGTAGGCAACCACTAATCTACTTTTGTCTCTGTAGATTTCTCTTTTCTAGACATTTAATATAAACAGAATCATCCACCATGCCATGTGGTCTTTTGTGACTTTCTTCTTTTCCTTAGCTTAATGTGGACAAGGTTCATCTGTGCTATAGCATGTATCAGTACTTCCTTCCCTTTTGTAGCTGAATAATATTCCATTGTGGGGATGCACCACAATGAACTATCTATTTGTCAATTGATGGACATTTGGATTGTTTCACTCTGGCTATTATGAATAATGCTGCTGCAAGCACTCAATTGTTGTCCTTTTATGGTTGCAAAGAGGGAAGCCTCCTGAGCTGAAACAATAACTCAAAGGCTTGCAATAGGAGGAAAGACTTGTCCTCCTCAGAACTTCACCTTGCCCATCACCAACATCACTCCAACCACTGTGGCAGCCACTACACCTGAGGGCTCCTCACATCCCGTCACCTCAACCTTCACCTGAGGTCCTGTCATCTATCATCTTCAATTCTTCACTCCTAAAATGATCATCCATCAGCTGCCACAGTCTCCCACTCCCATCTCTTTCCCAAGGGCTTCCTCTAGTTCTCTGAAAAACTTTATCTTGACTTGATGCCCAATTTGCATGATGGAATGTGGGCTCCCTTGAGGAAACCACTTCCCCAACTCTTTCAAGTGAAACTATTTCCTGTCGTATCCCAGACCCTGGGAACAGGATGTGAGTCCCTTTCCTCTCCAACACAGCTTCAAACAAGTTCTCCTTCCTCCTCCCGAAACCCTAGCAATTTAGGAGCTTAAGACACGACCCTTCTTGTTCCTATAATCTAGTGACTCCTGGTCACCCCTTCTCATTCAGCAGTCACTCCCTCTAGCTCCCCGATAGCTCTCTGTCTTACCTTCTTCTCTATTCCATCAACTCTCTGGGTGACTTTAATATCCTCCTGAGAGGTCCATACAGCACTAGCGTCTCTCAGTTCCTTGAACTCTAATGACTTTTTCTCCACCTGCTTCAGCCATCCACCGCCAAGTTTCCATCCTAGATCTTGCAGAATTAGGCGAGTTCACCAAATGAACAATTGGCAGAATTTATTTAATTCTTGGTACTATTAATAAAGTTTACAACCATGTCCCATATTAGATGGGATAGATTTAACAGCTTTTGGTGATTTCTTGTCACATTTTAGTTGGATAATTTTATTTCATCTTCATAACAGCTTTTAAGGAATGTGTGATTCAAGTCCACTCTAACTCCTTGTTTTTGTAGCTGGAGGAAGCTGGAGCAGAGAGAAGATGGAGAAAAGTTGAAGAGGGAGCTGGGCAGCACACAGAGAGGTCAGACTGATGATCAGGGAGGTGGTGGAGGCGAGAAATAAACCCAGAAAAGAAATATGTTACTGGCACTCTCGTATTTATCAGTGCATGTTTTGTGATATATTTTGATTGTGAAGAATTCCTTTTTTTTTTTTTTTTTTTTGGTGAGGACGGTTGATCCCGAGCTAATATCTGTGCCAACCCTCCTCTATTTTTTGTTTGTGGGTCACTGCCATAGCATGGTTTTGATGAGTGGTGTAGGTCTGCACCTGGGATCCAAACCCACAAACCCTGGCGGCTGAAGCGGAGTGCACTGAACTTAACCACTATGCCACCAGGCTGGCCCCTGAAGAATTCTTATTAATAAATTTTTATATCTCTCAGTCTTTTCTCTCTGCTCTGATTGTAAATGTTCCTCTCTTTCTCAAATTCATTCTCTTTTTTTCCTGCTACTGCCTGAGTTTACTCCTGTGTCTTTTCTCACCTGGATCACTGCTGGTGACCTTCGCTACTCTCAACTCTAGTTAGTTCTCCATCCAGCCTGTCACGTGCCTTCTGGATCCACCATCTCCAGTCACCCTCACAACTGCTAAATGGATCTTTCTTAATCACAAATCTGATCACATCACTCGCTTGCCTAATGTCCTTCAGGAGCTCCTACAACCTTCAGAATTAAATCCAATGCACCACATTTTTCTTCACAGCTTACACTCAGAGCTGCTGCTCACCCATTGGCACCTATGAGTAAAAGTTAAGTTGATGTATTATTTACTTCTCAATAATAAGAATATTATTAAAAAGTCATATGTAAAGTCAATACAAAATCTTCGGAATAAATTGCATATGTCAAGTTTTAACATGAAATTAAAGGAAGTTTAAAATTGTAATCAAAATAATTGGGAACTCAAAGTCATCATGAAATAATCAGGTTTAAAAATTTATCATAACAATCAGGAGTTCAAAGTCACTATGAAGTAATAATCAGTTTAAAAAATAACAACCTCTTAAAAATCATAGAAACAAAATTCTTTATATCTATTTCAGTGCTTACTTACTCTAACATCTTATTTTCTGCAGAGATATCGCCAGATTTGACAGTCTTTCTTGTGACAGTGTAGATCTTAAGTGGTTTTTAAAAATTTTTAGTTTTGAGAGGCTACAGTCTTACTAGCAAATGATACTTGGAAAGAAAATATTTCTGAGAGCTCCAAAAGTATTTGGAAATGTGTTCAGTAAAGAACTATCATAAATATTCAACAGGATTCATACTAGATTTTAGAAAATAACAAAGTTTTCAGATATTCATACATCAATGAATCATTGCTATCACATTTATGGAAACATAATCTGCTTTTTAACATGAATCCCTAGATGATTCATGTGTACATTAAAGTTTGAGAAGCACTGAACTAGAAAAGCCATGATATTTCAATATTGTAAGCTAATCTTTTTTTGAAAAAATAGAACAGCTTTATTGAGGTGTAAGTGGTGTATATGAAACTGTACATATTGAAAGTGTATAAATTGATGAGCTTTGACATATGTACAAATTCAGAAAATCACCATCACAGTCTTACTTTTAAAGATATTATTGTTGCATCTAATGTAGAAACAAAGCAAATAGATGTGTAGTTTGATGTAGGATCAAAGAGAGCTTGATTGTGACATTTTCAATCAAAACAAGACTTCTGGATCTTCTATGCTGGAAAGATTGGCATCAATATCAAGAGACTTTGTTTAGAATGAATAATATATGCTCTTTTATTGTGGTAAAAAAACACACAACATAAAATTTACCATCTTAACCATTTTTAAAGTGTACAGTTTAATAGCGTTAAGTATATGCACATGGTTGTGAAACAAAACTCCAGAACACTTTCATCTGCAAATTTGAAACGTTATACCCATTAAAAAACAGCTGTTATCATTCCAATTTTTGTATATGTGGTGCTAAGTGGGCACAATAACATATGCTTTTGTAAATATCGCTTTATTTATCTTTATAGAATTTGTAAATTCCTTTCATGCTTTAAGGGCATTATTTATATTGAGCCTAGTCTTGTATAATTTTGATTATACCATTATTTTTACTTAAAATATTGTATCAATTTTATCCTAAGAAAACACATTTAAAGTGGATATTTTCGATTTATGCCTAAAGCTTGAGTTCTCGAATCTACCTCTTTATTAATATCATCAATAATTTCTTCAAAAGAATTGCGTATTAGATATAATTGAGTTTTTAGCAGTCTGGTGGTATCATCTCAACTTTCCCATAGTGTATTGACAATAGTTCAAGTTTGTGTTTAGTAAATGTGTTTTTGATACATTTCAATGTGTTGTTGAAACCAAAAAGTAGTTGTAAAATTATTGGATGATATAAAGAAATTCAGTGTGTCAAAAGACTTTCTTCTGCTGCTTCATTCATTGCAAAGTTTAAAGAGTAAATAGAACAAAGAATATTAATGCCCTAGAATGGTTTTTGAGGGTCTTTTTTTTTTGCAGCGTATTATGTTTGCCACAGATACGTGGCATTGTCTTATCACTGAACTCTCAACTTATTTCTGACAAGATTCAAATTTAAGCAGTCTACTAAAAATGTGCACAATTTTTCTTCAGTTGTATCATCTGCTGGGCAAAATCCTCAAAATTATTCAGTATAGAAATATTTGCATTTTTCAATCCATAAGTCTAACAATAATCTTTAACTATTTCACATGATTTACATCTATTACATCAACTGAAAAATAATTGGGTAATATTTACCATGTCTCACTTTGTTAAAAATGATTTTGTGAATCTCAGTTGCTGTAATTTAGATTATCTTTGTATTTCACTCTCTATATATTGTACTATATTATTTCATATCAATGTTCGCATTCGCATAAATATATATAATAACATTGTCAATTTTTGCTGTGGTTTTTGTGATATGAAAAAAGTGTCATTATCTCACTCATACGTTTATTGGATGATCCTCTGAATGTTGAACATGACCTTGCCAAAAACTGCATCATCTTTGTTATGCACTTGACAATATCATACCAATATAATCTCTGTTCTGCTGCAAAGAATTTAGATTTTATATCAATTTTGAATACTTTATGATGTTTATAACACTTCATGTTTACTAAGAATATAATATAAAATCTAACAATCTTTATGTCCATTCTTACTCTTCAGTTGCTTTTTTTCCCCATTCCCAAAGAGGTTGCAATACAGACAAAATCCACAATCCCCAAGATAAAGTAGTAAAGGTCAAGTTTTCCCCTGCTTGGTCTGCCCCACCGTTAGGAAGAATTTATCTATAATAAGTTTCTGAAAATTCTCAGTCTGAGCTATCCTTTGGAAAGTTAAAATTTCTTACATTAGATGGATAATTTTCAATAAGTCTACCATTGTTTAACATTCAAATTACTTGACCACTACCTAGAAAGATTTAATGGTCTCTGTGACATAATAAGAAAAATATATTTGGGCTCTGACCCTGGTTCCTGACAGAGCTCCTTTAAAAACTCTTGTAATTTCCGGAGTGATGGGGTGCTAGGAGCATCTTTTGTTCTGATATTTGGTCTCTGACCCCAGTTCCTGATACAGAGCTCCCAAATCCCTCAGAATTTCCTGGATGGTAGGAGTGTCTTTTGTTCTAATGAGATGACTCTTGGTGGGTTCCTGGATGGCTTCAGGATGGGAACTGGTCACGAAAAAGACCAAGACATGATTAGAAGCTTGGATCTTTCAGCCCCACCCTCCATCCTCCCAGGATGGGAGAGGGGCTGGAGATTGACTTAAAATAATTGAAGCCTCCATAAAAATCCCTAAACTACACGGTTTGGAGAGCTTCAAGGTTGCTGAACACATGCACGTGCCAGGAGGGTAGCGCACCCCAGCTCCATGGGGACAGAAGCTCCTGAACTTGGGGACCCTTCCAGACTTCACCCTAAATACCTCTTCATCTGGCTGTTCAGCCTTTATTATATCCTTTATAATAAAATGGTAAATGTAGGTAAGTGTTTCCCTGAGTTCTGTGAGCCGTTATAGCAAATTATCAAACATAAGGAGAGGGTTGTGGGAACCCCTGGTTTATAGATTTATAGCCAGTTGGTCAGAAGTACAAGTGACAACCTGGGACTTACAACTGGCATCCGAAGTGGGGGTTAGTCTTGTGGAACTGAGCCTATGAATAATGAATACATTATTAATATGTATCTTAGAATTAATGAAATGCAATAATTTTCTTTCAATGTCTTCTCTAATGGCTTTATGTTTTTCTTTTTCAGATATGTACACATATTTTTAAATTTTCTTTCTGATATCATGGAAACATAATAGCTTAGTATTTTAACTTAAAATTTGTAGCATTTTAATATAATATGTAAGCAATATACCAGTGAAATTTTAATAGCAATTTTTATACTGAAGAAATGTTCATAAAAACAATTTTTATAATTATCTACCAATCTTTAATTTATGTCTTGGTAATGAGTTATTTATTTATAGTAATATATCTGTATAATAATTTTTTATTGAGCTAATATTGGCATATATCATTATATAAGTTTCATGTGTACAACACTATAATTTGACTTCTATATACTCTACAGTGTACTACCATGAAACTCCAATTCCATCTGTCACCATACAGTTGACTCTCTTTATCCATTTCTCCCTTCCCTTACCCCCTTTCCGCTCTGGTAACCACCAATCTGTTCTGTATATGTATGTGTTTGTTTTTGCTTTGTTTCTTCATTTATTTTGTTTTTTAACATTCCACATATACGTGAAATCATACAGTATTTGTCTTTTTCTGTCTGACTTATTTCACTTAACATATGGATGTTATGATGATAGACCTTGAGGTCTATCCATGTCTTCACAAATGGCAAGATTTCATCTTTTTTTATGGCTGAGTAGTATTCTGTTGTAAATACCACATATACCACATCTCCTTCATCCATTCATCTGTTGATGGGCACTTAGGTTGTTTCCATACCTTGTCTATTGTAAATAATGCTACAATGAACATAGGGGTGCATATATCTTTTTGAATTAGTGTTTTTGTATTCTTCAAATAAATACCCAGAAGTGGAATAGCTGGATCATATGGTAGTTCTATTCTTAATTTTTTGAGAATCTTCATAGTGTTTTCCATAGTGGCTGCATCACTTTACATTCCCACCAACAGTGTACCAGGATTCCCTTTTATCCATATCCTCTCCAACACTTATTATTTCTTGTCTTTTTAATAGCCATTCTAACAGGCATGAGGTGATATCTCATTGTAGTGTTGATATGCATTTCCTTAATAACTAGTGATGTTGAAGATCTTTTCATGTGCCTGTTGGCCATCTGAATGTCTTCTCTGGAAAAAACGTCTATTCAGATCCTCTACCTATTTTTTAATCAGGTTGTTTGGTTTTTTTTCTGTTGTTCACTTGTTTGAGTTCTTTATATATTTTGGCTATTAACCCCCTATCAGATATATGATTTGCAAATATCTTCTCCCATTCAGTAGGTTGTCTTTCTGTTTTATTGATGGTTTCCTTTGCTGTGCAGAAGTTTTTAGCTTGATGTAGTCCCAATTGTTTATTTTCGCTTTTGTTTCCCTTGCCTGAGGAAACATATCCAAAAAAATATTGCCAACACTGATGACAAAGAGCTTACTGCCTATGTTTTCTTCCAGGAGTTTTATGGTTTGGGGTCTTACATTCAAGTCTTTAATCCATTTTGAGTTCATTTTTGTGTATGGTGTAAGATAGTGGTCTACTTTCATTCTTTTGCATGTGGCTGTCCAGTTTTCCCAACATCATCTATTGAAAAGACTTTTCTTTCTCCATTGTATGTTTCTTGGCTCCTTTTTCATAAATCAGTTGTCCATATATGTATGGGTTTTTTTCTGGGCTCTCAGTGCTGATCCATTGATCTCTGTTTCTGCCAATACCATGCTGTTTTGATTACTATAGCTTTATAGTATAATTTGAAATCCAGGAGTGTGATGCCTCTAGCTTTGTTCTTTTTTCTCAAGGTTGCTTTGGCTATTTGGGGTCTTTTGTTGTTCTATACAAATTTTAGGATTTTTTGTTCTATTTCTGTGAAAAATGTCATTGGGATTTTTATAGTGATTCCATTGAATCTGTAGATTGCTTTACGTAATATGGACATTTTGACTATGTTAATTCTTTCAATCCAAGAACATGGAATATTTTTCCATTTCTTTGTGTCTTCAATTTCTTTCAACAGTCTTCTAGTTTTCAGTGTATAGGTCTTTTACCTCCTTGGTTAAATTCATTCCTAGATATTTTATTCTTTTTATGCAATTGTAAATGGGATTGTTTTCTTAATTTCTCTTTCTGCTAGTTCATTGTTAGTGTATAGAAACACAACTGATTTTTCTATACTGATATTATGCCCTGCAACTTTGTTGCATTTGTTTATTATCTCTATTGGCTTTTCAGTGGAGTCTTTAGGGTTTTGTATATATAAAATCATGTCATACATGGATAATGACAGTTTTACTTCCTCCTTTCCAATTTGGATCCTTTTTATTTCTTTTTCTTGCCTGATTGCTCTGGCTAGGACTTCCAATACTATGTTAAATAAGAGTGGCAAAATTGGGCATCCTTGTCTTGTTCCTGATCTTAGAAGGATAGGTTTTACTTTTTCACCATTGAATATGATGTTAGCTGTGGGTTTTCATATATGGCCTTTATTATGTTGAGAGATGTTCCTTCTACACGAATTTTATTAAGAATTTTTATCATAAATGGATGTTGAATCTTGTCAGATGCTTTTTCTGCACCTGTTGAGATGATCACATGATCTTTATCCTTCATTTTGTGATTGTGGTGTATCACGATTGATTTGCAGATGTTGAACCATCCTTGCATCCCTGGAATAAATCCCACTTGATCGTAGTAAATGATCCTTTTAAAGTATCATTGCATTTGGTTTGCTAATATTTTGTTGAGAATTTTTACATCTATGTTCATCAGAGATGTTGGGCTGCAATTTTCTTTTTTTGTGTTTCCTTGTCTGGTTTTGATATCAAGGTAATGTTTGCCTCACAAAATGAGTTAGGAAGTATTCTGTCATCTTCAAGTTTTTGGAAGAGTTTGAGAAGGGTAGGTATTAAATCTTTGAATGTTTGGTAGAATTCACTGGAGAAGCCATCTGGTCCTGGACTTCTGTTTTTTGGGACGTTTTTGATTACTCTTTCAATCTCTTTACTAGTGATTAGTCTATTCAGATTCTCTACTTCTTCTTGATTCAGGAAGGTTGCATGGTTCTAAGAATTTATCCATTTCTTCTAGGTTATCCAATTTGTTGGCATATAGCTTTTCATAGTATTCTTTTATAATCCTTTGTATTTCTGTGGTATCCATTGTAATTTCTCCTTTCATTTCTGATTTTATTTATTTGAGCCTTCTCTCTTTTTTTCCTAGTGAGTCTAGCTAAGGGTTTGTCAATTTTGTTTATCTTTTCAAAGAACCAGCTCTTAGTTTCATTGATTGTTTCTACTGTCTTTTTAGTCTCT
Organism: Tapirus indicus; assembly: GCA_031878705.1. Classification (NCBI taxonomy): domain Eukaryota; kingdom Metazoa; phylum Chordata; class Mammalia; order Perissodactyla; family Tapiridae; genus Tapirus; species Tapirus indicus. The sequence goes on along the minus strand of CM062919.1, from coordinate 122,672,302 downwards.
ATTTATTTCCATTCTGATTTTACTATTTCTTTCCTTCTAATGATTTTAGGCTGTTTGTTCTTCCTTTTCTAGTTGTTTTAGGTGTAAGGTTAGATTGTTTACTTGAGATTTTTCTTGTTTCTTGAGGTAGGCCTGTATTGCTATAAAATTCCCTCTTAGTACCACTTTTGCTGCATTCCAAAGATTTTTGGTATGTCATATTTTCATTTTCATTTGTCTCCAGGTAATTTTTTTACTTTTCCTTTGATTTCTTCATTGACTCAATAGCTATTCAGTAGAATGCTCTTTAGTCTCCACATATTTTTGAATTTCCAGCTTTCTTGTATTTGATTTCTAGTTTTATACCATTGTGGTCAAAAAAGATGCTTGATGATTTCAATCTTCTTAAATTTATTAAGACTTGTTTGGGGTTCTAACATATGGTGTATTCTTGAGAATGTTCTATGTGCATTTGAGAAGAATGTACATTTTGCTGCTTTTGGATGGAATGTTCTGTATATATATTTTAAGTCCATCTGGTCTAATGTTTCATTTAAGGCTGATGTTTCCTTGTTGACTTTCTGTTTGGATGATCTATTCCTTGATGTTAGTGGGGTGTTAAAGTCCCCTACTATTAGTGTGCTGCTGTCAATTTCTTGCTTTAGGTGTGCTAATAATTGCTTTATATATTTTGATGCTCCTATGTTAGGTGCGTGTATATCAATAAAAGTTATGTCTTCTTTTTTTGTGTGTGTGTGTGAGGAAGACCAGCCCTGAGCTAACATCCATTGCTAATCCTCCTCTTTTTGCTGAGGAAGACTAGCCCTGGGCTAACATCTGTGCTCATCTTCCTCTACTTTATATGGGATGTCACCACAGTATGGCTGACAAGCAGTGTGTCAGTGGGCGCCCAGGATCCGAACCGGCAAACCCCTGGCTGCCAAGTGCAAACTAAACCACTGCGCTACTGGGCTGGCCCCAAAAGTTATGTCTTCTTGATGTATTGTTCCCTTTATCATTATATAATGTCCATCTTTGTCTTTTGTTACCTTTTTGTCTTGAAGTCTATTTTGTCTGATATAAGCATGGCTACCCCCACTTTCTTTTAGCTGCCATTTGCTTGGAGTATCATCTTCCATCCCTTCACTTTGAGCTTATGTTTGTCTTTAGAGCTGAGATGGGTCTCCTGGAGGCAGCATAGTGTTGGGTCTTGTTTTTTAATCCATGCAGCCACTCCGTGTCTTTTGATTGGTGAGTTCAATCCATTTACATTTGTGGTGATTGTTGATATATGAGGTCTTAGTATTGCCATTTTAGCTATTGTTTTCTGGCTGTTCTATAAGTTCATTATTTCTTTTTCCTTGTGTGTTTGTCTTCCATTTTAGTTTGGTGGTTTTCTATGATGTTTTTCTCAGTTTCCTCTTTTTTATGTTCTTCTTTCTGCTCTACCTTTTTGTTTTGTGGTTACCATGTGGTTTACATAAAACATCTCATAGATAAAATAGTCCTTTTTCTGCTGATAGCATCTTATCTTCATTTGCCTATACAGGTCCTGTCCCTTCCCTTTTCCCCTTTCATGTTTTTGTTGCAACAAATTATCCCTTTTTGCATTGTGAGTTTGTTACTAAATTGAAGTAGCTATAGTTATGTTTAATGCTTCCCCCCCTTTAACATTTATGCTATAATTAAGTGTTTAACAACCTCTTCTGATACAGAGTTGCATTTTTCTGATCCTGTCTGTCTAGTTATCACTTTACTCAAAGTTTTGTGTATTTTTGCCTTTTTTGTTTCAGCCAGAAGAGCTCCTTTCAACATTTCTTGTAAGGAAGGTCTAATGGTGATGAATTCCCTTAGCTTTTTTGTTTGTTTGTTTGGGAAAGCCTTCATTTCTCCTCAATATCTGAAGTATAGCTTTGCTAGATAGAGTATTATTGGCTGACAGTTTTTATCTTTCAATATTTTGAATATGTCACTCCACTCTCTCCCGGACTCTAGAGTTTCTGCTGAGAAATCTGCTGATAGCCTAATGGTAGTTCCTTTGTAGGTTACTGTCTTTTTTTCCCTTGGTTGTCTTTAAAATTCATTCTTTATCATTGACTTTGGACAGTTTTAATATAATGTGTCTTGGAGAAAGTCTTTTTGTGTTGAGATAATTAAGTGTTCTATTTGCTTCGTGGACTTGTATATCTAGTTCCTTCCTCAGGTTTGGGAAGTTCTCAGCTATAATTTCTTTAAGTAAGCTCTCTGCTCCTTTCTCACTCTCTTCTCCTTTTGTTATACCCATTATTCTTTTGTTGCCCTTTCTAATTGATTTGGATAGTTCTCATAGAATTTCTTCATTTCTTAGGATCTTAGTTCTCTCTCCTCTTCTACCTGAATCATTTCTAGATTTTGGTCTTTGATCTCACTAATTCTCTCTTCATCTGGTCTACTCTATTTCCAATGCTTTCTAATGCATGCTTCATCTCATTTATTGAGTTCTTCAGCTCCAGAATTTCTGCTTGGTTCTTTTTTAGAGATTCTGTCTCTTTGGTAAAGTATTCCTTCTCTTCATTAATTTTATTCCTGAGCTCATTGAACTGTCTTTCTGAGTTTTCTTGTAGCACATTGAGTTTCTTCACGACAGCTCTTTTGAATTCTCCATTAGTTAGATCACAATCTTCTGCGACTTTAAGTTTGCTTTCTGGAGAACTACCATTTTCTTTTTGTGATACTGTATTCCATGGTTTTTCCTGGTGCTTGCTGAGTTGTTCCTCTGCCAGTGCATTTGAAGTAGCAAACATCTGTCTTATTTAGGTATGGCTTTGTTTGTTTTGATTCAAACTTTTCAACGGCTTGGAGATTAGAAGCTTTTCTTTTGTTTTTCAGTAGGTGGCGCTAGAGTGCTAATTTTGGGTTTCTCGTATTTGAGCTGCCTGGCTGTATTTGAGAATCAGCGCTTCCCACCCTCCACCACCTCTGCCAAAAGTGTCACTGGTGCCCTCCTCACCACTGCTTGTACCTCCGAGACCACTTGTGACTTGCTGCTGCCAGTGTCGTTGTAGTCACCAGTGTTGCTGCTTGGGGCACTGGGATGGTGGGTGCCTTCCCTATGTCCAGGGTTGCCTGGATCATGGGCACTGCCACTGTGGTGGGGGTAGGTGATGGTGGGGGTAGGTGAGGGGGGAGCTAGATTGTGGGCACCTCTCCCACATCCAGGGTTGTTGGGTTTGCGAGAGTCACCACCTTGGGTGGAGGGGCCCAAGTGGCAGGTGCCATTGTGGCTGGAGGGACCAGGGTTGTGGGCCCTGCTGCTGCTGCCAGGTTCCCTGTGACCATAGGAGCCACTGTGCTCTGGAGGCCAGAGCTGCAGGCATAGCCACTGCAATGGGGGTGGGGTGGGCTGGGATTAGGGGCATCACCTCTTCTGTTTCCCTGGTTCTGCCTCCTCCATGTGTTCCAATCCACCCACCTTCAGATGTACAGATGTCTGGATCCCTCTGGCATCTTGGTATGTTGAGCAGAGGAACATTTGTTGAGTTATGGATGTTTTACTAGTTGTAGATTGAAGGGAAGAGACAAAGGGAGTGTCTCACGCCAACAGGATGATGACGTCACTCCCCAATAAGTTTATTTATAATAATATTTAATTATTATAAATAAGTATTTGTATTATATTTATATAGTTAAAATATGTATTTATGCTATATATTTATAAATACAAGTATTTATTTATAATATATATGTTGTAAATATGTTATAGTTTATAAATATATATGTTTATGAGATATGTTTATTTATAAATAAATACATTATATATGATATATAATACTTTTATGTAATATAATATTTCTATTAGAGAGAATAATACACATACTACATACAGCATATAATAATTATTTTATAATATAATTTTATATTTATTTACAGAAAAACATTGTATCCATATATTTGTTCACATATATATATTATCTATATATATGATATGTATAACATTATAACATGTATTATTAAAATATTTATAAGTAAATAAATTTTATAATAGTTACTTCTTATTCATTAATGATGATTTGTTATATAATGAAAATATTTGTCTATTTAAACTGGGATTCAGTAATGGCATTTTGGTACAGTAAACAGATAGAAGAATATCTGACCTGCCATGTACACTGTCAAATTTAGCCAGTGTCCCAGTTTCTCTTTTTAAAATTTTCAAGATATTTGATAATCAATGTGTCAGCCAGAAAAATAGCTTTTTGCTTATAAACACAGATTATTTTAGATATTACATCAATGAGATTTTTCAGTTATCAAAGTCTCATCTCTTTCCTAAAGTGGAATGCAAAACATCAGTTAGATTAGAAAATGACCCTTAACTTCCACCTGCTGGAAAATTGTAATATACTAGTTTTGTTAGATTAAGATACATTAGTGCTATCTGTTTGAAAATATTTCTATAATTATACAAATCATCCAAAATATGAAGATGTTTGTATTAGTTATCTATTGTTGCCTAACAAATTACTTGAAAACTTAGTGACCTTAGACAACAATATACATTTATTTTCTCACACATGTTCTGTGGATCAGGAATTTGAAAGCAGCTTAGGTGGCTAGTTCTGGCTGGAGGTCTCTCCTGAGATTGCAGTCAAGATGTCAGCCAGGGCTGTAGTCATCTGAAGGCTTGCCTGAAGCTGGAAAATCTGCTTCCAACATGGCTCCTTCACATGGCCATTGGCAGGAGGCCTCAGTTCCGTACCCAGGGGGTCTCTCCTTAGGTCTGCTTCAGTATCCTAAAATTGTGACATCTGGCTTCTTCCAGAGTGAGTGATTTGAGAAAGATGGTGGATGCCTCAATGTCTTTTAAGTCATAGCCTCAGAAGTCACACACCATCATTTCCACAATATCCTATTGGTTACACGGTCAGCCAAACTCAGTGTGGAGGAGACTACACAGGAACATGAGTGCCAGGAGGCTAGGATCACTGGGGGCCATCTTAGAGGCTGGCTACCACAATGTCTATGATGTGAATGGCACTCACTTAGATATGGCACCCTTGTGTAGTGCACAACTTGAACAACCATGCATGGCAGCCTTGAGCAGCCACATTGAACAATATACAGTGTTTCCAGAGAAGATATTTTCTATCTCTCTGAGCAATAAACTAGTTTGATAGGTAAGATTTCTTCCTAACTTTTGAATTTTTCTTCCTAACTTTCATGTTTTTCATTTAAGTTATATATTTTCTTTTCCTGTATTACTGTATCTCAATTAATACTCCTGTATTATTATACCTGTAAAAAATCTTAATGTGTCCTTTTTCTGTCTCTGTATCTCATGATATAGTACATGAATTTCATAAATGTTAATATCTCTTTCCTCTTGGTTCTAATGTGTCTTGTTTTATTTTTTACTCTTTTCTTTTTCTTTTAGTCCTACTTCATTTTCCCTTTTTTTTTGGTGAGGAAGACCAGCCCTGAGCTAACATCCGTTGCTAATCCTCCTCTTTATTTTGCTGAGGAAGACTGGCCCTGGGATAACATCTGTGCCCATCTTCCTCTACTTTATATGGGACGCCTCCATAGCGTGGCTGACGAGCAGTGCATCTGCGGGTGCCCGGGATCCGAACTTGTGAACCCCGGGCTGCCAAGCGCAGACTAAACTGCTGTGCCACCGGGCGGCCCCCTCATTTTCCCTTTTTGACTGCCTACTTCATTCAAACATATAGTTTTTCTCCTAATTTTCTTTAATAATGAATAGTTTTAAAGTTATCCTTAAATAAATGTTCTAAAACCATCAATTCTACACAAACTGCTTCTCTGGATCAGGTGACTCTACATCCTGGTTTATACCTGTAGAACTGGTGTAATTTTTGAAAGCTTCCTCTTCCTCATAAGTGTTCTGATTTAGATGAGAAATTTTCTAGTCACCCTAACAATATTATAGGGAATGCTATGTGTCATAGGTGATAAGATAGATCATATAAGAGTGGAAATCAGTGACAAAAAAAAAAACATTTTTCAATTCTACAAATGGTTTTGGATAACAAGGACTACATTTATGTCCCCTGTCGATGTATTTTGAGATCTTTATCTAATGACTGAGCTAATAAACACAAAAGTGATACTGCCACACAAGTCAGGTATTATTCCTATACTAGTCAGTTGATTTTATGATATTGAAAATGACTGATAACTTTCCTAGAAGGTGGCTGCATTCAGGTGAAATGTTAAAAGGTTGCCTATTTGTTAATGCAGTATAAAAGAATGGGTACACTTCATGTTCTTAGTCTTTTTCCTCACCTTCAATTTAATGTAATAGCTCAAACTTAAGAAACAGGAAAAGTAGAATTTATGGAACTCATTTAAAAGTACTCTTTAAATATTATTTAAGCCATGCATATTTAATAACAGGGGATGGACTTATTCTATTGATAGAGAAACAATAGTTTAAAACAAGTCAAAAATTGGAACACTCTTCTAACTGTAACTTGCATCTTTTTAAAATTTATAACCTCCTTAATAAGATGTTAGTTATCAGCGTGGTTAGTTTATCACACCAATAACTCTTTGATTTGGATAAAAGACTTAGAGGCTTTAACGAATCTGGTGGAGCTAATTCTGAGAAACTGTCAAGTGGAGAAAAGGGAAAAAAAAGACCTGGGTGGAAGGGTGCCTAGGAAATGGAAAGAAAACAAAAGAACGCTGCGTGGTAAGATACCTGATGAAACTCAGTTGCTGGAGTGCTTCTTTCCTTCCTTCTTTCCTTTCTCTCTCCCTCCTTCCTTCTTCCTTGCCTTCCTCCTTTTCTTTCTTCCTCCTTCCTTCCCTTCCCCCTCCCTCCTCCCCCTCTTTTTCTCTCTCTTCTTTGTCTCTCTCTGTCTCTGTCTCTCTCTCCTCTTTCTTTTCCTTCCCCCCTCCTGTCTTGCCTGCCTGCCTTCTTACCACAACCTGATGGAACTGGGAGGTGATTTTTAACTCAGATTTGAACTTGCTTAGAGCCGTTGTTTCTCACAACTAGTTTTCATGTGATTTAATAATAACCCACCAGATTCTACTTTTTTTTAACATTGGTGAAAGGCTGACAGTCATCAAAATGCTGTTCCCTGACCTCTGAACTTTGGGTTATGACCTCTGAGTTTCAGGTTACCTGTAAGCTCATTTCCAAAGATTCCAAAGTACTTGCCTTTTTCCCTTCACTCCTCTATTTTTAGTACTAGTTCCATTATTCCCTTCCTCTTCTTCTATACTTTTAATTATAATCCTAAAATAGGATTCCTATTCTTGTGCTTCCTATTTTTTTTGCTTTTTGGCTATAAATTACGTTCTTAGTTATGTGTATAATAGATTCTTGAGTTCAATTTTAGTCATGTGTTAAGAACTTAAATTAGCAACGTTATAAATCCTAGCTTATTTCCTTTTTAGTTTTCTACTGAAGTTGTGGAAGATTGCAAATTGGAACTTCGTATTAAATTTGTTAAGAAATGTCTTAATATACATAATTTAAAACTTTGCTGTGTTTTAATATGTTTTCAAAGCTATGTTTACTCAGGTCGCCTACTGTGTTTGATCCTCTGCTCCTTGAATCTTCCTCTTGTAATGTTCTTTACTGTGGGCAGAATTCTGAGAGGGCCCCAATATTCCCTTAACCTGAGGCACACACCCGGTATGATCCCCTCCTCTTCAGTGTGAACAGGATTGAGAATATGATGGATTTCCCACCTGTGATTAGGTCACTAATCAGTTGACTTTGAGTTAATCAAAAGAGAGATTATCCTGGGTGGATCTGACCTAATCAGGTGAGCCTTTTAAAAGAAGGTGAAGCACCAGAGAGATGGTCATCTGCTGGCCTCAAAGAAGAAAGTAAACTGCCATGAGTTCCACAGCTGGAAAGAAATGAATTCTGCCATAAGAGCTACAAGAGGACCCTGAGGTCCAGAAGAGAAACCGAGCCCTGGCTGACGTCTTCATTGCAGCCTTGTGAGAGCCGAGCAGAGGATGCAGCTAAGCCATGGCCAGAATCTTGACCCACGGAAATTGTGAGATAATAAACGCAAGTTGTTTAAAGCTGCTAAGTTTGTGGTATTTTTTTTTTTTTTTTTGTGAGGAAGACCAGCTCTGAGCTAACATCTGTAGCTAATCCTCTTCTTTTTGCTGAGGAAGACTGGCCCTGGGCTAACATCTGTGCCCATCCTCCTCTACTTTATATGGACGCCGCCACAGCGTGGCTGACAAGCGGTGCGTCGGCGGGCGCCCGGGATCCGAACCGGCGGACCTCGGGCTGCCAAGCACGGACTAAACCGCTGCGCCACTGGGCCGGCCCCTGTGGTAATTTTTTAATGTAGCAATAGAAAATGAATACATTCACCCCCTGCTCTCATTCTCTTCTACGTCCCTGAATGTTCTTCCTCTCCTCTCTTCCTGTACTTTAATATAGCCCCATATGTCCCTGCCTTTTCTGTCTCTCCAGTGCTGTTAGGCCTTTTTGCGGGTGAGCTTCCAGGCTGTGCCTGTCCTAGGGAGACTGTGCCCATCCAAACCCTGGCCTGGAGATTGAGATTTAGCTGACATAAAGGAAGATAGAAGACACACCCAAATACACATTCTGAGGCAGCCAGAGCATTTCAGTATAAAATCTGCATTAAAAAAAGGCAAGCAAGGGGCCGGCCCGGTGGCGCAGCGGTTTAGTCCGCGCTTGGCAGCCCGGGGTTCGCCGGTTCGGATCCCGTGCGCCCGCCGATGCACTGCCTGTCAGCCATGCCGTGGCGGCGTCCCATATAAAGTGGAGGAAGATGGGCACGGATGTTAGCCCAGGGCCAGTCTTCCTCAGCAAAAAGAGGAGGATTAGCTGGTCTTCCTCACCTAAAAAAAAAAAAAAAAGGCAAGCAGGTAATCCTCAAGGGAGTAGAGCACAGGACAGTCAGTATATCACCTCAGTATAACACTTCATACCATCATGGCTGCTGCAAACGAGCAGACTTTCTGGTGGGCCTGGGTGTCTGGTAATTATTATGTATATGAGAGCCCTTAAAAATATGAGACAATTATGTCAAATTAAAGCCATACTTTCTAAAATGTACAACTGTGTAAACGTATATGGAAAGGCATAATTGTTACCAAGGGGATTCCCCTGTTTTTGTACATCGTCTCTACTGAAGTGATGTCTATTTAACCTAAACAACTTTTCAACACTGCTGTTCAGCCTTATGTGGAGTAGAAGTAACAAATGGTATCATTAAATCACTCTTGTTTGATTCTTTAAAGAGTGACACCTATTGATAAATGTCACAGTTCCTACAACATCAAAAATAATTAGGAGAGTTCTCAGCAATAAAAAGAAACAACTTATTGATACACGTAACAACCTGGATGAATCTCCAGAGACTTATGCTGAGTGGAATAAGCCAGTCTCAAAAGGTTACATACTGTGTGATTCCTTTTATATAACATTCTTAAAATAACAAAACTGAAGAAATAGCAGATTAGTGGTTCCCAGGGCATAAGGAAGGGTTGGGGGCAGGAAGGAGTGGGTGTGCATATAAAAAGGCATGAAAGGATCCTGTGGTGATGGAAACTTCTATATCTTGGTGGTATCAATGTCAATATCCTGGATGTGACATTGTACTATAGTTATCATTGTTCCGTAGTCGCCCAGTGGGGTTTTCTTTGTAATCCCAAACCCCGTAAAGTCATAGCAAACATGATACTTAGTATAATGTGAATCATTAGGCTATAACAAATAACATCGAAAATCAAATACAACTCATATTGGTTACACTGTTGAAGAATTTTAGTGATTCATCAATGAAGTTTAAAATTTAAAAATCTATGTTAAAAAACTCCAGGAGGGAAGTAATAACTTAAACAGTGAGAAGAGCACTAGACTTGGAGTCTAAAGAGTTGAGTGGACCACTAACCATCCATATAACTTTGGAAAGTTAATTTTAATTTGCTAAGATGAAAAATGGTTGCACTACATCAGAGAAGTTTTATAACTTAGATAGAACTCAGAAGTGCTAACAGTAAAAGAAAACTGAAAAATAAAATTGTTAACTCAGTACATTAAAATTAGGAACTCTGTTTATCAAAACCCACCATTAATAGAATGAAAAGACAAGCCAATACTGGGAGAAGATATTAGCAATATACCTAATTTATAAAGACTCTTATCCAAACTATAAAACAAACTCCTACAAATCAATAAGAAAAGGCAATAACTCAATAGAAAAATAGACAAAAGAATTGGCACATGAGATATCACAACATATCTAAATTGTTCCCAAATTCATTATTTTTCAAGCATGACAAATTAAAATCACATTATAATTTACTACACATCTATGAGAATAATTAAAATTAGAAAGATTGACAATATCAAGTATTGGCAAGGAGTGGAGTTACTGGAATTCTCATATAATGAATGAGCCTATAAATTGGTCCAATCACTTTGGAAAACTGTTTGGTAGTATTTGCTAATGCTCAGCAGTACATTCCTTAAAACCCAGCAATTTCACTCCTTAGACATATACATAATAGAAATACATAAATATGTTGATCAAAAAACATGGACTAAATGTTCATAGCAGCATTATTCACAGTAGCCAAAAACTGGGAATAATCCAAATGTCCATAAACAATAGAATGAATTAAGAATATCATGGTACATTAATTCAGTGGAATACGATACAGAAACAAAAATGAATGAACTGCTGCTTCATGCAGTGGGATTTAGGAATCCCATAAACAATATTTTTTCCAGTTTTATTGAGATATAGTTGACATATAGTATTGCGTAAGTTTAGGATGTACAATGTGGTGATTTGATATATGTATATATTGTGAAATGATTATCACGTTAAGGTTAGTTAGCACATCCATCACCTCACATAGCAAACATTTGTGTGTTTTGTGTGTGTGTGTGTGTGTGTGTGTGTGTGTGTGTGTGTGGTGAGAACATTTAAGATCTACTCTCAGCAACTTTCGAGTATACAATACTGTATTGTTAACTGTAGTCACCAAGCTGTACATTACATCCCCAGAACTTATTCATCTTATAACTGCAAGGTGTATCCTTTGACCACCTTCACACCTACCCCCACTCTCGGCAACCAGATGAGCAAGACTGACCCACGGAAACTGTGAAATAATAAATGTGTGTCAGCTGCTAATTTTGTGGTAATTTATTATGCAGAAATCAAATAACTGATATAATCAATTTGAGAACTGTAGTAAGGTGTAGTGAATAAGGCAGAGAGTGATATGAGATGATATCCAAATGGTAGGCAGGGCCAACCAGATCATACAGAAATTTATTCTAAATTTAAAGAAGCCATTGGAGAGGTTTAAGAAAGGAAATGACAGGATCTAAGTTTTAAAATGATTGCTCTGGATACTTATGAAGAACTTTTTTTTTTGTTTTGCTGAGAAAGATTAGCCCTGAGCTAACATCTGTTGCCAATCTTCCTCTACTTTATATGTGGGTTGCCACCACAGTGTGGCTGACAAGTGATGTAGGTCCACACCTGGGTTCCAAACCTGGGAACCCAGGCCACCAAAGAGGAATGCATGGAACTTAACCATTATGCCATGGGCCTGGCGCCATGGAGGATGTTTTAATGAGCAAGAACAAAAGTAGGAAGACCGGTTTGGAGTTTCAGTAATCAAGGCAAGAGATAATGTTATCTTGGACTGGTGGAGAGGTGGAGGGAAGTGAGTGGATTCAGGATATGTTTAGGATAGCTTCAACAGGATGTCCTGGTAGGTTAGATATCAGATGTGACTAACTGGATGGATTGCGAGCCCATTTATGAGGTGGGGTGTGCTTGTGGTTTGGGGACAAAGTTCTGTTTTGCCAGGTTAAGTTTGAGATACATTCTAAACAGTCTCATGGAAAAGACAAATAGGCTGTTGAATGTGATCAAGTTTCAGGGAGAGCTCAAGGATCAAGATACACATTTGGGAGTCCTCACAATACAGATGTATGTAAAGTCCTGGGAATGTATGCAGGCACCTCGGGAGAGTGTAGTTAGAGAAGAGAATTGGTTGCATAATGAAGTCCAACATGTAGACATCAAACACAGGACAACGAGTCAGCAAAGGAGACAGAAAGAACAGGCAGTAAAGTAGGAAGAAAACCAGGAGTGTGTGGTCTCATGGACAAAGAGTATTTCAGGAAAAAGGGAGTAGTCAAAAGTGTGAAATCCTACCGAGATGTAAAGTAAGATAAGAACATAGAAGCAGTCATCTGATTTGCCCCCATGAAAATTGTTGATGGACAAGAGCACTTTTAGTACAGTACTAGGGACAGAGGTGCGAGTAGAGTGGTCCAGATAGTGCAGAAGTAGAGACATCAGTATAAAAGCCCTTTTAAGGGCCAGCCTGGTGGTGCAGCAGTTTAGTTCGCGCTTGGCAGCCCGGGGTTCGCAAGTTCGGATCCCGGGTCCCTGTTGATGCACTGCTTGTCAGCCATGCCGTGGCAGCGTCCCATATAAAGTGGAGGAAGATGGGCACAGATGTTAGCTCAGGGCCAGTCTTCCTCAGCAAAAAAAGGGGAGGATCAGCAACGGATGTTAGCTCAGGGCTGGTCTTCCTCACACAAAAAATAAGTAAATGAAAGTGCTTTGAAGGAATCTTCCTATGAAAAGATTCAGAAATATTGAGGGGAATTGTGATATAAAAATGTGTGTTTTTTTCCTTTTTAGAGTATTAGACACTAGCCCATATTTGCATGCTAATGGGAAAGATCCAGCAGGGAAGGAAAAAAAATCCATGACATAGGGAAAAGAAGGAATAACTGTAAGAGTGAACTTGAAATGGCTGCAGATGGAATTCAGAGCCCAAGGAGACTTTGATAGGAGAAGGGATACATCATGTAGACACAAAACTATTCAAAATTTCTACTTCTATTTCTCCTTTTGTCAGTTTAGGATTTCATATTTTTCTAGGAATTTGTCCATTTCAAATAAAATTTTCAAATGTATTGGCAAAATATTCATAATATGCTTTTATCACCTTTTTAATGCCTGTTGGCTCTGTAGTGATATTCTTTCTTTCATTCCTGACATTTTCTCTCTCTCTCTTTTCTTTTTTAGTGAGGAAAATTGGCCCTGAGCTAACATCTGTTGCCAATCTTCTTCTTTTTGCTTGAAGAAGATTGTCCCTGAGCTAACATCTGTGCCAATCTTCCTACATTATGTATATGGGATGCCACTACAGCATGGCTTGATGAGTCATGTATAAGTTCACGCCAGCCCGCCAAAGTGGAGTGCGTGGATTTAACCAGTAGGTCACCAGGCTGGCCCCTCTCTTTTCTTTTCTTGATTGGCCTTTCTAAGGATTTATTAATTTTATTAGTCTTTTCAAAGAACCAACTTTTGGCATTGCTAATATCTCTTTTCTCTTTCATTAATTTCTAATGTTACCTTCATAGTATCCTTCCTTTTAGTTAATTTGTTGTTCTTTTTATAATTTATAGAGATGAATACATACTTGGATTATTGACTTTAGCTTTAGCTGTATCCCACAATTTTGAAATGTCACCTTTTTATTACCATTTAGTTCAAAATATTTTCTCATTTCCATTTTGATTTCTTCAGACTTGATTAATTTCCAAACATGAGAGACTTATAGTAATTTTTCAGTTACTGATTTCTAGCTCTAGTCCCCTATGGTCGGAGAATATACTCTGATTTTAATAATTTGAAATTTGTTAACACTTGCTTTATGACTTAGCATAGCATCAAATTTGGTAAGTGTTCCGTGTGTTCTTGAAAAGAATGAGTATCTGCTGTTGGTAAGTGCAATTTTCTACACTAATTAGGTCAAGTTTGTTAATCTTATCAATCAGTCTTCCATACCTATACTGATATTTTGTAGTGCTTGGTCTATCAGTTTCTAAGAAAGGAATATGAAATTTCCCACTTGATTGTAGAAGTCTCTAGTTCTCCTTATAACTCTGTACAGTTTTGCTCCGTGTATTTTGAGGCTTTGTCATTAGATGCATACAAGCTTAGAATTTTTATATTTTCCTGGCAAATTGACCCTTTTATCATTATGAAGCATCCCTTTTTATTTCTAGTAATGTTTCTTACTGTTATAACTATACCAGTTTTTTTTTTTTTTTTTTTTTGGTTAGTAGTTCCAAGAATTATCTTTTTCTATCTCTTTATTTTCAACCTTTGAGTATCCTTATATTTAAGGTGTGATTCTTATAAAAGCATATGGACTAATTTTGTTATTTTATCCAGTCTGACAATGTTTTTCTTCTGATTGGAATATTTAGTCTCTTTCTTGATATCTGCCTTGGCACAGAGTTGATATGCCCCTGGGGATGTGCTTGGTTTTGAGCAATTTCTCTTCTGAGCCTGTATTGTTCCCCTCTTCATTCTTGTGCTTGAATTTTTCCCTCATCAAAGAGCTGGGAACACAGCTTCTGTTTCATCAGTCCTTCCTAATTGTGTGGTGGCGAGCTGGGATGATGGACCGTATGGCCTTCTTGGAGCTCTGCTTCTCGGTGGGGCAGCAAAGCTTGCTCCAGAGGCCCATCCCTCTGCCAGGTTCCTGGAGACACAGCTCCTAATACCTTGTTAACACACTGAAAAGAGGTTTTTCCTCCTTAACACTGGTCATTTAACATCCTCCCATCTTTCACTGAAGAAGCGGCAAGGGATAGTCCCAAATTCCAACCTTCCTTTTTTCCCCATCTCTAAACCACAGAAGCCACAGGCAAGCTCGAAAGCTAATATAAGCCGTTATTCTTGTTTTTTCTCCTCCAAGACTTAAAAAAAACTAGTAGTTCCCAGTCATGTGCTTAGCTTCTCCTACTTATCTCAGCCTAAGACGGTAATCCTTACTTAAAATTATATATGAAAAGGAAAGTAAATAATTGAATATTTTGATATAATGTCTTAATGAAATTTTATTTCAGTATACTTAAGAACTATGGCTTACCCTGGGGATGGATGAAACTTACAATTATGAATGTATTTTAACCAAACATTTACCTTTTCATCTGGACAGGTGACATGCACACATTTATACAGAGAATAGAAATTTTAAAAAGCAATTGATTTTTAGACACTTGAGAAGTACCAATTTTGTGTCTCAATGGTGTACTTTTGTTTTCCATTGCAGGGCACCTGCTCCATGCAGAAAAGCATTTTTGAGTTTTTATCTGTAAACTTTTTTCCCCCTCGATCTCAATTAGTTTCAAAAACTGCAGCCTCAAGATCAGAACTGTGCACAGGAGAAAAATTAAACTCTGTGCTATTGAAGATAGTTTTGTGGCACGTAGCAGGGGCTTAAACAACGGAGGCTTGCACAAGGTAAAAGTTTACTTCTCTCTTACATAAGTGAAGGATGAGAAATTGGACTCATCCTTCGCTCACACGACCACACCTGGCTGCACGGGAGGATGGAAAATGCTGCCTTTATTCAGCATGGCCACATGCCCGGCTAAAATGAGAGTACCGGAGAATGGTTGTTAGAGGACAACTCTCAGCCTGTCATAATCACACATTTTAAAGCAGAATTTCTCAGGTAAAAACAATATAGGAACTAGTAGAGTTACTAACCTTTTGGGTTTTCTTAGAATTAATCTTCTTACACAGTTTTATTTATATAAATGTGTATATGCACAAATACATGTATATGTGTATATATATGTATGTCTTGCACTATTTATTTAACTTTTTACTGCAGAGAATCTCATTGCATGCACATATAGTAAGATAACCTAAATAGCATTTTTATCAGCATTACCATTAAATAGAAGCAAACTATTATTAGCAGAATTAAGATAAATTGGGTGACTTGTTTTTCCTCTTGAGACACTGAATATACACACTGATCATATATGGCAATGGAACTCTGACCCACAACCTCTGTATCGGCCAGCCTGCGAAGCTAAAGCACAACCTCTATATCAGTTTGCCCAGAATGATCAGGACTTGGTCAATGACTGCCAACTTCCCTATTTTTTGCCTCAAACTCAGGACCAAACAGAGAAAGCCAAATATGCTCCCCAAACCAATCATATAAGGTGCCCTGCTTCTAGTTAGTTAATCCACCTCTAGCTTTTCCACAATGACAATCTCTAATCAGAGCATACCACTGTGAAGCTTTCCCACCCACCCCCCAACTCTGCCACTTTCTCACCCTGCCAAGAGCATCCTTGGTATAGTAAGCTCTGAACAAATAGCCTCTGTTCTCATTTGGGCAGCCTTCGTTTATATCCACACTAATAATAAGCTGCCAGCGCTGAGCTATAGGTTTCATCTTTTATGCAATTTGGTCTAATTAATCTGTCATATCACACATTGGCTGTACAGTGCTGTGCAAACTACTCTACCTTCTGTGTCTGTTTCCCTTTCTGCAAAATTGGGACAAATATTACCCACTTCACTTCAAAGTCTTCTTTCATCTAAATTTTATCTTCTTCTGAGTACCTGTGATCTTTGTGAGTCCAAAATAGGTTTAAATGATAAATTTATGTTTTATATTTCTACCCTGAAGATTGTGTGGCACATTAAGTATGTGTGTGTATAAAATCATTTGAAATTAGTTAATTAAAATTAGAAGACAAATTTATTAAAAGTACATTTCTTTCTCTTTCTGAAACGTGTCATATATGTTTGTGGCGACTGCAGTGAGGAAAAAAATTCTCTTTCCTTCTACTCTCCTAGGTTGTCTGGCTGGGGTCCTGTAAAAATAGACTGACAAAAGACAGGTTAACAAGAGAAAACCAAATAAAATTTATTAACACGTGCAGCACACATCATGCAGGAGAAACCTCAATGAAAAGTAATTCAAAGGGGTAGTTAGAACTTGGGCTTATGTAGCATCTTAACAAAAGAACAATAAATTTGTAGAGAAGTGACAAGACAAAGGAAAAGGGTTTTAGGTTTTCAAGGACAGCAAACTGTGGGAAGGTAAACATGTGGGGGAAACTAATGGAGAAGGGTTGTTTGTTCAGGTCCATCTGGGTGCTGACTTTTCGTCTTCATCACCATAAAACTTCCCCGGGAAAGGGGATTTATGGCACTCCTCATTTTTCAGAAATTTCTGCTTTTGGTCAGATAAGAGATCCTCTAGGAAGGCTTCTTTCTGCATCTGTTGATTCTCATTTGCCTCCAGCTCAAAATAATTCTCATGCCAAAGGAACACATTTTGGAATGGCATATTCTGGTCTCCTACACCACCACGAAACTGTGTTGCTCAGCTCAACTGTGGCAATCCCAGCTGCCGCCCCTCTGGACCTAACTTCCCAGTGCCCCATCCTTTCATTATCCACCTCTCCCCTCCAAAAAACTCACCCCATGTTCTGCTTAGGGCACACTTCTTCCGGGCTGTCCCAGCAGGCAGTGGTACTAGAAAAGGAACATTACCATGGGACATGGGACTCATCTAACAGGAGACTGCGGCTTGAGGACTTCCCATCAGCCTGGCCAGAACTTTCTTAGAGCCGTGCTGTAAGCTGGAATTCTTCCTTCCCACTCCTCCATCTTTCCCCTCTTCTTTTCAAGTGTTAGCCCTGCACCTTCACCTGAAGGTACTCCCTGCCTGCTCCTGCTTCCTCCCTTTACCCTTAACAGGCATTTCCCCTCAGTAAATCTCTTGCGTGTCTGACCATGTTTTGGTGTCTGCTTCTGTGAGGACATGAACACAATATGTAAATAAAATGCAAACCAGCGGGAAGATACCATTACAATCACAGTTCCCACCTTAAGGTTCTGGTTTGAAATCAAAGTGCTTAAGATTTACTAGTTTTGTAAAGGAAATTACAGCATCATAAGTAACTACGTCATTGTGAGTTTAACTATAAATCTAGAATTAAAATTCAGTCTATTTCCAAATATCATGGTTCACCAATTCAGGGTACAGAAAGAACTGTAGAAGAATAAAATTCACTGGTAAAAGAATTCAGATTTTAAGTGCTCACCAAAAGGAGTGACAAAACTAGCAAGCAGGAGCAGCCTGCAAAGGTCACAAAGTCTTACAAAGTTCTTATGGTCAAAGTCCCTGTTCTATAATATCTGATTCTCTTACAAAATAGTAAGTAAGTGGAAGCCTTCTTTGATTTCTGTCCTTTTTTTTTTCAGTGAGGAAGATTTTTCCTGAGCTAACATCTGTGCCATTCTTTCTCTATTTTGTATGTGTGATGCTGCCACAGCATTGCTTGACAAGCAGTGTGTAGGTCCACGCCCAGAGTCTGAACCCGTGAACCCGGGCTGCCGAAGTGGAGCATATGAACTTAACCGCCACGCCACTGGGCTGGCCCCTCTGTCCTTTTTTATGTCTGAATGTGAGACTTCCTTCCACTAGCTAGGCTCTGAAGTGGCCCATCTTCCTAGGGCAGAACCAAAAGTTGTGTTCTTTTTTTAAGAATACAACTCAGTGTGTCTCCTGACTGGTAACAGAAAGTCATAGGATTTTCTCCCTTTCATGCCCTCTTGGGCATTTCCTATAGACAGAAGATTAAGTTCAGCACTGGTGAAGAGTGTCTATTTTGAGAAAAGTCAAAAACTAAAGAATTTTTTAGAATTTATAAGATACTAAGTTTATATTTTCTTTTATGATGAGTTATTATAGAATAATAACTACATACCTAAAAAGGTAAGAATCAAAGTTTCAAATGGGTGAAATTAATCTCCAGCTCTCACAAAAACATATTTCAAATACAATTTAGCTGAATGTATTTCAAGTGCAGTTGAGCTTAGAATTGACACCTCTGATGAAATTTAAACCATGAATGAAAATTAAAAAGATCACAGTGCTTGAATGGAAACATGAACAGATTTTTCTACAAAAAATAGTTTACCTTCTGTGACATAAATAGATTGTAGACATAGGCTGGAGACGCTGAAACCGAGTGAGTACCTGAGGGCTACTGTAGATTTAAACCAATTTGCTGTTTTCCTGTGTAACTTGAGGGGTGACTCAGGGGTTTTGAGGAGTTGTGAGTTTGTTTTGCAGAAGATCTGTGAGCTTGTTTTGCAGAAGAAAAAGAATGCTTTCAGGGAGGTTGCATCACTGCTGGCTGGCTCTCAGCGGCCTTGAAACCCAGAAGTCAGACTGCCCAGGGGCTTATCGGGAGTGACCCTTTGTTTCTCCAAGCTCCTCCTGCCAAGTTCTATAACTGCCCCCTGCTTTCTGTTCTTGGACAGGTGGATTTGAGCAAACCCAGGCTCCCATCTACTCCTTTTGGCCAATTAGAATAAATCTTTCTCCATCTCCAAGCACCGATGTCTCAGTGTTTGGCTTGCTGGGCATCGGGCACACAAACTTGAGATTAAAATGTTCCATATCAATGCCAGTCAATACTTTGCATCCACCACTCTTCTTTTTAAGAGAACCTGCCTCCCATCCTGGCTTCTGCTCAGGAATTTGACCTAGGTAACTATGTGTGTATCCAGTGGCCTGACCCCTGTCAACACCTAATGAACCTGGGATGGGCACCTGATCTAAATTGGGCGAATCTGTCTCCCGACAAGAGGAATTTGGAACCGAAACACAGATAGTAATCTATGAGGTACTACAATGCATAGCCATCAGAATTGGGTCAGACCAAACACAATGCACTTAACTGGAAGCAGAGAAACCAAGAGAAAGTAGAGAAAGCCATTCTAGAGAGAGATGCAGGAGAATGACAAAAAATATATACTACAGTGGCTACCAGCATGGATTTGAGTTGATTTCAGTTCTTCCACTTAATGTAAAATAAAGAAAAATTAGTGGGGCCAGGCAGGTGGCATAGTGGTTAAGTTTGCACTCTCCACTTCAGCGGCCTGGGGTTCGCGGGTTCAGATCCCAGGTGTGGGCCTACACACAGCTCGTCAAGCTAGGCTGTGGCAGCATCCCATGTACAAAACAGAGGAAGATTGGCACAGATGTTAGCTCAAGGATAATATTCCTCAAGCCAAAAGAGGAAGACTGGCACAGATGTTAGCTCAAGGATAATCCTCCTCAAGCCAAAAGAGGAAGATTGGCAGCAGATGTTAGCTGAGGGCCAATCTTCCTCACCAAAAAAAAAGAAAAATTAGCCAGTTAGGAGGCTCCTTAATAGTCCAAATGAGAATTATTTATAATAATCCAGGGCAATGGTGTGTAGGGAAAGTGTGCTTCAGTGAAAACTATGAATTGTGTAGAGTCGAGAGAACCACCGTCTGGGTTTTCTGATTCTACAGGAGCTATTTTACAATTCTATACTGCAAATAACTGATACAAATAATGATGCAAAATAATCCTTGTCTATAGCAATGCAAACACTGTCCTGTTCAGTACAGAGTAAATTGACTTCCGTTCCCCACTGTGGAAGAAGCTAGTTTTACCTCCATTTGCACATCCTTTTCAACAACCCTTTACTCCATATAAATTTGTGCTTTTTTGAGTTCTCCTTTGAACTGATTATAACCCTTCACTAATGAGTTAAATAAAATATGCATTTAACATGCATTCTTTTTTGTATATGTTTGAGAGTTATTTTGCTTTTTTGAAAATTTTCTTTAAACAATTTCAGAAGTCTTCCACCAAGATGCCCGATGGACTCCCCTAACAGGCCCAGGTAAACTGTCACAAGAGAAGTGCACCTCATGGGTAGTTTAAACCCATGTCTTAAGTATGTCTTTTCTTGGCTCCCAGAGGTGAATCCAAAGCAGCAAATTTGCTCATGCTATTTTCCTATTTTTAATTTTCCTCTCTACTAATTTTGTGTTTTGTTTTTGATTCTTTTGCATCTGAAAAATTATTTTCTATTGGTGGCAGCACTGACTGGTGATTTGGTTTTATGACTATCTGGTGATTTCTCTAAAAGAATTTGTGTTTTATAGAGATCTAGTCTCTGCTGGGTGAGAGACAACAGAGTATTGGGTTTGTTAGTATTTTGTTTGTTTACCTATTTATCTATTTTGAGCTCAAATCAATTAAGAATTTCCTGCCCACCAGGAAGAAGAATAACTCTTTCATATCTGGACCAGAGGCTTATTGTGATGCTATGTTTGCTCTTGCTTGACTTGTGGCTGAAATTTTAGAATTGAAACTGTAACTGCTCTCTATCTACGTCTGTAATTTGGAAAGAACTTTATTTTTCATTGTGTGAGTGTGTAATGTTTTTCCATCTCAGGATGTTATTGGTAGACTAGATAAACTCTTACGTTAAAGAGTCTGTTCTGATTGGCTGATAGAGGTAAATAAGCACTTACATGGATTGAATATTCCTAAAATTCCCAGAAAATAATGAACTTCTAATACTTTAAATGTGCTAGAATCTGAAAGGAAAGAAAAGCATTCTTAGCAAAACTAGCAAGTAAATTTTTAAGAAGCCAAGTTAACAAAATTTAGGTGAATCTGGCAAACAAGACTAGTTTAAAACTTTTGGTTTAATAAATCCAGCTATGTTTTGTCCAATTTATCAGTGTTAAGTATAAGGCAAGTCTATATTTTATTCTAGTTGGGAATGTTCTTCCTAAATTTATACTAGTTTATTGATCAAATAAGCTAGCATTACTTCCACTTAATGTTTAAGATTATAAAAAACACAAATTTGTGGGGCTGGCCTGGTGACATAGTGGTTCAGTTGGCGTGGTCTGCTTCGGCAGCCCAGGACTCACAGGTTCGGATCCCTGGTGCATACCGATGAACTGCTTGTCAAGCCATGCTATGGCGGCATCCCATACAAAGTAGAGGAAGATGGGCACAGATGTTAGCCCAGGGCCAGTCTTCCTGGGCCAAAAGAGGAGGATTGGCAACAGATGTTAGCTCAGGGCTAGTCTTCCTCACACACACACACGAAAAATATGAAAAAAAATTCAAATTCATATTAGCCAAATTGAATCATTATTTTGATTTTCAATAGTAATTACAATTTATAATACATTAGCTTGATGATAATTTCTTTAGATAACTTAAAACCTTGGACTTATATTAATTCCCAGATATTCATTAGATGCCTAAATCATTTTTAAGTAAGATATGACACTGAGACATTGATTACTAAGCATAATTTTCAGTTGATACACTTTTATTTTGTATTTTACATGCTACCAAGAGGCTATTTCTTTGGGTCTATTAGTGAATGTGCTTATTTTTGCCACTTACAGAAGCCTTATAAAGGATGTATGTGGCTGTAGAAAGTTGTGTTCTGTGTATTCATGAGCTTTACTAGTCTGCTAAAATGCTAGTCTATGATATACAGTTCACAATTATCCACCCTCCAGTTTTTTGTGAAATAAAAATTACTTTGACTAAAAGTTATTAACAAATGATTGAGACTAAGGAGCAATAGTTTCAGAGAAATACAACTGTGTACATGCTTTTGTTTTTCAAGGAAAATAGTATTTTTTTCTTCCTACAGCAGCCATCCTCAAAGTTTCTGGTCTATAAACTCCTTTGCACAACATTTCCACCAGCAATGTATAAGTAATTCATTCAGTTTCTCTGTATCCTCACCAGCATTTGGTGTTGTCATTATTTTTTATTTTAGCCATTCTGTTAGGTGTGAAGTGATATCTCAATGTGATTTTAATTTGCATTTTTCTAATGGCTAATGATGTTGATCATCTTTTCATGTTCTAATTTGCCATCTGCACGTCTTCTTCACTGATATGTCTCTTCATTTCTTTTCCCCTTGTTCTAAATAGACTGCTTTTTTTTCCTGTTGAATTTTGAGAGTTCTTTATATATTCCAGATACTCATCCTTTGTTTGGTATGTGTTTTGCAAATACTTCTTCCCATTCTGTAGCTCGTCTTCTCATCTTCTTGACAGTCTTTAACAGACAAAATTTTTTAATTTTGTGATTCAGTTCATCAGTTCTTCCTTTCATTGATCATGCTTTTCATATCAAAGGTTAGGAATTCTATGCCTAGCCCTAGGTCCTTAGCATTTTCTCCTATTTTTGTTTTTATAGTTTTTTGTTTTACATTATCCATTTTGAATTAATTTTTGTACAAAGTGTGAGACTTAGGTCAAGGTTCAAATTTTTTTGCCTATGGATATTTCTGTGGGACCATTTGTTAAAATGCCTATTGGCATTGAATTGACGTGTTCATTGCTAGTTTATAGAAATAGTTGATTTTTGAATGTTTATCTTGTATCCTGAAACCTTGCAGAACTCACTTATTAGACCTTAGGATGGTTCTTGTATATTTCCTGTGTAGATAATCATGTCATCTGCAAATAGGGACAGTTTTATTTTTCCCTTCCAGCACTGTATTGAGTATCACTGGTGTGAGCAGAATCCTTGCCTGTTTCTGATCTTAGAGGGAAAGCATTCAGTCTCATTAAGCATAATGTTATGTGTAGGTATTGTAGATGCTCTTTATCAAGTGGAGGAATTCTCTTTTTTCCCTGATAGTTTTTATCATGAGTGGGTGTTGAAATTTTGTCAAATGCTTTTTCTGCATCAATTGAAATACTCATGTGAGTTTTCTTCTATAACCTGTTAATATGGCAGATAACATTGATTGATTTTCAAATATTGAACCAATCTTGCATCTCTGGAATAAATCTTATTTGGTCAGGGTACTCAATTCTTTTTATATATTGTACAACTGTTTTTGCTAATATTTTTGTTCAGGATTTTCACATCTATATTCATCAGGGATATTGGTCTGCCAATTTCTTTTTTATAGTGGCTTTGGTTTAGTATCAGGGTTATAGTAGCTTCATAAAATGAATTGGGAAGTATACTCTCTTCTATTTTCTGGAGGAGATTATGTCGAATTGTGTGGAAATATTTGGTAGAATTCTCCATTGAAACCATCTGGGCCTGGAG
The DNA here is from genome assembly GCA_031878705.1 of Tapirus indicus. Lineage (NCBI taxonomy): Eukaryota > Metazoa > Chordata > Mammalia > Perissodactyla > Tapiridae > Tapirus > Tapirus indicus. The sequence goes on along the minus strand of CM062919.1, from coordinate 122,648,575 downwards.
ATTTCTTTGGGGGAGTTTTTAAGTTCATGACTTTAATTTCCTAAATAGTTACAGCACTATTCAAATTATCTATTTCATAGTGTCTGAGTTATTTTAGCTTATAGTTTTCAAAGAAGTGATCTATTTCATTTCAGTTGTCAAATTTATGTTTGGAGTATTCTCTTATTATCCTTTCAATGTTTTCAGAGTCTGTAGTGATAAGTCCTGTTTCATTCCTAATATTGGTGATTTGTGTCTTTCTTTCTTTGTCAGTTTTCCTAAAAGTTTATCAATTTTACCTTGTCAAAGAACCAGTTCTTTGTTTTACTTTTTCTGTTTTTCTGATTTTAATTTCATTGATTTCTTCTCTTGCCTTTATTATTTCCTTCCTTCTGCTTACTTTGGGTTTATTTCGCTCTTCTTTTTCTAAATTTCTAAAATGGAAGCTTAGATTTGAGACTATTCCCTTTCTTTGAATGTAAGCATTTAGTGCTATAATTTCCCTCTCAGCACTGCTTTAGCTGTGTTCCACAAATTTTGATTATTGTATTTTCATTCAGTCCAATGTACTTTTTCTCTGAAGATGTACCCTTTGACCTATCGAATATTTAGAATGTGTGGTTTAGTTTGGAAATATTCCTTGCAACTTTTGGTTATTGACTTCTAGTTTGATTTCACTGTGGTTGAAGAACACACTCTGTATGGTTTCAGTTCTTTTAAATTTGTCAAGGTTTGTTTTATGGTCTATCTTAGGATATTTTCTGTGGGTTCTTGAAAAAAATGTGCATTCTTCTATCGTTGCATGGAGTGTTCTATAAATGTCAATTCGAGTCTATTAGTTGGTGGTGATGTTGAGTTCTTCTATATCTTTGCTGGTTTTCTGCCTAGTTGTTCTATCAATTATTGAAAGATGCCATAGTCTTCACCTATAATTGTGGATTTGTTATTTTTCATTTCAATTCTTCAGTTTTTGCTTCACATATTTTGCAGCTCTGTTGTTTGGTGCATACACATTTAGAATTGTTAAGTCTTCTTGGTGGATTGACACTTTCATCATCATATAATGTCCCTCTTTGCAATTTTTTTTGCTCTGAAGTCTACTTTACCTAAAAATGATATAGCCACTCCTGCTTTCTTTTGAATAATTTTTGAGGTATATCTTTTTCCATGTTCTTAATTTCAATCTTTTGAGCAAAGGAACTCCAAATTTCTTAACCATAGCTTTGGCTACAGTTAATTCTTCTGAAAATATCTCAGGAGTGGTGGTACGTAAAATTTAACTTTGGATTATAATATTTGGGTTCCTAGGAGTATTTTGCCTAGAACCAATTCAATAAAAAAGAAAATATTTTTCACAAGCAGGAAGGAAATGCACAGAGAACTTGAATTTTTAACTTATAAACAGTAAGGAAAAGGCAACTTTAAATGATTATGTAAATACATGTATAAACACCCAAAAGATCCACAGTCACCCATTGATGTAAGTTGGTGATCAAATATGGAGGAAATGTATTTAAACCTTCCTTGTCTTTTTCATTAAGAGCATAGTTAATGTTTTTGTTTAATTGAAATCCCCTTACATAGCAAATGACCTAAGTAGGAAAATTCTGAGAAAGATACATACAAGATGTGATCATTGGTATCTAGTGTTGGAAATTCCCATTTTTAGATACTCACAAACTCAATATTGTTTTATTGTTGTTACGTAGCAACCAGACCGTTATTTTCCTAGGCTTTCACAAAATAAAATGAGTATGTGATGAAGAGAGGCTCAGCATTCCTACTTTGTCCTTGACAAACTTAACTCCTCTTTGTTACCATTCAAAGTCAAAATGCTGAGAGAGTCCTGGCTCTTTGACATCTTTTGTCCTCTGGCAATATCTCTTTGTTCCACTCTATTCAGCACAGCACATGCTGTTCTAGCACACTAAATCTAACAGAAGGAATTTTAGGTGTAAACAATATGTATTTGCACATTTGAGATAGAACACTAACATGGTTTTACATTGTAGCATTTTATTTCTGGGAACATGGTTAAAACAGTAATTTCTTCTAGTGTTTTCTTGACACTAATTCCCTCATCCTCCTCCTTATTAAAAAACCATTAGATTACTCTTCCTCCCACTAGACTCTGACCCTTATGCTTAATGATTCTTCAAGATTAGATACCTAACACTTGATCACAGAGCTCACTGTATGTCATTGTATGTAGGGTATATTAAACACCCTACATGCACTATCTCATTTAATCCTATGACATCATCATAAGATTATCCCAATATAAAGTAGGGATAATATAATAATAAAAAGATGAGAAAATTGATTTCAAAGAAGTTAGATGACTTGCCTACATTCACACGGTTACTAAGTTCTTGAGCCTGCAATGGAATCTAGGTTTGACTGACTCCCCAGCCGACTCTCTTACCTCTATACTAATCCTATATTATGTGATCAATTCCAGAACTAGCTGTTAGTTTTAACCTATTAGTCTTTAAGAAAAATAGGCCTTTGTGATTTGGCCACCATATAAGTACTATCTGCCAGACTAACTCAGCTAATGTCCCTATAGCTCAATTTCCAGGCATCCTGTCTTTTCCATAGCTGCTCTCTCCCCAACCTCCCTGCTTCTAGACTCTGCTCAAAATCTGTTTCTTTGTCCCTGATGTTAGATTCGTGGATTCAAACATTCTGTCTCTTCTTTCTCCTTTCTTCTAAGTATCTTTCCTCTATAATTTTCCCCAGCAAGATTCTGGTACAGCTTTCATATGCTCACATGAGAAACTCACAATATAAATGCACGTTAAAGTACAATTGCCATTTTGGAGGCAACTTTATTTACTGCTTTTCTTGCTATTTATTGCTTTCCTTAAATAGTTGTCAGAATTAAGATCCTTCCATTTATATACTTGAGTATATTTTTAAGGTTTCTAAACCAGGACCCAAGATATTTACTTATCACTACAGAGTGAAGAAATATTCTGAATACTAAATAAATGTTATATTTCTTTCTACTTAACAATGTCAATATTAAATATTTATTCAATAAGTATTTATTGAGTGTCTGTATGTCAGGTACCAGCTCAGATACTACCTTTTTATCCTTCCACACAATTTTTTTTGGTGAAAGAACATTTTTTAACATTAAAAATGTCTTCTCAATATAATAATATACAAATTTATTTTAGTAAAATAAAAAAATACAGACAAGTGAAAAAGAATTAGGAAATACACACCAATAATCACTTTCAAAACTTTTGTTAATATCCTTCCAAACTTTTACTTATATTTTTGAATTGTTAAAATTTTTTTGTTAAACAGTTTTTAACTGAAACTTTTAACATTCAGTTAAAATTTTTTCATAATAAATATTCTTCTACATTAATTGTTGTTAAAGGTTAATAATAGTTTGTTTTGTGGGTGTACAACAGTTTTAAAATCATACTTTTCAATGTTGGACTCTTAGCCTATTGCTAGCTTTTTGCAATTACTGGCAAAGACTATGATGAACATCATTGTAGGAATTTTTTTTTCACATATCCTTAGGCAGTTCCTTATAGTCTCAGAAATGGCATTTCTAATGGGCTTGGGGACATTTTTTCAGATCTCAAAAAATTATCATTCCATTAAAGTTTGCAGGCTATATATTCAAAGGAGATCTCTTCTGTTTGAAGTGCAACATAATCAACCAGTTAGCTCAAATCTTAACTCTTGAAAAGTGTGTCTTCTTTATTCAACAAACACTACTAGACCACTGGACATGAGGATACAAAGATAAATAAGAGCCTGTACAGGGCAGATAACAATTTACTGTAGTATGCAGATTTGTTATTAAATAGAATATATGAACATCAATAAATGAAACCTCAACTAAAGTTGGAGTAGGGAAGGCCTGTAGAGAGAGTTCCTATGCCCTACCACTTATCCTCAGTAACCCGGAAAAAGGAAGAGACTACCTTGTACCTCCAACAGGCAGCTGCCTACTACTTTACTTCTCTAACAGGAGGAAGAAAGATTTTCTTCCTGCCCAGCAACAAGCCTCCCAATGGAAAATGCTGCAGCTCAGCCAATGAGGAGCCAGCCACCCTGAACTCTTCCTCTCCTCCAAGGAATTTTCATTTAGAACAGCCTCTCCCAACACCCCTTTTTCTGTCTAAAAGCAAGCTCCCTTCCTTTCTTTTCCAGTGTCTAAAAGCAAGCTCCCTTCCTTTGTTTTCCTTGCCCGTGGTGCACCATAGTTTGCATGTGCAAATCGCAATTCCTTTGCTATTCCCAAATACACTCATTTTGCTGGTAAAATATCTGGCGATTTTATTTTAAAGTCGATAGATACAATGTGCTTAAATTCTGTAGTATATGGATGCACAAGACCCTTAGGCTATGCTGAAGAGAGCCTAAGGCAGTGTACAAAATAATTAGTAGTGATTACCTGTAACACTGAAGGAGAATGTACATTTTTATTTAATATTTGGTGGTTGAGGAAAAGAGACAACTCATCGCCACTCCTCCTTATCCATGGATTTCTGTTTTTCACATGGTAGAGTGCACATAATCTGCTTACTTTTAGCATGTAAATTCAGAGGAAGTATCCTCTCTGTACCGAAGGGAAGCAGAAATTTAGAAATGATTGCTATAGCTAACTTGAAGACAAGAAAAATTACACTAACGGACACTTCTCCTTAGACAACAAAAAAGTGAGTCGTCACTTGGGATAACCATAATGTTGTCAACGCTGTGGCGTCACGCCTATAAGCCGAGGCGGTCGAAATGTCAAGGCCAGCACAGGCTTCCATGTTTCAGTATGCGTCGCAAAACCTGGGCAGGTTTTCAGGGAGTCCCGGCGGCCCGGCCAGGCCTAGAAGACAGGGCGACCGAGCAGAGCAAGCCGTTATCAACGCGTCTAACACTGCGATCGCGTCACGCCACGGAGCCGACGCACAGACTTACACCTCTGAGGTCTTTCTCTAGGCCCCGCCCACTCCTCGCCCTAGAGCCCTGGAGGGGGCGTGGCCAAGGGTGAGGCGAATGCGCATGCGCACTCGATACCCAGTCAATTCGCCAACTATCAATCTCGCGAGGGTTGGGAGTCGGTGGCGTAAGTAGTTGTCTGGGATGCTGGCGAGATAGATGATATCTACGAGGAAGAAGCGGAGGGGGCGAAGCTAGCTTCTCGCCTCGGTCTCTCTTTCGCTTTCCTTTCCCCTTCCCCCAACTCTCCGCCCTCCTGTAATTCAGCCCGCCTTCCCTGACCTCAGTGACCCGGGTGGCCCCACCCACTCTCGTCGACGTGATTCCCGCCGTGAGGTAAGCGCCGGTCGAACCCTGAGCCCCGCGGAAGAGGGGTACGACGAGGAGGGGAGGCTGCTGGGCCCGTCTCAGGCTCGTCGCGGAGCCGCAGCGCAGGGGGCTTCCTGGTGGGCCTCTCGTTCTTCTCTCCGCTCATTGCGACGTAGCCGCCCAGGCCTAGGCCTCCTCCTCATCCCTGCCGGCCTGGCCTCTGGCAGCATCGGGTGACGCAGAAGGAACATCATGTCGTCCGCGGCCGAGCCTCCGCCACCCCCGCCTCCCGAGAGCGCGCCTTCCAAGCCCGCAGCCTCGGCCGCCAGCAGCGGGAGCAACACCAGCAACAAAGGCGGCCCCGAGGGCGTCGCGGCCCAGGCGGCTCCCTCTGCGGCCGGCGCCGGCCCCGCCGACTCCGAGATGGAGGTGAGGGCGGCTTGTGGCGTGGGGAGAGGGCACCGTGGGGAGGAGGAGCTGGTTCCCTCGCCTGGATTTTGGTGATCGGACGCGGACCTGTGCTTAACCCGTCTGCACCCAGACTCGGCCTCAGACCCTTTGGATCCGAAATGATGCTCTCACTCTTGCGCCCTGGTGCTTTACCTCCCCAAGCGGACTGAAATGGATTTCTGCACTTCCCATTTATCTTGTCCCTTTAGCGAATCTTGCCAAGTCTTTGAACGCTCTTATTAAACAGATGTTCCTGATTATTGAGGCCAAGAGGGACTTACCCGGGTCTTTATTTTTCGCTAGACTTCCATAATTCTCTCATCTCTGAATCTAGGTTTTGGTTTCCACTAAACTTGGGGGAAGGGCGAGGGAGCTGCCCCTTATAAGTGAGAGATAGACGGGCGGGGTGGGGAAGGCATTTAAAAGCAGCGCATCCGAGGACTTGGGCCTCCTTTTCTTCATCCCGGTCCTTGCGGGGGCGGTATCTGTTCTGGGCAGAAACAATGGCGAGAGCTGGATGGACGAGTGCGCAGTGGGGATAAGCGGGGCGCAGCTGCTCCTGTGAAGGGAGAGGAGGCCCCTCCCAGGCACTGTTCCTTAGGGAGGGAAGCGACCAAGGCAGCAGCAGCTGTCTTGGACCCCCATCTAATTTAGAGGGGGAGGGAATGAATGGGTGGATGAATGAATTAGTGAGCCAACGGCGGTTAAGTTGGCTTTCAGTCCAGTGCAGTTCCTCTTTTTGGGCCTTGGCCTCTTTTTTGAAAATTGGTACCGCTCGCTGCCGACCCTGCCTTCTGGCTGGGGTTGGCCAGGGAATGGTGACAGTACTGCGGGGGTGGAAAGATTGGGCAGCTGCCAGGCGGGCCTCTTGGTTGTGCTCCACGTCTTCGCGATGTCTGGGAACAAAGTGATTGCTTGCTCCTTCCAGATTTCTTTCTTGGCCTTCGGTCTGTTTTGTTAGATATTTTATAGTCGCAGCCCAAAGATTTCTGGGATTTTTCCATCCTTAGATAGACGAAATGAAGGTAATACTGCTCTAAAAATGAACCTTGATGCTGAATTAACAGAATAAGGAAATGGAAGCGCAGGTTACCATTGAAATATTTTGTGCAATAGTTTTATTTAGGCATCAAAGGTCTAATCTAGGGTGAAGTAACATTGTTACTAGTTTTTGAAAGAACTTTTAGTAGTGAAGGTAGGTTTTAGTGCAATAGGCCGTCTGATATTCTGTAGTTTTCAGTGATTTAGGGTTTGTTTCCAATTCCTATCTAGTGTTGCGTGTTTTTTCCCTTAAGGTTTTAAAAAGTTCTCTTGGATTACCAGGGCTGGTTAATTTGGTCCTCCATGGTTTAAGGGGGTTTGAAAATCTGTGACACTGAGAGCAATTGTGTGTAAATGCACAATTCTCTGCAAAGTGGTGTCCACAGTTTTTATCAGCTTCTCAAAAGGTTCTGTCATTTAAATTTTAGAATAATAATCAATGTCTCACTAGAGATGTTATTTAAATATCAGAAAGCAGAGTAATTTATAGCCTAAACTAAGTATTTTGGCTTTCAGTTGCTTTTTTTAAATTAAAGTGGAATTAAAGTTTGAGTATTGATGTGATAATAAGTACCAAATGAAGTCAGTGGTATTTTTAGTATTTTCCAGATGAGGAAATTGACTTTTCTGGTAAGTAGAACCTGTTGTTAGAACCCAGGTTTGGCTCGGAAACTGACCCTTTTCCTACTTAACCTTGCCTTGTCATATTCTTACAAAAAAGATATGTGACAATGTCATTTATTAAAGAATGACTTAGTTATTTATACCTTCTCAGAATAGGAGTATCAGTAATTTTATCTTTTATCAATCTCTTTTCACTGACTAATTTTAGTTGTGATTTTTTTTCTCTTCACATTATAGTGTGATTTTGGGGGGGGGTCTTTTAAAATAAATGTGACTTAAGTCTGCTTTTTTTTCTGAACTGAATTCAGAAATGATTGAGTAAAATCAAGTAAAATCTTGGTTTGAGCATACATGCATGATGAATCTGGCAATCTGCTTCACGGTTGAAAAAATTATTTTAAAATGCCTTTTTGTTTTTGAAAGTAGAATTTAAGGTGGGTTTTTCCAAAATCAGAAAATAAATAAAATCTTTCACTCATGATTTTTTTCTGACAAAGCTGATCATCCCAGAAATATTAGCTAGCTTTCCTATGTATTCAGCTTTTCCTTTCTGCTTGATACTTATAGGTCAAGGGAGCAATCTCATTTTTTGTTGATTATTATGATCTTTTTGGCAGTGTGGATGGAGTCTGTCTTCGTTCATCCTCATCTCTCACTACTTACTAGGCTGATAGATAGGTACTCTATATGCAAATAATCGTATGACCTCGAGAATCCTGGAATCCAAAGCTTTTTTTTTTCCTCCCCAACTATGGAAGGAATGATGATTACTGTTGGAAAGCACATTTTTTTAGAGTGTATTTGACCTTTCATGGTCTTCCAGTAGGCTAGGTAGATAGCCTTGCCATTTTTACTTGTGAAGACCCGAGATTTGTGATGAGTTTAAGGTTACACAGATGCCTAAAGGTCTTTTCAGTGAAGTTAGACTTGAATTTAGGTCGTTGGACCTCTTAATTCTAGTAGTATACCAGCCCCCACCCCCGGCCTTTTTAATCATAGATAGCTTTATTATAGTATATATTGCCAAGCACAGATTTTTACATTATTAATGAAAATTATACTTTACCAGCTGTTCTTATCTTGTTTTTTAATGGATGAGTGGAACTTTGCAGTATAGAAGTTGTTGCTATCTTTTTGTTGTTTGTGGCATCTTGAATGTCAGGGTGAATAAATTTGCAAGAATAGCACATTTATTACCAATTTAGGAATCAGATTGTAGTTAAAGAGCATTCAGTTTAGGCTTGGTGATAAATTTTTTATGATATTCCAGAATATCAAGGTGACTAATCTGCTTTTCAGGTGTACTTTTGTGTAATAGCACAGTAGACACTGCAATTTTATGGTTAAAAGAGAACATATTTTTTTCACATTTTAGGCTATTTAATTTGGTTTCATAAGTTTTATTGATTAAAAAAGAGATTTGCTGAAAGTAACTAGGATGGTGTAGATAATAATCTTGGCAGTAGCCATGCAGATTACATATGTGGGTTAAATAGATTGTTATCATCATGTTATTGAATTTCATCAAGGTTTCCTATCAGATTAGATGACAGCCATTTAAGTATCCAGGAAGTTTGAGACAGGAGTGTATTACTTAGAATGTGTTTTGGGCAGAAATCAGTCTGATAATGGTGTATTGACTATTCTTGAAGAACAATCTATGATTTTTCCCTCCTACCAGGAAGTATTTGATGATGCGTCTCCTGGAAAGCAAAAAGAAATCCAAGAACCAGATCCTACTTACGAAGAAAAAATGGTATGTTCTAGGTATATGAATACAGTCTATAATAACTTTTTATTAGGTGATTAAATGTACCAAACTTCTGCATTTAATTTTTATAATTGAGGCACGGATATCCAATTGAAATATGTGTAACATGGGATACTATAACTTTTGTGTCGTGTTTGCCTGTGTACAGCAGATACAGAAGTATTACATGAATTCACATAATACTATGTAAATATATGACTTATGTTAACACCCCCTTTATTTTAAGATTTAGTATTAGAAGTGAGGTAAGTTAAAGACCAGAGAAGTAGTTATTCAAGGTGTGTTTATTTTGCATCCGTCCGGCATTGTACTCTGCTGGTTATAAAGAGAATAATACATTCTCCTTGCCCACAGCATTCTTAAAATATGGATGGGATCTTTACAAAAGAGAACATGATGTTATACTTGAATCCTCCAAGACCCAGCTTATATTTCATATCTTCTTAGGAAACTTTTTTTTTAACCGTGACTTAACCAATACCTACAAAGAGCTTTAAATTTAAATTCAGATTCAATAATAATGACGACTAACAGTGAATGCTGTGTACCCGGCCCTGTTCTAAGTGCTTTATATGAATTAAACTCATTGACTTGTATTGAAATCTTAAAAAGTTTAAAATAACATAGGTTAAATAATAACACCCACTACACATACAACATAGTATGCTCCTTAAGATTAGGAACAGTGTCTTAATCTTCCTGTCTTTAGCCCCCAGAACAATATCTGGCACATAGCAAGATTTTAACAAATATTTTTTGAAACTTACTTTCTCCTTGTCCTTTAACTTTCTCTTCAAGATCAGTAAATATTTTTGAATCTCTTAAATAGCTTTAAAATCCTAAAAATATATGATGTGTATTTTATGTGCACACATATATAATGTGCATAATACATATAACTATGTAAAATATGAGATATTATTATATATGATTTCTATTACATTTTATATGTGTGTATTACCATCCCATCTCCTTTCTTTGCTGCCAAACTTACATAAAGAAAAAGATAAATTTGCCAGATCTATTTTTCTCTTTCTTTCCTTTAATCCTTCACAATTTAGATTCTGTCATTAACACCATACTAGTGAATCTAATTGCCAATTCTCTGGCTTCATTTTAGTCTCATTCTTCTTGACTCATTTGTGTTTGACATTGTTGACCACTCCTCACAATGTTTACTTGCCTTGAGAGACCTTTTTTTCCGTTGATGATATCCTATTTACTTAACTATCTCTTGATCCCTTTTCATTACATTTCTTCTTGGATAGTTTGATCTCTGTCATTGGTTTTATCTGCTATCTTTAAACTGAATACTTCTGAAAGTTTCTCTCTAGCCCAGATGTCTCCAACCATTGTATTTTCATCTGCTTGTTGGACATTTAAGTCCCTTTGGTACCTCTTACTTCGCAATATCCAAAACTGAATTCATTGTCTACTCCACACATCTGCTTAGTGTTATCTCAATGACTGAAAGTACCTCTTAATGTATACCTAAGCTGTCCATAACAATACCTCATAATTTTAATAGTCTTGCAACCTCATAAATATTTCTCTTATCTTTTCCCCATCACCCTAGTTCAGTGTTTTTCTGTTGCATGGATTATTTCGTTGGCTTCTTTATTTGTCTCCTTTCTTGTGATCTGGCCTCTTGCACATCTCTTCATATTTTTGCCAAGTATATTTGTGACACAAATCTGATTATATAATGGAGGTTTTCACTGGTTCTTTACAATGCTTTTCATCTTCATGGTGGCCTTTATTGTAAGTCTTTTATCATTTCTTCCAGGTTTTTCATTCTAGTTTCATTTCCTTTCTCAATGTCATGATCTTGACTAATGGTTTTATTCTAAGCAAGCTCCCTTATTATCTGCTAGTTCCTTACCGTGGGTAAGTCTTGATATCCACTCTTCATTCTTGAAGCCAGGACCTGAATACTACTTGAGAAAACTAAATAATAGTGCTGATTGTTACCAGAATAAATTTATGGTTTTACTCTCTTGGGCTTTCAGTATTTATTGCTCAACAATCCCATTTAGCCATTCTCAAACTTTCCCACTCTGATTAAGCTTTCCACTCCATGTCTACCACATCCTCATTTTCAGTCTTCCTCCACAAAGAATTGCAAGCCTAACTTCAATTTATTTCCTCTCTATTTCCAAACATGTATGTCCTCTGCTGTTCTGTGTCATTTCCTCCTGTCTCAGAGAACGAAGCTTGTCCGAGGCTATTGATTTTAATCTTCTATTTGATTTTATGATTCACTTCTTTCAGGTTCCTGATCTTATTCTATTGTTTCTGCTTTTTAGGATCTGTTAGTTTTTCCTCTAAGATCTCGAGTCATTTTAATTTTAACCTCATTCTCTAAAGAAACAAGGTCTTTGCCAGTTTTTCGCTGTAATCTTTGCCACAATTCTGCTGAAAGCTTCTTCTGTAAATATTGTTCTTAACTCCTTGGTTCTTTGCAACTAGTTTGTAACCCCACCACTACTTGAATGAATAAGTGGTGGGAGAGAATTTTGAAATCATTGACTCTTGTGTAGAACCCTGGTGAAATTTGTACTTAATTCCTTAGGACAGTAGTTCTCAAACTTGACCATGTAGAAGATAACAAGGATCTTGGATATTTTTAATCTGAGGTGTCATGAACCATACTTTGTAAAATGCTGTGTTAAGATATCCAGAGCCTTGAAAGGTTTTTGAGCATTACAGAGGTGTGGTAACACTTGAGAATTAGGGGGGACTCCCCCCTTCTCTGTTGAAACATCACTTCTGTTAGGACTTTCCTTATCATCCTGGTTAAAATTTCAGTGCCACTCCCACTTCCCATCTCCCCTTCCCCTCTTTTATTTTACTTCTGAGCATTTATCACCTTCTGACAATCTTGCATAATTTACCTATTATGTTTATTTTCCATATTGGACTATAATGAAAACTTCATAAAGAACCAAAGTGTGTTTTCTGGTAGACACACAAAAATAATTCTTGAATTGAACAGCTATTGAAGAAGACAATGTTGATTTGAAAATGTCTTGAAAGAAGTGAAGAATACTTAGTGGTTTGAATATTGTAGAATAGCTTCTACTTTAAAATGTCTAGGCTCTGACTTACCTGAGTTTATTTCCAGAGTTTATTTATATTGATTCCAAACATAATGACAATAATTGAATAGTCTTTCTTTTAGTCCCAGCATTTTCTAGATGCATGTTCTTGGCTCTTTTGTTATATATGAATTAAGAAATGAAATTGTGCAAAATACACGCAGATATTTGTGTCTCAGTTCAGTACTTTTAAACAATTTGTGATCTTCAAAAACAGACTGAAACTTGTCATCTATATGACATTACCAGGGAGAAGCATGTTGAAGCCTGTTGTTAATTGTGCAGATTGGGTTCCTCTGATGACTGTCATTTGTGACGCAGTGAAACTCGCACCCTGTGCCTTCCTGATAGCAAATTGGTCTTCAGTTTTTATGTTGGTGCAACTTTAAAGAATTGTGTTTTCCTTTAAAAAATACATAGCTTTCACAACATTGTGATGTTTGGATACCTCTCGTGTTTGCTTTACTAAGTAAAGTGCATTTTTGTAATTCATTCTAAAACTGACATTTTAAACATTTGTAGACAGAGATGTTGAGTAACTGGTTTCTCTGTTTATTGAGCTCTTCTTGTATTCTTGTTTCTCCTTTTTTTAAACCAAACTGTATTAAGTGTATCTGTAAAAAGTCTGTTGCCTAAAGCCTCTATATTTTATTATTTATTTTTATGAAAACTTGATTTCAAAGATGTTGAATTTTTTTGTTCAAATTCTTCCATTCTCTTGGGGTGATAACAGGGAACATTCAAAGCAGCAGATGTTATATATGAAAGGAAGAAATAGCTTTAAGAACTGCATTGGGTTAATGAATATTTCATAAACTTAATAGATGTTTTTCAAGCCTGATAGCTTTTTAAAATTTCGCACATCCTAATTGATGAATGACCGATGCCTTTTCCCCACTACTGAATAAATTCACTTGTATTGCAGTGTCTTTTAATGTTTTATTTGATATTTTTTGGTCAACTGTATTGAGGTATAATTGACACACAACAGTTTTAAGTTTGTAATTCACTGAGTTTTGGCAAATACGTGCAGTCATTTAACCACCTTAGAATCATGATGTAGAGCAGTTCTAACATCCCCCAAAAGTTTGCTCCTGCCCTCATCCCTTTATCACTTTAGATCTGCTTTCTGTCACTAGTTAGAATTTCATATAAATGGAATCATACAGTATGTGGCCTTTTATGTTTGGCTTCTGTCACTTATTATAATGCTTTGAAACTCATCTTTGTTGCATATATCAATAGTTTGTTCCTTTTTACTGCTGAATTCATTGCATGAAGCCAAGTTACAACTTTGATTTCTGAAGTTGTATTAATATTCTAATAAAATGTGTCTTAAATTTTTTGCAGCAAACTGATCGAGCAAATAGATTTGAGTATTTATTAAAGCAGACAGAGCTGTTTGCACATTTCATTCAGCCTGCTGCTCAGAAGACTCCAACCTCACCTTTGAAAATGAAACCAGGGCGCCCACGAATAAAAAAGGATGAGAAACAGAACTTGCTGTTAGTTGGCGAGTGAGTAATAGTTTATACTTAATAGGTGAACCATATTTATTTTTGCTTGTTTTCATTAAAAGCATAAAATCACTTCACTAAAAAGATTATTTTACCGGGTGGGCCTGGTAGCGTAGTGGTTAAATTGGTGCACTCCGCTTCAACAGCCTGGGGTTTGCAGGTTCAGATCCCTGGAATGGACCTATACACCGCTAATCAAGCCATGCTGTGGCAGGTGATCCAGGTATAAAGTAAAGGAAGATGGGCATGGATGTTAGCCCAAGGCCAGTCTTCTCTGCAAAAAGAGGAGGATTGGCAACAGATGTTAGCTCAGGGCTAATCTTCCTCACACACACAAAAATTATTTTAGTGTTGTTATTTATTTGGCCTCAGTTGTCTTGGTGGTCACCATGCATGTATAAATAAATAAAAATATGCATAGTGCCTTATTTTTTTATAGCATTATACAGTTTATGGATTGCAGCAACCACATGGAGTAGGCAGTTCAGGTGCTATCCATTCCTTGGAGAGGAAACAAAGACAGAGGTTAAGCTGTCTATTTAACACCACAAAGAAGAAATTAGAATAATCCAGGCTTGAGTTTAGATCTGATTTGGGGTATGCTGTAGTCTCCTAAACCACATACATACATTGAGGGTATTGCTTTTATCTGAAGTCTGTGCCGATGTGTGGAATATTGTGATTATTTATGCCACAGCAGTTTGCTTAAAATTTTTATTACATACTTAGTCGTATTTGTATAAATTGAAGTGTCAAGTTGTATGCCACCCTTAAGTGGTGGTTCAAAATGTGTAAAATAACTTAAATGTTGAATGTATAAATTCTTTTTTAGAATTTTTTTGCTGGTTGGATAATTAAGATGTTTAATTAGTAATAATTAATAGATTTAGGGCAATCTCAACTCCCTGTGTAATTCCCAAAGTGAAAAATGAAATGTGATAAGAAATGAAAATATGCTTATTATCAAAAAGAAAATTACAAACTGCTATCAACAATGTTAAATTTACAACACAGTTTACAGAAACATGGAAGTATGAGCTCTGTATTTTGAAGGTATTATCATCAAACATAAGCATCATACTTTAGTTTTATTTGGAGGATTCCACTCATCCAATGTCTCTTATTCTTTATCCATTGTGTATAACCAGAGTGCTTTTATTTTAATACTTATGAAACTTCATAAAAGAGAACTTTGCACTTCACGTATATTTAAATTGTTCACACTTGAAAAAGTCACAGCTATTTAAAGATCATCAGTCTCATCTTCTGGAAATACGAACTACTGTAATGGATATTGTTAGGGGTAGTCGATATGATGTCATGAAAAGAAATACTACTGTTAAGATCCTGTAAGACAAAGATATTCTGTAGTAAATATATAATAAATTGTTCAGTTTGATCTTATTAGTGTTGGGGAAAAGGAGTCTTGGTTAACAGATTTCTTCTCTACCCTTCCAACCATCTTAATGGAGAGTTAGCTTATGCAAAGTAATCAGTTTGATGGTACTCTCCTTGGGTATGAGGACATATGTGCTTTTTTTCCTTCTGTCATCCACAGTTATATATTCAGTGATGCTTCAATTTGAAGTAAAGCACATCCCGGCCTTTATCGTCGGTTTTACAACCATAATAATCAACCATCTTGATAATATATTGTGAAGGAGATTTTATTTAAAAAAAGGCAAAGTTTGCTCCTAATTTATGGAGAATAAATTGGGGTTGGGAGTACATCTTTGCACTAAGTTGCATAGGTTGAGGATGCAGAAAAGTACAAGAACACTTATGCTAAGATATTCTGATTAGAAGCATATAAAACAAGCAAGAGCATCCTTGCGTATTTATTGCCTTGGCCTGAATTTCTGAGGAATGCTTCTCTGTCTGGGAAGGCTGATTATCTTCTTCTACCAAGCATATTGTTCTGGTAGAAATCAAGCTATAAATTAGATTTAGCAGTCACAAGAGTAGCATAATCTACTGTTGTTTTCTAATTTAAGTGAAAATATTTGTTGAAAGTATGAAAGTATAAAATTGGAAGCTTCAGAATTGGAGAGCAAGTAGTTTTACTAACGTTTAGAGAGTAAGAAATGTGGCAATATTATAAACTTCAGGAAGTTAGTTTTTAAGGAGATATATTTGACTCTTAGGTCGTAGAATCTGGGCATGTGTATTTATTTATTTATTTGGTGAGGAAGATTGGCCCTGAGCTAACGTCTGTTGCCAGTCTTCTTTTTTTTGCTTGAGGAAGATGGGCCCTGAGCTAACATCTGTACCAGTCTTCCTTTATTTTATATATGGGATGCCGCTACAGCATGGCTTGATGAGTGGTATGTAGGTCTGCGCCCGGGATCGGAACCTGCAAACCCTGGGCCGCCTAAGCGGAGTGCGAGAATTTAACCACTATGCCACCGGGCCTGGCCCTGGGCATATGGATTTAAAAAGCTTTGAGTAATTCTAACGAATGTCTGGTTAAGAGTTATTGCTTAGCCCCTAAGTCTGTTGTATGTATTTTGCAGCTTTTGGTGAAAGTTGTAGTTTTTAAAATGTGATTTCTGGAACTTGTTTTTTTTCTGACAAAAATGCTTAAAAGGGTAATGTTAAAATACAAATTATGAGATTTTTCTGACAGTATATTTCCTTGAAATTAGATTATCACGTTTAAGTTTATCAAATTCTGGTTAACCTAAGGTATTACTCTATTTTAACAATTGTATGTATGTTTTAGAAAACCATGTAAAACATTTCAGATTTGTATTTACTAATAATTTATACTGTTCACTTTTTGAGTCTTAATTTAGATGTTTGTTAAAAAATTACTACTGTGGAGTCTTGGTCAGCCAGTTGACTAAGTGGAAGTAGTAGCTGGTAGTTAAAATTAAAGCCAAAACTCAAATCACTTGGTTTTATTTTAAACTTAACAGCTACCGACACCGTAGAACAGAACAAGAGGAGGATGAAGAACTATTAACAGAAAGCTCCAAAGCAACCAATGTTTGCACTCGATTTGAAGACTCTCCATCGTGTATGTTACACTTATGTAATTACTTGATTTTTTTTTAAAAATCCCCATTCAAGACATCCTTTGGTTAATGTTTTGAATCTCTTCAGTATAATTTATGAAGGAAATTTTTAGTAATCTCTTGATTTGAAATATGCTTTCGATTTTTTTTGATGGAAACGATAGTATATTAGTATGATAGTGGTGCTGTATTTCAAAGGGGCATAAAATGCCAGTGTGTTTATTGTTTTTCTTTAATATATATGATTTTTTTTTTCTTTGCTGAGGAAGATTTGCCCTGAGCTAACATCCACTGCTAATCTTCCTCTTTTTTTTTGGTATGTGAGCTGCCGCCACAGTATGGCCATTGACAGAGTGGTGTACATCTGTGCCTGGGAACTGAACCTGGCCCGCCGAAGCGGAGCACCCTGAACTTAACCACTAGGCCACTGGGGCTGGCCCTCCTAGTGTGTTTATTGGTGCCCAAATGTATATGTAAAACTAGGAGTGGTTTTTGCCTTACTTTTATCCCAGATATGAAAACTAATGTGTAAAAAAAAGACACTTGGTGAAGACTTTAGTTTTCTTATCTGCTGATTCTGTATTAATTTGTTTTAAATTTTTTTCTGGAATGTATTTGTTATTAATGGTTTTCCAAAAGAAAACGTGATTAACCAGGTTTACGTTTTACCTGTATATAATCTTGATTGTCTGGTGGCACATTTATCTTTATCGAAGCCTAGCATTTTTTTTTCCAATCTCTGTTTTGTATCTCACTTGATGACTAGTTTGTGTGATCATAGCGGTTGTAAACAAAAAAAAATTTATAAAGGTCAATAGAGGACACACAATTTGGATTTGTTATTTAATTAACTGTAGTCTTTAAGTCTTAGCAAATGGAACTTCAAGCAAGACAGAATCTGGTAGAAATTCAGCAATCTGTTTAAAGTGTGTACTTTCAAATTTTTTTTGGCTACAGAGTACCCAGTTTCCATTTCTTTTCATGAAGCTAGAGGCCAGAGTCAGATGGAGAGGAAATTGAAATTATGTGGGTTATCTCTTTTTCACATTCCTACATTGTAACTAATTTTCCCACCATTGGTTAGCTTTTCATCTTAAAGCAGTGTTTTTCAAAAGAGGGTAGGGTACAGAGTGTACATATTAAAAAAACAATCAAGTGATTGTGATGCATATGATTAGTAATTATTCTGGGGTGGGAAATATGTAGTAAACTCTGAAAGAGATATTGTCTCCCTGTATAGGGAAAAGTAACTTATCAGGGTAAAGGAAAACAGAATCTTTTTATTTCCTTCTATTTTCCCTTTGTTAGGAAGAAAACAAAATCCCCAGAGAGCCTCTTTTTGGGTCATTGTAGAAGGTGAAAACGCTTGGTTAGAAACACTTGTGATAACATTAAAAAGGGAGATAAAGAGGCTAAAGAGTGTCTAGGACCATTAGGTGGATAACAGAGGAACTGAGTGATTGGGGTGCGTACTCTGATACCCTTAATTGTGTTTCTTGCACTTGGTTTTGTCTACCATATCTATCTGGTTCTTCTCCCCTCCAGACCACAGCAGCTATCTCTGGTGACTTAGAACTTGCACAATTCCCATCCTTAAGACTTAGTAAGAAAGTAAAGTCTTGAGTAAACACATGTAGGCCCAAGTTAAACCTCTGAGTAGTACATGAAAGGGACTGCCTACTTGTATTTATTGTCTTTAAAATGTGCATTGTGTTTTTTCTTTTGTTTTCAGATGTAAAATGGGGTAAACTGAGAGATTATCAGGTTCGAGGATTAAATTGGCTCATTTCTTTGTATGAAAATGGCATCAATGGTATCCTTGCAGATGAAATGGTATGTGTTTGGTAGTTTTTTAGAAGACCGTATTTTGTAATTTAAAATATTTTATACCATTAAATTTATAGAAGTTAAGACAGTATAACAAAGTTTTGTTGATTACAGTCTAGAACTTTTGGCAAACTAATCAAACTGGTATAAGCAGCTTGCTTAAGTTGCATAAGTGCAACTATCCTTCAAGGACCTATACTTCAAGTGTGAGGAATTATCATCTATGAAAGTGTAATACATTTAAAATAATTAAATACATTTAAAAATAATACATTTTGAGAAGCATGCTTTTGGTTGTAAAATAATGATTTGGCTATTTTCCCCCACTTTAAAACACAGAGGGATCACTTGAATGTTTGATTTATTATCAATATTTTCTCCAGGTGGCAGCTTGTATAGCTCTGTCTCATAATACATTTTAGCTCTTGTTTACTACTTACTAGTTAATGTAGTGAATGTTTAAAAAAGTTTCCATACAGCAAGTATGGAGTCAAAAGAAATGCATCTCAATTCTAGCTCTGCTGGGTAACCTTGGGAAAGTCACTTCAACTTCTGGGCCTTTTGGGGATGGTAATAATACCTCCTTCATAGACTTTTGAAGATTAAATGATGTACACTCATAAACTTGACACATTTCAATTTCTTGCCATTATAGCTATTGTAAACACATAGCTTTTCTTTTATATGTTCCTGTATATGTCAGAAAGTAAAAATATGGAAGTCTATTTTTTGTGTATGTTTCATTGCTTTGTGGTTATTCTTTAAGGGCCTGGGAAAGACTCTTCAAACAATTTCTCTTCTTGGGTACATGAAACACTATAGAAACATTCCTGGTCCCCATATGGTTTTGGTTCCTAAGTCTACGTTACACAACTGGATGAGTGAATTCAAGAGATGGGTACCAACACTTAGATCTGTTTGTTTGATAGGAGATAAAGAACAAAGAGTAAGTTTCTCATATTTTATTACATTTTTGATATTAAAAGTATTTGAATTTAGGTTTGGGGGGAATAGCCAGAGGAAGGATAAAAGAAGAGTCCAATAATGAACTTAGTCTTCACAAATATTAGTAATTTACAAATGTAGTTTTGTCTTGGTCATTAAGAATTGTACTGGGGAAAAGGAGTTGTAGACTATAGAAAGCTGTAAGAATATAATTTGGTTCTTCTGCTTTTGGGAGTGGTTGTATAAAATCAAAGACTGTGTTCTCATTCTAGAAGCATTTTCTTGTTTTTAAAAGAAGTTTTGAGTGTGTGGTGATTGGAAATTTAAGGAGCCTATTTTTAGATTGATGGTAATAGTGATAGAATAATATTTTTTAAAGATGGACTGAGTCAGTTATAGTAATTTGTTGAGTTGGTGTGATATCTGTGGAAGTAAGTGAAAATGTTCATCAATTGACACATCTTTCTGGAAGAAGAAATGGAAATAATGACATAAATATTAAGAATGTAAGGTTCAGATTTAAAAATTTACTCATACTGTATTGAAAGATTATGTACTTAATTTTGTTTTCCCTTCATTTGGCTATCAGTGATGATTCTAGATTTCTTTTCTCCCTTTACAGATACTTTGGGTATTTTAAGTTACCAAATTGCTTTTTGTGTTTTGGAGCCCAACTATTTAATCACTTTTTGCTTTTGTTCCTCATCCGGTAAAATGAGAATAACAATAGCAATGTCTTAATAGATCTAAAAACATGAAAGGAATGAAAACGCTTACTGCAAACTAGCCTTTAGTCCTCTGTCTTTATGTTAGAAACCCCCCTCTCCTTTCCCTAAACCTTGTCTCCTAAGAATTTTGGCATGTGGAATTGAAAGAAGACATTTTAAGAGTCAGCCTTGAATTTTGCACTGATAATTTTGTCAATTATTTTTTACTAAATAGCTCTGGCATTTCATGATTAGTGAAGTTACTTTGAGCTTGTCATAGATGGTTGCATATTGTAGATAACTCTATCCCTTTTTAATATTCCCACCCTCTTTTACATCCAGTAGTGTCCCCAATTATCTATGATTTCGCTCTCTGAGGTTTCGGTTAACCTGAGGTCAACCGTGGTCTGAAAGCAGATGATCTTCTGACCTATCGTCAGAGGGTCAGTAGTAGCCTAATGCTACATCACAATGCCTACATCATTCTCCTCACTTCATCTCATCACGTAGGCATTTTATCATCTTATCACAAGAAAAGGTGCAAGCAGTGTTACAGTAAGATATTTTGAGAGAGAGAGATCACATTCACATAACTTTTATTACAGTCTATTATTATAATTGTTCTATTTTATTATTAGTTATTGTTGTTAATCTCTTACTGTGCCTAATTTATAAACTTTATCTTGGGAATTTATGTATAGGAAAACACATAGTATATATAGGGTTCAGTACTATCTGTGGTTTCAGGCATTCACTGGGGGTCTTGGAATGTATGCCTTGCAGACAAGGGGGGGCTACTGTATTGGATCACTTGTCATCAATAAATTTAATGTGTAGTTTATTTCTGCATGATGTAATTTTTTTTCTCTTGCTACACAGGCTGCTTTTGTCAGAGATGTTTTGCTACCAGGAGAATGGGATGTTTGTGTAACATCTTATGAAATGCTTATTAAAGAAAAGTCTGTTTTCAAAAAATTTAATTGGAGGTACTTAGTTATAGATGAAGCTCACAGGATCAAAAATGAAAAATCTAAGGTAATTTGTTATTTATATATGAAGATCATTTGTGCCTCCATTTAGAATTTGGTCAATATGCAGAATATACTAACGATGAATTTGGTTCTTTCAGTTGTCAGAAATAGTGAGGGAATTCAAGACTACAAATCGACTATTATTAACTGGAACACCTCTTCAAAACAACTTGCATGAGCTCTGGTCACTTCTTAATTTTTTATTGCCAGATGTTTTTAATTCAGCTGATGTAAGTATTTCTTACTGTTTTCTGGTTGGAATAATAGTTTCATGCTCTGCATTTTTATAATAGAGTTGGCCTGCCTTTCAGCACTGCTTAAGATAATCATTAATTTTTCATGCTTTTAGGTAGTTAGCCTGGTGTAACCTACCAAGTTTTTTATGCACCCTGAGAGTTTACTTTTGTACCTTTTGATTTCAATCTCATTTTATAAATTGTTTTCTCTCTCTGGAATGTCATAGATTCACATTCCTGCTTCGTAGTCATGTTGGCCTGGCATTGTTTCAGTGGCTGTAGGTGGATTGCTAATGTTAACATGCTGGTCAGGGTATTCCCTTGTTGAATTTACATACTTCACATTGCCTGTGTTTTAAGTCCCCAAGATGGCCTTCAATTTTGGTGAAATCTGTCTAGCCACGTTTTTTTATGGTCTAACAAACATAGAACCTAATCGTTACCTTTAATAGATTATTTGCAATGTTAGAAATAGTTAATTAGCTGTTTGAACTGTTCATTGTACCTAGGAACATAATATATATGTTGAGAGTCTGTGCTATTAGTAACTTCAGTTTTTTGCTGGACGACGATTCATTTTTGAACCTTTGTTCCCCTGGCTGGGTGAGAGAGTGTGTGTGTGTTGGGGGGGTGCACTTTGAAGAGCTCTACATTAGTATGTTTATTCAAATAAGTTCTAAAAAGATGTTTATTTTGGTTTGTTGTGTTAAGGATCATTTTAAAAGAATAGAGAAATTTGTGTTCTTTGAAAGATTCAGTCAGTCTTAGAAAGCTACTTTAGTTCTGTTTTTTTATGTATCTGGATGTTTTTGTTTTTGAGATAATTTCTTTTTCTTATTGCGTTGACACTTTCATTTGTTTAATAATCTCTGTTAAAGCTTTGTTTTAGTTAACACAGTGTATTTTAAGATTATGTTTACTCACTGAGCAAATATATAGTACATATGCTCAAGAGGTAAGAAGAAGGAGACTATCCCTGTTCAGATCCTACCTAAATACTAATGAAATGCTGGTAATCTCAGTTTTGCTTTTAGTAAGTTGAATTAAAATTGACTGCTCTAGAAATCTTGTATTTGAGTAGTCTGAGTGGCCTAGAGAACAAATTGCAAAGTGATTTTAATTTTTAAGCTTTTCTGAAACTGAGGAAGGATATTTTTCAAGAAAATTAATTTTCTAATTCTATAAAATTCACGTTCCAGCTATTTTCTTTTCGTTCTGAAACGTGTCATCTTGATGTTTTTGAGAAAAATGTTTAGGAAGTATGATTCTCAGACTAGTTCTAAAATGGTTAACAATGACACATACGAAAAATAGGGGATTGAACTAACTGACTTGCGCGTTTCACAACTCAAATATTAAACTAATTCTAGGAATCGTTATGTCTAGCATTATAGGGTGTTTGTAGTTGATGTTATCTCTGATTTTAGTACATTTTTTGTTTGTTAATCTAGGACTTTGATTCCTGGTTTGATACAAATAATTGCCTCGGGGATCAAAAACTGGTTGAGAGGCTTCATATGGTAAGTACTTTGGAGTAGGGTTAAAGCATTTCTAATGGGAAAAACGAGAGATTTAAATTAGTGGATTATTTTTCTGTTAAAAAAGCATAGTGGCTTTAGGATCAGATCTTTTTGAATCCTGCCATTTAACTGTTTAATCTTATTAACAGAGCGGGTGATATTCATGGTCTTAGCATTAGAACCTGTGATAGAATCCTAACTTATTGAAGGAAAAAAGTAATCCCTTAGGGTTAAAAAAAAGAACAGTAGTTGGGGGCCGCCCGGTGGCACAGTGGTTTAGTCTGCGCTTGGCAGCCCAGGGTTCGCAGGTTCAGATCCTGGGCGCCCGCTGATGCACTGCTCATCAGCCATGCCGTGGCGGCGTCCCATATAAAGTAGAGGAAGATGGGCACAGATGTTAGCCGAGGGCCAGTCTCCCTCAGCAAAAAGAGGAGGATTGGCGACCGATGTTAGCTCAGGGCTGGTCTTCCTCACACACACAAAAAAAGAACAGTAGGGGAAATAAGAGTTGCATAAGGACTAATATAGACAAGTATTCAAAGCTTAGTTCCATTTACACCCCATAGAAGAATCCAACAGATTCGGTTCTGAAAGGCTAAAGGTTCATATGTTGTTCTTAAATCCAATCACTAAGCAACTGCTAATAGTGCATTATGAACAGAGTTGTTATGTTTTTGCTGTGATACGTAGCTTTGTTCCTTTCTAAGAAGATTCACAGGTGAAAGTTGGTTGGTAGATAGTGAAATTTCTCTAACAGACCCCACATTAAGATACTTGGCCAGCAGGGTAAAGCCAGACCTCAGAAGCATGGCATATAAGGCCTTTCATGACCTAACTCAGGGTTTCTCAACTTCTGTTGACATTTTGGTCTGGATAATTTTGAGAAGGACAGGGAAGGTGGTTTTCCTGTTTAACAGCATCCCTGACATTCTACCCATTAGGGACCAGTGGTATGACCCCATTTGTGACAACCACTAATGTTTCTAAGCATTACAGATGTTCCCCTGGGGGGCAAAGTCCCCCCCCCCCCATTGAACATTTCTAACATTCTCCAACTTCTATTTCACTTCTTATATCAAGCTTTAATTTATTAGAATTGCTGACCCCACTGTCAATTTTCTGTAAACACTGTGCTAATTCCAGTCTCTTTGTCCTTTGTTGTCTTTTCTGCCACAGCTAGTATCCCCTGTCCTGCCCTCTTTACTAATACCTGGTCCAACACTCAGTGGTGATGTTCTTCTCCACTGAATACTCAGGCTGAGGCCAGCCTAAAGACCTCTGTGTATCCCACCTGTAATAATCTTGGCATTCTGATATTATAGGACTCTGCACAGGGTATGGAAATGATTAATTTACAGGTGTTTTTCCTGCTGCATTTTAAGCATAAAGGCAGGAAACATGTCGTATATTTGTCTTTGTATCCCTAGAATGATGCCTGGCTCATAGTGGATATTTGAACTTGGGAAAAAATTAAGTTTGTGAAAGTTCAAATATTTCTTTCTATATAAATTAATTATAAAGTACTTTGAAATTCTTATGTAGTGAAATTGTTAAATATTTGAAGGTGATAATCTCCTAGACAGTTTTGATTTAATTTAATGGCATTTAAGCATGTAAGCACTCAATTTAGATTTACTTATTTGAAAGATTTTGGAGTGTATATGTGGACTTTGCTTTAAGAAATAGATAGGTACATATAGGTAAAGCATACTAAAACAACCCACACAACAGAAGCAACCAGTTTTGGCATCTCTTTTTATTTTGTTCAGAGAGTGGTGTGAAGATGCTTATCAAATCAGGGAGAAGAGGTCTGGTAGCTCCCTTCCTATACTCTGTCTTGAAATTCCCACCACAGCTCCTGTGGTTTAATGGAAGAGGATATTCAGAATCAGCGTGGGTGTATTTAGGAATGAGATAATTCTTACTTGATGTTTCAGTTATCTATTGTAGCAGCCCACCCCCCAAAAAAGCATTAATGGTATATATTTTAATAACCTCAGAACTTGTGGATCGGCTGAGTGGTTTCTTTGCTGGTTTTACCTGGATTTATCCATCTGCGTTTACCTGGACAGGTCTGGAAGAGGGCCAGTGGGCTGAAGGTCTTCACTCACATGTCTGGCAGTTGGTGCTGGCTGCTGGCTAGGGCTGTACTAGCTTCCTTACATGATGATATTAGAGAAGTGTTGCTGATTGTTTTTCTCACCAGTTTTTGGTTTGTGATGATCATATTTTGATGGGCTAGGGTACATAGAAGAAAGGAAGATAGAGATAAAGGGATATCTTTATCTTTAGTTTCATAAATATTTTACAATTTATTTTATGAAAATGAATGAACTGCTACATATAACATGGATATGCCTCACAAACATAATGTTGAATAAAAGAAGCTAGACATAAATGGGTGTATATTGTATGAGTCTATGTAAAGTTAAAAATAACAGGTAAAACGAATCCATCATGTTAAAAGGTGAGTATATTGCTTACCCTTGGGAAAGAAAGGGGGAATAGTGACTGGGAAGGTTATAAGAAGGATTTCTGGGGTGTTGTAGTTATCTAGGTGATGGTTACATGGGTATATTTACTTGATTAAAATTTATTGAACTGTATATTCATGATTTGTATACGTATAGTCTACTTTCATAAGAAAAAGATGGTACATTTAAAAATTGTAAAGACACCTTAATGTGGACCTAGCCATTTCTTAAGTAATGTTAGATAATCTACATGCATGTAACTAGTTTTAAACCTGAAAGGCAGTGAATTTTGAGAACATCTTTAAAATTTACTATTATTTTTAGTATTTTATGACAGTATCACAAGTATATACTCATTGTATGTATTGAATAAATGATCTTGTGTTATTATCCTTCAGGAACTCAATAGTAATATGTTATTATAATGTTGGAAGGGAGAAATTCTAAAAATCACTTAATATTCAAGCAGATAAATTTCTTTTCCATGTATTTAATAGACAGTTTTGAGATCCAGAAATAATACTTATATTACAGAAAAGGTTATCTCCATTTCTCTTTGCTTTTTTAAGGTTCTGCGTCCATTCCTTCTTCGTCGAATTAAGGCTGATGTTGAAAAGAGTTTGCCTCCAAAGAAGGAAGTAAAAATCTATGTGGGTCTCAGCAAAATGCAAAGGGAATGGTATGTGTTCTGAGATGTTTTTGAAATCGCTATTGATTCTTCACTAACTTTCATTTGTATTTTGTTTTCCTAATTTCAAGTGTCTTCAAGGAATTCCTGTTTGCTGGATTGAACTCAGCCTGAAGAGTTTTCTGGTCATATAACATAGGACTTGCTAATCGAATTTATGGTACAAAGTCTTGAAATTACTAGATGACAGAATCAGGATGGGAGGTGTATGAATCCAAAAATTAAACTTGGCGTGTAATTAAACAGGGATACATATAAAAGTCCTCTATTTGGGTTTTTAAAAAAGCTGTAGTGGCACAGCCGTGAAACATATGGTTAACTTGGTGGTTCATAAATACTGCATCATGGATTAGTGCTAGTCTCTGATGAAATTGGAAATTGTTTTTAGAGATATGAGAAAACTGAAGTGCTTTCTTTTACTCCACAAAGCTACATTTATTTAATTTAAAAGACTACTCTGAGTTTTATTTTAGGCAGGATAAAATGTCCTTTTGTGGAATTATGGTGATGATCCATGGTAGCTGTTTTTAAACACCTGTATAGGGCACAGTAGAAAAGTTGAAAACCTCATAAATTTCTTTTATCTTTTTCATATTTCTTTTTTTAAATTTTATGGGTGTATCAAATCCAAAAGGCTAGAAACTGCTGATTTAGTATTAGATTTTTTTTTGCAGATAGAAAGCTCAACATGAATCAACAGTGTAAAGTGGCTGCAGAAAAAGATCCTGTTACCTTAGCATGTGTTAATTATAAGTGTAGTGTTCAAAGGAGGGAGATAAGTAGCCACCCTATTCTTTACTGGTTACACCACATCTCAATTATATTCACTTCCATACTTAATATTAATAAGCATTTGCATGAGGCTGGAGTTGTTGGTAAAAGGACAGAAAGGATATAATGTAAAGAAACGAGCATGTTATCTGGAAATAGAGGATCACTGTGGAAGACAGGCCATCCTAAATGTCCTTAAAACTTGTGAAAGGCTTTTATAGATTAGCAAAGCCAGTAGGCTTGTCTTGTATGGCTCTAAAATACAGAACTAAGACATGAGTCAATGTTAAGGGAAGACAAATTTTTTTTTTTTTTTTTTTTTTTGTGAGGAAGACCAGCCCTGAGCTAACATCCGTCCAATCCTCCTCTTTTTGCTGAGGAAGACTGGCCCTGGGCTAACATCGTGCCCATCTTCCTCTACTTTATATGGGACGCCACCACGGCGTGGCTGACAGGCAGTGCATCGGCGGGCGCCCGGGATCTGAACCTGCGAACCCCGGGCTGCCAAGCGCGGACTAAACCGCTGCGCCACCGGGCGGCCCCCAAGACAAATATTTTTAATTGAACATATCAGTGAACTCTGTATCAGTCAGAATTGTGATGGAAAGGTCTGCCTTGAAAATATTTTTTGCCCCATAATTGAAGTTAAGCATAGGTTGCTTAGGTTAAATTATTTTGTTCCAAGGATTCAAGGTACTGAAATCTGGTATTTAGACAGATTGTTCTTTCCTACAGGATAATGTCTAAATTCTTGGTATACATGCAAGGCTTTTTACAGTTCAGCCTTAGCCTATGGCTGTAGCTTCACTGCCCTCATATCCCCCTACCACCATGTACTTTTACTTATATTTAAATCACATTTTATTCATCTTATTCTCATCATCATGCCTTACCCTCTCATGATTCTTCCTCCCTCCTTAAATCTTAATGTTCTTACATAAGCACTTTACTAGCTACACTGTGAATGGTAATTGGATAGTGGCACTCTTCTGTTGGAAAAGACTACAAATTAACATTGTGTTTAAAACTATGTTTTAAGTTTTACTTAATTACTTAAAAATGTTGTATTGCTTTGTTTGAATTCATCCCAAGAAGACGATTTTATACTATTTTGGGCCTCAAGGCCCAAAGCATAACTGTGAACATTAGAACATTGGAGGCAGTAAAGAGAAACAGAAGGAAAAAGAAAGGTTTAGATGGTAAACCCCTAACCATGCCTTAGAAATTGGTGGGTTGTTTTTTATAGGTAATTTTGGGTTGAGATGAGGAACGATGTTGAGTATGTAAAATGGCAGGGACTGGTCAGGGAACCTTTGAACTCTCTTAAAATATTTTTCTTCTCAATAGGTATACTCGGATATTAATGAAGGATATAGATATACTAAATTCTGCAGGGAAGATGGACAAAATGAGGTTATTGAACATCCTGATGCAGTTGAGGAAATGCTGTAATCATCCGTATCTATTTGATGGAGCTGAACCTGGTCCACCTTATACAACAGATATGCATCTAGTTACCAACAGTGGCAAAATGGTGGTGTTAGACAAGCTGCTCCCTAAATTAAAAGAACAAGGTATCTATGTTACTGGTATTAAATTGAGAAGTAATGAAACTGTTTTAAAATTCTACTGCTAAAATGAGGGAGCACTGCACTTTGAAATGATTACTCTGGCACTTTCTAAAGTTGAAGTGTGGGACGTTTAAAAACTTCTATCCAGGGCCAGCCCGGTGGCGTAGTGGTTAAGTTTGCGTGCTCTGCTTTGGCAGCCCAGGGTTCGCGGGTTTGGATCCCAGGCATGGACCAACCTACACACACCGCTCATCAAGCCATGCTGTGGCGGCATCACACATACAGAATAGAGGAAGATTGGCCAGATGTTAGCTCAGGGACAATTTTCCTCGAGCAAAAAGAGGAAGATTGGCAACAGATGTTAGCTCAGGGCCAATCTTCCTCACCAAAACAAAACTTGTAGCCGTTATGTGCCCCCCAATTTTAGGCCTTAAATCTTTTAGAAAGTGATCAGTAGTTAAGGAAACCACACTCCCTGAATTTTAGGGGAGAGGTCTCATTTTATATGTTTTGCTAGAAATATGTATCAGTGTTTTTTTAATAAAATGCCAAGAATGCTCTTCCCATGCATACACATTTCCCAGATCCTGTGTAGATAGTGGTGTTGTGTTCATGGTATTGTTTTTCAGTTACTTATGTGGATTGTTTATTTAATTAAACATCATGTGCATGTACCCAAAGCAATTGTATTTATGACATGCTGACTTTTTATGTGAAAATGAGTATCTCTGTGGTATGTGTACAGATGTATTTAAATTACATGAATGTAGAGCGAACTTAGTATGAAGCCAGCTTCAACAATGACAAGCTCATGGCAAAACTTGTTTTCATCTATACCATAACCTGCTTTCCTTTTCCAGGTTGTTTTGAAGCAAATCCCAGACAACAAGGCATTTTACACACAAATTATTCTATAATATGAACTATACAGTCAGATTTCAAGTGTCTCCATTTGTGTTTCTCTGTGTATTTTGATAAGAATGACAATTATACCAGTAGATGAATCTCCTCTAGGATATTGACTATCAAAAGTATTTTAAGAGTTGTCAGTGAATTGGTTTACTTTTTTCTTTTTATACCTTTTTGTGGAAATATATCTTCTAAAATGCTTCCCTTGAAAGCTAAGTAATTATAGGAATTGAATTGGTGGGGAGGAGTGGCAAGAACTTGGTAGGAATACTCAGATATTAATGAAAGCTATATTAAACTCTTCAGGGAAAATGGAGACTATTGAGCATCCTTATCAGCCTCAGCTTCCAAGACAAGATAATTTCATGATCATTATTTTTCATAATGATCCCTTTGTCTTCGTACATTCTACTGAAGGCATTGTGCCGCTGGCTGAAGAAATGGAGGGCAGTTGAGTAATTTGAATCATGTCATAAGTGAAGGATGTAGATGTGAGGCACACATATATGGTCTTTCAGTGTGGAGTGGGTCTTCAGAACTAGAATGAGACCAGGGTATTGGATGTGTGTTGGAGGATGTGCGGGGCCATGTACATGGAAGAGTTGTGGTGGTAGAAGATTATTTTTAAATGTATGTGGGATAAAAAGATGATGATCGTCTCAGCCTTTGGGATGGTAAGACCTTTCAGGCCAGAGGCAAATACCCTTTTCTGTTGACCTTAGTGTGTGGTACAATTATTACCCTTTTCTGTTTGTGCCGTGATGGGAAAAATGTGGGAAATGACTGACTTGGATAATAAATAATGTACAGTTGTTTTCTTATAACCAACTAGGTAACTTGTAATTAAGGGGTGATTGGTTAGTCTTAGTTTTGGTTAGCCTTAAATTTTTAAATACATTTTTGTTTACTTGGAAGCTTCTGATAGTGGGCTATTGTTATATTCATCACTAGGTTCACGAGTACTAATCTTCAGTCAGATGACGAGGGTATTGGATATTTTGGAAGATTATTGCATGTGGAGAAATTATGAGTACTGTAGATTGGATGGGCAGACACCCCATGATGAGAGACAAGTGAGTAAAATGCAAGGAGGGGAGATAAAAAATCATCAGATAAAATAGTTTTCTGACGTTTGTTTTATTTGATGTCTATAGGAGTCCATCAATGCATACAATGAACCAAACAGCACAAAGTTTGTTTTCATGTTAAGCACACGCGCTGGTGGTCTGGGCATCAATCTTGCTACTGCTGATGTAGTAATTTTGTATGATTCAGATTGGAATCCCCAAGTAGATCTCCAGGCTATGGTAAGGAATGACAAGTATATTCTGTGCTTAGTAGATGTATTAGAGTAAGCTAATAAACAATCAACAAATGTCAGTGACTTAACCTAGTAGAATTTATTTTTCTCTGACCTAATAGTTCATTGAGAGTATTTTGCAGGTGATCTTCCATCTAAATCAGGATATTTCCATCTTACAGCTTTGCCATATCTTAGGACCTTGGAATCCTGCTGTATCTTCTGTATCCCGATGGCAGAAGGGAGATGAGAGAGAGCTGAGGATTGTCCAGGAAATTTTATTTATGGGTCAGACCTGAAAGTGCCCCCACATTCATTGGCCAGCACTCAACCACATAGCATAACGCTCTGCAAGGGAATTGCTAAATGATAGTATAGTTGGGTCCTACGAGGAAAGTTTGGAAATGGGTTTGGGGAGCTAGTAACCTGCCTGCCACATTAAATGCTTAAAATTTATGTCCATGTGTGGGAGTACCTTGGTCAGATCAGGAAGATCACTCTTGTGTTGAGAAAATGTATGATCTGTAGATTAATATGAAAACTTACAAATTCTTAAGTTTGATACTTTTAGTGACTTGACGCATGGTATTGGTGACCACAAACCCAACTATTAGATCTCTGGTGTTAGTCACTTTAATCCTGTACTCTTTGTGAGGGTGACTGAGGAAAATCGTTCAGTAGGAAATAGGGATGTTTTGTAGGAGTATGTTCTGTGAACTTACCAGAAGTTAAATAGAAAATGAAATTCAAATTATAATTTGACTACTTTATGTAGTTAATTGAGTAATGTTTAAAGACTAGGATTTTTATATTGTTTGTGGTGTTCATTTGTTTAAGTTACTTTTTTCCCTAATGGCAATGAAAATTTAGATTTGATTTAGGTAGAAAAACATTTTGAATTTAAACCTGAGGAAAAAAGATTTAAAAAATCTTTATCATCAAACTTAAAAATTATAGTTTTGTTTGTCTTGTCTGGGGACATTATGTGTATTTTATCTCAGTATAACCTAGTAAAATTAATCTGCTAGTTTCTCAGATTCAGCAACTGACATGTTTTGTACCTCTTAAGTTTTCCTTGTGAGATAACCAATTAATTTGAAACAGAAACTTTTGAGAATTTAAGAAAAATTAATGTACTATGAATCTGTTTTTAGTATGGTTGCTTTGTTGTGTATTTTAAAAACCATTTTATACTTGAAACTATTTTAATTTTATTGCTTAGTATACACATTCAAATGTTATTTATGTGAATTTTCAACTGTATTCAAAATAACATGGTAATTTGCCTAGGACCGAGCACATAGGATTGGACAAACCAAGACTGTCAGAGTGTTCCGCTTCATAACTGATAACACTGTAGAAGAAAGAATAGTGGAACGTGCTGAGATGAAACTCAGACTGGATTCAATAGTCATCCAACAAGGTGAGTGAGAAAACTTTAAAAATTTACCAGGTTGGATTGATACATGTTTTTCCCCTGGATTTTTAAGGAGATTCTTACTACTAAGCATCTATTGAAACAAGCTAGCAGTCAACAACATTTATATTCCAGAGATAGTAAGCTTTAGTTTTGTTGTTAAGAGGATGGGTTTGGGCTCAGGAAGGTTGAAGTTTTAATATTGGCTCTGCCAGTTAGCAATTCTTTTACACTATCTGAGCCTGTTTCCTCATCTATTAAATAGGGATAAAGGGGAATACTGTTGAGGATTTTTAAGGATTAAAGGGGATAATGTATAAAATACCCAGCATTCAGTCTCATATATATTAAATAGATCTGTGGTGAGTATGATTTACATGTACTAAGTACTCTATTGATTACCCTGGGGGATGGATACTGAAGAAATAAAAAGCAAACTCAAAGAATCTGATTTTATTCTTTTTTCTAGTCTGCATTTATTTATTGAGCAGCCACCACGATGCCAGACACTGTTGTTAGTGCTAAGAATACAGTGGTGAAGGAAACTGACAAGTGTTCTTACTTTAGAGGAGCTTATAATTTAGTGAGAGAAAGACACAGAATCAACATTTGTGTAAATAGGACTAGAAAGTGAGAGTGGGGTTTTATTTTGGATTGATTGAAGGGAATGTCAAGTTCTCATGTCAGAGTAGCTTTTAAGGAAGATGTTTATGTTTTCGTGAAGCTCACAGTAAAGTTGGCAATGGGACTTGTAAAATGGAAAAATGGAAAAAAAACACCCTAGTTAACCTCAAGCCCACACTGGTTTCTTTCCTTCTCAAATTGCATCATGAACGTATACTTTTTATCTGTCTGTAAAGCTGAGAGGTTACGCTGTTCAATGATTATTCTGTGTATGCGTCTTGGTTTTGTCAACCAGTCTCTTAATTTCTATGTATGTAAGGGAATATTATATTTCTTTGATATCCCATAATGCCAGCCATAGTGTTACCCACTTGTTTGAATACATGAAGACAATTAACGGTTGCTTATTATTAGTTTTTGTTAATAATTGCTTGATATTGAGTGCTTACTTTGTGCCAAGCAATGTGCTAAATGCTTTAAATCCCTTATCTCCTTTAGTCTTCATGCCAATTAGAGGTTGGCATCAAGAGGTAGAGGCAAGTCATTTGTCCGTCGTTTATACAGCTAGGAAGTAACTCAGCCAGGGGAATCAAGAATTCTATTATGAAAGTGAAGTATTTAATTAAGAAAGTTTCTGGGGACTTCTGGGGCTAGCCAGACAGTGAGGTTTCTCATGGGTGATGTAATGGCTAGTTTTTTTCCCCTTCATATTACCCATGTTTTTAGAAAAACACCTGCCTTGTGATTCTTGTTCTCAATTATTCTCATCTATGAAACATTTTTTTCTTAAAGATTGAAAAAAGATTAATTTACAATCAATTTAGAAAAACTGTCTTTTGACTTAGTTTTTTTTTTTTTTAACATTTACTAGGGCAAATTTCGGAGCAAAATTTTGTGCTAGTAGTTTTGTTAACCTCATTTATAAACATTAGTTGAACAGAAAGTGCATACCTCATGTTCACGATGGGACATAATTAAAAATGAGAACACACAGAAGCACTTTTATGTCTGAAAAGCTCCCTTCTTGTCCAACAGGGAAGTAGTTTCTGTGTACCTAAGAACATTCTGATAGCGGTGAGCTGTTCTGTGGATTTATCCTATTTTGAACATCACAGATATTTGGTTGTGCGTTCCATTAGGGATCCAAAACCGTGATAAAAGTAGTTAATGAAGTTGTAGAAAACAACGTGAATCTTTATCCACTCATTCATTGCAAGTTGGTTGGAATACGAAAATTGAAGCTTTATGTAAGTGTATGTGAAGGCTTTTGAGGATGAAAACAGTTATTTGGGGTATTTTGTTTTTGTTTTGATGCCTGTGTCTTTGGAAACACGTCATAGGGTTGGCCAAATTACTGCCAATTGAAGATCTTAATTTGTTTTCTGATGTTGAATTTTTTCTATGATCAAAATAAGCTTTCAACAGTTTCAGTTCTTAAGATTAGAAAGTTTTCAGAAATTGATGTTGTATATTTCAGTCCTTACATAAAATTTGGCAATATGAAGGTTTGTTTGTACTTCAGTTTTCTAAGTAGAAAAAGTTGTTTTGGGATTATTAGTATATTAACATCTTTGTGCTTATCAGAAACTTTTTGTGTTTATAATGCTGTCTTCTGTTAATACTTAAAAAAAATCTTGCTAGTATCAATTTTCACATATACCAAATTACTGTTATTTACCCCATACGAGAATATATTTTATTGAGACAGTATACAACAAGCTTCATTACATATTACATAATAAACTTTAGAAACATTTCAAAGCCTCCAACTGAAAATTTGGCGTTAAATTTTATGTAAAAATGAGAATTATTGGATGTGAATAAACAGAAGTGATTGATGTTTAAGGCAAAATGACATGGTTATTAAATTTAACATTTAAAATTCCAAGTTTCCAGTAAAATAAAGTTTGTTTGATTAACATATAACAATCTTTTTTCAGGAAGACTTGTGGATCAGAATCTGAACAAAATTGGGAAAGATGAAATGCTTCAAATGATTAGACATGGGGCAACACATGTATTTGCTTCAAAGGAAAGTGAGATTACTGATGAGGATATTGATGGTATTTTGGAAAGAGGTGCAAAGAAGGTGAGATGTAGATTAAATGATAGTGTTTTTAATATATAAAATATTTTAAACCAGAACTGAGGAAATATTTGTTATGTGAATTATAAATAACATTATTTCCATAAAAAGAAGCTTTTTTGTACTGTAAAGCCTAATTCATTTTGACTACTATTCTTAGGTGCTTTTTTTGTTCTCAGTCTAATAAGGTGTTCCTTTTGTTCCCTAGACTGCAGAGATGAATGAAAAACTCTCCAAGATGGGTGAAAGCTCACTTAGAAACTTCACAATGGATACAGAGTCAAGTGTTTATAACTTTGAAGGGGAAGATTATAGAGAAAAACAAAAGGTAATTGAGAAAGAGTTTTTGGTTACTTGAAGGCTTTATTTTACTTGAAACTTGGAATTTTAAGTGTTAGGTATAATGGTAAAATTTGTCTCAAACAGTAGTCATTTCCGTTTATATTCATATCTCAATCATTTTCATTTTGATGTAAAATTTAATGCCAAAATTTTCAGTTGATAAGCTCTGAAATGTTTTAAAATTTATGTAATGAATCTTACTATATACCATTCAGTATAATATTGTGTAATATAGTGAAATATGTTTTGTGGGGTGAATATAGTAATTTGAGATACTTGAAAATTAAAATTTTTGACAAAATTGTCACAACCTTATTAGATGTTTTTAAATAATGGAGAGTTGGCTGGTAATAATTAAAGGGAAAAATTTTCTAATTTCATAAGTAATACTTGGAATTATATAGAGAAATTAGAAAATATCAACAAGGTAGAAGAAAAAATAATTTTACTAGTGTTTTTCTTGTTAACATTTAGACATGTATAGCCTCCAAATTTTTTCTAGGCCAACTATATCTACGTTTTTCTCCTAATTTGGGTTGTAGCATACATTCTGAGTACTTTTTTTCACCCAACAGAATTATTAATTTGGTCAAAAAATACTTACTGAATGCCTATGCTATTCACTAGATACCGTCTTATATGTTACAGTGTTCAGCAAAATATTATAGTCCCTATCCTCATAGAGCTTATAGTCCAGGATTTTATGAATATCTTTCCATTTACAAACAGTTGTAATGATGTGCATAGTATGAATTGTATTCATGTAAGATTTGTAACTATATATAACAAAAGTCGGTGATTTGAATTGTTTCCCATTTGCTAGATTGCATTCACAGAGTGGATTGAACCACCCAAACGAGAAAGAAAAGCCAACTATGCTGTTGATGCCTATTTCAGGGAAGCGCTTCGTGTCAGTGAACCTAAAGCACCCAAGGTGAATTGCTGGAGCACAAAAATTTCTAAAAATATTGGAAATGTAAATTATTTTCTTCATGTGTTCTTGCAATGAAAACAGATTGAGGATGACATTTTATCTGAGTTTTAGTAGTGTACCTCCTTGAGGTTTTAGTTGTTAAAAGTTTTCTAAAAGTTAACTTTGAATCTATGCATTTAAAATATGGTTAATGTTCTATTTTATTGAAAGATGCATTCAGTTGCTTGGAGAATTGGCTGTCATGGTTTATGGAATGAAGAAGATTAGGGTTAGATTTAAAGCAAAATAGTTTCTTCTTTATGAGCAATACTATTTTTATTTTTCTTTAGGCTCCTCGACCTCCAAAACAACCCAATGTTCAGGATTTCCAGTTCTTTCCTCCACGTTTATTTGAATTACTGGAAAAAGAAATTCTATATTACAGAAAAACTATTGGATACAAGGTAATAGAAATAACACTTTATTCATAATTAATCTGGTTTGTGTTTAACTTAAATAAATGCAGGATATCAGTATGTTTTCTTTTATGGTTGGATTAAAATTTATGAAATGTGATTTAATTGGTTGGAAATATGGTCTATCACATACTTTCTAAAATTTACTGATTGAGGACATAGAAAAATATTTTTTTAGGTACCTCGAAATCCTGACCTACCAAATGCAGCACAGGCACAAAAGGAAGAGCAGCTTAAAATTGATGAAGCTGAACCCCTTAATGATGAAGAGTTAGAGGAAAAAGAGAAGCTTCTAACACAGGTATAGCCTTCAATCAACACAAAATTCAATAACCGTTATATTGCAAGGTACTGTGTTAGGTTGTGCTGGGGTATACAAAGAAGTAACAAGTTCTTGCTTTCAAAAATGGAATAATTGGAGATGATAAAGCATGGGCGTATGGGTAAATGCTACATTTTGATTGTCTCTAGCTGTTAAGGTAGTTAAGAAGATCATAGATTTGCACTGGCCTTGATAGAGTGGGTATCCTTTCGATCTGCGTTCCTCCCTTGTTCTCATCTTTCCTTTCCTGTGAATCTTCCACATGGCTACTAAGTTACAATTCTCAGTTACATGTCTTTGCTTGATACTTTTTTGTTTAGTGTTGTTTAGGGTTCAATAAAGGCCTTTCAGAATCTGGCCTTAACCTACCTTTAAATAAGCTTCATTTTCCTTCCATTTTCCCACTTGCTGTATCTCTACTCTTTAGCCTGTGTTCATTTTTCCTGGCAAACTCCTACTAATCCTTCAAAGCTCAGCAAAAATGTCACCTTTTCAGGCAGCATTCCTTACTCTTCCACTCAGATTTGGTATCTTGGGTATCTAAATGATGTAATGGTAAAAGTGCATATCTGTGTACTTGAAAAGTTACCACTTTAAAAGAACTTAATTAAAAAAAGATAAACAAGGAGCAACTGAAAATTATTTTCTGTAATACTTAGAAGTAAAATAGTATCTTTTCCAAGTTCAGTGTGTTGTGATTAAATATTGTTTCTGTTGCTTTAAAGGGATTTACCAATTGGAATAAGAGAGATTTTAACCAATTTATCAAAGCTAATGAGAAGTGGGGTCGTGATGATATTGAAAATATAGCAAGAGAAGTAGAAGGAAAAACTCCAGAAGAAGTCATTGAATACTCAGGTAATTCTTTTATTATTTTAACCAGGTATAAGGAATATTCTCAGGCTTTTGGAGAGCTGTTGGAAAGTTTTTATTTTCTTACTCTGAATTATGTTTTGATATGCTGAATTTTGCCACAGCTTAGTGCCTTGTTTTTTGTTCTGTGTTTCTTAAAAATTGAGTTAGAAAATGTCCCTTTCTTTAAAATGGCATAATTTAAAAGTTTTTTTACCCTACCTAACTAGTTATCGCCAAGAATAGGTCACTGAATGCACTTTCATTTTTATTTCATTTGCCTCTGTAACTTCTCAAGAATTATGTGCCTTATTCCCTGAAGTCAGTTGGATTGTCAAGCCCTGATAAAGCTGCTTAGAATTTCAAAATAGCAGGAACTTAAGAGTTGGGAGATACTTAAATGATCTAGTTCATCTCCTTTTTTTTACAGTTAAGGAAACAGAAATTTTAAGTGACTTACTTACTTTGTAGTATTAGATGTGGAAGAAATGGAAACATTTCTTAATCCTTACCAAAATAAAATAAGAGCATTTACGATAACAAGTTATTTATATTTCTGCCCTTTCCTCCACTCATCCTATCTGTCCAACTTTTACTCTTTTACAGCTGTGTTCTGGGAAAGATGCAATGAGCTCCAGGACATAGAGAAGATAATGGCTCAGATTGAAAGGGGAGAGGCAAGAATTCAAAGAAGAATTAGTATCAAAAAAGCACTTGACACAAAGGTACTTTGTATATTAATAAATATGGTAGTTAATAAAATGACTCCTATCTGTGAATCTGAGAACTAAAGTAACTTTTAAAAAAGGAAAAGAATGATGGTTTAGAATTAAAGTTTTCTTCAAAGAAAAACATTCAAAAGATATAGGTATTCTCAATAGAATTTACCTCACTATTTCAGTTGATATATCTGGATCAGAGGCACTAGGATTAACTCTTTCCTGCATAGTATCAGGAAGTCTGAGTCTGTATTTCTCTTTAGAATAATAAGGACTATAAAGTTGTTTCCGGTCAGAGGTTATATAATGTAATTGAAGTGCTTTTGGTAGAAAATTCTGATTTGAAATACAACATTTATAGCTAATTTTACTAAAGCTGAATTTGAAGTACAAATTATATAGGATTTATATTTTATATAATATAAAATCTGACTTTGATAGATTGGACGGTACAAAGCACCTTTTCATCAGCTGAGAATATCGTATGGTACTAACAAAGGAAAAAACTATACTGAAGAAGAGGATCGTTTTCTGATCTGTATGCTTCACAAGCTTGGATTTGACAAAGAAAATGTTTATGATGAATTGAGACAGTGTATTCGAAACTCTCCTCAGTTCAGATTTGACTGGTTTCTTAAGTCCAGAACTGCCATGGTGAGTGCTTGCAACCTTTTTGTGTGATGTAGCGAGTGGTTCAGAGTAAGTATATTCTTAAACCAAAGTAACTTTTTTTATTTTATTAAGAGAAGATTGTGGTTCCATTCTGTCTTTGAAGTTAATTTTTGTTACAATATTGGTAGTATCATAGGTTAAATCAATTCCTTAGAAAACAGTTCATATCCACAGTTAAAAGATATGATATTAAAGGATGGAACCAATAACCTTTTTAAGTTGCCTATGATAAGAGGTCTTTAACGTCACTATATATGATAGAGGACTAGTTTTTGATATTAAGTTTAATCAGGTTTTAAGTAGGAGGAGAGGTCACCATCAGTTTCAACTTCTCAATGCAAGGATTACAATTTAAAATTTGCACTATTCAGAATTGTGGTTTTGTGAATGAACACATTTCTATAAAGAGAGGACTTAACCGCACTCAGGCATCTGCCCATAAGAATGCTGAGGCTGGGCTTTTTAAAAATAGCTTAATGTAATAAAACACTCTTGGTGGGGATTTAATGCTAGGTTTTATTTTTTTTTCCCATTAGCTGACTGTTTCTGATCAGGAAGTTCTGTTTCTAGTGACCTAAAATTAGAATTCAGAAAAGTTTAGCTTTGATGAATTGCTCTGTTTTATGTATTTTATCACCTTTGAACTTTGAACTTCATCTTGTGTTCTGCAGGATGGTGATAATGCCAAAAAAGTTCTGTAGTCTTTAAGTTTGGGATCTACTGGGGTAAACAAAGTTTAAACATTTTATATTTATGAGAAGATTTCCCTCCGTGTAGCTAAAGTATATTTTCACTCTGTAAGATGCAATATAGTGTGCAGTCTTGTCAATGCTTGACCACTGCAGGATTTTTGTTTTTGTTTTTGTTTTCAGTAAATATCAT
This sequence comes from Tapirus indicus, assembly GCA_031878705.1. Taxonomy (NCBI): domain Eukaryota; kingdom Metazoa; phylum Chordata; class Mammalia; order Perissodactyla; family Tapiridae; genus Tapirus; species Tapirus indicus. The sequence continues at coordinate 122,608,520 of CM062919.1, read as the reverse complement.
GAGGTGTCGGGGGGCACTACTGTTTTTTGAAACCCTGGTTTGGGAAATGTTGCACTACAGATGCACTATAAATATGTAGTTAGAGGAAAAACAGATTCAGTTGCTATAAACTCTACCTTATGTCTTTTTAAGTGGGAACAACTTACATAGTTAATAAGGAAGAATGATTTTGTAGTGAGTGAAACAAGATGCAGTGTCACATTGATTTACCAGTACAATACCGTGGTCTAAAACTGAGCGTTACTTCTTAACGTGTACGCATAAAAAATGTTGATATATGTATGGCTTCCTGTGATAATCACTGAGGCATAATTCTTGCCTAAGAGCCAAGAGGATTCATAGCTTAGCACATCTGTAACACCTTCTTGGCATGTGCGCCTCAGTACACGTGTTAAGGGAAAGACAAAACTTTGAGGTAGTGTATTGCCTTCTATCTCTATATGCTATTGCAAATTTTCTAAACCTTGCATGGTGTATTCTATAAAATAGAATTTAAATTATTTTGTCGTGATTGTGCAGTAGTATCACTTATTAAAAGAAAAATAAAAATCAATTTTGCTCAGTAGGAAGGGAGCTGCTAGCCAGCAGTGACTCAAATGGACTTCTTTTTTCTCCAGGGTTTATCTACTACTTCTACACTATACTTGAAAGTTTTTTCTGGAGGCTGCATAGATTGCTGGAGAGAGTTACAGTAGAACTCATCATAGACTTCCATGGCTATTTTTCCAAAATTGCGAAAGGTGGCATGTGATACACTGACTACCATAATTCTACTGATAATGCTTTTAAGAGAAGGCTTATGTATACCTCTTATCAAAGTTAGTTCTATGGGATTTTGACCCTCAATATACACACTTAATTTTTTTAAGTTTGGATATAAATGACAGTTATCAGGCTAAGCCACTAAGTAGCAGTGTTGCATATATTAGAGATGTTCATTTTCACTGTTTTAATTCTTAAGTGAAGGAAAGTATTTATAAAGAATACACAGCAGTATGGCTTTAAATAATGAAGTAAAAACATTTATGAACATGTTTTTTGTCTTTATAGCATGGATTGTATATGGAAATCAGTTCCTTTTGCTTTTTAAATTTTATCTATTGGGAGTGTGTAAGTGATTTTATATTACCCTATTAAACCATACCTTTGTTTTAAAATTGTAATCATAAACACTTGTAGATGGAAAATACAAGTTTACCATGTAAATTTATATTTCCAACTCAGGAGCTCCAGAGGAGGTGTAACACCTTAATTACCTTGATTGAAAGAGAAAACATGGAACTAGAAGAAAAGGAGAAGGCAGAGAAAAAGAAGAGAGGACCAAAGCCTTCAGTAAGTATTCACAAATATGTAAATATTTTCTTGCAGGACTTAATTTTTTTCTTTTTAAGAATTTGGACATTACTTGGCTATCGTTGATGTGTTAGTCTCTTTTTTTTTCTTGTTTTCTTGTAAATAGTATAGCCTTGGGTCACTTAAAGTATAAACTAATTGATTGCACTGTGTGGGGAAAATCACATTATGATGGTAGCCCATAATATGGGGATTCGTGAAAATCTGGGAAGGTGAGTCTTGTGAATGACAAGGGTCTACACTTGACCTTGGGAATACAAGTTACAATTTTAGAATATTTAAAGAAATAATAGAAAAACAATGGCTTTTACAACCTCTGCTGTTGACTTCTGGCTTTGATTTATTGTCCTAGTGATATCCTAGCAATGTGAAAGCAAAAATTTTAAGAGAAAAAAGCCATCTTGCTATTTAGTAATAGTTACTTTACAATCATTAATAAAGAATGTCCCTCGATACGATCTCGTTATTTATGTAACCTCACAAAATACTTCGTACTACTGCTTTCTTTTGGTAAGAGGGCATGTTATACATTTGTTTGATGTATTGATTTACTACTGCTAACTGTGAATGATTCATTTATTTCATTAGTAGCATTAAAATTTTTATTGTGTTAGTAAAATGAGTAGATAAGATTATTTGGAGACTTAAAATAAGATTATTCTGGCTAAGAAAATCTAATACTTGTTACTATGTAGCAGTTATGAGTAAAGGGGTATCATGTGCCTGCCAGTATACTTCATGTTAATATTCTTGTGAACAGTAATCCTTTTGTTTGTTTGTAGACGCAGAAACGTAAAATGGATGGAGCACCTGATGGTCGAGGAAGAAAAAAGAAGCTGAAACTATGAATACATAATTTGTTCCATAATCACTAACTTTAAACCAGTAGTTCTTTAATTTACGGGTCTTCATAAGATGTACTGTACAATGCTCAATTGTTATGTCATTCAAAGACATCAGGTTCATCTGTTTACCGAGCTAGAAACATAGTATGTAGTTTCACTTTTTTAAATGCAACAGCTGTGCTGAAATTTTTTTTATCATTAACACTTGAATAATAAAATAGGCTTCATTTATTAATAAATGTTTCATTTGATTTATTTTTCTATTATAGTTCCATTTGTGAAGATTGTGACTTTTTGTTTATCAGCTATAATTTCTACACTTGTAAGGCTTAAAAACAAGCAACCAAGTGAAAAAAAGAAAATTGCAAATAACATTTGTCCCTTCAGTTTTCACTTAGTTGTGTAATTGTTTTACTTCACTTTGCCTTTGCAGAAATTTGGGTGTCTTCTTTGTAGTGGTATTGAGTCTCATCTGGGAAGATTATGTAAATTGCATTCTCCTCGCTTATTATATGAGTAGGATGGGAAGAAAAGGCAAGACAAATTCATGAAATTCTGTGCATATTTCTTTCATGCTTTCTGTTTCTATAGTTGGTTCTGAGGTGAATATGCCCTATTCTGTTGGAAGAATGGCCTTTTCGTTGTACAGCCAAAGACATTCAGTATGTTTTGGTTCCTTAAGGTGTTGTACCATTTTGTAAAAGGAATATTATTATTATTTTTTAATTGTTTGGTAAATATTTTGACAAATTACCTTCTGAAGCAGCCACAACTCAGAAAGATAATGTCAAAACTAAGGTGATTTTTTGTTTTTTAAAAAGACCCAGCCAAATAAGGTGTGAATTTGTCATACTGTTAAATTGAAATTGGTAACAAAATGTATCCCGTTCCAGTTTACCTTTTTTGAGTTTTAGAGTAATTGAAAGTTTTATTTTATTATATTTTAAAATAATTTCTAAATGTGAGTAGCAAGACTGACTATAATTCCAGTTTTTATTTTCTATGGACACATTTGATAAACTGGAGACCCTGAAGCAGGATTACCCAAATTGTAGTGTCAGGATTTTAGCTGTACCAGAGGCCTTTATGTGCTACACATAATTTGTATAAAGTTTTATATGTGCAAATTGGGTACATAAACAGTTCTCCATTTTTCTAAGGGAATGCAATAAATGTAGCATCGTGAATAAATATAACTTTTATAATCCTTAAGTGGTCTTTTCTTTCCATTTCTTTTGTTATTTGATTTTTATTCAAATAAAATTAGGACGTTTTCTTAGGACATTATCTTTTTCTCTTAATTAGATTTCTTCCTCTAAAATATCAGTTTCATTTTCATCTGTCCATAAATAATTGAGATTTTTATTTATAATGCTGATTTCTATTGTAATACTATTACTGCTCAGTTTTCCAGAATATAGGATTGCTACTCTCAATGTCAAGCAAAACACGGTGTTTATGGCAAGTTGTAGAGAAATTTGAATTTATTTTGTGCTCCCCTAAATTGGCTTCTATATAAGCTTGGATTCTTGAAATAACAGTTATGGGTCTAATGTATGCAAAATTTGAGGAACGGCTACTTTTTTCATGAAAGGAGCTATCATTCTTAAGAGTGGTGACTGCATTTTGGAAGAAATAGTTGGAAATATATAAGGCTGAAGAAAACTTTACAGAGGTCACGAAAGAAGTGATGTTTTCAAGAGAAGAGAAGCAGCCTAATACTGGGAGGGGGCGAAGGAGGGAGTGGGAGGTGGTAGTGTGTGGAAATGCAAAATGCGTCAAGTATAGTGCCAGCTCTTGAGAGCTCAGAGACTCAAATATAAAAGAAACATAAAGGGAAACACTTGAAAACCATGTGAAAGAAACAGTATCCAAATTTAGCTTTGCAATTTAGCTAACATGAGACAGTTATGTTTCACAGATCCATTAGGCTATCACTACTGTGTGTTTATCTAGAATAAAGGCAAGTTTTTATTTATCCTGTTAATTAAAGGAAAGAAAAACGATCAACTGTTTTAAAGAGGAATTGATGGAGAAGATAAACTGAAAATTGGAACTCAATTTCCAATTGATTTCCTAAATTTCCAATTGAGGAAGAGGAAGCCTTAAAGTAGAATTTAGTTCAGAATGGTACCTAAAGCCAACCTAAAAGAGGCTGGGTGTTCACATAGGTGACAGGGTTACAGTGATCTGTTATTAAGATGATTTCATTTAATAGTTGAGTAAGGCTTTGTATATTATTTTTGTTAGGAAGATTATATTCTATCGGGAAGATGTCCAGGTAAAACTAACAATGTAATCATTACTTTCAACTAAAATATTTTAAATATTAATGCTAAAACCTTGGAGAAAAGAGATAATGGAAATTTTTCCAGTAGCAAACTTTTTAAAATTCAGGGCATTTCACATTGATGTGGTAGACTTAAATTGTGCTCAAAAAAATTTTTTTTTTGGATGAGGAAGATTGGCTGTGAGCTAACATCTGTTGCCAATCTTCCTGTTTTCACTTGAGGTAGATTGTCCCTGAGCTAACGTGTGTGCCAGTCTCCCTCTATTTTGTATGTGGGATGCCTGCACAGCATGGCTTAATGAGCAGCATGTACATCGTTGCCTGGGATCCGAGGCTGTGAACCCCGGGCCACTGAATCAGAGCACACGAACTTAACCACTATGCCACTGGGCTGGCCCCAAAGTGTGCTCAATTTTATAGCCGTGCTTACATAACGCTCATTATAAGTTTTATTAATTAGGAAATCTGAACTGCCCTAACTTAGGATGGTTGCATTTATAAGGACCTCTAAATGTTAAGTCTTCCTTGTACAGAGTGCCGTGTTATGTGTGATAGATAAATGATAGCAAAAAGTAATAAACTGGTCAATATATTAATATTTAACACTTTTACCAATTAACCTACCAATTTGTTGGTAGATTTCAAAAAAATTTTTCTCAGAATTGTACTTTATAATATTGCTTAATTGTGTTTATGTATTATTTTTAAAATACTGCTATATGTTATTATTTTTTTTTTTTAAGATTTGTATGTCCTTAGAGTGGTAGATAGGTTCAGGTGTAGTAACATTTTAAGGAACATTTATAAATCCCATTTCTGAGAAGCCTCCAGCCCTTAACACTCGACACCATTTTCTGTTGTGTTTCTGTGGGAGAATTAATTCAGCGGACAGTCTCAAGTTGAAAAAGTATGAAGTTGAATCAAGTGCACCTGCTTCAGGAGAGAACACAGTTGTCCTGATTTTTATGACCATTTTAAATGAAGGAGCAGCTGTTTGTGAAAATAGTAATAGTGTAACCTATTTCAGTTTATCTGGATCCAAAACACTACTACATAGGCCCCGCACTCAGAATTGTGCCGCCAAGGTTTAGAATCACTGCTTAAGGTAGGCAGTCACTGGTCACTGGTGACACGTGACAGCGGAAGCAGTTAGGGTAGGGTTCTAATGTCCTCACCATATACACCTCTCAACTCTTTCCTGAAACTGTTTTCTGCTTATGTCTCAGGCATCACTCAGCACTGTTAAGTTTCACTTGAAAAAACTGTCACCCTGAGTCTGATGTATTTTGAAAATTGAGATCACAGTAATCCTTTCTGGGCGTTCAGCGATATGCTCTAAAACCTTCCCCAGGGAGCTCGTTAGAAATGGAGAATCTGAGGCCTCGTGCCAGACCTGCTGACTTTGAATCTGTATTTTAATAAGATCCTCAAAGGTGATTCATGTACACAGAAAAATTTGAAAAGCACTGTCTTAAAATATTTTGCCAAAGCAAAATAAAATGAACCCTTAATAGCTGTTTAACAGATATATTCAGATTAATATGACTCCATCAGGGTAACATGGATTTTTTTTTTTAGTTAAGGTGAGGAAGATCATTCAACAGTATTTCAGAGAAAATGTTTTTGTCTTGAATTTTGGATATGCAGATAGTTTTACTGGGGATTTTTCTGGAGAGTTTTAATAAGTCATTACATACCAATTATGTTAGAGCAGCATTACTCTAGTATGTGACCTGAGGACCAGCAACAGTTACGACATCTGGGTCTTGTTAAAAATACAAATTCTCAGATCACACTCCAATATACTGAATCTGAATCTGTGGGTGGGACCCTGAAATGTAAGCTTTCTAGGTAAATCTTCAGGTATACTGAAGTTTGAGATGCACTGTGTTAGTACATCTCAATGTTGATTATTGTTTCCCTTTCCTTTCAATGGAATAAATATTACAGAACTTTTGATCGTGCCTTGCTTTTTTCTACTCTCAAGTTTATAACTCTAATTATGAGACTATAACAGGAAGAATGCTAAACATGGGTAAATGACACCTGAGCAACCTCATATTTTTACAGTGAATGTAGGCGCTGGTGAAGCTGTAAGCCACCTCTCTACGGTATGATGTACAAACGGTGGTTAAAGAACTAGACTTGCTGATAGAGATTGATTTGGGGGTAATTGTGTTATCTCCTTCACAAGAAGGACAATTTTTAACATCAAAGCAGGTAAAAGTGATTCTCAGCGCATTTATCCTCCTGTATCTTCTCAATTTTAAGACATGATTGATTTGGTTTGAAGTCAGAAACATGTTTCCATGTTGATGCACAGATGACAATATCTGCTTCTCGGTGTGGGTAAGCTTAACTTGTCAGAGAATGTGCTTCTAACTTCAGCAGATAGTTTAGGCTTCTGAGGAGTCAGAACTATAGAGTGGAGTTACTCTCTGGTTGCTGCTAAAGTTGCTTACTTAACAAATGTCATTTTTCTCATCTGAGCACAAACCTTATGTCTGAGTAGAAGGGAAATCAATAATTCGATGCAGCTCAGGACGAAGAGACCAAATGCACCCCCCAAAATGGACAGGGTGCTGCTTCGAGGATCTATACCTATAATTTCTAGTCCCGTTTGCTCACAAGTCTTGCCACCTGGGAATAAGTATGGAGTGAGGACAGTTTTTTTGTGAATGGTTCAGGGCAATGATGTTGAATATTAGTGCCCCTGTTTTTATCAGCTTCTATGTCTTGAGACAGAGTCAGGAACTCAGGACTGGCTCTTCTGTATTTCAACATTTTTGCCCCCAACAAAGGAGAGTGTGGACTGATAATATTCCAGGCTCCTCTTTCCAAGTACTCTGCATTCTTCCTTGATTGGACAGTATATGTTGTACAGATATACCACTCTCTTCCAGTTGCCACCTTTGAAAAAAAAATTGCTTTGAGAAAGTTTACAAAATATGAGAAGTGATATGGGGCAGGGAAGTTGGAGGCTATTATTAAAGTGTGAGTTGTAGGACGTATAACTGAAAGAGGGCAGCAGAGGACAGGCTGATTTCATCAGATCCTGGCTGTTTCACTAGAGGAAGCGCTTCCTTGTGGTTTGTGGCTAACCAAGCATCAAAATCTACATTGCCAAATTTTCCAACTTGAATCCCTGGCTGAGCTCTATCCTAGAAGATGACATGAAATATTTGGTATTAAATTTTAAACTCAAGTATTAAAAAGTGAATGGTGCATCAGTTTCTCTCTGACTGAAGCATAAACCTTTGATTTCAAGAATTACCATTAAGTAAATTTCGTGAAACTAACCTCAACATATCTCATTGACCAGCCACAATGTCCACTGGTAGCAATAATATTCCCTGTTTGTCATTTTCTTTTTCCCTAAGGTAGTATGTTACCATAGAGCAGATGGTTAACATAAGAACAAAAATCACAGACCAGGATTTTGAACCTGTAGAGTAGGGAGGGTGAAACAGCCAAGGAGCCATAGTCTTTATGTTCCGGGTTATACTGGGGAACATATCCGCCTGCTCCTGTGAGCGGGAACACCTTCTCAATGTTACAAGTGAGAGTCACCTGGATTTTGAACTGGGTCCACTATTATCTGACCACAGATCATTGAACCTGTAAGAAAGTAGGTAAGTCTGATGTCATGTTGACCATGGGGGAAGTCAGATCAGATGAGGGTTGTGTGCTAAAGTGTGTTCATGAGTTTGGCATCTATGTTTTCTTTTTTTAGATGCAAATCTAGTGGTTGAAAATGTTTCTGAAGAATGAAAAAAATCATGAAGACCTAAAGGAGACATTTTCCAAATTTTGTCAAAAGCATCCAATACATCAGACGCCGAATATAGCGTTTTCCTAGGATTTCCTGATTGTGAAATACTATAAGCTCATGCATCACTTAATGACAGCGGTACGTTCTGAGAAATGCATTGTTAGGCCCTTCTTCATTGTGCAAACATCATGGAGTGTACTTACACAAACCTAGGTTGTATAGCCTACTACACACCTAGGCTATATGGTATTAATCTTGTGGGACCACTGTTGTATATGTGGTCTGTTGTAGACTGAAAAGTTATGTGGTACATGACTGTAAGAGTTATTGAGATAGAGGAGGACATCGCTCTCTTGAGGTTTTATGTTATTTTTAATTTTTTTGCATTAAGAATCATGAATAAATCTTATCTTTATTCAACATTTTCCCCCCAGTAATTCTATTGAGATAATAATGGTTTATAACATTGTGAAAACTTGGGTGTACATTATTGTTTATCATTTTCTGAGTAGACTACACCTTGGTTATCCCAAGGTTTTACTTTTTTAAGAAACAGGTTACTTATCCTGAAAAAATGAAAGACTTCCAAAGTCTTATTACCAAAAGTGATATTCTTGTATATAAGTTCATACTGACTTAAGTTTTCTTTTACCAATAAATGACAAATCTAGAAGGTCCCATGACCAATGTAGGCACACTCATGGATGCTACTTCTATGGTATTTTAGATTGTAATGTGTTAAGTTTGCGTGCTCCACTTCGGTGGCTCTGGGTTCGCAGATTCAGATCCGAGGTGTGGACCTACGCACAGCTTATCAAGCCATGCTATGGCAGGCGTCCCACATATAAAGTAGAGGAAGATGGGCACAGATGTTGGCTCAGGGCCAATCTTCCTCAGCAAAAAGAGGAGGATTGGCAACAGATGTTATCTCAGGGCTAGTCTTCCTCACCAAAAAAAAAAAAAAGCTAATTAAGCGTGCCTTTTTTTGCTTAACTGTACATCTGAAAAAATAAAGTGCTGGTGGCTATAAACTATTGTTTTGGAAATCATTTGACATACTCAGACTGAATGTGTCCTGGATTATATACTTTTAAAAGTAACCAAAACACACCAAAAGCAACACTATATTTCTAAGTCATTCATAAAGTTGAGAGAAGTAGCTCCTAGGCAGAGTACTTTGAATATTAATTTAATATAGGCCAATCATGTGAACTGATCTGCATTTAATTATAAAAGCTATCTTTGGCTTAGGTACATTTCTGAATCTCAACTTTTAAAAGCATTATAAAATACCACTCTGACTTTCCAGAAAAATTCTGAATGAAAAGAAAAAACAACTTCCTTCTCCACTCCTTTTTAGCCTAAAAAAAAACCTTTGGGATGATGTGCTATATTTCAAACCAGTTGTTTTGGGGTAGAACATGTGTATGGCTAGACACTCCTAAAAATATAGGGATTAAAGGGGAAGATTTAAACAAGTAAAGTGAGTTGATAACTCAGTATGAATTGAGAAATCCAAACTAAGAGAACGCTAGAAGTTATATATTAACGAAGTAGAAACCTTGAAATTCACAGCTGTTACCAAAGAATATCCTTACCTGTTGGAACCTGATGCCAAGATCAAAGGTGATGGGATCCTTCAGGTGACAGATAATGGGTAAAAGGTATTCTAGATGTGGAGCAGTGATACATGGAATTAACTTCACTGTGTACATCCCAGAATAGTCTCAGATCTGCTGAGGTTTTTATTAAAATAATTAAACAGGTTTTTGCAGCATTAACTTGACAGGGATTATCAGAAGAGATTATGATATGAGAACCAATACTGAAGTGAGAGCAGAAGACTGAGCCAGTCCTGATGGCCTAGTGCTTGAAGTTTGGCGCTCACCATTCCAGTGGCCTGGGTTCAGTTCCCAGGCACAGAACCACACCACTTGTCTGTCAGTAGCCATGCTGTGGTGGTGGCTCACACAGAAGAACACGAAGGACTTACAACTAAGATATACAACTATGTACTGGGGCTTTGGGGAGAAAAAACAAAGAGAGGAAGATTGGCAACAGATGTTAGCTCAGGGTGAATCTTTCCCAGAAAAAGGAAAAAAAGGTTGAACTACTAAAACTTTCGGGAAAAAAAGACTGAAACAAAATGATTCTAGATAGGGAAATAAGGTAGTGGAATAGTTTATTAGTAGGTGAGGTAGGAAGAGCATTGTTTCTGAGCATTCAGAGCAAGTAGATCTTATTTCTTTACCTTAAACTGTTGTGAGCTCCCAATTTGTCTAATACACATGACTAATCACAAACTTTTCTTTATCACTCTTCCTCCATCACTGAAGAACTCAGGATTTGGGTTCTTCACACTTGGTAACTATAGAAACTTCTTTTTCATCCCAAACTAAATCCTGTCCGGAAAACTCACTGTGAAATCTGAGATGAAACTCTAGTGCTGTGCTGGCCAGTGGAAGGGGGGTTCACTCCTCAAGAGGCTCAGCATGAAGGTGACATCGAGATGGTCTGCAGACATCACCCAAGAGGACAGAAAGGTACCAGGGTGGTTGGGAAAAGGACAGATCATAGACAACAGCAGCATCTTTCCAGAGCTCAGTTACAGTGGACAGCAACATTACTCATCAGACACTCTCTTGTTTCAAAGAGCCTAGAGAAATCCAGCAAGGAATAAGCACTGCTTCTATAGACCACTGGCATTTCTCTGCAGCTGATGTTTGAATTTTTGTCAAAGCTTCTGTGATCTCACGAAGATTGGTGACTTCTTTGGGTGAGGCGGTACTGTTGCTTACAATAAAGTCTTACCTGGGAGAGACATTACCAGCTGCCCTCGAAAGCCAACCTCTGTCCTGAAGCTTACCACCAACCTGCCTTCCTCGTTGATGCACATGCTGATTGGGAACAGGGAGCCTGAGCAGAGGGAAAAAGAAGAATATACATGATAACAGGTTCACTGTGAGAGGTAGTATTCATCCCGGCTTGCCTTCATGAACAGGTCGGGGGTTAGCTGACGTCCAATTCCTTTCTAGGAGGTGGCTGGGGGCCATCCAGTCATCCGGCTTTGCAAGCAGTAACAACTCTTTTTTTCATTTCAGTTTCCCTTTAATCTTAGACCATGAATATATTTGCTTTCTTAGTATGCTTTCTGGTTGTGAAAAGGCTTTTTCTCTGGGTTCTGCTTTTGTTTTTTTTTTTCCCTATTTTTTGCCCCTCTCTTTCTCTGGGAGCCAGTTTGAGGAAATGAATGGCACACGTCCTGCAGGATACTCCTTCCAATCTCTTTCTAAGTGTTGCAGACATTGCAATGCTTCTTCCCACCCTTAACAGTCATAAGACAAGTTAGAGGGAGTTCCTTCAAAAGTAGCTGAGTGTAGTTTCTCCATAGCAGGAATGAACCTTTTAAAAAATTATCAGTTGCATCCTCATTGTGCCTGGATAGTACTGGGACCTGGTGCTTGATAAGAGAGGGAATAGTTTTAGTAGTTAAAGTGAAATTGCGGGGACCCATTGAAGCTCTGACTCTGGGAGGCTGCAGACCCCCTCTCTCCACAGGATGACAGTGCCATACATGAGCATGAGGGGCAGCTCAGACGCCAGGGTGAAGTGCTGTCAGCCCTCAACCACTGCTGGGGTGTGAAAGACATAGGAGACAAAGAGGGACGCATGCGGGGTCATGTAGGACCAGACCAGCTGTAACACCTGAAAAGGTAAGGACAGAACCCTCCTAAGTACTTGTTGGGAGCATTTTTGGTTTTCTAGCACCAAGACTTTTAAACATGGGAGGACAAACCATCCCTTTGGTTACTTGTAACTCTTCCTCAGTTCAAATCTATTGATGCTTTTTGTGTGTGTGTGAGGAAGACCAGCCCTGAGCTAACATCCGTTGCTAATCCTCCTCTTTTTGCTGAGGAAGACTGGCCCTGGGCTAACATCCGTGCCCATCTTCCTCCACTTTATATTGGATGCCACCACGGCATGGCTGACAAGCGGTGTGTTGGAGGGCGCCCGGGATCCGAACCTGCGAACCCCAGGCCACTGAAGTAGAGTGCCAGAACTTAACCACTACGCCACTGGGCTGGCCTCAGAGGCCTGGTTTCTTACTGCTTCAACAAGACGCAAACATGTGGGGCATTTCCATTAGTGGACAGCTCAGCTGACCCTGTGACTGGGGTTTCCTCTAGTCCTCAGAAGATATAATTGTCAACATAGAAAATCATAAACATGTACACATGCACACAAACACATTTAATGAAATTATTTCATGTTTGTTGATTATTATGTAAAAAACCCACACACAACAGATCTGTACTTATTCAGAATGGCTTGAGAAAGAAAGAGGCAGAAGCTCAAGCTAACTTAGTGCTTACGACGACCAGCCAGCTGGGGAGAGCTGAGCAGGGGGTCTGGACCCAGTGAAAAAACATTAAGGCTAAAAATGGTTCCATGAGGTCTGCACTGATACGAGTTCCAAGTAGTTTGTAGAGGCTCCCTCCTCAAGGGGAGCCCCAGCCCACCCAGCCCTGACCTGGGCCCTTTACACATACTATCTCATGCATGGGTTTTTGTTATCTTAGAGAAAGTTGCTGTCCATCTCACACGCTGGCCCTAGGAATGCATTCTGTGGCTTGGAGGTGGCTATCCCTTTGATTTAACATTTCCTTTAGTGGGTACGAGACCTGTGAATTTCCAGGTTCCTCCTCAGCAAACATATTCCTTGTAGCATTGCATCTGAGTTGAACAATTAAATTCAATTGGAGATATCTTTACAATTCCAAACAATCTCTCTTATATATACATATTATATATGAGATATATAGTGCAATCTGTTAAAATGGACATTAGGAATATGTTACATTATATATTGTATGAGCAATATTGATAATCATTAAAAATTATTGCCTAGGGGATGCTAACAGATCCTACAGTACTTGGGGTCATCATTACCTTGGTTTTTATTCATGTGTGATACAGAATTGAGGCACAGAGTGAACTTGAAGGAACTTGAGCTTTAGAATCAGCCTGAGCTGCAATCTTGACTCTCCGAACGACCTCGCACAAACTGTCTAACCTCTCGGAACCTCAGCTTCATTACCTGTCAAATAGTTCCTTCACCTCATGACCGAATAGATATGTTGTGAGAACTAGAGGAAAAAAATATGTGTAAAGCACTTGACACAGTTCCTGGCCGATGGTCAACTTGAAATAAATGAGAGAACTTAATATCACACAGTCCTGCTAATGTGGATGTAGGGACTGGACTTCAAATTTACAAAACTTATAACATCTTGGAAAGTTAAAAAAAAAAATCTTCCATTTGTCTCTTTTTAAAAGAACAATATTAATTATTACTAAGAGTATAATGAAATGCAAAATATATGCAAAAAAAATCCCTACTCCCAAATCTCGTTTAATATGGTTTAATATGCTCTCAAACATTTTACATAAATGGAAAATCGTGTCTTTTCAGTGGTGAAGAGTCAGCGTCATGTGGAGCAGCTTCCATGATTTCAAGCAGTTATAATTTTCTCTTCATTACGGAGCCCTGTGCCAAGGGATTTCCTTTTAGGATACCCACACTCACCATCCTCTTTGTTTACAGTGACAGTTGGACTCAGAAGACCGGCACTGCTATACCCTTGACCTGGCTTGGAAATAGATGGGGTCGAGTGTGATAGAGTTCCTGTCAGTGAACTAAGTGTTGAAGTCCACTTCCTGCATCGGGCTGGTGACCCCATCACTGCTGCTGGGAGCACCCACCAGCCAGCAGTATCGGGTCAGGGTGTCATTAATGCTCTCGGCAGAGCAGGTGGCCCCTGTCTTCTCATAATTGGAAGCTTTGGGATTACAGGCCTAAAATGGGACAAAAAATGGGAGAAAAGGATGCATTCTTGTAGTTTGTGTCTGTATAGATTGAATGTTTCTACTGATGGTAGTTCTGGCTGCCAAAGACTGAATACGTGTCACCCTGGGGATCTGAGCAAGAAGCAGAAATGGCAAAATGTTTTTAAAGTCTGTGGCTTATCTTAGTAAGGCAAATTTTCTATTTTAGTCTCCATACTATATTTGTTTTCATCAAAATATTTCAAATGCATATCGCTAATGCTTGAGGGAGCATTATGCATCTATGGCTCCTGCTGGGTGGCTCCCCTCTCCATGGGGTTTCAGCTACTCTTCTTTCCATATTCTGGCCACACTGCTCTGTCCTTGCCTCTTCAAGCCTCGCGGTGGTAATGGCTCTTCATTGCCCCTGGATCCTTGGCGCTTCTGCACCCCTCTTGGCTCCTTTAATCCTGCCCGCACCTCTGCAACATTCCTCTCACTGAACACTTTTTTGTGTGCGAGGAAGACTAGCTCTGAGCTAACATCCATTGCCAATCCTCCTCTTTTTGCTGAGGAAGATTAGCCTTGAGCTAACATCTGCGCCCATCTTCCTCTGTTTTGTATAAGGGATGCCACCACGGTGTGGCTTTGCAAGCAGTGCATAGGTCTACGCCTGGGATCCAAACCCCCAAACTCTAGGCTGCCGAAGTGGAGTGCACAAACTTAACTACTATACCACAGGGCTGGCCCTGAACACTCTTTAGTTAAACACTTTTGAGTGTTCCATGGCTTTCCTGCTGGGACCCTACAAATCCCTTTGGGAAGAATAGTACTTTAATCATACACTTGGAGTCATCAATTTATTTGCCCATTTATTCATAATCTTGGAATAGTTCCTATGTGCCAGGTGTGGTGTTAGGTGCTGGACATAAAAAGAGTAATATGACATAGACTCATCCTTTCTCTTACTGAAGACGTTTTAGGAATTTAGAATGCATCATCTGCCTTAAGGCATTTATGCAGGTGCTTAATAATATTCATGGTAAAGGAATAAGGCATAATGTAGAACGTTCCAAATCTCATTTTCTTACAGAACAGTATCACATCCACAGTGCTCATTGTTTACATCAGTAAAATATTTTTTTATGCATCTTAACAGAACAAGTAGATCATATGATAGTTAAGAATAATAAGCAAACTACTGAATCTCTAGAAAAATGAGTTAAGAGTAGTTCTAGTTAATTAAACTTTGTGGTTAATAGAGAGTTACCACACGAATCACCAGTTTTTAAAGAAATATAAAATAATAAAATATTCTTATCACAAAATTATAATAGACATTTCTTTTGGCTATAATTTTGAATTCAAATTCCTAGTTTAACATTACAAATGTGGTTTCTGAGAACTAGGGGATGCTCATGCTGATGTTTTTTCCATTGATGAGATACAGGGAACCCCTTAACGCTAGAGGATTCAGGAGTTGGAAAATGCCCTCAAAAGTTAATGTCTATTGAACATACATGATTACCAATATAACCACGAAAGTTAAAAGGCTATACACAAGACAGTCCCTCAAAAGGGTAGTCATAGTGATACCATGTGGTCTCCCAATTTCTCTCCAAGTACTGCCCACGACAAATGAAAACATGCATCCACACAAAAACTTGTACATCAATGTACACAGTAGCATTATTCATAATAGCTCAAAAGTAGAAACAACCCAAATGTCTATCAACAGCTGAATGGATAAATAAAATGTGGTATATCCATAAAATGGAATATTATTTAGCCTTAAAAAGGAAGGAAGTACTGATGCATACATAATGTAGATAAGCCTCAAAAACATTATGCTAAATGAAAGAAGTCAGTCACAAAAAAGTCTTATACTGTATGATTCCATTTATAAGAAATGTCCTGAATGTGCAAATCTATAAAGATACAAAGTAGATTAGTGGTTGTCTAAATCTTGGGGGGAGGGAGTTTGGGAAGAAATGCGGAGTACCTGCTAATGGGTATGAGGTTTCTTTATGGGGTGATAAAAATGTTCTATAATTGATTGTGGCGAGGGTTGCACAACTCTGTGAATATACTAAAAACCACTGAACTGTATACTTTAAATGGGTGAACTGTTAACCCAAGGGCGTATATAGATGAGTTTTATTATATTTTAGAATTTAAAATATATAAAATTTAATGGGGGTAAGATGGGGAAGTCAAGCTCTGTGGTCATTCCTGATTGCCTATCATTTTTTTTTCTTATTGATCTTCCAATGCAGAGTCAAAGAACGAGGTTTTATAAAAAGTCCAACATATTTGCATTTGCTCTCAATTGAATTCAGTTGACATATTGTACTGTCAACTGATATGCCACAATTCCAACAATGGAAGAGTCTGAAGCACTATCTTTCAAATGACAACATGATCTTCTGGTCAAGAAGTGAGATTGGCTAACTAATCTTATTGTGGTGATCATTTCATAATAACATACAAATATTGAATTATTATGTTGTACACTGAAACTAATATAATGTTATCTGTCCATTATATCTCAATAAAAAAACTGAAAAAGAAAAAAGAAGCGAGATTGGTGAAAGAGTGAAGAAAAAAAATGGAGATAGAGCTGCACATGTGGCCCCTGCTCTGAAAATATTCTTTCAAGGATATGAGGATCAAATCATTACTTGCCCTTCATCTGATCATTAAGAATTTGGTTTATAGAGGGAAGTATAGAGGGGGATAATATATTTATATCTATAGAAAGAAATGTATGTATGTTTTTTCTCCAGTCATGCTCCAAATTTGGAGTCTTATTCTACAATCTTGAAATCACTAGATTTCTTAATACTTAGGTTACTAGTATTCTTAATACTGGACTGCATACAACTTCTTTTTTTTTTTTTGCTGCGAAAGATTTGCCCTGAGCTAACATCTGTTGCCAATCTTCCTCTTTTTTTTTTCCCTCCCCAAAGCCCCAGTACATAGTTGTATATCCTAGTTATAAGTCCTTCTAGTTCTTCTATGTGAGCTGCCACCACAGCTTGGCTACTGACAGACGAGTGGTGTGGTTCTATGCCCAGGAATGGAACCCGGGCCACCGAAGTGGAGTGCACTGAACTTTAACCACTAGGCCTTCAGGGCTGGCTCACAGCTTCTTTCTAAACACAGCTTTCCTGAAGCTGCAGGTTGGAATTCACATTGCTTTCACGACACAGTATATCTATCGCTGCTGCTTGCCAAGTATTCCCTCTGGAAGATGAACTGAGTCACGTCTTCAGGTTACGGTCTTGAATCTGTGTATAAAGTTTACAGCAGAACTCTGAGGGCCAGACTCTGTCTGGAGTCTCTGAGTGTGTTTTCTAGTTTTCTTCATTTTACTTCTCAGCCAACATCAGCAAACTCTGCTGATCTCTAATTGCCTGTGGTACTAGCTTCCTGTGGCTGCTGTAACAAATTACCATAAACTTGATGGCTTAAAACAAAAGAAATGCACTCTCTCATAGTTCTGAGAGCCAGAAGTCTGAAACCAGTATCACTGGGACAAAATCTAGGTGTTGGCAGGGCTGTGCTCCCTCCAGAGGCTCTGGAGGAGGATCCATTTCTTGCCTCTTTGTCACTCCACTCTCTGCTCTCACGGTCACATCGCCTTGTCCTCTTCTATGTATGATCTCCATCATCTTCCTCTTATAAGGACACTTGTGAATACATTGGGGCCTACCCAGGATGATCTTCCCACCTCAAGATCCTTAACTTAACTCTATCTGCAAGGATGCTTTTTCCATATAAGGTAAAACTTACAGGTTCCGGGGATTAGGATCTGCATTCGTTGGGGGCCATCATTTAGCCTACTACATGTGCAAAATTCTGTTGTTTTCTTTCTGCCTCATCATGTTTGGAGGCACACTTGGTTTCTGAACTCTATTTACCTTTTATTTTTATTTACACTTTTATTGTGCTTAGTTTTGGTAACCTGCTTATACCTTTTGATATCTGACTCATTTTTCTAAAGTCAGGGCTAATGTTCTTAAAGGGACCCCATGAGACTCTGTCACAAGTTGTGATAATATGACAGAATAAGGTCATTATAACCCGTTTAATGTCCATAATTCCATAAATACCAACAACTTGCTATTGAACACATATATTTACAGATATAACTACAGAGTAAGTTTGGAAAAAAATGACTAATAATCTCATTACCCTAACACAAAGTTATTATTTTTTCTTAGCAAATCCTTTCAGTCTTCTCTATATTTTTAAGAGTTGCAATAGCAACATGATCACTGATAATCTAGAATTCATATTATTCTGTCAAGTGGATATCCCATAATTTAATTAATAATTTCCCAAGTATGGGCATTTAGGTTGCTTATAGTTATTCATTATTATAAACAAGGTGAGGAGGAGCAACTCTGTGGTGCCTAGTGTCAAAAAATTTTTAGAATGCTTACCTGGTAGAATTAATTGTGGAGTCATCAGTGTTGGGCCGTTCCTCATAGTCATCGTGACCGGGGCTGAGCCCTGGTGGGTACAGCAGCACACTGAGGACCTATGGCTGGTGTCTTCACTCTGGTAAATGACTGACCTTAGCTATCTCTCTTTTTCAGTCATCCTGTAAGTGGGCTCCTTAAATTGGGCCCTGGGTACTAGAATAAAATATACAACACCTCTCCATTTAGAGTTTACACAGTGGCAGCAACATCCTGGGGCACCTGGTATGTCACCATCATGCTTTCCAAATCCCTAAGAAAAGTATTAAATGAGAAAAAATGTATATACTTTCTTCCATAAAAATGTTAACATAGGGTAAGAATACATGAGAAATGAAAATGAGCCCAATTTTGCACAGTGTGCGATTCCATTCTTGGTAGGAAATTAGGCATTTTTCACTCTTTTAGGCCACTAGATCATTTTCATTACCTGACTATAGAACACACTGTAGGTTGTATCTGGAATACAATAGGTTTTATCCTCGAAGCCTAAACAGTGTAGTTTTGCTTCCCTGGCATGTCTTACTGGGAGGAAACTGGGAATGGAACAGACTGATTTCATAGGAAGCACTGTTGGTAATGTCACCCCTTTGCCCCCCACAAAGATGTATGCATAAACACTGTTTTCATCTGAATGTAGTTTCTTAACAAAAGACAGAGCAAGAGAGAGAAAGAGTGATTTTCTGCAAAACATTGAAAGATTGGGATTAATTTCAGGTTCAAAACAGAATCTTCCACAGCCTTCTCTACAAGGCTGACAATGTGAGTTTTTCCTGGGCACAGAGGTACTCAGTGGGAAGTTCAAGATGTTTGCTTCATTTGGGGTCTGAGTTAGAGCATCTGTGGGGCCTATTTGGGTGTACCTGAGAGTCATTCTGTCCAATATGTAGTTTTTTTCATTTTTTTTAACATTTATGAAGGGTTCATATCTCTCTGACATGTTGGAGAAGCCCAATAAATGTTTGTTGAATTTAATTGAGTTTACGAGATTTTTGATCCTGGTGCTGGGCAAATTGCAAGATGAAGGAGGGTGACTTTCTGTTGGTGGATATGTGCTAGACAGGAATTAGACAGAACTGGAAGGGATCTTAACAGAAATGGAGCCCAACCTTATCATTTTACAGAGGGAGAAGCTAGGTCAAGAGTTATGAAGTAGTTTGGAAAAATCTCTCTGGTTGGGGAAGCTGATGTTGTCTAGCAAGGAAGCAAAACCCAGGCTGAGAGTAGACAAGGACTTTTCTACTTATATATGCAGTTAAGAGCTGCCTTCTCTCTTCCTCAATATTTGGGAGGAAGGCTTCTTGAAATGGCTTCTATCATTTGGTTTGAGACATATAGGCTTGTTGCCATGTTGGCTTGAAAATAGGTTAAGTCACGTCTGAAACAGAAATTCAAACAAGGTTTGGGCCAGCCCCAGTGGCCTAGTGGTTAAGTTCAGCATGCTCTGCTTCAGCGGCCGGGGTTCGGTTCCTGGGTGCAGGTCTACACCACTCATCTGTTAGTGGCCCTGTTGTGTTGGTAGCTCACAAAAAGAGGAAGATTGGTAGTGGATGTTAGCTCAGGGCGAATCTTCCTCAGCAAAACAAAACAAAACAAAAAATGGTTTGCACAAGAAATAGCTGAAAGATAATGATGGGGCATAAAGACGTGGTTTTCAAAATAATTTGTAAACTCTAATTTATGTAGTATTAGCCAAGGCATACTAATGGTTATTTATATTGTCACGTTAAAATTAGTTAAGAACTAATTGGGTAGTTTGGGGATTATGTAACTCTTCTACTTTTCTTTCTTCTCCCTTCTGATACTTGTATTTTTGTCAATTTATTTTGTGCTATCCTTTCTTTTTTGGTGAAGAAGATTGGCTTTGAGCTAACATCTGTGCCCATCTTCCTCTATTTTGTATGTTGGTCACCACTACAGCATGGCTTGATGAGTGGTGTAGGTCTGCACCTGGGATCCAAACCTGCAAACCTGGGCCACCAAAGTGGAGCATGCTGAACCTAACCCCTATGCCACTGGCTGGCCCCTGTACAATCATTTTTTATAAAAGAGTTTGCAAAAGAAGGGAGAGTTGGTGAAAGGATTTCCCTACCTAAGTGGCTCTGATAAAGACGTGTTGTGGAGGAAAATCGGGCAATTGGCAAGGATCTTTAGGCTTATCTGCAAACTTTAGTTAGGGCACTCTTATCACAGTAACCTGAAAAACTGAAAGAGGATGATGGTATATATATGGTTGAAAAGTTCTTCACGTCCAGCATCAATTGGCAAGAGGAGGTTGACCCTTTTGTTCTTAACTGTGGATTTAATTGATGACAGTGGGTTTCACTGGCCTTAGAAACAAAGTAAAAGAAAATAGAAAAAGAAAAACAAGAGCACAGTCTAATCTTTTGTGGGCTCAATCTTTTCTCTGTCTATATATCTCTACATACATCCATACAGTCACATAAACTATATTTGCACATATCACCAGAATATATATAACACCAATGACAGTATATCATTAACATCCCAGAGTTGCTAAGATCCAGAAACAGAGTTTCATTCTGTTGTTAGGAGACGTGTTTTGGCCGTTTCCTTCTCCTGAAAGTCTTTCAGTTGAAGGAACTGCAAGCACTCTGCTTACAGTCGGTGATGATGTCATTGATGAAAATAGTGGTTTTATTTGGCTCTCCAAGCACTGCACCGATAGGCATCTGGAGAAGTAATTCAAACCTCTCTGGACCCTCCAAGATGGGCTTTGCCAGGTCATCAAGGATTGTCACTTGGAATATCTGCAAGCGCGCTCCTGGAGCAAAGTCCAGATTTCGGCTGATGCCAACATAATCTATTCCAGCTAGTGGGAAAGGAAAAGCCAAGAGTTAGACTGTAGGATTCATTGTCATAAGTTTTCCTTTAGAGAAAAATGAGAAGTCTGTAGCATTCTTTTGTGTACACAACACTCTCAGAATCGTGTTTTGTGGCTTGAGCCCTAGAAAGAGGAAATTTCCATATGTTACCAAATGCCAAGATAGTCACTCATGCACGACCATGTACGTCCTCATCAGTGCTCTCTGTGTCGAGACCAGGCACATGACCTCCCAAGCACTTCCACAAAAATCTCCCTGATACACTGACAGCTCTCTGAAGGCAACTTCAATTTATAATGAAAGAACTTACCTTTTTCATTTTGAACTGTTAAGAAAATTATCATGAATTTTATTTTGATTAGGTTTCACTCATTCATCTTTGTCAGACTTGTGGGTTAATCATACAACATTCTGCTCAATTTTACTCAGCCATGAAGTTTCTGCCATTTTCTGGGTTATTAATCATTTTGCAGGCTGGTTCACCTGATCATATAGATTCTTTGCCACTTATTTAAAAAGTCATCAGATGTAATGAGGGCAACAAATTACAACCAATGGAATAAAATAGGAAACCCCGAGTGATAACAAATAAATATATAAATAAATCAAGGAACAGAATATTTACATAGTCTCAGGGTATCTCTCCACAAAACACTTATTAACTGCAAAGGAAGAAAAGTAACTATAGTGGAGAAACTCGGCAGATACCACCTTAATCAGGTGATCAAAGTTAACACCACCAGTAATGGCATAAATGGAAATTGTACATCATTTGACAGAGCAAAATGAGAATACAGTACCATCTCTGCGATATTCCTGCCATAGATGCGTAGCTGAATCTAAAGATGAGGAAACATCAGACAATTCCAAACCGGGAGACATTTTACAGGCTACCCAAACTGGCTTGTAGTCTTCAAAAATATCAAGGTCGTGAAAGTCAAGGAAAGATATGGAACTTTCTAGTTTGGAGGAAACGAAACAGACATGACAACTAAATATAATGTGTGATTCTGAACTGGATTCTTTCGCTATAAAGAATGATTTGTGGAACAATTGGTGAAGCTTGAGTGAGGTTTGAGGACTAGATTGTAGTAATGTATCCAGTTAATTTCCTAATTTTATGCTAGTATTGTGGTTATAGAGGAATATGTCTTTGTGGTAATTGCATTCTAAAGAGAGATATCGTTCCAAATTTACTCACAACTTCTCAATGGTTCAGGAAAAAAACTGTTTTACTATACTTGTCACTTTTCTGTAAGTTTGAGATTGTTTCAAAAATGTTTAAAAAGCCATTAAGTAATTACATTGAGAAAAAACAAAATAAGATGAAAAGGACCAAGGCACGAGAGTAAGAGAAAGAGGGTTTTGGATCTTTTGTACTTTGTTTCAAATCTTGGTTCTGTTGCTTACTTGTACAAACTACTAACCTCTTTCTCAGTTTCTTTAACTGCAAAATGGGGATGAATATGGCTACTTTACAAGGTTGTTGTGAAGATTAGAGATAATACAGTAAAGACACTAGCACAGTCTCTGGCAAATAGTAGGCATTTAGTATATAGAAATTATAATTATTTCTTATGTAACAAATCATATTTTATAAATATATATGCATAATTATTATTGTTAATTAACCAACCTGAGCAGATTCAGGAATATTTACTAGATTCCATAGACTGTCATGTCTAAGCTGTTACCTCTGTATTTTTCCTGTTTAACTCCATGGATCACCACCCCACGCTTGGACTTTATTTCTATTAGTCCATCCTATCTGAGAGCTAGCAGTAGGGTCATTATTTGTATGCAAGGGGGTTTATCTCAATGAATTTGAACTTCTTTTCCCAACCATAAGCAAAAAAGTCCAATGAGCCAATTGGTCTCTTCACTTTTGGTTCCACCAATACATACAGAGTGAGAAATGACTCTCTCTGAAAGTTAAGAAAAAGAAAGAAAAGCAAAAAAGCAAAAAAAAAAAGAACTCACAGGGATCATTACTGGTTTCACATACAATATACTGTGATATATTCATGGAAGTGTTATAACATGTCAGTTCTTCTAAGAGCAAGCACTGCGCTGTAAACCTAACTAGCTGCCTTATTTTCCTGCACTGTTTCTGGGTTCACATTTTCACTGATAAATTTTCTCTTTAGGCCTTGTCAGTTAGTGTAAGTTTTTAGATTGCTGGATTTTATTTGCATGATTTGCCTTTTTACTTTGCTTTTATCTTAAAATATTCTCATGTGTCTTGGATATAGAGGATGCTAATCCTGACCTATGCTGATCATCCATACCCCAGGAGACTGAGAGGTCCCAGGTGGTAAATGATAAATCGTTGGCATCAATGTAGATAGAAATGTCCCTTTATTTTCCTGTTGAATCCTACTGTTGTTGTTTTCCTGGTAAAGCATCTGACTGGCTCACCAGAGGAAGTGGTATTCAGAACTGTCTAGCCCCACCGCCAGCCAGGCCTTGGTTGTCCCTATCAAGAAAGGCAAAAGTGAGTGGGACATGAGGATGCACTGCTTGAAGCAAAGGAAAATACCCAAGAGTCAGAAGTAGAAATCTCCTACCCTTCCAGGGTCTAATATGTGCCTGGATTCTCCCAGGAGTTGGGACCTGCTCAGCCATTATAGGTGTACCTTGGTCTGAAATACTGTTTATGAGCAGCTTGCAGTATCTACAGATATTCTGACCTTCAGAAAATTAATTTGGGCCCATGACAAGCAAGTGGGTAATAAATGAATCATAAAGGCTCCCATTTGAATATTCTATTTTACAGCAGAGTCATTTATGTGCTCAGGTAGGAGAAAGTAAATGAGAGCCCATCAACAAAGACTAGGCATGCTACACTTGACAGACTAGACCCTGCCCTATGTGTAGGTCATGATAATGATACATTTCTAAAATGGCCCTCTCACCTTCTGCTGACGCTGGCTCTGTCTTCCTGGAGCGCACGGTGACGGAGGATGCTTGGGAAAGGTCAGGGCCTGTCCTCCAGACACAGACCTCCATGGAGCCAGCACTTTCGTCGACGTGATACTCAGCGTCACCAAAGTGCAGGGCAGGCTCTAGGGAGGAATGAAAGGACAGACTGAGAAGGCTTCAGCCTTCCAGGCCTCCTGCCCACCCCCCCCCCCCACACCGGCCGCTGGCCCTGTGTGAGCCTGGGGGTTTGTCACAATCATCAGACTTGACAGATCCCACAGGCTCGAGGAGAGAAAGAAAAAAAACACAAAAAACCCACATCAGACACAGGCTCGAGGAGAGAAAAAAAAAAACACACAAAAAACCACATCAGAGAGTCACATGCCGCACTCTGACTCCAGGAAGTGCAGTGAGATAAAATCAGTTGGAATTCTATTCGTTTTTCTGTGTTAAGAGATTTCCGGAGCATCCAGAAATTTCCCTATTGGGGAGAATTGGCCAACTAGCTGTAACTCAGGCAAGTCAGCTACTGTTTGGAAAAAGATGGTGGGGAATTGAGGAGGCTTTTTCATGGGAGAAAATTGCTCTTTAGGTTGAGGGACAGTCCAGCCAGTGTTCTGAATTCGGGGACAGCTGCTGTGCCTTTTCTCATGGTATTTGCTGATGAGAGGAATAGACAGAGTCCTGGGGGGAGGCGGGGTCCTATTAGCTGAGATGCCAGAAATGCTACCCTCAGGGGCAGAGAAGGGGCTTCCTAGAAAGAGAAGGCTGAAGGAAGCCAGGCTAGGCATCAGGCTTTCAGGGTGAGTAGAAGAGAAGTGCATGTCTTCTTAAGGGAGGAAAAGTTCGACAATGAGAAAGTTAAGATTGGCCAAGTAGACATACATATCCATATCCAGTTCTCTCTGTTTTAAAAAGCAGCCCATGAATTTAGCTGACTATTTAAAGCTTACACAGGCTTAGGTGTTACACTAGATACACTGTCATGAAAAAGGTTTTGAGATGAATGTTTGTTTGGACTGTGAAATCTGGAGGCAAAACTATGTAAACAGCAGGAAACAGCTTCACCACGGAGGAACGATCCCTGAGGTATAAATGGAAAATCAACGCTAGAGAGATGACACCTTTGCAAGCATAATGTAACACAGAAGTGTATTTGAATTAAATTTTAAAATTTGGAAAGTAGAAATCAAATTTAATAAGTATTTGCTCGGGATGTATTTTAGTAGATCTCTTAACGCTCAGGGAAGTTTTACTATGGCATACAAGACCTCTCATAATCTGACTTCAGTCCATTTTTCCTGGAGTCATTGGGTACCGTACCTGACCCTGTGTCCCAGATGCACCAAACAGCTCACCAAGCGCTCAACACAACATGTGTTTATGGGCCTTCATTTTTGCTCGTGACGTTCTCTAGGCTGAATTCCCTTCCCAGTGTGCCAATTTCACCCAGTCTACTCATTCTTTAAGACCTTGACTGAGTTAGCTGCTCTCGGAAGTCATATGTATTTCCCTCAAGACATTACTCATTCTCTACTCTGTGCTTCCCTAACATTTTGAATAGTTCTATAACTGTGGTGATGGGTCACACTTGCTATTGGCTCACCTCAGGTGTACTGCAGGTGGGAGGCCTGCACTCAGAGAAGAGGGTGGGGGTCATCCTCTCTTTTCTTCTTACCTAGAACTTCCACTCCTTCTCCCCGTTATTGCTAATGGATGTTTCTGATGCTTCCAAGTTTGGGACAGGAAAGAGGGAGGAGAGGCAAGAGGAGCAGGAAAGGCCTATCTTGATGGGTATTACCATGGTGACCACACTCTGGTCCTGGAAGAAGGAAGAAAACTGATTCTGTTTCTCATGGGTACTTTTGTGTGCTCTTTGGAGACCTCTCACTACTATAGTTGGGTATTTCTTATCTGTGGTTCCCTTGATGAGGATGATGCATCTCTGTTCTGGCTGGTCACTTAATCCTTCTTCAATCCATCAGCATTTAGCAATGCTTCTGCTAAGGATTGTTCAGCCCTCTAGATGGCGCTTTTGGACAAGACCTGAGACAAGTCCATTCTGGCTCTTGCGGGCATGGCTCACATCTGGTCCCTAGCAACATTCCTGCGTCCTATGCCTTGATAAACTTTAGGAATACTGCCAATTACCCCTTTCTCCCTCCTCCCTCCCCCTTTCCCCTCTGGTAACTACCAATCTAATCTCTGTATCGATGTGATTGTTGTTGTTTTATAATGTATTCAGCAAATCATTTTCCTTCATAAATGGATGTAAAACTAAAAAGAAAAAAATGTACTACCTAATCTTAGTGCAGTCCCTCTCTTTTGCTCATCCATCAAAGCAGCCAACCAGCTCATCTCCTACCTTGAGATTTTCCAGGTAAAGCCAGATCCCAGTTGATTGTGTCCTCCACATGTAGGTGACACACATACTTTCCAAATTGTCTCCTTAGAACCCCCTCTCTTGATTTAGCACCTCTTTGAAAAGTTAAAATGTTAAAGCTGCCATTCTAACACATTGTTCTGTGTTTTTATTAGAAACCTACCAACTTCTCAAGGTCAGGGACCATATTCTATATGTCTTTGTACCCTTAGTGACACAGTGGCCGGTGTATTATAAATACTCAAGAATTTGTTGAATGGATAATTTTAACTTACTTCTGATATATTTTGAACTTATTACAAAGGTTTTTTTTTAAGTTGGGACAAAGTGATCTGATTTTTTAGCAGAGAAATTATTTTGTGTGGTATTGGGGAAGGGCAAGAGGTGAGAAAGATAAAATATATTTGGGTCAGTTATGCCACTGTTCAGAGAAAAAATGTAAGAATCAAGCCTCTCTGAATACAGTAAGACACAAAATGTAAGAGGAGGATAGTGTCATTGAGGAGAAAATTCATGAAACTCTTCTGAGATGCTCTGTGTATTGAGCATCAGGACGTCTGAAATAGAGAAACCAACTCCAGCAGTATCTCCTCGTCTTCTATACCTTAGCTCTGTCTAAAAAACAGAGATACTGGCAATAATTCTTAAGGGTGGATAATTATGACAGTATGATGTTTTGACCACATTATGCTTATGTTAAATGGATTCCACAGCCATAGATGTGGTTTTATCTCCTTTAAAAGAGAATGTTCTTTAAGCGTAAATAGGGAAAAGAAATATAACAAGGTGGGAAGTGAAGCTCTGAAAAGAGATCTGACCATGATTTAAAATGAATTCAATGTCTAGATTCAGAGAAATCTTATGCCAAGATCCAGAAAGGACTTGCAGGTGAAGTGCCAGAAACACTGTTGGTAAACTTTGAGAAACCACCTAGAACAGTATAGATGACAAAAGATGGAAGATGAGAAAATGTTTTTTCAGTTGCCTCAGAAGAGAAAATAGATTCTAGAAACAAACTGGTAAGCTTAATCTCTAGAAAAATTCTAGAGCAGCTGATGTAAACAGTTTCTGAATTCTTAGAAAAGAAGGAGGTAATGCCTGAGTCAATATTAGTTCTTTAATGTCAGGTTTTGTAAAGTCAAATTCAATTTCTTTTCAGTTCAGTGAAACAAACATGTATTGAGCATCCTCTCCGTGCTCTGAGCACTGTGCTAGGTACTGGGGACGTAAAGAGATGTGCATTCTTGTCGTTGAGGTGTTTTTGGTATAACAGGGCAGCCATACCAGTTTCAATCAGTAAACCCCGAGTGCTATGACAAAGGAAGGAACCAACCTTAAGGCTCAGAAGAAGTTCTAAGAGAAATAATGCTGTGCTAGATCTTAAGAAATGAATGAGAATTGACCAATGAGAAAGGTGGGAAGAATGTTCCAAGCAGACTGGCTAGTATGAAAAAAGGCACATAAGCATGAAAAAGCCTGGTGTTTGGGAAGGAATACAAGAATTTGTTTGTTAGTAATGTGTAATATGAGAGTAGGGGAATGTTGGGAATGAGTTTAGAGAGGAAGGTAGAAGCCAGATAGTGCAGAAACTTGGACCCATTTTAAATAGAGAGGACTTTACTTTTTGACTCTATAGAATGTGGGAACCAATGTTAAGCAGTGGAAAGGTGGTTGGTTTTTTGTTTCTGAACATCTGTCCAACTTCCGTGTGAGCCAGAGATTTAAGGAAGAGTTAGGGCTACCAATTAGAGAGCTATTGCAATTATATCCGGGTGAGACATGAGGATGGTTTGAACTATGCACCAGTATTAGAGATGGAGTAGAAGAGATGAATGTGATAAGTGCCCTGAGCAGCACCCAGTGATTGGATGGAGGTGGCTTCTAAGATGCCCTGCAGGTGTGGCAGTGGGACTGTCCTTAAGTCAGTTGGGAATACAGGAGAAGAAACAGTCTTGAGAGGAGGTAAGAGAGGGAAAGAAGGTGAGTTTAGTTATAAATATGTTGAGTTTGAGTTGCTTGTGGGACATCCCAGTAGATAGGTCTAGAAAGGCTTTAATGTGTGAATTTGGAGTTCATGAATCAGGTCAGGGCTGGAGGTAAGATTTGGGAGTCCTAAGCACACAAGTTGGGGTTGATCCCATTTTCATGGTATGATCATACAATCTGAATGAATAAAGAGAATTGTGGTGAGGGGCGTCAATCCTTAGGGAGACTGGCAGAGGGGAAGAAGCTCTGGAAAGAGACATTGAAAAAAAAAGGACTGATGGAGAGAGAGGAGTGGAACCAGGAAAATCAAGACAGTAGAGAATATTGAGACGAACGAGTGGTCACAATGTCACATGCAGCAAGCATATCCAGAAAGACGTGTGCGAGCCAACAGTGGCAAAACAACCACAATGTATCTTATGAAACTTTAAGTTGCATAAACTGAACTCTAGTGCCCAAGTTTAAAAATAAGAACTGAAATGAAAATTTTTCAACTATACGACTAGTCCTATAAAGCATAGTGATACTCTTTGTTCTGAATCGTTTCCTGGATTTTACGGCACAGCAACATGTCTTTCAATAGTTTTAAAAACATTTGCATGTTGAAGGTCATCTTGGGCCATAGCAACAGTATTAACCACATTTTTTAAAAAGTTGGATGTGCTGATTTCACCAAAATGACACTTTACGTGCAATTTTTCCTTACAATGTTTTTTTAAATCTGTCATAATTCCGTTAGATGCCCGTTTAATGACAAAGATACTAATCTAGCTGGCAATCTTTCTAGGCAAATTTTATGCATGTTATACAAATCCTATGGCCTCAGGACAAAATGAACAGCCCTCTGTGAAATTGGACATCAATGCTTTTTTGTGGCAGATTACAAGAGTTTTCAAATCACATACTAAAAACTGAAAGAAATGTCTTCAGTAGATAAGCAGAGACCTACTAAAAAGTGTTTATATATAGAATAGACAAATTTTGCTAATTAACAAGTGTCCTCAGCTTCATCTGCCCCTGGTACAGGGCCAGTGGATGATGCGGTCTAAAGCCAGGTGAACGCACATGAAGCATAATTCATCCAGCTAAGGTTTACTGGCCATATTCTGTGGCCTCTGCCCTCATGGAGCTGATGTTTTGTATAATGGTTCCCATGGCAGTGTGGGGCCAGGTTCCGGGGTTGTTGGGGTGCTTCTGCCCCTGTACGATTTCTTTCCTTAGCATTACTCTATGGTAGTGGCCTTTTGAAAGGTATTCCTGCAGGTGACCCATTTGACAAGGAGATAGTCAATCTCTGTGTAAGGAAGCAAAACATTTCCCAGAGTCTAGCCAAACAGAATAAAAACATTTCATCCCAATTCTAAGTGGAAAAAAAGGTTTTCCCTTGAGCTGCTTGGGTACATCTTTAGGTTGTTAGGTACTATGTCACCACTCGGCCTAAATGAAAACATGCTTTTGCTACAAGGTGATGGATTTGACACTTCTGAACAAAGGAAGCATTACTGGTATTTAACAAGTGCCCAGGTTGTGGCAAAATCCTAACCCTGGAAAATGAGTGTAAACTTTCCCCAATATTTTCTCAAATAGTCAACTTAGTAGGACACATGTTTTTATTCCTCCCTGAAATACAACTAAACTACTGTCCAAGATATACTACACATTAGAATTTGTTAGATGATTAATGCTTAAAAACTGAATTAGGGGAATTATCATTTCACATTAGTATTTTAAAAGATTATAATCATGTGGTAGCTGTGCTACTGATCCTCATGGTTGTTTCCTCAAAGCCAAAATCAAATGGTATCATTTAAAGGAACCATTAGCATCATGAATGGCAAAATCTGTGAATATCTTTAGAGCCGAAAGCCAAAGCTGTAGTAGTACCCAGAGAAGTCATTCAAGGACTGCTGCTAAGTGAGCACCCCTGCAGGGTACTTGAAAGGAGAGGAGTCACACCTTAGTATTTTACAGAACTAATACCTGATCTGCAATACCATTAATTCTGACTATGGAGACCGAGATGTTTTAGGGCACTCAGGGGAGTCAACCTGGGTTTACCGGAATGTGACCGTGCAGGTTCAGGAGAGTGGGGCTAGGTTACTGTGGTCACATCTGTAGCATAACAACTTTTTTAGCTGACATTCACTCTGCTTGGAACCTAGGAAGAGAAAGCAGCCAAAAGAAGAAAAAAATGGGCTGCCCGTTTTCAGCCATGTTAAGAGAAAGAGTATTCGGACCATGGACCTTGAGGGTCCAGGACCCTTGGCCGTTGTTTGCCCAAGATAGAGGTGGGTCTGTTGGCTTGATGGCGTTGCTAGGATCCCATGTTCATCAAACAATTTCCTGCTTGTAAAGTCGCTGTCCATGTAGAGTCTCCTTTAAGGAGAGGATATATTAACGAGAGGATGCTGGTAATTTAATTAATTGTTAAATTATTTTATTGAGGTCATATTGGCTTCTAACATTGTGTAATTTCAGGCGTCCATTATTATATATCAGTTTCTGTAGAAACTGCATCGTGCTCACCACCAATAATCTAGTTTTTAATCCATCACCATATATATGTGACCCTTTACCCCTTTTGGCCTCCCTCCCACCCTCTTCCCCTCTGGTAACCACTAATCTGTTCTCCTTATCCATGTGTTTATCTTCCACATACGAGTGAAATCATATAGTGTTTGTTTTTCAGAGGATGCTGGTATTTTTAAGCTTAGGAAAGTGCTGGATCCTCAATAAATGTTGTAAAATCTGAATGCAAGTTCCTTGGATCCAACAATTATTAACAGTGACTTGCTTAGAAAAGTATGCAGCAATTAAGATTCTTTACGCTAAACTAAGAATCTTCCACCATTATTTCTGTACATGACTTTTTTCCCCATTAAGAAGCCTTCATGAGTTTGAGAATAATCTAATTATAGATCAAGTCAGATGCGACAGAAGACAGGAGAAAGACCTTACTTGACTTTGTGTTTCTAAATTAAGTGCATAGTAGGCCACCATGAACATTTCTTGAATGAATTAATTACTTGTTAAGAATCTACTAAACCATTTCAAATAATCTTGGAAGTTAACAACTGGATCATATACTGGATTTTGTGTTAATTTTCTTCCCTTCTTTGCTCTATTTTTTTTCTTTCTTTTTATATTTGGCATTGGAGATTTTTGCAATTTCTCTGTTCTGAACATGGGAAGTTCTAAAACTACTCAGATTTTAAAGTAAATAGTAAGTGGGGATGTGGCAGGGCTCAAGGAGAAAATATTTCTTCAAGAAACAGATATTAAGGCTTCTACTTATTTTTGTATATTCCTGCATGTACCTACTTTTACAGGTTAGTCCAATTCAGCTCAACTTACTAACTTTGTTGTTCACACATGACTTTGTTGTTAGTACAATGCTGTGGTACTACCAAAATTCATTTCAGGTGTTTCTGGCTTTCACTATTGGAATTTGATTAGTCAGTCTACTGTCTCAGTGGCTGCTGTGATTTACATATGTGAGTTTATTACTTGAAATATGAACAACAGAGTCAAAGAGAGAGAAACATGGAGGCATATTGGATTACCAGGATATGCGCAGGGTTAATGAAGAAAGCAGTGACAGCAAGGAAGCCTTGGCATTCTTTATTCTCTGTCTTTTGCACGCAGCTGCATGCACTATCATTTCAATTTCCTACCACTTAACTCCAAGTCTGAGAGGCAAACAATTTGCTACTTTATATGTGAGCAAAAATTCTCCTTTCACTGTTTTATAATCTTTATTTGCATACTCACTATTTCATAAACAAACTGTTAATTTCATGCCATCTTTATTTTTCTGAAAATTCAAGCACACAAAGTATTTTCTTGTGTAGGCTACTTACATTGGCTCACAGTTCTCCCTTTCATTGTGGGCATTTTTCATTTCTACATGAAAGTTTGTTCAGCCTATGAAATGACTGACAAAATGCAGCATTTCAGATATTTGTTCACTTATAAAGTAGCAAGTAGTTTGCATCTCTTTCTTTAAAGCTCACTGATGAGCAACTGGATTCTTTGCTCAGTTATATGCACTCAGTCAGCATGAGCCCACGTGAAATGAGACAATGATGCAGAGCCCACAGAATTTAAAGAGGATCGGGGCCCATTACAAAGCCCTATTGTTCACCTGTGTGGAGAGAGTCACCTTCAAAGATCTGGCAACTTCTCCAGACTATCTACTTTTTGGCTTACGTGTGTATATAAACACGTTCTTCAAGAGGCTTGTTTGCCAAATAGTACCTATGGAGTTACTGCATCATGGAATAGGCACAGCTTTACACATACTTGAAAAGGCTGCAACCCTTTTATCTAATGACGGGGTCAAACTGTGGTGACTGCTGGTTTCCTGCTGGTTTTCAGCATGAAGGTAGCTTCCTGTTACCAAAAACACTAGAAAACCACCACATACCAGTGTATAGAGTGACCTTAAAAGAAAGAAAAGATTTTTCTGTGGAAGGCTTGGCTATTTCTTGGCGCTGAATACATCCCAGAACCATCCCACCAAAGTGGCATAGTGGAGTGCAAAGAGCTTTGGACTTAGGGGCGGGAATCTTGGCTTTAACTGACTGGATGACCTTGGAAAAGCCACTTAGTGTGTTTGGCCTCAACAAAGAGGAGGCTGAACCGCATGATCTCTAGGTCCCCTTCTATTTCTAGGAGTTCATGCTTCTGTGAATCTAGAAGGAGTTTTGTCTATTTCCTGTCCTTAGGCAAGGATCATATATGAACAACTCAAGTAATATTATATTGCGTATTCTCTTCTTAAAGTGTTCCCCCCCAAAAATCATATAATCTCTCTCTGTAGTATATTTTGATACCTAGAACTTTACCAGAAAGTTCTTCCTAAAGTCAAAACTGAGATGCAATTGCTGCAAATTATCACTTGTATCCTTCATTCAGTCTTTAGGAAAACTCCAGAGTAGTGGTTCTCCTTTGATAATATGATAGTTCTGTGTTTTTCACTGCTGTCTCTCCAATGCCTAGCATAATTCCTGGTATGTGGTAGGGGCTCAACAAATACTTTGGAATGAATAAATTAATGAACAAATGGTTCTTCATAAACATGAAATATGGAGCTAATTCTCAATCCTATTGAATAAAGGAGTTGGCCCATGGCATTTCTGCACAGCCAGTTTCTATTCATGCCCTTTGCATCTCTCCATTTATAACTTTTCCCAAGGTGTTCCCTCCATCTGAAATGCTGTTGACCTTCATTTCTTCATCTTCAAGTTCCACCTACCCACCCAGACAGCACACATGGTACTTTCTTCTTTGAGCTCCTCTAGCTGGAAGCAATCTCTGCCTCTTCTAGACTCCCTTAGTCCTTTATCTGGCATTTCTTGCCATGATCACCTTTTACTTTGCACTAGAAGTTAGTTCACAGTGTTACTGACATATGGATTGAAGAATTAGGGAAAGGACATGCAGCTGGATGAAAGGAACCCACAGATGAAGGATGAGGTTGAGTATCTCTGGCCTACCCTCGGATAATGCAGTACTCTTGTAGGGATTACAAGTGTAGCGTGGAGGCTGTATTTGTTTTATGACACTGGGAGGTCATCTTTTTGTTCAGATTCCACTCTTTTCACCCAAGTTTCTAGTTGTAAATTAATTTCTTATGTAGATTTCCCCACCCAGAAACGATATTGACTATATTTGTTTCCTATTGTTGCTGTAACGAGTTACCATAAATTTAGTGGCTTAAAACAACACAAATTTATTCTTTTACAGTTCTGGAAGTCAGAAATCTAAAATCAAGGTGTTGGCAGGACTAGGTTCCTTCTGGAGGCTTCAGGAGAGAATCAGTTTCCTTGCTTTTTCTAGTTTCTAGAGGCCGCCTGCATTTCTCGGCTCATGGCCCCTTCTTCTACCTTCAAAGTGCATCACTCCAACCTCTGGTTCCATCATCATATCTTTTTCTCTCTGGTCTTCCTGCTTCTCTCTTATAAGGACCCTTGTGATTATATTGGGCTCACTCAAATAATCCAGGATAATCTCCCCATCTTGAAATCCTTAATTTAATCCCACCTGCAAAGTCTTTTTCCCATGTAAGGTAACATACTAACAAATTCTAGGGATAGGGACATGGACTTCTTTGGGGGCCATTATTCAGCCTACCACATTGACCAATGGACTTGAATGTCCACACCTTTGACAGCCATTAATTTCTTATTGTACATATACAAACACTAAGATTTGGGTTTAAGAAGCTCTGTCCGTGTTCTTTTATGGGGTGGTCCCCAGAGTCAACTCACTTATGAGCACACCAACAAAGTCCGAGTCCAGACTGAGCCCATGAAATTGCTTGTTTAGCTCTGATGTCTGTTGGATCATTTATGCCCATCTCTAGTGTTTGAAGTTTTGGGGGACGCTCTGGTTTTTTTGACAAATTATTAAACAGTGTTGCGTAAAGAGGTTGCAGGCACTATACTTCTCATTGGGAAAAAAGATAATCACCGAAGTTCAGACAATCTTATTCTTTGCTTTAGCTTTAATTTTTCAGGATGGTTTTAAGATAAATTTCTTCCAAAATGTGTGGATAAAATTATAATGCATTTTCTTATCAAAGTGTAACTCAGTATATGCTTGGAAAATGTGAAAGCATAAAAGACAATACAGTATATAGACATATTGTTTACGGGCTCTCCTAGCCCCAAGTAGGAAAGTATAGCATGGTCAAACAAAAGGAATTCATTTATTAGGGGGTGATCTCCAAGAAACAGAAATCAAAATGGATAGCCTAACACACAAGCCCATTCAAGTTCAGTGATTAGCTCTCTTCTTCACCTGACTTGTTTAGAACAAAATTTTGATGCAAATTTTTAAATTCATGGCAAAATTTTAATGAAAAAACTCCTATTGTCCTTCTCCTCTGTTGGGAAATCAACAGATAATCAATATATATGACAATGTGAGTAACGTTTCTCTTTCTAAAAAATTTCTTTCCAATAAAACTAGACAATAAAGATTAATATTCTTAGCATACGTTCCATAATATTGCTTTGATTTAACAGAGAATAAAGTACAAATTCTAAATTTCCATAAAGGAATATATTAAAAATTCATACACATTATTTTAGGAAAAACAATGGTTATCTCAATTCCAATGGGGAAATTTTTGGAAAGAAAAGTACACAATGAAGAAAGCATAGACCTCAGGGTATGTGCTTATTCTTAGCCCTGGATACTTGTGAAACTATATTTTGGAACAGAAACTAGTCCTTGAAAAAAATTTTTTAATGGAGCAAAACTGGTCTATCATACCATTTCAAGATCTGGTCCACAGGGCACAATGTCAACAAGCAAACCCATTTAGGAGACCAAATAAGCAAACAAAAAACAAACCACCTTCAATCTCACTCATATTTTTCCCTGTTCTGTGGTTGTTCTAAAGACATCATTTCACCCAGAACAACATGGTACATGATAAATCTGTCGTACCCAACTAAAGAGCATATATATTCTTCAACCTCTCCTCAATTTCTGTTTATGTCTTGGCACAGATCTCGGTTTCTTGGAAGCTGTGCTGTATCCATAAAGCAGTCACACTAATTTTGGGTCTGTACTAGCAGCCCAGTCTAGTCCTGCCTAGATCTGACCACAGCAACTCACGGTCACTCAAATCCCGACAGAGGCATGGTTGAGAGGTGAAAGGGTCAATCTAATCAGAGACTAGTGATAAAACAGTCTGGTCTGGGCCCTGTCTTTATCACATTTCCTCTTAAAAGTGCCTCTTGTAGAAAGTGCAGTTGAGACTGTGGAAAATAATACTGGGCTTGATACTTCTTATCACATCTTGCGGGGAGGTTAGTGTTGAGGAGTGGGGAGCCCCCCTCCTCTCTGGCTGAATTTCAGCTGGACTCCCCAGAGCCTGGAGCCAAACTTCCTGCAAGGTAGGGCTAGGAAGAGAAGTCTGGATGCCTACACATGGGAGCTCTATGGTACCCTTTACCATTTGAAGAGTCATATACTTAATGTTGTGAGGGAGGCCCCTTGTGCTGCTAAGATGAGGGTCTCTGTGGGACAGTCCCGGTTGGGTATTCAGATACTTAACTTAGGCCCTCTTCTTGGCTTCCTTCTAAGTTTTAGGTCACTTCCTTGGGCTGTGCATTTTTTTTATAAAGTCCTACACAAATATTTAATCTTCTTGCCATGCTATTTTGTCCTTGGTGTTGGTAATATCTATGTATTTGAAAAGCCACTCACAGCCTTTGGAGAAAGGCTGTGAATCAAATATTCCTTTAATAGAGAATTTAAGTTAGATTTATCTTTTAACTGTTGAGGGAAAGTGTGAGAAGAAGGCAGCTATTGCCAAGAGTTGAAAGCAGGACACAGACTTACCATCATCACGATCAGCCAGGATAATCACCTTGGTGGTGGGGAACCTGGCTCCCAGTTGCCCTCCCATTGGCAGGCTCAGAGAAACGCTGAAGAACTCCTCTTCTTCATAGAGGGAGTCATCGATGATCAGGACCTGGCAGGTCTTCTCCGTCTCATCCTTGTCAAAGCGGAGGATGCTGGTGTGGTCCTTTGGACGTGAGATGTAGTCAGAGAAAGATAACACTGTGGAAGGAATGGTGCCTGTGGCAGAACCTACAGGAGTATGAGAAGGAACAGAGAAGGTGAGAAGAAATGGAATTCCAAACAGGAAGACTGCTCCCCACTGGTTCTTGAAACTATTTTTTGATAATAGCTATCTGAACTAAAAGACACACTTATCTCTTACAGTCACAAATATTAACATTGTAATTAGAAGGTTTTCAGAACAGATCTTGGTATTTTGACATGATCCACAGTTATTGGTCTTTAAATAGAGCATACTGTTTAAAGGTTGATTTAGATTAGGGGCTAAATAAACTGAAGGATCATAGGATGCTAGGCCTGGTTTAGCTTAATTTGTTCATGTTATAGATGGGAAAACTGAGGTGCAGAGAAACAGGACCAGAGAATCCAAACCACAATGATGGTGTTGATTTTCCCTGCCCCTGCCCTTCCCATAGTGGCAGAGCTGGAGGGAGCATCTCTTAATCTGACCCTCGCAGCCTGACTGGAGTTCTTCACATGACACCAATACACAGCCACAAAATGACTTGTTATTTTACAAGGAGTGCAGGATTGATTGGAGGATATCAGTTTAGATGCAATGCATTTTAAATTTTATTGCAATAATTTACATACATTAAGATTCATCAGTTTAAATGCACTATCTGATGGGTTTTGACAAATACATATAGTCATGTAATCATTACCACAAGCATAATATAGAACACTTCTATCCAACCACAAAAGTTGATGTGTATCCCTTGCAGTCCATCTCCTTCCCTGTCTCCCAGTCCTGGAAACCACTAATCCATTTTCTGTTACCATAGATTTATTTGCCACTATGAGAATTCCTATAAATGAAATCATATGGCACTTAGTCTTCTGTGTGTGGTTTTTTCATTTAGCCCAAAGCTTTTGAGATTCATCCATGTATCTGGATTTTATTCCTTTTCATTGCTGAATAGTGTTCCCCACTATATGGCTATACCACAATTTGTTTTTCCATTTACCAGTTGATAATTTGGGTTTTTCAAGTTTTTAGCTATTCTGAGTAATGCTACTTTGAATATTCTAGCAGAGGTCTTTGAGTGGGTATATAATTTTATTTCTCTTGAGTAAATTACTTAAGAGTGGGATTTCTGGGATTTAGTGCACTTTTTTATTGTGGTAAAATAAACATAACCTAAAATTTACCATCTTAACCATTTTTAAGTGTAGAGTTCAGTAGCGTTGTCTATTCACGTTATTGTGAAGCAGATCTCCAGAACTTTTCATCTTGCAAAACTGAAACTCTATACTTATTAAACAACAACTCTCCATTTCCTCCTTCCCCCAGACTCTGGCATCCACCATTCTACTTTCTGTCTCTATGAATTTGTCCACTCTAGGTGCCTCATGTAAGTGGAATTATACCATATTTGTCTTTTTGTTACTGGCTTATTTCACTGCTAAGTCCTCAAGTTTCACCCATGTTGTAGCATATATAGGATTTCCTTCCTTTTTAAAGCTGAATAATAATCCAGTGTATGTATATACCACATTTTGTTTATCTATTCATCCATCTATGGATACTTGGGTTGCTTCACCTCTTGGTTATTATGAATAATGTTGCTACAAACATAGGCGTGCAAATATCTCTTCGAGACTTTGCTTTCCATTCTTTTGGATATATAACCAGAAGTGAAATTGCTGGACCATATGGTAGTTCTATTTTAAATTTTTTGAGGAACCTCCATACTGTTTTCCATGGCAGTTGCACCATCTTACAATCCCACCAACAGTGCAATTCAGTGCACTTTCTGTAGTATTAAAAACATAGCAACACACAGGTTTAGAGCTAAAAAAGTGAAAAGTATCCATAGCAATTTATATGATTTAGGCAGAACAAAGACTGTATAAAATAACTCAACACATATACTAAATAAGCAATTTTTGAAAAGCATAAATATTCCCCACCACACTTTTCCTTAATGAGAAGCAATGGGGATATGACGGTGAGCTTCTGGATTGGTACCCTAGTCTTGCAAGGTATCTCTTGCTTATGGCTATGGTGTATGCATACATGCATGCTAACACCAATGTCCATCGTCTTCTTGCTAATGGGAACCAACATAAATACAAGTTGACGTCTTTGAGTGTGTGTTGCAGGTATACATATAGCTTGTTAAAAAATGAAAATGGCTTCCAAATTGACTTCAGAGGCTTTGCTCGGAAAGGCACCAACTCACAAAATGTTTCAGGATGATTTTTCATTAGAACAAATATTAGAATTATTAGGAAGTAACAAATTGACTGTTTTGCTATTCTGGGAACCTAAAAAATGGTTAGAGCTAGAGAGAGTGATGAGAATAAAACATGTTTACAAGGGCAGAAGGCAGAAACTGCTAGAAATGGATAGTTACAAGGGGGATTATCACTTGGTGGGGAAGCTAGCCAAGTTCCAGGACCAGCCTGTGCTTTGAAACCTTCTTCTTTCATGACATTCCCTCTCCATTCAGTCCAGGGAAATCAACGCATGAAAGAGCTCTCTGAACTTGAGTCAGGAAGAGAGGCTAGTTCCTAGGATGTCAGAGACAAGCGCTATTAACAAGTGCTAGAGTCGGGCAGTTCCCAACTAAACGAAGAGGTAAGTGGTTAGCAATATAGAAAGCCCACTTTTTATGCCCCAGGATACACACACAAAAGGGAAAAAAGGTTGTAAGCTCTTATAACAATCTGATTAAATAACAACCAACCAGTGGAATGCTCTTTTTAAGAGCCTGAAGTTTAAAAAGGATTACAGATTGGAAAATACACTGTTTTATGTTCCATAGTCATCTAGCATGCAGAATATTGGTATGACAGGTGGCATGAAAAAGATCCTTGTCAGAAATTGCACATTTAGCTCCTCAGGATAACTACCAAAGCAGATACACACTAGACTTGCATAGTAAGTATCTAAAACTATCTTTATTAAATAGTAGCTATCTTTATCAAATCTCTTTCTCAATTATTCTTCACCTGATGAAGTCAAATAATGATTTATCATAGTTCATGAAACAAAAGTGATTGAGATTTTCCCTTTTTAAATTGTTTGTTTAATTTTTTTCAGCTGATTGATCCACAGGTTGAAACAGACACACATTTAAGTAGGTAGATTTCTAGGTTAAGTGAAAGACTGAAATCTAATTCTTATTGTAAATCATTTGGCTGTGGAACTCTACTGAATCAGAAAGCAAAACAATACATTTTACAAACTTTTACTAACAACGAGAGTTGATGGAAAAAAAGACAGTCTAATTACATGTCATTCAAAATTTGGTTTATCTAAAGGGCCCATGCCTCCTAGGATTCTGGAAATTTTACTTTGGGAAACCATTTGATCAGTTATATGCAATAGTCAAGAACACAGAATACTGGTATTTATTTTAGTTTTAAAAAAAGCAGCTCTATTTTACTGATAGCAAGTTAAGAATCCCCAGGAGTTAGAGAGAAAATTCCGTTCAGAAGACATCAGCTATAATCTGAGCTATAAGGTGAGGTGATAGTGATGGTCTGTACATATCCCTTATTTAACAGTGAAGAGTCTCCATGGAGTATGAATGTGTGGTTTTCAGGTTGTTTTTATAAAGATGCTTTAGCAATTGGGCCTCAAGCCTTGTTAGGGTGGCTTGGCCAGTAGTTGTGCTACAGTATATTTAGGAGGAACATTAGAGAAGGCTTTCATACAATGAGCCCCACATCATTTGCAGAGGCAGATTATGAGCCAGGATGGACTGTCTTACTGAGTATGGGTTTAATTCTCCAAAATTAAAGTTAGAACCAAAGGATTCACTTTATACTAACCTAAGAAACTACCCCTGCAAGCATAGTGGTGTACTGGCAAATGTTTAACAAACAAAACAACACACATAGAAGCCCTAATTTGTAGGCTTTGCTGATTTTTGTCAAGTCAATATTGCCACCATGGCCAATTTCACTATCAATGTGAAGTCACTGAACCCAGAATTAAGAAGAGATGCACACAGTTAGCTCTTATGAGTAGTTACTAGCTGGATCAGCATGCCACTCCACCCATGATGATGATGGCAGAGTTTCTCCCTGCCCATGCCCATCTCAGACATCACCAGGAGTCTGAGGATCTATGAAGTTATTTTAAAAATTGTTTCTTTACAGAGCAGGCAGTGTCCGAAGCTCCAGGCACCATTTTCATTCCCGGGGGGTCCATGACTGGGGTGAGGTTGGAAAGCTAGTGGAGAGAAGAGGAGGGTAGGGAAGGCTGGGCTGGAGCAGCAAGGGAGCTTCTGTCTAGAGGAGTCTTTGGGGCTTCTGTTCCCAGCAGTTTGGCTGGCTAGGTACTCTGGGATGCTCTCCCACTACAAAACATCTAGAAGAAGTATTTATTCTGGTTTTCTGTGCTCACAGGAAGTAATGGAAATCATCAAGGGCAAAAACAAAATAAAAACAAAAACAACCACCAAAAACCCCCAAACCCCAAACCCCATAAAGCTAGAGAAGGGAATCCCACTCAGAAGCTGGTATCCTCCTGAGAGCAGATACAGAATCAGCATTAGAGGGGAGACTGGGCCTTGGACCTGTGGCACTGGCAGTGAGCTGAATCTGAAACTCTGTGACTCAGCCTGGGGACATGGGGAGAAGGAGTGTTTCTGTGTCAGCACTGCTCTTGGATCCTGGAAAAAGCAACATAAATCCTCTTGGGAGGAAAATATCTTCAAGTAAAGCCCCCCGATCTTTCACAGATTTGGATCAAATAAATGTGAGAAGATTTTAAAAGCATAGAAAAGAGGCAACTTTTAGACTAATAGCAGACTTCTTAATAACAACAATGGAAGCTGGAAGATGGTGGAACAATAACTTCCAAATGCTGGGAGAAAATAACTGTCAACCTAGAATTTCAAGACTGAGGTCAAAATAAAGACATGTTCTGATAAGCAAAAAATTGAGAAAGTTTACCCCCAGCAGACCTACACTCAAGGAACTTCTAAATGATCCAAAGAACCCCTCTGAGATGCAAGGTATAACTTCTATAAGCTGTAAACACACCTATAACCCAAATAAATAAACACAAAATACTTTTTAAAATGAAAAGAAAGGAGAAAGCCTCTTGCCTCTATGTGCTTAAAACTCTCTCAGAATGATCTGCTTTCTACCTCCTCCTTAACAGAGACACAGTCCAATCAGAGAAGTGGGGTTGGCACAGGGCTGTGGTTTACCATACAGTCCCTTTCAGATAAAGTTGGTTATGCAAAAACCTCAACATATTTGACTCAGGGCTGACCAAAACCACAAGATGATTCAATACAGTTCCTGTTCTATTGGTTTTATGTTCTGTAGTTTGCTCTTCATTGGCTGTTTTTTTCAGTAAGAGCAGTTTCCTAACAAGAAAGTGACTAATGAGAAGAAAAAGATGGATGACATTTATCCTGAGAATAAAACAGGGCCAAGAACTGTCTAATTTGCACATCCTTTCCTAGCGTATCCTTGAGCTTAAAATATATTGCTATAGAGCAACAGTTCTCAGTCAATGAGGGAGTTTATTCCTCCAGCTCTTCTTTCTCTCCCAAACAATGTTTTTGTTTTCTTTTTTTTATACAATGCCCCTGCATCATTGTCGGAGAATATTGATGACAGACATTTTAGGCAGGTAGTGAAGGCAGGCAATGCCATGGCAGACTGAAACTTTAATGGTGAGACCTTGAGATCCCCATCGAAGCACAGCATAAAACTAGTCTCCTCCTTCATCTACCTGTTAGTTTAATACACTTCTAATATCTGTGAATTCTTATTAACATACAGAACATGAGTCTGCTTTCCATTCAACTGTTTATACATAAACTCATGTTTATTTTATTCAAGAAAATAAGTAATTAGTAAACATTTATTTTAACAAGAGTTCCAGAATGGTTTAAATAACCAAACTGAACTTTCATCTTCTGAGATATTTAAATATCTGTGGGGAGTAGGTGAGGACAAATACCACAATGACACTTAAATGTGCATCAAAAATTTACAAGGCCTCCCTCCTTTATGACTCCACACAAGTGTGCAAGAATCAGGGTGTAACTGTGTGCACCACGGGAAGGACCTTGACCCTGTTAGACCCTTTCTCTCTCTCTTTTTTTTCACTGCAAGCACGAGAACAGTCTTTTGTGTGGGGAATCAAGGCTCAAGGCTCAGGTGACAGCTGTCGGAGCTGTGTGTCAGCTATGCAGGGAGTTTCCTGCAAACACC
The DNA here is from genome assembly GCA_031878705.1 of Tapirus indicus. Lineage (NCBI taxonomy): Eukaryota > Metazoa > Chordata > Mammalia > Perissodactyla > Tapiridae > Tapirus > Tapirus indicus. Next base: position 122,565,020 of record CM062919.1, on the reverse strand, counting down.
AGCTCTTGAACCTGGAGACCTTATGGGAAGTTGGATCCCACAGAGGAGTCCTCTGGGAAGCTAAATTTGGGTGTAGCTTCTCCCACTTGAGGAGGAGGCATCCTCTTATCCTAGCTGGCTCACATCAGACACTCTGATCTTCCTGGTTCATTCTGCTTCTCCTTCCACAGTGTAGATCTTTCCAGAGGCAGAGGGATGGGTGACTCTTTGGTGGTCCCTTCCAGTTCAGCAATTACATATAATCTTCCAAGTTGGGCTGTTCATTCTCTCATTTCTCCCCTTCACATCTGGGAGACCCTAGAACCATTGTCTTCCAGACACTCTGCTTGTGGACAGAGAATATGCCACTGGTACCAGAAGAAGCCCAGCTGGAAGCCTAGAGCAGAGAATTAATGCACACTCTCCAACAGCTGCTCCACCCAGCTGCAGCCATTCCCATTGCCCAGGCTCTCATTCATTGTAAGACTCGAACTGGAGCCCTGTGTAGACTTGGAAGAGAAAGCTTGGCACATCCTCCCAGAGAGCAACTGGCAAAGAAGACCTCAAGGACTGCCTTGCCTTGTTATTTCTTCTCATAGCTTTTCAATTCTTGCATGGGGTAATATTAGTTAAAACTTAAGAGTCACTGAAATTACATGAAGCTGTCAGTATCTGGTGCCTTCAAGAGGGGAGTCAGTAAAGAACAGGCTATAGGACTGTCCATCTCTAGACAGATAGCCAAACACAACATGAAGATCTTGAAGATGTGCTAGAAGGGCTTGTCCTTGTAGTTGGTTTTAAATATCTCAAAATAAATTACCTGCTTACTGCCAAATCCCTTGTCCTCCAGGGCAGAGGAGAATTTTTTCTTATTTCTCATCTCAGCCTTGGCATTATTGATATTTTGGATAGATAATTCTCTATGTGGTGGCTCTCCTGGGCATTGTTGGATGTTCAGCAAGTGTGAGCATAGATTTTGGATTGGATATATGAACAGAGAGTGGCCAGATCATATATAAAAATAGAACTCTGCCCCACAATCTGTAGCTACCAGTTTAGAAAGTCAAACCACAACTTCTGTTAACAATCGGCCCCAAATGGTCACGGCTTAATCAGTAATTGCCAGCTTCTCTAATTTTTGCCCTGGCTTCCAATTTAGGACCAACCAGAGAAAGGCAAATACTTTCCCCTAATCAATCACATAGGCTTCTAGTCAGCCTACCTTCAGCTTCCCTATGCCAACATCTCCCATCAGGGCATACCTGAAGCCTTCCCTCTTTTCCACTATAGAATTTTCCACTGCTCTGCCTGCTTTCAAGTCTCTGCCAAATGCAAGTCATGTGGCTGACCCCTTTGCTAAAGTGGGCTCTGAATAAATTAGCCTGTGACATAATAAGGAATATATATTTGGTCTCTGTCTCCATTTCCTCACACACAGTTCCTAAAACCCTCGGAACCTTTGAAATGCTGTGTCTTCTTGTATGCTAATGAGATGATGGGGCTGGGTGCTCCTGGATAGCATCAGGAGGGGGGCTGGTTGCCAGGGGAACCAACCAGGTGATTAGAGGGTTGGAACTTTCAGCCCCCCCCCCCCCCAGAACTCCAGGTAAGACAGAGAGAGAGGCTGTAGGTGGAGCTAATCACCAATGGTCAATGATTTAATCAATCGTGCCTGTGTAATGAAGCCTCCATAGAAATCCCTGACTAAAGTGGTTCAGAGAGCTTCTGAGTTGCCGAACACATCTAGGTGCTGGGAGGGTGATGTCCCAGAGAGGGCATGGGAGCTCTGTGCCTTTTCCCACAAAGCTTGCCCTATGCATTTCTTCCATCTGGCTCTTCCTGACTTGTATCCTTTATAATAAACCAGTGATCTAGTAAGTGAACTGTTTTCCTGAGTTCTGTAAGCTGTTCTGGAAAATTATCAAACCCAAAGGGAGTTGTGGGGGCCTTCAATTTATAGCCAGTTGGCCTGAAGCACACGTGACAACCTGGACTTGCGACTGGCAACTGAAGTGGAGGCAGTCTTGTGGGACAGAGCTGTAAGCTGTGGAGTCTGTGTAATCTCCAGGCAGATAGTATCAGAATTGAATTGAACTATGGGACGCACAGCTGGTGTCGGCAGAAATTGGAGAATTGCTTACTGTGGGGAAAACCCACACATCTAGTGTCAGAAGTAAAATATTGGTGTGAGTGTAGAAAAATGTAGTTTACTTTTATAGCCTATTCTGGTTCTCATTTGGGCGGTCTTCATGTAGTTCTACCATTTATGTCTATTACAAAGTTCTAATGGGTTAGAAAATATGACCTGGAGGGAGTGGACACAGGACAGCTAAATTGTGACTGTATAGAAGGGTGAGGTCAGGAAGAATGGGGTGTTGTTTTGAGGTGTGAGGACACCCGGGCCCATGGTTGGGGGGCATTTTTAGTTGTGGGGAGGTGGAGAGGGAGGAGAAGGGAGACTGAGTAGTACTTACAGACTATTTGACAATGTTTCCTAGATGCAATGCTGATTATTAAAATTAAGAATCCTTGTTTATATTTTCCACCAGCATATATAAACTATTTTCACATAAAATGTCTCATTTGACCCTCACAAAACTTTGTGAGGTAGTCGCAACAAATGTTTTTATCCTGATTTTGAGTAAAATTTTATCCCTGGTTCAGGAGACCAGCTCAGAGGCATTAGGCCACCTGCACAGGGTTGCCAGGGAGTTAAGCTGCAGGGCATGGACCATGAACGGCTCCGGCTTCCCAGTCCTCCCCAAGCGCCTGGCTCACCACCCAGCTATTGCCAGCATCACCATAGTCCTGTACTAAGAGTCTTATTTCTGAACGTAAGTACTCCGGAAAGCCTCCTACCTTGATGTGTAGAGCAAATGACTGTTAGTTCCTGGCTCGCATCTCCAGACCGTCTTACAGGAATCAAAAGCTCCCCGACATCCTCCTCTATTTTGTATTCTGCCTCTGGAATATAAACTGTTGATTCTAGAAAAGATAGTGGAAGACTCTTCAGCAAGACTTAAATTTGATTGGTGATATTGGTAATACTTTAACCTGAGTAAACACGTACATAGTCTTTGACCCCCATATTTTCGAACATGATCAACTGTATTAAATACAGTGAGAATAGGAAATATTTTATTAAATGGAACTGGAGAGGCAGTGGGATGGGGTTTAGGTCACCCCTTCTGAAAGTTAAAAGAGGATATATAGCACTGAAATAGAAAGGAAAGTCTTGCAGCAATTCTGTGTCATTGTGTTTTTTTGTTTTTTGAGGTCACATTTTAAATCTTCTAAATAGAAATCACATATTTCTGCCCTTGCTTTACTTTTACTGTTTATTTTTTTAATGCTTTTAACAATCAGGTAATCTAATTCATTAATGCAGAAAAATCGCTTTTTCCTTTATTCAACAAACATTCTAAGTCAACATTTATGAGCAGATACTGTGTGTAAAACACAGCACTGGCCACTTAATATGCTGAAAAAAATCACCTACTGATCCTGCACTTAATTTTTAAAATTATATTCACACTGAAATTTACTGAGCTGTGTTTGTGGGTGTGTGCATGTGCACACATGCGTATATTTATGTATATATAAATATACGTGTACACATCATCAGAACATTCATTGAAATATAAATGTGAATATTGATCATCTTTTCTTGATGGAATTATGAGTGCTATTTCTCTTTGGAATTTTCAGTGTTTTCCAAGGCTTTTCATTAAGCATGCATTGTGTAGTTAAAATATATGTTTGTTTAAAAAAAATAAAATTTCGAAGTGGGTTGTTCCTACTCAGAGTCAAGTAGAGAATTGAAGTAACTATCTGGATCAAACCACATTTAATTGACTCAGTTCTGTCTCCCATTTTATATATACACACAAATTCTTCCTCTTGGCGATGTAAGCAAGAAAGAAAAATATCGTAGCAGACCATCCTTTCTTCTTTTGGAACTATTACTAAATGATAACCCAGAATTCAATGTTGAATTATCTAGTTATATATCAAATTTTTTGCTTATTTATTTTCCTGCCTAAATTAGTTTCAACAGATACTGATATCAACCTCTAGGAAAACAATGATCCTGAGTGACAGAGGAAAAAGACCAGTGATAATTTTCTTTCTGCCAATTTATCCCCCTGCGGTCTGCTATCTTGACATCTCTCAGTTCAAAAGGTTGGCATCATGGAAGAAGCTAAAAGTAAATTAAAGTTATTAATGTTATGTGAAAAAATTGATACATTAGGACTGAGTTATTCAGCACATTCTCTATTTATTTTCCCATTCCAGAAAGCCTGCTCCTATACATCTACAAATCTGAATCCCATTTACATTTCAAGACTCAGCTCAAACCCTGCCTCCTCCATAAGCCTTATTTGCTGGGAACTATGGCGATCTCTCCACTGTCTTACCTCAGATTCTTACTGCTTTTGCCATATATCCTCACATTTGACTTTCCTAATTGATTCATGTGTCTAAGTGTTATCAACCAAACTGGTTGGATACCTTGTTCATTGAGTGGTGGGGGCAGTGTTTTCTACTCTGTCTGCCAAAGTGCAGAGCATATAGAACAGCATTTCTCAAATTGTGTTCAGAAAAACTAGAACTCAGAGACTTTAAAGAATATTCCTTGAGGACAACAAAATTAAAAAAAAAATCTACAGCTTAGTTTGGGAAAACCAGTCAAACAAAGCTAAATAGGTTTCTTTATAAGAGAATTTCTCAGAAATCTTGGTAGGCTTAATACTTGAATTATGATGCTTCAAGGAAGGGAAGATATTTGAAACCATTCCTAGACTTCTTTGGTTCAGGGAAAGCTTTCTTACCCTGTTGTAGAAATTCTATTGTACTACTCTTCTCTGTTATGCAGTTTGGGACATGCTAATCCAGACGACTCTTCATAGATTCCTGTGGAATTTAACTAAGATTTACTCCCTGGTGGTAAGTTATGCAATTCTAGATGATGCCTGAATTCTTTCAACTATTGTAATGATCAAGGTGTCTAATTAAAATTCAAAGATAAATACTAAAACCTTTTAGGGAATATTCTTCTACTTTCACAAAAAGGGGCAGCAAATAGCACAAAGGTTTTCTTTTTCCTTTTTAATTTCTCCCAGGAGATATTTGCTGAATGAGTGAACTAATAAGTGAATAAAATGAACCTGTGGATTCAAGAATATGATGCACAACTCTAAGAGAATTTTGTGGAACACACGCCAAAACCAATGAGTTGAGTGGTTCCCAGTAGCCACATCTAGGACAGGGATATTTGAAGTCCCCACCTGATCTCGTGGGGAGCTCCCAGAAAATTGTGAGAAGATAGTGGGCCTGGAATGAGCCCCGAGGATGAGCCATCTGGGGGCAAAGCTATGCCACACTGAGTGTGCAGAGAGTTAACAAGAAGGACTCGTGTATATTTTAAAGGAACGCTGGTAGAGTCATGTGTATTTCAATCTCCTATATTCTTTTCAAAAATCCTAAGAGCAAAGGAAAAATTACTGCCCTGAAGTGATTTAATGAACTTTAAATCCTGAATGGTACAAACATGTTCTGTGGCCTCTGGAGTCTGAGGGAAATATCAGTGCCTGGAACAGACCCAGGAACCTGTACTGGTTGATAGATCATATCAATAGGCACCACATACCATCTCCAGCATCTACAATTTCAACAGTTGCCATTTCTGGAAACTCCAGTGCAGCCATGACAGGGTCCGACAGAATGATCTGGAAGGTCTCTGAAGCCTCGTATTCATTGTCAGATATAATTCTCACTCTCCATGTGGCTGTAGTCTGTCCAGGATTGAACTGGACCTGTTTCTGGGACTCTCCTTTAAAGTCTTCATCTTTTTTTGCAGTTTCATCTCTGGTTACAATGCCTAAATAAAAATCAGGAAACTATAAATATAAAGCCAAGTGACTAAAGGAATATTCTTTCAAGGTGGATTCTATTTTGATGAAAAACAGATGACATAGAAATCGCTCCTTTTAACGTTCCCAAAAGACATTTGTAAATTATACTTATTGGCTAAGAGGGTGTATGTAAGCAGAAGTGCGCAGAAGTGAGAGGAAAGCAGGGGAGGAGGAGTGACAGAAAAGAAAGAACAGAGAACAGACATTAACTTATCTATTTTAGCAAATATTTATTGAGGGATCTGATGTGCCAAAATCTACCAGATGCTCAGGATTCAGAGATGAGGAAGAAACTGTTCCAGCCCCCAGAAAGCTCAGAGTCTAAAAAAGAAGACACTAGAATGTGAACCCTATGGAGGTGGAGAGCTTTGGCTGTGTTGTTCACTGAGGCACTCCTCGTGCCTATAACAGTGCCCGGTATGGAGTAGGTATTCAATAAATACTTTGTTAGTGACTGTTTTGTATCTGATAATTTCAATTTCTGCAGTCTCTGGGAGCATAACTCTAGGTTATTTTCTCATGCGGATCTTTACTCGTGGTGGCTTGATGCTTTATGTGTTTAGTGATTTTTGATTGTGAGAGAATTGTTAGTAATTTTCCAGACAATTAGGGCACCACTGGTGGAAATGGAGAAGTAGGGATGGATTTGAACTCTGTTAGGAAATAAGAATTAGTGACACTGAAGAAAGTGAATAACAAAATAGTGTTAAAAATACCTAATGTGAGATACAAGGGAAAGATGCTACTCCACCGAGACTGCTAGATCCTCCTCTCACCACACCCTGTTCAAGCACCATTCTGGATTTGATTTTAACAAACCAGCGAAGGCCTCATGGAGCAAGAATACCTATGTCTCATCACTAGGTCTCATTATAAGGTTTAGACTCTGCAGTTGTTTGAATGTGTGAAATCGAATAGTATGATCTGGCACCAGCTATTGTGAAAAGCTTTACATAAAATGAGATTAATAGCCCCTTGTGCCATTTCCTCTGTCTCATTCTCAGAGAATCTGATGTCTTGTAAAAGACACCCAAAGCTATAAAGTGTGAAAATAATTTCCAAGATAAGAGAGCTAGTGTGGACTTTTCAAAATTGCTGAAGAAAGCCTGCATTTATACTAGTTTGATAACTGAGAACGAACGCCCAATATTTAGGAAGAGCATTCTTTGGTCACATGTTGAAGTGGGGAAGATAAAGAAGAGGGAGTGATGTCCTCAGCCACAGTTTAAATAGAGCTAGGTGGCACTGCTATATAAATGGACTGGGCACGTGGTTATTTACTTAGTTTTTGGTGAGCATTGGTTCTGTGCGAAGTGCTGAGGATGTAATGCTGAATTTGGTACAGCCACCACTACCCTTACGGGGTTTATGATTCTACGGGGAGCTAAACAGGTGATTTCAATTCTGTTCCATGTGTGCCATGGAATAATAAAGGTAGTTAACGTTTATTGAGTATTTAATGTGTGTGAAGGACTATGCTAGATTGATTTACACTCATTAGCACATTTAATCCGCAAACAAATCTTGAGATGGATGCTTTATAGATAAGGAAATTGAAGGTCGTTAGAGTGTCACAAAAAAAGAGTAGGTACCAGAGCAGGAATTTAAACCCCGCGGTTGTTTTGTCTTGTTTTCTTCTACATCCTGTGCTTTGACTACTAATCCCAGCAACGGGTGGGGTGAGGGGATTAGGAGGGCTTCCTGGAGCACTGGATAAGGCATTTTGTAGGTTCTCTTGTGCGGTGTCAGTGTGGTTTTGAGTAGTGTTTTATAGAACAGAAGAGCTGACTGTGGTTCACTTAACAACACATATTGGATGACTACCATATGTCCCATGCTGTTTTGGGGTTGAGTGTAACCCAGGATGGAGTTCCTGTCCTTATGGAGGTGGACATGTACTGAGGATGAGACAGTGGACAGATAGACATATGATGCATGTCAGGGATGGGTAGCGCTGTGAACAGTAAAGCGGGGCACAGGGATAGAGCACGGGGAGGTGCTGGTTCAGACAGGGAGGCCAGGGGACATGTCCCTGAGGAGTTTTATTACTCAACAAACATCCAAATGGTTCTGAGCAGATAGATGAGTTTTCTTCCTGAGCCAGGCAGGGTATGAAAATGTTTCTTGACATAATAAACTAAATCTTGTGCCCGTGAGAAATCTCCGAGATAAAGAATTGTGGAGAAGGAACTCTGCAGGAGAAAGGAGGTCTATTTCAGCTGAAGTTCCTGGGAGCAAGTTCCGCTGTGCGTTGACAAATTAGCCTGCAGTGTAGACTGAGGCTGAGGGCCACCCAGAAACCAGGGTGTTCTTTGGCTGACCTCTTCTTCTAGGAGAACAGTCCTATTCCAGAAGCCTCGGGCCTGGAGAGGAGACTGGGGGAATGCTTGTTTTTTCTTGATTGCATGTTCTCAGCCATCTCCTTCCTGGCTTCTCTCCAACAGTTTTGATATGTTGGCAAGACTCTGATGGGCTCCCGAGCGTCTGGGAAACCCAGAATGCTCATTTCTCAAGTGAAGATAACACACCCTATCTGTCTTCTCAACAGGTTATGAAAATAAAGGCAAAATGATCTCTGAACGTTCTGGAAGCTAAGGATGTTATAAAAATGTAATGCATTATTAGGGCAATTATTGTTAATTATTAATGATGATAATGAGATATATTTTGTAGGCATTACATATCTGTTTACCCCAAAGAGGCATAGGTCTTTGTAGAACTAGAATAATTTTGACATTGTACATGTCTTGGAGGAATTTATAACCTAATAGCAGGGTGAAAACAATTATACATAATGAAAAGAAATAGCTATGACTAAACACAAGAATGTATTATGAACTCACAAATAATTTTTCAAAAGAAATAGCTAGCACTAAGCATAATAATGTATTATATGCTTAAAAACAATTTTGAAAGAAACTGAGTGACTTGGGGATTGTGGTATATGTCCGTGAAATGTTTTAATTTTCCTGGAGTCATTTGGATTAGAAAAAGAGAAGGAACGTAACCTTCCAGAAAGGGGAAAACAGAAGAAGGAAGATAAAAAATTGGTCTGTAAATATAAGCCTACAACTCAAATGGAATAAAAACCAGGGTACAATCTCACACATTTTTTTTAAAGGTTCCCCAAAACCTGTTACTGATTCTCTTCCAATCTATTCTCTTATAATTATTTTTAAGCCTAGATTCATGTTTCTGTTACATTTCAGCAACAACCAATCCAAAGTTACTTACTGATAAAGGCTGTTTCTCCAAGGTACCCTCTGCATGTGAGGGTCACTTCTAAGAATGTGGAGTCTTCATCTACAATGTAGTACTCTTTCTCCAAAGAAATCCAAGCCCAGTTTAGATGGAAAGGTTGATTTGTTAGCTTATTTCCTCCTGCAATTGATAGGGACGAAGGAGAAGTTAGATGGAATATTTAATGGAAAAATCAGTTATTGGGCTTTGCATTTTGCTTCTGAAGCTAAGGGTTTCAAAATAAATGCTCCTTTTTATATAGAGACAAAAAGTACTTTGCTTTTCTAGAGAATGTCATGAGCACCATATAAAGCCCTGTTCCCCTGCTGGAGGGAGCCAGTGCCTCCTATTCCTGCAAGGCCTCACACTCTAGGCTTCCAAAGAGTCAGAGCTTGGTAGTTTTAAATTCAACTCATATTCAACATCTCCATTCTCTCCTCATTGCCTTTCTTGTTTGCTTCCTCTCTCCCTGCCTCCTGCCTTCACTTATTGGCACTTGACTCTAAACATTTTACCTTCTGTTCAATTCCAGGTGGTCATTTATACAGTAGGCTAGTCTAAAACTTTTTGGGGTCACAGATTTCCTTAGGCACATAGTAGTAAACTTCTTCCTTCCTAATGTATATATTCACCAAATGTTACATGCAGGGGATTATATGTTCCAGGGTATTCATGGAAACCCATCAGCCCACCTATGGACTCCTTAAAGACTATGCTAACAAAGATACTGATTATGTACATCAATTGGCTATAGGTTTCCAGAATAATGAATAAGTTAAATATTTCCTTGTGATATTAAAGACTCAGTTAATATAATCATCACGTACTTGAGGAAAGGAAAGAAAATTCTTAATGTCAACTTACAGCCCATGAATAGTGGAGAATTAAGAGACAGTTATTGGTTACATTTCATAGATCAAATATATGAAATATAATTATATCCTATATGTCATAAATCATGTGTCATATATATTATATTTTCAAGTCATGCATAGAAAACATATCTATCTACAAGTGGAAGATTTTCTGATTGCCAAAATACCTGAGTACATTTACCACAAAAAGAGTAACTTGATAATCGAAAAATGTTCTAGGTTTCAGTTTCTTGGGTTTGACAATTCTAGTAAAAAAATGTGTTAATGCACTCTAGAATTCTCTTGTAGATGTAAGTTATATTCCAGCTTTCAGAAGGATGCTTGAAGAAAAATTATGATTAATTAAATCATCAATCCAATTATTCCATAAATATTTGCTGAGCATCTATTATGTGCTGGTCACTCTTTAAGTGTTGAGAGTGGAGCAATGAGAAGCAACAAAATCTCTGTTCTTGCAGAGCATACTTTCCAGTGGGGGCAAATAAATATTGTCTAATGCGCTTGGTGGCAATACATGCTATGAAGGAAAATAATCAGGCTAGGTGAATAAAGAGTGACTGGGAGAATAAGAAGGGGCCATTTTATACAGAATGGTTAAATTTAGCTTTTCAAAAGGGGTGATATTTGGTCAGAGATTAGGGGGAAGAATATTCTAGGTAGAAGGAAGAGCAAGTACAAAATAATTATGTCCACAGTTTAAAAGTAATCAATATTCTGTCATGACCAACTGTCTGCTCGGGCTCTAATCCCTTCTGATGGCTTTTTCATTCCTTGTCTGTCAATCAGTATTTAAGAAGTTGCCATAGCTTTTTCAGGCCATTAGTGTCCTTCATGGCCATTTCTTGTTTTTTGACCATCCAGCAGCTTTGAACTCCTTTCTATGTTTGGAGAGTTTGACATTTGATGAGTCCTACCTCCTCTAGGAAGAAGCCAGAAAACATAGTTTTGCAGACTCCCTTACAGCTGGAGCATCAGCATGTCACCTAGGCTCTGCCAATAGCGTGAGACTGATTCAGAAGTGTGCAATGTGAGGATGGAGGTGCTGCACGGAGCCCATATTTTGGTGAGGGTTGCAATGGAAGCATCTGGCTTTCATGGGTATTGGTGGCAGAGGTCCCGTGTCCAGTGTAAACTGTGGTATCTGTGCCTAATGGTAATGGCAGTCCATGGAGTTCTGATGGCATCCTTTCTAGCTGCACAGACTGTCATCCTGTCTCTCTGGCCTCCTACAGACACTACCAGAGCTTACTACTATCTTGTAATTAATGTCTTTTTTCACCTAAATAGCTGGAGTAGGTTTGCAATTAAGAAACTTGACTAATATACCAATGAATTTGTTTTTGTCTTAGTTGAGGTTGTAAAGTAATAGGAATGTGCTCAAATCAGTAATTAAAAAGAGGAATTTTATTTATTTTTTTTGGAGAGCAGAGGGGGTAGGTCACATAACCCAACGGCAGGGAGTATAGCTGGATTTTCAAGAATTTGGGCCTAGGAACTCAAAATCTTTAGGCCTCAGTAACCACCCTAAGTGTCTGCTCCCTAGAGCCCACACAGTTTCTTGTTAAGGCGTCTCTCTGGGCATTTGCTTCATTCTGTACTCTCTGAAGACCAGCCAGCCATCTCCGCTTCCCCACAGGGTGAGTGGCCCCACTCACCCTGAGTTTGATTATCTTCAGTTCAGATGACCAGCAGAGATAGATTAGCATCTCGGCATTTCAATGGCCAAGCTGGGGTCTGGCTAGCTCTGGCGCAATTAGCTGTGGCTTTGGCTGCAGTGCGAGGTGGAGGAGGAGGGCAGTTCTTAGAGAAGAGAGCTCAGAGATAATCTAAATGCTATCTATCTTTGATATCAGGACACAAAAACTGGGTGAAAACACTAGAAAGCCCTTTTGCATTTTTTAAAAATTATTTTATTGAGGTTGTATTGTTTTACAACATTGTGTAATTTCAGGTGTGCATTATTATATATCAGTTTCTATTTAGACTGCATCTTGCTCACCCCCAATAGTCTAGTTTTTATCCGTCACCATACATAAGTGCCCCTTTACCCCTTTCGCCCTCCCCCCACCTCCCTCTTTTGCATTCTCGTCTCCAACAATTTTTCTGTACTCAGACTCCAAAAATAAAATGTACAGATAATACATGGAAGCAGGTAGGTGGGATAGAAATAGCATGGACTTTGGATATAAGGTCAAGTGGCTGCTCTGCCACTAATTAGCTATATGAACTGGAGAAAGCTACCAAGTACCTTTGAATTGTAGATTCCTTAACTATTAAGTGGGGATGATAACAATAACAATGACGGTAATAATACCTTCCTCACAGAGAGGTAAGGATTACCCCAGATAGTGAAGGTGAAAATAACTAGTACGATGCCTGGCACGCAGTAGGCACTCAAGAAACTGGGCACATTCAGGTTATATTGACATTGATGCACACATTTTAACGGAGAGGCAGGAGAAAATAAGTACAAACCAGTATTTTTGAATGCACAAATCAATTAGGCACAGAGAACCATTTATTTGCTCATTGACACATTATATAAATAGTTATTTTAATTTGAACCATACAGCAGGCACAGTGCTAAGAAGTGTGCTAAGGGTAGTGGATCAGAAGACATATGATGTGTACTTTCTTCAGGGAGGATGTGGACAGATTTCATGAGAAAATAAGAGCTTGTGCACTGGGCAGTGACAGTGGAGAGGAGAAGGATGGTCTAGAGAGAAATGAAGAGAGAACTGACAGGTTGTAGGGGATGAGGAGATACGAGACCAAGTGAGGAGGACTGTGAGAGGTGGCTCATGGAGCTCAAACTGGGCAGCTGGAGGAGTTGTGCCGTGTGAGGAGATATAGAGAAGTCGGGAGGGGAAGACAGTTTGGGAGTTTAGTTTTAGATTTGACTTTGAAGGGATGGTAAGAAGTCCAAGTGGAGAAGTTCATCAGATATGCGGATATTTGGATATATGGGAAAACTGTCTGGGGGAAAGGCAAAGGCAAGAACTGTATACAAGAAGTTTCTGGGAGGGAGTTCTGAAGTGAAATTTCTGAAAGTTTAACAATAGAGAGCCAAATACATATTATACAGTCTTCGTATTTTGTCAGGCACTGCCTCTCAGGGGATCCAGGCAATTGTAGGGGTGGCTAGGAACATTTAATAGGCAGTAGGACACCGGCCGAGTATCTGCCACCAGACATCCTGGGGCCCTGAGGAAGCTCATTCAGGCATTGCCCTTTCTACCTTCTTAAATGAGTTGGCCCCCGGACTTTGAAACTCTGAGCCAGCGGCGAGGTGGAGGGAGGGGCTCGGTCTCCACCAGTCACCCTGCCTCCTCATGTGTGGCTCTGACTGAAGCTCCCCTACTGGCTATGCAACATCACCGGCTGGGGAAGCTTAGGGGTGGAGGGGAGAAGGGAACATAATATTAGAGAGGGAGAGGCAGGGGGCTGGCCAGGGAACCCCTGCTAAGATGGAGGCTACACTTGTGGGGGACAGTTACAGTCTCCTTGGCTCCTGAAATCAGGGAGATCTGAGGGGGAAAAGGGATAGGGGATGCAGCTGTGATCCCTCCAGGTGGGGGCCAGAGAGATGGTTGCCTAGGTCTCGGTTGTGCCCCCACTGGCTTCAGTTGGGAGCCCTCTGCACAGGCACAGCTTCTTCCCCTGGATCCCGCAGCAGGCAGGCAGCCAGCTGATGCATTAACAATTACATTCCGTGTAAGAGAGGTGGTTTAACGTATCATGAACAAGAGTGCAGATTCTGGATTGTATGAAAGTACAATTGATGTAAGTCAAAGACTTTGTGTAGCTGATGCTACGTACTTCAATGAGGGAGTAACTGTTGAAAAAGAGGACCAAGAGCTAAAGTCTAGGAATAGTCGCATTTGGGAGCCAGTAAAGGAAAAACAAGTAACAGAATAGAATGGAAAGTAAGAAGGCTTTGAGTTAGTTTTATCAAAACGTAGAAGTCTGGTATAAAACTATCATCTAGAAGTAAAAGAAAAGTTTCAAACGTAAGTATAATCTTCCTATCAAGGAATGACGCTGTGTTATTTGCTAAATCAAACTGTCACATCTACATATCTAGTTATACTCTAGAGCAGCGTTTTTCAACCTCAGTACTACTGACATTTGGGCTGGATAATTCCTCATTGTGAGGGGCTTTCCTGTGCATCGTAGGATGTTTAGCAGCATCCTTGGCCTCTACCTGCTAGATATCAATAGCAGTTTCCCACCCATCCCCATCTTCCAATTGTGACAATCAAAAATGTCTCCAGACATTGCCAAATGTCCCCTAGGAAGAAAAATCACCTCTGGTTGAGAACCACTGGCATAGGTGAAATTAAAGGATTTTATTGCATCTCTGATAAAAGTCTTCATATGTTTCATACTTCCATGTTTTGGGGGACTGACGAACAAAACATGTTGGGTTTGAATTTGGCGTTGATAATCAAACACTCCCTATTGAATTCAGAGGGTAGTCTGAGTCTCAGTTAATCTGAGAAAAACTAGAAGGATACAGTATTCACTCCGTTCAAACTATTTTTGTGTGTGTCGGAAAAACAGAGCTTACAAGCTGGGGATAAGAGCTATTTAGTAGGGTCAGATTTACCATCACATTTTTCCGGGCAGCAGTTTGAAGTGAAAGCATCAGGTTGTCAGGTTTAGATGGGAAGACCTGAGGCTTTGTCCTCTCACACACGATCGCTGTGCCTTAGGCAAGTCCCTCAGGCTCTGTTTCCTCATCTATAAAATGGGGATAAAGATAGATGCAAACGAGACATTGTATTTGAGAGGCCTTGTATGTAGGGAAGTGTGGGCGAGTGTCACTTTTATAGTTTAAGCTATTACAAAGTTTATTTTTTTCCTTCATGAGACAGGAGAATGAATTGTTTTAAAATAAAACTATGTATTTATGTTTTGTGTTTAAAATAAAACTATGTATTGATGTCTTAATGTTCCAAAAAAATATATAAGCTTATAATGGGGGATGAGGGTAAAGAGGGACCAACATTTACCAAGCACCTGTTATGTTCTAGGCACTGGGCTAGGCAGTGTGCAGTCTGCCAACAAAAAAGAAAAAGAAAAACAGGAGGCAAACAAGATGAGGGAGACAGGAGTCAGTGAAAAGGCACTGACAGGACCAGCCAGGACAAGGATAAGATCCGAGTGCACAGTGAGATGAAGAGAAGTAGAAAGGTGAATTTTGGAATAGGAATGGCTTAGAAACAATGGAGGAAAAAACCCAATTGCAGAATTTCTAACTTATTGAATTTGAAGGGCATAATGCATTTACCTTTTCACAATTATCCCATTAGGTTAAAAAAAATGGGTGAAATACACCAAGTATTTTACCAAATACTGTATTCAGGAAGATTTAATTTTGATGTAATTTATGTACTAATTCTAGTTTCTGACATAATCTCTTCTTTTATAAATGCAACAATTTAAAAATTAAAATTTACAGCGAAAAAGAAGAGATTATATACTGCTGAAGACAATTTTGAAAATACATCTAATAAATGCTGACTCTCAAATAGGTTAAAGTCAAATACTCAATGATAAGGTAGCCAGCCATTGTCAAATGTTAATGGTTTATGACCTTGAACTTCACAAAAGATTTAATTGAATAGAATATGCAATCTTAGATGTTTAATAATTACCCAATGGAAATTTAATACTATACATACTTACTTTTTCTAATACTTCATGACATTTTTAAATAGCTTCATTGTGATAATTATTTAGCTTCTACAGCTCCCAGCATAATATAACTTCAAAATGTATTTGAGGGGCCCACCTGGTGGTGTAGTGGTTAAGTTCTCATGCTCCGCTGTGGTGGCCTGGGGTTCACGCGTTCGGAACCTGGGCGCGGACCTATGCACCACTTATCAAGCCATGCTGTACCAGGCGTCCCACATAAAGTAGAGGAAGATGGGCATGGATGTTAGCCCAAGGCCAATCTTCCTCAGCAAAAAAGAGGGGATTGGCAGCAGATGTTAGCTAAGGGCTAATCTTCCTCAAAAAAATTGGATTCCATAAGCACCTACTCATGCATTTGGAAATAATACTTGTAACTAACAATTGTCACATAGCATCAGTTAATATCATTAGTCTTTTGAAAAATGCTTTGCAGTGCCTCAGTGTGAGGGAGTGTGCTGCTCTGAGTTGTGGCTGGATGTGCAGAGTTCCAGGTGCATTTCTACAGACCATAATTATAACAGGTATTTTTTTTCAATAGAATTATAAATTCAGGGAAAAGAAAGTAACTTGAGATAGAAGAATTAGAAAATTAGTAAAAGTCAAATTGCATATCAGACAGATCTCCATTTTCTTCCCCTGTCTCCCACGTTCCTGGAGCTGTGGGTAGCAATTTAAAAAATGTGCTTTCTGGGGCCGGCTTGGTGGCATAGCAGTCAAGTTCGCATGCTCCGCTTCTGCAGCAGGGGGTTCGCGGGTTCGGACCCTGGCACGGATCTACGCACAACTTATAAGCCATGATGTGGTGGCGTCCCATAAAAAGTAGAGGAAGATGAGCACAGATGTTAGCCCAGGGCCAATCTTCCTCACACACACACACAAAAATGTGCTTTCATGGGTGAAATATGCCATATCCCCTTCGTGCACAAAGATATTATTCCGCTCCCATTTCTTTTGCATAATTCAGTGATTCCGTGGGTCTGCTTGATTCTCCCCTTTCAGTGCTCCAGGGTGCAGCCACCCACTTCTGGGGCTAGGAAGGAGAGGTGGCTCCTCTTGGAGTCTCCAACGCCACAGGTTCATTACCATTCTCTTCTTGAGGAACAATAGGCCATTTTGTGCAACCACACATCAGGTTTTTCAGAAGAGGGGAGAAAAACCAAGAGCAAACAGATGAGGCATCTGCAGTCGTTTCTCCCGTTGCGTTCTCCTAAACTCCAGCAGCACCACCTCGCAGACGATGCTTCTAAGTCCACTTCTGCCATCTTTGGAAATGTGGGGGCAGGCGGTGGAGGGAGACATCTTTGTGCTCACACGGTGGGCAGGCTGGCACAGCTGGGGATGGCAGGTGTAATGAGGTTTAAAAAGAAGTATTTGACATATTCTTTTTGGAGATGTCCCCAAACTGTCTTGAAAATATATTTGGCTCTCCATTTTGGAGAATAAAAACCCAGCATGCTACAGCTATGTATAACAATATAAGTTTTCTGTTCCCTTTTTCTCCTTCTTAAAATAGAGTACTTTACTGTAAGTACAGTGGAAGCAGTGTGAAAAAATAAGGATCACAAGCTTTTCCTAGATTCTTTTGCATGCCTCAATAGGGGCACCACATGCTGCTTTTGACACAAAATAAAACTACCCAAAGAACTTAGAGAATGATAATAATAAAGCAAGACCTTAGAGAATGATAATAATAAAGACATTGTGTTAGCAGAAGTTTCCAACTAGTAGGAAAGCAGAAATACACTGACTGCATGACCGCATGCAATGGTCACGTCTGTGTGGGAGGTGTGGCTCCACATGGCTTAACTTGAGAGGAGAAAACAGTGTGCCTTCTTCCTTCTCAAGAGTGTATAGCATTCAAGGAAGATGTGAAACAAACTCTCCCTTGCAAAGGATGTGATGTAATGTATATAGCAACTTTCTATTTGGAGATCAGAATAGTCATTCTTATTTTTGGATACACTGTAGACAGATTCAGAGAAAGTGACTGTGTAATTTCACATACTGAACTAGGGAACCTTTTCCGCCATTTTTATCTCACTCTATTTTATTTTCCCTCCACATTGGACGTGAAGACTATGTTTGAATACTATGCTCTAGGACCAGGGACACCAGGGCCCTCTGTGCCCTAAATAATCTAGTAGTTTAAATAAATTGCCCATGACAGAGTTCTGATTTATCATTAGTGAGAAGACACAGATGCACCATATTCCACCTCCACCCACTAATGGGGGTGCTGACTAATGGGGGACTAATGGGGGAGTTGAGGCAGCCAGAAGGGTCATGGCCCTTGGGATGATAAGAGAGCCAGTACCTGCCTAGGTAAGTGCCCCATCGAGGTGCATTATCTGTGCTTAGTATAACTTATTTCATATTTACTCTTCTGATTGCTGACTGTGTGAAACAATTTACACTCATTTCCAAATATTAATTTGGTGATATTTTAGTACATTTTTTCTTTCAGAGATTCTTCTCTTCTATGTT
This sequence comes from Tapirus indicus, assembly GCA_031878705.1. NCBI lineage: Eukaryota > Metazoa > Chordata > Mammalia > Perissodactyla > Tapiridae > Tapirus > Tapirus indicus. Next base: position 122,546,827 of record CM062919.1, on the reverse strand, counting down.
GGGATTGTTATAAGGATCAAACGCGATAATGGATGTGGAAGTTTGGGGAAAGTTTGAACTTCCCTAAACTTAAGTTTGCAAGGATCTGAGTGGGAAGAGAACCTTCTCCACCAGCGGAGGTGATGGAAGGAGAGCAGGATTCGGGCAGCAGGCGGCCAGTTGGGCGAGTCCTTCTATTGGATGGAATCATAGGAAACTGTTGTTTTCTTCAGGTCAGAAGTGGTTGGATGTCAGCAAATCGTATAGTTCAACTTGATATATGGAGAGGTAGCAGGATGTAGTGGGAAGAGAACTGGACTCAGGGTGAGGAGACTTGTGCTTCAGTCTTAGGGACACCGCTGACTAGTGATGTGGCCCTGGATGAATCAATGACTTCTCAGGACCTCATTTCTTCTTCTCTCAAATGAGGGAGTGGAATTAGAACCTTTCTGAGTTCCTTTTCAGGTTTAACATTTCATGATTCTTTCTGCCCCCCTTAGTATGCGGCACCATCACAGCAATAGAGAAAACATGAACTTCCTATGTCCCAGTTACTTATTATTTGTCCCTGGACAAATAATACCATTACTCAGCATAAGTCAATGTAACTTGATAAACTAAATGTGAGTTTTAAGCTCTCCAGAGACTAAGCACATGTGAGGAGGATGAGTTCTTGGAAAAGCACACAAACTATCTGGGTACAGAGTACACTGGTACATTGAAAGGCATGATCTTATATTATAAGCTGCATATTATAATCAAGTCCTTTCAAATCCATTATCTCATGTGCAAATCCAGTCTTTACAACAACCTTGAAGAGTGGGAGCAGGCATACTTGACATTCGACAAATGAAGTACCTGCTTGACAAATGAAGTACCCACAGTTCAGTAACTGTGCTTCACTCGAGGTCACAGAGCTAGGCAATAAATTAAAGAATATGCAAAGCCTTCCACAATCTGGATCCTTTCCACCTCTCCATCATCTCCTATCCCTCCTGCTGCCTTTGGAGTCTATGAACTAGCTAAATACTAAGCTATGCCCAGTTTGTCAAGCTCCTGGTACTGTTTCACAGCTTTGAAAACTCTTATCCACCTTTCAAGGCCCAGTTTGAGCATTGCTCCTTGATGAAACTTCCCTGGGCTCTTCTCTGGCTCTTCTCTGCCGTCTATGTACATACCTCCTTGGTAGTGCCTCTCACAGTTAACTGCAGTTATTTGTCTCATGTCTGGCTCTCTTTCTTTGTTTGGAGCTGACTGCTGGTATCTTTTCATCATGGAGTCTCCAGCACATAGCATAGTTCCTGGCAATTAATAGGAGCTCAATAAATACCAGCTGAGTAACTGACTGCTTCCTGGAGAAAAACTGACCTCAATGAAGATTTAAAGACGAATGGAAGAAGCACTGCTAATAATTTAACCTTTGAACAATTTGTAAATGTATTGCTTCTATTACCTTGCTTCAAAAGGATGTAGATAATGGTTTTTAAAAAATCTAGTAATATCATATTATAAAGCTGTAGTTTTATTCTAGTTAGAAACAGAGCCAGGACCTCCACACCAGGCTTTTAGATTCTTAGCTTAGAGCTTTTTCTTCTACAAAACACTGTGTGTAGAGGCTGTGAATGGTCTTTACGTTTGAGGGTCTTGTTCTAGAGAAATCTCTTTAAAAATGATAAAAACAATGCTTTACATGTCCATAGTAAATATTATTTAACTTTTTTTCACAGTCCAGCATTCTTCTCATGTTCTAGAAATTGATCACATAACACCAGTCATATAAGTTTATGCTTGATTGACATTAGAAATGAGACAGTATAATAAAAATTATGTATATGCATATATAATGAAAATGAATATTTCCCGAAAAGCCATAATGCACTGAACACCTTAGGAAGATGTGATCCTTTACCAAACCCAGCCCCTACAGTTCATTGTAGGTGTCCAGCACTGGACATGGCCCCCAGTGTGTCTACGCTAATGTCAGTCGGCAGCTCTGAAACTAGCAGCTCTGAAATAATGGGTTTGAAATCCAGAATCACTTATTCTCCTAAGAGGAAAGAGATAAATGTCACATCCCCATCCCAGCTTATGTACACAGTGTGCTCAAAGGAGATTTAAGATGGTTCCAAGAGCAATTTGATTCGTAAATGATAGGAAAGGAGGAGCCACATGAAGGTCCATATGAAAGAAAAGGAGATCAAAAGGAAGCCTTATGAAGCATAAAAATAAAGTTCTACTGACCACCAGCCAGACTTTAGAACCAAGTGTATTCACACACTGTTGTAAGTGGGTTTGACCGAACCTTGGAACTATCCAACAAACCTCTAAATATTGAGGGATGACCTCCGGTTGAAAGTTCTTTTTGAGGACTGACAAACGGTAATTAGGGAGGAAAGGTTGGAAGTTAAAGTAAACCACAGCCCAGCTCTGTAGTAATCATCTCTATTGTTAGCCCACGCATTACAAAAATGGTCAAGCCAGAGAGCCAACAGATGTCATTAGCTTAGTTCTTGGCAAGCATTTATTAGGCAAAGAATATCAGCTGAGCTTTTCTTTCCAGGGGAAGCATTCCATTTCTCAGCAATTCCTTCCTGCCAGACCACAAATCAACAATCACTAGATAAATGAGAAGCTTCTACTCATCTTACAAACTCTTGGGTAAAATATTCATTTTCTAGAAATAAAAATGCCTTTTTTATAGCACAAGCTATAAATGGTCCCAGTGGGTTCCACTAAAGTGGTCAAATGTCAAATCCATAAATCTTATAAACCCCTAAGGAAAATGGAAGTGGATCTGTCAGGCATCATGTTGAATAATGCTATCGATTGGGAAGAAGACAAAATGGCAGAAAGGTCATAGCTAATAGGTCAGTGACAGACTGAACCCTAGATAATGCCTGTAGTAAGGGTGAAGGGAAATTCAGTTTAAAAATCACTTAAGACATATTTTACTACAACAAAAATTGTTTTAAAGGCTTTGGATTATGTTTAATATTTTATGAATTATGCTGCTGCATAACTTGACATAAGATACTATTATATAATGACCAGAGGGCATTCAAACATGGAAGGAAATGTTGTGACAAGGGCCAAACACACACAGAACAGTCTAGGCTTTCTGTTTCTCTGTGTCTTTCCTTCACTCTTACTCCCTTCCTGCTGTATGTGTGTGTGTGTGCACGTGTGTGTGTTTCCTTTGCCAAAGCTCTTTTCCCTCTATTTCTTTTATCTTGCCTCTCTCCCACGTTACTGCCTCTCCTTTTTTATTTCTACTTCTTTGTCTTTGTGTATACAAGAGTTCTTTCCAGCTTCGAGAAGACTAATTAGCATTTGTATACACCATCTTTTTAAAATTTAAAACATAAAGAATGATTATTTAATAAGCAGCATCTACAAAGAGGATTCTCAATTTATTCTTTGCCTTTACCCTACCACTGGAATCAAAGCTAGTAGTTCCCTTGAAGTTTGTGATAAAATCTCAAGGTCATGCTTCACTGCCACATCTTTCATTGAACAAAGGCATAAAAATGGGCATGATCTCCAAGGTCACTTCCAGTCTTTGGGTCTATGATTCTAAGTGAGTATAATACTAATAATGATAATAGTTTCTATAATTTTGCTCTTTTTAAAATAACAAGATGAAGGCTCAATCTAAAAAGCATAAATTTCTTTTTAAAAGTGTTTATTGGAGTTTGTAAGGAAAAGGAACATTTTCCCACTAAAACTTTATGGTACAAGCTATAGAACAGAAATATGACTGCCCCTAAGCCAAGGTCCTTTGCCCAGCATGGAGTTTCCATAGTTATAGTAGCGTTGGTGGCCTTTTGGTTTCTCCAGGCAGAAGTCATGAATTAAGGACTAAAATACACTATTTCTGTCAAGACCACCCTTTCCACAATTATTATTTTCATAATTTCCCAGATTCTGGCCCTCTTTATACATATTAATGATGAGTGGCACAACAAACTGGGAATAAATATAACCGGGGAAAAGAGGAAAAATACCTCTTAAGGCATACGAGGCTGCTTTTCTCATGCAGCCTATACGCATGAGCTTCAGTAGGGCTGACGGTGGGTCTGCAGTCTGCCTCAAGATGAGAGGAACTCAGGGCTTTGGGATGCTGGTGAGATGACCAGTGGGAGCAGTGGGGATTTGCTAGGGGTGACCAAAGAGATTAGTGGTCTCTGAAACTGCTGATCAGCTCTTCTAAACTCCCCTAGTAGTTAAGCCTGAGAAAAAGAGACACTGATTTACCCTGATTGTCTTTTATCAAGTGAAGGTTCTTCTACTTGCTTCAGGAATGGTTAAAACTTTTCCACAGAACTGTCACAGTAATGATAATTTTAAGTGTCAGCTTGGCTAGGCTATGGTGCCCAGTTGTCGGTCAAACACTAGATTAGACATTGCTGTGAAGGTATTTTGTAGATGTGATTGACATTTATGATCAGTTGACTTTAAGTAAAGCATGATGTGGGTGGACCCCATTCAATAATTTGAAGGTCTTAGGAGCAAAGACTGAAGTTTCCCCAAGAAGAAGCAATTCTGCCTCAACTGCAACATAGAAACTCTGCCTGTGTTTCCCACCTCCTGTCCTGCCCTGCAGATTTCAGAAACAAGAGTGTAGCATCAACTCTTACCTGAATTTCTAGCCTACTGGCCTGCCCTAGAGATTTCAAATTTGCCAGCCCCCTCCCATTGTGTGAGCCAATAAATCTGTTTCTCTCTCTCTCTCTCTCATACACACACACCTCCTACTGTTGTTTCTCTGGAGAACCCTGACTAATGCAGTCATCATAATGTTTCCTCCCTTTTTCTCTGATACTTTAAGCTGTTCTGAAACTTTTCTAGATGCAAGTATCTTCCAACATGTCCTGACCCAGTTACTTTTAATCATATTTACATGTCTGAAACTTGTTTTGTTTGCTTGTTTTAACAGTCAGAAGCATTGAGCACATAGCCTTTACAACAGGAACTCTACCTAGGGGGAATTCTGCCCCTTCCCTATTGAGAGAGATGAGCCATTTCAACTCTATCTAATCTGCCCAAAGGGCTTTCCTGAAGCTTTAAAGCCAGATCCTTCAAAAAGTAAAATAGAATAGATGAAAAAGAAAAATAAACCTCTGTTTATAAAACTGACTGAACATTTAGAACTGCTTGAAAATGCTAGGAAAGATTAGAAATACAACATAAAGTCTTAAGAGTGTTTTTACATAAAATATACGTAATAGCCATTCAAAAATCCTCCAAAGGAAAACTTGAGCTGTAAAAGTGAAGCATTAGTAAGTGTTACTCAAAGTGCTAGGATACATCCTGATGTATTTTCTGGAACTAAAGATTAGCGCTTTTTTGGTGAAGATTAGCCCTGAGCTAAGATCTGTTGCCAATCCTCCTCTTTTTGCCAAGGAAGATTGGCCCTGGACTAACATCCGTGCCCATCTTCCTCTACTTTATATGTGGGACACCTGCCACAGCATGGCTTGATAAGCGGTGCATAGCTTGGTGCCTGGGATCTGAACCTGCAAACCTTGGGCAGCTGAAGCAGAGAGGGTGAACTTAACCACTATGCCACTGGCCCCGCCCCAGGATTAGCTTTTTTAACTTAAATTCTGTGGCTTACAAATCTTAGTTTTACAAAATAGAGCCAATTTTACATGTTAATAAGAATAGTAAAACAAGAGAATGTCATTTATCAAAAAAATTTATAAAAATGAGATTCCATATTTGTTAAATTTCACTAGAAAGTTCTAAATGGATTTGATCATAATTGTAGATTCTGCCTCACCAGTGTGAAAATTGTAACAGCCATATCTGAGCTTCAGGGGCAACTTTCAACCTCGCATGGTAACTACACTCTCTTTAGTCACACTAATGTTCCACATCCTATGTTCGTCCATCTTTCTCTGCTCATCATGTTCATTAGGCAGCCTTCCGATCAGCACTTCAGCTTTCTGGAAAGCTCTGGATTCCTCCTGACACCACACATGAGTTTAGAGACTCTTGTTTATTTTCCCTTTGTGAAAACTAAATATATTAATGCCAACCCAGGGAAAGAGCAATCTCAACCTGGGAATGTTAATAAGACCCTTCACAAGATTTAAATTTTTCATTGTCTTGAGGCATTTATAATACCTACTGACCACACTTTTGATGATAGGTAGGCCTTCTTGGAAGAGTTGAAGACACTCATCACTTTCCATGAAGCTTTCTTCCCTGGCTTGGAGTACTTGCATTAGAAAGCTGTATATAAGACACTTTTCCAAAGAAGATGTACAGATGGCCAACAAACACATGAAAAGATGTTTAACATCACTAATTATTAGAGAAATGTAAACCAAAACTACAATGAGATATCACCTCATACCTGTCAGAATGGCTATAATTAACAAGACAAGAAATAACAAGTGTTGGAGAGGATGTGAAGAAAAGGGAATTCTCATACACTGCTGGTGGGAGTGCAAACTGGTGCAGCCACTATGGAAAACAATATGGACATTCCTCAAAAAAATTAAGAATAGAACTACCGTATGATCCAGCTATTCCACTCCTGGGTATTTATCCAAAGAACATGAAAGCACAAACGCGTAAAGATACTTGCATCCCTACGTTCACTGCAGCATTATTTATAATAGCCAAGACTTGGAAGCAACCTAGGTGCCCACAAGGGATGAATGGATAAAGAAGATGTGGTACATATACACAATGGAATACTACTCAGCCATAAAAAATACATGAAATCTTGACATTTGCAAAAACATGGATGGACCCTGAGGTATTATGCCAAGTGAAATAAGTCAGAGGGAGAAAGTCAAATACAGTATGATTTTACTCATAAATAGAAGATTAAAACAACAGCAAACGAACACATAGAGACAGAGATTGGACCGGTGGTTACCGGAGGGGAAGGAGGGAGGCAGGAGAGCGAAAGGGGTGATTAGGCACATATGTATAGTGATGGATTGTAATTAGTCTTTGGGTGGTGAACATGATGTAATCCACACAGAAATTGAAACATAATGATGCTACCTGAAATTTATATCATGTTATAAACCAATGTTTCCTCAATAAAAAAAAGAAAGCTGTACATAAATCTTTCTCATACCTTGTCTGTCATTGCAAATAAAACTATATCTGCAGTGCAGGCTTAACAAATGAGCCTCTGCACGATAGCTACAATGGTTCTAGAGAGCAAAATTGCTCCAGATTATTTACTGGCAAATCAAGGTTCTGTTTTCACACTGGTTAACATCTTCTGTTGCTTCTAGATGAATGTTTCAGGACCAGTTCAGGGGACTTTACATAAACCAATTTTACCATAAGCCAATTGGTTGTTCAAGTTGAGCAACTAGTTTCAATTTTTCATTGTGTCTACTTTCAAAGCTTGGGCTTGGTAAAACAGGAAGCTAGTTAGGGGTATTCTATACACATTAGTTATGCTGTTTCTATCCATCATGGCTGCTGTTATGTCAATTGTTAGAAAAATCATAAATTCTATTGCACAGTTACCATTCCATCAGTTCATACATCTGATGATTCTACAACAAATGGAGTCTGAAGCGACTCTGATAAAGACAATGGTGTTGTGTGAAATTAACCCCCCTGCACCAAAACAGCAGTATAACCCCGAGAATCTGATAATTTGCCTATTCTTTTATAGTTGCCTTGTTTTGTCTGGATGGATGAAAACCAAGAGGAGGGACTGTAAAAGAACTTTCCGCTTCCAGCAGCTCTTGCCTAGGAGATACTGAAATTGGATGCTGTACCTCTCACATTTGGTTCTAACCAGCTATAGCTGATAAACTACTACGCACTTAAAGCATCCACCAGCCAAAGATGATCAATGACTTTGGTATCCTAGACTTCCACCAGATCCAACTGAAGAGTCTTCCGTGGTCAATGAACAATGGGACTTGTTTTAATCAATTATGTCAGCACTATGAAATCATTCCACCCTTTCTTATGTGTAGTCTTTGGTTCTTAATTAGCCTAATCACAATGAACTTTCCCTTTCTGGGATACATCCGTCCCTGACTCCTCCTGTTCAGTGAACCACTCTGAATTTCTTCACTGCTATGTATTTCCTTGCCTGGCAAGTCAATGAACTCAGCACTTATTTGATCACTGCAGTGGCCTTAGTATTTCTTCCAATAATATTCTTATATGTTTCTATATTACTCACTATTTAAATAGGAGATAATCCTATTTGGTTTTTTCCAGAAGCACAGACAAATAATATACCTCCATGGTGTTAAACCAGGACTGAAGAAACAAAAGAGTCCTTGAGTGGTTTTTAAAACACATCCCACTCCCATTCGCTTTTTAAACTGTTGCTAGTTTTACTCTAATTGTCACAGACTCTAGAAGCAGATAGTTAATGTTCATCTATTAGATGGTTTCTCTAATTATCATTTGCTAAATTGCTTCAAGCATTTGGCTTGCAGTACATGAATCAAGCAAGAGAGAGAATTTTGATTTCCTATGAATTCAATAGGAGCTCAGAGGATGGGTAGAAACACATTACAAAAGACCAACATCCCAATCCTCAAATACTCAAAGACTTCAGACAAGACGGTCCAGAGCTTCCCTGGTAAGCATCCCAATGACCTTGATGGGGATGTGGAAATGCAGAGGCAGAGAACAGGATGCTGGGGTCTGGAGGGCCTTAGAATTCATTTGCTAACAGAGGGTAACTTGGCTTTCATTTCAGTGGGTACTGATTAGGAAAGTGGTCAACTAAAATGCTATAAATCTGTTTCTTTTATTAACGAGTTGATAGGACCCTCGAAAGGATCTGGCTTCTACATTAATTGGAATTGTGTGCACCCAGCAAGGACATCAGAAAATATTTTGACCTATGGGGAAGTAATAAAGGCCACCCTAAAATCAAATCTATTTCTCTCTATACCTCTTAGAAGATAAAGGGGGAGAGGGAGGTAAAATGGCATAGGTTGCTTCCATACAAAAGAATCAGTCAAGTGCTGAATTGAATTGTGTACTTTAATTCAATATTATTAATATTTTCATTTCAATGGGCCAGTTCATGAAGCTACATTTTTTTAGTCTCTGAAGAACAAACAGTTTAAAATTTTTTTCTATGTTTTGTATTTCTGCATAAGTCCCCAGCTGTGTATGGTACCTCACCATTTTGTGCTTAATATTAAATGTTGCCAGTTTCCTCCCTGTTTATTTGGTTTTACTGGTGTACCCTAAAGACATAATTTTAAAAATAATGAAGCTATCCATTCAAATGGGCTTTTTTCTGTCTTTAAAAGAAAAGAATAATACATAAGACTCTTAAAGAAAATAAAGCTGGTAAATGAAACAGAATAGAAAAATAAAGCCCATTCAGTCCCTTTGGATCTTGTGAGTTGAATAGATTGAGGTGAAGATGGTGCATGCTTGCCTGCCTGCTTTTAATGACGACATGAAGAACTTGGAGAAAAAAACTGCACAATTGAACCTAGAGTCCAGCAAATCAGAGGGCTTTCCTCTCTTCTTTTATTCTGGGCAAATTTTATAAGGCATAAGGAGCAAAACTGAAGGGCAAATGGCTCTGATATAATTATTAGAGACTGGTTCCTGTATTAGTGTTCTACTGACATGAAAACTGCCACAAACTTAGGAGCTGAATAAAACACACGCTTGTTATCTCATAGCTTCAGTGGGTCAGGAAGCCAGGCACGGCTTAACTGGGCCCCCTGCTCAGGAGCTCACAAAACAGCAATCAAGCTGTTACCTGGACTGCATTCTCATCCAAAGGCTCAACTAGGGAGAATCTGCTTCCAAGCTCAGTCAGATTATTGGCAGAATTCATTTCTTTGAGACTGTATGACTGAGAGTCCTAGCTTCTTACTGGCTATTGCTTGGAAGCTGCCCTCAGCTCCTGGAGGCCTCCTAAAGTTCCCTACCACCTGGACGTTTCAACAGGTAGTTTGCAACGTGGCTATTGCTTCTTCAAGGCCAGTAGAGAATCTCTCTAGTATGTGCTAGCAAGATGGGTATGTATATATGTTTATGTGTAAACCTAATCACAGGGCTGACATCCCATCATCACTTTTGACATATCTGTTGGTTAGAAGCAAGTCACAGGTCCCACCTACCCTCAAGGGGGAGAGGTTATACAGGAAGTATACGTGACGGCTATTTTAGAACTTTGGCTACCACAGTTTCCAACCTGACTGCACATTACAATTGCCTGGGGAGTTACTAAAACTACTGCTGTCCAGGATTTACCCCAGACAAATTAAATTAGAGTATTTGGAGGTTTGGGAACTGACTTGCACTCTTATAAAACTTCTCAGGTATTTAATTATACAACAAATATTGTCACAAGGATCATGTAGGCCTATTAAGTAATTCTGGAAGTAGGGGACCCTCTTTTTTGATTACCAGAATGACTGAAACGTCAAAACTTTTCTTTAAAAAATTAAGCTTTCTTCAGGAGGAGGTACATGAAGTATGAATTTTTGAACAAGCAAAACAATGTTTAGCTGCTGGGCTAATATCTTCAGGCGGAATACTGGTCTAGACAGATTCAGTACAACAAACTCTTGTCTACAAATTAACATTAGTAACTTGGAGTGTAATAGAAAAAGTAATAAAATGATTTTTAGTAAGAATAAAAGGAAGAGATAAATTAGGGTGAATCCAATTCCTTCCAATCTTCTAGCTATACTTGCTTCCCATTAAATGTAGTTTATCGATTTTGTCACAACTGTGAACAAAGCAATGACATCCACTCATCTGGAGCGGCCCCATTTTCCTTGGCATTTGGAATCCCTACCCAAAAAGGAAGACTCAACTTTCCTGAACTTGCCATGCAATGATTCTTGAAACAGTATTTCCAAACCTGGGTTCTTTCTCTCGTGCCGTGCTACTTTGCAGTGAACTGGGCAGAGAGTATGTTGGGCCTAGTAAGGAAACAGATTAGAGTTAAAGAGAGTTTGCAAGTGAAGGAAATGGAGGAAGCAGAGACGTGCAAATGACTGGTGGGAATAGTCATAGTGGAGCTATTCCCTCCATTTCCACATTAGGTGGTCCAGTAGGTGAGCCCTGGGGGGCATCAGGCTATGGCTAGGACCTGCAGTTTCTGTAGAAATCTGACTGTCAGGGACCCTTTCCAAATATCACTGTTATAGCATGCACCAGCAGTCTCTCACTTAGAACTCTTTTTCCTAACAAGTGCATTCACAGGAGAGAAAAATTAGAGCTGCAAGGGAACATCAGTTGAAAGCACGAAAGGTGAAATTATGCAGAAAAATATCACCCCTTCGCGCTTAATGAATCACAGAAAATGGTTCTGCCAGCACGAAGCTATTTTATCAGAAAACAGCCAGGGTGAAACAGTTATGGAAAGGGCATTTCCAAGCCCAAAACTGTCACACATGACAAAGTGAGAGAAGAGAAACGTCACAGGCAAACAAAACTGTATTCAGCGGTTCCTAAAATTGGAGTGTTTTACATCTAGAGAGTACTTTTTCAGGAATCTCTTCTCAGTGCTCTCAAATTAACATTTGGGATGATTTCTAACTGATTATTTTAGTCAGTTTAACTTTTAAAATAAAAGGCAAGAGTGTGACTTTGTCCAAAGGCTCTACAGGCTTAAAGGCCACCAACAGAGGTCAGTGGTCTGAAGGTTGTAGCAAGTACTTCTAGATCTTTCATTCTGAGCAAGAGATAAAAGAACTCCCTGGCACCTGAGAAGTTTTCAATTAAAGAAACTACAAATTTGTTAAACCCATTATTTCTTAAACTTATTTAAACACAGGTTTTCTTTTATTTATTTATTTTTTGTGAGGAAGACCAGCCCTGAGCTAACATCCGTTGCTAATCCTCCTTTTTGCTGAGGAAGACTGGCCCTGAGGTAACATCCGTGCCCGTCTTCCTCCACTTTATATGGGACGCCACCACGGCATGGCTGACAAGTAGTGTGTTGACAGGTGCCCAGGATCCATGCATGGGCGGGCACGCGGGATCCGAACCAGCGAACCCTGGGCTGCCAAAGTGCAGACTAAACCGCTGAGCCACCAGGCGGCCCCTCTTTTTTCTTTTAATGCAACACCTTTTACAACTAGTTCCACAGGACTCCATTCAGGAAATACCATTTAAATTATTCTGAAGTCATGTCAAAACCATATGAAAAAAATAAATTCACTCTATTAGTGCTTCTCAAACCTTACCCCAAAATAACCCTCAGGGCATATGAGAGCGAACCCGTCCTGAGGAGGGGCAAGGACAGGACCTGGACATAGCTATAGGCTATACACTTTGAAGTCTCAGAGATATCTTTAAAAATTTCCTGTGAATTTTGTATTCTGCTTCATAATATAAGTATTAATAGTAAAGCAAAACTCTGTTCAGAAGATTTGTGCCATTTACTGAGACTTCCCATACCCCCTAGCTCATGGATGCAACCCCTGTATCAATGACCAGTATTACTTACATGCGCTGTTGAAGTTATGAGATCTCTTAAGAAAACAGATCACATTCTTAGGTTACTGAATCTCTCGAATGCATTGCACTACAAATTTCTCATCCCATTATAACTGTAAACTTGAAAACAAGTGATCCACACATACTTAGACGGTGCCGCAGCCTAGATGTGTTTTCAAAAGAAAGCCAATTGCTTTCCTATCAGTTGACACTCATTATTACTCTTCTTAACGAAATAAAGGGTTCCCCGAGGCATCAATAAGAGTGGATATCAAGAAGTTCTAGGCTCTCAATACTGAGGGGAAGGTTTCCATTCCTAGGTATCTACCCAAGAGAAATGAAAACAGGGGCCGGCCCCGTGGTGTAATGCTTAAGTTTGGCACACTCCACTTTGGCGGCCCGGGTTCGTGGGTTTGGATCCTGGGTGGGGACATACACCACTCACCAAGCCATGCTGTGGTGGTGACTCCCATACAAAGTGGAGGAAGATTGGTGCAGATGTTAGCTCAGAGCTAATCTTCCTCAACCAAAAAAAAAAAAAAGGAGGCAGATTGGTCACAGATGTTAGCTCAGAGTGAATCTTCCTCATCAAAAAAAAAAAAGAAATGAAAACATATGTCCACTCAAAAACTTGTTCATGAATGTTCCTAACAGTAGTATTCATAGTAGCCCCAAAGTGGAAACAATCCAAACATCCATCAACTGATGTAAAGATAAATAAAAAGTGGTATACCCATACCATGGAATATTATTTGGCCATAAAAGGAATGACACTGATATATGCTGCAATGTGGATGGACTTTGAAAACATTATGTCAAGTGACAGAAGCCAGACAAAAGACCGCATATTACATGACTCTATTTAAATGAAAGGTCTAAAATAGGCAAATTTATATAAAGAGAAAGTAGATTAGTGTTTGCCAAGGCCTAGTGTGGGAGATAGAGTGTGGGGAAATGAGAGTGACTGCTAATAGGTACGAGTTTCTTTCTGGGAGGATGAAAATGTACTAAAACTAGATTGTGGTGATGGTTGCATATACCACGAACATACTAAAAACCATAGAATTTTTGGTATACTTTAGAATTTTGTATACTTTAAATGGCTGAATTGTATAGTATATGAGTTATAGTTCAACAAAGCTATCAAAAATATTGTATAGTATGTATTTCATGTAAATAAATTGATTTCATATAAAACACAACAAAACAAAAACTAAGGAGAAGGTGAAGCCCAGGGTGGCTGATTATTTATATTCAACAATACAGAACATAAAATAATCTAAAAAGGAATTGTTTAGGGCTTTATAAACTTTCTGCTGTTTGCAATTAAAGGTACAAGGAAAAATCAAGCTTTATGTATTTGCATCCACAAAATGAAATTCAACAAGAGATGCTAGAATTATTTCATACTTTTCTTGACTCATTGCAGCGAATGAATCACATTTTACCATCCCTTAGTCATACGCAATTATACTGTTTCTGCAACACATTCACATTTGTCAAGTAACATATTAATCACATATGTACTTGTTTGTGTAGTAATGGTTTCTCAGAAAGCCTGTCTTCTTTTCTCCATAAAGTAAGTTAATGAGGACTGAAAATTCTTCTTGAAATGCTTTCCATAAAAATAACCCACTTAGACCTACTGGGATCATGATGAATATTCAATAGAATTCAATAGAATAGTCAATAGTATTCTTAGAATTTCAGGGCTGGAAGGGCCTTTGCAGACGAACTGTTCAATCTCTTCACATTTCAGGGGAGACAAGCCCTAGACCATACAGAGCTGGACTGACACTCAGATCTCCTGATTCCCAGGCCTGTGCTTGCCCACTATGCCTGTCTCCAAATGGTAACTCATGATGGCAGCGATAATACTGAATAAGGTTTGAATCAGTTACTGAAGCAGCAATCTCAGTCACAGTACTTTTCAGTTGGATAGTGGTCAACAGTTTATAAAGGGCTTCCATAAACATAATTTTCTTAGGGACTCATCACACCCTACGAACCAGGCAGAAATCAGTATCTCTGTTTTAGAAAGAGGTTCAAAATGTTTATAGGATTTGCCCAAAGCCATGGAGCTGGTAGGTACTGGATCTGGAAGGTGAACTTCACACTCAACATTTCCAAGCAGATTGTTCCTTGCCACCATGTCCCCAGGTGCCCATGCCAGAAACCTCGGCATCACTCTTGGCTTCTTTTTACTCCCTCAAATTCAAGAACTGTTCATTCTAGCTCCTACAAATCTTAAAAAATCCATCCATTTCCATCCACCCTTACTGCCTGCACTTAAGTTTATGCATCATTTCTTATGTATTTTCCTGCAATCTCCCCTTTTCTAATCATCTCTACCTGCAACCTCTTCTCTGCACAACTAACAAACTTGTGTGTGCAGAGCACACGGTGACCATGTCACTGCCCTGTCTGCACCTTTGCTGTTTCTTCCTTTGCCCTCAGGATGAACATCGACACATTTAGAACATCCCTCACAGTCTGGAGCCTGCTCAGTGCTTCAGCTCATGCCCAGCCTCCGCCTCTGGTCTGTGCAGCGAGAGTGAACTCGGTAGTTTCCCAAATTTCCTCCACTCTTTCTTCCCGTATGCTTCTCCACTGTTCTTTTTCTTTCCCCTTCGCCTAGCCAACTCCTACTCATTCAAGGCTCAGCTTAGATGTTACTTTCTTGGGAAGTCTTCCTTGAGTCCTCAAAGACTGGATAAGATGCCTCTCTCAACTGTTCTTATAACAACCTAAGCAGACTCTTAGTAGAGCATTTACCTTGCCTTTTAATTTATCCTCCATTAGACTGTAAGTTCCCTTGAGAGCAGGGACTATGTCTTTTTTCCAGTCATATCCCATGTGCCTGGCATATAGCAGATACTCAAAAATTTTTGTTAAATGAGTGAATAATTCTACAGTCAAGTCAGAACAGTAGTAGGCCATTTCTGAAATTTGAGTCTGAGATCTAGCTATATGTTTCTTTTTATACTTGATGACAATCATATTCTGAATCCTAAACATTTAAATTGAGTAAGTGGTTAAAGTATTTTTTTCATCATAAAACACAGAATTTAAGTGAAACCCTATATAGATGACACAGTAATGCTAACAGTATCTTACTGTTTAATGGTTACAAGGTTCCTGTTTGGGATGACGAAGTTTTGAAAGTAGACAGCAGTGATGGTTGCGTGACATTGTGAATGAATGTGTTTCATGATGTTTTAAATTGACTGCAGTTCTATGCAAGAGATGCAAATTGTTGAAGCATTCCATATTCTTCAATCTCTCTTTTCAGAACTCCAATCGAACTGATTGATTAAATCAACCACATTTCAGGAACTCTCTGGCTTTTCAAAGTGTGCTCACCTAACTAGCCCTTATGCTCTGGCATATTTAAGGCCTGAATTTATATTTACTCATAGAATTGCATATTATATTTTCTCAATACATGTTTTTTGTCAAGATGCTTATTATGTTATCAACCCAGAAAATTTGGTTCTGAAAGCACTTTTTAACTTTAGTCATTAGTCTAGCTCATCTACACTGAACTTACAAGGTAATGCAAAATCACTATTTTTATAAAGATTGCCTGTTTTAGTTCTAGACACCAAACACCAGCCAGAATTTTACAGATTCAAATTATTTTGCCTTAGACAAAAGAGAAGCCAGAGTGCAGAAGTTCTTGACCTCATTTGTGCCAAGGAAGCCCTTTGGCAGTCTGGGGAAGCCTCTGGTCCCCTTCTGAGAACAATGTTTCTAAATGTATACAAGAAAATGCATAGGATTATGTAAAAATCAATTATCTTGTAACACAATTATCAGAATTTTAAAGAAGAAATTTCTGCAGCTACTATGGAAAACAGTTTGGCAGTTACTAAAAAAGCTAAATATATAATAAGCATATGAGACCCAGCAACTCCACTCTGAGGTATATACCCAAAGGAACTGAAAGCAGGGACTTGAACAGACACTTGTATGCCAGTGTTCATTACAGCACTATTCACAATAGCTAAAAGGTGGGAACAATCCAAGTATCCATCAACAGGTGAATGGATAAACAAAATGTAGTATATATATATATATATATATATATATATATATATACACAATGGAATATTATTCTGCCATAAAAATGAAGCACTGATACATCTATAACATGGATGAAACTTGCAGACATCATTTTAAGTGAAATAAGCTGGACACAAAAAGACACATACTACATGATTCCACTTACATGAAATAAATAGAAAGGCAAATTCATAGAGATACAAAGTAGATTAGAGATTAGGAGGGGCTGGGGTAAAAGGGAGTGGAGATTTACTATTTAATGGTTACAGAGTTTCTGTTTGGGGTGATGAAAGTTTTGAAAATACATAGTGGTGATGGTTGCATGACATTGTGAATGCAATTAACGCCACTGAATTGTACACTTAAAACTGGCTAAAATGGCAAGTTTTATGTTATGTATACATCTACAATTAAAACAATTGAATAATATACCAAAACTGTTGAATTGTACACTTTAAATGAGTGAATGTGAAGTATTATGTTATGTGAATTATCTCAATAAAGCTATTAAAAAAGAAATTTCTGATAGCAATTACTACCAAAATTTCAAAATAATGATGAATGTAAAGGATATTTTGACATCTCCACAATGCTTGTAATCTGATACCAAAATATCTGTTATTTCTACCTGTTGCAAAGCCACAAGCACTGTTAGCAGCATTGTCATTTGTTACTTACATTTATAATTGGGGGGAATGCTATATTTTAAGTGGAGGTTAGTATAAATAAAGATATGATTTTTCTTTTTCCATTCAAGCTCCTTGACTCTTCAAATGCTATCTACAGATCTCTTGGGTTAAGATCTGTAGATTTATTCTGTTGAAAATCTACTATATACAGGAAAACATTGATTTGCCTTTGATCTCTTTAATTCATCTACATACATAATTTAGGTCATTGACACTCAAATGCTGGGCAGCATTTATCAGTTCAACATTGCATATTAAATCAAATTACCTTTTTAAAAAAAGGAAATGGGAAATCTATTATATCTTCCCCCCAAAAATCACTTAACTCCAGCAGTTATATCCAGTCACTTATAAAGACTAGAAAGTCATTGTCTCAAGGGACCCATTTTCCTTTCTGTCAATTCCTTGCCAACTGGTGCATATTCCACTTTTCTTTCATCACAGGAAGCACAGACCACAGCCCATTTTCAGTCTATCATAACTTTTTCAATTGACTAACTCAATTGGCCTTCCTGAACAAAGATACTTCCAGCTGTAATACTGCCAGCTCTGCTGAGTGCCTGCCCCGAGGATGGCTTAGTGCCCTCCCTGAGTACTAAGTAGAGGATGTCTAGTTCCTTGAAGCTTGGGCGAGTGAAACAGTTTACGTAGCCAATCTCAAAGGGAATTCAATTTCCCTCTTGTTAGTAGGACTTTATTTTCTAGCCAAATGTTGTAACGTTCTTGGCATATTTTGGTAAACATCATAACAACTCATTCTGTTTCAGAGAATTTTTAATTCTGAAAACAACAAATTGCACCACTTCCTCAGCACACTTATTAGATATGACTAAGGTCAGATACAATGAAAGTTGTTTATTATAAAACATAGGGATTATTTTAGTAACAGAATTGTTACCTTTATACAAATGCTTTTGAATAAATACACCAAAGGATGTTATATTTTCTAAATATGATTTTGCAGATTGAAAAATAAGGCACAAGTAGGATTAAGTAGTGTAAACAAAGTCACAGGTGGAGCATATTGCAGGGCTGGAAAGAGAACCAAGAACCGGGGAACGTGATGACTATGACGAGAATCCAGATCTAATTCTACAAGCTGGGTCGAAGAAATTAAGTGCAAATGAGGAAGAAAATGAGGATAGAGGGAAGAAGTAGAGGTAGAAAGGAGAAAAAAGCAAAAGCAAAGAACTGGAATACTGACAGCATCTCTGATGGTCTGGAGGCCCCAAGTCTCCCTCTACCTAAGCTACACCGCGTAACAAGACACTCTTATCTTCACTTTCTCAAACAATTGTCCAAAAACAGAGGCAAAAGCAGAACCATTCTACTTGCATGCCCTATTTCTAATAACAAACCTAATTAACAAAGCACTGTGATCCTTGATCACTTAGTCAGTTATCCCTTACCCTTAATGTTGGCCTGAGATTTCATCAAGGGGCTTCAATTACATCACTACTAACTTTCCAGTTTTGCACTATTGCTAGGGCGTGGGCCTCTGGACACCCGTCCAGGGGAAGCACCAGGTATGTTTGCATATTTTGCTCTATGGTCTCCTGCTAATGAGGCCAGGGTTTGACATCCATCCTACGCTTCTTACATATATTTTGTTTTTCTGCCAGTTTTTCATAAGTTTAGGCTGAGAGAAAGTGTGCAGATGGATATATGTATATTTATTCCTACTTTTTGTAAATTACTTCAAAAAAGCCTGGATCGTTACCAAACATGGAGACAACCCAGTGTGTCTGTGTCTTGATAGAGAATGGTAAACAAAATGCCCAGCAGCCCAACTTATTTGAAGCTCAGTCAGAATGCAATCTGTAGATAATTTTTCTATTAAAAATATTGCCTTCAGTGACTCCAGTCAATCAAGACCATAGATGAGTCATCCAACCCAAGTTGAAACAGTGATTTCTTGTTTCTAAAAGTGGCAGTGGCATCATTTAGTCATTTGTGCTGCTTGCCTTCCTCTCACTAAAGGATCTGTCTTTATGCATGTAATGCACATAAACATCAGCTTCCAGATGTTTGCCTATAATTTTTGCTTTAAATTATATGTCTTCTGCATTCCCGAGAAACATGTAATGTTTGAACTAAAAGTAGGTCAATCCATTTAAGGATAATTTTAATATTGACCTGATTTCAAAAGGATTAGGATTTTGTAGTTTTTTTATCCTTCCACATGACTCCGTAGAATGTTCAAGTGCTAATAACATTAATAATAATAACCATTTCATTCAACGTCATCAAGATTTAGCTTCTTTATCTATAAAATGAGGGATAATGTCTAACTCATGATGGCATGTGGAAATTGAATGAGAGGTGAGGTATTTAAAAGTCTAGCACAAAACCTAGATTTCAATAAATGCTGAATTTGAATTTGAAACTGAAGTATTTTACCTCATTACAAGAAGGTAGATACATGTTAAATAGCCATTCCAAATGAGTCAAAATATTTTTCTCTTTTTCGAGAGCTATGAGTGTACATATACACGTCCTACAGAATATACACGTATATAAGTGTATATACACACATATGTATTTGTTTATTTATAATTATCTATTTATTAGGTACTTCTGTATGTACATGGAATTTGGGACCTAATCCTGAGGTTGCAAAGTTTTATTTTAAATTTATCCCTGAAGTGATTATTTAAGAGTCTGCTTATGTAAGGCAAGACAAGAACAGCTTTGACCTTTTCAAGCAGTAAAATGTTACTTAAATTGAAATATGTAATCGGGATATTTAGCAACTGGAAAATGAAAAGCAAAAGATACACAATAATGAGCTATAAATGCCACACTCCTGAGTATAGCACTTATTAATTTGTTAGCAGAGAATAGTAAAAGAACAACATTCGTATATTTCTTTTCTTTCAAAATGTTTTCTTCTTTCATTAATCATCTCTGTGAAGTGTGATTATTTTCTTGTCCCAGAGCTTTCATAGGTTATTGCATGCTCAGGCTGTCTTTCTATTTTTATACATGGAATTGCATGGTTTAAAAAAATAAATTATGGGAAAAAAATAAGTCCGTGTTTTATTTGATGTGGAGAAAAATATGAACAAAAATGCTTTAATGCAAATACTCAAAGATAAAGAGACCAAGGGCATTTTTCTTTGAGGCAATTTGTTGTGGATCATAAACTTCACGATGCATTGATTTATTTTTTGTTTTCAATAAGTCTCCTTCTGAATCATTACAATTATGATCAATATTATTTTTTAAATCACAACTACAATTAAACATTCAGCCTCTACAAATCACAAAATCAATTTGGGATTTGGCAATGCTTTCATGAATTTGTGTTTATCCTTTTAATCAACAAATATGTTTAGGCACCAATTACATATCAGGTACTGTCAGGGAGGCATTTCAATTCTAACATAGATTATGATCAGGATTATATGATTTGATTGTGCATATCAATTTAATAAACCAGATTATCTCCTCTTCTTCTCTACCTGGTATACACAGCCCGAGCTACAATTCTAAACAACTTCCTCTTATATAAAGATTAAAACTGAGACAATGAGTAAATAAAATCTAAGTTTATCTGCTATCTCCCAGACTTCCAGAACTTTAAAAATTAATGGAAGATGTAATTACAGCTAGAGTTATGTGTGTGTGCTAACACACACACACAGACACACACATATATATATTTGGTTTCTTCTGGAATAGGACTATGGATAGGAACAGGAAAGAAGACTTTTGCTTTTATTTTATACTCCTAGGTACTAGTTTAATTTATTTTATTTGTGCACATATTATTTTTATTTTTAAAAAATATGGCAAAAAACATTAGAGATGTTTTAGCACTATCAGAATAAAATAGAGAACTGAGAAAACCATCTGGAATCATCTCACTTCTACCTCAATATCTGAAGAACTTTTATTTCAAATCCCCACTTAATTTTCTAAGTGGAAACTAGGTGTAAAGAATTCTAATTGTGATAAGTATCTGGGAAAACAGCTATTTTTTTCAAGCATGGGCAAGCCTACATCATACAAAATAAGCTGTGGGCATTATCTAGAATTAGAAGGTTTAAAAGCCATTTGTTCCACATTCTGAATAAGGTGCAATAGTCAAGCACCCAGGATTGGTGTACAATATTTTATAAAATGTTGTGACCACACCCAACTCTGCCACGTGACATATAAGAGGATGAAGTTCCCCTGTCTCTCTCATTGTCACTGCAGAGTGGTGCTCAGGACCCTGCTGACTAGTGGGGTAGAAATGAGCAACTTGTTTTGACTTGGACTTAGAGTAGCAGCCTGTCTCGGTGCCATTCACTATACCTGCAGACTTCCTTTGAAATTGCACTCAATCCTCACGAGTTCACCACGACAGACCTTGAAAATATCAAAGGTAGAGTCAGCCCTGGCAGAGCGAAGGAGGCAAGAACCGACTGGGCATACAGTTTGGGGAGTTTCCTGGAACATCTACCAGCAAAAAAGCCTTTGCTTGTTTCCTTTTCTTTGCTCATACTTTTTAACTTCTAAGGATTAATAGGTAATTTTGGAATAAACCGCTCTCGCATTTTCTGCCTCAGCTACATGTCTGTTTGCATCTTTGTATGAAAAAGGCTTCTATGTCTGAAGCAACTATTACATTTAAGAAAATGCTAGAATATTTTAGACATGCAAATATCCAGATTAAATCAGTATTTCCTTTGCTAAGAAGAAGTATGCATTCACAAATGTAGGCCAAGTTTAAGTTCACAGCAGCTTTGAAAATTAGAGAGAAAAAATACCTTTTGCTAGATAGGCAATTAATTAAGCTACAATATAGCCAGCAAGTGAAATATTATATAGATGTTTAAAAACAGTAAGGCAGATAAGGTAGATCTGTTTGTGTTAGTTCATTACATATAAACATACATATATATATATACATATATATTATAGACCTACATTTTAAGTAAAAGCAGACAATGCTCAGAGTCAAGCATAAAAAATTCTCTCTTTTGTGTAAATAAAAAGGATACACATATATATTCTGCTCTGTGAATAATTTTCTTTTTGTAAGAAAACAGAAAAAACAATTCCTCTTTTGGAAAAGGGATTAGATATTTTAAAAAAAGTTTATAACAGTTATCTGGTGGAGGAATTATAGACCATTTAAAAATTTTTAGACTATTTATGTTAAAAATGCCTGAATGTACAGGATTTTAGATTTACACAGAATTTTAGATTTAAAGCTTTCAGTGGGAAGCTTAATTAATAATGCCCCAAACAAGGCTCCAATAGCATACCATTAAGATAGTTTTCAATATTGCTCCTTCCCACTCTCTCATTCATTGAATGCTCTCCTAAAAATGACTCAGTCCTGGGTATTGTGAGAAGGTGTTGCCATTTCTAAAAGAACTAATTCGTAGCAAAAAATTGCTGGCAGCAACAGCTGAACTCCAGGCCTGGCCTCCATAACAAAAACAGGAAATATGGCTGAGGTGACTGTCTGGATAGCTTGTAAGGTGATCAAACGGTAAATAGGAAGTAGCTTTTCCATCTTTCTATAAAGAATCAATGGTTTCAGCATAAAACAAAAACGAAAACAAAATCAAATTGAATCACAAGTGACACAAAGGGAAGATTATCTAGCATATCTCATCAGGGAGAATGGATGATATAAAATCTGCTTAAGCACGGGATCGGCAAACCCAGCCCTCAGTAGCTATTTCCTACACTTCCAGGCTCTGAACTGATTCTTCCACAGATTGGCTCTACCGAACTTGGGAACACTGGTGGTGAGCCTAGTTTGTCCCCCTAGCTGTCTGCTCTGTTGCCTCTGGGCCCGCTTGCTTGTAGCTTGCCCCAGGGCTAACAATTCGCTTTTGGTCACCATTTATAAAGGAATAAAGAATACAAGCAGGAAGGACTCAGGAGGGAAAGAGTCAGCAGCAAGTATGATTGTTGATTCCTTCCCGCCTGAGAAGAATCCGCTCTGATTCTCCTTTGTTTGGATTTTTGAATCCATTACATTATTAAGGGGAGCATTTTTGAATTATTTATAAGCCAGAATAACATAGCTAACTATTTAAATCAATATTATTGAGCCAAGTTGGTTGTGATGTATTCAAGTGTTCTTTTTTCTTTAATGGAAATTGCTTTTTTTCTGATAATAATAGTGGTCGTTGTAAAGCATTCACACGAGAAAATGTAAAGAAAAGTCAAAAGAAATAAAAACAACATAATCCATCACTGCCATTGTGAACCACTTTTAACATCTTGCTATACATACTTTAGACCTTTTCCTATGCATATATATGTGTGTGTGTGTGTGTATATATATATATATATATATATATATATATATATATATACACACATGTATGAAAATGTAATCATCCTTTACATCTTTACACAGTTTTCTACTTGGCTTTCTTCATTTAACAACACATTGTGAACCTCTTTCCATATTTACAAATATAGATTTATTATGACATCATCTTGAAGGCCTGCAAAATGTTTTATAGTCTTACTACAGTTATGCCTTCTGCTATATAATAAGTAGATAGGGAAATACGTCGAGTATCTTCTTCCATCACTACATTGCCTCTTGGATTCTCATGAATTTGAATTCTTTATTGCTCATTTTTATCTAAGTCTTCTGCATTCCATAATTCTCTTTGCTTTTAACTCCTACTCTCTTCTTCCCACTGTTTTTATTTAAAATAAAATTAGAATTGTTTGGGAAATAAGAGTAAATAGACTCAAAGTAAGGGCTTTTTTGAGTCAGGTGTGAACATTTGGGGCCATGAGTTTTGACAATTTGACTACTCCGAGACATTTTTGCCTTGCTTTTGAATTCATAGATGGATTCTAGAGTTTAAAGTTCTAAATAAGTGTGATATTACTTTAACTGAATGTTAAGCCAGACTCACTGGATTTATGGCTAGCTCTATCACTGTCTTGGAAAAAAACGTTCTTTATCTCTTATGACTTTATTTTCATACCTTACTTGAAAAAGACAGCCAACTGAACGGAAAATTGGTGCTCACATGAATCATAAGGCAAGTATCAGGTCAAATTCAAATATTAAAATGCATAGTGTTAATCAAATTAAACACTGAGTACTTGAAAAGGAAATGAAGCAATCTGATTCTGGTCTTAAGAAGACAGTTAAATATCCATCGCACTTCCCTAAACTAAAATTGTCTCACTCCCGTAGAGCTATTCACTGGGGCTTATTGAAAAGAATTGACTTGGTTCCTCTGATGGTTCCTTTGTATGGATCATTTAATTCCGCAAGCCCATTTCTTCATTTGAAAATTTGAGATAACAATTCCTATCTCACAGGTTGTGGTAAGGATCAAATGAAATAACATCTGCAAAACACTTTGTAAGAATATTAAGTGCTATACAAATTTAAGGTAATATTATCATATGGTAAGTGGAAAAGAGCCATTCATTATTATATATAGTAGAGTTATGCAAAATTTCAAGATAAACCTATGAGGATAATGACTTAGGGAGAAGAGGATTGCTGAATTTGACAGTATGCTTAATTGGCATAGTTCAGAGCTTTAGAAATCTAAAATGTGTTCCCTATCTTACCAGTGGCTTGCATGATAACCTTGAACATAATGAAATTTACCACCAATGTTATACGTAGACTGAGATCTTACACTGAAATAGTCTTACTCTGGATTACTCAAAATTGCAGAAATTGATGGAACATACAAACCAAGTACATTGTTAAAAATTTCCAATTTGAATTCATAGTTAACCTGTGTTCACAAGTATAATTATGTTCATAAGTATGTGAGAGGAAAGAAGAGAAGAAAATTCATATTTATTGGGGAATTGATATATGCCAGGCATCATATTACATTTTTGGCATATGTTACTTCATCTAACTATAGCAGAGCAAAAAGAAAAAGGTGCAATTGACATAGAAAACAAGACGTGGATAGGCAAGACATTCCCGTGTGCAGCAGCTTAACATGTAGCTGCAAAGATAGAACCCTGGATTTAAGTTACTTCCTCTTCTTCCTTTGCTTCTTTAGTGGATTTCTAATGAAGAAGAAATCATTTTATAAGTGGGCAGAGAAAAAGAGATGAGAAACCTGTTTCCAGGCAGTACCCCAATAAGATAATACACCGTAATATTTTAAAAGTTGACCTTACGTAATCAAGCGATCTAATTATAGATGTCCAAGAATAAATTATTAAGCTTATTTTTACCTAGAAGAAAAAAATTAAAAATTTGGTTTCCCAGCTGATAATTCTAACGATAATTGCATTTAATTAGTGCTGCTATGCGTCAGGCACTCTTCAAAGTGCCTTATGTGTGTTGATTCTTTTAGTACTTGTGGTGGGCAGAATAATAGCCCGTTAATGTCCACATCTTAATTCCCCGAACTTGAGATTATGTTATATTACATGGCAAAAAGGACTTTGCAGACGTGATTAAATTAAGGATTTTGAGATGGGAGAGATTAGCCTGGATTCCCTGGCTGAGCCCAATGTAACCACAAGTGTTCTTTTAAGTGAAAGGGGGAGGCAAGAGAGTGAGTGTCAGAGTAAGCGGCATGAGAAGGACTCAGCCACTTCTGGCTTTGAAGATGGACGAATGGGAGAGCCTCCAGAAGTTGGAAAGGATGAGGAAATGGATTTTCCCCTTGAGTCTCCATAAAGGCATATAGCCCTGCCCAAACTATGATTTTAGCCTAGTAAGAACCATTTTGGACTTCTGACATCCACAGCTTTAAGATGATAAATTTATGTTGTTTTAAGCCACTAAATTTGTGGTAATTTGTCGCAGCAGCAATAAGAAACTAATAAAACGTTCACAGTAATCCTATGAGATACATGCTATAATTATCTCTAAATCACAGACGAGTAAACCAAAGCGCAGTTTCTCAAAGTTACATTACTACTAAGGGGTGCAGCTGGGGTTTGAATGCAGGTAGCCTGGTTTCAGAGCCAATAAACTGGAAGATTTCCTGCTATCAATCTTAGGGTTTTAACAAATTGTAGGTCTAGAGTCATCTTGCCAGTACTTCCATGCTCAAGACCCTCACTGCAGCATATACCTAATGCACAGTCCTGGGGGCAGGGCACAGTCTTCTGCTAATGGCTTGGATGTTGGTACCGCAAACAGCAACAACAACAACGAATTCTACTTCAGCCCAATGTTAACAATGTATCCTTAGAAGTGTGTCCATCCCGAACAGCTTAAATGACTGGAAGCAGTACCTTCTGCTGGTGCTATATGCTACCAGGAAAGAAAATTATTAATAGATCAAACTGTAAGTTTCATTAAACATTCCATTTGTGAAATATTTTAAAAGTGGGGATATTTTAAAAGGATAAAGTTGGCTATTGTAAAGAAATAGATTCATAACAATTGAAAATATCAGATACAAAAGGTTTAAAGTGAGTCTTTTCATCGACAGTTGCAAGCTATTCCAAGAATTCTCATCATGGGCAGACATGAATCTCAGCTCTGCGCATGACACTCAGAAGGCAATTAAAAAATTCAGTGAATAAATGATGCATAAATATTTAATTGGCTTGTGGATATGCATAGGAGCAAACGTGTCCTCAAATGTTTTGGAGTCTGTGTTGGATCATTCTCATCACTGTAAATTACAAGGTGCCCCTTTGTCAGTGCTGTCTTTGCCCTGTTCTCTGACTTCTAACCATGGTTTTGGCTTCCCAAAGCAGAGGTAGCGTAGCGGTAGTGGTTAAGAGCCCTGGCTTTGGAATCTGCAAGACCCAGTTTTGATTCCAGCTCCCCTGTTTATTACCTGTATGACTTCAGGCAAGTTATTCAACCTCGATGTCTTCATTTTAAAATGGGCATGATAACATCTACCACATATTTTGCAATGAGGATCAAAAGTATGCAAACACTGCCTGGCCCGCAGAAAGCACTCACAAAAGGTAGCTATGTAAAGTTCACCTTATTTATCATCACAGACTGGTTCTTGTGTCTGACATTGCCCAGAAAGCATAGTGTCCAAGTCAGACATACGTCTTTTTAGGGTATCACCCTTCTCAAAAACAGAAAGGAAAATAGTCCCCGTGAACTATTCGAGCCTAACATGTGCTTTACTTTAGCAAATCAGTTTAGGAGGCTTAAATTCACCCTCATCTTTTTAGTAACTTTGATTCTTGAGAACTTGGGGAAGGAAGGAAAGATCTGAGAAGAAGAAGTAAGAAGATGGAGAGGAGCGATCAGTGGTTTCCACTGTAGTTAGTCTCATCAGAAGAGGAGAAGGTAACTACTAACTATTAATGGCACTTACTTTGCACTGAATGCTTTACATACATTATCTCACTTTATCCTCTTGACAACCCTTTGAAAGAAGTATTGAGACCACCATTTTATAGATAGGGAAAAGAACCGTAGGGAGGTCAAGAAAACTCGTTCAAGGTCACATGGGGCAAGTTAGGATTCAAACTCAGTATACCATATGGCCTTTCATATAGGACTGCTTTCCCTAAATACAGTCCTGACTGGTTACACATGATTTAGGAAGAAAATGCATGCTGCTTACTGGGAATGAGTTATGATTTATACTGAAAGAGGTTATTGAGTGGCAAGCAGCACACGGACATAATTTCTGCAATTATCCTGTCATACTGCAAAATGATTTTTCTTTGACCACATAATGAGCATATCCCTAGCTGTGTAAAGACAGTGCCTTCTGTTAACTAGTTGCTGACCACTGTGCTACTTTGAAGACACAGTAAACAGACATAAGTGCAGCATAAATAGGCAATTTTTTAAGCAAGTTTTTCCTCTATGCCAAACAATATATTTTTCATCCCATCCAGGAAGATTACAATTCTGAGATCAGGAAGCCACTACGATTCAGTTCTGGAGCTGAAAATCCTAACAAAATCTAATGGTGGATTTTCCAATTTGTTTCAGAATGATAGAAACCGCCAGCTAGATTCTCAGAACCTCCCGAAGAGAACATTTACTTGCCGATAAGATGTCACACATAACCCTAGTTAGGTAAAACACTTCATATCTCATTATTGAAATTCCTCACGGCTTTCCCTTCCTAAAAAATGACTGTCAAGAATCACTTGGCATAGGACCACAAATAAAACAAAAAGAATTCATTTGTTGATGTTATGAGATTCCTGATTGTGATTACTATATAAGTGATTTAATTTTTTTCAGTTTCATATTGATTTTAATTAAGCAAGACTCCCTCTTAGGGTTTCAATATTGACTTACCGTTGTCTTCAACAGAGAAGTAGAAGACATCTTCTGTTGCTTTGCTGCCTTCGTTCAAGACGTAGCAGATCCTCTTCTCATCAACGTCGGCTAACAAAAGAGTGAGCATCAGACAAGCCATATCGGCACAAGAGAAAATGAGAGTGTTAAGAACTCCAGTGTTTTAATAGGTCATAAAAATAAATTAAATAATAATGACACAATAAATAAAATTAAAATGAGTAAATGAACACGAATCTAAATTTTTAAAAATGGTTACGTGAACACGAATCTAACTTTTTCTTACAGTTACCATGACAAAAGTAGAACTTTAGTTTAAACCCTTGTTATTGTGCTACTTTGTGCATGATCTCTGGGATCATGCCCAACAGGGAGGACAGTCTAGCTATGCACACTTTACAACATCCTCGCCTCTACAGAGAGCTGAGTCCGTCTGGTTTTAGGTCTTCTGCGCAAGTATGGAGCTTGGCAGAATGGTGGATATTCATTAACTATTTGTTGAAATGAATTAAACAAGAATAACTGCTGCATTCTAAGAAACAAGAAAATGAGAATAAAATCATGATATTTTTCTATTGCCTATTCTCTTGGATTTTTAAGAATTTATCACTTGGGTCTATAATTGTGATTTTTGTATTGGTAATTATTAGTATTTTAAAGACAAGTTGCATTTTGGGGGTATCTATTTATAAGAACAATTCTTATAGAACCACATATGATTTCATTTGCTTTAGAAGCAATTCTGGAAATGTGGCTAACCTAGTTTTTAAACACCTTTCGTAAGTTTTACTCTAAGATTGCATCTAGGTTTGTGTGTATCATTTGTGGGAAATTTCACGCATCTCTTTACAACTCATGTATAGAGCTACATAAAAAAGTTCTAAGACAATGTAAAGAATAGCCAAAAGACACCGGGTGTCATATCACCTGGGAAAGCAGAGAGAGCTGCCTCTAGTTCACCATTAGTAGTGAAAACAAATAATAAAAGAAAAATGATCTTTAAAACATATCCCCCCACATACTTAGGCAAACTTAATTCTATGCTTTTTATTTAGATGCAGAAAGTACATTTGAATAGTATAATAACATGTGCAGTGTAATATTTATATCCAAAATGTAAATACGAAATATCATCTTCAGAAGTCTAGACTTACTGATAAACTATGCAAATGATTCCTAAATACATCATTCTTTACATAAAATTCAAAATTAACCTGATAATATCAAAATTAATATAACCTTATCTTACATTATTTCAGGAGCAGAAGTTGTCTGCCTGCATTTTGCAGTTTTAGGGCATAACTACGAGCCTTATTAGATGTCTGAGGGTTCCTATTAAATGGGGATTCTGATGAAATAGTTGAAAAGGGCTTGTTGCCATAAGAATAATTTCACATTTCACTGTATTTCATTAGAATCAGAATCTTTCTGCAAATGGACTGATGTCAGGACAATTTTACACAGAACTGAGAGATCCGATCCATTCAAGGAGGGGGACAGAGGCATCAGGGGACACTGTACACTCACCTTGTGTAAACACTCGAGTGCTCTCATTCCCAAGGCCAGTGTTGATAATGAAGCCATGCTCTGGTCCTCTGGTCACTTTATACTTCAGGATACTGTGGGGACTGTCCTGACCCTCTGCCTTCAGAGACTTGCTGGTAATCAGGAAGCCCATGCGTCCAGTTGGAAGTGGCTTCAAGGCTAGGGCACCCATGTTAATAGCAATCTGAGGGAGCCTGTTGTTCAGAGAGCTTATGTGGACCCTCATTATCTGAGGTTTGTGTGTCTTCAGGGCAGTGTCTGGGAAGACATAGAAATCAGCATGAGTGCCATCTGTCACAGTCAAGGAGAAGCTGTCTTCAGTTGTCTCACTGCCATCATGACAGTAGCTAATCAGGTTCTCGTTCAGGTCCCGTCTGGTGAAGGTAGTCACAGGATGGCTGCCATTATACAAAATCCTGCCATGGATGGGGACCTGGGTGATGGTAAAGAGGAGAAGATCATCTGGGGTATCCTTGTCTTCCACTGTCAACTCAAAGGAAGTGATCAGTTTGCTTTCCCCTCTCTGCAGTATTAGTTTATGGATAGTCAAGATGGGTTTCTTATCGTCCACATCTGTGATGAAGATCCTGAAGGTTCGGAACACAAGGTTGTGTCCATCAGTCACTTGAAACTCAAAGCTGTCCATCTTTATCTCATCATTTGAAGTGTGGACATAGAATATTTTGTTGCCAGCCAACTGAAGCTGAGTGAAAGTGGCAATGGATTTCCCAGGGTGGTCAGAGCTTTCGAGGTGTCCCAGGCTAGGAGCTTTTGTGATGCTAAAGTGAAGCTGTTCATCAGAGCTGTTGAAGTCACTGGTGCTAAGGAGATCAGTGGTGAGGGTCACTCTTCCACCTTCTGTCAAAGTGACCCCTTTGCTGACCACCTCAGGGAAGACCCTGTCTAAGCTGCCAATGTTTACGTAGAAGTAGCGGTCTACCAAAGGGTTAACTCCATCAGTCACATCAAACTTGATAAGGTCAAGAACTCCTTCTTGCCCTGTGTGGGTGTAACAGATGAGGCCTCTGTCAATCTCATCCTGGGTAAAGTTCATTCCCAGGGTGAGATTGTTCTTCACTTCCTTTCCAGGTTGTGTCAGTCGCTGTAGAAGCCCTTGTTGAGGCCCAGAACGGAGGACAAAACTGAGGCTCTTATCATCTGAGTCAAGATCTGTGGCCTTGAGGACCTGATTTGTGATGATCTCAGTGTGACCAGTCTCTACTTTCAGCCCATAATTGATGGTCAGCTGAGGGGTCTCATCATCCACCAGGATCACCACAATGGGTACCTTCCTATGGGTGGTATGTTTGCCATCACTCAGCCAGACCTCAAAACTGTCCTCTGTGGTCTCAGAGTCATCATGCTCATACACGATGGTGGAGGCCTCCTGGATCTCCTGTAAGGTGAAGCTGTGGATGGGCTGGCTGCCTGTGGCTAGTTGCTGTATGATTTGTCCATGCTGAGGGAAGGCTGTGAGTTGAAAGTGAAGCTCATCTGGTGGCAAGTCAGCATCCGCCCCATTGAGCAATGGGGTGTCTATTACCAGGCTCATCCCCTCTAATACCACAAACATATGAGCAAAAATTTCAGGCTGCTCATCGTTGGTGGGTAAGATGATTATAGGGAAGATGACATTTGGGGAGACGTTGATGCCATCAGAGCAATAAAAGGTGAATCGATCTTCTTGTGGCTCTACCCCCTTGTGGATACTCTGTACGTAATTGATATGCCTCATCTGGACATCTCTGATGGAGAAAGCACTGATGGGGCTACCAGCCTGGGACACTTCTGAACCAGGAGCTGGTGCAATATTTTCCAGGTAGCCAGAGGCTGGCTGACCAGTCATTGTGCACAGGATTTCATCTTGGGGAGTGTCCACATCTTTAATGCTGAGATGTTCTAAGGACAAGGGGCTCTTCCCACCTTCATAAACAATATATGACTCTCTTACCAAGACCTTGGGCACCACATTGTCCACAGGCAGTACTACCACTTGCACCTGCACTCTCTCCACTATGCTCTCCCCAGTCACCCATTGATAAGAATCCCTGGAGATGGCAAAGCTAAAGGCATCATGCTGCTTCTGGAAACCAATTTCACCTCCAGTGTGGACATAGACTACTGCCCCATTGATGAGGTCCTCTTGGGTGAATTGTTCTGTGGGTAAACCATTCACCAGAATAGTGCCCAATTTAGGACTGTCTTCCATGATGAAAGACAGCATCAAGTCACTGGTGCCCTTCTTTTTGCGATGAATGACACCCAGGGTAATCTCAGTGGCTCTATTCTCTAGTACATCTATGGAAACATCTAATAATGAACTACCTGTAAAAGAGATCCTAGGACTTTTGTCAGCTTCAGTGGGATGCACAGAAATCTGGACAGTGATGGGTACATGGTGCACCCTGTCACTTACCTCCAGATGGAAGGTGTCACTGGTAGTCTGGTCTCTGATGTGCTGGTAAGAGACACTCCCATTAATAATATCAGCTTGCATAAAAGATTCGCCCAGGACCATGCATTTTTTTAAGTACTGCAAGTGTCCATGTTGAGGACCCCAGACTAACATGAAGACAATCTGGTCAACATCTGTGTCAGGGTCTATAACATCCAGCTCATTACTGCTGAGGATAAAGCTTTCTCCCTCTAAGACAGTAAAGCCTCTGTTGGTGACTACTGGAGGCTGGTTGTCCACAGGCTTCAGGAATAATGTGAATGTGCCTGGTATACTGTTGCCTGCAGCATCCTCCACCTGGTAGGTGAATTGCACAACCCGCGGTACAATACCCAGCTTCTTCTGTGGAGGCTGGTAGGCAACTTTGTGGTGATTTACCTGGGCCTGGGTAAAGTGTATGATGGGTGTGTCTGGTGAATCAGTGAGCACAATTTCTCCAGCCCGGACTGGGTGGTTGCCATCTGTGTCAGTTGGAAGTGTCACTAGGGTGTACCACAGGTTCTGGTCATCTGAGTCCTGGTCTATGTATTGGAGGAATTTCTTCTGGAAGTGAGTGAGTTGGTATTCTTGCACAGTCATTTCTAGGGTAGTTCCTGGAAACAGCTCTGGACTCTGCAGATCCACTGGTTGAACCTTGATGGTGAAGAAGTGCTGGTTGGATAGATTGGGAGGGTCATGGTCATCCTGCACATGGAAAGTCAGCTGGGTCATTACAGATTGAAGGCTATGAGGTCCAAGATGGCGGTAGAAGAGTTTCCCTTCCATTATGTCTCGCTGAAGCCACTGAGTCACTACCTTCTCATAAAGCCCTTCCTTTTCCACATAATGCCAGTCTTCCTCTTCAAGGGACAGAGGTGGTTCAACCTGCCTCAGCAGCATCTCCCCCAGGTGCTGACTTGAGTGGGAGGAACCAGTGGCCAGATCCCACCCTCTTTCTTCCTCTTTTTCTTCCAGAGGCTGGTCTTCCAGCACAAAGCGGATGGTTGAGTCCTCAGAGTCAATATCCGTAGCACTTAGGACAAAGGGGGAGATCTGGACCACCTGTCCTTCGGTCAGTGAGAGCCCGGTGTTAGCATTGACCCTTGGTGGTTCATCATCAACAGGTATGATGGTGATGGGGAACAGGAATTCCACCTGGTGGTGCCCATCCTCCATCCGGAAGATGATGTTGTCACTGTAGGTGTCGCTGCCATCATGCTGGTACACCACTCGCCCTGCTGCCAGGTCCGTTGGTGTGAAATGCTTGTACCCAGCAGGTGCCCCAAGCACCACCAGCTGCCCATGTCTCGAGCCCCTGACTACAACCACTTTCACCTCTTCCCGGTTATTATTATCACTGATCTGA
Source organism: Tapirus indicus (assembly GCA_031878705.1). Lineage (NCBI taxonomy): Eukaryota > Metazoa > Chordata > Mammalia > Perissodactyla > Tapiridae > Tapirus > Tapirus indicus. The sequence goes on along the minus strand of CM062919.1, from coordinate 122,513,117 downwards.
AGGCTGTGGGCGCTGGACAGAGGCCTTGACTGCCCTTCAAAAAGCAGTAGTCCCCGGTTATAGCTAGCCATGGGGGCCAGGGTGTTCATGGACTTCACTAGCACCATGAAGGCAAAGGGGTCTGAGGTGGCGCCATCGCCATCCACCACCTCCAGCTCCAGCTGGAAGAGGTGCTCCCCATTCAATTTCTCTGTAGGGGGCTGATAGGCAATTTTCAGTTCCCGCAGCTCCCGCTGGGTGAAGATGGAGACTGGAAGGCCCAGGGGGTCGTCAGTGCTGACCAAGCAGCCCTGGTAACCTGGAGTGGTTGTGGCGGCATTGAGAATGTTGAAGACCAGGTCATCAGGGTCAGACTCGATATCCTCTGCAGCCAGTGCATCAGGCGTCAGAGCTGTTAGCAGGAACTGATCGATCTCGATCATCATCAGGGCCTCGAAGCTGGGCCTGGGCGCCATGTTCTTGGCTCCCTCGAGGATCCTTACCAGCAGCTGGAAGTGCTCGCGGAGCAGCACCTCCACTGACCCAGCGCCTCCATCCTCTGGCCCTAGCAGCTCCGCCACCATGGGCACATAGTCCCGACTGGGCGAGGGAGCGGTGGCAGTGTGCTGGTAGCGCACCCCGGCCCGGACAAAAGCCTCACAGTCTACGCCCTTGCCCCCGGGGAGAGGGGCCCCCACGGCGTCCACCAAACGCCCATACTTGGGCCGTGGGCCGCCCTCGGGTGGAAGAGGGGTGAGCCGGCACCTGCGGGCGGCCGCGAAGTCCAGCACTCTCCTGTCGATGGCCTGGCTCCTGCCGCGAAGCTTCTCCACCACCAAAGGCCTGTTGCGCGTCACCAGCTCCAGCTGGGGAAAGACCACATCCACCGCCAGCGTGAACGGCAGCGCCAGCGTGTAAGTCGGGGCGTCGTAGCGCAGCTGTAGCCGCACCCGGGCGCGTCTGGGGCTGCGGGAGCCGAAGTGAGTGTACTGGACCCGGCGGGGCCCGAAGGCGCAGGGGAAGCGGCGCGGCGAGAGCGCGCCGTGGTGCAGCGGCAGGACGTCCAGCACCGTCACCTGGCACCGGTCCCCAGGCTGCACTCGAATCACCAGGTCCCGGAGCGGGTCGAGCCAAAGCGAGCGCCCCGCGGGCACCCGGAGCCCAGGGCTGGCGATCAGGACGCTGGGGCCGTCGGGGCTGCTGCAGCCGAGTGCGCCCCGGGAGGGCAGGTCGAGCGTCGGGTGAGGCTCAGTCCCAGGCGAGAGTACCTGTCCCTGTAGCACGGGGCAGCTCAGGAGCAGGTGGGCGAATGCCGTGACAAGCTGCCGGGGCGTAGCAGCAGGACGCCAAGAAGTCCCAGCCATGGGACCTTGGAGCTGGGATGCCCGGAGGGTACCCTGTCGCAAGAGGGGCCGGCTCAGCTGCAGGTGCAGGCGGTGGAGGCGGTGGTGCTGTCCAGTCCGGAGCGGAGGCGCGGACTCAGAGAGAGCTAGTGACTCCACTTCAGCTGCAGCAGGTAAAAGCAGCTGGGCGGAAGGGGCTCTGCCCACATCCTGCCCTGCCCCCGTCCCAAATCTCTCCTCTGCTGGCCCCGGGGGCCGCCCAGATATGCCCCAGCGCCCCGAAACCTAGCGAGGGTGCAGGAGTTCTTCCCTCCGCTTCTTGGTGCCTTTACCCCGGCTACCTTACTGACCTTCGCTTCCAGAGGGGCGGCCGCCACCGTGCAGTGCGGGCTGCCTGCCTCGGACCAGCTGGTCTGGATACCGTCCTCTCCCGGCGCCTCAAAGGGATTGTCCCTTAGGACTGGGAGACCGACAGTGACTGTTCCCTGGATCAGTTCTGCGCATATGAGACACTGCGCTCCCGCGGTCCATTCATCCAGGCAACAGTGCTTCTGATAGGAGAGAGAGACACCATTTCTCTTCCTTACCGCTGACGGGAGCGCGTTTTCTAGCCAAAATTGTCTCACTTCGGACATAAAAGAAGCTAGTGGGAGCTATTTTGCAAACAGGATTTTCTAGCTGTCTGTCAGATGAAGTAGCTTATTCCGGATCTTGTAATTTGGTGCTTCGGAAATAACCATAGCATTTTTCTTCTGCTCAGTTTTGGGGGAAAAGGATTAGCATCCAGACTGGCGAACTTGAATAGCTTTGAAAAGATCTATTTCTAGTCAGTGGGTCTCACAAACCACAATCAGGTGTGCAGGTCGTCTTCCTTCCATTTTCTTAGAATGTTGTTTCCATATCTAATCAGCAGTGACTGGCCTCTGAGTTTATTAGACATGCTGATTGCTAATTACTTTCTTTGTAGAAAAATACATAGTAGCCAGAGGGGAGGATGTCAAGAGAAACAGTAACAGAGAAAATACCACAGATACTTGGATAGTTTCTGTGAATTAATCTATTTAACACTTGGAATGGAATCGGGCTCTTCATGGTTTTCAGGTGAGGATGCCTGCCCTCCGTGGGTGCGGTGTTAGGTACTTAGTCTCATATCCTTTTTTTAATTATTGAAGGTGTCCATTTAGCCACAGTGCAGAGTAGTCTTTTCCTATAAATAAAATGGTAGTTAATGTGCTTTCTTACCCAATTAATGTAAATGCGTGAGTGACCTGTTGATGACAATGAAAATAGATGCATCCAAAATTGTGTTGGTAAAAATGGCTTCAAGGGGAATAGAAATCTGTAGAATGTCAGCCTCAAGTTATTCTTTTGACTTGTTACAATGTTGCGGATGCCTGTTTTATTCACTTTAGCAGCAACAGCAGCAGCAGCAACTGACTCCCAGGGCAGGATTTATCTGCTAGTGTCTTGAAAGAGTTAATTTTCTCTCTAAATATTTAATTTAATCAGCCAGTGAAATACTGTGGGTCTATATAAATCCACTAAAGTAGAATGCTAGTATGCCTCATTAGCACACAGATTTTTCATATAACAGAACATCGAGATAGTAAATTTACAACAATGTATGTTTAGCCTAATTATGCTAGTCCAGTGTGTCTGTAAAACATTATTAAAAAATATTTTCAATTGAAACACAGGTAAAATTCCATTGTAAGTGAAAGAGGCATTATATATCCTAAGGCTACTGCCTTGTCTAAAGGGTGATTTTTTTATAATAGAACTTTTATTGGTCTATATATATTAAATTTTACCTAGTGAATATTCTTGTATGAGAGCAATTTTGGTTCCTGTCCAAGCACCAGCCACTCTGGCAGCTGTCTTGTCATGGGCTATTTCCATTATAGACAGAGAAGGGGGTGGGCAGCTGAGATGACAGAAAGCTAAACTGCTATGTTTATATTTTTGTCCTGTGACCCTCCCCCTCCAGCTAACATTCCCTCTCCTCTTCTTCACTACCAAACTTCTTGAAAGTGTTTTTTTTTTTTAAATTTACTATCTGCATTTCTTAACCTCCTGCTCACTCCCTCCGAGAACACTCCAGTCTTCTGGCTTCCAGTTTAGGCACATCAACAAAACTCTTGCTAAGGTCATTAGTAACCTCCATGTGGCAAAATCCTATGATTATTTCTCATATTGTCCATTTGCCACACCCTCTGGTTTTCTTCTTTCCTCTCAGTTCAAGTCCTTCTTCTTCAGGAAGCCTTTTTCCTGTGTTCTCCAAGCCACGTTAAACCTCTGTTTGCAATTATACATTCATGGATGACTTAATTAAGGTCTGTCTTCTCCACTAGACTTTAAGATCCATGAGAGCAGGGGGTGTGCAATGTTCATCCCTGGTACCTAGTGCTTATGCCAAGGACTGGCACATTGCAGTTATATAATAACTATTTGTTGATTGAATGCATAAAATAACGAACGAGCATGAGAAGTAATAATTGACATGCTTTGAAGTCTAGGTGCTAGGCAGAAGAAATCAGTGCAAATGCAGGAGAACTTCTTTTTTCCTTCCTGAGACTCTGCCAGTTCACTGGAGGTGACAGCTCTATTTAGAGAATGCAAATTTGATTTCCAGTCAAATATTTATTTTATCAAATTTTTCTTTCCACAGGTCAATTTCACTTATCCATATTGTATTTCTTTTAGCTCTTGTCATCCCAAATTCATCCTTTAAACCTGAGCTGCATTTCAAGTCTGTTGTTAAGTGGAAAAGAAAAGAACACAAACTGTGCACTATGCTCAAGGTTTTCATATGCCCTATGTCCTTGGATCCTTGCAAAACCCTACAAGGTGGTTATGTGTCTTCTTTCTAATTTATATGTAATAATAGATCCTACCTCATACAGCTGTTACAAGAATTAAATGGATTACTACACATAAAAGACTTTGAACAGTGCCTGGCACACAGTAAGCATTCAATAAATGTAAGTTATTCTTATAATTATAGATGGGAAATTGAGATTTAGAGGAGTTAAGTAGAAAAATTTTACCTTGTAAATTAATTCAACTATCACTAAAAGTGTGTCCTACAGGGAAGGACTCTTCATATGCCCCTGTCACTCCAGGGGACTTTCCATCATGCCCCACTCCATAAATCATTGGCTCTGCCCTGAAGTACATAAATGGCATTTATTAGTTCATAGAACTAGGAGACTATGTGTCCAAACATCCTGCATATGCTTTGGCAGAGAAACAATCCATTTTCAGAAAAGTCACATCCAGTTTTCAGAAGGAGTGACTGGGAATAGGTAGGGATAGTTCCTGCCTCATGAATTAGGAGGTTCTACGACAGTATCTCCGCTCCTCCTCAAGGCTAATGGAGCCAAGACCGGGTAGCTATTCAACCTGATCTTTGCTGAAGCTGTTTTTTTTCTCTACCAGCTGGAGAAATAAAATGTCCTAAACTCTAAATATCACAAGATGAATGCCTTGAATGAGGTTGCTTGCAAGTGTTTAACATTGATATACTGCAGTCAAGCCTGCCTGGGGCCTTACTCTAATTGGCCTTGGGCCAGCAATGAACCCTTAGACATTGAAGAACATGCTCCGGGGAGGCTACAGGTTAAAACAAATAAACAAACTCCTTTCCCTAAAAAGCATGAAAATAGCCCCCATTGGCTGTGTAAGTCATTTGTCATCTGTCAGGACTGCAGCTTCAAGAAAAATTAAGTCATTTAACCGTGTAGTCTTTCAGCAGCGGAGCCAGCTTGGCCCCCATTACACAAGGAGTCAGTGAGGCACCCGTGTTTCTTATCAGTCCCTCCTAGCCTGAAGAATGTAGCAGCTGCAGCTCCACCCCCATGCCTGTGTCCCAGGACCACATCTTCCTTTGCATAGATCTGGACAGGGATCTCCACGCTCTGCAGGATGAGCACCATTGTTCTTTGTGCCTCCACACACTACAGGATGTTGTCAAAGGCAGGCTCCACCCAGGGGGCAAGGAGAAGATCATCATGCCCAATGAGAGTAACCACACAGCTCGTATCAAAGATATGATGCTGCATTCACTAACTTCAAAAACTTTCCCAACAAATACTGCTAGTCATCCTATTATGTCAAGTACACTGCGACTGTCAGCACATTTGAGAACTGGGTGTTATAGGGAAGGAGAGGAAGGAAGGGAATCAGAATATTTTGCCTGATCTTCTGAGATTTCAACTGGCATCTGGAAGAGAACGGGTGGCTCTGGCTCTCTCATACCAGAGAGGGCCATCCTTCGGGCTGTTAGGGACACAATCCCTGATTCCCAGGCCTCCTGTTCAGGCTGTTGCTGCTCAGAGAAAATCAGGGGCATCAAGAAGTCAAGAGCGGGGAGCAAGTAAGAGGTAGGTGAAGAAGGCTCTCTTCTGCTCTGCACCAGTGCAAAGAGCTGATTCAAACTCCCTCATTCCTGATTGAAAACAACACCCTGGGAGAACAAAAGGGATTCTTCATCATTAATTTGTGGGACGATAATTGATCATCTTGCTTTAAACCATACAACATATAAAAGAAGTACCTATTTGTTATTTCAAAGGGAGGAATTGAGAATACATGCAAAGAAAAGAATCAAAGCTAAAGGAGTGAATGTTTTTCTAATCTACTTGGTATTTGTTCATTTATGGTATATGTAGGTACAATGTCTACTTAAGCAGAGATTTCCTTTTAATTTCAAATTCTAAAAGCAAAAGCTCTCATGATGAAGAATAGTGATATTATTTAATTGGCAGTGTTCTTTGCAGAAATCTTAGCTGACTCTGATCTCAGAATAACTTAAAGATGACACTATTTTGCCCATTATTTGGGTTTTCCATTAATCCAATTTGAATGAGTTAATAGGAAGTCTGGCGTTTAGGCATAGTCCTATTTAATTTGTCTACAAGTTTTACCTGATGAGGAATTATGTATTTTTAATAAATCAGCTTTTCTCTCTCTTAAGAATTGATCTGTTGCATATTACAATCATGGTTTCAGCTCTGAAATTTAAAGCTCAGCCAAGTTCTGAAAATGATTTGTATATTTATCAATTAACTCTAATTACTATTACTTCTCAGTTATTTTTTTCTTTTGCATACGCTTTCAGAGCATTGTATTATGACTTTTTCCCTTTAATCAATAATACAAGTGCAGAATATGTGTAGGAAATACAGGACTATTAAGATATGATTGTACCTTTATTAAATATGTTTTATAAGGAAATTAAAGCTTTAACAATATCTTACTGCAAGATATGAACAATAGCTGTTGAACAGATGTTAAAATATCACATAATGACTTAAATATTAACATGTTTTCTATGTTAAATTGTTAGTATTAATGGTATTGTATTAGTTTGCTAGGACTGCTATAGTAAAGTACCACAAACTGGGTGGCTTAAACAACAGAATTTATTATCTCACGGTTCTGGAGGCTACAAGTCCAAAATCAAGGTGTCAGCAGGCATGGTTCCTTCCTGGGGCTGTGGAAAGGATCTGTTCCAGGCCTCTCTCTCTGGCTTGTAGACAGTCGTCTCCTCCCTGTGTCTCTTCATATTGTCTTCCCTCTATCTGTATCTCTGTGCCCAAATTTTCCCTTTTTCTGAGGACACCAGTCGTATTGGATTAGGGCCCATTCTAAGAACCTCATTTTAACTTGGTTACCTCTGTAAAGATCCTATCTCCAAGTAAGGTCAGATTCTGTGGTTATGGGGGTTAGGACGTCAACACATGAATTTTGGGGAGACACAGCTTAACCCATAGCACTCTCGCTTTGTCTTCCCGATATTCATATCCTTTTTATGTGCAACATACATTCACCCGTCCCAACATCGCCAAAAGTCTTAAACCATTCCAGCATCAACTCTAAGTCTAAAATATCCAGATATCATCTAAATCAGTTATGGGTGAGATTTGGGTATGATTCATGATGGGGCAAAATTCCTTGCCATTTGCTTCCAAAGTACAATGGTGGGAAAGGCACAAGATAGACATTTCTATTCCCAAAGGGTAAAATCAGAAGGGAAAAAAGAGTTATGGGTCCCAAACAAGTCTGACACTTGGCAGGACAAATTCCATTAGATTTTAAGGCCTGAGAATATCCTCTTTGGCTGGTTGCTCTGTCTGCTTTGTCCTTTGGACCCAGCTGAGTAGTAGCCCTGCCCCCTCAGTTTAGGGTGGGCATGTGACAATATTCTGAACTAGTTGTGACCTATAAAAAATGCTAACATGGTAGGAAAAAGTTTGCCAGGCAAGTTGAAAGAGGCAAAAAAAAAAAAAAAATCTAATTTGAATTTTACATGATTAATAAGAGGCTGATTCATTCATCTTTAGAGTTAAGGCAATGCTCAACATAAATTCATATGTGGGTGGTTAGGCAGGAAATTAACTCCAGAAGCCCTTATATATGAGAGCAAATTATCACCCTGTTATTAGGTTCTTTCCAGAAATAACGATAAATAAAAATTATCAATTATATAACATGTAGCCACACTTATTCCCACCATGATTTTCTTTTTCTGTAGAGCCAAAATTTTAAGCAACACCTCACATATGGAAAATCCTCAGGTTGTAGTTATATGTATTTCCCTTAGATTGGACTAAAAATGAGTGCAACTTCCCCATTTACACTGATCTAGGCTTGAAGATGGAGAGGGTGTCATATAAATGTTGCTTCACTACTTGACCTGTTGGTTTTGAGTTATCATTCAGGATAACCGCAAGGAGGTTTTAATTATGACATTTAGAATATTTTTAAGGCAGTAAATTTGTTTATTTAATTTTGACTTTCAAGGGCATTTCCAATACATTCAGTAAACCTGAACAAGGTTTGTTACACATTTTCTTTTAGGGATTCCAAAGGAAACTGACTTAATCTTTGGTTAAGACTAATTTATAATTGGCATATCAAAACTATTTTTAAAAGAAGATTCTAAGAGTAGCAGGATGATGAAATGAGATTAAGTTTGCATGTGTGGATGTGTGTGCATGGTCTCCTTTTCAACGAGGGAGAAACATCTTGGACTTGCTGAAGGCAGCCTTCCTTAGACCCGCAGACAGGGCTTCTTGAAGTCACAGAAGGTAACACAACCTTGCATTCTTCCCTCCCCACTAAGGATAGGTGTGGGCACTTTGGAGTCACTTCAAAAATTTTACTTAGGAGAAAACTCCTAAGCATTTTAAAATCATTAAAAGTTTTGAATTTTTGAATCATTAAAGCCAAATGTATTATTTTTTTGGAGGGTTGACAAGGTTAACAGATGTGATCAGACTGTGTTTGGAGAACGTGAAGGAGCTCTAAATTCAAATACTTACAGGGTTAGACAGTGACATGAATTAATTAAGCCACAGGGTACAAGAAAATAAAGGAGAGAGACTAGATTTCAATCTCTGCTGGGAGAACATAAAATGCGTGCTTTTCACTCAAGCACGGTTTTCATCTACAAAGGACACAATGCTGTTTCACACAGTATCTTTTGCCTGCTAGGATGTAAGATTTTTGGAAGATGTCCATCTTTTAGTCACTGTGGGAATATTTTGCACACCAGGGTGTACAGTGTAGCATGGGCCAGGGAGAAAGGACCTCCGTGTACGTTCAGTTTCATTTTAAATAGGGATCGTGAGAAATGACCATTGGTATAGAGCTGTGTCTGTTGAACTCATAGCAGAGATGGCAAGGGAGCTACCCAAGCACCCAGTTATTGACCTTGGTGGGCTGTGATGTAGCAGGGATGTTGAAGCTAGGAGTGGGCTCCATAGTGGTGGTACACTGTGGATTGATCTTAAATTTTGTACGCATGCCATCTTCTTGGATCAATATCCACTCAGTGCCTCATTCTATTCCAGGGAAAAAATTAGCATGTTTTAGGGGAAGGAAAAGAGAGAGGAAAGGGAAACAGAAATGGATAATTGTAGGGGAAGACACAACAGAAGGGTAGAGAAGACCCACAGGGAGAGAGAGGATGAAGGCACTTTGAAAACCACCCAGAGTGAGAATTAAATGAAATGACATATGGAAAGGGCCTGGCATCTAGGCTTCCGGGTCTCCCAACATCTAGGTTTCCCTTGCTTATTCCTTCCACTTGGGGGTAAGAACTGGCTTTCCATTTATGGGTGTTCCCTAGGACCCAACACAAAGTAGGTGTCCAATAAGACTTTTTAATTTAATCTTTCCAAAGTTTACATTTAGCTGCTTATTTCACATAATTATAAGGTATTTTATGTATAGATCTTTCTAGACTTGGCCTTATTCTCTATAATATGCAGAGGAATAAATACAGTTTGTATTTTGAAGATTATGTCTATTTTCCTCTTTAGGACTTCTTGAAACAAAAGTCTTGTAAACAGATGAAAATATGTAGTATATGAAGTTTATTGAGCTTTTGACTGCATCCGTTTCATATATTTGAACATGTAATATGAACATATTTGAACATTGTAATATGAACATTGCAATATGAAGATTAAAATTTATGTTTTTAAAGTTTACAAAGTTATACTTGTGAGTTATGAGAGAAAATTTTAAAGTAGTCCAAATCAATATAGAATTTTAAAAAGTCTAGGTTGCTTTTGTGTCAGTTGCAAAATGTAGAATTTTAATAATACAAAGCAGCTGCAGTGGGAGAGGAATGCACCACACCAGCTGCTTTCTTTTCTTTTGTTATCATTGTTGAATGAGTTTATTTCTGGTAATGTAACATGTTTATTATTCATTTAAAGTGATTGTAAAAGCAAATTTTGAATAGATGCTTTAAGCATGCATATAAATTCTCTACGAGTTTTCTTATTGCACACATTATCTTGAGTAATATTTTTACTGGTTTGTTTGTTATCAAGACATTTATGGTGTTCAATACCATTACTTTTACTCGTGTGCCTTATAACGTCAGGTACTCTAAATTAAAGATGTGGTTGGTAATTACACAGTTATTTGAATTTGTGAGCTATGTTTGCAAACTGTTGTGTTTATGAGAAAGAATTGGATAATGTTTCCAGACTTGGCAGAAATAAAGAACGTCCTTTCATATAAAAAGGTCCACAGAAGCATTAATAAAAAACAATGAACAACTGAAAGAATAATTCCAATGAAATAATCTGTTTTTGGAATAAATATTTTTTTTTTCTGATCTTAAAATAGCTAAATCCATGAGTATTACTCATTGGGTAACAGTTCAACCACTTCTCTGTAGCTGTGATACAATCCAAGGCATGCCAGATATATTTCATGTTTGGCATAATTGCAGGTCCTTGGAGTCTGAGGTCTATAGACCCATTGCCAGGGTTCTCCTTTATCCCCCCGGATGTCCAGCATGGCCAGACGGCACTCCCTCCTATTGGGCCTCTTTGGTGCTGCAGACTCAGGCAAAGCACAATCTGTACTTTTTTTTTCTTTGCCCTCTTAATTACTTCATAGAGCCACAGAACTCTTTAATGGGTGCTAGGAACTCAGGAAAGAAGACAGTCATCCTGAGGAAAGGAATGACTCATGTGTTATAGAAATGCCAGCAGGACCTAAAAATAATTTTGTAGGTCAGTTACAGATTTTGTGTGCTAAAGGGGAATAGGGTAACAGAAATATTCCAGTTCAACATCATCACCAAATTTCATTTTGGTTATTTCTAAAATCGGAATTTTCTCACCACGGATTTTCCCATTTTAATGAACAGTGTCATCTTTCCTCTAGCTGCGCAAGTTGAAAAGTATAATCACTAAAATCCTTCTCCTCCCTTGCCTTCTGTATTCACTGTCTCTGCAAATATCCAGAGCTTGCTAAGTGTCAAGCACTGTGATGAATACAGCACCATCTCTGTCCTCTAGAAGTTGTAGAGTCAATTCAGGGCTGTGGCTAGTTATTACTGAATTTTTCTCATATATTCACTCGCCTTTCCTTTTCCACTGCAACCACCCTCTTACAGACTTTTGTCACTTTATGCTGGACTATTACATTATTCTTCAAGTCTCTAATCATCTTGCACATTACCACTTTGATCATGTTTCTCCCTTCCCTCAAAGCTTCCTCTGGCTCCCTATTACCTCTCAGATAAAGTTCAAACTCTGTAGTCTGTCAGGTAATGCCTCCTACAGAAGGGTACAGCCTGCCTTTACTTACTATGAGGTGGTTTGTGATATCTCCTTTGCCTGAAATGCCTTTCTCCCGTTTTTCTGTGAATCCAGTTTCAATCATCTTTTAAAGACCAACTGCAGTCCACTACAGTAAAACTTTTCCTGAGCTCAGGAGGGAAGTGATTTCTCCCTCTTCTGAACCCCTTGACTGCTTATTGTTCAGACTACTCTTCTGGTACTAATTGTTCACTTCCCTGTGAGGCTGGTTATCTCTTCCTGTTTGTACTTCGTCATTAACTTCTATTTCGACTGTGTCTTTATATCCCCTAGAGTTCATAACATGGCTTTTTGCAAGCAGAAGTCACTCAGGAAACATTTATGGATTGATTACTTCAAATAAAGATGAATTAACTCGTTTTTTATTCATTCATTCATAAAAGCATAGACACAGGAATATAATTACCTAGACCACTTCCACAGCATTGTAAGCTTCTGTGATATCCTTCTTGTACAATCCAATTAATTCTTATTGGTAGAGTCATTTCGTTATTCCCCCGACTGTTTCTTCAAGGACTGAGAGCAAACTTTGGTGGTTAGAGTAGAGTACTACCTTTTTTCCAAATATTTGATTCTAACCTCAATTAATTATATACGTGTATGTATCTATATATGTCTCTCTCTCTCTATCTCTCTATATGTATATATATATATATATATATATATACATATGTGTGTGTGTACACAGAGACACTATTTAAGTGTTATAAAAACAACAGATACATTGAACTGAATTGTGTACCTTCATATTGGAGACAATCAACACTATAATTTATGCTGCCAGTGTAACTCATATTTTTGTTTTTTCTTTTTTTTTGGTGAGGAAGATTGGCCCAAAGTTAACATCTGTTGCCAATCTTCCTCTTTTTACTGAGGAAGAATAACCCTGAGCTAATATCTGTGCCCATCTTCCTCTATTTTGTATATGGGATGCTGCCACATCATGGCTTGATGAGTGGTATGTAGGTCTGCGCCCCGAATTGGAACCTGTGAACCCTGGGCCATGGAAGCAGAGTGTGCGAACTTAACCACTATACCACCAGGCCGGTCCCCAGCTTAACTCATTTTTGTGCTGTTATTGGAAAAATGCTTTTCCTACTATTTTCGTTTAATTGGAGTTTTCCTGAAATTGCAAGGGGAGCTATTAAAAAACTGTTATCATTTACAACTGTGTGTCAGTTTGAATCATATTTCCTACATATTGCAATCAAATCAGAATAAAGAAACAAATTGGATCCTACACTGATGAAACATGCTAAAATTTATATGGTAAGTAAGTGAAGTTGCTGTAGTTGCCAATAGTAAAACTGGTGCCTCGGGTTATGACAGTGGAGTCCTAACGTGATGTACTGGGAAGGGCACTGGTCTTCGCGGTGGGAAGATCTGGACTCTGCTTACTAGTTCTGTTCCCTTAGGCAAGTGCCACAGCTCACGGTCCCCTTCTGAGTCTCTGTTCTGCAGTTTGCAGTATGTAGTTAATACCTTCCTCCCCGCAAGAAGGTCTGAATAAAGTATGTGAAAGCTCTTTGCAGTACATGAAATCCTCTATACTGTAAATAACAACCAGATCTGGAGCCCTGTTTTCTGCATCCCTTTCCAGAGGTGTTGGTCCACACCCTTCCCATATTCCATATTGTACAGTGACCTCTGTCCTCTGGGACTGTCCTCTGTCCTCTGGCTTGAGCTGGAATTTCTGTTACTCTTGCTGTACTTGGCTTCCCTCAACAAACTAACTTCTCCCTACACTCTTTCTCCCATCCCTATCCCCTTCTCCAACAGGTTACATCTACAGTGGGTTTTTAATGTTGAGCTGTGGATTTTTAGCATAAGATGTGTTATATTCCTGAAAGAGACATTTGGCAAAGGGCTATGAAATTAGATGCTGCCTCACCACGTGCCTTCTTTGCCCTTTCATAGATAACAAAAGATCCAGTTTACATGGTAGCGTCTGAACATTGACTACAAGGAGAATTTGTCTGTGAGTCACCAATGCCTAGGGCTGAAATTTTACCCAGCTCCACATAGTCTGCTGGCAATAGTTCATCCTTTCTGATTTTTAATCTCAGAAACACTTCATTTTCAGCAGTTCAAAACTTCAGGGTCTTCAGAGGAGCTAAAGGATTTTAGTTCATCCAAAGGTAATGGTACTGATAATAATTAGGAAGGTAATGTGGTCTTTGCCTCAGTTTCTATGTTTGAAAAAATAGAAATGAGTTAAAATTTTCACTATATGTTGGGAGACCTGGACTTCCTGCTTAGAAGAACAAATATTAAGTTTTCCAGAACCTGAAGCAAGTAGAGTAATTATATATTGAGTGTCTACTGAAGGAGAAATTGCATCAGAATTATCTCCCCTGTGTGCTATTGCAAAATAACCTAAATCTTTGGAAACAGACAGAAAGAACATGTTTGATCTTTCTGCAAGAGGACATGGGACTAAGGTAGAAAATTAAAGTATTTGTAGTTGAGAGTAGACCCTTTATGTGGTATTTGATTATTTGTGTTACATTTGGGAGTAATGTAGATCTCTAGTGGATTTGTGAAGCATTATTTTACATAATGTAGGTTTATTGATAAGAATGGAATGGTTTCATTAGGATTATACCAGTTAATTTGGCAAACATCACAAAATATGCTGGAGAAAATATCTACCTTTCACTGCTGTATGCCCTTTGGCTAACATGTCATTAAACTTCCATTTGGCTATTGGTGGAAAGGGATCTTACGGTTTCTTTATCTTTTAAAGCATTTCCCCTTGGCTTTAATACTCTACGTTTTGCCAAAAACTTGCAATTTTCCTTTTCTTTCCAACCATGTTTAACTTCCTGGTATTACTCACTTTGAAAATACTACAAAAAAATGATAACCTTTGTATTTTACAATTCTAGGAGGGTCCCTTGTTTCTTATTCTTCTCTTTTAAAATACTTTGCAACACTAGTAATAATTTAATTAGTTATTTGCAGGTGTGGTTTAATCTCTATCCTGTCTGCAGAACGGTAAGCTTTCTGAGGGCAGGGACCTGCTGTACTTTGTGTACACAGGACTTCTGGTGCCTAGCACAGCGTTTGGCTAGACATGCACATGGTGAGTACACAGCAGAGTTTCATTCACTGACTGAAAAGGTGGATAAAACTCTGGCTCTATTGCTTCACTGAGATAAATAATAAATAAATCCCACTTTCTAAAGAGCTGGCAAGTATGCTTAAATGGGTTTCTTCACCATGAGATGAAAAATGATTTAGATTATAGAATGTTCATATCAATGCTTAAATTGTTACAAGATGATGTTAAGCATACAGCAAATCAGACAGAACACTCAATATTTTAGGAATTCTGTGACTTCATGGTCTAAGCCCCTGGAAATCCACTTAAGGTAATTAAAGTGCAGTAATAAGTGGAATCTGAGTCTCAAAAAGTCTCAAATTTGTAGAAAGAGGTAATCTGTGGAAAGAAAGATAACTTAACTGATTGATTCAATCTGGCCAACAAATTATGTTCCTTTTTTCAGCTTTATTTGAGATATAATTGACAAAATTATAAGATATCTAGAGTGTACCATGTGATGATTTGATGTATGTATACATTGTGAAAGGATTCCCACCAAGTTAATTAACACATCCATCACCTCACATATCTACCTTTTTTTTTTTTTTGGTGAGAACGTTTAATTCTACTCCCTTAGCAAATTTCAATTATACAATCCAGTGTTATCAACTATAGTCACCATGTTACACATTAGCTCTTCAGACCTTATTCATCTTATAACTGAAAGTTTGTACCCTTTTCCTATCCTATTTTTAAACTATATGTAAATAGAATCATTTTGCATGTATTCTTTTATAACTGATGTTCTTTTCTTGCCTTATGTTCATAATATACTGCCATATTTTTGCATATAGATATAGTTCTTTCCTTTTCAATGCTGTATAATGTTCTGTTTTATGAATACACTGTAATTAATTTATCCATTTTACTGTCAATGGACATTGGGTCATTTCCAGTTTGGGGTGTTATTAGAATACTACTATGCACATATTTGTATATGGATCTCAGTGCAGAAAAAAATATTTTAAAAATCTTCATATTTATGTACATTTTCTTGTAATGAAAAAGCTTGAAGAAAATCTAATATTATTCCCTTTGATCACTGTCTTAGTCTGTTCAGGCTGCTCTAACAAGCAACCATAGACTTATAAATGGCTTATAAACACCAGACATTTATTTCTCACAGTTCTGGAGGTTGGGAAGTCGAAGATCAAGGCAGATCCCATATCTGATGAGGATCCCCTTCCTAGTTCATAGATATGCCTTCTTCCTGTGTCCTCACATGGCAGAAGGGGCAAGCTAGCTCTCTGGGATCTCTTTTATAAGGTACGAATTTCAATCACCTGCCAAAGCCCTCACCTCTAATACCATCACCTTGGGGGTCAGCATGAATTTTAGGAGACACAAACATTCAGACCATAGCAACCACGGTCTTCTACATGTCCAACTTTCTCATCCCCTTCCCCAGCATCTGACTTCAATGTCACTTCAGTCCTTTGATTCCTTTATTTTTTTTTCAAAGCCACCAACCCTGTCCTGACTCGTTCCTTCCCCATGGAGACCCCCTAGTATGTCACATTCATTCATGTTGTGTTAGCACTTTTAGCCCCTTTAATCCCTTGCCTTCTTCTATGTTTGCTCAGGAAACTGCCAACCATGGATTATTCAATTATCTACCATCTCCCAGATACTGGACTCTGGGATGATGCAAGGGTAATCAAATATTGGAACAGATTTATAACTTGACTCATTTATGTTATTTAGTCTCAGTTATACTGTTAATCTGCTTGGAAATCATTTTTATGGTCCCAGTTTGCTTTTTATTCCATTCTCTCAAGTGACTGTGCCATAACTTCATCACTTACCTTGAATTCCTTATCATGCTTTCACTGAGTTTCACACCCTTTTTGTAAATGTCCCACTGGACAGCTCCACCTGAAAATCCTAGAGACACCGCAAACTCAGTATAGACATATTGAGGTCATCATGTCAATTCCCCTCCTCAGAAGAAGGAATATCTGCTCCCTTTATTGTATTCCCTCAGTACATACTACCTAGGAATCTAAGCCAGACACCCGGGACTCAGTGCAGAAGTCCTCTTTCTTAATACTTATCACCGACTCTTTACCACGTCTCGTACTCTCCATATTCAACATATCTCATATTTGTTCCTCCTCTTTGGCCTCTATGGCACTGCCTTACTGCAATTCACCATGGTTTCTCATTTAGACAGTTGAAGAAATGTCTGTACAGTCTTCCTAGCCATCGCATGCCAACTGCTTAGGCAATTATGTAGCTTACTATCCTTTAAGAGCACCCTGAACGTACAGGGGAGAAAACAACTCTGTAGCCTATGTATACAGTTTTCATAATCTGAACACGGCCTCCTTACTATCTCTTCTATACTGTCTCCCATTTACCCATTGGTCCATCCGAACTGCCCTTCTTGCTGTTATCTGACTGTGCCTCTATGTCTGCACACATTCTTTCTCTCTTTTCTACTGAGCTACGTTTAGTCTTTGAACCTTAGCCAAAGCGTTTTTCACAGTTCTCAACTCTTCATGTCTGACTTAGGAGTTCCTTCTTCCACCTATTCTTTCACCGTGCACATGATTTACTGCAGCATTTGTAACATCATACATACTGTTTACATATCTATCTCCTGCCCTGCACAGGGACGAGTTCTTTTAAACTTCCTGGAATTATCACGAAACCTGGTAACCATAATACAGTGGCTTCATAGATAGTGCTGTATCTTTAAATTTTGAGGGCAGTGAAACATGGTATGACATGACAGGTTATGTGGAATAGAAAAAGACTTGGCTTCAGGGGAATACATAGCAAAATGATCACAACATTTTTATAAAGATGTTATAAGAATTTTTAAAGCTCTATAAAATAAAAACAAGTTTTCTCATCTGCTTTTTCCTGTCTGTCATTAAAAGGGATGGAGGATACAGAGCATTCGTGCTGCAATAGTGAAGAAAGGTCTAGATTCCAAGAGATGGATACAAATCTACAGGGTTCAATAAAGTTCATTTATTTTATGCTCAGTCAGTTTGTAGAAGAGATTGCTAGTTGATTGCCAAGCTTGTCCTCTTCCCCCTGGGCACTTTGAATGACCATTTTCCAGCTTCCCTTGCAGTTAGGTATGGCCATGTGACTCAGTTCTGCCAATGGAATGTGAATGGAAATGTTATGCTCTGTGCCCTGGCTGAGTCACGGGAACCTCTCAAACACAATCTTCCATGCTCTTTTTCACTTCCAGGTGGCAGGAATGGAAATGATCCCCATAGTAACTTTGAGAACCAGGTGCTGAAGAAGAGAACACAAGATGGAAAAGACTCTATGTCCCTGACAGTGCGTGGAGAAAAGCTACCTGACCAGGAATACCCAGAGATCAGACTGTTATTGAACAAGAAATAAACTTTTGTTGTGTAACGTGCTCAGTGTTGGAGTCTGTTTGTTATAGCAGCAAATATAACTGTAACCTATACAGAAAAAGATTTCCTTTCTCAGCTATTTGTTCATGAGCTCTGTTCCTTTGAATTATTTAAAATGTCCAAGTAGAACTGGACCATGTCTTCTGTCTACATCCATCTTAGTAAGAAAAACAAACAAAAAAAGAGTTTCATCCACTGTCAAGCTCTGTGAATACAATATTTTACCTTATTGCTTTGCCATCCACTCTAATTTGTCCTTGTCTTACTGGTTTAGGCTGGGTCACCTCTCTATATGTCCTCCTGACCTTGGGAGGGGAAAGAGAGAGTCCAGGCAGGCAACTTTTTAGTTAATGTGATATCTCAGAAGTTGCACACAGCACTTTCTCTCATACTTCATTGATTTGAACCCAATTTTCTGGAAAGAGAAGCCAGAAATGTCTCTAGATGGTAGGCCTGTTACCAGCTTCTATTACTAAAAGGAAGAGGGAGAAAATGGGTACTGGAGGACAAGTAGCTCTTCTGATTAAGTATCTAAACGCACATTTATTTTCACTCCTAGAATACCTTCACTCTCTCCTCAAGGGAGACAATCCAGAGTCCCATCAAGTTTTCACATCCAGCTCAGAGTCCAGAACTCCAAGTGGTACACAGTCCTTTCCATCAGTTTCAAATATGGTTCTTTGTGCTGTAGTGACCTAAAGAGTATACATAAGTCATTTATATCCAACCTCCCATCTATAATAATCATCTATTACTGTGTAACAAATTACTCTAAAACTTAGCAGCTTAAAACACACATCTATTATCTCACAGCTTCTGTGGTTCAGGAATTCAGGAGTGGCTTTAATAGAAGGTTCTGGGTCAGGGTCTCTCATGATTTGCAGTCAAGACATTGGCCAGGGCTGCAGTCAACTGAAGGCTTGACTGGGGCTGAGTGATCCACTTCCAAGATGGCACACTCATTTGGCTCTTGGCAGGAGGTCTGAGTTGTTTGCCACATGTGCATCTCCACAAGGCTGCTTGAGTGTCTTCATGACATGGCAGATGTTTTACCCCAGAATGAGGGATCCAAGGAGGAGCAAGGGGAAAGCTGAAACACTGTTTATGACCTAGTCTTGTATGTCATACACTGTCACATCCATCATATTATACTCATTAGAAGCAAGTTACTAGTCCAACCCACACTCAAGGGGAGGGAAATTGGGCTCTACCTTTAGAAGAGGAGATTGTCAACAAATCTATGATCATATTTTAAAATGACCAGTCTGCTCTCTGGCTGTATGTGTGTGTGTAATTATATGCTTTTTAATATTTCTTTATTGTAGTAAAATACGTATAGCATAACATTTACCATTTTAACCATTTTTGAGTGTACAATGCGGTGACATTAGTACAGTCACATTTTTGTGTGGCCATATATTTTTTATACTCTTCCCACATTAAAAATACACTCACCTCTTCCCAAGTCACCTAAAAGTCTCACCAAAAATCTGTCAGCTCTGGGATTTGATTTTACTCTCCTTAAAAGCCTATAAGTTAGCCTATTGCTGTTTCATTGATGCTGGGTGAGAAACAAAGAATTTTATTTCTCACAGACTAGGAAGCAGCGGGAGCATCATATCTACATCCGTTCCCTTGCTCTCTAAATCCCACAGAGGGGTTCAGGTGGGCCCCCAGGGTGCCAGAAGGTGAATGCAGTGGACTTCTATCATAGTTGAGGAAGCCTGAGGTTGAGGAATCCACCTCTTTTATAGAAAGCCAGCTCTTTGTCCCAGAGGGAGAAATTACTCATCCCTTCTGATTGCTTGCTGAAAATACAACCCCAGGAAATGGCCTGGGAAGGAACAATCAGGACTTTGCATTCCTGGCATATCTGGCCAGAACATGCAAGGACGCTTTGGATTATCTCTTTCAACATCCTTCTTGCCCCATATAGAGAAAAGCTATAGTAAAAACTACCATTTTGGAAAAGCAAGAAGAGAAAACACATAGCAGTTAATGATCCACAGCAATGATGGAATCATAATGAAGATTGCCTGACCTGACTGGGGAGTAAGTTTCCTGGTTAGACTGGTTCTTCTCTCCGGGTGGACTCCAGTATCTATTGCCTCCATACCCCAGATTTCCACTCTGTGTATTTCTTCCTTTTCTCTTGCCCTCTCTGCACATGTGTGATGAAGCTGCTGGAGAATGTGCCCTATGAAAGGGCTACCTAGCTTTTGCAGCCTGTTTCCTTCTGGTGCAGGTTGGGCAGTCTGGGTGGCTTTAATGTTTAATGCTCCCTCAGTACTGTTCCCTCCATCCTACCAGCGAAAATTTTAGTCTCTTTTATATTAAAAACTTTTCTCAGTCCTGTATCTCTCTTGAACTAAGCTCTGTCTTTAGCCTTCTTTTCCCACCCAAGTTTCTTAAAACAGTTAGTGCATTTCACTTCCCTCTGATTCTTTCCTCAATCCACTGAAATCCTAGTTTCCACTTTGCCTCTGGAAACTCTCTAGCTCCATGTTGACAATTTTAGTGACTTTAAAAATCTTTATCTTCCTTATTTGACACTGAATCATCCTGGAGAAGCTTTGCTCCTTTAGCCTCTAGAACATCACTTTCTAGCCTCCTCTCTCCTTACCCTGTTCACTACGCACTATTAGCTCTTTTCACAGTTTTGTTTTTATTTGCATGCCGTTAAAATTAGTGTCCTCTGTGTCTATATCGTCTCTCTAGTCTACTTCATTCTGTTCTATGGCTTCAGTTCTCAGCTATAGGCTAACGATTCCCAAATCTGTATTTCCATCCTAACCCTTTCTCCTGAGCCCAGTTCATCTAACTGCCTTATGGACATCTCCTCTCCGAAGTTCTACAAGCACATCAAAGTCAATAAGGACATCATGCCTCTCCTTTCATGTTCCTTCTCTCTCAGTAATGACACCACCATCCACTGTCTTAACCAAGCAGATAATTTGGATTCATCAGTAAGTCCTCCTCCCTTTTCTTCATTCTCATATGCAGTCAATCATCTACTCCTATTGACTCAGTCCTCGAAATGTCTCTTAATTCTTTAAACTTGTCCATTTATTTCCATCCCTATAGCTACCAGCCTAGCTTGGGCCACCATCATATCTCACATAAACTATATATATATATATATTTATATGTATAAACTATATATAATATGTCTTTCTGGGGGGAACAGCTCAATACAGAGGGTCCCTGTGATTTCCTTTTCACAATACTCATCACCCTGTACTGTAATTATTCAATGTTCATTCTTCCCTCTTTCATTGGATCCCTATTTGAGATAACAGAGCACTTGTTGAAAGAATGATGGTGAGCCAAGAGGCAAATTTGTGGGCTGAAGATTGGAGAAGCAGGTCAAACAAGAAATCAATCCTGGAAAGTTCCAAGCTAGAATAAACAGCAGGATCCAATCACAAGCTGGGATTAGACAGAGAGTGGAAAGAGATGTGGGGGAGGTATGGAGTTGGATCAACTCAGGAAAAAATTTTATAAGAGCAGAATTCCAATTTGCTGCCTCTCTTTTGCATGAGGTTTGCAGAGGACAGAGCCCTAAATTTTTGGGCTTTTTCTCCAGAGCTGTTGAAATGCTTCTCCATGTCCTCATACTTTTCTTAGTCTAAGGGGTGTGATTGTGTCCACACAGTCTGGGTTCCTCAAAACAAATTTTATGATCCACAGGAAAGAGAACAGAACACAGAGAACATACAGAATATTTATGGATGTATTGTTATGTTTCTCTAGGTTTTATTTATTACCTTTTCCTGGAAAGAGAAGTTTGTATGTATGATTCAGTGGCTGACTATGCATGCCATTGGCTCCCCACTTACATTTGGGGATCTAATTGTGGAGGGTAAAGGTGGAAATTATAATTTGAGGAAAAAGTTTGAGGTCTACTCTTTAGTTAATTAAGGTCTACTGGCCCAGTATTCTAAAGACTGAATTTAAAGTACACGTAGGAGTGGATGGAATATGTTGTCTTTAAATGGTGTGCAATAAATGTCATTTTCTCTCAGTGTGCTTTGATAGACTTTTGTAGCACTGATTTTTCTGATTAGAGTCTACAGCTTTTTTAAAAAAATTATGAACTATCTCAAATATTAAAAAATATAGAGGAATTAGCGTGTTCCCATGTACCTGCCACTCAGAATTAAGAATATCAACATTTGCTTTAGATTCAAAAAAATTATAGATAAATTGGAAGACCTCTTTAGTTTTGTACTCAGCCCCCTTTCTGTTTTCTCTGTAAGGTAGTAACTCTATCCCAAAGCTGTTTTGAGTCCTTTCTGCACCCATTTTTGAAACATCTACCACATATGCACGTATTCATGATTAACAGTATCATTTTGTATTCTCAACACTTAAGTAACATAACTCTGTACATGTCATTTCAAAGTTTGGTTTCTTTCCACTAAGTATTTTTTCTTATCTTTTAAAAATTAATTTTGCTTATTATTTGAATAAGTGCTATATATATATGGTACAAAATACAAGGAACCCAATAGGATATTCTATGAAAACTGTTTTTTAAAAATGTCAGTACTGAATTTATTTATACACGTTCCTTTCCCAGAGGCAACCACTATTTCTTGTGTACATTCCAGAAACATGCATATTCTTGTAGGTTTATATCTGTATTTCTAATAGGGGTATGCTCTTTTTAAATCAACATAATAACATCTTCGTAGATGACCTACGCATCCCCTTCTTCTTAGGACATGTGTGTTCACCTACACTGGCTGCAGCTGATTGGAGCAGGTATGGGCATCTAACTGAAAGTAGGCCAATAAAGTTCTCTGGCCTAAGAATTGGAATTATGGGACTTTAGCTAATTTCCTTTGGACTTGTAGTCAGAGAGACTGGGTCTGGGGCAACCCTGTGCACAGCAAAACAGAGAAAGCAAGGGAGAGAGAGAAAGAGTGAGAGATGAGAGAGAGATAAGGAGGGAGAAATTTAGCATATATGGAGGGTCAGTAGAAATTGAGGGTTCTGTGACTCCAGAAGAGAGAGTTAATGACCTCATTTATTGACTTTCAGTCCCTTATTCCAGTTCTTCATGAGACCTGGTTGTATCTCCTACCACTGAGTTCCATGAGACATTCTTATATTTTTTCTTTTTGCTTAAGCTTAGTTCATTGAGTTCTGTTGACAGTAACCAAACAATTCCTAGCTAAGAAAGTAATGTTAACATCAAAGAATTGGAAAGTAGAGAAATACAATGCAATGTCATGTTGTATATACATATACATATATGGCTCAAAATAGCATATTAAAATCTGCGTTACATTCCATGGTACACCCTGAAATATGTTTATTCATAATTAGAATTGAAAGAGGTGATGATGTATACTAAATTTAAATGGTGAATATTATATAATCTTAAAACTATATGGCTAAAAGGAGAACTGATGATAATCAAGTCATCTTATTTTGCCCAGCTATTTCTTGGCAGGACTTTGCTACTATTATTCAGCATGGAACCTAGATAGGAAATATTATTAAATATTAAAAATTAAAAATTTAATACAGAATTTGGATTTGGTATCTTCTTTTCTTTTTAGGGTTTTCTAGCAGCAGTTATTTCTCAAGTGTTAGCATCTCCACCTAGGTGGAAGTTCTAAGATAATTTTGTGACTAGGCTGTATTTACAAATATTTACTGAATGCATCTTTTGATCCAAACACATAGTCCTAAGCCCATTTGGTGTTTAATAGGTTAGGCCACAGGAAGTTGTTTCTAGATGAATGGAAAGCAAAGTTGAGGAGAACAATCATCAATTGCCTGCCTGTGAGGAGCAAATTCAGGTGAGGCTCTATCTGGGTGGAGACAATCTCCTCACCTCCTGTTCAGCCAGTGGGGTAACCCTCTGACTTTGAAATCCAAGGCACCCAGGAGAACTAAGACTTTCATGAGCTCTAAAGAAGAACTGCAATTTGCAGGATGAGGAAATAGAAGCCTTGGTTCAGAAAAATCAAAAGGGTAGCTATGGTTTCTCTTGACGAGAAATCAGCTGGAAATGTGCCTCACTTAAATAGAGCCAAAATACAGAGTACAAAATTCAACATCACAACCAATAGAATAGAAAACCATGTGATTCATGTATGGTCAAGATAGATGTAAACATGCTATTTAGAATACTATGGAAAATTATGGAGTGCAATTTATTGAGATCGTTAATGTAGAATGTCTAAGCTTCTACAGGATATAATTCTACTTCCTGTTTTGGTTGTAATGATGTGGGTAAGTGAGGACTGGGAATAGATATCAGAAGGCCATTTCTTGAAGTGTACTTTCAAAACTCTAAAGAAAAAATATTTTATTATAAATATTTCTGAGAGGTGGCATCTGATTATGTCTCTGTGTTAAGCAACTGCAGTCTGGACCACCTACCTTGTCTTTCAACTTTCCTTACCTGTACATTTTATTTAAAAACTCAAGCCTAGTTAATACTATGTAATTGTTCATACGTGAATAATTATTCATATGTGAATATGATGTGAATTTGAATATGATAAGCACATAATAATAAAGCTTGATGTAATTGACCAGAGAGAAATTAACCAGCTCATACAGTAGGTCTTGGTCACTTTCAGTGGTCTAATAATAATTCCTATTTATTCAGCTTTGGACTTTTAAAACCAATTATATATTTTGTAGAAAAATGGAGATAAGTGGAGTTAAATGATCTTCACTGCTCAGATTATATTCAAGGAACATGAATAAATTTAACATAAGGTCAAAATTGTGAGAAGAGATGAAGCAAGTTGGTAAGGGAAGAAAGGAAAACTTTGAAATAATACTTAAAAGTAATAGTTGGGGGACCTGGGTTAGGGAAAATTGAGAGGGTATTAGTAGTGGTAGCACTTTTATTAATAACTGGTACTGATCTCTTAACTATGGTTACCAGTCTGCAATGGGATAAGGACAGAAACTGAGATTAAGCATTTAGAAACTTCTGCAGCAATTTGACATTGCCACGACACTTTTGTTATATTTATAGAAGCCTATGTTCAAAACAAGTTGGAAAAAAAGCCTGGTTCTTCACTACAGGTCGTTTGAGATGTACTGAATGAGGTAGTCTTCAATATTCTTCCAATGCTGAGAAGTAAGAACATGATCAGGACTCATAACTTTTTACCCAGAAAACAGCTAACAAAAATGTGATTTAGCTTTTCCTATTTTCCTTCTTAAAAGTGTACCTTTAAGTGTGTGTATTCTGATAGTTCTGCTTTGCCATTCAGATGCAAACTCTTCAATCTAAAACTGATACTTCTTTATGCAGATACAGGACATTTTTTTCTGACTTTTGTAAATTAGCCTGGTATCTTGTGCTGTGCTAAATTCACTTATTAATTCTAGCCGTTGTTTTATATATTCCTTATATATTTTTAATGTAGGCAATTAAGTAATTTGGAACTAGAGACAATTTTGCTTCTTTTTTTTATCTGAGGAAGATTCATCCTGGCTAACATCCATTGCCAATCTTCCTCTTTTTTTGCTTGAGGAAGATTAGCCCTGAGCTAACATCTGAGCCACTCTTCCTCTATTTTGTACGTGGGTTGCTGCCACAGCATGGCTGATGAGTGGTGTAGGTCCACACTTGAGATCCAACCCTATGAACTGGACCCGCTGAAGCAGAGCATGCCAAACTCAATCACTAGGTCACAAGGCCAGCCCCTACTTCTTCTTTTGTTCTTTTTATGAATTTATGTCTTTTTCTTGCCTTTTTTGAAGGGTTAGCACAACGAGTACAGTGTTGAGCGGAGGTAGAAAGATTGGGCATTCTTGCCCTGTTCCCAACTCAAAGAGAAATTATTCAATATTTCACTAGTAAGCATGATGTAGCTGTAGGTTTTCTATACATGATCTTTTTGAGATTGAGGAAGATGTTTTAATTCCTAGTTTGCTGAAAGGTTTTTTCTTTTTAGTCATGAATGGGTGTTGAACTTGTCAAATGCATTTTTTTTGTCTATTGAAATGATCATGTGGTTTTTCTTTTTTAAGTCTGCAGATATGGTTAATTATCTTGATTTATTTTTTGCAGTTAGAATCCAACTGTATTGTAACAATTTTTATTTACAGAATATAAATCTCTTTAAAAAGATACATTCCTCATTTAATCAAAGATTAAAGGCCTTATTAAATAGAAATAAAGCAAAACATCACAGGAAAAATTTTATTTAACAGTAGTAAAAAATGTCGAAATTAAATTTTAAACATGAAAATATTCAACAAAAAACAGGAAGTTTCTTCATTATCAAACAGATTAATAAATTCTCAGACTATCTGAGGCGTATAAAAATGCCTACATCAAACGTTGCATTCACTTGAGAGGTATCAGTACATTTTCAGTGCTGAGACTATTTGTGGCACTTACAGTATACACAGAGCAGCACGATACTATGCTTCACATTTGATACACACAAGTTTAGGCTTTATGCCACAATTTCCCAACTTGAAGATACAGTTAATAAAGTAACAATTATTCATTTTATTTTTTTTCTTCTAAAACTTAATAAAGAAATGTTTGTTTAAGCACATGGAATAATGCTATGTGTTTTTTCTTACAGTAATAGTATATTTTAAACCTCAAATAGTAAATATCATGGAAACTGATCTATATGTACAGAGACTCCTAAACACAGTATAGTTAAAAAGTTTCCTCTTTGCAGAGTCCAACAATTTAGAATTATTTTAGTCCAGATACATAGAGCAAACTACTTCAGATTATTGGACAATAAAATCTCACTATGTCACTACTGACATGTAAGTAGCAGCACACCACAACCGCAACAGCAAGTATACACTCTCATCTCTCTCCCCAACATGCACTTTTGGGGGGTCTTTTCCAGGTCACAGAAGCTAGTTTATATGGATACAATACTGTTTCAATCTCTCTTTGAAAGCTCCTTTATTAAGAACTTTGAAATTTAACTAGAGAGAACACCTACAATTTGTCAGTCACCTTTTTCTTACCCTTCATTAACTAGCTCAAACATAATATGTATTGTTTTTGATTTTTTTAAAATAGTCTATTTTTTAGAGCAGTTTTATGTTCACACCAAAATTGAGAGGAAGGTACAAAAATTTCCCATATACTTGCTGCTCCCCCCTCACACAAAGCCTCCCCCATTATCAATACCCCCCACCAGAGTGGGACATTTGTTACAACCGATGAACCTACACCGACACATCACTACCACCCAAAAATCATAGTTTATATTAGTTATTAATTTTTAAAACATCTTATCAGTGTTCTATCAAAGTGATTAATGGTATTCATAACACCGTTAATGGGTAAGATGTAAACAAAAGAATGCCCATAGGGATTAGAAGAATATTTTAGAGAGCAATTTTTTCATAACTAGAGAAGCTAGAGGATTCATACTGAACAGAGGTATAATGATTTTAACTCTGCTGTTTCATAACATCAATAGTATAATAAGTCCATTGCATATAGGAAAGAAAAGAAAGCAGATTTCAGGACAGAAACCTACTAATAATTTGAATTTTGGATGTCTCTAACACAAAAGGTTATTTTCTACATCCACTGTCATTGTTTTCCATCCAAATGGAAAAATGCATGGAATAATTTCATCCCTTTCAAATTATGACCCAGAAATAAAAAATTTCAGAGTAAAAAAATCTGTTCAGAAAAATCTACTTCATCTTATAATATATATATTTAATTTCAGTTTTCAAGTAATGAGCACCCAAGTGATTTCTTTTTTAGTAACATATTTATAGACTGAAATTCAAAGACAGGGAAAAATTAATTTAAAATAATGGATATACTTTTCTGTCCAAAGATACCAAACATAAGACATAACATTATAATCACAGAAGTAGTATGAAACAGAAAATAAAAAAAGGAAAAAAGTGGTTCAATGTAACTAACTTCTTTATAAAAAAGAAACAAAAACAAAACAAACAAATAAAAGATATTACTTTAATATGTCCCCAGTAAGAACATTCTAGATTTAAATGGACTAAAGAAGAAAAATTAGAACAAATCCATTTGGAAATAAAGGTAAAGCTGCATTACTATGTATTTGTAATTTTTTTCCTCTGTGCATAATAATAATTACTAGCACTTGCCTTCTTCTTTGTAAAGTAGTGCAAGT
Source organism: Tapirus indicus (assembly GCA_031878705.1). Classification (NCBI taxonomy): domain Eukaryota; kingdom Metazoa; phylum Chordata; class Mammalia; order Perissodactyla; family Tapiridae; genus Tapirus; species Tapirus indicus. The sequence goes on along the minus strand of CM062919.1, from coordinate 122,485,043 downwards.
TGCTGCCAAGAACAAAATTCTTCTCCCAGCATAAAACGTTGTTAACTTTCTCTGTCAACCGAATGACTGACTAATAGTAAACGCTTAAGTCTATATCACTTTGGAATGCAGTATAAAATGCTTATTGAAAGCAATTTAAAGCAGAAAAATCAAACTATTAGATAGTATTCATATTTACATTACAAAGTAAGGAATTCATAAAATGGTGCTGAAGCCTTGTGTGCAATCTAAGAAAAATGTCTGTATAATTTTAAAAGTAGAAGTTTCTAACTTTTAATTGATAGTGTTTGGGGAAAGCTTCTTTTCTTTAAATCTGGAAGGTTTATTAACATATATTTATGAAGTTAAGATAAATATTTTAGTTAAGCAAAAATGGAAATAGCTTTAATTAAAAGATCACATGTTTTTTCTATCTTTTACAATCTCATAATGAACAATTTTATTTAGAGAAGCCAACTGAGAGATGCCTATGTTGAACTAAGAGCTACTATTTATCATATTTCTTATATACATGGGGTTTAGACTCACATTGAGATATATACAATTTCAAGGCTTTTTTTTTTTTTTTTTGTGAGGAAGACCAGCCCTGAGCTAACATCCGTCGCCAATCCTCCCCTTTTTGCTGAGGAAGACTGGCCCTGGGCTAACATCCGTGCCCATCTTCCTCCACTTTATATGGGACGCCGCCACGGCGTGGCTGACAAGCAGTGCGTCGGCGGGCGCCCGGGATCCGAACCTGCGAACCCTGGGCTGCCAAGAGCGGACTAAGCCGCTGCGCCACCGGGCGGCCCCTCAAGGCTTTTTTTTTTTTTTAATAGAAAAAGGTTAATAACCCTGAAAATAGGAAAGAGTAATAGTTCAGTTTGCAATCATTAAATTATATTTTTAATTTGCTTTAGCTTAGAATCATGACTCAAAGAATGGAGCTCTAGTAACATAACAGTGTATTAATTGACTGCTTTCAGGACTCAAACCTCACAAAAACTAATGGCCAACTAAAGAAGAAAAGTCATATTAGGCACTGAAATGCTGTATAAATAAGCACTGACATTAACTTAAAAACTGATAAAATCTATGTCTGCTTCCTCTGGTTAGTTCCACTGTGCAGTCAGAATTGTTGGCTTTTTCCAATCCAAAACCAAAGAGCTGGATCATTTCCTGACAGACAAATTTCTACAACAGGAAAGGGAATGTGATACAATACACACTCTCTTATGCAAGATAAAATTCACACTAATTTACAAATTTTTATTTACACTGTTTTATATACTTTCCAGGCAGATCTAATTGATGAGTTTTGTGCTTATAATGATCTCAGATGATCATGTACTACATCTCTTCAATTTCCAGAAAATGGTGGAAGCATGGGATTAGAAGGGGGAAAAAATCAAATATCACTGTTTAGGTAAGATTGTACAAGTATGGAAGTGAAAAAGAGAAAAAAAATTATTGAATTTTACTTGTAAAAACATCCAGGCCACTATGGTCTATTTGACTAACATTGATTACACGAGAAAACCACTTCTAACAATCATTTTCATATTTACAAGTTGGGCTTACTACCAGTTGAGTTATTAGGTAAAGTATTCAAGTTCCTTAGCTTAACATTAAAAGGCAACAGACACAAGACAAATTAGAGGGATATTTTAAAAACACTGTTGAGATTTATCTTCCTTTAGAATCTCTTAAATGCTCAACATAAAGAGAAACAATTCTGAACCTTCTTATTAACCTGCACCATGATCCTCAAACCTGTACACGAAGTAAGAGCATCTTAACGTCAGAAACATGTAAAATCTCACCAAAGAGCGGAGGCAATCTCTTAAACATCTCACTTGTTCCTAATATCCACTGCATACTCCCAGTGCTGAAGTGAGAGTCCTTATTCCCCATTACATCACGTCTACACAAATCTTTCTGGAAAAGCCTTCAGTAGCATCACAGCTGGCAGCTGTGCACAGTCCTCCAGCAATGGCCCAGTGAATCTCTATTCAAAATGATTTGAAGTAAGAATATGGAATAAGGTAGACAAATGATCTTCTCCCCTCCCGTAGTTCTCCAAGATATATACTGTTGTACTTTAAGATGTTGGTAAGCAAACAAATCAAGAATATTACATATTCTTCATGGTTCTATAAAAATGTTCCAACCATAGATGAAAATTCCACCAAAAACACGCTTTCAAGTTCACCCTAACATTATAAAAATTAATTGTTTGATTACATTCATTTAATCAGCTAGGCAAAATTCTATTGATCCTGTAATAATACAGTTTAAAAAAACAAAAGCGAACATTCACAAGACTGAGGAAGTAGAAAACAACTCTTGGTCTAACACTGTTATAGATACAAACAGATTTTAGGATTCTATTTTTGCAACTAGAATTTACCGTCTAAAATGGCCTTTAACTGTTTCCACTTACATTATTAGCTTTAAACATCTTGAAATAATCCAAGTATTTTGAAGCACTTGTCTGAGAATATGTCATTTAGAATAATACATGAAACTCCTCATCAGATTTCTCAGAGAATAAATTCAGCTGCATATTCTGAATATGCAGATCCATTAAGCCAACCTTGTACATGGGCACTTATGTGACCAAAGTGCAAAGCGTGTCAGACTTATTTTCAAACTAAAGTTAACTGTGGCTACTAAAGTCTACACAGCAATTTTTGAAACTTCATGTCTACTTATTTATCCCAAAGGTCTGACTTCCTTCCATTTAATGATTGCCTCCCTCTCATCTCCAAACAAAATAAAAATATGCTTAAAGGCCAGCCCCGGTGGCCTGGTAGTTAAGTTCAGCACGCTCTGCTTCTGTGGCCCAGGTTCGGTTCCTGGGCGCGGACATACTCTGCTCTATTAGCAGCCACGGTGTGCTGGTGGCCTACATACTAAAAAATAGAGGAACACTGGCACAGGTGTTAGCTCAGAGTGAATCTTCCTCAGCAAACAAACAAACAAACAAAAAAACAAAACCAAAACAAAATAACAGAAGGCCTTTTATCAGGAGTATTACCTTTTAATTCACATTTTGTTATATCAGATTTTAAGTATACAAGATCAATGTTCTAAATATTCCTTACTTAATCCTTTTAACTACCTCAATATATTTCTCAGAACTTTCATGTATCAAGTAATCATTGGCTATCACTCTAAAGATATGGAATCAACTAAAAACATGAAACCAAAATGAAGGAAAGAAAGTGGAGAGGCAAAAAAGAATTAATCTAAATATTTATATGTCCCCAAGCATGATAAAATTGCTACATTTTTTTTCAAAAATTAGCAATAATAATTACTATTTAATAACAAAATCTAGAGTATCTGAATATGTAAAAAATTTTTTGATTAAACACAGTTTGACATAGTAAAATTTTAAAAGCTGAAACTTGTAACTTAAATGACCATATTTAGTAAATGAAAACATTAATACAGATTTTGATAGCAGTACATAACCATATCTATTCTAGGATTATATGGTAAATATTGATATTTCCACTGCCAGACTCTTCAGGGAAAGAGGAACTCATTCTAAGATATATTCCCCTAAAATAAATGCTTTCCAATATTCAATTCAAAAAGATGTACCACCAACATAGAATGTAAATGTATTTCACTCTCCTAAACAGATATTTTTATACGAACATCCTAAATTATCTATACAAGAGACGGACATTTCAAGAGTAAATGATTCATTTTACTTACAGAGCATTAAGATTAAAGTATTTACACTGAACACCTAGAATGTTTATTAATATTAATCTATTAAAATAAAGCTTAAAAAATTACTCTGAAACATTCTCATTGCTTACACTCAACAGATAGTTAAAACAGATGAAAGCGGTCACAGAACCACGTTAAATTTGTGATAATTCACGTAAAACATAGATTAAATTATCAAAGAAAGGATTAAACTGACATCTTTACAGCTTTTTGTAGATTTAACAAATTTCTATTCCTTCACATACTGATAGCAGTAGGCATATATCTTGACATCATTCAATCTATTTAAAAAAATAGATTGTTTAGAGGTGTAATTTGTAAAGCAAGATAACTAAATTGAATAGCAGAATTCTAACTGATATTGGCTTATCAGAATTACTTAAGAAAAGATATGCAAGGAGTGCTCACTACCTGAGAATAATTAAATCTCCTCTTTACTTAAACACTTTTGATGCAGTAACAGCAGGCTTCATTTTGAAGTATTAGTTAAAATGAACAATTTCATATCCAAGGAAATCAAACTCCATAGCTTGAATCAGAGCCCACAAAGAATGAGAAGCCAATTCAAACTGACTGACTTGAATGAAGAGTATATTTCTACCTCCCTTTCAGTAACTTCTGTCTCAAAGTCCTTATATTCCTTGTAGGCCTCAAGGTAAGAATGTAGCCACTGGCCCGAGAGTTCTCTATCTGGATAGAGAATATGGTCGACATTGCTCACACCTTCCAATTCATTGAAATGATTTCTAATATCACACAGCAGGTAGTTGTGTTCAGAATATTACAACCAATGAACTGTATGTCACCTTGTTTCTCATTGCAGATTCTACCCTTACACGGTAAGTCATTATGGCAAAGCACAACTGGTGTTCCCAGGATGGAGAGCATCTCTGTGAAATAAGTCATCTCCTCCTGAGGAACCTGAGGGCTTAGTATATTACTTAGCAACATTTTATTAATATCTTCACCTGCAAATCCTGTGGGAATGAGAGAGAAATATCTTCCATCTTTAGCCATAGATTAGATTTGGGAATCCAACCATTGTATCCAGGAATGGCCTGGATTTAAGCAAGCTGATAAGTGATTAGCCTGAAAATGCCTTAGGTGCAGACACATTTTGATCCAATGCTTTTCCCTGTATAATTTATAGCACCGTTCATTACTGAAGGTATAATAGAGCTGTGGTGCACAGCCATGAGCTTGCAACACTCAAAAACTCTTCACTTCCTCATCTTGTCGACTAACAATTCAGTTTTATTGCCATAAATTCTTACCAGGACTACATCTTCCATTATATCACCCACATAGCAGCCAATAAGTTTGTATTTCATCTTTAAAGAGCTGCAGGGTTACTTCCTGGGGAGGGGGGCAGTCCCATCACGGCCGCAGGTGACAGCTCTGCTTCTCCTGATCCTGAACTATGATGTTTAACCTGGGCACATCCGGGGAGCCAATTGATGAAATTTGCCATGGTCCGGGTGACAGCAGCGACTACTATAAAGATGATGGTGATGACAACCACAGTAGGCACTGACTAGCTCGTGGATCCTTCTGTCCGATGACTTCTTGACAAGCTCCATGCATCTGATGCCTTCTGTTTAGTTACTTACGGTTTATTACTTCACTTTAGTTGACTCCAAACCACCACTCCAAAGCTGACTACTTTTCACCTTCTTTCCTTTCTATAGGATCAGTAAAGATTTTGTTCGTCCTCAAATTTTGGGCTTTGGAGTTATGGCTTTTCCCTGGTTTTGCTGATGATAGGATATTCTTCCTTGTTTTCCATTGTCCAGGTTGTTTCTTTATTGATTCTAAGACATCCATTACCACATGGATTATTCTAGACTCCTCCCCTCGCCTACCTGTAAGTTCTCACTCCAGCAGTGAGAAACCTGGCTCCCACCATCCGCTAACCATCTACTTAACTGTTAAATTCTGGGATATATTCATAGCAGTTTCAGAATTGCTGACCTTTACTCCTGTAGGAAACAACTTTATCAAATAGAGTACAGTGCTTATATGCAGTCCCTTTTGCCTTTAGTCTTACAGATTACACTCATTTCCAAAGTTACTTAGGTCAGCATCTTTCTCCCTCACCCTCTTCACTGAGGTTATTTCATTCATTTGTAAAATAGTTAGATTCTTCTGTGACAGTCTGCATTCCATCCTGGGATTCCCCTAACCTCCTAAATAATGTTTCAAAATTTACATACATTGAGGTTTACTTATTGTGTAAAATTCTATGGGGCTTGACAGACACATAGTGTAATGTACCCACCATTACAGTACCGCACAGAATAGTTTCACTGCCCTAAAATCCTGTGATTCACCTATGCAACCTTCTTCCACACCAAACCCCTGGCAATCACTGATCATTTTACTCTCTCTATAGTTTTGTCCTTTCCAGAATATTATACAGTCATATAATTGAACTCATAGCATATGTAGCCTTTTTAGATTGGCTTCTCTCACTTAGGCAATATGCATTTAAAGTTCCTCCATGTTTTTTGTGGCTTGATAGTTCATTTCTTTTTATTGATGAATAACATCCCATCATAAGAATGTACCACAGTGTGTTTACCTCTCTGTTGAAGGACATCTTAATTGTTTCCAGATTTTGGTGAAGATAAATAAAGCTGCTATAAACATTCATGTGCAGGTTTTTCTCTAGACATAAAATTTCAAATCAGGTGAGTAAATACATAGGAGTGTGATTGCTAGATTGTATGGTAAGGTTACATTTAGTTTTGTATGCAACTGCCAAACTGTCTTCTAAAGTGGCTGTACCATTTTGCATCCTACCAGCAATAAAGGAGAGTTCTTGTGGCTCTGTGTCCTCACCAGAAGATTTTTACAGAGGCATAATTTACAATGATACGGGCAGGGTTTAGGGAAACAAGAAAGGGATGGTGTGATACTCTGGTGCTAGCAATAATGCATGTGGAGGGAAAGAATGCTGGAGAGAACAGCTGTATGGAGTGAGGTGTCTATCTGGAGTTAAGGCCTTGGGTAGAGAGACACAGAAAACCAGCCAACCCTTAGAGATCCAAAAAGCAGAGATTCATGACAGTAAATACTCAGCTTTACTCTTTTCCCACCTCCTGATTATTCCCCTGCCTGTGCCTCCCATTGGCTAGACACAACTGGAAGCCAGAGTAGAAGTGATCCATTGATGCAGTCTAAACAGATCAGCCTCTCATTGCACAAATCAGGCTGGAAAAAAGTGGACAATATCTTGTGGGTTAAATGAAAAAATCTAACGTGCTTGCATTACTGCAAATTTTTATTATGTTTTTCTTTGCCAAACTTTATGTTTGGCATTTCTTATTATTTCCTCTTGGATATGTTTCTAATAGTGGTATTACCAAACCAAAGAAAATGAAAAATCTGAAGGCTGTTCAAGGACTTGTACATGCCACATAAATAATATCTAATATTTTGCCGATCGTGGTTCTAAGATCTTATGATGTCTCTGTTTCAGCACCATTGTTGATATATACATATAAATATATCTATATCTAAGACATAATTAATTTTATACATTTCCATAGGTATTAAGTTTTTCTTTCATTTGTGGTTGCTCTCATTGGCATGTGGAAATTTTAATTTAATTTGGGAACAAAACTGTATATGATGCAAGGGGTCAGGTACACATTAGAAACAAGGATTAGTATACTTTTTCTTTGAAAAAGTCAGTAAATTAAACATCTCTATCTATTTATATATTGATATAAATATAGGTTATTTTCAAAGATAGTGGATAAAAACTGTTTTTAGGGACATATGTAAATAGTCTCACTTTAAAGACATGATAATCATGACATGACAATCATGATTTCAAATGTGTGTTCAAATTGTTTACATGTCTTTAATACTTGCTGGTTCCTCATTATAAGTACATTGCTCATGAAAACTAAAAGTTTGTAGACTGTTTTTGCCTCTACTCATTTCATTTTTTTCCCAATAATAGTGACTTCTCTGGCGTTTCTGTGTGCTTTCTTAACCATGCATTCAGGGAATGCTGACAATTCCCAAGACTGCTGAAAGAAGTCATTGAAGAGGCAACATGTTTTTTTAATCCTTCATCTTTTCTCTTTTAAGAGACATATACACCTTTTCATTCCACTGAAAATGCCAAGGTCACCCATGACTCATTTTTTGCTAAATCCAGTGAACACTTATGACTTTTTATTTAATTATTTGACCTTTCAGCAGCATTTGGCACAATTGATAATTGCTCTTTTCTGGAAGCACTGTCATTCCTTGGCATCTAAGACACTGCCCTCTCCTTGTTTTTCAGGTCTCTGGAGCCAGACTGTCTGGATTCAACTCTTGGCTCTGACATTAATTAGCTGCATGACCTTGGGTAAGCCACTCAATGTCTTTGGGATTCAGTTTCCTTATAGTTAAAATGGGAGTAATGATAGTGCTGGTCTCTTAGAGTAGGTGTAAGGATTCAATGAGTGAATGTATGTAAAATGATTTAAACAATGGTTGGCACTTCAGCACCCCTTAAGTAATAGCCAGTGGGGTGCTGGTAAACTGGCTTTCTGAAAAACAAAGCTCTGGTTTGTAGCTTTGCCAATTTCTTTGGTGTAAATACTTCCACCATGGCCCTAAATACTCACACCATTCTTGAATATTTAACAGTTGGCTGTCCCAGGAGCTGGCTTCAGCACACCACTGACAGCTACTTTTCCCTTTGGCTCTTTAATCTACTCTGCTTAGTCTCCATTGTGGGCTCCTCCTCTTTCCATTTCTTAAACATCATTGCCCTTCAGCCTTCTGTCCCAGGCTTTCCTATTGTTCTCCTTTGTACATTTTCTATGAGCAATCTCATCCACTTTAAAAAAAATGATATATAATTCACGTATTATATGATTCATCCACTTAAAGTATACAGTTCAGTGATTTTTAGTATATTCACAGCATGGTACAACCATCACCACAATCAATTTCAAAACATTTTTCACCACTACCAAAAGAAACTCTGTACCCATTAGCAGTCATTCTTCATTTTCCCCCTCCTCATCACCATACCCAGCTATTAACCTACTTTCTGTCCCTATAAATTTGCCTATTCTGGACATTTCATATAAATGGAATCATATAACATATGGTCCTTTGCAAATGTCTCCTTTAACTTCACATAATGTTTTCAAGGTTCATCTATATTGTACCTTGTATCAGTACTTCATTCCTTTTCATTGCTGAATAATATTCCATTGCATTGATGTGCCACATGTTATGTATCCATTCATCGGTTGATAGACATTAGGTTTTTTCCACTTTTTGGCTATTATGAATAATACTGCTATGAACACTTGTGTACAAGTTTTCATGTGGACATCATTTTGTGTTTCTCTTGAGTATATATCTAGAGTGGAATTACTAGGCCATATGGTAAATCCATGTTTAACTTTTTGAGGAACTGCCAAACTTTTCCAAAGAGGCTACACAATTTCCCCAGCCGTGTATGAGGGCTCCAATTTCTCCACATTCTCACCAACACCTGTTATTAGCCATTTTTTTGATTATAACCATCCTAGTGAGTGTGAAATGGTATCTCTTTGTTGTTTTGATTTGCATTTCCCTGACGGTTAATGATGTTGAACATCTTTCATGTTCCTATAGGTCATTTGTATTTCGTCTTTGAAGAAATGTCTATTCATATCCTTTGGCCATTTTTAAATTGCATTCTCTTTTTATTATTAAGTTGTAATCTCATCCACTTTTCTGGCTTCAATTACGTTTTTATTCTTGTGACTCTGAAAATATACATCTTGAGTCAGATTTCTTGTCTGAGTTTCTTGGATGCTCCATCCAAAATTCAGTGTGATCCTCCAAACCTGCTTATCTTTCTGAGTTCTTATCTCATCGAAAGGTCCCACTATCCACTATGAAACTTGGGTGTTGCTTTTATCTCTCATTCCCTCTAAATCCAACCAACCACTAAATACTGTTTTTTCTACCTTCCAAAAAACTAAAATTTCTCTTTCTATGCCAATCTTGTTCAGACTATCATCAAAATTTTTTCCCTAAGTATCTGTGACTGCCTCCTAACTGAATTTTTTAAAGCTCTATTTCATTCTCTGCACTTCAGAGTGCATATTTTAAAATATAAATCTGGCTATGTTATTTTCCTGGTTAAAACCTTTTAATGGTTTCTTTTCATTCTTAGGATAAAATTCAAATTTCTTAACATGGAGTCTATAAAGGAGATAACTTCCTAATTATTAGAACTATCAGCAATGTGTTGAATCAACTTAAAACGTAGAGAGTTCCTTGTCACTGGAAACATGCAGATGGAGGTTGAAAATTTCTCATCTCTCAAGGGTGATGTGACGAGGATTCATGCTTTGGATGGAAGGTAGAAACCAATGTCTACTGCGACTCCTCACCACCGTAAGCTGCTATGACTCCAATACATATGTATTGTACATGGTAATAACCAAAAGGTTTGATTAATTATAAAGTCTTATGTAACTACAGATATATATAAGTAAACAGTTTTATAGTTGTAAAGAAAGAGTTGTAAAAGCACTAACTCATTTACCCCAAGCACTATCAAAGATTATAGGATACTACTGAGTACACAATAAATTTGCTCTTGATATTAAGAATAAAAGAATATAGCAAAATTCTAGCAATGGTCCAAATTATAATTCTGAGGAGTCTGAAAATTGTCATTACAGAACAAATCAAATAAAGCCCACTTCTTTGGCCAAAAAATTGTTATCTTCACATTTTGGGGCCACTAATATTTTTAGAATCTGATGAAAATTAGGGACTTTTGTTGAAAAATATGGTTACTGCTTAAAATTTTCAGAGTGTTCATGAGTCCTCTCAGGTCTATCCGTGAAACCATACTAGAGAATCACAGATCTACAGTGAAGAGAAATCCTATAAAATATGTGTAAGAGTTTTTCTAATGGATTGCCTTACTCACTATCAAAAGGATTTTTAAAAATTAAAAATAGATAAAAATATATGTGGAAAAGGACTTTAATAAAAAATACATTCAATGCTCATGTAAATCTGTCCTTGTTTCAGAAATATGTGTTATAAAGAATAAAAAGATAGCTTTATACTAGAAGTTACCATATAGCTCAATATCTAAATGGTAATCATTTGAGATATGGAGAAGATTTGAAATGAGCTAATAGACTCCCTAAAAAATCCATTAAGGACTTTCTCATGGCAGATTTTAAATATATTTAAAAAAATTAATCTAGAGAAGTACACATCCATGTCTTGCAATTTGATCTCAAGTTTTTAGAGAAATATTCCATAGTTGGTTCGTTTAATTTGTTTCTTGAATGTTGTTTTTAAAACACAATTGATCACTATTACAATGGCAAGATATACTTTTATGGAACTTCTCATAGATTTTCTAAATTGAACAATAGGCTGACTTACTTTCAAAGGGCAGCATTACTTAGGTCATGGTGTCCCCTTGTAGACTAAGCATCACGGATAAAAGATGTCATTGAACACAAGCAAGGCATCACTCATTAGCTTTGCCACAGTGGGTCAAAATTGCATCCTTAAGTACTGCCAACTACTTTAAGTTTGGTGTCACTAAGGACACATCATTAATTTGTTAAACTGCTTTGTCTGAAGGGAATGAAAGATGATTATGTTATTTTCCTGGGCAGAAAGGGAAATAGGAGGAATTGGAATAATAAATGTCTCTTTTACTCACATTAATTCAGATATCTAAATGAGGGTGTATTCTAAAGGAATGTAGAATAACCTACATTGAATTGAAGAGACAAAATTTATTGAACTTAGGATATATTTGGTGCATTTTGCCCCTGTAATCCTTTTAAACTGATTGTATCATTCAAAATATGGTTAGCCTAAATTTTTCCTTGAAGAATTTACATTTTAGTGTTTTGCAATCAGGGGGGACATTTTCTAATAAAAAATTACAATCAGTTTTCCACCTATAGGTGGAATTCAATATTTATGTACCAACAGTTGTTTTGTCTCAGAAAACTCATCAAACACATACTAATTAATACCTCTTTAACTCAACATTTTGATTCTGAGAACTTATACTTGAGTAAAACATGAAAAATTTAAATTCTAAATGTATATACAAAGATGTTCTTACTCCTGGGTTCTGACTCCCCACAAGCCCCTTTAGAGCATTAATGAGGGTGTTCCCAGGTGCCTGTATAACTCTTTTTGGTTTTTGGTTTAATTCCACTCTCTATAATCATAATCAATCCCTCTCTTCCAGTAGCTGCTGAGCAATGTGAGGTTCAGGAGCTCACACTTTCCAACACGTGGAGAAAGCCAGTCTGTAGGCCTTCACTGCAGGAGGTGAGTTGCTTGGAAGCGACCTAAGTGCCCCTTGATGGATGAATGGATAAAGAAGATGTGATATATACACACAATGGAATACTATTCCATCATAAAAAAGATAAAATCATGCCATTTGTGACAACATGGATGGACCTTGAAGGTATTATGCTAAGTGAAATAAATCAGATGGAGAAAGCCAAATACTGTACAATTTCATTCATATGTGAAAGATAAAACAACAACAACAATAAACAAACACATAGATACAGAGAATAGATTTGTGGCTACCAGAGGGGAAGGGGGTCAGGGGAGGGCAAAAGGGGTAAAGGGGCATGTTTGAACTTGACCAATGGCAGCTAGACTTTTGGTGGTGAACACGATGTAGGCTATACAGAAGAAATATAGTGATGTAAACCTGAAATTTATATAACGTTATAAACCAATATTACCTCAATACAAAGGAAGAAAACTGATAATGAGAGATAAGCATAGAGGAGAACGGGGCAGAGAGAGAGTCCAGGCAGCACCTGAATTCCTGATTCAGTTTTTCCTGAGGCCCAGTGCACTACTGTTCTTCAGAAGTCACATGGGATAGCTGAGTATCATATTAAAAAAATCCTCTTTTTGCTTAATCACCCAAGAGTTCTGACAAATATGTTCACTACTTCTAGAAACCATTATTAATGCTTGGTTGAAAGATATATTTTTATCTTGCTTTTTAAAATCTAGAATTATATCCTAAACATTTTAAGTTTTTGAACATTTTTCTACAGCATAGTTTTACTGAATGAATAATACTCCATCATATGGTTATGCCACAATTTATTTGACCATTTTCTTACTGAGGAAAATTTAGTTTATTTTAACCACATTACTTTAGTTTCATGTATTAAGTCTTTATGCCATATTTGTTTATATACAAATGTATATAATAGATATTTTTTTGTGAAATAAATTAAATGCAGTAAAATAGTTTTGTTTTTATTTGTTTTGGAGAAGTTCCTGTTGCCAAACCACCATTTATCTAATATGGAAAACGTTATATGGGTTTATATGACATCCATTGTCCTCAATCTATTTACATTATAACTGGGAAAAACTTATGCATAAAATACTTAAAGAATATCTATTTATCTATATATAGTATCTATATCTAATGTAGTGTATACAATCTATCTCACCAAATGTAATCTCCATGGGAGAAGGATTTTTGCCTTTTTCATTTCTGGATCCCCAGAATCTAGAATAGTGCCTGGCATAAAACAGACTTTTGCCAAATATTCATTGAATGAATGATAAGCACTGGTCACTCTTTTCCACCTACATAGGAGCCTCTGTAGCCCTGGGAGCCTACAATTAATTTTCTTAAGACCAGCTGACCAACACAGGTGGGAGAGTGGGAAGTGGGGGTGTGAAGGTGGGGGTTGTAAGGAGTGACAAGGAGGCGTTAAAAATGGGGGAGCTGGGCAGAGCTCAGAAGCCTTGTTCTAGTAAAGCCAAAGTTCACAGGGCTGCTATGCCAGGTTTTATGGGCTGTGAAGTTGGAGTTTAAAGCAATTAAGCAAATATTCAATCACAGTGTAAGCATTTGTTTCAGGAAGGGGCTAGAATTTGAAGGGGACTGAGGGCTCAGGTCCAGGATAGTCGATGTTGCACATTTTCCCCCAATTCTTCTGACTTTGTCTTTATCTTTCACTTATCCTATTTTTTTCCCCCAAATTGCAAACTTCCCTTAAAGATGTTGCTGTGTTCCGTTGTTGCTTTCTGCTCTCAGCCTGGTTGTTGAAGTCGGACATGCAGAGAAACCAGAGGCAGGATTTATGTACAAGTCAGAAGCTGAGCTGAGTTTCTTTATCTACAGGTTTGCACATGACAGATCATCAGGGCAGGCTTCCTTTCTGGGAGCAAATGCAGTGGTTTGGGCAGTTTTGTGAAATTGAGTTGCAAGGGCAACTGTTCCCAAAACAACATTTCAACCCAAGTGAACTATGTCCTTTTATCTCTTAAAGAGAGGCCCCTTTTCTCTTTTTTAACTGAAAGCAGATATTGAGAATGCACACAGACTCTGTCTTCCATAATACATACCAAAAAAATGTGATCTGGCTGTTAAAATCAAAGTGACAATTCTTCAGGCCAGGTATTTCAAGGTTGAGTGTTTTCCCTGAGGCTGAGTCTCTGATTTAAAACAACAAAACAAGCTGGCACTTGCAGACAGGACTTGACACATTCTCAGTATAAATGATGAAGTGCATCGCAGGCCCTGGGGTCCACCTCCTGTTAGGCATCTCAGGAGCAGTGAGGTGTCCAGGTCACGTGAACAGAACAGCAGCCTACAGAAGAGCCAGCACTTAATCTTTTCATCGGTCGTGGTCATTGAGTGAAATTAAGTGAGCCCCAAACTACCTCTAAATGAGACAAAGTCCTACTTCATCAATACAAGTTGTTCGACTGGGATACACCTAATTTCCTACTTTTCCCGGAAGAAAGATGAGAAAAATGAAGTAGAATTACTGCTCAATACATGAGCTTCACTTTACATTAAGCAAAAAAGTAAAACCTAATTCCTTGTCAGAGCCACCAGAGATCAAATCTGGGTTTATGCTCTCACAACAAATTGAAAGACACGTTTATTTCAGAATTCAACAGAAGATAAAGGAAGACAAATGGGAAAAAAACACAAGAAAAACTAGTTTCCTACAGTGGAGGGAGAGGTTTATGTCTTTTAACATTGTGCGTAAGATTGTTTCATAAACAAACATTTGTGAAAGATTAAAAACCACTGAGCGTGTTCAGACACTTGTCTGTATTTATACGGCATCATCGAGTTATGATTTAGAACTCTGGGCCCTAATCGGGGAAGTGATATTAACAGTAGATGTGATACTATGGAAAAATTTAACCTAGGGTAATAAAGCTCTATTGTGTCTGCATGTGTATGTGTGTGCATGTGTGGGTGCATATGTGTGTGTATGTGTGTGACCCAGCCAAATAATTTTAATCATTTACTACATAGTTAGATTCTTATTCAACTAAAATTATGCAATTCTTATTCAGTTAAAATTATGCATCATGCTTTCACATACATGGCCTAACGGAGACTTACGATAAGCCTGTGAGGTGGGTATTATCATTATTTCTCTTTTGGAGATGAGGGAGCTGAGTTTCTGAGAGGCTGAGGGTGACACGACTAGGAGGGTAGGACCAGGGGACCTGAATGTCATGACCTTTCACTGCTCCATAAGCTACCATTTACTCATCCACCTACCCTTCATCCAGTACTTCTTCCATGTCGTAGGTTTTTATATATTGTATGTCATATAATTATTACAACTCCGCAAGTTGTGTGTTTTCGTCCATCCCCACTTTCCAGAGGAAGAAATTGAGATAGAAGTCATTTGAGGAACTCGTCTTAGGTTTCTCAGCTAGTCAGTGGCAGTGCCATATTGTCACTGAGGATTTCTGATGCCAAAGCAGCCACTCTTTCTACCACAGCACGCTGCCTGAGCATCCTTCTTAAAAGATTTCTATCCTTTAACAAGCCCAAGAAGAACAGAGAAAGAAAAACAAATAAACCAACAAAAAACTTGATGTTTCAGACAAACATAACCATAAATAAAGGTATTTTAAGCCATGTTTGTAGTAGGACACAAACATAAAGCTTACGGAAGAATATGAGTGTTTTGCATGATGAGTAGAAGGTGATTTTCACCTTTCTCATGTACTATATTTTATGTCTCATAAGATTGTGGTTCGGTGAGCTTCCTGTGAGTCTTTACTCTTTTCTGCAGTTTCTACAAATATTTTCCTTGGCTAAGTGGCAGAGCATTCCTTACTCGCTGGAATACTCATGAGCAGTCAGAGGTACATCTCATATTCCCAGGGAGGAAAGTCAAGGGTAAGCAGTTTAAGTAAAAGTCTGTACAAAATACTTTACCTGATCCTTAAAAGTAAAAATAAAATGCTATTGAATGGAAAAAAAAATCAATTTTCTAGTCACTTAAAAGATGCCAAACAACACAAGACCAAGTCTAACTTCTTGGGATACCTAAAATCCCCAAATTTTAACCTCATTTACTTTCATAAAGACAAATATTCCCATGAAACAAATTTTTCCCCAGAAAATGCCAGTTTCCTGAAAGAGAAAAAAGACTCTGAGAGCATGAGGAAGATGAAAAGAGATAAAAAGAACTTTAAAGACACTAGGTTCCAGACCTAAATTGTATCTCCTAGAGATACCTCAAATTTCCTCCCCGGCTCCACTGCCCTTTCTTAGAGATTCTTAGAGAAAAACTGCCCCCATAGTTTTTGCTGAAACCCCCAGGGACCCCATCTCCTTGGGCCCAGAGTAGATCCTCAGTAAATATTTGTTGACTGTATTAGTTTTCTGGCATTGCTGTAGCAAATTACCACAAACAGTGATTGAAAACAACAAGAACTTATTATCTTATGCTTCTGGAGGCCAGAAGTCCAAAATGTATCTCACTGAGCTAAATCAAGGTGTTGGCAGGACTGGATTCCTTCTGGAGGCTCTAGGGGAAATCAGTTACTTTGCTTTTTCCAGCTTCTAGAGGCCGCCCACATTACTTGGCTTGTGCCCCTTCCCCCATCTTCACAGCCATGATGTCAGGCCAAGTCCTTTTCATGCTGCCATCTCGCTAGTTCTCTCTCGTCTGCCTCCCTCTTCCACTTTTAAGGACCTTTGTGATTATATTGGGTCCACCCAGGTAATCTAGGATAATCTCCCTATCTCAAGAGTCAGTTTACTAGCAACCTTAATTCCATCTGCAACCTTATTTCCGCTTTGCCATGTCACTAACAAATTCACAGATCCTGGGGGTTAGGATGTAGACATCTTTTAAGGGAGAGAATGAGTGGAGGTGCAGTTTGCACATATTGATGGACTGAATGAACAAAGTAGAAAAAAATAAGCTTTGCCTGGTCATCTGCTTTTTAATTCAAGCCATGGTTTTTAATTGACAATGTATAAAGACCTAAAATTTCAAAATAACCCAAAGGACTAGAAGCTTACATTCATCACTTTGAAAAGTCCATTGACTCATGACTTTAAAAACAATTAACTACAATGATAGTGGAAGATCGCATGATTGATGTCATAGAGTGTTTAAATCTCTATGCCATAGAAATAAAATCAAGCACTTCCACCAGAAAAAAACAAGCTACATAAAGGCTCAAAATCATTGTATCTATTTTATATCTGGCATCCTGATCATGATAAAATAATTAATATGGACTGGAGGAATGCCAAAAATCCCAGGCACATCATTTCCTCTAATCTTTGGATAAGATCCTCATTAGAGCAAAGCCAAAGAAACTGTAGTGTTTTATCACTGTCCTGCTGGGAATAGTGCTTAAATATGTGTGTTAACAATGCATTAAAAAAATTCCTGTGACAAACAACAGCAAAGTTTGTTCTTTCCACCAATAATTTCATTGATTGACACTTTAGTAGAGCAGTAAACTTAACTGACTATTCCCACCCGCACCCACCTGGTATGAGTTTCACAGCACAAGTAGCCCAGTTTTCCTACTTTTTTCCCATCAGAGAAATAAAACCCTACAGAAATGCAACCCACCCTATACCCCAATTTGAATGGCATGTAAAACTGGACATGGAGATTGCAAAAGACGTTTAAATGTACTGTTAGCATTTAGTATTTGGCATCCTTTCATGTCAAAATACAATGTGGACCCAACTTTCCCCAAAACACATTGACAGGTGGTGTTGCATCCTGATGCCTGTTAGATCTGTGTGACAAAATTGACCGGATCAGGAGAAGTCATCATCTCATTTGGAATTTAGAATCTCATGTGTCCTCTTTAAAATAATTTTGGTTTTGAGAGTTCTTTATCAAGTTTTCTTTTGCCATCTCACTGTTGTAGATGACTACCATGTTTTAAGGCACAGTTGAAAGCAGCTCCCCATAAGTGGATTATAGTTGAATTTCTTATCAGCATTGTGTTGCTGTACTTGTGGACGCTTGTCACCTATAATTCATGCAAGTGTACATCTGAAAACCATCAGTTCCCGCCAGGAGCTTCCTATTTCCTAGATTACTCTTTTTTCTTAATATAGTTCAAATTACTCAGCTAAGAGCATCACATGCATTATCTTACTTTACTACTGAGAAAACTATGACTACTTTACAGATAAAGAAAATGAGGTTAAGCAAAATTAATATACTTAAAATCTTATGCTAGAAATGGTGGAGGGGAGATTCTAACCCAGGCTATCTGAGGCCAGCATCCATGACTTTGAACCAGGAAAATTAGCCTGACCATTCCTAGAAGCTGGTATGATTTTGGTTTATCCTTTTATAAAGAAACCCAGTAAAATAATTATTGAACGCTTAATATGCTTTCTGGAAAAGTTACCTCAAAAACTGTCATGCATCGTGAACATCGCACTACTTTGTTAGTAATTTTAATGTATAGTAGCATAGAATCTGAAATAAACAATGCAAGGAAATGCAAGGAAAACTTGAGTTCTTAGAGCTTGTAAAATGACAGAATTTTCTGTTTATTCCTTACTACATTTTCTAAATTTTACTTTACCATTTCAAAAATCACAGACTGATGCATTATGGTAATAAGTATTGTTTTGACCTTTTTTGTGTGTGTGTGAGGAAGATTAGCCCTGAGCTAACATCTGCTGTCAATCTCCCTCTTTTTGCTGAGGGAGACTGGCCCTGAGCTACCATCCGTGCCCATCTTCCTATACTTCATGTGGGATGCCTGCCACAGCATGGCTTGGTAAGCTGTGCTTAGGTCTGTCCCTGGGATCCGAACCGGCGAATCCTGGGCTGTTGCAGTGGAGCGTGCAAACTTAACCACCACGCCACCGGGCCAGCCCCTATTTTGAGCTTTTAAAAAGAACTTCGAGCAGCTATGTTATACAATTGTTTGTATTTATATCCATCTATCTATCTGTCTCTATATACACACACACATATTTAATTTTAATTGTAGTAAAAAACACATAATGTGAAATTTACCATCTTAACCATTTTTAAGTCAGTAGTCCAGTAGTGTTAGATTTATTTACATTGCTGTGCAATAGATCACCAGAACTTTTTCATCTTGCAAAACTAAAACTTTATAGCTGTTTTAAAAAAATCTCCATTTCTCTTTCCCCACTGCAACCTCTGGCAACCACCACTTTACTTTCTATCTCTATGAATTTGACTACTTTGGATACCTCACACAAGTGGAATCATATGGTATTTGTCTTTTTGTAACTGACATTTCACTTAGCATAATTTCCTCAAAGTTTACCCATATTGCAGCATGTGACAGGATTTCCTTTCCTTTTAAGGCTGAATATATCCCATTGTTTGTATACACCACATTTCTCTCATTCATTCATCTGTTGATAGACACTTGGGTTGCTTCTATTTCTTAGTTATTGTGAATAATGCTGCCTTGAACATGGATGTATAAATATCTCTTTGAGACCCTGCTTTCAGTTCTTTTGGATGTAAAGCTAGAAGTGGAATTACTGGATCATATGGTAATTCTATTTTTCACTTTTGGAGGAACTGCCATACTGTTTTCCATAATGACTGCACCATTTTATATTCCCTCCAACAGTGCACAGCATTCTAATTTCTTCACATCTTCACCAATACTTGTTATCTACAAGCGAAAGAATGAAATTGGACTCTTACCTGATACCATATACAAAAATTACCTCAAAATGGATTAAAGACCTAAATGTAAGGCCTAAAACTATAATACTCCTAGAAGAAAACAAGGGAAAATCTTCTTTGGATATTGGATTCAACAATGATTTCTTGGATATGACACCAAAATCACAGACAACAAAAGCAAAAATAGGTAAATGGGACTACATCAGATTTAAAAACTTCTGTGCATCAAAGGACACAATAAACAGAGTGAAATGACAACCTACAGAATGGGGAAAATATTTTCAAATTGTATATCTGATATGAGTTTAATATCCAAAATATACAAAGAATTCCTACAACTCAAAAACAAATAACTGGGTGAAAACATGGACAAAGGACATGAATAGACATTTCTCCAAAGATGAAATACAAATGGCCAACAAGCATGTGAAAAGGTGCTCAGCATCACTAATCATCAGGGAAATGCAAGTCAAAACCACAATGAGGCATCACCTCACACTGATTAGAATGGCTACTATTAAAAAACCCCCAGAAAATAACACGTATTCCTATATATTTCAACATTCATTAGCTTTTCATTGGTTTCATACCTTAAAATAAGTTTATAATGTCATGCAAATAAAGGTGTTTTCTAGCTATTGTTTGATTATTCAGGTTGTGACTTCTCATTCACTGGGTAAAAGGAAGCCCAGCACAGTGACAGAAGCTCAACCCAGTCCCACAGCACGTTCATGAACTCCATACTCAGCACACTTATCTTTTATTCCTTTTCTGATCCTTGGGTTGGAGCACAAAGTAACCTCATCCCTGGTTTCTCTATGTCCTTGAAGGAGTTAAGGCATATATTGTTTTCCATTCTGGATTCGCACTGTAGTTCATGGAATCTGTTAGTCTTGTGAGATTGGTTGCTTAGTTTACCATAAACAAGGTCCAGCTAACTCATTCTGTTCCTTTGTGCAAATTAGAAGAAGTTGACCTGTTTGGGTAGACTGGGCCTCATGGGTCATGTCTTAGCAGAATGTGGGGCTGGATTCAGCACCCACATATCCATCCACTCAGGTGTCCTGGTTCAGTGGTCCAGGAGAATAATTTTAGATATTAATTCCTCTTTGAGGAATTTAACGATGTAGTCTTTAATAACATAGCATATTTAGCTCTCCAAAAAAGTCTTTTTGTGACAATTTTCATAGTGTCTTTAACTCCCATCTTCTTCCAAGGCCAGACTCCTTACCTGAAGTGATCTGGGCTACTCTCGCGCTGTGAGGCTAGGAGATGGATTTCTCAAGAGAAGCTGGTATCTCTGATTCAAAGAGCAGCAAGAGTGAGGATTCCCAATGGGTCAATTATGTAGTATGATACTTTGGCCAGTAGAGACAATTGTCCATTTGCTATGGAAGGACTATCATCTCTGGAAATTCTCTACTTGTTCAGAAAGGTTTGCTTGTATTTAACTTTTGAGTGCATGTGAGGTCTTGCTATCATTTATTTATTTGTTGGCACACATCTTTTCTTCCTGTGTCCTTAGAGGACATGATGTAGAATCCTTCTCTGCTCAGAGAATTAAATATTTGAAAGAGCAAGTTAATGAACATATTCTTACATTGTGCCCAGGATGGTACATGTAATGTAGGCCAAATAGATCTTGTTGAGTGTCTGACTTAATTTTACAAATGAGAGAAGCTGTAGCTTTTGATATGAATGGAATTGAATGGATGGAATTGAATCTTTACGCTTTGATTATTTTTAATCAACATTTTACTCTAAAAAGACCATTTCAGACCATATGTAAATGGATAAAAAACTGCAAGGTCAAGACCTTCACTTCCTCAGAATAAACTTCAAATATATTATGATCTATCAAGCATTGAATGTATCTGAAATTAATTTGAGGATCTAGAGTGTCACTCATCAAAGAAAACTAAAATAGCAATTTAAAATAAAAATTTTTGAAGCAGCAAAATTTATCTATTTTCTTCTTTATATTTGATATTTTAATGCCTATAGAGATTTTGCTTACATCTGAAATCTTCTTTATTTATAGTAATAATGTCACATTAAGGGAGACAAACCAAATAATAAAGCACATTCTTTAAATAACTATATTGGTTGCTCTACCACATACTTTTAGTTCTTCCATATTTTCCTCTCTGTATGCTAATTATCTTCTTACCCAACCAAGGATTTTATTTCCTATGAATGTCAAGTATGATTTTCCAGTGTTACTGATTGCAGACTATAAGTCAGATCTTATTGTGAGGCTTTTGGCTTTACATCTTTGATAGGAGATAAAATTTATCTCCAGACTGCTGGCTGGTGCTTGTAAACGTATTGCTTGAAGAACATTTAGAAGTATGGGCCGGTTGATTATTGACAACACTTAGCAACAGCCAGTCTGGAAGAGACCTAAATCAATCTTCATGCTTTCCTGCTTTAATCAACTACCAATTCCACCAAAAAAAGTCTTATTTACAAAGGAAATGAGCTGTCTTACTTTAAGATTTTAGATTAACCTTGGAATAGTTGTGTTTTACTGTGTTAGAGCACAGTTGTTTTGAAAGATTGTGAAATGACTATAGTATGTGCTCTGAGAAGCAAGCATTCAGACTGAGTATTGTGTGCTCTGATTTATGTAGAAATATATTTCTAAAAAGACGTAATGAAATTATATATTCAGTGTAGGCATGACTTTTTCATAATTGTTATGGATAGAGATGGGATTAATAAAAGAATAAAGCCTCCTTGAAATTTAATGGGGTTTGAATAAGATTTAAAACATTAAATTGTTTTGATTTATAGCTGATCCATAAATTCTAAGCTTCAGGCATAGTATTTTAAAGCTGAAAGAGACCACACAGTCTAGTTTCCTTATTTTACAAACAAGGCAACTAAAGATCAGAAAAAGAAAATATTGGAACTAGGGTCTCTGACAGCAGAGACACTTTTGTTTCAACCATCACAATTTGGTATTGATATTGCTGTAAGGTCTTTTCTGAAAACCCTCTGTAAAACAGAAGGACCCTCATCTTCACATATCACATGTATTTGTCACTCTATAAGAACAAGCTGGATTATGAATGCTCTGACGTCTGACTTCTGTTGTCCAGTAATCTATATGAAACTCTTAAGGATGAGGCAAGGAATACTGATTCTTTGGACCTTTTAAATGCAAGGGAAATGAGGGTCTTTCCATGGAGAGCTGGTAGCAGATGACAGAATGGGAGAGGCATTAGGAAAGTAGGTGATGGAGAAATTATATAGAGAAAATCAAAGGCAGTGGGGTTGAATAGGAGATTGAAGTAAATTAGGGGGCCTGAATAAATGATGGGATTCAGTGGTAAGTTACCTTGTTAACTAGGCAAGCTTGAGACCAATCAAGTGACACTGGGGTGAAGAGTGAAATGAACTCACTTGTCTGGAATCTCTTTTTAAAACCACTGCAGTCAGTTGGCACAGCATTGAAGCTGAGCTGAATCAACTCTTGCCTGGCTTGACTATTGATATGGCTGCTGTAAATGCACAAGTTCAGATCATTTATTCCTTATTAAAGTTGGATAATTATTGTGAAGTGTTGTAATTATTGTGCATTGAGTTAAAGAATATTTTGTAGCATGAAAAATGGCAAAAGACTTGAATATAATAGTCAATTAATATGTAAATTATTCCAAGCAGCAAAATAGTTTAATTGCCATTTTTGTTATAATTTATTTACTTTTTATAGAATGAGGTAAACTCTTTGATTATCTGAAAGTTCACTTCATTAACAGAATGGTAATTTTAAGAGAATGTCTAGAAGTTTGAAATTCAGGTTAGGAGAAAAAAGAAAGAAAAATTCAGTTATTTATCTTGAACTTTTCATTAGTGACCCTGTAACCCTTTTTTCATAATCACTCTGATCATCTCAACACTGTTCTCCTGAAGATTTGGAAATTCATTATTTAGTGTGAAGAACCTCTAGAGAATTATAAACAAAATGGTAATGTGACAAAGGACATACTAATTGGCAGTGTGCTGAGTCAATGAAAATAACTTCCATAGTATGAGAGCTGTGATCTCTTGGGGAGGTAGTTTTCAATTCTTCGAACTACTTTATTGAATGATCGGAGATAAATAGGTACACTTGCCAGTTTAGTTCTGGTCTTAAAATGTAAAATAGGGTGAGTATTGCACACATGACAGAAAAAAAAGTTTTCCCAATCTGTGCCTCATTAATTATAATAAGAGCTAATATATAAATTGAATATCTTGTATACTTTATGCTCAGTGCTTTTCAGGCATTATTTCCTTTAATTCTCAAGCTCTATGAAATATTTAATATTATCCCCATTCTATAGAGAAGAAGACTGAAGCTTAGGGATGTTAAGCAGTTCTTCCAAGGCCACATGAGCTGAATTTCATGTGTAAAGATGTTAGTAATAAACTTTTTATTACTAGGATGATATCTGTGGTTATCATGAACTCCGATAGACAAAACGTGTAGAAAGTTTGAAGTAACTGGGGAAGACCTTCTGCCTTTAGCCCAGGTGCAATGACAGAGCAGCCTTAGGTTCAAGAGCAAATTCGGACACACAGCCTTCAAAAGGTAAAGAGATAGGTGGCGTTCACAGCGAAAATTCAACCATCTTTACCAATGCAGCTTTTCCGAATTCCTTATAAAGAGACAATGACCCCCCTATCTTCCCCCACCCCGACCCCCGCAGGGATTACAGTCCTTAGAGTATTGATTCTTGCAACTTTGTGCAAAATTAAAGGCTATTTTAAGGGCAGACTCAAGGAAGTGGTCAACGAGGGTTTTCTGCTATTTGTGTCAGGGAGAAGACCGTGTTTATGCTTTCTCAACTTTCCTCCATTATAATAGTGGAAGGAGTTGAATTCATTACATTTTTCTAATCTAGAATTGACTTGTGTTGACAAAAAATTCTGAGAATTGGCTTGGTAATCACGTTCAACAAACCAACTGAAAGGCCATGCATCATTATGTATTTGAGCTCCAGGGGACTCCTGTGAGTGAGGTTGCGTTTAAAAAATATGCCAAGAGCCGGCCCAGTGGTGCGCTGTTTAGTTCGCGCTTGGCAGCCCGGGGTTCGCGGGTTCGGATCCCCGGCGCCTGCGGACGCACTGCTTGTCAGCCACGCTGTGGCGGCGTCCCGTATAAAGTGGAGGAAGATGGGCACGGATGTTAGCCCAGGGCCAGTCTTCCTCAGCAAAAAGAGGATTGGCAACGGATGTTAGCTCAGGGCTGGTATTCCTCAAAAAAAAAAAAAAAAAAAAAAAAAAAAAAATATATATATATATATATATATGCCAAAAAACCCCTAGTGAAGTAGAAAATTAACAGATGTCGTATATAGACGGGATGAAAATCCATTTACTATGCCTATAGTGGATTTTATTGTACTTGATTTTGCAATTGCTAAACAAATAATAGAAAAATAAACATTACAAACTGTGTATCTTAAAAATAAATTAAGAGCCAAAGTAGGTCGAGAATAAAACTGAGGAAAAGACATGGTTGTTTTTGTGGGCTTTTTTTTCCCACAAAAAATTCATCCATGTTTGTTCTAGGAGGTAATTTAAAACTTAGTTTCCCCACCCCAATTTAAAAAATATTCTTAAATGTTCAGAAAGCTTATCCACAGTGTCTTTCCAAATTTTTTAAAAAATCTCACTTCCTTAGTATTGATTTGTCCTTTCAAAAATCTATATATTTCTGTAGCACATTCTTTCAAAAGAGTGTAATTACCATTACCGACTATCATCGCAATTGCAGCAGCTTCTTGTCAGCACTAGAGAACAAGAGAAGGCGTTTCTTGACAAATTCCATCCAGGCAGAATGAAAAACCAACAGGGAATATGTGTGAGTCCAATTGTGCCCTGACTGCACTAAAAAATATTAGAACAATTTGTTGCCTGATGAATCAGCTTCTTCTACTATAACTCCACAGTCCTATTTCCCCGGGGATGGCAAAGAAGCAATGAAACAAGGCCCTAGTGAACTATAAAACCACAACTCGGTCAATTCAAAATTTCCAGTTCAGGTCAGGAAACTCTTAAAAAGTGGATTAAGTGTTGAGTATAGCTTAGTAACCTAATTTTTCTTTTTTTGGTGAGGAAGACTGGCCCTGAGCTAACTACTGTTACCATCTTCCTCTATCTTCCTCTTTTTGCTTGAGGAAGATTGTTGTTGAGCTGTCTGTGCCCATCTTCCTCTATTTTGTATATGGGACACCACCACAGCATGGCTTGATGAGTGGTGTGTGGGTCCGCACCCAGGATCTGAACCTGCAAACCCAGGGCCCCTGAAGCAGAGCGTGCAAACTTAACCACTACACAACCCTGCCGTCACAGTAACACGATTGTTTAAAGACTTTATTCCTTCTGTGCAAGTCATTTCTTTTTTTTACTAACATTTTTTATTGGAGTATAACATACATGCAGAAAAGTACAAAAATCTTGTGCCTAAGGGTACTAATTGATGCATTAATACAAAATGAACACATCTATACAACCACCACTCAGGACAAAAACAAACACTCACAGACCCCCAGGAACCTCCTCGTGCATCCTGCCAGTTACTGCTCCTTCCTCCACCCAAAGTAACCCCTCTGGTGAGGTTTATCTCTGTACTTTCCATAAAAGGAATCTTACAGTATGTATTCTGTTGTGTCTGGTTTCTTTCACTCAATCTTATTGAATGATTCATCCATATTGTGTGTAGCAGTATCTCATTCATTTTCCTTGCTGTTTAGCATTTCATTGAATAAATATACCACAATTTATCTATTCTACTGTTGGTAGACAATTGGACTGTCTCCAGTTTGGGGCTATGAAGATAATACTGTTGTAAACATTCTTGCAAATGTCCTTTGGTTCACATTTGTATGAACTTTTGTTAGGTGTATTTCTAGAAATGGAATTGCTAGGTGGTGAGGTACACATTTGTACAGTTTCATAGATACTGGCAAACAGTTTTCTGAAGTGATTGTACCAATTTGCATTCCCACAGCAGTGAATGAGATCTCCACTTGCTCCACACCCTTTACTATACTTGGTGTAACAGTCTATTTGTATTTTAGCCATTCTGTTGGGTGTATAGTGATATCTTACTGTGATTTTAATTTGTATCTCCCTGATGATTATCAAAGTGAAATTTTCCCATCTTAAAATCAAGTTTTCTGTCTTTTTTAAAACAATGGGTTTTTATCAGTTCCTTATATATTTTTGTCAGCTATATTTATTGAAAGTGTCTTGCCCCACTCTGTGACTTGCCTTTCACTTTCTTAATGATGTCTTCTGATAAACAGAGCTTCCTAATTTTAATCAGTGTAATTTTTCAGTTTTTTTTCTTTTATGGCTAGTGCATTTTGTGTTTTCTTTGCCTACCTGAAAGTCATGACAATATTTTCCAATATTATTTTCCAGAAACTCTTTTTCTTCTTCAGTTTAACTGGAGTGGAGTGTGGTGTAAGGGAAGGGTTAAGGATAATATTCTTCATTATGGATATTTAATTGACTCAGCAGAATTTATTTAAAAAGACAATGATTTTTCCATTGCTTACAGTTGCACCTTTGTCATAAATCCAGTGTCTGTATTTCTGTGGATCTGTTCAATTCTTTTCCGATACATTGCTCTACTTGTCCATGTTTACTCTAGTTCCTCACTGTCTTAATACTGTGCCTTTATGATGTATATTGATATCTGGTACTGTAGGCCCTCTGACTTTGTTTTTCTTCTTCAATATTGTCTGGGTTGTTTTGGCTATTTGTATTTTCATTTACATTTTATAATCCGCTTGTTAATTTCTGTGAAAAATCCTGCTGGCATTATAATTGGGATTGCATGGATTCTGTAGAACAATGGGAGAATCATAGATACCTTTATGATATTGAATGCCTCCCATCTGTTTAGGTCTTTTAAGGTTTCTCTAAGTAATGTTTCACAGTTTTCTGTGTAAAGATTTGTGTATGTTTGTTAATTTATTCCTAAGTATTTGGTCTTTTTGATGCAACTGTAAATGGTATAATTTAAAAATATTATTTCTAATTGTTTATTTTTATATATTGACCTTAAACTCTGTGGCTTTTCTAAATTCACATTAGTTCCAATAATTTGCCTACAGATTTGTTTGCAGTTTATTTATAATACAATCTATAAATAATGACAGTTTTCCTTTCTAATCCTTAGGTATTTTATTTTTCTTGCCTTATTATACTTGCTAGGACCTACTTCCTGTTAATGTTAAATAAAAGTGTTGATAAAGGATATCTATCTCTTTGCCAATGTTAGGGAGAAAGTTTCCAACATTTCACCATTAAATGTGATATTTGATATAGGTTTTTGTAAATATCTCTATCATATTAAGTTTCTTTCATTACTACTTAGGAGTCTTTATCAAAAATGGATGTTGAATTTTATCAAAAATTTTTCTCTGCATCTATTAAGACAATGACAGGATAGTCCCCCCTTACTTTGTCAATATAGTGAATTATACTGATTGAAATTTGAAGTTCTATTCCTAGAATAAATCCTACTTGGTTGTGACAAGTTATTCTTTTATATATCCCTGGATTTGGTTATTAATACTTGTTTAGAATATTTGAGTTAGAAGTTTCCTTTTTTATAATGTACTCATCAGATTATATTGGATTCATAAAATGAGTTAGAAAGTATTCTTCTATTCTTTAAAATAGATTGTGTAACTTTGGTGTTTCATTTCTTTCTTAAGTGTTTGGAAAAATTCACTGGTGAACTTACATAGGCCAGGAGTTTTCTCTGTGGCAAGGTTTTAATTATAGATTCAAAATCATTAATAGCATAGGATTATTCCAATTATCTGTTTTTTTTGTTGTGTGAGTTTTGATAAGATATATTTTTCTAGGAATTGGTCCATTTCATCTGAAATTTCAAATTTATTAACATAAAGTTGTTTGTAAACTTTTCTTTACCTTTTTAATATATGTGAGATTTGTGACAATGTTCTTTTTTATTCTTTACATTGGTAATCTGTACCTTTCCTAGTTTTTTTTTTAATTAGCTTTGCCAAGGGTTATAAATTTTATTTATCTCTTCAGGGAATAAATTTGGGTTTTATTGATCTTCATTGAATGTTTTTTCCAGCTCATTTCTCTTTGCACCTTGGTTTTCTTTCTTTCTAATTTGTTAGGGTCTAATTTACTGTTATTTTTTCTACTGCCTTTAGGTGGATACTTAAATCATTGATTTCCAGCCTTTTTGTTTTCTTGTATAGATACATTAAAGGTTATCATTTTCCCTCAAAGCACAATTGTAACTACATTTTATAAATTTAAATATGTAATACTTTCATTATCATTCAGTTCTATGCTTATTCTAATTTCACTGGGATTTTTTTTCCTTTAGTTCTGGGATTTTTAGAAGAATATTGTTTAATTTCCCAATTTTTTAGAGATTCTCCAGTTTTGCTATTGGTTTTCAACTGATTTCCACTGATTTTATCCTATATAATTTCAATCTTTCAAAATTTGTATTTCTTTTTCTCTCCTTTCTTGCCTTTTTAAGCTTAATGACATATTTTTCCATTTATTTTTCTTCTTAAGCATTCTTTTACTATTGTTTTAGTTGTTACTCTAGATATTATACATGCATTCCTGGCTTATTAAAGTCTAAAATAAATTAGTAATTTTACCACTTTTTGGACAATCTAAGGAATTTAGAATGATTTAACTATTTTCTGCCTACTCTCCTTTTTTCTTCTATTGTTGTCATATATTTTAGTTCTGTATGTATTTTATTTTATAAACTCAATATATCATTATAATTTTATACATTTAATATTCATTTAGATCTATTCTTTCTATTGCTATTTGTGTATTTATTTATTCATTTTGTATTCCCATGCTTTTGTTTGGAATCATTTTTTTCTGCTTGAAGAATTACCTTCAGCATTTCTTTTGGTGCAGACCTGCTGGAATGTATTCTTTTAGTTTTTGCTTGTACGAAATGTTTTTATTTAACCTTCATTTTGGAGAATATTTTTGTCAGATACAGAATGCTTTTAGCATTTTGAGGATGTCATTTGTTGTCATGTCGCTTCTAATATTTCTATTGTGAAATCAACTCTCAATCTGATTGTTGTTCCTTTAAAAGTAATATTTTTCCCCCAGCCGTCTGTTTTCAGTTTTCCTCTTTGTCTTTTTTAGAGTCTTTTCCTTCATATGTCCAGGTGTGGTTTTCTTTGACGTTATGGCAGTTGGGCACTGTTACTACCTAGTGAATCTGTGACTTGGTGTCTTTTATCATTTTGGAAAATTTTCATCTGTTATTTTTGCGAATATTGCTTCTGCCCCATTTATTACCTCTCCTTCTGGGACTCCAATTCCATATGCTTTAGACCTTTTCACAATATCCCATACATCTCTTATGCTCTTTTCTGTGATTTCTTATATCTTATACCTCTTTCTTCTTATACCTCATTCAGGAAATTTTTTTCTGATTTATCATCTAATCTTCTCTTCTGCTGTTAATCTCATCTACTGATGCCTTAATTGCAGTTATTGCATAATTTTCAGTTCCAAAATTTCCATTTGATTCTTTTTTAAAATTTTCAGTTCTCTTGAAATTATTCTTACTATCAGTAAATTTCTTGAACATGTTAATCACAGTAATTGAAAAGTCTATGCCTGATTCTTTTGAGATCTAGATCTCCTGTAGATTATGTTTCTTTTGTTTGGTGTTGGTTTTCTGGTATGCCTGATCATTTTTTACTGAATTCAGGATATTGTGTGTGAAAAATTTTAGAGATACTTTCAGGCTCTAGATGGTGTTACTTTCAGAGGATTTACTTTTCTTCTAGTTGAAAAGGTAGGGGCAGATAATGTAATCCAATCTGGGACTGAGTTGATTAGAATGGCTTGGAGCTTCATGAGAGTCATTTTGTTTCTGGTGTGCTCTTACTCCTAAAATGAAACCTGTTTGGGGTTCCAACTGACATCCTGGGGTATTTTGTCTGCCTCTTATTGGGCTTGACTAATTTTATCCCTCAGCTCCATAACACTCCTGGAATATTTGCTCAGTTTCCTCATCTTTAGGCTGTTGGTCAGTCATTGACAAATGGCTCAAGGAAAAGTGGCACTAAATGTTGGCTCATCTCTCTTCACCCTCCTTCTTTCCAGTATCTTGGCCCCTCAGTTCTTCTGCTCTATTAGCTCTCTGATGCCTTTGGATCTTTCTAATGAATTATCCAGTTTTGTAGTTGTTTTCCATAGGAAGATTGGTCTGTACAAAGCTATTCCAGGTAATGGAAAAATGCAGATTATTTCCTATCCTGTTTTGTTGAATTTCTTTTTTAACTCTTCAGGCTGAAAATGGTGCCCTTAATTTTTCCTAGTACCAGAATCATCTGAGGAAGAAAACTAGAAATGAAAGAAAGAAGCATTTATTGAACCTCTATTGTATGTTGAGTGGTATGCTAAAAGCATTTTATATTTGAAATAAATGTTTTTTACATATTTCAGACTTTATTATCTGCTTTGTGAAATTGTAGATAACTGAATTGTACCTCTGTGGAGGTTTTTACCTACAGGACAGACCCAAGAATTCTTAGTTTATTCCCATGATGGAGCAAAGAGGATGTTTAAATGTTAAGAATCACAAAGATCCTTGGTTCTTATCAGAATCCGTTCTTTTACTCTAAGTTAAAAAGTCTGGTTTTGTGTTATCTGAGAAATTTTAGTAGGTACGACTTTTCAGAAAGTGACAATAACCATTTTGTGAACCATCAGGGGTAGCTGCTTTGCTCCATTTCTGTACAAGGATATTTAATTCAAATATTTAAAGAAAAATGATTTACTCCAACTCCTGTGTATTAAACAGAATTACCTTTAATGTTATAAAATGAGTCATATAGTAGTCACCCAGGTTTTTATATGTATGATTCCTTCTTTACACTTTTTCACCTAAAATTCAAAACTCTCATTGTAAAGAATATTTTTCTGTATTCCAATTGGTGGGTATTTCTTTATACTTAACATAATTTTATAAGGATAAGTGTTTGATGTTTATATTACAGAATTTGCTTCTTTGGTTTGATGGCATGAAGCTTTTTGTGAGTTTATTTTACAATCTCTTACTTTTAAAACTAATGAGTCAAGAATGTCTGCAGCAATGGGAGACGATTTTCATTTCTTTCACTGGGTTGCTGAAATGTGGCCTGGTTCGCTATTGATGACAAGTATTCCCAAGACAATCTCATAGACTACATTCTTCACTGGGTAAAAGTCACCCCATCAAGAAAAAATAATTTCCTTGAAAGCATTGATTAAGTCCTTCTAGCTTTTCAGCAACTTTAATCTTACATCAAACACTTATTGGAAACAAAGCAAACAAAAAAAGAAATTCAGCTTTCATTCGCAGAAAGCTGCTTCCAGAGGTTTAATACAAAACCACTAATGGAAGGGCATCAATGCCCATACCCCATGTTAAAGCTGCAGCTACAGGAAAGGCTATCTATGTGAGCAATCAGAGGCAAAGGAGGTGATGTGGGTTGCATGGTGGTGATAGCCTCAAGAAAACTCACCCCGTTGTGCATATCCTATCTCTTTACATCATGGAAAAATGACACATGGCATTAAGGCCAGACTCCTCTGCTTTTTTTGTTACCCACAGAATGGCTCAGGAAGTGGGAACTAAGGAGAAGTTGGAATTAACTGAATGATTCTCCAGATTTTTTCCCCAGATGCCTTGCCTGTCAGAAGTAGGCAAAGCTAATCCAGACCATGCAGGCTCTTGTACTGTCAGTCTTTAGGTATAAAGTCAAGGTTGGGGGGTGGTGCAGATGTACAGTGATTGATCTGGGAGACTTAGGGAAAAGTTTTTCTGGAAATGGTTAATGTGGGGGAGGAGGAGGAATGTCTGGGGTGGTAGCAGGGAGGAAGTAGTCAAGGGAGACTTTAACAAGCTCAGAACAATCTTTCTTCTCTGTGAAAAGTAAGACACAGGAATTCTGTGATTTTTCTCATTCCCTACTGAGTCATACATGCAGACGGCTAGAGCCACCAGCCCCTTACCAGGACCTAGAATAGGATTGCTGAATTTTTGGTCCCCATTCCTGGAGGTACCTGAGTATGAACAGAAAGAGCTGAGAAAAATGTGGAACAGTAATTATAGGGAAATATTGACTAAATATTAATTGTGTGGTCTCAGCTTGGGCTGAAGCTTTGCTCATCTCAGGATGCAGATATATCTGGAGGAGGTGGCCTACTATCTTCATGAAGGATTGAGAAGTCTCCTGGGAAACGGTTTATTTTAAAGGAAGCAATAGGCACATGTTCTTTGTCTGAGAACAGGCCTCAGTTGGAAGGAGTGTCACCTAGAAAGTCCTCCCACACAAACTGGTCTGCCAGTCACAGTCATCAAAGGTTGTTTGCACAGTCTTTGCCTCTGCCCTCCTTGTTGATAGTCTGTCTATGAAACTTCATGATGCTTTATTACTGCCTCTGCTTCCCATGCTCACTTTAGAAAAACAGTATCAAAGCAGTGGGCATTATTATCTGACGTTCCCAAAGCGATCAGCCCTCAAGATGCATGAGGTGCTTGTTTCCCCTTCTCTAGTGGGTTTTGAACTTTATTCCTTAGGAAGTTAACAAAGCTTATTTATCCCGAATCTTGTATAGTCCTTCCATACAGCCCCAACAGCATCTCCTCTCTATTTTCCCTTCTTGTACTTCAGGTCCTTTTCTAAAACCTTCATCTTCTTCTTTTATCCAAAAGCAAAGTCCCTGTGCAAACCAGCTTATGCAAATTTTCTTGTTTGAAACAGCTGACTGTCTCTTGAGTTTGCTCTATGTAACTAAAGATAATCCTGAAGGCCAACAGTGAACACAGCCCTGTGTCACTAGCAGATATCACTGTCCAATTTCAGACTGGAGTTCCAATAACATAAGCCTTTATCACAACATTAATCCTAATCTTCTTAACTGGATCCCTATTAGACTCATTATAATAGCATGTTATAAATGCATCTGTTACACTTAAACCTGTAGGACCTGTATTAAGACACACAGCTATTACTAGCTGTGCTTCACCTTGAAAGAGTTCAATGTACTCATTCAGGATAAAGGCTAACATTTTGCCATGGCAAAAATCTGCAAAAATTACA
Source organism: Tapirus indicus (assembly GCA_031878705.1). Taxonomy (NCBI): domain Eukaryota; kingdom Metazoa; phylum Chordata; class Mammalia; order Perissodactyla; family Tapiridae; genus Tapirus; species Tapirus indicus. The sequence continues at coordinate 122,451,205 of CM062919.1, read as the reverse complement.
TGAAATTAGAATGTTTTATGATACTTGACCTAGTTTGGTGGTGATAGAATGGGAATACACTGGTTTTCTTTTATGATAAAACAAGATTAAATCCTGTTACTTAAAAAGGTTCCTGAGACAAAAAATATTAAGCATTTTCATCATAGATAGATGGATTAAAGCCCCTAATCATGCTTATGTATTTACAACTGAAAGGATAAAATATTAATTTAATGAAAAATAGCATGGTACAGTGCCAAACAAAACCCCTGTGAGCCTGGAAAGGGGCGGGGCTACACACACATCCCAGGTGCTCTAATAAGTAGCGCAGGTACCTCAGTTAACTCTCTGAGGCTTGGATTTCTCATGTATCAAGCGGGGATAAACACCTAAAGGGACTTTGTGAGGATCAAACTGAGGTAATTCTTATAACATCTCTGACACTTGGTAGGACAAATGAAGGGCAGTTATAATTTCCCTTAATCTTGGGAGTTTTGAATTGGAATTGTATGGCAAGACTTTCAAAGCATCTGGCACTACTGTAGTCCTGTGTATTGGCCTTGCAAAGTTGACATTTTAGCAAACTTCTAGAGGCATGCATTTTTCTGGAATCATTGTCAGGAACTTCTTTATAATTTTCTGAGGGATTTTGGATCATAAGATATAAAAGGCTTGGTCTGGATGAAAAGCCAATGAGTTTCTATCACTTTAGTTTTGGTAGGTGAGAGAAGGAGAGATAATTGTTTGAGATACTATAAAATGGCAGCTAAGTGATCATTCTCCTATTATTATTATTATTTGCATAGAAATTTTCTTGAGAGTCTGTGAAATTAAACTGGGCAATTGACTGAATGAGCTGATGCACAAAGGTCCCACACCTGCTGAAAACACTTGAAAATGCTGGATAAAATAGAAAACAACACTAAAAATGACCATGGACAAGCTTGACCAAAAGAAAGAGAAATCCTTGGATGCCATAAACAAAGTCAGGGTGGGCTCTGGGAGAGACATTCTTAGGAAAACTTCCACATCTCAGGACAAACCAGATTCCTGAAGAACAATATAAACCCACTGAAAATGAACTCATAATGAAGCATTATAAACCAGACAGAGAAAAGAGCACTGTGAGGAAGATTCAGCAAGAACACAAACATTTCCTCTAAGAATGGCAGATAGTAGAATAATCTGAGAGGCTATAAATTATGTTGAAAAAAGAGATGAAAGAAGAATAGAAACTATAATGAAAGCAAGGAACATGAGGAAAAAAATGTTTATGTAGTAGTTTTCTATATTTCATTCTTTAGAAATGATTCCCCCTGGATTTCTAGGCCTTCTGCATCCACAGATATCTTTGCCCCTTTGAAGACACCTGTATTAGTTTGCTAGAACTGCTGTAACAAAGTACCACAGACTGAATGGCTTAAACAACAGAAATCTATTGTCTCTTAGTTCTGGAGGGTAGAAGTCTGAGATCAAGGTTGGTTACTTGGAGGCACATGAGGGAGAATCTGTTCATGCCTCTCTCCTGGCTTCTAGTGGTTTGCTGGCAATCTTCAGTGTTCCTTGGCTTCTGCTTTATCACCCCTGTCTCTATGTTCATCTCCACATGATGTTCTCCCTGTGTGTGTCTGTCTGTGTCCAAATCTTATAAAGACACCAGTCATATTGGATTAGATTCCCATTCTACTCCAGCATGACCTCATTTTAACTAGTTACGTCTGCAATGACCCTATTTCCAAGTAAGGCCACATTCTAAGATGTGGGGTTAGGACTTCAACATATGAATTTTGAGGAGACAGAGTTCAATTCATAACAACACCCAAATATAAAGGGGTTGTTTTCAGAATTTTTCAGTCTTATTAAAAATTAGGACAGGTGAACCACAGAAATCCTCCACACTCCTCATTCTATACCAAAATGGATTGCTTTTGTTTAGATAAGAGGGATGTTTCAGATAATCTTTAGATTGCACACTATGCATCAAAAGGACACCATCAAGAAGAAGGCCCCGCCCCACAATAGCCAGAAAGACAGGAAGCTTCTCTAGTACAAGCTCTAGGACTTACGATGTAGCTTTCAGAAAACTACTTAAGTTCTCTAAGCATTTCCTGAATTCTTGTGTCCCATATAGATCTGAACAGACAATATCAGAATTAGCAGTATATTTAATGTCTTAAAAACAATGAAAATAGGCATTTTAAATGTATTAAACTTTGCTTTCAGTTCTTGAAGTTTAGTCAATGGCTGGATGAAAATATGAATAATGATTATGTATATTTTGGATATAATGCCAATGTTACTGACCTGACATCAGCATTTTGCAGCACTTTCCCCCAGGAGCTGTGGTTGTTCATCACTAAATCATCTTTAAATATAATAGTATTAATGGAATTTTCCTGAACGAGTTATGGGGGGCTATCAAGTGAGATAATGAGTGCAAAGCACTTACTAGACTACCTGGAACATAGTAACTGCTCAGTTAATGCCATCTATTATTATTATAGTATAGCAGGTATCATATTTTTTAAAAAAATCTTCCTGATGTGTTTTTCCTTCTTGGTAATATAATTTATTCAGTGGTGTTCTTACGCCATTCTGTCCTCAAGAAAGTGAAGGGTCAGTGCTACCAGGGAGAAAAGAGCTCATGGTATAATGAAGAAGTCAGAAATGTAAACGTCATGTATGTGTTACATATCTACGTATAAATCATGTTGACAGTCTAGGAGTGGGGGAGCCACTTTTTCCTTAAGAGAAAAGATGATGGGTCTGTATATGTTAAATCTAGAGGAGAAAGAAAGAGAGGTTGGAGAATTTCTGACAGATGCTCTCTCTCTTCCGTGTCAAGTATGAGACAAGATGTTTGGTGGAAAATTAAAAGAGGGATGGAGTAGAGAACTTGAGAGGGGCAGAGCGTTGGAACTGCTACACCAAAGGATACAAACGTCAGCTGAATGGAGAGAGTACTGAGTGCAATTAGACCAACAGTCCCACTGAAGCCATCATTTTGTAGCTGAGGCCAGTGAAAACAGTGCTATTTTACATTACTTTATTCTGTTCTATTTGATCTTACCCTATCTTACTTGATCTTATTTGATTTAATTGGTAGAGGCAAAGTTGGGTGTCTTGTGGCACAAACTAAGAGTAACCGATTGCATTCATCCAGGACTGGGTTGACTGGATGGGAGCAGAGAAAGGAGGAGAGAGTGAGGATGCTGATGGTGTGTTTGAAGCTACTGACTAGCCAGGCGAGAGAGGAGGAATTGAAACCAGGATGGGCTGATAGTGGAAAAACAAACATCTCCATAGTGGAAGAACAGATATGGTGGCAGGAAGGGGATGAGAGAAATGGAAGGCCAGGAAGTATTGTTAACAGAGCGGGATTTTTGAATCTGAGAAGCAGGAGCTGAAGAAGTTACAGATAGTTGATCCAAGGTCTGGAGTGCATAAAATGGAGCCAGGAGATGGGGTAAGCGAGGGCATGATGTCTTCACTTGCATGTTGCCTTAAGAGGCAAAGGTGTTCATAAAGGCAAACTCTCTCTATTTTCCAGTCCAATAGTCCCTGGCTGTGCTCCTGCAATAGCTATGATTTCAAAATGGGCCCCTTTCCTTACTTTGCGCTCTCTCCTCACCATCCCCTTTCTGGCATCTTCTTTCTTTCCAAGGTCAGGTAACAAATCACTTTCCTAATCAGAAGCAGCACAGGGACATAAATCAATGTAATTTGTGCATGTTTCTTTCTTTCTCAAAGACTTGTCTAAATGAAACATTATAATATATTTTAGTTACACAAATTAAATGCTGGCTTTTAAAAACTTAGTACTTGTACTTTTCAACCTTCAAAGAACTTTACAGATATTAAGGTTATTAATCTTTTTAACACTCCTAGAGGTAGCATAATTCAGTCTTTGAACTGAACTTATTCAAAAGATTAACACAGAGAGTGAGGAACTATTTGGCTATCAGACGCAATTTTCAGCTACAATATCTTGTCTTTGAGATAATATTGCTTTGGCCACTTCTGACAGTCAGACAATAATTATTTCTGTTCCTCTCTCCATCCATGGGAAGCTATTACTCTTTCAGAGTGGAGCCACTTAAGACTTCACAAAAATAAAAATTTTAAATAGTGATTAATAAACAGTTTAGAATTTCAAAGTGAAAAAATAATAGATGATAATTTCCTCAGAAACCCATAAACCAACTAAAACAATTCTGAGCTCACTGAGCCCCCTTCTCTCCTCTGCTTCTCTTTTATTTTCACCCCTGCATTTCTTCTTTTTGGATTTCTCTCCTTCTGCATATTTCTCCATATGTGGGGATCTTTATTCCCCTCTGGGGTTTTTTCCTGGGTGCTACTCTCCTTATGTGTCTGGCTCTTTCTTCTTTGCCTTCTGACTCTCTTCCCTTCGTCTCTCCAGCTTTTCCTTTTCATTCTACCATTTATGTCTATGGCATCTACGCCTTCTTATCTTGTCTTTTGGCCATGCAGAGGCAATCCATATGCCAGGCAAGTTTCCAGGGTGAAGTCGCCATCAAAAAGGCAACAACTCAGGCAAGAGACAACAATCTGTACCTGTTCTGCATCTCCAAGTGGGGAACAGAATAAAATGGATCTTCATTTGTGGTTTGGCATAAAATTCCATGTCATCAGCATTTGCTCGATAATTGATAAAATGAAACGTCAGGTCCCATTGTAACAGGGAAGGGAAAATGGAGACACGGATTGAACCCACAGCAGTGAAACTGCGGTAGGTATTGCCCCAGCACTGCTCTCAAACAATAGATACAGACGGAGGTGAATTTTCTTTGTGCAGTATCAATCACTCAGGTGGCTGAGTCACACACAAGATTTAATCTCTGATTGCTGCACAAAAATGTCTATAAAGACCCTGCTGTAGAAGACATTTTTCTCCCCAATTCAAGGTTGCAGAGGTAGTTCTGACCATGATTTGCAAAGCACATCGGAGTGTGAAGAGTATACATTAGAGGATAATGTATGGAAGCTTGCTGTGTGTTTGCGGGAATCACATTCTAACGAAGAATCAAGACCCCACAGGTGAGATGGGGATTAGTGTCCAAAAGTTCTCATTAAAACAGGTTAAGTGTTTGCAAATCCCAAGTAGAATAGGTGCCTAATGACAAAATAGCTGAGAATTGTAGAATCACCTCAGTTCTTTGCTGAGATGGGGAGAAACATTAGCTGCTTGTATGGAATTGCAGATGGTGAGGAAAGGGGTTCCTGAAAACTTCAGGAACTTTGGTGCAACCTTACATGGCTATGTGCTGACTACAATGACATCATGAATCTCCACCAACCCTGGTTGGGGGGTACTGCAGGTAGGGAGGAAGTATCTCTTTAATTTTGTATAATTCATCATTATAAGTTATTTTGGGCCTTTGTAAATTCAGAAAGGCAGCAAATTTTAACTCTAGTCTTTTGAAGAGTTCTCCTATCTCTCTGGAATTTGTGTCATAGTTGTAAAAATGTACCCAGACCTAAGAATTCAGGGCATGGCATCTGGTCACTGAGTCACTTACACACACAGGTGAGCAGTAAGACACCCATTCTGTCTATCAGAGTTCCCTTGAGGTCTGGTCTCTCTTTTGTTCAGCCACACCGTGGTCTCAGTTTCCAAGGTGCATGCAGAGCCATTTCTCCTCTGTAATCTTGCCACTTCCTTGTCTGCACTGCACAGAAAGCAAGCAGCGCTTCACCCCCCCTCACTTCCTTCCTGGTGGGGCTTTTAGCTCCCTCTTGCTTCTTAAAAATATTTTGCTGACACTGTGTAGTCTTCCTTCTCTGAGACTGGTGTGTTTGGAATCCAAAAACCGGGGAAACTTAGGATAAGTTCTGCTTTTTTTTGTTGTTGTTGTTAGGTTACTCCTCCAAAGTAAGAAACACATGACTGCATATCTGCTTGAATGGAAGTGAGAAAAAGAAACATAGGTTGAATCTCAAAAATATTATCTGGTCACAGTTGTGTTGAGTTCTCAGAATTTCAAAAGCTTTGGCCAGCTTTCTGGAGCCATAGCCATCTGTCCAGGATAGATATGTGCCATAGTGATGACAGAAGACACAGTGCAGTTCTTCAAAATCAATAAATGGTCTTCAATAAATGAGACCAGAATGGCTAAGCCCTGCCCAACATTTCACTCACTGGCCAAGTTCTTGGTTTTGTTACTCCTGTGACTTCTTGTTAATGAGGCAAACATTTAAATATACACACCGTTTTTAGAACTCCTGGCACATAGAGGTGCCTAAGGAATCTTACATGACATTAATTGTTAATTCTTTTCTTTCCTTTTTCTTTTTGTGACTTTCAATTTTTAAAAAAGGTTTTATTTTCTAATTAAATTTAAATTAAATTACATTTAATTTTTTGGCCACTGAGTTCCCATTTGGAACAGAAGCAAAAAGAGCAGAGAATTAAAGTGAAAAAAGATGGGAAAGGAAAGTTTCAATTTTGGAAACATCTGTATCTACAACGAAGTAAGAACCGGGAGATGGTGACAAATGAGACAGATGTAGTCCCCGCCCTCTGAGATCAGTTTCTAAAAGAAAACATTTAGTGGTGCCTTCATCACAGAACTCTGGCTTATGGACATTGAAAGGATGCTAGGCTTGGAATTCCTTTTGTGTCTTGCTTTTCCTAGAAAGGACGGAAACTATGGAACAGAGTCGTAGGCAGAAAGTGAGAGCAAGAACGACTGTGACAGGCAGCTTGTCTTCGTGGAGAATGAAACCCAGGTGCCCTTTACCTGTGGATAGTTTGGCTCCAGAGAACTGTGCATTCTTCTACATTCCTGCTCTTCCTCCTCCTGCATCTATGCAGGATGAATAATGTGGTCAGGAGGAACAAGACAGAAGTGGAATTCTAATCTTGAGTATGTATAAACCCTATTCAAAATGTTACAAGTTAAACTAATTTTAATAATCACAAGAATCCATTTACAATGGAAAAATAGATGGCATAAAAGCATGGCAGCAACAAGCTTTGAGCTGTGGGGAGAATAGTTTGAGTCATTTCAAATGATTCATTAGCAAGAAGAAAAGCCTTGTGGGGCATTAGATATAATCCAACACAGGGAAGAATGCAGCTTGGAGACTGATATTTTTGAACTCCTTCAGGTCATCAGTATTTAGAAACAAATGATACTATCAAAAGGTACTTTTTCAGATTGCCATGTGCAACTTCTTTCAGAGGCCCTGAGAGGGATACTCACATTTACCCTCCACTTTGAGAAGGAGAGCTCTCTTGTGTGGGTGGCCAGGGAAGGTTATTTAGTGACAGTATATTCCCAGGGCACCTACCAGGCCAATCCACTTATAACTGGCTGGCATAATTATTATAGTTTCAGTGAACATTATGCTGTGTTAACCACAAAATATTGTAATTGCTGTTAGAATGACAGTGAAATGAGCCATACAATTTTAAAACATACTTAGCTGTTTCCAGAAGGGGTGCGAATGAGAGTCATTATGCCTCAAAGATTCAAGGGAAGCTGATTAACAGAACTAAGGGTAGAGAATGGATAAATGACTGTATTTCTTTTTTTTTGTTTTTAATCTTTTTTTAAAATTAATTAATTTATTTTTGGTAGGGAAGATTAGCCCTGAGCTAACATCTATTGACAATACTCCTCCTTTTGCTGAGGAAGATTGGCCCTGGGCTAACATCTGTGCCCACCTTCCTCTATTTTATATGTGGGGTGCCTGCCACAGCATGGCTTCATAAGTGTTGCATAGGTCTGCGCCCAGGACATGAACCTGCGAACCCCGGGCCGCTGAAGTGGAGCACGTGAACTTAACCACTATGCCACCGGGCTGGCCCCATGACTGTATTTCTTTATGCTATGTGAACATTAGTGAACTTTTATTTCTGATTTCACCATTTTTAACCAATTTTAACATTCAATTAGACTCCATACATCATTAGATATTTTGGAAATGACATTGAGGGTAATTTATCGACATTTTATGATTAGGTGTAGTGAGAAGAGATTTCCCTCTATCTGAATTACTAAAGTGAAGGCTCCAGAAAGATCATCAACTGTCCTCCCTCCACCTCTTGCCTGTCAAAGTGCAGACTGAGAACTGGCACAGATTCTCCCACTTAGGACATGTGGCACGTTGGCCAGTGAAGGGCAAGCTATGCAAGAATCTGAATTACTATTACCATGTCCCTTTCACTGCGTGCTCCCAGATCTGTCTATCCTTCTGCATTTCTCCTTCTGGATTTTCCTCTGATAGAGTTGGCACATCAGAACAGGAGCTGGCATGCTTTATATGGCATGTGTACCAGAGAGAGCATCAGAGTCATCCATCTTTGCCTTGCAGGCTGGCCACCACCTTGCAAACTTCCCCCTGGGTTTCAGAAACCTCAACGTGACCCAGGTCTGCTTCTTTTAGGTGCTTGGAGGACCGTCAGGGGAGGATCTTGACTCCCAGTTCCATAGTTGTGAATTTCAAGATGGCACTTGATAACATCTTTTCCATGCAGTGGCCAAAATGTTGAAGTTTGCTAAATCTTTATATATGTTCAGTTCCTCTGAATTTGGCAAGAGAAAGAGGCTTGAATAGCAGCAGAAAAATGATATGATACCATGCCTCTTGCCATAATTATGTTGTATTTATTTAGCCTTTCCCAATTTTCCTTGAAAGGAGGCATATGAGCGACTTATGACCTAATTCCAACCTGGAAGAGGGTTCTAGTCTTAGAAACTTGTTTCCTACCATAAAAATAACAAAACTTATCACCCAGCGTAATGAGAATTATATCACATAAGTTACTTTGCAATATTCTTTAAGGGTTTTTTTTTCCCTCTACATGGCCTTTTCCCCCTTCTCTTGGCTCTGGGTGTCAGAAAGTCTGGGTGGTAGAGGTAAGAATCTTCACAGGAATTCTTTATTTTACCAGGAATTTTAGACCTGAACTTAAAAGTTAGAATCTTTTAAAAATGTTATTACCTAGTTAGTGTGCAAGGATATCTCTATAGGACTTGGGGTGGCAAATGTTTTGAGATTGGCCTTTCCTGGGTGAGAGCATTTGCCCAATGATTCCTGTGAGGTATTGGTGGGTAGTAGTTGTGTGTATCATTGAGTTTTTCCTAAACCAAGGAGGTCTTGCTTACTCTAGTTAAGATTGTTAAAACTGATAAGATGGGTAATTGGGAGGTGGGTATCGTCGGCCGTAAGGGATGACAGAGAAATTGTGTTATTATAAATACGCCAGTGGTTGCCAGTATTCTGATTCGCTGAATCTTGTAATGGAAAGGTTAGTAGTATTGAGTATCTTTAAATTCACAAAATTCACATAATTGAATTATTAGAGACTGGAACAGTTTCTATAGTACTCTGATCAGGCAAATAAATTGTCCAGTCTACGTTTGAATACTTTCAGTCATGGGAAATTCATCTCTTTCTGGGCATAATTTTTTTTAATTCTGAGTATTATAAGTTGTTCCTTGTGATAATCCAACCAAATTTGATTCTCTAATATATATGAATCCTTGTTCCATTTCTTGGGCCTTTGTGAAAGAAATTTGACTACAGTCTTACAATTATTTCCAGATCACTGTACTCACCCAGAGATTTTTCACTTCCATGCAAAACATCTCCAGATTCTTGTGAAAGGGTTATGTAGTTCTTGGTGATTCTAGTTTCTTTCTAGTTTGCCCATATCTGGGTGTGGTCTGTCCATGAAGAACAGAGCGGCACTTTCACCACCTTCATCCTAGATCTTGAATTTCATTATTTCAACCTAAGATCAGCGAGGGCTTTGGATGGGGAATCATTGATGGGTTTTATGTAGAGCAGTGCCATGGAGTGATTTTTATTTTAAATAATCAATCAGGTGGCCTTGTGGGGATGGATTTAAAGGGAACAGATTGGAGGGCAAGAATAGCTAGAAAGTTATTGTAGAAGGAGGATTTGCATCAGAGAAACAGCAATGAGGATGAGGAAAAGAGATTGGATTTTAGAAACAGTAGAGTATTGAACGTCGGTGATGAAGGAGAAAAGGGAATCGGGATGATGCTGAGATTCCTAGCTTGGATAATTGGTGGTGAATGATGGTACCGCAAACTAAAAAAAACCCTAGGGAAAGAGCCAGTTTTAAGGAAACGATAAAATCCTTCTAACTATGATTTAATTTAGCCCATATTCCTCCATCAGTCTACGAGAATATAATGGATAAGCTTATATAAAGACCTATTATTTATAGATACATTATGTAGCCACATTCCCCTGATCTACCAATCTAGGGATCCTATTGGAAAAGGAAATGAGTTTTATTTGACATGACTAGGTACTGACTGGGCTGTGCATCCCTCTTTTATCCATTGTTTGATCAATATTAATCAGCTGTCATTAAGCACTGGCAGTTGGAAATGTTTTATGCTCTTATTGTCTAGCGAAATAGGTTGGATTATAGTATGAGGATTTTACAAATGTGTGTTTCTGAGTCACAAAAAGATTCTAATTGCTTTGTGTCTCTTACATTTTAGCTAACTACAGCTAAATTGAGGTCTATGTTAGCAAGATGAAACATCTGAACTTTTTTTTGAAATTTTAGGAGACATGAAATTGTTCATCTGAAATCCAATTCCTACTGCAATTTAGGGGTACTCTGGAATGATAACTCCTTGTAAAGGGGCATTGTGACAAATTGTAAGAAAATAGAACACAGGACCCACTATTTTTTTGTAAAATCATAAAATATTCTCTACCTTGCTTTTTGTAGACTGTTCATACTATTATATTCATTTCCAAGTCACTTATGTATTTTTGAGGCTGTTCCTGTTTATGTCGACAGTTTGATGGGACAGTTGGAAGGACACATGGGGTAGAGGAACGAATTAGGTGACTTAAGCTCATAGGAAGCTTGAGGCTGTTCTCTGCTGTTTGGCTAATTGAATTCTACACGGGTTCCAAGCTCAAGTGTCTACAGGTATGAAGCAGCTTACTTAAAGCTGTAAAACAAGGCTGGCTGCAGCTTCGTCCACATGGGGAGCAAGCCCATTCTGAAGGGAGCAGCTTCTAATCCTCATTGTTATGAGGGATTGTGGGGTCACTATTAATAGATCTTTGATATTTCAAGAGAAGCCAAAACATTTTATGTGAAGTCTACTTATCACAAAATATTGTCAATTAATTCACATTAAACAAATGCTGCACAGGCCAAACAAAACTTGCCTTCAGACCAGAAATGCCCCGCTGGTTTGCAGCATCAATATTAGGTCATTTCTAAATATGACCAGTTAAAAAGCATGCACTCCTACCTTTTTAAGCATTTATATTAAGGGTTTAGGGCAAAAAAGATAGGCTATGGCCCCTTATTGCTTAACTCATTTTACTTAAAACCAGGACTGATATTTAGCTGGTCTGCACTGTTACAGTATGTCAGGCAGTATTCATTCTGATTGATTGGTACTGTGTGGTCAAAGTGGTTAAATATTTTGAATATCATCCTTGCTCCAAATTAATAAGCAACACTTACAACTAGCTTGGTTTAGGTATGGTTTTGCCTGAACATTGAAAGTCCTCTTAAAACCTTTTCATTCCAAGCATTCTAGGATTTCTCAGTTCCTTGTAGGGCTACTTTAGAAATAAAGGTTATATTAACAAATAACAACTTGTCAGACCATAATCCCACTCATTCAATTTCAGAATATTATTTGGTAATTCCTACTCTGTAGCCCCTTTTAATTATCAGCCTGACATGGGTTGATATAAAACATTTGGTGGGAAAGCAATTGTTCCCTGTCACCTATGTTCTTCAAAGATAATCATGAAATATTGGCTTTCTTTCTGTTTAGATTTAATCTTGTTTTTGGTCAATTAATTGGTGCAGTGTTTTCAACTTAATAGGAATATAATTGATTCTACTGTCATTACATTAGACATTTAAAAAAATGTGTTCCAAAATGAGATTATATTACTTACTATTTGTAACATGCCTTTTTCTTTCCAAAAAGTTTTTATTTTAAATAATAATTTACAGGTTCTCAATACTGAAGAAAATTACTTTAAAATTATTTAGGATAGAAATGATTTTTATAGTATCTAAAACAACCCAGTCAGATGAGACAGAGTGGAAGGAGCACTGGATTGGGAGTCAGAAAACACAGGCCTGGTCTCTTTTGCCGGTCAATGTGATGTTTTGGTTTTTATTATTAATTATTATCATTAAGTTTTTAAAAGTATTCTGGGGCAGAAATGTAACTATTTCCATGCTTATTTTTTATCTCATGCTTGCTTTTCCAAATAAGAAAGAGAAACACTAGAGTCTCTGGAGTTGTAGCGTTTGAAACTTATTGACCCGTTGCCTCTGGTATAGAGATCAAAAAGGAGTTTTTCAAGTTGAGTTCAGAAGAGCAGTCTGTCTTTCTGACCTGTAGTGTTGCCACTAATTGTAAACCAGGTGTTACTCTTGGGAAATGAAGATATTCGATTATGGAAAAACAGTAAGGTGTGGAGGGCCAAGGGCAAGGCTTGGAGCTGTTTACATGAGTGTGGGATAACCTTTCAAGTCAGGAGAGATGAACAAATTCAAGTTTTCAGACTCCGTCCTTCAGTCTCCCAAGATATATTTTTGAAAAGTGCATTTTTCCTGGGTTCTCTTTCAACAATTCCCACTGCTGAATTTGGAATGTCTTGACTATTTCAATCTCCTTTCTTATTTTATTCCTTGGGCAGCTGGCCCTTGTTGTTGGTTTGTTAACTGCTAGATGTTGATTTATATTAATCTGGAAGGACATAAAGGATCAGAAATCAAGCCTCCGACTAACAATATGACAAGGGTAATCTGCCAACACGTCCTTGGTTTGGCTCCAAGAGGTTGCAATAGCAGTGTAATAAAAGGTACAAAACTCCTGATTTCTACTGGGTCTGACTCTAGGCCATGACTTGGCGATATTTGCAAACCCTAGAGGGAGGAAAATTTAGAGATGTAGACAGAGAGAGAGAGAGAGAGAACGCCAGCACAATGCCAATTCATGGTTGGTAGTCTCCTGTAGTCAGATTGCAGCCATGCCTCTCTTAACCACTGATACTTTTGCGTGTATTGGGCTATTGAGGGACAACACCTCAAATTTTCCTGAAAGTTCTTTTGTGTAGCTAAGAGTACCTACTTGGCACTGGTTTAATTCTTTAAAAGGTGCTAAAAAATAAAAATGTAACATCCACACTTGATTTTATCTTTACTTTTAGGCTGTCTTAATTTGAGGATATTTTTCTGGCTTGAGAGAGTAGGGATAAGCTACAATTTTAGTTTCCATCTTAAGAAGTTCTGGCCTCTCAGTTTCCTCACAAAATTCTCCCTGTAAATTGTGTGTATGTTTTTTGTAAGTTTGTCTCTTTCCTTTTTTAAAAAAATTTTTTGTGTGTGTGTGTGAGGAAGACTAGCCCTGAGCTAAGATCTGTTGCCAATCCTCCTCTTTTTTGCTGAGGAAGACTGGCCCTGGGCTAACATCCGTGCCCATCTTCCTCTACTTTACATGAGACTCAGCCACAGCATGGCTTGGCAAGGGATGTGTCTGTCTGTGCCTGGGATCCGAACCTGCGAACCCTGGGCTGCCAAAGCGGAGCGCGCGAACTTCAACAACTACGCCACCGGGCCAGCCCCATGTTTGTCTCTTTCTTGTAGTACATTATATGCAACTAATAAGAGTCAGCTGATATTTTCAACATTCTGCCTGGAAGTCAAGTTCAAAACTTCATGAAGTACATTTTATATTTTCAGGTTACCTCACATGACAGTTCTACCAAATGTTTCATGACTATGTAACATGGGTGCCATTTTCCCAGTCTGTCTAGTAATTTCCTTGCCATTTCCCCAGCCTCTTCTGATAGTTTCCTTGCCATTTTTCCAGTCTCTGCCTGCCACCTTGTCCGAAACCAGTTCCACATATGTTTGGTTTATGCTATGGCAGCACACTCCTAGGTACTAATTACCTATTGCCATAATAGTGGTGCAAACAAACAACTACAAAACTCGGTTGCTTAAAACAATAACTTTCCGCAGTTTTACCTCTAAGGTCTTTACAGTGCTCATACTCCTTATCTCCATTAGTAAGAGTCCTTTAATTGACATAAGCTTTGTAATTATCATAACCTAATTATTAGCTTTATTATCTTCTAACTTTCAATTTTACTTTGGTTTTCCAGCTTGAGGAAGAAGCCATCATATAGGAAAATAAATTTTCTGAAAAAAAAATGCAGTCATATAGTGAACCTTCTCATCACTAATCTGAACCCATGTAAATGGTCCCTGTTCAGAGGAATATTTCTTCCCCACTGACTATCTTTCTTTTTTTGCCCTAATTTTTTGTTTGAGTAAAACTCGTTTGGGTTTTTCCTTTCTCCCACCAATAAAGAACATTACTGATTGTAACGTAAAATAAAATTTACAATTAATTACAACAATGAAACACCTCCTACATCTGTCTAAATTTTCAATTTTCTAGTTCACAAATCCTTTATTCTGCTATATCTAATCTGCTGTTAAGTCCATATATTGATTTCTTAATTTCTATTACTATATTTTGCAGTCCTAGAATTTCTATATGACTCTTATTTAGAGATTCCAATTCTTTGGTGAAATTTCCCTCCTTACCCTCTCTATTTTCTTAAACATATTAAGCATAGGTATATTAAGTCTGTGACTGCTAATTCTAATATCTGGGTCCTCTCTGAGTCTTTTCCTATTGTCTGTTTTCTCTCTTGTTGCTATTTGTTGTTGTATTGTTCTGCTTTGTGCACCTGGTAGATTTTTATTGACTATCAGATATGGCATATGAAAAATTGGAGATGATCTGGATTGTGTTATCTCTTTCCAGAGACAGTTTACTCTATCCTCTATTTGGTAGCTCTAGTGGAGGAAAATCACCATAATCAAGTGAACTGAGGAGACCAAAAGCTGGATTTCAGTCTTCTTAAGATTTAATTTCCTTCTTGAGAGGTATAGCATCCCAAAGGTTTTGAATGAGAGCATGAAATGTTCACTAGAGCACCTCTCCCTTAGAGGGTTGTGGCCTCCAAATTTGTCTTTTCAACACCAAAAGATGTTTAAAAATCTGCTTTTATTTTCAATGGCTTTGTGCTTGGCTTCTTAGCTTCTTGCCCTACTCAGCTCAGTTCAGAAAATGCTTTGACAGGAAAACCAGCTGAGTATCATATTTACTTTTTTGCACTTCTTTTCCCTCCAGGCTTAAACTCTCAAATCCTGGCTGCCTTGACAGCACCAAACTCTTTTGTTTACCCAGCCTTGTGAGATCACCAAAAACTAGCTTAGATTGTCTGCTTTTTAGTAGTGGCTAAGTATTCTTAACCTCTCAGCTGACATTTAGAATTGGCAAATGCCCTGAGGGGTAAGTGGCATTCAGAATATGTCTCACATTTCTGCATTTCCCTTCTCACTGGGATCTTTTTTTTTTTTTTTTGTGGGGAAGGCCAGCCCTGAGCTAACATCCATCGCCAATCCTCCTCTTTTTGCTGAGGAAGACTGGCCCTGGGCTAACATCCGTGCCCATCTTCCTCTACTTTATATGGGACGCCGCCACGGCATGGCTGACAAGCGGTGTGTTGGCGGGCACCTGGGATCCGAACCCGCGAACCCCGCCCTCCCAAGCGTGAGCCAAACCGCTGCGCCACTGGGCTGGCCCCCTCACTGGGATCTTGATACCTCAAGTTCTGGCTGCTCCAGAAGCTCTCCAATGCCTTCAAACAAATAATATTTTTTTCTTTTTAAATTTGAGCCGGCTTTTCTTATTGTTCTTGGCACGAGAAATCGTCTGCGACATGTAAATTCATGACAGGTAAAAGTGGAAATCCCTGATTTCCAATTTAAAAGTGAACATATTCATTCAACTGATGATTTATTTACTATTGAAACAAATATTTATGGGATATTTGCTACGTTCAAGTATTATACTAATTGTCAGAGTTATAAGGATAAAGAAAATATAATTTCTGGCCTCAAGAGTTTCTTATTTTATTAGGGGAGATGAGAAATGCAATTGCAGTGTTTTAGCTTGGATACTACCGTCGCCCCCAAATTTAGAGCACTGAACACGGATTTGGGTGCAGGTACTTGGGGTGGGGGGCGGGTAATCCCAGGAAACTGGAGAGGGGACACTGAGAAGAATTAACTAGGGAGAGACGGAAAGCAAATTCAAGGGTGTGTTACTATACTGGGTTACTGGTGTGGGCAACTGGTGTTCAATTCCACTGGGGTCCCTATGAGGAATCGTGCAAAATGTGCCTCAGAACTGCCAGCCCGAAGTGTGCAGGGGGTGGATATTTATTCACTGGCTCTTGCCCTCAGGGGTCAAGGATTGACCCAAAGAGCATTCAATTTTCACACCTCCACATAGGCCAGAAAGGCTGAACGTATTCCTCCAGTCATCGTACAATGAGGAGGTAGAGAAGCATCAGGGAAGAAAGTAAAAGAAACGGGGTTCAGATGAGGCCAGAGTTTGTCAGACTACACCTGTTTGCAACTGATTAGCACAGCAATTGCTGGAGAAAAAGGATAGGCCTAGAGATTGTAAGACAGGGAATAAAAGATGCCCAACATAGGGAGTAAAGAAGGAAGAGCAAATTTTAACATAACGTGGATCCATTTGTTCAAATTAAAATAATATTTTAGAAATAAGTAGACATATGATAGTTTATGTCTCTGAGGTTGTTAAAGGTATTTTGTTGAATTTGCACAGTTCTTTATAGTTTTCAAATCACTTGGAGTCTCTCATCTCATTTAATCCTCATAAGAATTGTATGCACTATGTGGGATGGTTGTCATCATTTCCCGTTAACCAACAAGGGTAGTGAGGTACAGAGAGGGTGAGATAATTAACTAAGGAGACCCAGCAAATAATTTGTCTCACAGTGTGAGAACCCAAACTTCCTAATCCAATGTTTTTCCCCATACATCATCCAGCTTTCATATTCCTAGTAATTGTAGTTATAATCAGTGATAAAATTATAGGCAGTGAACAAGTTACAAACAGATGACATTCCAAAAATGGCATCACATTTTCTTTAAAACATTACAAAATATGTTTAATCCAGTCAGAGCTATTCTAAAAGAATACTAAACAGAACAATCTTGGATGGTTGTCTTAGCCAGAGCGCTGATGTGGATCTGACTGCTCACTGTAGGTCATATTCATTGTGCAACATCTCAAACATCCTCTGGAATTCTGGGAGTGAGAGAGGTAGAAATGGGAGAGGATTCTGTCCCAGAGGGTAGGGTCCAACAAATTGGGAAATGTCACTCTTGACGGGTAAACATTCTTTGCCAGAGAAGTAATTCTGATAATCTCTTATCTTCCGGTTCCCAGGAAACAGAAGTTGTTTCAACTCTCATTGAGAGGAACAGAGAGGGACCCCAGGGAAGGAGATAAGGGCCAGTTGCCTGCCAAATTGGTAATATCAGTCAGCCTCAGTCAGTTGAGGAAACGGGAGATATATATATGAAGTTTCAGCCAGAGGAAAAGTAGATAGATTAAGTACATAGATAAAGTGAATTGTGTTGGACCACCAGGCAAAGCTCATCATATGGTCCATATAACAAAATCACCAGCATCGATAGAACTCATCTTCCCAAATAGCCACACTCAGTTTTCAAGTGTTAACAAAATTGGGGCTCGATTTCAAGTAATGCTGAATGGCTTTATGCCATTTCTGATTTTAATTTCTCTGTGGGGACGTAGGAAACGTTGAGACTAATGCAAAGACTTTTTGGAAACAGAAAGACCTTGCTTTGTAAAATTATGTGGTTTGATACTCTGTTACTTTAGTCAAACTGTTGTTTATATTATGTGGCTTTAGACCAGAATTTGAATTTCATCCAAGTTATGCAGTTAAGCCCAAGCTTTCGAGTGAAACTAATTGTCTGGCTGTATTTAAGTGGATTGATTCTGGATTCATACGGTTGTGTCAAAATGCAATTATACATCCTCCAATTTCTACATAACTCCCCTATGAGTACCCCTGCAAAGAATTCTTTGGTGTATTGATTATTCATTTCATCTTAAACTAGTACTTAGACAAGAAATATGATGATGGCTCTTTTTCCCCTCCTGAGAAAAAAAGGAAACAATAAATTAATCTGATAAGTCAATGTTATTCTAAACAAAAACAAATTCTAGAAATACATCTGCTCTCAGGGAAAGGAAACCAATGTTAGATTTGGACTAGACCTTCTGGAACTTAGGATGATTGAAATCTGTCTAGTATCTCAGATATCTTCTGGAATTCTTGGAGGAGGAGACAGTAGAAATGGGGAGAGGACTCTGGCCTTAAGGGGAAGGGTCCTATAAATTGTGAAGTGTTACTCTACATAGTTTTGAACACAGATAAAGGCCTCTGTGCAATTCTGTGGTTTGATGCTCTGTTGCTTTGTGAAGCTGTTGATAATAGTTGTGAAATAACAGAAAATATATGTATTGGTCTCCATCCCTGGTTCCTGGCACAGAGTTCCTAGAACCCTTGTAATTTCCTGGTGATAAGAGGGCTAGGAGCATCTTTTGTTCTAACATTTGGTCTTTGACCCCAGATCCTGACAGAGGGCTCCTGAAACACTTGTAATTTCCTGGGTGATAGGGGTCTTTTGTTCTAGTGAAGTGACTCTGGATGGGCTCCTGGATGACTCCTAGATGAAGGCTGGTCACCAGAAAGACTAAAGCCGTAGTTAGAAGCTTGGAATTTTAGCCCTGTCCCCCATTCTTTTGAGAAGGAACAAGAGCTGAGAATGGGGTTAGTGAAGGATCATGCCTATGTGATGAAGCCCCCATAAACATCCCAGTAGCAGGGGGTTTGGAGAGCTTCCGGGTTGGTGAACACATCCACACTGGGAGGGTGACACATCCCAACTCCACGGGGACAGAAGCTCCTACTCTCAGGACCCTCCCAGACCTCGCCTCCATATCTCTTCACCTGGCTGTTAGTCTGTATGCTTCATCATATCCTTTAATAAACTGGTAAACATAAGTGTTTCCCTGAGTTCTGTGAGCCAATCTAGCAAATTAAGTGAGCCTGGAGAGGGGGTCGTGGGAACCTCTGATTTTCAGCCAAATCAGACAGAAGTTGTGGGTAACCTGGACACCTACTACTTGCGATCGGCATCTGAAATGTGATGGGGAGCAGTCTTGTGGGACTGAGCCCTTCACCTGTGGGATCTGACACTGTTTCCAGGTAGATAGTGTTAGAAGTGAGTTAAATTGTAGGACACTCAGCTGGTGCAACAGAGAATTGCTTGGTGTGGGGGAAAAACTTCCACACATCTGGCATCACATACTTGTGAGTGTGCTAGTAGTGTGAGAGTGGAGGAGACACGTAGGAAAGAAAGACACAGGAGGGGAAAACAGGGCGATTTTTCCTAAATCAATACTATATACATTATATATAGTATTATATATTATACTATTAAAGAGGGTCAGAAAAAGAAGTGCTTTCTTATCACCAACTCTCTTACACAATTCTCCCTTCCCTCCTTCACCTGAAATTGGGTGTTTGAGGGAGGGGATGGAAAGATGAAGCAGCTGGGAAAGGTAGAGATGGGGGACAAGAAAAGGAGAATGAAAGCAGATAGTACTTTTCAGTCTGGATGGCATCTACTCGGAAGTAGAGACATCGAGATTGCCAAGAAGATGGGAGTTCACGCTTTCTCCTACCACAGTTTGAAAAGTAAAATGTTCTGGTCTTATACAAAGTAGAGCATGTCCTGAAAATATATTGGGTGTCCAGGTGCTATCCTCACACTGCCATGAGTGGTCACTTGTAACTTTGGAAGATACTTACTACATGAGGCCCCCACTGAAATGTTAATAGTAGCGGGTTCTGATTTTGCTGCAATCCTATGTATTTCTTATTTTAATGTAATAGTTTATATGTATGTATCTTTTCATGGTTGGTTTCATCCACTCAATGATACATTTTACACAAGATTTAGCTATACATATAAATCTACTTTATTTCTCTTAATTGTATTAATTGCACATAGTATTCTATTATAAAAATGTACCACATTTTATTTATCCATTCCCCTGTTGTTGAACGTTTCCAAATTTTGAAATTACAACAACAAAAAATTGAAATGAAGTTTTTTCCGTAAAACAATCCTGAGTGTTTTAGGTTTTTTAAACATAGATACTTATGCAAGTGTTTTCTTTTTTTCTTTTTAAGCATAGACACCTAACACTTAAACTATTGGTTCCAAAGGTAGAATATTTTCAACTTTACTAAATACTACTGAAGCGACTTTCCTAATTTACACCCTCATCATCCATTAACAGTCCTTGAAGGTATCTGATTCCCTGTCATCTCACCAACACTTGGTATTTTCAAACAGTGTAAGTTTTGCAAATTAAGTCAAATAGATGCAAAATGTTATCTATTTTACACCCACATCTATTTTGATGCTATGGGCATTTTAAAACCTCCTGTACTTTGTCATCCTATCTTCATTTTGGCAGACTCCGTCACTCTAGCTCCCAGACTTACCTTTGCCCACACCTCACCTACTCTGGAGACTCAGAGGGGTAAGTGCTAGGGATGAGGTGAAGTTTCTCTTGATATATGAGTTTTTATAAAGACGAACAAAACATAAATTTGTTTAGGGCCATGGAATATCCCCCAAATCAAAATGGTCATATCCAAAATGGCCACATAAAACAGTTGTGTCAAATTTTCTATGTTAATCTTGAATATCTTTCTTTTATAATAGATATACTTCTCTGAGATAATTTTTAATGGTTGAAGAGTATTTCATTTTAAGAATGTCCCAGAACTTAATAAGTTCCTATTTATTTGCTTGGTTGTTTATTTTTCAGACAATTGGATAGACCTTAATTATAGCAAAATCTGAGAGCACATTCTTGAATTTCAATACTGGAATTGCTTTTTCAAGTGAGCCTTGAGATACATTGCTATATGCTTCCAAGAAAGTTTGGAATCAAAAGGAAGTTGAACATTTTTTCCATGGGTTTAGTGCCCAGTTGTATTTTTTCATTTTGTGATTTTTCTGTCAACATTCTTAGCTTTCTCTGAGTTTTCAGTAAGTTAGAAAAATCCTTTGGATTTGCTATAAAAACTGAGCAATTTTATTATGAGGCAAATGGATTTTGAGAAAGATATTCTCAGTTTCATCTTCACAGAATTTCTCACCTAGAGCGTAGGGTTAACTGGACTAATTTACAATTTTACTTTGGCTTTGTCCCATTTAGGATAATCCAACCCACTTTCCTTAACCTCAACATGGCATATTCAATTTCTATTGCCTTTGTTTCACTCTTTTTCTAGGATATCATTAACGTTTCCAATTTAGTTTCTTGCCTTAAAAATAACATTTTTCAACATCATGATAGTAAAATAGAAGAAAATGTTTTCCTCATTCTTGCTGTAGCTTGTTAACAGCTGGAGGTGATCCCTGAGTTAGCTGGAAAATACACATTTATTGCTCTCTGTAGAAAACTGCCTTCTGAGTGGAGCAAGCAGTGAAATACTTTGAGTGCCTGACAAAGTGACATCTCTAAATGGGAAAATATCAGGGATTCTAAGTTTCAGACCCTGCCAGTAGAAATTTCTTGCAGATGAGGGCATTTTTTCTGTAAACAATGAAAGGGTAAGAAAGAAGAAGGTGGATTTCTGCAGTTTAGTTTCGTGACTTTAAGAGGGACCAAATCTTGATTTTATTTCTCTAGGATAGGTAACACAGACATAGTAATCATCTAATATTTTTTCTCACTTGACCTGATCTATGATTTGTTGGAACTTGCTTATCTATTTTTGCAAGCAAAGCTTTGTTGCTGCATTTCTGAACATCAAAATTAGAAAAATCATATCCCAAAGCTTCTAATACTTCGAATTATGCAAACTCCATATTTTGTTTTCACATACAATTCTACATAAATCTTTATATCTTTTATTTACAAGACCAAAAAAAAAAAATGAAAAGAGAAAAAGTATCCTATGTATACATAATACCTCTTGATGAACTATCCTTTTATGAGATGGAGGTAGGTGGGAGGGTGGACGAGTAGGAGACCCATTAGAATGAAAAGTGTAATTATTATTTTTAATTGGGGCCACTTGGACACCAAGATATTATTTCCTTTTTAAGGGATGTGTGCTCTGTAGAGCTGCTTTCCTTAAAGAACTCATTTCTATTTCCATGTTCCCATTCACAAAAGTACTAAAAGTCCTAAAGGATATGAAGGGCATAAAAACAGGGTGTAGTCAATCACTATTCTTTTATAAACTGGGCCCCTATTCTTCCACGGTTTCCCACAATGTATTTTGCAATTTCTGTTTAGAATATCAGTAGATTATAATACAGTCTTTGTAGTCTGAGTTTCAATTTGAGTCCTTATCAATCAAATATTTAAGGTAATTCTACAAGGTAGGGAAGTTTTAGCATTTTATATTATCTATGGATCTCTGGAAGACAAAAGAAAATTCTCTATATTGACAGACTACACGTGTAAAAGTAAAAGCATCTGCTTTCTAGCTGGCTTAATCTTAGAAAAAAAACAGTAAAAAAGACCAGAGTATTTCAGATTGGTAGTATAAGACATATAAAGTAAAGACATGATCATTGAGATGATAGAAATCAATTTCCTATCCTTATGTACCAAAACCTAGACCCCACACAGCAGCCTGATGTAATTCCATTTCCACGCTTAATTACTTGGTACTTGCATGGCCTTTTAATTTTTGTGTTACTATTATTCCTGGAAAATGAATAAATTCACTCAGCAGAAATAAATTAGACAACTTGCCACTCAAACTAATCACCCTGGTGCTTTGCTTCCCCTGTTCAAAAGATAGGTTGACAGTTAGCAGGCGTTTATTTAGCCATTTCTTGATAACAGAGCATCTATTTGCACATGGGTATGAGGAGAGTTATAAAGATTTTAAAAGTAATTATCTTTGGGTCTCCTTAGGATTTGAAAGTCTAATTAAAGAAAGTTTAAGACACTATAAATCTTAAAGAACTAGGTTTATAGCATGCAATCCAGTCAGAACTCGGCCTTAAATTGGGAACTGGGTATGCTGAAGAAGAGTGCAGAAACATTGATCTTAGCCAGGATTTAGTTGCTCACAAGACTGAATATTAATGAAACAGATGGAAAGTGGTAGGTAGAGAAACTCAGGTCCATAACTATAACTACAAGGATTACTAAACCCAGATCCCTTTTTCTAGTTGGCATTGGGAATATGCCCCTGGCATTGGGAACACACTTGTGTCAATGATGGCTGCTGCCTGTCACTTGTACACTGAGTGTAAGACGGCCGTAAGGCACAATTGGAAGCAGTCAGGAGAGAAGGGCAAGGACGTGAGTTTGCTACATCTACTCCTGCTGCATCTACTCCTGTAGGTGACATCTGTACCTATGCATAACATTTCCCCTGTCCTGTTTACTCGTATATCCTCGCGGCACTTTGTTTCATTTAGACTATACATTTTCTTTAAATACGTGAGCAAACCTACTGGTTTAACGTACCCATCAATCTAAGACATAAAGGATATTAAAATGGACCTGGAGAACATAAGGTAGAATCCTGGAAGAAAAAAAAATTCAGTCAATTTTTATCTTAAAAAAAATTCCATTTTCAATGGATTTTCTTGGAAGGTGTGCCTTTGAGATAGCTGAATATATTTCCTTTAGGCAGATGCTTTATGACTTCTTGGGTAAAAATGTCTGTAGAAGGTTGTGAGAATGACCAGAAGGGGAAAGGGTGATATCCATTAATGTGACTGAGGCCAGGGTAGGTAAGCAGATCCATTTTAAATTCTGGTCGCAGAGGACTATTTGAAAAGCACTTATGAAGTTATCCATTTTTCCAAACAATGTTCTTCATGTTCTACCACCTTGGGAAAGCTTTATGGAAAAGAATGAACAATAAATAGCTTCTTTATTAGAATGGATTACCTTGCTACTAGTACGACACCAATTTACCTGTATTACTGATATTTCAGGCTAGGATTTGTTTTTAGATGTTCACATGTTAACAACGACAAAAAGGTGCTTTTCCTTTACCCTTTTCTCTTAATCACTTATTTTTCACCTCCAAAACTTTTACATTCCTGAGAGAAACACACGGGCCATCTTCGGCATGCGGCACAATTATGTCTTCTTTTTCAAACTCATGATTCAAGTTTGACCCACACCACACCAGAGGAGATGTGCTTTGTCATCACACGTCCTTTCCGCAGCACTGAAGGATATATCAAAAGTCACGTGTGCAAGTGAAGTCTTGTAGAAATTATTTTGATATCTTTGAAAAATGCAAAAAGGCTCACCAGTCAGAAGGAAAGAGACCAGAAGAGAATTATGATTCCCTTCTCACAGGTAGTGTTTAAAAAAGTTCTTTTTTTTTAAATCAAGTTCAGAATTATTCTGTTTACAGTGAAGTACATTGCTTATTACCTGGTCTTTATACGCCGTCCTCTTGCCTTCCGGTGCTGTATCAGACAGCGTTCTGTTGCTACTCATAGGGTTTTCATGGCTGATTTTTTTGGAAGTGAGTGGCCACGTCCTTCTTCCTAGTCTGTCTTAGTCTGGAAGCTCCGCTAAAACCTGTCCACCATGAATGACCCTGATGGTATTTGAAATACTGGTGGCATAGCTTTCAGCATCACAGCAATACACAGCTGCCATAGTGTGACAACAGACAGATGGGTGGTGCGGTTCCCTAAATAGAAACAAACCCAAGTGTGGCAGTGGGAGCACTGAATCTTAACTACTAGATCCCCAAGGCTAGCAATGATTCCTTACCCAATCTAAATGTATGTTTAATTTGGTTCCATCTCTAAGTGCAAATAAATAGCTCTGAAAAGTCAATTATTCTCATTTTCTTTCACACATGGCCTATAATTGTCGTTTTATGTCATTCCTGCTAGAGCTCTGATACAAAGTTAGAGTACTATGTTATAGCCCAGTTCCAAGTCTTTACTGAAAGTAGATGAAAGATGATGTCTTTGCCAGCAATTGAGAATTCTAAATTGCCAGTCTCTCTTGATTTTAGGTTGCCCTTCATAGACCATCCTGTAGTAGACTCATGCATGGACTTTGGAGTTAGACAGATTTGGGGTTGAAACTTTGCTCAGCCCCTTATATTTTTATTTGGCTGGGTCCCCCTTGAAGCCGCACTTTTATTTTTCACCCGTAGAGTGGGAATAATGAATACACCAACCTCTCGGAGCTGTGAGACTTAAATGAGATAACATAAGTGGGAAACCTAACTCAGGGTCTGTCCCTGGTAAGGTGCTCAGTGGGAAGCCACTATCTTCTGTGATGTTGCTGTTGCCACGATAAAGGGCTACTTCAAGTCTCATTGCAATTACCATAGCTTTTGTTCCCAGGGTGTGAGCAACCAGCCAGAGGACTCTGAACGCCAATGAGCTCTAGTACTGAGATGTGCCCAGGAGGTGTGGTCATTGTTTGGGTCATTTGCTGGGTTTAATAACCATCAAAGAGAGTGATTCACTACTTAGAAAAAGTGACTTGCAGCTCCAAGGCCCTAAAACAAACTGTCACCAGTTGACATTGCCATCTAGTGTGCTCATCTAATTATATTTTAGCTATAATTAAACACTTTCAATCTGATCATTTCCACCAAAGAAAGTGTATTATCTAGGCTAAAATGCCGTAGAAAACCCCGTACCTAGCACAGGGCCTGGCACAGAACACCTGGCATGAACACCTAAGCAGGTGTTGAGTATATGTTCATAGCCTATCGAATACATCTGGATCTTTCCTAGGTGCTGGGTTAGAACCCTTGGTGCATACCTTGATGGACCTTGGCTATTCTAGAAGGAACTGGATATTCTTTGAGGTGATCTGAAACAGTTTGTCATTCCTTCATTTCTACTAACATTTATTGAATTTATGGGTTAGCTCTATAGTTGGCAGTCATATTCACAATTTAATCATCACTCTAGTCTTTTGAGGTAAATATTATTCCTATTTTTCAGATAGGAAAATTGAGACTTAACAGATAAAATGACTTACTAACAGCAACTAAGTTTACTTTGATGAGTGGATCTGTGTCACACCTAGCAGCTCTCTGGTTAGGGGCATGCCTTATCTAGAGGGGACTTGGGTACTAAATGCTGTATGTTCAGTTGCCCCCAAGATCCTTCCTTGAGAGCATATTATTTAGATCCATTCTTCTTTTCAGGCTTGGGCCATTTTGTGGACTGAATGTTTGTGTTCCCCCAAAATTCATATGTTGAGGTCCTAAACCCCGCTGTGACTATATTTGGAGAGAGGGCCTTTACAGAAGTAACTAAAGTTAAATGAAGTCATAAGGGTGGGGCCCTGATCCAATAGGATTAGTGTCCTTATAAGAAGAGATACCAGACAGCTGACTCTCTCTCTCCACCTTATTAGGACACAGAGAGAAGGCAGCCAACATGCAAGCCAGGAAGTGAGCCCTCGCCAGAAGCTCAACCCTGTTGGATCTTGATCTTGGACTTTCCAGCCTCCAAAACTGTGAGAAAATAAATTTCTGTTTAAGCCATGCAGTCTGTGGTATTTTGTTATGGTAGCCTGAGCTGGGGCAGGCCACCACAAGGTGCAGATGCTTGGATGTTCTCCAGTAGGCCCGGGAACCCAACCCAGGCTGCTGAAGTGGAGTGCGTCAAACTTTAACCACTAGACCATCAGGGCTCTCTCTAAAGACAATTTTTTTAGAGCACTTTGAGGTTCACAGCAAAATTAGAAGGAAAGTACAGAGATTG
The DNA here is from genome assembly GCA_031878705.1 of Tapirus indicus. Lineage (NCBI taxonomy): Eukaryota > Metazoa > Chordata > Mammalia > Perissodactyla > Tapiridae > Tapirus > Tapirus indicus. The sequence continues at coordinate 122,424,474 of CM062919.1, read as the reverse complement.
CTCCTGCCCCCACACATTCATAGCCTTGTCCTTTATCAACATCCCCTAACAGAGTGGTACCTTTGTTACAGTTGATGAACCTACATTGATACATCATAATCACCCAAAGTCCAGAGCTTACATTAGGGTTTACTTTTGGTGTTGTACATTCTATGGGTTTGGACAAATATATAATGACATGGATCCATCATTACAGTACCATACAGAGTATTTTCACTGCCCACAATCCTCTGTGCTTCATCTATTCATTCCATCCCCTTCCCAGCCCCTGGCAACCACTGATCTTGATCTTTTTACTACCTCTGTAGTTTTACTTTTTCTAGAATATCATATAGTTGGAATATATAGTATGTAGCCTTTTTCAGATTAGCTTCTTTCACTTAGGAATATGCATTTAAGTTTCCTCTATGTCTTTTCATGGCTCATTTTGCTCAATTCTTTTTAGTGCTAACTAATATTCTGTGGTCTGCATGTACCACAGTTTATCCATTCACCTACTGAAGGACATCTTGCTTGATTCCAAGTTTCAGCAAGTATGAATAAAGCTGCTGTAAACAAACGTGTGCAGGTTGTTGTGTGGACAGAAGTTTTCAACTTCTTTGGGTAAATACTAAGGAGCATGATTGTTTGCTTGATTGTATGGTAAGAGCATGTTTAGTTTTGTAATACACCACCACTGTCTTTCAAAGTGGCTGTACCATTTTGCAGTCCTGCCAGCAATGAATGAGAGTTCCTGTTGCTCCACATCCTCTCCAGCATTTGGTGTTGTCAGTGTTTTGGTTTTGGTCATTCTAATAGGTGTATAGTGGTATCTCATTGCTGTTTTAATTTGCATTTCCCTAATGAAATATGATGTGGAACATCTTTACGTATGCTTATTTGCTATCTCTATATTTTCTTTGGCAGGGTGTCTGTTAAGATCTTTGGCCCGTTTTTTAGTCAGGTTGGTTCTTTCTTACTGTTGAGTTTTAAGAGTTCTTTGCATATTTTGGATAACAGTCCTTTACCAGATGTGTCACTTACAAATATTTTCTCCCGGTCTGTGTCTTGTCTTCTCATTCTCTTGACATTGTCTTTTGCAAAGTTTTTAATTTTAGTGAAGCCCAGTTTATCAATTATTTCTTTCATGGATTATGCTTCTGATGTTGTATCTAAAAAGTCACAGCCATACCCAAGGCCATTTAGGTTTACTCCTACTTCTTCTAGGAGTTTTACAGTTTTGCATTTTACATTTAGGTCCATGATCCGTTTTGTAAAGCATGTAAGGTCTATGTGTAGTTTCATTTTTGCGTATGTGTATATCTAGTTGTCTGAGCACCATTTGTTGAAAAGATGATCTTTGCTCCATTGGATTGCCTTTATTCTTTTGTCAAAGATCAATTGAATATATTTATGTGGGTCTATTTCTGGGCTCTCTATTCTGTTCCATTGATCTATGTGTCTATTCTTTCACCACTACCACACTCTCTAGGTTACTGCAGCTTTATAGTGAATCTTGAAGTCAGGTACTGTCAGCCCTCCAGTTTGTTCTTCTTCAATATTGTTTTGGCTATACTGGGTCTTTTGCCTCTCCAAGTAAACTTTAGAATCAGCTTGTCAATATCCACAAAATAACTTGCTAGGATTTGGGTGGATTGCATTGAATCTATAGATCAAATTGGGAATAACTGACATCTTGACAATATTGAGTCTTCTTATCCATAAAAGGAATATCTCACCATTTATTTAGTTCCCTTATTTCATTCATCAGAGTTTTGTAATTTTCCTCATGTAGATCTTGTGCATATTTTGTTAGATCTATACCTAAGTATTTAATTTTCTTGGGTGCAAATGTAAATGGTATTGTGTTTTAATTCAAGTTCCACTTGTTCATTGCTGTTATATAGGAAAGCAATTGACTTTTGTATAATAAACTTGTATCCTGCAATCCTGCTATAATTGCTTATTAATTCCAAGAGTATTTTGGTCAATTCTTTTGGATTTTCTACATAGATGTTTTATTTTTAATATGTATGTTTCAGATTATTATTTACCTATTTGCTGTGGACAATCACATTAATAGTGTATATTATTATTGGTAAGAACTTATCTACAAATTTAAGATGCTTTTTAAATCCGAATTGATTTCTAGATGTTCAAATGATGACATTTCTATATCATCAGAATAAAAATTAATTCAGAGAAAAAATTTAAAAACAGTATGTATTACATATAAATATCATTAGAAGGAAATACACAGTGTGATAATGTCATCTCTTTGTGGAGATGCTCTATGTAATTTTCTTTATTTTTGCTTATATGAATTGTTTATATTTCTATCTTTGAAGTATGTAAAAGAGAGTAAAAGTTACTAACAATCAAAAGCAAATTCATTTTGTAGCGGAGTGAAGTATCACCTTTCATAAAAAGGCAAACAGTTATGCATGAATGTTTAGAGATATAAGAAGTAACAGATAGGATGTGTCCTTTGTCCTGAAGATCCACGGTTTTAATTCACAACTGCAGACATAAAACATAGAACAAACAAATCAAAACGCTCAGAATTTCCACAAATATTGCTTAAGTAAACATACTATTTGGAATAAATTTAAACAAGCTGTGTACAGGATATCTTTTAGGTGGCTGACTAAGGAGTCCATATTTTGCTCTTCCGACAGGTGTTCCGGTGTAACTCTAGTTTTGTAGAGTCACTCTCCAGGGAATTATTGAGGGGGTGTCCTGAGAGAAGGAGCAATGGATTCGGAGTCAGCAGACCTGGATTTAACTCATGTACCAGCTGTCATTGAAAAAGTAATTTAAGCTCTAAGAGATTTAGTATCCTCATTAGTAAAACTGAGATAACATTTTGTCCTTTATACAGTTTTTGTCAGCCTCAAACCAGATGAAACAAAACGTGCAATGCTTTGTGACCTGTAGCACTCTATGCAAATACTCGCTTTTGTTATTCTAAAGATGACTATTGTAATCAAAGTTATACAAATTATAGAAATATAACAGAAGTTGTTGCCCTGAAAATGTTAACTCTTGATGCTGTAGTCCTAATCATGCGAGGGCACCCGCTTTGCATATTCTTAATTTCTGCTGTGACCTTAATTAATGTATATCAGTGGAGGTACTTTGAATTTCTGGCAGATAGTAAAATCTGGGGTTTAGGGATACTTTTGAGCAATAGCAGTCGAAACAGGATATAGTCTTGCAAGTTCCATCTTTCATTTATTCAATATTTGTCATAAAAATTGATTTAGTGCTTGTGGTGTTCCAAGCCCTGTGGTGACATCAGCAAATAAAACGGAGTTCCTGCCCAAATGGAGCTTACAAATTAATGAGGCTGGGGGAATGGCAAATAATACAATGGAAAGTGAATATATAATAGATCAGGGATGAATATATAAATGAGCAGTAAGTGTAAGATGTGCTATGGAGAAAAATAAAGCAGAATAAGGGAGGAGTGCAGAGGGTCAGACGTCCAGGAAGCAGAGTCTGAGATGGAGACAGAAGTGCAGGAAGTTTGCTGGAAGCGCTCTTAGGACCAACACTTGTCAGAGAAAGGGAAGGAAGCAGGATTGGCTGGAGAGAGAAGTTGGGCTACTTCTTTCAAACCAGATACAACTAGGCTTCTGAAGATCCCATGGAGAGCTGGGAAGCTGGGATAGGCCTTCAGAGTTGTAGTGAGTTATGGCAAGGGGGCCAGGTCTTTATATTCCTGCAATAACCAGAAAGTGGATGCAAGCTGTCCTCTCGGAAGCAGATATGACCTTGTTGAGAAGACTTTCTTCTGCCCAGATCAATCCCCAGAGAGGACTGAGAGCAGTGAGCTCCCAGCTAGTAGCACTGTATTCATTACAGGGTGTGTGTGTTGGTGGGAGGACAGGGATTGCTTATTTTAAAGGGTGATCACGGAAATGTTCCTCAAAACTATTTTGAGAGTTCATCTGAAGGACATGAAGGAGAAACCAAGAAGACGTTGGAGGGGAGAGTATTCCTGGGGAAGAAAATTTTGACCTTCACTTTTAGATTTTTCTCAATGTAATTCTATGCTCATCTATTACTTTTCTATTCGTATTTATCATGGGCAGTAATAATGATATCAACAACAGTAATATTTTTCACCATGTAATTGCAAGAAACTGATGTAATGTCTTTCATAGAGTATTAATTAGTTAATTCACTTATTCATTCAATCACACAGTGAGTATTTATAAGTGTCCAATATATGCCTGTCGTTATGTGAGGTGCTATGGGTACAATGGTGAAAAGGTGAATCAGTCCCTGATCTCAAAGCTATTAGACTGGGGAGACTGACAACCAGAGTAGTCTATGAAAATACAGTGTAAAGAGTGCTCTGGCATAGTTAAGCACATGGGAGGAAGGTGTGAAAGAAAAAAAATCACTAAACCAAACAATGACAAAACCAGTGTATGAATAGGTGGGGAAGGGTGGATAAGTGAAGAAAAGTCAAAATGGAGCTTTCTTTGAATTGGGGCAGAATGGCAGTATGTTTAGAACAAGGTGGGTCAAAACAGGTGAGATCAGTGACTCTGCAAAGGAAAGCCACATTTTGTTCAGTGACCATTTAAGTTGCAAGACGGGTTAAATCCACAAGGGTCTACAAAAATCAGCCTCCTACGCAGAAAACACACATTTCTATGGCAAATCCATTGTGGGAGAGGTTTTCATTGCTAAAGATGGGCTCTGAGCATAAAAGAGATTCAGGTAAAACCTGCCTCAGGGGGTGAGCTGGCCTCTCTGATCAGAGTGGCCGCAAGCTTCAGAGATGACAACAGGGAAATCTTCCAAAAAGCTGACTCTTCACACCTGGGGGAGAACAACTCCTTCCTCCGTTATCACAGATCCTGAGCTAAGGAACCTCTTCGGTTCTCACAATCCATCTCCTTCTGCCTCTCCTGGTCCATTCACTGGACCATCTCACCATGGAGACGCCATAGGACTGTTCCCTTAAAAAACTGCCTCTAAAGCAGATTTAATTCTACATATTCTTTAAATGCAATTCCACCCTTTTTTGGAACACTGCTCCAAGAACATTCAGTTGTAAACAGTAATGTCAGCATGAACAGGAAAATGGAAGGTCCACTGGCTTCCCTATTTCCATCCCTGGATTCAGGGGTGATATTTAAAATATGAAAGTGTAATAGTGCACTTAAAAAGTCAGTTTGCTAAAGAGATCCTTCTAAAGTTTTGTTTGTTCTCCATGTTCACAGCAATTTTTCTAATTTTAGTCTACAATAATACTGTATCTACATGTGCAACTTTTCTTTTTCTTTGATAGAGTCGCTTTTAGAACAGGCTGGAAATCAGAGTCAAGAAAATGAAATAAAACTCTGCACTGTCATTCATCCATACTCTCATGTATACTTTAGAGTCTCACATTTGTCACCAATGACAGTGACAAAATTAAAGACAAAATGAATTAGTATCTTATTATCTAAAATCTCTCCCTTTTACCTGCATTTTCTTACATTTCTGAGAAATATGACTTAGGACAAAGTCTGCAGAGACCTCAGGGCTTACTGTACTGAGTGAAAAACAGGGTGAAAGAAAAGTTATTAAGTTATGGAAAATGGTACCCACATTACTATGCTCTTTCCTTCTTACTTTCTGCTCTTGACTTTAACAACTTCTGATTCGAAGAGCAACAAACCTTTGCCAATGCTCTGCCAGGGCCCACTTTTCTCTCATGACTGGAAGTGTTTGACGGTATCCGGAATTACCCATGGAAGGTGGAAGAACTGCAGAACTACAGTGAAAGGCATCTCGGGAGAGGCTGAATTCCCTTTTCTTTCACCTGAGTTAGAATCAAAACTTGTTTATGCATATGCCCCCCAAAAGGACAAAAAGAGATCCACTTAAAGAAATACCTTACAGAAGGTCATAGCATTTTGGTGCTATATGACAAAATAGACTTTTGGATAAGTCTATAGCCCCCTCCCCAATCCCCTCTTATATTCTAAATGAGAAAATTAAGACCCAGAATAGGATCAAGACTTTTCAATTGGTCATTATGACATTAGAAAAGTTTTGAGACGTATGGCCAGTGTCCTCCTATGCACGCGGTAATCAACACTGGGCCGAGCCTCTGCCTGTTTCTCTGCATGCAGGTTTTCCCTCTGGGATCCTCTGCCCTGCTGATTCCAGCTGCCTTGGCTTTCCCTGGGCTCAGCTCTGTCTCCTCATCTTGGGGAGACTCTGCGGTGGGGCCTGGACGCTCCTCAGGCTGAGAACTGGGAAATAGCGTTCACGTCCTTTGTTTCCCTTCTCTCAGGAACCACTGTCCTGTGTCTCCTGATGTCCAGTGTCTGAAAATCATTTTATGTATTTTGTTCGTTTGTTTATTTAGTTGTTTCATACAAGAGAGTAAATTTTCTCCCTGTTTCTCCATCGTGCCCCCAGCTGTGTGAAGGGGGAGACAGTTCACTTCACCTTCTATTTTATTGACCTCTGCTCTTTATTATTTCCTTCCTTCACTTTCTTTTGGTTGTTCTCTTGTTCTTTTTCTAACTTCTTGAGTTCATATTTAGTTAACTTTTAGTCTTTCTAAATGAAGTATTGACTGTTTTAAAGTTTTCTTCCCTATTTGTTGCTTTATATTTTTGTAAGCTACTTATTAGATTCATCCAAGTTCTGAATTTTTATGACTTCCTAGAGAATTATTTATTTTATCATCATGTAGTGGTTCTCTTTATCTCTGAAAATGCTTTATCCAAAAGTCTATTTTGTTGAATATTAATATTGCTGTGCCAGCTTTCTATATTTTTTACAGCTTCTTTACCTTTTTATTGAGATATAACACTCATACAGTAAAGAGCATGTAGGACACTAATCTTAAGAGTCAAGCTCAATGAAACTTTTCTTATGTACACAGCCCAGTTCAAGAGAGAGAGCATTTCCAGCATCCCAGAAAGTCGCCAGTATGTTTTCCATTGGTATTTTCTGTGTGCATCTTTTTCCATCCCTTTATTTTCAACTTCTCTGTGTCCTTATATTTTGAAGTATGTGACTTTTACTAAAGTTACAATAAATGTATATTTATATTAAAATAAATGTGTTTATTTATTTATATAAAGTTACGTTAAAATCCAACCTACTAGGTATCGACAACATCCTCCATCCCTAGTCTCCCCCCAATAAAAGTAGGTTTGTTATGTTTATCAAGAATTTCTGTGTCTACAGAAGAGTGTCTTTAATTTCTCATACTGAAAGACTCAGTCTGTATTTTCTTTTAGTACTTTTCCAGTTTTATTTTTACATCTTAATCATGTTGCATGTATTATGTTGTGAAGAATAACTAATACAGTTCCTTTTTTCCCCCTGAGGATCTAATGAGTTTTCTACATACAATGAATAATCTGTCTTTTTTATTAATTTGAAAAGCCATTTTCGTTTTACATTTAGAGTGATTATTGATATATGAGGGTTTAATGTTGCTATTTTATTGTTCATTTTCTGGTTCTTTTGCATTTCCTTCATTTCTTGTCCCTTGTGTTTTGGACTGCAAATTCAATTTGGTATTTCTGCATGCTCATTCTCTTGGTTTTCTCTTTATTTGCCATGTGTGGTTCTCTTCTGGTTATTTGTTTAGTGGTTACCGTGAGGTTTATATAAGCGATCTCCTGGATAAGATAGTACATTTTCAGATGCCTCCTTTTTCCTGAGGCTGGGTCGATTCAATCCCTTACCTCTTCCCCTCCTTATTTGTTATCTCTTTATTCCAGATTGTGTCATGAATGTGTGTTTCCAGTGATGAGCTTGGATTAATTTTTGATGTTATCCAACTGTAGTTTGTTCTGGTTTAGTCTCCTTGCTTTTCTCCTTGCTGAAATCTTTGTATCCCCTTTCTCATTTGTTTTTTTTCAGGCCTAAGGGCCTTCTTGAGCATTTCTTGTAGTGGGGGTCTTGTGGTGACGAACTCTCTTAGCTTTTGTTTATCAGGGAGAGTTATTATTTCTCCATCGTATTTGAAGGATATTTTTGCTGGATAAAGTACTCTTGGCTGAAGGTTTTTGTCTTTCATGATTTTGAATATATCATTCCAGTCTCTCCTAGCCTGTAGAGCTTCTGTCGAGAAATCAGCTGAGAGCCTGATGGGGTTTCCTTTGTATGTTATTTTGTTTTTTTGTTTAGCTGCCCTTAATGTTATTTCCTTGTCACGGGTATTTTTCAAGTTTGCTACTATGTGGCAAGATGATTTTTTATTCCTGTTTATATATTTAGGTGATCTATTGATTTCATTCACTGTTATTTCCCTCTCATTCCCTAGGTTGGGGAGGTTCTCAGCTATTATTTCTTTGAACAAACTCTCTGCTCCTTTTTCTCTTTCTTCTCCTTCTGGAATACCTATTATCCTTATGTTTTTTTCCTCATTGAGTCTGATATTTCTCGAAGAATTTCTTCATTTCTTTTTAGTCTTAGCTCTCTGCTCCTCTATCTGGAGCATTTCTGCGTGGCTATCCTCAATAGTGCTAATTCGTTCCTCCATATTGTCAGTTCTGCTCTTTAAAGACTCCATTTTTTCCACTATCTCGTTGATTTTGTTTTTCATCTCCAATAATTCTGATTGGTTTTTCTTTATGGTTTCAATCTCTTTTGTGACGAAATCCCTGAATTCGTTGATTTGTTTCTGTGTGTTCTCTTGTATTTCGTTGAGTTTGTTTATGATAGCTATTTTGAATTCTCTGTCATTCAGGTTATCAAATTCTGTGCCTTCAGGGTTGGTTTCTGGGTATTTGTTATTTTCCTTTTGGTCTGCAGCCATAACAAATTGTTGCAAGGATCCGACGGGGACGGCTTTATTTTTTCCCCTCATGATAAAGTTGGTCCTGCAGTTTCCCCCTGCTGCCACTGGATGGAGATCACGAGCGGTATGCTCTGAGCCCGCTGCACCCCCCCGGAGGGATGATGCTGAAACGCGGGGTGTGTGTGGGGGGAGGGGTCCTCTCTTTTTCCTGCTCGACCTGGGGGTTTCCTTTCTGGGTCTCTTAGGGTGTTTGCTACACCCCCTAAACAGTCCGTCGTCACTTCCCAGTGGGGATCTCGCAACAGTCTGTGAGAGCACCTGGATGGCAATAGTTTTCCCGCTGTGGGCCGCCCCTCCGCACTCTGTCTGCGAGCCGCACTGTCTTTGCCGATGGATTGGGGAGGGGGAGTACAACTTCTTACCTCTCCTCGCGTCCTTTTGGGCTTCCCGCGCCTCCACCATCCGATGTATGGCAGCAGGGGTTTCTTAGAAGTCCTTTGTAGTGTTTGATTGAGCTCTGTTGGAATGTGAATGATGTTTTCATTGTGTCGTAGGGGGCAGAGATTCAAAGAGGGAATCTCACTCTACCATGATGCTGACGTCACTCGAAAAGCCATTTTCCTTATGCACTAAATTATTATCTATATTTGGGTCTATATATGAGTGGCATTCTCTGTTACATTCCATTTATCTGAATATCTATTTCTTTACCTATACTGTGTTTTTTAATTAACATAGCTTTATATTTTGTTATAATACCTGGCTGGAGAAGTTCCTCCTCATTATTCTTCGTTTTCAGGACATTCCTGGCTATTAGCAAAAATTTATTCTTCTAGACCAGGGTTTCTCACCCATAGTACTGTTGACATTTGGGGCTAATTCTTTGTTGGGGGCCCGTCCTGTGCCTTGTAGATGTTTAGTGAGAGGCATCCTCGACCTCTACCCACTAGATGCAGCAGCACCGCCCCCACCAGTTGTGACAACAAAGCGTGTCTCCAAACATTGCCAAATGTCTTCAAGGGGGAAAAATTGGCCTGTTTGAGAATGACTGTTTTACTAAACTTTATAATGATTTTGTCAGAGAGACAGTAGAGCACAGTGGTTAGCTGTGCAGGCTGTGAAGTCAGACTGCCTGGGCTTGAATTCTGACTCTGCTACATACTTACGCTCTTGGAAAACTACTTAACCTCTCTTTCCTCATCTGTACAAAATGGGAATTAATATACCTGACAGGTTTATTGTGAGGATTAATCATTTTTGTAAATTGCACAGAATAGTGCCTGGCATATAGTAAGTTTTCAATAAATGTCAACTCTTATTGTGTTTCAGTATCCAAAATATTTCATTGATATTTTTAATTGCATTAAATTTATAGGTTGATCTGGGGGAGAAGTGATCCCCTATGACATTGCAGCCTCCTTTCAAAGAACCAGATATGGCCCTCCACTTATTCAAGTTATCTTCTATATTGCGCAGTGACTTCACAGCTTTCTTCAGAGGGTCATGCCCCTTTCTGATTAGCCAAGTAAATGAAAAATAGTAATAGGGCCCTTCCAATGTCCTACTTCTTGCAGCTCTGCTCTGTGTCCTCAGGGAGGAATGTTATACCTGCTCTAGTGCCCTCTTTCTATTTGTTCCAAAGCACATATTCTACAGAGTTTCTAGTACGAGGTTGGGTTATTTCCTAATTTCAGAAGAGATTAACTTTTATTTTATACTTTTCTTCATTCCTTTGGTTCATTTAAGGACATTTCAAATTGTTGGAATTTGTGAACGTTTTCCTAAACTGCCATCTTCTCTAAACATGTAAAACTTCTTTTTAAAGAACTGTTTAAAATTATTATTTTTATTCATCTGTTTTTAATTACTCTGCTATTGTTTGGTTTTTCCAAATGAATTATCATTTTATCCTTTTCTAGTAGGTGGGAGATATTAATAGTATGTTTGGGATTGCGAGTGACCGTCTTGTTGGAAATAAATGAGGAGCTGGGGCAAAAATGGACTTTTATGCAATTGTTTTGGCTTCTAACAAGTTCACAGCACTTTCCTTAGTATTTACTGCAGACAACAAAAAATACTATAATTGTCATTCCTCTCCTTGCACTTAAACTGTAAATAGCTCACTTTTTAAGAACTGGGGTTGCCTCTAGCAAGCAGTCCCAAGTACTTGATATATAAACACACTTATTGCCTTTTTTTTCACATTGGAAAGTGGTAGAGTAAACCACTAAACATTTCATGCTATCTGCGGAGGATGGATCTGTTGGGATGATGTTTTCTTGCCTGGGGCCAACATGTGCAACACGGTGTCACTTCTAACTGCCATAAAACTCCATCTCCCATATATTACCTTAATCAGTGTTCATATGTAGGATGATGCAGGTAACAGCTGAGATCTTGCTCTCATGTCTTTAGAAGTTGTCTTTCAATACCATTTTACTCTTAGTCATTTTTCTTTATATTTTCAGTGATCATTTATTTTCCTTCCCTTCTATTTGACCCATCCAAATGTTTTCTTGGTTTTATACGTGTAACTTTATTTCCAGCTTGTCTGCAGTTGTCTTGTAGCTTGCTAGTATAAGTAATAGAGGAAATGTATCAGTCTCACATAAAAATTTCATAGGGATGTACGTGGGGGTATGTGAGATAGGAAGAAACAATCAGTATATAATAACATATGTCTGTCCTCTAAAGTTTTAATGCTTATTACAGTTTATAGGGGGAAAAATGAATGAGTATTTTGGAGTCGCTGGAGGATTTGTCCCAATTGCCTCCTAAAAGATTGCTCCAAATTGCATTACCATAACAACCAATAAGAGCCTCAGCATATTGGGTATTATATTAAAAATAATACTTTGTAAGTTTCTTAGATAATCAAGCAATTTCCTGTTGTTTTAATTTGCATTTTAAAACATTAGTGAGGCTGAAAATAAATTAATGCAATTTTGAAATGCATGTGCATAAAAAGTTGAATGGAAGTTTATTGGTCAGAAAGGAGAATGAGTTTTGAACAAGTTAGATGTTTTGAAAAAAACATTGAATGTGTTAAATATTTTATAAGATATGATCTGCTAATTGCTCTAGCAAATTTTATACATTCTAAGAAAATGTTTGAAACTTTCCAGTCAGTCTATCAGTCTTTCCACAAATATTTTTGAATGATGTCTCTCTTCTACGCCCTATTCTAGGCACCTAGAGCCCCCACAGTCATTGCCCTCAAGAAACTTAGATCCTGCTGTCTGTGGGGATGTAGGTGGCACATAATTAACAGGTAAGCCGATGTTACTGGATGCTGTGAGACTATTCCTATTCTCGTAATTGTCCACTAGGATCCACAAGAGAAAACAAGAAAGACTGAGTACTACTTCATTTTAAAGAAAACCACAGAATGGTTTTCTAAAGAAAAGGTCGCTGCTATGGCCTGACCTCCTCACAGGGCTATCTTAGACTTTGCAGAACTAGACCTCCCACTGACCCAGTCCATACAAGATGAGGCACGTGGAGAGAAGAAAGTCACTGTGGGTTCCTTGTCAGTGACTTGGTAGAGAATATATAAAGGATGGGAGAAGGGTGCTCTCCATTCCTAGAATCCAAGTGGGAAAAGGGAAAGGGAAGTTCTGAAAGAAAGGCTTATAAAGATTGGAGATGCCTGCAAGAAGGTGGGAGAGACTGACATTTTGTTTACTGTTGAAAAGCTATTTGGGCAGCATTTTGCCAATATGCCCCTGTTCCTACATGAGTAGGGGGAAGAAAATTGGGGCCGGATAGCAAGGCTCAGGAGAAGGGCAGTGGTTGAACAGCTGAACTCCATCCATTTGGTGTGTAAGGATGCCAAAATCCCCAAAGGATCAAGTGGAAGGTGACTGAGGAATGATCTTGCTGGTATTTCACACAGGAGGCCTGCCCTCTAAGCCAGGAGACACCAACAGTAAGAGCTGCTGGATAAGAATTTGGTGATGGGAGTTGAGCAGAATGGAAGAGGCAGAGCTGGCGTGAATCTCCATGTTATGGCAAAGCCCTCCAAGATTCCCTCTATGACTTTGAGAGATCCAACATTGGACTTTGACTCCCAGAGTCCATCGGTGGCCAGTCTGTGTAAGCCCGGTGAGCGGCTACAACCATTTCGCAGAGGACCACAACCACAAGTAGTTCAGTAAAAGGATGTCCTTTCCCTGCTTTTTGTCTTCTGCTTCAACCTGTGAGAAAGTGAAGCTTAGAAGGAAGAGGGGAGCCTAGGGCTTTGAATGAGATATGAGATTAGCATTTTGAAATTGGAATAATTTTAATAACAAAAGAGACTAGAAAGTTTATTCTCTCTCCAAGTTGTCGCTGAGGAATAGGAAGCGTACGTTCCATAGAGGATAAGTGAATGAAAGATTGAATGTTTTCACCCTACTGAATTGTGACTCATCAACGACTGGTTATTAAAGTAAAGAGGATAGTCCTGGGAATTGAGCGCTGTGCCGAAAATAAAGGGAAGAAATGAGATAGAATTTAACGAAGGAAGGAGAGAGGAAGCTGCTTTACCTTGGGCAGGGGAGACCTATTTCATTCAACACATTTTGCTGGGTTTTTCTGTCTTCCACTCACTGTTCTCAGCTTGAGAATATAGTAGTAAACAAAGAAGACAACAACAGCAAAAATCACCAAAAGTCTTTGAAGGTGTGGGATAAAAATGATAAGAAGGAGACAGCCAAGCAAATCTATGAGATAAAACGGAGAAAAAGTTAGAACCAAATCCTTGAGAAAGGAGCAAGCTTTCCTTGAAGTTTCAGGAAAAAGATCTAGCTTGAGCCCAGTGAACAAGGAGAGCTGGAGAGGGTGGGGGAGGGGAGATAAGGTTATAACAGGTCAGATCTGTGAAGAGCATGATAAGGAGTGGGGATTTTACTCTGGTGCAAATGGAAGCCCATTGGAGATTTTCAGTAGGGGAAGCACACGATCTAATTCATGTTTTAGAAAAATTACTCTGATTGCCTTGTGAGGGAGGGGATGCAGAAAATATGAGGAGAGGCAGGGAGACTAGATGTGGGCCTGTTACAGATAATGTCATCTATTCTTTTTAGTAGGAATAAATGATATTGGCCACTTTTCAGTGCTCCCTTTTCTTAATTTCAAAATTAGGGATGGGGGGTACTTTGATCTGAGGAAATTAAAATATTCAGCACTTTTCTGCTTTAGTAGACCTAGAAAGAATTTAATTGATTTAGGTTCAGTAAGACTTAGATCAAACTGATTGCTTTCCATTTTAAGATAATACCTTTCAGCTGAGAATGGAAATAATTTTCACACAGGTTGGCAATATTGGAAATAATTATTCAACTTTAGTTGAAAAAGGTCTAAAAATTACTGTATTAGCTTTCCTCAGAGTACATCTTATTACAAATAACACCACCCTCAAGTGAGATGAGCCATGAGAAGGGTCAAGGACATCCTATGAGTGACTTCAGTAGAGGCTGAAATAACATATTCTCCTAATATATGATGCACTGATACATTTGGCAAAACCATTTGGAAGAGACCCAAACTGAACAACAATCCTAGCTAATAAGCTCCAGTGAGTGATGTTCATCATCACTGATGTTATCCCATCACCGATAATGTGAACTCAGGTTGACCTCTAGTCATAAAACTTGGAAAGAGGGAAGTTTGAGAAATTGTATATTCTTCATTGCAAAATGATTGACCTGAGCATGAGAGCTAAGGGGCAGATAAGTTCAAGGCCAAGCTCAAAAAAATGGGACCCACTCAACACATGTCCATCATCTCAAGCTCTATTCCCAAACCCATCTGTACTGAAGAACTTTTTGGGTATCCATGGCAGGACTGAAATTCTTGTCTCTAATTTGAACTGACAGTCATGGTTCTCTATGAACCATAATTAAACAGTTGCTGCAAAAATGTTCATGCAACAGAGTCAAAGAACTTATAGATCTGGATGACGGTTTTCATCAATTATAAGCAAAGCCCCACGTAGACTAACGCAGTCTATCCATTAGGGAAATGTGCTTTAGCAACTGTCTTGTCGTGATTTTTTCTTTAACTTTGAAAAAGCTGATGACTTTAATTGTGCCTTAAAAAATGTAATACAGACTTATTATAGAAAATTTGGAAGCTAGAAAAATGTGAAAAGAAAAAACCTAAAATTAGCTATAATACCATCACCTAAACACATAACCCCCCACAATGAGCTCTTACTGTAGGACCAATCTGTAATCTTTTAAACATACAACAAACTCCATTCCTTGTTATTAGACCTAACAGATTTCAGCATAATATGACCATTAAGTAACGTCCTGAGGTTTTGGAAATACCCTAAAATTTATGCATTAAAAGCAGTCACTTTGGGAGGTCATGGTATACATTTATTCAAATGGTTACTGAGCAATGCAGATTTGTGATAGTCTTCTTACTGTTTATCAAGGGAAGTCATGCGGCATATGGCCAGGGCTCTGCCACACCCTGTCTTTTAGGACAGGAGAGAAGGAACCTCAGACATCCCTCAGCCCCACTTCCTGGGTAAGGCAGCCATAGTGTGTCCGTGGTGGCGGGGAGTACTACACATCATGACACTAGATCCTTTGGTTTTAACTTTTCTTCATGGGGATGTGGGCCTCAAGAATCCCTCAGAGATTTCTGACCCAGCATTCTCAGCAGGACCTGCCCTGTCCTTGGGGTGACAGGTCCTCAACAGAGTTCATTTGGGAGTCAGGCTCTTCTCTGCAAGCTCTTACCCCTGTGCCTGTCATTCCCTTTACTAGTTGAGGGAAGACTCTCAACTCCAGGCAGGTGGATTATAATTGAGATCAATCTATATCAATGGAAGCCTATCAAGAATCCCGCCTTAGAGACAAAGATTTGAATAAAACTCAGTCCCTGCCCTCAAGGATCTCACAGTGTAATAAACTTGGCTTTTTGCTTTTTTTTAATCACGGTACAGTTTCAGCAGCCAGGCACCTGGGGTACTTGACTGAATCTTAATTTTTCTGTAACATTCCTCTCCTGTTGTCTCACATGTTATCTCGTTTGCGTCCGGACAGCCACCCAGTGAGAGTCCAGGCTGAAGTTTTCATTCTCCTTCTGCACGTTCTCTGCTCTTGGCTTTGTTCAGACTCTCATCCCTTCTCTTTTGAATTTAAAAAATAGATTGAAAATAATAAATCATCAAGGTAATACATGAAAATTTTTAAAAATCAAATGTTTTTTTCATGAGACTAGAATGAAAAGCATAACAGCCAACATCAATTGATCACTAACATTGCCCAGGCATCCTTCTAAATGTTTTATATGTATTAACTCATTCAATCCTCATTATAGACCTTTAAGAAGGTACTACTATTATTATCACCTCATTTTGCAAATAAGACCAATTGAGTCACAGAGAGGTTAAGAAACATGTCCAAGGCCTCACAACTAGTAAGTGGCAGAACTTGGACTCAAACTCATGTGCCCTGGCTGTAAGAACTGTGTTTTTAAACACTATGCTGTTCCGCAACAGTTCTTTGTTTCAACCTCTCCCCACTGTTCATCTCATGCCCTAGAAACCAACAGTCACGCAGGCAGTCTTGGTATTCTCCAGGTAGCTCGTTCAATTTTGGGGCGAAAATCCTACTACACAAATCACGTTTCCTCCTCTTTTCTACTTCATCAGTCAACAGTCTTTCATTCTCTTTCAGTTTTCCAGATCCGTATTGAAATATTCATCTGTTTTTAGTTATTCTTTCATCTGTTCTTTTAATTTTGTTTTTTATCCTTTACTATTGTCAGGTGGAGAAAATATAAACTCACATGTTCATTGTGCCATCTTGAACTAAAAGGCCACTTTTGCTCTAGACCTGGAAAGTGTGATTTGCATTAGGTTTCATCAACTGCACCTGTGACCTGTCCCTAGCTTGCCTTCCTAAACTTGACTCCTACTTTTGAGCTCCATATGTTTTAACTTATGTTTCCTATGTGTGCCTCGTGTTTTCCTGACTCTGGGCATCCACCTCTCATTTCTAACCCTTTGAGTCTTTCTTGAAACCCACCTGAGCATGACTTCTCTCCCTCATCTCAATTCCTGGAACACTTGTACTTCACTGGTGGTGTGCATCATGTTTTCTCTTTTATTCTCATCATTCCTATTCGTGTTTTTATTTCCATGTTGCACAGAAGCTTTTATGAGTAGTTGGCAGATCCTTCTGTAGTGGAAAAAACTTGGGCTTTAAAATCTGGTACAGTTGTATTGAAATAACAACAACAAGGCAAAGGAAGATTTAAATTCATAAATTCTCAATAGCTGCAGGAAGCAAAGGTGCTTGATAGGGTTCAATAACTACTTGTGATGAAAATAGTATCCACTAGCAACTAGGAAAGAGCTTTCTTAAATAATAATGGTTACAGACTAAAAACTTACAGGAAACATTTTTCTTAATGGAGAAACTTTAGGTCACACACATTACCTTTAAGAAATGATCATTGCCACTGTTTAATATATTACTGGAGATAGTGGCTAAAACAACAAGTCTTAGCCTCCTTGGCACTTAGATGTGGTTATGCCACTAAGTCTGGCCAATGGCGTGTGAGTGAAGGTTACCACTTGTGCCACTTGCCAGTCTGGCCCAGAAAACCTCATGTGAGCATCTCTCCATTCTTTTTCCCTGCAACTAGGTGATTGGGAAGATGAATTTGCGGACTAAAGAGGCACTATAAGCTTAGATCGCTGAATGACTATGTGGAGCAGAAATCTTTCCTCTCTCTCTCCCAGCTTCACACGGGATCGTTACGTGAGCAAAATTACTAATGTTGATTATGCTGAGCCCTTACATTTTGGGCCTATTTGTTATAGGATTTAGCCTATTTAAAACAAAAATAAAGATGCTGCCATAGTCAAACCCTGAAACATATGGCATTGGGTTAGTATTTGGGTGTCAGGAGATCAAGAATTAGATATTACTTACTAGAAAGCAGACTATTCATGCTATGCTGAAGTAAGTTATTTGGTGAATGTTGTCCACAATAATTTGGAAGGAATATTACATGCTTTCTGCATCTGTAGTTTAGGAGAGTGGTTTGAAAGAGCCTAAGTTTTAGTGTTTGTTAATTGTTACTGCTTTTAGCCATATTATGGGGAAAAAAATGAGTTCAGGAAAGAATTGGCTGATTTTCAAGAAGAAATTAAGGATCCCAGAGTGTTGAAGAAATCAAATGCTTTTAGACCTAAAACATTAGGAGATAAGCCTAAAAGAGCTTAGAGGAAAAAGACATATCAATGCTTCTCATTAACCAAAAGAACTCAGCCCTATAGGTAAGATTACATTAGGAATATTGCTTTTCATCTTAACCCATTATTTAAGATGCCTCAAAGGAGCTGTTATTAAGTTAGAGGCAAGGATGAAAGCAAGTATACAAAGAAATAAAAAGAGATTTAGAACTGTGTCTCAGAAATAACTTCAGATGTAGTTACAGGCAAATGGAGCTGACTGAAAGCCAATTGACTGGGAGTCACTTATGTTTCCAAGGGATTTGTGTTGCCAAAGCAACCATGAGCCTGGCTTGAGAAAGCCTTTGCCTATTTTCTCTGTAAAACAACCCTAACACCATTAGAAAATGTGTCACAAAATCTGTTTAGCTCTCAAGGAGGGCACACTGCTCAAACTCACTTCACATGTGGCCACGGAATTTAATGACCAACGAAGAACCTTTCAAAGTGCAAGGCCAAGTGCCACAGAAAACAATGGACACTTCTACATCCCGGGCAGGAATCTTCACAGTGCTTGCCCATCAGATTATCTCATTGCTATGGATCAATGACTCATGCGTGTTTCACATTCATCTCTTTTTTGAATAGTAATTTTTATTGCCCATATCCTAGCCCTGTTCCACCTTTGTGAATTTGGTATGGCAAAGGGAAGATAGCTTGTCTCTTGGTTTACTGATTGACCATGAGGAACTATATTTCAACCTGATGAGAAAATTGTACATCATCAAGAGGTGCTAAGCTTTGACCTCATGCAGTAACAGAGTGGAAAAGAGGAGAGTGTGACCTGTGTGTGGGAAGAAGGGTGTACATGAGTATCTTGTGGCCAGAGGCATGGACTGTGGCAGAGGCTGTCAGCATCCACTAAAATCCATTTGACCCTTATTCCTGGACACAGGGCTTGACTTTTCCCAGACTTCCTTGCAGTTAAGTGTGGCCACGTGACTGAGTAATAGTCAATAGGATGTGAGTGGAGCTATGTCCCCTCACCTCTTTTAGTTCTTACTGACTAAACTGCCCATGTGTGCTCCTTACTATTTCCCTCTTCTAGTTGACTGGAACAGCGATGTCCAGGGCAACTTTGGAAACAATGTTTTGAAAATGGAAGAGGTGCCATCAGTTTAGATCCAGAAATCACCATGTGAAGGATAATCTCTATTCCCCACTGACCTGGAATATTTCTGTAACATTACCTGAGCAAGAAATAAACTTCTCAAGTGTTAGCATCATTATACTTTTGGTCTTAAACTGCTCTAATTAATACCATATTCAATCAAGTGAGGGGATAATATAACAGTAATTTCAGGCAGTGACAATATTCAAGCTCAAATAGGTGGCAGCAAATAGGCTAGGTGGGTTTGGAATCATGATCACATCAGGGCCTGAGGATAAAGAGAAGCATCTACTCACAAGAAGAGGGCTATTCAAGTGGTCAGAAACCTGACAAAAGAGTTAGGATTCAAGTCTATTTACCAATCCTGGTAGAGGAATTGTGGGAAAAACCGTCTGTATAAATCTAAAAATCAACACTGGTCACTTTTCTTTAATAAACTTTTTCAAATTAACAGGAAACACAGTATTATTGTCATTTCTCTATCTACCTACAGAATATAGGGGAAAAAAATACATGAACTCTTGGTCTGTCCTAGTTTTGATTTCAAGAAGAGTTACTCGTCATCTAATAATGTATCATTTTGGTGGGCTCTATTCTAGGCACGGTGAAGGAGCTAGGATGTGAGGATTCTCTGTCCTTGCCCTTAAAACTCTCTTGGTACACTGGAATTAAAGAGAAAACAAATCACATGATACTAGAGGTCACACTGTATAGCTGTATTCAATAAGGGAAGAATAAGGGAAGAAAGTTGGGAACCCCAACCTCCCATATATTGGAAGTTTTGTCAAAACCTTGAGGTGAGTAGATCAAAACAAATTATTAAAAGTTTTTTTTATAAAAAACAACTATTAGATGATTATCATTTCTTAGAGGTTTGTGTTTAGTTTTCAAAGTGAATAAGAACTATTATATGTCAGGGGAAATGGGCAACATAAACTCCTACACCTTTTGCTCGAATGGTCCCAGTGAGATGAGGGTTTCATATGCTTTCCTTTTGGGTTTTCTCCATAACCCCTGTTGGAACCATGGTCACTACTATATGAGGTGGCCATTAGACATCTGGAAATAAATCCTATCCTAGAGCAGACTTAGTTTGAGGGGAAACAGATGCACAATTTTCTGATTTTTTTGCTGGGACGACATTCTGCTAATGCTTCCTCAGGTCCTAAGAGGGAGAAGTATCCTGATTCTTTCAAATTAGGATTTGGATGATGTAAAATTTGTTGAGCTGATGAAAGATCATATACACACCTGCTCTTAACATTACACCAAACTGATATATGTCTTAATATGAAAACAATAGTCTTTATGACTCCAGCACATTAAAAAAAATGGGATCACGTTCCTTCTCATGTGTACAGACTAAGTTATTTTATTGACGAATTAGGAAAAAAATGCTTCTGTTTTGTGCTTTTTTTGAAATGTTTATCCTTCATCTTTCAAGGACTATTTTTGCAGAGTCATAGTGCATTTTGAGCACACCCAAAAAACATGTTTCGTGAGATACAGACAATGGTGCAATACCAAGATGTCTCTGGTGTTCGGTTTTGAAATAGAGCTCTAGCTTAGAAATATTCAACAGGAACCACCAGTGTTGGAACCACTTCACTTCAAATTAGTGGCACTGGTTCTTAAACAACAACAAGAAGAAAGAAACTATTGAATATTGCCGTACATTTTTTTCTGAACTTGTAAACTTATTCACCTGTACTTTTGTTTAGTTCAGAGTAAACATACTATACTTTCCACCTTTTCACTTAAGAGTAATTTATAGACACATTTACATGTGTAAGCAAAGTCCATATATTTGTAATTTTTCATGGCTATGTAATGGTCTATTTTGTTAATATACTAACAAGTAAATTACGACTGACCCATGGACATACCAAGTGGTTGGACATTTGGGCTATTTTCTTTTTGCTATTAGCTGCTGCTGTGAGTATATAAAATAAACTACAAAATAATAAATTACAAATTGCTCTCTTATTTTTTTATTGGAGCACATTCTTCAAAATGGAAATATTGAGCCAAAATGTATGGGCAAATTTGTGAATTTGGGGATGCATTGCTCTACTGTTTCTGAGGCAATTTACAGAGTTACTAACAATGTATAGTGTTATTTTTTCATTATGCCTTATCTATTTTCTATCAGTATGATGTCTATATTGAGTGAACAAGACTCATAGGATACAATTAAAAATAACTTTGGTTAGGTCTCCTGTGTCCTTTAAAATGTGTTCTGTGCAACTGGTTCTTCCATTGTTCTTCTGTCAAAACCTGGGTAGACCCCATCACTATTCTGGTCGCTATGAGGTAATACAAGTTGTCCTCCAGTTAGTCATTAAAATACCTCTATCAATGCAATAATCAACATTTCCATTCTGATTTTAAATTGATGTTTTTACTCCCTCTCCCACCTGGAATCAAGAGAAGGATGGTCAGCTTCTCCCCCTACACCACTTAAAGCTTTTACTTCTCTGCGTCCATCCTGCTGCCCAAAGTTTCTGACCCCTCTGTCATTGGAACATAGGAAGGGAAAAATTAGGTAATGGAATAGGGAAGTTCTGACTAGACCAATATCTTTACAGTGGCAGAGCATCTCACCCTTGGTGGAGATTTCCATCTCAATCTTCCTCTTGTAGGTGCTTTTGTGGGCTCTGCGGAATTTTCCCATCACTGGGGACTTCTCACTGAATATTCTTTTGGCTTATGTGAATCCAACTTTGTTTCAGTTGGTTGCCTACATCCTCTTCAGTTCTTAGGTATCAGGAAGCACCTCTACTTTCTTTCTATTAAAAGCTGTTCCTTCCTCCAGGAAGTCATCTCTGATATGCCCAAAGACAATCCACCCAGCAAATTTTTTCCACGTATCCCATATAGAGCCCAGATAAAGCTCGTTTTCTATTGCTGCCCCCCCAAATCCCCCAAAACTCTAGGAATGCATGTCATCCCCAGCTTCATTGTATCTCCTTGCTGCACTTTCAGAGCAGGACTGGAGTCTCCATTGCCTTTTAGATTTCCCAAGTGAGAGTCAGACTTTTGAAATGTTCAGAGAACACATCCTAGCTCTCCCGGACCCTCTAGAGCTCTTGACTTGAAGTAAAGGGGGAAGAATCTCCCCATCCCTCCTGTCTAAGAGAGGGCTTGATGACACGCCAACAGCTCTCTTTTCTGCACTCCATTCTGTCTAATCACCAGCTCCTTACACTTTTATACCTTTGCTATCAGTGAGGAGACTTTAGAATTGTGTAATCTTTAGATATCTCCTTTGTAAAGTCTGTTTCAAGTCTCAAATGTCACCCTGGATTGTGGTCTTCAATGATTTGGGGTGTCAGTCTAATCATCTATTTTAATATTTTGTTACATAGCTAAGAGTCTTTCTAATATAAATGATGAAAAACCCAACATAAAACTAGCTTAAGCAAAAAGTATATTTACTGATTCACATAACTGAGGAGTAAAATACAGTTACGCTTATCCCTTTACCCTTCTTCTTCCATATTGGATTGATGTGAAGCTCCATGACTTTATATAAATTTCAATATGGCATTTTTACATTTTTTAAAGATAAATTAGGGCTAGTCTGAAAAACTGCTGATTTGCCCATACAGAAGAAGGTGGTACTGTGTGTGAGTGACCTGTTGTTGTAATATTACCCTTTCCATCAAAAAAATCTTTACGTGTTAACCTACAGTTAGTTTCTATGCAGAAAAAAAATTTCCAGGACCTCTAGTTTGAGGAAAACAGTTATGGGGAATATCAGAGGTTATACATTACATCAATATATGAGTAAACTGGACTCAGATTTTAAGAAATTCAACATGAACCCTTCATGGGGCCATGTTGGCTTCTTGATAGTATTTCTTTGTTATAATTTTACACTGATTTAATTATAAAAATATGATGAGAGTTAAGGTCATTTCTTCCCACAAACATTAAATTTAAATGTGAAAAGTCCATAGACAGAAGCACAGAAATTGACTGGAAAAGTTCAAGGAAGTTAAAGCAATTCATACTTTAATTATTCTCTGAATTTTCTAGCTGTGGTCGAGATGACACAGTCATTCTAATCCTTTACTGTCTTCGACTTGTAAATCACTTTAGAGACAAGTTTGGTCTCCTGTTCTGTCTTGGTTCAACATTTTATTTAACAAAGTACATTTAAAATTGCCTTGGTGCCTTGGTCATTCATTTGATTAAATTAACCCAATGATACTGTTAAAATAACTTTTAAAAAATATATACCAACAGAAATGTTCTGTTCTTATTCTTTATTTTAAATAGTCAATTTAGTATAAGAACACTCTGAACACGCAAGTAGGTTAAGATTTAGATTTTCAAATTTATTATAAAATAAATTTAAATTGTCATGCCCAAATATGTACATAACATTATTTACTTAATTTTCATACAAAAATAGAAAGCCATATGGTTTTTTTAATTAATTTGGGAGAAGAATATCACAAGAAGGTACTTAGTTTTTATATTGTTTTTTGTTTCACTATAAATGAGTCTTAGCTGTATAGTAACAAAGCCTTAGTCTCTTTTATCTAGAAGTTTCTTTTAGATTATTTACACCAATTTCCAAAGCTTTATTAATAAGTGACTAGGACTGGATGGATTAAAGAATTTAATTGAGAATACAGGGTGGCCTATTAAAATATTCACCTGCATGTCAAGTTTGCACATCTTGTTGCATTTACAGAGTTAAGTTTCTTTTGCTAGGGAAAGTCATTATTTTTTTTCTTTCTCGGGATACTCTGACCACTTACATAAATAACTCTTCTAGTGGGACATAATGCATCAGTCAGTACTGTGGAGGGGACTGTCAGACAAATTATTTTAAATGGGCCATTTATACACATGTAACATCTCATTTTTTTTAATGGGAACAATTTTTGTATTGATTTATGCATTAAAGGATGAATGTGGGTATCATCTTATACATCTATGTCTATGTCTATGTCTAAGTCTATGTATATGTATGTATATGTATGTATGCAAGGCATTTCTAAATGGAAGCTTTATTAGTGTGACTAAAATATCATCATCATTAGGGTATTACCATATCTTGCCTGTTCAGCAATGAAGGAAATGATAGGATTTTAGTACTCCCCTAATTTATTCAAAACAATAAAAATAGACTAAGAAGTTTAGAATGAGAAGAGAACTTAGATTTCATCTAGATGTTAGAAGCTTTTCATCTGACAACACAATCATTCAAATACAATAGAATAGAATAAGTCAGTCTTAAAGAACTGCAGATGAAGCCAACTGAAGTTTTGGACCAGAACTCCAAATCAATTAATTATAAAAATTATGCTAACATACAAAAGCAAACATGAAAGGAAATATTTGGTCTTCATTTTGAAATATTAATGAATAGACACATTTTTTATCATTGAGTCACTGGATTCATTATGATGAAATTTTCATCCTGAAATTGTACAACTTAAGAAGGTATACAATTTATTGGAGTGTCTAATTTACATATTTATTTTTCACTTGACTGAATGCCTGTGTCTTGGGGTTCTTCTAAAATTTGTGTTGGTGAAAATTTGTCTTCTGGACTATTTTCTGTAAAGGGATTATAGAGAAAAAAATACAAAACATTAGTATGAGACAGACCTATATTTAAGTACAACAGGAAATTAATGCATAAACTAAATTTCAGGATTCTACATTCTTGCAGAGTTGTCCTTGAATATAATTGTTAAGAAATTAAAGGAATTTCCTTTTAGATTAGCACTATTAGAGTTATGTGTAAAGAAAGATACAGAATTTCTTAGAAAAATCTATTCTCAAAGCCTTAGGTAAGGAACAAACATGGTTGCTCTGCTCCGAGCTTTGACAGAGATGAGAAACTAACAGAGAACTTGTGTAGGGGCTGATTATAGTGGGAAGCAAGTTGAATTACATATGTTTGAATTTAAGTCAAGCTCCCCAGTCTGTAATTTCTCTTAGGAATAACTTTTTTTCTTGGACATAAGCAAGGAGAAGTCTATTCAGAAACTCACTACTAAACTCCTCTCCAATTCTAGCATGTGAAGGGACACTGAACTGGTCTCCCCCACCAAATCCGATGCTCAACCATTCTCAGTTGGAAGGTTGGATTTATGTTACTCTTGAGGAGTGCGTGAAAGGGATGCGGAGAGCCTTTGCTCCTATGGAAGCAGAGCATTTTCCACAATTTTATTCTATTTGGAAATCACAGGAATTGTGCATCCCATTCTCCCATGAGAAATGGGCTGGTGGGGGTCACATGTGGCTGACAGCGTGGGAAGCTGACTAAAACTCACTTATTCTCATTTTCCACCAAGTATTAATCATGCGCAAGTTCAAGGAGGTTAAAACAATTCATACTGTCTACTTTAACATTTCTACTTCAGGTTGAGATGGCACGATCACTCTAATCTCTTTTTATGCCCTTGATTTATAGATTACTTTCAAGCAGTATTCTATAAAGATAGGACTAAAACATTTTTTGGTAATGTTATGTGGTTCTCAAAATTTCCTGTGAGATGAGGTCAGATTTTATAGCTCATTTCACTAACTTACTAAGACACATTTAAGAACTTTATTTGCACAAATATGGGGAAATAAAATGAGCCTAAAATTTGGTTGATCTAACTTTCCATTGTCTTTACATATAACTGAGGTGTGAACAGAGAACCGAGCATTGATCTAGCCAACATGGAAATGCACATGATTCCCTGGGTGCACCGTATTCCATCTTCTTCCATGCCTTTGCTCAGGCTGCCCTTGGAACCGACTTGCTGTGGGTGATATCCAAGATTGAACTCTGGTGATTCTGTCTCCAGAAGCCTTTGTTACCTGCCCCCGTCTCTTTTAGATGCTATTGCCTCTGCTACCTTAAAACTTCTTCACTGCAATGACCACATTCTATCTGTTTCCCCTACTAAACCCTCAGTACCTAAAGGACAGAGAGCCATATTGGTATATCTAATGTGAGTGTGGTGCTCAGCTCACAGTAAGCATTTAATAAATGTTTGTTGCACTTAAACTTACAAGGATATTTTAGTGCACTTTGGTGGATTAAATTGTCCCAAACTTTTGTGAGCTACTCCCTGGAGAGGCTCAAGATTGTATATATAAAAAAAAAAAAATGGCAGAGGAAATGCTGCACACTAAGTTTGTCACCAGAATAAATCAGTAGTTAAAAGCATAGAGAAATTTAGGGAACAAAAAATTAGGCTTTGGGTGGTAATTGCTTCATTTTAAAACGTTCTTAAAGCATTTTCTTTAAACAATGCGGAAAGTAGATAAAATACGTACTTTACAGATATTTGTTCTAGCTGCAAGTCCTTTAACAAGGTAACCTTAGTAAATGAAGTGAATCTGGTACATGACTCAAAACTTTTGTTGTTTTAAGTATCTGCAGATTGGGTTGGATTAATCCTTTTAGCTGAGAATTATGTATATGCCATTCACTCTACAGAGCATGAACTTCCTAGAACTAATTATGTAACAATCATCATTAAGCTTTAAGAACCCATGAGATAACACGATGAGGCAAGTCCAGCATAGGTTATGTAGCTAGGGTGGATCTTTAAAAGTCTCTATTTTTTATGACCTCAAAGTCTAGAAAACCTAGCAGGTCCTTTGAAGATAGGTGATTGGTCCAGGGTTAAAATGGAATCTGGAAATTTACAGAACCTTAGTTCTGTTATGAATTTTGATAACTATGGGAAAACCTTCAGTTGATTTTGTAGGAAACACAATCAGGTCCCTTAATGCTTGGGCATTAAAGCCCATTCCACAGAGACTTGTTCTTGGTGGACATCTCCCAAAATAGATTTTACCTGGGTTTATTCTTCAGGCAAAGTTTAATAGCAACTATATACTCAATGAGTGAGGTTATACAAGAGGCCATAATGAATGAAATCCATGAAGTTGGCTAGGTACTTAAACAAATAGTAGAGGCACTGACCACTATTCAGCTCTTATGAATTGTTCTCATATTGTCATGGGGGCTCCAGCATTGTCAGAGTTTAGATTTTTTTCTGTAACAGAGTACTAATGTCTGGATGTTTTTTAATGTAAAAACCTCCCACTTTTTAAGGTTGGCAATACATACTCTTTTTAAAAATCACTCCGTGGGTCAATACTGTTCTGTGTGAACAAAATATACCTGCAGTCTTCCACATGTTGTGTATCTACTTAGCACCTGGGAGTGGAAATGAAAACAGGGGCCAGGTGACTGGCCACATTGTGCAGAGGAAGTCATTTGGGAACACAATCTGCAATATAGATAATAGCTAACAGGCATGAGCACCTACTACGGCCAAGAATTGTTCTCGATACTTTACTTGTAGCTCATTTAAACCTCAGGAAACTCTATGAGGTTGCCACTATCATTATGCCCATATTAAATTATCTCCACATTAACTATTGTTATCTCCATATGAGTAGTTCAAAGTTACAAGAGTTGGAGTATGGATACAAATCCAGATCTGGCTTCGGATCTGGTGGTATTAAACTATATGCACTGCAGGGTCTCCTATACACAACTTTGCAGTTTGGGAAATAAGAAGTGCACAAAAGAACTTGTTTTTCACTTTTACTTGTAGTATTTGTTTCACTTTTTTTGTTTTTTCTAAGATACTTGTGCCTAAGGGAGAATCTCATTATGCCACAGACAAATGTTCATAAAAAAATAAAATCTTATAGGGGCTGCCCGGTGGCGCAGCGGTTTAGTCCGCGCTTGGCAGCCCGGGGTCTGCAGGTTCGGGTCCCGGGCGCCCGCCGATGCACTGCCTGTCAGCCACGCTGTGGCAGCGTCCCATATAAATAAATAGAGGAAAGACGGGCACAGATGTTAGCCCAGGGCCAGTCTTCCTCAGCGAAAACAGAAGGACTGGCGACGGATGTTAGCTCAGGGCTGGTCTTCCTCACAAAAAAAAAAAAACAAAAAACAAAACATCTTATAGAGGCAGCATTGATGAAATAGAATATAAATAATTGGGCCCTGATTGGGTGCCCCCCTTCCAACTCAGAAAGAAGTAACTCATTAATTGATTTCCCTTCCAAAAAGGCAAAAGGCAATAAGAATATTAGGACCAACCTGGATTTTCAGTTTTTACAGAATTTAAATGCGTGTCTGTGTCTTGTGGCGATGAAGGTAGTCTTTTCTATGAATAAAAAACAGAAAAATATTAATGCCATAATTTTCTAAACTTAAGACATTAGAAAGATAAATGCCTCAGATTAAAAATTTTTTTTTGCTAAAGTTTGTTTACTTTTGGTTAAAATTCACTTTCTAGAGTTCTTTTTAGGGAGAAATTGCTATTTCATAGATATTTACAAACTTTCATTTAAACTTGTACTTGTATTTCTAAATAGAATTTATTTCCAGAGATGAATTATTACTCCAAACAATGATTCTGCCATATTTCCCTGCTGAAAAGCTAAAATGGAAATTTTTAAAAAAGAGGTATGATCTCTTAGTCATATTGACCACGACCCGATTCTTCTATATCCATATAGAAGATTTTCTCTGAATTTTGCCAGCTAAGTATTTCATTGACTTTTTCAGGTTTTAGATCATCAATCAGGAGAGAAAACAACTCAATTTGCCATATATGCCCACACACAAGAAGATGATTTTTCCTCAATATTTATACTGCAGACAAGAGGAGTCATCTCACATTCAAGTCCTTAGAAAATCTCTCATAGTAGAGCAGACACTCTCAGTTACTTTACTTTTGTTAAGAAAGTATTATTTAGAGAAGATGCATTTACATAGAGTAGTGATAATCAATCATAGGTTTGGATGATTATAGAAGCTAATAGAAGTAGCTAAAAAAGAAAAGGGCAAACGAACTTCATGTAGATTTACTACCAGTGTTGTTGTTACAGCCCCACCACTGCAGTGTTGTTACCCTCTAAACAAGCCTTTTTCAAGGAATATGTATAGTGGTTGTGGTATGGAGATCACAAAGAGAGATCAAGCATAGAGGATGAATGAGAACTCAGCTGTACCAGTCGTCTGACTAGGTACTTAATTACCTAGGATTACAGTTCCAATTACAGAATTATAAATACGCATACAAATGTGGTGTCTGAAACATCTCAAATAGAAGGTTATAGTAAAGGTTATGTGCTTTGAAATGCTGTGTCATATGAACTTAAAATTAGCTTTAGTGATGAAAAAAATCACTCATGCTAGAAAATTCATGGGTGGAGTTTGAAAAATTTGTTTCAGGAAATACGAGAATGAAAAAAAGCAAATGTTTTAAATGTATGTAAATATATCATGTTATTTAAAATATTTTTCATCCACAAATTAAACTAAATGCTATAATTACAAATTCGACTATTTCATCTAAATCCATCAAAATATATTAAATCAAATTAGACAAAAACTTTGGAGGGACTTTCACTGGAAAATGGGGATAGATTTCTATTGGGGTTCCCTTATAGGGAAAATGCAAAAAAAAAATGTCTACCAGAGTAACTCAGTGACTTCTATGCGTCCAGTTGAAAAAGATGGAGTTTTACGCAGTTTTGTTTCTCTTTAAGTTTAATTGAATCCAGAGGGATAAGCTCTCCTAGAGCTGTTCACACCAGTACTTACGGCAAAATTAAAAACCGAATCCTCACCTTTCTCAGCTGGCCAACACCGTAAGCAGTAAGGAGGATAATTCCAATGACAGCAGCCATCACCACAAAAATAATGACTGTTATCACTATAGGAGAAAAAGAGAGCAGAAAATTACAAAAGTGTGAAATAGACTACCACATAGCATTTGAAAAATAAAACAGGTTAAAGTCAAGATAATACTAATTTGCCTTTTTACAGAAAGTATGTTAATATGTTGTATGTGTATTTTCTCTTTTCAAAGATTAGCTTTTTCACAATAACCATGTGGGAAACTGGAACTTCGAGTGGTAAAGTCATTTGTCCACGGTCACACAACTAGTGACAGAACCAAGACCCAAGGGTTCCAACTCAAGTCCAGTGTTCTTTACAGGGTCTCACAGGTGTCATTACGGATAAGAGCTATGTGGACATTCTATCCTGATATGGGAAAACCACAAACTCATAGTTTCCAAGTTATGACAGAAAATAATATCTTGATGTGTAAAAAGGTATTGGACATATCATAGAATCAGAAGCTTGAAAGGAAACTGGTGTGTATAAGCAGTTTACAAATGAGGAAAAGAAGTCTAATCAGTTTAAGTTACTTAGGTTATACAACTAGTTAGATGTAGAATCGTAACTATAATCTAGGTCACCTATATTCTAAGCTTCTGTTCTTTTCACAGTATCTTTATGCATAGTCTATGATACCATCACTAAAAATATTTTTCAAATCTCTTACGTGTTGAGAATGAAACAAAATTTATGTTAGAGGTACTCTCATATATTCATAGAATATTTATAGTGCTTCCAAATGAAGTAAATAGAACTGAAGGCAAGATATACAGGTGAAATGGCATATTTACTTGGCTAATTTATATTTAAAAGCCTTATTACTGGGCTGCCCAGTAGCATAGCAGTTTAGCTCGCGCTTAGCAGCCCGGGGTTCGCAGGTTCGGATCCCGGGCGCCCGCTGACGCACCGCTTGTCAGCCATGCTGTGGCAACGCCCCATATAAAGTAGAGGAAGATGGGCACGGATGTTAGCCCAGGGCCAGTCTTCCTCAGCAAAAAAGAGGAGGATTGGCAATGGATGTTAGCTCAGGGCTGGTCTTCCTCAAACACACACAAAAAAGCCTTATTACTGATAAAAAAGTAAAAATAGCTTTTCCTCCCACTGGTATCTTCCTGTCCACTTAACTTTAATTTATGAGATTTAATTTATAGTGATTCAGTTCTAGGATCCCTTTTTCTTGTGTGAAGTATGGACACAGGGCAAGTGCGAGGGGAAGCTTAGTAATGCAGAAGAGTAAATGAGCATATAAACCAACTAAAGCCAGATCTACAACAGCACCTAAAAGGGGAAGCGACAGTTATAAAGGGTAGGAAGATAGCCCCAAAGTGGTGGCATAGGGCCAAAAATGAATCAGGATTGAGACATGAATGATCTATATTAATTCTTGATATGGTGCCAATTAATAGCATGATTTTAAGCTCCTTTCCTTGTTTATAGTAGGGAAGAGGGAAGTTCAATTGTTTTATAAGCTCTTAAGAGAGTTATCTCAAATACCCACGGTTGGTTAGAAAGCTAAGAAACCTAACTGAAAAGAAAAATTATTAAGTTATGCTTTGCTATTTCCAAAATGTTTAAGAAAATGTGTCTATTTTAACTTTAAAGAGAGCATATTTTGTTTGCCTTTACAATTTTGTGTGACTAAAGTTAATAACACACACTCTTTTGTATCTAAAATTGACTTCCTATTTTCTTAGGCATTTGGAACTAGCAATACATAATTTAAAATCAAATAATTGTCATTTCACACCAAATAATAACATACCTGGTTGCGAGAAAGAGTGGACAAGTTGTTCTCTTGCTAGTTCTAAAGAGACAGAATTTCAAAATAAAGTCAAAATACATAGGGCATGTCTAAACAATATCATTCTAGAGTTAGATTGTTTAGTGGGTTTCTTTTTCTTAACTTTGTGTGGGGAGCTATTGTTCAACTTTCAACGGTTGGCTAGTAAAACTTAGGAGGTAATTTGTCAGTTTTAACATTGGGAATTCCAATATCTACTCTCAACTACCCAACAAGTTTTCATGGGTCACAAATAAGCAAATCATCTCGTTAACTAAAGGGAAGGGTATTGAGAAAGTATTGGAAGAACCACCTATTGACTTCCACAAGAAGCAATGCATTTTTAAAAAAAATGTAAAAATGGTGAGCAGAAAATAAACACATTGAACCATCATCCCACGTGGACTTCGGTCCAACCCCAAAAGAGGTCACGTTGCTATCAATTTTCCAGAGTTACGCCACAGCCACCATCTGAATCCAAATCCTTATTGTGTCTCTTCTGAGCTTTTGTCAACAGTCCCACTGGATTCCCTGTCTATAGATGTTTCTAGTATGGTTGCCTTAATGCCCCTCAAAAGACAACCTCCCCCTTATCAGTCTACATTTTACATTTCATTTTCTGATGTTTCCAAATGCCATTTTATGTCATGAGGGTCTCTTTCTACTATAGCCACACAATTTTCCTGAATTTAATTATTACAAATAACATACTACACTACATTGTATCACATGGTCTAGGACTCGGCTATATTTGGTCATTCTTTAGCAGTTATGTATAAAGGTTAATCAGGGCTTGTCTGCTCTCTCTTTGTGGCAATCAATAGTTGTAGTTGGTGTATGAGCTCTGGGATAAAACAGATGAGGGGGGCTTCATGAGTACATCTCTTAGTAGTTCTGTGGCCTTAACAAGTTACAGAATTGCTCTGTGCTTTAGTATTCTCTTGGGTAAATGAAGATTATAATACCTATCTCTTTGGATTCTGTGAGGATAAAATCAGATAATGCATGAAAACACTTAGTACCATGCCCCACAATGCTAGCCATTATTTATAGGATTCACAGAGTATAGCACTGTGTGTGGCTGTCATTGGCCCTTAAATGCTTTCTGGTTTGACACCATCATGTTGGCTTCACATTAAAATCATTTTGAAAATTAAATTGGACACAGAAGCCTAATAATTAGTTCCAAGCACTTAGCCTAATTTTCCTCCCTTAGTTTCCGTTCTTAAAATCCATTGCTTTCCTTTATCTCAGCACATTTTCTCAATGTTTCTATTAGCTAATGATCCCGTAGCCACTCTATGCCTTCTTTCAGGCTTTATTTTAAATCCGGAGTATCCTGCCTAAACCCCATCTACAAAAGACTCTCTCCCTTTCTACTTTGAACCAGCTCTTGTAAAGTCATCTTCTCCCTAGAAAAATAACCAGAGAGATAGTGAATGCTGCCTGACCTCCCTTATCGCAGCACCCAGCTTGGCTTATAGTTTATTAGGCACGCATGAAGTGTCAGGCTCTGAGCAAAGCAATTTTACATACATCTTATTTAATCTTTAGAGAAACACTGTGAGATCAGTATTATGGGCCCCATTTTAAAATTAAGGGGACAGAGGCCTTTCGCAGAACTCAGAGTTCAACTCACTCAGGGTCAGCAGCTGGGACAAGGCCAAGCCCAGGGCTGAGTCCAGCTTGGTTTGACCACTAGCCCTCCTCACCACTGGACTTTTGGATCCCTTTTATCTGGCCCATCATTTCACGGTCACATTCATTGTTTAGGTGCCTTGCTAGATTGTTTTAATGTCTTTAACCCATAGTATTATTTTTGTGAGATATTCCAGAAGTGAGGATTCCTCTGGAATAGGGCCTGTGTTTACTTAACTTCCATTTCTCAGTCTTTGTCACAGTTTCCCCACAGTGACAGGTCCCATTATATAGAGTTGCACCATAACAATGACTCCAGAGAAAGTATTTTAAAATATGAACACACCTTCAATACCTTGAACTTCTGGCGGTGTTTCACTACTAGGAGTGCTATGTGTTGGGGTCAGTGAGGGACTCGAATCTGTATAAAAGAGAAGTTGAGAAAGGGATCAAGAATAAGGTGACTGAGTGGACCATAGAGCAGATCGCAAGACAAATTTATCCCACACGCTTCCCAGTGGCAGGTCCAGAATTTCTACATGGCTAGGCATTACAGATGAAAAAAGTGTGCCTTGATTTCCTCATTTGTAAAATGATAATATCTGCCTCAAAATGTGAGGACTAAATTAGTTGAGTACATATATATATGTGTGTGTGTATCAGTATAGTACTTGGCACGTAATGAGCATTACATACACGTTGGCTATTATCATTATCATTCTTATAAAGGGGGAGACTTGAAGCTGCATTTGCATAGCATTTTTACCTAACTTTGGAAAATTGTCCATGTTAAAAAAGGTGGAGACTCGTGGTGATTATACAGACTAAAGTGCTGCCTGTGCCTTCCTGCCTCCATCTCCTAGATACAATCATACTTCCCTGGGAAAAATTAAAACAGACACTATTAAATTCAGTTTTCTTCTAGCTTGATGGGGGTGAGTCAATTCTAAGCTTCTCTACCCATACTTCTTTTCTCTCTATCAAAAGTAGAATTTCAGAGTTATAATAGAATTGTAGGAAATGCTGGCTCCAGTCTAAGATTACTGGCTGAGGGTGCTGATAACCAAGTAAGGCAATGAATTCTAGGTCACAGTCATTCTTTAGCACAAACATATATGCACACAAATATGAATATAGAACATGTATTCTCATACATCTTTAAAATATCTCATTAAATATTTACAAATTAATTTTTATAATTAAATTACATTTTCATTTTAAAATAAGTTTTATAAATTATTTTATAAAGATTTATAAATTAAATAAGATTTTTTATTTCAAAAGTAATCTAGATTCAATGAGTCAGAGTTGGGAAATATAAGAAAGCACAAAGAACAATATAAAAATCATCTATCATCAAATCAGTCAGAGGTAGACACTAAATATTTTGGTGTATAGCCATCTGAACTTTTAGCTATTGCATCTAAATATGGAATCATTTTGTTTAGGTATGAAAATGTACACAGTGTTTTAAATATATATGAACATGCACCCTATGTTTCATATACTCTTCTATGGCAAGATTTTTAATGGCTGCATAGTATTCCTTGTATGAATGTACTATAGTTTATTTATCAGTCTCCAATTTTAAGCATTCACGCTATTTTTATCCTCATGAGAGTTATACATCACTCTGAGATAAATAGCAGTGCACTGAACTCTGTGGATGTGGCTCTGCTCATTCCTTTGAGACATTCTAAGGAAGGAAATGGTGCCCAAATATGATGGAGTTGGGGGTCAAAGGGCACCTGCAGACATTCCCCAGAGAGTGTCACCTTGGCTCCTAAGTTAAATGCTCAAGGTTTTCAGGAGAATCCACAAAAGAACTGAAAATGTCTTGGACATTTTTGGTCAGTCTACTCAAGGACAGAGTACCAAGATCTGCCTATTTCTACCAGCTGTCAGCTAATCAGTTTACCCTCAAATTTTGCAGGCAAAATTTGTCCCCAAACTGTCTGCGATGTTTCCTCCTTTCTTATATATCCTACTTTTCCTTTGTTCTTTGACTTGTCCTACTACCCAATTCATCACATGCGTATAAATAATTGCCACAAATATGAAGCAAATAGCACAACAAACAGCTAATATTTCTAAGTTATTCTTCAACATTCAGGTGTGATGGTTTAAAAGATAACATAAGAACAAGTTTTTGTTTTTTTTTTTTTTTGTGGGGAAGACCAGCCCTGACCTAACATCTGTTGTCAATCCTCCCCTTTTTGCTGAGGAAGACTGGCCCTGGGCTAACATCTGTGCCCATCTTCCTCCACTTTATATGGGACACCACCACGGCATGGCTGACAGGCAGTGCCTCGGCGGGCGCCCGGGATCCGAACTTGCGAACCCCAGGCTGCCAAGAGTGAACTTAACCGCTGCGCCACCGGGCGGCCCCAAGAACAAGTGTTTTTAAATAATAACCTGATGATTGGGATTTTGAGATTCAGCAAATATTAATACTAAAACTATGGAAAGAAATATTTTCATTAAGAGTCAATGACAGTATATAAAAATATTTTTTAAAGGATAACTATTGAAAAAAAGTGATCTATATCTCTTAGTTAATATTACATCTCCTTTACACCTTTCAGTTTGGTGTAATTCTTTTACACTTTATAAATTACATATCTATAATCTCTTGTGGATACCAAATGGGATCTTCTGAAATATAAAACTTGTTTTCAGGTCTCCAAGTTCCCAGAGCTAGCCTATTTTGAATCTCCTCAGCACTAGAATAGTTCTTTGTAGATGATAGGTATTTAGTGAAATACTACTAGTTATCAGTGTTTGGCCAATTTCTTACAGAGAAACAACTAGGTGAATTTCCAGATTGCATCTAAAATGAACATAACACTGAGTAAAACAAGCCATATAGCAAAGAGGCATCTACGGAATGAATGCAAGCATATTGAAAACGTGCATTGATAGAAGACCAACAAAATATTTTCAACATTTCAGTAACAAGTACACATTTTTACAACCTGAAGAAAAAATATCTAAAAGTGAAAAACAAAACCACACCAAACTTGAAGTTTTTAAGTGTTAAATAAGTTAAAATGTTAAAAGCTTAACTGAGGACATTTAGCAGTTTTGACTGTGAATACACCTGTGTCTCTTCTGCAAGCTTCCTAAGTGTTCAGCAGGACATCAGGGACTGCCTGAGTCAGGATTTGCAGGGGTCAGTTAGGGAGGTGTGTTGAGTCTATGGAACAGTGCCCTACTCCTCCTTGTGAACACTGCAAGACCCTGCACGATCCAGCCCCTGCCAGCTTTCCCATCCTTATTGCTTACCACTTTACCATGCTGGACATCTCTTGATTCCTCAAAGGCACCATAGTCTTTTCCATGCCCAGACCTTTGTGCCTGCTTTTCCCTTTGCCTGAAATATACCCCCCATCCCCACCTTACCTAACTGTCTGCTTTTCAGGTCTCAGTTCAATGCCATTTCCTTTGGGAGGTCTTCTCTGCCCTCCCTATCTAGACCTAGTTTAAAAACTCCATGAAGTCCACAGTGCTTGGCATGGTATGGTAAAGGTTCAATGGAATCCTATGATTGATGACTTGGAATTCAGATACGTTCATAGGCCTTGATGGTTATGGGGAACCTTGTGTATATTTATTCATTTGTTCATTCATTTACAAAAGAGTTTTAGCATGCCTACTTTGTGCTATGTACTAGGCATACAATGAATTAATAAATAATTCATCGTCTTCCCATTGAAGGAAATTCCAGCTTAGTAGAGAAAGATTTAATCCAAGCATAATACAGTATTTTAGAGTGATGATGGAAGTAGGGGCACAAAGGAGACAAGTAGTCAATTCTACTTGAAGGAGGAGGAGGTGGAAAGATCTCGTGGAGGTGTTCTTTGAACTCATCTTGAAAGAAGTCTAGGATTTCACTGGGCAGACTGAGTGGACATTTAAGTACAGAGTCAGCAATGTCCTGGAATTTGAGACAAATTGTGGGAAGTTGGGAGAACTGCAAGTATCTATGTGGCTGCAGTATAAGATGTGAGAAGGAGAGGAATGGAGAAACGGGTGGACAAGGAAAAAGGCAGAAGAGGTAGTGAAGCACCGTATGTTATGTGCCATGGTATGGAATTTATCTTGAAGGCAGTGGAAAGACAAAGAATTTGAACTAGATTTTCATTTTGAAAAGATCACTGTCAATATTATGGAGGATGACATGGGTGGGAAAAGAGCATGCCCAGAGCTCTTCAGAAGAGAATCCTACCTTGTGATCAAGAGTGGCCAAGAAAAGCAGTCCCTTTGCAAACAAGGCACTCCTCCTTACAGAGGGTCCTTATCACTTCTTGACATTGCCTTTGGTGGAGAAGATCTGTAGTCTAAGGGTTTCAAGGGGCCAAAAATTATAGCAAGTTGTAAAAAGAATATGGCAAAGACCCGAGAATAGGATCTAACCTCTCTTAAAACCGGCACTTTAATGCTTTTCATTTTAAACAAAGTCAACGAAGGAGAAAAAAGTATTTTAAATACATGAGAAAAGTAACTTTTTGTGTATCAAAATGAGAAAATGCTTAGGGAGAGAGCACTGATTAAAATAAGTTTTGAACTTTATCAAGACAATTTTAACCCTCTAGCAAATAAGTAGGCATCTTTATTCTCCAATAGCTATTCCTCAAAGAAAAGGGGCATTTAGTGGAAATTTTGTTCTAAAGAAGTAAAGATTGATGCCCCAAGAGATCAAAAACTGCCAAAACTTACAGAGCAGGACTCATACTCTAACATTGGCTTTAATATTTGTCCTAAGTTGACCGCAGTGCCTCTCTTTCCAACCCAGATCCATATGTCCTCCATCCTTGCTTCTAAGCAAGGCTCTAAACTGCAGCCAGAACTCAGGAATATCTAATATTGAAGGCAACACATTGTTTAGTGGAACAACGTCCTTGAGGCAATTTCCAAAAATTGCACATACTTTACCCAAATCCCATCTGCGAATGTGAACATCATGTTCCATTCGTGCCCTTACAAAACCTGATTGGTGGCCAAGCTGAGTGGAGTCTGAAATTTGCCAATTACGTTCTTAGAAATACCTGCGTTAATTCTCCAGATTTAGTTGCTTTGATACAATTTCTTTATCAGTCACCTAAAACCACCAACACAGTAAGTAAATAAATATATAAATGCCCTAAGAACAATTTGATTAAAAATGTTTTTAAACTTCATTTCCTCAACAACCTAATATCTGTAGCTGATCCATAAAATGATCTTTATCATAGTGAGTTTTTCTTCCATTTTCTGAAAAAAACAAAAACCAGATAGCCTTATAAGTATTTCAATAGGAATTAATACCCTGCTTGCTTAGTGGTCTGAGCAAGGCTTGGAGACGTGTTACTGATCCATAGTTTCCAGTGTCCGCTTGAAAGAACAATAGCTTTGATTGCACAGATAAGCCTTTGATATTTTCTAAGATTTAATTAAATTTTAAAGAACTTGCTGGTTATTCTAAGATAGATTTGCATGGAACAATTTAAAGAATTTTATCAATTGCCGCAAATTAAATAAACTAGCCCCTGGCTGAAAAATGTCACTTAGGAGAAACAAAAAAATATCTCTTTATACATCCTCAGGTGCTTAAGCTACTTTCAAAATTCAAGGTAAGGAAACCAAAATCCCACAATACGTACCCACAAAAACCACCAAGAATGTTCTAATCCTACATTTGGCGGCAACAGCCCTCATGTCTATCTGGCTCTCTCAGGTTCCTCAAGCCCTAATCAGCTAACAGACATCTGTGGACACATTCAGTAATGCGGAGTTGCAAAATTTCTGTGAATAAGTGAATTTTAAACAGGGCTTTTTACAATAGAATCTTCAGTTGGGTCAACTAGATAGATAGCATCCAAGCAAATTTGTAACCGTTAAACAACAGACATGGTTTGCCTAAATCTCTTAGAGGCTGAATTACGAGAAAGGGTCTCTCTCTTGCTTTTCTGTGTGTGTGTGTGCGTGTGTGTGTGCTGGGGTTGGGGGGGTGCCCTAGTTTTCTGTAGCTAGCTCAGCTTTCAACAAGTCTGTTTGCATTGTTCACAGACTAAAGGTCAATTTAAATACTATCCTATTTAATTAAGAATTACTTTAACATTTTACTTTACAAGGTTGCTTGGAACATCTAATCCAAATTCTTACTTTACAGATAAGAAATTTGATATCATAGAAATGAAATAATTAGCTTAGATTAACATAGCTGGTAAGGAATAGAACCGGGACCTAATTCCACTGACTTCCAATATTCTTCCACCTCTCAGACCTCACTGCCTGGGTGAGATCTTGTCAGCAAGATTTCTTTGATGTTTTAGCATATTAGCTGAATATTGAGGTGCATTGTAAACAAAAAAGACAACTAAATTCCTTAAGATTCCCAGACATCCCAAAGACTAGAATTTTAAAAATAATTATGTAGTCTTCATTTTGATGATTTTTTCCACACCAATTTATTGTACTGCTTATATTACACCTCTTTGCCCTCAGTGTCCTCTTGCTGCAGTCGCTAAGACAAACTAGTAGT
Source organism: Tapirus indicus (assembly GCA_031878705.1). Classification (NCBI taxonomy): domain Eukaryota; kingdom Metazoa; phylum Chordata; class Mammalia; order Perissodactyla; family Tapiridae; genus Tapirus; species Tapirus indicus. The sequence goes on along the minus strand of CM062919.1, from coordinate 122,384,751 downwards.
ATTGATGTGAGAGTCATTTTCTTAATCCCTTCACTTCTAGCGGGAACACATCTAGACTATATCTGAACAATTTCACCTCTCTTTCTAAGTGATGCATATTTACCTTGAGGTATTATGGAAGATGTGTCCAGCATCTGGCTACCCAGGAATGGATGGGCCTTGGACCAAGACTACACATTTCCTTAGCTGCACTGGGCTCTGAAAAACTTGCTCTGAAGTCCTTACCCCATGCCTACTTGCAATGACTCACTGGCTGACGCTTGAAGGATGGGTAGAGTTTTAGGTGGAGATGTGGAGAAGGGGAAAGAGAAATAGCATAGGCTGAAAAACAGAGAAAGAAGAGTACAATGTGCATTCATGTGGAGGAGGGGGCAGCTAGCAGGCAAAGGTTGGCAAACCTCTCAGACTGACAAAAGTTTAATGTTCAAGTGGCAAATTAGTGAAAAATAAAACAGATGGGTAGGATTAGCAAGGCCTCAAACTCCTAGTTTAATTTTTTTTTTTGATCCCCAGACACTGAAATGGCATTTGCTATGGTACTTGTACAAAGTACACATTTGTGACCTGAACCAAATCATATAATTTTAGGTTTGGGAAGGGTATAATGAATTAATTAATATACCACCCAGAATATTAAATATTCCAAATTTGCATAGCAGTATCATCTTGCAGCTTACATTTGCATAACATTTGAATTGCTCCAAACTTTCACCTCTTTTGTTTCTTATCTTCACTTCTCTGACCCCACAGTTGCTCGTGAAAACTCTACCAGTCTGAGACGTCTGTGTGTCAGGGGAGGGAGCATGAGAGGGCCCCTGCCACTGTTCCCATTGTACCAAGGAAGTGGAGTGACTTGTGGGCCCAGAACACCTTAGGCATACAACTGGGAAGAGAGGTCTAGTATCCTAACATTCTGCTCTGTCCTCTGTCCACTAAACTACATGGCTTTCCCAAACAGTTGACATTTCTAACATGGAATGTTATTAGAAAGACTAACAGTAAAATGCAACATTGGACAAATATCCTGCAGTTTTGCTCTAAGCCAAAACTTCTAGCAGCTGAGCTTCTGTCATGATGTGATAAAGTCAGCTCACACAGCTGCTGGTTTGGCTTTTGGTTCCCTCCTGACTTGCAGTTGATAGAAGTCTTATCTTGCAAAAGCAAACTCTTACAAGGATACACCCTGCCCATGAATTGCCTTAAATAGTTTCCAAGTCAAAAAACTAAATTTTCTAAGTGCTGTAGTTTTTGGCATTGTGATGACCAGGAAAACTGATGGATAAATTTATTTGTGGAAGTTCTGTACCGCTAATTTGTAGTAAAACTGGGACAAAAACTCACATCCTCTGACTTCCAAGTCTATGCCGTTTCAGCCAGACCTTATTATTTTATACAGAATGAATGTATAAATGGGTATCTTGCCTGTTCCAAAAGATGTTTGGAGAAGGATATTGCCAGAAAACAATATTTTAAGAGAAATATTCAGTTTTGCTCTTGAATGAAAGGACTGACAAATTCAATCTGAGTCAAGTCGTAATAATATGGTTAGATGTCCATGCTATCTGTTGTCATTCATTCTTCTTTTTTGAAAGGATTTTAGTAAGCCAAAATAGTCAATTACAATTTAGAAAAATGGAACTTTCTAAAGGATAAAGCGGTTGGTATGATAACATTTGATCCTAGTGTTTTGAATACCCCTCAATATTTTGTTTGAACTTGCCAGTCAATAGTTCCTAAAGAAAGGCATTGATGCAATTAGTGGGCCAGGTGTCAAATGACATGACCCAGTTTCTGTTCACCTTCAGAGTGGCATGCTTTGGCAGTTCCCATGCAGCCAGCTGGTCATATTTCTGTCTTCCTTAACTTGGCAGAGAATAGGCTTCACTGAGTCTGCCTTGAAGCTACTATGTCCTAAGAGGACAGCAGCTTCCCTCACGGAACCCTGAATTTCATAGTCTGACTCTGTACTGCCCAGCTTCGGTCATCCTCATTGTCCCAAACCATTACTGAGGTAGCATGGATAGAGAGAAAAATCAGTCCATAATTCCAGCCATTGTACTTTCTTCAGCCAAGACAGATAGAAAGCAAGGGATATTTCTGTCCACGGTCCCAGTGAGAAAGGAGATCAGCGTTCTAGTCCTGGCTTTGCCACTGTCTGGTTGGGGATCTAAGTAAGCCACTGAACTTATCTGGGCCTCAGTTTCCTGCCTCTAATATGAGAGTAACAGAAAAGATGTCTTCTAAGGTACTTTACCATTTCAAAATCATGGAAATTTGTATGAGATAACAATATTCATAGTTAACACTTATTGTGTATTTACTACCTTCCAGGCATCCTCTCTTGCCGTCTTCAAAATAATTCTCTGAGAGCATATTATTATATATTAATTATTTGTAGGAGGAAAACAAATATCAGAAACATTGCCTAAGATCATGCAGCTATTCAGCGCAGAGCCGAATTCTGAATTCAAATCTATTTGACTGCAGAACTGTCTGCCAAGTTCTATCATGATATATACAGAATAAAATGAATGAAGACCAAATAAATTTCATTAAGGGAAGATTAAATTGTCACCAAATTATAATACCACTAACTCTCAAACAAGCCTTCAATTACAGGAAATCAGGGCTAATTGAAAAGATATAAAAATAATAATTTACCATGCTCATAACCTGAGGGTGGGAGGGTTGTACCTCTAACACAGAGTTGTAGGGTGACCTGTGCTATCATATCCACACTACAGAAAGACAGATGTTTCTGGTTAGTATCAACTTGTTAACTGAAATCTTACTTTTTCCGGCCAAGCATCTTCCAATCCAGTTACTCCTGCCTACCCAAAATCCTCAGAACAAAAGGGGATTTTACATACTTTAGGTGTGCCAGCTTTATTTTAAGATATTGACATTTCCAGAGCTGAACTCCCTACACACCTTAGGTTTGGGCTTAAGGAAACTGGGATGGATGAGAAAAGTTGTAATTTAAAATGAAAACTTTATCCCAAAGTTCTCATACCGCTGATACTTCCTATCACTGGTTGAACAATGAGGAACAGCAACAATAGAAACTGGATCAGTTGTTCTCACTCGTGACTACACAGTAGAATCATCTGTGGGACCCAGGCCCTGGATTCTAGTGTGTTGCCAGCATTAAGAACCACTGTTCCAGACAAGTGAACATATAGAAACTTATTTTTCCTGGCTTTTGAAGGCTATGTTTACATTTTCTAAGGTTCTTATGTCACTATTACCTAGAACTTGAATAGCTTCAGATGACAATTTGATATTAGCCTGATTTGCTTGAGAAATAGTAACATTCACCATTTGCCATATTAAATGTTGGTATTTCTTGTGGTTTTGTCTTAGAAAATCTCCACTCCCCAGCATTTGGTTTTACTCTGTGTACTTTCCAAGGGTAAGCTCCTCAACGTGTGAAATGGACAGAGTGGAATGGCTCTGGCAGAAAGCTGGGTTATAGCCTGGAGCCTCACACTCTGTGTCCACAGCACCTGGGAGCAGCGTCAAGCAACGCCACAGGAACTTAGCTTAGAAATCCTCAGTCTAAAACTGAGTTTTCAAATTGCTGGTTGGGACTTTTAGTGCAAGAGTTGGTAAACTTTTTCTGTAAAGGGATAAAGAAGAAATATTTTAGGCTTTGTTTTTTAGCCACATGGTCAGTCTCTGCTACAACTCTAACTCTGTCACTGCTGTGTAAAAGCAGTCATAGACAATATGTAAACCAAAGTGTAAGTGAATGAGTATGGCTGTGTTCTAATAATTATTTATGGACTCTGAAATTTTAATTTCATATAATATTCACATGTCACAAAATATTATTATTCTTTTGATTTTTTTTTTTTTTAGTGTTTAAAAATGTAAAATCCATTTTTAACTTGCAGGTTATACACAACCAGGTGGTGGCCTGGATTTGGCCCACAGGCTACAGTTCGCTGGCCCCTGCATTAGTATCATTAGAATCTCTGGATGTGGAATTCAATCATCAGTACTTTTTAGAGTCCCTTAGATGATTCCAACATGCAGTTAAGATAGTGAATGGGCCATAAAGTCAGTTCACTGGGTTGTCACTGACATTAAGAAATTAAATTGTATGAAATAGAGGAGAGTACATCGAAGCGCACCCCACACAGTGAGGACAGTTATTATTTTGTGGAATTTTGTTTCACATATATATGTGTTTATGTGTATGTCTCTGTGTGCAATGAGTTGCAGTGTACATTCACTCTGTCTTAATCTTACTTGACTATGTCTTGAGGTTGGTACACCTGGCTATACTCTATTTGAATACCTGGCCTCCAGAGGGGTTGAGGGAGTCAACAGCCCAGGACACAACTGAAATCCATTCAAGGTACCCACGAGCTATTGGCCAGTTGGCTCCAGCCTAGAACAACCTTATCCAGATTGTACAGGGTTCATAAAAGCCATTCAAGTTTCTATGTGTGCTGAGCTATTAAAATGATTTGGGAGTCCTGAGAGAAAATGCTTTTAAAAACATAAAGTTAGCCAATGGGATAATTACAAGTAGGCTATATACCTTCAAATCACACATGAGGAAAAGGGCAAATAAACCATAGTATATATACAAAAGGATTAGAAATAAGAAATCATTTAATAAAGAAAGTATGGAATAAAGATAACAAAAAAGATACTAAATGTCACTTGTGAATCCATAAATGCATATGGATTAAATTTCTGTATTAAAAGACAAAGACCTTTAGTGGCTGGCCTCGTGGCATAGTGGTTAGGTTCATGCACTTAGCTTCAGTGGCCCAGGGTTCACAGGTTCAGATCCTGGGGGCAGACCTATGCACAGCTTATCAAGCCATGCTGTGGTAGGCATCTCACATATAAAATAGAGGAAGATGGGCACAGATGTCAGCTCAGGGCCAATCTTCCTCAGCAAAAAGAGGAGGATTGGCAATGGATGTTAGCTCAGGGCCAATCTTCTTCACCAAAAAATAAAAAAATTAAAAAAGACAAAGACCTTTAGACTAAGTAAACTAGGAAAAAAAAAAAAAAAAAAAACCTCCAACAAGTATACAGTAGACCATAAAAAACAAATAAAACAGGGGGCCGGCCCGGTGGCGCAGCGGTTTCGTCGGAGCTTGGCAGCCCGGGGTTCGCGGGTTCGGATCCCGGGCGCCCGCTGACGCACTGCCTGTCAGCCATGCCGTGGCGGCGTCCCATATGAAGTAGAGGAAGATGGGCACGATGTTAGCCCAGGGCCAGTCTTCCTCAGCAAAAAGAGGAGGATTAGCAATGGATGTTAGCTCAGGGCTGGTCTTCCTCACCAAAAAAAACAAATAAAACAAAAGAATGCAAGATGTGTAAAAACAAAGTGCAGACATATATTAGACAACTAAAGATGAATAAAAACAGGAATCGCAATTTTAATATTAGACAAAGTAGAATTAAAGGCAAAGACGTTGAGAAGGACATAAAGGGTTAATTTCTATTGTTAAAGGATATGTTACACAATGATTCTTAAATAAATATGGACCATTATATCCCAATAACATAGCAACAAGAAATATAAAGCAAAAGAAGAAATTGCCAGGATTACAATAGCAGTGAGAAAATTTAACAGTTTTTTCCAATTGTGGTAGATCAAGAAACCAAAAAAAAAAAAAGAAAAAAACACTGAGAGGATCTGAAAAATATCTATGTTGCAATCACAGTGACTGATGTATACTTCTTTTGGGTAATAAATCAGTAAGGATCAACTTTATTATGTGTTCCCACATTCCCATACACTCATTCCTAAGTGACATTGCTGAATGGGCTGACAAGATGTTTTTGAGATCTGTACCTGACAGAATAGTTCGGGGAGGTTACCAAGAGACAAACTTTTGCAGTGTTTCATCCAGCAAGATGCAATTTCATTGCCATGATCCATCTTCCCAGTTGCTCCAAAAGATGTACTGTATTCTTGTTTTGTGCTTTGGTTTTATTTTCTTTCATTTTGATTTTTAATATAATCAATCACAACTGAGAAATAAGTGGTAATGTTAAAGGGAGATCCCTGGATTAAAAGCTTATCTAGCCCACATAAAAGGAGCAAGAGGATAACATCAGAGTCACACAGTTAGGGTTCATCAGCACACCAAAAGGAGAAGACAGACCACCAGCCTCATTACAGGCTTCACTTTAGTGAAAACACAAGCAGAACACTGAGTGACAATGTTGCAAGAGTAAGGAAGAGTCAAGCCTGGAACATCACAGTGTATGACAAAGAAGGCAATATAATGTATTGACTACAGACATTCTAGAGCTAAATTGCCTGGGTTCAAACTAATTTCACTAAGCACTAGTTGAGAACTTGGGCAGCTTACTTAATCTCTCTGTACCTTTGTGTCATCATTTGTAAAATGGGATAATAATAGTTTCTACCTTATAATTATTGACTAGGTTAAATGAATGAAAATATACATAAGATTTTTCAAAAATAGAAAAATTGATCTTAAAATTCATATGAAATTCCTATGGACCCCAAATAGCCAAAATATTCTTGAAAAAGTACAAAGATGAGGACTTAAATGTCACAATTTCGAAGCTTACTACAAAGCAACAGTAATCAGTGTGGTGCTGCTCTAAAGATCAGTGGAATAGAATTGAAAATCTAGAAATAAACTCATGTATTTATGTCCAATTGATTTTCAGCAAGGGTGCCAAGAGCATTAAATGGTGAAAAAATACTATCTTCAACAAATTGTGCTGGGATAACTAGTATCCTAATGCAAAGGATGAAGTTTTAACCTTATCTCACACCAACTAAAAAAATTAACTCAGAAAATGGATCAAAGACCTAAATATAAGAGCTAAAACTAGATAACTCTTAGAAGAAAACATGGGGGTAAATTTTCATGAACTTGGATTTGCAGTGGTTTTCTTTGTTAAGATATGATTCCAAAAGCACATGCAAAAAAAGAAAAAAATAAACAAAATTAAAAACTTCTGTGCATCAAAGGACACTACCAAGAGAATAAAAAACAACCTACAGAAGAGGAGAAAATATTTCCAAATCATATATCTGATAAAAGTCTAGTATCCGGACTATATAAAGAACTTTTACAATGTAACAAAAAGACAAATAACCCAATATAAAAATGGGCAATGGACTGGAGTAGACATTTCTCCAAAGAAGATAATACAAATAGCTAACAGTCACATGAAAAGATGCTCAACACCATTAGTCACTAGGGAAACTCAAATTAAAACTGCAATGAAATACCACTTCACACCCACTAGCATGACAATAATAATAATAATAATAATGAAAAACAACACGAGTTGGTAAAGATGTGAGAAATTGGAAACTTATGCACTTCTAGAGGGATGTAAAATGGTGCAGCGCCTGTGGAAAACAGTTTGGCTGTTCCTCAGTAAGTTAAACATAAAATACCATATGATTCAAGATTTCTTCTCTTAGATATATCCCAAACAGAATTGAAAATAGGTGTTCAAAAAACCTTGCACGAGAATCTTTCTAACAACACTATTAACGAAAGCCAAAATGTGGAAATGACCCAAGTGTCCATCAACTGATGAATGGATAAAGAAAATGTGATATATTCATGCCATGGGATATTATTCATCCATAAAAAGGAATGAAGTACTGATACAAGCTACAACATGGATGAGCCTTGAAAACATCGTGTTACACAAAAGACCACATATTGTGTGATTACATTTATATGAAATATTCAGAATAGACAAATTGATAGGGACAGAAAGCAAATTAGTGGTTGCCAAGGGCTGGTGGGAGGAGGAAATAGGAGTGACTGCTTAATGCATCTAGGATTTCCTCTTAGGTTTATGAAAATATTCTAGAACTAGGTAGTCTGTGGGTGCACAACATTGTGAAGGTACTAAATGCTACCAAGTTGCACACCTAAAAATGGTTAAAATGGTGAATTTTGTTATATGTATTTCACCACAATAAAAAAAAATTAAATATATGTACATGACTTAGAGTAGTGCTTGGCATAAAGTAAGTGCTATATCAGTTCTGGGTGGTATTCTTTAGAACCTAACCATATATAAAAACCTAACCAATACTACATAAATCCAGAGATGTATGTACCAAAGTTGATTAAATAACTATTTATAGAATTTTGTACACTAAAAACAAAGATGACATCTTCTTTTCTAGTGCTTACTCATAATAATTTGAGTTACAAAGAAATTCTTAATAAAAAAGTCCCAAAGTAGAAATTATATACATAATGTCTGACCACAATACAATAAAAAGAAATTTATCTGGAAAAAGGAAGTGAAGAAAAAAGTGAAATTTAGGAAAGAATCCAATTGCAATAACTTGGGAATTAAAACACACACACACACATACACAAAAATTTCTAAAATAATTCTTAAGTTAAATAGGCTATCAATGCAGTAATTATTGACTATTTGAACAAGAAAGCTTCTTATCGAACTTTGGTAATGATGACCAAAAGTAAACTTACAAAACTCTCAGCCTCAATTGATTTCTTACTAAACAAAAAATGATAAATGAAATGAGCAAAATAAACCTTATAGAAATTAAGGAAGTCAATAAAGATATGAGCAAAAATGACTAAATGTAAAATACTGAAATTGATAAATATGTTCAAAGACTTTTTGAAGAATCAATAAAATACACAAACCATTGCAAATTTTAATCAAGACAAGTACAGGACATGAAACACAAATATGCAATTATTAGGAAAGAGAAAACATATATAAAATTCACAGATATTTTAAATTGGAGAGGTTTAACTAAAATTAAAAGTGTCTTGGAAAAATATGTATGATTAAACATCTAATGAAAAGGTTGAAAGCCTGAGCACTAAATAGCCATAAAAAAAAATTGCCAAAAATTTCTCTTAAGAAATACACTCAACAAGGAAATAATTAGGCAGATCAAAATGTGGGACATTGTATTAGACAACATTTTTGGAAACTCCAAAAACCCAATGTGATTAAAAAAAGAGTTGGGTAATTGAGACTAAAATATATGTAGTAACTAAACCCAATGCACGGATGTATATTAAATCTTGATTTTAAACAAAAACAGCTATAAAAGACATTTATGAGCCAACTGGAGAAATGTGAATGTGGACCAAATTAAGATATTATGAGACTATTATTAATATTATTAGGTGTTAAAATAATTGTGGTTATTTAGGAGAATGTCCTTTTACTTAGGAGATGCATGTTAAAATCTTTAGGGGTGAAGTATTATGATGGCTATAACTTACTTTCAAATACAACAAAAGTATAAATATTTATACACTTATAGAGAGATAAAGCAAATATAGCAAATTATTCACAATTATTGAATCACGGAAGTGAATATATGAATGTTCATTTTAGTTGTCTTTGATCTTTTTCCATGTGTTTGAAATTTTTCAAAATGAACATTTGGAGAAAAGAAATAAGATAATATAATTTATCATATTCATGTATAAGTGAAGAAAAGATATTTTTCACCTATTCTTGTAAAAAAGAAAAACCCTTCTACTATAATTGGAAGAGATGGCTACTTCTTCTATCTTCCATGCTTAAAACTGGCACATAGTAGTGATTAATAAATTACTTTTGAATAAAATGGGCAAAAATTCATTTAGCTGTTTGATAGCAAATGCACATTTGTGTACACAAATAAATTGCAGAAAAATTTTATATATAACAAATATAGATAAAAAAGATCTTAAAACAAATATTAAATGCAGCACAGTATTAAAAGAATGTTCTACAATAGCGCAGTAATTTATACCAAGACGGGAAGCAGTGCAATATTATAATATTGATATAATCATCACTTCAACATATTAAAGAATAAAAAATACAATGATATCAACAAAAACTAATAAGATTAACAGACATTCCTAAAGAAAAGAAAACAAAAGTTTAAAAAATATTTCTGTTATAGTTGGTATAACAGATATTTTCTCTCTCACTGTCAGGAAATTTATTATTATACTATTAAGCTATAAAAGTCAATATTCAGTGTTTCAACTATGATGCAGAAAAGGTATTTTATAGAATTCAGTATCTCTTTTTGATTAAATCTCTTAATTTAGCTAGAGGGAAATTTCTTAACATGATGAGGATTGTTTACTGAAAGCAACAGACATCATAACTAATGGTGTGACATTCATATGACAGACAGACTCAAGACAAGGATGACCACTATAACAGCCATTATATCACATTGTTTTAGAAGCTCTAACACATGCAGTATCATAAGAAAGGAAGTGGCTATACATATTTATTTCAAGTGAAGAAACAAAATTATCATTTTTATAGGGAATATGATTGCCTAATTTGGAAAGCAAAAAGAATCAACTATTATAACAAAGGTTAATGATGTCACTTACACAATGAATATACACAAAACAATAGATTCATCTTAGGCCATCAATAAACAGTTTGAAAATATAATGAAACATGTTTTAATTAAAACAATAATGAAACATGTAAAACACCTCTTAAAAAAGAAAATGTATAAAATTTATCTGAAGTTTACTTCAGAAATTTTTTTCAGGATTTTTTTCAAACTCTTTGGAGGACATAAAAGAAGATAAGACTCAGTGGGGAAACATAATATATTCCCTATTTGAAGATTTACTATTATACCATGTGTTATTTTCTGTGAGCTAATCTATTCACTTAATTCTATTCTAACCAAATAACACTAGGAATATTTTGATGTTGTGTAAGGGATTACTCTCCCAGATGATTCTGAAATTCATTTGGAGAAATGAAGATTTATGGCTTCCAGTCAGGGGAGACTGACCAAGCCTCCTGTTCATCACAAGTAGAAAAGCTGAGCAAATTTAAAGCATCTAGGGAGGGCATCAGAGGCAACAAAGATAGCAGGCACTAGAGGTGGGGAACGGAAGCGCAGAGAGGTGAGCTTGACACTGGCCACCAGCTTTCCTCTGGAGACATTTGTCTATTTGCAAGTGGGGCCTGAGAGGCTGCGAAGCTTGTCAGAGATTTTGACAGTCTCACAGAACCAGAGGAACGACAAATGGGGCTCAGGACCCACCGAGGAGGAGGAGCCATCCTCCAAAAGGCTACTACTCCCTAGAAGTAGAGAGGAACAGAAACAGGGACAAGCCCTTAGAAAGACTGAACCCTAGGTGCAACTCAGCTCAGTTGCTGAGTGGATTCGGATGAGTTTCCCTTCCCATGACTGTTCACCAGAAACAAGGATCTGACCCGGCACTGACTTGTCATACCTCACTCACCTCACTCTAACCCTGAATCTGATGGATCCCGACTATTTAAAATTTTGATATTTTATTCACCATCGATTTTTAAAATTAATTTTGAGTTTTTAAAATATTGCATTAAAATGTTTATCTTGATGACTAAGGTTTTGGTGCACCCTTAAATTTTGGGCCCGGGGTGAGTACCTCACTCACCTCATCCTAATCCCAGCCTTGAATCCTCCACTTGAAATGAGTAAATGCCATTGCATGCAAATTACATCTTAGTAAAGCTGTTTTTTAACACAGAGAAATGGTTTTACTTTTACCAGTAATCGAGGAAATAAAAATCAAAACATAAATACACCATATCATTCACTTATCCTATTGGCAAAGATAAAAGCACTTTTGGCACACAATTAGGCAAAAGGGTACTAAGGCAGATACTCTCAAAATTTGCTGATGAGTATATACATTGGTATAACTTTGGGGGAACAAATTTCGCAATATTCACCAAAACCTTTAATACGTGCATACTCTGACATGGAAAGATGAATCTACAAGGATGTCCATCCCAGCATTGTGTAAAGGAGTGTAAAGTAGAAACACTTTAAATATTCAAAAGCATGGCATAGGTTAGGTAAACCATGTTTATGCATCAGATGTAATATCGTGAGGCCATTAAGATGTTTTACAAGTGTATTCACTAATACGGAAAACATGCTCTTTAAGTGAGGAAAAGGTAGGTTTCAGAACACTGCATAGAGTAATTTTTAAAGATATACTTATAAAGATAACTAGAAAAAAATATCTGAAAGATTTGCACCACAATGTCAGCTGATTACTGGATAGCAGATTAGGAAATCATTGCTATCCTCTCTGGAAGAAGGAAGTAGAACATGTTGATTAAGGATGAGGGCTCTACAGTCTAACCTGGACTGGCATTCAGCTTCACTACTCACTGACTATATGACCTTAGGTACGTTTCTAAAACTTTTTGAACCTCTGTTTTTTCATCTGTGTACTGGGGATAATACCTACTCCCTAGAGCTTTTGTCAGGATAAAATAAAATAATCCATGTAAAGGGCTTAGCATGGCACCTGGTACATAGAAAGTGTTCAGTTAGTACTATTAATATCTTCCAATGCTCATTTTTCTTTAAGGAATATGTGAAAACAAATATCTGCTATGACCCTATTAAAGCAAAAACAATAGAAGTCAAACCTTATCCTCTCTTTACATGTGGTTCTGCAAAGTAGAGAACTCATTTTCTCTATCACTGGATAAATTTTTTGTATTACTGGATTCACAGGACCTAAGGTCATAGGTGGTACACAGGTAAAAGTGGAAGATCTGTAATTGCTACCTTGTGTGGAAACTGGTAAGGAATATTAACAAGTTAAAGTCACAGGAGGCTAATAGTACAAAAGTCTAATGTTACTCATAAAGAGGTCTCATTTTCAAATTAGATTGGAAGAAACATAGCTTAGCAGGACACCTATAACTGGATTCCTTCCCCATTTACTACCAGGGATCTAAACTTCTCTGCCCTGAGTCCAGCAAGTTTGTTTTTCTTGCTCTACTTGGTTAATTGCTTAAATTTAACACCTCTGTAGGTTATGCACACCTCAGAGGGAAACCCAGCCCTTTTGCTCTGGACCCTCAAAGCAAATTGCTGATGTTGAGTCTGATCTAAAATATCAAGGGAGACAAGGCTCCACATGAGATGAGGTCAGAACGCTCCTCTTGCACATTTGCATTGGGAGTTGGTGTGGTGCTCAGGGACTGAGAGAAGAATGTACCATATTTTATGATTTGGGGCTTCCAATGTTTTTGGAGTCATTTACTTTTCTGAGACAGGCGTGGACCAGGACACTGCCTGACCCCACGATGTGACAGGAGTCTCCCAGTGAATAAAGTGTCCTAAGGTTCTACATGCTGTCACTTTTCTGATACTCTTAGCTACTGCAGCATGGCAGTTGGGGGTTTGGGAATGACTTATTGTACTGTAACAGAAACAAGCCTCATAAAAAACAGAAAATGGGAAAATTATTAACAATGGGTTATCTCCTGTTCACTGTCAATTCTTGCTTTTTTCTCTACCAGATCCCTGAAATCAGTTTCAGCATACATCATAACCAAGTTTATTTGAGTAGTAATAACCACAATGAAATGAATATGCTGGTATCTTGGTTTTCCTGTATTAGTGTTTGTCAGCATTGCTGAATGACAGAGGCTCTTAGAAAGCAGAGACTGTGGTCAATTTACTTTTAAAAAATTTTTAAACTTTTTCTAATTACACTCTGTGATTCTCTTTGCAGAAAACTTAGAAAGTATTAAAAAGCAGAAAAAAAGTTACCCACAATCCCATCAGCTAGAGATAACCCTGGGATGTTTCAATATTTTTGCTTTAGTTTTAATTTAGTTCATTTATCACAGAAAACCACATAGATAGGTACTTTTAAATATATACATATGACATTAATGGCTAGAAATCTATTACCCATCTGCTTTTGTTGGTAACTTACGTGGTATTGTACTAGTTTGTGTGGAATCTTGCGCAGAAACAAAACCTATAAAGAGAAGTTGGAAATTACTTAAAATGTGCTTCCCAAATAGGCTCATAGATATTTTCAATAACTCTTCAGAAATCATAATAAAAAGAAATTTATCACAAGAATGTTAAATTCAATTTCCCAATTTAAAATGAGTGTAAGTCAATTTTAAGATACTGTCCGTTCTTTCCCCTCTCTTAGGAATTCTTCTCCAGGAGTTCATGGTGGACTGTCCATTTCTTTCTAAAAACCCAATTTTGCACCAAGCTAAACAGATTTATAAGTTTGGGAACTAGTCTACAGCCCATCTCAGGCTGACTTTTGAGGACTCATTGAAGTTTAGAGATGGAAGGGATTTTAGATACCATCTATTCTGTGTTTTATTTAATAGGCATGAGGACACTGGGGTCCATGTGGGTTAACTGATTTTTCATGGTTAAACTAGTCTGCAGCAAAATTCTGGTCACTTATCATTTCTGCAACTATTATTTATTGAGTGGCTTCCATGGGCCTAGCAATGTGTGGGATGCATAAATGAAGAAACAGGTTTTACTTTGAAGAAATTTATAGTCGTGTTGTCCCTGAAACCCACTTCACAACTCTTTCCAGTAACAATTAAATGGACAGAAAGGCTCTCTTCTTGGATAACTGAAGAAAAAGGAAATGGCTTGTTTCTTTACTGAGTCATTCTAAGCATATGCTTTTCAAACTGGTGTACCTGCAGGCATAGGTAGTAAAATGCACGGGGTTATCATGGCCTATCTACACGGAGCTCTCATTTTGCCTAAACAAATGAAAACAAATATTCTTTCCTTCCTTCTCCTCTCTCTCTTCTCTCCTTTACTTCCTTCCTTGCTGATTCAACCAATATCCTAATACATGTCAAGAGCTGTGCTAGATTCTGGGGATATACTGATGAATAAAACAGCCATGATGAAACCTGTCCCTTTGGATCTTCCAATTAAGTCAGTATATTATGACCTAGAATGCAAATTTTGCATACATTTTTAAGTAAAATCAGGAAACTTTTAGAGGGTCCTGGTTGATAACATAATTTCCTAGTTGAAGCAATATAACACGGTTTTCTCAAATCGCTTCTTAGCATCAGAAGCTGATTCCCAAATAAATCTTCGGCTTTTCCTTGAATACACTGAGTTTTCTCCTGTCTCGGAGTGTTTGCCCTTTCTCTTCCTCCTACCTTCAGCGCCCTTGCCCTGGATTTTGCAAGGTTGGCTTCTTCTCCTTGTTCAACTCTCAGTATAAAGGTCACTCAGAGAAAAATTTCCTGCTACCGTTTTCTAAAGCAGTCTTCTGTATCACGTTTATCACCTTACCTGGTTTAATCTTCTTTGTGCTATTTTCACTATCCGTTCTTATTTTAATAATTTACTTGTTCTGTTTAATGGCTGTGTTCCCTCCTACTGCCCACCCCCACCCACTCTGAATGTATCTTCTGTGGGAACTCATTTGTCTTACTGCCGCGGCCTCAGGGTTCAGCACCTAACATGCGCTTACTGAATGAACAAATGAGTGAATGAATTCAGGGATTGGGAATCAAATTATTTTCAAAAAAATTACTCTTCATTTGGCAGATGACATCTGATAATTTTTAGAATCGGAAATTTGGTTTTCTCCTTAAGGTGACTGGAGAAAGCAAAACGTCATTTCTTTTTCCCTATGTTTAACCTGCCTCACTTTCCAGGTTCTCCTCTTCAACTAATGAGTGAAGGAGGAAAGACTCGTTCCCTTATCTTCCTATTAGTCTATAAAGTAGTCACATCAAGAGAGTTTCTCTGGAGGGCTTGAGAAGATGAAAAGATGACAACAGCATTGGCACTGAAGGCCAAGGGGGCCTTTGGAGTCACACGGCCTCAATGACCTCCACATGAAGTGTCATTTAAGGCCTTAATCCACTATCTGCTTGAGCAGTTGTAGACATAAAGAATTTCTTTCTTTCCTAGGAATCCTTTCCAAATCTTGGGCAGCTCATAGTCACACAAAAGTTTTCCAAGTATTGTGTCCCCCCAATGAGTAATGTGTCTAAGTTGATTGAGTAGCCCCACTTTGCCCTCTGGAACAACGCAAAGAATACCTCTTCTTTTTTCTGTGTAAGAGCTCTACAAATATTTCAATATATTTAAATATGACACCACATACCCTCTATTTGTTTTCTTCTCTTCAAGCTAAATGTTTTCATACTTTGCTACTTAAAAAAAATTAGGGCAGCTTTTCAGGCTTCTGTTTTTCTGTAATTTTCTTCTTCTCCCTTACTTCTTAGAAATCACCATCACATACCCAGGTTTGTCCCCTAGTCTGAAATAACCATCATAGCTAAATACTCTTTTAGTGCTTTACTACATGCTAGGCACTGGAGTAAGCACATTACATTAATACTTTGTTTAGTCCTTATGTGATGACTATGAGGCAGGTACCAACGCTGTCTGCATTTTACAGATGGGCATGTTGAGGCAAAGAGAGGTAAATAATTTGCCTTAATTGTTCCCCAGTCTTTCAGCTGTGGAACCAGATTTGAACCCAGTTCTGTCTGTCTCTCATGCCTGCGCTTTAACCATTGTACTACTTTATCCTCTAACCCATCTTAGCAAATGCTGGCTCTCTTCCCGGTCTCCTAGAGCATCCAGGAGATCCTTGATCCTTGCTCTGACTTGAGTTAGAGCATCTCTGATCGGCTAAATACACTCCAAGGAACTGCCTGCTCCTTATCTGTGTGCTGGGTGCTAGTATTTCTAACACATAAACACCGCATTTGAGAAAACGTTAACTATAATATTCCCAGGAAGAGGCCAAAATAATGCTAATTTAGCACAACTTAATAATACCCTTACCTTATTTCTTTATTTTAATGAATTGATTTAGATTTCTCCCCAAACCACACAACACCTAAGCCAATAAGAGCTGTTTTTTCTTTTTCCTGTATCACATCTCAGTGATGAACCCACAGAGGGGCAAATGACTCCCCCAGGGTTCCAAAGTTCATGCTTGTGGCTTGCGCCTTTCTGACAGGAGAAGAAGGAAATTAAAATTTTTTGGAAAACTTTTTGAAAACCGAGGACAGTATATCCACCACCACCTTCACTAATGACTCTTTCATTTAGAAGTTAACCTCATTAAAACACAAAGCAACAAATTTATTCACACAGAGATAGTCCTCATAATGTTTGATAAAATTCCTTTAATTCTAGCTAGGCTTAGAATTGAAGCCGGCTTCTCATCCTGGAAAACTGTGATCCAGCCATAATTACTGGGCTTCCTTATGCCGTTTCCCCCACCTTGTCAGCTGAGTCCCAATAAAATCCATCCAGTAGACAGGGATCTGAGATACTACACATTTATTTATTCATTTGAGTATGACAGTACTAAAGTGGGGTAGTTTATATTTTAATCTATAATCTCATATCCGATATAACAGCATCACGCTCAAAAAAATTCCACTTACCTGACAGTAGTAATACAATGATTAGTTTTTCGTACATCCTGAGACCATGAGCTGGCTCGCAAAAGTCAGTACAAGAAAACCACCAACGAGGACTGAAAGCGCCGTCTACAGCTCCCCTCTGCACGCCGTTATCTTTCAGGCCCACCTTCCCGAGGCCTCATCAGTTGATAGACCTGGGTGACATTTTAAATTATGCAAAGTTGTTAAACGCCTGTCAATAACGATACGTGGATGTCTGCTTAACTGAGATTATTAAAGTGTTAAGTCTTCACTTCAAGGAACTGGCTGCTACCTGTTAAATTTACTTTGCATAAAAATGTGGGCATTGCAAGGCAGTAGCAGTTGCGAGCCGCCCAATCGGACAAACAAGAATGAGACTGTGAAGGCCGGAGGCCGGGGCGTAAGCCCCGCTGTGGTCACTGCAACCGAGTTAGGAACTTTCTCATTTATAATGTGGAGATTCTCGGGTGCCAGGATGGAAGTGACGTTTTACACATGAAATAAATGTATTTGAGTTCTCTGAGGTTTGAAAAAACTCTCAAACTCGTGACAAGTCATACAGCAATGTAAAAATATGTGAGACTCAAGAAATCTTTACTTCAAAATAGAGTTGGAATTGTACAGCGAGTGCCCTGCCAATTCATGTAAAACAATTACAGCAAAATTTACAAATAGTTAAATTTAACTAACATTTAGTAAACCAATAACTTGCTTAAATTCAGTATTTGCTCTCACTGGATTGGGTTGCAGAAACTGTTTTCAACAGATAGCCAAATAAAGATGTTTCTGGATATTAATATGAGCAATAAAGGATTATTTCACATGATTTTATATCATTAGGGGGAGAGCAATTAGCATGGGCCTTAAAAACGCTATGTTCCTTTGATAATGGGTAAATAAATTAGTCACTAACCTCACAATGGGTTGTTAGTCAGCCATTAAAATTATATTTTCAAAAATAGTTGATATGGAGACTCAGGATAAAAAAGGTAAGTGGAAAACAGCAAGATCCAAAACTGTACATACAAAAATAAGATCCTGTTTGACTCTTTTTTTCTTCTGTGCTGTGTTGTCTTTGCCTGGAACATGCTTACTCTCTTTTTGCGTGGCTTACCTCCATTCTGCTTAGGATCTCAACTTGACAGCACTTCGTCCACGAAGCCTTTCCTGACTTCCCAAGTCTGCGTCAGAGGCCCCTGCTCTGTACTCATGTCCTACTCTGTTCTTCCCTTATCACTTACCATATTGCATTGCAGTCATCTCTGTGTCCCCAGTGGACCAAAAGTTCTAGGTGGGCATGTCCTGCCTGTGGCTATCTTATTTACCATTGAGTGCTTGGGGCACAGTTGATAATAAATAGTTGTCAAATTAATAAATGACGAATATTGCAGGGCAGAAGAAAGCAACTCCTCTCAGGTAGTCTTGGGGAGTGGAGGCTGATCTTTATATGTATATATATACATCCTATGTCAGATCTGAGCTTCACATTATCCCCAGTGTGGACGTCACTCGCAAAGGCAGAGAGGAGAAAAGGAAAATCAGCTTAAAATCCAGCTTTCATACCTTCTTCAGCCTGGACTGTTTGGCCTCTGAGAACACTTTTCTTCATGTGATCGCTTGCTTTCCTAGAGAATCACTTCAGTAATCATTTATCTCATTCTTGAAACTCCTATAGCACTTACCCACACTAGTTCATTTGTTGTCCTGCACGATCTTTTTCCTTGTATTGGTAGGCCCTGTCTCCCTTGTTCTAGTTCCAGCATCTGGCAGAATACCCTACAGAGGCTGAGGGGCAATCAGTAACTTGACATCAGTGCTGGTGACCAGATGACATAGCTAGCCACCTACATGAACATGAGGCCACAGGAAAGGAACGGATGCTTTGCTCTTGGTCACCTGGAAGGACTAGTCAGGTCTTAATAACGTGGGGAGCTGGCGCTGACCTCGGGTCAAGTATGGGTTTGTAGCTTCCTTCAGGCAGACATGTTGATACTACCTGGCCTCCTTAAGACAGGCAAAACCTGTAGGGTTCTCAGTGTAGAAAATGGAGGTCAGACCCAGCATTACACACAGGGTGTGTGGAAGCAGAACTGTATGGTGACCTCTAGTGGCGCATCTGAATAATGGAAGGAAAAATGTGAGACCTGAAAAGGCAACAGAAAAAAAAAATACATCGGATTACACTTTTCCTTTTTTTGGCAATTCCCCAATTTTCTTTATATTCTTACTGAAATGCATGTTCAGGATCATCATAAATCCTACCGATGAGATATAGCATGCAAATGTGTCAGACAAATCTACGTATCTTTTGAGAAATTTGAGTCTGTGCCTAAAGTAAAACAAATACTTTTGAGACATTTAATTAAAGATAGAAACCTTATCTCAATTTCTCAGTACCATGTCCTTAGGCTATTTTTTCTTATTGTTACTGGTCAAGGAGAAGGATGAGTACAATATTACAAACTAGGAAAGTCAGCTTGGATCTATCAACCTAGCTTGAATTTATTTCCCAATAGGGAACTATTCCTTTTTGCCAATTACTTATGCCCCAATTATTTCAGGATCAGATTATTGCTGAAGATGATTGCATGCTAGTCTGATCTGCCTGCGGGGAAATCTTCTTTTTATGTTTTGTATGGAGGACTTAAGAACAGGGCAGGGACAGGAAATTTGAGACATAGTGCCTTGTACCACTGGCCTCCTTGGTGTCTTGTCACCTCAGGAATCTCCAGCCTGCTTTGTTGGAGTGGTTTAGCTTCTTTCCTTGATCTTCTTTTGTTTTCTTATCATTTCAAAAGTAAAATAAAATAAACACAAGTTTAGACAAATCCGACACTCAAAATAACCCTGTTAGAGAGGCAGAACAGATATTATTCTTATTTTATATATGAGGAAACTAAAGAGTGATAAGAGATTGCAAATGTATTACTTGATTTGATTCGGCCCTAAGCATTTTTTAAACATATCGATTTAGTTGCCAACATTTAAAAGGAGGTATATTTTAATTAAAAATTAGAACAGAATTTAATTAAAAATCTGGCCCCTCTTAAGCAATAGGAAGATCTGTCAAGAGTGACCTTGCATTCCCACATGGTGAGAATCCAATGGAGCTGAGGATGGGCTGTCCCTTGGGACAGGTGGGCTTTTTTTGAGATAGCCGCATCGGCTCCGTTATACTCTGATAAAACCTCCAAACCTCAATGTCTTGTAGCAACATTGGTTCATTTTCTGCTCGTGTTACATTTTCTCTGTGATGGCGACAGGTTCCAGGATCCACACTCAAGGAGCGGCCCCCATCTGGAATATACTGTTGTTCCAGAGAGAAAAGAAAAATGGACAAATGGGGAAATAGCTTTTAATGCTTCTGCTCAGATACGGTATATGTCATTTTTGCTCATATTTTATTGGCCAAAGCCAATCACGGGCCAAGCTGACATCAGTGGGGCAAGGAAGCATACTTCCTCCGATGGGAAGCTCCTGCAAGTCATATGGCAATGGTGAGGATATATAAAACACTTGCAGGGGCTGCCCGGTGGCGCAGCGGTTTAGTCCGCGCTTAGCAGCCCAGGGTTCGCGAGTTCGGATCCCGGCGCCCGCCGACGCACTGCCTGTCAGCCATGCCGTGGCGGCGTCCCATATAAAGTAGAGGAAGATGGGCACGGATGTTAGCCCAGGGCCAGTCTTCCTCAGCAAAAAGGGGAGGAGTGGCAACGGATGTTAGCTCAGGGCTGGTCTTCCCCACAAAAAAAAAAAAAAAAAAAAAGAACACTTGCAGAAAGGGCAGCGAATGATTGAGAGCAATAATACAATTGACCACATTCATTTATCCTCTCTGCCTAACTCCTTTGTGCATCTGGGTTTGCAAATCCAATTTAGACAGTTAGGAGACCTGTTCAAGGTCTTTTAGAGCTGAGGTTTAACCCAGGCCCCCATTTCCTTTCTGTACAATTATAGTGAGATGTGCTGTGTGTTAGAGGCATGCTCAGTAATGCCCAAGAAGTCAGAAACTCTCATAACTGCATGGTAATTAGGCAGGGAACAACTGCCCCAAGTTGCTTCTACTCCATTGTGTTATCCCACTGAATCAGGTATCATGTGCAATCTTTCCACTAAGAATTAATAGGTCCAGTTTATTCTTCATTCGTTTAATCATTGAACAAATGATTAGTGAGCACCTACCAGGCACTGTGCCAAGTGTCAGACATACACTCTTCAGTAACTCAAGTTCCCTTCAGGAACATACAACTTACCTGAGGGACATGTGAGTAAGAAGGCAATTGCGTCATGGAGTGTCCAGGGATACACAGTCATGAGCAAAGGGCACTAGAGAAGCACATAAGAGAGGCTCCTAACTCAAACGTAGGGTTCTGGAAAGGCTTTCCTAGCAAGCAATGAGACCTGGAGGATGAGTAGCCAGGTCAAGGGAGAAGAAAGCACATTTTAGGCAGGGAAAACGGCAGGAGTAATGGTCTGGAATCAAGAGACAGCACTGTAGTAGTTTGCAAAACTGTTTGAAATTCTAAGGATACACACACAGATGTGCACATTTGGGCTTTTCAATATCTAGGATGTCAATCCACTCTGCCCTTTACCTTTGTAAACATGGGTTTAACCCTGGTTCTCTACACAAAGAAATACTGGGGGAAGTAGATCAGCAAAAGATAAAGAAAAAATATGTGGTAATTTTTTACACTTATTTTTTATTGAGATGGAACATACAAAAATCATAAGGGTCCCATTTGATGGATCAATTATGCACACACACATACACGTATACGTACATACATACATATCTATGTGTGTAACCATCACTCAGATTAAGATATAGAACATTTTCAACACTCCCAGTAATTTCTTCCTTGCTCCTTCCTAGTCAATATCTATCCCTGTTGAAGTAACCACTACTCTGACTTCTAACACCATTGATTAGTTTTGTCTGTTCTTGAACTTCATATAAATTGAATGACATTATGAACTCTTTTGTGTCTGGCTTTTTTCCCCCTTAACATAAAGTCTGAGAGATCCATTCAGGTTGGTCTTGCATGGATAAGTAGACCCTTATTTTTATATTACTGTGGTTATCCAACTGATTCAGTGCTCTTTATTGAAGAGACCAGGTTCCTGTAGCATCTAGCTGGGCCCTTATAAAAGATAACTTTTGCTCAGAATTCACTCCTTTCCTTGGAGTACTTCCCTCCCCTTTGGGGGTGGGCTCACAGTAGACATATACTTTATCATGTGGCCATCAATTTTGACCATGGCTGATTAGCTCAAAGTGGATACCCAATACAACTTGAGATTGCATCTCCATCTGATTCTCCTCCGAGAATATTTTCTTGAGAAACACAGAAGACTGAGAGTTAGAAGTTAAGCTCTATTAATGATGAAGCTGTTGGGTGAATATCACCCAAAATTTCCTCAGCTCTCTTGAACTAGCAGGGTTCCCACCCTTCCAGACGCCTGGAGTCTGTGAGGTAGCCCAGTGTCCTTCCAATAAATTATCTCGTTCTATGAAGCTATTTTGAAGTGAGTTTGGGATACTTGTAACCAAAAGAGTCTTAATTAGGACCGCCTTGATGTGTCTAATTAGGGAATCATTAACAGAATGAAGCAAAGGCTGAGGCTGAGCTGAACTGGCCACGGACCAAGACAGGCGGCTTTACAAGTCTCCATGACAGGAGTGAAGACCGTGGTGACTGCCCTCTCTGAAGCCATTGCAGATCATTTGGCTTCAAATAACTCAAGGGTTCTTTTGTGCCCGGCTAATCGTGTGGGGATGTTTAGCACAATCCCACTGTGCCCCTCAGTCCTGCCACGACACTCCCATAAGTGAGAGGTGAGCCTGCGCTGTCTCTTCCAGACAAACCCTGCTGATTTTTTTTTTTTTTTCCCGCTATCTGGCTAGTGTCGAAGGGATTTGCTTACCCTTTAGCCTTAAAAATATGCCAAAGGATGGTGCTGGCCTTCTGTGGCTTGGAGCAAACTCAGATTGCACAAATCTGTTTCTCATCTATGTGGTTCAGCCAAATTGCCAGGGTTATTTTTTTGCCTCATAGAATGTGACAGTACAGAAGGCTGGCATCCTTTTTATTTGGGCATTCTACTCAGATACCGGACGTAGGGGGGAAGGAGAAGAAAATAGTGGAAAATTTTGATATTTATCTTCATAGGACAAAAGTTCTCAGAACAAGAAATGATGGAAGAAGACATTTTCAAATACTCGGTTAATTTCTACATTACTAGACTCACATTCTATTAGCTGATATGATTTACTAAATGAGTCATATGGTAATGTTTCTAATACACTGCCTTCAATACAAAAATTGTGACTGATGCTAGATATAGGTTAAAAGAACATACAAGAAAATACTATGTCATAAGAAAGAAAACAAGGTTTCGAGAATCTAATACTTCAATAGTTTCAATAGTGATTTAGGGATTTATCTGTTTAAACTTTATAGATTATAATGATACTGCAAAATGTCATAGCTAGTAAACAACTAGAACCTAGAAATAACGTAAAAGTTATTCCTTAAAAAGATATAAGACTGTCAATGAGACACGTAATTGACATCAGTACTTAGAGGGATGCAAACACAGAACGTGGTTCGAGCTGGTTCTTCCTAACCAGGCCCAGGAGAGACTACCGCTTTAGTATCTTTTCCTGGATCCTTTAAGCTATTCCTTTTCTTTCTTTCTTTTTTCATTTTTGGCTTCCATTAGCCAGCATCGACTTTGCTTGCAATCATATCACTGTCACTAATATAGGAGAAAGCACTCATCATCAGAGAAGTAGCCCGAAATTCAGAATCTGAGGCGATGCCCATCTGGGGACCGGGACGCACAGATTCAGCCTGGATCTTCTGATCAAAGGATTAATCTCTGTGGCACCTCTATCTTCGTGCAGGGAGAAGGAGAAGGAGCCAGTCAAAATTTACTTTAGTGGAGCCATTTTAAATGACTTTAAAACTGGTTTCTGTTTTTGTGGGTTGACTCTGGGAAGTCCCTCTCTCTGTGCAGGCTGTGCTCCTGCTGTTGTTGTTTAATCTTGGGAAAAAGCCAGAGGGTGGCTATTTGTAGCTATTGGGAAACCAGCAGTGCCTTAAAAGCGTGGCTTGAGAGCAAGGGCAAGTTGGCTAGACCTTGTGACACATGCTTCCACTTAACCAAATGATGCTCCTACCACAAAGACCTGGCACAGAGACGTTGCTCTGAGGCAAGGTCTCAATCTTTTTAGCTCATGCCACCCATCCCTTCCATCCTTCCTCAGTTTTAATCAACCCAGAAGACTTGATTGATTTTTACTTTCTGTATTTGGTGTTAATAAACAAAGGGTATATGAATATTTTGTTTAAAAAGGGACACAGTTCTGTGATATTCTAATACATCCTCCTGGGAGGAGTGTGTGTGTGCAGAGCAGTTGCTGAATACAGGGCATCTCTTTGACAGTATAAACTCAGAAAGCAGTATAGCCAGGAAATTTAATTTCTACATTTAGAAAGTATTTCAGAATGTGTTCCCCTTACTTTGATCATTATGAAAACAGATGTCCAGAAGTTCTCTTCTTCCTGCTTATCCTATATTGAAAACGTTACCTGGGCATTATTTGTCTTATAAAGAGAAGAAAAGGAGAACTGGGTGTTTACCCTGTAAATGAAAAAAGCATTAAAAAAAAATTAAGCCTTCAGCAGACACTTTCCACATATAACCTTCAGCTGATAGCTGGTGAACGGATACCTTCTGTAAGATTAGAGGTTTTCGCTGATGTGGGAACCATATGTCTATATGTGTTTACAAAACAGAGTTCTCAGAACCTGATAACACTCTGCATATTCCTTTTTTCAAGTGGCATAACCTTGCATCAATGGACAAGTGCTAGTATGTAGCTCACATATAGCATTTTTGGTTATTCTTGATCCCCTCTTCAGCCACAGGCCCTTCAAGGAATGCTTGGGCCGAAGCTCTGCCGTGGACTGCCCGAGTTTCTAGCTTGCCATGTTCTCCCTTTGGATGACACTACAATCATGCCTGGGTGGCCATTTCTTTCTTAGAATTACCTAGCAATTTGATACTATGTGACAAAAATGATTTCATTTTGCACATTTTTTGAAATAGAAGTCTTATTTCTAAGACTTTATCTTAATGCTGTAATGCTGGAGCGGTTCAAAGAGTTAGCTCCAAGAATAATAGAAAAAAATTTAAAACAACCTAAATTGCCAATAATAGAGAAACGTTTAAGTAGATTATGATGAAATACTAAGTGGCCAGTAAAAATAATGTGATAGAAGGATATTTAATGACATGGAAATGTATTCTCTGTTAAAAAAAATACAAGTAGCAAATAGTAAACTAACAGTTTAATATACTGTAAAAAAAAGATCCAAGTTGCAAAATGGATGTCCTGTAAGATCTTTTTGTGGAGAATTACCTACTTTTGTGTGTTGCTGGGAACCTGTATGTAAATACATAGAAACAAGACTGAAAAGAATATACTCTCAAATAAAGAGAGTTTTTTCTCCTTTTTCTTATTAAATATTCTACCAAGAGAATACACTGCAGTTTACTAATAAGAAAACTCAGTTACAGTTATTTTATTTAAAGAAGGGGTAGGAAAATTAGAAAACAAATGTATAATTTCTGACTTTGGAAGATACCTCTTCTAGAAGAAAAAAAAAACCTGGAAAAATTTGTTCTCTGTTTTGGTCACTAGAGGTCACCAAAGTCATAAAGATTATTAGTAATTTTTTTCTTTCCATTTTTATTTTGAGTCACGGAGGGATGTTTCTGGCCTCTCCTGTTATGCACTTTTGAAGCATTTACTGGAAGACCTCTTGCTGCTTAGTCTTAAGGAGAGTAAACTGTTTGGACTAGTTTTTTCTAACATTAAATATTCCCTGAAACAGACAGCCACCTATCTATGGGACTATTCAAAACAGATGGGTGTTTCTGGAGAATGTGATTTATTTCCTCCTCTGATACCAAAGGGCCTATTGGCTGATACCTGCTGAATGTGAGTTCTGAGCAATGTTGTTGAGACAGAACCACAGAACACCCAGCAGCAGCACACACCGTTTCAAATGAAACAGCATGGACCATTTCAAGGAAAAAACGCTGTGCCTTTACTGGTAACATGTGTGGTGTATGAGGGCTTCAATGAAGCAGAACATTCAAGAACACCCATTGCATCTTTTGAATAACAGACCACACTACCTTTTCGCATGTTAATAATTCTGCATTTTTTGAATTCAATGTAAGCCTAAATCCCCAGACCCTAAAATTATGGAGAGGCGGGGAAGATTCAAAAACTAGATTGGAATCCTGCAAACATCCAAAGAAACTGTCTCACTCCAAAAGGTTCGTCAAGCAGAGAAAGAAAGATATAATAACTAATTTCAATGTTCTTAGCATGCTCACATTTCAGGGAGGTGTAATTCGTATTAAAAGATGAGGTTTCTGTAATTAAACAAGATGCAGCATGTGGAAGGTGTACGTTTGTCAGGAGGTAAATACAGTGGACAAAGATGCAATAGATGTGAAGACTCTCACGTTTTAAGTGTTTCAGTTACCAATAGATAAATTATTTACCTGGTCATGTAGATGAGTCTGTGTTTGAATCTGTCTCCCAGAGAAACTAAGCAAACCATTCTTTTCCGTAAGAACTCCCAGGGCTTAGATACCTGACAAACCAAGGTCAAGGCTTTGGTACAAGCCATAAACTAAGAGACTTCAAGCCAATATCAACGTGACTCATTTTGCATTCAGGCTTGTTCCTTATTCAGTGAACTGTATTTGACTTTGATCTTGGTTAACTTTGAAGTATCCAAGGTTCCCACTTTCCATAAGTTTTCTTTTTTTTTTTTTTTTTTAAGTTAAATCAGACAGTCAGGCAAAGGAAATCTAAACCTTAAAAGAAGTGAAAACAACTAGACACAGTCAGTTATATATTTTCACTACTTTGTTTAAAGTAGCACATTGCTGTACTTAAAACACTTCACATCATTGAGTTATTTATTAAGTTGTAAATAAAAGTCACATTTTCCACTGTATCTTTGGAGACACACTTAAAAACATGTTGTTAGGAACCTGTTGCATGATTCATGTGAAAAGTTTAGTTAAATGCAAAACTAGAGATTGTTGTTAATGGTGTCCTAAAAACTATTACCGTGAAATAGCCGTTAACTTAAAGGAAATATTTACATAGGAATTCTGATATTGAAGATCTTATATCTAAAAGCTGGTTCGTTTATGAAATTCACAGACTATGTATTCCAAAGTCTACTAGAAACTTGAGTTTGCATTTGTATTTATAAACTGATTCAGACCCATATCTCAAACACTCAATCTTATTTCACTCTTATTATGCTTCAGATTTACAGGACTATTTTTATTGTTATCATAAAGGCAATTCATTTAATAGTGAAGTACATATACACAGCCACACACATATACATGCATATGTGTGTATGCATGTGTGTGTATGAACTTATCCTTTGGCACAAAAATAAAAACAGTTATGTATTGTTTATAAAATTTGTCATAGAAAGTGTTAAGAGGCAATTTCTTTTTTGAGAGATTTTAAAATTCAGCCCACCTAGGTACCCTTTATCCCTTCTGTCATACCTCACTCATCTAGTCATCCTCCTTTGTCTAAATCTGTGACGTGGAACTTCCTTCTATTAAAGAAAACAGCAAATTTTTGTTATGCCAGGTCATTAGCAGAATGTTCTGGGAGCAGTTCATGTTACTATTTCAATCCTATTTCAGAAGGTAAGTCAAAGTGTGAGTTACTTTTCAGGTCATCTAGAAGGGCTAAATTCTCTTTTGGGTAAATCTGATCCTGTCAAAGTACAAATCCAATAGAATTATTGGACATACAATCTGAACAGTGATGCACTTAAGAACTTGCTACAATTACGTTACCTACGGGCTTGAGAAACATTTTGGAGTGGAATAAAAACTCTTCATAAATCTGGAGACAAGAGGTCTCATTCCTGTACCAGCTCTTCACCTTCCCTTGGACATTTGAGGGAAACCTGGAAGGGAATTTATTTACTTGTCTAGAATTGAGAAGTTTAGGGAAGAAACTTTAAAGAAGAGAATTTAGAGATATAATGGTGATGTGGTTAAAAATGTGTAGGCCTGTCTATATATTCTCCTAGATGAAAATTATTACTCTAGAATGAGATCTCTGGTAGATGCCAGGGCTCCCATGGCTTTGACTGTGTTCTTTGGGATGACACCGAGAACCACCATAGTAGGCTGGGATGTCAGAAGCAGCACAGGGTCAGGCACTGGATTTGCGGTCTCAATACCCTCAGCTAGAATCCTAAAGCTGTGTGATACTAGACAAAATATTTAACCTCTTTGAACGTTAATTTCACCACCTGTAAAATGGAGGTAGTACATGCCTTGAAGGATTTCTGTGACAAATAAGGGAGAGTCTCAATACAAAGTGCTAACATAATGTCTAGCTTGTCATAAATGTTTAATCCAAGTTTGTTTCCTTCCACAGAATGTTGTAGGATTAAATGACTTAATATTTATAAACGTGTTTTGTAAACAAAAAAGTTCTAACAAAATAGAAGTCATTATTAATGTTATTTTCACCTGTATTTGATATGCACTTAGTTCTTTTTGGAAAGTTCAGGCAACAAAATAGATGGCCTCTAACTGATGTGAGAATTCTACCAGATAACCTAAAGACAAATTTAAGAAAGTATCAATTTCCTCCCAAGAAAAACTATATAATAATTAACAATGAACTAACTTTATTATTTGGAATAGCTACCATCTTTCTTCTTCTGAACACCAAAGTGCTCCAAAGGTAAGCAAGAACATAGAATGGGGGGTGAAGAGGGCAAGAGAAAGAAAGGAAAGAAAGGAAACAGGGGCAGTGGAACCCTTTACCGTGTGGATGATTGAATGTGGGCTGTGATCCTAATTACTTAAAGGAATGGAAAACCATTTTAAAATGTAGTTTATTTGAAAGGCACATTTATTTGACTCCTTCAGTTAAAAAAAATATCACTGTGTAGGTCTGGAAAAGGCTGATTGTTCAGGGCTGAAGATACACTTTTGAGGAGTAGGAAGCTATTCCTGAAGTTCCCACATGTGTGTATAGGAAAACTTTAAATCATGCAGACTAAGTCATCAGTCCACCCTGGCAAAAGCTGATGCCACTTGAGGGTTAGACCCTGGGAATTTAGTACCCTGGGAGAAATACTATTGTGCACCCTGAAGGGGTAGTAAAAATAGAAACTGAGCGTGTAAGTCACTAGAACACAGAACATATACAGGCCTCTCCTGTGAGCAGGAAGCAATCGGAATTCGTTAAATCCAAGTTAATACTCTGTGGGGATGTTTCTTCATAAATCAGGTTCCTAATGTACAGTGACTTATTCAAAGTCTTAGAAGATATCTTAGAAGAATCAAGGTCATAAGTCAACCTGATATGGAATTACTAGGCAATGAGCCACAAGAGGAGAGACAGCATCAAGATTGAGGGAACTTGCTTTGGAGTTAAGCCAGCCCGTTACTGCCCTTTCCTTTGTGACTTTGGTCAATTTGCTCAAACTAGGAACTTCAGTTTCTTCACTAGAAGGTGGAGATACTAATAAATACACTGCAGCACTGGTGTGAGGATTAAATGAGAAAATGTATGTAAAGATTTAAGCAATGTACCAACAAATAATTAGCTATGACTATGAATAGTATTATTAATAAAATACTCACAAAAATACTCCATTATGAAGATAGGGGCCTCCAATCAAGGGCCCTTTGTGGAAATATGTTAGGAATGCAGGGGCTGTCCTGAAGAATGTTCTGTGCTAATTTTAACTGAGAGTGAAAAATGACTGCTTAGATAACAAGAACCAAACAAAATGGGAATCTTATTCTAATATGTTCTTTGAATGTCTCTTCAAATAATAGTTACATTAGACTAAGTAGAAACAGCCTCAACCTAGAAGATGCATCTCTTAAACTGTGGAAATTGTCTTTGTGCCCATAAAACTTAAAACATGCTATTTGTTTTTAGCTCTAGAGAAGGCATCATTTTAAAATATACTTATTTTATCAAACACTATCAGTTAGAGGAGGTACATTAAAAATGCTATATTCTTGTAAATATCTGTAAAATACATTCAAACTTGTATGTGATCTGCACATAGTTCTTTTTGGTAACTTCAGCCAACAAAATAGACAACCCAGAATTAATATGGGAATTCTACAAGATAATCCAAAGCCAAATTTGAGACGGCATCTGTTTTCTCCCCAAGAAAAATTGTATAATAATTAACAAAGAATTAACTTTATTATTTGGAATAACTACCATCTTTCTTCCTCTGAGCACTAAAATGCTCCAATGTAGGCAACGGTTGAAAGACATGGGGAAAATGACGCATCGTCTTCAGCGTGCTACTTTTCCCATTGTCTACACTTTACTCGGGTGCTGCTTGAGTTTGCCTTCAGTCTTACAGATCTGTGCCAATCTATCATGAAATCTACCTGGAGTGGGAGGTGGGGAGTTGGAGAGTGGGAATTATTCCTAAAGAAAGGCAAAACAAAACCCCAACTAGAATGAATATTCTGAGAGAGGTAGAAGAAGGAATGATTCTCCCTCAGGGCAGAGTTTGTCTTGTCACTGCTGAGACTTGCAATCCAATTCCAAAATCCTCTTGGATGATTCATTGACATGGTCACTGAAGGCCATGCCTTGACACAGTCACAGGTATAATTTGTCCAGGTGTTCTCTTATTTGCATGAAAATAGTTATGGTCTTTTGAACATAAAATATTAGCATTATAGGGCAGTCATAAAAGTAGAAGGCAATAGTAAGTGATTATAGCTGGATAAAATCAAATTATCATTAGTTCTTCCAAGAATAACAAATCCATTATGGCAAAGTAGAGCCGTGGAAAAGAGAAGATTCAAAATAAAGACAGGGAGGGCAGTCTGGGAGAGAGCTGGACAAGGTTTGCACTAAAGCAGTAGCAGTGGGGGCTGGAGAGGGGATGGAGCTGTAAAGATAAGGAGTAGAGTGTATGTAAGGGGTGAGATAGAATAGTCTAAGATGACTCTCAGGTTTCTGGATTGGTAGGCTGCGTGGATGGTGGAGATATTCCCTGAGATGAGAAAAAACAGAAAGAGAACAAGTATGATGGAAAAGATATTGTGTTTGCATTGAATCTGATGGTTGAATTATCAGAAATGACCAATTAGCAAGTGGATATTAAGATCTAATTATTTTCTAGAATAGCATTTTAAATAAAAGGGAATCAAACATAGAGCATTATACATTGAGAACATTTGGTGCTATACAAATACAATACAGTAATGTCACAGCTCTGACTTTTGTGAGTCAATAAAATTTAAATTGATGGGAACTTATTAATACAATAAATTTGCAAAACAACTTGTAAATATCAAAAGCCTTAAAAATAACATTTTTATTTAACAATTTTACTTCTAAGAGTCTGTTCTAAGAAACTAGTCACAGATACAGGCAATGTACAAAAGATGTATACTGCAATAATTAAAGGAGTAAAATATTGAAATCAAACTGAAAATCCAATAGTAGGCTAGTAAAACAAGTCATGATACATCTATAGGACAGAATATTAGGTAACCATTAAAAATAGTTTTCTTGAAGAATCTGTGAAAATATGGACATGTTAGTTTTCTCCTGCTACACAACAAATCACATGGAAACATCAGCTCATAAAAAAACCCAAACCATGTATTTTCTCACCCAATTTCTCTGGATGGGAATCTGGGAATGATATGGCTCAGGGTGCCTTACAAGATTTCAGTCAGGCTGTTGGCCAGGTCTATAGTCTTCTTAAGGCTTGACTGGGGCAGGAGAAGCCATTTCCAAACTCACACGTGTCTATTGGCAGGTTTTCTGGCTGCTGGCTAGAGGCTTCAGTTTCTCATCATGTGGGTCCTGTCACAAGGCTACTCACCACCTGGCAGCTTGCTTCCCTCAGAGAGGCAGATGAATGAGAGAGAGGTAAAGAGAGAGGCAGCTCGGTATGCAAGCCAAAGTCATATATAACCTAAGCTCAGACATGATATTCCATCACTTCCGTCTTATGCTATTGATCACACAGACCAATCCTAGTACAATATGATGGGGGACTTCACAGTGGCATGAATACCAGGAGGTAGGCATCACTGAGGGACATCTTGGAGGCTGGCTACTGCAGTAGGACAATGCTGATGATAAAACATTAACTGAGCAAAATAAAGAATATAAAGAGACCTTAATTATTCAAAAAGTGCAGAGAAAGAAGACAATGTGAAGATATCAGAATATTAACTATGTATATCTCTGTTGTAGGACTACAGTTTATTTTCCTCTTTATAGTCTTTGATATTTCACAAAATTTTTACAATTATCATGTATTTTATTCATTGTATTCTTCCTAAATATTAAGAAGCTCAGAAAACATTGAGCTTTTAATATTAATTATTTTTACATTGACTGGAAGATGTTCCAATAAAATGCAAGTCATTCACTAAAAAAACACTGAAATATTCTACTAATTTAGTACAGTTAGTTCAGCTTAGGATCAAGAGATTATACTTTGATTTCTTTTTGAACAGTTCCACTTATTTCCTGGAGTATTTCATGGAAATTCAAATGTAATAACTAGGCTCCTAGGTTGATGACCATTAAGATGTTTTGTTTTTCAGTTTCCCCACTTTATCAAAGGTACCATATGCCTAGGCTAGACAATCTCTAAGAGAACTTCTAATTCTAGAATTCATTGATTTTTAACAGATATTTATCAAATACTTAATAAGTACAAGGCACAGTGCTTTCTTAGTCAACTGTACTACAGTCCAAGATCCATGAGGAATTTCAAGGTGTTTTTGGGAAGAAGAGTTGATGCAAATGTTTATTTTTCACTTGCACCATGAAATCTAGGTCCTGCCCCAACACAGCAGAGGTTGTCATTTGGAGATGTAAAAAGCAATACAAAAGTTTTTTGCAGCATTTACAGAGTTTCAATAGCTTGCTGCATGGAGTGAGGCATATCTGTGGGCTTACTTAGTTCTGAGAAGTGTCTGTAGATACCCCAACTAAGGTCTATCCTGGTGTCTTAAGGTTTACTGGTATTTCCTTCCACAGGATATCCGCTCTGCTCATCTTCCCGCGTGAGAGAGAGCAGACGTTTCTGAAAGCATCCTTGCATAGCTTTACTTGAAGCGAGATGGTGAGAGAAGGGGCAAAGCTCAAAGGGAGCTGCTGGGGGCTAGAAAGAGGAAGGCAGCCGGGCAAGGCTTTCCAGACTATGGTAACATAAGCTTTTCTCTAGGAAACAGGTTCACTTCTTTTTTATGAAAACGGGCTCCTGCTGTTACAGAGGCTAGTGATGTTCTGGTACTCTTCAGTTGTCAATATCCAAATATCCCCATTATGATGACACTTCTGGATGTTCTGTTTATCTCACTGAGGTCCTGAGATTGCAATTCAATGTTTTTCAATAGATGACTGTTTTAAAAATGAAACTACTAAAACATTTCTCAGTGTCTGAGATACAGGAGGCCTGGAGCTAGGAAAGGAAGGTCCAAGGAAAAAGGAAGGCCTGATTTGGCTCCAAGCAAGTAAATGAATGAGTGATGATAAAATCTAGTCAAAAGAACTCTATGAACATACCTCAAAGTGCTACTCATGTGATAAAGCTACTGTCACTGTGAAAACGTGATTTACAACGAGGCCTCTAGGGTCTGGGTGACTACAGTTGCAAATAAATAGTTAAATGTTTCATAACCTGTGCGGTATTGTACTCTTGAGAGTGGCTAGGTGCTTCCTTGAAGATGGAAACCATTGAGTTCTGCCCCAGGGAGCTGAGGACTTACCAGAGAGAGAGAAACACCTTGAGGATATTACTGACAAATGACTAAATCAAAGACACAAATATAGGAGTACATGTATATACCGTGATGATAAATACACTCTGAAAACAGGAGGGACTGTATTTTCAAAATGGCATGTATAACAATGCGCACAAAGTAATTCAGAGTCTAGTTTGTGGGCTAATACAGACCTGTTCCAATGCAAGCAGAGTACGGCTTTTAGGTATGCATTTGTACTAAACCAAACCAAACCAGCGTGCCAACAAATGCAGAAAATTCTTGGTCATGGTCAAGTCACAAGGCAGGTGGAGAATCCATAAAGGCAAGTCTGAGAAGAAAAAAAAAAAACCCACTGGTCTTATCTTTCCCTAACACTTCTCCAAAGGACAACAACCTGCCCCAGAGCTTAAATTAAAGGAATGAATAAGGAGCAGAGTAAAATAAAATGGGGAGGAGGCCTACTTAGAAGCTTGACCTTCAAACTGTGGTTCATAGCCATGAACTTCTGGCTTCTCCCAACCAAATCCTTAAATGTACAAACATGGCGTGATTTGTAAAGGAAGGGTCCACAGATGGGTGGATAACTACATCCATGTCCATCTCCTTTTAGAACAACCGGTCATTCTCTCCTCCTCCTCTTCTTCATTATTGTCAAGTAAGTTCAGTTATCTGAGATGGGGAAAGGATTTCATGAGTTCATGGTGGGCAAGTCATGAGAGTTGCCCAGCTTGAGGAAGAATGGAAAGAAGGAAAAGAAATGATCTCAGACTCACCACCCCCAGAGCTACATGTAAAGGAAGAGTAATTAATATTTAGTGAATGTTTGCAATGTACTATGTAATAGTAGTAACTTATGTGCATTATCTCATCTAAACCTCATAACAACTCAGATAAGTATCCTCATTCTGCTAGTGAAAAAAAATCAGAAGTCAAATATGTTGACGATTTGCCAAAAATAATACCATCTATAAGTGACAGGCGCCATTTCTGGACTATGTCTTTTTCCTCCAAAATCCATTCTCCCTGCACTCCCCAACACTTCTTTCCTAATCAGCCCTGCATGAATTGCATAAACTGGCCCATGCAGACCTTTTAACACGGCATCAGCTACTCTGCTGTTCTTGCAAAGGTCAAGCTTGCTCTCCCTGAGGGCCCTGTTTTTCTCCCCGGTATCCTAGTGGGCCACTCCCTCACTTCATTCTGGTTTCTGTTCAGTTGTCACTTCCCTAGACAGATCTTCCCTGACTTCACCATTGAAAATATGATTTCTGCCATTTGCAGTCACCTATCCCGTCCTACTTTCCTTCACAGCACTTAGCCCAATGTGACCGTACACATCTATCTGTGTATTTGCTTATTTTTTGACTCTTACATTAGAATGTATGTTTCTTGGAGGCAGGAACTTTGTTTTGTTCACTGCTGTATCCATAGAGCCTAGATCAGTGCCTGGCATTTAAGAGATGTTTTACACATACTTGTTTGGTTGATGAATTAATAAATGTGTTGTATGAGTATTTCTTCAGTAGAGGAGAAAAATCATAGTCAGCCTCCAATCTCTGATTCTAACCTCTACTTTTCCCTAATTCACTTTCCCTTCCATATTTAACTGAAATATCAATCTTAGCTTACTCATCAGCTTGTCTGATGGTAAAATTCACCACCAATGTAGGTGAAGACAGTTGTGGCACAGAAACCCACATTTTCACTTCCACAATGAGGTGTTGTTGGTCAGAGGTGACTACTCTGTCAAGAACTACAGTTTTCAGAGCCCTCTCCTTGCATCTCAGGGCAGCCATACAATTAGTTTTTTTTCTTCCATTCTCTTATCCTTTCCAGAGTCTTAAGGTTGCCTGCATTCCTTTGCTTGTGGCTTCTTCCTCCATCTTCAAAGCCAGCAGTGTAGCAATTTCAAATCTCTCTGACTCTGCTCCCATTATTACATTTCTTCTCTGACCCTCTGTGTCCCTCTTTCCCTTGTGATTTCATTGGGTCCACCCAGATAATGCAGAATTATCTCCCTAGGTTAAAATCCTTAATTTATTCACATCTGCAAAGTCTCTTTTACTATGTAGGGTGATGGATTCATAGGTTCTGGGGATTAGAACATGGGTATATTTGGGAGGCCATTATTCTGCCTCCCACATAACGTAGAGGAATATTTTGGAAAGACACTGCATTATCTCATGAAAACCAAGCAGAATTTAAACCACCAAGGTTTAGGGAGGGCAGGACCCTTGTCATCTTTAGAGACTTGAGCCAGGAATGAAGAACAACATTAATAAATAATCACATTTCCAAAGCTCTTACTATGCATTAGGCACTGCTCTAAGAACACTGCATGCATTAACTCACTCAATCCTCACATCATCTGCCCCATTTTACACATGGGAAAACTGAGGCACAAAGACCTTTTCACTAGAGCTATGCCATTGATATGAAGAAGCTCCAAAGGCTTTCTAGTCTCTGTCTTTTAGCTCTCAATTCCGAGTTCCTGGGACAGATCAGCCAGCCACTCTGGACTATGGCTGCTGAGAAGGTCTGGTGGCACAGACAGGGCCACTGGCTACCACTTTAAAAGAAGGCATTTGTATGAGCCATGTAGTCATCCCAAGAAGTGTCCACAGTAAGAGGAAAGATTGCTCTAGAGGCCTTCAGTGGTAATGAAAATAATATGTATGAATAACTCAAGTTAAATTTGACACCTACAGTGATCTATGGAAATCTGTAGGAATAATATTATTTTTACTACCTTCAATATTATATAATTTGATTTAGCAACTGTTTAGCCAATTAGGAAGTAAGAAATTGGGGCTTAAGTGTTGCTTTAAAACTGATAGAATGATTTATTATTCTATTGTAAATTGAGCAATAGTTTCTGGATACTGGAAAACAAAGATTTTTGTGGTCAAAAAGTTTCAGAAATGTGACAGCTCTCAGAAATTTACATCTCATGTTAGTATATTAAAGATGAACTCAAAGTAACCTCTTTTACTCTATTGGTTAAACCAGCAAACCTATTTTCTTAGCAAAACTATTAACATATCTTTCTCTGTAATATTTTTATCTTAACACCAATTTGGGTAGCTCTCAGGTACAGCAAAAATAGACTGAAACATTTAAGGGATTTCACCTTTCTCATCATGGTAGCTGAAAGTTGAATTCCATTCAAGTACAGTTTCATTTCCTTGCTAATGACATATCAATTTTTAAGTGCGTAGACCAGTCATTCTCAAAGTGTGGTCCAATTAGTTTTTTTGTTTTTGTGAGGAAGACCAGCCCTGAGCTAACATCCGTTGCCAATCCTCCCCTTTTTGCTGAGGAAGACTGGCCCTGGGCTAACATCCGTGCCCATCTTCCTCCACTTTATATGGGACGCCGCCACGGCGTGGCTGACAGGCAGTGCGTCGGCGGGCGCCCGGGATCCGAGCTCACGAACCCCGGGCTGCCAAGCACGGATTAAACCGCTGCGCCACCGGGTGGCCCCCCAATTAGTTTTTAATGGTGGGATATGAACAGAAGTTGTTTCAGAGTTGTTTTTTTTTAGGTAAGTATACCTTCTACACTTTTTCCCTTTCCTCCAGTTGAATGCAGATAATGGTGGTGAGATCTTAGGGGTGGTAGATCCAAAAGATGGAAGGAGTCTGGGTTTCCAAATCACCATGTGGAGGAAAATCACCAGCCACCCTTAGGTGGAACACTGACATTTCAAATGAACGAATATTAAACTTCTATTAGTTTAAGCCACTGCAAATTTAGGGTTTGCTTTACCATGTGTGTTACCAACATTTGTAGATAGCTAAGTAAAATTTTAGGAGATGAGGATTTAGTGGAAATCTTGAAAAAGTTTTGCAGTCTTTTTGAACTAGAGGAAATGTCAAAGATACTTTTCATTTTTCCAATGTTCTATTTCTAGGTTTACAGTGCACTTAAAAGAGTAATCTCTTTAAAGAAATCAATACTACCCTTTTGCCTTTTTGATGTAGAAACAGGTCCCTACTTATTCACTCAAAAGAACTAAGTGAGAGGGATTTGTGGATAAAGAATTTTACAGGTAGTAGGAAATCTCTAATCAGGCCAAACCAACTCTTGTCTCCATGACATTATGTCTCATGTTTCCAGGGATTAAAGACATGTAAAAGCCTTCCCCTGAAGTCTGATTGAGATCACTGGACTCAGCTGTTTGGGACACCCCCAGAACCCGGTTGTCAGGTTATAATGATAGTGTACAAGATGCTCTGCAAGATTTGTTTAGCTGCTACTTCTGTTATAAACCTTGAAAAGAAGTATATTAATTTTCTGATACTCATGCCTTGCCTTTACATGAAAGGAATTATTACTCGTCTTTGTGAAGATTAAGTAGGTCCATTGAGAAAGAAAGCATTAATTTGACAGAGTCCCTGTTAAGGTGTTAACGGCTCTTTATGGGACAACGGTGTTCTCCTCGTCTCCTTATCAAGTCGTAGAGACAGGCAGAAAATATTTATATTGCGGCTCTGCTTCTCCTTGTCATTTCCCTCATCACAAGGATAAACCTCCACTTCCTCCCTGGCTTGAAACAGCAGCTACTATATGAATAACTAACTAATTATAGCAATCTAGGCGGGTGAGTCGGTACAATGTTGTTTCCCAGAATTAGACAAAATTTGTTTAATGTTGCCCTTTCACTAAGTAAATAAAATAAGGAAGGAAGGAAGAAAGAAGGAAGGGAGCTGGTTAAAGAAGAAATGACCTGGAAGTCCGTATGTTTGATTTTGCCAGTTATCAAACTCATCTTTCCCAATTATTATTTTGATAATTTAGAAGCTATATCCCAACTGTTTTCCTAAGCAGTGTGAACTGAACAAAGCTATCTTTAAAACTTGTTAATATAAAATACGTATACCTAAAAGTGTATTTATCTTAAGTGTACACCTTGATGAATTTTTCACAAACTATAAACAGACCTGTGAAACTAGCACCCAGATCAAAAACAAGCAGACATAACCAACGCCTAGAAACCCTCCCATGATCCTTTCTAGTCATAAGATTAACCACTATCCTGACTTCAAATAGCATAGCTTAGTTTTGCCTCTTTTTGCAATTTATACAAATGGAATCATACAGTCGGTACTCTTTTGTGTCTGACTCCTTTTGCTGATTTTTTTTACAAGATTTACCCTATTGTTGCATATATTGTAGACCATTCATTCTCATTGCTGTATAAAATTCCATTGAGTAAATATGCCACAATTTATTTATATGCTCTACCACTGATAGGCATCTGGATAGTATGCAGTTAGGTTTGGGGATATTACAAATAGTGCTGCTATGAGCACTTCAGTAAAGTCTTTTGGTAAATTCAAGTATGTATTTTTGTTGAATGTGTAGATGTATATATATTCATAGAGAAGAATTAGTGATAGTGCCAGTTTTACAAAGTGGTTATACCAGTTCACACTACTACCAGCAACGTATAAAGATTTGAGTTGCTTTATATCTTTGCCAATACTTGGAATTTTTTGTCTTTATTGTTTTAGCCAGCCTGGTGGCTGTTTAGTGGCATTACATTGTGGTTTAATTAGCATTTTCTTGATGACTAGTGAACCTGAGAATATTTCCATATGTTTATTGGCCATTTGGATATCATCTTTTGTGAAGTACCTCTTCAAGTCTTTTAACCCATTTCTCTATTGAGTTGTCTGCATTTTTCCTATTGATTTGTAGGAGTTCTTTATATGCTCGAGATAATAGTTCTTTGTGATATACATATTGTAACTATCTTTTCCAACTCGGTGAGTTGTCCTTCTACTCTCTTAATGTTGTCTTTTGATGAACAGAAGTTCTTAATTTTAATTAGACAGAACTATAAAGCAAGAACAATACTATGCTAAGCTTTAAAAAGAAGCAATGTGATTCCATGAATAGAAGACAGGGGAGGGGTCACAGCACTATTGGGCTGTGCATCAGACTCCCAGAAGTCACTTAACATCTTTTTGCAACTTGCTCTTTCCAATCCTCATGCTGGAAAAGCAATAGTTGCTCCCAGGGGTCATGAGAATAATGGGGAGATTTTTGAAATCATAACAGCATCAAAAGATTCCCATCTGATTTAAACAACGTGGAAATCTTAGCAAAGACAGATAGAATAGTAAGGGCACTGTATAGTTTTCACCGTCAAGTTGATACCAGCCACGGACTCCTTCAGGAAACTGTCAGTCTTCTGAAAATAATAAATCAGAAAATCAATTTCAGTTTTCGATGGCACAGTGGATGGCAGTGAAAGGTAGGATTTTAAGTCCAAAATTTACCTATAAGAATTTTCTCAGGACCTTAGTTGTAAGATTCTATAATCAGTGATATTTTTAATTAA
This sequence comes from Tapirus indicus, assembly GCA_031878705.1. Taxonomy (NCBI): domain Eukaryota; kingdom Metazoa; phylum Chordata; class Mammalia; order Perissodactyla; family Tapiridae; genus Tapirus; species Tapirus indicus. Next base: position 122,344,313 of record CM062919.1, on the reverse strand, counting down.
AGAAAATCAGGACATGAGATAGTATTATAGTATTATTTTAATGTCTAGAATCAGTTTAAAGCCAACATAAGATTCATGTTGGAGAAAACAAACAAACAAAGCAGTTTACAGCTCTCTGTGCAATAACGTGAATGAATGGACATATTCTCTGGAAAATGGAATTTACTATGTGAAATCCTATAAATGAAGCATATTTTAAAAAAATCTTGGCTCTAAAATAATTTGGTGAAATGATTATTTTCCTCACAAGACAAAATAAATTCTTGTTGTATTATTAAATATTTTATGACCTCAAAATGCTGTTTTATAGTGGACCAGCTAGAAGTTAGGATTAAAGCTGACTGTATCGTGGTCTGGTCAGAGTTTAAGCAGAGGACACAGTTTCCAGAAATTTTTTCCTTCAGTGTGGATGTCAAGGATTGTTCAGCTATTTTTCACCTTCAGCAAGTCTCTGGGACATCATCTATGTGTCTGCCTCAGGGTCCTGGAGAAAGGGTCATTTACCCTAAATACTATTTGTGTCCTTTTTATGTTTCCATCATAGGTAATTACAGAAAAACTTTGTTATACACAAAGTCCTAGTAAAAACAAATAAACAAACAACAGCATCATAGGAAATACCTCCAAGAATCATATACGAGTAAAAATAAGAGATAGAAATGCTACTCTTTCAGACATTGAAGAATTTGTGTAAGAACCATTAGGTGTTTGTGTACTTTGCTAAATCATCAGCTCCTCAGAGGTAGATCTGGTTTTATTCATCTTTATATCCTTCACTGTTTCTAGCATATCGTCACACATGTAGCACATGCACAATTTATATTTGTGGACTAAGAGAGCATCAGCTTTAACTTTAGAAAATATGGAGTGTGAGTTTAATGTATGTTATCTCTTATTCTTCATTTTCTAAGTACTCAGAACTTGGAAGATGAGTCTTTTAGTAGTAAGCTTTTCTCTCTAGATATGTTCTTTTCCTTAAAAAAAAAAAGTGATAAAAAGAAAGGAAAATAATCTTAAACCATTAAAAAGGTTTAAAGTACCAAATCTCTCCTCTAGGAATGTGTAAAGAAGTAGCTTAAGGACAGGCTAATAGCATTTTTTTATGGGTTAAATTTTCTCCAAATGCGATCTTGTTTTAGTTTGAAATACAAACATTTTTAAAAGCATACATTGTAAGCAACTGGAAAATTGGTTTTAAGCACATGTGATATAAGATTTCACAAATGTTTAGGATCATGGTGTTATTTCCATGACTATGAGATTTCATAAACACATCGTATAGCAACTATTTATTATGGTTCAGAACACTTCTGCATAACTGAGGTGGCTTATTAAACACAAAGGCATTTTCTATTGATTACTATAGATAGCTATGTTTTGTTGTATTTTAAATGAACATTTTACACACAGATCTGTGCAAAACATAAATTTTTTCCCTCAGATTACATATCTTCTATAGTGCATATCTAGCTAGCAGTGTTTAATCCCAACCAACCTTCAGACAGCCCTACGAAGATAAAGTGACACTATGTGCAAAATCGTTCTTTTTCATGTGCTGCATTAAAAGAACACTTGCTGCTGAAACTACTGAATTAATAGAATTTCACTGCCTATTCATCCTAGTGCAATATTAATTCTGTTTACTTATCTTTAACATACAGTAGAATTAAAACTATAGAGGAAAATCTCTTTTTCTTATTAGACTGTTGAAAAAAATCTCATATTCTGTGATATCTGTTTCTAATTTGTCTTTGGGGAAAGAATGCCAAATAGCTGCCTTGTTTCCCCCTTCAGACATTCAGAACCTCACCAAACTGCAGTCAAACCAGAATGCACACCCCAGCATGTGATATTTTTTTCCCCAGGATCATAGTCAATAAATTTGATTAGTTTGTAAAGCATTCCAAGCCACCAGCCCACAAAGCAGGTTGAGCCAATATCTTCACTCACTCCGTGTTCCTTCTAGACCACCAGGGCTCTAGTTTGTATTTTTAAACCTGGGTTAAATTGTGGCATAACCACAAACCATTGTATGCTATTAACAGTGGGGTTCCAATGAATGACTGACAAACAAAATCTTAGCACACGAAGTCTACTTCTCTCAATGGTAAACACATGTTATTAATGAAACGTTTCTAACGGGCGCAGGCAGTTTGAAGTCTATCTTGACTGACAAGCCTGTATTTTGCTATCCGGGCTAAACAAACAAAATAAAACATTCTAACATTTTAGAAGAATATGTTTCGGTGAATCACAAAGGTATAATTTGCCAGCCTGGATTCTGAACTTAACTTCCCCGCCTCCAAACCCAGATTATAGTGTAATATTTCTCCAGGGTTCAAAGACAGTGTATAGTTCCTGTATCTTCCTTAAGAGGATCTGGATGGCGTTAAATTCAACCCTCGGTCCAGCTTCAAAGAGAGATATCTTGATGCACAAAGGACTCAACACAGGTATTACATGGTCCCTACAGGAAGATCCAGGTGAAAATCTGTTTTATGTGCAGTTCTAAGGCTCAGAATCTAGTTCCTCAGAGAGAATTGCTGCTGTGAGGTAAGATGCTAAATAAAGATCAGATGTGATTCATCCTCACCTTCCTCTAAGTTCATGAGGTAGGTGAGTGGAGACTTTGTTCCTGCATATTTGATATTTTCTTTTATCAGTAACACTGGCTACTTAGTATGTAGGCATCCACGGAAATAGACAGTGAGTCTTTTGTGCAAGTTTTCCAAACTCCTGTTTAACATAAAGGGATAGCAAACCCCAAACCAAATAAAACAACACTGGCATTGCATTTTAGATGTCTTTGAAACATTCCAGTGTTTTGGACCACCAAACTCGAACCAACGATGGTTGCATTTCGTTTTGATCAAATTGGGCAGTGCTGCCTCAAGCTGGTTTGCATTTCTTCTCTTCAAATTTACCCTGACTCTCAGAGTAACCAGAGAATTACAGAATAACAATGTACTGTTAATCTGTTCGTAGGGTTCTTTTGAAAAGGAATTGAGTAGTGAGGAAAGGAGGGATGAACTCTAATTTCACAGTGATACCAATATCATCAAAACAGTTCCTAATATCAGATGTTTCTAAGAGTGGATTATCACAGTCTCTAACAGTATCAAAGTGGCCAATCAAAGGTAAAAAGTTTATATAAACCACATATCCATGCTGTAAATTATTCTTTCCCCTTAATTAACTGGGTTACTTTCCCTCCACTGAAGTGATAAGTTAATGTCATAGGTATAGTCTAAAATTAAGCTGAGAAAGTATACCCTAAAAGAGTTTAAGGGCAACATTAAAGAAAAGAAGTCTAGGATGTGCACCAATGGACAAGGGTATCAATGAATAAGTGTAACTAATCCCACTCATACTTTGTACCACTCTTTATTTCTTTTCTGGTCTCTATTCCACATTGCCTTATTCCTAACCGAGGGCGTTGTCTTTATATTCTACCTTCCACTTGCCCAGTTAGCTTGCCTGTGATCTGTGTGGTCTTTCTATTTGCCACTGTGGTCTTTCCTGTTTACTTTTCTCTGGAGGATGGCATAACCAGGAGCATGGGGTCCTGGCACCGTCATTTTGGTGGTCAGGATCTTCCTCCTGCTCTCTGGTAGCCTGTCAGGGTCCTGACTTGCAAGGCAGACTCCCGTCACTCTTCCTCTCCAAAACCTTCCTACTTGTGATCCCTTTATCTAAAGCTTCTGCCAGTGGACTTGAGAATCTAAAAGTACTCCGTCAGGCCAAAGGTATGATGATTAACTCGAACCTTTGGGTGTGTATTTCAAAATAAAATGCTTGGAAAGACCACACCTTAAAAAACATTAATGAGTCATAATTGCCAAACATTGAAGATGATTTTAGGGAGCAAAGGAAGGCTACCAATTGTCCCCTTATGTCCTACCCCATAGCTGAGTTGCTGCCCCAATTATCTGTTAAATGCTGCCTGGAGCCCATTTCATCTTCTGTACCTGAATGTTTGGTGTTCAGAGATTATACCTCATAGTCTGTTGACTCACATTCCCATTTCTCAGGTAAAATAAAGGACTATTCTTTGGAGTTTGATTAAAGAAGCTTGATCTATATTGATTTGACTAGTGGGTAGAGAAAAATGAAGGACACCTCTAACATGTATGTTATGATAGAGAATTAAAGAATTCTGGAATTTAATAGCTGGTAGGGAACTAAAGAAACTAAAGCCAGAGAAATGTAAATGATTAATAACAGAATGAAGACTAGAACCCAAATCTTTTTGGCTTTTCAATTCAGTGTGCTTATATAGTATCATACATTGAGTGAAAATTATGTTGTGTAAATTTTCTAACTATATTACTTGTAACATATTTCACATAAAAGTGCTTAAGTTACTGGTAACTTGGTTGAATGAAGCACTAATGTTTTACACATACACACACACACACATAAAGACTTGGGGAATCAGAGACTTAACTTTACATATACTCTCAATTTGTTCTTTTAAATTTGATATTCTTACAAGTTTCAGGATAAGAAAAAGCTGTTATGTCATCATCTCAGTGTTAGAAAACCAGCCACAGTAAAATATCAACATCCACTTCTTGCCTTGGTTTTTAAATTGGCGAGTGCTCCATCGTAAAATTAGTGCTTCAAAGATTTAGGAGAAGATGAGCCTGGATGAGATAACTGTACCTTCGTGCATAATTCTCAGATCTTATCTTAAATGAGGTGCCACAGCATTACTGAATATTTCATTCATTCATTCATACCATAAGTATTTACCATAAGCCAGGTAGTGTGCTAGGCACTGGGAGACACACAAAGTGAAATAAAACATTTTTGCCTGTGGCATTGATCATTAATTCTTACCAATATTTGTGTTCTCTTTTTTCAGGGCACACAGCTAGACTGCATTTTCCACTTTTCTTTACCACGTGCCAGCCAACAGAATGAAAGTGGAAGTGTTATGTGCCTCTTTCAGACCTGCCCCTTAAACATACCCCATGTATGATTCTCTCCTCTCTCTTTTCCAACTGCCACATAAATGAAGAGGACTCAAAGGACCTAGAGAAGAGAGGGGAATCACAAGAAAACAGGAGTCTGGGTTCCTGACTGGCTGTGTAGAACAGAAATTCTTCCCATCACCATCAACCTACACTGGACTGTGACTTAAATAAGAAATGTATTTCATTGTGTTCAGCCACTAAGATGCTCTCTGCTTGTTAGAACAGTTAGCCAGCTGTATCAGTTTTGCTGTATAACAAACAACCCCTAAACTTAGTGGCTTAGGAGAAAAACCATCCTGTGTGTTGGCAGTTTGGACAGGGCTCAGGTGAGATGGCTCATCTCTTCTCCTTATGGCACTGGCTAGGCTCACCCGTGAGTTCCTGGCTAGTTTGCAAGTCAGGTGGAAGCCAGCCAGTATCAAAAGGCGTCTCTCACAAGTCTGGCAGTTGGTGCTGGCTGTTTGCTGAGTCATGTTTCCAGCATGCTGGCCTGGACTTCTTCAAGAGGAAAGGCAAGTTCGACTTCATTAGCGTTTTTAAAGCCTTTGCGTGCATCACATTTACCAGCGTTCTATTGCCCCAAACAAATTGTATACCCAAGCTTAAAGTCAAAGTGGGAGCACTACACAAGATCATGGATATGGAGGGGCATGATTCATTGGGGGCTAGTATCTCAACAATCACCACACCACACCTAATGGATACATTGCTCTCAAGGAGCTCAGAATTCTGAGAGGCATATAAATAAATAATTACAGCACCATGAGAAGTGTTAGAACTGAAGCATGGAAACAATGTTATAGGGGCACTGAAAAAGGAATAGCTAACTCTGGTTGGCCTGGGTATAACAGCAAAACTTTCACAAATAAGGTAATTTTGGTGCTGGGTTTTGACAGGTGAGCAGGATTTTGTTAGAGCACAAGGAGCACACGACAACAGTTGTGGGACAGGAGGAAGGACATTCTAGAAAGAGGAAATAATAGTACAGGAAAAAACACGGAAGTCAGAAAGAATATGGCCTGTGTGGGAGTGGAGAAGAGTTTAAGAGTGGGGATTTTAGTAGAGAGTATTACGAGACGGGCTGTACAGGTGAGTAGGGCCAGGTGGAAATAAAAGTTTATACCAAGGAGTTAGGAATTTAAGTTGACAATGTTGGATCATTGAATATACTTTATCAGGGAGCTCATAATATTGGTGATCAAACAATTGACGACGCTGAAAAATTAACCTGAATTAGACTTTTGGTGGAATAATAAGTTGATACCTGTCAGTACAAAGAGTGAGAATGAATCTCAGTGCACACACTTGACTGTGCAAGAAAGATTATTTTCTTTATTTTAATATAATTCCACATAATTTTTGTCTTATACCTTCATTCTACAGGGGTGATAAAAGATTGATCAGTAATTTCAGGGCTACCTCTTCACTTCAGAGTTGTGTACAGGCTTTGCAGGGCTGACGTAGTACAAAATTACCCAAATGTGCCCTCTTGGGCACATCCACAGGCTCTGAAAGGTCTAGCAGTTCTCTCTCACCTCCACGCTATTTGAGGATATGTAGGGGCCCCTCTAGGGAACCTGTGCCACAGAGAACAGGGCAACTCTATGAGCTTCTCTCTGGCCCTTTGTGCCTGGACACGCTACAGTGTTTCTTCACTGGGACTTTTATCTTCCTGGGACTCTAACCTGGAGGTGGACGCCAGTCTCCTTTGCCCCCAGATTCTACAGGAGAATCTGAGAGATTTGTCTTCTATAAGGAATTGCTCAGAGATGGGGAAGCAGTCTCCTCTGTTCCAATTACTATTGCTTCATAATAAATCAGCTTAAAATTTAACAGCTTAAGTGACCTTTTATTATCTCATAGTATTTGGTGGGTTAGGAATTTAGACAGTGCGCAGCAGTTATGCTGGCTTTGCTCCGTGATGTCCAGTCCTCAGCTGGGGAGACTCAATGGCTGTGGGCTGGAATCATCTGAAGACCTGTTCACTCACATGTCTGGGCCTGGGCTGGGATGACTTGAAGACTAGGACTGCTGACTGGAGCTTCTACTATGACTTCTCCGTGTGGCTTGGCTTCCTCAGAGCATGGTGGCCTCAGGGTAGACAGAATTCTCACATGGCAGTTCCTGGCACCAAGAGCCACTGTTATAGAAAATAAGGTGGCAGCTGCATTACCTCTTACGGCCCAGCCCTAGGAGTCACACAAGTCGCTTCTGCTGTCCTCTATTGGTTGAAGACATCAAAAGCCCATCCAGATTCAAGGCAAGGGGACACAGACTCCTACCTCTCAAGTGGATTGTGAAGCCATGTTTTAAAACCACTCAACTTTCTCTTATAGGTTATCTCTGATGTTCATTTCCCCTTTCATCCTGAAGATGTTGTTTGTTGGTAGTCTGAGGCCCAGGGTGGGGTGAGAACCAGGTGCTGAGGAATATTTGCTCTGACTCACGATGTCTGCTCCCAAATATTTTATCCATGCCATGAGTCCTTTCCATTCACTGAGAGCCTGAGTGTTTTGAAACTCAAGCCAGAAAGAAGCAGAAATAACACTCTGCCTTTTGTTGTCACATTCCCTCCCTGAGGTAAAAAGTTCTACAAATAAACCCAACTACCTGAAGGAGTGGAGGACCAGAGGGAAAAGGGAAATACTGTGGGGGAAAAATCAGTTAATACTATTAAATGACATTTTATTTTACATGTTTAACATTTAAATGTTATTTCACCAAACATGCAACAAAATAAAACAATAACAAAAATATCATTGCTCTTATCTGATAATTTTGCTAAACCATATCACTATTCCTGTTTGGACAGGCCTCTTTCTATGGGGATCTCTCTTTCTCTCTCTCTTTATTTTAAGTTTTTAACAATTAAAAAATTTAGGGGCCGGCCCAGTGGTGTAGCAGTTAAGTTCGTGCATCCCACTTCAGTGGCCCAGGGTTTGCTGGTTCAGATCCTGCTCACCACTCATCAAGCCATGCTGAGGCAGCATCCCATAGAGAAGAGCTATGACTCTACAACTATGATACACAACTATATATTGGGGCTTTGGGGAGAAAAAAGAAAAAAGAGGAAGATTGGCAACAGATATTAGTGCAGGGCCAATCTTCCTCAGAAAAAAATTTATTTTTAGGGGCCAGCCCAGTGGCATAGTGGTTAAGTTCACATTCTCTGCTTTGGCAACCTGGGTTTCTCGGGTTCAGATTCTGAGCACTGACCTATGCATGGCTCATCAAGCCATGTTGTGGTGGCGTCCCATATACAAAATAGAGGAAGACTGGCACAGATGTTAGCTCAGGGAAAGACTTCCTCACCAAAAAAAAAGAAAAAAAAATTATTTTTACATAGTTTCAATTTGATGGGCCCAATATTCTGGGAATATTCCAGCAATTTTAATGTATAGGAATCCCTACCCTTTAAGGTTTATTGGACTCTATAGTGCAATCCTCCCTGCTTATCTCACAGTATATATGATGAAATCGTTCAGCTTTTCATCCTCTTCACTGCACAGATAAGAGATATAAACCCACTTAAGCAAAGTGAATTATCCAAGGATAAAAATCCTTTGAATTCCTTATAAAAGCTCACTGACAGGCTAAGAATAATCTGTAGAGGCCTCTTCTTAGGGCCTTTCAAGTCAGGAACAAAAGAATCTCCAGGGAAATATGATGTTAATATTGATCAACATGGATGTTGTTTGGAGTTACACAGGTGTATAATTCTCGATTTTTGAGCTACCCTTTGGCCCATAATGTAGTTGCTTTGCTTGTTCATAGTTCTTATGTGCTTTATGTCCACTTCTATTTCTGAACCAGTCACAGCAATTGGCGAGTTTGAATATATTAATCAGTCCCATTCTTGAAACCGGGGTCACAGGAGTGAGAAAAGGTGTTAGCTTCTTAGAAGACACTTGGTTGCATGACATAGGGGTGAATACTTGGAGACAATTAGGATTATGTTATGGAAGAAGAACTGGTAAGTAGATGCAACGAATCATATTAACTGCAGAGAAAAAAGTGGGGAACTTGAAGCATGTAGCCAAAGGATCAGTATCCATGGCAAGTGCCTATGAGCCTAATATTAATTCAGGATGGCTAGGCATTGGTTCAAGGACTGAAAGACTAAGCTTGTTGAGAGTGCTGCTGATTGAATTCTACACAACATCAAGGTAAGAGGCAAGGCAGCCAGTGTAGACACCAAAGTGGCTAAGGAGTTGCCTGCCAGTTTGTGGAGACCAAGTGGAGGAGTAAACTTTCCCAACAGATTGTCAGCACAGGCAATACTAGACTCTTGAAAATGATGCCTGCTAAATCCTATATCAGCAAAATAGAGAAAAGTGTACTTGGTTTTAAAGATTCTAAAGGTGAATTCATATTCCCATTTGGTGGAAATACATTGATGGTTACATGCTTAAATCTACCTTAGACAACTTGAACTTACAGAGAGATTCACAAACAAATGGACAAATGGCCTTTGAGAACTTAATGTGAGCTTTTGTATACTTCATAGCTGAATGGATCTTTGAAATCCCAGGACTCTAAGGCCAGTGTGAAGCACAAGTGTTGAGAAGCAAACATTTGGGAGCCATTTTTCTTTTGAGCTAGAACAGGAGTTTGAATAAAATCCAGCCTGAGTCAGCTTCTAAACAAGGATAAAATTCAAGTTTACAAAGCTTACTTGCAAGCCTGAAGCAGCTTATTTATATATTTTTAACATTTGCCTTAAAAAGAAACATTGGTCTATAACTTCGTAAAATGCTGAGTCAAATACTCAGCAAAAGCAAACTTAAACTGCTCCGAAACTTTTCCTCCAACCAGGGCTGGCAGCAGTGCAAGGTGAAGGACAGTAAACAGAGCACCAGGCTACAAGACAGGAGTCCTGAGAACGCCTCCCTGCCTGGGCATTAAGGAACTTTTGACCTTGGACAAGTCATTTCACTTCTCTAGGTCAGAGACTAACTTATTAGACGGGAGGCCTAAGTCACTAAAACATGTTAATTGCTCTTTTCATCTTACTTTAGGATTGAAGAATCTGAGTACAGTTAAGCCACTTGTCCCCAGTCAAATACTGAGTCAGTAGGCTGGGAATGGCCTGTGGACCCCTTGACTCCTAGACTGGGACTCTCTCTTTCTCCTCTAGTGCTTTCCAGAATTCGGTGGTAAATCCGGCTGTGTCTAATGAAAGAGCTCCCTCTGTCAGTGCCACCCACAGATAAGCACTTTTGACTCAGGAGCTCCCACCAGGTATTCCTAGCATTCAGGTAGGCTTACCCCACAAACCCCACCTACCTCGGCGTCTCTGAAGTCTGCAAGCAAGCGCAGGACATAAGGAGTAATCCCTTGCAATGAACAAATATCTTCTCAAACCCTGAACATGCTCAGAGGAGTATCACTTGGATTAGTGGATTAAATGCATTAGCCTAAATGATCTTACTAATTTTGCGTTATATAATAAGTGAAAACTTCAGAGTGGTGGGAATGTTACTGTGCAAAGGCAGCTATAGCTTTCTAAAGAAAAGTTTGGAGATAAGAGAGGAGATTGCAACATAAAAAGCATTTAATCCTCTGGCTATTGGAATGCCTCTAAAGCAGTATAAGAGACAGCAAGGCAAGTTTTTGATGTACTCAGGTCAGCGATGATAAAGGAAGAGGAAACTGGCTTATAGATCTATGATTCTCCAGTGCAATATCCTCCAGAGCAGTTTATGAGGATGGTTTGCTTTACTGGAGCCTTGAGAAACCTACCTCTTGTCCTGAAAACCTTCAGTTATAATAAGGAGCTCACACCATACACAAAAAGCCTTCCTTTCATGTTTTTCATGTAGAGTACATTTTACACCTGCTGTACAGTTGGGTGAGATATAGTCGTGACCTCAAATGGTTGTCACCTATGATTATGACAGCTCTCTATTTCATTCACTGAGTGAACACTCAGCTGATTAAGGTTCTTGTGGAGATAATATCAGGATAGCATTGGCTTGTTGCTTCAACAACCTGGGGATCCCGAGCAGATAGGCTGGGTGTGTCAGACCCTGCCTGCTCCTGGCCTTTCTCTTCCTCCTCGCCACACATTCAAGGGCCAACTGACCACTCTGACAGGCTCAGTATTGATTCCTCAGGAATTAAGTCATTTTAACCAAAATGGCTCAGAACTGTGCCTCAATTCACACTGGCCTGGCCCTGGCCTTGCCTCTCCCAGTCGAACAGTGGGTTTTGACCTGGAGTCTTGGACATGACATCTCTTTAGGTTTTGCTTACCTAGGACCCCAGTGCCTTCTGCCTTGCTCCTGCTGGTCTCCATCTCCCAGTAGCTGAAGGTATGGGCAGAGGAGACGGAGAAGCTTAGGTTCTGGTCTTTGCTTTGTATATATTAGTGGAATGACCTCAGGAAGAATTGTTCCTACAAGTCTTAATTGCTCAATTAATGGAGAAAATAATAAAACCCTACCAGAGGTTTGGCATGTAGATTAAATGAGATGCAGTATGTAAAGCACTTAGCCCAGAGTCCGTAAAAGCTGCTCAATATCTTTAAGCAGTTAATATCAATATCAATCAAATATATGCGGAAGTCTAGCAGTTCTATTGCTCTCTGCCTCACTTATGTGTACGAGTCTTTTCCCCCAAGCAGGATTGTTGATTTGTTTAAAGTAGGGGCTATGTTTGAAAGGGTTTTCAGATCTCCTTCAGAACTGAGCCAAATGTAGGGTTCCTGGTAGAAATGAATAGAGTTTTTGATTGATTTGAAACCAAAGCAAGGTATAAAATAATATCCTATTACTAGAGCTCAGGTTGTAATTCTATACATGCTTGCTGAGAAAATGGAGAATAAGTCAATCCTCAGAAAGCAGAAATTGTGAGCCCACTCAATGCAGAGCACCGTTACCTGTGTCATGTTATAATCCCAGGGCACGCCAACCACAAAGAACAGAGCTACGTCTTCAGTTGGTCTTCAGTTACTACTAACTAACCTTCAGTTACACTCTATGCAGGACCCTGCATTGAAATGAGCACAAGCTGTCAGATAAAGTGCTCAGAAAGAATTGCCCAGTTTGTACACAAAGTATTCTTCAATGTGGTTTAAGTAACACATTCTCTCTCATCATCTTTGACTCCTAATTATTAATTAAACTATCTAGCAATTGTAAAACCCCAACAGGCATAGCTTCCTCTCTCAGATACTCACTAGGAGAGAGCTATCAGGGGTACAAAAAGGGGTAGTGAGAGCAGTTTACATCAACTCCCACCAGCAAAAAACAACTGTTTGGGTGTTTATGTGTACAGAAAGTTTTTTGTTTAAACACAATGTGGTTAATAAACACAGATTTATGAAATGCTTTCTTTCATCGATGGTTATAGCAGACTTGAGATATATGGGTTATATTTCTGAGTGTTGAAATTTAAAAGGCAGGAAAAAGTCCCGGGAACAGATTCTTAACAATAGTCACAATTTTTACTGGTTTGGAGATTTACCCTGACATTTTTCCTCAGTTGTATTTAGGCATCCAAGGGTGTGTTTTCTTCTAGTTTTTTAACTAAAATAATCTTCACAGTCTACATAGGTGGCTTTGGAATGTAGACAGAGAGAGGAAAGATAAAACTATCAAGCATATTCTAAATTTTGTTATTAGTACTTTTGGGAGCTTGAATATGTTATTAACCTCAAAAATGATAATCACTAGAATGGATTCTTTGGAGTAGGAATTTTGTTCATGAAATTGAAGGGACAACACTATAAATTCTAGAGGAAGAAATAGTTTGCTTGGTTTGTGTTTCATTGCACGGATAAAGCGACATTGTCTTCAATCATCACAGACTTTACTGTCAATTATGAAAGATGAAGAGTGGATTTTTTCCCATGGTTTTCTTTATTATAATTCTTTGCTCTGATATTTCCCAGGTATTTGCATCTGCTCCAGCCCCCTTTTATGGTAATTTTATATTGCATTTGTTGCAAGGAACACTGTGCTGTTTCTAGAATCAGGTAAAAGACTTAACTTCTTTTAAATATCTTCTTAAAAAAGTTTTGTTTAAAAAGCAGTCCTTGTTCTGATAAACAAAGGTTTAGTGGGGATTAAATCAGTGTCTGTTTCAGAATATCAGAACTGGTTACCTGAAAGGAGAGTTTTACAAACATGGTTCTTTTAAGCTGATGTGTTGTGGTATTGAAAAGTATTGATATCATGTCCAGGCAATGTTTATTGACACAAAGGAGGCAAAGCTCAGGGCACTCAGCTTGCTGAGTTAGCCACCTGCAGGAGATGAAATATGTACTCTCCAGGAGGTTCCCAGATATGTGTGTGTTTCCGCATGTGCAATTGTGTGCAACCAAATTATGCTTCCCTTAGAGGCTATGTAGTATTCTTCATGCCACCTTATCTCTATGCTGCCATGTTTCCTTCCAACGCAGCCCTGTCATTGCCAAATAAGCTCTAGGTGATAGGACCAGCCTAACATACTTAGTTGTCATTAGGTTAGTCTGGAGAGAAATGCTATTCAATAGAATAGCACACCTGGCTCCTTGCCACATCCCTTACATACTTCTCCTCCTTGTCCATTCTTCCCTCTGATTGGTGTATGACATCTATTAGTCAACATTTCTTAATCAGGAAGGCAAGTCTATTAAAAAGCTGTTCATACTGGGGATTTCCTCTCTTTTCTTCTCTATCTGAACAGTCCAATGCAGGAATGCTAGGTATTGTAGATCTATATTTTCACAAGGCCTACCTTCAGGGTGATGGGGGATTTGAATGGTAAAAAACCCATTGGCTGCATATCTAAGCCTTGTCCTCTAATCTAGCTATTACATAAAGTTGGCATTTTCATCTCCAACTGACTGATTCCTCTTTCAAATATTCAGAATTCAGGCAAATGTTCAGAACTCAGGAAAGGAAAAGAGTGTCATTTACTGGGCACCCTCAAATCCCAACAATTACATGAACAATTGTAATCCAAATTGTCAAGTTATCCCACTGATTTACTTAGCCTAGAGATTTTCTCAAATAATGGAGTATTGAAATAAATCTCAGGTTGACATGGCCTCACTCTTCAGTAAGAATGTGGAAGTATTTCCTTTTGCTTTCCTACAGTTTTTATTAGGTGACTTTTTAGTAGCTGTAAAATAGTTGCAGTTTATAACACCTTATGATTATTTTGTCAGAATTAAGTCCTTTTAAAAAATCTCCAATTTTCTACAATATTAAAGTTCTCAGGGAACTTCCAGAATTTCAACTATTTGTATATTGCCAACATGTGTCTGCAATTAAATTCTTATAAATTATGGAGTTTACTCATACTCAATGAAGTTGATTTCCGACAACCATAATGTAAGCAATGATTTGTGAAGTAAATGAACTAGAGTTAGAACATGTGGACCCTTAATGCATGAGCTTGGACACATCACATAACTTTTCTGGCTGCATTAATCTTACCTGGACCTTGAGAAAAATAACATCTGTCTTGCCTACCTCATGAGACTGCAGTGAAGGTCAGATGATGTGAAAATTTGATGAAAAGTAAAGTGTGGTGCAACTTCCTTCATTTGGCTAGTCCTCTAAGTACCATTCAACATAGTTGACCCCTCATTTTCTCTTGGCATTTGTGACACTCGTTTTCAGGTTTTCCTCCACCACTTTGGCTTCTTCTTTTACATCTACTAAGCTGGCTTGGTTGGTCCCTTTTACCAGACCATCCTGGCCTGGGTTTCTCAGAAAGGAGATGAAAGCTTGCAGGTGAATCATTTATTTGGGCAGTGATCCCAGGAAGCTAGGTTGAGAGACAGGAGAGTACAACAGAAAAGAGGGAAAATCAAGGCAAAAACAAGTTGGCCGCCACTTTGGGAAGTTAATCCTAGATCCTGCAGGTGCTTTTGAGAAACCTTGTGAAATGCATCTCAGAACTGTCTGCCTGAGGATGAAAAGGAGAAGTATTTATTCATCACCTCTTCATCTCCTATTGGTGATCCTATGGCAATAACTGCTCTTAACTTCCAGCTTACGCTTGCATGAGCACTGAATGTTTCCTGAGAGTGTCCCAAGGAGCACAGCAGAGAAACTCCAGTGTGGGCTGATAAAAGGCCTTGTCAGTTTGCACCTGTTTGAAGACTGTAGAAGAGTAAGAGGGAAGTCAAATGGGCTAAAGTGGTGCAAAAGAGGTGCAACTATACAGACATCTAGATATTTGGGGTTCCTAGATCCTCTTCTCTCTTAACATGTTGTACTCTTTCTAAGTGATCACATCTTTCTTATGGTTGAAATTATCATCTATTAGCTTATTATTCCCAAATTTATATTATTAGCTCAGATCAAATTTCTGAATTCCATATTCACTTATTCTGTTCTTTACATGGCATCAATTCTAGAAAATTTCAAGGAATACACACTTCTCTCTGTGTAAAACTAGCTCTTGACCTTTCTCTACAAATCTATTCCTTCCCTAGTCTTTAGCAGCTTAGTAAATATTACTTACAATTGCTTAAACAAAGCATTCCTTATCTATTGCTGTGTAACAAATTACCACAAAACTTAGTTGTTTAAAAGGACAATTTGTTATCTCATAGTTTCTGTGGGCAAGGAGTTCAGAAGCAGCTTAACTGGGTGGTTCTGGCTTGCGGTCTCACGTGAAGTTGCAGTCAAGATGTTAGCTGGGGCTACAGTCATTTGAAGCCTCAACTAGGCCTGGAAGATTCACTTCCAAGCTGTCTCCCCTACAAGGATTTTAGCTAGAAGTCTTTGTTCCTTGATGGCTGATGGAAACTGAGGTTTCCTGCCACATGGGCTTCTTTATAGAGTTGCTTACCCCAGAGCAAGTGATCCAAGAGGGAGGGAGCAAGGCAGAAGCTGCAATGTCTTTTATGACCTTTCTTTGGAAGTCATGTGCCATCACTTCTGCACATTCTATTGATCACACAGACCAACCCTATTACAAAGTGGAAGGGAATTACAAAGGTGTGAATATGAGGAGGTAGGAAAATTGAGGGCCATTATGGAGACTGCCAAACACCACAAGAAATGAGAGTAATCTTTGACCTTTCTTCTTCCTCGATTTATTATCTCATCAAGTCCTATTGATTTACCTCCAATGTAAACCTCAAATCTGTTTACTTCTATCTTCACTGCATGTCTCCAATCAAGTCCACCATAATGTCTTGCTTGGACTATAGTCTTCTAATTGGGTTTTCTTATCTCTATCATGTTCCCTTCTAATCTATTCTTCAGAGTAGCCAGAGTGATTTTCTGAAAATATTTCACTTTATGTCACTCTGCTGATTCTCCAATCATGTCACATCACTCTTAGAACCAAATTCAAATCTCTTAAGAAAGCCCACAGGGCCGTTCTGGTTCTGATGCTTGCCTGTCTCTTTGACCTCATCTCTCACTGTTCTCCCCTGATTCTTTATGATACAGATCCCCCTCTCTCTCTCCCTACTCCTCTGCACCAGCCACCATCACACCCACTCTCTTTCTTTGACTAATCTTCAATTTTCAGGTTAAATTTTAGGGAGACCTTTTCTGGCTCCCCAATTATGTCTCATCCTTTTATTCTCTAGCACCATACCCTGTTTATGACACTTACAGGTATTTATCATTAGAAGTGTTGCTGTGTATTTGTCTGATGTCTGTCTCAGTGGGTAGGAACTGTGTCTATTTTGCTCACACATGTCTATCCACTGCCATGCACAATACCTAGCATAGCATGGCTATTAATTAAACAGTTGTTGAGTAAATGAATGTGATACCAAAGACTTCTGTTGTCATAGTTTAAACAAAAAATGATCCTGTCTCTCTATGTCAAAATTTCCCACAAGTTATGAATGACTGTTTATCAAAGAATAAAGAAGAATTCTACTAAAGGAAATAAAATATGGGTCACTGTCCTCATTACTATAAACTTAATGGAAAGAGATACAAGCAACCAGAAAGATAACAAACACAAACAGAGAGAAACAAACAAAAAGTTATTTCAAATGAGGCCATAGAGCTCACGAAGTATGTTGTTATAAGTGAAAATGCCAACACAGAGTTGCAATATAGTTAAGGAGGTCAAGTCAAACTGAAAAATAAATGACTTTTTATGTGTTTTGCTTTCTAGATCATTAATCTACTGACAGTGACAAAACATAAAGATAGAGTTAACATCTTTGGAAAGTTCATTGTTCATATGCTGCACCCTGAGCATGATTAATCAAATGCAATCTTTTTATACAAAACAATCCTTTTTTCATTCCTAATGGTATCAAGCTGGAGCTTATTATACAAAGAAAAGCTGAAATGATCACACACGATCCTCACACCATAGGCCACTACTTCAAATGCGAGCATTTCAAGTTACCAAGTTACAGCTTTTTGAACTTATTTCCCATCCTCTATCATCATTATTTGTCTTTCACCCACAAACATTGGTGTTCAGCATTATATAACTCTTACTCTTTTTTCAGGAAAATCAGTAAGAAGTTTTTTTTTCCTTTAAAAGTCAATGGTTATTTATATAACGTCCATTATGCAACAATCAATGGCATTGAAATATTATCTCTTCTCTCCTCCCTCCATCTTCTCTCTCCTTTCTTCCCTTCCTTCCCTTTTAACCACCCACACATCAGCCTGGGGCGTTGTAAAACATTTAATTATCATTTTCCAAATTCATCCCTGTACAAATTGTTACTTCTAGAAAAATTGAACAAACCTAGCTGATGAAGGGAGGAAATGAACTGCTTTAAACCTATGAAGGGCCAATTATAACCATTTCATTTATATATAATCAAAAGAGATTTCTCTTTCAATCGCTGAAGTGAGAACTAAAGCCTCTTTGAGACTATGAACTTGCAGTGTTTCCTCTATGATTTCTCTTAGCTTAAAGAAGCAAACTTAAAAATTACCTTTCCATGGTCAGTTGAGACCTAACTCCTTGGAATGAACATATAATTTCTTAGAAGGTGATGAAAGAAACAGTAAAAAGAAAATGAATTTCAGCACTTGGTCATATAAAACATCTCTAGAAGCTCTCACTACATCTGCAAAGTTGATCTGGCTTAATGAGCAAGTAAATGTTTCCTTAAGTAAAGGGAAATATTTTTTTAAAAAACCCTATATGCCATTTAAATTGAGTTACAAATACCTTATGGTAACAGGTTGGTGTTCCAAAACAATTTTTTCATACATTTCAGAATTATTGATAGAATGAGACCTTAAAAAATATCAAAGGGGACTTGTTGATAGAATACACATGTTACTATGGTGATATTTTTGGATCATACTGTTCGCCAGGAACATGGTGTAATTCTGGCTAATTTCAGTTCAAATTAAATGCTGTTGTGACAAAACAGAAATGCCTCTAGGTCACATCAGTGTGATTTGCACTGGGAAATTAGATTATTCTTCATTGGAAACATCAGCTACAAGGCATGACTACACAGCTTCATAAATCTTTCTGATTTAGAAATGGAAAATGTGCTCTTGTAATGTAATCATTATTAATAAGTATTCTACATTCTTAGGATACTAGTTTGTAACCAGGAAGCAACTCCGAGCTTCTCCCTTGTAACTACTACTCCAACAAATCCCTATCAGAGTTCCAACTCTTAGCTGATGAGGCGTGCAGCCCTCACAAAGAGCAAGCGTAGATGGATTCTGGATCATAGCTTTCCTGGAGCAAGTGTGCACATGAGGGCAGGATCTCAGCATGCATCTCCTCAGCAATTTCTATTTCATAGGATACTTTATGGTGGATTCTGTAAGACCTTGCTTCACTTGATGTCTTTGTGTGGATTTGCAAAAAGCATTTGGGAGATGGGTTTATTGTTTCCGTACTGTGGAGTGATGAAAGCAGCTGGTCCCACTATTTACAATGTGATATTGGTGTCTGAGGATACCTAGGAGCCAATCCAAATGCACCTGATGTCAATGGATGTTCAAAACATTCAAGTGTTAGAAAGGAGATAGAACAAATGCTTATTTGTATGGTATTTTTTGCTTATCTTCTGAATATGGGCTTCTAGATTGTCCTTTGTATTTCTCAAGTATAGACTAAACCAGTACTTCCCAACTCTCTGCAGATGGAACACACAGAAAATGATAAATCATAACACAACACATTGGGGTAGGTGGCTGGAGTTGTTTGAGGCTGGAGGTGACCAACGGAAGGCTCCAGGCCCAACCTGCTGCCAGGAGGACTGAGGTGATCAATATTGCAGAATGACTACAACTTGGGCCACCCAAGTGTACCGTGTCTGAAGAGTGGGAAGCTCTGGCTCACTGATCTGTTTCTCTATCTTTTCCATAGATGCCTGCAGATAATTTTTTCTGAATCTTATCTGAATCATCTACATCAATTTAATTGCACAGTCTAGAACTGTATTCAATGTCATGAAAATAATGTGATAAATTTGTGTAGATATTTACCTTTTAATTTCTACCTTTTAATTTACACTAAAACATTTTAGTGTCCTGTTTCTTTCTTTGAATAACAACCAACCAAATAACAACAGAAAAACACCTTTTAATTCAGTTTGTTATCAACTGTAATCTTTGAATCTTTGATTAAATTGTACCCCTAGAACAATTTCCCAAGGGCCAATAAACATTAGATATATTCTAAAGAGTCTAAATTTGGGAAATATTTTAAGTTCTCTTTAAATGTACGGTAAATCATTAGATTTTTGACCCCAAAACTATAATACCTTCAGTATGCAAACAACTGGCTTTATTTTTCTGAATAGAATGAAACATATTTGTGACTATAATTCTCTCTTTATTCAGTAGTCTTGTAGGCTTCATATCTCCAAGGAGGAAGGGTACTCTATTCGACTTTATTTCCTATAATATGTGCATGTCACACTTTCTCTCTCATACACAAATACTCACATATTGGGTATGTATTCAGTTTCTGCACATCTGTTTGTAAGGATATGTGTACAGACACACACTTTTTTGTATATATCGTTAATGGAAAAATATTCTCTAAACAGAATTTGTGGAAACATAGACTCAATAGGTTTCACAGAGGTTAGGATTTACAAGTTATACTTTATTTTATTTTAAATATTCTTTTTTTTCCTTTTAGCATTTGTCTCCATAGATTCAAATGAGAATTAGTACTTTATTTTGTTTAGAATGGTCAATTCCATGGATTTAATCTCCTGAATAATGTTGAAACCAATCTATAAAAATGGCTTTAAACAAGAATGTAAAAACAGACCTTGTTTCCCAAATTTTTTAGACAGCTTCATTTCTTTTTTCCCAAAGTAACTGTGCTTTTATTAATGATTGCCTAGGCCAGGTAGTCAAAAACTCACTACAATGTCACAGGACTAAGAAATTATAATCAGGGAATGTTAAAGCTGGAAAAAAATCTTAAAGGCTAACTTGTTTGACCCCATAATTTTAAAAAAAGCCTTAGAGATTAACTTGTTTAACCTCATAATTTTAAAAAGAAGGAAACTAACATGAAAAGATTAAATGATTTTCCCTGTCAGCTAGTTACTGGCAGAACTAGTACAGGAACTTAGGTATTCTGCCTTCCAATGTAGTGCTTTTGGTGGTATATCTGCTATTACTCATTACTTGCAAAAAAAAAAAAAAATTCAATGAGATAAAAAGACTCAGGAAAATTATAATTTTGTCTTTTATATATTTCTTCTAAGTACTTTTCTAGTAAGAAAGATACTAGCAATACCTGTATATTCGTTTATTGCAAAAATACACCAACGTAGATGAATAACAAGAGTTTGTTAGTTTGACTTGTGTATGAGGACTGGGCATAGAAGTCGTATCTTTAAAAAGCTGTGGAAGTTCTAGTGATCTTTTAAAAACTTCTCATGCAATTTAAACCATAGTCTAAACTCTGAAATTCTCTCCACCCTGTGTATTCCTGGTCAGTTAATTCTTAGATCCGCCCTCTTATGCTTTTGTGTATACATTTCTCATTCCATCTCCTAAAGGTGAGACCCCTATGAGATCTCCACAGGTTCCTCATTTGCACTCATAGTTTAGGAGACCCCATGTCCTATATGATAATTATGTGCTCAAGCATCATTTTCCACAAGCCGCTACTTTCCCCTCCAACATAAGAACTGTCAATGACTCCTTATTGTTTTTCAGGGCTAATACAAATGCCCAAGTTTGGCTTCCATTGCCTATCATCAGTTGGCTTCACCTAATATATCGAAATTTAACTCCCACTTCTCCCAGTATTGAACTGCCCCCTTCAGCTAGACCAGTCCTTTACCATCCTTCACTGCAAGTTTTCTTAGTTCTATCTCTTTGTCTTCACACTTGAGTTTCTGCTCAATGGAGATGCACACCCTCTTCTATCCCTAGAGACAAATCCAAAACATTCCCTTATTGTATAGTCTCCATGAAGCTTTTCTAGATGAACTTTAATTAAAATATGCCCCCCCTTAAAAATTCCAAGGGCATTTATCCCACCAATGGAATTAAACCTATTCTACTCCATAGAATCAATTTCCATTCATCTTCTCAACTAGAATCTTCCCATTGTTTTCCCTTGCTTACAGTACACAATTAATTGGTTGCCATAATGATAATTGATAACTATATATTAAATACTTAAATTCATTTACTTTACTCTTATGTTAATTATTTTAATTGATCCTCACAACACCTCTAGGAGATTGGTAGGAAAATTATTATTATTTTGCACTTATGAATAAGGACATTGAGAGTCAGAGAAGTTAAATTACTATTAAATGGAAATGTTAGTATTTTATTTTTGCCAAGTATTACATTAAAAACAAGCCTACTATCTACTACCTTCCACATTTTCTAAATATTTCATTTAGCTATCTGGGAATAAGATGTTTGAAAACAGGAAAAATTTAGCTTTTTGCAAAAATTCTCTGCATTTCCTTACTTTGCCTCATTCTAGTGAAAACTTAATTATAGACTAGGGATGAGTTTTAGGGTTCTTCTACACTTATCATTCTGTGACTTACCTAATTAAAGAGAAAGATAATTTAAGCCTTTTTTTTTTACTTTCCTTGCATTCTTTTGGTATGCCTGATCATCCGTATGGAATAGATGGGAATTTTCATAGACTACTCAGGGAAATGATGCTATGTGTGGCCATTTTTTTTATCACAAGGAGCTGAATACTTCTGAAGCTGACTCAGGCCCAGTATTTACGGATTATTTAGCAAATTCATAATCAGTAAATTAATTTTTGAGAAACCTTATTTGCGAAATGGCTTTTCCTTTACTCAGCATTCACTATACATTTTTCTTTCTGAAACTATAGCTTTTATCAGCTTCCTAAAGCTGTGGAAACAGGCACTTTCTAGTACCACACAAAAGAAACTGAAATAAACAGATGAGACATTTACGGTTGTGGGCCCTCCATGTACTTGAAACTTGAAGGCACAGAGCCATGGAGGGCCAATCCTGCCCTAGACCAGCCAGAGGCTTCACCAGGACTGCCATTGGCTGGACCCATTCAGTGTCCACTGACTCACACAAGCATGACTGGTGGGAGAAACAGCACTGAAGGGGGAGTTGGGGACTGGCTTCTGAAGCTGGCTGTGTCCTTCTCCAGTTTGTATCTTTGAGTAAAAAGTTAGAAGATAAGACTAGGCAATTTCCATTCCCCTAGCTCTAAAATTCCTTGGATTTTAATAATAGAGTTTTGCCAGGACTCACAGGAACCACAGGTCCACTATTCAGTTTTAGTCTGGAATCACCAACATGCTTTGCCCTTCATTTTGCATCTCAGGCCTCAATGCCAGTCAGTTTGGGGCTTGGCTCATCTCCGCCACGGACTTGCTGTGGAGCAGTGGGAATTTGGTGTGAGGCCCTTTGATGGACTAAATTGCTGCAGTTACCCTGTATCTCTGTTTCTCCCTCCTTTGTCCAAACCAGGGAACAGGTGTTGATATAGCACGACACTGCTCTGTGCTCCCAATCAGATTCCAAACTGAACTGTGCCTGTGGAAAAGAAGGTGTGGCTGTCGGACTCTGCAGTCAACCTAACCAGGAGGAACGTGACATGTGAGTGTTGTAGAGAGCCATCTTTCCACCATCTTCCCCTATGATCTCTCTGTACCTCTGCTCGTAGTTTCTACCTCAAATACAATAGCTGATCACTTTTTTGTCTTATTAAAGATGGATTTTTGTATATTCCTTAGGTAAAACTCTTTGGCAAGTTTGAACTCTCCTCTTTCCTACTTCACCTTTGGTCCTAAACACAGATCCATGTACACTTGTTCTTATGCATTCATGTATAACTTTGTCTCCTAAGAACAGTTTCTTAAGAAAGATTACTAATTTTTTATTTTAAATGTTCTTGATCACATAAACTAGAATATATATCTGTTATAAGATTTTGAAACAGTGTAAAATGAAAACATCTGTCTGTTAAATGGATATAACTATGAGCAGCTTAGCCGAGAGTTAAGGTGTATGCATAGGTTGCGATAAGATGAGGAACTTCATACCTAAGGCAAATATCAGACTTAAAAAAATCCTCTCAGAAAATGACCTTAAGTTTAATATGTAATTTAAATGTTCTCCATTTGTTACTCAAAGATCTTAATTTTTTTCTCTTTTTTTTAAGGATGGGAAATGCGAGTGGAAATGGGTTGCTAAAAAGAAGACAAGAAAGTTGCTGAAAATGATCCCATGTAGTTTTAAACTGTGACCATTCTATTCTCTGGTGTTTTTAAACACAACCCTGTTCCACGTTCCAGAACATCTTTGAGTGTGTTTAAGTTCATAAGGACCCAGGAACATTTTGCACCAATTTGAAACCTGCAACCTATATGCTCTTTGAAGAGACATGGCTCCACAAATTTAATTCAGAGAGGGGCCCAACCAAGTGGGCACATAGTTGTAAGTGAACAGGACATTAAAAAAAAAAAAAAAAAGAAATCCAGATCTCTATAAAGAATTCTAGAACCCTTGGACCAGCCTTCCCATAATCTATGTGAATCTCAAATAGTTTCCCGACTTTGCTTTTGAACATCAGTAGTAAGTTTTGGTTTTCTAATAGTGAGGTATTGAGAGCATTTGGCTATCCTCTCTTCTCAAATCTGGGATCTTTGTCCAGCAGATGTTTCCAGTTGTGTTAATGGTGTTGAGTTGTGTGTGGGGTATAATGATGTAGCAATCCAGAGAATAGTTTGAGACCAGGCCAAACATTGTTGCTTGTTGCTTACTATGGGCCAAATTTGAACTCATTCTTCCAAAGGTTCAAGAGCTAGCACATTAGCTTCTCATGGAAAATACAGACTCCAGAACAATAAATCATTCTCAAAAGGAAATTCAGTCATTTTTTTAACATAAAATCATTACTACATGACCCCCCTCCGTTTTAAAAGTAGGGGGATACTTAGTGTGTCAACTCTTCAAAACTCAGACAGCAAACTCTTTTTGCAGACTGAAGAAAATATGTCCTAATGAAGCAATATCTTAAAAACCTTGTCAGCGTAAAATCCACAGTTGAGAGACCTGGTAACACATCCTGTATCTACAGGGAAGATGAAAAAAAATGAGCCAAATGGCATCAGATTTCTTCTGGGGTTTTCCTCTCTCCTGGTGTGGATGGGAACTTGAGGTTTTATCATAAAGGGATAAAATGGCAAGAAATTGTTCACTGGCTTGCAGTCATAGAGAAAAGGCATTCACATCTGCTTCTGGTATTCTGTTGAAGAATCTCTCCAGTTGATAATTTGGACTGGAAGCAAATTGGTTTGTTTTCATAGGTCCTTTACTTCCAAGTTCAGATAAAACAAACCTATCCTGTGGGTCCAATGGTTTGCATTCTGAATTCTTGGTTTATGTAGCACAAAATCCCTCTATTATATTGCTAACACATTATCCATCTTGAAGAGAGCATACTAGCTAAGTTTTAGTAGAATTTATATTAGATAAGCTCCCACGAGTGACTACACGTTGCATGCGTGTGTATATGTGAAATTAGAATTCTTATGGATTTCCAATGTAATTCTGTCTTTTAATTTTATATTTGCTTTAAGTGACTTGTGCCTGTAATAGTTGTTATGATGTCTTGCTTAGAAGATGACCTTAACATTTACCTAGCAAGATAAAAATAAGGATGTGATCAAGTGATTAAAGGTGATAACAAAGCCTCTTGTGATAAGGTGAGTGTCCTTTTCCTTGCTTGACTTCTGCTAGCTGAGGAATATGGAGCATTTTTCCCCCTTTTTTATAAGTCAGTAATGGACAAAGAGAATACCATATATAGACAAATTTTTAAGCTCAAGTTTTTATGGTCAAGAAAAGACAAAGTCCCTCTCTTCATAGAGTTTAAAATACACTAAAAGGGGACAAATCCAACAATAAATAAGAAAAAGTAAAAAAAAAAGATGTAAATGCATAAACACACAAAAACATGCATACACATGTCAAATACAGCTGTTCATTAGATTTGGTGATAGGCTAAAATGACTGGAACCAGGTAGAAGCGAACTAGGGAAATAACAGGAAGTGGTATTTCTCGAGGAGTGTTAGAAAAGTCTGTAGTACAGAAAGAGAAGGCCAATGTCTTTGATGAAAGATGCTTTAATAAACATCTAATTAATCAGAAAAATTATTTGTTCTTTCTTTTACTTTATTTCTGCTGGAATTCTACTTTAGTTTTCTCCTGAATAAAGTGTAAAATAAAAATATCTTATTACAAAATTCAATGAAACTCTCCAACATGGCTCTGGTTCCCGTAAAGGAAAAACTCAAGTTTTTTTTCTTCCATAGGGAAAACTCCAATTCTTCCCTGAAAGAAATTCTTTCTTTCTCCTGTGTGTCTCCTTTATCTACACAGAGAACACTTCACTCCCAACACTTCTCGTTACCAGATGTGTGGAGGTTTATCCCCACACCAAGCAATTTTCCACGACATCATCTGGGTGTCCTACAATTTTACTCAATTCTGACACTATCTACCTGAAGAGAGTGTCAGATCCCACAGGTTAAGGGCTCAGTCCCACAAGACTGCTCCCCATCACCTTTCAGATGTCAATCTCAAATAGCAGATCCCCAGGTTACCCACAACTTCTGTCTGATTTGGCTACAAATCAGAGGTTTCCATGACCTCCTCCATGAGTTTGATTAATTTGCTAGAGCAGCTCACTCTTACTTACATTTACCAGTTTATTAAAGGATGTAATAAAGGATACAGATGAATAGCCAAATGAAGAGATACATAGGCTGAGGTCTGGGAGTGTCCTGAGCGCAGAAGCTTCTGTCTCCATGGAGCTGGAGTGCATCACCCTCCCGACGTGGATGTGTTCTCCAACTTGAAAGCTCTCTGAACCCCATACTATTGGGGTTTTATGGAGGCTCCATCATGTAAGCATAGTCAATCATTAACTCCATTTTCAGCCCTTCTCCCTTCTCAAGAGAATGTGAGGTGGGGCTGAAAATTCCAAGCTTCTAATCATGACTTGGTCTTTCCTGTGACCAGCCCTCATCCAGGAGCCATTCAGGAGCCCACTCAGAATTTCCGCATTAGAAGAGAAGATACTTCTATCAACCAGGAAATTACAAGGGTTTCAGGAGCCCTGTCAGGAACCAGGGTCAAAGACCAAATGTTAGGACAAAAGATGGTCCTAGTGCTCTTATCACCCAGGAAATTACAAGTGTTTCAAGAGCCCTATGTCAGGAACCAGGGGCAGAGATCAATATATATTTTTCTAATATCTCACAGTTCCTTCAATTAGATTTTTAAGAAGGGATTCAAATTGGGTAAATGACTACATTTTTGAAGTGACAGACCTTTAAAAATCTTTGCAAAGATTATTTTTTGGAAGTTATAATTAGACACTGAAAAATGTGAAATTCTTTTAGAAAAAAATGTTGTCTCTTTGTCTTTTCCCAAGTCATGGCTATATAAACAAGTAGCGGATTTCCTGTACAGCCTAATAAGACATAAACACAGATAGTAAAAGAGAAATGAACACCAGAACACATTGGGTTTTTTTAAATATGAAACTGGTGATATACATAGATCAATTGAGACATATTGTTTGGGGTTACTGGACTTTTCTAGTTTAAAAGAAATGTTAAACTGCCTCAGCCAGGAGTAATCTGCTTTACTGACGCCATTTTGAAGTTTGCCATCTTGTCAGCAGTGTGTCAACTCGGTCTGAGCTTTTCCCATAACCTCTCTTTTTCCTATATTACATATCTCAATGGGATACATTCTTTCCTCTATTGCAAGAATTCATCCTCCAAGTGAAAATAATTTTTCTTTTAGATCCCCTAAATTTTAGAATCTAAAGAACTGAGAAGACACAAAACCAGCACAAAAAAAATAAGGGAATTCTTTTCATATAGTCTTATGGCAAAAGCCTACCTCTGGGCAGAACTAATTAATTCTACTTTTTGTAAAAAACGATAAAAAAGAAAATTTTAAAAAGCCTAAATGGACAAAAGAGCTATACCACGGTTTAAAATCCAACATTGCTTTGTTAGAGTGAAAGCAAATGATGCCATAAGCAAATTTTATAGTATTTCTGCCCTTTCCTACTCCCTAACCTCAACCCATGTGAATTATTTTATTATTTAATATGTCAAAAAGTTGATTAAGGAGACTGGAACATTTAATTAGCTGATTATTTTCCATCAGTTAGTATTTCAGAGAAAGAGGCAAATCAAGGACAATAAACTGATGTCAGGAATTTATTAGATAAGAAGGACAAATTCAAAATACCCTCTGGGGTTAGTAAATACACAGAGCACAAGGGCTGAAGGTAATCACAAATGCAGTGAGGCACCTAAAATGCATAGACTTTGCAGTTAGACAAACTTGGATTAAAATCTTAACTCCACCACTCACTTTCTGTGTAGTCATCATTTAGTTATTTAACCTTACTACCTTGCAGTGAAAAAGAAATACAAACATGATCAGAAATTTGTAAATAAAACCAGAATATAAAGATTTTTTAGAAATAGAAAGAACTTTGAGCAGTGAGTATGTATTCTTAAGTCTCACGTTATATATTCATGTTTGTGTTGCCTTGATCCTGACACAGTAGGGCTCTGAGGGGGAGAGGACTTACACAG
Source organism: Tapirus indicus (assembly GCA_031878705.1). Taxonomy (NCBI): domain Eukaryota; kingdom Metazoa; phylum Chordata; class Mammalia; order Perissodactyla; family Tapiridae; genus Tapirus; species Tapirus indicus. Next base: position 122,316,313 of record CM062919.1, on the reverse strand, counting down.
GGATGAGACCCTCACAGTCTCCAAGGCCGAGACTCAAGAGTTACAGCCAGATGGGTCCCTCCTTCCTAAGGTCCCACACAGAGGAAGGGATCCTCTGTGAAAGCCGCCTTGTGTATGCTTCATCTTCTGCAAATAATCTTATAATTTAAAGATATGTGAAAATAAAACATTTTACATTATAAATATACGTTAAAATAAAACTGTCCCTGGATCCATCATTTTTATTACTAGAAGTGGCACTGTAATGATTGCGAATAAAACCATTTCAAAAGGTCAAAATGGCAGAGAGAGGATAATTGCCAACGTTTAGGCAGGTCATACTCTTACAAATTAGTTCTGCTAGAAGTTATCATTTTAACAGTGAAATTCTTAAATTTATAAAAAATATTTATTAAAATTATATCCTTATATTTCAAAACATATAAAATAGTATAGAAATTGGAGGACAGTTTTAAAAAGGAACTTAAGGAAGCTTAAGGAAGAGACTACTCGTGCTTTTTTAGTCTATACTTTTTCTTAGGAGTGGTATTTATAAAATACATTACACGATACTTCCATCATTTATCCAGTTATAGTAATATTTATCAAGGCTTTAAAATTATCTTAAGACTTTTAAAGTTTGTTTCAAAATGATGCGTTTAAGCAAATTTGTGGTGAAACAGGCCTATTTACTTCAGCATTATTGTACCTGCACTTGAGAGGTCACTGGCACCTTGGGAAGAATGAGGGCTTCGGGGTCAGGCAGACCTGAGCCTGAGGTCCAGCTGCTTCACTCACTGGTCATGGGAGCTTGCGCAAGTTATTTAACTTCTTTGAACCTCAGTATTTCTATCTGTAAAATGGGAATAAATAGAGTGTTAGGGTTAATTTGTGTACAGTGCCTGGCACTCCATATATGTGGGGTTTTCTTTAATTGTCTAAAAACACCATCCATTCATTTAATATTTTTTATAAAGTACATAAGAGGTAGTCAATAAATATGTCATAGTTATAAGATATAATGATGGAATTTTTAACTAGGATAAATACCTCTAAACTAATATTTTTAACTCAATAGCTTTTAAACATATGTTTTAAAGTAAAAAGAGTTCCTCCCAAAGTGATTTCAAAAAGCTTTTCCTAATACAGTAGATTTCTAAGAGAACTGAACACAATAGATGAATCATATTCTTATAAATATAGCATATGATAATGAGGAATTTTGAACCTAACTTAACAAACTCCTGCACATTTAGAAGAGATACACGTTTCCTCCCTGCCTGAGTTCAACTGTTTCATATTTTTATTACTTTTTTCCTGTCAGGACCAAGGGTACATTTTAACTATTAAAAAGTATAAAACATCAAATAAAAGAATGTAGTAAAACTACGCTGAATATTGTTAAAGTTTATAACTTCTCCTCATTCAGAGGAGAAGAGTGAAGATGGGTTTTATGATGTTAAAAAATGTGGTATTGCCAATCTAAAATATTTGGGAGATTTTCCAGATTATGAAATATTCATGTATTATAACAATATACTTAGATCATGAAACAATTTTTGAAAGTGACTGCACATAAAAATATATGTAAACTGAATTATTACTGCTCTTCTTGCTGACAGATACATTTATTGGATTCATATAATTAACGAAGACCTTCTTCACTAGGGAACAACATTCTTCATGACTTTGTATAGTCAAAGTGGCATCTCACTGGAGACAGCATCTCTAATTATAGAGATGGTGTTCTCTTTGGGACAGTGCAATACAGTAATTTTTCATCCCTAATTAGGGTAAAGGGAGGGTCCCAAGCAATATTGCTTTTCATAGTTCTTTTAAATCTTTGACTCATAAGTAAATTATCCTGTTGTAGAAAAATCCCCACCCTTCTCATTCCTCTGGTAAAGATAATGATGGCAATAATAATCATGATGGTGAGAAGGCGGAGAAGAAGAAAGGAGGAAGGAGAAAAGGAGAAGGAGAAGGAGGTAGACGAAGGAGAAGAAGAAGAAAGAGGAGAAGGAAGAAGAGATGGTCAAGGGTCAGCCTACCCATTCACTTTCAAGGGTCATTTTGAGAATAAAATCTCAAAATTTATGCTGCAGGAGAATTGCCTGGGAGCTATATTTTAAAATGCAGATTTCTCGGTTCCACCTCCAGTTATTCTGATTCAGCATGTCTTTAGGGCCTAAGAATCTGCATTTAAAATGTAAATAACCAGGTCTGTAGACAGCCCCTTGAGAAATGCTGCTCTGTATATTCTAGGAAACGAAAGAGCGGAGTCTCAAGTTTGCTCCTGGAGACAGCCACTGACAGCTGTCTATGGTTCTGGCTCTGCTGAGGGCCATGGCTCACCTCATAACCTTGGACTGCCTGGCCATCTGCACTCTTTCTCTCCGTGGCCTCCTACATTAGCTGTCCATGCATTCTCTTACTGCCCGCTTTTGTATCTTTATTCCCTTGCCACAAAATGCTAATGTAGGAGAGGGTCTCAGACTTCAATGAAGGGAAACTGCACAGGATGTAAAAATGAAGCTATATGGTTTATAAGATGCTCAATAGCTCTTTTTTTTTTTTTCCTCCCCAAAGCCCCAGTAGATAATTGTATTTCATAGCTGTGCATCCTTCTAGTTGCTCTATATGGGACGCTGCCTCAGCATGGCTTGATGAGCGGTGCATGGGTCCGTGCCCAGGATCTGAACTGGCGAGCCTGGGCCTCCAAAGCAGAGCATGAGAACTTAACCACTATGCCACTAGGCCAGCCCCTCAATAGCTCTTTTCCAGGAGAAAAAACACACATCAAAATTAACCCCCTCTCAAGTGTGCCCTTGTAGGCAGACCCTGGTTCCTAGTGCCCACCCTTCTTTAGACTTCCCCAAAATGTCCCTGGACTCTTCTTTAGGGAACATCCACATCTCTCCCACAGGGATTTTTTTGCCAGATGACTCATTCCTCTCCCTTTATCCAGCACTCCCAAAGACATAGTGTCCCCAAAAGAACATTCTTAGTTTCTGAAATCGTAGTACGGCAGTTGAGCCTCATTGGGAAGGTGTGAGTGAGGAGGAAGAGCGGCTTCCCACAGCAGGATCATGCAGTGTCAGCTTTGACACTTCAAGTTTTGGATCCTAAATAATGTCGCAAAGCAGTTATAGGTGCAGAATGATGAATTTGTCTAGTTATTTGGAGCATGCATACACCACAGACACCACACGGGCTCAGGCACACACGTGGCTCACAAGGATAAACACATTAATTCATATAGACATTGTAGTCTAGACTCTAGATCCATAGTAAGAGAGAAGACTCCCTGGAAGCAATATGATCTGCATAAGATGGCCAGCCACCAGGAAACAAAACGTGGGGTATTGTCGATAGGGTAATGTCAGTCCCCTCTCTGATTAGGTTTTATCAGGGGCCTATCAGTATTAGAAGTAGATAAGAAGTAGTGCTCATTACCAAGCTGTCTACTCACAGACATTAACATACAAATTCAGTGGAAACTTTACAATGACATGTCAGGGCACATTTCTAGATTTCCATGAGTGGAAGAGATGCAATATGAAGATTTGTGATCTTCCTGTAAAAAGCAGTCCCTCAAAGACTGAAGTTTGGTTGGAGGTGTTTAGTTTATACTTCCAGTTCTAGATACAAATCCTTTACATTTCTTTCTTGTTTTAAGTTTTAATATTTTTGTTGTTTTAATACATTATTTTTAAATTAATGTACAGTAAAATTGACTTTTTTTTGGTGTAGATTTCTATGAATTTTAACACATATACAGATTTGTGTAACCATCAGCACAATCAGGATACAGAGCAGTTTTATCACTCGCACAGTCTACCTCATTCTATGCCTTTGTAGTCACACCTTCCTCCAACCCCAACCCCTGGCCACCACTGATCTGTTCTCTGTCATATTGTTTTGTCTTTTTGAGAATGTTGTATAAATGGAATGACATAGTATGCACTTTTTTCAGACTGGCTCTTCCATTCAGCATAATGCCTTTGAGATTAATCCAAGTTTTTGCAGGTATCACTGATTTGCTTTTTTACTGCTGAATAGTATTCCATTGTATGGACATACCACTGTTTATTTATCCATTCACCCATGAAGGACGTTTGGGACATTCCCACAGTTTTGCTATTATGAAGAGAGCTGCTATAAACATTCATGTACAGATTTTTGATTGAATATAAATTTTCATTTCTTTTAGGTGAACATGTGAGAGTAGGATTGCTGGGAAATGTATGATTAAATTTATAAGAAACTGCCAAATTGTTTTCTGGAATGGCTGTACCATTTTGCATTCTCACCAGCAGTGTATGAGAGTTCCATATTTCCCTTGTCAGTTCTAGGTATTGTCAGTTATCTTCATCTTAGCCACTCTAATAGGTAGATAGTGGTATCTCATCATCATTTTAATTTACATTTCCCTAGTGGCTGCAGATGTAGTTCTTTTCTTCTATAATATTTTTGAATATATCTTCCATTGCAAATCTTACGTTGTCCATTTCAGGGATACTACTCAAGAATGAGTGAGGCGCTGGGCGTAGAGGGATGAATAAAGCACAGTTCCTGCCCTCAGGAAACTCACAATTACGATGGTAGGTACAAATATTGATCATGATGGCATACGTATGTACACAATGTAAATTAAAAACAAAATTAATAAAAGATGGCTATACAAGTCTAACATTTTTCCTATAGAGTTAAAAACTATTGATCGTTCTCTGCTGTTTGTTACATACATATGAATAATTATTATTATAGATGGTTGGTAGTGAGAGACAGAGGGAGCTGGGGGGAGAGAGAGAGATTGAGATGGTGAAAGAAAAACCTTGCCTAAGTTTAAAAAGGACTTGGAAATTATATTTTCATTAAATTAAAAAATTATTTGCAAATAATTTTAGATAAAACTCTGTTGAATATAAAATCCTCAACCATTAAAATCGGCTTAGTCTTAAGCCCAAAGGAAATAGACTCATTTTTTAAATGTATTTTTTATTTTATTTTATTATTTTTGTGTGTGTGAGGAAGACCAGTCCTGAGCTAACATCCGTTGCCAATCCTCCTCTTTTTGCTGAGGAAGACTGGCCCTGGGCTAACATCCGTGCCCATCTCCCTCTATTTTATATGGGACGCCACCATGGCAGCGCTGACAAGCAGTGCGTTGGCAGGTGCCCGGGGTCCAAACCCGCAAACCCCAGGCTGCCAAAGAGCGAACTAAACCACTGTGCCACCAGGCCAGCCCCCAGACATAGAGTCATTTTAAAAGATATCAAGGCATGTCCAAGCTATGTGACCTAATGCTAATCAGTCTCTGAGAGCTCTTCTATTGTGTGTAAAAAGAGAAAAATGAAAATAATCAAAACATTTGTTGCTGTCTGCCTATACAAGAATTCCCTGACTTATGAACACTGTTAGAATTGCCATGTACATATGTTACATACACATACATGTATTGCCATGTACATACCCCAGCTAAGGGCTCACTTTTCCAATGGTATCCCAATGATGACTTCTGTGATAGCTCATCTCTACCTTCTATTCCTTCCCCTCATGCCTCCTCTTCCTCTTGGCCTGTCAATCCTGCCACCAACCCTGTTGATCACTACCAGCCCTGTCCCTGAAATAGGCCCATGGCCAGTGTTGGTCCCACTACAATTACTCTAAATTTCCTGCCCTAGACTTGTACTATTGCTCCTTTTGGTCCAGTCCCTGCTGTACTTTACTCTAGAAAGCTTGGGGGAAATATTGGAATCATATGGGAAATAACAATAGAAATAGCGAGAGGAGGAAAGGAGAAATCTCAAGCTACTACCTATTGTTGCCATAATTTCTTCCTCTTATCCTGTTTCTCAACTTGTAAATCCTGCCCCTTATCACTGCTCTTTCCTCAACAGGACACCTAACCTGACTCTTCACCCCACTGTTCCCATCAGAGCTCCAACCCCAACACTTATCACACTGTAGCATTAGTTGTCAGTGGACTGTGCAGTGGTGGAGTTTTGACTTGGAGTGGTGGTAGCATATGAGAATTGATGCAGATGAGAAAAGGAAAAAAAAAAAGAAAAGAAAAGGTAGTTCTTTCTTAATCTCCTGGGATTCCTTTCAATTTGTATACTGTATCTCGTTCCCTTGAAGCCCTACCTCTATTCTCCTCTAGGCCTACAGAGATGACCAGTCCTATGCTCACAGCTTGTAAACCAGCTACCCTAAATTATTCAAAATTATATGTTCCTAGATACTCATTTATTGCTATGTCCTAAACACCTAACAGAGTGCCTGGCACTTGAATGCTTGTAGAACAAATGAATGAATAAATGAATGAACCCAAACTTGAAGTATTTAAGTTCTTACTTTACCTGCTCATCAAGAGTGTCTGACCACACTATGGGATTGCTGTCAGGGTGGATTGTCCCTGAAACCGTCAGCTGGAGTTATGATCCCATTTGTCCAGGGAAATCCTTTTATTCTTAGAAGCTAGGCTTTGAAAAAGACAGGCCAGACTCAAGACATGTAAGATCAATGTTTTTGAGCCTGAGATCACTAGGACAGCTTTGATAGTGATGGTGATGGTGACTGTCATGAAGCTGTTGCTGCTCGTAAATTCTCTTCCAAGACAAAATTGTTCTTCAGCAAAGTTAATTTTGGGGGAATTTCGCCCTCTTCCATTTCCATTCCATGTTCCCTTTTGACAAACTTGGCAAAATCTCATGCCAAACAATCTCCTTATCCTCTCTTTTGCCCACCAGCATTTTACCAATATTTATCCTATTATCTCAGAGCTCTTTGTATTCTCAGCTTATACTAAAGCCATGGTCTAGTAAACAATGCTTTGTTAGTGTTCCAGAAACTATTCTGCCTAAGGTTACCAATGATCTTTTATAACATCAGAATTATTTAATATTATTTATCAAGACCTTTTTTTTTAACTAAGGTATAATTTACCTACAATGAAGTGTACAGACTTAATTAAATAGTTGCATCCAATTTGACAAGCACATACAAGGATAACCTACATCCTATCAAGATATAGAACATTCCTATCACTCTAGAAAATTCCACCGTGTCCCTCTTAGTCATTCTCCCATGCAGAAGCAACCACTGTTCTGTTTTGTTTGTCATCATTGATTGTTTTCTATTACCTGTTTTAGAACTTCATATACATGGAATCATAAATACATATATATTTTTTATGTCTGGCTTCTTTTACTCAGTATTCTGTGTTTGAGATTTAATATTCATCAGTACTCACTAATCCCCTTTTTGTTGCTAAGTAATACTCCATAATATGAATATTCCACAGTTTATTTGTTGATTCTTCTGTTGATAGACACTGGGCATACAGTTTTTGGCAGTTATGAATAAAGCTGGTATGAAAATGTATTTAGGTTTTCTGTGGACACATGTTTTCATTTTTCTTGATAAACAACTAGGAATAGAACGATGGGTCATAAGATAGACATATGCTTTACTGCTTAAGAAACTGGCAGTTATACAAAGCAGTGTTAACATTTTACTGCTATAACAGCAATATGTAAGAGTTTCATATGTTTGGCATATTCACTAGAATTTAGTGTTTTCAGTCTTTTTAAACTTGCCATTCCTTAATGTATAATGCCATCTTGTTGCCATTTTAATTTATAGTTCTCTGACAATGTTGAACCCACGTTCATGCCCTTATTAGATATTTGTATATCTTTTTTTGGCATGTCTTTTTGTTCTTTTTAAAATAGACTATTTTTTTCCATTTTTTAAAATAATTTTTTTGTCTTTTTATTATTGAGTTTAGGAGTTCTTTATGTATTCTGGACACAAGTCTTCTGTCAGATATGTGTTGTGAATATTTTCTTCCACTCAGTGGTTTTGTGTTTTCTTTTAATAACCAAAAGTTTTAAATTTTGATGATGTCCAATTTATCAGTTTTGCCTTGGATATTTAATGCTTTTTGTATCCTTTCTAAGAAATTATTACTAACCCCCAAGGCCATGAAGATAATCTCCTTTACATTCTAGCTCTTACATTTAAGTTTATGATCCATTTTGAATTAATTTTGTATATGGTGTGAGGAGGAGATAAAATTATTTTTCCCATATAAATATAGAGTTGTTCCATAATCGTTCGTTGAAAAATTTGCCTTTTTCCATTGAACTGCTTTGGTACCCTTGTCAAAAGTAATTTCACCCAATATGTATTGGATACTTTTCTGTGTTCTCTATTTTATTTTATTGGTCTACTTATCCGTCCTTTTACCAATACCACATTGTCTTGATTACTGAAGCTTTATACTGGGTCTAGAAATCATGTAGTATAGGTCTTCTGACTCTATTCCTCTTTTTCAATATTGTTTTATAAATTTTAGTTCCTTTGCATTTGTATATTAGATTCAACTTGTCACTTTCTAAAAAAAAGTGTCCACTTGGATTTTGATTGGGAATGCATCAGATCCTCAAATCAATTTAGGGAGAATTGCATCTTAACAATATTGACTCTTCCATTCCATGAACATGGTATATGTCATGGATTGAATTGAGTCCCCCCAAAAGATATATTGGAGTCCTAACTCTCAGTACCTCAGAATATAACCTTATTTGGAAATAAGGTCACTACAGATGTAACAAATTAAGATGAGCTCATACTGGAATTGAGAGATCCCTTAGTCCAATACATAACTGGTGTCCTTGTAAGAAGTGGAGACAGACACATGAGGCGCTGTGTGGTGAGAGAGGCAGAGATTGAAGTGCTGCAGTTGCAAGTCAAGGAATGCCAAGGATTGTTGGCAAACCACCAAAAATTAGGAAGAGACAAGAAAAAATTCTCCCCTGCAGATTTCTGGGGAAGCATGGCCCTGCAGACACTCTGATTACAGACTTCTGGCCTCCAGAACTGTGAGACAATAAATTTCTGTTTAAACATTCTCAGAATGTTTATATTTTCTTTTATTTTATACTTCCTTCTTCAACCCCCATTGGTTTTCCCTTTTTATACTATCAATTTTTATTTAGACAACACTAAGTTTAAATAATTTATTTGATTACCACTGCTTGATTTATTTTTCTTCTTCAACTTGATATTCTAGTTGGCAATTTGTTATTCAGATACATTCATGATACTATTCATGCAGTCTATTATGTTTTTAAATTATAAATTTAACAATTATATATTCATTTTTGTAACTGTTGACTCTTACTTCTTAGATAAAGGTAATATCCTCTCTAAAAATATTAGTTATATTTATTCGAAGTCCAATTTTGGATACTCTATTAACAGAGGTGCAAACTCTCTTATTTGTTTATTTTTATGGTATTGATCATAAAATGGTCAATTGACAAACTGTATGTGTATTAAAAATGGTTTTGCCTCTAAAATGAGTGAAAACTGTGTGTTTATTCTTGACTCCTCAACTTTGTGACTAAAATTTCTTGCTAGATAATCAGTACCTTCTATTTGACCAGACTATCTGGGAGGAGTGATAAAAGAAACTGCTAGAACTTTGGTTCTTTGTTATTTTTTGGTGCAAGACATGAACTCATGAGAGATATGCTGCTTAATGAAGAGGCTTTGTAGGTGTTTTTCTGAGCTGAACTGCAACTGTTCCTTCCTAGTGTCACCAGCCACTAGACCACTGCTCTGCAACTTGCCTTATGCACTTCTACTATCTGAAGACAGATATCCCTATTGCAGCTTCCTAGACTACAAGGATGTTAGTGCATTTAAGGGCAGGTTGGCTTGGCTGATACCACTGCAGTTGTCCAACTAATCCCTTAATTGCTCCTCAGCCTCTTTCTACTGTCTTCTTCTGCCATGTTCAGGACAATCTCCCTTGATGTTGCTATTCTGTGGTAAAGCCTTGGCCTATGGCTTCATCAATATTTCTAGTTATATAAGATTTGCCTTTTTTTTTGGTGAGGAAGACCAGCCCTGAGCTAACATCCGTTGCTAATCCTCCCCTTTTTGCTAAGGAAGACTGGCCATGGGCTAACATCTGTGCCCATCTTCCTCCACTTTATATGGGACGCCGCCACGGCATGGCTGACAGGCAGTGCGTCAGCGGGCGCCCGGGATCCGAACCAGCGAACCCCGGGCTGCCAAGCGTGGACTAAACCGCTGCGCCACCGGGCCGGCCCCAAGATTTGCCTTTTTTTTTTAAGGTAACTATGTAGTCACTTGAGAAATCTTTTCTATTGTTTCTGGAATTTCATATAGAAAGGGAGACTACACGGTGTTTTTTCCATCATTTTGAAACCAAAAGACCATTTGTGAGCTCCCTAAATTTGGAAAAACATTATCACCTAAATGAAAAACTTAGAGGTCATTCCAAAAGAGAAGGACTAAACATTTAAGATCTTCATATATTGGGGCAAAAGTTTTAGCAAACAATTTTGTTCCATGAACACTTCTAAGGTATGAATGTAAATTGATCAAAGTACAATATAATTTGGAGGAAAGCAGTATATTACAATAAATGTTCAGCATATAAAAGTTGCTTTATATTTATTTATGCATATATAAATATTGTGTAATACTATGTTAGTGAACATAAATTAATCATTTATTTCCAAGGAATTTGCATAAAAAATTTGTAAAGTAAAATTCTAAATTAAAAGATTTTTAACATTAATGATGATGGAAATTTTAGCCCCTATTTTCATGAAGAATAAATAAGACAAAAATTCAAGTTTTGAAATTTGAAAGATTTAAATTTAAATGTTTGTAAAAGTTCTAACTTCATCTAAACTTCTTGATGCTCAATCTACCTTCATTCAGTTTCATTTTCTCGCATTTTCTTTTATGGCTTTTATTCAACATGCTCCTATTATTTGAACTTTTAATTTTTTCCTTTCTGATAGTTCTGCTTGTCATTTTTGTAGTATCTCTATTCAACTTTCTTTTTATGTAGATCCTATTATATTAATTTATCCATCATGATCAGTCAACAATCATTGAGCACTTACTGTTTAGAATCACATAGCCTAGCAGTAATAATGATGATAATAATAGAAATTTTATTTATTAAATATTTACTATATAATAACTACTGCACTAAGCATTTCACATGTAACATCTGGTTGAATTCTCACAAAGGTTCTTCATCTATCACTGAAAAGGAAACTAATGCTAAGAAGGTTTAAATGACTGGCCTAAAGTTATAGAGACAATAATGACAGAAAAGGATTTGAACCTGAATCTTTTTGACTCGAGATCCTTGTTCAGAGCAAATGTTTAATAATTATTTAGTTTCTCTTTATTTCTCATTATTTTTATCATCTAAATTCCGTGTTTGTTCTAAACACCTGTTAATATAGTTTTCAAGTGTGTGTTTCCTTCCTGAAGGAATTTCATTCCAAAAAAATGTGTATCTCACAAAATTTCAAATTAAACACTTTTGCTAACAATCATGCTGATAAAATTTCAAGTTATACCCTAGATTATCTTTAAGGGATAAAACTTAACTCTCCAGGCAAAAATTACACTTCTTTGAGAAAGCTTACGAGTCACTCTTAAAGGGCAAAGTTTCTTGGTTAATATAATATTCATATTGTTTCTAAAGCACTTCCATTTATATTATCTCTTCTCTTACAACCAGACTGTGTAATAGTCGGAGAGGCTAAATAACCTGTCTAGGACCAAGGAGCAGTAAGTGATAGACCCAAAAGTGGACCTCAGCTCTTTCTACTTTCATCCTAGTTCCTGATTCTTTCCAGGGCACCATCATCACTGTGCCCAGTGGGCTTTCTCCCAAGGCTCATGTTGGGCACGTTGATTTGTCATCTGTGAATCATCTCAGAGCTCAAAGATATAAAGCCATTTTGAAATGTGAAATTGCTTTACCCAAGTCATTACTCATACTCATTCTCTTTTTGCTGAAAAACATGATCAATCGATGTTCTGTGCTATTAGTTGTTCCAAATAGTGTGACAAAAAATATGAGGTCAACAAGTGTGTCCAATATCTATGTCCTCCTCACTATTATTTTCTACTTGAAGAATATGTTTGGGATATCAATGTTCTCAATTTATCACAGACTCTTGCAGGTCTTATATCACTCTCTATACTCTCCTCCACAGAAAACAGACCTTCCCCAGGGGAAATTGGGGGGGGGGGCACTTTTCCATAATCTCTGGAAATAATAGGTACAATTGCCTGTGAAGCATACTTTATCAAATAGTGCTGGACTAAGGTAAAAGCACATTTTGGTTACAGTTAAATTTCTGGTTCAGTGCTTTCTATAAACTATTTCGTAATGGAAAACAAATGTGTTTTAAATGTGAAACAAAGGGGAATTTACAAACTATTCCCCTAATTAAAGAATGCTTATCAAACATGTGGTGTTTTTCATTGTAAATAAATCTAGAAGATACCTTACTGAGTTGTGTTTATTTGGCCTTGCATAACTTGGGTGAATTTGTCTGTGACAGATAATGAAAATAAATATATGACTAGAGTGAGACACTAACTTTTTTTTTTTTACTTAGTAATAATCATGATCTCTTCTCATTAACATTCCTACAAACTTCAAACATACAGTGAGATTTGGTTCCACTTCATCAGAGTTTTTCTATACATGGAGTGGTCTTTGAAGTTAATTGGAGCCCTCCATGTTGAAACAAGATGAGGGTACAAAGTGGAAGCGAGCCCTGGCATCCACCATGGAACCTGTGATAACTTCCACTGCAGTACCAGATCCATTCTAATCACTGCACAGAGAGCTTTGCGTGCAGGTGAAGCCTGAGGGCAATATATTACAAAGACAACAAAGTGTTAGGCTGCTGTAGAGAAGTACGGTGATCTAAATGTGGAAAGTAGATTTTTTGTTTCTCTTGTGAGTCTAATATCACTGAATATTTGACCTCGAAATAGAAATCAGAGTCTTATTCACATTTAACCTACCAAATAAACGATACCCATTAGAAGAGTGGTTTAAAGCTATAAATTATTGATCACCCCATCTATCCATTTCTGAACTAAACGTTAACTAAACAAAATGCTATCATATGTTCTTTGAGGAAATGTTATAGTCTCTGAAAGACCTTTCCAATTCTTTCATGCTCTACTTGTTGATCAATAGTTTGTTAAATGGACTGATGCTACCTAGTTATAAAACAAGAAGGTTTCTTTCAGCTTGGGCAATTCATTCATCAATTCTTCAACAATAATTGGCTGAGCATATAATATGTTCTGAGCACTGTATTAGTTATGGGGGGTTCAATGGTGAACAAAGTAGAAATGGAGCTTGTAGTCTATTGCATTGACTGAAAAATCACTTAGTGGTTATATTGTTGAACAGAAGTTATACTATGGTAATTTTTAGTGATAAAAATATGTTTTCTAACACTTGAATTATTAAGGTCCAATTTATTATTATTAATTTATAGTGCTTGTTATTGCAAAGAGTTTTTCTTACATTATCTCATTGAATTCTTTTAACAATCCTATGAAATAGGTGTCTTTCTTCATTTTTAGCTGCTTGAGAGATGGAAGGTTAAATAGTTAAATAAATCTTGCCCAGCATCAAATAGTCAGTCAGGAGAGAGTTCAAACCCAGGTCTGCCTCACTCTGAAGTTTAAAAACAACAGGCTAGAAAGGTCTTTAAAATGAGAAGTGTAATTTGTGAGACATTCAAGTCACATGATATACAAAATCTCACTGCAACTGGGACATGACCAAGAAGTGCAGGAAAAGACTCTCAGAATCTCACTTTCTTCTTGACAATCAGGGACCAACACTAGGAAGAACGTGAAAAGTTGTGTCACTGAGGTGCACATTTTCTTTTCTCAAGCGTTTAATGAAATATTGACTGCATTGGGGCCCATTTCTTTTTTGAATATTTTGCTGATGGGTGTTGTATAAAACAGATGCTTAGCAGGACGCATGTAAGTGGATGCTACACTGACATGTTTTCCTGCCAGACATTGTCACGCGCTCTGCCCTGCCCTCTTCCCCAGCTGCTGGGTCTGCTCATCTCGTTCTCCACACGACACAGTGTCAACACTGGCCACAAAGTGTCCTCATTCATGTGCTTAAATGTTAAAGAGAGCTTGAATTTGTAAATGAGGTTGAAGAATATAATCCCCTTCACCTCATTTCTAGATGTGAAGTTAGATTAAGCCATTGTCAAAGTTATAAAGCATTGAGAGTTTACTGGAGAGAATTGCTAAGGAGAATCTACATTCAAAGTGATTTCATGAGAAATTGTTCTGAAGCCAAGTCTGAGATATGAAGATTCTCTAAGAACCCGGCCCATGTGTTACAAACATACTCTGCATACAGCAGGGCAATGTATTTATTGACTAAAAAATGTTGTTTTAAACTCCTATGCCTGAATTCTTTTCCTCTGCTGTTACAATTTTCACCTTTGAATAAATAGCACATGATTATAAATAACACATTATACCATTATTATAGATCTTTGATAAGATCTATAGAATAATGGTATTCTAAGTAGGAGATTAGCTTGAAATGTGAATGTGCTTGATAAGATCCATTTCAGCATCTACCTAACAAATAAATATCAAAGACATGAATCTGCTTCTTTTGTCCAATGAAGCCAAAATTAACTGCTATCTCAGGAGCAGGTTATAAGTTTGGTGGTATGATCACCGTATCTTCTGGAGGAAAAGATTGAATCATCTCTTCCATAGGTGATGCAATATGCTCTTAAATGGACCACTCACAGCCACTCTGACACCCCTCCACTGTGTTCTGAAACCTCAAAGTGATCTTCTCAACAAAAAAAATTTCTCAGGAACTGGGAAATCTGTTTCATTCTCCAAGAATTGTTCAAATTCACTCTTACGGGTACAGGATAGGTCATTCTTATAGCAGAAATCCCAGTTGAAATATTACATACGATTGTTTTCTTATTTGATGTTCTGTTTCCTCTTTATTATTATTACTCTGGAATCTCTGTGAGGTTGAGGCCAAGATAGTTTTGTTTTCTTACAGTCGATGCTTAGCAGGACACCTAGCATGTATTGAGGACTTAAAAAATTTCTACTGAATAAATGAAATGAACATGGGGTGCAGAAATCTCTTTGAATTGTTGATTTCAAGTTCTTTGGATAAATAACCAGTGGTGGGGATAGTTGGATCATATGGTATTTCTATTTTTAGTTTTTTGAGAAATCTCCATACTGTTTTCCACAGTGGCTGCACCAGTTTATGTTCCCATTAGCAGTATACGAGGGTTCCCTTTTCTCCACATCCTCTCCAACATTAGTTATTTTTTGTCTTGTTAATTATAGCCATTCTGACAGGTGTAAGGTGATATCTTATTGTAGTTTTGATTTGCATTTCCCTAATAATTAGTGATGTTGAACATTTTTTCATATGCCTGTTGGCCATCTGTATATCTTCTTCGGAAAAATATCTGTTCGTATCCTCTGCCCATTTTTTTGATCAGGTTGTTCTTTTTGTTGTTTTTGAGTTGTATGAGTTCTTTATATATTTTGGAGATTAACCCCTCTTTGGACATATGATTTGCAAATTTCTCCCAGTTGGTGGGTTGTCTTTTTGTTTTGTTCATGGTTTCTTTTGCTTTGCAGAAACTTTTTGGTCTAACGTAGTCCCATTTGTTTATTTTTTCTTTTACTTCCCGTGCCTAAGTAGACATGGAATTCAAAAAGATGCTGCTAAGACCGATGTCAAAGAGTGTACTGCCTATATTTTCTTCTAGGAGTTTTATGGTTTTACATCTTACATTCAAGTCTTTAATCCATTTTGAGTTAATTTTTGTGTATGGTGTAAGATAATGGTTTACTTTCATTCTTTTGCATGTGGCTGTCCTATTTTCCCAGCACCATTTATTGAAGGGACTTTCCTTTCCTCATTGTATGTTCTTGGCTCCTTTGTAGAAGATCAGCTGTCCATAGGGGTGTGGTTTTATTTCTGGGCTTTCAATTCTGTTCCATTGATCTGTGTGTCTGTTTTTGTGCCAGTGCCATGCTCTTATGATTACTATAGCTTTGTAGTAGTTATTCTTATTCCTATTTTACACATGAGTAAACAGGTTGTGATAGATCGTATGACTAGAAAGTAGTAGAACTACTATTCCACTTGAGGTCTGCCTGAGTGCTGAGACCTTTCTGACACCCTAGGCCGTACGGTCTCTCACACATGGTTTGATCAAGAGGCGTCTGAGAGTTTTAAAGATATGGGAGAAATAATAATATTGATTTAAAAATTAAAACATCAAGATTCAAGGGGGCCGCCTGGTGGCGCAGCGGTTTAGTCCGCGCTTGGCAGCCCAGGGTTCACGAGATCGGATCCCGGGCGCCCGCCGACGCACTGCCTGTCAGCCATGCCGTGGCAGCGTCCCATATAAAGTAGAGGAAGATGGGCACGGATGTTAGCCCAGGGCCAGTCTCCCTCAGCAAAAAGGGGAGGAGTGGCAACAGATGTTAGCTCAGGGCTGGTCCTCCCCACAAAAAAAAAAAAAAAAAAAAAAGATTCAAAACTGGTCCAGATAATTCAGGAGGTATGATCACTAGACCTACAACCAACCTGGTGAACTAAGGCTTGCTTTAGTTTTCTTTAAACTATCGTAATCTCCCACAGTACATCCAGCATCCTCCTTCACCTACTGGTCAGGGAAACGCATCCAAGTTTTGCTGAGACAGTCCCACTTTATGTCTATTGTCTTGGTGACATTATTAATAGCACCCTCTTTTACTCTCAAAAGTATTGCACTTTAGATGGTGTTTCTCACCATCCTACCTTTCAGGGCTCTCTTGGCCTCTGCCTTCCCAGGGTCCATTGTGCTTATGTTGCTTGGGGCCCAAACTACAGTGTTTCCCTTGCTATGAACTTTGTCTTACTTCACACTCTTTATCAAAGTCACTTGCTCACAAAAGCATTGCCCTCAGTCCCTACTCTCTACTGCCATCTATTCTATTCCATGTTCTGCTTGACATAAAGTTCCGCCCCTCACAGGTGACACAGGTATAACTTAAATGGATCTTCTTAGACACACAGATTTTGTTAAAATCCAAAGTTGGCTCCTCTAATTATGCCAGATTATAGTGACTGCTTTAATCTACTTTAACTTGGAAGCTGCTTTGGCTTGTCTCCAATTTTCAGCAATTATGGATTTTCTGCACCCAACACTAAAACTTTTGGAGCCAGTTTTCACTTTTAGGGAAAGAGGTTACACTTCCTCTCCTCTAATATGGTCACTTCCTTGGAGTGCCTTCCATTTTAGACGTACCATAATTTTGTAAATGTCATAAGCGATATTGAGTTGATACTTGGTAAATTCACTGGTTTAGAGTGAAGTTTAACCCAGATTCTAGAAGAAGTCAGATTAGCCTGTCTCATTTGTGTGTCTTTCCCACCAATGCTATATTGTATCCCTTTCTTCCAAGGTTTGGTTCAATTTTAAATCACTTAAATGAACAGACTTCTATCATAATTTCCTGTGACATAGCAACTAATTTCACCCATAAATAACAAAAATTTATTATTTTATGTAGTGTCTTCCAGAAAATATAAGAAAGGCACTTAATTTGTTAGAATTTCAGAAATATTTTTTCAGACTAAAAATGTCATTATTTTAAAGAGAAAATTATGCATCCAATGATGTGGTTACTTTTCAAAAGAGAATATATTGTTGTATGGAATAAAGCTGAAATGAATTTATATTTGAAAAACATTAATTTTTAAAATATAACCAAAATTTTCTGTCACTTCAAAGGACATGTTGTTTTTCTTATTGGAAATTTTGTAGTTATCATGACAAATAACAATGATCCAAAGGAATTCTTCTTATCATAAATTTGTTAGTATTTTCTCTTTCTTTCCCCAGGACAAATTGAGGATTTAAAAAATTAAACTAACACCTTTTAACTAATATCACTTTTCAAAATGGATTTCAAAACTCCCCCTATTTTTTTTTTTTTTTTTTGTGAGGAAGACTAGCCGAGAGCTAACATCCGTTGCCAATCCTCCTCTTTTTTGTGGTAAGGAAGACTGGTCCTGGGCTAACATCCATGCCCATCTTCCTTTACTTTATATGGGATGCTGCCACAGCATGGCTTGACAAGTGGTGCGTCGGTCCGCGCCAGGATCCAAACCTATGAACCCCTGGCTGCCAAAGCAGAGTGAGCGTACTTAACTGCTACATCACCAGGCCAGCCCCAAAATTCCTCCTATTTTTTTTTAATCCACCTATGCTTTAAAAAAAAGAAGCAAGACCAAAAGTTATCCCTGCTCCACTAAGATGGTTCAGGAACAAGTGCAAATAAGAGGGCTGTGAAGGAGAGAGAGACTAGTTGGTACAGATGAAAAAGGTGGCATAAGCTTAACTTCTGGGCCTCCTTCCTACTACTGAAAATTCAGAAGTATTTTTTTTGTTTTTCTTCTTTATTAAATTCTCTTAAGCATTATTCATAGGATTAAGCAAATTTAAGCCAGGGCAAATCTTATGGGGACCTCTTCTTCCTCTTATAAATAAATCTATAAAGAAAGCATCCACTAATTCATTTCTGTTTTCTCTAATCTGCTTTTCTAAAATTGAAAAAAGTATGTCTGGTGTGCTAAAACCAGAACCAAGTCTTCTCAACACCTTCAGTTAAAATACTTTTAATTTCCCAGTCAAGGTCAATCACACAGAGGTTACCTGAGCTTTATGGTAAGAACTCTGAGTGGTTGGTGTCTCGTGGACAGTCAAGGAGACCAAAAAAATAGTTGCTGTTCTCAAAGAGCTTACAATCTAGTTGGAGAAAAACACTAACCGGGTGGAAAGATCATTCATGCTTCCAGCACAGCTAAATGTTACCTCCTAGACTGTACAGGACCCTGACAGAGAGGTCCTGTCTGGCTGGGTGACGGGAAAGGTGAGATTTGACATGAGTTTTTGTGGCTGAGACTATAGCTGTTCACAAAAACCCTGTTTTCTTTCTTCTTTGGCACCTGGCAAGGCCATATTACCAGCTTTTTTTACTGTTATGTGTGGCTAAACAACTAATTTTTCTCAATGGAAGACGAGTAGAAGACGTGCTGTTTCGGAGCCACGGCTTTTCGGAAGTGGGTATTTTTTTCTGTGAGCTCTCTCTATCTTTCTGCAGGCTGCAAGCAAGTGGAAAAGTCAAGGCTTTAGAAACAGTGGATTCCCAAGGTGGAAGCAGCCTGGGTTCCTGATTCCATCAAAGAAGCATCTTTGGACTATTAAGTGAATAAAAAGTAAACTTCTAGGGAGCTTTAACAATTATATATTTTGAGGCTGTTTAATATAGAAGCTCACTCTGCCCTAATAGGTAATATTATGCTACAATATTAGAAGTGAAAAAGAGATGCTATTCCACTGAGAAAATATTAGCAAAATTATGGAGGTATCCTCAGAGGTTGGCAACAGTCAGTCAGAAGTGGCTACAGCATCAGTATGTGCCTGTGTGGACAAATTGATGGGTTTGGAGGACGGGACAGGGAGGATTGAGCAGATCCTGGAATGCTGTGTAAGTTAGGATGCTTTGGTAGCAAGTAACAGAGAACTAAAACCAGAATTTTTTTTAAGGCAGTTTATTATCTAATGAAACAAGAAGTTCTGAGAAGTCAGGCTCTTTCACTAAGCTTCATTTACTAAGGCACATTCACTGGGCACATTCACTAAGGATTCATATGATGAAGTCTCTTGTCTTTTTTCCTCTTCCATGTGTTGACTTCATCTTCAGGCTTGAAACACGGGGGCTGGAGGAGTTCTAGATCAGATCAGAAAATCTAGTAGCATCCAGGGAGAAAAAGGTCATTTTCTCCATGACTACTTTTTTGAAGTGAGGGAAAATTTCCCAGAATCATGTTCCCACATATTATAGACTTCTTCTCATGTCCGATTAGGATTCCTCTGCCATATGCCCATTCCTAAACCAGTCATTGGCAAGAGAAAAATGGGATTACTATCTATGGCTTAGATTACTGGGTCTCAAACTTGTTTGTTGTTAGAATCTTCCAGAGAGCTTTGGTAAAACGCTGACGTCCAACAAAAGAAATTTGATTTATTGGTCTGGCTTAGGCTTTGGTATTTTAAAAAGTCTCCCTAAGGTATTCTAATCTACAACCAGAATTGAGAAACACTCACTTAGATGGATCATTGGAGATGGAATAGATATTGGGGAGTACATGACAAAGAACACTGTAAATGTCTTGTTTTAATTTTGATTTTCACTTTATTTTCTAGGTTGAGGGGAGCCATGAGAGGTTTCTAAGCAGAGACAGGTCTGTGTTATCAAAAGGTAACTCTGTGATAACTGGGCCCCACTGCCTACCAGGGAGCCTGTCTAAGTCCGCAGGAGGTGTTCAGTTAACGTCTGTGGGATGGGTGAATGGATGGAGGATTCTGGAGAGAAGGACATGGGCGTGAGGTTCAGTCTCTGCATCCACAGAGCATGTGAAACATTGGGACATCTGAAAGATCTGCCCGATATCCTGTTCATCTTCACTGTTAGCAAACCTAAGACTATTTTGGAAATCTGGGTACATAATCAGATTTTTCACTTTTTAGACAATTATTGTATGTCCCTAAAACTCAGATTTGGGGTCTTTTTAATCTAGCTCTGTTCTCAGGGCCTAATGTTCCTCAGAGCTCCTTTGATTACGCTGTGGAATGAAGCAAATTTTCATAGTCCTCCGAAACAATCATTCTCAACTAGGGGTGATTTTGCTTCCTACAGTATTTTGGCAACGTCTGGAGACATTTTAGGTTGTCTTAACTGGGAGAGTGTTGTTGGCATCTAGTGGGAAGAAGCCAGGGATGCTGCTAAACATCTTATGGAGCACAGGACTCACAAAGAGAATTATCTGGCCCAAAGTGTCAATAGTGCTGAGGTTGAGAAACCCTACTCTAAGAAACTATTCAAGCATATTTTTGTAAGCACCCTATAATGGATGCTGTAGTTATTCTGAAATCTCCTAGGACTTCAGGGCTTCTTCAAGACAAGTTGGTTAATAATGGCAAAGACTCAGAGACTAGATCTTGACTGTTTTGGGTCAAGATCTAGATTTTGCGTAAACCCTCAAATAAAGCTGTTCCAAGCTTTGAAGCCCCAAGACAGGGGACCTGTGAGGCTCCCCTCACTAGCTGGCAGTCCTGTTGGTGATGTTGTACGCAGGCAATGCCAGCCAGATGATCTTACCCTAATCAAGATTTATATGAACATGACATTTTGTTTATTCTGTTGCCTTTTTGTTCGTCTGATTCATAAACAGCAATAGCAGAGCCGAACAATTATCCCTTCTTGTTGCAGACACAGATGTGTAAATGCATGGAGGCTTTCACTAAGGCCAGTGATACCAAAACAACTCATATTATACCTCATCTACTGCACTATAGGATTTCAGACTACAAAAGTGTGCAAAACACTGTAACCCTCTATATTTATGTTCAAATAGTCTTAGGAGTGGCCCCATGGCATTCTGTATAGGCACACAGTTTCAACACTTATACTAAAATCATTGAAAACTTTCCTTAGGCCCAGATTAAAACTTTTTGACTCAACCCCAGTGGATAATGTCCCATTAGATAGTAAGACATAATTTAAAAGGTTAGATCCAAGAAATTTTATTTCTTATATTTCTGGTTCTCCCTTATCTGAAGCTAGGAAGAAGGGTAACACTTTGAACACTTGAATAGCTAGAAACATTAAGTGTAAGGGCTACACAATGCAATTTCATGGAGATGCACTTCAACTTATTATATAACGTAAGAGTCAATAAACTTTCTGCAAAGGGCCAGATAGTAAATATTTTAGGCTGTGCAGACCATACAGGCTCTTTTGCAACTACTCGGCTCTGCTCTTGTAGCATGAAAGCAGTCATAGACATGTAGTGAATGACATGTAAATGAATGTATGCAACTGGGCTCTAATGAAACTTTTTTTGTGAACTCTCAAATTTAAATTTCATGTAATTTTCACATGTCACAAAATATTATTCTTTTTAAAAATTTTTCAACCATTTAAAAAATAGAAAAACCATCTTAGCTCTTGGGCCACAAAAGCAGGCAATGAACTGGATTTGGCCCCTGGGCCATAGTTTACTGACCCCTGATCTAAGGGTCGTGGCTGTTTATCTAAGAAAAACATAAAATACAACACCAAGCAGAAGGAAGATTACAAGAAAGACAAGAGACCTATTTCAAATTTTCATCTGTAGCCCAAAGACATTTTCAATAAATTATTTTAATTTAATAATAAAAATAATTTGATAAAAATGAGATATTACTGTAAATCTGCTATAATACTCTTTCATTATTGAAAAATTTTTAAGAAGGTTCAAATTCTTTGACGGTATTCAAGTTTTTGATGAGAAAGATGATGGTTTGAAAAACAATCTTAGAGAAATTCAATCAGGAACATTCTCTATATACTTTAAAGTCTTTAAAGTCTTTCCCCCATATTTTCTTCATGCATTGTGTTTTGAAGGATTTGACTCATGGTACATCTATTGTAATTAACCATAAGTAGCAAATTTATTCCTAAATCCATTTTACTTAAGTCTCAGTGTTCATTATCAGGAGTAAGAGGAAATTCAGTGAAAATATTTGTTGACTTAAATCAAGTACATACATCCTAAAATGTAAAAGCATCTAAGGGTTCAAGAAATAGGTCTCACATAATGGGCTATTCCCTTTCTTCTCTTTAAAAAATTCCTGAATATGCATCTCAAAGATAACCATTTGGATGAGTACCCCTTTCATCTGAATGGACTTGCCCCAAAAGGAACCATTGGAATGAATGAGATTAATCTTTCCCTTCATAGATAGCCATTTAATGAGTGTCCCTTCTTCTCCTTCACCTCAACTGAATTTTGAAAGTAGCAATTATTGGAAGCCAATACTATTTGATTCCAAGGTTTTTGGTACCCACTATACCATTTGAAGTTGTGTCAGTTCCTTTTATGTTTCATCTTGCTGCTTCTTCTGCCTGAATGCCCTTGTCTCTTGTTGTTCAAGAGTAACTCAAATATAATCTCCTCTAAGAAATTTTTTGAGCATCCTAACCCCACAGTCTTTCACTGCAGCAATATCTATCATAGTGTATATACTATTTCATGCACTGCTGATTTATGTATTCTGGCTCCCTATATTGTGCTATAAGCTCTTTCAGGGAAGAAGTTTTGTAAATTCAGCACCCAGCCTAATGCTGGGTGTAGACGTAGAGTAGATGTTAAATATTTAGGGTGTTCTTGATAACTTATAGGACAATCAGGTTGATTGTATTGGATCTCTCTCGTATCATTTTGGATGTTGACAAGGAAGTAGATGTTTCCAGTGAAGCTAATTACTACCTGTGACTTGGTGTCAGAGTCTTCCTGAGGACCCAAAGCCCCCGTCCCTGCTGGATCCCAGGAAGAGCATAGAGCACATCCTCTTTCCCCTAATCCACAAACTGCTCCAGAATGTCTGTTCTGAAGGAGCTTAGAAGTAAGAATCTGATTGGAAAAGTGAGAATGGAAAGGAAACCTAGAGTATGTGTCTTTAGATGACAATTACAGACAGGAACAATATTTTTATTGTGTGTTTATTTGGAGTGGCTTATAGGGGCTTTCAGAGGTAATATAGGGAGATGGGATAAAGCTCCTCCAGCCAAGACTTTATACCACCCACTGCTCTTCCTTCTCAGTTCCTTTTTACTTCTGATATCATAACATTCTGGGCTGCAAAACATAAACGTCTGTCCTCCCTGGCAAGTGGAACCTCAGAAGGAGATGAAAACATAGGAGAAACAAAATTTATAACTAATTTGGATTTTCCCTTGCATTGCACCAAGAAGTCTGACAAGTTAGCAGTCAGAAAGGAACTTCTTTGCTTTCTCCCAACCAAATCTATAAACCTACATCTATACTTTTGGTGGATTTAAAATTTCTCCAAAAATTCTTTGAGAGTCCTCTCTTTAAGAGGTAAAGCTTGATTCTTTACTCCTTGAATGTGGGATGGATTTTGACTTGCTTTTGACAAACATGATATCATGGAAGTTACAGGGTGTCACTTTGGACTTGGTTGTAAAAAGCACTGTGGTCTCCCTCTGGCCCTCTCTCTTGAATCACATGTTCTGGACAGGCCAGCTAACATGTGAAAACACTCGAACAGCCCTATGGAGAAGTCCGTGTGGAAAGGAAGTAAAAATTCCTACCACTAGCCGTAGTGACTAAGCCATCTTAAAAGCGGATCCTCCAGCCTCAGTCAAGCCTTCAGATGACTGTAGCCTCAGGCAACAACTTGACTGCCGCCTCAAGAAAGACTGGGAGAGAGAACCACCCAAATTGCTGACTCGTTACAACTATGAGATGATGAATGTTTGTTGTTTTAACCTGTGAAGTTGAAAATTTGTTACATAGCAATAATAATGAATATATACTTACATTACCTGACTTTTCTATGCAATGCTGAAAAATCAGTAGTATTACAGGGAGAAAAATTAGTCTGAAAATAGTATTTAATCTAACGCATCAGTAGCCGAATTCATTTCTTGGATAACCACTTAGCAATAAAGTCATCTTGGTGAATTGAGACTCTTTCAGCTCCAGATTCATATCTAATTCTCATATCTAATTATTAGGATGTGTCTCTGGCAGATTGTTTTCAAAGGTGGCAGTGACAATTTCTCCCATGATTCTTTGCCCTATGACTGTGGTGCTCTTCCCCAAAAGAGCAGGAGTCTCTTTCTCCTTCCCTTGAAACTGGATTTGTCTCTGACTTGCTCTGACCAACAGAATGTGGTAGAAGTAAAAGGTCTAGGGACTGGTTTCAAGAGGACTTGCAGCCTCTGCTTTCATTTTCTCAGACTGCAGGCCTGAGAGATTGCCATGGAAGGAAGCCAGTCTAGCCTACCAGAGGGGGAGAGACCAAGAGGAGAAGAACTGAGGTTTCCTAGCCAACAGCAAGTACCAACCGAGAGATATGTGAATGAACTCATCTCAAATCTTCTCGACCATGAAATCCTCTAGCTGAATGAAGCCACATGAGTGAGGTCAAGTGCGACCAGCAGAATAACCAGCCGGCCAGCCCACAGAATGGCGAGAAACAATAATGTGTTGTTTTAAGAAATTGTGTTGTTTTAAGCTAGTACCTTTTTGGAGTGGCTTATTATACAATGAAAGATAACTGATACAGTCTATAGGTACCTCATACTTAACATGTACCAAATTGAACTCTTCACTCCCCACCCAAATCTGATCTTCATCCTGTGTTCTCCTTCCTAATGCTACCCTGTTGCTCAAGCTAGACACCTTGGTGTCATCCTTATTTCCTCCATTTTGTTCATACTCCCATACAATTCATCAGCAATTCCTATGAGCTCTCCCTCCAAAATATGTCCTAAATATGTCCTTTGTATAACCCTGAACTTTTTGGACTACTGTGATCCTAGTCTAAAATATCATCAACTCTTGCATGAATTTCCAAAATAGCATTTTAGAGGATGCTCCTGTTTCTCCCTGTCCAATTCATTCTCTATACGTTAGCTAGTGTGATAGAAAACATCAACCAGATCACAGCACTTCCCTGCTTCATATGATCTGATGGCTTCTTGTCACACATGTTCTAATATCCAAATCCTTTGTCATGAGTTGGTCCCTACCAACATCTCTAATTTCATCTTGTGCTAATTTTCTCCTTTTGGTTCCCCAACACGCAAGCTCTTTTAGCCATTGGATGTTTGCACTTGTTAGTTCTCCTGCCTGGAATGCCTTTCTCTTGGCCCTTCTCAAGCTGGTTCTTTCCAATTCTTAAAGTTTCAGCTCAAGTTATCCTCAGAGAGGTGATTCTTGACCACAAGACTCAAGGCATTCTTTGTTACAGTCAGAGTTCAATTGCAAACATCAAAAATTACTCCTGCTATATTAAAACGAAAGCCGTTAGATACTTACCAAATTATTGGAATGACTGGGATAGGAGGTTCTATCTTAAGCCCTCAAATGATTATGAAAACAACACATACCAACAGAACTGGTATATTTGCACTTTATGGAAATGGGGGGATCAGGAAGCACTATCACAACTGATGGCTGCAGAATGATACAATCTTAGCCACACATCCAGGGACTAGAAAGCAGGGGCTGCAACTGTCACCTCCAGGAACATATCTGACATAAATTTTGGCCCAAGAGCCACTTTGTACCTCCTATTTCCTTATCAGAAAAATGTGTATCTCATGGCCACTGCCTCCCATTTAACTCTTGTCTGAATTCAAGTCTTTCATGAGTATATATATGATTGGTGAAAACTATATCACATCCAGAACTCTGACTTCAAGGGAGTCTAAAATATAATTTTTAATTTTTGATCTCTGTAGCCAGAAGGCACACTGGGAGGAGGTTGGAATAAACATTGAGTGAGCCAATCTGCTACACCTGCCATCCTCCCTATCACACTCCTGCTACCTCCTAATGTTCCCTATTAATTCCTTCATGAAATGTATCACGGTTTAAAATCACACATGCATGTGTGTGCATGTGTATAAAATTTTCCATTTCTTTTCACTATATTGTGAAAGAAACCTGCCTCTGAGTGCAGGGACACTGTCTTATTCATAGAATCACTTAGAATGGTGGCTGGCACATATTAACTCTTCAATAAATATTTTTAGAATGAAGGGATGATTAACAAACTAAACAAATAAATAAATAAGTCATTTAAAAATAATAGTCATTTTATGACACAGGCTTTCTGAGAGAGGATTTCCCTATAGATGCCACTCCCCCTTCTAATGTGGCTGTCCTGTCTTCAGGTTTAGCCCCAGTCTACAAGCACTTCCTTCTTCTAGTCTCTTAATTTACAACCCCACTAGCATCTCTATCCCTTCCCCTTTCAAGAAGGTTCTCTCACTCCTTGGTGAAAGTATTTTAGAACATGGTAGCATCCCAAGTATTAGCTGGATAAGGACAAATGTTCACCTATATTCCATTTTACAGTTACATATGGGATAAGAATAATGGTGGGGAGGGATTGCCTCCAGTTCTGGAACATAAATGAATATGGTGTTCCCATTTCTGCTTGAATCTTCCCACTAGTGAGAGAAGTGGACTTTCTGGATCCTTAGTGATACCTATTTAGTAATCATATCTTTTAAATATAAGCATTACTTATCATCCTAGTCAACAGCATATTGAAGAAAGAATATTCCTGGAGCCAGCCCAGTGGCATAGCGGTTAAGATTGTGCGTTCCACTTCCATGGCCCAGGGTTCACCAGTTTGGATCCTGGGCGCAGACCTACTCACCACTCATCAAGCCATGCTGAGGTGGTGTCCCACATAGAGCAACTGGAAGGATGTCCAATTATGACATGCGGCTATCTACTGGGGCTTTGGGGAGAAAAAAGAAAGAGGAAGATTGGCAAAAGATGTTAGCGCAGGGCCAATGTTCCTCAAAAAAAATATATATATATTCCTCTTATTTGAAGAACTCTGGCCCTTGCCAATAGATTTTAATATTTCTCATAATTGGACTAAAGAGTATCAGATTCTTCCCTTCTCTTTTTGTAGACTAGTGGACTAGTGGCATCGACAAAGAACTACACTGACTTTTAGCATCTTCCTTCTTTGTTTACTGGGGCATGATGGTGGCTCTGATTGAATACTTTTGATATATTCTGGTAAATTTGTGGAGATGGGTAAAATTGTGGGGATAGGAGGAATGCGGTGCTGTCACTTCTTACCAGAACACTAATAAGAGAGGTCAGAAGGTAGTTTATCTAAAGTTTATCCTCTCCAGATTAGTGTTGGCCATTGGTCCCTTAACCTGTTGGATTATGTTTATTTTGCATTTTTCCATAAGAGAAGCAGTGAGAGAAATAAAAGATGATGACCAGCCTCATGTCTGTATCTAATGTTAATTGAACAAGTGAGTTAGTTCCTTGGTATCCTCTCCCCTACCCCTAATCACAGACCCCATCTCATCTCAGCATATTAGACAAAATGTGTTCTCTCTTCCCTTGAGTGTCTAATATAACATTAATCTAACCTTTAGGAACCTAATCTATGAATGTGGTTCTACTCTAGGCCATGGGAAAAGGAAACAAAATTATAGCAACCAAGTAGCCTGCGCAGGAGCAATCAAAGGGACTAATGTTTCAAAGAGGGAAGATGAAGCTTTGGAAGAACAGGCATACTATTGCTGCCTCCGACTCAGCAGAAGCAAAAACCACCATTCTATCTTTGTTCCTAAGTTATGGTGAATCCCACTTTGCAAATGGCTTCGGATGAAAATGAGTCTATAACTAGGGGTAGGAAAAAGGAATCAAAGTGAGAAATTCACTTTTCTAATTGGAATATGATGCAGAGATGAGGATGGTTATCTGTCCTTAGAGGCTGAGTGAAAGAAGGTTATAACAGATCCAACAGGCACCTTAAAGAAATTAAAAAAATTGTTTAGAATTTATAAACAAGCAGAAAATGTTTATTAATCTTGATAAAAGTAGAGCTGTTGCCCAGGGATACCATTTCAACTTCACGTGGAAATAGGTTGAATGCATGGAAAAGGCTCATGTCTCAAGGTACCATTTTGGTGGACCAGTCTTAGTTCTGACTGCTTGAAATAAGGTGAGGGAACTATCGTTGCACCATGAGGAGCCAAGGCCTGTAGTGCTATGCAGCTCTATTCTCCTAAAGCAGTCAGGGAAAGCAACAGGAATGAGGACTCCCAAGACTTAGGCTTTGGTCAAAGTGGGTAGATCTTAAAATAAATGTTGATCTTTGGGGTTAAAGGGAAACTCGGGAGCTTACTGTACAAAACCAGGAAGAGTCCTTGAAGTTTTTAACCTTCTCTTCAGAGTCTAGAAGTCACACATATGAGGCTTTAAGTTTATTCTAAACTCTTCAGTCTGTGATGGACAATAATGTGGTTTCTGTTTTCTCTTGCTAGATTGCCTGTCTGTGTTTATTTGTGGGTTGCAGCTAACTGATCACACACCATATCTGTTCCATTGCGGTAGACCAACACTATTTGCTTTGTTATTTTCCTGGAGGTTGTTTGTAAAGTGTTTCCAGACGTCAAACAAATGGGTTATTCCAAGCACTCTTGTTTTCTAAGCATTTAGGGTACTTCCTCCAGTGACTTGGGATGAAACTCTGATCTGTTGATTTAGGTGGCTAAAGTATTTAGATGGAAGATGGATGGGTGGATGGATGGATGGATAGATGATAGATAGATAGATAGAGATAGAGATAAAGACTGACTTATTTTTAAAATAATTTGTTTATGGAAGTCCTGAAAATTAATTTTGGAGTTGTACATTAGGATAGAGGAGAAAAAAAAGGATAATGAGTGCAAAAGAACATAAAAGGGAGAGAGAGAGAGACAGAGACCAAGAAACAGAGTGAAAGTCAGTTCAAGTGGGTGACTATAACCTCTGGCAACAGATCAGACAAACAAGTTCAACCCAAAGTCAATTTAACTTTATTGGACCACACTGTCTCAGGCAATTAGAAAAATATTTGTAAAACATCAGATGAGAAAAAGGAACGTGGAGCCCAATAATGCAAAACAATGTTTATAAGAGAGAAATCATGAAGTGGGAAGAGTAAACACAATTATTCTATCAGCACCTCCTGTTCTTCTAAAGATTACTTAACTTACATGTAGAGAACTCCTCCGAACAAACAGCCAAAATAGTTTCTTTCTAGCATACTCCTACCTCCAAAGTAGTTAGTTTTAAGACCAAAAAACCACCCAAAACCCAAAAAACAGAAAACCTTGGGGGAATTTTCAATTTTGAGGAACTAGAAATAATTACATACTAGAGTCCATGGGATTATGGATTTTTTTAGGCCAACTGATAACACCAAGCCAAAAGGAAAATGAAAATTGTCTTTATAGTCCCTTTTTGTGATTGAATTTCACTTTAAGTGAAAAACTAATTGACAATACACACAAGTGACAGTCCCAAAGTTGAGACTATAATCATAGGCTTATTTGGAGGAGATGTTGCACTTAAACTCTTGATTCAAATGGGCTTTCAAGGTTCTTCATAGTTCAAATCAACTTAATTCAACTCAATGTGGTATTGGATAATTTACCTTGTTTTACCAAGTCTTACAAGTTGCAGTAGTTGAGTATCTCATGGAGCTGGAAAACATGAAGTTCTGTAATTTTTGCCATCTTCTATCACACACACAACACAAAACACACACACACACTATTCATGGTCTGCACCTAATTCATGTCCAATAAATGGTGGTTCTGCATATCTTCCTCTTTCAAATTCCTCTTTTCCACCAGGCCCCATTCTCTTTATAGAACTGTCCTTGTTATTACCTATCCTTTATCCTTATCTAATCCCTCCTAATCACCAAATTCTATACCTGTTTTTGAAAAAAATTGGTCATATAGTTTTATTCTCAAATCACAAAAAAATATACTCTCTATGTAAAACCAAAATGAGGATGATGGTGGTCTTTCACTTGTGCCATGGACATTTCAGTTAATATGTCAACCCTTCAATCAGTTCTGCTTCTCTGGAAAAGCATATACATCAAAATCTATGCCAGGTTCTCTTTATTTTAAAAAATAACTATTAAGAAATGTACCCAAAAATATTTTTCATATATTGTGACTTAGAGAAATATTAGGTAATAAAAATTCAGATTTTTAAGATTCCTATTACTAATTATGTTCTTGAATATTTCTAGTCTGGGACTCCATTTGAAATCATCATTGTTCTTTGAAATTTAATAAGCCTCTTGACTTTTTAAAAATGTTTTTATAGGAGAGAGAACTATTCTCTATGTTTATTATGATTATGTACAACAAGTAGTAGGAAAATTTGGAGACTAACAGAGATAATGGCTACATGCCTATAATGAGAAAATACTGGAGAAATGGAAATACCATCCAAATGATAAGTTGATATCCATATATGTGTGTGTGTGTGTGTGTGTGTGTGTGTGTGTGTGTGTATCCATGAGTTTGTGTGTGTGAGTGTCTTTCCTTCTGTATCATTCTACTTTAAATAGTTTTAGAGTTTGAGGTATTTATTATGCCCCCCAGCCAAAACAGTGGAAGAAAGAAGTTTCCATGGGCATCTGGTCATTTTTTAAGTACTATTACTGAATCAGTGTTCTTGGAAGAGACTGATGTGGTAAAATATTTCTGTTAATATCCGCTAAAGAATGTCACATTGGGTAACGTTCTGTGGGTGGTCATGTAATGAGACACTGGTGTCTGTCTATGACACATACTGTATATGAAAGGAGGCATAGATAAAGGTAACTTGAATTCCATCCCTCTCTGTGTTTATATGATGCTTATCACCATGCTATCTAGACACTCAGACTAGAAGCTTTACAACAAGTAAATTTTCTACCTCCATTCGATGAAATCAATGGACAATGAGTCTGGGCAGGCTCTCAAAGGGTTACTATACATACACGCTTCTGAGTAGTCAGAGATGAAAATGGACTGACCCAAGTGGCAACAATTTCCCCATTTCCAATAATGTAAGCAACTGCTTCAGTGGAATACCACTGGAAATGAATCTTCTATATTATAAACATATTCTAAGTGCATTTGCAGGCATCTAGCTATTTATACTCTTTTTACCTAAACCAGTGACTTTTGTAAAAATATAGCTATTCACAGTCCTAGTTTATTTTGAAGAGTAATAGCATGAAAATTTTCAAAGGAAAATATTTAGCTATTTTTTCCTGTAGGAAAGTGCAAGTGTTATAGTGATTTTATGTGTATGTCGTGTGTATGTATATATACATATATAATATATTATATATATTATTTTTAATTAAAAGTACATATTCTGTTTTTGTATGTAAATATAACTTTTAATAAGATTGGCCCCAAGATATTTCTTTTCCCTGTCCCAGGATGGAACTGACACAATGGAGCATGTTGTTGATTAAGACCAAACATCACTAAGTCCAATTGGACTTTTTACAAAGTCAAATTATAACAATAATGCAACTCTTAGAACATGTGTATTTTCTTTTGGAGAGTATTTCACTTCCTTCCTCTTTCTAGCCTCTAACTTCCTTTGTTTTCTTTGAGTCTTGAACTGTAACCGGGACATTCTGGAACATAGATTTATTCATCTTGACCTCAGCTGTGATTAATCCACCCGAGACAAAGATCAACTTCTGGCAAACACTGGTTCCCTCTCCCTTGTGTCAATAATGCAAATTCACCTAGTTGTTTGCAGTATCTGCTCTAGGTGTGGTTGAAAAAGAAAATCCAGAGAGCAAAGATGCAAGAATTACCTGTGATTCATTTAACAAACGTGTATTGGGTACCATTTATGTACAGGCACCGGGGAGGCAGTATTTTTAATTGATGGATATTAATTTTACTGTACTTGAAACTTTGAAATGCAAATGAGGTTTAAGAGGATGATGAATGGTTTACAGTCCACATTTGTAAGTCCTGTTCTTATTCCACCACCATATGGTATAGAAGTAAAATTATAATTCTTTTTAGGTGGGAGGAGGTACTAGCATAGATTAATCAAATACACTGGCAGCTAAGAATGAATGAAACCTTAGTGAATACTAAAACCTCATCGGAACCATTAGTTCTGACCTCTTTATCAAAACTTGTACCCAGGCTGCTAGCAATTAACAAAATTAATGAATCTGAATTTCAGCCTTTTGCCTTTCTTCTACTTCTTCTACTGGTCATTTGTCAATCAGCAGCATTTATTAAGAATTCACTACAGACAGAACACTGTGCAGACTTGGAGCCTCTAAACCCTGTCAGGGGAAACTACTTAAAGGAATGTTAGTAGGTTTCTTGAGAGAAAGTCGTCGGTTTTGCAAGTAACTTAGTTCAATGGTTAGGAAACGGGTTTCTTTTTACAACAGAACGTCTCAGAGTTTCTAGTCTTCAACATATTGTTAATATACAA
Organism: Tapirus indicus; assembly: GCA_031878705.1. Classification (NCBI taxonomy): domain Eukaryota; kingdom Metazoa; phylum Chordata; class Mammalia; order Perissodactyla; family Tapiridae; genus Tapirus; species Tapirus indicus. Next base: position 122,283,492 of record CM062919.1, on the reverse strand, counting down.
GAGGAGGATTTAGTATTCAGCATTTCCCTTTGTTATCCTGTTAACTGAGTACCAATTAATATTTCCTGGAAATAACGTTCTACAAATCTCAATAAAGAGGAGCTGTGGTTGCTGCTTTCGGAAAGGGAGGCTAATATCTCTATTGTGGAGGTTATTACAGAACCATACAATTGAGTAAAGAATGCCAGAGATCACTTAACTCAGTGGTTCTCAAACCCAAGTGACTATTATGTTTTCCTTGGCAGTCATTAAATGTTACAACTTCTCAAAGTCTGGCCCTCCCTCAGACTTACTGATTTAGAATTTGGGTGGATAGAACCAAAACTCTTAAGTTCCTTTGTTGATTCTGATGGTGAACCAGGTGTGGAAAACACTGTCCAGGCCAAACCAATCAATGCCCAAGTGAAGGTGACATCCTTTCACAGAATCTCTGAGCCTCATTGCCAAGGCATCACTGTTAGATAGCAGATGACTATTTCCCTGGCCTCTCCGCGGTGTGTCAGAGAAGCGCCCTAGACCCACAGGGTAGCAATAGTAACACCAACAGTGATGCAGACTGTTCTGCAAAGACGAGCTGCACCAGTCCATTTCTCTCTCTCAGCATTTCATGCTAGAAAATACAGAGATACTGAGGTCACTGGGCCAAGGGAACTGATGTCGAAGATGCACAGGAGAGATTCATGAGACAAATTGGAACCATGGTGGTTTTTGAAGTTAAAAAGAGGCAGAAGCTAGGAAGAAACAAGCCATGAAGTACCAAAAAATAAATAAATAAAAAATAAACAAACTATATGGAGAGACTAAATCATCCTAGCATTTCTAAGACTGTGGTATATACACCGTATGATGCCAAATCAAATGACTCTGGGGGTATATTCCATAGAAGGCACGTGCAGCCTGCCTCATAGATTTATGGTCTGCAGAGATTCAGCTCTCTGAAGTTCACTTGAAGTAGAGGAATTGGGAAGGGACATCTCTCAGACACGGGTTCTCAGCCTTGGCTACATGTTAGAATCACCTGGGAGCTTTTAAAATACTGATGCCCAAGCCTCACCACAAATCAGTCTCTGGAGGTGCTCTCTAGGTAAAAGTATTTTTTAATCACTGAGGTGATAATGCAGCCAAGGTTGGGACCTGCTGCTGGAGCAAAGGAGACAAAGAGAAGGATTCTTTGTAGAATCTGTAGATTCCCTCTCCTCCATCAGGATGAGGATGAAAGGGAGATACAGGCTGAGATTATCCCCGTATTCATTTTTGTTGTATTGGAAGGCCAATATACTAAATTTTTTTTGATTTATGGTAAAAACATAGTTTCATTTTGAAATCACTTTGTTAAGGTAAAAAGTGAGTTGATTTTTTAAGAAAATATATTAAGTGATTAATAGAGGAGGTGGTAATCTGATATGGCAAAAATTGTGGTAGTGGAATGTAGATGGATGGGTTTTGGCAAATTCTGAGCCAGTCAGCAGTGAAAGGAGCAAGGAGCAAATGGGCTGAGGGTGTCTGAGTCACATTAATGGTGGCCCGGGGACAAAAATCTTCCTTCTCCTCAGAGTTCCTAGAGCTTCTATTTATCTTTTGTTCAGCTTTTCCTTGATTCCCACACCAAAGGATCCACATGACTACTCTCTCCCCTATACCTTTGAATGGGTCTCTCTATTTCTTGCAAGGAAGAGAAACTTCCTAAAATAATTTCCTTCACAGTAAAACTATATATGGGGCCATAAAGTTAATAAATGTGTTTATTGTTCTCCTTTAAGTTTGGGTCTATATTTTATAGCTGTAATATATAAGCATGAAATCATATGCAAATGTGTATTTTTAAAGTTTAAAAAGGGTCTCTGGCTGTTCCCTCACTGGCTAAGGCTACTCCGGCAGTCGGCTGACCACACTAGATCCAGCTTGACTTCCAGAATGGCACTTCTGCACATGGTCCACACTGGAAACATCACTGTCCCAGATTAAAAAAGAAGCTAGGATTAAAAAAAATCCTGTCAAGTACATATTATATATGCGTGCGCGCGCACACACACACACACACACACAATACAAAACAAATGTAAGCATAACCAAACTGCAGCAGTCCAATTGAGCAGAACAACAAATAGGTGAGAATTAACTTCTTACCTATTGGAAAGACTTCATGGAGGAGGTAAGAAATAAATAGTATTTGCAAAAAGAGTAAAACAGATTTGGTGAAAGACAGGGGACAGGTAGGGCATAGACTTGGGGTAATAAATACATGGGCACATGAGGAAGATGCTTTGTTTGCCTGAAGGAAGACCGGGAGAAAAGAGCAGCCAAATAAGGAGGTATTTGTTGCATGGTGTCCTGCCATAAAATCCATGACCAGGATTTTAAATATGGTTCAAGGACTAATTAGGAAAAATGTTACCACGTTAAATTGTCATTATTTATTTATTTTTTTTGGTGAGGAAGATTCACCCTGAGCTAACATCCATGCCAATCTTCCTCTATTTTGTATGTGGGATGCCTCCACAGCATGGCTGATGACTGGAGCATGTCCACACCCAGGATCCGAACCTGCGAACCTGGGCTGCCGAAGCAGAGCGTGTGGAATTTTAACCACTCGGCCACGGGGCTGGCCCCCAAAATGTCATTATTTTAAAGCTAACATGAATTAAAAACTATTTTTAAGGCACAGTGCTGAGTACTTTCTACCCTTTGACTCATTTATTCTTCCCAGCACATCAGAAGTAGGGATGAACACATGCGCCACTATGCTGGGGGAGAAATGGAAGCTAAGAGATGTTCAATGTTTTGCCCAAGACTGGTAAGAATTAAGGCTAGGATTTAAACACAGACCTTAATTCCTAGGCTGTTCTGTGAATGTTATAAGTATGTTCAATAGTCGAAATACATGTGAAGCCAGTTTCAGAGGGAAAAAGAAATCAAGTGGCCTGATTAATCCACTTTCTAGATCCTAAAATTTCTGTTTTGCAAGAGTTAATTTTTCTCATTAAAGTTGATACAATAAAAATATGCTAGAACAGAAATTTGGAAAAGAGCCTAAAGGTTATTAAAGGCACACTATAGGAATTTAGAGAATCTGAGGTGTTGCAATGATTACAAATTCGTGTTTTATAAAACATGGATTAAAACTGGAAATGTTTATTGTTCAGTTAAAAATTAGTGCTTTAAATTGATAAATTAACTAAAACACTGGCACAAAGTGCTGTTTTAAGTATATTCCTAAAAATCTTTCAGAGACCGTGTTTTCTCTGAAAACATATAATGAAATACTTATATTGTATAGGAAAAAAGTGGCTAAAGAATGCATGCCAACCATTTTTCAAATCAATCTATCTTTTCCAAATGCTTCACATCCATGTCTCAAGGGAACTTACATGCTTCATAAAATTCTCTGTGCTCCTAAAGGACTTGGAGGGAGTCTTACTTGCTGTATATTACTGCAGAAGAAACAGATTTAGTGAGAAAACACCTCATGATGACGGGAAGTGTTAATAAGGTAGGAGCTCTTTAAGGATGGGGGCGATAACCACCTTTTTGGAAAGACGTGGAGGATAAATACAGAGGAAGAGCTTCTTAGTTGAAGCATCTATGATTATTTCTCACTTCTGCCTTCATTAGTCTATTCGGGTCTCATTGATGCTCTAAGGTTTTGAATAAGTTTGTAGCATGGGAAACAAAAAGAAAAAATTATGAGTGTCTAAAAGCACTTTTCAAATCATGTATATTTCTGCTAATACACATATTTGTGTCAATGGAAACATACAAAGATCCAGAATCTTCCTTCCCTTTCTGAGTACATTTTGCAGACATTTTTATTTTGGGTCATAGGAACATTAAAAAAAAACAAACGAAAGAAAAAGAGAAACAGAAGTTCCCTGAGACTCTAGTTCACATGAATTCGAATGAGTCCTTGCCATGCTCAAATTTATCTATCTACACTAAAAAGCCATGTGTTTTGGAAACCTCTATAACAATATGCCACATATAATCACAATTACGTAATTATACAATATAAAAACGATTACTTAAGTAACATTACCGGTTAACCCTGGTAATTACCTGTACACGTATGTGGGCAAACAGGCAATTTTACTATGGAAGACAGCTCTGTTTGAAACTGTTTTTATGATGAAATTGTGGCAGTTCCAAAAAAATGAAAACACTCAAAACTAAAAAGGCACAGCTTTGATTGCTTGGCCTGTGAGTAAACTTTCCAGAATGCTTTTCAGATTTGGCACAGAGTAATGTTGCAAGCCAGAGAATCAAAGACAACTTGCTGAAGAAAATTTGTGTCCGGTTGGTAAATAATTCAGCAAGACTTTTTAGGTTGGTTTGAAACTTTAAACAGGAGACAGTCTAATTGAGAGTAAAGTTGAAGAACTAGATACGAGTACAAGTGAAATCACGCTTGCTCCTACTAATAATAGGGTTACATTCGCCAAATAAAGTCCTCTAGAATCCCTGCCTCCCAGAAACTGGAACTGGAACAAGAACAGAGACTGGGAGGGCCGGAAACCAGAGCTCTTCTCCGAGGAGGGAATACCTCACTCAACCTAAACCTGACAAGCAGCTCCCTCCAAAAATATTTAAATGCTGTGGGTTGCACTATAGGTTGTGTGATACATTTGGTTAATTTAGTTGAATAAGGTAGTTATCTTTCAAGAAAAGAAAGAAAAGTAAGCTCGCCAATTTAGTGAAAAGGAAGTCGAATGATTTGATTGAACTGACCTTCACATAGTCAAGTGGTTGGCTGCGGAGATAAAGCCAGAGGGGAACCTAGGCAATTGCACACACAATTTTCTTGATGTTCTATCAATGGCTTAACATCGTGAACATTGTCTAATATAACTCATGACAGAAGTCAGACCAAAGGATGATACATCAATTAAAGCAAAAAATGAAACATTGATGGTGATTATCTGTTAAGGAAGGACTCATTCATTGGAAAACTTTAAAAAAATATTTTTCCTGCTTTGTTTTGCTTTTCACAAATCACTTTTGACTTAAAATCTGGCTCAAGATTTAGTTCAATGTGCTTTTCTCTTTGCTGCTAAATTTGTTTAAGAGATGGACTGTTCTATCTACAACTGTCAATAGAGGTCAATACACAGTATGAAAGAAAAAAAAATTTATTTATCTAATAGAGATCGACTTTTTTTCTTATATGTCTCTTTGTCCTCTGATCTATCACTGTACTACAAGTTTCTTAGAATTAGCTAAAAATTGCCTAACAATCTATATTTATTTTAATAAGAATATTTCTTTGTAATGAATGATGGAAAAGTAAAGATAAGCTAAGTATACTATGCAGCAGATAAATCAAGTTAAATTTGGCTGAAGAGAAGTTTATAAAATGGACATTCACCCCCAAACCAGCCCTCGAATTACTAAAAAGACACAAATGCAAACATCACATAGAGTGAATTACCAACACTGAGTAGTCAGTTCTTTCCAGCTGTTTAGGTATGTGGCAATGAAATGACCCATGGACAAGAAAAATACACACGTTGGTTCTGCAATATGCACTAAATAATCTGAAGCAGAGGCAGCCACACAAGTTCTAACACTTGTGTGCTCACATAGGGATTCCACGGAAAGGGGGTTAAGAAGGTACAGGGGGATAGACTGATCTTTTGGGAAAAAGAAAAAAAATAAAATAAAAGAATGAGGTTTGAAATTCTCCAGATACCAGAACATGAACTCTATTTTTTTTTCAAGAAACATAAGCCAAATAAAGTCATCTTTGTCTTACTAATAAAAACTTGGGAAAACACAGCCACTAAAAACAGGGTACATCCTAGAAAGACAAAGAAAACCAATAAAAAGCTTACCTGAGATGTTCGGATTTAGGGATATTCAGTTTTCCCTTTGGTATTGGAATATTAATTTTTTAAAATTTTAGTTATGGTTGTCTGGATAAGAGGTACTCATTCATAGGTAATTTTGTCATGTTGCTAGGTGGATAATACAACTTTGGTGGAAGATCTAATGTTTACTTTTTCCAATGCTGTAAGTCATTCAATTATGATTGCAACATTTTTGGCCAGGTCTGATTTTGTAAAATTGATGTTCAGTAGTGGTGATGGCAGAAGCTTAGCTTAAAAGGAAAATCTGTGTTTAGGAAAAGCCCAAAGGAAAATCAAATTAGATTCATAAATGCACTGCACACTAATAATTATGACTTGGTTGCTACAGTGCTTTGTAGCTTTCAAAGGATGTCACCTTGGTTACCTTTTTGATGCTCAAAAAACTCTGTTATATTGGAGGTGAATATTTTCTCTACCTTACAAATGAATTAACAGGTTCGGGGTCTAAGTGGCTTTCCTCTGTTCTCTCAGGTCACTTCTTGAAGTCCAGTGGCCTGTGGTTGAGTGTTTGGGATGTGAACAGGAAGCATGGACCCTCCGTGGCACCAGGCCAGGCCTCTGACCTACTTTAGTCATTTGGAGGCCACTATAGGCTACAGTCCTATCACCTGGCCTGTAAAGTATGCAGTCTTTGGCCCAAAGCTGATCATGGAGCAGAATGAGGACCATGGAAGCAGTCTGAGCTTAGATTGGGTGGTGCCACTTCTAACCTAGCCAGAGAAATGCAGACACTAGGAGGCCAGGGGAGTCGGTCTGAGATACACAGTGTGAAATAGAGAAAGACGGCCAACAGGTTGGAATAGAAAGCATAAATCTGGACACTATGCTTTGTCCAGCCTAATTTGCTTTCTGCTAAGCTGAAGGTTCAGTTGTACATAATGTTTAATTTTTTCAAAATAATTTTTATGATTATGTTTTAATGATTTAAAGAACTGTCCAATTCCCCTGAAATGAGATCTCCCTAAGGAAGTGCTTGATGAGTCCATCACTTATAATGGTTTAAGCCACAGACTATGCTTTGCCCGATAAATTCAAAGCATGATTTACAGAATAACTGTGAAACCATCTCATCTCAGAAAGGTTAAGAGGGTGGTTCTGGAATCAAAATGCCTTGTATTTGAATCTCAGACGTGCTACTTGCTAATCGAGTGGGGTTTGGTAAATTCCTCAATCTCCCTTTCTTTTGTTTCCTTTTCTGAAAAATGAGAATGATAAAAAGAATTTGTTTTTGTGAGGATTAAAGAAAATAATCCACATAAAGCATTTAATGAGTGCATTATAATATGAGCTCTTATCTGGGAGGCATTTTGGAAATACAGCAAAATTCTATATGTGACAGAATTTAACTACATCCTAATCACTGTTCCCACATAAGCCCTAGGCAAACACTACTTTGCTTTTTGTCTCTCTAAGTGATTTGCCTATTCTTGGCCTTTGATGTAAATATAATCATACAATATGGGGCTTTTTGTACCTGGCTTCTTTCACTTTGAATAATGTTTTCAAGGTCATCTATTTTGTAGCATGTGTCCGTACTTCATTCCTTTTTATGGCTGAATTTTATATATATATATATATATATATAATATATATATTAATAGATAGTACTATATATAATAATATTCACTGAATGTATGTACCATATTTTGTTGACTCATTCATCAATTGCTAGACATTTGGACTGTTTCCACTCTTGGTCCATTATGAATAATGTATCTATGAATATTCATGTACGAGTTTTTGTATAAATATATATTTTCAATTCTCTTATGTATATACCCATGTGCAGAATTGCTGAATCATATGGTAACTCTGGTTTTAACTTCTTAGTAAATGTCAAGCTATTTTCCAAAGTGGTTGCACCATTTTACATTGCCACCAGCAGTGTATAAGTGTTCCCATTTCTCCACATCCTCACCAACACTTGTTATTGTCTTTTTTAAAAAATTATGACTATCCTAGTGAGTGTGAAGTAGTATCTCATTGTGGTTTTGATTTGCATTTCCCTAATGACTAAATATGTTGAGCATCTTGTCATGTGTTTATTGGCCATTTGTATATCTTCTTTGGAGAAATGTCTATTCAAATCCTTTGCCCATGAAAAAAATTGGGTTATTTGTCTTTTTATATAGAGTTGTAAGGGTTCTTTATATTTTCTATATACTAGATCCTTATAAGGTATATTACTTAGAAATATTTCCTCCCATTCTATGAGTTATTTTAATTATCTTGGTAGTGTACCTTGAAGCACATACATTTTTAATTTTGAAAAAGTCTAATTTATCTATTTTTTTAGGTGTCATATCTAAGAAATCAGTGTCTAATCCAAGACCACAAAGATTTATACATATGTTTTCTTCTAGAACTTTTATGGTTTTAACTATTATCTTTAGGTATTTGATCCATTTTGAGTTAATTTTTACATACTGTGTGAGGCAGGGGTCCAACCTCATTCTTTTGTATGTGGATATTCAGTTGTCTTATCACCGTTTGTTAAAAAGACTATTCTTTCTCCATTGAATTATCTTGGCTTGTTTAAAATTAATTATAAAATAAATGTATGGGTTCATTCTAAATCGAATCCATTTTGAGTTAATTTCTATGTATGGTGTGGGATAAGGGTCTAAGTTCATCTTTCTGTGTGCGACTATCCAAACGTCCTAGTGCCATTTGTTGAAAAGAGGACTATCCCTTCCCTATTGAAATTGCTTTAGGATCTTCGTCTAAAATCAATTGATCAAAAATATAAGTGTTTATTTCTGGACTCTCAATTCTGTTCCATTGATCTATAAGTCTATCCTTATGAGTTGGTTATTTTTTAATTTTGTCAGTAGGCATGCATGGCGAGGGAGCATGTTCTGTTCACATAGGTAATTCCACATCACTTTTTCTTCTAAAGAAAATAAAAGTAAAATAAGGAAGAAGTTAAACTAAAAAAACGTAAAGTAAGACACAGGTTAAACTAAATGACAGACTACTAGAAGAGCCCTGGAAATCATAAGAACTGAATTTGAATTTTAGCTAACAGAGTACAAGATAATGGGAACTCCCAGCTGAAAGCTTCTCATTTTTGCTAAATGAAGAAAGAAGATTGATAAAAAACACTGCGAAAAGTACAAAGTGCAGGGGCAGGGGACGGGGTAGGGGTTGTGCCAGTACTGATAGAAGATTGTGTCAGAGGATACTTCCCTGAAATTGATTTTCCTGCCACAAAATACATTTTTATTATTCCCTTGGCAGTGAACTAAATTAAAGAGCAGGGAAAAAGAAAGAATTGTTGACAGAATTCTACATGAAGTCATTGGTAGCCAGTGTCCTGGGAAGGAGGACTCACGGAACATTACCATTCCTGATGCAATGAGCATGTGGTACTCAGGAAGGACCGTAGAGACAACTCTGAACAGTCAAAATAGGATCTGTGTATGCTGGCTTAGTCGATGGGCAGTGGAGGCTCCTACACCCTCCTTGAGCATTTAGCTGTACTCGTGGTAAGCTTTAAGGAACTCTGCCTATGGGATGTGGGAGGCTTAAAAAATCAAACTAAAGGAAACGCAGCAGGAGCAATGCCCATATACTCTTCTCAAATAGATCCGTCGTGATGCAGGAAACCTTCGGAGAAATCACTCTAGAAAAGATGGAGAACTAGACTTCATTTGTTCCAGTCTTGCCTAAATTTCTAGTCATTTTATTTAATAGCGTGATACAAACAGAGGATAAACATATTAGAAAATGTCATAGAGTTGAAACTACAAACATATTGGTTCGGTAACAAAAAAGCCATGAGTAAACAGATTCATGCTATACTCTAAGGGACAAGATAATGGCACTTGCTCCCAAACAGAATAGAAGAGGTCTCAAGAGTCATGTGACTATTCAATAAACCTTACCTAGTTACTTTTAGAAAAAGACAAAAAAACCAAAAACCTAAACTACTGGAAGTAGAATAGTGGAGTGGTTAAGAGAATGGATGCCAGGGCAAGACTCCTTGAGTACGGTTTCCAGATCTGCCACTTAACTGCTAACTCTGTGAACTTGGGCAAGAAATTTAACCTCTCCCAGTCTCTGTAGCCTCTCCTGTAAAAGGGGTGAACATTGTAACCACCTCATAGAGTTGTAGTAAAGATTAAATGGGTCACTATGTGGAAAGTTCTTACGAATACCTGAAACTTATTAAGTGCTATGTAGGTGCTTGCTATTATAATACTTCTTATTTTCTTTTATCATATGTTCTTTTCAATCCCAACTGAGAGAGTAGGGGGTCATTTAAAGCTTAAAATATCAGTTCATCCCACTTTTGTAGTAACGTTAGTGTATAAAGTAGTGTCAATATTATTTGATGATAGGTAGTAAGAAATCTAATTTGATGTTTAATGGAGTACTAAAAGTACTAATTGCATGGTGTTCTTGATTCACAGTGAGATCAGCACTTCTGAAAAGAAGAATAAAAGTAGATAAAAACCCTTTAAAATGAAAAATCAATCTATAATTATGGAGGTAATAAACATATATTACTCTTGAAATTTTTGCTTATGAATGACTACGTTTTTATAAAATAGTTTTTACTCAGAAAAATGGAACAGAGAAAATTGTTTACATTGTTTTCATAATAGATGTGTTACTGAAAAGTGGTACAAGCGGATGTTTAAAAATTTAATAGAGTATTAATGACCCTTTATGCGAAGTGACAAATCCTTTCTGTAACGTGAAGTACCTGGCTAATTTAAGTTGTACATATACACAGGAGTTTAGAATTTAAAATAAAATCAAGAAATATTTGTATAAACAAAGGTTAATGTGTAGTTTCTAGATACATTGGCATCTCTAGGTGATTGGGAGAATCAATGTCCCTTTTCTTTGTGGTCATTAAAGCCTTTGGACATGGCACATGAGAAATAGATGCCCCCCTAGGTTCTGGCCAAAGTTAAGGTCAAGGTACAGCATGGGACTGCTTAACATGGCCTATGGAGTGTGGGACTAAAGAAATGTTATCCCCTTTTATGTAGAATAGAGACAGGCTGCCTACAGCTCCCTCGTGAGATGGTCCCACTTCATTCAAGTGAATGCCGTGGCTGCAGCTGCGATCTTCACAACTCTGTCTCGGTCTTCACCTTACGTGTACTTTAGGCTTCCTGTTTTGCATTCCGTTTTTTTCTCTTATTCCTTGTCCTATCTAAATCTGCAGATTTTTGTGTTTCATAATGCTTCTTAAGGTCATTTTAGCCTCCCTGATCTCCTTCTCCATTCCTCACCATCCTCCTGTTTTTTCCATAAAATCAATTTCTATTCACCATCCTCTTCAATCTGGCTGCTATAGTTTCTGCAGCCATCCTGTCAGAGTTTTATGGTTTGTTTGCACCTATGGTATGTAACGCTACACCGTTCACTGTGGTTGCCAAGCAATGGCATGTCGTTAACCCCCAAGGGAATTCCTAAATTCCCAAACACATGCATTCAAGAAGGTCACCCTTGAGACGTCTGCCTTCCTTTCTGACCTGCTGTCGATAAGCAACAGCTGTTGGGCCATACTTAGCTCATATCATATCCGTTGTCTACTGTAATTATTACACCCCAAGAAATCCTATGCTTCCTACAAGGTGATATAATTGTTCTGAGACGCTAACCCCACCAGCTGGGTCTGTTTGCGGGCTGAGTAATTCCACCTGAGGAGTGCTGATTGCTCTTGCCAGAAATGCTTTCATCTAGAGAAACTATGTACCACCAATAAGGCAACACTTTTTACTCTATGCAATCCTCTGGTACCTGTTGTAACAGTTCACAGCTGTCCTTCCAACAGCTCTCTATTGCCAGCCCCAAGGGAATATATCTCAAAACTTTTGTTTGATGTGCAGTGCTCCCCTCCAGCTCCATTCTTATCAATCACTGTTTTAGTCAGATAGATGTATTAGTTTATTATTAGTTATTAGAATTAGTTATTATGTATTAGTTTATTAATTCTCCCTACACACCTTGCCTCATATCTACTTTTGCTCACAATCTGTTCACCTGTGTAGCATCCCCTCCCTCAATCCCTCTCCACTTGCTTCAGTCTAGTCACCTTTCAAAATCGAGCTCAAGTCTCACCACCTTCTGTGGAACTTGCCCCAAACTGACCCAGCCCTGTGAGATTTGTCTCCCTCTCAATTTCGTTTAGTAATTTCTTTTTCTACTACTGATTTGGCTGTTATCATGTTTCTTCCGTAGAATTCCAGTATTTTAGAGTTGGAAAGGAACTTGGATAATAGTATATCTGTTTGCTCTTTTATACAAGTGATTACCTGAGGCCCAGAGAATCTAAGTGACTTTTGCAAAGGTCCAACCTCCCTTCCTCTGAACCCAAGGGGATCTGAGTCTCTGCTCTTTCACAGCTGGGGTCTTGACATTGAAGAACAAGGCACTGGCCTGCAACTTCGAAGTAGAGAGAAAGGGGAGCCTGAGTCCTGGATGAAGGAAGGCTCAGGAAGACCAAAAGTTTCAATTCCAAGGAAATAGGCCAAGACCAACAGTCAACCACCCAATAAAGGGTTAATTAACCATAGGAAACAATCACATCTGAGTGGCTAGATTTAGGAGGTGAGGCAGGAAATATCTACTGTGGCCATGGTTTCCAAGGGCATTAGAAACTTTTAAAAAATAATTAGAAAATGAGACCTTAGGAAAGAAGCTACTAGGAAATATATACCAGATACACAAGATTGACATAGTGGCAGTGTGTACGTACGTATGTATGTATGTATATATGACGTTTCAGTCAACAACGAACTGCATATATGACGGTGACCCCGTAAGATTAGTACCTTATAGCGTGGGTGTGTAGTAGGCTATACCATCTAGGTTTGTGTATTTATGATGTTTACACAATGACAAAATTGCCTAACAAAGCATTTCTCCGAACTTATCCCCTTCGTTAAGTAACACGTGACTATATACACGTACATACACATATATACATACATATGTATATATACTACCATGTACATATATATGTGTACATGTGTGTGTATATATATATGTCATCTATGACTATGTCTTTTCCTGTCCTTGATTGTGACTTTCTTCAGAGCCATGACTATCTTTGACATATTAGCATCTGGAGCACCTAGCTGTGCCTCATTCATGGTAGGCACACAATAAAAGTTGGTTGTTGATGATAAGTTTCATCTGGTCTTTAAGAAACTTTCTCAAGTAGCTATGCAAGTCTTAAAGTAACAAGATGAGGGCCTCAATGAGTTGTCAACCCCCCCAGGACTTTCTTTCTACCTCTGAGTGTTCTAGGCGTTGCTACATTCTCACCCTACAGTTGTTATTTGAATGCCACATTCAAGCACCAAATTTACAGGCAAAACCCTCTGACATCCCACTGCTCCCTAAGGTTCCAGAGAGCAGTCAGCCCAAAGGGCATTTGAACACCAAGGTCTCTCTGTGGCCTTTGGAAACTCCATCTGATGTGTTGGTCTCCTGGCAAGAGAGTTGACATTATCTGCTGAGCAGACTTTCTGGGACAGACTCATGTTGGATTTAACCTAACTAGCGTGGACAAGTTAGCCATAGTTTGAAATTTTAAGGGCCACATGCAATTACCATGCCAGAGCCATTCAGAGAAAATGATGTTGCAACTTTCAGAGCAGGCCTGCCTGAAGTCATCATCCCCACCTCCCTCACTCCCAGGACCCCATGCCCTTTCCTCTATCTCCTTGAAGTCTGCACCCATTGGTCCTTCTGGGCACACACTCCTGACCCTGCCTAGACAGAGCCCGCCTCAATGGCATTCTCAGCTTGAACTCATTTATTCTCCTGCCAGAACTAGCCTTCTCCCAGGCTAAAATCCAGTGACAAAAATGGTTTGAATTAAGTGGGAAACACAAGCTGTCTGCTGCTCAGGAAGGAACAGCAAGACCAGACTTGTCTTGAGACTAGGTGAACTTTGCTATGAAGGGAAAAGTGAAATTTTAGCACTCACACCTTTTTTGGAAAATATGCATAAGAAGACATTCCTGTTCTGAAATACCAAGGGGGTGGAAATGGATCATTAGGGAAACTTGATAGGCATGAGAAAGCACTTACACTGCTCCTCTGACCCCTGACGGTCTGGTCTCCCTCAGACCCCAGGAAGTGGTGTGACTCCAGCCAATTGTTGCTTATCCATGGTGATTGGGGCAGAGGGAGCATGGCTAATGGAGGTCCTTTGTGAATTCTCAAGGCTTGTTTTAGTCATCAGTTTCATCCTTCTTCCCCACCAAACCTTTTAGCAGAGCTGCTAAGTGGCCGGGTTGGAGTCTCAGTCCCCAGGCCACCCTCTGTTGAGGTGCTAACTGAACTGGGACAGAGGTCTCAGCTCAGGTCCAAGGACCACAGAAAATTAATGAAAGGAAACGCTGAAAGATTCCTCAGAGTAAAGAGATTCCCAACTTCCTGCGAAAGGCTATGATAACTGAAAGTAGGGGGAGCTGTGCCTGCCAGAAGCATATCACCCCATATCAAGCTTTTAGTACATGCCCTAACCTAGCCTTTATGCATCCTGGGGAGCACCAGTAATTTGCTTCTGGGCAGAAGTACCCTTTTCCTACTCCTAAATCATGGTTACATTCCTTCTTTGGATACAACTAGTGTTGATGTTATTCATTTATATAAATTAAAGAGTCAGGAAGAAAAGCTGAACATAATAAACAGTGTCTGAGCTGAGACCTATGGGGAAACGGCCTCCTGTGATGTCTCATTGGCTTTGGGGTTTGTCGGGGCTGGTGTGGAGCAGATGCCTCTAGAGTTCCCTGTCAGCTGTTGGCATCAGTGCATAAAAATGCTCAAAAGCAAATTAACGAATCTTTTGCACTCATGTTCAATTTATAGAGTCCTCAGCTATTACTATAGTATGAAGTCCTCAGATATTACCAGTTCCATATACTCTCTCTCAATCCTCTTGATTGTAGATACTTTTCACAGGCAAAAATATGCTCAGAATTAATGGTTGGAAAGACTTTTGCTTCTGTCACAGCTGCCTCTTTCTAAGTTTGTAGAAGAGTCAACTTTGTGGGGGACCAAATGATGTCATATTAGTCATGGCATCCTTTTTCAACTGATGAAAAAACCTCCCTCCACCTGCAAAAATAAAATCGATACCATTCTGCATACATTTTTATATCATGTCTCAGGAAAAAGAATCCACCACCCAAACTCTTGACTGGCTATCACTTGATCCAGTGGTTGAAAAATGATGCTATGACTAAAGGGTTATCATTCTCTTTCCCATAAGAGACTAAGATTTAAGGAGAAAGCAGATTGATGGGAAAACATCAAAGAAATACACTTCTCAAGTATCTTTCCCAAAGAGCAATGACACTTTTATGTGAAATGCTGCAAATAATATTTAAAATTCCTTTCAATCTTGATCTCAGTTTTAAAAGTTCCAAAAAGAATTCCCCAAAATATTAAATATCTCTGAAATGTTTATGTCACCAATCTTTTCCATATTGTGTAAGTACATGAGGACAGGAATGACATCTTTTTTATATGCTGCTTATTATGTCAGCTACAAACTGATAATCACTTTAATGACTGACAACATCGTGCATTTCATTTTGTTGATGTTAAATATTCCTTGCTAGGGAATATATCTAAAGTAGTAAAACTTCTCTTTCTCCGTGAGTTGAGTTCTATTTATTATAATATGTTAGGAGAGAAGGAGATTAAAAGTCAGCCTTTTGTGGGATCTACATTCTTTTCTAGTTGTAAGTTAAGCAGGAGGCAGGTGATACCTGAGGACAAGTAATATCATAATTAGGTGCAGATTGGTTATCTCACTCTGGAAAATTGACTAGATGTGGCAAACAGTTTTGGCAAACTTAAGAAAAATAGTGGAATGGAATCTCAAAGTACTGAAAAATAGACACTTTTCATTGTTAATATGCAGACAAGGATGGGTAAAAGAACTTTGAAATTCCAAACCACCGGTATTCTCAAGTATGAAAACTGGGGTAGAAGGAAAAGGCTATGCATATTTCAGGCAGCCTGTGGTCACTCTGGTTAAATGCTCACAACCAAACCACCAGGATTTTACCAAGTTCACAACAAATTTTCAAGGTTGATTTCTTTTGAAAATACACAAACCCCTAGACATTTTAGATCATTGATTCAACCAAGAACAAGTTAAAATTTATATTTCATGGCAAACCAAATCCAGATTTAAATCAGTTTGTAAGTCTTTTCACAGAATAATTTTGGGAAAATAAATCAGTTTCTTTGGGTTTTTTTGTACGTTTGTTGTTTATTTCTTTATCGAGTTTGTTCCTAAATGACTCTATCTGTCCTTAAATAAATTCCTTTTACAGTGTGCATGCTGCCATCCTCCTGGCAGGGCAAAGATCTTAGAAGTTTCCCAAATTTTCCATTACAGCCTTAGCTGTAAGTAGGAATCAATTCAATTCAAGATACATTAAAGAATTAGAAATAATAATTTGATTGTCAGAGGAAAATAGGTAAAAAACCAATTATGTCCTCAAACACAACCAATTGGTTTCATATTTGGGGCAGTGCTAACAAAAATCTGATCAAATGACTATGTGATAGCACAGGAGAAAGCAACAGTTTTATTAACGTTATTCATGCTTCTTCTAGCTTGTGAGAAGAGTTAGAAAAGATCCAAATTTGTTAAATGAAGATACGAAGTAATTCTCACAGAGTATGATATGTGTTTGAAAATGTTTGGATGAGTAAAGCTTGGGTAGAGCCAGTGGGATCTCTCCTTCCCACATGTAAGATAGCCCATCCTGGAGCAAAGTCTGCATGCAAAGTATATGCTGCTCTCTTCTTCCCTACCATGGCTCCCACCTGACTTTTGTAGCCCCCTCTAGGTCTAATCTTTTCTAAATTCCTTGTCACCATTAAAACTCAACCTGCCCTAGGTCTTCTCTCTGGATCTTAGAGAATTAAGGTTTTACCTCTCATACTGCGGCACTAATACGTTCTGGAGGTTCTGCAGATTATGTCAAAAGACACTAGAGCTTAGATGACAGTGTGTGCCTTTGGGACTTTCCTTTCTCTAAGCTTTCGAGGGCAGACACTCTTCTATCACAAACATCTATCTGTCTTAGAAAATATTTGACAATATTAATAGATTCAATTTGGTTGGAACAAAGTCTTGCAGATGTGAGAGTTATTTATTGTACTCCTAAAGTGACTTTCCCAAACTACCTTGATCCACATGCAGAAGATTTCCTCACTCAACTTTTGGAGGAAATTTATCTCTTTTACTTGAGGAAAGGCCTCACAGTTCACAGTGATTCCCCTCCCCACCACTGCTTCTCTAAGAACTGACAATTAGGACTATGTTAAGAATGAAATTAAAATATGGGTTAGGGGCAGTAAACTATTCAAGGTTAATATGCATTTCCTACTAATGAGAAGATTAAAATGTCAACCGTAGTTCAGGCTAGATAACCTTTAAGATCCTTTACAATTTTAAGTATCTATGATTCTAAAGTGTTCTTTTTTTCACAAGCATAGATACTTGTTTACTGATTTCGGATGTCATAGATAATAAAATCACACTAGACAAGGCCTTAGGACAACTAATTCAAAATCTAGCACAATCTCCTCATTTTGCAGAAAATGTAATTGAATATTTAAAGCACCACAGCTAGTAATTCAGCCCAGATATATTTCTGCTGTTTCACACATTGCATTCTGCCTCTACAAATGTTTACAGAAGCATTTGAGAAGTTAAACTTTTAAAATCTTTTTTTTAATGATTACCATTAAATTTTTGCATGCATACTTAACTAAGTTTATATTATCTGCATTCCACTCCTTCTTTCTGAGATCCATCTTTCTTGTTCTGAAATATATTTCCTAGCGTTTATTTGTTTGTTGTCATTTCCGTGAGAAATTGTCTAAGAGTGATAAATATTCTTAGTATTTACTTTAAAATGTCTTTATTTCACTCTCATTATTCAGTGAAAATTTCTCTGGGCTAAAATTCCTAATTGAAAATTACTTTCCCTCAGAATGTAGGAGATATGATTACGTAGTCATCTTTGATGTAAAGCCTACTGTCGATCAAAAAGACATTTCCTTTGTAGGTAATTCACTTTTTCTCTCTGATTTCTAACTCTGGATCATGCTTATCCATTATCTCTTTGAACATTGCTTTCCCCAAATTCTCCATATTCTTGGCCCTTCTGAAATTTTTCTTAAACATATATTGGATTTTATCATTCTACTCTTAATGTTTATCAGCCTCTTTTTAAACTTCATCTTTTTGTTTCTCTATGCTATTTATTCCATGTAATTTCCTATGAACTATCTTTTAGTTGACTAATTCTCTCTTTGGCTATGTTTAATCTACTTCTTTACTACTCTGATAAATTTTTCATGTCAATGACTCTATACTTTTTTAAAAGAAACCTCTAAATGTCAATTTGGTTCTATTTCAAATCTGCCTGTTCATTTTTCATATACACTTATTCTTTTATAATGGGTTATCTTTCTTTCTTTTCTTGATCATCATTTAAACATATTTATCTTATAATACTTTTCAGATTATTCCATTACCTCTAGTTCTTTGGGAACCAACTTTCTTGTCTATCGAATATACCAATTATCTCTCAGTAATTAATATATTCCTGCAGTTTATGTATTTTTATTGTGAGCTCTCTTTCTCTTTTTAAAAAAAATCTGTGGGAGCCTCACATCTTGGATTATATGAATGCCCCTGGAAATTGGTTTCAAGTTTTTACCTGGGGCCTGGTGTTTCCATATTTATATCAATTTCTTTATATTGAATTTTATATTCTTTCTTTTAAAATATATTTTATATTTATTTCTTGTCCTGGGACTCCACACAATTAGGGTAATATCATTCCAAATCCCCAAGCTTTGCCAAGTGCCACCCTTTAGTTTCTTGTAGGTATCATTTTTATTTACCCAGATGGGTGATTTTATTGCTGAATTCCTGGGAGGTGGAAAGATTTTCTGTTTCCCTTTTCACTGTCTGAGCAGCTTTTGCTTTTGTGCAGGGTACTTAATTCCAGCTCCCTACATTTCTTGGGTTTAAGGCACCATCCACTGTTCCCTTAAGGTTGTTAAACCCCCAGTATCCAATGTCTAGGGCCCATGTCTCTGCTAAAACCCTCATTTGGATTTATTATTTTTTTCTGGCACCTGGAGATTTCTTTTTTTCAAGTTTATTTTACTTTTATTTTTTTATGTGATTGAGCACTAAATGGTCTTCTATATTAGTGTTGTCAAACATCCTAAAGAAGACTTAAAAGAGATTTTCTGCAGGTCCAGTCCATACATTTTCTCACTCTGTTTTAATGGTAATTCTAAAATAATTTGCAGATATTCAATTTCCCAGAATTTAAGAAAAATGAAAGGATTTGAATTACCAACTGGCTCAATGGTCTCTCTGTTTCTTTTAACATTAATTCTTAAACAACACCAGTAACATAATATTTCAGAAAATAGCACAATCCCTCTTTAACCATAGTTAGTTTCTTCATGGAGGATCAAAAACTTTGTAAAGTCTTGTTGCTTGAGTCAAATCTTGAAAGACAAATAGGTGCTCACCAGTCAGAAAAGAAATATTCTTGGCACAGGAAGGAGAATGAGTCAAGGCATGAATGTAAAAGAGTGTAGTAAGATCAGAGAACTATAGTGGTTCTGTAGGACAAAAGAATAAGATGTGTTTGAAGCTAGAGAGAGGTGGAAGCATTGAAAATTGAAGCCAGAGAGGTAAGTAAAGATCAGATTGTGGTGGTTCCTTATACCAGGCTAAAGAAGTTGAACTTTGCTCTTGTGGGAAGTGACAAATAATCAAAAAGTTTTAAGCTTATCAGCTGTATGCTTTTTAGAAAGATTTATCTTAAAGAACATTTTGGGGGATAATCAGAAAGGAAATAAAACTGGAAGCAGGAAACTAATTAGGATTTCATTGCAGATTCAGAGAATCCAAGATAAACAAGGAATAATGGGAACGAAGAAGAAATAGACAAACACAACAGATATTAATGAACAATAATTGGTCAGGCTTAGTCATTGTTTGAATGGTGCCATCTACCACGACTTGAAATAGAGAAATAGGTTTGGCGACATGATAATGAGTGCATTTAGATACCTTGATTTTGAGAGACCTATGGGACATAGGCAATTGGGGAGCCTAGGAAATTTATCTTTCTTAGATGTACAGATTTTAATAGACTCAGAACGTTCATTTTTTATTGGGCTGAAATATTTCTTGTAGCTTTTGCTGAAGAAGAGAAAGTAAGAAATTGTCTCTTTTAATGATTTCCTATAGGGCATTTATTTTCTTTTATCCAATCTGTCAATATTTGTTTAGAATCTGCTCTGTGCTGGGCACTTCACTATGCCCTGGAGATCTAACAGTGCATAAGAAAAACATGGTTCCTGTCGCCTCCCTCCCTCAATGGAGCTTATGCTCAAATAGTAGAGAGATAATAAAGCAGTGAACAAATAAACAAAATAATTACAGATTAAGATAAAGACTATAGAGTAACAGAGAGTTATTTATAAAGAAACATAATCTAAGGGCTAATTTAGATAGAGTAGTTATGAAAGGCCTGTGTTTGGAAGTTCCATTAAAGATAGCCACTGATAAATGAGAAAAGGCCACAAAAATGCCAGGAGGTTTGAGGCAGAGGGAACAGCAGAACAAATACCTTGAAGAAGGAAAAAAAATTGATGTGGTCTTGGAAATATCAGAAGTCCAGTCAGCCTGAAAAATACAAGCTCAAGACAATAGTGGAGAAATAGGTAGAAAAAGAGGTCATGCAAGAAAAGATTTACAGATTACTCATCATTCTAGAGTTTATAGTAGAAATAAATTTCACAATCATAAAACAAGTGTGCAAAATGGGAACTTTCTTATGTTTTCTATTTCTGATTTTGTATTCATTTCCAAGGGTTCATTTCCACTGATGGTACAAAGTTTAATCTTGATAACTCAGGCCAAACCTTGTCAATTTGGATTTTTCTTAGTTTCCTTTGGGTAAAAATCAGTCACTTTAAAGTTATCCCTTCACCATTCTCATTCTCTTATCTCTGGTAATGATCTAGATCATTGAATAGATAGAGGTGAGAATGAGTGAATGTGTGTGTGTGTGTGTGTGTTAATTACACACCCTGATTTGCCTGCTATAGTCTTGGCTTATTTCTTTGCTTAGGGTCCCATCTGGTTTAGCAATTATCCCAAAGTTTTAAATTTTAATAAAGTATTATTAATAATAATCTTATTAAAGTAATCTGGAATGGGTTTGATAGACCTGCCCTTTGTACCTGTGGTCTCCACTGTGGTCTCCTCTGGTACTGTGCGAGATGCGTGCGTGGTAAACACAGTTCTCCCTTTACATGTGGTAAAGCTGAAGATGACCCATGGTAACCTGCCTCTATTTTTTAACCTTTCCCAGACCCAAGGACACTAACATTTTCTTCTAAAGGTCAGTATGTGAGGCACTTACAAATAAAATGGAATGCAATGGGTCATGAGCAACTGGGGAAGGTGAGTTCATGTATATCCTCAGTTGTAGTGGGGAAAGTATTCGACACTGCTGCCCCTGCTGGTCACTTGCTGTAACAGCCAATTGGGCAACAGCCATGGCCTGGGACACACACAAAGCCACCCAACTCAAGGCCTTGGGAGCAGAATGGAAACTGTGAAAAATATGAATTAGGTATCATGAAGTAAGTGCAGAAAGCAGAGACTGAGCATTCTTGCTATAGAATACGTAGAGACAATGCTCTGAATGTTCTTGCTATGGTAGTTTTGATATTTATTGTACGTTATAAATCTAAAGCTGTTTATTCAATGTATTGTTTGGTGTATCAGTGAAGAGACAGGTATCACACCAGTTATCTAAAGAAATATTTTAACATAAAGAATTGTCACCTAGATCTAAATTGTTAACTAGGTTACAAAAAGGACAAAACAAACAAACAAAAATTAAAAAAAAATAAAAACTATAAGGTAACACAGAAATAGCAACTTCAGAAAGTAGTTCCCCTCCCTAAGGCAGAAGGCACAAATGGAAGTGGTTGGAATTATTGAAACGTAGAACCTTAGAGGAGGAGCCCCCGTAGAGCTGAAACTCAGATCTCTGGGGAAGAGGCTCTTCTCGGCTGGTATTGGTCCAAAAATACCCAGTTCAAAATCAGAAGCTCAGGGCACAGGGTCACTTGATGCCCCATGATCATGCAGGCTCACAAGGTCCTCGTTACAGCTTGGAGCTGCTTCTCAAAAGGAGTCACCTATAGACGTGATCCTGGATTTTCTCCCAAACCCAAATGTTTGTGATGATTCTCCTCTTAGCGCTTGCCAGAGGCTCCATGCACCATCCTTATTTGCCTCAGCCACTCCTCAGACGTGAGATTTTTGAAGTGCTGAGATATAAGGCCCAAGTGGAAGAGCAGCTTACACTTCAGTCTGGACTTGATGTAGCAGCGTTTCTGCTCAGAACTGTCAATATTATGGATTACTCAGTAAATTAGTCAAAATAGCACCCTTAAATTTGGTATATGTTGACTCAAAATTTAAAAAAAACTAACCAAATACTGTGCCTCATTTTAGTGGCAGGTGTACAGGGTCTACAAATTGTCTTTTACCTTGGAGAAGATATCTTAACATGTTTCAGACTCCTAGACTCCCACAAACTTCACTGTGGTTGAGAGCTGCTTAATTTTCTTGGAGTTGATCTCCCAACCTCTGTATTGCGTCTGTCATACTAAGGCATCTAAAGCACTTTTACTTCCTTTTCATCAGATGTAATGAGAAGAAAGTCATCACTGTATTAGGCCAATGGGATGCTGCGTGGAATGTAAAGGTGCTTGTAGACTACATTATGATAAAGAGCAGCAAAGTTAATACAACCGTGAGGCAAGACTGTGAAGGTATATTGTTGGTCATGCCAGGTAAGAAAAAAAGCGCCTCTTGAGGTTCTTGCACACTACTATGCAGAAAAGCGCATTTCCTAAACAATAGCTCCATATCGAGCACTGATTTGCTCCAGTAAAGACATTAGATCTGGAGCACAATAGCAACTGAGATTGTTACCTAATTAAGTTTACAATAATCAACAGACATTGTCAACGATTCATCTGCCTACTTCCTAGAGCAGATAAGCAAGTAAATGAGGTTATGAAAGAGGTCACCACACTGCATCTTTCAAGTCTTAGATGGCAGCACTAATCTTTCCATTTCCCCCAGGGATGTGATATTACTTTTGATTTACCGTCCCAGTAGGGAAGGGAAGTTCAAGGTTCCATTTGATCCTTCCTAGGTTGGAGAGCTAACGTGGGAATTCTGCCGTTTGTCAAGTATGTCTATTCCAACTAAAAATCCAGAAACTGGAGAAATAAGCACAAAGTGATTTTGTAGACCTACTGGGCCCAATATGATTCACACTTGAGCTAAGACTCCATTTAGTTACTTGACCACCATGAACCCCAGTTGTGACTAATGGACCAGAGCAGTGCTCAGGGTTTTAAGAAGTTATTATTATTTCTGAGTTGGTGTATAGTAATCAACAAGACATATACTTTTTTTCTTTTATAGTCATTCTACTAAATAGCTGCATGTTCCTTGGAGGATGATTTATAGTATACATTTGTGGCCGTGTTGCAGATTCCTTCCTCAAGATTAAGAAGCTTTCCCCTCACAGAGAAAGCTCCAGGTCTATGAGCTGGCTTAGGTCTGGAAACTGAGTGAGAGACCACAATTCTCCACTGCAGTGACTCAGATCAGATTTTGGTAACTAGATCTGGAGTCCTCCCCATTATATACATGAAGAAATATTTTAGAAAGCTACCCATCCATATGATTTGTAGAGAAACTGTGACAAATTAGCTCCCTCCAAAGATTCTTGTTGGTCAAAATTTTTTTATTACACTACACCCCTCTTACCCTTTGTTGTGAATACATCCACCTTGTCTTTGGCTTTTAAGAGCTCTTAAACTCTGCTACCTTGGGATTGAAATCAGAGTACCCATCTCAGTGGTAGCATTCCCCACTACCATATCTAGCTAACAGAGGACAGACATTAGAGACCTTTTCAAAGGTGCAGATGCTCCCTTCACTAATTTATTTCTCGAAGTCTTAGTGAAAGGGACATTCTGTAGGTCTCCTCATAGGATGAAACTGAGGAGTGGGAGTACAGATTACACATAATGAATACACTCCAAAATTTCCATCTCCTTAAGCTTCTGAATTACTTTGTCTATGTTATACTAGGCAAGTTCTGACATAGGCCACTGTTGAGTCTAAAGTTCAGTTAACTAGCCAAGTAAATGGTTTGAGTCATTTCCATATGCATTAGTGTATCAGTCAAGCTTCAAAAAGAGAAACAGAACCAGTAAAGACAATATAAAATATGAGATTTATTGTAGAAGCTTGACCTTATGGAATTGTGGGAGCTAATTAAACCATTATAACTGTTTCTTCAGCATCTGGTGGTGGGCCTGAGGTCAGTAGGGCAGAAAGTTGGATTGGAAAGGAAAGGTGAACATCGAAATGGAGGAGAGTAAAAAAAATTGGAATCTGTGAGAATGAGCTGGAACTCATGTTGGTTTCTGTTGTAGGCATAATAATGGCACCCCAAAGATGTCCACATTCTAACACCCAGAACCTGTGACTATATTACATTACATAACAAAAGAGAATTAAGTTTGTAGATGAAATTAAGATTGTTAATCGGGTAGCATTAAGATAAGGAGGTGTAATGGGAGAAAGGCAGGAGGGATGAGGCATGAAAGAGACTTGACCCACTGTGTTTAGCTCTGAAGATGGAGGAAGGGGTCCAAGAGCCAAGGAATGTCAGCCTTTAGAAACTGAGAGTGGCTCTCAACTGGCAGCTGCAAAGAGATGGGGACCTCAGTACTACAACAGCTAGGAACTGAACTTTGCCAACAACCTGAATAAGCAAGGAAATGGATTCTCTTTAGAGCCTTCAGAAGGGAATGTAGGCCAGCCAATACTGTCAGATTTTGACCTACAGAACTGGTAATAAATTCATGTCATTTTAAGCCACTAAGTTTGTGGCAATATGTCAAGGCAGCAATACAACAGTAATACAATCTCTCACCATTTCCAACCTTCCAACTTTGATCATGAATGTGGCCTGCAGAAAAAGCTGGCACCCTTTATTGTGGCACTTGGCCCAGAATTCAGAGAAGCTGAAGGACAAAATGAAGCTGTAGCCAGGTTGCTGCCCCATGCCAACAAGGTGACCCAGCAGATCAGTGACAGTGTGAGTGATCTTCAATAGCATCCTGGGATCTGTACCAAGCTTCTTAGCATAAAAAGAATATGGCCGCTGCTCCATGTCCACTTTACAAATCTCAGTAAACACACATCACGTGACCCATATTAACCCAGATCTCTTCTTGAAAAGGAATTCTGATAAATGTAGTTCTAGCTTAGCTAAATTAATATAGTATAAATACTCCAGAAAGAGCTAATACATTCAGCCTGGTAAATAAATCCACATCAATAAATTTGGCCCAATTTGGTGTTATTTTCTGTCCTGCTTGATCTGACACCTTGAGGATTTATTCCCACACATCTTCCACAGGTTTCTGTCAATATAAATCTGCCAGTTCTTTCAGTATGTAAGTTATTTCCTTCTAGGTCAAAATTTATAATTTCTTCCCTAAAGCACAATGAGATCTGACCTTAGACATGAGTAGAGAGGCAACAGGGATATTTGGGTGAGTCTCAAGGAGTTTGAGCAGACCCTTGACATCCCCATGACAAATTCCCCAGGTGAGGTCATTATAGGCTTTTCAAACATAGGGAAGTATCTTATTCTCAGACATGGGAGACAAGCTATTTCCACTGACAAGAAAGGCTCAGCATGACTCAGAAGTACCTAATTTTCAGCTTCATGTGAGTCCAACCAGATGTTCTTATTTCCAGTTTCAGTGTCCCATCCCTGCCCAATCAATGCCTTAACTTTCACATGGCATATTTGGAAAAGCTGTGAATTCAATTGACTTGGTAGTTCTGCAACCCACACAATTAAATTTGGGGGTTAATTTTCCAACAATATTGGCCATGTTGCTAGAAAAACATGAGAGATATTTTGTATAAAAAATAGATCTTTAAGGGCAAAACTCGGTTGTTGTTGTTGTTTTTAATTTTGGGGTGAAAGCTTAAAGACTTGAGCTTGTCATTTTCTCTTTGTAAATGTTCCTCTGCACTCAGAAGAATCCATCCCGTAGCAAAGACCTTATAGTTATCATTATTGGCATAATGGTCAAGTAAAACAGTTATTTTTCCCCTAAATACTCACTTCAGTAGGGATATTATTACAACTAACTACAGGTTGATTAATTGTGATGCCACTACATGCAATGGATTGATAGCATCCCATTTCACATTGGCAAGGGCTTAACATTTTGTTCAAGTCCAGAAACACAGCCAAACCATTTACCAAATCCCATCTTCAAAGTCTGCTCCCAGGATCTGCTCCTGATGGTAATTATTATGCCAGTCAGGATCCAGTCAAGAGACAAAAACCACACCAATTATTGGAACAGACAGAATTTAATATAAAGAATTTGTAACCAGGTATAAGGCTGTTAAATCGGCCGTTGAATAGGTAAAAAGAAAACCCTAAGGTAACTTCATAGGCAAAAGGAACACTAAAGTATCATGGAAACAGCACCTAAAGGAAGCAACTGCTATCCTTAGGGCTGAGGGATGAATCTGGTTCTGCAAATGGTGGAAAAACTAGATTCACATGCTGCTGTGGGAAGGTTGTCCTGCAGATGGGGTAAGGATGTCTTGCTAGAGGGACGTGCACAGAAATCTTTTGATAGCATATAGGTACAAACTTTCAGCTGTAAGATGAATAAGTTCTGAGGATCTAACGTAAAACATGGAGACTATAGTTAATAACACTGTATTATATAATCAAAATTTGCTAAGAGAGTAGAACTTAAATGTTCTCACCAAAAATAAATAAATAAATATGATGATGAATGTGTTAATTAACTATATGGGGGGGATCCTTTCACAATGTATATGTATATCAAGTCACTACAATGTACACTTTAGATATCATATAATTTTATATGTCAACAACACCTCAGTAAAGCTGAAAAAAACAAGCATACATGAAGCCCACAGGAAATAAATGCAAAAGGGCAAGTTCCTTCTTTATCCTCCAGCCTGGCAGTCTTCCTCTCACTTCCCCTGTTATCAGAGCCTAACAAGGAGCCAACTGTCAAAATCTGGTCTGGCATCACAAAGCAGAGTCTAGAAAGGTGGGTTCAAAGTTGAAAATAAAATTCCATGAAAACTGGTACATTCGATAAATGCTTATTTTTTTTTCTTTTGCAATAGCCCTTTTAGCACCAAGATACTAATGCGTGCTTAATGAATAATTGAATACTAAATTTCCATTTCTCAAGAGAGTTGATGGCAAACGTGTAAATTACACAAAATATTTTTGACTTCATGGAGGCTGCAGAGATATCACTAATTACATGAAAACTGGAAGAAATAAATACGCTGAAGATAGCAGCATCTTCTTAAAAGTTATTGATTACTTTTAGAAAATTGTGCTCAAATAGGTCAATTTCACAGGTGCATCTGCAGAAAGTGTGTTTATATATCACTCTGAAACATGACTGTTCACTGAGATCAAATAACTTTCCTTCTAAACTGATTTCATTCATTTTGGGATCCAAACGTTTCCTGCACATCCATGGAAAGTGAAGTGATAGCTGTAATAAGTTGGTTTTATTGACAAAGGAAAACATCTGTAAACAGTTAAAGGATGGCATTTTCTAAAAGTTTAATGACATGCTACACATAGAAAATCAATTATTTCTATTACTCATTAGATTTCTTTCATAATATTCACATAACAAAGTAAAGCTTTTGGAAGGTCAATCTGTTGAAGATGAATCTATTGTATGTTCAGTTAAAAAGTTCAACAGTGTACAATTATTTGTTTTTGCAGTATTAACATGGATACAAATTTGGCAGGACACAGCACATCATGATAAAATAATTGTCTTACTAAATTAAGAAACTTATAGAGAAAAGTATTCTTGGAATTGGCTGTGGCAGAAAAATAAGTTATAACTTCGTCCAACAAACTGCAATAGTCTATCATAGAAACTGTAGATGTCAAAATTGATAAACATTAAAGTAACTTACTAGAAACATTTTTTGATGAAGTTTATACTGAGTACCCCCAAAAATACCTTTGCAAGGCCATGCATGCTTTCTCTCATGCTGTTCATCTTCAATCAGATTTTAGAAATGTTTCTGCCTTCAAGAGAACTACTTTGTAAGTTAAAGTAGTTGACTCCTTTGACTCTTATAATGGCATTGAATATTTTCTTAAACAACTGTGCATTTAAAAAAAATGGTTGAAGATCTTTTATCAAAATATCCAATGCCTTGGAAGCCAGGAAACTTTAGGTTTTGCAATAACTGCAAACAAAGACAGATTTATCCCTACAAAAGCAAGGAGATGAACAAATTAAATGAGACCGCAAACAGCGCGCAAGACTTAATTTAAAAATTCTGTAAACGCCTTTGAAATGACTTGTAGAAAAAAAATCTTTGATCAAATTCCTTTTTTTGTAATTGGATTATATTACGTACTGGAATGGAATGAAATTGAAAAGACCTATGATTTTGCAGCATCTATTTGGCAAAACACTAAAAAGAATAATGAATAGAGAATTTATGTTATGAGCTTTGCCTCATAAAATATTTGTAAAAGAGAGAAACTCTAAATTGAAGCAAAGACGGTACCTATAAAAATATTCAAGATAATTCATTTACACCTTTCATAAAAATTAGAATTAAGACTATTCTCTGCTTAGCAGAATTTTCTCTGAACTTACTATTTAACTCAGCACCCTTTAATATTTTCTAAATTAAAATGTTACATAGTCTACAGAGAAAAGTAAATATGTGTCCATTTCAAATGTATTCATATAAAATATAACTGAAGATTGCAGGCAATTTTTAAAAAATTAAAAAGACCATATTGTAATAATAATACATTCTCCAGAAAAATATTAGTGAATCAGCATTAGAGAAAGATATGGTTTGTGCCATTTTTTAATATTTAGACCATCAATATAAATAATTTTTGTATTTTGCTTTAATCTACACGGACATACGTCATTTTATTTTTTAGAAATAATTTTATTTTTGAAAATAATTTTTGCAAAGAACTATTTTATAAATCAACCAATATAAATAATACAGCCAATTGATTGGTCAATGAATAAATATTTCAAAAATATAATTCTAATTAATTTTAATGTTCCCTTTCCTTATCAAAAGTATATTGGCTTGGTGTATTATTCTTCTCAGGCTGCCATAACAAAATAGCATAGATTGGGTGGTTTAAACAACAGACATTTATTTTCTCACACTTCTGGAGGCTGGAATTCTAAGATCACATGCCAGAATGCTCGGGTTCTGGGTTCTGTGTTCTGGTGAGAGCTCTCTTCCCGGCTTGCAGACAGCTGCCTTCCCTCTGTGTCCTCATATCATGAGGGAGAGAGAGAGACCAGGCTCTCTGATGTCTCCTCTTATAAGGTCGCTTGTCCCATCACGAGATAACCTCATAACCTCATTTAAATGTAATTACCTCCCAAAGGCTCCATCTCAAATATCACCACATTGGGGGTTAGGCCTTGAACGTATGAATTGGGGATGGGAATACAATTCAGTCCATAGCACTTGGACAATAAGTTTCTGGGCACCATACTTATGAATCTTGTCACGGAATAAGAAACATCTGGTCCACTGCCATTGGATTCCAGATGCACAGTCCTTGCTTGTCTCTGGCTGACAACATCTAGCTCCACAGCATCCAAATCAAAATGAACATGTTTCCCTTAAACTGTTTTCCAAGAACGGGCCATTTTTACCTCCTCCCTGTCTGTGGAAGATCTCCACTCTTCTGGTCTTCTGTTAGCCACTTCTGAGTTCCTCTTGGGGACAGTCCCTCCTTTCCATCTTGCTAGAGGCTGTAGGATTCTGTGAGGCTGCCTTCAGGCATTTCGCCTAGACAGCTCATTCCACTCCTGCTCAGATGCCGTGATGAATGTTGGGTTTCTCTACAAGGCTTGCAACCTCCTTGGGAAGCTAGCCAATGGTTCTCTGTGGTCTGGGATGCCCCCAAAATAATTTGAGAGTTTTATTGTTCCTCCTCATTCCTGGCACTTGCTTGAAGAGATGGGCACTGGGCTCCTATTCAGGGATTCATCGCCATCTAAGGTGACTAGTCACAGCCTCTCTTATTTCTCCTTCCCAGAAAGTTGACTTTATCTCTTTTTGCTAAAGAACCAGCTCTTAAATCATTCCATATTATTTACATAGACATAGCTTAAAATTTGGCTCTCATGTTTTTGGAACTCTCTACCAAATAGCTTCACACTTGCAATCAAATGCCTTGGGTTTGAAGATTATTGTGGCTAACTTGAGTTTAAAAACAACAATAAAAATTCAAAAGACTTCGTTGTTTACTGCATTTACTCTTGTGCTAAATAATCAAAGTTAATGGCTCCATAGGGGAGAACAACAAGAATGCTGGAAGGACAAACCTTAGTTATTACCTCAAAATGTCCTGCCAAAAATGTTGGAATTTTAAGACTGAACAAAATCCTTATAAATTATTCATCAAGTCCACCCTTTTGTTTTATGGATGTTCTGTGTAAAGTGAGACCTAGAGAAATTACATGATTTTCTTTTAAGACTGCACAGGTTCTGAACAGCAGAGGTAGGACTTAAATGAACTTTGCCTCCATCAAGCACAGAATTCTTTCCACTGATTTACACTGTTACTTTCTGTATATGTTTCAGTTTTTCTGAATTTCTCTAAAAAATGGTGTGAAAAATTAGACATGTGGGGCCAGCCCTGTGGTGTAGTGGTTAAGTCCAGCGCTCTCTGCTTTGGATCCTGGGCCTGGACCTACACCACTCGTCAGCCATGCTGTGGCGTCGACCCATATATAAAATTGAGGAAGATTGGCATAGATGTTAGCTCAGGGCTAATCTTCCTCAAGCAAAAAAAGAGGAGGATGGGCAACAGATGTTAGCTCAGGGTGACTCTTCCTCAGCAAAAAAAAAAAAAAAAAAAAAAGACACGTCACCTCAAGTGTGTTCAGAATATGGTAGAATTCTGGTAGTCTGCAGGCTCCTGGACACTCCCCTTCTCCACGGAGGCAGACTAAGACTCCCTTCTTTCGTGTTTTGATAGTGTCTCATCTCAGTGTTGATTGGTCGTAAGCAAGTGCATCTATGCTGGCAATGCCCTCAAGCCAGGTCTCCTCGTTCTGTGCCACGTGTTTAATTTGTGAAATTGTATTCAAACTCCAAGACATCGGAGTGTCATGGAGCAAAGTTGCTTTAATAATTCACATTGCTAAGGAAAAGGAAATGATTTATACTGTAAAAATGAAACCTTTTCCAATTAACGTATAATCTAAACCTTAACTGCTTATTAAAAACATTTTTCTCACCGAGTTGAGCAAGTTTCTTTCCAAAGGTTTTCAGTTTCAGGAAGAACTTTTGAGATACAGACGCTTTCTGAACCACATTCTCTCCAGCTCTAGGATCCCAGGGTTTTAATCTTTCCTATGAGACACCTTCACGTCGTGGCAAAACTGTGTGAACCATATCAGAATTTTTAGGGAAAGTAGTTCTAAAACCATCTTATAATAAGGTCAATGCTAAGTTGTGTATGAGCAAGGTTTAACGGTCTTTTAAAGCACGAATTTGTTTCTGCATGACACTGAATTGGTTTGGTCACCTAATGCAGAATTTTAAGAGGGATTTTGATCTCTGGGTGTTTATCAACTCCTTCTTCCTCTATTTGTGGTCCATAAGGTCAACGAACAAGTAATAATGTTCTCATCTTCAGAAATGCAGGTTCCAGGCAGCAAATGAATCCTTATTGTTTTATTATCTAAATGGGAGAGTTGTCTTATTTATTCCAGATTAATCATGTAGCTTTGTTTTTCTGCTCTGTGAGTTAATAGAAACTTTCTCAATAAGATCTTAAAACGTATTTAATGCACGCAAAGCATATTCTTCCATTTGCACAAACTTTTAGTCTAGAAGAGAAAAAAAATAAATCTGTTAGGGATATTATTACAATTTAAGGGCCTGAGAATAGTTATTTACAAAACATATGGAAATACAAATGAGAAATAATAGAAAATTTAATGCAAATGTAGAATGATTTATATAATTAATTCCTGCAATTCTTCATCTTTTGAAATACGGTATTTATAAGGTTGCTTTGCTTTAAAAAACAATACGTTGTATATAAACCAGAGAGCATGCATAGCAGCTCTGTTTAGAAAATAGCAAAGTACCATGTAAAAGGCCTCTGTTTAGTTAGCCCACCCACCAACTAGGAGGAAAGCGAAAATGAAAAAAAGAAGATCGAATACACACGCAGTTGTTACCACTGTGTCAAACCTGGGATTTTATTTTCTAAACAGTGCTCACCAAGTGAGGTCTTAGAGTAATTATTCAATACATTTATTCAGTTAGGTACCTAAATTGAAAATTCAATCCAACATAACTTCCCTTGTTTCTTGTTTTTTTTTTAATGTGTTGTTTTTCTTTTTTTCCCCTGACATAATGGGGCAAACTAGATAGAGAAATAGCAACAATAATTGCCCTTTATTTTTGCATGGCATTGTCTAACTTTTACATTTTTTGGTTTGATCCTAACTACGCCCTCCTGTGGAAGAGAGGGTACATGAGGAAACTTTGGCCCCGAATATGAATGACTAGAACAAGTCCACATGGCTTGTTGGTGACAGAGTCTGGATGATGGTCGGGTTTCCTGATTCTTGGGTTCTTGCTGTTTCTATTAGGTGACATTAATTACGTGGTTTTTTTTTCATTATCGCTGCTGTGAAATTGTACGTATTAAATAAAATTATCGTGAAAAGTTTATCCATTGCCTTGTGGAAACTGAGGTGCCAATAAGACCCCTAAACTTGATCTTGAATCCCCAGATTTCTATCTCCCTGCCTGATATCATGTGGGTGCCCTCAAACTGAATGAATGGAAAACTAAACTCATTTCTCCCTCCTGGCAACCTGTTGCCCGTGTCCCACCCCAGTGAACCTGGGGTACCGTTTGCTCTTACCCTGCAGAGAGCCCCAAGTGGAGGGCACAGTGCAGCCCGTGGTGGAAGGGCCGCATGAGCCAACGAGTTCCTGCCCTGGCCAGTGGAGCTAACCTCCCCGCTGCCACCAGCAGGCATCCGGTTTCCCACCTGCTCTATCTGACCTGTGTGGTGTCCCGCTCAGTTGTTCTTCAGTCTCAACTCTTAAATGCTTCTTTTTCCCTTCTAAGTTCCGACTTGCAGTGTCCCTCCTGGCCCAACTCTTCCTGGTATCAAAGGACTGTTCTTGTTGTAGCAACAAACTCTCCTGTAGCCCAGATCCAGGACCCCTCCCTTTGGATCTTCTGGATTCCTGGATCCAGAACGTCCTATGTCTCCATGTCCCTTTGGTTGGCTCCTGAGGGCTGGAAAGAACAAGACTCTGGGATTCTCCCTCTTCACGATCTACATGAAATTAGTTGCCCAGTTTGGTTGCTTCCATCTCATAGAGTCCATTGCAATCATTCTCTCCCATCACCACACAGTTCAGACCTCCATTTTCCCTTGCCCAGATGCCATTCCTAAGGAGCAAATTTAAGTACAACCCACATTTCACTTCATGACATGGAAATGAATGCAGGTTTGGGTGATTACCAGAAATAATCTAATCTTTCTTATAGCTAATTATGGACTCTGAGTTTAGAGGCAATAGAAAACATTTCTTTACTCTTCCCACTGGATCTCTTTTTGGCCCACATAGAGTCTTCGTCATATGGACAACCAGAATTCTCCCTCCGGCTTGATCTCCTTCCCTCCTTCCTTTCCCATCCTTATCACTCTAGCCTTCCACCTTCATCTCATGCCTGACTTTGCTGGAAAAAGCCATAAGTCAGACAGCCATTTTTATCCTTGTGGCCAAAACCAACAAAACTTTTTGCTCTGAATTCTTACCCTTTTCTGAAGGAAGATCCTACACACACTTCTCCCTTGCTAATATTAATCAGCACTGATTGCATAACTTTATTATGTACTATTATGCTAAAATAACATATATCTGCAACTCAAACCTTCCCTTTGAACTCCAGACTCATCTATCCCACTTCCTCCCCAGGATCGCCACTTGAACATTGTATTAGTCAGGGTTCAACCAGAGACACAGAACCAGTAGGAGATATGCATTATGTATTGTAAAGAATTGGCTTACATGATGGTGGGGACTGTCTAGAGAAGTCTTAAAACCATAGGGTAGGCCGCCAGGAAAAGCAGGCTGGAACTCTCCTACACGGACTGAAACTGCAGGACAAAGGAGGAATTTCTTCATCAGGGAGGCCTCAGCTCTGCTCTTAAGATCTTTCAACTGACTGAATCAGGCCCACCCAGATGATCTAGGATAATTTCCCTCATTAAAGTCAATTGATTATGGACTTTACTCACATCTACAAAATTCCTTTATGACAACACTTAGATTAATGTTTGACCAAATAACTGGGCGCTCTAGCCTAGCCAAGTTGATGCATCAAAAGACCATCACAAATATCTAATGGATGCATCTCAGAATTAACGCGTCCATGCTGAACACCTGCTCTTCTCTCCCCTCAGCACTCTCAGCAAACTGGCTTCACTTGCAATGGCAACTCCATCCGTTCAGTTCTTCAGGCCAAAAACACAAAATTAAGCTCTCTTCCTCTCACACTTCATGTAGTAGGTTAAATATTGGCACCCTAACTATGTCCACGCCCTAATCTCAAGGGACTTTTATGGCAAAAGGGACTTTGCATGTGTGACTAAATGAAAGATTTTGAAATGGGAAGATTATCCTGGATTATCTGGGTGACCAATGTAATCACAACGGTCCTTATAAGAGGGACACAGGAGGAGTCAGAGTCAGAGGAGAAGGCACTGCGGTGATGGAAGCAGGGTTGGTGTGATGCACTTTGCAGACAGAGGAAGGGAGCAAATGCCAAGGAATACAAGCAGCTTTTAGAGGCCAAAAGAGGCAGGGAACAGATTCTGCCCTCAGCCTTCAGATGGAATTGTCCTTGCTGACACCTTGAAAATGTCAGTGAAATTGATTTCAGACTTCTGACCTCCAGAATCCTAAGATAATAAGTTTATGTTTGAAGTCAATACGTTTATGGTGCTTTGTTACAGCAGCAACAGAGAACTAATATACCCATTTCCAATCTGAGGTGACATTTTGTTGACTTTACCTTCAATATGTCCAAAATGGAGCCTCTTCTCACCACCTCCCCTGCTACCACCTGGTCCTAGCCTTCATCATCTCTGCTCTGGATAATTTCAATAGGCTGCTAACTGTTCTCGTCCACTGGTCTCCATTCACCTGTCCTTGCCTGCCTAGCTGGACACTGCTAGCTCGTATGGCAGCTTTGTGTGAATTAGAAAAAGGTGTCCTTCCTTCAGGCAGACACAGTCCCATGCCACGGTCCTAGCATGGCAAGCAGAGTCAAGACTAAATGTCCTCATACAGAATACAACCTCTGCCACTGTACGCAGCACTCTGCCTACAGTCCTTTCCAACAGCAATCTGTGTAACCCTGTTAAAAGGTAAGTCAGATCACATCACTGTTCTGCTCAAACCCCTCACAAGTCTGTCCATTTTACTTAGTTCTTACAAGGGGACTGGGAGCCGTATGTCATCTGGCCAGTAACCTCTCAGATCTCGTCTCCTACTGTTCTCCCTCTAACTCATTCACCAGCCTTCTTGCTGTTCCTTGAATGCCCCAGACACATTTTCATTTCAGGGTCTTTGTTCTTGCTGTTCCCTTAGGCTGCAAAGACTCATCTGCAATATCCAAATGCCTGGCTCTCTCACCTTCTTCAAGTGTTTGGTCAAATGTCCCTTTCGTTAGTGACACCTACCCTGACTATCCTATTAAAATTTATGACCCACACCTCTATCCCTAACTCTTTTATCCTGCTGTATTTTTCTTTACAGCACTTATCACCTTCTAGCATCCTATACATAATTACCTGATTATTATATTTATTACAAGCTCTGAGAGGGTAGGAGTTTCTGTCTGATTTGTTCACTCCTGTATCCTCAAATAATACCTGGTATCTAATAGGTGCACAATGAATATTTGAATGAATGAATAAAAGAATGCATTCTCAGTTTGGGCTCTCCCAGCAGCAAACTCTAACAAGCAATCCAGGTGCAAGTATTTTATTTGGAAGGTGATCCCAGCAAACACTGTTAGGGGTATGCAAAATAAGACAGAGAAGGGAAGGCAGCCAGTGAAGGGTATGTTTTCAAACCCTCCAGTTACACTGAGGGTAGCTGGAGCTTAAGCCCACTGGGGGGACCCTGGGAACCAGTGATGAACATATACTTCTGTAGAGAAAGAAAGACTTTTCCTCTACCCTCTTATGTTCTGTGGCTGGGCCTGAGAATTAAACTGATAAAAGACAAATTAACAGGAGAAAAGTACACAAATTTTATTTGAGGTTAATATTTTTACGTAGCATGAGACCCTTCATAGAAAAGAAATGAAGACCCAAAGAAGTTGATAGGCCTGAGAGTTTTATACCATTTTAACAAAGAATGATGAATTGTGGAGATGTGACAAAACAAAGGAAAAAAGAATTTGGCATAGGGGAGGTAACTTGTGGAAAAGTGACTAGAAAATATATGGGGGAAGCTAATGGAAGATAAGGATCACTTTAGTAGGTTGGTTTGTACAGATTCATCTTGGCATCAACTGCCCATCTCCACTGATAAGAACGTTCTCCTCTTCCTGGTACAGGGAGAGAATACTTCTCACAGGAAATTTGAGTCCTGCTTTTAGGTAGAAAAGGAAGGTCAGAGAGCACTTTCTGCATCTGCTTTTTCTCAAGTGCCTTCAGCTCCAAATCATCAATATGTCAAAGTGTCATATTTTGGGGTGTCACGTTCACCTGAGAGTAATCCCACCTAGGAAGCTAGGGAGCTGGGGTCTTTATCCACCAAATTCCAGGAGGGGCATTAATTCTCTGGCCCTTCCCTTCTGCCTCACACACAGGCAGAGCTGACTCCATCCCCCAAAGTCCCCAGTCCAAGAGATCATTGCTAGCAGCAGAAGTGAAGCCTATCTGCATGAAAACAGTAATTCCTGAAGGCACTTGAATGGGGCTTCAACAGCATCTGCTACATTTCTCCACTAGGAATGAGAAGGAGACAACCCCCATCTATCAAATAAGTCAGGTTATGAATATGGCAACTTGATGATCTCGTTATGACACTGTCTTCAATTCATGTTGCAGGACCTTTTTGATCTGTCATCCCTGGTTGACGTGTGGAGATGGGGTGTTGGCAGGGGAGATAAGGACACCTGGTAGCTGTCCTGTGGAGCTCGAGCAGGGAGGGCCTTTCTCTGCAGGAACTGAAGGAGAAGCCTAAGTCAGGATCCAGTAGAACAGATGGAGTGATACTTACTGGGAGCACCCTGAGTTGATGTCCTGGTTGTTTACAGTCAGCATCCTAAGGGGTTGGTGCCCCTGCCTTACACGCTGTTCTATATTTTGAAATATTAACTCTTAGAAGGAGCCTACTTATTAAGGCAGAGCTAGGATCTCAAAGGGCTGCCGATGCAATGAGGAGGCCCTGGAGCAGACGTGGGAATCTGGAAGGCAATAAGAGGCATCAAAGAGGAGGGAGTCATGGGTTGAGGGGATGAGTGGGTGGGTGGTCTGGATAAATACCTAAAATGAGAATTGTTCTCTTTGGATGCTTTCATGTCTTTCTGCAGCATCATGTGTTGATAGATCAGGTAGTTTCAGGGGCTTAGGGAAAGGTACATAAGTAAGATACTTTATAGACAGGATTGCGCTATAATGAAGTCTTTCTGACATTTCAGTCCTCTGTAGAGTCAAGTACGTCCAGAATCCACAAAGAGAAAACTTCCCTAGTGACCATCAGGATGCAGATTCCATCTACAAGAGGTCAGCAAAGAGTTGTGGGTGCCTCAGGGGTCATATTGTCCTTTTGTCTGACCCACCAAGAAGCACCTCTTTGCCACGTGAACCCCCCCCCCCGCCCCCACACACACCTGAATTCTACAAGAATGTTTTTAGGTCTGATGTTATTTTTCCTCTAAGCCTGCCCTCACTTTTTTAGGTGTCTGGCTGAAAGCATGGACTAATTTGGATACCTGATAATGATGACAGTGAATGCTGCGGTAGTGGAATATGGAGAAAAGAAGTGAAAAAGAAGCAAGTGAGTAATGAAAAACAGATCACTTGAGTCCTGCCATGAGACCTCTACTGGAATGGCGGGAGTTAAGAGTTAGGAAGCCCAAGGCGGAAATAATGAAGGCCAGGATAAGGGGCTGTCACAATGCATTCCTTCTTGCTCCAGATAAGTTAAAACAGCTTCCAATGGGATAAAACACCACTTTGAATTCTCATCAAAGTAGGGAAACCACTGTCTCAGGATTAGCGTTCCAGAGGTAGCCTGACCAGGGCAGCATCACAACCATGACCACGGCGAAAACTGGAAGATGACTTTAGCAGCTGTTCTCACAAAATGGTTTCAACACTATGAGGTTATAACACAGAAAAGCTAGGGCTGAAAAACTGAATATGTATTCTCTTTAGAATAAAAGGAAATGACTACAAGCCTGGTAATAAATGTGGCAGCTTACTAGAAAGGCAGGTTTAAAGAATAAGGAAACTCATGTTAGAGCTTAAATTGAAAACAGGTGCCAGGCCTATTTCATGGAGTCATAGAATGTCATGGAGGAGACCCACGGGTAACTCATCCAATTCCCACATTTGATGTATTGGGAAACCAAGGTCACAAGAAATGAAGTGACTTGCTCAATGCCACACACAGTTAGTGTCAGATTTATCTCCCAATTCAAACTTTAGCCTTGTTTTCAGACATTTTAATCCCTCTGGCACAAAATTAGTAAAAGAAACCTCTGTTTCTTTTTATAAGGTCTTTTATAAATTTGAATTCTAAATAATTACACCTATCTGACCATTTTCTCTACTACCACATCCTCTTAAACATTATGTTTGACCGTATTTTCATCAGTGCTGTCATTCTTTCCCAGTATCTTAGGTGGCTCAAAACCTTGACTGTTTTCTTCATTCATCTGACTCTTTCCTTCCCTTCCTACAGCCAAAGCATCAATGTAAGCCCTCAACATCTAAATCTACCTCACTAGATCAGTGGTCTTTTACCTATATCTTTTGCTTCCCATCTCTCCTTTCTATTTTCAACCTTAAACACTGGGAAAATCATCATGTCATTTTCTGTTTCCAAAAATCTTTAATATTTTTTTCATACCAGAAAAGCAAGTCTCATCTCTTCAACTAACAATCTCCGTCATCTAATCAAATCCTCCCTGACCCAATTAATAGCTGCCATTATTTACCAACATGAGTCTCCAGCATTTCCCACCTCCTTATTGTTTCAGAAATAAACTACACGTCTACCTATGAATATGTATAAAACCATGACCTACCCCAGTAGA
Source organism: Tapirus indicus (assembly GCA_031878705.1). Lineage (NCBI taxonomy): Eukaryota > Metazoa > Chordata > Mammalia > Perissodactyla > Tapiridae > Tapirus > Tapirus indicus. The sequence goes on along the minus strand of CM062919.1, from coordinate 122,244,051 downwards.
AATGCTTTTCTAATCTTGTATATCTATCCAAATCTCATCCACTCTTCAAAGCACTCTTCAAAAACAAAAAATGAAAGACAAATGTCTCTGATTATTCTGGCTCGTATGTATTTTCCACTCCTCTGAATCCCTAAATATATTTTATATTTTGTTGCTTTGCTAGTTTTTAAACTAGGAATATGTCTTATAAAACACTGTCCCACACCTCCACAGCTTATAGTCTAGTTGAAACATTTTGTGTGTGTGTCCCTTTCAACAGCCACCATACAAAATGCTCAGTAAAAGCTGCCAATGAATGAATGAATGAGTGATGCAATATAATGCCTGAGGAAGTTACTCCGTACTAGAAATCTTTAAATATATTAACATAGAGTCAATATTCTAAACAGTGTGTCACTTTCATGTTGTGGCAAGAAAGGGCATCCTCTAAGAGTGTACCTGCATACATACATGCAGAAGTCCCTCATCTGGATTCTCTATTGCCATTTGTCTTGGCAACTCCTTGTTGTCTCCACATGGAACAAAAAGGAGGGTGAGATAATCTCCAAAAACCATACTCCTGAGCAGATGGCAATTCAGTCAGTCAGTCAGTTGGTCATTCGATCAACAAATATTATTCAAGTATCTACTATGTGCCAGGCATTTTCTGGGAACAGTAAGGATTCCTCTCCCTTATTCTCTCTCTTTCCAGGAAAGAGCCACTTCCGTCCCTGGACAATGGTTCATATGGTGAACCATTTGGTTGTGCAACTTACAAGGTAGAAATGGACTCTGTTTCCATTTCCTGACTCAGGGTTGGCTTTCTCCTTTAGTACCCTGGCTCCCTGAAGAATTAAAGTCCAACTATTTGATTCCCACTGGACCCACTTGACATCACTTCTAATGGGCTGCCCTGGTGCCGTGCTAATGTGAAGGCCTGATGCCCCTGCTCCAGCCCACAGGACATGTCCAACTAATTTTTCAGCTGACTATGGATATAGTTAGCACTTTACTCAGTTTCCCTGATCTGAGTTGCCAAACTCCATCAACGCATTTAGTGGGGGTATTTCCCCTCTTCAGATTCTGTCCTGGTTTGTGCTCTAATTTTACCAGAAAATCTTTACCCTTAAGGCTTAATTCTAAAGGGGATTTAATCTCTGCTTTAGCGTGTCATCCTATTTCCTCCCTAGTAATAGGAATAATAATAACAATAACACTGACTAGCATTAATTCAGCATCTACTCTGTGTTAGACGCTGTGCTAATACATTATTATTATTATGTATTATTTCATTTAATCCTCACAACAACTCCTGAAGTAGACACTACTACTATCTATCTTGCAAATGAGGAAATTTATAACCATAGAGTACTGGTGTCTATTTATTATATCAGGTTTTTGTTTAAGTGCCCTCTAGTAGCATCTAACAACTCAAACCACCAAATGCCAAATTAAATGATCCTTTCCCACCCACCACTACCACCAAATGGTCTTCTCACTCACATATAATTTCATATTAGAAACAGATATCTTTTTTTTTCCTGGGAAGTGTCATTATTGTCTTCCCTATAAACTTAATACTTAAGCTCACAACACACTGTAGAAAATCCACTTCTGTTATATCAATGATGAGGAATATTTAGAATATGCTTAACTTTGAAATTTAGTGAGCGGACTATAAAAATCATTTTTCTAACATTAAAATTTCATCAGAAGTCCCGCTTAAATCCATGTTACTGAAATGATTTAACCAGGTTATTGTATTATGGGCAGGTCAATTACCTATGAATCCTATAAAACAATGAATGACTCATCAGGTACACAGAACTCTAAACTAGAAAGCACTCATGAACATCTCTCCCCACACCCCACATAGAGTCGCCCCACATGGCGTCTTTGGGGACTCATAATCGGGCCACTGTACTAGTGAGTGAAGCTTCCAGTGAAAAGAGAAAAGAGATTACGCATTTAAAACTAAACTGGAAATCTGATTCTCTTCCATCCGATTTTAGCCACCTTTTCTCTGTGCTTTCTACCTTTCCTAGTTGTGAAACTAGTGTAGTAAGGAAGAGCCTAAACGTGACTCCCCCTGTGAGCTGCCCTTCTGAATGCCAAACAGGAACGAGAGGAGAGATCCAAATGGAAAAGAGTTGTGAGCAAGTTGCCTGAACTTGTCCCTAACTTAGATTCTATGCTAAAGGATCAAGGAGTTCAAACACAGTTTTTCCCAGAATGTCATGCGAGGAGATAATGCATCTGGCATCCTCAGTAATAATGAACGAGTGAATGAATAAACACCAACAATGAAGTGTGCTTTTGCCTGACGTATCTTCATGCATAAATCATTAAGAAATTCAACATTGAGACAGGTAACAGCTCAAGGATTTGACAATTGGGGTCCTGGCCCTCTCTTTCCAACTTTGAGGACAGACACTGATGACACTAGAGAAATTATATTGTTAGAAACGACTGATGAATGCTGATACTATGAACACATTTTTTTCTGGGCATTGAAAGGAGATGATGTTGTTGCTGTGATTTTCCCTGATGCTGAGAGGTTGCACATTCAATTTGTTTTAATAGTATTCCTTTGGTGGTCTTCCTTTTAGATTGTAGTTCAGAAATTAATTAAAACCACATACTCTCATCAATGAATTCTAAACATCTTATAACTGCTGCCACTGTCCTCCTCAGTCTCTTTTATTTAGAGTCACTTAACAAGGATATGTTCTTCTTTCTCTTGCCTTTTTCACACTTATGCTGAAAGCTTAACCAACCTCATTCAGAGCTAAAGAAAGGAACAATGTGGTTTTGTACTTCATAACAGCAACTGCTCTATTTATAAGGAACAGCTTTCTACAGACTCTTAGGAGAAACATCCATCTCCAGCCCCCATCCCTGCTTGTGCTCGCTTTCATAAGGGTCATCTTTTCCTGCTTATTGCCCCCTACAAGGAAGAGAAGGAAGAGTTTTGGTCCTTGTTTAAAAAAAAAAAAAATGTGTCCTTGTTTCTAGTGAAAGAAGTTAAGTAGGAACCGAGTAGTGGTAAAATAATGTATTCAGGCACGTTGCCCAGCCCCTTTCTCCATGCTTTTCATAAAAGGAACCACGTCAAGGAAAAAAGCAAAGTTCTGGTCCGAGACCCTCCGAGTTCTGGGTTACAAAGAGTCACAAAGGTGGTAATTTAATGCTGGTTTTCCACCCACACGGACCACAGCCCCGCAGCTCCTGTCACTGTGTTAGTGCCAAGCTAATTCATAGCCTTAAAAGGGTCAATCTATGTTTTATAATTTTGTGTTAGTTGAACGAGTTATTTGACTTCTTAGTTTATCACTCTCAGCCAGTCCTGAAATGGTCTTAGCCCTCACTGGGTGTGCTCCATAGGAAAATGAGGCTATTAGGGAACTTCTCCTCCAGTAGGGTCCTTCATTCCATGCAGACTCAGGGGAAAAAGGTGAATTACATTGTAGCCAGTCACTAAATTAAAAGGTTCTCTTTCATTATTTAGTTAGTTAATAAGTCTCCAGGCTGTACAAAGCACTGGTACCTACACACAGTAGCTCTTAGTCATTGATCCATTGATTCTGAGTCACAGTTGTCCAACTCCTTAAACATATGAAATTAATGTATTGTCATTTACCAACTAGAATTCAGTAGAATAGAAACTTTCAATGTGAGGGATTCTTAAGAATAGATGTAATAAAATGGTGAGGAGAATATTAGGACTCATTGCTTTGAGTCATTTGCTTTAAAAGATGCTCTTTCTTTAAAATTGAGTTTGCAATTTTTTATATGAGGATGGAATGATATACACAGGAGATTTACGTAAATGTTATTAAAGAACAAGGAACTGCATATATATATAATTTGTTTATTTATCCATTCATATGATTTATTCAAAAATATGTATTGAATTAGTCAGACGTAACTTCAAATGTAGCATTTCTTAAAACTTTGAAGTCCAAGTTCCTTTTGTATAGTTTTCAAAGATATGCCACTGTAGAACACAACTGTCATCAATAATACTTGCCCTGAAGAAACCACTGGTGTCATAACTTAAGTGTGAAAGCCCCCAACAGAGATAAGGCGAGCCAGCGGGGAAGCATCTCTGATGGTGGTTAGGAGCATTAATGACGGAGTCAGATAGACTTGTCTTCAGGCGTTGGTATGCCACTTACTAACGCTGAAGGACCCTTGGCAAAGTGACATGTTGAAGTCTAGATGTTTTTCACCTATAAAAGAGACTAACATAGCATCTATCTCTTAGGTTGTTTTAAGGATTAAATTAGATTAGAGTGCTTTACAGAGTGGCTAGCACATAGTAAGCACTCAATAAATCCTCACTCATTTTATTAGTAATAATATGCTTCCTTATCTCCCCAACAGTGATTTAGATTAGTAAAGAAGGAGAAGTTTCTTAAGAAAAAATAGAAAGAAGTTGAATCTCTCTTCTGAGGAACTCCCACAGCATATTGATTGTTTTAAAATAAAAATTACAGCTTGTTTGCATGGTTCCACACGAGACGTCATGGTGGAAAAAAGAAAGAAAAAGCAGAAGAATGAAATCTTTATCCATCACTAGGAAAACTTCTCTTGGGAAAACTAAATAAGATAGTTAAGAAAAGACATAGAGTGAAGAGATGCAGAAGTCTGAACATCATGTCTGAGAGAGACCTGTCACGTGTAAGAGTGACAAATATTGGCTGCTGGAGAAAGGAGGAGTCCAAAGAAATAATAAACCTTCCAGCCATGACGGATGACAATATTACACCAGAAAGCTCGTAAGACAACAAATGAAGATGTAACTGTAAATCACTCCACATCAACACGATTCATAATGATTTGTGACAGTATTTCAGAAGTGTGCAAACCATTTTAGCAACTTAGTTCCAAGGATTGCTGAAAGACTTGGACTTCGCACAACAGTGGAGACAAAGCATGAGCAAGAATGTTAATGCATTCTTCAAAGAATTGAGAACCAACATGTATATCATTTTACTGCTCTCAATTTTCTGTCACCAGTCATTATAATTAATGCTCACATTTAAATTGATATCCTGATGACTAAAAACATACAATGTGGTACAGAATTCAAACATATAAATAAAAATTACCCAGTCTAGAACAATCACATATCAAAACAAATGTATTTTCCTCAACAAACTAACGGTAAGAAAGCATTCAAGTTGGTTGCATACACACTAATTTGATAAATGTGTGAGAGTAACTAAATTGTTCAATTTCCCACCTGCCTTTTTTGGTCATGTTCTAGCCATGCAATGGAAAAATACAACTAGGTGGGAATAAGAGAAGGGTGACAGGTCCAGTGTAGGTGGAACTTGGACCAGTCGGGTACTAAGCTGAAGTGAAGAGGTAGGTTGGCATAATGGAACCAAGAATCCTAATGAAATGAATTCTAATGTCAGATATCACATTAACTTTGGTGGCTTCAGAAGAGTCACTTTGCCTTTCAGGGCCAAGACTTTCTGATATGCAAAACCAGGAGGTCAGACTAATGATTCCTCGGGTTCCTTCCAGCTTACCGTTCCATGATTTCAGCTGTTCCTTTTGTCACTCATATTATTTCTCTTGCTGCATCTTTCATCACTATCTTCATGTCTCTATGGACACGAGGATAGAGATAAGGATGATAAGGATCGGGTTGGGAAAGGAGCATGATGTGGTGTTAAGGATGAGTATAGATAAAGAGTTGTGACAGGCTGTATCGCAAAGTAAAAGCCTCTTTGTTGAATATTCAACTCCTTAGAAGTTGCACTTACTCCTTCCTCACATACTCAGTTCTTTGGTATCCAGTAGTCTGATAAGTAGGTGCTGATACAATTGCTTAAAATGATAACAGATACATGCATAATCATGCATCTGATGGTTTCAATAGTAGAATAACTAAGGTGGTCAAAATTCCCTAATTTGTACATTTACAACATGGCCCAGGCTTCATACATTCTCCTAAATTGTATTCCTGCTCAAAGTTACTTATTTCTTATGCTGAGACTCACACCACAAACTAATTACCCTTTTCACTGTCACTAAAGTTTTATCTCCTCCTGACAGCTTTTGTCTTAGTTGGAGCAGTTACTAACATAATTTTACAAATTACTTTTTATTCTAAAATAGGGCATAAGGTGGATGTATTTGCATCGTGGCTCCAGGTCACAAGTAAACTGACATTTCTGCTGTGATTCATCTTATACTTCTACTTGCTGGCTGGGAACCATTCCTTCCTTAAGTTTCTCTGTGTTTTCTCAACATTCATCGATAGCACAGACTCTTGGTTTTCTCTTCTGGGCCATTGTTTCATAAAGAAAATAAGTTTCTGTTAATTCATGAAAGTTAATCTACATATGGAGTAGAAAACAATAACGTTTTAAATCTATGCTTGTGTCACGTATCCTGATACGATCTGTGATGCTTGTTTCCTCACAAATTTAGTGACCTACAGCTGACACAACCTCGCAGGTTGTGCAATTCATTGATTATAAGTTCTTTACATTTTTTTTGCTTGTTCACCAAGCACTAAGCACCATGCTAAGCATTTTGTCTTGCATTTCATTAAACTCAATCCTCATAATAACCTTATGAAGTAAGTGTTATTATTACCCCATTTTACAGATGAGGAAATGCAGGTTTAGAAAAGCACAGTAACTACTTCAAGGTCACTCTTCCCTGTAACAGAGCAAAGGCTTGACTTCAGCTCTAACTCCACAGCCTCTCAAATACACCCTTTAGCAAAAATAGAGATCACTACAGGTCATGAACCCTGTGAATCACTTTCAAATTGTTGATATTGCAAAACCACATTCACAAAAGTCTAAATGAGCAGCTCACTGCTCTTCACGTTGGAAATGACGTTACAGGTGGTGATAAGTAGGCAGCTGGACCTGAAAGCAATAATCCATGGAAAAGTACTCTGTACACTATAAACCCAAAGAATATTAGTGTCTATCAAGTAAATGCAAAAACTATTTATTCCTTTGTTGAATTATAGACTATAATATAATTAGACTTATCTATAAGTTACAAATATTTTAAATAGCTTTTAAAATTTTCCTCTTAATTTCTGTGTTTTTGACTATCAGAAAGATCATTCCACTGAAAAGTTATTTCCTCTTCGGCCTCTACATACCTGCTCAGTTGTTAATATCTTGCATTTGGATTGTGGCTTTGAATAAAGTATCTACTATGTCATGCTATCTTAAGACTTTGTCAAAGAATGAAAACACAACTGTTAATGCTGTAGCTTTAAAGCAAGTTTCTAATTTTGGTACAGTCACTTTGCTTCGAAAACAAATATTTTCCCTTGGTAAAAAGCATAAAACGTTTAAAGAGATATTAGGTTAAAATTTCTTAAGGTACAAAACAGCAGTTCCATTTAAATACATTAGTCCTCTACCCTTTAATGCTGGACTTAGAGAGCGGGGTGAGGTAAAGCCTATTCAGGTCTCAACCTCCTGAGCATTTGAGTCCAATTAACAGGTGGATACGAAATTTATTTTTCTTCATAGAGTTATATGTCTGGAATTTATTTTGCAAATAGGGCGGGAAAATAATCCAGAAAAACCAAGATAATTTCCAGTTGAATTATGACCTCAAATGGATTCCGGAGAATGGAATTTCCATAATTCACAATCCTATTATTGGTTATTTCTGGACCCTTTGGGTCTGAGGGCAATATCCTCTATAGAATCCTTAGCCTATTTCCTGCCCTGTTAGTCTTTACTCTCCATTCCCCATTTCACTAATTAATTGTGTTTTATATGCTAGCAACTTCCTAAAAGGAATTGAGGCGGTTTGTTAGAAATGCCAGAGAAATGGAATCATTAACTTAAGAAGAATAAAAGGGAAAAGAGCTTTGTTATTAAAGGAAAAAATAGTTGTACCATGACACTAGCCTAAGAATAATTGTGAGCAGAAATGTAAGTTTTCACATTCCCAGCCATCATTGAAAACATGTTTTCCCCTTGTAGTGGAGAGAAGTAAGAGTAAAACATTTGAACAAGCTCTAGAGGAGCAATTGCTAAGAGAAAATAAAGTCGATCATAGAAAGTCCGGTGGAGGGGAAAGTAGATGGTGACAGTGCATCGTTGTGTCTCCAAACTGAAGGAGGAAAAGAACTCTGTGGGAAGAAAAACGAAAGGATTCGAATAAGAGAGAAGTTAACACAACTGGAAATGTATGTTTTCTATGAATAAGTCCTCCCTTAAGAGGTTTCTGGATGCAATATTAATTCCAGACTGGGGCAGGAAATAACCAAATGTCACCCAAATGATCTGGAAGTTAATGTAACCTCCTAGCGCATGATTTACTTTCAAGAAAACAATTTACTCTCAGTTAGATTCTGCCTGGAAAATTCACTTCAAAAAATGAGAGAGGGAGTAAAAAATATATATGCACAAGCAGCTTAACTACCTAGGCCCTACAGAATCAGGGCCAATTACAGACAGAAGGAGCAAGAACTGAACATTTTCTGTGGATTTGGTGCTGCTGCCAGTTTATGGTGGAGGAGCAGGACTGCAGAGGCTCCCCGTGCTCTCTTGGCCTGTTTGGAGCTGCTTCCCCTTGACTTTGGTGGGTCCCACCCCTCCCGAGCACATCTGGCAGGCACCGTCTGGCACCGGGCTTCGCGGAGCAGCCCATCAGGCCTGTCTGCAGCCGCCACCGGGGGACAAGGCGGCTTTTCTTAACTGTCCACTCCCTTGGCTTCCGAGCTCTTACACTGTGTCTGCAACATCATTCCCTGCTAAGTGGAAGACGTGCAGACAGGATGACATGTCCCAACACAGGTCTGGTGTCCCAGACCTGCTCTGATGGCATGTGATTTCCGCACAATGAGAACACATGGGCCTTTGTGCAATGTGCATCTGGAAAACTTCCCAGATCATGCATCTGCCCTCTGATTTACACCTTGCAGAATAAGGCTGACCCGCAGGAAAGCGACTGAATCTATAAGCGGTGGGTGGGCTGTGCTCCCTCCCCCAACCCCTGCCTCCTTCTTATTCTGAGAAACAATCGTGGGTGTTCCCACCTCCCCAAAACTCCCTCCCCTGAAAAAAAAAGGGGGAAAAGCTGCTTCCTGGCTGAATAAAGCTGAAACACCTGTGTGCCAGAAACACACAGATGTAGACAGGCACAGCACTGCTGCAGATCCATCTGCCCAGAGTACTTCACTCTGGTGGTTTGGGGTGGTGACCAATTAGAGTAGGAAACCCACACCATAGGGAAAGATTCCTTTGGTCCTCATTATCCCCATTCCCTTGCAATTCTTCTTCTCACATTTCTTTCTTTCTCACGAGCGCTCTACCCAAGGATGAAGATGCAATGCCAAAAACAACCTTCTGCTTTTAAAAGGCCTAAAAGGCAATTATATTTCAGGTAGGATCTTCCCTCCATCATTACTCATCTGGCCTCCCTGATCTGGGCTGGAAGGACGAATGGAAAGAAAAACAATACAATACTCAGCACCAACCGAATCTCTGTCATAAAAAGTCTGTCCTTTATATTACGATGCTGATTCTTTAGCTCATGTGAAATGTGTGCTGAACTTCGTTCATTCTGAAAGTATTTATTGAGCACTAACATGCCTGGCATTGCACTAAGTACCGGAGGTATGACATCTGGCAAAATGGCCTCATCAGACCTCGTTGATGAAAGCAGTAAAAAATACCCATGCTGTGTACTGCAAAAACAATGTCACATTTAATACGTTTGTTCTGTTGTTTTTATCTACAACCTGATTTCTTTTTCTCTCATACAGGGCAATGTCCTTAGAGAACATAGAATGAGTCTAAATTGCTTAGTGCAGTATCTGACACTGTGCAGGCAACTAGTAACAGTTCTCAGAGAATAACATGATGGTAAGAGTCGGGGTGCATTAGCAGGCCTTTAGTCTCTGGGTATTATGCAGATGAACTTTCTGCACAGCTATGGAAAATGGGCTAGGGTGCAGGAGTGGATGGGTGTGGGAAAGAGATGGAAGTTCTCCATCAGGGCCTAAAATAAATCAGGCTTTGGACAATAATAGCCTGTTGTGTTGTTTTTATACTTTTTATTTTGAGATAATGTTAGACTTACAGAAGAGATGCAGAAATAGTACAGAGAGTCCCTGTAGACCCTACCCCTGGCTTCCCCTAATACGAACATCTTAGTTTGCTTAGTGACATTTATCCAAACTAAGAAATTAACATTGGTACAATACTATTAACTATATGACAGATTTTATTCAGATTTCACTAGTTTTTCCACCAATGTCCTCTTTCTGTTCTAGGATCTAATCCAAGATATCACCTTGCATTTAGGTTTTGTTTAGTTTTAAATGAAGTATTTATCTATTCTCAGTAGGTGTCCTAAATTCTGCCCCTCTGGATCTGTAAAATGTAGAAATGGAGACAGGAAAGAAGACAAAGGGGAAAGATGGGAAAAGCTTCTGTGATTTTCTTATTTTTTTAATCTACCTGCAGGAAGAACAGAATGACTCAGGAAGGTGATTTTCCTGACCCTGCCTATCTTCTCAGCCCCGGGAAAATGAAAGGTCAAGTATTCTCTTTTGATAACGTTGTTAATCTCTCGGGGCCCCACAGCCAGTCAGTCTGATGCAGCCCTGGATCACTCTTCCCAGTTCATAGATGGGGAAAATGAAGCCCTGCCTCACTGAATGACTTGTTTAGGATCTCAGAGGCCCGTGAAACATATCATAAAAGACTAAAGCTTAATCCAGGGGAAACAGGCTCAGACCTGAGGCCTCAGCTGCCAACCCTTATTACACGGAACGGCATTGATTGTCAGGGATACCAGGGAAATGCTTCTACGAGGAAAAGTTTGGAGCAGAAACTGAAAATGGAGCCCCTTAGTCCATTTGGTCTGGGCGAGGAGGGGTCCATATACCTGTAGTATGAACCTCTGCTGGCTCAGAGCTAAGTCTAGTAATTTCCAATTGGTTGAAGCTGCAATCGCCAAGCAGCTAAGAAATGTGGGATTTTCATTTGTGTGACGTTGGAAAGCCAGTGACTTGGACCGGCCCCGGTGTTCTGTGGACCTGGAAGTACAAAATACTACCGAGACACATTCTGAAAAGACTCACAGCTTTTTGGACCCAAGAACCTGACTGAACTGCAGAGAGCAGAGGGATTCACTTTGGAATTCTACACATTTGTGAGTCCACCAGAAGCAAACGTGCTGGCATTTCAACAGCAGGTATTACACTGACTGTAAAGATCATTCATCTTAGTCAAAATTACAAACAGGTCTTGTCTCCCTCCTCCCCACTCCATCCATCCCCTTCCCTCATGGTAAAAGAATCTATGTGAAGCAAAATGTGTTCATTCCTTTGCACCAATAACGCTGCTGTCAGGCAGGGGGACTCTCCCCGGATCAAAGAGGCGCCTCTAACAGGCCAGTGTGTGGCAAAGGAACTTTACTCCACGGCCTCTTTCTCTCTTGCTTTTTCCTTCTTTCAACACTAGGCATTCTTTTATAGTTTCAAATTAACGTTCAAGAACAAACACATAGTGATTCACGGCTGCGATAAACAAAAAAATAGGGACACCTCTGCAATAAAACTCTATAAAACGCACAAACTGGCATGTTTTAAATGACTCTTTAGTAACAGAGGGGAGAAAAAAAGCATATGAGGTAAATCCTTCACCGGGGAACTCACCAGGGAGACTGGTAAAAATAAATTGCACAGCTCTAATTTTCCTAGCAGCTTCCATGCTATTCTTTGAAACTGAGTACCAACCCCTTGGCCTAATCCCAAGAGCCGATCTATAGTAAATAGTGCACACTTAATGCCCAAGTTCCTTTTTAGCACCATTCAGACAGTGACTTCAGCTGCAGAGTTTAGTCATAGCAGACATTTTTGTGGTGAAAGCATTAAACCCACATGCAGCTCTCTTTCTGTGGCCACTGGGGGTCATGCTCCCTTCCCATTAGCTGAATAAATCATAAAGTCGGCTCAGACCACCCAAGGAGCAGGGCCAGAGAGCCACAGGCGATGCCTACAGCCGCTTATTTCTTTTCAAAATCTACAGGGGTAAAAAAAAAGAGCAGAAAAAGAAAAACAAGAAAAAAAACACTGCACAACAGACCGGCTGTAGGAAATCATTTGATTTTTTAAAAATGTGATCTCGTTGAGAGTAACCCAGAGACTTGTTGTTTATTTGTTTATTTAGTTTGTTAAAACCAGGGAGCCTGATTTAGGAAGAAAAGTAGGAGAAAATAAAGCCACATGCATGCCTTTTGTCATACGCTGGAGTTTGCTGACAAAAATTCTTTTTTTTTCTCTCTGTGGATTTTAAATTAAGGAAGGCCACCCTGTGTGGCCAGGCCCTTCAGGTGGTTCCGATAAGACACAATGCAGACACAACCCAGGGGGCTGAGCACCCGGCTAGATTATGTGGCCAATGGGGATTTAACAAGGAAGCAAACGTGTCGTCTAATGTTCCCTGTGTCAAATGATTCTCTCCGCAGGGAGAAGGATGGTCAGGGAGGAAGGTCTGCGAAGTCACGTTCCCATCAATCAGTAAATAAGATAAGAAACAGGAATTTTAAACACAACTATTAGCAAGCAACTGCTATCGCGTCAACAAACCGCAGCTCATTATGTTAAGCAGTCTCCGTGCCCGGAGGAGGGGGAGGGAGTGGGGATTTCGACTTGCATTTTTTAAAAGTGCGCTGAACTTTGAACAACTCTGCCCGAGTCTAATAGGCAACTGAAATTGTGACCGTTTTCTTCCCCCAAAACTATTACCCCTCCCCCAAGTAAAGTTTGGCAAAAAAGAGAAGTATATTCAAGGTGGATTCTGATGATTTCCCAAGGACTCTTGACAGGTATCATTTAGGATCCTGAAGGAAATTGAAGCTAAATGAGGGTCAGTCAGTCACTTGTGTCTCCATGAAGAGCCTCCCTGGTGTCTGACAAACTTCAGTTTGTGCTCTTGAGACTTGTTTATAAGTTTTCATTTGTTATTTAGGAGAATAAAGGTCTTAAATTAATAGACTATATTTAGTCTTTGCCTAAAGTAATTTCTCCACGAGTGTCCACAAAAAACTTGGCCTAAAAACTCTCCGATGCTCCCATCTTCAGTAGCCCTCTCTCTGCTCAAGAAAGGACAGCCAATTGGTCCACACTGGGACATATTACATGGTGATTTTGTGACTCATGCCCTTCAGGGAGGAGGGCAAGATCACTTAATCATTTATGACTTAATATGTGAGTTGTGGGGTCAGAGTGAAGCAATTCTGTCAACAGTTCATGTCCTAGAAATCACAGCAAGAAGGCAAGTGAATCCACCTATTGATAACCTACAGCCCATTAAAAACTTGGTAATTAAAATCTTCATTTGCTAGATTACATATAGCTTTAACTATGTAATAAAAAGCTCCTTCCATGGTGAACCAAAAGCATTGTCAACAAAACCCTTCACTTATAAACTTCCACTCATCCTTGTGGAATGACTTTCATTTCTCTTTTTTCATGCACGTATTTTCCACGTCATTGAGAAAGAAAATATTCTTAAGCAGATCCTCTGAAGCCTCCTTCTTGAGTCGAGTGCTTGGAAGAATTAGGCCAACTGTTGCACGGTGTCTAGCTGCTTATCTGGGACTTACCCAACTCCTCTTGGAAACAGGGCCATGTCCCTCTAATCACAGTGGATACATCATAGACAAAGTAGCCTGTGTCTGCATCTGTGGGGGTCTCTGCATTGTAGGGGAAGGTAAACAATTCCAAAGAAAATAGTCCAGAAGAAATAGAAACTCTAGGAAACTAACTCCTTTCATTATTAGTTCATCATCAGTCTCTTGAGAGATTTGCTCTTATGCTGAGTAATTTCAACTTTCTCTCATTTAGTTAACCTCTGCTGGAATTGATTTTCTTTTGTGTTGCTAAAACTGTGTGTGTGTGCATACAGAGGGTCGTGTGTATAAACTATACCATTTGAATGCACTCAGATTGGAAAGTTTTTCCCTATCAGTGGTGAGGTAAAAAATTGAGAAGCTGGAACTTGGAGTCACGGCAATTAAGATAGTGGCATTGAAGTGGATTCCTTTACTTCTTAAACAATACTATTTTAAAAACAAGTTACCCACCTCTAGCCTAACACTGACCACATTTCTCAAGACAGAATTTGGGGGCCAATACCCTCTCTCTGGGTCTACTGTCTTCAGCACTCTCTGCTCTGGCTGTCTCCTTCCATTTTTCCTTTGCCTTCTTCCCAAAGTTTGCCTTTCCCCACTCAGCATTATTGAACTCTGTCATGAGAAAAGAAGCTATTATAACACTAGTTATAGAACACGTGAAAAATCCAAATTTACTACAAAATCGGCATACATTTCTTCCTTACTCTAATGCCTAAAATTAATGAACAATAATGTCTTTTTTGTTTTTTTTTTTGCTGAGGAAAATTAGCCCTGAGCTAACATCTGTGCCCATCTTCCTCTATTTTGTATGTGGGATGCTGCCACAGCATGGCTTGATAAGCAGTGTGTAGGTCTGTGCCTGGGATCCGAACCTGAAAACCCCGGGCTGCCAAAGCTGAGCATGCAAACTCAATGACTACACCACCAGGCTGGCTTCCAATAGTATCTTCATTAGCTGGAACTACCACCACCATCACCAAACACTTATCAAATTGAACCATATGAAATTGCCTACATTCAACTATTTTTGGTCCACAGATGATTTATCCTTATATAGAGAACCTACTAGATGCCTGGCACTATCAGAGGCAGCAGACATGGTATCTAAAAAAAAAGCAATAAAGCTTTGGGTCTCAGTTTAACACCAGCTACGTGACCTTGGGCAAGATGCTGGATCTTCTAGTGACTCAGTTCTTATCTATAAATTGGGAGTAATAATGGTACCTCAATATGTATTAGCTATTATTATTGTGTATTAGAGGCAGAAAGATGGTAAGACATGGACCCTGCCTTTGTGAGCCTCATAGTCTTCTGAGGACATACGATGTGGTGAGTGCCAGGACTGTTGCTAGCTTACATGGTGACTTTGAATTAATTAGCAAATGATACGCTCTCTGAATGGATGACCTTGCTCTCAGCACAACCCAGCACACTCTTATGCAGCAGTCCTGAGAGAGCTAAGACAGAAGTGGGCACGGGCGCTCTGACAGCCTGGTAGATGGGCATCTAGCTCAACCGGAGGGTTCTCTTTAAGTAAAAAAAGACATTTTTGCCATACTCCAGATTCAGAACATAAGCAAATAAATGACATTAAAGCCAGATCATTGAACTTAGAAAATCCTTGACTTATGCCTGTCCATTAATTTCAAGCAGATTTCCTGTGAGTGGTGAATGTGCCTTTCTGCTCCTTTCCTCTGTCCTTCTTTGCACTAGAGACCTGCTGCTTCTTAGTATCCCCACACCTTGTGACCAAGTTACTGATTCCTCCTGGCCTCTATTTTGGCCTTGGATGCTCAGTTTTTGGACTTTTGGGCTCGTGTAGCCAAGTCCTGTAGGCAGCATCCCAGCACCCTTGTTATTGTCTCAATATTTCAACATTCCTCCCAGATGCTCCTCATCCCAGCCTCCGGCCTATAACAAAACATCAGGGGACCTCCTGAGTTTAGGCATTCCTCTTAAGTGCTCTGAGACTATCATAACTATCTAAACTTACCTTCCTTGCTGGACCTGGGGAGTCTTTTAACTCTCTTTGTTTCTGTTTTATTAGTACATATAAAACCTCAAAAACATATATGGAATGTGGAAGAAACTGTCACCTTGTTTTCTGTATCAGAAAGGTCTGGGGAGGAAGGGAAGTCCTTCTCTGAGGAAGAGGTGATGTCTGTGGACAGGACGAAGAAGGGACATATGGTCCCCACCCTTGAGGAGCATATGGTCCATTAGGCAAGACCAATGCATAAACAAATTATTCCTTGACAGTGTGATGTGGGATGTAAAGAAATTATATACACCATACAGAAACAAAATAGAGGGAGGTAGGCAAGCTAAAGATTCAGAGGAGTAAAGAGATAAATGAAGAAGCAAGATGTGAGAAAATAATCAAAAGTAAAAATAGAGAAATAGGTGCTAAGTAGGGAAAATGACTCTCGACCCATGAATACAGGCAAGAGAGTAATTGTGGAAGTGAAGCTATGGATTGTGTTAGGTAGGGGTGGGTATGACATTGAGTAGTTTCTGCTCAATGGCCCTGCTTGTATTGGAAACAAAGCCACCTGTGTATGGGGTGGGGTAGAAGATTACAAAGGATGGACAAGGTTTGGACTATCCACTGAGAAGAATGAGGGAGCTGACCAAAGAGGAATGAAGAGATGGATAAATGGCATGAAAATTCCAAATGAGTTGGGAAGGCAAGAGATTGCAATGAAGCCAATCATCCTGGCTGTGCAATTTTCCTCAATAGCACTGAGCTACCAAGGAAAAGGATTAGAAGAGGCAGATTTTAATTTGATCCAGCCTTGCAGTTCAAAGGTGTCATAGATACTGGTAAGAGAGTAAATTATATGATTGACTAGAGGTCTAGGTTGGGCAATGCTCCTATGGCTGTTAGGATAAAGTGCAAAATCCTTAAGACACTGGCCCAATAACGCGCATGATTCAGCCCCTGCTACAGCTCTATCAGCCTTCATTTTTTGGCACAGCTTCTACACCCCAGACTCACTGGAATATTCTCAGTTCCTTTGCATACCTGGAAAGTGAAACTATCTCACACCTAGTTTGTAAACTTGCTGATCTCTTTGTGGAATACCCTTCTTCACATACTGCCTGGCTAGCTTCTCTTCATTCTTCACTTTCTACTTAAATGTAGAAACTATCTCAGAGACAAGCTCCTCAGAGAAACACCCCCTGGAGAGGTAAGTTCCCCCTGCACTTCCTCTACTCCCTAATGTTCATCGTGTTTGTAGTCACTCACCCACTATCTTTCTTCCCCTACATGTTACAAGTTCATTGAGCATGTTTCTCTTATTTACATCTACTCTTGTGTGTTTCATGGTGCTCTACTCACAGCAGATACTCAGTGAACTTTTGCTGAGAGAATGACTAGACGAGTTGGAAATCCAAAAAGGCACTCACAAGGCTACAAGACAGGAAGTCAGAGAGTGAGCATGGGCAGAGAAGGGTAGGCTGGAGATCAGACTTCAGAGTTGGAGAAGTTTTTCACAACATTGCTCAAGGTGCCTAGAGGAGAGGACTGCCCAAGGTGAGTGGTGGGCTTTGGAGTTGGGAATATGGAGGAACTGGAAGGCTGGTGTGTTAGACACATTATTTGTTCAAGTAACTACTGAAAAGACTCAAAATATTGGTGCAACTGTGGTTGGAAAGGAGCATAAAAACCTAGGATCCAAAATATTTAGTTAATAACAGAGAATGATGGGAAAATCAGTAGATAACATCCCCAAGGAGAAGTGGGTAGTCAAGCTATATGGCTTGCAATTCAAGGAAAGAAGATGAGAGACTAGCTTACTGGATGTCTAGCTTATTGGAGCAGGGCCAGGCTGACTGGGGGAATTAGCATAGTGTCTATCACTGTGGTGGCTCTAAATATTTGTTGAAAGTACAGCGCATATAATTTAGAAAGGTATTTAACAACAACATCATAAACTAAGTGACATTTTTCTGATTAACAAATGGTTAATCAAATAGTTAAATTAGACAGAAGACTGCATTTCCAAAGCATTGTCATGTAGTTTTTCTCCTTAGCACTTAATACTATTCATAAAAGTACATATTTTACTTAATAGCATCTGTCTCCCAGTAGTAGTAATCTTCAAAAAAGGGAAATTTTGATCTGCTTTGTTTTGCTGCTGTATCTTTAGTACCTAAACAGGGCCCAATGCATAGTGGACATTCAATGAACATTTCTTAAACGAACGAATTCCATTTAACAAAGGGATTGTTTTCTTTAGTTAGTTGTCAGACTAGTTCAGTTGGACTTGGTGAGTAAGATGTATCTCAATTTTTAACTCATCTCTAAAGCTATTTTAGAAATAGTACTGTGTCTGTGAAAGATCCGGGACTCATTTTGTTTTGTTCCCAGTAAAAAATATAAGACAGACCTTTCTGAGAAGTGGTTATTAGATTCCAAGCCCTGTAATATCTGCGTGTGATATTACACATCTCTGTAATACATCTTGGTTATAAATTGTAAGCATAACGAGCAGCTTCTACCCTCCTCATCAACACACAGATTTAATGTGCGCATGTGAACTTGAAAGCTAACTCTTCATGAATCACTGCTCTAAGGTGTTGATTTCTTCAATAGCACTTCCAGTAATTTCCTTAGAATTCAAGCCCAGGTTTTTTTAAAAGTCACAGGTTATGTTGCTAAATGCTAAGTTTCTTATTTTCCTGTAAGTCTTTGTTTTCCTTAGAGATTGGCTAAAATTTCTTTTGAGTTGGGGGGGGAATTTCATTTATTTATGAACTAAGTAATACATACTATCAAAACCAATTACTGGCATCAGCGGTGCTCTAAAGTCTAATTTCTTTTTCGTAACAACTAAAATATCGCATAAGAAAGTCTACTTTTGTAGTACTACCTTGAAACATGGGCCATTCTTCTCTGCTTTCAACACGAAGCAGCAGCTGGGGCAGCCCTCGGAAGGCAGAGGAGGCAAAGAAGCTCCTCCCATTGTTCTGATGTTTCTTCTCTGACGGAGCAGCTACATCCAGGAGAGAGGGGAACACCATTGCAAGGGATCTACTGTACAGAAGGCTCACTGATCTGGACCGTTGTGAAAAAACTGGCCATTATAAGTCTTGAATGGTGCATCTAGGGTTGCCAGATTTAGCAAATAAATATACAGGATGGTCAGCTAAATTAGAATTGCAGAAAAACAGTGAATAATTTTGTATAAGTATGTCTCAAATATTGCACAGGACATACCCATACTAAAAAATTATTTGTTTTTTAATCTGAAATTCAAATTTAACTGGGTGTCCTTTATTTAATCTGGTGGTCCTAAGTGCATCCTAGTTTTCCTGTTACAGCTCGGAGCACTGAGACTCCTCCGAGATGTGCGCCAGGATCCACGTGGGTGCCTTGAGTGGCTCTCTCTGCCTGTGTTGTAAGGGGTGAAAGGGATGGATCCTGAAAGAGTGAGTGGGCTTATGAGGATAGTAATTCTCATTGCTAGGCTTTTGCTTTTGATTCAGTCAATTAAATGAAGGTAAAAATGAGGCTTTGACAGTGCAAATAGAAACGGCTTTCACAGATGTAACGGGGAGTGATGCACAACACCATTAAGGAGTCAGCAGGTTGAGTGTGCGGCAGCCAGCTGCCCCATCCTCTGCCCACTTACTTCTCGTGCCTATGTATTAAGGGAAGTGGGGCAAGATTTGAGAGACTCAACTTGTAAGCATATCTCTGACAGTTTACTTTTAATAACAGTGTTTGTATTGTGGAAATGAATAGAGAAAGAAATCATCAGTGGCGGTTTTAATGCTATTCAATGCCACCAGATAGCTCAGCTATGCAAGAAGCTTCGCTTTGAAAGCTCACCAACTCTGAGTTTCTTTTGTAAACCTGGGGGAAGAAACCAAAAATAGTGGGAAATTGAACAAACAATTGGTAAATAATGGAGGCCCAATCATTTTCGAGACACAGCCATTCCTGTCAAATATTAGCTCTGATAGTGTTTCCTTTGCAGATTCATGGCAAAATTTGAGTACAGAAAATCCAGATAGATATCGCTAATTATTATATTTTATATCAAATTATTTTCTTTAGTAATGTCGAGAATGGGAAATAGAGGCCCGATCCCCAGCCTTGCCACTAACTAGTCGTATATCCTTAGACAAGGCATTTAATATCTCAGGGCTTCACATGCTTTGTATTTAAAATGCAAATAATAACATCCATTCTGTCATCCCCATGGAGTTCTATGAGCAAAGTTGTAATAATAGAGTCAAGTGCTTTGGAAAACAGCATGGAAAGCACCAGGATTCACTTCTGCCAGTTCATGTTAACTAATGGCACAGACAATTTAGATAAATTACTAAAGAGGAGCCTGAATCAACTCCTGTAGTAAGTCCAGGTGTTCAGCAGCAAAAAAGATTGGCAAAAATACCACTTTGGAAAAACCTTTGGTTTTAAGAGTGATGCTTACTGGAGCATGCATAGCTCTGTCTTAGGTGTTCTCTCAAAAGGGTAAGATATGGTCCCTGTCCACATGAAGGTTACAATCCATTTGGAGAAGAAAAAAACACATGCTTGCTACTAAATAAAAATGCAAGATAGTTCATGATTTAGTACCCAGTGAGTGGTGATGACAGTAAGTTTCCCTTAGACATCACAGAAGAATATGAACAATGTAGGGACATTATTTTATAGAATTAGTGTTACAGAATTAGTCTTCAAGATGGTTGGAGACAGGCTTGAAGAAATGAAGAGAAGGAGGAAGGGCATTCTAGCCAAGGACAATAAGTTGGGGAGGTGGGGAGAGTGGCCTATTGAAGACAGTAAGGAGATTAGTTTGACTGGAGCAAAAATTCCTGCTAGGAATAATGGATAAAAGATTAGTGCATAAAATTAAATAATAGTGCATAAAAGATAAGGTTGAATAGGTAGATTGATTCAAAATTATGGCAGGTCTAGAATGCCAAGGTTGGGAGTTTGGACTCTTGAAAGTGACATATCTATTCACAAACAAATACAAATAAACTATGTACGTATACATGGATGCACGCTTAATATGTATTCTCTATTTCAAACATAGAACAGTTGACATCTACTCAGCATATGACTTAAAAGATTGCTACTTCAAGACAGGGCTCCCTGGAGGCTGAATGGTGTCTTGATACTGTAGTCACCCTTGGCAACAACTATCACACTAGTGGCTCTTTCATTAAGTTTTACAGGGTTCCTAGGTTTTGCAGTAATAATTGTCCCAATTATTGTGTTCCCTGTTATTGGTTTATCTGCTGCTCCAACTTGAAATTT
The DNA here is from genome assembly GCA_031878705.1 of Tapirus indicus. Classification (NCBI taxonomy): domain Eukaryota; kingdom Metazoa; phylum Chordata; class Mammalia; order Perissodactyla; family Tapiridae; genus Tapirus; species Tapirus indicus. The sequence continues at coordinate 122,223,140 of CM062919.1, read as the reverse complement.
TGTTGCAGAATATTTTAGTTTCTTTTGCCTCTGAGCTTTTTCAGAGTGGCTTACTACAGACCATGGCCACTTTGGTTTCTGCTGTCATCCCTTCTCCATATATGTCAAACCCAAGGAGTAATCCCCATTTCAACTCTGTTAGATTAGCTGTATTATAGACGTTTGTTAATTCATCCCTGCTAGTAATGTTAACTAATGGCATAAATGATTTTGATGAATTACTAAAGAGCCTGAATCAATTCCTGTAGCAGGTCCAAGTATTGGAGCAGCAAAACAAGATTGGCCTGAATGCTGCTTTGGAAAAAGCTTCGGTGTTTGAGAGTGATGCTTGATGGAGTGATGGCTCCTTCTGTCCACAGTCTCCTGAAAGACATCCTGGCCTTATGGATTTAATTTTATGCAACTTGGTCAATCAGCACACTGTTAGATTCAGCGCTGCCAAGGAAAGAAAATTTAGTGATGATTTTTAGCCAGGTTGCCAATGAAAATCTTACATTGACTAAGTCTAACTTCCTTTGTTGAGTCTTTGAACATGGCTGTGGAATATGGATTTAATAAAAATTGACCTATTACACAATTCTCTGATTTAGTCCATTGGTAATGAGGAATGGATTGGCTGCGATGATGTCAATGGACACAATTGAACAAACCTTCATTAAGTAGCTTGGAGTCTTCATGAACACTAACTGGGAAGCTAAGCTTTTTAAAAAATTGCAAAGGCCCATGAAAACAAAAGCTTTGTGAACATTGAAACTACTACTGGCGTTCTCTGCACGTTTATGTCAACCGAGATTATGTCTCTATTGCATTAAGGTCAAATCTGCCTTGTGATTTGAGAAGTTGTGCCTTAAGTTTCAGATGCCACCAGTAGGAATCAAGAAAGTGCCATCAGACATCACGTGTCACTCTTGTGTGTTGTGGAAAAGCTTCTGCAGATAACTAAGTAAATCTTCCGCAAGTGACTTAATGAATGTAAGCTTTAGAGCCGAGCATACAGTACAGAAGCATTTGCTACTATAATTGTCATTCTTATCATTTACCAGAAAATGTCTCAGTACATATATATGTCTTAGGATTCAGGAACTTCATCACTTTTTACAGATCTACTTTAGAGGACTAATTCCTTAAAATATGTGTAAAATCTGGTAGATGGCCATTTCTTTAAACCCTAGATGGGTTTTATCTTTAAAATTAATATATATGTTTAAGAAATCCATTTCTTTGAACCCTGGAAGAGTTTTATCTTTGAAACTAACATATATATGTTGGAAATCTCTTAAGTTTTAATAGAAAGAATATTTCTTTCTTTGTCCAAAATGAGAGCGTCTCCATCTTCATTATTGGTTATGACCATTCCTGCTCTCTGATACAAAACAGACAGGAAGTTTCACTGAAGTCTTAACCTCTCACATCTTTGCATTCTGCCAAATTTTCTTCCTAACTTTACGTCACCTTTCAAGTCTTTGGGATATTTATTTTGCCTTGATGGTGAGAAACTTTAAGATTCTGAAATTTGTGTTTTCCTATTATCAATGAACTTTTTTTCTTCCATTTAGCACTACTTGATGAAACCATCTCAAGTTCCTGTGGCAGAAACTGCTATATTGGATATTAGATACATAATATCCATTCTACCTCTATTAACGCATTATAACCAGGTACGTATTTCATTTTCTAGCCTCCCTCACAGATAGGGGAAGACAACGGCATTTAAGAGGAAGATGATGAGCAGAGCTTCCAGAAAAGTTCTTCAATAGTTCCAGCAGCTCTTTTTCTACTCTTTATCCCCATTCTTGCCTAGGATGTGGATGTGATGGCTCGAGCTACAGGGGCCATCTTACAAAGATGAGGTGATCTTGAAGATGAGCATCGAGGAAGATAAACAGAAATAATAGAAGTCTGGAATGCTGATGATATTATGGAGCCTCCAAATGGTCCCTGGGCTGCCTACCCCTGGACTTGATTGTACATGAGAGAGAAATAAACTCCTATATTATTTTAGGCTCCCTTACCTTACATCCCAATCATCAAGGGCCAATGGTAATTCGTAACTGACACTGTGTCCAGTCTTTTTGCTTACTGGGGTGTTTCAGAGTGATCTTTTTCCTTAAAGGTTTTTTGGCCCTGCCTGAGGATAAAAGCTCCTTAAAAGGCAGGAACTGGGTTTATGCCATTGCTCTTTCTTTGGTACCTAACCAGCATCATATGCAACTACAAGGCTGTTAATGAGTTATCTTTGTTGCTGTTAAAATCATCTGAGGCCTTAAAGATTGGAGTTTCCTGGTAAGAGACTGATTTTATACATATGTATAATATATATACATGTATATAGATATACATATATATAAATGCTATTCTCATCTGCCTTAATTCTCACCTCTGTGCTTCTTTAAAGCATAGCTTTGTAACCAGAAAAATAGCCTTGGAAATAGATATAAAATGAAAACTAATTAGGAAAGAGAATATCAATTTGCCAAACTTATTTTAAGGATTCACTTATTTTGAATGGTTAAACTCATCCATTCCCTTTGAGCCTACAGCTATATCTAAGAACAAAAAGAATTAGTCATTTCCCACATGCTCTGAACATAACCTTTATTCAGTTTGTATGTCTAACAATAGTAGTCAAAGGGATGAATACATAAAGATTTTTGCTGAATGGACCATTATATGGAAAACTCTTGCTTGATTGGTTAGATCAATCCATCTCTTTTACAACTGATTTAAGAATGGTTTTCCCAGTAAAATATAATCATACCTCACCTACTGGAAGAATTGAAAATACTAGTTCAATAGGACATTGTAGGAATGGATGCTCATATATTATAGATATTAACTGCTTTAGAAATTAGTTAAAGTTTACCAATAAACAAGTTTGCCTTAATAATGTTTCAGTTCTCTCTGTTTGGTTTTGAGCAGACCCAGAAATAAATACTCTTTCCTCTAGAACACCTTTTTCTTCACCAAGTTCCTCAATGAAGAGAGAAAACAAAGACTAAGGCAGGTGCAGATTAAAATGCCACTGTTTTGGTGATAAGGTGTAGGTTGAAGAATAGTTTTTTTTAATACTGAACCACAGAATTAAACTGATCACTCCGGCTAGACACAGGCACTGCTCCACAACCAGAGGTCACCCCCCATGGAGGCCAGGTCCCTTCCCTCATGGAGGGCTGGCTGAGTACACTTAGAACAAGGAGAGTCACACCAGAGGCTGTGCTTTTTGCAAGCACTTGGCTCCTAAGTAGAGACTGGAAAAGGGAGGTCAGTTTCTGCAAGTCCAGTTCTTTCCCCAAATTCATCAATCTGATCAGTTTCTCCAACTTCACTCATGAGCAGGGAATGGGGGCCGGGAGACAAGAGAGAAGGAATGTAGGGAAAATCTCTCCTCATGGCAGCCAGGGGAGTAAGGAATAAACAGTCCCTCTACCCCAACCTCCCACATAACACCCTCCTTTATTTCTAAACTATTATTCTTCATATGGCTGATGAAAGCACTTTCCATTTAACGTTTCTAGTGATTTCAGGTCTACTGTTAATTGATGGGATAACAATGCTTATTCAACAGTCTTCTTCAAAGCTTTTTAACATATAATAACTGAAGATGAGCTTGAGACATTTCCTGAAAAGGTGTGAGTCATTTCCAAAGGAACAAGGAGTGGATTCATCAAGAGGCTTGTCTGAATCAACAGTGAGGAAATGCAAGCACTCTGAAGTATCAACCACATTGGGAAACTAAAATTGATGTCATTGGTGTGTCTACACTAGAGGAAAACTGGCCAAAAGTCATTTTGCGAAATCACAGGGCTTCCCCATCAGTGCTGCCCTAGAAAGATCAGGCAAGCTAGGAGAGCAGGGCTGGAGTGAGAGACCAAGCTGACCTCATTGGTTAAGAGAGATTTCAATGTTGGATTAAAGCTTAACTGCTGCCCCGTTGTCCAAACTCAACACACAAATGTCTGTTTTATTTCTCAAATTAAGTGAGTATATCTGCACTTATATTTAAACATATTGTTATAGATACATGGACTTTGCCATTCTTATGGTGAGTTTAACTTTAAGAAGCAAGCAACTAATGCATTTCTATTGCTTTAAAAAAAACTATCAAGCTATACCTTTTTATCTAAATAAGCTATCAAGAAGATCTTAACTTTATAGCCTTTTGGATTAAATCTACCTAACTCCATGCTTTCAACACTTTTGTTAACTCGATCACAGAGATTTCTTGGTAATATATGGTTTTTGATCTTATCTGACTTGCTATTCCTCAACTACAACTCTCCATTTAAAAATCACTTTCCTAAGAGTGATGTACATTTTGGGCATCTGAGTATATTTGTAGAACTAGTAGTTGTGGTAACAAAACTAAGTTTACATGTCTGTCCACATCAGCACCATGTACTCAAGATGGATTTCAGCTGCCAAAAAGGTCACTCCAAACTGCTTGCACAAACCTGTCTTTATGCCCCTGTTTATTATGCTCCCATGTAGTAGATGTCTTAGGCACTGAAACAGCACAGCTATATATCAACAGCTCTCTGGTGGTTCCGAATGTTCTAAACAAGAGCAAGGGTGTGCTGAACCTCCCATGTAAACTTTATACAACAGATTCAGCAGAACTGTAATTATTTACAAAATGATGGCATGAGAAATCTCTGGATTTATATCTTACGTTAAAGTAACTTAGATGGTGTCTACATAATTCTTGAATTCGTGGTAGGTTTGCAATTTATTTTGTTTTATTTTGGTTGCACTTGATACAGCTCTAAGGCTATTTTCATTGAAATTTCAAAAAGAAAACAATGAAGATTGGACAGGTTTCTGAAATGTACGTGACGATTAAGCCTGGTGCATACATGGTATCATAGCAACTTGAACTTGTTCTTGCACTGGCACAAAGTACTGTGTGTTGGGTGTATAATGTGAAATCCATTTTGTTGTTTTGCTTTTATAACGAAAACAAAATAATTAAGAAAAAATATAGTATGTCAGAGACATATCTGTAGACAGTAGGCCAACTAAATCAGGTGGAATTTAGAACTTCATGTCCCTTTTTTTTCCATTTGTTTCGTGTCCAAAGTAGTGAATCTAAGCACAAAGCTCCCTTTGAGGTCAAGGGGACTCCCTGTTTGTACTGGCATCACAGGGTGGAGATGAAAAAAGGAATGAAGCCTCTGAGAACATGGAAAAATCCGGTTTCAATGAAGATTACAGTCCCAAAGTTAAAGTGATACGATGACATCAAAATATCATATATACTTATAGTTGGGGATATACCAATTTGTAAACTATATCTCTAAGAAACTCATAAAATTATTTGTCACTTATTCAATATTCATATCCCTCAAAACTGAGACTTAGCGGCACTGAAGACTTGAAAGGAAAAAAATCTACCTCTATTATGGCATATTTACAAAATCAATGTGTTAAATCAATTATGTCTTCTCTTTTGCTCCAGAGAAGTTAAAATTTCTGCAAAAAAAAAATAATTAAAATAATGTAATCTCCAGAAACCTTTGCTCACATACCAAAATTACTCTGGGCATGTTCTATTGAGATATTTCAGTGGATGTTTAGCATAAGAGCATGAACAATCTCCTATGAAATGTTATCTTATTACTGTCAACATACTTTTTGAGCTTTAACTAAATATTGTTCCTAACACCACTGTAGGAAAAAGCAGAAGAACTGAAAGAAGATCAGATAGGTAAGTGTTTTACTCAAGGCAAGAGACAGCATTAGGGTTAGAAATAAGATTAGACTCCAGTGTAACGCCTCATTCTACAACCAGGCCCAGTTTAGGAACTGCCTGCTGATTTAGGAGGACTAAGAAAAGAGTCAAGACAATCGCCATTATTCTCCCCACATCACTAAGGGGGAATAAACTAGGTCACCCTGTTGAATATTTCCTCTACCACCAGAGAGTATTTTTACAAAACTAGAAATTTGTCGACCCTCCTCATGTGGCACAGGAAAAATGTAATCAATCAATCCTGAAAAATCACAGAACTCAACTTACTTTTTAAAAATGAATTAGTAAATAAATAATTTCTCTATATGGAAGTGACCTATTCCTCTGGGAAATTATGATTTGATATGAAACCAAAATCAGAACCAGAAATTATGGGACAGAAATGTATAGAGTTGGGAAAAATTGAGATTTCTTTTGCCAAAAACGGATGCATTTTTGAGAACTTTGGAGTTCACGTTATAGTTCTTCATTTCTTTTAAATATAAAATGGGAATAATAACTGTGGAGCTTAATTGGAAAAACTAGAAAAAAGTAATAAAACAGGTGTTTATATTCTTTAGACCAATTAGTCTCAGGATCTTTGAAACTGTCACATTTTATCATTTTGTAGTTGATTTTACATAAACTATCGTGCCTTGTAAAATTTCACTTGGTATAAATTTATTTTGAAGATTAGAGTGATATAAAATGTAAGTATACTTTCACGTCTTCTTTTAAGTGGAGGTGCTGTTTTAAAAGATAATTTTATCGCATATCTTGAAGTTATTAAAAATCCCCCCAAATCTAGTCCACACAGGTGTCAAAAAAACAAGTTGGGGGGCAGCCCGGTGGCGCAGCGGTTTAGTCCGCGCTTAGCAGCCCGGGGTTCACGAGTTCGGATCCCGGGCGCCTGCCGACGCACTGCCTGTCAGCCATGCTGTGGCGGCATCCCATATAAAGTAGAGGAAGATAGGCACAGATGTTAGCCCAGGGCCAGTCTTCCTCAGCAAAAAGAGGAGGATTAGCAACAGATGTTAGCTCAGGGCTGGTCTTCCCACACAAAAAAAAAGAAAAAACCAAGTTGGTCTTCATTACTTTGAATAAACTTTATTTTATTTCTTTTTAGAAATAAAGTTCATAAATTATCAAAAATGAGAATAGCTTTGTTTTATATTTATAAAAATAATACAAAGAAAATAGGACAATTAGAATTAAACTCTTAAAAATAAGTAAACCAGTGGTACAACTGTTAGAGGCAATAATTGCCTTTCAGGTACAAGATATGCAGTAAGCTGCACTAGAGATTTCAAAATCTGTTGAGCCAACAAAACCTCAGTGGAAACAATCTCTGATTTTTTTAAAACTAGACTTCAAGAAGGAAAGGAAGCTCTCATTTGTCCAAACAGCTGTCAATTACCCAGTCTAAGGGGGTGAACAAAGTTATGGACAATCCAAAGAATAATTGAGGAGATAGTCTTTAAAGAGCGTTAACTCTTTCATCCTTTTCGTACTCCATCGATCCTCTCCATCCCTCCCCTCAACTCCTTCTAGCAGATTGTGGGCTAGGGTTCATTGTACCAGGGATAGTTAGGAAGGAGTGAAAAGCAGAGGGAAAAGGCTGCTAATTTTCCTCGCTTTGATTTCCCAAAACTTAAATCCATTAAGACTGCTGTAGCTGCCTCTTAGGCAAGGCAAATATCAGGCAAGTGATAGTCTCCCAACGCTAAGGTTTTTGTTGTTTCTCTGAAATTTCCCTTGAGCCAGAAAAAGAACACTGGAGAAGAGATTAGATGGTTTCCTGGTTCCTGGCAGCCTATCAGGTGGCACAGTGAGAGCAAGATTGAAACTTCGAGGTGGATAGAAATGTGGGACCTCTTAGGAGCCAGAACCACCCCTCACCCAGTCAGCATTAGGTGAGAACTTCCCTGATGTGGCAAGCAGCAGCTTGACTAGGGATTGCCCTCCTGGAATGCTTCAAGACTTTCCTTGGGTATTTGACTTCCCCTTGTGGACGCCTTCAAGATACTCAAAAGCCCGCCCAAAGGTCCCAGGTATCCCTGGGTGCCTTGTGGTATTGTAATAAACCGGGGAAGCTGGTCTATGTGTGCGATGGGCTAAATAATAAAAGTTGTGATACCTTCTATCATTGCTGAGGCACCCTGGCCATGATCACAGGATTTTAAAGGCGTTTAATTCCATTTTTGTATGAGTGAATTTGGTGTTCAATTCACTTCAAACTAAATAGCAGGCATGAACTCACAATGAAGAGAAACCTCAGCAAAGGCAGGGAGCTGCTTAGATTTTTCACTTGCTGCCTCTGTTCAACTCCTTCCAGAAATGACTAAATTCTGAAGTAGACTGATGAAAATCACTTCTCTCAGAACTTCCTGGAAGACGAGGCATAGTTAAGCATTCTGATTTCACAGGGCATCACTGCCAACTACTTGCCATAGAAATGAATGAAAACTGTACAAACCCCAAGCAAGATTTGCTGAATGTCATTCAAAGACTAATCATCCAGAGGTGACCCAATGTTTAAGTTCAAATCTGGAACAGGACTAAACAAATTTGAAGGAGGAAAGGACTAAATTAAAAATCCTGTGATAGCAGGTTTCCATGTCTGCAGGTGAATCTGAGCAGGCTGTAAGGTTAGGACTCACCCACTCATTGTGGACAATTTTAATCTCACATTAGTGAAGGGGCCAGTCTTGCAGACTTCTCTGCATGGTCTATTACTAGTATAACCCTGCACATGCCCTGGTTAATCAGATCCAATTGCTCAACTCGACTGTGCTCTACCCATAAATATTTGTATTTTTTCTTCTCTGTGTTATTCCAATTAATTAAATAATACTTTGATTTGAAATGAGCACATCAGGGAGAGTTTTTTGATTTAAATAAGGTTTTCTTCTCAACCTCATGACCACTACTGAGATTATTCCTGCCAGCACAACCCCTCCTCCAACCACCACCATTGCCCTGTGCCCATGTTGGTCTGTTGAAAACTGGAGATTCTCTGTTGCAAACATTCTATGATGTGGTGGACAATATAGTATCAAACAGTATAGAGTTTAAAGGTTACTTTTTAAAAATTGAACCCAAGCAATTGTAACTTTCCACTGGAGAGTTTAACATCCTACAATCATCAGTGTCCACAAGCTCTGTTAACCAGCTCTACTGATGCAAACATTTCTTTGCAAGCGTGTACTGAGATATTGTAAATTACTTAACTACAGCAGTGTACTTTCTTTCCCTTAATCTTGATCTGATCCCTGAGGGGCTATTTATTACAGATATATACAACTTGTCATTAGAAGTGAAGTTAATGTAATATGACACAAGTAGCACACATTGTTTAAATGTGTTCCAGAAAGTTAGCAAATTTAGTTCAGAGAATACGTACATGCTCTTCTGCCCGAAAAGCAGCAAGAAAGGAGTGAGGCGGGGTGGGGGGTGGGGGAGAGGGGCAAAATATTAAACACTGCTCACTGTAGGTGGCCAATTAATACCCTGTATCCAAGCTGGAACAAATCCTTCCACTATATACATAAAGCATATAATCTCTTATCTGCTTAGGCATTATCAAATATTTTAGCAAATCCTAGTAACTTCAAACACAGGTTTAATGGAATGCAGTACTAAAACATGCAAAGTCAAGAATCAAGTTTTTTAAGAACATAATCTGTTTTAGAAGGTTTCGAGAGAACTACTTTGCAGTGCCATTATAATCTCATCCCATGAGGAAAGACGTCTGATTTGGCAAAACATTACATGTGTTAAAGCAAAATGCACAACTTTGCCTTCCCCCAAATCAGAGCCATAAGCAGGAAAATCATTTTAATGCCTTAGAAGCTGAAAGAGTGCACTGCTATTGGTCCAGTTCTCGACATTTGGTCACCAGATAATATTAATTTGAACGGGAATTCTAATAGATGGCCACATGACACTAATAGTATGATCCAGCCGGGACATGTGCCAATATTAATTCAACATTGTGGTTTCTATCTCTTCATCAAGTTAAAAGCAATACAATTCATTACACCAAGAGCATACAAAAAAAAAGAAAACAAAACACCAACATAGCCGATAATAAAGCTCTGACAAAATTTCAGTTTTCACTCACTTATACATTTACTTTAAAATGGATCCATTTCTCCCCCAGCTATACTGTCCTTTTTTCCTGGATAACTGGGATATATTTAAGTGTCTTTTCATCTTTTCCATCTTCATCTGGGATTCTGCTCATGCCCTCAGGGTGGTTGAGATGAAAGATCAGAAAGTAGGTAAAGTGAGAGAAATTGCCCTGCCAGAGTGAGGCAAACACAGCATGAAGCCAGAGAGAAAAGTAAAGAAATAGAGAGGGAGAGACAGACAAAACTGCCTGGAGAAAACTGATCTTTCCATGTATTTTAAAGCAAAAACTGAGTGATATACTTGACTTATAAGCGTACTATTTTACACCGCTTATATAAATCAGAATATATAGAGCCAAAAGAGAGTGCCTAGCTAAAAGCAGGAAAAAAAAAAGAGGACCATCTCACTTTTTTAAAGAGAATAATTTCTTAGTAGGGTTTGCCTGGCTTAAGGAATCTAGTGCTTGGGAGTGATGTGAGATAACATTTTCTTGTAATTTTATATAGTAAGCAAAGATTTAGAATATTTACAGACCACCCTGAGTAAGAACGTCACTGGATTCTAGGAACATGCTCATACCAGAACATTCATCTTAAAAAAAAAAAGTGCCCAATGGCCCTCGGGCCATATATGGCTGTAGGGGAAGGTATGCCTTTGACCTCCCAGTGCCTGAGAATTAGAGCACAAAGTCATTACAGCCTACTGAAGGATTTTCTTTCTTTAATTTGCTACAATGACTTACTTTTTATCAGATCTGGCCAGTGACTCTGCTAAACACTAAGGTTCCCCATGTTCTAATCTCTGACAAAAAGAGATTCCAAGATATTTGCATTGTTTTGAGTGACAGTCTGCTGCGGTGGGAAGCTATGATTCAGTGTAAAACCAAGTTTTTTAATCATTTGCTTCAAATCAAACTGGATTGCTTCCGTATTTGGGTGCTGCTGGCTCCCTCCATGCTCACGGGCTGACATAGAAAGGAGTCTGTGTATTATATTTTAGACCATATACAGCCAGACTGGTGTAAGTAGCTTTTTCTGATTTATGGGTGGGTCTTGAAACAGTCAGAATTTCTCCTTATTAAAATTGATATAGGAATGTTCCAAGCTTTCACTCAAGAAGAATTCCTTTCATTTTTATTCTATACAATGTAATTGTAATGAATTACAGTATCCCACTATTTATATTCTCAACATACACTTTCACAGAAGTTCCCTGTCATTCTGCATTAGTTAACAGATGCTACAATGTCTGATCTTAAAGATTTCGTGGCCCCTGTGTATTTTTCCCATTACTCAGGCAGCTAGATTTTCCCCTATTGGTTATTTCCTCTATGGGAATAAAGGCTCTTTTGGATAAACGTTAACTCTTTCACGGTTCCACTTGCTGTAGCGTGCTGCAGCAGTAAACAAAACAAATCACACAGCAGTCATCTCAAGGAGCCTCATTCCTACTTACACACAAATTTAATGGTTATTCAGATATTCAGTTAGCTCTTTCTGAAATGCTAAGAATGTTATTAAAAATTATTCACAGTAATTAATTTCCTATCAAGCAACTGTTTACAGAAAAAGATGCTAAGAAATTTATGTAGCATTATTTCCTATAGGCAGGGACATATATCCAACATAACCCTGTATGTTTACCTGCAAGTCATAATCTACTTGGTACTTAGGATACAGGTTTCTAAATATTTTATTTTATTTATTTTTGTTAGGAAGACCAGCCTTGAGCCAACATCCGTTGCTAATCTTCCTCTTTTTGCTGAGGAAGACTGGCCCTGGGCTAACATCCATGCCCATCTTCCTCTACTTTATATGGGACGCCGCCACAGCGTGGCTGACAAGCAGTGCATGGGCGGGCGCCCGGGATCCGAACTCGCGAACCCTGGGCTGCCAAGCGCGAGCTAAACCGCTGCCCCACCGGGCCGGCCCCTCTAAATATTTTATTTTAGGATATCAGTTCAATTTGTTTTTAACTGAATGGAAGGCCCTTAGTTTTCTCCATGGATAGTCTTCCTTCATGGATTCCTGAAGTATGTAATATAAATCTTCAGTCTAACAATATTACTATTCTAGAAAACCACATGGTTTTATTAAAAGATTAATAGACGGTACTCTTTACTTTTTGCACATTAATCCATTCATTGATTCACGAAATATTTTTAGTAGCCCTTGCACTAGGATTACAGAGGCACATAAAGAGCACTTCTTGTCCCCAAGAGGCTCTGGAGCTCTGATAGGCATCTTGCGGAACACATGGTTCAAACACTTATGGGTTCTGTCTTCACCCAGTGCGCCCACGACCAAAATTATCTTAAGTCCAATTCTCTTCTGTCAGATACTGAAAAGTAAGATCACACAATATCCTTCAAGTGTGGGTTGCCTTCTCTCTTTCAGAAGTGACTCACTATGACCTTCTCTCCCCTGATTCTGGAGGGCAGAAGGGAGAGCAGCAAAGGCAAATGTTGTCAGGAGGGAAACTTGACTGATCCCAATCCTCCTGATTCCCGGCTCTCATCCTGGAGCTCACACACTTTAGGGATTTGCATCCAGAGGCACACACAAGACTTGTAGACACTTGTAACACTTTCTGAAGGTATTTGAAAAGATATTCTTTCAGTCTCAGCTAGTGGTAAATAAATCTATTAGCTTTCTGATTGCAGATTTGTCTCCCAATATTGTTTGCGAGGAACCAGAAGAAGCAAACAGAAACAAAAATGCTGATAATATTCAAATTTTGAAATTTTCAAAAACTCATTGGATTGCATGATTCAGGTTAAAATTTCTAACCTCAAAAAATTCATGGAGCAAGTTATGGCTTATTCACAATTAGGCACTTTCAAACAAGGCTCCAGAGAGCCTCTGTAGGAGGTGGGGCTGGAGTGGAGGAGGTAGAGAGGCCAGGAGAGAAAAATCTGCCCCTTTGACCACGTAACTGTACTTTGGGCTGTTGTATACCTTGAAGGTCATCATAAGACTTCATTTGACAAAGAATTCTCCTACTCAAAGAAAGAAAGAAATGCTATAAAATATGTATTCTAGATAATGTGTCATCAGAGGATTTGCCTAAATCCAAAATAGCTGTTTTTAGCAATAGAATTCTTTTTTTCCCCAGATAAAAACTTACGAAGACTATCAGAATTTTCTTGAATTTGAATAAACTTTCAGTATTCATTTTGGGAATGTGAATCAGTTATTACCTCACAGAAAAAGAAAAATAAGTATTGTCACTAGGACTTTATAAGAAAACAACTACCAGGAGAGAAGTATGTTAATGTAAAAATAATTATTCTTTGGGCTTTAAACATAATGTATTTTCATTGCAGAAAAGTTTGGATACACAGAGAAGTATTTTTTGTGTGTGTGAGGAAGACCAGCCCTCAGCTAACATCCGTGCCCATCTTCCTCCACTTTCTATGGGACGCCGCCAGGCATGGCTGACAAGCGAAGCGTTGGTGGGTGCCCAGGATCCGAACTCACGAACCCCGGACCGCCAAGTGTGGACTAAACCGCTGCGCCACCGGGCGGCCCCCACAGAGAAGTAGTTTTAAAGTGATAACAAATCATCTGTAGGCCCATTATTAGACTGCGGATGTAGGAACACCACCGATATCATAATGAATACACTTCTGTGGCCTGTGTATTTAATTTAACATTGTCTTGTGCAGTTACTCATGCATTTTTTTTAGAAATCTTTACTTAAGGATGAAACAGAAAAGACGGAATTGAAGCAAGTTGTCATTGGTCTAAAATTTTAAGAAGCGTGATTCAGGGACTACAGCTCTTTACAAATTCCTTCACTTTTCTGTTTGGGCAATCCCAGGTAGCAAGCAGCATTTGCCTTGAAGCTAATATTATGTTGGAGGTGAGACCCCTGTGGTCCTAGGTCTCTGGAAATTTCATTCAGTCTATCTGAGAGATATCATCCACATTGGTCTACCCTTCACTTTCCTAATTTCTTTTTCCATTATCTCATAAAGAAAATAGTTATAAATTAAATAAAAGGCAATTTCTAATGTGAGAAGGAAAGCCAAATAATCAGAAAAGAATTGTCTTAATGAACTGTTAAGCCTAAATTAGACTTCCTGATGTAAACTAAAATAAAATGCTCACAGCTTGTGATAAATTAATGACTATTACACATATTAAGCAAAAGATTATCTAGTCTGTCTTTGAGCTAAAAAAAGGCAAGATTTCCCAACCAGAGGCCAGAAGACATGGGTTTAGGGGATGGGTAGATTCACACAATGCTAAGTGTGAAGATCTACCAGGATTTTGTCCAAATATATTTTAGACTAAGTACCATAGAATTGTCAGATCTATTTAAAGTTCATAGCTACTGCGAGTATTTAAACACTTTGGGATAAGAAACAATTTGTCCATCACACTACAGAGCAAATTTAAGTAATTAAAATAGCCTAGTGGTAATCATAATCTAGTAGGTTAAAATATTTCTTCTCTAGCTTCTTTGCTCCTTCTCTACTTCTCTCCCTCTTTCCCTTTGTCTCTTTCTCTCTCTGTCTGTCTGTCTTATTCTCTCTCATAGCTTTTCCCCTAACTAGAATATCCTCCACTTTGTCCCCAAAACTAGGTTGGCACGGTTAACTCTTAATTATCATATTGGTTTAGTTTTAGACTTCGCATCTTCCCTAACTCCTCCCATCATTAGGTTACTCTCCCTTCCATTTGCTCTGGAAGCAGCCTGTAAATTCCCTACCATAACACTGTATAAAAATTGCTTATTTACATGTCTTCCCCCACCTAGACGGTAAATACCTTGAGCATCATTTTTCCCAGCATCCAATGAAGTCCTCGTCATTGAGTAGGTACTCAACAATATCTATCAAATGAGTGAATAAACAAGTGAAAATAAATAACTAATAAATAAATAAATGGAATAAATTTTTAAAAAATGAAATAAATGAGTAGGAAAGGAAATAAATTTTATCTAATTGGGATATTGCCATTATAGTGACAGCCTGGCACTTCTGCCAATTCTTTTTGTGCAATAACCTAGGACGTTAAACTCCACATGACCACGTGGATGGTCTCTCGGTTAGCTGTAACCATTAAAACATCACCTGCTGTCAAACATACCTTTCAAACTCTGTGTGTTATTTCAGGACCTCGGCCTAGAGCATTTCTTTTGGATAAATGATCCTTAAGGGTTAATGACCCACTGCCTTGCTTTAGGCCAAAAACTATTTTTAATCAGTCATTAGTCTCCCTCTGAGTGGCCTGAAACTTCATGATTATTGCTTAATTTAAGCACAAACTACAAAGCAGTCAGTCAGAACCCTGCCTATCTCTGTCCTTTAAACATAATGAGAACAGATTTCAGTGAATTTAATCAGTTGTTTACATATGACTTGGTTCTTGGCAATAACAAAAACTGTGTCCTTCATTTTTATAAAAATTTAAGCATAATCTCCTAAGAGGTCAGATCATATTAGTTGTTTCCTCCGTGGAGCAACATCACAATATTTAAGACTGAATATTTAAAAATACAAACTGGATAAAATTTTATTTCAATGTTCTGCTAATCTACTCTCTATTCACCTTTCTCTCAGCACAAATTTGACTAGTTTCTTGAAATATATAATAACAATTGTCTATTGACAGTGTGACCCATGTTTCTTAAGGCAATTTGATACCATATGACTTCAGAAATACCTTGGATTTCTTAAATTAGTAACAGAAAATGTGGATTTTTCCAAAGTTTTGCTTTACAAATATTTACTGCAGCACAAAACTTTGTTATATTTCTTCAGTCTACTTGATAATCTCCTGTTAGACCATCCCAGGCTTGGAGAAGCCAAAGAAAAATTGTGGAGCCTGCCAAAGGCAAACAGACTGTGTATTTCTTTCAAAATTCTATTTTTTCAATAGCTTGTGGGTTTTTTTCTGATAAAATAAATGATTTAGACTAACAAGCCACTCATTGATCTTTGACCTTCTCAGCCACATCAAAAGCATCTTAAAAGCCAATTAGTGGAAATACAGAGGCAAGGTCATTTTATTACAGCACTCAACATTGGAACTATGCTATTTTACATAGATTCAAATTATCCCATGGCTTTCACTAGAAAAATAGAAAGATAAATACTTCAATCATAAAGCAGGTAGATATTTTGCATGCACACATGATTTTACTCTTCTTCATGCTAGATACACTAATTTCCCTAGCACAGCCAACACACGCGGTCTCTGGTAAACACTCTCTTGATTATCTCTTTTGATGTAGATCAGGAACAGCACTGATAAATGATGTCTATTGATAATCCCCAAGCCTCATTTGAGCCACTGGCTTTAATTGCTTTCTCAAATCAGCCCTTTACCAGACTATTTCAGAAGTAATATGTGTAAGATTAAACATTGGCTTTTACTCTCTTTTGCCTTTTTCTTCTCTGATAGTGTTGATTTTAGGCAAGAGAACAGAGGAAAGGGAGAAAATCCAGGACTTGTTGACTGTAGCACTGAATATAAGCCCTCAGAAGTTAAAACAATTATTTTATTAAAATGATTATTCAATATATTTGTAATTAAATTTCTAAAAATCAGGTGTTTCAAGAAGCATGCATTCATTGATTTTTTTTTCTGATTTGATTCAAGGATCTGCAATTTGCAAGGCCCTTGGCTAGATATACTTTGGAATATATAATAATAGAAAAGACACAGTAACCATCCTTAGAAAATTATAGTCTACCAGAAGATGTTACCATCTGGTAACCCCCTCAGTATATTGTGCTGGGGCATGATGCCTTTCTGCCAGTTTAATAAGAAATGATAGAAATCATTTTGATTTTGGGAACAGGTATTTTTGTGCGGTGAAGAGAACCAATTCATCTTATTTTAAAAATGAGGATATCCAATTTTTCTCTAAGCAAGATGTTATCTTTACATGTATATGGCAGAAAAGTAAACAAGTATACAAAGGAAAAAAAAAAACCCTAGAACAAAAACCTAAATATATCCTAAAATGAAGCATAACGCTATAATGCTATAATCTAAAAAATGTGTGGAACTGGTAGAATAAAGTCTCCAAGGTCACTTGTTACATACAAGTATCAGCTATTGAAAAACTGTATTGGACTTTGATTTTCTAAGCAGGAATTTCCAGTCTTTTCCTGAATGCTTTTTCTCTAAAGTACAAGCAGACCACATTCATCAAAACCAGATGCTAATGTCTCTCTGCTCAGTTTCAGTTATCAATATCAAGTTTGAAAGATCCAAAACATTTTTGTAAAACATTGACTATGCCTGTGATCAGGTCATATTCACCAGGGTTGACATGGGCCAAGGTATATAAATGCCTTTGAAACTAAAAAAATCAAGGTCACTCAGACCATGTTTTTCTCTTTAATTTTTTTAAGTCAAAAAATTTTTGTCCAAGATATTTCACATACATCTGCAGCACAAGTACGTGCGCACACACACACACACTTTTTGTTAAGGTCTGCTAAATAGTAGGCCAGGAGAGAAGCCCAACTTCCGGATTTGGTTCCTTTGAAAACTGCTGACACTGAACGGATCAGCCCTTCAAACTCTGGTCGGCTCTGTTGGCCACAGCATGTCCATATGAGGGGGGTGCAGTCAGCAACCAAGAGCACTAGTGTGACCACTCCCACAATCTTGAGTGGTTCCAGCAAACCAGAAGTTACAGCTCCACAACTTGTACCAATGTGTTGATAGAGATGGGACCATATTGTATGCTAGTATCCTTAAGAGAATAATGAAATCCTTGAGTTCCTTTGATGCCCTTCTCTTGGGCATCCAAAATTCTATCCATATACCATTTTCTCCAGCTATATTTGAATATTCTACATAAAAATCTTTCTTTTCCTCTTAGAGAATAATCCTAAAAACAATCATATAAACAAAATTTTATAGTTTTTTAAAATGTACTTACATACTTGATTTAAAGACTTTTAAAATTTACTGCAGCTATAGAAGTTCAAAGAGACAAGTAATCAAATTAAAAAATAACTTGACTTTATGAATTCATTTATTGGTGTAGAATTTATCAAAAATACCAATTAGATGTTAATATTCTGGTATAATATATGAAAGCAGGTAGCATAATTTAATGCAACATCTATATAAAATGTGAGCATCTATATTAAATGTAATCTAAACACTATTTAAAAATCTTAGAGATATTTAAGTGCTGTGTTAGGTAATAAATGTGCAATGGTAAACAAAACAATCAGGAGCTCTGCCCTCACAGAGCTTACAGATATACATTGAACAAACACATAAACAAACAAGTAAATAAGTAAAATGGTAATACATACAATGAAGAAAACAAACGGGGCACAGCAGGACTTATTTAATTTTGTAGGTCATATGTGATGTGATGGTTAATTTTAAGTGTCCACTTGACTGGGCCATGGGTTGCCTAGATATCTGGTTAAACATTATTCTGGGTGTGTCTGTGGGGGTGTTTCTGGATGAGATTAACATTTGAATTGGTAGACTAAATGAATAAAGCAGATTGCTCTCTCTAATGTGGGTGGGCCTCATCCAATCTGTTGAAGGCCTGAATAAACAAAAAGGTCAAGTAAGAGAAAACTCTTCCTGCTTGACTGCCTTCTATCTGGGACATCAGTTTTTTCTTGCCTTCTGACTTGATCTGAAACATCAGCTCTTTCTGAGTCTCAAGCCTGCCAACATCTGCACCAGAACTACACTATTGGCTCTCCTAGGTCTCCAGCTTGCTGATTGCAGATCTTGGAACTTGTCAGCCTGTACAGTCAGGTGAGCCAATTCCTTATAATAAATCAATCTCTCTCTATCTAGCTAACTAGCTATATAGCTCATATATGTATATTTATATAAATATATATAAATACACACATTCTATTGGTTCTGTTTCTCTGGAGAACCTTGAGTAATATAGATGGTATTTTTTAGGACGTCTCACTTAATCTGAGATGTGGAAGATAAACAGAAATTAACAAAGTGAAGAAAGTGCAAAGCATTTGCAAAATTCTTAAATAGAAAATAGCCCTAAGTGGCTGAAATTTTGTGTAAAATGCCAAGCTATGAATTTTGTTTCTTAATCTAAGTGTAATTATGAAAAGTTTTTAAGGAGGGCCATGACTTGTGTTTATATTTCACATTTTAAAATATGTTTTATCCTTAAAATATGTATATTTTTAAAAAATTAGATCACTGGAACTAGTGACTGGAGAATAGATTAAAGGTGATGGGTAGGTTGAAAGTGAGATAAGACAGGAAGAGGGATAGCAGTAGAGATGGAGAGGAGTAAGCAAAATATAGTCAGGTTTTGGAGGTAAATCAGCAGAACTAGTTTATGACTGAGGAAGATGAGGGAGAAGGAGGTAGTGGGAAGGATGATTCTTACGTTGATGGCTTGAGCAGGTGGGTTGAAACAACTGGATGAAGAGCAGATTTGTAGAGGAATGACAATAGTGAAATTTGGGGCATATTTATTTTCTAAATATAGTAATCCAAATGGTGGTTTCCAAAAGAATTGCATATAAGGATGTGAAGCTCAGGAGAGAGATCTTAATTGGAGATACATCTTTGAGACCCATAGGCTTATAAATGGTATTAAAGGTGTGGCAATGGTTTAGATCACCTAGGAAATGAACATAGAGTCAGAAGAAAAGAGTCAGAAGACTGAGCCCCGAGTAAAACTTAAAGTTTGGAAAGAGAATGAGCACACAGAAAACATTGAGAAGTAGTCAGTAAGCAACATGAGGAGAGTGTGGTGTCACAGAAGTCAAATGAGGAAGAGCTATTGTGAAGCATGGAGGAGGCAAGAGTGTTAAATAAAAGCATTATCAGTTCATGAGAAACTGATAAGAGGAGAATATTAAAATTTGGCAGATGGACATAATTAGGGGTGGGAAAAGAAGCCCATAAAGAAGGATTACCATATCTAGTAGAGAGAAAGATCACCCTAGTAAATAATTCTCTCAAGACTGATAGGATCATATCACAGCCAAAGTAACAGATTCAGAGAAAATCTGAAAATAGAAGAGAATAGTCCTATACATAATTCCAGGAATTGCCAGCTTTTCTAAAATGGTATGTCAACTTTATATGTATCATTTCATCATGAGCATTATTGTGTTAGAAATACATTTTAATAAGTCGTTTATTTCTGTATAGTTAAACTCTTACTGTCTGCAAAGAAAAAAATGTGCCAAAATCCCTAAAAAGTTTCACTGAAAATCTAGTTCAAATAAAGCTCTGATCATGATAGAGTAACTAGGCCTGGAGTTATCTCCCTGCCATAAACAGCTAGAAAACTGGTAAGAATATATGGAACAATTGTTCACAGACATTGAGATAGCAGGAAGTATAGTACTGTAATCCCTGAAAGAAAGGAAACAAACAAGGCCCCCTCTGCTTGCCCTGGCTCTCTGGTTAGAGAGACATCTGTACCGTGGTGTAAAGAGAGGCTCTCAAGCAAAGCATAGGTGTGTTGCTGGCTTGAGGAGACAGAGACAGGAGTTCAGAGAGCCTGAGAAAACTGGAATTTGAGGAGTAGAGTGTTGGAAAGAAGAGAGAAACCCATGGAAGAGTTCAAGAACTCTCCTTAGGGTCATTGTAAGCCTTTGGCTGAATACTAAGCAATATATACATCGTGTGAACTCAGTGGGTCTGGGCAAAAAAGGGCCAGGGATTTGTAAGCTGAATAATTCCCATACTGGGAGACATTCATGTACAAATATCTATAGTGGAGAGATTTCTTTAACAC
Organism: Tapirus indicus; assembly: GCA_031878705.1. Classification (NCBI taxonomy): domain Eukaryota; kingdom Metazoa; phylum Chordata; class Mammalia; order Perissodactyla; family Tapiridae; genus Tapirus; species Tapirus indicus. The sequence continues at coordinate 122,202,547 of CM062919.1, read as the reverse complement.
TTGAGAAATTCAGTAGCGATCCCAGAAATGTCATGCTTAAGTAGGAAGCCTAAACTATCACTAGAGTAGCCCTCATTAAGCTTAAAAACAGGCCTTGAAATGATCAGGTGATCTGCAAGTAACTAAACTGCTTGCCAGAACAAAATTCAACACTCTTTCAAAGAAGACAACATGATCCATATATTCACCAATATAACACAGACAATGTCTAGAATCCAATAAAAAGATTTCTACATGTGGGGGTGAGGAGTAAAGCAACAGGAAAATATGATCTGCATTCAGGGGAATAATCAGTCAAAAAAAAAGTCTCGGAAATGACAGAGATGATGGAATTAGCAAATACGATTTAAAAATATAATCTCTAAAATAAAAATTTACCAGCAGATTAGACACAGAAGAAAATATCAATGAACTTAAACATGTAGCAATAAAAACTATTCAAACCAAAGCACAATCTGTGGAAGTAATCTGTGGAAAAACATCAAGTTTACCATTACATACCTGTAATGGTAATCTTGAAAAGTGGGGCAAAGGAGAACAGAAAATTTTTTGAGGAGTAGTTTAAAATTTTCCAAATGAAAATCATAAATCCACAATTCTAAAAAGCTCAATAAACCCTATGCAGGATAAACAAAAAAGAAAAATATATCTAGGCATATCATAATCAAATTGCTGAAAACAAGTGACAAAGAGAAAAGCAGTCAGGAAAAACCAACCACATCATGTATAAAGGAACAAAGATGAAGACTACAGACATCTTGAATTAAACTGTGCAAACCAGAAGATCTTTAAAATGCAGAAATGATGGGAAAAAATTTTGTTATTCTAGAAATATCCTTCTAAAATGCAAGCAAAATCAGAAAAACAAAGCTATGAAACTTTGTTGCCAGCAGACCCGCTCTACAAGAAATGTTAAAGAGAGTTCTTCTGGTAAAAGGAAAATGATAACAGATGGAAACTTATGTCTACATCAAGAAATGAAAAGAGCCAGAAATAGTAAATGTGTGATTAAATATGAAAGACTTTTTCGTCTTTCCTGAATTCTTTCAAAATATAATTGACTGATTAAAATAAAAACAATGACAATATTTATGGTGTTTATAACATGTAGAAAATAAAATATATGATAAAAATAGAATAAAGCTCAGGAGGGGAAATGGAAGTATGCTGTTTTAAGGTTATTACTTTATATTTAAGTGGCATTGTATTATTTGAAAGTAGAATATGATACATTAAAGATGCATATTCTAAACTTCAGAACAACTACTAAAAAATTAAACAGTTTAAAATTCAAGAGTGGGAATGACAAGATTACTGAAAAATGGATAATTATCTAAAAAAAGGCAGGGAATGTAGAAATACAGAAAGAAAGAATAGCCAGACAAATGGAAAAAAAAATCAAGATGATAGATTTAAATGAAACCTTATCAACAATAACATTAAATGTAAATGGCCTAAACACCCCAAGTGAAAGGCAGAGTTTACTAGACTGGATTCTTTTTCTTTTTAAGCAAGCTGTATTAGACTTAGCTGTATTCTGCCCAGAAGAAACATATTTTAACTATACAGACATATATAGGTCACAAGTACAATGAATGAAAACATATATCATGTTAAAAATAATCTAAAGAAAGTTGGAGTAGCTATGTTAATAGCTGACAAAGTAAACTTCAGAACAAGAAATACCACAAGGGAAGGATATTTTGTAATGATAAAAAAGACGTAACAATTTCAAATGTGCATACACCCCGCATCAGAGGTTCAAAATACATGAAGCAAAAGCAAAAAGTCCTCTCTAAGTAATTGACAGAATAAGTAGACATAAAATCAGCAAGAATTTAGTAGGCATAAGTAACACTATCAACCAATTTGACCTAATTATCTTTTCTAGAACATTCCCCTCAACACAGCAAAATGCATATATCATTTCCAAGGATACATGGAACACTTACAAACTATATGCTGGGCAGTAAAACAAGTTTCAATACATCTAAAAGGATTATAAACATATAGAATATCTTTGTTAACAACAATGGAGTTAAATTAGAAATGAAGAATGAAACATATTTTTAAGTCCCCAAATATTTGAAAATTAAACACCACAATTTTAAAGAACCCATGGGTCAAAGAAGAAATCACAAGGGATATTAGAAAATGTTTTCAACTGAATTAAGATAAAATCATGGAGCATTAAAATTTGTGAGTCAAAGCTAAAACAATGCTTAGGAAATTTATAATTTTAAATGCTTATATTAGAAAATAATAAATGTCTAAAATCAATGGTCTTTATAATTTCCACCTTAGAAAACTAGAAAAAGCAGTGCAAATTACACTCAGAGCTAGGAGAAGAAAAGAAATAGTAGAGTGTTAATCAATGAAATGGACAATGAACAAATAGAAAAAAATTGATGAAACCAAAACCCGAATCTTGGAGAAGATTAACAAAATTCATAAACCTCTAGATAGATTAATAGAAAAAAAGATGGAGAAAAAAGACACAAATCACCAATATTAGGAATGTAAAAGGGACGTCACTACAGAACCTATGGATATCGAAATTATAATAAGGAATTATTAAAACAAATATATGCCAAATAATTTGTAAACTTCAATAAAAATGAATACGTTCCTTGAAATAGACAAATTACCAAAACTGATCAAAAAAGAAACAAAAATCTGAATAGCCTTATGATTATTAAAACTGTAATTAAAAACCTCCCCTCAAAGAGTACTAAAGGCTCAATTGGCTTCACTGGTGAATTACAGCAAATATTTAGTGAAGAAATAATGCCTATTTTATGCAAATTATTTTATAAAGTAGAGTTGACATGAATATTTCCCAACTTACTTTATCAAAATTGGCACCAAAACAGGCAAAGACATTACGAGTAAATTATAGACTAATATTATCCCTCATGAAATTAGATGCAGAAACATAAGAAACATTAAGAAAATATCAGCAAATCAAATCCAATAATATCTAAAACAATAATATATCATGACAGAGAGCAGTTTATTCCAGAAATGCAAGGTTGGATGAGTTTATGAAAGGCAACCAGTGACATTCACTACATTAATAGAGTAAAGGAAAAAGGCTTGTGATTGTCTCAGTTGACATGGAAAACATTGATAAAATTCAATATCCAATAATGATTAAAAAAAATTCTTAGCAAAGTAGCAATATACAAAAACTTCTAACTTAATAAAGTGCATCTACGAAATACCTACAACCAATATTATACTTAATGATGAAAGACCAAATGCTTTCCCCCTAAGATCAAAAATAAAACTAGATTATCTGCTCTCTGCACTTCCATTCAACGTTGTGCTGATGGTCATGAAAGCTAGCCCAACAAAGGACTAAAAAAGCAATAAAGGACATAGAGATTGGAAATAAAGAAGTAAAGCTCTCTCCCCAGTTTTCTTTCTCTAATAAAACATTTGTATCAATTTCTTTTCTTTTTCAATCTTACCTTCTACGTACCAGTTCAAAGCAGAGAACGTTGTTTTAGCTTTGGGTCTGTGAAAGAACAAACTCCCCTTCTGCCTGGAATCTATGTCTTCTGCTTAGTTTTGGGTTGGAACTGTTCTTCTCAAATCCATCAAAATGCAACTTCAGGCCTCTGGTAAAATGAGAAAATGACCACAGAATATTTCCATTCCTAAGGGCATAGTTCTTTGAGATGTTACCTTACAACTCATTCCGTCACGAGTGGTCTGTATCTCCTCCCTTCAAATTTGTTCTTTCTGCTTGCTTGGGACAAAAGAAAGCAATAGTAGTGACTTGAGTCAGTTCAAGCCTAGATCTCAAGAGACCTTGTTTTTGCTCTTGCCTTTGGAAGCCTTCCATGACATGAGAACTAGCCTGAGCTGTCCAGCTGGATGACAAGAGACCATGTGGAAGATAACCAAGATGCCCTAACTTACAGTCAGCCCTTAGCCAATCCCAGACACCTGAGTAAGTCCCAAGTGAGAAGAGTTGTGCCTGGCCTTGAGCAGCAGACTGTCATCTGAACCCAGCCCAAATTGCTGGCCTGGAAATCAGTGCATTGAAACCATAGCTGTTTTAAGCCACTACATTTTAAATTGGTTTGTGACACACCGAATGCTGTCTGATAAAAGTATTCATTGTGATTTGCTCATGGAATTGCCTCTTTTTATTTTTGACTTCTAGTATCATCTCCCCAAAGTTGAATCTGTTTTCATTTCTTCACCTTCCTTATAACCTATAACCTATATGACCTTGCAAAGGTTCAACTTCTCTCACAACTTTGCCCTGCTAAATGATGTGTGTGTGTTTGTATTTGATGGAATTGAATTAAAAAGAGAATAATGAAGTAAGCCTAAAGAATTATTACTTTATTGGGAGTAGAAACAATTCCCTTTACCTTTATCTTCTTGATTTATACTTTTGACTTATTTTTGATGCAGTGTCTTATGGCTGGCAATCTATAAAGAAGGGACATAAATAGTCAGATAATTGATATATTTTGTCATTGTAAGGCACATATCCAAGGACAATAAAAAAGTAATTTTCATTAGTGTAGTTCAGTCATTATGGATTAATTTATATGACTCTTATACGGAATCGTGTCTCCTGCCAGAGGTTGAAAATTCCAGATGCTCACATTGAAACCTCCAATTGGTAGCTCGTTCATTTGTTCACTCAGCAAACATTTATCCATTATTCATTATCATTTGTTTATTCATTTATTCATTATCATTCAAATAAATTTATTTATTCATTCATTGTGCTAGGCCCTATACTAGACTGACGTTATAATAATGGAGAAGACAAAGACCCCACCCGTTGCAGCATTTCAAAACATTGGTTTTTAGAGATTATCAGTGGGATGAATTGCACTTTTGTTGTAAAGCACTGAAGCTTATCAATTATTTTGTTTTAAGGATCTCCCTGTGAGAAGCACACTCTTCGACACATATATTTTTATATACTATTTTAAGTAGAACAGAAAGGAGTGAGGCAACAGCCCTTGGATCTAATTCTAGACGTGCTCATGAAATGTCACACATGTGAAGTGCATCTGTCACATATTTTGCTACAGAAATATGATCGAAAACTGCTGTGGGAAAGGAGAACGCATATGTGACCAAACTGTTGTGAATAGGATGATAGAGTACTGTAGCATCTAGGTGAGAAGGCCACAACAAAGGCTTTGTAGGGAAGACAACCCTTGATGTGGGAGGCTAATGGATGTTTGTTATTTGGACAAGATGTCAAGGAAGGAAAGGGTATTATATGCATAGAGACCAATACTAGCAAAGGCAAACAATGAGGGAAACAGTGTTGGGTATGAATAGTAGTAGGGGTTGGGGCATGAGCAGGGGGAAAGAGAGGTAGTAGCAACAGAACAAAGGAGCTATCAGAGAGATTGGCTGAGGCTGGATCATAGAGAATTCACATGCCATGCCATGCTGCGTTTGGACTTACTTCTGTAAACAATAGGGAAATTGCCGAAGCATTTTGAGCAGTTAAATAGTGGGAATTAGATTTACATTTTAGGAAGGTTTCTCTGGAGGTATTTTGGACAGTAAATGGAGGCGTGGAGAAAAGTGAGACCCAGTTAAAAAACAAAATCTACTGCAATAGAACAGTAAGAGAAGGCAAAAGCCTAAGGCCATCTCAGTGGTAGGGAAGGAGAAGAATATCTGTTGATCATTAAGACTTGGTCCTACTGGAATGTGGCTGGTGACAGAGACTAGGATGACTCAGCTTTTGGACCTGGGGCATTTACTGGGTGGAGAGTGGTTTCATTAAGCGCAAAAAGAAATAGGCCAATGAGTTTCCAGTGATTTCAGAAATTGCTGAGGCCATAGACAGTGAGGTGGTGTTCTGGGCTATCCAAGGAGAGTGTTTCATGGGTATCTTGCTTCCCTGGTTCTGCCCACTGGCTGAGCAAGTGTCTCATATATTGATGCTGTGGGACCCAGCTCAGATAATGGGCTAATGATCTTCTTTCCCTTGCAGATGAAAAAATATTGATATTGTGAACCATAATTCAGTGTATAGTCTACTCAAAACACTCAAAAAGTTCTTTTGCATTCTTATTATTCTGGGAGTAATTACCATGTGCTCTTAAGCAAGTCTCTGGACCTCACTTTTCTATGAGAAAGCTGAATGAGATGGTTCCTACATGCCCTGTCTGGCTCCTTTAACAACAGAATCTGTACTGTGTTGGACAACAAAGAGAGACCTCATCATTGAATAAGTCCCGGAAGGGTGCGTGGGTATGCCTATTTGAATAGAGTGGGCATTCCATTTCTTCAAAAATATTACAGGGGGCTTCGTCAGTTGGATGCTTCCCTCTATGGATATCACCTCCATTCTCCAAGCATTTGGACACTAAAATATCTCTTACTTTTAGGAACTACTTCCTCCAGAGTGCCAAATATAAAGTTTACCAATAAGATAGCCTGAAAGCAGAAATCAAACGACCAAGGCCACCTTTTTACTATTCATTATTTCCATAAAATAAGAATAAATCTTTTCTTTTCCTAAATCTAATGTTGAGCCTGCCAAAGAGCTCAGAAACAACCTACTTTTCCTTATGAAAAGGCCCTGCAAACCCTGAGGATAGTTTCGAACATTTGGCAATGTTGTTCTTGACTTGTTTAAGGTTATCTTCACAGAGGCTGTGTGGGTTAAAAAGAAAGTAGTGTAACTGTGATTTTTTTCAGGTTAGTGCTCAGGGGAATGACTTTGGCATCGCTGCATCTATTGGGATAGCCTTTCCCTCCCCCTGTTCCTACAGTTGTATATACAAGAAAACCAGGACCTCATTTATGATTTTGCTTCTTCTCCCTGTGGGACTTGCCAGCGTTCTCAATTTAAATCTAAGGTATAAGTGCAATGGGCTGACTTTGGTTTAACTGTAAAGTCACGTATTCACAAATATGTAAGAAAAGTGTTGTATTGATTCTGACAGCCCACAAACTATTCAGTTTCAGTTGATAGCTCTACTTTATTCAAATACATTGCATGTTTTAAATTCTTATTATGCATGTTTGTGAATGGGAATTGAAGAATTTGTGGCAACATTAAACATATGGGAAATCTGTATGGCTCTGAATTAGCCTTTTTTGGTCTTATTAGATGTTATTTTCATGCAGATAAGTTAGGTCTGCATTAGGTACAAAATCCTGAACACTGAATTTAGAGATAGGTTTGTAAGTTGCAAAATTCCAACTTACTTTCATTTTCAACTGATGGTCTCCCTAGAAGGTGGTTAGGGACCATATTTCTGTAGGGGTTTGGCCTTCCAAACAAGTTGGCAGTTCTTGGCCTCCACTCAGGTTCTGGCTGGTATGGAATTTGTTTTTCTTTGAAAGCTACTCCAAGACTCGAGTAGAATGATTTGTATCTGGGTCTGTTTTGCTTCTCAGGTGGTACCATACTCCCTTGTGGAAACTGTGCCAGGAATAACCTCTGTTGGAAGGAAAAGGGAAGGGAGGGAGGGAAAGAGGGATAAGGGAGAACCAGAGTATATCAGACTGACTTTATATTTCAGAGTTTTGAGAAAGAAAGCAGGACTTGCTGTGGAATTCACTTAAATAAATATTCCATTGCCTAGATAATCATACTCAAGTGTTTTGGTACAACATAGGAAAGATATAGCTTGATGGTTATTCATAGATGCCTACAAGTGCAATATTAACCCAAAATGTGATTTGATGCATAAAAAGAAGACCATTAGGCTGCACCGATGGAAACATAGTGCCTGAATCAAAGACTGCAGTGGTCCTGGTCCCTCTGGACAAAAATGCTTTCCTGCTGCTTTGAGGGATTGCGTTTAATCCAGCTACCACAATCTAAAGAAAATGGTGACGAATTAGAACGTATTTACCACCAAGTAACCCTAGCACAGAAGACGTGATATTAGAAGAAGAGTGAAAGAAAGTCAATGTATTTATCTCAGACCCAAGAAGGATTAGATCGGATTTCTGAAAGTGTGCTTAACTGACACCTGAGTCAGAATCACTTGAGATGCTTTGTAAAATACAGATTTCTTGGCTCCACCTGCGAATTAGAGAATCAGAATCTTGGGAGCCAGGTAGGGGAAGGATATGCTTCTTAAAGAAGTTTCCAGATGACGTGTATGTACACAAGCATTTGAAAACTCCTGGAATAGAGAAGCTGAGGGGAACCTTCCAGGGACTGATGGGCTATCATACTGTAGACAGAGGGAGTAAGTCATATGACAGTGGTCCAAGGCTGGAGCTGAAATCACAGGGAGGCAGATTTCATTACATCTAACCCTTTAAAATCATGAGCACCTTTTCATCAGAGATGGTTTTATTTTCTTCTGTGTACTCTCATTTCTTAACAAAGTGCATTCACTTCATGGATGCTAAGTAAATATTTGTGTAATGGACGAGTGAGTGAATAAAAATGGTCATTCTCTAATTAGAATGACCATATATTCTGGTTTGATGGAGCAGCTCTTGGTTTATACTTTCAACCCAGTGTCCTTTCTAGTTTAGCATTTGTCCTGGATTTCTCATTTTTTTAAGCAAATACTTTTATATTATTACTAGTTGTGTTAAAATGAGACAGGATGGGTTTAGCCTACTTTCACTTTGCATTTCCAGCTTCTGCCATGGACTCGTCCACTACTTGTGAGGTGAATGGAAGTGAACAGAGTTCTCACTTCTAACATATAGTGAAATTTGAAAGATGACCAACAGCAGCCATCTCTCTCTTCCCTGTCCTCTTCCAGCTTTAACATAATTAACACTTCCCTTTATAGAACATCATGCAGAAAGCTCACTGATAAAATAAGTGTCTTTGGACCCAAACAACTGAGGGCATCTAACTTCATCCAGCCTCAGACAGTGAAGAGATAAGCAATGGAGGCTGCTGTCCCTGTGGGCTGCTTGGGGTACCATCCTGCCATGCCATCTCCCATGCTTGGCTTGCAAGGTGTACAAAGCTGCCAGGCCACTAGGGAGAAAGGCCAGAGGAGAGTGTGGAAAAGTGTAAGTTAGGTGAGCTAAGCAGGAAACAAAGGCCGAGCTGTTCTGCCAAAGAAAATGGAGCAAATAACTGGAACACTCTTGTCACAGTGGTTTTGTCAGAACTTTGTATGGTGTTAATCTTCAACTGTTTAGTTCTTTTACTGTTTGTTAATTCTATCTTGTTTGGCAATAAACCTTTTCAGCAGCAAGACGCTAAAAAAAAAAAAAAAGAAACTGTATGTTTAATGAATACTTATGTTCTGATTGCTAGTTCACAAAATTTACTGACAGTTATCATCCACATAGGAGTCATATTGACATCCCTCATCACATGAAAACCAGCAGATATAAATCTTCTAAAAATGCATTACTGTCTAATTAGGTTGGACTATGTGAAACTGCTATTTTCTAGATCAAAAGTGAAGAGTTTCAGTAATATATAAATCAATCCTAATGCTTTCTCAGTTACTAGTTATTTTAAGATGATAATTTACCATGAACAGTGGCAGAAGTTACATTTAATATATCATTCTTTGCAGTACTATGTTTCATTTAGTCAAATGATTTTTTTATAAACGAATTTCACTCGTTTTCCACTCTAAGTATCTTTTTATGCAATATCAAAAGTTAGTGTTGACTTCACTAGCAGTAGAACTTGCAAACATTTACATTATATCAATTTTATATCAGTAAATAGCCATGCTCCAACAGGAAAATCAGTTAAGTGAATTATAACTTGACGTATCCAATTCACAAATGGCAAAATGCAATGGTAATACAAATACAAATTTAGGAGGGGAAGATTATTATGGTGAACAATATTCTTTCCAGATTAAGAAACCTGTCCAGGCCAGCCCTGGTGGCCTTAGTGGTTAAGTTTGGCACCCTCCGCTTCAGCAGCCTGAGTTTGGTTCCCAGGCACGGACCTACACCACTCATCTGCCATGCTATGGCAGTGGCTCACATACCAAATACAGGAAGATTGGCAACAGATGTTAGCTCAGGGCGAATCTTTCCCAGCAAAAAAAAAGGAACCTGTGAAGCAGAAATACACTTGGAATTGGTTATACCATACAAATGATTCATAATTGCATCCTAAATAAGCTGGGATAGTCTACAATAGAAGGAGAATTGCTAGTTGCTAAAATTTGTAAATACTTTTATATACAGGTAGAGTAATAATACTACAAAAATGTTGTGATGAAGCCTATGTTGAATGAAAGAAATTCATTTAACCTGGTAACATGCACTTTTTCTGTTTGCTGCCCGTCATCGGTCCAGCACTAGAAATGTCAAACCTCTAAAGAAGTTCTTTGTGAATTACCTAACTATCCTTAACGGCGGGGGGACTTTCTGCAAGTAAGTCCTCTAAATTTTTTCAGTCAATTAAAATCTCTAATCAAAGTATTCAACAAATGAAAGTTTTAGAAAAGCTTATGAAGCTTTAAGAAAATTGCAATAATTGAAAAGAGAGCTTGCAAACCATAAGATGTTGAAATTGATACCTATAGAAGCAAGGAAGTAATTGAACAAATTAAAACATGAGAGTTCAAATTCTGTGTAAGATTTCATTTTAAAATGTCTCGAACTGTGGGAAGAATCATTTGATCAAGCTCCTAATTTTGTTGGATAAATTTCTATTCTAAATGAGAAGAGAATGATATTGAGAAGACCTAGAATTTTACAGCATCTAAATTGGGTGAAACATTTAAAGGAATTATAAATAGAACTTATATATTTCAAAGAAAGATACACTTAAGGAGGCAAAAACATAGCACCTGTGAAAATACTCACACATTTCAATGCAGAAAAAAAAATTAGAATTGAGAATTTCCTTTAGTAGAATTTGCTCTGAGCTTACCTGGCACCTCAGCATATGTGTGTGTGTCTTTCTCAGTAACAAAAATCATGATATATAGAGAATGGTCAATGGATGATGTCAACAATTTCAAATGCATTTACCATAAAATACAACTTTGAAGGAGATTGAAGACAATTTTATTTAAATATTTTTAAATATTAAGATTATATTGAAAATAATACATTCCTTAGAAAAATGCCAGTGTCACATTTTTAAGGTAGATGCAGCTAAGAAACTGACTAATACAAGAATACATACAAAGAAAAATTATTCAGACTATGTGATTTTTTTAAAAATGATAACCAATATGACACATTTAAAATAGTTCTTTAGTTTATATAGACATCTTGTTTTTGTTTTTAAGAGAAAATATTTTTCAAAATAGTTTTTGAAAACAGCTTTTGTGTGTGTGTATGTGAGGAAGATTGGCCTTGAGCTAACATCCGTTGCTAATCCTCCTCTTTTTGCTGAGGAAGACTGGCCCTGGGCTAACATCCGTGCCCATCTTCCTCTACTTTTATATGGGAGCTGCCACGGCACGGCTGACAAGCAGTGTGTTGGCAGGTGCCCGGTTCCGAACCGGCGAAGCCGGGGCTGCCAAGCGCGAACTAAACCACTGCGTCACTGGGCTGGCCCCGTGGTCATCCTACTTTTAATGGCTAATGAGAGCTAGATTAGGCTGCCACAGAAAGTAGGTGGCTTTCTGTCCCAAGAAATTATGAAGAACGGGATAAAATGAGCCTGATAAGGAAGGTTGTGGATAACACATCTGAATCAGAAGAGAAGCTGGACTAGAGCACTGGGTTTCAACCTTTCATAGCTTGTCTGTACAATCACTTTTAATTTTAGATGAGATTTGTGCAGAGGAGAGAAGCAAAACCATCTTTTATTAATTTTTATCCATCAAGTAAGAAAAAGGAAGGGAAGAAGGAAGAGAGGGAAGGGAGAAAGGGAGGACGAGAAGGGCCTCTCTCTGTTGGACATAATGTGGAAGGGTTACATTCTTCTTGAAACCATACCCAGTTTTCATGAGTGAGCTGCATTACGCTCTGCCTGTTTTTATGCAATGATCCTTCTGCCAGGAAATGGGCAGGGGCCCAAACACAACAGCACATAGAACATAGTCAAGACATGTGCTGGTGGGTAAAGAGAAAGGTGGAGTAGAAGCGCTCCTGGTCCAGGTTACTGCAGCCGAGTAAGCATGGATGGGTAATCAGTGGACAGGCAGAATCAGCTGGAGTTAGCATGACACACAGGCGGTGGCACCGTGGAGTGAAGGAGAGACTTTCTTGGTAGTTGTTAGGAAAACTGCAGACCAGACTACCTCAGCATGTCAGCGACAATATGCACACTGCTGGGTGAGAATCACCGACCTACCGAGGCCTTTTCCAACTCCATGATGCTGCCAGAGCCATTACAGTATGATAGTTCAGAGCGCGGCATGTGGAGCCAGACAGACTTTGAATTTAAGCACGGCTTCACCTCCAACAGCCTAGGTGATCCTGAGTAATTTCCTCAACATGTCCAAGCCTGTGTCTTCATTTGTAAAGTGGAGATGATATTTCTTACTTCATTATGCTTTGGGAAGAGGAAATTAAAGAATGTATGACCAGTGCTTACCGTCTGAAAATATTGAGTTACCACTCAATAGATTGCAGCTATTATTATTATTAACATTATTATTACAATTATTATTGTGACTTGGTGGCTTTCTGGTTTTCCCCTCTTCCCTTCAGAGCTTCAATACTAGGATTGTTGCTTCATTCGTTCGTTCAACAGTGTTTATTAAATCCCTGCTATGTGCAGGGTTCTGAGATTACTGGGTGAAAGGTGAATAAGACATATTGTCTGGGTGGGGAAACTAGACTTTTTGCCTCTTTGGGGACAGTCTTTACTCAGAAGTGGTATAACGGAATCTCTATTTCCTATGCTTTGTTATATGACTGAAGTCAAGAAAGAGTTGTTTGTGACCCTTGGGACAGTTCACCATCTGAATATGCAAGCCTCTTCCTTTCAGAGATGATGTGTGTGCACACACATATGTATTCTGTGTGTGTGTGAGCTGGACCTTCCTATGGATTAGAAAGACAAGTCAGTATTGCCAAAATTGTCTTCGCTGGCAGTGTGGTGGCAATGGCAGTGTACGGTTTTAGGTGAATGGGACTGAGTTGTGGGCTTTGCTCTGCCTCAACTGTCTTCCCCACTCTGAGCTACCTGGAGGTCCCTGAGATTAATTATACAAGAATTACTTTTTTTGTCCTGCACTGATGCAGGTTTTTATCTTGCTGCTAATCATAAGTCCCTTAAGGACAGAAACTATTTCTTAGTGATCTTGTGTCTCTAGCACACAGCACAATGCCTAGAACGGGAATCTAATAAAATAATAACAGGAATTAATAAATAATAATGGGAATTAATAACAGGAATAAAATAAATAGGAATCTAATAAAAACTTGCTGCATGGGTAGGTGAATGAATAAATGAATGAATGAATGAACAGAAATGGTGATTACAGTAGTACAGATATGTAGGATTAATTATTCTACCTGGAAACCTTTCCTGCATTATAAAGTCTCCAGGAGTGACTTCTCCTTCTAATGCTATTTCACAATCTTGACTCTCTTACTCTAGCTGAACTCTCAGAAGAACTATCTCCTACCTTCTCCTACTAACCAAACTCTGAGTATTCGACTAGACGTTTCAGAAATGACCATCCTCCCCAGGTACTTTTGACAACTGCTGCTAGACATTCTCACTCACCTAAAAACCATATAGATTTATCATCACTTTCAATTTCCTAAAAGCCCCAACTTTCTTTCTCCATCATTTCCAAACCTGATGATAATTCTAACTCTCTTTCCCTCCCCCCAACCCTCCAAGAGCACAACCCTTCCACCTGTCTCGACCCCATCTCTTCTCAGTTACTGATAACCCTGGCCTCACACTCATTCCTCCTCTCATCCTCTTCATTGATCTATTTTTCCCCTCTGGATCTTTCTCAGCTTTGTTCAAGCATGCTGGCTTTTACTTTTCACAAAAAGTCATCACTGAATTCCACCTACCCGTTCTTCCACCACCCTCCAATGTTCTTTTGTCATTAATCTCTTATCCCAGTCCTCCTCCCCAGGCTCTTTTCAGGCCACATTTAAAAACACACAGGTCTCCCTTATCTTCACAAAGTTGTCACTGAATTCCACACACTTATCTAACTGCCACTCAAGATTCTCCTACTGTTCATCACATCTAAACCACGGGGCAGTTCCTTAATCTCTTCCAATCCGGGACTTAGTTGGAGTAGTCCCAAGAAATATAACAAGTCAGTTTTGGCGTCAAATCCAAGGTCAAGCAATTCTCTCTAGATTTTGATGATTGGTCCTGCCCATTCCTCTGTTCAGCACTAAATGGTTGATCCTGACCATTTTTTCCCTTTGTGTGGTTGTTTACTCCCTGTTTCTCATCAGCATTGATTCAACACCATCTTTTCGATTCCATTATATCCAGATAACGTTCATAACTGGTACTGTAAGTGTTGGAAAATGTTCAATTGAATATCAAAGGTATAAAGTACCTAGTGCAATGCCTGACACATAAGAGTTCTTTAAATATCAACTCTCTACATGTACCCTTTCTCTTTGCCCACAACAACACCATGAGGTTTTATTTCACAGGCAGAAACTGAGTGGAGAGAGATGGTTAAATTTTCCTGCTTTTGTGGCTAATTGGTGACTACATCAGCACCAGGAACCAAGTCTCTCATCTCCAGGCACAGGCACAGAGATTGTCCCTTTGACTTCTCTGCTTCTAAACTATACTTTACACCGTGAAATTTCATTTCCCCCAACTCTAAGGAGACTTCCAAATTTAATAATTATCTGAAACAGAGATTGTTAACCATAGAGTAAGACGGACAAATGTGCCCCAATTTAAAACAAACTAATGGATACAAAGACAGAATGAAATTGAAAAATAGAAAAGCATGAATTATTTATATTGCAAAAGGGTACTTATTTTACAAAAGGGGAACCACTGAAAGTACCTCTAAAGTGTGCAGGAGTATCCTGTTACTTGAAATATTTTCTAGAAATTGTATAATTTACATAATTATATATACACATATATACTATATAAATGTCCTGTTATTTAAAATAGCATTTGATCTTCAAAGTTTAATTTATGTAAAAACTTTTAAAACTGTCATATGAACTGTGGGGAAATTGTGACCCCTCTGTAAGTGGGTGCTCAGCTATGGGTGCATGCACCACTAAGAAGACACGGTAATGGGTTTCTAAATCTCACTACAATGCTCTTAGCTAGTTCTGCCACTGACTAGCTTGGCAACCTTGGGAAAGTTCCTTAACCTCTACTGAACCATGGTTGATACATTTATAAAATGATGATAATGCCTAGGATTAAAAATAATGTTTAGCCAGTACCTAATGCCATGCTTGGCACCTTATGGTGCTATTTTCCTCTGCTTCCCCTCCTCCAGCATCTTCATAAGAGTCTCTGATTATAATCCATGAAAATGATCTTCCTCTGATCCATAAAGCTAGTACCCGGATACCCAAATGTTAAAGCTTTTCTTTGGGAAATCACATCTCTGCTCTTTTACTTAGTTGTAATAGGAAAAAAAAAATAAAAGGAAACATCCTCAGTGCCCAGCTGTAAGGAATTGGTTAGATGTAATTTGATACATCTGTTTAATGTGATACTGTCCATCTTAAATAAAATGTTAATGTGTATTTGTATTTGTTAATATGAAGAATAATTCATAATATATTACTAATTGAAAATAAGTCCAAAACAATACATATAGTCTGATACCACTTAAATAAATAAATCTTGCACATAGAGACACATATGTATTTACATGCAACAACATATATCATTGCCAGATTCCTTATACCTGGACATTGAGGATTTTTCTTTTTATTTTTTCTTGTTGCCAACAAGCTAAAGAACATGGACTTGATTTCCTAAAAAAAGCTTTAGTATACTGTGGAGATTAGAAGTTAAAATTTTAACTAACAATCTCAGTGTAATGGGATTATGGCTGATTAAACAATTTTTTATTCCACATTAAGTGCTTTTTCAAATATATATTTCTTGCTTAATAAAAAATAATAAAAGTGGACAAAAGCAAGCAAACTCTATAGTCATCATACCACATCATATACCCTGGAAGGTCAACATACCACCTGTGTATCCTTCATGGACAGGTGACATGCTAAACGTCTAAATAGCAAAATACAGCAGTTCTCCTTTTACATGCATACAGCAAATATCTGCTATCAATGTTAATCGATTTATCAATTGTTTTTGTGTTTGCACAAATTCTAAATGTGACCAGTAGTTTAAATGCCACCTCACGCCATCATCACTAGAGTCAACGTACAAGTATTGATGCAACTTGGATTCCTGGAAAAAAATGCGTACAGATTCAAACAAACTTGAAAAATCCAAACAGAGTCTTTTATTAGTGACCCCTAATGACCCACAATCAAGGCTAAACATCTTAGCTAAACAATTATCTTTGGGAATTGAAATGTAAACAGAAAGAAAATTTGCTGTTTGCCCTTACCCTATGTGGCTATTCCTCTCCAGCAATAACATATCCACATACATCCTATCAATATTAAAAAGTTTCTGTTACAATTTTAAAAATTATCACTTTCTTATTTAGAAAACAAAATGAATATAATTATATATCTATGTACCCAAATAAACTGCCTTTCCCCTAAACAAAACCCAATATAAAAGTAAGTAGGAAAAAGCAGACTTTGTTCCTACAATCAGGCATATAAAATGCCTCCTGAGTGTTATTTTTTATTTTGCTCCTTCTGCTCATGTTCGCAAACCAGTTTGCCTCTGAAACTATCATATGAATAGCTTGGCAAAACTTGGGTGTACTCATCTGCACGCCAGTCCTTAGAATTGTGTCCCAAAAGCTGTTTAATGTTAGAAGTTCTGGTGCTGATTAAAAGCTCTAGAAATAAACTGTAAAATGTGTGGAGGTATATGTGTGTGTCTTTAGAAGAGGAGGTTTCACCAAGAATCAATTTCTGCCTTTGCACTGGACTCTAAAGAATTGAGATGAGTACAAACCCTGAAGAAATGCATCTGGTGCCTTTATAAACCCCAAGCTGCTAGATCAAGGTCGATTGGGATATCATTTGTTAAAAGTCAGAACATTGCAGTGTCTTGTACTTTAACTTTGAAAGGGTGTTATTTTTAGACTGATTTCCTATAACACTTACTACAATCATCAGGAGTAAAGAAGCATTTCAGGAACCTCCCTTTCAGAGTCAGATGTTTTAGTCACACAAATCCCCTGCAGAGATGGAACTAAAATAAATTACTTTCATTTTATTTTTTTACAATTGTAAACCTATGCAAATATAGTGATAAACTGCATTGCCAAAGGCAAATATTGTTTCCAGCTGATGGTATTAGCAGAATATCAACTTGTCCTTGCCCTGCCTTATGACTCCCGTTGCTTACTTTCTAAAGAAATGGCACTATTTTTAAAAAGTGTAAGTGTTCTTACACAGCACTCATAATAAATAGAGAGAAAAGCACAATGAGAAAGGAAATAGTAAATGATCACATTAAACTCTTTAGCTCTTTACTCGGCCATCTGTCTTCAATTTCAGGCATGTTGTTTTTGAGTAGCGTCCCATTGTAACCAAATATAATAGGATAGGCAAGTTAATGAACTACGACACATCCCATCATAAATGTGATGTATCACCAAGGCAAAGCCACCCAAGATGCAAGGCAGCTACTGTTTTTCTGTGAAGCTACTAGTTTTTGGTTCAGTGCTCTGGGGAAAGAGTAGCCTCATTTATCTCTGTGTTTGTTGTAAAGTCTCAGACTGCTGCTCTATCCTTTGTCTCTCTTCCTGACCTTGACCTCCAAAGAAAGATGAAAAGAGGTGGAGAAGCCATATAGAGATGTAGGTAAAGGACAAAGAGGTAAGATTTGAATTCATCTGAAGGAAAAATATATGTGCATCATTGCATCATCAGTCAAGATTCCTCAGTAAATTACAGAATCAGTTTCACCAACATGGAAACAGTTGTTGACCCATTCAGTTATTGACCAACTGTGTCTTTGTATATTCTTCTCCTGAAACTAAACCCTTTCCCCAGAAAACACTTATTTCGTTTACATTCTTTAAATTTATTTAGAATGTGTGTATAACACTATTCTCTGAAGCACTGAACTTAATTTCTTGCTTATGAGAAATATTTAAAATGTTATTAGAAATAAAATACACAGTGGTGGAAACTAGGAGACTTAAGAGATTGCACTGGAGGAGTCTGAGTCTCCCTTAATCCATTTTTATTTTTGTGTATAATGGATTGAGTGATTTTAACTTAGGATAGTTCATTGTAAAGCTCATTAACATAAGAGATTAAGGATCCTTTCCTGAACTCATTTCCTTCTCTACTTCACTTTACCTTTTCCATCTATTCCACTTTAACTACTCAAGTGAAAATTTTATCCTTCTTACTTATTTGAACTGATTTAGGACAGAAAGTTGATTCCTCATTCACAAGTGCTGAAAAGCAGCATGACTCATTTCATGTTAGAATTCTCCATTTTCTACGAGGTTCTTACTTCCCAGCATTAGCCCTTATGTAGAGAATGGTAGACAGAATCCTGAGATTCGCACTTCCTGGTGTACACACACTATACACTCTCCTCCCCTTGAATGTGAACGAGACTGTGGATACAGTGGGCTTCACTCATAATTAAGCTACCTTATATAGCAAAGGTGAAAAGATTTTGCAGAAATCAGGTGATTTTCGATAAGTAAAAGGGAGATCCTGGGTAGGCCTGACCTAATCAGGACTGGCCCGAGAAGGGACTCGGCCCTTCCCGAAAGAAGAGATTCAAAGTGCAAGCGTCTCTCCTGGTGGCCCCGAAGGAGCAAACTGCCATGTTATGGAGAGGGCCACATGCAGGGAATGGTGGATGGCCTCAAAGAGCAGAGAGTGACCCTTTCTGACATCGTGCAAGAAAATAGGGACCCGAGTCCTCCAGTTGCGAGGAGCTGAAGTCTTCTGAAACCCGCATGAGCTTAGAAGAGGACGCTGACCCTCAAATGAAATCACAGCCCGGACCGACACCTTGATTTCAACCTGGTGAGACCCTGGGCAGAGGACCCAGCTCACTTGTGCCTGGACTCCTGCCCTTTGGAAACTGTGAGATAATAAATTTGTTTTAAGTCACTAAGTTTGTGACAATTCGTTATACACCCATAGAAAATTCATACACACAGCATGTGAACTCACTCAGAGGCATTGTAAAGTGTTTGATGATTGATTTCCTACCAATTCTCAGCCTTACATTTGTTCCCCTGAACTGTCACTATTCAATACTACTCATGATTCATAACTGCAAAGACAAACTCGCTTGATCTTTGGAGTATTCGAGCCCAATCTAGATGTACCCTCTCTCTTGTTTTATAGATGAGGAAACTGGGGTTCAGAATAATTGACTAGATTGAGGTTACTCTGATAATAAATAGAAAAACTTTTAGATCTATTTCAGAGTTCTTTCCACAATGTTAGGGAAACTAGATTAAGATTTACTTATGGTTTAATTATAATAGAATTAATCCCTTCCATTTCTCAGTTGTATTAGCACTGTTATATGTTGTTAATCTTTGTATTTCCTACAATACCCAATACAATCCCTTATAGCTGTACTGGAACCTTTGTTTCTCATAGTATCATATCAGCTAGTACTTTGTAAATGATAAGTATTTTGTGGATATTTTGTGACTTAATGAGGCTGAATTGCCTGCTTAGATAGGAGAGAGAATTAGATATATTAAGATGTCTACAAACGATAATGTGGTGAAGGAGTGGGGGCAGGCAATTAAGAAAGCAAAAAGGCTTTAAAACCAAATGCCTAAAGAAAAAATTAAGTTTCTAAGGAAATCCTTGCAACGTATATTGATGAAATACTTAAAACACTGTGATATACTCAAAGCAAATCACCAAATAAAATCATCATTAATGAAATAGACAACAGCGTTAATAAAATAGAATTACCGGGCTGTGATTTCATTTGAAACCTTGGCATTGTTATCATCTCTTTCTTTTGCCTCACATGTCACTTATTGTAAAGATTGCTATCTCGAAAATCAAATGAATGTGAAAAAAATGTCTTCACCAATCTCAGGTCACCCTAACATCTCTTCCAAGGGAACTTTAACAGTACCACAGATTGGAAAGAACTAGAAGCCCAGACTAACCTCTGAAATACTCAGCTTTTGCTTTAGCAGGGATGTTCATTGACTGAACTCTATGGTTTTCTCTAGGCTGTCATTGTATAATTATGACAATAATCAGGAAACGTGAGATTCCTTGAAGGAAATGACTACTCTTCCAACTCTGTAGCCTCAGGGTCTAGCATAACATTTCTGTGTGAAATGGGAATAAATTGTGCATTTTGCTCCTGATGATTCTCCAGTTGTCAAGAGCTCAGAACTGAGTGAGTTCAGCTTTAACAGCTCATGCGAGATTCACACATGCCAGGGGGCAGCAGCAGCAAAGACAGAATAGCCAGGGGAACGTGGATGCATGAATCATACAAATTCAAGGAGTCACTATTTCTCAGTGAGAATTTTGAAGGGTTTGTGTATTTCTTAAGTCTGATCTTTTATTGAATAAGAGACAAAGAAAATGTACACTTCTTGGAGCACATTTTTCTTTTGCTCCACAAAAATTTGTGTGTGAGAGAAAAATGCTGACATTTGCATTTGATTTATTCCTATTTTCAGAAAAACATGACCAACGAGAACACTGTTGAAGTGTGAGTACAGTAATTCAAGGGACAAAATAAAGAGAAGGAACAAATGTCATCCAAAAGAAACTATCCTGGAATGTTATTTCTCCATTTTGGGACTTCAGTGTACGTGAGCCCACAAGCTGGAGTCCCAAACTGGAGTCAATAGATTATCCCGGCACCCAGTCCTAAGGTCACTGTAAGGGTAGCAGTCCAGGAAAAGAGTGCTCAGTAATGGCTTATAGTCTAAGGAGATGCATGTTCCCTGTTAGTTTTGTTAGTACTGGTTTTCAGTCTAGAACTCCTAGAAGCAACAATTATTCTTTGATATCACATAGATACTCTTTATCTGTAAGATCATTTGCAAAGAATGATAGAGGTGTTAGCTAACACTACGGTGGTAATCGTGTTGCAATATATAAATGTGTCGAATCAACATGTTGAACACCTGAAACTTACACAATGTTATATGTCAATTATATTTTAATTTCAAAAAGAGCATATTAGTGGCCTGAAAGAGTAAATACTTGTTCCAAAGAAGTTTAAATTATCATCACTGTCTAACACATGGCAAGGATCTGGGAAGTCTATCAAAAATGTCAAAATAGGGTTGCCAGGTAAAATATAGGATCCCCAGTCAAATTTAAATTTCAGATAAAAACAAATAATTATTTTTAGTATAAGTATACCTGAAACATTGTATCAACATACTTATACTAAAAACCATTTCTTGTTTATCTGAAATTCAGTTTTAACTGGACATCCTGAATTTTCAATTGTTAAATCTGACAACACCACAAAAAATAGTAGGATGAAATCACTCTGAACTTCCCAGACTGAACATTTTAATCTTTAAGTCATTAGCTTGCATGCTACCTGGGAAGAAAACAGCCAAGTAAATAGTCATTTCCTAATTAGTTTCTCCATTGGTCTGTGTACACTGTCCTAGGCAGAAGGTAATGTTCCAGTAATGTCTATCCTAACAGTGCAGCTGAAATTGTAGGGGAAAATATTATAGGTACCTCAAATACCTAACTTTGAGTCACATTTAATCACACCATTTTTAAGTAGACATTAAGTAGCATTTATGAAGTATTTGGTATAATCCAACATTATTATGTGCCATGTAAATAAAAGACCAAGGTGTAGTCCACTGGGTTGAGGAGTTAAATTTGTGTTGAGGAAATAGTTAAGATACATGGGACACGATTAGAAAATGAAGTCCTGCAACTTACTCAGCATCCACATGTGCGCTCTATGGACTCATTCATTTATTCATGGATCTCTATGGCTCACTGAGAGCCATGGTCAGGCCCTATTCCAGGGCTGATAAAAAAACTGTGAACAAATCAGACAAAATCTCTTTTCTTACGAAGCTTCCATTCTAGTTGAGGGTAGACAGATAATAAACAAATGAATTCATAAGGAAATGTCTGGTAGTAATGGCTTCTATGATGACTATTAAAAAGGGAGGCAGGGAGTGAATTTAGGTTTGGGGCAAGCAAGGTTGTCTCTAAGGAGGCAACCTTTCGGCTGTGGAGCAAGAAAGAAACAGCGTATAGAAAGATCGAGAAGCAGCAGCATTCTGGCGGAGGGTAGAGTTAGTGCAAGGACCCTAGGGCAGAAGTGGCCAAGGCAGGAACAACAGCTTGCTGTGACTGAGGATAGAGAAGAATCGAGTGGCTGAGTCAGCAAAGGGCAGAGGGAAGCAGGGCCATTTAAGCCAGGATTTTGTTCCAAGAGCCATGAAGAGACATTAGAAGGTTTTAAGCAAGAGAGTGACAGGATCTGAAGTATGTTTTAAAGGAAGTCATCCTGGCTGCTGCCAAAACACAGAATTGTCTGTGCACAATAACCAGGTAAAAGCAGACGCAGAAGCAGTGACGGAGAAACCCTGACCCTAAGCAGAGGAGGCGATGGTGGTTCATCTCAAGTAGGAATGAAGATGAAGACAGAGATTCGATCTGAGATATATTTTGGAGGTAAAGTTGATAGGACTTGCTGAAAGAAAGCGAGGAATCAAGAGCACTGCCTAGGGTTTGGCTTAAGCACCTGGATGGATGACAATACTATTTACTGAGAAGGAAAATCAGGTAACCAAAAGTTTTAACAGGACTTATTTAGTTTGAGATGCCTTTTAGTCAGCCAAGTGGATATGTTAAATACAAGAGAAAGATTAAATCTCAGTTGACAGTCCAGAAAGAACTCATGGGAGAAAGAGGACTCGCCCTTGAAAAGTGGGTTGGATTCA
Organism: Tapirus indicus; assembly: GCA_031878705.1. Taxonomy (NCBI): domain Eukaryota; kingdom Metazoa; phylum Chordata; class Mammalia; order Perissodactyla; family Tapiridae; genus Tapirus; species Tapirus indicus. Next base: position 122,179,658 of record CM062919.1, on the reverse strand, counting down.
AATGGAGGAATTTTCTGCATTTCTAGCAGAGAAAATAAAATTAGAAAATACAGAAAAGAGAAAATGAGCATGAAATGCGATTGGAGGTGAAAGAATGGGGAATTTATGTTGGGGAAGAGTGAGAAGTAAAATTAGTACCGTAAGGTAGAGCTAATTTATAGGGACCTTCAACAGGGAGAGTTTAAATTCTTCCTCTAAAAAAACATGGAGCCATTGCCAATTTGAGAGGAGGAGCTAGGATAAATTTCAGTTCTGTCTTGTTCTCTGTTATATCCCCAGGTCTTGACACACAGTCTGATACATAATAAGTGGTCAATTTATTAAACAAATGAATGAATGAATGTATGGCTAAGTGTGTTTGCACAATAAGAAAACAATGGGTGAAGAAACCAATGAAAGGGCTCCCTATTTCAAGCATCTAGGTTTTCAGATGAGGAGATAAAATCTTTGTGTAGTATACTGGAAAAGAGAAAGAAATAAAAGTGCCTTATTATATTGCCCAACATGGTAAGATGACAAAGGTAGATAGAATATACAAGTTTAGTCTATCTAGAAGGTACTAAAGATTTAAAATACCACAAGAGATATCTTCTAAAACAATAAATTTGACAGAGAACTTAGCTGGTTAACGAAATTAAAGAAAACTTGGATAAGATTTTTCAAATGTTCTAAAAATCAAGAGGTCAAAATTTTTCTCTCAGCTATTTATGCATCGTGCCATTCAATTCTTAAATAGTTTTAGAATTGAAAGTTTACATAATTTTTTTAGTGTGTCTGTAACATTTCTGCTGGAATGTGAAATGGATTCAGTTCTTTTAAGGGCACAATATTGATATCCAGTGGAACAACGAATCAAGATCTCCCTTTTCTTTGTCACCTGCTATTGTTTCAAATAACCTCCATTTTCTACAAAAGTTTGTGACTGTCATATATTTGTATTTATATGTGCAGATACACACGTATGTTATAGTTTTGTGATGGTAGAGATGGTTATGTTGCATTGCTTACTGAGAAGCAAAACTAAGTCACTGCTCAGCACACAAAGAGGAAAACAGAAGATGAAAAACCTCCAGTAAACTTGGTAAGCCCTGTTGGCACTCAATTGCTGTTGGCCTCAAAGCTCTCAGATTATACACTCCTTTTATTGGATTATTGCTTTAATGAGACTTTTTAAAGAGCATTTTAATAGCCTCCTTGTTTCAGCAGATATACATTGAAAGGCATTTGGAATACCTCCCAGTTGCAACATTTTTGATCTTCACATTTCTTAGAATTCTGACAACCTCCCAGGTAACAGTTAGTATGATATTATGCTGACACATTCCAGAGCTGGCAGTTGTTAGATTTGCCAGTGCAGTTTGTTGTCCAAATCCCACGGGCCTGAGATTTATTGCCTTTTCCTCTTACCCACCTCTCCGTAGACCCTGTCCCCCCTCTTCTTTTTAACTCTTTGACTGAATACACTATGGGTGTGTTTTTAGGTACATCATGACTATCCACAGTAAATGCATAACCTAGTACGAAACAAGAATTAGCCACAGAAGTTCTTATGTTATGAATTTGTACTGTTCTGTGTAATTTGAACAATCAGAGATAGCTTGTTTGGGGCAAAGATTTTGTTTTCTTCACCCGGAGTTAAGCCATTCTCAGAACTCCCCCAAGTCACAGATGGATTATAGACAATATCTGTAAACCTCTGAAAATCTGAATCAAGCAGAGTGACTCTGCTGTGGCCACTGCTCAGATTTCTTCTTTCCCAAACAACAACTTCAAGTATGGAAAGGAACAGGGAGGGAAGGCAGAAAAGATCATAAAAATGCTTCAAAAGCTGCCTTTTTAGCAGCTAATGATAACAAGGGCCAGACACGTGTAAAATTCTCTTGGTGTAGAGTTGGCTTCAGTCCTCTGGGAATCCATCTTCCTGCGGACAGAGGGAGCAAAGAGAAGAATTTAGACCACAGTATGAAATTCTTCCTGTCTTACAATGGTGCTACCTGACCTCTGCTCCACATGAGGTTTTCCAAGTTGGTGTAAGGAGCATGGCGGGATGTGGGAATTGGCATGTCTGTTAGCCCAAGACACACTAATGTAGTACTCATTCCAATGCATTCCTTCCTTCCTTCATCTATTCAACAAAGATTTATTGGGCTTTATCTATGAGCCAGGAATGGAGTTGGGAACTCAAATAGGAACAGAAATAGGGCCTGACCTCAATGAAATCAATATCTAGAGGGGAAGACAGAGACAAATAGAAAAATAGAGTCCAATACTAAAAATAAAATCATAGATCTATGCACTAGCGATTATGAGACTGTTGGTGAAGGGCACCTAATCTACCTGGGATGAACCTGGGGGAATGATTCCTGAGCTGAATTGCTAATAATGAGGAGCTTGCCAGTTGACAGAGAGGTGAGTTTGGAGCACAGAAGGCTATGAGAACCACATAAGCTAATACACCCAGTTGACAACTCACAGAACATGTCTGGAGAACTTCATGTAGTGCAGTTTTTCTGTTGTATAAAGCGTGAGGGGTGGGCAAAGAGAAATGTGCTGAAGAAATCAGGCAGTGATCACGTGGAGGGCTTGAAGTTTGCGACATAGACCTATGCTTCCAATACTCTCTTCCACCAGTCACATGTGACTGTTTAAATTTAAATTAAGTAATATTTCAAAAAATAAAAATTCAGTTCTTTAGATACACTGGTCACATTTCAGGTGCTCAATAGTCACATGAAGTTAGTGGCTACCATAGAGAGTGCAGATTATAGAACATTTCCATCAGCACTGAAAGTTCTAAATGAGCAGTGCTGGTACAGGCAGTCCTGAACCTTTGATTTGTTTTATATGGAGAAGTTAGATTTAGGTCTTAGATTCACACCAGAGACTCTGGATGACAAAGTTGAAGAAACAAGGCTGGTGACAGGAACTCATTTAGACTGAATGTTTAATGGTCCACAGATCTTCCATTCTGGTAGGGAAACAGACCAAAAACAACAAATAGGAAGTAAAATACATAGTATGTTAGAGAGTAACAAATGTTAGAGACAAAATAAAGAAAGGAAGGAGGATAGAAGGGGCTGCTGGTGGGTAGCAATTGTAAGTAAACTGTTTAGGGAAGGTCTTACTGAGAAGGTGACGTTTGATCAAGACCTGGAAGAGGTGAGAGTATGGTGTAGGTATCTAGGAAAGAACACTACAGGTGCGTGAATAGCCTGGCCTATTTAAGAAACATGTGCGTTATGATTAAAAATTTTTATATTGTTGATCTCATTATATCGGTCAGGGTTTTCCAGGGAAATAGAACCAATAATATATGTGTGTGTATGTGCATGTATTAATATGTATGTATCTGGAGACGTTTTTAAGGAATAGGCTAATGCAATTATGCAACTGTGGGGGCTAGAAAGTCCAAAATTTGTAGGGCGGTTTGGAATCCTAGGCAGGAATGGATGCTGCCGTCTTGAGGCAAAATTTCTTCTTTTCCAGGAAACCTCAATGTTTGCTCTTAAGGCCTTCAATTGGTTGGACGAGGCCTACCCACAGTATCGAGGATAATCTTCTTTACTTAAAGTCAAATGATTGCATACGCTGACCACATCTGTAAAATACCTTCACAGCAACATTTAGACTAACCATCTCACTTATCTTAATTCCTATATTTCAGATAAGGGAATTGAGGTTTATAAAGAACTTGCCCAAACTCATTCTAGGAGAAAAGTAAAGAGCCTTAACATCTATCTCAATCTCCTGACACTAACTTAGCGCTCTTTTTGGTGATCAGTCCAAGAAAACTGGAAAGAGAAGCCTAAATTAGACCATAGAGTGAGCTCCAGATTAAATGAAAGTAGATTCAGACATGTATTTATTTTATGGCGTTCACAATTGAACTGTATTTTTGAATGGAACTGGAAGTGCAAGGTGAAGATTGTTTTCATCCTCACATTGTTTTTGCTTTGTATAGGGTCACACTAAAGATGAGAATTAATTTGCTCACAAACTAAAAGGATAAGAACAACAAATGAGTCCATTAGAATGCTTTTAGAGGAGTAAAAGAAATATAATTTTTACCCTTAAATAAACTTTTTAAATATTATTATTCCTGCTTTTTAGAAATTTGTATTTGCCTGATATTTCTTTGTCCATCATTTTACTTTTAACAGTTTTTAGACATTAGTCTTATATATAGCATAAAGCTGTGTCAATGCTGTCATCTGGTCAGAGTTTTTTTTTTTAATAAATGAGCATTATTGGGATCACAGATATGTTTAATTTTTAGTTCCGCCATCATATGTGGAATAATGTTTATGTTTTCACTGCTTTTGAAAATATTTTATTATGTTTTCCTTGATAATTCAGGTTTTCATTTTCCTTCTAGTTGTCTTGTAACTAAAACTTTATATTTATAATTCTCCATTTCCAGAGCATCTTTGACTCCCTACTATTAGCACTGATAAAAATAGTCATCTCCCCTTTGCTCTTCTCTCTCTTCTCTCTCCTCGTCTCCTGATTGTATTACATCTGTATTTTTTAATTTATATATATATATATATATATATATATATATATATATATATTTTTTTTTTTTTGTGGGGAAGACCAGCCCTGAGCTAACATCTATTGCCAATCCTCCCCTTTTTGCTGAGGAAGACTGGCCCTGGGCTAACATCCGTGCCCATCTTCCTCTACTTTATATGGGACGCCGCCACGGCATGGCTGACAGGCGGTGCATCGGCGGGCGCCCGGGATCCGAACTCGCGAACCCTGGGCTGCCAAGCGCGGACTGAACTGCTGCGCCACCGGGCGGCCCCCCTGTATTTTTTAATTTACATATTAATCATATTTTTCTTATTCTTTATCTTATACCTTTAAATATATCTACAGTTCCACTGCTTCAATGAACAATTTTAAATAATTTTTTACCCCCAACTACAAAAGAAAAATAAATCAGTGTAATTAAACCATTCCACTTTCTCTCTCTCCTCCTATTATTACTTATATCATTTCTACATTTTCAAGATATATAACATTTACATGTTCTATAAGCCTAATCTACATATTTGCTTTAATTATATTAAATATATATATCTTGAGTTAGTTAAATTTATACTCTAATAGTTTCTTCCAGCAGGGCTTATATAAACTGTATTAACTGACTTCTATTATGTTCAAAATGCATTTATGTTACCTTTTTCCTTGAACAACAGTGGCTAGATAGAAATTACTGAGTCACATTTTCTTTCCTTGCAGACATTATAGGCATTTTCTCCACTGGCTTCTAGAGATAGAACTTGCTATGGAAAACTCTGAAATGAATTTTTCCCTTAGGAATGACTAAAACTTTTCACCTTGATATTCATCAAATTCATAATTTAACTTTGAAGTTCATTGATAATTTTTCCTTAAACATAGTGTGCCTATTCAATATGCATTTCAGGTTTTTCCATTATTTTGGCATAGTTTTCTTAACCTATACTGTTAAACATTTTTTTCTATTATTTTTGCAGTTCTTTTCTTTAAGAAGACCAATTATGTGCATGTTGGATCTCCTTTGTTTGTCTTTACCATATCTATGATTTTTTTTTTTACTAATGCTTTTTAATTTTTTATTCCTTTCCATTTTATTTTACTTAAAACTCAAAATCCTATCCTTTAAGCTTCATATTTTGTTTTGGATAACGCATATTCTTCCCATTGCTGGTTCTACTTTGCCATTATTACTGGCAACATTTTTCTGGTAAGTGTTTTTCATATGTCTTTTGTTTTTATCTAGTTTATTTCCTCTTTTTTCTTTTAGTATATTTGTTTAGAAACTGTGCTAGTTCCTTTTTATTGTTGCTTATCTCCATTTGTAGGTTTGTATTGGTGAGGGATCAGAGATGTATCCAAACTAGCAATTATTCACCGTATGACACGGAGTTTTTGTGTGAGAGGAGTTTTTCCCAGCCGACCAAGATCAGCACTGCAGGGTAGTGCACACTGTAGAATCTCTCTCCTGTCCCCTACCCTTCTGGGATATTGCCTTTTGCATTTAGGGATTATCTGTATTTCTCATTCAGCATTCCCATTCAGACCAGACAAGATCCAGGGAAGCTCCTGAAACTGGAATGAGTACCCTGTTCCCAGAGATGCTATGAGATTGTTGACTATGTAACTCAGATGACCCCCTCACCTGGGAAAGCATGCTCTGCCACCCTTCCCTGAGAAGTGCACCCTTTTTCTCTGGTTGCCTTTAATCTTTGCCTTTAATGTTTTGCAGGTTTCCTGCAATATATCTAGGAAGATAGTCATTTTTCTTTTTTTTCTGTCATGGCTAGGACTTACTGTATCTCCTTAATCTGAGATTTCATATATTTAACCAAATCTGGAAAGTTTTTATCTTTATCTCCTTGAATATTGTTCCCATCCTACACCTTGCAATTTTTTCTTTTCTGACTTTATGGTACTTCTACTGGATATATGTTGAAATTCAATTTCCAGATCCATAATCTCCCTTTCTTATTTTTTATTTCTTTATTTCTCTGTACCGCATTCTTAGTAAATTCCTTACAACTATCTTTCAGTTTATGAATTTTCTCCTCAGTTATGTTTAATATGCCTTTAACCCAAACATTTAGTATTTTTATAACAAATCTTTTTTTTTTGGTGAAGATTGGCTCTGAGCTAACATCTGTGCCCATCCTCCTCTGTTTCGTATATGAGTCACTGCCACAGCATGGCTTGATAAGTGGTGTAGGTCCGCTCCCAGGATCTGAACCTGTGAACCCAGGCCACCAAAGCAGAGTGTGCCCAACTTAACCACTGTGCCACCGGGTCAGCCCCTTTATAACAATTCTTATGTTTTTCATATCTACATATTCTTTTTGGTTCTTTGCCATAGATTCTTTTCCTTTTTTTATAGTGCCTTGTTCTGTTCTTCTGGTTTTGCTTCCTACTTGTATGACTTATATTTTGAACATACCTATTATAGAAAACACTATTAACATCGTATTTTCTGAAGCTTTTGAGGATTTAATCCTACAGTTTGATGTGTTCTCCAATTCTTGCTTATAGTAATTGAGTTTTCTTCATATGTATTGTAAATTTGGATTGTGAGCTTATCTTCAGTGGAGTCTACCCAGCAGAATCCTTTGTGGCTTGGTTAAGGGCAGGTTCCTCCAGAGTTATTTTGCATTTATTTCTTCAAGGCAACCCAGGGACATCTCCAGCTTGGGACTAATTTTAATGTTAATTCTTTTACTTTAGAGGGCACAAATTATGCAAGTAATGTAATTTGAACACCAAACCCAAGTGTGATACAAGCCCATGAGAATGAATTCCCAGGAGAGACTTGTCCCTAGCAATAATAGTCAGAAACAAATAAGTTTCTTTGGAAACTCCTTCTGTCAATGGAGGGTTTTTTTAGCCCAATTTTTCACTGAGGGTTCAGACTTTGAGCGTCCAGAGTTTTTTCTTTCTTTCTTTCTTTCTTTGGTGAGGAAGATTGGCCCTGAGCTAACATCTATTGCCAATCTTCCTCTTTTTTTGCTTGAGGAAGATTGTCCCTGAGCTAACATCCATGCCAATCTTTCTCTACTTTGTATGTGGGATGCCACCACAGCATGGCTTGCTGAGCAGTGTGTAGGTCTGTGCCTGGGATCCAAACCTGCCAACCTCGGGCCGCCAAAGCAGAGCATGCAAACTTAACTGCTAGGCCACTGGGCCAGCCCCATAACTATTCTTTTTTAATATAACTTCTTATTACTTGGCTACACACACAACCCAGCATACACAAAGACACTTTATATGCAAATAATTATAATAATAGCCACCATTCATTGAGCCCTCAGAATGTGATAGGAACTATGGCACTTTACGTGCATCACCTCAGTAATAACATTTTAAGTAGGTACTGTTATTCTTCCCATTTTGCAGAGAATTTGAGGGTTTGGGAGACTGTCTTAAAATGACAGAGCTGGCATGGAAGCCTAAAGTTATCTGAATCAGTGGTAAATGGTCTTAATTATCATACCGTATAGCTTCCATATATGTGAGTCTCCATATGTGAGAGGAAGAGTCTCAATGTATGCATGTCTCTTCTGTGTTTTGAAAACTTTCAGTCTAACAAAATATTCATAGATTTTATAGATTGTTAGAGATTGTGTAAATGTATTTATATTTGATCAACCAAATGTCACTTCTGTATTTAAAGCCAGGTGGAAAATTTATCACAGTAAATATGTAAGTTAATTTCCTTTTGCAAACTGGATTTTGAAAGAAGTAGAAATATAATAAACTTCTATTTCTTCTTCATGCTAGAGAATTATCTGTCCACCTAAATAAAGTATGCAAATTATCAGATTAACCTTTTACATACTGAATTCTAATAATTTTATTAGAAATGTTACTTCCTTCTTTTTTATTACTATTACAGTTTTTATGAGGTGTAGTCACCAATCCAGACTCTCCTTTAGGACTTCTGAGTTTCCCAACACTTGTGGCTTTTTTGACATTTTTAAAATAAGTCAGCCTCAATGGGACCACTCTGGTTCAATAACACTGTTTTATATCTTTGAAACAAAATAAGGATTCATCAGGATCTCATTTTCTTTTTTTACTAGAAGATTCCTCTGCTTGGCTAAATTTATGGTTAAAAATAGATTATAAAGGAGGGCTACTGTCCAGTAGAATCAAGACTCAAAGAAAATGTACATATCAGCTTAAGAATAATGCCAAACTTCTCAATTTTAACATATTTTTGCTATTGTAAATAGTAAAACAATAAACAGTAAACCACCTGAGCTATGAGCATTCCTTAAATTAATTCATATTATTTAATTACTTTTCCAGAAATTTGAATTTTTACCACACCCTTAGATACGTCGTGCTTTTTTTGCAGATATGATTAGCAAATATGATTTTTAATCTCTAAAATTATAATATTTAGTGAAGTTGAACATCTTTTAAAATGTTCAATAGCACTGATATTTCTTCTATTGTGAAATAATTGTCTCTATTTGTTCTCCATGTAATGATTTGAGTCTATTTCCCTCTAGATATTTTGTATAGTAATATTTAATAATTGGTTTCCAATACTTCCTACTTTATTGATCATCTTTGGTTTTTGGACACAAAAGGCTAATTTTTATATATTCGAACATATTTTATTTTTTATGATAGTTTGAATGCTTTTAATTTCACTCCCATCTATTTAGAGATTTAAACAGATATTTGTTTCTACTTTCTTTTCGTTTTCCTGGTTCTCTTTGTTTACATTAATTACCACTCTTATTGATGTGAAATTTACTTTAACATAAGTAGCAGTAAGAATCTAAATTGATTTCCTTTTTCTAAGTAGGTCACCAAGCTCCTGCAGCATTAATATTTTTGCATAATTCATTTATTCTCAAGGGATTTGACATGCCTCTTTTTAAAAATTGGATTAATTACTTGTATATTATAGAGTGTATCTAATTTTCCTCTGTTATTTATTTTAAACAATTCTTGAGCCAGTTCTATACAGATTTAATTATTAGTGCTTTATAATATGTTTACATATCCAATAGGCATGTTCACCAACCATATACCCAATGCCCTGCTTTTCCAAAAAAAAAAAATAACTTTGAGTTATTTTTAACAGTTTAGTTCACCATCACAAAATCTATTTTATGCACAAAACAGAATCTCCTCTATATATTCAGAGTTCTCATTGTAAACATCAAATGTTTTGTTTCGTTGTGATACCATGGTACCCTCCGGACATTTGCACTTAAACAAATATTGTGGGATGTTTCACCTAAAAAGTATTCCACGACCAAGAACATTTGGGAAAGATTGCCCATTATACTCCGCTCTTGGAGATTCACAATGAATATGAACATATAAAAGACAGAGAAATAAAGAAATTGTGCAGTGCAGAAGTCTATGCAATATTGTTTAACCTAGTGTTTTCCATACTTTCATTTTATTTTATATTTTGCTAGCAAACCACCAAAACGGCTTCCATGCCCTATGTGTCCTAAGAAAGATATTTCCTTTTGGCTACTCCCGTCCTTTCTTCATCACTTTATCACTTTTTCCAGAAATGCCAATTGATCCCCCAGATACACAAGGCATTGCTCCCTAGGAGTGCCTCTAGTCGGCAAAAGATAGAGTGGTTAGAGACAGCGGAGATGCTGGATTTGTGTTCTGTCAGACCCATCAAAGAGGTTTCCATTCCTTCACATTGCAGGAGCTACTGGGAGTGACTTCAGTCAAGGAAATAGAGAAGCTAGACCGTGTTGCCTGAGTCTTCTGAAGAGAGGCAGAGTCTCCCGGCGAGCCTGCAGCCTGGCTGAAAGTGGGTCATTTCACCACCGAGGAATGGCTCTGGGTGGCACTTCAGAGACCCTGCGGTAAGGGAACAGACTCCTTATTCATCATGGGGGAGATAGTGTTTTTCCTCTCCTGTGATAGATTCACACTGGCTCGGCAGCCTTTATGGTTAGGCGTGACTTCCTGAGGGATTTTCTCTGGATTCACAGAAGGTTCCCTGAATCCCAGGGAAAGCCTGACTCACCCACAGTCCTGTCAGGGTGGAGCTGGCACGACTTGGATGCAACTTCTACTTGGCTGAACTTACATGACGGTAATTTTCAGCCTAAAATCAGCTGCCTCCAGGAGAAATGGTAGAACATGATGTGGAAAAGGCCCCACAGAGGTGCTGACAGGGGCAGTAAAATCTCTCACAGGCTTCTCACTGGTGCCCTAGGGTGACATGTTAGGGAGCTTGGAATTTTTTTTTTCTCCACAGCTTCCTTTTTCCATACAGAAGCTTCTCCAACATGTTCACATCCCTAGACATCCTAATAACTGATACCTTCCTTAAAACTGATACTCACAGTACTTTGGACAACTGGGTTCAAGCCTCGAACTGACTTCCCAACTTTGCGTCTTAGTCCTTAGTTCCCGTACACAAATGCTAAGACTTCCTTTCAATATCATATCTTGTGTTCTTTATCACTTAAGTTACAAGAGCAATCTTGTTCTATCTAATGCCACCCCAGGAAGAGGTACTTAAATTCTCACACACTGTCATTCATGTGCCAACACAAACATATATCTGATTTCTGTAAACAGGCAGGATGACGGAGCTGTCTGGTCGATAAGTACCTCCAAGGAAGTGAAGGGTTTGTTTGCCATTACTTAAAGCAAACAGTAGCCAGACGCCAGATAAAGAGACCATAACAGGTTGACCCTGAGGTTGGTTGGGGAAGTGAGTTGGCAAGTCACAAAAAGAAGGAAAGGAGACAAATGGAATGAACAACTTACCAAGATGTTTGAATCCCAGATCTGACTCTTACTAATTGATTGACTTTAGGCAATCTACTTTAGCTAATCTTTAGTTTCCTGTGAAACAGGGATGCCAATGATGTTTGCTTCACAGGAATGTCAGGATGATTCCATGAGAGAATGTATAAATAGATACGTAATGCATCTGGCCCACAGTCATGCCCAGGAAATGTAAGAATCATGGTGACAACAATGACCTTCGACGGATCGCTTAAACCTTGGAAACTCAATGCTCATGAGCAGCTTCTGAGAAAAGGGTCTGCAACTTTTATCAAGAGTTTTCCAAATGATTAAAAACTCCTAGAACAATGGAAAGCAGTTTGAAAATGTTAAGAATATCACTTAAGTAAAAGACAGTTATTTCAGACAAATTGATCTTTCCAAAGTTACAAACAATAACAATTATCAAATTGGTATCCTTGACTGAAACATACTCGTTGCCTTTCTTCACTTATTTAAATATTTCACTCCTTGCCTCAAAACTCAAGTCAGGTAACCCTTGCTGAATATCTGGCTGGGCCACTCAGGTGACACTTGCATAGTTCCCTCTTTACAACTTGTCCTGCTTCTCCAACTTCATCCCAGCTTCTGGAAAGCAAGGCTCCAGTCTTGCACCTTCCTTCAATGCCCAGCACAATCCTTTGCACATGGTTGCTAATTAGCACATGTGTATGACTGATAATGATATTTGTCAAGGTGTGTTTCTATGTAGAGTATAATGAACTTCTTCTGGGTAAGTCCATATAGTGGACTATCCCCTCTGTACAGCACAGAATCCAACATCTCGTAAGTGCTTCATGGATGAAGAGTGAAGGAAGATAAAAACTTTGGGTCACTGTGAGCAAGTTATATACCAATAAATGGATAAATTAGGCAGGTAAGAACACAAGGAAGGAGTTTTAGAAGATCACCATATGGAGGGTGTAACCAAACATCTCAGCATTTATTTCAAATGAATATGACAGTTTACAAACATTTACTACTTGTACACCAAAAGTTCCCTGGAGCAATATTTTCATTAGGAGAGCGAAGTTTAAGTCCAGAGGGTCAGCCACCCTTACATTCTGCTTGAGAATGAAGTCCAAACCACAGTTTCATTCGTTTTCCTCTTATGGTCCTAACATGAAGCACATCACCCACTGTTGAGTTGTACATTTATAGAAGTTTCCCAGCACTACCTATGATAAACAGAGTAGGAAAGGGAAGATTCTTAAACTCAAAAGGAAAACAGCCAACATGGCAAGTAAGTTATCTTTTGTGGTGATAGGGTTTGGAGAGAAAGGGGATATGTTTGTGCAAAGGAACCACAATGTGCCATTGGAGCTATTGATGGATAAGCTGTTTCTGAAACCTCTGCTTTTTAAAGAAACCATATCAGCAGCACCAAGTGGCTCATTTGCTGCAGATTTGCCTTCAAACTGTTTTTTACAAAATGTTGATAAGCACAACTTAACTCGAGAGAGAAACTATATACATTTTTCATTTAAACACAGAGCAAATGGGAAACCACAGGACGTATACAACTGTGGGAGCAGGAGACAAATAGGCTTGTGAGAAGCCAAACAAAGATGCTGAGTGGGTGGAACAAATCCGAAGCAGGGCACAAAGTCAAAGAAAAATGGACCACTGTGAGTGGAGGTGAATCCCTGTTGGAAATTCAGGCTGTTGCTGTTTTTCTCCCACAAAGGAGCATTTCTGCTTAACTTTCATAAGAAATTCTAAACTGAAATTTTACAGAGTGCTGACTAATAGCTTACTTTCTGACCAATGTATTTTTATGAAACCCAAAAATAAAATTGGAAAAAAAAAATTGGCTGATGTGGATCATGTTGTGTCTTTAATGAGGCAAACAGTGACACTATATTCTGAATACACAGTTAGGTATAGAAGACCAGCATAAATTCTTGGGATGAATCAGGATCACGTAGCCCCAAGTCATCATTTGTAACAAATTAGGTTGCACAGAGCATTAGTTCCATCAGATGTTAGCAGGTGATATGCCAAATTAATGGTTCTGTAGTCAAATCCCTCGCTCCCTTGCTCATAAACAAGCTCATATATACACAGATACGCATAAGAAACAAGCTCAAAGCAGGAATTGTTATAACATGTTTTAAGGAATTTTCGAGGTTATGTCCTTAGATTGGTCATAGTTCTGTGTCTTCTACTATTCCAAGAGTGTGTTCAAGAGAACACTTGTTCCACAAAAGTTCCATAAATACAACACACACATACACTCTTACATAATACATAAGTAATGTACTTGGTAAAATAATTTAGAGAAATTCTATGCTACATCCCTTATTTTCAAGAATCACAATGCACATTAGTTCATTAAAGCCTCTAAAAAGCCCTACAGCAGAAACCCTACTTAAGCCAGCATTACTGAAATTCTCATCAGGAAACTCTTTACCTTTTTTTAATAGGTAATACTTATTAATAACTCATGTAACACAAAACTCACGTTAGAATATACCTGTATAGAAAAATAGTTAATAACATAAATTACACAAAAAAGTACAAAACAAAAGTGAAAAACAAAAACAAAATTGCAAAACAGTATGTACACTATGATCCTATTTTTGTAGGATAATTACATATTTGTTTTCCCTATTTTCTCATAACATTTTTCTGTTAGAAAAAATATGTTATTGATAACATTTTTTAAACACTTAATATTGTTTTATTTGGCATGGGGGAAGGTACATAGAGTATGACACATTTTCTCAAGTTTCCAAGCATTCAGATGTCTATTACGGTTATAACTGGAGCCAAACACCTTCAGTCAGTGACGGCCCTGTCTTGCTATGCTGGGTGTTAAATGTTGAATATTGAATGTCATGGGAAGTGCCCCAGGCTCCTATTTCTACTCTTAATTGGTACACCTGAAAAATATCCATTGAACTGAGCTTCGAATCACCTGCATAATTAATATAGTGTATAACAAAGAGGCCAAATGTGAAGACGAAGTATTCCCATGCTTCTTTCCCCAAACACCAACTTTAGACACCTGACCAAATACTATTCAATTTCATCTGAATGTCTCTTTCCTGCTTGGATGAACAAAAGCACTGCATTTCTCCCTCATTTCAGCAGATGGGCAAAGGACAGTTGGGCAGCCAGCGCTCACATCCCAGCCAGGAGCAGAAGGACAAGAGGGAGACAGGAAAGGTGCATGGTTCTGTATTCCTTATAAGCCTCTCACTTTAAGGAAACCAGAATTTACAGAAAGGTTGCTATAGCAGAGAAGTGTACTATATGGAAAATGTACTATATGGAAATTGTGCTGTAGCAGAGAAGGAGCTGTGGGGATTGACGAAGAAGGCAGGGGATATAGCTTCCACCTTGAAGGAGCTTGCAATCAAATCCTTAGAGCAGGATAAATGTAAGCAATCGTATTCATACATTTCAGCTCTACTGGGATGTGGCTCTAAGTTCTGTGCAGTCAGGGTGGTGGGAAGGATTAGAGAGCTGGAGAATTATGTAGCATACAGGAGACTCATCTGGAAAGACAGTGTAAATAAATCAACCAAGAAGTGTGCATGCTTGCCTGTGTTAAGCATTTGTGGGGCTTGCCATGAGAGCTGTGAGACCGGGCTCATGCCCTCAGGGAGCAGGCTTTCTTTCTGGTTGGCTAGATGGCATACCTAGAGGAAATGTTAAAAAATAAATAAATAAAAACAGCACGTAATTTGTTTCTAAATGAGTGGCTAGAGCCTGGCATAAAGCCTGGAAAATAGGTACTTAATACGTGTTTATTGAATTTAATTAGATCTATAAGCTGTCAGAGGGCTAGACGTAGGATCTGCAGAGTTATACAGGAAATGAGGATTCCTATTAAGTAATAACAGACAGAAACAATGGCATATGTGGTGAAATAAACCTTTGGGGCAGGTTGAGGAGAGGCCAATTAGAAAAGTTTTTAAGCACAAAAATCAAGTTTAAATTTGATAAGAAAGGTATATTAGAACCACTTTTATGCTCTAAGACGGTAAGTGACAATCAAAATAAGTCCTAAGGACCACAATTTCTGGTAAGAATGAAGAGATGAAACTTGAATGAGGCAAACCAACAACAAATCTATTTCTAGGTTTGTCCTACAGCTATCATGAAAATATCACTTCGGAATAATTGTCAGGATTTGATGATAAACTCAGTGGGAAAGACTGAAAGAAGAGAATATTTGGGGCTCAGCAAAAACAACTCATTTATTCTCACAATCTAGTTAGATGTTCAACCACTGTAAGAAACATATTATGGTGACTTCACCCATTTTTATAAAAAAAGGCATGTAAAGTGTTTCATTACCTGCTGCACTTTATTAACCCTAGTGCAATAAAAAATGTGTGTGCACAAGCACATGAGTGTTTGGCAACTTGAGAATTCTGTCTGATGTGTGGAATCCAGTAAAATCAACAAGCATCAGTATCAGCTTAAAGAGCAATAATCTGAACAGGTAAAAAGATACCCATCGCACTGGTATCATCTTAGCAGGGAGGATGGGGGAGGAGAACATGGCTGAAACTTTTGTTCTAGGTACATTTTCCAAGTGATCTGCGTCCGTATGGGAGATGATCCTTCTCAAAATGAATTCTCATTTTCTGGTGCTCCCACAGCAGACTGCTATTGAGCCTGACCCCAGGACAGCTTTGGTTGTATGGCTGGGTCTTGTATGCATTAGCCTGTTGCTTAAATATGAATGTTCTATCCAGCTTTTTTGGCTGTCAATGGCAAAGACCATGTTGCATGCACATCAGAGATGAGTAGAGGAGATCGTTGCTTAACATGTAACTCATATGCCTCCCTTCATCACAGGCAGAGCCACAAATATTTCCAAATCACAAAATAAAACTCACTTATATCACTGCTTATATAAGCTATAAATACTTTAATTTTGTGCATTTGTACAATGTTAGGCAGAGCTGGATGTGTTTGTTCTTTCACACACCTGTTCTCCCTGCTTTTTGGGGAAAGTAGACCCTGAAGAGTATGACCCTATACACTTTGGTTAGTGCCAGCACAATGTCAAAAGTATATGGTCATGGGGCCAGCCTGGTGGCATACTGGTTAAGTTTGGCATACTCCGCTTCAGTGGCCCGGGGTTTGTGGGTTCAGATCCCGGGCGTGGACCTACACCACTCATCAAGCCATGCTGTGGAGGCAACCCATATACAAAATAGAGGAATATTGGCACATATGTTAGCTCAGGGCTACTCTTCCTCAAGCAAAAAGAGGAGGACTGGCAACAGGTGTTAGCTCAGGGAAAATCTTCCTCCCCCCTCCCCCCCAAAAAACCCACAAAAGTATACGGTCATGGCTTTTTGCTGCAGATTATTGTTTAGAGTGGAGCCCTGAAGTGCATTCTGAACCAGGTTTTGTGTGAGTTGAGTTACCAACTAATTAGTACTAAAATCTCAAAGAAAAACATGCGGGTTGGAGAGGTGGAAGAAGAAAAAGTTGCTTTTATTTTATATTCTATTTGTCTTACTTAGATTAAGAAGCTTCCCATCTTCTCTTTCAACCTGGAAATTTTGAGAAGGAAGAATACAGGACCTTCTACCTCAAGGATGATTTCAATGCATTAAGTTTCACCATTCATTTAACTTCATAAAAGCATTTTTGTTCCTGAAATAATTATTCCAGATAAGAAAATCTCCTGTTGCAATTATGTGAAATCAGACCCAGAGAACACATTTTGGCAGTCTCCTGACTAACGAGTGGTACTCAGTATCAGAACTTGTTTTTCTCCCAAAGACAGATACCACCAATGTTAGACTGCATTCGCAATGGAAATCATCACTTGGGCACTGAATCCAGCCACAGAGGATTTGGCAAAAATGCTGTAACCTCTTCTCTCTCCTCACCAGTGAGAATCCCACCACAGTTTTCCATCTGTTGGTGACCTCCATCCCAGATTACCTCAATGCCCTTTGCTCAGGGCTATGGTTAAAGACCTCCCAGAAGCTCCAGCTGTTGGTACAGAATGCATCAGTTGTCTAGTTGCTAACAGCCATAGACTGATGTGACTGGAGTGTCTCTGAATCCCCAGGGCCCATCTGGCTTAGGCTGGTGGTCCCAAGCTCTTTCATCAGCCTGAGTCACTGAGTTTTTCAAGAAGTATATTGGGCCTGTTGATATTTCGCAACTTTTGAATCTCCATGTAAGTTCACCCCTTCTAGGCAAGGAGGTGGATTGGATATAAGTAAAAGGTAGAAAACACTCTTGAGAGTGGATAGATGTAAAAGGAAGTTTTGGTGAGTTCCCTCAGCTTTGCACAACAAATTAGGCAAGAAGGTAGAAGTAAAGAAGGTGTGATTCTCTCTGAAAAGATGCCATGGAATGCATATGCTTGCCAGCTGGAAGCTAGAGATTCTACAGCAAGATGGTCTCTCTATTCAGGTCTTACCATTACAACAGCTAATTAAGATTTTAAAGAAAATGAGTATGAAATATCAATTTTCAGCAGAGAGTTTATATGACTTAATTCTGCTTCCTCTGGTCTTCAAAAAAAATCCAAGATTATCAGCTAGTATCCTGGGTCTGTTAACTATGGAAACATGATAAGAAATAGCAAGGCAAAATGTCATTGTCCTTAAATGCTTCACTTCCAAAAGTTTGCTTGGAAATCAGAAACAGAAATTAGTGTGCCAATTATATGCAAGGCTCTCATGCACTCAGAGGTTATCTGTGTTCATATTAGTTCAGTATTTTTGTTTTGGACTAGTCAAGGCTTATTTAAAACTTGGCACTAGAAAACAATTTAGAAACATTAATTGAGAACTAAAATAGCACTGTAGATACACTATATGAAAGTTTACTAAAATAGTTAAGTCAGGCATGTGTTATAGTGATGACTTCTGTTCCACTCAGAGAAATCAGTTATGATTGCTGACAGCAAAACTCAAAGAAGATAATCGATATGCAAATGGAGCAATCATCATCCAGTGCCCTGACAGGAGATTCTAATGAGTAGGTTGAATGACCTACTTGGGTATTAGGGTGAAATCATCCACTATCCAAAGAGAAAGATGGTTCATAATCAAGCATTTTAAGTTAACAGACACTCATAAATTGAGAAAGTTAAATGACAGGAGAAATGAAATTAGCTAGATTTGTATAACTGATTCCCAGAAGTAATGTTGTTGTATGCTACTAAGCGTATTAAAGTAACTCTGTAGAAAGAGTTACTGTCCATATTTCAGACAGTCCCAGGAGTATTAGAAAAGAGGGGCTTATGACAAATCAGTATATTCAATGAAAATAATTATATGAGGAAATGCACGTTAAAATACATTGACATGGATGTTATGAATGTATTATAGGTATGTGGATCATATGCATCTCTCTAGAAAGAACTGGGGTTTAAGTTCTGATTCCTCATTATGTCCCTTGACAACACAACTTACCTTCATCCTGGTCCCCATGCTGGCTCAGCCAACCAGCTACAGGGCTCTGTGACTGCCTGCGCATTTACTACAAGTATAATGATTCTACCCATGGCTTCACCAACCTAAGGACTCTGCCCCATGGGCAGCTGCACATTGCCTTACATTGTATCAGGGTCAATTTCCCTTTATCTTCCCTTCTTACATTTAAAGACCCTCGGACTTGGCACCCTAAGAATATTCCTTTGGTTCTTTTAGTCCCTAAGGATCACCATCCTTCAGAGTCAAGGACTTTGCTCCTAACATTCCGGGTTGTCTGAGATTTCTAAAAGCCAATCCAGTGACAAGCATGAGTCTGAGTTGAAGTGTTTTACCATCTGCAGCAAAAATCAGGGCGAAAACCAAGAGCAAGAGTGTAATTTTTTTTTTCCTGAAGTTAAATGTATGCTCTATAAAAGCTATCTACAGCCTAACTTGACATGCTCCTTACTTTTCTACTTTTTTGGTGCTTTTTTTGTGTGAAAAACAATGGAGATGAATTGACTGCAAATTTTCCTTTATGTCCTTACTTTGCTAACTATAAAGATGGACACCATGTTATTCCTTTCTCTTCCTTCTTTCTTCCCTCTCCTTTCCTTCTTTCTTTCTCTCTCACATTTTTTTAAAATTTTTTCACTCTTTTGTTATTTTGCTGTTTTGTGAAATTCAAAGGTGTGGAAAACATGGTGTCACATACTCTCACTGTTTGTCAGGCTATACTGATCGACTGTCAATGTCCACCTTGTATATATTGGTCACGTGGTTCCTTTTAAACCTCTTTAAACTATTGAAGTCTATTCCTCATTTTCTTAGCATGCAAGGAGAAACTATGTATTTTCTATGGAGGGCTTCTGGTAAGACTATCCAGAAGGAAGGAGAGAAAGAAGAAAAGAGAAAGCAAGAAGAGAAAAGAAAAGAAAGAAAGAGAGACTCTGTTACCAGGGTCTCCCGTGTTTTTCATTCAAAATGTTCCCTCAGTCGGGCTTAACTTTGTTGCTGCTTAAAGCTGACTCATTTGTTACCTCCTTCCTATGATCTAAGTTTGGGTTGAACATACGCTACCTGAGTAAATTCAGTGGGTCCAGAGAGGCTGTGGGTCGCTTTCTCCCCAGCAAAGCCCAGAGTGACTAGACCACTCCTGTGACAGCTCCTGTGGACAGAATAAAGCAGAATGTGGAAGTGCATGGGGACATGTAAAGACCTGGAACATCTCTGGGGACTGCCTGCTCTCCCTAAAGACACTACAGCAGCAGACACATAAGAAGGAGGCCAAGGTCCCGTCCTGCACTAACTGGCGGTGTGATTTTCAGGGTGTCAGTTTACAGTTTGGGGTGTCATTTTCTTTACTTGCAAGAACAGAAGGTTGCGACCTAGCAGATAAAGATGCCAGAACATGATGGACCAGGTCTGTTTGAGCTCCCTCAGGACCACTGAGGGACAGGAGTGTTCCCCAATCTGATTTTGACCAGTACACTTCAAACAGGGCTCCAGAAATTCAGTGTAGCAAAACATGATATTATTAATTTCAAAATACAAGGAGCCAGCAACTAATGTTCTGATTATTCACTGAAATTTCAGCTACAGACTAGAAAGAGAAATTCTCTCTGTAACAAATAATGTTTACCTCACAACACCTGACACATTTCTATTTCCATTAATATCAGAAATAAGGTAAAGATGTCCATTACTGCCACCTTTGTTTAGGATTATTTGAAAAGTTTTAGCCGATACATTAAAATACTAAATATAAATAAGATATTTCACTACTAAAAGGAGGAGTACAAATTATCTTAATTTCTCCATACAATTGCCTTAAAAAGCCAATATAAGCAATTGGCAAGCAATTAAAACTAATTTAAAAATTATAGCAAGGGGGGCGTGAACATTAAGAAAAATATACAAAGTCAATTCTTTAAAAAGTTATTAAGTTGTTGAAGTGATTATTTAGAGAATAAACTGCATGGGAATGGAAGGTTCTTGGTGGCTGGTGATTATCAGAGAGGCAGACAGGGCCCAGCCCCAGCAAGGTAGGAAAAAGAGCAAAGGTAAAGACTGAGCAGTGGGGAGAACAGGGTGGGATGGGGGGTCTCGTTAGAGTGGAAATTTGAGGAAGAATATAAAGGAAGGGACAAACTGGTTATTCAGAGTCTTCAAATCTGGGCAGAGAAATTTAAATCTGATAGACAAAGAAATAGACCACAAGAACTAACAGGAAAACAATGCTGGTGCAGCTGATGATTAAAAGTCCATTGTTGGGGCCAGTCCGAAGGCCTAGTTGTTAAGTTTGGCATGCACCGCTGTGGCGGCCTGGATTCAGTTCCTGGGCACAGACTTACACCACTCCTTGGCAGCCATGTTGTGGCAGCCACCCACATACAAAATAGAGGCAGATTGGCACAGTTGTTAGCTCAGGGAGAATCTTCCTCAGCAAAAAAGAAAAGTCCATTGTTCCCCTCCCTTTCCTCAATTTTCTGTTATGTTATGGTAAAGACTAGATACTTCTCAAATATCCTTAGTCTGTGTTGACTGGTTAAGATTACTTTCTTCCAGAAATATTTCTTGGGAATCTACCCCTCACTGAGCATGCAGTGGTAAACTAGACAAATTCTCCATCATATCAAAATGGAAGGGGTAACATGTCTCTAGATAAATGTTGTGAAGATAGAAATTCTTCTAAAATAAAACTTGGGGTCTAATACATTTCTAATCAAAATTTCAGTGAGATTTGTATTGATTAATAAATGGATAAAAATAACCAGATCAACCAAAAATAAAGAGTAATGGGGAGATGCATGCAGTTCTCATTGTTAAAATACTTATAGGAGTATAATAATTAAATGCATCCAAATAAGACTATACAATCTAATAAGTGGTACAAGAAAGAAAATTCAAAGACAGGTCCTGTTATATGTAGGAATGTTATATATTACAAAGGCCACATTACAAACCAATGGAGCAAAAAGAAATGACGTTTTGGACACAATTGATTAATCAAAAATTAATAATAAAATTAGAGCTTTGTCACAAATCTTTCACTAAAATTTTTTTCATTTGTATTAAAGAGTCAACCATATATATGAATAGTTAACTGTATATATGAAACTGTAAAAAAAAATAAGAAAATATAGGTTTATCTGATCTCTGGCTGGGGGAGGATTTTCATGGAATAAAAATAAATGGAAGAAATATAGAAAGTATACACAGATTCAAATACATAAAAACTTTTAAATAATTGTTTGTCAAAGCTTATGAATTAAAAAGAGAATAAAGGAGGAAATCTAAGCAAATAGTTAACCTGAAAGTTGATGCCAATAATTAAGAAAATAGAAAGCAAACAGAAGTGATGTTTGCAACAAACATTTATGTTCTAATTATGAAGCAAGCGCTGACTGATAAATCCAAAAGATGTGATCTGACATTGCTATGGTCTAAATGTTTGTATCCCCTCAAAATTCATACCTTGAGGGGCCGGCTCAGTGGCGCAGCAGTTTAGTTCACACTTGGCGGCCCAGGGTTCCTGGGTTCGGATCCCAGGCGCCTGCCAACACACTGCTTGTCAGCCATGCTGTGGCGGACTCCCATATAAAGTAGAGGAAGATGGGCACGGATGTTAGCCCGGGGCCAGTCTTTCTCAGCAAAAAGCGGAGGATTGGCAACGGATGTTAGCTCAGGGCTGGTCTTCCTCACAAAATAAATAAATAAAAATTTATGCCTTGAACCTTCACACCCAAAGATGATGGTATTGGGGGTGGGGCCTCTGGGAGGTGCTTAGGTCTGGAGGGTGGAGCCCTCATGAATGGAATTAGTGCCCTTATGAAAGAGGCACCAGAGAGATCCCCCGCCCCTTCCATCATGTGAGGACCCAGCAAGAAGGGCTGGCTATGAACCAGGAAGAGGGCCCTCACCAGAAAACACAACTAGTGTTCTTGTTGTGCTTGTTGTGCAAGATCAATGCTAGTGCTTTGATCTTGAACTTCCCAGCCTCCAGAACTGTGAGAAACAAATTTCTGTCATTTATAAGCTACCCAGTCTGTGATACTTTGTTATAGCCTCCTGAATGGACTGACAGACACACAACCACAAATGCACACTCTGAGAGGAGCACCGAATGTGTATCGTTTTTTAAATTTAAAAAATAGAATCAGGGGCCGCCCGGTGGCACAGCAGTTTAGTCCGCGCTTGGTAGCCTGGGGTTCGCGGGTTCGGATCCTGGGCGCCCGCCGACGCACTTCCTGTCAGCCACGCTGTGACCGCGTCCCATATAAAGTAGAGGAAGATGGGCACGGATGTTAGCCCAGGGCCAGTCTTCCTCGGTAAAAAGGGGAGGAATGGCAACGGATGTTAGCTCAGGGCCAGTCTTCCTCAGCAAAAAGGGGAGGATTGGAACAGATGTTAGCTCAGGGATGGTCTTCCCCACACAAAAAAAAATAGAATCAACTAAAATAACCGAATGTTGTAACATGAAAACTTGTATATTTTAAAGATGAGTTGTGTCTAGTAAAGGTTTTAAAAGCAGCTCGATTCAGTATGGTACCATTCTGTCCCAGCTGTTTGGTATAACTTTCCATTGCTTTGTGGATCTCATTTTAAAGTGCTACTTTAAAACGAGAATAGTCGTTTCACCCCATTCTCCTAATTTTAAGTTAAATTGGCTTCCTGAGTTGCCTGACCCAGAAACACGAGAGACTTTTCTTCCATCAAATCCTCTTTTCTTCTACTCTAATTAGAAATGCTAACTCTCTTATCAAAAAATGTTTCCTAGGTATGCTTTCTCACCTAATTAGGTAAAAGATTCCTTTTGTCCAACTCTTTTCCTGGAAGTACAAAGAAATCTACAAGGAGATTAGGCGGACCGTCTCCACCTCAGCAGCATGGACTGCTCAGCCCCTTCTCCCAGTCTCAAGATCTGTCTCAATTTGCTCATCTCTCTTCATTTGCCTGCTTCAACCCAATTATGCTATATTTCCTGAATTATAAGAAACACATTACTTTTCACACTTTAATATTTCTAAAGTTGCAATTGTAATTGAATTCGGCAGTTTCTGTATTGCCTTTTACTCATTATCTTAATTGGAATGCAGCCGTCCTGTTAATAAAAATAATAGATTACATTCAATACAAAACTCGTAAATAGAAAGCATCATTTAATTAAAAAAAACTATGTCCTCAAAGGACGAATCTCTCCCCCCACAGAAAAAAAATGAAAATATTTTAAAAAATCTTAGTAAGATGTTGTTAAATTTCTTTCATTATTTAGATTTTAAATAATCCCTCTAAATTTTTTGAAGGATGTATACAATAAAATTTCTTCCCTGGCATTCTAGTAAAGTAGTTCTGGGAGATCTGGAGAAACATTTAACTACTTAGAAGTTGGCAGGAACATTCTTTTGCAAGGAGACACCTGCTTTGTTGAAAACAACTGGGCTGCTACTCAGCTGGATGCACTTATGGGGCAAAAATGCCTCTGTTCAATTTGATTATTCAGTGCCCGTGCTGCACCTGCCATTAAAAGCTTTGCACGTCACCCAGTTGTGTGTTGGTGGATGTTTAACAACTGGCTCTCTGGGGAAAAATGGAGGAAGGGGAGAGGAAGCCTCAAGGTGTAGCATTTGCCAATTTCCCTCGTTTTCTGCCCCAGCCAATTTCAAGCTATCAACATGACATTGCTGAACGCAGAGTTGGGAAGAGATGCACACAGGCTGTCCAAGAGACTCCAGCACACGCCTGAATTGAATTTCTGGAAAAGACACATGATAAGCTACTGCATGGCTTAAAGGAGCCTCAGGCTGGTACCCAGACTTCTCGAAGGAGAAGAATTATGGTAGGGGAGCAAGGAGAGAAATGTGGGTGGAAAGAGATTAACTCCCTGAGTCAGAGATGAAACAGATTTTAATGGGAAAAACATTGTCTTATTGTAGCTTATTAGGTCATTGACTGTGTGTATGTGGGGAAGGGAGGCTATGTAAACTTCCTCATCTATTTCATCGATGAAATCTTTGGTAAATTCTACATTGCTCACTATTGCTTTGGGATGAATGTGGGTAGTGTGAATTGCAAAAAAGTGCTGAGTTCTGCTTCAGGATGGTGCAGGACTAAAACTGACGCTGACTGACAGGTTAAAAGTAATTTAAGAGGGCAAAAAATTGAAGTCAGAGTGCATGGAAGGTTCCAAGAAAGAAGAAAAAGTGGGGTTTTTTTGTTTGTCTGTTTTTCTTTCTAGGAAGTTTCCATTTATATGGCTGGCCATAGGGGATGGTAGAGAAAAGGCAGAGGAAGAGATAGTCTAAAATGCATGGGATTGTTCATTGGATTTGGGGACTATATAGCTAAGCCACCAATGTTATGACATCTTTGGCAAGTTTTCTATGTTTTCTTGATGGATCCAATCTTGATAGTCTGATATAGCCTTCTAACCATGATCAGCCCATCAACTTTAAGTATTTAAGAATCTCTTCTGGTTAGAATTTTATAAATTATTTACATTTTCTGAATTCTTTTCCCATATTTTTATATAAGAAAAATTCATAGTAGAGTCAAATAGATTCTGTGAGACAAGATGCACACAAATATGACTGACTTATCAGCATTTTATATAAACAGGGAAAATGGGGAGCAGAGAAATTGAAGGGATTTGTCCACAAGCATCTCTTTGTCCAAGGATAAACCTGGAAATAGAACCATGTCTTCAGACTTCTGATTCTGTGCCCTTTCTTCCAGACAATATTTCTCTGGCTATGCTCCAAGTTCTTGGATACACAGAGGCCACCAGAAACAGAGAAAAAGGGGTATGCTTATACTTTGGTTATATTTTGCCGATTGCTTGAGAAACAATTTCTGAGTTGTTTCTCTTCTGAACAGAAGAGAGAAATGGGGAGGAGGACTGGATAGGGCTGTTCTCTGTGTGGTCCAGAGGCCTTTACTGCAGGAAGTGGGCCCTTCCGGCCACAGTTCTACCAGGAATCTTTTTTTCCCCTTATAGTAAAACCCTGTTTATAAATATACATGCACCCATATGCAAACATATACATCCCTCAAATGTCCAGAGCAGTTCTGTATCCACAGAGATAAATACAGAAAGAAGCATGACAGAGACAGATGGATAGAGAAGTATTTTTAATTTTTTAAGAAAACATTTGCCCGCTTTGGGGAGAAACAGTCAGTTCTAAGGGAAAGGAAACCTGTACTTAGGCTAAACTTCCTCAGGATTAATTATTACTGTATTTGAAATCCAAATGACTTGACCCATCATTAGTGGATAAGTGTAGGCCAGGGAATAAATATCCACTCTGTCCACAATAAGACAGGTATCCGCACCAAGTTCAAAGGCCCCCGGACTTTACCACACACACATTTTGGCCATCTTTAGAGTCATGATGATGACGAAAGGTTGGATGTGTTCTGAAAGCCCAAGGAGGCAGCCAGCACAACCTCAGGCTAATTAACAGAAACCACAGGTATAACCAGCTGCTGGGCCATTCACGTAACCAATCCTGGAGCCAGATGCCACTTTTGGAAAAACATACCTCAGTGTTCCTCATTGAAATTCCGTCCCTGCGCTTATAAAGAGTGTACTGTGTGAGCAACACAGGCATGGCTTGGGGCAATCGGGGCCATTCTGTGAGATATAGTGAGAGCCTCTGCTCTGCTTTCCAAATGACTTCTCATTGTAAACAGCCCGTTCAGTGCGCCTGGGAACACCACATAGGCCCAGCCAGCGGAGTTTTTATGCACGCCTGTGTTTCCAGCCTCACTGTATTCTGACTTGTGGAGCAAAAGGGTCAGATGGGTATAAAATCTCATATGAAGTAAATGAACGAAGTGTTTTATCAATAAAATTTCATTTACACCTCACATGCGTATTACTTAAATGACAAAAGCACAGGAACACCTCACATCTTCTTTAGAACATATGTCTTTTTTTCTATTAATAAACAGAGCACAGACCTCGAACACTTGTGTACTTAATAAGTGTTATTTGAAGATGGTGGCATTTGTTGAATTGAATTCATGCACTTGGCTTACAAAGGTTCTCTTTACTCCATCCCAGCTAATGTGACTTCAAATCACCCACCAATCCTTCCCATGAAGGAAACATTTAATGATTTAAATGGATTTTGAAGCAATTTGGTACTATACCCTATACATGTTGGCACTCAACATTTTTAATATTTGTAAGGGCATAATTCAATCTTAGTACACTGTCTCTTATTTTGAGCATTTTCTATAGCAATATCTTACTCAGGAGAGCAATATTTGGCAACAAAACCAGATTACTTAGTTATAATACTCTTTTGCAACTCAGGACAAAAAAATGAGTAGAGCATATATAAATTGGTATGATGTCTTTCCAGGGTCGGGGAGAGGAGCTTATAAAAAACCAAAAAGCAAACAAAACGCAAAAAAAGGGCAGAAGGGCTAATAATATAATTTCATGGTTTATAAAAGATTGGCAGAGGATAGCAGCAAGTCCCACATATTTTTTATTTGCCAGATATACTGCCTATTCTTCTAATCCCTTTATATCTGCATTGACTTTTCAATCTATCCATATTCATCATTCTCTGCATGATTCCCCAAATTCTTTCTTCTCTGTATCATGATTTCCTATTTTTCCAATCAAATTGTCTAAAGTCCATGATAAAGCAATATTCAGAGATATGTTTGCAATGAGCTAACATGCCCTGTTGCTCTGGCGGGAAAAATATTGTGGGGTTACTAGAATAAATCTGAGTTCATCAAGCAGCCCTCATTCCTCCCATCACTATTGCCCACTGTGACCCTCTCCTTGTAGTAGTCACAAGTACTGATGCTACAAGAATAGGGGAGCTGAGTGTGGACTAGTGTCCAATCAGAAACCATATCATAAAAACAGAGACCGCACACATTACAAAGCATGAGTAGTAGAACAGAAACAGGAAGATGGATAAAAATGAAATGTGTTGATATTAAATATACAGAAGAAAAATAAAGAAATGTAACCAGGAAGGCAAATAAAAGAATGGGGAAATTTTTATGCAGGTTTCAGGTAGGTTTCAAGGCCATTCACTTACCCCTTAGAATGCTTTACTTAATTCTAACCCAATAGGTGTGGAAGCCCACATCCTGAAGACATCAAATGGCTCAGGAAAAAGTACATTTGCATCTTTGTACTTTAACAGGTTCTAGAAGAAGCCAAATGTTAATAATAAAAAAAATTATTGTTTCAAAGAGTATGGTTGACTTCCTGGACAAGATAGTGTAGACTCATCTTTCCCTATTCCTTCTTGCTAAGCACAAATATAAACCCTGGAAATGGAAAAAGACACAACCAGAGAAGGACTCTGAAAGGTGGTAGGAAGAATGCAAGCTTGTTCAGGACCATAGGACTAGAGGAACAACACAGCAAAAGAGTATCTCATGTCCCCCCACCCAACGAAACAAGGCCACCCAGACCATCATTTCCCAACACTTGACCTACCAACAGAAGGTTACCCAGGTAAGCTAATTACTTCCCTGGATTGAATGAGACTTCCTTTGGCATCATCAGGTGAGACCAACACAGCCAGCATGATTGGGAGACTTGCCAACAATAAGCAGCCAAGAGAAGCCTTCTCCTCTCCCACTAGGCCCAAGATTCCCCTTCCCCACTTATAGACACCAAGGCAGGAAAGAAAAATTAGCAAGAGGGACTCAGCTACAGAAAGTAGCCCAGTCCAGGAAGCTTCTTTGTCCGTGTGGACCCAACTTCCTCCTCCCCCACCCAAAGACACCAGGGTAGCCCAGTGGCACTGATAGGGGACCCTACCACACCCACTGTGAGACATCTGGGGGCTGGGCCTGGAGAGATCCCATTTTCCCTTTCAGGCAGCACCAGCAGAGAACAGTGAGAGACCCAGTGTCACCAGATAAACCAATCAGACCAAAATGACATTGTAAAGACTGAAAATTAAACTTTCAATGGAATCAAAGTCCACAAAAGTAGGCCAAGACCCACATACTAACCCTAAACAGGGTGACAGCCAACTAAAATAAAAGATTTAGATGGGACCCAGAGTCTCCTACATAATAGATAAAAATGTCAAGGATAGAGTATAAAATTATCTCATACCAAGAACCAAGAAAATCACAACTTGAATGAGAAATGACAATCAACTGACATCAACATTGAGATGAGTCACATGGAATTATTTGACAAGGATTTTAAAGCAGCTATCACAAAAACACTTCAACTATCAATTTCAAATTCTCTTGGAACAAATGAAAAATTAGAAAAATCTCAGCAAAGAAAGATAAGTTATAAAAAAGAACAAAATGGAAAAATAGAACTGAAAAAATATAACAGAAATAAAAAACTCACTGGATAGACTAAATAATAAGGTAGAGACAAGAAAAGAGAGAATCAAGAAACTCGAGGACAAAACAATAGAATTCACCCAGTGTGAACAACAGAAAGAAAATAGACTGAAAAAAATATACAGAGCCTTAGGGACCTGTGGACAGTAACAAAAGGGCAGAGCTGAAAGAGTATTTGAAGAAATAATTACTGAGAATTTCCCCAATTTACCAAAAGACACAAACTTTACAGAGCCAAGCTGGACAATCATCAAACAGGATCAACCCAAAGAAACCTATGCCAAGACACATCATAATTAAACATTTAAAAACTAAAAACAAAGGAAAAATCTTGAAAACATTCAGACAGAAACGCATTACCTATAAGGGAACATCAATTTAAATCTGCTCTGATTTCTCATCTGAAACTATGAAGGCCAGAAAGAAGTGGTACACTATCTTCAAGTGCTGAAAGGAAAGAACTGTCACCCTCAAAATTGTATCCAGTGAAACCATCCTTCAGTGTAAAGAAATAAGGACGTTCTCAAACAAAGGAAAACTAAAGGAATTTATTGCTAGCAGATCTACCACGAAAAATTGGGTAAAAGACTTACTTCAGACAGCAAGGAAATGATAAAAGAAGGAATCTTAGAGCATCAGGAAAGAAGGAACAATGCAAAGAGCAGAAATCTGTTTGATAAATACAATAGACTATCCTTTTCCTCATGAATTTTATAAATCACAGTTGATATTTCAATTAAAAATTATAACACCATGTTCTACTTAAGACAATGATATTTTAAAAGTGGGGAAGGTAAAAGGACCTAAATGAAAGTGAGGTTTTCACACTTCACTTGAAGTGGTAAAATGTTGATACCAGTAGACTGTGATAAGTCACGTGTGTATATTTTAATACCAAGAGCAACCATTGTGACAACTGTACAAAGAGATACACCACTCTATACAACACTATAAATAAATAAAGATGGAATTTTTTTAAATTTTCAAGTAATCCACAGGAAGATAAACAGGGGAACAAACCAGAAGAAACAAATAGAAAACAAATAATAAAATGTCTGACTTAAGTGCTAACATATTAATAACTACCTTAAAGGTAAGTGATCTAAAAACATCAATCAAAGGCCAGATATTGTCAGAGTGGATTAAATAAAATGATCCAACTATATGCTGCTAAAAAGAAACTCACTTCAAATTCAGCCACATAGAAAGGTCGGAAGTAAAAGAATGGAAAAAATCTGCCATGCAAACATTAATTTTAAAAAAGCAAGAGTGGCTATATCTATATCAATATCAATATCGACTTCAGAGCAAAAAAATTACTAGATCCAAAAAGGGATACTGCATAATGATGAAAGGATTGATAATCTACCAGGAAGACAGGATCCTAAATTTGTACCCAGTAAACAACGGAACCTCAAAATGCATGAAGCAAAAAGTGATAGAGCTCAACTCTAAAATGCATGTTTTTGGTTGCCAGAGGTGGGAAGTGGGAGGGTGGGTGAAATGGGTCAGGAAAATAAACAAATAATTAATTAAATAAAATGCACATTTTTCTCATGCTTAATGTTTCTGGGATGTGGACACTTCTTACAATGGATGGACAATTTAATGGGAAAAGGCTGTTATTTTTGAAAAGCTATTATTAAGTCAAAGTTGCACTTTACATTTCAACAGTGTCTTAGAAATGAGGAAACATGATGATTATTTCCTAATTGTTTCAGAAGTGTGGGTCTTGCTGCATGTTAGGCAAAGAGAAATAATCCAATACTACCAATCGATTGACACTGTTGGAATTCCATTCATTCCATAAGCTAAATTTCTAAGTCAAAACAGACTCAAACATACCACATAATTAGTACAAGTTTGTTTCATTATTAAGGCAAAAAGTGTAAAATCTGAAAATGCTGTCATAAGTCAGCTTGTAAAACGAGACCAATAGCCTTGGTTTTTTACATTGATCAGAATGTTCATCTAACAGCTTAATATTACTGTTTAACTGCACGTTTCATATTAACCAAACACCATGAAACTGTTCAGATTGGAGGCTGGACTTTGTTTTTGTTTTAATGAGTGAGTAGCAGAAAAGCCAAAGTTTGGCTGATCTCTGCTGATGCTGTGTGTATCGGTTGGTGGACATTTACTTCCAAAAATCCATTCTAGAATTTTCCTAGTATCTTGAACAAATGCTTATGTCTACCCCTGTGGCTTTAGTCATTCTGCACTGGTAACCCTTCATCTTGAACTTCTGGAATCCTGGGATAACTAGTGTATTCTCCTGTCTATAGTTGAGGACTGTTAAGTTCAGCCAAGCATTTTAGCAAGAATCTTTATATATTCTGTGACTTGTTTGTTTGCTCCTCAATTATGTTTCTAAAATTCATATATGTTGCTCACTCATTTTTGTTACTGTGGAATTTTCTGTTGTATGTTCACAATCTATTTGACCATTCTACTCTTAATGTGTATTTGAATTGTTCTTATGGTGAGCATTCTTATATTTGCCTTCTAGTAAACAAACACAAGAGTTCCCCTAGAATATCTCCCTAGACATTGATTCCTGAGTTGTGAGTAGGTATCTGTAAACTTGATTAGGCGATACTGAATTGTTTCCAAGTAGCTGTACAGTTTTAAACACTCATCAGCAGAGTAGGAGAGTTCCCAATGTTTAATATTCTCAAATACTTGGTATTTTCCAACTATTTAATTTTTGCCAAGTTCTTATCTTTTTCCATTCCTTACATTATCTCTTTGTTTTAAATGCAATAATTTTGTAGTTTGTTTATATTTTCCCATTAACTTTTTTCACAAAGGTTTGTCCCCTCAAGTACTTTGTGACTTTTTATTGTGAGCTTATATTCAGCAGAGGGTTTTTTTTCTTTTCAGGTGGGAGTCCTGTGCACCAAGTGTTGTGAAAGTGTCCTCATGGAGTAGTTTTGTCTTTGTATCTGCTGGGACCCCACTGGTCCCAGACCAGTTTTTATATAAATATATGAGCAGGATGCCTTGGGTCTTCACAGTATCTGCTCTTGTGTTTTCTGTTCTGGCACTGAATTCCTTATTTATTTCTGGCATCTGGAGATTTCTCTTTCTTTTGTGCTGGGTTGTGTATTACTTCAGTTGTTGTGTTCTGTTTTATTTTATAAAATAAATGGAATAAGAGAGAGTGTTCGTGCCAGCTCAATCTGTCATACTACCAGAAATTTTGGTCTGATTTATAGTATATCTGATCCATGTAAGAGTAATTTCTCAGTGTAAAGTGGTTTGGGGTTATAATTTGGTTTTTAATAAAATTTGAACACAGGAAGAAAATGGACTAGGAGTACTGCGATTCCTATGACTATCACTGTCATCGCAAATTAATTAAATAGCCTCCTGGTCTGAAATGAGTCTCATCAATCTCCTGTAAATAGGAGGGTCAGCTCTCAGAGTGTACATAAAATCAGTTTTCAAAGCCTGCCAATCCAAGGGCTAAATTGGACTTTGATACAATTTCCTAATGTCACAAATGCTACCCTGTGTAGCTTCTTGGGATACAGCCTGACTATAGGTAATTTTCTCTGGTAATAACACCTCAACCTGGCTGTTGGCTACACAGCAAATGTGTAGTTAACATCTATAAGCCCTAGCATATGCCCAGGCTCACAATGCTTTAGTTAATGTTGCACACCAACCACCTAAGTCTTCAAAAATTAATTTTCAATCATGTGAAAATTAGCAAATTATATTTGCATTTAATTGCCTTATTTATAGGATATGCTATTAATTATGTTAATTGCTTTAAATTTAGAATTACTAGATGACTTCTGAAATTATTTCTGCCTTTTAAGAAACTTAGATAATTTATAATTTTTAGTGATTTGCTAAAAAGAGATAAGGAGATTATATAGAACATATTTCTTAGAGTCATCATAACCTTAAAAAGTATTTAACTAATTTTATTTCATCAAGACAAAAACTAGAGTGGATAAAAACAATTCCAAATATTTTATTTTTGTGCATTTTAAATGTTTTCTCTTGTATTTTTTAAGGTATTAAAGCATAATTTCTTCCCAATTCCCAAGACAAAAAATAAAGGACATTTTCTTGCAAGGTCCAGAAATAAATTTCTTATTTCTAACAATCTTTGGTGGCTGAAACCAAAATTTTGAACTGTTTTAAACAATTGAGAAAAAGAATAAGGAATGGAAGCCATTTTAACTGGATAGGAACCAAGTTATCAATGTTCAAAGCCAAATCCACTCTCTCCATTAGTTATTCCTAAATATGTTCCGGCCAAAACTGAATGTCTAACATGTAAATTTTCATGGAAAGGGAAAATTAAAGCAACTCTTATGTATGTTGTGTTATGCTGCATGGCTCGACACTGTCTGTCCACTGTGATTATCTACTTGCTGCTACTCCATTGCTTCAATTCACATTCACCTATTGAGAAATGAGGGCTGCAAACAGATGACCAAGATAAAGCCTTTGTCTTCAAGAGACAGTCTAGTTGAAAGGTAGATGTCTAACTATATGCTGTCTAACAAAACCCACTTTAAATATAGGAACAAAGGTTAAAAGCGAAAGAATAGGGGAGAATAGTATGCAAAGAATAATCAATATTATTATCAGATAAAATTAATATCAGATAAATAGTCTTCCTACAAGGGAATATTACCATGGAAAAAGGACATTGGGGTCAATTTGCCAAGAAGACATAATCCTAAATATGTATGCAGCTAATAACAGGGCTTCAAAATATATGAAGAAAAAATTTGATAGAATTGAAAGGCTAAATAAACAAATCCACAATTATAGCTGGAGATTTCAACACCCTTGTCTCAGTAACTGGTAAAACAAGTAAACAAAAATACAAATAAAGATATAAAAGACATGAACAACATTATTAAGCTAATAATTATGGAACACTCCAACCAAAATCTTTACAGAACAAGCATTCTTTTCAATTGTAAGTGGAATAGATAGACCAGATTCTGGGCCACAGAACAAATCCTAACATATTTTTTAAATAAAATTATACAAAGTATGGTGTCTAATATCAATAGAATTAAATCAGAAATCAATAATTTTTTTTAAATTGAAAAATCCCCAAATATTCAGAAGTTTCAAAATAACTTTTGATTGAAGAAGAAATGAAAAGAGAAATTAGACTAAATTTTGAACTGAATGAAAATGAAAGCATAATATATCAAAATAAGTGGGATGCAAACAAAACAGCCACTTTACACTAGAGGAAAATGTGTACTTTTAGTGCCTATATCAGAAAAGAAGAAAGGTCTAAAATCCTAAGTTTCCATCTTAAGAAACTAGAAAAAGAAGAGCCAACTGAAGACAAAGTAAGTAGAAGGAAGGAAACAATAGAGAAAAGAGCATAAATCAATGAAACAGAAAATGGACAAACAGAAAAAAATTAATAGAACTAAGAACAGTTTCTTTGAAAAGTTCAATAAAATTGATAAACCTCTAGCCAGACTGATCAGGAAAAATACAGAGAAAATACAATTTATCAAAATCAGGAGTGAGAAATGTAATATCTCTACAGGTTCTACAGAAGTTAAAAAAGAATATTATAAATAATTTATCGACAATAATTGTAACACTGTAAATGAAATGAACAAATTTTTTGAAAGACAAACTTTCAAAGCACACTCAAAAAAAAAATAGATAACCTGAGTATCTATTAAAGAAATTGAATTTGTTTTAAAAACCTACCCACAAAAAATGTTAAAGACCCATATGGCATCACTGGACAATTCTACCAAACACTTAAGGAAGAATTAATACAAATTCTACACAAATTATTACCAAAAATAGAAGTAGAACACTTGCCAACTCATTCTGTGAGGCCAGCATACCCTGACACCAAAACCAGAAAGAGATATCACGGGAAAAGAAAACTAGAGTCCATCTTCCTCATAAACATAGACACAAAAATCCTTAACAAAATATTAGTAAATCAAGTCCACCAATATATAAAAATAGTATATCATGACCAAGTGATGTTTAACCTAGGAATTCAAAGATGGTTCAGGATTTAAAAATCAATCTATATTATTCACTATAAAAATAAACTAAGAAAACTATAGAATCGTCTTAATAGATGCTGGAAAAGCATTTGACAAAATGTAGCATCCCACTCGTGATAAAAATGCTCAACAAACTGGGACTATCAAACAGGATAGGAACTTCCTCAAACTGATATAGAGTATCTACAAAAAACTTAGAACTGATATCTTTTTTTTTTTTTTTTTTTTTTTTGTGGGGAAGACCAGCCCTGAGCTAACATCTGTCGCCAATCCTCCCCTTTTTGCTGAGGAAGACTGGCCCTGGGCTAACATCCGTGCCCATCTTCCTCTACTTTATATGGGACGCCGCCACGGCATGGCTGACAGGCAGTGCGTCGGCGGGCGCCCGGGATCCGAACTCGCGAACCCCGGGCTGCCAAGCGCAGACTAAACCGCTGCGCCACCAGGCGGCCCCTAGAACTGATATCTTAATGATAGAAAATTCGATGCTTTCTGCCTAAGACTGAGAACAAGGCAAGCATTTCCACTCTTACAAAGTCTATTCAATATTGAACCATAAAACAAGAGAAAGAAATAAAAGACATACAGATTAGAAAGGAAGAAGGAAAACTGTCTTTAATTGTCAATAACATGACAAGAAAATCCTGTGAAATTTAGAAAAAATCCTTCTGAAATTCGTAGAAGAGTTTGGCCCAATAGCAGCATAAAAAAATCAATATATAAAAATCTTAAAAAACTAAACATTCATCTACCATCTGCCTCAGAAATTCTCCCTTAATATCTACCCAAAAGAAAAAACAACATATTTCCATAAGACCTATACGTGAATGTTCATAGCAATGTACAATTGGAAACTAAAATTGTAAAAATCATAAAAGCATTAAGTACTTAGTGATACATTTAACAAAATACATGCAAGACCTATACACAGAAAACTCCAAAGCAATGCTGAGAGAAATTAAATGAGCCCTAAATAAATGAGGAGATACATCATGTTAACAGATCCAAAGACTCAATATTACTAAGACATCAATTCTCCCCATGTTAAGCTATAGATTTTACACAATCCCAATCAAAATCTCACCTGCTTTTTTTATAAAAATTAACAAACTGAATCTGAAATTTATATAAAAATGCAAATGCCTAGAAGACCCAAAACAATTTTGAAAAGATAGAAAAAATGTTGAAGCACTCACACTACCTGATTTCAATCAAGATAGTGTGGTATTGGCATGAGAATAGACATTAAGTTCAAAGAAACAGACCTACATACATATGGCAAATGATATTTAACAGTGTTAAAGTAATTCAGTGAGGAAATGAAAAGTCTTTTCAACAAATGATGCTGGAACATCTGAATATTTATAAGCAGAAAAGTGAACCTCAACCATTACTTCATGTTCCATACAAAAATTAACTTGAAGTGATCATAGACCAGACATAATGGCTAAAACTAGGAAACTTCTAGGAGAAAATCTATGTGAATTTGGGTCTGGTAAAATTTTCCTAAATTGGACACAAAAAAACACAAATCACAAAAGAAAAAATTTATAAATTGGACTTTATAAAAATGTAAAACCTCTGCTTTTTGTAAGCTACTGTTAAGAAAATTAAAAGACAAGCCACAATCTGGGTGAAAATATTTGCAAAACTCATATCTGATATAAGATGTATCAAAATATATAAAGAGCTCTTACAATTCAATAATAATAAAACAAATAACCCAATAGAAGAAATGGGCAAAATATTTGAACAGACAGTTCACAAAAAAGAAACATACAAATTGTCATGAAAAGATGCTCCACATTATTAGTCATCAGAAAAAAAATTTTAATGAGATTTCAATATATACACTCTAGAATGGCTAAAATTGAAAAGAAGGACAGTACAAGAGCAATGGGGATGAAGAGCAACAGGATTTGTCATGCTGATGAGAATGCAAAATGGTACAGTCACTTTGGAAAATAGTTTAGTAGGTGAATATATCTTTACCATATGACCCACCATTTCCACTTCTTGGTATTTACTCAAAAGAAATGAAAATATGTGTTCATTGAAAGGCCTTCATGCCAATGTTCACAGCAGCTTCGTTTATACTAGCTAAAAATGGGAATAACTGAAATATCTATCAGCTGATAAATAGATAAAGTGTGGTATATCTATACAATGGAATAGTACTATTCAGTAATAAAAAAGAATGAACTACTGATACATGCATTATGCTAAGTGAATAAAGGCAGACACGAAACAAATCTTATGTTAGGCAGTGATCACCTGATTATATACATTTGTCAAAACTCTTCTACCTCTATATACTTTAAAAGGATGAATTTTATTGTATGTAAATTATACCTAAAATATGCAAGTATAACTTAAAGTAAGTAGGTGGAATAGAGAAAAGAAGAGGTAACAAATTTAAGAGATGGGTCCAGAGATCCAATAAGTGAACAATGAGTTTCAGAAAGAAAGAACAGAGAAAATCAAGAAGGGGAAATCATCAAAGAAATAATTCAAGAAAATTTCCCAGAATCGAAAGACATCAGATTCCCAATTCAAACAGACCATTGCCTACTCAGTAAATGGATAAAAAGAGACGTACATCAAAGTACTTTGAGAACGCCAGAGATAAAGGGGAGATTTTAAAATCTTCCATGCTGGGGGTTGGGCAAGTGTGGATGAAACAGGTCACATACAAAGTATCAGAAATCAGAAAGACTCAACATTTTCCAAAGCAACATGGGAAGCGAGAAGTCAAAGGAGCAATGTTTCAAAAGTATGAGAGAAATTATTCTATACACTGCTAAACTGCCTATTTTGATTGTGAGGTACAGGAAAGAACTTTTCAGACTTCTTTCCATGTACCTTTTCTCAGGAAGCTACTGGGTGAAGAAGCTACGTGGGAAGCTACTGTGGCTCCACCACAGTGACAGGGAGAATAAGAAAGAAGATAAATCCAGGAAATAGGGGGTCACACTTAAGAGACGGTGGAAGTGACAATCCCCAGAATGACGAGGAGGAAATCCCTGTATGAGCTCTGTTGAGGAGTAGGCCAACTTATTCTGATTAGAGCCGGGCAAAGAGGAAGTAGAAAGAAACATAATGTTTGAACATATTGAGAGGAGGTTTAGAAAACTGGGAAGAATTTGAGGATGAATTAATGATAAGTATATAGAAAACCAAGCAAATAAAAAACCATGACATTTATTAACTCTGGGACAAAAAATTTTTCAAGGAAAAGGAGGAGGAGGTGAAGAGAAGGTGGAGAAGGAAGTAGTCACAGTATATACCATTGCTCAGCTCTGAAAATATTCACATGGTCATAACAATGTAAACACACAACAGTGATCTAAATCAAAAGCATAACTATTTTTGCAGGCCAGGAAGATGGGGGAGTTGTGGCGAGAAGGGCTGGTGAAAAAAAAAAGAGCTAAATTCTCCTTTTCCGTGGTGGCAATACTTCAGATTGAAACTTCAAGAAATAGCAACCTAAGCATGCTTTTTAACAAAAGAGTTGGAAGAGGTTGCCATTGACGAGTGGAAAATAAGGAGGCAAAGTGAGCAGAACACTGTGCTTTTTCATATTATTATGAAATGTAGAACAACAGGGATATTTAAATCATGTGCATGGACAAATTTAATAAAAATTAAAATGAATTTTTAGAGTCCGAAATCCAAGTAATAAGACGATCATTCAGGGGCTGGCCCAGTTGCGTAGAGGTTAAGTTTGAGCCCTCCGCTTAGGTGGTCCGGGGTTCACGGGTTCGGATCCCAGGCGCAGACAGATGCACTGCCTGTCAGCCATGCTGTGGCGGCGTCCCATATAAAGTGGAGGAAGATGAGCACAGATGTTAGCCCAGGGCCAGTCTTCCTCAGCAAAAAGAGGAGGATTGGCAACGGATGTTAGCTCAGGGCTAGTCTTCCTCACACACACACACACACACACACACAAAACCAATCTTCCAACCAGCTGTACTACCTGGCGCTTCTGTAGGAATGAAACTGAGTCACTATCTGTCCCCTTAGTTCAGCTTGACTCTGTACCATCTAGATTTCTCATCTGACTGCGCTACATTTATTTTTTAGTGTAGCACTTACCCAGCACTTACTGTGTGTCAGGTAGTTTACTATTAACTCTACTAAGACTCTCACCAACTCTATGAAGTAAGAGTTATTATTATCTCCAGTTTATGGATGAGGAAACTGAGGCACAAGCCTTAAGTAACCTCCTAGGGTCATACAGCTTGCAAGTGGAGTTGCAGACATTCATACTCATGCAAGATGGCTCCAGAGCATCTCCGCAGAGAGGGTTAAGGACTCTACCTCCCACCAAGATTCACAAAATGAAGGATCCTCCTAAACCAGGAAGAATGTTAGATACTGAGCAGCCAAAACCCATAACATCCTATTACAATTAATGGGCTGGGAGGTATAGACAAATTGCTGCATTAGATCTTCAGTAAATCCCTGTCAAAAGCTATTAACGTATCAGTGTGCACTGGAGACAATCTTATGTTTTTCTTAATTATTTTTTAAATGAAATAAAAGAAAGAGAAGCAGTAATCCCACCAGAAACCTGCTTCCTCCTCAGGTAAGATAGGGGTTGTAGAGACAATGACTTGCAAAAAATAGCTGCAAACTACTGCTTCAGGAAGGTGTGTTCTAATACATCTTGAATGTACTCTGAAGGGATTATCTTAGTAGTTAGGTAATTGGATAAAAACTAGGACCTACATCTCAGGATAAGTTCTAAATAGTTCTAATGACAAGGGACTTCAAAAAAATTTTTTTCTTTCCTTTTCTTCACTTTGGGTGATTGAAAATAAAGAGAACTTAGGAATGAAAATATTGGGAAAGATCATTAGATATCCTCAAATTTGAGTAAAATTTATCTTCCTTTCAGCCAATTTTGTGTCACTATTTGTAAATTATGCATGATCCATATTTACAATGAGGTAAGCATGATAATTCAGTGTGCATTTCCCCCATTTAAAAAAATTTATTCAGTGATGCAAGTATATATATTTTTTAACAAAGTAAAATTATTCTCTACATATTGGGCTGCAACTTGGTTTTTTTCTTCTAAAATACACAATTAACACCTTTCCAGATTGGGTACATCGTCTCATTTTGTTATTGATAAGTACACAGTATTCCATGATATGGATATGTTATAATTCGTTAAACACTTCATTACTGATAAACATTTAGATTGTTTCCAGTTCTTTTTGGCTATTACCAACAATGTCACAATGATCATCCTTGTGCAAATATCTTTAGAGATTCATATTTTTAAATCTGTAAGATATGGTCTAGAAGTAGTCTTTTAAGACACAAATTAGATCATATTTCTTTGCTTCAAACCATCTAGCGTCTTCCCAGTCACTCAGAATAGAATCCAAACTCCTTCCCATGGCCTTGCCAACCACCCATCGCCACCTTGTGCCACTCTCGCTCTTCTTCCCAAGTGACACTCTCACTTTTCTTCACTTCTTCACCCCATATGCAATGACT
The DNA here is from genome assembly GCA_031878705.1 of Tapirus indicus. Lineage (NCBI taxonomy): Eukaryota > Metazoa > Chordata > Mammalia > Perissodactyla > Tapiridae > Tapirus > Tapirus indicus. The sequence continues at coordinate 122,139,058 of CM062919.1, read as the reverse complement.
TCCCTTGCCCCTTAGCTCCCACCACTTTCATCTTGCACTGCCTCTCACGAAGAGACATCACATCCCTAGGCATTGCTGAGCCTTGCAAGGCTCATCCCTGAACGTTTGCCTGATGAATCTCAGGGCCTGAGCTTGATCTTGAGGCAAGGGGCTGCGTGACTTTGCTGGACCATGCCGGCCACAGGCAAGGAACACTGGTACAGTCAGTTCTGGTCCACCACCAACAAGTGCCTTTCCCATGTCTCCAGGTGGTGTAATATCTAGTTTCCCTAGCAAGGTACTTCAGAGGGACCCACTAAAATGTGTGAGAGTAGATTTTCTTCTGATCCCAGTAGAAGGATACCATTCCAGATTCAGTTTGATTTAGAAAAGTAAAGAAATGCGTTGTTTCTTCTACCAATGTAATAGGGATAATCGTACCTAGAAGAGAACTTAAGGAGAGCACTACAAATATTTTGTTTCTCTTAAGATTCAGGATAGTAACTGAGACGAAGCCAGCACCACACCTTTTTCACCCTCTAATTTTAATATACTGATTGTGTATATGTTAAGATTCATGGACAACAATATTGAAGGTCTAAAATTTGTCTAAAATTATTATATCAAAATTGAAGATAAAAAGGCTTATTAGACAGGAATAATGCTGGATTCATGATTAGTATGAACAATGAAATGGCCCATAGAGTTAACCTATACACCGATACTAAAAATTATAGATCATGGTAACAAATATTAGATATAGACATGTTCCTTTCCATTTGAGAAATAACCCAGAGGAAAGCATCTTTCTCTGCCTAGAAGTCTATGAATGAGGTTTTGGCAGAACTATTAACAGTGTTTGACGTTCAAGGCTCCTAACACTAAGTCCATCAAAATAAGTAACATTCGGGCCATTGTCAGATAGTTCTAGACACTGGAGACATTTGACATGGCAACTGAATCAGGATGCTGCATCAGGAGAGACACATTTTCATTATAGATTCCACATAGTTTCTGATATTAACTAAATAAAGAAGGCCCTAAGATGTTGAACATGAAATTTGCTTCCTAAAACCAAGGTAGGTTTGTTCTTTTAAACTGGTGATAATAATGCCAGGAAAAAAAGTTAGTAAACCATAATTTTTTCAGTATTTCCTCCATTGAGGCACATTTAAAGAAAGCATTTCTGTGAATGGGAGGTATATTGCAAAACATATTAAGGATAGGAAAACAGTGCAAACTTTCACTTTGAGATTTTGAGTTATATAATTCTGTAATTGCAGACTTACAGGCGCCAGTAGGGTTAGATCCATCTAACTCACTGAAGCTGAGAGGAGCCACACTGACCATTTTCCATGCAGCAAGAGTCACGGTACTAGCTACTGTCCAATCCATTCAGAGTGAACAAGTGTCAGATAGTCGAATAGCAAAAAAAAAAAAAAAAAAAAAGACCTATATACAATGGAAAATACGTTTGCAATATTTCGTGCTATAAAAGTCTAAAATTCTTAATGTAGTAAGAGTTCTTATGAATCAAAAAGACAAACAACCCAAGAGAAACAGACACAAGGACAAGGATAGGAAATTCACAAAAAAAGAAGAGTAAATTGCCAATAAATATGTAAAAACAAAAAAAAGTAACCCTCGTATATGGAAATAATGAGATATTATTTGTCTCCTGCCCCCTTTATGTGAGCAAGTTTTTGGGGTTCTTTTGAAGATAATACTAAGTTTTGTTGCCACTTTTGGTTACCTTGCCAGAAAGCAGTTTGGCAATTCATAGAAAAAGTGGGAAAATTTTGCATTCATTTCAAGTTATTCTGTGCCAGACATGGTGCTAGGCGCTGGGTAAAAAAACGTCAAAAAAGGCCCAGCCCAGGCCCCGTGGAGCACACAGACGCCACCAGAGGCAGGAGGACAAATGCTGTTACGAGGGAAAGGAGCTGCTAAAGGAAAAAAAAATCAGACTGATTTTTTTTTCAATTGGTAAGAGTTAGCAAGCTGATTAGAGGTGGTAAGGAAGAAACAAATTTCTTTTAAGGTGCTGGAGGTTAGATCAAAAGTGATCCCCAAAGGATCTTATAAACATGTTGGGTCAGGGCCCAAGATGCAAAGTAGATGGGCATGTTCTTCAGACCCTCCTGTTAAGGGTGATGCCTCTGCTCTCCCTGCCCCCACATCCCAGGACTTGTTCACATTACCCCCTTTAATGCATGATTTACAGTGAGTGCTTTTAAAATGCAGATTTTTTTTCAAGGTTTTATTGTTAGCATTTAAATCACTAGAATTGTGGCCTCGGTACATTTACAGAAATTGACTGTATATTCCAAGTGTCAGCCTACACAAGGCCCAGTTGCAGATTCCAGCCTGTAAGCTTTTGTTCATTTAACACTAATTTACAGAAATTGTGTTTTAAGACTAATGTACCACCAGTTCTTCTTTAGATTTATTATCCATTTTTAAGGACATTTTTTTCTCCCTGCCTTCTTTCTTTTTGTATTTGGAGCTGATTTGAATACTATTGACTGTAATTGTGAGATGTGTGTGTGTGTGTTTAATGCACATTGAGATGCTTTAAATCAAAGAATTATAAAGGGAGTGTGAGTGTATACAATTCTCTTTTCTTAGAACACAGCTTTGATGGATGCTAAGAAAGATTTTTGCAAAATGAAAGAAAAATACAAATATACCAAATTAGATTGGCTCTTGTAATTGGCAGGTGTTGGGTTTTCAATAGAGACAAAAGACTTTACATTTTAGACCCACTCTTTTCCTTGGGTCTAATTGAAAATTTGGTTCATTGTAAGAATCCACATTGTGGGGGGGCATCTATCCAAGGTATTCTTTTAACTGTCAAAACAGAGTTTCCATTGGTCCTTGCCTAAGGGAGCTATGACCTGGTTGGAAAATGCCACAAAGTATTAAAGCAAACTCTAGTTTTTTGACTGCCCCTGTATCTTCCCCCTTTCCTCCCACCAAGGAATTGGTTCACTGTGGTCTTGTTTGGAATATTCCATGAAGAACACCAACAATGTATCAGATTAGTCATGGTATGAACAATTTTCATGGCTAGAAATACAAAGGCCAGTGTTAAATGAGAGCCTTTATGGAGGCTTCGAACAGTAATAAATTCTGATGAAAAGTCTCCCACCCCTGCAGACCATCTTAATCTTTTTCAGGCACACACTGGATAGCTTACGGGAGAAGCAGCAGTCCTCTGCGGGACAGGAGGGAAGAACAAAACCAGTGGCCTTTCATTCAAGCTGAGAGACAAAATTCACCCAAATATCACAAAACAGACTTCGGACATAAACCAAATGAAAAATTCTTTTCATAGTTGGCCCAATGGCATGCCACCTGAAATGACCAAGTTCATATTCATGTTGTCTGTGTATGCTTAAGGGTGAGCTAGAACAATAAATTGCTGGATATTGCAATTTATTTCATATTGTAACCCAAAGCAAAATGACCTCTGGAGTATGATAAAGACAATATGACTTCTTTGAAGCAGAGAGGAAAAAGGGAAATGGAATAAGTCCTGGTGGCATTAAAATAGAGAGCAAATAACTTGTCACTGTAAGGGTTTCCAAGTCTTGCAGCCCACGAAAGCCTGAACTCTGCTTGGAATGTGATAAGGTGGCCAGGCCTGTTGTGAAATACTTCTTTGGTAGGAGCTCTGAGCTGACAAGCCATATAAAGAAGTGTTGCAGATTAGAAGCTTATTTCTTGTCAACATATCAGGGGTGGTCCTTTCGCAGCCTAACAATCTGAGGGACACTGAGCCTTGACAGAAGAAGTAGAAAAGTCTGGCTTCTAAATAGGGGGAGAAAATGGGCTTAAATAACCTAATAGGATTTTAACTCATATTTACCACAGCCTCCTAAAGGTGATGGGACTTGGAATGAGGCAAGGAAGTTACGAGAAGGAGCTAGAGCTTTGAAGTCAGACAAACTCAAGTTTGAATGCTTTCTTCATTACCTACCAACTATATGATCGTCGGTAAATCTCAGCTTCCATGAGTGTCATCCTCATATATACGTCAACATTATTTTAAGCATTAAATGAGGTAATACATACGTTTCAGCATTGTTGTAAGGATTGAATGGGATACCAAGGATATCAAACGGCGCCTGGCTCATCCTGGTTCCTTCTTCACCCATTCCCTTAAGATAAGAACATTGCAAAATCAGTGGACTCTACAACTTTTTATTGTACCTATGACACATAGCAATTTTATCTTACTAGGTACCGCCCTCTATAATTTCCGGCTTAAGTATTGACAACTGGATAGTGTATTTAAAAGTTTTCCACTTTATTCTACATCATTGTCTTATATGGGAGTGAGCCTTGTAGGTATTTTTTTAAATTCCAATTGACAAGTACTTCTCTGGGAAAGTCAAAATGACTCTATCTTAATTTCTACTTATACTGTACACCCTGAATCAGTGCATACTGGTCAAAGCATGACATAAAAGCAATATAAAGAAAAAGAACATTAAGCACACTAGTTACAACTACAATACACACCTCAGTTTAAGGAATCATTTCCTAATAGTAAGATTAGTTATGCAAACACGAGTTCTTCTAATCAGGAAGCAGCAGTGAATCTGTTTCTAAATTAACACTATGACATTGAAACAAGCAAGATTTATTAGTTGTGTCCAGGCTAAGGGGAGCTATGGCTTCTCTAGAAGTGATCAGCCTTGATCCAATAAAAGAATTTTTAACAGTGAAATCAGACACTTCATAGTCCAATCCCTACATTTTACAGAAGAAGAAACTGAGGCTCTCCGGAAGGTATGCGACCAGCACAGATACGGAGGGTCTGAGCCAGAACACAACCCGAGTCTCTTCTCAAAGCCCTGAGCTCTTTTTGAGTCGCTATTTCAGATCTCCCCAAACAGACTCTTTTGCTATAATTACAAACTGGAAATAGTCTAAACATTTCTTGGAGTTTTGAAAATGTCACACACTACAGTGCTTTCTGACATAGCTTTTACAGAGATGTTTAGTGACACTGGAAAAAATGCTTTTTGCAAAAGTGAAGCCAGCGGATGGTTATTGTGGAAAGGCCATCCCAATTTTCAATCCCAGGAGGTATAAATAAGTACAGAGAAATATCCACTCTTTTGAATGATCATCCAGCTCTCTTGAGGTTTCCATCATCGCCAGCCATAAATATCACTTAACTCTTCCACTCATTTGTGGCCTGGTAATATACCCCACCAGGAATTAGGGATTTCTCATTTCTAAAGCTGGCTTGGCCACCCACTTACTATGTGGCCTTGGACAAGTCATTTAGTGACTTTCTTAATCTTAATCATAGAGTAAGAATCTTGACTTGCGTTATGAAGATGACCTTATTCACACTTACAAAGTATTTCCATTTTCAAAGCTGATTTAAAAAAAAAAGTGACACTAGCATATCAAAGCAAGATTAGAATGCAGGAAAAAAGTGGGACAAACTCTTCAGCACATTGCAGCTGAAAAAGAAGCTTAGTAATGAGCATTCTTACAAATTATGTTATTAAAAGCAAGGCTCTAATGAGGACTGAATATCCATAGAAATTTACCACTTCTCCAGTAAACACAGTTCTGGCATGAAGTTTCTTTAGGAATTTTCAGAGACACAGCCTTCATCCTTAGACTAGGTTAGGATGGTTTCTCTATAAGCTCATAATCCCATGATTTCGTTGATGTCATTTCACTTCTCACTTTGTATTACAGTTATTTATTCATGTATTATAGTTGTTTACTCATGTAACTGTGGCCCCCAGTAGACTTTAGCTCTCCTAGGCAGGAATCATGTCTCACTTATCTTTCTATACCCACTGCCTGGCATACAATAGGTGTTAAATACATGGCTTCTTGAGCTACCGTAATGGGACAGTTGGTTGCATAGGGCAGAAGCTGTCCAATTTTATTCTCATAGCCAGTGGAGAAATGAAATGCTGTTTTTCTAGTAGAGTTTCATTTCCTCAACTTATTAAAAGATACTAATAAGGACTTGAATTTTTATGAACAGTATTTCAGTGTTCTCCATCTACCTTTATCTTAGGTCCTTGAGACAGTGGTCTAAGTATGGCTACATGCTGTTGATTCTGGCTGATACAAACACACACATACATGCTCACACATCCACTTATATACATGCACACTCACACTTACACACACTCACATACTTATCACATATTCACACATGCACACACTCACATATATATTTTCTTTCTCACACACACATACTCAAGCCAGAAGACATGCAAAGGAATAAAAATTGAGAATTCTTGGTGGGCTATAGGTGTGCAGTAATCACGGAAAGACTAATAATTTACACAGTTTAATAAGAACTATAGGTTTTAGTCCAGGAAACATGTTTCCTACAAAATAATGAGAGACAAGTTAAGTTATCTGTACAAAGAGGTCAGCTGGCGCACAGAAAATTCTGACTACTGGGAGAATCTATCACTGTAGGCTGTGGCAAGGCCAAAAGGCCCTTGTTCCTCCTTGGAAATATGCCATTTCTCCTGTTCATTATCTTCTGGGTGTGTTGGAACTGCTTGCTATAGAAATTTGGGTATAGATAACCTAAGGACCCTGAAGAATGCCAACATTCATTCACAACTGTTTATTATAAATATTTATCTTTGGTTGATAGATAAGTCTAAGATAATGCAGCAAATTTACTTTGCCTGAAAAAATAGTGAAAACAAAAAAATTTAGGAAATAAATACAAGAAGTACACTGTTTCTTTTTATTTGACTAATACTATATTATTTTGACAATTTTAGTATATCCTTTGTTGTAGTTTTGTGTGATAATGCAAGATAACACTAGTTTGTTGCTAATATTTTGCCCTGGATTTTTTCCTCTTACCAAAAGAAAGAAGGAAATTCTACCCTAAGTCAATTCCTCCTAAGGTAAAGTTACATGAATCAATGTCGTTATGATGCAGTGAAAAGCAGCCAATATGAAGTAGAAGAGGAGAGTGTGGGTTCTGCAGCCTATCTCCTGGGTCAGCGTATTTGTTAGCTGTGTGCCCTTGGGTAAGTTATTAAACCTCTCTGGCCCTATTTCTGCATCTATCAATGGAAATATCCCTTAGACAAAGAGCCAACAGGCCTACAGCTCACTCTGGCAGAACCATAAAAGAGGAAACAAACTGGAGGACCCTGGTCCGTCATCACTCAGGGGACAGAAACTAATCCCCGCCATTGTTGCCAGCAAGACTGAGTGATAATAAGTACCATTGTCCCCCATCCACCACCACGGAAGCCTAGGGTGCTACTTGAGACTGCCTGTCTCCAAACCAGGAGTTCTCCCCATGGAAGGGGTGGCACTTCACAAAAGAGAGAACAGATATTTTAGGATGGAGAAAACAAAGAAGGTGATGGAGGTGGGGGGAAGGGTGCCGGAATCCAAGGCCAAGTTAGAAATGGGTGGGAATATTATTCACAGGATCCCCCTCCTTGTGTGGGTCTCAATATTTGTGAACTTGAAAGTCCAAGTGAACTACAACTCGAATCTCTTTCCTCCTTTATTGTAACTCCTTTAGGAAACTGCCCTGACAATTTAGGGTAAAATATAATTGCAGATGCCTGAACAATCTTTTGTGCTCGTCTTTGGGAGACTGAATGGACAGAACGGCCGGAAGTTTGGTTCCTTGCCACTCTTTCTGGGCACCAGCAAAGTGAGGCCCTCAGCCTACTAAGTACATGACAGCATGAAGTTTCAGGGTGCACTGGAACCTCTGCCTAGCCAGGAGGAGTTAGGGAGAAACCCCAAGGATTAGCATTCTGAAGTGGATGAGCAGGAGAAACAGTAAGACCAAACCTTCCAATTAGCCCTGCGTTTTAAGTAATGTGGCCCAAAGAAGACATAAGGCAAAAAGCCCATTAATCAGATGGTGGGGGGGGAGAGGAGGGACATTGAGCATAAACAAAAGCCAAGATGTAACAACACAAAGGGTGATGCAGAGAGGCAACAGCTTGAAACCACAGAGGAGTCTTCATGTGTAAAAAGTATCTAAGCCCAGTGCTTTACCTACCAATTGTTGAAATCCAGCCAGTACGTACCTACAGAGGGGCAGAGGTGGTGACCCGCAACATTGGGGATCTGTCGCCATGTGATGTATTGAATGCAGAATTCAACACATCACACAGATTTACCTTTGATCCCCAAATTTCACTTATTTTTGTCTTTTCAAGAAGGATATTGCTCTTGTTCTTCTACGTAATTAACTTTTAACATGTTTCCATTCTACTTACTAACATTTCTGAGCTCAGTAATTCTTCGAATACAATTTGATTTGCAAATATAATGACCCCAAAGGCAAGAACAATATGAAATTTCTAAGTAGTGGAATTTATAATTATTTTTCTTCCTTAAATTAAATTCTCCATAAACCTCAAACAAGTAAGAAAAGTCTTTAGCCCCCTCACACCCTCTCCAGGTTGACATCGAGTTATGAGTAGTTGGCAATCAGGCCATTAAAAAATATATATAATAATCACAATTGAGTTTCCTATAAAAACTTCAGCTGTTAGTAGAAGACTTGAAACAACTTTTCCTCATTTAAGAGGCTATAATTTTGAAGTTCATTTCTCAATATCTGGAATTTATTACAACTCATTAGGTATCCTTTTTGCCATCCAAATAAGGATGGTTCATGGGAATTTTTCAATTTCTTCCTCAGTCACTAAGAGAAGGAGAAAGAGAAGGAAGGGGAGGGAAAGGGGGAGAAGGAAGAAGGAGAAAACAGGAGGAAGGAGGAAAAAGAGAGGAGGAGATGAGGAAGAGACGGCAGCAACACCTGCAGTGGCAGAGACTATGTGGCTTGCAAGGCCTAAAGTACTGCAGACCCCTGGTCTAGACAGATGGTTGGCCTCTCTCACAGAATGTGATTTCCTTTTGGATCATTTAGGACATGGACATGAGGAAAGTGCAAGAAGAAAAATATGGCCAAATCTGACCCTCATACAAAGGAACTCTCGTGTAAATATTTTCCTTTTTGTGGCAAACACCGTTGGTTGCCTTCCCAGCAGACATTCTCTCTCAATTTTGACCATCTATCAGGCAATTGTGTGCTTCAGAGGAGGTTGGGGCCCTCCCCATCCTCAGGGAGGTAAGTTTGGATGAATCTAGTCAAGATAATTCCACCCCCCTTGCCAGGGATTGGTTTGGGAGTTGGCACAAGTTGTAAATCTGGCCAATAAAACATAAGGGTAAGTCGGCTGTGGGATGCATGAAAATAGTTTATTTTCTTATAGAAGGGAAACCAAGGAATGAGCATGTCTTCTTCTTCCCTGGGCACCTTTGGACTTTGCGGAGTGAAGACATAACGCTCAGAATTGTGCAGCCATTCTGTAACCCACAGGCTGAGGAGGGCAGGCAGAGGGCAAAGTTGATTAAAAAAATCAACTCTCAAGCTAACTACCTGGGAATTTGGTATGTAAGTAACGAAATTTCTCCATTGTTGAGCCCACTTTTGGTTATTCTTTTCCCTGCCCCACCCTCTTCAATCCAGAAGTATCCTGATATACTCTGTATAGGCAACAGCTTACAGGAAAAACTTCTTGGCTACCTCTATCATTGCACAATAGAGGAATAAAAAAAAAAATGAAATGTTAGTCTTGTCCTAATGGAATGGAACAATCTATTTATGAATCTATCCCTTCAGACACACCACTTTTGAATCTAGGGTAAATACATCTCTAGGTGCAGCTTTTATGACTAATTCTTGATTTAGACAAACTATCGGTGAGAAAGAAGACAGAGTCTTCCCAACCATTAGTAAGTAAATGGTTTAGTTGTGTTCAGAAGGGAGATTAGATTTTGATGTGGTTTATCAACGATTCTGAGTATTCTACTCCATAGTAAATGTACCCTTTCACTCACAGACATTTTTGAATAATACAATGAGTAGATCACAATAAATGCCAAATTATTGAGTGAGGTTAATTTTAAGAGTCAGAAGTAAAACTCCCAAGAGACCAGAATAATCTTAAAACCCATGAAGCTCACTTCCCACCCCACCCCCACTGCCTCTCTCCCTTCCCCACCCATGTGGATATATTCCACACTCCCCCTCATCCGGCATGCTGTTGGCCATGTGTGTTACCACACTTGAGAGAAGTTACAATAGTTTATTCTAAATGTCTTGGCTTTACAGCCTAAATTGAGGCCTTTAGTGGCACTTGGAAATTATTTTTGTGGTTTACTTTTATAGATAACACATTTCCCACCCCTACCCCTTTCTGCTGGCTGCTTCAGAAATTTGGTTGAGGGAAACCACACAGAATTCTGAAATCTGTAGGCCAGGTGCCCACATCACAGTAACTGGGATCACCATACTGGTGGCTTTTGGCAAGACATCAAAGTCTGCTCTTTCTCCTATTATCATTCCTAACAGGAAATTTGACTCCAGTGAATATATATAATATTTTCAGTAGCTTTAACTCATAACCCATTAATTACTTTTGGTTTTATTTATTGTGCTTCTGGTATTTCTCTTAAATTTAAGACTCTCCAAGAGTCTTTTAATTTTAATATTATACTATTATTTATGGGAAATTGTAGCAGGGATACTGGTGGTAGAAAGAAGGAAGAAATTGATGAAAAATTTTTGTCACTATTCTCTTCCCAGATCATCAGATTCACCAACTTCCTTTACATCATATGTTGCATTGATTTCAGCCCAGGATATTTTCTTGTCTCTATCTCAGCATACCAATAGGCAGCCCACTTCATTCACTTGCTCACTTGTTCATTAGTCCACAAATATTTATTCATAAAGTACCATGAGTCAGACATTTACAAAGGCCCTGGGGGATTCAGTGATGAACAAGACAGACCCAACCCCTGTCATCAATGGAGCTCACAGTCTCCTAGAGGGGACAGACCCAAAACAAGAAAAGAAACTATTACAAGTTGTGGTGTGTCATAAAGGAAACAAACGAGGAGTTGAGAGGAAAAATAGGCTATTTTTTCCTTCAGAAAGGTTTTTTGGAGAAGGCATCTTTGAGGAGCTGAGTCGTGAAGGGATAGAAGGGCCAGCCATATGAACACTGGAGTTAAGACTGTACTAAAAATACTTACTCTATTTTCTGATTTTGCTAGAATTCATATCACTGTGTGTTACCTATGAGAGCTGACTCTGCCTTAAGTCCCAGCAGCTTTCAGCTAGAAGTCTTTATTGTCTTTATGGTTCCTCTATGACAATTGACCAGAACCACAGGGGAGAAAGCTTTTTCTCTTGGAACTCTGGGACAAGTACAACTGGCCTCTGACCTAAAATTCTGTCAAATGACTTCTCTATTGGAACAGAATATTCAAGAAACCCTAAGGAGTGAAAGATTCTTCTTGCCACTGAGGAATGTGGAAACAGAAGTCTTCCAGGGCAATACATACTTGAGCACGGTGCCCTGTCCTAGCCTCCCTCTTTGCCCTGCTCCCTTCACATCCTCATCTCTACCTCCTCATGCTGTAGAAGCTCAGATCATTTTCCTTAAGAGGAATTTTCTCACTTGAAACATCAATGGAATCTGAACTACATAATCTTACCACATTCTATTATCTGCATCTAATGATACCGACTCAAAATATTCCACCCCCACACCATATAAATACAAAGCATTTTTTCCTAATCATCGGTAGTAGTTTGAGTGGTGAACTCCTAAATGATATGTCCATGTCCTAACCCACAAAACTTGTAAATGCGACGCTATTTGGGAAAGGGGTCTTTACAGGTGTAATAAAGTTAAGGATCTTGAGATGAGATCGTACTGGATTAGGGTGGGCTCTGAATCCAATAACAAGTCCTTATAGGAGAAAAGAAGGGGAAATAGACACCGACACATAGGAAAGAAGGCTATACGATGATGTAGGCAGAGATTGGAGTTATGCTGCCATAAGCCAAGGAATGCCAGGAGTCTCCAGAAGCTGGAAGAGGCAAGGAAGGATTCTCCCCTAGAGCCTTCAGAGGGGGCACAGCTCTGGGGACACCTTGATTTTGGACTTCTGGCCTCCATAACTGTGAGGGAATAAATTTCTGTTGTTTTAAGCCACCAAATTTGTGGTAATTTGTTGTGGCAGCCATAGGAAATGAATACATCATCTGAAGAGTTGAACTGATTTTTTAAAGGTAAAAAAACTATAGTTTGCCTTTATTTTAGTTTATTTTACTTTATTTTAGTGAAAAGGGCAACAGACAAGAGATGAAATAGTCTAACAAGAACACATTGCCTGTTGTACAAAGGTATCTTTCGCAAGCTCTACCACAGCTCTATCAAAAATCGTGTTGTCAGGGCATAAATCCATCTCAGACATGGCCATTTCCCATGCTCCATTCCGTGGACAGCAAGATAAAATGATGGAAGGAAAGCTGGACTGGGAGTCATAGCTGAGGTGATTGTTGTCCCTGATTGTAGACTCTGGGTCTTGATTTTTCTCTTTCCTCTAAGTATTTCATGGTCTTGAAATGGTAAAAATGGAATAATAAAATAATAGCTCTGAAAATGAGCTGCGGGTAATAGTGCTCCATGAAAAGAAGCCCAAATTCTTAGAGAAGAAAGGAAAAGAAAGATTTGTATGAATTCCTGTCCCATAGACATCACTGCACCCAAATAATGAACAGGAACCCTCACTCCAAATGAGGCTGGGTGACCTCCACATAGCCCACAATTTCCAATGCTGCCAAGTCACTCTGATGAGTTTCCAAGAGTCACAGGTCCACCTTCTTCCTCACAGAAAATCAACGTGAAAAGTACAAGTCACGCTTGGCTACCTTTTGGGGGATTTAATATTCAGAGAGGCGATAGCTTCATCGCAAGTGCCAAACTCGGAATTAAACATCTTTCCTGGCCATCAGCTCCATACGCTGGTATTTTCTAGGAGTCTTTGGAAGACTTGAACACCCTGGTACCACTCAGTCCTCCATTCTGGGCCAAGTCTGTGGATGTTTCAAAAGAAACCCAGAGCAGCCGAGGTGGTGGTTTTGATGAAAGTCTCGGAGGCCCCCTGCCAAAGCGAAACCAGCTGAGTAAACTTCATGAGCAGACCCACAGCTCAGTGAGTTAGCCCCACTGAGCCATTAGCCTTGACAAGGGCGAGTCCTGGTTCCATAGCAGTGGGGTAAGCACAGAGCTAGTCTGACAGACTCGCTGGGAGATGCGACAATTCTCCTGCTGCCTCCAAGGAATTAAGAAGGGAACACTAGAGAAAAGAGAACACACGCTGAGATGAACCCAATTTAGAAATAAATGCTTTAACTTTAGCCTGAAAATGTGTTAGGGAGGAGTTGATTCCCCTTCCTCTTCTTGCCTCCTATCAAAATTAAATTATATTTAAAATGAAAATATCTTCTTTGCATTCATAATTTACCTGACTTGTCAGGCTAGCTGCAGGATTTAATTATGGCCAAATATGATGAAGTGGAAAGAATACTGACTTCACAGAGCTGGGTTCTAGCCCTAGGCATGGCCATTTGAAGAGCTGGTTAAGAGGCACATTGACCTACCTAAGTCTCAGTTTCCTCATTTGTAAAATGTGGGAGCATAGTTAGAGAGGATATGGGGCCCTTCTTAAAGGCATTTTTGAAGAAAACTCAAAATGTCGAAAGAATAGTGGTTATTTAAATACATTAATAAGTTATCAGGTTTAACAACTTTCAAATCCATCTCAAGCCAATAATACAAACTCCCGTAGAAATCAATCCTTTGGAAGCTACTACATATCACTGAGCTCTTGTACACACTAGAAATGTGTCCACTACAGTGGGAAAGTTTTGCACAGTAATAACTTCAGGTGGGACGTCCTTAATTTTAAAAGTATAAAGATACAATGGAAATAAGTGAAAATGACTCAGCAAAACAAACAAATAAATATAAAGCACAAAGGATGAGAGTCTGCAAGACTCCAGAAAAATGATTCTTATTAGGCCAATATAAAAATTTCAGGTTGTGAAAAAAGATAAGAAAGAATAAAATCAAAATAGCATTATATGTTGGCAATTCTGAGTAACTAAAGTATGAAAATCAAGGGATAAATCCGTCTATGTGAACACTGGGTTTTGTGGCTTTTTATTATTATACAGAAGTCTTGATGGCTTTGGTTCCTGATCTTAGAATAGATCATTTTAGCTGTATTTTAATTTTCACGTTTTGTACATTTGTAAACATCACCCATACAGGTACATTGTCAAAACGAAAGGAACCCACATTTCAAAGGGTCCTGAGATCATAAAAGAAGTGGTCAGTGTCCTTAGCAGCAGAAAAAGCCAAGGAAGTCCCCTTCCCTCTCCAGGGGTCTGTGAGCTACTTGTGTTCTCTAAAGACCCTGCAGGAAAAAAAAAATTAGGACAGAATCACGGCCAGGATGCACCAGATCAATGTCAGGGAAGCAAACCTGCCGCTCTGGGGCCTCTTCTAAAGCGACTCTCCTGTTTCAGGAGAAAATTTTCAGGGGCCCAGGGTGGGGGTGGGGCGGGAGCCTAGCAGCTCCCCCCCATCACCTGCTTCCTTCTTCTGTGGTCATTTTCACAAGTCAGCAGGGGGTAGAGGCAGGAGGCAAATCCTGCACATCGTCAAAATAACCAAGTGTTCTGTGCCAAAAGGAAATGTGGGCTAAGCACTATAATGAGAGGGTAAGCAAGGAGCCACCGGTTCCAAGCAGCAAGATGTGTCAGCGAGAGAGAGCAGCAGCCCCGCTGGCCCTGGTTCAGGCCAGAGCCTTAATCTGTAAATCACTGTGAAGCCCAATACGTCAAAAAAATGCGGCCACCCCTGGAGTAAAGGCATAAGGCAAACAAAATAACCCCCCCCGCTCTAACCTCCTGCGGATAACCCATGTGAAAATGCAAAAAAGCGCGGCGTCCAAGAGAGGGGCAGGGTGGCTTGCCAGAACCTAATTACATTTAATCAAGATGGCAAAAAATGATGAGCACGTGTCCCATAATCCCAAATGAAAAACACACGCCTATGCGCACACGCGGACACACACACACACACCACTCTTAAGAATGCTTGACTGTGCATTCTCTCATCTCCCTTTATAAGCCTCCTCTAAAATTTCTGGCACAGGCCTGAAAGTCATTAGTAATTTAGCTGAAACGTAAAATTTTACTGCGGCGCATTGGTAGCTATTATGAGGTATAAATCTGTGCGGCTCTGGCAGGTTGAATTCCCTCCTACTCCTTCATCATGCTACAAAAAGCATTTAACTGTGCTGGGGGTACTGGACTCACATTTTGGAATTAAATTAGAGACATGAGAATACTAAAATACCCTTTCTTTTCTTGATCCATGTAACCATTTTAAACTGCTTTCTTGGGCCATGTCCTACTAGAGAAAATGTGATCTTCAGAAATTTGGATTCAGTAAACTGCCTTGCAAAAACCATAGTGTATGAAATTGTCAGGTCCAACAAAATCTGTGTTTGCTGTGCTCACATTTATTATATCTACCCAGGCCCATGATTTTCAGAGGTCATTGGAGAACAAAAGCATCTTACTCATAAATTCCAACAGTTTCCCTATAAAACTAAGCAAAAAGAAAGATCATGTCTACTGTTATTTTGGGGTTCTTTTCAGGAGAATTTTCGTTTTTTTTTTTTTTTTTTTTTGGTGAGAAAGATTTGCCCTGAGCTAACATCTGTTGCCAGTCTTTCTCATTTTACTTAAGGAAGATTGTCGCTGAGCTAACAACTGTGCCAGCCTTCCTCCATTTTGCATGTGGGATGCTGCCACAGCATGGCTTGATGAGCGGTGGTAGGTCTGTGCCCAGGATCTGAACCCGCAAACCCCAGGCTGCCAAAGTGAAGCATGTGAACTCAACCACTATGCCACCAGGCTGGCCCCAGAATTTTATTTTCTTGCAGTTTGTTTCACGACTTTCTTCAAAATCCTTCCTGAAATTGTTAGGTCTTGGGTGCAAACATATTTTCATAGCCAAAGCATTATGTTTTGTTGTTGTTGTTTGTCTGTTTGTTTTTGCTGAGGAAGATTCACCCTGAGCTAACATCCACTGCCAATCTTCCTCTATTTAATAGGTGAGCTGCTGCCACAGCATGGCCACTGACAGACGAGTGGTGTAGGACCGCACCCGGGAACCAATCCCGGGCCGCCAAAGTGGAGCCTGCCAAACTTAATTACTAGGCCACCGGGGCAGGCCCCAAAGTATTATGTTTTTGAGCATAGAACCATTAGCACATGAGAGTTGAAACTTTATTATCGGAGTGACTTAGTAGAAAGCGTGTGGGACTTGGAATTGACACCTAAATTCATGCCCTTAGCCAGGGATAGCCAACACAAGCTCCCCCATTTGCCATTCTTGTGCCCATAGCAGATATTATTAGTGGGTTACCAAGGTGGTACAGGCTCAGGTGCACCTTGATCTGTAGCCTTTTCTGATTGAATCCAAACACAAGCCAAGCCTTTTTCTCAACATAAGTCTGCAGGTAACCACAACCAATTTATCAGTCAGCACAAGAGACGACAAAACTCATTTGCCTTCTCAGGCATAAACTGTAAGCACTTGGAGAGCAGGAACCACAATGATTCATTCTGGGTCTCAGGTACCTCTCTCCATATCTGGCATATAGTTGGCCTGACAAAATATTTATTGAATGCTACTGAACTGTCTGACCCTGCCATTGACTCTTAAGAGCTTCCTACACGAAAGAACTTCTTTTCCTTATTTTATTTTCCTAGAAAAGTGGTAGTGTGTCAATTACCAGTTACCTTATTACTGTTAGCAAAAGAAATTAAATGCAAAATGGTACCAATACCATTAAATATTTATTTTACAAAGAATATTATATTCAATATGACTTAAAGCAAAATAAGTAAATGTGTTCCTTACTCCCTAGTTGCTTAGAGTAGTGGAACTGAGTAGCCTGAAATACAAATGAATATGGTTTATGGGGTTCAGTCTAGTTATGGTGACTTTGAGGGAAGGCCCAGCCACCTTTATCAATTTTGTCCAGTTCCATGGCATCAGGGGAATTTTTCATGTCTGTTTAAGGAAGTAGAACACTTTTACATTGGGTTAAGAATGTTATTGGAGATGTTTGTCAGTACTTTACACCTTTACTAGTGAGAATACTTTCAGTAATAAGTAGCAGAAAACTTCGCTCAATATGTTTAAACTATAAGGGAGGATTCACTGAACCATATGTAATTAAAAATACCAGAGGGAGGGCAGGATACAGGTAAATCTTGATTGAGCTACTCAATTATGCATCCAAGATCCTTTTTCTTTCTGTCTTTCAGTGTAAGAATTCATCCTAAGACTGGCTTACCTCATGGTCTCAAAATGGCTGCAAGTGCACCCAGAGTAACAAACTTCCTCTTAATATCTTCAACCATAGCATCAATATGCCAACATTTCCAGGAAAAGAAATGATATTTAATCTGTTTAGTTGGCTTAAATTAGATGACTTAAAACACATGCCCAAATCTTAACTAATTATTATAATCTATGAATAGAATGCACTGATTAGATTAGCCTAGGTCATATACTCCACCTCAGACCCAGAGGTGGAATCATTTTTCTTGGAATCAAGCAGATCTGCAATCAGAAATCAGTATTATTGGGAAAGGGTAAAGGGAATGATGCAAAAAAGTCAGCCAACCAATATCTATCATAGCAGTATGTCTTTCTGATGACCTGAGGCAGAAGCTCCTGTGTGATCTATGACCCAAGAAGAGTTTTCATTCTCTTGAACATCTGCTACATTTTATCTCACAGATATTGTAAACTGTGTATAACCCAAATATCTTCTGATCCAACATCCTCTGGGTAGCAACGGAGTTTTGGAGGGAACACCCAATTCTTACTGCCTCTTTAGCCTCTACGTTTACTCCTTCAACAATTCATTCTCCTATAATGTTCTCCCACCCTCAAATATTTCAAAGAAGCCCCATAGATGTCTCAGGTATATCGAACAAGGAACACACACTCTCTGGATGCTTTGCCTCTAACCAGGGCTTATCTGAAACCCACTTGTCCACAAAGCATTAACCACGGCCACACAACATCTGCCATCTTTGCTGGGATCCCACTTGCCCTTAATACTCTACCACTCCTGCTGGAGAATTCTACCCTGTCTTGGATGATGTCTTATCATGCAGCCCAACTATAAAATAAGAGTGTGCTCCTTTCAGTCCTCATAAATTCCCTCATGGGAAGTGCTCCTTCATTTAATTGTTCTGATTCCCACAGTTACCAAAACAAAGGCCAGCTGAAACTAGATGCAGTCATGTCCTGTTTACTACCCTCTTCTCACCGAGGTACCCATCAAAACCCTCCTCCTTCTGTCCATCTCTATTTATAAAAAAAAAAAATCAACTCATGCAAATAGACTCCTGAGAAAAAAGTAAGGGTGTATATCTCACTTTTATTTCAGTTGAGACATCTGGATAATTGGCAAGGTTCCTTTTCGCATTGGTTCTAGAAAGCTTAGAATTAAATGTCTTGTACCTCACCTCACATATGTGTGTACATTTTAGGCTTTAATCCCAGGTGTACATTCTCTCTATCCTTGCTTCCATCCTTCTTTATCCAGTGATTCCCATTTCCATTTTCCTGATGATTTCTTACCCTGTTGCTGCATCCCGCCCACGGCTCCCCTGTGGTACATTTCCTCCATCTTGCTCCATGTTTACAAGGTTCCCTTGGGTATATGACTGAAGGTATATATGGCAGTTGCATCCAGTGGAGCCTTTTGCCAGTAGGATCAGTAAGCTCAGCCTCCTTCCTCCCACTCCCTGGCCCACCATTGTATCTCTTCCTTGACAGCTGCATCAGAAAGCCCTGGAAAACTGAACAACTCTTCTATTGCCCAAGAGAGATCACATATTTACACCAAGGAGAATTACTCAATGAAGTCTGTTGTCACCATGGTGGACCCTTCACTCTTGGAGATGGTTCCTGCCTTCACTGAACTGGGATAGGGGTGTCACTATCAACCCCAAACAGAGTGACCAGTATCTAACCCCAGGGGTGGCATTGTTCCACACCCATCATCCACCCCAAATTGCCATCTCATAACTAGATTTAACCAGGTCATCTGATTCTACCTCAATTTTCTTCCATGTGGCACATGAGGGTATTGCAAAAATTAAGTAAAATAGTATAAGTTACACTTCAAACAAACAATTTTGTTTTAAATAAATGTTATCTATTTACAAGTAATGAAACAAAGTATTCAAAGTCATTGATGTTTCCTGTCAGGAGTAATTGCTACCACCCTTAGAGAAAGAAGACCTCAGATGTTCCCATGCCAGGGGAGAGAGAGTGCATAAGTAACCAAAATCAAAATGAATCCTGGAGAAGGCTCAAGGTAACAGTGCAGTGAAAGCAAGGACAGACCCTAGTGCTATTTGTCTAAAAGGTGTGGTGCACTGAGACAAAAAGGTGAGAAGACATGTGGGGCATGGAAAGTGTAGGGCTCTGTTCAAAGGAGGCAGAAGGTCCATTCTTTTTTCATTCTGAGGAGAATTCACCCTGCGCTAACATCTGTGCCCATCTTCCTCTATTTTGTATGTGGGTCGCTGCCACAGCATGGCTGCCAATGAGTGGTATAGGTCCGCACCCGGGAACCAAACCCAGACCACTGAAGCCAAGTGTACCAAACTTAACCACTAGGCCACGGAGCCAACCTGGCCCCAGAAGATCCATTCTTGCTCGTGATGAGTAGTGTGAGGGAAGCAGGTGGACCCATGGGCAAAGAACATTTGGGGACATTGGGAATGTTTGGACGGGGGTTGATATCAAGTTAAATGCCCCAGCAGCTCTAGGCAAAAATCTTCTAAAGAGTATTCTGAGGTAGTCACAGGGTAATTCTTTTTAGGGACTTGTTATTCAATGTCAGTAGTATGAGGTTTCCAAATAAAATGGGCTTTGCTTGTTCCATAGTGACTCAAATGACAAATGTGCTATCATTATAAGATTTAATGCCTTCCTTAGAGTTTCCATTATCAACCCTTGAAGCACTCTTATTAAAGCCATTGATTATATTTTGTTTTTTAATTGAAATCACACTAGTTTATAACATTATATAAATTTGAGGTGGACATCATTGTATTTTGACTTCTGTAGAGACTGCATTGTGTTCACCACCCAAAGTCTAGTTGCCATCCATCCCCACACACATGTGCCCCTTTACCCCGCTCACCCACCCACTTCCCCTCTGGTAACCACCAATCTGTCCTCCATGGGGAAGAAAAAAAAAGACCAGAAGACAAGCGTTACTTACATTTTTCAGGAAGGGGAATTAAGTCTATTTAAAGTTAAGGAATTGACCTAAAAACTAAAATTAAAGTTCTTTTAAGCATAAAAGAAAAAGATATAGAGTAAAAATGAAAAATGAGATAAAACAACATGTCTTGGAAAATAAAGGCTTATGATCCTAAGTTAATTGTGTATTGCCGAGAAATAAATCGAATCGTAAACCATCAGAGAGAACAAGGAGAGAAGAGCATTGTTGAAGTAAAAAGAATTTTTAAAAAATTAGTGGTCTAATAAAGCCATTTAGATTCCCCTTGATGCATAAAATTTCTCTCTCTGTCACCTGAAATGAAGCTGACTTATTTCACTGTCTGATTAGCTTCTTCCTGTTATCTCATATTTGTTGTCTTTCTGGCCTGTACAGCTGAATGTTCAACCATATTCCTGAAGAACTGGCATGTCCGCTTTGCAAAATGCACGGCGACAACTTAACTGGGGGACAGCAAGAGACTAGAGGACCTACTGCAAGCTAAAACCTAAAATAAACAGAACACAGAGGCACTAGTGGATACTTAAAAAAGGAATTTATGGCCCATTTCCTCATTTCCCCTAGGATTTTGCTTGTGAAAATAAATTTGATATTTTCAGCATTAAAAAAATATATTTTTCAAAAAGAAAACAGGCCAAAGTTTCACATGTCTAATCTACCATTCCAGCAAGACACCAAAAGTGTAATAGCGTCGGTGGGACCCTCCATCGGGGCACTGGCTCTGAAGTTACCAGTCTGCAGAGCCACCCACACCTGAATACACTGTGACGCTGCCCTGGACGTGCCGGGCCTGCTCACAGCTATCAAATTACTTATTTCGGGACACCTTATCCTTTGAGAAGTCGAGAAATGTAATGGCAGTTTACATTAGGCTAAGTCTTTCCCATATTGTTAGGAGTTTATTTCTCCACAACATTTTTTTCCTCCTAGGGAATAGAAATGGTGACGTTAAGCAAGATAAATCATGGTGTCATAAAATATATCCCATTTATTTAATAGTTTTCTACCCTAGAAAATGTCGCAGACTTCGAAATTCTATACAAGTTGCATACTTAGTATTTCTAATGTGCCCTAAAAGCCCACTCAACTCCCCCAAGCTGCTGAGGACAGGAAGCAAAGAAAAGGAGTCTTGTTCCTGCTAAGCCTTCTAAGAAGAGTTGAGGAGGTCAGCAGAGCCATTTTGGAATTATGCTGGGAAACAAGGATTAGCATCTCTAAGGGACACTAGCAGATTATTTGATGAGAATAGTGTTGCTGAGTTATTTTAGATGAGCTCCAAATAACACTAGCGTGAGAATATACTGTGCACCTCAAAACTTGTCTCAAGCTATCCAATGCTAATTGACCCCCCATTTCTCTTATGTCTATTCCTAATGCCATTGGAGAAGGAATTGGAGAATTACAGTGCCATTACCCTGTTAAAGGTATTTATCTCAGTCTTTCAACCTCGTAAAGCAAATTTTTCTGGGATTCATTTAATACAACAGCAAGAAGAATAAACTAGAAAATGTGAAATCTCTCAGAGGCTAGAGAAATCTGCATTGAGGAAGATATGAAAATTACAAATTTTCTTTCTCTTTTCTTTTGGCGAGAAAGATTAGCGCTGAGCTAACATCTGTTGCCACTCCTCCTCTTTTTGCTGAGGAAGACTGGCCCTGGGCTAACATCCGTGCCCGTCTGTTTCTACTTTATATGGGACGCCGCCACAGCATGACTTGATAAGTGGTGAGTAAGTCCGTGCCCAGGATGCGAACCTGCAAACCCCAGGCCACCGAGGCAGAGCGTGAACGTAACCTCTACGCCACCCGGCGGGCCCCAAAGTTTCTTCAAGACGATAAGCAAACTCCTTGAGGACAGAGACAACCATCAATTCAACTTTGTTTTTCCTGCATCCAGTATAGTCTGTGGTACACAGTAGATGTTCAAGAAGTGTTGACTAAACAAATGAATGCATAAATGGCACTTTTTCCAAAGGGTCCATTCTTTAAAGCACTTCCTTTGTCTTTTGGAAACTAAGTATGTATTGTGAGTATTTCATTGTTAACCCACGTGCTGCTAAAGTTAGGAGTCCTTTCCTACCTGCCATTCATTATTAATTAATTCAATGAAAACTTATTAAACAATACTCTGCATTATCTAAATTAAGTGCTAGAAAATACTTCCCCATATTAAAAAATACCGGATGTAGTATACATGGATTTTAAAAATGTGGTTGGAAAGTTATAGTCAATTTTACTTGCTTTAACTCTTAATTCATCCTAGAAGTTATAGTAGGTATAAAGTCAATAGAATCATTAAATGAATAACATTGGTCTTTAAAGTTAAAAAGATCTCTTTCTATATGTGGCTCTCCACCTACTTGCTGCATTTTGTTTTTAAGTATTTTTTGAAACCATCAGTAATCAGCAAACTTCTATGATTCATCAACTCTTGTTAAGAGCACCTGAAACTTTTCTACTGAAGAATGGGAAACTATTAGGAAAATATTTTCTTAACTTATAGTATAACCCAACCCTTGAAGTGGATTTTTTTTAATTTACTTGTAGGTTCAATTCATAGTGCTGAAGAATCACAGTAGTCGTTGACAACACTGAGATTGCAAATTGGATTTGCATAATGTGACAGTGCTGTAAAACACACCAGCACATTGAGACATGAAGGATCCACATGCAGCACCTCAGATCTCCAAACAGCCCTTCTATTTCACTCCATCACACTTGACCCTTCAGATACTCAAAAGGTTGTTTCCTTGCAGTGTTTTCCTGTCCTCCTTTCATTTTGTGACACTTCCACTTTGCATTTTTCTGTAGAAGCATGAGGAGTGCAGGACAAAGTCTGAGTATTAATTGGTGGAGTTTAAGAACAGGGAGAGAGCTCACTGAAGATTCCAATCCCCTGCTAAAAATGCCTTTTTCTCCAGTTTTTCCTTTTTTTTGAAGTACTTAGATAACTGCATCAGCTCTTCATTTTGCTTGTGTTGACAGCCTGAGAGTGCAATGCTATCATCCCAGCTGGAAATCTCTGGTACTTTCTTGAACTATCTTGTGAGTAAAAGTGGGTGGTCTTCCCTGTGGATCAGGAACTCTGGTGGTTAATTCACTACATTGAGCCATCAGGTGCAGCCATACCAATTTCTTCACAGGCTTTCCAAGAAATCTAACGAACCCAACAGAACTCATTCCCAATGAGTTCCTACTCTCTCTTCATCAACAACACTCCAAAGACAAAATATTTTCCATTATGAAGTAGGTATTTTGGAAAGTTCAACACAAGCTTGTTTGCACAGGATTGACATTTACACAATCATGAACAACACTTTATGTGGTACTTAGGATTTCTTTAGCAGACCTTTATCCAAGTGCTGACCTGGCTTAACCCTACTTAACTTGTAAAAAATGAAGGGATTACAGGAGAAGGTATATGGCCATGGGCCACTGATGGATTAGACTTTCCCTTGGTTGTGTTTTTCTTAGAGCCTTTGAAGTGTGGATTGAGTACAATCTTCCTTAATGTCCCCTCTTATGGATCTTGTTTTGTTACAGTAGCTGATCTTCTGGGGTCTGGAAAGTGGAGAAAGACTATGTTATGCTTATTTTGCTTATAAATGGTATACCTTTGCAAGGAAGAGGGAAGTTTCCTTCATAATGTTCTGGGGACCTGCTCCTCTGTAACTATATAAAGTATCTGGAGACCTATTTTTAATTTTAAAACCCAGAGCTGCTCAAGGGTGGAGAAATAGGCCCTTTCATACATTGCTTCCTGGTGGGAGCTGTAAAAATATACATACTCTTTGACCTGGCAATTCTAATTCTAGAAATTAATCCTAAGGAAATAATAAAGATGTATGCAAAAAATTAATCACTAGCATAGTCATGGCCACATTGTTAATGGTATAGAAAACTTGAAAACACATAACAGTAAAACTAAATATAATCTAATGCCCATAGAATGGAAAAGTAGGCAGCCATAGAATTGTACATATTCTAAAAGTCTGTAATATTGACTTTGACAGATTTTCTCATTATGTAGGCAAATAAAAAAATAGTCCATTCTATACCAAATGATCTCATTTTTGTAAAAAAAAAAAAAGAAAACTAATAAAAAAGGTAAAAACCTGCCTAAGTGTATGCATTTGCACAATCAAAGCAGCAGGATAGTTCCTAAAATACAGACAGTTATTATGTGATGGAATTATGGATGATATTTATTTTCTTCCTTTTTTCCTTTGTTCTATTTTCTAACCTTTTTTATTTTTTACTATAACTATGTATTACTCGTATAGTAATAAAAAAAATAAAGTTTGGGTTTTTTTGCCAGGGGGTTGTTTTATTTTGTTGCTCAAGTAAGTGAAGTCCACTGAAGCTTGAAACACAGTGGACTGGTTGAGCTCGCCCACATACATAGGGGAGACAGGTCATATAAGGAATTCTGGACTTGGATTCAGGCCTGAAATCCAGGCTTGGCTCAGCCACAGGGTCTCGCTCAGTGGGAATCAGCAAATCCTTTTACTTCTCTGGGTGTCAGTTTCCCCACCTTTAAATGAGGACACCACTGTTAGCGCGTATGTCTCACAGGATTATTACGGGCATCAGGTAAGACAATGTAAGTGAAAAGTCTTGGAAAAGATAAGCACATCAAAAGAATGGGAGAACCAGGAATCAGCAGACAATTCAAACAGCAAATCACAGGCTAAGCCAACCAGCTGAGGCACTGTCCTAACCATGTCCATTCTTTACCTGCTTCAGCCTCTCTTCTGGACTAATAAGGAATTCTGCCCGCCCATTTCAGAATGCAGCTTGCTCCTCTGTGTCTGTCTGTGAATTCAGCACTAGCAGATGTGCAAGGAGCCAAAAAGCTGGCTCTGTTTTCCGACATTTGTTTCCAGTAACCCAGTTACCCTACTGCTCACTACACACCTGCAGAGTGTATTGCCTCAGACAATTCCACTGCACTTTGAAGCCCTCGCTTTTCGATGTTAAATATGCCGTGGTATACAGTGTGCTCTGTTTTCATTTTTCCACAAGAATGTCACAATAGCCACATGAAGGAGAGGTCTTACTTCACAAATCCACAATACTCTGAGTTGTGACTCGAAAATTCCCTCCTACAGCCCCTACGTGGGAGAGTTCCTTTATCTTTGGATTTCCCCCTGCTTATCTACCTCCTGTCCCCAGAATGATAAAAAATGAAAGTCTAGGGCAGAGTTTGTTATGTCTGAAGATTTAGTTGCCCAAGCTATGGGGGCCCACACTCAGTTTTTGAGTCACGTTTCTTGGCTTTCAAACCTGCAGAAAAGAACTCGGACTTACCTGAGGGAAACACGTTTTCTCAGGTAGCTGGAGAGGATACTGTTGTCTGATTGCCCAAGAAGAATCTTTTGTTCCCACAGGAAAATGACAAACCAAGTTACCAAGTGGTGCATCTGCCTTGTTGGAAGCTTTCAGGCTCCCCGCCCACTGAATTAAGCTCGATAAGGACAATGTCTAATAATCCTTACTTTATATTGGATATTTTAAAACTATTAAAAGCACTTTTATAAAGTGCTTGGGATCCAGCCTTTACCCATATGGGGACAGTCCCTTCCAAAAACCAGGCCTTTTTCCATGCCAAATGCCAAGCATTTGCCCGGTTAGGTAAGAATACGGGATCTTGCTGGCAAACGGGATGAAAGCGGTTTTAGAATAATAAATATACATCCTAACCCTTCTCCTGAGCATTAGGCAGAGAGTTTGGCTGACATCAATTCTGATAACCAGAGAGCTCTTTGTTCCTGGCTGCCCTTTGGTGCCCCATTGCATAACATTTTAAATCATTTCAGCCATGGTAAATGACGTCCAAAAGAACAGCTTCAGCCCAGAAGAGACAAAGGGACAGTGTTGGAGAAAGAAAAGCAGTGGTATTCTTGCTTCATTTTAAAATTAATAGAGTTGGTTATAGTTTCTAAGTACACTTGGAATTCCAGCTGCCAGAGAATGGGTTTGAACACTGAAAGCCCTCTTTAATCCGTGGACCCCGGACAGGTAATGGTGCTCTCCAGCAAGCAGGGCACAGGTAGTGGCACTGTAAAGCCAGTAAAGAGAGCCTGCCAGGAAGCTTCAACACTGTCCTCAGGGAACTGCCTCCACGCAACGGGCAGGCTTTGATCTCTGCTGAGACTGCTTGGGGGATGCCAACGGTGCGGTGGGTGTCCACGAGTTCATTTCTCAGAGACCATCAAAGCCGCTTTCAGATGTTAAAGACTAACAACCTGGCCTCTATTTGAACAGCTACCAGCTCTTCAAACTGTCTAATTCCCAGAGCCTATTAAACAGAAAGAGAGCTAAGAAATAGAGAGCATGCTGAGTACTGGACAGAAGTGAAGGGAGAAGAAGTGAGCCAGACTCGGGGTGCTTCTGCCACAGTCCAGCGTCACCCAAACATCACTTTCTCTACCTTTAAAATAAACCATTTCGAAGTGTTAACGCCACTGGAGTACACAATTTCACTGAATCATGATTTGGCCAGTGATGCGTATTAAGCTCTAAAAGAATCTCCAAACTATCAAGCAGAGATTTGTCAGAAGATGGGGAGAAAGAACACCCCCTGGAGAAGAATTTAAATAAAATACCACAAGTAAATGGGTTTTTAAATCAAATTTAAATCCACTAGGAAGGACCTTAAAGAAAGATAACTTAGCAAACAGCCAGTCACAATCCTTATAATTTTGCTCTTCTGACTGAAGAAGTCAATTGTGTATTTTTAAAATATTATTTTTCATTAGAAACACCAAAAAAGTTTGAAAATATTTCTCGATGTCCCTTCTACCTCCTCCAAACCTAAATTTCTTTCTATATGAAAATCAGAATGTCTTTCATCAAGACGTTAAAACAATTAAGACTAATGAGATGGAAAGTGCTAAAAAAGACGATTCTATAATAGGGTAATAATTATCTTTGGAGAAAATGATATATTCTCCTTCGGGTTGAGGAGTAATGTCTAAAGACTAAACATCACTTAAGTATCCTTAGCCAGTAGTTAGTCTTTAAGTAGAAGATAAAATGCATAATCAAACAATACAAAAGAATAAAATGAACTACACTGGTGCTTCACATAAGAAGTATACATAATCAATAAGCATGAAAAGATGCTCGCCAATGTCCAGGGAAACAAATTAAAACAACAATGATAGCATCTTACATTAACAAAAAAAATTCAAAAGAGTGATAGCATCTAGTGTTGGCAAGCACATAAGAAATGGGCACTGTCGTGTATTATTGGTAAGAGGGTAAATTGGAATAACCATTTTGGGGGAGAAGGAAAAATTGTAGCAACTATGAAACATTTTAAATGCACAAATCCTATAGAGTGGACAAGAATCTTAATAATCAAATTCAGATAGTTTGCTGAATCACAGAAACTCAATCCCAACGAATTCATGGTTCTGCTCTTTCCCTAAGAATTTCTAAGTCTTGACATCATGTCAAGAGAATGGGGGAGATATTGGGGAGAAGGGAGAGAAGTACATGATCCTTGAAGTCATCGGTCCACACGGGTGTCCTCCAGGAAGTCATTGGCTCACCCGGTCCTCAGCTGTTATCCCAGACAGGTCACTGATGAGATGTCCCTTGTTCTTGGTGGCATGGTCCCTTTGTGTCCAGCAACTTTCTCTGCTCCTTTCGTGCCATGCTCAAGGGCCTGGGAATAATTCTGCTGCTCCCTTGCTAAGCTGGAGCCTTGGAATAGTGGCAAGGTTGTTTGTGGGCGGATTTGCCTCTCTGCAACATACAGCATTTCTTCTCTGGGACCCCGCTGCCTTCATTCCCTGGGGCTGGCTTCCTCACTGAGATTGTAACCTGGGAAACATAGGTTTCCCTGGCCTGGCCTGCGCGAGGACCTACAAATGCCTCCACTGTCCTCACTTCTCTTCCATCCCCCCTCCCTCTCCACCATGCCAGAGAAACTTTCTCTAACCTAAAACAGAAGTTCTGTGGTCTTTTACGATGTGTCTCCCACACATTTTGTCTTTGCCAGTTTTCTTCATTCTTCTAAGGATTTAGGCTTTTGGAAACCAAAGCCCTGAAGACTTTTTCTCCCCCTCTGATTTTGGAATTAGAACATCCTTTCTCAGTGACGATGAACGTAGAAGATCCTAGCTGCTTGAATATGGCAGAGGCAGAAGGGAGAGAGAGACAGCATTGGTAAAATTTCCAAAATATCCAATTTATGACCTAGCAATCCACTGCTATCCTACAGAAGTATAATCACAGAAATGTGTAAAGAGATAGAGACAGAGATGATTATTGTAGCATTGTTTGTAATAGTGAAAAATTAGAGATAATTTAAATGTCCACCAAGAAGGGAGATGGTTAAGTCAATCGCAGTAAACTGATACAATGAAATTCTATGTAAACATTAAAAAGAATGTGGACATCTTAATGTGCTGACTTGGAAAGATCCTACGAATATTGCAAAGTGGAAAGGACAAACTGCAGGACGATATGCAAGACAGGACCTCATTTGTTTAAAAAAAACACCCTGTTTCTGTGTATATGTACGTGTGTTAGTATGAGCACAGAAAGGGATGGCAAATATTAATAGTAACAGTTTCTGAAGAGTGAAATTAGAATGAGGAAAGAATCTTCCTTTTTTATTTTACAACATTTTTTAATATTTGATTTGATTAAGCAACCACCTACTACATTTAAAGATTTTTTTAAAAGGTTAAAAAAAAGGTAAAATATATTTTAGCCCATGTTAATTTAACACTAGATGGGACTTTATCCATTCTCAAAGCATATATAATTTCTTAAAGAATCAAGAGCTAAGACATGAAATGAAGACATTCCATTCATTGAAGTGTATGGCTTGTTCTCAAAGATTAATCACTTAAGACCTAATGATGGTTATAAGAATTAGTTTGTAAAACCCATACTGGAAAGTGGATTCCTGCTGTGAAATATAAGGAGACCAAAATTTAAACATAACTGAAGAAATTTAAATACCTTATCACTCTCTGCCAGGCTCTATGAGTCAGATAAATGCAGGAGACCTTACTTCAAATAAATGATGACAGTTGACAACAAAGTGTAAACATGATCCAAGCTAATATATGTGCTAACTGTTCTTTGTTTTAATCCCCAGTACACATCCTCCATTATCTCTAAGATTAACCTCTTTGTCTTGAGTCAAATCTAGGAATAGCTTCTTCTGCCCCTGATACCACTGCAGTATGAAAGGAATCTGATTAGCTTGAAATCTAGGCCCAAACTGAACACACTTGGCCCGACGAGAGGTGTTACAATGACGTAGCAGAGGACAAAGTTATGAGCTCAGTGGATATGCCTGGCACAGCATTGCAGTGTGGCCGCTTCATTAACAATGCTAACACCATAACTCCTGGACAGGGTCTAATATCTTTATAGATGATGCCAAAAGAAAAACCAATCTGACCGCACAAGAGAGTGTTTTGCTTCATATACAAAGACAGTGACTCACACTATCAAATAAGAAAATAGCCACAGTTTGAAAACACTTTCGAGTGAACCTTCTCCTCAAATGTGCTGACCAATGTAGAGTTTGGATCAACTCAACAGTAAGCTAAGCTTTTTCCAATACTGCTAATAATTATTCATTCCATCAACATTTGTTGAATGGGTGCTATGTTCCAGGAGCAGTTAATATTTATTTAGTACTTACTATGTCCTAGGCGTCGTTCTAATTTCATAAATTAACCCATTTAATCCTCATAACAACCCTACGAGTCGAGTATATTGTCTTTCAAATTTTACAGAATTGGGCACTGAGTCACAGAAGTGAAATAACCTCACCAAGCTCACACCGACTGTCACGGGACAAGCTAAGATTTGAACCCAGGTGGTCTGGCTTCAGAACCCTGCTCTTCACGCCACAAACTAGGCTAAAAAAATAGAGGATTTCTTTTTATTGTATCTATATGAGATGATAGATGTCAACTAGACCTATTGTGGTAATCATTTCACAATATCTGTAAATCAAACCATCATGCTGTACGCCTTAAACTTATAGAGTGATGTATGTCAATTATTTCTCAAAAAAACTGGAAAAAAAATTTAAAAGTAAACAGTTTTGCCCAGAAAATAAATAAGTAAATAAGGCACACATTCTAGTGGGGGAAACAGAAATGTGAAAAATAATTAAAATGCAATGTAATGCTTTGGGAGCATAAACCTAGGTATGAATAGAGAAAAAACACAAGTATCAGGGTTGAGTTCATAAATATTTTGGAAATGTGTTCCAGGGAAAGATGGGGCAGAGCTGGGCAGCAATTATTTTATTTTTTGGAACTCCATATTAGCATATGTATAACTAAACGAAATGCTTTCTTAATCCATTCAAATTAGAAGTGTATAAACTAATGAGCTCTAGTCTCCCATGTGGACTCAACTGGGTGTTTTGGAATTTACCTAATTTTAGGAGACTAAGATACCACTTGATGCCTTACCTCTGTAAGAAACACTTTGTCATCCTGAGAGAAATACTGTAGCATTTTATTTGATGGAATGAAGCTCCACACTGAGCAAGATCTTTACCTTTAACCCCTAACATATGTAGTCCTGGAAGACTGACCAATTGACCTTTAAAACTTTGTCCAACCCTTTTTAGAAATCCTGCCAATAAATGGAATCTCCATTTTCACTTTCCTCTAACTATTCTAGACACAAATGCTTATTTTGCAAAATGTTGGCGTGTCACTGGCAAAATTCACTTGTTGTGCTATTTCTGTCTATTATCCTTATACCAGACCTCATCCCAAAATAGTCCTGCATAAGATGCCACATGTGTCCTCTAGCACTTCAGGAATTAAGAGCATATGGTCAATAGAAATGGAATCCCCATGACTTCAGACTAACTTACTCAGGAAAGACGTCCACCCAATGTGACTATGAGCTCTTTCTCAGTGTCAGCTTTTGTTCTAAGCTCAATAAGATGCATCAAGATAAAACTCAGCTGTCCAATTCAGAACTTCTAAAAGTTCAGTATCTTAGCCCTGTCTTAGTCCATTTGGGCTGCTATAACAAAATACCACAGGTTGGGTGGCTTATAAATAACAGAAATTTATTTCATATGGTTCTGGAGGCTGGGAAGTCCAAGATCAGGGTGCCAGCAGATTTGGTGTCTGCTGAGTGCCTGCTTCCTGGTTCATAGATGGCCATCTTCTCCCTTTGTTCTCACATGGAGGAAGGGGCCAGGAAGCTCCCTGAGGTCTGTTTTATAAGGGCACTGATCCCATTCATGAAGACTCCACCCTCATGACCTAATCACCTCCTTAAGGCCCCACGTCCTAATACCATCACCTTGGGGTTAGAATTTCAACACATCAATTTGATGGAGACACAAACATTCAGTCCGTAGCAAACCCATTCCACAATATCTAAATAATGTGATTCTCCAAAATGTGAACAGTCAGAGGCAGTTAAAGTATAGCATTTCTATTTAAGTTCTCATTCTGGGCCAGATAATGGGAACACAGAGATGATGGATAGGCCATGCCCACAATGTCCCAAAACCAAAGTTTGGAGCAGGTCAATAGGCTGACTTCATGTTTGTCACTTTGTAGAGCATATTTCTGAAGTAGCTCCTTAATTCAAAAGTAAAATCTTTGTCAGATAAAGACATCAATAGCATCCTCTCCAAGACTGAGGACCAGATTCCTTCCCTTAGAATCCCCACAAGACTTTTTCATGCTACTAGATTAAACATATTTAGTCAACATGTGGGTTTCAGCCAAGGTAGGATAAAAAGAATCTATTAACTATAACATCAAATTAGTCACTTTTAAGATAATACTATAATCATCTGCAAACAACGACACTTTTAGGGAACAACCATCTGCTGAAAAAGAAGAAGAAAATCTAAAGGTCATCTCATTTCAACTGAAAAGCTGAATTGTAAAAATTATGGTTGGCAAAGTGATATCTCTTCAATCAAAATAAAACATAAAATGATCCTTACTAGGCCAACAGCAGCTGTCCAATTATAATAAACAAAATTCCTCAGTTGATGTCTTTTTCTGGATCCATGTTTTCTTCACCTTTTATTTTTTCTTCAGAAAACTAAATGGAAAGACCCATGGACAGGGGTGAATAAAGACAGACAGTTGGGGCTGGTTCCTATGTGTGTGTTGGATTATCTGAAATACACAGATAAAACTGGGTGTAAGCCTTAAAATAGAGCAGAGTGTCAATTTCAAAATAAATAATGATAATGGTATTTTCAAGATCAGCTCTTTATTCATGTTCTGTGCCAAAGCATTTAAATACCTTGTGCTACTCATAACATAATGTGGGTGGTAAAAGAAAAAAAGCCATCCCTACTTCAACGTGTTATTCCTAAAGAGTCTATTCATGTCAGTGCTGCAAAGATACAATTAATTTATATAACCCCAATATCCTGACGCTGAAACGCAAAGCCCATAAAACAAAACATTCCCTTATTTTGAAAAGAGAAGAAAGAACATAAACTCTGCTTTATGCTATTGCCCAAAGCTACTTTAGATAAATAATAAAATAATTTTAATTAACAAATTATTCTAGTAAACCATTTTTATCAGACACTTGATTTTTTTTTTTTAAGTCCAAAGCTTGAGCCCACACATCCTTTTTCCCCATGTGACTTAACCATTGCTGTGCTGGCAGTTTTAAAGAATTTGAGATGATCTGGGCTCGGCACTCCTAAGCTGAGTCTAGATGATCATTTTTACCATCATATAGTTAAACGACTGGCTTCAGATTCAATTTTTATCCCACATATCTCACCTATGTGGCTGTACTCTATTTTGGGAATACTTTTTCATTTAAAATTAACCTTCCGGCCATTTAAATCTAGTTTGCTAAAATCATCAGCCACTTAAACTTTTTATCCCATCTGTTAACGTACAAGTTTCATATATTTCTCTTGAAGAATCCCAAATAATAATGAATCAAATTGTTTTTAATAGTTCTTTTCTAAGTGAAAAAGAAACAAACCAAACTCGTTAAAAAAAAAAAAAAAGACTTTCCAAAACAACCCCAAATCTAACTCTTCAGACAAATCACACATTCAAAGTTGGATCAGGTACATTTTTCAAATTGAGTTATATTTTAATCACACCTCTAAATAATGAGAATGGCTCTAGTTTCGGCTTACAACTGGGTTGCATTTTTAATTTGAGAGTTGTCTTACAAATGTAAGTATATTGATTAAAAGGTGAACCTTATCAATAATTTGTGAAAGCCTCCTTAAGAAAAAACGTAAGGTTTTGCTCAGAAAACAGATAAGCTTTCTTATTTCTTTTTTGAAAGAAGCCTTGTGAATTTAAGAAGCAGGAGTGTGCATGTGTGTGTATCTACATACTTGACAGAGAGGGAGAGAGAACACCCATGAGTGTCCAAAACATATATTTAAATATCACCAATTACAGAGGCATTCCCTACACTTAACATTCATGCATAACCTTTGTAAATATTCAGGTGGAGTCAGCAGAGTATTTATGGAATACAGGGCAGTACTGCTGGGAACCACCTCCCCTGTGACAGAGGGGTAATGCTATGGGTGGACCATATCCAAGAGAAATAAGACAGACACTCTATATGAGACAGCATCGTAAAGAGGTCAGAGCTTTATATGCTTGAGTCTCCAACCCATGGGAGGTGGGGAGGAGAAAGATAGCTTTAATTCTACAAGCTACTACCATGAGTAAAGATGTTTCATTTCTTGTAAATGTTTATTTTATTCTGAAATCAATCCTTCTTTCTTGTTTCTGATAAAGTGTGTCTTGCCACTGATGCCAGCTCAAGCCAGAAACACTTAAGTAACATAGTATATACATCAGAGAAGTCGGTGTTCATAACAGTGGGACG
This sequence comes from Tapirus indicus, assembly GCA_031878705.1. NCBI lineage: Eukaryota > Metazoa > Chordata > Mammalia > Perissodactyla > Tapiridae > Tapirus > Tapirus indicus. The sequence continues at coordinate 122,104,952 of CM062919.1, read as the reverse complement.
GGTTGATTCGGTTGCCACCTGTCTTGATTAAAATAGAAAGAATGGGCAAGCTTCTAGTGGAAGCCCCAAGCAGCGGGATTATTTTACTTTCATGGATCCCACCCATTAACCCAGTGTGTGTATGCAGAGGGCTGGAGTGGGTAGGGGAAGTAGCGCACACACAGATCTGCCTGGCTAGAGAATGCTGAATGCCCGATATTAATGAGATACTAGAGGATTAAAATCCTAAAAGACCAAGAGTTGGCAAACAAGATAGGATGACATAATGGAAAAGGCAGGTATACTCAGGTTTGTCTTTTACCGCTTAATAGATATATAGACTTGGGCAAGTCAACTTGTTACACTTAGTAACAAATTTCATCTTCCTTAATATGGAGATGATGGGGTCTTGGCTAGGACTGAGTGGGTTAGTGGCACTTACTAGGCACTCAATTAATGTTTGTCTACCCCTCTACTTACTAAACAAAGCTTATTAAGAAATTTAAAAATGATCACCTCCTAGCATAAGACCACTTTGCCCAAGAATCTTCCCAGGTACCTCCCATAGCACATTTATCACTTCCATGAACGAATGTTCTAACTCCATAAGAATTTGGTTTATTCTCACTGCATGAAATTGAGTGGCTTCACATGGGTATGATTGGTCATCCCAAGTTTGTTCCATGATGGCAAGAACTATGTCCCTCTTGTACAAACTTGCATCCCCGCTCCCAACTCAGAACTTGGCACATAACAGGCTTTTAAGAAATATCAGAATGAATAAAATAAATGAAATGAATGCATAACCTACACCCATCCCAACAAGGTGAAAGATCAGCAGTCCCAACAAGGTGAAAGATCAGCAGTAAGGCCTTCGAAAACTCTATTCATCCTTATTCCTTACTCTTCTTGTTTCAAAAATAAAAGACTGAGGCAAACTCAAGCCACAACAAAGAAAAGAAAACTCATCTCTGCCACATTTCTGGAAAGCACCATTTCGAGTGCCCAGGTACTCTCTTGCAGGCGGTTGCCTGAGCAGCCATGACTACTCTGCTTTTCAACTTTATTGTAAAAATAAAGTGTGGTGGAAAGAGCACTAGGGCTAGAAATTTGAAGACCCAGATATTAGCTATGTCCACTGCATGAACACTTAGGCAAATCACATCACCTCTGTCAGTCTCATTTTTTCTCATTTGTGAACTGGAGAAAAATCGTCCCTGCATTAAATACCTACCTTACCAGTCCACTGTGAGATAGGATGAGGTAAAATATGCAAAAAGAGCTGGAAACTATATATAAACCTAATAAACTGTTACAATTAACGTGTTCTTAGAAGGAGGGCAAGGGGAGCTGGTACTAGAGCAGGCGTAAGTATGCTTAGTCTGGGTCATAATCCCAACAGAGCTGTTGGAAGAAGACACAAGTCAAGTGGGGAGAAGTAGCTCTGTGTGTGTGTGTGTGTGTGTGTACTGGGGGAATGGGAAAGAGAGGCACCATCATCTATTGAGCACCTCCTCTATGCCACAGTCAGCCAATGTGAACACACTCTATAATTATTAATCCAGGTCATTTGTTTCATCCCATCTCTGTTTCCTGTCCATAACTCCTCTTCAGTAAAACCTCAGACCCGGATTGAACAAAGGCCAGCCAGAATTGAGAAAATAATCTAAATCTTTCATGTTAGTTTGTTCTAGGTGGGTATAAAAAATAACACTTCTAACTTGATTGAGGGTTCTTGATATTGCTTTAAAAACATTGTTTTTATAAGTATTTTATATATTTACCCCCAAGAATCTCGTTTAAATTGTTGCTGTATGCTTTTTTATGAAGACAGGATGTGCTAAGGGAAATTTTAAGCCTAACACTATCTCAAGAGATAACAAATTCTAAACCTGCAATATGAAATTAGCAGTCTTTTCTATTGACTTCATTCTTCAACAGTGTAATTCAGGGGTGTGCTTGAGCCAGCTACCACTGACTCGCAAGAGTCAATTTTGTACATTCTTCTCAATTCCATTTTTATCAATGTTAGCCATTTGAAATCAGCTTTGGCGGGAGTATTTACACCATAGAGATGAGCAAGATAACAAATCAGGGCCTTTCCCCCTGAGAGCCAGTTATTAAACATTTTCCAGCACTGTTTTATGACTGTCCTCATATGAAGCTGTTTAATTCTTCTATGTCGGCAATTCCGTCTTCCATAATCATTTCCAAGTTTTTTCCTCACTAAAATAACTTGAAGATTTCTATTTCATAAATTGATTCACTTCAAAAGATTGGTCTAGATTCAAACCGACTCATTTTTCCTTTCCATAGATCTTCTGTCTTTCTTCTTACTTCTCTTCTATTTTCCATTTTTTCTCAGCTGTCATAATTACCTACGTTTTCTTATTATATGCATTATTCTCCATCCAGGGTCTCCTATTCCCTGAGCCTTTCTCCTAAAACTAGCACAGCAAAGTTAAATACCCAAATAGAAACATATTTCAAATCTTTTTGGTTTTCATGCACATAGCCAGTGCCTATAATATTTGGGGAATTCCACGTGAATGAAAGGACACACTTCTATCTGTTTTATATTTTGTATGCATGCACATTGTCATCTTTCTCATCTAGGAAATTTCTTTCAGACACTATAATACAATATAATACAATGGATTGGCTATAGTACAGCAATAAACCTTAGCCATTCACATCCAAGTCCTCCTCATTAATGACAATAAACCTGTTTGTGAAATGGATGTCAGTAGTGGTCTCCTCATCATAAGTATAACAAGGCATTTCCACCAATTGGCATACACTCAGCTTCACAACACCTTAGTCATAACTTGGACAAGTTGTATAGACTATATGAGCCTCAGTTGTCTGTAAAATGGGGAGAATAATACGAAAAATATCCATTTTGCAGAACTGTTGTTAAAGTTAGCAATAATATTAATAGAGCACCTGGTATAAGTGCTCTGTATTATTATTATCTTTGTTATCTGGAAAATGTTGTCACATTGACACTACATTTTCTTCTAGGCTACCAAAGAACACATACACTTTCTTGATATGAACACATACTTTATGTGTATGAACACATACACTCTCTTTCTTTGTCTATCACTACAACACACTTTGAAATAATAAAAAATTGATTTTATGTTATTACACTATTATATATGTGTATTAGAAAACACTTTAAAAATAATGAAAAAAGAAAAGGGAAGACAAAACCTATTCCTCAAAGATATTCCACTGATCCAGTGTGATATATACCTCCAGGCTTTCTAAAATGCATATATGTTTATAAAATGAAATCAGACTCTACATATACTGTTTTTTAATCTATTTTTCCACTTAACATATCATGAACCTCTATTATATCAATAGGTACAATTACACAGCAAAATTTTAACATCTACAGTGCATTCTGACTTATGGATGTCACACCATCCATCAGAGAGCAAGTCCAGATATGGCTGTGATAACTTACTGCAGCTTTTAGGCAAATGTCAGGGATCCCTTTCCCAGGTGCCTGATGGAGGAAGGGGTTGGCCAGACAGTGTTACCACTTCAGAAAAGTCAAGTGGAAAGTGATGAGTGTTGGATACTTATCAGATCTTCACAAGACAGAGAAGAAGAGAGTGAGATGAACCAACAGTCTATAGCTAGTTGGCTCTACAGGATAGAAATGTCTCGCAAGACTCTGGGAGAAGAGGACCAGATGGGAGGACTAGTTCCTCTTCCCCTCCCTTATCGCTCCATAATGGAGAAGAAGGCATTTAATTGCTCTGCCCTAAGACTAAGAGCATTGGCCAGCTCCAGTAGACCAACAGCATAAAGGCTATTGCTATTTGGCCAATTTGTCTTGTTCTTTTTTTTTTTCTGGGTTTCTGAAAGGAATGAGGAAACCTGCAGGTGATTTGATGTTCAGCGTAAACTTCTGGGCTGGTGTTAGTTCAGGGCAGGGACTAAACAGCATAAGGTAGCGAGAAACAGTTTAGTCCAATCCCCCAATTCTCTAAACCCTATTTCCTTACAGATTATTTCAAGACATAAAAGAAACCATTTGAGTCTTCAATGCAGTTGAGATGAAGTGGGTAAAATTCTTCATAATTTGAGAATTAACATTAGAATGACCAAATGTTTCAAAACTTCTGTTTGAGTGTGTGTCTGTTTGAATGGATTTGGTCTTTCATGCAATCAATTGCTACTAGCAGCAGAACATGAGATATAAAAAGGGATTTTTTTTTTAAATCACCACATCAAAAGATAGAAAGCTATTATTACTCAGAAAAGGAAAGGAAACGGGGCAACTGGCTTTTTCTGTAGTTGTTTTTCACATTCTTTTGGATGTAAGCACAAAATTGCCAATGATGTCTCCTAACAAAATTGAGTTGAGGCAGTTAGTCAGAAGTTCCCTGTCTAAAGTTCCCCCAAGTCACTCATTGGCACCATCTTGGACAACTGCCTTGACTCCCACTCCCATCTATTTGCTCATTCGTTCTCCTCTGCTATTTGGCTCAAGAGCACCCACACAATAAAGCAAAAAAATACTTGTTACTCTGAGCATGATTCACTTCCACAGAGAGTCCCGCTTTGAATTGCTGGTCCTCCTCCTGTGTGGTCATCCCTCCCAGCCTTGGGATCTACAGCAGAATAACTGTTTTAGGCCCAAAGAGGTTTCTATTCTTTCTTAAGAGTTACCATTTCCTCCCATCAAGAGTGGTTAATGAAAAACCCTCTGATCAGTTGTATTTGCTGCTCTTCAGCGTTGAGCTGCCATTTAAAGGGTTTAAAATTAGGTTGGTTGCTGTTGCTGCCTTTCCTGTAGCCAGTTAATCACAGGATTCTTTGCCACATTGAGACCAGAACGGGCATGGCATATGCAACAAGTAAGGAAACCACTGATTATAGGCCAAGTAGCTAATGTGCTTACACAACATGAATTGTTTAAAACACTCTGAACATTATTTTATTTGTTTTTAACCATCCTTTACTTAAGAGTTGTTTCTCTAGTTGTTTCTCTAGCACTGAGCCTGGCACATTTGTTAACGAGTAAATGGGTTTCTGGCTTTTCCCTTGAAAGGCTGACCAAAGTCATACAGGCTTTTGCTTGGGCAAATCAAAACTGGAGTTTGAGTTGGAGATGTTCTATACTCAACACTGAACTTGAAATTGTGAAGGCCCTCTGTCTCCTTCCTGGTTGGGCTACTATGACCTACTGATGATAATGTTAAAATTCAGAAGAAGCTCAATGCACATTTTAAATATCAATGAAATCTCTCAAAATCATATTTTAAGGAAAAACTTGCAGATTGCATTTGCCTTAAAGTGCAGTCAGATTTAAAATCCAAGTATAATTATGATGCTACCTCCTCTCAACTTTCTGGCATTGCTCTGGCATTGCATTAGTAAGAAATTCCATTTGTTTCAGGATCTTAAATTGTACATAAAATATTTAGTGTCATACAGGGACCAAGCATCAAGAACTCGTGAGTTCTGACTTGTTTTTCTCTTCTGGTTTCCTGTATAACTTTAGGCATGTCTCTGATTCTCTTGGTGTCTCAGTTTGCATGTCTATAAAGTGGAGATAATTCAGCTGACCTATTTCATGGGAGTGTTGTGTTGAATAGATAATTACTGATTATAAAGTACGCTGAAAGTACAGTGTATAGAAAAATGCTCATAAATGATGATGACATGTTACAGAGTAGGAAGGCCATATTAAGCAACTTTTAAATAGAAGGAAATTAAAATGCAATAAGATTTTTACACCATATCCAATGTTAAAGATGATACGAAGCAAACCCTTGCTCACTTCCTTAATATTGTCATTGTTCTACCTTACTGACAACCAAAGGGGTAAGAAGCCTAATATAACACTAAATAATTTGCAATAATTATCCTAGATAGTCAATTTCTGACCATAAGCTGCCTGCAACTTCTATATTGAAAACTGCTTGAAAATGTAGCAATAAGTCCAACTGAGAGCAGGAGTAATACAGTCATTGATCTCCTGGCTTTTGTTTGTTTGCTTGTTTTTGCAAGGAAGATTAGCCCTGAGCTAATATATGTTGCCAATCCTCCTCTTTTTTGCTGAGGAAGATTGGCCCTGGGCTAACATCCGTGCCCATCTTCCTCCACTTTATATGTGGGATGCCTGCCACAGCATGGCTTGATAAGTGATGCATAGGTCCACGCCTGGGATCCAAACCTGCAAACCCTGGGCCACTGAAGTGGAGCATGCAAACTTAACCACTACGCCATGGGGCTGGCCCCTTATTTGTTTGCTTTTAATGTTTGGGAGGAAAAGAGTCCTTTAAGATATCAGGCCAATCAAGAGCCTTCTATGACTATGGCAAACTAGTCACAGAACCAACAGATAATTAGCATAGGTAGTACACAAAGAATATTTTAATGTTGTGTGAATACTGATATTGGGGTCTGTTCCCTTAAATTCTAGGCTTCACCGTGTCCCATAGTCAGGAGCTTGACCACACTTCTGTTCTCTCAAAGTGCATCCAGTGCTGAGTAGATTCAATGTTTCTAAAGTATGTTTACTCCTAAAAAAAGAACAGAGCTGCACACCTTTCATTTACCAATGTTGCTGAAGATTTCCATGTGGAAAACATTGTCGTAATCACTGTGATGCGTGACCTCCCATCTTGTGTGGGGGCCACATTATGGCAGATATGATCATAACTCTATGGCAAGATGCAAAGAGAAAAAGGAAAAAGAACATTTAAGAAAGTGAGATATTTCTGAATTATGCAAAGGTTAAACAAGGGTACAAAATTACTCTGACCCATAAAAACATAAGATACAAGCAGAGCTAGATGGTCTTACAGGCCTAAGGAGAAAAATGTGACTACACTCAAAATGAAAATTTGGACCAATAGATTGGCAAGTTGAAGACCATTAGTCAATCATAACAATAACTAACATAAATTGAATATATCAATAAATGTTATTATGCTACATAATTTACAGGTATTATAGCATTGCATTTCTCACAACCTTTTGAGAAATTCATTCATTCATTCAAACATATTTATTTAGTGTTCTACTTCCAAGTAGGAAATAGTAGGTGACAAGGACCATGATTTTTATGATAATAACTTTTAAAAACCAGCTACATTTCAAAAAAAAAAAAATCTTATTTTAAAAGACCTTGGAAAGTTGAGAAATCAAGGAGAATTAAACAATCCATAGAAGGGAAAGCCCTTCTGAGATGGGCGGTCTGTTACTGACTATTTTCTGTGGAAGATTTGCCAATTCTAGACATGGGCTGATGGCTGGGTTTGGCCCACACAGAGGGACTTCACTGGGAGAATGAGAAATCAGCAAAGCTTTTAGTGGTCGTGTGGGGTTGGCGGGACAATCGGAAATTTCAGACATCCTAACACATGGTTAGTTTTTCCCACAGTATATTTGCTGAATTCTGGATCTAGGAAGCTTTTATAAAGCAAACTGAAATCTCCTGTAGTACCCTGGTATTTAAGAAACAAAGTCCCACTTGAATTTGGGACCTGTCTCAAACACACAGCTGGACTCCTCCTCCACATATTTGCAAAATTTGGAAGCAGTGGGAAGTAGGAGGCCAAAGACCAAAGTCTCAAACCTCTGAAGGGCAGACTGAATCTCTCACAGTGTTTCAAGGTAAGGTGATGGAGACCTGCCAGGCTTTCATAAAAAGACTTGGAAGAACACTCCTGAGAAAGAGGTAAACTTATTCAAACTGAGTCATATACCTGCAACCCAGTCCCAACTCAGCATAATGCAGGTTGTAATGAGACAATCAGTCCTTAACACTATCTTCCTAACATGGAAAGCTTATTGATGGAAGATAGCATCTAAAGTTTCTAAAAATACATACACACAATGTTAGTCATGCAATTAAAAATTACTAGATTTGTGGAGAGCCTAATAAATGTGGCTGATAATTAAAGAAATAAAACATAATGTAGAAGATCTTTAAATGATTCAGATTTGGGAGTTAGCACACAAGGGCTTTAAAATAATCAGTTCTAATATATCAAAGAAATTAAAGAAAAAGGGGCAAAATTGATAAAAAGATGGAGAATTGCAACAGAAAATTGGGATTTATTACAAAGAGTCAGATTGACACTCTAGAACTACAAAATATATCTGAAAATAACAGGTCCTTGAATAACAGCAGATTGACCTACAGAAGATAGTATAGTTGCATCAAAAGACAGATCAATACAAAATACCCAAACTGAAACACAGAAAACAAAAAGATTGGAAAAACTAGAGCTGAGTATAAAAAGAGACTTGGCAACTAGTGAAAATGGTGAGTTTACATGTAGTGGGAATCCCAGAAGGAGACAAAAGTGGAGAAGGAGAAAATGGAGCAGAAGCATTGTTTGAAAACATGATATTCAAGAATTTTTCAAAGTTGGTGAAAAACATCAAACCACAGATTCAAGAGTTTTATCAAACCCCAAACAGGATAAATACAAAGAAAACTACACCTAGGCACATCTTGGCCAAGCTGTTGAGAGCCAACAACAAAGAGAAAAAATTTTAAATAGCCAGAGAAAAAAACACACAACCTTTAAAAGAACAGTAATAGGACTGACAGCTGACTTTTCAACAGAAGTCAGAACATCCAGAAGAAAAGAGAAGGACATCTTGAAGCCATGAAAAGAAAAAAGAAAAAGAGCTATCAACCTAGAATTCTATACCCAGTGAAAATATCCTTCAGAAGTTTTTCAGGCTGGAGGAAAATGATTTAAGTTGGACACATAAAACTGCAGGAAGGAATGAAGAACACTGAAAAAAGTATGTGGGTATTTCTAAAAAAAAAAAAAAAAATATATATATATATATATATATATACACAGACATAATGACAGTTCAAAATAAAAGTAACAGTTATGTTGTGTACAAGCTCTAACACATGATAGGAGTAAAATATGTGATGATACAATGGGTAAGAGGGGAGTGAATGGAGTCAAAGTAGGGAAATGATTTTACATTCTTCAGGAACTGATGAAGTACTAATTTAATGTAGGCTGTAATAAGTCAAGAATACATATTTTAATATTTAGGATAACAACTGAAAAAATTTTTTAAAGAATCTATAGTTAAACAGCCAATAGAGAAATAAAAATGGAATAATGAAAAATTGTATTAATCTAAAAGTAGGGAAGAAAGGAGGAATGAAGGAATAGAGAAGAGATGGGACAAACAAAACAAATAGGAAAGTGGAGACTTGTGCCCCTCTTTTAATAACCACGTTAGCTTGACAATGGACTAAACAATCTAGACAGAAGACTGTATAAAAACAATAAGCCCCAATCACATGCTGTTAACAGAAGGCACACTTTTACTCTAAGGATACAAAAAGTTTGCAGGTAAAAGGATGGAAAAAGATATACCATGCAAAATCCAGCACAAAGAAACCTGGTGTAACTGGGATATTACAGTCAAGGGTCACTTAACGATGGGGACATGTTCTGAGAAATGAGTCATTAGGCTATTTCATCATTGTGCGAACATCATAGAGTGTACTTACACAAACCTAGATGGTATAGCCTACTACACGTCTAGGCTATATGGTACTAATCTTATGGGACCACCATTGTATATATGGTCCGTTGTTGAACAAAATATCATTATGCAGCTCATGGCTGCACAGGACACAGTTGACTTTAAGGCAAGAGAAAAAGGGCAGCATTTCAAAATGGTTAAGTGGTCAACTGAATAAGAAATTATAACAACCCTAAATTTGTGTATATCCAATAACATAGCTTTAAGATATATAAAGCAAAAATTGACAGAATTAAAAGAAGGAACAAACTCATACATATTTAGCAACTTAGAAAGTGCTGAGAATACAATGCTGAACAAAGACGCATGGCCACTGCCATTAAGGAGGGCACAAGAATGGTCTAACACGAGAATGTTTTGAGAGGCAAACAACACTGTTTCCTCCTGCTTTTGAACCAAAGTGCTATTCTAAATACTATTATCATTCTCATTTAAAACAGGAGTTGAAGGAATTTAATTGAGACACAATGTCATTTAACTAGTAAGTGGCAGAGTCAGGACAAGAAGCAAGGTCTTTCTGACTCTAGACTCTGAGCTTTTAATCACTACGTCAGTATTTCGCAACATCAGATATTTCAAGGACAATTGTGTTTTCAACTGGGATTTACATGCAATGGTTGACATTTAACCAAATGTTTAAGTAAGAGCATTAAAAAATAATTACCATCTGTTATCACCATGATTTTGATACCAAAAAATATAAACGATATAATTTCAAGCAAAAATATATCGATCCTTCCCCAAAATAGGTATTCGGCAACATTTTACCAACGTGAAAATATAAATGAAGAATAATTTATCCCCTCTTTTTATCACAGACCAGTGAAAAGTTTATCACAGATAACACTGGTCCATCATCTGGCTTTAGGGAACTGACTAAATACACTAATAAGAGTAAAATAGAATCAAAGTCACTTAATAAGACCTCTGCTAATGGATAATGTAGCCAAATAACATAAGACAATTTAAAAACACAAAGAAACACAAAGTAAGGCCTACTGCTTAGTGGAGAAAAGACAGACCATTTCTAGGCATTTATTCAGTATTCATCGGTACTGGGTTACGACTCAGTTAGGAGTACAATGATTAACAAGACCAACATTTTCCCTGCCTCTCCAGAGCTTATGTTTTACAGTCTACAATCTACAATTTATATTCTGGTGGAAATCAGGTAAACTATGGGAACAGAACTTGGCTATTTATCTTCCTTTGGCCAACATAGCATTTGTTTGCACTCTCAGAACTGAGCCAGGAAAAAGACCAAAATAATCACACTGGTTGGGCCATGAGTTTGGATACCATTAAAATAAAAGCCTGTATAATAGATATATCTATTCTTTCCCCCTATTTCAACTGTCATCTCACTTCTCTAACTTGCCATTCCAGCCTTCCTGACTGATTTGAATGTCAACTTCATCAAATAGTAAATTCCAATATATAGTTGGGTTTACCGTTGGACTCCCTGATTTGGATGTCTACTTTGGTGTCAACGTTAAATTGCATTAATTCCTGTAACTGTGTATTTTAAAATCTCCTAGGGTAAATTCTCCCTGATTAATCCTTTCCAAATTTCTTCTGAAAATCTTATGTTTTTGTTATTCTGTTAGATTTCTTTCTTATTGAAATTGCCATTAAGTTTTAAAAAGTAATTTATAAAGGCTTAGCAATGTCCTTCAGAATAATTTTTGTTGCAGAAACAGAAGTCTATTTTTTGTTAATTTTTCCTATAGATTTTTATGACTTTTTTTTTTTCAAAAAAGATAACATCACACTAAAATTCCATGATGCTGATCCAGTCGTGAATTAGGCTAAAGTAGGTCAAACATGGAGGTTTGCTGCCCTATCTCCAGTGGCTCAAGGCTTTCACTCCCTTTGAGAGAAGGGTACAAACAAGGTGAGGGGCTTCATGCTTTTTCCCACAGTGATGACATATCCCCTCCACCAAACCTGCACCACCAAGACAGTCTCTCTCTGGCACCCTGCCCTGTCCCCAATTCTTCTCACGAGCATCCAGAAAAAGCTCAAGGAAAAGAGTCTGCCAATGAATATGAACTTCCCTTGTGCCTGCTCTAGCCCACACTTGACCTTTAAATTCATCAAAATTTTGGCTGATTTCTTCTTACCCACTTGCATCTTCCTCCCATGCTTTGCCAACCTGGCACTCTCTCTTTCCGGGGTGGGGGGGGTGGTTGGGGAGGTGTCCCTCTTTAGATTTCAGATTGCCTGATTAGTTTGCAACCTCATTTTTCTGATGGCTTCCCCCAAAATTGTAATTTTACAGTTTATCTCGATTTTTCTCATTGTGAGGGTGGAAGTGATATTCATTCCAGCTTTCTGCATCCTAGATGGAAGCAAACCTCTGCCTCATTCTTTTTAATAGATGCATTCTCTGATTGTCTTATAGTTAATATATTTATATTTGGGCTACACTTGCTGATAATTTAGCATACTACTCTGTTCAATGTACTAAATAAACTTATTTATTAATCAATGTCACTCATCTATTAAAATAAATCTTGCATAGAACCACGGTACACAAAAGAACTAAAAGAGAAGCTGTTTAACTGAACATGGATAAGTGACCAGTCCCACTCTCTCTGCTCTTGTGGTGATCCCACGATAGGACCCAAAGAAACATGGTATAAAACATCTGCTCTATTGAAATGTATCTTAGAAACTGATTCAGAGGAACTGAGAACTTAGGTGGAGCACAGTCATTTCCAAACTTTTCTTGATTCCTTGTTTCTATAATAATGTACTCCTAATATACATATATGCATCAAAAAATCAGAAATATTTTTAAAGATATGATATTTTAAAAAGTAAATACAATTAGGGGCCAGCCCGGTGGCATAGTGGTTATGTTCGCGCACTCCGCTTTGGCAGCCCAGGGTTCACAGGTTCAGATCCCAGGGGCAGACCTACCCACCACTCATCAAGCCATGCTGTGGCAGCATCTCATATACAAAATAAGAGAATAATCGGCACAGATGTTAGCTCAAGGCTAATCTTCCTCGGCAAAAAGAGGAAGATTGGCAGCAGATGTTAGCTCAGGGCCAGTCTTCCTCACCAAATAAATAAATACAATTAGAAGTTTTTATGCTTTCTTCCCATATTCCATTGGACTATCTTCCACATTCTTTGGAGGATAAGCACCCCCAACTTGCAGATGACTGTTTTAGCAAATGGTTGTCCAATTCTCCTCTCTCCTTTCACCTAGGAGTAGGTGACTTCCTCTATCCCCATGCCTCCTCTTCCTCTCATTGTTACATTGCTGGGCCCACAGATTCCTCCCAACTGTAGCACAGTCCAAACTAAGGAGCTGGCCCAATGGGGTCTTGGGTGCAAGGAAAGAAAAGTAGCCTTGATTCCCTCATTGTTGGAACTTAGAACTGAACTAACTTCTTTGCGGAGGGGAGGGCTTCTGTATTGTGCCCTGGATTATTCCTCCTCTCTGGATGATTGGTGCTAATCACTGCTCCCAGATTCTGAAATTTCATTCAGTTTCTCATTGATGGCCTGTTCTGGTAACAGGGACCTTGACAAGGAATTCCTGAACACAACTCAAATAGGAAGAAAGGAGCTGGTAAGCAGGACAGTGAGTGGGATTGGGATTTCTCCATGGTACCCAGTTGCTACCTAGCTAATTCAGCAGGTTTTATAGAAGAGATATCTACCTGTAAGTGTGCTACATGTGTCTGAAACTGCTTGTATTAGGATTTTACATCTACTCAGTTAATTACTGCGTATTTTACCATGGAAAAAACGATGTTTAAAGTCAGCTAGAGACACTCCTACTATAGTAAGAGCTGTTTTACAGGTCAATTAGGCAGGTTCCACAGAAAGAATGTATTCAAGTTATGACTCAACCATTGACTAGAGTACTGTGCTAAATTACCAGCAAGTATAGTCCAAAGAATAGCTGTTATGATTTGGTAAAACTGTAAAATATAAAGCCAACACAGTTAAAAGGAACATTTGTCAGTGATGGAGTTTAATGTCTTTTAAGAAATGAGGACTTTTCAAGTTACTTTCAGCCTGGAGCTCCTCTCTTCCTCCAGAAAATAGAGAGGGATATCGTCACTTCCACAACACTGGAAAAATCAGAGGCAGTATATATTAGTCATCAGAACTACCATGTACAGTTATGCATACTGTGCACTGAACAACTCTAACAGGTATCATTCCCATAATAATCATATAATACTATATGACTAGACAGTGGTTCATATGTATGCTATTGACTCAAATAGCCTATTTTAGAATCCTGGCCTGCCTGCTACTAATTTTATAATCTTGGACAAGTTATTTAACTGTGTGGACCTCTATTTTATCATCAAATAAAAAAATAATTTCCATCACAGGCTAGTTATGAATATTAAATGGGATAATAGAAAAAGTTCTTAATCCAGTGTGGTAGGATGAATAATGGTGCTCAAAGACCCATGTCCTAATCCCCAGAATCTGTGAATATGTTATGTTACATGACAAAAGGAAATTAACGTTGCAGATAGAATCCAGCTGACTAAATAGCTGACCCTGAGAATATTGTCCTGGGTTATCTGGATAGGCCCAGTGTAATCACATGTGTGCTTAATAGCAGAAGAGGAAGGCAGAAGAGTAGGTCAGAGAGAGATGTGATGACAGAAAAATGGAGAGACTTAAAGCATGAGACAGACTCAAACTGCCATTGCTGGCTGAAAATGGAGGAAGGGGCCATGAGCCAAAAATTGCAGGCAGCCTCTAGAAGCTGAGACTTCCCTTGGCTAAAAGCCAACAAGGAAATGGGGACCGCAATCCTATAAATGCGAGAAACAGAATTCTGCCAACAAGTTGATTGAGCAAGGAAATGGATTCCTCCCCAGAGCCTCCAGAAAGGAATGCAGTCTGCCAGCACCTTGACTTTAGCCTAGGGAGACACTTTATGGACTTCTGGTCTATGGAACTGTAAGATAATACATTTATACTGTTTTAAGCCATCAAGTTTGTGGTAATTTGTTACAAGAGCAATAGAAGCTAAAACTAATATACCCATTGATGTGATTGCTATTATTACAATTATAATCATTCATTCAGTCTTTAAAAATATCTACTGAGGCCCTGGGGCTGGCCCCCTCGTGTAGCAGTGAAGTTTAGCATACTCCACTTTGGTGGCATGGTTTGCGGGTTTGGATCCCAGGTGTGAACCTACACTAGTGTCAGCCATGCTGTGGCAGTGACCCACATACAAAATAGAGGAAGATTGGTAACAGGTGTTAATTCAGGATGAATCTTCCTCAGCAAAAAAAAAAAAAAATTACTGAGGGCCTACTAGGTAACAGACACTGTTCTAAGTTCTGAGATCCCACAAGAAACAAACTAGTCAGGGCCCTGCCTTCATCGAGGTTACCTTTTAGTAGAACTAACCAGAGCTAGAACAAGGAGCAGGAAAGTCCCAAAACTAGCCATAGGCAGTTTGTTAAGTGTATTATCTAGGACAGTAAACCTCTTTAGAAATTCAGGTGAGGAATGTTGAACAACCGTGGACAAAGAAGTTGAGAAGTTTCTATATTGGTTTTTTTAAAGGCACTAATCGAAGTAAATGATAACGTCATAACAACACCACCAAAAATAGATTACATGAAGAGGATCATTTCAGCTGCTTGATACACCACGAATGTGATCTGGTCAATACAGAGATTTCATTTAGTTTATACCTAAATAAGAGTGATAGTAAGGTGGATCCATATTTATATTGAAGAGAATTTGTAGTTTGCTGCATACGTAATGAATCTTAATTATTTAATATAGTTTTTATTCCACTTTGAATTTGTCCATTCTAAATCATTTTGCCTTAATAAAGGACAAATTTTAAAAACGCTTCAGAACCATTATAGATTTCCATTACCTAAGCTAACTCACAAAATTTTAGTGTTTCATCAATTCTAAGCATTCACATATATGTTGTGTCCTTTGATTTCCACAAACATTCTGTGAAGCATTTTAAATCCATTTTACAAATCAGAAACTAGACACAGTCAGAAAGTGATGAATGATTTGGATACTAGAAGGACATTTAGCAGTCTACATTAAAATTAAAAACTTGATGAAGAGAGGAAAGGGGCTTCACAGAGACCAAGGACATCAGCTCCTTTCCTCTGGAGTTAAACTTCTAAGGTAAAAAGCAAGAAAATGCAGCACAGATGATCACCTTCATTTCTACCAAATGCTGTGGAGCTGCCTGCCAAAATAAAGAAACCCAGCCCTTTCAATGCAGCAAATCTTTCAGTTGAAACCTCTGGTCATAAAGGAAACAGCACCAATTTGCAACATTCCAGTGCTCTGAGTTGTTTTCTGGAGTCCTCTACGTCTGCTCTGCAAGGAGAATGAATTGATGCCATGGTCCTCTGTTACTTTCAAATAAACTGCCTCTGGAATTAATAAGGGATCTTGAGAAATGGGCTAATGGTGAGAGTTTGGAAGGAGGAAGTCATCAACCTAGAAGTTATAATAAGTAATCACAGACTTGCTGTTGTCTTATATTGATGGAATACCTACTACGTACCAGCCCTCTGAGGAAACACGAGAAAAATGTTTTCACCAGGTATGTATACTTTTCTCCCTTTGAAGCAAGAAATCATTTCCTTTGGATGATTTGGCAAAGACTGATCATCTGTCAGTGATACTGTAATGAGTGGTTTCGAGCCATATTTTTTAAGGTTAGGCTTCTTGCAGAAAGTGACAGAAATTTTCTTAAAGAAAATTGTAAGCAAACGAGGAAGGATTACTTGATGGATGGAACATGATAGATTTATCTTAGGCCTGTGAAAAAGCACAGGGCTCATAACAGCAGACAGAAACAAGAAGGCCATTTTGGACAAGTGAATTATATGATATTGTAGAAAGAGATGGAGGAAACGGACACCAATATTTGAAAGCTTATGAGGCCACCTAAATATTCAAGAGTAGAAACTATTTCAATCAAAGGTGGCACATTCATTCGGTGCCATATTATACACCCTTAAATCATGTTTTTGAGGATTATTTAATGGCATCAGGAATTATTCATGGTATAATGTTGATTGAAAGAGAAAGCAGGATATAAACTTCATATTCAGGAAAAGAGCAGTTTTGATATACACACCCACACAAACACACACACCACACACATATGCAAACTATCAGAAGGATTCTTTATGTTACAAATGTAGGAACAAAAAATTAAAAGAATCTGTCTTGAGCAGAATAGGGAATGATTGACAACATAACTGAACAATTCAGGGATAGAACTGGCTTCAGACAAGGCTTGATCCAAGGTTCAAACATTGTGCCGTGACCTAGTTTCTCATTCTACATTTCTCCAGCCTACTTCTGTGGTATTGCTCCCATTCTCATGTAGGTCCCACCCTCGAGGTCTTCCTGAGGCTACATCTACCTCATTCAAGTCATATGGGAAGAAAACTGAACAAAAACCAGTTTGGGATCCTAGTTTGTTTGGCTTTTTTCTTGTTTCCCAGGCCTGAACCAATTCCTGGAAACAAGAGTGTGACACTTCTTATCCTCCCTCAACCCTCCCACAGCCAAAAATGAGGTAAATCCCATCTGTGTAGTTGAAAATGGCAGGATTTCCTTCTTCTTTAAGCCTGAATGATAGTCCATTATACAAATTTACTACAATTTCTTTGTCCATTCATCCATGGATGGACATTTAGGCTCTTTCCGTACCTTGGTTATTGTGAATAATGCTGTAATGAACATGAGAGTGCAGATATCTCTTCCAGACACTGATTTCATTTTCTTTGGATATGCAATTCTAATACCAACTCGAGTGTGTGGGGTTTTTTCCCCCACAGTAGGCAATTCTCTGACACCAGCCGGGTGTCCTACAATTCAACTCATTTCTGACATTGTCTATCCGGAGATAGCATGAGATTCCACAGTGTGAGGGCTAAGTCCCACAGGACTGCCCCTTACTTCAGATGACATTCACAAGTCCAGATTGTTATTTGTACTTCTGACCAACTGGCTATAGATTGGAGGTTCCCACAACCTCCTCCTTGGGTTCCGTTAATTCGCTGGAGCAGCTCTCAGAACTCAGGAAACCAGTTTACTCACTAGATTACCAGTTTATTACAAAGGATATTAAAGGATACAAATCAACAGCCAGATGTAGAGATACATAGGGTTAGATCCCAAACAAAGCTTTTGTCCCCATGGAGTTTGGGCCCCAATATGGCAGCATGTGGATGCATCCTAGTTCACCAGCCTGGAAGCTCTCCAAACTCTGCCCTTTGGGGTTTTTATGGAGGCTTCATTACTTAGGCATGATTGATTAAATCATTGGTCATTGGTGACTGATTCAACCTCCAGCCCCTCTCCCCTCCTTGGAGGTTGGAGGGTAGCACTGAAAGTTCCAACCCTCTGATCACATGGTTGACTCTGTTGGCAACTAGCCCCCATCCTTAGGTGCTCTCCACAGTCACCTCACTAACATAACAAAAGACACCTTTATAGCTCTCATCACAGGAAATTCCAAGGGTTTTAGGAACTCTGTAACAGGAATGGAGATGAAGACCAACTATATATTTCTTATTATAAATTGCCACATCAGAGGATATATACCCAGAAATGGGACTATTGCATCATATAGTCATCCCAGTTTTAATTTGGGGAGGAACTTCCATACTGTTTTCCATAATGACTGTACCAATTTACGTTCCCACCAACAATGCACAAGGGTTCCCTTTTCTCCACGTCCCTGCCAACACTTATCTTTTGTCTTTTTGGTAATAGCCATCCTGACAGGTGTGAGATGATATCTCATTGTGCTTTTGAGTTGTATTTCCCTGATGATTAGTGATGTTGAGCACTTTTTCATATACATGTTGGCCATTTGTATGTTTTCTTTGGGAAAATCTCTATTTGGGCCCATGTTTTAATTAAGTTGCTTGGTTTTTTGCTATTGAGTTGTATGAGTTCCTTATATATTTTGGATATTAACTTCTTATCAGGTATATGGTTTGCAAGTATTTTCTCCCCTTCTGTAGGTTTTCTTTGCATTTTGTTGATTGTTTCCTTTGCTTTGCAGAAGATTTTTAGTTTGATATAATTCTACTTGGCCATTTATACTCTTGGTGTCATATTCAAAAATTATTGCAAGACAAATATCAAGGAGTTTTTTCCTTGTTTTCTTCTAGGAGTCTTACAGTTTCAGGACTTCACATTTAAATCCGACCCATTTTGAGTTGATTTTTGTGTATGGTGTATAACAAAGGTGCAATTTCATTTTTTTGCATGTGGCTATCCAATTTTCCCAACACCATTTATTGAAGAGATGATTCTTTCCCTATTCTTGGCACCCTTGTTGAAGCTTAGTTAACGATATGTGTGTGGGTTTATTTCTAGGCTCTCTATTCTGCTACATTGTTTTGTGTCTTTTTTTTTTTTTTTTTTTTGCCAGTACCATGTTGTTTTTACTAGCTTTTAATATAAGTTGAAATCAGGAAGTGTGATGTCTTCAAATTTGTTCTTCTTTCTCAAGATTGCTTTGGCTATCTGAGATCTTTTGTGGTTCCATACAAATTTTAGCATTGGTTTTTCTATTTCTGTGAAAATTCCAGTGAAATTTTGCGTTGAATCTGCAGATTACTTTGGGTAGTATGGACATTTTAACAATATTAACTCTTCCAATCTATGAACATAAGATATCTTTTCATTTACTTATATTTTCCTCAACTTCTTTCATCACTGCTTTATAGTTTTCAGTATATTCATAAGTATTTATTCTTTTTGGTGCTATTATAAATGAACTGCTTTCTTGATTCCCTTTTTGGATGGTTCATTGTTAGTGGGAAGAAACACAACTGACTTTTGTATGTTGATTTTGTACCCTGCAACTTTACTGAATTATTAGTTCTAACCACTGTTTTTTGTGGAGTCCTTAGAGTTTTCTGCACATAGGATCATGTCGTCTGCAAACAGAGATAATTTTACCTCTTCCTTTCCAATTTGGAAGTGTCTTACTTATTTTTCTTGTCTAACTGTTCTGACTCGCACTTCCAATACTGTGTTGAATAGAAGTGGCGAGAGTGGGCATCCTTAGCTTCTACCAGATCTTAGAGGAAAAGCTTTCAGTTTTTCCCCATTGATTATGATGTTAGCTGAAGATACCTAAATTTTAACAGATTGTCTCTGGAATTGATAAGATGATTATAGAGGATCTTAAATGATTTTACATTATTGCTTACTTTTTTAAGAATACTTCAGTAAGTATGTATAATCTGAGAAAGAAATTACAAAGCTTCAGGAGGGCAAAAATGCACATTCCCGACTATATTACTAAACCCAAGTTATAGCTATAGATTGATAGTTTTATATAGCTAAATATAATTATATATAGTAATATATTGTTTTATACATAGTTTTATAACTATATAGTTTTCTAGTTATATGTAGATAGATCATATATATATATTTCTTTATTCGTAAATTAATGTACAGTTAAAAGTTTGAGACCAAGTGCTAAATGGTTCTAAATAGTGTTTAAAACCATGGGAGAGTTAGTGAAAAGAGAGTGGCCTCATTAAGCAATAGTTGAGAAATATTACTTTGGCAATAATATTTCTGACTGATTAAAGTTAATGGGTCTCATCCATTATAATTAATTTTCTATTACCAAGTCTTTAGATGAAAACCTTATTTCCTAAAAAAAAAAAAATCACTAAGAAAATGTCATGTAACTGGTCTTTGCCTGTGCCTGGGCTTTCCTGAGCCATTTCTCCTTTAGTCCCACTTGTTTCTATGTCAGTCTTAGCCCATTGTCAATGATCTCTCCACAAAACAAAGCAATACACACACACACACACACACACACACACATACACACTTCCCAGTAAGGTAGTTTCATTGACATTCTTGTGGACAGATGGAGAATGGGGATGTATCATATGGCGCTACTTTATGAACAGCACATTTACCTTTTTCACACATTCCCCAAGTGCTCTTTCCCTTGTCATCATCTCATACCTCCTGCCTCACTCATCCAAGAAGTCTGCATCCATTTTATCTTTTTCTTCTCCTCCTCCCTCCCTTCTGCAGCCCCATTGCCTCCAGCTCCTGCCACCGTAGATTACTTCCTCTGGGTCTAGAGTCAAAACACAAATGCCCACAGGAGCCCCCCAGGCAACACAAAGGAAAGAATCAAAGTCCAGGTATAAAGGCCTGGTGGGGACCATGGCAAACTAGACAGCAAATGCCCTGTCAAGTACTTGGTACCCTGTGGGCACGAGGACCCGTATTCCCTGAGTTTCCAATTGTCGAGAGATCCTGGAAGTATGATCTTTTTCACGTCCTGGCAACTAATTCACATTTAAAAAAAATACTGTGTGGGTCAAACAAAATGTCTTTGCCAGCCAGATAAAACCCATGGGCCACCAGTTTGTGACCTAGATCTAGATCTAGATCTCTCCGTTTCTCTTCCTAAGAGCACCACGGGAGCCTTCTCTTGGTGTCCTCAATTTGTATAACCAAACATTAACCACCGCTTGGGGTGAATGTAAATGATGAACCACTTAATTTGTGTGTGTATGGGGGTGGGGGGTAATAAGGTCATAGACACCCAAACTTTCCAACACAGCACTGCGTCTTGCAGCTAGGATAACCTAAGTGTCAGGAGAGCTGCTGCCAGTTCCAGTTTAGCCCCTTCCTAGATATAATCTTATATCCATGCCTATAACACCAAGACAGACGCTGCGATGCCTTAAACCCTAAAACTAAATGAGCTATATTGTGCATATTTTCTTTTGTGCCTTTTTTTCCCTTTTGGAAAAGGCAAAATGAGCCAAACATCTTTCTATCATCAACGGTTGGTGGTGTTTTGTAGTTACCAATGTGCCCACGCTGCTGTGCTAGACCCTGAATGAGTGAGGTAAGATTGGCAGTCAATGCCCAAAGCAATGGCTTTTAAACTTTTTTTTGGACTGTGTATCATTTGGAGTCTAGTCAAGAAAATGAAAATCACATTAGGTATTTCAACAGAAGGATTTGAAACAAAGAATTGGTTACCCAAGTGTTGAAAGGCAAAAAGAGCAGAAAAGGAGCCCTAAAATAAAATCTAAAGATAATAACTGCAGTAATTAGCTATCATGCCTTGGGGAGGAGAAGAGAGAATAAGAGGCGGGGTTGCCAGAACCAGGAGCTTGAAGGAGGGGCTCCGAGGAGCTGATGTTCAGACCTTTCAAGAGCACCTGATTTGGGTTGGTACCTCTGCTGCTGGAGACCTGAATGAAGCTGAAAGAAGCTGGAGGCTGAGGCCAATGCCATTGCTGGAGGCATCCTGAGGGAAGCAGAAAAACAGAAAGGAAGCTCCTTCTCCCCTCCTCCCACCTTCTCATCCCCCTCTAGTGCCTCCTACTTGCAGAACCTAATAGAGAACCAACTGGCACAGGAGAACCCCAATGCTAACATCACAGAGCAGTGTATAGAAGGTGGATATGGAGTTGAGAGACAAAAGGTAAATAACTGGCACAGACACAACCACAGTAAGAAATACGTTTCACAGCAGGATTCAGTACATAACACTTGCATGTCTGTCCAACTGAAACAAATTTCATGCACCAATGAAATGCACTATAGTTTCTTTTCTATTCTAGTCTATTCCTTTTTATTTTTTTAATTCTGATTATAGCCCCCTAAATGATTTCATTACCCATTAGTATACTAGCAGAGTCTCAAATCTGAAAAAGGAGTGGGCGATTCCTGGGGTTCCATGGGAGAAAAGTGTATGCAGTTGTGATGAAGAAGAACGTCTATCAAATTCAAACGAAAGTCTATGAGCAATTTGGAAAATGTAGGGAGAGTATGGGAAGATTTGTTTTTCTGATTTCAGAGCAGTCCTTGCAAGGAAACAGACTAGCACTGCAGTGAAGTCAGCAAGATTCACATTTTAATTTTGACCCTGCCTTCTCCGTCAACATTACAGATGTAAGTGTGGAAGTAACATATGACATAGGTGTTTACACGGTGGGTGGCACTGAAACACTTAACGCCCTTTTTAGAGTCAACATTTATCAACATGGTGGTCCATGGAAATTAGGTTTGTTTTCTTTAGTGAATAAGTGTTAGGAAAATTACAGTGTTGTCCACTGGATGGCATAAAAGTCACTAATAACAGATTCTTCTTTTGATTTCTGGGGTAATTAATCTAAAAGAGTAGACTTTTATGACTCAAATAACACAATGGAACTGCACTATTTGTTTTTGGCTATTGGTTACTATTCAGTATTAAGTCAAACTTTTATATATATTTGAGTTCATTAGTAACTCAAATACTAAATTTGATCCTTATGAACCCATTTAGATGTAAGTATACTAAAAATACACCTACCCTCTACCCTACTAGAAACACCTACCCTCCAAAAAAATAGACCAGAAATTTTGGGAGAAAACCAATTAAAATATGCTATGGCAAACACAAATTAAAATCAATATAGATGATTTTGACACACAGAGTTAATAGATTCATTTATGTGTAGAACCCAGAGGAAGTTTTGGCCTGAATTACATGAAATTTTACCCTTTGCATTTTTTTCATTTTGTACTCAAATTCTTCTCTGTGCTTTGGATTCTAAAATTCATCAGAAACTCTCAGGGCCGGAATCTAGGCTCGGATCCTGCTTCTGCCATTAATGTGTCATTCGACCTTTGGTGACTCACTTAACTTCTCAGTCCTAAATTCTGTTGATGCAAATAATCCATAGCCAATCTATAAATCAAAATTGGGGTGAGCTTATTATGAGCCAAATTTGAGGGCCGTATAGTCCAGGGCCTTCTTTTCCCAAGGAAGGAAGGGCACCAAAGAAGTGGGGTGTACAGAGTGGTTATACACCATCAAAGAGCATATATCACATATGATTGCAATGTCCTTTTTACAATAGTCACAAGATTGCCCTGTCGGCACAGCGATTGATGGGCACAGCAGGTAGCAGGTCTGTTGTCTCAAGTTGGGTGGCCACAGGATGAGCACAGCAATCAAATCCTAGCCTAGGGAGAAATGCTCATCCTTAAAGAAATGCCACTGTGGGGGAAGTTGCATCCTTATCTTGACGGCATTTGTTCTTGTCTCTGGGACATAGTAAATACTTAAAGCAGATATACAATGCATGTTCAAAGGCCAGTCAGGCCCTTTTGGAAAAACAAGGTCAGGCTGAATTAGTTTTACACCAAATGGCTTCCTCATAGACTCCAATACATCCTATTGCTTGCCATTTATTTATCAATTCTCTCCTCAGTTAACTTTCATGAGGATCAAATGAGATGATAAATGAAAAAGAATTTGGAAGTTTACAGGTTCTATTCAAGGGCAAAATCTTATTGAACGCCTCACCTTATAAAGCACCATAGTGTCTGAGAACTTGGGACGCATATTCAATAAATAGCCTGTAACTGATAGAGCACTTTTTTCAGATGAGGATATCTACCAAGAAACTATGATTCTCTAATCTACTTCTAGTGAAAAATATAAATACACACAAGAGAGAAAAGCAGCAGACTTCGAGCTCCACCAGCACATTGTAGTACAAGGATCAAAAGTTTGGGTTCAGGGTCTGTCCACCTTGGTCCAAATCCAGGCTCCATGACTTCCTGTGCAACCTGGATGAGTTGCTCATCCTCTCTGTGCCTCATTCTTTCCACCTGTAAAATGAAGAGAGTAACACCATCTAACTCACGGAATTGTGAGGTTTAAAGGAATATGTACCTATAAAGTACTTTGAATAGAGCCTAGCAGATAGTAGCCCCCAATAACTATCAGCTATTACTATCACTTTTATTCTTGTTCCCAGAGTTTGAGGAAGCCAGTTGAGAGGTAAAAGCAGGATGGAATGAAAGAAACTATGGAAGAGGCATGAATTTGAGAGATGCTTCAAAATTCTAGAGTGTTGCAGCAACACCACAGGACTCAAAATCCCACAAAACAGCAGATTAAATCCCTGAAACTCTTCCCTTCCCAAATTTTCCAGCTCTCTATTTACAGCAGCTGCCCATGGGAACATATCTCTGATTTTATAATTTAAAAACTCCAAGCTTTCATAAATAAAACCACGGGAAGACCACTACATATCTAGGAGAATGGCTAAAGTGGAAAAAACAGACAATGCCAAGCACTGGGGAGGGGATGGAGTAAATGGAACTCGAGTACGCAGATGGTGGTCACGTAAACTGCTAAAACCACTTCGGAATACTGGTTGGCAGTATCTGGAAGAGCTGAGCATATGCATTCATATGATCCAGAAATTCTACTCCTAGGTATAATATCCAATAGAAATGAATACATATGTTCACCAAAAGACGTGTATAGGAATGTTCATAGGGACAATATTTATAACAGTCCAAACAGGAAACAACCCAAATTCCATCACAGAAGCAGAGGTAAATAAATTGTGGTATATTCATAAAATGGAATGCTATATATCATAGAGAATAAACAAACCATTTTTTCACAACATGGATGAATCTCACAAACGTAATATTGAGAAAAGTAGCCATGTATTAAAGAGTGCATACTTTATGATTCCAATTATATAAAGTTTAAAAGCAGGCAAAACTAAACTATGGTGTTAGGAGTCGGAAGAGTCATTACCTTTGGAGTGAGGAGGTAATGGGAGAGGGGCAGGGCCTTGCAGAGTGTTCTCATGCTCTATTTGTTGATCTGGGGACAGATGACACGAGTGTGTTCATTTAGTGAAAATTTGCTAATATGTACACATGTATGTATACACGCATACATATATGTATACACACAATGCATGTATATGTGTGCAGGTTACATGTACACATATGTGTACGTGTGTGTATGTTAAATTTCACAAAAATTTAAATACAAATAGGACTCAAGCATTTTAATTATTGTAATAGAAACCTTGGAAGGAGTAACTTCCCCAGGCACTGCTGAGAACTCCCTCCTTTGTGCCACCAATTAACCCTGTGCCACAGCACCTATACGATGCCCTGAAATGACTTGTTTATATGTCTGTCTGCCCTACTCAGCCATAATCTGCTTAATGCTGGAGACTGTCTTATTTCTCACTGTATCTCCAGTATATCTCTATACCTCTCATTATATCTCTATATATCTCAACATAGAGCCTGCCACACAGCAGGCTTCTAATAAATGTTTCTTGAATGAATGCAAAATAAAACTAATGGGAAATAAGATACATTTTACTGTATATTTTACAGAAATACAATCTGAGGCCAAGTTTGCTGAAACATCAGTTTTGTCAAGTGGGCTACCCTGTAGTTGTCCTCTGAGTTCCCCCCAGATTTCACCCAAACCATTCATCACCTTCCCCTGGCTTGGAATGTTATTAACGAAGCTCTTCTGATCAGAGGAAGCAGAAGACATTATGAGCTGTACTTTCCTTATTAAAGTTTCCTAATGGATTCTGTGATTGAAAGATGAAAAAAAGCTTTTCTACATAGCGTAGCTGACTCTATAATTTATCAGAGAAATATTATAGTAACAAGTGTGTTGGTTACATACTTCTGTGACCTGCTGAAGATTGCAAAGACAAAGTAAGGATGGAGGAAGCTTTCTAGCTTTGCTATTTCTTAAACAATTTTCTGAAATTCATGGTTTATTGCTTTAATAGGATATCAAGAAAAATGAAGTAATCATCTGAGACAAGGGATGTTATTGATCTGAGCACGGGCACTTGTGCTTCCCGCCCTGAGGGGCAAGCTCTTATTTTTCTCATGAGTTCAAATCTGCTTAATTCCCTTGGTGTCTCTCTGTGTGTAAAAGCATACTTACAGACAACAAGAAAGAATTACAGCACCTCAGCTTTTATCACATCCTGGTCACGGCTCTTTGCATGTGAGATTTACAAGACAAAGCAAAATTAGAAACGTCAATTTCTTGAGGTTCAAAAATTAGTTTCATATTTGCTGTCTTGACAGCAGCCAAAAAGGACAAATTAATAAAACATTATGTACAGTACTAAAAGAGAGGGAGTGGGGAAGGGGAGATTTACGTCATCCATTCATCAGTGACCTAACCAGAAAAACTTTAGTGAATGATTAAAGAAAGATGACCCGAAGGGGAAAGCAGGGGGATTCAGACAGGCTTTGGTCAAAGCCCCCAAATCTAATGTAATTTCAAGCTGGCCTCAAAATTCAATTTGTGTGGAACCTCTAAGTCATCTATTCCGCAACAACATACAGCATAATTGTATTTGAACAGCTTCCAGCACAGCGCTGAGAAAATGTCGTGTTCTGAGCCCTCGGTACCCGCGAGGAAGGCAGCCCAGATGACCACACAGGAGGCCGGGCTCAGTAACACAGTCTGCCTATCCCACCTGCTGACCGTTGCCCTCCACAGGAAGCACATGTTTCTGCTTAATTCCTGCCAGCTTTTGGCTGTCAGGTAGGGCATCTGCAGCGGGCAGCTCCCGAGGGCTGCCACCTGGTGCTGTCAGTCGGCCTCAGACCAACAAGGAAAAGGGGAGGCATTCATCTATGTGCTTATTTTTCTGTGTTTAGGGTATTTCTTGGGACTTAGAATTTTCACTTGGCAAGTTAACTGGTCTCTTTAGTTAGGAGGGAAAAAAAGGAATTTTGCTTGCTTTCCTCTAGCTCAGAGTTCCCTTCTTTGGAAAAGCTGTTTAGTAATACCTGGTTCACCCCCATTAAATCTGTGCAGCTTCTTCACAGTCCTGCAAACTTACTTGAAAATATACTGTAAAAGTATATCCTAATCATCAGAATTTGAGACAGTCATTAAGTCCCATTATTTTTTAATGTGCAGCTACAAACAATTACAAATAGGCAAAAACAAAGTTGGTGTTTTAATCCCATTAAAAAGAAAAGACAAAAATAAAACAGAAATAAACGTCCCAGGAGACAAATGGAGAGTTCTTTCGAAAAGACCATTTTTGGCTCCTGTCTCAATAGTTTATAGCATGCAAAGGAATAAAAGATTCTCAGTGAATATCAACAGATAAAATTTCAACCTCAAAAAGGCTGCTTGTTTTCTTCCAAAATCAACTTATATTTCATTTGAACTCGTAATTTGCATTTTGCATCTAAAAGTGCAGTACAACTTTCCATAAAACCAAATGGATATAATGAAATTGACCAAGGAGGAAACATGATTTGCTTTTACCGGACTGCTTTAAATAATAGGACAATTGTGAACAGGAATTAGCACCTGGGTAAAAAGAAAGCCATTGCCCCGACAACAGATATTTTGGTTAGTGGCTTTTTGCTTGGTTTATCCTACTGATGAGTGAAAAAAGTAATGATTATGATAAAATGTATAAAGATGCTGGGTTAAGGATAGTACTGATTGTAACAGGAAAAGTTACATGTAATCAAATGATGGATTTGCTCAATAAACTTTAGATTGTATATCTAAGCACCTATAGGTATTTTTTAAAAGCATGCACCCAAACACTTATTTGCATTACCACTAGAAAAATTAACTTTGTTATCTCTCTAGCTCTGAACCATATTTTTTCCACTGAAGCAATTCCTTTCATCATGTGATTTTTTTTTTTTTTTTTTTTTTGATAACAGAATTTTTGAGGAACCCAACCATAGCGTTATGGCAGAACAGACTGTTCTGAACTTCAGAAACATATTACCATGGAAATTGGTGTTCAGAAAGTCAAGTGGAAATTGCCATGAGTTCATTTCTGTCTTAATGGCATTTTTAACACCAGAAAGAATTACGGTGGAGACAGAATCTGAGAATCCTACAGCAGCGTATTTATGCACGTTTTCTAGTAAACATAAGCACTCCACTGCCTTTATTTACCTGGCCATATTTTCATTCTACCTGCGTATTTTTAGGAAGTTCAATAAAATATTTGCTCAGAAAGTATTCCGGACATGCGAAGGTACGAGGTGCCAAGTCATACAAAGAACTGGATGCAAAAGAGGAACAGGAAGTTGAATGGGTGAAAAGTGGTTGGGCAGAAAAGCACAAAAGGAATTAAAAAAACGCAGAATGACCCTTAACTTAAGAATCAGAGGAATCAGACCATAACATTAAAAGCAGAAACTGTTTTCATAACTTCTTGTTCCTACAAGTGGTGTCTTGATTATCTTAAACCTCTGGCAAGCTGCCTGTGCTCACTCACACTTAGGGGAGCCTGGACAAGGAATGAAGGGGATTTTAGCCTGTTGGAAGGTTTTGGAAATGTCCTCTCTGGGCACCTTCTGATTTCCCATCTGTGCACATACCATCAGCCCCCCGTGCAACAACTACATCGTACTGAGAGTTCTTTCAGGTGTGTTTGAAACAATCAACCTAGTCTCCCTCAGGGGTGCTGATGGAAAGAGAGTGGCTTTCACAAGAGGATGTAGGCTCCCATACCTAAGGAAGGGGCTCTACCCAAACAAAAGAATGCTCAGGGAACTCCTTCCAGGGAATTCTGCAGCATAACACGTTTGTTAAACCGAAGTGATTTTTCTGAGCAGTGAGAGCATGTGCCAGGCTTACAGATAAGGAAAAATTTCAGCTTGCCCCTTGGTATCCTCTCCTCAGTTTTCAGGTTGAGCTTCTGAGAACTGTCCTTGAACACACAGGAGAGCTTGCTGCATTTTAAAAGAAAGATATGACTACAAAGAGTTTCTAAGTGTCTAGGCATATTCTATATCCACGTTCGCAGAAACAATATTCCACATTACTTGTCTCTCATTCAGCTGACTCTGAAGTGGCAACACCCATCCCCCTGCGTGCACTGTGAGAAATTCCAAGGTTTTATTTCATGAATTTTTCATGGAAAGCGAAACAGTGTTGTTGTTTTTTTTAACAGAAGACCTTTTGAAATGTGTTGTATTGCTTTGAAATGCTTTGGGTATTTAATGGGATCAGTTTTCTGTAGTGTTGCTTCCCACCCTCCTGTTCTTCTCGCATCCAAACCCCAAAGCCTTCAGCCACTAGCCCGTTCAGTGCCCTGGTTTGATAACCCTGCAATTGGAGGCTAGAGTGGGAGGAGAGGCCTCATACCTTTGTTTTTCTGGTTCTCCCCAACAGCCTGGTGGCCTACTTGGGTGTCCCACAAGCTCTCTGTGGAAAAAGAGTGCATCCCATTTAGCAACAACTCCACCTAGCATGAGCTCCTGAGCTATACTTAAACAAGGGTGAGAGAGAGTTGGAATGATTGAGGCCTGCATTATGCCTTGAGAGAAGAACCATTTTTTCTCCATGGTGGTGGGCCACAAAGTAATTTCTGCTTCTACTTTGGCAACCCATGGGGTAGAGGGAGGGAAATCATGTTATTTTCCAGTTTGACAAAAATGTAATCGCTGTTCAAGGGTATATTTTCAGGGGAAATTTTCAACAAAGTTGAAAGGGTACTTTTTAACCTAATAAAAAATAGCCAAAAGAAAATTTGTCTATTTCCCAGGGCTTCTCATAATGTTGGATAATCTTTTTATGTGAGAAAAGGGAACTATAGTCTATGTAGCTCAGAGTTTCCATATGCTCATAGCCACATAAAATGATTCCACTCTTTCCTCTTTGTTCTTCAAAATAGCCACTGTCTTTTGTGTTTTGTAATATTTATAGAAAAATATGGGTTAACTTCATACCCCAGCTTTTTAAGAATCTCAGCTATTTAGAGTGTTCCCCCTTAGCACTAGAAACATGCTGAGGGAGGAGGCGTGAATCTGTCAACGTTTGTGTCTAGAGTACTGTGAGTTGAGTATGCGTTCTTCTTCAGTAAGCAGCATGAAAAGACTTCAGGCAATTTTCTCTAAGTATGGAGTCACTAAAATTGAACACTTCCACCCATCTTTAAAAGTACTGTGATGTAAAAAACGAGGGTCTGGATTCTAGGGTCTGGATTCTCCTACATTTCAAAACCGCCGTCTGCTTCCATTCTAATAATGTTGGCTATTATTTCTTTGTGTCCCATGGTACCCAATATCTGTGTCTATCATTCAATTATGTTTCTTATAACATTTTATTGTCTAGATCATTATACTGATTTGTTACATGTTTGTCTTCAATTAAAAAATATAAAAGCCTATAAGTTCTGCAAGATGTATAAGTTCTGCAATTATTGCAAAACTTCCAGCATCAAGGACATACCTACAACGTACAGATGACTAATAAATGTTTGTTGAAGGAAAGAATGAATGAATAATAGAAAGTCAGAACTGACATAAAGATGCCTAAATATTCATGTTTTAAAATACATACATACATATATATATATGCTTTACAAGACACCAAAAGAATAAATGAGCACTTTTTGTACAGAATTCTGAAAAGAGAAAAATAATTTCTTGGCTTTATATGTATACTTTCTAAATAAATTCTCTTTTTGGACAGCAAAGAGTGCACATGCTTTTAATAAGATGAGGACATGAGGTGTCGTGGTAATGCGGGGAAGACAGTTGAGTCTGGGCAAAGCTGGAGTCAGTGCTCAGATTAAGAAAGGAACTCCTCTCTAGAGTCTTCCTTCTTCACTTTAGACCTCCTGCTCTGGGCTGCAGTTTTCCCTTTTTTTATCACCCTGCTGCTATTAAAAAACCTTGAATTTTTTGTAAGAGACTAAAAGCTTGAGTGCACCAAATTTGCCTAGTTTGAATTCTACTGGTTGAAAAGAAAAAATTTACCTTCCCTCCTTTTCATACACTCAGAGGAATGGGCACGGAAATGAAATAAACAATTGGTAGGACTCACAGACATCACAGTGAAAGCCTAAAAGCATAAAAGACTTCTCTGGCATCAAATTTATAGACATATAAGAGCAAATTTCTTTTAAACAAAACTAAAGTAAAAATAAAAATTAGTGTGGAATATATATATCATATATATGGTGTACAATATACGTGGAATATACATATATTGTACATCACGTAAATTAGATATTCCTTTAGGGGAACATTCATGTTTGTAATTAAGAATATTCAAAGCTAAGCATCCAACGCTAGAAGTCTATGAATTGCAAAAAGCACTCTGTGATCCCAAAGAGAGATTTTATAAATAGAAGATTTTGTATATAAGCCTATTTATCTGCAGCCTTGTAAAGAGTTGAGCAGTGTCTAGAGAATGTGATCTAAGTAGGCAAACAATTCAGATAATGTAAATTGCAGTTTGAGGCCTAAAAAATACAGAAAACATGTTTAGTCTAAAAAAATATGGAGACCTAAAATGGCATGCAAATTCTGAGAAAAGTTTTTCTGGGACTGGACAATATGGAAACACATAAATTAAAATCAAAGAGACTTTGCAGTTTAAAATGATGTGTCCAGAAAGCCGCTCCTAACAATTTGTCCCAAGCTCCCATTCAATTCCCATGGAGACACGCAAAATGAAAACAAAGGTCAATTATCTATTGCAAGAGTTAGGGACGATTTTTTTATAAATGGAGCTAATCTGAAAAACAAAAACTCAAAGCCCACCTACGCTTTTCATCTTGAAGCAGAGCAACCCTGCTTACCTAGGAAAAAGGAAAAAGACCTTTCTCCTGACATCTAGGTCAGGGACCCAGAGCCGTTTACCAATAAGAAAATGGGGCCATTTCCCTTCGTGGGGCAAGTGGTGTTTTCTGAGACTGGCAGAGTACTATATCCCCAACAGCATTTTTTCTACCCATTCTGAGGCTATATATTCCAGAAAATAAAGGAGCAATAATTTAAAGAGGTACTAGTGATTGCACATCGCTTCCTGGGTGGACAGAGATGGGGAGAAGCCGATGGCAGTATTTGCTGGAGGTATGGTTTCACGGGTTCCATTGGTTTAGTGTGTGACAGAACAGTCTGTTGGTGCAGGAACCTGGAAGTGTTCACTTGCTAGGTTGCCCTTCAAGGCCTTATGTTGATTGAGACAAAATTAATGAAAGAAGATCCACACAGAGACATGCGCTAATAAAGTGTTGAACTATAAGGACAAAGAGAAAACATCCTATGAAATATTTAGATAGAAAATGCAGGTCAGCTACAAGGGGGCTGAAATCAGGCTGGCTTTCTTTTAAACAGGAAAGGTCAGAAGACAATAGAGCCATAGCTACACACCGTTTGGCAGAAAAAGATTTGCAAACTAAAAGTCTGAAACCCCAGCTAAGATGTTTTCAGTGTGAGAAGGCAACAGAATGATATTCCCTGGTATGTCAGGTCTAACAACAAATAAACAAAAAAGTCACACGTCTTTCTAGAAAAAATTATAAGACATAGTGATCAAGATTTATTTCAAAAATAAAAGCCTAACAGTTGAAAAGTATTCTATAAAAGCATGATGGTAGAACACCCTGAAATCTATTAAACATAGTTGTCTAAGTCACAGTATAAACAAGTCGAAAAATGGAATGAAAATTTCCCAAACAAATTGCAAAGGTCAAACATATAAGCCAACTATAATAATAACAGCTTATATTGATGTTTAGTATGTGCTATACACTCTTACTGTGCAAACTCTTAATTTCAATAATAAAACTTACAAGATGGGTGCCATTATTATCCCTATTTTCCAGATGAGAAAACTGAGGCACAGAGAGGTTCAGTAAACTACGCTAGGTTACATAACTAGAAACAGGATGTAATAACCTGAATTTACAAATCCGAGATTTTTTTAAACTTAGAAATTGGGAGGAGTGGGTAGTAAAATTGCTTGGATATATTATAGCTCAAATGAATGTGGCTAAAATCTCACTCTTTCTTTCCTCAAAAAACATTATCTTCCCAGTTCTCATCATTTCCCTGAATGGCCTCACCTTTCATCTGGTACTCAAGCCAAAAAACTAGGAATTATTTTTAATCATTCCCTTTCCTGCATAATCTATATTTAATCTAACAGAAGTCTCGTCAAGTCTGCTTTCAAAATCTCTTCTTCTTCCAATTTGCTCATTTCTGCTGTCACACATTTAGCCCAAGTATCCATCATTCTTCCCACCTCTGACTGCTTCTATAACTTTCTAATTGATCTCCCTAACTTTTGTCTTAACCCCCTTTAATCGACTCTTCACCCAGCAACTATAAAACATGGCGCCGACCTTAAAATTCCCCAATAGCTTCCCACTGCTCTTGGAACAGTATCCTAAGAAACCCTATATATTGTGGCCCCTGCCTACTGCTTCCATCTTACCCTGAATTTAGCATGCCCCTCTCAGTCTTTGACATTTTAAGTTTTCAAAAAATATATTTCATGGAATGTTGGAATAATACAACAAATAGTTTTGAATCAATACGTGTACCTCTCTGTCATTTACTCACTACAAGTAAATGTTGGGTCTAACTGGAGAGAAAGTTATGGGATAATTAAAATATTATTAAAACAAGGGCAAGGAGCTGGCTGGTGGCGTAGCAGTTAAGTTCACACACTCCACTTCCGCAGCCCAGGGTTCGCAGGTTCGGATCCCAGGTGTGGACCTATGCACCGCTCATCAAGCCATGCTGTGGCAGGCATCCCACATATAAAGTGGAGGGATGGGCACAGCTGTTAGCTCAGGGCCAATCTTCCTCAGGAAAAAGACGAGGATTGGCAATAGATGTTAGCTCTGGGCTAATCTTCCTCACGAAAAAGAAAAAAAACACAAGGGCAAAATGTATCATCTGTCACCAAAACTCTATGTAGAGATAAAGCCATAGTTGTAAATGCTTTTATTAAAAAATAAAGACTAAAAAATGAGTAAAAAACATTGCACACAAAATATTAGAAAATTATAATGCTATTTTTAAAAGAGTAAATTTTTAGATCTATAAATTACATTGTTTTCCATTTCTGATTATTTAAAAATAGAAGAAAAACACCAAAAAAATTAATCAAGGAAAAATTAAATTTAATAACAAATTTAATATGAAAAAGAAGACATAGGATTATATAAGGATAAATTCTTTTTAAAATTTTTTGAATTTTAAAATTGTAGAAAACACAATGTTAATAAAAATCTAAATCTTAATATTCAGTGCTTATTCCACAGCATCTAGAACAACGCCTGGGACAGGGAGGTGTTCAGTAATATTTGGTGAATATACTTTATAGGAAATTTTTTGTAGGAAAATATTACTTGTCTCAAGAAGCAGAAAGCCTGAAAAGAGCAACAACCCTGGGGGGGGGGGGGCGTACTTTATGTTATCAAAGAATTATCTCAAATTCCCAAAGCCTCTCATTCAGTAAAACTGAGCACTTATTACAGGCCAGGAACTACTCTAAACACTGGGAATACCCCTGCATCACCACCTCCCATAAAAAACTGTTTTCCTGTTATCAACAGGAAAATATAGTAATAACCAAATGGGTGATAATATGTGCTACGAAGAAAACTACAACAGAATGAGAATGGGGAAGGGGGTCGTGGGCGGTTTTTCCACAGGGGAGTCAGGGAAGGTCACTTTGGTGTTATCTGAACAGTAGATCTGAAGTACATGAGGATTCAATCCTGCAGATAATGAGCAAAGCTGGTTTCAGAGAAGACCGGGAGGGAAAGGGCCCTGAGGGGAAAGCACGCGCCTATGCCCGGAGCTGGGGAGAGAGGCAGGAGTGGTGAGACCCAGGTCATGGGGGGCTCAGAAGCACTGCCCTCTGAGCAAGAGGGAAGCCACTGAGCAAACATTTGCAATCCACGCTGTGATTGTAGTATGGAGACTGGATGCTGGGGCACGAGGCTGAACGCTGGAAGAGAACTTGGTCATTATTACAAGCCCAGCGAGAGATGATGGTGGCTGAAACCAAGGCAGTCACAGTGGAAGTAGCAAAGTGGGAGGACTTGGGGTATATCAGTGGCGAGATTCGGGATTCATACTGAAGATGGAACAGAAAGGATTTGCTGATGGATGGAGAGACCTTATACTTTAAGACAGTAAAACATCTTATAAGCTGCAAGAAAACAGTAGAGCACTAGTGCAGTGCAGAAATCAGTAACGAAGCCCAGGTAAAGAGATTGCCTGTTAACAGATACTAGAATATATTTTTAAAATTGAGTATATGATAAGCTTGGCTTTACAAATCAAATCTGTGAAGAAGAATTATTCAATAAATGGTGCTAAGGTAATTCATTACCGATTTTGAAGTCATATTCTTAGATATTACATATGCAAAAGAAATGGTAGAGTGATAAATTTGATATGATAAATTGTTTTAAAAGGCAACCATTAATATCTAGAGGAAAATTTTGATGAATTTTTATCTGATCTCAGTCACCACAGAACTTCTAAGTTTAACAGCAACAAAAGAAATCACAGAGGGAAAAAATACTGGAGTTAACTAGGCAAAAACGTAGAGCTTCTATAGGTCAAAATGTACAAACAAAATTAAAATCAAACAAACTAAAAAATTTTGCCATAAATATGACAACAGATAGTCAATGTTCTCATCATATACAAATTTATTTAAAAAACTAAGAAACAAACCCTAAACACCGTGATAGAGAAGTGGTTTAAAGACCAAAAACAGAAAGAGGAGCTCAGTGGAGTCATGCTAACACTGTTTCTCCCTAGAACCAATACTGGTTGCTGGTCATGATTATATTTTCTTAAAATCTTCAGCATTAAAAATGCCACTTAGTGGGGTCCGGCCCAGTGATGTAGTGATTAAGTTCACATGCTCCACTTCAGCAGCCCAAGGTTCATGGGTTTGGATCCCAGGCACAGACCTACACACCACTCATCAAGCCAAGCTGTGGTGGCGTCCCACATACAAAAAAAAAAAAAGGAAGATGGGCACACATGTTAGCTCAAGGCCAATCTTCCCCGCCAAAAAAAAAAAAAATGCCACTTAGTGTTTCCAGATAGAAGGAAGAAATAGAAGATAGAAATGTAACATTGAAATGATTGACTAAATGATGATATCACAGAACATTCATGTAGTCGGGTGAGTTATAGCTTAGACATATGGGAAGAACTGCATTTGGGAAGAAATATCCAAATAATATTTATGAGTGAAGGACTCTAAGCCATCACTTAAGACTAAGTGTTAAGGATCCCTGTATGCCACTCCCTGAATATAAGATCCCACCATACTGCTGTAGACAAAAGGAGCAATCAAATACCAGATATCAAATGTGAAAATGTCATTCAAAACAACAGTGGTCGGTTCCTGGAATATTATATGCAGTACTGATGGTCGCTGACCCTCTAGAGGGAAAGGAAAACAGAACGATCTTGGGGATTGAAAGGCTTACGAAAATAAACTTTAGAAAGCAGGATTCTTTCTCACATGTGCAAAATTAAAATAATAATAATAAATGTACTATGTGTTTACTGTGATCCAGGCAGTATGTTAAATTCTTTCAATATGTTATCCCATTCAGTCCTCCCAACCAGCCTAGGAGGGAGATATTCTCATCCCCACGTCATAAGCAAGGAAATGGGTCTCCAAGCTTGAGATCACACAGCTGGTAAGAGCAGAGCAGGGTCCCCAAGGTGGGCCTGTCTGACTCCAAAACACATTCTCTCAGTTGTTAGTATTTTTAGGCTGTGGAAACAAGCAACATGGACTTGTCTACCACATATCAGACCTAGGAGACATCCTTGCCATTTCAAAGAGGAAAACTCAAGGTCAAGCAATCTGATCCATGGCAGCACTGGTGCAATTCTCTTCCTCGGGAGGCTGAGCAGGATGAAGCACAACATATTCAAAAAAGAGTCACTCATCCATTTCTTCATCTTTCCGACAAATATTTATCGAGACCTTAATGCTCCAGGCACCATGTTAGGCACGGAATGACAAATTCAGAATCAATTTCTAAAGACAGAAAGGAATGCTTGGGGTGGACATTCTCAGCTTTTTTGAGATTGAATTCATCTCCTCTCTTCATCTAAAAAGAGAAACCTTTTCTTGCATTGGCATAGTGAGCACAATAAACCACAAATCTGACCCATGTCCTTCTGTCTAAATTTAACCTATGCACATTTTGAGAGGTAGAACATTTGGACTATGGATATGGTTTTCTGAACACTTGAAGAAAATAGCACTAGGTCATAATTTTGGAATGGTAAGACGCAGCCTACTTTTTAAATGTGAAATCTGCTGAGATTCCTTATGCATTTATTCCTATATTCCCAGTGACTAACAACATAATTTTAGAGTTGGTTTATTTTCTACTATGATTTATCTTGTATTGTCAGTGCTTCCTAATCTTTATCTTCAAGTTTCTCCATTCTCTCTCTCACGATGTCAACTTTGGGAGTATAATATGCCCTATAGAGCACCTGGGAAGAAAGCATGGGTTTCCCTTAAGAACCTGTGAAAGAGGAGGATTATATGGGGTGGAGATGTTCTATAAGTAAGTAAAAAGATCAGGATATTTTCCATAATTAAATATTCTCTTTTAAATTATAGAGAAGTTAATTTCATTGACTACATTTGATCCTAGCTGAGAAAATTTTCCAACTTGGAAATTTCATGTTTGTAGAGCCAGCTTACTTGGAAAATAATGGCTTTATATTTACCAGCCGCCAAAAGCCTAAGCGTCGAACAATAGACTCCCCCAGGGACGGCTCTGGCTGAAGTCATCACAAAGGTGCGGCTGGAGCCCAGGAGGGAGGAAACAGATTGCATTGCACATGAGCATGACCTAGTGGCTGGTTCACTGAGTGGCATTTATGGCAGTAATAGAAAAGGCTACTTGTCTGTTTGCCAAAGGTCAGGGTAAGTGATGTGTATGCAGCTGTTGTTGACAGAGAGGTGAAGAGCAGGAAAGAAAAGCATCCTAAAAAGAAAGTGTAGGTAGGAAAGGGACATTCATAATCTCTTAATATTAAGCAGTTGGGTCTCCCCACTGCCTTCAGGAACCTGGACCCATCAAAAGCACTTCTTTGCATAAGTAAACAGGATGTTCTTACTGATTCTTCACGAGGAACCAAAAATGATAAACTTTTCCTCGTACTGGCTC
Organism: Tapirus indicus; assembly: GCA_031878705.1. Classification (NCBI taxonomy): domain Eukaryota; kingdom Metazoa; phylum Chordata; class Mammalia; order Perissodactyla; family Tapiridae; genus Tapirus; species Tapirus indicus. The sequence goes on along the minus strand of CM062919.1, from coordinate 122,066,589 downwards.
CCAAATCATTGTGGGGAGTTTATTTAGACTGTGAAACACTTAACAGAGCTTACCATGGTAAGCATGACTTGCCATACACACTTCATCAGAGGATCACTGACCAGTGCACAGTTATATTGCTAAATAACGTAATGTAAGTTGGATGCCTCAACCCTGGAGAGAATGTAAAAATGCTATGTTATGCTTTGTAGCCAAATATGTATTATATATATGTGTGTATATGTGTATACACACATATATATGCCTAAGCACTTCTGTAGTCCTCTTGATAATGTGGCTTTGCATGCCTGTGAACATTTTAATTAAAGTTGACCACGTGGCAAATTACCTGAAGCACTTTTTATAAACTCTCAGTGGTAAGTGTTTCATCTTAAAAACATGACTATAGCTATAACAGTTAATGTTTTGTTCCCATGAGGTTTTATAAAGCTAGAGATTTTCTATCCAGAATTGTGAACTTACTACTATATTCCTATAATTGGTCAGTAATTCCGGGGAAAAAAATAAGGCTAGAGATGCTAAAGTTACAGTCCTGCTTATATAAAAAAAACAGCTGAGTCTCAAATGCCTCATTTGAAAATTATGTTGCATAAATTTGCATATTATCTTCAGGAGGCTCATCTGTATAAATTTAAATAATTGTTGGACCGTATTGCCAACATACTCAAATTCATTATTGAGCCGTAAACCCATGAACTGCTAAGAGATTTTTTAAATTATCAAATACCTCTAATTAGAAGTGAAAGTAGCAGCATTGAAAGTATGGGATAAAGTACAGTTTAACAAAAAGAGGTTTGGACTAGGAGGACACAGATCTGGGTTCTAGTCTCTGTTGAGTCACAGATCCAGGATCCAGGCCCTCAGGTTACTGTTCTCAGACCATTATGGGAGGAGGAGATCCATAATGTTCTGTATTAGAATGATTTATGCTGCATGGACAGAAACACCCAGCTCAAATTAGCTTAAAAAATGCGGGATTTTCTGATTTAGGGAGTGTATGAGTCCGGGGGAAAGGCAGGGGACAGGCTTTAGGGTTGGACTCAGGCTCCGTTCCAGGGACATTGCTAGGGTCCTGATTCTCTCTCTCTCCCTCTTGGTCTCAGCTTCATCCTCAGCCTGTCCTCCCTCATGATCACCAGATGGCTGCCAACATCTGAGGGTACTCGTTCAGAGACAATGTGTCTGCCTCACATTTTAAGATAAATACTTGCATTTTTACTCTGATTAGACTAATGGGGACTGCAACCCCAGAAGCACTTCAGCTGTGTGGGAGACATATGCCTGCCCCCTAATAATCTGACATTTGTTAGAGGGGAGTAGGAAAAAATAGGTGCGACGTAGACAACCAACAAATCTCCAGTACAAGTTTTTTACCAATTTTGACCTAACATTCTAAGTTCCTTGGCCTCACAAAGTTTCTGCATTTATTCAACAAGCATTTGTTTAGAATCTAAATCATGGCTCCTGGCCCAATCCCAAGAAGATTACAGCCTGGTCAGAGAGGGAGATAAGAGAAACAATTATTTCAATAACCAAAGGAGAGATTGTATGAAAATAAATAAATCAGAAACAAATGGGTGTGGTGGAGATATGGTACAGGAAATGAGGGAGAGGCATAAGGCAAGGATCTGAGGAGCGTGGAGAAAGAAAGCGGCCAGAGAACAGGCTGAATGGGAAAGAGAGCAGAGGATGACACACAGAAGATTGTTGGAGTCAGATTGTGAAGAGCCTTGTGTACTAGTCTGGGGAGCTTAGACTTGGTCTGTGGAAATCAGGTATAAATATATTCAGATTTGTTTGGGGAGGTAGAACACATAATTATAGTTTTAAAAAGCCTAAAGCATAATTTAGGTACATTAATACAGGTGGCCAACTCACTTCGTTGATTGTTTCCTTTATTGTGCAGAAGCTTTTTAGTTTGATGTAGTCCCACTTGTCTATTTTTGCTCTTGTTGCTTGTGTTTTTGGTGCCATATCCAAGAAATTGTTGACCAGTGTCCAAGAGCTCTTCCTCTATGTTTCTCTCTTGGATCCTTATGGTTTCAGGTCTTACATTTAGGTCTTTTAATCCATTTTGAGTTGATTTTGTGTATATTGTAAGATAAGGATCCAATTGCCATTCTTTCACATGTGGCTATCCAGTTTTCCCAACACCATTTTTGAAGACACTATCCTTTCCCCATTGTTGATTCTTGTCACCCTTGTCAAAAATTAGTTGACTGTATATGTGTGGGTTTGTTTCTGGGCTCTCCATTCTGATCCATTGGTCTATGTGTCCATTTTCATGCTGGTACCATACTGTTTTGATTACTGTAGCTATGTAATATATTTTGAAATTGGGACATATGATACCTCCAGCTTTGTTCTTGCTCAAAATTGCTTTGGTTATCTGGGGTCTTTTGTGATCCCATATGAATTTTAGAATTGTTTTTTCTATTTCTGTAAAAAATGCCACTGGGATTTTAATAGGGATTGCACTGAATCTGTAGATCACTTTGGAGAAAATAGTTACAAACAATATATCTGATAAAGGGTTAATATCCAAAACACATAAGGAACTTCTACAACTCAACAGCAAATAAATAAATAAATAAAAATAACCTGATTAAAAGGCCAAAGGAACTGAATAGACATTTCTCCAAAGAAGGCATGTAAATGGCCAACAAATATATGAAAAGGTACTCAACATCACTAATCATCATGAAATACAAATCAAAACCATAATGAGACATCACCTTACATTTGTTAAGATGGCTATTAGCAAAAAAACAGAAGATAAGTGTTGATGAGGATGTGGAGAAAACACTGTTGTACACTGGTGATGGCACTATGAAATGGTGCAGCCACTATGGAAAACAATATGGCAGTTCCTCAAAACACTAAAAATAGAACTACCATATGTTCTGATAATCCCACTTGTGGGTACCTATGCAAAGGAATTGAAATCAGTATCTCAAAGAGACTTTTGCATCCCCATGTATATTGCAGCATTATTCACGGTAGCCAACACAAGGAAACAACCTAAGTGTCTGTCAGTAAATGGATGGGTAAAGAAAATGTGATACATAAATAAACACAATGGAATAAAATTGAGCCATAAAAAATAAGGAAATCCTGCCATTTGCAAAAACATAAATGAACCTAAAGGACATTATACTAAGTGAAAAATAAGCCAGACATAGAAGGACATATACTACAAGATACCACTTGCATGATGAATCTAAAATAGTCAAACTCATACAAGCAGAGTAGAATGGTGGTTGCCGGGAGCTGGGGGAAGGGAGAAATGGAAAGGTATTAGTCAAAGGGTATAAAATGTGTTATGTGAGATGAATAAGGCCTAGAGATCTACTGTACAGCATAGTGCCTATAGCTGATAATACTGTACTGTATACTTAAAAATTTGTTAATAGGGTAGAGCTTATGTTAAATGTTCTTATCACAAAAAAATAACAATAAATAAATAGGGCAGAAGGAAACTTTTGGAGGTGATGGATATGTTTATAGCATAGACTGAGATGATGGTTGCACAGGTGTATACTTATCTCCAAACTCATCAAATTATAAATATACATTAAAATGTACAGATTTTAGTATGCCAATCATAGCCCAGTAAGGTGATGTATCCAATCACCATGTATCCAATACAATGGCCCTGAGCCCCTACTTCACTGTCCCTTCTGGGGATAGTCCCTTCTGTCCTCCACATATATAACCCATTCAAAGTCTCCCCGGTTTTTTCTGGGCTCCCAACATTGAAAACCAGAATGTCAGCTGCAGTCAAGTGGCATCAGCCATGTTCTCCTCCTCTGCTCTGGCTTCTACTTGGCCAAATCCACTGCCCCAAAAGCTACTTATGGAAATCTCATTAACAGTAATGCTAACCCACCTATAGAGAAAGGGAGCCACTGGTCTGCAGAGCTCTAGAGCAGTGCTGGGTTCCATGCAGAGGGACTTAGAAGTGCTGTCACAACTAACTCTTGTTTGCTGGGCTCTAAAACAATTGTTTGCGCCTAACAATGCACAAAGTGAGACTTTCATAAAAACAATTCCTTCAGTCCCTTCCCATTTAATCATGGGTGTTCAAATTTATTTCAAGACACAGGGTGGAATCCAAACACTGTGACATTCCATTTCCCCCCACTCTCCTCAAAGTCCATACCCACCTAAAATCCCCCCCTCTGCCTCCAGCAACAAAGCCTTCATCAATATCAAGACACAGATGGAGCCGGGGTGGCGGGGGGGAGATTGGCTGTTTGCTCTACCCGGGTATGGGCCCCGGCCCCGGGAGCTTCCACAGACTAATTTACCACTTATCTTCAGTTGAGTGCCTGACGCATCAAAGTCCTTAAGTGTTACTCACTGGATAAATGCACAAGTAAACAGCATAGGGGATGGACTGGAGACGGGAGAGGAAAGTGATTCAGAGACTAATAGGCTGTTGGAACAGTCTAGGAGGACTAAACAGACACCAGCAGGTGAGGTCAATTTTGAAAAATATTTCCGAGACGGAATCACCAGACATTTGTAAATGGATTCTCCTCTCACACTTTTCAGGAAGAGAGAGGGTAGGAAAAAATGGATGCCAAGTAGACAACCAACGAACGTTCAGTACAGGTTTTTACCAAGTTTGAACTTCTTCAATGCTAAGTTCTTAAGTCCTTATCAAATATACGCAAAACCAAGAGCCACCATCATGGAGAACCTCCCCCAGGACAGCTGGAGTCTCGGGCGACTTAGAGACTGAAAGCCTTCAGGAAAGCAAAGGTCCAAATACCTGAAGAAGAGACAATAAGTAGGTTCAAGGCACTTTCTATGTGGAAGGATTCCAGATGGGAAACTTAGGAGGCTGTGTTATAGAACCAAGAGTTCAGAACCCAAGAGATGAAAGTGCATGAGAAGAAACACCTACAAAAATAGCAGGAGTGGAATTCTTGGGTAGATAATCCAGATTTAGATAATAATGACCATAAAAATGGTAAAAATAATTACTATCTTTTGTTGCATCTTAATATGTGCCAGGCCGTATGCCATCTGCTTTGTATATGATACTATATTTATTTCTTAAAACTAGTATGGGAGGCAAGTATTGTTATCTATAGTAGATATAAGAACTGAGACTCAGAAAGATGAAGAATCTTGTTCAAAGGTGATTTCAAACACAGGACTTTTTGACCTCCAAATATGGTCCTGTCTGTGGGACTTTTAGATTCATTCTTTGGATGCCAAGAAAACTTAAATTGCTATCAGTTTAGAAAAACAAATAATTAAAAATGCCACAACTGCTATAGTATGTCTTGTCAACCAATCAACTCAAAGTAATTTACAATGTATAATCCATATCTGATCCTAGTAAAAATGAAAATATCACTTTGATATATACTTTTCTTCTCTCTCATGTGTTCTTCCTTCATAAATGCTTTAAATAATAATTTTAAAAAAAGACCAGTTGGGATATCCTAAGTGATCACATTTGTCCCTAATTCAGAAAGATATAACTTGCCCTCCTGTTGACCCTGAGTTTTCAAAGTCACCAGCAAAAGAATAGGTATATGAATCTGATTATGAATTATTTCTGTTCCCACAACCAAATCTCATGCAGTTTCTCAATTCTGTATACTATTTAAATATTCTTTGGGAATAGAAATTCAAAGGTAAATGCTAAAGAAATATAATAATAGCAGTAATAGTCTTAACACTCAATATGAATCAAAAAAGCAACAGTTTCTCACCTCAGACATCAGATCTCACTTCAGATGTCAGATCTATAGCATGACTCTTGAGTAAACTTACAGGTTATTATCAAGGGAAACTCAAGCAATGTAGACCCATAAACACAGGATTTGATTTGACTGCAAAATCGAGATCTCTAATTCCTAATAAGAGCGGGAAGCTAACAATCCACTGAGCTATGCTACCTTCTGGGAGAATTAAAAGGAAGTGGTTTATTATTTTCAGGAAAAGGTACTTTGGTGATACACTCTTTTCTTCTGAAATAAAAATCACGTTTAGCTTTCTAAATCACTACTGCCTCCAAATTAACATTCTCGAGCAGGTGGAGAGACTGGAAGGTACCAAGGACCCTTGAATATGGGCCAAAAGACAGACACAGAGGGATGTGAACCAAACAAATACTCAGTTTCTTTATACCCGGGTGAGCTGAGGCGCTGGTAATTTGGGGGATCTCTGGAGGATGTGACTTTGGATCAGAGAAGTTTCCGGAAATTCATTCTGATTTGCAACCATCATAGAAAGAGGAATTCCTGAAGACATAGGAACCCACTTGAGCAGGGTGAGCACTTTCAGCATTGCATAAAACTAAATTTTCATCAGTGTCCTGTAGGACCCTCTGAATAACCGCAATCCTCTGGACCCATGTATTTTCTCCTGAGCATTTCAAAACACCTGGAGTAGATGTTCATTTGGAAGAAGAGAAAGCCAAGGTCAAAACAAAGCCCCAAAAGCAGCTGTGCATCCTTAGAATCCCCAAGGACCCAGCATGATCCTGGTGTGTTCGGAGATTCCATGAACGTCACGGAGCTGGGCAATTTGGACCCGCTACATAAAGAACTCAGTGGTCCAGACTCTGACCCTCAGACCCTGGGGCAGGCCCACTGATTAGCTCAGGAGCAAAATGTTGGTTCTGTGTTGCTGGATGTCATTTTCATGCCTCGGCATGAACAAAAGGCATTGAGATATGGCTCCATTCCAAGGAAGAGGCCTTATTAACTCACTGCCTAATTCCAAGTTAGAAATACACAAATCTCTTTCCAAATGGGAGGTGGTGTGTAACACTAGAATAAAGAGCAACTTCGACGGGGCCACAGCTGAGGGCTAACTGAGATTTTTAGCTTCGTCTTCTATAAAACTATTCAGCCATGTACATCAGCTGGAGTTTGAAAGCAAAACAAGTAGTAAAGAAAAAGGGAAGAACTTTAAAGGAGAATGCAACAACCACAACAGGACAAATAATCCTGAATCACAAATTAGAACGCTCCCATTGGCAGAGACACAAAGGTAATATTTTCACTAGAATGAATAGTCCTAGAAAAATCTGTTCTCCAATATCAGACACAACCAGGCCTTTCCTTCCATATGAGACATGAATGTCTCCTTTTTCCACTTCATCTTTTTCAGTTATCCAAACAAAATTGTAGCAGCAGAAAAAATAATGAATTTAGTCCATTTAGGTCCAGTATTTCCTGGTTAATGTATTAACTCCCTGGCAGTAGTCAAACAGGGCACTCTGACTCCAGAATATTTCCTTTTCTTTTATCACCTTTAGAATTCCACTGTCACCGAATAACTAATTATATTCTACTGAATGTTGTACCAATGCAAGAAGCAGACACCTTAAGAGCCCATTAATTTCACCCTACTGAACCCCTGGGCGGCTTTGTATAGCACAGAAGCAGACTGCTGTTTAAACTGTTCTTTTTTTAATGTGTGTCAGAACACTTTAACTTCAACCACTCTGCTAAGAGGCTGTTGTTTTAGTTCAAAGTGTACACAAAGGAGAGGATCACCATGTATGAACTAATATTTGCTTAACTGTCTTCGTTTCTCCAGTGCCCTGCAATTCAAGTGCACTGTATTCCTTTCTTTAGCAGTCATGACGGTAAGTAAAGAAAAATTGTGTTGTTCCCAAGTACAGCATATGCCAAAGAAGCTAGTATTTGGCCTAGTGTTTCTCACAACTGCGTGTTAAATGATGCCTTGACTTTCATCGAAACTAGGAGCAAGCAGCAAAAGACAGTGTGGTCCGGGGGGTTAGCTCAGGTAAGTTCTTTGCCCCTGAGTTGCTGCTCCATGTTCCAGAAGCGAGGGTGCCCATTTCTCCTCCCTTATGTAACAATTTTGAAAATAAATATCTGCCACCCTGGGTGGTGGGATTAAAGTAAACTTAAATAGGAAACCAACTCCAACAAAAAGAGACAGAGACAGGGAGGAGAGAGAAAAAAGAGGAAAAGGAAGGAAAGAGAAGGGAAAGGAATAGAAAAAAAAAAAGAAAATTTGCCCCTATAGAAAGATCTGGAAATGCACTTAGGGAAGCCACTGCAGTAGCTCACTGCTCTCACTGTGGGCAGCAGTTGGGTACAATCCAACATTGTCAATCATTCACCCCCAAAGCTGTCATATGCCTCGATGTTGCAACACAGCTCAGCAATATCAAAGCTTGAAGTGGAGTAAAGAGAGGAAGAACAACATCACAGTTCCTTGAATGTTACTACACTTGTGCCTTTGGAAAGATTTCAAAGTGCCCTCTGTTACTCTTGTCTTTCTCCACCTGACCTTCATTTTTCCCTTCCCTTGCCTCCTCATCTCTCCCTCTTTAGAGCTGCATAGCATACCTAAAGGTAGGGATACCATCTAAATTCTGGAGGATGGTGGAAAGGCAGAAAGACAATCAGTTTGCTTCTTCACAACTCCCACACCTGCCTACTTCCTTTGTCCATCCTTCCCACCAAACTTCCCAGCCATCTTTGCCAGTGGCCGGTGGCTCCCTCAACACTAGTTCCAATGGTAGCTCCCATAATTTCAAAACCAAGATTCCTGACATTGCTCTGCTTTTTTGCCCATCTCAGAAATGATTTTTAGCCAGCCTCGAGTTCCTAAAGATCCAAATACCATATCTTTTTTATCCACCTCTTCATTGCCACTGCTGCTTTGATCCATCCAATCAACCGTGCTTAGAGCAAAGCTGCTTATCCTCTGGGTGCTTAATAACTGCATTGTCTACAGGTTTATCAAAATAATGTCTGCGTGTACTTGATCCCCAGCGGCTCTCAACTTTTTTTCAGTGTTATTATACAATAAAGCTCTCTTTATAAGATTGTTTTTCAATTGAGTATTTGAAACAGAGAGGGGTCAGGCAAGTCCTATTTACCTTCACAGTTTCACACCCATTCATCTCTAGAGGGAGCGTGTGGCTCTTTTGGACCACTGGGTATTGCAGAGCAGAGCCAGGAAGTACAAAACAGTGTTCTCCTTCTGCCCACCCATAAACCATGCTCCGTGCCAGAGCCAAACAAGGGAGCAGAAGTACCGATCTCCAAAGCAGCTAAGCTTGTGGTCTCTCCTCCAGGCCTCCCCAGGGAACAGAGCCTAGAACTATAGTTGATCCACCTCCGAACATAAGTGTTTTACTGTCTTTCTAAGGCCAACACCCCCAAGTCCTTTTGGATTTCTTCCCTTTCCAGGCCCCACTGAGACGTCTCTCCACTCGGTCAACATTGCAGTTGTCTCTGGCTGGGCCCTCTGGGCAGTAAATAGGTCAATTGTGACAAAAAGGTCCGGCGGTTGCTATTGCCTCTTGCTGCAGGTGGCAAGTAGGTTCCTGTGTGTGTTTCACGTCAGGATCTGCTTATTATCACAGAATAGCTTACCTTTTTTTTCTTCTTCTCTTCCTCTGGGCCCTGCCCCATTTCTGCAAAAGTGAGAGTGGCGTTTCTTCAACAAACAAAGGATTTCCTCTGCGCTCTCATAGGTTTGGTAAAACTCCATTGCTTTAATATTTCTTTTCCCCACTTAGGAGTTCTTTCCAAAAAGCACTACACCACAAGTGCTATTGGAAGACATGTGATGTCAGGCTATTTTTTTTTATTTCATCTTGAGTGTAAGCATTTGCAAAACCTCCGGCACATAAGCCCCATCACCTGCCCATGCCCTGGTTCTCAGCAGGCTGTGGACCCAGTTCAGAGATCGCATGTCTAAGTCCTTTTCATTTATTTCCTCTTTCATTAGGAAAAGAATGGACATGGAATCAAAATTATAGCATTCGATTTTCTGCTGGTTGGTTAATTCTCTTCTTTGTGGAAAGGATGTTGCAGAAATAGATTGAAAGATCAGGCTTTTTTTAAGTTTTGAAATAATCTATAAATACAGTAACAATTTATTGAGTGCTTACTTCAGGTACTAGGCTATAGGATTACATAGACTGCTTTAGTTAATCAATTCAATAATCTTATGAAGGTACTGTTACTATCTCCATTTTACAGATGCATAAATAGTCTCAGACTAAGTAAACTGCCTAAGGTCTCAAACAAGAAAATACCAAAGTAGAAGTATGAGTATAGATTTTACTGAATCCAAAACCTGTGCTACCGGCTGCCCTGCCAAACGTACATTCTTTGAGCTGTCTAAGCCCTCATAATGATCATTTAGATTTTAAGGCACTATAGCTGCCAGCATTTTTTTTTTTTTTTGCTAGCACCTCTATGTATATAATTTTTTATATCTGGACTACTGACCCCCAGGATAATTGAACATGCTTCTGTGCCTCCCTAACTCTGTAGGGTCTACATGCTGAATTCGGGTCATCTACTGACTCCTGTGGCCCGTCGTGTAACAGTGTCACAACATCTCCCATTACATCAGACAGACAGCCTGACAGTTACAAAACTCTCTCAAATACATCACTAAAATATTTCCAACATGTTACCTGACATGCTGAATGTTAAACATGGTATTGCTCTAGGGTTTTTTCCTAAGGCACTTTAGCATTTGCTCAAATTCCTCATTAATTCAACCAGGCTTCTGAGGACACATCTTTCATGAAACTATGCAGATGAGACTACTCTCTCATTCCAGAGAATCCACTTAGTCAATTTCCACACATAAACCGGTGAAACAAATCTGAATCTACCCAGATATTTCAACGACTTTTAGAGATTTCCTACTTCCATCGGTATCAATGATTAATATTAATAATAGATATGTGTACCATTCTTTCAATGCACATTTCACATGTATAATCTTACGTAAGCCTCACAACATCTTCATGAGGTAGATACTACTGTCTCATTTTACAGGTGGAAGAATTGAGGCTCAGCCCTCTGAGCCTTCCAAGAGCTTAGATAACCTTCCAAGAGCTCGCAGCTAGGGAGGGAGACAGTTGGCAATCAAGCCTAGGTCATCTCACTCCAAAACCAATGGCACTACTACTACAGGATGCTCCTGGCGCCAAAGTGAGATGCTTCCTTTCTAGATCGTTAGAAGGACCTATAGCACAAGTCAAAATATGTTTTCCTTTTCCCTGAAGGAGGGGCTCCCCGGGTGAACAAAAAGAGACAAAGAAAAACTTAAAGCCATACCGAATGTCTTAGAAAACGTTACAGAGATGAATCATTATCAATTTGTGGGGAGTTCTTTCTTTTTTTATGGAGAGTGGTCATTCTGCTGACCCAATCGCTTACAAAGTTCCAGTCTAGGCCTTTCTTGGAGCTAGTAGTCCATGAAATATACACAGAAGCCGATCTGAAAAGTCTGTTGCGAGCAATAATGGACATCGTAAACTATGATAAATATATACGCCTTAGCTGTTTTGCATTTTGGAATAACATATTTCCGTGCTCACATGAGGTAGGTTTTGAACACATGTAGTTCTTCAGGATGGATTCTTAAAGCTTGAAAGGCAGAAAGTAAAGGCTAGCAGATTCTGATAAAGAAGAAGTATAGGGGTCTGGATATGATTTTTAAACTTCATTTCTTATCTACTTCCTAGGTACATACCACCTTCAGGAGTGACCCACAAGTGTCTCATACTTTTCATTATGCCTGAGCATAGTAGCTAATATGTACTATCCTCTGTGCACATGAATGGTGCTGCTGACACACAGTAGGCTGGGCTTCTGGGGCTGCTTTTTCTAATTCAGTGATACTTGACCTATGTTCTTCTGCTCTGTCCTGTCCAGCTGTCCTTTCTGCAAGTGATGCATTTGAGATCTTTGGTAAGACTGCTGATGGAGGTGGAAGCACAGTCTCTGTCTGTGGCACTGATGGAACCTAATTAGGACACTCAGAGACCAAATACATGATGCTGGAATCATCAACTTAGACTTCTAGCCAACCATGACACTTGAGGGGTGTTATTTCACAGTGATAATGGTGACTTTTCATCATCAAAGATCTTCCATTTCCCATGAAGAGTTTTCACCATCCTTATAAAAGGAAGCATGGAGACCAGAGCCAGACAACCTGGATTAGTCACAGCTCTGCCACAAATTAAACAGGCCATGCTGGCCAAGTCACTTAAACTTCCATGACTCAAACTTCTTATCTGTAGAATTGAATACAGTAGCTGCTTTATAGGTTGTTGGCAGGATTAAATGAGTCGATACCTTTATAACATCATCACCCCCCCCCTTTGCCTGAGGATACAATTCAAATCCCATAACATGATATAAAAACCTGTCAGTTGCTTTCCAGTCTCATTCCTTGCCACTCCCCCTTTAAATTCTGTGCATCAGCCACCCTGAAGTTTTTTCCCTTCCTTAAAAGTACTGTCCTCCTTTGCACATATGGTCCCTCTTCCTCCTCCCCATCTGTACCTTTGCTCAGGTAATATTTAAGTCTTAGATTTGACATGAGTTTTTCCAGCAAGCTTTCTCCAACATCGCCTCTCCCCTCACCCACCAAGTCTACACTAGAACACCAGGTACTTTACATATGAAAGCATTCACTCACTCACTTGACAAATTTTTATTAAGTGCCCAGTTACTTCTCTGGGTTCTGGATAGAGTGAACAAGAGGGACAAGGTCTCTGCTATCATTCTAGTTGAAGAAACAAGAAAATAAATAAATTAGCCAATTAGTACACAGGAAAAATTTAGGTAGGACAGGTTCACAATCTTTTATCCAAAACCATTGGGACTAGTATTTCAAAATTCAGGATTTTTGAATTCTAGAAAGGTAATACAGTGCTTATTTATTTACTTTTTTTGTAAGGAAGAGTAGCCCTGAGCTAACATCCATTGTCAATCCTCTTTTTTCTGAGGAAGACTGGCCCTGGGCTAACATCTGTGCCCATCTTCCTCTACTTTATATGGGACACTGCCACAGTGTGGCTTGACGAGCGGTGCATCTGCCCGCACCCGGGATCCGAACCTGTGAAACCCCAGGCCGCTGAAGCGGAGCACGAGAACTTAACCGCTATGCCATGAGGCCAGCCCCTAATGCAGTGCTCACTCTATCTGTTAAACCAACAAGGTCTGAGGCAGCACCCCATAATTAAACATTTTAATGTGTCTGCAGTAAAACATATAAATATTCATGATAAATAAATAAGGATTATAGACTCATATCATTTGGTATTAATTAGTCTGCACCAAAATTAAGAGAAAAAATAATTTTGGTTTTCAGAGATGTTTACATTTGGGAACTGAAGATGTGGATGATGGGACAGGGAGAGGGAGAGGAAATAGGGAGAGAAAAGGGATGGGAAGAAGGATCTTGTGACCAGGTGACCCTAGAAGGCCTCTCTTGGGAGGCAACATTGGAGCTGAGACAAGAATGGTGTGAAGAAGCCTGATATATAAAAGTCTGGGGGAAGAGCATTCTAGGCTAGAGGAGATCCTGAAGCAATGACTCAAGCTGTGTTTTAATTAATTCTCTAATTTTCTGCCTTTTACTTTAGATCATAAACTCACTAACTAGGGAGATCGTGTTTTTCTGGCCCACTGCAGCGTTGTGTCTCCAGTGTGGGCAAAGGTACTGGCACAGAGTAGATGCTCAAAAACCATTTGTTGAAGCAATGAAACAATTGATTAACAAAATAGAAAGAAGTAGCTAATTATTAAAGTGTTAGGTCAGGGGAAACCAGTATTCAACATAAGAAGATGAAGATCTTAAACACCATAGAGGAAGCTGGTGAACTTGGCACACGGTGGTCTCCAACTTCCACCATTTTGCTTTGTCCACTACATTTGGAAGCCAGTAGTTGCTCCCATGGGTCACGAGCAGTGCCTGTCCACCAGCATAAACCGAAGAAAGAAAGCCCTCACTCTGGGATGCTTGCCAGTGGGGCAATAAGAAGTCTTTGCTAAAAGCAGAGCAGCTGTGAGGTGCAGTCATAACCAGCAGTCATGCCCAGTTATAAATGTGACCTCTCCCCAGCTCTAGCCCACACCCTTCTCTCTCCCAGCCTGATGGGTCCTCCCTTTGGGCCAAGGCATGTTAAACTACCCAGCCTGCCCAGCTTGGGGAGACACAGCATTTCTCCTTCAGAGTATACTATGTGCCAAACCTTACATCAGAGAAATAGTCTACATAAGTAAACCCCCTCCCTACAGCCACCTCAGACCTTCTCATTACTTCCCCTACATGTTCCACTTTGAGGTTTCCTCATATTCAAATTCCTTCAAGTCTCTTCTCGAAACCCTTTTGTATGACAGACACATCAATCATAAAATCAGAGACTGAAAGAGACATTGAGAGGTAATTTGAGTCAAATCTTCCCCATTTTCAGACACAGACACATTTAAACAAACTGTAGAAGAGAATCTACCACCTATATTATTTTAAGCTCTAGAGGCAGAAATTCCATGATATTTCACAATAACTCAAGTTATTGACAGTGATGGGGGATTTACTTCTCACCTCAATGAAGACCACGATATGACCTTTGATTAGACATAATAACATTAAAAGTTTAAAGAGTTATTAGAGGCTTATATTAAGGAATTAATGCTAAATGGCATTAAAGTCAAAATCTGTAAATATTTTGTGTTCCTGAATGTGAATGTCTTCAAGATGATCAGTGTTTTGAAGCTGAAGACAAAATAAAGAGATGGCCCAAATAGAAAAAAGCATAAGGTTAATTGACTCTTGGTTTCAGAAAAACACTTCTGTGCATTTTCCATCCTCCTGCCCCGCAAATACATCAGCAAAAGGATGACCGCTCACTTTTATCACAAATTAAGTCATCACTACATCTGGAAAATGTTAGTGCCCACAGGTCTGCTCAGTGATGTCCACTGGCATTGCTAATAGGTTCCATTAAGCAGAGTACCTAGATTTCATCTCTTTTCCTCTCCTAAATTCTTAGCCTCTTAGGCGCTCTTCTATCGGAGAGCTGCTGAGTATAGGACATTTGACGCTCCTCTATAATGAGCTGATTTTTAAAAAATATGTAAGAAAATTTGCAAGGGAGTCTACACACCCATACACCAGGATTACTGTCCTTAAAAAGCAAATCACTGAATTATATCCAAACTATAAAAACCAATAAACAAAAGTCCAACAAACGACAGATGGTCTATTTGAACAAAGGTTATTGAGCGAATTGTCATGGCACATGCACGGCATCAAGGTACACCCTGCAGAAGATGCAAGGGGATTAAGATGCAGTGACTCCTTCAGCGAAACACCTCTCCAGCGAGACAAAGATATCTGCAGACGTGGCGGCATGTGATAGGTGAAGGGAGAGACCCAACTTTGTGCAACAGAAGTACAGAGGAGAGAGAACGTGTTAACAGCTGCAAGAGAAACCACACACAGTTTCACCAAGAAAGTGGCATCAGAACTTAGCCTTGAAGGATAGTGAATATTTTAGTATCTTTTTCTTAAGAAAAAATCTTTATTTATTTAAGTCACAACCGTCAGATTTTCTGCTGTTTGTGAGAGATTGCACTCCTGACTGCCGTAGTGGAGAATGCCAACAACTAAAAATATCCATTTCAGGTGTACAACATAACTATTCGATATTTGTATATATTGTGAAATGATCACCACAATAAGTCTAGTTTAACATCCATCGCCATCAAAAAATTTTTGTGTATGTTTTTGATTGCAGGAAGAAAGCTACAACTCAGACCGGCTTCAACAAGGAAAGATTTTTGTTTCGCATGATGAGAAGACCAGAGGTAGGGAGGGCTCAGCATGAGTAACTTCATGATATCAGTCAGGTTCTTTCCATCTCCTCATCCATCCTTCATCCTCCATCTTTGCTTTCATCTTTGGTTCAGTCACATCCAAATGAAGATGAGGGACAATCTCCTTCATTGGAAAGAACAAGCCTTTACCAGCAGATTCCCTTTACATCTTATTGGCCAGGATAGGGCCATATAAAGTTTCCTAAACCAATCTCTGCAAAGAACAGAGAATTCCCAGGATTGGATTAGACTGCTCATCTTTGCAGTGGAAAGTATTTGGGGGAGCCATCACCACGGACAGTTTGCAATTAAACAGGCAGAAATGGAGGGTTGGGCATTCCCTGTGGAGAGAAGCACAAATAACAACAAGGAATAAGAAAATATCAGGGATGAGAATAAGAATATGAACATGAATAAGACACAGAAGATAAAGGAAGAGGAGGAGGAAAAGGAAGGGAAGGAAAAATGATAATGAAAGGTATCATCTACCAGGCACTAATGTGCCAGGCATTATGCCCCAAAATTAATGTACATCATCATTTTTAGTTCTCACAATGACTGTTTTGCAAGGGATATTATTACTCCATTTTATTATGAAAAAATTGAGGCTGATAGGAATTTAAGAGATTGTCCTAGTTCACATAGCCAGTAAGTGGTGGAATCAGGATTTAACTGCAGATCCATCTGATTCCAAAATTCATATTTCAGGAGACACTAATCTAATTCAGCTAAAGAATAGGGTGCATGTACAGAGGGCAGTGACAAATAAAGCTAGAAAATAATTGGATCTGTACTGTGGAAGAATTTAATACCAAAATAGAGAGTTCGGATTTTATTCTGTCAGCCAAGGGAGATGTTGAACATCTTTGAGTGGAAAAAAGAAAAAGTCAAGATTAGAACTGTATTGTAGAAGGAATACCCTGTCCGTGATTTGTAGAATGGATTATGACAGGAAATCAGACAACTGAATGACCTAGGAGGCTATGGCAATAATCTGGCAAATCATAAGAAGGACTTGAATTAAGTTAATGGCAGTGGAGCTAGGGAAAAAAAAGAAGAATTTTGTAGGAATTTGGCAACTAATTGTAGGATGTGAGGGATTAGGGAGAGGGTGGGGTGGGAGATGACTCATAGCTTTGAAGTCTTGGAAACCTGACAAATGGTGGCATTATTCACATTAGAAGGGACATCAAGAGGAGTTGGTTAGCTGGTGGGAGGAAGAGCAAAGCTTAATTACTAACTTCTTAGAATCCTTGACCAGAACCGTGGTATTTATCACAAGATGAGACGATGAAACAGGAAAGATCGGAACTAGAGACTACAAGAGAAGAAACACACTAATTAGTTATATTTTTCCACCTTTCCAAATCTGTCTGATTTCTTTTCTTCAATCCCTTCATTGTTTGGCAATTGCTCCATTAGAGGAAAGAATAAAACATACAGAGACAGTATAATTCAAATAAGTCCATTTTGCTACTGTCAACAAAAGCTTTGACTATGGGATGAATTTGCCATAAGGAAACCTAATTAAATTGCAATTCACAAAAATAAATTGAAGATGAAGTTCACACAATAAGCAAAAAGATTTCCTCCTTTTGAAACAGTTGGCCCCAAAAGCCCTTTGAATGCTCCCTCAAACATGGCTTAATTTACAAATAAACATCCAAAAATGTTACCTGTGCATGTCCAGCAACACTATTCTTACTTTATATGTTAAAACTGCACCAAATAAGGTCATAGTTGGGTTTATGTTAAGATTTCATTATCCTTCTTCTCCTTGACTGTCATGATCAGTGTTAGGACACCCACAATTTTAATACTATGACTCTTAAATTTTAACCTTACCTGAGGCCTGGAAGTCAATCATAAGAGTTGGGGCTAATTGCACAATGTTATCATGTAGTTATTTCTATTTTGTATACTATTGGTTTTCCATTAGCAGCTTAAAACAATGCTCACAGTTCTGTAGTCATAAATCCAGCATGGCATGACTAGATTCTCTGTTCAGGTTATCACAAGGCTGAAATCAAGTTGTCAGCCATCTGAGTTTGGAAGTTCCAAGCTCTTATTTGTTGCCAGTAGAATTCAGCTCCTTGCAGTGGTAGGACTGAAGTTCCCATTTCCTCACTGGCTACTGGCTAGAGGCCATTCTCAGATGCTTTCCTTGTAGCCATCATAGGCAGTTCACCTGATGTTTGCTTTCTTCCAGGCCAGCCATTGAGCATCTCTAGGATTCTCTCTTTTATTATCAACCAGAGAAAACTCTTTGCTTTTAAAGAACTGTGATTAGGTTAGGCCCACTCAGACAACCTCACTGTCTTAACATCAACTGGTTGGTAACCTTAATTACATCTCCAAAGTCCCTTTGCCACATAAGACAACATAATCACAGGAGTAAAACCAGGAGGCAGACATCTTGGGGCCATCTTAGAATTCTGCCTGTCGCACATGATATTACATTTTATCTATTATTTGTATTATTTGTTTATAATAGCTATCATAGCTACTCTAAATTCTTAATAAATTCTGAACAACTTGTCCATTTATTCTTCAAAGATACTATGCTTATCTCTTTTCTTTTCTTCTACTTGACTTCTAAAAATTGTTTTCCTTTTGCCTCACTCCATTCTGTTATACTTTTTTGTTGTTTGTTTTTTTCCTTTATTTTTCCTTCCTTGTTCACTTTTTCTCTATCCCTCTCCACACTCCTTTTTCTCTGTTTCCAGGAGAGGATATTGTCATTTTGACTGTATTTTACACACAGATGCTCTGTAATTAGTTATAATGATATGTTACACTTCCGTGGTGTCTCTCATCAAAACCTCAAAGCTCATAAGCCTTAATTATGCCTCACAACGTGTTTGCGAGGATGAGGAAGGTGATTACTCCATTTTACAGATGGGAAAACTAAAACTCAAAGGGGTCAAGAATCTTCCCTAAATCATCCAGTTAACAGAGAAAAGAGAGGGCTTGAAGCCTGGTAGTGTGTCTTCCCCTTCCTCCGATAATTCTTAGGGGATTTTTTAAAGTTTCTCCCAATGATTCTCACTTCAGAACATATCTCCCTTGATTGCTGGTGTCTCTGCTGTCTACTGGAATCCATGCAGGAATGACATGCTCGGGAAGGAGCTGCTGGTGACTTCAAGGCCTGACAGAGTATGTGAGGGAAATCATTTAGGTGAAAGACAACCTGAGCCAAACCCTAACAGTGGCCAGAATTAATTGAGGAGTGGATGGGTCAGATATAGGGTCATCAAACTCCCGAACTAAAAGAGACCTTTGGAAACCATCTCGTTCTCACTTGACAAGTGTTGAAAATGAGGTTCAGAGGAGTGAAGTGGCTTAAACTTTATTCCAGAATGAGCTCAGAGCTGAGCTGGTATCAGAGTCCCAGTGTTGGGAAGCCCAGAGCAATGGCCTTTCCACAGTGTCTTGCTGCCTGTATTGCTCCTCTCTACTCCCTACTATCCCCTTGTGCTTCGGGGAGAAAGTGGAAATTTGGGGCCAGGGTGCTGGCACAAGCTGGAAGTCTGGCTCGGAGTTTGGGATGGAGGTGGAAGGAATGGCCTTGAAATGTGTTTCAAGTTTATACATACCTAATACATTTCTTAGTGATGCAGGAGGAAATTGTGTCCCCTGGCCATCAGTGCTTGAGAGGGAAGCAAGCCCTTTGTTCTTCATTGTGGCTTAATTGGTCCCTACTCCTAAGAGGGAGGAGTTACCTATCTATTTTCCATCTTCTGTTTCTCTTAAAGTCTTTTTCTAGTTTGCAAACTCTCCACTCCCAACCACCATGTCCTTGCCCCAAAGCCAAATGTTTGGAGGTGAGAGCAAATGGCCACATTTGAAGAGAGCAGTTAGAATTACTCTACACTTTGTGAATTTCCCAATCTCTTTAGTCTATTATTCTATGAAAAGAAATGAGCATTGACTATAAGAAGACAATTGTAAAGTTGTCATTCTTAAGTTAAGGAAGTATTTCTTGAGGTACTTTTGAAAATAATTTCTCACAGGGAAAAAAAGCTTCTGTGGAGAGGTGGCAGTTGAGTAAACATTTCATGTGCACAGGTGGAAGCAAAAAAGTTATCCTCTCAGAGGTTCACAGACACCCAATATTCAAACCAGAAAATTGCAAAGCAGCATGAAAATGGCAGAATGCAGTTTTATTGTGCCTGAAATCTTAATGTGTGACCTTTTCTGCCTGTGACCTTTTCAGATTATAGTCTTATAACCTTCCTCTTCTACCCACAGAGTTGAAACGTGAAGTCTGAAAATCCGGAAAATTCTTGGATCTGTCTGCTTTAAATTTTTTCAAAAATAAAGCTATTTTTCAGAACATTTATCATTTTGACTACAAAATATCTTTTTTTTTTTAAGTCTTCTGTCTGCCTGGATCTAGCCTGACAGGGCTTCCAGGGCCTCCTGAAATATTTTTTTAATTGAATTTGAAAAGTTAGTGTAAACAAATGATCTTTACAGATGAATTTTTTCATTGAATTGAATTGTCAAAATTTGACAGCAGTTACTTTTCAGGTAAAGCCTTATGGAGACCCAACTTTCACTCTTCCTCTAAATACTACTTTTATACTAGTTTATAGTCCTAAAATGCACATAATTCTTAATTTTGAGTTGCTGTTTTTATAATAATAATTATGGCTCCATTAATTGTATTTTCTTTAAATATGACAAAGGCAAGATTTTTGAGGTATATTTACTAAAATGCTCTAAATTATACTATAAAGTCACTAATATACTCTTTAATAAAGAAAAAAATGTTTAGAATTATCAAATACAGGAGATAGGTATATATTCTAACTTTTGTTTGATACTTTGCTTAATTAAGTGTTAAAAATTGTACTTTTCTAGACTATTAAAAGACATGAAGGGAACTAGTGGCATAACGTTCAATGAAAAGATCAGGACAGCTTCTTGGTGCTTCTGGTTCTTGACAAGCTTCTTTCTACTGCCCTCCACCATCCATCCTCAACAAAGTTGTAAGGGATAGGGTTAGGGTGCTCAACAAGCTTTGATACATTTCAACACTGCTTATTGTTTTGTGGGTTTTTTAATGTTCCAAAACTAGAAATAGAGGAGAACTTCCTTACCTTGGTAAACGTTACATAGAGCAAATATCTTACATTATGGAGAAACTTTAGATGCTTAAGATTATGCCCACTCTCATTGCTATAAGTAAAGACAAGGAGATAAGAGATGTAAATATTGGAAAGGAAGAGATGTCACTGTGATTATTTTCAGATGATATGATTATGTGTACAGAAAACTTGCAGAGTAAAACATTTAAACTAATAAGAGAGTTGAGCAATGTTGTTGGATCTAAGATCAATCTACAACCTGCAATAATGATCAGCATTTCTCTACATTGCAAATAATTATTTTTAAATATTTTTAAAAGACCAGAGTAGCATTTTAAAAAATCTTTAAAGTATCTAGGAATTAACAAATAATTAATAATACCTGTAAGTTGAAAATGTTACAACTGTATTAAAGGACATAAAGGAAGGTCTGATATGATGGAGAAAGCCTCTCATGCATTTGCATGGGATGATTTAATATTATAAAAATGTCATTTCTCCCCAGCCCCAAATAATTCTATAAATTCATCTATAAATAAAGCCCAATCAAAAATTTAGCTTACTTTTTTTTAGGAATACAATGAATTTATTTTGATATTTATATTTATTTATAAATATCTAAATCAACTTTGAAAAAAGGTTAGTAAAGGAGGGTGAATTGCCCTACCCAAATAAGAACATACTACAAAGCCATAATGAAAATAATACAATAACACAGACACAAAAACCAGTGGAGTAGAATTAACAGGGCAGAAGCAGACTCACGTATAAAGGGAGCTTACAGCATCACTAATCATCAGGGAAATGCAAATCAAAACCACAATGAGATATCACCTCACACCTGTTAAAATGGCTATTATCCAAAAGGCAAGAGACAACAAGTGTTGGCGAGGATACAGACAAAAGGGAACCCTTGTGCACTGTTGGTGGAAATGTAAACTGGTACAGTCACTATGGAAAACAGTATGGAGAGTCCTCAAAATATTAAAAATAAGACTACCATATGATCTAGCAATCCCACTTCTGGATAACAAAAACACCATCTTGAAGAGATATTTGCATCCCCATTGCATCATTATTCAGAGCAGCCAAGACATAGAAACAACTTAAGTGTCCATTGATGGATGAATGGAATATCATTCGGCCATAAAGAAGAAGGAAATCTTGCCTTTTGCGACAACACGGAGGAAACTTGAGGACATTATTCTGAATGAAATAAGTCAGGGAAAGACAAATACTGTATGTTCTCACTTATATGTGGAATTTAAAAAAGCTGAAGTCACAGAAATAGAGAGTAGAATGGTGGTTGCCAGAAGTTGGGGGTTGGGGGAAATGGGGAGGTAGCCAAACAGTACAAACTTTCAGCTATAAGATGAATAGTTCTGGAGATCTAATGTACAGCATGGTGACTATAGTTAACAATACTGTGTTATATACATGAAAATTGTTTACAGAGTAAATCTTAAACATTATCACCCACCCCCCCAGAAAAGTGTCAGTTATGTGAAGGGATGGAGGTGTTAACTAACCTCATGGTGGAAATCATTTAGCAATATCATCACATTGCACACTTTAAACTTAGTTATACATCAATAATATTTCTATAAAACTGGAAAATAAATAAGTAAAAGGGAGCTTAATATGCAATGAAGGTGGCACCCACAAACCACTGGAGAAAGTATAAACTGGTAAATGGTGTTGGGAAAATGGACTCAGTGTAGGGGAAAAATAAAATGGAACTCCTTGTTGGACTACAGACCCAAATGGGAAATACCATGTTGTAAAATTAATTTATTTATACACTGATTCGGCATGTATTTATTGAGTACCTACTCTGTGCCAAGCACTGTTCTAAGGTACCAAGCACACATCAGTTTGCAAAATAGACCAAGATCCCTAACTTTGAGTAGCTTACTTTCTAGAAGAAGAGACAGACAACAAAGAATTAACAAAATAAATAATAATCAAATAAGTGAAAAGGGGGGAAAAGGAATAAGGGTGGGTAGAAAGTGCAGGGGTATGGAGTCACAATTTTTAAAAGGAGTGCTCAAGGAAGGATTCAATGAGAAGGTGATCTTAGAACAAAGGCTTAGAGGAGGCAATGGAGTTAGCTAGCCATGCAAGCATCTGGGGAAGAGTATTACAAGAAGAGGGAGCAGCCAGTACAAAGACCCTAAGATCAGATGTGCCGTCATGTTCCAGGAACAAGAGGGATGTCAGCGTGGCCGGAGTAGAGTAACTCTGGGGTTTGAAATGGGAAGTCATTGGTAGGTTTTGAGCATAGAAGTGACATCATCTGATTTATACTTTCATATAAAAGTGTTTGGCTGCTGTGTTGCAAAAGAGAGTAAGTGGGCAGAGATAATTGCAATAATCTAAGTGAGAGATGATGAGGCAGTGGCTTGGATGTTAGCAATAGAGGTGGAACAAGGCAGTCAGACTCCAGATACCTTTTGAAGCTGAAGTCACTAGATTTCCTGATAGACTGAGTGAGCAGTATGAGAGAGGAAAGAGTCTAATATGACCTGAGTTGTTGGTCTTAGCAAGTGGAAGGAAGGAACTGCCATCAACTGAGTAAATAAAGTACCGTGAAGAAGTATATATTTTGAACTAGTGGTAGGGGAGTACTTCTTAAATAAAACCCCGAAGTATGAAACAGAAGGCCCAAAATTGATGACTTTGATTACATCAAGATTAAGGATTTCAGTTAAATGGATAACACCATAAAAAGGGTTAACAAACAGATGAGGGTTTAGGAGAAATTTTTTGAAATTTCTAAAATTAGCAAGTAGTCAATATCTAAAATATGCCAGGAAATCTTATAAATCAACAAACAACAACAAAAAAGAGAGGAACCCACCAAAAAATGGTCAAAAGAAAATTCACAGTAGAAGTAACTCAAAAGACAATCCAAAGAAGAAATGGTCAGAATGTAATAAAAAAATTACAGAAATTCAAATAAAATCAACAATGAGATATCACTTTATACCTATCATATCAGCAAAAATCACAAAGCAGAATAATAAGACCTGGCGAAGTTGGAGCAGTGGGGATATGGGAACCTCGTGTGCTGCTGGTGGGAGGGTAGAAGGGTGTGTACAATGTCAATACTGAGATAAATTTAGTATACACATCCCTATAACACGGTGATCTCATTCTTGGGGACGAGTCTTCCAAAGAAATTTTTACACATAAGCTGAAGCAGAATAATATTCATGATATTCAATTCAGTGTTATATGTGATGGTAGAGAGTTAGAGACAATCTAGGTGTCCATCTCTGAGGGAATGAATAAGTAAAATGTGAAAGACACACATTATAAAACATGAAAGCATTAGAAGAACACAGAGCAACATGAGTGGGTCTTAAAAATATAATGTTGAGGGAAAAAAGCATAAATAACAGAATAATTTCTATACAAAGAATGCCATTTATATAAATTTAAAACATACACACTTGTGGTATATCCATACAATGGAACGTTACTCAGTAATAAAAAGAAATGGACTACTAATTTATACAACAGCTTGGACGTATCTCAAGGGAGTTACGTTGAGTGAAAAAAGCCAATCTGAAAAGTTATGTATTATATGAATCTATTTATATAATCCTTTCTAAAATTATAGAGATGGAAAAGAGTGATTATCAGGGCTTGGGGATTGGTACAGCAGGGTGTGGAGTGGCTATAAAGGGGTAGCAGGAGGGAACCCTATGGTGATGGTGATGAAATAATTCTGTATCTGGGACGTAGAAGTGGTTACACAAAGTTACATAGTTGATAAAATGTATAGAGCTATAAACACACACACATACATGCAAACAAGTGCTTGTAAAGCTCGTGAAATCTGAATAAACTCTGTAAATTGCACCAGTGTTAATTTCCTGGTTTAGATAGTGTACTATGGTTATAGTATCTATGGCATTGTAGGAGGCTGGATGAAAGGTTCATAGGACCTCCTTATACAATTTTTCACAACTTACTGTCAATCTATAATTATTTCAGAATAAAAGTTAAATGCACACACACACAAAATACACATTTTTCAAAGAACACGTACAAAGGAAATAATTGTCAAATGTATTAGAATGGTTTTCTGTGCTAGGAAGAGAATAAGAGGGAACGAGGGAGAAAGATAGATGATAGATTAGATAGATAGATGGATAGATAGGTGGATAGGTGGACAGGTGGACAGATGGATGGATGGATAGACAGACAGACAGACAGACAGATAGATAGGTAGATAGATAGAATCATAGAGTCTTGCACTATGTTCATAGTAGGCCATATACTGAGACACAAAATAATTCAACTTTGCACCTCTGGTCAAAATAAAAGCCAGGACACAAGAATTTTGGAGCATAATGATCCTAACTTGGAAATAAAAATCTATTTGCTTAGCAAAGTGACGGGAAAGAAATATGTTAAGAATAGCTATGTCTGAGACAGAGATTGGATTGGTGGTTACCAGAGGGGAAGGGGGGAGGGACGAGGGCAAAAGGAATGATTAGGCACATGTGTGTGGTGATGGATTGTAATTAATATTTGGGTGGTGAACATGATACAGTCGTTGCAGAAGTAGACGTATAATGATGTACACCTGAAATGTATACAATGTTACAAACCAATATTACCACAATAAAAAATAAATTAAATTAAATTTAAAAAATAAAGTTACATGTGTTGAACACTAAAAAAAAAAAGAATGGCTATGTCTGAATGACGGGACTATAGGTTATTTTTATTTGATTTTTATGTTTTCCGATGTTTTACAAGAAGTTTATGTGCTATTATCATCAGAAACAACAAACATTATTTAAAGATATTTGCAATTAGAAAGATTATTGCAGATTATAAGTACATATATGCATGTTCTTTAAATAAGTTACAAGAAACTATACACCTTCCAAACTCTTCTCTTTTATATTCTTCCTCTGATAAGCTCACACATCTCTGTAATTTTAAAGGTCTCCAAATGCAAAAATAGCATCCTCGAACTCAGCGTCACACCTAAACTCCCTCTTTCCTATTGCCTGCTGCACATCTCTGCCTAGATGCCCTTCCAGAATTTTAAACCCAACGCAAGTGGAATTGAAGCAGATCTTCCTGACTTCAGTATTTTTGTAAATGTTCTAGTTCATATTCTAGTCCACGTAAGCTGCCAGGATGTAATAATATAACCACTTTCATTGGCCAATGCAGAAAATGCACAGAGAAGAAACATTGGAGTGTTTCCGTGTGTCTGGGAATGCTTCAGAGATCTGAATTAAGACTCTAAGGTGAACAGGTATTGGTCAGGTATGGCAAGGTAGAAATGCATGGTGTATTTGGGGAACTTGAAATTTCTGGTTTGACTAGAAAACCTATTGCATGTAGGGATGGATGATGAACCTGGAGCAAAGATCTAAGTGGTCTTGTAAGTCATATAAGAAGTATGAACTTCATTTTTTAATGAAGAAGAGATACTGAAGAAATTTAAGCAGAGAAATGGGATAGTTTGATTTGTATTTTAGAAAGACAAGCCCAGTTGGTAGTGTTGAATATGGTTTGAAAGGGAAAGAGGTAGAGAAAGGACCAGTGAGGATGCTATTGCAGTAGTCCTGGTCAAAGATAATGAGGAGGGCAGGGGAGAGTGAAGGGATTTACAAACTCTCTAGCACGTAGAATGGACAAGATAAGATGACTGATCGGATGCAACAGGTGAGAGACATGGAAGTATTAAGGACAACTCCACATTCCGGTCTGTGCAACTGGTATCAATAATCAAGTAGTTTCCATTGCTCCTTTGAAATATATCCTACAGTCACTCCTTCTATTTCTCCTGCAATCAACCTAGTTCAGGACCTTATTGCTCTCTCCTGACTACTTTAAGAGCATCTAACTGGTATCCAAGACTAGAGTTTCCTCTTCAGTCTTTCAACCCATTGCATATATCACCACCAGTACAATCTTTAAAATCTTCAAAAGCTTGCTATTATTTACTGCAACATCATGTTAATTCCTAATCATGGTGTCCAGAGCCTCATCAATTAAATCACAAACTCTAAGATTTTTTCATGCATCATAATCATAAAGGAAAATATTGATACATTGGACCTCATTAAAATTAAGAATTCTTCTTCATCAAAAGACACCACTAAGAGATTGAAAGACAACCCACATCATGAAAGAAGCTTACAGACAGCTCATATCTAGAACATATAAAGAACTCCAAAACAGTTTGAAAGAGATAGATAATTCAACAGAAAAATTGGAAATAATTTTTAACAGTAAACTTACACAAAAATATCCATATGGCCAATAAGCATGAAAAGGTATTCCACCTCACTAATCTTTAGGAGCAAATTAAAACCTCATAACAAAAGCAAAAGTTGGTAAGGATGAGGAGCAACTGAAACTCTCATCCTCTGAGTGTACAAATCAGTATAATCACTGTAGAAATCTATTTAGTAATATTTACTAAAGTTGAACAAACCCATACCCTATAACCCAGGAGTTCATAGAAGCGCTTATATATGGGTGCAAAAAGACATGTTCAAGAATTTTCATAGCAGCGCAATTTAGAATAGCTAAAACTGGAAAGAATCTAAATGTCCACCAATGGTAGAATTAATAAATATACTACCGTAAGTTAAGTTCATATATTGGAATGCTAGGTAAAAATGGAGATGAGCAAACTACTACTGTAAGAAATAACCAGGATGAATCTGACCAATATAATGGTGAGCAAAATGCCTAACACCAAAAAAAATTATTATATAAAACCTTTCACAGAAGGTTCAAAAACAAGTAAAATCAATTTATGATATTAGAAATCAGGATGGTGGTTGCCTTTGGAAGTTAGAGGACTACTTATTGGAAGATGGCACAAGAAGGGTTTCTGGAATGCTAATATTTTATTTCTTGATCAGAGTAGTAACTACACAGATGTGTTCAGTTTGTGAGATTGATTAAGCTGTACTTGAGATTTCTACATGCATGTTATACTTCAATAGAAAGTTTATTTAATTACATACCATTATTTAGCAACCTTTAATGAAAAGAGATTTAAATTATTTTCTTATGACAGTATGAACATGATGTCTAAAAGAAATGATAGCATGTGCTTCCAATATGACACAATAAAAAGATTTTCTCTTTTAAGCCAGGTACTTCATATTACATCAAAAATAATTTGTTGGTGGTGCAATTTCTCCTGGAGAGAGGAAAGAGAAAAACGCAGAGTTCCTCAATCTAGAGGAATGTAATCGGTTTAGGTTTAGTAACTTCAAGTTACTGTTCAAGGACTCACAATGCACAGGAGTTTTGCAAAAAACAAGCATAAATTCTAAAAATTAAGATTAATGAGACAGCTTAGAGAGGTTAAGAATGATGAAATAAAGTCAAATATTTGCCCCTCAGAAGAATTCCTGACAAAATATAAGCGCAGATTCCTTGCCAAAAATTCGAATGACATGGTAGCGGCTAGCTAAATCCTAATGCTCCTCACCCCCTCCTTCGGACTGATGTGCCTGTAATCCTTATGAGACACTGTTATTTTTAGGGTGAGCTGTCATATGCTATGTTGTCTCACAAAGTGGTTCTGGCAAATTCATGGCATGGCACGCCATCCAGCAGAGCTTTTGATGACATCAGGATACGACTATGCCACACGTACACTCCCAGATCCCACCCTGCTCTGGAAAAATTCAAAAAATACACACTATCCCACCCACACGTATATAGCGAGGTAGACAGGCCCCAGCAAACGCCGTGTTCCTTCTGGTGCCGTAGGATCCTCCATGTGAAATAGGAATGTCACTAGGTGAGAATCTGAAATTTTTGTAGTTGACTGGCCCATGAAATAGAAAGGATTTGAAATCAAAATACTTAAGAAATTTTTATGGAATATCTCTTACTTAAGTGTGCTAGTGCCAGAATAAACATAGAATATTTCATGGCTAGCTTCATGCCCTGTTTAACAAATGCTGTCCCTGTTACAATTAAAAATCAGCAAAATTTTGGGTAGTAGCTTCCCAAAGTCCTAAGTTTGTTACTATTTTAAGATTAATTTTAAAATATATGTAATGGAGATGACCAAATAATTTTAAAATATCATAAATATGTAGATCATAACAATCACACTTGATTAGCTAATGAATAAATACCTTGTATTGTGCATACATAGAAAAGTCTAAAGAAGAAATATCTCTAATAAATTATAGCACAGATTCTTAACATGTACATCCTCCAGATACCTGACAAAGAAAAAACATTGAAAGTCCCTTAACTGAATAATTAAATGGAACCTGCAGATGTTTGGCTGTATCAAATAACTGTCTAGGAAATAAAAACACAATTTATTCAAAAAGGTAAGTTTAAATAAGCACCTATGGTTACTTTTCTCATATGTTCAATTAGCTCTCTAACTGAAAATGAAGTAAATAACTCTTTCAAAATGAGCTCAAATATTAAGAATAGAAATATTTAAAACATTTAATGTACGCAAATGATCTTATTCTAATGTCAGCAGAGCTGTTTGTTTTTGTTTTTTTTTTTTAAGGAAATCTTCACCACAGTGTTTTCATGTAAGCAACAACTCATTTAATTGAAAAAATTCTTTAATTAATTTGCCTTGAATCTTATTTAGAGATGTGTGTAGTACAAATAGATTGCAATATGTATAATAATAATGCATTTTAGAGCAAAAAAAGTGGAGGGAATTTGTTGAGAAACAGAAGTAAAAGTAAATTAAGACATGAAAAAGTTGAACTGAAGGAACTCTCTTATCTATAACAGCTAGCAGAAGTAAACATATTTATAACATAAGTGATGACTAAAGTGGTGAAGCAAATAAGTCAAAATCATAAAGACAGAAATAACCTCAAAAAGTTATCTCAACTCCTCTCCCACAATTAAACAGAACTAAAACACCCCACGGAAAAAAGCCATCAACTTGTTTCTTAAAAGATTTCAAGAAAGTTTAACAGCAACCTTGGCAATGCTAATGATTCACTGTAAGAAATTCCTTAACTTAATCTAACTTTTTCATACCGCAATTAAATTCCATTTTCTATCCTTAGCAGACAAAGAACACCTGGTCACCTACTTCTACAATAAGAATTCTGGCTAGCTTCCACATTTTTTTCTTTTCTACAGGTGGGACAGTTCCCATTTATTTTAATTTTCTTCATGTCTTATTTGTCAAATTATACTTATATATTTGTTGAATTATATTTTTTTAAATACTTGTGTGTGTAAGATTTGACAAATAAGAATATATTTAATATTGGATAGATAAATGAGGCTTTATTATTATCCTCATTTGACAAATAAGAAAAAGCTCAAATAATAAGAAAATACCTAACATATATAGAGTGCTCATTACAAGCAAACACTGTTCTAAATGCCTTACATACACTGACTCCCAACAACAGTACAAAGTAGGTGCTATTTTATATTCATTTTACAGTTGAGAAAACTGAAGCATACAGAATTTAAGTAACTAGTATTCTAACTAGAAGTTAAGTGACTTTCCCAAGGCTAAGTGATACCCATGGCAGACTTGGAGTCCATCCTAGATCTTCTGACTCTAGGACTAGGCTTATCTACTAAATCACACTGCAGTTAGATTTTCCTCATAAGATGAATTACAATGAAATTATATACAACGGATTCCCCCAATGCCTCTCCTAGAACCCTGCAGAGAGGCACTCAGTAAGTGTGATGGGAAAATATTTTGAAACATTAGTTAATTTCCAATATTTCTACACATTGGCCCTTCTTCCCTTCAAGCAAAGTGGTTCTGAACATATCACCTAAAGGAAAGGATGAGACATCATAAAAGAAAAAAATAGAGCTACTCTTGGTTTCTGAATTCCAACGCATAGAGAATGGAAAAGACTCTAATGGGGTGAGTTTCATTATTGACCCTAATTCTTCACCCCTCTCTATATCCATGCCATTTGTCATGACTTTGAAGTGCCTCCACAAAGACACAGTCTATTTCCCAATCACTTGACTTTGGGCTCAAACACATCACTTTCTATGGCCAATAGAATGAGACAGAAGTACTAGTGTGTTGCTTACAAGTCTCAGCCTCAAGAGACCTCATGTGTTTTTGCTTGACCTCTTGTGTTCCTGCCATCATCATAAGAAGAACACATCTGGCTATGCCACAGGTCCAAAGAAGAGGAGTTGAGAAATGTGGAACAAAGCCAACTTGCTGAGAAATCCAGCTCAACCCATATCAGCCAATCCTCAGATGTAAGAGTGATAAGAAATGGTTATCACTTTAAGCTATTGAGTTCTGGGGTGGTATTCAACAGGAAAAGTTAGTTGCTAGTGAAAGAGATTTAGGAGAACTTGTGACAAAGTAGAGCAAACCTTCCCACTCCCCAAATCTAAAAACTCTTTCTTAGGCTAGAGGGAACAGAATTTCACTGCTTTGTACTCTATTTTCCATCCTAAATTAGTTTTTGAACAAGAGTGTGGAGTGGGAAGTGGAGGAAATGCAGAGCCCCAAGTTAGTTTGGACAAATCAATAAATCAGAGAAGTTCTGTGCCTTGCCCCAGAACTGAGGTAACTGAGTGATTAGGCAGAAGGAACTAAGAGAGCCTCACAGAGTTCCGATCCTTTGTATCTGAGAAGAGTGCAAAGGTGAGTCACCATAGCTCAACAAAACACCAGAGTAGCAGGATATTTTCTTTGCACTCAAGGTGGACACTGTTGTATCAGAGTGAGCTTCTAGTAGCCCTGTGGATGGAAATGACACAACAGCTCGTATGGGCAGATGGATCACTGAAATGGCCACCATGAACTGGACGTACTCACTGTTTTGACACCTTGAAAACCCTAAATCGACTGAGAATATGTTCACTCCTACAGAACGGGAGTCCAAAATAAACATTAAGTTATGAAAAACAAAGGTTACATTTTTACATTCATTTGCTTATGTAAATAAAGATAACATATTTTGCATACATTTGTTACATTTGTTTGTAGGCTGAGATTTGTATCACATACAAAGTATTTTTACTATAATATTGGAAGCATCATTATAAAAGAAAATCCTCAAGGATCAATAGAATTTATTTAAGCTTACATTTTTAAGACTTCTAAAATTACAGAGTTAGTTCTTTGGAATGATAACAAAACTGACACTGAAAAACAAGAGCAGAGGAAGTAAACATGCAAAAAAAAGCAAAGTATGCATGAAGCAAAGTCATTTTTATCTTTGATTTAGACATAAAATTTCAGACTGTTGACAAGTTTTTCTAAGGCTTTTCCATAGAAAGTTATCTTATAATCAATGTCCAAGAAAACTTGACAACATTTATAATGCCATTTCTTATCATTTCAAATTAAAATTTCTTTCTATAAGTCTATACTCATAATGTAAAATGTATAACAATTTCAATTCAATGTGAAGCTTTCTCCAAAATCTATTCTAGGATATAAGTTTAAAATGTGAAATAAAATTCAGATTTTTAACCACTTGTTCCTGTGATTTCCTACTTTTGAAATATGTTGCTTATTTAATTATGAATACAGAATAGAATGGAAATGTTCCAAAGAGCTAGGGATCAGTCTTTGAAAATACTCAACAACACTTTTACGATTATAAAAGTTTGAAAGAAAAATTTCTAATAAAAAATAATAACTTGTGGATACCTGCCCTTTTGTTTATTTGTATTTTGAAGATCTCATTTGAAGACCCTAGGACATAAAAATTAGCAGCAATATAGTTAGATTTCTAAGTCATATTTAGTTCTTTGACATATTACTCTCCTAGAGGACTCTGCTCCCAGACATGAGATTTATGAGTACAAACCTATTCTTCCATCATAAACAACCAGAAAACTGAACATTGTATATGAAACAACAGTTTTCAGATGTTGGAATATAGGCAACATAGGACTCCGATCACTAAGAGAAGAGAAAAAAATGAAGTGACCTCTATGGTCATGCCAGTTTTCCAATTTCTGGACTATAGCACAAGGAAAGTAATCAAAAAAAAAAAAATCTGCCAGTATTCCTGAGTTGAGATGGCAAAGATAGGAATTCAGGACGGCAGAGTCAGCTAAAATTAGAAGGGCAGAGTACCAAAGAGGAGAGACTCCGTAGAGAAAGAGCTCCACTTATCCGCACAGGGAATCCCTTGAGTCTTTGGTTTAATATGTATCATGTGGAGGGTGAAACTGCACAAGGCCAGGCACAAACAAGTTCTAGGTAAAGAACAAATTACTGGAAAATTGTAAGGGAAGCAGTTCTCAGAGTTCACCCATGGCTTGGAATTGTTCAACTTTCCTCCCATCAGAATGGAGAAACTCATTGCATACAGACTACAGAAGGGTCACAACTCAGCAGTGGGACTAAATTTTTCCTAGAGTAAAGGCTACTCTAGATTTGTGTTTTAAAAGGCTTAAAAAAATGTCTCAAAGGGATCCATGTGATCTAGAAGTAACTTAACTACCACCCATAACAAAATCCAAGAGGCTTTAAAGGAAGATAACAAAATCCAGTCAACAAAGTAAAACTCACAATTATTAAACAGATGAAGATACAAGAAAATGTAACCCATAGTAATAAGAAAAATATCACACAATAGAAATATACCTAGATGTGACAGAGGGGATGGAATTAGCAGACAAGGATTTTAAAACAGCTTTTGTAAATATGCTGAATTTGACCAAAGATTTAAACAAAAATATGAACAAAATGATAAGCAATATGAAAGACATGAAATAGAACCAAATGGAAATTTTAAAGATGTAAAATATATATCTGGAAAAATATTTTGCACTGAATTGAATTAATAGAAGATTAGATACACTGAAGAAAATATCAATGAACTTGAAGACGTAACAGTAGAAACTGTCAATAATAAATCACAAAAAGAAAAAAAGACTGAAAAAGAATGAACAGAGCATCAGAGACTTATGGATACTATCAAGCAATCCAATATATATGTAATTGAAATATTTGAAGAAATAATGGCCAAATTTTTCAAATTTTAATGAAAACTATAAGCCCAAAGATCCAAGAAACTCAACAAAAATTAAGCAGAATCCACACAAATTAAAGCATACCAAGAAATATCATAATAAAATTTCTGAAAACCAGCAATGATTCAAAAATTTTTAAAGCAATCAGAGAAAAAAGATGCATTACACATAGAGGAACAAAGATAAGGATAACATAGACTTCCTGTCTGAAACTATGCCAGACAGAAAATGATAAAATAATATCTTTAAAGTGACGAAGGAAAATACTGTCGATCTACACTATTATATCTACTGAAATAGCCTTCAAAACTAAAGCTGGTATAAACTTTCTCAGACAACCAAAAGCTGAGGGAATTTAACATTGGTAAAACTACACTATAAGAAGCATTAAAAAAAATTCTTCAGGCTGGAAAAAAAAAAAAAAAAAAGAAGATACCTGATGGAAACCTGGATCTACACAGAGGAATGAAGAACACCAAAAATAGTGAAAATTTAGGGAAATACAAAACAATTTTTCCTCATTTTTAAATTTCTTTAAAAGAAAATTGACTATTTAAAATGAAAATAATAAAAATGTATCCTGCAGTTTAAGTAAAACATTGAAAAAATGTTTATATTATACATGAAGTAGTGTAATATCATTTGAATGTAGACTGTGATGAGATAAAGACCCACATGTAAACCCTAGCAACACTAATAAATAAAGTTAAAAGGTAGGATAATAAATTATTGTAAATATTAAATAGTATACTTAAAAATAATCCAAAAGATTTCAGGAAATAAGAGAAAAAAAGAGAAGGATTGGTGGAAGCAAATAATAGGATGGTAGATTTAAATTCAGCCATACCAATAATTACATTAAATATAAATAATCCTAAAACTCCAATTAACATGAAAGGCAGAAATTGTCAGATTAGATAAAAAACAAGACCCAACTCTAAGCCATCTACAAAAAATGGCCTTTAAATATAACAATACAGATGGTTAAAAGCAAAAGAATGGAAAAGCTATAACATCCAAATCTATATAAGTAAGCTTTAATGGGCCAGGAACACTCACACCTTAGGAGCTGCGCCGGGTGTCCCTCTCCTGGAGCACTCTTCTCACAGATATCCGCAGGACAGACTCCCTCACTTTCTTCATGTTATTGCTCAAATGTCATCTTCTCAGTGAAGCCAACCCAGACCCCCCTATTTCAGACTGCCACCCAAACTACCACTGCCAGCACTCTCAATCACCCTTTACCCTCCTCTATTTTTTCTTCTTTTCCAGGGCTCTATTACCTTCTATGTATATAATGTATCATGTTTCTTGTTTATTGCCTGCCTCTCTCCCGCTAGAATGTAAGCTCTTTAAGAGATGGGATCTTTGCTCATCACTGTACCCCAAGAGCTTAGAATAGTACCTGGCATCTAGTCAACATTCAGTGTATATTGGTTGTTGAATTATCTTAGGTCACTTAATAAGACTGTGGCAGAGCCCCTTGATTTCAGATCTCTTGATTCCTTATCCTGTGCTTTTCCTAGTTCACCTTGAATGTTTTTTTGCGATACAATGAGCAAGAAGTGGTCTAGTGGTTAAGATTCAGCACTCTCACTGCCACAGCCCAGGTTCATTTCCCAGCCAGGGAACCACACCACCCATCTATCGGTTGTCATACTGTGGTGACTATGTGTTGCTATGATGCTGAAAGCTGTGCCACCAATATTTCACATGCCAGTAGGGTCACCCATGGTAGACAGGTTTCAGTGGAAATTCCAGACTGAGACAGACTAGGAAGAAGGATCTGGCCACCATTTCTGAAAAAATTGGCCAAGAAAACCCTATGAATAGCTGCGGAGCATTGTCTGAGACAGCACTGGAAGGTGAGAGAATAGCACGAAAAGACCAGTCAGGGTTCCACTCTGCTGTACACAGGGTCACTGGGAGTTGAATTCAACTAAACAGCACTAACAACAAAACGAGCAGGAGGAAAAATGTCGTCAGGTGATTTCATCATTTTGAGAGCATGATAGAGTGTACTTATACAAACCTAGATGGTACAGCCTACTACACACCTAGGCTGTATGGTACTAATCTTATTAGACCTCTGTCGTATATGCGGTCCACTGTTGACCAAAATGTCTTTATGCAGTACATGATTGTATATGTATCACGTGTGTGTGCACATGTGTGTATGTGTGTACACCTTGGATATCCTTAAGCTTCATGAGTCTGTGGGTACCAATACATTCACATTAACATTAATAACATCTAGCCACCATCCTGGTTTATGATTTAATTGGATCTAAAATTTTTCCACCTAGGAATACATAATTATATATTTCGGCTGTAAGAAGAGGCATAGGCATACAGTCAGCTTCTACAAAAATGTGTTACTTTCTCTTTGACTTAGACGCTTTAACATCACCGTTCCTAAGATCTCTATATGAGCGCAGTATCTCGATTTTATATTCCCTGACTACCTGTGGAAATGGGCCCACGTTTTTTGAAAGTAGCTGGCTTTATCCTTTGTCTAATTTGACATGCAAACTTTACAAATTTCATCTATAATTAAATGCTATTAAGACATCTTCAGGAATCTCCT
Source organism: Tapirus indicus (assembly GCA_031878705.1). NCBI lineage: Eukaryota > Metazoa > Chordata > Mammalia > Perissodactyla > Tapiridae > Tapirus > Tapirus indicus. Next base: position 122,030,275 of record CM062919.1, on the reverse strand, counting down.
CACCCATTAAGTTTCAAGAGATTAGCTCAAATCTCCATTCCATGCGATATGTAAGTTCAATGTGCTCCTAAGATTTCTGTGAATTTTCTTGAACTGTTTCAGTTGTTGGCTTCTATTGCAGATCTGTATGTGTCCTAGTCCCACACTGCATCAAGCCCAACATGGAACTTACTCAATTTCCAAATAAAACAAAAGAGTTTCTATAAGGCATCTGTGTGTGTATGATTGACTCTACTGAAGAATTCAGAGAAATAGTGGATGAGTTACATTGAGAAAATGCAAACAACTTCAAATTCACAATTAGGCATTCTGTTCCTGAAGTTCCTCCAGCTTCCCAAACACCTTACCCTCACCCTACACACCAGCTTCTTACCTTCCTTCCCATCTCTGCTCTTCAGCTTTTCCTTCCCCCGGTGCCCCACTGACTTTCAACTATTTTCACTGTATTATGTGGAGAAATTCAATTCCCCCTGTCCCCATACACTCTTCCTTTCAAACTCAGGTCCAGTCACATCTAACCCCTCTCTGTGCTTAGGAAAAAAGGGGGGTGAGGGACCTTTGATTTTACAGGATCCACCTACCTTAAAAAAGCAGGAGTGGGTGTGAGCTGAAATATTATATTTCTTTTATTACCAATGAGAGAAACTAAAACAAAAATATTTAACCTATTTTGTTACCATACTTATGTAAAACATGCTATAAATAATACAATTTAAATTAACCAAAATTCAACAAACCAAGATCTCAATTAACATACATATGTTTCTATATCCTGATATCAGAAAAAAGGGGAGATTAAAAACAGATCAAAATAAAACAAACTCTGTAACTGTTATTTGGTGGGAGGGGACTTACAGTGTATGCTTTAAAAGACTATACTTGTCTAATCCAATTAGACTGAAATGGAGACATTAACAGATGATTTACCACACGTGAAGAGAACAATGAGGATCCAAGTGATGGGTAAATGATTTCTATGGGCTCAAACTTGGGCTAAATCAATTAAGACAAAAATTGCCTGGGATACTTATTAAGTTATACTGTAGAGTTCAAAAATCAAACCTCATAAGTTATTAGTGGAAATGTAACTAAGAGCACATGTAGAAAATATTTAGCAATTTTTGTTGACTGTTCTATAATGGCTAGTATTTATTGACGGACTACTATGTGAGACGTGCTGCTTTAAATATTTTGCAGATATTTGTTTATGTAATCCTCTTGTCAACCTCATTAGGTAGATACTGTTGTTATCACTATTTAATAAAAAGGAGAAATGAGGCATGGGAAGATGAATAACTTGCCGAAGTTCACACACATAGCAAGTGACAAACTGGATCAGGCAGTCCACAAAGTCCACAAAATCCATCATTATTTTATTGCTACCTTGTTTTAAATTGATGGCGAGATGGAGCATTCCAAGAAAGGCTCATCGAAACTAGGTCTTCACTAATTGAAGTATGATGTATTGAACAGGTGAACTTATCATTCTACTATATTCTGTGACTATGGATTGGATTTAGACTGGATATAGATAGTCTTAGAGGACTAGACTAGTGAACATAGCTGAAGTTAAAGTGAATGAATCAAAATATAGCTCAATATAAAACAAAACTATCTAGTAATGACGGTTGTTCAAACGTGAAGTGGATGACTGTAGAACAAATCTGGTTTCCATTCACTTAAGGTGTTCAGTAAAGGGTAGAACGCCATTCGGTAAAGAATCCAAACATCAAATGTGTAACATGACCAGAGCATCTTTCTGGTAAATCCATTTACTGGTCAGTCCCACATTATTTTGTCTTTTCCAAAAATATTTTGCGCCCAATTTTGTACAAGTTATTAAGGAATTCATGAGAATGAGTTTAGACATTTTAAGCTGTGCTAACCAGAGTAAAATGAAGTGGAATTTTGGTTAATATCCCTTTTCTGACCAATCACCACCACCCTTCTATCCACCTCCCTCCCCCAACCTACAAGATGCCACCTTCACCACTGTCATAAATTGCTGTATTAAGGAACAGTGATTTTCTCCTCAAATTACAAGTTGATTTCCTAATATGATTGAGTTCACTGGACATTTATTCAACTCAATTCACTTTGTTTGGGCAACCTTAACGAAGAGGAATTTTTCTCAGTGGTGTGCTGAAATATATTGAACAACTGACTCTGAAAAAAGTAAATCCCTGTTTTGTAACATTTGCCAATTTCAGTAGTTTAAATACTCCCACCATGACTGATTTCAAGATATCAGCATGACGTCACTGAATGTAGAGTTGGGAGGTGCATTAATTTTCTATTGCTGCCATTAAAAAATTAGCACAAACTTAGCGGCTAAAACAACACAAGTTTACTGTCTTACACTTCTGTAGGTTGATAGTCTGACCAAGGTCTCACCAGGAATCAAGGTATCATTAGGGCTGCATTCTTTCCTGGAATCTCTAGGTGAGAATCTGTTCCCTTGCCCTTTCCAGCTTCTAGTGGCCACCTACATTCCTTGGCTCACAGCCCCTTTTCTCCATCTTCAAAGCCAGCAATAGAGGGTCAAGTCTTTTTCATATCACATCTCTCTGACCTCTCTTTCATCATCACACCCTTCTCTGACACTCAACCAGGAAATGTTCTACACTTTCAAAGATTCATGTGATTAGATTGGCCCCACCTGGATAATCCAGGAAACTCTCCTCAGCCCAAGGTCTTTTACCTTAAATTGCATCTGCAAAGTCCTTTTCCCAAATAAGGTAACACATTCACCGATTCCAGGGATTAGGATGTCCATTATTCTGCCTATCACAGGAAGAGATGGCAGTGATTGGTTCTCATGAGTCAGTAAGCGCTCGCTCCAGCACACCACTGAATTCCTCTCTGTGTTCCCAAATTTTCAAGATACGTCACAAGATAACTTGACCAGTTTTCTCTTTTTTTCTCAACTATGAAGTAAGCAGTCACTGAGATTTAAACACATGCACAAAACCAGATGGCAAAAAAAAAAAAAAAGCCAAGACAAGTGCATAGCTGAAAATTAAAAACATGCTATAGCAATCTGAATTGTCTTACGTGTCAATTCTCACACTAACATTAAAAGCCGCATGGGAAGATTAATTTATAGCACTTTGGCCATCACTAGCATATATTAATGCAAATATATCATAGGATGATAAAGGCAAAAATTCTATAAATATAGGCACAAAATTCCAAAGCTCATCTGTCATCACTTTCATATAGTTAAGTGGGTTTTCTAGCTATCTATCTTGCATGAAAAATGATATATGAAATATCTGGATTCTTGTTTTTATTGTGTTCACCATATACTACTACTACTATGAATGATAATAATAATAACAGTAATAATAATGATAAATTACTATCCCAGGAAAGAAAAGGAAGTGTATGCTTTTCTGAGACTGTTCTTAAGCTTCAGCATCTAAAGCCAAAGCTATCTGGCCTAATTGAACAAGTACAGCCTCAGAAACTAGAACTTCTGATACTTAGCCCCTGTTTTTTGTCTGACTTGCTATGTCATCTTTTTACAGGTTACTAAATACAATTCATATAACTTATTCATAAAATAAAATAGACAGTAATATATATCTGCTGCCCTGAAGAAGCTCTTAAATAACTAGACACTACACTTTGAAAGCTAAAATAAAAGATGTTGCATGGTAAATTACTGTATTAATGTGATGTGTGACATCTCAGTGCCCTGCAGTCCTTTATCATTCTCCAATGGCTTGCAATTGCTGGTATATAGAGCTATTAGGCTCTACATGGACATTTCCAGGCAGAGCTCGGTTGCCTCTAACTCATAAGGAGTAAACCCACTCTTGTGGTGGTCATTAGTTGTTTTGTCTGCTCAGCATCTCTTCCTTCAGTGAACCACGGCTCCAGCATTTCTAATAGCCTGCTCTGGCTACAGGAATGCACATTACAACATATCCAGAGATCAATAAGAGCAAACAAATTCTCTTTTTTCTCAGGTTGCTAAGCTAAGGCTGCCATTGAAATGTTCCTCTTGCCGTGGAAAGAAGAGTATTGCACCAACACAGAAAGAGAATCAGAGTCAAGCAGGGGAGAGTCACATAAAATTCTGGCAAGCTGAGTCTTCAGTTCTAGTCCTTCAACCACTGGCTCCTACAGGAGCTATCCCACTATCCTTCCTAGAGATACCTTTCCTAGATATGTGAATAAATAAATTTTTCGTTGATTAAGCTAGTTTCTGCCATTTGTGACCAAGAGTTTCAACTAACACATCAGGTATGAGGAAGTACTTGGTCTAAAAATGAAACTACTTAGCCTCATAGGGTAAGCATTTTGACCTTCTTTTAAAAACACAATAAATGAAGCACATGCATGATGCTTCTGAAATGAAGTAAGGTTTATGTTGTAATTATCATGAAAAATCAATGTTGAAAAGTATGAAGCATCTGAGATTTTTATCCTACTTGCAAGCTAACCAGTTTCCTGCCATCATTGTTGGCAGAGATATGACACTCCTGGATCAGAAACAAAAGACAGTGTATTACATCAATAGCAGCAGCTGAAATGTCAGCATTTTTTTTCAGATTCCCCAAGCCCCAGTTCCCACAGAATAAATTGACAGACACATACACTAGGTGTGTTACAGGGGAGAAGGGAACCCAAATTTTTTATAATGGACAGTAAGCCTGACTGACCTTTACCCTAGAAGGTGACATCATTTTTGTTTTACTAGATAATAAACAAAAGTGCCCTTTGGTCCAGAAGGAGATACTATATCTTCCAAGGTTGTTTACTACAAACATCTTGATAAGATACTCTAAAATAAAGATACTCAGTGCCTCTGCTCTCAAGACCTGTAGAAATGCAAGAGACCCGTGGAGAATTGTAGCTCGATAATCAGTAAAGAAAGAAGTATTCAGACATTTATTGAGTGGCTACCTTTTGTCTACTATGAAGAATCTTATATTGCTCTTATAAACTTCTTATAGCCTCAATATTTAAAGCTATTGTAAAACAGAGTATTGTTGAGATAACATTTTTATGATTGATTATTTAGGAACAGAGTTGACATGATTCTGAACACTTTTATTTTCAGAAAACAAAGAGCATATTGTCCTTCAGAGACATATCACTCTTGTAACAGATTCATTGGTAATGGAAGATGGGATTTAAAAAAAATAAAGAGTATATCTCAACTAGATATTGAAAAGAGACCAATTTTATTATGTAAGTGAAGTGATTCACAAAAAGACATCAAAACTGATAATGCCAAGGCACGATTTGCAAATCAAGATAATTTATAAACCTAAATAAACTTCTAATTGTTGAAACTGTGGGGGAAAAAGTGTTTCTAAGGTAGAGGCATAGGGATGGGTGAAAATGGGAAGGAGGATTTCCATTGTTCTGTGTCACAGTCTTTCTTTCAACCAGGTCTTCTCTCTCTGTTTGCATCACCAGAATATTAGAAAAAACCAGTTGAAGGAAAAAAGCATAGTTGTCAGGCCTTGTGGTGACCTCTCCATTTCACTAAAAGTATAGCCAAAAAACCTTACAACAGCCTTCAGGGAGCTCCACCATCTGCTCAACCCCTGGCGCTCTGACTTCGTTCTAGCCCAGCCCCACCAACGTCTTTGATTTTCCTTGAACACACAAGGCCTTGGCACTGTTTTTACTTATGCCTCCAATGCTGCTCCCCCAGACATCTACACTGACAACCCCACTTCTGTAAATCTTTGAGCAAATGTTACTTTCTTGAGACCCACTCTGACCACCAATTTAAGAATCATGACTCACGTGCCCACTGCCCTCACACTCTTGTTCCTCTTTACATGATATGTTCTGTCTTTTTCCATAGCATTTATCACCTTCCAATATGCCATATAATTTATTATTTTAATGTATCTACTGTTTGTTTTCTGTCCCCTCTCATTAAAATATAAGCTTCATAAGGACAGGGATCTTTTTTGTTCTGTTTTATTTTGTTTGTTAATGTACTTCAAGTATCTAGATTATGTCCATTACACAGTGGGCACTCAAATTTACTGAATGATTAATAGATGACTGTAGTTTCATTCACTTAGGCTTGACTGTTCATGTCACCCACCACATACAGGCTATGGGGACTCACACAAGTTAATTAACCTTTCAGAACAAAATGGGGATGATTGCACCTGATTCACTGGAAAGTTTCATGAATTAAATGGGATTATTTATTGAAGGCATTTAGCACACTGCCTGGCATGGAATAAGAATGCATTATTAGCTACTAACATAAAAAAATAAGCAAATTTGAACCTCAGTTTAGAAGAGTGCCAAATTCTATTCAGGATAAAACATTTCTAGATCTCTCTCCCGAGCTGTAAGTGAGAGCTCAGAGCCTCATAAGTGTGAAAGATACTTTTTCCCAAATATATTACCATGCTGTAACTTACAGACCTGGAGTTCACAATGTTCCAACTTGCCACTTTTTGTCTCAAAGAATTTTGTGTCGTCTGCAGACTTGGAGATGTCATCATTCATTTATTTTTCTCCCAGATCATTAAAAGAAAAAAAATCTTAAATAAGCCATTTCAACACTAATTCCTAGGATCTGATTATTTGCACTTATCCTTCTAGACAAGTAATCATTTATCCCTTCCTCTTGTTCAATTCACAAACAGACAAAATTGGGGATCAGTCCTGCCAAGGACTATCCCCAAATTCTGGCCTTTCTAGGGAAAAGGGCAGGTTTGGGAGAAGATTCCAGACTCATCCCTACTTCACCATCCTCACAAGCCCGAGCTTCCTACAGATAGACTTCAGCCCCCTGCGGTAGTTATGCACAGTAAGAACTTGAATTGTGTACTTGACACACGGTGCTCTAGAAGATACCGATGCAATAGGACACAGTTTGAAAACAGTTATAGAAACAATAAATGCAAAAACAGCATGCTAAGAATTGAGTATGTGAATGCTAAAGGAAGGCAGAATAAAGGATCAAAAGAAAACAAGAACTAAAAGGAAGAATTAGGCTCCAGTCTTTTAGTTCTGCAGAAGTAGTTGCAGGGGCCTTGAATGCTCCCCCTTTTCTTAGTCAAGACACCAAAATTAAGATTAAGATAGCTTAATCCAAAAGTGACAATTTATTGAAATGACACAAACATAACTAATGGAACCCAAAGGTAGTCGGGCCTCTAAAAGGGCTGGAACCAGTAAGTGAAAGCTTCTAGAAGCCAAGGAAGTTTGTTCTCTTAGTCTCTCATCTCTCTTCTCTCTTCACAAAGTCATTATTTTTTCTCCATGCCTACCTGTTGTCTCTACTTCTCAGCACGCAGAAGACGGCTGCCCCAGAGCTCCCTAGTTTACATCATCTCACTTCCAGCCACTACAGAGGCAAAGACTGCTGCCTCTGATTCCAAACGTCAAACACCTGTGATAGAGAATTGAATTGGTCCAGCATGGGTTAAATATATTCCTCATCCTTCCCTTTCCCTTATCTGCCTCTTCCAATCAACAGTGGCCCAATGAAACGTGGCTGACTTGAGGAGGACAGTAGTGCACTTCTGTAGGTGTGTGATGGTGTTTAATTCTGAGCGATTAGGGTTATTGTAAGCTGTATGATTATTCAAAAGTTTTCTACTCCTCCATCCTCACCCCAAATCCTCAGAATTCTGTGGTCTTTTGAACTCTTTCCCCATGAGCTTCTCTGAGTGCTTCATCATGGCGTGGAAGGATGACAGTTTTCAAGTCCTGAGTTAGGACTTCCACAGCTCCTTCTTCCAAATTCTTAGCTATAGTCTGTCCATATTACAGTAAGATCTTTATCATACCCTGAACCTCTTGCCTCAAGTTCAGGCATTGAAGGAGGCTGGCAATATTTCCTTTGCTTTTAGCTTGTAAAGGATGTGTCACATAAAAAGTGACAGGAACTATACCAGCCACTGAGTATATAAAAAGAATAAGATACGGTCACTCCCTTTCATTAGTAGAAAGGGAGACAAAAAGATCAAAAAATTGCAAAACAATGCAAGAAGCACAATCGTGACGGGAAACGTGACAGCACAAAGAAAGGAATCACCAAATCATGCTAATATTTTTATTTTAAAAAAGCCATTATCCTTAGAAAGCAGCAAAGGGAAAGCAGCAGTGATTGGTATTTTGTGGGTAAAAAATATAAAAAGTTCAAGGGAGCAAAATTAAATGTAATTAAATAAAATGGCTTCTCTAGAATATCACTTGTGACTGCAAGACTAAATTCTCTCTTTGCATATTAAAGAACCCTGTGAAAAAGAAACAATTAAGACTTAGCCTTGGTAAAGTCTTAGTATTCTCTCCAAGTTTAAATTGATAGATGATTTTTGGTTCATTTAATAAAGAAGCTTAACAATACATCTTTTGAATGAGTTAAGTGTAAATTAACCAGAAATAGTTGTGTTTGGCAATAATTTCGTTCATAAAGTAATTTAGTTTTGTCAAGGGTGTTGCTAATTTAAACAAGATGACCTACCCTGCACATGACATTCTTGCATAACTTGGAGATTCTTGGCTAATAGCATCATAATTTCTAAAGGATATTCCAGAAGACACACACATGGTAGTGACATTATCATAACAGGCTCCACAGCCATCACTCACCAAGACCATCACAGCACCTCCACCCTTTCATTCAGAAAACAGCCTCTGGAAGGAAAAAAAAAAAGTGGAGTGAGAGGGCTGAGGGAGTAGGCGGAATCAATTGTGAAAAACTGACTATCTATGTTTCTCTGAATCTCCACCGTTCCTTTGTAGTTTTAGCAGAATCTTAATTTATTACATTATCTTTACTTTTACGTTGTCTTGGGTGAGACTCATTTCCATCCTTCTCTTTGAGTCATGTGGAATGGCTGCTAATGGGAATGATGACAACACAGTATTGAGTCATACAGTCGAGAGGGAAAGAAAAGCTCTTGCAACTGATTATTATTTCTCCAGATGCCACAGCAGAGTTAAAGTAGCAGTGGTTATAAACTATAACTGCAGGTCCTTTCCTAACAGCAATGGCAAAGTTCAACAGAGAAGATCAATGGACAGCTATGTACCAAGTGTTTCTTGTACACTTGGGGGGAGTATCGTCCTCTCTTCAAGAAATTGACAAACCAGTTCCAAATTCAAGCCATAGACATATGAAAATTTGAAAAACAAAACCTTGGTTAGATTCACCAATGGTCGTAAGGAAAGAATTTATTCAAGGGATAAGAGAGATTTAAATTAGTATGATACATCAGAGTATACAAAATTTTCACCAGCATAGTCTAATTTAGTCCTGACAATCAATCTGAGAAACTGGTGTTGTTATCTCTCTTTTACAGGTGAGGTGCCAATGGCTTAGCAAGTTCAAATGTCACTTTCTTACAGTCACAGTAATGAGGCCTCCTCCCCGACGTTTTCACTCTTATAAGGTCATTGGGTTACTGTGCTATGTTTAGATAGAAATAAGATTCTGAAGACCAGAAGAGGGCATGGGTTGGAGTGATCTCCTTTGATGTGTATGGGCATTGCCAGAATCAGGCAAGTGGAAAAGAAGCAGTTCCCCAGACAAGAACCCAGAACTCTGGTTTTGGCCCGCAGGAGAAGGAACTTTTATTCCTTTGGGCCTCACTGTCTTGATCCTATTCTTCAAGGAGGATGGAGACTCCTGATAATTGGTGTAGAACATGTCCTCTACAAAGTGGTGGCCAGGAGTTCAGATGAGACGGGGCCAACCAGCCCCAGAGGGCAAGCATTCTGTAAGCCTTATGATCTTGATCCACAGTATTCTCGGGGTTTGCTTGTTTGCTTTCCCTTTTTTGTCCTCTCCCAACCCCGGCCATTAACATCTCATCTAAATATACTGTTCCTTTTTCAGTGGAGTTGCAGAGAACAGAGGAATCATGTGTCCACCTCTGTACTCCCGAGACATTCATCTTGGTAAAGGTGGTGGTATCTTAGGTGAAGGTGAGTCTTAGACAGGTCCGTCTACTATTCTCAAAGTGAAAATCTCTCTATAAATAACTGTGGGGTGGTTGAGATAGTTTTACTATTAAGAAAGGCAGTAGTTTCCTGACTGTCAGATTGGTTAGCAAGTAACAACATGGAGTCTCAAACTTCAGTCTTCTGTTCTTTAACACCTTTGTTCTTTCTACTGCCACACCCACCTGAACACAGAAGAGGAACAACACGTAACAGCACTCTTCATGAGGCAGGGACACGACTAACTGGTTAACACTCCTCAGAAAAACCAGTAGAGAATTCTTAATTCATGGAATAAAATCTATCTGGATGTAATCAGAGAGGTAAAAAAAGAATTAGAATGTCATGACCCCACACACATCCAAGAAGGTGTGTTTCAAGATGGCAGCAGTAAGAAGTGTTGAATGCTGAATTTACTCATGGCTTCTTCCTTCAAAGTGCTCATAAGTCTCTTTTGTGTCTCTCAATCCTATCTCCTCCATTAGAAGACCTTGGAGTTTAAAACTCCCCACCACTCAACCACTGTATCCATTGGTCACTTGGTACGTAGTGTGATTATAGAGACATTCTACAATTCACCCCACACATCAAGTCTTTTTACTTCACTGCCACAGCCATACACCATTCACGGTTGTTAACTAAGACATGCTAATGCAGTCCCCTGGGTCCCCAGTCTTTTTAAGAAGTCTTACAACTTCTATGCTTGAAATGACTAACTGCTAAAGGAGTCTGGGTTTGCCTCCATCAGTACATCACTGAAAACTAAAATTTAAATTTGTCAGTGTTGTAACTGCTGACCTACTCTTTAGCAAATGTGACAGGAACAGATATATTACAGTTTGAAACCAATGACTAATACGAAATTTTGGAGTATTTATGCAAGCTGTCACTTCACATTAGCAGAAATATTTGAGGCTAAACCTACTTTAAATACATCTACAAAAACCATAATAATTTACTCAAAGATATTTGTTTCCCACAAATGATCTATAAGCAACTCTGCTTTGCTTCTCCAGGTGAAGATGACCTGAAAATTAAAACGAAAAAATTAGAAGAAAAAAATCTGTGAGAGCAATTCTAAGAAAATGACTTTAAATTCTGTGAGCAAAGGAAGTGTCAGTAGAGTGTCTAGTTTTCCAGGGTGACTATTTTCAAGGGTACAATGCCAGCTTGCCTTTATAGGTTTTGAGATGTCATTTAAAAAAATTAATCTTGGGGCCACCCTGTGGCCTAGTGATTAAGTTCAGCACACTCTGCTTTGGCAGCCCAAGTTCAGTTCTTGGGCATGGACCCACACCACTTGTCAGCAGCCATGCTGTGGCAGCAACCCACATACAAAAAAATAGAGGAAGATTGGCACAGATGTTAGCTCAGGGCAAATCCTCCTCAGCAAAAAAAAAATTGATCTTGTCATTTAAAAGTGATACATACCCATCATTCAGATAAAATACACTTAAGTTTTTCAATGATAATAGGTACAAACTTTATTGAATTCAAAGCAAAACAATTTTTAAAAATGTACGAAGATGTTATCAGTTTTTATCTTGGGGTGGAAAATAGAGTGGGATTATTGCGATTTTTGTTTCCTTTGTAGTTTTCTGTATTTTCCACACTGAGAATGTATTTCTTTTATAATTAGGAAAACATTAAGAATTATTTGTAAAGTGAGTTTATTCACATTGTACTCTGAGGATGTTAAGCAGTACCATTACTCTTTCTGAGAAAAAACAAAATTTCCTTTCAGAAGGAAAAAAATAAGGTTTATATAAAAATTATATAACCAGACTCTGGTTGGAACCCTATTGAAAGAATCTTCTGAGAGACTTTTATGATCCGAAATATTAATTCAGCATATTTTAATTTTCTCTGCTCTGGGTGGCACATTAATTTCTCCTCATTGACTTCCAAAGCATTCTGTGCACGGGCAAGCTATCCAGGGAATGAAACTCAAACCTGACCCAGCAGGCATTCAGCATCTTCTGTCATGGTTCTCTTCATTGTTTGCATAGCGCAGAATTCTTTTTGGCCAGGAAAGCACTTGTTTATTAAATTTTTCTTACAACACTCGTAGGTTTAAATTAAACAGGACTTCATTTAGAGAAAAAGCATGCAGGGGGTTTTCATAACACAAAGCATTTGAGAAAATAGTCAGAAACTTTTTCCCCATCCGATTGTTTCTCTCGTTCGGAATAATGTTACTTGTCCAACTTGAGACATGGGCAAGTCTTTTCTTTGGTTTCTGTAAGGTTCTTTTTATTTATTTATATATTTTTCTGGTGAGGAAGATTAGCCCTGAGCTAACATCTGTTGCCAATCCTCCTCCTTTTGCTGAGGAAGACTGGCCCTGGGCTAACATCTGTGCCCGTCTTCCTCTACTTTATATGTGGGGTGCCTCCCACAGCATGGCTTGCTAAGTGGTGCGTAGGTGCACACCTAGGATCCGGGCCTGTGAACCCCGGGCCGCTGAAGCAGAGCCCGTGAACTTAATGACTACACCACGAGGCTGGCACATATAAGGTTCTTTTTAAATGAGTGTCTGTTAAAAACTGTTCTACATGTTTGTAATGTAATTAAACACCCAAGTTTTTCACTGCCTTGGGGACTTTCCACTTTATTCCTATTGGCGTTAGCTCTGCTGGTTCAGGTAACAATATAAAACCTGATTTAACTGTCATTTATTGATAAATTAAAGTTAAAAGTTAGATTCTTCAGGTTTCATAGTTTTCCCCCAGCTCCATAAGGAACTATTACTAGGAAATCAACAAGCTCTACTTCCCTAAACATATGATTCAATATTTTGTCCTCTAACATATGTTGTATCAACATGACACCAACCAAACATGAAAATCTGACTTCGCTGGTGGATACTAATTCAGTAATGAAGCAAAAGTAAATAAAAAATTTTCCCATGTGGTTCTTGATTAGACAATAGCCACTGAGCTTTACTTGACTAAATGTTTTAAGAGCAATTCACCTCCATTTTATTTTCTTTATGGATGTGGACATCAACCTCCGTCTAAACAACAAGTGTGAAATGTATCAGTTAAGAAAGTATTAGCAGCCTGGGCACATCTTTCATTATGTGAAAATTTCAACCTCATCTCACTTTACTAGATTTCTATTCATAGATATTATCTGGATGTAAATTTCCTTATGCAAAAAATGAAGAAAATATAAGAGATATATCCACTGTGGTACCGTTTCCTTATGACAGTGTTTATAAAAGTTAAGAAGACAGAATTCCTAGGAATCATTCCTTGGGCTTAGTTGACAAGCTCAAGTTTCTCAAGTTGTTTTCATTTTTTTTTTTTTAATTCATAGCATCATTGATTTTAGAAACAATTTCCTAGTCACTAAGAGAACAGGGCCAAATGACTTACCCAACCTGCCTGCTAAGAGCCTCGTGCTTCTCTGGGTGAGCTACACACACACTGACAGCAGAACTGCCTTGTGGTAGGAGTCTATGAGAAGGGCCTTGTCTCGTCCTTCAGGCCAACACAGAAACATAGAAAATGCCCCCCTTGGCCCTGCAGAGGCTGTCCAGTTACTAATAAATTCAGACCAATTTGTTTATCAAGGGATTACCAGAGATCGTGTTAGCATTCTAAGGGTTTATAACCTACTTCTCACGGCCCCAATCTACCTCTCTGCTTTGTGAGACGTCCTGTCCTTGAAGTCACAGGGGACTTCTGCCAGGCAGATGATGTTATACGTAAGTACGCTGGAGCTGATCGAACAGCAAAGTGTCAGGGAACATGAAACTGCTGCAGTTTCACAACATATATTAAAAGTAGCATTTTTATGTGCCCTTTTCTCTGGATCTTTATCAAGGGATCCAAAATATTGCTCTCTTTCAGTTCATATATTTTAAAAGTAGTTTATGATTATTATGTTACCACTTTGTAAATATAACAAAAAGGAAGAAATGTACATGGATTCATAAGTCTCTTGATTCCTTAAATCAGAACACATTAAAAAAAAAGGAAAGAAAACTTACGGAAGTATTTTAAAGTATTGAAGAGACTTAAGATTGAATGAGTGATACAGTAATTGCTTTATTGAGAATGTCTACAATGTTAAGAATTTGCTTATAATTTCCTCAGATAAGAAGACCTATTATGTTATAAAATTACTTCCAAAAGATGTGGGAATTGGATTTGTACAGATTTACTCTGCAGTTTAGAGGTTCTCTCTACTTCTTACATTCTTATGAGAATTATTTGATAATGGTTTTGTTTTGTTAGCTAAACATGCCATCAAAACCACTCTGTTCCGTCCCACCAAGTCACAACTCCAAGAATTGCTTCTAATCACAGCTAATTAGGGTGGTGTACCAATTTTTTGCAACAGCTTCTTACTTGCTATTAAACAAATCTGGATTTTTGGTTCACATTTTAATATTATTTTCAGAAAATTAATATGCAAAATAAAATTATAGAAGGAACCAGCGTTCTTTTCTCCTGGATCCTTTTGTAACTGGTTTGGCCCCAGTCAATTATTCTTCAACAAATATGTGTCAATTTCCTACAATGTGCCAAGCACTAAGGAAATAATGACATGACTAAGAAGAATATTATCTCTAGTCTATCTATCTAACAAGAATAACTGCTATTCAACCAATAATAAACAAAATTAATGGGTTCTATGAAGAAATGCATAATACCATGGTATCTTACAAGGAAGAATTAATATCAAATTGGGTTTTAGGAAAGGTTCTCTGGAGGAAATTATATTTAAGCTAAAACCTAATGGAGTTGTCTTCCAATATTTGTTTTCTCCTTATTCCATGGTAATAGAACTTTACCTGGACACATAGAGACTCAGAATAAAGACTCCTTGCTTTCTTTGCAGCTAAATGAAGTCAAACGACTAATATCTGGCAAATGAAATACCAGTAGACCAATGTATGGAACTTTTGGGTTGTACCCTTAGAGGGAAAGTATGACTCATTTTTCTTTTCTTCACTTTCTGCTGCCTGGAATGTGATCATGGTAATAGGACATCTTGGAGAATGTGAGTATAGGAACTCTATGGGGATAGGAAAGTAACAAGGAAAGAGGTGGGTCTCTGATGATATTCAGAGCATAGCAGCCATACCAACTTAGAAATAAAATTCAATGTTGTTTAAATCACTGTTATTTTTGTTCTCTGTTACACACAGTAGGACATGTATCATAATACTTTCTTGAAGAAAGAAGCTAAGTAAACCAGAAGAGGACAGCATCGTAGACAAATGGATAATTGTGCACAACCCATTCAAGAAACTAAAATTGTCCATATGACTGGTATAGAAATAGAAAGGGGTAGATTTGTCAAGATGAAGTCGCAGAGGTGCTACAGTAGATTGTTGTAGTAATAACCTCCAATTTGTTCACTCCTCCGGGTACTCACTCTAAGCCTGACTATGTGATTTGCTTTGGCCAGTTGGACAATACCAAACACAACATTAGCAAAGCCTTGAAAAGTGCTTATATGTTGGGATTTGCTCTCTCATGCTGCACTTTTGGAACCTGAGGCCACCACCTGTAGACAAGCCTGGGCTAGCCTACTGGAGGATGAGAAACCCTGTGGAGGAGAAAGTTGCCGTCCCATCTGAGCCCCCTTAGACCAAGCAGCCTGCAATGGCTGGACATATGAGTGAGGCTGTCCTGGACTATCCAGCCTTAGCAAAGCTGCCAGATGACCTCAGAGATCTGCCAAAACAGCCCAGATGAGAAATGCCTAGCCTGTCTAGAATTATGAGCAAATAAATTGTTGTTTTAAGCTGCTGTGTTTGGGGATGGTTTGTTACATAGCAAAAGGTAACTGACAAAAGTAGACAGAGAATAGAATATATGGGATCTTATAGTTATTATTCATTCATCCAATATGTATTAAGCATTGTGGCTGGCCCAGTGGTGTAGTGATTAAGTTCACGTGCTCCACTTCAGCGGCCCGGGCTTTGCAAGTTCCGATCCCAGGCGCAGACCGATACAGTGCTCGTCAAGCCATGCTGTGGCGGCATCCCATAAAAAGTAGAGGAAGATGGGCACGGATGTTAGCCTAGAGCCAATCTTCATCAGCAAAAAGAGGAGGATTGGCAACGGATGTTAGCTCAGGGCTAATTTTCCTCACAAAAAACAAAAAACAGAAACAATATGTATTAAGCTTTAACTATGTACCAGTTAGTGTGCTGGAGTAGGTGCTGTACCAAGTGTACCAAGTAGGCACTGGAGATGCAGCAGTGTACAAGACACAAGGGCTCTGCCTTCGTGGATCTTACCTTCTTATTGGCCATACTAAAAATTTTGATTTGTCATAAGGATAATAAGAAAACTATTAAAAGCCTTTAAAGCAAGGGATCAATTGATTTGATCTGCATTTTTAAATGATTTTTCCAATTACAATGTGGAGGATGGATTGGAAGGGGTGAGTATGTACACTGAAAGATGAGTTAGGAGGCTGATGCAATAGTCAGGTGAGGGATCATTGTAACTTAGACTAAGGTGATATCAGTGGACATAGAAGAGAGATTAGTCAGTTAAGATGTAGAAAGGATAGGATTTGGGAACTGATTAAAACTATGGAGTGAGGAAAAAGGATGATCAAGGATAACTCACAGGTTTCTAGCTTGAGCAAGACATCAATAAATAGTAGCACTAATTATTGAGGTACAAAACATGGAAAGTAGAGAAAGTCTATTTAATAAAGATGGTGAATTTAGATTTGAAGATTTGAATTTAAAATGCTCATGAAGTATTAAAGAAGAAATACCAAAAAGGCAGATATGTGACTCTGGAGTTCCATGAGACACGTGGTCTACATATGTAAATTTGGAATTATTTGTCATAGTGATGGAAATTAAAGCCACATAGGAGTGGATGAGATTGCTAGAGAGGGGCCAGTGTAAATGAGAAGAAAGGAGGACCTTGGGCAGAATTCAGAGGAATAACAACACTTAATAGTTTATTAGAGAAGGAAAATCTAGCCAAAAAGATTGAGAAGAAATAACCAGAAAAATGGGAACCTGGGATCTGTAGGGAAAAGAGTATTTTAACAAAAGAATGGTCAACTCTGTTGAATGTTGCTGAGTGACTAAGTTAGCTGAGGATGGAAAAGTATTATTTGGATATAGTAACTGGGAGGTCATTGCTGAGATTAGTAGGAACTGATTCAGATGAGCACTGGAGTTGCAAGCCTGAATGGAGTGGGTTGAGAAGCCAGTGGAAAGTAAGGTAAGAGTGATAGTGTACACAACTCTGTGAAGAAGTCAGGCTGTGAAGAAGAGGAGAAAGATAAGACTGTAGCTACACAGGGGAATATGGGGCCAAGGAATGGCTTAAATGTTGATGAGAAGAAGCCAGCAAAGATGAAGAGGTTCAAACTATAAAGTAGGGATGAGATTCAGGTGGAGGATATAACTTTTCATAGGAATCAAAATGTTTTGTCTGATGACAGTGGGAAAAAGGAAAGGATGGAAGCAGATGCAGGAAGATTTGTAAATTTGGTGGAACTTGAGAGAAATCCTACATGATGGTTTCTCTTTTTATGTGTCTAATACAGGAGACAAGTTCACACGCTAATAATAAAGAAGTGGAGGAGGAGGGTCTTGAAGATTGAAGGAGAGGAAAGAAAGTTTGGAATAGTTGTTGTGGAGTGTGGGAGACCAAACTGAGCTAGAAAACCTGGTAAGACTGTTGAGCACTGTTGAGAGCCAAGCTGAATTTGTGAGCATGGGTTTACAGTAGTGCCATTTGAGCTGACTCACGGGAAGAGGATCACGGGGTTTATCTAGAGTTGGAGGCTTTCCAGGTGAATGCGGCCAAAAGGCAAAGGATCAAGGAAGTCAGAATATTAGAAAGACCATAATTGAAATATGGGAGCAAGGAATCTAATCTAAGGAGGACAGTGATAAATGTGAAAACAGGAGGAGACTGAGATATCAGGAGAAAGAAGAGAGATCAGTGGGCTAGAGAGCCAAATGAGGTAGAAAAACAGGCATGGCAGACACAGTGAAGCGGAAAGCCTTGAAAGATAGGAGGAGGTGGCAGACAGACATTAGGGTGGCCCCCATGATGTCCAACTCCTGGTGTTCATGCCTTTGTGAGATCCTCTTCCCTTGAGTGTGTGCAGGATCTTGACTTGCTACTAACCAACAGAGTACAGCAAAGGTGATGGGATGTACATGATTACCTGTACATGATTACATTACACGAGATTGGAATGGCCATCTTGACAGACCATCTCTCTCCCTTGCTGGCTTTGAAGAAGCAGCTGCCATGTTGTGAGCTGACTTATGTTGAAGGCCATGTGATAAGCAACTGAAGAGGGTCTCTGGCCAGTAGTCAACAAGAAACTGAGGCTTGCAGTCTAACAGCCTATAAGCAAGGGAAAGCTGCCAACAACCAAATGAGCTTGAAAGCAGATCCTTCTCCAGTCTTGCCTTAGTTGAGACTGGAACCCCAGCCAACACCTTTATTGCAGTACTGAGAGACCCTGAAGCCAAACCTGTACTCTTTACTCATAGAAACTACAAGATAATAAATGTGTTTTGTTTTAAGCTGCTAAATTTGTGATGATATTGTTACAAAGCATATATAATGAATAGAAAGAATTAGTCAGAGAGAGGCATATAAAACCAGAGGTGATGACAAAGCATAGGGAGTTATCTCAGGAGGAGGTGGAGTTGGTGGAGTGAAGGAAGGGGTCAGTGGAAATGAGGAGAATAATTTAGAGAAACAGGTTGCGTGGTCTGTTCCAAAATGGCCAAGAAGTTATATATGCAATAAACTTCAGATCTTAAAGACATGTGATAACAGCTGGTACTGAGAACTCTTACCAGTGCATATATAGAAAGATGTGGTCTCAGATTGATAATGAGGAGATGAGCACAACAGTGGGACATCTGTGTTTAGGAAAAAACAATAATCACAGCCCAGCTCTTTTGGAAAAACCATAGTGAACTAACTGAGCATGGTCTTTGGACATGTCTGTGTTTGCACCATAGCTCTGTGATTTACTAGCTATGTGGCCAAGAGAAGTTTTCTTCAGCTTGCTGAGTTTTTGTTTCTTACATGTAAAATGGATTTATTTCATTGTAAGGCTGGTAAAATGATTAAATGAAATGATAGATGCAAAACACTGATCACTGCACTTGGCATAAAGTAAGGGCTGAAATATAACTCTTTCTACTGACTTTTCACACAAGAAACTTCCATTTCACAAAAATAATTGATCAAATGAATTCAAAGACTTGAGGGAAATGTCATATAGCCGATCAAAGAGAGAAAGCTCTTAGAAGAACCTATACAAAAAAAGTAGCAACTCATCTATATAAATAGAACAGCACAAAAAGAGTTGAGAAATCGTTGTCCTAGCAGAGATGAGAAAAGAGGAAAATCCTAGTTTTAAAAGAAATGAGATGAGGCTGGATTACAAACTTATAGAATGCAACACTGAATTTCAGAAATATGATCTCATTTTTCTCCTGAGGAGATATTAAATCAATATCCACACCTGACAAGATCAACACATTTAAAAAAATTTCTTTCCCTCTGAGTGAAGACTTTATTTTAAGACAATCTCCATGTGTAGTGCTGGCCTTTGGGTTGGTCTCACCTGCAGAGTCTCTCAGTCTTTCAGGATGAAAATAAAACCATTCTTCCTCAGGGGCATATTAATCATGTTAAGCTATTCTTTAAAAGCAGTAGAGGCTGGCCCTGTGGCCTGGTGGTTGAGTTTGGCACGCTCCATGTCAGTGGCCCACGTTCAGTTCCTGGGTGCAGACCTACACCACTCGTTGGTTGCCATGCTATGGCAGTGACCCACACACAAAACAGAGGAGGACTGGCACAGATGTTAGCTCAGGGTGAATCTTCCTCAAGCAAAAAGAGGAAGATTGGCAACACATGTTGGCTTGGGGCGAATCTTCCTCAGCAAAACAAAAACAAAAACAAAAAAAATAAAAGCAATAAACAATACACATATGGTGATTAGGATAGAATTATTTTTCATAGGGAAATAAAGTCTGGCTCAGTATGTTTTGGATTCATGTTCCCAAGAATAAACTCACAATTCTCCATGCCTTTACCAAAAAGGAAAAAAAAGAATCCTCTGTTCTAAAGAATATGGAATCCTGACATTTGGGTTAATTTACACTTATAACTATCCAAATATATTTCAAGAACTAGTTGATATTTGAGAATGCATTTTTCAGATATTTTAAGTGGAAAAATCACATTTTATGTAAAGTAAACAAACCGAAACTCTGAAAGGTTGAATCTTATGGAACCTATGGTCTTAGGAAACACAAATAGATTTTAAAGTTAGAAAGCTCTCTCTTATATACAACATTTATCCTAAATTTATGCATATAAAAGTATCTGTAATGTCTACAAAATGCCCAGGTGTTTACAACTATTAATAACTGAAAATGTTTGCAGAACTTCATGCCCTTGGGCAGGACATAAAATTTAGACATACTCCAACAAAGAACTAAAGAACTTCTTTATAAGTAAACCACCCATTTTGAAAATAAAAGGATACGTGCAATTCATGAATTTTAGAATAAGGCAGAATTTGTGGTCTCAAACCACATTATACAAATAATTTTTTAGCTATATCACATTCTATCAAATTAGATATATTGTTGCCTCAGATGTATTGATTTCTTTGGTCCAGAAATTTAAATGCTAAGTTTTTGTTTTAGTCTCAGAACATTCTTTCACAAATATTTCTGTCCTCTTCCAGACCAAATAACCACAAGACTATTTCAAATCCACATTTTAAACTATACGATAAAGGTTTTTATAACACAACGTTTTCTCCTGAACAATTATTATAAGATAATGTTTTAAATGTTTATTTAAAAATGTTTAAGTTATCATATATTTAGTTTGACCTAACTAGATTCATATTGTACTAACTTTCATATTTTCAAAAAAATGTTTTGCCAGCTTGTCAAACTGCCAAAATTGTACACAGTTTAGAATCTTTGAGGGTTAGTTCTATATCTTGATTAAAGTAGCCTGAGTATTTTTACATTACTCTTGAATTAAACACATCTAGAAATAGAGCCTGGTTTCATTCAATCATTAGTAAATGTTCATTTGCATATGTTGTTTGGGTGGCTTAGTTGCCAAACATTTAGCTAAATGATAAATAGATACTCATTGAGGAATTAAACTTTCCTACAGGGTGGTCTTGATATGAGTCAAAGCCGGAAAATTAGTGCTTACTTTCCAAAACACCTAATGCACACAAAAGTAATTAATCCTATAGCTGTGTGGGCTTTCTATTCTGTGAATTTATAATGTCTTCCATATTTTATTAATTGTTTACATATTTAAGGTATTATAATTTCTCACATCACTTACGTAGGGTTGAGATACAAATGAGTTAATTTACTTGATGTAATCATTAATTACTGAATCATCTCAGTTGTGATCGTTCTGTTTATGAGGTAATTTCATGATGTAGACTGTTTTCCATTATTTTATAATTAAGTACCATTTCTGCACACCCTCTGGTCCCATTAGCTCACTCTTCCAATTCCATTGAAGGAAAATGCATTAGCAAATTACACCACTGCAGCTGATTCAGGTATTATAAGAAATTGACATTTACTAACAAAATACTCTAGTTATGTACTATAAAAATAACAGTTTAAGTCACTACCGTTAAATAAGGCTATTTCTTTTAAATAAGGTCGAATTGACAAGAGTCAATTCCAAGAGACACAACTTCCAGCCATCATGAGAAATCTACATGAGAGACTCCTGTTGCAGGCACCCAGAGATCTCCAATTCAGTCCCTCTGACACCAACTCCAGTAAATGTACAGAGGGCAAATCATTGAGTCGGGGATGTTCAATGGCACATCAACAGAGTCTTGGAGACTCAAAGACACACATGAAATGCAGGGCTGGTCGCCCAAAAGAGGCTATGGTGATGGTAGCAGGTCACAGCCCCTGCAACTGTGGCCAGGTGCAGTGAATGCTGCAAACAGAATCCATCTGATTCAGACATGATTCCATCATTCCACCATGATTCAGGCATGATTAAGGACCAATTGTAGCTATTTAGTAAAGGCCAACTATCTGTAAGGAAACTCGTATAAATGCCATCTGCTAACTGGTATTGCTTTTTTTAGGAAATTTATATCTAGGAATAAAATTTTATTCAGTTAAATTAAATAAATAAATATAATGTGCAAAGTATAAAGAATAAGGCAAAATTAATATGGTGTCTTTAAAAGTTGTTTTATTGGGCCTGGCCGGTGGCGTAGCAGTCAAGTTCGCGAGCTCCGCTTCAGCGTTCCAGAGTTCACCGGTTCAGATCCTGGGCGCAGACTGACGCGCTGCTCATCAAGCCATGCTGAGGCAGAGTCCCACATAGAGCAACTGGAAGGATGCACAACTGTCTACTGGGGTTTTGGGGAGAAAAAAAGCAAAAAAAGGAGGAAGATTGGCAACAGATGTTAGCTGAGAGCCAATCTTCCACAAAAAAGAGTTGTTTCATAATGAAACAATTATATAACAAAGTAATTCTAATGACATATGAATAAATAAAATATAAATGGAATAGAATGAAAATTAATTATGGAATTATGATTCTATTTTATATGAGTTAGTGAATTAAACCATAATTATTTATATTTACATAGTACCTTTAAGAGAAAATATCATGGGAAGGAAACTTGCAAAGGCAACACAACCTAAGCAAACAATATACCTTTTTTGGCAAATTTATAATCAATTCGTTCTAAAATATTACTTTGCTCACCACTCCAAAAAAAAAAAAGGTGACTTTGTGAGGTGATGGATGTGTTAATTAACTTGATTGTGGTAATGATTTCACAATGTGTACATATATCAAGCCATCACATTGTACACCTTAACATATATACAATTTTTGTCAATTATACCTCAATAAAGCTGGGAAAAAATAAAATAAAACTTTACTTTCTTCCAAAAGTCTTTGTCCCTTTCCCTTATATCCATTCTCTGGGTTTCTTGCCCTGGAGTCAACACTCTTGGGCATGGCCTTGAATATGCCTCATTGCCATTGTTGATGTGGTCAAAGACCTCTCAGGATGCTCTGATTCTTAAGAGCTTAGATGTTGTCACTATAAAAATAATTCTGCCGTGTGCCTGTATATCAGCATTGCATCAACTCATCCCTCATTTTCCATAAATGCCAAACCAACATTTTGTAACTTCTCTACCTCAAGAAGAAATCTATTTTAGAAATTTTCAATCTTTTATAAATATAAAGCAAATAATAGACAGGGGAGCAGAGACCAGATTGTAAAGGTCTTGTATATCTTTGCTACAGAATTTGGATTTTACTCTGAATTCACCAAGAACCCACTCAAGAATTTTATGCAGGGAAATCATATGAAATGATTTGTGGTATACAAAATTTCATTTAGTGGAAGTGGGCATAATGGGGTCGTGTCTGGGAAAAGAAAGTATAGGTGTGGAAACCTTAAGAAGCTATTGCAGTAAAGCTGGTAAGAAATTATAGTCCCCTCATAAATAAAGGGCCTAGCAATGATCATCAATAGCTGTTAAAACCACTAGATAAAAGGTAATACATATCTTTTTAGTGGGTGGATTAGTATAAGAACACACTAAGCCACTGAAAAATCTTATCATTACAAAAAAAGAAACAACCATGCACTATATACCTCCTGTTATGATGAAATAGGAATCACCTATGGATCATGCTTAGAAAAATTCTAATCAAGCTTCTAGTTCTAAACATGAGTTTACAGAAAATAGAGAGACAGAGAAACATCTTTAATGACACCACAAGGATACAGTCAGAAAAATCCACAATGTGGGAGATTCTACAGGACAATTGACCTGATTTATTCAGCAAAGAAATGGAAAGGAAAAACAAAACGGAGGAATCTCCAAAGTGAAGGAGACTCAGTAAGGTCACATCAACCAAATACATTGTGTGTTTCTTGCTTAGTTCCAAATTTGAACCAATCTGCTGTAAAAGCAAAAAATTATGAGACAACCAAGGAAATATACTTACTCGATATATGAATATATTAAGGAATTTTTATTATTTTATGATAATAACGATTTTGTGCCTATGTATTTAAGTATCTTTTCCATTTAGAAATGCATACTGAAGCTTTTACTGATTAAATGATGTGACATCTGGGACTTGTTTTAAAATAATCCAGTGGAGGGCCAAAATAAGCCAAATGTTGGTAATTGCTGAAGCTGAGTGACAAGTACATTTTACTATGATAAAAAATTTAAAATGATAGAGAGAAATAAAAGAAGCAGTAGCTGAGAGGATGGAAAGAAGTGAATAAGTTTGAGCAATACTTCGGAGATATTACAGGCGGGACTTGATGGCCAATTATATCTGAAAGAGAAGTAAACATGGCTTCTCAATTTCTGACTTGGTAATCAGAGGTATGGATGTGCTGTTCATCCAGACAGGAGGC
The DNA here is from genome assembly GCA_031878705.1 of Tapirus indicus. Lineage (NCBI taxonomy): Eukaryota > Metazoa > Chordata > Mammalia > Perissodactyla > Tapiridae > Tapirus > Tapirus indicus. Next base: position 122,005,885 of record CM062919.1, on the reverse strand, counting down.
ACTGCTGGGTGGAGGAGCAGATTTAGGGGTGAAGATGGCAGGTTCAGTTTGGGACGTGCTGAGTCTGAAATATGAGGTGGATATCTAAGTGTAAATCAATAGGTATACTAAGCAGAGAAAAAGGTCAAGGATATAAATCTGGGATATAAAAACATGTGAAGGAGGTGCTGGCCAGGTGATATATTGGTTAAGTTCATGTGCTCCTTTTCAGTGGCCAGGGGTTCATGGATTCGGATCCCGGGTGTGGACCTACACACTGCTCATCAAGCCATGCTGTGACAGCAGTCCCACATACAAAATAGAGGAAGATTGGCACAGATGTTAGCTAAGGGCCAGTCTTCCTCACCAAATAAATAAATAAATAAAACATGTAAAGGGATGTAGAGAGGAAGGGAAGACTGAGTAGTAGTATCCAGATAAATAAGAGGAAAACTAGTTGAGATTGGAGTTACTGAAATAAGGAAAGACAGTTTCAGGGAAAGGAATTGGTCAATCATGTGAATTAAAGAATTAAATGTAAGTTACAGAAAAAATAATCATTAGCTTCAGTAACTAAATAGCAATTGGTGCTAGTTCAAGATTACAAACTGAGTATATACATTTATCTGCTCTTATTCCTCAGATTCCATTAAAATAAGAATGTACCAGTTTTCAAGGGGAGGGGTAATCCCAGAACAGTGAAAAGAACAGGAGGGAGTTTATCAATGGATGGACTATTTCAACACAGTTCTAGAAGGTAGAAAGTGAGTGGAGGAGTGGAGCTCAATGAAGCAGGCTAGGAAAGACACAGCCCAGAATAAATATGGGGAGGCTGCAGCCAAGGAGGGAGCCATTCTGCCTCTTAGAACTTGGGAGGGGTTATAGACTCAGGAAGCCAGGTGTGATAGGCAGTAGAGTACAACATAGGACAGAAACAAGCATCTGTTGAAAATCTGCTGCTGATTTCCCCATCCTTATATTCAGAATACACAGCAGCCAGGTGTTACCCTCTAGGCAAAAAAATAAAAAAGTAGAAGAAGGTTTTTTTGTGTGTTTTCTAAATAAATTTAACACACTGTCTAGCATAAACAAAAGAAGTAACTGTTGTTGTTGGCACATGAGGAAAAAAACATTCTGACAGTCAGGGTTCCCAGGGTAATGGCAGAGCAGGGAAGAAGGCCTGGGCATGACTCTGGCAACAAAAGGTGGTGGACAGAACCAAAAGGGCTTGATATAAAATGGGGAAATGTCCTTGGGATCACTAGGCACAATGAAGAGCAAAAATGGACAAAGACTGAAATAAACTCTTGCCAACTACTTTATGAGAATATAAATTATAGGAAGCTATAAGTCTAAGGAGGCAGAAAGACATGAACACAGGCTGACAATAAAAGACTGAAATGAATCCTCCACTGACTTGGTGATTGGGCCTGTATATCCTAAATTTTTAAGGAAATTGAATTAGTTATCAAAACTTACCAAAAAAATGAAGATATTCTAAGACTTCTACTTCTAGCCAAGATGGAGTAAGAGGAACCAGATTTACCACCCCTCCTGAAACAACTAAATTGTTAATATTGTAATATTATATATATTATATAACAATATAATAACAATGAGAATTTAAAAACTGGACAAGGTTTTCAGGCACGGTGCATCAACTAAGTAAGCAGGGGACATTGATCCCTTAGAGAGGGAGAACAAGGTGAGCCCTATGACTGTCCCAGCTTACTGCCCAGACAGACTTTCCAGGCTGCGGTGTAAGGAGGGGGAATCCAAACAGAACCAGGCAGGAACCTTGAGTTGAGAAGAGACACATGGAGTCAAAGAGGCCAAGAGCTGGAGTTCAAAAAGCAGAATGCTAGAGAGGAGGGAGTTGCAGAGAGAAAGAGCTATGGAGATCCACAGGGGACACACCCCTCAAGTTTTCATATTTAGTAGCACATGCCTGTGGAGAAATTACCTGAGGAAAGGGAAAGAACCATGTGAAAGCAGCAGATACTCAGAGCTCACACGGGTCCAAGAATAGTTTATCCTCCAGATAGCCAGGGGGAAAAACCTCATAATTCAAGGAAGATTAGGTAGAGCATCTACAGCAGTATTATCTCAGTAGTGGAAGAAATTAGCCTTGGATTAAAGGTGGTTCTGGTTTCACCTAACAAGTTTAACACCAAGCTTGAAACAATCAAACTGTTACCAAGTCATTTAACCACACTTCAGAGCAAAGAATGTGTATAAGCATATAATATTAAGCATCTAACACATTGTAAACACATCTAACACATCTAACATTGTAAAAATCACAATGTTGAAATTTAATAAAAAATGATCAGGTATACAAAGAGGTAGGCTAATATAAACCATAACAAGGGGAAAAAAATCAATGAATAAACACAGTCCCAGAGCTGGCATAGATGATAGAATTGTCAGACAAGGACATGAAAATGGTTATTGTAATTATATTCCATATGTTCAAGAATGTAAAGGAAAGATTGAGCAGATGGAGACTTGAAAGACTTAAAAAAGACCCAAATCAAACTTTTTGAGATAAAAAAGGCAATGCTTGAAATAAAAAAATACCTGAGATGGAATAAAAAGCAGATTAGACATTGCAGAATTAAAGATTAATGAATTTAAAGATACAGAAAGCAAAATGAAATACAGAGAGAGTAAAGACTGAAAAAAAAAAATGAAGAGAGCTTCAGTGAGCTGTGGGACACTTTCAAGTGGCCTAATATACATATAATTTGAGTCCCCAAAGGAGGGGGGAGAATATTGAAGACTACAGACAAAAATTTTTCAAATTTGATGAAATCTATAAACCCACAAATCCAAGAAGCTCAACAAACCCTAACCACAAGAAGCAAAACTATACCAAGCCATATTGGAATTAAAGGACTTAAACCTACTGATAAAGGGAAATTATGACAAGCAACCAGGAAAAAAAAAAGGCACATTATATACAAAGGAACAAAATAAGAATGAGAGCAAGTTCTCATTGGAAAAATATAGTAAAGAAGATAGTGGAGCAATATCTTTAAAGTACTGGGGGAAAAAACACTGTCAACCTAAAATTGTATACCCAGCAAAACCATCTCTCAAAAAACAAAGGCAAAGCCTCTCTCAAAATCATCAGCATCAGACCCTTATTACAAGAACTGTTGACACATGTTCTTCAGTCAGAAGGAAAATTATAGCAGATAGAAATCTGGATTTACACTAAGGAATGAAGAGCACCAGAAATGACAAGTATGTGGGTAAATATAAAGACTTTTATTCTTATTTTTAAATCTCTCTAAAAGATAAATACCTGTTTAAAGAAAAAAAATAATAACTGAGGTTTATAACATACGTGGAGCATATGCACAAAGACTGGGACAGGGAAGTGAAAGTATATTATCTACAGTTTTTATGTTTTATGTCAAGCGGTATACTATTAACTGAAGATACACTGTGATAGTTATAGATACTCCAAACTTTAAAGTAAGCACTAAAAAACAAAATTGTAGTGAATAAGCCAATAGCAGAGAAAAAAATGTAATAAATAAAAAAACTCAATCCAAAAGAAGAGAAAAAGAATAAAAAGGGAACAAAGAATAGATGGGACAAATGAAACACAAATAGTAAGATGATGGATTTTAAACCCAACTGAATCAATAATCACACTAAATGTAAAGCGTCTAAACACCTCAGTTAAAAGTCATAGGTTATGGGGGCCAGCCTGGTGGCATAGCAGTTAAGTTCGCATGCTCCGCTTCAGCGGCCTGGGGTTTGCTGGTTAGGATCCTGGGTGCGGACCTACACACCATTCATCAAGCCATGCTGAGGCGGCGTCCCACCCAGAGCAACTAGAAGGATGCACAACTATGACATAAAACTATCTGCTGGGGTTTGGGGAAGGAAAAAAGCAAAAAAAAAAAAAAAAAGTCACAGGTTGTTACACTGGCAAAAATAAGCAAAATCTAACTATATACTGCCTACGATAAATGCCCTTTAAACATAAAGACAGAAAACAATTAAAAGTAAAAGGACAGAAAAAAATTTGTTAGCACTAATCAAAAGGAAGAGTGGTTATATTAATAACAAAGTAGATTTTAGAGCAAAGATTATTACCAGGGTAAAGAAGGACATTTCATAATGACAAAAGGGGCAATTCATTGGGGCAATTCATTAAGCAGACATAACAATCCTAAATGCTTATGCACCCAATTAACAGAGCTTGAAAATATATGAAACAAAGACTGATAAAACTGCAAGAAGAAACAGAAAAGTCCATAGTATAGTCAGAGATGTCAATATTCTTCTCTCAATAATTGATAGAACAAGTAGACAGAAAATCAACAAGGAGACAGAAGACTCAACAACACTATCTACCAAATCGATCTAATTGACATTTATAGAAAAAACACTTCACCCAACAACAGAAAAATATACATTCTTTTCAATTGTACACACAAGATAGACCATTTTCCTGCCCATAAAAAAAGACTCAAAAAACTTTAAAAAAATCAATTCATACACATTATGTTCTCTGGCGATAATAGAATTAAATTAGAATCAACAACAGAAAGGCCTCCCCCCAAATTCACAAGTATTTGGAAACTAAATAACACACTTTAATAACCTATGAGTCAAAGAAGAACTGAATGGGGAAATTAGAAGGTATTTTTAACCGAATGAAACTGAAAACAACATTTCAAAATTTGTCGGATGTGGCCAAAGCGGTACTAAGGGGAAAATGTATAATGGCTACATTAGAAAAAGAGCAAGGTCCCAAGTTAATTACCTCAGGTTCCATCTTAAGAAAGTAGTAAAATCAGAGCAAATGATACCCAAAGCAAATAGAAGAAAGTAAACAATAAAGATCATAGGGGAAACCAATTAAATAAAAAACCAAAACAATAGAGACAAACAATGAAACCAAGAGCTGGTTTCTTTGAAAAAACCAACAAAAATTGATAAACCTCCAGCCACATTGATCAGGAAACAAGAAAGAAGACACAAATTAACAATATCTGGAATGAGAGCGGTGATATTATTACAGATTTTATGGACTAGTAAAAGGATAACAAGGCAATATTATGAACAACTTTATGTCAACAGATGAAATGGACAAATTCCTTGAAAAATATAGGCAACTAAAGTTCACAGCTGCTCCTTCTCCAGAGCATTGTTCCTGGCAGAATGGGACCTGTCTACCTGGGGGTTTATGTCCCCTAGGTACCAACCTGCAAATAATAACCAAGTAATACATGGGTTAAAAAAATCAATCCACCCCACCCCACCCTTGCCTCGAGTAGGGACCAATTCTGTGGTGCAGTTCACACTCTAGAGGTCCCTGCAGGATCAGGCTGAAGCTGGTCTCCAGCTTACATCCTTAGCTTCATCCTTACTTGGCTTTCTTCCCCTGCCTTATCCTGCTTCCTCACTTTCCTTCTCCCGAGAGTAGTCCTTCAATAAATCACTTGCCCAAGGATCCCTGTCTTGGGCTCTGCTAACCAGCAAATGGGACATAAGAGCGAGGCTGGAAGGGAGAAGGGGCTTACTCCTTCCTCTTACCTTGCTGTTCCTGTCTGCATCACCCCAGCAAGGACCCCTTATCTTGTGTTATGGATTAAATTATGTCCCCCCCAAAAGAGGTTAAAGTCCTAACCCCCGGTACCTGTGGCTATAACCTTATTTGAAAATAAGGTCTTTGCAGATGATCAAGTTAAGATGAGGTGGACCTTAATCCAATGTCTAAGGACACCAACTGGTGTCCTTAGAAAGAAAGGAAATGTGGACACAGAGACAGACACGCACAGAAGGAATAGGATGTGAGACACGAAGGCCATCTACAAACCAAAGAAAGGAACCCCCGAGGCTATCAGAACTAGGAGAGAGGCCCAGAACAGATTCTCCCTCACAGCCCTCAGATGGAACCACCCCCGCTGACACTGACTTCAGACTTCCAGCCTCCAGAACTGTGAGAGAATACATTTCTGTTTTTTAGCCACCTAGTCTGTGGTACTTTGTTATGGCATCCTTAAGAAACAAATACACCCTATCAGAGGCAGGTGGCTCCAGTCTCTGGTTTTCTTCCAGCACCCTCATAACCAACTGCATCTCTCCATCTTGGGGGTATCCAAACCAGCCGGGCAGCAGCCACAATGCCACCATTCCACCATGGCTCTCCATCAACTTCTAGGTTCTGCTAACCCCGACTCTTCCCTTGGTCCCCAGTCCCCAGAGACGGGAGCTGCTCCCTGCAGTTAGTTTTACTTCAGTGTTCCTTTTTTGGTTTTTCGGTTTCCTGACACCCGTTTAACCAATTCCTTCTATTTAATTCCCTCTGGGAAAAAGGGAATGGCTAGCACAGTTTATTTCTGACCAGACCCCTGCGTGATAACCATTTCATTCAGAGTAAAAGCCCCTGGCTCCTTCTCTGCCCACATTTCTTGTCATACCCTCTGTCACCTGCTCTGCTCACCCACCCACTTTGCTAATCCTTATATACCAAGCATGCTTGCTTCACGGCCTTTGACTTGCTGTTCCCTAGACTTGCAGACATCCGTGTGCATGCGACTCACTGCTTCAAGTCTCTGCCCTACCTCAGAACACACCTTTCCTGACAATGTATACAAAATTATGGGGCCAGCTCCATGGCCTAGTGGTTAAGTTTGGTGCGCTCCACTTCAGCGGCCCAAATTTGGTTCCTGGGCGCAGACCTACACCACTTGTTGGTGGCCATGCTGTGGTGGTGACCCACATACAAAAGAGAGGAAGATTGGCAACAGACATTAGCTCAGGGCAAAGCTTCCTCAGCAAGGAAAAAAAAAATTCCCTCAACCCCTATACTCTCTTTCCCCATGACCCCTTTGCTCGACAGCACTCATCATCTTCTGGCACACTATACCCATTTGTTATCTGTCTACCCCAGTAGAACACAAGCTCCATGAGAGAAGTTTTGCTCACTGCTGTGTCCCCAGTGCCCAGAGCAGGGTCTGGCACTCAGCAGGTGCCAACTTTGGAAAGACTGAATAATGGTAGAAAAACCCTACTCGCAGCCCTACCATTGTGTCAGTGTGCTTGAACTATAACCAATCTTTAATTTTTAAAAGATGTGTATTTATTCTTTTGTTTTGTTGGCTGTCTTTCTTCTGTGGAACCACTTTATAGCAATGTCTCCTGAAATTCCTTAATGATACTGTTGTGTGTCTCCATCCGTTTAACAATCTAGAATTTTTAGAATGCAAATATTTCCTCCATTTTAAACCTTTAAAAAAGTATTAAGTCACGCCGTGGCGGCGTCCCATATAAAGTGGAGGAAGATGGGCACGGATGTTAGCCCAGGGCCAGTCTTCCTCAGCAAAAAAAAGGGGAAGATTGGCAACAGATGTTAGCTCAGGGCTGGTCTTCCCCACAAAAAATAAAAAATTAAAAAAAAAAAAGTATTAAGTCGAACAAGATTGGCTAATCAGCAGCATTTATTAACAGGTTGGTCACTGTACCACAAGACTGAACTAGACTCTTTGCTGAGGTGACCAAAGAAGGAAATGTAATTCCTGCCCTCATGGAGCTTACAATCTCATGGATATCCAACTCCTACGTGCAAAAAAATCTCAGACTGTTATCAACAATGCACAAAAGAAAGCAAAATATATACATAAGTGCATTTAGATGAGACACAATGGCTGAAGGGCCATTTGAACTAAAATAACTCCTAGAAGTTGAGTGAAAAGCCAGGATTTAAAGAGACAAATTTCAATGAGGATTAAATACTCGCAAAAGGAAATGATAAGTACTTGAGTATGACTTCAACAGTTACCTGTCTGAAAATGACACTACGAATTTGGCCTGCAGTCTCTCCCTTCTTAGTTACCTATTTTATCCTTTGCTTTCCCTTAAATGTATCATATTCTATTCCAAATTCAAATGCTTCTATACTTTAAACGACAGGGTGGAGTCACTTCATAAGCTCCTTCTGACTCATCCTCAGGTCTCAGTTGAAATATCATTTTCACAGAGAGGTTTGTTCCAGTCACTAACTATGAAATAAATGTGCCTTATTCTCCATCTTGGCAATTCTTTCATAGCCCTTACCACAATTTATAACCATAAGTTTATTTGTGACTTTATCATTTGTCTTCCTCACTAGGTTATTAACTACATAGAGGCAGGGTGTTTGTATTATTTTTCATTACTGCATACATACTGCTCAACACAGTGCATGGCACTTAATATATATTTCTTGTAATGGAATTAAATAGTACATATTTCTGTGAAGGCCAGAAATCCATACATATAAAACTGACTCCAATACCCAAAATAGTTTTATTTTAAATATTTACCAAATTCAAGTTGTGCTAACTTTGGATACACAGAAATGTATCCACACAATTATATATGCATACATATATAAATACACACATACATAATTCAGATCCATGGTAATATTTGGAGCTTTACCTACAAAATTAATTTCAATTTGGGTCAAATATTTTACCTTTTACAATAAACCTAATTTATTCACGAGACTCTTTAATCCATCTGAGATAAGGAATATAATCCTGGATAGGATGGGGATGTGAGAGTGGGATGGTCAGAGCTGCCTCCAGCCCTTACAGGGTGCCTTGGTGCAAATTAGAAAAAGGAGCCACATTGTCTGAGTAGACATGACCATGTACCAATAAACTCTGCTTGGTGGGTGAGCCTGGGCAGGATTTCAGCTCCCATTAGCTGCCTCAGCCAGGTCTCTTGAACAGGGCATGATCTGCACGTGGCTGGCAGTCCTGGAGGGGGCTGCTCCATGGTGGTGGGAGCAGAAGATGGCAATCTGGTCACCCTTGTACAGCTCCATTCCTTGCTGGAAAAGATTGATGTAATTTGTCTGGATGAGTTTGGCTGGGGAGGGGTCCCTTCTTCTCACCACTTCTGATGATTCAGCTGAAGAAGGAGCTCTTTCTGATGGAAGAAGACCATTTTTCACGTTCAAGTGTGCAGATGGCTGTGAAGCCTCCAAGTGGGCTTTCAAGGTTCAATTTTAGGAAATAATCCAACGTTGATTCTTAAAAAATTATGCTGATCCTAAAAAATTATGCTGTCAATCTGGCTGTAGGTGAGCTTTGCAATTTCCCTCTGCAAAAAACAAATCAGAAGTTAGTTCATTTGTGTAACACTGCTCAGTGACTATTGGGAAACTCTACCAGCGGCAGTGAGAATAAGCTCGGCTATTTCATCAGTGACCCGATTTATTGACTGTCATGACTAACAACAGATGGATCAATTCCAGCTCCCGTGTATCAAGAAAGACCAAGTTTGTCTCATTTCAGTAATCTTTTATAAACTCTCTATATCTCTAAATGTAGGGTCATAGGTTATAATAGTTGAATAATTTTTTAAAACCCAAATTAAGTTACCTGTAAGTGTTCTTAATCTTGAAGTACAAACCATAAGGAAGGCCTGTTCCAAAACTACTAAGATGAGTTCATCACTTGGAGTGGGAGTTCAAACCACTGAAATACAATTTTAAAAGGATTTTTACTTTGGAAAAAGAACTTACAACTGGTATTTGGGAATAAAGCCTTGAATAGTGAAAAGCAACCTAAACTGGGTCCCTGGGTCCTGGTTTTTCAACTACCTAATTAGATGATATTGGGCAAGTAATTTAATCTTGATGGGATTCATCTTGAGATCTGTTTACTAAATGAGAGTTTAAAGTCTTAAAGTCCTTATAGCTCCATAATTTATTTTATATTAAAAATCCTCAAAGCAGGAAGAATGTCAGATAATGCAGTCTGTGGGATCAGAAGTAGCACTTGCAATCATGTGTATACATGTGTCATGTGTATACAACAGCCCCTGGGTGAAATGTTAAGTATATCACTGGGGTCCTACACTGAGCTCAGGACTGGACCAAATATCCCAGCAGATTCTTCTCAGTTATTCTAATCACTCACCTCTTTGGGGAAAAACCTAGCTCCACTAGGAAATCCGGGCCCAGGAAATGAAAAGGGCGGAAGCCTTATCTAGCCATTGCGACCACTTCCAGAGTAATTAGTTCAATCAGCTCTGCACCTCACCATCACCCACTTTCACAATAGCTTGGTAAAATCTATGTCCGAGAAGTGAAGCAAATCCAAATATGGCCAACATTCCTCCATTGCCAAAATGGGAAAACCGCCTTATCTCCTTTCCAGAATCCATCTACCAGAAAATCAGCTCCCCTGTTAAATACTCAAGTGGTCAGAAAGCACATTTTGTGTGCAACTCGGTAGAGGCTTGTCCCGATGCCAGCTTGCTGGGATCCCATAAACGTCAAGTCTCCACTCTGGATAACGCACAGATCTTTTTAGAAACACCTTCTTTACGCAGACTTTGTCTAGCTGAGGGAAAGGTTAATTTATTTAGGTACACGGGATACGTAGGGCATCCCGCTTCTGAACGACCGCAAACCTTCTACTAATTCTTCCTCCAGAACTAACGCCGCTATTTACACCGCTGGGGAAACGTCCCCGGGGATTTTTGTCTTTTTTTCCCATTTAAAATGAACGCTGATTCCGTAGCCAGCTGCTTCTCCTCGTCTCCACCTGGGGCCGGGGAATCTGCGTTCGTGCATTTCGGCGGGGGTTGGCGGGGGGAGTAGGGGTTGGTTGGGGGACGCCGAAGGAGCCCTGATGAGCTTCAGGGCACAGGTGGGGCCCTCGAAAAGGGCGTCCCGGGCCAGCCCGCTCAAGCGGGGGCAGTCCCTCCGGGAGGCATTCTCAGCCCGACACCCCACCTCACCCCACGCACACGCGCTCGTGCCACTTTAGCAGCCTGCAGGACCTTAGGTGAGGATGGGACCTCTTCTCGGAACGGTCTTCAAACCATCTCAACCTACTCAGCGCCTCGCACCATCTGGATCGTCCCCCCCGCCTCTAAATCAGACCCCAAGGAAGATCTTGACCGACTCAAGCTTCACACTGAAAATCACCAGGCAGCTAGGGGAGTCCGTGCGGACCAGGAGAGGGAAAGGGGCCGAAAAGCTCCCTCCCGCCAACTCCAGCCCGCTTGGTTCTTCCTCCCCCGGGGCGAGGGGCGGGCCGGGGTGGGGGAGGCCCTGTAAGTGGCCCCTCCCTTCTCACCTCCCGCAGCCCACTCTTACTCACTTTCTCTCGGAGCCTCCGCTGGCCGCCTTTAGCCCAGGGTGGTGCGGAGGGGCTGCGGGCTGGAGAGGGGCGCCGGCGGGAGTCTCCGGGCCGCGCCCTCGCCCCAGGCCGGCCGGCGGGAGGACCGGGGCGGTGCACGCCCCCACCCGGGCGCCGCGGCGAGGCGGGCGCGCTCCGATCCGCGCCCTCGAGGCAGGCTCCGAGGGCTCCGCCGGTCCCGCCCCCTCCGACCGCCGCCGAGGCCCGCGGCCCCCCCCCGCCGCCGCATCCCGGAGGCCGCCAGGCCCGGGGGACGCGTTCGCGCCGGGGCCGCCCCCTCCCCTCCCCCCGGCCCGGGCGGGGGCGCGCGAGAAGCGGTGACGTCAAGGGGCGCGCGGTGGCAGCACCTCCCCGCGCGCTAGTTAAAAAGAAGAAGAAAAGAGGGAACGAAACATGAGAGGCTGTGTGAGAAGCTGCAGCCGCCGGCAGAGGAGACCTCAGCATCATCTAGAGCCCAGCGCTGGCCCTGCCTCCGCCTGCCCCGCCGCCACCGCCGTTTCTGTTCCTGCTACTGTCTCACCTAAACAACTCCCGTTACATGGACAAGTGAACCTCTGTGGCCGTCTTCTCCTCCTCTTCTTCCTCCTTCTCTTCCAACTCCTTCTCCTCCTCCCACTTGCCAGCCGCAGCAGAAAGCCCCTCACCCAGTTGACACTGGCACAACTGCAGACGGTGTCATCCGCACAACTTTATCTCGCTCCTCGGGCTCCCCTAAGACATTGGACCCATCGCCTTGTCTTTTATTTTTTTTGCAAAGTTGCATCGCTCTACATATTTTCGTCCCCGCCACCTCCCTCTGCCTCTCGAGCGTCCTGCCGCCCCGCAGCCTGCTCCTGGAGCTGCGCCCTAGTGCCCCTGCTGGGCAGTGGCGTTCCCCCCTCATCCTCCCGCGCCCGGCCCCTGCCGCTCCGGGCAGACGATGCTGAAGATGCTCTCCTTTAAGCTGCTGCTGCTGGCCGTGGCTCTGGGCTTCTTTGAAGGAGATGCTAAGTTTGGGGAAAGAAGCGAAGGGAGCGGAGCGAGGAGGAGAAGGTGCCTGAATGGGAACCCCCCGAAGCGCCTGAAAAGGAGAGATAGGCGGATGATGTCCCAGCTGGAGCTGCTGAGTGGGGGAGAGATGCTGTGCGGTGGCTTCTACCCTCGGCTGTCCTGCTGCCTGCGGAGTGACAGCCCGGGGCTAGGGCGCCTGGATAACAAGGTAGGCACGCACCCGCCTCGCAGATGCGAGATTGGCATGCTGGGTGGGGTTCCCCGTGGCTGCGGCAGTGCTGGTGGCTGTAAGAGAGGCAAAACTTGTTTGGGAGTTCTTTTTGATAACTTTTCTAAAGCTCCAGCGGGATTCCGTTGTGTGTTCCTCTGGGGTGCGCAGATACCTCTCCCGCCCCGAGTCCGCGGTCGGGATGCTGTGCTAAACTGCCTATCTCAGAAAAGAAGCTTCTGCGGTACCTGCATTCTGGGTTGGGTAAATATTTTAAAAGAATCACGATTAACAGTGTGTTTTGGATCTAATCGGGCATTGGCTGCGATGAAACTGTAAATTAAGGTGACTGTGGCTTCCGGTTTATTTTTCTAGGGTAAAAAGATTCGTGCAGTTTTCTCCACGTGCTCGGTTAGGGAGAGGACTGAATCGTAAAGGATGATGAAGCATGGTTGGTTTATGATCCGCAGCCCCGTCGGAGGGGGTTGTCTTGCATTGCAATAGTTAAATAACGAAAAGAAACGCCTGGTACTCCAGTTGAAATTCCGAAAAATTGGCGAAGATTTTGCTGGGGCGTATTTATCACATAAAACTGAAACGATTCTCCCTCTCAGTGTGTAATGTTTTGTAACTATGAATTCAAGCTTTCAATGATAGTTATCTAGGAAGATCTCTAGAGACTTGTTTTAGAAGTAATGGCATTTACATTTTCCTTCTGTTAATAAGTTTAAACAAATATGAAAATAGTGTTGGTTGAGCGAAAAAGACAGGCTTATTTTTGAGTTTGCAACATCTTTCTTGCCATGGGATGCAGTAAAGTGTGCTATCTACTGTACTCCGAGGAAAGGCTGAGGGATCACGTCATTAACAATCACTGCACGTGAAATAAACAATCAGGTGTCTTTGCCCCCCCTCCCCTTCCCCATTTTAGGTTTAATTAAGAATTCCTCTGTTACAACACTGCAGTTGTCAAGGTCTGAGAGACTCTTGGAAAACTTGTGCTTCAGTCTTGCTGGCCCAGGCATAATAAAAAAAAAAAAAATACCCAGGCTGAATCTAATTTTTATGCTCAGTTCACGGTAGATTTCACTCTATTCTCATGTAAACAGCTCCTACGAATCAACATATGTGTCTGGGTGGTATCTCTCACTTTGTTTTGTAACAAAAAGCCATATTGCATCATTTAATTTGCTCAAGTCATGCAAATAGGAAAAAATCAATAGGACAAAAAGGGGTCGACTTATCCTCCTCCCCACTAAACTGCTGCCCACACACAGAGTCCTGTTGCTTATGGCAAAAGAATAACAACAACACCATTGTGTTTGTTAGTTGGTTCTCTAATGGGTGAAACTAGAGAACATCATTCTCTTTCAGTCCCCAGCTCTGTCCAAATGTTCATGCCTTTTGAGGGAGCATTTGTCCAACTCCCTCTATTCCCAGATGAGTGAGAACTATCTTGCTGCAGGTTTTCAGCTGCAACTCTCTCTTTATTCTTACCATATGCAGCAGTAGTGTGAGATTCGGGGAACAGATATTCCAGCGTTTTATTCCAAACAATGTCATTAAGCTCCTGCATTGTAATTGAATTAAATCTCAAAATAGCTACATTCACATCATCTGCAGGGTTTTACCAGGAGCCCAGAAGAACCAGGAAATTCAGAGAGAGGTTTAGAAATAGGTGCCATTAAGTCTTCCTCTGTACAATGTACACTGAGTACACCGATGATCTGCAGACCCCTGCAGTACTGAACTTACAGGAACATGAGGAATGAAAATTTTGTTCTTAACTAAATATAGTGGGGAACTGGGTGGGGTGTGCCGAGGGGAGTTATAACCCTTAAGAGAAGTTATATAAAATTTTTTTTAAAGAAATCATTCTTTAGGAAGCAATCTGCCACGTTAGCTATCCACATTCCTTTCCGTTTTACGTGCTTCCAATCTCCAACAAACCCCTGCTCATTTGGAAAATGTGTCTCAATTAAATTTGGTACACTAGACTTTGCTGGTTCCATTACAAGTGGTTTATAAACCAACAATACTCAAATTGTTCAAAACAGAGATTTGATATAGCTATGCGTACGCGTTCTTGACCTATATTAGTTCTCAGGTTTTAATAGTTTTTAAAACATGTTATTTTATAATAAACTTCAGTGTTCCCTTTTTTTCCCTTAAGCCTTCCTGGCTTATAATATATGTTAGGGTCTTATTTCATAATGTGTGTACAGGAGAGATGATGGCTATTTGAAACGGCCCTTTTTTGTTTATGAAAAAATTTTTTTTCCCCAGAAAGATTTCTGCAACTTTTCAAGAAACTATAGGAGTAGCTTTTTCCTACAAGACGAAACTTCATAAACAAATAGATAGTAGCAAACTAGGTAGCAGTATTGAGCATGCTCAGCTGTGCAATTAAATCCAATTTCTGGACCAACACATTTTCTTTAATGTAATGAACTAGCATTGACTTCAATTCTTTAGCCATGGTATTACGCTTTTATATTTTAATTTTTTGTATGTTTTAATAATTTTGTGTACTGTAACAAGATGGTTAACTAACCTTATAAATAAGTACTGCCAAAATTTAGGAAGTTAAATTGTCTCAGCAATATTTTTGCAGCTCTTAAATACAACATGCTAAAAGAATCTAATTCCCATTAGCCAAATTGAATCCACAACCAACTGAAATACCCCCATTTCTAAAACTTAACTTGTAGCCACAGAGGCATAGAAGCTCTCTCTACCTTGGGTGGTTTCACAGCCAAAGCTGTCAAGGAATGGGTGAAAAGTAATTGTTTTCAAGTGTGCCCTTTTACAATCATTTGTTTGCTCCGGCTCTTTCAGGGACAAAGGCTATTGTTGAACACATCCAACTAAACAAATAACTCATCCTGGGGTCCCTTTAACAGCTGCCTTAGTACAATGATCTATTTACATATTAGCCTAAAATTGAAACTGAACTCTTTAATGACATAATCCAGCACTATAGTCCAGAGACGCATGTGTTCCACCCAACAGCTGAACAACCTTGTAGGCATATGATTTTTTAGAAATAACTTTTTGTGTATCAAGTGATCTTAAGGCGACATCTTAATATACTGTCATGTATTTTCTCCTTTTGTCCACTCATTGAACCCATGTGGGTGCCTTTTTATCCTCTTTGTTTAGTTACTTGATAAATAAAGAGAAATACAGAAGGTCTCTGTCACCCATTTTACTATTTGTAGATAAGCTATAGTTGTAGGGCACGCTTCACCGTGTCTTCCAGTATTTATCTTACCTTTCTTCTATGGATTTTACTTTCATGTGGCTAAAGATTAAAGGATGACCTGCCAGATGTTATAAATTAGTCAGCAACAGCCACAGTCATTACTAGGCATGCTGTAATAATGTTTCGAAGTTTTACATGATGTCCAAAGTATATTTAGTTTAAACCACTATAATTTGATGGTTTCGTATATGGCTTTTAAAAATCGAAACAGGAAATTAGCTTAAATTTCTTCTTAAGATTGATGACATTGTCAGACATAAAGTTAGGGATCTCTATAGACACAGAAACATAGGCAAAAAAGAAGAAAAAATATCCTGCACACACCAGTACTCATCTGTCTAAAACAGTGTTGCAGCTTGGGCTGAGTCAGTTTAATTGACTTCAGTAAGACTATTGGTTCATTGAAACCAAAGCCAGAATGATGGCTCTATCTATCTTCAAATAGGTATTTACACTGCAGACCTCACACAGAGCAAGATGTTACCATCCTGCTGGGCCAGAACAGCACGAAACTTTACAAAGAATAATATTATACTTGATTTCAGATAATTTATTGAATCCTATTTCTGAATCTTTTGATGAGAGATCTTGTGGCCAGGACACATTCCAAAAATTGTAAAAGACAAAATTCTTTAGGCACTAAAATCAAGCTCTTCCTGGATAGCAGCTGGGAGAGTATATGGGGATCATTTTGTCTCAGCTATAAAAAAATGGAAGCATGCATATTCTCCATAAAACCAAAGGTAATTACGTTGCAGGTTTTCAGCCAGCAAAAGAGGTGGCTTCAGCATCCTGCAGTTGTTTTGTTCTTAGTGGACTGCTGTATGATAAACAAACAGAACAAAGTGGAACAGTGTTAATATTGAATAGATCTGGTGAGGTTTGCCAAAGTATGGACAATAAAAGACGTTTAAAACATTCTTGGAATGCAAATTCTAAGTGTCTGGTATATGTTTCCTTTTAGGAAAGTTTAACCATTTAAGCAATTGTTATTTAAATAAATTGATAAAAATCAAAATGTAAATATAATTGTGATTAATAATAACTTTTCTGAGTATCGTAAATGGTTACAACACATCATATATATATATTTTTTCCGAAATGGGGTAACTTCTGTGGGACTTTCAATTACTGCAATGCTGAAGTTTCAGCATGCTTGTATTCAATGATTTTTTTTGGTTGCTTTGCTCTTTCAGATCCAAATTTTGTGATCACCTAGATTATCTTTATCCTAAAAAATAGAAGCCATACAATTGACTCAAATTAGAACCTCAACTTGTGAATGAAATATTTGCTTTAAACAATGATCTAGAGTTTAAAATGTTAATTTCAGTTCATAGTTCTAAAGAAATAATTAAGTATAAATATAGTTACTTAAACTGGGAAAAAATATAAAATTCAACCCCATTATCGTGTTGTTTAATATGAAAAATCAATGCTTGATTTAGACAGCACTACATTTCATGTCTCAAATGTTGAGCTGATATTATCTTATATATTTATTAGAGGAGCTCCTTTTTAAAGTTAATACTAGACACCGAGACCTATTTTATCTACCAGTTACTAACCTCAATGAATCAATAACTCCCAAATTGATCTTACTGAATTAAAAGACATAATACTGTATAAATAAGGATAAAACATGCATTTTTCATTAAAACTCACTAAATACATACAAAAGCACTTTTATTAAACTCTTGTGTTTATTCATGCATATAACATACCTGAGGAACTAGTTAGAAGGTTTTTCCTGGCTCTAATAAAATGAATAATAAAAATTGTCCTTAAACCTGTTTTATTCAGCTTCAGATATTATTTTTATAGAACATGAAAGAGAGAGATTTCTCCCACGTTAGAAGACTTTCCCTATGCAATACGTAGATTGAAAATTAATTGAAATTAGAAGAATGTAACTTAAGTAACCTTTTTGAGAATATCATATTAGGAATTTCAGAAGTGAAAGAGATTTTCACCTAAAGCACAAATAAGCCATGTCTTAAAAAATTCTGCTTTACGTACAGTTGGATAAAGGCGTTTTGGAGTTGTGGAGTTAAATATCAGTCAGTGTACACGTTGAGGCTGAGTAAAGTGATAAAGGGTTAAAGGATCTAAATATAATTGTCATTTAATTTTTCACACCTGAAAGACAGGTGAACCGACTTTGATTTGCAAGAGTAACAAGCAATTTTGTGCATCCCTACCTTTGCTTTCCCGTCCCAACCCAAGAGACTGGACTGTATCCTTATAAAGGCATTCTGTATTGTGATATGGTAATTCTTTTCAGACAACTGAACTGGCTAAATCATACTTTTCTACTTACATGATTACAAAACAATATAACTAAACCTAACTTCACATAACTAAAAAGAAGTGTTTCTCATTTATGGCTTTCAGATATTTTCTGTCACCAATAACACAGAATGCGGGAAGTTACTGGAAGAAATCAAATGTGCGCTGTGCTCTCCACACTCTCAGAGCCTGTTTCACTCACCTGAGAGAGAAGCCTTGGAAAGAGACCTAGAACTTCCCCTGCTCTGCAAAGACTATTGCAAAGAATTCTTTTATACTTGCCGAGGCCACATTCCAGGTAAAAAATGGATAGATGAAATAAACTACTGCAGAAAATCCTTACAAGATACTTGTTCTTAAATGCTTGCTTACTAGAGTGTAACGTTTATCTCACCTTTCAAAATACCTGTTTTTGCTTCATAATTAACCTTTCCAAATTTGTGACCTTTTATTGCTGCTAAAAGGATTACTGTCATTTCAGTCTACAAATGGTATATTGTTTTGTGTAATGTTTTACATCTCTTGTTAAACTGATAATACAGTTGGTAATCTTTACACACATTGGATTATCAGTACAAATTTCTTGTCAGTGTCTTCTTTACACATCTGCGTCAATATCAAGACAGCCTCCTCTTCTACACAACTGATACGTAAGTGCAGACTTTTAAGGTGTTTCCTTAAGTAAAGTATGAGTAGAAATCCAAAAAAGTAATACTTTTCAAAGCACTTTCACATATAATGACTAATTTGCTCCTCCAAAACCCTGTGAGGTAGGTAGGAAAAGTGGGGTCATCTCGGGGGCCAGCCCCGTGTCATGGTTAAGTTCGCACACTCTGCTTTGGTAGCCTAGGGTTGTGGGTTTGGATCCAGGGCGCAGACCCACACACCACTCATCAAGCCATGCTGTGGCAGTGACCCACATACGAAATAGAGGAAGACTGGCACAGATGTTAGCTCAGGGACAATCTTCCTCAAGCAAAAAAAGGAAGATTGGCAACAGATGTTAGCTCAGGGCTAATATTCCGCACCAAAAAAAGAAAGAAGAAAAGTGGGGTCATCTCCATTTGACAGATGAGGAAAACTGAGCCTCAGGAGAAGGTGATAGGATAGACATAGAAGTTCTTATGCTACAGTGTCCCAAATATACCTGGTCGCTATCATATTTTGGACCCTAATAAACATATAGATTCTTGGGCATTGATTAATTTTACCATCAAAAGTTTGTAAACTCTGGTTGTTGTTGCTTTAGTTGGAAGAATCAACAGAGAGGTAGAAAAGAATTCAACGAGACAGATTCTGTTTAGTTAGGCAAAGTCACACACAAATAAATCTACTGAAGCTAACAGTTTATAAAACAAAATAGTATTGAAGGAAAAGACAAGCTTTTTAAGAACTGTAGGATATACTTAGAGAATTTTTTTTCACTGCTATACACATTTCACTTTTTTCTCTGACCCAGAAAAGTGTAGATTTTTTTGTATTGTTTTATAGAGTTCTCTTAATAACCTAAGAAAACATTTTGACTAGGGTTGCTTGCTTCCTTTGGTGTACCATAACATGTATCTAAACCCATTCAATATGAAAATATTATTATTGTCTTTATAAACTACAGCCATGTTTCTAAGGCTTTTCTTAAACCAGCTGTTTCTTCCTCTTTATCACATTCCCCAAAGCGAAGTAGAATAGGTCACGGTTGCCTAGATGGCCTGCCGAGAAGTGATAACAGATTAGGTCCCATAAAGGTTTACTGCAAATTTCAAGTCTTGAAGGTTTGCCTTTACCGCTGTAAGTTGAAAGTGATATCAACACTTAGCATTTTCATCTACCTTGATCTACTTGAGATAAATACAACTATGCTGGATTTAGGGACTCATCTGTGGGGGTCTTCATGTATTTGAAGTTATTTTAGCTTCTAAAACAAACAACAAAAAGCACTATCCAGTGAAAGAGAGAGCATAGCAAACAGCTCAGGAGCCAGAACTGCAAGCACCTCACTCCCCAGAACAACATATGTGGTGACGAATGACAAATTTATTTTTCTACCAAGTTTGTATATATGTAAAACTGCTGAAGTGCATCAAGATGTCAAGTGCTTTTGGTGGCCACCCAGGCTGCCTTGAAAGATAACCAGATGAAAGCTCCACTCCAGTGGTGGATGGAGCAGCCAGGGTGCTTTCCAGGGACAGGCTAAGCAGGCTTTAGCAGCAAGCAGAGGGGGCTTCTTTGCATCCGTCAAATGCTAATAATCGCTCTAAATACTTGTCCCAAAAGTGAGCTGTAATAACACACTCTTTGTGTTACTTATGTTGATCAATTTGTTAGCCGGACTGATCCTTGGCACGTAGGTTACCATTTCCTAAAGTATGATGAATAAGATGGTAATCCTCACCTCAGCCCCCAACACAGAAGGCTCTTTAGAATACTAGAACATTCATTTTGCAAACACTCATTTTTCAGAAATTGCTCAAAAAGCAGATTTGTAATATTTTTACCTTCTTAAGTCTATTTAATGACATGGTTTACTTTTCTCTGAAGTTCAAAGTTGTGAAAAACAGCTCCTTTGTAACTCTTTTTTATAAGAAACTAGTCAACATGTATTTTGACTGTCCTCATTAATAGCCTAATCTTTCTGCAAATCAAAAACATGAAGAGAGTACCCTAAGGGATGTATTTTGCTGAGAGAAGGCAAATGCGGAAAGGGAGACAGAAAATAATTCCAGAGACACCTTCATCCCCTCCTCCCCCCCCATTGCCCAATATGTAAAGAAATAAATATATAAATGATTATCCCTTTGCTATCCCTAAAACCTTCATAGCTTTAAGAAAGCACCTGTGGCTTTAGAATAAGTATACCTGAAAGATAACTACTTCCTAGAAACTTTAATTCAGAAATATTCATGGTCTGCTTATTTTCCCAAAAATGAAAAAAGTTAAAAATCAATATAGTGAGGCTACACTAGTGTTAGTAATCATAATATGCTCTAATATTCTCTTTACTAGGGAAGTAAATTCTTAAAACTTCTAAAACTACCAGTATTTCATTTAAAAAAGCACAGTAGCTCATCGCTCAACACCACAGGTCTTTTTTTCCTACCTGAATTATGATGGACAGAGTAGATGCTTTGCTTTCTCTAAGTGATAGCATAGTACACTCTGTGGAAAGCATATAAAAGGACATCTATTGGCCTTGCTTCTTCCTTTACACCAATTATCATAATGATTTTTATCACTCTTGGACTGTCATCTCCTCAGCTGTATGTTATTGTGTGAAATGTCTGTATACAATTAGCTCAATTGGTTTAATCCTGTTGCTAATGAGGCCAAGGTCAAGAGTTTGATTCCACTGAGTTTCTCTAGTCCATAACCACTCCTGACCCCAGTCAGATATCTTACATATGTGTCTTATTAGTCCCCAGGAGAGCAAACCAGAAGGAATGGATGGATACATCAAAATCCACTACTTCTACTAGAAAATGTTCTCGAGTGTAGGCCTTATTGACAGTGGGTTTTTTTTTCATTTTTTCCTTGTTGTGATGAACAGCATAAATAATGAGGAAAAATAACTTTTCTCTCTCACTCATGCTGAGAGAAAACTAGAGCTTAGAATACTCCACAGAGAATATTTATTTACATGTCAGTATTTTATAGGGTGCTTTGTGGTATAGTAGGATTGGGTTCATGATCCAGGAGAATAGTTACAGGTCCAAGATATTTGATAAATTATCAGGAGTAAACAAAAAAACAGAGCTGCTAGAATAATCAGCGTACTTCCGTCATTAGTAGATTTGATCATACTATGATTATTCAGGGTGAGCTAAACACCCGCCTTCAGTAAGATGCTCTTCAGTGTATTCTTCCAAAGAGAAGGGTACCATTTAGTAAATTACATCTTCCCTGGCCATAAATGTTAGCCCAATGTCCTGAAACCAGATCCCTTTTAGGCTCTTCACAGCAAAATATATCTTATTCATCACTGACTGCAAAATTGAATCATTGAAAGTAAAGTATTAATAGAAGTATTAGATGTTTCCTTTCAAATATCGTAATTGTAAGAAAAATGTCCATATTTTTATGAGAAAGTCTTCTGAGTTGGCTCCCTCCTCCACACTTAGATTATTCAGTTAGTCTAGATTCAGTGAAAAGCTAGGAGTAATTCATTGTTAACATTCTGGTTTTTTGTTTTGTTTTGTTTTTTAACTTGCTAACAGAGCATAGTACCTCTGGAGCCACAGAGTTTATGAATCTGCACTCATTAATCTTCAGATGTTCCACTTGAAAATGATTTCTCATTTCCTCATGTTTATCCCCAGCTAATAATTCCTTAGAAAATGGAATCAGCCACCAGCATTGTTCATTAATTTCCCCTTCAGATGGTATTGGTTTGCAGACTGTAATGCTAGAATACAGATTCTTTTTAAAAAGCAAACTTGAAATTTCTTCTGAATTGCACTTTGAAATTGTCCTGTGACCCTGCAGACAAACATCACCTTAAAACAAAATTTCTCATTTACACGTTCAGTTATAAATACATCCAGAGTTTGACAGTATTCCTGCGTGCATAATATTGGCATGGAGATCATGCCGCCTGATGGTAAATATATATCTCTCTCCAAAAAAAGATCTAGCCCAAAACTGCAAAAAGTTTGATTTAACAACTCAGTTTTCCTTCTCTTCTTTTTACCTCAAGCAGACTTGTTTAACACAACTAGGCAATTGTCATCCATATGCTTAGCCATGAAAGAATGGAGAATAAACTTATATTTTGCCAAGATTGCTGAAGACGAGTAAATGCTGCTGCAGCCTTCATTCCCCTCCCCAATTTCTAATCCCCGAATTTTTTCAAAGAAAGATAACCTTCCAACTGCCTTGCCCTCCCATGGAGCACCCTTCCCAGCTGCCAAGCTTCTTTTTTCTGTCCCTGCTGCCCCGCCTCCCCTCCATACACACACTCCCATGGACATCTGCTCTTGCTTGGCTGGTTCCCCAAGAGATGTTTCCCAATAGCTTGGTTAGATATTGGCCTTGAAGAGTCTATCCCAGAAGTTTGGGGTGATGCATTTCATCCAAACGTTAAGTCAAAATGTACATCAGGTTTTAACCATTTGGGACCCTTGGATTCTAAGATTGGTTTTAGGTTTGAGGAGACCTAGATCAAGCTCCCAGAAAATAAACTTTTGATGTCTTTTATGTTCCATGGATAAGCTTCACTTGGTTGTCCCCAAATTCTTGTTCTTAGAAATCCTTGCAAACCCGCATCCATTATACAATTTCTAAACTTCAGTTCGGTTACCAGATGCCTTTATCACAAAACTGATGGTACGATAATCTGGTTTGTTAGGTAAAAGCAAGACGTTAAGCCCAATTAAAGGATCTGAGACCAGGAGCAGGAATTTAGGACGTGATACGAAGTCATCTCTGGTAGCAACATCATATTTTGATAGCAGAAATCATCAGAATATGGAAGTAAATCTTATTAATTCATATGC